>OY728156.1:595271619-605271619 GCA_963277665.1 Viscum album
GGAAAATAGTATTCCTGTTTAGGTGACGAGTTAGTTTCACTTGTTGTTCGCTGTGCTTTAGCATGATTTCTTTAGTTCTGCATGAGAGGCGTCAGGGAGGATCCTTCTGAGTATACTATTATACCCACCCTATGTATGTATAAACTGTTTTTCAGGTCACTTAGAGAATGTTGGAGATCAGGCTGGTGTTTACTAACTTGTGGTTGCAGGATCTGTTCGGGCCTGTGGTTGCTGCTTTTTTTACTTTCTTTTGCGTATGTGCAGTTTTCCCCTTTTTGTTGTAGTAATTTTTCACGAGATTACATATTTGCACATGGGTTTCTTTTATATTTCCGTTCTGAGTTGGATTTGGATGGTTTCTATCTTATCTCTATCTTTCGCATGTGTTCTCTAAGAGGGTAATGCCTCCCATTTGTGTGTTTATTATACCCCCATGCTAGTAACCAACCCGAGGCCTACTGGAGGTGGGAATCAGGTGTCATTATCTCTCTTCTCACATTGCTGACCCATGAGGGTAACACTTTGTGGGGAGGGGGTCTTGACAGAGTGGAATCAGAGGTCTGGTTGAGGGTTAGTATGGAGTTTGGAGTTAGGAACAGGTGAGTATGCATGGGTTGTTACGGAAACAATGTCATTCATGTTTAGCAGGTGAGGTAAACACTGGAGACTGACTGAGACATAGGCGTTTAGGGCCCCCTATGATCTGATGTAAGTAAATTTATGTTTACCATGGCTACTAAACAAAGTGATACTATTTGTAGGGTAGATACGTAGGAAATAATCATGCATCATTCTTCTTTGTGCCTATGTTTGAATGGGTAGACCTTGGGATATGTTAAACTAAAATGAATAAAAGAAAAAAATTAATTAATTAATTAATGTCGAGTCTTTCATATGCCAGGTTTAGGAACTCTAACGGTTGTTATTTTACAGGTACGTCTCTAGGTCGACGTCCTTGTCAGGTTTACGCAGAAAATTTCTATTAGGCTATTCCAGCAGATCGTCATAGGGTAGAGGTTGACGATGACTTCACTTGGAGGAATACACTCCGAGAGATTTAGTTCCAGAGTCTAAGAAGTACGAGGGCTCTGTTACAGATGTTGTCATGGGAGACTCATTTGAGGATGTCGAGATCAGCAACAATTCAATTTGCACTTGTAAGGAGCACTGAGTTTCATTTGTTGTGATGATGCGACGTGGATCTGTGAGGCAGTGGTGGTTCTTGTTCCTTGGGGATTGTGAGGAGTCAGCGATCTCATGGGAAGAGTACCAAGACAGGTTTAGAGTAGATTTTATTTCTTCGACTGTGAAAGAGTACAGTCGCCATGAGCTTCCTACCCTTCGACAGGGGACCTCCAGTGTTCAAGAGTTGGTAATCTGTTTCACGAACCTTTTACGATATGATTTGGACCTATTACCAGATGGGGAGGATAGGGAGAGTCATTTCAAGGAGGCTTTGCATCCAGAGATCCAACTCTAGGTCACCCAATTTTTGCTAAAAACATATCTTGAGGTGCTGGAGAGGGAAGAGGTTGTCGAGAGGACTTTGTCAATGAACGGATCATCACATGAGGGGAATCAACATGATTCCGCACGAAGAGGAGATGTGGTTCGGGGTTCCTAGTTTTAAGGGCAGAAGGGTTTCCGTTCACCTGAGGGTAGGTCCCAACCCTTCGCATATCGTTTCTATAGAGGTAGAAACTCTTAAGATTATGCCAAGGGATCGGGTGCTTGTTTTTCTTATGGTGGTCATGGCCATCACTAGCGGGAGTTCCCAGCCTTTCAAAGTGGTCATCGCGCACCGGGTGCTATTATCTAGGTTCATCTATTGAGGCAGTTCCAGCCGAGGAAACAGAAACCAGTATCACCAACTTTAGATCAGCTGAGGGTAGATGAGGCAGGTAGAGGATATCCCCACGAAGCTCCCCTTTCTCAGGGATAAGAGAGCTATCGTGGTGGTGGTTGTCGTCAGGGACAGAGAGGCCATGGGGGGGGGGGGTCGTGGTCAGATTCATGCTCTAGCGTTTCCAGCTCCAGGCGAGCCAGACATTGTTCGAGTTACCCTTTTCTTGTTTTCTACCATGGTTTATTCCTTGTTTTATTTAGGAGTGACACACTCCTTCATATCACCTCCCTTGTCCATGCTTTGGGACTTGAGGTAGAGAGGCTTCCAGTGCCCTTGGCATTGACTATTCCATTTGGAGGTTGAGATGACTTGTTTGAAGTATTTAGAGATTGTGAGCTAGTGTTGGGGAAACACCACTCTTGGGGATATTTCCTATGTTTAAGAATACAACCATATGATGTCATCCTCATCATGGATTGGTTGTATTAGGTGTGGGCTATCATGGATTGCTTCTGGAAGAAGGTCATCTTCATTGCTGCAGATGGAGAGGAAGTGGTGTTTGTTGGTGAGCGAGATCCTCTGATGGGTCATAGGTGTTTCCATCCATATCAACCATGATGGATGAGATGATACTGAGTTATTCAGAGGTTTTGTAGTTGGAATTTCCCAGGGTCGTAGAGGATTACCCTAATGTCTTTTCAGAAGAGGTTGTAGCATTACCCCCTCAATTAGAGATTGAGTTTGGGATCAAGCTACAACCAGAAGCATCTCTTATCTCTATGTATCAATATAGGATGACCCCTTCTGATTTACGAGAGCTACGTATATAGCTTGATGGTCTTTTATAGTGTGGTTTTGATTGGCCAAGTGTGTCACTGTGTCGTGCAACCATTTTTTTCGTAAAGAATGTTGACGATAGTTTGCGGTTGTGTGCCGATTATCATCACTTAAACAAAGTTACAATAAATAATTTCTATCCTCTTCAGCAGATTGATGAATTATTTGATCAAATTAAGGGTGCATGTTGGTTCTCAATGATCAAATTGCGGTCAGGATATCATCAGATGCGTATGAAGGATGTGGATATCCCAAAGACTACTTTCTATTGTCATCATGGGAATTATGAGTGTGTTGTAATGTCGTTTGGCGTGATGAATGATCCAGCAGTATTCATGGGATTGATGTCTGTCGTGTTCCTTGAGTTCATGGACAAGTTAATGGTATTTTTCATCGATGACATCCTTGTGTACTCCGAATATAAAGAGGAGAATGCAGAGCATCTACAAGACATTTAAAGATTTCTTCTTCAACATCAGATTTTTGGGAAGTTGTCAAAGTGTGAGTTTTGGGCTCGAGAAGTCCGTTTCTTGGGGGCATGTTGTGTCCCAACAAGGATTGGCTCTGGATCCATCGAAGATAGAGGCAGTTGTGTCTTGGGCAGCCCCCAAGACAGTTTCATAAGTGCAAAGTATCCTTGGTCTCGTAGGCTACTACAGGAGGTTCGTAGGCAATTTCTCATGAGTTGCGACTCCTCTAACAGTTTTTACCAGAATGGATCAAGCATTCATATGGACTAATTATTGGCAGGAATCTTTCAAGTATCTAATGGAGAAGTTAGTAAGTGCTCTATTACTTTTTCTTCTAGATGAGGGACTTCAGTTTGATGTATTTTGTGATGCTTCACATCTGGGGTTAGGCTTTGTTCTCTTGCATCAGAGGTCTATTGTTTCTTATGGGTCTTGGATATTACGTCCCCATGAACACAACTATGCCACCCATGATCTTGAGTTGGAATCTGTGGTGTTTTCTCTGATATTATGTAGAAATGACCTCATTGGTGAGCACTTTCTGGTTTTCACTGATCATAAGAGTTTGAGGTATGTTTTCTCCCAGCGTGACCTGAAATTATGACAATGTTGGTAAATGGAGTTCCTACAGGAATACGACATAAAAATAACATATACACCTAGAAAAGGGAATGTTGTAGCTAATGCACTGAGGCGAAAGTCACGTAGTGATGCTGTGCGTGAATCCGGTGATTCATGGAGAGTAATGGAAGAATTGTCAACATTACATCTTGATATGGGAGAAGCTGGGGTAGTGGTTGTCATTTTCATATGATGGTACAGTCATCCCTGATTTGGAAGGTGGAAGAGTCCTAGTTGTGAGATCTGGGGGTGGAGGTCTGGAGAGACCGAGTTGTTTGTGGTGAGGCCACAAATGGTTAGTCAGATGATTAACAACACCGAGTGTTATATCATGGAAGGATTTTTGTTTCCTGGACGATGTGTGAGATGGTTCTCAGAGAGTTCCATAGTTCACATTTTTCAGTACATCTTGGCGTGACAATGATATACCAATCCCTGAGGAGTCAGTTTTGGTTGCCTGGGCTGAAGTGTGCAGTTGCAGGGTTTGTGTATCGATGTTTACTCTGCCAGAAGGTGAAGGCCAAACACCGTGTTCCTTGTGGACTTCTCCAGCCATTAAGGATTCCTCAGTAGAAGTGGGAGGACATATCAATGGACTTTGTTAATAGTTTACCTCGAGTTCTGGGATGACTTGATGCTATTTGGGTGGTAGTGGATCGTTTAACAAAATCGGCCCAATTCATAGCGATCAAGGAGTCGGGCACAATGGAAGTATTATTGAGGAAGTATCTAGAGGTGGTGGTGATGCTTCATGGAGTCCTTAGGACGATCATTTCTGATTGAGATCCTAGTTTTACCTCTAGGGTGTGGAGAGTTCTTTGGAATGATTTCAGTTCTCAACTATTACTTTGCACTGCTTTTCATCCTCAAACGGATGGTCAGACAGAGCGAACAATCCAGACTCTTGAAGACATGTCACACTCATGTGTTAATGATTTTGGAGGTTCATGGATGAGGCACTTACCCTTGGAAGAGTTCCCATTAAATAATATTTTTCACTCCACCATTGGTATGGCGTCGTTTGAAGCCTTGTATGATCGGCCTTGACGTTATCCGTTGTGCTGGACTATAGTCAGAGAGCCAGCAATTCTCTGACCAGAACTGGTGCAGAATACAAAAAATATGGTCCAGGTGATTTGTGAGAGGATGAAGAAAGTGCAAGATTAACAGAAATCATGTGATGGTCAAAGGAGGAGACCCATGGAGTTTAATGTTGGGGATCATGTGTTTCTGGAGGTGACTCCGCATCGTGGGAGACAAAGGTTTTTTCTTAGAAGTAAGCTTTCTCCCTGGTTTGTTGGGAATTTCCAGGTGTTATCTCATGTTGGAGCTATGGCGTATAGAGTAGCATTTCCCCCACAGATGATTCAGAGTCATGATGTTTTCCATGTTTCACAGCACCGTTTTTATCTTCACAATGACTCTCACATCATCTATTGGGGAGAGATTTATGTTTATGATGATGCAACCTTCGAGGAACGAACTATGATGGTCCAAGACCGTAAGGGGAAGGTGTTTCATGGGCATTCTCTCCCCTTAGTTCATGTCTTGTGGTGACACGGTGGCATGGAGGAGAGTACCTGGTAAGGTGAGTCACAGATACGTACCCAGTACCCAATGTTGTTTGATGAATAACTCTTTTCATGTAACGATGTTTCATTTGTGGTTATATCGTTCATGTTTTATTTATGTTTTTCTTATTCTTTTTTTTTATTTTGTGGCTTGCTCTCTTTTGATCGGTATCTCAATGGGTGGTTGTTTGGACCCATTTTTTTCTCTCTTTAGGTGGGTTTTGAATTCTAGAGGATGAGAATGTATTGAGAGGTATCTGATGTAATGGCCCGGACCTCTCTGGTCCATTACTTTGTGAAAATGTGGTGTTGAGGTGTTCCAGGAGGTCATGGTGACTTATCCCCAACACCATGCCAAACCTCCAATTCTGTGAAAAGTTCTATCAGTGAATAGTTCTAACGGCGAGGTTCTAGGAACAATTCTATCGGCGAGGTTCTGTGAACTGTTCTATTAGTAGGTGTACAGTATCGGTAGGTGTAGAGTATCGGTAGGTTTATAGTAACGGTTGGTGTATAGTGTTTCCACAATGGTGCCTCTAGCATTTTGTGTACAATATCAGAAGGTGTACACTATCGGTAGTTGTGTATTATTTCCAGAATGGTGCCTCTATCGGTAGGTGTACAATATCGGTAGGTGTACAATATCAGTAGGTGTATAGTAACGTTAGGTGTACAGTGTATTCAGAACGGCGCCTCTGTTGGTAGGTGTACAGTATTTGTAGGTTTACAGTAATGGTAGGTGTGCAGTGTTTCCAGAACGATGCCTCTATCTGTAGGTATATAGTATCGCTAGGTGCAGAGTAACGATAGGTGTACAGTAACAGTAGCTGTACATTGTTTCTAGAACGGTGCCTCTATCGGTAGGTGTATAATATCGGTAGGTGTACAGTAATGGTAGGTGTACAGTTTTTCTAGAACTTTGCCTCTATCGGTAGGTGTACAGTAATGATAGGTGTACACTACGGCAGGTGTAAAGTGTTTCCAACTTCCTACAGTTTCACCCCTTTGACATTTCCTTTGAAGTAAAATACATTTAAGTCCATATTTTAAGGACACTTAGGGCCGATTCAAAGGCCATAATTCCTATATTAATTATTCCTATTTCTCGAGATGTTTTTGCTTGGTCAAAATGCGTGGGTTAATGTGATCCGCTTTTAATGGGGAATTAAGAAAATCTTTAATCGTCGCCCAATTAAATCTTCAAAAGGGATGACATATCTTCCTCCCTTTTTCATCCACATTTTTATTGGCTATGAGACGCTATAACCTTTCAATACATCCCATAGAAGTTGGACAATCAAACTTTACTCCTTGGATCTGTTCCGCTCTATTTCGATGAAACCAAGTTGTATCGACCAATCTTCGATATAAGGAATGTTATATCGTCGTTCCATTGGGGTTCATCTTCTCCTGTTTCTCCTTCCCATGTTATAGAATGTAATATCTATGATTATAATGGGGTTTTCTTGGGGTTTGTTGGTGCGGTCATACCGTGGAATCCTTGGGTGGATGCAGTTGTCGTGAGAGGAGGATCGTGACCCGTTGTGTGGATTAGGAACAAGAGGAACTGTTTGAGGTAGAGGATTCACTGCCTCTATTTTCTTTTACATGAGACTGTATTGATAGCATGTTTAATCCCATAGGATGAAAATGGAATTGACATAATAAATATTTTAACTGGATAAATAAATTGATATCGATTGTATGTTATCGCCTCATGTTTTTCTAGATAGTGTGATATGTATTCTTTCTTTGATTAACAGTTCGTTTTGATGGAAATCAGTAAAGAACGTAAATTGGGATTAATTGATAATTGTTTGGATAAATATAAAGAGGAACTTAAATGAATATGGTTCTATTTGTAATTTGATTTTAATCAAATTGGCGTAGTAAGAATGTTTAATTATTTGTGATAAGCATGCTGGTTAGGTTTCCCGAATTTGGAACCTATGAATAATAAATCTATTATTTCAAGAGGGATTAAATAACTGATTGTTTGATAATTACTTAAAGGGTTCTGAGTTACCCTCTTGATTGTTAAATGGACAAGATCCCAATTGATTTGATGTTGTTTTCCTGCTACTTGTGTTGTGATGTGATCCCGGATGGTTGTGGTGATATGTGGAGGCATGAAGGCTTTTGGTTGTGGTAGCAGATGACGCCTAGAGTGGCGATATGCATCGGTTTATGCATGTGGGTGTCGGGGAGGACACTAGGTATGATGGAAAGAGAAGGATGTTATTGTTGGATGCTTACAGCTTCTATTAGTTTTTTATTTTCTTTACTTTTCCCCACTTCTCAAGGCAGTAAGTCTTAATTATCCTTCTTCTGAAGGAGGCAAAGACACGCGGGGTATTCCACGTGCTTTCTATGTCCATCTTCTTATGGAAAGATGGGTATATGCTCTTGCAATAAGTGGAAAATACCCGACGGACAGTACATCTACTCATCATGTTGATCCCTTGTGTTTAGTTGAATAGAATGTTTTTATAGAATTAATGATAATGTGGGAAAGTAATTCTATAATGAATAATTGAATAAATGGTGTTAACCCATGGGGATGGAGTTGCTGGAACATAATGATGAGGTTGTAATTTTGACGGAACAGTTGACTTGGGTAGGATTCTAATGAAATTTAATGTGGAAATTCTCATGGATAATTAATGTTTAAATAATTAATTAACAAAATGTGGAACTAATAAAAATGGAATGAATTAATCGAATAAAGATCATTAAATTGTTGTGTGTTTATAGGATACATGGTCATAGATATAGTATCCCGGAGTCTGAGAGATGTTAGCTACAGTTGTGTCTATGACTAGGTTATTCCCATAGTGTGGTTGTGAGTTATAGTATATTCTGTAATTTTTGTGTTTTTATACACTACTCCACCCAGTTAGGAAGGGAAACTGACACCTCAGGGATTCTGAGCCCTCAGGGGAGGGGGGGGGTTCCCCAACATTTCGGTGGGAGGATGGATGACTGACTACCCCCTTTGGCCCCGCTCTCTTCTCTTGGTAGTTACTTGTGCTGGTAGGCACAATGGTTAGTTTCCCCCATATATGTGTGTAGTGGGCTGTAATGGCATACAGTTATTCAGACACATATATTCTGGATATAGTGTCCTATGGACTACTGTAGGTGTAACATGTATGGGTTGTGATAGCTTGAGGATTCATAGTTGGTTTATGGGCTGTAATGGCTTGAGGTATAATAGCCAATGTATGATACACATTATATGGGATGTGGTGGATCCTAGAAAATACCTGGTTACTTTGATTATGTGGACGTGGTGGTTTTTTTGCATGAGGTGCACATTGTGGTGCTTCGCCCAGGTGTCTGCAGGCAATCCATATGGAGAAAGATGCTCAGGACGTGCGACGTTGGGGCAAAGCGGCAAACTAGTGGGGAAGTAGTAGCAGAGTACCCTTGATAATATTTATTATATAATATATTCTTTTAGGCGTTACGTGGTGAGTGTAGACATGGTGAAGTTGGGAACTTAGTATACCTGTTTAGATGAAGAGTTAGTTACACATGTTATTCATTGTTCTTTAGCATGCTTTCATTAATTTTGTACGAGAGGCTTGGGGGAGGATCCTAATGAGTATGCTATTATACTCACCCTTTTTATGTTTAAACTGTTTTTCATCTCACTTGGACCTGGTTGGAGATCAGGCTGGTGTTTACTAGCTTGTGGTTGCATCAGATGTTTGGGCTTCTGGTTGCTGCTGTTTTTACATTCCTTTGGGTACTTTCATTTTTCACCTTTTTGTTGCAGTATTTTTTCATGGAATTACTTATGTGCACTTGGTTTTCTTTTATATTTCATTTCTGAGTTGGTGTTGGTTGGTGTCTATCTTATCTCTCTCTTCCGCATGTGTTCTCTTAAAGGGTAATGCCTCCCATTTGTGTGTATATTATACCATTGGAGGTATTCGCCAACTCGGGGCCTACTAGAGGTGGGACATGGGGGTCATTATCTCCCTTCTCACATTGCAAACCCAAGAGGGGTACACTTTGTGGGGAGGGGGTTGTGACACTTCATGCTCAATAGATCATCTTCTAAATTTCCATTCTATGGTTTATATGCTATCCCAAAGCTAATTCAATATAGATACTCAACCCATCGTCACTGCCAAAGGATAAATTATTTCTATTTGGAAAATATACCTATATATTTTTTATTCCATAAACTCTATAATACACACTCTAACCAGTATGTCCCTTTAAAAACATAAGAGGATCACAATAACCTCTATATCGAGATCATGCATTGGGAAATTATATTCATGAGGCCTCAACTACCGCTATATGTATGCAATGAATCTATAATCCTACACCATAACTACTCGTAGAATGATATATGATCCATAATAAAAGACTTTATTTATTCTTCTTGGACCTTGAATATTCATGATCAATGATGACTTCAATCTATCTTTCATCTTCTGAGAGTATGTCCCTCACGATTCTAACCATATAAACATTTCAAAATACTTGTTCATTCCCATAATAGGTTCTTCCATGCATGAAAATTCCAATATATAGTTCATGTAGTAAAATGATATCCACAAGAATATCTTTATTTCAAACACATTATTGGGATCCTGCTAGGTAACCAAATATATCGACTTCTTCGGGTCAACTAAAAAACTAATGCTAAGATATTATAACATAGGTAGTGTACCATATGAATCTAGAATATATATTTAATAATCATACAAAACATATGGTGGTCTGTCAGTGTATTCAAAATGATATAAAGAGGTGTTGTATGACCACATAGAGTATTTTATGGATGGATAAACCTCTTCATAAAGAACCTAAATATTTCTGCTGTGTTCATAATACTAAAGAAAAAATTGATATACTCTTATATACCATTCCGACTATGGTATGTTTTTGTCGAATATATGAAGGTCTGACTCGAACATGATGATAACCTGATCTCAATTCAATTTATTATGAATCCCTCACTCCGCTGAGATACTCCTATATATCATCATTGTTGGTTTTTGGATATTGGATCTATATATTTATCATGTCTATCATTTAGTAATCCATTAAAATCATGAATGTTCAATCCTCTTTCTTTGCGAAAAGAAATGGTGAAACCCAAGGTAAAGTATTGGGCCATGTTATTTCTTTATCCTATAAATATTCTAGTTATTTATTGTGGTCCTACAATATAGTATTATGCATCCTATAAGTATGAATTAATAATGATTCGTCTATGGGAAATAGTTCAGTAGAAAACACTTCTTCTCTATCTCTCTAGTAGTATTCTAGAAAAATAATTGGAGAAAAAATCCTTGAATTGACTAAATGAATGAGGGAAATTAGTCTGATATAGCCCATAATTATATACATAAAGGATAGAAATATGGTTGATCAATCCACCTTGACCAAGATTCTCAAGTCTGGATCTACCTACATGGACATCCCAGTCACCATTTGAAGACAATTACCACCCTATAGTAATGTAAATGACACACTAATATAATAAAAATCCACATAGGCACGAAATGGAACCAACTAGACCATATATAGAATTAAATCAATAATTTTCATATAAAGGATGAAGAGGTACCATAATAAAAAATGAATTCCTACATTAAAATAAAATTCCTTACACTAATGTGCACTCTCTGATCTGATCCTTAATGGACTTTCAGGTGGAATAACAGCACCAGAAAATTGTAAATCAAGACCATGGATTTTAAAAAAAGTAACAAATAATATGGAATGTGATGAACCTTCATTGTATAATATATATTAATTTTAAATTATAAATTAATATTTCCTCAAACTATAGATTTTATGGTGATTAATTTTATATTATAGGTTTCACTAATGATATACAGCTTGATCCGTGGCCATGTTTTACATCATGGCCATCTGGAGTAGGACATGTCTATTAGAAATGAATATCTAAATCCCGAATAACTCATTCACAACCACATATTATTCCATGATGTCTAAAATTAATCTAATATCATTCCAAACATGGTGTGACAGATCCTTCTCCAGAAGGAGTATCTAGCACAGAACCTCTCCCACTCGACATAGGCGGGAAGGTAATGTAGAGACACTTTAGATACCCAAATTTACCATACTGTTGGCCCTAAAAAGGAATTCCAGGACACTGTGGATTATTTTACCTTGCCGTCCCACACATGTGAGAGGCCACATAACTATAAATGGGTGTTACCAGGATTCAGTTTCACACACCTTCAGTCTCAAAGCATTACATCTGACTTTAAGTCATACCAATACCCTTCTTAGGTTCTGAACTACATTTTTTCACACAATTGGCCTCCCTCATGTTATAATCAGTGATGATGATTTCATTTAATATATCTAATTGGGTCCTGAAACAAATATCATATACTAGATATTGTATATGATTTCTCATACCATCCATAAATCATCTTCATTTTGCTAGCTTATTAGAAATATAGATGGGAACAAAAGAACTAATTTTCTATAAAATAACCTCAATATGTTATACTTGTAATAGAACCCTATTGTTGGCTCATGCATTTCTTGAAAAAATCAACCCTTAGGGTATCCTGGAGTAGGTAGTGAGAGAAACTAAAATGTAAATCCCCCCAACATCACTTTTTGATACTGAACATCCCGATTCATAACATCCTGCTAGTTGTTGGTGGATCATTGAAGCTTATATATAGTGTGTTTCACCTTACTCTTAGGAAATGACTCCATTTAAATAATGATTGAAATAAATATTCTAATCCATAGATCAGATTTTTTGGTCTTCCATACATAGAAATATGGTCTCATGTTTCTATTTGAACTCTCAAGTCAACTCTCCCAGGGAAGGGTTAGACCAAAGATATCACTATATATTCTTTAAAATCTATAAAAAATACCATCAAAACTGAGAATAATAAACCATTTCAAGAATAGTAAGAGGCGATATAGGTGTAACTACTTGATGTATCACTAGTTGATCAACGACAACCACCTCCATTGATTTTTCAGCATCACTATCATAGAGAATAGATTGAGGACCTCAGTGTGAAATAGGTATAAAAATTCCATATGAACAACTCATTTAATATTAAATAGTAATAAAATTTCATATTCTCAAATATAATAGGTTCAATACTTCTATTAATATATTCACACCCCTCTTCTTGGTTACCGATTCATGTTTCAGTTATTGAAACCTATATATAGAACACAGGGGACACCTCATACAACCCACTCCTAAGGTTAGGTATGTGTCAAGATCTAGGTTTTTAAATTGAAATTTTCTTTTAAATTAATATTTATATTAATATTCACATATTGTGTTTTAATCAAATGGTTCACCACATATGATCCATAAGTGACCATACTACATCTAAACTGAAACGTGGCTTCCACGTTATCTAAACTGTAACATGACCCAATCCATGAAGAAAATGGTCCATTACTCAACTTTCTATAATTGAATACTTAGAGTTTTTTTAAATATTTTACGAAGGAATACACATTTTATGTTATTTTTGGAACTCTATGTTTCTGTTATGCTTCTGAATTCCTTACATAAATGTTAATAAATTTACATTTATATCACAAAAGGAAGATTTAACAATTTTATGATTTTATTAAATGAATCATATATTGCATGGAATAATTCATGGAATGTTCATTGTAATAGTTCCATAATATTATTAATGATATTACATTCAATTATCTCATCATGCCATGCTAAAATAAATTTCACAATCATTTCAATAATTACACTATAATCCAATTGAATCACCTAAAAGAGAAATAAAATTAATTGTAATAGAAAAAATATTGAACAAAAAATATTTACTCAAGGAAATATGGAATTACCCAAAATGTGGGTTAGCTACACCCATGAACAGCTTATAAGGAAGATTCAAAGTGTTCCTAATCACCTACCTATGGTCTCAATATAGTATGGATAGAAAATAAAACTATGATAATAAAGTGTGACATTTAGGCCATCATGACACACATAGATTTCCCAGACTGATGACCACATGGCCTCAAGAATGTCTCCCCATACAACATATAATGTCGACTAGATGCAAGTTCATAGGGTGTGTCTATGGGGATACTATTCCCTCTGGTTAGACAAGAACAATGATGTGATCAGCAGAAAAATAACAGAAGTATATCGATAATGAAAAAATATATAAGACACAATAATGAAAATCCATTCCATAAATAATAACCAAAAAAATATATCTAAGTCATATATAGAAGATTATTATTCAATTTTTCTAAAAAAATATAGACAACATGTATATGGGGATGCAACCAATCGATAAAGTACACGATATACAAAAGAAAAATGTAGGATAAAATATATCCAAGAACCTCAAGCTCCATCCTATTCATAAGGTACCAAGAACACATCCTATTGCATGAAATAATTCATGAATCCATAATATTATTCTTCCCCTTATAAACACCTACAATCATATATTCTTCTCGAGTACTATTGGCATCCCAGATAAGGTGTGAGATACTCATTTAACCACCACCAATGGGATCTATAAATATATAGTTAGTACAAATAATATGTTACTGTGAAGATATAAAAATTTGTAATGAAAACTATAAATGGGTTGAATCTAGTTCCTGATGGACTTTAGTCTTAAATTACCTTCTTCGACCCATGCTGGAATATCTCGGAATGAGTATCAAAAGAATCAATTCACGAATCTCAAGAATAGGGGATTCCATGGCTATTACATTTTATTAGGGTTACAATGCATGTATTGTGTATAGGGACATCATTATTTTATCAAACTAATATTTGATTCCAATCATAGTGTCACAAAAGTGTTAGACTCAATGCATAGTATTATAGTATCAGGTCTCCATTGCAATATCACATACATGGACACCATGCCCGTATCGTATTAGTATGGCTCGACATTCCCATATCATATCACTAGGGAATCCATTCCTAGTTGGAAATTTAAATGGACACCATGAATGTTTCATAGTATAGGAATTTCATGATTGTATCATACATATAATGGGTAACCATGCCCATGTATTACATTGGAGATGATAATCCATTCCCATATATATAAATATATATATAACACAGAGGTTGTCAATCCCATTTACCATAATTAAAAAGACTCTACATGCCCATACATCAACACTGATATGTATCCATCAACTTTAATATGATCCAATTCACAATTCATAACTCATTAAAATTTAATAATAATAAGGATGTAACCATTATTCATTATAATTGTGTGATGTGGTCGTACCACCTATCCCCATACTATTTATAATAAAATGAAAATTGTTTTGGTCATTATATACCAAAAAAATGACAATTTCATTTATTTTATAACAATTTAGAAGTTCATGACAAACAATTTAGTCGATGGTTTGACCATTTAGTCATTTATCAGCATAAGAAAATTGATGAGCACATGAAAGGGGTGGGAACTAATGAAGTAGATATAAGAAGGTTGTAAGGTTTTCAATTAAAGAAACCAATCATATGATGAATATAATAAGGATAAATATGTGGACAAACTAGCATGTGGCATAACAACTCATATTATAAAACACCTCAATATTGAGGGATAAGATCCAGACCATCAACCTTATACTTTTTTGAGGATAATCCATCTAGTATCATCTTCTTGTTTTTTCCATATTGGAATATAATGGGATAAGTGATGAATTATCTAAAAATGTGCATATGGTCATATACATAAAAAACAATGTAGCTATTAATAGTAATGGATAACAGTGAAATATTAATGATGTTATTACCGTCACAAATTCATCATGAAAAATAGATATCAAAATGGATCCCAAACAACTACAATATCAAAGATCCTATGTCCAAGGTTCTATATGACCCCATCCTTAAACGTTACATAATATTGACTTAGGTTGATAATTTTAATTTAATTCACTTCAAGGATATTTTAAGGTTTAGAGATTTAGATAATTTAGCCATAACATATACATAACAACTTGATTGTTACAAATTAAAAACTTATACTCTAACTAAAATTTTTCATAATAATAAAATTCCATAAATCAAAACAATTATTTTCTTTTATTAAAATATTCTTGAGTTATTATTTTATCTTACCCTTCCTTTTACCCAATGAAAAATATTTCAATAACATAGGATGAGCATAAAAATTTGAAAAAGGAATATAAAAGTAGGAATAAAATAATTTTCCTTTAATATTTAAAACCCATGAAATTTTTTTCACAAAATATTACATTTCACACATAAAACATAAACTCTTTATCATACTTTCTAAAATCATAAGATTCTTAAATAAACTAATATAAATCGGAAATCCTAAATGTAACTTGTTACATTCATAGGATACTTACGTTGTAGATTTCACAACTACATAGGGAGTAAACTTCATGGTTACATATGGAATACACATCACAGTATATTCTCTAAATATCTTAGGAGAAACCATAACGTTTACCTCCTTCATGTTACCCAATACATTGGAGTGGTATCACGGGATCACCCATCTGAGGTTTATCACAGAACCACCCATATTTGGTTTATCAATTACCCTCCTATAAAATGACCATATACTATTTCAAAATAATAATACATAACATAATGAAGTTATTAACGTTTCACTCATAAATAATAATAAATCATTTCAAGATATTGAAATATTCAATCCATTTCCCAAAAAATTTAAAAACTTTATTAAAGATATTTATTAATCAAAGTGTCCCATACTACATTGAATCATTTAAATGAAATTCGATAATTAATATTTTATAATATATTTTTTCATATAAATAAATCCCGAAATACATTTTGAGGAAATGGTCATTAATTATGAATATTTAGAAGAAGAAATCATGAAAACATTTAAAATGATGTTTTAGTGAAAGAGTACCTTACAGGATGAGAAAATAACTGAATAAAAAAATAAAATACAAAACATTAAATAAAACATATTATATGATTATAATATAGAGGATCATGTTATAATATTTCAAAGGGTAGTATATACACCATATACAAGTGAATTTGTGGATAACAAAATAAGTCTCAATGTAATGTAAATTGATTCGTAATATAACGACCCATGCTTTACATACATTGTTATTACTTCAAAATTGAAGCGTACTTATTACAACATATAACAAAACCATGAAAGGACCGTATAGGTATAGTGTCTTTAAAAACTGGGAAACATAAACAACTTGTTCATAAAGAGTCTACACTATCTCTCATTTATTTCATCATATCTATAGTCCTTTTTGGAATATCTTACTTAATAACCTTATTCCTGACCTGGGAAAATAAAACATACAAAATGGTGAGCTCAAATGATCAGTAAGGGTAAAAAAAGAAATATCAATCACATCAAAATAAAAAGATAACATTTTGGAAATCATACCCTGCAAAAGATATCATAATTTCATAACATGGGATAAATCATGGTAGTGAAATGTAATCCCAATAATCATAACATAAAACATGAAACCTTGTGGAATGAACACATAATAATAGAGAATGATTTATTATTAGTCAAGAATCATTTCCAAGACTATCTTAGTGGACAAAGTCCAATTCTGAACCGAGTTCATTCCTCGTTTCAGTCCTGTTTCACTAAACCGGTTTAAGCTTCCGTTCCTTCCATGTCTATCTCATGAGATATAAAATCTTTACCCAATAAATTGGAGGGAGATATAGGTCCCACCCATCTCATAATGGTACCATTCTTATGTGTTCCACAAAATCATAAATCAGACATCATTGCATAACCCATGTAATAAAAATGGGATTCTTAAACATCGTGACATCATAAAACAATTCATATAAGATAAATAAATTCATAAAAATAATTCAATCACAACATAATCAAATCAATGTATTAATAGGTATATAATGATAACCCTATATTATCTTAGATGGAAAATAATTTTGATAAGACACTTGAACACTATTCTTGAGGAAAATATCCTTTCTACTTCAAAAACATTTTTCCTTTCTTAACATGTCATACATTTTTAAATTAAAAGAATTTGATTAAAAATAACCATGAAAACTTGTAAATGAATCTTCTTGGAAATAATTTTTTAAAAGTCCATTCATGCCGTATAAGTTAAAAAAAACATTCTTCTCGTACTTTTGTCGGAAAAGTCAAAAAGTACCTCATATGAAAAATGACAAAATATTCCGTTCATATCTTTTACTAAAATCTCTCCGAAGGGTAAAATTGGATTTAAACAATTTTAGGTGGATGGAAACAATATTAAATATTGTGAAAACATGGATTTGGTTGATAAAATACAACCCAGTAAATTCTGAAGTATAAACAATCTCGGATAAAAATTGAGATTGCGATATTTTTCCTTACCTTAGGTCCGATTTGCTTCGTAAATGTCTGATCCTCCTGTATAATGATATAAATAATGTTATTGAATTAATCCAGAATAATACTTATTGTTATGATATCATATATGGTCATATTCTTAGCTTCTTATTAGTAATATTTCATTACTACTTGTTATTCGGGTGTTTATTACTTTTTGTTGTTATGTGTGTTTGTCGAATAAATTATTATTATTCTCATTAATTTATAGATACCTAATTTCCAGAATGGTATTAGTGTAATATATATCATATTCATTCATTCAATTCGTTTATATAATCATTATGAAATGAAGATCATGTAAAACGAATCGCATCACATCGTGGAGACGGTATTCTGTACGTACGCACGAGCGATGATATCGTTCCCATGATCGTGGAATTGTATTGGAGTGTATGTATAATATTTCAGAATCAATAACACTTTACAAAAATTATATATATTCATTACTTTCACCCTTATACCCATCCAAGTAAGGTGGTGGTGGAAAATAGATTACACTACGGCGTGGAGACGGTATTCCGTACGTACGCATGCGCGGTGATTTTGTTTTCCGTAGGATGGATATGAGGTGAAATAGGGTTGTTTCATATTTATAATAACATATCAGTATATGAGTGATACTTATGTTATTACCTCATAATTAAAAAACTAAAGAAGAGGGAGTAGAAGAAGAATGGAACTTGAAGAAAACGGTAAAAGGTATTACCTCTTTCTCGAAGTGCCTCCTTTAAACCTTCTCTTAAGGCACTAGAGTTGGTATTTTGATAAGACCAATACCTCTAGTAGGTTTCTAAGGAAGTGGGGAAGTGAAATGGGCAGGGGTTGGCCGATCTTGAAGGCTCAAATTGGTGTGAGGAAGAGAGGGAGGAGGTTCCCTTTTATAAGGGAGGAGAGGGGCACCTTTGGAAATATAAGAAAAATTAGTTTATATTAAATCCCAACCCCACATAAATACTTCCAAAATGACTCATACCAGATGGTTAGATGGTATAGGGTTTTAATATCATCAACAAATAAAATTTATACATGTTAGGAATTTATTTTAAACATTATCAACTTGATTTATCCTTATTTATCAATTTAATTTTATTTGTGGTAATAATATTCTAAATTTTAAATTATTATAAATAATTACATATGTGTTGTGAATTTTACATTATTTGAAGCTTTATGACATTGTAGACCATATAAATTTTAATTTCTAATTTTTAAATATTTTTGTGATTTTTAAACAATTTTATAATATGTTATTTTTATAAAATAATAATAGTGTCAATTTGGACACTATTCATTTATTTGAATTTAAATAAAATATATACAGAAGATATGTTCAAACTAAAAGCTTTAATAGATTAATAAAATGTCATATGTATCTAGAAAATTATTTTAGCACATTAAATAGTTAATATAATATTTATTTTAATATTTTTAAAACAATTTATTTGATATTTTAATTAATAAAATAATTCCAACATCACTACTGTATCATAATTAATGATAATTATTTAATCCCTAAAAATTCTAAATAAATTCCTATAATGTAGATAATTGTATTAGATTTCTGGAGACCATTCATTTTAGAAGTTTCATTATGTTTATCACCAAATTAAAATTATTATACTTATAAGATTTATGAAAGTGACATGTTGTCACATTCTTTGGTTTTAATAATAATTAAATTATTTTCATGGACAAAAGTCCATTAAATGAATCTAATCCGACCCTTAGGTGATATGGGTCGACGTTTTGTCATCCAATAGGATTTTGGTTGGTGTTAGAGTAATTTTATAATCTTATATTTACCCTTAATTACCCGATTTCCCTTTAACTATGGTAAATAAAATTTACCGTAGTTACTATTCATAATGCCCAAAAATAAAAAGTAGTATATTAACATAATTTGGACCCTATGAATATAAATATGGAATCCATTTTTCAAAATTCAAAACATATAAGCTGCAGTAATTAATTTAAAATAAATCCCATTGTTAAGAAAATGTGTTTTAGAAGTTAAAACATTGCCAAAGATTGAAATGTTTTTACCTATGAATTCAATGTGAAATTAATGATAATGACATACATTATATTAAATGGAAAAAATATATTATATTTATACTTTAAAACCATTAAATATTATAATTTATCCATATAAATTATCTCAATGGAAAAAGTTGTTTTTAATTAAAAATTAGAGTATTTTTACTATTCATCAAAATATGAAAGTTATCATAAAAATATCAAAAGTTTATCCAAAGTAAATTTTTATACCCTAATTCAAAGAAGAATTTTATTTTGTAAAATTGAACTTATAAACTTGTCAAAAACAAGATTTAATGTGGATGCGCCATCAAAAGGCGGCAAAACTGTATTTTTTTGAAAAATATTTCTTTTATCCAAAAAAACTGATTTTGCTTTTATACCACATTCTATAAAATGTATAAGTTGAATTAAAATGTTATAAAATTCAAAATTCAGTTAGTAATATTCATAACAGCTAGTTTTAATAAAATTTTAATAGCATATCGTTGTTTAGTGAAACTCGGTATTGCGTACGACGCAAGCTATCGAGGAAGGTCGCGGTTGCGTGTAAAGCAAGCCAAGCTAGTGTTGTGTGTAGTGAAAGATTTCTTTGATGATTTATATAACATGAAAACAAAATATTTCTCATAAAAGTCTCGGGTGTTATATTCTTCCACCCTTAAAATTAATTTCGCCCTCGTAATTCGTCACTTTGTAACAAACAGATGAGGATACCTCTCCCTAATCATATCCTCAATCTCCCATGTAGCTTCTTCTAATTGGTGGTTCCTCCATAAAACTTTCACCAAGCGAGTGGTCTTGTTCAGTAGGACTTTTTTGCTACGATCCAGAATCTCTATCGGCTGTTCTTCATAAGAAAAATCTTGCTCCAGCGGTACAACTTCTGAGCTGAGTACATGTGAAGGATCAGGTATGTACTTTCTCAGGAGAGATACATGGAACACATCGTGTACATGAGAGAGATTCGGTGGAAGTTCCAATCAGTAAGATACCATTCCAACACAATCTAGAATTTCAAAAGGACCGATATATCTTGGGCTCAACTATCCCTTCTTTCCAAATCTAATGACCCTCTTCAAGGGAGATATTCGTAAGAACACTTTATCACCCACTTCAAACACTAGGTCTTTTCTTCGGTTGTCGGCATAACTTGTCTGTCGACTCTGAGCTTCCCTTATGTGTTGTTGAATAGATCTGACCTTTTCTGCCATTTCATCAACGAGACCAGTTCCTAATAGTTTGTTTTCCCCAACTTCATCCCAGCAAGTTGGATTCCTGCATTTCTTTCCATAGAGAGCTTCATAAGGAGCCATCTGAATACTGGTGTGAAAGCTATTATTATAAGAAAATTCCACCAATGGTAGGTGTTGATCCCAACCAGATTTAAAATCCATATAACAAACTCTCAACATATCTTCTAGAGTTTGAATTGTTCTCTCAGACTGACCGTCGGTCTGGGGATGATAAGCAGTGCTGAAACTCAACTCTGTATCCAGAGTATGCTGAAGACTTCACCAGAACAATGAGGTAAACCTCGGATCCCGATCAGATATAATAGAAAGTGGTACTCCATGCAATCTTACCACTTCCTTTACATATATCCTGGAAAGCTGATCTAGAGAGAAATACTATCTAATAGCAATGAAGTGTGCAGATTTTGTAAGACGATCAACTATGACCCAGATAGCATTATTTCCTTAGGATGTTTTAGGAAGTCCTGTGACAAAGTCCATAGTGATGTTTTCCCATTTCCATTTGGGTATGGGTAATGGTTGTAAAATCCACTTAGACTTCTGTCTCTCAGCGTTAACTTGCTGAAAAACCAAGCATTTAGAGACATATTCAGCAACAACTCTTTTCATGCCATCCCACCAGAAGTACTCTTTCAGGTCCCTATACATCTTCGTGCTTCCAGGATGAATAGATAATGAAGAACTATGAGCCTCATCCAGCAGCTCCATCTTTAATTCAGGGATGGGAGGAACACAAAACCGATTCTTGAACTTTATTATCCCATCACAATCAAGGTTTAATTCAGGAATATTTCTCACCTTATTTTGTAACTCTACATCTTCTTTCTGTGCCTCTTAAATCTTCACATGTATAGATGGTTGAACATTAATTTGAGAAAGATACGATTTTCCCCCTACCATTATAATTCCAAGATACATCCTTTGTAAATCCATAAATATTGGATTTTTGTGATCCTCATCATGGATAAAATGGCATGGTCTTTTCGACTTAATGCATCTGCCACCCTATTTACTTTCCCAGGGTGGTAATGAATTGAGCAGTTGTAATCCTTAATCAGCTCCAACCATCTTATTTGACGCATATTCATCTCCTTTTGTGTGAAAATATACTTTAAACTTTTATGATTAGTATAAATATCACACCTTTCACCATAAAGGTAATTCCTCCAAATCTTTAAAGCAAATATTACCGCAGCTAACTCCAAATCATGAGTTGGGTAATTTTGCTCATGGATTTTCAACTGTCGTGAGGCATAAGCTATCACCATATCATTTTGCATGAGAACACATCCCAGTCCCTTCTTGGATGCATCACTGTAGATCAAAAACCTTTCTCCACTACAAGGAAGTGTGAGTACAGGTGCACTGGATAACCTTCTTTTCAACTCCTTGAAATTATCTTCACATTCGTCCGTCCACACAAACTTAACTCCATTTCGAGTCAACCTGGTGAGTGGATTAGATAATCGTGAAAAATCATTCACAAAACGTCGATAATATCCAGCCAAACCAAGAAAAATTTGGATCTCAGTTACTGTTGTTGGTCTCAACCATCTTTCGATAACCACTTTTTTTCTACATCTACAAATATCCCCACTTTTGAGATTATGTGACCTAAAAATGCATCTTTTTGAAGCCAAAATTCACACTTGGTAAATTTGGCATAAAGATTCTCCTTTCTCAGCGCCTTCAATATAATTCTCAAGTGATGTTCATGTTCTTCCTTGCCCTTTGAATAGATAAGAATATCGTCTATAAAGACTACCACAAATTGATCAAGGTAGTCTCTAAAGACTCTATTCATTAGATCCATGACGATAGCCGGGGAATTAGTAAGACCAAATGGCATCACTATATATTCATAGTGTCCATACCTTGTACGGAAAGCCGTCTTCGGTATATCCTCCCTTTTGACCCTTAATTGATGATACCCGGAACAAATATCAATCTTGGAAAAGTATTGAGCTCCGCATAGTTGGTCAAATAGGTCATCAATGCATGGGAGAGGATATTTGTTCTTGATAGTGATCTTGTTAAGTTCTCGATAATCAATGTAGAGTCTCATTGATCCATCTTTCTTATTAACAAACAGAACAGGTGCTCCCCAAGGTGATGCACTAGGGCGTATGAATCCCTTATCAAGATTATCTTGGAGTTTCTTCTTCAATACCTGCAACTCAATTGGGGCCATTCTATAAGGTGTCTTTGAAATAGGAAAAGCACCTGGTACGAGTTCTTTTGAAAACTAAACATCACGATTTGGTGGAAGACCCGAAAATTCCTCCGGAAAGACATCATCAAACTCTCGTACAATGGGTATATTATTAATTGTGAGTTTCTCACCAACCATTTGAGATAAATAACCTTCATTAAGTGGAATCAAGACCCATAAGATGGAAGAAATTTCCACTGGAAGGTTATGTTCATCCTTGCATCGAAAGACGATCATAGATTGATCATGAATATGAAATGTGACTTCCCTTCTTTGGCAATTGATATGAGCTCCATATAAATAAAGCCAATCCATGCCATGAATCACATCAAATTCTGCTATAGGAAGGATCACAAGATTTGCAGGAAGCACATTCCCACAAACTTCAATCGGGGAAGAATTATAAACTTTTGATGTGATTGTTGTGCCATTAGGTGTTGTAACAGCTAACTCAACATCTAATTGTTGAGGTAAAATGGTGATAACCTTATAAAAATCTTCAGAAATAAAAGAGTGGGTGGATCCAGAATCAAATAAAACATTTTCTACTTTAGAGTGGATGGTAAGTGTACCTTTCCCCACATTGTTATCGTAATCCACATCGCTGATAGAAATTGCATGTGACTTTACTTTGTCATTAGCCTTAAGATTTTGTTGATGTTGATCATAATAAACAACCCTTGGATTAGGGAATTTATTGGCATAATGCCCCATCTCCTTACACTTGAAACATTGAAGTGTAGAAGGTTCATTCTGTGTGTACCTTCCTTTGTTTGCATCATTAGACATCTTCTTCCCATCATTGCGGCATTCAAATGCCCGATGACCTTCCTTTAGACATTTGAAACATATACATGTCCCTTTAAGACAACTCCCTCCATGTTTCTTTCCACACATTGAGCATAAGGGAAAGCTCGTCTTCTTTTCAGTGTGCTCTTTAGATTTTCCTTTGAATTTGATTTTCCTCTTCTTATCAAACCCATATGACTGATGTGTTACTCCAATCTACATCTCGACTTTGAGAGCACATCGAACGATTTCCTTGTAGCTATTGAAGTCCCTTATGTCTAACGCCCTTAGAAGACTTGGTTTTAAGCCACTAAAGAATCGATTGATCTTACTCTCAGGTTGGATAATAATACCAGAAGCGTACCTTGCAAGTCTTGTAAAATTTGCTTCATAGGTACCAACAGATTTATCATCCTTTTGCTTCAGTTCAAGAAACACTTTCTCCATCCTTGTTTGGAGAATACGAGGGATGAACTTATTGAAAAATAAGTTCTTGAACTCGTCCCATTCCATGGACTCAATTTCATCCCTTTGCCTCATATTCTTAGTAATATTCCACCATTGATCAGCATCTCCTTCCAAACGATACACTTCTAGGATGAATTTATCATGTTCAGAACATTGAAGAACTGAAAATATCTTTTCAGTAATACTAATACATTGTTCAGAAACTAATGGATCAGTAGACCCGCTGAAAGAAGGTCGATGCTGCCTCATGGAGGATTCAATAGAATGTTGCTCCTTCTTTTTATCGTTTGTAAGTCCTGCATGATTCATAGCTTGAGAATCTTGTGTGAGCATGGCTACAAGATTTTTCATTCCAGCTCCCATAACGTTTGGTTGCTCATGGGGACAATCATTTCATTGCCCGTCGCATTCCGCATTAACACGGTTCCTTCAGGTTCCAGCCATTGACTAAAACCAAGAAGAATAGTGTGAGAAAAACTAATCATAATAGGAAAACCACATAATCAAGAATAAAATTTCACACTTAAGGTATTATCCTAGGTTATTCATGGTCAATTATAAAACTCTAAGATTGTGTTCTATGCTTAGACATTTCCTTATGGTTCTTACTAAGGCTTTCACATCCTAGTTTCCAAAGGTTGACTATACCTTTCCTCTGATACCAACTATAACGACCCATGATTTACATACATTGTTATTACTTCAAAATTGAAGCGTACTTATTACTACATATAACAAAACCATGAAAGGAATGTATAGGTATAATGTCTTTAGAAACTGGGAAACATAAACAACTGGTTCATAAAGTGTCTACACTGTCTCCCATTTATTTCATCATATCTATAGTCCCTTTTGGCATATATTACTTAATAACCTTCTTCCTGACCTAGGGAAATAAAACATACAAAAGGGTGATCACAAATGCTCAGTAAGGGTAAACAAAAGAAATATCAATCACATCAAAATAAAAACATATCATTTTGGAAATCTTACCCTGAAAAAGAGATCATAATTTCATAACATGGGATAAATCATGGTAGTGAAATGTAATCCCAATAATCCTAACATAAAACATGAAACTTTGTGGCATGCACAGATAATCATAGAGAATCATTTCTTATTAGTCAAGACTCATTGCCAAGACTATCTTAGTGGAAAAAGTCCAATTCTGAACCGAGTTCATTCCTCGTTTCAGTCCTGTTTCATTGAACAGGTTTAACCTGCCGTTCCAGCCATGTCTATCTCATGAGATATAAAATCTTTACCCAATGCATTGGAGGGATATATAGGTCCCACCCATATCATAATGATACCATTATTATGTGTTCCACAAAATCATAAATCATACATCATTTCATAACTAATGTAATAAAAATGGGGTTCTTAAACATCGTGACATCATAAAACATTTCATATAAGATAAATGAATTCATCAAAATAATTCCATCGGAACATAATCAAATCAATGTAATAATAGGGATATAAATATAACCCTATATAATCTTAGATGGAAAATAATTTTGATAAAACACTTGAACACCATTCTTGAGGAAAATTTCCTTTCTACATCAAAAACATTTTTCCTTTCTTAACATGTCATACAATATTAAACTAAAAGAAGTTGATTAAAAATAAACATTAAAACTTGTAAATGAAGCTTCTTGGAAATAATTTTTTCAAAATCCATTCATGCCGTATAAGTAAAAAAAACATTCTTCTCGTACTTTTTTCGGAAAAGTCAAAAAGTACCTCGTACGAAAAACGACAAAAGATTCCTTTAATATCTTTTACTAAAAACTCACCGAAGGGTAAAATTGGATTTAAAATATTGTAGGTGGATGGAAACAATATTACATATTGAGAAAACATTGATTTGGATGATAAAATACACCCCAGTAAATTCTGAAGTATAAACAATCTCAGAAAAAATTTGAGATTGCGAGATTTTCCCTTACCTTAGGTCTGATTTTCTTCGTAAGTGTCTGAACCTCCGGTATAATGATTTAAATAATGTTATTGAATTATTCTAGAATAATAATTATTGTTATGATATCATATATGTTCATATTCTTATCTTCTTTATTAGTAATATTTCATTACTACTTTTTATTCGGGTGTTTATTACTTTTTGTTCTTGTGCGTGTTTGTCGAATAAATTCTTATTCTTCTCATTAAGTTATAGATACCTCATTTCCCGAATGGTATTAGTGTAATATATATCATATTAATTCATTCAATTCGTTTATATAATCATTATGCAATGAAGATCATGTAGAACGAATCGCATCACATCGTGGAGACGGTATTCCGTACGTACGCATGAGCGATGATATCGTTCCCATGATCGTGGAATTGTATTGGAGTGTATGTATACTATTTAAGAATCAATACCACTTTACAATAATCATATATATTCTTTAATTTCACCCTTATACCCATCCAAGTAAGGTGGTGGTGGAAAATAGATTACACCACGGCGTGGAGATGGTATTCTGTACGTATGCACGCGCGGTGATTTTGTTTTCCGTAGGATGGATAAGAGGTGAAATAGGGTTGTGTCATATTTATAATTACATATAAGTATATGAGTGATACTGATGATATTACCTCATAATGAAACAACTAAAGAAGAGGGAGTAGAAGAAGAATGGAACTTGAAGAAAACAGTAGAAGGTATTACCTCTTTCTCGAAGTGCCTCTTTAAACCTTCTCTTAAGGCACTAGAGTTGGTCTTTTGATAAGACCAGTACCTCTAGTAGGTTTATAAGGAAGTGGGGAAGTGAAATGGGCAGGGGTTGGACGAGATTGAATGCTCAAATTGGTGTGAGGAAGATAGGGAGGAGGTGCCTTTTTATAAGGGAGGAGAGGGGCACCTTTGGAAATATAAGAAATATTAGTTTATATTAAATCCCAACCCCACTTAAGAACATCCAAAATGACTAATATCAGAAGCTTGGATGAGATATGGTTTTAATCTCATCAACCAATAAAATTTAGACATGTTAGGAATTTATTTTAAACATTATCAACTTGATTTATCCTTATTTATCAATTTAATTTTATTTGTGGTAATAATATTCTAAATTTTAAATTATTATAAATAATTACATATGTTTTGTGAATTTTACATAATTTGAAACTTTATGACATTTTCGACCATATAAATTTTAATTTATAATTTTTAAATATTTTTGTTATTTTTAAACAATTTTATAATATGTTATTTTTATAAAATAACAATAGTGTCAATTTTGAAACTATTAATTTATTTGAATTTAAATAAAATATATTCAGAAGATATGTTCAAACTAAAAGGTTCAATAGATTAATAAAATTTCATATGTATCTATAAAATTAGTTTAGAATATTAAATAGTTCATATAATATTTATTTTAATATTTTTAATACAATTTATTTGATATTTTAATTAATAAAATAATTTCAACATAACTATTGTGTCATAATTAATGATAATTATTTAATCCCTAAAAATTATAAATAAATTCCTAACATGTAGATTTTTGTATTAGCTTTCTGGATACTATTCATGTTCAAAGTTTCATTAAGTTTATCACCAAATTAAAATTATAATACTTATAAGATTTAAGAAAGTGACATGTTGTCACATTCTTTGGTTTTAATAATAATTAAATTATTTTCATGGAAAAAAGTCCATTTAATGAATCTAATCCGACCCTTAGGTGATATGGGTCGACTTTTAGTCATCCAATAGGATTTTTGTAGGTGTTAGGGTAATTGTATAATCTTATATTTACCCTTAATTACCCGATTTACCTTTAACTATGGTAAAGAAAATTTACCGTAGTTACTATTCATAATGCCCAAAAATAAAAAGTAGTATATTAACATAATTTGGACCCTCTGAATCTGAATATGGAATCCATTTTTAAAAATTCAAAACATATAAGTTGAAGTAATTAATTTAAAATAAATCCCGTTGTTAAGAAAACGGGTTTTAGAAGTTAAAACATTGCCAACGATTGAAATATTTTTACCTATGAATTCAATGTGAAATTAATGCTAATGACTTACATTATACATTAAAACCATTGCCAACGATTGACATACATTATGATAATGACATACATTATGCTAATGACATATATTATACATTATACATTGCCAACGATTGAAATGTTTTTCTATATATTCTATTTATACTTTAAAACCATTCAATATTATAATTTATCCATATAAATTATCTCAATGAAAAAAGTTGTTTTTAATTAAAAATTAGCGTATTTTTACTATTCATCAAAATATGAAAGTTATCTGAAAAATATCAATAGTTTATCCAATGTAAATTTTTATACCCTGATTCAAAAGAAGAATTTTATTTTGTCAAATTGAACTTATAAACATGTCAAAAACTAGATTTAATGTGGGTGCGCCATCAAAAGGTGGAAAAACTGTATTTTTTTGAAAAATATTTCTTTTATCCAAAAAAACTGATTTTGCTCTTATACCTCATTCTATAAAATGTATAAGTTGAATTAAAATGTTATAAAATTCAGAATTCAGTTAGTACTATTCATAATGGCCAGTTTTCATAATATTTTAATAGCATATCGTTGTTTAGTGAAACTCGGTATTGCGTACGACGCAAGCTATCGAGGAAGGTTGATGTTGCGTGTAAATCAAGCCAAGCTACTGTTGTGTGTAGTGAAAGATTCCTATGATTATTTATATAACATAAAAACAAAATATTTCTCATAAAAGTCTCGGGTGTTACACATAATCCCTTACAGATATTGTATCCCTATATTAAGGAAAAATAAATGACATAATTATGTGTCAAAAATATAAATATGACCAATATAAGGGATATTTAGTGTAAAAAAATCGGAGTTCATTCACACATATTCATGTAAAAAACCATTGACAAGGATTTTTAACTCAATAAATTGAGATTGAGTAATGATTTCCCTTAAAAAGTTTATATAAATGACATAATAATTTATTAACTTGGTGATTACATTTAGTAATATTATATACGCAAAAAAGGAAGATGAAGTCACAAAATAATTAAATAAATAGTGATTTCAAACATAATCATGGAAAAATATAATCAATGAAGTATGCATAAAACCCAATGAGTGGAAATTGAGAATAGAAATTCCCATACAAAGATAATTTTCTTAATAAAATACAAAGATTGTGTGTATTCACTATAAATACACATATATAAAGTATACACACAAGATAGGATATCAAAATTTATTCCTCACATAATTATATCATGAAATATTCAAGAAGTTTATGATTAACCAAATGAATGGAAATGGGGATAAGAAGTTCCCATACCTTGAATCAGACTTGTCCCATTCATTCTATAATTTCATGAATAATAAAATTATGTTAATTTATACTTTATTTAGAACCTGTTAAATGTTTATTTTTTATTCTATATTACTTATTACCATCTAATAGTAATTAGTTTATTATTTGATTTCATATCATACTTTTTGTAGATGTTCAATATTTGTGTCAGAAACAAACTTGTTATAATAACAATTTGTCCATGTAGTAAAAATTCCCTTATCTATAGAATAATTTTCACGATTTAAATATCATATATACCTAGTATATATATGTTTTTCTAATATTCCACAAAATTTGGATATAATAATTGAAATTAACAATTCATGGAGACGGTAGGTTGTACGTACGCATGAACACTACTTTCATTTCATTGTGATATTAAAGGAATGAAAACTAAACGATACATAGGTATATGATAATTAAATTAAAATATCTAAGTTTTATAGGTTACATTAGTTCATTAACAACAGAATTTATATGTTCCATGTATAGAATGAATGTGCCATATCACTTTGAGGGGGCGGTAGTCCAGATTTCCTCAAATGAAATTATGGTATTTACACATTATGTAAAACATAATGATATGTTGAAAATTTAAATTTCACAATAATAATGAAAATATAAATATAATAAATATCATATATAAATATAGTTCCATCATAATGTAAACCCTGAGAGGTGGTAGGAGAAAATTGAAGAAACATCGTTTCATGAGGTAGTAGTTCTCCTTGTACAGAAACAATATATTTATATCCATTATATGGAGGTGTCTGTATGTTTAGTTAAAATATGGATCATAAAAAAATCCTAGTATATTTAATATAATGATGTTTTTTTATAATCATAGAATAAGTAGAGCATAGTGTGAGGATGAGGAAAATAAAATAATTGAACTTTAGAAAAGATGCTACCTCTAATACGGGAAACTCTTTTTTATTTAATCCAAAATGCATTCTTGAATTTACTTATGCGCATGTTATAGATTCTAGGAGGAAGGGAGTTATGCTGGGAGATTATTTGAGAATAAGTTTTATGATCCATGGGGATTGATAGGTGTGCGTAAGTGGGTAGAGGTGGTGTCCTTTTATAAGAGGGAAGAGGGGCACTTTAGGAAAGACTTGAAATATTAATTTATTATAAATTATTTTTTTAAATTAGTCCAAACCAAATTTAATTTGAATATAATATTATTTTGGTTTGAATAACCATCAAATAATAAATCTTAGTCATGTTTTGAATATTTTTGTATACTTATCTTTATGGTTTAACCCTAATTTTACACTTTTTAATCTTACATTGATATCATGTTAGTTACACATTGTGGGTTAGTGTAAATAACATATCATGTAAAAAGACCCAAAAAAACCCATTTATGATATACTTTGACTTATCATAACCATTTTTGAAAAATCATATATTTTTAGGAATTTAATATCATTTAATAATCTATTGTATATTTTAAATTATGAATTATGTCAATTTTAGAAACTATTAATAATTTAATTTTTAAAAAATTCATAACAAATATGATTCTGTAAAAAAATTAATACTAACATGTCTTATTTTCCTAGTGAATTTTTGGATGGAATTATTCGTTTAAAATCAAATTTATTTAAATATTTATAATATAATTTATTTGAATCTGTTGTTAATGAATAAATCAATACATTATCATTGTTTTTTAATTAAAATTATTTATATAATATATAAAAATTATAAATAAAATATCATAATGTAGGAAATTTTTTTAACTTTATAATGACTAATTATAGTCTGAGAAACCACTTATATGACACTATATAAAAAAAATTAGTTAGAAGATACATGTTTATTTTATTTTTTTTATTTCCTTTAAATTAATCATTATAACATGTCATTATCACTCCCATGTTTCTCCCAAATTAGAAAATATCATACTATGGATGCTCATGGTCGGACATAAATCACACAATAGGATTAGGAAATGTTTTATTGTCTTTTTATATTAGTAAAATATTATTTTTTACCCATATTTACCAGATTTTTTCTTTAACCATAGTAAATAAAAAAAATTACTGAATTTAATATTCATAATATCCAAAAATAAATTGTACCTTTTTAAAAAATTTGGATGTTTTTATTCCAAATACAGATTTATTTTCCAAACTCAAAACACACAAGTTACTATAATTAATTTAAAATTATTTCTCGTTATCAAAACTGGAAAGTGGGGTGTTTTGAAGTAAAAATTATAAAATATTTGACATGTGTTTAGGTATAATTTAAATTTAAAATTTCTTCTAATGAAAAAAATTAGATTAAATGATATAAACATAATCCAATTAAACATTAAAAAGAATTTAAATTATAATATATCTATATAAATCAAGCATATGAAAAGGAATTTTTGAATTAATATATATTATTTTCACTATTAATTAAAATATCAACTACATAAGAAAATTAAAAAAAATAAAAAAAGTAACATTTGATTTTCTGATTATATAGAAAATGTTCATTCATTCAAATATAACATATAGAAGTTAAAAAAATCGAAATGACTTTCCTGTCCAAAGGCGATAAAGCTACCTTTAAAAAAAATTAGAATATTTTATGGGTAAAATTGTGTTTATCCTCATTTTAAGCCTTTAAAATTTATTGGAGAAATGAAAAAATAGTTAACAAACATTTATAATCATATTTAAGTTCATTCTATTCATTTCCTCCAATACAACGTCTATGCGTTAACTACCATTTAATATTATAATAATATATATATATATATTTGTTATAGCTCAATGTTGTGTGCAACATAAGATTTTAGGGAAACCCGTTGCTGTGTGTCGAGTATGCCATCATACATAGTGTCCACTTTAAACTAAAATTAAAATTAAATTCAAAACATTAATATATATAAAAACTAATTATTCTAAATATACATGGGATTTTACATCATTCCTCATTTTTAGAAATTTCATTCTTGCAATTTTAAAATTCTTCTCGGAAACATCATTGAAAATCCCACAACAGAAAAAGAGTCAATAAAACTACCACAATAAAAGAATTAAAGAGAGGTAAAATGGTCACTTGAGATAACACATACTAGGGTTTCTTGTAAAAAAACATGGGTCTTGATGAAAATCTAAGTATCAAGTTTTAATAGAGAGATATAGAAAAGATGATTAGGATATTGTTAAGAACCAAAAAACCACAAACCTGTGATTGGATAAAAAATCATTTATTTCGATGTAGAAAAACTAAATGGAATACGTTTTTTTAATACTTTTCCTAATATTGAGTTATTATTTTACTACTCTGAATGAGAACATATGGAAACATACATACTTGTCATGTGGAGTTTCATCTTTTTTTAAATATCTTCCACCAACTCATCGTTTGTCCAAATAATTAGTTTTCTAGATGACTTGATCACACCTAATGTGCCAGAATCAACTTCAAGAGAAAAAATAATAAAAAAAAGATAGACTATATATTTCCCATATTTTCTAGACATTAACTAACACAAAAATGAAATTTTTACAAGATCAGATAATCCCCCAAAAGGAATAATCATTTATAAAAAGAATGAATACTTTTAATCTCCGAAATTCAATCATTATACCCATGTTCAACATTGAAACCTCAACAAATAAATTTCCTTAAAATTCTAAAAAATAATCCAAACCAAGAATGAAACCCAAAATTCAGATGTTTTTGATCCCATTGTCTTCCACGATAAATCATTACATTTATCTCTTAATAACATCAACTACTCTTATAGTCTCATACTTAAAAGTAATTGACCTAATCACATATTCGCTATGATAGTCTAACGATTTCAATAAATAATCCAAATCTCTACATGTACAAAATAAAAAAATAGATTCTTCCAAAATAAAATTCAATTGTAACACCTCAAATGAAATCTCATAGTATTCTATTTTCCTTCGGCATATAGTGCTCACAAATGATGGAATGTCCTCCAAAATAAATTTTATCAATTAATCACCAAATAATTTTCCAATAACATGGATATCCACTGGATAAAACATAAGTCTCCAAAATAAATATACTTTTAATCCCTAATATCACCTATCTTACAAGAATAAGTCATACATTGATTCTCGTGTCCTTTCCGGATGCTACAGGTTTCCACCCATATTTAGGGTTGTCCAATTATAAAATTGAAAAATAACCATAACATGTTTTTACATCAATATATTTCTTATAACTCTTCATTTTCATCACAAATAATAATTAACTCAACATGTTAATTCACAATGTCTTATATATATTGATATTTTTCCACCTCCATATTGTCAAATCAAACTATTCCAAAAGAAAGAAAATTGTACATTGACCATGGTGTCCACCTAGTATCGTCGAAATCTTCTTCAAATAGATAAGAGGTCCATGCATTTCAATAATGAATTAGAGATACTTCAAGATCATTTTCTTGCTTTATCTAAAAATTCCTAGTGTAACTTGGGAAATATGGGTGTTCTCATAACAATAGTTTCATAAAATAATATTATAGGACATATAAATTCAAAAAACCCGATAAAGATTATTTTTATAAAACATTTAGACAGAGTATCATTTGATACATTAAATAAATGATCCTTTTAAAATACCATAAGTATGTTATGAAAGACTATATTTTAAAATCAAATATAAATATGTTGTTCAAGGGTCTATTTCTTCAGCACCATTTCTAAAATCATAATCTACATCAAAATATTATGATAAGGTAAAATATTTGAAAATTCCTTGATAATATTTATCTTTCTGGAAAATATTTGAATATTGAGAAAATAGTGTTGACCTCACCTGTTTTGATAATCCCAACTATGCATTTACATACCTTTAATAATCCCAATTAAAGTTTATATATATTAAAATTTTCTCAATCTATGTTATATTATTATGAAGATTATAATAATTTTAAAATAATTCTTGAAATATGTTAATCAATGTTTATCTTTTTTTATATATGTTTTGAAGTAATTCTAATCCAATCAGATATGTTTTGCATAAAACAGATTAGTGTTAGTCACTGATCTGCATATAGCTACTGATAAAGAGCTACCGGTACGTAGTCTACCGATATACTTAGTCTACTGATAGATAGAGTCACTGATAAGCTAAGGACACCAATATGCAGAGCTACCGATATGTACAGAACTATCGATATATACAAGTCTATAGGTAAGCATAGAACAAGCTACCGATACAGATTTACCAATAGAACAAGTCTTCTGATAGTACATAATGGAGATACCAAAGTGCATAAGTCTACCGATACACATAATCGTTGGAACTAAGCAAGCTATCGATACATATAGTCCAATACATAGAGCTACCGATAGACCAGAGGTAATGATTGACCAAGAGTGACTGATACAAAGCAGAGAAACCGATAGAACAGAGATACCGATAGACCAAGAGAACCTGATACAAAGCAAAGCTACTGATAGATGAGAGCTACCGATAGACCAAGAGTGACCGATACAAAGCTGAGGTGCCGATAGATCAAGAGCTACCAATAGAATGACGTCACCAGTATATAAAGCTACCGATAGAAAATGTTACCAATACATAGAGTAAGAGCTACCTATATCAGGAGCTACTGATACATGTTCAAAGAGCTACCGGTGGAAGGTCACTACTAAACAAAGTCCACCATACACATCTACCAATAAAAGGATACTAATGATTGACCAACCAGTCAAACTCTATACTCACAATATTATTTATTTATCAAGCTAACAGATACATTTGATGTATTTAATGCAGTTCATGTTATTTAATGATTTATGTTGCCATGTCAGGGAACCGTACCTAGTACCCATGGAAAAGGTAATAATTCCCATTTTCCGGAGCTGAAAGCCATAAAAGGGAAGGAAAAATACCATACAGATGACATCGAATGAAAGAGATAGATTCAAGGAACTAAGAAGGCACATGAATGGTGAAAAATAAAAATGCTCAACAACATTCATACGTGGTGCATTCACACAAGACTACATCCATACACCAAGAACACTGAACATACACGAATTAATTCATTTCTAGAGGAGAACACAAGCTGCATCTTGAGTGAAGAACTATAATAAACACTTTATGCACCAAAGATGAAATGATGATCCTAGAAACAAAAAATAAAATCACACTCTTTTTTTCAGACAAAAACCAGAGAAGGACTCAGAAGCTTTTCTGACTAATCAAAAGAGTCCAGAGCTGCACTTCCAATCACTAAAGCTTTTCTAAACTTCTTCACACTTACTTTATTGATTCTTTCATTTACATTTTGAGCAGTGTGTGTACCCTGTTTATTTTACACACACTGTCTCCTAAGCTATGCTGAAGGACTCTTAAATCCTCATTCAAACTCTATAACTCCATTGTATCCCACTATGGATAGTGGTAGAGGTCGAGTAAGACCCAGACAGCTGTGAGCTGTTGTTTGTTTTCCCACTTATAACTATGGTAGTGGTATTTGGACATGGACAGTATTATACTATTGTTTACCCTGATCCAGGGTGTGGATCAATTTATATAAATTGTTTTAGAGGACTAAGTCTCAGCTTGAGACTGAACCTCTTGGTTACATCTGTTGTACATTTTAGTTTAGTTCATAAGTATACTATATATATATTTCATATTCCGCTGCTAACTACATTGAAATATAATCTGTTCTAAAGTTACATTGATAATTAAATTAGAAAGTGTGTATACTTATTATATACCAGTACGTTAGTTTCATAAGTCAATTTAATCTTCAGATTAGATTAACTGAGACCTAATCAATCTTTGGGATACTAATTGAACATTTACACTATGTATAAACTCACTACAGTTTAAATTTGTTTTTAAATAGGGGGATTTAAGAGAAACATTTTTAGCAAAAAAATTTATTGGAACTCAGTTGAGTGTCCACTCCGGCCAACATTTGGTATCCGAGGGTGTTTTTGTTTTTCAAAGTTTTCAATACATTCTATTTTTCAACTGTAATTTTAGTTGCATCTTTAAAGACTTAAATTTATGTTAGTTCTAAATTTTATCTCTTTAATATATTTTATAAAATCTAGTTATGGAAAATAGAATAGAAGGTGATGCTACTGAAATGCCACCTTTCTTTAATGGTACCAACTATGTCCAGTGGAAGCATAAGAAGAAAATTCATTTGGAGAGTATGGGTTTCGATATCTGGACTACTATAGAGTCATATTATAAAATACTAGAATCTGATAGAACTACCTAGGATGAACCTACAAAGACAACATACAATAATAATTGTAAATCTATGAATGCCCTGTATTATGATTTAGGAGATGAAGAGTTTAATAGAATTTGTGCTTGCAAAACTACTTATGAAATATGGGACACTCTAGCTATTTCTCATTAAGGAACAACCAATGTCAAAGAAATGAGATTAGATACCTATACTATTAAATATGATAATTTTAAATTGAAGACTAATAATCCTATTTCTGACATGTATCTCAGGTTCAATGAGATTGTCAATACTATCAGCTCTCTTGGAAAGGCAGTTCCAGCAATGGAAAAAATCATGAGAGTCTTGAGATGTCTACCAGACCGATGGAGAGGCACTTCTGTTTCAATCAGAGAATCATGTGACATTGGTGCACTCTCTATTAAAGAGATTATTGATAAATTAATGATGTATGAGGAGGAACGTAAAGTGGACAAATAAGATGATGATGAACCCAAGAGAAAATCTGTGGAATTCAAGTCTACTGCTTCAAAGAGAAAAGACAAGGAAAAAATACATGTACGTACAGAAAGATCAACAGTGAATATTCAGATTCTTATAGTGATGCTGAGATGGCTCAAATATCCAGGTGATTCAAGAAGTTTTATAGGGAAAAAGCGATTCTTTGGAAAATCAAATTACAAAGGTAAGAATGAAAAGGTAAGAATGACAATAACGGTCATTGGAAAAAGGACTGGAAGAAGTCTGATGAGGAAGATGATATAATATTCTAGGAATACAAGAGGAAAGGACACATCAAAGCTGACTGTCCAAAATAAAAAATTCAAAAAGAAATATGATTATTAGGACAAGAAGTACAAGAAAGCTATGAAAGATACTTGGAGTGATTCCGAAGACAACACAAGTGAATTTGATGTTTCTGATTCTGAAAATAATCGTGCCAACATGTGTTTCATGACCAACACATCTGAGGTAACCTTAGATACTCCTGTTTTAAATTCCTATTATTCTGGAGATGGTGTGGAATCTGATTTGGATTCTGAAGATATGTCTATGGATGAATTGTTTGAATATTGTAACATGATAGAAGAAACATGTAATGAACTTTAGCACAAATATAAGTCATTAAAGAAACAACATGCTCTCACTACCAATATTAAATTAGCCTTTGATATAGAAAAGGAAAATAATGCTTAACTTTTAAAGGAAAATACTGAACTGAAAATGTCTAATGAGAATCTTAGAAATGACTTAGAAAAGTTCAAAAAGGGAAAAGATACACTTAATAAAATTTTAGGTAAGCATGTGGCACCAAAGTACACTACTGGTTTGGGATACCAAGATGGACATATGTAGTATACCAAAAATGGATTTATTCCTAAATCTGGACAAAATTCTGCTTATTCCAGTTCTGAAAATACGTATGATTCAACTAGTTATTCATATGGTTATAGATCAAATAAAGTTTATCATTCAAAATATATTTATTCTCTAAATTATATGAGACCCATAAGACAAATTTGGGTACCTAATGATTTTATTGCTAACCTTTCTGGACCCAAGAAGATCTAGGTACCAAAATCATTTTCTTTTTAATCATGTTTTGTAGGAAACCTATTTGAAAAGTTCTCACAAAAAGGTATGGTACTTGGAAAGTGGATGTTCTAGGTACATGTCTAGAGATTACTCATTCTTTAAAAGCTTAATAAAGGTTGATCGAGGCCATGTCAGCTTTGGTGATAACTCTAAGGGAAAAATCATCGGCCTAGGCCAGATTGGTAAAATTAATTCAGTTTTAATTTCGAATCTTTTATTTTTTGATGGACTTAAGTATAACCTATTAAGTATTTCTGAGTTACGTGATGATGGCATTAATGTGAAGTTTGAAATTGATTCTTGTAATGTTTTTAACTCTAAAAATGTTTTATTACTTTCTACCTTGAGAAATAAAAATGTTTATGCTGGTGATCTGAAATCTTTAACTAAGAAAAATGTTACTTGTTTAAATGCTTTTCATAAAGAATCTTGGTTGTGGCACAGAAGACCAGGACACTGAAACATCCATTCACTTAGAAAATTGACTAGGAAGAACCAAGTTAGAGACTACCCAAACATTAATTCCCAAATGACAAATTTTGTAATACCTGTCAAAAGGGAAAGCAACATAAAGTTTCTTTTAAATCAAATATAGAAGTCTCAACTTATCAACCTCTCGAGTTGGTTCACATGGACTTATTTGCACCTTTTAGAGTTTCTCGTTTAAATGGGAAGCACTATGTATATTTCCTAGTATATGTCTTTTCTAGATATACTTGGGTATACTTCTTGGCTCAAAAAAGTGAAGTTTGTTCATACTTTATTAAATACTCCAAGTCTGTAGAAAACATTAGCGAACGTAAGATTGAAACCCTGAGAAGTGATCATGGAAGTGAGTTTGAAAATCAAGATTTTGAATCTTATTGCTCACACAATGCCTATAGTCACAACTTTTCTGCCCTAAGGACACCTCAGCAGAGTAGTGTAGAAGAATGGAGAAACAAAACCCTCCATGAAATTGCAAGAACCATGCTTAACGAGTATGACCTACCTATTTATTTCTGGGCTGAAGTTGTGAATACAGCTAGTTATATTATTAATAGAGTCTTGATTAGACCTGGTCTCGATAAGACACCATATGAACTATGGAATAATAGAAAACCAAAAGTTAGTTACTTTAGAGTCTTTGGCTTCAATGTTTTTATTCATAATACAAAGGATAATCTGGATAAATTTGCTTCTAAAAGTGATGAGGGAATCATTCTAGGTTATTCCATATCCATTAAATCTTATAGAGCCTTTAACAAAAGAACCAAATGTGTGGAAAAATCTGTTCACATAATGTTTGATGAAACTGATCCACCTGATCCTAAGACCTCTCTTGAAAATCTTGAAGAAGATTTGACTATTCTGGACCTTAATGATAAAACTAAAGAACCTGCTAAAAACATATCCAGTTCTGGACATATTCCAGAATCTTCTTCTATTGAACCTGAACATAGAGATGAACAAGAAATTTCTAGTCCTACCTTTACTAGATCAACTAGGATTCTAAAGAATCATCCTTTGGATGCTGTTGTTGGTAATCTTGATATTGGGACACATACTAGAGCTTCTCTATGAAACCAGGTTGAACATCAAGCTTTTCTTTCACAGTTAAAACATAAAAATATCAATGATTCAATCAATGATGAATTTTGGGTAATGGCTATGCAAGAAGAGTTAAATCAATTTGAATGAAACAAATTCTGGGAATTTGTTGATAGACCCAAGGACACTTCGAAAATAGGCAATAAATGGGGTTTCATTAAAAAAAGTTGATGTATTTGGAAATATAGTTAGAATCAAAGCTGGCCATGTTGCACAAGGATATAGTCAATGGAAAGGTATATACTATGAGGAAACCTTTTCCCTTGTAGCCATATTAGGAGCCATTAAGATCTTACATTCCTATACTGCTCATATAAATTTTAAATTATATCAAATGGATGTTAAAAGTGTTTTTAGAAATGGTTTCATTGTTGAAGATGTTTTTTTGAACAACCACCTAGATTTACTAATTCTCATTTTCCAAATCATGTTTTCAAGCTATCTAATTTTTATATGGATTAAAACAAGCTCCAAGATCTTGGTAAGATAGAATTAGTAATTTTTTTGTCAAAAAGTTTTACTAAAGTGATTGTTGATCCAACTATTTTTATTAAAAGAACATCTAAAGATGTTTTAGTAGTACAAATCTATGTTGATGATATTATTTTTGGATCTTTTAAATATTCTTTATGTATTTATTTTTCAAGGAGTATGAAAAATGAATTTGAAATGAGTTTAATGGGAGAACATAAATATTTTATTGGATTTCAAGTTTTTCAAAATGAAAATGGTATTATTTTTAATCAAAGTAAATATACAAAGGATAAATTAAAATTATTAGGTTTGGATATTATTAAGGAAAGTGATACTCCTATGTGTACAGTCTGTAAATTGGATGTAGATGAAGCTGGGAAACCAGTGGATGAAACCAATTACAGAGGTATGATTGGAAGCTTACTTTACCTTACTTCTAGTCGACTAGATATTATGTTTAGTGTATGTATGTGTGAAAGATTTCAATGTAATCCAAAAGAATCTCATTTACTTGATGTCAAATGAATTTTTAAGTACCTTAAACACACTATAAACTTAGGTTTCTTTTACCCAAAAGGACAATCCTTTGAGTTAATGAGTTATTCAGATGCTGACGTTGCTAGTTGAAAGTTGGATAGAAAAACTACATCTGGATCATGTCATTTATTGGGAAAATCCTTAGAATATTGTTGTAGTAAGATGCATAATTATGTAGATTTGTCCACCGCCAAAGTAGAGTACATAGCTGTTGGTAGTTGCTGTGCACAAATTCTGTGGATGAAACACACTCTTTTGGACTATGGATATGATTTTAAGCATGTTTCTATCAACTGTGACAACACTAGTGCAATAAAAATTTCAAATAACCCTATATCCCACTCTAGGACCAAATACATTGATGCAAGGAACCTTTTCATGAGAAATAATTACCAAAAGGGTGATATTACTCTTGAATTTATAGGTACTGAACATCAATTAGCTGACATTTTCACCAAACCTTTGAGTTTGGATAGGTTAAGTTACATTAGGCATGAGTTGGGAATGATTAAGCTTGATCAGTAGCTACCTCACCGATGTAACCTCAACCTTGTAACCTCACTGATGTAATACCTCACCGTTATAATACCTCACCGATGTAATACCTCACCGATGTAATACCTCGCCGATGTAACCTCACTGATGTAACCTCACTGATGTAACCACACCGATAAACCCTACTGATGAGTGTGTTGTTTTAAACTTCTTTCTGCCGCTAGAATCTGAATAGTTTTTACTTTCTTTCATTTTATTTATTTTATGATTTCTAAATGATAAAAACTATGTCCTAGTTACTTCTCAATCCACCAAGCCTCAAACCCTTTACCCTCAATCCTTAGCTCCCAAATCTATCGAAATCCTTAAATCCCTCAAACAAGTGATGGAAAAAACCAAACTTCTGACCATCAGAGATGACACTTATGAGATGAAAGCAAAGAAGTGGAAGTCCGATCTAGAAGCAAGTGGTAGTGTGGGTAGAACTAGGCCAGGTAGGCGACCAGTGAACCCTCATTTGCAGAATAGAGTTATTGTGATTGAAAAAGAGTTGTGCATAGAATGGTTATTTCCTAGAATCTCGTTAGTGCTCGATGTAATAGAAAATAAAAAAGTGGGTAGATTTCTTTTCAAACAAAAATGTCCCCTACTATCCAAATCTAGTGAAACAATTTTACGATTTTGTAAGCTTTGAGAAGTCAGAAGATGAGAACCGAGTGACTTCTTTTATGAATCGAAAGGAGATGCCATTTTCATCTGTTGAGTGGTCTAAATGCATAAACGTACCACATTAAGGTGTATCTATATATATCTCAAAATCCATGCCACCTACAAGTTATATATTCGACTATGAGACTACCTTGTAGGAGTTCACCGGTGATGGAAATCAAAGAGAAGTAGTGGCTGGTGAAATGGATGGAGAGAACTGATTTCTATTCAAATTTGTCCAGCATGTCTTAATACCAAGTAGAGGAGACTTTGATAATTTATGATATCAGGATATCTATCTCGTGGTTCTCTTGAGACATTTTGTGAAAGTGAATCTGTGCAGATTGCTGATGATCCAAATGGAAGACATGACAAGGACAGAATCAAAGACAAATGCCCTATTCTTTGCCAAGTTGATCTCAGGGATGATCAAAGTTAAAGTGGTAGCTCAGTCTCAAGATGAGATAGTGGTAGTAAAGAATAATTTTTGTATCACAACCATATTTTGCAAATACATGAAGATAAATTGAAACCCATAGAGATTAGAGTGGGTTAATGATGGCCAAAAGGTATATGATAAATTCAATCCTATGGATCATCCTTCAAGACCTAAGGATGTGAGGGATCCTGGTATAGTACCTGATGAAGAATAACCTGAGTACAGTGATGAGACTGAAGACGAAGAGACTTCTATAAATGATGGAATAGATCCGAACATACCTCCAAGTCCAATTACTGAAATTGTATCTTCTAGAAAATAAGCCTTAGTAGAAGAAGAGACTCCTGCTGATGAGGTAGACCAGCCAGCCCCTGAGAAAAAAGAAGAAAAGGAGAATGAATCTGAAGCCTCTGATTCTATCTGCTTATGTATGAGTCCATTAATTGGAAGCTCAGTTGTGCCTACTAAGGATGTAGGAGAAATGGAAGAAGTTGTACCAAATCCAGAGGACCCTCCCGATGTTGCAGAGATGGAATTTATAGTATAATATTCTCTTGAAGAAGAAATATCTTCTGAGAATGATGTTGCTGTACATGGGAATGAACCCATTTAGGGGGAGCATCGAACCATGTTTTGAAGTGTGTTAACGATTATTGATATTGAGGACTGGGCAGAAGACCCAGGTTTTGTGGTTTGTTGATTAGACTATCCTGATTATGATAATGAGGCATCTCTCAATAGACCGAAGATTATTTATGATGTTGAAATTGAGTTGTTACCTGAAGATGTGGTCAGAATGCATGACCTGGATATTTTGATGAAAATTCTTAAGGTCAGTTTTTTGATAGAGACAAAGAAGATGGAATCTTCACTTGTGTCATCAATCCAATCGATTATGATTGACTCAGTAGCCAGTATAGACTCTAAAAGAGAACCTGTTGTAATTGATCCTTCTGATATGATCACCAGGGATGACCATGAATCCATAAAGGATGAGATGAAAGAGTCCTTTAGTAATTTTATTGCTGAGTTAATGCTTTGCTTTGTTGAATAAATGAGAAATTTGAAAAAATCTTTTGAACTCTTCCTTGGTTGTAATTTGTCAACCGTTGTCGCCGAAATAGTGGAATAAGTTATAGACTTCCAGACTCAAGTATCTAGACATGAAGCTGATGGTGAAGCTCTAAAGAATTCTATTATCTCTTTAATCTCTTACATGAGTTCAAAAACCCAAGAATACAAGGACTTATCCTATGTCAAAAGTGTTGTGAGCCAGATGGTTTCAGTGTTTTAAGGTTTTAAAACCTCCATTAAAGATCATGTTAACACCCGAGATTCCCAAGTTTAAAATCTTATTAGTGGGTTGACCAAAAACTTCAAGGAAGTTGTATCCTTCACTATTGGTTCTGATGCTTCTAAACCCTCAGTGTATTTGAATCAGATTCAAGCTGTGATGATGGAGGAGCTTGGTTCAGCATCAACCTGTTCTTCTGTGGACGCATCTGACCTAAGAAAATTTGTGATTTATACTAGAGATTCAACCAGAGAAATAATTAAGATATTTATAGACTATATGAGAGAAGCTTCTTCCTCTCAGAAAGAAGTGAAAGACATGGTGGACTATTATTTCAAAAAGGATTACACCAAGCATCAACTCAACAATCATTTCAAACTTCTGTCGGAAAACCTGAAGTTACCTCCTGTCAATCAAGCCTTTAGGGAGAAAGTCAGAAAACTAAGGAAATTAAATCCATCCTTGGACAAATTAATTGAGAAAAAGGATGATTTCATATCTGTTATGGAGAGAGGAGGAGGATTATTTATGGATTTTAGTAAATATTTTTCTTTCTTTCCTGCATGTCGATGCTAGGCCAGTGATTGTACCTCCAGCCTTACATGCCTCTTCCTCTACTACTTCTCTTGTTCAGATGACTCCAGCCAAATCCATTCAAAGCCTTACACCTATAATCACTCAAAGAACTCCTCAGTACATGCCAGACAGAGTTTCTGTGACTCAGCCTCTTGTGATCATCTCTGGAATTCCTAATCCTTCACCAGCATCAACACAGTCTGCATCCTCTTCTGATCCAAAGGGAAAATCTCACATTGAGGATGTGGATTTAATAGGTTTCTAAGATGTTTGATAGTAATCCCTTTTATTTTTTTTTCTTTCTATTTACACTTTTGAAACATTTAATACAATTGGATTTCTCTAATTTATCATTTTTCCTCTCTTATCTTTACTGTTTCTAACTTTTTGCTTATCAAAATGGGGGAGAAATATTATCAATGTATCAAAGAGGGAGAAATATTCTCAAATGGGGAGAAATATTATCTAAGGAAGAGCTACCATTCATTGCCCCTCTGATATCATTGCATTTAATTCTACCTCTGATACATTAGGTTCTATAACATACTGTTTTCTCTAAGATAATTGCATTTAATGATATATCCTCTGATACAACTACTCATTATTTTAAAACTATAATATCACAAGTTGTGAATATCAAAATGGGGAGATTTTTGACCTCAACAGTTTTGATAATCCCAACTATGCTTTTACATACCTTTAATAATCCCAATTAATGTTTATCTATATTCAAATGCATTCAATCTACGATATACTATTATCAAGATGATAATAATATTAAAATAATCCTTGAAATATGTTAATCAATGTTTATCTTTATATATATAATATTTTAAGTAATTAAAACCCAATTGGGTATGTTTTTTATAAAAAAGATAAGTGTTAGTCACTGATATGCGTATAGCTATTGATACAGAGCTACTGGTACTTAGTCTACCGATAGACTTAGTATACTGATAGACAGAGTCACCGATAAGCTAAGGCCACTGATACGCAGAACTAACGATATGTACATAACTATCGATATGTACAAGTCCACTGGTAAGCATAGAACAAGCTACAGATATAAGGTTACCAATATAACAAGTCTTCTGATTGTACATAATGGAGCTACTGATGTGCATAAGTCTACCGATACACATAATCACTGGAACTAAGAAAGGTACCAATATAAATAGTCTAATACATAGAGCTACCGATAGACCAGAGCTACCGATAGACCAATAGAGACAGATACAAAGTAGATCTACTGATAGACCAGAGCTACAGATAGACCAAGTGCGACAGATACAAAGTAGAGATACCGATAGATCAAGAGTTACTGGTAGAATGAACTCACCTATATATAAATCTACCGATAACAAAATTTACCGATATATAGTGTAAGAGCTACCGATATCAGGAGCTACCGATACACGTTCAAAGAGATACCAGTGGAAGGTAACTGCTACAAAAAGTCCACCGTACACATCTACCAAGAGAAGGCTACTAATGATTGACCAACCAATCAAACTCTATACTCTCAATATTATTTATTTATTAATCTAATGGTTACATTTGATGTTTTTAATGAAGTTAATGTTATTTTATAATTTCTGTTGCCATGTCAGGGAACCGTACCTAGTACCCATGCAAAATGTAATCATTCCCATTTTCTGGAGCTGAAATCTATAAAAGAGAAGGAAAATAACCATGTAGATGATATCGAATGAAAGAGAGAGAATCGAGGAACTAAGAGGGCACATGAAGGGGGGAAAAGAAAAAGGATCAACAACATTCAAACGTGCTGTAATCACACAATACTACATCCATATACCAAAAACCCTGGACAAACATGAAAAATTCATTTCTAGAGGAGAACACAAGATGCATCTTGAGTGAAGAACTACAATAAACACTTTATGAACTCAGGCTGACAAGGTGATCCTGGAACCAAGGAAGAAAACAACACTCTATTTTTCTGACAAAAACTGGAGAAGGACTGAGAAGCTTTTCTGACCAATCAAAAGAGTCCAGAGCTGCACTCCCAATCACTAAAGCTTTTCTAAACTCATTTACACTTACCTTAGTGATTATTTCATTTACATTTCGAGCAGTGTGTGTTTCCTGTTTATTTTACACACACTATCTCCTGAGCTAAGATGGAGGATTCTCAAATCCTCATTCAAACTCTATAACTCCCTTGTTTCCCACTGTGGATAGTGGAAGAGGTCGAGTAAGACCTGGACAACTATGAGGTGCTGTTTTTTTCCCAAGTAGAATTGTCATAAAGATCCTTGGACCTGGACAGTATTGTACTATTATTTACCCTGATCCATGGTGTGGATCAATTTATAATTTTTTCTGAGAGGAGTAAGTCTCGGCTTGAGACTGATCCTCTTGGTTACATCTGTTTTGCATTTTAGTTTAAGTCATAAGTATACTATATATATTTCATATTCCGCTGCTAACTACATTGAAATATAATCTGTTTTAAAGTTACTTTAATATTTAAATTAGCAAGTGTATTTACTTATTGTAAACAAGTAAGTTAGTTTCCAATGTCAATTTAATCGTTAGATTAGATTAACTGAGACCTAATCAATCTTTGAGAAACTAATTGTACATTTACACTCTATATAAATTCACTATAGTTTAAATTTGTTTTTAAATAGGGGGATTTAAGTGAAATATTTTTAATAGAAATTTTAATTAGAACTCAATTAACCCCCCTCTTGACTGTCCACTCCGACCAACATTTGGTATCATAGGGTGTTTTTATTTTTCAAAGTTTTCAACACATTCTGTTTTTCAAATGTGATTTTAGTTGCATATTTAATGATCTTAAATTTCTATTAGTTCTAAATTTTATCTCTTTAATATATTTTTCTAAAATCTAGTTATGGAAAATAGACTAGAAGGTGTTGCCACTAACAGGTCTCCTTTCATTAATGGTACAAACTATGCCTAGTGGAAACTTAAGATGAAAATTCATTTGGAGAGTATGGGTTTTGATATTTGGACTGCTATAGAGTCACTATGTAAAATTCCAGAAACTGATAGAAATACTTGGGATGATCATACGAAGATAGCTTACAATAATAATTATAAAGCTATGAATTCCATGTATTTTGATTTATGAGAAGAAGAGTTTAATAGAATTTCTGCATGCAAAATTTCTTATGAAATATGGGGCACTTTGGCTATTTCTCATGAAGGAACAACCAATGTCAAAGAAATGATATTAAATACTTATACTATTAAATATGATAATTTTAAAATGAAGACTGATGATCCTATTTTTGACATGTATCTCAGGTTCAATGAGATTGTCAACACTATGAGCTCTCTTGGAAGGGCTATTCCAGCAAAGGAACAAATCGTGAGAATCTTGAGATGTCTACCAGACCGATGGAAAGGCACTTCTATTTCATTCAGAGAATCATGTGACATTGGTTCTCTACATGTAAAACAGCTTATTTGTAAATTAATGATGTATGGGGAAGAACTTAAAGTGAACAAAGAAGAATAAGATGAACCCAAGATAAAATCTCTGGAATTCAAGTCTACTGCTTCAAAGAGAAAAGACAAGGAGAAAATACATGTACCTACTGAATGTTAAACTAGTGAAGATTCGGATTCTGATAGTGATGCTAAGATAGCTCAAATAGCCAGGATATTCAAGAAGTTTTATAGGAAAAAGATATTCTTTAGAAAATCAAATTACAAAGGTATGTAGGACAATAAAGGTCATTGGAAAAACGACTAGAAGATGTCTGATAAGGAAGATGATATAATCTGATATGAATGAAAGTGGAAAAGACACATCAAAGCTGACTGTCCAAAATTAAAATTCAAAATGAAATATGATTATAAGGAAAATAATTAAAAGAAAGCTATGAATGCTACCTGGAGTGCTTCAGAAGACATCACAAGTGAATATGAAGTTTATGATTCTGAAAATAATCGTTCCAACAAGTGTTTCATGACCAACACATCTAAGGTATCCTTAGATACCCCTGATTTAAATCATATTATTCTATATATGGTGTATAATATGATTCTGATTCTGAAGATATATCTATGGTTGAATTTTTTGAATATGGTAACATGATAGAAGAAACATGTAATAATCTTAAGGACATATATAATTCATTAAAGAAAAAACATGCTCTCACTACCAATATTAAATCTACCTTTGATATAGAGAAGGAAAACAATGCTGAACTTTTAAAGGAAAATACTGAACTGAATATGTCTAAAGAGAAACTTAAAAATGACTTAGAAAAGATCACAAATGGAAAAGATACACTTACTCAAATTTCAGATAAACAAGTAGCACCAAAGTACACTACTGGTTTGGGATACCAACCTGGACAGAGACAGTTTACCAAAAATCGATTTGTTCCAAAATCTGGACAAAAATATGCTTATTCCAGTTCTGAAAATACTTATGCTTCAACAAGTTATTCATATAGTTATAGATCAAATTATCTTTATATTTCAAAATCTATTGATTCTGTAAATTATATGAGACCCATAAGACAAATTTGGGTACCTAAAGCTTTGATTGCTTACCTTTCTGGACCCAAGAAGATCTGGGTACCAAAATCATTTTCTATTTAAACCTGTTTTGTAGGAAACATGTTTGAAGAGTTCTCACAAAAACGTATGGTACTTGGACAATGGATGTTCAAGGAACATATCTAGATATTTTTCATGCTTTAAAATCTTAATAAAGGACGATGGAGGCTATGTCACCTTTGGTAATAACTCTATGGGAAAAATCATCGGCCTGGGATAGATTGGTAACATTAATTCAGTTTTACTTTCTAACGTTCTATTTGTTGATGGACTTAAGTATAACCAATTAAGTATTTCTCAGTTATGTGATGATATATTTAATGTGATGTTTGAAAATGATTCTTGTAATGTTTTTAACTCTAAAAATGTTTTAGTATTTTCTGCCTTGAGAAATGAAAATGTCTATGTTGTTGATCTGAATTCTTTAGCTAAGAAAAATTTTACTTGTTTAAATGATTTTAATAATGAATCTTGGCTGTGGAACAGAAGATTAGGACACTTCAACATCCATTTACATAGAAAATTGACTAGGAATAATTTCGTTAGAGACCTACCCAAACTTGAATTAACAAATGAAAAAGTTTGTAATCCCTGTCAAAAGGGGAACCAACATAATGTTTCTTTTAAATCAAAGAAATAAGTCTCAACTTCTCAACCTCTCGAGTTGGTTCACATGGAATTGTTTGGAACTTTTAGAGTTTCTAGTTTAAATGGGAAGCACTATGTCTATGTTCAAGTATATGAATTTTCTAGATATAAGTGGGTATACTTCATGGCTCACAAAAGTGATGCTTGTTCTTACTTTATTAAATACTTTAAGTCTGTAGAAAACCATAGTGGACATAAGATCAAAACCCTGAGATGTGATCATGGCCATGAGTTTGAAAATCAAGAGTTCGAATATGATTTCTCACACAATGGCTATAGTCACAACTTTTCTTCCCCTAGGACGCCTCAGTTGAATGGTGTAGTAGAAAGGAAAAACAGAACCCTTCAAAAAATTGCAAGAACCATGCTTAACGAGTATGACCTAGATATTTATTTTTGGGCTGAAGCTGTGAATACAGCTTGTGATATCATTAATAGAGTCTTGATAAGACCTGTTCTCAAGAAGACCCCATGTGAACTATGAAATAATAGAAAACCCAAAGTTAGTTACTTTAGAGTCTTTGGATGCAAAGTTTCTATTCTTAATACAATGGATAATCTGGATAAATTTGCTTCTAAATGTGATGATGGAATCTTTATAGGTTATTCCATATCCAGTAAATCCTATAGGGTCTTTAACAAAAGAACCAAATGTGTGGAAGAATCTATTCACATAATGTTTGATGAAACTGATCGACATGAGCCTAAAACCTCTCTTGGAAACCTTGAAGAATATTTTACTATTATGGACCTTAATGATAAAACTAAAGAACCTGTTGTACAAATATCCAGTTCTGGACATATTCCACAATCTACTTCTATTGATCTCGAACTTAGAGATGAACCAGAAATTTCTAGTCCTACCTTTACTAGATCAACTAGGATTCTAAAGAATCATCCTTTGGATTTTGTTGATGGTAATCTTGATAGAGGGACACCGACAAAAGCTTCTCTATGAAACCATGTTGAACATCAAGATTTTCTTTCACAATTAGAACCTAAAAATGTCAATGATGCAATCAATGATGACTTTTGGGTAATGTCTATGCAAGAAGAGTTAAATCAATTTTAAAGAAACAATGTCTGGAAATTAGTTGACAGACCCAAGTACACTTTGACAATAGGCACTAAATGGGTTTTTAGCAACAAAGTTGATGAATTTGTAAATATAGTTAGAAACAAAGATGGGCTAGTTGCACAAGGATATATCAAGAAAAAGGTATAGAGTAAGAGGAAACCTTTTCCCCTGTATATAGATTAGAATCCATTAGCATCTTACTTTACAATTCAGCTCATTTGAATTTCAAATTATATGAAATGGATGTTAAAAGTTCTTTTCTAAATGGTTTTATTGTTGAAGATGTTTTTGTTGAACAACCAACTTGATTTACTAATCATCATTTTTCAAATCATGTTTTCAAGCTATCAAATGTTTTATATGGTTTAAAATAATCTCCAAGAGCTTGGTATGATAGACTTAGTATTTTTCTTATTTAAAAAGGTTTTACTAAAGGGATTTCTGATCCAACTCATTTTGTTAAAATAATTTCTAAAGATATTTTAATAGTAAAAATCTATGTTGATGATATTATTTTTGGATCTTCTAAACATTATTTATGTATTTATTTTTCAAAGAGTATTCAAAATGAATTTGAAATGAGTTTAATGGGAGAACTTAAATATTTTTTGGATTTCATGTTTTTCAAATTGAAATTGGTATTATTTGAATCATAGTAAATATACAGAGGATGTTTTAAAACGTTTTGGATTGGATAATATTAAAGAAAGTGATACTCCTATGAGTAAAATCTGCAAATTGGATGCAGATGAAGCTGGAAAACCAGTGGATCAAACCAGTTACAAAGGTATGATTGGAAGCTTACTTTACCTTACTTCTAGTCGACCGGATATTATGTTTAGTGTATGTATGTGTACAAGATTTCAAGTTAATACAAAATAATATCATTTACTTGATGCTAAAAGAATATTTAAGTATCTTGAACACACTGTAAACTTTGCTTTGTTTTACCCAAAAGGACAATCCTTTGAGTTAATGAGTTATTCAGATGCTGACTTTGCTGGTTTCAAGTTGGACAGAAAAAGTACATATGGAACATGTCATTTATTGGGAAAATCCTTAGTATCATGGTGTAGTAAGAAGAAGAATTATGTATCTTTTTCCACTGCCAAAGCAGAGTACATAGTAGCCGGTAGTTTCTCTGCACACATTATATGGATGAAACACACTCTTTTGGAATATGGATATGATTTTATTCATGTTTCTATCAACTGTGACAACACTAGTGCAATAAAAATTTCGAATAACCCTGAATCTCACTCTAGGACCAAATACATTGATGTAAGGATCAATTTTTTGAGAGATCATTAACAAAAGTGTGATATTACTCTTGAATTTATAGGTACTGAACATCAATTAGCTGCCATTTTCACCAAACCTTTGAGTTTGGATTGGTTAAGTTACATTAGGCCTGAGTTGGGAATGATTAACCTTGATCTGTAGCTACCTCACCGATGTTACCTCCCCGATGTAACCTCACCAATGTAATACCTCACCGCTATAATACCTCACCAATGTAATACCACACCGATGTAATACCTCACCGATGTAATACCTCACCGATGTAATACCTCACCGATGTAACCTCACCGATGTAACCTCACCGATAAACCTGATAGATGAGTGTGCTATTTTAAACTTATGTTTGTCGCCAAAATCTGAATCATTTTTACTTTTTTTAATTTTATTTATTTTATGATTCCTAAATGATAAAAACTAATTCCTAGTTACTTCTCAATCCACCGAGCCTCAAATCCTTTACCCTCAGACCGTAGCTCTTGAATCTCTCGAAAACCTTCAATCCCTCGAACCAGTGATGGAAAAAACCAAACATCCTACCATTAGAGATGGTACGGATGAGATGAAAGGAAACAAGTAGAAGTCCAAGACAAATGCTAGTGGGGGTGTTGGTAGAACTAGGTTTGGTAGGCGACCAGTGAACCCTAATTTGCAGAATAGAGTTATTGTGATTGAAAATGAGCTGTGCGTGGAATGGTTTTTGCCTAGAAAGTCCTTAGTGCTTGAAGTACTGGAAAATAAAAAGTGGGTAGATATCTTTTCAAACAAAAATGGCCCCTACTATCCAAATCTAGTGAAACAATTTTATGAGTTTTTAATATTTGAGAAGTCAGAAGATGAGAATCAAGTGACTTCTTTTGTGAACAGAAAAGAGAGGTATTTTTCATATATTGAGTTGGATGAATGCCTAAAGGTACCTCATGAAGGTGTATCTAGATATGTCTCAAAATGCATGCCACCAACAATTGATATATTCGACTTTGAGACTGCCTTGGAGGAGCTCACCGGTGATGGAAATCAAAGAGAAGTAGTGGCTGATGAAATGGATGGAGAGGACAGATTGCTGTTCAAATTTGTTCAGCATGTCATAATTCCAAGGAGAGGAGACTTTGAGAATATAAGATATGAGGATATCTATATCTTGAATCTCCTATGACATTGAGTGAAAGTGAATATGTGCAGATTGTTGATTATCCAAATGGAATACATGATAAGGCCAAAATCAAAGACAAATGCCCTATTCTTTGCCATGTTGATCTCAGTGATGGTCAAAGTGAAAGGGGTAGCTGAGTCTCAAGATGAGACAGTGGTATTAAGGAATAATCTTTGTATCACAACCACAGTTTGAAAATACATGATTATAAATTGGAACCCATGGAGAGGATTATGGGTCAATGATGACAAGAAGGTATATGATAAATTCAATCATGTGGATAATACATCAAGACCTAAGGATGTGAGGGATCCTGGTCTAGGACCTTATGAAGAAGAACGTGAGTACAGTGATGAGACTGACGAAGAAGAGACTTCTATAAATTATTGTAGAGATCCGGACTTACCTCCAAGTCCAGTTGCTGAAATTGCATCTTCTATAAAGGAAGCCTTAGTAGAAGAAGAGACTCCTGCTGATGAGGAAGTCCAGCCAGGCCCTGATCATAATTAAGAAAAGGAGAATGAATCTGAAGCCTCTGATTATGTTTCCATAAGTCTGAGTCCATTAATTGGAAGCTCAGTTGTGCCTACTAAGGATGTAGGAGAAATGGAAGAAGCTGTACCTAATCCAGAGGACCCTATCGATTTGTAGAGATGGAATTGATAGTAGAAGATTCCCCTAAAAAAATAAAGTCTTTCTGAGAATAATGTTGCCGTGCATGGGAATGAACCCATTGATGGGGAGCATCAAACCATGTTTGGAAGTGTGTCAGTGGCTGTTGATATTGAGGACTGGGAAGATGAACCATGTTTTGTGGTTTGTGGATTAGACTGTCCTGATTTTGATAATGAGGCATCTCTCAATAGACCAAAGATTATTTATGATGTTGAAACTAAGTTTTTACCTGAAGATGTGGACAGAATGCATGACCTTGATATTTTGAAGAGAAATCTTAAGGTCAGTTTTTTGGAAGAGACAAAGAAGATGGAGGATTCACTTGTGTCATCAATCAAATCGATTATGACTGACTTAGTAGCCAGTGTGTCCTCCGAAAGAGAACCTTATGTAATTGATCCTGTTGATATGATCACCAGGGATGACCTTGAATCCTTACAGGATGAGCAGAAATAGACCATTAGTGCTTCTGTTGCTGATTTGAAGCACTTCTTTGTTTATGAGATGGACAATTTGGAAAAATCTTTTGAACTCTAGTCAGTTGTAATTTGTCATCATTTGTGGCCGAAATAGTGGAAGAAGTTACAAACATCCAGACTCAAGTATCTAGACTGGATGCTGATGTTGAATCTCTGAAGAAATCTATTATCTCTTTAGACTCTTACATGAGTTCAAAATCCCAAGCAGACAAGGACTTAGCGTTTGTCAAAAGTGTTGTGAGCCAGATGGTTTTAGTGTTTGAAGGTTTTTAAACCTCCATGAAAGATAATGTTAAAACCCATGATTCCCGTGTTCAAAATCTTATTAGTGGGTTTACCAAAAACATCAAGGAAAATTTTTCCTTCTCTATTGGTTCTATTGCTTCTAAACACTCAGTGGATTTGAATCAGATTTGATCTATGATGAAGGAGGAGCTTGGTTCACAATCAACCAGTGGCTCTTTGGACTCATCTGACCTAATAAAAGTTGTGATTTCTACTAGATATTCAACCAGAGAAATAATAAAGATAGTTAAAGACTATATGAGAGAAGGTGGAATCCTATTTCCAAAAGGTTTACACCAAGCATCAACTCAACAATCATTTCAAACATCTGTTGGAAAACTTGAAGTTACCTCATGTCAATCAAGCCTTCAGAGAGAAAGTTAGCAAGCTAAGGGAATTAAATGCAGCCTTGGACAAATTCAAGGAGAACAAGGATGATTTCATATCTGTTATGGAGAGAGAAAGAGGAATAATTATAAATTTCAGAAATATTTTTCTGCCTTTACTGCATGTCGATGCTAGGCCAGTGATTGTACCTCTATCCTTAACTGCCTCTACCTCTACTAATTCTGTTGTTCAGATGACTCCATCCCAATCCATTCAAAGCCTTACACCTATGATCACTCAAATAACTCCTCAGTACATGCCATGCACTGTTTCTATGGCTCAGCCTCATGTGATCATCTCTGGAATTCCTAAGCCTTCACTAGCATCCACACAGCCTGCATCCCCTTCTTATCCAAAGGGAAAATCTCACATTGATAATGTGGACTGAATTTGTGGCTAAGAAGTTTGATAGGAATCCCTTGTATTTTGTTTTCATTCTATGTACCCTTTAGCAACATTTAATACAATTGGATTTCTTTTATTTCTCATTTTGTTCCTCTTCTCTTTATTGTTTCCCACTTTTTTCCTATCACAAAGGGGGAGAAATATTATAAAATTATCAAAGAGGGAGAAATATTCTCAAAAGGGGAGAAATATTATCTAAGAAAGAGCTACCATGCTTTTCCCCTATGATATCATTGCATTTAATTCTACATCTGATACATTATGTTCTATAACATACTGTTTTCTCTGAGATAATTTCATTTAATGATATATCCTCTGATACAAGTACCCATTATTTTAAAACTATAATATCATAAGTTGTGATTATCAAAAAGGGGGAGATTTTTGACCTCACCATTTCTGATAATACCAACTATGCTTTTACATTCCATTAATAATCCCAATTATTGTTTATCTATATTCAAATTCACACAATCTATGATATACTATTATCAAGATGATAATAATTTTAAAATAATCCTTGAAATATTTTAATAAATATTTATCATTGTTTATATATGTTTTGAAGTAATTCTAATCTAATCCGATATGTTTTGCATAAAACAAATAAGTTTTAGTCACTGATCTCCGTATAGCTACTGATACAGACCTACCGCAACTTAGTCTACCAATAGACTTAGTCTACCGATAGACAGAGTCACCAATAAGCTAAGGTCGCCAATACGCAGAGCTAGTGATATTTACATAACTATCAATTTGTACAAGTCCACCGGTAAGCATATAACAAGCTACAGATATAGAGTTCCCAATAGAACAATTCTTATGATAGTAAAGAATGGAGCTAGCAATGTGCACAAGTCTACCGATACACAAAATCACTGGAACTATGAAAGATACAAATACTAAAGTCTAATACATAGGGCTACCGATAGACCAGAGCTATCAATAGACCAAGAGAGACTGATACAAAGTAGAGAAACCGATAGACCAGAGCTACCGATAGACCAAGAGCGACCGATACAAAGCAGAGAAACCGATAGACCAGAGCTACCGATAGACCAAGAGCAACCGATACAAAGTAGAGCTACCGACAGATCAAGAGATACTGATAGAATGAAGTCACCAGTATATAAATCTACTGATACCAAAAGTTACCGATACATAGAGTAAGAGCTACCAATATCGGGAGCTACCGATACACGTTCAAAGAGCTACCGGTGGAAGGGAATGCTACAAAAATTCCACAACACACATCTACCAATAGAAGGATACTAATGATTGGACAACCAGTCAAACTCTATACTCTAAATATTATTTATTTATTAAGATAACGGTTACATTTGATGTTTTTAATGCAGTTTATGTTATTTAATGATTTTTTTGCCATGTCAGGGAACCGTACCTAGTACCAATGCAAAAGGCAATCATTCCCATTTGTCTGAGCTGAAAGATATAAAAGGGAAGGGAAAAGACCGTGCAGATGAGATCGAATGAAAGAGAGAGAATCAAGGAACTAAGAATGCACAAGAAGGGTGGAAAATAAAAAGGCTCAACAACATTCAAACATGGTGCACTCACACATGACTACATCCAAACACCAAGAACACTGGACATACACGAAGCAATTAATTTATAAGGGATAACACAAGATGCATCTTGAATGAAGAACTAAAATAAACATTTTTTGCACTCAGGCTGACAAGATAAACCAGGAACCAAAGAAGAAAGAGACACTCTATTTTTTAGTCAAAAACCAGAGGACTCAAAAGATTTTCTGACCAATCAGAAGAGTCCAGAGCTGCACTTCCAATCACTAAAGCTTTTCTAAACCCATTCACACTTACATCAGTGATTATTTCATTTACATTTCGAGCAGTGTGTGTACCCAGTTTATTTTACACACACTGTCTCCTGAGCTAAGCTGGAGGATTTTAAAATCTTCATTCAAACTCTATAACTCCCTTTTACCCCACTATGGATAGTGGTAGAGGTCGAGTAAGACCTGGAAAACTATGAGCTACTGTTTGTTTTCCAATGTCGAACATTGGTAGAGGACTTTGGACATAGACAGTGCTGTTCAGTTGTTTACCCTGATCCAGGGTGTGGATCAATTTATATAAATTGTTTGAGAGGACTAAGTCTCGGCTTGAGACTGAACCTCGTGGTTACATCTGCTGTGCATTTTAGTTTAAGTCATAAGTATAATATATATATTTCATATTCCGCTGCTAACTACTTTGAAATATAATCTTTTTTAAAGTTACATTCACAGTTAAATTAGCAAGTGTTTATACTTATTGTAAACCAGTAAGTTAGTTTCAAAAGTCAATTTAATCTTCAGATTAGATTTACTAAGACCTAATCAATCATTGAGAAACTAATTGAACATTTACGATCTATATAAATTCACTAAAGTTTATCTTAGTTTTTAAATAGGGGGATTTAAGAGATAAATTTTTAACAATTTTTTTTATTGGAACTCAATTAAACCCCCCTCTTGAGTGTCCACTCTAATAAACAAATAGGATTTTATTAAATAAATTCCATGATCCATGATTGTATCAAGGAATAATGGAGGTGTTTGATATATCAATAAACTGCTTGCAAGTGATTTGTATGTTAGAAAACGTTCACAATCTTCTGTACATGACATTACAATAATTATTTCAAGTAATTCAGGAGGAAGATATATGAATGTTTACAAAAATATTACTCCTTCCATTTGTAACTAACTTTCCTTGATATGAAAATATTATAAAACAACGATTTAACTAAAATAATATATATAGAGACTTACCATGTCATTTTCAAAATCTTCTAATAAATATAGTTGTCTAAACCTTTCCTTTGATACTTACTATAAGTCCCCGACTTTAAATATTATATAAAACTGAGTTAAGCCGATAATTTTACATTGATTCACTTTAAATATCTTTTCAAGTATAGATATTTAGATAATTAGTTCATAGCATATTCATAACAACATGATTATTAAAATATATACACATATACTCTAATAAATCTTTTTTCATAATAATAAAACTCCTTAAATAAAACATGAAATATTTTCTTCATAATAAAACATCTTGAGTTCATCCTTTTCCTTACCCTTCCTTATACCCAATGAAAAACATTTCAAAAACATGGGATGCGAATAAAAAGATTTGTAAGGAATATTAAATAAGGAATTAAACCGTTAGTCCATGCATATTCAAAACCCATGAAAACATTTTAAAAAGAATCATACTTTTGACCCTTAAAACATATACTCTTTAACATTACTTATTAAAACATGAGATTCATAAATAAACTCATTGAATTCAGAAATCATAAATATAACATGGGGAATTCATAGAATACTTACATTGTAGATTTCACAGCTATATAGGTTGTGTCCTTCATGGTTATGTTTGGAATACCTATCATAGAATATTCCCAAAATCTATTAGGAGAAACCTTAATATTTACCTCTTTTATGTTACCCAATTCATTATAGAGCTATCACTGGCTCAACTAAACTGGGATTATCATTGATCCAACCATATTTTCTTTATTATGTAACCACATGTCAAATGTACAATAACAATTACATAATCATAATACATAAAAGATTCAAATTATAAAAAGTTCACTAATAATTCAAAATAAATCAATTCCATATATTAAAATATTTAATCCATTTCCAAAACCATTTAAAACATATAATAAAGATATTTTAGAATCAATTTATCCCATACTACTATAATTTTTTTAAAATAAATTCATTAATTAAAATTTTAAAACATTTATGTCCATATATATATATCCTTAAAACCATTTAAAAAACATTGATTGTAATGAGAACTATTTATAAGAATAAATCATGAAAACATTTAAAATGGTTTTTTAGTTAAATATTCCCTTACCATTTTAGAAACTACTTGAATAAAAATAAAATACATAACATCAAACAAAACCTAAAATGTCTTGATAATAAAGATATTACAGATAAAATATTTCAATGGGAAGTATTTATACTATATTCAACTGAATTGGTGCATAACAAATTAAGTCTCCGTGGAATGTTAATTGAGACAAAATCCCTTACAAAGATTGTATCCTTAGATTAAGGATAAATGAATGAATTAATTATGTGTGAAAATTATAAATACACCTAATATAAGTGTATATTTATTGTAAAACAATTAGAGTTCATTCACACATGTTATTGGAAAAACAAATCCAATGACAAGAATATTTAACTCAATGAAATGAGATTGAGTAATTATTTCCCATAAAATTTTCATATAAATGAAATAAGAATTTTACAATGGGTTAATTTTGTGTAGCAACTGTATATCCACACAAAGGTAAGTGTAAGTTAAAACATAAATAAATTAATAGTGATTCCATACATAATCATGGCACTATATAATCAACGAAATATTTGTAAAACCGAATGAGTGGAAATTGAGTTTTGAAATATCATTATAAAGATAATTTTGTTAATAAAATACATTGACTGTGATTATTCACTATAATTATAGATAAATCAATTATAAATAGAAAATATTCTATCAAATGTCATTTCTCACATAATCATATCACCCTATAAACAAGAAGTAGAACATTAACCCAATGAATGGAAATTGGGTTAAGACGTTCCCTTACCTTGAATACAACTTTTCATGTTCATACAATGATTTCTTGACTAATAAAAATAGGTTAATTTAAACTTTATTTAGAACCTTTTTAAAATTTATTATTCATTTTACATCACTTATTTACATGTTATAGCAATTAGTAAATTATTTGAGTTCGTATCGGATGTTTGGTTGATGTTCAATACTTGACTCAAAAATGAACTTGTTATAATTACAAAATGTCCATGTGAAAAAAATTAAGTTATACCAATAATAATATTCCATATTTAAATATCATATATATATATATTATATCTATTTATAAAATTCCATAACATTTGTATATGAAAAATGAAATGCCCCAATCATGGAGATGGTAAGCCATACATACACATGAACACTACATTCATTACATTTCATATTAAAGGAATGAAATCTAAATGAAAAATAGGTCTCTTATAATTCTAGTATAATATTTATGTTATATATGTTACATTGTTTTCATTAACTACATCTTTTATACGTTCCATGTATGACATAAACAAGTCATATCACTTTGAGGGGGAGGTAGTCCACACTCCCTCAAATGAAATTATCATGTTCATACATTATGGAAAGCATAAAGGTATCTTGTAAAAAACAGAATAATAGATACAATAGAAATATAATATATAAATACATTGTCATCATAATGGCCACCACAATATGGGGTAGGTGAAAATTGAACAATCATCATTTCATGAGATAGTAGATCATCCAATATAGAAATAATATGTTTGTATCCCTTAAATGGAGGTGTGTGTAAGTGTAGTTCGAATCCTTCACATAAAAATATTTTACTATATTGAGGTTAATTATTTTGTTATATAATCGTAGAATAAGAAGAGTATAAGGAGTGGATATGGAAAATAATTGAAAGGATCTTTAGAGAAGATGCTGCCTCTAAACTGAGTAACTCTTTTTGATTTGAGCCAAAAGTATTTTTTTGAAATTCCATATTCCCAAGTTAAGGATTCTAGGGTGAAGGGAGGGAAGTTTGAATATTATTTGAGATGATTTTGGTTAAGCAAGTGGGATTTAGAGGTTTTATTATGTGGGTAGAGTTGGTGGCCTATTTTTAGAGGGAGGAGGGGCACTTTAAGAATGTCTATAAATAATAATTTATTATAAATTTTATTTCAATTACAAATTGTAAAAACCTCATTAAATTATATTATAATATTGTTTTGGTTCTAATAATTGTCTTTAAATAAATTTTAGACAAGTTTTTAATAATTTGTATCATTATAATTTTTGTTTAGCCCTTATTTTACCCTTTTTAATCTTGTAGTGATATCTTGTTATTTACACAATGTCGGTTAATGTAATTACCATATCATGTCAGATGAACCAAAAAAGTCATTTATGACATATATGAACTAATCATAACCATCTGGCCAAATCATATATTATTAAGAATCTAATATTATTTAATAAACTGTTTTATATTTTATGTTATGAATTATGTAAATTTTTAATACTATAAATTCATTCCTTTTTAGAAAATTTATAACAACATGATTACATCTAAAAAAATTAATCAATACTAACATGTCATATTACCCTAGATATTTCATGGATGAAATTAATAATATGAAATAATATGTTTTTTAATATTTGAAATATAATTAATTTTAATCCATTATTAACAATGAAATCACTGCATCATCATTGTATCATAATAAATAAAATTTATATAATGTATAAAAATTTTAAATAAAATATCATGATGTAGAAATTATTTTTTATATTTTTAAGGAATTTGTATAGTTTAATGGATCACTTATATAAACCAAAATAAAACATGTTTTTTAAGAAGATAGTAGTTTGTGCTATTTTTCACTTTAAATTAAATTAATTATTATAACTTCATATTATAACTCCCAAATGGGTACCAAATTACAATAGTAAGTCCTAAGGATGGTCGTGGTCGTACATAACTCATACAATAGTATTTGGACACGTTTTAGGGTAGTTTTATATTGTTAAAATATTATTTGTTACCCATATTTACATGATTTATCGTTTTACCATGTTAAATAAAAATAAATAGTTAAGTTACTATTCATGATGTCCAAAAATAAAAGGTACCTATTTAAACAATTTGACTTTCTAATTTCAAATATAGAATCCATTTTTTTAAATTCAAAACTCAGAATATTTAGTAAGTAATTAATAATGAATTATCGTTGTACAAACCACAAAATGTGTTTTTAAGAAGTAAATACAACCAAAAGATTGATATGTGTTTATGTCCAATTTCAATGTAAAATTATTTATAATGACTAACATTGGATTAAATGATAAAAGCATAATCTAATTAAACTTAAAAAAATTAAATTTATAATCTATCTATAAAAATAAATTAGATGAAAAAGTAGTTTTGTAATAAAATCTAGTGTTTTCACTACTAATTAAAAAATGATCATTATCAGAAAATTGACAAAAATTTATCCAAAATAAATTTAGATGTCCTGATTCTATATAAGATGTTTATTTTGTGAAATTTAATATATAAATTTGGAAAAAATTATTCAAAATTGGTTCTCCTTCAAAAGGTGGTTAAACTTCCTTTAAAAAATATTAGAGTATTTTATGGTTACAATTGGATTCATCTTCATTTTAATACTCTAAAATTTATTGGATAAATGTAAAAACATTTAGCAAACATGTATAATCATATTTTAGTTAGTTTTATTCATTCCCACCAAAAAAATAGCTAGTAATTAACTACAATTTAATATAATAATATTATTATATTATTTTTTGGTATAAATCAATATTTTGTGTAGCAAAAAATTTTGGAAAAATCCATTATTGCATATAGCAGTTTCTATAATAAATAGTTTCCCATTTAAACTAAAAAATAATAATAAAATTCAAAATATTTATAGATATTAAAATGTATTATTCTATAAATTCCTGGTATGTTATAGGTTCATAACAACTCAATGGGATGAAAATACAGTTTACTATATATATGAATGAAAATAAATAGGGGGTTTATCTATATATTTTTATAAGGGGAAAATAGTAAATTAAAAATATTATATTGGTCTTTTGGTTTGGATTCACAATTGGCCATATCCTACACCAACCATGCACCTCCAACATTCTATGGAGGGACCTCCCAATATATCTATTTCACAATTTTACAAAATGTGTAAAAATGATGTTAAAAACCCCCTATAAAAACTATATACCCCTTCACAATGGAATGTTGTCCTTTGATCCTGGAAAGTCAAAACTACGGGGCCTTCTTTCCCATATGAAACTACCACATTGTTTGGAGAAATTGTGTGAAATTTATCTATTGTTTTCCAATAATAATTCATCTGGGATGTCTCCTCGACTGACTAGGGATATATGCTCAAAAAAATCACCTATCACCCTCTTAACCATCTTGAAATTATTTGGTTTCCATATTAGTTTTTAGATAAACAAATAGAAAAAATTTAATAGATTCATACTTCATATAAAAGTACGGTTCTTACATAGTATATTCACATTAGTAGATGATTCATAATAAAGAGTACACTAATCATAAAATTGTTATCATATTTATTCATCATATATACTATTATATTTTTTGATATAATGTGAAGGTGGAAAATGAACTATATCACTTCATAGAGACAATATTATTTTCTTATGGATGAGTTATTTCATCACATTTCAATGGATGGAATGTATGAAATTGAAATTGTAAATTTCCTTAAAATAATAAATATTTAATCTCACCAAATCTATTTTTTTTACAAAACCCATATTTAATATGAATGTTAACTAGTTACAAATCATAAAATTGTATTGAATCAAATGATGATTCAAAAACTATAGGTAATCATAACATGAAACTCAATATTTTCACCACTGCCCTTGAGCCACAAGAACTACACATGTATACATGAGTGATAGTAGATAAGAAATAATCATTCTATAGCCATAATAATATTTTAAATATCTTATATAAAAATTAAATATACCATTATATCCAACCATTAATTACGATTATGTAAAATGTTTCATATAACAATCTTGATATGGTAGACCACATGTATGCATGAGTGATACATCCATTTAATATTTGACGGAATGATGGTGGAAAATGGTTTATCCATAATCATAATAATAGTTTAATATATTTTTTATACATATATTATTATTTGGTATTATATATAATCCATTTAGTTGTAGTTTTAAAAGAAATAAAAATTTAAATTACTCACTTAGGAGTTATTCATCTTCATTGAGAAACTTGGTTTATCTAAACCATCAAGCCTTTTAATTTCTGTATAATGATAAAAATTAGACCAATAGGATATAAGAAGGAATATTAATAACTACATTATGTTAGTAATTAATAATATATAAGTATCATTATTGGTGAGGAAGAGAGTATAAATGATATCCTTTTATAAGCGATATTGAAAATGCACTTTGAATTTTTCAAATGCTTAAAATATAATAAAGTCATAATCATGTTGTGTGGATCAAAAAATATAAATATTCAATTTTATGAAATTTAAATTTTAAATATAATCAACTGATAAAATTATATGTGTTTAGATATTTGTTACTATGAGTTTTAATCTATCTCACCCTTATAAATTTTTTAATGTTATCCTTGGGAAAAAAATTATTTCCCTTTTACTATTAAATATGAGAAAAAATTAATTTTTACAAAATAACATATATTAATTATTTTTATTCAAAATATGAAAACATTTCAAAATTTAAAATTTATATCTTTATGAGAATGTAATTGTAAAATAGGTGAATGTAACCACAATTCAACAATTACAATCAAAATGAATTTGTAAGTATAAAATTGATTTTAACATCATTCCATGCATTTTAAAATCTATATGATGAACTTAAGAATTTTTTTAATATAATATATAAAAAATTAATTAAAATAATTCTTAAATAGAGATAATATATTTAATTTTAAAAATATACATCTTATACCAAAATTTAGTGTATAAGAAAAACATATTCGGTTTCCTTAGAATGCTAAACATTAAGTATATAACCAATTAATGACCAATAAATTCATTGATAAATATTTAAATAATAAATTTTTATATTTTAGTACGTAATATTAATGCCATCCAATTAAATTTCAACTATATTTCATTCACATTAAATAATAATATATTAATAATGTAACACAGTGCCATTAAAAATACTAATGAATATAACAACCACTACTAAGATTATAATATTTATTTAAGAGAAATAAATCATATACTTTAAGGGTTTCATATTCTACCCCCTTTATAATAATGATAATCTTGTAATTCTATAAATCAGATACAAATAACTAAAGATAATTTTTCATCAAGACATTTCAATGTCCCAAAGTATCTTCTTAAAGTCTACTGATTCACTACGAAACATTGACCAGGTGATTGGTCTTGTTTAACAACACATTATCACATCCCTACAAATACATCATAGGTTGTTCCCCATGAGAGTGATCATTATCCATTTTTATTAATTGTATGTTCAATACACCTAAATTATCAGGTTTTTACTTCATTTGGAGAGATGTTCGGAACAAAACATGGACTTGAGGGATATTCATTGCATGCACCATGTGATAAGAAACTATCAAGATAAGATCATGAATTTTTTGGGATAAATATATATTTGTATCAACCTAACCATGTATAATATTTTCATATCATGGTTCCATGTATATAGTCATAGGAATATAATATATCCAAATTTTAAATATAGATCTCATATATGATTGTTATAATACACATTTCTCCAACTCTAAGATACATTAATTTTCTAATGAAATGATATAATGATATATACTACTTCCAAATATATATTAATTGACAATAGATTTCCTTATCAATCATTATCCGTGAATGTTGGATTTATAAATCAGAAAACATAGATGGATTCATAAGTAACAATTTTTACACTTCAAATAAAGATACATTTGCAAGAAAATTATATCAATATAGTAAATTTATCACAAAAAAATTGATATCCAACCAAAAAGATGCCAAAATTACTTATATGGTATGAATATTCCTCTAATAAAAACTATATACGAGATTATGATATGAAGTGGAACAGATCAACTTCTAATACAATGATTGATGAAGGAATCTCCATAACATCAAGGCAATACACTGATCATAATCATTTACAATAAAATGTGGTACTCCATTAATATTTTACACATCATTAATATACATCTTAGAAATGTGATTTATTGAAAAATCCCCTCTATTGGAAATGAAATTTTCTAACATTGTAAGGATGTATACCTCACCCAATTTGAATTATGATATTTAGATGTTTTTTGTAGTTTTATATTGAACACCATTTTAATGGTTTCACATTTCCATTTTAGCTTGAGAAATGGTCATAAAATCTTCGTATATTTCCATCAATCACCCTTAACCTGCTACCATACAAACCATCATGATATATATTGTTAAACATAACATTATTTTTAATCCTACCAAAAATTATCTTTTAAATATATATCTATATACTCATATACACGATGAAAAAGGAATCATAAACTATCATAATAATCCAATAGCTCCTTATTCATATTCTGTATTAATTGTAAACATACTCAATTCTAAATAATTATCATTCCATAACATGAATTTTTTAACTCAATAACATTTTTCACCTTCTTCTATATTTACACATCCTTCTTTTATGCTTCATTAATCAACATAGTAATTCATGGTTAAATTTTCATCTTATAAAGATATTATTTTAACCCTTTCCACATGATTTAATGATTAATATTTAGAAAATGAATTATTATTTGATATGTTTCTATCCTCATCAGAGATTGATTAGATTAATCTGTTAAACAGAGATCATCAACCACATTTCTCTCTTTCCAAGGGTGATAATGTTTGGAGAAATCATAATATTTTATTAATTAAAACATTCTACTTTGGTGAATAATTTCAATCCCATCATGAATATATTATTAAATATTTTAATATTAGTATATATGTTGATTTTTTTTGTCATAAAAATAATAATTACATATTAATTTAGAAAAAAATTTCTTTTGGAACAAAAGTGAAAGGATTTTCAAAATTTCAAGGATATATGGTTGGAAGAGGGATACAACAACCCAACACATATTTAATTATGGATCGATGAGAGAAATATGATAGCTCATCCCAATATTTTTATGGAAAAAATAACTTTCATGAATGACATCTATGTTGTGGAAGGCATGGAGGAGTCACATTTTAATTTACTTCTAGATAATGTTAATACCTATATGAACGAAATATATCCAAGGAATATTCCAGACCTCTTAGATTCCATAAACCATGTTATTTGTAGTAATATTAATTAAATTTCATGATATATACCAGGGGAGGAGATCAAGGAGGATTTACTTTCAGTTAATCAAGATAGATCCTATATAATTGAAAAATATTCATTGTCCTTCTATATATCTATCTAGTATACATTGATATCTGAGATTTTCATAGCTATTATGAAAATCATTCATTGATGATGTATCCCTTCTGTCAACAACACCCTGACAATTATTTTTATCCCAAATTTGGATGATAAATCCTCTTTGTAAAAGTATAGAAAGATAAGTATGTTTAATTTTCCCTAAATGGTTTTTGGGAGCAGCGTCAACTAAAGATACAACATCACCTTCAGACGTAGACTTCAAGGAAACAATATGGATTAATTTAACATTGATTGATCTATTGTGCTATTGAATTAGTGAATTTTATGAATTTTGATATTATTTATAAATCTATCAGATATAAAATTTTCAAATAAGTTTATATGGAAAAAAAGTTGATAGAGTGTAATGGAACTTCATCTTGACAGTATTGGCTAGTATGGGGTTTTACAAGGTTTTCTGATTTTTTATTTAGATGATTCACCACCCCTTTGATGTCTAATTCATTTATGGGGCACCATTTGGTTTCTCTAATATTATTTTTATGATTATGGAAGAGTTATTTTTTCCTAATATGTTTATTTATTTTAGAATAAGACACCCAGAGTAAATTGATGAACAATAACTAGGAGAATGGAATTATCCCTCTCATTTACATGAACTCCCTAATAGCGCAACATCTATCATCTCATGCTCATGGGTGACATGATCCTCTTCACTAATGGTATTATGAATTACATTTGAGGAATCAATAATAATTTATAGGAGTACTGAAATTAGAGGTGGAAAATTATCAACCATAGTAAAATAAGTGTTTGTTTTTTACAAAACTATTCAGAGAGGCATTCCATCTCTACCGATTTCCGTCTATGTATTGGAATATGGAATTTTTAGCTGGATTAACTAGTTTCCTCTATTAAATTAGAGATATTACATATTGAATATTTTTTCAATTCTGTGGATAATGTGTCTATAAGTATTAATAAATAGAATAACATATTCCACTAATTTTGTTGTAGAATAAATCTTATTATTTATGTTATTTCATTAACTCATATGTATTTTATCTAAAGCATAAGTGTGTCGATCACTTTTATTATTGATAACAACTCACTCTTGTTATATTTTATTTTACATTGGAACATGGATAGTAATTTACAGTTGACATGATGGGTGATGATGGACAAACTGATCCACAAGGATGTCATTAACCTCAGGTGTGTGAAGGATTACATGAATAACATGCAAACATAGTTATCATGGAAGGCCGCTTAAGGCCAGTCTGTGTGGGATCACATCAATACTAATTTTTATAGGAAGTATTAGAGAAATGAAATTCATAATACCTATTCTATTTGGTATATCATTAAAAACCATATTTTTATTTTTCAATTTCATGCATGGTGGATCATCATTCCTGGAAGATATTAGATTCTAGAATGATAAATGGGTGGGTTTTAGGCCCAAATTTTTGAGATTTTCCAAATACAATTTTCATTGAATATATCTAGCACCAATAAAAAACTCAACTAGGATATCCTTAATACTAATCAGTGGATTCTCATCAATAAAAATTTATTGAATTTGTAGTAGGATACTTGTATATTCATGGGAATCACTTTTGGGATTTTTCCTTCTATGTTTTACAGTAAAATCCTGAATTCTAACCTTTCCCAAGACATATAGAGATAAAAACTCTATTGTATGGAGATTCCATAAATGTAGAAAATACCATTATGGTGAGTTTGAAGCCATGTACACTACTGGAAATGTGACCTTTCCCAACACTTATATACCCCCTTTCCCATCAGTTTGGCCAAACCATTGGGAAAGGCCACTTTGTGGCCACGTTTCCCAAAAGTTTTCCAAAACCGTTGGGAAAGGTCCAATTTGTGGACACTTTTCCCAAAGGTTTGGTCAAACCGTTGGGAAAGCCTACCCTTTCCCAAAGGTTTCGGAAAATCGTAGGGAAAAGTGGCCAGAATATCAACATCACTACCAAGTATCCAGGATCCTATACCAGCAGTTTTGACAACCGTTGGTATATGTCCTTTGATTTTTATCTGATCCTCTTAACCAGAACATTCTATAAATCAATATTTAAAATAATTATGATAATACATATATATATTTATGAAAATATGTTCACAAAAGTCATGTTAGGTTAGTGGTTAGGTCATTCAATGATAAACTAGAGGTGTTGGGATCAAATCCCAGCGAATGTTTTTTTGGAAATTCATATACCAACGGTTTTATGGAACCATTGGTATATATTTTTATATTACTTATACCAACAGTTTTCAAAACCGTTGGTATAAGTCTATACCAACAGTTTTCCAAAAATCGTTGGTATAGACCTATCCCAATGGCTTACTTGCCTATGGTTCTCCAAACTGTTGGTATAGGCTATACCAACGGTCTCGAGGCCTATACCAACGGTTCCAAACCGTTGGTATAGGTTAGTTTTCCAGTAGTGGTAGTTCCCAAATATGAGACCATTCAACATAAATCGATCCATCTCGTATCAAATTTTTTTGGTAACCAATTGAATAAAGAACCATTTCAGTACTTGTTTTGTGAATGGTAGGGTGATATTACTACATTTCATTCCATTGGTGAATTTACTAGAATTATATATTTAATAAAAATCACTAATTTTTTATCCAAAATTTCATCAATGGAGTAATGAATAATTTCAAGTAAGTGAATGCAGATCCATTCTTTTACTTTCTAGGTTTTCATCCATTTCTGTTCCTATAAATGCATCCTACATCGATGAATGTCAAGATTAATGGATTTTTTTGTTGTGAGGAGAATGTGCATAGTGTATACCCATTCCAAACATATTAGTTTTTTAATGTTACCCCTTCCCATAGAACCATCATAGATGTAGATTATATCAACTATTGATCCATTAGAAGCATCCCACATGATCGATGGATCCAATGACACCCCCTCCACTGGGTTTCAATCATAATGATGAAGACTCAAGTGCTTAACAATTCATTTGGTTTGGAGGTATTATATAGAACCACTAAGGATATAATATACATTCCATAAATTCTTATTATTATAGGGAGGGATCACTGAAGGTGGAGTCTTTGTCTATCATTAAGAATTTTGAGTTATACAACATGATGAATATTATGCATGTGGTTGTGGAAATAGATTATAAGTATATAAATGATTCCCCAAAAAGGATAACTTTCCACCCCATGGACTAAAACATATAAAACTATTCTTTGTAGACATTTCATCATTGATTTGATGGAGATTATTCACACATTCCTTGATGGGAACCATGCATTGTATTTTTTCATGGCTATGACTAAACGTGAACTAAATTTTTATTACATTGATATTATCTGATCCCTTAATAGTGAGTCTATGAATATTTATATATGGGTTTCCCTTATCCTCCCCTTATTTATACCACCTTGATTTAATTACTGTTTTTTCCTCATAATACATTTTCCATCCTTCTATTTTTATTTCTTATAAGTGTTCATGAGTTGGGTAACTCTGCTCATAGGTTTTCAGATGATGTGAGGCATAGACTATTTCCATACAATTTTATATAAGTAAACTTCACAATCCATTATTTTATGAATCACTAAGGATTAAAAACTCATCTCTACTATATGGTAGTATAAGTGTATGTTAACTAACCAACCTCCATTCTAGTTCCATGAAAGTTTCCAAATAAGTTATCCAACCATTAGAATATGGATCCCATCCATGTTAATAACTATATAGGATTACTTATTCCTTATAAATCACCCACAAATACTCTTTAGTTTTATGTAAAACAAACAAAACAATGGATTTATGTTTATATGGTTTGATTGTGGTGTTACTAAAAAACCTCTATCATTGAAGGATCTATCACTATTCCATCATTTGACATTATATAACCTAAAAATGTCTCCTTATGTATCCAAAATTCACTCTTGATAAATTAATAATATATATTTTCATTCCTCAAGGTGTTAAAAAAAATCCTCAAAAAATATTCTTGCTCTACAATTCAATTCAAATGTATTAGAATATTATCTATGAAAAATAACATAAAATTATCAAATTAATTTTTAATTAATATACTCCTTAAATATATGTTGAATGAATGATTTTTTTTATGATTGGAATTACTAAAATTTCATAGTGTTCATACATTGTACGGATGTAATTAATAGGTAAATAATCCTTCTTAACTCGGTATTGATGACATCCATATTCAAAATCAAGGATTTAATAATATTTACTTCCTCAAAATTTAATAATCAAATCATAAATATTTGGTATAGGAAACATTTCTATTATATCTATCTGTTTATGTTCTTGATAATCATTGTCATGATGCATTGACCCATCATTATTCATAACAAGATAAACGGGTTCAACCTGAGGTGATTCAATAGGGAATATTAATCCCATATCAAGATTATCTAGATAATTATTCTTTATTTATGGAAACTCAATTATGTAAATTTTATAGAGATTCTTGAAAATAATATTAGAACCCGGAAGGAGTTCAATTGAAAAATCATAATCAAAATTTAGTGGAAAACTAGGCATGTCATATGGGTATAAATAATAATAATTTTGATAAATAAACATATAATCTATGTTGAGAACCCCCCCCCCCCCTCCAGTAATTGAAGATAATATAATTCATCAATGGGTAATAAGACACATTATATGGAAGTATATTCCCTTAGTAGTTCATATTCATCCTCCCACTGAAATATGTGTAATGGTTGATTTAAAATATCAACAATGAATTTTATTCCATGGTAAATTATATCGTATCTTTATAGATAGAGATAATCCATGCTCATAATATCTTATAGTTCTATTATAAGGAGAATCGTGATATTTTCTGGAAGCACATTCCCACAAACATCTATCATACAAGATGTATAAACATCATTTTATGTTATCATAGAACTAGGATTTTTTATTTCTTAATGAACATCTAATAATTGAGATGGTGGAATGATACCCTTACGAAATTCATATATATCTACCTTTGGGTATATCCAAACTCATATTATACTTTTTTATCTCTAGAGTGTATGGTTAGTGTTTCATTCAACAATTAAATCTTGTGACCCACTTCACAATTTATAATCACTTTGGATTTTTCATTATCTCTTGTTGTATGGGTTACCAAGGATGGTTTTATTCATCAATATTAAATTCATTTTCTATTTACTTTAGTATGTGACCTCTATAAAATTATAGAATTGGAGTGTGGGTGCAACATTTGGACATGATTTTTGAAAACATCGTTCATAGGTTTTCCTCATTACAACAATTTTTATTTCTTATTCTTAATGTCCCTATATTCCATTGTTAAAAAATTACATGTCCCATTAAATATATTTATTCCATTAATCCTTCCAAAACATTGACATGAAGGAAAATTTATTTTCATTCTTTTATGGGTTTGATTATTAGAATTTACATAAACTTTAATATTTATATTTTTATCTACAAAATAATGTGAATAATGGAAGTCACAAATTTCATATATAGATTGATATGAATATTATGATTTATCCAATTTTATCAAATCCTTTTACCTCTAATTAATTTCTTATTCTTGATCATAAAAAAAACAGAATTTGTCAACATTTCTTTCAGTATTGATGATAAAAATAGAATAATACCTTTTCAGTCATGTGAAATGTTAATCATATGTACTAATGGATTCATCAGAAATCTTCATTAGTTAAATAAATTTCACTTCTATATTCAGAACAATAATTTTGGATAACCTTTTCTAATTTAAATTTATATTCTTATCACATGCCATGAAGTGAATTCCATCATATTTCATTGTAATCATTATAAGATTCGAACATTGATATTCTTCTTCTAACCAATAATATACTTCAAGGAAAGCATTATTATATTATGAACACTTGTGAAAGTAAGATAAATTTATATTGTCATTAATGTATCACTCAATTATTAGTTTATCAGATGAATAATTGATTAAAGGTGTACATTGATGAAATAAAGTATCAATATTGACTTATTCATTTCTTTTTCTATTTTGAAGATCAACATGATTCATGTTACCATCCATATATTTATATTTTTTGGTGAACATAGTCTAATGATTTCATCTAACATCTACCGTTAAAATTGGGTTCTTATAAGGATTCATATTTCATTTCCCATCACATTATGTATTAACATGATTCTTACTGGGTCCTATCCTTGTCAATGACAAAAAAGAAAAACATGAGAAACAATAATAATAGTGAGTAATTAAGTAATACTGAAAAATAATTCATTGGATTTCTAAATCATGACTTGTTATTTTCAATATATGAACCCATGAGTTTAATATAGATAAATCATGGCATCATCTATTTGAATACATCATAATGTTTCCTAATGAAAAGTTTTATTAATCTAGTCATATATAATAATAGTGTCTATCTAGTGGATGTAGTCGAAGGGATACTCAATGTTCACTACTTATAGTCAAGTGAATTCCCAATCCACCCATTTTATTGTTATTACCCCATGGTTAATTTATTCACTATTATGATCAGTATGCTTGTGTACAAAAAATGATGTTTTTTCAAAGAGAACCATAAAATATATACATTAAAAAATAATCTATTTTTTATCATATATAATGGCATGTTTTCATGGTTTAATGAAATGTTATCTATTCCTATTATCCAAATATTATAAAGAAACTACTTCGATACAATTTATGGTGAACCATCTAATTAATATATTTATTTATATATATATATATTGTACATCAATTTAGATAAATTTTCAATAAATCTCAAAATATTGGGCTTGGAATGAAAATTTTTTTGGGTTATTCAGGTCTAGATACATACTAATATTATTTCATCTACGATATTTAATATGTAAAAGAAATATAATCTCACATAATTCTCTTATCGTACAAACCCAACATAATCCATATGACTATTACTCGGGGAAAGGAAACATAAGAAGCGGTGAGCTCAAATACTCACTATGGGTAGACATAATATAAGGCCCCAACCATAATACATTATTTAATATTGGGATTAGTAAATAATTTTTATTCAATTCACACTGAGTATATTTTCATGTTTAGAGTTTAAGAGAATTAGGCCATATTTGTTACAATAAATCTAAAATATTACAATGTAGACACTTCTACTCAATCCAATTCCTCACAAAAATATAACTACTTAAATAAAATAATAGATATTTTCTTGATATAAATTATATTGAATTATTTTTTTTATCATACCCATCCTTATACCCTTTTAAATACAATTTCAAAAAAAAATAATGAGCATAAAACAGTCAGTAAGGGATAAAAAATAAGGAAATAAAACAATAGTCCATGAATACATACAAATAAATGAAACCATACTTTTTACTCATAAAACAAACTCACTTTAAGATACCACTTTTAATCATAATATTTTTGAATAACTAATAGAAATAATAAGTCATAATGGTAACTTGTGTCATCTATAACATAATTACTTTGTATCATTCATAGATACATAGGGTGTTACCATAATTTTTATGATTGGAATACCAATTACAATATATTACCTAAATCTCTTTGGAAAACCATAATGTTTACCTATATCATATTAAACAATTCATTGGAGAGATATCTTGGGTTCACCCTCCGTCGTTTTATCACCGAAAAAAATGTACACAAAAATAATTCCTGAGAACCCTAACATAATCATCAAATATAAAACAAACATAATGTAATGATAACATTTCCACATTGTAATCACAATATATCAGTTCAATATTTTCACATAATAAATCCATTATAAAAACCATTTTCAAATACAAAATACCCTAAAAATAAGTAGGGTATTTAATTTTCATTTTAAAAAAATTATGGATTATAGAGGAATCCAAATATCAAATAATTCTCACAATGGAAGAATGGGAATTGTCTTCATGTACATTAAAAAGAAACATTCCTTTTTTCCAATAGTAAAACATTTCATAGAAAAATATTCCTTTTGAAAAAAATTGAATAAAATTAATGGTCAAAGGGATTTATCATATACCGTATAAAATAAAGACATGTATAAATAAAAAATATTCTTCAATGAATGTAGATTGGGAATAATTCCCTTACATTGAGTCCAAATCATGATGTATGTTACTTGTTCTTCCTGAACAATTTACTTAAGTTAATCATTAATTTCTTGGGAAAATCTTCCAGGTTTATATTTCTTTTAATGTCAATTATTAATTTTTATAAAAATTACTTTATTATTTTTCTTCATATTGGTCATTTTGTCGATATTCGGTACATGAGTCGAAAATGAACATGTTTTGATGTAAATTGTCTCTGTAGTCTATGTTTATTTAATGTACATTCCATGTAATGACCGGGAAAATGTCCATACAGACTGCCTAATGTGGTGGTCGTTGGAGGCTAGTACATGGAATGTTCATTAAATAAACACGTCGTATTTTTTTCTTTTTAATTGATTAATCAGTCTGGGGTTGTGTCTCGTCTCCAGAACACATCTCTTTTTCTTGTGTTTTATATAGAAGAGTGACGAGATGACTGAGAACATCAAACCCCTACCGTTCTTCCTTCGGAGAACCGATTAAGACAATATCGATTTCTTTGGATTCCCACTAGGGATTGATATCCTTCCATAGATCCTTTAATCTAAATTTCTCTTATATTATAAGTTATCCATGTTTGAAATATTTTTTCCTTTTTGTAGTACAATGACATTATTGTCTGATTCCAGGGAAACAATTCAATAGTTTTCATCATACGACATCTAGGTAGTAGTTTTTTTCCATTATTTGATAGAATTTGGATTATATATGATTAAAGTGATGAATATCCATGTTTAGAGTATTGCATGTTTTGGATAATAAAATTGTTTAATTCCTTATACGATTTGTTTGTTTGATAAGGGGTTATTGATTATGAGTAATGTTTATTACAGTTATTTTGGATGTGTTTCCCATGTTTGATTTGGATATGGTCATTGGGTCAAGAAAACATGTTAGGCTACTTTGTTTCCATGCCTAGTTTTGTTAGGATGAAGTTATTGATTATATGTGATATATGTGTTTCACATTATGAAAGTACGACCAAGGGGAATTTACTATGAGAGCTTCACGATGTAGGGTCTTTTATGTGTAATTTTTTGTTATCGTTGACCAGAGGCATTGATTGTGAGAGCATCCATGGGGTCATTGACCTGAGGGGGTAGATTGCGAGAGCTACCAATAAGTTCATTATTAAACATATGTATGACCATATGGAATTGACTGTGAGAGATGTAATAGGGTCATTATAATTATTACCACTATGCAGACCAAGGGGTATTGACCATGAGAGCTATTTAGGTGATCATTCCTAGTTGATCGTTTCCATGTGGGACCAAATAGGTAGGACTGTGAGATCTTTTCCATAGGTTCATTATTAATTTATTTAATTGATGATATGTTAAATCAGAGGGGTTAGACACTGAGAACCTTTATACATGGTTGGTTGTGAATGATTGATTGATTTTAAAGAGAATTACAAGCCAAACCACAAGCTTTAACTTGATCTTACATGATTTTTAGATGGTCTTTTGAGGCACATGTTTCTTATTGTTATACGGGGGGAAATAGAGCTTATTATTGATCCCAAGGATATATAAATCACTGGTTTGAATAATTTATTAATGAAAATGAATGTAATTGAAAACTGTATGATTTTTTACATTTTAGTGCTTCCTAGTTTATTGCTTCATTTTTCATATTCGCATGCTATATATATATTCAAAGATAGTTAAACATATATCTTTTGGTGGTTTCCTACTGGGATTCTTCTCACACCCTATATGGGTCATGCTTTTCGACCCAAACAGATTATATGGCTTTAGGTATAGATAAGTGAAAGATCCCTTCTATATCAAGTACTTGATTACTGATTGACCTTGAGAGCATGTGACCAAGTAAAGGCTTGCGATGATGTTAGAATTTCTTGTTTTCATTTTTACATTGGTTTAGTACTATATTCCCATCATTGTGACTTGTTTTCATTATTTCCTAGGCATATGTGACATGCATAATTTATATATGTGATCTAGTTGTTTATTTACTATCAATATTCTATTTTTTACCTCTTTGTATTGTATTATTACTTCCTCTAATGATTACTATTCTTTTCTATTATTTTACTCTGCAAATCAGGGCATAGTTTCCCCCAATAACACACCCAAGTCCATCTCTACTAGTAGACAGCCTCTGGCATTCATGGAAATGCTTTTGAGGCCATGTGACCAACTGAGTATGGGGCACCTTTGGGGGGCACCCAGATCCGGGAAGTTACAGATATATAGGTATTTTATAATTTCAGTATAATATCTATATTATATATGGTACATGATTTCATTAATTACATCCTTTATACATTCCTCATATGGAATGAATGAGTCATATCACTTTTAGGGGGAGGTAGTCCGCTCTACATCAAATGAATTTATTGTATATAGACATAATGCAATGAATAATGGTAAAATGTAAGTAAAACAATACTGAAGCATAAAGAAAATATTAATAAAATATTTTTTATATATAAATACAGTTTCAATATAATAGAAACAATTAAATGAGGTAGGAGAATGTGAAACAATCATCGTTTTGTGAGGTAGTTGTTCTCCGTACATAAAAACAATATGTTTGTATCCATTAAATGGAGGTGTGTGTATGGGTAGTTCAAATACATATGATAAAAACATACTTTTTTATTGAGTATAATTTTTTAATGTAATCATAGAATACAATGACCATAGGGAGTGATGATGGAAAATAAAACAAAATAAACTTAAGAGAAGAAGTTTCATCTAAATGAGGTAACCTCTTTGGATTTGAGCCGAAAGGTTTTGTTTGATTGACCTATTCCTAATTTAAGGCTTATAAGAGGAAGGGAGTGACTTTGGGAGATTAATTAAGTAGTAGGGGGATTAGCCATGTGGATTGAGATGTGTGAGTAAGCGGGTAGAGGTGGTGTCCTTTTATAAGAGGGAGAAGGGACACTTTAGGAAAGTGTTGAAATATTATTTTATTATAAATTGATTATCAAATTCATATAGATAAAAGGTGATATATTTTGATTATTAAATGATAATGGGTCTAAATACATTCAAAAAACTGGTTTTAGATATGTTAGGTCAAAAAATTAACATTATCTTTTAGTTTTTACCCTTCATTAAAAACATTAACTATTACTATTCTTCTTGTATTTTCATAAAATATTGTTACTATAGTTTCTAAAAAAGGGAAAAAGAACCATAAGTGGATAATTAATGACATTTTTACCATTACATAATTCAATTGGATGAATCATATATTTTTAGGACTGTTATATCATTTAATAAAATAGTATTTGTTTTATAAACTCATTTATATCAATTTTGACAATATTTAGTATTTGATATTTATTAAATTCAAAAAAACGTGATTCCTTCAAAAAAAAATTCATAAATCAAATATAATATGTCATTATCTTCAATAAAATTAATTTATGGCCTAAAAATGGTCAAATTACTTTTATGTCAATAGTTATAATATCATTTATTTTAATCATTCAATAATAAGGTAATCACTACATCATCAAAGTTTCAAAAATAAATTTTATATTTAATGTATAAAAATTATAAATTAGATACCTAAGGTGGGAAATATTTTTATATTATTAATTACTATTTTTAGTCCAAGATATTAGTTATATAAATCTATATTGAAATTTTTTTATTAAAAGGAACATGTTTATGTTATATTTCTCTTTACTTTAAATTAACTTTTATAACATGTTATTATCATACCCAAGTGGCTCCATGGGGTCCTAACATAGACAGAAGTATTCCCTAGGTCGTACATATCTCATACAATAGGATTGAGACATGTTTTATGGTGGTTTTATATTATTATAATATTATTTTGTACCCTTATTTAGTATATTTACCCTTTAACCATGGTAAATAAAAACAATTACTGAAATTAAAATTTACAATGTCCAAACCTGAAAGGTCCCTATTTAAAAAATTATTACTTTTTTATTCCAAATATGGAATCAATTTTACTAAATTAGAAACACATTATATTTAGAAATTAAATTTAAATTAATTTCCTAGGTCAAAACAATAAAAGAGGGTTTTTAAGATGTAAAATCTATCAAAAGATTGACATGTGTTTATGTCCAACTTAAAAGTTAATTCATTTCCAATGACAAAAATTAGACTCAATGATAAAAACAGAATCCAATAAACATTAAAAAAATTAAAACTAATATCTAAATATCTAAATTAATTTTTTGAAAAAACATTTTTGAATTAAAATGATGTATTTTCAATATTCATTAAAAATAAACATTATTAGAAAATTACCCATAAATTAACCAAAGTAAATATTTATGTCCCTATTCTATAAAGGATTTTTATTTATTAAAATATAACATATATAAGTAACAAAAACTATATTTCAAAATGTTTTCTCATTAAAAAGGTGGTAAAACTACATTTTAAAAATATTAAAGTATTTTATTCTTAAAATATGATTTATTTTCATTGTAAACCTCTAAAATTTATAGGAAAAATGTAAAAATAGTTAACAAACATGTATAATCATATTGTTAGGATTTCTATTTATTCCATCCAATTCAATGGATAGGTGTTAAATCCCATTTAATATAATAATAATATTATATTATTTTTTGGTATAACTCAATGTTTTGGGAAATGTAAGATTTCAATGAAATCCGTTGTTATGTATCGAGTAATCTATTAGAAAAAGTGTCCCGATTAAAATAAAATTAATATCTTATTCAATAATATTAATAGATATGTAAATGTATTATTCTGCAAATACCTGGGATCCTACATCATTCTCCACATTGGAAAATTTCATCACCACAATTTTATTTACTTTTCAAATAAGTGGGTATATTTATCCCTCATAAAATTTTCAGATTCCAATTATTTCTATTCAACCATATGGGAATTCCCCAAAACCACTACCTGATGAATTACTTTATGCCACAACACTTTCTCTCTATAGTCATGAATCTGGACTGGTGATTCCTCATAATAAAGATTATCTTCCAACTGAACTACCTATGGACTCAAAACATGACATGGATCTATCATTACATTCTTAAAATTCAAACATGAAAAACATTATGTAATTAGGATAAACATGGAGGTAAATACAATCTATATGAAACTGATCCAACTTTCTCGTGGATTTCATTGGGTCCAATGAACCTCAGACTCATCTTTCTCTTATTATCAAAACACATCACTCTTTTCCATGGAGAAACTTTGATAAAGACTTTTCCACCAACTTTGAATGAAAAATCATTCATCCGGTTATCCACATAACTTTTCTACATGATCTAAGCTATTCTCATGTGATTCTAAATGAATTGAACCTTTTCATCCATCTATTATACCAATTCTAGTCCCATAAACTTCCTTTCACCAACATTATCCCAAAAATCTAGAGTTTGACACATATTTACTTATAATGCTTTAAATGGTGTCATCTGTATACAGGAATGAAAACTATTATTATAAGAAAACTCAACCAAAGAATTTTGTTGGTACCAGCATCCCTGGTAATCCATTGAACAAGAACTTGGAATATCATCCAATGTCTAAATTGGTCGTTCTGACTTCCCATATGATTGCGGATGAAAAGATATAATTAAATTTACTTTAGTCCCCAACAACGTCTAAAGGCCATTCCAATAGTTAGAAATGAACTTGGGATCATGATCAGATACAATGAAGAGGGGAACTCCATGTACACTGACTACTTCTTTAATATACAATTGATAATTATGATCTAGAGATAGAGTATGAAAATTATAAATAAAATGAGAATATTTAGTAAATACTTCAACAATAACCCATATTTCCTTGTTACCTTAACAAGTCTTTGTTAATACCACTACAAAATCTAGGGACACAATTCATTATTTCCACTACAACATTGGAAAATGATGAAACATCCATTTTGGTAACTGTCACTCTGCTTTAACCTATATTTAAATCAATAATCTCCTAGTAAAGTCAGCAATAGCTTTTTTCATTCCATCCCACCAGTAATACACTTAAAGATCTATGTACATCATAGTACTGCTAGGATTAACTAAAAATAGAGAACTATGAGATACACATAATACCTATTTCTTTAAATGTGAATCACAAGGCACACATAATATATTTCCAAAGCTAAATACATAGACTTTATCATTGTTAAATTCAGGTAACTTACCCTTCTGATCCAATTTTTCATATTCCTACCACTCACTATATTCATTTTGTGTTTGTTTAATTCTAACTGATAGAGATGATTTCACTAGAACCTAAAAAATAAAGGAATTACCTTCCCCAACAACTTCTAATCGAAAAGTAATCAAATCCAAAACCAAAGGATCTTATTCAATGTGTCGCATGATTATTATAACATTAATATTTTAACTCGAAGCAAAAGACACTATATTTTCTTTTCGAGGATGGTAACGAAACATGAAATTATAATCCTTGATTAATTATAACCATATTCTATTTCTAATGTTCAATTATTTGTACATGAATATATAATTAAAACTTTTGGGATGAATATATATTTCAAACATTATGAAATAGAGATGATGCCTTCAATTTTTTAATATGAAAACAGCAACATCCAATTCCAAATCATGTGTAGGGTAATTTAACTCATTACAATTCAAATAACATGAAAAATAAGTAATTACTTGATCATTTTTCATTAGGACACATCCATGTCATCTCAATGAAGAATCACTATAGAAAACAAATGCACCATTTATAGAAGGCAATTCCAAAACAAGATCATTCACTGATCTTCTTTTCAATTTATAAAAACCTTAATCAAATTCATAGTATCAAACAAAATTAACACCTTTTTTATTTAACATAGTATGTTGGCTAGATAACCGTGATAATTTTTCCACAAACTAATATTAATAACCTACTAAACCAAATAAACTATTTATGTGAGTTATATTTGTGGGTCGTTGCCATTCTTCAATAACTATTTTTAGTAGTATCAATAGTTATTCCATCTTTAGGAACAATGTGATCGTGGAATAAAACTTGTTGTAACCAAAATTCACATTTTCTAAATTTCCCAAACAGTTTAATTTCTATTATTGTTTGTAAGACAACCCTTAAAGGACTATCATGCTCCTTCTTAATTTTAGAATATACCAAAATATCATCAATAAATACAAGAACAAAATTATCCATGAACTCATGGAAATTTTTACTCATAAGATCCATAAATACAATAACTGCATTGGTTAACCCAAAAGGAATAAATAAAAAAATCATAATGGCCATATCTATTATGAAATGTGGTCTTCTAAATTTCTTCTTCCCTTAATTTCAAATGATTCTGCGTCAACATCAAGACAATCTTTGAGAAATTTTGAGCTCCCTAGAGCTGATCAAACAAATCAATGATATGAGGTAAAGGATACATGTTTTTAACAGTGCTGTAATACTGGGCTCTATAATCAAAAAATGTATCAATGATCCATCTTTATTTTTGAAATTCAAAATAAGATCACCCCATGGTGATGTGCTTGGTTGAATGAAACCTTTATCTAGTAAATCCTATAGTTGATTCTTTAACTCTAAAATTTCAATTTGAGACATTTGATAAGGTGGTTTTAAAATTGGATTAGCATTAAGAACAAAGTTAATTGTAAATTAAAATTCATTATTAGGTATTATACCATGAAACTCATCTTGAAAAACATCATGATACTCATCCATAAATGGCACATCATTAATCTGAATATTTCCATTGTTTTCAACAATATGTGAAATGTCACATTAATTTCAATATTTTACTGAATTTTCCTCTTCTTGATAAGTTATAAAGAGTAAGGGTTCATTATTGTACATAAACATAAATTATTTATGAAATGAATCCCATTTAGATCTTCTGTCAATATTAGCATGATAAACAGAAATCCAGTCCACACCCAATATTATATCAAACACATCTAGAGGGAAATCTATATTTTTTGAAGGTAGATTCATTCCGCACACAAGGTAAAGAAGGTTCCTATAATTTATTTATTCCTCAACATTTCTCCTATGTGTTTTAACCACATGGTTTGGATTCATATATTGATATGGAATCCCTAATTTATAAGAAAATTTATCAAAAACGAATTAATGTGTAGATCAGGAATGAAACACCACATTATCATAATATTAATAAATAAACAATTTACATGATACAATTTATTTTGATTTCATAACATCTTATGAAGTAGTTGTAGAGGATTTCACCACCCCAATCTACTTATTGTCTGACTGCTTTCCATCATTTGAGTTATTCATCGGATTCCCATTCACACAATGACCCATTTCATTTTACATAAAACATTTTAATGACTAAAAATATGATTATTTATTACCACTACCCTGATCATTTATAGTGATATTATGTGACATATGGCACATTTTACCACACTGAAAACACTTAACAGAATTCAAAAGACATTCCAAAGTTTACCTTTTTACCTCAGTTTTCACAAACTGTAAACATAAGTTTTTTTCCATCAAACTTTTCTGAAGAGTTCTTCCCATTATTCTACCACCTCAACCTCTTATTTTTTTGTCAAATAATACCCGATTATTGAAAAAATCCATTTCCAACTTCTACGAATAGGAATCAAGTTTTTCATTACTTTTGAACTGACGATAAGATAGTTCCCTTCGATACATTGGCTTTAATCCTGGGTAAAAATGATTGATTTTACTATAAATATCATGTATAAATGTTGGAGAAAAAATTTCTAGTCTACTGAATTTTTCATCATAATTAGCCATGAATCATTCTCTTTCCTCGATTCCATGAATTTGTTTTCCATCCTATGTTGAACCTCCTTAGAAAAATATTTCTCAATCCAAATTTCATTAAATGAATCCTAATAAAGATCATAAATCTCCTCACTATCCCTGATATTTTTAACCATCAAACACCACTGGTTGGCTTCAACTTTAAAATAGAAAATAGAATGATTTTCCTTTTTATGTTTTGAACACATCATGAAATCTAAAATCTTTTCCGGTTCTTTAAACTACCCTTCAGATAGCACATGGTAAGATGATTATCTGAGAGATGGGGGATGTTTCCTTGTGAAATGCTCCACTACTGACATTATAATTTGTGGTTGATCAGGCAGATCCAATGCATGGATAACACCACCCTTTATATCATGATTCAATTGTGTCATCACTACAAAAAAATCAGTTCCAATTTCGACCATTTCTAGTTACTAATTTGGTATTTTTTTCCTCTTGATGTTATCCCATCATAGTTGTCATGTTTCATATATGGAAAACCATTCTGAACATAGAAATTTCATTGAAGAATAAATATGGTAATCCTAAAATTCTATATCATTTCAATCATAACATATTGTAAAAGGTATATATGGATATTTATTTAACAATATCCGAACTCCTAAATTTATCTAAATCGACCTCTGATTCAAACAATAATGCCTCAGCCATAAAACATTAATTAATATTGATATCATTAAATAAATTGACTATAATTCACATTGTGGATCTTTTCAGGTTTAGAGTTTTAGATAATTAGGCCATAACTATTACATTACATCTTAAATATTAAAATGTAGACACATATTCTCTATCCAATTCTTCACAAAAAAATAAATCCTTATATAAAAATGAATTATTTTCTTTATAATAATCTTCTTCAATTGTTCCTTTCTATTACCCATCCTTATAGATTATGAAGAAAAATTTCAAAAAACCATGGGATGTGTATAAAAATCACATTAATTTATTAAACTAAGGAATGAAAACATTAGTCCATGAATACATAAAAAACAATGAAACCATAATTTTCACTCATAAAAAATAATATATTTAAGATACCTCATGAAATAATAATATTTATTAATTACTCATATAAATTATAAATCATAATGGTAAATTTTTTAATCTATAACATACTTACATTGTAGCTTTCACAGCTACATAGGTAGTAACCTTCATATTTTCGTTTGGAATACCCATCACAATATATTACCTAAATATATTAGGAGAAATATTAATGTTTACCTTCGTTACATTACACATGGCATTAGAGATCTATCTTGGGCTCACACACCCTCATTTAATCAGGGAACCACCCATATATGTAAACAATTTCCAAGAACCATAACATAATCTTAACACATAAAACAAGCATAAATGTAATATAAAATTTCTATATTACAATCATAAGATATTAGTTCAAGATATTGACATAATAAATCCATTCTCAAAACCTACCAAAATACCCTAATAAGAAATATGGTATTTTTTTTTATTTTTCAAAACGTTTTATCTTATATAGGAATCCAAATATCAAATACTGCTCGCGGCGGTGGAAAGGTCATTTTCCCCGCATACGTTAAAACAAAAAATTACATTTATTGTTTAGTAATATGATTCATAGAAAAATTATTCATTTTGAAAAAAATTTGATGAAATTAAATATCAAATGGGTGGATTATATACCATATAAAATAAAGTCATGTTTAAATAAAAATATGCCTCAATGAAAGGCGATTGAGACGAAGTCCCTTACCTTGAGTCCAAATTGTCACATATTTTCCTTATTCTTCCCCAATAATAAAAATAAGTTCAATTTTTCTTTTTTGTGAACCTTTTTAAATTTAATTATTTATTTTATATCACATATTACCTTTTTATAACAATTAAATAATTATTCATGTTCATATCGATCATTTTGCTGATATTCGGTACTTGAGTTTAAAATAATCATGTTTTGATGTAAATTGCCCATGTAGTAAAGATTTAATCATCACCATAATTATATTAATTATTTAGATATCATATATATCTAGAATATATATATTTATAATATCCTGTAACATTTAGAGATATGAAATGAAATGCATTGTTCATGGAGATGATAGGTCGTACGTACGCATAAACACTACATTCATTTTTTTGTCATCTTAAAAGAATAAAACTATGTAATAAAAACGTATATTATAATTATATTATAATACCTATGTTATATATGTTACATAAGATCATTAATTATATCCATTATAATTTACACGAATGGCATTAACGATTCATATCACTTGGAGGGGTGGTAGTCTGCATTTCCTCAAATGAAATTATCGTATCAACACATCATGGAAAGCATAAATGTATGATGTTAATAAAAAAATTCTAAGTCCTAAAGAAAATATAAATATAATATTTATCTTATATAAATACATTTCCATCATAATGGCAACCATGATATGTGGTTGGAGAAAATTGATGAATCATTGTTTTGTGAGACATTACTTTGTTGTTCACAAAAACTGTAGGTTCATATATATTAGTTGAAGGTGTTTGTAAGTTTAGTTCAAGTAATTATCATAAATAAATCCTACTATATTTAGTATATTGTGTTTTGTTATTTAATCATAGAATATGAAGATCATTTGGAGTGACAAAGGAAGATAAAATAAAAGAACTTGAGAGAAGACGTTAACTCTAAATCTGGTAACATCATTTCATTTGAGACAAAAGGAATTCTTGAATTTCCATCTGTCCATGTTAAGGATTCTTGGAAGAAGGTTGGTATTTTGGGATATTATTTGATAGGATTTTGTACAAGGGGCTTGAGAGGTGTGAGTAAGTGGGAATAGGTGGTGGACTTTTCTATGAGGGAGGAGGGGCACTCTAGGAAAGTCATGAAATAATATATTATGATAAATTTATATTAGAATAATAGTAGTTAAGGAGTTTTATATATCAAGGATAAGATGATAATGTGTAGAAATAATCTAAAACATTAGTTTTTAAACATGTTTAGGTCCAAAAATTATCCTTATCGTTTATCTTTAACCTTATGTAAAAAACATTAACTCTTACCATGTCTTCCTATATTTTTATATTATATGGATTCTATAGTTAATATAAAACGTAGATCAGTAATGAAATTTTTAACTATATGTTTTTCATTTAGATGAATCCAAGATTTTGAGGAATATTATATCATTTAATAAAATAGTATTTTTTAAACTCATTTATTTCTATTTTGACACTATTTAGTAATTCATTTATGTTAAAGTCATAATAACATGATTCCTTCAAAACATAGGTATTAAATCTAATATAATATGTGATAATACTCTATAAAATTCATTTATGTCATAAAAATGTTCAAAATACATTTATTTTAATATTTATTATATCATTTATTTGAATCATTAAAGAATAAGGTAATAAATGCATCATTATTGTGTCATAAATAAATTTATTTATATAATTTATAAAAATTATAAATAAAATACCCTAATTTGGGAAGTATTTTTAAATTTATAATAAATATTTATAGTCAAGGATATCAGTTATATTACCCCTTATTAATATTTTTTTTGTAAAAGACACACGTTTATGTTATATTTCTATTTACTTGAAATTAATTTTTATAACATATCATTATCACACACATGTGGCTCCATGGGGTCTTCAAATAGACCCAAGGAAGAACAGGTCTGAAATATCTCATCTAATAGTATTAGGACAACATTAGGGTAGTGTTTAATGTTATAATATTATTTTTTACACTTAATTTCCAGATTTACCCTTTAACAATGGTAAATAAAAATAATTACTTATGTTACTATTAATAATATCCAAAAATAAAAGTTATTTTTTACAAAATATTGACATTATGATTACAAATATTTAATCCACTTTTCCAAATTCAAAAAACATAATTTCCAAAAATTAATTTAAAATTATTTCGTGTTGTCCAAATCAAAAAGTGGGGTTTTAAGAAGTAAAATCTATCAAAAGATTGACATGTCTCTTTGTCCAATTTAAAATTGAAAGTACCCCCAACGAAAAGAATTGGATTAAATTCAGAACAATTACTACAATTAAACTTTAAAACTAATTAAAATTAAAATCAAACACTATAAATAAATTAGGTAAAATGTGGTTTTGAATTTAAATGTTGCATTTCTCACTATTCATTACAAAATAAACTTTGATAGAAAATTTAAAAAAAACAACCAATTTAAATTTTGATTTCTCCATTATATAGTATAAGATATTTTTTTTCAAATAGATCACATATAATTGAAAAATAAACAATATTTTAAAAGGGTTCACCTTTAAAAGGTGGTAAAACGACCTTTTAAAAATATTAGAGTATTTTTTAAATAAAATTGGATTCATTCTCTTTTTAAAATCTAATATTTATTGAATAAATATAAAAACAATTAAAAACATGTATAATAATATTATTTTTAGTTCTATTCATTATCTTTAATACAATTTCTAGGCATTAACTACCATTTCCAAAAAATATTATATTATTTTTTTGTATAATTCAATGTTTTGTGCAATGTAATACTTCTGAGAAACCCGTTGATTCCCATTGAATATGCTATCAGACAATTTGTATCATTTAATAAAATATTAATACATTATTAATAAATATTAATGGATATAAAATATTTTATTCCATATATAATTGGGATCCTACACATAATGGATATTAGTCAATGATCAGAAGTTAACTTAAGTTAAATATTGTGTTTGGGACCCTAATTTTTTCTTAAAATATTCATGAAAAATACATCAATTGACATAAATAAAAAAATTAGAAAGAATTTTTTTAATAATAATTGAAATAAGTCATGTGTGTATGGAATCATGAATCATTAATCATGAACCAAGAGAACATATCATTATCCAAATACATAATTGTTTTCCACAGACACATGTATTAAATATAATTTACGTAGTGGAGGGTCACAAACAAGGATACAATAGTGTATTGACTCCACTCCCCATTCCATAATTTCCTTTTTAATTGGTCACTACCAAAACCATAAAAATTTACAATCGACTCTATTTAAATAGTTTCACTACTCATTCATGTCCTTTTTATCTCATTATATATCAATTACTGTGTAATTCATTGTAGGTACATATAATTACTTTTACGTCCAATGTCTTTTGAAAACAATGAATTATGTGTTCCATAACATCATAATGAATTCCTAATAAACATATATATTATCCCATGTAGTGGGAACATATTTCATAATTTTTCAATTATTTAATCATATCATAAACCATGGAAAAAATGGGATTCAAAATGGTTTCATCATAACCTAATTGACACATAGAAGAAAAAAAAAGTTTCATGGAATCTTAAAAAATTAATTAAATTAGTAATAAAACCAAATTATATTGTGAATTGTATCATAAGATCATATACCATGTTAAGTATAACAATTATTAAAGATATTATCATTTACGATAAATAGATATAAAAGGTAATCAATACCATTCTGTTAAAGAATGAGAAAATATCATTATAATTGATAACATTTTAACTAAAAAAAGCATAATATTGGGAATAAAATCACTATGAACATAACTATAGAATCATGTTAGGATGAATGTAAACATTCTTTTAAAGATATTCTAACTAGAAATTCAATTCCTTAAATTTTATTAGTCATATATGATATGAGGGATCATAGATACAAAAACTCCATAGTAGGTGATAAATCATAAAATCAACATGTATTGGTGGGTAAACCATGTGAAATTATCGAGAAAAAAAATCATGAAACTATTAAATTAATTTTCAAAAACGTTTATTCTCGATCTCATCAATTAAGGTGAAATTATACATTCCTAACTACTTCCTTTGAGAGATTATTTTCACTCAAGGTGGTGTCTTGGCCCATCATTTAGGGCATGGATTTATACACCTTGAAGTATATAAAGATAGTGGTTTTTGAAAGAGATCCATAGTTTATTCACAATTCCATCAAAGGAAACATTTCCACCCTTGGGATATCACATATCACATTCTTCATTGTAAACATTTCCTCACTGAGCAGATGATGATTTTTCACATGTTCCATGTGGTGAATAAATATAAATACTATCTCAAAACTAGGACTAATCATCATTAATATCTTTATTACTATGATACTATAGGATACTTTCTTAGCGAGATAGGGAATTTATATAGAGGGGATTCCATTGACCATCAATTCTTTATATCACCTTGTTCAACCATTCTATTTTTTCTCCACATTACATTTTCCATATTTCTAATAAACGTTCATATTACTATTCATGATTTGGGTACTATATTCATAAATTATTAATTGATTAGAAGAATAAGTTATTACCATAAAATTTTATATAAGGAATCTTCTCCTTCCATATTTTGGTTAATCACTACTGATTTAAAACATTTCTCAACTATTGGGTACTTTTTGTATAGGTTTACTGACCAACATCATTTATGGGTCCCTGAAATTTTCCAAATAAGTTATCTAAAAAAGGGATATTGGATCCCTTTAAAGTAAACAAATTTATTGGATTAGATATCCAATAGTAATCTCCCACAAATTGTATTAATTTTTTTAAAAAAAACATGAAATCTAGAGATATGAGTTACTATGGTTAGATTAGGGTGTTAGTAACAGACATATATCATTGAATGATCCAACAATATTCTATAGTTTGAAATTATGTGACCTAATAATGTGACTTTTTGCAGACAAAAATCATGTAAAGACCCGCAAATTTCAAGGAAATTTTTTTCTTAATTTTCTTTGGAATTTTACAAGAGCGCGGCTTCAGACGGCACCTGATTCCGAGGCCCGGTGTGCCCGGAATCAATTTCCGATGTTTGGCTCGGGTACGTTCAGTGAACGGACGAGCGGGTTTTTCTATCTTTTGAACCGGTGCCCGGAATCAAATTCTGAGGGCACCGATGAAATCGCAGCGCCGGTATTTGCTTAGAAACGCCTCTTCCGGAGTTGCGTTTGCTCAGACGTGGTTTTTAAATTTTGCGGCTTTAAGTCAGAATAAAATAAAGTTTGTGCGACAACTTTATTTTATTTCACTTAAGCTGCTTGGAAGCCACTTGAAGTCACTTAAAGGTGGCTTGAACTGAGTTGAACTGGATAGGATGCTATCCAGAAATATCCTACCCCCTTGGTAGGATATTTGTGAGGTGGGGCCCGCACGAGCCCCGCCGTTTCTTTCGCTAAGTAACGCACCCGCGAAAACCCGTCAAAGTAACTGAAAAGTCAACTGACGCGTTTTCTTTAATTCTTAACAGACCATTTAATTGGGCGGTTTATTTCGTGAATTAAATGGGCTGTTTCTTTCGTGAATTAAATGGGTCGTTTCTTTCGAATTGATGGATCGTTTCTTAACCGGTTTCGTGTGTTGGCATGTTTATAAAATAAGACCAACCTAAAAATCCTTTGAAAGGATTTGAGAGAATCTTGTTTCTTCATCTCCCCGCGAAGAACGCGAAGAACGCGAAGAACGCGAAGAACGCCGGCGACCGGAATTCGACGACGCACACCGAGATCTGCGACGTCGACGAGCCCTACCCGCGACATTCTTCGGCGACGCCTCTTCTTCCGCGGCCGACCCTCGTTCGGCAACAAAGGTGAGAATCGAACCTTTTATTTCTCCCTTTTTAATTTCATGGCAACGGATTTAATTAATTAAATCCGTTTGTTCTTGATCCGGAGTTTGGCGACGCGACGCCGGATACCGCGACGACGCAACGATCCCCCCTTCTTCCGCGACGAGCGATTCCGCGACGACCTCTCGTCCGACGACGACGACAAGGTAGGGGTTTATTTCCTTGATGATTCATTCCCGTGTTCTCATTTATTTTAAATAAAGAACCGGCATGAATAATTTCAATTAATTAAAAATTGAAATGCCGTTTAAAAGAAAAGGAGTGAACAATTTTTATCTTTGATTAAAAATTGTTGTAGCCTTTCCTCCCGTTGATTATGACTAACGCGGAGGGTGCGGGTCTAACGAACAAGACTCGGCAACCCTCCGCCGATCTCTTTTGTTGTGCGGATATGGCGGACGACGATGAACCGCGCGGCAGGGGCGATCCGTTGATCCCGCAGTGAAGATCGGCCCCCGGGAGGAGCATCGGCGCAGACGGGAGGCAAAACGGGCCACCGGAGCAACTCCGGCGGCCCGCGGAAGGAGGCGGCGGCGCGGGTCGCCGGCGCGGCGGCGCCGGCGACCGGAGGCGGCGGCGCCCGGCGCGCCGCCAGAGGAGTCCGCCGCGGCTGAGCCGCGGCGGCGGCGAACCGCCGGACCGCGTCCGCGGTCCGGCCACACAGCACGCGGCCCGCGCGGGCCGCGTTTCTCCAAAGCCGCGGGTTTGACCCGCGGCGGCTCCCTCGGCCGCTCGGCCGAGCCGAGCCGGCCGGTCCGGTCGGCCGGGCCGCGCCCAGGCCGGACCGGACCCGGCCTAGCCGGGTCGGGCCGGGTCGGGCCGACCCAAGGGGGGGGTTCGGGCCGGGTCGCCCCGGGCCCAGAACCCCCGTTTCGGGCCCTCTTCGGTCTTTCGCCCATATCTTGGGCCTGGGACCTCCGATTGACGAACCGTCAGCGGCTACGCGATCCTTGGATCGAGACGGTCGTTTCGGTATATTATACTCAAGGTTTCGGGAGACTTTGGGTTCGGCCGGGTTGGTTCGTACACGAAACCAACCGGGCCCTCGGAGCGGAAACGCTCATAACTTGAGCTACGGACGTCCGATCGACGTACCGTCAGCTGTGGTAGTTTCCTCTAAGTGAGACGGAACTTTTGGAATACTCCGCCCGAGGATCGGATACAGGCGGGGTACGGTCGGGTTGGTTTTGCCCTAAAAACCAACCGGGCCCCTGGGACGGAAATGCCAATAACTCTCAGACCGGGCGTCCGATTGACGCGCCGTCTGTTGCGTTGAGATCCTGTTGTCGATACGGAACTTTTGGATACATCAACTTCGGACTAAGTGTCAGTTGATGTATCAGCCTCTCGGCTCGTGGAGCGGACCCTCCTAAACGAGCTCGCTAAGTGCGGGAACCCTAGTGCTGGCTGTGGCTTCGACGACAGAGCAGAGATCCTCCGTGGACTGCGACGACGACAGAGCAGAGATCCTCCGTGGACTGCGACGACGGAAGAGCAGAGATCCTTCGTGGACTGCGGCGACGACTGTGCAGAGATCCTCAGTGGACTGCGTCGACTACTGCACTCAGCGATCCTACGTGGAAGAGTGCTACCGAACCTGTGTGAGCTGAATCTTCTTTTTACCTTGAGCGGTGGAGCGCTTGGGTGTAGCGGCGGACCCGTGGTACTTGACAGTGGTGGTGCGCTTGGATGCAGCAGCAGACCCTTGGCGGTGGAGCGCTTGGTTGTAGCGGCGGACCCGCGATACTCTACGGAGTGTGTGCGCTTGGTTGTAGCGACAGACCCGCGACGGTGGAGACGTGCGTGCGGAGTACAGAGATCGTGTAGATGACTGAGACCTGACGACTGCTTGACCGACTCGACTTGGAGTGAGTCGACTAGCCCAGTGGACGGAGCGCCCAGTAGTTGGCAGCAGACCCACGGCGGACGGAGCGCCTGGTAGTTGGAGGCAGACCCGCGGTACTCGACAGGAGGAGTACCTCAGTAGGCTATCTGGGTGAGCGCCCGGTATTTGGCAGCAGACCCTCAGCGGACGGAGCGCCCGGTAGTTGGCAGCAGACCCGCGGTACTCGACAGGAGGAGTACTTCCGCAGTCTTAGGTTAGTGAGCAGTACCTCGGAGTCGTGACAGGACCACTGTACACTTCAGAGATGGGGCTCTTCAACACTTACGGTTTCGATAATGAAAATCCTGGTTGAGCTGAATCTTATGTTACTCTCCTTTGTGGTTTGTGTTGAACTATCCTATGTGGATTTACTGTTACTCTCCTTTGTGGACTGTGTTGAACTATCCTATGTGGATTTACTGTTTACTCTCCTTGTGGATTTGAGTCTTGCTTTCCTTTGTGGATTGAGTTGTTCTTGAGCTCGTGAGCAGAGCTAGAATTGGGGACTTAGGTATATGTATGGGCATATACCTAAGTCGAGTCAGATGTTACTTCGTGATTGCATCTTTCTTTTGTGCTATATCCTTTGTGGATTTCGGGAGACCTTCGGGGGTCTCGGGGTCCTTACTGAGTAGCTTGTACTCACCCCTGCACGGGCTATGCCCGCACCTTGTTGTGTTGGTTGCAGACGACGGACAGCGCTGATCACGGTTGGGGCGTGGAGCAGGACGGTACCTGGAGGTGGACCACTGGGCGGGACGTTCTCGGAGCGGACGTGGGACCCGAGGAGCCTGGAGGCTATCTGTACCCACCCTTCAGGTGGGATTGCCAGTGGACGACACGAGGCCGCCGTCTTTTCTTCAGTTGCTGTACTTTACTTTTCAGTTGTACTTTACAGTTGGGCTTGTATTTCCGGCCCCCTTTACTTTTCTGCACTTTACTTTCCGCTTGCTGACTCTGTGTGGTTGTTACTTATAAAGGCAATGCCTTCCCTGTTTACTGGGATTTTACGCCTTGGTGCTAGTCGCCAGCCCCTGGCCTATGGAAGGCGGGCTTGGGGTAGTCACGGCACGGGCCCCGAGGACGGGTCGTGACAAATTGGTATCAGAGGTGGTCGGTTCTACCGCAGACTCTGATCGTCCTTTCTTTCTATGTGAAGCAATAGTGTTTAGTGTATTGAGTGTGGTTATCAGTTCAGGGAGCCCAGTGTTGGTGCGGCGGCCGACGTATCCGTACACCAGGACCCTGACTCCTGATTTCCGACTTAATGCATGAAAACATTGATTGCGTGTGTGTTTCAAGTTTTCCTTGTGATTACTTGTGTCAGCTCACCGGGTATACTGATCTGCTTTATGAAAGTCTCAAGTTTCCTTGTGATTACTTGTGCCAGCTCACCAGGTGTACTGTTCTGACTGTGGTGCTCTTGTTCTCCTTTTCAGGATGGCCCCGCGACGACAGCCAGCTAGGGTTCCGAGTGTAGGGCGCGACGGCAGCCCACCGAGCGACGAGGCCTCGGTGCAGGGCCCTTTGCCAGCAGTGGCACCGGCGGCAGCTTTACCCGCCGAGCCACCGATGCTGCCAGTACCAGACGCTGACGATGCACGTCGCCTCGGGGCACTGCATGAGTTTCAGAGCCAGCGACCACCCAGGTTTCGCGGTGAGGCGGACCCCCAGGCCGCCGAGGACTGGCTAGAGGCGGTGGTACGGATCTTTAGGCTAGTGAGGACACCAGCGGATCTCATGGTGATTCTCACGGCGAGCCTCCTGCAGGCGGCGGCAGGACGATGGTGGAGCTTGATGCTCCAGGTGCACGATGAGGCATCTCTTCTTTGGACGGACTTTGAGAGCCTCTTCCGCTCGGAGTTCGTCCCAGCCACCCTTCGTGCGGTGCGTATCCAGGAGCTTCTACAGCTGCGGCAGGGCAGCATGACGGTCGCTCAGTACGCGGCGAGGTTCACCGACCTTTCTCGGTACTCGACAGACATGGTACGGGACCCCTTCTTCCGGGCCCGGACCTTCGAGCAGGGTTTGAGACACGAGATCAGGGCATCGCTGATCTCCCTCAGCATACCGACTCAGACAGGAGTACTAGAGCGGGCCCTTCTGATCGAGAGCTTCCTTGCTGAGTCTACACCAGCACAGAGACCCACCGCAGGGCGGCACGTAGCGAAGTCTTCGGTGGCAGGTAGCCGACAGATGACTCAGGGTTCCAGGCAGACCAGACCTACCAGTGGCCGACTGCACGACTCAGGCTCAGTTGTGCGGGGAAGCCGGGGTGGAGTCAGAGCCAGGCGTGCCGAGAGTGGGCAGTGCTACTCCTGTGGCGGAATTGGTCACATGGCTCGTGACTGCCCGACCCGCCATGCGGGGGAGCAGCAAACGGTTGAGGAACCACCTAGGCAGAGGCAGAGGTTCGACCGTGGCGGTCTGCAGGGAGGAGACGGACGAGGTAGAGGAGCTGGCCGAGCAGCAGGTGGTGGACGACGCTTTGAGGCTCTACCACCACCACCACCAGGAGGTCCACCCCGACCGCAGGGGAGAGCTCAGCTTCAGGCAGTCGAGGCCTTCGATCATGGAGCCCTGGGAGCTGATGGACAGGAGCAGAACTAGTGGATACATCCTTTGTACTTCTGGTTCCTTGTTGCTTTTGTGTAGCGTCTTGTAATATGAGCTGCAATAATAAAAGATGCATACCTTTGTGATATTTTCGTTCCTGTCCTCTTTCGTGATGTTACTAGGAGATTCCAGTTTTGGCTGTTGACTTGACCCTCACTTGTGAGACATCTACTGGAGGAGACCCAGTTACCACACACTGATGCCGACAGTGTGACTCAACCCTTGGAGGCGAGAGTAACAGTTGAATCTCTTAGTAGTAGCGTCGAGGCCTTACGACGTCATCCTTGGTATGGATTAGTATCATCCATGTTAGGATTGACTGTTTTAGGCAAAGAATGTGGTTCATCCAGGGGATGAGACCAGATTTCTCTTTTCGGCAAAGAAGAAATCTTGCAGCTCTTGTGGGACCTGTGATGGTCCAGGCCACGACAAGAAGGTCCAGATCATCCAGGAGAGGATGAGGACAGCTCAGAGCCGGCAGAAGTCATATGCTTACAAGAGGCGGAGGCCACTGGAGTTCGAGGATGGCGACCACGTCTTTTTGCGTGTCTCACCTCGACGTGGTTTACGGAGATTTGGCCGAGGCGGCAAGTTGTCTCCATGCTTCATCGGGCCTTTCCAGGTCCTCAGCAGGATAGGAGAGGTGGCTTATCGCCTGGCTCTACCACCTCAGTTGCATCGGGTGCACGACGTCTTCCACGTGTCTCAGCTGAGGAGATACGTGCACGACCCGACGCACATCATCGACTTTGGGGAGCTGGACGTGGACGATGGGGCGACTTTTGCGGAGGTCCCAGTGGAGATCGAGGATCGACAGGAGCGGGTCCTACGTGGGCGGTCGATTCCTCTTGTGCGCGTCAGATGGCAGCACGGGAACCTCCAGGAGAGCACTTGGGAGCGGGAGGCTCAGATGCGTGCTCAGTACCCCCATTTGTTCCCCTAGTTTTTGATGTATCTTTACGGGGACGTAAAGCCCTGAGGTGGGAGTAATGTAAAGACCCGCAAATTTCAAGGAAATTTTTTTCTTAATTTTCTTTGGAATTTTACAAGAGCGCAGCTTCAGACGGCACCTGATTCCGAGGCCCGGTGTGCCCGGAATCAATTTCCGAAGTTTGGCTCGGGTACGTTCAGTGAACGGACGAGCGGGTTTTTCTATCTTTTGAACCGGTGCCCGGAATCAAATTCTGAGGGCACCGATGAAATCGCAGCGCCGGTATTTGCTTAGAAACGCCTCTTCCGGAGTTGCGTTTGCTCAGACGTGGTTTTTAAATTTTGCGGCTTTAAGTCAGAATAAAATAAAGTTTGTGCGACAACTTTATTTTATTTCACTTAAGCTGCTTGGAAGCCACTTGAAGTCACTTAAAGGCGGCTTGAACTGAGTTGAACTGGATAGGATGCTATCCAGAAATATCCTACCCCCTTGGTAGGATATTTGTGAGGTGGGGCCCGCACGAGCCCCGCCGTTTCTTTCGCTAAGTAACGCACCCGCGAAAACCCGTCAAAGTAACTGAAAAGTCAACCGACGCGTTTTCTTTAATTCTTAACAGACCATTTAATTGGGCGGTTTATTTCGTGAATTAAATGGGCTGTTTCTTTCGTGAATTAAATGGGTCGTTTCTTTCGAATTGATGGATCGTTTCTTAACCGGTTTCGTGTGTTGGCATGTTTATAAAATAAGACCAACCTAAAAATCCTTTGAAAGGATTTGAGAGAATCTTGTTTCTTCATCTCCCCGCGAAGAACGCGAAGAACGCGAAGAACGCGAAGAACGCGAAGAACGCCGGCGACCGGAATTCGACGACGCACACCGAGATCTGCGACGTCGACGAGCCCTACCCGCGACATTCTTCGGCGACGCCTCTTCTTCCGCGGCCGACCCTCGTTCGGCAACAAAGGTGAGAATCGAACCTTTTATTTCTCCCTTTTTAATTTCATGGCAACGGATTTAATTAATTAAATCCGTTTGTTCTTGATCCGGAGTTTGGCGATGCGACGCCGGATACCGCGACGACGCAACGATCCCCCCTTCTTCCGCGACGAGCGATTCCGCGACGACCTCTCGTCCGACGACGACGACAAGGTAGGGGTTTATTTCCTTGATGATTCATTCCCGTGTTCTCATTTCTTTTAAATAAAGAACCGGCATGAATAATTTCAATTAATTAAAAATTGAAATGCCGTTTAAAAGAAAAGGAGTGAACAATTTTTATCTTTGATTAAAAATTGTTGTAGCCTTTCCTCCCGTTGATTATGACTAACGCGGAGGGTGCGGGTCTAACGAACAAGACCCGGCAACCCTCCGCCGATCTCTTTTGTTGTGCGGATATGGCGGACGACGATGAACCGCGCGGCAGGGGCGATCCGTTGATCCCGCAGTGAAGATCGGCCCCCGGGAGGAGCATCGGCGCAGACGGGAGGCAAAACGGGCCACCGGAGCAACTCCGGCGGCCCGCGGAAGGAGGCGGCGGCGCCCGGCGCGCCGCCGGAGGAGTCCGCCGCGGCCGAGCCGCGGCGGCGGCGAACCGCCGGACCGCGTCCGCGGTCCAGCCACACAGCACGCGGCCCGCACGGGCCGCGTTTCTCCAAAGCCGCGGGTTTGACCCGCGGCGGCTCCCTCGGCCGCTCGGCCGAAGCCGAGCCGGCCGGTCCGGTCGGCCGGGCCGCGCCCAGGCTGGACCGGACCCGGCCTAGCCGGGTCGGGCCGGGTCGGGCCGACCCGGTTCGGGCCGACCCGGTTCGGCCGACCCAAGGGGGGGTTCGGGCCGGGTCGCCCCGGGCCCAGAACCCCCGTTTCGGGCCCTCTTCGGTCTTTCGCCCATATCTTGGGCCTGGGACCTCCGATTGACGAACCGTCAGCGGCTACGCGATCCTTGGATCGAGACGGTCGTTTCGGTATATTATACTCAAGGTTTCGGGAGACTTTGGGTTCGGCCGGGTTGGTTCGTACACGAAACCAACCGGGCCCTCGGAGCGGAAACGCTCATAACTTGAGCTACGGACGTCCGATCGACGTACCGTCAGCTGTGGTAGTTTCCTCTAAGTGAGACGGAACTTTTGGCATACTCCGCCCGAGGATCGGATACAGGCGGGGTACGGTCGGGTTGGTTTTGCCCTAAAAACCAACCGGACCCCTGGGACGGAAATGCCAATAACTCTCAGACCGGGCGTCCGATTGACGCACCGTCTGTTGCGTTGAGATCCTGTTGTCGATACGGAACTTTTGGATACATCAACTTCGGACTAAGTGTCAGTTGATGTATCAGCCTCTCGGCTCGTGGAGCGGACCCTCCTAAACGAGCTCGCTAAGTGCGGGAACCCTAGTGCTGGCTGTGGCTTCGACGACAGAGCAGAGATCCTCCGTGGACTGCGACGACGACAGAGCAGAGATCCTCCGTGGACTGCGACGACGGAAGAGCAGAGATCCTTCGTGGACTGCGGCGACGACTGTGCAGAGATCCTCAGTGGACTGCGTCGACTACTGCACTCAGCGATCCTACGTGGAAGAGTGCTACCGAACCTGTGTGAGCTGAATCTTCTTTTTACCTTGAGCGGTGGAGCGCTTGGGTGTAGCGGCGGACCCGTGGTACTTGACAGTGGTGGTGCGCTTGGATGCAGCAGCAGACCCTTGGCGGTGGAGCGCTTGGTTGTAGCGGCGGACCCGCGATACTCTACAGAGTGTGTGCGCTTGGTTGTAGCGACAGACCCGCGACGGTGGAGACGTGCGTGCGGAGTACGGAGACCGTGTAGATGACTGAGACCTGACGACTGCTTGACCGACTCGACTTGGAGTGAGTCGACTAGCCCAGTGGACGGAGCGCCCAGTAGTTGGCAGCAGACCCACGGCGGACGGAGCGCCTGGTAGTTGGCGGCAGACCCGCGGTACTCGACAGGAGGAGTACCTCAGTAGGCTATCTGGGTGAGCGCCCGGTATTTGGCAGCAGACCCTCAGCGGACGGAGCGCCCGGTAGTTGGCAGCAGACCCGCGGTACTCGACAGGAGGAGTACTTCAGCAGTCTTAGGTTAGTGAGCAGTACCTCGGAGTCGTGACAGGACCACTGTACACTTCAGAGATGGGGCTCTTCAACACTTACGGTTTCGATAATGAAAATCCTGGTTGAGCTGAATCTTATGTTACTCTCCTTTGTGGTTTGTGTTGAACTATCCTATGTGGATTTACTGTTACTCTCCTTTGTGGACTGTGTTGAACTATCCTATGTGGATTTACTGTTTACTCTCCTTGTGGATTTGAGTCTTGCTTTCCTTTGTGGATTGAGTTGTTCTTGAGCTCGTGAGCAGAGCTAGAATTGGGGACTTAGGTATATGTATGGGCATATACCTAAGTCGAGTCAGATGTTACTTCGTGATTGCATCTTTCTTTTGTGCTATATCCTTTGTGGATTTCGGGAGACCTTCGGGGGTCTCGGGGTCCTTACTGAGTAGCTTGTACTCACCCCTGCACGGGCTATGCCCGCACCTTGTTGTGTTGGTTGCAGACGACGGACAGCGCTGATCACGGTTGGGGCGTGGAGCAGGACGGTACCTGGAGGTGGACCACTGGGCGGGACGTGCTCGGAGCGGACGTGGGACCCGAGGAGCCTGGAGGCTATCTGTACCCACCCTTCAGGTGGGATTGCCAGTGGACGACACGAGGCCGCCGTCTTTTCTTCAGTTGCTGTACTTTACTTTTCAGTTGTACTTTACAGTTGGGCTTGTATTTCCGGCCCCCTTTACTTTTCTGCACTTTACTTTCCGCTTGCTGACTCTGTGTGGTTGTTACTTATAAAGGCAATGCCTTCCCTGTTTACTGGGATTTTACGCCTTGGTGCTAGTCGCCAGCCCCTGGCCTATGGAAGGCGGGCTTGGGGTAGTCACGGCACGGGCCCCGAGGACGGGTCGTGACAAATCACTCCATGTAAATTCATATTATATATTTTCATTCAACTATTTCTTCAGAAAAATACCCAAATTAAATTTTTTCCACACCTTTTACACAAAATTATATTGGAATAATCTATATAAATACTAACAAAAATTTTCAATGAAATTATTAAAGAATATATTCATTAAATTCATGATTATTGATTGATAATTTTTATTTAAAATTATAATTAAAATAAACTCATAATCACAAAATCTTGTACGGAAGGATGTATTGGTTAAATAATTATTCACAACTCTAAATTAATTATATCTATATTAAAACTAGTCTTCTAAAAATATTTACAGCTTCAAAATTGTAAAAATATATCATAAATATATGGTAGTTGAAACTTTTAATTGATATTTATATGCTTATATCCTTAATAATAAATTAAAAGATTCATTTCCCAATCATTCTTCGTAGAAATACGAATAGGTGCACCCAATGGTGATGCAATAAGAAATATGAATCCATTTTTCATAATATATCGGAAATTGTGCATCATTTCAGAAAACTCAATTAGGTACTTTTTATATATAATATTCATATTAGGATTAAAAACTATAATAATATTAATTGAAAAATCAATATCAAAATATAGCGGAACACTGGGCATGCCTTCATGTAATACATAAGAATAATTTTGAAGAATAAGAATATCATTGATGTTGAGATTTTATCTAACAATTTCAGGAATATATACCTCATTAATGGTTAGTGAGACCAATAAAGTGGATGTAACGTCCCTTGGTAGTTCATATCCATCCTCACACTAATATATGATCATCGATTGATTAAAAATATCAAACAAGACTTCTCATCTTCAATAATTTATATGGTCTCTATATGTAGAGAGATCGTCAATTCCAAAATTCATATCCAATTAAAATATGTGGATAATAATGATATTCTCAGCAAGCACAATCCCTTAAAATTCTATCACAATAGATCTATAAACATAATTTTAAATCATCATAAAAATTGTTTTTTTCTAAACTGGAATCTAATCATTGAGGTGGTGGAATGATACACTTATAAAATTCATAGATATTTGATTTCACATTATCTCGTTGTTGTAGAGTTTACTAGAGCTTATTTTCTTCAATATCCTACATATTCAAGAATAGATAGGTTTAATGAATTATATAAATAAAATAATATAACAATAGTATGGGAGGAAATTTATTATAATATCTTTCACTAATCCTTTCATAGACTTGACTCTTTACATCAATTATAATTTATATTTCTTAAAGTACTTCAATTCCATAGTTAAAAAAATTATAAATCCCATGAATTCAATTTCCACCATGCATCCATAAAAACTTTTAACATGAAAAAAAATTGATATACAATCCCCCATGAATTTTATAAATTGGTTTTAAACTAACTTTAATATTTATATTTTATCCCCAAATATATTGGAATAATGAATGACTCAAATTTTTAATTATATCATGGTAAAAAATTAATGAATTATTCATTTATATGATAAAATTTTATTTTGAATTCATTTTAGTGTCCTATTCATCACCACTAATGAATCAGTAGACTTTTCCTTCAAGATTGATGATAAAATTGGAAGAATACCTTTTATGTCCTGTGAAAGCTTCATCGTATGTCCAAATTGTTTCATCATTGATCTTCTTTAGATCTAAAAATTTCACATCCATTTTCATGATAATAATTATGGAAAAAACCTATTTAAAATTAAATATATATACACATATCATGTCATGATGTAAATTTCATCTTGTTTAATATTTTTCATTTTATGAGTTAGGCATTGATCTGCTTCACCGTATGAGTAATATAATTCAGGTAATTAATTCAAATACAATTTACACATGAAATTTGATCATACCTTTTTAGTTCCATTTATATATTACTCAATTGATAGTGTATCAGAGGAAGAAGTGATATGAGGTTGGTGTTGATGAATAAAAGTCTCCATAGCAAGTTATTCATTACTTGGTATATTTGGATTATCAACCTGATTCATGTTACCATTAATATATTGAGAGTGTTTAGTGAGCATATTCACAACATTTCGCTTCATATATCAAATTTACATTGTTTTCATACATTTATTTTTTTAATTTCCCATTAAATTTAACATTAATAAAATTCATCCTAGGTCACGTCATTAAAAATATCCAAAAATCAAAATGTGAGAAGCAATAATCATAGTGATTAATCATGTTATCATGAAAAAAATACATATGATTTCTCAATTTTGACACATTATTTGCTATATATGAAACCATTTTATTATTCTACATAAATCTTGGTCATCATCTATTTAAATCCTACATAGTGGGTCCTTTAGAAAATTTTAATTAACCCAACAATATCCCCCAATAGTGTCTATCCAGTTTATGTAGTTATAGGGTCACTCACTATGCATTAGTAAGAATCATGTAACTTCCAAATCCACCCAATTAGATTTGTTACCCTTGGTTCATTTATACCATATCTATATTGAAATTCTAGTATATAGAAAATGATGTATTTTCTACAAAAACAATAAAATATACCTATTACCAAAGCATAAAGATCATATCCAATATATATACATGTTCTTATGTTTTTCAACAATATTGTCTAATCTGAATTTCCAAAGATTAATAAAACAATAATTTTATTCCAACTTGGGTGACATAATTAACTCACACACACATATATATATATATTGCACCATCTAAAAATAATATTCAATGCATCTCATAAAAAAACATGCCCCAGTAAACTAGTGTTTTAGTGTCTTTCTTGAATACATTCATAGTTTTAATATTTCACCTAATATATTTAACATGTCCAACAAAGATCATATCATATAATACTCTAATTATACATTCCCATAATAATCTATATCATTATTACCTGGTGCAGGAAACATCAGAGAATGAGTTTTTCATATTTTCATAATGGGTGTACATAAGAGATATCAATCAATGATCACGACTGACCTTATAATAATCATATTGTATGAGGCCTGGATACTAACATAAAACAGTTGTAACAAATCATTCAATGGAAATTAATAAAAAAAACTAGGAATATGTTTTTTTTATAATACATGAAATAATTCTTATGTGTGTGGAATCATCAATCATCAATAATTCACTAAGATAACATATAATAATCCTAGGACATAATTTAGGGGAATGCACATATGTATTGAAAATAATTTACATAGTCAAGCCTCACTACCAAGGAATTTAGAGTGGATTGGTTCCACTCCCCATTATATAATTTCCTTTATCAGGGTTCACTCCTAAGACCATTACAATGGAAAATTTCCCATACATAAAAAGGATAACTACCCACTCTCTTCCTTATTATCTCATGAGATATCCACTTTTACCCAATGAATTTTTGGGCTATTTAATTATTTTCATAGCCATCATATAATAAAAATAATAACTATGTGTTCCAAAATTTAACAAAACACTCATCATATCATTAACTAATTACCCTTGGAAGGGAAACATACTTCTTAAATACGTCATAATTACATCATTGCATAAACCAAGAAAAAAATGGATCCATAATGCTTTCATCATTAATTAATTTACCCTTGGGAAATAAACAAGTTTCATAGAATCGTCCATAAATATTTATAATAACAATTGATATATTAAATAATATTTTTGGTATGATAAGATCATATTCATAGTAAATTATTATAAATCTTAATTAAATTGGCATAGATAGTAAATAAATTAAAATGGTCGTCCATATCATTCTTCAAAATAATGAAAAAATATCATTTTAATTTGATGACATGTTTTCTAAATAATCCTAGAATTTTTAGAGAAAATATTTTCTGTGATTATAATTTTGGAATCATGTTATGGAAACTTCAGGAAAATATCATCCATCCTGGTTGATAAATAAATTCATTCTATGTATCATGAGGGGTGGGTATGCTACTGTTTGTGTGGGAGTGGGTGAAACCAAACATTAATGATGATAACAAATTGAATTTAAAGAATGAAGGGATGTGGTGTGAACAATGTGCTACTGTTCTGTTTTTCGTCTCTTCCTTGATGCTTATGTTGTGAACCGTTGGGCTATGCTCACTGAAAATCATGATCGTTTGTAATCTTTCCTTGCGCACTAATGAACCCTTTCCTTCTGTGATGATTAAATGACTGTAACATGAAAATTTGTAAATCACATAAACTCGGTGGATTAAATGGATACCCAGTAAACATAAAGGCCTATGTGGTCACCCCGGCTAACCAACAAAAAAAAGAAATTAATAAATGATGTGCATGAAATAGGAAGTTTCCCTACTCTATTTTGGTAGTAGGTGTGTTGTTCTGTTTGATTCATTATGGGGTGATGTGGGTGAGGATGGGATCCTCTTGGTTGTGAGTCTGAACCTGTGTGGATGCTCTTCTTGTGATATGAATTAGGGTGGAATCCACTACTATTGGAATAATGTTGGTTCATGGTTTTGGGGATTTGGGGTTATATCTTCATGCTTGCTTTGGTTCTAGTACTTTGCGGGATCTCACTTATCCCTTTGTTGTTGTGACTTCACAAGAAAACTGGGTGTGAATTCTTAAATTGATATTGGGTGGTTTCTCTTTTCCTGGCATGTGGTTATGCCTATTAGTTTCCCAGTAGTGCAGGAAATTACATTAATGGGGTCACCTGAACATGAAGACAATAATGGGTTAAACGGGGAATTGGTTTTGGGAAAGAGTTGTGACTCGGCTGTGAGTAGTGTGCTTTCTATGAATAGTGACGAGTGTGTTTGTCATTAGGATGGCCTTGGAAACCCTAGGTGTGCATGAGTTCATGTTACCGACATATATATATTGTAGTTCTTACATTTCTTATTCTCGCCCCACCCAAGTTGAGCACTTAGTGCCGAACACCCCCATTCCATGGGGGTGGGTGTTTTTTCCAACACTCTTATGAGTGGCTGGTTATTAGCTTCTTTTCTGCTCCCTTTCTGGAATAGCCCAAGGATCTTCGGGAAGGCTGTGATGGCCTGAAGTCCATTATTAGCCCATGAATATTTGGGCAAGGTAGTGTGGTGGTTGTCTCAGGTGTTTGCGGGTAGGTTGTTTCCCAAGAATCTTCGGGACAAGGCCCATGTGTCTTCAGGCGTGGCAATAGCTTTCTGTCCTAGGTGTATTTGGGCGTGGCAGTGGTTGTTCTTTCCTAAGTGTTTGCGGGCATGATTATCTGTGTTTTTTATGGCCCAGGTGTTTGCGGGCGGGATGCGTGGTTGTGGCCTAGTTGTGTGTGGGCGGGGTGTGGCAGTGGGACTACGGTGAGAATGTTAGGATTGGTTCGATGTGTAGGATGTCTTCAATAACTAGTGGGAAAGTGGTGCGGGGTACCCAAATATTGATGTACTATTACTATACTATACTAGACTTGCGTTATTTGGGGAGTGTGCTTTGGTGAGGCTTGGGTGGATGGTTTTCCTTGCTAGGGGTTTTGGTTCTCTCCTTTTTCACGGGGCATTAGGATGCCTCCCCACTTGTACATGAGAGCCTTTGGCTTTCCCTACTGAGTATACTTATATGCTCACCCTACGTATATAAAACTGCTTTTAGGTTTCCAAGAGGACTTCTGGGATCATGCAGGGCCTTACTAGCTCGGACGTTGGGATAGTTGCAGTTTCTGTTTTTCTTTCTTTGGTACTTTACCTTTGTATTCTCCTTGTACTTTTGTATCATTTACTTTTGGAACATGCATCCAGGAATTGTTTTTTTGGTATTTACATGACCTTTCAGTTTTGGTTTTGTGGGATTTACTATCTAATCTCTCGATCCCGTTAAAGAAAAAGGGTAATTCCTTCCATCCAGTGGGTGATTTTATACCCTTGGTGCTAGTCGCCACTCTAGGACATATTGAAGGTGGGTATCGGGGGTCATTATCTCTCCTTCAACTTGAAGAAGGAAGGGTTTGGAAATCTGTTGTCCCTTTCCTCATCTTGGTGAAGGCGGGTTTTGACAGAATGGTACTAGAGGATGAGGTTGAGAGATAGGATGGAGTCTGGAGTTAGGAAATGTAAGGATTGAATGGGATGGTAGGGAAACGGTGTTGGGTGATCTTGGTGCGTGAATTAGGTCAGGGAATATCGGCTAGGACACGGGATTTTAGGTCCCCCCATAATCCGATGCAAGGACACTAGGCCTATCAAATGACCAATTTAGGCTGCACTGATTGATGGGTAGAGTCCCAAGGTAAGGTACATGCATCCTAATGACTTGTGTTACTGTGTTTCATGGGTATTATGGGAATTTAAAATGAATAAGAAGTCCAAGAAAGATTTAAGAACAATATCAACACTATTCGGGCATAGGAATTCCTTGTTTACCTTGCAGCTATGGTGCCATAGATATGACCATGAGTGGTGCGGGCGATTGAGACCCAGGAGGCTGACTTGGCCAATCGGTAGAGGACATATTGAGAAGATGAGGATGATCAGTGGAAGAAGATGCTTCGTGACTTTCAGTGGAAGACCCTCAGGAAATATGAGGGCAACATCTCTAACATGAAGACAGAGAGATGGATAGAGTAGATGGTTATATCTTTCGGCTTGATCCAGGCTATGGCAGAATATTGGGTTCCTTTGGCTGTGATCCAGATGTGGGGAGCGGTGCATCAGTGGTGGATGCTTTACCTTGGGGAGAAGAGGGAGGCTGAGGTGACGTGGACTGATTTTGAAAAGGAGTTACAAGTGGAATTCCTCTCTTCCACGATGAAGGCTGAGAAGAGGTAAGATATAATCTCCCTCCAGTAGGGGAGCATGTCAGTAAGATATTTGGGGATCAAGTTCAAGGATCTCCACTGCTTTTCTCCGGACCTCTTTCCGGATGAGGATTCTTGGGTGAGACCTTTGGAGGAGGCGCTTCGAACTTCACTCCAGTGTGTTGTTACTCCCCTCACCATATCAACGTACATGGTGGTCCAGAAGAAGGATGAAGTGGAGGAGAAGATGCACACACTATGAGGTTTATCATGAGAGGGAATCCAGCTAGGATCGCCGAAGGGGATGGCCGTCAGCAGCAGGCCCCTCTAGGTTCCAGCTAGAAGGTAGAAGGCCTTAGTAGTTCCAATTCCGATCTCCTGGACATCGCCCTTTCCTTTTGGGTCTAGGTCCAAGATGCTTCATATGTGGAATCCATGGGCACCTTCAGAATCAGTGCCCAGACAAAGTGCAGTACGGTGGTGGTGGGTAGGCTCAACACCCACCTCATCGGCAGCATGGTCAGCGATCTCCCGCTCCTCCGAGGGCAGGCATTATAGGAGGAGGCCGAACTCAGGGCCCTCCTCAGGGACCTCGACCCAGACGTGGTTGGGGAGGTGGCCGAATGTTGGGAGGTAGAGGAGATGGGAGTGGGCAGTTGCATGCCACAGAGGCAGTAGTTCTAGTAGGGCCAGAGGACATTCGAGGTACGATCATCTTTTTTAGTACCATTGCTTATGCCTTTTTCGATAAAGGAGATTCTTACTCCTTTTTTGCACCCAGTCTATCCTATGCTCTGGGTTTAGACGCTGAGAGAATTCCAGAGCCCTTGGTGCTGAGCACACAAGTCGGAGGTCAGACTGACTTGTTTTATGTTTGCTGGGGGTGTAGACTGATGACAAGGCCACTTCAGTCGGTCATGGATCTTCTATTGTTGCAGATACAACCATACGATGTCATCCTAGGAATTGACTGGTTATTATCTGTATGTGTCATCATTGACTGCTTCTGAGGAAGGGTTGTGTTTTCAGACCTGGGTGGCCGACGTGTAACTTTTATCGGCGAACAGTGTGGCCAGAAGAGTAGAAAGAGAGACGAACCCTTCCTTCCCTTGTTAGTTGAGCTCTTAGTGGAGTCGGTGGATGCAGAGATGATGTAAGTTACAAGGGTCGTTAGTGAGTTTAGGGACATCTTCCCTGAAAAGGTGACAACTCTACCCCTTTGATGTGATGTTGAGTTCGGGATAGACTTGAAACCTACTGCCCATCCAATTTCGATGGCCCCCTACCTGATGGCTCTTTCTGAGTTACAGAAGATTCATATTTAGATTGACAATATGATGAAGAAGGGTTTTGTTCGACCAAGTGCATCGCCATGGGGTGCTCCAGTCTTGTTCCAAAAGGAGGATTGTGGTCTCAAGCTATGCGTAGACTACAAGAGACTGAATCTAGTAACGGTCAAGAATCTCTACCCTCTTCTGATGATAGACGATCTCTTTGACTAGTTTGAGGGGGTAGGATGGTTTGCTAAGATAGACCTACAGTCATGATATCACCAGTTGAGGGTGAAGGAGGGTGACATCTCTAAGACTGCCTTCAGGTGTAGATACGGGCACATTGAGTTTGTAGTCATGCCGTTCAGCATTACGAATGCTCCAACTATGTTCATGGGACTCATGAACTCTATCTTTTGGGAATACCTGGATTTGTTCGTAGTCATGTTCATTGACGACATCCTGATTTACTCAAGATCAGAGGAGGATCACGCTGAGCACCTGAGTACGGTTTTAGAACTTATCTGACAACACCAGCTCTTTGGGAAGTTATCCAAGTGAATGTTTTGGACGTGAGAGGTTCACTTCCTTGGGAATGTGGTGTCCGATCAGGGGACAGTAGTGGACCCATCGAAGGTCGAGCCGGTTGTTTCTTGGGTAGCACCCAAAAATGCAGCAGAGGTTCGTAGTTTCCTCGTGCTGGCTGGTTACTACTGGAAGATCGTACCCAACTTCTCTCGAGTTGCAACACCTTTGACGACATTGAACAAGAAGGACCAGGATTTTGTGTGAAATGGGCAGTGTGAAGTGACCTTTCGTCATCTAAAGTAGATGTTGGTAGGTGCCCCAATGCTGATGTTTCTAGAAGAAGGGGTGGCGTATGAGGTTTTCTGTGATGCTTCCGGGCAAGGTCTCAGATGTGTATTGATGAAGCGGCAAGGGGTGATCTCCAGTGGTTCTAGGAAGTTACGTCCCCATTAGAGAAACTATTCCACCCATGATCTGGAGCTTGTGGCGGTCATGTTCAACAAAAGTTGAGGCGGCATTACCTCATCAGGCAGCGCTTCGTGGTCTTCACTGATCACAAGAGCTTGAAGTATATCTTCTCCCATTGGGACCTGAACATACGGTAGTGGAGGTGGATGGAGTTCTATCAGGAATATGACATAGATAATTCCTACACCTCAAGAAAGGGAAATGTGGTGGCTGATTACATGAGAAGGAAGTCGCAGAAGAATGCGGTTAGAGAGTCGGCATATACTTGGAAGGCAATGGAGGAGTTAGCTGCCCTGCACGTTGATGCAAGGATGGATGGTGGTAGAGGTTGCATTTATAAGATGAAATAGCAGTCTTCTCTGTTGTGACAGGTTTTGGAGTCCGAGGGGGGAGACTCAGAAAGTGAAGTGATGCGTGACCAGGTTAACCAAGGTGATGCTCTGGAAGAATGGAAGAAGGATTGTCCGGATCGGGTGCTTTTCTGAGGAAATCTATTTGTTCCAGAGGTGATGCGTGAGAGGGTTCTTGGTGAGTTCCATAAATCACCCCTAGTGGTGCACACGGGAGTTTCCAATATGTACCAGGGTATGAAGAGATAGTTCTAGTGGTCCGGGGTAAAGTGAGAGGTTGTAGATTTTGTGGTCAAATTCATACTGTTTCAGTAAGTGAAGGATGAACACCGTGTTCCGGGTGGTTTGTTGCAACCATTAGATTTCCCCGAGTGGAAGTGGGATGACGTCTTAATGGATTTTATCATAGGGATACCCAAGGTTCAATGATGTTGCGGTGCTATCTAGGTAGTGGTGGACCGATTGACAAAATTAGATGACATTCTGGCGATCAAGGAGTCGAGTGTATTGGATGCCTTAGCATGGAGTTATGTGGATGAGGTGTTACGGTTACATGGAGGTCCAAGGTACATACTCTAAGATAGGGATGCATGGTTCACCTCACGAGTCTGAAGAGTATTGAAGCATGCCTTTGGAACCAAGCCATGTCATAACACTGCAATCCACCCCCAGACAGATGGGCAGACAGAGCACACCATCCAAACAATGGAAGATATGCTACGGGCATGTATCTTGGACTTCGGAGGATCGTGGGTGAGACACATGGCTCTAGTGTAGTTTTCCTATAATAATAGATGTCACTCTACCATTGGCTTGGCTTTATTCGATGCCTTGTATGGAAGGCCATGTTTCTCACCCGTGTGCTGGACCGAGGTTAGTGAAGTAGGTGTTCTTGGCCCGGAAGTGGTACGGAGCAAGACAGAGAGGGTGCTGCTTATATGAGAGAGGATGAAGGTGGCCCGTGACCGTCAGAAGTCATATTCTGATAATGGGAGGAGGGCCTTGGAGTTCGGGGTCAGGAACCACGTATTCTTCAAGGTCTCCCCCCAGCGTGGGCAGTGGAGGTTCGACAGAGGGAGTATGCTTTCCCATAGGTTTTTTTGGACTGTTTGAAGTGCTGCAGCGGGTCGGTGGGTTGTCATATCAGCTATCGTTTCCACCACAGCTACAAATGGTGAACGATGACTTCCATGTCTCCCAAATACATTGGTATCTACAAGATAATTTACATTTCCTTGACCGGGGAGAGCTAGATATCGGAGGCGATGCAACATTCGTGGAGTGACCAGTGATGATCGAAGGTCATGAAGAGAAGGTGCGTCGTGGATGAACCATTCCTTTAGTTCATGTGTTGTGGAGACATGGTGGGCTTGAAGAAAGTACCTGGGAATGAGAGATGCATATGCTTGCCTAGTACCCAGAGCTATTTTGAGTTTTGTTCTGTTTGGTTTATACTTGGTTGATGGAACCCATTACCTTGTTAACAATGGAATGTGCGGTATTCCTTTTCGGTGGATTTGTGTGATGTGTCCTGAAATGTGGGGAGGGGAGAACCTAATCCCTATTTAAGACGCATTAGATTGAATGCGCCTAAACCTGTGCAGGTGAGTCAGTGACACCCAAAGCAGATAATATCTTAACATGGAGGAAGGGAAACCCTTCACCACATGACCGGACAATTTAATCTTTTGTTTTGTGTGGTTAAATGGGGGAGAAGAGTGATATGATTTTGATTTTTCAGGTCTAATTCTAAGAGGTATCTTTCGAGGTGGTTTTTCAAACCCTCTCTCTTTTATTTAGATCTGGTTTTAATTCTCAAGGGTGGGAATAGATTGAGAGGTATGTGATGTAATGGCTCGGACCCCCTGGACATTAATTTTCCAAAATAAGCCTCCACAAAAATAGTGGCACCATCCACGGTGGCACTGTGATAGTGGCACCAATCACGGTGGAAGCCTGAGGGTGACACCATGATGGTGGCACCGTCAGGGTGAAACGATAAGGGTGACAGCGTGATGGAGTCACCATTTCCTCACCCAGCCCTCCGTTTTCTTTTTCCAGTCCCACCCCTGCAATCTAAATTTTTGACATAAATTAATTCTTTTACCCTTTTTAAAGACATTTAAATCCCATAATAAATTCCTAAAAATCCCGAAAAATCTCACCAATGTGGGGGTATTAAATAACACCTTAGTATCATCATGTGTAACATCCCACCCATGTAGGAAACCGCGATTCGACATTCCAGGCATTCAAAATTCCATATCCCTTAATAGTAGGATCTCCTCTTTTTATCTCCCGCTAGAGTTTCTTCTCCTTCTTCTCTGATGTATTTATTTCTTCTTCATGGTGCGCCTAGAGTTCCTCTCTTCCCATGGCTTGTGGTGCTCCTTTGGAGCTTTCGACACCTCTTTGAGTCCACAGAATTCCACCCCTGCAAGCCGAACATCCCCTTTTCTTGTCGTGTGGAGAAAAACAAAGATCCTTGGTCAACCAACTACGGATTTTCCTTCTTCTATCCTTTTGTGTGTCATGTGTGGTTGGTACGCTGTTGTTTCTATGAGATTGTGTGAAACCAAACATTAATGAATATAACAAATAGACTTTAAAGAATTAAGGGAAGGGGTGTGAATGATGTGATGTTGTTCTGTTTTTCTTCTCTTCCTTGATTCTTATGTTGTGAACTGTTGGGCTATGATCACTGAAAATCATGGTCGTTGGTAGTCATTACTTGTGCACTAATGAAATCCTTCCTTCTGTGATGATTAAATGACTGTAACTTGGAAATTGGTTAATCACGTAATCTCGGTGGATTAAATGGATACCCAGTAAACAAAAATCTCTGTGTGGTCACCCCAGCTATCCAATAGAAAGAAGAAAATAATGAATTATGTGATTGATCCTAGAAGTTTTCCAACTCTGTTTTGGTAGTAGGTGTTTTGTTCTGTTTGGTTTTCTATGGGGTGATGTGGGTGAGGATGGGATCCTCTTGGTTGTGAGTATGAAACTGTGTGGTTTCTCTTCTTAAGATACGAATTGGGGTGGAATCCTCTACTGTTGGCATATTGTTGGTTCATGGTTTTGGGGATGTGGGGCTGTAACTGGAATCCTACTTTGGTTCTAGTACATTGAGGGATCTCACTTATCCATTTGTTTTTTGACTTCATAGGAGAACCAGGTGTTAATACTTAAATTTTTGTTTGGCAGTTTCTCTTTTTGTGGCTTGTGGTTATGCCTGTTAGTTTCCTAGTAGTAAAGTACTTTACTTAAATGGGATCACCTGAACATGAAGACAAGAATGGGATAAACGGGGAATTGTTTTGGGGAAAGTTTTGTGAATCGGCTGTGAGTAGTGTGCTTTCTATGAATAGTGACGAGTGTGTTTGTTCTTAGGATGGACTTGTAAAACCTAGGTTGGGATGAGTGATTGTTACCTACTTATATATATTTTAGTTCTTACTTCTCTTATTTTCGACCCACCCAAGTTGAGAACTTAGTGCCGAAAACCCCCATTCCATGGGGGAGGGTGTTTTTCCCAGCACTCATATGAGTGGCTAGCTATTAGATCCTTTTCTGCTCCCTTTCCCAAATAGCCCAAGACTCTTTCGGTAGGCTGTGATGGAATGAAGTCCATTAATAGCCCAATAATATTCGGGCAGGGTAGTGTGGTGGTTGTCTAGGTGTTTGTGGGCAGGTTTTTTCCCATGTATATTCAGGACGGGGCCCAGGTGTCTTCGGGCATGACATTAGATTTCTAGTGAAAGTGTCTTTGGGCGTGGAAGTGGTTCTTCTGGCCTCGGTGTTTGTGGGAATGGTTACGTGTGGTTGTTATGTCCCGGTTGTTTGCAGGTGGGATGCTTGGTTGTAGCCCAGGTGTGTGCGGGCAGGGTGTGGCAGTGGGACTGTAGTGGGAATGGAGGGATAGGTTCGATTCGTAGGATGTCTTCAATAACCAGTGGAAAAGTGGCATGGGGTACCCAAATAACGATGTGCTATTACTACACTTTACCTGACTTGCATTATTTGAGGAGTGTTCCTTGGTGAGGATTGGGTGGATAGTTTTCCTTGCTAGGTGTTTTGGTTCTCTCATTTTTTACGAGGCATTATGATGCCTCCCCACTTGTGCACGAGAGCCTTTGGTTTTCCCTACTGAGTATACATCTATGCTCACCCTTTGTATATAAAATTGCTATCAGGTTTCTAGGAGGACATCAGGGATCATGCAGGGCCTTACTAGCTCAGACATTGGGATAGTTGCAGTTGCTGTTTTTCTTTTTTTGGTACTTTACCATTGTAGTCTCCTTGTACTTTTGCATCATTTACTTTTGGAACATGCATCTGGGAATGGTTTTTTTTGCCTTTATAAAAATTTCTAGATTAATTTCCTATTTAATATAAAAAACCACACAAGATAATGACTATAAGATGCATGAGTTTAACCATATAAAACTCAACTAAAACCAAACTAAAGCTAACTATACCTGCATACAATGTAGAAAAAAGACAAACATAACCCAAATACATGGAATTAAATAACATAAAAACTCCCAATCTAATTAGCACTCTAACTAAACATTCCAATACAATGTTATCAAGATGCTTCACTAAGGATCTAAGAAATCTAGGATTTACCAAGGTCTTGATACAAAATATCAGAATACTCATAAAATTTCCCAATAAGTGGTTTACTATAAGGTTCATTAGGATTTCCCCAATGAATTAACAACTCATGAAACTACGATAGAACATGTAATCACATTTATATATAAAATATATTTTAAAAGTTTAATTCATTTCAATAGTTTATATCAATAGAAAAGTAGTTCCATGGAAAACCATTTCAAAACAATAGAAACATTTTTCTCAAATCTATTCGGAATACCCATATCACGATTACCATAAAACTATACATGCATGATTAGCATATAGTTCCTTACTCAGGGGAGGTATTGCATTATCTTAACAAGTTTACAAAAGGTACCAATTAATTTTTCCCCAATAGAACTTTCACTTTCCACAGAGCCACATAAATAAAAATGAACACTCACCAACCATGTATCCGAAATACCATTCCCCTATAATCATGCCAAATCATTTTATTAAATTTTTATTGATATAATTTCTACAAACACTATTACATGATTCATAATGAAGCAATATTATAAAAATCACCATTTTAATATTAACAAAATTAGGTTTTCCACTAACTATCATGTTAAACCTTTCAAAAAAACAATTTCTAAATATGTTTTCCATCATGAATGACATATAAACATAAAAAACATCATCAAATTAAATAAATTTGAAATAAATTTATCCTGATCTATATAAAAGGATTAAATAGAGAAGTCACATACATCCCTAACATAATGAGAAACTAAGGGTCTAAAAAATGAAAAAAAACTCCACATAGATCATCAAAACCCAAAAAATATATCTTCATCCATTAAAAAATGAATATCACATCAAGATTAAAATAAATATTTTTGTACATGCTTCAAATGAATTATACCCATGATTTTAGTAGAGGTTAGAATAAGAATACAAAGGATGAAAATCAAGAATAATCAATTGCAGATGATTCCATACCTCTAATGTACTTTCACGCGCCATATAATTACACTAGAAATGAATCTAAAGGTACAAAACCATTGGATGGATTGAAATTCAAGAAATCAGATGTCTGGATAAAAAAAAGTGATTAACAAGGGAAATAGAGTGATATCCAATAAATTAAAATCTAATTTCTTATAATGAGTTGTAAGAAATTATATTTCTTTGTTATTGTATTGAATATCTTCATATTAGTGTCATATTTTAATGAATATTTAGAAATTTATAGTTATTATAACTCTATATTATAATGGATTTAATTTTATTAAAAATTTTGATTATTTTTTGTGATTTTATTTTTATCTATTTCACTATGGTTCTTTCTGATTTAGTCAATTTATTTTTTCACCTCTCCCAATATATTTTGATGGGCTTGTATTACCCTAACTTTAATCAAGGAACACATGGTTTAGTAGATGTTTGGATTTTTTTACCTTTTCCCAATTAATTTCTATCGAAATCATTTTGATTTTTTGTTGGATATGATTTAATTCTTGATGAAATAGTTTAACTCTTTTAAATGTGGACTTAATAGGGGTTTTGATAAAAATGAAAAAAAGTAAATAGTTAAAAATTTGAATTTGAATGTGGATGGTGTGATTTTTTGTCATGGATTGGAAATGATATTTCCAAAATAATGTGTTTTAATCTATACAATACGTCAAATTGATTTTATTTTATTTCCTATTTCATGTAAATCTGAAATGATATGACATTCCCAAATGGTTTATAATGGGGATTTTGGATAATTTCTTAATGGAAATATTGAAGGGAATAGTTTGATAATTTTTTGGTTCTTTTGATATGATAAGAACAAATTAATTTTCTCTAAAATATGCATATATATAATGATATATGATTATAATTTTTAATTATAGTACACAAATTACATGAAAATTAATAATTTATATGAGTCTCTATGAATTTTATAAATTTTATATGTTGTTCTAAAGTCATTTGATCATATTGGCGAATGGGTTATCCTGATAACTATTATCATATAATATTATATTCCCATGTTTGTCAAAATTGTGTTAATTGATTAGTTAATGTGATTACAAATGTAATATGTATTAGGTTCTGTTTTTTATGGGACTAGATAAGTATTTTTTTGACAATTTTTGTGTTTATAATTTTTGAGGTACTCATAAGAGACCTATTAGAGTTTTGTAGGTGTTTGGTTTTTAAATCTAGAGAGAATGTAGAATTCAAAATGTGTATGTGTTTCATCACATGGTCATGTGGTTTATAGCTTGTTCTTGGTTGGTTTTGGGGGTCATTCATAACGTTAAATAATTATAGGAAAAATGGTCTGATGTGACATATATTTATTTTGGATGTAAAAATTGATACATATAGAATATGAAAGGGTTTTATTCCTTGGAAAAAAATATATCTCTACTAAAATTTACAGTGCAGCATGTTTTCTCAAAACCTATGAACACCACCCAAAACTCATGTGCCTAGCAGCTATCTCAATGGGATTTTTAGAATTCCTTATATATATGTTGATTCTTGTCTTCCCGTGTTTGATTTGAGGTGATCCAATGTAAATTCAACCTTTTTCTATTGTCATTCTTAGATATGGATCTTTTCACTTATTTTTCAATGTGATGTTTGATTCTCTCTAACATCCTAATATAGATTTAGTGGGTTTTTAGGAGGTTGTGGAATAATGAACATGGAGGGATACATCACCTTTCCAATGGGTTATCTAGATATATGATCCTTGTCCACACTCATGTGAATAATTCTGACTCCATTTAGATTGGATTTTTATTTCTCCTCCTATTAATTTACATTAAATTGTTATGATGTCATGGTTTATCCCTATGGATGGAAATGAAATGATCTTAATAATGAGTTTTGATGCAGTAATAATGATTTTTATTGTGATCAGAATATGATGATTGATACCATAAAAAAAAATTCTTCTTTATTTTCTAGATAGTAATTTTTCTATTTAACTCATATTCGATTTTTAATGTGAGGATATGGATTTGGTTGTTGATCTGGAGGGAAAATGGAAATAACATAAAGTAGACAATCGTTATTATTAGTCTGATGAATTAGTGAAGATGTATGCAAATGGTTCTGATGATTCTTTTAAATTGATTATAATAAAAACATTTGATATAAAAATATTTAATTACAGTTTTTATCCCGTAATAATAAAAATAGTAAAGAATGTGAAGCATAATATTTTTTATAGAATTATGAAATTAAAGAACATTAATGAGAATGGTAATTATTATTGTCTTATGAAAAATTTTATAATTTTTTTAAAATTTTGATATTTTGATACATTTTTATGTCTTTATGGCTTAGGTTTCCTATAGTTTGAAACTATGAATAATGAATTGGTTAATTCAAGATAGATTAAATACTAGTTTCCTTAAAAAGATAATATCAAGGGACTGAGTTGGATTTCTACTTCAGAAGGCAATATTCCATTAATTTATCTCGATAAGATTTCGTTTATGTTTAATGGATGGGTCCATTATTTTATATCCAACATTTCTCTATTGAATTCTCTTGTTTTTTTTCATGTAATCTTGTGATGTGTTTTAGATGAAATATTTTCTTCATGATGTGATATGATCCTAAGAAGGAATATAATGAGATGGCTGAGAAGATGTGAGTAGGGAGTCCATGATAATGTTGATTAATATATAACCTATGATTATTGGATGCATAAAGATATGTATGTGGTTGTTGAGGACTTAATCAAATATTAAATATATGGTTGAAGTTTTTCTTACATATTAATGTCATAATGCCTGATGCTTTCTTGAAATGAATATGTTTAATGGATTACTGTTAGGATTCTTGTTTTATCTATATTATATTCCCCAAGACATGAGTAAGCTAGATATTATTGGTGAACTTATATCTCATTGTGGTATATTATAATGGTTTTTTTATACTATCTCGAATATGGAATGATGCAAATAATAAATAAATATTTATTAACCCATGAAGTTTTTTTTGTTTTAATGAAAATCTTAAAAAGATGTTAATCTTCAAAAACCATGGACTCATTTTGAATTATTCATAGAGGGCATAGACTTTACACGGGTGGTTAAAAAATTTTTCTTTTAATAATATTAATGGTAAACATAATGTAAAATTAATTAATATATTAAAGAAACTGATAAAAATAATGAAGTAATTAATGTAGATCTTAAGATGGTTATGATCATATATGATATATAGTCTATTGTGGGGGTAACAGAGTGTCCAAGAGGTGATACATATTTTTGATCATAGTACTGGGTTATTCCCATTATATTGTTGTTAGATATAATATATATTTTTTTATTTTTTTATGTCATGATCAATCACACCAATGTCAGTTAGGGAGACTGACACTTAGTGGAGTTGTGGATTTTATTATCCTCAAAATTCCTATAGAGGGATGGATGGATAAATACCCCTCTCCCTTCTCTGGGAATTTATTTTACTAATATGTATGGTATTTAGTTTCTCCAAATATGTGTATATAGGACTATAAGGGATTGACATTTTTTAACACACATGTATCACTAGAAAAATGTTCCCAAAGTGTTATTTTTTATTTAATGTGTATGGGTTGGGATTGCTTTAGGTTATTTATAAATGTAGGGGTTGGGATGGATGGAGGTATAATATCTAATGTTTGATACCGTCAAATAGTCCGTGGTGGTTGTAAAGACCCAGAAATTTCAAAGATGTTTATTTTTCCTAAAATTTTAAGAATATTACGAGTACGCAATTTCTAACGGCACAGGAACTTGAGGCCCGGTGTCCCCAGAATAATTTTCTGAAGTTTTTCTCGGGTACGTTCAGTGAACGAACGAACGAGTTTTTCTATCTTTTGAAACGATGCTCAGAATTAAAATTTGAGGGCACCGATGAAACCGTAGCGATGATAATTGCATAAGGGGACCTTTACCGCAGTTGCGTTTTATGCGGGATGTAAGTAAAAAATTGGGGTTTAAATAAGAAGTTAGCTATAATTGTTTGAACAATTTTATATATATATTGAAGTTAATTCCACCCTAGTGAAGTTATTGGTGGGACCGACACCCACCCAAAATACCATGTGTGGATAATTTAGAGGTGGGACCCACAAAAGCCCCAACCTTTCACCTCCAATAACTATTTTCAAACCCCCTTTAAACTCCCTTATTTAATTCATGAAAACCCCATTAATTATGCGGATGCTTCCTCTCCCTCTCTACCTCTTTAATGTTTGCCAACACATGTTAATCAATGAATTCTAACTCTTCAATTAATTGAATTATGTGGTCTGAATTTTGAATTGCATGGGTTAATAAAATAATAGCCTTAGCCTATTATTTTTTTGGGGTTTTGTTGTGTTAAGGGAAAGAACTCTTGAGAGAGAGAGATAATAGTGTTCTTATCCGACGTAGAACTCCAACCTTCAACGAAGAACGACTCTGCGAAGAACATTCCACGACTCTCTAATCCTCTTCTTCATCCGCATCAAGGGAGGAGACTCCACCGTGGGGAACTCACCAATGACGATGGTTCTTCCTCTGACATTGACGGAGTGACGTCTCTTTCTGCGTCTACGACAAAAAAACCTTATTCGTGGAAGGGGTTTCTTCATTTTGACGTTTTTATCTCGTACTCTGTTCTTTTTTGGAAATCATTATTTATTTTTTGCCAACTACTACCACCTAACACAGAGCTCATGGGCTGAATTCACACGGCCTGATGACCCTCTGTAGTCTCTTTTTATTGCGATGGGAATCATGAGAATAAGCTAGCGATGAATGGGAGTGGCGGTCATGCGCCAGCCACGTGCGGAAGAACCGCGGGCCGCAACCGCATGCCGATCGACTGGGGAAGAACAGGACAGCCATAGCTGGTCGGGCTGAAGGGAGGAACCATGGCACACCACGGTGCCACACTGCGGAAGACCGTGACCCACCCGAGAAGGCCGCTTCGGCGAAAAAACCGGCCGGGCGGAGGAAAGTCGCGGCGCGAGGAGGGCGCCACGCCGGAAGACTTGTGGCCCGCCCTAGCGGGCCTCTTGCGCTAAGAAGGCTGGGCGGCTTCGGCCGGCTGGTTAGGGAGTGGGGAGTCGCATGGCCCTGCCGGTTCAGGAAGCCGAGGGCCTGCAAACCACCCCCCCCCCCCCCCCCCCCCCGCGGACCGCTCGGCCAGCCGCGCCGCGCCCTATCGGGCCTGGCCGCGCCATGCCGGGCCGGGCCGCACACCGCCAGGCAGGGTCGCGCCCCTTCTGGCTGGATGGCGCATTTCATCGTGTCGGTATGACACCAACCGGGTCAGACCCGCTAAGACCGGGTTGACCCGACCAGCCAGCCCACTGGGCTTAATAGGTCGGGCCCATTTTCACTTAAAGGTGAATAACTCGAAGACCGGATGACCGATCAACGCACCGTCTGTGGCACTAGGACCATCGCGATGACGCAGCCCTTTTTAGATACTCTAAGAGAGTTTTGGATGACTTTGGAAAATGGATGGGTTAGAAATGAGTGTATTTTCCACCAGGACCCGAGAACGAAAAAGCCAATATCTCTCAGAATGGGTGTCCGATTGACGCGTCGTCTGTCGCATTGAGTTCCTTTTGACGTGGTGGAATTTCGATATACATCAACTCAGGACATCGAGCTAGTTTATTTGACGACCCCTCTTGGCTCGAGGATCGGACCCTCCCGAAATCGAGCGTGTTGTGTGCAAGAACCGTAGAGTTGGATGTGACTACTATGACTACCGTGCTAGTATCCTTTGTGGGTATGACGACGATGAATAATGTACTTAGATCCTCCGTGGATTTGGCAGCAAGGAAAACTGTAATTGGATCCTCCATGGATTCGGCAACGATGACTACTGTACTTGGATCCTCCGTGGGTTCGGCAGTAGTGACGACTGTACTTGGATCCTATGTGGATTAGGCAGCGACGACTTCTGTACTAGGATCCTATGTGGGTTCGTCGGAGGAGCTGACTCAGAGGCTACATCTAATCATATCCACCCTACTTTGTGAGTAGTATACCTATGTGATCTGAGTCTTGACTATTCAATCATTACCATTTCTGTGATTGATTTCATTCCTGTGTGGAATGGGATGTGTAGGGGAACGAGAGTTGGAGCCGTACTGAAATTTATGACTGAGGTATTTGTATGGGCATATATCTAAGTAGATTCGGTTGATACTTCGTGATTCTATCTTTCCATTGTGGTTTATCCTTTGTGGATTCTGTGAGAACATCAGGGGTCTCGGGGTGCCTATTGAGTATCGTATACTCACCCCTGCATGGGCTATGCCCACACTATGTTGTGTTGGATGCATACGACATACATCACTAATCGAGGTGGAGGCTTTGGAGCGTGACGGTACTGTGACGTGGACCACAATACGGGACGTACACGGAGCCGATCGCCGAACCCGAGGAGCTAAGGAAACAATATGTACCCACCATTAAGGTGGGATATACAGAGGATGACCTAGTGGTTGTTTCTTTACATTACTGCTGTTGTACTTACTTTTCAGTTGTACTGTACTTTAAGATGGGTTTGTATACTGGCCCTTTTACTTTTCAGCACTTACTTTTGAACTCAGTTAACTTAGTGCTTACATCAGTTGTGTACTCTATTGTGTTTTTTACTTTTATAAATGCAATGCCTTCCCATTTTATCAGGATTTATTCCTATGGTGCTTGTCTCCAGCCCCTGGCCTATGGAAGGTAGGCTTGGGGTAGTCACGACATGGGCCCCGAGGATGGGTCATGACAAATTTGTATCAGAGGAGTAAGTTCTACCACATAAATCAGGACACTGATCATTCCATACTATGAAGAAATATTGTTAAGTGTAATGAGTATGGTTTTAAGTCCAGGGAGTCCAGTGTTGGTGTGGCGGCCGATATATCCATACACTAGGACCATGTCTTCTGATTTCAGACTCAGTGCGTGAAAACATTTATTTCATGTGGGTTTGAAAAGATTTCTTTGTGATTAGTTTGTGTCAGATCACTAGGTATACGGTTTGACGGTGATGCACCTGTTTCTTTTTAGGATGGCCCCACGAAGGCAGCCAGCTAGGGTTCCTAGTTACATGCAAGATGGAAGCCCACCGAGCGACGAGGCCTCGGTGCAGGGCCCCATTACAGCGGAGGCACCAGTGGTACCACTACCAGTAGGGCCACAGATACCACTGGCCCCAGCTGCCGAGAGTGCACGCCACCTGAGTGCATTATACGAGTATCAACGACAGAGGCCGCCTAGGTTCCGTGGAGAGACGGACCCTCTGGAAGCCGAGGATTGGCTGGAGGATATCATCAGAGTGTTCAGATTGGTAGGGACACTAGCCGACCTTATGGTGATCCTTGCCGCGAGTCTCTAGCATGCATCATCAGGTAGATGGTGGAGTCTGATGCTCTAGGTGCACAACGATGCATCTCTACTTTGGATGGACGTCTAGAGTCTCTTCTGCTCGAAGATTTTTCCAGCCACCCTTCGTGCAGTGCGGATCCCGGAGTTACTTCATATGCGGAAGGGCAGTATGAAAATAGCACAGTACTTGGCGAGATTACCAACCTCTCGCACTACTCCACAGACATGGTTTGAGACCCATTCTTCTGTTCTCGCACCATCGACCAGGGACTGAGGTATGACATCAGGGATTCGATGAACTCCCTCAACATTCTGATGCAGGCAGGAGTGCTGGAGCGAGCCCTTCTTGTGGAGATCTTTCTTCCTGAGTCGACACTAGTAGTGAGACCCACCACAGGGCAACACGTATCGGAGTCTTCTGCCACCGGAAGTAGATAGATGTCATACAGGCCCAAGTGGACTAGGCCATCAGGTCGGTGACCTTAGGATACTAGTTTTGATGTGAGGGGCACACGAAGCAGATCCATCCATATGAGGGGCAGGCAGTGCTATGCATACGGCGGGCAGGGTCACATGGCTTAGGACTGCTCGACCCGCCATGCGGACAAAAATAAAATAGTTGAGGGACCTACCAGGCATAGGCAGAGGTTCTACCATGGTGGTCCGTAGGGAGCAGGTGGATGGGGAAGAGGAGAGGGCTGAGAAACTAGTGGTGGACGACGCTTTGAGGCCCTACCACCACCACCACTAGGAGGACCACCCTGACCATAGAGAGCTGGAAGCCAGGGGCAGGCCCATTTCCAGGCAGTCGAGGCAACCAACCATGGTGCACCAGAGATGATTCGAGGTACTATCTGTGTCTACTCCACCCTTGAATAAGTTCTTATAGACACATGAGCGAGTCATTATTTTATTACCGCTACCCTTGTTCGGAGCTCGGAGATTCTGATGGAGCCGTTGGCTAGATCCTTACAGCTAGAGACTCCTACGGGAGCAGAATCAACGATTACACACTTGTGCCGGTAGTGTGATCTTTCTCTAGGGGGTGAGAGCTTTGGCTGGGATCTTCTTGTAGCGGCATCGATGCCTTACGGCATCATCTTGGGTATGGACTTGTTATCTACAGTCCACTCCTAGATCAACTATATTAGGCGCAATGTGTGGTGTGTCCCCACATATGGGAGCAGTTTCACCTTCACTAGCGAGAGAGGAGCCTTTACAGTGTAGGATGGACTTACGCAGAGGAGAGGGTAGCTGATCACAAATCAGTTGGCTTGTCTCATCCTAGGAGTGGTTGATGTGAGGAGTCCGAGTTTTCCTGTTGTGGTGGATCAGTACGAGGACGTTTTTCCTGACGATGTTCCAGGACTACCTCCTCACAGAGAGGTAGAATTCTACATTGACCTATACCTCAGGACATCACCGATATCTACTCCAGCATATCAGATGGCTCCCACCAAGCTTTATGAGCTACGGGTACAACTAGAGGACTTGCATGGAAAGGGATTAATTCGACCATGTGTTTCACCCTATACTTCTCTGATTTTATTCACCAAGAAGGCGGATGGGAGGTTATGACTATGTTTCAACTACCTTCGACTAAATCAGGTGACCTTAAAGAACAAGTACCCACTCTCAATGATTTATGAACTCTATGATCAGCTCAAGGGATCATGACGGTTCTGGAAGATATACCTCAGTTAAAGCTATCACCAGCTCAGAGTTCGAGATGAGGATGTGCAGAAGATGACATTCAAGTGTCGGTATGGTCAATATGAGTTCTTAGTTATTCCCTTCGGTGTAACCAAAACTCCAGCGGTGTTCATGAGTCTCATGAACAGGATCTTTCATCCTTACCTCAATCGTTTTGTCGTAGTATTCATCAATGACATATTTATTTACTCGACTACTAAGGAGGAGCATGCCTACCAATTACAGGTGGTACGGGATACACTCTAAGAGCACCATCTTTATAGTAAGCCCTCGAAGTGCCAGTTCGGGATTTGAGAGATTCATTTCTAGGGACACATCATCTCAGAGGCTAGGGTTTCAGTGTACCTAGTGAAGTTCGAGGTACGACTTCCTTGGGATTCACCCAGGAGTGTGACGGATGTGCGAAGTTACCTAGGTCTGGCTGGGTACTATCAGAGATTTGTTCCAGACTTCTCCAGAGTTGCATCACAACTTTCAGCATTTACGAAGAATGGAGAAAACCTTCGCGTGGTCAGATAGATCCTAGAAGAGATTTCAGAAGCCGAGACAGAGATTGACTAGTGCACCCATCTTGAGGCTACTATAGGAGGGTTTTGGTTACGTAGTTTACTGCGACACATCAGGGACCAGACTCAGGTGTGTCCTGATGCAGGATGATGTAGTGATCACCTATGTTTCACGGCAGTTGAGGTAGCACGAGCAGAACTATGCTACCCATGACCTGGAGTTAGCAGGAGGGGTCTTCACCCTGAAGATGTGGCGGTACTATATGATTGGAGTGCCCTTTACAGTCTACTCTGACCACCAGAGTCGCAGGTACATCTTTTAATAGAAGGACCTGAACCTGAGATAGCGGCGATGGATAGAGTTCCTCCAGGACTATGACTTTGAGCTATTCTATACTCATGGGAAGGGGAACGTAGTAGCTGATGCTCTCAACAGAAGATCGGGCATACAATTTCTAGGGGAGGCGACAGAGCAGCTAGCCATGTTGCTGATATCCTTCATGGATAGAGATGCGGTAGACTTACTACAGTCTCTCACAGTCTCTCCTCCACAAATTTAGTGGGTCAGAGAGGCACAGTGTGAGGATGGTGACGATGAGACGCGACGTGCTCAAATTTCAACAGGGCAGGCGCCGGATTGATTTTCTGAAGGAGGAGAGCACATCATCCTCTTCAGGGGACTTACCATGGTACCAGTTGCACTGCAAGAGGAAGTGCTGAGGGAGTTTCACGCTTCCCCAATAGCGGTACTTCCAAGAGTGGAAAAGATGTACCAAGACCTCAAATGACAACACTGGTGGCCAGGTATGAAGAAGGCTACAACAGATTTCGTTTCACGATGCCTCACTTTCCAACAAGTGAAGGCAGAGCACCAGGTACCAGTAGGCTTGGTACAACCCTTAGATGTTCCGGAGTGGAAGTGGGATGAGCTATCCATGGATTTTGTGACAGGGCTTCCACACACTTCCAAAGGACACGAGTTCATATGGGTAATCATAGACCAAATCACCACGTCGGCCCACTTCCTACCGAATAGAGAGCATGGCTCAGTAGAGGGCATGGGACACCTCTACATTCAGGAGATCATACGACTTCATGGTGTGACATCGCCTATCGTGTACTATCGAGACACTCACTTTACTTTCCAGCTTTGGAAGGGGTTGTAGGAGGAATTTGGGATGCAGTTACGACTGATCATCGCCTTCCATCCTCAGACAGATGGCCAGACTGAGAGGACCACTCAGACTCTCGAAGACATGCTCCATGCATGTTTCCTTGACTATGGTCATAGCTGGGAGGATCATTTACCCTTGGTGGAGTTTTCATACAACAACAGCTACCACTCCACCATCAAGATGGCGCCATAAGAGGCACTGTGCAGCCGACCTTGCAGATCACCACTACGCTGGAATAAACCTGGGGAATCAACACTTGTAGGACTAGAGATGGTTCAGGCTACGATGTAGTAGGTGCACATAATCCAGGAGCGGATGAGGACTGCACAGAGTAGACAGAAGTCCTATGCTGATAGAAGATGGAGACCACTGGAGTTCGAGGATGTCGACCACGTCTTCCTACGGGTCTCACCTTGACATGGTCTATGGAGATTTTTTCAGGGCGACATGTTATCTCCGTGCATCACCGGGCCTTTCCATGTCCTCAGTAGAGTAGGCGAGGTGTCTTACCGCCTGGCCCTTCCACCTCAGTTGCGCCGGGTGCACGACATCATCCACATATCTCAGCTGAGGAGATATGTTCACGACCCGTCCCACATTATCGACCATGGGGAGATGGACATCAATGATGGAGTGACATTCACGGAAGTCCCGTTGGAGTTTGAGGATAGACAGGATCAGGTACTATGGGAACAGTTGATTCCTCTAGTTCACATTCTCGGGTACCACAGGAACCTCTAGGAGAGCACAAAGGAGCGGGAGGCTTAGATGTGTTCTTAGTACCCTCATTTGTTCCCCAAGTCTATGTTGTAGCTTTAAGGGGACTTAAAGCCCTGAGGTGGGTGTAATGTAAAGACCATGAAATACCAAGGATATTTTTTTTCTTAAATTATTTTCAATTTTACGAGTACGCAGTTTTTGACGGCACCTGATTCCAAGGCCTGGTGTGCCATGAAAAAATTTATGAAGTTTATCTCGGGTACGTTCAGTGAATGAAAGAGTGGGGTTTTCAATCTTTTGAACTGATGCTCATAATTGAAATCAGAGGGCACCGATGAAACCGCATCGCTGGTAATTGTTTAAGGGGACCATTACCATAGTTGCGTTTTATGCGGTATGTATGTTAAAAATAGGGGTTTAAATAAAAAGTTAAATAAATTTGTTAGAACAATTTTATATATCTATGGAAGATAATTCCTCCCATGGGATGTTATTGGTGGGTCCCACACCAACCCAACTTCCCATTTGTGGATAATTGAGTGGTGGGTCCCACACTAGCCCCAACCTTTCACCTCCCATTACTATTTTCAAACCCCCTTTAAACTCCCTTGTTTAATTCATGACAACCCCTTAATTATGAGGACTCTTCCTCTCCCTCTCTCCCTCTTTAATGTTTGCCAACACATGTTAATCAATGAATTATAACTCTTCAATTAATTGAATTATGTGGTTTGAATTTTGAATTGCATTGGTTAATAAAATAATAGCCTTAGCGAATTATTTTATTTTTGGGGGATTTCGTTGTGTTAAGGGGAAGAGCTCTTGATAAAGAAAGAATAGTTTTCTTCTCTGACAAAGAAAACCAACCTTCAACGAAGAATTACTTGGCGAAGAACATTCCACAATTATCCAATCCTCTTATTCCTCCGCATCAAGGGAGGAGACTCTGCCATGAGGAACTCACCAACGATGACGGTTCTTCCTCCGATGTTGAGGGAGTGACATCGGTTTCCGCTTCTACGATGAACAAACCTTATTCGAGGTAGGGGATTATTCATTTTGATGTGTTTATCTCGTACTACGTTCATTGTTGGAAATCGTTGTTTATTTTCGGACAACTAATATGACTTAACACAGAGGGAGCAGGCTGAACGAACACGGTTGGACGACCCTCCGTAGTCTCTTTTGACTGCGACAGTAATCATGACAAGAAGGTGGCGATGAAGAGGAGTGGCGGTTGTGCGTCGACCACGTGCGGATGAACCGCGGTCCGCAATCACAGGCCGCTCGATAGGGGAAGAATCGGCCGACCAAAGCTGGCTGGGCCAAATGGAGGAACCGCGACACCACATGGCGTTGTGCTGTGGAAGACTGCGGCCCGTCCGAGCGGGCCACTTGCACCAAGAAGGCCGAACGAATTTGGCCAGCCAGTTAGAGAGGGCGGAGCCACCGGTTCGGGTAGCCAGGGGTCGCCCCCCCCCCCCTGACCACTCGGCCAGCCGGCCGAGCCGCAGCTAGCGGAGCCGCGCCGCGCCGGGCTGGGCCGCGCCCCGCCGGGCCGGGTCGGGCCACGCCCCTTCGTACTGGGTCGTTCCCTTTGGGCTAGACCACATGTTTCACCGGGATGGTCCAACACCAGCCGGGTCAGACCTGCCAAGGCCGGGTTGACCCGACCCGCCATCCCACTAGCCTTAACGGGTCGGGCCCATTTTCACTTAAAGGTGAATAACTCGAAGACCGCGCGACGGATTGACACGCCGTCTGCGGCACTATGACCCTCGCAATGTGGTGGCCCTTTTGAGATACTATAAGAGATTTTTCTATGATTTGGATAATGACCGGGTTAGAAATGAGAATATTTCTAACTGGGCCACTAGAACGAAAAGTCGAATATCTCTCAGATCGGGCATCTGATTGACGCACCATCAATCACGTTGAGTTCCTTTTGATGAGACAAAACTTCGGGAAACATCAACTTGGGACTTAAAGCTCTTTGATGTATCAACACCTCTTGGCTCAAGGAGTGGACCCTCCCGGAATCGATCATGGTGTGTGCGGGAAACCTAGAGATGGATGCGAATATGACGACTATCATGCTTGGATCCTCTGTGGGTACGACGACGATGAATAATATACATGGATCCTCTGTGGGTTCGGCAGTGATGAAGACTGTACATGGATCCTTTGTCGGTTCGGCAGCGATGACTATTATACTTGGATCCTCCGTGGGATCGGCAGTGGTGATGACTGTACTTGGATCATACATGGGTTTGACAACAATGAATTCTGTACTAGGATCCTACGTGGGTTCGGAAAAGGAGATGATTCTGAGGCAACATCTAATCATATCCACCCTTCTTCATGAGTAATATACCTATGTGAGCTGAGTCTTGACTATTCAATCATTACCATTGGTGTGATTGACTTCGTGCCTATGTGGACAGGGATGTGCATGGGATCGATAGTTGGAGCCGAATTGGAATTGATGACTTAGGGATATTGTATGGTCATATACCTAAGTAGCGTCGGTTGATACATCGTGATTGTATCTTTCCTTTGTGGTTTATCATTTTTGATTCTGGGAGACCTTCGGGGGTCTCGGGGTCCCTAATGAGTGTCATATACTCCCCCCTACACAGGCTATGCCCGTACTACAATGTGTTGGATGCAGACGATGAAAAACACTGATCGAGGTGGAGACTTGTGGAGCTGGACGGTACACGGACGTGGACCACTAGACTGGACGTACATGGAGCGGATGGCCAGACCCGAGGATCTGAGGAGACCATTTGTACCCACCCTTCAGGTGGGATATCCGGAGGACGACTCGGTGGTTGCTGGATTACTTTAATTCTATTGTACATACTTTTCAGTTGTACTATACTTTCAGTTGGGTTTGTATACTTGCCCACTTACTTTTCAGCACTTAATTTTGTACTCAGTTTACTTAGTGCTTACTTCAGTTCTGTACTCTTTTGTGTTTGTTTACTTTTATAAAGGCAATGCCTTCTCTTTATATTGGGATTTACGCATTTGGTGCTACTCACCAGCCCCTGGCCTATGGAAGGCGGGCTTGGGGTAGTCACGGCACGGGTCCCGAGGACGGGTCGTGATAGTGGCTCCTTGAACAACTCAGTTATTATATGCATATATTTTCAGGGGGTGATGTGTTTATGTGATGCATAAGTTTTTTTTGTGATTCCATTCATTTATATCTCTAGGATGAATTGTTTTAGAAAAATATCGATTATGACTCCACATATTATGTTTGAGATGAAATATTGTTGGAAATGGGGATAATAATTCTATTTTTTAAATTGTTAGATTATATTCACACTTGAATGCGATACTTGGTGAGAGTTATACACGATGAGGCTAAAAACATTGTATACATGTTGAGGTAATGAGTTAGTTTCACTATTGTTTACTGTAATTTCACATGATGTATTTATATTTTTTCACAATATTATCTGGTGAGGATCCTACTCACTATACAATTCTGTTAAACCTATGTATATATAAACAATTTTTCATCACACCTAAATTATATTGGAGACTGGGAAAGATATTTATATCTCTTCATATTTCAATATATGCTTGGGCTTCGTTGTTGATTAAATCTTTACCATTTTTTAAATTTTAGTTTTCCTTTCATTTTTATAGTATAATATGAATTTTCATTTTTACATTTGGGATTTCATTATATATATATATGAGCATGTATTTATTTATGATTCCATTTTATCAAAATATTTTGTATGTTTTTTTAGTGGGTAATCTCTCCCATTTTATGATTATTAAACCCTCAGTTCATTCTTCCAACCATGTTAATAGTGTAGGTGGGCCTCAGGAAGTCATTATATCCTTTTTCTCATTTTTATCCAAGGAGGGATACACATTTGGGTGAGGGTTTTGTGATAAATAGGTATCAATGGATCATGTTTTAGGGATAAGATATATATTTTACTTAGTCACATGTTAGGTTTCATTAGTGGGAATGGAAATGATGTTTTCATTGTTATATATGAAATGTAATCATAAGAGACCCACAGTGACACTAATATTTATAGCCCCTATCACCAGATAAAAAAACTATTATGGTTAAGTATAAAAATAAATGAAGTGATATATTTATATTATAGAGAACTTTATATTACCATACATCATTCTTTATTTCCCCTTTCATTGAAAGTGGTTGACATGGAGATAGTTTTAAAGCATAAAAGAATCATTACTGATTAATGAATTATATATAATTTCTCCATATTCAATTTTTTAGAGATATAACAGCTATTAATTAACAAATAATATATCTATGTTAATGTATTACTTAGTTTTTCAAATATATTCACCAGGATGTACTAGAAAATCATCAGAGTGTGGGGGTATATAGTGATGACACTTGGATGAGGACACTCAATGAGGCTAATCACCGGATTTTTTGGAAGTATGAGCTCATAATTTTAGATTCCACAATATATGACTAGTTGGAGGAGGTTGAGATCACTTTCAGTTCGACTCCTATAGCTGCTGATCAGTGGAACTCCTACGAATGTCTTTCATATTGAACCTACCCGACACCGAGGGCATGAACACACACCTATCCCTCCCCTGGTTGATCACAACCGAGTCAAAGACCCTCTGAGAATCCGCATCCAACACCACTCTGAAGAATATGGGATGAATCATGGCCTCCCTAAAGGAGATAATCAGGGCCGGACACCCCGTAAAATCATGTACCCTCCCTGACCAGTTGTAATCCAGAAGCGGATCCTCCCCTCCCCAATAATCCACTGAGAACAGTGCTGCAACTCTAGGACGATATTACTCACCTCGACCCACATGGAAAAACCTCTCGACGGAAGGTCGGTGATGCCAACCTCGTACCTACTCCACATATATAACGGCTCATACATTACATACATTGTTATTACTTCAAAATTGAAGCATACTTATTACAACATATAACAAAACCGTGAAAGGACCATATAGGTATTGTGTCTTTAGAAACTGGGAAACATAAACAACTGGTTCATAAAGCGTCTACACTATCTCCCATTTATTTCGTCATATCTATAGTCCCTTTTGGAATATCATACTTAATAAGCTTCTTCCTGACCTGGGGAAAGAAAACATACAAAAGGGTGAGCTCAAATTCTCAGTAAGGGTAATCAAAAGAAATATCAATCACATCATATTCATAAGAACATAACATTTTGGAAATCTTAACCTGCAAAAGAGAGCATAATTTCATAACATGGGATAAGTCATTGTATTGAAATGAAATCCCAATAATCATAAAAAAAACACGAAACTTTGTGGCATACACTCATAATCATAGAGAATCATTTCTTATTAGTCAAGACTCATTTCCAAGACTATCTTAGTGGACAAAGTCCATTTCTGAACCGAGTTCACTCCTCGTTTCAGTCCTGTTTCACTAAACTGGTTTAACCTGCCATTCCAGCCATGTCTATCTCATGAGATATAAAATCTTTACCCAATGCATTAGAGGGAGATATAGGTCTCACCCATCTCATAATGATACCATTCTTATGTGTTCCACAAAATCATAAATCATACATCATTCCATAACCCATGTAGTAAAAATGGGATTCTTAAACAACATGACATCATAAAAAAATTCATATAAGATAAAGGAATTCATAAAACATAATTCCATCACAACATAATCAAATCAATTTAATAATAGGGATATAAACAGAACCCTATATTATCTTAGATGGAAAATAATTTTGATAATGCACTTGAACTCCATTCTTGAGGAAAATATCCTTTTTACTTCAAAAACATTTTCCTTTATCTAACATGTCATACAATTTTAAACTACAAGAAGTTGATTAAAAATAAACATGAAAACTTTTAAAGGAAGATTCTTGGAAATAATGTTTTAAAAATCCATTCATGTCGTATAAGTTAAAAAAACATTCTTCTCATACTTTTGTCGGAAAAGTCAAAAAAGTACCTCGTATGAAAAACGTCAAAAGATTCATTTCATATCTATTACTAAAAACTCACCGAAGGGTAAAATTGAATTTAAACAATTGTAGGTGGATGGAACAATATTACATATTGAGGAAACATTTATGTGGATGATAAAATACACCCCAGTAAATTCTGAAGTATAAACAATCTCGGATAAAAATTGAGATTGCGAGATTTTCCCTTACCTTATGTCTGATTTGCTTCGTAAGTGTCTGAACCTCCTATATAATGATTTAAATAATGTTATTTACTTATTCCAGAATCATACTTATTGTTATGATATCATATATGGTCATATTCTTAGCTTATTATTAGTAATATTTCATTACTACTTGTTATTTGGGTGTTTATTACTTTTTTGTTCTTATGCGTGTTTGTCGAATAAATTCGTATTCATCTCTTTAGGTTATAGATACCTCATTTCCAGAATGTTATTAGTGTAATATATATCATATTCATTCATTAAATTCATTTATATAATCATTATGCAATGAAGATCATGTAGAACGAATCACATCACGTCGTGGAGACGGTATTCCGTACGTACGCACGGGCGATGAAATCGTTCCCATGATCGTGGAATTGTATTGGAGTGTATGTATACTATTTCATAATCAATAACACTTTACAATTATCATATATATTAATTACTTTAACCCTTATACCCATCCAATGAAGGTGGTGGTGGAAAATAGATTACACCACGGTGTGGAGACGGTATTCCGTACGTACGCACGCGCGGTGATTTCATTTTTTGTAGGATGGATAGATAGGGAAAGAGGTTTGTTTCATACTTATAATAACATATTAGTATATGAGTAATACGGATGTTATTACTTCATAATGAAACAACTAAAGAAGAAGAATAAGAAGAAGAAATAGAGTTGAAAGAATCAGTAACGGACATTACCTCTTCTTTGAAGCGCCTCTTTGAGACCTCCTTTTAGGGCACTAAAATTGGTCTTTGAAGAAGACCAGGACCTCTATGATGTTTCTAGGGAAGTTGGGAAGTGAAATGAGCAGGGGTTGGCCATTCTTGAAGGCTCAAATTGGTGTGAGTAAGAGAGAGAGGAGGTTCCCTTTTATAAGGGAAGAGAGAGGCACCTTTGGAAATATAAGAAATATTAGTTTATATTAAATCCCAACCCCAAATAAAAACTTTCAAAATGACTCATATCCGAATATTAGATTAGATAGGGTTGTAATATCATCAACCAATAAAATTTAGACATGTTAGGAATTTATTTTAAACATTATCAACTCGATTTATCCTTATTTATCAATTTAATTTTATTTGTGGTAATAATATTCTAAATGTTAAATTATTATAAATAATTACATATGTGTTGTGAATTTTCCATAATTTGACACTTTATGACATTTTAGACCATATAAATTTTAATTTATAATTTTTAAATATTTTTGTGATTTTTAATCAATTTTATAATATGTTATTTTTATAAAATAACAATAGTGTCAATTTTGACGCTATTAATTTATTTGAATTTAAATAAAATATATACAGAAGATATGTTCGAACTAAAAGATTTAATAGATTCATAAAATTTCATATGTGTCTAGAAAATTATTGTAGCACATTAAATAGTTCATATAATATTTATTTTAATATTTTTAAAACAATTTATTTGATATTTAAATTAATAAAATAATTTCAACATCACTATTGTGTCATAATTAATGATAATTATTTAATCCCTAAAAATTCTAAATAAATTACTATGATGTATATAAAGTTATTATATTTATGGAGACTATTAATGTTCTAAGTTTCATTATGTTTATCACCAAATTAAAATTATTATACTTAAAATATTTAAGAAAGTGACATGTTGTCACATTCTATGGTTTTAATAATAATTAAATTATTTTCATGGAAAAAAGTCCATTAAATTAATATAATCCGACCCTTAGGTGATATGGGTTGACTTTTAGTCATCCAATAGGATTTTGGAAGGTGTTCGGGTAATTTTATAATCTTATATTTACCCTTAATTACCGGATTTAACATTAACTATGGTAAATAAAATTTACCGTAGTTACTATTCGTAAAGCCCAAAAATAAAAAGTAGCCTATTAACATAATTTGGACCCACTGATTATGAATATGGAATCCATTTTTCAAAATTCAAAACATTTTAGTTGCAGTAATTAATTTAAAATAAATCTTGTTGTAAAGAAAACGGGTTTTAGAAGTTAAAACATTATCAAAGATTGAAATGTTTTTACCTATGAATTAAATGTGAAATTAATTATAATGACATAAATTATATTAAATGGTAAAAATATATTATATTTATAACTTAAAACCATTCAATATTATAATTTGTCCATATAAATTATCTCAATGAAAGTAGTTGTTTTTAATTAAAAATTAGCGTATTTTTACTATTCATCAAAATATGAAAGTTATCAGAAAAATATCAAAAAAATTTCCAAAGTAAATTTTTATAACCTGATTCAAAATAATAATTTTATTTTGTCAAATTGAACTTATAAACATGTAAAAAACTAGATTTAATGTGGGTTCCCCATTAAAAGGCGGCAAAACTGTATTTTTTGAAAAATATTTCTTTTATCCAAAAAAACTGATTTTTCTTTTATACCTCATTCTAGAAAATGTATAAGATTAATTAAAATGTTATAAAATTAAAAATTCAGTTAGTACTATTCATAAAGGCTAGTTTAAATAATATTTTAATAGCATATCTTTGTTTTGTGAAACTCGGTATTGCGTACGACGCAAGCTATTGAGGAAGGCCACAATTGCGTGTAAAGGATGCCAAGCCAGTGTTGTGTGTAGTGAAAGATTCCGTTGATGATTTATATAAAATAAAAACAAAATATTTCTCATAAAAGACTCAGGTGTTACATTCTACCCCCCTTAAAATGAATTTCTCCCTCGAAATTCGTCACGTTGTAACAAACAGATGAGGATACCTCTCTGTCATCAAATCATCAAGCTCCCATGTAGCCACTTCTAATTGGTGGTTCCTCTATACAAATTTCACCATGCGAGTGGTCTTGTTTCCTAGGACTGTTTCGCTACGATCCAGAATCTCTATCAGCTCTTCTTCATAAGAAATATCTTGCTATAGTGGTACAACATCTGAGCTGAGTACATGTGAAGGATCAGGTATGTACTTTCTCAGGAGAGATCCATGGAACACATCGTGTACTTGAGAGAGATTCGGTGGAAGTACCAATCGGTTAGCTACCTTCCCAACACGATCCATTATTTTGAAAGGACTGATATATCTAGGGCTCAATTTCCCCTTCTTTCCAAATCTCATGACCCTCTTCCAGGGAGATATTCGTAAGAACACTTTATCACCCACTTCAAACTCTAGGTCTTTTCATCCGTTGTCGGCATAACTTTTCTGTTGAATCTGAGCTTCACTTATGTGTTGTTGAATAGATCTGACCTTTTCTACCATTGTATCAACGAGATCAGGTCCTAATATCTTTATTTCCCCAACTTCATCCCAGCAAGTTGGACTCCTGTATTTCTTTCCATAGAGAGCTTCGTAAGGAGCCATATGAATACTGGAGTGAAAGCTATTATTATAAGAAAATTCCACTAAAGGTATGTGTTGATACCAACCACCTTTGAAATCCATAGAGAAAGCTCTCAACATATCTTCTAGAGTTTGAATTGTTCTCTCAGACAGACCGTCTGTCTGAGGATGATAAGCAGTGCCGAAACTAAACTCTGTATCCAGAGTATGCTGAAGACTTCGCCAGAACTTTGAGGTAAATCTCGGATCCCGATCAGATATAATTGAAAGTGGCACTCCATGCAATCTTACCACTTCCTTTACATATATCCTGGAAAGCTGATCCAAAAAGAAATCCTCTCTAATACCAATGAAGTGTGCAGTCTTTGTAAGACGATCAACAATGACCCAGATAGCATTATTACCTTTGGATGTTTTTGGAAGTCCTGTGAAAAAGTCCATAGTGATGTTTTCCAATTTCCATTCGGGTATGGGTAATGGTTGTAACATCCCCTTAGACTTCTATCTCTCAGCTTTAACTTGCTGACAAACCAAGAATCGAGACACATATTCAGCAACATCTCTTTTCATGTCATCCCACCAGAAGTACTCTTTCAGGTCCCTATACATCTTCGTGATTCCAGGATGAATAGAGAATGAAGAACTATGAGCCTCATCCAGCAGCTCCTTCTTTAATTTGGGGATGGGAGGAACACAAACCCGATTGATGAACTTTATTATCCCATCACAATCAAGGTTTATTTCAGGAACATTTCTCACCTTCTTTTGTTACTCTACATCTTCATTCTATGCCTCTATAACCGTCACATGTATAGATGGTTGAACATTCATTTAAGAAAGATACAATTTTCCCCCTTCCATTAAAATTCCAAGATCTATCCTTTGTAAATCCATAAATATTGGATCTTTTGTGATCCTCATCATGGATAAGCTAGCATGGTCTTGTCGACTTAATGCATCTGCCACCTTGTTTGCTTTCCCAGGGTGGTAATGAATTGAGAAGTCGTAATCCTTAATCAGCTCCAACCATCTTCTTTGACGCATATTCATCTCCTTTTGTGTGAAAATATACTTTAAACTTTTGTGATCAGTATAAATATCACACCTTTCACCATAAAGGTAATGCCTCCAAATCTTTAATGCAAAGATTACCACAGCTAACTCCAAATCATGAGTTGGGTAACTTTTCTCTTGGATTTTTAACTTTCGTGAGGCATAAACTATCACCATATCATTTTTCATAAGAACACACCCCAGCCCCTTCATGGATGCATCATTGTAGATCACAGACCTTTCTCCACTACAAGGTAGTGTGAGCACAGGTGCACTGGATAACCTTCTTTTCAACTCCTTGAAATTCTCTTCACATTCCTCCGTCCAAACAAACTTAACTCCTTTCCGAGTCAACTTGGTGAGTGGATTAGATAATTGTGAAAAATAATTTACAAAACATCGATAATATCCAGCCACACCAAGAAAACTTCGGATCTCAGTTACTTTTGTTTGTCTCGACCATCTTGCGATAACCTCTGTTTTTGCTGGACCCACAGATATCCCCTCTTTTGAGATTACGTGACCCAAAAATGAAACTTTTGGAAGCCAAAATTCACACTTGGTAAATTTGGCATAAAGTTTCTCCTTTCTCAGGGTCATCAATATAGTTCTCATGTGATCTTCATGTTCTTCCTTTCTCTTTGAATAGACAATAATATCATCTATAAAGACTACCAAAAATTGATCAAGGTAGTCTCTAAAGACTCTATTCATCAGATCCTTGAAGATAACAGGGGCATTAGTAAGACCAAATGGCATCACTATAAATTCATAGTGTCCATACCTTGAATGGAAAACCGTCTTTGGTATATCCTCCCTTTTGACCCTTAATTGATGATACACTAAACGAAGATCAATCTTGGAAACGTACTGAGCTCCGTGTAGTTGGTCAAATAGGCCATCAATGTGTGGGAGAGGATATTTGTTCTTGATAGTGATCTTGTTAAGTTCTCGATAGTCAATGCAGAGTCTCATTGATCCATATTTCTTCTTAACAAACAGAATAGATTCTCTCCAAAGTGACGCACTAGGGCGTATGAATCCCTTATCAAGATTCTCTTGGAGTTGATTCTTCAATTCCTGCAACTCAATTGGGGTCATTCTATAAGGTGTCTTTGAAATAGGCAAAGCACTCGGTAATAGTTCTATTGAAAACTCAACTTCACGATTTGGTGGAAGACTTGGCAATTCCTCTAGAAAGACATCATCAAACTCCCATACAATGGGAATATTATTAATTGTGAGTTTCTCACCAACCATTTGAGATAAATAACCTTCATTAAGTGGAATCAAGACCCATAAGATGGAAGAAATTTCCACTGGAAGGTTATGTTCATCCTTGCATCGATAGACGATCATAGATTGATCTGGAATATGAAATGTGACTTTCCTTCTTTGGGAATTGATATGAGCTCCATATAAAGAAATCCAATCCATGCCAAGAATCACATTAAATTCCACTATAGGAAGGATCACAAGAATTGCAGGAAGCACTTTCCCACAAACTTTAATCGGGGAAGAATTATAAACTTTTGATGCGAATGTTGTTCCATTAGGTGTTGTCACAGCTAACTCAACATCTAATTCTTGAGGTAATACGGTGATACCCTTAGAAAAATCATCAGAAATAAAAGAGTGGGTGGATCCAGAATCAAATAAAACATTTGCTACTTTAGAGTGGATGGTAAGTATACCTTTCACCACATCATTATCGTACTCCACATCACTGATAGAAATTTCATGTGACTTTCCTTTGTCTTTAGCCTTAAGATTTTATTGATGTCGATCATTATCAACAACCCTTGGATTAGGGCATTTATTGGCATAATTCCCCATCTCCTTGAACTTGAAACATTGAAGTGTAGTATGTTCATTCTGTGTGTCCCTTCCTTTGTCTGCATCATTAGACATCTTCTTCCCATCATTGCGGCATTCAAATGCCTGATGACCTTCCTTTCCACATTTGAAACATTTACTTGTCCCTTTAAGAGAACTCCCTCCATGTTTCTTTCCACACTTTGAGCATAAGGGAAAGCTCATCTTCTTTTCAGTGTGCTCTTTAGATTTTCCTTTGAATTCCATTTTCCTCTTCTTATGAAACCCATATGACTGATGGGTTACTCTAATCTCCATCACGACTTTGAGATCACATCGAATGATTTAATCGTAGCTATTGAAGTCCCTTTATGGATAACGCCCTTCGAAGACTTGGTTTTAAGCCACTAAAGAATCGATTGATCTTACTCTCAGGTTGGATAATAATACCAGAAGCGTACCTTGCAAGTCTTGTAAAATTTGCTTCATAGGTACCAATAGATTACTCATCCTTTTGCTTCAGTTCAAGAAACTCTTTCTCCATCTTTGTTCGGAGAATACGAGGGAAGTACTTATTGAAAAATAAGTTCTTGAACTCGTCCCATTCCGTGGACTCAATTTCATCCCTTTTCCTCATATTCTTAATAAGATTCCACCATTGATCAGCATCTCCTTACAAATGATACACTGCTAGGATGAATTTATCATGTTCAGAACATTGAAGAATTGAAAATATCTTTTCAGTAGTACTAATCCATTGTTCAGCAACTAATGGATCAGTAGACCCGCTGAAAGAAGGTGGACGCTGCCTCATGAAGGATTCAACAGAATGTTGCTCCTTCCTTTGCTCGTTTGGAGGTCCTGCATGATTTATAGCTTGAGAAAGTTGTGTGAGCATGGCTACAAGATTTTTCATTCCAGCTCCCATAACATTTGGTTGCTCAGGGAGACAATCATTGCATTTCCCGTCGCATTCCGCATTAACACGGTTCCTCCGGGTTCCAGCCATTGACTAAAACCAAGAAGAATAGTGTGAGCAATAATAATTATAATAGGAAAACCACATAATCAAGAATAAAATTTCACACTTAAGGTCTTATCCTAGGTTATTCATGGTCATTTGTAAAACACTAAGATTGTGTTCTATGCTTAGTCTTTTCCTTAGGGTTCTTACTAAGGCTTTCACATCCTAGTTTCCAAAGGTTGACTATACCTTTCCTCTGATACCAAAAATAACGACCCATACTTTACATACATTGTTATTACTTAAAAATTTAAGCATCCTTATTACAACATATAACAAATCCATGAAAGGACCGTATAGGTATAGTGTCTTTAGAAACTGGGAAACATAAACAACTGGTTCATAAAGCGTCTACACTGTCTCCCATTTATTTCATCATATCTATAGTCCCTTTTGGCATATCTTACTTAATAAGATTCTTCCTGACCTGGGGAAAGAAATAATAAAAAAGGGTGAGCTCAAATGCCCAGTAAGGTTAATCAAAAGAAATATCAATCACATCATATTCCTAAGAACATAACATTTTGGAAATCTTAACCTGCAAAAGAGAGCATAATTTCATAACATGGGATAAATCATAGTAGTGAAATGAAATCCCAATAATCATAACATAAAACATGAAACTTTATGTCATACACACATAATCATAGAGAATCATTTCTTATTAGTCAAGACTCATTTCCAAGGCTATCTTAGTGGACAATGTCCATTTCTGAACCGAGTTCACTCCTCGTTTCAGTCCTATTTCACTGAACCGGTTTAACCTGCCGTTACAGCCATGTCTATCTCATGAGATATAAAATATTTACCCAATGCATTGGAGGGAGATATAGGTCCCACCCATCTCATAATGATACCATTCTTATGTGTGCCACAAAATCATAAATCATACATCATTGCATAACCCATTTGTAAAAATGGGATTCTTAAACAACATGACCTCATAAAACAATTCATATAAGATAAATGAATTCATAAAAACTAATTCCATCACAACATAATCAAATAAATGTAATAATAGGGATAGAAACAGAACCCTATATTATCTTAGTTGGAAAATAATTTTGATAAAGCACTTGATATCCATTCTTGAAGAAAATATCCTTTCTATTTCAAAAACAGTTTCCTTTCTTTTACATGTCATACAATTTTAAACTAAAAGAAGTTGATTAAAAATAAACATGAAAACTTTTAAAGGAAGCTTCTTAGAAATAATGTTTTAAAAATCCATTCATGTCGTATATGTTAAAAAACATTCTTCTCGTACTTTTGTCGGAAAAGTAAAAAAGCACCTCGTACGAAAAACGACAAAATTTTCTTTTCATATCTTTTACAAAAAACTCACCGAAGGGTAAAATTGGATTTAAACAATTTTAGGTGGATGGAACAATATTACATATTGAGGAAACATGGATTTGGATGATAAAATACACACCAGTAAATTCTAAAGTATAAACAGTCTCGGATAAAAATTGATATTGCGAGATTTTCCCTTACCTTAGGTCTGATTTGCTTCGTAAGTGTCTGAACCTCCTGTATAATGATTTAAATAATGATATTGACTTATTCCAGAATCATAATTATTTTAATTATATCATATATGTTCATATTATTAGCTTCTTATTAGTAATATTTCATTACTACTTGTTATTCGGGTGTTTATTACTTTTTGTTCTTATGCGTGTTTGTAGAATAAATTCTTATTCTTCTCTTTAGGTTATAGATACCTCATTTCCAGAATGGTATTAGTGTAATATATATCATATTCATTCATTAAATTCATTTATATAATCATTATGCAATGAAGATCATGTAGAACGAATTGCATCACATCGTGGAGACGGTATTCCGTACGTACGCACGAGTGATGATATCATTCCCATGATTGTGGAATTGTATTGGATTGTATGTATAATATTTCAGAATCAATAAAACTTTACAATAATCATATATATTCATTACTTCCACCCTTATACCCATCCAAGTAAGGTGGTGGTGGAAAATAGATTACACCACGGCGTGGAGACGGTATTCCGTACGTACGCACGCGCGGTGATTTCGTTTTCCGTAGGATTGATATATGGGAAAATAGGGTTGTTTCATACTTATAATAATATATCAGTATATGAGTTATACTGATGTTATTACTTCATAATGAAACAACTAATGAAGAAAATGTAGAATAAGAACTAGAGTAGAAAGAATTAGTAACAGACATTACCTCTTTTTTGAAGCGCCTCTTTGAGACCTTTTTTTAGGGCATTAAAATTGGTATTTGAAGAAGACCATGACCTCTAGGATGTTTTTAGGGATGTGGGTAAGTAAAATGGGCCTGGTATGGCCGAGCGTGAAGGCTCAAATTGGTGTGAGGAAGAGAGGGAGGAGGTTCCCTTTTATAAGGGAGGAGATGTGCACCTTTGGAAATATAAGAAATATTAGTATATATTAAATCCCAACACCAATTAAAAACTTCCAAAATGACTCATATATGAAGCTTAGATGAGATAAGGTTGTAATATAATCAAAAAATAAAATTTAGGCATGTTAAGAAATTATTTTAAACATTATCAACTTGATTTATCCTTATTTGTCAATTTAATTTTATTTGTGGTAATAATATTTTAAATTTTAAATTATTATACATAATTACATATGTGTTGTGAATTTTCCATAATTTGACACATTATGACATTTTCGACCATATAAATTTTAATTTATAATTTTTATATATTTTTGTGATTTTTAAACAATTTTATAATATGTTATTTTTATAAAATAACAATAGTGTCAATTTTGACATTATTCAATTATTTGAATTTAAATAAAATATATACAGAAGATATTTTCGAAATAAAAGAATTAATATATTCATAAAATGTCATATGTATCTAGAAAATTATATTATCACCTTAAATAGTTCATATAATATTTATTTTAATATTTTTAAAACAATTTATTCGATATTTTAATTAATAAAATAATTTCAACATCACTATTGTGTCATAATTAATGATAATTATTTAATCCCTAAAAATTCTAAATAAATTCCTATAATGTAGATAATTATATTATATTTCTGGAGACTATTCATGTTCTAACTTTCATTAATTTTATCACCAAATTAAAATTATTATACTTATAAGATTTAAGAAAGTGACATGTTGTCACATTCTTTGGTTTTAATAATAATTAAATTATTGTCATAGACAAAAGTCCATTAAATGAATTTAATCCGACCCTTAGGTGATATGGGTCGACTTTTAGTGATCCAATAAGATTTTTCCAGGTGTTAGGGTAATTTTATAATCTTATATTTATCCTTAATTACCCGATTTACCTTTAACTATGGTAAATAAAATTTACCGTAGTTACTATTCATAATGCCCAAAAATAAAAAGTAGCCTATTAACATAATTTGGACCCAATGATTATGAATATGGATTCCATTTTTCAAAATTCAAAACATATAAGTTGCAGTAATTAATTTAAAATAAATCCCGTTGTTAAGAAAACGGGTTTTAGAAGTTAAAACATTGTCATAGATTGAAATGTTTTTACCTATGAATTCAATGTGAAATTAATGCTAATGACATAGATTATATTTAATGGTAAAAATATATTCTATTTATACCTTAAAACCATTCAATATTATAACTTATCCATATAAATTATATCAATGAAAAAAGTTGTTTTTAATTAAAAATTAGCGTATTTTTACTATTCATCAAAATATGAAAGTTTTCAGAAAAATATCAAAAATTTATCCAAAGTAAATTTTTATACCCTGATTCAAAAGAAGAATTTTATTTTGTCAAATGAAACTTATAAACATGTCAAAGACTAGATTTAATGTGGGTGCGTCATCAAAATGCGGCAAAACTGTATTTTGTGAAAAATATTTTTTTATCCAAAAAAACTGATTTTGCTTTTATACCACATTCTAGAAAATGTATAAGTTGAATTAAAATGTTAAAAAATTCAAAATTCAATTAGTACTATTCATAACATCTAGTTTTAATAATATTTTAATAGCATATCGTTGTTTACTGAAACTCGATATTGCGTACGACGCATGCTATCGAGGAAGGCCGCGGTTGCGTGTTAAGCAAGCCAAGATAGTGTTGTGTGTAGTGAAAGATTCCTTTGATGATTTATATAACATAAAAAAAATTTCTCATAAAAGTCTCGGGTGTTACAGCATACACCTGCCCCACAACGTCTCCCCCTCAATAATTTCCCATGTAAGCTTCGCACGTACTCCATGCACAGCATCCTCCATACTCCTGACATTGATCCCTCCTTTGTTGATCGGCCTCACCATTTTCCTCCATGATTCCCATTGTCTTTTCCCCTCCATCGATGCATCCCAAACGAAACGCGCGATCACCCTGTCAATGGAACTAATGAACCCCTTCGGTAGGTTAGTAGCCATGATCGCATGCACTGGTATAACTGTAAGAACACTGTTCACTAATGCAATCTGACCCCCAAATGATAGGAAATGATTTTTCCAATCCATTATACGGTCCAACATATTGTTTAACACCTTTTCAAAGTCCCTCTTATGCAGCCGACCGGTAGTCACTGGAGCCCCCAGGTACTCCATCGGTAGGGACCCTTTCCCCATGCCCAACATATCTCTCACACCATCCAACCTATCCTCTCAGCACGCAGTCGCCATATAGAAACAACTCTTCTCACGGTTCACTAACTGGACACTCCATTTACAGTAATCCTTCAGTATATCGTTGATCTCCCTCACATACCTCACCTCGGCATTCATAAACATGATTGTATCATCTTCGTACATGAGGTGAGATATCGCGAGGCCCCCATGTCTCCGGTGGAACGACAAGATACCCCTGCCTATCCCCCTGTTAAGCAGTCTACTAAAAGTATCTTGCATCAGTATGAAAATGCTTGGGGATAAAGGGTCCCCTTGTCGTAGGCTACGAACGGATTTGAAGAATCCATGCATTCTCCCCAAGAAGAACACTGCCATCCATGGTGAACTAACGCACCTGAAGAAGATGTCGTGCACCCAGGCCGAGAAACCCATTCTCCAAAGAACTCCATTCATGAAACCCCATTCCATTCTGTCATAAGCTATACTAATATCAAGCTTTACTGCCATATTATCTCCTCAAGCCTTCATGTTTAGATCGCTCATCAATTCCTGCACCAGTGCCATAGCTCCCTCTATCGACCTCCCCTTTACAAATCCGTGCTGCTCTGCAGATACCCACCTCGGAAGATAACTAGACATCGAATTGTTGATCAAAGCCTCCAATACATTGTAAGGAAAATTACACATACTAACCGGCCAATAGTGATTATGGTATGTAGGGTCTTTGTACATTGGTAAAAGGACAATGGTTTTCGCCACTGCTTCCCGAGGTAAGACACCCCTACAAAAGAAATCATGAATGGCCAACACCAAATCATTCATCACGAACTCCCAGCACCCTCTGCAAAAACTACCCGGGAAACCATCCGGCCCAGCGACACTATCCGGGTTCAACTGCCACATTGCCGCCTGCACCTCCCCTTCGTCCGGGATGGCTTCAAACTATTCATTCTACTGCATGGATACAACTTTCGGTATCGCCTCCCATAACTGAGATTCTCCGATAGGATACCCCCTGACCATCACCCCTCGGGCCAGCCAGGAGATCCTTAAAATGCTCCAAGGCTAGACCCCGAACCACATCCCTATCGTCTGAAAAAGAACCGTCCTCCAAAGTCAGTTTAGGATTCACCACCCGATGTCTCTCACTTATTAATGCATGGAAGTAAGCCGAGTTCCTATGCCCCTCTCTGAGCCATCTCACCCTCGACCGATCCCTTGCCCTACGTTCCTGAGAAATCAACCTCATAGCCAAGGTGTTGGGAAAAAATCCCTCAAAGTAACATTGCAGTATTTTTGTGTTGATTGTGTTTGTTGACAAAGAAGGTTTCCATGGAGAATTATCGAGTTCCCGAGAAGTTGTTGACATTCCATGTTGACAAAGAACTATGAAAAAGGAAAGGACGATCTGGAGGCGGTACAAAAGAGCAGTACAAGGTGGCACCGTTTCCCAGTGTCTGCCAAATTTTTGGGGTCCAAAATTTGGAGTTTGGTGAGCATCGCGAAAAGTGGGTTTCCATGAAGAGCATAAGTTCATATGGAAAAGGCATGAATTTCGCGAAGATATGATGCATGGTTTGGAAATGGCGAAGACCAGAAGAATGGAGGTGGTCATGCTTCGCCATTACGTCATGCTTCGCGAACAACAGAGGCTGAAGCGCATCACGGTGGTGAAGGGCTTTGCGAGGGAGCTTCGCGGAGAAGGCGTGAAGGAATGTTGGGATTCGCGAGGGAGCTTCGCGGTGAAGTCGTGAAGGTATGTTGATGGTTATTCTTCGCGACTACGTCAAGCTCCGCGAACGAAAAATTGTCATGGAGCTTCGTGATTTGGACAGAATTCCAGCAGAAACTTTGGAGCTTCGCGATTTGAGATGACGTGGTGTTGACATCACGTGGAAGGGATGAGGGTTGGTGAAATCGCCTATAAATAGTGGCCGACCCCTTCGAGAAAAGTAGGGATAATTTTCAGAGAAAATCCATTGCTCTCAGTTCGTAGAGGTGGTTCTCGAAGGTAGTGTGCTTCGCGAAAGGGGAGCTTCACGGCGGCTATTATAGCTCCGTGAAAGTTGAGTACTCCGCGCTGGCTCAGTGAGCTTCGCGAGAGAAGTTTCTTTGCAATGAGTTGAGCTTCGCGAGAGAGCTTCACGAGAGAGATTCGCGAAAAGACAGAAGCTTCGTGAAGGCTTGTTTGAGCTTTGCGAAATTGGGAGCTTCGCGAAGTAGGGTGCTTCGCGAAGGTATTTCCAAAGGTAGTTTGCCCAGTGGATAGTGGCAAAGGGTTATTCATCTTCGGATGAAAGTTGAACTTAAACAGAGCATCTACATACAGAGAAAGATGCATTCCTTAATGGAAATGAAGAGACCTACAGGTCTATAAACTGTGAGTGAATCCATTCACAGAGCAGTGAGCTTAGGAAGAGGAAAAAGGTGATCCTCTCCACCAGCAGTGAGCCAGAGAGAGAGAAACAGGGAGTGACCCTTGGGAAAGCAGTGAGCTGACCCTAAACATTGTAAGGGAAGTGAGCCTGGGCATAGAAGTGATCTAGCTCGAACATTGTAATCCACAACTAGTGAAGTTTAGTGGAATTGGTACGACCGGTAACTTATCGGCGTATGCTCCTTGAACGTAGCCCTTTGCGGTGAACCAAGTAAAATTGCTGTGTCCTGTGCATGCTTTACTTTCTGTTTACTTTGTGCAACAGGAAAGAGAGAGAAGAGTGTTTTTCTTAACAGCAAAAAAAGATCAGAACGGACGTTAATTTTTAATTAGTCATACCATGATTCACCCCCCCTCTCAGGGTATTCAGTCTTGTGGACCTAACAATTGGTATCAGAGGGAAGGTTGACAGTTGTTCTTTTCTCAAATGGACGTCACTAATCATAGAGGGATTCTGATCTTCGATGGATGTAATTTTCAGATATGGAAGAATCTAATGCAACACTATTTCCGATCATTGGGAATGGATGTGTTTTCAGAAGCTATGCATGGTATCATAGCTGATATTACTAGCTGTGCATTATCAGAAGCAGAGCATAAAGAGTTGGACGTTGATTCCAAAGCAATCAATGCCTTAGGGGGAGCTCTTTCCAATCCCATATATACAAAGGTGACGTCATGAAAAACGTCACATGCCATGTGGGAAAAGCTCTTGAATATTTATGAAGGGGATACAAAAGTCAGAGAGGCAAAGCTGCAAGTGTTGTTGAACAAGTATGAAGATCTGAGAATGAACCCGAATGAGTCTATTGATGCATTCTTTGATAGGGTAAATGCTGTGGTAGAAGACATGCGGGGTCTTGGTGAGATTATCGAAGACATTAAGATCGTAAAGCACGTCATGAGAAAGCTTCCACCCCAGTTCAATCCGAAAGTTTCTATTTTGTAAGATAAAGATCCGAAAGAGCTGACATTGGATAACCTACACGGCACTCTTGTTGCATATGAAATGAGAAATGACGACAACGATGCTGTGGAAAAGGGGAAATCCAAAGAGGTGGCATTTAAGGCCATGAAGAGGCTCACTATTGAATATTCTCAGGAGGAAGAAGAGTCAGATGAGGTGATGTCATTCCATTCTTCAAATCTGCAAAGAGGAAAAGGAAAGTTTAAAGGGAAACTTCCACTAGCATGCTTCCGATGTGGAAAGGTTGGTCATCTTGCTGCAAGATGCCCCAAAAAGTTTCAAGAAGAAAGCGATGAAGATGGAGTTGAGATTCCCATGAAAAAATCTTCAACCTATGTAAAAGGGAAGAAGTAGTTCAAGAGAACTTTCATTAATAAGAAGAATCTACTTTCACAAGAAATAGACAGTTCAGCTGAATCTGAGGGTGAAGAAGTTGAAGAGATAGAAAACTGCAAAGATCTTGGACAAAATGCGATGGTGGCTGTTGCCAGTAGTGCTCTAGAAAAGAAATAAACCGAAACTAATGAAGAAGAAGAAGAAATTGAAGGGAGAGTTGACATGGAAGCTTAATTAGAAGCGTCTCTTGAAGAGATAGATGTTTGGCGAGCAAAAACAAAGAAAGACAACAAGATAGTACGTGATGCCAAACACTACATGCAACAACAAGAAGAAGAGAAGTCCGAGCTTGAGAAAGAAATTGAAAATCTTAATTCTTCCAGGCCAGAGTGCACAGAAAAGGTCGATGAGCATAAGCTCAAGATTGAAGAGCAGAAAAGGGGGATCGATTTCTTGAGTCGAAAAGGGAAAGATCATGTAAAGCGTATTGAAGAGCTTGAAGAGGAAGTTGTCGGTCTGTGGAGAAAAGTTAAAGACTAGGAAAAACCTTTGAATCCCAACAAATTATTGGGAAATCAGGTTGTTACGAAGACTAAAAAGTAGAAAAAAGAGCCTAGTAGTTCAGCAGGAAAGAAGGAGCAATTGAACTCAGAAGTTAAGGCTGAGTCATGGCTTAATCGGAAACAAAAATCTGTGGCAGTTGAAGTTAGATCTCAAGCACTTGTCCCGAGATTGAAAGTGGATTTGAGCACAAAGAATAATGAGAATACTTGGAGATCCCAAGGGGAAACTCGTAGTGCTGAAGTAACACGAAGGAATATACCTTATATCAGGTGTTATTGTTGTGGAAAGATGGGACATTCACAATATGTGTGTTCCATAGCCAAAAGATATCGAAAGGAACAAGAAAAAAGATGGCATCCAACCAGAGAACATTTTTCCAGAACATATTTTGAAGGACACTGTTTTTGGTGTGGAGGATTTGGACACATGGCTAGGTACTGCACCTCGACCATTCGGATAAATTTGCCAAAGCAGAATCAATATGTTCGCAAGTAGTGGATCAGTGAACCGACAAGTGAGTTAAAAGTTCAGAACAGATTTGCAATTTTGCAAGATGAAGCTGGTCCATCATACTCTAATAAAGAACAGAAGCCTCAATCCATGACGAGTATGAATGAAAAAGTATAGACCAGGAAGAAGAAAATTGGGAAGGCCGTAGTTGCTGAAATTGACCGTAAAGCATCAGATCGTTCTGGTGTGTGGATCCTTGATAGTGGTTGCACATCCCATATGACAGGCAAAAAGGATCTGGTTACAGGAATAAAATATGACAAAGAAGGAGTTTTCAAATTTTGAAATGATGAAGTCCTGAAGATTTTTGGCTCAGGAAAATCCAAGTTTGGGGGCAAAGAAAAGAGACATACTGATGTCTTGGTGGTAGAGGGTCTCAGTCATAATTTGCTTAGTGTCAGTCAACTATGAGACTCTGGGAACTCTATCCTATTTACCAAGAAGATGGGTTTTGTTAAAGGAAAAGATGGAATAATCATTCTATAGGGAAAAAGATCAAATGGGAATCTTTACCTGGTAGGTGGGGAAGAAGATTCATGCCTTTTATCCAGAGAAGAAGAAAATCAGCTGTGGCATAAGCGACTTGGTCATCTATGTCAACCATCTATGGAAGATCTGGTAAAGTGTGATGCTGCTAGAGACCTTCCCAAACTATCACGTGATCGCAGTCATATGTGTGATGCTTGTCAACAAGGGAAGATCATCAGGAAGACATACAGGCCAAAGGAACAAAAAGAAACTGGAGTGATCGAATTGGTGCATGCTGATGTATGTGGACCTATCTCACCACGAGCTATAGATGGGAAAAGGTACTATGTTATTTTCATTGATGACTACATAAGAATGGCCTGGGTATTCATCATTACCCATAAGACAGAGGTGTTCAGTTGCATAAAGCTGTACAGGAGGGAATCAGAAAAGATGCTTGGGTAGAAAATTCTGAAGTTTCGTACTGATAACAGTACAGAATTTACAAACAGTCAGGTTGAAAACTATCTCGACAAACATGGGATAAGGCATCAAGTTTCATCAGTAAGAACTCCCCAATAGAATGGAGTGGTTGAAATGAGAAATCAGATTATCAACAACATGGCCAGAACAATGCTTATTGATAAGGACCTACCAGAGAAATTTTGGAAGGAAGCAGTTTTGACACCGATCTATGTTTCAAATATGTCCCTGTTATGTCCGAAGCAAGGGAAGACTCCGTATGAACTGTGGTACGGAAAGAAGCCAACATTGAAATACTTTCGAATATTTGGAAGTAAGTCTTTCATTCTCAACAAAGAACATCATAGGATGTTTGAGTCACGAGGAGATGAAGGGATATTACTTGGCTATTCAGGGAAAAGAAAAGCATATGAATGCTTCAACAAGAGGCTGAGAAAAATTGTTGAGAACAATGATGTCACTATAGTCGAAAATGAACAGACTGCTCAATGACCCAGTGAACTGTTTCTGAATTAATGTGATGATGAGGTAAGAAACACAGGGCGAGTAGAAGTGGCAGATTCTGACTCAGAAGAAGATACTGATGATGAACAAGAGAGTGTGAAGTCTGTATCTGCAAGGAAGCCAAAGAGTCGAGCTGGAATTGATAGGCAAAATATCATTGGTGATCAGACAGCTCCAGTTCAGACTCAAAGAGTGAAATCATTACAGAAAACATCGTTTTTATCTCAGGTGGAGCCAAAATGTTTTTCCGATGCAGCTGAAGGAGAAAACTGGGTTCAGGCTATGAATGAAGAGCTTGATCAAATTGAAAAGAACCAGACATGGGAGATTGTTTCGAGGCCAGCAGACAAGAATGTCATTGGGACCAAATGGGTCTATCGCAATAAGATGAATGAAGATGGCACAGTGATTCGGAACAAAGCACGTCTAGTGTGCAAGGGGTACTCCCAGATTGAGGGAATTGATGTTGATGAGACATTTGCACCGGTTGCAAGGCTGGAGACAATAAGATTATTCATAGCCATCGTAGTGCAAAGGAAGTTCAAAGTGTTCCAGATGGATGTCAAATCTGAATTCTTGAATGGTGTTCTGGAAGAGGAGGTGTATATTGAGCAGCCAGATGGTTTTCTCATTCATGAAGATGAGAACATAGTTTGCAGGCTGAATAAGGCATTGTATGGGCTGAAAAAAGCACCAAGGGCATGGTACTCAAGGCCTGATCAGTACTTGAAGAAGCTTGGTTTTCAGCGCAGACGAGTTGATTACAATCTCTATTTCAGTAATGAAAGTAATAAAAGGATGATGTTGTTGGTTTATTTCGATGACATAATATTTGGTGGATCAGATAAAGCTCAGTGCAGACAGTTTTCCGAATTCATGAAAAATGTGTTTGAAATGTCAATGATTGGAGAGATAACGTTTTTCCTTGGTCTACAAGTAACACAAGGAAGGAATGAAACATTCATTTCACAATCTAAATATTCCAAGGAGGCCCTGAGAAGGCTTGGAATGGAAAATTCCATGGAGATGAAGACTCCAGTGGCTACCCGAATGAAATTATCAAAAGATGAGGATGGCAGGGCAGTTAATATCACAGAATACAGGAAAATCATTGGAAGTCTGTTGTACTTAACTGCAATAAGGCCTGATATTGTTTTCGCCACATTCCAAGCAGCGAGATATCAGAGTAATCCCAAGGAAAGTCAAATTCTCGTAGTGAAAAGAATACTTCGGTATATCAAGGGCATGGTGGACTTCAGCTTGACATACAATGACAAATCTCAGACAGAGTTATTGGGGTACACTGATGCAGACTGGGCCGGTTCAGTGGATGATAGGAAATCAATGTCAGGTGGTGCTTTCTATCTTGGTGGATTGTGTACTTCATGGCTAAGAAAGAATAAATATTGCATTTCCCTGAGCATCGCGAAAGCTGATTATATTGCGGCCACTCAAGCATGCACACAGTTATTATGGATGAAACAGCAGCTTGAAGATATGGTAGTTGAAGTTAAGTCTCCGATCGGAATCCAGTGCGACAAATCAAGTGCTATAAATCTTAGAAAAAATCCCTTCCATCATTCAAGGACAAAGAACATTGAGATTAAGTATCATTTTATCAAGGAGAAGGTGAGCAGGGAATCGTGAAGTTGGAGTACGTGCCTACAGAGCTACAGGTTGCTGACCTTCTGACTAAGGCCTTACCCAAGGAAGCTTTTGAGAGGCATCGACTGGCTCTGGGAGTTTAGTCGATTCCCCACACTTGAAATCGTGTGGCTGTGGGACCCCCTCCCCCCCTCTCCTTGAGTTATGATGTGTTTTTCCCAAATGTGCTGATATGTGTTCTCTACTATGTTACAGACTCCATAGGAGTGTCCTTTGGGTTCGTTGACAAAGGGGGAGAAAATAGTGACTGTTAAAGGGGGAGACAGTGTGGAGATTTCACAAATCATGAATGATACGGGGAGAAGCTGACCAGTGGAGCATCCAAATAGGGGGAGAAATGAGAAAGGGGAAGAGTATTAAATCTGACGATGTTAGAAGTGATCAATCAAAGCATAAAAATCACGACAGCTGAGGATCGTGATAAAAGCAGAATAGTAGTGTTGGAATGGTGTGAGACGGTGTCCAGCTATCAACAATTGGTATCACCTTAATAATTCACCAATTGGTATCAGTGTGGTTCAACAATTGGTATCAATTTAAGAATTGGTATCAGGGTGGAATCGACAATTGGGGTCTGACATGAAGTGATTCATTGATGAACTTTCCATAATACTCTTGTTTCTCACGCCGAGCATTGCTCATGTGGGCTTAGAGTACGTGTTAATTGAATCCTTGAACGCTATCAGAATAACAAGAGGCGAATGATGGTAGTGAATGGAAGAAGACTCAGTGAGGTATCAAAGTGCAGAAAATCTTTCTGAGCAGAGTTGTGAAGAGTTGTCAATAAACCCAAAGGGGGATATTGGTGGGCAAAAATCCCTCAAAATAACATTGCAGTATTTTTGGGTTGATTGTGTTTGTTGACAAAGAAGGTTTCCATAAAGAATTGTCGAGTTCCCGAGAAGTTGTTGACATTCCATGTTGACAAAGAACTATGAAAAAGGAAAGGACGATCTGGAGGCGGTACAAAAGAGCAGTACAAGGTGGCACCGTTTCCCAGTGTCTGCCAAATTTTTGGGGTCCAAAATTTGGAGTTTGGTGAGCATCGCGAAAAGTGGGTTTCCATGAAGAGCATAAGTTCATATGGCAAAGGCATGAATTTCGTAAAGATAGGATGCATGGTTTGGAAATCGCGAACACCAGAAGAATGGAGGCGGTGATGCTTCGCGATTACGTCAAGCTTCGCGAACGGCAGAGGCTGAAGTGCATCCCGGAGGTGAAGAGCTTTGCGAGGGAGCTTCGCGGCGAAGGCGCGAAGGAATGTTGGGCTTCGTGAGGGAGCTTCGCGGCGAAGTCGCGAAGGTATGTTGACGGTGATTCTTCGCGACTACGTCAAGCTCCGTGAACGAAAAATTGTCGTGGAGCTTCGCGATTTGGACAGAATTCTAGCAGAAACTTTAGAGCTTCGCGATTTGAGATGATGTGGCATTGAGTTCGCGTGGAAGGGACGAGGGTCATTGGAATCGCCTATAAATAGAGGTCGACCCCTTCGAGCGAAGTAGAGAGAATTTTCAGAGAAAATCCATTGCTCTCAGTTCGCATAGGTGGTTCGCGAAGGCAGTGTGCTTCGCGAAATGGGAGATTCGCGGCGGCTATTGTAGCTCCGCGAAAGTTGTGTGCTCCGCGCTGTCTCAGTGAGCTTCGCGAGAGAAGTTGCTTTGCAACGAGTTGAGCTTCGCGAGAGAGCTTCGTGAGAGAGCTTCGTGAAAAGGCAGGAGCTTCGCGAAGGCTTGTTTGAGCTTTGCGAAATTGGGAGCTTCACGAAGTAGGGTGCTTCGTGAAGGTCTTTCCAAAGGTAGTTTGCCCAGTGGCAAGTGGAAAAGGGGTATTCATCTACGGATGAATGTTGAACTTCAACAGAGCATCTACATACAGAGAAAGATACATTCCTTAATGGAAATGAAGAGACCTATAGGTCTATAAACTGTGAGTGAATCCTTTCATAGAGCAGTGAGCTTAGAAAGAGAAAAAATGTGATCCTCTCCACCGGCAGTGAGCCAGAGAGAGAGAAACAGGGAGTGACCCTTGGGAAAGCAATGACCTGACCCTAAACATTGTAACGACAGTGAGCCTGGGCATAGGAGTGATCGAGACCGAACATTGTAATCCACAGCTAGTGAAGTTTAGTGGAATTGGTACGACCGACAACTTGTCGGCGTATGCTACTTGGACGTAGCCCTTTGCAGTGAACCAAGTTAAATTGATGTGTCTTGTGTATTCTTTACTTTCTGTTTACTTTGTGCAACAGGAAAGAGAAAGAAGCGTGTTTTTCTTAATAGCAAAACAAGATCAGAACGGGCGTTAATTTTTAATTAGTCATACCCTGATTCACCCCCCCTCTCAGGGTATTCAGCCTTGTGGAGCTAACACAAGGCCTCCTTCTTCTCCGAAATATCCTCAAACACAACATCGCCCCACCTGCCTTATAAACATGCCTCCAACATTTAAATATCTTCTTTGTAGGATTCCAACTCCCGATCCCACGCCGGTAGAGAAATCTCCCACCGCATGAGATCCTATTTCAGCCGCCGCAACTTTCCATGCAAATCCACCCAAGTATGCCCCTTAGAAGGATCTCCCCAAACCATAGAAACCATCCTAAGGAAAGTTGTGTCATCGATCCAAAACTTGGAGAAATGAAATCCTTCCTAGGGCCTATCAACCCTTAAAAAGGACATAAGGAGCGACGAGTGATCAGAGACCCCCCCAAGCCAAATGATGGATCTTCACCTCCCCCAGCACCGCAAAGGCCTGCAAGCTCACAAAACACCTGTCCAGTCTGGCCCAACTATGGCTCTCCCCTCTGCGATTGTTGCACCAAGTTAAAGGGTCCCCCGAAAAGCCAACATCCCTGATACCCTTCCCCGCCATGCACTAGACAAATGTCGTGCTTGCCCAGCTCTGGAACATACCCCTCCCCTTCTTCTCATCAGGTCCCACAATGATGTTGAAGTCCCCTCCCAACAACCAAGGCATAACCCCCGGGTCGAACTCAGTTAGCGTCACCGAAAGACCCTCCCTCTGACGTGCATCGCAGCTCCTGTAAACAAACATCATGAGACACCCCAAATCATTCCAAGCCACCTTCGACGTAATATCTTTATCCCCTACCTTCCACAGATCCACTGAAACCCCTCTCTTCCAAAACAGCCATATATGGTTATTCAACTGGGCCCCATGCATGGGTTCATGCATCTTCAGCCTACGAGAAAAATCATGGATCTTATCACTCTTCTGTTTGTGCTCAATAAGAGAAACCATGATGGAATTATGCTTCCTAACCTCCGAAACAATGCAGTCTATTTTAAACCTATCCCCTATACTGCGGGCATTCCTAATAAGGATAGGAGACATTAATCCTATTTCAGCCTGGTACTGGCCCCATGTGAAATAGCCCTCCGAGCATGGGAGATAGACCTCACCCCACCTAGTAACTTCTTCCTCATCATCCTAGTGGTCACCCTAGGACTCCCTCCATGAAACCAATCCTGAGAGCCCGACTTCCCGCAAGGCAGGGAAGCAACGCCTTCCAGACCATCGGCGCCAATGGACGACCCACCCTCTTCCATTGAAACTGGCATCTCGACCCGATCCCCCGCTGAACGTGACGAAACCGGGGAAGAGACTAGCATCTCAATGCTAGGTCCCTCATGCAACCGCCTTCCTTCCCCAGGAAGCCCATCCAAAGTACCACTGTCCTGAGAAAAAAACCCTTCATAGAGACCACCCCTGAGAAAATCCACAGCAAGCTCCCATCAGTACCCAACCGAGGTCTACCAAATCTAGCCCCGGGATATAGAGAAGTAGGGATAGACGGAAGACAAGAATCCAACCATAGACACCTCAAAAACGACCCTAAAACATCCCCGGAGGCCGACACGGGATCCTGAGGAGCTAGCACCGGCTGGCGACACCCAGCAACGATAGATTAGAAACCAGATCTAACAGGACCAACACCCTGAACCAACTCCCTCCGGTGGGCTAAGGGGCCGCGTAATGACACCAAAGCTGATGGCACAGTGTTCCCAGGATGAACCCTCGCAGGCCGAGCAGAGTGGCTGGAGCCTGCATCTGACCGAGGGGTCCCACGATGATTGTGACATAACTGTACAGAGTGTACCTGCAACAAACAAGCTGAGCAGTACCATGGGATCACCGGAAAGACTACTTCCTGCACCCACTCCACAACACCTGACACGGATAAAGTGATCTTCTCCGGAACCGGCAGTGAGATGTCCAGCTCCACACAGAGCCTAGCCACTAGGGTCTCCGCGCCAGTCACCGAGGACTCTTCCGAACACAAGAAAACCCCTAGAGCATCCCCAATCGCCTTTATGAAGGCGCCATTTTGAAAGGGTATAGGTATACCAGGTAAACTGAGCCAAACCGCCGCCTTCGGTCCCTCCATGCCCTGATGCACCTCCATCGACCACCCTGACTAACTGAACCACCAGCGCCCAAAATCTCTAAGGGCCCTGCACCATGCCTGAAAAAAATCTGCCTCTGATGCTAACACGACACAGAAAGATCCCTGATGCAGCACCAACACCCGATTACCCCCTGCAAACCCCAGGAATCCACGAACCGATAGAAAACAGGGAGTGAGGGCTTGAGAAACCAAAATCTTGACACCGTCGTCCATTTTAAACCCGCAACCGCATCACTGAAAGCTGCCTCCGGCGCCACAAGTGAAACCGAAGAACCCTCCCTCACCAACGAGGGAGAAAACGGCACAACAACTGGGAAACAGGGGCTACAAAATCCTGACCCCGAGCCTCTGACCGCATCCAGAAACGACCAATGAGGATGCACCGGCGCCGAAACCAACAACTCCGAAGATGAGGTCCCAGCCGCTGGCAGAACCGAAGAAGCCAGCGTAGACGGAACCAGATGAGTCTGAAAGGAAGCACAATGAGGAGCCGACGGATCCGGAGGATCTGGATCCAACAGAGCCACTTTCTAAAATCATCCCACTATTGAAAATATCTATAAAATAAGATGTAAAAAGAGCATTTTTTTTGGAAAAAAATATTTTATCCTCAACCCCGATTAAAAATTTTTCACCTTCAAGGATGAATATGAAATATACACTAGTGAAAAGAGGACCAAATTGATAAATTTAGTTGCATACATAGTTATGGAAAGATACTACAAAATCAATCTTTGAATGTTCATTGTTCTAGAAATATTGAACATTTGAGGATATATTTAATTTTTTATAAATTCTTCAAAATCATCAAATGAATTTCATTCATACAAATTTTTCGGAACTCTTAATTCCAACAATGGTAAATCTAGATCCGCCAAAATATATTTTATTGAATTTCATATTAGATTAACTATTTTTACTAGGAAAAATAATATTTTATTCACACTATTTTTTCACATATATTACTTTTTTTGGAAATGAATCTCCCTAAAATAAGGATGAATTAATCTTTTTGAACTAAAGTGAATGATCTATTTGCATTAGCCTTCCCCTTCCATTCCCTCTGTGCACGTCTATAAATTCCCAAATAATAATCTAGATTAAATATTGGTTCAAATGAGGCTTTGGAGTCATTAAATTCTCACTAGCCACTTCTAGTTAGTTTATATGATTTCTTACTATATCCATTATCTATAACCAATTACAATCCATTTAGTCTCAAACCCTATTAAATAAATTCATATAAATTTAAAATTTACCACCTCACACATATGAAAACAATACTTTCAGAAATTAAACTCTTTTTTCATTAAAACCAATTTTTAAATGTAGACCATGCACATTGAAATTCATACAATTTTAAATGAATTTTAAAATAATTTTTTTCACAAAATCAAAATTCTATAATAAAAATGATTTATGATTTTCTAGTGTAAATTCATTTTTATAAATAATTATCATTCTCTTTCCATATACTAAACTCATGTCAACGAGGTTAAAACACATAAAGGTGTATCAAAACACTAATTTAACAAAACTCTTTGCAAACATGATGATTGGAATAAATAGGCTACTTATGCCTATTGATGTTATACATTTTATGTTATAACGATTGTTATCCTTTCTAAAAATCTAATGTGAGGACTAAGCTTGAATTTTTTTCTTCTCCTGGAATGAACAAACTAGTCCCCTTTATATCATCTCGCCCCTCCTCCATTAGATTGGGAATAGGTGGGTGTGTTATTACCCTTAGGTGACATCCCCAAGACAATAATGGTCTATAATAAATGTACAGGGATTCATAAAAATTTGGAACTATTTTCCATTTGAATATAAAAAACAATAATAGATAACCAATATAATATTCATCCAAAAAAATATACAACCCAATGAATAAGAAACTAATGAAAACTATATCATAGTACAATGTCGAAACAAAGACAGAATATACTCAAATACATTGAAGACAATAACTCAAAAACTCCCAATGTTCTCCATTATCAAACTCCACATGTACAACCTAAAATATCAAGATTCATCACTTATGAACTATGAAATATAACCCTTACCGATTTCTCAATAAATTATATTTTCATGCTCACCAATGATATCAAGAATTATGTGACTATAAGGATCTATACAATTTCCCAAATGACTTCACAACACGTGCCACTAGGATAGAAAATATTAGAACATTTATATAAATAAGGTATTTAAGAAAAATTAAATTCATTTCAGTATTTTAAATCAATAAAATATTAGTTCCAAGGACAAAAATTTCGAAACCATAAAATTCTTTTTCTCAATTCCATATGGAAAACACATCACATGATTACCACACAAGTACACATGCATTCAAAGGAAATAGTTCCATACACATGAGCGGTATCTCATTGTCCTACTAGGTTGTCACAAGGTAAACATTACCATGTTCCCAACTACACATGACCATTCCACATTTTCCCATAAATTAAAATGAACACATGCCAACCTTGAATTCGAAATAGCATTCCCAACCAAACATGCTAACCCATTTCAATTAAAAAAGTACATTTTTAAAACATCCCTAGAAACACATTCCTTGAATCAAAATCAATCCATAATTTTCAAATCACCATTTTAAATTTAACATCATAAGGTTTTCCTCAATGCCATATAATTCCACCATTTTTTTACAATACAATAACTAATGTGTTTCTCCATCAAAAATCACAAAACAATTTTCAATGAATTTAATGAAATTAAATCACTTTTAAATAAATACATAATGTTCTAAAAAAGTGAATTTGGGGGATAATTAAACTACATCAAAAACATAGTGGAAATGAATAATGGTATAAAAACATCAAAAAAACTTCATAGATAATCATTACCAAATATAGATATTATTACCTACTATAAAAAACTACATTATGTAGCCACAATTGACATCAAACTATGCAGATTTATCCACAAAATATTACATCAATGGTTATATGAGAGGGATGTTGAGGAAAACTAAGGAATATAACTAAGAACCACCACTCACTGACGAATTCGAGCCTCCAATATAATTTTATCTGACTATGAATCACTCCTAAACTGAAAGAAAAGGTCTCAAAAGCCATACGAGTGAGTGGAATTTGCGAAATAATCAATGTAATAAAGAAAGTAGATTAAGGATCCTAACGGAGTGAGATCCACATAATCAGAATCTAATTTTTAATAGTGAATTATTACGGGGAATGGTTGATAAAATTGTTAGCTAAATGTGCATGAAACACCACCTCCAAACACAACTCCCAAGGTTCAATCAAGATAATAGAAAATGGAACACCAACCATTCTATACACCACAATACAAAATTTCGTAGTATCTCCTCTGTGGCTGCACAACTTCACCGAAATGTGTGCCTACCCAATGCCCACTATTTTAGTTTTACGGTTTCTAGGATGTGATTTAGGGTCTCAAGTTATCAATATAAAACTATGATAATCTTATAAATCCATCCTAATTAGTACAAAACAACCACAAACCACCTTAATTATAACCTTAGAATTATATACCAAAAAACATATAAGAAGGGTCATGTAATTAAACCCGGGGGTGAAACATCTAAGGAATGTGTAAGAATATTTAGATGGTATTGGGAATGTGGATGTGTATTGTAGAATTATCAATTAATTTTTAGAATTAGATGAGTTTTAGTTTAATTTTATAAGGTATGTGGAGGAAACCATTTGATTTTACACAATATAAAATGGTAAAAATGTCTTACTCAAATTACAAGGCTAAAAAACATAAAATATTTGAATATATTGAGGCTATGATTAAAATTAAAAAATCCAATAAAATTATGTAATTTTTTTGTGATATTTTAGGAATTTTATATTAGGTTACCCCCCCCCCCCAAATAAACCTTTCTATGCATATCTCGTATAATTTATTTTCAATTTTTTACATTTCTTATGATTAAATAATATTATTACATATTTAAATATATAAAATTTAAAGATTAAAAATAAGTATTACATTTTTCAATATTCAAATAAAATAATTAGTCAAAATTTATTTTTAAATTATGCATGTAGAAAGAAACAACACCTTTTCTATAAAAACACATTTTGAAGCCTAAAATTGAGATTACCCTCATTCCATTCTAGGTAATGAATGTTAAGATATTTAATTTAATATATTACGTGGAAGGTTTAGGTGCCAAGAGAACTTGGCCATAATATTTCTTTAGTAAAATAAAATGAAAACACAAACAAGAAAAATGTGCGGCACATAAGGCACCACCAACACAGGAATGTGAAAAAGAAACCCACTCAGAAACACTAATTTGAGGACCTAGACATCATGGCCAGTAGACCCACATATATGATTTTTACAAAATCCACATTGACAAATATTCCCATTACTGGACCAGTGAAACAAAATAGAAAACAACCCATAAAAATATCCTAACAAAGCCCTGCTGAAAGATGACCCACGTGACCCACACATCAATCAATCAAGGGAAACGAATGTAGAACTGCATTCCATGGCAAGAAATTTTGCCCTTCTTCCCATGATAATGTTGCCCTAGGTCTCCCCACCACAGTCTCCATGATTAATAGCGATCAAAGATCCATTTTCTCCCAAAACAACCACACATGACCGACCTCTGTACAGGTCATCCGGAGGCTAGTCTCATCAACATCCAACATGCACCTATACCAAATCGTCGGTGACATGATCCTAGAGCCCAATGACCCATTTTGTGAGATACTACTACCAGAATCCCAAAATATGATTATCTCAATCTAGTGCTATTGCAGGATACGTAATTGCACTATTGTCCCCACGAGCCATCGTTGCAAGCACCAACAAACTACTTTATCTCCCACAAGAGAAGGACAACATTCCTGATACTAGATCTAAGTAGATATTTCATGGGAAAATGTCACCTTCACACCACACTAAAAAATTACTATCATCTCTCGCCTCTATCATGACTCAATCACCAGACGGCTCTGAGGCTTCAACCTCTAACTTCTTCGCAATCACCTAAAGTGGATAAAAAAATGATGCCTACCACAATTTTCAAATAAATCATGCTGACTAAAGATCTATTCAATGTCTCTATTGCCAGAGCAGATACTATTTAGAAGAGAGAGACAGTCTACATTTTTTGAGAGAGAAACTCTCCATCAATTTGATTTAATATACTATTTACACATTTAACTATAATAATTGATCCATAGAGATTAAATTAATTTATTAATAGAAACATACCTCATGTTCTTAACAATATATTTTAGAAAAATAACACTTTTTATATTCAATTACTTTATTTTAATATACAACCAATTATTTACCATTGATTTAATTTTAGACATATGTAATTTTTTTTTCATAATTTAGTATGTCCTATTCATATCCTCTAATGTATTGACAAGGTGATAAATTTGAAATTTAATAATAATACATTAATTTTTTATAATGGTTCTTGTATACATTTTATTTCATGTAAATTAATCAATTGAAATTTTTAAAATTATTATATAATTAAATATAATTGTGTTATATTAGTCATCGGTAAGGATAATAACCCTTGGGTGTATATTTCATGATTCCCTCTACATTTCATTTTTCTTATTTGTGATTCCCTCAATTATGGATAGTTTTTACATTTTAAAATATATTCAGATTTTTTTAATTTTTGTAATAGTTTTTGGATAAGTGAAGTTATTCAAACTCTGGATGAGGAAGGATTCCTTTAAATTAACAATTTTCATTTTCTGTAGTGGTTTGAATTTCATTTATTATCAATATGTTTATTTCTCTTTGGTTTGAATTGTTTTTTACCTCTCTACATAAATTTTGATATGCCTTTATGAACCTAAGAGTCAAAAAGTTCCACATAGATCAGAAAATTTTATTATTGTTTAAAACATTCCAACTGAATTTTTATGGACCTCATTTCGAGTTTTTTGTTGGTCTTAGTTGAATAATCCAAGAAATAGGTTACCAATTATAAATAATTATTTAATAGTTGTTTTAATTAATATTCATTTAAATGAAAATAGTTGTAAATTTTATTTTTAAGATGGGTCGTGTGATTTTGGTTCCTGAATTTCAAATTATATATCAAAAATAATGTATTTTATTCAAATTAATAGTAAATATTTATTTTATATGATGAAATATAATAATTAAATTTTGAATGATATGACATTACTAAAGGATTTATAAAGATGATGTTGACAACTATTTTAATTACAATATTGGAAGGCAGGGTATTACGATTTATTTGTTCTAATTGAAATGATATGAACTACTCACATTTCACTAAAATATTCCTACATATTATTATATATGATTACGTGTTTTAATTATGATATATAAATTACATGAAAATTAAAAAAATTATATTAGACCATAAGAATTTTATTAAATATATTTTCAGTTTTAATTTATTTTCTACATATGGGTGCATGAGTAATATTGATAATGATTATTTTGGGGACTATATTCCCGACTTGGTTTGAATTAAGGTAGTTGAATAGTTTATGTCCATAGAAATTTAATATTTCTTAGGATTAGTTTTGTATGGGACTAGATTCATATAGTTCAAACTAATTTGTGTTTCCGATGTATGAGGAACTCATAGGAGACCAAGAGAAGGTCAAAAAGTGTTTTAATTTAAAATAAATAGAGTCGGTAGAATTCAAAACATGTCTGTATATCACATCGTGAATATGTCATCCACAACTTGTGTATGGTTGGTCGACTGGATACTTCATGAAGCTAATTAATTCAAGGTCAAATGGTCTGAGGATTTATAATTTTTGCCGGAAATAAAACCCAATACATATTTGATGTGAAAGGGTTTTAAACAATTTAAAACCATTGAACTGTGCTCTATTAAATGTTGTTGAGCTTAGAGTTTTCTAAAAAACAACCATTCTCCCAAACTCAATGTTCCCAGAAATTCTCACTTTAGTATTTTTATAATCCAATTGATATGCATTGAATCTAGTATTACCATATTTTATTTGTGGTGATCAATGGTACATCATACATTTTTCTATTGTCGTTCTTAGATCTAGATCCTATCACATGTTTTTCCTTGTGATGGTTTTTCCCCCCTGTCATTCAAACAATCCAATAGTGGGTTTTTTTGTATGTTTGTGGAATAACATCCTTGGGTGATTCGGCACTTTTAAGAGAGGATATCTGGATATATGTTATGGGAAGATTCTCATGTGAAGAATGTTTACTCTATTTTGGTTGGTGTATTGTATCTTCTCATAATTTTTTAAATGAAATGGTAAATATGGATTTTTTAACCCATTAGATGGTTATGAAATTATCCTAATAATGATGGTACTAGATAAATAATAAATTTGATTATGATCATATGATGATGTTATATATCAGGATAACTATTTTCCATTCTATTTTTTAAATAGTGTTATATAAATATTATGCCAATTGTATTTTATTTTGAGGATATAGTCTAGCATGATGATTTTGAGGGGTAATTGTAAACAAATTAATGCGGATAATTTTTATTTAATATTCTAATGATTTAATGATGATTCCTAAAATTGAATATTTTGTTTAATTTATGATAATTATAGTACAAATTTTTGTTTTAGAAATGATTAATTAAATATTGTATCCCCTGATAATAAAATTTTAATGAATGTGAAGCATGATAATTTTTTTAGGAATTTTGAAATGAAAAATGAATTTTAAGGAAAATGGTACATTTGATTGTCTGTTGAGAGAATTTTTAATTGTATGAAAACGTTAAAAAATTCAGAGGTTATATATCTTTATGACATATGTTTCCTAATATTGGAACCTATGAATAATGAATCAGTTAATTCAAGATAGAATAAAAACATGTTTCATGATAAATATATTTTTTACAGAATGAGTTCTTTGTCTCCTTGAGAAGGCTAAGTGCCTTAAATTTAAAGATATAAAATCATTTTGGTATATGAAGAATGGATTCGCTTCTTAGAGACTATATTTACCTATTCAATGTTCTTATTTTCTTAAAACATCTTTTTTGATGCATTATATATGTCATATTTTCCTTATGGAGTGATATGAACGTAGGACGACTGAGCTTGTGATGGCTGATGTGATGTGCATGGGGAGGCCAAAAAACATGGCAGAAGGTAGCACTTGAGATAATGGCAGGCATCAGGATACAATTGTGTTTGTCTGGTATATCACCAAATATGATATAACTATTTGAATATGGGATTTCTTATTGATGTGATAATGTTGGATTCTTTATTGAAATTAATATCTTTAATTGATGATTGATGAGTTTATTATTTTATCTACACTCCATTACTCACTATATGTGGAAGATATGTGTTATTGGATGCATTATTCCTCATTGGCATAGAATGTAGAGTTATTCCATTACTACCTTGATTTTGAAATGAGGCTAATAATAAATAATTATTTTTAACCCATGGGGTTGATGTTGTTGGAATTAATATTTTAAAAAGATGTTAATCTTCAAAAACCATAGTCAATTATTTTTATAATTCCTATAGTGAGAGGAATTCAAAATGATGGTTAATGAATATATTGTGAATTACTATTAATGGTTAATTTAATGGTAAATTAATTAATTAATTAATTAATTAATTAACGTAAAAGATAATATTATATAAAGTAATTAATGTAGATCGTATGTTTTTTATGTTCCTATAGGATATCTAGTCCCATGCAGTGGTAATCAGGTGTTCGAGAGATTATAGATATAGTTGATATTAAGAATAGGTTATATCCATAGTGTGGTTGTGACCTATATTATATCTTTTTATTATGAGAATTCATACTCAATCACACCTATGAATGTTAGGGAACCTGATACTTAGTTCACTCATAGACAATGATTTCTCTAACATCATTGTGGGAGAATGAACAGAATACTACCCATTATTTAATTTCTCCCTTATCTTGGTAGTTTTAATTCTTATAGGCACAGTGTTTGGTTGTTCCATATTTTTGTATAGGGTACGTTAATGGATTTTGATTATTTCAAACACATGGATCACCTGATAATGAAGAAAAAGTATTATTATTTGTATGATGTGTACAGGTTGTGATGGATTCTGATGCCTACTCGGTATATGGGATGGGATGGCTTCATGTATAACACATGATGCGTGATACACGTTATTCATGATTTAGTGGATTCTAGAACAACCCTATTAAAATATACAGATATTTGAATGGGATGATGTGATGAAGTGATGAATAAGGTCCATTTTATGATCCTATTCATAGGTGTCTTAAACAAGGCACATTTTGGAGCAAGAGAAGGACTAGAATATGATACATTGAGAGATAGTTGAAATATTGTGGGGAATGGGGATTGGGGTACCCTTTTTTGTTTAATTAATATATTATATTCTCTCTTGAATATTTTACAAAGTTAGAGTTATACATGGTGAGGATATGAATATATAATAACTGTTTTGGTAATGAGTTAATTTAACTAAAGTTCACTATCATATAGCATGATTTATTTTACTTTCTTTAAAAGATTCTACAAGGAGGATGCAAAAGAGTATACATTTTCTCTAAAACATTTTATATTTAATCTATTTTTTATTACACCAAATTAAGTTGGAAATTGGGCTGTATATTAGTATTTCATTTTTTTAGATGATGTTTGGGCTTCATGGTTTAGGCCATTTTTACCTTTTGGCTTGTTGTATTTTTTAGTTGTTATAGTATGATGAAATTTCATGTTTACCCTTGAAATTTCATTATACATATATATATGAGTAGGTTTTTATTGACATTTCCATATTATCTATATCTTCAATATGTCTTCTTAGTGGATAATGTCCCCCATTATATGATTATTATACCCTCCTTTTCATGATGCTAACCCAGGGCCTACTAGAGGTGGGACTAGGGAATCCATTATCTCCCTTATCTTATTTTCTCCCTAGGAGGGATAAAAAATTTTGGGAGGGATTTGGGATAGTATGGATTCAATGGTTGATGTTTGAGGAATATTTTTCATTTTAGAGATAGTCATTGGTGACCTTGCAAGGGTTAGTAAGGAAAAGGGGATTTCTATTTTTAGTATGAAATGTAAACAATGGATACTAGTTGAGACAAAAGTATTTAGGGCCCCTACGATCAGTTGAAAATCCAATTATGTTTACTTTCCTTCTAAATGATGTGATACTCTTTTTTGGTAAAGAATAAAGAAAAGATCATCTATAATTCTGCACTGGTCCATTGACTGAAATGGGTAGACCATTGGATTGGTTTAAACCGTAAAAAATTATGATTGATTGATTGATTGATTAATTGTAAATATCCAATATTTCACGTGTAGGGGATATAGTATTGTTTTATTTTTTCTATAATGGATCCAGGTTGATGCCCAATTTTGGTTTTCACCAAAAATGTTACGCAGTATATTTAATATGATCACCATTGGGTGAGGGTATATGATGTTGATACATGGATGAGGACACTCTAAGTGTTTTAGAAACTGATATTTTGAATTATGTGGGATTAATTTTAGATTCAGTCTCATAATACTAGTTAGAGGAGGATGATGTAATGCTCAATTCTCTTTGTTACATTAATGAGGGTAGGGTTTTGTTTAATGTGATGAAGATACATTAAGAAGAGAGGAATTTGTGATTATTAATAGTCTTTGACCGCATGGAGCCTTCACCCAAATTATAGATGCTCTAAGTCTCATTAAGAGAATATTTATATTCTTTGACCCTGATGGTTGCCAGTTTCTAGGATCTTCTTAACCTTTTATAGGGGAGTTCTAGAATGTGGAAATTTGGGATCAATTTCTGGACACTTCTATTTTATAAAAAAGAATTTTCTTGATGAGGAGGCTAGGAGGAATAATTTCAAGTAGTCATTTCAATAATATATCCATTTCTAGTTCACCATATTTTTATAGAATACAAATTATGTGGTGTTGGAAGTAGAAGAGGATATCAATATGGGACTGTCCATAACCATATCTTATTGAGAGGAGAGTCACTATGATTCTTAGTGATGATGATATGTGGGTTAGGATTCCTACATTCCTTGAAAACTGAGTATTATATGATCCTAGGTTTGGTATCAGGCATAATCTTCTTCTATTTGTAGGGTAGGCAGTTCACATTCATATGAAAAGGGGTCATATGTGTGTTTTTAATTTTGATTCTGAAGTCATCAACCATGGGAGTGGCTGAACATTATGAGAAGTCAATGAATTCCATGTGTTCAACAATATTTTCCTCCATGGATTCAGTGTTAAATGTGGATGTAGCTTCACGTTATTATATATTAGAATCAACCGTGATGAGATGGTGAAAGAATAATATAACTTTGAGCTTCTCCTCTTCCATGGAGAGAATATCACAACACTGTAGGTCATCTCCAGTGGTGTGAGAGATTCCCTAGAATAGGATGTTGTCATTACCATTAATTAGAGTTTCCAGTTCTGAGAAATGCATAAGTATTGGGAGGTCTTGATTTATTGTTTTCAATAAGGTTTATTGCATTGATTGATTTAGTAGTGTCACAATGTATTATATCACTGACTCACTTCCTTTTATTAGTACTTGAGGTAGATAGGCCTATGGTTCCCTTGAAATTGAATATGATAATTATAGGATGAGAAATAATTTTTGATGTCTGTAGAGATAGTGAGATAGTACTAGGGTAGTACCTTTATGTGGAGAGTTACTATGTTTACGAATACTAAAATATGAAATTATCCTCATTGTGGATTTGATGTAATCAGTGAATAAAATCAGGGATTAATTTGGGGTGAATTTTTTATTATATGAACCTGATGGAGTGACACTAGTGTTTTTTTTGGAAATAGAGACCCCTAGATGGGTCATAGGAATGTTTCATCCTTTTCTTCCTTGATTTCCAAGCTGATGTTGAGTTCATTTGATGTTCAACATTCTCTATCTCTTAGGGATGTAGAGTATTACCCTAATGTCATTATATAATATATTATAGCAATAACCCATAAATATTATATCATGTTTGGTATGGAGCTAAATGAAGGCTATCTCTTTACTCAATCTATCAATATAGAATGACACCAACTGAGTTCTTAGAGTTGTAGGAAAAGCTCAATCTTCCATTTTATCATGGTTTTGTTCATCTTAATGATTCTCCTTGGTGTGAAACAATTTATTTTTCTAAATAATGATGACGGAGTATTTTTTTATTGATTATCATTACATGAACCATGTTATTTTAAATGAAATATATTCTATTTATTGTATTTATGATTTATTTTAGTATCAAAATAGAGAATATTGGTTCTTGAAGATCTAAATACGATCATGATATCTTCAGATGTGGGTAAATAAAGATTTTATTAAAGTGGCTTATTTTTTATTTCATCACGGAAATTATGAGTTAATTGTAATTTCATTCAGTTTGATGAATTCTAAATCCATTTTCATTGAGATAATTAATTTAGTGTTTAGGGAGTCCCTAGAAAATTTGGTGGGTGTTTTAATCAATGATGTACTTTTTTTAGTCCACATATGATGAGTAGGATGTTGAGCCCATGTATAGAATATTGGTAGTAATTTTTTGTGATATAAAATTCATTAAGTTGTCAAAGTGTATTTTATAGGCCTATAAATTCCTTCTCTTAGTGATTTTCTTGTCCAAGAAGTGTGTATCTATAGATAACTCAATGTTAGAGGCAACTATTTATTGGGTATCCCCAATAACAGTTGAAGTAGTGTAGAATTTTATAGGTATTTTATGCTATTATAAGAGATTCATAGATTCCTTGCCATAATTTTAAACAATTATGATAGCCTTAGTAGAAAATTATCCATCCCTGTTATAGAACGACCACTGTTATGAAGATTTAGGGTACCTGAAGGAGAATGTTTCCAGCACTGCACTACTTATTTTTATAGTGGGGGAGATGAATTTAAGGTTTTATGTGACACATCACATCTTGGATTAGAATGTGTCATGATTAATTATAGAAAAATTTACTCTTATGTTCCTCAAAATTTACTACCCCATGTGTATTAATTTTCCACACATGATCTTGAGTTGGTGGAAGCTGGAATTTCATTGAATTTGTAGTGATATTTCCCCATTTTCAATCATTTTCTGTTTTTTACCAACAATAAGAACATTAAATATGTATTTTCACTTCATGATGTGAACATGGATATACATTATTTGATGGAAATATTTCATGATTTCAACATTTAGGATTCATATATTATAGGAAATGGAATTTTTGTAGATGATGCACTGAAATGGAAGTCATGTTGTGATGTTGTTGATGAATATAGAGATCTTATAAGATTAATGGAAGAACTCTTAGTGATACAAATAGATGTGGAATAGGTTTTAGGTAGAAATATTATTTTCTTTATGATGGCTCAATCATCATTTGTGTAGCTGTAGGAGAATTCCCAGCTATGGGATTTTGAGATGTGTGTCTGGATACACAATGTTGTCTTTTTGAAATACCCATGATGGTTGGTTTAAGGATACAAAGAACATGGAGTTGTTTCAAAAAAATATTTTCATCCCATGGATAATGAGTTAAATATTTCTCCATTAGTTATATATCTCACCCATGGTGGGAAATATCGATGTTCTAAATGTGAATTGAACTCTAAGAGATCAGTTTTGGTTTTCTAGAGAAAAAACTCTAGTTACAATCATCGTTCCTTGATGTTTAGTCTTCTAGAAGCTGAAGGATGGGAATCATGTTCCTTGTTGTAGTTCAATCCAATAGATATTATCTAGTGGATGTATGATGACATATTGATGGAATTTGATACAATTATATCACAATCCTAGGAAGGATTAAATTTCACATGGTTGATAGTTAATCATTTAAGTAATTCAAAAAAAAATTATAATAAGAGAGTTGAGTATAGTAGAGGTTTTTCAATGGAAGTAATGAGAGGAGGTGGTGTTACCTTATAGATCCTCGATTACTATACTTCATGATCATGATCCTCATTATACATGTAGGTTATGGAGAGGCCTACAAAATGATATTAGATCTCATTTATTTCTTATCACTACTTTATATCAATATAAGGATAAAAATATTGAATGGACCATATAGAATATTGAAGACATTTCATGATATTGTTTTTAAATTTTTTTATATTAAAGGAAGAGGAACCATCTCTACGTTGATTTTTCATGAAATAACAGTATCCACTCCACCATGGGTATGGTTACTTTTGATTCTATCTTTGGATAACCAATCCATTCTTTAATGTGTTGGAGAAAGGTTTCATAAGAAACAATTATATGGTCTGAAGAAGTATATAATACGAGGGATATGTTATAGGTAACTCGTGAGAGGATAATGGTTATTATATTTCATTAGATCACCTATGTATATATTTGGATGAGACCTATAGCATTTTATGTAAGATATAATGTGTTCTCGAAGGTGAGTCTTCATCATGGGTAGTGATGGTTTGGTCATGGGAGTAAGCTTTATCCTTAGTTTTTTCGACATTTTGTGGTGTTTTATCATTTTGTATATGTGGAGTATTATATAGAACTTCCCCTATATATGATTCAGACACATTATTTTGTTCGCATATCACAACTCCATATTTATCTTCATGAATGATATCATTTAATCGATAGGGGAAAGATCAATGTTGATGATTATGTGAGCTTCATAGAGAAGCCTATGGATATCCAAGACTTTTGGAAGATGTTCACGAGTGAAACATTTATTTCCTTATCTCAGTCCTTGTAACATAATGGTGGTGTAGAGGAGAATACCAATGAATGTGATTCAAAAAATTTCACTAACAACCATGTTTTTTAATGTATATCTATTCTTTTCATATATTTTTTATTTTAACAAGGATTGTCATTATGGTTTATTAGTCAGATATCTCTTGTATCTAGTTTGTAAATTTTCTAACATTTCAAAGATATATCCACTATAAGAGTGTGGAAGATAGGTTGGTTTCTTTATCATTGTTTTATATTGTTCCGCTAATGAGGTTATTGAGAAACTTTTATGGAATGATCCTTAAGATATATGTCATTGGGTGGTTGTTCAGATGACCCCTTTTAATTTTTAATTTGGGAAATTTTTTGGATTCTTGAGGAAGATAATTTTATGAGATGTATCGTATGTAAGAGAATCAATCTATCTAATTCAACAATTTTTCTATTTTATAATTCTAAGACACTTAAAGGGGTCTTATAGAAGGTCTGGAAGTTTTTTTATTATAAAAGATAGGAGAATGGAGAATTCATGACATATAAGTGTTTCAGGTAATGAGTAAGTGGTTCATGAATTTTTTATGGCTGGTTTATGGGGTTTATCACAACATGAATTAACTGTAGTTTAAATGGTCTAGTGTGACACATTATTCAATGTGTAATAAAACTGGTACTTAAAAATGTCAAATAATTCTACTCTATTAAAACATGTTCTGTAGAACACGTTTATAAGTGAAACATCCATAGGTTATAAAAAACCATAGGACCTTTATTCAAAACCCCAGTTGTCTAGTGGATGTCTCTTCTTTCATTTGGGAATCCATGTTAAAGGTATTTATTCTTAGATTCCAACTTTCAGTCTATGGTGATGTGAGTTATGTCATACCTTTTTATCTTATGGTTTATCAATTTGAATCCCCCTGCTAGTTTTATCCATATGATATTAGCTTAAACCAAATTTAAAAAAAATATTTCTTATCTTTATATGGGTGAAACTGTAGTGTACCATCCTCAGAAATATGTACCTCTCATAAGAGAATCGATCAGGATATATGACATGGTTCTATTCACATGTGATGACCACTGATACCTTCTTGTTAGATGATTTATTAAATATGCTATTTATTTATGTTAAATCATTACTCTAGCAGGGAATAAACTTTTTCATTTAAATGGAATCAACCAATTAATTATTTAACTAGATTATAAATTAATTATACTGTGACGAAAGATCGTTGTTTGATACCCTAATAACGGCCTGCCTATTTATTTTCAAGATATTTTTCTATTTATGTTATTATTATTACCATGACTTCTGGTACTAAGAATGATATTATTTGTATTATTGAAAAATGATAAATAATATAAATATGGAAACTGTTAATTAGTTTCATTATGAATTAAATAATATGCATGTAAAATATTATAAAATTTATTCAAAAATGATTTTAATTAAAATTGATTCAATGTTCATTCTTAATTAAATTTATTCATCTTTGATAATGGAATTGATAATGAATGTGAAACCGGATAATTATTTGATTGAATTTTGAAATAAAAAATACCTGACCAAGAGAATGATACTTCTCTATGTTTATTAAAACATGATTTAAAGATAAAAATATGTTTAAATTTTTATAGCTTGTTGTATATTGATTCGATAAGCTTCATAAATTTTAAAACTATGTATAATAAACCAGTAAATTGAAGATGGAATAAACATATTTTTTATGATAAAGATAATTTCTAATGAACATGTTTCTATCTTCTTGAGAAGGTCATGTTCCTTAATTGTTGACATGTGAGAGATCATTTATTTGTGAAGGATAAATTCAATATTTTTGGGAAAATATCACATCATTTGATGTGCTTATTTTTTCCAACCTAAATATTCAACAGTTTTGGATGTGATATTTACATCATGATTTGGTGTAAACCTAGTATGTTTTACCATTGGATGGTTGCGATGATGTGGGTTACAAGATTTAGTTGATGGGACAACTGATGATTCTTCTGATTGGAAGATGAATTGAGATATACCTGTGGGCTTCATGGATATAATAAGATATAATGGAAAGGTTCAAATATTTAATAACATGATTATGTGATAGATCTATATTATTTCTTTAAATCGTTCTATTTAGTGCTCAATTTCTAGGTATCAATTTTTATTTTCATTATTTTCACCAATACATTTGGAATCTGAATGTTCTTTGTTGCATGATTCCTATTGGTGGTAGATTTGCTAGTTTTTAATAGAGTATCAAAAACATAGAATTAATCCAATATTTAATAAATATTTATTAATGTATATGGTTGGTGTGGTCGAAATGAAATTTCTGAATATAAGTTATTTGTGATAAAATACGGACTTTGTTTGAATTATGCCAAGAAGGGAATGGTCTACATGATGGTTTTCAATAAATCAATCAAAAATAATATAAATGTATTATTTAATGAATTATAAAATAAATAATATAAAAAAAATAAAAAATTAAAATAACAAATTAATGTAGATATTAACATTCTTATTTTCCTATAGGATATTTAGTCTCTAGGAAGCCATGTGTCTAACAGAGGGTAGTTGTAGTTTTTCATAAGACTAGTTTATGGACATTGTGTTTTTTGAAGATATATTATATCATGTTTATTAAATGATTTCATATTCTATCCCATCCATGTCGGATAGGTTTAATAACACATAGTGGGATCTTGGTGGATGTTTTCCTCATCATCTTGAATGGGTCAATGGACGGTTGACTTACCCCTCGAGCCCTACTATCTTATCTAGGATTTTACATTTACCGGTATGACAAAAAATGGTTTCAACATATATGCTTATATATATTTCTATATTTTATTGTAATTTTTTGAAACACATGTGTCATTGAATATAGTATCAAATGGGTTATTATAGTATATCACATATAGGTTGAGATGAATTGAGGTACTTACTTGGTGTATTGGTTGTGATATCTTGAGTTATAATACATTATGTAAGATAAATGTCAAATGGGATATGGTCGATCCGAGAACTACTCAAATACTAAATATAAATATCTGTATGGGATGATGTGATATTGTGATGCACAAGGTGCATTTTGAGATTCCTTTACTGGATTCTATGAGATGGATGTTATGGATCATGACTTCTATTATAGGGAAATAGTGGAAAACTAGTGGGGAAGAGGGAGGGTACCCTTTAAGTGTAATTAAAATGTGACATTCTCTATTTTATGAAGCACTTGGTGGGAGTTAGTCATGGTGACAATTGTAACATAGTATATATGTCTAGTAATGAGTTACTTTCACTAATGTTATTTTTTATTTTTCATGATTTCATTATTCATTTCACAAGAGGATTCGAGGAGGATACTAATGACTATACTATTATGATAAAGCTATTTATATATAAACTAATTTTTGGATAATCTAGAGAAGGGTTTTGATCAAGCTTTATCTTACTATATTTTTTTTTATAATTTGATTGGTCCTTATAGTCATTTCAGTCTTTCACTTTCCGTAATCGTACTTTTCTATTTTTTTTATTATAGTAATTTATTAATGTATGTGTTTTCACTTGGGATCAAAATATATATAACTATATGGTGGGTTTTATTAGTGAATCTATCTTATCACTCACTTATTTTTCTTTTCATAGACAATAATTCCTCAAATTTTATGATTATTATATAATTGGTACTTGTTCCCAACCTCAGGCCCATTAGTGGTGGGACTCAAGTAGTCACCATCACCCATCTCTCATTTGTAGCCCATGAGGGGTACACTTTTGGGGGATTGGTTCACAATAATTGAATACAATCATGTTAAGATAATTTTAGGCTGGGATGTCACATTTGGTAGAATGATAATTTGGTGAGTTGCTCAAAAATGGTTAAGTCTTTGGTAACATAGTACTTTGGTGCAAAAAATCACATATTGAGGCCTTCATGTTTGATGTTTTAGGTGAAAAATATGACTACCTTGGGTCTATTAGATGGGTTTTATTTGGATAATACTTAATCATATTCATATATCCATTTCACATAATATATTTTTTGTGCGATAATGATTGTGACTCTATATTTTCATGATAATTAGAGGATTATTCAATTTTTTGGTTTATGTGTTTACACTGATAGTTTGGATGACATCTTATTTGAAATGATGATGTTTTTCTATATGACATGGTTGATATTGATACTTGATGAGTGTGATTACCCCGATTGAGAGGGTGTGGGAAAGGACTATTGTACATGAGAGCGTGTTGGACCATGATGTGTAATGAGAAGATAATTCATGTAATCCAAAAATTGATTGGCATGTGGGAATATTATTTCACGAGTAACGACATGTGAATTAGAATGAGACCTTATAATAAATAATAGTGTATTAGTTTAAAATTGGACATGGGACCTTATTAATGTTCAGAGAAATTTTGAAAGAAGTCTTATCAATTAGGCATTTTAAAAAATGCTATGGAAATCATATAGGTTCAACACTTTATGGATGGATACCTGATTATTTATGAGTTATAATTAATGAAACCACAATAGATCTTTTATGGGACCACTAGGTACACAAACTCTACTACTAGATAACCAGTGCACTTAATTAAATATAGGGATGTCAGAAAAATATCTCCACTGAGATGCTATTGTTTAATGGCTTGATGATGACCTTCCAATAGTATGAAATTAATATGACAGATCCAACAGCTAAACGATGGTCATTTACAATCCAGCCAGTCAATTTTTTTGATAGAAACTAAATTTTCAATGATGGAAATGGTGATTCATTCCCTATACTCTCAAGATGGAGTTGTATTTATAGGAATATCAAAAGCCATGGAAACCTCCACTCGAGTTCAAATACAACTTTTCATCATCAATATTGTATATAGGTATTTGAATGATTAAAAAAGACATAGAGAAACATTTATCAATGATTAAAATTCTCTCTATGATTCCATAAAATTTTATTACTTCATATTCAATGTGAACACTGAAAAAAATTTAAATATTGAATGTTATATACTTAGGGGAGTGTTTTTTATCATGAAAACAACACGAGGGAGAGAATGTAAAACAATCCCTCACAATTTTGGTGATTGTAATCTTATAATATAAATAAAAAAATGAACCATAAAACTAATGTTAAATATATAGATATGATCAAACAACATGGGATTTTATTCCTATTGAAATATGATATATAGGATGCCTACCAGAGCTACATATCCAACACTCAAGAATCACCCTAATAATATTTTTTACAGATTCAAAGAAGTTTTATATCCTATATTGGAGGTTATATCCCTTGTAGGTCCCCTGAAACATTTAGTCTTAAGTCCCTCACAAGACTTGGCTAGGATCCTTACAGAAAGATATCCATGATGAATGACATGAAATTGGATGGTCTGGTCCATGTAAAATGGCCTTAAAATTTATGTTTTTTCTTCTTAAGTGTCACTAAATTACAATGTTTCTAATTTCATTCAAAAATAATATCATGAATACATTCTCAAGGACCTAATCACGACATGAAATTTTTTTGTTATTCCTAGAGAACATTAAATTCCATAGACCCCCACTATGTTTCCAAATACCATTATCATTATAATTATTAACATAAAAATACCCAATCCTTATAAAAAAGTGTATCATTGATGGAGATCCTTTGATATATATAATTTCCACCATCGATGAAAAACCTCATACTAATAAATATTATTCTAAGGATAATAATTGATAAAAATTAACACTTAATTCAAGATAAACCTATCCTATTTCAAGATATAATTGAGGATTTAGAATTTTTTAATAAAACTATAAGAAAATCTTAGAGTATGTAATAATTATACAAAAAACTGTGATATTATCCTAACCTCCCATCCTAGCAATTAATGTGAGTCCCTACAAATTTTCACAACCATTTCCAAATGAAAACCTACCTTTGGAAATATGTTTTACAAAACATAAATAAATATGGTTACCACTTTGTGTATCTGGTTTCATAAAAAATTACCATTTGAAACCACTCAAAATGAATTTTGAAATAAAAAGTGCATGATTGAAGTTAAGGGTTATAAAAACCATCAAATCATTATATTCCATCCCCACATTAGTTTCAGTGAAACAGAAGGATTTTTGACATGAAATGAAAATATTCGCATGTTACATTGTGATTTTAGGGTCTAAAAATAAACATAATGCTTTTTATATAAAACAATAATTTAAAAATAACACCACTTTGAAAATGTTATTTTTTGAAAATGAAAAAAGGGAAATGATGTTAAGAACATCATTCCATTATGTTAAAATAAATTCAATCTTACTAATTTTTGCTATATTTAGGAAATTTTAATCCCTATGTAATTACTAGAATATAGATAACATAAAAAAGATACTAAAATTGAGGGTCATGATAAATAAAAAAACTATTTTGAAGAAAATATGAAGGGTGATTTTGAAGAACCCAAAAATGAGAGTTGAGATAAATATTTCTGGAGTGTAAAAAATAAAATGAATCAAAAACCCATTTTATTTTCAAGCCCCCCCAAATTTTATTATCATTATAGAATGATTTTAAATAAAAAAAGAAATGGAAATGAATAGAATACAAGAAAAGTGGAGAATAATTTTTTATAAAAAAAGAAAATTAACATAAAAAACTCACCAAATAATATGTTCATTATTGGTAAATTTGATTTATAAGATATGAAATTCAAATTAAAATTAATGGAAGAAATAGATAAAGAATAAAATGAGAATAAAAAAACATATTCCATTTATGAAGAATCGTTTTTTCTCAACAAATGAAAATTCTTCTATTTATTTATAGAAAGATCTTGTACAGTATCCTTTAACACCATCCTATATATGTTCAATGGATGGCATGGACGAGTCACATCTCTTTGATGGGGTAGTAGTTCGCACTTCTTCAAACAAAATTATTCCATTAACACAAGATGAAAAGAATAATGTTATAAAAATTAAAAAAATAATGAAATTATAAATATAATATATAACATATAAAAAAATATTTTCCATCATAATTTCCAACACGATAGGTGGTAATGGAAAAAATGAACAATCATCTTTTCGTGAGGTCAAAGTTCACCATACATAGAAACAATATGTTTGTTTTCCAATTGAAGGAGGTTTTGTAATAATAATTTGAACTAATTACATAAAAACATACCAGTATATTTAGGATAATTTTTTACATGTAACAATTGAATAATGATATTTTAGGGGTTGAATAATGAAAATGAATCTATAGATCATGAGAGATTACATTGCCTCAGAACTGGGTATCTACTTTTTGATTATATGAAAAGGCTTTCATGGATTGATTTCCTCCATAGTAAATGTTTCTAAGAGTAATATAGGGATTCTGGAAAGTGTATTGGAAATATTTATTGTAAACATAAGTTGGTTTTTAGGTGTGATGAAGTGGGATAGGTGCTGGCCTTTTATAGGGAAGGAAAATGACTCACTTGGTTTGTTTTAAATGTAGCTAGGTATACCCACAGTTTTACCTAATAAAAGACATAAAAATTAATCCAAAACCAATAATGGAATGTTAATTTCTTATTTAGGTCCAAAAAATAGTTTTTTACTTGTTGATAGGTCATTTGTCCCACTATGTTAAAGGTTTAGTCATTTATTAATCTTAAAATTTCCTTAATAATTGTAATTAATTTTGATCACATTCACAAATATTTTATGTAAAAAAGAACTTCCCATTATTTATTATAAATTATGATGAATAAAAAAAATGGAATCAATTTTTCAAAATTCCATTCCTATAAGTGGCATACATATATTTAAAATTCATCCCACAAGCGGGACGACAGTGCATGTTTTAAATGTAAAACATCCTAATGTTTGATTTTTTTATATTAAATTTGTTATTTAAATAGATTCCAATAGTCTAAATATGATTAATTTATAAAAAAATTATATAATTAAAATATAAAACCAATATTAAACATAATTTATCCTTACAAATTAAATAGTTGAAAAACTTGTTTTAAACTAAAATTCGTTATTTTAACTATTCATTTAAAAAGTAATCTTCATCAGGAAATACCAAAAAATCATCATATGATAATTTTTATGTTTCACATACAAAGTAGAAATATATATTGACATATGAAATTTATTAATGTTTTTGAAAATATATTTAAAATGGGTTCTTGATTAAATGGTAGTTAAATGCCTTAATAAAATTATAGAATTTTATGCAAAAAATTGGGTTTGTTTTTAAGCCTATCAATCATTATGGATGAATATATAATTTATTTCATTGGATATATAATATATATATAGCATTAATATAACTATTTTTTTTAAATTTAATTTATTTCGATAAAACTTCATTCTGAGCATAATAATAATAATATTTTCCTTTATATTCATTCAGTTCTTATATTCATTTCAAATTAGTTTAAAACATATGAGTTCAATTAATATTTAGGTAAACCATATATTTTATTATGGTAGTTATTTTTATTAATAACTACAAATTTAATGTCATGGTTATTTCTTATTATATTGAATAATAATATTTTAATAAGATATTATTGTTCAGTTAAAACAAGGTCTTTCACATAATGTAATCATTCAAAGAAAGTACCTAATATGTATAACTCACACTAACTCGATATTGTGTGAATTTAAAAATAAATAATATATAAAATCTATTTAAAAAGGTTAATATATATTAAATTATTAGTGTGTTATAACCCCTTATGCGATTGGTATCGCGTTTCACGCATGCTATCGAATATAAGGTTCTAACATTAGAATTTTCTGGTGCTACACTTTCATCAACTGTATATGTCATTATATAACATAAATAAAATTAAAAAATTTTATTAGAATATATACTGAATCATTCCAAATCACAATGATACATATATAATCTCGTTACATGTAATTTATTATATCTTTTATGTCTAACATATAATACTTTTACAATTTAATAAGTATTTTTTTCAAAAGGAGAGATGATTGAATTAATTTCTATCATGACCACAATGTTTGGAATTTGAAGATTTTGTATTATGTTCAAATTTCTTAATATCATTGGGATTCCTTTTTCATAATATTTTTTAGGGTAAACATAATCATATATTACCATTTTCTAAATGGGAATACAAATACTACAATGTAAATTTATCATTTGATTATTATAATAAAATGAGTTGGATCCATAAAAAATAAGATAATAAATATTAGAACAAGGATCCATAATAAAATAGATCTTTGAAATCTGTTAGTATTTAAAATATAAAATTAAATGATTATTTTGAATGAAGATATTTTTTATTTAAATAGACCACCTTTGATAAAAATTGTTTTTATGATAAATATGGAATGAAGTAGTGGTGACATTTCATTTTAGAAATCAATTAATTTGTAAATGGAGAATTTAAAATAAAAAATATTTAAAAGGAATAACATGAGAAATCGAATGACAGAAATTTGAAAAAAAAATCATTTAATAAGAATAATATCGTTGTAATTTAATTAATGAAATATCTAAACAAAATTTACGAATGAATGGGAATAAATATTAAATTATGAAATGATGAAAAGTAAATATAGGATGAAAAAAATTAATTATGAATTCAGTTCATGCTCACTATGAACTTCAATGCCTACACCACTCAACATGAGTGGTCAATTATATAAAACAATAAATATTATTGACAATCAAGATTCATTTCCCCCTCATTTTTGTTTTTTGAGAACCCTCTTGATTAGTATTAATACTTATGTAACTCATACATCAATTTCTCAAATTGAGAATAGATAAAGAAAGGTGGTTCAAAATAGAGAGAGGTTTTACATATGTATAATCGTTATTAAGCCCTTCAAAATTTTTCTGGATGATGAATAAAACATGGGATGATAGAATTGAGAAGAATTCTGAAATAGTTTTATCAAATTTTGTAATTTGGAATTGGATAACAAAGATAATTGAGAATCAATCACATTATAATCAACCCAATCTTGGGATCATTGTATGTAACCATGGGTCTACATTAATGGTCCATGATAGTACAATATTTGTTTCCAAATTGGTAGGGAAGGCTATAGAATTAACAAGGATTCATGAAGCCACTTAAGAAAACCATAAGGGAATTTTCAACCATATTTAATACAACCTCATTAGAGTTTATCTAATGACACTGGATAGAATATATCTCCTACTTGATAGTATGTGTGATACATGTTACATGGGGATATAGATAAAATACCACCATCTAAATTCAACTAGAAAGTTGATCGTCAGTGAATTTCAAATTATATGTAGGACATCTATCAGAGACACTATCTTCTTAGATATCCTCCAGCTTTAGGATAGAGGGTTTCTTGAGATAAATTACTTCTTCTTCAATGCACTAACTAGAAAATACTCTTAAATGTTGAGATTCTTCATTATGTACAAGAACACCATCTTCTATGACCATATATTCTCCATAAAAATTACATATTTCGATCTTCTACGTCACATCCAATTAATTTAAGGATGAAGAGAGGAATGACAATTATTTTATAATATATTCCAATTTTAAATATGAATATACAGTACTATGCTAATTTATATTCAATGTAAACAATATAAGTCACATTAATTTAGTTTTTTAAAAACAAGGGTGTGTGTTCATGATCATGAAAGCATCTTTAGAAAGAGTGTTAGAACACATACCATAGTGATATTGTGTAACTTTTGTGATATTTTGGCTGTTATGATTCTCCTATCATATATCTGGTTCGAAAAATTCAAGATATATGATTATAGATAGGACCTACAATGTGGCATATTAAATTAGCTTATTTTTTCGGATTACTATTTAGATTCCCTCCTTAAAATGAATATTTTCATCAATTATGAATATTATATTAACTATAGGATATAACACATATCTGAGTTCTATAACTCATGAAATTAGTCGGAAACAGAGATTCCCACCTCATATAATTTTTCATTCAAGTGTTTTATATATGTGAATAACCCAAATAACTACATCGTGTGATGTGGTCTAACTCATGATGGATGTTAGATATTGTAATTCCCCCATAAAATTTATTCTAGTGGTGCTGGATATAATTCATACTACTCATGTGAAATTAATAATGAAGAGTTTTTAGTTCAAAATCTGTGATAGGTTAGCTATTTAGAATACCATTTACAAATAATATTAAGGATAATCATGGGACATGAGACATCTTCCCCATAGAAAACACTAAATATAAGGTTTGGCCTATGTGATAGGTTGGATATCGAGAATAACCCTCAAATTACATGTTTTAAATGACCGTATTATTATATATTGAGATTAGATATTATGTTTCCTTATAATTATTGTATTCCAAAATACATATGACTCGATGTGGATATTTATTTTCAAAATAGTATTCATTATGATGTGGTTATGAGAGGATTATTATAAAAAATGGTTGAAGTATGTGGGTTCATCAGTAATGGTTTCTAAATTATTACCTCATATGAAAATCCATTTTAATTCTTCTGCATTTTAGGGTATATTTATCTATTATTTTATTTCATGAAAACTAAATTCAACCCTTATATGTTTTTCATGGACATATACTTGCTCATATAAGCATAATGTGTGTCGAGGTGGGAAATAATATCTTTCTTGGACATTGTATCAACCCATACCATAGAACATGGAATGGATTTGAATGTATGTTTATAGATGTGTATGTTTTCATTATCTAATATGTATTTATTAGATATGTACATGTGCTATGGTCATATAGAATTATATGAAAAAGTGGTTCAATAATGATAATTATGTGACTTGGTCATGGGGACATTATTGTTTACATTCCCATTATTTTTCACTATATTTACTTATCAAGGATTCATTATTGTATTTATATAATGAATTATATTGTATAAGTGTATGTAATTGTATTAAAATGTTATGATGGGATGTAACATGTAGATTATTTACTATATTATTAATTTAGAGAGTGATGGTCCTTTTTGTTACATGTTTTTGTCTATATATTTTTTAAATGTCCACATAATGGGAAGGTCATGAAATAACTTTTTTATATATCAGAATGAACGTAGAGATTTATTTTTCCAATTAAAGTCTCCAAATGATTTTTTATGCCCCAGTCACTACTATATAGACTATTATGCATGGGGATCCAATCCAATGATTCTTGGATCCCAAAAAAAAATATTTTTAATTCATGTTGTTATATCAAAATCCACTTAATGAAAATCATAGATATGAAATGGAACATGGAAATATATCATAAATATTGAAATATGAAAGACATTATGAATTCCCACAAATGAATTTAGTAATGGGAAACATTAAACTTGATCATTATTAATCTTCTAAATCTAAAAATTATAGAAAAAATAATATATAGATTTCAATTTCATAAATTTTCATAGTTTCCCAAATATAGATTAATTTATAACTACAAATGATCACCTTATATTTGGGTATCCAGTTTCTATATAAGACATTAATTTATGAATTGTCAGAAAATGAATTTAGAGAATAATTTCAGTATATTCTATGTTTATCTATTCCAACCATTATTAGATATGTAACTATTGAACTATTTACTACTAATATTATTGGGTTCAACAATTTAAAACATAAAATAAATAGAATCGTTCAATATGGTTTGGTGATTGGTAACTATAATTATAGGATAATTCTATAAAATTTCCATAATTTCAGAAAATCATCAATGTGTACATAATGATTATGCTCTTAAATTTGAATAATTCACTCCATATTATTTCATTTTTTAGGATCATAATCTACAATAATATTTTATTGAGCATTATCATAACAGTGATCGCCATTAAATTATCATCAAATAAAAAATAATTCTTCTAAATAATTGACTTATACCATCTTTTTAGTTGTAAAATACCATTAATATACAACATTCCACGGTCATCAATATAACTTCACTCCTAATTTTTCATTAATAATGATAATATTGTGTTTATATTAACCCCAAATGAAGTAGATTCATTATTTAAATGAAACATAAGAAAATCATGAATTCATTAAATAAAAATTTCATTTATTTTAAAAAATAAAGATTCTAATGGTTGCGCCAACGTATATTGTATTTCATCTTCTTCCATTACCAAAAGATTAAAAAATCAGTTATAAATATATTTCTGAGTAAAATTTTCTAAAAATAACCCACCAAAAAATCTAGTTAATACATTTTTATCCTATAAATTCTATGTAATTTTTAATGGGATTATTCTGATACAAGGTGCTAAGATAGTGTGTGATTCTGAGGCCCGGAGATCCCATAATGATCCGTAAAAAAATGTTATGTTTCAAATAGCGCACGAGAGCAATTTTCCAGAAAAAGTGGAATAAATATTAAACAAGGGGGCAGATCAAAAATTAGAGGGCACTGTTGCATTGAAGATCGTTGGTTTACCCTAGCCTCAACCTATGTTTAGTCGCGGCAGTCCTTCAGTGTAAAAACAAAAAAATGGCACCACCGTAAAAAATTACTAAATAAAATTATATTATTTTTCAAATTATTTAAACTCACAAACGATGATTCAAATTGAAAATATAATAGAACCATTGAGCTCGTTAGTGTATGATTTTTTTAGGAAGAGCCTAACATTAGCCGTCGCGGGCCAACAATGGTAGTTAGTTTTTGTTAGTATATAAAATAAATATGTAACAATTAATTTATTTTTAAAGTCCTATAACTCCTAAATCGTAACTCTTATTAGAAATCTAAGAGTACCATTGATCTCTTTAAGCCGTCTTACACTTAGGTGAACTTAATCTCAACCTGCATGGGTTAAGGGTGAATGATTGTTTTTGAAAAAATATTTAGAAAATTTAAATGGAACGCATATGCAGTTTTGGATACTTTTAAACGGGTGCCCGTATTTAAAATCGGAGGGAACCATTTCATTTGGAATGGTGACATTACCTAAAAATGGACACAACCTCAACTGGTGCAGGCCGAGGGAAAAAGTTAATTTTCATACTTTTTTAGAAAAATAAAATAAAATTAAGAAGATTATTTTATTCAAAATAATTGTTTAGCTTCAATGTAGAAATTAGGTGACTGTTTCACTTAAAAAATCGAATTCTGTATTGAATCATTATCTAAATCATGAAAGTTAAGATTTTTCATAAAGGAAGCAATTTAATTACATGACAATGTATCATAAAATAAACTCAATGATGAGTTTCTCTTTTAATGAGAGAATGGGTTTGATAATTAGAGATGGAATTTCTCTAAAGGAGGAAAACTGATTTCTCTCCAATGATGAACACCAATGAATCAAAAATTAGTGATGATGTCTTGTAGAATGGATCTGGGAGAGGATATCAATGAATGCCAACATCTTCGAATGTATTGACAGAAAAAATGAACCTTCTCTAGATAGGGTGTATTTTTTTGTTTTGAATTACCATGTTCTTTATTCTAATACAATGAATGAGGATTAACCCACAAAGTGGTTGATCCACGGATCACTTGTTCTTGTAGGAGGGTGGTTATACTCTGGGTTTTCATTCAAGTTGCCTTGTTGTTACAATCTTGAACCACCCACCTTGTTTTAAACACTAACGCGGAGCATGCGGGCCAACACGAGCATGGCCTGAGCCCTTCTACCTCTGTGCATTATTGAGGGTTAAACCTCCAGGATGACAAAATGTATTTTTTGAGGCTGTAGTAGGGAAAATTGCACCCCATGGAGACCGGAGGCTCATGTGTCTTGAATAATGGACCACCAAAAATACTCGGTGGTCCTCTGAAGGCACTGCCCGCACACCAGCACCGGTGCCGGCTGTCGGCTGGTGGCGGCATAACATAATGGAATGACGAGGGTGGAGTCACGACCGAATGGGCTGTGGAATTTTAGTATGTGTAGTTGGCAATGTGTCGTCATCTGGTGGATAGTGACGCGGGCACCTGACCCCGTAGTTTTGAGTGGCTCGTGCCACGCGACCCACAGCGAACCACCGACATGATGTCCAACAACAGCATGCAGGTCCACAAGAACTTTTGGATTAGCTTGTCACGATGCGCAATAACCAGATTCCACATAGTGTTCAGGTTAGAGGGGACACATTAGATGGGAATGCAAGACTGGGGTGCAGAAACCAGACTGCAAGAAAGCTCAAGATGGAATTAAATATTGTCCAATTCTATGGGTTGGGCCGATGTAATATTTCCAGGACGTTCAGAGGAACAGGTTGGAAATAAATCATCTCATCAATGGAGGGCTGATCCAGATGGGACTAGGTCTTTAGGTGACCCATGGGGTGGACCCTCAACCTAACTGATCTAGGTCTAGCAAGGCCTAATGTGCATATCCCGCTGTCTGGGATAGATCGAGCCAACACAAAATTGAACCTGGTTGGGTCTGGAAAGTTGAAACAAACCTGAGCATGTGGGACCCCTAGTCCGGGTTGGTTAGGTCGGACTGGGCATGGAAGCAACCAACCCCTATTTACTAAAATGAAAATATATATCATACCGGTGGTCTGATTGATGATCCATTTGCAGCGTTTGAACCCTCGTGAAGAGGCGGATATTTTGGCATACTCTAATAAGCATTTCATGGATGTTGGAATATAATAAATGGACTGAGTAGAGGTGTCTCCCGGAATCATGTTCACTACATGCTGGAACCCTGCGGCTGACAGAGACCCAATGACTACAGACAAGAGACAATGTGTGGATCAACTACAATAGCCCAGTTGGAAGTGACTCTATTTGACTCGATAGGCCCACAGCGGGGAGTAGCTCTATGTAACCCAGCAGACCCACGGTACTCGTCGGGGATGAGTACATTAATATGATGGACAAAGTGGGAGGTGGCACTATGTTACTGAGTATACCCATAGTGGAGAGTGGCTCTCTATGACCCGGTATACCCATGGTACTTTTTATGGATGACTACCTCAACAGTCCAAGGATAGTGGGAAGTGGATATGTGTGACCCAGTAGGCCCACAGGGGGGAGTGGCTCTTTGAATCCCATCATACACACTATAATAAGTAAAGAGGAGTACAACAGTTTCCCAAGGTGTTTACTGTTATGACCAATAGTCTTTATTTCAATAATTTAGATTATACCAGTGTGAGTAGACTCTTAGTGTACCTGGTGTACTCTCCTCTGTGGTGTACATAGTTTAATTGGTGTAATATTTTCAATAGTGTACTTAGATTACTTGGAATACTCTCCTCAGTGGTGTACTTAGTGTACTTGGTGTACTCTCCTCGGTGGTGTATTTAGTGTACATGGTGTACTCTCTTCTGTGGAGTACTTAGTGTACATTTTTCACTCTCTTAAGTGGTGTACTTAGTGTAATTTTTGTACTATCCTCAGTGGTGTACTGACAATACCTTCTTCATACTCTAATTTGTGGTCTTTCCTTTGGGGTTTGTGGTCCCTACTGAGTATTGTGTTACTCACCCCTACACGATCATTGCCTGCCTGTTTCATCTCTAGTGTTAGTGATTGACACTTCAATGGAGACCTTTGTGGTCCAGGACCAGGTAGTGCATAATGAGACGGTATAGATGAATGCTTCAATGGAGACCTTGGTGGTCCAGGACTAGGTGGTGCTCTGTGAGATGGTACGGACGTGCCTACTACAATGGCTACATTCTGTAACCCTTCACAAACCCTTCAAGTATGGAATCAAGTGGACAGACTGGGGTAGTTGTATTGTCCTTTTTGGTTTTGGGTTTGTATCCGGGCCCCTTTGTACTCTCAATTTTTGATGTCTGTGTTTGTATAGGTTTACAGGAAAATGTCTTCCCTTTTGGGATATGTCTTCTCGGTGCTAGTATCTAGCCCCTGGCCTATGGAAGGAATATTTGGGGTTAGTCACGTCACAAGCACTGGGGCATGGGTCGTGACAATGTGGTATTAGAGGTGGTCAGTTCTACCAGAAGAACTATGAGCCTGTAATTTTTTTTGGGGAAAAGTGTTAAGTGTTTAGAATTTGGCATTCAGGTTATGAAGTCCAGTATTGGTGTGACAACTGACATATCCATGCACAATGGAACTGAATTATGCTTTCTAACACAGAATATGAAAACCCTAGTTGCATGCATCTTCAAATTATTTCTCATGATCTTTCTGAGTCATATTATTCTCACTAGGTATAATCTATGAATAGTTATTCACCTAGATCTCTTCCAATATTCCTCCACGCATACGGGAAACCAAGATTCTAGTGTGTGACCATGAGGATGGTCCACAGAGTGATGAGGCTTCGGTACTGGGCTCGTTGCCCAAGATAGAATCTTTGGATGGTGTCCGATATTTTCCACCACCCACTGGTTAGTAGATACTACAGGAGATACCGGTAAAGTATGGTTTTTGGATCAGTGCATTACATGAGTTTAATTGACAAAGACCCCCCATGTTCTATGGAGAGCCCGACCCATAGGGATCTAAGTATTGGCATGATGTGGTTACTAAGTTTTCCAATAAGGGAACCATTAGATCAAGTGTTAGTCATAGTAGTGAGCCTTCTACGTGGATCAACAGGGCGATGACAGGGTTAAGATTACATGATCTTATGATGAGGTGACTTTTACATGGACAAAGATTGAGAAACACTCTCTAATAAAGGGTTATTTTCATAAAATCAATGGGTTATGTGTGAGAAATAGATTCAATAGCTTCAGTAGGATGTCATTTTGGTAGCTGAGTATTTATAAAGGCATATTGACCGTTCTATTTCCTCGATGAATATGATATGATCAATGATTTAGGGCTCATACCTTTGAGTCTGATTTGTTTAGGGACATCCAAGATAGAACTATTCATCTAAACATTCCTAATTAGGATAGACTTCTAGAGTGATTCACTGTGGTTGAATGTTATTTGGTAGATCATATACGTTCAGTGGATGTCAGTAGTGGGAAATCAGGAAACAGACGTCAGTCTCAGTTACATGGACGAATATGAGGACCTATTTTCAAGGACTGTTCGAAGAAAAAATCCTAGTAAAGAGATAGATTTATGATTTTATCTATAACCTTGGATGAAAACTGTATCTACACTTAAATATTGTATTGATCTCTAAGATCTTTGGGAGATGATGATACAGTTAGAGGACTAGAAGAGGAAGGGGTTCGTAATGCTCAACGTTTTTCATGGGCACCCCCAGTGTTGTTCACCAAGAAGGAAAAAGAAATCCAGAGGATGCGTGTGGAATTTCAGCACTTGAACCAGGTGACCTTGAAGAACAATTATAAAATACCATTGTTTGATCACCTATTCAATTAAATGAAGGGAGGAGGATGGTTCTCAAATATGTCCCTCAGATCAGGATATGGCCAGCTTCAATTGCGAGATGATGACATCTCAATGAAAGATTTCAGATGTTTCTATGACCACTACATGTACATAGTGATTTTATTCATAGTGAAGAAACACCCATCAATGATCATGGGACTCATGAACATGATCTTCTACTCATACCTAGACTGTATTTTAGTTGTCTTCATTGATGAAATTTTAGTGTATTCAGCGTTATAGGAGAAGAACGTGATACACCTAAAGAAGTTTCTGGACACAATCTGAGAGCACCATCTCTATGGTAATCTATAGAAGTGTGATTTATGGATACAAAAGGACATATTCATGGAATATATCATCTCAGAAGAAAGTGTTATAGTGGATCCTACAATCATAGAGGTGGAGCTTTCCTAGGATCACCCTATGCGAATTACCGATGTTTAGAGATTCCTTGGGTCACCTAGGTGCTATCTGAGGTTTGTAACCGGCTTCTCTATAGTAGAAGCACCCATGAAGGCATTAATTAAGAAGGTAAAACTCTTTTTATAGACAGAAAGATGTCAGCAGAGCTTAAAAAGTGCACCTATCATGAGGCTTCCAGGGGAGTGTACCAACTACATGGTGTTCTGTGGAACATCAGGAACTAGGTATGGTTGTGTCCTGATATAGGGGAAAGTAGTGATTTTTTATGGATTGAAAAAATTGAGATTGCATGAAATGAACAATGAAACTCCTGAACATGAGTTAGAATTGGTAGCATTGACACTAATGAGGTGCTGAAACTACCTTATGGGAGAAAGATTCATCGTCTACTCTGACCACAATTGTCTCAATTATATATTTTCTCAAAATGATCCGAATCCAAGACAATGATATTGGGCAGTTTTATTCTAGGTCAATAACTTTGAGATAGACTATACTTCTAGGAAGGGGAACATGGTGCTAGATGATCTCAGTACGAGGTCGAGTTCACAGCTAGTGAATGAGGCCTCTATGAAGTTGGCCTCATTTCTGATATCCTTTTAGGATAGAGATGAGTCAGCTTATCTTCAGTCGATGGTGGTTCCCCCTCAACTCTTACAGTGAGTCAGGGAGGCGCAACTCAGAGATTCCAATAGTGAGACACCACATTCCCAGATTTCTACTAGGCATGCCTCTAATGGATATTTAAAAGTTGGGGATCACATCATCCTTTTTGGAGGACACACCATAGTACAAATGGAATTGTGGGAACAGGTTTTGAGGGAGTTCCATAAAACCCCATTTACAATGCATCTAGGTGAGGTGAATATGTACAAGGACCTCCAACATCTGTATTGGTGGCCGGGGATGAAGAAGGTACTGGAATAGTTTTTTTATAGATGCCTCACTTTCTAGTAAGTGAAGGCTGGGCACCAGGTTCCAGTAGTGTTTAGCAGATGAACTAGGATTCCCCTAAAAGCTAGATATTTGACGATGAGGTGTTGTTTGCGGAATTCCCAGTGGAGATAGGGGATCGACCGGAGCAGGTCCTTCATGGAAGTTCAACTAATCTGGTGCACATTTGGTGGCAGTACATGAATCTTTAGGAGAGAACATAGGTGGGGGAAGCTTAGATTCATGCCCATAAACCCTTTTGTTTTTTTATCCTTTAATTGGATTACGAGGACGTGAAGTCCTAAAGGTGGGTGAAATGTAATGTACTTTTAATTCTATGTAATTTGTTTAAAAGTGACTATTTTGAGATCCGTTGCTGGGATGACGTGTGATTCTGAGGACTGGAGTGCCCGGAGTGATCCGTCAAAAAATTTTATTATTTAAATAGAGCACATGAGCCATTATTCGGAAAAAGTGGAATTAATCTTAAACGATTTCCCAAATAAGAAATTTGATGGCACCATTTCATTCAAGGTGGTTGTTTTGCCTTAGGTGTTACCTAAGATTAGTTTGTGTAGACCTCAAGTGAGATGTCCTGAAAATAGCATAACTATAAATAAAATTATTAAAAAACTTTTTTTTTCAAAGGATATTAACTCATGAATGGTGACATGGACTGAAACTCTGAGACCAACAATTATCTCATGATGGTAATATATATTTGGAAAAGCCTAATGTTGGTTGTCATGAGCCAACAATGGAAGTTAGATTTTTTTCGTAAATTAATATATAAGTTACTATTTTGTTTAAATCCACTTAACTCCTAAATGGTAACATAGTTTGGAATTATGAGAGTACGTTTTAGCACATGAGGGTGTTTTACCTTTTGGTGGTGCCTAACCTCAACTGACACAATTCAGGGGTGAACGACTGTTTTTGAATTTTTTTGGAGAATTAAAATGGTGCACATGCACTGTTTTGGAAACGTCTAAATAGGATCATAAATTGAAAATCCAAGGGGACTGTTGCATTCAAAAAGGTGACACTACCTGAGAATGGAAATAACCATGATCGGTGCAGGTCGAGGTAAAAAGTTAATTTTTGGATGTTTTAGGGAAAAAACAAAATAATCATATAAATGTTATTTTATTCAAATGAATTGTTTTGCTGCAACGTAGCGATGAAGACGATTGTTTCATTCCATAAAAGAAATATTGTAGTGACCCTTAAACTAAATAATAAAAGAAATGATGTCTCATAAATGACACAGAGTAACAATAGTATGACACATCATAACCAAAATTCTGTGACACATTTCTTTTTCAATGAGATTGCTCTTTTGGATGATGAAATATTTCTCTCCAATGAAGAATTTTGATGAATCTGAAATTGGTGACGACGTCTAGGAGATTGGATCTAGGATCCTATATTACTGAACACCAATGTCCTTGAATGTATTGACACCAAAAATTTGTCGGGCGCCTTCCTAGTTGGATCACTGGGTAACTCCTCCTCAAATGGTGCCACATGGTTTCTCTTTTAATGGGGTGTTTTTAATGCGTGCCAAGACCTTGTGAATTAATTCACCCAGTGAAACTCTTTTTACGTGGAGAAATTATATGACACTAATTGTTTTTCTTATATATGGAGACAGAGGAAATACATTTCAACCTCACCGACAACAACAACGCTGAGAGAAAATCCCATTTGTTGACCACCTTTCTTCAACGAGCATCTTTGCTACTCTCTATATTTTATCCACACATTTATTCTTGAGTATTAATTTTGAGATCCATTCCATTTTTGTGGAGTCTATATTGTGTACCACCTGATTTTAGTGGATCCCTCTTTCTAGACTTGTTCCCATGGTTTTTCCCTTCTGGGTGTTCCACATAAAAATTCCCAGTGTCAGCTTTATTTTCTGCACATTTAATTTATGGTCGCTGCGCATCCGTTTTATTTGGGGGGAAAGATTTTATTTCCCCTGCACGTTCGATTTTCAATTGTTTACATGTTCTCCACATTCCCATCTTTCCCAACATCTGGTATCATAGGGTTTGGTTTTTTTCATATTTAATATGGCGGCCATTTACAGTCGGATGATTTTGCTGAATGGTACCAACTACCATATGTGGCGACTTAAAATGAAGGATCTTCTTTTTGTCAAGAAAATGAATATTCCAATGTTTAGAACCCAAAAGCCATAGAGGATGTCTCATGAAGGATGATCATTCGAGCATGAGATGGTTTGTGGCTTCATTTTCCAATGGGTAAAACACAACATTATGAAACACATTGTCAACATCTCCCACGCCAGAACATTGTGGGAGAAGCTTGAGACGACATACTCTTCCATGATAGGAAACAACAAATAGTTTCTTATCAAGAAACTGATGAACTTGAGGTAAAGACAAGGTATGTATATTTTTTATTATTTATGAGAATATCAAGGATGTTTTTAATAGTTGTCTTGCATGGGTATCAATTTTGAAGATGTGGTTTTAGATTTTTTGCTGCATAACACATTACCAGATTCATGGGAGAATTTATTTGTTACTCTAACTGGTTATGCTCCTAATGGTGCTGTGAAATTTAGTTTGGTCAAGTCTGATATTTTAAATGAAGATGTCAAGAGACGTACTAAGGAGAAATATTCATCAGAACATTTAGTCATAGAGAATATGGAGAGAAGCCATGACCGGGGGCAGAGAAGTAGAGGTTAGAGCAGAGGGAGAAGTAAATATATACCGAAGCAGAGAGATTTCAAATGTCATAATTGTGGTATGAAGGGGCATGTTATGAAATTTTGTTATCTACTGAAAAGAGAGAACAGATTGAAGTAAAATCCATAGATGAAAAATGGTGATGGAGTTGATCATGTCACCGCTGCTACAGGGGGAGATCATGTTATTGTTTATGACTCCATTAACATTCCTTTTGATGATTCTTACTGGGTTGTTGACAGTGGTGCATGTTTTCATGTGACATCGAAGAAGGAGTTCTTTACATCGTACGACCTATGTAATTTTGGGATTTTGATGATGGGAAATGATGGTCATGCTGATGTTGTACACATCAGGACTTCTTGTTTAAAGACCAGTACATGAAGTAAGGTGACTTTGAAGAATGTTCGACATGCACCCAAGGTTCGCTTCAATATCATTTTTACCATCTTTAGTGAGGATATTAGTACTTTTGGTGATTTAAAATGGAATCTTTCCAAAGGATCATTGATTGTGTCTCGAGGGAAGAAGCAATCAGGTTTGTACTGGACTAGAGCTTCTATTTCTTGGGATAATTATTTCATTATTGAGTGCAGTGTTTCATCCATGTTGTGGCATAAGAGGCTCAGTCACATCAGTGAGAAAGGACATGGTTGTTTGGCCAAGAGAACTATTCTTCCATATTTGAAGAGTGTCAAATTGGACACATGTGATCATTGCATGGCTAGAAAACAGATCAGAGTGAGTTTCATCAGTCATCCTCTACACAAGAATTCAAAGATTCTTGAATTGGTACATTCTGACATTTTTTGTACCTTGATATCTATGACCTTTAGTGTCAGTATTTATTTGTTATATTTATTTATGACCACCCATGAAATCTATGGGTTTATGTTTTGAATTCCAAAAGTCTGGTGCTCAATGGTTTTATGAAATTTCATGTTTTTGCTGAGAGGGAATCAGGCATGAAATTGAAATGTATTCACAATAACTATGGGGGAGAGTTTTGTGGTCTGTATGATCAACACTATAGATGGGAAGGAATTATTCAATAGGAGACGCCGCCCACGACACATCTACTGAATGGTGTAGCTGAGCAGATGAACATGACTTTGTTGGAAAGGATTCGCTGTTTTCTTTGGGAAGCATATTTTCCTGGACATTTTTGGGGTGAGGTTTTACTAACTGTTGCTTATTTTACCAATTTGTCACATGTAGTTTCTTTGTAGACAGACACTCTCGAAAAGTTTTGTTATGGAAAAGAGATCAGGTACGATCACTTGCTTGTTTTTGGTTGCAAGGCTTTTTTTCATGTGCCTAGAGATGAGAGATCCATGTTGGATGGTATGACACGCCGATGTATTTTTATTGGATATGGATATGATGTTTTTGGGTAGAGGATCTATGATCCTATTTTGAGGAATCTTTTCAAAAGCCATGATATAGTGTTTAAGGAGGATCAGACTATTGTATACATTGATAAGTGAGATAAAGATAATTCTCCAACTTCTGATGGTTTTTTTCAGTCTTGAGCCATGTTTTGATTCACATTTACCTCATATTGTTGATTTTGATGATCATGATGATGTTCAAAATTATGCTCACAGTGACCAGGTTGGAGTTGATGTTTCTGATACACCTTTTGTTTCTGATGATCCGGTTGCAGGGGTTATTAATGAACGCACAGTTCCACTTCGGAGGTCATCTCGGCATCTCACCGCTTCTACTCGATATTCACATGATGAGTTTGTTCTCCTTGCTGAAGGAGGAGAACCAGAATCATTTGACGAGGAAATGGATATTGAATTGAAGGATAGATGGGTTGCGACAATGGATGACGAGATGACATCATTGCACGAAAACCACACATTTGAGATGGTAAAGTTACTGACAAGGAATAGAACTTTGCGAAATCGGTGGATTTATCGGATTAAAATTTTTGAATCTAGTTCTATTCCAGGATACAATTCTAGTTTAGTTGCCTAAGGATTTCGTCAGTAGCCATGTATTGATTTTGTTGAGATTTTCTCACCTATTGTCAAAATGTCTTCCATTCGGGTTGTTCTTGGTTTGGCTGCTAGTTTAGATATGTAGATTGAGCAGATGGATGTGAAGACAACGTTCCTACATTGAGATTTAAAGGAAGAGATTTATATGCAGTATCTAGATGGTTTTGTTGAAATAGGTAAAGAAAATATCATCAGTAGGTTGAAAAAGAGTTTGTATGGTTTGAATCAAGATCCAAGGAAGTGGTCTAAGAAGTTTGAATCTATCATTTCTCATTAGGGTTTTAGGAAGACATCTTATGATCATTGTGTTTTTGTCCAGATAATTAATTATGATAATTTAATTATACTGTGGCTTTTTGTTGATTATATTCTCATTGTTCGCCATGATACTTCTTGAATTGATAGATTAAAGAAGGATCTTTTCTAGTCTATTACGATGAAGGATTTGGGGCCAACACGACAGATTCATGGCATGACGATCTCTCGTGACAGGAAGGCCAAGAAGTTGTGGTTATCTCAGAAGAGATACATTGAGAAGGTTCTTCAGAGATTTTCTATGGATAGAGTGAAAGTGGTTAGTACTCATCTTGATTTACATTTTTAGCTTAGTACTAGTTAGTCACCTTCTACTAATGAAGAGAGAGGAGATGTAGCACATAACTTATTCATCTACTGTTGGATGTTTGATATATGCAATGATATGTACTAGACCTGATATAGATCATGTAGTTGGTGTGGACAATCATTTTCTATCAAATCCAGGTATAGAGAATTGGAGTGTAGTGAACTACATTTTCTGGTATCTTCATGGTAATTCTGAGACGAGATTGTGTTTTGGAAAAGGGGAAACTATGCTTTTTGGCTTTACAGATTCAGATATGGCTGGAGATATCGATTCGAGGAAGTCTACTTCAGGATATTTGATCACATTTGTAGGGGGAGCTATATGTTGACAGACTATATGGCATAGATGTGTTACTCTATCTACCATAGAGTTAGTGTTTATTGTAGCTACTGAGAGGTGAAATGAATTGTTGTGGATAAAAACATTTATTGGAGATCTCAATTTAAATCAGGATAGGTATGTTTTAGATTTTGATTGCCAGAGTGCTATTTTTTTGGGAAGGAATTCCACCTTTCATGGCAGGTCAAAACATATCGATGTTCGATGTCATTGGATTCGCAACGTCCTTGATTCAAATCAGTTAGAACTTGAAAAGATCCACACTGATGATAACTGGTCAGACATGTTGACCAAGATTTTACCCAGAAGTAAATTTGAGACTTGATGACAGATTGTAGGGATGGAGGTGATCCCCACTGGAGTCGGAGGGGGAGTTTGTTGGGCGCCTTCCTGGCTGGCGCACCAAGTAACACCTCCTCAAATGGTGCCCGTGTGGTTTCTATTTTAATGGGGTGTTGTTAATGAGGGCCAAGACCGCATGAATTAATTCTCATGGTGACATTCTTTTGAGGTGGCAACATTATTTGAGGCTGATTCTTTCTCTTATATAAGGAGGCAGAGGCAAGGAATTTTAACATCCCCGGTAGCAACAACATAGAGAGAAAATCCCATTTGGTGATCGCCTTTTTCGACGATCATCCTTATTGCTCTCCATATTTTATCCACACTTTTATTTTTGAGTATTACTTTTGAAATCCCTTCCATTTTTGGGGAGTCCTTGTTGTGTACCACTTGACTTTAGTGGATCCCTCTTTCTAGACTTGGTCCTGTGGTTTTTCCCTTTTGGGTTTTCCACTTAAAAATTTCTGATGTCACCTTTATTTTCTGCATATTTAATTTAAGTTCACTGTGCATCCATTATATTTGGGGGGAGTGATTTTATTACCGCATCACATTTTCCTTTCAATTGTTTCCGCGTACGTCGCTTTCCTATCCTTCCAAACAAAATAAACTTTCATCATGTAGGTGTAATTTTTGTTTGGTTTTGAATTTCCCCATTCTTCATTCTAAAACAACGAACATGGATCAACCCATGAACTTATTGATCCGCGGATCGCTTGTTCTTGAGGGAGGGTTCTTGTACTCGGGAATTGCATCGGGGTTTCCTTGTTAAAATATTGATCCTCCCCCTTGTTTTAAACTCTAACGAGGAAGTTGTGGGCTGAAACAAACAATGCATGATCCCCTCCTCCATTGTGTTTTTTCATGTTAGAACCACCATGTAGACGATAATGAGTTTTCAAGGCAGTAGAAGGGAAGATAGAACCCTATAGATGATGGAGGCACAGACAGATCAAATAAAAAGACACTGGAGTGGACCAAGTGGTCTGCGAAAGGAGCTTTTAGTACACCGACATTGGCAGCGGCCACATGCTATTGGCTACATGCCACGACATCACTTCGAGGGAGGTGACGAAGCCGGTTCAGGATGCATCGTTGTAGAAGGATCCACTGATATTGTAACACCTCAAGCATATATGAGATGGATTATTGTTAATTTCTTGGATTTATTTTGTTTTACGTTACACCAAGATTAGTTTGCGCTATATGCAACACCGTATTGGCTTGCAGTATACACAACACTAATCTTGGCTTGTGTTTCACACTATTTTTAGTTCCCTTGATAGAATTCATTTCAAGCAACACTGAATATAGATTTTGTTCAATTTATAGGATAAATATGTATGGAATATGTAATACAAAACACCAAAGAAAGCGTTCACTAAACAAAACATTTAATTGTCTTACGTTACATGCAAGAGCGACCTTCCTCAATAGTTTCTGTTGTACGCAATACTGAGTTTCACTAAACAATGATATATTATTAGAATATTATATAAATAGCTATTGTTAAAAGTATTAACGTCATTTTTAATCTTTTATCACATTATAATTCTTCTTACACATTTTCTAGAATATGATATGATAACAAAATCATGTTTTTCGGATAAAAGAAGTATTTTTTAAAAATTTAAGTTATTACGACTTTTGATGGAGCACCCATTTTAAATCTACATTTTGATACCTTTATAATTTAAAATTGACTAAATAATCATCTTATTTGGAAGCAGAAGATACAAATTTACTTTTAATGAATTTTTTATAATTTTCTTATAAAATAAAAATTTTAATGAATGGTAATAAATACAACATTTTAATTCAAACTACTGTTTTATCTAATATATATATATATATATAGATTATTATTTTAATTTCTTTTAAAGTATAATTGGATTATATTTTTATCATTTAATCCAATGTTGGTCATTTTATGTAATTTCAATTTTAAATTTGACAAAAACACGTCAAATACTTTGATAGTTATTCCTTCTTAAAGACTCGTTTTTTGGTATTGAAAATGTGAATTAATATTAAATTAATTACTTCTACTTATGTGTTTTGAATTTGGAAAAGTGGATTCCATATTTGGAATCATAAGGTTCAAATTTTATAAATAGGAACCTTTTATTTTTGGACATTGTGAATAGTAACATCAGTAAATATTTTCTTTACCATGGTGAAAAAGTAAATCTTGTAAATAAGGGTACAAAATAATATTATAATAATATTAAACTACCCTAAAAATTGTCCTAATCCTATTTTATTATATACGTCCAACCATGGGGATACTGCGGTCGATTTTGGGACACCATGGATTCACTTGGATATGAAGATGACATTTTATAATAATTAATTTAAATTAAAGATAATAATAACCTAAACATATGTCTTTTACTAAATAGATTTTAATATAGGGTTATCTAAATGATATCTGTATCTATATATATTCATTATAAGTACACAATAATATCATACTTAATTGTATTTTATTTAAAATTTTATATATTTGTCAAATATATTTATTTATGACATATTTATGATATAGTGAATACCTCATTAATGAATCATTTTAAAAAATGAATTTATAAATATTTAAATAAATTTAATTTGAACATTTTAATTACATAAAAAAAATTTGGATTAAATTTAAATATTAGGGATAATTTAATTTCATTGGTTTGAAGGAATAATGTTTTTTTTTTAATTTTTAAAAAATTCATGTACGAATACAGTCCAAAATTGACATATAACTTAAAACATAAAATAGTTTATTAAATTATATTAAATTCATAAAAATAAAACATTCGGAATTTTTTTAATATAAGTCCAAAAATTTCATTAATAACCTTTTGGGGGTCTTTTGACAATATATGGTAATTACATTAACCCGCAATGTGTAAATAACATGATATCACGGTAATATTAAAAAAGGTAAAATAAGGGTTAAACAAAAAATATACAGATAAAAAAATATTCATAACTCATATAAATAATATTGGATTATGGTTATTCGAACCAACATTATATTATCTTATAATTAAATATGTTTGTTTTCATTTTTAATTAAAATTAAATTTATAAAAAATTAATATTTTGAGAGTTTCGTAAAGTGCACCTTTCTCTCTTATAAATAGGAACCTCCTTCCTCTCCACTTCCCTCCATTTTGAGCCTTTAAGTTCAGCCAAACCCTGGAAAATTATCTTCTAAACTTCCTTAGTTACAATATAGAAGTTTAGGTATTCTCAAAATACTAACTCTAGTGACCCAAGAGTAAATATAAAGGAGGCACAACAAGGAAGAGGTAATCTCTTCTACCGATTCATTAAAATTTAATTTTTCTTCTACTTATTCTTCATTAGATGTTTAGTTATAAATTAATAACATCTTTATAAATAATACGAAGATATGTTATTATAAATATTAAACAACACTGTTTGACATTTTATCAAACCTATGAAAAATGAAGTCACTGCACCTGCGTACGTACGACTTACCATCTCCACGTCATGGAGTAATTTTTTATCACCACCACCTTACATGGATTGGTATAATGGTTTAAATAATAACAATATATTATTATTATAACATGTTAAAAATTATGAGATATTATAAACCATCCACTCTAATAGCAGTGAAAAATAATGGGAATGATATCGTCGCTCGTACATACATACGACTTATTCTCTCTACAACGCGATGAGATTAATATACCACATTAATAATTTAAGTATGATTAGAAAGTATATATAATAAATAATAATGAAATATAAGACATAATTATTCTACTAGATCTACGAATATATATATATGTCAAATAGTTACATCCATTCAATTTATTAAGTAAACGAAAACAACGTTCATGTGTACGTATGAACTACTGTCTCCATGAATAATGTATTTCATTTATTTTATCTATCTATTATATATAAAAATTTATATACTAAATATATATAATATATAAATCATGTTTTACATTATTTATTTAATTAAAATATGATATAATAAATAATATACACAATATGATGTCAAAACACTTATGATAAATAAAACGATTATTACCCAAAACGTTGCTTTACCAATGAATTGACAAATTAATGGGTAATATAAAGTAATAAGTGACTCATATATGATATAATATATATCATTAAGATTATATTAAAATTTATAAATATTTTTAAACCCGCTATATGGGTGTTTCAGACACGTGTTGTAGAAATCCGACCTAAAGTAAGGGATTATTTCTTCCCACAGTTATTTCTGAGGGACATATGCCTAACACACCACCTATATCATTTTTGTGGTGTTTATACTTCCCATCAATTTTTTATTATTTTTATTATGAAGGATATGATATTTTCATATGAATGTATTTTTCTTTATTTTATGAGTCATATTATTCCAATGATTATAATTGGTAAGGGATAATTTTTCAATCTTATTTTTATTTGAGATTTCTTATAAATAAGTATTAAATGGGGTTATATTTATCATCCAAGTCCATGAATTTTATAAATGTTTTCATAAAATATATACTATTCTTACATGTATTTTTAATGATATGTTTACCCATTTTTAAATTAAACTAAATGTTATGGATGGAATCATTCTTTTGTTTAACATATGAGGTAGTTTTTTTTGGAATTTTTCAAGAAAAGTATGAGGAGATTATTTTATAACTTATATTTCACGAATATATTTTTACACATTCATAATGCCTTATTCCCATGAATTATTTTCTATATGTTTACAAGTTTATTTTCAAAAAAATTAATTTATTTTAAAATCTGATGACATTTTGTGAAAAGAAAATGTTTCTGAAAAAGAAAGGATATTTTCCTAAGAAGTATGTTCATGTGTTTTATCAAAATTATTTTCCATATAAGATTGAAATAAAATTTTTTATATTATTACATTGATTTTATTGTGTTTATGATTGATATATTTTTATGAAATCCATTTATTTTAAATGTATTTTGATGGAATGATGTTTAATAATCCCATATTATTTTATAGGTTATTCTGTGATGAATGATTTATGTTTTAGTGGAACATGCAAGAAGGATTTCATTATGAGATGGGTGAGACCTATATCTCCTCCAATGCATTGGGTAAAAAATTATATCTCATGATATAAACATGGCTAGAATAGAATGTAAATCTGGTTCAGTATTATAGGGCTAGAATGACAAGTTAGTCTAGTTCAGTAATAAATCGATGGAATGGCATGTAAATCTGGTTCAGTAATTCACGGTTGGAACCACAACTAAACCGAGTCAGGTAAACCAAAATTTCCACTATGAAGGTCTTAACAGCAATGAAATATCTAATATGGAAATCATATTATGTGTTTTTTAGTTTTCCATAATTACATGTTTTATTCCAATGTTATTCTATCATGGTTAATGTTCCTTTATGATCCATGCCTTACGTACTGCCAATATTTATTTCATGTGTCACGATTTTGATGTTTAAAATTTATGTTCATGTTTTAATGTTCAAATGTTATTGTTGTATTATTCCCTCCATGTTTACCCTTACTGAGCATTTTATCTCACCCTCTTAATGTTTTCTTTTCCCCATTATATAAATAATTGTTTTCCATAGGAAAAAATGGGAATATCTTTATGAGAGATGATGAACATCATTCACCAAGTTAAATGATTATGTTTCATGTTACCAAAGACACTAAACTAATATGGTCTTTGGATATCTTTTTGTTTTATCTATTAATTATTCCATAAATGAAATGTAATTTTCATGTTCATCATTATTGGGTATCTAGAGCTGGTATTAAAGCAAGGGTTTTGTTAACCTTGGGAATCTAGGATGCAAAAACAATAGTGAGATCCCTAGTGATATTTCTAAGGATACATATAGTGATGTCAATGTGGATAATTCTATCTATAGGTTATTATCAAAAAATTATGGTAACGATAACTAATAACCAATTATTTGACCCATGATGTCAGAGATTGAATATAATCCCCCTTGATAATGTTGTTTTCTTCTATTAGATGTGTTTCACACACTGTACCTTTTGGTTTTAGTTAATAAAGGAAACCCAAAGGAATTGGATTAACATTTATTCTAATAGACAATAGAGTTAGTATGAGAAAATAAATTGTACAATGACGTGATAGAATGATATTGGGATTATGCCGACTCTGCTATGATGATATATGACTAACAATGTGAGCATTGGTGAAATTCCTAACACATGGAATAAGAGAAAGATGAATTTTTTTTAGCATATAGTAAGGAAGATAAAACTTCCTTCATTTCAAGAAGAATGGAAGAAGAACCTTGAGGAATACCAAAAATAGAGGGCAAGATGTTTTCTTTGTAGGGAAAAGGGTCATAGAGTGACGAATTGTTATGTGTTCAATGTCTCATCTGTGGAAAACCTGGGAATTACCAAACTCAATGCCCCAATATTGGAATCCACTTATAAGTTATAGTAGGACATATTCCATGACTTTAATTAAATTATAAGGATTTAATTATTAATGTATTTGAATCCACGAATGATTAAGGGTAAATTATAAAAGTATTATCAGTTTCTGTTTTTCGCTATGGATTTTTAGGAAGATGTTGAAGAGTTATAATGGAAAAGAAAATTGATTTAATGATATGTTATTATTCATAATAAACACATGATGAAGGGAAGGATAAACCTTAATATTAGCATGATTTTTATTTAATGATATTTTGATAAATATATGTTGGACAATACTAGATACCTTGGAACTAGTTAAGAATTCGTAGACTTGTTGGTTATGTGGTATCATATGAAGTATACAACTTTTTAGGTCTTAAAGAATATATTAATAGAATTTTGGAATAAGGAAACATGAATTTTATAAATAAGGATATATGGTAATTTAGGTTATTACCATAACTCAAGATAATACATGATTAATCCATTCAAATATTTGTAATGTTACTAACAAGATATATCTTATTATATATGGGGGATAAATAATGATATTCACTTGTTTCTTATATGACATTTCATGTAATTGTATTTTTTTTACTATGAGAAGTATTTTGGATAAGGATAAAGGTTGTAATGGAATAAATTTGACATTAGATAATATTTTTTAGTTCTAATTTTTTTTCTAGAATATAATAATATATAAGTTTTAGAAAAAAGATAACCTATAAGACAGGTGGAAACCCGTCACGTCGGACATGGCTCTAGGAATCAAACCCACAGGTGAAGTGAGAGAGGCCTTTATTTCCTACCACTAACCTACATGAAGTCCCCAGTTAGTATAATGAATTTTTATTTTATTAAGTGGTATTATAGATTAAGTATAATTAACTTTTTGTAACCATATTTAGTTAATCAGATGGTAGATAGACTTATGAATATTTGAAAAATTTTGCAAAACTATTTGTTATAGAGGAAGATGGAATGACCTATCCTTCTATCTCATGATTATCTAACAGTCCAAGAATTATAAATTCATCTTCAATTATTTAAATAAAAGATGAAGTGGAAATTGTTCGAGGCACAAACAATGTTGTGATTGTACCAAAATAAAGTAATTATTTATCCCAAAGGAAGATTTTTCAACCTTAGTGAAAGGTTCCTGAAAACCAAAAATGTTACCCTTGTACCCTATTATCCTCTGAATCATATGGTCCCATAAATCAGCACATATTTCTGGGTTTCTAGTAGTTATCATTCTCCCAACTATATTCTCTATCACTATCCATCAGAACATGATGGTCAGATTTCACTTCGATACCAATGTTTTCACTTCCTACCTATGTTATCCTATGTGAAAAACCACTAAAATTGGATAACAATTATGTTTCTAAAATTCCATTATGAAATGGCATTTTAGTATTCCTTTTTACGATGTGGGTTTCTATGAATGAAACTTTCAAGTAGTAAACCATTTATAACTCGATAAATTTTGAGCATGAAATTCATTTTAAGGGGGTAGAATACAACACATCGATAATTTATGAGATGGATTACATTTAAAATATTTTATATCTTGTGTAGTAATCTACACCATGACTATATTTCTCTATATACAACACCGTATTAGCTTGTAGTATACACAACACTATTCCTGGCTTGTGTTCCACAGAATTTCAAGTTCCATTGATAGAATTCAGTTCACGCCACACTGAGTATAAATTTGGTTCTATGTATAAATTCGCTTAGTATGGATTATGTTATACGCAACACCAAAATATTCTTAAACTACATGAAACACTATCTTGGTTTTTGTTACACGAAAGAGAGGCCATCCTCCATAGCTTGAGTTGTACAAAAAATTGAGTTTCACTAAACAAAGCTATAATATTAAAATAATATATAACTAGATATTATGAATATTATTAACTAAATTTTTAATTTTATATAACTTTATCATTATTCTTAATCATTTTCTAGAACATAATATGGGAACAGACTCATATTTTTTCAGATAACAGAATTATTTAAAAATATTGCACTTTTACCGACTTTTAATGGCTCGCCCATTTTAATTCTAGTGTTAGACACTTTTATAAGTTAAATTGGGAAAAATAAAATTACTATTTTTTAGAGAGACATAAAAATTTACTTTTGTTTAATTTTTTATAATTTTCTAATAAAATTTAAAATTTAATGAATAGTGAAAAATACTGCATTTTAATTTGAAACTACCTATTTAATATATTTATTTATATAGTTACATTAACCTTTTAATTGGTTTTAATTATTAATTGGGTTATATTGTAATTATTTAATCCAATGGTTGTAATTGGAAGTAATTTCACTTTTAAATTGGACATAAACACGTGTCATTCTTTCGATAGTTTGTACTTCTTAAAAACCAGCTTTTTTGGTTTTGACAATTGGAATTAATTTTAAATTAATTAATGAAAAATCAGTGTTGTGAATTTTGAAAAATGGATTCCATATTTGAAATCATAATTATGAAATTGTTTAAATAGTTACCTTTTATTTTTGAACATTATGAATAGTAACTTCAGTAAATATTTTATTTCCCTTTTAAAGGAAAAATCTGGTAAGTAAGGGTAAAGACAATATTATTATAAAATAAAACTACTGTAACACATGTCCTAATCCTATTTTGTGAGGTATTTACGACCATGGTCATCCTTGGGACAATTTTGGGACCCCATGGATACACCTGGATGTTAAAATGACATTTTAAAATAATTAATTTATAGTATATATAATTATAACTAAAACATATATCTTATACTAAATAGAATATAATATTGGGATATATTACTAATATCTATGTCTATAAATATTAATTATAAATGTAAAAATATTTTACTGCATCATGGTATTTTATTTATAATTTTTTGACATTAGATAAAGTTATTTATTTATGTCACAATTATGATGTAGTGATTACCTCATTAATTAATGATTCAAATAAATGAATTTATAAATATTAAAATAAATTTAATTTGAACCTTTTGATTCCATAAAAAAATTTTCTAGATGATATAGAATTATTAATTATGTTTTAATGCCTCTAGTTCGAATTAATATTTTTATTATGAAATTTTAAAAAAGACATGTTTGAACATTGTCCAAAATTGAAATAATTCATAAATAAAAACATAAAATAGTTTATTAAATTATTTTAAATTCAAAAAATTATAATATTCAACCAAATAGTTTATATAAGTCCAAATGATTAATAAATAACTTTTTTCAGGTCGTTTGACATGATATAGAAATTACATTAACCCATAATTTGTAAATAACATGATATCACTATAAGATTAAAAAGTGTAAAATAAGAGTTAAAAAAATAAAAGGATAAAAAAATATTAAAAACATGTCTAAAAATTATGGTAAAATGGGTATTAGAACCAACACCATCGTATCATGAAATAAAAAATTAAACCATTTTTAATTAAAATTGAATGTACAATAAATTAATATTTAGAGTGTTTCCTAAAGCCCCCCCGCATCATCTCTTATAAAAGGGAATGACCTTTCTATCATATTCACTCCATTTTGATCTTTAAATATAATCCCTAAAATTCCCATATTTCTTGTCAACTTCTCTAGTTACATTCTGGAGGTGCTGTTCTGATTATAAGACTAACTATAGGGCCCTAAGAAGAAATTTAAAGGAGCTGCTTCAAGGAAGAGGTAATTTCTTCTACAGATTCATTCAAATTTATTTCTTATTATACTTACACTTCATTTTTTGTTTCATTATAATGTAATAACATCAGTATCACTCATATGATGATATGTTATTATAAATATTTAACAACACTATTTCACATACTATCCGTCCTATGAAAAACGAAATCATCATTTCTGCATACGTACGCCTTACCGTCTCCACGTCGTGGTGTAATCAGTTTCTCACCAGCAACATAATTGGATGAGTATAATGGTGAAAATAAACCTATATATTATCGTTATAAAATTTTACTAATTCTGAGATACTATATACCATCCAATACAATACCATTCATCAATTATGGGAATGATATCGTCGCTCGTGCGTATATAATGCTTACCGTCTCCTAAACACAATTACATTCATTCCCCAAGTTAACCATTCAAGAATTATTATAATGTATATATAATAAATAATCATGAAATATAACACATATTAATTATACAAGATTTATGTATATATATATATGTCATTTACTTACTTCTATTCAATTTAATAAGGAAATGAAATTAGTGTTCATGCATATTACGACATAACGTATCCATGAATAGTGTATTCCATTTCATTTGTCTATCTATTATATATATTTATATAACGAATATATAATTTATTATTCACGTTATAATTTTTTTAAGTAATTAAATCAATATGTAAGAAATAATATCAAGAATAACAATTCAAAACTTGTATGATAAATAAAATGATTATTACCCAAAATGTTTCTTTACCATGGAATTGAACAATGAATGGGTAATATAATGTCGTAATAAAATCATATATGATATCATAAATATTATTATGATTCAGTTAAAAGTTAATAATATGTTTAAACACAATATAAAATAGTTTTTAACACATATGGAAGAAATTAGACATAAGATAAGGGATTATTTCCTCTCATTTTTATTATTGTGGGACATATACCTTAAACACCTCCTATTTATTTTATACGGCGTTTATGATTCTTGTGATTTTTTATGATGTTTAGTATGAAGGTTATGATTTTTACATATGAATGTAATTTTATTTATTTTAACAGTCACATGATTCCACATATTATAATTGGTAAGATATAATTTTTCAATCTAATTTATATCTGAGATTGCTTATACGTAAGTATTTACTGGGGTTATATTTATCATCCATGTAAATGTCTTTTAATAATGTTTTTATGAAATATTAAATATTATTCCATGAATATTTAAATTCACTTATTCTCATTTTTTAATTTTACTACATGGTATTGAAGGAATCATGATTTTTTACCATATGAGGTACTTTTTTTACTTTTCCGGAAAAAGTACAAGGTGAATGTTTTTTAACTTATATGGAATGAATGGTTTTTTATGATTTCATAAAGCCTTATTCCCATTTATCTTCCTCTACATGTATAAATTTTATTTTCAACTAAATTATTTTCTCTTAAAATTGCACGACATTTTGAGAAAAGAGAACATTTTGGAAAAAGTGAGGATATTTTCCTCAAGAAGTATGTTCAAGTGTTTTATCCGAATTATTTTCCATATAAGATGAAATTGTGTTATTTATATTATTACATTCATTTGACATTGTTTATGATGGATTTATTTGTATACAATCCATTAATTTATATGGATATGTATGGAATGAGATTTATGAATCCCATTTTATTACAAGGGCTATACTATGATGAATGATTAATGATTTTGTGGCACATGTAAGAATGATTTCATTATGAGATGGGTGGGAACTATATCTCCCTCCAATGCATTAGATAATGATTTATATCTCAGGATATAAACATGGCTGGAACAGAAAGTAAATTTTTTCCGTAAAATGGACTAGAATGACAAGAAAATATAGTTTAGTAATACTTGGTTGGAAAGACATGTAAATATAGTTTCATAATAAATGGTTGTAACGACATGTAAAACCCTTTCTGTAATGGACATTGTCCACTATGATGGTCATGGAAGCAATGCCTTTGATACCATAGAAGTCAAATTATATGCTTATTATTTTGGAATAATTATATGTTTTATTTCAATGTTATTATATAATGGTTAATGTTACATTATATTTCATGCCTTAAGTACTTCCAAGATTTTTTTCATGACTCACGATTTTGATGTTTAAACAATATGTTTGTGTTTTTATATTCTAATTTTTATGGTTTGTTTTATGTTCTCCATGATTACCCTTACTGATCAGTTGATCTCACCCTTAATATGAATTCTTTTTCCAAGGATATAAAGAAAGGGTTTTGGTTGGAAAATTAAAGAGGATGATATTTATGGGAGATGGTGAAGATCCTTCCCAAAGATTGAAGATTATGTTCCATGTTTCCAAAGAAACTAAATTAATACTGTCTATTGGAATGTATTTGTGTTTTGTATTACTTATTCCGCAAAAGAAATGTAATGTCCATGTACATCATTCTTGGGTCTCTATAGGCAGCGGGCCAGCGATTGGTGGAGAGGGATGTTGCCACCCGGCCACATCGACCCGCTGGAACGCTATCCAGGGTCCGAGTGCGGGTCCACAAGCACGACTGGTTTAGCTGGTCACAATGCACAATAATAGGATGCCAAATAGAATTTGAGATGAGGGTACCAGCCAGCTTGGTGGGAGGGAAGGGGGAGTACAAAAATGGGCCGCTATGAGGCCCGATATCGAATCAAAGTAGGCATTGTTCTACTGGTCGGGATGACATTATATTACGGGGCCAATAAGGAGCATGTACAGAAAATATTCTAGCCCTCAGGTTGCAGGCTGGGCGAGATGGGACCGGGTTGCCGGGTGACCCGACGGGCTGGACCCCCTGCTAAACCGGGGAGGGTCTAGCAAGGTCAAATTGGCCTAGCCCACTGGCCGGGTCGAACCGGGCCATCCTAATCCCAAAATGAGTTGGGAGGGGTCAGTTGAACCAAATTGGGGCATGTGGGGCCCCAGGTTGGGATGGTCAGGTTGTTCGACCGGGTCATTCATGGCCCACATGCAACCAGCCCCTTTTTACTAAAACACCAATATCTCTCAAACTGGGAATTCAATTGATGATATGTTTGCTGCATTAGAACCCTATCTGAGAGGATTATATTTGGGAATACTCTAAGAAAGATTTCATGTAAGCTGTTATATATGAAATATGATTCAGGCACACTTGGTGTGGGAACCCTACATATGAATGAGACTCGAAGACTACTGACAAGGGACTATGTGTGGATCAACTACGAAGGCCCAGTAGGAAGAAGATCTATGTTTCCTTTCCGAAAAATGGTGGTGAGTAACTCTATGTTACCCAGCATACCCACGGTACAAGTTAGGTATGAGTACATAGTATGATGTCCAATGTGGGAAGTGGCTCTCTATGAATCGATAGGCCAACGGTGAGGAGAAGATTTATATGACCCATTATGCCCATGGTACTAATTAGTGAAGAGTTCCACATCAGTCCAAGGCTTGTGGAAAGAAGCTCTGTGTGACCCAAGTTGCCCACTATGGGGAGCGGCTCTGTTTGACCCATCATGCCAAAAATACTCATTAGAGAGGAGTACCCCAATTGGCCAAGGTGTTTGGGGTTACAAATGATATCCTTTCTTTATGTAAATTTGATTATACCTATGTGAGGTGACTTTTAGTTTACTTGGAGATCTTTCCTCAGTGGTGTAATCAGTATACATTGGACACTATTAGTGGTGTACTTAGTGTTCTTGTTGTACTCTCCATAGTGGTGTATTTTTTGTACATGGTGTACTCTCCTCAGCGGTGTACATAGTGTACTCGGTGTATTATCCTCAGTGGTTTTCTTAATGTATATAGTGTACTCTCTTTAGTTGTGTACATAGTGTATTTAGTGTACTATCCTTGGTGGTGTACTGATAGTACCTTGTGCATACTCTCCATTTTGGTAATTTATGGATTGGGGTCACTAGTGAGTATAGTGATACTCACCCCTACACGGGTTAGCTCGGTCATGTCGGGTCTCATGTAGGAGATTGATGTTTGATGGAGATGTTGGTGGTCCATGACCAGGTGGTTCTTAGTGATAACAGACTAATGAATGCTTTGACAAATACCTTGGTGGTCTGTGACCAAGTGGTGATCAGTGAGACGGGACAGAAAAGCATACTACTATAGCTACAAGCAGTTACCCTTCACCTACTCTTTACATAGGGACTCGATTGGATGGATCGAGGTATTTATAATTTCCATTGTAGTTGTGGGCTTGTATTTGGCCCCTTTGAACATTCTTTTGTGGTTTTGGTCTTGTATCTTGTCTCCATTGTACTTTTAGTTATTTTTGTGCATGTATGTACAGGTTTAAAGGAAAATGCCTTTGATTTTTGAGATGTTCCTTCTCGGTGCTAGTTGACAGCCCCTAGCCTTTGTATAGTGGGCTTGGGGTCAGTCACGACACATGCCCTAGGGGAAGAGTCGTTAAAAACACTTCTATAAACCTTATAATTAATATATATATTCCCCAAAAAAAGAATTTTGAAATCTATCAACCACTATATTATACAAAGGATTAAGATATTTCATTAACTCATTTAGTAAATAATAAAATATGACATTACAATTCAATATTAAGTGGTCCTCCCAAAAATGCTACTTCATCTCCCTTAACTCTCCTGGATAGAATTTTATAACTTTATAGATCCCTATAATAATTCTAAAATTAATATTCTTGTTGGATAGAACTACAAAACTTTCTATTTAATTTATCTACCTATAATGTTTTACCAACAAACTCATTTACTAAGACTAATAATTTTTTTCTTTAATTATTTGAATATTAATCTTCCTAGAAAATACAAAAATACATTACCATTTCTTTTGATATATTAAAGTTTATAATTTATTTTGTTAATATATAATAACCCCCAATGATGTAATAATTGGGGATCATTTTTTAAATAGATATACATCATTCTCATATGATGATTATATATAGTAAAAATTTTACTAAAGAGATCATGTCTCTATATGTTATATTTCAGAACTACCATAGTGATTACTAAATCCATTCTATGATAATTAATTTATTATTTTTCAACTTTTTCATATTAGTGTTGTCACAAGAACATATTGACTAAATAATAACCCTACACCTACACCCAATACATCACAAAATACATTATATCCTTTATCCCAATCTTGTTGGGAAATAATTAACACTATTGTAATACATATCTTATTTCTTTATGTGCATTAGATAACATTTCACCCTATTATAACATAAATCCTTCAATATACAAAAAAATCATTTGAGAATATTATATGGATGTATATTTGATAAATCTCAGGTGTTATACATTAGCTATACAAAAATCAGATTTTACAATGAAATTTTCCCATCCCTAAGAAATAACATCCTTTGCATTATTATTATCAACAATAATTCCTTTATCCAAAACAACAAGTAAATAAAGTTCACCAATTGAATCAAATAAAAATATGAGAACATTATGTAAACATTATGTTCATATAAAACTCCAAAAATATATTCTTGATGTATACCAAGAGAGGATATTTATCTTTAATAAATTAAAATATCAACCATGAAATGTACAATAGATATATTGAAATATAAGGGGAAGGATTAAATAATATAGGAAATTAAAAATAATGGATAATTACACACACTATAGGTTCTCACAATGAAAATTTAATTGATGTAATGACCTTGAAAATAGATCTTCATTCATTCAAATTCCTGTACCCTTAAGAGAGGATATCAAATATAAACTTATATCATTGAAAAATACTTATATTTATAATTTCAATCAAAAAAATAATCAATACTAGGAAAGGAATGTATATTATTTATAATTATATGTTTATTTAATGGTAGTAAATAAATAATTTTAATCTTGCTTCAAGATTATTAAAAAATAACATATGGGTGTTTCATAAGGCGAAACATGTTGGTGAATGAAAACATTATAGTACAATTCTTATAATTTTGTATACAACTCCACAAAATCTATTTTTACCTAGTATTTTGATGGTATGTATATCGATTTTGTAAATGGTGAAAGATAAGAGTAATTTATAAAATCTAATTATGGAGGATTCCATAAGAAGTCCTTTGGATAAATTTTAGATTTCCAGCCAACATTTTCTAGTAGCTTCGAGTAAGTACCTATATCTATTTATTATGAAAACTGAAACATCTTTTTGTTAATATATGAAACCATTTCTCTAACAAATTATTCCACCCTAATAATATTTAAAAACCAAATATCCATGGATGAAATTAATGACACCCATTAATGAAACAAAAGTCACCCTCCATCAATAGTAGTCAATATATGATTTGTATTGGATTGTGTAGTTAGTATCAATGATAAGTTAATTTTAATATATGTCAAATACTAGAAATCATCACGAGACATCCCATCACCTAAAATAATGGAATCCAGTAGAAACATAAACCAATACTTAATCATTACACTGAATAGTGTATTAATTATCATAGTATAACGAATTGTTTTAGGTTTTAATACAAAAAGAGTTATTAAACATAATCATATAAAATTATGTGAAAAACTTGTCTCTTGGATTTAAATAATGATCATATAAGTCATAAAAAGGTACGAGAAATAGTAGATTCTATTTCATCGGCCTAAGATTCACTAGCTGCATTTTTATCTATAAAGGCACCACAATACTCCTTCATATATTTTTCTATCATAATTTGTGTTACCATACTATACAAAAACATCATATCTACCACAATATATGATATATAAATCAATTTAGAAAATTCAACAAATGTTATTTGTAACAAAAAAACGTCACAACATATTCAAGGAAAAGCTATTTAATAAATGTTGGAAATTCGAATGAAGAATTGAGAAATTAACTTTCTTGTGACCCTTCTCCCCACTCTGATTGAATAAAATTTACCTCCCATATTTGGAAGAACATATGGACATCCAAAAATTATTCTTATTGAATTTATACCATATCATCATATTTATAATGAATTAACTCTTCCCTTTACTAGTCATTTGATGAAATGTTATTGCATTATGTAGTACTTCCATGTTACTTTATACCCTAAAATTAATACATAACATCTCCACACAAGTAAATAATTTAAAAAATATATTTTTAATATAATCACTATTTATAATATATTTCAATGAATCATGCCATGGGATTAATGAAAAGATCAATTGAAATTCATATATTAAAATTAATATTAACATATATGAAAATTCAGACATCCTTAAATTTCTTTTCTCACAAAAATATTTATCCCATAAAATGTTATACTTAGATAGATAATTGTTTTAACAGATTTTTTTTCATAACCCCTCTAGTTACGATTATTTTCTATTTTCTATTTTTAGTGTTCTATATTACCTTTTTAATAATCTATCCAATTAATTCATAATTAAATCCACCATTTAAATATACAGACTCTAAAAAAATAATTTTTTTTATAAAATTTCTGTAAAATTTAATTAATTATTTATATTCCAATATTCATTCTAATATATTGCTTAATATTCGTTATAAAATATGATATCTAATTTTTTACTTTAACCATTCATTATTAGGCCCTCTATTTATTTCATTGATGTTTACAAAATCATGGTTACAAACTAATTTACTTTATGAACTATTTGTATTATTCCATTTTTTGGATGGTATGAATTCTTATTTATTATATTATTATAAAATATCCATGACAATAAATAATTAATCAATTAAATATCCATTTTATGATACATCAATGAGACACTAAATCTTATTTTTGAATAAAATAACTCCAATGAATTCCATCATTTTATATATTTTCTAGCATTACAAACGGAGCATTATGAAATATAAATAATTTATTCATTAAAAAAACACCATCAAATTATATTCTAATCATTTTCTTGTAATCTAGCTATATCATGTGATGATTGATGCTTGGACATTTTAATTTCATTAACCTCTATTGAAAAACCACTTGGTACAACTATAAATAATTTTTCACCCACCTATTTTGTAAAAAAATAATCATGATAGAAGAAGTTTATCTAGAAAATGTTATGTATTTATATTTTTAGGTTCATTTTATGTCCCATATGTCTTTGTATCTATTCATATAAGGCATTCCATGACTTATTCTTCCTATAATACCAATTTATAATGGGCTGATATAGTCACTCAAATCATGTAACCTGAATCAAACCATAATATGTCCTCAAGAACAATACTCATTCCCTAAGACTATAAATTTGTAAATATTAAACAATATTTAATCATATATCGATTAAATGAAATATAATTTTTCAAAATATAAATTTATAAATATGATTATTTCAAATTGTATTTAGTTTTAAAAACCAACAAAAAATTAAGAGAACGTGAATACTAAAATATAGTAATGTGACATGGTCAACGTGTCATGATACACCTCATGTTTTATCTAAATCATAAATCTATAGCTCAAAAATAATATGGGATAATGTATTTTATTTTCCACCTATATGTAAAATATCAACATAAAGTACACTAAAATTTCTATGTTGTTGAGAGTACATGATCAAAATGATTTTACTAACACATAAAAATATACACGAGAAACTGAAATCTAATCATCCATCATTAATGAGTTATTATATTTAAAAATTCATAAATATTTTATCAAAATATATATAAATGAATCAAATTATTATTAAAAACATAAAATAATTCAATGAATATAATAAATGACCAAAATTGTCCATTAATTAATAAAGAATATATTAATCTAATAAGGATGAAGAATAAATTCACAATCCTAAAATTAAATCCATTAACCTGAATATAAAATTATATTAAATGTTAATAATAACTCCCATAAAAATTTTCTTGGAAATATAATTTTAAAATGGAATAATTTCTTTCAATGAAATTATCTATAATGATCAAATACAATAAGTCATTTCCATTGGAAGGTATTGATGTTTATTCAACACAGATCACAAAAAAAAGGATTAATACGTGAAATTTAAAATATAAAGCCCACATGATAGTAGTTGTGAACTAATTTCCTTAAGTTTTTTCTCAATTACTAATTCATATGTAGGATGATAATTCACTACTACATACTATCATTTAGTTTCATCCAAATGGATGAACAAAAACTCCATCACTATTGTGATTTCTATAATCAATTTTCTCACGACATATAAAAGAAAATATCTTAATAGAAACAACCAATAATTTTAAATAAAACCCTAGGTTTAATAGATTTTTTTCCATGATAAGTTATATAATATTCATATATTTAAAACTATTATCATGGAAAACAACATCGCAAAACACTCATTTTGAAATGAAATCCAATTCATAATCCACAATTATACTATAATTTAAAAAATAAATCATTATAAATAAAAATAGATTATTTTACAAACCCCATAATTTATATATAAACGTGATCGGTAATATATATCAATTAAAAATGAATTAATATTACTATATAAAAAAGGATTCAAAAACATATAATGATTTATCACTCATTTTGTATATATATTGTTATTTAAAAACCAATAAAAAATCATGTTATTTAATTCCAATTTTATATCTAGTTTAAAAAATCATACCTAGATAATACTTTCCCCAAATTTACATAAACCATTAATTTGATAAAATTTATTACAAAAATAACTACGTTCTCACAAAAAGTAACCTTAGTAACCTCTATATGTGATAATTTGTTAAAAAATTGGAGAAATATCATTTGGAGGAAATTTTTCAGGACATGTACATGTTTTTTACATACATAATACCATTTTCATATGTCCACGTTCTTTGAAACATCCATCATTGGAAAATTCCATATTACAGTTCAAGACTACACTAAAAATGTGTATCCCTAATAAAAATCAAGTTATATAATAATATATCCCAGATTTAATATCCTATTAAATATATATGGGATCAAAGTATAAATATCTAATGTGTGTTTGGATATATACCACATTAGTAGGGTCTATGTCAAAATTCGTAAAATCCTTCTTAACACCTCATGTATTTTATTATAAACTATTGGAATTCATTATATTTTTTTACATTGACACATTACTATATAATTTGATCAATTCCAATTAAATATAAACTTTCAAATACATTATATACATCCCTATTAATTCCACTACTAAAATTCAATGATTCAATATTCCTTTAATAATTCCTCACCCCAGATGAATTATAGTGAAATAAGGAATTTGATGGATAAAAGAGAATTATTGATTAAAGGTGTCAGAATAATGAATACCCAATCCTTATTATTATTATCTCCACATATACCTATTATTATCCAACTAAAATATCGTTATAGAAATATATCCACCATTAACTACCATAATCTTCCAAAATAAATTATCATTTAATAAAACACATGATAAATTCATTACCCATTCCTATATTTTGGGAACATCACCACCAATAAAATTAGTTCATGATAATATTCTCAACATTGTTAATTTAATTATAGGATTTTATTCCCCAATCCCCCTTACCTAAATAATTAATATGTTTAAAATACAATACTCAAACCCTAATAATATCACCCATGTTACATCATTAAGTAATTATATTCATATATCCCAATAAAATAATAGTAAATAACCAAAACTCAATGTCACTATATCCATATTAAACCAAATGGAATAATTTTTTATCCCATAAAAATTATTATGAATTAATAAAAGTTTAATTTTCAATTATATAATGATACAAAAAAACCACATTATAAAAACTTATATACATGGTGTGAATTGATAATAAATGTTTTTGAAAAATGAAACAATAATGGGTGGTACCCCCCCCCCCCACAAAAAGATGGTCTGCCACTTATTGGATATTGAACCAATTCATAAATTGGAATGAAATGATTAACACAATGGATAAAATTAATTAAATTTAACTAACTTTATGTTGTCAACTTATTTTTTTTACAAATTGAGTTAATAATTTTAATTTGAATGAAAATTTAAAAACACTATTAAATAATTTATTAATATTCCACTAATTAAAGAATGTATATTCATTCAGTCCTAATACAACATTAATAACAATAAGAACCTTTCAATCCCTATTAGTAGTACTCCTTCATATTAGAAATATCATAACTCCCATTAACATCCTTGATTACATACATTTCTTCAATGCATATTTCACATTCCTATTCCACCAGAATTTGAACCATCTAACTATAATAACATATAGAGATTTATCCATAACCAGATAACTCTATTTTAATCATCACACTTTCTATCAATCCATTAATGGTTTCATTAATCTATTTACATAAAAAATATCCCATGTTATTTTAAATGATTAAATAAAAGTATTATGATTCCATATGTAGTCATCCAGGTCCCAACCCCTTACTAAGACACTTGGTTATGGTTTGTTATAAAATATAAGAAATAATGATGATAAAAAGATAGAAATAATTGTAAAAATAATAATATATGTTTTTATTTCTTAAAAATACATCTACACCCATGAATTAATACAGACACACACACATACATTTTTATGGATTTTTTTTTATTTCTCTTGATGTTTTCATGATAGTAATAACTCTATTAATTATTTTTGTCGTATTTTTTTCAAGAATGTTATAATTATATCTACAAAAATACACACACACACAAACAGAGATATATATATATATATATATATATATATATATTATGTATATATTATGTAAATTTTGGTGGTTCAGTCACATTGAACATGTATTCAAAAAACAGATAAAATAAAATGAAATAAATAAAATTATTAAGTTGTAGATCGGGGTGGACTAGGAAAACTTAATATATATCGGTTAAAGTAGATTCACACACTCAGACATGAAACAAATATGTATCATTCCAAAAATGGTTTTCTATTTTAATCTTCTTGAAAACTATTTTATATTATTTGATATATAAATCTAAAATGTTATCATCAATTATTTTTTATATATCTTTTCCCTCTTATTTTTTATATAAATCTGGTTAATAATGAATTTTAAACCCTAAATAAAATTATGATGAGGTGGATACAAGATAGTTTTCTATAATTCCTTATATTTGATAAGTGAAATGGATTATCATACAATGTAATATTATGGTTCCCCATAATTTATAGAGTAATTAAAAAAATATTAAGAATTTTCCATGATCTATGTGACCATGGAGAGAGGGGTGAATAAGCGGTTTGTTATTTTTAATGGTATTCTCATTGAAAAAAAAAATTCATCTTGTTAAAGAGAAATTATTAGGTTAAACAAATCTAACTAGCACACCAATTGGAATATAAAAATTCTCATGGTTTACAAATAAATAAGATTATATAGTACTTTTTAGGATCAAGGAATAATCCAAGATCACACCACCCAATAAAAAAATACTTTTAGTTGACATTTTATGTAGTGTGATGATAAAATTCATTACACTATATTCATTACAATATTTCATGTTCTCCTCACACAATGGAAATTATTACATAAATTTTCTCAAAAATAGCATATACCATTACTAGTATGATTAAATGTTATGTTATTATGCTTCATAAATTCATTACACATTCAACTCAACAAGTAAATTCATCCTGGTCTATAATTTACTTCACTCAAATTAAAAGTAACCTTAAATTCTATTGACTATATATCATCGATATTCTTTTTATGATTACTATCCTTTTCACACCATCGAGACATAATATATTCATTATAATTGGAAATATATATGCTACATCATCTGCTAACATCCAATTTTTTATGTATTATTGATATTTAAAATACAAACACAACATTTTTTTTGAATTTATATTATTTATGTTAAATCATTGTAGAAAAAATATTCTCTAGTTGACTCAAAATATAAAACTAATATTAATTTTTGAAAAATAAATTATCATCCGTTTATACACATTAATTTTTTTTAAATAATTGAAAACCATCCCTTATCATTATTGAATCTCATTGGAAATGTCATGATACGATCCATTTTTATTATTACACAAAATCAAAACCAAAAAATATATCCACATATTGCACAAATTAATATGATCAACGTATACATTTATACATTATAATTATACATTGATTAAATTTACAACTCCCTTACATTATTTTGTATAGTCTATTGTCAAAATGAATAAATTGTTCTCCAAATTTCATACATTGATCATTTCCACCCAGTGTATCGAATATTATGTCATGACTCCTTCATATATGTTCTACAACACGTATACGATTTGAATTTTAATCTATAGTACATTCTTATACATGTACCATTTTCTTATGTTGATACATTCAGGTACATAAATCCTATTATGTTGATATTCGAATATGTAAAATAAATCTTATTTTCACAGATTCCCCTACGTAACCAATTATCCTACATAGTCTATTCACATTTAAACTACATCACCCATGTGACCTATTCTCCTACTTGGCTTGTTCTTTTATGTGACATTTAATATATATATATATATATATATATATATATTCATTTTCACCTATAGATAATTAACATAATTTAACATATATATATATTATATTATTTTTAAATGAATATCTTCAGACCAAGGTAAACTCCATAAATGTATTTTCTATTATATTGAAAATAAATAAAAATTATCATAAATGGTTCTTCACATCATCAACTACATTCCAAACATCCCCATCTCACAATTTTTAGGAATTCATTCATTATTCAAACTTCATAAAAGAAACATATTATGTCGATCATGATCAGCATTATAATGATATTTTGACCTTATATATTCACTTAAATTTATATCATTATGTTTTAAACTCTTCATATACTATAAAATGATTTATTATTTGACAGAAAAAGAAAAATCCACAAAATTTTATACTTCTCATTCATCAATATATTCATCAACCCTTAAAAAAAACACATATTATAGTTATATCAAAAATCTCCCCCTTAAGATGTGGTTTTTAACTAATAAACATAAATCCCTACATTAAATACACTAACAATATGAATACTTTTTCCAAAATTATAATCCTAATTAATCATACTCACTATAGAGAACATGAATCATTCCAGAGATAATACCATTTTCAAATAAATAATCGAAAATCAATGAAATACAAAACATTAAATATTCCTCATAATTTCAAAATATTAACCTTACTATGAAAATATACGATAATTTTATTAAAATATATCAACCACATAATTCAAAAATTATTAAAACAATTCACATGGATCATTCCTTCTAAAAATCATAGCATAATATTTTTAAAAATTCAACCTAAAATATAGTATCCCAAAATAAGAGATTAAATTATCATTTGATAGATTATATATTTACTATTTTATCCATTTTAAAAAAATAACCAATTATAAGTTGAGATAGTAATTTAAAATCAAATACCATATCCTTTAATATGGTGGGATTGAACAACAGTTAAATACCTTATATTTTAAAATCCATCTTTAGGAAGTGGTTCATTTAGATATTAGGTACCTATTACCCCCAACATATAAACTCTTATTTTTTCATTTCATTCAGTTATTTCATTCATGATGTGATAGTTAATATCAATGTTATCTTATATTGAATGTCTCCATGATTCATTATGATATTGGTAGCACTTTTATTTTCATATCCCATGGGAAGTGACAGTTTCACATCAATAAGAAAATACTCCCAACTTTTCATTATCGATATCAACTGTTTAGTATCATGAGTTTATTCTACATAAAAAGTCTAAAGTATTGTTAATTATTAAAATTTTCTTATTCATATTCCAATACACACATATTTATTAATGAAATATGTCTCCATAAAATGTGTATCTTCTATCATTGGAACAACCTTCTAGGTAAAAATCTATCTAGCCATACATATTCAACATTACCTTGTTTTTATTCAATATCCCATAATATGTAGTAAAATAAATGTATACTGAATTCATCTTCCTTCAATGAAATTTGATATCATGGTATTAGATTTAATGTTTTCCCAATGTGTAACCTCATAATATAGATCTTCCCAAGAGCGTCATCAATATGGAATGTTTCAAATAATTTTCCTAAATTATATGTGAACAATATCCCTTTCATCTTCTTCATTTATTTTATCACTCATTACTAGCATTGGCCTTAAAAGTGGTCTAAAATATTCAATTACAGTCATTTTATATAAATACTTTTAATTTTTCTATAGTGATTGGAAGATATGACCATTGTCTTGTGATAATGGTAATGGATGAAATTTCCTCCATTATTTGTGTATTGAATTTTTGAAAATAAAATTCATCTAATTGGAGAACCCTTCACAATATTATTTATTATTCTTTATATGTATGATATTATCAATGTAATTAATAATATTGATAGAAAAAAAATTCATTTTTATGATTAGATTCATCAGGCAAATATCAAGGCACAGATGGTGGAAAAAGAGGTTCTCTAAGATCTTCGGTCATATGTTTCTCTAAAGTATGAGGTACATGAAAAAGAAGTTATTTCTTGAGATGGGACACGACCCCACCCTGATTAATAAAAAAAAGTACACAGCGTGTACATTAAATGAACACTCTATGTATTAGCCTCAACTGGCTCTCGCTTTAGGCGGTCTTCCTGGACACATACACTACTATGTACTAGGCCATTAAAAGGCTGGTACACAACTGCATGCGGAAACTGGGTACATGGAATGTACTCAAGAGTACACGTCATGCACTTAGAAAATTTCCATTGAATCCTATTTCCACAAAACAACCTGAAATAAAGACTTATACTATAAATGAAGATCCAGGTTTTTGAAAACTTCCCCTATTAAATAATTTCATCCTGGAATTTCCCTTCCATGGGTGGTAAAGAAAAAAATTCAAACCACTTGGGACACTGTGATCATACATCGGCCTCCCTCTCCTAAGTCATGTCATATACTCACTCATGTTTCCATAACACATGTATAAGAGGAATAGATCAGCCACAAGGAACCTTATTTCTATGATCCATAATCTGAATAGGGTGATCCTCAAAGGGTGTATCCACATTTAACTCAACCCCCACAATTTTAAAAACATGATATGGTTTTGAAAAGTAACACCATAAATACGAAACATGGAAGATGTCATGCGTAGCTCCGTACCTCTGAGGTAATTATAATTGATAGGAAACCAAACTGACTCTCTAAAAAACCTCAAGCAACACAAAATATCTCACTTAATGCTTCCCCTATATCCTAATCCAACATTGTCCCAACATTTATGTGACACGTATGAAAACGTGATCTCCAAGCTCAAACTGCAGAGGTCTTCTCTAATGATCAGTATATGATTTTTTCCGAGACTGTGTAGTATCCATCCTCTTACAAATTAACTCCACCTATTTAGGGGTCTCTTGGAAAATGAGATGTACTTGAATAGATTCCTCTCCTACCTCCAGCCAACATAGTGTTGATTGACCTAGCATACCATTGAAAGACTCAAAAGGTTCCATCTAAACTGCTTCTTGAAACTTTTATTGTTGGAAAACAACATCAGGGGTATGTGTCACTCCCAAGAAACCCCGAAATCTTGGATTTATGATCGAATAATGTCCTCTAAAACCTAGATCATGTGCTCAGACTAGACATCCATCTGGGTATGGTATGTAGTACTCAAAAGTACCTGTGTACACAAATCCCTCTGTAGAACCTATCAGAAAAAATAAGTAAATCGGGCATCCCTGTCTGAAACGAGAGAGTGTAGAACCCCATGTAAATGATCAATCTCTCAGATATACAACCATTAATTCTCATAAACACTGAACGTTTCCTTGATCATAGTGAAATGTGAAACGTTAGTGATTCAGTCAACAACAACAAAAACTGTATCATTCCCTCAAGGCGACCTCAGTAAACCCATCACTAAATCCATCGCAAAATAATTCCCCTTACACATGATAATTGGTAACTTCTGTAAAAGTCATTTCAGTTGCGGATGCTCCACCACCACCTAATAATAGGTAGAATATCTCATAAAAAACTAGCAACATCTCACTTCATACCTTTCCACCAATACTGAAGGGGTAGATCTTGATATATCTTGGTGACACCAAGATGAACTGGACAACATAATGATTGAAAATATCACATCAACTTCTCATTTATGTCTGTTGGCACCGATATGCTCCCATGAAACTGAAAAAACATTTCCTCATATATGGTCCACATAGAAGTAGGGTCCCCGCCTAATATATCATATCGTAGACCAAGGGATTTAGAATTTTATAGTTTACCCAGTTTCACTCGATTCATTAGAGTAGAGGTTACAACTACAAAAAAATGAAAAGTCTTCCCATGTCTATCATTAACCTCCATATTCATCTCAAATAATAGATCCATAAGATGAAACTCACTATTGGCCAACTGAACTACATGTATCTATGTCTTCATGCTCACTGCATCAGCCAAGACGTTTCCTTTCCCAGGCTTAGAGGTATGCTCAAAGTCAAAAGACTGAAGTTAATCAAACCTCCTTCTCTATATTAAATTCAGATCACATTGAGTAATTATATATATGATGTTCTTTTGGTCACTAAATACCATAAAATGATTTCCCAAAAGGTAATTTCTCCAACAGCGCAATGCGTGCACAACTACAACCAACTTAAGATCATTCATCGGGTAGTTCCTCTAATGTGCCTTAACTTATGAGACCCTTATGCAATGACTCCTTACCCTTGAATAACCACTAATCTTAACCCAATACCTAATGCATCACAGTGAACACTGTAACTCTTTCTATGCTCTAGAAAAACTAGTATCGATTGTGATGTTAATATCCCTTTCTTCTCCTGAAATAATGTATAATAAGAAACTATCGACTACTATTTGACACACTTCTTAATCAGGCATTTCAGTGGAACTTCTATGCAAGGAAAGTCATGTATAAAGCCCCTATAGTTTCCAGCTATCCCCAAAAAACATCGTAACTCAATGATTTTATTCGGATTCTCCTATGAAACTACTCCTCTCACATTCCCTAGGTCTTCTGATAATCCTATATCTGAGAAAACATGACCCAAAAAGTGAATATGGTCCATCCAAATGATTCATTTTTAGAACATAGCATATAACTATAGCTCTCTCAGTGTACTCAATATGATCTCAAGATAGGTATCATGGTCATGTCGAGTGTCATAGTACACCAACTTATCCTCCACAAAGACTACCACAAAAGAATCCATTTAAGGATATAACGCTCAGTTCCTCAGTGCCATGAAAACTACTTGCATTTTCACAATACGGATTTGCATAACCAAATACTCGTATAGAAAATACCTGCTCCAAAATAATGTAAGAGGTAAATCAGATGGTATAACCCACAAATGATTATAACAGGATCTAATGTCAATATTTGAGAACACATATCCTCCTCGAAGATGATTAAAAATATCATAGATCCTCAAAAATGGTTATTAGATCTTAACTGTCTTCTGGTTTAGCTTCGGATAATAGACACAAAGTTTGAGGGTACCATCCACCTTTTTCACGAATGGAATAGGAGAACCCCTTGGAGAAGTGTTGGTTCAGATTAAACCTTTTTTCTACAATTAATCTAACTGCTTCATGATCACCTATAATTCTGGTGTAGTCATCCTATAAAGAGGAATGCATATCGGTGTCTCTCCTAGAATAAGCTGAAATAAGAAATCGTCCTCATGATCTGGAGGTAAATCAGAAAAGTCATCTCGAATGACATCTCTGAAACAATGCACCAGTTGAAGAAAGACAATATTGGAAGTTCCCTTGGAATCCAGATATAAAATATCAATATGGTTGGTAATTTCTCCCAACCCATGATGCTTGGGTCCAGATCTTCTTGCCTAGAAATACCATTTTCCCTTGTGTAGAAAATACCCACCCTCTAGTGATGTGAAACTCACCCTATGGTGATAAATTCAAAAAAGTCTTGAAAAGAGACTTACTAGTACATTTTAAGAATTAGATCGTAACATGTCAGCTCATTGATATAGAGGTCCCATAAGAAGTGACACCCATAAACCTCAAATGCACACTCCTTTCACTAAAATACACTATACATCCTAAGCCTCAATAGAGTGTCTAGAATTATAACATAATTCGAAGTAAATATATAGAGCCCAAGGCTCTCCATAATAGAAATAGATATAAAACTTTGGGAATCAAATGTATCAAAAAATATGACTCTAAAAATGTGGAAATAAAAATCATACCTATAACTGTAGCGTGTCAAGGATCCTACTACTGTTGGGTTTGTTCCATTAAAAAATTTTGACCAGGACCACTACCTTGTGACCCTACCTGACTACCTTTTGATGACCACCCTACTATTGCTGAAATCTTGTCAAATGGCTACCCCAACATCGACATCCTCCTCATCATAAACAGTTGAAAAAACTCTTATTCCCTAATAGTTGAGAAACTAGTGGCCATTCACCTGAATGTGGAGTCATAATAGAACCCCTATCACTCACTACTGGCAAGAACACACATCAAAAATTCTAATGATGGCCCATCGTTCCGCAAGATTGGTACTCAACTAGGTCTCTCAGGAACTAAGGACTTGTATGCCCACTCTTCCCTCACTGGTAACATATGACTTGACAATATAAAGAAACATCTTATGAAAGATCCCTATAGCGCTTCCAGCTTTTTTTCAATGGAGTACGAACCGTGTATGTTTTACCACCATACCTTTCAACTCCAAACTCCCTCAAATTGAACTTAGTAATTAGTGCATGGTTCACTATATCTATCACCAATGTCATCCAAAAGATATTCACATGAAATTGGATATAATACATGAGACCATTCTCAATTCTCCTATCCAAATATAACTTCTCACCTCCTATAATAGTTACGAAACACAGAAGCTAAAGGAAATGAGATGATTAATACATTATTGAAGGAGAAACCTCCTCCAAATGCATAAACTCTTGGGCTCGATCGACCCTCAACATCCTGAAATAGATGTAATCATAGAAGATCCTCTAAAACACTACCCAGACTATATCATGATGACTGACCTCTTATGAGATAATATCCCACCATCTCTTAGAGGAGTCAAGTATCCTTATGTATATTGCTTTTCCTGCCTCTCTGAAAGAGTCTCCATATGCTCAATGATGGCATGCATGGCCTCGATCCATGACTCTGTAACAAGCAGTACTCCAACCCTTGAAATAGTGGTAGGATTCTACTACTGGAACACTCTCGTCAACTCTCCCATATACAGGGTAGGATGTGGTGCTCCCCGGAATGTCTATAACATCCTTAAAAGGACTTCATGGAACTGTTCATCAATACTAGCATTCGGTATAATAGCTGGGGAAAAACAGGCACAACTATTGGATCTTATGGTTGTCCTTGATCTATCATTTCTAGTATTTGGTCATCACCCTGCACCTAGCAAATAACCAAAGGACATCTTGGGGGCATGACTCTTCAAGGTCAAGTGAACACCTAAGTTCAAGATTTTTAAGGACTAAAACATTGAATTGTAACAAGGGAGAAGAAGAACAAAACAATCAATTTTTTCAAACCAAGGTTACAATTATTGTATAACCACTACAAGACATGTTCCCTTAAGATTCTAATATGGTGGACACCTCTTCCAAAACTAGATGTGTAACACCGATACACACGTCATTTTCCTCCTATTAAAAGGCATGTATTGGAATTTTCCCTCCGAACCGAGTTCTTCTACATGGATTGAACTACATGGTTATCTACTGGGTAACACTATAAACAGTGTTCAACATATACACAGTGTTTACTAGTAATTTTCTAACCCACTGTCTCATTACTCACATGTTTTTAGTCACATGCAACTCTACACGACAGACAAGAACTGGACATGGCGTGTACCACCTATGTTTCATCCACCTGTTTAATTAGTCACAATACTAGATAAACGGTTCATACAACATTGTTTGTATGTCTGGTACATGGTCTGTTCCACCAAATATTCCCAAACCCCGCATCTATATTCATACATTCACTCGCACGATCATGAACTATAGATCATGTACTCCCGGTACATGGTGTGTACTTAAGAAATGTTTTTTCTTCCAGAACAGAAGAATATATAGCATGTGTTTATAACACCACAAACTGTGTTGTCTGGGTTTCCCAAAATTATTCCTCAAAAATTTCTTCAGAACCCCTAAAAATATATAATTTTTTCCATGGAATGAGAAATTCTAACCCGTGAGATCCCATACTCCCACCAATCCTTTTTTGGAATCCTTATTCATATCAAACCTTGATAGAATTCAAGTAAAGTTCTAACATGATGCACCAAATTATGATCCACGAGATCCCATAGCACCACAGGGACCAAAATTTGCGATCCATCCAAATGAAACAGTACATATCCAGTACCCTATAAAAATAGTAGGTATTCTATCACCACAACATGTATATCAAGAACAACATCTATCACAACAACATGCAATCAGAAATTCCCCTTAAAGGGCATGACATGAATGCATAATATTTGATCTCTAGAAAGTGACTATATGATTCATGTGATGTAATACACTCTTCTCATTGGGTTTCAATATAAATCAAACCTCCATGATATAAAAAATAACAACAGAAAACAAGTGTGTCACCCATAGGTGAAAAAAATCATCTATAACAATTGGAAAACCATAAAAATTTCAATATTTGAGGTAACCGGGCTTTTCCCTATACATGGGTTAGCTAATACTAGGATAATATTATTACCAATTATCTATTCCTTACTATCCCAATCTATAGGCTCTAAATAAGATGACAAATCCGAAAAGAAAATCCTCTGATACCACTTTCTAACGTCCTAGTTCTGGGTGACGCCCAAAGGTTCCCCATTCCCAGTTGGCCACATGGCCTCAAGTGCATTTCCCCAAATGCCAGAGGCTACCGAATAGTAGTGGAGGAATTGGTTGTGATAGTGGGGATACTATGTCCTTATTTGAAGAGAAACACAATGTAAACAAATAGTAAACAGTAGCCAAAGTAGTAATACCATAAAAAATAAATAAACAGGGGAAGAATGATAGTATAAACAACTGAAACATATATTAATAAATGCATCATGTCACATGTATCTTGGAAATCATATAAACAAGTCACAATTGTGGAAATACAATACTGAAACCAACGTACAGAAAACAGTAAACTCCAATAGCATCGCATGCCTCAGCTTGGTCATATGCTCTCCAGCTCCAATAGAAATCAACTACATGATAAAGAACGTCACTTTCCCTTATCTCTACCATCCACCATATAATATTTTTGGGCACAAAATCATGACCCAAATAGGGTGTGATATGAATCTCAGTAGGAAACCACCAAAAGATATATGCCTAACAGTCAGCAAATATATATATATATATATCATGTAATTTGCAAAATGAAACAATAAACTACGAAATATTCAAAATTAAATAGTCCTACAGTTTCCAATTACATTAATTTAAAATTTTAATTATTCAATATTTTGAATAATTTATCTGTAGGACTCATCATATGCTATGTATCCCCTATTTAATAGAAAAAAATAAGCCTCAAAAGGCCATCTAACAAACAGGTTAGACCGAGTCTGAGATTGTGCTTTGGCTGGTAGGCTCGTCACATTCATCAAAAATTCAAGGCAACCCTCTGGGAATGTTTTCCCAGTATAACCCCTATGGTTTAACATATCAACATTTAATAACAATGACCCTCTGTGAAATGTAACACAATCTAACCCATTTTGTCCCATGTGGGACAAATCATTTACAAACGACTGCTTGGGTAGCTCTCATGGTAAATACCCACTTCGACTCCATAGAAACATATAATATAATGACCCACTAGGATATCTCATAGTCAATTCCCTATGGTACAATATTCATTTAATAATGACCTTTTGGGTTGCTCTCAAGGTTTAGCCCCTCTTGTCTACGACCACATGATAGCTCTCACGGTCAATACCACTAGTTAATTATAACAACAATTATACATAAATTACCCTACCCTGGGAATCTCTCACAGTCAATTCCCTTGATTATACATTCATAATGAAAAACACATGCATCTCATATAAGTAAAAACAACATCCTAACAACGTGAGACATGTAATAAAAAGTAAGCATAATAGGAATTTCTACACCAAACAACCATAATAAATCAAACATGGTAAATACATCCATAAGCATGTTATTAAACCTTAATCCTAACCAATAACACTTTTTCAAACAAAAAACGACAATATGTATTAAAAATTGTTAAATTACAAACCACATAATACCCTAAACAAGGGTATTCATTACATTTCGCATATATAATTCATAGAGAACCAATGAAATTAGAAAACAACCTATCTCAATGTTGTACGATGAACACCCTTGAAATTCAGCCCATGAATCGTCCTAGAATGATGTAGATATTAAAAAAGGTTAACATCGTTCAACCTTGGTTAACTCAAGAGAGAGGATAAATTAGGAAGAGAGGCTCTACGGGAAAAGAGAACTCATCGGTGGGAATCCAACGTACCCATCAACGTCTCAATCAGAGCACGGACGGAGTAACATGAGGAGCATGCCGTTCTTTATTCATAATTTACTCCCCTATAAGAGACATGGGAAGAAAATGTTCGTTCTGGAGATGAGATGTGACCCAAGTCTGATAAATAAAATACAAAGAAAATTACATGGTGTGTACATTAAAATAACACGTCGTGTATTAGCCTCAACTGGGTCCCCCTTTTGGCAGTCTACCCAGTCACCCACATATCATTGTACTAAGTTGTTACAGCGCCATTACACGGCTATACGCGGACACCGGGTACATGATGTTCTCTCAAGGGTACATGGCATATACATAAAAATTTCGAAAAAATCTTCTATCCTAAAAAACAACCCCAAATAATGTAGCATACATGAAATGAATATCTGGAATCTTTCATATTATTTGAAATGAGACTATTTACAGTGTATTACAAACATGATAATTGTTCTACAATGTTGAATTTTTCTTAATTAAATGTCAATGGAAGCTAATATTTTAAAGATGATAAGTCCAAAAGCATAATTGTAATTGTTTCAATGGGTGATATATTACTTTAATGGTATTAAGATAATTTATGTATATCATTTAATAAATAAATGGAAACGAATTTTGATATTTCAATGTTGGGAGAATTATCATTCATTCTTTGTTTCCGTGTTCAAAAAAAACTAAAGATATAGTTATCATTCTCAAGAAAAGTGTTACAGGGAATTGTTTCAAAATTTTGGTATGAAAGAATTGAAACAATATTCTACCCATGTCACAGTTGATATAATTATAATTAAGGATTTTTCTTTGAAATGTTGGAATCATAAATATTTTTGAATGTTGATTGGAGTATTTCTTTACCCTAAACCATTAAGACTAGATATTTTATATTCTTTGACATTGTGTTCCATATAATAGGGTGACCCTAAAAATATCATATATTGGAAAAAATATCATTCCATGATATGTTAATGTAACAAATTAATATAGAACAATATTCAAATGTTGATTGGATATTAAAATTCATGGTTACATTAATTCATATTGGTCTAGTTATTGTATTGGTATAAAATCAACATTATCATGAATATTTTTATATGGAGAACGTTTTTAGAGCTGGAAGAGTAAAAATTTTATATTAATTAATTTTATCATAAATGAATCAACATATGTTGTAGGTATCTAGTCATGTAATCCAATGATGTGGATGGTTATTTATTTGGAAGATTTAAATACATATGTCTTCAAACCATTTGATATATTTTTTAACAATCAGATGAATATACTATTTCAAGATATCCTATATAAAACCCATGATAAATTTAAATTGATATAATTAATTACTTCAATAAATATAATCTTTATCATGATTTTTTTGGAATATATTTTACTAAAATATCAAATTGCTAATGATTCCAAAAAAAATCATTTCCAATTAAGGGATTTGGTGAATTGAGGAAAAAAATATATTTCTTCATCTATAAATGACATCCTTAACAACTTACCAAACAACCCATAATTTTCTTTAAATTATGTGGAAAAATGGGAGAGAATGTAAAACAAATTTGGAAGTTTTTTCATTTCAATATTTATTGGAACTGGAGTTCTTGTTATCATAAAAAATGAGTAGTGAAAAATGTTTTTAGATTTCAAATATAGTTGATCAAAAACATTAGTTAACATAAAGTGGGGGAGTTTAAGAAAAATATATAGCTAGATTTTTTATTTGAGTGTTTATAATAAAATTGGAGATGATTTAAGTGAGGGTAGATTATCATGAAATTTATATAAATTTTATTTTTAATGAGGGACAATTTTCATCAAAAAACATTAACATATCTACTAATATGGTGTCACAAAAATCACTCTTGATAATGAAATGTTTAAGTAAAATAAAAAAGTATGAGTTGACACAAAAATTGAGTTGTGAAAAATCATATGTTTTTAAAAATGGTGTTTTTTAAAATATGTATACTAGATTTTCCAATTAATACAAATGAGTACATTAAATATCCTCTGTGATTTTTTTATATCCAAAAAGTATTTTTTTTTGGTTTATGTTTTTTTACAATGTTTTTTATAAATATGTGAATGATTATAGATAAGTAAATTTTATAAATAAAGTATGTTGGGATGTTTAAGAACATTCCAATATAAGTTAGATGATGGTTTCATGATCTCATGTTCATCGAAATCAAGAAATTATAACATGATCAAGAATTTTAAAGGAAATTTGGATTTGGATGTTTTTTGAAACATTTATTTTCTGGATTCTAAGAAACCTAAGAATCACTTAATGAGAAATACTAGATAGAAAAAAATATGGAGTCCTATCATAATTAATTTTTTCGTAAAATAAATTCAATACAGATTTCTCTAGATTGAGAAGATACAGGAGTGCGAGGAGTTAGTTTCTAAGGAATTTAATTTATATACAACCTTTTTGATGACTGGTCATAGTTTCCTGAAAATAGTTTGAGATGTTTTTCATTCAAATTTATTCTTTTTAAAAGTCATTTAGTTCATAAAAAACATTAGAAGGAGAATATTCTTTTTTTCATTTAAACATATGAGTTAGTGGTTTTTATAGAAATATCCAACATTGCAGAATTATTAATCTGAAATACATTTTCATACTAATTTGGCAGACTAATTTTACTAGAGGATGGTTATTAGATAAATCATTATAGAATAACATAACACACTTCATCAATAAGTGAATTTTTAAGAATCTATGAGGGGTTTTTTATAATATTATTTTGTTTGTAAAAATTTTAGAATAAATTAAAATTGACTAAATAAATGTTATTATAATTTACAGTAAACGAAAAAGGAGGATATAATCATTTTAATCAGACACTTATCTATAGAAACAATGAACCATAAAAATATTTTTCGACAAATATGTATGAGAGAGGTTGTTGTTTCAACTAGATAGTAGTTAAATAGAAATGAATTATTTAGTGTTTTAAAAAATATAGTAAACCATCTTCAATTTTTTTATAGGTACAAATAGAAGAATGTGATTTTATTTTGTATATATAATTTATATGATTTTTTTGAGATCATTGTTTTTTTACTATGGTCTATAAATATAGAAATAATGTTATGTGACCGTGTTTTAACTACAAAACAACGAATGTGACATTTTTTTTTATATTTCAGTTTTTTAAGAGAGATAGAATGATGTATAAAATTCAGAACATAGATATGGACTATGATATTTTAGACAATCAACTTATGAAAACATTTTTTTAAAGTTCTAATTTAATTAATGTTTAGAATTTTTATGTTTTGGAAAACTCAAGAACATTAGAGAAGATTCTATATTAATTTTATAAAATTTAGAATAACATAAATGAAGTTAAAATATACATTGAATTAAAATAAATGAAAATTTACAGAGTGGGAAATAGAAATTAGTTTTCCCATAGATTTCATTCTTGGAGCACATTTAACTTTGTGTTCACAATAAATTTATATAAAAAACTATTTAGAGATAAAAAATCTAAAATCATGATTTTTTTTGTCATAAGATGGTTATTAGTATATATTTCAATAAAAACATAAAATAGATAAATCTTCATATAGCATGAAAAAGAGAATTTGTATGACTGGATTAGTCATATTTTTGGAATGAAGTTTGACAACAATACTTTTGCAAATCTGATTGAACATGAGAGGGTTTCATGCATAGATTTAGAAATATTTCTAACAGATAGAATCATATATACAAAATAAAATTATATTTAGTTTACCAGATGTAGAAATCAGCTAGAGGGATGATCATATGGAGATCCTATAGATAAAATTTGATAAAATTAACACCATTTATTGGTTCAAATATTGGTATGAAAAATTTATAAACATAAAAAATAATATATTATCCTTCATATCTGGGTATATAATATTTCCAATGGGTATTAACACATGTTTTAATGAATTATTCATAATTGTGTATTTCCATAGTCACATTAGAGTATCTATAGAAAGTATTTTGTTTTTGAAAATGAGGTGAACCTTGTAAATCTTGTCTTCCCTATTTAATTTAATATTTTTTATGTAGTTGAGTTTACTAAAATTTGGTAAGGAACAAACTCTATCAATTTACAAGGTTTGAGTTTCTTAATGGTTTTGTTTTTGGAAATGATGATCACTAATTCAACCCCTAGTGAATCTTTGATCATTTCAAACATAAATAAGGTTGATTGATTAGTGGAAAAGTTTATGTTAGGTTCGTTCATTTATGATTTTTTACCAAAAACCCTGAAGTAGTTTTGTTATATTTTATATTATTAAAATAAAACCATTATATAATGTAAACATTATATATTATATAGATATATAGTTATCTTCAAAAAATTCAAACTTATTTTAATCCTTCAATGATCTTGGTAATGGAAAAAAATATGGATACTCATAGAGGCGGTGAGTCGAAAAAATATGGATGATTTTTTAATTTTTAGAATAATTCGATAATAAAATTTATTGATGATATTTATTCCATAAAAGAAATAAAATTATAGAAAATATATGGTATTTTAATAATTAATAAATGTAAAATATAATTTTTAAGGGTTCTGTAGAAGGGAAAGAAATTGTAGGCTTGGTTGATGGTATTACCGTATCATTTAAATGTATCATATTGTGGTCCCACAAAAAGATCATTGTAGGCTTGGTTGATGGTATTACCTTATCATTTAAATGTAACATATTGTGGTATTACCCTTGTTTTCCCATTGATTTGTTGATGGTATTACCTTATCATTTATTTCTACATTGTTGTTCATGAGTGTGGTTATTCTGAAATATCAAGAAAATAAAAAATATAATATTTTAGTAATATTATTTTCGCATTTTATAAAATTTTAAATTTTTTAATTAATATGGATAAATTAATTTTCTAAATTAAATGTTAAAATTCATATAATAATGTGTCATTGGTCATTTCTTGTGGTGTGTTTATAATATATAATTATATATTAATAATTATGATACAAATATATAATTATAATGGAAATTACACTGATAAATTTATGGGTTTTTACACCACAAACCCACAATCTTGGATCTATTATTATAAACACATAGTTTACATACTAGATTCGATAATAACTATAATTCATGAATATAAGTATCCTTTATGTTAAATTAAATATATAAAACATTGTTTGAAATACATTTCAAATCAAATTATAGTTTGGAGCATTATAAAATTAATACAAATCATAAAAAACCACATGCCCTTCTCAACTAATTGAAATTTTAATAATATATGGAATTGCTGAATCCATAGTATGTGTTAAGTAACACTATATAATTATCAAAATTGGATATTTTGTTTGACATATCATGTGTAATACATTTCTTCATAACCTGGTGAAATAGAAAATTAAAAAGAATTGCGCTCAAATACTCAGTAAGGAAAATAAAATGGGTAATGAAATCTTGTCACAAAAAGGTATAAATTTAATCGATATATTGGGTAAAAATACATCAAAAATAGAATGAAATAAAATAAATAATGTAAAAATTTAAAAACATTGCCTAATTATAGAACATAGATAGTAATATGTTGTTACTTTGTAATGAAATTCCTAATTTCATTCATCCAATTCACAACATAAGTGAATACTTCCTGATATTATATATCATGATCTTACATTCTGGATAATATCTCATTCTGGGAGTGAATACCCCAAATACCTCAACATGTTTTTCTCATGATACCAAACGATGCATATAGGGTATATAAAATTTTTGGTACCTCCCATCACATGATTAATTACAATGCATTCATAATTTGAGAAAATTATTGAAACAACATACTAAATAATTCTAATAATAGTTTGTATTGAAATTATATGGACCCAACCCCAAAAATCTCATCCAATAGACTCTTTATACTAGAATTCACATTCCCTATTTACAAAAGATCATTTAGTATTACAGTTTTTGAAAATTAATAGGCAAATCATTAAAAAAACATAAATAAATAAACAAGGCACTCATAATGAGTATCCATTTTCTCAAATAATAAATATATTAAAATAAAACATTTTTTTTCTCAAAAATTACCCATGACACTCATCATGAATTATTCATTTTATTTACTAAATAATAAACCTTATAGAAGAAATTTAAAAACATGGGATGGGAAAAAAATCTCAATATGTTATATAAAAAAATAATCTATTACTCTAGAGAAAAAATGATAACCCAAGAAATTATTACCTTCATCTGAATTTTATTTCCTAAAATAGTGTATATCATTTTAACATGAAATCGCAAAAACTATTTTCATTAACAAATATTTTCAATACAATAGATATATAATGTTAGTCTGAGTGAGTAAATAAATTGGGGTGGATAATTGTGTTCCCAGTAAAAATTTCAGTTAAAAAAATTAATGTATTAAAATGTTCTTAATAACATGAACAATATAGTGATTCAAAACAGCATATCGATGTACTATATCTGATATTAAAATATTTTTCAAAGAGTGAATATGTCTCAATTAATATAATGCTTGAACTATGATAATTTTTCAAATTCATTTACTTGGAAAAAAATATATAATCACTAGTTAGTATAGATTATCAATGTTATAGTTTTTTATATATTAAAAAAATATTTGTTTTGGAAAAAAACAAAATTAGAAAACATAATATACAAAAAGTTTAGAATCAATATGAGACTTAATTTCCTCTACTAGAAAAATAATTTGATTCCAAGATGATTATAAAAAAATCAATAAATTCTAAAACCTATATTAGGTAAACAAACAACATCTACAGGCTATCTAGAATAAATATATTCATGTGAAGGTAAATGTTTAAAGTAATGTAGTACATTCCACCCAAGGACTTCTTCCACATACATCAAGGGAGAATGATGTAATGTGAAAGATATGATAAAATGTATTATAAAATTTTGTGTAGGAAACAATATGTGTTTGGAAAACATAATATCAACATACTGCATGAAAAATATAAAAAGAAATCAAATTATTATGAATATAATTGTGATGGTAAGTCCAATATGATCAGAATGTTATAATTCCTCATATCAGATTTGGCAAAGAGTTTAAGATTCCATTATAAAGGTTTCTGGAAAAGAAAGGATCATTGGAATTTGTAGGAATATTTTTTAATCTCTTTCATTGTCTCCATCAATCTCTATAATGTAATTTGTTCTTTTGTGTCCTTGATCATCATAGTATATGACTTAGTAAACTTTTACAGGTTCATGGATTCAATCGAACAATATTCTCTTAGGTTTTTCTGAAATTATCCATCATACAAAGAGATAGATGACTTTCATTTTGATATATCATCATGAGTTGGAGGAAATCGACATTAACTAATGTCGTTACATCTGGGAAAATTGATATTTGAATTGAAATAGTAATTGAGTAATTCATTTAAAAATACTATGACAATAATGGTAACTTGATTTTAGCGGTGACTTGTGATTTGTTGGAATCTCAAGATTATATTACCGTAGTTGGGAAGTATATCAGATTGGAAGTATCTCAAACTAGAGTTGAATCAGTGTCCATTGGTGACTCAAACACTAAAGGGCACAGGTCCTGATAGTAGATCATCTCATGCTAACAAGCATGGCGATGACTCAACTAGAAGTAAAAACAATGGTTGTGAATATTCTGGTAGTAGCTCATCCTTAGCGGTGACTCATGCCCAGTAGTAGATCGATTGAGTGGTGTCTCATGGATGGTTTTGAATCACCTCATTACATAACCAAATTGTCATAAAAACTATATTACCATACAAAATTATATCATACAACATATAGATCATTACAATTAAAAGAATTATGGTTTGGGATATTAAAAATATGGATATGTTGAACACTATCCTCATAACCTGGTTCCATGATTCTCTACTATTTTTAGGATAAAAAAACGTGGAATCTTATAATCTATATACAAATTTTGTAAAAATAGAATATCGTATATATAGGTATGTTTAGAATAATCTGCTTATTATTTCAGAAGATATATGTGTTATATGAAAAAATATGATATTATGGAAATGAATGACCAATAATGGGTGAAAATTTATTAATAAATTAAAATTAATATTATTAAGGAGTTAATTAAAAAATTATTAAATATATAATTAATATTTCAAAAAATATTTATATTTCATATTTTCCCTCCTATAAAAAATAAATTCCCATTATGTCTCCACCATTAACATGCTCAAAAAAGATGAAGAATAATTTAAATAAACATGTAAAGGAAAATTACACATTTATTTTTCATTTTAATATTAGCTAAAAATATGTGATTTCATCAATATAAAAATAAAGAGATCATGTATAAGGTCCCCATAAAAACTAAATTTAATCAGATTCACTCTTAGAGGTAAATTTAGGGCTGTCTATGGGAATTAATTTTAACTTTGAGTTGTCTTTATTCATTTCATTATCCTACGTGTATGGTGCCAAAGTTGTGATAGTTGGAGCATAGGTTTTGATGGAAGGGATTCTTCTTGTAGGAGGAAGTGTATTGCGAAAAAATAACTAGTCTAAGGAAAAAAATAGCTTCAAAAAGTTATAAAATCATTGGGTGATATAGAGGAGGCATAAGACCATCGAACTGAGTAATCACTGTAGGTCTGTGTCTTACTATCTATTTAAATGTTGAGGAATGATTTTTTATTACTAGGATGGCTTCTCTGGAAATAACAGTCATATTTTGAACATGTAGAAAGGGTTTCTTGAGGTTGATACAATCCATACTGATATTACAAACCCATTCCATGACACTACAAAAATCATGTTACTCTTTCATTAATCTGTACAATTCTAAAGTGATAACCATTAGTTGACTCACCTTTTCTGTGAAAGCTATTGTAACAAGTGGAGATCTCATGTTCTCTACACTGAATTATAAATTATCAGACATATCATGATTTGTATATATTCCGGACAAATAATACTTTTTATATTTTTATATTGTGTCCATATCTTTCTTTAGTTCCATGAAGTACTCTTTTATCACCACATATATGTACACTCCAGAACGATGTGCTTTTCATAGTTTCTATTCATGTGAGGACACATCACACAAAAAATATTATGTTATTTCCTTATAACCTCTCTAATTAGATGTCAACCAATTCATTCTAGAGAAGGTGGTGGTGTGGAGGATATAGATGCAATAGATGAAATACATTCCAATTTCAAAAATTTATTAATAAATATTTTTAGGAAGGAGGGTTTCATTCCCTATACTAAGGCTTTCAGGAATTCCAAATATTTTGAATATATTTTTATCTCCACTACAAGTCCTTAAATGTGAAGTCTAACTCTTGGATGTAAATGTGAATTAACAATATCAACCAAATAACAAGTAGTTTCTACATTGATTCTTGAAACAATATATGGTCCATAGCTCATGAAATTTTCAAAATTTGAGACCAAATATCCCCTTAAATATTTTAAATTAAAATTCACACATCATTAAAATGATTCTAATTCATATTTTGTCACAACAATAGGTGGAATATTTATTTGAGAAGTGTGATGATATCAATCATCATGTAGAACAATATCCTCAACCTAAATATCTATCTCCACTAGAGTAAAAGTCAATAACTCACCATCATGATCAATATTCTTCACTAAGGATCATTCTAATCTGGTTGGAAATTCTCCTTCTTTATTATATGAGTCACTCTAATCACGTCCAAGTTTATCATAACTAATAAATTCATACATATCATTAGTAAAACTTATTTTATGTATGATAAATGGAAGAATATGCAACTCTATTTGAATTGGAGGAGTTTCAAAAAATTATGTAATAGTGGTGGATGCATCTACATAACTGACTATTAGAGATTTTCTGGTGTTATATGATCAGATGATTTTGTATACTTATCCCCCTAATTAATAGCTTGAGGATAAAGTATAGGGAGAGCAGGTATAACATGAATCACATCATATTTTGATCTATCGTGAGCCCCAATAAATCTTAATACCACAATGGATGAATGTTTTGACTGAACCATATCATGATCAAGATCATCATGATCATCTCCATTCATATCAACTCCATTATTAGTCCCATCATCATGATCATATCCATGATCATTATCATCTTCATCCTCAAAATTATTATCATCCATATTTTCATTTTCATTATCTTATTTGGAATTATGGTATTTTGATGGTTTGGGTGATGATGTATTGAATTGGACAACTATAGGTACTTATATGTCCTATTCATCATTTCCTTCATCCAAAACCGATTCATGGGTAGGTAAAGAACTAGTTGTACTGATAGAAACAAAATTAAATTCAGAGGAGATGTAGGGATCTCTCAATCACACCCCACTTCAATTGAAAATTTGTTATCAACATTATCACTATCATTTACATCATATAAATATTTAACTAACTCATCAGGATCTAGATATTGATGTACCATGTCCTTTTTTATGATTTGATGATAAATTGGATTGAATTAACCATACATTTTATCAATATTCCTAACCCAACACATCATCCACGGATTCCAACTAACTTTAACCATCTTTCATATTTTCATTGAAATAAAAATCCACAATACTTATCATCATATTCTTCAAATTCATTGACTAAACCCCTAGAATCCAAGATGGAAAATATCATCATAGTGTAAATTAAATTGTTTAACATTAAACATATCTTCCACATTTCATACATATCTATCATCAATAATCTATACAGAATCATCCTTTGTTTTAAATTCATCATAGTAAGTGGAGATACTTATATCTCATTGTAATGAAATCTCCATTTCCAGGACACAATACATGATGTAAAAATATGAATAAAATTTTACACTCACCATATAGATTAGTTTTTTTAGGTCATCATAGTGTACCATCACAAGTTTACTATAGGAGAGCAACATTATCATTAAAAACTCCACCTTCCCTTGGATTTCTCCATTGAAAATACTCACATAACCTTTATGAGGTAATATTATTCATTTTCCAAATACCTTGAATAGAAAGGAAACTATTTTCCATAAATTTGATATCCTGTATTATAATTTTTCTTCATTAAAACATACTAATCATTCAGACAGAAATCGTCTACTAACATAGAAAATTATAAATGGTGATTTTCTCTAACCCAGTTCATCCATTTCCAATCTTCTATTAAATTAAATTCAAGTGTATTGATATATGGATTTCATTAGACATCTATTTCATTTTCTTCTTAAATAACCCATTTTACCAAATGCATGTTTCATGAAACAACAGCCAAAATTCATGAAGATTCATATTGTTTCATGGTTTGTCTCCCCACTTCTAGATTTGACTCTATTTATTGCTTTACACAAGATAGTCTGATGGGTTAATTGTATAGGTTGAAGAAGAGAAGAATAAAATATGATCAGTCTGACTTGAAGGTAAGGTTTTAGGAGTTCAAAGGTTTGAAGGTAAATTGATTTTATTAGACTAAAACAAGAGTTTCAACATTTATGGATATTAAATATTAAATAAATATAAATATAAAAAATGGAAATAAAATATCTAATAGAATATAAATCATAATAAAAGGAATGGGGACTCATTTACAACAGTGACTCGCTAATTGTGACTCATCATGGTGACTCATCAATGGTGACTGATCAATTTTGACACATCAATGGTGACTCATCAAATGTGACACATCTTGGGTGAGTAATCAAAAATGACTCATCAAATGTTACTCATCAATGGTGAATCATCTACGGTGACTCATAAATGAAAACTCAACAATGGTGACTTCTCAATTGTGAATTATTATCCAAAAAATATCATTCTTAATTGATGTTTGATATAATTAAATCTTCCATAATTTGAAAAGATTTTTGAAAATATCTACCTGATGAGGATTAATTCCAAGAAATTATAATGATATAAATCTATTTTTATAATGATCCCACAAAAAGTGATTCCATACATCATGGTCATTTTTTCCCGAGTGAGATTTTAGATTTTTGGAAATGTTTTTTACACTTCTGTTATCACAATTTGTTGTCACATGTCAAAATTGGTATCCAAAGTCTAGTAAGGCTTGTATCATCATAGAATTTGTGCACTAAAACTACCTGAATCTATTTATTAGTCTTTAGTAGTAGACATTGAAATAAAATATTTTTTCTTACTATGACAATATTCTAGAGATTTTCCAAAAAGGATGACATGTTCCTGATGTATTTTTATATCTAATATAAGGAAAAAATCTAAATCTCAATAACATACTAAATTAAATTATTATCCTATTATATAGAACAATCCTAAAATATTTCTATATTTTATATATTGAAAAATTAGTTTGATATCCATAAAGTACGACTCATTGGGATTTGGATGAATTTGAGTACATATATATGCACTAAACATAATTTTAGGCCAAAAAGTAGTCAAATAAATAATACATCATATCATACCTATATAACTAGTTTGATAGATTTATTTCCCAGTTTCATCATGATTTTATTTATAGGTGTTACACATGGGATTATCACTACTTTTTGTGTTGTCTAAGTGAAAGCGTTTTAAAAAATATTTTTACTATGATTACTTATATTTAAAATAATTACTTCATTAATTTGAATGATATGTAGACCAATAAAATATTAATATTCATCCATAAATCTCATTTCATATTTATTTACCATTAAGTATGAAAAATTAGTACATAAGGAGTCTTTTGAAAATACAAAAAAATGTCATCTTTATATAATTCTATTATTAAAACATATTTTGAATTATTTTTATAAAAATATTTTGATCATCTTTACCTTTTTAAAAACATTTTGAAATGGGAAAAGATGTAAGCGTATCATACCCAGCTCTTTGATCATGTTTTAAACCATAAAAATCTTTTTGTAATTTAACATAATTGTCCAGAAAATGTGTTTTTTGAAATATAGAGGGTTGTTCAATAAAAAATTCCTCAATTATAAATCCATTTAATATTTAACTTTTAACATCAATTAGACATAGTTATAGATAAAATTGTTCTCTAAAGACCTGGAAATTTCAAGGGAATTTTTTCCTTAAATTCTTTGGAATTTTACGAGTCCGCAGTTTCTGAAGGAACCTGATTCCGAGGCCCGGTGTACCCGAAATCAATTTCTAAAGTTTTGTTAAGCTTAAATTAACGCGCATAAGCAGTTTTCCTGGAAAAGTGGAATAACTCTTAAACAGTTACTAGGATCAGAAATCCGAGGGCACAGTTGCACTCTAGATGGAAGGTTTACCTTAGGCATGACTTATGTTTAGTCGGTGCGGGCCTCCTGTGATAAATTCCAAAAATGTCAGAACCGTAAATAAAATAATTAAATAAATTATTTTATTTTTCAAGTGCTTATAACTCACAAATGGTAGATCGGATTGAAACTCTAAGACCACTGCTTAACTCGTGATTGTAAGCTTAATTTAAGAAGATATTGACTTTGGACGGTGTGCGCCACTAGAAAAAGTTAGTTTTTGGCCACAAAAAAATAATTAAGTGAAAATTATTTTATTGTAAAATTCATAACTTCTGAACGGTAACTCGGATTGAAAATACGATAGTACCATTGGGTTCATTGGAGCGTGTTTCACCTAGGCCGAGCCTAACCCTGACCGCAGTGGGTCAAGGGTGACTGATAATAATTTTTCTGAAGTTTTGTTTGGGTACGTTCAGTAGACGTACGAGCAGGATTTTATATCTTCTGAACCGGTTCTCAGAATTGAAATATGAGGGCACTGATGAACTCACAATGCCAGTATTCTCCATAGGGGAACTTTAATGTAGTTGTGTTTGTTCTGAATGAGAAGTTAAATAGTCTGGGGATTTTAATTGAATTAAAAATTCTGTGTGACATAATTTTTATGTGGTGGTTAATTTCGCCAAAGAGAAGTTGAAGGTGGATCCAACCCCCCACATAACCTCTCTTGGGAGGATATTGTGTGGTGGGGCCCACACGACTTCCAAACTCTTCAAATCCCCATTAAACTCCTTAAACCCCATAAACTAACAAAATAAGGAGGATGAAACTTACTTTATTAAGTTGGAGCCTCTACATCTCCTCCCTTCTTTTTTAATGAGACAACTCAACATTCAAATAATTAATGGATGTCGCATAATGAATTTGAATCCCTTTGAATTCATTAAGCCATCCATTAAATAAGTGGTGTGCTTTTATTTTATGTTGGTTGGACATATTATCTTGGGAGGCTTTGGAGGATTAGAAAGGAAGTGTTCATCCCATAAATAACACAAAGGACATCTCTAGTGTGGAATGACGTCCTCTCGACAAAGAATGTCGTTTCCACTGAAGAACGACGACATTTCATATTCCTTTCCTCGACCTCCTTCCGCATTAAAGAAGTATACACTGCCCGCAAGGAACTTAAATGACACACCATCCTCTAACATTTCCCAATGTCAACGAAATCGATGTCTGCCCACTTTCCCGCGACTCCGCAGAGGGAGCACCATTTTCAAGGTAGGGGCATTCGATTAATCTTAATAGAATAAAATTATACATCATTCTAAATTGAATATCGTGGTTCGTCATTGGCCAAATGATATCATCTAATACAAACGGTGTGGTCCGAACCAACAGGGCACGGCGTTCCTCCATTGCTTGTTGGTTTATTTGGCGATGGAAGCCGGGTCAGAAGGGTGCAGTGTCATCGCACTACACTGGATAAAGAGACCACGACAATAAGGCGGAGGTGACTAAAATCCGTGGCCAGGCTAGGCCACGATGGTGGAGGATCGACAAGTTTGCAGCGACGACATGAAGGAAATTGCAGCCTGCAACCGTTGGCCGCTCGGTGGATGAACCGAACCAGCCGGCCGTAGATGGCCAGGCTGGAGGACCGCGGCGCCCCCTTGGCGCCGCGTTGCGGAGAAGACCGCGAACTGATGTGTGGGCCGCTTGATGGGCGAACTGGCCGGTTATGGCCGACCGGGCTGGAGGAGCACAGCTCCCACAGGCGCTGCCTGGCTGGGGAAACGAGGCCCGAAACCGCGGGCCGCTCACGTCAGACAAAACTGGCAAGCTTTGGTTGGCCGGGTAGGGAGAGGCGGCGCCACTCGGCGCCGCCGTGTGAACCGGACCAACCCGCTTCACGGGTCGGGTCGGCGGGTGGGCCACGCCCCACTGGGCCGGGAAAACCCCCAAGCATGGTCAGACCCGCCAAACAGGTCCGGGCCGACCCCCAGCAGGGTTGGACCCTCCAATCCAGGTCGGGCCGACCAGCCAGCCCACTTGGCTTGATGGGTCGGGCCCATTTTGCTTAAATGTGAATATCTTCTAGACCGCACGTCTGATTGATGCACCGTCTATGGAACTGGGACCCTCGTGATGAGGCGGTACTTTTGTGATACTCTAAGTGAGTTTTGTATGACTTTGGAAAATGGAAGTGTTTGGAATGAGCGTAAATCCAACATGGCCCCTGGAACGGAAATGCCAATGACTCTCAGACTTGGCATTCGATTGAAGCGTTGTCTATCGCGTTGGGTTTCATTTGATGAGACAGAACATTGGGATACATCAACTTAGTGCTTCTTGATAGTTGATGTATCAACCACTTTGAACAAAGAGCAGACCCTCCCGGAATCGAGCGTGTTTTGTGCGGGAACCCTAGAGCTAGCTACGACAGCGATGATGACTACCATACTGGAATCTTCTGTTGATTAGACGATGATGACAGCTGTATCGGAATCCTATATGGGTTTGAAAATTCTGACAGTGTAGCTGGTCCTATATCCTGTGTGGGTTCAACAGATTATATTAATTAGTAACTACATCTGATTATCTGTATTACTATAGAATAGATGGATTGTATCTTGTGTGGGTCCAATAGTTTAGACGAGATAGCTAGACTGTATCATGTGTGGGTCCGACACTTTAGACAAGATAGGTGGACTGAATCCTGTGTGGGTCCGACATCTTAGACGAGATAGCTAGATTGTATCCTGTGTAGATCTGACAGCTTAGACGAGATAGTGGGACTATATCCTCGGAGGGACCCACAACTTAGCTGGTCCTGTATCCTGTGTGGGTCCGAAAGCTTAGATGATCCAGTGACTACATCTGATCATCTTTATCTCTCTTCTATTGTGGCATACCAATGTGAGACAAGTCATGTCTTTCAACCATTAACATCATGGTTCTTGACTTTACTTCTTCTGTGGACTGGGTTGTGCTTGGGCTCGTGAGTTAGACTTGGACCATGTTTCATAACATACGTATATGTATGGTCATATACCTAAGTAGGGTTAGTTCATACTTTGTGATTATATCTTTCATTATTTTTTTTATCCTTAGTGGATATTGTGAGACCTTGCGGGTCTTGGGGTTCCTACTACGTATCGTTATACTCACCCCTGCATGGGTTATGCCCCAGCTCATTGTGTTGGATGTAGATGACGAACAACGCTGATGGAGGCTGAGATTGCCAAGACTTGACAGTACTCGGAGGTGGACCTTTCGAAGAGTCAGCACACGGAGCATATTAACGGATATGAGTACTGAGGTGGCCATCTGTACCTACCCTTCAGGTAGTAACCCTAGAGGATGATCCATGATCTTCTCTTTCCTCTCTTTTGTTTGTCACATTCTACTTGTACTTGTTGTTTAGTTGGGTTTGTATACTGGCCCATTTACTTTACAAAACACTCCTTTGTATTCAGTTTTACTTAGTGTTTAATTCATGTTTCATACTCTGTTTTGTTTGATTAGTTTTATAAAAGCAATGCCTTCATAGATTAAGGATTTACGCATTTGGTGCTAGTCGCCAGCCCCTGTCCTATGGAAGGCAGGCTTGGAGTAGTCACGACACGGGCCCTGAGGACGGGTCGTGACAAATTGGTATCAGAGGAGTCGGTTCTATCGTATAACTCAAAACTCTGATCATTCTTTTCTGTGATGAAATAGTGTTAAGATTATTAGGTGTGGTTTTCAGTCTAGGGTGTCCAGTGTGGGTGTGGTGGCCAACGTATCCATACACCAGGACCCTGACCTTTGATTTATGACTCAGTGCACGAAAACACTGATTGTGTCTATGTTTCAAGAGTTTCCTAGTAGTCTCTTTGAGTCAGCTCACCATGTATAAACTTATTGACAGTGGTGCACCAATTCCTTATCAGGATGACCTGCGAAGAATGCCTGCTAGGGTTCCCGAGTGAGTAGACGATGACAGCCCACCGAGCAACGAGGCTCTGGTGCAGGGCCCTCTTACTATGTTGGCACCTTCAGGTGGTGTACCAGCAGCACCACCACTCATTGGGAAGCAGATGACACCTGCAATACTTGCAGATGGTGCACGCCGACAGAGCTTGTTGCACGAGTTCCAACAACAGAGGCCTCCGAGGTTATGAGGTGAGACAGATTCACAGGCAGTAGAGGATTGGCTGGAGGTGATTTCTAGAGTTTTTCGCCTAGTTGAAACACTAGTAGAGAGGATGGTGGACTTAGCTACTAGTGTTTTCAAGAGAGTGAACATGAGGTTGGTTCGCATACTGATGAGGCATTAGTACGTGGACCGTAGCCCGAGTGTTACATTTAGGTAGTGTGTCAGCTATATCATTTCCTATTGGTCAGCTGTTACAACCAGCGATACTAGTAGATGACACATGTAGGCATAATACCTTACATGTGTTTTTTGCATCATATACCCCTCAGGATCCGAGGTGAGCCGAACTCATAGGCGGACGAGGATGGGCTTGAGGAGGTGGATGAGAGTTCACTAGAACATATACAGCTTCTTCAGGACGACATGTCAGTAGCTGAGTATTCATCGAGACATACCAAACGTTCTGGGTACTCGATGAATATGATACGATTAGTGCTTTGGGACTCGGACTACCGAACGATGTGTGTTTAAAGGAAATCCGAGCCAGCACTATTCCTCTATGCATTCCTAATTATGCTAGGGTTCTAGATAGAACCTTTTTGGTTGAATGTTCTTTGGCTTAACGGATACAACTGGTGAATGTTAGCAGTGGGAAAACAGGGAACTAGTTCCAGTCATAGAGACTTGGGTGTGCAAAAAGTTTAGAGAAGTGGATGTGACATGGATAGATAAATATATAGGGCATCAGACGTGGAAGCAGAGCTAGTATAGCAGTATGTGTTGGTGTACATTTCGACATGTTACAACCACCCACCTTTGTAGTCCCCGTCAGGCTCAGGGGGCTAGAGGTTAGAGGAAAATAGTAGTTGCCTGTGGTCAAGGAGTGTGACCCAGGGGCTCTAGGAATGATTCAAGGCACGGTCTATGTCTACTACTAGCTTCCATATCAATAGAAAAAGGTATCAATCATTCCTTCCTTCCAAAAACCTTGTCCCAGACCTAGAGATTCTGGTTAGATCATTGACATAACCCCCACGTCTGGAGATACCTTTGGGAGTAGCTCTATAATCACAATTACACTGACGGATTGATCTGACCCTTGAGGCAAGAGTTTCGGTTTGAAACCACTTGGTGGCAATGTCATGGCCTTACAAAGTTAGTTTGGGTATGGACTGGGCAACCACAGTTCATACTCAAATTGACTATATTTGGAAAAAAGGTTGTGGTTTATATACAAAATTTGGATGGGGTTTTCCTTGGTCAGTGAAAAGGTAAACCCATGTAGCACATGATAAACTCATGCTTGGGATGGTGCAACTAATCACTCATGAGTCAGCCAACCTTTCCCACGTGGCAGCAGGAGTTTTGAGTTTTGAGTTCCTACTGGACTATGACTTCGAGATAGTCTATACTACTGGGAAGTGGAATGTTGTAGCAGATGTACTCAGTTGGAGATTTGGTATACAGCTACTAGGCGAGACGACATAGTAGTTGGCTGCTTTACAGATCCCCTTTGTTGATAGAGATAGAGAAGCCATCCTTCCGCCTCGTATAGTCACTCGCTCACTTCTTCAGCGTGTTAAGAAGGCAGTAGCGGAGTTTGTCTCTCGATTCCCCACTTGACAGAAAGAGAAGGTAGAATGTCAGCTACCAGCAGACTTGGTTCAGCCTTTAGAGGTCTCAAAGTGGTAGAGGGATGAGATATCCATGGATTTCGTGATGGGTCTTCCATGTACATCTAGAGGACACGACCCTATCTGGGTGATCATAGACCGACTCAACAAGTCGGCCCACTTCCTACCGATCAGAGAGCAGGGCTCAGTAGAGAGCTTAGGATGACTCTAAATTCTGGAGATCGTATGAGTTCAGGGTGTGCCATCGACTATCATCTCTGATCGAGATTCTCGTTTCACATCCTGGATATGGAAGGGGATACAAGAGGATTTTGGAATACAGCATCGCTTGATCACCGCATTCCATCCTCAGACGCATGGACAGACTGAGAGGACCATTCAAACACTCGAGGACATTCTCCATGCATGCATCCTCGACTATGGTCGCAGCTGGGAGGATCACATACCCTAGGCAGAGTTTGCTTATAACAACAGCTACCACTCCACCATCGGGATGGAACCTTATGGGGCACTGTACGGCCAACCTTGCAGATCACCACTGTGATGGACTGACCCATGGGAGTCAGCACTTGTAGGACCAAAGATGGTTCAGGCTATAGCGGAGAAGATGCAGATCTTCCAGGAGCAGATAAGGATTGCACTAAGCAGACAGAAGTCCTAAGAAAATAGGATATGAAGACCACTAGAGTTCAAGGATGGAGACCACGTCTCTTTACGGGTCTCATCTCGATGTGGTCTATGGAGATTTGGTCGAGGATTCAAGTTATGTCCTCATTTTATCAGGTCATTCCAGGTCCTCATCAGGGTTGTCGAGGTGGCATACCTCATGGTCCTTCCACCTATATAACATTGGGTGCACGACGTCTTCCACGTATCTCAACTAAAGAGATATGTTCACGGCTCATCCCATATCATCGACCATGGGGAGCTGGACATCGATGACGGGGCTACATTCAGGGAGATCCTAGTGGAGATTGAGGATCGACAAGAGCAGTTCCTATGTGGACAATCGATTCCTCTGGTGTGCATTCATTGGAAGAATGGGAAACTCTAGGAGAGAACATGGGAGTGGGTGGCTCAGTTTCATTCTCAGTACCCCCATTTTTTCCCCTAGCATGGGTTGTAGCTTTATGGGGACGTAAAGTCCTGAAGTGGGGGTAATATAAAGACCCTGAAATTTCATGTAAATTTTTTTCTTAAATTCTTTGGAATTTTACCGGTCCGCAGTTTCTGACGACACCTGATTCTGAGGCCCGGTGTGCCCGAAATCAATTTATGAAGTTTTTTTAAGCTTAAATTAACGCGCATAAGCAGTTTTACAAAAAAAGAGGAATAAATCATAACTATTACTCAGATCAGAAATCTAAGGTCAACTTTTTTCTCAGGATGCTGGGTTTACCTTAGGCGTGACTTATGTTTAGTCGGCACGAGCCTCCTATGAGAAATTCCAAAAATGGCATAACCGTAAATAAAATAATTATATAAAATATTTTGTTTTTCAAATGCTTATAACTCACAAACGGTAGCTCGGATTGAAAATATGAGACCACCACTAAGCTCATGAGGATAAGCTTTATTTATTCAGATACTAACTTTGGCTGGCACAGGACACCCGAAATAGTTAGTTTTTTTGCCTCAAATAAAATAATTAAGTGACAGTTATTTTATTGTAAAATTTTTAACATAGAAACGGTAAATTGGATTGAAAATCTGAGTGTACCGTTGAGTTCATTGGGGCGTGGTTCACCTATGCAAAGCCTGACCTCGACCTTAGTGGGTCGAGGCTGATAGATAATAATTTTTCTGAATTTTTGTTCGGGTACGTTCATCATACATACAAGCGGGATTTTATATCTTTTGAACCGGTGCTCAGAATTGAAATCTAAGGGCACCGATGAACTCGTAGCGCCGGTATTCGCCAAAGGGACCTTTACTACAGTTTCATTTTTTCGGAAGGATAAGTTAAATATTTTAGGGATTTTTATTGAATTAAAAATTATGTGTGATATAATTTTTATGTGCTGGTTAATTTCTCCAAAGAGAAGTTGGAGGTGGGTCCCACCCCCCAAATAACCACCCATGGGAGGATATTGTGTGGTGGGGACCACACGAGTTTCAAACTTCTCAACTCCCCCTTAAACACCTTAAACCCCTTGAACTCCCAAATTAAGGAGGATGAAACTTCCTTTATTAATTGAGAGCCTTTTCATCTCCTCCCTCCCTTGTTAATGAGTCAACTCAACATTTAATTAATTAATGGATGTGGATTAATGAGTTTAGTCCCTTTGAATTCATTAAGTCATCCATTAAATAAGTGGTGTGTTTTTATTTGATGTAGGTTGGACATATTATCATGGGAGGCTTTGGAGGATTAGAAAGAAAGAGTTCATCCAATGAAGAACATGAAGGACATCTACCGTGTGGAACGACGTCCCCTCGACGAAGAACGTCGTTTCCATCGAAGAACGACGACGTGTCATCTTCCTTTCCTCAACCTCCTTCTGTATTAAAGGAGTAGACGCCGCCCGCAAGGAACGTAAATGACACACCCTCCTCGAATGTTTCCCGACGTCTACGAAATCGACACACACCCTCTTTCCCGCGACTCCGCCGAGAGAGCACCATTTTTTATGTTTGGGGATTCGATTAATTTTAATGGAATAAAATTATGTCTCATTTTTCATTCAATACCTTGGTTTGTCATTGTCCAAAGGATATCATCTAATATGGAGGGTGTGGGCCGAACCAACATGGCCCGACGTTCCTCCCTGGCTTGTTGGTTTATTTGGCGATGGAGGCAGAGTCACAAGGGTGCGGTGACATCGAACCACACAGGAGAAAGATACAACGACCATAAGGTGACAACGACCGAAGGCTGCGGCCAGGCTAGGCCGTAGTGGTGGAGGACCGACGCCGTCGTGGAGGCCGCATGGAGTAAACTGCAGCCTGCATCCACGGGCCGCTCGGTGGACGAACTGAACCAGCCGGCCGTAGCCGGCCGGGTGGAGGACCGCAGTGACCCCTTGGTGCCACACTGTGGAGAAGACAGCGGCCTGCTATGCGGGCCGCTTGCTGGATGAACTGGCTGGCTACGGCCGGCCGAGCGGGAGGAGCGCGGCGCCTCGCGGCGGGTGAACTGTGGGCTGGTCACGCCGGAGAAAACTGGTCGGATTCGGCTAGCCGGGCAGGGAGAGGTGGCGCCGCTCGGTGCCGTTGGGTGAACCGGACGGGCCCGCTCCGTGAGCCGGGTCTGCGGGTGGGCCGAGCCCCACCGGGCCGGCCCGACCCCCCAGCCAGGCCGGAACCGCCAAACCGAGCTGAGCCGACCCCCCACCGGGTCCAACCCACCAAACAGGGTCGGGTCGACCCGCTAGCCCACTAGGCTTGACGGGTCGGGCCTGTTTCTCTTAATCGTGAATATCTTCTAGACCACGCACCCGATTGACGCGCCGTCTATGGAAGTGGGGCACTCGTGATGAAGCACACCTTTTACTCTACTCTAAGTGAGATTTGGAAAACTTTGTAAAATAGTCAGGTATGGAATGAGCATAAATACTACCTGGCCCCTGGAACGGAAAGGACAATAACTCTCATACTGGGCGTCTGATTGATATGTCTTCTATCACGTTGGGTTTATTTTGATGATACATAACTTCAAGATACATCAACTTATGTCTTCTTGATAGTTTATGTATCATCCCCTTTGCTCGAGGAGTGGACCCTCCGAGAATTGAGCGTGCTGTGTGCGGGAACCCTAGAGTTGGATGCAACTACGATGATGACTACTAATCTTGAATCCTCCATGGGTACGACGATGACGACAACTGTACCGAAATCAGGTGCGGGTTTGACAATGCTGACAGAGTAGCTGGTCTTGTATAATGTGTGGGTCTGACATCTTAGATGAATCAATGACTACATATGAGCATCTCTATTACTCTAGAATAACTGGACTGTATCCTATGTGGGTCTGACAGCTTAGACAAGATAGTTGGTTTGTATCCTGTGTGGGTCTGATTGCTTAGATGAGATAGGTTGACATTATCCTATGTGGGTACGACAGTTTAGATGTGATAGATGGACTATATCCTGTGTGGTTCTGACAGCTTAGACGGGATAGCTGGACTGTATCCTGTGTGGGACCAACAACTTTGCTAGTCCTGTATCCAATGTCGGTCCGACAGCTTAGATGATCCAGTGGATACATTTGATCATCTTTATCTCTCTACTATTGTGGCATACCTGTGTGAGTTGATTCATGTCTTTCAACCATTAGCATCATGGTACATGACTTTACTTCTTGTGCGGACTGGGTTGTTCTTGGGCTCGTGAGTTGGAGTGGGACCATGAATGGTAACTTAGGTATATGTATGGGAATATAACTAATTAGGATTGGTTGATACATTGTGTTTGTATCTTTATTGTTTTGTTTATCCTTAGTTGATATTGTGATACCTTTCTGGTCTCGGGTTCCCTATTGAGTATCATTATACTCACCCCTGCATGGGCAATGTCGGCACCTCATTGTGTTGGATGCTGACGACAAACATCGCTAATGCAAGCTGAGAGGACCACGACTAGATAGTACCCGGAGGTGGACATTGTGACGAGTCAGCACACGAAGGAGACTGACGGACGTGAGAGCTGAGGTGGCTATATGAACCTACCCTTATGATAGTAAACCCATAGGATGATCCATGAGCTGCACTTTTCTTTTAGTTATTTGTCCCTTTCTACTTGTACTTATTGTTCAGTTGGGTTTGTATACTGGCCCATTTACTTTCCAGCACAGTCCTTTGTATTCATTTTTACATAGTGTTTACTTCATGTTGTGTACTCTATTTTGTTTGTTTACTTTTCTAAAGGCAATGCCGTCCCAGCTTAGAGATTTACGCCTTTGGTGCTAGTTGCCATCCCCTGTACTATGGAAGGTGGGCTTGGGGTAGTCACGACCCGGGCCTTGAGGACGGGTCGTGACATGTTCTATATAGAAAATGTATATAATAATGGCATCAATCATGTCTAAAAGTGAAATTTTTTTCCTAATAAATACCTTATCATTCATTATATCATTCTGAAACTTTTCTTTCCTTATTTCTTATTATAGGGCTTATGTCATCAACCGTGTTTCTAAATAACCACTTAGTGGAAATATTTGTCGTGCCTTTATGTTTATCAAAATGTTCGCTAGAATTTTCGATTTCAAAATAGTTATGTACCTCTTTCATATATGTTACCCATAATTCATCATTAATAGCATTATTAATGATCATTGTCTTCAACTATGATAAGAAATATTTGTGTTAAATGTGATTCTTAATGGAAGCTCTTGTTTATGTTCCTCTGTCTTGGTTTCAATTACTTAATCTAAAGGGTTATTTATAGGAGAAATAATATCTATTTTAAAATAAGAGATGGTTATCTAAAGACCTTCCTCTGGTTCAAGTTCTCACCTTTTAGTGGATGAGATTTCTTCTTGTTAGCAAGACATTTAGAAGGAATATAATTGAGGTTAAGATTTTTCAAATCATCCGCAAGGTTCATTAAGATTATCTTAGGTTCATTAGGGTTGTTTTCATCTTATTTAGTGTGAACAAACTATTACATTGTTTTTTTTCTTTTATTATACACTATATAAATTTTTTTTCAAGTTGAGTAACAATGAAAAATTTCATCATCACTCTTGGAATAAATTTTTTTCCCAATCATGCATTATATATAGAATGAATACATTATAAAAAAAAAATAAAGTAAATAACCTTTTATTTTTATATTTTTATATTACTCATAACATGTTATTTTTAAGAGAGTTTTCATTTATCATATAAAAATATATGATTACATGATATGCCAAAAAGTGTACAGATATGTCATTGTTGTTTAGTATCGTCTAAGCTATCTCTTGAAGAGTTATATTTCTTATTTATACCATGACATTTTTGGTGGTATCTTGGGAGAAATTTTTTCTAAATATAACCATTTTGAGAAAAAATGATTCAAAGTCTTGATTTCAAAATTCAAGACAATGACCACATCATAATGATATAATCCTAAGTCGATATTGAATTTTTATAGATTTTTCATTCATAAAAAATAATAACATGATTTACATTAGTGAGCTAAGAAGAATACACATGTTTTTCCAGAGAAGTAATCTATAGGAACATAAACCTAATGTTTTTCATTTAAAATATAAAGTATAGAAGTTATAAAGATTACTTTATAAACTATATCAAGGGGGTAAAATTTTTAGAATTATTTACTTGTTTTAAATAAAATATTCTGATGTCTAGCTTTTTTATGTGGATCACATTATTTATCACTTGAGAATTCATGATTGGTATATTTTTGATATACAAATTACTAGTTAATATTCAATGTGAATGAGTATTGAAATGAAATAATCTCCTATGAAAATAAAGTGATTATTTGTTAAAGGAACATAAGCAAGAAATATTTTAATAAGTTATCTGTTTTAAATAAATCGAATAAATATAGTCATTTCTTAATGTAGTAAAAATTTAAATAAATTATCATAAAAACATAAGAGGTGATATATTAAAAAAGTAAATAAAAACCATCATTACATGATCATGAAATGCTAAGAAATATATATTTTAAACCGTCTACATATAGTACATTAGAAATTAATCCTGAATTAGAATTACTAATTTGGCCAAGGCCAATGATTTTCCCTTTAGAATTGTCTTGAAAAGTGAAATGTCTAGGATCAAATTGTAGAAATTTGAATACCTAAGAGTGATATATTTGTAATAAGAATATTCCAGATACAATATTTTTTAGATGAGGGTTTCGAATAGTTTTCCTATAAAACAATTTTTATGGAAAATTTAATTTTGTTACGCAATTCTTCATGCGTCCAATTACATTAGTAATTTTTGATTTTGGTACACATAATTTTACAATAGTTTTCTTATAAACCGTATGTAATATTCCAGAAATAAATATATTATTTGTTCTAACTGAGTGGGTACTGGTAGTATATAAATTTTCAGAACTGGATTTGGATATAAATAATATTTTTTGTAATTTTTTCTATCCTGGTTGGAAACCTAGTCAAGTAATATAGATGGGAGAAACAATATTTCCCATAATTTGAGTTAATGTTTTCATACCTCTTATAACCCTATATATGTATTTGTATAACTTTTCATTTAACAATTTAAATTAATACATTTCTATTAATAATTGAACATTTTTCCTTTTTTCAATGGGTAGATTAGTTGTAATATTTTTTTGTCTGATTATGTTTTTTATTAATAGATTTATATTTTTATTTTTGTTAATGCAAGGAATCTTATACCATTTAAAACTATTCATAATGAAATTTATTGTTCACAAATTATTCATTTTTTCATACTCAGAATTGTTTGGAATAAAAGACGGGGAAGGATGAATAATATTTTATACCTCTAAGGTTCTCACTACAAAGAAAATATTTTACATAGCAGATTTATCCTATTTATTATTGTTTGGATAACTAGATCCATCCTTGAAGGAACTAAATTTTTTATTCATGTATTTTTTGAAACATTTTTCCTTGCATTATTAATTCGTTTCAAATTTTAATTTGGAATAGTTAGCGTAAACATTTCCTTTCTACATACATTTATAGCAGGTCATTATATTTTGAGTATCATATTTTTTAAATACTTTTTTTCACTTTACCATATTGTAATAATTTACTCTAAAAATTGACATCCTGGATAATTTATTTATCCCAATGAATATTTTAATCCATCTAGGCATTTGGGTTATTTCATCATCACTGTCATCAGGAGATTCATAATCACTGGTATTTTCATTTTTTACCTTTACTCTTTGATTGGATGTTGAAGTCTTGAAGGCTATTGATTTTTTTAGTTCTTATTCATCTATATGATTTTTTACATTAATGTATTCTTCAAACATAAATAGTTTTCATATCAATTATTTGTTTGTAATTCTACAAACATCACAAGATTTTTTAATTTACATTGAAGTTCCTCTCCATCTACTTGGTATGAATCTTAAGAGGATCCTCACTTGATTTTGGTTCTTCACTAGTATTCTAGGAGAGTGATTTTTATTAATGATCTCAATGAACCTGAGATACAAACCAAAAAAAGGTCATTATATATCATTTAAAATGTATCATACATCATTGTATATGTATTTAGTCTCCTTTACATTATATTTGAAGTTATTTCATGAGAAAAAGATAAGGTAACCCATTTTTTAAATGATGATTTGGAAGTAGATATTTTATTTAATTCATCATCACTAATGTTACAAAACAAATAATTCATTTCATTAAAATTATTATTGTATTTGGTTTTTATATAATCACTACAAGTAACACAAAATGTCTACTCTAGTTCATTATGATATTTTAAAATATTCTAAATCTCAAATAGTATAAATTAAAAATGCATTTTAATTTTGATTTTCCATTGAAAATAATTTTTACCATTAAAATAAAAAGGTCTATTTGTAGAAGATCATTCTTGTCTATTATCCATAAAGAAATAAAATTTACAGTTTACAAGAAATTTTAGCTATTTAGAATACAACTAAAATCATTGTTGAAAATATAATTCAAATCCTATGATACAAAATGTTAGGCCGAGTTATTAACTCTATATGGGTGAATTTACTTCCCCGTAATTTTCTTAAAAATAAATTAAAAAATAAAATCCACATAATAACATAAACTATCATGTAAAAAAAAATATAATATATATATATATAAATGTGATTTATTATTTTAAAATATTTCTCAACGTGTGGTTATTTCTCAGTTAATTTTTTTAAGAGTTTCCTTATTTAATGAACTCAATATACATATAAAAACCATATATAAACATTTGTTAAGATTAAATATTAGTGTTATAGTTTTGTTTAAAGAATAAAATAATACACACTTTTTTTTAAAAACACAATAACATTGGGGAATAATAAATTGTTTTGATCTCAGGATGAGACTTAATCCTCTCCGCTTCGAAAGAACATACTACCAAGTAGAATTTTAAAATAATTGAACAAATACACAACAAGTATCATGTAAAAAAACAATAACTACAAGTTTTATAGGATAAAAACCATCTTCCACAGTTATAGGTTATAAGTAAAGTAGTATAAGAAACACAATGACCTCTTCCACAACAACCATGTAAATAATAAGTGACCTGAATGGGATAATAACATGTATTCTCTAGTTAGCTGTATGAGAGATTATATAATTAAAAAACAAAGTAACAATACACTGATCGAAAAGAAGAAATAGAACTCAAAATAAAATGGTGAGAATATTGTTGCTCATTCTATTATTCTATGAATGATACAAGTCCTCATATTATCTTTGGTGAGGTGTTCGTGGATCCATCATGACGGTTTCAACAAAGTAGAGGATCATTGTAATCTATAAGAATATTACAGTTGATCTCTATCATTGTCTTAATCTATCATTGTAATGGATTTTGTGTTTTTATATCAATGATATTCATAGTATGTGATTCATTAAACATGAAATGGTTTAGAAATTCAATAACATAATTTTTCCATTGTTTTTTCATACAGTATCAATTATACAAATATTGAGATGTAAATCATGTAGATATAACATCATTAGTTGGAGGATAACACAAATCCTCAGAATTCCATTGAATTGTGTCATTAATATGTGGTCAAATTATCCTTTAATAGAAATAGTAAATGAGACATGAATTTCAAAGTCACTTTACAAAAATGGTATAATGAATTTGGTGGTGGCTCAGCATGTGGGGGTATCTTACACAAGTTGTACCTATGACTGTCGGTTTCTATGAATTGTGGTATCTTAGATTGGTGGTGACTCATAGTGCAACGGTGACATAGCGTCTAACCATGATATATCCTAATAGTATATTCTTATAGGTAGTTCCTCTAGTGTTAACATACATGGTAGTGATTTTACTAGAAATAACAGCATTGTGGGTGAATCAACTGGAATTATCTCATCCTTAGTGCCGACTCATGTCTTGTTGAAACTCTACATAGTGGTATCTCTTATATAGTAGTGACTTGCGTCAATAGTTAGCTGAATTTTCATTAAAACTGTATCAATATATAAAATCATATCATACAACATGTTAATCATTAATAAAAAATTAATGGTTTGTGATCATTAAAATAAGGAAGTTCAAAACACTCTCCTCATAAGGAGGTACCAACGAATTATATAAATCAAGTAGGTAACTAAGAAAAACTTCAAACATTTAATAATTTCAAATATAATAATAGATATGGTTAACTTTTATAATTATTTCAAGAACCCAATTAATTTAAGGGTATCATGAACCCACCCATCTAATGTTTAAAACTGAACCACCATTCCTTGGTTAATAATGTATTCACCAAACCTTGGATTAAAATTTAACCAATCATCCATGATTTATAACATAACCATATATATGGTTAAATATTTTAAAATAATGTTAAAATACTCATAAAACATTAAAACATTCATTTTCAACATAAAACCCTTTAAAATATCATATAATCCTATATGATAAACACTTTCACATACCAATGTAACCTATTGTTTAAAAATATAAATTTCAAAATATATTATAAAATGGGAATGCTATGTTTCATTTGAATAAAACATGAATTATTATAAGGGAATTAAAACATTTAATAATGGTAATGGTGATTGAAAAATTCATTTCCACCATATAAATTAAAATAGAATATTCTCTTCTATATTTTTAATGAAATTCAGAGATTCTGTAAAAATAATCCTTTTTCATGAAATATATACGAATGTGTCATGGTGATATTAAAATGAATTTTATAATTAAATTATTTATCTATACAAAATTCAAAAAATAGTTTTTAGTAAATTGGTATTTGAAGATAATTATTTTGAAAATAAAATTTCAAAACATTAAAAAATGGTTCTTAATGTAATGTGTCCCTAAACATTAGTTGGACTTGTCATATTTTTTACTTATCTTCCAAAAAAAATTTGTGTCAATTATTTACATTAATAAAAACCTTTTTAATGATTATCACCACTGGATATACACTTTTTCATACAATATTTTTTTTTAATGTTAACCACCAAGTTATGCATGCTTTTCTAATAAAATAAGTCCACTTTGAAAGTTTTGATGTTATTCAGGTATGTGTAAAAAATTACATTGGAAGGTTGAATATGGTAAATGTGGTCATTATTTAAAACAATATAGAATATTCATCAGGGAATATTTATCATATTTATATATATACTAACATTGTAAAATAATTCATGAATTAGTGTTATAAAAACTGAATTATGTTTCAATAATAGAGATGGTACGCCATACATAAGGATTAGTCATGTTTTTTTAAATTGTTTCTATAGAATGAAGATAGGTATTATTTTAGATATCAGGAATTATAATCAAATAATAAATACTATATTATTTAATTAAATATACATATACATAATTCATTTTATGTGGTTGTAAAAATGAAATGCATCTCTTTGCTGATGTGGTAGTCCACATGAACACATGAATGACATTATCAATTTTCAGTGCATGGAACAGTTAAAAAAATTATATTTTATATTTTTGAATTTCTAATATTTTATTAGTCTCATAATTAATTAATATATATCATATATTTTAATTATATTTCCCTTTATAACCTTCTGTGAAAATCCCGAGTGAATATATAATCATATCGCTTTGCGAGGAGTTAGTTTGTAGAACAAACAAGATATGTTATCATATCCTCCATGGAGTAGAAAGAGAGAAGATATATGAGATATTTTAATTCTATAAGTATAATTATGTTAAAAATAAATTATATATAAAAATTAAATCCATTATTGTAACATGTCATGATAAGAGATGATGTTTAATTAATTACACCATTTTGTGAGGTGTTAGTATGTCGTAAACAGAAAGGATGGTTTCGTTTCCCATTTTATGGAAGAGGTGATGGGTTAAAGTTATTTAAAGAAAAAAATAAAATCATAGTATATGGGATATAATTTTTTTATTTATATTTTCAACATTATATAATGTTTTAATTATGATGGAGAATAAAGAGATTTAAAATACACTATTAGGCATGATACACTTTCTTCGGAGACCCTCCATAGGATTGAAACTAATTCCTTCATAGGATGAATTTGATGTAAGAAAAAATGATCCAAGACATATGGATGGAATTGATTAATGTATTTTGGATAGGCCTTGGCTGAACTAAAAGGATTTAATTTTTAAAAAATTAAATAAAATTGGGAGGCCTTTAGTTAGCAAGACGGGACAAAATTTGTTTAAAATAAGACAACATTATATCCATGATTTTATACTATAAAAGGCTAAAAAATGATACATTTTGGAATATAATATTATATATTTTTCAAATTATGGTCCTATAGTGGATTTTATACATGATTGTATGTAAATTTATGGAATATCTATTTAGTTTAACCCTAGTAAACCCATTTTCACCATAACAATAGGAAAAGTTGTTTATTATTTTGAATATTAATTATTAAAAATAATTAATTGGATATAATTTTATAAAAAAAATATTTTTATTCAAAATATGGAATAAATTTTACAAAATTAATTCAAAGAAGCAACCAAATTTAATTTAAAATAAGGCCCACATATGTTATAAAAAATAGTTTGTCAGGAAATCTATCATTCAAGAATAAGATGTGATAATATTAAATCTAATAATAATAATAATTATTATATGAATATAAATTAATATATTTAGATATATTATTTTTATATATCAGAAGAATTAGTCATTTTTAGGTTTAATTTTAATTAATTTAAATGGAAAAACATTACACACATTAAAATATTTTACATAAAAATTCATTTTTAAGACAAACAAGCTTATACTAAAAATCATTATAAAGATGATTAAATCATTATTAATTGAATTTGATATAGCCAAAAAATAATTATTTCCCTTTAAATAAAATAAAAAAAAGTATTTATATTTTTTAATTTATTATTTTATAAAAAATGATAGTTTTATTGGAGACATTATTTTTCACTATTAATTGAAAACTCAATATTATAAAAAATTTCAAAAATTTCACCCTACATTAATTTTCATATTTGGATTTACAAATTAATATATTTTTATAAATATATTTTTTAAAATATATATAAATTAATTATTATATTTTATCCCAAATTAATTAAACCTCATTTATAATGATAACATATATTTTATGGATAAAAATAATTATTGAAAATATATTTATTATTAACAATGAATTTACCAATATATTTATTTCTAGTGGTAAATATATATATATATATATCTGGAATTTGAAAATAATATTCAAACCATCCAATTTAACATTAATCTTTTAATGGTTATATTTAAGTAATAGTATTTCATTATTAGTTAATATTTGGTACTTCAAATCTTATAGTCTATCAACCATAGTTTTATTTCATAAAATTTAGGTGTGATACATCCTCCCACCATTAATAATTTTCGTCCTCTTAATTTGAGCATTATCATGATTATAAAGGACCTGATTATTTAAAATAACCTTTTTGGAATTCCACATCATACATTTTGTAAACAAAACTTCCTCTTAATAAGATACATAGAGAAGTAAGAATTCAATATGAAATAAAAAATACTAGGATTAAAAAATAGAATAATAATTTATGAATGTGAAATCATGTATTCTAAAATAATATCCAGTTGGGAGGTTGCATTATACATCTTTTTGATGGGGGAAGAGACCATCTACTTATTAAAAATAAATAATTTTTTAATATCCTTATCTTAATGTTCTGAAATTCCTTTAAAATATAGACTAAGAACATGAGAAAATGTATTTACATAAAAAGAATAATTTCATATATTAATCATTTCCACCACAATATCATCATTTCTCCAACCAATTTGTATTCAAGGTAAAAAATTTCATGCATGTAGAAATAAAATAAACTTCTAGTGGATAAAATAATCCCAAAACTGAAGAAAATATATTCCTATAGTGTTTAGACATTAACTATAAAAATATTTGTTTATAGAAGGAATGATGTTTACTAAAATTATTTATCCTTAAAAAAAGAAACTATCTTTATTTTTTAAAATTCAACAGTAATATGAAATGTTCAATCTAAAATATTCCAAAATTCAAAATCCTTAATATCATTCATGATATTCCAATCTAAGATTGAATCCCAAAAATATATGGATTTAATCACATATACTTCTAATGCAAACATAAATTTTAACTCTAAATAACATCAATATCTTTTATTTTGATATACATATTTATTATATGTATTTATTATATATTCTCCAAAATATATTAATCGTTTCCATAAATAGCTTGAATAATCACGAAGCCATAATAAAATCACTTATTATGATAAAAAATAATTCATTATTAATTCCTAAAACTAAATCCCATAATATCATATTAAACATAACAATATATTATTCCTAAAGAATTATAGGTATAAAAATACTTAATAACATTAATCACCAAGTCATGAAAACACATTTCATTACCATTTTAACCAAATTGATGACAATGTTTTTCTTAAAATCAAAATTATAATTATTATTCATACGATCTATATAAAAATGATGTAATACTAATAATAATTTCACATTTTCCAGTGGTAGATGTTGAAATTTGGGTTCCTTTTATTAATGGAATCATACACTTTGACCTTGAAAGTTATGATGGGTTTTCACTTGGCCTTTAGGTTTTACAATTTCTAAAGCTATAACAACATATATTTTATGTAAATAAGATGAATATATGTTGAAATAAACTTCGTCATCCTTGATTAGCTAATTTTTTATTTTTCTGAATACCAAAAATCATATAAACAAGATTTATTCCTCAAATAATACGTCATGTTCATCAAAATGTTATCATATGAACCTTCCTAGAAACATTTCCCCTAAATTATTATCTATTCACCCAAAATTTTATAATCTCAAAACTCTAAATTGGTGTATAATAATATTATATTATGATATAATTAAAAATTATAAAATAATGATGTTATTCATAACAAATAATATTACCTAAAATGAAAAAAACATTACAACTATTGTAATCTAAACACTACAATAATAAAAATTTAAAGGACCCAAACATAATCATTACATATACTAATTTCTCTCTGACATAATTCACTTCATTTCCTTACCAATGTTATTTTAGATTTATATTATTAGAAAGTTTATTAATAAAAAATGAAACACATAAATTCAAAAGTTGTAGAATCATATATTTATCCATTTTTTCTACAATATAAACCATTATAATAAAATAGGATTTATCACCATGAAAAATCAAGACGAATTTTAACATTGAATGTTCTTTTCATTAAACATAATTAAAACCTACAAAAAAATATTATTAAATTGTTTTATTAGACAAAAAATTAAAATAATGTGGCTTCAAAATAACTAATCCATTTTACCAGTGAAAAATATGGAAACCCATTAAATGTTTACCATTATCTCAATGTTCATTGATATAATGAAAAAAATCACTATAACTGAAAAAAAAAAGATTTTCCCCAAACAAATTCTTTAGACCCAATATAAGGAAAAATTAAATCATATATGTAACATTGGACAAAATCATTCATATAACTCCTATAAATATTAAAAACAATATAACCAATTTTCATAATTATGTAGAGAACCCAATTCCCTGTTGGGATTTCAAAGACCCAACTATCCTTAGATTAAAACTACCCCACCTGTCTGTGTTTAATAATTTTACCCACCATTGTTGGTTTATAAAATAAACAGATGTGCCTATTTTTAAATTGAAACACTCATCTTGAGAAAAAATTCCCAAGAACCATAAAATAATCACTAAAAAAGAAAACCTTAATTTTCATCACAAAACCAATTAATAATTTCTTTAATATCTTATGAAAAAATATTTCAGATATTAAAATTCAATATTCATTTAAATAATTTTTTCCAATACAAAGATTAAAAAATCTGGAAGTAGTTTTTTTTATTTGAATGAAACATCAATTCTTGTAAATAATACGAACAAAAAAGTATAATTACAGTGGGGGAAAAAGTTTCACACCATATATGAAAAATTATGACATTAAATTAAACTATTGAAAATAAGTAACAACATTTCTTACAAAGACTCATTTTTTAGAATCCTTGTAAGAAAGTAAAATTTAAGTAAAATTTAAATTGCTAAAACATTTATAAACAAATGAGAAATTCTATAAAATATTTTTAATGAAATAAAAATAGAAGTTAATGATTTTGGAAAAAAATATTTACAACATTTAAAATAATGTATTTAATGTAATGTGAACCAAACCTATAGTCAAAATGTTTAGTTTTAAACATTATTTTCATAAATAAAATGATTATGATAGTTTCAATCATTTTGAATAACCCTTTTCGTGTTTATCACCCAGATATAATAATTTTTTTGATAATTTATGTTCACTATAGATGTTTTGACATTATTTGTCTTTTGTGTAAAAACAATTACATCGGTATGATGACTATGATCAATGTTTTGATTATTTAAACATATCCATAATAATATTTATGAAATAGTTCTAATATTTATATATTAATTATAATTTAAATCCAATTATATAATAGTGTTATGAAAAATTATATTTTTTACAATAATGGCCCCAGTTGGTTGTACGTGCACAAGAGTAATGTTTAGATTTTTCAATAACCATTATAGAAAGAAGTTAACGGTTATTTTATCTTTCAAATAATTTTAATAATATTAAAAATACCATATTTATTAATATTATATAAATATAGAAATCATAAATGTGTTTTTGTGATGAAAAAAATAATCACATTACGTCATGGAGGTGGTCGGCCACATATACATAGGAATGATGTTATCATTTTAAATGATTGGAAAATTATAATTTAAATGATATATTTTCATTTAAATATGATATATATATATCATTAATATCATAACTATTTCATATATATATATATATAACATATAATCACTATTAATATACTTATAACATTCTATTAAAAATAACTAGTGGAAAATGAATCATGATAATTCTTGTGGCGTTAGTCCTATGTAAAAAAAGTTCATGTAAACATATTATTCCATAAATATGAATATTTTAAAAATATTATATGTATACATTAGATTCATCGTTATGAAAATTCTTGATATACAATGATGAAAAAAGCTATACATCAGTTCGCAAGATGGTTGTATGTCATACACATGAATGATCGTTACATTTCCCATTTTGTTTAAGATGATATGGTTTTAGGTAGTTAAATTGAAATAATAAAAAATTACTATATGTTACATATTGTTCAATTATATAATCACGCTTTAATAATATTAAAATGATGTGGCAATTTATATAAAATAAAAACTGTCTACTAAGAACAATACTTCTTCATTGGAAAACATCATCAAGGAAGCACCAAAATACATTATTGTAGGGATTAAAAATAAAAATATAGGGAATATTTCATTTGGAGTGAATTAATTAATGTGTGAATTTGATATTAGAGAGGGTGGTCTTTATTATGTGATAGAGAGGACAAATAATGTATTTTTGAAGGAAGATAGTTATAACCATGCTTCAATCATTACAATAGTATCTAAAGATGAACTTTATCATGGAACATATTAGATATAGTTCAAATAATTCAAAAAAACGTTTTTTAAACATGTATTTATGTAATTTTAACCTATATCATTTATGTTTCACTCTCTGGTAAACTGGTTTTTTTCCATAACTATGGTAAAATATTATAAATATTTTCACTATTAATTATGAACAAAAATTATTTTTAATTGTTATATATTATAAATTATTATAAATAAAAATATTTAATCCATTTTACAAAATTCAATTATCAAAAGTGGAAGAATTTAATTAAAAAAAACTCGTTTATACGATGATAAAATGGTTTCTCGAGAGATAAAATTTTCAGTAATAAGATTATTATAAAATAACACAATGACAATAAATAACCATTATATTAATTTAAATTAACATTTATTAAAATATATTCCACAATTTTCAGTTAAATAACTCCTCATTATGGGTTATTTTAAATAATTTAAATGGTGTAATGTTAGGAACATTAAATGAGTTTAAAAAAATTAATTTTACACTAAAAATAAAATTATACTAATATCATATATAAATATGATTCTAGGTTAATTAATTACATTTCATATAACTATAGAATACAAATTTTAATTTTAATAAAATTTAATGAGTAATGGAAAATTTATATTACACAATTTATTGAAAAAAAATTATAGTTATTTAAAAATAGGAATTTTCATTATTCTTTTGAAAGAAGTATTTTATGAAAAATTCCAAAATTTCACCCTATGTTAATTTTTATATATTAATTTCAAAATTTTGTTCATATTATCAAATATCTATTTTAATATTTATATAAAATAATTATAAAAATTTATACAAAAAAATCATTTTTTAATAAAAAAAATATTTGAGGAATAAAATCACATTAGAAAAAAATGTATTAATTATTTTCAAATAATTTATCAAAGAATTTATATTGATTAGGAAATTAATATTACTATTTACTAAATTAGTTATTATATTTGTAGCCACAAATTTGACAACATTTTTATATTATCTATAATGAAATATTAGTATTTTATAGTTCATTTATGCTTGGTGATCTGTATCTTGTACGTTGTCTAGCATGGTTTTATATTCTAAAATCAAGGTGTGTTATAGATATATGATTTAATCAAAGGAAAATAGTTTTATCCTAGTGAATAATATATATAACATGTTTATAAATCATATAGATAACAAAATAGGATGTTCAAACAATATATAATCAACTTTATAATATATATCTCTATTACAATAATAACACATGGAAGTCCAATACGTTTCCCCATGTTGATAAAATAAAATTTATTGATTTTGAACATCATCAAATTCAAATTAGAAAAAATGACATTTTCACAGAATATAGAGTCACTGATTTACATCAATTTGAGTATTTTAAAAATATTATTACGATCATTATTGGTAAAAATTTTGTATAGATGTAAAATAACATATCACCAATGTAATAACGAAATCATAGAAAGATGTTGACATAGTTGAAATTCATTCTTCAAAAATTATCCTTAAAAAATAACACCAAAATTGGGATCATGAATTCAATTTTTTTGGTAAAACGATTTCATTCCCAAAACATATAAATATATATTATACAATAAATGGTGAAATATTAAACTAATTAGGGTAAATTCTTTAGAAAATAAAATTGAAACCTTAAAGTAAAACATCTTAAATTATATTAATTTTATTAATTGATGTGAAATTCTATGTTATGAGTCAAATTAAAAATTAATTTTTTAATGTTCATTTTAAAACTATTTTAATACGATTTCATTTAAAAATTATTTTAAATAATAATTCATTTCAATTAAATATATTTTATCTTGGAGAAATCTGTATGGAAATAAAAAACAAATCATTGTGAAAGGAAAACCCCATTTTTACATTTTTCAAAAAATCAATGTTCCAAAAGTCATATAATAAAAATATAAAAAAAAAATTATTCTTTATCCAAATATATTTTTACCAATATTGGTAGTCATATTTCTCTAATATATAATATTTCTATTAGAGAACCCAAGAAATGGGGAGTGGTATTTATGTAGAAATAATGGAACTAAATGAAAGAAGACGTGAGTGATCAACATTCCTAAGAAACATCATAATCCTTAAATTATGCAACATTGTCAACAGTTTTATTTTGTGGTATCAATGTAAATTCAAATAAAATAAATATAACACCATATTATAAAATCAAATGGTAGGATTTGAAAAAAATAATGTAAAATATGATGATCATTATGATCACCCATCCATAAACAATATTTAATAAAATGTTTTAAAATAAAATAATTTTACTTCATTCCTAAATATAGATTGTATTTATTTTTTTAGATAATTATTATGTCATAATTATATAAATAAATATTACATCACAATGGAGACACTTTCACTATGTTTCCATTTTTTCATAAACATTAAAAATTTAAGAGATAACAATTTAGCATTTTATGATAATTGTAACACCCCAAGCTTCCATGGTACGCTCCTCTTTGAATAATAGAGCAACGTGTGTTGTACGTAACCTCGAGTTCTAACACACCGCGACCAATAAAAGTAGTAGTTATGAAAAGTAATACCCACTTATTGAAATTATATAAATTTTATATTTCAAAATGGACTTCATTTTTGTATTCGTAATATCGAAATTATCCTAAGTTTAATTTTTTTGTAATTTTCTGAGAACTTCCAATTTTTTATGAATAGTGAAAAATACTTAAAAAAAATATTTTAATCAAAATATTTTATTGTGATAAATTATACTATTGAGTGGTTTTAAAGTATAAATAGAATATATTTTTACCATTTTATCCAATGGTGGTCATTATAATTAAATTAACATTGAAATTGGACATAAACAATTGTCAATCTTTTGATATATATTGTTTTTTAAAAACATGCTATTTGTTGTGACAGCAAAAATTAAATATAAAATTATCTAATGAAACTTATATTTTGTGAATTTTTTAAAATATACATCATTTTTGAATTCGGAACATCAATTATAGCTTAGGGTGAAATTTTGGCATTGTTATGAAAAACGTCAATTTTTGATGAAAAGTGAAACCACTAAGTGGAAGTTAAAAAACTGATTTTTCATTTAAATAAAACTTTACCTCTTCTATGAATTGAATTTAAAAAATCTGACATACATGGTTGTCATTATGATGTAAAATGCGGTTCAATGGGATTAAAATAATTTTTTGGTGATTAGTAACTTTTATGTTTTATTAATCACGATTAAAGGTAATTAGTAAAATTTAAGGTAAAGATAATGTTATAATAATATGAAATGACTTTGACACAAGTCCTACACCTATTGTATGAGTCATGTCCGAACCAGAAAATCCATGGTTCGATTTGGGGACCCCATGGAGCCAGTTTTGTAAGAAAATGACATTAAAAACTTTTTATTTAATGTTAAAATAAAAATGTCACAAACATGAGTTGGTTTACTAAAAAATTTTTTAAATGGGGTTATACAAGTCCAATTTTTGACTATAAATATTCATTAGAAATATAAAAATATTTCCTACATGATGATATTTTTTTATAATTTTTAGACATTAGATAAATTAAATTTCTTATGACACCATGATGATGCAGCGATTACCTCATTAATTAACAATTTAAATAAAATGAAAAGATAATGTAATATCTAACGCATACACTTGTAAAAAAACTATTAGATGAGCCTATTTCGAACCCTTATCACCTTAGAGGATAAATATATAAGTTTGGGACATTTATAATCCGAAAAACATTATATAATAATGCAACATTTCCTGACTTTCCAAGAGTTCCCTTCCTCTCCTCTTATAAAAGGCACCCACCTCTACCACCCTACCCACACCTCTCAAGCCTTTGGCTCGGCCAAACCCAGACCATTTTGTCTCTACACATCCAACTATTACTCCTAGAATCCTCACTTTGGGCAGAAGTCTTCCCAAGGAAGCCTTTGAGCTCAAATCAAAAAGAGTTACCCGTTTTAAAGGTAGTGTTTTCTCTTGTGTTATTATGTTTTATTTTTCTTCTCCAAACCCCTAAACTCTTTTTATTAATTTATTTTGTAATAACACCAGTATCCTAAATATACTAGGATGTTATTATAGGAAGGATTCGATCTAAACATACACACACCTACATCTAATGGTTAAAGAACATACTGTTTCTGTGGATGGCGAATTTCTACCTCACGAAACGATGATTGTTCAACACTCATATAACACCTTCAAAGGTGGCCATTAAGATGTCACTGCATTTATATATGATATATAATATGTTTATGTTTTACATAAGCTTATGTATTTTTCATTTATGGCATACCATTACGGTTTCCATTATGGGTAAACGCTATATTTTTATTTTAAGAAGTGCGGACTACCGCCCCCTCAATGTGATTTGAATCGTTAATGACATATGTGGGATGTATAAATGATGGAGTAAATGGTATTATACATTATATTATACTGGAATTATATTATACCTTTATATAATTATAATTTCATTCCATTAAATACGAAATAGAAATGAAATTAGCGTTCATGCGTACGTACGGCTTACCGTCTCAATAAACGGTGCATTTCATTTCTTACCTCTAAATGTTATATAATTTTATTAATTCATGTATATACTGGATATATATTATATATATGATATCTACAACAAAAATATAATTCTGTATATAATGGATATTTCACCACATGAACATCTTGTAATTATAAGTGGTTTATTTTTTACTCAAGTACCAATGATTGACAAAACGACCGTTATTAACATAAATAATTACATAATCTTCATAACATGGTAATAAATGATATAAAAGGAATAATAAAATTGAAAAATGTTCTAAAGAAATTATAAATTAACTCTAGTTTATTATTCATGAGGATAAAAAATGGTCCAGTCAAGTTGTACATGAGGTAAGGGAACTTCTTAACCCAATTTCCATTCTTTGGGTTACTATCCTACATTCAAATTATGTTATGACATTATTATGTCCTATATTGTATTTTTTACATTCTTTATGTGTAATTATATTGAATACAAATAATAGATCTATTTTATATTAAAAAATGATCTTTGTAATGGATATTCTTAACCCAATTTCCATTCTTTGGGTTAATCTCCTACTTTCAAATTATGTCATGATATTATTATGTCATGTCTTGTATTTGTACTTTCTTTATGTGTACATATAGTGAATAAACATAATAGATCTATTTTATTTAAAAAATGATCTTTGTAAGGGACTTCATCTCAATCTCCTTTCATTGAGGCATATTTGGTTTTATACACAACTTTCCTTTATACGGTGTATAAACCCCTTTGACTTTTACATTTATTCAAAAGGAATATTTTTATACGAAGCGTTTTTACTAAACGAAAAAAGGAATGTTTTTTCTTATATATGCGGCGACAATGACTTCTCCACCGCCGTGACTATTATTTGAGTTTCGACATCCTCTACAAGCCATAAAATTTTTTTAAAATGAAAAATAAATACCATGTTTTACTTTTCTTCTATTTTGGTATTGAAAATGGTTTTGATAATGTTTTATTATTTCAATGTGTTGTATTGATATCTTGTGATTGAAATGTGGAAATGTTATGTTTCCATTATGCATGTTTTATGTGATACGATTATGTTATGGTGTATGATAGTTTTAAACCTTTTCATATAAGGAAGGCATTGGACTTAATAAGTGATGGGTGGAGCCGCTATAGCTCCTCGATGCATCGGCATGTCTCATGAGAAAAACTAGTGTCTTAGCACGAGGCATTGACAAAATCATATTTTTAGTCTTGGCATGAGACCTTGGCTACGTGGTTATGATAGTATGGGATTATGCATTCCATCATTATGAAAGTGGATATTGATATTTCATGTGGTTATTCGACCAGTATAATATCCATTGAATAAGTAAATGGAATTATCTCATTTTACATTTGCCATATTATGTTGAAGTTCAAGTTTAAAAGGATTTTTTAGTTATATATTATCTTAAATGTTTATGTTTATTTTTGAAAGCTTCCGCTATACTGTTATCCTTACTGGGAATTTGAGATCACCTCTTTCAGTGTTTTAATTTTTCCAGGATGTGAAAAAGTATATTATGAATGACCTGAATGGATAGTATGAGGGGATATGAAGACAAGATGTTGTTGTAGTTTTGTTTTACTTTTTGATGTAATGTAAGAATTATGAATATATCTAGTGTTTCCAAGGCTACTAAACTAATCAGTCTTTCGAGACTTGATCTTTTGTGATCATGCCAATGTTAGGCAATAATGCACAGACTCTGGGTAATTAGGGTCGGGGCGTTACAGTTACTATCAGAGGCATATTAGTACTAACCTTGGAAGCTAGATTTAGATAAACTCTGATTAGAGCACATAGCCATAAGATAGACATTGAGGATTAGTGTAGAACAACTTCCTAGAATTTTGATAATATAGAGATTTCATGAGTTTTCTGAGCAATACATCCATGTCTGGATATAAGCAGGTAGAAGCGGCTGAGGAACAGATGTACCTAGTGGTAAAACCTGAAAACACCACCTTGAGATAGACTCAAAGGGGAACTGGTGCACGAAAACGAGCCTTGCTGCACTCTTGGTTACGACACTCTCGGGGGATATGCTTAGGATAATTATCATTCTCTTTACAAACCATTATAAAGGGCTTATTAGTATATACTTTCTCAAAGAAAACATTTTTATGATTATTTATTATATCTATAAATAGTTCAATTTATGTTAAGTGTTTTACAAGTATGGAATTATGTATTTTAATTCATAAACTATTATAGTTTATGCCATTGTTTAGAAATGACGCCTAGTGGAAGGAATGCAAACCGTATCAATGCATGCACTCCATGTAGGGATTGTCCTCCTACTCAAGATAATTATTGTTGTGCTGGAGATACAACTGGTGCTGATCAACTTATTATCATACTAGGAAAACTCACTCAGGTTATGAATAATAACCATACTCATATAGAGCACCCTGATCCACAACGTGGAGGATCAATGTTAGACCGCTTCATGAGGTAACAACCGCCAACATTTAATGGGGGTAAAAATCCATTAGTAGCTGAGCAATGGATAAACTCCTTAGAGAAAATATTCCACGCCTTGGGGAGTAGTGAAAGGGAAAAGGTTATCATGTATTTTACCACCTCACTGGAGATGCTGATCAATGGTGGTCATTGATTCAAAATACAAAGGAGGATGAAGAAGTATCAATTATTGAATGGAGGGAGTTTAAGGAAATTTTCATAGAAAAATACATTCCATATTACCATCGAGAAAATATAAAAAGGAAATTTCTGAGACTGAGGCAGAAGGAGGACGAGAATGTTGCAAAGTATGAGGCTAACTTTACAAGGTTAGAGAGGCATGCTACAGATTATATACGTAACCAAAAAGTATGATTGATTGTTTCTTTGATGGGTTAAAACCATTATTCCTTAGAGATTTAGTATCACAATCTTTCTCAATGTACGAAGATATAGTCTCATGTTCTATCAAGACAGAAAAGGAATTCTCTAAATCTTATGACAATAAAGTAAATCAAGAGAAGAAGAGAACGGTGGAACAAGAGACAGATAATGGGAGAAAGGGAAAGAATAATTTCCATTATGCGATAATTGTGGGAAGAATCACCCCGGTACTTGCCTAAAAGTAATGGGAGTTTGTTATAAATGTGTAGAAAAAGGTCACCAGACTCATGATTGCAAGGGAAAGAAAGAGGCTATCAATATTGAATGCTACAATTTAAGGAAAATGGGGAATTATGCAAATGAATGTCCTAAGCGTCAGGGAAACTTACCTCAGAAAAGGCCAAGGGATAAAGGACAATTTTATGTTGTTACTACAGTTGAATTGGAATAATTAATGTATTTGTGCTTTTGGACTCAAGGATTATATTCTGGTTATAAGAATAATGTGATATATATAAGGATTTTACTGCAGTACTTGTTGTTTTCATTAAGGTTTTAATATGATGAAGGTAATCATATTTTTTATGTGACAATAAGAGAAACTTTAATTTGTTTCAGTAATCTGATGATACAATTGATTTTGGAATTTAGAGACCTTTTAGAGAAGGTCTGGACAAAGGTATTTTGGATAACTATAAAGGTTGGAATGAAATAATTTGAACATTGGATAGTATTGTTTAAGGATAAAACATTTATTATGATTATTTTTGGAATATTATAATACTATAATTTTAGGAAAAGGACAACCTGTAGGTTGGGGGATAACCTGTCACGTCGGGCAAAGCTGTAGGAATCAAACCCACAACCATAGTGCGACATGCCTTTATTACCTACCACTAGCCTACATGAAGTCCCGAGTTATTACAAAATAGTTTTCCTAATCTAAATGGTATGTGTTAAAATTTGGAACCTTGTACGATTAGGATAAATAGAATATTTTTGAGTTCTGTTACCATTGGGAGTGAAAGATGGGTTTGTGGTAAAAACAATTATTAAATAATGAAAGTCTACATGACAAGTAAGTATATTTCCTTACATTCTTAGTAAATCTATTAAATAAATTTCTCATCTTTATGAAAGGTAACATAAAACAAAAATTTTGTCGGTTAACTTTTCCAACTGGGGATTCAATGAACGTTTAACCAACCACAAGATTGTGATTTTCATGTGGTTAACTTTCTCCTAATCTTATTTTCTACAAGTCCCCATCAGACTTTGATGGTTTGTTTTTCTTCCATATCCATATTTTCATAGAATCATTGTATGGCCTATCTCAGGTGACCTTTGTACTTATGTTTCTTTCTTTTAAAGTTATATTTTTATTAACCTTATTTCCGATGTGGGTTTTCCACAAAGTTATTTTCTATTTTCAACATTTTATTTTCAAAGAAAAATTTTAAATTGCGGGGACGCAATTTATTTAAGGTGGGGAGAATGTAACACCTCAAGCTTCCATGGTACACTCCTCTTTGAATAATAGAGCAGCGTGTGTTGTACGTAACCTCGAGTTCTAACACACCGCGACCAATAAAAGTAGTAGTTATGAATTGTAATACCCACTTTTTGATATTATATAAATTTTATATTTCTAAATGTACTTCATTTTTGTATTCGTAATATTGAAATTATCCTAAGTTGAATTTTTTGTAATTTTCTGAGAACTTCCAATTTTTTATGAATAGTGAAAAATACTTAAAAGAAATTTTTTAATCAGAATAATTTATAGTGATAAATTATACTATTGAGTGGATTTAATGTATAATTACAATATATTTTTACCATTTTATCCAATGGTGGTCATTATAATTAATTTAACATTGAAATTGGATATAAACAATTGTCAATCTTTTCGTATATATTGTTTATTAAAAACACGCTATTTGTTGTGACAGCGGGAATTAATTATAAAATTAATTAATGCAACTTATATGTTTGGAAGTTTTTAAAATAGACATCATTTTTGAATTCGAAAAATAAATTATAGCTTAGGGTGAAATTTTGGCATTATTATGAAAAACATCAATTTTTGATGAATAGTCAAACCACTACGTGATAGTTAAAAAATTGACTTTTCATTTAAATGAAACATTACCGCCTCTATGAATTGAATTTCAAAAATCCTACATACATGGTTGTCATTCAGATGTAAAATCTGGTTCAATGGGATTAAAATAATTTTTTGGTGAATAGTAACTTTTATGTTTTATTAATCGCGATTAAAGGTAATTTGTGATATTTAAGGTAATGATAATGTTATAATAATATGAAATGACTTTGACACATGTCCTACCCCAATTGTATGAGTCACGAACAACCAAGAAAATCCATGGGTCAACTTGGGGACCCCATGGGGCCACATTGGTAGGAAAATGACATTAAAAACTTTTTATTTAATGTTTAAATAAAAATGTCACAAACATGAGTATTTTTACTAAAACAATTTTTAAATGGGGTTATACAAGTCATTTTTTTGACTATAAATATTATTTTAAAGATAAAAAGATTTCCTACATGATGATATTTTTTTATAATATTTAGACATTAAATAAATTAAATTTTTTATGACACTATGTTGATGGAGTGATTACCTCCTTAATTAACAATTTAAATAAAATGAAAAGATAATGTAAACTCTAAGGCTTTCACTTGTCAAAAAAACTATTGGATGAGCATATTTCGAACACTTATCACCTTATCCTCGAAATATATAAGTTTGGGACCTTTAGAATCCGAAACCCATTATATAATAAAGTAACATTTCATGACTTTCCAAGAGTTCCCTTCCTCTCCCATTATAAAAGGCCCCCACCTCTACCACATTACCCACACATATCAAGCCTTTGGCTCAGCCAACCCCTGAACATTGTGTCTCTCCATATCCCACTCTTACTCCTAGAAGCCTCACTTTGGGAAGAAGTCTTCCCAACGAAGCCTTTGAGCTCAAATTAACAAGAGTAACCTCTTTTAAGGGTAGTGTTTTCCCTTGTGTTCTTATGTTTTATTTTGCTTCGCCAACCCCCAAAAATATTTTTATTCATTTATTTTGTAACAACACCAGAATAATCAATATACTAGGATGCTTTTATAAGATGGATTCGAGCTACACTTACACACACCTACATCTAATGGTTAAAGAACATACTGTTTCTGTGGATGGAGAATTTCTGCCTCACGAAATGATGATTGTTCAACACTCATATAACACCTTCAAAGGTGTCCATTAAGATGTCACTATATTTATATATGATATATAATATGATTATGTTTTACTTAAGCTTCTTTATTTTTCATTTATGGCATACCTTTATGGTTTCCATTATGGGTAAACGCGATATTTTCATTTTAGGAAGTGCGGACTACCGCCCCCTCAAAGTGATTTGAATCGTTAATGCCATATGTGGGATGTATAAAGGATTGATTAAATGGTATTATACATTATATTATACTGGAATTATAGTACACTTTATATAATTATAATTTAATTCCATTAAATAAGAAATAGAAATGAAATTAGCGTTCATGCGTACGTACAACTTACCGTCTCCATGAATGGTGCATTTCATTTCTTACCTCTAAATGTTATATAATATTATAAATACATGTATATACTGGATATATATATGATATATATGATATCTACATCAAGAATATAATTCTAGATATAATGGATATTTCACCACATGAAAAACTTGTAATTATAAGAAGTTTATTTTTGACTCAAGTACCAAAGATCGACAAAACGACCGTTATTAACTTAAATAATTAAATAATGTTAATAACATGGTATTAAGTGATATAAAAGGAATAATAAACATGAAAAATGTTCTAATTAAATTATAAATTAACTCTAGTTTATTATTCAGGAGGTTAAAGAATGGTCGATTCAAGTCAGACACGAGGTAAGGGAACATCTTAACCCAATTTCCATTCTTTGGGTTAATATCCTACTTTCAAATTATGTTATGATATTATTAGGTCCTATATTGTACTTTTAGTTTTTTTATGTGTACTTATATTGAATGAACATAATAGATCTATTTTATTTTAAAAAATGTCCTTTGTAAGGGAACATATTAACCCAATTTCAATTCTTTGGGTTAATCTACTACTTTCAAATTATGTCATGATATTATTATGTCCTATCTTGTATTTGTACTTTCATTATGTGTACTTATAATGAATACACATAATAGATCTATTTTATTTTAAAAAAGGATCTTTGTAAGGGACTTCATCTCAATCTCCTTTCATTGACGCATATTTGGTTTTATACAGTACATTCTTTTATACGATGTATAAACCCCTTTGACTTTTAATTTTATACAAAAGGAATATTTTTATATGAATCGTTTTTACTAAACGACAAAAGGAATGTTTTTTCTTACGTATGCGGTGACAACGAATTCTCCGCCGCCATGACTATTATTTGAGTTTCGACTTCCACTACAAGCCATAACGTTTTTTAAAATGAAAAATAAATACCATGTTTTACTTTTCTTTTCTTTTGGTATTGAAAATGGTTTTGATAATATTTTATTATATCAATGTGTTGTATTGATATCTTGTGATTGAAATGTTGAAATGTTATGTTTCCTTTATCTGTGTTTTATGTGATACGATTATGTTATGGTTTATGATAATTTTTAACCTTTTCATATAAGGAATGCATTGGACTTAATAAGTGATGGGTGGATCCCGCTATAGCTCCTTGATGAATCGGTAGGTCTCATGAGACAAACTAGTGTCTTGGCATGATGCCTTGACAAAATCTTATTTGTAGTCTTGGCACGAGGCCTTGGCTACGTGGTTATGATAGTTTGGAATTATGCATTCCATCATTATGAAAGTAGTTATTGATATTTCATGTGGTTATTCGACCAGTGGAATATCCATGTTAATAAGTAAATGGAATTATTTGATTTTACATTTTCCATATTATGTTGAAGTTCAAGTTTAAAAGGTTTTTGTTTTAGTTATACATTATCTTAAATATTTATGTTTATTTATGAAAGCTTCCACTATATTGGTATCCCTAATAAGAATCTGAGCTCACCCTTTCAATGTTTTATTTATTCCAGGATGTGAAGAAGTATATTATGAATGACCTATAGGGATAGTATGAGGGGATATGAAGACATGATGTTGTTGTAGTTTTGTTTTACTTTTTGATGTAATGTAATACTTATGAATGTATCTAGTGTTTCCAGGGCTACTAAACTAATCGGCCTTTTGAGACTTGATCTTTTGTGATCATTCCAATGTTACACAATAATGCACCGACACTGGGTAACTGGGGTCGGGGTGTTACAACAATTGTCAGAATATTTATTAAGAATTCATTATCATCCATAATATTCCTTAAATAAAATTTTAAGGAATTCAAAATACTTCGATGAGGTCAAAAATCTGAATATAAAAATATACAAATAATGAGATAAACCTACTAGTCTATGAATATCCTTAAAATTTTAACTTTTTTAAAATAAAAATTGTTCTAAAAATTAAAATATTTCATACCACGATATCAATTTCTCTATAGAATTATTCTTGTACAAATTTCATCAGAAAAAATAAAGGAAATGATAAAAAACATGATGGTTACTTTTCAATATTTTATGAAAAATAATTTTTTTCCTAAAACGTAGACATTCCACACATAAGAAGTAAAAAAATTCATTTAACTTATGTTCATTGGTGAACATGACGACATAATAATATTTAAATGATTACCCATATAAATAATTGATAAATAACAGAGTTCAATAGAAAAATAATTTTGTGTATAACTCATAAAAATAGATTAACCAACTCAGTAAATTCCAATAATCCCTTATGGGAAACCTAACCAGTTAACTCTAACCCTTTACTCAATTCATTGGAGAGTTACATTAGGCGCAACCATCATATTATTATAACAATAAAACCCATCCTAATTATATAATTTATCTAAAAATCATTATTTTATCATGAAACCAACTATCATCATAGGGAAATTCCAAAAACCATAACTTTATCATATTATATTAAACATAGTATGAAAAATATTCATTACATTGATAGGAAAAAAATTTAAAGATATCATAATATGCTTTCCACAGATAATGATATGTTTTAAAATAATAAGAATAAATGGGATCCATGGTCAAAATTTAAGAATAAAAAAAGTATTGTAAAGTATTCCAAATATCAATTCACATTTATGGTGGGGGGAAAAATATTTTTCCATTTTATATGTTAATGTATATCATTCCAATTTTCTTTTGTCAAAACATTTCCAATAAAATTCATAAAAAATAATTGTTTTATAATTTTTGGAATGAAAGTCATAAATGAAATTACATTTCCTTTAAAATTCCTGTCAATCCAATTAAATACATTCATGTGAATATTTTTGAATGTGTAAATTAAATACTATGATTTATAAAATCAATCATTAAAACATTTAAAATGAGGTTAGAAAAGTAAAGTTAGTCAATCATGGAGTCTAGATTGTCATGTATATCCATTATCTTCAATAATAAGATACATATTTTAACTATATAATTTCATACGAATCATTTTCATGTTTTTTGTAATTTTATTTATGTTATTTTCAAGTTTTATAAAATTACACAATCAATTATGATCATGGATTTTTTATGATATTTGGAATGAATGTCCAAAATGACTTTTTAACGTTGATTGAGGTAAAAGATTTCATTTTTTTCATAATATAAAAAATAAATATAACAAAATCATTATCATTTTTTCAGGAATTATTAATTTAATGGAAAACTTTTAATATGGTTACAAAAAATAAAATATGTTACAGTCCCGGAGATGGTAGGACATACGTATGCATGAGTAATGTTACCATTTTTCAATGAAATGTATGGATGTAAGATATGAATCATTTTATGTTCCAATATTTCTTATTATATAAAATATATAAAACAATATCATTAAATTAACTTATATATATATACTATATTATGTGGTTAAAAAATGAATCACATCACTTCGTGGAGGTGGTAATCCACACGTATGCATAAAAAAATTATCATTAATAATTTATAGAAATGTAATAAAATAGATAATATATAATCTATAAAAATTCTAATTATTTCATTAATATCATATATATATATATATATATATATTAATAGTATCCATCATTATAACCAATCAGGAGAGGCTATTATGGAAAAAGAATTTCATCGGTCCATGATATGATAGTCCTCATTACACATGAACGATGGATTCATCTACCATTTGATGAATGAACACATGTATATAGGTTATTTATTTCATAATAAACATACCTGTATATGCAAGATGTTATTTTTATGATTTTAGTGTGCTATAATAATTTTTTAATTGGGTAGAAGAAGAAATGAATCTCAAACATTTAGTTAAATGTTATACCTCTTCTTCAAAAACCCTTCATTACATTACATCTTAATCCAACCAAATATATAATTACTCAAAAAATACGGTATAACAATACATTAAGGGCTGTTAGAAATGGATTAGGGTAGTGATTAGAAAAACAAAAAGTATTGTGGTTCGTTTATAAGAGAAGAGAGTCGTTTCCCTTTTATAAATAATGGGTTGGGTATTCATAGAATTTCATAATGTATTAAATTAATATAAAATAATTACATTTGAAAATGTATATTAATTGAAATAATTATAATATAATATTATTATTATAGTAAATCCTCTCATGAAAAAAATTATCAACCCATTAACCCTTTTCACATTTACAATCATATAAATTTATTTTATTCTTGAATGGTCTAGAAAGTCATTATTAATGGGAACATGACCAATAAATGGTCTGTATTTTTAATTATAAACAATTTTATATTCACTTGGATCATGGTAATATATTTATGAACATTAAATAATCTAATAATATATTTTTTTATTTACTATCAATAATTTCATTTTTTGAAATACATGAACTTTGATGATTTAATTCTTGTGAAACTCTTCTAAAATGGGTCCAAATTGACATGGATTTGATGATAAGGAGTAAATAGTATTAAAAGAATAATGAAAAGATTTTTTTTTATCTCTATAAAAAAATTAGGATTATCATTTTAGTACCCCATCCATTAAATATTTTTAATGAAAATCATGGTAATAACATTTTCAATATTAAAGGGTTACAATTTTACTTATATGGTAATTATTGGATAAAAAAAAGTCAAAGAGATGAAATTATAGAACATTAATAATAAAAATTTGCATCAATATATATTATTATAATTTTGTAAATATTTACAAAATTATATTCAATATAAATAACTATTATTTACATTTTAAGAACAATTTACACAATTTTATTTTTAAATCAACATGGAATTAACAAAAATTCAAATATAATCCTTTTAAATATCTTTAATACGTTATATTTATCATTTGAAATCTCAGGATATCTTAATTAATCCAAAATATTAATGTTTGTAGTGTTTTTTATATCATTTAAATGAATTTTCTACTACTCTCAAATGTGATGTGTGATTGTTGTGTAAACATTTAAGGTAATTAATTCATCAAAAAAATAACAAATAAATTACCCACAAATAATTAATTATTTTAAAAATTACTAATTTGAAAGCAATATATGTTTTTTTTCTCACTCAAATTATATTATTGATAATAAAATCATGAGAGATTAATTTTTAACATTATATTTACACAAATATTATAAGTCCCATTATCATATTTAATTTGAAAAAAGGTCATATGTTCGATTTTTGGATTTTTGTGGATAATATATTCATAAGATGAAATTTTTTATTCTTTATTATTGAATTTTAATCCTTTCAACATTATCTATAATCTTTATTTTCTCATTATAAATTGGGTGAATTAAGAACAAATTAAGATATTTATTATTCATAATGGTAAAAAAGTAGGGTACCTGTTTAAAAAATTTGTATCATATAATTAATAACATGGGATCAATTTTTATGATTCAGTATCTCATAGGGTATTATTTAAATTTTAATATATATGAGTTGAACCTAACTAAATACTGTTTTTTATAAAATTATGTTTTATGGCACAAATATGAACTTATTCCAAAAGTACGTATAGTTATTATTCAATTGTAATTAATTTGTTATATATATAATTAAATAATATTTTTAATACATTGAGGTCAAATTAAAAACATAATGTTATATTTTAATCAGAATAACAGATAATTTTATATAAGTTTTTATTTTTCATTACTCACTAAAATATAAATCTTTTCTAAAAAATACAGAAATTTTCAACCTTATGTAATTTTGGTTATTCTAATTTTAAAAATGATATAATTTTTATAAAATGTGGTTTTTAAAATTACAAAAAATTAATTATAATATTCTCTCAAAAAAACATTAATGACCATTTTTTTAAAACATTATTTTTAAAGCATGAGAAAACAATACTGAAAGAATCAGCCACTTATTTTATAAGAATTAATAAATAAATTTGTATTGAGTTGAACTGTAATATATTTTTATGTCATTATTTAGGTATTAATATCTATTCCAAACAATTCAATTTTTTTCAAAATGTTCTTGTTTAAATAATATAATTTTGTCGTTTCAATTAACTCAGTCTTGAAAAAATTGTTCACCATCGAACATAGATTTAATTTTGAAATCCTATGATATTATATTATACCCCTAATTAATTATTTTATTCCTCACAATTTCTACATGGGAACCATAATCAAGGGTTTGAGATTTTAATATACCATTTTCAAATCCCATATATGAAAAATTTTTAATATAGCATCTTCTAAAAAGTGGGAACTATAATTATAATGTCATCGGGAATATCACATTGTTTTCAAAGGTTTGGGCCAAAGCCTCTTTTTTATTATTAAAGCAAATACCTCCTTTTTTCTATGTGTATAGGGAGACCCATTACATAACCGAAAGGCCCAAGGCAAAGTGGATGAAATTCATGTCTTAAAGACTATTTATTGGCCCAAAGGGCCCTTAGGTGAACATTACTGCTACAGTACCCGGTCTGTTGTAGTACCACATCCACTACATCACTTCTACATTTTCTCCACCGCTACAATACTACTACAGTGCCATGCTATAGTACCCAAAATTTTGTCCCTTCCCGTGTCCAATATTGGGTCTTTTTGATGCCCAAAAAGAGCATTTACTACTTGGGTATAGGATTGTTGGCACTAGAATAACACCTTACTATGTTTCCAAATAGGAAAAAATAGTAATTAGTTAATATTTCAACCTGATGGAAAAACGTAATTTCTAAGTAATGATGGATTATGATAGAGAATAGTCATTTCAAGAATGTGAATGATAATGAAAACTTTAATTCATACAAACCAATCATCAATGTGGAGTTAATTATATCATAAATATATTTTATCTGAATGTAATATGATAAATTCATTATTTCAATATCTTTTTCCAAGAGTTTAAGAGTTCATTTACCAGCTATAATAAGATCATATGTAAATTTTCATACCTAAATAGTATAATAACATAAGTTAATCAAATTTTACAAAAATATAATATTTTTATGCTAATAATTTTTATTCTAGAAAAATATCAGTTCGTAATGAAATAAAATCAACTGCTAATGGATTACATAATCTAAAATGGGGAAACAAGCTATCCTCCAATGATTATAAATTATCCAAAAAAAACTATTATTAGAAGATAAATCTAAAAATCAATACAAATTTATATATAAAAATAAAATATTAATCTCTAACTCCACATCAATATCACCCAATGATAAAATTAGGTCATTATATATTTAATTTAACTTAAATTTAGTCAATGTTATCCTTCACTAGTTCTACACCAAAAATCATAATTAATTGATCAAATATTCACGTGAGATTAATTTTACATTTCTTAATAATTAGCAGTACTCACTCATAAATTCACATACAAAAACAATTTCCATTCCCTAATCATATAATCTATAAAATATGAAAATTATTACCATAAATAAATTGAATAACTATAAATACACATTAAAATTATATATTCTTCCAAAAAATAATTTTTCCTAAATTACTCAAATAAAATCCGATATTATTTTAAATTCATTAATCACATAATTTCCCCCAATAATACAGTTATCTTCTTCCAAAATTAAATTAATCATTTATTAACAAAATCATAATCAATCCCATGGTTATTGATAAAACATATTTCATAAAAATCAATTTAATTTTTATCATTCAATTAATTTTAATATAAAAATAATATCAAACCAACATGGATATTACATAGAATAGTCTAGGAATTACACCCATGTCTCCCTTAGGTTTTGGGTTCAATACCCATGACCATTAAACATGTGATTTGTTGTCTCATGTACTATGATTTATTCATTTACAATCTAATTCCTATAACCTTCTAAAATTTTTATGAAAAGACTCAAAAATAAAATTAACCACTGCAATGTTAATTAATGTTTTATTCCTAAAATGGTACATCCTACCAAGAATATTACATCCAAAAATATATAATAGAAATTTTTTGAAATAATAATTTTCTTCAAACCTATGGGTTTTATATTCCTAAAACCATTAAAACCCCTCTAATAATTTCATTAATAACTTTAATATCATATCAAATAAAAGCCTTAAATATTAAATCTATGACATTAAACATTTGATCAACCTTAGACTTGTTAACATATAACACATTAGGGTTATCTCATTTCAAATAGTCTTATCATAGGTTTCATTGGATATAAACCCACAATAAGCATAATTGTTTATAAAGAAAATGAATATTTACCAAGTATATATCCCATGATATTGCATATCCATATTTAAATCTTAGGTCTACTCATAAGGCATTGGATATGATCAAGATAATTCACATTCTACCCATTTAAGATTTATTATCCCTGAATTTATCCATTCCATATCTAAATCCACATGGAAGAATGAAGATAATGATTTCTTTTTTAGGAAACCAAAGAATATATTCATTTCCAAAACAGTAATATATCATACTTATTAAATAATTATCCCTAATTCTATCATCAATTTTTCAAATTTTACTCTCTAAATTTATCTATAATTTTTCTTTAATACTAATGTTATTGACTCTACATCAAAATAAAATATATAAATTTTATCATTAGACAATAATTCATTTTCTTACATTCCTAAAGATCATTTAGATTTATAGTTTTACGGAATTAATTAAAAATATTATAAAACCAAATGTTACATCAATAAGAGAACATTTCCACTCATTATCAATTTTTTATACAAAAATAAAAAATATTTAAGATAAAAAATATTTCATGACATGAAATATCATCACAATTTTCTTGATTACCTCATCATTATTTATAATCATCCATAGAATACAAATAAATAGATTTTAAAACATGGTATGCTAATAAAAATTAATGTAATGGTACTATGAAAACAAAGAATGAAACTAATTAGTACAATAATAATATTAAAAAGATTCCCTTTTCAAAATAAACATTCTGATTAAGAGAATCAATTTTTCACCCCAAAAATAAATTTCTTTTCCCAATTATTTCAATTATTCATTTCAATAAAAAATTTAAATTAAATAATAATAAGAATGATGGTTTATTTTCAGTCATTAAAAACATATAATCTATTTTTGAAAATGTTATAAATTTCACCCTTATAAATTATTATATACATTTTATAAACATATGATCATTATCATACCATGTAAAAATATAAGATATATTCCAAGAAATATTAAAATATTACAAAAATATTTTCAGAAAGATGTGACAACCTTTATACAATACTCTTACATACATAATAACCAACTTAGGGAATATAATAACCACTTTATCGAAATGTATATTTTTAAATCTTCCTCATTACCCATTGCGTTGGAGTTATATATTTGGTATACCCATCCTTAGTTTATATTATAACAACAAGTCCAAATACTATAATCAAACCCCCATACTTTTTTTATAATAGAACGTAACATTAAAAATTTAATACCCAATAAACATAACATAATATTAAAACATGATGGAATGTATACAAATAATAATTTCTCCAATAATACTAACATTTCTAGGTATTAAAATATCCATTCTATTAAAAACCATTTTTTATATACTCATAAAAAGGGGGAGAATTATTTTTATTTGAATAAAACATGAAATAATGTAATGGAAGCCATATTTCACTTAATGGTTATGGAATTAGGAAAAAAATTATGTTTTATAATTTAGAAAATAATATTCCTTCACCCATTTTATAAAAACATTCTGTCTAAATATATATATAATTTTTCACTACCCAAATAATTTAATGAAAGAATGATGTGACATAAATTTTCTTCTATATTTAATTAATATAAATATAAATTTATCAATCATTTAATTTTAATAATATTTAAATAGATGAAAATTATTTACAACATATAGTGAAAACATTTATGTTAATGTGGTAAAAGTAAAAGGTCACTTACATGGAGTTCGTATCATCACATAAATTCTATATCATCATGAATATTACACATATTTTAATTATATAATATATTGATAGAATTTTTTAGTTTTATTAATATTATTATACTATTTAGTACCTTGTTTTATTCAATTACATAATAAATTTGGTTTCGATCAGATATTCTGATGATATTACGCTCAAATGTCAAAAATGAATTTGGAATGTTTTCTATTGTCTAAATGGTAATTATTCCAAAACTTATATAATAATAATCATGGAATAATTATAATTTTTATAAATTAATTATAATTTTAAAACCCACCATAAATATGTTAATGAATAATGAAATACATTACGATCCTAGAGACTATAAGTCGTATTTAAACATGACTAACAATTAAATGTTTCACGAAACATGGTGGAAAAAAGAATGTATTATTTTATATTAAATTCATAATATTTATATCATATATTTTTATATAATTAAATTAAATACACTTATATATATACATTCTATGTAAACATTTTATGAAAAGTTAATTACATTTCATCTTAGAGGTGGTAATCTAAATGTTTTAATGAAAAGCATTATCATATTTCAATATATTGAAATGTAATAAAATAGGTTATATATAATATTTATATAATGGAATTAATTCATAAATATAACATATATAGACAAAAATTATATATTATAACCAGACATGAATCGATGTGATGGAGAAAATAATTATATCTATTCATGAGATGATAATCCACCTTTCAATTGAACAATTAGTTTATTTACCATTTGATCAAAGAAGATATGAACATAGGTTGTTACATTAGAATTTAAAAAAATTCTTATATAGAAGGAATTTTTTAATTTCTTTATAATTCTATAAGTTTATTTTGAGGAGGTATAATGTCAAATAAAACTAAAATATTCAATTATAACCAATATATACCCTTCTAAAAACCTCCATTCCATTGTCCCTTAAACCCTCTATGTATTTTATTGTTACCATACTATTTTCTTCATAATGTGTTTGGGAGTGCTATTTATAGATTTTTACAAGTATTAGTTGATGAAAATTGATTTTAAAGTGTGTTTGTGATTGGATAAATGGGACCATTTTATAAATCAGGGCAGACAAATTATTGGAATTTAATAATGTATTAAATTAATAAAAAATATTTTTCCTGTATAAATGATAAAAATTAATGTAATTAAAAAATAAGATGATTATTATTATAAATAAACTCAATCAATAATATTTTTATATGTTTTAGTTATTTCTTCAACTATATCTCTTATTTTTGACCCTCCATTAACTCTTTTTACTATTATGGCGATGTCAATATTTTTCACTCATTAGGGGTCAAGATATTTGTTATAAAATGATAAATTATTAAATAATGGATCATTGAACATATTTTCACCCATATTCCATTCAAATGGAAAAAATTAGGATTTTCATTTAATAAAATATTGTTTATTATAAAATATCAATTTTTTGATTCAAAAAAACATGATACATTATAATATAAATTTCGTCTACCTCATATTAAATAGTTAAAAATGAAAAGTATTTTTTTATAAGTAATATATGGTACAAATATTATAATCCAATCAACTATTAATAGGTTTAGATATCATTTGAACACTACTTTCCTATTAACCCTTCAGTTAATCGTTTTAAACATTAAGTGATGTAACACATTTTTCAATATTAATGGAGAATAAAATAAAATATTAGTTAATAATTGGCTCTCAAATGGGAAAGGGTTCAATTTTATGACCATTAATAATCATAATCTTAAAATATCTATATTTTTTATTTATTAAATTTTTTTAGTAAGATATATTAAATATAAAATTCTATAAATAACATTTTATGTACTATTCATTAAATTTGACTTTGAAAACAACATGAATGAAAAATAATTCATATATAAACATTCCAAAAATATATAATAAATTATTTATATCTCAAAAATTTATTATATACTTTTAATTAACATAAAATGTTACTTTTATTGTTGTAAAAATCCATTACCTGATAATTCTACGGATTTTAGAAGTGTTGTGTATGCGTTGCTTGAACAATTACGGTAATTATTTAAAGGATAATAATTAAATATAAATTATCATAATAATAGAAATTTTGTGTAATTAAAAAATACTTTTTATAATTGAACATATTTTTTTCCTAAACAGAATATATTGGAGACATTAAAATGAGGAGTGTCTCATTTTTGAATGTATCATTTACATAAATATTATAATGATCCAAATAAATGTTCAATTGAAAAATGTCATGATATTTAATTTTAGATGATTTTGGATATAATATACTCATAAAATGAAATTATTGAATTTTTTAAAGAATTTAATGGCATATGATAATAGTTTAAACCCTAAGAAACTCATTTTACCTTTTAGAGAGGTAATAAAAATTTATGATGGTAATTATTCAGAATGACAAAAAAGGAACTATTTACGAAATTTTAAAATCTATAATCTAGATTAAAGAATCCATATTTATAAATAAAATTATTTTAATTATATATGTTACATTTTAATTTAATTACATAAATATCTATTAATAGTTTTTGTAGTAAAACTCATTTACAATCCAAAAATTCAACTTATATGAAAATCATATATAATGTCTCTTCCAATGTATCTTTTTATATTATATGAAATTATATAACACATATGATACATGTAGATTAAATTAATATTTTGATGAAAATTAATGGTTCTTTTATATAATTTAATATTTTCACTATTCACTTTATAAAAATCCTGAAAGATCACCAAAATAGTATTGTGATATGATGTTTTCAAAAAAGATAACCATTTATAAAATAGAATTTATAAAATTTATATAATATATATATAATATTACCTCATACAAATTAATAACATCCATTTCAGAAGGAAAAACATTTTAAAAGTATAAAATGAATATACTACAAAATTGAATTTGAATTTCCTTCGACATAATCCACACAGTTGTACTGAGTAGGAAAATAATATATATTTCATAATAAATTCAATCAAATTTATACATAACAATTCAATGAAATGGTTGTAATAGTTATATTAAAGTAGCAATATTTCCTAGTTCATTTAAAAATAATGTATTTCGTCCTGAACTGAATCGAACATACTGTTTATTTTAATATATTGGTATATTATAATCATAACTCAATGAATGACAATGTCTCCATGTATAGCTATATAAAAAGTGTAACAATTTATTATAATATACTTAATTAATAGTAAATTATTTTCAATAAATATATATATATATATATATATATATAATATGAATCCATGATCAATGAATAACTATTAAAATTAACTCAAGTTTCATAACATAAACATTTATTATGTAATTGATGATTATGAAAAAGAACCCTTGTATCTTATATACAATTTGAATGAAAATACTATTAATGATTTGAAATCAAATTAAACCTAAAAATCCATGATTTTATTATTTTTTATGAAATTATGTATCAAATACTTATTATATACACCACATAAATGAAATTGGGTTTTTAATAAAAAAAAACATGACCCTATTGGAGAATTAGATATAAAAACACTTAACTAGTATTTCCACAAACTCAACAAGATACAAAAAACTACATAATGAACCTAAATATATTAATATTATATATTACAACAATAATACAATCAAACCACTATTTTTAAATTTATTTCATAAGCATATATTATAATTTTCTTAACTTATTTTAGTTTATATTCATAATCGGGTGTTATAAATTTAGGTTTTTTGTTTACTAAAAAAACCATGAAGTTGTTGTTGACTCTGACTAAGTGCATTGAATCCATAAATACCATATCATACAAGATAGAATAGTTATTTTTTAAAGAAAACTTATTTGTAATTTTTGTTAGGTGGAAGATAAGAATATGGATTATGAAAATATTAACTGTAATAATATATTTTGCAACATATTTGATTGTGTAAAAGTGATATATTAATATATTTCATAAATATAAACAACACATTTATTTAATTAATAAAAAAATATCAATTATAAAGTATATTATCATTATATTTCATCCCATAACAATTTATTACAGAATTGTTTAAATATAACATACAAAGTTGGTTAATTGGTCCTAAATGGTATCACATTATGTCTATTTAATAATGGGATATATTATATTAATGATAAATTGAAAATTATTGAATATTATATATGATTTAAATACCATATATCAAAATTAAATTCATTCTCGAAACCATAAATAATGGTTAATGATGACTAATTAAATTCATCATTTGTGTAGGTGGTAGTTCACTATATACAGGATTAAAGATATCATTTGTCAATGAATGATGATAATGATATTATACGGAAAACGATGATTTAATAATTTTATTTCTGATGTAGGAAGATATTTTTTCCAAATACATACATAAAACAATCAATAACAATACTGATGAAAAATAAACATAATCTATTTTTGGATAAGGTAGTTCATATGTATGCATGATTATTGTTTTGGCCTCCATTAGTTAATGGAAATTAGTGAATAACTATTGTTAAATTAATATAATTATTTATCATTATAATAATTATACATATTTTATTATATTATCCACATTGTATATTTTCTACTTTATAATACTATTAAATATAAGAGTTAATTAATGTAATATCCATGTTGGATGTTTGAGTTTTCTCTTGGAAAACTCCATGAGAATGAATCCCTTATGAAAAATAAAGGTCACCGTAATCATACAGAAGTCGGAGAGTTTTCTATGATTAGTGATTTTATTTATTATCAGCGATCAATTCCAAGGGTTCGTGATTCTTGAAGTGGAGGACGTTTACCTTTTCTTAAGTAAAGGGAAGGAATGTTTTGGATGTAAACATTACAATTTCAATAATATAATGTTATTTTTCCAAGCTAAATGGATCCAAAATTGAATAAATTGGTTGAGAATTGTGTTTCTAGAGATATTATTCACATACCCTAATTGTGGGTATATTCTACAATGTTTTTATTCTCATTATTTTAACATTATTATTTTTACCAAAATATACTTTTATATAGTTAATATTTTTCTAAAAAATAAAATAAATATTAATTGAAAACTTATTGATAAACCATTGAAATAATATGAACTATATGGTTTAAGATTTTAAAATAATTTAACATTATAAAATTTCATTACTTTATTTAAATTTATATTTAATAATAAACATACATTATGTCTAAGAAGAATGTTTTTAATAAAAGTATCTTTTTATGTTTAAAATGTTACATTGAAGATAAGGTTATAATAAATACTACTTTTTATAAAAAAAATATAATTTATTTTAACACAACTAATAATTACCTTTCTTTAAATTTAACCCAAAACATATTACCACCATTAATAAATAAACATAAAAATGGAAAAATATAAGTAATACTAATGTATCATTTATTTTTAGTTATAAAAATATTGTGAATTAGATTTATATGTTCAAAAAATAGTATAACATGTATAATGTCATTACATAAATAAATATTATATTATATGTATAAAATTTAATCATTTTCTATATTTCTTTTTATTTATAAAAAAACATGCATATGAATAGTAATTTTCTATAAAAAATAATCATTTTTAGAAAAAACACTCAAAATTGAACCAATGGGAATTTGTGTGTCAGTATTTCAAAAATGAATTGTATTTTTATCAATATAAATTATGGAATTCTTAAATATGGTTTTAATATGATATTACTTAATATAAAGAAGAAATATTTAATTTAAAATATCCATTTTTATATGAACTTATTAAATATTCATTTCACAACGGTAATATAATTTAATTGTTTAGCATCACAGTGTTTATAATTTCTTTATAAATAATTTTATTCTAATGTATTCCACTTAATTTAAAATAAAATATCTTATAATGAATTTTAGAAATCATAATATAGGTTTTAAAAGGACTATATTCTTTGGTTGTTAGAGTCCCCCTGATCCCCCTAAATAAATTGTGTCCTCACTATTTAATTTTTTACTCATAATTAAAAGAAGGTTATGGTATTACTAAAATATTTATCATTTAGGATATCACTTTCAATATGATTTTAACCATAATAAGAATGGTAATATTATGTTATTTATCATTCTCCAAAAACCATTTTCCGTTAATTCCATAATATATCCATGTTTTTATGTAACCTAATAATATATTATAAATAAAATATTCAAAACAACTATAATTATACTAGACATTAAATAATTAAAAAATATATATTATTACAAAAATTAAATCAATTTTCCCCTTAAATATACTAATAAATGGTTTATAAATTTAAAAAAATTATATAAATATGAATATATAAAAAATTAGATAAAATATACAAAAAATATCATAGAAAACTTTTTCAATAAATCAATAATAAATTTCAAGGATAAAAATACAATATATCTTCATTCTCTCAAAATATATCATTCCTTTATTACCTAATCATCGAGAATATTTTATGCCTAATATATATTCAACATCAATCATTTTTCCCCAATTTTTATCCCAAAAATATATCTGTATCATAAATCACATTTCAATGTAATTAATCCATTTATTTATAAATTTAGAATCCAGTGAAGAAAAAATTATTACATAGTGATCCTTATATGATTTACATATTTATCAATCGATTTATAATAGAAAATAATATCATCATTAAATATGGCTAACAATTTAAAATATCAATAAGTATCAATAATTAAGCTCAATTATGATATCAACCTCACTGCCTTTAGTAAGAATAAGATACCCACATTTTATATCATAGTATGAATATTATAATATCCTCAATTATTTATGTATGCTACCATATTCAGTTATTATTCATAGTAGTTTTTATATACACACTTTCCTTTGCATCATTTTCATGATCTTCTTTCAACATGATACAGAATCCAAAAAACATTTCATCAAAATTATAGTAAATGATAGGATGAATAGGGATAATAAATATTAATTTGTTTTTTATCATTACCCCATTACATAATTCTTTGATACCTTTAAATCAAAATTTTTTAATTTAATTTAGTTTCTCTCTTACATGTTATCATATCCCATAATTGAATTTAAGAAATAAATCCTTAATAACTATTGAAAAAGAGAATCTGATTAACCAATTCATATCCACCGAAAGTATCAAAATCTGAGTCCTGTTAAACATATTTTTCATACGCATATAGATTATTGAGTTAATACCCATTATAACCCTTTTATGGTTAATTACCTTAATTAAATCCTTGTTATATCCACAATCCACATGTAGTAAAAATACATGGAGGTTATTTCCATGAAAACCATAAAATCTCAACTTTACAAAATTTTAATGATATAATACTATACACAAATATATTCCTTTTAATTATACATATGGTTTTACTAGTGTTCTATTAAACCTCTCCAAAAAATACTACCTCAATTGAACAACAACATTATCTGTGCCATTGAAATAATAATAAATCATGACTTCTGATTAATTAATGACATTTCTATCTCCATGTTTATCCTAAAATGATATTATCAAAATCACCATTATTATCTAGATACTATTCTAATTCATATTATATATCTTTTTATCTACACCACCAAATCCGTTTTTATAAACACTTATATTATATATTGTATTTGATACCAATTTTAGGTTTCTCGACATATCTATCCTATAAGTAAAATGACATCAAGAAAAAAAATTAATTTCATAAAATCTAATTATCATTTCTATCAAGGTATTTAGATGATTTAGAAAAGAATCAACTATTGAATCTCATTTCTTTATCAAAGGATGGTGATTTTTTCTCTATATAAAGAAGTATTTCTTCAATTTTATGTAATTAAAAATCCACACAAAGTATCATCAAAATATATCTTATTTGGAATATAATGTCTATTAATTCTCTTCATAACCTATGGAAATAGACACTTAAGATGTGATGAACTAAAATTACCATTAAATAAAAAATGTAACTAAAGAAATACGAGTATAATCATGGAAAAAATATTATGGATGGATTATAAAATAAAAAATAATATCATGATATAATGAAAATAAAATCATTATATATTCATGGATAACAATGGAAATAACTATCTCATATATATTTCAATAACATGGACATTAGTGATGAAATTATTAATATCAGACGACATACACTATTCTATAATACAGGTTATCATGATCATAACAACAATTATCTTACCATCTTAAAAACATCTTGTTCGAGGAATTCATTAGAAAAAATACCCAAGCATTCTTGTATCAAAAAATATATCAAGGAATCAATAGGAAATATATTTTTAGTCCCCAATCATCAAATTATTTATCAAAATTAATTACTTAAATATAAAAAAAATAAATTATACATAATCAACCATTATAGTAATCATTTATATTGAAATAACAATATATGTAATTTTAGAACATTTACCCATCTTAATAAAATAGTAAACATGATCCCACCCCATACAGAAAATTAGAGAGGATAATAAAAAATCACACATTTAATATCCCTATAGTAATCCATATTGAAATATAAACATAAATAATTATAATACATTTCTCCTTGTAAATAGAAAAAACAATTATTTATAAGTAAATAAATCGATTATGAATTATGTAACATATGGTCTTCACGCTATATAGAGAATGGGTTATGACTCTATGAACATAATAGAATAGAAATATCATAAGAAATATAGATAAACATGTAGTATGGTTGATAATTAGCATACACATATGTAACAAATATAGAAAAGATAAATGTTGACATTACTAAAAAACATGTTTATAGAAGAATGTAATATCAATTCCATCCAAATGTTTTTCTATAAGTTGATTTATTAGTACCATGGATTAATTTTTTTAAAAAATAAATATATATTAAATTATAAATTATGAATACATCTGAATTTAGAATATATTTTTATCATTAAATTAAAAGAAAATGTTGCAGGTCACATAAAAATGTCTTTTTAAATTGGGGTTGTTAATATTTTTAAGCCTATAATATCTAAAAAATTGATTCAATGATATGGAATTTATAAGATATAGGTTTTGTCATTTATAAATTTAAAAATTAATAAAAAACTCGTGAATGTGATTGGAAAATCCTTTTTTATCATATTGAAAATAACAATCATTTAAAAACTCAAATTGTAAAAATATAAAAATAACATTTTCTGTAAAAATATCTATTTCCCATAGAGGTATATAGAATAATGTAAAACTTAAATAATATTGTTTGAGGACCCAAACATGGATGAATAAATTTCTAGATTGAACAAAATAACTCAAGTAAATGATACATGAGTTATCAAAACTCTATTGGAGCATTTTACTCCACCATGTATGGACTATTTCCCAAATATTTTTTATTTTGGAGTAATGTAAAATACATAGTAAAAAATATAATACCACATTATATAATCATTTTTTATGATGTATCAAACTTTTAATTCTATTAGGATAATCATAACTCAATACATGAATGATGGGTTACCAAAAGCATTAAAATTGTGGTAAAACATTAGTAAACAAAAAAAAAATAAAAGGAAATTATTTGTATTATTCATTAAATTGAATGACAAAATATTAAAAATATAAATAATTGGGTTTTTAATACAAAATTATTTTGAAAAAATTATTCATCACATAAATATATCTTAGGGAACTGATGTTTTAAACAAGGATCACCTAGGACTTGAGTAACATTTTAATCAAAACCCACTAAATGTGTCGGATTGTAATTGAACATACAATAACAGTTTTTTAAATATAATAGTATATATTTTATCAAATATAGGTTTTATATACAACTCCAAAATGAAATTAGTTTGATAATTCCAAACGTGTCTTAATGTGAGGGATGTGATATTAAAACCCATATTTTTAATTCCATCTAACACAACAATGCTATAAAATCTTATATAATGATCATAGATATCATAAAAAATTATATTAGAACATTAATATAAAAATAATGAAATTTTATTATTAATTAGATAACATTTTATTGGAAAAATATTAACTACTGATATATTTTTTACTCATTGGATGTTATCACTATCGACTATATTTTTTGTAAAAAACATCATCAAGATGGGATCGATTTTCACTATGTTGTTTCATGATATATATTAAATATAATTCAATATATTAGAATCATTTTATAAATTTTTTTCTGAATTCAAAATTTTATTTAGCATATTACAATAATAGGTCTTCTAAAAACTTAAATCAAATCAAACTGGTATTTTATATGATTAACAATAAAAACGTGAGATATTAATAGTTCACTAAATATTAAAAAAAATTATATAGTCATTAAAACAATATAAATATATAATAATTATATTATTTTAAAATTATATGATTACCATATTCAATTTCAATATAATCATTATGACAGCGTTTATATATCCAGTTAATTAGACACAAATAATAACGTGTTTTACTGATTCAATGAATAAGGGGATATATTTTTGTAATGAAAATGAGGAATATAAATACTATTAAAAAATTTACTAAAATTAAAAATAATCATTAAAAGTATTCTAGGAACCCAAAATAATTAGCGGTGAGGCACAATGAAATTCCCTAATTGTGGAGGGGCTAGTATGTTATATTCACCATAAAAATACCATCTCTCGTTAACTAGACATAATTATAGTACAAAAAAAAGAACCGTCTAAATATTCAATTTGAGAAATAGATGAAATATCTCTTTTTCAAATATTACCTTGAAACCATTATTGAAATTCAATGATGAAAATAGACAAAAATATATTCATGGAGGTGGATGCCTCCACGGACACAATTTCAATTATTTAGTCTAACTTATTAGATAAAAAGTAGTGAATTATTATAAATAAATTAATAAAATTAAATTTTATTATAACAATGATTATTATTTAATTGTATTACTTGGATTGGAGAAGATTTATTGACAAGTAAATAATGTGAAAAGTGTTTTTGAAATTAATATGTCAATTGGAATCATGGTTTTTATGTTGGAAAACTCATTAGAAATGAAGGAATTAAGAAAAAAAATGTTGAAAAGAAGAACATGGATGCTGGATAGTTGTGGAGGTGGATAAAAGTATTACACTTTCATGGAGAAATTTGATATATAAGGGATCATTCATGTACTGGTGTGTTACCCTTTTATATGTAAAGGGATGGTTACTTTTGGATGTAGCCATTACATTTTCAATAATTCAATGTCACTATTAAAAGTTCAATAGTTCCAAAATGGGAATATAATGGCCCTAACCCTCCTGGTCCATTACTTTTCCAAATTTCTGGTGTTTTATGTATCTTGGGGACCACCAGTGACTCATTAAAATGTTTTCCAAAAACACAGTTCCACCAAATGGTTCCCCTGAAACAGTGGCACCGGTCGCGGTGGCACCGTGATAGTGGCGTCGTGATGGTGGCACCGTGAGGGTGGTACCATGAAAACAGAACTATAATGGTCACACCTTCATAGTGTCACAACTAAATGGTGGAACTACTTATGATGTTCCACTGAAATGGCGGCACCGTTATGGTAGAATCGTCATAGTTGCAGTGTTTCGGTGTCCAACCCATTGCCTTTTTTTCAGTTTCTGTGTTATTCCAGTTCTGATCCCATAACATATCTTTTAATGTAAATGTGTTTTATTACCCTTTTTCAATCCATTTGAAACAAGTAAAATATTTTGTAAACCCCCATAGGTCGGGCAACCCTTAAGTTAACAAAACATGTGGATTTTTCATTGGTGTCGCACATTTAACCATGCCTTCCAACATCACCCTTATTATTAAATAAAAATTATTTCCATTTTGTGTAACCACCCAACCACATAGTGAATCCACGATATGCCTTTTTAGTGGTTTGAGATTTCATATCCCGTAACTCCAAGATCTGGCATTCTATTACATGGAGATTATTTTTCTTCTTCCTCAATTCCATTATTTCCCTTGGTGTTCTTGGAGTCCGTATTTCAGATATGAATCATGTGTCGTGCTGGATCCCTTCTTGCTCAGCCTTAGATACCTTGGTGTTCATTATATACAGGTCCCCAAACCCGATTCTTGGGGTGAGGATAAAATTTCGATCATTGATATTTCAGTTGTGGTTTTCCTTCGTCTCCCTTTATGGTGTATCATGTGGGGATAGTATGATAATTTTTTCTCATGGAATGGATGAAACCAAACCTTAATTAAGATAATAAATAGATATTTAATGAATGATGGGGTGTGTTTGACGACGATGATGTTGTACTCATTTAGCTTCATTTATATGTTTTGAGTTGTATGGGATTATGCCCATTGAAAATCATGGTTGTTGGTGGTCCTTTCTTGCAAACTAATGAACATGTGATTTCTTGATAATGTTTTGATTTTTTTGATGTAACATGGAAACTGGTTAATCATGTAATCTTAGTCTATTAAAATATATTCCCAATGCATGAGAATATTTTTGTGATCACCCTAGTTAACCAAATGGAATGAAGGAGTATGATAAATGGTGTGGTGAAATTTGAAAGCTTCTTTTCTCTGTTCGACTAATAAGCACAGTTGTTCTGCTTGATTCTTGTGGGGTGACTAAATGGGGACGGGATCACATGTTGTTCAGTTACTGGTTTCTGTATCTGAGGTTGTATGGGGTTGTGTTTTGGGGATTTCTTTGGTTCCAATACATCTATGGATCTCAAAAATCCCTTTGGTTGTTGTGACACTAAAAGAGAACTGGGTTTGGATTCTAAAAATCATGATATTTGTTTTGTTTTAGTTGTTCTTTTGACTTTTGGATGTGCATTTTAGTTTCCCAGTAGTATTGAATTATTTATAATGAAATAAATTCAACATGATGACATTAATGGATTCAATGGGTGGTTCTCTGGTTGTTGTAATTGTGTATTTGTGCATGTAAGAATAGTAAGGAAGGTGTTTGTTTATGGAAAGGTTTCGAAACCCATAGGTTAGGATGAGTACTTATTTACCTATATGTATAAATTTAATTATTATTTTTTCTTATTTTATCCCCACCCAAGTTGAGAACTTCGTGTCGAACGCCCCCATTTAATGGGGGAGGGTGTCTTTCCTAACATTCCTACAAGTGACTCGTTATTATATCCTTTTCTGCTCCCTCTCCGAGGTATCCCAAGACTCTTCAGGAAGGTTTTGATACATGTGGTCAATTATATCCCATCCCACTTCGGGAAGGGTATGTTGTGGTGGTTGAGATAGGTTTGTGGAGGCATGGTTGTTTTCTAAGTGTCTTAGGGATGATGCCCTGGGGTATTCGGGCGTGTGGGAGTTGTTCTGGACCTGGATTATGCATGAGTGGTAACATATGGTTGTGGTTCCCCAAGTGTTTATAGGCGGGATGTGTGGTTGTGGTGGACTTGGTGTCTGTGGGTTGGATGAGTGGTTATAGTGGCCTAGGTGTCTGTGGGTGGGAAGTGTGTCTGTTGTGGACCATAATGTTATTGTTGGAGAAAAAGTGGGACAATAGTTAAAATGGATGGGGAGGTATCATGGGTATGATGTCTTCAATAACCAGTGGGAGAGTAGTGTTGGGTACCCAAACATCAATTTGTTATTACAGTAACTTTACCAGATCTGCGTTATTTGGGGAGTGTGCCTTGGTGAGGCTGGGTGGATAGATTCCTTTTTAGGAGATTTGGTTATCTAATTTTTCTTATAGGGAATTATAATGCCTTCCAACATGTACATGAGAGCTCTTGATTTTACCTATGGTGTAAACTTGTATACTCACCCTACGTATAGAAAATTGTTTTCAGGTTTACAGGAGGTCTTTGAGGACAGTGCCAGGCATTACTATCTCGGATATTAGGATAGTCGGTGTTGCTTCTTTTCATTCTCTTGATACATTACATTATATTTTTCATGTGTTTTTAGCTCTTTATTTTGAACATGCATATAGATAAATGGTTTTTGGCCTTAATTTTACTTTCTGTATTTGGAGTTTTTTTAAAATATTTTCCATCTAATCTCCAAAAGAATTCTATAATAAGAGAAATTGAATAAATTTTATGTGTTATTATAAACCATTGGTGCTGGTTTCCACTTTGGGGCCTATTGAAGTTGGGACTCAGGGGGTCATTATCTCTTCTTTAGCTTGAAGAAGGAAGGATCTGGCAGTTTTCTGTCCCTTCTATCATCATGGTGAAAGCGGGTCATGACAGAATGTTATCAAAGGGTTTTTTGAGAGAGAGGATGGAGTTCGTAATTCAGAATAGTAGGTATTTCATTGTATCTTAGCCCAATAGTTTTATACAATCTTGGAGGGTAAAATAGCCCCCGTAAGATCGGCAAGGACATGGGATTTTAGGGCCCCCATGATTTGATACAAGAACTCTGGACCTACCGAATTACCAAGTGAGGCTACACTGATTGGAGAGTAGAGACCCATGGAAAGGTACATTCATCATAATAAATTTGTTCTCCTGTGTTTTCTCGGTGTTTTTGGAGTTTAAAATTAACAAAATGATTAATCAAAATTTAAAAGAGATATTCTACACTAATCGGGCTTAGGCACTTCCACGTTCACCTTGTAGACATGGATCCTGTATGATGACCATGATTAGTGTGGGAGATCAAGGTCCAATAAGCTGATTTGGATGATTAGTAGAGGGATGAACGATATGGGGAGGATGAACATTGGAAGAAGATTCTTTGTGCCTTTCTGCAACAGAACCCTGTGATGTACGAGGGAAGCGTCTTCGACATGGAGACGAGGGGATGGCTCGAAGAGATGGTGATATCTTTCATCTTGATCTAGGATCCGACAGAGTACATGGTTCCACTAGATGTAACCCAGATATGGGTAGGGGTTTATCAAAGATGGACGCTCTATCATGGAGAGAATAGTGAGGCTGAGGTTTCCTGGACTAACATTGAGAGGGAGGTCCGAGTGGAATTTCTCTTTCAACAATGAAGGATGAGAAGAGGCAAGAGTTTTTCTCCATCCTTCCAGGTTGCATGTTATTGATGGAATTGGGGATCAAGTGCATGGACCTCCTTCCATTTTCTCTGTACCTTTTTCTAGATGAGGAGTCTCGTGCAAGATGTTTATAGGAGGAACTCCAACCTTCTCTTCAGTATGATGTTCCTCCCTTCACTCTACTGACGTACAAGGTGGTTCAGAATAATTTTGATGTTGTTGAGAGGATGCACACACTGTGTGGTGTTCAACGAGAGGGGAGATAGTATTTCTTGTCAAAGGTAAAGGAAGTTAGCAACATGCCTCCAGATTTAGGGCCTTCCAGGTTTCGGCCGCTGGGGAGTATGTCCTAGCAATTCCAGTTTGGATCTCCTAGTCCTAGCCCATTCCCTATGGACCCATGACTGATATGATTTATCTTTGTTAACTATGGGAACCTTTAGAATTGGGGCCCAGACTGAGTACATCATAGTGTAGGTGGATACGTTCAGCACCCACCTCAATATTTGCTGTTTCCAGCAAAATCTTTTTTAGTAGCCATTTTAGGGACAGAGAGCTCCTACTCCTCCAAGAGAAGACATTGCAGGAGTAGGCCAGCCACATGCTACACCTCAGGGACCATGGCCAGGGCATAGTTGGGGAGGTAACTGACTACCAAGGGGAAGATGAGCTTGTTGTGGGAATTTTCACACCGTAGAGGCATTAGTTCCAATAGGGCCAGAGGTCGTTCAAGGTACGATCATATTTATTAGTACTCTTTCATATGACTTGTTTTATTTAGGTTCATCTCACCCCTTTTTTCTATCTATTCTAGCCCATGATTTGGGTCTAGATTCACATTGACGACCCATTCCCATAGTATTGAGTATGCCAGTCGCAGGACAGACCAGCTTGTCTTATGTTTTTTAGGGATTTAGGCTGATGTTGGGGCAATATCCGTCTAGTGGGGACCTTCTTTTGCTAAATATTAATCCATATGATTTCATTTTAAGAATATTTTATTTGTTATCTATGTGTTCTGTTATATAATTTTTCTAGAGAAGGGTGGTGATTTCAAACATGGGCGGCCAACGCTTAACTTTCATTGGCGAATTGGGTTTCTATGATGGAAACTGGTGATTGGATCCCCTTCATTGCTTGTTAGTTGAGATTTCAGTGGGATAGACAGATATAGAGATGGTGGATGCCCTGGGGATTATCAGTGAGTTCATAGTCATCTTCCCTGAAGAGGATGTGACTCTACCCCCTCGATGTGATGTTGAGTTAATGATAGACTTGCAGGCTCGTTCCCGCGAGATTTTGTTAGATCCCTATCAGATGGTTCCTCATGATTTTCGGGAGATATGAATTCAGGTCGACGACTTGATGAAGAATGGTTTTATCTAATTGAGAGCGTCGTAATGGAATTATCTATTCTTGTTCTCAAATAAGAAAGTTGGTGGTATCAGGCAGTGTATAGAATACCGAAGGCTAAATCAATTGATGGTCAAGAACCATTACCCCGTACCGAGGATCAATGACCATTCAGACTAGTTGAAAAGAGAATATTGGTTCCCAATGATTAACCTGAGTTCAGGATGTCAATAGTTGAGGGAGAAGGATTGTGACATCTCTAAGAGTACTATCCGTTGTAGATATGGGCACTTCAACTTCGTGGCCATGTCATTCAGCATTAAGAACACACCAGTTGTGTTCATGGGGATCATAAAACCCATATTCTGGTAATATGTAGACCAGTTTGTATTTGTGTTTATCAATGAAATCTTGATCTACTCATGATCAGAGGAGGATCATGCTGAGCTTCTGAGGATGGTTTCAGTGGTCCTCTAACAGCACCATATCTACGGGAAGTTGTTCAAGTGAATGTTTTGGTTTGGAAAGTTTCACATCATTGGACATGTGGTGTCATATAAGGAAATAGCAGTGGACCCATCAATGGTTGAAGTAGTTTTTTCTTGGGCATCACCCAAGAATGTGGCGGAGTTTTGTATTTTCCTAGGTCTAGAAGGTTACTACTAGAGGTTCATGCCCAACTTCTATCATGTTGAAGCACCATTTGTAGCCATGACCATGAAATTATAGGCTTTTGTATTGAGTGAGCAGTTCCAGGACGAATTATTTTCCTAAAGGGAAAGCTGGTCAGTGCCCTAGTGTTGAGGTTTCCCAAGGAAGGGTTGACGTTTGATGAGTTTTGTGATGCTTCATTTCTAGGCGTGGGGTTTTTTCTGATGTAGTAGTGGAGAGTGATCACTTATGGGTCTCGGTATTTACGTCCTCATGAATGTAACTACTCAATCCATGACCTAGATCTTGATGAAGTATTGTTCGCACTAAAGTTGTGGCATAATTACATCCTCGAGGAATGCTTTGTGGTCTTCATTAATCACAATAGCATGAGGTATGTATTTTCCTAGTGACACCTAAACTTGAAAAAGCAGAGGTGGATGATGTTTATTCAGGACTATGATTTCTATATCTCATACACCTCAATAAAGGGTAACATGGTGGCTTATGCCTTGAGAAAAAAATGACAGAAGGATATGGTTTGAGAATCTGCATATGCATGGAAGACGATGGTGGAGTTAGCTTCCTTGTACCTGAATTCAAGGGTGGATGGGGGAAGATGAATCTTGTTCTAGATGATAGTGCATTCTTCTTTGGCATGGAAGGTGGAGGAGTCTCAGTAGGCGGAATACTATGCAGAAGTGTTGCACGATCATGTTAGCTAGGGCACCGCTCCCGAAGGATGGTCAGAATATGATCATAATCGGACGTTGTTTCGTGGAAAGCTAATTTTACCGATAGACATTCAAGAGAATTTTCTCAATGAGTTCCATAAATCACCCCTAGTAGCAGAACCATGAGATTTCATGATGTACTGATGCCTGAGGGATCAGTTTTTGTTACCCAGGGTGAAGTGGGATGTGGAAAAGATTGTGTAAAAGTTCTTCATGTGTCAGTAGGTGAAGGATGAACCTCATGTACTCTGAGGAATGTTACAAACTTTAGATATCCCAGAGTGGAAGTGGGAAAACATCTTGATGGATTTATTCATGGGGAAACCCAGGGTTCAGGGCTGCTACAATTCAATCTGGGTAGTGGTGAATCGACTGACAAAATCTTCTCACTTCATGGCAGTCATGGAGTCGAGTGCAGTGTCTTCCATAGCACAAAGGTACGTGGAAGAGGTGGTATGGTTGCATGGAGTTATGAGGTCTATAGTCTTGTATTAGGATACATAGTTTACATCATGAGTTTGGAAAATATTGCAACATGCTCTTTGCACCCATCAATGAAACAGTATAGCTTTCCACACCTAGACGGATAGGAAGATCGAGTATACCATCCAAACATTGAATAATATGATATTAGCATGTCTTTTGTATATTGGGTAATATTTTGTATGGAACATGCCTTTGGTAGAGTTTTCCTACAACAATATCTATCACTCTTCCATTTTCATGGCTCCATTCGAATCGTTGTATGAAAGACCATGTTGTTCACCTGTGTTCTTGATAGAGGTTGGGGATGTAGGTGTTCTTGTCCTAGAAGTGGTGAATAACATGATGGAGAAGGTTCAGATTATACGAGAGAGGAAGTATGTGTCTTAGGACTGGTAGAAGTCATATACTGATTAAAGGAGGAGACCATTGAAGTTCAAGGTTGGAGACCACATGTTCTTAAAAGACTCCCCTCAGCACGAGCAATAGAGCTTTGACATGGGGAGTAAGATTTCACTCATGTTTGTCGTACCCTTTGAGGTGTTGCGGAGAGTCGGTGAATTGGATTATCAGTTGGCACTAGCACCCCCACTTCATAGTGTCCATGAAGTCATCCTTGTGTCTGAGCTTCATCAGTATCAACACAATGACTCACATATCCTAGAATGGGGGAGACATGATATCGAGGACAATGCAATGTTCCTAGAGTGGCCTATGAGGATTGAGGTTTGTGAAGAGAATGTGCTTCATAGATGAACCATTCTCCTAGTTTTTCTGTTATGGAGGCATGGAGGCCTTGAGGAGAGTACCTGGGAATGGGAGGCACAGATGTGCGCTCAGTACCTATAGTTGTTTTGATTTTCGTTCTGTGTTGTTTTGTACTTGACAATGATGTAGTGATTGACCATGTTAACTATGAGATGGAACTTTTCTAATTCTATCTATGTTTTTGTGAAATGTATTCATCATGGGGAGGGGTTTACATGATCCCTAATCCATACACATTAAGGTGGATGCGATAAAACTCGTCCGGGTGAGTCAGTGCTGCCCAAAGTGGATAATGTCTTGACATGGAGGAAGTGACTCCCTATTACATGTATCTGGATGGTTTTAATTTTTGTGTTTGTGTGGTTTTGTATTGTTTCTATAGTTTTTAAAGTGACGGGTTAGAGAGATACTACTGAATGTCAAGGTTTGTTTTGGCATTTGATAAACTCTAGAGTGGTATGTCTCTGAGCGGTATCTTACAGGGAGGTTGTTCAGACCCCTATTTTTTCTTGGGGATTTATATTGTATTCTAGTGGAGTATAATAGTTTGAGGGGTATCTATTGAAATGGCCCAAAACCTCCAAGTCCATTACATTTCAAAATTTCTGGTGTTTGAGGTATCCTAAGGACAACTAGTGACTATTTAAATTGTTTTCCAAAAACTCGGTTCTGCCAAACAGTTCCACAGAAACGGTGGCACCGATCCTGAAGGCACTATGAAGGTGGCATCGTGATGGTTGCATCGTGAAGGTGGCACTGTAACGGTCCCACCATCATGGTCGCACACTGAAATGAAGGCACCCCTTACGGTGTTCCCCCAAACCGGTGGCACCATTATAGTGTCTCACCGAATGGTGTCCCACAATTTTCCTTTTTTTTTTCTGTTTCCAAGTTTTTCCAGTTCCTCTCCCGTAATTTATATTTTGACGTAGAAGTGTTTCTATACCCTTTTTAATGCCTCTTAAGGCCAGTAAATGAGGTTTTAAATCCCAAAGGTTCGGTATACCCCTTAGTTACCAAAAATAGTGTCTTTTTCCTCGGTGTCACACCCTTCCCTATGCCTTCCAACTTCACCCCTATTACTTGGTTTTCACTATTTAAAAGATTGGTATCAACATTCAGATGTTATCTCCACCATATCCAAGGATAATTATTAAATAAAAATTAATTCCATCATACATAACCACCCAAACACATATTGAAACCAAGATCCGCCTTTTTAGTGGTTCATGATTTCATATCCTGTAACACCAGGATCTGGCCTTTTATCACACATAGATTATAATTTTTCTTCCTTGATTCCATTATTTTCTTTGGTTCACTTGGAGTCACTCTTTAGGAGGATAATCATACGCCATGATGGAGCCCTTCCCGTTCAGTCATAGATAGCTCGGAGTTCTTCCTCTGTAAGTCGTGCAACCCCCGTTCTTGGGGTGATAAGAAAACATCGATCACTGATCATCACGGTAGGGTTTTACTTCATCTCTAGTTGCTATGTATCATGGAGGGTGGGTATGATAATATTTCCTCATGGCACGGATGAAACAAAACCTTAACAAAGATAATAAATTATTTTTTAATGAATGAAGGGGTTTGTTTGATGATGATGACGGTGTAATCTTTTATTTTCATTTTTATGTTATTAACTATATGGAATTATGCCTAATGAAAATTGTGGTCCTTGGTGGTCCGTTCATGCACACTAATTAACCACTGTTTTCTTGATAACATTGTGATTCAATGAATAAAACATGGAAACTAGTTAATAACATAAACATAGTTAATTAAAATGGAGGTCAAAGGAATAATAATTCTTGTGTTATCCCCCTGGGTTAACCAAATAGAATGAAGGAACATGATAAATGGGGTGGTTAAATAGGAAAACACCCTTACTATGTTCTACTAATAAGCACGACTATTCAGCTCGATTCTTGTGGGGTGGCGTGGATGGGGATGGGATCCCCTATTGTTAAGTGGTAGGATTTTGGATCTGAGGCTGTGTAGGGCCTTGTGTTGGGGCTTGGTATGGTTCCAGTACATCATGGGATCTCTCAAATGACTTTTGTGGTTGTGATAATACAAGAGAATCGGTTATGACTTCTTAAAAGAATTATTTTCTATTTTGTTTCATTTGTTGATTTGACTTGTAGATGTTCCTTTTAGTTTCCCGGTAGTGGATAATTAGTTCTAAAAAAATCTCTTGAACATGATAACAAGAATGGGTTCAATGGGTGGCACTCTGGTTGTGACTATTGTGCACATGTCCTTGTATAAATAGTGATTAGGGTGTTTGTTTATGGGCATGTATTGGAACCCATTGGTTGGGATGAGTTCACGTTTACATATATGTATAAATTTATTTCTTTTGTTTCTTATTTTCACCCACCCAAGTTGAGCACTTTGTTCCGGACACACCATTTCATGGGGGAGGGTGTCTACCAAAATTCATATGAGTGTCTGTTTATTAGACCCTTTTCTTCTCTCTATCCCAAATATCCCAACACTCTTCAAGCAGTATTTGATGCCCCTGAGGTCCATTATAGCCCATGAGTCCTTGATAAGGGTTTTTATGGTGGTTTTACCAGTTGTGTTTGGGAATGCTTGATTCCCATGTTTCTTTAGGATGAGGAACTGTTGTCTTCGAGTGTGCGGTAGTTGTTCTGGACTAGTTGTCTGTGGGAGTGATTATAAATTGTTTTGGTGGTCTAGGTGTCTGCAAGCAGTATGCGTGGTTGTGGGGGCCCAGGTGTCTATGGGTGGGATGCATGGTTGTGGAAGACCATGTTTCTGCATACGGGATGTGTGGCTGTTGTGGCCCATAAGGTTGTTGTTGGGGCGGTAGTGGGACTGTAGTGAAAATGGTGGGGGAGGTATGACGCATAGGATTTCATCTATAACCAGTGGAAAAGCAGTGAGGGGTACCCAATAATTGATGTGTTAATACTATTACTTTACCCAACATGCAATATTTTTGGTGTGAGCCTTGGGGAGACAGGGTGGATAGCTTCCTTTCCATGTTCTTTGGTTATCTCTGTTTTCTCACGTGGCATTAGTATTCCTCCCTACATGTGCATGAGAGAACATAGTATTACCTAGTGAGTATGCATGTATAGTCACCCTACATATATAAAACTTATTTTAGGATTCCAGGAGGAAATTGAGGACCATGCGAGACATTACAAGCTCGGATGTCGGGATAGTTTTCATTGCTGCATTTCTTTCGCGTGGTACATTTCATCTATGATATATTCTATTTGCATCACTTTTTTTTTGAACATGCATGCTGAAACGAGGTTTTGGCCTCAATTTTACTTTCGTTATTTGGCGTTTTTAGTGATTTACTATCTTATCACCTAAGCTGTTTATATAAAAATTGTAATTCCTTACATATTACGTGGGATTTTATTCCCTTAGTGCTAGTCACCACTCTAGGGCCTATTAAAGGCAGGACTCGGGGGGACATTATCTCCCCATCAGCATGAAGAAGAAAGGGTCTGGAAGTTTGTTTTCCCTTCCCTCATATTGGTGAAGGAGGTTTGTGATAGGGAAAAATTATAGTTGAATTCTTTGTGGATAGATTCAATCCTCATTCACTCATTTTTTAGGATGTTTGTAGTCTTTCTAGTCGTTTTCATTTAACTTTTAGCCTACAAACCAAATTTACAATTAGGTTGGTAAAATTTTCTATACATTATAATTTGTCATTAAAAAATATGATTGGGGAATTTAACTATTTTCAACCTTTGGATTTCAAATTCATAAATCACTTTACCAAATAAAATTTTTCAATGATCTGAATTGACAGTATTGAAAAACACACATAACATGTAAAGAATGTTTTTTTTGTAATGTGTGTTTTCTAGATTAATAATTTATATATAACACATGATTATCATTGATAATGGTTTTAGGAAATAAATAATTTTATTATTAAAAATATATTGGGACTTATAAATCATTCCTAAACAAAATTTCACCAACAAAAAATTTCAATTGAATAATTTTAAAAAACCAGTTTTTATTAAATTTACATTTTAATTTAGTACTCTAATTGTCCGAAGTATGATTTATAAGTTAACAAATTTCATAAAAAATATTAAGGGTTTCTCTTATATATATATATATATATATATTTAGATACATAAATTGTTTATTAATCCTCTAGGATGTTCTTTAATAATGAAAGAATCATAAATATTTAAAAAATCATATTTTCCACTTAAAAATATAATATATAAGAAAAATTTAGATAATTTATACCAATAATTTTTTGATGTGAGGAATCATAAAATAAATTTTATTTATTTAACATTTAATTTGTTAATTTTTATATTTACTATTATACAAAAATTACATAAGATAAAAATAATCTTTTATTCAAAATATCATTTTTCAATATTAACACATATTAATTATTTATCTTAAAACGGAAAAATATGTATCGAACCAAACCAGGTTGGTCGAATACAATGCTTTCATTATTACATTTGAATAACATAAAATAAATAATTTCATAAAGGATATAATATTTTGGTAGTCCTGGTAAACTAGATAAATATAGGATTCAAATATTGTATTTATAAACAAAAATTACAACATATTTTTTTGGATTATAACGTCATTACCTATAGAATATATTTATTTAAAAAACATTGTATACATCATGGATTTATGGGGAATGGAAAAAAGTAATGGTGTTATCATATTCTCAATATGGGTTATGAATTGCGAAATCTATCATGAATCAAATTGTATGAACATTTTGTAAAGGAAAATAACTAATCAGATATGACATTTAAATATCATGAATATCATGATAATAGAAGGATTAATCAATACATAATTTCAAATAACTTAATATAAATTCCATTTATTACCTAAAATTATAATTAAATGAATCCATATATAAAATCAACATGAATCTATCGTGGATCATAATAAATATTTGATGGAAAATAATTGAACACACAATCCATTCAAACAAAAAACTACTTGTGAAATGAATCCATAAGTAATGTCATTCGTAAAATCTCATTGACAACAAATAGTATAATTTAATTGAAATATTAATAATAATTATTGGATACCATGATATCAGGCATCCTAAAACCTCTACCATCATGGATTTTCAACTGGCGGTTTAAAACTACTTTGGGAAAAGCAACTAGGTTTGGGAAACTGATTTCATACTAGAATAATAATTCACCTCAAAATATTATTGATGCCTCTAGGGAATATCTATTTGTAATGTCAAATAATTTCCATATAAATTACTTTTTTAATTATATTGGATTTAAGTTGAGATCGTGAAATTTTATTGTGCGTGTTTTCGATGCCCGGATTACACTGAATGATTTGAAATTTTTTTGTTAAGATTTAATTAACGAGTGTAAGATGTTTTCCTAAAAAAGTGCAATAACTCTTAAAAAGTTGCCCAGATCAGAAATATGATGACACGGTTTCATTTAGGATGGCCAGTTTACCCTAGGTACGACTTATGATTAGTCAGCGCGGTGGCCTTCTATGAGAAAACCTGAAAATAGCATAACAGTAAATAAAATTATTAAATAAAATTATTTTATTTATCAAATGCTTATAACTCATGAATGGTAACTTGGATTGAAAATATTATACAATAGATGAACTTGTGAGAGTATTCTTTCATTAGGATGATACTAACATTTTCCGACACGTGCCAGCAGTGAAAGTTAGTTTTTCTTCATAAATAAAATTATTAAGTGACGATTATTTTATTGTAATATTCATAAATTCTAAATGGTAAATAAGATTGAAAATACAAGGGTACCATTGAGTTCATTGTTGTGTGTTCTCCTTAGGTAGAGCCTAACCTTGAATGGTGCGGGTTGAGGGTGAATGTAATTAATTTATTAATCTTTTTTAAGGTACATTCCGAAAACGCATGAGTGGAATTTTCTATCTTTTGAAACGGTGATCAGATTAAAAACCAAAGGCAACCATTGAATCTGTAGTGTCGGGATTTTCTTCAGGGAGACATTACTTAGAATGCAGTAGGTCTGGAGAAAATTTTATGTTCTGTGACTTCTTAAAAAAATGAAATAAAATAATTTTTTTATTTTATTTTTCATTCATATCCTCCAACAGACAGGTAATGGGTGGGTCCAGCGATGTGGCAAGCCAATGAAGGGCTTGAACTGCCTATCCTATGTAATGATGTCATTGGGGAATTAGGATGGTTCCTAATTTATGAGCCCCCATTAATTCCCCACGTCGTTACTTACCCTCCCCTTCTGCTATATATATATATATCTTGGGGAGGGGTATCGACAAAACTTTGGAAAGCAACGAAGTGATGAAAGAGCGTCGCAACACTAAACCCATAGAGGAAAGAGCTGAACCCAATGGGAGTTAACCGGTGACACCGAACCACGAACCGAAGGACTATGTGTGAGTGTTGTCATTGGGAACTGGTTGCGGGAATGTATAACACGATGCACATTAAATCTAGGATGTCTTCCAAAGCGGTTATGAGGTAGGGGTTTAATCATTTACACTCTTTGAATGATATCACTCTTCCCCATTCTTGAATTATACGAAGAACACAGACCAACCGACTAATGGGTTGATTCGCAATTCATTCGTTTTTGCAGGAGGTTATTACGAGGTATCTTTGAATGGTTATAATTTTTGTTTAATTAAATTGGTTATTTAAAAATGAACCCCCTCTTGTCTGTTATCTAACGCGGAGGTCACGAGCCTAACAATACTGGCCTGAACCCTCTACTACTTTTCTGATTTAGCACCTCCATGGAACGCTGATGACACAACGATACCGACTGGCTACATTGGGGAGAGCGCATCAACGTACCACATAAGAGGAGGGTGCAACACAAAGACATGGTGGTCATTGGAGTGGAAGGCACGAACTGGCCATGGAGGAGGTGAGGCACACCGTCACGTGCCATCGATGAACAAAGGAGGTCCCGGATAATCAGCCGCAACGTCCTATGGAAGGTGGCCGACATACAGTCCTATAGCTGGAGACTACGCGACACACCATCACACACTACTGGAGAGGTCGGCCGACATGAAAGTTGGTTGTGATGGAACCACAAAGACCTTCTCTAGCGGGTCCCGTGTTCCACCAGGTATCACCATGGGGCGCCGACGCTGGGAAGAATACTGAACTTCCTTCGACGGTTCTGGAAACCCAGGGGGTCACTCCCCTGGTGGCGATTAGGTCGGACCCCCTTATGGGACGCGCCTTATATGGCCGAGCCACCTCCCTCCCTGTTTGTCGCCCTCCTGGGCCACCGCCCCTCTCAGGTTTCTGCCCTCCTGGTCCAACGCACCTCCCAGGATGTTGCCCCTCATGGGTCGCTGCCCCGTGCAGGCCGCCGTCCTCCCGGGCTGCACCCCTACCCGGAAGACCTCTCAAGGGATGCACACATTACGGGCCATGATGCCACTAGCGGGGCGGGCCACCCCCTTGTGGGTGAGGCCGGGTTGGTCAGACCGGGTCAGACTAGACCCTGGTCCAGAAACACATAACGTGCCTTATCTTGAGAACCATACATCCATTTTATGAACCATCTATGGTGTTGGGATCCTTAGAGAAATATGGTTTTTTTGAATTAATACATGAGTTTTTTGGAGAAAAATGGAGTACAACTTGGTTGGATAGCATCCAAATCCAACCAGGCCCTCAGCACTGAAATGATAATAATGCACAAACTGGGCATCCGGTCGAAATTTCGTCTGTTGTATTGGAACCCTTATGATATGGTGGATCATCATGTTTCTTCATTTTGAGTCTTCTTGAAGGTTGAAATAGGACTGATGGCTTGGGTAGCGGTTCTCCCCAGTGCACTACATACGGAACCCTGTGACGGGATGAGACTTGATGACTGCTGATCATTTTGACTCGAAGTGACTCGATGGCCCAGTGGGGAGCGTCTATATGAGATGTGGAAGACCCATGGTGGGGAGCTCCTCTGTGTGATGTGGTAGGCCCATAATACTCGATAGGAGGAGTATTTCAGCAGGCCACGAGGGGGAGCACCTCGGTGTGACGCGACAGACCCATGGTGTGGAGCGCCTCTGTGTGATGTGGTTGACCAATGGTACTCGAAAAAAGGAGTACCTCACCAATCCATGGTTTGTGGGATGTGCCTCTATGTGATGTGGTAGGCCCACTGTAATCGATAGAGGAGAATATATTCAATAGTTGAGGTGTTCAACATTGTGACTGCGAATGATAATTTTTACTATCCCTATAGAAAACCATGGATTTCTATCAGCATTTATAGAAATCATGTGGGTCAACAGCAGAATCCTATTTCTATGAGTTTTATAACTTGTTTGAGTTGAGAATATAATTTTTCTATGTCTACTACTTTGTGCTTTGTAATTGTGATCCTGCCTTTTGGTTTTCCTTGTAGAATTCTGAGAGACCTTCGAGGGTCTTGGGGTCCCTACTAAGTATCGTTATACTCCCACCGACATAGGTTACGGCCAAACCTTGTTGTGTCTTATGCAGACGATGTGAAACTGTGCTGAGGTTTGAGGGAGCTAGGACTAGGCGGTACGTGGAGGAGACAGGAAGACATGGAGTGCTGAGGATTTGATCTATACCAACCTTTAATGTAGGATCCTCAGAGGACAACTCAGTAGTTTATTTTCCTTTTTCAGTTGTATTGTTCCATTGAGGTATACTCATACTTTTAGTTGCTCTTGAGTTCCAACCCCTTTTACATTCAGCACTCCTTTTTCTACAGAAGATTCATTGATAGTTGCTTCTTGTTGTTTTCTCAGACCATGTGTTTTTATAGGTATAATTTCAATGCCTTCTTGTTTTAGGGAATATGCTTTATGGTGCTAGTCTGCAATCCCTGGAATATAGAAGGTGGGAATGTGGTAGTCACGGCAGGGGCTCCGGGGGATGGTTTGTGACAAAGTGGAATCATAGGAGTTGGTTCTACCGATGAACTAGGACTCTTATTTTTTCAATGTAGAAATAGTGTTATGTGTTACGAGTGTGGTTTTAATTTTGGGAAGTATAGTGTTGGTGCGGTGGCCAACATATCTATACAATAGGAACCTAAATTCTGATTACCATCTTAATGCATGGAAACACTGATTGAGTGTGTTTTTGAAGTGTATTTCTTGTGATTTATTTAGAGCCAACACACCAGGTATATCTTACTGACTGTGGTTCACCTTTTCATTATCGGGATGTCACCGCGTAGAGAGATAGCGTGGATTCTCAAGAGAGTACACGGTGAAGGCACACTGAGTGATGAGGCTCTGTTGCATGGACCTCTTACTTTGTTGGGACCTTTAGGTGGTGTACCAGTAGCACCACCACCCATTGTGAAGAGGATACCACCAGCCGCACTGGTGGACGGTGCATGCCAACTAAGCATGTTGCGTGAGTTCCAGTGGTAGTGGCCACCGAGTTTTCGAGATGAGATAGATTCCTAGGAAGTTGAAGACTGACTGGAGGCTGTGGCTAGAGTTTTCCACCTAGTTGGTACACCAGTTGTTTAGATGCCAATCCTTGCTGCTGGTCTTTTCTAGTTTGTTACTATGAGGATGGATATCATGGTAATGAGGCTTCAGTATATGGAATGTTGCCCAAGACGGTACCTTTTGGTAGTGTCCCAGCTATATCATTTCCCATTGGACAGTAGTTACAACTGGCGGTACCAGTACATGAGATATATAGGATTAGTGCCTGACACATGTTTCAGTATCACACACCCCTCAGGTTCTGAGGTGAGCCTGACTTACAGGAAACTAAGGACTGGATTGAGGAGGTGGTTGAGAGTTTCTCTAGAGATTCTTCTAATTTGGTAGGAAGACATATTGGCAGCAGAGTATTCATCGAGGCGTACTGACCATTCCTCGTACTTGATGAATATGTTATGATTAGTGCATCTGGGTTCAGACTTCTGAGGGGTGTGTGTTAAGAACATCTGATCCTTCACTATTCCTCTATTTACTCCTACTTATGTTAGGGTTCTAGAGAAAAACTTTTTAGTTTAATGTTCTTTGGCTGAGGGGATACAGACAGTGAATGTTAGTAGTGGGAAAGAAATAAATTTGTGCCAGACATAGAGACTTAGCCTTATAAAATGTTTTTGGAAGAGGATGTGATAGGGACAGATAAACCTGTAGGGGTTCAGACAAGGAAGAAGAGCTAGGAGAGTAGCATGAGATGGTGTACATTTTGACAAGTTTCAACCACCCCCCTTTGTGGCCCCCACCATGCTCAGGGAGATTGAGAATAGAAGAAGATAGTAGCTGCATGCGGTAAAGGAGTGTAACCCAAGGGCTCTAAGAAATGATTCGAGGTATAGTATGGGTATACTACTAGTTTCCTTATTAATAGACTCAAGTACCAATCATTCCTTCCTTCCATTGATCTTGTCCAAGACCTAGAGTTTATGGTTAAACTGTTGAATTGACCCTCATGTCTGGAGATACCTTTGGTAGGAGAGTCAAATATCACACTTTCCTACTGTGTTATCTGACCCCTGAGGTGAGAGTTTCGGTTGGAACCTCTTAGTGGCAGCATCAAAGACGTACGGTGTTATTTTGGGTATAGGTTGGACATCCACATTTCATACTCAGATTGACTATATAAGTAAAAAAGGTTTTGGTTTACCTACACTGTTGGAACGAGATTTTCCATGGTCTGCAAAAAAAGGAAACCCAGGCATCATAGGATAAACTCATGCAAAGGTGGGTGCAGTTGATCACTCTTAAGTAGGCCAACTTTCCCTCTTGGAAATTGGATTTTTTGATTTTTCAGTTCCAAACAATATTGGAAGAGGGTGGGGAAATATTTTTAAAAGATGTTTCTAATATTACCTCCCTGATGGGAGAGGGACTTCTGCTTTGGCTAGGTATTACTAGAGATTTTTACTAGACCTCTCCAGGGCAGCGGAACCATTGTCAGCTTTGACGAAAAAGTGGGATCCTTTCTTCTGAACAGAGAAGTATTATCAGAGCTTTTAGTAGGTGAGACAAAGGCAGAATAGTAGATCTATGCTACCCATGACCTGGAGTTATCGGTAGTGGTCTTGGAAATGAAGATGTGGTGAATGTACCTGAAGGTTGAATGGATTACTATTTAATCTGATCACAAGAGTCTCAGGAGTATCTTCTCACAGAATTACATGAACATGATACCAAAACGGTGGATAATTTTCCCCCAAGACTATGACTTTGAGATAGTCTATACTCTTGGGATAGGGAACGTGTTAGCAGATGCACTCAATAGGAGGTCTCGTCTACAGCTGCCGAGTGGGGAATCAGAGCAGATAATCGCACTATAGATATCCATCAGGGATAAATACGGATCAGTATACATCTAGTCTATGACTTTCCCTCCCCCAATTCTTTAAAAAAATTGGGGGGTGGGGCACAGCTTGTGTCATTGTCAGCGAGGCTCGACATGCTCAGATATCCTTAGGATAGTCACATGATGGATTTTATGAAGGTGGGGAGAACATCATCCTCTTTAGAGGATGTATCATGGAACCAGTGGCACAACTAGAGGATGTGTTGAGGGAGTTCAATACATCTCATCTGATGGTATATTATGGTGTAGCGAAGATGTACCAAGACCTCCGGTGTCAGCACTTGTGGCCAGGGATAAAGAAGGCTATAGTAGAGTTTGATTCCAGATGCCTCAATTTTCAGGAAATGATGGTCGAGCATCAGGTTCCAGGAGGCTTAGCCCCGCCACTAAGGGTACCTGAGTGGAAGTGGGAAGAGATCTCCATGGACTTTGTGACATGGCTTCCACTTATGTCTAGGGGAAAAGATTCCATTTGGGTGATCATTTAATGACTCACCATGTCGGACCACCTCCTACCCATCCGAGAGCAGGGATTAGTAGACGGATTGGGACGCCTCTACATAGAGAAGATTTTATGATTTCATGGGGCTCCATCAATGATCGTATCTGATCGTGATGCATGTTTCACATCCTATTTGTGGAAGGGATTGCAGGAGGCGTTTAGGAATCAACTGTGTTTGAGCACTGCCATTCATCCTCAGACGGATGCTCAGACAGAGCGAACCATACAGACACTGGAGGACAAGCTATGTTCATGTGTTCTATATTTTTTCCATAGTTGGGAGGATCACATGCCCTTGGTGGAGTTCTCATACAAAAATAGTTATCACTTCACCATCTGTATGGAACTATTCGTGGCCCTATATGTTCAAACATATAGATCACCTCTATGCTAGACAACCCAAGGGAGTCAGTACTTATAGGTCCAGGGTTGGTATGAGCTACCACTGAGATGGTAAAGGTCATCCAAGAGTAAATAATGTCTACATAGATAAGACATAAGACAAATGTTGATAGGAGTTGGGGACCTTTGGTGTTCCCGGAGGGGGACCACATATTTTTGGGATTATCCCCATGACGGGGACTTCAGATATTTGGCCAAGGCGGAAAGTTATCACCGAGGATTATTGGACCATTTCTGATACTTTAGAGGATAGTAAAGGTGGCATACTGCTTGGAACTTGCACTATAGTTGGATAGGGTGAACAAAGTCTTCCACGTATCTTATCTGAGGGGATAAATGCATGACCCATCTCACGTAATCAACCATGGCGAGCTAGGCTTAGATGATGGGGAGATGTTTACGGATGTTCCAGTGGATATTAAGGATCGACAAGAGTAGGTCCTTTTGGGACGATCAATAACTTTGGAACGTTTTCGTTGGTAGAACAGAAACCTCTAAGAGAGCACACGGGAGTAGGAGTCTCATATTCGTGCCCAGTACAATCATTTGATTTATTTTCCTTCGTTTTGGCTTTTGAGGATATAAAGCCCTAAGGATAGGAGAATGTAATGTCCTAGAATTTAAGTATAATAATTTTTTAATTATATGGAATTATTTTGAGACAGTAAAATAAGTCTGCGTGTGATTCCAAGGCCCGGAGTGCCAGGAATGACCCTTCGATGTACTGTTAAAATTTAATTATTACGCTATGCAATTTTCTTGAAAAATTGGAATAACTCTTAAACTGTTAACCCAGATCTGAAATCTGAGGGCACAATTGCATTTAGAATGGCGAGTTTACCCAAATAATGACTTACATTTAGTCAGCGCGGGCCTCATTTGAGAAAAACGAAGAATGGAATAACCGTAAATAAAATAATAAAATAAAGATATTTTATATTTCAAATTCTTGTAACTCAAGAAGGGTAACTAAGATTGAAAATTTGAGACCACCTCTAAACTCGTGAGGGTATGATTTTTGTAGGCTGATAATAACATTGGATGGAACGTGCGACCTATGAAAGTTAGTTTTTTTGAAGTAAATAAAATAATTAAGTAACAATTATTTTATTGTAAAATCCATAAAATCTAAACGGTAACTCAGAGTGAAAATCTAAGGGTGTCGTTGGGTTTGTTGGGGCTTTTTCTCCTTAGTCAAAGCCTAACCATGACCAGCGCAGGTTGAGGGTGAATGTAATTAATTTATTGAACTTTTTATGGTACCTTCTGTAAATGCGTGAAATGCATTTTCTAACATTTGAACTGGTGCTCTGATTAAAAAGAAAAGGGCACCATTGAATCTGTAGTGCCCAGAATCACTTATGGGAGACTATACATTGTTCTTAGTAGGATTGGAGAAAAATTTATGTTTTGTGACTTTATAAAAGAAAAGAAAAGAAATAAATTTATTTTTTTATTTTTCTTTCATATCCTCCAATAGACAAGAAAAGGGTGAGACCAACAATGTTTCATGAAAATGAATGGATTGACCTGCCAATCCTTATTAACAACGTTGTTTTGGAATTAGGAAGGTTCCTAATTTATGAGCCCACATTAATTCTCCATGTCATTACATACACTCACCCTCATTTATATATATAGTGTTTTGGGAAGGGTATCCGCAAAGCTTCACAAAGAAATGAAGTGTTGATGGAGCTCCGTGATGCCGAACCCTTAGAAGACAAAGCTGATCCCAGCGGGAGGTGAGGGGTGACACCGAACCATGAACTGAATGATGACGTGTGACTGCTGTCGTTGGGAACCAGTTGCGGGGAAAAAAGGCGACCCACCTTCAAGCATAGAAGTTCTCCAACATTTTTAAGAGGTAGGGGGTTTAATCATTTACACATTCTGACTGATTTTCCTCTCCCCCATTTTTGAATAATACGAAGAACGCAAACTAACCGAGTAATGGGTTGATCCGTGAGTCATCCATTTTTGTGGGAGATTGTTGTGGGGTATCTTTACAGGGTTTTAATTGCTGTTTAATTCAATTGATTGTTAAACCCCTAACCCCCCTCATTTTTGTGAGCTAACATGGAGGGAACAAGCCTAACAAACCTTACTCGAACCCTCTGCTACTTTTCTATTTTTCCACCACCATGGAACTCCGACGATATGAATATACTGACAGGAAACGTTGGGGATAGCTTGTCGACGCTTTCTAGAAGAGGAGGCTATGACACAAAGCCATGGTGGTCATCATAGTGCCGACATGGGCCGGCTACAGAGGAGGCACTATGCGTCATTGAGTGTCGTTAATGAAAAAATGAGGTTGCGTCTTTTCCACCACGGTGACAAGAGGAAGGCGGCCGACACACCAGTCAGTTGCGGGTGGTGGTGCGGTGCACCATCCTGCACTACTGGAGAGGTCGTCCGGTACGCCGGCTGGCTACAAATGAATAAGAAGACCTTCTCTAGCGAGTCTCGTGGGCCACCTGGTAGTGCCACATGGCATCACCGCTATAAAGATAACCGAATAGCGTTCGGTCATTCGGGAAAACCTGAGGGTCTCTCCTCTAGTGGCACCTAGGGAAGACTGCCCTCCCGGGCCGCCACCACTCCCGGGCCACCGCCCACCTGGGCCCGCCCACTTGCGGGCCGCACCCTAATAGTCCTCCTCTTTTTATGTCGGGCCCTTTATGGGCTGGGCCACCCATCTTGTGGGTTGAGATTCCCCCTTTAGGGATGGTCCAGACCACGACCCAGTGGGTCGAGCCCTACCGCGGCCCAGAAATACTTAAAGGGCCTTATCTTGAGAACCGAACATCTTTTGGGAAAACTGTAAATGGTTTTGGGATCCTTGGAGTGAGACAATCATGTTTGAATTACTCCATGAGAGGTTTTGAGAATCATTGATTATGGCCATGTAGGATCACATCTGAGTCCCACAAGGCCTTCAGAACTGAAATTCCAATAACGCACAGACCGAGCATCTGGTCGACGCACCGTCTATTTCATCGAAACCCTTATGACATCGAATATCATCATGTTACTTCTTTATGAGACTTCATGCTGGTTGAAATATGACCAATGAATTGGGGAGTGGTTCTCCCCATCGTGCTATATACGGAACTCTATGACTGGATGAGACATGAAGACTACTGATCTTTTCGACTCAGAGTTACTCGACAACCCATTGGGGAGCACCTCTGTTTGATGCAGCAGCCCCACGGTGGGGATCACCTCTATGTGATGTGGTAGATCCTTGGTAATCGACATTATAATTACCTATGTAGGCCACGATGGGTATAACCTCTGAGTGATGCGACAAAACCACTGTGGGGAGCGCCTCCGTGTGATGTGGTAGTACCACGATACTTGATAGGAGGAGTACCTTAGTCATCCAAGGTTAGTGGGATGTTACTCTGTGTGCCATGGCAATCCCATTGTACTCAATATAGGAGGAGTTCCCCAAAAACCAAGTTGTTCGAAGTTGCGACTGGGGAAGATACTTGTTACTACCCCAAGATAATATTGTGGCCAACTATCAGCATTCATAGTGATCCTGTGTGGGCCAGCATCATAATCTTGTTTCTCTGAGTTGTAAACCTTGTTTGAGTTGAGAATCTAATTGAAATGTGTCTATTTCATTGTGATTTGTGATTTCGATCATGCTTTATGGTTTTCCTTGTGAAATTTTGAGAGACCTTCAGGGGTCTCGGGGTCCCTACTGCGTATCGTTATACTCACCCCTGCATGGGCTATGCCCACGCCTTGTTGTTTCTTGTGTAGATGACGTGCAGCTAGGCTGAGGTTTGAGGGAGCTAGGACTAGGTGGCACACAGAGGAGACAGGTGGACGTAGAGTGCTGAGGAGGTGATCTGTACCTACCCCTCAGGTAGGATCCTAGGAGGATGACTCAATAGTTGTTTTCCCTTTTTCAGTTGTACTGTTCATTTTAGTTGTGTTATTACTTTTCAGTTGTACTCTTACTTTCAGTTGGGCATTTATTCGGACCCGTTTTAATTTCAGCACTCCTTTTTCTATATTAGTTTTCTTCATATTGCTTCTTGTTTTGTTCTCAGACCGTTTTTTTAAATAGGTATAAATGAAATTTCTTCCCATTTTAAGGAAAAACACCATTCGGTGGTAGTCACCAGCCCCTGGCCTATGGAAGGCGTGTTTGGGGTAGTCACGACACTGGCCCTGGGGGAGGGGTCATGAGATTATTGATCCTCACCCATTCCTTTCATGTCAAAATAAATCCTCATATATCAAATATTCAATTTAATTCACAAAAAATGTGGCTTATAACTAAATATCTATATTTATTAGAGAACACACATTTCCCAACATTTCCTAGATAAATAAATTATTTTCAATGAATGAAATGTATAAATGATACATAGTTTACAAAATAAATATAATAATTGTAAATAATATAGATAATTGGGAAAATTTAATGTCCACAAGAAAGGGAATAATTCATGAGAAAGCTAACTACAATAAATATGAATAAAAGAAGTGAATTTCAATATATTCCATGGTGACAATTATCATAAAACTATTATAGGAAGGTAATGTCACAATATATTGAACTTGGATTACAAATAAAGGGGTTTTGTATTTTATTCATAGAAATATAGTAAAAATATTATTAAGAAGATTCTTAATGAAAATATATTTTCATTTTAAAAATCACTTTTAAAAAGATAAAAGTTTACCAAATATTTTGATAATACATTTCATTGAAAATAACCTCTGAAACATATAAATAAATTTTTAAATAATCATATTTTGATGATGAATTGAAATATCATTCGTGTCATACATGTCAATTAAAATATTCATTTAATGTTTTTGGTAAAATCCAAAAAGGCCATTGTATTGAAAAAAACACGAATATCCCTTACACGTTTTTTGTAAATAGACCAAATGAGAACAAATTTATTTTATAAATATTTTAGATAAGGGTTCAAATAATGATCAAAACTCATTTTTAGATAATAGGTTCATGGTGGAAAATATATTTTCAACTGAATAGAGAAATAAAGGTGTGTTTTTATAAAAAAATTTCTAAAACATTATAAGTACCCAATAGTGGAAAAACAACAATCATATAAGAAAAAATTATTAATAAACAAAGTAGAGAAAAAATAATTTCATTTTATAGTAAATGATCATGTTATTTCCTTTAGCAGATATATATGAATAAACAAACAAGAATAAAATGATATTTTGAAATTACCCCTTAAAAGGACCATTACCCTGTTGTATGATTTATTAATGAATATATTACTTTTATCGACTATAAATATACATAAAATAATTGTAAATAAATCATAATAGAGTTATAATTCTTTAGGAACATAATCATAAAATGTTTAAAATGGGAAAGATGTAATATAACCGAATGAAAATAAATTGACTTATGAAAATATTTTCCACTTGGTGACCTTTATGTCATATCCCCATTAATAAAATGATTCTAATTAAAAAAATAACAATAAATTAATAATGAATCATGATATTAGATGTCTAAGGTACAATATATAAACCATATAAAATAAATTTGGAACATTAAAATATAATATTATATATTTAAGTGAAATTGAGACAAAGTTCCTAACCACATGCATCATTTGATTTGAACATGCATTAAACTATATTAAAATTATTTTAAATATGTTATTTACTTTTACAATAAACATATAAATATTTTAATAACATATATGATCCTTTTATAATGAATTATTACACCTCTGTTAATAATCATGCATTAAATACATTTTTTTCGGGGTTAATTGCCATGTTTTCCAATGATTGTTTTTTCAGGAATGATTCAATTATTTCACATATATTATAGTTATATTATCAAAATATTAATAATATTGACTTAATTAGAATATTAATATAAAAATTATACTTTTACTACCAAACAATAATGTTGTTTTTGATAAATGAAGTACATTATAATCATTGAGATGGTAGGTCATTCATATACAAGAGAAATGATTGAATAATTCAGTGAAAATTTGGGAAAGATTGTGAGTAATATTTAATCAGTTAATAATTTTAATAATACGATAATTACAATACTATGTATTTATATACATTATCCAATTGGTGTTTTGGTGGGATGAGAGTCATGTCTCTTTGTGAAGGCAGTAGTCCCTACATTCATGATCATGGTTATCATCATTGTGTGGGTGAAAATGTATGAATGAAAACTATATATTATCATTTTAGAATGATACATTTTTCATTATTAACAAAAATATGTAATTTATATCACACATATTCATTTTATTTATTATTTTCACATTCTATGTAACACGTTAGTGAATGACGAATCACATCACTTCATGAGGAGGTAGTTTTTTGGGTATAATTATGTTATCATATCTCCTGTAGAATAAAAAGTAAAAAAATGATATATCTGATATAATAAATTTGGAAGTATGTTTATTTAAAAAAAATATTATATACTTTTAATTTACCATAATACCCAATCATGATAGGGTGAAATGAAAAAACGTATCATATTTGTTTGCGAGGTGGTAGTCAGGTGTAAAAAATGATGATTTTATAAAGTATTTGATTGAATAAGACATTGTTCTTGGTAATGAACATAAATAAATAACATATATTTATATGTAATTTAATAATTTTATTTTATAATCATGTTTTAATTATAAATTAATGATTTTGAGGAATAAATTATACAAAAAAATATCTTTTCAAGATTATTACCTCTTATTCTTAGTATCCTCTTTATGTTTGCACCAAAGTCCTTCCAAGATATGAATTATACCACAAAAATGATTATAGGATAGGTATACTTAATTTTTTAAGTTATTATAGAATCTAATAGTAGAACCAGGTATTTTTGAATATGTTTATAATATAGGATACACGATGACCTTTTATAAATTTGTTGAGTGGAATAACTGCAACTTTTTTAATGATTCAATCGTACCCACATTTTTATTTTGATAAAAAATTACTAAATTGTAAATTATATATCCAATAATATATTTTGTGTATGTATGGTAAGAAAATATGTGTTTTAAGACCCATTTGGTCAATTTTAGCCTAATATTTTTAGTTTAACCCCCATCATATCGATTGTGACCTTAATTTTTGTAGTTAATTTATACAAAATATTCAATTAATTTTAGAATAAATTATGTCGAAAAAACTAGATATCAAAAAAAAAATTTATTCCTTATTTGGAATACTAATTTCAAAATTAAATTTTCTTAAGTGGAAAAATTTAATATAAAATTCATCCTATATTACTAATGAGAAAATGGCTTTCTAAAGTGAAAATGTTCATGTGTTTGTTATGTTTTTATATATGAATATTAAAATGACTCCATTTAAATAAATTTATTAAATTGATATATATTTTAACTAATTTTTATTTAAAATTTATTCAAAATATAATTTTAACATATAAATTATTTAAATGAAAATGTTTTTCCAGTCGAAATTAATTATTTTCACAATTTATCAAATAATAATGTATTTCTGAAAATTCCAAAAACATATACTTAATATTATTGAGATATTATGATTTTAAAATATTATTATATTTCCACAAAAAAAAATTCAACATGTGATGATAATTAACTTAATATTATATCCACAAAACTTGACTAAATCGTCTTTTGGAAAAAATAACATTTTTAGAAATCTTCTCTCTTAATTTTAAATTATTGGACTTTATTTAAAATAAATTGTTATTTATAATTTTCATAATTTATTAAATAAAATTAAAATCATCATATTTAATTTCTAGTTTATAATGTTATACTAAATTACAATTCATTTGGACGTGGGTTTTCTTGTTCCACAATATATCAAAGGGATTATATTTAATGAAATATATTTCAGTGGTGGTTTAATCTTAGTGATTCATGTCACCCAATATATTAAATATAATGTTATTATTATAAAATAACATGAATAAATATTATCAAACCCTTCATAAAAATTCACCCTTGCAATTTAAATTTTATTTTTGTAATAAAAGGATTAATATTTATAAATACCACAGTTGAAGGACCCACATTGTAAACAGTTATAATAAATAAAATAATTTTAATAAAATATACAGGGACATAAAAATTTCATAGGAAATAACATTCAAATAGGTTTATTCATTTGATGAAATCTAATAAATTTGAAGATATGAAATTTATAAACATAGTAAATAATTAATGAGAGTGATTGAGGTCATTGATAAAAAATATTAAATTATCAAGGGAATGTTAAGGGATTCAATAATATAATAATATAATTATTTAAAGTACTATATGATTCATCAGGTATGAGTGTAATAGTATAATTTTTTTTTTCAATATCCATTTCCTGAATTTGGGGAATTCTTTATCTATCTAATATTATTAGTAATTATAAACACTATATTCGATTCTATTTCAAAAGAACAATTTCTCTGTTTTGTTTTTCATCAATCGACTTCCAATTCATCACTTACTCCTAGAAATGAATATCCAAAAATAGTTTTTTTCCTGGATCAAAAATATAAACTATTTAAGGGATAAATATTTCATTAAAATCGTGGAAATTATTTCTCTATGTTTCTTAATTATTTCTATAAACAATATGGTTTTCATAAGATATCAATCATAAAAATTTAATATGTAAACCTCTACAATAACACTGTAAGATCCTTAATTTTCATGTGTTGTGTCTGTTTTTTTATGATTCATTTAATGTCTCTTCTTCTGGATAAATAACTATTTCCCCATGTTCATGATAAGGATTTTAGGAGTTCCGGGGGTTCATGAATGCATGGGGAGGAAAAAAGAGTTTTTGGGGAATTTTGAATGCTTTTTGCATGGTAGTACAAACAATGCGGAACATCCCAGTTTATAGTATAGCCTTGGATAAATGATTTTTCATGGTTATCACATGTTTAATCTTACCACGTGGAAAATTCTAGGATTCCATGTGAATGTGTGATTTTGGTATATTATCTGTCGCATGGTTTGCGTACGGTTTGGGATACCATGTGGGTAAAACATACAAGCCCGTAAAGTTGAGAAATTTACTAAATTGCAAATCTGAGATTTAAATTCATCACTCACGATTTTCTTCCTATCTTCCAATATCATCCATATTAATGAACCAAGAGGTGCATGAGCTTCCAAGGACCGATCTTTCTCATTTTAGGCTATTTTGGAAGCTATTGGTTGAAAATCAAAGATCCTTGTAAGTCCAATCTTCCAATTATATCTCTTTTCTGGATTAGGGTTTTTAGTTTCTCTCATATCTTTCTAATGATCTCAAACCATCTTTTTTTTGTGGAATTGAGGTTGGAACTTCATGTGTGGTTTGGATCAGAATCAATGGCTACATTTAAGAGTGTGTTCATTATCAGATTCAGGGTAGGTGGTCTACATGTTATATTCCATAGATTTGTCATTGTTTTATGCATGTGTTTTTAGATCATTCCATTACCTTATTTTCAAATTAATTCCATGAGAATGATTTGGAAATTTGGGCATCAAAATGAAAGCTGGAACCTGATACAGTCCATGTGAGATGTGTTGAGGATGAAAAAAACATTTTATGTTTACCCATGCGGTGAACAAACATCATCAAGAAAAATAAATTAGTTAGGTTATGTGTTAAATTGACTTATCATAACATAGATCCCTTTTTGAATATGTAATATGTTTAGTTTAATTGGAAAGGGAATGTTGATAGTTATAGCAAGTTTGGTAATTTCTTAAAGGGGTTTTTTAGAATAAATTAATAATGGGTTAATTGGGTTAAAAGAGATTGTATCAAAAGGGTTATGAATTATGTTGATTTTCCCAAAATAATTAGTATATATTAAATAATGAACATGTTAATTTGGAAATGTGATTCTAATGGAAGAACATGTGAATGGGGTTTGGTAAGGGGATTGATGAATATATGGAATGGATAAATAGATGACAATTTTTTTGGTGCACTTAATCTGTTGAAGGTGATAAATTGTTTTTTATGTGATATATGTATTGTACATGAAATTCATTGGTGGGAAATTATTGTGAAATTATAAGTGGTTAATTGGGTTAATACATGGTAATTTTTTTAATGTTAGTTAATGTGTGGAAACCTATGAACATATTTAATGGGTTAAGGCACAAGAATGGGAATTAGGTCAAAGGGGATTTGAATTGTAAATTGAAAATGTGTTAATGGGTTACGTAGTAGTATTAATTCCCATATTTAGTCTTGTGGATTGTTATTTCCATTGATTTTGGTAATGTTTTTCTTTTATTTTATGATATTAATATGTATTATATGTGTCGGATTGGGTTATTTCTTTGTGGTAAGTGGATGGATAAGCATGTGGACATGGATAGAGGTGTGGGATGAAGAACTGAGGATCCTCCCATGGGTTGAGTTGGAATTATACTCTAAATCTAGCCCCAATGCATATATTAGGGAAGGGGACAGAGCTATATTCCCGTAATAGTTACGTTTCACCCAGACTGAGGCTTCAAGATAAGGATATTGTGACGTTGTGATCTGTTAACCCGAATGATATACGGATTTGACTTATTTTGTTTTGTATAATTATAAAATCCATTAATCTTCTATTAATGATGTGATTGCCGAACAAACTGATTATGTGATGATGGATAACTACATGATGAATAAGATTCGCATAATAAATTTTTTTACTATATAAAGTAATAGCTAAATAATGATTGTCATGAAGTTACCAGAAATATTTATTAACTACTTGTCATTTCATTAATAATTTTATAAACTATCTGATGGACTATATTTTTATAGACACCATTGGTGGTGGCCTATATAGTTGTAATCACACACTGCTCGGGCAGCCTTTGGGTGCCCGAGCCGATTTCATTCTTGTTGTTCAGAACAAGGGAAATGCCCCTATGATAGAAAGTTGAGTTGAACATGGGACACACATGGGTGAGGTACCAGACTTGGAGTCCAGACACTTTTGATATTTCCACAATTTTTCATATTATTTTGTTTGGTTGACATTGCATTATAGCTTGACGTGGAATTTTTACTATTACCTATGGATTATACGCAAATTGGGAGATGTTTGAATATGTATGTATTTGGTACATTCCAATTTTTTAGATATTTATATTGTGTTATACTACATATTACTCTGTAAATGATGGTATAGTCTTCCCATATGACCTATTAGACCCTCACTACTGGTTGTCACCAACTAGCATACGGGGAGGTGAGCATGAGGTCATGTGACCGCCCGACTCAGGGAACTGATTTAGTGGAACATTAGTCATGGATGTTATAATATTATATTAAAGGAGTTATTTTCACATTAATACTATTTGGGGATGATGGGGATGATATTAGGGTAGTTTTAGACCTTGGAAATGAGTTTATACATGTGAGTACCTAACCCATGTACAAGAGAAAACACATGTCACCCATGGTGTGAATTTATGTTCTTGAAGTCTATTGTTACAATTTAATGTTTTTTAACAATATGTGATGCACATTTTTGTGAACTTAATGAGTCGTGATATTATTATCATGGATATAATGGCATGGGGTTGTGCATTAATGCATGAATTTAGGCAGCTAAGGATATAGGTGACATGCATCATGATAGACACACACAAGATGTGTGTGTGGGCGTAGATATTAGAATTTGTTTTACTTTTTTTGAAAATTTGAAGAAAATGGTGCATAATAATTGTAATGAAAGTGTCTAAGTTAAATGGATTAAATGGATAGTTAATGAATATTATGTATAAAGATACATTATGACTGGGTAAATTTTTTGGGTTTTGGTAAAATTTAAATTATTAACTGTGATTATAAGGGAAATATTTGGGTGGTGATGATGAAATATTTAATGAAATATTTCCCAATTTATAAATTATTGGAGTTAAAATGATGGTTATATCATGTTTTGAGATGAGAAATGTGTTTAATATAAATGATTCATGTGTAAAAGGTGAAATTGATTAAAGTTATGTTTGATGAATGGATTAAATTATGTAATTTTTCCCTATGTTGATTATGTCTCATTATATGAGAGGTTGAGGGTAATAGTAGATATATAAACACATCAGTTGGAATAGTGTATATGGAGTGGGTTTAGTATGGGATTTAGTTCATTGTCTTGTTGCGACCTATACTTATTGGACTTCCTTTTAATTTTTTTTGAAGAAAATGTTTGGGGTAATGTATATGAGTTAGTAAGGATTTTGATGAGTAGGGTATATAGAATGTCTTAAAGCATAATACTTTGGGTATTCCTCATTGTGTATTTATTTAAGTGGTGGCCTAGGGTTCATGAGGTGTTTTTTTGATATGTTATAGTAGTAAATCTTGTGTGTTGTAATTTCATGGGTTGTATGGTGGAAGAAAGAATGAGTGTCTTGGTTGTAGTGTCATTACAGATGGGTGTATTTTTGGGTCTGGTTACCCATATGGGTTCAGGCCATCCAAGTTGTATCCTAGAACATAGAGTGGGGGTTTTGTCTCATGGTTCCATTGTATGTGTAGGATTACAATTGATGTATAACCTAAAGAAAATGGTTGATGGGTGCACTAGGAGTACTTTTTATTGGAATAGGTGTAAGAGTGTTGATCACAAACATTGATTTGTTCATAACTTGATGTGTGTTAGAATCAATGGTTTCATTCCATCATGACTCCAGTTTAGGGAACCTATATCACTCATCATTCAAGGTGACCTATGAGTGAGGACGAATGGTGTTCCTGGTTCTCTTGGGTGAGTGTCAAATGGGCTGATGTTATACCTTGAAAGTGGGACATGGAAGATGTCATCTAGTGTAAGTTATCATATAGGGATAAGTGTTAGAGTTGAAGATTTGGTAATGTTACCTGAGTAATGGTGATGTGTTGGTAGTTTTAGTGATATCATGTGGACCCTCAAGGGATGTTATCCCAGTGATGCTGGTGCTTCAGAATTGAAGGCATGGGTTATACTTCAAACAAGGGACAAATGTGTATGATTACCTTTATGTTTCACTAAATGGAATCAAAAGGATGTGATTGTTTGTATTAATGGATTGGTTATTGGGTGAGATGTTGGTAATAATGTGGGGCCCATGAGGATGACTATCCAAGAGGCATGGTTAGGTGAGTATGCAGGCATTGTACTATTCCCAAGTGGTGGATGGATTGTGGAAACTGAAGTCAGTATGAGAGTGGTTGAATGAATGTGGGAAATATTTAGGCCTCTATGGGGTCCGGATGTGGGAACAAAATGGTAGTGAATGATTTAAAATGGAATTAGTGTCTATAATTCCTTATTAAACCAAAGCAGGAAACACGGTAATGTAGGATACTGTTGATTTTATTGGCATGGGTACCCATAGTGTTTTATCATTAAATAATTGCAGTGTACAAGATGAACTCGAGTGGTGTGGTGGAAGTATTACCAAGGAAAAAATTGGTCCATGATGGCTTGATTGATAGTTGTAGGGTGGTGGTGAGCCTTAGCTGTAAATCGTACTTGAGCGGTTATGGTTAAATAATGACAAGGTGTGTGTAGCGGTGAGGCCCAAAATCCTCATCAGAGCATGGTGTTCCATCGTGGGATGTGATATTAAAAAAAAAAATTCATTTGTGGTGTTTATTTATAACTTCATATAATACTTCATCTAGAGATTACCATTCCCAAGGTCTTTACATCATCCCAGGTACTTTTAGAATCTCTATCTTTATGCGTTAGCAACATGATGTTGTTTTTGTAGGATGGTGGACCTCATAATGATTATGGTCTTATGGTTGGTATACATGAAGATGGACTTTGGGATTCACACCATCAATGGTTTTTGGTAACCATTGTGGGATTAGATGATTGTTGATGAACTCTATGGTTATCACCAAGGGAATCCCGGAAAGGGGCAGCTATTGAAATTAAATATTTTGTTCTGGAGAAGGATAGATATTCATGTCTAAATTTTGGTATTCATCTTGTGATTAGGTGTGATCCATGGTGATTGTAATTGAATGTGGATATCAATGGTAACAATAATCTTACGTATGGACGTAATGATTTATTCCTGAATATGGGGAGGATAACGATGATTAGATGTAGCCGCACCCGAATTCTAATAATGAAATTTTTTGTTGCATGATGGGTCTCTTTAAAAGGCCAAGTGGGCCACAGCTATGGTGGTTGATTGATCCAATCAATGGATTTGGGCTCAAGGTGGTTCTGAATGAAATGCGAAATACTTGTGTTTTGTTATCAAATATTGTGGTGAGATGTAACATTGGCTGGTGGAAGGAGTTGTCGAGTTCTATAACTCCAATTAAAATCAAATTTAGACTCGAGTATGTTCCCTTATGTTGTTTCGGAATTCCTCAAATTTCAAAGGCAACATGTTTGTTTGATGTAGTGTTGTTCCAATAGTGAAGCTATGCATTACAGTATGAGTCAACTGGGGAAACTCAACTTGACATTGATCAAGGGATGAATATGGAGTGTAGTAAATCACCTTTGGTGGATTCCATTGGCTAAGAGGTATGTTAAATAATTTCAAAATTTCCTAGTGTGAGAGCATATCTTTATTTAGATAGTGTATAATGGTTGGGGTGTCAGTGATTGAGAATGTATTTTGGGATGTGGGATCTTAATGATGGGTTGGAGTGTAGTGGTGCCATGATGAAGAGGTTCCACCCAAAGTTATGGAATGACCTTAATGGGAGCATAATATATGAATTGAAGGTATTATAGAGATTCTTGGGGCCTTTTATCGATAAATTAGGATCTATTTAACTGATGAGGGTGGATAGAACCATTAAGGATAAATAGTTGTATGATGACATGATCAGAGAGTCAGGTTTGAGGGACTTGAGTGGACACGATTTGTGTTAGTTGGCCCTGGTAGTGAGCTTTGAAATGTGTTTCATTGTTCAAGTACCAAAGTGTCTGGCATGAGATTAAATGTATGTTTGTGTCAGGGGATAGGTGGGACACGATTGGTGGATCGTAGAAGGTCACAAAATGTGTTTGAATGATCATGCATTTTCCTCAAGGAAATATCGGTTTTTTTCACCATTAGGGTTTGGAATACATAAGAAAATTAATCTATGTAACATAGGTGTAAAGTTTCTTAGGGGATTCGACTAATGTGGTTATTATTGGTTCCTTAATGATGATATAATATTGCATTCAATGGTTCCATGTGTTGTGAGATAAATTTTTTTTCCATAGTTTTCTCTATGAATTTATAGTTTTCGGGAATCGGTGAAGTTGATGCCTCCTTGAGGAGTATCTAGTTACAGTTGGGGGTTGTGGTGAGGAAGCCATGTAGGTCAACACCACTCCATAATTTCATTCTTTTCATAGCATTTTAATGTTCAAGGAGGAAGTTAGGAAATTGTAATGGATAGACAGGGCTAGTGGCATGATATCTTATTAGAGAAGGTTAGTGATGATTGGGAAGAGCGACTCGAGGACAAGTAATTATTTGTTGGGGAGGTTATAAGATATTTGATTTTCATAAGGTGTGTGTGTTTTTTTGTTTCAGATTAAGCCCCTTCTTTTGGATAAATAAGTGTTTACCCATGTTCATGAGAAGTATCGGTGGTATTCTGGGGGTTCAGGTCATGAGAGAGTATGCAAAAGGATTTTTTGGGCATGTTTCATGGTTTGTGCATGGTAGTGAAAATTTGTAGATCGTCCCAGGTAACCGTGCATCCTCTGGATATCATCATTCACATGATTATCACATGTTTAAGATAAAAGTGAATAATTCCCAAGAAATCATGTGAATGGGAGATTTTAGTATAGTATATCACACATGGTTTTCCAATTTTTTGGAAAATCATGTGGGGACATTTTTCATCCTAGTGTTGTTTGAAAAATTTACAAAATTGCTACTCTGGGATTTTAAAGGCTCCCTCGGGGTTTTCATACATTAGTCCCCACACAATCCTAGTGATGAACCAAGAGATCCATGTGCTTTCAAGGGTCAAAATATCTTTTTTCTAGGACTTTTGGAAGCCATTGGTTGTGAATCGATGCTTTGGGTATGTCTAGTTGGAACTTATGTGTGGGGGGGGGGGGGTGTAACATCCTAGGTAAATGAAGAATAATACATTTTCATATTTATTTATATTTTTGAATTAAATATTAATTTTACTTTAAAGTGGTTGTTATGTTCGATAGCGTGCCTGATACGCAACAACGAGTCTCTTTGAAATCTTACGTTGCACACTAGTAATATAATAATTTTTTATGGTTGTTTACATGCAGCTGTTGTATTGGAGGGAATGAATATAAATAACTAAAATAAGATTATATATGTTTTTTTAAATGTTTTTACATTTATCCAATAAAAGGTAAAGGCTTAAAATATAAAAAGAATTCAATTTTATGCATAGATACTCTAATATTCACTAAAAGGTCGAACTATCACCTTTTAATGGAGAACCCTCTTTAAATATAGTTTTTTTCAATCTTATACATTCTATTGGACCAAATAATATTCTTCTTTAGAATCGGGACATCAAAATCTACTTTGTGTAATTTTTTGGTATTTTTTCGATAAAGTTCATTTTTTTAATGAATAGTGAAAACTGTTGTATTTTAATTCAAATCCTATTTTAATCTAATTTATTTATATGATTATATTATCTTTTTAATTGGTTTTAACGTGAAATTAGAATATATTTTTACCATTTAATCCAATAGTGGTCGTGGGAATTAATTTCACTTTGAAATTGTACTTAAACTAGTGTCAATCTGTTGATATATATTATTTCATTAAAACAGGCTATTTGTTCTGACATTGGGAATTAATTATTAAATTAATTATTGTATCTTATATGATTTTAAATTTGTAAAATAGACATCATTTTTGAATTCTGAATATCAAATATAGCTTAGGGTGAAGTTTTGTTATTTTTCTGAGAAACTTCATTTTTTAATGAATAGTGAAACCACTAAGTGGTACTTAAGAAAATGATTTTTCGTTTAAATGAAAGTTTACCACCTCTGTGTTTTGAATTTCAAAAAAATGACATACACGGTTTTCATTAAGAAGTAAAATGTGGTTCAATGGGATTAAAATAATTTTTTGGTGAATAGTAACTTTTATGTTTTTAATCGCGATTAGAGGTAATTTGTATAATTTAAGGTAAAAATAATGTTTTAATAATATGGAATGACCATGACACATGTCCTAAAATTATTGGATGTGTCATGGACGACCAAGAAAATCCATGGGTCAACTTGGGGACCCCATGGAACCACTTTGGTAGGAAAATGTCATTAATAACTTTTTATTTAATGTTAAAATAAAAATGTCACAAACATGTGTTGTTTTACTAAAACATTTTTTAAATGGGGTTATACATGTAATAATTTTGACTATAAATATTCATTGGAAGGCTAAAAATATTTACAACATCATGATATTTGTTTTATAATTTTTAGACATTAAATAAATTAAATTATTTATGACACCATGATGATGCAGTGATTACCTCTTTATTTAATGATTTAAAAAAAATTAAAAGATAAAGTAAAATCTAAGACCTACACTTGAAAAAAACCTATTGGATGGGTGGATTTAGAACCCGTATCACCTTATCCTCAATGTTTAAAATTGTGGGACCTTTTTTATCCGAATTTCATTTTATAATAAAGTAACCATTTATAATCTTCCAAGAGTGCCCCTCTTCTCCTCTTATAAAGGCCCCCACATCTACCACCATACCCACACCTCTCAAGCCTTTGGCTTGGCCAACCCCTACCCATTTTGTCTCTTCACATCCCTCTATTACTCCTAGAAGCCTCACATTGGTCAGAAGTCTTTCCAAGGTATCCTTTGAGCTCAATTCAGAAAGAGTTACCCATTTTGAAGGTAGTGTCTTCTCTTGTGTTCTTATGTTTTATTTTGCTTCTCCAACCCCCTAAAATATTTTAATTCCTTTCATTTGTAAAAAATCCAGTATCTTCAATATAATAGGATGATGTTATGATAAATATTATATCTACACTTACACACACCTTCATCTAATGGTTAAAGAGTATACTGTTTCCGTGGATGGCGAATTTCAACCTCATGAAACGATGATTGTTCAATATTCTTCTAACACCTTCAAAGGTGTCCATTAAGATGACACTATATTTATATATGATATATGATATTTTTATTTTTTACTTAATATTCTGTATTTTTCATTTATGGCATACCATTATGGTTTCTATTATGGGTAAACGCGATATCTTCATTTTAGGAAGTGCGGACTACCGCCCCCTCATAGTGATTTGATTCGTTAATAACATATGTGGTGTGTATAAAGGATATATTTAATGATATTATATATTATATTATAATGTAATTATAATATACCTTTATATAATTATGATTTCACTCCATTAAGTAAGAAATAGAAATGAATGTAGCGTTCATGCGTACGTACGGCTTACCGTCTCCTTGAACGGTGCATTTCATTTCTTACCTTTAAATGTTATGTAATATTATAAATGCTTGTATATAATGGATATATATGATATATATGATATCTAAATCATGAGTATAACTCTGTATATAATGGATAAATGAAAAACTTGTAATTATAAAGAGTTTATTTTTGACTCAAGTGCAAATGATCGTTAAAACGACCGTTATTAACTTAAATAATTACATAGTGTTCATGAAATGGTAATAAGTGATATAAAAGGAATAATGAAATTGAAAAAGGTTCTTAAGTAAGTATAAATTAACTCAAGTTTATTATTCAGGACGTTAATGAATCATCGAGTCAAGTCGGACCCGAGGTAAGGGATCTTCTTAACCCAATTTCTGTTCTTTGGGTTAATCTCCTACATTCAAATTATGTCATGATATTATTATTTAACATCTTGTATTTTTTCTTTCTTTATGTGTACTTATAGTGAATACACATAATAGATCTATTTTATTTAAGAAATGATCTTTGTAAGGGAATTCGTCTCAATCTCTGTTCATTGAGGCTTATTTTTTTTATACACAACATTGTTTTATATGGTGTATAAACCCCTTTGACTTTTATGCTTATTCAAAAGGAATCATTTTTTATATGAAGCATCTTACTATATGACAAAAGGAAAGTTTCTTTGTCATAAGTATGCGGAGACAACGTCTTCTCTGCCACCATGGACATTATTTGAGTTTCGGCTTCCTCTACAAGCCATAACTTTTTTTAATGAAAAAAATATCATGTTTTACTTTTCGTTTATTTTGGTATTGAAAATAGTTTTGATAATTTTTTTATTATATCAATGTGTTTTTGATATCTTGTGATTGAAATGTGGAAATGTTATGTTTCCTTTATGCATGTTTTATGTGATACAATTATGTTATGGTTCTTGGGAATTGTTATGAAGACGAGTGGTTCCATGATAAACTAAGGGTGGGTGAGCCCGATATAGCTCTCCAATGCATTGGGTAACGTGAAGGTGTTAAACATTATGGTTTTTCCGAAGAGATTACGGTAATATACTGTGATGGGTATTCCAAACATAACCATGAGGGTTACTCCCTACGTAAGAATGTTGTGAATTCCTCATGTTACCTTTATGTCTTATGATTTCTATTATATATTTATGATTTGATGAAGTATGTTAAAGTGCTTATGTTTTATGAGTAATGTATGATTTCATGGATTCTTATGTATACATGTACTCATGTCTCATTTCCATATCTTTATATCCCTTACTGATCTTTTTATTCTCATCCCAAGTTTTTGAAATGTTTTTCACAGGTAAAGGGAAAGGTACATGATATGATGATAGTGTCAAGGACGTGTCAAGAAAGAATACATGTTTTATTTTAAATATGTTTTCGTTGATGGGAAAAATGAATACAATCTTTTATGTAACCACATTGTTTAAATGTGGAATGTAATGCATGATTTATGTCCTAATTCTCTAAAACTCTAAACCTGAAAAGATCCTCAATGCGAATTATTAATTTAATTCAATATTTATTAAGGTTTAGGGTCGGGGCCTTATAGTTGGTATCAGAGTTCTATTTAGATAACTTTAGGAGTCAGAATTATGTTTAATGATTATTCAAAAATAATAATCTATGGTCAAATTGAAAATGATATAGCATTTGAAGATTACCATGTTTTTTCATCTATGAAATGTTTTTTCATAATGGTTTTCTGTAGAGGAAACATGGAAGTAGTGCTAGGAAGGCATACATAAGGAAATAACCTTCCAAATAAGCATCCTGAGATGGTCGGAATTGGAACTAAACAGTTTGTTGCAGTAATGGTGCAGTTGAATCAAGCGATAAATGGTGGTGGTATCCATGCACGAGATCAGCCAGATCAACCGCATAGGAACATGTCAGTGGTGAAATATTTCATGAGGCAACATCCCTCATCATTCAGTGGATCATCTGACCATGTGCTAGCTGAAGGGTGGATTAAAGCACTGGAGAATATTTTCGATGTCATGGGGTGTTCAGATAATCAAAAGGCTAGTCTTTCTATTTACCGTTTGGAGGGTGAAGCAGATTAGTGGTGGCCGATGGTTAAAAATATCAGGGATGCTGATGAGATTGATGCTCTCGACTGAGATGAATTCAAATGTATGTTTCTTGAGAAGTATTTTCCTAAGGCTGTTCGACTATGGATGGAAAAAAAATTCTTTGAATTGAGTCAAGAGGAAGACTCAGTGGATGCCAATGAAGAATTTGTTCACTCGATTGGCAAGGTATGCTCCAAATTTTATCCGAGACCTTAATAGTAAAATAAATCATTTTTACTCAGGATTAAATCCAAAATATCAAAGGCCTTTAGCTTCTCATGAGTTAAAAAGTTATGGAAAGCTTGTTAAATGTGCTGAGAAGGTGGAAATGGAGTTTTTTGATGATCAATTGTTCTATAACAACCAGCCGAAGAAGATACCGAGGTAGCAGGAGAAATGAATGAATTCTTCAAAAAGGTCTGACGGTAAGAAAACTAAGTTTCTAGTTTGTGATAAATGTTGTAAAAGGCATGATGGGGAATGTCTTCTGAATTCTGGAAAGTGCTACCGATGTGGTAAGATGGGACATAAGGCTCGTGATTGCACTGAAAAAGATCTAGGTGATGGTAAGTCCAAATTTAATTTAAAGTTAATGAAATGTTTTAAGTGCAATGAGATGGGTCACTATGAAAACGAGTGTCCAAAAAAGGACTTTAGTGATGGGGAGTAGTTAGACTACAAGAATAATGGGGTGGTGAAATCCTTCGAAACTACTTCAACAGATGTCGGGCCATCAAATGAAGTTGTATCAGGTACTTTGTTTTTTTTCATATTATACCAGTGTGTTGTTTGATTCGGGGTCTACACATTCATTCATCTATGAAACATTTCTAGTAAAATGGGAATACCATCCCATGAAATGACTCCTGAACTTGTGGTAAAAACACCTGGGGGAAATGTTGAGGAAAAAAGAATTTATAAGAATATTCTTATCCTTATCCGTGGAAATAACCTACATGCAATCCTTATTGTTTTACCTCTAGTAGAGTTTGATGTTATCCTAGGTATGCATTGGATCTCTATTTACCATGCCAAGATTGACTGCAGAGCTAAAGAAGTTTCTTTTCAGATAGACTTTCATTTTGTGTACAAGAAGGAACCCTTACTGTTGATAACATATCAAGAGGCTGAGAAACTTGTAAAAGATGGAAATCAATGTTACCTTGCACATATCGTTGAAAGCAAGAGATCTGTTCAGATTAATGATGTGCCAGTGGAAAATGGGTATCCTGATGTTTTTATTTTGATGAGTTTCCTGGAATAATACCATATCGGGAAGTTGAATTTACTTTTGACTTAGTTCCTGATGCTAATCCAATTTCAAAACACCCCTATCGAATGGCTCAAACTGAACTTTTAAAGTTGAAGGAGCAATTACAAGATTTATTAGAGAATGGTTTCATTCGACCAAGCACATCACCATGGGGTGCTCCTGTTTTATTTGTTAAAATGATATATGGTTCTGTGAGACTTTGCATTGATTATAGAGCCTTGAATAACATCACTATTGAGAACAAGTATCATTTCCCTCATATCGATGATTTTTTTGATCAACTCCAGGGAGTTCGGTTTTTTTTTTCAATGATTGACCTAAGATCGAGGTACCATCAGTTGAAGGTAAAAGAAGCAGATACTCCAAAGACTTCATTTCGTACTAGATATGGAAATTATGAATTTGTAGTTATGCCTTTTGGATTAACCAATGCACCTGCTGTATTCATGGACCTTATGGATAGAATTTTTCATGAGTTCTTGGATAAGTTTGTGGTTGTTTTAATTGATGATATTTTGGTGTTTTCTAAAAGTAAAGAGGATCGTGAAAGACATTTAAGGGTTATTTTGAAAACCTTAATGGAAAATAAATTGTATGGGAAATTCTGCAAGAGTAAGTTTTGGTTGTAACAAATTTCTTTCCTTGGTCATGTTGTTTCTAAAGATGGAATAACTATGGATCCTGCAAAAACAAAAGTTGTTGAAGAATGGCCATGACCCACAAATGTAACCGGGATCCGTAGATTTCATGGTATGGCAGGTTACTACCGAAGGTTTATTGAAAATTTTTCACGGTTATCTAGTCCAATGACTAAGCTAACTTGGAAGGGTGTTAAGATTATCTAGACAAAAAAATGTGATGAATGTTTTCAGGAGTTGAAAAGAAGATTGGTGAATTATCCATTTTTGGAACTTCCTTCCCGGAATGGTGAGTTTGTTATCTCAAGTGATGCTTCATTGAAAGGACTTGGGTGTGTCCTTATGCAGAATGATCATCTAATTGCATATGCTTCACGCCAGTTGAAAAATCATGAGGTAAATTACCCTACACATGATTTGGAATTAGCTACTGTTGTTTTTGCATTAAAAATTTGGAGGCATCATTTGTATGGAGTAAAGCGTGAACTATATACAGATCACAAAATATTAAAGTATATATTAACTTAGAAAGAATTGAACATGAGAGAGATGAGATGGCTAGAATTAATCAAGGATTACGATTGTACAATTCATTACCATCTGGGAAAAGAAAATAAAGTGGTTGATGCTTTGAGTCGAAAAATTAATGCTTCATTAACAATTTTGTGTTTGGAACGTGATCCATTGGTTAAGGATTTGATGAAATTTGGCATTCAAGTTGTTGGTGAAGGACTTCCTTCTGTTTTTTCAGGTATCAGTGAAATCTTCTCTATCAGACAGAATTAAGCAAGCAGAGAAGCAAGACAGCGAGTTGTAGAAAAAGGTAGAGCTGGTTCAGAAGGGTAAGTTTCCTGAATTCAACATTGATAATGATTGTGTTTTGAGAATTGGGAAGATATTGTGTGTGCATTGTGATTCACAGTTTAAGAGAGAGTTGTTATGTGAAGCTCATAGTTCTCCATTTTCAGTTCATCCAAGAATTACTATTATGTATAGTGATCTTCGGGAGTATTACTGGTGGGACGGAATGAAAAGGGATATTGATGATTTTACTATGAAGTGTTTTTCATGTCAATAGGTTAAAGAAGAGCGGAAGTTACCGAAAGTGATGCTTCAGCCTTTACTAGCACCAGAGTGGGAATGGGAGAATATATCCATGGAGTTGTTTGTGGGATTGCCGAAGACACCTCGTGGTAATAATGCAATCTGGGTTATTGTTGACCGCTTGACTAAATCTACTAATTTCCTTGATACATGAGATACTTTTTCCCTAGATCAACTTTCCCACTTGTATCTTAAAGAGATATTCGGTTACATGGTGTTACTCTGTCCATTGTATCTAACCGTGATCCCAGGTTCACTTCTATCTTTTCGAAAGGTCTTCAAAAGTCGTTGGGTACTAAATTAAATTTTAGTACAGCTTTTTATCCGCAATTAGATGGGCAGTCAGAATGAACAATTCAGACCTTATAGGATATGCTATGTGATTTCTCTATGGATTATCAGGGAAGTTGGGACCAACATCTTTCTTTTTTTGAGTTTTCATATAATAACCGTTTTCATTCCAGTATACAAATGGCTCTATGTGAAGCATTATATGGAAAACGGTGTCAAACTCCAGCTTTTTGGGATGAAGTAGGTGAAAGGAAGCTGATCGGACCAGAATTGGTAGAAGAGATGGAAAAAACGTTCAGTTAATTCAGAAACACATGAGAACCGCTCAGAAAAGGCAAAAGAGTTATGCGGATAACTGGAGGAGGGATCTATCTTTCGAGGTAGGTGATCATTTGTTTCCCAAAGTTTCACCGTGGAAAAGTGTGATGCGATTTGGTAAGAAAGGAAAGCTGAGTCCAAGGTTCATTGGACCATATGAAATTATGGAAAAAGTTGGATTAGTAGCTTACCAAGTGGCTTTACCTCCGAGTTTATCTCAGGTACACAATGATTTTCATGTTTTGATGTTGAGAAAGTATTTTCCAGATCCATCTCAGGTTTTGAGCCCAGAGGTAGTTCAGTTGGAAGAGAATCTCTCCTATGAAGAACAACCAGTCCAGAATCTTGACCATAGAGAGAAAGTGTTGTGGAATAAGTTAAGTCACGAGGTAAAGGTTTTGTGGAAAAACCATATGGATGAAGAGGCGACATGGGAATCTGAAAATTCTATGAGGGATAAATACACCCACTTATTTTGATAAGTGAATAAAATTGCGAGGACGCAATTCCCAAAAGGGGGGAAGGATGTGACATCCTAGGTAAATGAAGAATAATAAGTTTTCATATTTATTTATATTTGTGAATTAAATATTAATTTTACTTTAAAGGGGTTGCTATGTTCGATAGCGTGCCTGATACGCAACAACGAGTTTCGTTTAAATATTATGTTGCACACTGGTAATATAATAATTTTTTATGAGAGTTAACACATAGTCGTTGTATTGGCAGGAATGAATAGAAATAACTAAAATATGATTATATATGTTTTTTTAAATGTTTTTACATTTATCCAATAAAATATAAAGGCTTAAAATAAGAAAAGAATTCAATTTTAGGCATAGATACTCTAATATTCACTAAAAGGTGAAACTATCACCTTTTGATGGCGAACCCTATTAAAATATAATATTGGTCACTCTTATAAATTCTATTGGACCAAATAAAATTCTACTTTAGAATCGGGACATCAAAATCTACTTTGTATAAATTTTAGGTATTTTTCAGATAAAGTCCATTTTTAATGTATAGTGAAAAATGTTGTATTTTAATTAAAAACCTCTATTTAAACTAATTTATTTATATGATTATATTATCCTTTGAATTTGTTTTAAATTTAAATTAGAATATATTTTTACCATTTAATCCAATAGTGGTCGTGGGAATTTATTTTACTTTGAAATTGTACTTAAACTGGTGTCAATCTTTGGATATATATTATTTCATAAAAACACGCTATTTGTTTTGACAACGGGAATTAATTATTAAATTAATTAATGTAACTTATATGATTTGAATTTTTTAAAATAGAAATCATTTTTGAATTCGAAATATCAAATATATCTTAGGTTGATGTTTTGGTATTTTTCTGTAAAACATAAATTTATAATGAATAGTGCAACCACTATGTGGTACTTAAAAAAATGATTTTTCGTTTAAATGAAATTTTACCACCTCCATATTTTGAATTTAAAAAATCTTACATACATGGTTGTCATTAATAAGTAAAATTTGGTTCAATGGGATTAAAATAATTTTTTGTGAATAGTAACTTTTAAGTTTTTAATCGCGATTTGAGGTAATTAGTATAATTTACGGTAAAAATAATGTTTTAATAATATTTAATGACCTTGAAACATGTCCTAACCTTATTGGATGTGTCATCGACGACCAAGAAAATCCATGTGTCAACTTGGGGTCCCCATGGAGCCACTTTGGAAGGAAAATTTCATTATTAACTTTTTATTTAATGTTAAAATAAAAATGTCACAAACATGTGTTGTTTTACTAAAACAATTTTTAAGTGGGGTTATACAAGTCATAATTTTGAAAATAAATATTCATTGGAAAGATAAAAATATTTCCTACATCATGATATATTTTTATAATTTTTAGACATTAAATAAATTAAATTATTTATGACACCATGATGATGCAGCGATTGCCTCATTATTTAAGGATTTAAATAAAATGAAAAGATAATGTCAAACCTAATACATAAACTTGTCAAAAACATAATGTATGGGTGGATTTCAAAACCTTATTAACATTTCCGCGAAATTTATAATTGTGGGACCTTTTTTATCCGAAAATAATTTAATAATAAAGTAAGCTTTTATAACATTCTAAGAGTACCCCTCCTCTCCTCTTATAAAAGGCCCCACCTCTACAACCTTACCCACACCTCTCATGCCTTTGTCTCGGCCAACCCCTGACCATTTTGTCTCTCCACATCCCTCTTTTACTCTTAGAAGCCTCAATTTAGGCAGAAGTCTTTCCAAGGAAGCCTGGAGCTCAAATCAAAAAGAGTTACCCATTTTGAAGGTGGTGTCTTCTCTTGTGTTTTTATGTATTATTTTTCTTCTCCAACCCCCTAAACTCTTTTTATTCCATTATTTTGTAAAAATTCCAGTATCGTAAATATACTAGGATGTTTTTATGAGAAGTATTAGATCTATACTTACACACACCTTCAAATAATGGTTAAAGATCATATTGTTTCCGTGGATGGTGAATTAATGCATCACGAAATGATGATTGTTCACTATTCTTCTAACAACTTAAAAGGTGGCCATTAAGATGACACTAAATTTATATATGATATATAATATGTTTATTTTTTACTTAAGCTTCTGTATTTTTCATTTATGGCATACCTTTATGGTTTCCATTATGGGTAAACATGATATCTTAATTTTAGGAAGTGCGGACTACCGCCCCTCATTGTGATTTGATTCGTTAATACCAAATGTGGTACGTATAAAGGATATATATAATGATATTATATATGATATTATACTGTAATTATAATATACCTTTATATCATTATGATTTCACTTCATTAAGTAAGAAATAGAAATGAATGTAGCGTTTATGCGTACGTACGACTTACCGTCTCCATTAATGGTGCATTTCATTTCTTACCTCTAACTGTTATGTAATATTAGAAATGCATGTATATACTCAATATATATGATATATATTATATCTAAATCATGTGTATAACTCTGGATATAATGGATACATGAACAACTTGTAATTATAAAAAGTTTATTTTTGACTCAAGTACCAATGATCGTTAAAACGATCGTTATTAACCTAAATAATTTCATAGTGTTTATGACATAGTAATAAGTGATATAAACAGAATAATGAACTTGAAAAAGGTTATTATGAAATTATAAATCAACTAATGTTTATTATTCAGGATGTTAAAGAACGATCGAGTCAAGTCAGACCCGAGGTAAAGGAACTTCTTAACCCAATTTATGTTCTTTGGGTTAATCTCCTACTTTCAAATTTTTTCATGATATTATTATGTCATATCTTGTATTTGTACTTTCTTTATGTGTACTTATAGTGAATACACATAATAGATCAATTTTATTTAAAAAATTATATTTGTAAGGGACTTCGTCTCAATCTCTGTTCATTGAGGCAAATTTTGTTTTATACAGAACATTCTTTTATACGGAGTATAAACCCCTTTGACTTTTACGCTTATTAAAAATCAATCTTTTTTATACTAAGAGACTTACTAAACGACAAAAAGAATGTTTCTTTGTTGTATGTATGCGGCGACAACGACTTCTCCCCCGTCGTGTCAATTATTTGATTTTTGGCTTCCTCTACAAGCCATAACTTTTTTAATGAAAAATGAATACCATGTTTTACTATTCTTTTATTTTGGTATTGAAAATGGTTTTGATAATTTTTTTATTATATCAATGTGTTATTGATATCTTGTGATTGAAATGTGGAAATGTTATGTTTCCTTTATGCATGTTTTATGTGATACGATTATGTTATGGTTCTTGGGCATTGTTATGAAGATGGGTGGTTCCGTGATAAACTAAGGGCAGGTGAGCCCGATATAGCTCTACAATGCATTGGGTAACGCAAAGAAGTTAAATGTTAAGGTTTTTCCGAAGAGATTTAGGGAATATACTGTGATGGGTATTCCAAACGTAACCATGAGGGTTACTCCCTACATAAGAATGTTATGAATTCCTCAAGTTACCTTTATGTCTTATGATTTCTATGATTTATTCATGATTTGATGAGGTATGTTAAAGTGATTATGTTTTATGAGTAAAGTATGATTTCATGGAATCTTATGTATACATGTACTCATGTCTCCTTTCCATATTTTTATATCACTTACTGAGCTTTTTATGCTCATCCCATGTTTTTGAAATGTTTTTCACAGGTCAAGGGAAAGTTACATGATATGATGATAGTGTCAAGAAAGTGACAAGAAATAATCCATGTTTTATTTTAAATATGTTTCCGTTGATGGAAAAAATGAATACAATATTTTATGTAACCACTTTGTGTAAAATTGGAATGTAATGCATGATTTGTGTCCTAGTTATCTAAATACTCTAAACCTAAAAAGATCCTCAATATGAATTATTCATTTAATTCAATATTAAGTATGGTTTAAGGTCGGGGCCTTATAGGTGGATTGGGATTTAAGGCTACATTAAAGAGTGCATTAATCATAGGATTTGAGGTTGGTGGTCTACAAGTTGTATCCCATATTTGTGTTATATATGTTGACATGTGTGTTTAGATATTTAATACTCTATGTCGTTTATTTGTTTCCATGAGTATAATTTGGTATTTTTAGATTCTCAATGATTACTGGAATACTGTATGGTCCCCGTGGGATGTTTCAATGATGAATTGAATGTTTTATGGTTAAACTTGAGGTGAACTGACCTTATCATCCATATAAATAGGTCATGTTAAGTGGGAAATGTACATGTGATAATGTATAGCCCTTTTTGAACATCTTATATGTTTAATAGAATTTTAAATGGATTGTTGATAATTATATCTAATTTGGTAATGACTTAATGGGTTTTTTGGAAGGACATAACAATGGGTTAATTGTGTTAAAGGAGATTGTTTCAAAAGTGTTATGAAATATGTTGTGTTTACCAAAATAAATACTATATATGAAATGATGAACATGTTAAATAGGAAATGGATTTTTAATGGATGAACATGTGAAAGGGGTTTCATAAGCGAATTGATGAATATATGAAATGGCTAAATAAATGAGAATTATAACGTACACCTAATGATTTGAATGTGAGAAAATTGTTGTGTTAGGTTATATAAGAATTGTTATTATAATTCACAAGTGGGAAATGCTTATGAAATTATAATTAGGATAATTTGGTTTATACATAGTAATTTACGAGTGTTAGTTATGTTTTGGAAACCTAGGAACATACTTAATGGGTTTAGGGTCATGAATGAGAATTAGGTCAAATGAGCATTAAAATTTAAATTGAAAAACTTTAAATGGATTTTTGAATAGTATTAATTATAATGTTGTTTTTTTGGATTGTTATTCTCAATGATATCGGTTATGTTCGTTCTGTTATTCTATGATTTTTAGATGAAGAGGTTGTGTTCAGTTGTGATATGGTTTTTGTGGTTAATGGATGGATAATCATCTGCACATGGCCTGAGGTGTGGGATAAAGGACTGATGCTCCTCCCAGTGGTCGAGTTAGACTGATGGTATAACTCCACCCACAATTCACTGGTTATGGATATGGATGGTGCTCTATTCCCCTAACGACATTATTCCACCTGAACTGAGGCTTTGAGGTGAGGATATTTTGATGTTGTGATGTGTTATCCCTAGTGAGATTGGGATTTAAATTATTAAATTTTTCTAGAATGATAAATTTGATTAACCTTGTGTGATTGATTTGATTTCATAACCCATTGATTACATGATGATGTTGAACAAAATAATAAAGAAGATGCACATAATGAATTGGTAATATAGATTGTAATAGAAAAATAATGATTATCAACGAGTTTCCTGATATTCTTATTATCTAATTTTCATTTAATTTATAATTATATGCATTATATGTTAGAATGTATATTTTTTAGACACCATTTGTGGTGGATTACTAAGTTTTACTCACACCACGCTCAGGTCGTCATTGGGTACCTAAGGAAATTTCATGCTTGTAGTTCTGGACAAGGGTAATGTGCCTCAGATATGGAGTTGCGTTTGACAAGGTACATTCATTGATGAGGTATAAGACATGGTTTAATGACTATATTCTGATTTCTAATATTTTAAATATTTTCGGTTTTGTTCACTTGGAATTGTAGCATGACATGGAATATTTATTGTTGCCTGTGGATTGTACACATTTTGGGAGATGTTTCACAATGCATGTTATTGGTTGTTTCCTATTGTTTTGTCTATTTATATTGTGTTCTGAAATGTATTACTATAGTAAATATAGTATTGTATTCCTTCTTGACCTATTAAACCCTCTTTATTATTCATCTTCCTGTGCTATATTGGGAGGCGGGCTTGAGGTCATGCGACAACCGGGCTCAGGGAACTAATTTAGTGGAACTCAGTTTGGGTAAGTTTCAAACACCATTGGGTCCCCATTAATATTTCTATTTAAAATAGTTTAACTAATGACATATTAAAATTAATGTCACGTAGTCTAGTTATACTCATTAAACCCTTATCATCATTCATCGATCATTTTACGCACCTGAGACTTTCCGGATGTGATGGGTTTTTACCCATCATGCGGGTTTTAATTTTTATAAACTATGGTAATGAGACATTGCACATACGATAAATATAAAACTCATAAACTCATGGTGATATCAATAGCCCTTATGTTAATGAAGAATAATATTCTTATCATACATTAACTAATTTATATATGTTTCAAAATTATGAGCACAAAAATAAATTTTGAAATTTATTTATAAAAATTTATTTTTAATTCCTAATACATTAATATTTCATTCATTTAATTTCAGCTTGAGTCCTTCCACGTTATATGGATTAACCCTTAGAATAATTAATTAACACATATAAATATCAGGTTCCCACATTCACGTCTTCGAATAATGAATGGATCCTTAAGATGACATTTATTTCCTTCTATCATACTCTTATGTTTTCCATGGAAGTAATTTTTTATTACCTTCTTTTCCATGAAAGAAAAAAATTATTGTTCATTTGAGAAACATTATTTTCAATCTAATACACCTATTTTTTTACCTAGATCTTTAGTTTTCATCATATCTTCAATTCCTTCATAATTATTCTTAAATATAATGAGAATTTTCCTAAGAATATCTCCAAGGATAATCAATCCTCCTATCAGAAACGCCTATTATTGTGCACCAAGTTAATGTGGGTTTTAAAGATAAGATGTTATCTTATTTAAAATGATTATAAATCAAAAATAAAAATGAAAATTTTTTAAATGAACAAAATATAATTAATTTATGTATAATTAAAATAATTTTAATTTAATAAAAATTATGAAAAAATAAACCATATAAATTAGATAAACACAAATTTAGTTTTCAATTAAAATTCAGTATTTTTACTATTCATCATAAAATTATATATTTCAAAAATGTTCCAAAAATTTAATCTATGATATTTTTGATATTCTAAATTTTTAAATGACGATTATTTTTTCAAATAATTTTTTAAAAAATTTTGATCTTAAATTTTAAATTATATGTGCAATGAAAGTGAAACTAATATTTAAAAAACTATCAATTTTTAATGAAAATGTCATTTTCTTTAAATTGATTCTTGTATTATTTATAAAAATAATATATTCATAATATTCATACTTTTTTTATTATTATTCATACCCTATAAATTAATATCATGTTTATGATGGTATATTATATTTCTGTTTATTTATACTCAGGGTTATGTGTTTGAAAAGCTATCATAGTGATTATATTTAAGGAAATATATTTAATGAGTTTTTGAAGCCTTGTGGTATGTGTCACATACACTATAAAATATACTGAAATTATTTAAGAATTTAATTTTTTTCCAATATGTTTTATTTTTTACCAATATATATGTTATTGTACCTTTATCAGATAAAATTATTATAATGTTCTGTGGTGTGTTTATATTTTTTTATCATTTAACATAGGTTTTCAAACATAATGCAACATTCACAATGTCTCGAATTAATGACAAAAATATTGTTTTTAAAAATATGGACATCAGATGGTTTGTAAAGGGAGATATGGTTGTTGGATATATATGTATATTATAAGTACAATGAATTCGTTTATTTTTTGTATTAATTTTATTTTTCTTGAACAATATTTAATTACGTTAAAATTTGGTATTTAAATATTTGAAAAATATATATTTATGTGTTTTGTATTTTTTATACTTAATTTATATTTTTATATGTGGTATTTATGAAATCCAAACAATGAAATTATTATCAATGGATTATTAAAATTAAATTTTTAGATGAAGAATAATTAATTCCTATTATATTTGTTAAATATAATTTATTATAAAATATTAGTTTTTAAATTAACAATTTTAATATTTTTCTATGTTTATAACTAATATTCAATGATTAATTATTTCAGTAAAAATAATTAATAATATTTAAAACAAATTGGCATCCACCCAATGTTATTACTAGGCATATAATAATAGTACATTCGTATTATGATTAAATATATATTTTTCTCAAATTTTTATTGGATTATGATATATAATATTTTTTAATTTTAGAAAATATACATTTTATAAATGATGAAAAAATATAATCATTATATTAATAGTAGATCAAATATTATTTAAATTAAAAATGATAACAAATTAGATGTAGAAAAATAAATAATTCAAAAATACAATTTCTTTGAAAAAAAGTCATTACATTTAATATTTAAATTTAATAGAAACTTATGAAATTTTATATTTATTAAATATAATAATTAGAAAACATCTTTGATCTATCTAGTGTATATTATATTTTGATTGTTTTTTAGAAAATGATGTTTTTTTGGTGAATAGTGGAAAATACTGTTTTTATTTAAACTATTGGACTTTTTAAATTTTATTAATGATTAATGAGTGAATTAAAAAATTCAAAAAATAGTATTTATGACCAAATATATATTAATGGAGTAAAATGATTCATTTATATAAATAATATGTTGAACATCAAAACCCTGTTATTATAATTTAAAACATAAGTAATATTTATTTACAAATAAATAAATTTACGTATTTTCTAATAATAATGCTTAATTAATATTGAATTAAGTATTAGAACAATTTTAAAGCCACTTTACTAAAACATAGGTAATATTAATCCAATTAATGATAAAGAAATAAAATATAAATAATTATTTTCTCTAAATTATAATAAAAAATAGAATGTTTTTCTAAATTCGTTTACTCATTATTTGAACAAATATGAAAATAATTTTTTAAGAAAAATTAAAATATATTATAAAAAATTTTATTTTATATTTATAATCATGAGTTTAATAATAGTAATAAGGCCCAATTTATTTTTTATAAATAAAATAAAATTACTTAAGTAAAAACAATTTACATCATTAAAAATTGAATATAATAATACAGATAAATTTATGTATAGAATACACAATTCATGTATAAAAGATATATGAAAATATATGTATGAGAATTGGTTTTTATTAAATGTTTCGACACTTTCTTATTTTCCATTATTTGATCTATTTTTTTAAATGTTACTATTCTATTAATATTATGATAATAATATCACTTATATCCCTTATAAAATTATCCTTCCGAGAACCACTTTTCCTCACACACCATGGCTCTTACATTCAAACAATATTTCCCAAATAGATCCGCAAAAATCCAACATAATTGATGGATGTTTTTACTCAAAATAATTCCAATCAAAGGATTATTATAATTGAAATATATTTTTTACAAGGAGTAAAGAAAAGAAATAAATTTTTCTGTTTTCATTTCAATTACATTATTTAATATTCTACTTCTTATAAATATAATTTATTTATATTAAAATATTTTTATTATTATAATATATAGAGGAAAAAATTTATTATGTTAATGAGATGAACATTCCCTCCTCCTAAACATTTGAAAACTAAATATTTGATTGGGTAAATTTCTAACTACTCCCTCCCTTTTATACATGACCATTTTTCATAAAATCTATGTAATGATCGATTAAAGGGTGTATTTAATGAATACCTATGATATATAATAAATTACCTTTATTCATAAAATATTAAATAGTTCTTATAACCATTAAATTCTATGAAAATTAATAATGTACTTATGTATATTTGCAATCTACCACTTCTTCGAATATGACATTTAATATTTTTCATGTAGTGTTTTATTTATTATGAAAGTATAATAAAATATATTTTTCCACCATAAATATTGGAAACATTTATAATTATGAATACTTATTAATGATATTAGTCTAAATAAATCACTTATGTAACCATACTCACACATAGATTTTATAATGTACATGTTTGGGTTGATTTAACCACATAAATGAATAATGCTACAAATAACTCTCGTCGGTGAATATAGAAAATTAACCATATTATAGTAGTAAAAATTGTATTTATAAAAATAATGTTTTATATTTATGTATATTTTTTATTAGTATTAATCTTATTATTAATATACCACACTTTGTTTGTTAAAATTTACTGATAAAGTCATGTATTGGATTTTATCTCTAGTAATTGTATCAAAAAATCAAACATATTTGAATTGAAAAAATATAATTTTTTATCAATCATATATTATAGATTATTTTACAATCCATTAAATATTATCTTTTTTTCAAGGAATATGGTTTGATGTATCCATTATATATAAATTTTGAAACAAATGAAATTAGAAACATATGATTTAAAACTATATGATATCAATCTAGGAAATTTTAAAAAACATATTGTTTTTTATTATTAATGGTAACTTCTATATAAAATATTTGGTAATAAATTAAAAACATTATTATTTTTTTTATCTAAAAACATTTTTCTTATTTTATTGAGAAATATTAAAAAGGAGTGGTGTTTTTAACTCAACACTTTTTCATTGAGTTTTAATGATCACCCTTGAAAATTATTATTATATGATTGGTTCATTATTTCCTATGACAATATTTCGAATTTTTCTCTATATTTTGTTTTTTTCTATTTGGTTCATTATTTACTACCTTATCAAATTTCTATAAAATTATTCTATCTATAAAATTATGATGTTTTAATCAATTTAAATCTAAATATTCATACTTATAGAATTGGACCATATATAATATGTGTTTAATTTTGTGTGTTGTTTATAATTACCATTTAAATAATTCTATAATTATCATCAAGAAAATAATTATATTAATTAAAATATATCTTAATTTAATATAAATGGAATTATATTAATGAGATACGAAAGTCCAAAAATAAATTGATATCCCAAACAATCATTATTTGAGTTATAATGTTTCTTCATGAAACTGTTTCTTCAATAATTAATTTCTTATACCACGATATTTAATGTTTGTAATTCATTTTCCACTTTTGGTATAATTACATATAACATTAAAATAATCATACTTGATGAATTTATTACACTAAAAAATTTGCATTGTCATGAATAACTCACATTCCCTTTATCAATGATTTCTATTCGATTATTATATTTTTACATCCTTTAAATGTTATATTTTTCAGTAATTATGAATTAAATTATGTATAATTAATTTTTAAATTTCCCTTATTTCAATGTAAATCCTTTTTCAACTTCTAATATTATTTATTTTCATTATAGGTATTTTAACTTATTAAATTCGTATTAATTTGAAGATCATTTTCCTTTCTTCTCTAAATTTCTTCTAGATAACCTTCATTTCCTTTAAAATTATCTATTATTAGATATTATATTTAAATGAAAAAAATTCAAAGTATTTTCACCTCTAATTTTTGATACCATTATATTTATTATATATGGATTTTTTAATGATATTTCATTCCAAATGAGGATTTAGAAAAATAATTCATTTTAATTTCTCAAATGTGATAATTTCAAAAGTGACACAAAACTTCATCATTTTACTAAAAACAACTAATAACTTTTTTAAAATGAAATTTTTTGATTACTCGTCAATTTTATTATTTTAATCTAAAATATATACCTCAAATATAGTTATAATGTATGAACCACAATAAAAATGTCTTTGAAAAATACTGATTATGTATTGTTCTTTATTCGTATCAATCGATCTAATTTGGGAGACCATTATATTTGATAAAACATTGAAATGGTATTATACTAACTTTCTATGAATGTTTCTAGTAGTATTTTTTGATCGAAACCAGTTTTCATACAATGGGTACAATATGAAGTGATGACTATAGAAATTCAATTAAGTGGTTATTTATGAGATGATGATTGATTTAATTCATTTATCACACTAACCAATGGATGAATCATGGATAGGGTGCTATAAATCCCTCTAATGTATTGACTATGTTTTATATATCATGAGGTAATATTTAGTAGTCCATCTTGAATATTCTCATAAAAATTAACTGTGGAACTACATAGACATTATCATAATATAATTGATCAAAATTCTACGACTTTCTCACTACATAATGTGTGGGACTTCATAGATATGATCACAACATAACGGTTGGGACATCTTCGATATGATCACGACTTAGAGGGTGTGAAATCATGGATATGATCCTAAAATAATGGTGCGCCTTCATTGATATCATCAAAATACACATTTTAGGCCTTCTGGGATATTCTAACATCATAGAAGGTGATACTTCTTGTATATTCTTAGAATATAATTACTCTATGTGATTTTGTTTTTCTCCCTATTTCCATATTATGTTACTCGTTATTGAAGTTCCTCATTTTAATTTCATATTCTATAGATTATGATCTATGGATCCTGATTATTATCAAATACTCCTATTCCATGGCACATCATTGATCACATGATATAAGATTCTCTTATATCTAGTAATATATAGAACTCTTATTGTCCCATTTTTTTGCTATAATACATTTCTCCCCTGCATATTTTTTCTAGAATAAATATTTTCTATCCTATGATTAAAAGTTGATGTTTTTCCCTTAGTAGAAATTTATGTTCACCCCTTCCTTATATTTTATATTAACAATTATGACAATGATTATAAATTATGAAATTACTATAATGGATTATATTAAATATAAATTATGGTGACATATTGTTTTTTATCATAAAAATAATTTTCATTTTTTTATTATCCATGATGACATCAATCCTTCTATTCATTGGAATGTTACTTTATTATTGAGATGTAGATTTTAATATAAATAAATAATATAAGATAAAAACATGTTTATCTTTTTTTATATCAAGTTTTTTCAATGATAGTTTATAAATAATGTTTTTTAAAATACAATAAAGGAGAGCGTGTCATTGGAGCCATAGTTGGTATAATATATTGGTATAGTTAATGTTGAGGGTTTGTGTAGTTAATTTAAGAATTAATTTGAGAGGGATTTAGTGAAAACCCATGGGAATAGGCTAATTATAGGATAATATAAACATGTTTTTTAAAAATAAATATTGTTTCATTTTTATGAAATTGCATCTACATAATGATACTAAAATTGGTATGTAGAAATGGAATTGATGCAAATTGAGATAATCAACATGAACAATGTCAGTTGGGAATAAACTTCAATTATAATTAGTTCTTGGTGAAGTGGACTAAGACTAAATAATTTTCTATAAACTCTAAGGGGATATGATTTATATGATAAAATACAATTTAGAAACAATTTTAATGGATTTAATTAAAATATAAAGATACAAGTTAGTAGACCATAAAAACCAAAAGGAAAATTATAATGGAAAACCTAGTATAAAACAAAGGTGTGGAGAGTTGTCCCAAAAATAACATAGTTCAGCCAAAATTATCACAGATTGATGTTATGGTTGCATTGGAGATGAAATAGAAGGATTGAGTTTTCATATTTATGTGATCATATATTTAAAATTTAATGGATTTTATTAGAAAACATTTGGTTTTAATATTTTGTTGGAAAATTGATATAAAAATTGAATATATGTACTGAATGTCTAAAAAAACTATTAGGACATATGAATATTTTGAAAATATTGATTATAATATTAGTATTAATATTTACCTTTTTTGATGGAATACAAAGGTGACCCTATCTTCACTAAGATCGTAATTTTTTTATCCCCTTGTATGCTATATATTTAATCCAAATTAATTTATAAACACACTTACGTATTAATATAATTAAATTATAATTAAAATTTAGAGTTTTATATTAATTGAAATGGTGGACTATAATTATCTATGTAATTAGGAAGAATACCCCTTCCATAAACTGGTTATTTTTAATTATAAACTATTATTTATATTTATCCAAAATAATTGTAAATGATTATGAGATAAGACATAAACGATAGAAATTTAAATAAACTCTTAAATAGTTCACAATAAAAAATTATATTAAATGGACATGAAACTTTGTTTTACAAACCATGGATTAATACATCCAATAAATGTGAATAAATTAAAAGGGGAAAATAAATATAAGAAAATAAAATCAACAACAACAGGATTTTTATTTGATTATGTTCACCCTTTAGGATCTCCAATAGAAAATTTAAAAATTTAATGATTAAGGCTATCATGAAATCTGAAATCATATTTTGAGATATATAGTGAATTCATTGGAAAAGAGAAGTGTGATTTTAAAATTATAAATTGATTTATTGATTATAACATGTCTACCTATGAGAAAAATATATAGTCCTTAAAATTGTAGTGATTATGAATATGTTCATTGGATATACATTTATGTAATAGAGATAATGAATTTGTGTATTGGTATTGGTAAACTTAAATTTCATGTGTTACAAATAATTAAATAGATATAAAATATTAAAATATTAAAAACAATTATGAGTTACATGTTATTGTTAATATTACAATTAAATTAGGAGATGATGTATATATAAAATAAAAAAAGATATGAACATTAATGGTTCAGTAAAAATAAATTATTTGAATATAAATTATTAATTTTCATGGTATTTGTTGATAATTATTTGATTTAAATGTAATATTTTTAAAAGAACATTTTTTTCAATTTCTGGTTTAGTTTTAACTACTATTCACTAAATAAAAGTTTTAATAAACAATATTTATTATATTTAAAATAATAAATTTACATTCATCAAACATTTATAATCATCATGTAAAACATGAAAAATTACTTTTTTGGTAAAAAAAATATTTTCATAACAATAATATATTTATTATATGATATGAATATTAATTTTAGGAAACTAATATATTACGTATAAATGATGATATCATTTATTCATTATATGAATAATATTGTATTTCTATCATAATTATAAATTGATAAGAAATTAGAATGCATAACAATTGAAAATATATTATACTTTAGAATGACCCGTCATAGAGTCAGCGAAGTGAACATTGCAATAATATGATGTGAATGATGATAAATACTGCATATTGATGAAGGATATTTATAGTTAAAATTTCGTGTTGAATTTTAGTTGACACATGTTTCAATGAATAATGTTTAAATTTCCAATAGAGTTATGTATCTTAGGAACTAACTTATTTCACAAGTACTTCTCTTAGAGGGTGTGAAGAGTAGAGAGTTTATTAATATGTGATGGAGAATATAATTGGCCTATGGTTTCAATAATTATTCAATGAAATTGAAATGACATGGTTTTTTTCACATCATCGTTCTATCCAATGACAAGAAAATGAGGTAATGATTCTTTAATAAGATTATTATGAAACTATATATGCTTCTTATACATTATTGAGATTCTTATTTCAATACATTTGAATCTAGAACCTCTCTTTTAAATGTACTTGTTTCATTTTTTGGGATTATTTTATCCTAATGGAAAATTGTGATTTTAGGGGATATTTCCTCATTAGTTGGATACCAAATTTACTTGTATTAAGAAACTTGTATTTAATCATATCATCAATGCCCAGATTTTAGTTCATTTTCATTTATCATTGACCCACATTAATAAAAAGGATTAATCTATTTATGGTGTTATCCTAAACCTAAATTTGTTATTCAAGAGGATGTTTTCTTTTTATGATGTTTGAAAAACTATTGAGACTTTTTTCATGTTTTTTTAAATGAATAGATTTGGTATCTATTTATTTTGTAAGAATTATTACCATGATGATGTGGAATTTGGCTAGAAACTGAGGATCCAATTAAATAAGGGAAATAGTGTTCATGAATCTAATGGTTCCGCATGAAAATTTTTTGGCCTAAATTGATATAATATTTATCAGAGGTAATATTTTAGTCCTTTTAATGGATTGATATTTATTTTTTCCACTACGTCTCAATTTTAGGAATAATGGAACATGGGTCCTTCATATGGTTAAGAAATAACATGAGATGATAAAAAGTATGGGCATAACCTAAAACAATTGAGTGGATGTTATATGATCTCTAACAATGGGGATATATTAAAGGATAAACTATATGACCATTATAATGTTGAAGGAAATCATATTGTATATGAAAAAAATAATTGGTAACACATTTTGAGTATAAAACGAATAAAAATGATTAAATAAATGTTTCTATGTCAGAAAAATCTAACCACTTTGATTGTAATTAAATGGATATGAAATAATATATCTATAGTTACATTAATATAATGAAGAAAGTATAGAATATGTGAGGGTTTATTCATTTTAAACCAATGAAATGAAAAATTACAAATGATTACTAAAATCTAAAAAATAATAAAATTAAAATATCCAAGTGTTTTGGGGTAAAAAGGATTCCAATGATTCATGACGAGGATATAAAATAGATATGATTCTATCTGATGTATTGAAGAATATGATATGGAAAGTAATAATATATATGATGATCCTGGTTATTTTTGGTACTTTTCATAAAACATTGAATCATGTGATCTTTAAAATTAATGAATACAAAATCAAATCCAAATAAGTATTTTAAAGTCCTTGTTGTGGAAAGTTACATTTATTGTTGGAATGTATATAGTATTTCATTCTCATGGAATTCCAAGTTGTTAATTTTTGTTAGGATCATATGTTTAGTGGTAGATTTCCCATTTATTTTGTGGGTGGAGTATTTTCTATTAGTTTGTTTAGAAAAATTGATTTATGGGATTTTAGTTGACGTTGTGGTGTTGATGTAGAGGATAATACTAGTTTTAGATTAAACATAAAATGTTATAAGTATTGTTTGGATGGTGGATACTTCTCATATGTGAGTTCAATTATATTATTGTGAATCATTTTATTGATGGTTCCACATAAAATTTTATTTCATTGAATTTTCCAGAAGTTTCAAGTTTATATCAATAATCATAAAATGGGTTCCATTTTCCCATGGTTTTGCTACATTGTGTGATGGTGTGAAAGATAGTGATCCTAATCATGTTTATCTTAGTACAAATTAATACATATGTAATATAGTTATTATTGGATTGCTTAAAACATGCATTAATCTCCTTCATAGTAGGATGGACTATCACATTTTATAGTATACTCTTGGGAATCATAAATATTTAATCCTTTTAAATGAATTTTTTTTCTTATGTATGTCTATTTATATATTTTTAATCTAATAATGAAGGTTGTACTTGTTTTTGTCTATTTTTTTAAAAAAAATTGGTATCAAGTATTTTATCTTCAAAATAAATTGATAACATTGTTATATTCTATTTAATAAATAAATAAATAAATTTTGTAATTATTAATTGAAAAAATGAACACCTCATTGTAATTATTAGGTCAATGTTATCTTATGATAAATTATTTATATTTCTTTAAAAAGGGGGAATTTTTTAATGAATAATTTAAAAAAGAAATTTTATTATTTTTATATAATTATTTTATTTTTTATCATAATATATTTACATATAAGATTATTAAATTAATAAGGGAAATAATATATATTAATTCAATAAAATTAATCAGTTAAATTAAAACTATGTTTAATTTAGATGATCTGTGTATATAATTTTTCCAAATATGATTAATTAATTTAAGAAAATTATTTTTGGTTCATGAAATAAAATTAAGTTTTCTCATGGGGAAATTTAATTTTAGAAAACATTGAAATAATAATAAATCATATTTTTTTGAAATAAAAAATTTTAAATTCATATTAATCAACAACATTTATAATTTTATGGCATTCATATGTATTAAAATACACTTTTCAGAAACCCCATTATGTGGGACGATATTAATATTAATTACTATCACACATAGAAAATTTATTTAATGAATTAATAACATATTTTTAATAAATATATAAAAAAATATTTAATTAGTCTCATTTTACTTTTTTTATTAAATTTAATTTAATTTGGTTACAATTTGTTACCATGGTATCAAAATATTGTTAAACTGAAAAATCGTAGAGTAAGAGACTGAATAAATATATAAATCAATTTTAAAAAAGTATTTTTTATTATTTCTCAGCCTTACCCTATCCTCTAATCTAATATTTTCCATTATTGGATTTTTTTGACCTTTTAATAGTGAATTATCCTTTTAAATGTTTGTAAAAATGTCGCTTCACTTATTTATTAATGGATCCATTACAACCACACATATCCTCACAAAAACACATGTTATAATCAGCCTTACTATGCATAAATAACTCCAAAAAACTTATATATTATTATAATTGGTTATGTTACTTGAATAGGACTACCTCTTAAATATATAATCCATCTTGGAAATAATTTCATCTGAGTAACGTGAAATTCTAAGTAAATCCTTTTTCATTTTTTAAATATTTTACTATGTCCATTGAAAATAATATATTGTTTTTCAAATAACTACATTAGTGAAATAATTATTCATAAATTTTATTAATTATATTGGACATTCAATTTTTACCATCATCCCAACCTTTCGAACAATTAAAATCACACTTATTTACACATGAACTATTGCCACCATAAGCCATGTGATCAATTTTTCTTAATAACAATACTGAGATAGTAAAAAAGGTTTTACCTAAAGAATATATGTGATATTTAAAAAATATAAAATATTCTGAAAATATAATCAAATTCCCACCTCGCTTATTCTCTACGAAAAAGAATGTTTCACCGATACGTATGTGCAAACTAATGACTCAATGAATTTGAAGTACTTCATTTTCACCTAATCTTTAATTATTTATCATAATATCATAAAATATGATTCCTCAATAAAAAAATCTAAATATTATTATTTATATTCTACAATAATAATATTGTTCCAAAGGAATCACTTTATTAACCATTCCAACCTTCTTTCATATCAATGTATATAAATAATAACCCCACATATTTTATTTCCAATTACTACAATGTAAACTCTAATGGATTGAAATTGAATCATTATAAATAATTATGAAACATATATTTTGGTCTCTTAAATATTCATTGAATAATAAAAATTATATCATTGAAATTAGTTTTACAATTCTATTATAAAACAAAAACAAATCTATAGAAGTTACATATATTAGATTATAAAATTATATAATTAAAAAACTAGTAAATTATTAATAAATAGTTGAAATTAAGGATTAAAACTGATAATATATATGAATAAGGATAAAAAATAAATTATTCAAATATTTTTTTATTTATAAATTATGTTAGAGAATATTAAACTATGGGAAAATAAAAGGTAACTTTGTATATTAACTCAATAACCATTCATTTAGTAATCAAATCTTTTCTATTAATTTTATAATCCAATCTGTGGTACCTTATACCATATTCCATAACAACATTTTATTACATATGTTTTCTATTTATTATCACATATCTCATTAAAAATATCATTAATGTTATTATTACATCAAATGTATGATGTTTTATGGGATCCCACTGTAACTTTCAAATTTTTCAGTCTAATTCCATCTTCACCACATTTATAATTCCTTGTGTTGTATATAATTCCAATTAATATTTAGTTATCATGTTCTTCATTAGGCATAATCAACTTCATAACAAATCACTCGATTTCTTATTATGGAATTTTGATTCATGTCATAAAATATCCATATATGATATTGAAAATTAAAAAAATGATTCATTAAATTAGGATTTTTCTAAATAAACCTAATTCATATATACTTGATTTCAATATCTATAAAATTTTATTTTCAAAATTCTCTTTCTATATCAGGATATTGCATTTACGATTCAAATAATTATCTGTAATGAAAATATTTGTAATAAATGCTTGATATTTTCAAAAATAAATCACATTCTATTTAATGATGGTTTTTATTCTATTTCATATTTTTCTTACCACTAGTTATTATTTTAAACATCATTTGTGATATAACATGTGTGATTTTTATTTCAATTTTACACTCATCCAAAATAAATTTTAGAAATAATTTTAAATTCTCGTATTTCTATAATGGTATTTTAAATTAGTATATATGTGCTCCATTCAAAAGAATCTATTTTATCCTACACATTGTATTTTCTCAAGAAAAAAATTATGTTTTTTAATTCTCTATTATTAATGATTATTTTTTAAATAAAATATTTTCATTTTTTTTTTCACCTCACCATTTTGAAATTGTTTTTTAATTTCACCATGGATCCATTATTGAATGTACTTTCCATATATAATTTAGAAAAATCACTATACCAAATTACAAAAGAGAATTATTATCAAAAGAGAGGTGTAACATCCTCTTTTTACAAAATTTTCATTATAGTTATCTAAAGGAATTTTATTTTTTCCATTTATAATCATATTTATCTTTAAATTATTTTTCACTTGTAGAGTAATATATTATTAAATACCCTATAACAACCTCTAATAAATAAACATTTTTGGATGTTGAGTGTTTCTATGAATTGATCTATTTCCAAAATTCATTTTATGTGATACCAACCTGAAGTGTTATGAAACTCATTGGCATTTTTTCCATTATTATAATTATATCTCACCCATTAATTATGTTTCCATTCAACATTTTTTGAAAATGATTATAACTTATGAGACTACTATTATGGATTCTACTGAGGATAGATAATACAGATTTTTTTTTGGTAATTATAAAAATATTTTTCATATATTATTGATCATCAAAGACAATAATTTTTTTATTCATGTGACTGTCTAAATATATGTGAGATATATATATTAATAGTGAGTACTGAATTCATTTTTGTTGTTCCAAATTATTCTTGGTATCTTCTATGCTATTTAGGTGCAATAAAATTTTCAATATTTTTATGTTCATAATCCATTATCCATTTTTCTCCTGATATGAGTTATATCATGAACTAATTCTAGAAAATCCCTAGAATAATGATATACGATAGGTGGTATTTACTTTTCCCACTTGGTTTGGTGAAATATTAATATATTCAACATTATTACTCCAACCAAGAATTTTCTATGAGCCCTAAATTTTTTTGGTTATTTGAATTAAATGTAATGTAAAATTTAAGGGGTTCCCTTTAGTTTCCTCAAGATAAAGTGGAGGTTATTTCTCCAACCAAGGACTCCAAAGGGGTGATACCTTTACCAATTACATTGATAATCCACTAATGGGGTGAGTGTTTTTTCATTCCTAGTTTGATGATGAATGTGAGGAAATAAATTAAATTAAATTCCATAATTAGAATATCGTTTTCCTCAATTTCCATGTACTAAAAAATAATTTTTTTCTTGAATTTATTTAATAAATTATATTTAAATTGTAATATGAGTGGGTATAATAATGAAAAATTAATGCATTTAAATTAACGGATGTATGTAATGAATTTATTAGTAATGGATTCCTTGGTTGGTTCACCTTGGTACATAAATCCATTAGAAACTATTTCCATTTCAACCATGTGTATAAAATGTTGTAGTTTTTTCTTTGTACATAGATTGATCCATGGGTTCTGATACCATGGGATGCCTTAGTCCATGATACCCATTAGATCTTGTTTTTTTGGGATCAACATTGACATATTCAAATGGCATAGTCCTTGGACCACAACACATGCCTATCCTTGTTTCCGTCATGATGCTTCATGGGATTGATGAGGGTTACTTGGTTCAATATACCTTGGATTTAACCATTTGGGGTCTAAAATATGATTATACAACATTACCAGGGTAACTTTGATCATAATTGTTCTACAGCCCAGTCGTGGTTGATAAGAAACTTATGGTTACATAATATGGATTTGTTTTCTTGATACAAAGGTTATACGTCAATGCAGTGGTAGAAATGATTTGTGGGAATGTACAAAGAGGGTGTTTTGGTTATTTTTATATTTTTTTGGATTCCGTTATATGAGATATTGACACATGTTTTTCATGGATCAATTTTCTGTATATAGAATCATTTGTTCTATAGTATACACACTAAGGGAACAATAATTTTTATTAGTCCTTACTGGTGACATGTAATATACAGTACATTATATTATTATATTGCATAATCATGAAATGTTATAAACCACTGGGTGGTTATCTTAATTTATTGTATCTCACACTATGTTTTATTCATCTTTGGGTACCCTAACAGACTTTACGATTACGGTTAGAGTCTGGGGTAGGTGCCCATAGTTCGAAGCTCAACGTTGTTTCATGCTTACAAGAATGGGGGAAATGGACTAGGATGAGCATCATGACTCTATCTAAACATAGTTATTTTTGTTATTTTATTAATTTTGATACATGTATTGTACAGATTCCATGTATATCTTTTTGGGATGCTTTGTAGATAAATGACATTTATCATCATGAATTGTATATGAGATTATATTTCGAGTTGTTATCTATTTATACTATTTATCTATTGTCATATTGTCATACTGCTTCCCCTATTTCATGTTATAGAAAAAATATATTTCTCACTATTTCATATAAGAATATTCTCCCCATATACTTAGCAAAGTCCCTCTAAACAATTTATAAGACTTTGGAATTCAGGGAGATGAGATTGATGCCATGTTCCCAACCAGGATCGGGGCACTATTGAGTGGAAACCAAGTCTGGGACATTACAAAGTGCTAGCAGGGACTCCATTTTATTTTTTTTATTAAGTTATCATATAATGTGTTATAAATCAATCGGAAATCAGCAGTGATATATTCATATGGATAGTTAATGAACATATATGAAAAAAAAAATATTTATGGGAAATAAAAATATTATAGATTTTTGGCATTGTAGTTGATTTGATTATACCATTTGGTGATGAACATGAATTTTGATGCTATCATTGACATGATTGGGGTTTCAAATTTGGTACAACCTAATGAGATGACAGTATTCCATCTCATGTATAATTTTTAGGTACTCTATAAGATTAACATTCCATTCATTATTCCATGACATAGACGATGAATTTCTTAATGGAAAGATGTTATGATCCTTATTGTGATAGTTACACATGTTGTTATCATAAAATTTTATGCAGTGTTTTAATAATCATGTTTGTTAAACCGATTGAAAATGATAACCTAATTAGTTATTTTCTATTTAGACTATATATGACACCCTAAGAAGGAAATTGTGGAACTTTCTTTCATAGAACATTAGACGCATGGACTAGAATATGTTATGGTTTTGATTAAGTGGACACCATATTTTGTTTCATGAGGTGTCTAGGCCCTTCTAGATCATAAATGGTGAATTATTTATGTAACACCCCAAGATTTTATGAAAAATATTTTTTTAATTTCATTAATGTCTTGTGTTGTACGCTACCCCAAAAGATGTTTTAACAACACGCATAATTGACTTTCCTTGAATTACACGCAATCAAGACCTTCCTCGATAGCGTGTGTAGTACGCAATACCAAGTTTCACTAAACAACGATATGCTATTAAAATATTATTAAAAATAGCCGTTATGAATAGTAATAACCACATTTTAAAATTTTGGAAATTTTATCTCTCAAAATTGACTTCATTTTTGGATTTGGAATATCGAATTTAGCCTAAGGTGAAATTTTGGTACTTTTCGGATAACTTTCATATTCTGATGAATAGTGAAAATTACTAAACATTAATTAAAAACAACTTTTTTAATCAAAATAATTAATAGTTATAAATTATTAATTTTAGTGGTTTTAAAGTATATTTAGAATATATTTTTAAAATTTAATACAATGTTGGTCATTGGATGTAATTCTACATTTAATCCAGACATAAACAAGTGTCAATCTTTTGATAACTATTATCTCTTAAAAACACGCTATTTGTTTTGACGATGGAAATTAATTTTTAAATTAATTAATGAAACTAATATGTTTTGAATTTGGTAAAATAGACATCATTTTTGAGTTCATAATATCAAATATAGCTTAGGCCTAATTTTTGGTATTAATCTGGAAACTTTCATTTTTTGATGAATAGTGAAACCACTAAGTGGTAGTTAAAAAAACTGAATTCTTCATAAAACTTAATTTTACCGCTTCTGTGAGTGGAATTTAAAAAATCCGAGAGACATAGTGAATATCAAAGACTAAAATGTGGTTCAATGAGATGAAAATAATTTTTGGTGAATAATAACGTTTTACTTTTGTTTACTACGGTTAGAAGTAAATAGGGTAATTAAGGGTAACAATGATATTATTATTACCCTAACACATGTCCTAATTCTATTGGACAAGTTTAATTCGACCAAAAACAACCTTAGGAATAAAATATGACCATTTAGGCCCACTTGGATTAGATTAGGACATTTATTATTATTTAATTCAAAGAAGAGTTAAAAGAGTTAAAATCAAAGTTTATTTACTAAAACATTTATAATATAGGGTTATAAATAAGATAAATTCGATTGTAAATATTCATTAGAAAGATAAAACGATTTACTACATAATGGTATTTTATTTGTAATTGTTAGAAATTAAATAATTTAATTTATTTATGACACAACGATGATGCAGTAATTATCTTATTAGTGAAATATTGACATAATTGATGTTATAAATAGTCAAATAAATATAATTTGAGACTTTTTATGACTTACACTAATTTTATAGGTTAATATGACATGTTATTGTTGATTGAAATAACTTTTCTCGAACGTATCATTTTGTTATGAGTTTCACAAAAATCAATTACTAAATAGTGTCAAAATTGACATAAAATAGTTTTTAAAACAAATATTATATTATTAATTGTTATTTTATTCCTAAAAATTTAAGTATCGGCCAAATGACTTAGATAAGGTTATATATATTAATAATAAACAATTTGGGGTTCGTTTGGCTTCTTATAGTATGTTTATTAACCTTATAGTGTAAGAACACACGAAGACACGGTAAAAGTAAAATTATTTAACTTAATGTTAAATCTAAATGATAAGGTTAAAATAGGAACCTAAACTTGTCTAAATTCTATTGGATGAGTGGAGTTAGACCCATACCCACCTTAGCCTCGAAATAAATCAATTTTGAGATATTTAAAACTGAACTTGACTTTATAATAAAATAATATGTTTTGTTATTCCCAAGCTGCCTCTCTCCTCCCTTATAAAAGGGCACCTCCTCCCTCTCTTCCTCACACAACATTGAGCCTTCAAGCTCGGCCAAACCCTGCCAAATTCTCTTCTCCACTTTCCTATCAACATCCTAGAGGTTCTTGTCTTCCTCAAAGACCAATTTTAGTGCCCTAAGAGGAGGTCTCAAAGAGGCGCTTCAAAGAAGAGGTAATTTCCGTTACCAATTCTTTCAGCTTTATTTCTTCTTCCACTTCTTCTTATTAGGTTGTTTCATTATGAAGTAATAACATCAGTATCACTAATATACTGATATGTTATTATAAGTATGAAACAATCCTAATTCACCATCTATCCATCCTACGGAAAATGAAATCACCGCGCGTGCGTACGTACGGAATACCATCTCCACGCTGTGGTGTAATCTATTTTCCGCCACCACCTTAATTGGATGGGTATAATGGTTTAATGAGTAACTTTATATGATTATTATAAAGTGATATTGATACTGAAATTGTATACATACAATTCAACACAATTCCACGACCATGGGAACGATATCATCGCTCGTGCATACGCACAGACTACCGTCTCCACGACGCGATGAGATTCATTCTCCATGTTAACCATTTAAGAATGATTATAAAGTATATATAAACAATAATAATGAAATATATGAAATTATAAAGCTACTGGATTTATGTATATATGTATGTCATCTACTTACTTCCATTCAAGACAATAAGGAAAACAGCGTTCATGCGTACATACGGACTACCGTCTCCATGAACGGTGTGTTTCATTTCATTTATCTATCTATTATATATATATATATATATATAATGAATATATATGATATATAAATAATGTTTTATATTCTTGAAGTAAGTAAATCATGATATAAGTAATAATAATTTCAATAACAACAAGTCCAAACATGGACGACAAAGGAAACAATTTTACCCAAAAGGCTCTTTAACATGGAATTTACAAAAGAACGGGTAATATAAAGTCATAAGTGAACCATATATGATATCATAACAATGAATATTATTCTGTAATAAGTCAATTACATTATTTAAGTCATTATACAGGAGGTTCGGACACTTACGAAGCAAATCGGACCTAAGGTAAGGGGAATATCACAATCTCATTTTTATCTGAGATTGTTTATACTTTGGTATTTACTGGGGTGTATTTTATCATCCACGTCCATGTTTCATCAATATGTAATTTTATTTCCATACACCTACAATTGTTTAAATCAAATTTTACCCTTCGGTGAGTTTTTAGTAAAGGATATGAAAGGAATCTTTTGTCGTTTTTTGTACGAGGTACTTTTTGACTTTTCCGTCAAAAGTACGAAGAATGTTTTTTTAACTTATATGGCATGAATGGATTTTTAAAACATTATTTCCAAGAATCTTCCTTTAAATGTTTTAAAGTTTATTTTTAATCAACTTCTTTTAGTTATAATTTTATGACATGTTAAGAAATGAAAAGTGTTTTTGAAGTAGAAAGGATATTTTCCTCAAGAATGGAGTTCAAGTGTTTTATCAAAATTATTTTCCATCTAAGATAATAAAGGGTTCTGTTTCTATCCCTATTATTACATGGATTTTATTATGTTGTGATGGAAATATTTTTTATGAATTCCTTTATCTTATATGAATTGTTTTATGATGTCACGATGTTTAAGATTCCCATTTTTATTACATGGGTTATGCAATGATGTATGTTTTATGATTTTGTGGCACACATAAGAATGGTATCATTATGAGATGGGTGGGACCTATATCTCCCTCCAATGCATTGGGTAAAGATTTTATATCTCATGAGATAGACATGGCTGGAACGGTAGGTTATACCGTTTTAGTGAAACAGGACTGAAACGAGGGTGACTCGGTTCAGAAAGGGACTTTGTCCACTAAGATAGTCTTGGCAATGAGTCTTGACTAACAAGAAATGATTCTCTATGATTATGTGTGTATGCCACAAAGTTTCATGTTTTAAGTTATGATTATTGTGATTACATTTCACTATCATGATTTATCCCATGTTATGAAATTATGCTCTCTTTTGCAGGTTAAGATTTCCAAAAGTTATGTGCTTATGTATATGATGTGATTGATATTTCTTTTGTTTACACTTACTGAGCATTTGAGCTCACCCTTTTATGTTTTCTTTTCCCCAGGATATAAAGAAAGGTTTTAGGTAAAAAAAAGAAGATCTTTATGGGATATGTTGAATATCTTTCACCAGGATTAGAAGATTATATTCCGAGTTTCCAAAGACACTAAACTATTACGATCCTTGTGTGTGTGTTTTTGTTATGTACTAAGTATTCCGCAAAAGTAATGAAATGTCTATGTACGTCAAGCTTCGGGTCTCTACAGTTGGTATTAGAGGAAAGGTTTAGTCAACCTTTGGAAACTAGGATGCGAAAGCGTTAGTGAGATCCCTAGAGATATTTCTAAGGTATAGAGATGTCCCTAAGGATAAGTATACGTATAGGATATAGTCCTAGCACTACGGTAACGATCATAGAATTTAACCTAAGATGTTAGATATTGAAGTTACTCCCCCTTTATTATGATTTTTTCCTCTCACACTATTCTTTTTGGGTTTTAGAAAATGGCTGGAAACAATATGATTCACGATGATGGAGGATATGATGGACAATGGAATGATATTCTTCATGAGAAACCAAATGAAATGGGATTTGGAAGTCCAAACATCATTATTATGCCGAATCAGAAATCTCATAATATGATCAATAATGTAAAATTTGGTAAGTTTCCTGACTCGTCTAATAAGAGAAACATGGAGTTTCATGATGATCATAGAGGAAATAACGTTCAATTTCCCCTATGTAAATCATGTGGAAAGAGGCATCAAGGTAAATGTTTCAAATGAACTAGAAGATGCTTTGGGTGTGGAAAAGAAAGACACTAAGACAGTAAGTGCAAAGGAAAAGGTTCAGTTAACACCAGGGATGAGGATAATGGTATTGCTATGACATCAACAATGGTTAAATGTTTTAAATGTGGAATGTACAGGCATTATGCAAACCAATGCCCTAAGGGAAAGTCTCATGAAGAGAATCAGTATGGTCGTATGGGTAGTATTTTTGTTGATGATGATGAAGAGACTACAAATGATATGTGAGATGAAAGAATCGTTGAAGCTCGGTCAATGGTTTAAGAAGGTAGTGGAATGATTACATGTTTATCAAGTTTAATGTTGTCCTATAGAATAAAAAGACATCTATGGATTGTTACACTGTTGTCTTTCCTTATGTTTTGAAAGTTTATGATGAATGGTATGAGTAACAATGAATGGTTATTCAGATATTTTTTGGAATGTAGATGATATGCGCATAATGAAGGGATAAGGAGAAAATTAAATGTTTGATAGTATTCATGAGCTCATGATTGATATAAGGACTAAGTGATATCATGGTTTGAGTATATAGAATTTTGAGGATTTTGGTATGTGGAAGGTGTTAACTTTTAACTACATTCATGTTTTCACTAAGGTTCAATCGGTATTCAAGAGAATACATGATTAAGGCCTTTGAATGTTTGGAATGTGACCAACAAGACATATCTTATGATATATGGGGATCAACGATGATATTAAATCTCTGGTAATCATTTTCACTATATTATGAGAGTGGACTACAGTATTATGGATAAGCCTAAAGATTGGAATGGATTATGTTGGACATAAGTTAGTATTGATAGAAGTTTTTTTGATATTATTGATGGGATATTATAGTAATATAGTTTTAGAAAAAGGAAAACCTGCAGGATGGGCGACAACCCATCACATCAGACAAGGATGTGGGAATCGAACCCACAACCGAAGTGCGACTGGCCTTTATCGCCTACCACTGGCCCACAGGAAGTCTCTTTTTAGTAGAAATTAGTTTTATTATATTAAGCAGTATGATATATGAAGTATAAGTTCATTTTAGGAACTATATAGGATTAATCTCACTATAGATGGACTTATGTATTTTTTGATAACTTTTCTAACCTTTTGTTTGAGACAGATGGAATGACCCATCATCTATCACATGATCTGCTAACACATCACGAATAAAAAATTCAACTTCATTTCTTTAAGATATGAAGTGTAAATTTTCCAAAGAACGACAAACGGTGAGACTATACCAAAATCACGAAAGTATTTCTTCTAATTCCAAAATGATCTTGAAAACCAAAAATGTTGTCCTAGTGCTCTTATATCTGATTAACCAGATGGTACCTTAGATCATCACAAATTTATGGATTTGTGATTGTTGTATTTTCCATAGCCATGTTCTCTACCACTCTCCATCAGAACATGATGGTTAGATTTTTCTTCCATATCCATATTTTCACCTATGTGGAAACCCAGTGATTAGTTTATTTGGGTAACCGTTACGTTTCATACTTTTGTTTTTAAAGATTGGTTTTGGTATTCCTTTTTACGATGTGGGTTTCGATTAATGAAACTTTCGAATAGTAAACCATTTATAACCCCGACGAATTTTGAGGGCGAAATTCATTTTAAGGGGGGTAGAATGTAACACCCCAAGATTTTATGAAAAATATTCTTTTTAATTTCATTAATGTCTTGTGTTGTACGCTACACCAAAATAATTTTTCACAACACGCATACTTGACTTGCCTTGCATTACACGCAATCATGACCTTCCTCGATAGCGTGTGTAGTACGCAATACCAAGTTTCACTAAACAACGATATGCTATTAAAATATTATTAAAACTAGCCATTATGAATAGTAATAACCACATTTTAAAATTTTAGAAATTTTATCTCTCAAATGGACTTCATTTTTGGATTTGTAGTATCGAATTTAGCCTAAGGTGAAATTTTGGTACTTTTCGGATAACTTTCATATTCTAATGAATAGTGAAAATTAATAAATTTTAATTAAAAACAACTTTTTTAATCAAAATAATTAATAGTTATAAATTATTAATTTGAGTGGTTTTAAAGTATATTTAGAATATATTTTTACAATTTAATACAATGTTGGTCATTTGTTGTAATTCTACATTTAAACCAGACATAAACAAGTGTCAATCTTTTGATAACTATTATCTCTTAAAAACACGCTATTTGTTTTGACGATGGGAATCAATTTTTATATTAAATAATGCAACTAATATGTTTTGAATTTGGTAAAATATACATCATTTTTGAGTTCATAATATCAAATATATCTTAGGCCTAATTTTTGGTATTAATCTGGAAACTTTCATTTTTTGATGAATAGTGAAACCACTAAGTGGTAGTTAAAAAAACTGAATTCTTTATAAAACTTAATTTTACCGCTTCTGTGAGTGGAATTTCTAAAATCTGAGAGACACAGTTAATATCAAGGACTAAAATGTGGTTCAATGAGATGAAAATATTTTTTGGTGAATAGTAACTTTTTAGTTTTATTTACCACGGTTAAAAGTAAATAGGGTAATTAAGGGTAACAATGATATTATTATTACCCTAACACATGTCCTAATTCTATTGGAAAAGTTTAATTCGACCAAAAACAACCTTAGGAATAAAATATGACCATTTAGGCCCACTTGGATTAGATTAGGACATTTATTATTATTTAATTCAAAGAAGAGTTAAAAGAGTTAAAATCAAAGTTTATTTACTAAAACATTTTTAATATAGGGTTATAAATAAGATAAATTCGATTGTAAATATTCATTAGAAAGATAAAAAGATTTAATACATAATTGTATTTTATTTGTAATTTTTAGACTTTAAATAATTTAATTTATTTATGACACAACGATGATGCAGTAATTATCTTATTAATGAAATATTGACTTAATTTATGTATAAATAGTCAAATAAATATAATTTGAGACTTTTTATGACTTAAACTAATTTTATAGGATAATATTACATGTTTTTGTTGATTTAATTAACTTTTTTCGAACTTATCATTCTGTTATTATTTTCACAAAAATCAATTACTAAATAGTGTCAAAATTGACATAAAATAGTTTTTAAAACAAATATTATATTATTAATTGTTATATTATTCCTAAAAATTTAAGGTTCGGCCAAATGACTTAGATAAGGTTATATATATTAATAATAAACAATTTGGGGTTCGTTTGGCTTCTTATAGTAAGTTTATTAACCTTATAGTGTAAGAACACAAGAAGACACGGTAAAAGTAAAATTATTTAACTTAAAGTTAAATCTAAATGATAAGGTTAAAATAGGATCCTAAATTTGTCTAAATTCTATTTTATGAGAGGATTTAGACCCATCCCCACCTTAGTCTTGAAATAAATAAATTTGGAGCTACATAAAACCGAACTTGACTTTATAATAAAATAATATTTTTAGTTATTCCAAAGGTGCCCCTCTCCTCCCTTATAAAAGGGCACCTCCTCCCTCTCTTCCTCACACAACATTGAGCCTTCAATCTTGGCCAAACCCTGACTAATTCTATTCTCCACTTCCCTAGAAACATCCTAGAGGTTCTGGGCTTCCTCAAAGACCAATGTTAGTGCCCTAAGAGGAGGTCTCAAAGAGGCGCTTCAAAGAAGAGGTAATTTCTGTTACCAATTCTTTCACCTTTATTTCTTCTTCTACTTCTTCTTCTTAGGTTGTTTAATTATGAAGTAATAACATCAGTATCAATGATATACTGATATTTTATTATAAGTATGAGACAATCCTAATTCACCATCTATCCATCCTACGGAAAACGAAATCACCGCGCGTGCGTACGTACGGAATACCGTCTCCACGCCGTGGTGTAAGCTATTTTCCGCCACCAACTTAATTGGATGGGTATAATGGTGTAATGAGTAACTATATATGATTATTATAAAGTAATATTGATACTGAAATAGTATACATACACCTCAACACAATTCCACGACCATGGGAATGATATCATCGCACGTGCATACGTACGGACTACCGTCTGCACGACGCGATGAGATTCATTCTCCATGTTAACCATTTAAGAATGATTATAAAGTATATATAAACAATAATAATGAAATATATGACATTATAAAGATACTGGATTTATGTATATATGTATGTCATCTACTTACTTCCATTCAAGACAATAAGGAAAGGAAAACAACGTTCATGTGTACATACGGACTACCGTCTCCATGAACAGTGTGTTTCATTTCATTTATCTATCTATTATATATATATATACTAAATATATATGATATATAAATCATGTTTTATATTCTGGAAGTATGTAAATCATAATATAAGTAATAATAATGTCAAGAACAACAAGTCCAAACATGGACGACAAAGGAAACAATTTTACCCAAAATGCTATTTAACATGGAATTTAGAAAAGAACGGGTAATATAAAGTCATAAGTGAACCATATATGATATCATAACAATAAATATGATTCTGTAATAAGTCAATGACATTATTTAAATCATTATACAGGAGGTTCAGACACTTACGAAGCAAATCGGATCTAAGGTAAGGGGAATATCACAATCTCATTTTTATCTGAGATTGTTTATACTTTGGTATTTACTGGGGTGTATTTTATCATCCACATCCATGTTTCATCAATATGTAATGTTAATTCCATCCACCTAAAATTGTTCAAATCCAATTTTACCCTTCGGTGAGTTTTTAGTAAAGGATATGAAAGGAATCTTTTGTCGTTTTTCGTACGAGGTACTTTTTGACTTTTCCGACAAAAGTGCGAAGAATGTTTTATTAACTTATACGGCATGAATGGATTTTTAAAATATTATTTCCAAGAAGCTTACTTTAAAAGTTTTCATGTTTATTATTAATCAACTTCTTTTAGTTATAATTTTATGACATGTTAAGAAATGAAAAGTGTTTTTGAAGTAGAAAGGATATTTTCCTCAAGAATTGAGTTCAAGTGTTTTATCAAAATTATTTTCCATCTAAGATAAAAAAGGGTTCTGTTTCTATCCCTATAATTACATTTATTTGATTATGTTATGATGGAAATATTTTTTATTAATTCCTTTATCTTATATGAATTGTTTTATGATGTCACGATGTTTAAGATTCCCATTTTTATTACATGGGTTATGCAATGATGTACGTTTTATGATTTTGTGGCACACATAAGAATGGTATCATTATGAGATGGGTGGGACCTATATCTCCCTCCAATGAATTGGGTAAAGATTTTATATCTCATGAGATAGACATGGCTGGAACGGTAGGTTATACCGGTTCAGTGAAACAGGAATGAAACGTGGGTGACTCGGTTCAGAAAGAGACTTTGTCCACTAAGATAGTCTTGGCAATGAGTCTTGACTAACAAGAAATGATTCTCTATGATTATGTGTGTATGCCACAAAGTTTCATGTTTTAAGTTATGATTATTGTGATTACATTTCACTGCCATGATTTATCCCATGTTATGAAATTATGCTCTCTTTTGCAGGTTAAGATTTCCAAAAGTTACGTGCTTATGTATATGTTGTGATTGATATTTCTTTTGTTTACCCTTACTGAGCATTTGAGCTCACCCTTTTCTGTTTTCTTTTCCCCAGGATATAAATAAGGTTTTAGGTAAAAAAAAGAAGATATTTATGGGAGATGTTGAAGATCTTTTACTAGGATTAGAAGATTATATTCCGAGTTTCCAAAGACACTAAACTATTACGATTCTTGTGTGTGTGTTTTTGTTATGTACTAAGTATTCCGAAAAAGTAATGAAATGTCTATATACGTCAAGCTTCGGGTCTCTACAATTTGGTTCATCTATTAAATATGGAATTTGAAATGGATATGGAAATTAAAGTGAATTTTTTAGTTGTGAACCATGAATAAACCTATACTTGGATTTTGAGTGAAAAAAGGGTGGGTCTCTATTGTCTTATGGAAACTGATTATTTTTACTAGTCCCCACATCATGATGACGGTTTTTAGTATTACAATAACCCATAACCCTAACTCCTAGATCCTATGTTGAAATCCATAACATTACATTCCCTTCTTTGATGTTGTTAATTAGTAACCAATTTTTTATCTGAACATTACAACATCAAAAGGAAGAGATGGATCACATACAACCTCGATGTCCTTTTCAGTTCAAAGACTTAAATAATTAGAGAAAACACATACATAAATAATTCACATCAATATTTATCAATATGAAATAAAAATAATTATACCATTAAACCTAGATTCTGATATGTTACAATAGGCCAAGAGAAACATCCTTCAGAAATCATTTATAGTCATAAAATGGTCAATATCATTCATTATAACCTGGTTAAAATAAAAAAAGGATATGTGAGGTCAAACTGTTAGTATTGGTAATCATAAGGACCACAAATAAAATTATCATCAATAAGTGTAGGAGTGTATAAGGGAATTTTTATGTAATCAATGTGCATGAGAGAATCATAAATGATATCAAAATAATCAATACATTGACCATAAAATATGAAAAAATGGAAATGTCAAGAGATATCAGAATCAATAATAATGATCCATGTGATGTCAATATCAATCATTAGAAACATTTGAAACCCAAAAAAATAATATATAAAACACATTGGTGTATTGAATAATCATCCAATTTAACCCTTTTAACCCCTTTATAAATGGAATAACCAATATGGATAACATCCATCATTAGAGTACCCAATGAACCAAAGTGCTATTTGGGATAACCCACCATACATTCGTTAATGGGTTCACTTAGATCAATCAGGGTGCACTCATCATTTATATGTCCAAAAACCTAATAAATAGATAATTCATCAAAACTCAATTAACCTTCCATTATAATTTTCAAAATATAATTGAAATTAGAAAATGAAACATATTCCATAAAAATATCCTTGAAACATGGTTTACCCATGTATAATGAATGGTTTCCATAATAATATCTTTGAATGATGATAAACCCATGGAAAAGAAATGTATTCTAAAATAGTATTTTGTGAAACATGATTAATCCGTGGAAATGAAATGGTTTAAAAAAAATCATTGAATGTAGTACTAACCCATGAAAAGTGATATTCTACAAAACAATCTATTGGGGCCTGATTAACCTAGAGAAAGGAAATGGGTTTCCAAAAAATATATATTTTATTCAATGATTTAACCATTTAAAATAAATTGGTTTAAAAAAATTTATTTCATAAAATGATAAACAAATTTAAAATTAATTGGTTGCCAAAAAATCTTTATAAACCATTATTAAGCCCTAAAAAATATATGGTTAAACAATAATCACTGTTGGACATAATCAACCCTTTTAAAATAAGGTAGTATCATAACAATAACTGAAACAAACATAATCCATCAAAATAATGAATGAATATGGTACTAGTACAAAATACCCTCTCTGTTGGATAATTAACAACAAACCTTTTGGTCTTTGATGAATATAAAAAATCATAAAATATCATGAAATGCATTCATGAGGAAAGTTACTGTTAATGATTCCAAATAATACCATACTAATTTGGAACATTTGAATCATAATCCCTAAGAAGGAATAACATGAAAAGAAACATATATTATTATAATTATTATATGAATCATGATATATCTTGTCAAATTATATTTATATACACCTCATAAAAAAGGATAGGTGTATAACATTAAAAATATTTCAAACATGGAAAATTATGATAAATGCACATAATTGATTTGGAAAAATCAAAACGATAAACCAAATGAGTGATGAATACAAAAATTAATATGTAAATATCCAGAAAATTAAGGATAAGAATCCAAAAATTCTTTATTTGGCATTAGATACACTACAAATGAAAAATAAGTGGTGAATGTGGAATAATTCATGACGAAATAAAAGTGAGTTTAGAAAACCACCTACAACTATAGTGACAGCTGAATTAGAATCAGAAAAAAATATAAATAATGAAATGAAAAATTCAGATTCTATATGGAAATAGTAATTCAAGATACGTTATATTCAAATGGGTAGTGTATACTCCACACAAAATAATTCTGTGGTGATTATTATATATTCCTCACACAAGAAAACATGAGTCACAAATCCATTATTACCTAAGTAACATTTGAGTCATGATCGTCATGAATGAATAACATCGATTAAATATTATAATATCATGAATTAATTAAAATTTATCATTTAAAATTTCATAGGGTAGTATATACACCATAAAAAATTGACTATATTGAAAACAATTAAATATACCTCAATAAAATGAAACTGAAATGAAACCCCTTACCTTGAGTCATATTTTTCATTCATGTCCTCTATCATCATGAAAAATATTCCAATGTTAATTAAATACAAAATTCCTAAATTTTTTCAAGTTTATCATTAATTTTATAGTACTTGCTACAATGATTTAAATAACTACATGAATACAAAATTTTATGTGAGGTGATTTGAATATATTCCGTGTATGTGTCAAAAAAATGTGGAGGGAAAACTATTGTCTTGTATAATGTCATATAAATACCTATATAATAACAATGAGGGAATAATTATCATATTTTTACATCAATTATACTTTTAAATTAATTCGGAATTTTTGTTATGAAAACTTAACTAATGTTATAATCACAGAGGCCGTAGGTCCTACATACGGATCAGTAACACTCTCATTATTCCAAGATATTTATGTAAAGAGGGAAAGAAGAATTTATAATTGTATAATAATTATTATATAATAAATACCATATTATATAATCTTATATAATTATAATAATAATTATTTTGTAGTAAAAAAATAACATCATTTCAACGGGATGGTAGGCCACACATCCACGAACGACATTACAACATTTTTAGTGTGTGAAATGATTATAATGAAAATGATATATTATAAATGAAGAAAAATAATTATATCATGAATAGAATATAAATTTCATTATAAAACATCTATTTAATTTACTCCATCCTTATTAATTATTTTTAATGTTTGAACGTATCACATTTCATTGAATAGACAACAGTTCATACATCCACAAATGATGTTATCATATCGACAGAAAATGGAGATAATAATGTAATAATTATATAAAAATTAATAAACTATGAATACATCATAAATATAATATAAATATAAATATATAATATATAAATTATTTTTACATCAATTTCCCATCCATGAGAGGTGGTAAAGGAGAAACGAATGACATCGTTTCATGAGGCCATTGTTCACTATACATGAACTGTAATTTCATTACCCATTTGATCGGACTGTGTTTATGTGTAGGTTGAACCATTAACATAAAAAAATATAAGTATAGTTAGTATACTTATTTTAATATATAATTATTTAATATGAATAATTTATTGGGTTTAGAAAGAAATTAATCATAAATACATGTTAAATAATGTTACATCCTTTTCGGGTAACTCATTTTTTATTTTAGAAAATGTATTCCATGGTTGGATTTTTTTCCTATTGGGTGGAATTTTGGGTATGGAATAAATTATAGGATCATATTTTTGATTGTATGGTAAGATACAAGGTGTCGTGAGAGGTGTGTCGAAGGGGAAGTGTTAATGCCTTTTGTAGTTATGGGGGAGTGGGATTCTTGAAAACATAAAATGGTGAACGCTATTGAGAGGAATAACATAAATCATGTGGCTAAAAAATGGAAAAAATATAATACATTAGGATATACTGTCGAATAATTTCGACCCACTGGGTTTTTAAAATTGTCTATGTCATTGTTTCACCTAAGATTCATGTTTAACCATTACGTATAATCATGTTACTTTAAACACTCTAATTAATTTTACTAACATTCACTTTTTTTGGTAAAAAAATTAACCTTATTAGAAATTATATATTATTGGAATTCAAATTAAGGAAACCATTTTTTGAAATTCCAATCACACAAGTGGAATATATTTATTTAAAATTAATCCCGCAAATGGAACGACATAGTGGGGTTTTAATGTGAAAATATTCAAAACATTACTATGATTTTATATCTACAATCCTTACGAAAATGATTAAAATTACATAAATTGGTTTAAATCATATTCAAATAATATAATTATAATTTTAAACCAATTAAAAATATATTTTTACACTATAAAATAATTATACAAAAAAGGTGTTCTTAAATAAAATTCTTTTTCATTCAGTATCCATAAAAATAAGACAATTCTATGAAAATAATAAGAAATCAGCAAGAATAAATTTTTAAATTCAGATTTCAAAAAATATGTTTTTTTTAAATAAATGTTCTAAAAGTGTCAACATTTTTATTTAAAAAAGTTTCTCTATTAAAATGTTCTAAAATTGCCTTTTAAAAATAAACTTATTTTTAGGTTAAAAAATTGGATTTATTATATTCATCATTACAAAAAAATTTGATGGATGAATTTGAAAACATTAAATTGAATACATAAAACCAAAATATCATTATTATGTGTCACTAATTTTGGTTAATTAAATTAGTTAAGATAATACATCATTATACTAATAAAAATAGTTTTCATAAAAATACATTCATTATGTTCAATTGGTCTTTATTTCATTATTAAATAATTTGTTAAAATGAATTCAGTTCATACAAAATTTTTAAACTATAATTTCATTATTTTTATAATCTTATCCATTACCATAATTACTATGGTAAGGTGTTAAATATTATTTTAGATAAATGTTATTAATATTATATTGTAGCCCGATAAGACTCGGCCTTGAGTGTAACCTATGTCATCAATGGAACTCGATGTTGTGTGTATCACAAGACAAAATTGGTGTTATATGTGATTAAATCTAAACTATTAATTGTATGAAACACAATATTGTATTAATTTATATTAATTTTGAAGAATATATTTCTTCAAATTTCATGATTTTACATCCTACCCCATCTAAAATAAAAATTTCCATCTAAGTTTTTCTGGGTTTTCATGGCATGATTTTTTTAATTACATTAATGAAACAAACAACATTAAATTTTTTAATAAAACATAAAAATTTATAATGAATTTTTAGAAAAAAAATGTTCACCTGAAGATACATGTTATTAGGATTCCACATTGGGAGAACATTGGTGCGAATTGAGGAAGAGCGTATAAAATTATAGAGAGTGATTGAGGTCTTTGATCACAAACAATTGAATGATCAATGGAATGTTAAGGATATCAAAAAATAAATATTTTATAATCATAAAGACCATTATATAATCAAAATTTAAGGTACTCAGATATTAATTTTTTTTTAAAATTCCATTCCCTGAAGTTAAATAATTATCTTACTGTATAGACCATGATAAAAAGAAAAACAAAATATAGTTACTTGATCAGTTTAATTTCATCCATTAACATAGTACCATCTTTTTATCCAAAGGATTAGTATTTAATATATATTTTATCACAAAAAATCACTAAATTAAACTTCTAAAAACCACATAATAATTAAAGGGATAAAAAGATATTCCTCATTCCTTTAAACATTATCCAAAACAAAAATAATTATCCTCAGGTAATATTATTCTAAAAATGTATAAATCAAAAAATGATATAATAATATTCAAAACTCAATATTAATAAAAAAAATTTAAACTAAATTATTTCATATATTATTATCCATTAATATCATCTAAAATTTCCATATTATGTTTGAAACTCCATGATTAAAAGGATTTTATATTATTTTATTCCAATATAAACAAAATATTTTCAAAAATAAAATACAATATGTTTCCAAATGAAACAAAATATTATCCTTCTATAATTTTCAATCTATCCAGGTAATCATGATGGCTAGTGTTTGGAATGAAACCCTTATCTTACCTCAGTCATGGGTTCCAGGCCCACTACCAAACCGGATTTGAAAGGTTTTCACCTAAAATATATGTCCTCCAATTTTCTTTTAATCTTCAAAAAAATTACAAATAAACTCTTTTTATTTGTCCAAGGGGTTACAAATACACCATCTAATATAGAATATCCAATATTATCATTAATCCTATTAACATATCATTACTCAAAACAACAATATGGTATACAAGACTTTGAACTTTTGATCATCCATAAGATTATAGAGGTATGAAAATATCTAAACCTACTAATATAATCACTAATCCAAATATCATAATAAAAAAAGTTATCTAATCCATTGATACAAACAATAATAACCTAGAACTGACACCTCAACTCCTATACTGAAATCCACAACATTACATTCAAATATGTAATTTTGATAATTATGACGAAAATTTTCCATCTAAATATTACAACATAAAAAGGAAAACATAGACCAATTAATAAATCTCGATATATTTAGAGTTAGAGTTTTATAAAATAATGAAATCTCTTAAAAAACAACTCATATCAACATGGACCTATATGTTGTAAAAAAAACTCCCATTTCACTAAAAATATCGTATTTCAGAATTGGTCATCAACATCATACTTATCTAATTAATTATAGACAGAAATCATTGAACATCATTCATTAAAACATAGAGAAAATGAAACATAATAAAGGTGAGATAAAATTCATAGTATGGGTAAACATAATACTAAACAATTAAAATTTCATCAATACACAAAATACATTGTAAGGGAATAATGACTTAATCAAAATGCATAAGTGAATCAAAAAATAACACATAATCATCACTAGTATGACCATCAAATATGAAAACCTAGAAAAGTAATTATTCATCAATATCAACAATCATGAGCCAGTGATATCAATATAGATCCATAAAATCATTATATACCCATAGAAAGCAAAGACAAAATATACTAGTATCTGGGAACGGAATATAATTGAACACTTAACAAATTCTTATAAAACCCATAAAATGGAATAATAAATATGGATGGATTCCATATCTAGAGTAACAATTTAATTAGAACCTATTCTACTCACACCCATCATATAATCTATAACATGCCCACCAGATGCTATCTGAGAACACCATTCATATGTAATGTCCAAGAACAGAATACATTGACATTTCATCGAAACAAATTGAAAAAAATTTATTATATTTATAACATTTTTACATATAGAAATGAAAACAATTTCCCAAAAATATATTTCAAAGATGCTTAACACATGAAAAATTATTATGTTTCATGAAAATATATTTGAAACATGATTAACCGATGAAAATGAAATGGGTACCGAAAAAAATTCATTCAAAAAATGATTAAACCCTGGAAAAAATGATTTTAGAAAAATTTCATTGAAAAAATTATAAACCCATTGAAAATAAATGGTTTACAAAAAATCTATTAGAAACATGAATAACCCCAGAATAAGATATGGGTTTCAAAATAATATCATAGAAAACATGATTAACCCATGTATAAGAAATGGTTTTGAAAACAGTGTCATTACAAACTGTATTTACCCAGGAAAAAGAAATGGGATACAATAAAAAGATCAATCTATAATAAATACCATATTATTTAATCATATATAAATATATATATTTATTAATTAATATTTATGTAAATTGAATAATATCTAATTGAGGAGGTGGTAGTCCACATGTCCATGAACTATGATATCTCTTTTTCATTGCATTAATGGGTAATAAAGAAAATGATATATTATATTTTAAGAAATTTAATTATGTCATTAATATCATATATATTTTATTTTTGTAATTTATTTTTAATTAAATGCATATTTAATAAAGTCCATGTAATCTGTGAACATATCACATCACTTTGGGGAGGCGGTAGTCCGCACATTCATTAATGATGTTAACATAATTACACAAAATTAAAGGAATAAAGGAATGTGTATATAAAAATTCCTAACGTATAGTGAAATAATAAATATCATATATGTATATCATATAAAAATAGTCCATCCATCATATTTCTCAACAATGAGAAGTAGTAAAGGAAAAACAAATGACATCAATTACTGAGGCGGTAGTCCATCGTATAGGAATGGTACCTTCGTTACCCCTTTAATGGAAGTGTGTGTTGGTTTAGTTCTAGAACATAAAAAAACATATAATTATATATATTATACTAATGGTATTATATAACCATGTAAAAAAGAATAAAAAATTTGTTGGAGAAGGAAATAAATCATAAATACACATTGAAGAATGTTTCCTCTAATTTAGGTAAATCCTTTTTGTTTGCAAAAAAGGGCATATTTTGTTGTATTTATGAGAAAATTAACATTTATAGGGTGAGGGTATAATTATTTATAGATTTATTTAGAATGTTTTGGTCAATTTGAAGTGGCTTGAGATGTGTGATAAAGGGGAACACTGAATATCTTTTTACAGTTGAGGCGGAGTGGAATTCTTGTAAATATAAATTGTTAAACATTATTGAGAGGTCTCACATACATAATGTGACTTCAATAATTACAAAACTTATATATAGGATGATATTTCGATGAAAAATTTCCATACAATCAGTTTTGGAAAATTTTCTTTGCAATGAGGCCCCTGTGTATTAATGGTTAACAAATAAGTAAAATCATTTTTACCATTCTCATTTTAATTAATTTTTGATAATTTCAATAATAATTTCGGTGAAAAACTATATTGAACTTATTAGAAATTAGAAAATATTATGATTCAAAATATGTAATCCACTTTTCAAAATTTTAATCATAGATGTGGCAGAAATTAATTTAAATTTATTCGTATAGACGGGAGGACAACGAAGGTCATTAAAGTGAAAATGTTCAAAAGTTTGATAAGATTGTATTTTCTAAAATCACAATTGTATTTTTTGAAATTAATAAACTAATATATATTTATATAAAATTGTTCTAATTTTAAATTAAAAACAAAACAAAATTTCATTTAATACTATAAATTATTTTGATGAAAAAGCAATGTTCAATTACAATTTTCCGTCATTCACTATTCATCATAATATAAAAGTTCTCCGAAAAACATCAACAATTCAGCCCAAATAAATTTTCATATAATAATTTCAAAAAAATAATTTTAAAATTTCTATTAAAATGTATAATATTGTAAAAAATTATATATTAATTAGGTTAACCATTAATAAATTGTAAAACTGTCATTTAGAAATATACATATTTTTATGCATAAAACTGTATTTAATATTATCAGGACCCTATAAAATATATTGGATAAATTTTAAAAAATAATTGAACAAATAATATATAAATTTTATATAACCATTCACTAATTGTGAATGAATTAATTTGTTATGATAAAAAACCATTCTTCTTATAAAAATAGTTTTCATAAAAACAAATAATTTATATTCAATTTGACTTTATTTTCATTTATAATTATTTGGATACCAATGTAACAATTTAATAGACATCTATAAAATAATATATAATAATATATTTATTCATATTCCATTCCTCCATTTAAATGGCCATGTGAAAACTGTTACGTTAAATAATTTACATTAATAGTATACTGTTATTTGGTATGACTCGGTCTTGTTGTAACATAAGCCGTCAAAGGGACTTGATGTTGCCTGAAATGAAATATAATCATATTATTGGATTTTATTTAATATAAACTTTGTATTGTGTCTAACATAATATATTTAATAATTTAAATTAATTTTCATGAATATATTTCATAACATTTCTGGATGTAATAGATATGACCTATTTGTTGGATGGTTTCTCCCTAGACTACGCTTTTCTCTATGAGACTAGATGTCTTTATTTTGTATGTAGTTTTTTCTAGAAATGGAGAGTAATTCCATAATACTGACCTATAGTAATACGGTTTTACGGTGCAGTGACCATTCTACAAAAGTGGAGATTCATGGCGTAGTAGTGATTCTCCTTTAGTGCCAGCCACGAATCAATTTATAGTTGCATTGACAGGTGAGGAGGAATAATTAGGAAATGGATTTTTAATATTATTATATAATTTATAGTGGGGGAACCATACTATTCCTTGTCTATTATAGATATGAGACATGTCATTAAATAATAACAACTTGTCACATATTTAGGGGATGTCAGACTCTAGGCTCTTGAGTTGTGTCTTCAGAGTATGATATTAATATTCAGGCATTTAGAAAAACCTATTTACAAGAGAGTGAATCTTGTGACTTATATGATTTGTAGAGAATCAATGAACAATTGGGATATTATAATATAGGTTGATAGGATGTGATATATGGTTTGGGGTCATTTCTAAACTAGATTATTTGACTATATTTTCACCGAGACATTGAGAGCAGAGCGGGCTAGTCTGTTCATGCATATGGTGTGGGGAATTGTGACAGTTATAGATTTCTTGGAATGATTGAAATAGTTTTAGTGTTTTGGACCAATGAAAAATTATAATGACTTATGAAGAGAGATACACATCAAGGAATCTCTCCGACCTCTCATTCATCCTCTGGTCAACTTTTACAGATTGACCTCTATTACTCATGTTCTAAATTAGACACTAATTATATAGAGGAAACGAAGGAAAGTGGGGGGAATATCGTAGTGTAGTATCATCCCTCGACCAAGTGGTTCAACGCCTTCATGTTGGAAGCTCCATTTTGAGGATTCTAATTAGTTGAGTACCATACAGGCTGTGACTGCTGGTAGTGTATTTTTTTAAATTATGGTGCTAGGTGCGGTAACATGAGAAATCAATGTGATATGAAGCCATGATAGTTTCATTATTATTGAAGGATGTAAAATGTACAATGATTTGGAAAAAAAATCACTCTATTAGTGATTGATATGGTTTGTCTGTAACACTCGTTTTGAGAGTGGGTTTCATAGCTCCACATCAAGTAGGGATCTAAAGAAGTACAAGTCATTTAGTCTAAATTTGTGGTACTTATTTTCACGGAATCCAGAAACGAGTTTCAAAAAGAGTTAAGAGTGGCCTACATTTGCTATTGAGATTGTGTCACATGTTCATGGTGTAAGAAAAATATATTTGGTACGTCATACACAGAGATGAATGTTATCAGAATGTATATGTTGAGATGTATGATTCTTATAGCCTCAATGTTAGTATCTTCTCTTTTTTAATTCATAGGAACCATATAGCGTTATATCCAAACTTTCGGTGGAAATAGATAGAATTATTTATCAGTGATCAAAGGGAATCATGATTCTAGAAAGTATGTTAGGGATCAGGATGGGGGAGGTACGTTTTTATTGGGAGTTCCCCCTTGAGGTTGGTGGGTGTCACTATGTATGGAATCTTTTTTTCCATGATATGACTAGGTTAGACATCATTCATGGGATGAAATAACTAGTATATTGTCAAGAATATGTTCATTTGTATCACTGAAGGGAGACATTCACATCACAAGAGGGCATAGTTTACATTCAAAATGGTAAATGAGATAATTCGTTGTGAAGGTCATGACAAGATCATCAGGGTATTGGAGGGATGATAGTCCATATTGCAAGTTGGTATATGGATGATAAGTTTTCACATCAGGTGGACATTCATCTAGCTGTTGACCATTTTAGGGATGGGTTATTAGATGAATTTTCTTGTTTTCCACATGAGTGAGGGGTTTATATATCCATCCATCTAGTGATTATTGTTTCACCATTATCAATGAATCCTTTTTGTATGGATATGAAGGAGTATTAGTAGATCAAGCAATAGCTTGCGGAATTGGATATAATGGTTTTTATTCATCCCAATAATTCTCAGTGGGTATAACCTGACCATTTTATAATAAAAGATTATGGAACCCGTAAGTTATGAATGGATTTTTTGTAATTTTACTAGATTATGGTTACGAATCGCTATCCCTTGCCACAGATATATCATCTTTATTACTTTCTTTTTGGAGCACATGTATTTTCAAAAATTAATTTGATGTTTTGATACCATCAAGTTCATTTTTGACCTATTGGAATACATTACATAACCTTTCATAAAATGTATGGTCTATAAGAGTATCTAGTTATATCATTTGGTATCACCAACATTGTTGTGGTTTTCATGGTGTTTATGAACAAAGTCATCCATCAGTATGTGGATTTTTTTTAGGGCTTTCATGGGTAATATCATCATGTATTATAACAATGAACATGACATGGAAACTATCATTAGATAATTATGGACACACAATGAGAGAATATGTTATGTTAAAATATGAAAAAGTGCCACTTATGGATGGATATGATTACCAAACTATGTCATACTATTATTAATACATGAGTTCGAGCTGACCCATAAAAGGTGAGAGCTTTAGTAACATGGGAGAATCCCATGAATGGATTTGACATATAATGATTAATAGAGAAAGTTTAATATTACAAGCATTTCATACATGAAATATAATTACTATATGTATCATTTAATAACTTGACTATGATGGATTTGAATCATTCATAGATAGATACTTTTTATACAACTGTTCAGATGCTTATGTAGCGATTTTTCTCATCATCAGTACTGATTTTTCAAAAGAAGCATAGAATCAACATTCTATATTGAATAACATCATGAATTAGGATTGGATTAGTGTTGATGCATGGGTATAGAGTCATAGACCACGTTTCGTGGTATTTGAGACCACCTTAGAGGAGTTATCTTATGCTACACCCTTATTTTCCATCAGTTTATCATTTATTGCATTGTTAAAGACGTTATTTAGTAGGAGATTTTTTTGGTGTACACCGACCATAAAATACTTGAGTAAATATTAAAAAAATGATATTTAAGGAACCTAGACAACCTTGGGTGTGTGAATCAAGGTGTAAACGTGTTCTCCAATCTACTAGATATTGTTCCCACATTGGTAGAAACTTGTTTGAACCTCTATAATGGATATGTGAAGTAATTAAAACATTCAAATGTTGAAGGAAATCACAAATATTTTACGTGGTTCACCAGTAAGGGCTACATCCAAGGAGCATACACAGACAGGTTTCCGATCACACCTAATTCCACTAATCTTCACTAGGTGTGGATTATAATGATTCAAGAACAATCCCTCTATCCCAAGAGCATTTACTAATGATTCAGAGATTTCTGACTACTTCCCTTCGATATCTTCTATAGAATCCCCCTAGCTCACTACCTTGGAAAGGTCTTCACTCAGTTTATCACTACTAGAAACTAAGGATATAGACACACTTATATAGACATGGATTAAAAAACTATTGCTATTGGATAAGATATCCCCACATGTATTATGTTTTACGTTGTGCTACACCCCTAAACCTCGCGATTCCACCCCCAATTTTAACCCGATTGATGTCTCCTCCCCACGATTCGGTGAAGCTCCTCACCTGATTTTTCCACCCATCGTCCCACTATCCTCCTCCAACAACGTGACCAACCAACCTCGATTATCCTCCAATGACTTGGCCACCCAACCTTTGGACGATTCTCCTACGATGACGGGGCCACCCAACCTCCCTGCGATCCTCTTCTTTCGACGCGACTACACCTCTGACTCCACCTTCGGGCCACCCAATTCCTCTACTCACATGTATTTTCAGTCTTCACACATTTCAGGTTCCCCTCCACATCTCACCGATCCTTGGTCCATGACTCAAATATTATTAGTGGCTTGCGGTTGGGTGCCTAGGGTTTGTTTTATATTTACTCAATCGTCTATTCTATTTATGCTATTGGGGTTTCAATTAATTATGATTTTCTCTAATAAATATCCACATACATAAGAACCAAAATGGCTATAATTCATCACATTACTTACGATTTATTCCAAAGAGAAGGGTTTATTTGATTTAATATCCATAACCTCTTCTATTATCAATGGGTAAGATTTATTTGTTTCGATTTATTGTCTTCTTAATAGTTACTTTTGACTTTGAAAGGGTTAATTTGATTTCACTTATTGCATCGTGTATGATTTCATGGGATTTTTGTCTAATTTTCATTGGGATTGTTTGTCTTATAAATTTTAAATCTAAAAATGATAGAAATCAAAAGTTATGATGATATGAATTAAAGATTAATGAATTGTCTATGGTGAGTTATAAATAAAAATTTCATTAATATATTTTATTCATTGATTATTATTACCTTGGTTAATGTAAACCTATGTTTCATAATGATGGATATATAACATATCACAATATTGTTGTAGTTGTTGATTAAAAGTAATTTTTGGAGGATTCAATAAATGGAATGTTGAATTATCAAAAAAAATATAGAATATCATTTTCTCATATAAATATAATCCAATATGATTATGATGAGTAACAAAGAACATTTCTGTTCCGAATACATGATGTGATAGATGCATAGGATTGTTATTCCCCATTGGGTCTTATTCATTTCTGATTGTGTGTTTACTCATAGGTTTTTATTCTAGAGGTTAATCCACACTAACCTATACCTACCCACCAATTCTTATAGAAATAAAACTATGGGTTAAGAATTGGTTAAAATATGTGTTTACCCAAACAATGATATATTAATGTTCTTAAAATATTTCATATTTTTTCTTATTCTCTTTTTAACTCTAAAATCATAGATCCATGGGTTCTCAATGTAGATTTTTGATTACCTCAGTACTCCATCTCTCTCTATAGGTCCTTCATGGAAGGATCTCGAATTTATCCTTATGTTTGGTAACCTGTTAAAGGTTAAGGCTTTTCCCTTATGTACTGGATGTATGGGGGATGATAAATCTATTATAAAATCAATTCAAAAGGTGACTTGGATTGATATTTCATTCCTTATACAAATTATATTATTAAATACTCCTTGGAAACAAGGTTGTTCAACAACAATTTATGGACCCCCTTCAAGTGTACGCACATACCTAGTGGGATCCATAATTGGTAGGATAAAAAATTTTCCTATGGTTGGATTTATATTTTTTCAAGACCAAGTGATTTTTTATTGAAATATATTAACTGAAAATTAAGATGTTTTACTAAATGTCATTTGAAAAAAAACACAATTTCCATTCTAAGTGAATTTGAATTTAATTTCTTAGATATGACATTGAGGAACAAGAAAAAATATGAGGCTACAATTCAAATAAATTATTCTAAGGAGTAGGTGATTACACTTATATCAATTATGGATTCATGGATTGTCTAAAAATGGACCCTATTAAAGTTATCAAATACATATGTGAATATATCATGGGTTAGAATATTAGAAATCATAGTAATATTTAGATTCTAATCCAATGAAATATAATATTTCTCTAATATAAAATAAATGTATCACCATCATAATTTTTATTTAAGATAAAGATATATATATATATATCACTTTTCAATGTAAAATTTTTTATAAATGAATAATAATTTAAAATGAGAGTTTTTTAGGTGGTTGTTAATATAGAAGTGTTATTTCACTAGAAAAACTATGTTGGACCTATATGGATGTCAGTGATTTATAGCTGGATGTTAAATATAATAGTATTAAATAACTAGATAGTTCTCTTATATAGTCTAATAAAGTGTATGGAGATCTGATTCCGAAGTTACAAATGGGATTTGAAGACATTTTAAATATTCTTGAATATGATATGTATTATCTAAATCTATAATTATGGGTGTAAGAAGTGAAAATTATAAATCAAGAAGTCACCCAAGTATAATCATTACATGTTTTAGGAAAATAAAAGTATCCAACGCACAAACTAATGATGATAATATTACTAAAAAAATGCTCAAAATTGTTTCAAAATAACATTAATTGATCGAATAATTTTTTCACCTTATTCTCATAGAGGAATGTGATAGACTATCCTGATAAATCTATTGGTACTCATGAATATTTATTTATTACCCATGGTTTAAAAACAAATTATTTACAAATATGGGTGTGAATAAATAATTAGAATCCATCCATATCTTATGATTTGTCATTGAGTATGAATTAAATACATGGATATCTAAATAAAGCACAAAATCATATTGTTGTTTCCCAAAAATAAAAAGTAACAATAAATAGATTTACTACATACAATAGAAATAGAAGGTGATTTATTTTTCAATAATATTTATTCTAGACATTTCAATAGATGTATAGTGAATGTTGGAATAATATGTCGACATATGTATGATATATGAGGTCTATATTCCAAGGGAGTAGACAATATTTTGAAAGAAGACCAGTTGAAAAAATGATGAATTCCCAAAATATGATTAATCTATCTATAAGAAACAGTTTTCAATATTTTGAATATATTTTTTAAATATGAAAAATTTGATCATAGTTATGATTGTTGTTAATATATACCAACTCAAGAATGTTTACATAAAAATTTCATTATAAGAACTCAATAAAAACTGACGTATGTATGACATGAAAATGAATCTACCTTGGGGAGAAAACAAAATAAAGATATTATATCACATAATCTAAATAATTCAATGAAGGGGGTTGAATATGGTCTTCAAATATAGATGAAAATCCTAAACTATGGAAGAATAGTCTAGATCATGGCCTATTGAATAATGGCCTTAAGGTCATGATTGATGGAATGGGGCTAATGTAGCAAATTGAATAGATTCAGGAAATGAATCATAGAAATCATTTAATTAAAAATATCCTTGAAGAAGAAGAGTTATAATGACTCTTAAATATTGGTATTCTAAATAATACCAATAAGATAAAATGACAATAAAAAACTCTAGGTCATACAATAAATAAATTATTAACTTCACATATTAAAAATGATGAACTATTGATGTGAAAATCAGAAACATTAATGGCTCTAAATATCTAGAAATTTGTTGTAGAAAATTTTTCCAAACACATTAATTTTGTAGATCATGTTCTTAAAGGTTGTTTGATCATATGAATTATGTAATGGATAGATCCTAAGAAGATATATCTAGTATAAAAGTATAGAAGAGCTCTATATTCTAAAATAAGGGTTCATGTACCATATTTGATGAATGACTAAAATAGCAGAAAATAATATTTTCCAATGATTTATATAATTTGAAAATAAATGGGGAAATCTAGCATGAATACATCTTAACACTTAATATATGGAAAAAATATTAGTTCAGTTAGGATGTAAGTCATGACCTTATTAAAATGATTATTTATTCCATTTTTTTGGAATTAAAGGTTATATTAAAAATGGTTAGAACTACATGGATGTTATTATCATTACAGAACTGTGGGTTTTATCCATCATGGTTCATTCAAACTGGTATAACTATCACATAAAAATTACAAAAAAAAATCCAATGGATATGAATATAATTTATCCTTGGGAAAAACTATCCATGATGAAGATTGTTGTGAAGCATTCCTAGAGGTTGTGGGTGGGGTGTGCATGGGGGAAGTTTGGGGGGGTGAAAGTGGGGGTGCATGTGTGGGTGTTGGGGGTGTAGCGGGAACTGGCGTAGGGGGGGCTAGGGCTGGGGCTGGGGGTGGGGGCCAAGGGGTGCTAAGGGATGGGGGAGGGGATTTGGGGGTGTGGTGATGGTGTTGTAGGGGGGGGGGGGTGCTGGGGGCCTAGGCAGGGGGGACTAGTGTTTGGGGGCTGGTGTAGGGGGGCTAGTGTTGGGGGTGGTTATGGAGGGAAGTGGGGGTGCATGGGGAGAGGATGTGGGATAGGGGTTGAGGGGTGGGGGGTGATGGGGGATTCTGGGGCTAGGGGAGAGGTATAGGGGAGTCTGTGTATGGGGGGACTGGTGGGGGGGGAAGTGCTGCGGGTTAGGGGTAGTGGGGTGCATGTGCGGGTGGGGGTGGGGTGTCGGGGCTGGGGGTAAATGTTTGGGGGAGGGGATAGTGGGGTGTGGCACATGGGGGGATGGAAATAAAATTTGAGAAGTGTTTTGGAAATGAACAGAATATGGGAAAAGGAAGGGAATGAGAAATAGAAGATGAATATGAGTTCCTTTATATTCCACATGTTTACTATATACTAAATAGGCACAACTTTTTTATATGATTTCATATCATAATTGAGATATATATTGGAAAGAAATGCTAAGAAGATAATATAGAATGGAAGTTATAATATGGAAGAATGAGGTATACTTCATGGATGTTTTATTTCTATTGTTTATGCATGTACTGATTCAATGATTGTAGATATTATGATTAAAAATGTTTGAATTTGTAGCTGTTTTGTTTTGACATGACCAACTTAAATTATCAGTCCTATGGGAGTGACTAAAGGATGATATTGTAGTAATAATAGAATGTAATTATAGAATCTATAATGATAATGGATTCATGTAGAATTTATCATCACTGATCACATATATATAAGAAGTCATTATATCTCATTTATTTTCCCTATATTTCCTTACTGGTGGTTTCTTGTGATGAGGCTAGTTGTATCCACGACAATCGATGATAGTGAGTTCAACATCGGATTTGGGTAATATTTATTCAATTTTTTATTCTTTGGCCAAATTTTAATTAGGATTTTTGTGGTTTTTGGGATCATTATGTTTTTTAGTGCTTTCTAATTATTGTGGAGGTGGATTGGAGTTATAATTGAAGTAGGATTACATATATATGAACAGGTATTAATATATATATATATAAGTTCCCCTTTTATATATATTCACTCATGGTAGTATGAATATATATTTTTGGGCTAGGTGTTATTATATATAGATATAAAAAAATGAATATATGTGTAAATGTAAATGGGTATATTCAAGTATGAAAATATATAAAAGCACCCCCTTGTTCATATTTGGCCATTAAAATATATATAAAGGTGTTATGTGTCTATATATATATGTGAAGTTTCATATGCATGCAACTGGAAAAAAAGGAAGATTCGAGTTGTCATTGTCAAAAGCAGTACGCCTTGTGGTTGAGTTAAGATCCCTCTACCTAACAATTTAATATAAATTATATAATTCCTTGAGTATATTAAAAGATTTTTTCATTATTATATAATGTGTATATGCTTTGAAAATTGGTTTTGGCTCTTTGAAATTACATTTTCACCTATTTTACAAGATTTCCCTAATCCTTCAACCTGTACTAGTAGAATGTTTTATCCAACTCAACAGTATTAAATGATATGTCATTCACATTAGAGATGAAAGTGACCTCATTTTAAGAAAAAATTAACGGAGCATTCTCATTAAAATCAAATACATAATGAAAATCTTTATTTTCATTTCATCAGAACACAAACAAATGGCCTTGAAAACATGACACTTTCTTCAGTAACCTTAATTTGAAACAGTTGACCCAAAAAATAAATAATTTAACCTATTAAAATAAATCCACCTATGAATGATGGATAGCGTGACCATGGGTTTCACACCATGAATCCCTACCTCGGGTAATTTCATCACATGAATTGAGGTTCATATCCGGAAGTGTTTGAGATAGGGGTTTCACACCACAACAAACCCCATTCAAGGCATAAACCTATCGGGTCACAACATGAAAGGATATGATAGCTTAAATATCTGTTATTTTGACACTAATCCTCCTCGAACATCCTCCCAAGACGCATATTTTCCAACAAGGGACTCAATTCAAATCCAAAAAATACCATTTAGAAATATCTAATGTTCAGATTTATGATCCCATTTTTAATTATAGAAATAACCCAAGCTTCATATTAAAAACACAAATATCCTCAAATAATTATTTATCAAAAACCTGTGGGGCATTTCAGACACACCACCTTAACACTTCTCATCCCAGAGAAGCCGTGATATTCATCAAAACATGTCTCACAAACTACTATGGTTGTCAATTCTTTAAAAACTCACTATTATCTGTCTATGAATTCTAAACATGTTTCTGTTAATCAAATCCAAAAATCAAGGAATGTTTTTCACTATAAGTCAAGCCACTCACTCACTATTAATGAAAACTCCAATAATGCTCCCACTACCCCCAAATATCTAAAAGCTCGTTAGTGTCTTCAATAGATTTATCATAAATCTTATGGGTATCCCCACCATATTAAACTTCTCATGAAGTTTGACTAAAAATCATGGTGCTCCTAACCATATGAATTTTTAATTGAGAATGATCATCCAACAGTCTATCGAACTAGTAACTGGATTTTGAAAAATGATCTCAATGTTTTTTTCACCTCACAGTGTCCAAACCCACAAAAAATTCCAATCCATTCCCCTCTGGATGGATATTCCTAAAATTTCTTGGTTTCACCAGATGGGGTGCTATCACATCTCTCAATCAAGATGACTTCACCTCTTGAGGCATCATGAGATCATATAATGCCAACACATATGTTTTATTCCTGACTCTCAGAGTAATTTCATTGTTGGATCACGAACTATGTGATTCCTCCTCCATGCTCTCACTCTACGCACTAACTCACCTCTAATACGATTCAACCTCATATCACTCAAAAAAACATTTGGATCCCGATTCCAATTAACTAAGTCCACTCAACAACACATCTAAACTTAAAATAACTTATTACCCAAAGAACCAGAAGAGATAAGATCTTTCCACACAGTTGCATCATTTTTCACCTCAATCGTTCAATGAAATTCTCACTAAAAAAATGACACATATGACATGAGTTTCAGTTACAGACAACTAATATGATTATCCCCACCATAGGAATACCATTATCATTAACCATCCAAAAAACACCAGGTCTCCGTAGGCCCTATTCTATCCGTCACTAAATGTAATGAATAGATGGTGTGGACCTACTTATCCCTAAATACCAATGAGGAATATCTATTTCCACTGACTCTCACATCATTATAAATTATCCATGCCAACTAATTATAGTGAATAGAGCTCTCTACATCCTATTTCTACCCATACATGGTTACTATGGATTACCACAAACAACTACTCAACAGCTGATCCAAACGGGTCCTATCAACAATCCTCACTGACAATACCCCTACCAAGGACGAAAAAAGGCTATCTTGGGGGGGGGAGTGGTATGCAGGGGAGGGTTAGTGTGATGGGTTATGTTGCAAGGGGAAGGGGGGTGTGGGGGGGTGTGGGGGTGTTGTGGGTTATATTTCAAGTGGATGGGGGTGGGAATGGGGTGTGTTGGAGGGGGTTAGTGTGCAGAGGGTGGGCAGGGGGTGTGTGCAGGGGGGCATGGGGGTGGTGTTGGGGAAGGGGGCAAGGGGTTGTGTAGGTGGCTGGGGGGTGTGCTGGGGAGAGGTGGAAGGGGGTGTATGGGGAAGGGGGAGGGGTGTAGATGGGGGTCCAAGGGATGTGTATGGGTCGTGTGAAGGGGAGGTGGTGTACACGGTTCTTTTTCATGGGGGATAAGGGTAGGTTGTAGTGGGTGTTTTGGAGGTGCAGTGTGAAGGGGGTGTGATGGGTCCTTTTTCAAGGGGAAGGGGGTGGGAATCCGGGTGATTTTTGGAGGGGGTGGGGTGCAGGGGGTGGTAAGGGGGTGTGTGCAGGGGGTGGGGTGGGCAGGGAGAGTGTGCTTAATAAGGAGTAGGGGTGTGCATGTGGTAGGGGGTGTGCTGGGGGGGGGGAGGGGGATGTGGTGAAAGGGGTAGGGGGAGGGGTCTATTGGGGGGGGGGGGGGTCTAAGGGGTGTGTAGGGGGTCTTATAGGGAGGGTGTGTTATGGGTTATTTTGAAAGGTGTAGGTATAGTGTGTAGGGGGTGTGTAGGGGTGAGCAGTGTGAAGGGGTGTGGGTAGGGGGCGTACTAGGGAACGAGGTAGGGAGTGTGTATTGGGTAGTGTAAGGGACATGGGTGGTGCTGGGGGCGGGGCAGGGGGCGCGAGGGGAAGGGGGAGGGTGGCAGGGGGAGGGATCAAGGGGCAGGGGGTGTGATGGTTTCTCTTGCATGGGGGTCGTGATAGGGTGCTTGGGGGTCAGACAGGGGGTGTGCTGGGGTGGATGGGGAGTGCTGGGGGGTGCAGTTGGCTACGAGGTGTTTAGTGGGCATGGGCGGGATGGAAGGGGGGTGTGATGGGGAAGGGGGTAAGGGGTGTGCATGGAGAAGAGGATAGGGGGAGGGGTTGAGTGGTGGGAAGGGGGTGTGCTGGGTGCGTAGGGGTGTGTTGGGGGAGGAGAATGAGGGTGGTCTGGGTGAGTCGTAGGGGTTGGCAGTGTGATGGGGGGTGGGTAGGGGGTGTGTGATGGGGAAGGGGGTGTAGGGGGAAGGTTGAGGGGGTAATGGGTGCATAGTGGGTGTGTGTAAGGGGATGTATGCACGAGTGTGTGTGTGGAGGGGGGGGGGGGGGTAGTTGTTTTCTAGGGATGTGAGAAGGGGGTGAGCTGGGGAAAGGGGGTGTGGTAGTGGGGTGGGGGAGCAAGGGGCATGGGGAGGGGTGCATGGGGGTGCAACGGGGGGGGGGGGGGGGGGGTCCACCATGTAGCCATGTATAGGGTGGTCCAGTAATTCTACCCATTTGTGGGCTAGTATTTGAATTTGTATATCTCATTTTCTATCAGATTTCAAATCATCAAACATTACCTAGGAAAAAAGCATCGAGAAAGGAAGAATACATTAAAATAGCCTTGTCTCTATAAATATATTCCTCTCAATAGCCAGCACTACTGAACGATGGTTTTTTATGGAATAGAGAGACATATAGAAAGGGTTTTAAACTGTGGCTATAGACCTATACCCACGATTTAAAACTGTGGAAATATATATTTCATGAATTTGGATTCTTTCTGAGTTTAAAAGCTGTGGCTATAAGTTGTTACCTTGTTTCAAACCATGGATATAGTGTTTTCCCTATATCCATTCCAATACCAGCCACGATTTATGATGCCATGGTTATAACCTATAGCCCCGGTTTCTGGACCGATATCCACACTTCCAAACCGTGGATATAACCTCATTTTTTAGTAGTGCATCGACTAGAAGGTCGCTTCAACAAGTTTGCATGAACGTATTTTTCCTTGTTCATCATGAGACACTTGTTGCATTGAAGTCCAGAGTTGATTCTCTTTTATATTTAGTTTTATTCATCATTTAAATTATATAATGCACTAAATATTAATCTTGCATTCTCAAGATTATGAATTTTCTTCTTCTTAAAACTGTCGCTCAATCTATGAACTGTCTCTGATATCTGTGTTGTGCTTGCTTCGTGTATCGTGCCTGCTCTGCATACTGTTCCTGCTATACGTACCGTGCATCCTTCATGTACCTCACCAGATCTACATACTACACCTGCTCTGCATACGAGGCCTGATCCGTATACCGCTCCTACACCACGTACCGCACATGTACTGTGTACCCTGCCTGCTATGTATAATGCACATGTATACCACCACAACGTATCTCTTGGGCATACCATTTCTTCATTCTGAATACTTATTCTTCAAATTATACAAATTATTTAGTCTCCATCATACCATTTTTTCATACACATAATCTCTTCCATAGACCATTCCTTCCAATTTTGTAAACCATTTCATCATTCATGTATCGCTTCGTCATTAGTAGAATCCCTCCCACATACCACTTTCGAAGCTAGCCGATTTCTTCCACTGTGATGATATTTTCATATCTAATTCTCTATCTTCTTAATGATGGGATTATCACCCCTTGTATAAGCATAAAACATCACAAATTTCTCTAATCCTTTATGCCCATATTTTCAATGTTGGGAAAACTTCACCACATACTAAACTCCATCTGTGTACTGTAATCATCCACCAGGTACAGTGATCCTTTATCCCATATCGTTAACCTTCCATGTATTGTAATCCTTCTAGTCTGTATACTGCATCTATTCTGCCAAGGAGGAGCCATCCTGTGTATCCCAACTCTTCTGCCGCAAACAATTTATAGTATCGCGACTTGTTACACTAACCATCTAGTGTACCTTTTATACTACATGGAATGCAGCCGCCAACCATTCCCAGACATGGTACATATTCCATGATCCGAGTTACGTTCTTTTTTTCCATTGCTGGTTTCTTGCACCATTCCGCATCTCTTTCACTCCTCTGTGAAAAATCCTTCCATTGCAAAAGACAAAATCCAAATTTAGAGGTCAAATTTTTTGGAAAACACATGGAAATGGAACCACTATAAATATCTGTATCATAATGAACCCACATGCTACATGAATGTCACCTGGACTCTTCAATAGTTAGCGGATTTCATCATGAACATCTTCCACCATGATATATAATCTTTTAACTATCTATTTCAGCATCATAATATTCTCTAGGGAAAGTAATGAATCTTCCCAACATCCTTGTCTTCCAGTATCATCAGTCGTTCCAATCAAAAATGAATATGACTGGCATCATCTTCTCAGATTTGTATGATCATTTTTAAATCATCAAATTTACACATGATCCCTCATGTAATAATGAATGTCTCTTCCTGTTGTCTCTTGCATGGTCACTTTGAATAGTAGGATGTTACGTGATCATAGTATAACATGACGCCCTTCAACACTCTCTGAGAAGGTTTCATTATTCTACACTATATATCACCTTTGATACATGTAATTTAAACGTAGGATTATTTCAACAATCATCTGAATTCCATTCTCTATCTACTTTGGAGTTCCTCTTCATCTCATTCTTTATTTTTACCTATATTGTAATCATTGGACAAAAAAATACAATCTTCATACATGAATAACGTTCCAAAAATATCCCCACTTGTTTTTGTTGTCAATGCCTTAAAGTTCTCCTCATATAAATGTATCAATGTCATAAAGAGACACTTAAGTCTCCCTTTATTCTTCTTCTTTCTCTCCAAATTTTGAACATTAATTTCACTTTTTCCACCCTTTATCAACATGAAATACACACTACATCGGAAAATGATATCAATACATTATTAAGAAATGATCCATAAATCAAATAATTCTAGGTCTATTTGAGAAAAGCTCGGTGTAGAAAAATAAGGATTTGATTTAGAAAAAAAGCTGTAGATTATCCATAGATCATGATGCCCTATAAGATTAGAATTCATATTCTTGTCTTTAAGGGAATCCCACATTCATTCCAAGTTGAAGATATTAAATGTGATAGTCAATAATCAATGTGAAACACCTACAATCACTTCAAAAAATGATCCAAAACATTCAAGTGTAATTAGAAGGAAGTGACCTTGGGGCACGTCCATTCATCTCATTTCAGTAATTAATTCTGTTCCTCCTCCCTTTATAAAATGATATTCATTCTGAGTAACCAAAGATGAATGATTGGGAAATGAAATACCTTTTCTAATGAAATGTTCTTCATGAAATTTCTAGATTAGTTGAATTTGATAATAACTGAGGTTGATAATGTTTAAGATAATTACATGGGAAGAATTTTCATTTTGTCTCCAAATCAAGGGAAACACTCCTCATAATCTTCATCAAGGGTGATCCTACCTCATTTTAATCTATTAATATCAATAGAATAATCTTCAAAGGATGGTAATTTATTCAGCTTAGCTATCAAGAGTTGATTACATTCACTACTTCTCAGGGTCTCCACATGAGGCTAGGTTTGACCTTAATTTCTCGGTATCATCATCACAAATACAATTCACAAATGATTAAGGGAATAAGGTGGTTTCTCCATCATTCTTCAATGTGATCAGGATGGCTACTATGGATTCCTCAACAAAGATTCTCCAATGTCTCTAGTGTTCATGCTCAAATATCTTTACATAATTTTTGATCTATAAGTATGTGACCTGGGTCTCTTCATATTATAATCTTCTTTTCATAGAGAGTTATTATTCTTAATATCCATATTAAATGATACATTAGTACTCCTCTTATGGACTGCATTTTTCTCTTTTATTATGGTTAGAAAACCATTTTCAATGTGACTATATTTTATACATCTCTCACACAAAACATCGATAACATATGTGTCTCCTTTAGTTTTTACTCTCTCATGCACATTGTCTTCATCACGTGAATGTTTTTATTTTCCTTTAACACCAGTCTTGTAATTTTCATCTTCATGTTTCTTTATTCATTCCGAATCATCTGTCCAGATTACCAACATGACATTTGGAACTATTACATTAGGTTTTGATCATCGATACGAGTTCATCTTAGTGTCATATCTCTTAGTTTCTATAACACTCCAAGTTTTTCTAAAAATAAATTGAAATTCATGGAACATTATTTTATATAGATATTATTAATTAGCCTTTAAAACATAAATTTTCTACATCAATGTTGTGAATTTCAAGAAACTGTAATCTACATTTGTGTTCAGTATGTTATTTGTAGTCTATTGAAACCAACTTGTTTTTTTGGTGAATAGTAACATACCCTTATGAATAGTAATATCAATAGTAATATGACCCTAATGAATAGTAAATTTTATTATTATTTTATTTTATTAAGGCTTTAATAATATAGCATCTAGGTTAGTTTTTCATTGTGGTATAGAAGTAGTTTCATAATTAGAATTGTTAATTTTTGAATTATGTATGCCTTTATTTAAAAATTAAATTAATAATATTTAGAAAATTAGTTTCAAAAAATGGAATTCATTTTTTAAATCTATACGTCGATAAAAGGTTAGGGTGAATTTTGAAATTTTTTCTTAAATAGTTGTTTTTCAGTGAATAGTAAAAAATACAGTTTTTAGTTTTGGTGTGTTAATGACAACATTAATGATATAATTTTGATTTCATAAATTTTTTCAATTTGTGTGTAGGTAAATAATTTGTGAGGTGTCCCAAGTTGCATATACCATTGGAAAATACCCTGGGAAAGCCCATGGTTTTGCAAATTCCACCCATGAGGTGTCCCATGGAAATTATTAAAATATTACCTTACTTTTTATATAAATACCAACCCATTCTTTCACTAAAATCAATCCCAAATCATCCTCAATGAAACTCTGGATTCCTTACCACTATATTAGTCCTCTCAAGGTTTACTCAAGCCCCCAAGGTCCCAACCTTCAAATTCTATGGGTTACACTACAAGGTAAGAAAATTCCCAATTTCTTTCTTTTTTCATTAATGTTATATTTTATGTGTTAAAACATTAATGTTTCTATAACATGATCTTATTTCACTATTATTATTGATATATTCTATATTATGATTCATTTATATATGGGTGAACCTTGTCCCCTTTCTTCTTAGTGTTTTCTAAAACCCGATCGCATAGTCGTTTGGTGGCCGAATTTTCGTAAGAGATTTCTCACTTATTCTATTATTTTGAGTTCCTTCCTTATTCATTATTCATATATCCTGACCCAGAGGAATGAAATCTCCATAAATCATGTAAATTTTGGATTTTATAATTATTATGTAAAATTATTCATCATTATTCTTCTCTACTCCAACTTATTTAATGAATAAAAACATTGTTTGGTATGTGTCTAATTACTGACATCATGGATGATGTGATTTCAATTTCCATTAATTCATTCAAGTCTGGTCATGTAACCATTTATATGGTTGAACCAGGTTATATATATTTGTTAGGACTCATCCATGGTTCTGGAATTATTTTTTACTCCTGGTTCTTATTTATATGACAAATTGAGGTTGTTATTATCAAAGAACCACTAAAATAATCTAAACAAACATCATTAATGTTGTAACTTATGAGTCATCCTCATATTAACCATCAAAATTATAAATGTTATAAATTATGGGACTAGAAATATGTAAATACCTTTCCATTACAATTCTGTAATTTCACATCCAATCGACAAGAACTTCCACCATGAACCAATCATGGAAACCATGTTAAGAACTCACCCAAAAACAGTGCAAGGAGCAAAATACTTACAATTAATGGTTGAAATGATGTTATGAAACAATAATATAAGATGTTATAAACATGAAAATTTTTCTTTAAAATACAAATAACACTATTTTAACTATTTATACAGGATTTTTAAACAAGTTTGAAGTATGACAAACCCGAGGTTAGGGAATTCTTAACCCAATTTCCATTCTTTGGGATAACCTTCTACATCATCATTTATGAGATATTTAAATTGTTTTTGTGATGGGTTGGGCTTATATAAAGATTTAGTATGTGTATTTATAGTATATATTAATACTTCATGCACTATATTAAGACTCTCTTCAATTTTATGATATTTATAAGGGGATTTTCATTAAAATCGTCTTTTAAAATTTGATGTTATGAAATTCCAATGTAATGTTTTTATAGAAATATTCACGTTGTATGATTATTTTTTGGTTCTGGGGAATTATTTATGATGAAGGGTGGGCCTATATCTCCCTCCAATTTATTTTTTATGAGTATTTTGGAGGTCGGACATTTGGTTACATCTTGTGTAACTGCAATGGTTACACAATGTAAGGTAGCCGTGAGGGTTACAAATTATAAGGTAGCTAAGAATGGTTACAAGATTATATAATTAATTTCCCAAGATAACTTTATAATTATATTTATGTTCTCATGTTTTTTGTGGATCTTGTGTAAATATCATGTTACACAAATTAAGTATATATGGGTGAGAAGTATGTTTTTTGAAAATGTTTTCATACGTTACGAGTATTCATGGAATAATGTGATCATCCCATATTTTTCATACCTTACGGAGCATTAGTGGTCATTCCAAGTTTTTAAAAGTTTTTCACAGGTTAATGGATGTTTAAGAAAAATAATTAATCCATGATAAATGTTGAATAATTGTCAAGATTTCATGTTTATGTTTTAATGTTTTATTTTTTGAAAAAATGGTACCTGCTTTTATGGTATCCACTATGTAATAATGTGTAATGTTAAGAATATATTTTCCTACTTATCGAAAGATATAAACTTGAAAAGATCATCAATGTAAAATTTAGTTTTTTCTTGACTAAATTAAGGATTATTTATGTAATAATTTTGGGACCTTATAGTTGGTATTAGAGGATGGTTTAGATAACTTATGGGGATAGAGTGTTGTTAATAGAATACCATAAATGATTTTCACGCTATGTTTAATTTGAAATGATATATCATTTAAATATAACCATTTTGATTCATATAAGATATGTTTGTTCAGAATGTTTGTCCGCATATGGAACAAGGATGCTAAATAGGATAGGCACCGAAAGAATCACATCCTTCCAGAACTACCGCCCTGAATGGTAGGGATTGGAACTAAGAACATTTGTGATAGTAATGGCTCAACTAATGAAAAAATAAATGGTGGTGGAATCCATTCAAGAGAACTAATAGAGGTACCACAACAGAACATGATAGTAGTGGAACATTTTATGAGACAACATCCTCCTGCATTCAATGGATCTTCTAACCCTTTAGCAGCTGAAGGATGGATCAGATCCCTTGAAAAGATATTTGATGTTATGGGATGTTCAGTCAATCAAAAATTAAGTATTACCATTTATCATTTTTAAGGGGAAGCTAACCAGTGGTGGTCAATGGTAAGTAATATCTAGGGTAGAGAGGATTTTTATTCATTAGAGTGGGTTGAATTTAAAAGTATTTTCCTTGAAAAATATTTTCATAAGGTTGTGCGACATAGAATGGAGAAGCAATTCCTTGAATTGAAACAAAAGAAAGAAGATTCAGTCGCTGTGTATGAAGCAAACTTCACCCGACTAGAAAGGTATGATCCAACTCTTCTTCTGGATCATGATATCATAATAAACTTTTTTTACTTAAGAATGAAGCCAAGGTATCGAAGGGCGTTGGCCTCCCATGAATTCAAAAGTTATGAGAATATTGTCCAATGCGCTTAGTGGTTAGTGATGGAGTTTTCTGATGATCACGTTCATTTTGGTAACAAAGAGAATAACAGGTCTAGATGGTAAGAAATGGGTAAGAATCAATCAATGAAATCTGATTGTAAGAAAATCTGATTTCCAGTTTTTGAAAAATGTGGAATGAAACACCATGGGGAATGTCTTAGCAAAATTGGGAAGTGTTTTAAAGGTGGTAAGTTTGGACATATGGCCTGAGATTCCAATGAAAATGATCCTAAGTCTAATCATGAAAAGCAGACTGTAAAGTGTTATAAATGCGGTGAGATGGGTCATTATGAAAATTCCTGCCCAAAGAGATATCTGAATGATTCAAAGAAACCAGACTACAAGAAAAAAGGTGTAATGCGATCCTTTACGACTACCTCAGCAGATGTTGGGCTATCCGATGAAGTTTTATCAGGTACTTTGTTTGTTCACACATATTTTTCTAATGTTTTTTTTGATACGGGGTCCACACATTCCTTCATCATTGAGAAATTGTTTGGTAAATTGGAAATATCACCTCAACAAATGAGACCCTAACTTGTTGTTAAAACACCAGGGGGGAATTTTATAAAAAAGTGGAATTATAAGAATCTTTCTATTGTGGTCTGTGGAAAGAGATTAACTGCAAACCTTGTTGTTTTAACCTTATTTGAGTTTGATGTTTTTCAAGGGATGGACTAGATTTATGAATATCATGATAAGATTGAATGTTGAGCTAAAGAAGTTGTTTTTCAGAAATATTTTCTGTTTGTATAAAACAATGAACCCAGACAATTGATAACATATCACAAAGCTGAGAAAATATTAAAAGATGGAAATGAAATTCATCTTGCTCATATTGTTGAAAACAAGGGAACTATTCAAATTAATGATGTGCAAATGGTAAATAAATACCTTGATGTTTTTCCTGATGAGTTACCCAGTGTCATACCTGACCGACAAGTAGAATTCACAATTAACTTTGATCCTGTTGCTAAGGCAATTTTAAACCCCCCTTATCATATGGCTCCAATAGAACTTCTTGAATTGAAAAATCATTTACAAGATTTTCTTGAAAATGGATTCATTCATCCTAGAACGTCCCCAAGGGGAGCTCCAACTTTTTTAAAAAAAAGAATGATGATACCATGAGACTATTCATTGATTATTGAGCTTTGAATGAAATCACTATTAAAAAAAAGTATCCTTTTCCGCATATTGATAACTTGTTTGATCAGCTCTAGGGAGCTCGGTAATTTTCCAAGATTGGCAAGAGATACAGATACCATCAGCTGAAGGTGAAGGAGGATGACATCTCTAAAACAACCTTTCATACTAGATACGGGCATTATGAATTTTTTATTTTTTTCATTTTCATTAAATAATGTACCTGTTGTATTCATGAATATTATGAAGAGAGTATTTCATGATTTCTGGGATAATTTTTTGTTTTCTTATTGATGACATTATGGTATTTTCTAAAAATAAAGTGGTGCTTGAAAAACATCTAAGGGTTCTTTTTCCAACATTAAAAGAAAAAAAACTATACTGAAAATTCAACAAGAGTGATTTATGGTTGCAAAAAATTTCTTTTCTTGGGAACACTACAAATAAGGATGGAATAATAGTTGATCCGACCAAAATAAAAGTAGTTGATGAATGACCAAGACCCACAAATGTTATAGATATTTGAAGTTCTCTTGGGTTAACAGGTTATTACCGATAGTTTGTTAATAACTTTTCTCGGTTATCTAGCACGATAACATTGTTAACACGAAAATGGGTTAAATTTGATTGGACATAATAATGTGATGTTTGTTTTTAGTAACTGAAGACGGGATTGGTGAATGCTCCAATTTTGGCCTTACCTACCTGAACTGGTGAGTTTTTCATCTATAGTGATGATTCTTTGAAGGGACTTGGGGGTATATTGACGCAGAATGATCAGTTAATTGCATATGCTTCAAGACAACTAAAAATTCATTAGATAAATTATACCACACATGATTTGGAATTGGTAGATGTGGTTTTTTATTTGAATCTTTGGAGGCATCATTTATACAGAAAAAAATTTCAAATATATACTGACCATAAAAGTATAAAATATATATTCACTCCAAAGGAATTAAACATGAGGTGGAGAAGATGGTAAGAACTGATAAAGGATTATGACTGCACAATCAATTACCATCCTAGAAAAGCAAACAATGTGGAAAATTCCCTCAGTCAAAAACATCATGCATCATTAACCATGTTACCTTTGGAACATGATCCATTGATTGGTGATTTGATGAATTTTGGCTTCTGTGTTTTTGGTACAAGGAATACATTTGTTTTGTTTCAGGTTTCAGTGCAGTCTTTGTTGTCAGACAGAATAAAGAGAGAGCAAAAGGAAGATTGTGATCTATTGAAAAAGTTAGAAATGGTTAAAAAGGGTAGGTTTTGAAAATTAAACCATGATAAAGATTATATTTTAAGATTTGGAAAAAGGGTTTTTGTGTCTAGTGATTCTCAGTTGAAAAAGATTTTTTGTATGAAGCTCATAGTTCTCAATTTTCAATTCATCCTAGAAGTACTAAGATATACAGAGACATTAGGAGTATTATTGGTGGGATGGAATGAAAAAAGATATTTCTGATTTTACTGTGAAACTATTAACATGTCAACTGGTTAAATCTGAACGACAGTTACCGAAGGGGATGCTTCAGCCTTTTCCAGTGTTGGAGTGGAAATATGAGAATGTATCCATGAACTTTGTGGTGGGACTACCAAAGACTTCTTGAGGTAACAATTTGATTTGGGTTATTATTGATCAGCTAACAAAGTCTGCAGACTTTCTTTATATTCGAGATACAATGTCTTTGGATCATATTTCTTGATTTAACCTCAAAGATATTGTATGGTTTCATGGAGTTCCTCTTTCCATTGTATCTGACATAGATCCTAGGTTCACTTCCATATTTTAGAAGGGATTTTAGATATCGTTGAGCACATAGTGAAATTTTAGTACAGCTTTTCATCCTTAATCAGATGGGAAGTCAGATCGAACAATTCAAACATTGGAGGATACGCTTTGAGATTTTTTAATGGAATATCTATGAGGTTGGGATCAACATCATTCAACAATTGAGTTTTCTTATAATAACCGTTTTCATTCCAGTATTCAGGTGTATCCTTTTTGAGGCCTTTTATGGGAAGCGGTGTCGGACACTAGCATTTTGTGATGAAGTCGGTGAAAGAAAGTTGATGGGGGCCAATATTAGTTGAAGAAGTGGCTGAGAAAGTGAGGATGATCCAACAAAACATGAGGAAAGCTCAGAACAGGCAGGAAATTTATAAAGATAACAGAAGAAAATACTTCTCTTTCGAGGTAGGTGACTATGTTTTCCTTAAAGTCTCTCATTGGAAAAGTGTGATGTGTTTCGGTAAGAAAGTAAACCTAAGTACACAGTTCATTGGACCTTTGGAAATCTTGGATAAAGTTGGAATAGTTGCATACCGCGTAGCTTTGCCTCCGAGTTTGTTTCAGGTACACAATGTTTTTCACGTTTCGATGTTGAGAAAGTATGTGCCAGATTCATCACATGTCTTAAGCCTAGAAGTAGTTCAGATGGAAGAGATCCTTTCTTATGAAGAGAAACTAGTTTAGATTCTTGATCAAAGGGAACATGTATTGTGGAATATGGTAATCCACTAGGTAAAGGTTTTGTGGAGGAACCACATTCTTAAAGAAGCAACATGGGATTCTGAAAACACTGTGAGGGAAAAATACCCTCAGTTGTTTAATAAGTAAATAATATTTCAAGGATGCAATTTCAAGAAGGTGGGGAAAATGTAACACCCCATGTTTTTCTAAAAATAAATTTAAATTCATGGACCATTGTTTTTCGTAGATATTTTTAATTATCATTTAAAACAAAACTTTTCCACTTCTATGTTCTGAATTTCATGAAACTATCATCTACATTTGGGTTCATTATGTTATTTGGAGTCTATTGGAACCAACTTGATTTTTTTGGTAAATATTAACATACCCTTATGAATAGTAATATCAAATGGTAATATGAACGTAATGAATAGTATATTTTATTATTATTTTATTTTATTACGGATTTAAGATAATATCATATAGGCTAAATGTTTTTGTGATATAGAAGTAGTTACAGAATTAGAATTGTTAATTTCTGAATTAAGTATGATTTTATATAAAAATTAAATTAATAATATCATGAAAATTATTTTAAAAAAATATTCTTCATTTTTGAATTCTATATGTCGATAAATGGTTAGGGTGAATTTTGGGAATTTTTCTGAAATATTTGTTTTTTTGGTGAATAGTAAAAAAATACAGTTTTTAGTTTCAGTGTGTTACTGACATCATTAATGATGTAATAATGATGTCCTAAATTTGGTAGACTTTTGTATAGTTAAATAAGATGTGAGGTTTCTGAAGTGGCTTATACCCTGGGAAAATACCATGGGAAAGCCCATGGATTTACAAATACCACTCATGAGGTGTCCCTTGGAAATTATTAAAATATTCCCTTACTTTTCCTATAAATACCAAACCATTACTTCATTAACATAATTCCCAATTCCTCCTAAATGCAGCCATGTCCTTATTACCTCCATATTGGACCTCAAAAGGTTTCCTCAAGCCCATAATGTCCAAACCTTCTTGTTCTGAGAGTTACACTACAAGGTAATAAAATTCTCAATTTCATTCTTTTTCCTTTCATGTTCTCTTTTATGTGGTATAACTTCCATGTTTCCATAAATTGTTATTATTTACTTATTATTATTAATCAATTATGTATTCTGATTCATTTATGGATGGGGGACCCTTATCCCCACTCTTTGTAATTTTTTCTAAAACCCTGTCGCATAGCCATTGGCCTGCCAAATTTTTGTAACAGATTTCTCACTTATTCTTTTATTTTGAGTTCCTTACTTATTCTTTCTTCATATATCCTTACACAAGAGGCTAGAAATCTCCATAATTCATGTATATTATTTATTTTATCATTTTTATGGAAAATTAATCTCCATTATTCTTCTCCTATGCCACTTATTTAAGGAATACAAACAAATTCTGTTATGTGTCGAATTACGACATCGTGGACGATGTGATTTCAATTTCCATTAATTCTTTCATGTCTGGTCATGAAACAATTTATATGGCTGAACCAAGTTATAATATATGTGTTATGACTCACCCATGGTTCTGTAATTCTTTTTTACTCATGGTTTTAATTTATAAGACAAAATTATTTTTTTATTATCAAAGAAACACTAAAACAATCTAAACGAACATCATTAAGGTTTTGACTTATGAATTATCCTTCTATTAAACATCAAAATGACAAATGGTAAAAATTATGGTACTAGAAATATGTAAATACCTTTCCATTCCAATTTGGGAATTTCCCTTCCAATCTACAAGAACACCCACCATGAACCAATCACGGAAATCATGTTAAGAACTCGCCCAAAAATAGTGCAAGGAGCAAAATACTAACAATTAAAGGTTGAAATGATGTTATGACATGATAATATACAATGTTAGAAACATGAAAATGTTTATTTAAAATACTAATAACACCTTTTTAACCAATATACAGGATGTTTAAAAAATATTAAAATAAGAAAAACCCGAGGTAAGGGAATTCTGAACCTAATTTCCATTTATTGGGTTAACATTATACTTCGGCATTTATGTGATATCTAAATTTTTTGTGTGATGGGTTCATTTATATTATGTTTTATTATGTTTATTTAAATTATATATACATACTCCATCAACTCTATTAAGACTCTCTTCAATTGTAAGATATTTATTATGGGTTTTCATTTAAATCCATTTTTTTAATTTTGTTTCAGAAAACTCCCAAGTAATGTATTTATGGAATTATTAATGTTGTATTATTATGTTTTGGTTCTTGGGAATTATTTTTTATGAAGGTTGAGACATATATCTCCCTCAAATGCATTGGTTGTGAGTAATTTGGAGGTCAGCCGTATGGTTTCTCCAAGTGTAACTGTAATGGTTACACTAAGTAAGGTAGTTGTGAGGGTTAAAAATTAGAAGATAGCAAAGAATGGTTAAAATATTATGTATGTAATGCCCCAAGAAACCTTAAATAATATATTTATGTTATCCTATTTTGTGTGGAACTTCTGTAAATCCCATGATACACAAAGTAAGTATATATGCGTGACAAGAATGTCTTTTGAAAATATTTTCATACGTTACGAGTATTCATGGAATTATGTGCTCTTTCCTTATTTTTCAACCCTTACTGAGCATTTGTGCTCATCTCAAGTTTTTTTATGATTTTCAAAGGGTAATGGATGTGTAATACAATGAAATAATCCATGTTAAATGTTGAATAATTTTCAAGAATTCATGTTTAAGTTTTAATGTTTTATTTTTTGAAGAAAATTGACTATGTTTTTATGGTATCCACTCTGTAATAATGTGTAATGTTAAGAATATAATGTACTAATTCTATAAATATATAATCCTGAAAATATACTCAATGTAAAAGGAACCATTTTCTGGACTAAATTCAAGATTAAGTATGTAATATGGTCGGGTACTTATTGTTTCCCTTTTGGGTGAATTTCCCATCATTTTCTTAGATCTAAAATCTAGGGTCTTTTTAGCTTCCATACGGGATAACTTCTTAGGGAAATTTGTATTAAAAATATTTTTCATTATTCTTCCCAAGGTAGATACTTAAAACTTAGTTGGCATCAATGGCCTTATTTTCTTATAAATGGTGAATTCATGTTGAGATGGTCATATTCCAACCTTATGACCACTTCCATCGATTGGTTCATAAATGTTATCAACCATTCCAAATATTATCTCATAAACATAATATTCCTGACTAATGGATGTTGTTTCTTCTTATCTAGATTTATCCCCCATATATAAGGCTTCCTTTTTTGCTTTTACATTATGAGGATTGTACTGATAGTTTAATGCATAGTGCCCAAATCTGTTGTAGCACCAACATTAACCAAAAAATCATTATTTATTTTATTAAATTGATAGGATATCTACTTGACTGGATTTTGTCTTTGTGGAGAACCATTTTCCCCATTATCCTTTTTATTCATACTAGATATGGGTACATGTAACTCTAAACCATTCCACATCCACACATGTTATGAATTTATATTACATCCTGCACTTCCTATGAAAATATGTTTAGAAAAATGATTTAAAGATTGTTGGGATGACACCTTATTCCTCTCAGATACTTGTTGAATATCATAAAAAGATGTCATGATCTCATATCACGTGTTGGAGGCCATTAAACATTAGGTTCCTCCAGTGAGAATTGAGCAGCAACCAACACAATTTCTTGACATATATCATCATTAGATGTCATGATCTTCTTGCCATATATTAAAGGACTTTCAACTTTAGAATCCTCTAGTGGACACTGATCACCAGTAGAAAATGTTTCTTTCTTTGGTAAAGGCTCAATATGTGTCTTCTAAGGATTTGTAAAATGAGTTTCCAAATTTTAACTTTCCATATTGTAAATGATTTTCTGATATTCAATCACGATCATCTTTCCTCCACATGTATTATTTAATCTTTAAAACTCTTCTATATGAATCTTAACATTGTTTTTCAACAAAGATTCATGTTCCTTGATCTTCATGGGAGACTCATTAAAACATAAACCATTGTCTTCATTGCCCTTATTCAGCTCATATTCATGTCCATGGATCTTTTCTTATAGATCCATAATGAATATCATTTGTATTCATCTTTTGTAAGACAAATTGAGGTATTAGTTTTAGGTTTACTAATTGTTTCTTCAAAGGATTCAATCAGTCTGGAGAGATTTAAACATTCCCGATTTTTTTCTTACAATATCTTTTCCATATTTTCAGCTTCTCTTTCTAATAGGGTGATCTCATCCTGCATTAATTGAATGATTTGACAAACAAAATAACTTCTTTCTTCAGAAACAATATGCAAATAATTTCTTATTTTCTCCATTACCAGCGCATGTGGAGTAAAAAATTGATCAACATCACCACTTCTGTTGGAAAACTTATGTTTTATTGAAACTTGACCACATTCTCTTTACATTCTAATCCTAATATTTCTTCACTGTGGGATAGTCATAGAGAACTTGAAATATTATCTTCTTTTGAACTGAGGGACTTCTTAAATTGTTTCTTCAATTTATTGTTTCTGTTTATCTTGGTCTTGAGGGATATATACTTCTTCTCAAGAATAACAAAATCTTCATCAACACATCAAATTATTATTGACATGGGAAAGAAAAAACCAGAGCCTCTTCTTAATAGAATTATTTTGGAGTATCTATCATATGTGAACCTTTTCTCACTTATACAAATTGGGGGATGCTAGACCACCCTGACATAGGTGAGGGTGAATCAGGGTGTTAACATTTTCTCTAATTTACTAGATATAGTTTCCACATTGGTAGTAAGTTTTCAAAATATGCATGATGGATATGTGATGTAATTAAAACATTAACTTATAGAAGGACACCACATAACATTTAATTTGTACACTAATAATGGCTACAACAAAGGAGTATATGATGACAGGTTACCAGTTGTAACTAATTCCTCTAATCATCACTGGATCTTGATTACAAAGATTCAAACACAACAAATATATCTCCATAAAATTGACTAATGTTTTATCGATAACTCCCAACTTTCCTCATATCACTTCCATAGACTCCCCATGGATGATTTCTTTACAGAGGTCTTCACTCAATTTGTTGACTTGATGGTCACCTCAATAGATTGGTTTGAAAATCATTGTCTCTATTTAGCAAGAGACACTACAAGCATCGAAGTACCAAATTGATTAATTTTTATATTATGTTTTCTACATTATTAAAATTACTAAATTCACGAAAACATCTTATTAATTTATCTAGAATCAAAAACTACCTTTCTGAGGTTTAATCTTTTGTAAATTGTCCCTAATTTTGCGGACTGTCTCTAATTTTCATATCATTCCTACTCCGGGTACCGCACCTACTCAATGTACCATGATTGTTCTACATATTTTTCCTCCTCTGCATATTGGTCCTTCTCTGCATATCACACGTGCTACGCGTACCAACCCTGGACCAAGTATCGTGCCTTCTCCACATACCCCCATTATGTACCACCTCCTCGTACCACCTCTGAATATCACTATAGCATACATTTTCATCCTTACACAGATTTCTTCTTTAATTTTTTAAAATTATTTAATCTCCCACATTCCACATTTTCTTATGCAGAAACTCTGCTGCATACTATTCCTTCCAATTTAGTGAACTATTTGGTCTTTCATGTCCTGCTTCATCCTTTGCAGAATGTCTCTCGTGTACCACTTTTTTTCTGAGATGAGTTCATAAATAGTGATGATATTTTCATATCGAAATCTCTCCCTTCATATTTATGGGATTAGCACTCCTTAGACATGCCCACAACTCCACAAATTTATGTAAATAATTTTAACAAAATTTTCAATGTGTGATAAACTTCACCGCATACAAAACTCCATGAGATTACTATAATCCTCCACTGCATACTGAGATCCTTTAATAGATACTGTTAACCTTACACGTACTGTAATCCTTATGGTCCATGAATTTCATATCTTCTACCAACGATGATACATCCCGTTTTCCAAAACTCCTTACGCCGTGAATCATTTCAAGTACTGCATCCCGTTCCGCACAACCTTCCCACCAACCTTTCCTGTTACATGGTACGAGACCATGGACTATTCCCAGAAATGGTACATGATGCATGATCCAAGGTACGCAGTTTTATTCCTTTTCAAATTTCCTTCTACATTCCACATCTCATTCACTCCTATGCCGAAATCCTTCTATTTGTAAACAAAATCCCAACTTAGAGGTCCAAAAATTTATCAATAACTAGGAAACAAAACCACTATGAATATATGCTTCGGAATGAACACACATGATTTTTAACTATCATCCAACATCATCAATAGTCAGAACATTTCATCACAAACTCCTTCCATGGTGATATATACTATTTTAACGATCAGTTTCATCATCATCATATTCTTTTAGGAAAGTACTACGCCTTTCAAACTTCCCTATCTTCCAACAATATCAGTCATTCTAGTCAACACTGAATACAAATTTCATCATCTTCTCAGCTATGCATGATCATTTTTAAATCATCAAATCACTAAATGATCCCTCATGAATTATTACATGTCTCTTCTTGTAGGATATTGCACAATCTCTTTGCATAGTGGGATGTTTCGTGATCACTTTATAAATTTATGCCCTTTAACACTCTCTGAGATGGTTTCATTGTTGTATAAAATATATCTACTTTGATACATGCACATTGATCTTAATATCAATTCAACAATATTAGGAATTCCATTCTCCATCAACTTAAGAGTTCCTCTTCCCCTCATTCATTATTTTGACATATATTGACAACTATTGACAATAAATAAAATATTCATATATGAATATTGTTCCAAAATATATAAAGATAAGGTAGAAATTGTGGTGGTGTGTATATATAGTTATTTGACATTGAAAATTCCTACATACCTAGAAAAGCTAATTTTGTGGCTGATTCATTGAGTAGGAGGAATCAGATTTAGAATGTTCTGCAGGCTAGTAGTGAGTGGTAGCAGAGGGATTTACTCTTTAAGATTAACATTGAGGTTTAGAACTATCAGGGGAAGACTTTTATTTCACTCTTACATGTGAATATTATCTTACATTATATATTGATGATGAGATTAAATATCATCTTCATTGGGACGAGTCCTATGGGAGATTGTGGTAGGTGAGGATCCTTTTATGGGTTGTAATGTAGTTGAGGATGAGATCATGAGTATTAATGGATGAATTCAGGATTGATTGGTTGTATGCATGGAGTTAAAGTAAATGATTCGTGCATGGGTTTTGGTAGTAAACCACATCATCACTAATACGTACAATGATAGAAAATGTCAGTAATAGTGTTCGGATATGAAATATAAGGTTGACAGTTTTGTTATTAGGTATTACACTTGTAATCAAGTGAATTAGGAACATCAAAAACCAATGAGACCTTTACAGTAGTTACATATTCCTTTTTAGAAATTGGATGATGTTGTGATGGATTTGATGACCTATTTTTTGAGGTCAACTTGATGTTGTGATGTTTTCTGGGTTGTTGTTGAAAGGCTCAGGATGGTAGCTTATTTCCCACTAATCAAGCAGAAATTCAGTTTATAAGAGTATAAGAGACTATATATATGACATATTAAAACGTCACAGGGTCCAATGCACTATAATTTTAGACTAGGAAATAAGATTTACATCTCATTTCTAGTAGATTTAGTTAGGAAACTGGGTAAACAATTTCCTCTATGCACATCATAAAACCCTCACACACATATCCAGTCAGAACATAAGATACAAGTGCATTAGAATATGTTGCGTCCATGTTTCTAATATTTTTGGCGATCTTGGGGGGAGAAATATAACCTTAGTTATTTATTACTACAATCATAATTATTATGCTACTGTTTGAATAAAACCTCATGATTACCAAAAAAATAAGACAATTTGATCTCCCTTATGTTGGGTAGAAACAAACAAGGTATCTTAATTGGGATAACATATCATGCTAGATTCATCTAAAGAGGTTTAGTTGATTTTTAAGCTGATGACAACTGCATAATTCCTGCATAATTCCAATGCCCATCTCTAAATACAACCATTAGAGTCCATGGTCATGTTTTGATTCATTATATATATCTCACCATGGATGGGGAATAACATAATCTAGATATAGGGTAATCTTTCATGGTGATATATTTGTTTTTATGAGATTCTGGAAAGAGTAATTCTGGTAGCCTGTCGTTTTCTGTTACTGTAGTAGTGTTGGGATATTCCCAACATATTCTATGTATATGATCTATGCCATTATCAATTAGAAACGTATAATGTTCTATATCCAAAAAGGTGGAGTTATAGGTGGAGGCTTTCATTGAGAAGTATCTTATTCATATCATTGATAAGATCATGAAGGTTCTATGAGGCAATGACATCCTATATTATGGGTGTAATGGTTGCTTTGAAATTTACCAAACAAGACTACTGACATAGAGGCTGACGTGCATTCCCTATGGATGGAGTTATTATCAGATGAATCTTGACCAACCTTGGGAGAAAAATTCTAGGATGAATTGCATTATCATGGATATATTATAGGATACACGTTTTCCTTACGAGGTAATGATTGTTGTGATTTATGTTTGAATTATTTTTTATGGCCTATTTTTAATACCCTCTAGGTTAATTGGTTCATTGGAAGTGTCTAGGGAATTTTAAATCCCAAATATTAACTTTTCAAAAAAGAATATCGGCTACACTATTTGTGGAAATCGTGGATGGAAGGCCTTAGAGTTACCGCTAATGGTGAAATGATGGATAGTGGGGATAAATAAGACTCATGGTCTGTCAAATATTATTGATGTATATTCACAACCATATAAGGATACTTTAGTTTGTATAAGGACTAAATAGAATGGGTTTTCACAATTTTTCAAACCATGTTCAATGACCATGCGCGGTTCACCTCTTTATAGTAGTGGGTGCATAGTTTGTGCTCGGGTTGAACGTGGTATTTTTCTCCTCCTGTAGTTCTGATTTTTTTAACATTTTTTATTTCATTTCCATTCATATTTTTTGAATAAATATAATGAAATTAAATTATAAGTGATATCAATATTTTATTTTTTATCAGATCAGCTATAAATCACTTCCATATCAATGTATTTATAAATATTTTAAAAAATGTTATGGATGAAAATAAATTCTTTCCTAAGAGTGTTTTACAAAATATTTTAACATATTTCGAAAATAATTTAACATGGAAATTTCATAACATTTACTAAATGGGACAATTTAGAATCTCTTTACACAATGGTTGAGAATAATATTGATTTTTATCATTTACATCAGGAACAAATTTAACTACATCCAATAGCCTTATTATTTTTTTATTATCCTTTATAATTATCAATTTTTTATAGTAAATCAAATCCATTTTCAAAATATATTTTGAATTATTTTTTTAAAATTTATTTTCAATTTTTACAATATATTTCATCAAAATAACATTTTTATGATATTTTGAGGGTATTTCTATTAATCAATATCCCCATACCTTTATGTTACATATCAACATTGGGGATATTTTTCAAATATATAATCCTCATTCATTTTATATATTAATTAATACTGTTCCAAAGAGATATCTATGGATCATGTTTCTCTTCCATTGGTTAATCGTGATTCAATGTGTCTGTTATGGAAAACGTCTCTTATCCATTGTTTAGAAATGATTCAAATATATTTTCTTTGAACACAAATTTTTCTATAGGTTAATCATGTTATGAAAGAAATAATGATTTTTGTATGAGTTTTGATTATGATTTGGTTAATGGACTTTATTATTTGGTTTCAGAACCATTATATCCCATAGGTTAGGCCAATATAGGATATATGATAGGTTGATGCTAATTATGGCTCATGATATGAAGGGTTTAGCCACATTATAGTTCATAGTTTAGATATATGTAGCTTATATGATTTTTTGTTCCCCTTTATAATTTTATAATGAATTTCTTAATGATTACGTTCACCAGATATATTTTTTGGAAGCGAGCTATATGGTTAATCCAATTATAGTGGTTCTGTAGGTGTTCTATGATGATGATGTTCCAGGAAAACAAGAAGTTTTATATATTCCTAATACAATAATATAGTGTTTCCATTAGTAAAACTTGATTTGACATGTCATGTCATTATCAATTTTTAGGACACATTACATTATTAAATCATTAGTCCACATTTAATGATTGGTGATTTAGGTATTGATGCGTCTATGTTATTTTATGATTTTATCCAACCAAATGATTATCTCATCATATAATTATGAATATATTCTGCTCATTTATGAATTTCTATTATCTATTAATATATTACCCTTATAAATAAATCGATTTAACACTTATAAAGGTGTGTTATCTCCATGTTTTCATGAATTATGATGATTGATTTATATCAAAAATTGTTTCGTCTTTATGGTGAGTATATCTTAATATGGTATATGAAATACTGGGTATATTGGTAAAAATACTCTCATAATGTCATGGGTATTATTTATGGAGGGATTTTTCAAATTATGTAAAACTAGAAATTGAGATGGTCCATGGGTGTGTAAGTGAAATGACATTTTCATTTTGATGTTTTATATTTTTCATGGTGAAAATTTGGATACCTATATCTATATAAAAGTTAAAAATATAATTTTAAGGATCATAGATCTAGATGTACGAGTGAACTGCTAGATGCTATTAACCTACAGTGCACATAGACTATCACATTTACTTATAGAGATGATCTCAAGAATGATTATCTTTTTTATGGTGGATCCGTGTTCATGTAGATTCATATGAATGATTTTAGAAGTTGTGGAGTATTATATATTATTCTAGTGTGATTCCTCGACAAAACAGTGGTGCATGGAGTATGATTAGAGATGTCCCCTCAATATCTAGGATCTCTCTATATTAATATTATGTATGATGGTAAATAATTTTAATTTCATATGATAGGCAAGTGAGTAATTGAAGAAGATGGATAATTAAGTATAGGTACATAGTCACATATCATTTTTAATAACATGGGTTTTTTAAAAAAAGGAAATTTTTGATCACTCATTCTACAAAATTAATGATAAGACTGGGGTAAAGGAGGAATATTATATAGGATTATCACCATGGACACTTTGAAAATATTTAGGGGAAGACCTACTACTATAGTAGACCTATCCTCCCCCCTTATTGGTTCTCATATCTTAGCCAATTGTTGACCAATTTTTGGGGAATGTTTTCTCACCCATAATGGGTACCTTGGTAATAATTATTCATATACCTATAGGTGGTTTTCCAAAATATAATTTTGTTCTTGTATAAGGTTGAGTATGTCATTTTATGAACTAACGATTAAATTAATCCATATAATGTATTTTTTTCAAAGGATTAAATTCCTTCTAACAATGATGTGGGAGGAGAATACTGATTTTGTATAAATAAAAATTATTCTAATAATATTTGAATAATGATACATGTGGCCTAAAAAATTGTATTCTTATGTAGCCTATATTCTATGCCAATATGCGTGAATATCCTTTTTCATATAGATCCTCATTCCTTTACTCACAACCATGGAACACTTATTGGACTTAATCATTTCTAAAAATTAAATATTTCTATTTTTAATAAAAATTATTTTTAATTTCATAAAAATAAACTAGGTCCACATAAATTCATAATTAAAAAAATAAACCTAATTATAAATTTGATTCTAAGAAAAAAAATAAATAAGAATAAATTAAAAATTAATGTCTTAAAACATGTATTCAATTTAAAAAACAATGATCCTATAATCAAAATATTTTCTAATTACCCTAAAATCATGAATATTAAGGGATTAAATTCCATCAAAATATCAAATAATAGTAATGATAAAATTATCTCAATAAATGATTTTTCTAAATTAGAATGGAGTACACTATAGTTATACCACCACATATTGGGATGTGTATTTATTAAAATTGAAAGTGCACTGATGCAAGTGGAGGGAAAATAAAACATAATAATTAGGGTGAGTTCTCAAGATATAATTGTATAATATGGGTCAATTTATGAAAAATTAATAGTTTTTATTATATAAATGATTTTTTATTATAGAAATATACAATATTAATTAAACAAAAGGAGTCTGTAAAAAAAAACTATATATAATGTATGGGATCATAATATTTGGGAATATGTGATTAAAATCAATGAGTAGTTTAAGGACATATAGAAGATACCATACACAATAATGATTTAAGGAATGTTGAAATGATCCATTATCATTCAATTTGATATCAGAGCATAGGGGCCTCATAATTTGTAGTTTAGTGTCATGCAATGTAGATTTAAGACCTATGGGATGGTTCATTAGAAATAATACTTCTTTTACAAGGTGATAACGAGTCATACAAATTTTCCATGATTAATGGGATTACCTAACTATATAATCACATAATCTATCTTCTTCTAAACACAATACTAAAATATCATTTATTAATAAATTACCTATATTATTATTTTATTGTAGGGATACAAATTTAGATAACATTTGAAAACTACGTTCTTAGATATCTTGAATCCCAGTATCATAAAATTTAAATCTATATATGAAAATTGATTTATTTATTCATAGTACCATTACTAATGTAATATTCATTGATTGATATATCACTATGGGATAAATAAACCTTTTTCTTTATCACACATTTTTTGTTCTCCTCAGGGAGTTCAAAAGGATAAAATAAAGACATTCATTTCACATACATTGTTATTCAATAACATATTCATTTTTTAATCGAATCCATAATGATGAATAAATTTTTTATTTTATTACATAAAAATATAAAGTAGAAATGTTTTTAACATTGTCACTAAAATTCAACTGATTAAGAATTTTGATCAATCATAGGTTGTACAAATAAATTTCTATAGAAAATTTGAATTATAGTGAATCTTAATCTAATTTGAATTCATATAATTTTACAGGTCTACCCCATTACGTTGAAAAAAATTTCTCCCTTGAGTGTCATATATTAATTCATTAGAATCATCACATGACTGAATTTTAGATCAAGGATATGGTTCCCTACTCTTAATAAATATAGGAAAAGATATTAGATATATTATTTATTGGTACATCGATTGTGACACCCTAATAATAGAATACTGTAACTATCTCCTGGACACTGTCCTAATCACCAATATTGGATGATTTCTATAATGAACCTATTGGGGTGTTAATATATAGAAATTCCCCAAATCATGGGGATATATTTCATCACTATATATAGATCTATATATCAAACAAGCTCCCATTTCATTATAATAAAAATATCATCTGAGTGACTCTATTTTTATATTCTCAATTAATTAATTTCACCCCAAAAATTTAGTGATTAGTTTGAGAGTGGAGTTGTCCATGAGGGATTCATGGGGTTTAATAGGATACCAAATGACTAATCTCTTACCATTCATATAGGAATGACTGTATTTTGATAATGGAAATAAAGGAGGGGAACCCAATGATTGGATCTTCAATTGATATCAACCACATGATATTTGTGAAATACTAATGTATAATGAATTAATTACATTAATACATAATTTAAAAATGATTTATTGAAAATATAAAAACATTAGCCATATCTATGGGTGAAAAAAATTTCTATAGCTTATTTGGGTGTCATTATACCCCCCACAATTAAATTCAATGTGCAAGAAAATATATATCATGTTTTAAAAAACAAATTCTCCACATTTATTTTTCCAAAAATAAAATAAAATTAATATAGTAAAACTACTTATATTTTTCATCAATGGAACTGGTTTGGTGGAAAATTTCATGTAATAATATTTTATGGTATGGTTTATATTTTCATGTTTTGTGTAACTATACATACATCCTCAATTTGTAAGATAATTTTTTCGTCACATTTGGTTAGGTTGTTTTACCTTTCCTAATTTAGTTTGATGGCTCTTATGATATTATTTAGTGGGTTAAGGCCCTTTATCATTCCTAATTGTAGATTTCTCATGGTATTATCTAGTTAAATTGTTCTCATTCTACTAATGATGCAAATATAAAGACAATATAATTTTCTATTATATTTACAATACTTCAGGTCCCTTCATAAACATTATCATACATAGTTCGATTAAACAATTGAAATTGTGGAAAATAATTGAATGGATTCACAGTTGGTGTTATTAAGTAAATGTGGATCATAACCAAATAATTCAGTCATTTCTAGATAATAAAATGTTCTTGAATCATGGTATCTCCGAATATCAAATTATTGTACCCTTTTGTTTTTTAATAAATGTTCGCTTCCCTTTCTTATTTATTTTCTATATGAATGACACCCACACATGTCACATGTGATTTGAGACTACTAAATATAACTTTACCACCATAAACCATTATCTATAATATCAAATTAATTATGAATAATTTCTATATCATAAGTTCAAACATGTTATATTAAGTTCTATAATTTGGGTGATCTATCAAGCAAATATTTTTTTTTGATTTTTCATTAATGGAATGGAATTGAACTTTATGTCAAATTTATAAATGAGTTAGACTAAAAATATCTATATTTAGAAGTTAAGAAATTTTTTTCCGATCAAAAAAAATTTGTTGTGTCAATCTTATTGGCTATCATGTGATTGTATATATTTTAATATTACTTGAATTATTTATATGTTACCTTTGTACATGATAAGGGTTATCCTTTGTGATTTTGAATGTACACTTTAAATATTGTTAAATTTTTTCAAAATCTCATAACCCACTGTGATACTTCATATGCATGAGCATGTTTGTAAACTCATCATGTAGGTTATCAACAACAATCTCTGGTAATTACTCTAATGATTGTTTTATTCCTATGTAGCCTTTTAGTATCTTCTATAATGATGTGAATTTGATTAATTTATCATTTAATTTATGATTAAAAACATACGAGGTCAAGGATTGTCATTTTCTTCCGTATATAGATGAATGGTATAGAAACTGTCGAAGATGATTTCCAAATCCAATAATATAATCAATTTAGAGGTTATTATACCAAATAAATATGGAACCTATCTAGTTTAACAAAAAATTATAATTTAGTTACAATAATTTTTCACCATTTTTCATAACATCATGAATTATTAGGAATAAAATGAGTGATATGTTTCTATTTATCCTTAATTCCATTTAATGTAAAGAAGTTATAATTTTTAATGATTGGTGTAGGTGGAGTCAAATCTAGCCACATATGATACTACATAATATTCAGTTGCATATATGAATTTCATACTTATATAAAGACATTATGAGTACTATATAATTCTTATAAATCATGGGATACTACCGCAAAAACTAAAAATTATGTCAGAATATCTACTTTAGATTTCAATTACTTTCTTTTTTGGACAAGAAACTAATGAAAAGCATTGAATCGGTGAAGTTTTTCCACTTTTAATAGTAATTCTTAGTAATCAACCAACACTACTATAAAATTATTTAATTGTAGTGATTTATTTTTGAATATGTGGATTTTTTATTTTTGGGAGGTAAAAAAATATCCTCTTATAGAAAAGGGTTAGTAAATGTTTGTAAAACATTGACATAAAAAAAATACCAAGTTTGAATATTTCCATTTATAATTACAATATTAATATGTAGAGGAATATCTATTCTAAAATTTATCTAAGTAGTATAATATTTTTATCACATGGTCTCACTATATATAGGTGGTGGTTGGGGAGGGTATATGTCAAATATTCTTCCTTTTTGTGCACATATCACATCGAGACATTGGTAATGGAATCTTAAAATAAGGTCTCTAATCAATTTACTTCAATTAGTCTTTTGTAATTAATATATCCACACCTATATATGTGTATGTTGAATTATAAATTTATGTCTCATCCTTATCATGTTCTTCATTAGTATCATATTTTATAAAATAAGTTCGGTCATAATTGTTGAAAATTACAGATAGGAATCATGTGAATGGTTCTATGGGTTTCATTAGAGGAGGTATATACAGAATAAGGGTATATTTTGATAAAATAAATTATAGTAGATATGATTATGGGTGTACAAAAGAAATCATACATATAGTATTGGTTTTTTATTGTGATTTTGTAGGTTTAGTTATAACTGTATATTTTCTTAAATTCATAGACAATGTTCTATTTTGTGTTACAGTTAGTGGGATTCCACTCTAAGGATCTCCATGTGGAAAAAATTAAATCCATCATTTCTGGGAGATTTTTAACGAAATCCGGATGAATATAATATTTTAAATCATTTTACATTGTACATAAATGTAATTAATCCCACCATAATGTTATTTTATGTGAAACTATCTTATTTATAGGTTTTAATAATAATAGTAACTGTTTTCACAAAAGGGATAACTGTTTTTTCATGCATTTTAATTTTCAAATAAATTTCATCCATAAATTTAATAAAATAAATGAAAATGTGAAATTTATTTATTACTATTTGAATAAAATCGACTTTATTCAATTAAAAAGGACATATTTCTCAATAAATCATTTAAAGGACCAAAACCATCTCAAAATTTTGGCATTAAAATAAGTGCATTTTTAGGGTTGATATTGAATATTGACCTATATCATTGATAAAGAAGGAATAATGAATCTAAAATTCAATAAATATTTATAGAACATCAGATGTAACATTATCATTAACAATTTAGTAACCTAAATCTATAACCATAATGGGATAAATTCAAGGGAATGTAGAGCCATGTAATTTGAATAGTCATAGAGATTGAAAAAAATTATCATAGTAAAAAAACACCCCCTTCATCAAATTTCTAATAATTGTTGTATTATTAGGGTGGATGAGAATTATAGGGAGGGAAATGTTTCTATAAGGAACAATTTCCCTATTCATCCTTTTAATATGTAAAATATTAACAATATTTTGGAGGATTGCCTTTGGAGTTAACATTTATCATTTTTAAACTATAAATTTATACATACTCTCTGATACCAAATGATAGAAATTTTAGAGGGTATATGGTGGATTATTTCAAATATAAAATTTCATTGTATTTTTAATATATATTAGTTTATCTATTTTCATCTCAATTCATTTTCAATTGTTTTTATATTTTTTCCCCGACCTTACTTATTTTATCTACGTGTTTCTAGATAACTAACCCTAAATATTTTTTGAGTGGTAGGGGATATTTTTTAGTTTGTTGGGATAAAAATATTTCTCATTTATTATTCTAATATTTTAGAATTGGATAAACTAGTTATGGTGAGAGATCTCCCAGCATTCTCTACTATTGTCTTCATCATCTTCATTCATTCATTTTACTTTTAATTGGTAATCAAGCCATTCTAATGGTGTATATTTGATTAGGTATTGACTATGATGATATCACTCTTCCATTAAAATATCTCATTGTTGGGTAACACCATTCTGATAATTGCTTTGATAGTGATAAGTCTTTATATTTTCATTGAGTATCATATTGATGAATATATTTTGAATAACATAAATAACATCACTATGAAAACCTATGAGAAATGGTTTTATTATGCATAATTTTTTGCCATTTTAATTTTAATTTTTTATTTTAAATTATATATATATATTAAACTAATTTCATAATAATCCTCTTATTTATATTATTATATTAATTTTTCATTATATAAAATATTGGTAGGTATAATAAGAAGATACATCATGTAAGTGGCCTCCTCGAGACCGACACTAGGTTTTCCAACTTTTTACACCATTAGAAGAATAAGAATTCCATTTTATAGAGGATGAAAACCCAGTTTAAAAATTTGGATACATTTCAGGGGATTTCAATTTCATGGGAACATTATTTTCATAATAATATAAAAAAACTAAAAAAAGTTCTCAATAATATTTCATTGTTTCATTATGATTATATGAATTTTACCAAAATTTTTTCAGATTCAAGACAATGATTGTATATTTATATATGGAGTGAATTTTTAATGGAAAAAGGTATTTACGAAATGATATGAATGTAGGAGATAAAAAATAAATTTAATAAACTTTTATCCATCAATTAAGAATAAAATATCTAACATATAAAATAACAACAAATAAAATGAAATTTAACCATAAGTTATCAAGATTAATCCATGCACATTTTAATTTTAATAAATTATTGTTGAATTTAATATTAAAATTGAATATCAAATCATCTTTCCATATACATTAATTAAAGTGGATACATAAAATTTCATGCATATTGATAAAACTATGGGAGAACAAAATGATTCGGAAGAGTATGGGTTAGGTTTTATTTAAGAAAAAATATTTGTAATCCTGTTATATTTTAAAATGGATAATCACTAACTATATGTATCTCCCTTTATTTTGAATATTATAAATTTGATTCCCCTTCTCATATCGGTTTGCCGTGGATTTTCAATAAGATACTAATGTTGAAAATATTTCATATAAATGATGATTTATTTTTGGAATCATCATGATTTTATCTTATTAATTTTATATTTAATTAATTCCCTTATGATATAACATCTAATTCAGTTGTAAATTCCATGTCCCTGAATGATGATGAATGAAAATATGTTTTTAGGGGAAAATGCATGTGAGAGAAAATACGTACAATGGTTTATATATGGATGATGACACAAAACAAGAAATCATTTACCAATAATTTCATGAACAAGAAATAGAAAATAATACACCTCTTATTATTATATCATTACCATAATGGTAAAACACTTCTCCAAATTATTTAAACATAGAGGGAACCTATATTCAATTTTATTCCCATATACATCTAATATCCTCTATTTCATTAATTCTTGTTGTTGGGGATGTTATCATTTTATTTAAGGAATAATAAATTAAGAAATAAACATAATGATGTTGGGATAAAACATATATGGGTGTTTCTGTGAAATAAAACATATCGACGTATATATTAGAGTTTACCCTCTAATTTTTTTCTAAGGGATGTAAAATCCTAAGATATGCAAGGGTTCAAATCTATAATGTATCATGTTATCCATTTCTCATGATTTTTATTTTTCAATTTCATTATTTATTTATTTATATTTTTAGGTTGTAGAATCTATGATATTAACTCACATATTCCACGAATAAAAATTCTGGTTCTTTGTTTCCTTTATATTTATTTTGTCATTAAATTTTAATTTATTAGTTAAAAATAGTGGTAGTGAAATCCAATTGGGGAGGGAGGGGCATCGTTCAATATTTCATTGTGGATTCATATCTATTTTTATTAAATTTTTAAACCAATTGATATTAAATGAATTACATAATCTGTTTTCACTCTATAATTGATTTTGAGATAGTTGATATCATTTTCCTAGAGTTATATTTTAAATGATTGTTTCTTAGAATGTTGTTTTCATGAATTTTATTCCTAATAATTTATATATTTTTGAATTATTTTTGAAATCTAATCCCATGAAACAATAAATAAAACTATTTTTATAGTCCTTTGAATTATTCTGAATCATTTTTTATATAGTTTTCCTAATAATAACACATTCTTAAGAGAAACATTGATTATGTTTATTAACCAAAACATTTTATTTTTCCCTTTCCAATGTTTGGACTTCATGGAATATTTTTTACATGATATATGTAATTTTATTGGCTAGTCACATTTTAACTTGAGACCCAACTTTAAATTTACCCATAAAATCCCATATATTAAAAGAATTTCCTTATAGTTTTCATCAAATTAAAATTAGATTAATCCTTAGCTATATAAAATATTTGTATTTTTTCATGGATATTTTCAATTTGAATAAATAGAGTGGTATTTCATGTAAATTATTTGTGATCAGTTTCATTTGTGGAAGGTTTTAAGTTTACATCATCATTTTTGTGGTTGAGAATTAGATTATTGGGAATGATTCATCATTTCAATTTTTTTTATTATATCAACATATTCCCTTAGAAAACTAAATGAAATACAAAAAAATTTAAAAATAACAAATAAAAAAAAAAAAAAAAATGTAGTTAAGATCAACTTATTCATTTTAATTTCTATTTTTACATATATCCCTATCCAAAATAATGTTAATAAATCTTAATAAATTAATTATATTAAATTATTAGTTGAATATCTTTGAAGGAAATAAATTAAAATTAATAAAAAAATAAAACTATTGTTTTGAATTATATTATATATAATAAAAATTGAAAATTGAAGAGATTTTTTATAAAATCATATATTTTTATCAAATCTCAGATCATGTAAAATTATAATAAAATAGAGTGTTGCTGTATTTAAAAATTTTAAGGGGGATTGAGTGACTAATTTCTATTATTTTTAGTTGAATATTCATGCCTAATACATAAGAGTTAACCTCCTCTTTTGATCCTAAAATTTTAAATATTTTTCAATCCAATATATATCCAAAGCATTAAACTAAAAAAGTTTTCATTATTAAATACATTTTCTTTATGATATGGATATATGATAATTATCACTATCCAATAGTGGTACATGATATTTTAATGTATGAGTATAAATGCATATTAAATTTCTTTTGAGTGAAGAGTGAGATAAAATTCAATTTGAGGATGGTTGTGATTGGTTTATTGATTTATTTTTTATATAGAAAAATTTATATATGAGGGATGAAAATAAAAGGGTGTTGTTTTTTATATGGGATACCAGATGGAATTCTATATAAAAAAGATAAACGTTTTTCTCTCATTTTTTATTGTAGGAAAATTTATTCAGATATAGAGTGATTTCCATGAGGGACATAGTGATGTTTGAGAGTGTGATAAATTTAATATTTTCGTACATTTTACACTATAATTCAATGTAGTTATTACAACCATATTTTTATTACATCATACTCATAATTTATGAAATATAGTATTTCTATTTAAGTAATTTATTTAATATATTTCGGTAATTACAATACATAGTTCATATTTAACCACACACAACACCTTTTTTATATTGTATTTGACGAAACATATAGTTCATTGGATGATATATTTTACATACAATCTAGAGTCTTAAAAAAAATACACTATTAATATTATTAAGATAGTTATAACCTAGGCCCTAGACTTGAGATAATCAATGCTATAAACTATATAACAAAATTATTGATTACATATGATTAAAATATGAATACGTTGTTTACCAATTAATTTGAAATGATAATAGTGACAAATTTTATATAAATGAAGTGTTTTCATGGAAAACGATTTTTATGACCAAAATAAAAATTTTATTAATAAATTAAATTTATCATAATAGTGAAATACATTAGTGTAATTTATATGTTATAAATTTACACAAATTTCATTAAAATTACATGATGAGTTTTATTGTCTTATAATTTTAATAAACCATTTTTTAAGCATAAAAAGATTTATATTTTTCACGGGAAATTTTCCATTATTTAATGGAATAGATGTATTAGAACTAAATTTTGAGAATAATTTCAATTATATATATAATAAAATTATCTTTTAGTGTATAAATATTAGAATTTACATTAAATGTATTTTTTTAATTTTCTTAGATTTTAAATGTTTTGATGACTTGTGAAAAAATATAAATTTAAATTGAAAACATGTTTTCTTGTATAAATAATATATAGTAATAAATTAAATTTATAATGTGTGTTTAAAGCATAATTATATAAATTATATATAAAATAAAGATTAATTAGGTAATTTGGTTCAATTTTATATATAAATGATATTTAAAAACATTCTAATATTTTGATCATTGTTTTATTAAAACATGTTCTTTCACCCCATCAGAATAATTATATTTAAAATTTTGTCAAAAAATATTATTTTTGGAATTTTGAATGAATTATTCCATATCTCTAATAATAAAACTTTATAATTTATAGTAGGTAAACCATGTTTCTAAAAAAAATTTGTGAAATCAAATAAAATTAATTAAATCGATTAATATAAATAATGGGTTTACTTAGTGGTTAAACTGTAATTGTAAGGGTCGAAAATTACTAAACATTTACATAAAACCCACCGAATTAAAATATTAATTACATATACCTAATTAGTTAAAATTTTGTTCATTATAGTTGGAAAATGTTTTAATAGAGACATATCAATAGTTCTTACCTTTTTGTATTTAGAATAATTTAACTTCTCCATAATAAAATGGCACTAACTCTCCCCACTAATTCACACATATCTGCCACTTATGCTCATAAAAAACATAAATTATAATCCCCAAAAATCAGACCTATCATCCTAGGAGGATAGCCATAGTATTAAATCATACCATGAATATTCATTGATGCAAACAAAAATGTTATTCCCAAAGAAGAGGCAATGTTTTTCAATGATAAATTTTGTCTAATATCTTCCCCCACATATTAACATTTTCCTATTTAATTATAATATATAAACCACATCATACTATGTATATGGAGATGTTATTTTTAAAGCTTATATATAATTCTACACACACATTCATCAAATGGGTAATGAAATAACGTTTCGTGTGTACATCGGACTGCCGATTCGCTAAAAGATGATGTTCATTTTTCACTTAAAAAACTATTGGTAGGTAATTATGATGGAAATAATGTTTTTATAATTTTTATATTATATATATGTTGATATCATACTTTTGGATTTTTTATTTAACACATAAATTTATGCCATCCATTTTGTGGGAATAGAATTTCATTGTTTGTGGATGTGTGGACTACTACCTCCTAAATCTGGGATAAAACGATTACAAATTACATGGATAGTATTAAGGATGTATTTAATAAATATATGTTATATAAATGAAATATATATGAAATGAATGAAATATTTATCTTTCTAGAAATATAATATATCATTTTCTTTATTACCGTTGCATACACTTAAAATGTAATAAGACCATTCATTGATGTATTGACTACGAACTCTTCAAAATGATGTGATTTCATTTACATAAAAAGAATAAATTATATAATTATATATAATAAAATAATATTTTATTTATGATACAAGGATAATTATTTATAGAAAATTTTTATAAACATTATTTTCATAATGATCATTGAAAAATGAGAACGTTATTCATTCTTACGTATGGCCTACCATATCCATGATTATAGAATTTTTTTATTTTTCATATCCCAAATTCATGATTTATTTTCAAATAATAATTTGTAAATAAATTTTATAATAATTTCATTATTATTACTATACATATATTTTAATAATTGTTTAATTTACCTATGTCGACCTACTAATGTAATGATTTACACATAAATTGATTATGGTCAAAACACCTGATGTAAAGATGATTATTTAAGTAATTGTACAAGACATTATAATACGTGAAATTATAGTAATGATAAAAATATATAAAGGTTATTAAAAATGGAAATAATTAATATAAATTTATTATTTAGAATAATGAAGACACATCTGAAATGTCATACTCAATGTAAGGGGCATTGTCTCAATTCCCTTTCATTAATGCATATCTTATACACCATTATTTGTTTATATGGTGTATATAAAGCCTCTTTGAAATAGTATATATTTAATATTCTATATTATAATGAAATTTATAATATTTATTCTTGTTATTATTTGAATATTATTATGATTAAAATGATTAAAAGGTGCATGGGAAAATTTTATTAAGAAATCCATTTTTTAAATGTTTATAGATTTAATTCCCAATTCATTTCCCCCATAACAATATTTTTTATATTTTTTTATAAAAAATGATTATAAAGAAAATTATATTACAAATTTTTTAATTTAATTTTTCTATATAACATGATTCAAAAAAAATGATGAAAATAATGTTCTATTCTTGATGTACAAGATGATGATGACTTGCCTATCATCGTGTACATTATTTTATTTTATTTTGGATTGAGAAGGATATTTATTGTTTCCTAAAATAAAAATAAAAATTTATATTTTTTGTACTTTGGTTTTTGAAAATGGGTTTTCAAACAAAATTGTGTTTTAGAATTAATAATTTGTTCTTTAATGGAATGGTGTCATGTGCCAAGGGTTTCTCATATGGATTTAGAATTTTTTTTGAAAGGTTGTTATGATGATAGTGTTTTAATTTTGATATGGTACATGTGAATTATATGAAATGTTTGAGATTGATAAAACATATATCAAGGGTTGAACACCATTATATATCTCGAGTGAGTCCAGTATATCTTATACAATGTGTTTAACCCCATTATAGTTCATGAAAAATGGGTCAGCCCAAGATAGTTAATATGAAGTGTTAAGCACCATTTTTGCTCATGGGTGAGCCTAATATATCTTATACAAAAAAGGACCCCCAATAAAAATCTCCAATGCATTGTGAAATGATAATTTAGGATGTTTTCTATATTGTTATTCCAATTAACAAATTTTTGAAAGGTGTTTATGTATATGATTCTCTATGTCACCCAAAATAGTTTTAATTGATCGTTACCAGTCATAATGATTTTATTTTATTTTTTATAAATTTAAAAATTATTTATTTGATGATCAAGGAAAATTTTATACTAGTTTTCTTGTGTTCAGTTGACTAAAACATTTTCTTCTTTTTATCCCTTACAAATATTTTTGTTCTCATTCTACATTTTAATTTGATTTTCCTGGTTTTTAGGATGTGTAAATGGAAGCACTATGTTATGGTGATAGTCATGGATACATTTTTGAAAAGAAACCATTATTTATTTTTAAACAATTTATATTGTGGTAAAAAGCAAATATTGATTGGAATCTTCCACATTATATTTAATGGTTTCTGTTGTATATGAAGTATGGCTATATTCTCGGAAATAATAAATATAAAATGATCCTAAATGTGAAAGAAGTAATTTTTGGACCAAGAATCAATATTAGGTAATTATTATGGTTGGGTCATTATATTTGGTATCAAGGTAAATGTTATGTCAATACTAAATGTTACTATAGTGTTAAAAGCATGAAATTGGAATATATTATTTTTTTTTGTCATGATTAAATAATGTATTATTTTTTCATTTCAATGTAACTTCATATAAATTATGTTTTTTATGAATGGTTTTCTATAGATTAAATAAGAATGATGATGTGGGATGGAATCAAAATATTTATATCTGTCCGAATTAGCTTACCAAAATGATTGGAATAGGAATATAATAGTCTTTTATCATAATAGATTAGTTAACATAATAAATCAACATATATTTTATCTATTATTAAGATGAACATGATCAACCACGAAGGATCATGTCAATATTAGATTATTTAATGAGTAAAACTACCCAATCATTCAATAGATGATCTACACCAGTGGTATCCTAATGATGAATTAATTATATTGAGGATGTTCTTGAAGTTATTCGATGCTCAGAACATCAAAAGGAAACACTTTCCATCTATCATATTGAACGTGAAGTTTATTGATGGTGATATTTGGTTAAGAATACTCAGGAAAAATTTTATATTTATTCAACAAAACGGGAAACATTCTAGGATATTATTTTTTGAGAATTACATGCCTACATTTTCTTTGAATAGGTTGGAGAAAACAGTCATTGAAATAATGAAAATATTTGACAATTCAGATTCCAAATATGAATAAAACATCACACGAATGGATAAATATGTTTTAAATTTTATTCAAGATGTTGATTGTAAAACTTAAATAAATTACATAGTTATAAAACAAATATTACATTTTTAATTTGAAATATAATATTTTAAAAGTTTGGAGTATGTTGTTCCTTATGTTGATAATGTTGAAATACATTATACAGACACTTACATGAAACAACATGAAAAGAGTAAGAATAAGTCAAGGTGGTAGGGAATGGATAATATGCCAAGTAAAAACACTAAAGGTAAAACTTAAACATGTTCAATGTTTGGTAAAATAAATTTCATTGAGTCAATTTCAGTTTCTGTACTGTAATACCCATATAATATGTTTGGTCACAAGGTTTATACTATAAATAAAATTTTCCTAAGTATTAAAATAATGAGATAAAAGATACCTATTCAACATTAAGATGTTTTAGCAGCAATGATCTGGGGAATTATAATAACATATGTCCAGAGATACATAATCATGGAAGATACCATCATGATGAGAGGAAAAAAGTGATCTAAAATTTATTTTCTACTTCTACTATAGATGTTGGACCATCTAGTGATGTGGTGACAAATACAAGAGGATCAATGTTTTTTTATTTTTGGTCAAACAACTAAAGTATTAAGCACCCAACATGTAATAATGGAATTAAATTTGGAGTAATTTATTGAGTTCCTATAGATGTCTGGGGTATATGTCTAAAAGATATTTACGGAATTATACCACTATTTTGAGGGATGTATGTTTAATTTTATTGGAGGCCATTACGATTATATATATAGGGTATGATTTAGTTGTAACCATGGGTAGTACTATTGAAAATTAGGGATTAATGTACTATCTCACCACAAGCTTGTTTTAATTATCTTACTATGTTAATTCCATTTTCTTTTTTGATAATATCTAAAGATATGAGGAGTATCATGTTATCATTTTGAGGATTATATGATCTATTTGGAGATGATTTTAGTGCTTTAGGCATGAAATATCATCTTGGATGCTCTTTTATTGTTAGAAGAGATTATTTTGTTGTGGAAAATTATTAAATGATGGATATATACTCATCAAGTATGTATATTTCCTTATTCTAATATTATATATGATTAATAAATCCTTAAAATAATGGAAAGTTATCTGAAAATAAAAAATTATCCAATTAACATTGTTCCTCATGATATTAATATACATTTAAATATCTTTTGGCTTGTGGTTTTTTCATCATTGACTTCTTATTCACCATGTTCTCTATCACTATCTATTAGTCAAAGGGAATTAGTTTTCCCTTAAAAACTATATTTTTTCAGACCAATGTTCTCTGAATGTGGAATACTTTTTATGTGTTACATCCATAGGCATTTTGGTTTCCCACTTCAAATTTTCTAAAAGAATGCTTTATTAACCTTTTTTATGATGTGGGTTTTAATAAATGATTTCTAAAAAATTTAGTCATTTGATAACCAATTTAATGACCCATATTATCATGAAGGTAAAAAAATTTGGTTTTTAGTATATATATTATATTATAAAATCATTATAATGTTACTATGTGAAATGAAGTTGTTAATGAGGAGGTCTGGTGGTTTTTTTAACCTAGAAACCCTGTTTTTTGAAAAATTATTGGGTCACATGATTAGTAAAAATCGTATAGCCCTACCCCCAAAGTTCCTCCTAACCATTCAAGAAAAACAAAATTGTAGTTTTAGCGGCACAATTTTTCTAAAATTGTGTGACTCCATGTGCATGAACATGTGTGATTGCAAAGATTCATGATTATTTGTATTATCAAGGTTTGGAAATATTTTCTACTTATACCTATGAGTTCTATTCATAATAAATGAGTATAACATTGTTTGGAAAATCCTTCTGGCCAAACCGTGCACCCCTATTTTGGGGGTAAATTGACTATTTTCCCTTTATTAAATCTTTAAACCCAATGTCATTCCATCCTCTCTCATATCTAGTATATGGGTAATTTTCCACTTTATATAGATATTCATCTACCACTAACCTGGATTCAATATATCTCCCAGGTCTATTTTTAAAATCATGATCCATCAAAGTCACTAGATATCATAAAGTGATATCTCATGTTTTCTACCCTTCTATCTAATAATATCATGGTATCCATTGCACTATTTAGGTTCTAGCACATTATCACAATTTTCTAGGAACTATACCTTTTTATTCAATTTCTTCTAACCTTCTCCAAATATGGGGCCTCCATCAGATAAATAGTAGTTAATGGTCTTATGGTTGTGGGTCTCTTCATTTTCCCTAAGTGTATTGGTATTTTGTGGTATTTTTATAGGGACACATGCCTGATTTTTCTAATATTATCCTATTAATTAAGTTATTTCATATCATATTCATCATCTAACCTTAATAAAAACCCATTGATCATTGATTATTAGTTTAGAGGACATTTACCTGTTTGTGGACACCCCATGGGTGTGCCAATTTGAATTTCCCTTTCTGGTTAATTGTTAAAATTCTCCAAATTCCCATTTTTCATCATAGATTTTAAATGGGGTTTCCTCTTATTAGATGAATTATTAATGGAACCTAGGTAACCTCTGATGTTATTATCCCTCTTATAATAGGAATTTCCCATGTAGAATTTTTTTTATTTACCATGTCACCTTCTAACTAACCCTTAGATCTGGGTAAATTTATTTTCCATGATCAATGGGATTAAATGGAATGAATTAATCATGATGTTTTCTTCCCTTAAATAAATTAAATTATATAAATATAATGACTTATAATGGGTGCTGAGACCACACCTATAATCTAAATTATATCAAATTGTCATTCAAAATTGTAATGCTTTGTACATAATGGAACTAGCATACTGGGACGCATGAGAGGTATCTCATTTTTTATCATATTATGAACATGATTCAGCCGTGGTATTGGATGTGGTCCAAATGTATGACATATTCTATAAATTAAGGTATCACTCTCTCTTACATTAGTTTTTTAGTAAGACGTCTCATCCCCTTAACACAATTTGGACAATTTCCATGATGTGGCATGTGCTTAGTTCAAAGTGTTTACAAGATGGAATACTCATCATCTTGAGTAACGAGAATGGATCCTCCTACTCATTATGAGATGTATGGAATTTACCCTATTTCTTGATCTTATAAGATAATTTATATTGTTAATGGATGTCTAAGTTATTCCCTGACCCATCCAGGATTTAAGAATCTATGTACATAGCCATTAGCATCTTCACTAACTTGGTATGTATAGGTGGATGAAATATACAACTATATGTATATATTATTTCTATATAAATGATTAATTTTAGAGACACACTACAAGTATGAGCCTAAGTAGGTAGAGCCTCCATTTTTTCTTTAGGAACATGATAAGGAACTTAATTTTTTATTGCATATTTACAATTTTTCATTTTCTACAGTCATCTTATTTTGTTATGATCATTTCGTGGATTACTTCTAGACTCATTGGTGGTGGCCTATAATGATTTTTATCTATAACCCTTCTCGAGAAGTCCTTGGATCCCAATAATATTACATTATTGTATGTTTTGATAATGGAATTGGCCATGATACAACTTTTTGATATTATTTTTCTTATAGTTGGAGAATATACGAAGATGACCAGACATATTATTGAGGGACTAGTGGATTTGATTTCTTTCTTTTTTAACCATTGTATAGATTTTATGTATATTCATGTCTCCTTTATCCATTTTTATATCATCATGACATGAATACATGTATATAAAACTACAGAGTCAAATTTGGTAATGTTATTTAGTTATTTAGTTACCTGTGATTCTATAATTTTTTATTTATTATGTATGTTTATATGTTATTTTTTTTGTATTTTTTCTATATGTTCAATGTTCCACTATGATATAAAGGTATAATCTCCATATTATACCACATTTACACCCTCACTACTTGTTTGAATCCTCTGGCTTATGGGAAGGTGTGAATGAGGCAATGCGACACACTACCACATGGCACAAGTTATGTCGATCCTAGTTTGGGATGTTAAAAAGTGGTATAAAACCATATTTTTTCATTATCGTACGATTTTTGTATTAGAAGGGAGACTAAGAGTTAAATGAATTTTGAAATGACCATATTCTTAATCTTATCTAAGCCATGAAATTGGGAAACCCAAATTACCTAGGATGGTAATTGAATTTTATTGATTATTCCATAAATAGTTGATACAACATTATTGATGGGTGATATAATTTTTTAAGGTGTAATTATTTTAGGTATTATTGAAATTATGATTTCAATTACTTGACATAAATAAAAAATCATTCAACATTACATGCATCACAATAGGAATAATATGACAAATATGCCATACCTTTTTAATACAATGTCTATTTTCAGCATGCATTTTCGTGAGTCATATTATTGGTGACCTGAATTTTCATTCAATTAATTGATACATCATGTAAGAATTGTACAATATACCATACACTTAATATGGATACCATAAGAAAACAGGTTTTTAATGAATATTTTAAATTAGACACCTTAATCAATCAATTATGGCACATTGAGAAATGTAACATTGGTCGCATGGGTTGTAACGTGTTGTGGTGTTGGTTAAGTGGATTCCATAATTTAGTTCACAATGAGTATGTGCCCTTCTAGATCATAAATGATAATCCATATCATTCATCCATTTTTAACTAATTTAAATTTCTAATTGAGCCCAAATTTAAAATGAATATAAATTTTAAAATAAGAATATTAATGTTACATATATAAATATATATTAAACCATGACTCATACACATTACTAACCTTAATAGTAGGTAGTGGGGTATATCTTATGTTCCTATGGCCTTTATGGTATCTTCTACAACAAAGACCTGGCATTTGGAGTAGGTGGAGCGGCATAAACATTAATATAGGATATATTGTACATATACAACCTTTGAAATTTCTAAAATTTTTTATGAGGTGTGTGTTTATCGTTGTGTATCATGATACCATGATATCCAATAGTCGTACAGCTTAAAGGTGTTTATGACCATGAAACTGATTTTTTTTGCCTTGAGCCACCACTGATTTATCATATAGTTCCTCTTGTGGTACCTTTTCTAATTATGATATGGGAACTAATACCCAGTTCGGTGATTGATTTCTTTGTATGTTAAAATGTATGCAAGGTAACATTCAACCATCCATATGTTTGGAGGAGTTGACAAGGAAATTCCATGAGAAACATCCCCCCACATTTTGGGGGGAAGGTAGGTGGGAACTAAAAATTCGTTGCATGATGCTTCCTTTTCTATATTTGAGCATCTAGAGATTAATCCAGAGAGGATGAAAAAAAATGTCGCATATATGATGTTTGATTCTTCCAAGTGGTGGTGGTATGATATTAAAAATGTAGATTTACATAGAGTTATGGAATGTGAAGATTTCAAGACAATGTTCTATCACTATTTCATTCTCCAAACTCTAAGGGATGACAAACTATTGTATTCATGAACCGATAGTGGGGAAGAAAGTTTATAGTGGTATAATTTACACATTTAAAAAATATACGATGATTTTTTTCCTAAAATAGATGGTGATGATATAATTACTTCCATGTGATTCAATGATAGGTGTGTATACAACTTTTGGACATAGGTAAATGTGTTCACATAGATTACTATTTATGAAATATTCAATTAGTACCTTATTTAAGAGAATAATTTCTAAAGAAGATGGTGGTGAGATTCAGGGTATTTCAAATTCTATATCTATCAGTAAATATTCTTCAATGTTAAAGAGATATTTTATACTACCTGTGGAGATTTTAGAAGTTAGTCTCCTCATTCAAATAGCTTTTTAAAATGTAATCAATGCTGGATGCAAGGATGTATGAAACCTTATTACCTACATTAACTAATGGAATGAAGTGGTTGTGGTAGGATGGTCCATATTTAGAAAATTTCATATCCTTTCCATTTGTACCATGAAATTGGTAATATAATTCCACTCCACATACCAAGGTGCATCTAATAGGATCACTCTAGGTAGGTAGATGAAATACCATCACCCGATCATGTTGTGGTGGTAGTAGTGGCCCAGGCAGTCATACATGTGATTCTCAATTCCAATAGAGCAGGCATGACCAATTCCTTCATAAAGTGGCATAAGTTCATAATACATTTCAGTGACATTAATTACATCCTATACTAGAAATCTAGAGTGTTGAACCTTATTTTTTAGTTATTAATCTAGTACCCTCAACTTTAGTGTAATCTTTATTTAAAAGAGTGGTGTGTCACTAATTTTTATCTGACATAATCAGGGAGAGTCTGGGTATTGATATTGATCAGTAATGTGGAATTATAAGTCTTGATAACCTATTAAATATATTATTACATGGTATTATCCATTATAAATACTTACCCTTGAGATAGGCAGATATCCCCTATTATAGAATGATTTGTTCTTTAGCATGGTGGGCTTCAACATAATCACTGATATGAACTAGCTTTTTCCCTATAGAACCTATATAGGTTGCTATAATTAGAGGGTGACATTCACATCACTATAGGGAAGTAGATATAAAAATAAGGTATAAAGGAATCTTAGTATGACTACAACATGGCCCAAGCAGCAGAGGTAGAGTATTGTGATAACTCAGATTGCGAGTCATTTCCTGGTTGATTAGGGGTTACAACCCACTATTTTCCCTATATATATTGGTGAATTTTCAAGAACAAATTCCAAAAAACATATGTCGAATAACTTATCTAAGAGTTGAAAAATTTGTCATTGATCATGTTTGATGAGTTTAGCCTATAAACATTCCACCACACATGATGGAACAAATGGAGCTTCTAGAGATTGTGAAGTAGTTGGAGGATTTGGATGCAAAATAATTTATCTACCCCAACACTTCTCCTTGGGGTTTACTAGTCCTTTTTACATGAAGGATAATGAATCCTTGAGGCATTGTGTGTATTAACAATGATTGAACAATATCATGGTAATGAATCAATGTCCATTACCTCGAATCAAAGACTTGTTCCACTAGCTTTGAGGAGAGATAGTGTTTTGAAAGTTATATTTGTGGTCAACCTATCATGAGTTTCTTATCAGATCATCAAAAATACCTTTCAAATCATTAAATAAAAAGGATGGTTTATACGAGTACGCATTCAGGTTGTTCAAAATAAAGAATAGTCTTGATGATTCATGGATCCTATGAATAGTGTTTTCCATACATATTTAGATTCATTCATGGTAGTATTTTTTGATGATATCATTAAATATTTAAACTCATTACATTATGTTTCCAACCATCTTGGGATTGTTTTAAATACACTTAATGTGCATAATAATTATGATAAGATCAGTAAATAGATCTTTTGATTAAAATATTCATCTTCTAGGGCCAAATTATCTTAAAATTTGGAGATTCATTAGGTCTTGAGAAATTGAGTTATCTAGTTAGTAGAGAAAATGATAAGAAGATCTTTGGAATTCAATGATTTTTATTGATAACTGTTTGTTATAATTGATTCATTTAGGATTTGTCACATCTTTAAGGTCCACTTATAGAATTTACAAAAAAATTGAAATTTATATGGCTATGAACTTGTGAATCATTATTTAAAGAGTTTAAGGGAAGATTGACTTCACCACCGAAAATGGGTTTTCTAGATCCAGGAAGGAGGCATACTATATACTAGGACACATCATTTATTGGTCGTAGATATATTCTGATATAGCATGAGATCTATTAAATAGATGCTGGTATACGAACTCAATGGCCAATGCCCTCCGCTGACTATACGTCTATACGATTAAAAGGACAACTCACAGAGGATTATTTTATGGAGGTGAGGTTTTGATGACCCCGCTTTAATTATGGTATGAATCATTTGATTTTTGGTGTAAATAATTATAATCTGATCATATAATATTTCAAAGTGAAATTAAATATGTAATAAGGGTGTTCGAGGTGTGTTCGAAGACAACAATAATAGTTTTTAGAAAAGAGACTTGGCCACATGGTAAATAGAAACCATGTGGACAATCCTGGGTGGTTCCGCATAACCATGAGGGGATAAAAAATGTGCAGTAGGAGCCACATGGTTTTCCAAAAACCATGGAACCCTAGGCAGACAACCATGCATTGTTGAATAGTTTCTTCATTGTGGGATTTAGAATAGTTTTCCCATGGTTTGTAAAACTGTGAAACTTAACTATGTGAGTTCTATCCATAAGCAGTAAGGATACCACAATTGGTCCTTGTTTTGGAAAAACCATGTGGCTAAACTGTAATCCCGTTATTTTTTGGGTGAAAATTATATTTTTCCCTTAATGAAATAATTAAACCTAATTTCATTCATTTTACTCCCATTTCATGTTGATGGGTGTTTTCCTCCTCTAATAGAATTTCTTATCAATTGATCTAGGATTTGAGATAAGTCATGTGTCTACAAATCGAAGAAATCTCTATCAAATAAATTGGATGAATTAAGATGAGAAATTGAGTCCTCTAACCATCAATCCATATTTATAATGGTATCCATTTAAAAAATTGGTGAAATCACTTTTTTCCTATTTTAGGACATCGGACTATATGGTCGATTTCTTCTATCCTACTTTATATCTATGGTCTTAATATGACAAAGAGACATCAAAAACCATAAGATAGTTTTTCACATTATTTTACATAATAGTTTTGATGTTTTATAGAATTTTCATTGTTTCATACTTCATTTTATTCTTATTGTATCATTTTTGTTGATTCCACTAAATCAAATAGCTCAAAGCACCATGATACAAACCACTTGATCTTGGTTTAGATGTTTATAGAACATTTATGAATTTTGTAAACATGCCATGGGTGTTTCAAATTGAATTTCCCTATATGGTTAATTATTTAAAAGGCTCTGATCTCCTATATAGATATCAGATTAGATTTTAAATGGGATATACCTTGTTATATGAATGACTTATGGAACCCAAGATTCCTCTTAAGTGGTTGGAATAGTTATTATTTTAATTTCCCATGTATCTAAATACATTTTTGACATTTTTACCTTTTATATGACCCATTGAACATTTTAAATTTACTTCCCTTAATACAGGGATTTACATGGGATGAATTATTGAAAATGGTTGCTGGCCTTAAATGGATAGAATGAATTTAATAAGTTAAATGTTATAACTTATAAAGAGTAGTTAGAAAAACCATATTTTTTTAGTTAAATCAAATGATCATTGAGAATTGTAATTCCTTGTATGTAATAGAACTCAGGTAATTAAATGCATCAGAGGTATTACCATATGTATTATATTATAAATTATATTAGGAATCGATATAGGATGTGGTAAAATGTTATGGTGTCCAGTTAACAAAATGGTATGTTGTTCCCTTGTATTAGGTGTTGAGAAAGGAATATCACATCATTGACAGTATTTGGATGATGGGTGTGATTTATATATCCACAGTTCACAATATAAACATGATGTGATAATCAATTTCTCAAGAGATGAGCTTAGAATCTTATATACATTATGAGATGTAAGGAATCTACCCTATTACCTGATCTTATAGGAACATTTAGACAAGTTATGTATATATGAATTAAAACTCAATCTAGTATGTATTAGGTATTCTAGGTATATCTCCATTAGAATGCACACACACATGGTCCATATATGTGGATGTAATATATAAATATTTAATATATATATATACATATTATTACAATATATATGGTCAATAATCGGAAACAATCTATGGATGAGAGTTGATGTAGGTATAGATGCTAGGTGTCCATTAGGAACTTAAGAAGGCTATTATTTATTTATTCATAATTTTATATTATTTTATTTCTTACGTAAAATTTTTTTATTTATGAGAACTTCAAGGATTACATATACACATAGTTGTTGGTGGATTAATATTATTTTTTTCTCACACCTTACTCAAGATTCTATTGGTCTGCTAAAATATTATGTGACTGTATGTATCGATAATGTAAAGTTCCCTATTTAGGTCATTGATAAGTTTTTATTAGAGATGGATCATCTGAGTAAATGATAAACTATATGATAGAGATGATAGTAGATTTGATTTTTTTTTATTTTTTATTTTTTTATATTATGTATGTATAAGCCTATCCCATATTCCAATTTTGTATTTCATCATTCCATTTATCCATGTATATGAAACTACCTATTAAATTTTGTTATTTTTATTTAGTTGTTTATTTACATACTGTTATGCACTTATTTATCTATTATGCCTATTTATATCTGATTCTGTTGTTGTCTGTTAATTATTCTGTATTCACTGAGCCACTATCATCTGACGGTAAATTTTCCAGACTGTACCACAATTACACCCTCCGTACTTGTCAGAATACATTGGTGTATGAGGTGTAATTTTTAAGGCCATGTGACCAACTAGCTTAGGGAACAACTTAATTGGATTCTAGGTTCGGAAATTACAACCAATACAACTTTCAAATGGGAAATCATTTTAATGGTTGTAGGATGTAATATCACTAGATTTTATGAAATATATTCTTTAAAATTAATTTAAATTTTTTAATTGATTATTTTAAATGCAATAAATAATTTGTCTTGAATCAAACAAAACAAAATGTTTATCTTCTTTTGTATGCAAAATCAAGTTCATATTGATAACTTAGGTTACACAGAAGTGTGATTCTTAGAAAACAACCATATACTATAAATAGTATTACTATAGTTGTCACCATAATATAAGAATGGAAGGAATAAATGAGATTAAATAAATTATGAAATTATAGATTAAAAATGATTATATAATTAAAAAAATTCTTACAATTAATTTGAAATGAATATAAAGACCAATTCAATATAAATGATGTGTTTTTTTGGAAACCTAATTTTTAAGCAGAATGGGATTTTATATTTACAAATTAAATTAATAAATTCTAGTTAATGATAACATTGTTATTTTTATGATATTTATTTCATCAAATTCTTCTAAATTATTTTAATAAAATTTACAGGATAAAGATAAGAATAAATTTATGTTGAAGCATAAAAACATGTTATTCAAAAATGTAGTTTTACAACCTATTAATCCATTAAATTTTTTAAAACAAAATTATTGACACATTAATAAATTATATATGAAAATTTTTCTTTATTAATTAAACAAAAATATCAAAATTTACATTGGATGATTTTCTGATAATTTTCAGAGAAGCATCAGGTATTAATAAATATTGAATTGTATATTCTTTTAATTGATGAATGCTTTTCCATATAAATAATTTATAGTGTAATGATATAATATGAATTGGTTTGAAATTTTATTTTGGTTAAATTTGAAATCAATAAATCTAAATTTTTTTCATTGGGATCATTTTCACATTGAAATTTCAAATAAAAATATACCAAACTTTTGAAAAGTTTTGCTTTCAAACATTGTCATTGTTTCCCATATACAAGATTAATTTTAAATAAATTTTATCCATATTGTGAAATAAATATTTCAAAATGGATTCCATATTTGGAATCCGAGTAATTTTTAATTTATATTAAGAATTATTTTGTTTCATAAAAATTATCATTGAATGAAATTATTATTAATTATATTAATTAAGGTAAAATAAGTTTACTTAGTGGTAAAACAATAATCATCATAAAAAAATGACCTATAAACCTATAGAAATCAAATAATATGTCTATATTTAGAAAATATTAACAAATTTATCAGTTTTTTTATTATTGGATTCACATTATATAAGGGATACCTCCTAATAAAGTTTACCTTTTTTATTTAAAAGAATGGAACTTTGCCTCCACAATAAAAAAGTACTCACTATCCTCACTTATTCTTCCAATCAAGACATATTATTTTCCAATCGCTTCCCAAATTATATTTAAACATCACTTATTTAATCATAGTATTCAAGTAGTTGGATGTAAGAAACCCAAAGAAGTTATTTGGTTCAAACCAAATAAAGTTACCCAAAGAAGAGGTAACATTTTTCATTGAGTACATTTATTTAATTTCATTATCCACCCCTTTAATTCGACTTATTTCATGATAATATTGGAAAAGTATCCTAAATATTATCATATTATGATATTTATTGGTTTGACCTAGAACTGAAAAAGATTATATAAAACGTGTAATGAAATCATTGTTCATGTTTATGACCGACTACCGCATCACAAAAATATGTATTTTTGTTTTACATTACCACCTCTCAAAGTAATGAATTATTATTAAAATTATATTTTTATATTATATTTATGATTTATTCATAATCATTTAACTTTATATAACACATACCTTCATGTTTCTAGTTTTTTTAATACGATAACATCATTTGTTGAAATGTGGACTACCGTCTCATCGAAACATCATGATACATTATGAAATTAAATTTAAGTTATTAAGGATCGATCAAAAAATATTTAATATAAATTAAATACTTTTTATATTAATAATTTAATTAATTTTTTTAAACATAATATATTATTTTAATTATTGCCTTAAAAACACTAAAAATTCGATAAGGTCGTTCATGGATGTCTGGATTACTGTATCCACAAAATCGGTGATTCCTATTACATTCAAATAATAAAATATATATGTATATATGATTATATAAAATGGTATTTCAGATATAATGATAATTTCATAATGGTAAATGCTACTTACTTTCTTACCCTAAAGATCATTGAAAATTGGAACTTTACTCAAGTGTATCTATGACATATCATCTCCATGATTAAAATATTTAATCATATTACATATCCATATTTAAATATTTATTTTATAGGAATAATATATTTATAAATAAGAGAATTGTATAAATTTAATTATTCTGAATATATTTTAATAATGGCTTCTTTGACCTTAGTCGACTGACAAATGATTTTTGACCCACAAATCGAATATAGTAAAAACTTCAACATAATAATATTGTTTAAGTATTTGTATAAAAAAATTTAATAAGCTATACATATAGAATTAGAAATATGAAAATGGTTCTTAAAGAAGTAAATAATTATATTTTTTTTAATTATGGATGATAATGAAACACATGACAAGTTAGACTCATGGTAAGGGACTTCGTCTCAAACTCCTTTCATTAAGGAAAATCATGATGTTATTTTAATTTAGTGATTTATATGGTGTGTATACATCCCCAATGAATATTTAAATGATTAATTTTCTATATATTGTGATTTTTAATGTTTTAATTATTTTCATTCTAGAATGATTTTGATGATTAAAATGTTTCAAAGTGGTATGGGACACATTGATTTAAAAATCCATTTTTAAAATGTTAAACTATTTAATTTCAAAATCCATTCCTCCATGTCTATATTATAGATATCATATTAATTGAAATTATTAAAAAAGAAATTTTATTTCAATTTTGAGTTTCATTCAATAGTTTTCAAAAATGAAACTTTTTACATGTTCCAGACAGATTGTATCGACAACAAATAAAGTAAATGTTATATTCATTACATACATGGTGACAACGTATATTCCACCACCATGGACATTATCTTATTTTTGGATTCCATTGAAAGAATTCATGCTTTATTATATAAAAAACATATTTATCAATTTGGGTATATTGGTTTTTAAAATGGGGTTTGAATGAAATAGGTGTTTTTGTGTTGAATGTTTTTAAAACAAAATGGATTTTTATCCTAATGCGTTGTTAATATAGGTTTAAATAGTTGTTTTCATTGAATTTTATGATAAATTTGTTTTAATAATTTCACGGTATAAGATAATTTTATGAAATTGGTGAGCCAGATATATATTATATGAATCGTTTAGCCAAATTATATCTCATTTGGTGAGCCTAATATTTCTTATTTGAAGGTTTGAGCCCTATTATAGATTATGAGAAACAAGTGACCCAGATATATCTTACATAAAGTGCTATCCCCAACATAACATAAACAATTTTGATCCCCATTAATGATCTACAATACATATGGTAATAAATTTTTTTTAAGTCATATTATTGTTATTCCAATTAAAAGGGTTGTGAAATGGTTTTATGTATATAATTATTTAAGTAACCTAAAAGAGTTATAGTTATTGTTTATGGATTTTAATATAATTCAATATGTTATTATTCAAATGAAAAAAATTTATTTGAATATCAGGGTAATAATTATATTAGTTTTCATCTTTCCACTAGACTAATATTTTTCCTTCTTTGGCAACACTTAATGATCCTTTTGTGCACATCCTAAGACTTTAATTTAGTTTATCATGATATAAGGACATGTTAAGGAATGGAAGAGGTCATTTTTAAAGTTATGGATATTTTCCATGAAATCAAATAATGATATTTTTTAATTTTTTATATTATTAAAAATAAGAATTTTGATTTGATGTTCTCTGATTATATTTAATGGTTTTTGTTTTTTTTTGTATTATAGCCTGATTATATAAAACAGCAATCATAAACAGATTAATAATGTTAATATATGTAATTTTTTAAATTATAAAAATATTATACATTTTTATGGATATTTAATTATAGTGATTTTATAAAAAAGTTCCACATTTTTTTATTTTAGTAGTATTTTTTAGCGTAATTGAAAAAATGGAGTAATTTTTTATTGTTTATATTTTATTTTAATTTTCTAAATTTCATATATAAATTTTTTTACACTATATAAATTTGTGAAAAAATTATACATATATAAATATTATTATTCACTTCATTCAATAGAAAAAACAAATCTAAATCCATTATTTGATGGTCGAGAACATACTCCCATGTTAGGATTTAAAATATTCTCTATGGTATGGACACTATTTAATATGGGCCTTTATCAAAATTACAGTCAAACCAATGAAGATAATGTTATACATAGATATATATAACATTTAGGGGGAAATCATAAAATATTGATACACCTAAATATAACACATTAATGGTCATAATTAATGGGAAGTTGATTCCTCTAAATTTAAACAGGCCCTAGATGGAATTAAATTGTTCGAGTAAAATAAAAATAATTCCAACATCTTATGTTGAATAATTAATAAATTTTAACGGTAAATGTGAATGATATATAGGAACAGATTTATATAATATAAATATTCCAAATTCTTAAATTTATTATGCCAAATATTCTCAATATTTCAAATGACTTATTTTGGACACATAATTTTTATCCCCTTCATTAAAATTTTGATCCTCCTATCACATACCAAAGTATATCCTTTATTAGAGGGATAATGTGTATTGATATTAATTTAATTGATCTTCATAATGTTTTTAAATATTAATTTATGTTATTTATTATCCCTTACCTTTTTATTTTTTTATTTTTTCATTCCCCACTCGTGCTGCATTTCTCTATATTTTTGTGCAGAACTAACCCACACTATTGTTCGAGAGGCATAGTATTACTATTTTAGATTTTTTTTTTCATAAAAGTATTTTAAGTATTTATTAAATTATTTAATTTGTATTTAAAATGATTAGGGTTCTTGTTAGTACCAATTTGTCTAATACTAACTTCTTCCTCGTTTTTTATTATTTTTCCTTCTCATTGGTATCTAATTCATTCCAAATATAAATTTTTTCTTTGTTATTGATGTCTAAAATATTAATCATTCATGTAGAGGCATTGGTGAAGGGTAATAAAATTAAAAATAGTGGTTTTATAGTGATAATTATGGATCTATTCATTTAGTTAGATATTGAGGAATATATTTTTAATAACAATGGTAAAATCACTATGAACACTTGAGAGAAATTATTTTCTACTACTAACCTATTTTTTCAATTATTTTTTTTATTATATATCGTGTATTTCCATGAATATATACACAGATATTAATATTAAATTAATTTCATAATCAACCCCCCCCCCTCAAATTTATGTAAGTATAATAGTTTTATATTATTAAGAAATTAATATATATAATAGGAAGACCATTATTATGAGAAACAAACCTGAGAACAACACCAGGTTGTGATAATATGATAAAATATTATGTGAAAAAGAATATAATTTAATAGTGGATACATAAATCCAATATAGCTACATGGATCTGTTTCTAGGAAGGCCAAGGCCTTGAACAAATTTTTTCTTAAAAAAATAAATTAGTTAATTTCAAATACATAATAAATTGATTAATTTGATATTCATATTTCTTTAGTTTAGAGATAGATTATTTTAGTTATTTTTATTAGACATTTCCTAGTGATGATTTTTTCATCACCCTTGAATTTTTATGGAACCAAATATAGAAAAACATCGATTAATTTTAGAGATGATAAATAAATTGAATGAAATTTGAAGAAGCATTCAGAAATAAAATTCCCAACAGTTGATGCCAAAAAAACTGATTGAAAATTGAAAAATTATTTATAAATATTGATCCATAAAATTTTAAATATTAAAACCCCAAGGTTGAATTAAATATGTAACTTGAATATCCATTAATCTGTAATTTTATATTATATGAAGTTTCTCCTTAATATGTAGTGACAACTGATAAAATAGGTGGAGAATAACATGACTCTAAAGAACAATGGTTATATTTTAGTGACACCCAATAGATATGTGATCCAAAAATATTTTAAAATTAAAATCATTTCCTCTATACCACTCATTTTATTTATAATAAGTGCTGTTGATTCTTATCTTGAGATAGTGTTCATAATGGCCATTTCAGAAGATATCAATGACTAAACTATTTTTCTATAACTTTTTTATTTATATTTTTATTTATTATACATTAAAATAAAAAAAAATTAAATTGATTTATAAATTCCCATTTGAAAATTTTTATAATGTGTTGGTAAAATAGAATAATCATATTTAGGAGGAGGAAGAATAATTTATTTTTCTCTTGAGGATAAAATAGATAAGATAGTTACGTTGTACACTAGTATATTTTCGGATGATATAAAAAACAATTAATTATGTAATTATTTGATGAGCATCCACCAAAAAATAATCTAAATACTATTAATCTATATTAACAAAGAATAGACACCACTAATCTAGCTTAGATGAATAGATATCAGCCCTATATTTTTCCCTCTTCCATTGAACCTAAAATTCTCTCATTCGTATATTTTAGGGGTTGGGGTTGATTTTATTTCCATCAGGGGTAATCCTTCCTCAAATATTATCATGGATGTTGGTAGAAATATTTTTTCCTATGATAGGAACCCCATCCACCATTATATTTTTTATCAATCTATATAACTACTAGACTAGGGTTCTAAAAACTGAACAACCAGAAGGGGGTCTAATCCATGATTTATATACTTTTTTATTTTAGTGTATTTTTAATTATTGTGTTCCAAAAATCATGTTTTCTTGGAAAATGTGTTAAAATATTGAGGTTAACTACAATTTTTCCACTAATTGTTTTTAGTTTTTATCTTTTCTTTCCATATCATTTATGTAATTACATTTGTTTTGTTGAGCTGAAATTAGTGGTTGTGAAAGCTATGTGTGAGGTGAGTTTCAACATTGTTCGTAGTTTTTGTTTATATTTTCATAATTTTTTTCACATTTTACTGAAAATTGACATGAAATGAATATTATAATAATCTTTCATAACTAAATTGATTCTAAAAAAGTTGAAACGATTTTAAATGAAATAGATTTTAAATGATTATTGATGTGGAAATTTTTTCCTCAAATCAGTTTCCCGTTAAATTAAATGAGTTTAACCTATTATTTAAAATATATACATTAGAAACTCACCCAAAAAAATAATCAATTCCTATGATGTTTTGAAATCCATTGAGTCATATTGTTCCAATTAACCACACATTCTTAAATGAAACCCTAATTTTTTGTTTGAAATAGAACATTGGAAATTTCTCTTTTTATGAATTAAGATTAATGGAATTTTTTTAAATGGGTGTTGAAATTTTATTATCTATCAACATTATAACTTTTTACCCACATTAAATTTACTATATTATACCTTTTCAAACTTATCCATATAGTTTAAATCCATATTATGTCCTAATATTTCATTGTTGACCCGATATCATTGCATTTATGCATCGATATTTCATGTATGAATATTGGCGAAGGTCATTTCGTTTGAATTCATTAGGAAGTGATTAATTTTATGGTGTTGTGAGGTGTGTTTAAATTTTTTTTGGAATTTAGGGAAATATATATATGGTAATTTCTAATGAATTTATTATTTATTAATTGTATCATCTACTTCCACATTAAAAGTTTGGAAAAAGGTAAAATATTATAAAAATGAAATACAAAAAACAAAGATGAGATTAAATTTTTCATTGGAATTAATTTAGTGACTTATGACCCTCTCCAAAATAATTTTTATGTATTTTCATTAATTATTATTTCATCCTCCATGAAAAAATGTATATATATATGAAAATAAATGAAATATTGAATATTTTCCTTTATATAGCTTCAAATGAATTAAAACTAAGTGATACTTTGGATGAAATATTTCATTTTAATTACTGCATGGATCTTTTTATGGGTCATAAAAATGGTGTATCATTGTTTTTCACATTTTCAAGGAAGAATGAAAGAGAAATGTTCTATTTTTTCACAGAAATACTCATGAATTGAACTAATATTTGAACCTCCTCTTTCATTTCATAATTTTGTTAATGATTTTACCCCCAAACAAAATATATAGAAATTTTTTTGAAAAGGCATCGTGATTAAATTCCATTTCATATTTCACACATTAGAGATATGATAATTGTCACAACCCAATGATGATACATTCATTTTCTATGTAGGAACATTATTCAAAATTCCATTTCCCTTGAGAGAACTGAGACATAAAATTCAATGTGATGTTGATTATGATGGATTCAAAGTTGGATTTTAGATTTTGAAAGAAATTAAAAATTTATGGCTAAAAATTACTATGATTTTTTTTCATAAAGAACACTTTTTAGAATTCTTTTTTGGAAAAAATCATTATTGTTTTCTGATTTTTGATAATTATGAGATTTTTAATTTTGAAATTAGATGATTTCATGAGAATTAAATGATTGAATTAGTGGGAGTGGAGAAGAATATATTTTTAAAAATATTACTCTATAACATAGTGTTATTAATCCCAAAATTGTGTTATTTTATGAGAAAATATCACATTTTAAATTTTTTGTAGTTTTTTGAGATTATTTTTAAAAATGGCCTAAATTTTTATTATAAATGGTTTAATTTAAATTTAAATTTCATCCATAATAATTAAAACACTAAATTTAAATTTTAAATTCTTTTTTAGGATTAAAAAATCTTGGTTCTCATTTCAGTCAACAAGACCCAAATACCAGTCCATCATTTAAAGGCCCAAATCTCATTCATATGTATTTCTTGAAACCTATGAAAATATATGGATACTTTTAAATATGACCATATATATCAATTATTTTCCCCAATGAATATAAAATTTGACATGGGGATAGATAATATCCTATTAAATAACAATATTAATTATTTTTATGTCTAAATCATCCTCTTTGAGGGTAACAAATGCATCAAAATGTTAGATCATTGGAATTTGAATATTCATGTAGATAGAATAAATGTATATTGGTATAAAATTAATAAATATTTCACCCAAAATAAAATAATTCTGAAATTTTGTGGATTCTGACAAAATATGTTATTGTCAAATTTCTAGAAGACGCTACTTCCCAATTAATAAATATAAAGTCTTATATATTCTCATTATTTTGGAGTTTATACTATTTATCAAAATTTCCCTCTTATTTCCCAATAAATGTGTACTTACTCTCTCATACATATGGATATGCATTTTTAGGGTGATAATATGGATTCATAATAATGTAATATTTTGTTATAATTTCATTATATACTAGATTATATCATTCCTTATCCCTTTCATTTCTATTTTTTCAATTTTTTCCCTATTATTCATTTAGGAACATGTTAGAAATGAAACTACCCTCACTATTATTCTAGGGAAAAAGTGGTGATGATTTATTTTTTTATTCTTCAATGGGTTTTCAAGTTTTATTGTAATAGTGTATTGGTGGTTAAAAGGAATTTCTTGATTAGTAGCCCTATATTATTTACTATTTTCTCTTTCCTACTTTTTCATTCATTTTCCATCTCACAAGAACCTATCTCATTCTATCTGTGGAGTTTAGATTAGGTATTGATGTGTAAGAAATTAACCCTTCTTATAAATGACTTATTATAGGGTAATACCATTAAAATGAGTGGGTGTAGAGTGAAATGTCTTGATATATGAATTGAGTAATATATAAAGGAATATATTTTGAATAATAATTTCAACATATCTTTGTAACCACAAATAGAAATGGTTTTCTTCTAATTTTTTTTTTGTTTTTTAATTTATTTATTTTTATTTTACATTAAAATATATATTTAATAATATTACATGAATTTCATAATCATGCCCCAAACCATATTAACATTAAAATAGTTTTTATATTTTAGTTTAAATATTAATAGTGAAAATATTATGAATGTGCATTCTAGTGACCTCCTGGCGATGATCGCAATATTGTGACACTATGGTACCTCTGAAGATAATAAGAATTAAATTAACTACTATTAAGAAATTAGAAAACATTATTAATTTGGATCTGTTTTTGGGGAGTCCAAGACCTTGTACACATAGTTTATCATAAAAAATTTACCAAAAAGAAAAAAATAGACTTATTTCATGAAATTAAATATATTGATTAAGATGAATTATTTAATATATATTTTTTCTAATTCTTCTACTGTATAAGATATATGTAGTAGGGGATAAATTTATTTAACAGATTATAGTGAACCGTAGAAACGGAGATGAACTGAAAATTAAATTGATGAACCTTTCCTCCTTCAGTCTAGAATTCAATGTTTAATGGTCAAAACAACAAAACCCTAAGGAAATGAAAAATGAAGATACGACTCTTTCTCAACAATTATTTAATGTGGGAGATCTTATGGGATAAAAGAAGATGAAAGAAAAATATCGAATCGTATCTCATTATAGATTCTATCATGGGGTTCTTTAATATTTCTGGACATTTGATACGACTACAGGAGCATAAAAAGATTGTGAAAAATGAAATTTCTAATTTCTTGAAAAAAATTAACTAATCCTACACACATTTTTAAATAAGAGTCATTACCTCAAATCCTATCACTTTATTTTTTTGAATATAACAATGATTTCTCCATAGAGACTGAGTTCCCAGTTTTTATTACTAAAGAGATTAATCGTCAAACAATTATTATGGAAATGATAGATTTTATTATTGACTCTTAGTGAAAAAATATTATTCTATAAAAAATAATTTCTAACATCCCATATTATTAGATATATAATTTATGGGTAAATATGAATGAACTCGTGGATGAATAAAAATAATTTGTTTCATTTGAGGATAAAATTGAGGTGTTTGTCGAGCTATAAATTGGTATATATAAGGATGATGGAAGAAAATATGGAATTATTGTAATATTATTTAATTAACCTGAAGAAAAAGATAATCCATATCCTATTATACAATTATTAACACTAATTTACACCACTCCTCTAGATTATATAAAGAAGGAGCACACCATTACTATTTTGCCTCCACATATGCACCTCAAATTCTATATTTAATCAATCCTATCGGTTTAAGATATTTTTATTTTATTTTGGGTACTCACTCCTATAATCTTCACATAGATATTGGGAGAAATATTAAGTCAAATATAATAATGAAATTCCATCTACCATTATATTGGGGTTAATCCAATGCAACTACCTGACTAAGGGATGTAAAAACTTATCACCCATATAGGGTTCCAAATCGGAGTCTATCTTATTTTCCATTTATCTTAATTTTTTTGTTATTTTCCCATTATTTCATATTTTATTTGTAATTGTTATATCACTTAGGATAATAACTTAAACATACAAAATATAATAATTTTAAGTTGTATTTTTTCATCCTTTTTCATTACATAATTTACTATTATTTTAGTGAGACAAAATGAGGTGTATCAAAATATATGTGAGGGTTGAGTGTCAAACCCCTTCAGTTTTTTGTGTATTTTTTCATATCAAATAAGATTTTAAGATATATTTAGTTGAAATAAAAATTATTATAAATTTTTACAACATAATTTATTTTAACTAAGTTGAAATGATTTTTTATGAAATTGATTATTAATGAGTGTTGATGTTAAAATTTTTTCCTTTCATTGTATTTTAGAAAATTCAATGAGTTCGATAGTTTCATGAACATTATTCCCTTGAAAAAATGACAGAATATATTTTCGTAGACCTCTGATGTATTCTTGACAATTTTTAAATATTCTCCTAAACACCAGCTCTATTGTGTGGGAAACTTGGATTTTTTTGTGATCTAGGATAGGTTATGGTTCTCATTAGAATATATTATAGATAATGAATTTTTTTACATGATGTTGGAATTTAATTGTACTCACAAATTTTAAATTTTATCTTAAATATACATTTACACTTTTATGTCCATGATTCCATGAATTTATTTATATTTTTATAACATACTATAAGAATTGTTTTCCTTACCTACCTACACAGTTGCTAATTTTCCATGGATATTTCTTGTTTGTGTGCTGGGGAAGGGATATAATTTTTTTATTGGGGATGTGTTTCATATATGGGCTGTGTTTGGTATGATTTATCATTTTGGGAAGTCTATAAGTATATAACTATTCATTATTCATCATTTTATTTTATTTTAATTGTGTCCTAATTTTATCATTCACATAATGAATATAGAAAAAATGAAAAATATAAAAATTGAGTTAAGATATAATTATTAATTATTCTAACATTTTGGTTCCATTCACCTATCCAAAATAAGGGGAATTAATTTTGATGCATTCATAGTATTCAATTATTATAACATCCTCTATGAAAAAAAATAAGAACCCAAAAAATAAAAAATATAATAACTTTAATTATAGGGATTTAGAAAATAAAAAATGTGATAATATGTTGGATGAAATAATTTTTTTTAATAACTTAATGTCTCATTTAAAATGTTATAAAAAGAGTTGGAATTTGATTCTCATTTTCAAGAGGGATTGAGTGAGAAATTTCACATGTTTTCACTAGATTTTTCATGTTATATAATTAAGAGTTCATCATCCTCTTTCAAACCAATTTTTTAAAATAATTTACTTAAAAACCAAAAGACACAAAAATTACCTAGATAATCAGTCATAATTAATTTCATTTTAACTTTTAAAATAATGTATAAATCATAATTTTCACATGTTAGTGGTGATAGATTCATTTTTTCATGTATGCTTATAACCCTATATTCAATTTCTCTTAATTAAAGAGTGACATAAAATTGAATGTATGGTAGGTTATTATAGGGTAATAATTAGATTTTTGATATTGATAAAACTAAAATTTGAGGAATATAAATTAAAGGGATTTATTTTTCATATGGACTATGATATGGATTTTTTTTTTGAAATTATCCAGTTGTTTTCTCATTTTTTTATTATTATGTGATATTTTTGGATATATAGTCAACTCATTTGAGTGAAATGTTTTAAATAGGGTGGGTGATGAAGAAATATTTTTCATAAATATTAATCTATAATTAATTTTTATTAACCCAAAATAATATCATTTTATCGCAATTTGACTCATTTTTTGTTTTATTAATATTTTTTTGGAAATATTTTTAACATAAAAGTTCTCACTGTTTTCCTTATAAATTGGTACCTTTATTAAAAAAATAAATAAATTTACTTTATTGGGGAAAATTAATATTTTTTATTTAAAAACAATTCTTTATAATATAATTTTTTATTATATTATAACGTTTTCATCTCACATTTGTTTTAAATTTTTTATATTATATCGTTCACTCTTAATGTTTGTTGTATCCCATTGTTTCTAAATAAATAACCCTCAATATTGTTTGTGGGGTAAGTGATGGTCATTTAGTTTATTTTTGTTCAATTTTTTCTAATATATTATTAAAATATTTTTGTGGTGGTAATATTTATTATTGTCTGCAGTCACCCAAATTTCTCAGCTACAATATTCTTCCTCATTCAATAATTTTCATTCTATTTGGTATCTATGTATTTCAAATGATATATTTTGGATTATGTTTTGATAGGATGAAATTATACATGAATATAGGAGGTCTCATGGTAATGTAATACCATTCAAATTATGGGTTGTAGAGTAAAATTTCTTGATCTCTTTATTTTGTAAGATATTTGGGAATATATTTTGAATTGCAATGATAATATGAGCATGATCCTCAAACAAAAATAGTTCTCTTCTTCTCACATGTTTTTTTATTTTCTTAAATTATTTCCCTATGTTTTTTATCTTAGTTATTAATATATATATATATATATATTTAAATTAAATTAAACCCAAAAAAATTTTCCCGCATTTAATTTATCATAGTTTAATAGGTTTATATTAGTAATAAAATCAATAGAGATAATAGTAATATAGTTCCTAAGAGGAGCCTTATCAATAAAAACCATAGGTTTTCTTCGATATGACACTATTAGGATAAAATAAATTAATTTAATAGTGTTTATAAAAAAGGAAAATATTAATAATTTTCTATTTTTTGGGAGTCCATAAACATGTAGATATTTATTTTCATAAAAAACTAAAAAATAAAAATATTCCATAAACTAATAAAATATCTTTATACCATACCATTATTTCTTTATGTCAATACATATTATATTAATTATTTTTCAAAATATTTCCTTAATAATGATTTGTGATTTGGATTTAATTTTTTATGAAAAACATTATAGGAAACCTGGGAAGAAAATTGCAGTTGAGAAAGAAATTAAACAACCATTCTAGATTCATTTTATAATCTAATGTCTAATTATTATAAAGAAAGAAGAAAAAGAAAATTTTACCATAACAGATCAAGCTTCTTCTCCATATATTTTATTTTGAATAATCAATGGAATAATTTAAAATGCATATTACTGATCCAGTCACCAATCGTTATTCTTTACTTGAAGAGGTTCCTAAATATTTTAATCCAGTTGAGAACACTTTTAGTGAACAACATCCTTCTAGTGAAAATTAGATTCATTTTATTGAATCCCAAAATTTATGTAATAATTCTATATTTCAAAAATATGATTTCTTACCTCTCTAGATATCTATTTATATGAAAAAAGTCTAAGAGGCATCCCATACAATGATCATGTTCATAAGGGAAATTCCTGAAGAGATTAATGATTTAACAATTATTTATGGTAGGGATGATATATTTAATAATTCATAATGATTTAGTAATTTTATTATTAAATTTCATTCAAAATGACATTGGGTTGATATACATAATGTTGTGTCATATAAGCATGCCCTTTTTTGGGGAAAAGATGAAGTTTCTATAGAGGTAAAAGTAGTGGAGCTATTTATGTTCTACACTTATGTATATGAAGATGATAACAAAAAAATAGAAATAACTTATTGATAATATAATTGAACTAGATGATGAAACAATTCTTATTCTATTATCAGATTTACTAAGGGAGAACAGTACTCTATAATATCTAATTAGGGAGTATCCCAATATTCTATTCCACCCCCCTCTATTAATAAAATTATATAATTAATCTCTTATGGGGTAGGGGTGACATTTTTTTCATTTAGGGATCATTCCCCTAGAATATTCTATTGAATTCTAGATGAAATAAATTCAATGTTTCACTAAGAATAAAATATAATCCACCATTAGATTGAGATTAAACTATTACATCTTCTTTACTAGGGGTAGTAAAAGCCTTTCAAATGCATAGTGGTTCAAACCATGATATATCATCATAACATTTTCCCATTATTTTTCATTATTTTTCTATTTCATGTTTTCTAGTATTAGTAGGCATAATCTATGACACTAACTGAATGCTTACACAAGAATGTAATTTCATTTTGTTTCTTTCATTTCCATTCAATTTGTGCACCTACTATTATTATTTTTGTGATGGAATATACATTATTGGAATCTATGTATGTGGGAGTGTAAATATTATTCAGGATTTGTGTATTTTTTTATTTCATTTATCATTTTAGTAAAATTGATCAGAAATTAATTTTCTTTTAATTTTTCACACATGAATTTATTTTTAGGGAGTTTACTGGTTTTTTCGATATATGGAATTAAAATTATTGTTGAGGTTGAAACATTTTCATTGTATTGGAATCTGAATAATTTTATATGAGTTTGACAGATTTCTGAAATCCATTCCCATTATATACTTACTCAACATGTTTTTCAGGTTCTGTGAATTATTATAAATCATTTTGACATATTATTTTTAATACACACCTTTTATTTAGAGATATATGAATTTTTATTTTGAACCAGAACTTGTGATCATTTTCTTTCAAATATTGGGACAACATGGAATGTTTTTGACACGATTGAGAATTTTTTGTTGTCCATCCATATTTTAATGTTGAGAACCACATTTAAATTTACCCTTTTTCTCTTATATTCAATTAAATTTCTTATATATTTAATCAACATTACAATATAATTTTTCTTTGCATACCTACAATATTGGTATGTTTTCATTGATATTCCATATTTGCGTGTGGGTGAGGGCCTTCCATGTGTGTTCTTTGGAATTTGATAAATTAGTGGGATGTGTAAGGTGAGTTTCCTATTTTTTATTAGTGATAATTTCATAATTTGGAGTGAGTCATCATTTCATTTTTCTTTAATTGTATGACCCACTTCACCATCAAAAAAATTACAAAAAAAATACAAAAAAAGAAAAAAATGAGCTGATCCTGAGTTAATTATTTTTAATACTTTTTTGACTCATGTATCTATCCAATAAATGTTCATGAATATTCATGAATTAATTTTATTTAAATGTAATTTTATCCTCTATTATAAAAATAAATAAATAAAAAAAATTATAAAACAATTTTTTGAATTTTGTTAGCTTTAAAAAAATTAATGGAGGGTGATAATTTTGATGAAATAATTCATTGTAATCTAGACGTGGATCATGTTTCATTTTATAAAAATATGGTTTCATTTTCTTTCACATTTTTATGGGGGGGGTTTACTAATAAAATTTTGGGGTTTTACGTGAATATTCATGCACTATAATAAATATTTCAACCTCCTCTCTCTATCATTAATTAATTATTTATTATTTAACCAACCCAAAGGCACATAAATTACATTGAAAGGTCATAGTGATTAAATTCATTTTCTTGTTTCATATTTTGGATATATGAGAATTATGATAAACCTATGTTGATATAATAAAATATTTAGTATGATAATAACTTCATAGTTAATTTCTCATGAGTGAAGAGTGACATAAAATTAATTGGTTGGAAGAATGTGATTGAGTCATGGATGGATTTATTTTTTTGAAAAAAATAATATATGATTGATTTAAATGAATTGAATTTGTTTTTAATAGATTATACATGTTTTAATTTTTTTGTTATGATCTTGGATGTATTCTAATTTTTTATTGCTATGTGAATTTTATATGGATATAAAATGATTTCATGAGAGTGCAATGGTTACATGTGGTTGAGTTATTAAGATAATATTTTGATATATTTTACACTATATTTAAATAAATTTAATCTCATAATATTGTTATTTTAAATGAAATTTCCACATTATTATATTTTCATGAATTTTGAGCTTAATTGAAATTTGTTTCCTACATTTGGATTTTAATAGTGTTATTTTTTTTAAAATATAGTCTATATAATTTTCATCATTATAAGAAATTATTAAATTCATTTTTTTATTCAAGTAATTCTTTGATTCAATGTATTCAACATTACAAAAATCATAGTCATTCATATAAATCCACAAAAGTATACCAAAAAACAAATCTAAAAATTTGTGTATAGATTTGGAAGTATCTGAATATGGGCTAATATCTAAAGCATTGTAGGGCCAATGAAGCTAAATCTACACTATTAGATTAAAAAAAACAGTTGAACAATGTAATTAAAATTATATATGCCTCAATTATCCTTTTTCTAAGTCATAAATACATGTACTGGTGAATCCATGGAATTCAAATAGTCAACTAGATATAAATAAATCATTGACTAAAGAGACATAATCCCTTAAGATGACACACATGAAAAAAAATTAATGGATCATGAGAAAAATATACATAATAATATTTCTAAAAGACAAAATTTCTCAACTCCTCAATATATTTTTTCAAATATTAACCAACATTTGAAGGATATATTTTAGTGCAAAAATTTCTTGTTTCTATCTATATACATTTTTATCTCCTCTCTCATAGGAAATGATATCTTATTTTCAAGGGATAATGGGGATTACTTATATGGTAATAATTTTAATAATTTAAATATATATTATTTTATACCTTTTCTTCTACCTTCCTCTTATATTGTTTTCTTATTTTGAGTTTCACCCAACTTATTTTATTTATCATAATTTTTGTCATGAAATAACCCTTGCTGTTGTTTGAGAATGGAAATGGTGGTGTTTCAAATTATTTATAGTAAATTGTTTCTAATGTTTTATTGTAATATTTTGGAGTTGGTTAAAATTATTATCATGGGAGATCACCCACATTCTCTACTATTGACTTATTTCTCCTAATTTATTCATTTCTTTCCCATTATCTATGTCATCAAACAGTATAGTTTACATTACATATTGATGTGTAAAAGATTAATCTAGCCTGAATAGCTCTTGGTGAAGGTAAATTTCACATGAATGAGAGGGTGTAGAGTGATAGGTCATCATCCTTACATTTTCGTGGAACTCAATTATTTTCCATTAGTTAATCAAATAATTAAAGAAATCATGTTTTTGTGAGTTTTATGATGAAAGAAAAGCTCACTGTACTTCAATTATGGCTCGTGGACATTATTACATGATGGATGCACCCATATTGCACCGGGTGAGCCAGATATATCTTATAAAACGGGTGTACCAAGATATAATTGGGTGCAACTGATATAGATTACGCGATGGGTGAAAAAATATAGTTCCATGAGAGTCTGATATAGATTATATAACCGGTGTTCTGAGATAGGTCTATGATGAATTCAGTAATGGAATTTTATTCAATGAATTATATTGAAAGTTAGTCATATTGTTATTTTATATGTAATTGTTCTATAAGGGTTTTATGGGGAATATTTCCCATGATAGATACACATATTTTTTATGGGTTATATGGGTTATAAATTATTCCACTGATAAATGCTAATATGACGTGTCCATTGATCATTAGTTTTTCTGACTCATTCATTTTTTTAAATACTTATTAAATGATCTAATGGTATATAATACATGTATTGATGGGTATAAATATTCTTTTTTTTATACTCATTCACTTCCGTTAAGTGATTATACACTTATGGTCATCTACTTCTCACTAATTACATTCAATTTTTAATGATTATGTTTACCCGTATAGAGTATTTTATATCACTCATCGTAATCATTATTTCACTATGTTATCAATAATGAGGTCAAATTAGTTTTTTATATATGGGATTAATATGGAGGATAATGATGACCTAATGTAGAATATGAAAATATGGGTATGGTGGGAGGTGATGATCATCTTTATGAGCTAGTTAATTATAAATCTTGGATGTAAGGAGTTTATCCAATTTCTATATAACTATAAACATAAAAGGTACTAAAGAATATATGTGATCTAATATTAACTTTTATATTTTTTATGGAAAACATTGGGCCACCTTGATCAGAATCAAATAAATTTATTTAATGTTTATTTTTTCACTAGATCTAAGAGTGTGGCTTTGAAGCTATTATAATTTGTATCAATGGGTGGTTTAATTTTTTTAGATTTTTTTTATTTACGTTATCTATGAATAAAGGATAGAATAGTAGGGATAATATTAAGGATGATGTTAATTTTATAATCAAATAAGCACCTTTGAGTTTTTATGAAATTTTATCTTAATGTTATTAATGAAATTTTCTTATATGTTTTGTTGGGTTGAATTATATAAAAAGATTTTTTTTAACATGAAATATGAAATTATTTTTTTTCGACATATGTTTTATGTTATTGATATAAATTATGTTTTATATGTCCTAGGATATTAAGATATATATGTGAACATCTATTTTCTCATATATATATAACTAATAGATTGAAAATTGAGTCCGTGAATATGTGATTAATGTTATTTCAAAATAATATCATCATATTTTTTTGGCTTGAATGATGAAGGATTTAAGATTATATATTAGTTTAAAACATTCATTAATGGTTTGGATATTTATGAATGATTTAGATTTATCTCCCATTATTATTTTTGAATTTTGGTGATTATTGTATTCATTCAATATATAATGGTTTAATCATTTTAAAATTTATCATACAATGTGCTGAAAATTTTGGATTTCGTTAATCTCTAGATATATGTGGAATAGATTTTTAGCCATTTTATTGTTCTTTTATCCCTTAACAATATATTTTTATGTAATTTGAGTATAATAATATTCTACATGAATACTCATAGTTTGGAGAAAAGTATTAGAATATTGTGGAAGTTGAAAACATGAAGAAATTATACTCATAAAATAAGTGTATTTTCTTTTAATCATAGTCTATATGTAAAATGATTTAGTTAACTATAGAAAAAGAATCATCAAACAAAGTTTTATGCAATTACCATCATTTATATTGATATAAATAACATTTTACCCAATTATTTGGTTTACGGTTATGTGGTTGTTGATATTCTCATGATCATACACTTTCTTATGACCAATTATAGCGGTAAATATCAATCATTATTCATAAATTCAGATATTATTAAATATATAAATAATCACTACCTACCTATTTTCACCTATTATAATTCCTTGTATCTATTATTCTAAATGAAATTTATACATTATTTTCTCTTATATAAATTGGATATTTTATCAACCATTTTATTATGTGGTTTTATAAAAATGGTGTTCTTTAATATCAATCCTTTTATTAAAATGTAAAATTCCAAAAATCCTGGAATTAATAAAAAAAATTGGTGGGTTGTTTAACACGAGGATATTTTAAAAGAATATCATTGTATCTGATTTCACATTTGAAACACAATATTGATCTTAAAAAAACTAATAATATATATCTATTATAATAAGGATGTTAATTTTTAGGGTAAGAATTGAATTAAATACATTATTAAATATATTTATTTATATATAATGTCCTGTAAAAATACAAAAAAGTATTTAATAATCAATGCATTTTTAATAATGAAATTTGATTACCAAAAATTATATTTTCATTAAAATTGATCTTAATTTATTTACAAGAAAAAATTTTAAATAATGTTTTCAGATTTTAGAAACATTAATTGATAAAATGAACTATATTTTTTTATTTTTCATATAACAATTTACATTCTGCGATGTATTTGGATTTTATATAAAATTAATTTTTAATTAAATAGTAAATAATACTGATTTCTGTAAAAATCCATTCCCTTTTAATAAATTATTTATATTTAATTTTGTAATTATGTTTTGAATATGATTTAAAATTATATAATTACTCTATAATTATGTTTAATAAACTTTTTTAATTTGAATAGTCATTATAGTGAAATTTAGTGTAAGTAAATTTTTTAAAGGATGGGTTTTCTGAAAATTGTTTAAGGTACATAATGTTTATGCATTTTAATTAATTTAAAACCAATAATGAGTGTTGTTTAAAATAAGATTTTTATATTATATATAAATAATTTTTAATTGAGTTCCATAAAATTATTATTATTATTCTTATAGTTAATTCTTAATCATCCACTCCATGAAAAAATACCCTTATTGAAAACCAACATTTCCATTATATCTTCTCATTTAATTTTAAATTAAAATTTTACACTAATGATAATTGAATATTATGAAATGTATACCATAGTTGTAATAAATAATAATTATTATATTTAATAATGTTATCTTAAATTTTGACTATAATGAATAGTAAAAATAAAAAAAATTCATTATTGTGGTTAAGGTGAAAACTGGGTTACGATGGATTAAACAAAAATGAAAAGTGTAAAAATGTCCTAAAACATATCTAGAATCCACATTATAATGATATTTTGAATTTATCATTTATATTTATTTATAATGTACTATTTTGATCCTTTAAATTTCAAAAACATGGGTACACCATTTTCTTATCACTATTCACAATTTTACAACTGAACTAACATATAAAAGGCAACCACTTATCATCTCTTATTAACAACCACAAATCCATTTGGTTAAATCCAAGTTCATCCCAAAAGACATAACTATGTTTTTATAAACTTTTGATATCCCATATTTTTATCAAAAAGCCAAGAGAATAATTATTTCGGTGCTAACCTAAAGAGGTTGTTGGTTGAAGAGTTATTGTTCTTAATCTCGATTTTTTATTTTATTTCTTCTTCCATAGATATCAAATATTACATAATTATTATTGTCTATAATTAATATTATATCCCATGAAATGAGATTTATTATTTTAATGAAATATCATAAATTTATCTCCTATTTCATCAAATGAGATACATAATCATCATTCTTTTGTACGAAATACTATTGTTTTAAAAACTGATGTCATTTTTCTTGATATTCATCTCTCACAACATGTTATACTGTGGTATTTAAATTATGTATATTATATGTGTAAAATATTTGTAATTATTAATATATTATGTAACACATTTGAAATTAATTTCTATTCAATTGGGGATATAAAAACATCATTGATGATGTGTATGATGGACAACCACCTCACAATGTGATTTTCATTGGTTTTTTACTAATGACTTACATAGACTTCAGTAAAGATAAAAATAATGAATGTATTTTATATTAATGACTTATTTATAATTTTTGTAATATAATATATCATTTTATTTCTCAATGTAAAAAAACATTATAACTTCATTCGTGTTTATGTGTAGACTATCACCTCTCTAAAGCGATGTGACTATTTTTTCTTCACCAAAGCACACAGATGATATAAATAATTATATTTATATGATTAATATGGTATTTAAAATATCAAGATAATTTTGGAAATATAAAATAATATATACCTTCTCTCCATCATGATCAATAAAAATTGTAAATGTCACACATGCGTATGTATAACCTATGATCTCAATGATCGTAACATAGTTCAATATTCTCTATGATAATTTCTGATTGGTTTTAAAAGTATAATTGATGAAAAATATTAAATTTATTTTGTGAATATTATTTTGTAAATGTGGAAACAATTACATCTTTGACAACTTTCAGTATTGAAAATCTATTTTTAATGAATGTACTGAACATATTCAAATAAACTAGTATAGACATAAATAATTAAGTATTTAAATATATCATTAATAAAAATGATTTTGGTATCAGTATTAAGAATTCTAAAAGGAAAATAAAAATAAAATTAGATATTTATGATTATTATATAATATTTAAAGGGAATACAACGAATGTCTAGACTTGAGGTAAGTGTTTATAGTCTCACTTTTTATTCCTACAAGACAAATTTAATATTCATCACCCATTTATATTATGTGGTGTATATAATTTTAATTTTATATGTAATATCTTGAATTATTATAACATAATTTTATTTTATCTTTCAATTTGAATTACATAATCCAAGGGTATTTGACATTAATGATATAAAGTGGTAAAAAATTTAATAGCATAATTTATTTTCATTAGTTATATTATATCTTATTTGTATTGGATATTTTATCATTATGTGTTTACGAAATTTTCAGTAACTTATATTTTATATCAAAATTTTTTTGGGTTTAAATTTGATACACATAATATATTCATTTATTAATTCAAAATTTCAATGATTTTATTTTGGTAATGGTTTAATGTCTAAAAGTAACATTCCTTAAGACATAAATTTTGAATATGCACCTATATTCAGTTGTGAGGTGTATTTACTAACATTTGACAAGATATATCATGAAAATAATTATTTTTCTAAAATATAATAATCCATTTGATTTTATTCTTTCATGGTTTGTATGATTGAAGAGTTATCAAAATGGAAAAGGCTATATCATACCATCTTTTTCCTTTGGAGATTATTTATGTTCAAGGATACATTGAAGGAAATCGTATACTATTAATTAATTAACCCAAACATATTTCCACTCCAATGGTTTTGAATTTGGATAAAATATTTGATTTAAATTTCATCTAATATTTTTTTAATTAATATTAAAAAATCGATTTCATTGTGATTGTGATAATGTATTTTCTTTTAGATCATGTATCTTTCCCCTCTATAGAAATGTTTTATAAGAAATTAAATTATAATCTATTTAAAAATAAATTATTTCCTAAATCTATTTCTTTCATATTTTACCATCTAACAAGAGTATTTAAAAGTAAATTTTATAACATTTTCCAAATGGGTTACTTTTAACTACCTTTTTCAATTTCTTTAGAATAATGTTTATTTTTAACACTTTTAACATGAATGAATTTCCCCACCATCTTATCGAATATTTTTCTTTTGTGTTTAATTTATATTATTGGAAGGTTTTTCCCAATGAAAATTATTTTCTCAATATTGTTTTGTATTTCCAATTTTTAATAATAATATTCAAAATGAAAATGTAATTTTCCTTAAATAGGTTTTTAGTGAAATTTTAATAGTATTTTATTTCATTAGCATCATCAACCCTTTTTTACCTTTTCTCATATGTGAATATTTTGTAATGATAATATCTTAATTAATTATATAGATGGACTATTGTTTATTCAAATATCTTGTTATGTAACTTGTTTATTTTCCAAGGGTTAATCTTTTTTCCCATATATACTTAGGGATTTGGTTTCTTTTCCCCGAGTAAAATGTATTAAAATGAGTTTCTTATGGAACATGTTTATTTTTAGTAGGTTAATAATTTTTCAAATATATATTTATGGAACACATTTAACTTCCACCATTATGTAATTTCTCGAAGATATTATAATGAAACTCATATCTTTTCCATGAGGTAATCATTATATGAAAGGAATAATGTGTTTTATAATGAGTTTTGTGGTGAAAAAAATACTCTATAAACATTATATATGATTATTAAAATTTTCTATTCCATAGGTTCACTCTTATAGAAGAGGGTGAGACTGGTATAGCTTTTGTGATGACTGTACCTAAATAGAATAAGGGGATACCAATACTGCATATATAATGGGTGCATCCAGAATGAACTGCAATGTGTTTTATATTGACCATGGTCTGTTGAGAATTATATTGGAAATATTACTTATTATTATTCTAATTATAAGGGTTTTTATTAGTTCAATGATTATACTGATCCAATATAGTGACACATTTTGTTATGATTTCTATATTGTTTAAATGTTTCCTTTAAATGTATTTTAACGCTTTATTCCATATTTTTATAAATGATTATATAGTTATTAATGGGTATGAGTATTATCATATTATTCTAAATGACTTTTATTATGACATAATACAATTTTCAACTTCTAATTATCACTTCTCACATTTATTTGTCAATGCAAATGTTTACATTTATAGAAGATTTATTTTCTTGAGAAATATATTTGATTTCCCTAGTTTTTCACGAATGAGATTAAAAAAATTATTTCTTTAGGGTTTCATATTGATAATGATGAAACCTTATTGTATAATCTAAAATAATTGGTGTTATGGGTGTTGATGTTCATCTTTGTGAAATAGTTTTTTTATAAATCCCTGATATTAATTGTTTTTTGAAATTATATAAAATAATATACTTAAATTGTCATATGGAATGTAATTGAAAACAATATTTATTTTAGTTGAGAATACTATCTATAATTTATTAAAATAAATATCAAATTAATATAAGCATTTCATTTTAAATTAATCTAAATAATTAAATTTGACTCATAATTAGAACAAATATTCATATATGTCCATTTTTTGGAAATAAAAATAGATTTTCTGGAAACTATTTTTTCATTACATGTTAGCGGTTTGTATAAATATTAAGTTCTTACCCTACTGTTATTTTAATTTCACAATTTAGATTCGATATTAGGAACCAGGAGGGAAATTTTTTCTAAATAAATTCCTTTTATTTATTCATTATGAAAAGTAGTAGTTTTATAATTTATCACATTGGTAACAGTTAAATTGTATTATTTAGGATAAAATTGGGATAAGGAATACAAAATATATCCAACAGATTCCTTTATTTTCTTGTAAGATTCAATTTCATCCATCATCATCAAAAGTATTAAAATATGACCTTTCTTCCATATGTACTTTAGTTTTACCATTATAATGTTTAAGAAATGGTGAAAGTCAAACATTACGTTCTCTTTTTTTAACATTATAATATTTTATGGAAAAGAGAAAAACAGCTAATTTTTTGTTATAAGTGGTTATTTGAAATATGAATTTAATTTTTCTTGGTAATTTATATTAATTTTTTAGTATTTAATTTTTTATCATGATTTTTTTCTCAATGATGAAACCATATATATTAAAACTAATATGAAAATATCTGAATTGACATAAAAAATTTAGATTCAATATAAATTTGATAAATTATTTTTTTCAAATAATTTTATAGATATATATAAAATCTTAGGGATGTGTTGAAGAATTATATTTTAGTTCCATCTTTTTTACTTTATTAAATGTCAAATTAATAGAATAGTCTCTAAAAATTTCATTAAGGAAATTTTGAAGTAAATATTTTTTAATTAATTTATTTAATATTCATTAAACACTTGTATTAAGAAAGTTGTATTACATATGGTATAAAATATCATATGTGGTACATTTATGGGCCTCTTTCCCTCTTATGGTAACATTATTGACCGTTAAATAGTGGAACACATTATTTATATTTTATTTGTCAATAGATTTAATGGGAAATAAAATCTAAAAAATATGGGTGAAATCATTACCATAACCTATTAAAATATTATCACATGAGATTATTTATATTCACAATGCCCTTTTATTTTATATAAATCCATTTTTTCTAATTTTCCCAAGAAAATAATTTATATTCATTTAATACATTATGAAATTGCATCAATACCCTGCAACACTATTATAAAAGTGGATCCATTCTCTCTTTTATATATAGCATGTTTAACACCCTATCTCAACCAATACAAATATATTTCTATTATAAACATTAATTTCCATTTTATATAGGTTCTTTTCTTCCCAAAATATCATTCATGAGTCCCATAAATGGAGAACAAAATAAAATATACCTAAGAAGAGGTAATCATCATTACCGAATCATTCATATCAATTTATTCTTTTATGTAGACTTAATGTTTTATAACCATAATAAAATAATAATTACAGAATAATAAATACTATAATATAATATAATGATAATTTTAAAACAATTATGCACCACATATAGAGTATATAAAAATAAAATTATTTTTTTATGTAAAAACAGTTTACCAACTCCATGTAACGGTGTAATTCATAATTATTCACCAAGTTACATGTATAGTTATAATTATTTATTTAATTAATAAAAATTATAATTATGGTATAACTTTACTTATGGAACTATGATATCATATAGTCTATCATACCGTCCCGTCCATGAAAAAAGAAAACGTCGCTCATGCATACATATTGTCTACCACCTCCATGAAGCGATATAGTACATGCATCATTTCTGCTTTCCATAAGTGATAATGAGTACATATAATATATATATATATATATATATATATTATATGATATAATAATTACTATATAAAGATATAACCATAATCGGGGTGAAATGTATAAGACTTCCAAATCATAACATATATGAAAAACATTGTAGTTTACAGTAGAATAAATTATAATACTAAAAAATTGTTATAAAACGTGTGGTAAAATGTTTCAAATTGATAATATCTGATGTTAGAGATATTAATATGGTTCCTGTATCTAATAATAATACAATTATATTTATTATATAGGATTTTATATAACCTGCGAGGCACTTCAAAGTTTATATCATGTATTTCATCCCAATTTTCACCCCAATGAGACATAATTGGTGATATGAAGCTATTTATAATTATGTGGTGCGAATAAAACCCCATTGATTTATTTTACATGAATATATATGTTATAATAGTAATTAATTTTTTAATTCAATTTGAATATTTCAAGGAGTTTAAATATTATTTTTTGGAATTTACATTTTTTAGAACGGGAGTTTTGAAAAGAAAACATTAAAACAAATTATTATTTTCTTTTATTTTTGATCGGATTTATATTTCATCAATGTAAATATTTTTCAATTTTTTTAAAAAATAAATTTTTTACTCAATTGAACATTTAATTTTCCATATATTGTATTAAAAGTTTTGTAAGGAATCTTTCTAATGTTTTATAAATGTTTTATTTTTAAATTTCTCAATATAAAACTAAAAATGAATATTTATAAATGTGTATGATATCAATGAATTTTCGTACCTCCTTAATTTTTATGTTCTATTTATATTCTCCTATGTCTTTTAATTTATTTTATAATGACAAATATTTTATGAATTTATATTTAAATTTAAATGAAGTACTATCTTTTATTTTAAAGAAATCATGAATATATTTTAGAAATTGTATTTCTAATGAATATAATTTCATATTTTATGTCTTACTCTTTTTGTGTCCAGAAAAAATCACTTGAATCATTCATTTTATTTTTATTAGTTTTCATTTGATAATACATTTAAATTAAACCATTATTGTTATGCTTATTTCATTAACTGAATATCATTTATATAAATGGTGTCTTACTATGTATGTTATTTTACTTCCTAGGGAAACCTTGAAAAAAAATATTTTCTTTAATCAAAATTGATTTTTTATAATTGATATTTTTAATAAATTTTGGTGATCATTAAATATATAAAGAATGAAATTTACATATATTTAAGTGCAGGATCTATATTTATATATCCCCTTGTTTAATCTACAATTATCATGAGGCTTAAGTGGCGATGTTAATTGGGTTTCTAGTGTATACCTATCCATCGACTAAATTACATACTAACAACGCTTTGGAATTAAAGATATCATGATTTCAATTATTTTGATTTTCAAAATTAATAACATCCTTCATTGATATTTTTTTATTTTTATCAATGATATTATTACAACATCGTAATATTTTATGATATATTTCTCTTTAAATATATTTTTATCACTATAATATCTTGACATGAATGAATCCTCAAGCCTAAAAGAATTGTAATATACCATAATATTATAAACAAGTCATTAAATTTTTGGATATGAATAGAACTAAATAAAATATATAATTTTAATGTGTGAGCATGTATAAAATTAATTCATTGGTGATTGTTTTCCTATAATTGAATATATATAAATCATTTGAATTTAATTGAAATATTTTCTAGAAACCTTATTTTAGGAAAATATTGTTTTTAATAAATTATATTAATTATGAATTTTGAATTATTTAAATTAATAATATATAATATATTAAATAATATTTTATATCATTCATCTTATATTTTTCTATGCAGGGGACCAAAATAATTCAAATTTTATTCTTAAAAAATGTGTTTTTAATATATTTTTTGTCACGTTTTCCACACTAATTTATAAAATATAATATTTTCTATAATTTAAAATATTTATGTTCAAGAATAAACTTAATTTTTGAAATATTAATTTCAAAATTACTTAACAAAGAATTTTTTTAATGTTGTTAAATTATAATTGATTTGATTAAAAGAGAATTATAATACTTTTTAATAATATTTTTATTTTTCACTATAGAAATTAAAAGCATTATTTATTGATTCAATTTATTTTAAAAGTAAAAATTGTTGAAATATATTATTTTTAATATAATTAAGTCCATTGAATTAAATTTTATGTTATATTTTTTTAAAAAATAAACATAATTTTCTGGGAAATCCAATTTTCATTCCATTAGTGTGTTTAATTTTAAATTTAAAGTTCCCTATTCTGTGAATGGAATTATAAAAAATAAAATGAATATTTTTTTAACATATAAATTAATAATATGAAATATATATTATTTAATTATTGTTTATAATTAATTGTAATATAAATAGAAATTAATTATCGTAGTTAATGATAAAATCAAGTTTGTGTGTTACATAAACTTGTGTTAAAATTTGTTTCTCAATGAAGTTATTTATTTATTTTTTAAATATTATTTAATATTTAAAATTATTTGGTTTTAATTATCTATTATTTCACAATTTATTTACATTTTTAATGTATTAATATCTTAGTATTACATGCCTTGGTAAAAACTGTAAGAGTAAAAGTGAGTAACACTAGAGGAAAAGGGAATAACAAGTTCAATACATGTTTCTTAAAGGGTTTGATGTTTTCATTGACCTTATATTACATACAATCCATTTTTTGTTAATTTTTTTGAAATTGTACTATTGGTGAATTCATGGAATTGAAAATATTTGGGTATTTACAAAAATAAAAACCCCCCTCACTTATAAAATGGAACCACCACCCTATTTTTATCACACATAAACTGAAATATAGATTATAAAATTCCTATCCAAATAGATTAATTAATTTTTGTCATAAATCATTGAGAATGTTTTTTTATTATAAACCCTAATATTGTGGCTTTTGGTAATAACATAATGAGTTTTTCAGGAGATGATGTATCATTCCTAACAAATATTATTATTTGTAACTTTTTCACACCTCCTTAAAATATAGTTAATATATTATAAGATAATAAAAACAGTGTTATAAATATAGTGGAATTTTATTAATTTAATTTCCAAACATATCACCTCATCCTCTTCTATCAAATGGTATATGAATTTTTATATCTTTTTTATGATGGACTTCCACCTCACAAACTGATGTAATTTATTTCCAACACATTCTCTAAAAGTTATATATAATTATGTATTTAATTTATAAAAATTAAATATTTATGATATAAACATTCCTCTAGAGTAATAATATCATTTATACCTTCATACAATATAGTTTTTCAGAGAATGATAAAGTCACTTCTGGGATCGTGGGTACATCCCCTACCACAAATTGATATGCCTCATTTTTCATTTCCACTTTACATTGATGGTAATAAGGACGAATTTTTTAAAATAATTTATTAAGATGATATACTAAATATTATATTATATTTATTTATTATTTCACTTTCTCTCATTCCATCAATCAAAATATTAAAATATTGTTCATGTATACATACAGTTTAATATCTAAAGGATTGGTGAAATTTATCATTAAATTTATATATTATGTGGATTACTAAGGAAATGTATATAATGAATATATATATATATATATATATATATATGGTATATTTGTAGAATTATTAACATTATATAGTTGATAGAATCATTATCAATATTCAATGACCAAAACTACCAAACCAAAACATTTATTAAAAAAAGAAGTTCATAACAAGAACAATGAAATTAATAAATATTTTTCAATAAAAGGGAGATAATGGATTAATATTAAATCATTTATTTTATGATATATCTTATTAGGATTTTTAATATATTTATATTAAATATTTTGTTATTATACATGATCTTTATACACATTAAGGAAGTCCAAACTGATGTAATAGATTATTTGACAATCTCATCATTGTTCGAAAAGGATTATATTTATTGGTACATGAAGGAAATTATTTTTCATCTTATATTAATAAAAATAAATTTTATTTTAATATAATTATTTATATATGATAAATTTTTTCTTTATTTTATATATTATTAAGTACCCATCATACTCAGATAACGTTTTTCAGGAAAATTGGACCTGTTTTTTCATTCATTGAGAAAAATTTCTCTCACGTGACTATATATTCCATAAAATATCTAAACTATTTATTTTAACATTATAAATTTATATATTAATAATTTTTTTAGCATTGATTAATTTTTTATAAAAAAAATAATGGAATCCTCTTTTTGTTTTTTGAACAAGGTATATTTTAACCTCCGTAAAACAGCATGAAAGGGTTTATTTTTTACATATATGAAATGAAGGGAAATAAATATTATCATTTTAATCATTTATTTGTATATTCACTTAAATTTTAAAATATTTTTTATAAAATAAATTTCCTTAATATTTAAGTATTATATATACTTTAAATATATTCATTCAATGGGAAAATCATATTTTCTTATAAAATATCCCAATAAACTTTTTCAAATATTTTCATCTATGTAAAAATAATTATATGAATATTATGATGAAAAAATAATCTAATGATAAAAACTAATGTATAATTTTGGATTTTTTATGATCATTTTGAATTAGGAATGCATTGATATTCTTTATTATAAATCTCTTAATATGGACAGTTATTGATTTTTAAAGAACATCGTTGAAGTTGTATTGATTGTTCATATGAAAGACTCATTTAAATTATTATGTGATTGGAGGTTACTAGGATTAAATTACCCCTTTATGATCTATCATCTTTTCTGTGGTAATCCTTATTATGTATTTTTTTGAGGTAGTACAATTTAATTATAATGTATTGGCATGATTCCTCAATAGTATATATTCGATATCAAATTTTATGAATTTTATCATTATGTAATCTAGTATTGATATCCATGTGATTATTTGAATCATTATGAAATTAATGTATATTATTCAAGAATATGTGTTTGTTTTCTGTACAATTAGATCATTATTTATTATTTCCAAGACATATATGTTTTATTAGCTTTTGTAGTTCGCATAATCTTACCGAGAATCTAAGATCCCCCCTTAAATATGATTCCTTTACCTTGGATTATAGTAATTGTATTTTGATTAATATACAAGGATATTAATAATGGAATAATGGTGTTCTTAGGGGAAATACAATGATATTGTTTTTTTCAAATACAATTTGAATGTATTTTATGTATATATTATACTATGAATAATAAACTATTCAGTCCTCTGGTATGTCATTCCTTGTTTTTTTATTTTATATGATATAAAGATACCCCCAAATCTATGATATTATTTTATGGTTCATTATAATTAAGTCATTAATATTATCCTTGTATACATTTTTCCCATATTTTTATTAAATGGAATGTGTTATTGTTGTTAACCTTTTCATGATGATTATTCCTTATTTAGTTGTGATAGAATCTGTTGTACAGAGTTTGTTACTGAGCATCTGATCACAAACATTATTTGTATTCTTTCCCCCTATGAAATTATGATGGATATTATGAATAATATCATTACTTTATAGATATTTTTTAATGATACATTATTAATTTATCTAACAAAATTTTGTAATCACATTTGTATCTAGTTCTTCAATACTAATATACTGATTTTTTCATTTGAGATTTGATCCATTTTATATTTTACTATTTTGATAGACTATACATTGTCTATTAGATATTATAGTCAGGTTATCTATAATTAGTATTAGAGTTTATTGAAATGAAAAATTGGGAACTATGTCTTAAATAAATAATGATAATATGATAATTTTGATAATAACTTATAGTATTTTGGTAATTTTGATTATATTGGGATTTTTATATTCTGATTCAATATTCAAAAGTATTTTCTGATAAATAAGTTTTAATGCTATTTAGTGATGGATCCTAATGAAGTTAAGGGAATGGACACTCATATATAATGTATTGATTTCTGTGGTGAGAAATCAAATAACAGTACTGTGGGAACATAGCATATCATTTCTATATCAGGGAAGATAACCCAAGGAATTAAAAGATACATTAAATGAAGTGAGGAACCTTTAGTTTTATGGAGTAATTCTCATTTTTGGATCACTTTATATAACAAAAGAACCACATTATAATTGAAATATGATTTGATTAGTTGTTGAGTTAAGGATTGTGTATCTCAAAATGATATTTCATAACATGGGATGTAATAAAAGTGATATAAGTTAATTTGTTAGTTTACATATTAGAATTACATGCCACTCGATGAAGGATATTGAACCAAAACACTATAGAGGATGAAAAAATAGAAAACAGTGATTGTGTATCATTAAATTTTAGAATCATTGATAAATATATACTATTAGATTAGTAATATAAAATGGAGAGGAAATTACTCTCAATACTAAATAAGAATGAATAAACTGTATCATAAAATGGAGCCAACATTATAAGATTATAAAATCATACTATCAACTAAATATTTATAATTGACAGAATTATTGATTATTTCAGTTATGGTATTAGTACATACTTTTAAATTACTATAGATTCTAATATTTTATCATAATGAGATGATATATTTTCATATGGAATTAATATGGAAAATGGTTTTTATTGATACTAATTTTTATAGGGAAATCAAGAGAAGACGTGATCAATAGAGAACTAGGAATATGTGAACGTCTTGAAAAAATAATAAGTGAATGACCAATTCAAATCATTTAAAAATTATCAAATGAATCATTTTGTGAAATTTAAGAAGGGAGTGGTAGTTCTTTACAAATGTGGAGATACATAACAATTAGATAATGAATTTAAGGAAAAAAACAATTCGTTGTAATCCAGTTCATCAATAGTAATGTGATATAAATTTTTTCAAACATTTTTCCCAAGAATCAATATATCTTACCATGGAGTATAAATGGGGTACAATCAAGAATACTCTATTAATAAAACTGAAGTGAATGTTAAGAGTGATGTGGTTAATGGTGAAATTATCTTCTAATAGATATTTATACATATTGTATTTGATAAATTATCTACACACTCCATTATATCTGAATAAGTTTATTTGGTTATCACATCACCACCGTATTTATTATATGTTTAGTTTGAATAGAAAAATAAAAAATATAGAGTATTTTATTGTCAATTCAATCAGTCCTCAATGATAGAATATTGTTGGAATATACTTTCTAATAATCTTGATGTTTTACCTCTCTTTAAATTTGATATTATTTTTGGAATGGATTCGATTAGTCATTATAAACCCTATGTAAACTGTTGATGATGGGATGTTAAATTCAATATTCCAAGTCAAAATACAATTTTCATTCAGAGTTTGGATGAACATGATATACAAATGGAAATTAATTACATCATATGGGGGTCAATACATATTCATGAGGTATATATATATGATGGTTATATATACACATAACATTGAAGAATTTTATATTTTATTAGGTTTAATTTATATCTTTCAAGAATATATTCCTATTATTCCAATAAATAGTGAAATTTTATTATTAATATAACTTAGACATGGTGATATACCAATTTCCAAGACTCAATATAGAACATATTGTATTGTGTTATAGTAATTTAAGAACAAAATGAAGTTGAATTTCCATATGGATTCATTGAGCACATACCATCAACATTGGATGAACCAATTATTTATTTATTTTTAATAAATATGTTTCAGTGCATATTATAATTCATTATCTAGAACAAATCAAAATAACTTTTAAAAACTAGTTTTTTACCTTGTATCAATTATATGTTTGGCCAACTATGAGGAACCAAAATATTTTTCCATGATTGATCATCGATCATAATATTTATAACATTGGGTTTGGAAGGGGGATATACCCAATACATCCTTCCAAAAAAAATATTTTCATTGTATATGTGTAGTTATACAATTTGGACTTAAAAATAATCCTACGATAATAATTTATTGAATGAATACAATATTTATATATTACTGGGGTCAATATCTAGCGGTATTTATAGATGATATTATTATATATTCAATGAAAATGGACGATCATTTACAAAAGATGAGATTTTATCGGGAGATCCCAATGAAGGAAAGGTTATATGAAATATTTTAAATTTGTCAAGTTTTTCAGAAAAATTATCAATCATGAGACATATAATTTTAAGAGAGGTTTTATCGGTCGACCCTTCAATGAAGGATGTTATTTAAAAATAGAATGATCTAACCACAATAACTAATATGCATAGAATGTTTTTTCTAAATACTTTAGATTATTTTTATATATTTATAAAGAATATATAATCCAGTATCCATGATGACTCAGAAGGTGCTTATGTTGTTTTGGATTGATGGATATGATATGAATTTCAAAAATATGAAGAGGATGTTGGTCACCATAACTATTATTACACTATAATATACTATAAAAGCATTTTCATCAATGTTTTTACTTAATAGAATGGATTTGGATGATCAATTGTCTATTGCTTGATGGTTATAGTATATGTATCTCACCAATTAATAATTCATCAGAAAAATTACCCAACTTTTGATTTTGTGCTAGTGGTAGTAATTTTTAGAATTAAGATATTGTGTGATTATATTTATTAAAAAAGGTGACATATATATAATGATCATAAAAAATAAATTATATATTATCAAACAAAAATATGAATATGAAATAGATAATATTTTTTTAGTTGATAAAATAGTAGTAATTTCTAATACATTACCAGCATGATAAGGAAATCAAAGATTTCAATGCTATAAATTTTATTGATTGTGATGGTTCTTCAATGATGATTATTGATATATATCAAATTTTTTATAATTACTTAAATTTGGATCCTCAAATATTGAGGATCTGAAACGAAGTTCATCATTACTAGATTAATTTCTAACCATCATGACATTATATGGAAAAAAATGGGTTGATGGAGTACGTGGAATTACATAAGATAGAGAGAAATGATCCAATGATTTTCTAGGATCATGCCTGAATGATAATGTTCAGGAAAAAAGTATGTGTCCCATCAAGAACATATCTATGAAAAGCTATATTAGATGAGTCTCATAGTTCATAATACTGTATTCATCCTACAACTAAAAAGAATTATGGAGATTTGAAAGAAAATTTTCTAGTCCGATAACATAAAAGGGATATTTCTAGGTATGTTTATTGATTCCTAGTGTGTCAAAAAATTAATGAATTGAGACAAATGTCAAAGAGGAAGTTTCAAGCATTATCTATTATAAAGATGAAATATTAAAAACATACCCTGTATTTCATTATCATACACCCCAAATAATCTAAAGGGATCAATATTATTTTTTTATATTCATTTTGCTTAAAAATTATATCACTTTATCACCTTAGAGAAGATTTTTCTCTGGATCATCCTACTAAGTGATACGTTAAGAAAGTTGTGACATTTCGTATAATACCAATCTCAATTGTATCTGGTCTAGATATTATGTAGAGACCCGAAGCCTTACGTACGTGTACATTACATTACTTTTGCGGAATACTTAGTACATTACAAAAACACACACACAAGGACGGTAATAGTTTAGTGTCTTTGGAAACTCGGAATATAATCTTCTAATCGTGGTGAATGATCTTCAACATCTCCCATAAAGATCATCCTATTTTTTACCTAAAACCATTCTTTATATCCTGGGGAAAAAAACATAAAAGGGTGAGCTCAAATGCTCAGTAAGGGTAAACAAAAGAAATATCAATCACATCTTATTCATAAGAACATAACATTTTGGAAATCTTAACCTGCAAAAGAGAGCATAATTTCATAACATGGGATAAATCTTAGTAGTGAAATGAAAATCCAATAATCATAACATAAAACATGAAACTTTTTGGCATACACACATAATCATAGAGAATCATTTCTTGTTAGTCAAGACTCATTGCCAAGACTATCTTAGTGGACAAAGTCCCTTTCTGAACCGAGTCACCCTCGTTGCAGTCCTGTTTCACTGAACTGGTATATCCTACCATTCCAGCCATGTCTATCTCATGAGATATAAAATCTTTACCCAATGCATTGGAGGGAGATATAGGTCCCACCCATCTCATAATGACACCATTCTTATGTGTGCCACAAAATCATAAATCATACATCATTGCATAACCCATGTAAGAAAAATAGGAATCTTAAACATCATGACATCATAAAACAATTCATATAAGATAAAGGAATTCATAAAAATAATTTCATCACAACATAATCAAATCAATGTAATAATAGGGATATAACCAAAAACCTATATTATTTTAGATGGAAAATAATTTTGATAAAACACTTGAACTTCATTCTTGAGGAAAATATCCTTTCTACTTTAAAACCCGTTTTACTTTATTAACATGTCATAAAATTTTAAACTAAAAGAAGTTGATTAAAAATAATCTTGAAATATTGTAAAGGAAGCTTCTTGGAAATAATGTTTTAAAAATTCATTTATGTCGTATAAGTTAAAAAACATTCTTCTCGTACTTTTGTCGGAAAAGTCGAAAAGTACCTCGTACGAAAAACGACAAAAGATTCCTTTCATATATTTTACAAAAAACTCACCGAAGGGTAAAATTGGATTTAAACAATTTTAGGTGGATGGAAATAATATTACATATTGGGGAAACATGGATGTGAATGATAAAATACACCCCAGTAAATACCAAAGTATAAACAATCTCGGATAAAAATGATATTGTGATATTTTCCCTTACCTTAGGTCCGATTTGCTTCGTAAGTGTCCGAACCTCCTGTATAATGATTTAAAAAATTTCATTGACTTATTAAAGAATCATATTCATTGTTATTATATCATATATGGTTCAATTATGTCTTTATATTACCCGTTATTTTGTAAATTCATGTAAAAGTAGCATTTTGGGTAAAATCATCTCATTTGTCGTTCGTGTTTTAACTTGTAATTATTCATATGATTACTTAGATAAGGATTAATTAATTCCAGAATATAAGACATGATTTATATATAATATATATTCAGATATATATATATATATATATAATAGATCAGTAAATGGAAAGAAATACACCATTCATGGAGACGGTAGACCGTTCGTACGCATGAACGCTGTTTTCATTTCCTTATTGAGTTGAATGGAATTAAGTAGATGACATACATATATATACACATAAATACAGTAGATTTATAATGTCATATAATTCATTATTATTGCTTATATATACTTTATAATCATTCTTAAATGGTTAACATGGAGAATAAATCCAATCGCGTCGTGGAGACGGTAGTCCGTACGTACGCATGAGCGATGATATCATTTCCATAATTATTTAATTGAATTGTAGTGGATGATACAATATATCAGAATCTTTATTATGTTATAATAACTATATATAGTTATTATTTACACCATAATACCCATCCATGTAAGGTGTTGGTGGAAAAGCAGATCACACCACGGCGTGGAGACGGTATTCCGTACGTACGCACGCGCGGTGATTACTTTTTCCGTAGGATGGATAAATGGTGAAATAGGGTTTTTTCATACTTATAATAACATAACAGTATATGAGTGATACTGATGTTATTACTTCATAATGAAACAACCTTAGAAGAAGAAGTGGAAGAAGAAATAAAGGTGAAAGAATTGGTAACGGAAATTACCTCTTCTTTGAAGCACCTCTTTGAGACCTCCTCTTAGGGTACCAAAATTGGTCTTTGAGGAATACCAGAACCTCTAGGATGTTTCTAGGTAAGTGGAGAAGAATTTGGAAGGGGTTTTCCAAGCTTGAAGTCTCAATGTTGTGTGAGGAGGAGAGGGATGAGGTTCCCTTTTATAAGGGAGGAGAGGGGCACCTTTGGAATAACTGAAATTATTATTTTATTATAAAGTCAAGTTCGGTTTTAAATAGCTTCAAATTGATTTATTTCTAGGCTAATGTTGCGATGGGTCGAAATCATCTCATACAATAGAATTTAGACAAGTTTAGGTTCCTATTTTAACTCTATCATTTAGATTTAACATTAAGTTAAATAATTTTACTTTTACCGTGTCTTCTTGTGTTCTTATACAATAAGGTTAATAAACTTACTATAAGAAGCCAAAAGAACCCCAAATTGTTTATTATTAATATATATAACCTTTTCTAAGTCATTTGGCCGAACCTTAGATTTTTAGGAATAAAATAAAAATTAATAATATAATATTTGTTTTAAAAACTATTTTATGTCAATTTTGACACTATTTAGTAATTGATTTTTTTGAAAATCATAACAGAATGATAAGTTCGAAAAAGGTTAATTAAATCAATACTAACATGTCATATTAACCTAGAAAATTAGTGTAATTTATAAAAAGTCTCAAATTATCTTTATTTGGGTATTTATAACATTAATTATGTCAATATATCATTAATAAGATAATTACTGCATCATCGTTGTGTCATAAATAAATTAAATTATTTAATGTCTAAAATTTACAAATAAAATACCATTATGTAGGAAATATTTTTATCTTTCTAATGAATATTTACAATCGAATTTATCTTATTTATAACCCTATATTAAAAATGTTTTAGTAAATAAACTTTGATTTTAACTCTTTTAACTCTTCTTTGAATTAAATAATAATAAATGTCCTAATCTAATCCAAGTGGGCCTAAATGGTCATATTTTATTCCTAATATTGTTTTTGGTCGAATTGCACTTATCCAATAGAATTTTGACATGTGTTAGGGTAATAATAATATCATTTTTACCCTTAATTACCCTATTTACTTTTAACCATGGTAAATAAAAGTAAAAAGTTACTATTCACCAAAAATTATTTTCATCTCATTAAACCACATATTACTTACTGACATCAACCGTGTATCTGGGATTTTTGAAATTCCACTCACAGAAGCGGTAAAATTATGTTTTATGAAAAAATCAGTTTTTTTAACTACCACTTAGTGGTTTCACTATTCATCAAAAATTGAAAGTTTTCAGAAAAATACCAAAAATTAGGCCTATGATATTTTGATATTATGAACTCAAAAATTATTTCTATTTTACCAAATTCAAAACATATCAGTTTCATTAACTAATTTAATAATTAATTCCCATCGTCAAAACAAATAGTGTGTTTTTAAGAGATAATAACTATCAAAAGATTGAAACTTGTTTATAAGTGGTTTAAATGTGAAATTACATCCAATGACCATCATTGTATTGAATTGTAAAAAATATATTCTAAATATACTTTAAAACCACTAAAATTACTAATTTATCACTATTAATTATTTCGATTGAAAAAGTTGTTTTTAATTAAAATTTAGTAATTTTCACTATTAATCAGAATATGAAAGTTATCCGAAAAGTTCCAAAATTTTACCTTAGGCTAAATTTGATACTCCGAATCCAAAAATGAAGTCCATTTTGAAAAATAAAATTTAAAAAATTTCAAAAAGTGGTTATTACTATTCATAACGGCTAGTTTTAATAATATTTTAATATCATATCGTTGTTTAGCAAAACTTGGTGTTGCGTACAACACACGCTATCATGGAAGGTCGCAATTGCGTGTAATTCAAGCTAGGTCAGAGATGTGTATTGTGAAATATCCTTTTGGTGTAGCGTATAACACAAGACATTAATGAAATTAAAGAGAATATTTTTTATAAAATCTGGGGGTGTTACATTCTACCCCCCTTAAAATGAATTTCTCCCTCAAAATTCGTCAGGGTTATAAATGGTTTACTACTCGAAAGTTTCTTTAATAGAAACCCACATCGTAAAAAGGAATACCAAAAACAATCATTAAAAATAAAAGTATGAAACGTAACGGTTACCCAAATAAACTAATCATTGGGTTTCCACATAGGTGAAAATATGGATATAGAAGAAAAATCTAGCCATCATGTTCTGATGGAGAGTGGTAGAGAACATGGCTATGGAAAAACCAACAATCACCAATCCATAAATTTGTGACGATCTAAGGTACCATCTTATTATTCAGATATAAGAGCACTAGGACAACATTTTTGGTTTTCAAGATCGTTTCCCTAAAGTTGAAGAATTTGAATTAGAATAAATACTTACTTTATTTTGGTACAATCCCACTGTTGTTCGTGGCTTGAACAATTTCCACTTCATCTCTTAAATAATTGAAGTTGAATTTGTTATTCGTGAAGTGTTAGCAAATCATGTGATAGAATGACGGGTCATTCCATCTGTCTCAAACAAAAGGTTAGCAAAAGTTATTAAATATACATAAGTCATTCTAGAGTGAGATTAATCATATATGGTTCCTAAAATGGACATATACTTCATATATCATACTGCTTAATATAATAAAATTAGTTTCTACTAAACAGGGACTTCCTGTAGGCCAATGGTAGGTGATAAAGGCCAGTCATACTTCGGTTGTGGGTTCGATTCCCACAGCCTTGTCCGACGCGATGGGTTGTCACCCGTCCTGCAGGTTGTCCTTTTTCTAAAGCTATATTACTATAACATCCCATCAATAATATCGAAAAACGTTTTATCCCAACTTATGTCCAACATAATCCATTCTAATCATTAGTCTTATCTAAAATACTTCGTTCCAAGATCATAGTATAAAGAAAATGATTACTTGAAATGTCACAGAACAATCATGTGAATGCCATCATTTATCCCCCATATATCATAAGATATATCTTGTTGGTCAAATTACAAACATGTGAATACCTTAATCATGTATTCTCTTGAAGAATGAATACCCATTTAACCTTAGTGAAAACATGAATGCAGTTAAAAGTTAACACTTTCCACATACCAAAATCCTCAAAATTCTATATACTCAAACCATGACATCACTTAGTCCTTATATCAATCATGAGCTCAAGAATACTGTTAAACATTTCCTTTCTCGTTTTCCCTTCATTATACGCATATCATCTTATTTCCAAAAATATCTCAATCACTTTGAATACCACATTAGACCTATACATAAATATTCCAATACTCCATGATACAACATTATTTTGGAATCCCATTACATAAACACTTAATCATTCCACCACATAGTTTTCATATTCAACATCGCCAATAGTGATCGCATGTGACTTCCCATTGTCCTTTGCCTTAAGAGGTTGCTCATGTCGATCATCACTAACCCTTAGATTAGGGCATTTATTAGCATAATGCCCCATTTCCTTGAACTTGAAGTATTGAAGTGTTGGTGGTGCGTTCTTTGCAGTGTTTGCTTTATTCACATCATTAGAAACCCTTTTTCCATTACATTGACCTTCTTTTCCACACTTAAAACATTTTCTAGTCCCTTTAAGACAATCTCCACCATGCTTCTTTCCACACTTTGTGCATAAGGAAACATTCATCTTCTTTTCACCATTATTCTGAGATTTCTCCTTGAACTCCATCTTTCGTTTCTTGTCAAAACCATGAGATGGATATTTAACACCAACTTCCATTTCTACCTTGATAGCACAACACACAATTTCTTCATATCTACTGAAGTATTTTATAGCTAATTCCCTTCGAAGACTTGGTTTTATGCCACTGAAAAATCGATCAACTTTAATTTCAGGTTGGATGATAATACCAGATGCATACCTTGCATGTCTTGTAAAATTATCTTCGTATATACCAACGGATTCATCATCCTTTTTCTTTAGTTCGAGAATCTCCTTCTCCATATTTGTTCGAAGAATACGAGGGAAGTACTTATTGAAAAATAAATTCTTGAACTCGCCCCATTCCATGGACTCAATTTCATCTCTTGTCCTTGTATTCTTGATAAGATTCCACCATTGATCAGCTTCACCTTCCAAACGATATACTGATAAGATGAATTTATCTTGATCAGAACATTGAAGAACTGAAAATATCTTTTTAGTGGTACTGATCCATTGTTCAGCAACAAGTGGATCAGAAGTCCCACTGAAAGAAGGTGGGCGTTGTCTCATGAAGGACTCAATAGAATATTGTTCCCTTCTCTGCTCATTTGGAAGTCCAGAATGATTCATAGCTTGTGTAAGTATAGCAATAAGATTTTGCACTCCATCTCCCATAACATTTGTTTGTTCAGGAGGACAATCATTGCATTGTCCATTGCATTGATCAACACGGTTCCTTCAGGTTCCATCCATCGTCTAAAACCCAAAAAGAATAGTGTGAGAAGAAAAAATCATAATAAAGGAGGAGTAACTTCAATATCTAGCATCTTTTATTTAATCTAATATCGTTACCATAGTTCTAGGACTATATCTTATACGTATACTTATCCTTATGGACATCCCTAGGCATACCATAGAAATATCTCTAGGGATCTCACTAACGTTTTCGCATCCTAGTTTCCAAAGGTTGACTAAACCTTTCCTCTGATACCAACTATAGAGACCCGAAGCCTGACATACATGTACATTACATTACTTTTGAGGAATACTTAGTACATTACAAAAACACAAACACAAGGACCGCAATAGTTTAGTGTCTTTGGAAACTCAGAATATAATCTTCTAATAGTGGTGAAAGATCTTCAACATCTCCCATAAAGATCTTTCTTTTTTTACCTAAAACCTTTCTTTATATCCTGGGGAAAAGAAAACATAAAAGGGTGAGCTCAAATGATCAGTAAGGGTAAACAAAAGAAATATCAATCACATCATATTCATAAGAACATAACATTTTGGAAATCGTAACCTGCAAAAGAGAGCATAATTTCATAACATGGGATAAATCTTAGTAGTGAAATGAAAATCCAATAATCATAACTTAAAACATGAAACTTTGTGGCATACACACATAATCATAGAGAATCATTTCTTGTTAGTCAAGACTCATTTCCATGACTATCTTAGTGGACAAAGTCCCTTTATGAACCGAGTCACCCTCGTTTCTGTCCTGTTTCACTGAACCAGTATAACCTACCATTCCAGCCATGTCTATCTCATGAGATATAAAATCTTTACCCAATGAATTGGAGGGAGATATAGGTCCCACCCATCTCATAATGACACCATTATTATGTGTTCCACAAAATCATAAATCATACATCATTGCATAACCCATGTAATAAAAATGGGAATCTTAAACATCATGACATCATAAAACAATTCATATAAGATAAAAGAATTCATAAAAATAATTTCATCACAATATAATCAAATCAATGTAATAATAGGGATAGAAACATAAACCTATATTATTTTAGATGGAAAATAATTTTGATGAAACACTTGAACTCCATTCTTGAGGAAAATATCCTTTCTACGTTAAAACCCTTTTTCCTTTATTAACATGTTGTACAATGTTAAACTAAAAAAAGTTGATTAAAAATAAACTTGAAATATTGTAAAGGAAGCTTCTTGTAAATAATGTTTTAAAAATTCATTTATTTCGTATAAGTTAAAAAAACATTCTTCTCGTACTTTTGTCGGAAAAGTCGAAAAGTAACTCGTACGAAAAACGACAAAAGATTCCTTTCATATATTTTACAAAAAAACTCACCGAAGGGTAAAATTGAATTTAAACTATTTTAGGTGGATGGAAATAATATTACATATTGAGGAAACATGGATGTGGATGATAAAATACACCCCAGTAAATACCACAGTATAAACAATCTCGGATAAAAATGATATTGTGATATTTTCCCTTACCTTAGGTCCGATTTGCTTCGTAAGTGTCCGAACCTCCTGTATAATGATTTAAATAATGTCATTAACTTATTAAAAAATCATATTCATTGTTATTATATCATATATGGTTCACTTATGTCTTTATATTACCCGTTATTTTGTAAATTCATGTTAATGTAGCGTTTTGGGTAAAATCATCTCATTTGCCGTTCGTGTTTTAACTTGTAATTATTCATATGATTACTTAGATAATGATTACTTAATTCCAGAATATAAGTCATGATTTATATATAATATATATTTATAATATATATATATATATATAATAGATCAGTAAATGGAAAGAAATACACCATTCATGGAGACGGTAGACTGTTTGTACACATGAACGCTGTTTTCGTTTCCTTATTGAGTTGAATGGAATAAAGTAGATGACATACATATATATTAACATAAATCTAGTAGCTTTATAATGTCATATATTTCATTATTATTTCTTATATATACTTTATAATCATTCTTAAATGGTTAACATGGAGAATGAATTCCATCGCGTCGTGGAGACGGTAGTCCGTACATACGCATGAGCGATGATATCATTTCCATAATTATTGAATTGAATTATAGTGGATGATACAATATATCAGAATCATTATTATGTTATAATAACTATATATATTTATTCTTTACACCATAATACCCATCCATGTAAGGTGTTGGTGGAAAAGCAGATCACACCACGGTGTGGAGACGGTATTCCGTACGTACGCACGCGCGGTGATTTCATTTTCCGTAGGATGGATAGATGGTGAAATAGGGTTGTTTCATACTTATAATAATATACCAGTATATGATTGATACTGATGTTATTACTTCATAATGAAACAACCTTAGAATAAGAAGTGGAAGAAGAAATAAAGGTGAAAGAATTGGTAATAGAAATTACCTCTTCTTTGAAGCGCCTCTTTGAGACCTCCTCTTAGGGTACCAAAATTGGTATTTGAGGAAGACCAGAACCTATAGGATGTTTCTAGGGAAGTGGAGAAGAGAATTTGTCAGGGGTTGGCCGAGCTTGAAGGCTCAAAGTTGGGTGAGGAGGAGAGGGAGGAGGTTCCCATTTATAAGGGAGGAGAGGGGCACCTTTGGAATAACTAAAAATATTATTTTATTATAAAGTCAAGTTCAGTTTTAAATATCTCCAAATTGATTTATTTCGAGTCTAAGTTGGGGATGGGTCGAAATAATCTCATACAATAGAATTTTGGCAAGTTTAGGTTCCTATTTTAACCTTATCATTTAGATTTAACATTGAGTTAAATAATTTTACTTTTACCGTGTCTTCTTGTGTTCTTATACTATAAGGTAAATAAACTTACTATAAGATGCCAAAAGAACCCCAAATTGTTTATTATTAATATATATAACCTTATATAAGTCATTTGGTCTAACCATAGTTTTTTTGGAATAAAATAACAAATAATAATATAATATTTTTTTAAAAAACTATTTTATGTCAATTTTGACACTATTTAGTAGTTGATTTTTTTGAAAATCATAACAGAATGGTAAGTTCAAAAAAAGTTAATTAAATCAATCCTAACATGTCATATTAACCTAGAAAATTAGTGGAATTTATAAAAAGTCTCAAATTATATTTATTTGGGTATTTATAACATTAATTATGTCAATATTTCATTAATAAGATAATTACAGCACATCGTTGTGTCATAAATAAATTAAATTATTTAATGTCTAAAAATTAAAAATAAAATACCATTATGTAGGAAATCGTTTTATCTTTCTAATTAATTTTTACAATCGAATTTATCTTATGTATAACCTTATATTAAAAATGTTTTAGTAAATAAACATTGATTTTAACTCTTTTAACTCTTCATTGAATTAAATAATAATAAATGTCCTAATCTAATCCAAGTGGGCCTAAATAGTCATATTTTATTCCTAAGATTGTTTTTGGTCGAATTACACTTATCAAATAGAATTTGGACAAGTGTTATGTAATAATAATATCATTTTTACCCTTAATTACCCTATTTACTTTTAACCGTTGTAAATAAAAGTAAAAAGTTACTATTCACCAAAAATTATTTTCATCTCATTGAACCACATTTTACTTTCTGACATCAACCATGTCCTTTGTATTTTTGAAATTCCTCTCACAGAAACGGTAAAATTACATTTTATGAAAAATTCGGTTTTTTTAACTACCACTTAGTGGTTTCACTATTCATCAAAAATTGAAAGTTTTCAGAAAAATACCAAAAATTAGGCCTAAGATATATTTAATATTATCAACTCAAAAATGATTTCTATTTTACCAAATTCAAAACATATCAGTTGCATTAACTAATTTAAAAATAAATTCGCGTCGTCCAAACAAATAGCATGTTTTTAAGAGATAATAACTATCAAAAGATTGAAACTTGTTTATAAGTGGTTTAAATGTGAAATTACATCCAATGACCATCATTGTATTAAATTGTAAAAATATATTCTAAATATACTTTTAACCCACTAAAATTAATAATTTATCACTATTAATTATTTCGATTGAAAATGTTGTTTTTAATTAAAATTTAGTAATTTTTACTATTCATCAGAATATGAAAGTTATCCGAAAAGTACCAAAATTTCACCTTAGGCTAAATTCGATACCCCGAATCCAAAAATGAAGTCCATTTTGAAAAATAAAATTAACATAATTTCAAAAAGTGGTTATTACTATTCATAATGGCTAGTTTTAATAATATTTTAATAGCATATCTTTGTTTAGCGAAACTTGGTGTTGCGTACAACACACGCTATTGTGGAAGGTCGCGATTGAGTGTAATTCAAGCCAGGTCAGAGATGTGTGTTGTGAAAGATCCTTTTGGTGTAGCTTATAACGCAAGACATTAATGAAATTAAAAATAATATTTTTCATTAAATCTAGGGGTGTTACATATTAGGTTTACATCAATGTTATGCAAAATCTTATGGTAAGATCTTAATATATTGTTGAGTTATACTACTATTTATCATCATCAGATAGATGATTAGTTGGAGAACACCTTTCAAACACTAGATGACGTCCTATCAGCATTATTTTTTGGATTACAAATGTAATTGGGATCAAAAAATTACATTGGTATAATTTTCATCTAATAATATCATTCAATCATGCATTCAAATAGATTCATATGAATCCATATATGGATGCAATGGTAGAATACCAACTTGTTAAGATGAAGTTGTGGAAATAAATCTATTGATACCTGATCCAACTGAAAAATTGGGAGAAAATGTTAGAACCATTCAACAACACATAGGGTTATCTTTGGACCAATAAAAATAATGCAGATAGTCATTGGTGAGATTAATATTTTTAATTTGGTTACAATGATATTTTATGGACATCTCAACGAAATATGGGTTTGAGATTTAGAAAGAAGGAATTTATGAACCAATGAAATATATTTCCCCTAAAAATTATTGATTATATCGAGATGGTACCATTTCATATTTGGAATCCAAATAATATATCTCAATTTAAGTATGTGTACTGATTATGTTTCAAGAAAAAGTACATACCTAATTCTTCACATGTTTGGACCTTTGAGGTTGAGCTTATAAAGAAGTATTTATCTTATAAGGAATAACTAGATGAAATTCATGATCAATGATGAAAAATTCAATGAAATATGTCCCCTCATCTAGATAATGTTTAATGGAGAAATAATAAAAATGACAAAGATATGTGGGAACCTGATTATTTGATATGAATGTATTATCACCATTTTTAATCATAGTTGTTTAACTATGAGGGATAAACTCTTATAAGAGGGTCGATTGGAAGAGCCTGCTATTTTTTGATATATTTCACTTTATATAAAATTTTTAAGATTGATTTACTTTCATGATACACGTAGTTCAAGAAATCAAAATAAACTATTGAAAAAAATTATGTGAAAAATACATCATTTTTTAATTCAGTCAATCAACATATTATAGGTTTAAAATATGGGATTTTTTAAAAATATTTAAAAATACCAACTTTGTATAAAACATTCAATTTGTTTAATTGAAAAAATTACAACAATTATTTAAACTAAATATAAAAATAAGAAAATAATATTTTAGTTATAAATTATCCATAAATTTTAATTTGAATCATAATTATATCAAATTTTAGTCTAAGATCATTTTTGGTATTAAAAAAAATATTTTCATAAAATAATCCATTGTGGAATTCTAAGATATTACATTTTAACTAATATCTAAAAAATCTATATTTTTAGTTTTATGAAATAGATTTGATATTTCTAATCATTTGGGTAATATTCAATAAATAAGACCCATTTGTTTTTATTATATTATGAATAGTAACAGAGGAAAATTTATCACCTCAGTAAAGGGAAGTTATGGTAATTAATGTTTAAATAATTTGATATGGCATTTAAAATTTATTTAAAGATGTAATTTATTTAATTTGGGGGTTTATTTAATTCATAATCATTCAAATTTAATAATATACTCAAATTAATTTCAATTTATATTTTATTTTTATCAATATAATATTTAAGTAGAGGATAAACCCAAAAATGAAATTCCCTTGCTTTTAATATATATAATGTTTTTTAAAAAAAGATTAAAAAAAATACATTTGGTTATAAATTGTCATTATAATGCTTAATTTAAAAAATTTATTGTTGATTTTTTTATTATTACCATAAATTCTTACATGACATTGGAAAATGTATATATTTAATTAATAGAATAATAAAAAAATAAAAAAAGTAATATAAATTTGATAAATGGTTGTGTTCTGTGAATTTTATAGATATATATTTGACATTTTTGGGAGTTCAATAGGATTATATATGAATAAATTTTTTTCAGAATTTATAAAATTTCAAACTAAACAATACAATAAAAAGATTAATTATTTATATTTTATAATAATTTATATTCTATTAAATCATTGAAATATTATAAAAATCATATCATCAACCATGTTAAGTTTATATGGTAGAAAATATCATACATGTTTCAATAAGGTGTAGTTTGTATTCTTATAGAAAATATAATCACCCTAAATGGGTGGAAATCATTATTGTTATTCTAATTGTCCCAAGGGATAACAAAGGTTGAAAATAAAAGATAAGGTATAAAAATTTACTATAACGTGACCAAATTTCATTAAATGAGAGGATATAAAATATTCATCATCATATATTATAATTTAATCATTTTGGATCAATTTATATATATATATATTTTTATATTAATTTAATACTTTTCGATATTGCAACAATTCTTCTCACCTTACTTATCAATGGACTCCCCTCCTCTCTTTTATTTATTCCTTGTTGAGAAAACTATGTCACCCAAATCATAAAAATTCGTAAGATACCATACTTTTCTAGAGTCATATCGGGTGCGTTTTCAGGTACTTTGGATGCCTTTATGTACCATTAACTTAGAGTATTGTCTTGGGGTGTGTTTGCGTTATATTTTAAGGAAAAATAAATGTTAGTGGGTCATGCAAGGTTTTCGCATAGTTTGAAAAAACATGCAAACAAACTATTTCAATCATTTGAAAATAGACTTTGGGGTGTGTAAGGTTTGTGCACGGTTTGACAAAACTTGTGACCAAACCATGCCAATCATGGAAAACTAGACATAGGGGTCCACAAAGTTGGCCCACGGTTTTCCTAACTATGGGACTCATCCTCAGAAACCGTTCTTGTGGATTTTAATATCCAAAAATCCTTTTTAAACCCACCCAAACCCCCCAGGTCTCCAATAATTTCACAATGACCCAGGATTTAAAAATCCTAGGTGTTTTCAAAGCCAACCGGAGATATTCCAAGGTGATCTAAAAACTGTTCTTAGAGATTGAATACCCACATTGAAGATCTGCTCTCCTCCCGGTAAGTGGATTTCATCCCAATGCATATTTTGTTCCTTATCTTATATTTTCAAGATCTTTTCATTGAATATCTCCACCATATTCTGGGATCTAAACCCACGAGTTGATATATGGATCTAGGATTATAGATCTATATCTATATTGGTAAGATCTTGATTCATTTGATCATAATTCTAGTTTTAGAGATTTAGATTCGATGAATAATTGACGGTGTTGTGCCGCTTGGATTTTGGGGATTTCTATTGGGTAATATTTCATCAATAAATATAGGTAGGTTGTATAAATCAAACTCCCATAGTCATGATTTATGATATCTATATGAGTTTATGTATTTTCTAGGTTCCCTTGATAATTTCATTCCTAAATTAGAGTAATTAAGAATCTGGAATTGACTTGTGATATTCCATGGTGGTTAATTGATAATTGATCGCGGAATAAATGAATGGGGTCTCCCAAATTGATATTTGTTATTGGATACTTATTTTCTGTGGATATATTATCATGATATATTTAAATTTTTAATAAGATAATTAATTTGGGGAAACAATTATGAAATTATATTTGGCTATGTGAGACAATTAATTGTGATAGTTAAATATGTTCCAAGAAGATGACCAAAGAAAATTAATTGGGAGAATAAACTATGTGTAATGATATGATCAACGTTAATTAGTTGTGAGAATTATTTTTGATTTTTTGGGTTTTGATATAAATAACTAATTTTGAAGAATTAATTACTGAAATAGTGTATGCCCCGACCCCAGTTACCTAGAGTCGGTGCATTATTACATAACATTGGCATGATCACAAGAAAGATCAAATCTAGAAAGAACTATTGGTTTAGTAGCCTTGAAAACACTAGATATATTCATAAAGTTTTACATTACATCATAAAGTGAAAAACTACTACAACAACATATTGTCTCTATAGTCCACGCTATTATCCCCTCATAATATCCCTGCAGGTCATTCATATCTTACTTCTTCACATCCTGGAAAAAAATAAAACATAGAAAAGAGGTGATCTCAAAATCCAAGTAAGGATAACAATATAGCAGAAACTTTCAAAAATAAGAATAAACATTTAAGGCAATGTATAACTAAAACAAAAGCCTCTTAAACTTGAACATAAACATAGTATGGAAAATGTAAAATGAAATAATGCCATTTACTTATTCACATTGATATCCTACTAGTCGAATGATCACATGAAATATCAATAACCACTTTTATAATGATGGAATGCATAATTCCAGACTATCATAACCACATAGCCAAGGCCTCGTGCCAAGAATAAAAATAAGATTTTTCTAAGGCCTTGTGCCAAGACACTAGTTTGTCTCATGAGACCTACCGATGCATCGAGGAGCTATAGAGGGCTCCACCCGTCACTTATTAATTCCAATTAATTCCCATATGAAAAAGTTTAAACATAACATACACATTCGTATTAAAACTGGCATACGAAATGTCAATACTTTAACAACAAACCATGAATGGTATAAAAATAGCACATCCACAGTCAAACATACATCATTTGATAAAATATGGAAGATTGTATTGTATCACATTAACCTCAATCATGAATAATGACGGATGTTTCCATAGATGAAAATAATCATCAAAACTATTTGAGATAAATATCCCCCTTTTTCTTGAAATCATTTAAAAGTCACACTATTTGTCAAGAAACCATTTAAAAATTGATTTTTGAATCAAATTGTCCCATACCACTTTGAAACTTTTAAAAGTAGTTTAATTTTAAAACTTTAATTTCAATATAAATAAATCCTTAAAACCATTTTTTAAAACATGGACATTAATGATCAAGATTTAGAAGAATAAGTCTTTAAAACTATTAAAAATGGTATTTTAGTTATAGTTTCTAACCAAAAGAGAGACACTTGAATACAAATAATTGAGGTAATCAAAACATTGTAATATCATGAGAATAATGGAATTCATGATATATTATGTCAAAGTACATTATATACACCACATAAAAGTGATTTGGTGTATAACAACAAAGAAGTCTCAATGGAATGTGATTTGAGATGAAATCTCTCATAAAGGTCGTATCCTTAGGTTAAGGATAAATCAACGACATAATTATGTGTGACAAATATAAATACACTAAATATTATTGGATATTCAGTGTAAAATAATCAAGGACATTCACACATATACTTGTAAAGACAACACCAACGAATTGGATTTTTAACTCAACAATTGGAGAATAAGTTAAAATTACTCTTATCAAATTCATATCAATGACTTGAGAAATTATCAATGGAGTGATTATGTGTATCAAAAGTATATCCATAGGAAGGGGAGTGTAAATTATGACATAATCAAATGAATTTTTATTCCACACATAATCTTGGGGTAATATAATCAATGAAATATGCGTAAAGCCAAATGAATAGAAATTGAAATTTCAAATTCCCTTATCGATTAGGTAACATACAAAACAAACACCCATGAAAGAAGTATCATACCATGATGATGTAAATACCCATAAATTAATGTATATTACAAAATTAATGCAATCATGGGCAGTACACATACACTACATGCAATAATTAAGTGGTGAACAATTGGATTCTCACGAAATTAAGAGTGAGTTATGAAACCCATTACCTTGTAATTTTCCTTGGTTGGGTGTAGGTTAACCTAATGTGTAATGTTGAAATAATTGTTATTAAATTATTCATTAATCATATAAATTAATATGATATCATATATGATCTTTTAACATTGCTTTGTTAATAATATCTTAGAATTATCGTCGTTTCGGGTGTTAACTTACCCGTTTTCTTTTATATGTTTTGTTATGTAGGCCATGTTTTTCATGGATAGGTTGTATCTTATTCAAATCCATATTGATATAAAGTTCATAAAAATTATTTTTAAATCAACAAATGATAATTATACTTGAATGGATATGATGGAGAATGAATCTTATCGCGTTCGTGGAGACGGTAGTTCGTACGTACGCACGAGCGACAATATCATTCTTTTGATATTAAAATAATATATAATTGGATGTTATATCATATATACAGAATCATTATCATGTTATATTTATTATTTAAATTAGTTACACATCATTATTATACCAATCCAAATAATAATATATTGAATAACAATTACACCATGATGTGGAGACGGTAAGCCGTACGTACGCACGTATGGTGAAATGTTATTCAAAGGGTGGATAGAATACTTAATATGGTTGTACCATATTTATAATAACATCACAGTATATATAAGATACTGGAGCTATTATTTTAGAATGGTAATAACGAAGAAATAAGAAGTGTAAGAAGAAAGGAACTTGAAAAGGGGTGGTGAAAACATTACCTCTTCTTTGGGTTCTTCCTTTTGATTTGATCAAAAGTTCTCCTTAGGTTGGCTTTATGATCAAACTATGGACTCTAGGTTGAATTGAGGGAAGTTGGTAGAGTGTTTGGGTAGAATTTGGCCGAACCAAAATGCTTTGATGGTGTGAATAAATGAGAAGGAAGTGTGCCCTTTTATAAGAGGGGTGAGGGGCACCTTTGGAAAAGCTAGAAATATTAATTTATAATAAATTCATATTCGATTCTTAATGGCTCAAAAGTTGATTATTCAATGTTTACGGTGGGGATAGGTCAAAAACCATTCAACCAATATAATGTATACAGGTTTGGGTGAATTTATTAACCTTAACTTTTAGTTTTAACTCTTAGTTAATTAGTTTGACATTTACCATGTCACTTTGTATTTTTTATATTATATAGTTAATAAACATAATATATACATCCAAGAGACAACCAAGTGGTCCATTAATGATACACATATCATGATATAAGTGTCTTGTCCGATCCTTATATTTTTAGGAATTTAATATCAATTAATAATATAATATTTGTTTTAAAAACTCTTTTATGTCAATTTTTACACTATTCAGTAGTTGATTTTTGTAAAAATCATAAATGAATTATTACTTCGAAATAAGTTAATTAAATCATTAATAACATGTCATAGTAACCTAGAAAATTAGTGTAATTCATTAAAAGTCTCAAATTATATTTATTTGGGTATTTATAATATCAACTATTTTAATTTTTCACTATTATCGTAATTACTACATCATCATTGTGTCATAAATAAATTAAATTATTTAATGTCTAAACTTTATAAATAAAATAGGATTATGTAGGAAATAATTTTATCTTTCTAATTATTTTTTTTAGTCGAAATTATAACATATATAACCCTATGTAAAAATTGATTTTCTAAAAGATATATGATTGTGTCATTTTTGTATTCATTTTAACTAAATTAAAATAAAGTGTCCCTATCACTTACAAGTGGCACTATGGGGCCCCAAAATCGACCCAAAGATCCAAATGGTCGGAAATGTATCAAAAAATAATGTTAGGAAATATTTTAGGGTAATTTGGTATTATTGTAATATTATTTTTTTAACCCTTATTTACCAGATTTACCTTTTAACCATGGTAAATAAAATATTTACCGAAGTAATTATTCAAAATGTAAAAAAAATAAAAGTTACCTATTTACACAATTTGGACATCCTGATTAAAAATATGGAATCCATTTTTCCAAATTCAATACACATATGTGGCAGAAATTAATTTAAAATTAATTCTCGTTGTTAAAACATAAAGCGTGTTTTTAAGAAATCATAACTATCAAAAGATTGAGAGTTTTTTATGATCGGTTTTAATGTGAAATTATGTTAAATGACCCACATTTGATTACATGGTAAAACTATATTTTAAATATTATTTAAAAGAACTCAAATTTATAATTTATCACTATTAATTATTTCGATTAAAAAAGATGTTTTAAATTAAAATTTAGTAATTTTTACTATTCATCAAAATATAAAAGTTATCTGAAAAGTACCAAAATTTCACCCTAGGCTAATTTTGTTACACCAAATACAAAAATTAAGTTTATTTTACTAAATTCAATACATAAAAGTTTAATTTATTAATTTAAAATTGATTCCCGCTTTCGAAACCAAAAGGCGTATTTTTAAGAAATAATAACTATCAAAAGTTTGACACTTGTTTATGTCCAATTTCAAGGTGAAATTACTTAAAATGACCATCATTGGATTAAATAGTAAAAATATAATATATTTATACTTCCAAACCAATAAAATATATAATTTATCGATATAAATTACTATGATTAAAAAATTTGTTTTCAGTTAAAATATAGTATTTTTCACTATTCACCCAAATATGAAAGTTATTAGAAAGACACCAAAACATTATTGATACTAAATTATTATGTCCCGATTCTAAAGAAGAATTTAATTTTTTAAAATTAAATATATAAAATTTTCAAATATTGGTTTGAAATAGGCTTCTCCATTAAAAGGCGGTAAACTTTTATTTTTTGAAAAATACTTCTTTTATCTGAAAAAAATGAATTTGTTCATAAATCATGTCTTAGAAACTCATAATATGGATTAAAATTATAAGGATAACATAATATTTAAAATTTAGTTAATACTATTCATAACCTCTTTTGAATGGCTAGTTTGGTAAGTCGTGGTGTACTTGAACTCAGTGTTGCTTACAACACATGCTATTGTATTATTCAAAGAGAAGTGTACCGTGGAAGATTGGGATGTTACATTCACACCACCTTCAATAAATTGCATCCTCGCAATTTTAAAAATTGGGCCTGAGAATGGAAAGTCCCACATCGGATAAAGAGTCAATAAAACTATCACTTTAAAAGAAAGAAAGACAGGTCTAAAGGTCACCCAAGATAACCCATACTAGGATTCCAGGTAGGAAAACATGAATGTGGATGATAAACTAAGTGTCAATTTCTGATGGAGAGGGATAGAAATCATGATCAGGAGAAAGTTAACAATAAGAAAACCATAAACTTGTGTTAGGACAAACGATCATTAGTCTCCTATTAGGAAAATTAAACAGACAAAATTTTTTGTTTTAAGTTACATTACATAAGGATGAGGAATTCATTTATGATATTGACTAAGAATATAAAGATATATACTTACTTTTTAAGTAGAGTTTCATTCATTAATAAATTTCCACCACTAACTCATTTTTTTTAACGATGAGTATTCAAGAAGACTTGGTCACACTAGAAGAGCTAGAATAAACTTCTATAGAATCACATGATCCATGCAGGATAAACTATATATTTACATTGTCTTTAGAGATTAATCAAAACCAAAATGGTTAGTACAAGATCGAATGATCCCCCAAAAGGATATTCCTTGAGAGAAATAAACACTAATATTAATTTCTAAAATTAAACCAATAATACCCCAAATTTAAATAAATACCATTCAATAATCAATTGTCCTTAAAATCCTTCAATATAATCCAAACTAATATTGAAACCCAAAACATAGAAGAATTTGACTCTGTAGTCTCCCATGTTAAATTGTATCTCCAAATGACATTAATTACTCTTAAAGTCACATACATAAAAGTAATTAACCTAATCATTTCCATAAATAACCCAAATCATTATAAATCCTCAATAAAAACATAGGTAAAAATCCACCATTACTCCTCAAATGAAATCCCATACTACTCTATTTTCCTTTGGCATATAGTGTTCTCAAAAAAGCGAACAACTTCCAAAATAACATTTATCACTTAATCACCAAATCATTTTCCTATAGTATGGGTATTCATTTGATAAGACATAAGATCCCAAATCAAATTATTATTGATCAATAAATTCATTTAACTAAAAATAATAGTCACACTTACCAGGGACTTCACGTATTCTAGTGGTAGGCGATAAATCCAAATTGCACTTTGGTTGTGGGTTCGATTCCCACATCTTTGTCCGACGCGACGGGTTGTCACACGGTCTACGTGTTATCCTTTTTCAAAAACTATATTTTATAACATTACCAAAATGAGATAAATTCCTCAAAATAACCATAACATAATTTAACCACAAATGTTATCTCATACCTTGCATTTTCATCCCAAATTATAATAATTTGTAATTTCCTCAAACCCAATGATCATATAAAACCAAATGGTTATTTATAACTATATCCACTAGAGAAAAGATAATTATTCTAAAAATATCATTCTCACATGGCAAACATTAGGGTTACAAATACAAGAGAATATTATTCCAAAGTAAACCATTCAATAAGGATCACTAATAATTTTTAAACATTTATCCAACCATTTATTTCCATATAGATTCTTCTCTAACCAAGAAAATATCCTATAGAATAGTAAATTCACTCGGGTAATGGCCAGGTCCCCTACATTTACGGAGAATGATTGTAAATGGATTCTTGGGACCATTTTATCTTCTTTCATAGTAATCATCATTTTTCTTTGGCAATTCTTCACTTTATGTCCTTCCTTCCCACACGTAAAGCATTTTTTTGTCCCATTGAGACACTTTCCTGTGTGTCTCCTTCCACATTTCATGTATGATAGAAATTGAGGATTTATTTCTCCATGGTCTCCACTACTGGAGCTCTTATCATTCATCACCTTTCTCTTCTTTGTTGAGTCTGGTAATTGTTTAATATATATATTATTGATCATATTTTAGTAAAACTGATTTGGCATAAAGGCGATATCTTTTACACCTATCAACATTCCATTTTTTTCTCATTTCCACCATCGTTCCCACCTTGTACAATATTCTCAAAGTCACTATGACTTCCTTGGAATCTAGCCATTGACTAAAACCAGAAATCATTGTTTGAGTAATAGTAGTCATAAAATCATTTAGAGATTAACATGACACCATATTCTCAATTTGAAATATATTAGGATTAACCAAGTTCATCTACTCTCATATTATATATATATTACTTCAAATTGGTTTGTAAAGAAAAATTAAATTATCCTAAGCATATCCCCTGGGAGTGTCGTAACCAAGAGTGAAGCAAGGCCCGTTGTCGTGCACCAGTTCACGTTCGAGTCTAGATCAAAGCGGTGTTTTCGGCTTTTAACCCTAGGTACATATGTGCCAGAGCCGACTCTACCTGCTCCTATCCAGACATGGATGTATTTCTCGGAAAACTCACAAAATCTCTACAATACCAAAATTATAGGATGTTCTTCTATACTAATCCTCAAAGGTCATCTTAAGTCTACGTTCTCTAATCAGAGTTTATCTAGCTTCCAAGGTTTGTACTAAACTTCCTCTGATACCAACTGTAATTCCCCAACCCCAGTTACCTAGAGTCGGTGCATTATTACATAACCTTGGCATGATCACAAGAAAGATCAAATCTCGAAAGGCTGATTTTTTAATAGCCTTTGAAACACAAGATATATTCATAGAGTTTTACATTACATCATAATGTGAAAAACTACTATAACAACATAATTTCTCCATAGTCCACACTATTATCCCCTCATAATATCCCTGAAGGTCATTAATAACTTACTTCTTCACATCTTGGGAAAAATAAAACATAAAAAAGAGGTGAGCTCAAATGCCCAGTAAGGATAACAATATAGCGGAAACTTTCAAAAATAATCATAAACATTTAAGGCAATATATAACTAAAACAAAAGCCTTTTAAACTTGAACTTCAACATAGTATGACAAATGTAAAATGAAATAATTCCATTTACTTATTCACATGGATATCCTACTAGTCGAATGATCACATGCAATATCAATAACCACTTTCATAATGATGGAATGCATAATGCCAGACTATCATAACCACATTGCCAAGGCCTCTTGCCAGGACTACAAATACGATTTTTCCAAGGCCTTGTGCCAAGACACTAGTTTGTCTTATGAGATCCACCGATGCATCGAAGAGCTATAGTGGGCTCCACCCATCACTTATTATGTCCAATTCATTCCCATATGAAAAGGTTTAAACATAACATACACATTCGTATTAAAACTAGAATATGAAATGTCAATACTTTAACCACAAACCATGAATGGTATAAAAATAGCACATCCACAGTCAAACATAACTCATTTGACACAATATGGAAGATTGTATTGTATCACATTAACCTCAATCATGAATAATGAAGGATGTTTCCATAGATGAAAATAATCATCAAAACTATTTGAGATAAATATCCCCCTTTTTCTTGAAATCATTTAAAAGACACACTATTTGTCAAGAATGCATTTAAAAATAGATTTTTGAGTCAAAGTTTCCCATACAACTTTGAAACATTTAAAAGGAGTTTTAATTTTAAAACATTAATGTCCATATAAATAAATCCTTAAAACCATTTTTTAAAACATGGAGATTAATGAGAAAGATTTAGAAGAATAAGTCTTTAAAACATTTAAAAATGGTATTTTAGTTAGAGTTTCTAACTAAAAGAGAGACACTTGAATACAAATAATTGAGGTAATCAAAACATTGTAATATCATGAGAATAAAGGAATTAATGATATACTATGTCAAAGTACATTATATACACCACATAAAAGTGATTTGGTGTATGACAACAAAGAAGTCTCAATGGAATTTAAATTGAGATGAAATCTCTCATAAAGGCTGTATCCTTAGGTTAACGATAAATCAACGACATAATTATGCGTGAAAAATATAAATACACTAAATATGATTGGATATTAAGTGTAAAATAATCAAGGACATTCACACATATTCTTGTAAAAACAACACCAACGAATTGGATGTTTAACTCAACAAATGGAGAACGTGTTAAAATTACTCTTATCAAATTCATATCAATGACTTCAGAAATTATCAATGGAGTGATTATGTGTATCAAAATTATATACACAGGAATGGGAGTGGAAATTTTGACATAATCAAATGAATAGTTATTCCACACATAATCTTGGGGTAATATAATCAATAAAATATGCATAAAGCCAAACGAGTGGAAATTGAAATTTCAAATTCCCTTATCAATTAGGTAACTTACGAAACATACACCCATGAAAGAAGTATAATACCATGATGATGTAAATACCCATAAATTAAAGTATATTACACAATGAATACAATCATGGGCAATACACATACACCACATGCAATAATTAAGTGGTGAACAATGGAATTATCACGAAATTAAGAGTGAGTTAAGAAACCCCTTACCTTGTAATTTTCCTTGGTTGGGGTAGGTTAACCTTCTGTATAATGTTTAAATAATTGTTATTAAATTATTCATGAATCATATACATTAATATGATATCATATATGATCTTTTAACATTGCTTTGTTAATAATATCTTAGAATTATCGTCGTTTCAGGTGTTAACTTACCTGTTTTCTTTTATATGTTTTGTTACGTAGGACATGTTTGTCATGGATAGGTTGTATCTTATTCATATCAAGAATTATATAAAGTTCATAAACATTATTTTTAAATAATAAAATGATTATTATACTTGAATGGATATGATGGAGAATGAATCTCATCGCGTTCGTGGAGACGGTAGTCCGTACGTACACACGAGCGACAATATCATTCTGTTGATATTAAAATAATATATAATTGGATGGTATATCATATATAAAGAATCATTATCATGTTATATTTATTATTTAAATGAGTTACACATCATTATTATACCCACCCAAATAATAATATATTGAATAACAATTACACCACGACGTGGAGACGGTAAGTCGTACGTACACACGTATGGTGACATGTTATTCAAAGGGTGGATAGAATACTGAATATGGTTGTAACATAATTATAATAACATCACAGTATATATAAGATACTGGAGATATTATTTTAGAATGGTAATAACAAAGAAAGAATAAGTGGAAGAAGAAAGGAACTTGAAAAGGGGTGGTGAAAACATTACCTCTTCTTCGGGTTCTTCCTTTTGATTTGATCAAAAGGGTTCCTTAGGTTGGATTTATGATCAAACTAATGCCTCTAGGTTGAGGTGAGGGAATTTGGGAGAGTATTTGGGCAGATTTTGGCCGATCCAAAAGGCTTTGATGGTGTGATGAAATGAGAAGCAGGAGTGCCCTTTTATAAGAGGGGTGAGGGGCACCTTTGGAAAAGCTAGAAATATTATTTTATAATAAATTCATATTCGATTTCTAATGGCTCAAAAGTTTATTATTCATAGGTTAAGGTGGGGATAGGTTCAAAAACATTCAACCAATATAATTTAGACAGGTTTGGGTCATTTTATTAACCTTACCTTTTAGTTTTAATTCTTAGTTAATTAGTTTGACATTTACCATGTCACTTTGTATTTTTATATTATATAGTTAATAAACTTACTATATACATAAAAGAGACCCCCAAGTGGTCCATTAATAATACACCTATCATGATATAAGTCTCTTGGAAGAACCTTATATTTTTAGGAATTTAATATCAATTAATAATATAATATTTGTTCTAAAAACTTTTTTATTTCAATTTTGACACTATTCAATAGTTGATTTTTGTAAAACTCACAACAGAATTATTACTTCTAAATAAGTTAATTAAATTATTATTAACATGTCATATTAACCTATAAAATTAGTTCAATTCATTAAAAGTCTCAAATTATATTTTTTGGGTAATTATAATATCAACTATTTTAATTTTTCACTATTATGGTAATTACTACATCATCATTATGTCATAAATAAATTAGATTATTTAATGTCTAAAAATTATAAATAAAATACAATTATGTAGGAAATCTTTTTATATTTCTAATTAATATTTGTATTAGAAAATAAAATATATACAACCCTATGTAAAAATTGATTTTTCTAAAAGATATATGCTTGTGTCATTTTTGTATTCATTTTAACTTAATTAAAATAAAGTGTCCCTATCACTTACAAGTGGCAACATGGGTTCCCAAAATCGACCCAAAGATTCCCATGGCCGGAAATGTATCAAACAATAAGGTTAGGAAATGTTTTAGGGTAATTTTTTATTATTATAATATTAATTTTTTAACCCTTATTTACCGGAATTACCTTTTAACCATGGTAAACAAAATATTTACCGAAGTAATTATTCAAAATGTCTAAAAAATAAAAGTTACCTATTTACACAGTTTGGAAATCCTGATTCCAAATATTGAATCCATTTTTCCAAATTCAATACACAGAAGTGGCAGAAATTAATTTAAAAGCAATTCTCGTTGTTGAAACAAAAAAGTGTGTTTTTAAGAAATAATAAATATCAAAAGATTGACAGTTGTTTATATTCGGTTTAAATGTGAAATTATGTTCAATGACCCATATTGTATTACATGGTTAGAATATATTTTAAATATAATTTTAAATCACTCAAATTCATAATTTATCACTAATAATTATTTCGATTAAAAATGTTGTTTTTAATTAAAATTTAGTAACTTTTACTATTCATCAAAATATAAAAGTTATCCGAAAAGTACCAAAATTTCACCCTAGGATAATTTCGTTATTCCGATTCCAAAAATAAAGTATATTTTACCAAATTCAATACATAAAAGTTTCATTTATTAATTTAAAAATGATTCCCGCTTTCGAAACCAAAAGGAGTATTTTTAAGAAATAATAATTATCTAAAGTTTGACACTTGTTTATATCAAAATTCAAGGTGAAATTACTTAAAAAGACCATAATTGGATTAAATAGTAAAAATTTAATCTATTTATACTTCCAAACCAATAAAATTTATAATTTAACAATATAAAATATTTTGATTAAAAAAGTTGTTTTCAGTTAAAATATAGTATTTTTCACTATTCACCCAAATATGAAAGTTATCAGAAAGACACCAAAACATTATTGATACTAAATTCTTATGTCCCAATTCTAAAGAAGAATTTGATTGTGTCAAATTGAATATATAAAAGTTTCAAATATTGGTTTTAAAAAGGCTTCGCCATTAAAAGGCGGTAAAATTGCATATTTTGAAAAATACTTCTTTTATCTGAAAAAAATGATTTTGTTCATAAATCATGTCTTAGAAACTCATAATATGGATTAAAATTATGAGGATAATATAAAATTTAAAATTTAGTTAATACTATTCATAACCTCTTTTGAATGGATAGTTTGGTATGTCATGGCGTACTTGAACTCAGTGTTGCGTATAACACATGCTATTGTATTATTCAAAGAGAAATGTACCGTGGAAGATTGAGGTGTTACAAATAGCATTGTGTTTATTGATTAATTAATTTATGAATTAATTAATGGGTTATATTCTTAGTAATTTTTTTAATTAACTAACAGAATTTAAAATGGTTAACTAATCGTTGGACTAGTAAATAAATAATGTGGAAAATTATTATGAATTAATGAATGATTAAATGGATGATTTTATGTGGTGCTAGGCATGTCGTCCTAATCCATTTACATGTTGGTACTTGGACATAGAGTTCTCCTCAATAGTCATCCAAACATGAGATTATGAAGTGTTAGGCATGACGACCTACATTAATTGAGAAAATAATTTCTAGGCTTGATGACCTACACCCAATGAGGTTTTTGGTACTAGGCATGACGACCTAGAAAAAATGAATATTGATAATAATGAATGATGATACAACTGAGAATTAGGGTTCTAGGCCTGACGACCTACACGAAATAATTAATAATAATTAATTATGATTCAAGTGGGTAACTTGAATTGAATTGACCTCATGAGATGATTGAATATTAATTGACAACGTGAAAACTTCTTAAATTATGAATTGTATTTATTTCTTCATAAAACTACATGCACAATCTTTTGACTAGACTCATTTTGGACACCGTTAGTGGTGGCCTACTGAGTCGTACTCACACAATATTTGGCCTTCCTAATCAGCACCCAAGAAAACATTGTTGTTGTAGGAAAGGATAAGGTCAAGGACCTGGGATATGTTTCTATTTCAGATTGGTGCATGAGAGAGGGAAACAGATGCAGTTTGGGACCCGTTAGGGATTCATTGTGTCATTACATTAAATTTCTTTCTTGATACTTGGCACTTGTATTTTCAAAGAATATTTTACCTTTCATATGAGTAATGTATTTTCATGTTTTCACTAAAATATATGATGGTATTGTTCTGGTTATTTATATGCTTTCATACATGGTTATTTTCTTTTTCTTCCACAGGTGTTTTATTCTAATAAAATAGTTTATATTCTCCCCAAGACTGAAATTCCAGACCCTCAATTCTAGTCATCACCCTCTAGAATATGGGGAGGCGTGCTTTATGTCAAGTGGCCAAACGGCTTGTGGCGCCGCTGAGTGGCTCCTGGGTTGAGACGTTAGAAAGTGGTATCAGAAAAGTTTATAATTCTTTATTATTGTTTTGTCTCAATGTTTTTGGGAATTCATGACAGGAGACTAGGAAGATTCAATTCATGTAAATGAGCTCTTTCATGGGAGTTTAAAAACCATGTATGAGGGGAAATCCGAGTACTCAGGGTGGGATTGTTTTGATGGTAGTTTTTTTTACATTCAGATATTATTTCACCTTGGGTGACACAATGGTGGTGTGATGTGATATTTTTTTTTAAAATTGTTGTATTTTGATTCATGGACTAAAGAGGCATGATAGTTGAGTCTGCATTCAACATTATAAGAACTCATGGTTGTTGTGACAGAAATCATTCTAGTAACTCATGGGAAAATAGACTATGGGTATGTTATTTAACATGAACTGTTTTCTATATTATGAAATTGGAATAATGATGAAAATGAGAAAAATTGGGTGTCTAATGAGAACCTTGATTAATGAAGATGGAATAAATAATTAATAATTTTTTTAATTAATTAATTTTAGATAATGTTATTTGTTAATGGATTAATTAATTATCAAGAATGAATAAACCCCCTGTTAACCAAGACATAGTAGTAGGATGGTTAAGGGTAGTGATAAGGTCTCAGTGTTGACCGTGTTATGAGAAAAAGGGGGACAATACCTTATGAAACGTATTGGGTTAGTTTTTCCTCTTACATAAATTTTATAAGGATGTGTTATGAGACTTGAGACGTGTGTTTCTCATTTATGATTATTCATTCGAAATTCTTATTGAGGGAGAGACCGAGGGGTATGGCCTAGAATGAACTTCTATATAAGGAGCATGAGGCACAGTTGTTGCATGTCAAGGAAGAAGTGGAACAGTTCTGAGAGAATATTGATCATTTCATGCAATTCATAGAGAGAGACCCAGGGTAGGTGTAGAAAAGGATGTCTGAGTTAACGTGGGAGTTTCAATTGTAGCACCCCCTACATTTATAGGAGATGGTGGACCTCAGGAAGCTGAATTATAGATTAAATCCATAGAGATGATACCAGAAAATTTGAAGACTCCATCTGAGAGGAGGGTCATGTCGGCTACTTATATGCTATGGGGTTCTGCAATGTGTTGGCGAGACATTCATCTATGATATGGACAGACTGATAATATGTTATAGAAGGTCTTTTTGAAGAAGTTCTTGGAACACTTCTACGAAGACATTCTATGGAAAGATAAGGCTTTAGAAATTATATATCTGACATATGGGATAATATTCATAATGGATTACTCATAATGTTTCATAGATTTTCTGTTTTTCCACAACATTAGTGGTAGAAGAGGCATCTTCGGCAAGACAATTTCAGGGATAACATAAGTGTGAAATTAAATCCTAGGTGAATATCTTTAGGAAAAATTAAATTTTCAAGAAGTTGATAACTATGATATATTTCTATAGGGGAACCTGAAAGAGGCTTCCAATATTAGAGAGGTAGTTAGAAGATCAGGGAGTGGGACTTCCGAGAGCAGGAAGCATAGTCACAACAATCATAGTTAGAAAATTGGTAGGCAAGGTGGAATTAGAGGATGAAAAATTACACTAGATATTTCTTCTGTGATTTTCTACCAATTTGGTAGGCAGTGACATTATCATACACATTTTTCTCATAAACTAGTGGAGTTCCTGTTTTTTGGGAAAATGGGACACCAATAAGAGTTTTGCAGGAAGCTGTGATAGGCTGGATAGGCTGGTGCTGAGGGAGTAGCTGCTATGCTTAAGAGAGTGGTAAAGTGCTATTCTACACCATATAGGTATGGAATATGGAGTTCTATTGGAATATGTGGTAGAGGCAGTGTAGTTGGTGCATCAGTGTATGAGCACCTATATCAGCAGACTGGTTCTACTCAGGGTAGTCAGACGACACCACATGAAAGAGGGGTTGGACAGTTACATGCAGTGCAACCTACACATGTGGAGAGTGATGCTTGTCCATCAACAATGACTGGTAATATTATAGTTTTTTTATTCATTAGATACATCCTTAATAGATACTTCTTCCTCTCATAACATTACATCTGAAATCATTATTAATGGTTCGAGCCTGGAGGTGGGGTCCATATGCCAGATGACGAATATAAATACACTGCTGGGAACCCAAACTAGTGATATGTGTTTATGTAAGGGATGTTCTATATAGATCGGTGAGTATATATTCCTTTAGGAAATCTATGTCCTTGATATAACGAGATTTAACATGATTATGGGTATGGACTGGCTAGTTGCATACCGATCCCACATAGATTATTACTACAAGATAGTGACCTTTTTATCTCCAGAGGGTAACAAATATATCCATAGTGGAGAATAGGATATCCTTGCAGGCATAGTTTATCCAATTACTCAGCAACTGGGAGAGCTCATGACAGAAGTTTCTTATGTTTTGCATCATGATGGGAGTGGTATGAAATATGTATTTCCTCAATTAGTTTAACTATTTCAGGATGCTTTTCTTGAAGACGTTGTATGTTGTAAACCTAATGGAGATTTGGAATTCACGATTGAGCTCATGTTGTGGGTAGAGCCGATATTTATTCCACCATACAAAATGGCCCTAACTGTGCTTCAAGAGCTCAAAACATTGTTGGAGGAGTTGGGGGAGAAATTTTTTATCTGTCCAAGCACCTCTCATTGGGGATCACCTATTTTGGTTGATGAAAAAAATGACACGAGTTCATGCTTGGGTGTCGACTACCATTAGTTTAATAAAATGACCGTGAAGAACCAATATCCTCTACTGCGTATCGATGATCTATTTGACCTGAATAGGGGGTCTAGTGTGTTCTCAAAGATCGATAAGAGGTCAGGGTATCATCATGTGAGAGTCCAAACCTCTAATATAACAATAACTAGTTTCTGAAGCAAATATGACCTTTAGGAATTTATCGTGATGCCATTTCGGCTGAAAAATGCATCAACAGTGTTTACAGACATGATGAATATGATCTTTAATCAGTATGTAGATCAGTTTGTGGTGGTGTTTGTATACGTCATCTTATTGTACTCTAAGACTAATAAAGATCATTCCCATCATTTTAACATCGTCCAAGGTCCACTGAGAGAGCATTGGTTATATGCCAAGCTAACTAAAAGTCAGTTTTGGATTGACATGGTACACTTTTTGGGGACCATTATCTCAGAAGAAGGTGTGGTAGTGGAACGAGAAAATGTGCATGCATTGATTTATTGGGAGAATCCCAAGAAAGTTTTCAATATTAAAAGATTATTGGGATCAGGTGGTTATTACAGGAGGCTTATCCAAGAATTTTCCTGAATGGAAGCACCACATACTAGTTTGACAATAAAATGGATTAAGTGTTTTTGGACTGTAGCATGCAATTATTCATTCGAGGATTTAATGAATCCCTTGACTTCAGCACCAATTTTGTTCTTACCTAAGTCATGTGAGGAGTACACAGTGTATTGTAATGCTTCACGGGCCGGACTAAGAGCTGTGTTGATGTAAGGTGGTAGAGTATTTTCTTATTGGTTTCAAGAGCTAAGGCCATATAAACAGAATTACCATATGCATGAACTCGATTTGGTAGTAGTGGTTTATGCTCTTATGTGTGGGTAGAAATATCTTTTGGGGGAGAATTTTTCAGTTTTTACATATCAAAAAAGCATGAATTATATCATTTCACATTGTGAAATGAATATTCGGTGATGAATAGGGGAAGAGAATATGCAGTCCTTTGATTTTGAACTGGAATATACACCAGAAAGGGGAAATAGTGTGGTTGATTCCTTGATTAAAAAAACATAGACTCAGTCAGTACATGATTCGAGTGAAGAGTGTAAGATGATGACTTTGCTGGTGGAAATTCATTTCTCAGTTCCGGAGAGTCGTGATATGATGACTTTGTTTTCGATAGCAGTGGACTTTACAATATTGAAGTTGATCAAGGATAGGAAGTATGAGTATCTGGAGTGTTTGGCCTTGAGAGAAGGCATTGAAGTTGGGGAGACTGCTTCAAAATATAATATATATGAGGATGAGGTCAACTATGTGAAAAATTGGGTTGTTGTGCCTACGAGTATTCAAGAGAAACTCATGTGAGAATTTCATGCTTCAAGATGGGTGGTACATCCTGGGGTGAAAAAAAAATGTACCAAGACATTTGATGAATTTTTGGTGTACATGCCTGAAAAAGGAGATATAAGGGTTTGTAAAACTATTTTCACCTGTCAGCTGGTGAAAGTGGAGAATCAACGGCCTAGAGTCTTATTGTAGGCGTTAACTATTCCGAAATGGATGTGGGATGACATGAAAATGGATTTTGTTGTAGGACAACCAAAGAATCTTAGGAATAATGATTCTATTTAGGACTTTTTAGATCAAATAACGATGGTATCACACTTATTTCCTACCAGGGAAACCGTTAGAATAGAGTAATTGGGAGAACTGAAAGTGAGAGAGATAGTTCGCTTGCATGGGATTCCATGGACAATAGTTTCAAATCGCAATTCACACTGTACTTCATGCTTCTGACATGGTTTATAAAAGGAACTTGAAACAATGGTTTTGTTAAGTACAAAATTCAACCTACAGACAGATGGGAAGTCATAGCGTACCATACATGAGTTTGAGGATATGAGGAAAGCATTTATGCTTGACATTGGTGGTTCTGTGGAAAAGAACGTGGATTTAGTGTAGTTTTCTTATAATAAAAGTTATCAAGAAACTATACAGACGGAACCATATGGAGCACTTTATGGTAGACCTTGTAGATCACTGTTATATTGGTTATGGGTGGGTGAGTCAGAGCTATTAGGACTGAGTTGTGATCAAGAGACATTAAAAGAGGTGCAGTTTATTCGAAAAAGTATAGATATGGATTAGAGTAGGTAGAATTCGTAGTATTATAGATGGATACTACCCTTATATTTTATAAAGGGATATTTTTTATTCTTCAGGAGTCGTCTAGATTAGGCCACCACAGGATATGGAGGCAGGGAAAGATAGCTCCTATGTTTGTGGGACTGTTTCGGGTGCTGGAGAGAATTGGGCCAGTGGTGCACCAAATATCACTTCCACAGAAATTAAGTTTTATGCATTATGTTTCCCTTGTTTCATGACTATTACAGTATCACCCAGACCCTTCTCATGTGATTCATGTGAAGGAAGTAGACCTTGAGATAGATGTTTCCTTTTAGGAGCATCTGGTTCGTGTTCTAGGTCTTAGTGAGAATGTGTTATAGGGAAAGATTGTTCCATTAGTACATGTGATATAGAAACATGGCCACGTTCAAGAGGAGAATAGGGAATAAGAAGAAGTCACGATGGCACAATTACCAAATATTTTTGGGTCAGAATCATTGATATCTTTGGGAGTGCAGCTTGAGGATGAGTTGTTATAAGGTGGGGAGATTGTAAGATTCTGCCCTTTTCTAGAGCCATATCAAGTGCATATTCAGGTAATTTTTTATTCTTTTATATACCTTTAACTTGTATTAGTGTATTGAGGTTTGTTTCGGTGAACATTTACGGAAATATAAATTACAGTGGGTTGGGAACAATTTTCCCAGGGTTTAAAAAACTGTGCTACTAGCCCGTACCATGCGTGTGGAACAAGATAGAGAGGTCCACACAATTTGTGCACCATTTGACAAACTGTGTGACCAAACCATTCCAATCATGAAAAACTGGGTAGCGGGATCCGCACAGTTGGCGCACAGTTTTCCTGACTATGCTCCACAGACAAAAAAAACAGTGTGCACCGATTTTAATATCAAAAAATACTTTTTTAAACCACCTGAACCCAGAGACTCCCATATTTGGACTTTATCTTAGGATTAAAAACTTCTAGGTGTTTTCATATCCTCTTGGAGATATTTCAAGGTGATCCTAACACATTTATTCGATATTAAATCCCATATTGATGATCCGCTCTCCTCCCGGTAACGGAATTTCATCCGGATGCTTCTTTCTTTCTTTCTTTTTTCATTTCCATATCATTTCATGGAAGATCATATGCATTTTCTTCAATCTAAACCCATGAGATAATATCTAGATATAGTATTGTATTTCTAGATCTATATTTTTAATATCTTGATGCATTTGGGATAAATTTTGATTTAGGGATTTAGATTCGATGCTAGATTGACGACGTTGTGCTAACCAGATTTTAAGGATTTCCATTGGGCTTACATCTATCCGGAAACTAAGTTAGTGTGTATAAATAACAATCCCATAGTCACGATTTATGATATGTGTATGAGTTTATGAATTCTATAGGTTCCCTTGATCATCAAATTTATAAATTTGAGTAATTTGGAATATGGATTTGACTTGTGATTTTCCTTGGTGGTTAATTGGTAATTGATCATGGAACAAATGAAGGGAATTTACCAAATTGATTTTAGATTTTTGAGATTGATTTTGTGTTGAGATTTTTTCTTGAGATATTAAATTGTTGTAATATGATAATTAAATGGGGGAATTAATTATTAAATTATGTTTGTGTATGTAAGATAATTAATTGTGATAACTAATTATGTTCCAATAAGTTGACCAATGATAATTAATTGTGAGAATTAATTGGGTGTAATGATGTTATCCAAGATAATTAATTTATAGAATTAATAATGAATTTTTTGGTTTTGATGTGAATAATTAATTTTGAGGAATTAATTATGGAAATAAAATTGTGTTTATTGATTAAATAATTGATGAAATAATTAATTGGTTGTATGCTTAGTTAATTGTATAATTAACTACTGGCCTTAAATATGTTTTACTAATTATTGGATTAGTAAATGAATATTGTGGAAAATTCTTATGAATCAAATAATGAATAAATGGTTGTGATTTTGTGGTGCTAGGAATGGCATCCCAGACTGACTAGAAGTTGAGGCTTGGACATAGATTTCCTCCCCATTAGTTATCCATTCTTGAGATTATGGGGTGTTTGGAATGACTACCTACACCAATTAAGAACAGAAGTGCTAGGAATGATAACCTACAGTCAATGAGATTTTTGGTGGTATACATGAAGACCTAGACTAAAGGAATATTGATAATAATGAATAATGATTCAACTGAGAATTGGGGTGCTAAGCATAAAGAACTACACCAAATAACTAATAATAATTAATGAGGATTCAAATGGGAAACCTTAATTGAATCAGACTAATGTGATGATTAAAGTTTAAATGACAATGTTATAACTATTTAAATTATTCATTGTATTTATTTCTTCATAAAACTATATGCACTATCTTATGAATGTACTTGTTTTAAACATCGTTGGTGGTGGAATACTGAGTTTTACTCACATCCTATTCGGGCCACATGATCGGCACCCGAGAAGACATTATTGTTGCATGATAAGATAACGACAAGGCCCTCAGATAGGTTGCTATTTGGGATTGGATAATGGGAGAGGGAACCAGATGCAGATCGAGACCTGTTATGGAGTCTTCGTGCCTTTACATTGTGTTGCATTGTAGACACTTGTCACCTTCATTATCATGGCATGTTTTACCTTTCAGTTGTGAATTTTATTTTCTAGTTTTGACAATCATATGTCATGGTATTGTGCTAGTTATTTATATTCTTACACACATGGTTATTTTCATTTCTTCCACTGCTATTTTATATTGATAATAGAGGGTATAATATCTCCCAGACTGACTTACTAGACACTCACTGCTAGTAAGCATCCTATAGCGTACAGGGAGGTGTGCTTGAGGTGATGTGGCCAATCGGCTCGGTGCACCGTTCAATGGATCCCATGTTGAGACTTCAAAAAAGTTTTCTTCTACAAATAACTATAAAATTTCGATAGGTTTTGGTATTATTTTAAGACCACCATAAATGACTTTTACATGAGATCATAAAGAAATATACCAAAGTAGATGATATCATCTTTAAGGAATCATCCATGATTACATAATCTTTTAGTGACCATTAATGTATTTTAAATATCCTAATATAAAAATTACAATATAATCCACATATTTTTAAATTAATATTATTATTTTAAAACAATTTCCCAACTAACTTTTATCTTATGTAAAATGAAGTCATTGTTTGTGCATAAATATGTCGTATTGTTTCCATATAGCTATGTAATTTGTGTTTCATCACCGATATACATGGATATTTAAAAATATGTAACCAAACAATATATCTTATGACTATGAATTAATTTTACATTTACAATTTCACAAAAAACAAATCCACCAGCATTGCCTCTAATTTGTTAAGGAAATCTAATTTCATTCATGCTTACATGTGTTATACCACCTCAATAAAAAAATTTGACACGATCATAAATTGGAAATTACATGGATTATATGAATAATTCATTTAATAAATTTATTTGATATATATGATATAATAATGATTATATAATGTGTAATTCTTATTTTTAATTCTTTTTATATTTCCTTTGAAATGTGAATAGAGTGTTCAAGCATATGTACAACCATCCATATCCATGAATAATGTAATTCATTTTTCAATATATATCTTTTGTAGATTCTTCTAAATAGAAACATATTAAACGTACATTAAATTTATATATTTTATAGGATTTTTCTATTAAAGGAACCATAATAATAATAAAAGGATTGTGACTTTTGTTTCAAAACTTACATGTTAAATGAAGCATTTAACACACAATGTGATGATATTAAAAATATATTTTTAATAAATAGGTTGTAAATTTTTAAAAATAGGTCATATTTGTTATTATGGATTTGAATATACTTATGGAATGTATATACAATAAAATAATGTTTAATATACTTTAGTTTAGAGCACCTATAAAGAAATTAGAACATCTGGTAAGGTATTTCATCTCAATTTCCACTTCATATATTTATATTTAACAATATACATCTAATTTTTTGTGGTCTATAAAATTACACTTTGAGATATTTAACATGATTATCTATCAGTTAATGATTTTCAATGATTTTATTCATGTTCACGGTTCATAACGTTTCTCGATTTTTGGTTCTAACACTTCAGATCTTTCATATTTCAATTAAGAAAATAAATGTCTAAAAGAATTTTTGATCTAATATATTTTTGGTGGGGATTTTTTTAATCTATGTTATTATATTTAAAAATAATTTAAAAATAATTTTTTATTGAAAAAGGACAATTTATGTTATCCTTTTCTATTATTATTATTTGATTTTAAAGGAATCATTCTTATTTTTTATTAAAATATCACTCTATATATTCATTATGAAAAGGAAAATAGAAATTTATTTAATGGAAATGACAGTGACACACATTCTAGCCACTATAACCATTTTAGAAAAGTTAACTTCTTCAATATGTTTTAAAATGTTTTATAATGAAAATTATTTTATAAAAAAATATTTTGAATTTTCTCATCTATTTACTTTCGTTATAATAATAGACATGAATTTATTTCAAACCAAATTTTTTAGATGAATATAAATTCATCATTTATCTCTAAATAATGTTGTGGTCAGAAATATTCTTTCTAGACATTCACTTTTTTTTAGTTATTTTTCACTGGACATTTATGTTCAATTAAAAATTCATCATGGATGTTCATAGTGTTTTAACTACAAATTATTTATATATAAAATATTTTACATTGATTTTTTTGTGATTGAATAGGAAAATAATTTATAAATCCATATTCTTTACCTAATTAGTATTTTTTAATAAGGGATTTTGTTTATTAGTTGAATTGATTATTTAATTTTTACGGATTCCATTTGACGTGAAATGATAGGTGGGTCGAAGAATTTTTTATCCCTTTAATGCATCGATAGGACTCATAAGACAAATAAATTGAATTAATTAAATGGGATCCTAGTGTATACCTTCCAATATATTAAACATTTTCTGCACACTGCATTTTTTGTCTGAATATCATAATTTTTGAAATCATGAAATCCAATATTAATCATTTAAATAATTTAGTATTTTTTTCATTATATTAATTCCCTAATATTATCAATGGATTCATTTTATACTGATGGTATTGATTAAATTTTGTTTTTTCAATTATTTACATTAAAATATTTATTGTACCATTTTTTCACATGACATAATTGGATTTGTGTTACTCATTATAAGAATATACGATCCTAATTTATTGGTTTTATTTTCCCCATGAAATAATGAAGTATATTAAGAATAGTATCATGTGAGAAAGAATATTTTTTTATGTTATTAATTTTCATTTTCTAGTGAAATATGGGAATCATTTATGTATTTGGATTTTCAATATTAATAAATTAATCAGTCCATTAGGATTAGAATCATTGTATCACTTAGAAATATACCAAAGTCGACTATTATTATGGTTTTATATACTTAGGGTTTTTATACTAAAAATCCTTCTTGTTTACTAATAGAACTATGTTGAAGCTTCCATCCTATCAACTCACATGTGATAGACCATTGGAGAGACATCATATTAGTTGAATATTTATGTTTTTCTTATATTAATAAAATTTCTATATAATTCCTACCACATATATATGTGAGAATATATTAAATGATCCAAATAAACAACTTTATTGTGAAAAAATATAATATTATTATTATTTTGAAAAAATGGGAAGATTTGGATTTTGAATCATCATTTTAACACTTTTAATATAATGTAACAAAAAAATTCATTTTAAGATCAAATGTTAGTATGTTAACAAAAATTTTAAATTAAAAACATCAAATATTCTAATATTTATACATTTATCATCAAGTAAAAAAGCCTATTTTATCTTCTCTTTGAGATTATTTTAACAAATGTAGGGGTATCAATTTACATGAAAACAAATTCATTAACAATGCATACACAAATCTCATTGGATATTATTAATATATTAATTTGAAATGTTCCAATACAAACCATTATTTTTTAAACTTTTAACTTCCCCAAGTTTAAACATGTTCTCAATATAAAATTACAAAAATATTTTCATTAAAATAATTTTTTAAACACAAAAAATTTTCTTCTAGAAAATTTTAATTATCTCAATTTTCAAAATATTTTAAAAATACAAGAATACCTATATAATTTAAGATATACTATCAATTTTGGAAGAAATAAGAAAAATGGAAATTTATACTTTTTAATTTATCATTGTTGTTTGTGGGGGAAATTTTCTTTCCTTTTTTAGGAAATAACATAGGAAAATTATTAATCATAGATAAAACACATTTTATATCATATTTATAATTGAAGGTATAAAACATTATGAGTTATAAACCAAGTGTATCAAAACCATCATGTCATATTATTCCTAAAAATCGTTATTCTCAAATTAAATTACTTATAATGTAATAAGAAAAAAGACAACAATACACATACGTTATTTATATCCACAATATATTTGATGTAATATAATGTATATCTCATTATTGGAATGTATATTTTATGAATTATCTATCAATCATACTTCAATTTGGAACTATAATTCATAATCAAAAAAAATTTAAATATATTTTCATTCATATTCCAATAAAAATTTAATATTTAATATTAATAATTTTTATACTTAATATAGACTTTAATTGGAATTAATTTCACCCCAGTAGGTGTTCAAATAAAATACTTCACTAGTTATTTTTCATTAAAATTCGGTTACATTTGACATCCATAAAATATAATTTATTCTATTTCAAAGATGTTATTGTGGTCTCTATATAATCATTATTCATTTAATTTTGTTTAATAATATTACCCATTCTTTATGCATCATCATATGGGAATAAAGGTTTTACATTCCTAAAAATTATCAATAGTCATCATCATATTCATATGTATATGTATACATTTTTTGAATTAATTCATTTTATAATGAACTATTTTAGAAATAGTATATTTTATTTAATAATAAAGATGATAAAAAATGAAATTATTTCATTATCAATAATTATTTTTCTTATTTACCAAAGGGATGCACCATTGGTGACAAATTTTGGGATCAACCTGACAAGGGGTTTCACTTTATACTCTAATAATTCATTTAAAAAATAATATTTATGTAGAAATGAATGATTAAATTTAGTTATTGCGACAATGTTTTCTTAGTCAAATAATATATAGTAAAATCCTTATATAAATCAAAAAGTATATTCCTCAGATACCCCTATGGTAATCTCTATAATAAAAATTTACCCATTACTTACTCCATTTATCTAGTAATTTTTTTATTGAAACAATATAACACTCACTCTCCCATGGTAGACTATGTTCAAGAAGGCATATTAAATTAAAACTACATTCATATACATCAACATACCTAAGTGCTCAAGAATCATTCATCCCGACATAACCAATCTCACAACTCTCACCTATAGAGAAATGACAACGGTCATTGTGAATTTTAGAAAATAGAATGATTTATATGGATACACACAAACAAAATAATAACCATAAAATATTCTCTAACTACCACATAAAACCTTGTGAAATTGGTTAAAATGAGATAAAATAATTAATCCATTGGAATTTTAATGTAGTGAATGGTAGTTATATCCACAGATAGTAATATAATGACTAATTTTCCGTTATAATGGACACAAAACATTATTAATATTTCAAAATAATAAGAGTATCCCTCATTTAGTGGGTTGAATCCCCTCTTATAAGGTTGAGATTTAATTTCTTAAACATTAATTAAACATCCCAAAATTCCCCACATTGATATCCTAGTAAGATTATTTACACACATGGAATCCTTAATGAATCATTTTTATAGCTTTTTTATCCTAAACATTTTAACTTCTCGACCCAGATTCCATTAAAATAATTCCTTAAGACAATTGGTCACAGGGCCTTAAGTGTGTCTCCCCATATAATAGATTTTTTCGACTAAAATCATGGGCTGAGGTTTTGATAGTGGTAAGACTATGCCCTCATATCATAGTGATCATACAAGAGAAATAGGTATGTATCATGAACATCATTAAAAAAATCTAGTATGGAAGTACTAAACCAATTGAAATAGAACATGATGATATAATAAATGAAAAATATGTAAATTCCCAAACTACTATGTCATACATACAACACTGGTCAACCACTAGACCGAACATAAATATACATAAATACAATAGGTATTAAAATTACAGTACAATGATATAATACTGTCTCCATGAAAGGACCCATAACCAGTCTCCAAACATTTTCTAACTCAACCAGCCCAATCCAAAGAACCGAACCAAGTGGCTCTGGTTGATCATGAAACTCTGGACCTGATCTCTATCAACCACCAATTGTGCTTAATTAGAAAAGTACACTAATAGTCAACACATACACCAAGGTGGGTGTGCATGGGAGATAAATAATCATATTTGGCCACACCAATGATGAACCTATAAATAGACTGCTATAAGTGCATGAAAAAGAAGAATGTACTGCCTATGTAAGACACACCTAAAATCATATATAAATACAATAAATGTGAAGCAACAATCAATCCTCCGGTCTATAATCCCAGTCAAAAGTTCATGTTCCACCATTGATGTACATATCAATAAATGTATAAATTTATAGTCCTATACCTATACATATATACATAAATATGAATACTCATGGTAAAGTGAATGAAATAATGAAAAAACCAATCAACAATCGATCATGGGATCAATAATCCCAATCACTTGGACATCCATCTCAACAACATTGAGATGGATGTTTTTCCACTAATAACATGGATCATTAAATTGATATCATGGTCTATAATCCCAAATTAAGTATACCTACATCGGCCTACATTGGAAAATACATTTAGAATGATATGTCACCAAATGGAGATACATATCCAACACTTGGATTCACTTGTACTCACCTCTAATCACAATTATAGGGTATTCCGAGAAAGTAAATATCGGAATCATATAAATGTTTTCTAATCTAGATGGCATTCTGATCATTCCATGTAAATATTGTCCAATTTATGATGCATAGGTCTCAGTATGAAGGTGGTTACAATATTCATAACTTGGATAATCCCTAAAGGTCTCATCCATATGTGATTTATAAGGTGAAATAACCGGTTAGATGAGAAGATAACCCCTAAAGTCTCTATTAAGGGATTGCAGAATAACCCCTATCATTCTTAATAGAATAATAATTTTGGCTAATCATCAATTTGATACACCATGGTAAACACCAGAATCATGAAACTGATAAGGGAGAGCATAATAATCCACATCATAAGCCACAGGTTGAAGAGATTGTAAACATACTCTATTGACCACAAGTCAAGGAGAGCATAATCATACTCATTATATATCAGATATGATACCAGAATCATCCTCATTACTCTAGAGAGAATATTCATCCTCAAATATCATCATTATGGATTTAATTCTCCTATATCATAATAATTGGGTCCATATCTAGATACTATAAAGCACCTTTAGATATCTGATTAATATAAAAATCAAAATACAATCTCAACATGGAATTCCTAGTTAGTACATCTAGTTAATCAAGAAAATATCAAAGTTTAAAAGGCCCTTAAAAAGGATCCCAAGAATAATATATGAGAATCCCAAAGAGTAATATAGACACTTCATGTAAGGAATTATCTCCGCATACATTGGAAGCCCCTAAGACTAATATATTTACACAATCAATAAACATCTAAAATTATAAACAAATGATTGGTGGTGGATTAATGCCTAAACCCACCACTACGATAAATAAACAATGGATTTCCAGTTCAAAATGGGTTCTATAGTGACACATGATATAATATAAACCCAATCTTGTTGTATTATTTTAGGTCTAGTAAAACATTGGGGCACCCACTGTGTCCCTCAAGTCAAACACCATCCTACTCGGGTTCCTTAGATGAACATGAAATGGGGAAATCCTACATGGGATCCTTAATTTCCACACATAATATAATGCATCCTACAGAAGATCCTTACCTAAAAAGTTTAATGAGTATCCCTACAAGGGATCCACTAAGGGTTAGTTAACAGAGGCATCCTAAAAGGGATCTTTTGAATGATACACATGTAAGGGAATACTTATAGTTATTCCCTTGGTATGGATATACAAAAAGGAATCACATAGGGGACCCTTGATGTGAGAATGACATGTAGAAATCCTAAAAGGGATACCCGAGTTTGAAAATAGGAAGAGGAATCCAATAGGGGTTCCTTAGTAAAAAAATTACTCATGACCTCTTCGGCTAGGAGGGAACATCTCACAAGGGGATTTCCATAAGGGGAAAGCTAAAAAGGAACCAATCAGGATAGATAGCCCGTGTATCATCCTAAATAAATGGGCCACACTCATAGTAGACAACCTAATTAGATTACCAAAATCTGATCCACTCAAATTATAAATGGATATAAATGAAGACAAGTATTTCTTAAGTCTCCATGGGGGTTTCACCATCATGATCTACAATAAGAGATACTCAAAATAGAATAATAAAAAATCTATATCTTACACTAGGGGAAAATCACATAAAAATCCAATGAGGGTTAAAAAGGCTAGTACATGGCATGTCTCCCTAAGAACATTGCATGTACCCCCAATTCCTCGTCAAGATGAATAATCTAGCCAGACTAGGCCTGTAAATTCTAATGTAAACAGTATGTAATATGTGCACACTGCAGGAACCCTAAAAAACGTACCATTCAAGGCCCCTAAAATGGGCTGGAAATGTACATGGCATTGCCATGTACATCTACATAGTGTGGATCCCACATTTTCCATGTCATGTACTATATATGGACCTATACCCCTATATAGCTAGTCTGTCTTGGTTGTTGGCTACACAACTGAGTCCCCATACATGGATTGTAAACCCGAGTACATGGAGGGTACATCAAAAAATTCATCCTCCCCAAATACGAATAACACACTACATGTTGTTTGTAAGCCACATATTATGTAAATGGGTTTTCCTAAATAAAAAACTCTATAACTCACCAAAACCCATGTTTTCACCCCAAAATAGGTATTTCATGACACAACGGGCCATTAAAAAGCATAATAGGGATTTAAAACATGAATAGGATAAATGTATGGTTATTTATGAAAAAAACATTACTACCTTTTTGTGGAATCTATAAAGCTTCACCTATTTCTATAGTCTATTATTGTCGCACGCTGACCTGGAGCCTCCAATGTTCTGTGGTTGTACACTTATTATTCTACCCCTTGGTCTCTCTCCTTACACCTCTCTTTTTTACTTTGTTTTCCACAAATGGAGGATCTCCAACCACATTCATTAGAATACATGAGGAATGGAAGAAATGAAAAATAGAATAATAGATGGAAAAAAAGAAAATAAAAAGAGAAAGGGGCCTATGCCAAGCCCATCGCTAAACTCCAATTTTTACCTCACCAAGGAAAAACTACTCATTCATGACTCAATTTAAGAGATAAAATGTCAATATTATTCTGAATTAAAATAATTTTATTGAAATAACATTAATGAATAAATAATCATTTAAATTTTTAAATATTAAATAATTATTTTTTTTCTAAAATTTAAATGGCTCGAAATTCCAAAAAACTCTTATACTCTAGTAAAATTCATATTCATGGAAAAAGAAGGTGAAGAGAGAATTATGTGAGATCATCATATAGTGGTAAAATACAATTTTAACCCTTACAAGTATCTAATAAAAAAATTAATTTTTTTCTCAAATGTTTAGTATAAAAAACGTTGGTCCTTACAATCTCCCGACAGTAAAAATTATCTTCCATGCAAATCCTAGTGGTAAAATAGAAAATGACTATTTCAACCCAATAATATATAAAACCAAACTAAAAGGACTAACCAATATCCTTCATCATAGTTTCGATATAATTCTACTATATGAGAGATTATTAACAGTCGATATGGTACTCCCCACAATAGGAATACTCTTATAGTCGTCTCAAAACCACCCCCGGACAATAGCCCATAGAACACACCAAATTAAAACTAAAAACAATCTTCATCAAACTAAAAAAAACCAGTCGTTCTCTCTCCACAATATGGATATCCTTATACTACTCATATATAAATACCGTAATAGGTTTCCTTCTTCATCCTCAGAAAGATCATTTAAACGAAATGAAGCTTAGTGTAGGCCTGATGCCCTCTTAGTGTACTGATGATGAAATTATGACATATCCTAATAATATCTAACCATAATTACAACAATATTCCTTTAAAAAGCATGTGTAACTATATCACAGTCCTAATCACATAAATTAGGCTAACATGACTTTAACCAACACTGAACACCATGTCTCCCAAATATGTGTGTCTTAGTCTAGTAATATGTCAACCCCCATTTTACGGTTCCCAATTGAATCTAGATTTTAACGATACCATGGAGGTGCATTCATTATTTATCCACCACTCCTAGGAAACCATCCCCACTAAAATCCTTCAGAAAAATATGTCTTCTAGACACACATAGAAACTCACTAATTCAAAACATAGAGACATTATGCACAACTGAAAATTACCCTTACAAATAAAATCATTCTCCAATGAATTTTCCATTATAGGGCTATGATTATTACACTATATGGAACACCATTATTATTAATCAATAATATCCACTTGAAATCTTCTTCAAAAATGGTCACCTAAAATGTTCCATGATTTCTTCCACAACAACCCACCACCTAGAGTACTTCAAGTCCTGATCATAAACATGTTCTCTGCCTACATTAACAAAATCGAAAACACTGCTCATCTGGTCTAGGAACCCCGGACAGTCATAACCATTGATGAAATTATTTATAATAAATCACCAATGAATATCATCAAAGGATGACGGAATTTTCATTCCTATATCACAAAAATTAAGAACCAATATTGGCTCAAACACAAAATGGGAATAATACCAATCTCATGGCCTAATAGGACATCAGATGAAAACTAGCTAACCTCTATCGAGTAGGTTTCCCTTGATCAAAATGGACATTTAACTACAAGGGTCTGAGTAAAAATATGAAAATCTAGGTATCCCACCTAGCCCTATAGATCAAGTCTCAAAATTGTGTCACATGGTCTAACCACATCCCCCAAAATATCAAACCTCTCTAAAGAGGGTGACGAATTGAACGACCTACAAGGGTTAAAACATAAAGCACTGACCGCAGGGGCCCAAACCTAACTGAGGATCCTCATAAGTAACTACTTTTTGGAGGTCACAATTCCGAAACAGAATATAGACTAAACTAAAACTCACTAGACATGTTTACACGGTACTACCCATAGAGGTCCGGTCACAATATATATCCTGGTACCTATTTGCATCGTAAGCAATTAGACTAGATAACCATGACCTGAGAAACATAATTTACTAGTTGTAATATAGAAGGGAAACAGGTTCCATATTGACCAACTTTGTTCATTGTACCACTCATACATTATGACTGATTCATTAGCCTCAACCAAAACACCTCAATGTAGATCTATATAATCATCAAATAGAATGAAATATATATTCATTTTTGCAGGTTAAAAAAAATATTTCTCATTTTTCATTTAAAATTCACAATAGCATGCCTATATGATGTTAGTCCAACATTCCATATATGATTAATGAGATGAAACATTCCTTTGTCGACAAAGAGTCAAAATAAATCTATGTTAACATTCTAATTTCCATGATCCACCAATCCATAATAAATCATCAAATACACAAAACATGACATAATATCACGGTGAAAATCATATAAAATAGAAAAATCATAGACTAGAATCACAAACCCTAGAAATAAATACTTCTTACCATAACAAGTGTTCTCAACCCACCTTTCTGATATCCATCATATATTTCGAAACATTCCTAAAACTCATCTCTACCATATACCAAATAGTATTGTCCAGGATAAGAACACATCTGATATCAGTTTTTGACATCCTAGCATGGATTCCACTAAAATGGTTCCTTAATCTACTTTGTTATGGGGCCTCAATCTATCATTCTGATATATCATATGCTACCAAACAACTTTATGGACTATTGCATGATAGTGGGGAGACTATTCCATCATATTAGAGTAAGAAAATAGAATAAATAGCTAATTTTCTTACACAAAAATAAATAATTAAAATGGGTAATCCATAAAAAATAGAAATATAAAAAGTAGTAATAATAAATGATGAATTTATAAATTATATAATATATACGTCATATAGAAAAAAAAAATTGGTCACACACTTGGTCAATCATATATAATAGTAGCATAAATAATAGTGTAGGTCTCTACTAATAAATCCTTGATAGACTACATAACTGCTGTCTAGACCTTGTCGAACTATTGTTTCCCGATCATAAGAACCAACAAGATTAGCTCTAATAAATCATGCGACTCTGGGATTTATCCATAACTATCATGAAACTGTTCTCAACATGAGAAGAATACATATTGTGTACTCCCAAAATGAGGTGCACTTGTAGGTTTTCAAAATAATCTCAGTATGCCACCCCAATGATGAACTTATAAATAGGCTACTATAAGTGCCTGAAAAATAAAAATTCTCATTGTATATAGGGAACAATAAACATGAAAAGTAAATCCAATAATCATAGATGAAAAATAATTAGCCTATACAAGTCACAACTACAATGAAGAGTAAATCCAATTAACATGGTACCATATTCGAACATTGAGTTTATAATCTTTGTGTATAGGGAATGTTACACCATGTATTCCCTTATATATATATATATAAATGTATAGTCTATTACCCATACTTATATACATAAATATTATTTTAAATGATTATGTGAGTGAGATACCATAAAAACTAACCATCCGTCAATCCATGGTTCCATAATCTCAGTAGGATGGACGTCTGGTGTAAGGCCATTGATATAGAGATCATTCCACTAAATACGTGAATCTTTAATCCAATATTTGTGTCTATAATTTCAATGAACATTTACCTTCATCAAAAAAATACAAAAAAATTGTATCTGAGTATGCTACGTCACCATAGGGGGTTACTTGTATTACACCATGGTTCACCCATACACATCTACAATCACAGATATCGGGGTTTATTGGAAAGTACATTTGGTAATATTATAAATGATTACAAGGTTGTACGCCATTATACCCTATACATGTAAATAAAATATAATGTCTCGTCCCTAGGTCACATTAAAAAGGCTGTCACAACATTCATAACTCAAATAATCCCGAATGGCCTCATCTTTATGTGATTTTTAAAAATAAATCACCAATGTGACACCATTGCCACCCCAGGATTCTATAATAAGTGAGAGTGGAATCATACCTATCATTTGGATGAGCATAATCATTCAGAGTATCCAATATTGTGAGATACCATGCTCAATACCGTGGATAAGAAGCTATTTTCAGAGATCGTAATCATCCCTATCAAAATCCACAGGTTGAGGAGTCTATATTATCCTCTATAAGCCACATGTAAAGGACATCCGAACCATCTAAAACAAATAACAACCATAGGAGGGAGTGACAATTGACATTACTCAAGAGATCAAAAATCATCCATCAATATCATTAGTAGGGGATCCTTGTTCATATATCATAATCAATGTTTCAATAATTGGATAACAAGAAGCTAATTTTAGAAATCCCAATTATATAATATTCAATATCCTGGCTCAACATCTAATTCCCTGTTAGTACCACTAAAATTACAATTAAATATTATGAATATCATGTTTCAATAGGCAGATCCTCGGAGGAACATTTTGGAATCCCAAAGAGAATGAATCACATCGTTCATCATTCTCAATAGCCAACAATATGAAATCCCCTCTAGAAAACATCACTACACTCAAAATAGAAAATTAATGGTATAAATAAAAGAGTACAGGGGGAAGAACACCAAAACGCACCACTACTGTAATGTTATTAAGGGATTACCAGTTCGATATAAGTTTAATGGTGACTCACACAACCACCAATACATTAACCTGCATACTAGCTCTGGTTTGGTTAAACATTGTCGAACCCATAAGCTCCCTCAATACAAAAAAAGTGTGGAGTCCTCATTAAGATCCATTATAGAAGATGGAAATAGAGTAATCCTTCGTGGGATCTTTAAGGTCCACACATAAGAGAAGGTATCCTACATGGGAAAGTTAGCTAAAAAGGAAAAGGTTCAATCCTACTACAAATACTCTATTCAAGTGTTAAAAGATTCATCCTAAAAGGGATCCTCATAATGGTACACGTGTTAATATATCTTGCAATGGATTCCCTAGGTCAGCCTATAAATGAAGGAATCCCATATGAGAACCTTGGCACAAAACTATCATAGAGGAATCCTACATGGGATCATCTAGGTTGAACCTAAGAGGATGAATCCTATATAGGATCTAGTTAAATAGTTAAACTCATATCATCTTATGCAATAAGGGAACATCTCATAAGGGAGACGTCCTCAAGGGGGAATATAAAAAGGGATCGATAAAGATGGATATCTTAATGATCATACAAACATAAATCATTGGTATAAAGAGACAAAAAACCCAATGAGGGTTGGAAAGGGGGCATCACAATACGTGTCACCCTAAGATAATGACATTTACCACCAATTACTTACCTGGGATTATGATCTGACTAGACCTGGCATATAAAAACCCAAGTACATGGCATTCAAGTTGGGTACATGACGTGAAACCTACATGATTATCCTTTTCGTGACCCTCAAATGAAACGGCCAAGAACTTGGCTTGTCCTTGTACATTGACATCATGTGCGACCCACATGGGGTGAGAATGTATACTCTACACAGCCATGTACTCATACACAGGTTGCCTGGCCGAGTGCTCAGCTTCATGGATGAGTACCTTTTCATAACATATAAACCATATTATATGGGTTTTACATAAAGTACATGATCTTCCCCAAACAGAAATAACACACAATGTGTTATCCGTAAAAGCACACACTGTGTAAAATGGTTTGCTTTATTGGAAATCCTTTGAAACCCTCCGAAAAACACATTTTCACCAAAAAACCAGTAGGTCGGTTCACAAGGTTCCATAAGAAATAATATTTGGTATTCAAAACAGGAAAATTATTAACACATGGGATTTATGAAAAAACATAAAAATTTCCCACCATTAGCTGGAATTCAATGAAACATTACCCATCTTCATTGTCGTCAGTTGGCACATGATGATCTGGCATATCTCAAGCTACTTAGTGGTAGCCTTATTCCTATTAATCTAAATCTATATATCTCTATTACACTAAAATTTTCCTATCTTATCCATTTGATGGTTTATATCTATCCATGGGAGTGAGAATCCATGAGAAAAAAACAAAACATAAAGATAAAACAAAAATGGAATAATGAAAAGAAAAATTAAAAGGTCCACATGTCGGCCACCATCCCCCTCTATATTTTATGCCTCTACTAAGTAAAACTCTCCATTATAGACTCAATTATGAATATATAATCTATATATTGTTCTCAAATACAATTATTTGATAGAACAACCCTCTATGAATAAAGTAAGATTTAATATATTAATGGTTAAATGTTAATTATTCCTCTTAAATTTGAATGGCTTAGAAATCAACCAAAATGATTTACTTTGGGAAAAAACCTATCATAAAACAAATTTTGTGGTGAAAAAATTATATGAGATAATTTTCTAGGGGGAAAACCATTTTATCCCTTACAAGTATATGAGATTAAAAACTCAAATTTCTACACAACATTTCATTCCATAAAAACATGGGTCCTAAAAAAGAAGTGATCACCCTACACCCCATGGATGATCTTTTTAACAATCATATTGTAAAATAACTTTACACATTCATGATATAGAAAAATAAATAGAATGATAATATTATTATATATCTAAATTAATCTATATCAAACACATGTTTGTTTTTCTCATAAATGATGTCGTATTCATCTCTCAAATATTCTGTGGGCTTCCAAAGTGATCTATAGAACCCATGCATGAAAAGTTTTTTAGATTACAATGAGTTAATCCCTACATTATAAAACATTGATACATAAACCCCTTGTCATATAACATAGTTGTCATTACTGACTATTTATTAAAAAGTAATTCATCTATTTATAATATATAATAGCAGATTCCTTCATGTTAGATATTCAAAAAAATGGGACTTATGGTTTTGGAAAATGTAACTGATCTCAATGCTATCAATATTATTCCATTTAATCCCACAAATAATATTCATATTTATCTTTCTAAGATGAATTTATACCCACATAATTTCATTTTTCTATATCATTTATATTTTCTCAAAAAGGTAGATATACATAGTTCTCCCCTATATAGGTTATTCAAAGACAAAAACATATCTGTGGATTAATTCTGTCAGAGTACCTTCAACAATACGATGTCAATTTTTACTTACAAGTCTTCCTAGTGCTAGTTATTTTTACATATCACATTCTATGACTAATAATAGTTATATAGTGCATCCTAGAATAAATTAATATGATGTAACCCTCTAAACACGAATTTAATCACACAAAACATTGTGACATTCAATTTAGTAACACATTGATCAACTACATAACATTTTAATATCAAATATACACTTTATGATTAGTTTAATGCCATGTGTGACTCGAATTGTTTTTATTCATATAAAATGATGTATAACATTTCAAAAATATTTTTTAGTGTACACTTATTTCCAAATGTATTTTGATATAAAATAATAATAAAATACTACAATACTGATATTTTCATCAATTGAAAAAATAACTAAAACTAAATATACAAATCAGATTAATAAAAATTTAAATAACATCTATGGGTTATTAGTTATATAAAAATAGATATATAGAATTAGAACAACAATACTTACTCTAGATAGGAACTACATGCCCGGTCCAGGCTTAATGACCTCATTGCTATTAAAAAAGATTGTGCCCAAACTATATGAATGTTAAATTGTTAAAAGATGGAGATATAACCTCAAATTTCATTCTTTGACTACATAAGGATAGTAGATAAATTATTTAGTATAATACCATCAACATCAATGGATTTTGTAAAACATATAAAAATTAAATCTCATGTTCATTGAGAGACTATTTCAACGGTATCTATTTTATAGATGGGCTGGAAAAAACGCAAATTTTTTTTGACATCATATCACCATGAATCCAATAGTATGAAAACTGGGATACCATTGTGAATATTTATAAAGAGGAAGTTAGAGAATATCTTTTTGTATTTCACATGGAATTTTATGAATGCACAGATACAATTACCAATAAATTTTCATTTTTAATGATTATATTATTAAAGATGATACGACTAATGAAATCAAGGAATATTTCTTTCATGAATCTATGGATTATGGAATAAACTCTCATATATTTACCCTAGTCCCCTAGAAAAGGTGTGAAATTGATATAATGTATTTCTAGGACCATTGATCATTGGAACACAATCCTGAATGTTTTTAGTAATATCATTACGATTAGGATGTTTGGAAAAATATATATTCCATCCCCCAAAATCAGTTTTTTTCATGGACAAATCATTAATGGAATCATATTCACTAAATCGAATTGTTATAATATTAGAAGGATGAAAATAAAGTAAGGTATAATTTCTATAAATATTGATATCCACAATAATTTTAATACAATGAAATGTAACTTTCATTATAACATCATCAAGAAATATTCCTACTCAAATTAATTTGTCCAATCAAATTAATAACATCCATAGCTCTATAAGACATCCTATCTACATTAATATATCCCCCATAGGCTTATTTCCATGTATAAGTGGTGATATAAAAGGAAACCTGCACTCATGAATTATTTCTCAAATTGATGGTCATTTTATTAGTACATGCATTAATGACCATGATCATTGAGAAATTATAATCAAATCAAAGTGGGAATAGATTATTTCACCCTGTCATAGTTATTATATGTAGATTACATCCTTACCCTAGTAAATTAATTATGAAAATCCATATTAGATATCAAATAATTCTTTGAACATTATGAAGAAATGGTAAAGAATTTCGTCTAATAGAGTAAATAATTCGTATTTTTATGGAATACCTTTTGGGAGGAAAAAAAATTAAACAAATTGGGGGGGGGGGGAAATGATATCTCTCATTCTATTACCTTGGTATCCAACTATTTTTGGGGAAACTGATAAACTAATTCTTTGGGAATATTTTCTCTAGAATCATCAATCAATGGATAAATGAAAATAAGAATTTATGTCCCAATTTTAATTATCATGCCTATAATAATATGTGATTACATCAATTTTTATTAATCTTTTTTTCATTATAAGTGACCAAGTAACCTCATTAATGGTCTACAATGCATGATCAAGATCATTACATAGACTAGGTCAGTAAATGAAAGGAAAATTAAAGCTATTTATCACAAGGATATTAACAAACACATTGACATAGGTTTTCTTGTCCTAATGGATATGAAGAATTTCAATGATGGCCTCATTAAAAATATTCATGGGTCCTTTATACCTCTAATGAGCCAATATTTAATTAACCATCTAGGATGTTAAAAAATAGGGTGCTAAGTGGGAACATGCAGTACCTTAAATATTCTTTCTATATTTCAATCATGAACTATTGTTATGGTATTATGCATAATTCCTAATGGATGATAAGTAGGAAATCCAATTTCAAATGTTGGGATCCCACCTAAATGGATAACCATTTTTTAAATAAAGGTTGGGTTTGAAGCCTTAATTTATTATTAAAGAAAAGACCTCTTTGATGTCTGGGTTGAGGGAGACAAATTACGTAGCCGAGGCCCGAAGGCCAAGTGGCCTGAATATAAGGCTCGGAAGCCCATTTTTGGCCCAAAGGACCCCACGGTCAATAGTACTACTATATTTCCCACCCTACTACAGTACCTGCTACAGTTACCCCGCCACTACTTTTCTACAACAGTGCCTCCACTGCTACAATACCACTGCTGCTACAGTTCCGCCACTACTACAACACTACTACAATACGAAAATTTTGTCCCTACATGGATTTGAGTCTGGGTCTTTTGGATTCCAAACAAGAGATTCTACCACTTGGGTACAAGTTCGTTGGAACCTAGATGGATATCCCTCTTAATGATATCATGAATGTAATTGTATACATGTTTCAACTAATAATTTTTGAGCACATGGCATATAAAAACAACTTCGATGACATTTTACCATTCCAAACATGTCTCAAAATTTATTCATACAATTTCATGTATGATGATAACCCAATATGGAGACACAGAAGAATTGGTCAATTCAATTTCATGGAATACATCATACTTGAATGTGATGAGGTCACTATGCCACTATCATGGCTTATGAAAATGATGGCATCTTTTATACAAACTTTTTGATTTGTTATGCTATTGATGATATGGAAAAACATGTTACAAAGAAATTATAAAAATAAAATTTTTTTTCAATATATTTTGTTAGCATGTCATATATTCCTAATACATGAAGGCAAAATAAAAAACCTCCATGTGGGATGCAATTATTTCAAGGAGCTATTGAAATATATAGTAAATTTTTTTATCAATAATATATGTATATTATGCCATATATAGTAATTATTTGTATTCATCACCAAATTTTTAATGAGGGATCATATCTAAAATATCATACTAGCAATGAAAACAACTTTTATTTCACATGAATGGAATATATGAAATATCCTGTTGTTTTACATCCAATCTCCTTCTACTAATGAATGAATCATTTCAATGCAAAGAGAGGCCTAAAATACTACAAAATTCAGATGGGTGCCATGTATAATAGATTTAATGTCCTTATCATTCTATGAAGGTTTTATTTTTTGAGAATACCACAAACAACCAATTAAATGTAAATTTGTCTATTACATCCCTATGATCTCACCAAGGATGAAGGTTAATGTCAAAGGAACTACCATTTTCATTCCAGGACCCTCATTTTATAGTGGTGTGATCCATATATAATTTTAATTTATTAATGTGTTATTTAATCACTATATCTGTGATAGTGTGTCATAAAAAATGTATTTATCGGAAATAAAATTTGATATTGGGCCATATTTCCTTCAGAATTTAAACTCCCTCTGGAATGAATTTAACAATGAACTATAAATTAAATCAATTAATTAAAATATTAGAATCAATGTATTCATCATGAAAAAAAATATAAATCTAATTATTACACATACATACAAGGAATATAATCAAGTGGAGGATTCCTTATTGAATAATGCAATCTGGAAAATGAGTATGATATGTTCTTTAATATTTTCTGAATTTTTCCATCAATGGTGGATGTGGATATGTGAGTAGTTATCCACTCCATTTTGGGTAAAAACAATTATTATATTTTTTTTAACTTTTATCCTTTAATAAGTTTTTGGACCATTTTCATTCAGAATTTGGTTCTTTAAGGTAAACCAGTCCCATTACCATAATAGAATTTCAATATTTTAATTTTACCCTTGGAAATTGCGAATAAATCACAAAATAAAATTGATAGATCAATATTTTATGTAACATACAACATGAAATACACCACATAAAAAACTAAGATAAATGGTTAAAATGGGTAAAATGTATAGTAATATGGTGCTAAATATAATAAACTTCATTTTGTTTATGTGTATAATCTGGGATTTTAGAAAAAGTTATTAACATTTAAAATGATGAGATAGCTAAAAAATTAATGAATCATATTTAATTATTTTCATGATATTTAAATATTTTAAACCGATTGGTGATAAGTTATATTTCGTATACATGCATCCCAAGAGGAACTAAACAAAAGGAGGACTCTATGTAGAATATTTCAATATGGTCAATATCACCTCTTTAGATAGTAAATATGATATTTTATTTTCTTAAAATTGGAACAAATTTCTAAAAGTGGTAAAAAAATCATCCCAAAGAATGAAAATTAAAATTAATTTACATAAAATTGAATAAAATATAATTTAAAACAATCGTTTCAAAAATTCTAAATACTCATACAAAAAAAGTAATTAAAAATGATTTTGATATCCTTATCAAATAAATAAAAACATAAAAAATTATAATTTATAATATAATATACTGATTCACTCTTCCCCCAAAATTTTCATAAGATTCATAATATTTTTAAATATTCTACTTTTATTTATATTTTACAAACAATAAGAAAAATGATAATTAATATAAAATGCATAGAGAAGAAACCTAGTATATTAGGATGGAAATATTCTTTATCTTCTCAATATGATCTGCATTACCATCCATTATCCTCTATCAACCTAAAAAACAACTATAATAATGTCTTGTTAAAAAAATAAAGAACATAGAAATGGAAAAAAAGTGGCCAACCACTCTCATGAAGTATTCTGATGATCAAAATTAACGTCAACCTACAAGGGTCTGAGTCAAACTAAGGGCCTCTAGGTCTCCCACCTAACCCTACATATCAATTCTCAAAACTGTTTTACATGGTTTATCCACCATTACCAAAAGATCAAACCTTTTTAATAATGGTAATTATGATAATGTCTGTAGGGGTCAAAACTATCAACACATACTATAGGGGTCCGACCATAACTGAGCATCCTCATGAGGAACTACTCCATGGATGTCATAATTCCTACCTGAATGACATACAAGCTAACACTCACCTAGAATTAGTACATAATATTACCCCTTGAGGTCCAATCACAAGATATTTCCATTTATCCGTAGGACTCATAATCAATTTTACTAGATAATCATGAAATGTGAAACAATAACATAATAGAGGTAAAATAGAAAGAAATTATATTCTATATCAACCAACTAGAGTCACAAAATCTCCTATACATGAGGAATGAGTCAGAAACCTCAACCTCAATGACTCAATGAAAATCTATATAACGTACCATCATAATGATATACATATACATTAATGTAGGCCTAATAGAATAGGCCTCATTTTTCATTAAAACATACACTAGAAAGATATATAATGTGAATCCTATATTCCAAATATGATGCATGAGATGCAACTTTACATTGAAATCCAAGAGTAAAAATCCAACTATTTTCTTTTTAAATTGGCCCAGATCTATAAATATATAATAAATCATCACATAAACAAAACATGATTCTCTATGATAATGAAATAATGTAAAACTATGACATCACATAGTATAATTTCATACCCAAAAAAGAAGGACTTCATACCAAAACAAGTGTTGTTGATGCACTTATCTAACAACAATTACAGGTTCCGACACATTCCTAAAACCCTTGTCTACCATATCCCAAAATTTAATGACTAGGTAATGAACACCTCTAATACCACTTTGTTACATCTCATCTCATTTTCCACTAAAACTGTTACCATATCCGGTTGGTTATAGGGCCTCAATCGCCACTCCTTGCACGACATAAGCTTCTAAATAGCAGTGAGGGCCTAGGGCGTGATAGTGGGAGACTATACCCTCATATTTGAGTATGAAAATAGAATAAATATCATAGTATCATAAATTACTATAAATAAATATAGTGGAGAATCGGTAAAAAAATGAAAATAGGATATTCCATAATAGATAATGAAACATGTATGAATACATGAATAGTAATGTCATACATAAAGAATCGATCACCTACATGTCGGGCCATACAAATATAGAAATACAAAATAAAAAAAATAAATGTTTAGGGATCTATTAATAATTCTTATAAATATTACGAAAATAGTCTCCATACACTATCAAACTATACTATCCCGATCAGAAAAACCCACACAAGTGGATCCAATCAATCACATGACTCAGGGCCTTAGTATTATCTACCATGGAACTGTGCTCAACTAGAAAGGTCGACATAATGTCTACAAATAAACTGCGGTGTACATGCAGGGGTGGAGAGATATATTAGTTTTAAAAAAAATTATGTAACTATACATAAACTATTATAAGTTCATGAAAAAGAATAAAGCTCAGCCTAGAGAGGAGACAATTGAAATGAAATGTAAGTCCAATAAAGGTGAAACAACATCTAATCCCCTAGTCTATGATCCCGGTCAACTGGGAATGTACCAACATGGAAGTCCATATCTATATTCATATAAATTTATAATCACATACCCATACATATTTATATAATCATTAAAATTAATGAGTAAGTGAAAGAAAAAACATAAAAACCAACTAGTTATCGATCTTTGGGTCCATAATCCCAACATCATAGAAATTTGGATTAAGGGAATTGATATGGAAATAAATCCACTCAATAGCTGTATCATTAATTTTATTTATATGTGAGTAATTAAAATAAATAAAAACCAACCTTTCCTAATTCTGGAAAAGTCTTGGAGTAAGCTACACCACCATAGGGGGTACTCATCTTGCACATGGGTTCACCCATACCGTCCTACAATCAATAAAATCTTAGATAATGGGGAAGTAAATATGGGAATATTTTAAATTTCCATTGAGATTGACACCATTCTAATCAATCAATTTGAATCCAATCCCATGTCTACTTTATAGGTTGCAGTCTATAGGTGGTCATGACATTTAGAACTCCGATAATCCCTAACGTTCTAACCCTTAAGCGGGTTTTAAGGCCAAATCACCCATGAGATGATATTACCACCCCAAGAGTCTCTAATAAGGGAGATAAAAACCAAATTTATCATATAGATGAGAATAAAAATTCATGGTATCCCTAATTTGAGATTCCATTCTAAACAAAAAGTCATGTAACAGATTATGGGGATCCTAATAATCCCTAATATAAGCCACAAGTTGAGTATAACATAATCATAATCTATTTGAAACATGTTGATGGGAGAATAAGCATCCACATCACATAACAAATGGAGGAGATCATAATCATCCACATCACATAGGATTCCAGAATCATACATTAATATCACTACGGAGGACGCCATTCCCATTCATCATAATCATAGGCTCAACAACTAGATAGAAAAAAGAACCTCTATATATCCCAATTATATAATAATTAGAATCTAGTCTCAACCACAAAGTCTCAGGTAATAACTCAAGGTTTACAAATAAATATTAGATATAACAGGTTTCAAATTCTAAATCCCATGAAGAAGATATGGGAATCCAAAAGTGAAAGAAAGGAACATGGCATCAGGATCAAAATCCACCAATCTGGAATCACATCTATCTAACATCACTAAACCATCAATAAACTAGTGAAAGTATAAATAAAAAAGTGAGGGTGTCCTAACTCCTAAAACCCACCACTACTACCATTTCTCCAAGGGCTTATCAGTTCGGTACATGTTCTAATGTGGAACCCGCTACCATCTCTACCCAAACCTGACATTGTAGCTCAGGTTTGGTTATGCATAAGGGATCCCACTAGGTCCCTATATTCAAACTAAAGAGAGTAATCCTCATTGGGATCCATTATAGAAATGGAAAAAGAGTAATCCTATATGGGATCATCATGGTCAACACATAATTGAAGGCATAGAACATAGTATACATAGCTAAAAAGGTAAAGGAGGAATCCTATTGTGGATCCACTATCAAAAAGTAAACAAATCCATCCTACAAGGAATCCACATAATGGTACACATGTAAAGAGATCAGGAAATAGATTCCCTAGGCAAACATATAAGAAAATGAGTCCCTTAGGGGACCCTTGGTATAGAAATAATATAGTGGAATCCTACAAGACATCCTCTTGGTCGAACATAAGAAGATGAATCATATATGGGATCCTCATAAACAACTAAACTCAAGTCCTCTTATGCCATAAGGGAACTTCTCACAAGGGTGAAATCAACAAGCGGGAAGCTCCAAAGGCACTTGTAAAGAGAGATAGATCACAGATCATCTGAGATCAAAGTTTATCTTTATTACAAAACAACTACTTTTTATTACTGAAGGAAGACCCACTCCATTTTGAAAAATATTAAAATTCCACCAAGGATTTCCCCAAATAGAACAGGGGTTGCACGATCGCGATCTGTGTGAAATTTTATCTATAATAGAAAAATCATACAACCAAATATAATAGTTAGGCATAAATACAAGAAATCCTTAAGAAAGATTCAAAAGTGTTCATTACATGGAATGTCTCCCAAAGCACATGGAATATAATGCCACTACCCCACCTAAGATTGTACTCTATCCAAAAAAGGTGTGTAAAAACCTCAGTACATGGTTTGTAAGATGGGTACTTGATGTGAAACATAAATAGTTCTTTTTCTCATGAACCTCAAATAGAATGGCCCAGAAATAGTTTTGGTCATGTACTTCTAAATGGTTTGTGACTCACATGGGGTTTGGTTGTGTACCCTACACAACCATGTCCCCTCCACAGGTTACCGGGCTGGGTGATCAGATAGATGGACAATTCCTAGAACATGGAATATACAACCTATTATATGGTGTATACATAGAAACATTATCTTACCTAAATATAAATAACACACGGTGTGTAGGCATTAAACAACACAATATGTAGATGGGGTTTCCTGAATAAAATTCCATTGAAACTCCCGAAAACCCCCATTTTCACCAAAAAAAATTTAGATCGGTCCACAAGGGGAAATCATAAGTAGTAATAGTACTCTAAAACTATATAATATTTAATCTATGGGGATTTATGGAAATCATAAAAATGTACTTGCTTTGGGTTGAATCTACTAAAACTTAACCAATATTCATAATCTATAGTATTCGAATGATGATTTGGTTTGTACCAAGATCTGTAGTGGTTCCCTACTTCATCTCTATCTCCTTACCTCTCTCCACCTCTCTCATTATCTATCTTTGAAAAATGGTGGAGTATTACCAACAATTTGGGTGAGAATCCTTGAGGGGAAAATAAATGAATAAGATAAAAATAGAAAAAATGAAAAGAAAAAGTAAAAGGGCCCCAGGCTGACCCCATCACCCCACATGTGTTTATGAATCTTATAGGTTACACCGTCCATTATGTATTCAAATAGAAAGATATCTCAATATGAAACTCCATTAAAATTACATTACCAAACAACCCACATTGATTAAACTAACATTTAATTTATTATATATTATTTATTAATTATTATTCCAAAATTTTAGCATCTCAATATTCCACCAAAATTCTATCCTAGAGTAAACAACCTATTTTTAATCCAAGAAGTGGACAAAAAATATCTGAAATCATCTACTAGGGAAAATTCCATTTTAACACTTATAATAATTTGTTAGAAAAAAACTCAAATTTATGCACATCATTTCAGCACAGAAACACTTGGGTCTTTACAAAAAATGATGTGATCACCCACACACATTAGATGAAATTTAAAATTTTCATATGGTTAAATCCTTTAACACTTTCAAAATTTGTAAAAATACAATGATTGAGAATATTATTTTATATTTAAAGGAAGTTATGTCAAAAACAGGTTTATGGGTCTCATAGATAGAGTCATAATAGTGTATCAAATATTTTTTGTGATCCATATTTATATAGAGAACCCATACAGTATATTTTTTTAGATAATAATGAATTGACCCCTACATCATGGTGAAAAGGATTCATAAAAACCTTGTGATATCACATAGTGGTCACTGGTTATTACTTATTAAATGAGGACTTCATCTATTTATAATCTATAATATTATATTAATTCAAGTTAAATAATCATATTAATGGGAATTTATTATGTCATAAATATTAATAGATCTCATTTCTATTAATATTATGTTGTTCCTAACCGCAACTGATACTCATATGTAGATTTCAAATATGATTTTGGTGACATATAATTTCATATTTCCATATAATTTATATTCTCTCCAAAAGATACTAATACATAGTTCACCTTCTTTATACGTTATTCACACAAAAAAAAATATATGGAGTAATTCTAACATACTCGCTTCAACTATAAAATGAAAATTTTTAGGTATCATTATTTCCAGTGATTTTTATTTTTACATATTATTTCCCATTACTGATTACCTTTACATAGGAATTCAAAGAATTAATGAATATGATGTATCTCTCTAGCCATATATTTAATCACTCACAACCATTTGAACATTAATTTAATCACACATAGCTCAACTAAAAAACATTTTAATTTCACAAACTGTCTTTTAGATCAGTTTAATTGCATGAGTGTCTCTAAATTTTTTTATCAATCTAAATCAAGTATTACATTTATTGAATATTTGTTATACTCATTTACAAATGTATTATAAAAGTAAATAATTTAAAAAATACTGAAATTCTATTATTTTATTCAATTTATTTCAACAGTAAAAATAAATATACAAAACAGATTAATAAAAAAATAATAACTGATTGTGGGTTTTTCGTTTTTTAAAAATAGGAATTAAAAATCAGGTTAATAATAATTACTCTAGAGATAAACTGAAATCCCTATATAGATTTGATGATCGCTTGACTATGAAGGAATGTTTTAAAAAAACGAAAAAGATAAATGGTAATGGGATGGAAAAAGGTACTCAAAAATCATTCATAGAAAATATAATGATAAAATGGAAAGTGTATGTAATAATACCATCAAAATAAAGGGATGTCATGAAAAATACAAAAAGGAAAACTCCATTGTAGTGGTAGACTATTTTAATTGTCTTTATTTTCAATATGGGTTGTAAAACACAAAAAAAATTAACAACATAACCCTTATAATTGAAGAGCAAAAAAATGAGATCTCATCTTGCCTCTTTCCAAAGAGGATATTAAAGAAACTTTTTTCTCACATAACGTTGGGTGCTAGGGTATCATAAATGTATTTACCAATAAATTATTCATTTTTCATGGTGATATTATCCAAGATAATATGAATTATGAAATCATAGAATTCTTCACTCATGCATCCATTTCTTTTAGAATTAAATTTAAATTTATTATCCTGGTCACAAATATATGGGTGAAATTGACATTATATATTTAAATGACCCTTGAACATGGCAATAGAGCCCTAAAATTTATTGGTAATATGATTATGATTAGAAAGGTAGGGTTAATTAAATTTTACATCACTAAAAATCTCTTTCCATTTGTCCCTAGAAGATTATTTTAGGACAAATTATTCACTTTATCTGATTGTATTATCCTTATGGGGATGAAATCCAAGGAAGATAAATTTCATGTAAATATTGATATGTATAATTATTTTGGTAAAATAAAATTTATATTTTATTATAATTTCATTAGGAAATATTCATTTTCAAAATCATTTATCAACATAATTAATAACATCCAGAGATCTACGTTGAAGGCCATCCACATATATAGATCCACAATTGCCTTATCTCAATGCACATGAGGTGTTAGACAAGGAAAACCACTCTCAAAACATACTTTTTGTACTAATGACAATTTTATGAGTATATGAATTAATGGTCTTTCTCATCTAAAATTATAAGAAAATTAAAGTTGGAATTTATTATTTCACCTTTTCACACTTATTTTATGTTGATTAAATCCTTCCCTATAGACCTGATTTATGGAAAAACATATTATATTTTAAATAATTCTATGCATATTATGAGGAAATAGCCAGGCCGACCATCTGTTGGAGTAAATAATTTGCCTTTTCATGAAATACCTATTTTGAGGAAAAACTTAATATGTAGAACAATTACTGTGAAAAAAGGATCTCTACCACTCACTTACATTAGTGTCCAATTATTTTCGTTCAATATAAGAAACAAATGCCTTCAAAACATTTTCTCTAGAATCATCAATCTGTGGATAATTGGAAATAGAAATCTATTCCCCCAATATTAAAGGCAATAATCCTATAACTCAGGGATTATATCAATGTTTTTTAATATTTATTTCTTTATCTGTGAATGTGAAGCCATATTAATAGACTCTAATGATTGATTATAATCTATATATAGACCGGTTCAACACATGGAAGGAAAATAATAACTATTTCTTACAATGATTTAATCAAACACTTTGAGATACGAGTCTTTTCATAATGTATATGAAGATTTTCATTAATAGTCTCATTAAAAAATTTACATTTATCATTATAACCTATAATGAAACATTATTTGATTTACTTTCTAACATGTTAACACATAGATTTCTAACTGGGAACACACACTAACTTTTATAATATATCAATCATTCTTTGATGAACTATTTTCATTATATCATGTATAATTACAAATGGATTGTAAGTAAGAAATCCATTTTAAATTGTTGGGACACAACCTGTATGGATATCACTCTTATAAATATCATTAATGTTCCCTTATACATGTTTTCAGTGATGATTTCTAAACTCTTGGATTATATAAACAATTTGATGACAGTTTCCCATTCAAAACGTTTCTATAGATCTAGCGATACACATTCAAGGATGATAATACTCTGATTTGGAAACACAACTGAAATGGTTTGTTTAATGTCAAGGTAGAGTACATACTGAACTATGAAAGACTCACTGTGCCACCATCATGGAAAATAAAATTCAATGAATCTTTTATAAAACCTTTTCGATTTTTTATATTTTTTGAGGAAACCGATAAAAGTATTTACTACAAAATGAGTAAAATAAAAATGTTATTCAATATATTTCTTTATCAAGTCATCTAAGAATGAGACCTAAAGAGACAATATGAATCCTTTTCATGGGATATTATTATTTCAAGGATATGTGGAGATATAGATGTAATTTTATTACCAATAATATATGTACAGTAAGACATCTATAGTAATTATTCATATTTATCCCCAGTGTTGTATATAATGGACTTCTCTAAAATGTATTACTGGTTGTAAAAATAAATATTCTTGCATCTTGTTGGAATACAAGAACTATCGTATTGTTTTATAACTAATCTTTTTCCAGTCATTCTGTACTCAATTCCATTCATTGAGAGTCTTACACAACTTCCAAAATATAGTTGGGAGTCATGGATAATAGATTGAGTGGCCTCGTCATTTTAATAATGTTTGATGTTTTGGTAATAACCTAATAAATCCACTTATAGTTAAATATGTCTATTTGATCCCCATAATCTCATCATGGATGAAGGATAAAGTTGATGGCATGGCCTTTGGCATGCCATTATCCTCATGTTACAATGGTGTCGTCCATACATACTACAAATTTTATAAAGTGTTATTTCATCACTATATCAGAGCTAGTAATGAATATGAATAATATTTTAGGGAAATATAATGTTATATTAGTAATGATGTCCATCAATATTGGAAATACAATTTTATTTTATCTAACTATGGGATTATAATTAATTACATGAATGAAAAAACCAAATTTTAACTTTTTGAATCATATATAATAAGATTTAATGTATTCGTCAAGAATAAAATATCAATAAAATTGTTACACACACATACAAGGAATATCATCATGTCGCGGATGCCTTATTGATAAAATTATTCATAGAGATGAGTGTGATGTTTTCTTTCGAACATTGGGATTTTCATTCATGAATGGTTGGTGAGGATATGTGAGGAGTTATCAACTCCCATTGGTGTTTACCACTTGTAATGATAGAAATTGTTTTTTTACTATTTATCTGTAATAAATTTTTGGACCGGTTTCATCTGAAATCTAGATCATTAGGGTAAACCTTTCTTATACCCTATTAATATTTACAATCATTTAAAATTACTGCTGGAAAATTTGAATAAATCCAAAAAACATCATTGAATCCATCTTTTCTATCACATAAAGCTGGAAATATACCTTGTAAAACACTTAGAGACTAGTTTAGCAAGTGTAAAATTGATTTTAATGTGTTTTTAATTGTAATAAAATTCATTTATTTCATGGGTATATTCCGCAATTCCACATAAAAGATTATATCATTTAAAATGTATAAGTAAAAAAAAATTATTCAATCATATTTAACGTCTCTCAATATATTTAAATATTTGAAACTAATTTGGGATGGGTTATATTTCATAGACAAACATCCGAAGAGTTTATAAACAATTGAGTTCTATATGATGAATATTTCAAAATGTTCTATAACAGCTATTGACATAGTGAATATGATATTTTATTTTCCTAAAATGTGAATAAAATTATACAAGTTGTTGAAAATAAACTAAAAAACTGAAAATAAAAATTGAATAAAAAATATATTGAAAAATATTTTTAAAAATTATAAAATATATTAGAAAAAGGTATTGAGGATTGACTTAGATATCATTCTCAACTAAATAAATACATAAAATGACAATGATAAAATATAATCTAATAAATTTATTCAATCCCCCCCACTTTATAAGACTAATATTCATTTTATATTTACCCTGATTATTCATATTCTACAAATAATAGGACAAATGATAAATAATAGAAAATATAAAGAGAATAAATATGGTATATTAGTATGGAAAACATCATTATATTCTCCATATGATCTTTATTACAATATAAATTACCTCTTTCGACCTAGAAACCAATCAATGAAAATCATCTATAATAAATTCTTGTTAAAAAAATATAGTACACCAAAGATTATGTGAAAGGGAAAAGAATATTGTACAAACCCTCCCAATAGGCGTTATTTTATTGATATTATTATTTATATAATTTTGATATTATCCTAATTAATTCAAGTATGGACTTTTTTGATATGAAATAGGATGTGTGCTAACTTCTATGGCTATTCACATTCCATTACATCTCGATGACCCCTTGCACCATGTTTTGTTTTTTAATAAATTTTCAATGAGATACATCTATCAAATAATGAGCAATGTGTTCTACTACTTCTTGTAAACATGAAACCTCATTTTGTGCATAAAAATTTTCTATTTTATGAATTTTATAACACTCTACATGTAAATAATTTTTCCCTTTGGTTGGATTGCCTTCTTATTATTCTTGTACTGGGAAATCTACATCTACAGTTAATTTTTTACCAAATTACACAAATATATTAGTTGATATCAAACAGAAATCCTTTAATATTTCATATAAAAAAAGACACATTGTTTGATTCATCTCTGTGAAACTCTTATAGGGGAAAAAAATTATGTTGAATGAATAATTGCATCATAAGAAAGAGGAATTTATATTTTAGTTAATAATAAATTAGAATAAAATGAGACCATGTATTAGGTATATCTCAAAAATAATTTATTGGTATCCTTTTTTACTATTATAATTCCTCCTTGAAAATGATTATTGGGGTGGGTTTTGAGTTTTCTTCAACAGTTTCATTAAAAACACAGAATCTCATGTTTCTTCTTCTCATCATCAATAACATTAAAATAATAATAATCTATATACTCAGCATAAGATCGATTGTTAAAATATTTAGTTTCAGAAAAGTATATATAGTATGAATCAACAATTGATTGACCCCATTAAATTACTCAGTTAGTATCATTCATCATTAATTCACATATTCTATAAAATCAATCCTGATGGTATGTGGAATGAAATCAACTTTGATATTTCCTTCCTCTTATTCAATATAAGACAATAGATGCATCATTTATTATTCATCATATATATGAAAAAATTATACTTATTGCGGATGGTCCTAGGATATATCTTACTAAGTATTCTCAACTACCCAATCATCATATTAATTATTATTTAATGTCATATATGTTTCAGCTATAATGGTATCAATGATAAGTTAATGTGGTTAAGGACTATATTTTACGTATATATTTAATTGAAATAATTTTATTAGTTAATATATTATCAAACATGAATTTAATAAAAAAATTATTTTTTGATTAACTGATAAAATGGAGAGAAATTATTACCTTAATCATCAATTAAAATATTTAATTAATTATATTTCATTGATTAGAAGTGTGTAAGGAAACATCACTCGAGATCCACGAATATATTAAAATGAGAACAATTTATTCTTTTAGAATAAGAAAGATCATCCCCTTAACATGTTTATTCCTCACTCATCCTCTTGACTACATTATTTTCATAATTCAATACTAAAACCACTTGGATAATATATATTTAAAATTTTTTGGGAGAAAAGAGTTGATCTAATTTTTTATAGAAATTTTTTTTTCTAAAATTATTAACAAATTAGAGGTGAACAATGTATCAACCATTCAAAACAACAAAATAGTTATCATATAATGATAATTAATAAAATCAAACATTGAAAAATTAAAACCTAGGTCACGACTTCACCACATTGAATAAACAATAGGAAAAAATATAATAGGCTATTAATGGAGAATTGACAAGATTAATAATCATTTAATTGGAGGAGATAACATAAATTGATGAATTGTAGAATAAATATATAAGATATGGTATAAGAAAAATAAAATAACAAACACTGTAAATTATAATTTAATATTAAAAAAAATTCTGTAGTATTAGAGTTTTTTAGAGGAGAAAAAAACACCATATTTCCCCTTATACTCCATTTGATTGTTAATGAAGCAAATCAACTACTCTAAAATATAATTGAATAATTAATACCCTCATTCCACATTTTCAAAAACAAGGATATCAGCATCAGTTATATCAAAACAAGTTTTGAATTTTCTATCAATAATTTGTTTTGGAAATCACAAATCACACATATCTTAATTACTTATATTGTTTATTAGGTATGTTTTTTTAACAATCGTAATAATTTATGTTGTATTTCATGTTTGATGCACCATTATTAATGTTGTGTTTGTTGTTCATACACCGTGTTTTATATGCTATTTCAGAAACATTAACATATTATGCATTGTATCATAGTAAAATATTGTGAGAATGTATTGCATTATAATCAGAAATTGTAACAAGGTTAAGTACAACATCATATTTATACATCGTAACCAGGTTATGTACTACATCTTATTTATACATCGAAACCGTGTTAAGTACTGAATCGTAATGTTGTATCGTAATCATGATATCGTAACCATGTTAAGAATCATCACCAGGTTATGTTTCGTACTCTTATTATGTATTTTATCTAAGCATCGTAGCTAGATTAAATATCATGCATCGTAACCATGTTATGAACTGTAACCAGGTTATAATTTGAAATTGATATTAATTGTTGTGATGATCCTAGAAAACCAGTTATGTATTGCACTTATGAAATTAATTACACACTTATCATAACATTAATAAGGATTTCATGTATCTCATACTCTTTTTGTTATACATTTGTTCTTACTTATTTCTAACTAAAATGATGTCGTTGAGTTGGTTATTTTCCAATCAAAAAAATGTCTTGTATTCTGTTTTGTTTTAACCATTGTAATGCCAGGTGACCAAGTCACATTGTGTTTTTCAGAGAAATGTGACCGTTAGAGAAATATGATCGTTGGAACCGGAAGCCTATAAATAGGAGGTCATTCAAAGCAGAATATACACCTTTTTCTACTATCAAGTTCTAGATAGAAATTTTGTGACTTCTCTCTTGATTCGTGAAAAAGCCATGAAGATACAAGAAGTGAATAGATTTTTCCATGTTATTGTATATTTATAAGTTCATTGTTTCTAATTTGGGTGACCGATCAATGTGATTATGATCATGGGATTCTAGAGATAAGAAGATGTGTTGTCGATCGTTGTATTGAGGGCCTTCAATTGCATGAAGGAAAGAGGTGTCGATTACCATCATAATCGAGGAAATATGGGGATATAAAGATTTTTGTACCAATCATCATATCGATTTATTCCCAAGGTGGTGGTAAGACAGACCATCTACCCTGGGTGAAAGGATACACTTCTCATTGGGGTAAAAGAATTGTGATACATTTACATATACATTTCTTTTTGTATTTGAAAGGTAATTATTTTATTTCCCTTTATTTTAATATTCAATTCAATTGTAATGTTTTCATTTATGATTAATATTGTATTATGATTTTCTATATACAATAAGATAAAATCACTAACATTGGTATTACTCTGATCATTGTATTCATTTCAAATACAAATGTGTTACATTAATTGTAGTATTATATATTTGTATTTATATCCGATATAAGACCTCTGTGGTCTATTTTATTTATTTTAAATTGTATTATTTTAAGATCTATTAAACTTAGTTATTACATATGTTTTTTAAATAGATAGTTTTTGATCCTACAAATCAGCCCCCTCTTTAATTGTTCCATCCAATATACATATTAATTAATATTACGGTCCAAAAATTGATATCAAAGGTTGTTTCCACTATTTTTAATTTCTTTCTATATTTATTTTGGCAATACATTTTAATTTATTTTACAAATCATTTGTTTATAACTACTTTGTTCCCAAACATGTGGATTGAAAATGTATTTTTTTATAAAATGCTAGGAATGAGTATTGGATCAATTTAAAATCTAAATCCAAGTGGACCACCTATATTTGATGGTAGTGTTTATGAGTAATAGATAGATCTAATGAAGACAGTTTTTATTAATACTGGATATGAAAAGTTTATCATGATTACTGGAGGTAAAAAAATTCAAGACAAGGAAGTCAGTACCTTCACCAATCAAGAGAAACACAAATCTCAACTGAATTACAAGGCAAAAAATACTTTGTTTTGTTCCATGACCTTGAATATATATAGTCAGATATCATATTTTTAAGCAACCAATTGTATCTAGAAGAAATTCGAATTCAACCATTTTAGTACATCCAAAGTCATAAAAACAAGAAGCGAAATGCCTCAAGTCGAATATCATGGGTTTTTTCCTTATGGAGAACGAGTATGCAAGGTGAAACAAAGGTTTATGGCAGTTATCAACAGTCTAAATTCAATTGTAGAGAAAGGCATTGATGATGAATCACTTACAAACATGATTATTGATAGTATGCCTAACAATTTTGAATAAAAAAGAATTTCTATTTATGAAAATAGGAAACTCATTAAAATCACTCTTGATGAGTTATTTGGCACTCTACTTATATAAGAAACAATATTGAAAAGAGATGTTGATTTCAATAAGTAGATGATTGGTAATGGGAGTGTAGATTTTACAACTACTGAAGCTAAGACAACAAAATGTATATAAAGATTCAAATATAAGAAAGATGTTGTTATATCATCATCAAGTAATAGTGATCACTCAGATAATGAATTAACCACTCTTTCTCAAAGGATGAAAAATACTGTTGGAATGAAATTATTTCAATACATACTCAAAAATAATGATAGAAAAAAAAGAATATTTATGAGGTCACTTGTTATGAATGTAAACGAGTAGCTCATATTAGACCAGATAGTATTTTACTAAAAACAAAAGAAAGAACAGATAAACATAATGAATGAAAAATAAAAATAATTTTTTGGAAAATAAAAATAAATCTTTTATGGAAAATGATACTTGGAGTGAAAGTGGTGTTGATTCATCAAACAGATCCTCATATTACGAATATTCTAGTCAGAGAAACATAGGATTCATTGCTAGACTAACAATTGAAAATCATTGATACATGGCCAAGGTTCAAAATTAGGAATCTCCTACAAATGTATCAGTAAATGAAAATTACCCCGATGAGAAACATTCTTATTGCTCGGATGAAGAATCTTCCCCATAAGTGGGAAATCTCCCTTCCTTTGAAAAAGATTCCAAATTTCCAAATTTACATGAGAATGAAAACTCAAAACTCAAGAAAAAGCATGATAGTGAAATTTCAAGAATATCTATTCTTACAAAAAAAGAAGTAAATTTGTCAAAATATACTGATTATAAAACACTTTATTTTAAAAAAACATGAATGTATCGAAATGAAGTATTTTATGAGAAGGATACAATTTCTAAAGTCCTTGATCAACTTGTTTTTATGACGATTTCATTTGAAACCAAAAATAATTCCAAAACAATTTCATGTGAGAATGATAATTTAGTTATTTGACTAAAATATTTAATCAAATATCCAAATAAACTTTTATCAATATTTACCTTTTGTAAAAAAAACATTGATAAAATGTATCATCAAATTCTTATTTTAAGGAATACTTCTGGATTTGGATAAACATACTCAAACCCCATTTTTAGTAATAAGTATTTCATTCTTCAAAGTACACCATTTTGTATGAAATTTCATTGTGGTCGACATTGTGAAAGAAGTTATTCTCCAAATAAAACTCAATATTTAGGATTTAAAAAATCCTAATTTTCAAAACAAATGTCAATTCCAAAATTTCTTTTCACTAACATTTCCAGATCCAACCAAGTTTGGGTTCCAAAAAATTAATTGATTATTTTTTCATGAAAATAAGAAGTGCTCCAACAACATGAACATTTGGAACATGGAATGTGGTTGTTCTCGGGACATGATGGATAAAAATTATTTCTTTGAAAAGATTATTGAAATGAAATGTGGAAGTGTGACCTTTTGAGTTAATGCTCTGGGAATGATCATTGGTATTGGAAATATTGTTCTATAAGGAAAAGTTTTAATTTAAAATGTTTTATTTGTCAAAGGTATTAATAACATACTTATAAGAATATGTAAATTTTTTTATTAAGGTAACAATTTGAATTTTAGGAATGATAAATGTTTTGTTCACAACTCCAAGGATGAATTCATTCTTTCTGCCATAGGCATGAAAATATCTACACAATCAACATAGAATACGTTGGAAGCCAAGACATACCTTTCTTAAGTGCAATGGAAGAGCAATCATGGTTATGGAATATAACTTTATGACACTAAAACCTAAGGAAAATTTGTAAACAATCAACGAAAATAATTGTTAAGGATCTACTGGATCTGAGGTTTGATTCTTCAATGGTTTGTAACCCTTGTCAAATAGGCATGAAAAATAAAACTATCATTAAACCAATCAATGATGTTTCAACTTGATATTTATTACAGTTAGTGAACATTTTTCTTTTCATTCACAGATAAACTAGAAGCACTGGAGGAAAATACTATGTATTTTTTTAGTTGATGACTATACTAGATTTACATGGGTCTATTTTCTAGCAATGAAATATAAAGCCTTTTTCTATTTCAATACTTCTTGAGCCCCTACTATAAATGAGAAAAACCTATCATTGATAACTATACATAGTGATCATGCTGGATAATATCAAAATTACAATTTTGAATCCATTTGTAGTAAGAAAGTTATTGCTAAATACTTTTTAGCTCCAAGAACCACATAGAAAAATGGTGTTGTCAAGATAAGGATTCATATTCGTCAGGAAATGAAAAGAACCTTGTTGATTGAATACTCTATTGTTAATAATTTCTACGCGGAAGATTTTAGTAATTAATGTTATACTATAAATTGTTTTTAAACTAGATTTTTTCATAATAAAACAACTTATGAATTATGTACAGGTTGAAAACCTAATTCCTCATAATTTAGACTCTTTATATGAAGAGAATACATATTGAATATAAAAGAAAATTTATTTAAGTTTTAACCCAAATCTGATGAAGGAATATTTCTAGGTTATTCCACAACTTCAATGGATTATAGGGTTTTAAATAAAAACTATTGTAATGATGAAGAAACAATGCATGTTAAATTTGAAAAAACTAACCTGTTTGTTTTTAAACAATCCTTACCTACATCAACTGATGTATTTTCACAAAATGATTAACAAAATTTGACTAAAAACGTTTATGAAAAGGAATTCACTCAAGAAAATGTTTTTGAATCATTTACCCAATAATATATTTTATCTTATGTTGACGAACATGTTTTACAAAACCCAAATAACTTGTTTCTTAAGAATCATCCTAGTGGTAATATCATTGGAGATGTAAATCAACCTATAAGGACCAGAACTTCCTTGAGAAATGAAATAGAATAACTTTATTGTTTTTCTCAAACCAATCCTAAAACATAGAATGAATAAATTGGTGATGGAGATATGAATAATTTAATTTAAGATGAAATAAACTAATTTTAGAGGAATCATGCATGGACCATAGTTGAAATACCTAATGAAATAACTGTAATTGGTGTGAAATGGGTTTTAAGAAACCAATGAGATGAAAATGGAGTCATAGTAATAAATAAAGAAATATGTGTTTCCAAATACTATAATCGATAAGATAGAATACACTATGAAGACACATATTATCTGATAGTTGGACTTTAATCAATTCAAATTCTATTAGCCTTTGTAGCATTCTTCAATTTCAAACATTTTCAAATGGATGTAAAATGTGATTTCATCAATATTTTTTCTCAATAATATTTTTTTGTTGATAAAATCAATGTTTTTGTTGATCTAAAACATCGTGATCATATTTTTAAACTTAACAATGCTTTGTATGGCATTAAACAAGCCCCAACAACATGGTATGATATATTTACAACATTTCTTTTACAATACAATTATAAAAAAGGTACTGCTAGCACAACTCTTTTGAAAAAAATGGAATTTTTTTTAATAGTTCAAATATATGTGGATAACAATATATTTGGCTCAACTCATCAATCGTTAACTGATTCTTTTTCGAATATATGGAAATCAGAGTTTGAAATATGTATGATGGGTGAGTTAAAATTATTTTTAGGTTTTCAAATATCTCAAAAACTAAATGGAATCTATGTATCCCAACATAAGAATATCAAATACCTTCTAAAATATATGGATATGAACATACTAAAAGTATTTACACTCCAACCGGTACCTCAAACGCACTTGATCTTGATAAAGCTAGGAAACTAGTGGATCAAACATCTTTTCGAAGTACAATAGTAATTTTGATATACATAATGTCTAGTCGTCCAGTAATAATATTTTCGGTGTGCTTATGGGAAAGATACCAATCTAATACAAAAGAATCTAATTTAAACGCAGTGAAATAATTTTTCACTACATAAAAGGAACTATATATTTAAGATTATTCTATTCTTCTGGAAATGATTTTGTATTGAATTGTTTTCCAGATGATGACTTTGGTGGATGCAGATTTGAAATAAAGAGTCCATCTAAAACAAGTCATTTTTAGGAGGTTATTTGGTTTCATGGTTATGAAAGATACAAAACTCAGTAGCACATTACACCACTAAATCTAAATATATAGCATCTAGTTATTGTTGCGCCTAGGTTTTGTGGATGTGACACACATTAACTAATTGTGGAATGACTTTCTCAAAAACTCAAATACGATGTCACAATACTACTGAATTTTCTCTTAAAAAACCATGCACATCACTCAAGTGAAATAGACATAGATATTTGACATCACTTTATTAGGGATCACACAGAAAAAAGGAAATATTTTTTATAGTTCATTAGAACATAAGAACAAATTACTAACATTTTCACAAAAACATTTATCTTCAAATATATTTGAATAAATTAAACAGAAACTATGAATGATGACTGTAAATTAAGAATTCACATATATTTATTTTTTAATACATCTCTTTACAATGAGTTACACATTTTCAAATGGAGAGTATATATTTTTTAACTTTTTATAGTTTTTTGTTTCACATATTGTATTACACTATATCTGTTTCACTTTTTTATTTTACAGTTTATCGGTTTCACTTATTATTTTATAGTATCAGTTTCACTTTTTTTTACAATTTATCGGTTTCACTTTTTGTTTTAAAGTTTTTTGTTTCAATTATTTTTTACAGTTATTTGGTTTATGTTTTTAGTTTTCATTTATATGTTTCTTTATTTTATCAGTTTTTTCTGTTGGTTTCAAAAATATTTGTGTACTAGATTTAGGCTATCAGTGCTGAATCATCTAGTAAATTATAAACTATCTATATTGCACTACTTTAATTGTATTGATCAATAAGTATTGGAATATCTTATCCGTACTGAAATATCGATATCAAAACAGGATTATCATTATATACTATTCTATCAGTTCAAAATTATCAATACCAACCTATTTGATTTTAGCAGTTTTAGATTATTTGTTGATTTTTTCTTTTTTTTAAGAACAATATACTGAAACTATAATATATATATTATTACTCCAATAGGTAAATTTTCTAAAACATTATCTTGTTTGTTTTAATGGTTGTTTCCCTTTTCTTTTTTTTACTTCTAAATCAGTTTCACTCTGTATATAATTTTCTTTTAAATAAAACATCAAGAGTTCGAATTAATTCTTGACCATTAGATCTATTATATATATTCCTAACCATCAATTATTTTTAATATAATATATCCCACATCGAATTCAATTATGGTTTCTACCTAGACAAGATTCTCTATAAAATGTTTGGATGGTTCTATTGCTTCTTACCTTAGTTTTCATAATCTAATAAATTCTCATCCTTTGTAATCAGAAGGTTATTCAGGGTGCGAGTTTGTCTTTCATCTCTACGTCTTCTATTTCATCTCCTAATGAAATGACTCCAAAGAATTTCTCCTCGATGAATTTTGGTGGTGAAATGTTGGTCTCCCAAGATTTTTATGAGTCTTTTGATTCTTCTTTGAAATTATTTTTATGTTTTCAAGGCTGAGAATCAATTTTTATGAAAAGAACGTGTTTTAATCAAGATCATGTCTATCATGATAATGTGTTACAATTTTACGAATCAGTAAATATATACAAGTATATTAAGAATTAATTTATGATGTATGAAAACAATTATAAAACCTCTTCATCATAGTTAGTTATGTTTCTAGACATTCAATTTGAGGGAGATGCACGTGTCCTTGTCATAAGATACAAGAAGGTCATGGAACCTTTGATAGGTCTGAAGATGAAGAAATCCATTTTGTAATTCATGAAGAAAAAAGAAAAGTGATTCATCTATAAGTAGATAATAGACCCATAACCCTTTAGATGAAAGGGTTTTTTGGTCCCGAGAAAGGGTGATAAGAAAACATTGAATTTATCGGATGTGTATATGTTTGAATACATTGTCAACATGATTATATTTAATCTTATTGGGATTTTTTTTAATTAATTAAGAACATCAAACAGGGTGGTATAAAATCAAAACTGATCAATTTTCTCTTGATTATGTATAAGATTGTGAAATAGTTCTTGGGATTCTATAATACTGAAATTAAGTAAGAACCTTCTTTCTTCAAAGATCCCTTAATTAGTAAGGATATGAAAAAGAGGAAAAAATTAAATTTCAATTCTGTATTAAAAATGTTTTACAATGATCCAGATTCATAGAAATAGAAGGTTGATGGTGAAGTTAGTGAGAATCATTCTAGTCTCTCCAAGCCATCTTCGAACAAAAGAAAGGTAGTTAAGGTTAAAACTCTAAAACCCTAAAAGAAACAAAAAGGATATATCTGATGAGGTAACTGCTGGATGGAGAAAAAAAAGAATGAAATGAAAGAATGGGATCCTTAGTTTGGATTGGATTCTGCTGAAGCATTGGATTTAAAATTAATGTCTAAAGAGACTTTGAAAGAAGAAGTGAAAGAGAATAGATTGAAGAAAAGAAAGGCCTATTCTATTGGTATTGATTGTCTTCAAAGAATAGCTCACAAACTAAAATCCAAAAGTGAAATAAGGGGTCAATAGGGTAAAACTCAATCGATTCCAACATGGAAAGGAAAGGGGAAACATGTTTATGAACAATCATCTACACAATATATTTAAAAAGAACATCATGAAGAAGAAGAATAAGAAGAAGAATAAGGTCATGAAGAACACAATCAAGATGAACATGGACATGTGGTAATATAATTATAAGATAATGAAAATACAAACAAGAGAAGTCATACCGTAGAGTTATCTGAAATACCATCTTTTGTTTCCCTATTCCAGATCCTCATCCATCCAAGAGAGTATCTCAAAAGTTTTTCTCCAAGGAAGTCGTTGTAATTTATGATAAAGAAGAAGAAGAAGAAGTGGAATAAGAATAATTCAACAAGAATCGGAATCATCTAGGTCATGTAATCATCATTGAGGATCATTTTGGTGATCTCCCATAATTCACTGAGGCCAAAGATTCTGAAAGGACAATCACTGTGAATGGGGTTAAATACATTGAATAGGATTTGAATAGATTGGATAAGATGTTACCTTTTATTCCAAAAGATGAAGCCAATATGGAAATTCTTTCTAATAACCATAATGATAGAATGAATTCTATCACGGGTTTGATATAAATGTTTCTAAGTCTTGAAGTCGATTTATATATTTTCAATGATCATTCTACTGAGCACAATTAGGATTAAAATAAAGTTGCGATGTGGTCTTACAATGTTGATGAAAGCCTAAATAACCTTCTGGACAAGAAGGAAAAATTGTAAGCTTGGGTAAATAAACACAACTCTCTCTATCTAATGTTGCTTGATGATTTTAATGAAAATTTTGATGAATTTCAGAGCCCTAGTACCTCAAAATTACTAGCCTCAAAATAGAATGAGAGTATAAATGAAAAGTTCTAAGACAAGATTGATGTGTTATTTTTACTGTCGATTAGAGTAGTTATCTCAAAATAATCCGGTCAACTCAGGGTGGATGATTTCGATTACCCAGAAGCAAGGCTTAAATCCCATGAAGCTATTAATCAGCTTCCTGAAGAATGGTTCTGGAAGTAAGAAATGATTATTTCTTAACAAGATAAGTAGTGGAATTCTCAGTAAGAATCTCTTGACAAGATCATGGAGGATAGAAAAGAGTTCAATAAGATGAAACTCTCATTGTTTAATCTTTTTAAATAACAAAAGGTAAAATAATGATGGTTTAACTGTTGTTGTAAAAAAAATTCCTTCTAAGTAATAATTATTGTTTTTTAATCTTTTTTACTATGTTTTTTCAAGACATAAATTCATTCCCCTATTTTTTTTAAAACCACAAAGGGGGAGAATGACATTAAAAAGAATGTATCTTTATGAATGTGTGATTAAGGGGGATATGTCACAAGAAAAAGTTAAGAGAACGTGATCCCTTTTGATTTGTTTAAACCAAGGGTGAAATTATCATTTGAACTAGAGTTATTAAACTCTGGGAGAGATAAGTCTTTTTTGTTTGTTGTCTTGTTTGTTTTTTTCTTTCAAAAAAAAAAAGGATATTGTTGAGTCAATGTATGTTTCGACGTTTTCATCAATCATTTTTTGGTAATCAAAAATCAAAAATATATTAATTACATATATTCTTTATCATGTATGTTGTTTTAAAAGTCATAATCACTGACTTTTTTCATGTTTGATGTATCATTATGAAAGTTGTGTTTGTTGTTCAGACACCTTGTTTTATATGATGTTTCAGAATCGTAACTAGATTATGCAATGTATCATATTCAGAAATCGTAACCTAACTATGTATTTCATTATACACATAATTCGTAACCTGGTTAAGTACCACAACGTACTTATACATTGTTAGTATGTTATGTGCCGCATCATATCTATACATCGTAACAAGGTTATGTACATTACTTTAATCATGTATCATAATCACGATATCGTAACCATGTTAAAAATCATCACCAATATATGTTTCATACTCTTATTATGTATTGTATCCATGAATCATTACCATATTAAATTGCATGCATCGTAACAAAGTTAAGAATCATAACCAGGTTATAATTTGTAATTGATATGCATTGTTATGATTATCCCAGAAAACAAGTTACGTATTGCACTTATGAAATGAATTTATTTCTTATCATAATGTCAATTCTGATTGAATGTATCTCATACACATTTTTTATACTATTGGACTTACTTATTTCTAACTAAAATGATGTTGTTGAGTTGTTTATTTTCCAATCAAAATGATTTAATGTATTCTGTTTTGTTTTGACCTACGAAATGCTAGGTGTCCAAGTCCCTCTATTATTTTTTGGAGAAATATGACCATTTAACAAATATAACTGTTGGAAGATGAGTCCTATAAATAGGAGTTCATTCAAACCAATTTATAAAACTTTTTTTACTATCAAGTTCTAGAGAGAGATGTTGTGACTTCTAACTTGCTTCATGCAAAATCATTGATGATACAAGAATTGAAGAGCTTGTTCTATGTTCTTATATTTCTATAAGTGCTTTTTTTATTCTTTGTGTAGCCAATAATTGTGACAAAGATCATGGGATTTTGGGAATAAGAAGACGTTTTTTAAATCATTTTATCGAGGGCCTCCAATTGCTTGAAGGATAGAGGTGCTGATTACCTTCATAATTGAGGAATTCTGAGGATACAAAGAGATTGGTACCAATCATCGTATTGAGGGCTTACCAAGGTGGTGGTAAGATAGAACCTCTACCATGGGTGAAAGGATACCCTTCTTTTTGGGTTAAAATAATTATAATACATTAAAATTTCTACTACTTATTTTATTTTAAAGTGAAATGTATTGTTTCCCCATTTTTCATATTCAATTAAATTTTAATTTTTTCAATTAATATTTATATTGTAGTAAGAGATTATATGTGTTATATGGTAGAATTATTAACATTTTTATTACTTTGATCATTGTATTTATTTCAAATACAACTGTGTTACATTACATGTAGTGTTATATATTATTATTTCCATCAGATCAAAGACTTATATGGTCTATTGTATTGGCTGTAAATTTTATTAGTTTAAGATCTCTTAAACTCGGTTCTTTCTTAAGTGCATTAAATACAAATTTTTTAAACATACAATTAATCCACCTCTTGTATTGTGGCATCTAATATATATATATATACATTTATAGTACAATCCAATAACATCAATGAAATTAACATAGAGACATATGGATCTCTCCATTTCATCAACCATGTTCTAAGATCATACATACAAATCATTGATGATGGATCAAAAATGAGGTATCGATGGGTTATCAATGATTTTGGATGGTATTGGTTGACCAAATGTTTTCCAATGATAGGAAGTGAAGGTCCTGGATACCTAGTTTTGGAAAGTTATTTTATAATCATAAGTCACTGCACCACAAAAAATCTGGTAGGGTACTCAATAATTTGGTAGAAAACAACATACTCACATATTCGATATGGAATCCATAGTGATATTTCAGGCTTATTTTCCTTAGAAAGTTAAATAGTAACATAAAACATCATAAACATTCTAGGAATATTTAATGATATTGAAAGTTGGTGTTATGGTTCTTCTGTGATCCTCTATAGGGATTGGATTTAGGTTTCCTGGTCTCTATATGGAATAATAGTTCAAGGGTTCCAATGATAAATATATATTGATATGAGATCATAATATATTCAATTAATTATCATACTGAATAATGTTAAATTATTATTTTTATATCATTGTAATTTTATCTATATTACACTAAATTATTACATTAGAAGTTTTAAATTTCAATTATCAGGATTATCCAGAATAACGACTTCCCATGTTATCTATCATTTCAAAAGAATAAATAGAATTATGTTAATAATAATTATTTGGATGTATAGAAGTTAAGTACTAAATAGTAACAAAAAGATAATATTTACTATTTTACTGTAATCATATTTATTTTAATAACTTTCGTTATTCATAGGTTATTAATAAATATATTTTTCTCTTAACACATAGTATTTTATTCTTATTTAAAAACTTTTCAACGTCTGATACCATTATAATAGTATGTTTTTAGTATGATTTTAATTAACTAAAATTGAAATCAATGTCAATTTTTTCATGATAATTAAATTTTTATCAATATTATAATTTTTTCAAATGTGAAGTAAATATTATACTCATTTAATAAAGACATTTTTGAAATTTTTTCCTCTATAATAATTAAACCATTTAATTATTTCATATACATTGTTGATATATGATCTTTCATCATCAAATAACCCATTTGATATCCAATCATAATAAATCAAAATATCATAAAATATCATATAAATCATATTATATATAAGAGGAGGTTAATTAATAAAATGAGTTATTCTAACTCCACACAGCTTATCTAAACTTTATTCCCCTACTATCCTCACCATTAGAGATTCATTACTATGTGAGACCAAAATATCATGATAGGAGTAGGGTCCTACCTATATGGATCATGTATATAATTCATTACATATAGAATATAATTATTGGGAAGAAATATTTAGCATGAATCTTCTGATTTAGATGGTTATGATCATGAAACAATAATTTGGAGCGAATATAACACAATATTTTTAAGTTATTTTTCATAATCACATCATCTTACCTTATATATTCTATTCAAATATTTATATGTATGAAAATTTTAGTTTTTTTTATAGAAATTCTATCAACTTAATTTTTTTTAAAAACATTAATGTATAATACTTTATATGAGTTATTATTTATTTTTTAAAAAAATAAAATAAAATAATTTTCAATTATATCCAAATCTTTCACATTCATAAGGTACTTGAAACCCATTTATGCAATTGTAAATGATATATAAAACCTAAATCACATAATGTAAATTATAGTTAAAATGATATCCAATCCTTACAATACATGACAATTGATAACATCTTATGCTATGGAAAATATTGTACCGAAGTACCACTTCAAAAAAATCAATACACAAGACAGACCATAACCCCAGTATAATCATATTAAACAAATATTGAAAATCGTATTTAACCATCAAAATATAGTTCATAACCAACAATGAATTCCGATTATTGGTTAAATTTAATTAAATAATATGTTATAACCTTAAAAGTAATAACATTTTTCACTATATAAATTTTTAAATACGTATTTTAACAGTCTAAATATAATTTTTATATCATTAATATTATTAAATCATTGTCTACATGAATAATAAAATGAACTATATTAATGAAAAATTATTTTATTCTGGTATGTGATAATAAATTACAATCATTTCATAGATAAAAAAATATTTAAACAATATAATTATATTATAATTCTTTGGAATTTCAAAATAAATTAACATAAATATTTCATATTTATTTCCGTAAAAGTGTTTTGATAATTTCGTTTCATTTCATATATAATATAAACTAATTCATATTTTAAATACTAGATATTAAAAAAAATATAAACATTTTTTTTAAAAATATGATTATCATGTGTTATGTTAAATTTTTAGAAAATAAAAATATCATTATTTTTTAGTTACATCTTTATCAATTTAACAAAATCATTTTTTGGAACGGATTAATATAGTAATTAAATTAATAATTTCAAAATGAATTTTATTATATTTATATATGAATATATATTAAATTAATCTAATCTCAATTGTATTTTACCTTGTTAAAAATAGTTTATAAATTAATTGTTTTTTAAAATTTACAATAAACTATGATCACATTAATCAATGAAAATTGTGTATAGTTTAATTTTAAATTTATAATTCACACGATCCAATATAAATTTGAAGAATTTTATAAATATAATTTTTCTTTAAAATTGAAAAAGCACATCATTTTTCCTTATAAACCACATTATATTCCATTCAAAGTAAAAAAATTAAAATTAAAATGATATTTTTCATTTGAAAATTAATTTTTGATAAAGCGTTCAAAATTAATAATTATCAATACATAACGTTGTTTAGTTAATATACGATGTGGATATAATTCAGGAAGTATTATTTTAAAATAATCCATGATCATTTTCAGCTAAAGTCATAATATAATGACTAAACATTTACAATGTTAAAAATTATAGAACCATTTTTCATAACCCATTTGTTTTAAATGATTATATAATTTTATAATAAACACAATATATGCCAATGGTTTATAGAAATTGAACATGTTCATGACACTCATTATGATACATGACCATTTTTCATACGAAAAGATGATTCTTGGAATAAACATTTTTATATATCCATCAACAATATAAAACACTTAACCAACCATAGTGTAATGTGAAATAATTCAATAATTGGTTTATAGAAGGGTTAAAAAAATAAAAAAAAATTCAGAAACAACACACTAAAACAAATATTATTTAAGACAAAAAATTTATTTAAATCAAATGACCATAAATAAATTTTATAACTCTTCATAAAAAAAGATTCCCCCTTATGCATATTATTTTTATAAAGATAAAATATAAGAAAATAACTACAAATATCAAGGGTAATCCATTGGTTTTAATAATATTTTATAATAATGAAGGATTATATCATACTCATGGAATAATAGAACATTAGTCAAACATAATTAATAATGAGATCTTTAGATATATAAATTTTCACAAAAATATCAAGCATCACCGACATGATGATGGAACAAAACATGTAATGTTGATTTATTTAGATCATATGATTAATTTTTTGAAATATATCAAATTTTGGTTGGGTTTGTTGGAAATACTTCACAATGGATTTGTTACATAACTTTTGAGTCTTAGGTGAAATTTATAAATGTCTAGAAAATATTTGTATAAAATATATATTTTAATAAAAACCCACTAAGAATTATTTATCGTTATTTTATAATACATGTATAAAGAAATATATTATGGAATATTTTAAAATTACACTATGAAAGCATATGATCACAATATAATAGTAATCATATTCTATTATACAGTATTTTTTTTAAATATTTAAGTGTTGTATAGATGAAAAAAATAATTTTATTACACAACTGCATAATTTCTAAAACACATAAAAATTTATATGATATAATAATTTTTTTTTCTACTATAAATTTTTTATTAAAAAAATGTGTCATAAAAATATGGAAATATATCTATGAGGATTTGGATACTTGTGTTGGTAATTTTAACGAGTAAGTAATTAGATTTATTTGTCTTTTTTGAAGTTATTTTCAAAAGATATTTTTCAATAACTACATAAGTTATATAGAAATGTGTTCATTGGAATGAAATTATTGAAAAATTGGGGAAATTTATGTGATGATAAATAAACAAGAAAAATATTTATGTTAATGTATTTATATATATGTGATGGGTAATAAATCGGTCTTTTTTAAGGTGAAAATCATTTTCATTTTGGTTTAATCTATTATTTTAGAACTAAAATGGATTCACTAATAGGGTAGAATGTTTACAGGGATATCTAAAGAATGTTTAGTGCATGGAACCCTAAACGGTGGAGAGAAAAGACTGGCCCCATGTTTAGTAAAACCCTTATAGTGAAGGCCACATAGTTTCCCCTATCCATACAGAGTTTGATAGTGAGTATGAACAGGACACACGGTTTCTAGAAATTGAAAATATTGGTCCAAAATCTCATATAAATGGTCTAAAATTTTAGTGTTTCCATTTCACATGGTCGGAAGACGGTACCTCCAACCATGGGGCCTAATCATGAGGGTCCGCTTTTTAAGAAGTTATATGTTCATGGTTGGCACATGGTTTTTCCAACCATGTAGACAAACTATGAAACACTATTTTTTAATGATAAAATTACCACAATACCCTTAAATATAGTTATACTCAAAACTTACTCTCATTTTATTCTAGAGTAGATATAATAGTATTAGGATCTCTCCTTTGAATCCAAATCATGTGTTTTGATCTCATTTTTCCATTTGAACTCTGATTTAATATTCATTCATCTCATTTGATCTGCACTAATGTGTTATTCAATAGTATTGAACATATATATATATTATTGTCACTCAATGTAGAAATTGTTGTCTAGGATTATATTCCCTATTTTTAGGGCATTGACCTATTAATCTCTTTTCTTTTGATCTAGACCAACTCATTTGATGGTACCAAATGAGGAGTGTTTTACATATATGATGTAGGTGGTCTAAAAATTATCCATTCAAGACATGATTTTAGTATAATATGTTATATGTGTCATAAACTGGTGTCACATGTGTTTCCTTTAAATTGTATATTCCACGAATTGTTAAAAACCAAACCATATTGAGATAAACCACCATAGAAGGATCCATCCCTTTGAGAGACCCATCATACATATCACAATATCTTCCATTAATATATGGACAAATCACATATTAGTGTTTTTGAATTTACCACTAAATATTGATATAATTTTGATATGGAATGAATTTCTTGGTATAAAATTCCTTGTTCAGGTGCCAATTATATTTATTAGATGTGATCATGAGTTTTACATCTATGTCACCCCTTTAAATGAAACAATGGTTACCCCCTTGTTGACATAAAATGATAATGAGTTGTGAATTATACCTTGGATCATATTAAATCCATTGGTACTCATCACTAATAATGTTTTAACTAGAAGACTCTTTATAATTATGGTAAATGAGCATGATAAACCTAATACATGTTTTATAAAACTGGGAATGGTGTACCTTCTTCATTATACATTAAGTAAATGAAGACCTATTATGATAATATTTAATAGGCATTAAGACCCCATTAATAGTAAATGGGTCTGACGTCCCTTGTGCTGATATAACTATATTGGGGTTGGAATCCCTTATTTATTTGATATATTGAATTGAATCACTTACTACAGTGATATCAATCCTGGAATCCTTATATTGTGATATTAGGAATGACATCCATATCTTGTGATACTGGGCATGGTGTCCCTATTCTATGATATTAGACAAGAATTCACAATTAAATGAATCTTGGAATAGTGTACCCTTTTCTACTGTGATATTGGGAATGGAGTCCCATATAAATATGATATCGAGAATTGTGTCCATTGACACAAGCTTCGATATTTTTCGACATTAACATATGAATGTTTTATCACCCTGATTTCATTCAGAAACCTGATCTGGCCCATTCCTTTTTTTTATTTCTACCTTACATTAATTAATTTACACACTTCTATATTATACACATAGACTGGATATATATGAATTTTTTTAGTGATTTCCTTGTGATATTATCTCACACCCTATCCTAACCACCTATGATACTCAACTAGACTACATGATGGACGGTGTAGGTAAGGGGAACCATCCTCTTATGGATTAGTGACTTATTTCATTTGTTTGGATGGAATATTGGTATAAGATGATGTGGGCAGAGCATGGGATGTGTGGATAGATTTTTTTTTCCTTTTTATACGTTTTTATAGATTAAACTATTTTTAAAACTTCCATATATACTTGTTGTCGTATTTCTAGAGACATGATATACATTATAACATTTTTTATATCATTTAGTTCATACTAATTAATTTATTGTTATCTATTGGATGTTTGTAACTGGTCCTTATATGGAGGGTTTCTAGTTCTGTCATTATATAGTCTAATTCTCTTATTTTATTATTTATTTATGCTTCCATTATTTTATTTGTTTATATAATTTTAAATTTTCTACACATTAATAATTAAGTCATATACACCCCACAAACACACCCAAGGCCTTCTCTGTGGTTCTATAACTTTTTGTGTTCAGATAGATGTGCTTGAGGACATGTGGCTAACCGAGATTGAGGAACCGTTCAGTGACATCCAATTCAAGGATGCAATAATGTCGTATTCGATCAACTCTTTTCATGACATTCTATTTTGAGAAAATAAACATTAAAATAGGAATGAAATGGGATTTTTAATGATATGTGTCTGGTAGTATCAATCCCATGTATAGTGAAAAACCAAATTTCTTCAAATGGAAACATTTTATATTCCACATTTTTCAAATTATAGTAAATTTGATTCCACCGTCGGGTGAGGTGTTATAATTGTTATATTACTCTTAAAATATTTTTGGATTACCTTATATCCATTACCCGATGTGATAATGGAAATGATGAAATGGTTAGGAATCATTTTTATTACCATGTAAGAAATTCACGTGCCATTTTATATTGGACTATTGAGTTGATTACATTTCCTATAATTACCATGTGTCCACTGACTATTATAAAAAGAGTTGGTATTCCTTAATGATTAAATTAGAGAATTTATAAAACATTGTTGGTACATAGAGTGTGTACAATAACCTAATAATTTTATAAATCACATGCTATAGAACACACCCTAAGGATTGAATAATGGTATATTGAGTCATGGAACACTGTTCATGTAAACATGAAAGTGTTATGGTGTAGATTAAATGGGAAAACATTTTGCTTAAAAATTTGTATGGGCCCTTATGAATCAGAAGTGGTGAAACATATGATTAAATAATTTATATTAAGTTTAAATATAAATATTAATTAAAAATAAAATATTAATTGTAAAACACATAACTTAACCTAGTCGTAGTCTTAGTAATGGGATGTTTGTAGCATGTTAATTATTCTATACGTGTTGTATCACCCAAACAGGACTCTTTGAGCTAGTAGAGGGATGTGATTATTATATATAAAGGCATTGTACCTATTCTATTATTACATCTGTGGATTTTTGTCACTAAAATATTATCTTGGAGTGTGTTTTAAATTTTTAGAGGAATTCCAGCATGATGTCTTCTACTCATACAATATGAGGGTTGTGACAACCATGACAAAATGGATGTGGGGTTTAATCCTCTAGTAATTCCTCTAGTAGTAACTCATTTGGAAAGTTTATATATTCTGGATGTATGATATGATTCGTTGTTTTTAAGAGACCTTATGTAGCTTATGTAGATGATACAGGGATCTCTACATGCTGCCCAATCTTGGGGATAGTTGAATTGAGAGTTATAGTAGTAGCATCTGCTTAAGTTTATAGGGGATGAAAGACCACATTCTATAGATTTATGGATCAGGATACTCATATTTATATAATATCACCTAGATACACCATCAACTAATATATTTACAATCTCTACACATATTCTTTGAGGATCTAAAAAACACATGTGGGATATTCTAAATGATGTTGGTCAGAATCGGGTAGAGACTTGGGGGATTTCTAATAAATCTTCATTGATTATTTCTTCATTAACACCCTAAAGGATTATTGATAAATGGTATTCATGAAACTTATGTAGAATAAGAGACCCATTTCTTCTGTAATAGAATTTCAAATATTTTGACATATATTTTTGGAGTTATGTAAAGAGATGGTGTTTGATTAAGAGGCCCATTGACCCCAAAATTAATTACCTAATGATATTAAATATATTTTATTTTATTCATGTATGTATTCCTAAATAATACAAGATGAATCCCTAATGGATTCTCAAATCAAAAATCTAATATAACGGTTGAGTCTGGAACATGATTTTTACCCAATAAGGGATCTAAAACAGGTCAGTAAAGGGCGTTCAGATAATTCGGTCATTGGAGGTATGATTAGTGGATTAATTAAATTACTTATTCAAGAAATTATTTAATTTAATATAACTAAATACATCTATATTAATTCCTCCATGGATATTTTCCTTAGGTTATCCACATAAACCCTTGATGGATTCAAAATTATTCTACATCCTCCCACTAGTGAATCATCATCTAATGATAACGAATCTCCAGATTAAAGAAAATCATAGGGAGTTGAATGCAATGGATCCTTTAATTCAATAGATAGTGTGATCTTCAATGTCATATGATCCAATATCAATGTAAGACAGATCAAATTTCAGTTTACTCCCCTTTTTATTAAATTTATTAAGGACAATGGTTCCATTTATGATCCCCACCAACTATTGGACATTATCAAACCCAAATGTTCTTATTTAATTGGTTATTCAATTTATGTCTATCCCTATATATACTAATTCTTTATTTTTTTGCCTAGACCTCTTATAAAATATAGATAAACATTTTTTATTATTAATTAATCCCATAATTTCAACACGTTCGTCAATGATTTCACCCCAAGTCATATTTCAACATTATTGGGGGCACTGAGTCTCATCAGGCCCCCAAAATCACAACGAACCCTCTAGAAATGGATAAAATAATAAAACATGATGAATTTTGGGTTAATTTTATTAATAAATGGTGTTCATTTTTGATGGATTTGTTATATAAAATAAATGGAGAAGTTATTATTATTGGAGGTGTGGAGGTTCATATGTGTTCACATGAGAACGAATTGAATACAACTTCTTTCCATGAGAGGGATAGAAATTGAAAATCATATAATGATCCTTAATTTTCAAGAAAAAACGAAGTAAGAATCATATTCAGGGTGATTGGTTATTGTTCATGGATAATGGATCTTACATTTTTGAAAAATCATGACTACATGTCATGTATCATGATGAAGACAAGTTGTGTATCTTATATGATGCAATAGATAAGTTTTTTTGGAAAATATTAAGGATTGAACGAAATGTAGTTCTATCCATGTATTCCTAAAAAGGGTCATCCACATGGATCATCCACGAATTGAATACAACTTCTTTCCATTAGAGGGATAGAAATTGAAAATCATATAATGATCCTTAATTTTCAAGAAAAAACGAAGTAAGAATCATATTCAGGGTGATTGGTTATAGTTCATGGATAATGGATCTTACATTTTTGAAAAATCATGACTACATGTCATTTATCATGATGAAGACAAGTTGTGTATCTTATATGCTGCAATAGATTAGTTTTTTTGGAAAATATTAAGGATCGAACAAAATGTAGTTCTAGTACATTCCTTGTTTTTATTAGATTGGTGGATAATCCATGTGGATGACCCTTTTTCGGAATACATGGATAGAGGAAAAATGTGTAGGTGAGTACACATGTATGGGAAGTTACATTCCATGTGCAAGTTATATGAATACAACTTGGGTACATAGACACAATAGGGATACATGGACAATTATATGTACCTGAGCAGGTCCCTGAGTGGATTGAGAATATTTTTCTAATCCCCTAAACATTATGTATCCCTACATGGTTGGATATTCATGTACCTCCATAGAGATGACCAGGAGTTGGAGTAGGACCACACGTCGTATACCCCTTGGATCCAATGGAAGAAGATTGAATATCTCATATATCATCTATTTAGACTCTGATTTTTTTCCTATGAGTAGCCTATCATGAGTTTTTTTTCTCATGGAATATTATGGTTCCATTTGTTATGGACTGTGATGTACGGTGATAGATGTTCCTGGCATGACACTTATTTACTGGATTCATGATGACGTTAATAATGAAGAAGGATTAGTGGAGAATTTATATAGAGTGAAACTACAATCATCTTGGGAATGGGTCCTATACCTATAGAGTGAAACCCCTATTGAATATGGAATCTATCAAAGATATTTTAGAGTATAACACCCCATTTTCACTAAGGCGCATGACCTTGACCTATAAAGTGGAACCCCCCATCATCATGGGAATGATTTATTTAACTTCATAGTGGAAACCCCTATTAGATATGGAATATGTCCATGATGAGAATAGTGGAACCCTAGTATTGCACCAAGGCGCAGGTCCCCAATCTATAGAGTAGCCCCCCCCCCCCCAATTCTACTTGCGATAGATTCTTCTATCTACTAAGTGGTACCCACTATCAGATTGGGTGTAGGTCCTCGTTACGCTATATTGGATCCCCCATGACATATCAGAGCACACATCCTCTATGGGTACTTAGAGAATCAACCCCCCTAACATGCCAGAGATCTCTTCTTCTAATTAGAAAATTTTACCCCTCAACTATGTGGTATAATGATGAGGTGTGGGACTTCACTCATTTACTTTTGAGAAGACCTGTGAGATGCTACTCAATATTGATGGTATAATGGTACTGTTTTCAACTCCTTCTCCTATTCTATACTATTATATTGATATACAATTTATATTTATTTTAGATTCTTTTGGTAGAGTATATATATATATATATATATATATATATATCTCTTGGTTCATAGATTCAGTTACTACCCCACAATTGGTAGTGAAGACACATGGTGGATGCCAAGTGATTTTCATCTTTTAATTATATGGGTTATATGAGATTACTCTATATATATGGGAGGAAAAAAATCAACGTGGGGTACATAATAATGATGTATTTAGACCATTATCTTTGGATCGGGTTACACATTCTCTTTCTATAGTTTCAACTATATCATGTTCACTGTTTACAATTTTCTATCTAAATATTCTTTTTGTGTCTCTTATTTTTCACCCTTCCATGTTTAGGAGAATCATATTGCCTATTTACATACTAACCCCTATATAGGATTTTCATGTATGTGTCAAGTCTAATACAAATGATGGTCCAACCGATGGTGACATTACATGATGTTAGGGAAGATTATGGCTTTGGACTGTATAAAATTTTCTTGGCATAGACATCAGAATTTTGGATATCTCAGTAGTTTACATTCGAGTTTTTTTGTGGTTGTGACATAATTATAGGAGGGTATGTATTTTTTCGATTTTTTATTAAGATTCTTCTATCATACACTTTTAGACCCTTAATTGTTTTAAATTGTTGGCTTAATTTCCAGTGGTTGAATGTTTTTATTCTTCTTCGTCATCACTTATACATTTACATGATCAGAAGACTGTTTACATGTATATAAGGTAATGATTTATCATTATTCCCTATTCCATTTAAAATATTTATTTACACAAGGTCAATAAGGTTGGGCTTACAGTAGTTAAGGATCATTCCCATGTTAGGTTTATTTCACAAAATATTATTATCTAATCATTTAATTACACGGGATAGTGTTTGGAGTATAGTCTCATTATGATTATTTGGAAGGGATTTATGGAAATAGTTTCAAAATTCCTATAGTGTAGCATTTAGTAAAGGTAATCGAGTGATGATGTGGATGGGTGTGAATCCATTCACTTGGATATTAAATAAATGCTTTTCATCTAGGCATACCAAGGCATTGGTAACATGAATCAATGGTACATATTGTATACATGACTAACTTTTTTACTATCATTATTGAATCATCTCCCCATTAATTTTATTTTAATATATAAATGTTCATCTAAACATTGTTCATATTGATTAAATTTTCAGAATTCCACTATGATTACTGCTAGTTAGTATACCAGTTCCAACTTGTGATGATAATACGATGAGTGATAAGGCCTCGATTTATGGTCCATCGTGTGAGCTTCTTTTTCTAAGTTGGTAGTTGAATAAACCCCCACCCATTGAAAACAAGTTAATACAATCCAAACTATATAATGATTCACATAGGATTAGCACATTCCATGAGTTCCAGTATAAGTGGAAGATGGGTTTCTTTTGTGATCCATATCCCTGGGAATTAGGGGTTTGGATAAGGTCTTTTTTTTTGAGTTTTTAGTTTAATATAAACATTGATATATCAGGTGGTTCTGTTGTAATCTAATCATTTCCATAACGAAACTTGGTTCTTGTGGATCCTTATTTACTAGAGGCAAGATGAGTCAATACTCTCAGGGACAAATTTTAGTAGTTGTTACGTGAAGAGAAGTAACCCTCCTATTTGAGCTCTTATTTAATTCAGGAACCTATAAACATGTTTTGTGTAGGGATGATATTGGATGAGTATGTTGTGAGGTTCATAGATAGTACAAAATACACTTTTATCATGATTTGGGATGGCTATTTCATACAACATATGTTTGATTAGGGAATCTAAATATACATTCATACTAGTGTGGTTACCTTGTTAATTCAAACCTATGATGGGTTGTTGGAGCAGAAATTGGTGAAAAGGACCTTCCTGTCATAGGGATGGAAGCTATCTTTAGCTACTAGTGTGCGTGACAAGGGTGAGTCATCTGCGGTGTCTATCTTGTGCCAATTGACAGGATCAACACATAAGGGACCACCACATGATAATACCAAGACACATGGTTAGGGGAAATGTAGATTACTATAGAAACCCAAAGATGGGAATTGTTGTTATTATGTTGGAAAATGTCACATAGTGCGTGACTTCCTGATAATACATGCTGAGGAGCACAGATAGATAGATGAAAGACCGCAAATGAAAAGGCATCGTTGTGTTGAAGGATCTCCCAAGAGTGGTAAAGGAGTACCCTTGGTAATTGGGAATATTATATTATAATTAGGAGATATGGGTTGCAGTTGATGAAATACAATCCTTCCACAAACACTACTTAGTGGACCACATCTGGTTCACCGAGTTGATAGTTGGTGATGCGAATAACTGAAGGTTGTAGAGGCTTGTGATCCCATGGAACAAAATGTAATTATAGGTAAAATCTATGTGTTTTCCACTTGTTCATATGAAATAATTGACATAGACTCCAATCATTCATTTATCTCAATACTCCTAGTGTGAGAGTTGGAGCACCCAGTAGAGGTTCTATCCTAGTAGCTTCATCATGATGTTCCTATAGTGAATGATTCTTCTATATCTTTTAGATACTGATAATATCTGATTTTAGTTGGTAGATAGATGTTTATCTGGGACCTTCTTTCACTATAATGAAACATTATGATTTCATTTTGTGTAAGGATTGGTAGTCTATTGTCTGATCCTATATTGAATTTCACCACATACAAGTATAGTGTATTTGGATTAATGAGATAAGATTGTCCAATATGGGTGAGATAGATTTCATGAAATGAAAACTGAGTATTACGAGGAAGAATTGGTATCCCCTCACCCATATGTCGGAGAGTATGTCACGTGGTGTAGTAGGCCCATCAGGTATCTAGATTAATAAGTCCTGGTGGATTATTTTGATGTATTCCGCAAGGATGTTTTGTGTATACCACCTAGGTGGGAGATCGAGTTTCATATGGAGATACATCTAGGGAACATTTGATACCTTGGATTAATGATAGAAGATTATATTTTATGGGTGAGATAGATTTCTTGTGTTCTAGACTTTAGCAGGAGCTGGGAGGACCTCCTCCCCATGGTACAGGTTGCGTGAAACAATGTATACCACCATACGATAATCATGGAACCATTTGAATCCTTTTACAAGTGGTTCTCATGGTCACCTTTGTTCTTGATAAAAATTGGTGTTACATATCTTGTGGGTCCATAATTGGTGTAGGGAATGATAGGGATGGTCTGGGTCATCTGGGTGTAGATGAGGATAGCCCAAATAATATATAAATAGTATCTAGGTCATCATCATAGGACCTTATTTTTCATGTGTGGAGCACAAATTTTCCTATGACTCTCCCCCTAATGAGGATTGTTGGGGTTTTCTTAGGAGGGAAATCTACCCCTGAGTTTTTCCAGGCATTTAGAGATCACAACGATGGTTAGTTAGGTTTCATAAAACCTCTCCATACCCCCATAATTGGAATGAGTACACATAATTTTCTACATTGAACTGCCATTGAGGTATGTGCATGACCACATGCACATCATCAATTATGGTGATCTGGACATCAAGGGTGGAACCCCCTTTGCAAAGAACACAAAAGAGATCAAATATTTACATAAGAGTTTCATGCATGGATGATACATCCCTATGGTTACCGTTTTGTGAAATCATGGGAATGTTCATGAGAGTTCCTTATTGTAGGATATCCAAATGTGGGCACAATATCCAATTTTTTGTGTAGTTTTTTCTTTTGGGGATGAAATAATTCAATGTGGGACTAATGTAGAGACCCAGGTTTTCTTTATATGACATTATATATATATATATATATATATATTTAGATACAGGTACTGAGACGACTTGTCATTCAAAGGACCAGGGTTACCGAAAATTATTTTATCAAAATATTAAATATAATGTATCTTATGTGAGAATAGTTTCATAAAAAAATGTTATATCTTTTTAATAGAATCTCAGAAAATAAATTTGAGAACATGGATGAGTTATGAATGTGATGTTAATCTTGGAGTTACCAAAAATAGGTTGGCACAGTGAATTAAGGTACGTCATGCATTGGTGGAACATTTAGTGCATTAGTGAAATTAATTAATTAATTAATTAATTAATTAATGGGTTGGATTACATTTTCAATTATGATTATATAAAAAATTTCCCTAAGTTGTATGAATATATTATAAGAGGATTGTATTTAATTTTTCCCCTTATTACTGAATCGAAATCTGATGATGATGAGAATCTAAATAAGAGAATATTAGAGAAAAAAATGTAATGAATTATTTCATTTTTTGGTGATCATGTTCATTGATGATGAATGATCCAATATCCAACTTTTAATCTTCATGTTGTGTATTACACATCCTTTTTGTTAAATTGATTGGGAATAATCATTAGGTTTATGAATTTTTCAATTTTTGGAACTCATATAGTTAATATATATTGGTTTAATTGGTTATTAAATTCATTTCTAACCTATAATATCCCCATTACAGATTATTGAATAAGAACACTTGGAAATGATTACTAAAATATAAGGATTGTGCCTTGATCACATAATGATTTCATTCACTTCCCCTATTGGTCCCCATAGTGCCGGTTCAACAATAATGAGTGGTACATTGCCCAATCAGACCCCTAGAATCATGGTGAATCAATGGTAAAGGGATGGAATGATGAAACAAGATGGATTTGGGGTTGAATCATTGAATAAAAGGTGTTTATTTCAAATAGATTTGAAATATGATATTAAAAGGGGTGATATATTTGACCTTTATCTTGATGGTCAATATGGGTTCACATGGGAATGAATCAGATTGAATATTCAGACATTAGAGGGATGTTGATAACTAACAGGAGACTGATTCCTTTTTTGAGAAGAAGATAACTGTGAATAATAGGTAGGGTGATTAGATATACAAAATAGATAATGGATCAATTATTTTTGAAAAATCATGGATCTGCACTGTTTATCATGATGAACACACTTCATGTTGCCCCTATGCTTTTTTGGATATAGTTGAGGAAAATTATAATGATGGCATGACATACAGCCCTCAAACATGAAATTTATAGCTTCCATGGGTGGATTATCCATGTGAAGGAGAACATGGGAGGAACCCCATATGGTAAGAAATGGGAATGTATAGGTACACACCGTGTGATGAGATCACAAACGTGGCTTGAGTACACTAACACAAGATGGTTACACATACATGACCAAGCACTTAGGCAGGACCCCGAGTGGCATGGAACACAGTGTATATCCTCTATAGGAAATGTAAATCTATATGGATAGTGATATGTGTACATCTAGGGGCAGGACCACATGATTTATTAATAATACACGCCATGTGGGTCTCCTAACATTCCATATACCCCTTTGTTCTTTCTTAGGAAAACTTAATCATTCTTATCTCCTCCGTTTGGACATATATTTTCACCTATGAGTACCGTACCATCTATATTTTTCCATGTAGAACATAAGGGTTCCCTTTTGATTGGATTCTAAGAGACTAGGAGCGATTATTGGGGCATGAAACATATTGTGGTGATACCCAATGATAGTAGTGATCATGATATATCACTGAATATTTCCAAAAGAGTGGAAACACCTCCCATAATCTTTGGGAATGGGTCCTCTACCTATGGAGTGGAACCCGCATATGTGATTGGGCATGACTATTTGGGAAAACATAGTGGAACCTCCAATCACCCTAGGGAAGAGTCCTCCACCTATATAGTGGATCCCCCCATTTTCATTTTTGAGTCATTATATCCTAAGTGAAAAACCCCTATTAGATATGGAGAGGGACCTTAGTTACTTTATTTGAACCCCATGTTTCCAAATGGAAGAGGTCCCCAACCAATAAATTGGAACACCACAACATCTTGTTCACAGCTCCCCTCCCTACAATGTATAACCCCATATCATATAGGGCTCAGGTCCTAATGACACTATAGTGTGACCCCCTGATGCATCAGGGCACATGTCATCTTGGGAAACTTATATCGTGGAACCCCCCCTAAATCTCTAGAGAGTGGGTCCTATACATGGATATTGTGAACCCTAACTTTTCAGCATAGTGGAGGCACGTTGTCCTTCATTTAAACACTTCTAGGATGATTCTTGATATACTAGGCATTCTTGATTGACTTTTGGAACTATTAGTGACACATTTTCCTCGTACAATCTTTGATATCACTCTCATTTGGGATTCATTGGGTTGAGAATATATATATATATATATATATATATCCATGTAGTGTAATTTGCTTATTCTCATTCTTTGGGATGTGAAAACACATGAGGAATGCCACATGCTTTCTAGGATTATCGTGATATGGTTTTATGAGGTTATTGTCCTATTGTGTGTGTCAAAGACTCGATGATTAGTCCATATACACACCGTGTTGGGCCTCTTGTACTTGGATGAGGTCTATATTTCTCTTAGTTTTAGATGAGCTGCATCATGTTAATTATTTATGATCTAATATTAATCTATTCCTTTTTTGTCTCTTTCTCCTCCCCCTTCCATATTTTTGGGAATCTGGATGTTCATGTTTATAATCGCTCGTATATTGTATTTTCACACACATTTCATGTCTTATGAATATGATGGATAAGTTGGAGGTGACTTCCAATTAGATTAGGTAAACTTTATTCATTTGACCATGTGTTGTGGTCAATTCATAGGGACCATGAGTTAAGATCCTTCTAATATTTACATTCTAGTTTTCTCGGGGTGGGACATATTTTGGGTCGGTTGTGTATTATTCCCATTTAGTTTTTAGTGTTCAATATCATACTCTAATACACCCTGTAAGTTTTCAGACATGGTTTACTTTCAATATGATATATTATCTCATTCTCCTTTCTTGTCACTTATTCATTGAGATGGTCATGTGTGTGTGTAAAATGTCATATAGTAAACTTATTCCCATGTTATATTTTCCATTCGAAACTTCTCACATTCCCCAAGACTATAGAGGTAGTCTTGGAATAGTTTCCGCTTAAGACAAGGTTAGGTTTGGCTCATGAAAATAGTGTAAGATGATTGAGATGGACTATTCATCACATTTTAAAAATCATCAATGCTTTTCAACCATTTATACTACTAATAATAAATTAAATGTGAGATGATATGAGGATGGACTTCATTACCTATACATTCTCAGGTAAAAATTTTCTAGTTGAATTCCAAATCCAATATAGTGAACCAGACCATCATAATCGAGCAAAAATTGAGGAAGAAGATGTTGTGATCTAGGGTAGTTTAGAACCTAAAAAGATTAGTGGTTTGACAAGAGGTTAGAAGTGACAACATATGAATATCTGGGCTAGTAGAAACATCCATTTGACACCCACAAAAATTATTGGGTATGTAACTAGTGGGGGAATCCTGGGAATAAGTGTCCCTAGTGACCCATAGACCCCATCAAGTGTCGAGTTTGTGGAAGATTGTAGAATATTAAATGATTCTACATGAACATTCCATTTATTCGATTTTGGAGTGGATTATTACTAGCGCTACATTAAAATAAAGATTGAGAAGAACCTCACCATGTATTTAGCTAGATTACTACTTGTATTTGAAGAAAAATAGGAGGTCATGGTAATGGTATCCATACATCATATTTTCAGCACCAATAATGTGGACTGAATCCAGGTAATCATGTTGTAGAAATGGTATGGATATTATTTTAGATTTATTCAATGATGCCTATATTAAAGAATCACGAAGCTGGGTTATATATTATTCAAGTTACTAATCTTGTTTCCTCTTCTATTACTTCATAATTATATGATACGGTTACATCAAATTCATTCATATTTGTGCCTATTATGGAATGAGAAAGGTTTTAGGTGGGGTACTCTTATTGTGGAGTGACACATGATACAACTTTGTGTATCTAATCAGAAAAAAATAATACAATTCAAGGAAATTCTTTTTAGGTATGAATCCATTGTTTCTTATGTAACCATTTAATCCTCTAGACAATATGTGTTGATGTCATTCCCATGATAGTGTAGTTGGTTTATTATCATACCTATATGGATTTTTATTTTCAATTGGGAGTCATTTACACAAGAAGAGGATGGTACGTATATTTATATGGATGGTTTTGATTTCTAGATTGGTTTAAATGGACTTGAAAATCCTTGTCTAGGTGGATACACTTCCCATATTTATAGGGCAAACAAGGATAATCAGGAACTTCAATGAATAGTGTTCTCTACTAAAGTAAATTTATTTAGGGATTTTTTTGCTAAAGAATTTTCATCCCTACCTCTTGTGAGTGAGTTAGTGTTTATTATTGATGTAGTTCCTTGAGATAAACTAGTGTCCATTCCTTATTACATGATTACTATTACATGGTTTCAGGAGATAAACAGTTATTGTGGGGATTCTGAGGTCAAGGGTTTTATATGGTAATGTATTTCCCTATAGGGTTCACCAGTCCTTTACACCATGAAGGAATATAGAACCCTCATGAATTGAGGGGATTTATAGAAATTCAATTAGCTTATAGTGAAAAACCATTATACATAAATGTAGATAGGAAATTTCTCTAACTAACATGGACTAATGAGGGTATTATCGAAGATAAAATTTAGATTTGGATATCATCCGGTCTGACTCTAGGTTTAGATATTAGAAATTTTTATTTCGATAATTGGTAAAAATTATATGAGTATCTTAGGATATTTTTTGGTCTTATGAACACTTCTTACATCTTCATGTCGTTGATGAATATTTTTTTCTATCACTACCTGGAATCTATTTTTGTGGTCATTTTAGGTGAAATCATTATGTATTCTCATAATCGACGTGACCATGAAACTCATATTGGGATTGATATGAATACACTAAGAGAGAACCTGTAACGCCCCGACCCTAGTTTCCTAGAGTCGGTGCCTTATTACATAACATTGGCATGATCACAAGAAAGATCAAATCTCGAAAGACCGATTGGTTTAGTAGCCTTGGAAACACTAGATATATTCATAAGTTTTACATTACATCATAAAATGAAAAACTACTACAACAACATAATGTTTCCACAGTCCACACTATAATCCCCTCATAATATCCCTGCAGGTCATTCATAACTTACATCTTCACTTCCTGGGAAAAATAAAACATAGAAAAGGGGTGAGCTCAAATGCCCAGTAAGGATAACAATATAGCGGAAACTTTCATAAATAAGAATAAACATTTAAGGCAATGTATAACTAAAACAAAAGCCTTTTAAATATGAACTTTCAACATGGTATGGCATAAATAAAATGAAATAATTCCATTTACTTATTCACATGGATATTCTACTAATCGAATAATCACATGCAAAAATCAATAACCACTTTCATAATGTTGGAATGCATAATGCCAGACTATCATAACCACATAGTCAAGGCCTCGTGCCAAGACTACAAATAAGATTTTGTCAAGGCCTTGTTCCAACAAACTAGTTTGTCTCATGAGACCTACCGATGCATCGAGGAGCTATAGCGGGCTCCACCCGTCACATATTAAGTCCAATTCATTCCCATATGAAAAGGTTTAAACATAACATAAACATTCGTATTAAAACTAGCATACGAAATGTCAATACTTTCACCATAAACTATGAATGGTATAAAAATAGCACATCCACAGTCAAACATATCACAAAACATTCAATACAATATAGAAGTTTTGTATCATAATAAATCAACTTCAAATAAGCGTAAAATCCGTCAAAGGATGTTGACATAGATGAAATCAAAACAATTTTTAGATAAATATCCCTTTCTATTTTTGAATTCATTTAAGAGCCATATAAAATAAAAAATTTTCTTGAAAATATTCTTATAAGATTGTAAGGGAAGCTTTGAAGATTTTATAATGGCGGAAAATAGCCACACCCGCCGTATAAGTTAAAAAAAATTCTTACCTTAATTCTGTCGAAAAGGTTAAAAAGGACCTTGTTTTGAAAACGACGGAAAGATTCCTTTATAAACCACTTATAAAAGTAAAAAAGGGTCTAAATGACTTTAACTCATACTCTAGTAAATAGTAAAAATGTTTTGAAATACATTTTTAAGAAACATGGATGTGGATGATAAAGAGATCCCAGTAGATTATTACATATAAACAACCTCGGATAATGAAGAGATTGTGAAATAACCCTTACCTTGTACTTTTCCTTGGTTGGGGTAGGTTAACCTCCTGTATAATGGTGAAATAATTGTTATTAAATTATACGAGAATCATATACATTAATATGATATCATATATGATCTTTTAATATTGATTTGATAATAATATCTTAGTATTATCATTATATCGGGTGTTAACTTACTTGTTTTCTTTTATATGTTTTGTTACGTAAGACATGTTTGTAAAGGATAGGTTGTATATTATTCATATCCAGAATTATATCAAGTCCTTAAACATCATTTTTAAATCATCAAATGATAATTATACTTGAATGGATACGATGGAGAATGAATCTCATCGCGTTCGTGGAGACGGTAGTCCGTACGTACGCACGAGCGACAATATCATTCTTTTGATATTAAAATAATATATAAATGGATGGTATATCATATATACAGAATCATTAACATGTTATTATTATTATTTACATGAGTTACACATCATTATTATACCCATCCAAATAATAATATATTGAATAACAATTACACCACGACGTGGAGACGGTAAGCCGTACGTACGCACGTATGGTGACATGTTATTCAAAGGGTGGATAGAATACTGAATATGGTTGTACCATATTTATAATAACATCACAGTATATGTAAGATACTGGAGTTATTATTTTAGAATGGTAAGAACAAAGAAAGAGGAAGTGGAAGAAGAAAGGAACTTAGAAAAGGGTGGTGAAATCATTACCTCTTCTTCGGGTTCTTCCTTTTGATTTGATCAAAAGGGCTCATTAGGTTGGCTTTCTGATCAAACTAAGGCCTCTAGGTTGTAGTGAGGGATGTTGGGAGAGTATTTGGGCAGAGTTTGGCCGAACCAAAAGGCTTTGAAGGTGTGAAGAAATGAGAAGTAGGAGTGCCCTTTTATAAGAGGGGTGAGGGGCACCTTTGGAAAATCTAGAAATATTAATTTATAATAAATTCATATTCGGTTTCTAAAGGCTCCAAAGTTTATTATTCAAAGGTTAAGGTGGGGATAGGTCTAAAACAACTCAACCAATAGAATTTAGACAGGTTTGGGTACTTATATTAACCATATCTTTAAGTATTAACTCTAAGTTAATTAGTTTCACTTTTACAATGTCTCTTTGTATTTTTATATAATATGGTTAATAAACTTACTATATACATCCAAGCGACCCCCAAGTGGTACATTAATGATGAAAATATCATGATATAAGTCTCTTGGCCGAACCTTAGATTTTTAGGAATTTAATATCAATTAATAATATAATATTTGTTTAAGAACTCTTTTATGTCAATTTTGACACTATTCAATAGTTGATTTTTTTGAAACTCATAACATATTGATTACTTAGAAAAAGTCAATTAAATCAATCCTAATATATCATATTATCCTAGAAAATTAGTTTAATTCATTAAAAGTTTCATATTATATTTATTTGGGTATTTATAATATCAATTATTTTAATTTTTCACTATTATGGTAATTACTGCATCATCATTGTGTCATATATAAAATAAATTATTTAATGTCTAAAAATTATAAATAAAATATCATTATGTAGTAAATCTTTTTATCTTTCTAATTAATATTTATAATCTAAAATCCAACATATATAACCAAATGTAACAATTGTTTTTCTAAAAGATATATGCTTGTGTCATTTTTGTATTCATTTTAACTTAATTAAAATAAAGTGTCATTATCACTTACAAGTGGATCCATGGGGTCCCCAAATTGACACAAAGATGCCCATGGTAGACCATGTATCAACCAATAGGGTTAAGACACGTTTTAGGGTAATTTAGTATTATTATAATATTATTTTTTTTAACCCTTATTTACCGGATTTACCCTTTACCATGGTAAATAAAATATTTACCGCAGTAATTATTCAAAATGTCTAAAAATAAAAGTTACAAATTTACACAATTTGAACATCCTGATTCCAAATATGGAATCCATTTTCCTAAATTCAAAACACAGAAGTGGCAGAAATTAATTTAAAATTAATTCCCGTTGTCAAAACAAAAAGCGTGTTTTTAAGAGATAATAACTATCAAAAGATTGACACTTGTTTATGTTCGGTTTAATTGTAAAATTATGTCCAATGACCAACATTATATTAAATGGTAAAAATATATTCTAAATATACTTTAAAACCACTCAAATTCATTATTTATCACTATTAATTATTTTGATTAAAAAAGTTGTTTTTAATTAAAATTTAGTAATTTTCACTATTCATCAAAATATGAAAGTTATCCGAAAAGAACCAAAATTTCACCTTAGGCTAAATTTGATATTCCGAATCCAAAAATGAAGTCCATTTTAAAATATAAAATATATATAACTTCAAAAAGTAGGTATTACTATTCATAACAGCTAGTTTGATTGGTTAGGGTGTGTTAGAACTCGGTGTTGCGTACAACACACGCTAGCGTACCGTGGAAGCTTGGGATGTTTCATTTTAAATTTTTGATGTCCCCATTTAGTCAAAAAGTTTAAAATATAGTATCTAAAAAGGGTTCACTATTAAAATTTGGTAAAAGTGCAATATTGAAAATGAATTTGTTCTTACATTATGTCTAAGAAACTCATAATATGGATTCTAAAATTATAAGGATTATATAATATTTAAAATTTAGTTAACACTATTCATAACCTCTTTTGAATGGATTTTTTTTGTAAGTCATGGTGTGATTGAACTCGGTGTTGCATGTAGTGAAAGTTATTGAATTATTTTGAAGAACTAACACACTTATGGAATCTTGGGGTGTTACATTCTCCCCTCCTTCAATAAATTGCGTCCTCGCAATTTGAAATTGTTCTTCGAAAATAAAAGGTTGAAAATAGATAATATATTTGTGGGAAACCCCACATCGGAAATTGGGTTACTAAAATTTAGTCTTAATATGAGGAAAAGAGAAATGAAAGGGTCACCACCATATTATGATCTCGATTAGGAGAACATTGGTGGAAATTTGAGACATATAATTGGAGGAAAAACGTAAATATTTATAGGTAGTGATTGAGGTCATCAATCACAAACAAGTATAAAATTGATGTCCTTAAATCCATCAATCTATGATGATTTGAAATACCATCGGTTCAACAAAACATAGGGTATTAGGATAACACATTTTTGACGTTTCAAAATATCTTAGTTGAAATCCCACATCGAAAAATGAATTAATGAGGCCTCTATTTAAAATAAATAGTCGAAAGTATGAAGATTACCGAAAATAACACATACTAGGGTTCCATGTAGTAAAATATGGATATGGAAGAAAAATCTAACCATCAATTACCTGATGGAGAGTGGTAGAGATCATGGCTATGAAAAGGCCAACAATCCCAAAGCCATAAATTAGTGATGATTTAAGGTACCATCTAGGAAAACATTTTTGTTCTAATTTGCTTTTCTTAATATTGAGGAATTTTTTTATGAGATTGTCTAAGATCATATAGAAATATACTTACTTTATAATTAGAGTTTTATCCATTAATAAATTTCTACCACAAACTCATCTTTCACTCTAAAAGATAATAGAATGTAAAAAAAATTCTATTTACACTATTCGTATAGGGTTCCAAAATAAACGAATTTATAATTCATCTACATGATCTTTTAGTAAAAACTACATTATTTAATCCAGGACATCTCATGGGCCAGTGGTAGGTGATACACCCTTGTCGCCCTTCGGTTGCGGGTTCAAGTCTCGCAACCGCGACGGGTTGCCGCCCGACCTCCGGGTTGTCCTTTTATAGAAATCCAAAATTAATCTAGACTAGAACTATCCAAAATACTTCTGTCCAAACTCACAGTCCAACATTTATAACTAAGGTAAACATAATGTAGATCCTTTTTACCCCGTAATAGCATATGAATACCTTCATCAAGTATTCTTTTAATACATTGAAACATCCTGATTTACCATAATCTTTATTGATTACATTCATGCTCCCTTATTCCATATAGAATGCTGTATATACTTCATCAATCCAAAAATGTTTTAAACCCCAACTATGATGGAATAGACAAATCATTAACCAGCTTCAAGGTAGTCAAGAATATCCAATATAATTTATCCAAATCAATCATGTATTATTCCAAAATCACTACCTCAGTATCAGAACTATATTATGATTTATCATTCTCTAAACCATATATTTTCCAAAAATTTATCCTGCTATTGAGTCACTTTTCTTTGTTCCACACAATCTCAAGTCCTTAATAAAATAGTACTGCAGTACAATCCTTATATACTCCATAATTATTATAACAAGTACATTGGTGATACAACACTCAATTGACATAATCAACATAAGAACTCTAATCATTCCTCTTCATCTGTGGTAGTATCATAACTTGATTATTATCCAATAGCATCATTTGCGTCATTGTCTGATGACTGGGACATAGGTTCGCGTAGTGTCCAAACTCTTTGCAAATGAAGCATTGTATATTTGAAACCATTTTCTTACCCTTGCAGTCACGTACTTTGTGCCCTATTCCTCCACACTTATAACAAACTCCCATTCCTTTCAGGCAAGTTCCAGGGTGTTTCTTTCCACAGTTACCACATATGGGAAAATTCTTCTTTTCCCTCTTCCCTTTATCCATCTTTTTCTCTTCTATCCTTTTCTTCTCTTGCTTCCCTTCAAAGCCATAGGACTCAATAAACTCTTTACTTATCTTATCAATACATGATATTATTTCTTCATATGATGATAATACATGGGAGACTATTTCTCTTATAAATTCTAGCTTAAGACCATGAAAGATATGATCCTTCCTTCTCTTTGGATCATGTGCATTTCCGTAGTTCTCATTCCTTCTACTGGGCGCCATTTCTAAACAATGGCATAAACTAGATCAGTTTATGAATCAAAATACATAATCCCATACTTATAAAACACTTAACATAAATTGAACTATTTATGGATATAATCCATAATCATAAGAATGTTTTCTTTGAGGAAGTATATAGTCATAATCCCTTCAAAATGATTTGTAAATAAAATGAGAGTTATCCTAAGCATATCCCCCAGGAGTGTCATAACCAAGAGTGAAACAAGGCCAGTTGTCGTGCACCAGTTCCCGTTCGAGTCTAGCTCAAAGCGGTGTTTTCGGGTTTTACCCCTAGGTACATCTGTGCCAGAGCCGCCTCTACCTGCTCGTATCCAGACAGGGATGTATTGCTCGGAAAACTCACAAAATCTCTACAATACCAAAATTCTCGGAAGTCCTTTTATACTAATCCTCAAAGTTCATCTTAGGTCTACGTGCTCTAATCAGAGTTTATCTAAATCTAGCTTCCAAGGTTTGTACTAAAGTTCCTCTGATACCAACTGTAACGCCCCGACCCTAGTTTCCTAGAGTCGGTGCATTATTACATAACATTGGCATGATCACAAGAAAGATCAAATCTCGAAAGACCGATTGGTTTAGTAGCCTTGGAAACACTAGATATATTCATAAGTTTTACATTACATCATAAAATGAAAAACTACTACAACAACATAATGTTTCCACAGTCCACACTATAATCCCCTCAGAATATCCTTGCAGGTCATTCATAACTTACATCTTCACTTCCTGGGAAAAATAAAACATAGAAAAGGGGTGAGCTCAAATGCCCAATAAGGATAACAATATAGCGGAAACTTTCATAAATAAGAATAAACATTTAAGGCAATGTATAACTAAAACAAAAGCCTTTTAAATATGAAATTTCAACATGGTATGGCATAAATAAAATCAAATAATGCCATTTACTTATTCAGATGGATATTCTACTAATCGAATAATCACATGCAAAAATCAATAACCACTTTCATAATGTTGGAATGCATAATGCCAGACTATCATAACCACATAGCCAAGGCCTCGTGCCAAGACTACAAATAAGATTTTGTCAAGGCCTTGTGCCAAGACACTAGTTTGTCTCATGAGACCTACCGATGCATCGAGGAGCTATAGCGGGCTCCACCCGTCACATATTAAGTCCAATGCATTCCCATATGAAAAGGTTTAAACCTAACATAAACATTCGTATTAAAACTAGCATACGAAATGTCAATACATTCACCATAAACTATGAATGGTATAAAAATAGCACATCCACAGTCAAACATATCACAAAACATTCAATACAATATAGAAGTTTTGTATCATAATAAACCAACTTCAAATAAGCGTAAAATCCGTCAAAGGATGTTGACATAGATGAAATCAAAACAATTTTTAGAGAAATATCTCTTTCTATTTTTGAAATCATTTAAGAGCCATATAAAATAAAACATTTTCTTGAAAATATTCTTATAATATTGTAAGGGATGATTTGAAGATTTTATAATGGCGGAAAATAGCCGCACCCGCCGTATAAGTTAAAAAAACATTCTTACCTTAATTCTGTCGAAAAGGTTAAAAAGGACCTTGTTTTGAAAATGACGGAAAGATTCCTTATAAACCACTTATAAAAGTCAAAAAGGGTATAAATGACTTTAAATCATACTCTAGTAAATAGTAAAAATGTTTTGAAATACATTTTTAAGAAACATGGATGTGGATGATAAAGAGATCCCAGTAGATTATTACATATAAACAACCTCGGATAATGAAGAGATTGTGAAATAACCCTTACCTTGTACTTTTCCTTGGTTGGGGTAGGTTAACCTCCTGTATAATGGTGAAATAATTGTTATTAAATTATACAAGAATCATATACATTAATATGATATCATATATGATCTTTTAATATTGATTTGATAATAATATCTTAGTATTATCATTATATCGGGTGTTAACTTACTTGTTTTATTTTATATGTTTTGTTACGTAAGACATGTTTGTAAAGGATAGGTTGTATATTATTCATATCCAGAATGATATCAAGTCCTTAAACATCATTTTTAAATCATCAAATGATAATTATACTTGAATGGATACGATGGAGAATGAATCTCATCGCGTTCGTGGAGACGGTAGTCCGTACGTACGCACGAGCGACAATATCATTCTTTTGATATTAAAATAATATATAAATGGATGGTATATCATATATACAGAATCATTAACATGTTATATTTATTATTTACATGAGTTACACATCATTATTATACCCATCCAAATAATAATATATTGAATAACAATTACACCACGACGTGGAGACGGTAAGCCGTACGTACGCACGTATGGTGACATGTTATTCAAAGGGTGGATAGAATACTGAATATGGTTGTACCATAATTATAATAACATCACAGTATATTTAATATACTGGAGTTATTATTTTAGAATGGTAAGAACAAAGAAAGATGAAGTGGAAAAAGAAAGGAACTTAGAAAAGGGTGGTGAAATCATTACCTCTTCTTCGGGTTCTTCCTTTTGATTTGATCAAAAGGGCTCCTTAGGTTGGCTTTCTGATCAAACTAATGACTCTAGGTTGTAGTGGGGGATGTTGTGAGAGTATTTGGGCAGAGTTTGGCCGAACCAAAATGCTTTGAAGGAGTGAAGAAATGAGAACGAGGAGTGCCCTTTTATAAGAGGGGTGAGGGGCACCTTTGGAAAAGCTAGAAATATTAATTTATAATAAATTCATATTCGGTTTCTAAAGGCTCCAAAGTTGATTATTCAAAGGTTAAGGTGGGGATAGGTCGAAAACCACTCAACCAATAGAATTTAGACAGGTTTGGGTACTTATATTAACCTTATCTTTAAGTATTATCTCTAAGTTAATTAGTTTCACTTTTACAATGTCTCTTTGTATTTTTATATAATATGGTTAATAAACATACTATATACATCCAAGCGACCCCCAAGTGGTACATTAATGATGAACCTATCATGATATAAGTCTCTTGGACGAACCTTAGATTTTTAGGAATTTAATATCAATTAATAATATAATATTTTTTTAAGAACTGTTTTATGTCAATTTTGACACTATTCAATAGTTGATTTTTGTGAAACTCATAACAGATTGATTACTTCGAACAAAGTCAATTAAATCAATCCTAATATATCATATTATCCTATAAAATTAGTTTAATTCATTAAAAGTTTCATATTATATTTATTTGGGTATTTATAATATCAATTATTTTAATTTTTCACTATTATAGTAATTACTGCATCATCATTCTGTCATATATAAAATAAATTATTTAATGTCTAAAAATTATAAATAAAATATAATTATGTAGTAAATCTTTTTATCTTTCTAATGAATATTTATAATCTAAAATCCAACATATATAACCCTATGTAACAATTGTTTTCCTAAAAGATATATGCTTGTGTCATTTTTGTATTCATTTTAACTTAATTAAAATAAAGTGCCATTATCACTTACAAGTGGATCCATGGCGTCCCCAAATTGACAAAAAGATGCCCATGGTCCACCATGTATCAACCAATAGGGTTAAGACACGTTTTAGGGTAATTTAGTATTATTATAATATTATTTTTTTTAACCCTTATTTACCGGATTTACCCTTTACCATGGTAAATAAAATATTTACCGCAGTAATTATTCAAAATGTCTAAAAATAAAAGTTACCTATTTACACAATTTGAACATCCTGATTCCAAATATGGAATCCATTTTCCTAAATTCAAAACACAGAAGTGGCAGAAATTAATTTAAAATTAATTCCCGCTGTCAAAACAAAAAGCGTGTTTTTAAGAGATAATAACTATCAAAAGATTGACACTTGTTTATGTTCGTTTTAATTGTAAAATTATGTCCAATGACCAAAATTATATTAAATGGTAAAAATATATTCTAAATATACTTTAAAACCACTCAAATTCATTATTTATCACTCTAATTATTTTGATTAAAAAAGTTGTTTTTAATTAAAATTTAGTAATTTTCACTATTCATCAAAATATGAAAGTTATCCGAAAAGTACCAAAATTTCACCTTAGGCTAAATTTGATATTCCGAATCCAAAAATGAAGTCCATTTTAAAATATAAAATATATATAACTTCAAAAAGTAGGTATTACTATTCATAACAGCTAGTTTGATTGGTTACGGTGTGTTAGAACTCGGTGTTGCGTACAACACACGCTAGCGTACCGTGGAAGCTTGGGATGTTTCATTTTAAATTATTGATGTCCCCATTTAGTCAAAAAGTTTAAAATATAGTATCTAAAAAGGGTTCACTATTAAAATTTGGTAAAAGTGCAATACTGAAAATGAATTTGTTCTTACATTATGTCTAAGAAACTCATAATATGGATTCTAAAATTATAAGGATTATATAAAGTTTAAAATTTAGTTAACACTATTCATAACCTCTTTTGAATGGATTTTTTTTTGTAAGTCATGGTGTGATTGAACTCGGTGTTGCATGTAGTGAAAGTTATTGAATTATTTTGAAGAACTAACACACTTATGAAATCATGGGGTGTTACATTCTCCCCTCCTTCAATAAATTGCGTCCTCGCAATTTGAAATTGTTCTTAGAAAATAAAATGTTGAAAATAGATAATATATTTGTGGGAAACCCCACATCGGAAATTGGGTTACTAAAATTTAGTCTTAATATGAGGAAAAGAGAAATGAAAGGGTCACCACCAAATTATGATCTCGATTAGGAGAACATTGGTGGAAATTTGAGACATATAATTGGAGGAAAAACGTAAATATTTATAGGTAGTGATTGAGGTCATCAATCACAAACAAGTATAAAATTGAGGTCCTTAAATCCATCAATCTATGATGATTTGAAATACCATCGGTTCAACAAAACATAGGGTATTAGGATAACACATTTTTGACGTTTCAAAATATCTTAGTTGAAATCCCACATCGAAAAATGAATTAATGAGGCCTCTATTTAAAATAAAGAGTCGAAAGTATGAAGATTACCGAAAATAACACATACTAGGGTTCCATGTAGTAAAATATGGATATGGAAGAAAAATCTAACCATCAATTACCTGATGGAGAGTGGTAGAGAACATGGCTATGAAAAGGCCAACAATCCCAAAGCCATAAATTAGTGATGATTTAAGGTACCATCTAGGAAAAAAATTTTGTTCTAATTTGCTTTTCTTAATATTGAGGAATTTTTTTATGAGATTGTCTAAGATCATATAGAGATATACTTACTTTATAATTAGAGTTTTATCCATTAATAAATTTATACCACAAACTCATCTTTCACTCTAAAAGATAATAGAATGTAAAAAAAATTCTATTTACACTATTCGTATAGGGTTCCAAAATAAACGAATTTATAATTCATCTACATGATATTTTAATAAAAACTACATTATTTAATCCAGGACATCTCATGGTCCAGTGGTAGGTGATACACCCTTGTCGCCCTTCGGTTTCGGGTTCAAGTCTCGCAGCCGCGACAGGTTGCCGCCCGACCTCCGGGTTGTCCTTTTATGGAAATACAAAATTAATCTAGACTAGAACTATCCATAATACTTCTGTCCAAACTCACAGTCCAACATTTATAAGGAAGGTAAACATAATGTAGATCCTTTTTACCCCGTAATAGCATATGAATACCTTCATCATGTATTCTTTTAATACACTGAAACATCCTGATTTACCATAATCTTTATTGATTACATTCATGCTCCCTTATTCCATATAGAATGCTGGATATACTTCATCAATCCAAAAATGTTTTAAACCCCAACAATGATGGAATAGACAAATCATTAACCAGCTTCAAGGTAGTCAAGAATATCCAATATAATTTATCCAAATCAATCATGTATTATTCCAAAATCACTACCTCAGTATCAGAACTATATTATGATTTATCATTCTCTAAACCATATATTTTCCAAAAATTTATCCTGCTATTGAGTCACTTTTCTTTGTTCCACACAATCTCAAGTCCTTAATGAAATAGTACTGCAGTACAATCCTTATATACTCCATAATTATTATAACAAGTACATTGGTGATACAACACTCAATTGACATAATCAACATAAGAACTCTAATCATTCCTCTTCATCTGTGGTAGTATCATAACTTGATTATTATCCAATAGCATCATTTGCGTCATAGTCTGACGACTGGGACATAGGTTCGCGTAGTGTCCGAACTCTTTGCAAATGAAGCATTGTACATTTGAAACCATTTTCTTACCCTTGCAGTCACGTACTTTGTGCCCTTTTCCTCCACACTTATAACAAACTCCCATTCCTTTCAGGCAAGTTCCAGGGTGTTTCTTTCCACAGTTACCACATATGGGAAAATTCTTCTTTTCCCTCTTCCCTTTATCCATCTTTTTCTCTTCTATCCTTTTCTTCTCTTGCTTCCCTTCAAAGCCATAGGACTCAGTAAACTCTTTACTTATCTTATCAATACATGATATTATTTCTTCATATGATGATAATACATGGGAGACTATTTCTCTTATAAATTCTAGCTTAATACCATGAACGATATGATCCTTCCTTCTCTTTGGATCATGTGAATTTCCGGAGTTCTTATTCCTTCTACTGGGCGCCATTTCTAAACAATGGCATAAACTAGATCAGTTTATGAATCAAAATACATAATCCCATACTTATAAAACACTTAACATAAATTGAACTATTTATGGATATAATCCATAATCATAAGAATGTTTTCTTTGAGGAAGTATATACTCATAATCCCTTCAAAATGATTTGTAAAGAAAATGAGAGTTATCCTAAGCATATCCCCCGGGAGTGTCGTAACCAAGAGTGCAGCAAGGCCCGTTGTCGTGCACCAGTTCCCGTTCGAGTCTAGCTCAAAGCGGTGTTTTCGGGTTTTACCCCTAGGTACATCTGTGCCAGAGCCACCTCTACCTGCTCGTATCCAGACAGGGATGTATTGCTCGGAAAACTCACAAAATCTCTACAATACCAAAATTCTCGGAAGTCCTTTTATACTAATCCTCAAAGTTCATCTTAGGTCTACGTGCTCTAATCAGAGTTTATCTAAATCTAGCTTCCAAGGTTTGTACTAAACTTCCTTTGATACCAACTATAACGCCCCGACCCTAGTTTCCTAGAGTCGGTGCATTATTACATAACATTGGCATGATCACAAGAAAGATCAAATCTCGATAGACCGATTGGTTTAGTAGCCTTGGAAACACTAGATATATTCATAAGTTTTACATTACATCATAAAATGAAAAACTACTACAACAACATAATGTTTCCACAGTCCACACTATAATCCCCTCATAATATCCCTGCAGGTCATTCATAACTTACATCTTCACTTCCTGGGAAAAATAAAACATAGAAAAGGGGTGAGCTCAAATGCCCAGTAAGGATAACAATATAGCGGAAACTTTCATAAATAAGAATAAACATTTAAGGCAATGTATAACTAAAACAAAAGCCTTTTAAATATGAACTTTCAACATGGTATGGCATAAATAAAATGAAATAATGCCATTTACTTATTCACATGGATATTCTACTAATCGAATAATCACATGCAAAAATCAATAACCACTTTCATAATGTTTGAATGCATAATGCCAGACTATCATAACCACATAGCCAAGGCCTCGTGCCAAGACTACAAATAAGATTTTGTCAAGGCCTTGTGCCAAGACACTAGTTTGTCTCATGAGACCTACCGATGCATCAAGGAGCTATAGCGGGCTCCACCCGTCACATATTAAGTCCAATGCATTCCCATATGAAAAGGTTTAAACATAACATAAACATTCGTATTAAAACTAGCATACGAAATGTCAATACTTTCACCATAAACTATGAATGGTATAAAAATAGCACATCCACATTCAAACATATCACAAAACATTCAATACAATATAGAAGTTTTGTATCATAATAAATCAACTTCAAATAAGCGTAAAATCCGTCAAAGGATGTTGACATAGATGAAATCAAAACAATTTTTAGAGAAATATCTATTTCTATTTTTGAAATCATTTAAGAGCCATATAAAATAAAACATTTTCTTGAAAATATTCTTATAAGATTGTAAGGGAAGCTTTGAATATTTTATAATGGCGGAAAATAGCCGCACCCGCCGTATAAGTTAAAAAAAACATTCTTACCTTAATTCTGTCGAAAAGGTTAAAAAGGACCTTGTTTTGAAAATGACGGAATGATTCCTTTATAAACCACTTATAAAAGTCAAAAAGGGTATAAATGACTTTAACTCATACTCTAGTAAATAGTAAAAATGTTTTGAAATACATTTTTAAGAAACATGGATGTGGATGATAAAGAGATCCCAGTAGATTATTACATATAAACAACCTCGGATAATGAAGAGATTGTGAAATAACCCTTACCTTGTACTTTTCCTTGGTTGGGGTAGGTTAACCTCCTGTATGATGGTGAAATAATTGTTATTAAATTATACAAGAATCATATACATTAATATGATATCATATATGATATTTTAATATTGATTTGATAATAATATCTTAGTATTATCATTATATCGGGTGTTAACTTACTTGTTTTCTTTTATATGTTTTGTTAAGTAAGACATGTTTGTAAAGGATAGGTTGTATATTATTCATATCCAGAATTATATCAAGTCCTTAAACATCATTTTTAAATCATCAAATGATAATTATACTTGAATGGATACGATGGAGAATGAATCTCATCGCGTTCGTGGAGACGGTAGTCCGTACGTACGCACGAGCGACAATATCATTCTTTTGATATTAAAATAATATATAAATGGATGGTATATCATATATACAGAATCATTAACATGTTATATTTATTATTTACATGAGTTACACATCATTATTATACCCATCCAAATAATAATATATTGAATAACAATTACACCACGACGTGGAGACGGTAAGCCGTACGTACGCACGTTTGGTGACATGTTATTCAAAGGGTGGATAGAATACCGAATATGGTTGTACCATATTTATAATAACATCACAGTATATGTAAGATACTGGAGATATTATTTTAGAATGGTAAGAACAAAGAAAGAGGAAGTGGAAGAAGAAAGGAACTTAGAAAAGGGTGGTGAAATCATTACCTCTTCTTCGGGTTCTTCCTTTTGATTTGATCAAAAGGGCTCCTTAGGTTGGCTTTCTGATCAAACTAAGGCCTATAGGTTGTAGTGAGGGATGTTGGGAGAGTATTTGGGCAGAGTTTGGCTGAACCAAAAGGCTTTGAAGGTGTAAAGAAATGAGAAGGAGGAGTGCCCTTTTATAAGAGGGGTGAGGGGCACCTTTGGAAAAGCTAGAAATATTAATTTATAATAAATTCATATTCGGTTTCTAAAGGCTCCAAAGTTGATTATTCAAAGGTTAAGGTGGGGATAGGTCGAAAACCACTCAACCAATAGAATTTAGACAGGTTTGGGTACTTATATTAACCTTATCTTTAAGTATTAACTCTAAGTTAATTAGTTTCACTTTTACAATGTCTCTTTGTATTTTTATATAATATGGTTAATAAACTTACTATATACATCCAAGCGACACCCAAGTGGTACATTAATGATGAACCTATCATGATATAAGTCTCTTGGCCGAAACTTAGATTTTTAGGTATTTAATATCAATTAATAATATAATATTTGTTTAAGAACTCTTTTATGTCAATTTTGACACTATTCAATAGTTGATTTTTGTGAAACTCATAACAGATTGATTACTTCGAACAAAGTAAATTAAATCAATCAAAATATATCATATTATCCTAGAAAATTAGTTTAATTCATTAAAAGTTTCATATTATATTTATTTGGGTATTTATAATATCAATTATTTTAATTTTTCACTATTATAGTAATTACTGCATCATCATTGTGTCATATATAAAATAAATTATTTAATGTCTAAAAATTATAAATAAAATATAATTATGTAGGAAATATTTTTATATTTCTAATGAATATTTATAATCTAAAATCCAACATATATAACCCTATGTAACAATTGTTTTGCTAAAATATATATGCTTGTGTCATTTTTGTATTCATTTTAACTTAATTAAAATAAAGTGTCATTATCACTTACAAGTGGATCCATGGGGTCCCCAAATTGACACAAAGATGCCCATGGTCGACCATGTATCAACCAATAGGGTTAAGACACGTTTTAGGGTAATTTAGTATTATTATAATATTATTTTGTTTAACCCTTATTTACCGGATTTACCCTTTACCATGGTAAATAAAATATTTACCGCAGTAATTATTCAAAATGTCTAAAAATAAAAGTTACCTATTTACACAATTTGAACATCCTGATTCCAAATATGGAATCCATTTTCCTAAATTCAAAACACAGAAGTGGCAGAAATTAATTTAAAATTAATTCCCGCTGTCAAAACAAAAAGCGTGTTTTTAAGAGATAATAACTATCAAAAGATTGACACTTGTTTATGTTGGGTTTAATTGTAAAATTATGTCCAATGACCAAAATTATATTAAATGGTAAAAATATATTCTAAATATACTTTAAAACCACTCAAATTCATTATTTATCACTATTAATTATTTTGATTAAAAAAGTTGTTTTTAATTAAAATTTAGTAATTTTCACTATTCATCAAATTATGAACGTTATCCGAAAAGTACCAAAATTTCACCTTAGGCTAAATTTGATATTCCGAATCCAAAAATGAAGTCCATTTTAATATATAAAATATATATAACTTCAAAAAGTAGGTATTACTATTCATAACAGCTAGTTTGATTGGTTACGGTGTGTTAGAACTCGGTGTTGCGTACAACACACGCTAGCGTACCATGGAAGCTTGGGATGTTTCATTTTAAATTTTTGATGTCCCCATTTAGTCAAAAAGTTTAAAATATATTATCTAAAAAGAGTTCACTATTAAAATTTGGTAAAAGTGCAATACTAAAAATGAATTTGTTCTTACATTATGTCTAAGAAACTCATAATATGGATTCTAAAATTATAAGGATTATATAAAGTTTAAAATTTAGTTAACACTATTCATAACCTCTTTTGAATGGATTTTTTTTGTAAGTCATGGTGTGATTGAACTCGGTGTTGCATGTAGTGAAAGTTATTGAATTATTTTGAAGAACTAACACACTTATGAAATCTTGGGGTGTTACAGAACCAGTTGAATTATAGGCATAGTAAATATCATTCATTGATTGATAATTTATACATACAAGATGATATTATCTCAGATGCAAGAGTTTACATTGAACCATAGAAGAATAGAGGTGTAGTAACCTAAATTTTCTTAAATAATTTCATTTACATGTTATCTTTCTTGGGGTAGGTGGTTACTACATTTTCTTTGAATATGACATTCCACAAATAGAATAACCACTCAGGGGCTTGACTAGGAGGGTTGGGAAGTTTGTATGGTCTGAATCCAATGGCACAATCTTTTTTAGCTTAAATAGATATTTACTTCAGTGTTGTTCCTGATACTTCTAGGGCTATGTAGGATCTATACAGTTGATATTGATGCTTCAAGTATTTGTCTATGATTAGTTCTAATGTAAGAATATAATTTTTTGGAATACAGGTCACAGAAAATTTTTCCTCATGACAGGAATCATGCGATGCAAAATCTAGATTTGGTAGTTATTGTAGATGCCTTACAATTTTTTAGGTATTATATTCTAGGTGAATGTTTTTTGTTTCTCACAGACCAAAAAAATCTCTTGTGCAACATCACACTGTATGATCTGAACATTAAACACTAATGATGGGTTGAATATTTATAGTCCATTGATTTCATTATTTCCTATATTCCGAGTAAAGGAAATGATATTGTTAATGATTTATTAAAGAGGAATTAGACGCATGAAAATTACATGGCCTCTAGCGAATGAAATCTTATATATCTATTTTTATGAATCTTATGGATTTTAAGTACATTAGTAGATAGTTTTTACTTTCATCTCTATTAGTTACCTCTTCACAATGGTAGATTTTGAAGATGAGAAAGTTTTTTATCTTAAGTGCTTGGTCTTATGAGAGATTACTGCTAGATAGTACCCACCTCCAAATTAGTTTATTGATGATGAATACTTCCTCCATATACATTTTTGAATCTTGGATCCCATTGATATGTGATAGGTGATGATGTGGGTGTCACAAGATTCTTAGTGGTTAGCTCCCATGTCTATATCCAGGATGTAGCATGAAATGCACTGGCAGTATTGGTGGTCAGGGATAAAACATTTGATAGCATGATCTATCCCTTGGTGTACAACATATTTGTCAGTGAAGGTAGAGAACCGATGTCTTTTAGGATTTCTATAGACATGACTATTCTGATAATGGAAATGGGAGGATGTTTTGATTGCATTTGTAGTCATATTTCTTAGGTAACCTCATGGTGGTGGCATAATTTTAGTAGTCTTGGGTTTATTGATAACTGTATCCCACTAGCTTACTATCTAAGAGACCTTCCTAGTTGATTATCTTGGACGATTTTATGTCATTGTGTCCATTCGACTATATGGGTTCTCTCGTACAATCATTTTGTATAGGGAAACTCATTTCGCACCATGGTTCTAGAAGGGGTTATAGAAGGCTATGGGTACACAATTGGTTTTGAGCACATCCTTACACACATACAACAATTTTCAATCATAATAGGCAATACATGTGATATAGGCCTTGCTACGATCAAATTTTCATTATTTTAGTGGCACATAAGAGAATCATATCCTTATCCTAGAGTTTTCATATAATAAAATTTATCATTCATTGATTCTAGTGGCTTCATATGAGGCCATATAAGGTAGGTCATGTCATTCATCCCTATGTTGTTTAGATGTAGGAGAAGCAGTTCCACTAGATCCTTATCCCATTATAGAGACTTTGTAGTAGATTCAACATTCTGGGAAGATGATATCTATATCCCATTAAAGAAAGATAACTTATTTTGATCACAATAGATAGCCTCTATAGTTCATGGTTGGGGATCAAGTTTTCATAATGTTACCATCCAAACATGGGAATAGAATGATATGGAAGAATGGTATGTTTTTGTCTAACCTTTTTAGACCTTTTAAGATAGTAGTGAGAGTTGAGATTGTGCCAAATTAATTTCTATCACCTCAAAGGTAATGTTCCATCCTCGAAGTCTTCAACATTTCAAAGCATTGTAGTTTTCATGAAAACCATTGTCATACATTTTATCCCAAGGATGTTTAGTTTGAGGATGATTCTTCTTTTTATGAGTATTTTATAAACAATATTGACCAAATAATGAAGGATATTTATGGCTGGTTCGTTCATTTAGTAAGGGTTATTTTGTAGGACTGTGGGTACATTATGGGACATGGGGGGGGGGGGGTGAGAGGACAATGTATGTGCTCCGTGGGTAGAGTTATTAACATTTGAGGTTATAAATCCCTTATAAGGAAATAATGGGGATGAGTTCACTTATGATGTAAGACTATAACAACATAGTATTTATTTGAGGTATGGTTCATTTTATTTTCGGTCTAATCATTTATTGTGGACCTAATATAGAATCCCATTGAGGATAGAATGGCTATGGGGTGTGTCAGTGGCTTTTATGCTGACCGGATCCGTAACCATTATAGAAGACCAGCTAGACATGTGGTTTAGAAGAATCATGTATTGAAGTCCACATAGTTCCCCCTAACTATGTGTGTCTTGATAGTGAGAAGCAAGAGGCTTCACAATTTGAGTAAATATTTCATATCGGGTAGCCTACCCATGGGGATGCTCTTTAATTTTAGTTGTCTCATTTGTCAATATTGGTGCACATTTTCCAATACATTAGTGCCTAACCATGGAGATCACTTGTTAGGAACACTATTTGGACAACCATGAGTCCAAAACATACACCATTTTACATGTGTAAATTTTCAAAATTACCAAAAAATTTAATTAAACTGAAACCCACATCTCATTTTCATCTCTATTAGAATGAATTGTCTGAGGATATATCCTTCAAATCCAAATCATATGATTTATTTTCTGCATCCTTTGGATCTCCGATAAGATCTATAATGAAATCATTGGATCTGTGCGTGTATTTTCTTCAACTATCTTGATCCATGATCTATTTTTCAATCCCTCTATGAAGTTATCGAGGTGAAGACTCATCTTACCTATTTTTAGAGTGTGGACCCATTCTTCTATTTACTCTTATTTGGGACAAAATTAATCAACGATAGTAGATAATGATATTTGTACGAGCATGAGGTAGGAGGTATTATAATTATCCCATCATGTATTTATGTTTTAGTAATATGTGATATGAGTTGCATTGTAGTTTCACAATGTGTTTCCATTAATTTTTTTGTTCCATGAATTAGAAACTTGTTAAAATCCAAACCACATCGATATCAACTACCTCTGAAAGAGATGTCCCTTAGGGTTATCACTCATACAAGTCTATTTCATAAATATATACACAAATAACCCAATAGAGTGCTTGGAATTACCTTTCAATGATTATATCATTTTTATAGGGAATGAATGTAAAGGTATTTCACAAATAGTTCCCCTTATAATTAAAATGAATTAAATTGAGAATGAGTTGTATGACCATTTCACCCCTCTATACGAAACAATGATTATACCCTTATTGATATTAAATGATAATAAGATATGAATTATACCCTGGCTCTTATTAAATCCATGGGTACTCATCCCTAATTTTGTATGGGAATGAAGAAAATTTATAATTACAGTAAATTCTCATGATGACCCAAATTCTTGTTATATATAAATGGTCTGGGAGTCTAAAAGTTTTATATTAAAATAGAATTTTGAACCTTTATGATATTATTAAATGGGCATGAATACCCTTGTAATTCTAAATGGTCTTTATGTCCAATGTTCTTATATAACTATACCAGACATGGAGTCCCTTACTATAGTGATAGAAGGCATGGAATCAGTTACTAATATGATATCGAGATTGACATCCCTATACTGTGATATCAGTCATGGTGTACACATTCTGTGATAATTGGATTGGAGTCCCAATTATCATATAATAGGTATAGACTCACAATTATATGGTACTCGAAATGGAAACCTTATTACTACTGTTACTCTAGACATGGTTTCCCTTATAAATTTTATATCAGGAACTACTTCTCATTACACATGTTCATTCAAAAATTGGTATCATTTTTCTATATTTAATTCATATGAGTTATAAAATTTAATTTAATACTAATCCTACAAATGTCGTAAGAGATCGGGTTTTAAAGAATAATTTTTTTTATAAAACCATGATTCTATATTAAGTTTTGGACTAATAGTAATCAGATTATGAAAATAAATTAATATTTCATGACATATATTCTATAAATTTCCTTTAAAATATTACCAATTTGGATTATTTTATTTAATATACGGCTTACAATTATATCTCTTTTTACAAAATATTAGATCATTAGTTTAAACAAAAAAACATACTTATAAGTACAAAAAATATAAATTTGAATAGAAATTAATTAATTGGATTAAATATTACTGAATAATACATTGTTTAATTTAAATAATATTAAAAATATTTTGAGAAATTAAAATTTCTTACTTCATTCAATAAAATGATTTTTTTACAAAAATCAGTATTTATCAAAATTCCCTAAATAAATCAACATTTTCTAAAATATCCCAAACAATAACCCAAAGATAATTTTTATATTTCAATAAATTGTCTTTCAGTTTTTAAAATCAATTAATAAAATTTATCATCATCTAATTTTAAATTATGTGCACCATTAAAGGTATAAAAAACATCTTTTAATAAAAATATAGCTTTTAAGTGTAAAATTGGATTTATATTTATTTATTGAATAAAAAAAATATTATTCCTGTTGAAAATTATGATTAATAGATTATATATAACATTCAGTAGTCTAGTTCGAAAATATTGATTTTCTTAATTTATTGCTATAAAACCCACCTTTGATCATCTAAATTGTTTTTTAGAAAATGATTTCCTTTAATTTTCAAAATGAATTCATTTTCATTTGTAATTAGTTTTTCTCCAATTAGTTGGATATATAATCATATTTATATAAATATTTTTATAATTAATTGAATCATTTACAAAGCCTAGATTCCAATGGCTTTTTGATAACACTCATGTTAAATAATAATAATAATACTATATTGTTGTTAGCAAAAAATGGTTTTACATTTAACACGGGATACTGAATAAATTCGGTGTTGCATGTATTGTAAGATAAACTGAGTACTATGTGTAATGAAAGATAAATTTACAATTAAATGTATTTACGGTACCAAATATAATTTTATTCTTTTAATGTCAATTGGTGTTACATCACCCCACCCACTTAATACATTACATCAATATACATTAAACATTATCTCTATAGTCAAAGGGTGGTTATTTTAAAATAAATTTATTTTAAACCCACATAATAAAAAGACTTACTAAACTATCATCTTCATTAAAATGAAATGTATGTATAAGGTCATCTAGAATAACAGGAAAATTGGTCTTTGCGTATAAGAGAACTACATACATTTAAAGATATGAACATGAAAGAAAAACATAGGGCCTAAATTAGGAAATAGATTGAGTGATATCATAGATAACTGTAAATTGAATGATCATGAAAACTTTGAAAATAATAAACACATAGACCAAAGTGGTATGAAAAGGCATTTGATATCATCATATATAATGGTAATTGAAAAACCTTTTGTTTCTAGGATCATTTTACTACAGTTGAGGAATTTTCATTCCAACTATCGTAAGATAATATGGAAATATAATTGCATTATGAGTTCTATTTCACCCATTAATCAATTTCCACCCCAATCTCACATCTTTTTTCTAAATGATGATTAATCAAAATGAATTGTTTCATTTAGAATCACTGAAAACAACTTTTCAATACAAAATCATCATAAAAGGAGTAATCAATCTAATACAACTTTAATAAACCAAATCCAAAATGGTTAGAAAATGATAAGATAAATCCCAAAATGAATGAAAAATCATGAAATACTCTCAAAATTTCAAAAATAAAACCCAATGTTGAAACTAAACCATCCCAAAATTTACTAACCATTTTTTTAAAAATATACAAACTATATTTGAAGCCCTGATAATAAAATAATTATACCATATATTCCCCTTTGAAAATTCAATAGTTAACCAAAAAATAAAATCTCACATCATTAAGAACTAATATTACTCCATTCCAATATAAATTTCATGCTATATAGGACATGAATAGGTCTGTGGTCAGCAAGAAACCCTTATCATCATTTGATCATGGTTTTAGGCCCCATCACCATACCAGATACAACATTTTTTGACCCAGTATATTGGTTTTTTTATTTTAATTTTAATATTTAAAAATAATTCCTTTATAAAAACATTTCATCTTGATCCTTTGTGTTAAAATTACCTCAACAAAAAAATATTTCAAAAAATGTCATTAACTACCTCAATATTTTTACTACATAAAACCCTTGAATGACGTGTATGTGACATTGAGCATACAATCATTCTAAATCATATGAAACTATGATGGTATCCATAAATATTAATATAAACTCACAAAAAACATCATAATATCTATATTTATCTAAATAATCCATTGATAATAATAATAACAGCCCAAGTCCCACACTCTTGGATCCTAAATTAAAATCATGAGCATTACATTTCTAGTTATGATGATAAAAATTATGACCTCTTTTTTCTTTCCAAACCACAGAACATGAAAAGGAAAACATGGATCACATACATTATCAAATACTATATAGGAATATATTTTAAGAGAACATGGAAAGCACCCCCATAATGAATATCCAATTCGTAAAATGAACATTTCACCCTTTTAACCCATGTTATATTAATTAGAATTAAGTAAATATCATTATCTATTTTAAATAAACTCTTTATATAATTTATTCGGTATCATTATTTATGATCTTGGGAAAATGAAATATATGAAGGGCGTGGACAAATGATTAGAAATTGAAAACATATGTATTAAAAATTGACTATCATCATTGATCATAGGAAGAGAATACGGGTGTAATGATATAATAAAAGCGTATGAATATATAATATGTATATTAGAAACCATAAATACCTGGATCATTAAATATCAAAAAATGACATAAGTAATTGAAAAGGAAAATGAAATACGATTCAACAATATTGGTACATGGGATATAAATATTCATCAAGTGAAACGTCATAAACCAATATCTTACCTAGATAAGACATACTAGAATATTATAAAATCATTTCAGATAGCCCATACAAAGCTGTTACAAATTATAATAACTATATGAACAAAATCCAATATAATTATTCGTATAACATATTCATTACTCAATGCATTTCATTGATATGTGGGTGTACCCATCTTATAATTTATAATAGTCTCACCATGTGTTATATGGGAACACGCAATATTTATAATTTCTGAGAACTGAATATTGAATAAATCACATAGATAATTATTTTCATCCTAATTTTTTGAAAAAAAATTTATTCTTTTTAGAACATTAGAAACACATGGGAGATAAATTAGAACCATAAAAATATTTTGAAACATGATTAAACCATTGAAAAAAAATATTTCCATTAAATATATTTAAATCATCATAATCCCCTGGAAATAAAATAGGTTTCAAAACAATCTCTTTGAAATATGATTATCCCATGGAAAAGTAATTATTTCCATGACAATATATATGAAACATAATTAAATCATTTAAATGAAGTGGGTTCCATAACAATCTCATTGACATAAAATTAATCCATATAGGGAACAATGAGGATTTTAAAATGTACTCATTAGAGAATTTTATTGATATTAATGAATAGAAATACCATTAAAATATCTCTACAAACATTTTGAGTAAAGTAACCTTTTCATTTTGAGAAATCACATTAAAAAACAAAAATTATGAATATTCTTTTGATAATAACATGAAAAAATATAAATAAATATTTGGATATATTTTAAAATAACTTATAAATCATAAAATATATCTAAATAAAATTCACTTAAAATTATATTAAAAATAAATTAAAATCATTATGAAATCCATTTTTTATAATATATATTTTTAAAGAAAACAGATTTGTGAACATTGATATAAATGATTCCATAAAACACTTTATCAATAATTTTAATTACCAAACTATGTAAAATTGTTTACTTTCATTTCATTATCTTTAATAACCATAGTATAAGATATTTTTGGAGAATTGTACGATTTCAATGTTAGAGACCTAATCATACAAAATCTCAATAAAAATGAGATTTAAAGAAAATAATATTACAACATTCTAAACATTGAATCATAATCCCCATGAAGAAATAATATTAAAATAAACATATAAAATAATGAAAATTATGAATATTAATTATATAAAATTTTAAAGGGGTGGTATATACACTTATTAAAATTAGATTTTTTTATAATGTAATAAACATCTCGAAGATGGAAAATTGTGAAAAAAATCTCATACTGCATTGATAACATTGAAAGAGTAATCCCCAAGAAAGAGAGATCATAAAATGGATATGTAAATCCAAATAAATATATTTATAGTAACAATAGAATATATTCATGGGAAAAATATAAACCACACTACAAATACAATTGGTGAATATGGAATGTATCTCATTGTAATAAAAGTGAGATATAAAAACATTTACCTCAAACTTCCTTTTAGTTGAACCTGATTTCACCTAATATATAAGGGTTTTAAAAAATTTATGAACTTATAAAAGTAAAATATCATAATTTTTTATATCATACATTATTTTATTATGAAATTTTATTATCCTTTTTTTAATAATTCCACGCTAACATAACGTTTTGGGTAATAACTGCACTGTTTTCATATATGTTTTGACTTTCTATTTTTGGTACTCATGCATAAATAATTTTTTCACTAAATTAATAATGTTTACCATGTTATAAATATCATATGTATTAATTATATATTTTTTATATTAATCCACAAAATTTACTGATATGAAATGATATACACCTTTTATAGAGATGGTAGGTCATATGTACACATGAATATGGCTTCTGTTTTCATATAATATTAAAAAAATGAAATGTATATGACATATATATATATATATATATTATAATTAAAAAATAATTTCTATTTCATTTATATCACATACGTTTTTTAATCCCATTTTTAATACATTCTATGTAATTTCTGAATGATCACATCACTTTGGAAGGAAGTATTATGTAGTACACCCGAATGACATTATCATATTCACACAAAATGGATACCATAATGATATGTGTTATATAATTATTTTAGAAGAATAATAAAATCATATATAGAGTTAATATCATATATAAATATTATGAAAATAATTATTCCTAGCCAAGTAATATGGTAATGTAAAAACAAACGACATCAGTTTGGGAGACGGTATTCCTCCATACAAATGAATACTGATTATGTAACCCATTTTATGTAATTGTGTGTGTGATTTTAGTTCGCTAACCTAACATAAAAATTTATCACTCTATGTATGATAATGAGGTTATTATATATTCAAGATAAATAAATAATTTATGGGGGTGGAGAAAAAAAAGATTTTAGATGAACATTACCACATCTTCAAGTATCCTATATAGGTTTGTTCTAAAATAATGAAATGTGTACTTTATGCACAAAACATGCTCTAGGAAGAGAATAATTTTGGTTTTATGTGATTTAGATTGGTTTTTGAATATAATCAAAAGATTTAGTTTTTTGAAAACAGTGGGATAGTTTATGGCCTTCAATAAGGGGGAAGGTTACACTTGGTATTTATCAAAATAATGTCATTTGAACAAATATTTTTACAACAAAAATGAATCCAGTAATTTCCAAAAATATAAAATATAATCAATAATGTAAAATGTTACCATAAAATGGATTCTTTAAAAAATTATTTCATTTGGAATGGTATGTCTTTCTGTTTAACTATTTTGTACACTCATTTTTAACATACTTTCATTAGTTAATTTTATTTTTTTACCAATAACTTTGGTTAATAATTAAATTGTAATTATTATAAATTTTAAGTTATTCTTATTCAAAATATGTAGTCAATTTATCTAAATTTAATTAACAAAATTAAAATTTTCAAATTTTATATTAATATCCCACAAGTAGTGTGAAATGAAGTTTCTATGATGATTATTTTGTTAGAAAAATGATTATTCTATATTAAATATACATAGTATAAAAAACATATTGTGAACATAAATTAATTTTCAATAATATATTATCAGTAAATTTCATCTAAAGCAGTCCCAATTATGATTTATTTTAATTAATTTAAATTTTGATAGATTAAAAATTTTAAAATAGTATTTTGAAAACCCAGTATTTAAACACGAAAAAACATATACTAACAAAAAATATAATGTTGATTAAAAAATAATTAAGTAGATTTAATATACATTAATAATATTCATTTACTTTAATGATTATTTGAAACATATTTAAAATTTTAATCTATATTTATCATAAAACGATAGGTCTTTTTTTAAATGATATTTTTCATCATTAACTGAACTATAAATATTCATTAAAAACCCAAAAATTAGACATAAATTTGATTTTTATATTCCTCACAAAAATTTTAATTCTTTAATCCAAAAAATTGATAAATTTTGTATTTTTTTAAATATTAAGCACCCCTTAAGAAGGTAAAAAGCATCAATTTTTTATAAATATAGCTTTTAAGCATGAAATCCTATTTTTATTTATTTATTTTCTTCAAAACACATTGGATGAATGTTAAAAATTATAATGAATATATAGAAAAAATCTTTATTTTAATCCAAAAAAAATTTCTTATAATTTAATATTATAAAAACCCTTATGCACATTTATATTTCATTTAAAAAAAATTATTTCTATTAGGTTTTGAAAATGATTTATTTTAGTTACTAATTATCCAGTCACCAAAGAATTAATAATTTATAATTTTATAAAAAACTTTTTTATAATTCATATAACTTTTCCCATACCCACTATTAAATCATCTAGGTGATTACTATCATCTTAAATAATAATATTAACATTATATTTTTATTCGGTAAAACATGGCATTTCGTATAACACAAGATATGGAATAAAATCATTATTGTTTATATTATAAGATAAAATGAGTTTTTCATGTAATGAAAAATATATTAATTTTTTCAGGTCATTTACTCTATCTAATATGATTTTATTCTTATAAAATATTTTGGTGTCACAAAACAACCACCCTGTTCTGAGTTAATCTAGACACCCATGCCATTGTTGATGGTCATGAGGTGGTTTTGTGGTTTTTTCACTTCATTAGAGAACCTATATATTAGAAGTTTTTCCTAGAGGATATTCACATTTGTATTTTCATAAGGATATGATCATTCAACATGGTTCATTCATATGATGGTTATACACTTTAATGGACAAAGTTTGAGTTCAATTTCAATGAGGATCATTCACCACAATCATTGTGGGTTGTGTGCATCATGGTTATTATATAGATTTAGCTAGTAGGAATGATACTGGAAGAGTTTTCACAACGTTTACCAATGATTCATGATACACAATATATTTTTATGTGATCATTTCTTCCATGATTATACGATTGAGTGTGGTAACATGGAGACATCATGTCCATTGTGATAACTCTAAAAATCCAAACCTATACGAGGTACCTAGTGTATGAACTAGTAGTAATATAATTTTTCTATTATTATACACTATTAGTATGTTCTATGGATGGTTACACAAAATATAACACATCAGAAACATGTATTCAATGATAGACAAAGGAATCTAAATGTGTGTGATGTTCTAGTAAGATATCTAAGGGTAAAGGATTGTCATTTTAGGACTTTGGTGTTGGTTCTAGTTAGCTGAGGTTGATGTGGTGATATTCTTGTGATAGATGGGGACACATCACAACAGATAATATAACACATCATTCATATGATAGAGATATTTTGGATGGGTTGGTTGGATAATGAAAGCAGTAGAATGAGGGATGTTCATAATGTGACAAGCATAGTAGAGGATAAGAGAGAGGAGATGGATGTGGAAATGGTTTTTTATATTACTACCAACACCATCAGGTGATCCATTCTAGGAATAGGGATTATATTTATTGGGATGAGAACATCAACATGTAGTAGAGGACTATGACCCACAACCTCTATGGTTGTTTAATGGTACAATCATTGACCTTTTTTAACCAATTTGTATTTTTTTAATTAACATATTAGTGAGCCACACTTTTCATCATAAATCCCTAATTTGATACCTACAGACTCCAATTGAATTATTATCTTGAAATTTATTCTTTGAGACTACTATCATAAATTATATTGAAGTGAAACACCTTTTACAATAGTGTGATCTGATGATTGGAGTAGAGTGTTTCTCATGGGATCTCATTATAGAAGAAACATAGCCACACGCTGTCATCTAAGGAATGCACTGGATTTAGATTATTTATTCCCAGATTAACTATTTTTGATTGAGGGTGAGGTGTGTCCATATACATGGGATGAATATTTCATCTATAATTGAGAGGATACCTAGGAGGACTTGAGTGGACTCATACATGGGAGGGTATATCCAACTACTCACGAATTGACTAGATTTACTCTAGGGGTAGTGGATGTTATGTGCTATAAGACTCCATCTGTTATGGTGGAGTGAAATGATATATATCATAATTACATTCCAATACACCCCCCAAAAGAGATGTAATTATTTATAGATATAATATAAAAGATAAACCTACAATATGAGTTATCTTATCGGATGTCTCTCATAGAGATTTGGTGGATGAGGGAGTATTTAGGGGACATTTAGAGTAAGAGATATGTTAACACCAATTTTTCCCCTTAGGAAACACTGTTGTAATTCTACATAAGGATTGATGGGATGTTGAGGTTCTTTGTGGATTATTCTCACCTAAACCTTGTAATAATAAATAATAAATAATAGCTGAGTATATAAAATCTATTTTATTAGTTGAGATAGTCACATTGGTTCTCTACTATTGACCGTATATCAGGTTATCACTAACTACAAGTATGGGAAGAGGATTTATCAAGGACAACATTAATATATCACTACATTTACATTGAGTACATGGTGATTCCCTTCAGCTTAATGAAATCCCCACAAATGTTCATCGATAATACTCAAAATATAATGAGGATAACATTAGACACATTAGGATGGTTTTGGATTGAATCTATGAGACCATACTTTATTGGAAGATCTCAAAGTGTTTGTTCTTTATTCAGGAGGTACAATTTTGGTTCATTTCATCACATTATAATGTGTAGTTTTCATTCTTTTGACAGTTGAGGTAGTGTTATCCTACGAATCACATTAGAGTGTCACACAGTTTGGAGCGTCCATGGATTGGTATGTTATTAATAGAAATTATTTTTGGATTTCTCTAGTACTGTATCACCTTTGACTCATTTTACGGAGAAGGGGAATATTTATATTTTTATAGAATCAGTTGCTAATTTATTTTTAGGAGTTTGGGTAATGGTTTATGAACACCCACATTTTGAGATTCCTATAGAATGATATCAAGTTTGTAGTGTTTTACAATCCTTGTTGAACTAGAAATATTTATGTTCTGATGAAAATAAGGTAGTTATTGTGTATTCATTGAGGTAGTTGAGACCTCATGAGACAAACTACATGACACCCGACCAATAATTTGTAGCAGTATTCTTTTCACTAATGATATAGAGATTATATATTAGGGCTTAGCGGATCATCATGAATTCAGAACATAATATTCTCAAGTATATCTTCTCTTGTAGTGATATGATATGGAGATCAAGTATATTTCTAGAGATCCTATAATATAATGACATAAAGATAGTCTATACATTGGAAATGGGTAATGTTGTAGAAAATTCTCTCTAATAAAGGACATAATCATAGTTTTTACCACATAATCAGATAAATTATCCTTTTTGTAGTTTTCTCATGTCATTGAGGATTGGTTATATTATCTAATGTCAATGGATGTTAACCCCACAACATTTATATCATATTAGGGATTCCCAATATGGAGATGATGACTGCAAGACCATGTGTACACATATATCCACTTCATGGATGATGGTTGATTTTTTGATAGGAGGGACACTTAATCTTCCATAGATGGAATACAAAGGTATCATTGATGTGGTTGGAGGAGGTCTTCAAATGTTTTTATATATCACTATTTTTGGAACATCATGGGGTGGTAATTATACACCAAGACCTCAAAAATCAATTCTGGTGTCCGGGAATGAAGAAATAAATAGTAATTTGTTTCTTAATTCCTCAGTTTTTAGAAATTAATGAATGGAAACATGTTATTACTTTTTCATGTCATCAATTTGAGTTCACCATGTATATGTGTGATATTTTATCAATAGAAATTATAATGGATTAGCTCATAAATCTTGAAAAAACATTTACATTTCAGTGATTGGTGATTGACCAAGTCATCCACCTTTCCAGATATTTGTTATTAGAGTTTGGTGGAGAGCGTGGGATACCATTATATTTAGGATATAGTTTAGATTCAGGAATTTCACTTGGTGATTATATCAAAAAATGATTCTTGCTTCACTTCGTAATTTTACATAAGAGTTAAGATTATTTTTTTGAATTTATAATATTTGAGCATAGTGAGTTAACCCCAAATAGATTTCCAAAATGAGTGTACTATTAGATTTTTCAATTATATTTTTTGATCTTGAATGGTGGACTTTGGATAAATTGGTATGACCACCAACCCTTGGTTCACTTTTTTTACAATAAAACTACTATTCCACAATCGGTAGGGAAGAAATCGATGTTTTTTATTGGAGACCCTCTATCTCACCAATATGATAGATTATGTTAGAGGAGATATAAATCATGGGCCTAGAGATGTTATGAGAAATGGAATAGAAGGTATAGAGTGTGAATTATTAGTTTAGGATTTTGTAGGTCCATTAGAATTCAAATTTAGATTTATGAGAAATTCCTTTTTCATTTGAGGTGGGAGACTATGTGTTCGTGAATGCCATACTTTGATGTGGATTATGGTGATTTGGCCAGGGTAGAATATTATATTGGAGATTCATTGGAAAATTATATATACAACATTGTCTCATTGAGGTGTTATACAACTTGCATCAACCATCTCAACTAAACCAGGTGATAGATGTCTTCTTCTTCTCTCATTATACGAGGTACATACAACACCCATCACATATTATGGCCTTTTGATAGATAGATATCAAGGATAGATCCAGATTTTTGGAGTTCATAGTTTATATAGAGATATAGTAGGATAGTATTTTTTATCGGTGAATGACTCCATTGGCATGTGTATACTAGAAGAAAAATAATCTATAGAAGAGTACATTGTAGAGGAACCCCCATATGTGAGCTCAGTACCCAAAAAACTGTGAGTAGTACTTTTTGATATTTAGTAAAAAAAATTCCAAATGTTGGGATAATGTAAGGTGTTTTTTCATTTAAATAATTGGAATATATATAATAATATATTTGGAACTAGGTATAGAGACGAAATGTGTTTCCAAGGTCCATTAATCCTATTATTAATATTACATTAATATTAAATGTATTAACCCCATTTAAATGAATATTTTTTTCTAAATATTTGAATAATATAGAAATGTATTATAGTATAATAAATATAAGATTCATATTGAATTTGGAATATCGGTTTTACCCTACGTGTGATACTACCTTGGTCAAAATCTGGTGAATGTATTGAGAACTTCTGTGGACAAAATAATTCTCTAAATTAAATATTTTTTATTTAATATATATAAATAACATAATCATATTTATAAAAAGGTAATTTATATATTATTGGGTTATTTACATAACCCTTGAGGTTTTGATGGTGATTTTTGTGGTTAATTCATGCACAACAAATGTTGGATCATGATTTGACAATCAGAGACCCGAAATAAAACATATATATCATCGAAGATGGTGGCATGGACCTGTTTTTTCAAATGATTGATCTATAATCAAGGTACATAATTTTAAATCAATTTTTTAGCCCGTTGATTATCTCATTATGAAATCAAATGAAATAAAACACCATATTGAATTGATAATCAATAATGTTGTGGGTGAAAGATTATTTCGGATATTTTTTGAATTATTATAATTTCTATTATTGGTTTATTCGTTTTTATAAAAGTGATAGATCATGTCCAATTAAAAATATAGATGTGGTTAATTTGTCATTTTTTGTTCATTTTTTTCTCCAAATTTTAATGTAGTCATCTTAGGTGTTTTATTAAGCTAGTGTTTTAATAAATTCCTAATAATCAATCATTTTACACCTTTTTTGTGAAATGGGTTTATACCGTGGATCATGGTTGAGGGTTGATGATGGGATTGAACTATGGAAATAAAATATATTATGAGAAAATCATAGATTTCCATGGGTGGTTTGGCATAGCACAAATGGTGATGATTCTACAAGATCATTTTCCAAGCACAGTGGATGGTCGGAGTCCAACTACTAATAATGGAAAGGATTAATTTTCATATTTTTGTAAATATTAGTGATATTGGTTGTGGTGTCTATGATGGAAATAAATGACTATGTAAACAAGTGGATACCCATGGATTTAGTAATATACTACATTACATTATGGGTAATCTATTGATAAAAACTATGTGTGGACCTATCTATTGGGCAAGGATTTATATAGATAATAAAGGATCACCCATTGATTGATATGTGTCACATGTTATGTACCCTTATATATATGGAAATTTATAGATTACATGGTTTATGATGTGTACTCAAATATCGCTAGATTATATGTTTTGAGCAATATAATTAGACACATTTAGGTACATGTCCATACATAGGTGTACAAAGTCACACCCCAAAGTACACGTGCACAGATTGATGTGCATAGTCATGAGCTGGAAACCTATATATGCCATGTACCCCAATGGGACATGCCATGTATATTTATTTGTATGTAGTGAGAGGATGAGATACATAGGAAAATTTCATTGAGGAATAAAACATCAGGTACATGGTGATTACATTCTCGAAGATAGCTTGAGGCCCTTGTTCTCTTCAGCCTGGAAATGTTTCCAAGGGTGTGTTCCCTTAATTCATCTCTGTGAGTGGATAGTTTGGAATTACATCCATGACATGGGATTTTGATCCTATAAAATGTATTTTTCTTATATAGATTAACAAGAATCCCTCCATCTGGTCTAGGATGGAATCCACTATTTTTTTTGAAATATGTATTGTTCCATGTATTTGTGTGACCTACCCACAGGGGTGTCGATCCCCTACATAGAGAGAATCTCATGATTTGTTTTTTGGTGTTACCCATGGACCTAGGATCGAACACCCACCTATCTATTGACATATTTAGACTCCCAACACATACTTATTCATAGTGAGACATAAATAGAATTAAATCTCAGTTGGAGAACATCAAAGATATCAGACTAATTCAGTTAGTTCTATTGGGTGAGTTTTTCAAAAAACATTCATAGTATAATAATTATCAATAAGTGAGTTTTCCACAATTCCTTAAGAATTACTCACTAACACAAGTATATCTTGATTTCTATTTTGAATGTCTTGAATTTATGATTCACATGCCCCTATGATTATCTTACTGACATCTTGATGTTTTAAGCTTGGTGATTCTGTGTTGTCATAGTGGGTATTGTTATACACTACAATGTATGGTCTCAGACCACACATGTCATGAATTATATAGAAAATATCTTATTTCATGGGTATATTTTTTTAATAGGAGAATATGATCCTATGATGGGATAGACAAACCATATTTCTTAACATGATCCACACTTGACTACAGTCCCATCATTCTGATATGGATACCATCTATTCAATTTTAGTCATCTTTAATTTTTCTATTTATGATTTCCTATTTTATTTCCTGCATTGATTTTGGGATGTACATTAATCATTTCATTTTAATTAGTTTTACTTTTCATTTATTATAGTTTGGGTTGGAAATATGGGTTTGTGTTTGTGTGTGTGTGTGCTGGTACCTTAGTCCAAGGGCTCACATGTGAGTGTTATTCGTACTCATCATTAGTATCAAATCCCAAGCCTATTTGATGAAAATATTGGGTAGTCATGCTCAACATACCGCTATCTAGGTAATCCTAGTGGGATGGGTTGTGACACCTTTGGTGTGCCCATTGATTTTTCTACGGACTCTTCACAACCTCCAGTTACATGTATCACCCTTAATATACCCTACATGACTACTACATACATACATTTCCACACCCTCCTCTATATTCCCCTTCCTTGATCATCAACCATGCCTCGTATTCCATCACAAACCTCCGAACTACCACCCTCTACATAAACCATCCATGTTTCTATCAATTACCCAAAACATCCTTGCTAAAAACTAGAAATGTTCCCTCCCACCCAATACATGTGTGTTTAGGGAAAGGGTGGAAATCCCCATATCCAAATTTTGGAGGCTACATATTCCTTTCTTGGAATCACACTCTGAAATTTAATCTCATTCCTCTCAAATTTTTGAATATGATGGTTAATTTCAACCCCTCAAGATTCGATATAATTGATTATGTATTTTCAACTCGAACAAGAACCTATTTTCCATCAAGAAAAAGGATATGGAGATAGTAAAGAAAATATTATATAGGTTATCACAATAATACAATATAAATATGTTTGTTCATAAATGAATAAATTAAATGCAGTTATTTTTGAAATATTTGTAAATTATTTTGGTTGCATTAGATATATATGTTAAAATAGAATGGGTTTCTGGTCTTACATGTAAGGAGAAGAAAAATAAATCATTGAATAAACATGAAATCAATGAAATTTTTTCTTTTAAATAGTTTTTAAGAGATGAATTTCTATCACTTGTGGAATATAAATTCAAGAGAAGTAAATTATTGATTGAAGAAAGGTCTAATTGGTATACCTAAAATATTGAAATTATTACTGTAAAATTATGGACCTGTATTTCACTCAAATGTTCCCCGAGAACAATTGGCTACATGGCTTAAAGCACATCTCCCCTAATTCTAGAGGGTGTCGACTAGCTGTGGTGGACTACGTGAGTCATTAGAGATACTATACCCTAGTTAGAAGAGTATATCACAACAGAAATCAATAACCTACAGATAGTGATAGATGTAAAACAAGATGAAAACATATACAAAGTAGGAATAGAGAATAGTCTTAAAATATGGCTCATATAAAATGATGTAATTGATACATGTATCCAGAAAATATACAAAACAAGTATATGTAAATACATTACAATACAAGTATTGAAAATATTAAAAATAAAATAAGTACTCATATCAAAGGAATCCTCAGCTTTGTCGCATGCCCCACTTCTCCAATGCAATGAACAATAAACAGTGTTAAGATAATTTCACCAATTATCACATGTCACCATAAAATCGTTTTGGATCCCTATGGAGGCCAAAAAAGGGTGTGGGATGAAAATCCCAGTAGATAACCACACATAAGCCTTAACAATTTAAAGAATCATTGAAAAGTATGGTAAAAATGTGTAAATATGTAGTAATGAAAGTGTGAATTCCCATGGAATATGTCTACTATAACAAGTAATACTGAAGAACCTATCAAGGCCCCCAGAAACAATTCTTAGATCCTAATAAGGAAGCAACAATGCCATTAAATAAATAGCATTGCATTGTTATATAACTAAGCCATATCAAATATCTCACAACCATTCTATACAACTAAGCGTGTCATGAATTCTGGGGTTGTTCCATATTTCAAGTATTTGACCACACAAGGGATGTATCCGAGGTGTCAGGAACCAAGTTATCATCATCAAGTCTGATGATCATCTCAATGGGAAATCAGTATAGGTCCTGGTTGGAGTCATGGGAGAATTTTATACGATAAATGTTTTTTAAGAGTCCAACAAAGATGGATCCAAGGGGTAGAAAGGCCCATGGAATCCTTCAGGTTCAATCGCCTAGGGGCTTAGTCATTCTAAGTCTCATCTCACTACATTAATTTTCCTTGGAGACCCATTCACGATATTCATAATGATAGTTTTTAATCTCATTCCATTAAATAGATAAATTTCTATATGATTCTACCCACACGTATAATGACAGTCCTTTTATTACATATAATGAGTATACCCACTCATTTAGTAAATTACATAACCAACAATCAGTGGACTATACCCACTCATATATTCCACATCTTTTCAATCGAGTCGCATGGGTATACCCACCAATTTGTTTTAAATTTAAATTATACAGGTTAGATGGGTATACCCACTCATTAATCACCATTCTCTGTTTAATATATTCCAGGGGTATACCGACCCTTTCAATTAGAACCGTCTAATCAAATTAACATATCTTAATTATCATACCTTATTTGATTTATTCAACAATTAACCAATTATATATCAACATAATAATTCAATATAATTGTGGAAAACCATCTCCCATTGAATCCAATCAACTCATCCCATTTATAATTGGCTTTATATTCTATGGAAAACTCAAAAAACACCCCTTTATTTTTTAATAAGTTATAATTAAGGAATTTCCATAAGGTGCACCCCACGGTTGACATCAGCTCAGGTAACAAGGACCAACGTGTCATAATAGATCCAATGGGAATCCATAATAATCCCATATACATTTATTGGATGTATTTCGTTCAATAACATGGTGGCGTTGGATGGTCTAGAGGGTGGCATAAAGGATGATTTCTCCAAAAATCACCAACTTCCAAAAAAATATAGCCCGCCTACCATAGATTGGTAGTGGTGTTTTCTTCTTGTATTTAGTCTTGATTCATCTTAGTTTAAGAGAAATCTGAATAATGGATGAGGAAGATGAAATTTTTGATTATGATTCTAAATCCAAATAGTGAAATTAATATCTAGAATAATTTACAAGTGATAAAATAGAATATAGATCATACCATTTTGGATTTGATGAGAACATTCATGCTTGAATTAGAGGTCAGATGATTAAGAACCCTAAAATAAAATTATAAGTGAAGGAGGGAGCTCTCAAAATTTCAAGCTAATGTACAAGTGGTGATAACCTAATTTAGATTATAATAATGATTTTTGAATTAAATAAATATTTTAAAATACCACGATTATAGGGGCTTCATGGTTTTCCTGCAGAGTTTGTCAATTTTTTTGGAAACTGTGCACAGTTTTTTATAAGTTGATATACACCAACTTGGTTTAACCACATGGTATGCAAAACATGCATAAACTATGTGAAATGCCTCTGTCAATTTATATAAAAACTACAGACATGATCGTACAGACATGCACCACATCCCATACAGTTTCCTCAACCCGTTTTTCCTATATTCTCCCTTTGAACTACCTATATTATGATTAAAAACCATGCGGCCTTCATTATATTGATTATACTAATAGAAGGAAGGGATATCAAACACACTAAAAATAGGCTACGGGCTCCGAACATGCCCCAGAAACCTCCAAAACCATCATGACCTAAAAGGTTTCATAAATAAATCCATGTTTAATTATTCAAATTGAAATATAATAGATCCATAACTCATAGGAAAACTGAAGTTCTTACAATCATTCCCCTTTATAGAAATTCATTCCTGAATTTCTCTCTGATGGGTGGTCATGATTCCACTGAGAATATCTCTTGCCCCTATGCATGTACATCGGCCTCCCGCTCCAATGTCACTTCCTCAAAAAGGCCCTACTAACATAGAACCCACACTAGAAGAAATGACTGGACATAGAGAACCATCATTCTCATATCGAAGATATTAATTTGATGCACCTCTAAGGATATATGAACCAGAATCTCAAACTCCTCATGTTGAAAATTGTGAGACATGTCTAAATGACAGTGACATAGATGAGATACATGGAATTCATGCCTGTATTGGTACCTTTGAGGTAACTGAAATATATTGGCTTTATACTTAATTCTCTCCAGAATCATGAATGTACTAATATATCATGGTGAAACATTACCATGTCTCATGATCAGCCTATGTCCTAACCTCAATGAAATACGCAAAAAGACGCAATCACCAACCTCGAAATCTAGATGTCATCTACGTCGACCGACCTAAGATTTCAAATGATACTCTTTAGTATCCAACCATTTTGGAATCAACTAGACCTACTCAAATCTCCCTTACATGAGACATAGTCCCATTAAATCTTCCTCACCGACCTCAAGCCAACACAGAGGAAATCGGTGCTCCCTACATTACAAGTCCTTATAAGGATTCATCAGTATCATCACATGAAAACTTTCTTTATAGGATATCTCAACTAGGTGAATTTTCCTCTCCCAAGAGCCCCTAAAATTTATACAATAACTTTTAGAATGTCCTCTAGAACCTATATGATATAATCAGACTCGTCATCATTCTGAGGGAGGTATGTTGGGCTCAAAAGAACTTATGAACAAATTTTTCTCTGAAAACACTACCTGAAAAATGATGTAATATGGGAATACCTATCCAAAATTATAGTCCATGGGACCCATGGAAGTCATACTATCTCATGGATTTAAATCCTTAAAATTTCATCAACACTGTAGATCACTTTTATTGGTATGAAATAAGAAATCTCTATGAGTTTGTCAATAAAAACCCACAAAACATCATTACCTCGAGGTGGCCTCGGTAAACTAGATATGAAATCTATAATGACATCATCCCATTTCCACTTTGAAATTGGTAACTACTATAAAACCATGGCAGATCATTAATGTTCCCCCTTAACCTGCTGATAGGTGGAACTCCTCCTAACAGAACTAGCTACCTCTCTCTTCATTCCAGACCACCAATACTAACAGCGCAAGTCAATGTACTTCTTGGTGACTTCGGGATGTTCTGCCCAAGCTAAGGCATGAAACTCCCACATCAGCTTCATTTGTATATCTGCTAGAACCCAAACATGTCCATGGATATGCATGATCTAATCCTCTCCTACTGTCTAACAATGAGTAATAAACTCACCGGCTACACTCTCCAATAGAACCAGGCCTTCCAAATCTAATAGCTCCCATATCATCAATCGATAAAATTGGCTATATGTCACAACAAAGTATGATAGATGCATATTCCACTAACCATTGTGCACCTCTGTGCGATTCTCAGAGAATAACTCTATAAGATGCCAATTGATACTCGCCTAATGCAATTTCTATATATTAGTCATCCTACTCAGTGGATCCCCCACTACATTGCTTTTACTAGTTTTGTAGGCAAGCTCAATGTAAAAATACTATTTACAATTGACCCACCATAACTACCTCAGATTTAGATCACACTATGAAAATATATACATCTGGCCTATATAGTATATGTACAATAAAAACAGTCTTCTATTAAGTAATGTCTCCAACAGTGCAATGCATGAACAACTATAGACAACTCAAGATCATGCATAGTGTAATTCCACCCATGTGGCCTTAGATACCAAATCCCATACCCCACAACTCTATCCCCCATCATCAACACTCCACCAAACCCAATATCAGATGTGTCAGAATACACAATATAGTTCTTTCCCCGTTTGGGTGGTATCAAGACAGGTGCTACTGTAAACCTTCCCATATTCCCCTAAAAGTATTATTCCAGATAATCTAATAATAAAAACATCAATCTCTTCTTAGTAAAACATGACATCAGCTCTACTAATCATGATAAGTCCTGTATGAAATGTATTTAGTAACCTGTAAGCCACAAAAATATGTCAAAAATGTTCTTGGTATGATCCCATAAAATTACAACACTCACCATCTCTTGGTCGATTGATACTCTAATCTCTAAATGAATGTGACATTGGATGTGAATCTTATCCATCCAATATTTGATCTTAATGATTTTTAGAATAAAATAGATAGTATCTCATTGTATTAAAAATTCTATCAAGGAGGTTGGAATGGTCTTGTTTATTGTGGGAATACACCAAGATATTTTCCTTGAAAACAACCATAAAATAATATAGGTAAGGTTATAGCAATTGATTCATTAGTTTCATGAAAACTACTTGTTTGTTCATGAGTATGAATGACATAATATGAGACTCATACATACCATTCCTTCTATGAAAATCTGTATAAGGTATGTTTGTTGGTCAAACACGCACCTTGTGATATCCATACAAAAATTAAATTTTTTAGAACAATTAGGCACCCAAATATGATAAAAAGGATCATCTATCCATGATATGGGATATCAGTTATTAATTATTAGAAGGTTTAACATTTTATAATCCATGCATAGCCGAAGTGATTCATCTTCATTTTCACAAACATGACTAGTGAAAGCCATGTTAAATTACTGGGTCAAATTATTCCCTTTTCTACCCAATCCTCTAGCTTCCTCATGATCTCATTTAATTCCATCAAAGATATCCTAGAAGGATGAATGGATATTAGTGAAACTCTGGTCAATAGGATGATGGACAATTCCACCTCCCTCTCTCGAGGTTAACTATAAATGTCGCCTAGAAACTCCTCCCTGAAATGATCGACCACTAGAGGAATGTTTTATTCACTTATTACTTGATCATCCAGATACAAACTAGAAATCATGCCTTTAATTCTGCTCAGGACCAACTGGAATCCCTTTGAGATCCCATTCACCATATTTCATATACACAACATCCTCATGTAATGTGAAATCCAACCTTCTATGATATAAGACAATGTGATCTTGACAAGATACTAGTCATCCCATCATGTGTATGACATAAAACCCTATAATATCAAGGACATATAACATATAGACACGGGACACCCACATTCCTGAATGGGTCACTCTCTAAACTATATTACATCCTCCATTATAATTACCAATGGTGTGTCTAGTGTTGTAACTCTCGTACGAGAAAAACAACATGCCCATGGATTTTCACCACTGGTGTACATATTAAACTACACATTGAACTTGTATCAAATGGAAAATATGAAATAGTAAAAGATAACGGGATCATACCTCTCAATATAGAGGGTTTTCACCCTACTCTTCAGGGGTAGGATATATAGAATAAAATTGGCATATACAATGGCCTTGTGATACAATATCACTTCTCGAAGTATCTCCACTCTGATGTCTTGGTGTAACTGGTGTCTGGATTCCATTAACATATCCACAACTACATCGACCTGATGGTCCATCACTACTGGAGCTCTATGCTGAACATAGAGTAGATGAACCTTCTCCTAAACCTGGTGTCAGAGCTGAATCCATACAACTCATAGTTGGACAAAAGGTCCTGTAAACCCACCACACAGTCACTATATTTCTTCATCATCGATAGTAGATAGGGGAGTGGTCTTATTGATTCCATATGTGGCCCAAAATGTCACACTGATTAGAGAATACTGAGCTACCAATACTCATTGAATGATTGGGACTCATATCACCTGAATCCTTGAAATGAATCTTCCTTCCTAAAGATGTTGAACCACTAGATCGAGAGATAGTTCTACACTGCCCTACGCCCCCAAATTCCCTCACTTTATTCCCTATAATCTTTTCCATATTTATAATAATAGTAATAGAAGTAAATAAAAAATTATTACATGTGTTTTGAGAGGATTTCAAAGTCCTTCCTCAAAGAATCTCACTGTCGATAACTCATCATCAAGGTATATAGGTGCAAAACGTTGAAGCACTATAAATCATGTCGAGTACTCCATAACCATCATCATGCCCTACTATAGACAAATGAACTCACTAGCTAGCTCTTGTTATAGAGTCTTAGGGTAAAATTAGTTATAGAAGCGAGTCTATAAATCAGTACAACCCATATCTCACAGTCCATCAGCCTAGTTCAGAAGATCCCACCAGTGCTATGAAATTCCACATAGAATATAAGTGTCGATCATGACCCTCCAATCAGGAGGAATATGTAGATTCTAAAAGATACATAGCATGGTCTCAAGCCATATTTTTGAACCTTGTTGGAACCCATCTCCTGAAAATGTGGGAGGATGCTGCTACTGGAACACCCAAGTCCACACATTCAAAGTTAAGGCATGTTGTTGTGATCCTTGGAATGTATTTATATAGAAAAAAGAACACCTCGAGGATCTGTACCTTAGCACCTCTGTCTTGAACATTCTCGGGATGGGTAGATGGAAAATAATAGATGATAAACTATTATACCATGTCCCTCCACCTCCAAATAGTGTTAATTTACTCCCTCATATCATATGACATGAGATCATTATGGTGGAATCTCTCTACAATTCCAAACACATTCCCCAGAAGGAACAATATCCATGTTATAACTCAAAAGAATAGGACATGTGAAACTATCATACAAAAAATTCATACCCCAGAATATACTCGAAAAAACTATAATTGTAAAAATAAATATTCAGAATAGAACAAGAAACATTGACTCTTACCCACCCAAAATACACTTCAATATCATTTCTCAAAATTGCATTTCATTTTCATTTTGAACTTATTATAATAAATGATTCAACAGACGGTCCTCAAAGTGTCGATCCATGAGGGACCATAAAATTTTCTGATCTGATGTTTTATCCAATATAATCTCTATGTATCATATAAACATTAAAAATTGAATATAAAATGTGCTCCATTTTGTGATCCATAAGGGCCTATACCCCAAATGGATTGAAAGATGGAATCACTCATCTATGTAACTAGATAAATACAAATAGTAGGAACATCTATCGAAACACCTATCACAACACCATGTGTTATGTAATCCATCCTAAATGGCTTGGAATATTGAATGGATGGTTATTTCTAAAAAGGTTCACATATGGTCCATGAGATCACATTCCCTCATCTCATCACATTGAAACAGAAATAGTACGCATAATTGCATCAATAATATCATCATAAAACATCTGTGTCTCCAAATTCTGAAATCAAATCAATTATAATAGTCAAAATACTGAAATTAATAATACCATTCAAGGCGTTTTTGTCTTTTCCATGTATGCGGGGTAACTACCCCCAAGCACGTTTTATTACCAAAATTCATTTCCTTTCTATACATGTCTATTTTAACTAAAGAATATGTCAAAGTATAAATTAACCCCCTATGATACCAAATTTTAATGTCTTGAAATAGGATTCCACTCAATAGTTCCCCAAGCCTGGTTGGATAGATGGCCTCAAGTGCATCTACCAAAACACTAGATTCTTCAGACTAGAAGTAACGTCCTTGATGGGTCACTAGGGAGACTATTCCCCCATTAAAAGATATGATCATATTGGAAATCAATAACATACAGTTAGATAGAACAGTACAATGGGAAGAAAAAAAATATGTATATGGAATAGATATTAATATCAAAAGATGGCTCATATAAAATCATTCAAATAAAACATGCATCTAGAAAATATCACAAATTTTTATATGGAACTACAATACAATAAAAGTATCCAAAATGATAAAAAGACAAAAATTACCCATAGAATCATGTACCTCATCATGGTCCCATGATCCACTAATCTAAATAACTGATCAATAACTAGTGTTAGGGCTCCTCCTATTTTATCACCTACAAACAAATATTCTTTTTGGTTCCCCATAGAGGGCCAAATAGGGTATGAGATGAACATCCTCGTAGGTAATAACCCACAAGACTATGTATTTCTATGAAGAAAACAACAGTGCGCTATAAAAGTGTAATTAAGCAGCAATGAAAGTGTGAATTACAGTGTAGTATATCTATTGTAACAAGTAATACCAAAGATCCTCTCAAGGATCCCTATAAAAAGTATTAGCTCCTAACATGGAAGCAACAATAAAATTAAATAAAAACACGGCCTTTCGGTATAATGTAGTCATTTTAAATATCTCATGAAAATACCCTTCAACAAAGCATGTCATAAATTTCATGGTTGGTCTGTTTTTCAAGAATAAAAACACACACGGGCTGAATCAATGGTTTCATGAACTAAGCCATCATTATTGAGACCCAATAAAATCCTTAATGAAATTCGGTATTGGCACTAGTTGGAGTCCTAAGATCATAGCATATGAGATAACTCTACATTGAGTCCAAGAATGACAGATCTGAGGGGTATCAATGACCAAGGAATCCAACAGAATCAAGTGCCATGGGACATTGTCAACCCAAGGAATCCAACACCACATTTCTTGAAATATTTAATAACCATTGGATGGAGAGGAATAATATCTATCCACATTTGGTAAGGTGTGAGATGAACTAAAATCAATGGAAGTAATATTATAATGGATATAAAATTAAAATATGTCACTATATAATGAAATATTTTATATCCATTGGAGGAAGAGGAATAATATCTCACTATTTGTATAGAATTTATTTTGGAGAGTCATATATTTTTCACAAATCAACTCATAATATCATTTAATAGAAAAAATGAGATTATTTTATTATTGAATATTCTATATTAAAACTCTAAATAATATCATTTGGATACATTATAAAATGTGTTCATGACATAGTACATGGAACATGAATTTTATAAACAAATTGAGGGACCACATTAGTATGACTATTCAAATTTTTAATAATGGAGCTTTGCTAATCAAATAAAATGAAAAGACAAGGCTTGCAGTTCCACAAACTGAGATTTTTTAATATTTATGAATAACCGTAATCTTTTTTATATTTTACACTTAATACAACACTAATTTTATCTTTCATTAATTACAATATTTACATTACCATTCATTAAATGCATCATCAAGTTTATCTTGTGTTATATGAAACACTGAATTTAAAAAAAGTTTGACAAGTTATTAAAATATAATTATTTATTATGATAGTTATCACCTAGTGGATGGAATGATGGGTAAGAATGGGATTTGATATATTATAAAAATATATGGTTTAAACATTTCCATATAAAGAGTTACTTAGTTACCATTTAATAATTAATTAAAATAAAACAATTTTGAAAATGAATGGAATCTTTTTCTCAAAAAACTATTTGTATTGGAACAGACATTTTTCATTTCAATAAATTATATTAATCAGTTTTTTTTCAATTATTTTAATTAAATTTAAATAGTATATAATCAACCAAATTTTCGACATTTATCTTAATTGTTTTAAAGACAATAGACAATCATAAATCCAACATAATGCTCAAAAGCTCTATTTTTCAAAAAAATAGTTTTTTACATTTTGAGTTGTTATTTTTAAAAAAATTTCCAATTAAAGAAATTTTACATTAAAAATATATTTACATTATTAAATAAACAAGTGTGTTTAATTTTTTAGAACATTATGAGAATTTAAAATTTTCTATGAATATTGAAATAAAAAATTATTATGAATTTTTATTACTCTTAAAGATTATATAAAATAAAAAATTATTTTACGATGTAAGAAAAAATTATGCGAAAAATTATATATCTATTAATCTATTTTAGTTCCATGGATCCTTTTTCTTATTTAATTTTTATATATAAACATTTTATCCTTTTGGTCATTTTCTTCAGGAAACCCCACATTCTCGTTGCATCTGCTGGATTTATATTTTTATAAATTTATCAAATTATATAAATAGAAATTGGATAAATATATTAGATATTTGGTATTAAAATAAATAATATTTTTCATTTTAGTAAAATTAATTTTTCATCTTAATTATTAGTTAAACATATAAATGTAATTTTTTGCAGTTTAGGTAAAAATGGGTTTACCAAGTTGTTAAATTCAAAGGAGATGGTTAAAAATGAATCAAACCCTATAAATCCCCTATTTTATAGATATATATCCACCTTTTATATTATATTTTTTTGATAATATCACATTTAGGTTCATTTTTTCATGTGAAAAACGTGGGTACACCTTTTAAATTAAATAAATTACAAGTGCTGAACTCACTTCAATTATAAAAGGACACCATATCTCATCTCCTATTAACCCATAAAATCCAATATTCAAAAAATAAGTCCCCCAAAATTGTCCTTGATTAACAAATGTTATCCTATAATCCATATTTATTCTATAAATATATCATATGAAGCCTTTGGGTGGAAACTAAAAGATGTTTTCTGGAGAATAGGAACCATATCTAATTACACATTTCATTTTATTTTTAATTTCTTCCATCAATTACTAATAAAAAATACTTAAATAATATCCTCAATATATTAATAATAATTTTCATGTTAATCAAATAATATAAATCCATCATATATTCCATCAAACCAATTATAAATCATCATTTGTGTGTACAACTAACCACCGCCTTATAAACTGATGTTTTTCATTTTCCATCACAATTTCTGACTACAATAAATAATAATTGGTTTATAATTTATATAAGATATTTAAGAAATTATTATTATTTAATCATTATATCACATGTAACTTCTTACATTACATCCTATGGGAATATGATAATTTCATTTGTGTGTATGGTCGGGTGCTTCCTCACTATGTGAGGTGATTTGTTGATGATTTTCTAGAATTGTAAAGAGGAATGGTTTTATGGAAAATATTTCACATTTATTACATAATTTTTTTGAAATTTAATATATTAATTGTCATTATTTCTTTATTTCCATTTGGGTAATTGAAAAACTCCCATGGGTACATTTGTCCTACAGTCTCCATCAGTGGTGTATTTAATTGTCAACATCTAAATTCTATGGATAAATTAAAAAAATATATTGAAAATATATGATATTTATTTAATTTTTGAAAATATAGTGATTATTTAACAACAATAAAATTATTATTATAAAATATAAGATATCAAACCAAACACAAAAAACATAGTAGTCACTATTAGAAATGATACTTTAACATGGAATTGTTAACAAATGGGAAATAAAATGTCATATGTAAATCATTTATTCATTGATATATGTATTTATGGTTTTGTAAATTATTTATAGTAAACTAATTTTTTATCATGGTTTCTAATTTTTATGATGGAAGAAACACTTGGGGTAAGGTATTTTCATTTAAATGTTATTTTTCTATTATACAATTTTCATATTAAATATATGTTTCATTTATGTGCTGTATACACATCCCATGAATGTAGGTTATAATTATTACCAATAAATATATATGGATATATATTTCATTTTTAGGGTCTCTCTTTAATTAGGGTTATAATTAAAAGTTACCTGGTAAGGGATTTTCATTTAAATTTTATTTTTCTATTATACAATTTTCATATTGAATATATGTTTCATTAATGTGGTGTATATACATCCCATGAATGTAGGTTATAATTATTACCAATAAATATATATGGATATATATTTCAATTTTAGGTTATCTCTTTAATTATGGTTATAGTTAAAAGTTATCAAATCTATGATAGATTTTTTCCCACATATTTACTTCTTAGGGAAATTGGATATATTATACACATATCCTCTTATATGAGGTATATATACTGAATATTTTATAGTTTATAGCATCAATATTTGTATTTTAAATAAATTATAATTTTCATTTGATGTCATTATTTTAGGTGGATTATAATTCAATGTTCCTGAATTGGTGAAAGTTTTATGTCATAATATCAGTGTTTATTTAGAATTTTTATGATTAAATTTATAATGATGAAATCTAGTAATCTCTATCTTAAGAAACAAATATTTTTTTATAATCTTTTTATGTTATGAGAATATATAATTTCCCTTAATTTTTATATCATTCTCTAATCAAGAGTTCAAAATAATATTTTTAATAAAAAAGAGTCATTATTTCTCTCTTCAATAAAAAACCCTTTCACTTTTAAACCCATGTTTTCTAAAAGTGTATTTAAAACACATCATATTACTTATTATACAATATTATTTTCCATGTTTTAATTTAATAAAATTTAATTTAAAATTCATGTGATTTTATAAATAACATCTATTTTTATGTTAACAAAAATTTGAAAGGAATACTTATTTTAACATATATCACATGAATGATATTTTCTAATATCATGAAAAATTAATTAATCTAGATAATACATTATAATTTAAATTTTTTTTAAGGAAAAGTAATTTCAAAAAGTTTTTTGAATTTTAAAATTTAAAAATATAATTTCAAAATGGAGAGGATATTTTACTGAGTAAGAGTTTTATATGTTTTTTTAATATACATTTATATATTTACAATGTTATTTTTAATGAAAATAATTTTTAAAATGTTTTCTATATTAAACCATTTTTTCTGAATTGTAATTGATATATTCCTCATGAAATATTTCTAGAGATCCTTCATGATCATTATCTACCTATGATGGAATTATTTGATTTTACTTATGATTTACTAAGGATAAGATTGAATGATACAATAATTTTTCTTTATATGGATGGTTATTGTTTATTCTGATGTACTTTTGATGAAACTAATTTATTATTCACAGGAAATGATATAGTGACTTGATGAAATTTATTAAGAAACCAATTTTCTTTACAATGGTTATGTTTCTAAGTTATGATGCATGTTTTCTTTTATTTCAGAACACATATGTGTGGTGTCTATAATGAGATGAGGGGAACCTATATATACCAATAATTAATTGGTTAATGAATTGTATCTTGTGAAATAATAATGTAAAACATCTCTATGCGATTGATCCACTATGGTAAGCATGTGATTCTTGATCAACTATAGGAACCTTGTTCATCCTAATCCACAACATGAAATATGTTATTAATCCATTTCCATTATATATTTGGTCTTGGTAGGCATCCTTTACATATGAAGTAGTTTTCTATATTTTTTATTGGTACACACTTTTATGAAATTTTCATATGGTTAATTATTGATTTATTATTATTTATCACTCATATGGGATGTGTTTTATAAAATGATAAATATTTATATCATGGAACTTGTTTAATATCTTTTAAAGGTTAGGTATTAACCAGTCAAGATATTTTCATTATAACATAACATAATTATTATCTTTTGAATTCATATGATCATATCTTTATATCTCATATGTTTACCCTTAATGATAATATGATCTCAACCTATCATTTGAATCCGTTCATATTTTATGAAGAAATGATCAGTTAGGGTATTCCAAAGATGAGAACTATGTTAGTTGATATTTGTGGTGGTGTTGTTGAAGATATTTCAATAAATAATAATATTGATGTTATATCCATTAAAGACACTAAAATATTAAGGTACTTCGGAAGTTGTTTATGAGATGTATTGAATAAAATTATAAAAATATGTGATATTTACCAAATTTATAGATCTCATATATATAGTATATGGATTTAATAAAAACGTATTTCTATTTTTTTAATTGAAATTGTTTTAATCGTTTAATTTTATGTCAATCATATGACTCGTAACTCAAAATTACATTCAATTGGAAGGTAAATACAATTAAATGTAATGAAATCATTTTTCTAATGACAGTGTGTTGGACAACTAGTAAGTTGAAAAAAGTGGGTAGTAATAATAATGAATATATTTTCATAATAGAAAAGTTATAATAGTTTATTAACTTTGGGGATTATCTATATTCATCTATAAATCATAATTTTTATTTCATAGTTAACACATATGAATGGTATTCATAAGTTAAACTAGAAAATTAAAATGGAATGTGATTATTTCTTAATACGAAGTATATTGAGAATCCCCTGTATCTAATTAAAGAATAGGGAATCAAAAATATTTTATTAGGAACACATACATGTTTTTTTCCAATGAATATTATCAACACATGGGTTGAAATTTGTTTTTTCTTAGTTTTTGAGTAACTATAATATGATATTTTTTATTCTGTTTTTTCAACCCAAAAATTACGATATTGAATTAAAAAATTTGTATTATATGGTATTCAAAAAAGGGATGGTTGATATAAATTATTTTATGGAATGGAGAAATGAGGTAAAATATTATTCATATGGAAAATTTGGGAATAAATATTGTATTAAACATTATATTTCATTGCAATGACACCATAGTTGAATGGATTCCAGAAAAGGTGTAATTGAGTGGGGAATGGATGGGTGAAAAGATTTATTAATAAAATTTTTATTTCCCAATATAAATGAAAAAATGTATTGTATGTTTTTATTTACAAAAAAAAATATTATGCATTATTAATCATTAATGCTAATAAAAGACTATAAAAAATGGCCATTGATGAAATCTATTTTTGAAACACAATTTGTTGTTTAAAAAATATATTATCTCAAGAATAGATAAGGGAATCATGGAAAATAATTTTCTATTAAAAATGAATTCTTTTTTAATACTCATGTAATAAAATATACTATAAATTATTTAATAAGAAGTTTCGTAAAATCATAGAAAAAAAAATGAATTTAAACTGGCTATGGGGAAATATGGGAGAATATTGGGGAACCCAAATTTAACAGAAATTTTATTAGAGTATGAGTAACTTGAAACAATTTCTTGTGGACCTCAAAAATAAATTAATGATGATGATTTCAATATTAAATCCAAATCTGTAATTTTCTGTGGAATAGAATCAACAGAAAAATTAATGTATTAGAATAATACAAGAAAATGATGAATTTAACATTTCAATAGTAACATTTAGTCCAATAAAAACTCAATGAAATGTACAATTTTATGAAAACAAGTATGTTATTAGAAATATTACCAATATATTTATGAATTAGAAAATGATTAATCAAGGAATTATTCTGGGATGATTTTAATGAAATAAATAAAAATTAGAAACTAAATCTTTTGAAGAGGCCAAATGATCTTAATGTCATAAAAAATGGGGGTGGAGGGGGTTAGAATAAATATTACGGTAATAAATATCTGATTTAAATTATTTCATAATGGTTTGTAAAAGTAATACACAATTTGATGACATAAATGACGAAGAAATATTTTCTCTGGAGGTTATACTTGATTAAATTACACTATTTTGTGTTGGTTTGTTTCAAAGACACATAAAATTTTATCAAATTTATGGGAAGAGAGAATTCATGGATACAGTACACGGAGGTGATTATTTTTTAAATAACAAAGGGGATATCATTTTCTAGATAAAAAAGTAAAGGTGTTTCAATTGATGAATGATTTATGTGTCAAAAAATAAGAACTACACGATTGATATGCTATCATATATACATACATATAAAATCAAAAAAATCAAAATTCGATGTTTTGACCACAAAATTCATATTAAATAATAAATAGACATGTAGTTTATAGTACTCATCAATGTTGAAAGTGTAATTTTTCAGAAAGAACTATATAATCAAGAGAGTATATTTACGAATCTATGTGATTACAGTTTGAGATAATAGTGATTATTTAGATAATATATTTTATTAAAGTGGTTTTTATCAAAATTAGAGAGTATTAACATATTTTTATACTAATATGTAAGACCACCACGATTTTTTTTGATATCGATTGTGGTTAAATGGATTCAACCACAATTTTGGTTAGAACATAAATTTGAAAACTTGATGAGGGAAATTTAATTAATAAAAATAAATATTTTATATGGTGATTATATATTTTGAACATGATATCAATAATTGAAGACATAATTTATACTATTTATTATTATTAGTGTATTGTTTCATGTTTTCTCATTCAAATAAAGTAATATATGTTTTGGGGCCAAAAATATTTAGAAAGTGAAAATGGGTAAATGTTTCCAAGAAAAATCCTTCGTATAATTTTTTAGTTCCCTTAATATAATGATGTTTCCATTACTCTCCTACTATAGTTTTTCTATATATAAATCTTGTACATTTTATTGGATGTTTTTTATTTATTCATTAGATATAAATTTTATAATGCTGATGTAAATATTGATGTATCCGAAATAGATTTTTTGAATAAAATGTTGAATATATAGTTTATTATTGAATGGACCGTTTTTCTTAGATCTAGATTAAACATTAACTGGGCTTATATACTAAGAATATGCCTTTATCAATTACTTATATTATAATTTTATTTGAGTATAATTTTTTTATCCCTATCCTTTATAAATACCCCATTTAACCATTTGGGGGAAACCTCCCTCATTGAAACCATCTGATAAAGGTCGGAGGGAGGTGTAATGACTCACCCAATTAGGAATATCAGGCCACAAATGGTGGAATATTTTATGTTGATTAGATTATTTATATATCAATCTTGATGTTTCAGTGATTATATATGTCATTGGGATTAGTTATTTTTTCCATATCTTTTTACATTATTTAAATCCTTATTGAAATATTAATTTATTACTAATGGATACTAATTAGTAGAGGAGTGATTTTTGATGAAATGGGGGGATCGGTTTGGTTCAATGTATTTCACTATTTTAAATCCCCAATCAGACAACATATAGTTATATGAATAAAGGACATGTTTTTTCTAATCACACAGTATATAGTTATATGAAAACGTGTCTTTTATTTATCTTATGGTGTTAGATAATAATATTATTTTCACAGTTAGTGTTATTAAAACACACATCATAGAGGTCCATATGTATATGACATGTGGAATGGAATTATATTCCTAGAATCACATTGTAATTTATGTTGAATATATAATGTAAACACTATTTTATTTTAAAATACACAATGTGATCTGGGGTATATTACAAAAAATGTTCTGGGGTTTAACATTATTTTGTTGATATTATATGAAATTTAGTTTGAATCTATACTAATTGGGTCTCATCCATTTGTTCCAACTAACAACTATTGCATTCAAACTAAGTATTGAAGTGGTAATTGATTTTATATCAGGATTAAATGATTAGATATAACTACTAAATGTAAAATCTAGATGTTGGGGGTAGACACTTCCTTTGTACAAGAGTGCACATTTTTTATTTTCTCCTCATAACTATTTTTTGTATTTGATCTCAAAAGATCATATATGGATATGAAAATATCCCCCCAAGCATTTTTCTATAATGATCTTGATAGGAGAGTCATATTAACCACCAAATTAAAATGGGGTATTTTTTTTGTTATTTACATATCGTAGATCAATATAAATGATAAAAATATTCATATGATTATTCTAAATAATTAAATGGTAGATAACCTCCCACCCCCTCTATTTTAGATCCCAATACTAGTGTGTAGGAATATTTCTTTTATTTCAGAACTAAAAAAACTCTAAGTATTTTTTTGTAGTTTTTTATTCCATTTGTGAAGATAGAAGAGTTGCTAATATATGACTTTATGAATCTCCTTGATGGTTCTGTCAATATAAATGGGGAGTTTGATGCAATTTATAGATTAATATGTGTCACAAACCGAATCTGGTCACCACCAAAACCGGTACCAAAACCAGCCCGTGACATGACCCGAAGGGCATTCCCTATCCCCAGGGTCTGGCACAAGTGCCCGGGTATCATTAATTTAGGTTTGGGAACGATTTACCTGAGTATGAAAGCATAAGACATTAAAAACAATCCATAATATGAATCTGAAATTTTTGAGCCAAACAAGACTTCAGTAAAAACCAGAACTGAGTAAATTGGTTTAAAGATAATACATGTGGTCCAAATAAAAATAATTATAGCATCAAGATAGCCCCAAGGACTCCACACGACTAGGGGTCATCGCCCCCAAGCTATCTCGACAACTCCGCACCAAGGATGGGAACTAACACCATGAACCGCCATCACCCTTAGCCTTTCCTTTACCTGAATCAAACATAACCAAGTCTACTTACACCCAAGGGGTGTAAGTAGGGTGTGATCCTAATCCCAGTAGGATACCACCCAAAGATTCCATAGAGTAAGAAATACAATGTGAAAAAGCAAGCAGCTTACAAAGGCAAGGAAAAGTAGAGTTAAAATTTCAATAAATGAAACCTCAAATTGAAAATAGTTTTCAATCCAAAATTTTCATAATATTAACAAATTAAAATAGAAATTTTAGATACTATAATTTACTTCCAAACACACCCTAAGACATGGGTAAATACTACAAATCCAATGAGCAACAACATTGGGAACACCCCTAGGAACAAGGTTGTCTTGGGCCCTATGTACCTCGTACCTCGGTGTAAAGTAACCATAGAAAAATCCTTTCTCATGCACGAGCCATTAGTATGGAACATACCAATAACCTAGTGGTCCCAAATAATCATCCAAAAAGTTTAGTTATAGTTGTCGTTATCCAAATGCTAAGTGAAATAGGGACAAAACCCATCCGGTCCACTAGCCGTACTAGTACAAATCCGCCCCACCTAGGTACCCGGGCTTCACCTTTTGTGCGCAATCAATTATATCATGAAACATAAATAAATTTTCATATAAAACACCATTACCGGTCAAGCACAACCAATAAAGTAGCTATCACATTTTATACCACTTAAAACACGCAACAAAACACTTATATTTTTTATAAAACAATTCCTCAAAATCTCGTAGTGTTTCATACACAAAACTCATTATAAACCTCACATGCATACTATGGGCACATTTTTATGTTTCCAAAACATAAAGGGAATCCTACTACATTTCAGTGAGTACACAAAATCATTTTTAGGGCAGCCCCATATGGTTCAAGAAACGATATCCTTGCAAAGACTCCATTTTTACACAACACAACTCTTAGAATTTCATGTGGTTCACAGACACCATTAAAACCAGGTTTTTCAGCAATAAAAACAAGGGACAATAATTAAAAACAGCATTTTTATCCCTATTATAGTTCAATAAAATCAACTAGTTACTTATAGGGTAGCACCAATTAAACTAATAAAACATTTCTATGAAATACCACCAATTTCACATGAAATTGGCATTTAGGATTCATTTTAAATACAAAGACCACAAAAACTATATTTTTCAGAAATACTAAAATTGAATAATCATGAAAATACCATAAAAATAGTAGCCAATTCACAAAGTTTTCATACATAATGGAATCACCTACCAAAACCAAGGAAACCCTTCAATCCTTTTTGCGAAAACTCAAACGCACCACCGCCTCACCTCAAGGAAGGTAAACCAGACCTAAAGCCATAATTTCAGACCATGAAACACAAGATAAACCCCTGTTTTTTATACCCTAATTCCTAGACATTAGGAACCTCAACGATAATGGAGGAAACCCTAAGTACATTGGATGTAACCCTAAACAAATTGAAAGAAGAAAGGAGCAGAACAACTTACTTAAAATATCTTGTAGAAATCTCCCCCAAAAATAATAGTATCTTATTTTAAAAATACTCAAACCTTCATGGGAGGTTATAACAAGGATAGGTAGATCATTTAGGAATTTGAATGGGGGAAAAAGAGTAATAATCGAAGGAGTTATGAAGTAAACAAATTACCTTTATAAATCTACCTAAAATTTGAGTTCTTCAGAGGTTTCGACCTAAACCACGAGGCAAATGAGCTGTATAGAGGGTGGGAGGATATTGGACGCGCGTCTGGGTTCAAGGGACGTGTTTGGGGCTTTTAATCACCGAATCACCCTTAAAAATGAATAAGTTATTAATTAATCAAATTTTATTTTTAAAATTGGAATTGGGATTTTGGGCAGGCCCAATCCATTAAATAAAAACTCATATACACCTTGGTTATGGATTTCTAAAGGCTCCAAATTTTAATTTTGGTGTTAATATATCAGGGGAGTACATTTAAGAGTTGGAATGAGTGAAAAATATTAAAAAATGAATATGTTATAAAAGAAACAATTCTTTTTAAATCAAGAATTGGGCTCACGGTTTGGCCCAATTCATGAAAACTCACCTACTCTCCATAAAAACTTTGGAAACCCCCCAAAACAAAACATTAATGGAAATTAAAATAGAAATATATTTAAAATAATCTATGTATGTGAAAATTTTCCCCACCATGAAAACTATCCGCCCCAGAAAGTCACGGTATGGGCAAAGCAACAACCAAACTCAACTGAGAAACCAAGTGGTACTCTCTTACTAGGTTTCTCCCCCAAAGGCCATAACACCTCTAGTGATCAATGAAGGAAGGAATAATCTCACAAACCTGACTTACACCACCTTCCAGAATGAATCAAGCACATTCAGGATTTATCCCAAATGAAAACTCCTCAAACACAATCTGAACAATACTCAATCAATTTACCCAAATAAACAACAACATCGAACAAGGTTACACGTTCCCTACTATAACTAAACCATTTGTCACTCTCCAATATCAATGTTTACCAAAGTAAGATGTAGGTAGTTAGACATATCCAAATGATAATACCTACTTCCCATACAAAACCAAGGAAAAATATGAGTTACTCGTATGAAGAGACACAAATGGGCTCCCCACCGTAAGATACAACTTAATTTTTTTGGGACAGAATCAAGACACTAATAGGGGAGGCCCAAACAGACTCCCTAGTACAAGGGGTATACATAAATTTTAAATTTAAAAAATAATATAAATGATACCCACAGTTGTTCTTCCCACCCCATGAACCAACCATCTTAACTGACCAGCATGGGCCGACACAGAAAGACCCATTTTTTTAGATTTGGGAAGGGTGCAGGGTCAGTCCGCACGGTTTGGGAAACTGTGCACTAACTATGCTGATCATTCTTTCCACGTGGATTCCTAGCACACTGTCACTACTAATCGTGCAAAAAATTTGTGCTAAAACTTTCTAGACAAATTTCCATCCATTCTCTAATGACTCAATGGAAACCAACGTGGGAGGGAAAGACATTAGGCAATGACATGGGTACAATGCCCTCTACCTATTTACACAGAACGAGAAGAACAGAAGAAAGATGATGAAACCATAGGTTTAAACACTTTCTATATTTCACACTAAGGATATGAAATTGTACAAGGGTTTAAACAACACTGGTGTTTCCCCTGACTACGCGCCAGCTTCTCTCTGGGACCTATGGCTGGAGCTCAAAATATTGAATCATCTTCGGCCACACAGTTAGGTTGTAGAAACCCCTATGTTGAACATCTTCTTTCGGTGCCAAAAACAACTACACCTCATACCCCGATGGGTTCATCAAGACATAACACACATCATAACCCACTTTACCAAAAATAGACATTTCACTGAAACAAGGGATCTGAAGATGCACACACATCGCACCTTGTTTCTTTGGGTGAGAAACAACAGAAGGGAAAGACACATATAAACACCTTCCTCTAAGATAGAGGATTTGATGTTTTTACCAAGGGATACATAATCCCAACCTAACATAGAACCTTATAGGATTGTGTGACCATCACCTTTATGGTCAAAAGAGCACACAACATCACAATGCGTCACCGAACATGACCCTTGCGATTGATAGAAACAATAAATGGAACGAGACCATTTTCAAAGTCCCTAAACAACAGATAAATCCAAAAAGTGGACACAATATCCTATCATGACTGAAATCTCAAAATTGGTGGTTTAATAATAAATCATTCTTCAAAGAAACTATAAAGAACCCAGAGGCCCTCTTAGACACCATTAAGATGCTCATCCATAGTAACAATGAAAGAACACCCCCACCTTTGATGAATCAGGAAACTTAAGAAACTAAGGTCTCTTTCATCCTTCCACAAGCACTATCCCACTACAAGAGGATCCAAAAATCAGCGAAATGAATGGGTGTAGACTCAATAAAAAAAATGTTCGATAAATTATTCTATATATTGATCAACTAGAGGATTTTCTAATGGCGAAACAAAACGGGTTGCACTTCAGTTTTGCATTAACCCTTAGTGGGGGTGTACCTTATCCAATGAGAGAACCCAAGGACCCAACCAAGCTGGTCTATTGGTCAAAACATGCCACAAACCAGATACAAACACATGAAGGGAACCGCCGTAAAGGCATCCCAAATTTTTTTTCAAAAGAGACCACTAACCGTCCCTACAACACAGCTTACAAACCAAACACAAACCCAAAACACAGTTCAAACAGAAGGGGTTCTTGAACTCAAAGCATCCTACAACATCAACAATCTCAAAAACCCATAATACAAACCATACCAAACTATTCATCAAGATATCATGTTTTTCTTTAAAACCAATTCATTGAAAACAAACGGTTTAGCAGTAAGTGTATCCACCAATGGTACCCCATGGGCATCACACATGCTTGTTTTTGTGCCACACCAGGAACCCTCCTCATATCCATCCCAGCACTCATCCAGTCATTCCATCAACCATCCATCATCCCTTATAACCCCATGAAAGTGGTCACTCATGGAAATACCAAAGGGTAAAATAAAACATCCTTCCACTTTTCAAAAACAAAATGGTCAACCAACCCAACCTTTTTCTCAAAACTCCTAACAATGAGATCAAAATCCCAATTCACATCTTACAAAACATTTCATAAGGACACAACCATTTAGAAAAGAATCCATAATTCAATAAAAGCGCACATTCATGCCTTTCACAATCATTTAAAAACATTTCAACCCATTTCAAAACAGTTCTAATTTCATGAAAAACACCATTTTATAAATCTCCATTTAATTAAGAACTCAACTCTTCTCATTTCAAGACAAGGTTCTAAATGTTCATATTTTTTTTGGTTCAGTTGTCCCCAAACCGAAAACCCATCTTCAAACCGCACACAAAAATTCTAGAACACTTAATTCAATCCAAAACACTTTTCCAGGGTTTAAAAAAAATTCCACTAGAAACATATTTTCAAAACCCCGATTAACATAGTTCATACTTTCAAAAGAGGTGTAAACACATAATTTACACTTTTGAAATAGTTCTGAAATTTCCTTTATAGGAATAAAAAAATAAAACCATTTTAACTTAACTAAAAAATAACTTCAAAAAAAGTCACTCTCCTTAACGTGAAGTCATTTTTTTCTTAAAAAACCAAGTTTCCATGATTCCAAAACAAAGAGACAAAAGACAATGTGAGAGGAAACTAGTTTTGGTGGGTGACTTGGACATATGGTTGGCAGCCATATTCCAATCACTTCGCCATCACAGAGAGTATTCTAGGGAAATATCCATGGCTCCACATGGCTTGCCAGGCCCTGCGAGCTCACTGAGATTATTCACCCAAATCTCTTTTCATTTCCCATAGTCATTATTAAACCAAGAAAACCAAAGAACTCAGATAAATACATACTTCCCATGGTGACTTGAATCACGTCATGAGGTGTGCGGTCTAGGAACACTACCCATGACTGAAATTTCATGTCCCAAAAATCCTAGCTCCAGACTATGCTGACTCTTCCCCAAATAACATGACCCAAGGAGCGAACCTCCTCTGATACCATTTTCTCACGAACCGAATCTGGTCACCGCCAAAACCGGCACCAAACCCAGCTCGTGACATGACCCTAAGGTCATTCCCTATCCCCACGGCCTGGCACAAGTTCCCGGGTATAATTAATTTAGGTTTCGGAATGATTTACCCGAGTATGAAAGCATAAAACATTAAAAACAATCCATAATATAAATATGAAATTTTTGGGCCAAACAAGTCTTAAGTAAAAACCATAACTGAGTACATTGGTTTAAAGATAATAAAAGTGGTCCAAATAAAAATAATTATAGCATCAAGACAGCCCCAAGGACTCCACATGACTAGGGTTCATCGCCCCCAAGCTATCTCCACAACTCCGCACCAAGGATGGGAACTAACACCATGAACCACCATCACCCTTAGCCTTTCCTTTACCTGAATCAAACATAACCAAGTCTACTTACACCCAAGGGGTGTAAGTAGGGTGTGAGTCTAAGCCCAGTAGGATACCACCCAATGATTCTAAAGAGTAAGAAATATAATGTGAAAAAGCAAGCAGTTTTCAAACGCAAGGAAAAGTAGAGTTAAAATTTCAAGAAATGAAACCTCAAATTGAAAAAAGTTTTCAATAAAAAATTTTCATAATATTAACACATTAAAATAGAAATATTATATACTGTAATTTATTTCCAAAATCACTCTAAGAAATGGGTAAATACTACAAATCCAATGATCAAAAACATTGGGAACACCCCTAGGCACTAGGTTGTCTTGGGCCCTATGTTCCTCGTACCTCAGTGTAAAGTAACCATAGAAAAATCCTTTCTCGTACACGAGCCACTAGTAGAGAACATAACCATAACCTAGTGGTCCCCAATAATTATCCACATAGTTTAGTCAGATTAGTCATTATCCATATGCAAAGTAAAACAGGGACAAAACCCATCCGGTCCACTAGTCGTACTAGTATAAATCTGCCCCAACTAGGTACATGGGCTTCCCCTTTTCTGCTCAATCAATTTCATCATGAAAAATAAATAAATTTTCATATAAAACACCATTACTGTTCAAGCACAACCAATAAAGTAGCTATCACATTTTATACCACTTAAAACACGCAACAAAACACTTATATTTTTCATAAAACAATTCCTCAAAATCTCGTAGTGTTTCATACACAAAACTCCTTATAAACCTCACTTTCATACTATGTGCACATTTTTAAGTTTCCAAAACATAAATGGAATCCTACTAAATTTTTGTGAAAACACAAAGTCATTTTTACGGCAGCCCCATATGGTTCAATAAATGACATCCTTGCAAAGTCTCCATTTTTACACAACACAACTCTTAGAATTTCATGTGGTTCACAAACACCATTAAAACCAGGTTTTTCAGCAATAAACACAAGGGAAAATAATTAAAAACAGTATTTTTATCCCTATTATAGTTCAATAAAATCAACTAGTTACTTATAGGGTATCCCCAATTAAACTAATAAAACATTTCTATGAAAAACCCCCAATTTCACATGAAATTTGCATTTAGGATTCATTTTAAATACAAACACCACTAAAACTATATTTTTCCGAAATAATAAAATTGAATAAGAATGAAAATACCATAAAAACAGTAGACAATTCACAATGATTTCCGACACAATGGAATCACCTACCAAAACCACGGAAACCCTTGAATCCTTTGTGCCAAAACTCAAACGCACCACCACCGCACCTCAAGGAAGGTAAACTAGACCTAAAACCATAATTTCAGACCATGAAACACAAGATAAAAATCTAATTTTTATACCCTACTTCCCAGGAATTAGGAACCTCAATGATAATGTAAGAAACCCTAAGTACATTGGATGTAACCCTAAACAAATTGAAAGAAGAAAGGAGGAGAACAACTTACTTAAAATATATTGTATAAATCTCCCCTAAAAATAATAGTATCTTATTTTAAAAATACTCAAACCTTCATGGGAGGTTCGAACAAGGATTGGTTGATCATTTAGGAATTTGAATGGGGGAAAAAGAGTAATAATCGAAGGAGTTATGAAGGAAACAAATTACCTTTATAAATCTGCCCGAAATTTGAGTTATTTAGAGGTTTCGACCTAAACCGTGATGCAAATGAGCTGAAAATAGGGTGGGAGGATATTGGACACGCGTCTGGGTTTATGGGGCGTGTTTGGGGATTTTAATCACCGAAAAAACCTTAAAAATTAATATGTTATTAATTAATCAAATTTTATTTTTAAAACAGGAACTGGGCTTTCGGGCAGGCCCAATCCCTTAAATCAAAACCCATATACAACTTGGTTGTGGATTTCCAAAGGCTCCAAATTTTAATTTTGGGGTTAATATATCATGGGAGTACATTTAGGTGTTAGAATGAGTGAAAACTATTAAAAAATGAATAAGTTATAAAAGAAACAAAATTTATATTCAAATCAAGAATTGGGCTCACGGTTTGGCCCAATTCATGAAAACTCACCCACTCTCCATAAAAACTTTGGAAACCCCCCAAAACAAAACATTAATGGAAATTAAAATTAAAATACATTTAAAATAAGCTATGTATGTTATGGAACTCTTGGAGTTTTTCTTCGTCAAAGAAAAACATGTTCATATATTATTCTTAGTGATTGGATATGAAGATATGAAAATTGGAATTCACTCCATTAATATATTAATCGTTATGGAATTTTTATGTTTTTTGTAGTGGATATCAAGTCTCCCAAGTATGTCCCTATTATTATTCATGGGAGGATGAGTGGTGATTTATAAAAATTCTAAAGGCCCCTTTCACCGGATCCTTATTTCTTAATTCTATAAGGTCATTGAGGTATTGAAATGTGATTATGTACTTCCATATGATACAAAAAATTTTATAGGTGTATTATTCCATCATATTTATGGATTAAATACTCCCATTGAGATTTATGGTGTGTTTTCATTGTTACAATCATGTACAAACATAGATATCAGTTTCAAGTGATGGTTAACACTTACATATAATGGAAAATTCATTCTTATTTTGATCTTGATCACCAATGTGGATGGAGGCCCTCCTCAGTATTTGGTAATGGCCTCTAAAATTTTATTAACATTAACAGGGAATGAGTCCCTTGATATGATTATGGAATGTTTTAATGATTGATAATGTATTTAAAAATTCTCGGTAATTTGGATGTCTATAGGCTTGTGGTGTATGAAGTGATTTTGGTTTAACATCATTATAATATTATAGTGGATCTTTGTTGAGAGTTTTGGGACACACATTACTACCAATTGATTTTTTATTGAATCATTTATTATATAGATTACTTTTATTGGGTCCGCATCCTATTTAGGTGGCATCTTTTCCTCTTGTATGATTGTGAATTGAACTACCCCAAATAAAATCGATGTGTGTAACATACAGTTGGAATTTAAATGACCCTTAATTGATATGAGTCCCTTATGGTGATATTATTGTCCTATATATAAAATAGAAAATATCCAATGGATTTTTATATTCATATGAACATGTATATTTATGTAATGATTCATTGTATTAGGAATAATGATGTGTTCATGAAACTATATTTTTACCGTGTGTGTGGGCATGAGGTGATGTTAGTGCATGTAGTTTTGATTCAGTTTGAAAACCACCAATCCATGGGGGTTCTTCAAGAGATAATTCCTCTAGTTCGAAAAAAATATTCTAAAATCCATTCATCCACATTGATCAAGGTTTGATCATCCATGGCATGTTGTCATAAGAATGTACATTTTATCCCATATTGTGGTGTTTATTTTAGAATTCCTATATCCATTGAAGTAGTATACTATAATTATATGTAATATTAAACCCTATATTGTTATAATATTATTTGGAAGTGATTTTATAGTTTAATCCCTACCATATACTTTTCCCATTCCTAACATCATCTATGTAGCCATACAACACTTCTATTTTGTTCCATCAAACCGATTGTCTATTTCTATCTTATTTTTTGAAGTCTCTTACTGGGAATTTTAATAATCACCCCAAAATTTTTATTTCCACCCACATGTAAAATTTTGGTTAAGAAGAAGTTTGGGTCATTGATATTTTCAGTATAGGTGCTTCTCAAGGAGTTGGAGATTATGGGAGATTTTGGGATTTTTTTGCATTTGAGTTGGTTTAGGGGTGATGTAGCGGTATCATATAAAAGTGACTTGAGGGTGTCTTGTGTTTAATGAATATAATCCTTTTATCCACCCATTTTCACTAAAATTTGAATTGTATTCTATTAATATGTTGAAATGATTTTTCATGCATGTAATATTTCTGTTTCTTATATATATCTTGTATAGATTTGATTGTTATAGTTGGTTAGAGATTTATATATATATATATATATAATTTTTATATTATAAGGACTCACATGTATGGATTATGATTCTTTAAGGCTATACACTAACCTCAAACTTATTGTAGTTAGTAATGTGGTGGTACCCCTGACATACTATAAGACGAAGTGAGGTTATTTAGGGTTGGTTCCTGCCAAATTGGTGTCATTATTGGTTCTCATAGGGATAGTATTTAGATTATGGTGACTCAAGATATTTTAATTTAGAAAAATGGGTAAAAATTATTAAATATTTTAGGACATTTATTTAGGCCATGGAACACATCTGTGGTGGGATAGATGGAACATTCATTTCAATAACTTTAAAAACAATAACATTAGAATCAATGGAACTATTTATAGGGTATGGTGATGTTGATCCATATAGAATATTGATGTTTTCATAATTTTTCATGATTATGTGAAAATTAATCACAAATGATGTCAATGTGGTAAAAATATGTTGATTTCTTCAATATAATGATTTCCTTATATGTGTGAAATTGATCTATTAGGGATGATGGAATAATAGAATTACTCATGGTATTATGATATTCAACTTCCATTCTTCCTCGATATTCGAGTGGTCTAATACAATTAAAATGTCCTTAGAATGAGCATAGTATAGGAATTGATATCATGATAGCCATGGGAGTTTATATGTATGGTGTCAAAACAACCAAATAATGTAAATATATAAGATAATGTCACTTCTTAGATCTATGGTGCACCTATAGAGTTTAGGTACAACCTCATGAGTTAGTTCAATGATACTCATAGATTGGGGTTTCTAATCCACCCCTACCCTAATTGAACTATTTATATCAGTCCATGAATCCCCCATTTTTTATTGTGGATTTATATTCTCCCTCTTGAATATATGAGAACAACATACCATTAAAGTTTGTATGGTTCCTATAATCAATCATTGTCAAGTACTTCATTTGATATCAATGAAATGTATGTTCACCATACTATAGTGAAGTCAGTACTCCACTATGAGATAGGGAATGGTTCAACCATGTAATGATAAGGTACCCCATCTACATATGAACACATACAAATGAGTAATGAGTCCATATATATATATTGGAATTTTTTCACCCATAGATATATGCGAATAAACTACAATCCATGAGTGTGTGGTCCTTCCATATAAGAATGTGGTTGAAACAACAATGTCCTCCATGAGATCAAGATCCACCCCCCAAACACTAACAAGGATTCAATACTCCTCAATGAGATAGGACATTATTACTCCTCCCATACATTTTTATGATCCATGTGATAAATAGAATTATTATCATAACATTTTGGTTCAGTACTCCCGAAATTATTCAGGATTTGGGGTCCCCTAATTATGATGTTTTTACCACCCCCCCCCCCCCCCAACACCTAGAATATCAGTATGGACTGGTTACCTTATCATTATTTTCTTATCAATGAATGTTTTTTATGTGTGAAACATATTTTTTGATCCACTGATCAGTAGAGGGACCACAATATAGAACATAGATTGAGCTATAAATTTCTTATTATGATTATAAAATCAAGTAATGATGTCTATGAAAATATGTATTCATGGAATTGGATCCATTTTTATGTGGTCAGAGGATGTTGTAAACCTCACTTATATGAGGTATCCTTTTTTCATACATCATATCCCATTATGATTGGAAAAATGATAGAGGATGATTTTTTATTGTTTTTATCTCAGTATTAAATAGATGATATGTCAATTAAAATAATACTCCCCACCTTTATTATGTGTCCACTTAACTCAAGGAATTGGAATAGATAACCATGGATAAGTGAAAACAATAAATAGATCTGATTAGGTAACACACTATGTGGGTGGAGATTCAACAAGTGGCTTATTTCTTTATAGAATATTTTTGTTGAAAATAGTGTTGGATATTCATTCATTGTTTTTTCATTATGTTTTATATAGTTATACATATAAATAAATTAATACATTTTTTAATGACTTCAGACTCTAGATAGTAGTGATCATTGAAGGAAATATCATCCATCTATGTATGTTATTATTCGAAGTGAGGTTTTTTTGGGATATCTTCAAGGAATAGTAAGACCAAATGATAATATTTTTTTGATGGTAGTTGACACACTGTCTGAGCTTAGGATCATAAAAATAATTATCATGTGATTTATTTACATTTTTTCGATTATTATCCACCTTCATCATCAATTATGGCCCATAAATGATGATCACAACCCATCTCTAAGATACTGAAACCAGTTATTTCATAGTTTATATATATTTGATTAATTTTCCTTGGTTATCCCTAATGATCAGTATTCATGTTATGTTTTGAGGTGTTATCATTTCATTAAGTGATTTTATCGTAATTTCACTCATCTACTATTTTTACAATACATTGATTTCTGTTTTAGAAGATGATATAAGAATTTTTAATTTGTTAGATTTTTAGGTAGAGCTCGGCGAGATGAGTACTAAGAGGATTTTTTTTAGTAAAGTATTTATGAAGCCCAATTTGTTATTTAATTCTAGTTTGTCCTATATAGAATGTGATCAAGTGTTTCAATAGGATTTTTTTGTTCATAGTGGGTTTAGATTTAGTATTTAATTCCATGATGAAGATTATAACCATTCATATGTTTACTCATTCTTGTTCTCTATAGAGGAATATTTTTCATTATGTGGGGGGAATATGGTCATTCTTTGGGAATAACCTTGTAATTGAATTTGAATATTCATGGATCTAAATCAATGGTATACCTATACTCTGTTTTTATATTTCTATTGAAAAATGGGTCATGATTGTTGTATTTTTTGATTGATATAGTGTTAGGTACTACTACCTAAACTAGTATATGTGATATGTCAATTGATAGATTGATTAATTTTTATATTTGACTGACTAGGTATTTAGTCATCTCGATTATGTGGCCACATTGGATGTATAGATAAAAACATACATGAAGATTCTCTGTAATATATTTAGGATTTTAGAGGAAGTAAATTGTTCCTCAATATTGTGGTTTTGATTTCTTATTTTTTTGGTGGAAGTGAACTTTGGAAGTGAAATAGATGGATCATTTATACTATGATGGATAATATCCTATCCAATCTCATATATGTGCATATGTATTCTTGTAATATATTTATTGAATAAGATGATATCATTGATGTTTAATAGATTCTATGAACATGATCAAATCAATATGTTTTCATTATAAGCTGTGTATAAGGAGTGGTGGTAGAAAATTTTCATATTGTGTAGTTATCCTTTGATGTGTCCAGTTATATATAATGATTTAATTAGTCTATATTAAAATGAATGACATTTGGGTCATCCATTATTAATGTTGGGGTCTTGATTTTATCATAATAAATCATTTATTTAATGAAAATTGTGTGAGAAATTCTATTGGATCATTATTTTGATTTTTGATGGTTTCTATGGTCATCCTATTGTTAGAGAAAACTTCTTTGGGTGGATATAAAAAAATATATTTTTGTATGATGGTCGTTTTCAAGTTTAGTCTTTATGTTTTCAGTTCTAAGGGGTGCTTGTGGTTGTATTGAAGATGTATTTTTAGTTTCTTCTTTCATTTATCGAAACCTTGTTTTGACTTCTTTTTCTGTTTCTCCTCTCCAATGTCAGATCTAGAGCAGTGTAAATGTTGAGATTTTGGGATATGTGGGATAGTTTTTAAAGGGTTTCTAGGTACTCTTTCTAGATTTTTTCCAATCATGGAGGCTTTTTTATTTATCCTTGTTTGTGATAACACCTTCCTATGACATCAGCCACCCAAACTTATATCTGAATTCATGTTCCTCAACTCCTCTACTAGTCAGGTATGGGCTACAGTTAATTACAAGGTTGTGTGAGGTGATATTTGGTAGTCATCGGTGCTTCAGGTGCTGTAAGAGTGTGTGATAGTGTTTCCATTATGATGGAGTTTACTCATTTGAGGTTTTTTCAGTGTTTCTCCCTTACATTCATAAAAAAATTTAGTTATTCTCTTCTACATGACCTCTTTATGTTGGGATTTAGATCTTTTTCTACGGGGTTTGGCGACTAATTTCAATGGAAGTATATGATGTTTTTTTAGGATGGTGTTGTGATGATGGTTTGGTGTCATGAATGTGTTTTGTGATGGTGGATTGAATCAGTGTTCTGATGTGGTTCAGTGGGTTCTCAATGATACATGTTGTAGGAAACAAATTTACCTGTTTTCAAAGGTAATGGTCTGGCCTAGTTATGATAGAGAATATGGTGATTTCTAGTTTTCTGTTGTTGGTTTCAGTCACTAATGTTCTACAGTCGAGGATGTGATGTTATTTATAATGATTGGTTTATGGGATGATGGCATGGAGGATGATGGGATCTCAACATTCTGGCAGTGGTGCATTGTGACTTCTGGCCTGAGGAAGATGGTGGAGTGGGGATCACATTTTAATTAAATATTTAATCTTCAGATTTTTAATCTTTGTTTCAGGTGATGTATGATTTTATTTGAATTTGTTTTTTTACTTCCTGGTTTTTAATTTTGAATGTTTTGTGTTTACTTTTTCTATCTTGATTGTGAAGTTCCCTCTAATCCTCAATGTGGATATATAGAAAATATAAATAATGGACTGTAGATAATGGTGTAATAGAGCTTAAAATATAGAATTTATCTTGTGATTGAATTTAGTTATATTTTATTTTTACATATTTAAACATTAATAATGATTAAAATATTTAATTTCCCCTATAAAAACATTAACAATATTTTATAATTATTTTTTCTTGTTGGGATATTATGTTTTCCTTGTATTGTTACATGGTGAGATTAAAATATCTATTTCATTTATTGGATTTTCTTTTTATTAAATAAATATAATTTTGGTATTATTTATTTTATGGTTTTTATCTGTTATGTGAATCTCCAGATGGAAATTTTGACCCTTTCATTGACATGGAAATTAGTGTTTTTTACGTTGGCTTGGTATAGGCTCTAATTGAGATTCATTTCCTGAGAGTATTTTTTTTGATGTACCCTTTATATAATTTCATTTTTTATTATTTTATTTTTTTAATCACTCTCTCTTGGAATTTCACAATTTTTTGTAACTTGAGACACTCTCATTGGGGTCAATTGAGGGGTACATGGTTTAAAAATTTAAGCCATGACCCTTTAGATTTGTATCTCATTTCTTTGTTTGTTTAATAACAATCCAACTAATCACATTATCAATTATACCCATTTCAAAAACCATGTTCATATAAAGAAATTAAAACATATATAGATGCACATATTTTTCTTGGTTCACCCGAACTGGGAAATATACAATGGAAAATATAGTCATTATTATGCTTCTGTACCAAAAACCCCTTATAAATCACTATTTTGTCGGATATAAAATTTATGTAATTTAATTTGATAGCTAATAATTTTTCAAATAAAAATTTAGGTGATTTTATTCCTCACAATGGTGAAATACCTATAGAGTGTTTCTGGAATTGCTTACTCCTTCCAAGATGTCCCTCCCTTATCTCCTTTCATGAAATTCTCTAGAAGATATAAATATATAGACTTTTTATCATACTATCAGTATTTAACATGATGGTTTATCCATGATGAAAACATATCCGAGTTCCTAACTTCATCGTTATTCAAATGTGACGATCTAATGTATTCCATTCACTACCCCCAATTCCATGGATAGATATAATTGAATATACTCAAGAATAATGGAGTCATGTATCTTCAAAAAGACTTTATAATGTAAAAAACCAATAGAGAGAAAAAAAATATAGTTGTAACTATACATATCATCATCTTCATAGGATTTCCTAGATATTTTATCCTTCCCAACATTATTATTTCTGGATGAAAATATAGGAGAAAATCAATACCCATTAATTTAGTTATTCATGGAATATCATGATACTATCTACCGTTATTCATCTTCTGTATCCCATATTGTAACTCTTAATTCCTTTTTCCTATGTTCAAAAGTTTTTATTAAATAATTTATACCAACTTTATTGTATCCATCTCCATCAATTTTAATTTTGTATGTTTGAATTTAAAATTTCAACTAAAAGACATACCTGTAGTTTAATTCATATACATTAAATTAATATCATAGATATCATTGAAGTATATTTATTCCTTTAAAATCTATTTAGATTGTTGAATTTCATTACATAGCATAAAACTTGATGAAATATTCCAATAGATCATTTGTTTATTAATTCTATAGATTTCATTAATCATGACATGGGAACTTTCATCATGACATTATAGAATGGTTCTTTCATCAGTTTATTTCACAACATGTGAAAATATGTTCTAATATAGATCTTCATCATACACTCTAAATTTATGTAGTAGCATCCCAATTATTAAATATATTGGACATGATTAATTATTCATATTCTAAATATCAAGTACCATTATCATTAATCATTGATTGATCTTGTATTGTGGTGTAACAATATATGGGGTAAATAATATTATCATTAATATTTTATATTTTTTAATATATAACATAATTGTTTACTAAATATACCATCATCTATGATATATATTATTGTTTTCCTTATTGAAAAATCCAAACCACAAATAGTAATAGATAAATTATTATATATGGGTTATCATATTTATATTTTTATTATGTTTGGAATTCTATAAACATAAATTTTATAAATAAGATTTTGTTAAACCTTACGTATCATCTTGGTATCCTTTAAAAATGTATTAGTAACCTTTACATGTTATGTTGGTAAACTTTACCTATTATAAATGATTTCCTTAATGTATTCATCAATATTTTAGAGTACATTTTCAAATCATTCATAACTACTTATATTTTTCTCCAAATAATTTCATGGCACCAAATCATATCATATTGATATAACTTTATAGAATAAATACCAACTATTTTCCAAATAAAAACTAAATTGTATTACATATCATTATTTATATATAGAACATTAACAAAAAATTATGAATTATTAAACTCAAATATCATTATATATAAAGGAATAATTAATTTTTCCTTTCCCAAAATTAATCATCCTATAATATATTCTATTTCTTCAATTATATATACACATATAGGGCCTTCATAGAAATATAAGAAATTTGAAAACCCACTATAAAAATGATCCATATTCTCCAACCATTATTTATTCATGAAACATAAAAACTATTAGAATATTCGACATTTAATGTTATCTTAATTAATCATTTTTGAACCCTTCTCAAACTTTCAAAAAAACATCTTGAAATTCCCACTTATGAACCAACTCATGACATTCAGATAAAATATAAATCACATGTAAATTAGGGATTTTGGATACTTTTCTTATCTAGAACATCATTGGTTTCATTAGATCCATATAAACACAAAAATTCTATTGAAATTATACTTCTAAATCAAATTGTAGTATAATAAACTGAATTTTATGACCAAAATTAGTATCTTGATATCTAATATACAAAAACTAAAACATAGGTGATTTTAAAAAAGGCAATTTTTAATATTTCTATTTAATAACAAACCATTGAAATAGTCAAACATCTTCAAAATTTATTGATTTTCAAAAAATCAAACATAAAACCGTCATGTTGTAAAAATCATCCACTTTGTATTTTTCTAAATTATTCCATTAAATCCATAAACTATCGACATTTTAGATAATCTATCTCCTATATTTTTTTAACCAAATATCATTCAAACCTATGTATTTAATAATCTTATTTCATAAAACATATTCAATAAAATGATATCCTTTCATCTTTACAAGATAAATTATTCCTTATTCATTTTTTTGTAAAATGTACAATGGTATATTCACATTCCTTTATCCCCATTTTTTCATATTTATTATGCACCAAATTTATGGGATGAAAATAATATTGTCCTAACATAAAGAAAATATAGATTTAGTTTCAATTTTATTCATCGGTATATTAACATAAATTCACTATATTATTCCACATCAACGGACCATGAGATGCAATTACCACCTTAACTAATAAATCAATATTTATATAGTTAAAAATATCTCATTTTTTAGACCATGACCATAGATTTAATCTCTATTATTTTTACCTCTAAACATAAGTTTTTATCATAAATTTTTTGAATATAATAGGAACTATTAGATTCTTTCATTCATATATTGTTGTAACAATTTCATTAACCCACTTTTATTTTCCAATTTCATGAATCTAATGAAATTGAAACAAGTTAGTATTAAATGTTACTATGAGTATTTATAAAATCCTCTACTCCTACTAAGTAAGAATTACATTTATATATGTTGATTATAAATACATAATATCAATTGATGTACCCAGATCAGTGTGAATCACTGAGAGGGGGATGGGGTGAATCAATGATCCCTTCAAATATTTTTACTAATTGATTCTGTCCAATTAAAATAATATGGCTGGTTAAAGAATTGATCTACTATTCTTGTGTATGTCATAATTTCCTCGAATGGTGTAGTAAAGGTAAAGGCAATGAACATGAGGATTAAAAAAATCTGGTTCAAAGACCTACTCTTTGCTATGTTGGTTATTCACCCCAACACAGATTCTCCACTATAATTCTGTTAGTAATTACAATTTTCAATGAAGATTCCCACAGTATATCTCCTATGTACCAGAATAGGTTCTTTATAATACTTCCCATAGTGTTACTAGAGTCCTACTGAACTGTTTTAGAGTCCCACTGAAGACTTCTTCTCCTCCCTAAATCTCAAAGGGTTCTTCAAGCTCTCAAGTCACACGAGCAACTTTTTTCTTTATGTTATTATTTTATTCATTGTAGATGATATTCTGATATTACAACATATGATAGATGAATCACACATGCATGTGTACCTATTCAAAAATCATTAACACCCTTTGGTAAGGTCTGTTGTACTTGATCAATAATTCCGATCAATTCTCTGATTAGTCCTTAGCTCAATAATGCTCAGGCTATTCATTCTTCTAACAAAGACCTAGTCTCATTGGGATGTGTGACAATAGTGCATACAACTTCTCTAAGAATATTAACATATAAGAATTATATTTCACAATATCAGCAATGTCTTTCATCCTTGATTGTCAATTTCTGAAAACTCAGATAGATGAGATTCTTTAATTCATTATGGATTCATTCATAGTTTTCGTTCACTTCATGCATGTATTTCATGGGATCCAATACATCTTGTATAGGGATATCTCAGTTTCTTCTTATTTTATGTAATAAATGAATACACTAAGGCTTATCCTTGATTTTATGTTGATAATCCCATACACATATGAGATTAATCAAGCAATAAAGATCATCTCTCTTGGAATCATCTGAATTGATTATGCTTCATGCATGTGATACAAGGCATTCCTTCATCTAGTTTACACACATGCACTAAAAATCATGATTATTATTTTAAGTGTCTTCATGTATGCTTGTGAATTCATGCATGCATGCACAATCCATTTCTTCTTTGTGTGAAAACTTCTATGGACAAAAAACATTGAGCAGACAAACAATATCTCATCTTTCTCCTTTTCTCTTATTCTTCTTTTCGGTAATAGCACACACAGACTTGTTCTATTTAAATAGGGTTCAAAGGGAGTGTTTTCTTTTTATTCAGTCATCCTTCTTCACATTTTCACACAAACGTTTTTCTTATGTTTGAATGCAGATGAACTCCACCATGCATGTACTCTTCTTTTTCTTATTCATTCACACAAAACCTGAATGGGTATGTGGATGGTGTATGTGTTAGTTTTTCTTCTCAAGAGATTATCAAAGCCTCGACCTCATGCATGCATTCCTTTTTTTGTGAAAACGCAATTCATCAGGTTCTTCTTCTTCATGAAAAAAAATGAGCACATTGTTCTTATTCTTCTTGATAAATAGGGAGCATGAATTCTCGTCCTCCGTGCTTCGGGTGCACAAGAGTCTCTTCAAAGAAAAAGGGAGGTTCTTGGATCTGTCTTCACATGGGAACAATAGGTGTGAATGTAAATGGTTATATTACCCATAGTCTACTCATCACAAAGAAAGAACGAGGGATAAAAGAACTTATCACGTGTCTGTGGGATATTTTCTTAGAGGTGCGAGTTCTTTCTCGAACTGGGGGGTTTGTGGTTCCTCTCATCGTGCAAGGGATGCACAGAAATACCTCGCGCAAGATATGTGGGGCTTTCCTTCTTCATGTATCAAGTATACATGGAAACCTTATGTATTTCATGAACTAGAGGGCTTTGCGGTTGCTCTATTTCGTTAGATAAGAAGAAGATCCTTTCTTCTACAATGGAAAAAACCTCTTCACAGCTTGGGATCCTCCTTTTTGAGGCCAGGATTGAATTCAAAACCGCGGTGAAAAAATATTTAAATGCACAATATATATGGAGTTTTTAAATTATCATACGTGGATCAAGATATGGCCATAAGTCTCGATTTCGTTATGTTCAATGTAAACTCATTATTTCTTGGTGCCTACATCATGTGCATGCATTTAAGAATGCATACTAACAAACTTTATGAGCGCTTGAGAGACATGACATTTCCTGGAACCTTTTTTTCCTTTTGCCTTCATTCAAACTCTTCATCTTGATCCATGCAGGAAGCTTTTAATGCATGCATGTATTTGGTTCGCCAGATGATCAACATGCACTAACATTGAGCTTCAAATGTGTCTGGGAGCTCGATCTCAGTGGATTGACTTCATCTATGACAAGCAGCAGGGTTGGTAGGGCTGGAGGATGTAGATGACCTTGGGGTCTCTCCTGAGTGGTTGGATTGACTCGGATCAATCACAAATGATAGAGATTAAAATCAGAGATCAGATGAACAACATAGATCAGATCTGTGTTTTTGAAATGTTGTCCGATATTGAAACGGGAAGCGTCTTTATCACGGTTTATGTATCAAAATGTTGTGGAAATCATTCATATTTCTCCTACCTCCCTCCACGGTACCACCCCATGCTATGTTCACCCTTCTAGAACACAATTAGCCCCCCCTCTACTCCTAAGGTGGGCACCTTGCACCCACTATAAATGCGTGTGTTCATGCATTGGTCATAGTGCGTGCTCAAGGGGTCTTATAAACGGTCTGTATGCCCTGCCTCATGTGGGGCTGGCCTTGAGGGGTTCCCTCAAGTGCAGTTGACCCATGGGTCATGAATGTGCTTGAGGTGACGTCCTCACCTGGCCCACCATGGTAGTCCCCTGTGTTTTTATTTAAGGCTATATTATATACTTTGTTAAGAATGAATATTATAGTTAAATAACAATGCATGGAAACCTTCTTCATTATCTCTATAATTTAAAACCACTAACCTTCTTCACTTTTTCTTCTTCTTTTTGGAATGAGAACTCCAAATATCTTACAAATTCCTTTAATCCAACCATGGATGATGTATGGATCATTTCATCATGCAACTTACATTAGAACATAATACATGACACTTCTTTATTGTGGAGGATGTGTTATCCATTAACACATATCATGGACTTTGAGGACTATCTCAAACAATCATCGGACATATAAACTTTTTCCATTTAGATTCAATGTATGGATATTCCGCACTTTATCAACTTAATGACTATGGATGGTTCTTTACTGCTTTCCTTTTATAATTGAGTATTGCATGAAGTTCTTCCAATGTTGTAACAATGTATCTTCCAGTGAAACATTCCTTGGAAGATAAGATCAATTATACATTCGTAGGATTTGTATCCTCTTGGATAATTGATCACTTTTAGTATTCAATTCTTTGAATCAAAATAAATTCTCCAATGCTTCACTAACTTCTTCATCAATAACTTTCATTAACATATTGACTTCTTATTAACAAAAAATGCAACCCTTATTCACTTCAATCCATATTTAAAACAAATTAAACTCTTGTGCACTTCAATATATCACATTGTATTTTTTTCAATATCACATAAGAAAACTTTGAATGGGTCAATATATCTGCCAAATGTTTCTCCCCATTATTGGAAACAAAATGAAAAGGTGTTAGTGGGGTCCCTTCAAAACATTCCCTCCTCTCTTTGAATAATATATTTTGGAATGTTTCTGAGAGAGGCATGATGTCACATGGTTCACATAGCTAATAGCCATTAGTTACTCATCTCTAATAATACTTGGGCTAACCCAGTTAATAAAACAAGAGAGATATGACCACGGATTTTAGTGATGTTTTTAAATAACCATACATGTGAAATCATGCTCATAATGGTTCAATTCTTGACCAAGGGATTGGTGATAATATGATTTATCAATAAAATGCTAAATCTTTCACATACATCACCGAACATATTAAAAATTTCAAGGACAAGATAACACTAAACCTTTCATCCCATCATGTCATTAATCAAGAAGTACCACTTAATTGTCATGATAAAAACAATTAAGAATAAGGAATGAATTTGTGATTGCAATACCTCAGTTATAGATTCTTGAGATGATATAAATTTAAATTTTTTGTTTTGACATAATCTTTGATATCATCTCCTAAATTTTTTTCCCCCACAAGGGGTTCACCACCTCTGAATTACCATAGTGGATAATATCATCAAATAATCTTGAAGATATGAATTTTTGATAATATTCCATTGTAAATCACTTCAATTAGTTGGAAAATATTGAATAATGAGTCCAACATTTAGTTCTCCACTTTTCTCAACCAATTAACATCTTGAGGATGACCTTAAACTTTAATTCCCTGAAATGTAAGCACATGTATATAACAAAAATATATGGGAATAATAAGGAACAATTGTGAAATGATTAATTGAAGCATCATGGAAGATAATTTTCTATCAACCCAAGATTTCCACTATTTGCAGCTCTATTGTTTTTTGAACTCTTCATGATGGTGTTTCCTTTCCATTTGTCATTTTGGTCCTTCATGATCTGCATGGACCATTTAATTTAATTTACATTCACTTGTGTGAATTTTTTCCCATTTCTTCTTCCAGTAGTGAAGTATCTTTCATTAGTGCATGATTTTTAATTTTCCAAATCTCCATTTGGTCTAGTAAAATAGTTATACATTTGTTTGCATGATGTCCATCCATCTTGAACCTTCCACATAGTCGTGGTGAGACTCTTGGGTTATCATGTATTGAAAACCACTCAGGAATTGTGAATTTTCATTCATGTGGAATATCATGTTTCACTTTTTCCTTTTCATTATATAGTACTCCATCTTCTTCTCTTTGATCAGTCATCAGCTCAAATATTCTCAGGCTATTCTCTTATCTGATGAAGACTTGGAATCATGGATATGTGTTCCAATGGTGCACATAACTTCTTCAAGAATATTACTATGCAAAAATGATCTTCCACAATATTAGAACTGCATTTCTTCTTGTATTCTCAATTATTGAAAACACGGATAGAAGATCTGGTTTAATTCAGCATGGCTTCAGTCTCAGTACTGATTCACTTCATTCATGGATTGCATGGGACCCAATACCTCTTGTATGTGGTATATCGTTTTCTTATTTTTTTTGAAATAAAGTAATGCACTAGTACTTTCGTTTTTTTCTTGGAAAGAATCACATACCCTTATGTGATTACTCGAATACTGATGATCAGCTCACTTGGCATCAACAGATTTGATTATGCATCATGCATGAGTTTCAAGGAATTTCTTCTTCTTGTTTACACATTTTCACTAACAATCATGATTCTTCATTTAGGTATCTTCACGTGTGCATGTGCATGAATGAATGCATGCACAATCCTTTTCTTCATTGTGTTAAAACCTCTCAGGATAAAACACTTTGATCACACACACAATCCTTTTTATTTCCCCTTTTCCCATTCTCTTATATTGGGTCTTAGAACAAACACAGTTTTTTTAATTAGGTTTTAATGGGTGTTTTTTATTACTCCCACCTTCTTCTATGGCATCCCGCCTTTTTATGACATAACTTCTCATTACATTTTACAAACCGAGTATCTTTTATGTCTAGTGTCTTGGAAATCAAGGACATAAAACAAGAAAACAACATACAAATTTCTTATAATAAACATGTAAGGCTTCATCACATGTTCATCCAATGCACAATTATTTCATCACATATCCTAGAGACATACATCAATGTAAATGGTGAGCAGAAGGCCCATCAAGGGTGAAAAAGGAAATAAATCTACTTGTGATATCAATAAGAACTAGAATAAAAACATAAAGACATGAGGAATGGAAGTATAGACATATCATAATGAAAATAAAGTGAAACATAACTTGAATATGTGGCTACAACATTTCATTTAGACATTCATGAACATATCACCAAGGTACATCCCCAAGGTGTCATAAAAAATTACCATGGTTATTCACCAAGGTATCGTGAAACTTTTCATATCTAGAGATTAATTATTTACCCAATGTGTGGAGAACTATCAGGGAAAACCATTAATATGTAGTTACATTCATGTGAGCCACGAAGATCATAATAAAAAATTTCATAAATAATTCATGTATAATAAAACAAAATAGGATTCATTTCAAGATCGTGATGTTTTTAAAATTTCTTAAAAATATGATCATTATGTCATTTATAACCCATGGAAAGGGAGTAAGAGTTATATGTATGTCAATTGATGAATAAAATATATCATATTTATATATTTATGAACACCCACTGAAAATAAATAGGTCTAAGTATTCCCATAAATAAAAAAAGATATTTTTTTGAAAGAAAGAGGGAGAAATTTTGAGACGAAATTTCTGTAGCATAATGTCTATATTACTTGGTTTTAGAAAATAATAAAATACAGTAGACAAGGTAATCATATCCATAAATGGATCATTTTTCTGTATAGAGACCGATTATAATGAAATAAAATCATGGGGTGGATATTTGAATGACACACCACTTGAAAGGAAACTTGAAAATAAAGAGAACGAATGATTTCTTTTATGAAAATTCGGTAGTCTAACGACGTGACATCAAAATTTAGAAAATAGATTGATGATAAAGAAAAGGGTCTCACAAAAATAATAAATGAAATGGAATGTATTGAGAACATATAATAACATACCCTCAACATAAATTGATGGAAACTAGAAGACGCAACCTAAAGGAAGTCATGGCTTAAAAAGAGGAGGGTGAAAGGATCCCTTACATTGAAAAGTATCTTCGAAAGCATGAATGTCCGGACCATGGGAGTGTTTAGGGAACATTGGGAGGTATAAAGACTTGAAATTTGTTGATGAGGATTTTGGAATGAAATGGATGAGGTAATGGCTTTGTATTTATAGGGAAAGTGAGGGAACAAAACATTAATTGCCATGGGACATCTTATTGATGGTATTGGAAAACCCATGGGCTTTCCCATAGTGTTTTCCCATGGTATCGGCCACATGGGACCCCTCATACCTTATATTACTATTCATAAGTATACCAGAATGATTATATAATTATTACATCCTTAAAGATGTCATTAAACACCTGAGACTAACAACTGTATTTTAACTATTCACAGAAAATTCAACTTTCTAAAAAAATCCAAAAAAATCACCTTAACATAATAACGATGCTCTGAATTCAAAAATGATCTCCATTTTATGAAAATTATTTTCTAATTATGAGATATTTAATTTTTATGTAAAAAACTATTCACGAAAAATTCAAATGTGTAACACCCCGAGCTTCCACGATGCGCTGCTCTTTCAATAATGCAATAGCTTGCATTGTACGCATGTTCGAGATTCTAACACACCGTGACCAATCAAAATGGCCAATATAAAAAGTAATACCCACATTTTAAAATTATAGATATATTATATTTCAAAACGGACTTCATTTTTGGATTCAAAATATCGAAATTAGCTTATGTTGAATTTTTGGTATTTTTCTGAGAACTTCCAATTTTTTATAAATACTGAAAAATACTTAAAAAGAACTTTTTTTAATAATAATAATTTATAGTGATAAATTATACTATTGAGTTGTTTTAAAGTTTAAATAGAATATATTTTTACCATTTTATCCAATGGTGGTCATTAGAATTAATTTCACTTTGAAATTGGACAGAAACAATTGTCAATCTTTTGATAAATATTGTTTCTTAAAAACACGCTATTTGTTGTGACAGTGGGAATTAATTATAAAATTAATTAATGCAACTTATATTCTTGGAATTTTTTAAAATATACATAATTTTTCTATTCGGAATATCAATTATAGCTTAGGGTGAAATTTTGGCATTGTTCTGAAAAACCTCAATTTTTGATGAATAGTGAAACCACTAAGTGGTAGTTGAAAAACTGATTTTTAGTTTAAATGAAACATTACCACTTTTGTGATTTGATTTTCAAAAATACAACAGACATGTTTTTCATTAGGAAGTAAAATTTTGTTCAATGAGATTAAATTAATTTTTTTGGTGAATAGTAACTTTAAAGTTTAATTAATCACGATTAAAGGTAATTAATAAAATTTAAGGTAAAAATGTTATTATAAAAATATAAAAATACATTTACCCATCTCCTACACTTATTCGATGAGTCATGGACGACCAAGAAAATCCATGGGTCAACTTGGGGACCCCATGGACCCACATGGGTAAGAAAATTACATTAATAACTTTTTATTTAAAGTAAAAATAAAATTGTCACAAACATGTGTTGTTTTACTAAAAAAATTATTACATGGGGTTATATAAGCTAACTTTTAGACTATAAATATTCATTGTAAAGATAAAACTATTTCCTACATCATGGTAATTGTTTTATAATTTTTAGACATTAAATAAATTAAAATTTTAAGGACACCATGATGATGCAGCGATTACCTCATTAATTAACGATTTAAATAAAATGAAAAGATAATGTAAACTCTAAGACTTACACTTGTCAAAAACCTATTGTATGGGTTGATTTAGAACCCTTATCACCATATCCTCGAAATATATAATTGTGGGACCTATGAAATCCGAAAATCACTTCATAATAATGTAACATTTCATGACATTCCAAGAGTGCCCATCCTCTCCTCTTATAAAAGGCCCCCACCCCTACCACCTTATTCACACCTTCCAAGCCATTTGGATCGGCTGAACTCTTCCCAAATACTCTCACAACTTCCCTATCTTACTCCTAGAATCCTCACTTTGGGCAGAAGTCTTCCCAAGGAAGCCTTTGGCTCAAATCAAAAAGAGTTACTCGATTTTAAGGTAATGTCTTCTCTTGTGTTCTTTTGTTTTATTTTGCTTATCCAACCCCCTAAAATCATTTCATTACTTTATTTTGTAACAAAACCAGTATCCTAAATATACTTGGATGTTTTTATGATAATTAATTTATTTACACTTACACACTCTTTCGTTTAATGGTTAAAGAACATAATGTTTTTGTGGGTGGCGAATTACTGCCTCACGAAACGATGATTGTTCAATCTTCTTTTAACACCTCTCATGGTGGTCATTATGATGAAACTAATTTTATATATGATATATATTATGTTTTTGTTTTCCTTATTATTCTGTATTTTTAATTTATGGCATACCATTATGATTTCCATTATGGGGAAACGCGATAATTTCATTTTTGGAAGTGCGGACTACCGCCCCCTCAAAATGATTAGAATCGTTAATGCCATATGTGGGATGTATAAAGGATAGAGTAAATGGTATTATACATTATATTATACTGTAATTATAGTATAACTTTATTCAATTATAATTTCATTCCATTAAAAATGAAATAGAAATGAATGTAGCGTTCATGCGTACGCACGGCTTACCGTCTCCATGAATGGTGCATTTCATTTCTTACCTCTAAATGTTATGTAATATTATATATGCATGTATATAATGGATATATAATATATATATGATATCTACATCATGAATATAATTCTTGATATAATGGATATTTATATCACATAAACAACTTGTAATTATAGGAAGTTTATTATTGACTCAATTACCAAAGATCGACAAAATGACCATTATTAACTTAAATGACTACATAATTTTCGTAACCTTGTAATAAGTGATATAAAAGGGATAATGAACTTGAAAACAATTCATAAGCAAGTATAGATTAAATCTAGTTTATTATTCATGAAGTTAAAGAGTGGTCGAGTCAAGCTGGACACGAGGTAAGGGTACTTCTTAACCCAATTTCCATTCTTTTGGTTAATCTCCTACTTTCAAATTATGTCATGATATTATTATGTACTATCATGTATTTTTACAATATTTATGTGTACATATAGTGAATACACATAATAGATCTATTTTATTTAAAAAAATTATCTTTGTAAGGGACTTCATCTCGATCTCCTTTCTTTGAGTCATATTTTTTTTATACACCACTTTCCTTTATACAGTGTATAAACCCCTTTGAATTTTACTTTTATTCAAAAGGAATCTTTTTATATGAAGAATTTATACTAAATGACAAAATGAATTTTTTTTCTTACGTATGAGGGAACAGTGACTTCCCCACCGCTGTGACCATTATTTGAGTTTTGGATTCCTCTACAAGCCATAACATTTTTTAAATGAAAAATAAATATCAAGTTTTAATTTTCATTTATTTTGGTATTGAAAATGGTTTTGAAAATGTTTTTATTATATCAATGTTTTTATTGATATCTTGTGATTGAAATGTAGAAATGTTATGTTTCCTTTATGCTTGTTTTATGTAATACGATTATGTTATGGTTTATGATATGTTTAAACCTGTTCATATGAGGAATGAATTGGAATTAATAAGTGATGGGTGGAGCCTGCTATAGCTCCTCAATGCATCAGCAGGTCTCATGAGACAAAACTAGTGTATTGGCACAAGGCCTTGACAAAATCTTATTTGTAGTCCTGGAACGAGGCCCTGGATAAGTGGTTATGATAGTTTGGCATTATGCATTCCATCATTATGAAAGTGGTTATTGATATTGCATGTTATTATTCGACCAGTATAATATCAATGTGAATAAGTAAATGGAATTATTTCATTTTACTTTTTCCATATTATGCTAAAGTTCATGTTTAAAAGGCTTTTTTTACTTATACATTGCCTTAAATGATTATGTTTATTTATGAAAGCTTCCGCTATATTTTTATCCTTACTGAGAATCTGAACTCACCCCTTTCAATGTTTTAATTTTTCCAGGATGTGATGAAGTATATTATTAATGACCTACAGGGATAATATGAGGGGATATAAAGACAATATGTTTTTTAGTTTTTTTTACTTTATGATGTAATGTAAGACTTATGAATGTATCTAGTGTTTCCAAGACTAGTAAACTAATCGGTCTTTCGAGATTTGATCTTTTGTGATTATGCCAATGTTACGCAATAATGCACCGAATCTGGGTAACTGGGGTCGGGTCATTACAGTTGGTATCAGAGGTGGTTTAGTACTAACCTTGGAAGCTAGATTTAGATAAACTTTGATTAGATCACATAGCCCAATGATAGATTTTGAGGATTAGTATAGAAGAAATTCCTAGAATTTTGGTATTATAGAGATTTTGTGAGTTTTCCGAGAAATACATCCCTATCTGGATACGAGCAGGTAGAGGCGGCTCTGGCATAGATGTACCTAGGGGTAAAACCTAAAAATAACGCTTTAAGAAAGACTCGAACAAGAAACGGTGCACGACAACGGGCCTTGCTGCACTATTGGTTACAACACTCCCGGGGGATATGCTTAGGATAATTCAAGATTTCATTACAAACCATTATGAAGGGTTTATGAGTATATACTTTCTCAAAGAAAACTTTTTTTTGATTATGTATTATATCCATTAATAGTTCAATTTATGTTAAGTGTTTTGCGAGTTTGTAATTATGTATTTCGATTCATAAACTAATCTAGTTTATGACATTGTTTAGAAATGGCACATAGTGGAAGGAATGTAAACCGTATCAATGAACGCAGTCCATGTAGTGAATGCCCTCCTACTCAAGATAATTATAATGGAGTTGGTGATACAACTTCTGCTGATCAGATAATTACCATACTGGGACAACTCACTCAGGTTATGAATAATAACCTTACTTGTATGGAGCACCCGGATCCGAAACGTGGAGGATCAATGTTAATATGCTTCATGAGGAAAAAACTGCCAACATTTAATGGGGGTAAAAATCCATTAGTAGCTGTGCAATGGATAAACTCCTTAGAGAAAATATTCCATGATGTGGGGAGTAGCGAAAGGGAGAAAGTTGTCATGGCAGTTTACCACCTCACTGGAGATGCCGATCAATGGTGGTCGCTAATTCAAAACACAAATGAATATGATGAAGTATAAAGTATGGAATGGAGGGAGTTTAAGGAAATTTTATTAGAAAAATACTTTCCACATGACCATCGAGCAGATATGGAATGGAAATTTCTGAGTATGAGGCAGAAGGAGGATGAGAATGGCGCAAAGTATGAGGCTAACATTACAAGGTTAGCGAGGCATGCTGTAGATTATATACGTATCCCAAGAAGTAAGATTTATCAATTATTTGATTGGTTAATGCAATTTCTCTGTCGAGCATTATTATCACAAACCTTCTCGTCATACGAAGATATAGTCTCATGTGCTATCAAGATAGAAAAGGAATTCTCTAAATCTTATGACAATAAAGTAAAGAAAGGGAAGAAGATAATGGTGGAACAAGAGACAGATAAAGGGAAAAAGAGAAAGAAGGATTTTCCATTATGTGATAATTGTGGGAAGAATCACCCTGGTACTTGCCTAAAAGGAATGGGAGTTTGTTATAAATGTGGAGAAAAAGGTCACCAGGCTTGTGATTTCAAGGGAAAGAAAGAGGCTATCAATGTTGAATGCTACAATTTTAGGGAAATGGGGCATTATGCAAATGAATGTCCTAAGCGTGAGGGAACCTTACCTCAGAAAAGGCCAAGGGATCAAGGACAATCATATGTTGTTACTATAGTTGATGTGGAATAATTAATGTATTGGTGATTTTGGAAACAATGATTATATTCTGGTTATAAGAATAATGTGATATATATAAGTATTGTAATGCAGTACTTATTGTTTTCATTATGGTTTTAATATGATGAAGGTAATCATATTTTTAGTCTGTGACAATAAGATAAACTTAATTTGTTTGGGGAATCTAATGTCACAATTGATTTTGGAATTTAAGGACCTTTTAGAGAAAGTCTGGACAAAAGTATTTTGGATAACTATAAAGGTTGGAATGGATTAAGTTGAACCTTAGATAGTATTGTTTAAGGTTAAAACATTTCTGAATATTATTTTTGGATTATTATAATACTATAGTTTTAGGAAAAGGACAACCTGTAGGTCGGGGGATAACCCGTCATGTCGGATAAAGGTGTAGGAATCGAACCCACAACCATAGTGTCATAGGCCTTTATTACCTACCACTAGCCTACAAGAAGTCCCTAGTTATTACAAAACAGTTTTCCTAATCTAAATGGTACGTGTTAATATTTGGAACCTCATACAATTAGGATAAGTAGAATATTTTTGAGTTCTATTATCTTTTAAAGTGAGTGATGAGTTTGTGGTAAAAATTTATTAAAGAATGAAAGTCTACATGACAAGTAAGTATATTTCTCTACGTTCTTAGTAAATCTCCTAAATAAATTCCTCAGCTTTATAAAAGGTAAATTAAAATAGAAATGTTGCCAGTTAACTTTTCCAACTGGGGATTCAATGACCATTTATCCAATCACAAGTTTGTGATATTCTTGTGGTTAACATCCTCCTAATTTTGTTTTCTACAACTCTCCATAATACATTGATTGTTTTTTTCTTCCATATCCATATTTTCATAGAATCCTAGTATGGGCTATCTCGGGTGACCTTTTTACTTCTCTTTATTGCTTTTAATGTAATATTTTTGTTAACCTTATTTTCGATGTGGGTTTTCTACAAAGGAATTTTCTATTTTCAACCTTTTATTATCCAAGAAAAATTTCAAATTACGAGGATGAAATTTATTGAAGGAGGGGAGAATGTAACACCCCGAGATTCCACGATACACTTCTCTTTCAATAATGCAATAGCTTGCACTATACGCAAGTTCGAGATTCTAACACACCGTGACCAATAAAAATGGCCATTATGAATAGTAATACCCACTTTTTGAAATTATATATATTTTATATTTCAAAATGGAATTCATTTTTGGATTCGGAATATCGAAATTAGCCTATGTTGAATTTTTGGTATTTTTCTGAGAACTTCTAATTTTTTCTGAATAGTGAAAAATACTTAAAAACAACTTTTTCTTAATAAAAATAATTTATAGTGATGAATTATACTATTGAGTGTTTTTAAAGTGTAATTAGAATATATTTTTACCATTTTATCCAATGGTGGTCATTAGAAATCATTTCAATTTGAAATTGGACACAAACAATTGTCAATCTTTTTATAAATATTGTTTTTTAAAAACACGCTATTTGTTGTGACAGCGGGAATTAATTATAAAATTAATTAATTCAACTTATATGTTTGGAATTTTTTAAAATAGAAATAATTTTTTAATTTAGAATATCAATTAAATCTTAGAGTGAAATTTTGGCATTCTTCTGAAAAACATCAATTTTTGATGAATAGTGAAACCACTAAGTGGTAGTTAAAAAAATGATTTTTAGTTTAAATGAAACATTACCACTTATGTGATTAGATTTTAAAAAATCAGACATACATGGTTGTCATTAGTAAGTAAAATTTGGTTCAATGGGATTAAAATAATTTTTTGGTGTATATTAACTTTTAAGTTTAATTAATCGCGATTAAAGGTAATTAGTGAAATTTAAGGTAAAAATGATATTATAAAAATAGAAAAATACATTTACACTTGTCCTACCATTATTGTACGAGTCATGGCCGACAAGGAAAATCCATGGGTCAACTTGGGGACCCCATGGAGCCACTTCGGTAAGAAAATGACATTAATAACATTTTATTTAAAGTAAAAATAAAATTGTCACAAACATGTGTTGTTTTACTAAAACAATTATTACATGGGGTTATATAAGTTAACATTTCGACTAAAAATACTAATTGGAAAGATAAAAAAAATTCCTACATCATGGTAATTTTTTTATAATTTTTAGACATTAAATAAAGTATATTTTTAATGACACCATGATGATGCAGCGATTACCTCCTTAATTAATGATTTAAATAAAATGAATAGATAATGTATAATCTAAGACTTACACTTGTTAGAAACCTATTTTATGGGTATATTTCGAAACCTTATCTCCTTATCCTATAAATATATAATTGTGGGACCTTTGAAATCCTAAAATCACTTCATAATAATGTAACATTTCATGACATTCCAAGAGTGCCTCTCCACTCCTCTTATAAAAGGCCCCCACCACTACCACATTATTCACACCTTCCAAGACATTTAGTTCGGCCAACCTCTACCCAAATACTCTCCCAACTTCCCTCTCTTACTCCTAGAAGCCTCACTTTGGGCAGAAGTCTTCCCATGGAAGCCTTTGGCTCAAATCAAAATGAATTACTCGATTTTAAGGTAATGTCTTCTCTTGTGTTCTTTTGTTATATTTTGCTTCTCCAACCCCCTAAAATCTTTTTATTACATTATTTTGTAACAACAATAGTATCCTAAATATAAATTGATGTTTTTATGAGAAGTATTTTATTTACACTTACACACACATTCATCTAATTGTTAAAGAACATACTGTTTTTGTGGGTGGAGAATTACTGCCTCACGAAACGATGATTGTTCAATATTCGTTTAACACCTCTCATGGTAAACATTATGATGAAACTATTTTTATCTATGATATATATTATGTTTTTATTTTCATTATGATTATGTATTTTACATTTATGGCATACCTTTAGGATTTCCATTATGGGTAAACGCGGTAATTTCATTTTAGGAAGTGCGGACTACCGCCCCCTCAAACTGATTTGAATCGTTAATGCCATATGTGGGATGTATAAAGGATGGAGTAAATGGTATTATACATAATATTATACTCTAATTATTATATACCTTTATATAATTATAATTTCATTCAATTAAATACAAAATAGAAATGAAAGCAGCGTTCATGCATACGTACGACTTACCGTCTCCATGAACGGTGCATTTAATTTCTTACCTCTAAATGTTATTTAACATTATAAATGCATGTATATACTGGATATATATGATATATATTATATCTATATCATGAATATAATTCTGGATATAATGGATATTTATACCAAATAAACAACTTGTGTTTATAAGAATTTTTATGTTGACTCAAGTACCAAAGGTCGACAAAACGACCATTATTAACTTAAATGACTACATAATTTTCGTAACATTGTAATAAGTGATATAAAAGGGATAATGAACTTGAAAATGGTTCTTAAGAAAGTAGAGATTAACTCTAGTTTATTATTCAGGAGGTTAAAGAGTGGTCGAGTCAAGTCAGACACGAGGTAAGGGAACTTCTTAACCCAATTTCCATTCTTTGGGATAATCTCCTACATTCAAATTATTTCATGATACTATTATGTCCTATCATGTATTTGTACTTTATTTATGTGTACTTATAGTGAATACACATAATAGATCTATTTTATTTAAAAAATGATCTTTTTAAGGGACTTCGTCTCAATCCCCTTTCATTGAGGCATATTTTGTTTTATACACAACTTTCCTTTATACGGTGTATAAAACCCTTTGAATTTTACTTTTATTCAAAAGGAATATTTTTATACGAAGCGTTTTTACTAAACGACAAAAGGAATGTTTTTTTCTTACGTATGTGGTGACAACGACTTCCCCGCCACCGTGACCATTATTTGAGTTTCGGCTTCCTCTACAAGACATACCTTTTTTAAATGAAAATTAAATATCAAGTTTTAATTTTCTTTTAATTTGGTATTGAAAATTGTTTTTAAAATCTTTTTATTATATCAATGATTTGTATTAATATTTTATGATTTAAATGTGGAAATGTTATGTTTCCTTTATGCATTTTTTATATAATACGATTATTTTATGGTTTATGATATGTTTAAACATGTTCAAATGAGGAATGCATTGGACTTAATAAGTGACAGGTGAAGCCCGCTATAGCTCCTCGATGCATCGGCAGGTCTCATGAAACTAACGTGTGTCTTGGCATGAGGACTTGACAAAATCAAATTTGTAGTCTTGGCACGAGGCCTTGGCTACGTGGTTATGATAGTATGGAATTATGAATTCCATCATTATGAAAGTGGTTATTGATATTTCATGTGATTATTCGACCAGTAGAATATCCATGTGAATAAGTAAATGGAATTATTTCATTTTACTTTTGCCATATTATGCTAATCTTCAAGTTTAAATGGCTTTTGTTTTAGTTATACATTGCCTTAAATGTTTATGTTTATTTATGAAAGTTTTGTCTATATTTTTATCCTTACTGAGCATCTGAGCTCACCCCTTTCAATGTTTTAATTTTTCCAAGATGTGATGAAGTATATTATGAATGACCTTTTGGGATAGTATGATGGGATATGAAGACATGATGTTTTTTTAGTTTTGTTTTACTTTATGATGTAATGTAAGACTTATGAATGTATCTAGTGTTTCTAAGACTACTAAACTAATCGGTCTTTTGAGACTTGATCTTTTGTGATTATGGAAATGTTACGCAATAATCCACCGACTCTGAGTAACTGGGGTCGGGGCATTACAAAATGTTTCAGAAAAATCCCAAAATTTTACCTTAACATAATATCGATTCCAAAAATTCAAAAATGAACACCATTTTTTGAAATTAATTTTCTAGATATTTTTAATTTAATTTTTATATATAAACACTATTCACCCGAAAGAAAACTAATACATAACTAATAATTTATGAAACAATTATTTACTTATTTTATTGAATAACATTACCTAATCAAGGTGCCTAAATTATATTAATACCTTTTTATGTGAGGTTACTAATCCATTTGGACACATTACTAATCTTAAGCGTAAAATTATAAATCATTATTTACTATTCATACAAAATTATGTTGATTTTATTAGACTCTAAATTTTTTACTGAACATAACTTTAGAATACCATTTTTTGAAAATCATAACACATTATTAATTATTTAAGGTTTACATAAATATTTTAAAATATCATTTTTCCAAAATTCATCAATAATATAAATCCTATATTTATCCGGACAACATATGAAGAAACTACAATTTTTATTTATATCAAAAGATAACATAAATATGCTAAGGTCTAATTACACAGCTCCTTATAACCCCAGTATAGGACGTAAGTGTATTTTGTGCTAAGGTGATAAAATCTTGGGGCGGCTTGGCCAACATTTCACGAGTGGTAATTTTTATTAGCTTGAACTTCTCCTAATGGCGATTCTATTCAATCTTTACATGATGAAGTCCAGCTTGGGATTGGTCTAGAAAAAATCCTAGTGGTGCTACCTCCTTCCCAAGTCCTGTACGATGGGATTCAAATGGCCCAAGTCTGCTGGATGAGGTGATCAAATATTCTTTTGGTATTAATTAACCAAGATCACTTGTATTTATAAACATTAATTGTAATGTTAAAAGTTTAGTTTCAAACAGTCATATTGACCAACGTTAATATTACAACCAAACCCAATAGTCTCATTTAATTATACTAACTTCATAAATTAACGAATATAGTTTTGTTGAGTATAAATTAAAATATCACAGAAAATGAGGAAACAAAAATTATTCAAAATTTTGGGTCGTTACATTCTTCCCTCTTTAAGAAATTTCATCCCCAAAATTTTAACAAGTACCCTCAGAAAAGAAAAGGTGTGGGTACTTCTACTTCATAGACTCCTCTGTTTCCTAGGTGGCTTCCGTTCATTTGTGGTTCCTCCACAACACCTTAACAAGGTGGGAAGTCTTGTTGCGTAGAATATTGTCTCTACGATCCAAGATCTCCACTGGTTGCTCCTCATAAGAGAGGTCATGTTCCAGTTGTACCAACTCTAGGTTTAGTACATGTGAAAGGTGAGGTATGTTCTTCCTGAAAATGGATATGTGGAAGACATCATGAACATGTGTTATATTTGAAACAAGTGCAAGTTGATATGTCACTGCTCTTATGCGATCAAGGATTTCATAGTTTCCAATGTACCTAGGGATGAGCTTCACTTTCTTCCCAAACATCTTGACTCTCTTCCAAGGTGATATTCGAAGAAAACCTTGTCACTGGCATTAAACTCCAAGTCCCTTTTGATGGTTTTCTGCATATCTCTCTTGCCGAATCTGAGTACCCATAATGTGTTGTTGGATGGCATGGACATTTTTTGTCATCCCTTGCACAAGATCAGGCCCAAGAAGCATTCTCTCACCAGCTTCATCCCATCAAGTAGGAGTTCTACATACCCTACCATGTATAGCTTCATTGGGTACCATTTGATTGCTCGAGTGGAAGCTATTGTTGTAATAGAACTCAAATAAAGGGATATATTGATCCCATCCACCGTTAAATTCAATTCAGCATGTTCTCAGAAAGTCCTGGAGTGTTTAAATAGACCATTCAGACTGGCCATCAGTTTGGGGGTGATAGGCCATACTGAAATTCAATTTTGTGCTCGAAGCATATTGATGAATTCTCTATAATTTTGATGTGAACCTTAGATCACGATCAGATACGATAGAATGTGGAACTCCATGCAGCCTTACCGCCTCCTTCATGTAAATCCTGGAAAGTTGATCATGATATAAATCTTCTCGAATGGAGATAAAATGGGCAGCCTCGGTGAGACGGTCCACAATAACCCATATCACATTGTTTTCTATAGAAGTTCTCGGGAGACCAGTGACTAAGTCTGTTGTGATATTGTCCCACTTCCATGCTGGTATGGGTTGTGGTTGCAGTAACCCTTTAGGATGTTGTCACTCTATATTCACTTGCTGACATACCAGGCACCTTGAGGTGTAGTTAGAAATTTCCCTATACATTTTTTATCTTCTTAGATGTATTAAAAACGTAGAGCTATAAGATTCATCTATCAAATCCTTCTTTATTTCTGGAATAGATGGAACACATAGCCTTGTACATAAATTTCTCACACCTTCTTGATCAAATTGCACCCAGGAAACATCTCATCCATTATAGCCTCAAACTACTTCGGTAACAAAGTATATTCTTTCTGAGCGTTCCTGATCTTCTCTAGTCATGATGGTTGAGAAATCATTTGGGTTATGGTTGATGATTTTTCTTACCTTATAATTCTCATGTTCAGATTTACTAGGTCAATTATCAAATGATCTTTTTGAATCCTCATCATGAAAAGAACAACTGGGTCATTCCTGCTTAATGCATCAGCAACATTGTTTGCTCTTCTGGGATAATAATGAATTAACCAGTCATAGTCTTTAAGAATCTCCAACAATCTCCTTTGTCTCACATTCAATTCCTTTTGTGTGAAAATATACATCAAACTATGATGGTTCGTGTATATATCAAATTTCTCTACATAAAGATAGTGCCTCCATATCTTCAGAGAAAAAATTACCGCAGCCAACTCCAGATCATGCATAGGACAGTTCTGCTCAGGAATCTTCAACTGCTGAGATGCATAAGAAATGACTTTATCATTTTTCATGAGGAATCACCCCATCCCTTTGAGATATGCATCGCTAAAAATAACGAATCCTTCACCACTTGAGGGATGAGTTAACCTGAGTGAATTGACCAATCTATTCTTCAGCTCTTGGAAACATTCCTCACACTCCTTTGTCTAGATGAAATTGACCCATTTTCGAGTTAACATTGTTAATGGATTAGAATGTCATTAAATGTTTTTCACAAACCTCATATAATATCCTACTAATCCAAGTAAACATTGAATCTCAGTTATTGTTATAGGTTGAGGCCACTCCTATACAACTTTTGTCTTTGTAGGGTCAACTGTGATTACTTTATTGGTAACGATGTGCACCCAGAATGAAGCTTGTTGTAACCAAAATTCACATTTTATAAAATTTACAAAACTCCTCTCCTTCCATAGATTTTGTAAAATAACCCTTAGATGATCATCATTCTCCTCATGACTTTATGAATATATCAGAATATGATCAATAAAAACAACCAAAATGTTATCAATGCAGTCCATACAGACTATATCTATCAAATCCAAAAAAATAGCAGGTGCATTAGTCAGCCCAAAGGGCATAACAACAAACTCATAATGCCCATAGCTTGATCGGAAGGTTGTTTTTGGAATATCTTCTTTTTCACCCTTAATTGATGATAACCGGATCGAAGATCAATATTATAAAAGTATTCATCCAGATGAATTTAGTCATATTACTCATCAATTATTGGAAGAGGGTATTTGTTCTTTACTGTGATCCCATTCAGTTCTCGAAAATCAATGCATAGTCGCATCGATCTATCTTTATTCTTCATAAAGAGAAATGGTGCCCCCCTAAGGAGACACACTCGGTCGGATAAACCCCTTATACAAAAGATCTTGGTGTTGTTTCATTAATTCTTCCAGCTCCACATTGGACATCATATATGGAGTCCTTGATATCGGATGAGATCCAGGTATGAGTTCAATAGATAACTCTACCTCTCTTTCTGGGGGGAGGTCTGGGTAACTCTTCAGTAAATTCATCAACGTATTCCTCGATAATGGGGACATTTTATATCCTTAAACTCTCATATCCATCTTCTTCTTCACTTATCAACTCCATAAAGAAGGATATAGGGTGTTCTTCTACACAAAGATCAGGTTGAGATATCTCTCCTTGGAAGATAACTGTCGGTTTTCCATTTAAGACTTTTGAGATTTTTCTTTCTCTTTCATTGGATCATAGCATTTTAATTTGAGAGACAATCCATACCTAGTATTATGTCGAATTCCTCCATGGGAATGACTACAAGATTAGCTATAATATTGTGCTCACCAAAGTAAATACTGGAGATTCTAAACAATGACGATGATTGGGTAATCCCACCAGGAGTCTTGAATGATAAATCTACATTTAGAAAAACTGGGTTTGGTTCTAAATTCATTGAAAATGTGGAGGAAATAAAGGAATGCATAGAACTAAAATAAAAAATTACTTTATAGAATTTAGATAACAACAACAGTACCTGCTACCATAAAATTCGGAGCTTAAACATCATCTGTCATGATAGAAAAATCATGGCCTTGTTCCCTTGGCCGTTGCAAAGGATGATGTTGGATCCCCTCCACTACCATTGGATTTGGAAAGTTATTGGAAAAATGAAAAAATTGTCCACACTTAAAGAACTGGACATCAGGCCGGACATGAATCATCTTCCTCTTTTCGTTAGTATTTGGAAGTTTAGGTTTCACCTCAATACGAAATTTCATCACAATATGGCCATATCTTCCACACATGTATCATTTCCCGCTAATGAGCATGAAGTTCCCCAAATGGTTCTTCCCACATTTATTACATGTAGGAAGTTGCACTTGCATGCCTCCTCTTCCCAGATCAAAGGTCCTCCCTAAGCTGGGATCCATTGATCTCTTCTTGTCATTGGATTTATGAGACCACTTCGTCTCACCAAACTCCATCTTGACTTTCATCGCACTCCGCATGATATCCTCATAGCTATCATAGACTTGGATGGATATATTCATCCTCCGATGAGGTATCAGTCCACCAAAGAATCTATCAACCTTTCCATTTGGATCCATGAAAAAGCTATAGGTATATCATGCTAGTCGTGTGAAATTCTTCTCATAGCTTCCAATAGATTCGTTCTCCTTCTACTTCAGCTCGAGAAACTCTTTCTCCATTCCGGTTCTCATGGAACGAGGGAAATACTTATTGAAAAAGATCCATATGTACTATTCCCATTCCATATCATAAACCTCCAATATTGGCCTCTTGTTTTTATCAGTTCCCCCCTGATCAGCTTCTCCTTCTAAGCGATAGAAACCAAGGTGACCTTCTCTTTCTCTGAAAAACATATCACAAAAAAGAACTTCTCTGTAGAGCTGATCCATTGTTCAAAAATCAATGGGTCAGTCGATCCACTGAAGGTTGGTTGTCATTGGTGCATAAATGACTCAAAATAATATTGTTCCCTTCACAGTGAGATCGGTCTCTCAGCTTGATTCAAGTTATTTCCAATACCATGAGTTAGTGGGTTAATTATTCGTAAGAATGTTTCTATTCCTCCTTTCATTAGAGGGTTGTCAGCACATGGTCCATTGCGGTCACCATTTTCATGGTTCCTCCTATTTACCTCCATTTTATAAAATAATAAAACCTTGGTGAGAAACTCATTTCATTTACGAATCGTTTAACTATAACGGATTTTATGTCTTAAAACTTCATGCATAAACAATTACATTTCTCTATAATTCCTTCGTAATGATTTATAAAAATCTTGTGAATACCCAAAAATATCCCCCTAGTGTGTCGTAACCAAGAGTGTAGTATGGCCCATTATCATGCTCTAGTTCTCATTCGAGTCTAGCATAAAGCGGTGTTTTGGGTTTTACCCCTATGTATATATGTGTTGGAGCTGCCTCTACCTTCTCGTATCCAGATAGGGGTGTATGTGTTTGATAAACCACTTAATCAATATTCAAATAAATACCAATATGTTTTCATATATTAAAACTTTTCTACAGGGTTCTTCCTAATGTTTTCATATCATAATTTCCAAAAATAACTAAACAATCCTTTGATACCAACTATGGAATCCCCCCTTTTTATTACATAACTTCTCATTACGTTTTACAAACCGATGATCTTTAAAGTCTAGTGTCTTGGAAATCAGGGACATATAACATGAAAACAACATAAAAATTTCTTCCAATCCACCTGTAAGGCTTCATCATAAGTTCAACCTATTTACAATTATGGCTTCTCATATCCTGGAGACATACATCAAAGTAAAGTGTTAGAAAAAGGAACAGTAAGGGTGAACAAGGGGATCAATGTACTTGTGATATCAATAAGAACTTGAATAAAAACATAAAGACATGAGAAATGGATGTATAATCATGTCATAATTAAAATAACATGAAACATAACATGAATATGTCGCTACAACATTTCATTTATACATTCATGAACATGTCATCATGGTCCATCCCCGAGGTGTCATAAAAAATAACCATGGTTAGTCACCAAGGAATCGTGAAACTTTTCATCTCTAGAGATTAATTTTTTACCCAATAAATTGGAGAGATATCAGGGAACACCCTTAATATGTATTTACATTCATCTGTTACACATACATTATAATCAATCATTTCATAAATAACCGTTGGATGATAAATGAAATGGGTTTCATTTCAAGATCGTGATGTTTTTAAAAGTTCTTATAAATAAGATCATTATGTGATTTATAACCCATGGAAAGAGGGTGATGGTTATATGTATGTCAATTAAAGAATAAAATATATCATCTTTATATATTTATGAACACTAATAAAATAGAAATTGATCTTGGTATTGAAAAAAATAAAACAAGATTATTTCTTGAAAGATAGAGAGAAATTTGGAGATGAAATTCTGCTGTATATAGGCTATATAACTTGGTTTTAAGAAATAATAAAAGATAGAGGACAAGGGTATCCCATACATAAGTGGATCATTTTGTATTATAGGTACAGAATAAAATTAAATAAGATGATGGTGTGGAAATTTGAATGATACACCACATGAAAAGGAAACATCAAAAAAAGCGTGATTTCTTTTTTGAGAATTCGGCAGCCTAACGGCGTCACATAAAAATTTAGAAAACAAATTGATGGGAGTACAAAGGGTATCTCAAAAATTAGACATGAAATGAACAGTAATGATAACATATAAGAACATATTCTCAACATAAAGAGATGGAAACTAGAAAACACAACATAAAGGAAGTCATGGCTTAAAAAGAGTAGGGTGAAAGGATCCCTTACCCTGAAAAGTAACTTTGAAAGCTTGATGGTTGGGACCTTGGTAGGCTTCCAGGAACCTTGGGAGGACTCCTTGGTAGGTAAGGAGACCAGAACATAGTTTAAGAGGATTTTGGAGTGAAATGGATGAGGTAATGTCTTGGTATTTATAGGGAAAGCGAGGGAACAAAACATTAATTGCCAAGAGACACCTCATCGGTGGTATTGGAAAAACCATGGGCTTTCCCATGGTCTTTTCCCATGGTATTAACCACATGGGACACATAATACCATATATTACTATAAAATGTTCTTCCATAATGATTAAATAATTATTGCATCCTTAATGATGACATGAAATACTTGAAACTAAAAATTGTAATTTCACTATTCACCGAAAAAATTCACCTTTTTCAAAAAAATCCCCAAAATTCAGAATTACCTAATATCAACGCTCTGAATTCAAAAATGAACTACATTTTATGAAAATAATTTTCTAATTATGTGATATATAATTTTTAGGTAAAACACTATTCACTAAAAATTCAACTATTTCATAAAAAACCAAAAAACTCACCTTAACCTAATATCGATACTCTAAATTCAAAAATGAACTCCATTTTAAGAAAATTATTTTCTTAATATTTTTAATTTGATTTTTAAATAAAAACACTATTCACCTAAAAGAGACCAAATACATATTTAATATGTTTTGAAACAGTTATTTACTTATTATATTGAATCACATTACCTAATCAAGATGCCTAAATTATATTAATACTTTCTTAAGTGAGGTTACTAATCCATTTGGTCACATTACTAATCATAAGCGTAAAATTACAATACATAATTTACTATTCATCAAAAATTATGTTGATCTTATTAGACTCTAAATTTCATACTATACGTAACTTTAGAAGAATATTTTTTGAAAATAATTACACATTATTAATTATTTATGGTTTAGATAAATAATTTAAAATATGAATTTTCTTAAATTCATCAATAATATACATCCTATATTTATCCAGACACCATAATAATAAACAACAATTTTTATTTATGTCAACGGATTACATAAAGCAGCTAAGGTCTCGTAACATAGCACCTTATAACCTCATCTTAGGACCAAAGAGTAAGGTGTGCTCTGGTGATAGAATTTTGGGGTGGCTCTGCCAACATTGAATGATTGGTAATTTCAATCAGCTTGAACTTCTCCAGAAGGCGATTCTGTTCGAGCTTCACATGATGATGTTTAGATTGGGTTTGGTCCCGAGCAAAGCCCAATGGTGTTACCTCCTTCCCATGTTCTGTGAGAAGTGATTCAAAAGGCCCGAGTCTTCTGGATGAGGCCATCAAATCTTCCTTCTGTATTAATTATCTAAGATCACTAGTATTCATAAACATTAATTGTAATGTTATGAGTTTAGTTTCCAATGGTCATATTGACCAAAGTTCATATAACAATCGAAACCCAATAGTTTAATTTAATTATACTCACATTGTAAATTAATGAATATATATTTTTTGAATATAAATTAAAATATCACACAAAAATAGGAAACAATTTTTTTTTCAAAATGTAGGGTCGTTACATCTTCGCATGTTCAGACAACATTTGTTTTTATTTTTTCATGCACATGAAGTCCACCATGCATGCATTCTTCCTTTTATTATTCTTTCACACACAACCCGAATGTGTATGTGTATGATGTATGTGTGAGTTTTTCATCTAAAGAGGTTATCAATGCCTCAACCTCCTTCATGTGTTCCTTTTTTTTCTGAAAACCCCAGGCCTTAGGTTCTTCATTTTCATCCCAAATAAGAAGGCACATTTATTCATCTTTGTGAATACCAGGAAGCACGAGTTCTCCTCCGCGCTTCGGGAGAAGAGGATTCTCCTTCACCGAACGAAGGAGGTTCTTGGTTCTATCTTTGAAAGGGAACAACAAGGGTTCAAGTGCACTAGTTGTTTTACCCTTGGGATACTCCTCACAAAGACACAACAAGGGTTCAATGAACCTATCATGTTCTTGAGGAACTTGTCACATAGGTGTGGGTTCTTTGGCGGACTAGGAGGTTCACATTTCTTCTCTTCGTGCATCGTATGCGCAGAACTCCTTCACACAAGAGAAGTAAGGCTTTCCTTCATAGCGTAGCTAGGCTGTGTTGAAACCTTATTTAATTCATGAATTTGATTTTTTCATGGTTTCACTATTTCTTTGGAGAAATAGGAGCACCGTTCTTTAAGAATAGAATAAAACTCTTTACGGCATGGGGTCATCTTTTATAGGTGAGGAGTGCGTTCAAAACGATGGGGTTGAAATATTTAAACACTCGGGATATACAATATTTTGAAATCTTCATACGCGGATCAAGATATGTTCGTATGTCTTGGTTTCATTCTTTTCAATGTAAACTCATTATTCCACGGTGCCTACATCACATGCTTGCATATATGAATGCATGAAAACCATCCTATAGAGCGCTTGAGTGACATGACGTGGCCTCACACCATCAGTTTCTTCGTCATTCGTTCAAACTCTTCATATTGATGCATGAATGAAAATTTTAATGAATACATGTAATCAGTTGGTCTGGATGATCATCATGCACTAAATTTGAGCTTCAAAAATGGCCAAGAGATCGATCTTAGTGGATCGGCTTCATCTGCGGTGAGCAGTGGGGTCGGGAAAGCTGTAAGATAATTATGAACTTGTGGTCTCTCCTCAGTTGTTGGATTGACTTATATCGATCACAGACAGTAGTGATTATAAAGCAGGATGTAGGATGGAGTGTACGGCTTTGATCAGACTCATGATCAGATGAACTTCGCAGATCACATCCGTGTTTTTAAAATGCCATCATTTATCGAAATGGGTCGTGGGTTTCTCACGGTTTATGTATCATGACGTGGAAGAAATCATTCATATTTCTTCTATGTCCCTCCAAGGTACCAGCCCATATCATTTTCACCCTACGGGCATGAACTTAGTGCCCAATCTACTCCTCGGGCGCACACCTAGCGCCAAATATGCAAGCCTACGTGCATGGGATGATCACTGTGTGTGCTCCTGTGGTCTTATACACTGACCTCACTCCCTACATCATGCGGGTCTGGCCATGAGGGCTTCCCTCGAGCATGGATGACCATCAGGTCCGGCATGTTCTATAGGTGAGATCCTCGGTTGTCCTCCATGGTTGGCCCCTTCTTTTTTATGTAAGGTTATATTATATAGTTGGTTAATAACCATGTGTTTAGTTAATGATTAATGATTGGCCACCTTCTTCATTATCTCTAGAATTTCATTCCACCAAACTTCTTCTCATCTTTTTTTTCATTTTGGAATGGGAATTCCAAAGAACATCCATATTCCTTTAATCTAACCATAGATGATGCATGGATAATTTCATCAATCGTCATGAAATAAAACATAATTCATGGGTTCACATTATTGTGAGGGATGTGTTCTCCCTTGACACATATATTGGACTTTGAGGACTAGCTGAAATAATCATCTGATATATACAATTCATCAATTATGATTCAATGGATTTATCATAAATTCTTAATCCATTTAATGACTTTGGATGGATATTTACTTCTTTCCTCATTAAATAGACTGTTGCATGAAATTCTTATAATGTCGTAACAAATTTTTTTCAAATGACACATGCCTTGGAACTTAGGATCAGTTCTACAATCTTCATATTTTTATACTCTTGGATAATTGATCAAATGTAGTATTCAATAAATTGAATCGAAAGATTTTTTACTAGGCTTCACCAACTTCTTCATCAATACATTTCATTCACATATTGACATCTCATTAACAACAAATGAATCTCTTATTAACATCAATCTATATTGAAAAAAAATGCAACTCCAATGCAGTTCATCAATTTTATCTACGTCACTCTCTAATAGAACAATCATGGTGTATAAGAAATAGGGAAAATATATTTTAGTCCTACCACATAAGGAAACAATTGCTACCACATCTCAATGAAAATATATTTATATAATTTTTATCAATGATATTACATTATAAAATGGTATTCTATATTCCAAAGTAACTCTAATTAACCGTTCAATGTTCATATAAAAATATTCTTGATTTCATCAGTTTTCAAAAACAAAAAATGAGATAATCCCAAAGATTGGGAAAAGACATAATTGTTATTATACTATCTTGTTAGTCAAATTTATTATTTTTATGTAAGTTATGAAAATGAAACCACATTTATAGATCATGAAAAAAGTAGTAAATGTACTATTTTTTGGATGTAGATCTTATTATATAAGGTTTTCCACATTTTTCAGTATGTTCTTCCACATCATCAAAAAGTTTTCATATAACGTTATTGAATTCTAAAAATGGATTTAATCATTTATAAATTGAAATACGATTTTGAAACTTCTTCTATCCCAAATAAATCTATGCACCACCATTAATTCACCATCTCAGCATGTATTACTAGATTTTTCTCTGTTTTTTAAAGAGGGCTTCATGATATCACTTGCTGTCATGTTTTTAATGACACAACTAAAATTTAATAATCAGTACATGTATCACAATATTAATTATGAATTTCAATTCAATATATAATAACCCTCTTATTGTATCCTTATTTTATTTAACATTTATAATAGGTTCTTAAAACACTACATATAGTGATTTATGTACTCTAAAAGTAATCAGTGTTGTCAATGAATTCACCCTATAACATGAACTCATATTAATTAAAAACGTAAATTCCCCATTACTTCATAAACCCCATGAATCAAATCCCCCACAAATCTTGCATCACTTCAATCATCAAATATATAAATTATATTAGTAGATTAAGGAGTTTTTTTAGAAAGCCTTATGTATAGGAAAATAAGCGTTTAATAAAAAACCCCTTAACTATTGGTATGATTCAAAACCATTATCTAGATAAAAATTTATATGTAAAAATATATTCAAATTTTTAAACATAAATTATAGTTCATCAATGGATTTTTATTTATATCCTTTTGGAAAAATAACTCACAATTATAAGTTTCCACCTTATATATTCCATCCCTGCATTCGTTATCATACATATTTCCTTATGTTATGTGACCCCAATAGTAATCGACTATGTATTTTTAGTTGTATTTATAGAACCGATTAATCATGATTAATGTTCTTATTATTCAATAATAATGAATGCCGCTTCAAATTTCTTATCCGTGTTGATATTTCCATTAAACATCTGCTCATTTTTCCCTCAATTCAATATAATTTATGTTCTCTAATATCTTATTTATTATACATGATGGATGTAATCAATAATAAACTTATGACACTTAAGGTGTCCTTATTTTATTTTTAGTATTATAATATTTCAATTATAAAAAAATATTTTTTTAGAAATATATATTTGAATCTTCTTTTTCGAGCCAGTTTCTTATGATAGGTGTGAAAAATATAATCTTGGAACAATAATTACTTGTTTATTTAAAGAATCATTCCAGATTATTCATAGAAATGATACATATCATGGTAAAATATTCATAACATTCATTTGAAATAAATGGATATAATCTCCATTAATATAACACCACTAAATTCTCCCGATATGCATCCATTATGTATCTAATAATTCCATTAATATAACACATCTTCATCATTATCCATTTTCAGTTTTTCATGAAAAATAATTAATTTATATTATTCATCTAATCTAATTCCATATTTGTTTTCTTATATCTAACAACAAGGGTATCCATGTGGGAATATTAGATTATTGACTTATTTATCCTTACATGAACCTCTCCCTTAAGATTCCTAATTCTCAAATCAAATTCTAGTTTTCTTTCAAAAATAAAAACATTGATAACTTTTGTTCATTATGTACACTATTAACTCCCATTATACACTACACTCTTAGATTAGACAATAATGATTCATATAGTTTTTGTTTTTCTATGAATAAATTCAACTCATGAACATGTGAATCAATTATACCACTTTTTTGCATCATTTCTATACACTTACATTAAATGATCTTCTTTGATGAAATATATTACTTCATAAATTATTTATTTTTTCCATCCAATGTATTAAATATTAATAACTCTAATCAACTTAACCATTAATTAATTTCAAATTACTACATGATGGAAAATATTCTCCTATTATTATCATAAATAGTCTCAAGATTTTCATTATATTGTGATTGAATCTATTATAACATGATCCTCATCCATTAAGATAATGTATAATTTGTAACATAATATCTACATGAATCAAAAAATAAAATATTAGATACATATATATATATGTGGAATAAATTTTACAGTCTTTAATCATAATAAATAATATTTGGACCCATTCTTATCATTATTCCTATTTCTTCTAGAAATATATAATTATTCCATAGTATAATTCTTATTAAAACAATTTGGAGGTTGTTTTAATACAAAATAAAAAATTATCAAACATTTCATCATTGAATATCACATATACAAACATCAATGAATGTCTAATGTGGAAATAAAATCTCTAGAACATCACATTCCTTTGTGTAATGAATGGTGATATAATAAAACACTTCGCTCTCCAAATAATATCACTCCAATCAAACAAACTTCAATGAAACACATATGAAAACATTAATGTAATTAATTATTGGGATATTAATATGACTCAAACAATTTCTTGGTTTAATTTTTCATCTTATGTACATAATAGAATGTTATTGAATTTTTTCCCACCAAAAGTATAAAGTGTACAATCACTAAATAAAATTTTTTATGAATACATAATTTTTTCAATTGGATATCAATTTTTTGTTACTCCCTACTACCATTTATCAACTATTCCCACCGATATTTTAAATAGTTCCTCATCTAATTAGGTATGTATTACCATCATTCAAGATTCCAGTTCAACACATCATTGAATCATATGCTCACCTGTATTTATTAGTTTCTCAACTTGTGCAACCAGTATGTTGATCAAAACATATAATCCCATGAAATGATTATAGTACCTCTTAACATCTAATAAACTCATACCATTATATAAAACCCATAAAATGACTTCAAATACATTGAAAACATATCTAAATTATGAATTTTTCCAATATGATTTTGTTGAAAATAATTAAGGCATAACTAAATATCATCATTTTAGTAAAAATATCGGGTAACATAAATAATATTCCACATTCCTAAAAATTCATACATGGATACATCCTGAAGGATCCATTCGACAACATCAAAAAATTGAAAATATCATCCTCTTTCCGAGTGATACATCATTCATCATAAACTTATCATTACTCGAGTTAAATTGTGGCATCGTGTTTCATCCGGATTTCATCAACTAAGACATTCATGAACATGTAATCAAAATTTTTCATCGCATCTATTTAATATATCTATAACATATTGTATTCATGTACCTTCTATATTAAATTTAATATCATATATATGTGTTTTATATTATTAGATAATATATTTATTTTGGGATTGACATAACTCTGAGGGTCATATAATAACAATAGTTATTACATTATCTAATCTCTATTAGTAAGTTCATTAAATATAATTACTCTTTTCGAACATCAATGGCCTATATTTATTTCTTTTCTTTAATAGAACAAGTTTACATTTGTTATAGTGAATAAATACAAGTATTTTTTGTTCAACAAAATAGAAACCCAAATACTATTATCTTTTTCAAGGTGCTTAAATCCCCATAATAATTCCATCGTTATCTTCTTATAATAGAAAATATTTTTCAAAATAACATTCCTATATATTTATATCCTCTCTAGTATTATATGATCCTATTTATTTAATTTGTTTCACCATTATGAGGATCAAAATGAAATGTCTATATGCATAAAGGAAGATACTAAAAAATAATGTTAGTTTTACTCCTCCCATGTATCAAGACTCATATTGTATTTTCGGTGCCTCACCATTAGCAGAAATGATGTATCTAGAAAGGGGGATCAAAATAGGATTAAATATTTTTATTTTAAATTTTTTATTTTTAATCTTATTGTATTATTTATAGGATAACACTAATATTTCATCATTATTATACCTAATTTCCCTCATCACCGAAAATTTATTTCCATGGACATGATTATTCATTTAAAATCATCGATATTATTTAATCATTATATTATGAATTCCAAAATCCTCCAAGCCCTCTAGTAACATGTTATCCAAATAAAAATGGAGTATTGAATAAGCCCTATAATTCTATGAATTTTGATAAGTTAAATGATCTATGTCAGAACACCAGAAACCTACCTCCATAATTAATGTGTGAATCATATGGTTCCACCAATAATGTACTTATTTTGAACTATAAAGGATTCAATTAAACTTATAAGAAGTTCCAATGTTTTAGTAGTATTAAAAGGAAAATTGGTTGAATCATGTAGATCTCCCCCTTAATATCACCATAATGAAAGGAATCCTTAAGATAAATTTTCATAAAGTGTATATAATAGTAATAAACTAAACTCAGCACATTTTGGCTGATAATGTTCTAAACTATTAATGAATATAATTTAGATAATTTAATTCATTCATTATTTTTTAATATTTTCTATAGATACCCTTATTATAATCCTCTACTTTCCTTAGTTTCATCATTAAAATGGGATCCCCATTTATTATATAATGATTAATTTAACTCATTTCTATTCAATCAGGATTTACGTCTCTTTAAAATTCAGATAATCCATTTTTTGTTCATTACTGAATAAAACTATTTCAATAATATAGTTATCATTCTTCCTTTAGTAATTCAGTTTCCCCATTTTCCTTTATAAGTATAAAATGTAATTCAACACTATACATATATACTAGTTAACAAAAAAATATGATCTCCACAACATATCTTTATATTCTTATATTTTATGTGGTTTCATTTCTGGTTCTATATCATTTGGTCCACCAATTGTTGGTTGTCAACATTTTGGAGCTTTCCCCCATAATTTATTTGACCATAAGCATTCTTAAATTTATATTATTGGATGAAAATTACTTGAATCTATTCTGAAATGTGGAATAACTAAAACTATTGATATTATATTACTTTCATATATCAAAAATTTAAATTTATTTGGATGATTGTTTCAATAAACATATGATTCATTAAATTTCCTATAATTCCGTAAGATATTCTAACTGAAGAGAATATTTTTACATTAAATATCCTTGTTTTGTTCATCATCCCATCTTCTAAATCATATTTCTTACTTCCCATATCTATCAAGGAAACAAGAATTCGACTTGGATTAATTTTTTTCCAATATCCTTCTCCTTAATAATAATATATAACAAAAATTCAATGACATTAAGGTGTTTAGATTTTAGTAACATACTGGATAATTTATTTACATTTATACATTATCCAAAAGTAGATGATGGTATTTTATTTTCCATATATACGGTAATGTGGATTATTTATACCCAAATCCATCCCAAAAAAATTGGTTTAGTTCCTATACATAAAAACATTACTACGGTGTTATGTGAACCATCATTTCAAATATGATCCCTTTCACCTAGAAAATGTTCAAGAGATTAATATTGATGTATTCTATACCATTATCTGATCAAATTCCCATCAATAACCAATATAATTCTCGTTACTCCTTGGATTTCCCCTACATAAAGGAATTAAAGTTTTCAAACATTTCATTATAAACACAATCATACCTTACTCATTTAATTATTCATGAATGTTAATAGGTAAAGGGATCACCATTTACATTAGACTTTGCTTTCCCCATAATAAATTTTCAAATAATATAATATTCTTGAAAATGGGCTCCTCCTAATCATATTTAATGAAATTTTTTTAGTACATAGAATACAACACTCATATCAATTGATTCATTTTTTTATTGAGCATTATTATTTCTTTTCCAACAATAGCATTCGTGATCTTTTCACTAACATGACTAATTATGAAATGTTAAATATCATCATATTTTGTGGATGAAGTTATTATCAAAACATTTTTATCCAATCTTATATCATTTTAATGTGATTCATCATTTACTCCTCACACCAATGACCCTGGTCAACCAGTCAAACTATAAACCCTTTTAGAAATTCTTTTTCCTCATATAAATCATCAACCAATCCCATTTATATTAAATTAATCCAATGACTATAGATGTTTCTCACTTTCTTCAGTCAAATGAAACACCCATTTTGGATTTTTATGTTCACAACACTATTCTCATTGAATTTCCCTTATTTATCATCCACTAAATGATCAATTCCAATAATATTGAGATCAATGTTGATCATAAACATGTGATCGTTAATTGAATTTAAATATACACCAAATTAAACATCTCATGTATTGACTTGAAAATTATACTAAGTGTTAGACTATACAATCCCTCTATTACATTAATAGAATTTTAACATCTATATAATAATTTTCTAATAGACTCTTTGGAGTTTATATAATTCTTCTTGAGATTTACAATCATATTAATATGAGACAAAGTAAATATTAGTCCACCAAACATTCCTTGACTCCTATTAAATAATTTACCTTCTAGTTTTTGATGACTTCTTCTCTGAGTTATTTCCACATCAACATTATTAATAACCTTTCCAGAAGATACCTATATCTGCATTCTCAATATTTCATCACAACAGATAGAATTATAAAAATTATCAAAAATGGATTAGATCTTACAATCTAATTACTAAAAATTGTAACCATTTTATACCATGATTCTGGTAAATTTGATAGAAATATCATTTAACATATATCACCCATTAATGTAATGTTTAATTAATACATAAAACTCATGATCATATTCATTTCATCCAAATAACTCCATTTTGAACCTCCTTCTGTGAACCTCATACTAATTCAATTTAACATATGTAACACTCTATTTAATTTCATGTATTCTAATATATGACCTCTAGTGTATCCATAAGGTCATATTTTGTCATTATCTCATGAATTTTGAAAGAAACATTTCATCCCAACACCATCCTTACAAATCTGTGTGATTCATAGGAAACAAATTACAATAAATCAACTCCATCATTTTTGTTTACTCGATATTGACATGAAAACCTATATAAAAAGTTTACCCCTTGTTGGATATAGATTTGAGAAGAGAGATAATGACCCCTGAGTCCCTCCTCCAGTAGGATCCAGGTTGGTGACTAGCACCAAGGGTATAGTAGAAAAACAAATGTGAGGCATTACCCTCTAAGAGAAAGCATGTGAAAGTGAGATACAAGATAAAAACCAATCAACGCTTTCTCTGATTACAATATAAATTAAATCCCAAGTGCATATGTTTAATGTAATAAAAAAAACTGCTACAACTGAAAGGGAAAACCCCGTTTCCAAGAAAAAAGTAATGCAGTAGTGACCATGAAGCCCGAACAGCTCCCGCAAACACCAAGCTAGTAGTGACACGCTTGATTTCCAACCTACTCTATGTGAATTAAAAATAACTTATATAATTTTTGGTGAGTATAAAATTATAATCAGTAGGATCTCCCCTATATCCGCTTAGGAAAAATATTTAAAGTATGCTAAAGCACAGTGAACTACAACTGAAACTAACTTGTTACCAAAACAGTTATACTATATTCCCAGCATCACCATAGATACTATAAAAATAATAACATATAATAGTATATTATATATTAAATAATATCAAGGGTATCCTGATACCAAAAACCCACTGGTTTGACGCTATTCCCCAAAGTCACACATCCTAAGCATCACTCTCAAAAAAGGCTATCCTGAAAACACATAAGCATTACACCAACACAGGCACCTCATGCAACAAAATGGATTGTTTGCAGACACCAGGGAAAAGCACCACACCATGAACACATCCAAAAGTAATGAGAGAGTTTAGAAGAGCCACTATATCTCGTATAATGTGTATCCTAAATCTGGTATTGTATCTCAAGCCATTACAACCCATAATTTGAGCAAGAATCCTTAAGACATCATAAGCTATTCATATTATACCTATAATAGTCCCTACGAAACTATATTCAGAATATAATTGTGTGAAATAACCACTAGTAATAATTCCCTTCTACACACATATATGGGTAAAAATAACTACCATGCATACCATTACATGTAACTACCAAGATAATAGAGTGAGGACAAAGGGGGAAGTTATTCATCCACCTACCAACCAAGATATTGGGGAAAACACCCCATGGGCTCAAAATCCTAGGGGTGTAAATTTCCATAACCGATAGAGAGCGATAGTGAACAAAAACACAAAAATAAATTATATAATATTGCTCAAAACCACACTATGGAAAAAACATATTCTTAGACACAACTGCAAATGAAGTCACTCAGACTCCTGACTGCAAATGATAAGAGTAGATATCCTATAATCACACACCCAATTAAAGATACATATTTATCATTTTATCCATTTTAATCAGCTTCAGTTTATGTTAATTAATTATTTAAATAATAGTTAAAAATTAAAAATTTCCACATTACATTCAATTATAAACACATCAAAGTTTTAGGTGCTACAGGAACAACCAATCAGAGTAAACATTTCCTCAGAAGTGTAACCTAATTATTGCATCTGAGCTAGCTCCATCCCCATGGGTTCAAAATTATTTATTCAATCATTTATTAACAAAAATATCATTTTCCATACTTCTATGCATTCTAGAAAATAAATTATAAGATATTAAACACAAGAGTCTAAACATGATGAGAAGATAAACTTCCCCTCGAGTCTTTTCCACTTATTGTAGGAGCATAGACCCATCCAACCTTGAGAAAATAAACATAGAAAGCCTGTGGAATACCATACAGATCTTAGACAATTTTAGAAGGGGGTAAGAAATAACATCTACCTCAAGTAGTGGGTAAATTCATGTAGATAATAAAACAACAAATTAATAAGCATTCAACATTCCACACATTGAGAAAGCCCAACTTAAACCCATTCCATCGTCCCTGGTGTCCACCTCGATGACCACATGCATCAACCGATGCATCTCACCACTCCAAGAACTAACTACTACCACCAAAACCACCATTTCTCCCTACCCTACCTATCACAATATGCTTCCAGGCTAAGCCATCCCAGGCTAACATCCCAACACATAAAGTAAGAAACAATCAACATAGTAATTGGGCTATTGGCCCTAAATAAGGCACTAAAACTTCACACACCACGATCACTCATAGATCCAAAGAATAAGCCACATGGACTTAACAATAATGTGGGTAACTTAGAACCTTATAGGGAATTATATTTATCACAAAACTGGTTCTCTATTCAAAATTAAATTTAATGATTCAATTTAACATGTTTCATTTATGGAAAACCTAAACAACAAACTATATCCAACTATCAAAAAATAATTAAAACATTAATTTTTCATGCAATAAATCAATAAGTATCAACATACTTCTTATTTATAAATCAATTAAATTAAACATAAATAACGAATCAATTATATTATGATTAATTTACAACAGCAACATTCAGATTCATTAACATGGATCTTTATCTTTGGACAATTAATTTACAATTAATTATATCTTTATAATGGATTTACATTAAAAATACATTCTAAAAAGAAAGTCATAGATAAAAAAATATTTATAAAACCAAGAGGGAAAACATACTATCCATACCAGTTCATTAATTTGGTTAAAATATTTAATATGTCAATTCCATTTTGATCTAGTTGTCTAAAACAAAATAACTCTAATAGATACCTTAAATATAATATAAAATCCATGAATCTCATACCTCAAAAGGGTTTCAATGATATTTTCACAAGAACTAGGTAATATAATGGATCCTGATCACCTCTCCAATAACAACTGCATCCAACCAAGGATCCCACAACACAATCGCAATAACCAACACCCCTGAAAGATCGTTTAGAAACATAGAGATCTCATTCCATCACAAGGTAAATATAAACAGTAGTAAATTTATTGAGGAACCTAGAAGAGATGACATAGAACATACCTTATATTAAGGACTAATCAAGACCTCCCACTTGAACCAAAATATGGGGTGCACACGCTACTGGAAGAATTCCATGGAAAACGTGATCTGTGTTACAATACAATGCATGAATCCTACATAAAAGAGAGGTATGTTTCATCTCTTTCCAAGTAAAATAATATGGAAGAACATGGTGGGAATATATCTAGACCCTTTTGAAAATCCAATCCAAGCAGCGGTTTATGATTCACTATATTTTCCTTTACGATGGGATCTATCAAAGATCACATGGTTCGACTGAGTACACCCATAGGGACCCATTGGAAAATTAAGATAAGAATTATGGGAACTGAATCAGCCTTAAATCTCATAGAACAATGTTTTGAAGACGGTAATGTTAAAGGAAATATCATAAGAGAAAATTTGTAGGAATCTAGAAACATTGTTCACGAGTGGCCACCACTATTAGATGAGTCACCATTGGATGAGTTACCATTGGATGAGTCACTATTGGAAGATTAATCATTATAAAAATCATTATTGGATGATTCTCCATTGGATGAGTTAGCATTGGATGAGTCTCTATTGGATGATTCTCCATTGGATGAGTCGTCATTAGAGGATTCGTCGTTGGACATGTCACTATTAGACGAGTCACTAATGGAACGAGCTACTGTTTCAATTGGAATAAGAAATTATTTCAATTGGAACAAGCTATAATTTCCATAATAATGGGATTATATATTTTTTGGAATGAGCTACCAATTATGTTGTAATGAGATACTATTTCTATTGGAACGAGATACCATTTTTGTTGGAATGATATACCATTTCGGAAACACTATTCACAAAACTAGAATTTTTGCAAAGTGTTTTGAATAAGTTACCATGACCTCTCAGAACAACTCAAAATCAAGATTTCAACAATATAATGGAACTGATAGGTTTGGGACATTACAGTAGATACCTCTCAATGAATTCTTGTCTTTATGAATTCAAAACCAACCCCGGTAGGAATCAAAAAAATGGGTCAAAATAACCACCCTTCGTGATACATCTCATGGCTCCCCCACCCAAAAGATCTCAACCACTTCCTCAATGGAACAATGGAAAACAACTTAGAAACCAAAATAATACCCTAAACATTTCCTTGGTGGATATGCATATCAAAAGATAGCAAGCCACAATAAGAAACAAGAGAAATCAGTCCCATAAATAGAGGGGACTATAACAATCAAATAAAAACATTATGAAAGAAGATGTAAACATCAAGAATCTAGGAGTACTGGTCATGAATCTATGACTCATGTTCCCATGTACTCCCCTCCATGACCCCGTTACACCTCAATACATGAACTAAGGAAATAAAAAATCTACAAATTACCTACTCCTTGCATTCCTAGATCTCTAAAGGCTGCTCCTTGAAGGTCTCTTCATGGTCTAAGTCATTCTCGTCCCAATCGATGACACGAGAGTCATCATTAGTTAAATGAAGAAGCTATGACACATGAAAAACATCTTTTATACATCTCATCAACAAGGGATGTGCTACCTGATACGTCGTGACTCCAATACAAGCCAACACCACAAAAGGGCAACAAATATGGAAGAAAGCATACTCTCTAGACCAAAATTTCTCTCCCTGCGCTACGGGATTCACCTTCTAAAACACATTATCCCCAACATAAAACTATAAGGTTATCCTCCTATGATCGTCATAATACTTCTAAAAATATTTTGATACCATCATCTGATCATGAATCACCTGAACCATCTCAATCATATTCTCTACCAGTTACGACTTGGTAATTGCTAACTCTCCATACCCACTACAACACAATGGAGAACGGAAGGGTCATACATACAAGAATTAAAATGGTGCCATAACAATGGTGGAGAGAAATTTTTTTTATTTGAAATATACCTAGAGTAGGTGCCTCATCCATTAACATATGATATCCATAACACAAGATCGCAACATGTATTCAAGAGTCAGGATGGTTCACTATGTCTGATCGTCCATATATGTATGAAAAGAATTGATAAGAAATATCTTAGAGCCAAAGGATTGTTGGATGCCACTCCACACCCTGGTGTTAAAATAGGGATCGAGATAAAAATATGGTCATATTTGGGAGTACATTGAGTTACTCCACCTCCTCTATATACATCCTTAAAAAAACTTCCAATGATCCAGAAACCTTCATAGAAATAAACTTGGTTTATTTATACAAATGAGCCACTAATACACATATAGAGAATATCCTCCATGAGATCAAGGTAAACAGGTAACAAATCCCATCGAGATGTCCTCTCAAATCCAATGAGGAAAATCTAACAGCTAGATAAAACCACCAAGAACATGGTACTCAGCCATTACCTTTTTGAAGACCAATCATTAAGACAGAAACTATGCAACTCCATGCTTCCTCCTAGGCTAGAAAAAATGGCTTCTCCATGATTCGTACATTTTTTCACACCATGATGTATTGTTAAGGGTAAAAAATTGATCTATCCGAGAACTATCTCACCCATTTACAAATTAACGAAAAAATGTCCCTAGAAAAACACTCAGTGTTGTTCATCCCCATTCCAACATGAGGGGCATCAAAAGAACAGCTAGGTCTCTCTATACCACCACCTCAAGATCCCCCCACAGGGACTCTTCAACAATTTTCACTAGAGATGGCTGCACCATCATCTAGAAAACATAACCTTATCCCTCAACTCCTCTCATATCTATATATAATGCTAAATGTTCTTCCATCACTTTCCTTGAATCACCCGATTCATGCACTATATCACTAAATGACATCACACAAAGTAGATAGGAAACGACATCCCCTATTCCAAGTGTGTAAAAAAGTTTGATGACATAATCCTATAAGAACTCCCAAAATGATACTCAGATTATCCGGATGCTCCTCCTCAGACATGGAGGACACAAGGATTTAGTCGATGAAAACTACCATGAATGTATTTAGGAACTCGAAAAATATACCATTCATCAACCCCATGAATAAATATAGAGAATTAATCACACCTATTGACATTAAAACAAGCTTTTAATTCTCATAGAGACTATAAAAAAATAGTCATTGGGATATCCTCATCCTTCACATGCATCTGATAGTGTCCTTGACACTAGTCGATATTCGAGAACCAACTCTCACCCTTCATTTGAGTGAACAAGTCATCAATCCATATAATATGAAAGCAGTTCTTCATTTTCTCTTTGATCAAGTGACAACACTAAAAAATCACTACCAAAAAAATCCATTACCCTTCTCCATGAACCAAACTAGTGCACAACATGGGGACGCACTCGGACGAACAAAACCTCACTCCAAAAGAACATTTAGATATATACAAAGCTCTCAAAAATCATAAGGTACCTTCCAATATGGAGACATAGAGATACGTGAAACACCTAATTTTATCTCAATCCCAACCTCGATCTCTCATCGAGGGTTAAATGCTACATCCTCATCTAAAGAAAATGTCACAGTACTCTCCCATGACCCTAGGAAACATCAATTGTTAAACCTCTGACGAATTCATCATCAACGTAGTCATCAAGGGTGACATATAATGAGTAATCCAATAACTCATCCATGGGTATCTCTCTCCAAAAACTGTAATGGAAATCCAACTGTATCGAAGAACACCACCTTCCTCCTAAAGCAATCCATAATAGCCTTCGTTGAATACAATAAATCCATACTAAGGATGACATCATGTGCTTGTATCCAAAAAAACATTGGAAATATCCCCAAGAGAGTTACTACACTAGCACTAGCTCATAGTCTCTACATACTTCAAACAAGTCAACTCTAACTCTAACTAGTATAGTCAACACCAAGGGAAATAGAATCCTCTATACCTTATGTCCTAAGGCACGGAAAAGGGTATGTGATCTTAAGGATTGTATCTATTTTGAATCAAACTAGGCATACACCCATGTACAATGTAATAAAAGGGAACCTAGAACGACATCTAGATCATATGGTACTAGAAATGCTAATGCATGAAGGTGACTACGACCTGCTCTACACCCTCTCTGAACATGATGACGATCACCATCAAAGTCGCACACAAATATATATGGATGGGGACCATCCTCAGGTTGTAATATTCTTACCTCATATTCTCTCTACTAATCCAATGTAGTGAAACCTTCAACTGCTACCTCTGCTAAAATTGCATCAATGGAGGAACATGTAGTGGAACAGTTGGTGCACACCGACTGCTCGGAAAGGTCAAGAACTCTCTAAGATGATGACCTAAGACCCCACAAGGAAAAAAAGCCAATGATACCATAGCATAGTTCTGAGAGCCACTTCTCTCTTATAAATGAGGTTTTTACGGCTAGGACCTACCCTCGGCTGATTGGAAACTCTTCTTCCCTAAAAAATGGGAACCTGGTACCACCACGTTGCTTCATGAAGAATCATTTCCACTCCACACTCATGATGATCGGGTTCTATCTAATGTTCTATAAATGCACTCTAGCTTATCCAAGACCTTGAGGTATTTCTTCCCTATAAATGGGGTAACCTATAATTGGATCTCTAGATGAAAATCCTCCTCAAAATGCATCACCCTGGACACCTCATCTAGTAATAGGTCAGATGCATATCATAGAAGGTTTGTGAAACAGATCATAAACTCTCTCACACTGTAGATTGTCTGTCGAAAGGTAATCCGCTCCTCACAACTATCCTCATTTGAGGATGTAGAAAGAGACTCAGATATGAACTTTTCTAGTAATTTCTCCAACTATATTGATGACTCCTTGCGATCCATGTGAAATAAGAACGATCACTAGCTTAATTCCCATGAAGAATCATTACAACTGACGACACCTAGTTCTTATTTATATAATGTTTTGAAATAAAGTCTATTTCAACCTCCCACAACTAGTATTCCATGAATATATATAAAATGGATCCCTCATAATTATGAAATCTAATTATGAAATACCCAGAGTGTCCTCCTTTATGTTTTTTCATCATCAACCTCTACTATACAACAATCTGATGGTGAAAACTGCTGAACATCTTCTACGAGAACCTGAAATGACATCAACCAAGAGATATACCTTCAACAGAATAAAAAATTAGAGATCCTAAACATGGAATATGGAAGTCTCAACATTAATTACTTTTTCCATTAGTAATTTTAGGTGAAACGATCCCAAGGTCGATACATTCAAACATAGATATAAATAATAATGAATCAAGATCCTTTCCTAGGTCTTTACCATCCAAAAGTATCACCCCACATAGTAGAATCAAAAACATAAAGGTTAATGCATTAGATCATATGGGCCCTAATTTCCTTTGTCTCAGTAGGTCTCCAGTGTATTAACTGCTTTCTAAAAGTAGCTAACACTGTTACCCTACTAACCAATGAAACCTCACCTATGCCTAACCCTAAAAGTCATCCTATCACTCAACCATACCTCTAATACAACTCTTTCATGATACACTCCCCACAAATTTACCCTTTATATTCCATCAATGTGAGAAGAGAGATAGTGAATCATGAGTTTCACCTCTAGTTGAACCGGATTTGGAGACTGAAACTAAGGGTGTATTAAATGAATAAATGGGAGGAATTACCCTATAAGAGAATAAATGCGAAAGAGATAGACGAACAAAACTCCAACCAACTCTTTATTAGATTACAATATAAATGAAAAACCAAGTACACATATGTAATGTTCTGAAAAAACTACTACAACTGAATGGTAAAAAATACAAGTACCAAAAGGAAGTAAAGTGGTAGTGACCATTATGCCCAAACAGCCCCTTCAAACCCCAAGATAGTAGTAACTATCTTGATTTCCAAACCACTCTAAGTGACCTATAAAAAGTTTATATAAATTAGGACGAGTATAAAAATATACTCAGTAGGATCTTCCATGAATCCTATCATGTAAATGTAATGAATGCATGCTAAATCACAATGAACAAGAATCAAAACTAACTTCTCAACTAAATAGTCATACTATGTTCCAAGCCTCAACATGGAAGCTATCACCAATTACCAAATACAGGAGTTTATAATATAATAAATAATATCTAGGGTATCTACTTCCACTTCCCCACTAGTTTTCTACTTTCCAAACTTCCGACATCAAGATCATCTCTCATCAAAAGGATATTAAGAAGACACATGGGAAGGGCACCACATCATTAAGCATAGGAAACACAAAGAAGTTCATACAAACACCTGGGTGAAGAACAACACTATCCACATAACCAAAAGTAACCATATAGTGTCTAGGAGAACCCATAACCTTCATAATATGTATTATACATCAGGTGTTATACCTCATGCCATTATAGCCCATATACCTAGCAAGGATCCTCAGGCCACCATAGACTATACATGTAATACATATAGTAGTCCATAGAAAAAAATATCAAGAATATATGTGTGTGAAATAACCACAATATTTTACATCAATATACACAAATATATGGGTAAACTAATTATTATTTATAGCAGCACAAGTAACTACCATGAGAAGAGAGTAGGGAAAATAGGGGTGTTATCCATCTTTCCTCCCACAATGATGTTGGGGAAAACACCCCCAGGGATCAGAATCCCTATGATGTTAGTCTCCCTATCTGATAGGGTGGGATATCATATAGAAACACAAAAATTATACGATATACTATATGTTAAAAATATATGGTAAAAACCTACTATGAGACACAATTGCTGCTAATGACACTTGGACTCCTGACTTCTGCTTCTAAGTCTACATATCCTATAAGAACACAAAAATTTAAAAATATTTATTAATCATCTTATCCATTTTAATTGTTTTCAATTTATGTTAATTAATTCTTTAACAAATAATTTTATATTAAAATTTTCCACATTACATTTCATTTGAATCACATTAATGTTCCAAGCCATCTAGACATAACCAATGAAGGTCCAAGGTTCCTTAAAATTATTACCTCAGAATTGAATCAAAGAAACCTCCAACCCCATGGGTTCAACATCCTTAATTAAATCATTTATTAATAGCATTATCATATTCCATATGTTCAGTAATTCTATAACATCAATTCTATGCTACCGAACACAAGGGGTCAACACAATGTGCATATGAACAACCTATCGAGTCTTTTTGACCTATACTAGGATCATAAACCCACCTATCCTCGAGAATCTAAACATTGAAATCATGATGCATACCCTTTGTTTCTTGGAATCTATTGGAAGGAGGTTATGAAATACCATCTACCTCATGCATTGGAAAATTTAACGAAGATAAAAAACAATAGATTAACCAGCATTCAACGTTCAAAACTATTGGAAATCCAAACATCAACTCCTTCAATCATCCTCAGGGTCCTCCCAAACACGCACAGGCATGAAAGTATACATCTCTCCACTATAAAAACTATATACTCTTACAAAAACAACTAGACCTCCTTTCCACACATATCACAACATCCTTCTAGGCTCATCCATCCCATGCGCACACCACAACACAAAAAGTAGGGAACAATCATCATTGTAATTGGGCTCTTGGCCCTATATAAGGAATTCGACCTTCACAGACAACGAGAACTCAAGGAATAATAGAATAAGGCACATAGCCATTAAATGTAAGAGGGTAACTCAAAACCCTAAAACTAATTATATTTATCATAGAACCGGTCCATTATTCGAACTCGAATTATCGGATTCATTATCACAGGTTCCAACTATGGGTAACCAAAATAACTTGCTATCTCCAACTATCACAAATTAATTGAAAAATAAATTGGATATTCTATTAATCAAAATGGAATCATGATGACTTTGGTTTATCAATCCATTTAATTAAAAAAAAAATTTACATAAATTTTATTTTCATCAATTTTAAATAGTAACAACCAGATTCATTAACATGCCTCTTTATCTTTGATCATATTATTTAAAAATAATTTTGGGTTTACATTATTTAAATATTTCCATTAAGAACAAAATGCTAAAAAATAAGTCATAGATATGACACTATCTATAAAAATTAGGAAATAATATACGATTGATACAAAATCATAAATCTAGTTAAATATTTATTATCTTAATTTTATTTTGATCTTGTTGTCTAAAAATTCTATGTATACTACTGGACATAAATATAATATATAAGAAATGAATTCCTTACCTCAATAGGTGTCAAATATTCTTCACATACCAATAGTCCAACAAAATTTATCATAAACACCTCTTCCACATCAACTACATCCACCCGAGTACACAATAACACAACCGCATCAACCAACACCCATGAATACTCCCTTAGAAACATGAAGATCACACACCATCAAAAGGAATGGAGAAATAGGATAAAATAGGTAAAGGAACTAAAAATACTAGTGGTAGAACATACATTAGGTTAATGACTGAACAACACCTCCTAGTTGCATTATAACAAGGGGTTCATATGCAGTAGGAAGAACTCCCAGGAAAACATGATATGAGTTACAACACAATATATGACTCCTATTGGGATGAGATGTATGGGGTGTCTCATACCAAGGAATATAATATGGCTTAAAAAGTGTGGAAGATAACTCTTCCCTTTAGAAAATATAAATGAAGCAATGTTTTAATATATGCTAGAATTTCTATTAAGATCAGATCTATCAAAGGCCACATGATTTGAACGAGTAAAAACATGAAGACTCTTATAAAAATTAATATTGGCATAATGGACTTTCAATCGACCTTAATTACCTTAAAACAAGTATTTCAACATGTTTTTTTTCAACGATTACATCAAAGGATCAAAATTATAGGAATTTGGAAACATTGTTCATGAGTCCCCACCACCATTGGACGAGTTTTCCTTGGATGAGTCATTGTTGGATGTGCCACCAATGGAAGAGTTATCATTGTATGAGTTATAATTCGATTAGTCACCATTGGACAAGTATCCATTGTACAAGTTTCCATTGGACGAGTCAAAGTTAAATGAGTTTCCATAGAATGAGTCCTCATTGGATGATTCAACATTAGACGAGTTGTCTTTGGATGAATTTCCATTGGAATGAGCTACCATTGTCGTTGGAATGAGACACAATTTCTCTTATAATGAGATACTATTATATTATAAAATGATACCATTGATTTTGGAAGATGTTACCATTGCCGTTAGAATGAGCTACTATTTTGGAAACACTATTCACAAAATTAGAAATTCTGCAGTGTGTTTGGATTACTCACTGTTACCTCATACAACACCTCAAACACCATATTTCAAAAAAGGAATGGACCGGGGAGGTCTGGGATATTACACATGTAATGGGGAAAACATACACTTCTAGATGAGAAAATCATCTATATGAATGTTCTAGATGCATATGTTACTTTAAATGAATTTTTCAATTTATTCAATTCCTTTAAAAAATGTTATATATCCATGTAAAAATAATTTCAACTGAAATCTAAAAAATTTCGTGTATTGTTTACATGTTACATGATATTCTATAACATAACAACCAAATATTGATATTTAATCTTACTAAGAAAATCATCATGGAATCCTTAGAAGTAAAAATGATATATCACTAAATGATCACAAACATACTAGTGTTCCTATATTGTGAAATTCAAATAAAAATAGCTTCTTATGCCTTAGTGTATTATAATATAAAAGAATAACTATCCAATCACATTACCATAAAACGCTTATCACACACTCTTATGAAAAACACAAATATAGATGTTCAATAATGGAAAAAATACAACAAGAAAATAAGTCAATCAAAATATTTATGTGGTTAGAACATTCATCATAATTCTATGGGATAAAATTTTCAGATATTTTATTTAGTAAATATTCATGTTTTAGATTCACTATTACAAAATATCTAGTGATAGAAATTAATACTAATTGTTGTACGTTTTTTATATTAATTTTCATGAAAAAAACACCATCATGTCCCACCACCATTTTATATATGTCCTCATCAGGTTGATTAATGTGTAGCACTCTCTAAGATTCACTGGCAACCCCTTATTGATTAAACATTTCCATTTATTTCATCACCACCTTAACCACTAAAACAGGAATACATTACAAAGATTCTGAACTCGTCAAATGAGTCTTTCTCAACATACCAATCGATAAACCTAAACTTTTCAACCTAGGATGACATAACATATTATGCTTCTATATAACACAACCAAATACTAATGTAAAAAATCCATGTTCATCACAAGCCTGAAGGGTCTTCTAGAATATTTTATTCTATTAAAATTAAATTGTTAACTTGTAGATGGTATCACAATCCAAACATAAACCTTCAACTGGTTTATATTCAGAATTAAAAATAAAAATGGTTTTCATCATTAACCCCATATTATTTTATATATAAATATTCTATCGTAATCCACACATTCGTTAATGGAATTTAATGTCCTATCCAGTAGGATTCACCCTAATCTAAATCATCTTTTATGTATTTCATTGAACAATAGTCAATATCTGAATTTATTTGATCCACCCCAAACCAAATTCCATGCTGACATAGAAAAATAAATCCAATTATCATGATGTTCAGAGGGATTATTATATATAATTCTTAATATGAAAACAAATCAATCATACAATTAAAAAATCATTCCTATCATATAATTTAATGTCAATTATTCAATCCATATCATGAATATTCTAGAAATCCATCCAATATGATTATTTTCGGTTATGACCATTGTATAAACAATTATCTTTGCTAATAAAAGTTTAAATTCAAGACTCCATGAGAGGGAAGTTAATATATGTATCACCATATTTATTATTTTTAGCTCAACACATTCTCATTTCTATTTTAACCTAATTTGAATGAAATCTATTTGATATATCCCTTTGTTTTATTCAACCAAATCATATATCATGTAAATGTGAAACAATTTAATATTAATGGTGAAATATATTTGACATGTATTGTTAACATTAGGATACAACCATGTATCATAAACTCAAAAGTATATTTTATTTCAATGATAAAATATAACATATTTTATTTTTTGAAAAAATATTATGGTGAAGATATTTCTAAATGTCACTCACTCTCTATAAAAATTAATTTAATGTCAACCCAAGTCATGTCTCACTTTGGATAGAATAATTTAAGGAATTTATCACTAACTATAAATAAGTAGTCCCTTATACTTATTTAGGAACTTATCTAAAAGATATCAGTTTATTGACCTATAGGTTTCTAAATAGTTTATATTCATCATGGACACTCAAATATCATCATGTATATTAATTGTGAAAGATATCAAAATTAAAATATGAATCTACAATTTATACTATCTGATGTCCAAAATTTCATCGAATGATATTAATAACATGTTTTAAGAGGTTTTGAATAATTGATATTCATAAATTCACAATAAAATAAAATTCCTGATAAATTAATTAAAGAAAATAAATTATGATCACTTTGATAAGCAAAAATAAGTATATAAACTCGTTTCTTTAAAAACATAATCTCTAATTAAATATAATACTTTTTTAGATAAATATTCTATAGTTCATATAACCAATTAATCCACTTTAATGATGCCATTTTTTTGTTAAAATTCTTTATCACTTCTAGAATATCCCTACCAAATTTCTATATTTTTCATTTTTCTTCTAACAATCAATTTCCCCCTTATTTTATTCCATCCATAAACATTTATTTTAATAAATGATATATAAATTTGAAATTAAAATACATGTAATAAACTCACATTTATTTAAAATGCATTAAATTCACCTCTAAAATCATATTCATGTAAATCACTAAAATTGAACTCCATTTTTGTTATTAAATTCTCTTTAATAATAACCAAACATTTCAAATGTTCCAATAGTTTAATCATGATTGAATAATATATATTTTAATAATATATATTAAAAAAATTATCATTGTGTTATAAATTTGTTCATTTATCTCTTTTCCTCAATTTATGCTTACATTATTGTTTGATAATGATCTTAATGCGACAATCTTTATTTGTGTTTCAATGTAGATCAAATAATTCTTGCCATAGCATTGCATCTTTCTTTATGATTTAAACAACACAGTAAATTCCCTTTATTTAGGAGGTCATGTAAATTTCATGGTGTGAAAACATCCATGAATGATATTACTGTCATTCATATTTTATTATTTATTATGTATATAATAATATAATATATAAATGAGAATATTTCAAAAAAATTATTATACATTGGATTATTTCTGACTATTCATATAAGATGATAATGGAGAAACACTAATGTATATTTAAGGTCACTAGTTTACCCTTATATATACTCTTTTGTACTCATATGTATCACATGTAATATTTTTTTACAACATACATATTACCCTATTAACATTGACCTATCACCTAGTAACCATTACATAACATCCTGGAAATGATTATTTATAATCTTGTTTTACCCTTACTTATAACATGATCATTTAATGGATCCATTACCAACCATCCTAGATTAATTTTATATATAACGCCATATTTTTCAAATTACCTTTAAATTCCATCATTTATTACTTTTATCTATAAAATAATATCATTTTGAAGAAGACATAATAAAATATATTCCTTCCCAACCCATATATATTAGAAATTAAAAAATTTCAAAACTTTTTCCACCGCAAGAATCATAAATATACAGGGTGATTCTATTTTCAATTTACCAAGATTCATTATCAATGAAAGAATTATTAAAATCATATATAGATATATATATATATATACTAGAGAATTTACAAATTCATAGTTACCTAAAATGTAACGTCTTGGTTCCGAGTGTCGTGACGTGGTGCCCCGTGCCTGGTTGGTTACATGGTCTCAAGCACATTTCATCAAATGCCAGAGGCTGTCGACCAGCAACGATGGCCTTGGGTGTGATAGGGGGGAAAGTATTCCCTCCTTGGAAGATTAATGCAATTGAATGAAATAGATAAGAGTAGTAGAAGAAATAAGAATACCATAATGTAGTAAAGAGCGGAGACTAGTAGTGAATAAACAACTGCATCATATAAATATAAATAATAATGAATGTCACAATATCTAGGAAATCATCCATAAAAGTCACAATGTTTAAATATAGTACTTGAAAATGTAAAATGGGAAAACAAGTGAACAACTACAACAACATCACAAGCCTCAGCTTTGTCCCATGCTCTTTAACTCCATAGCAACCATTTACCTAAGTAGAAGGGATCTTTCCCTTATCTATACCCACAACAATATAATCTATTTGGGCCCAAAACAATCACCAAAATAGGGTGTGAGACGAATCCCAGTAAGCAACCACCAAAAGATATGTTTTTAATAGTCAATGAATATATATTGCAGACAATAAAAAAAACTATGTAGTAAACAAGGAAGTACTCAAAAGTAAACAATCCAATTGTTTCAGTTTCATTAATTTTCATATACAGCTAAACAGATAATCAAAAAAATTAACCCTCTAGTAATTACCCACAACCTATATCCTCTTGTTCATCCAAACAGTCTATTGTAAACCTCTAGGTATGTTCTCATAGCCTAACCTCCCTAGTTCAACTTATAGAATAAAATAATGACCTCCTAGGTAGCTCACAAGGTCTAACCTCGTGGTCTTTCGCAAATAAAGACTCTCTAAGGAAGCATTCACCATCAATTCCCCCAATAGTGTTTTTATGATAAACTACAAAAACTATAAATAATCCCTCAACTTCAATTCCCCCTGTGGTCTCATAATGATAACTAAAGACACTTTGAGGGAGCACTAAACATCAATCCCCCCTATGGTCTCACATCGGGGTAAATATAACAGGCACTCAGGGGAAGCAATCATTGTGAATTCCCCATATGGTATCACTACACCAGTTTCCCACGTCACTGTGTAAATCAATCAAGCACAAATGATGTTCAGTGTCCAAAGTAAACCTAAATGTACTACTTGGATAAATATCTACAAGTAATACCACATCATAAGATAAAATCACCCCATCTTAACTATACTAGGCATAAAAGGCATGTAGCCTAATAGGAAAAGCAAGAAAAAAAGTCAATATAAAATAAAACATGGAAAACACCTCGAAGCAAGGAAAAATAACCCTATATAAAATCAAGAGTCCTAAATCAAGAAAACATGCATAACAAGCATCAACAGGGTTTAAATCCCTAAACAAACATTACCCCAATCTAGGGTATTGGGAACCATTTCACATAATATTCCATAAAAAAACTATGGAATGACACAAACCACCTACCTAGGATTTATACGATTGATATACTCCTATATCAGCCCTTGGATCAATCTACAATGTGGTAAATCAATAAAAACATAAAAACATTCAACCAAATATATCTTACGATAGGGGAGAAATCTACTGATAAGACACGATAAGAATGAATAACGCACTGATGTGATACTAATGCAACCAATAGTATTCACATCGGAGAAAGGATGGAGTGTCAGAGGCCTGGAGATGATTTGTCAGTATTATTCACTCCCGGATGTGATAGAACTACAAGAAGAGTATTCTATCGATTATATGTGACTCTGGTCTTATATAAGAATTTAAATAAAAATTACACTGAGTGTTCTTTAAATGTACATGGAATGTACTTGACTTAACCAGCCTCCACTTTAGGCGGTCTCTAGGTCACCCCACATAGCCATGTACTCGGTCGTTACACGGTCTGTACACAGTCACCCGCAACAACCGTGTACATTATGTGTACTCCAAAGTACACAGCTTATTCTCTTTATGATTCTAGATTATCCACTTTTCAACAAAAACACTATAAAATAAATCCCATATTTGAAATGAAGATCTGGGTTCTTAAAAAATTCCCCCCTTAATGAAATTAATCCACGAATTTCCCTATCATGGTGGTGAAGAAGAAGAATAGTCAAAAAAAATCGGCCACTGCGATCGTACAGTGGCCTCCCTCTCCCAAGTCTCATCTTACACTCACCCTTTCATCCATAGCACTCATATCAGAGGAACATACCAGCAATGGAGAACATTCACACTATGATCAACAATCCGGATAGGATGATCCACGATGGATGTGTCCACCTATATCTCAACATCCTCAGGTTCAAAGAAATGAGATGGGTCTGGGAATTAATTTTGTAGCTAATAATAATGGAAAAAATTGTGCATAGCCCGATACCTCTGAGGTAACATCAACCGATAGGCAGCCGACAAGACTCTCTCCAAAACCTCAAACAGCCCGAAATATCTCAGTGAATGCATTCCTTGCCTCTTAATCTTCTTATGTCCTAACCTCAGTGTGACATGTTGAAATATATTATCTTCGAACTCGAACTCAAGAGGTCATCTCCATTGATAATCATAAGACTTCTTCTGTAACTATGTTTTATCCATCCTGTTCTGAATCAACTCAACCTTCTCGGTGGTCACCGAGAAAAGATGATGTCCGAGGATTGCTGCCTCTCTTCCATCCAACCAACATAGGGGTGATCGGCATGGCCTACCTTAAAAATATTCATAAGGTGCAATCTGAATAATTTCTTGAACTATTATTGTAAGAAAACATCACAAAATGTATGTGCTTCTCCCAAAAACATAAAAAATATAGGTCACATGGTTGAAGCATGTCGTCCAGCACCTCAATTGTATGCTCAGACTAGCCATCTATCTGGCGGTGGTATGTTATACTCAGATGTACCTGTATACCCAAAGACCTTTGTAGTCCCTACCAGACCCAAGAAGTAAAATATTCATCCATGTTTGGAACAATGGAGTGTGGAACCCCATGTAGATGTACAATCTCTCGGATGTACAGCCTTCCCAGGACATCAACCCTAAATGACTACTTGATCAACAAGAATTGAGCAACCTTTGTGAGTATTTCAATGAAAACAAAAAATTCTTCATTACCTCGAGGTGACCTCGGTAAAACTATCACACAGTCCATCACGACATCATTCCACTTCCACTTGAGAATGGGTAACTACTGAAAAATCACTACTGGTCACTGATGTTTTGCCTTAACTTTCTTGTAGGTGGAAAAAACACATGACAAATACATGAACATATATCTTTATACCTGGCCACCAATACTAAGGGTGTAGATCTCAATACATCTTGGAGACACCAGGATGAACTTCCTAAACTGAGAAATGAAATTCCCACATCAGCTCCTCACGTATGTCTGCTGGAACCCACATGTTCCCATGATAACACAAGATCTAATCCCTGCCTTTTGTCCATCCATAAATAGGTCCATCTCCTGACACACTCTCCCATATGAAAAGTCCTTCAAAATCGGATAGATGCCTCATTGTCACTCAATAAAGTAGTGTAGAGGTAACAACTATAGAAGAAACGAACATATTCATGTGTATGTTGTGCACGTCCAAATGCATCTCAATGAATAGATCCATAAGATTCCACTTACTGCTGACCTCTTGAACTACTTGTATCTGAGTCCTCCTTCTCACTACATCAGCTACTACATTCCCATTCACAGTCTTGTAGGCAAGCTCAATGTCAAAGGACTCAAGGTACCCAACCCATCATCGTTGTCTCAGATTTGGATTGCGATGAGTAAAGAAATATTTGAGACTTCAGTGATCAGTGAATACCACAAAATTCTCTCCCAGAAGATAATGTCTCAAAACTATGTAAGGCATGAGAAACTACAGTAAACTTGAGATTGTGCATCCGGTAATTCCTATCTTGTGGCCTCAACTACATAGACTCGTATGTAATGACGTCTTCACCCTTCATAAGAAATTCCCATTTACCAATACCTAATGGATCAAAATATACATTTTAACTCTTTCCCGGCTCCAGAAAAACTATTATCAGCAATAAAGTTAATCTCCCGTTTAGCTCTTGAAAGGTTGAATCACAAGAATCTGTCCATGAAAAACATTGTACCCTTCTTAGTCTGGCTCGTCAGTGGTGCTGCTAAGCATGAAAAGTCTTGTATGAAATGAATATAGTATCTATCAAGCCTTAGAAAACTACGTGCCTTAAATATGTTCTTCAGATTCTCCCAAGAAATTACTACTACCACTTCATCTAGGTCTACTAACACTCATGTATCTGAGATAACATGAACCAAGAAGTGAATATGTTCCATCCAAAAGTGGAATTTTGAGAGGATATCATTTAACTTATTCTCACTCAGTGTACTCATAATGATCTCAATATGTGGGGCATGGTAGTGCTGACTGTGAGAGTACAGCAACATAACATCCACAAAGACTACCATGAAAGAATCCACATATGTATGGAAAACTTGTTTCATCAGTTCTATGAAAACTGTAGGCGCATTCGTGAGACCGAACGACATAACCACGTACTCAAATAGACCATACCTGTTCTGAAAGGCTATAAAAGATTTATTAAATAGTCTAATGTGAAACCAATGATAAACACCTCTCAATTCAATCATCAAAAACACCTAGCCTCCCCAAATTTAATAAAATAGATCGTCAATCCTCGACAAGGGATATCGTTTCTTTATCATCAAATGGTTCAACATCTGATAATCCGCATAAGGTTAGAGGGTACCATCTGCCTTCATTTCAAAAAGGATAGAAGAACCCCAAAGAGAATTACTTGGTTGGATGCAAGCCTTTTCTTTCAACTCCCCCAAATACTTCTTGAGCTCCTATAACTCTGGTGTAGCCATGAAATAATGAGGAATGGACACCGGTGCCACTCTTGGCATGAGATCAATAGAAAATTCTACCTCTCTCGCTAGAAGAAAACCTGAAATGTCCTTTGAAAAGAGATCCCTAAAATGATCCACCACTGGAGGAATGTCCATCTATGATGTCCCCTGTTCATCCAGATATAGTCTAGCAATTTGGACTATAAATCCTCTCAACCCATGATTCTAGGGTTCAACTCTGCTCACTCGGACATCCCATTCACCCTTGTGTAAAAACAAACTTCCCTCTAGTGATGTGAATCCCACCCTATGGAGATAGCAGTTTACAACTACCTGGAAGGAAACTAATCAGTCCATCTCATGAATGACGTCATATCCCGTCATTTCTAAGACATAAAGGTCCCATGAGACGTGACACCCTCTGACCTCAAGAGGGAACTCCTTTCACTAACATACACTAGTCGTTCTTGTCCTCAACAGAGTGTCCAACGTCAAGACATTAGAATATGTAGACATATAAATAGCCCATGGCTCTCCACAATAGAAACATAAATGAATTATCGGAAGCCCCTATATCAAAAAGTGAAGATGCTAAAAATGAGGCAACTAGGATCATACCTTGAACTGTAGAGGGTCCAATATCCTGCTCCGGATGGGTCTGATCCGCTACAAAAGTATGGCATGTACTGTGACCTAGTCACCCTGCCTGACCAAGCTGAGCTGATCCACCATTTTTTTGAAATCATGTCAACTGGATACCAAAACTATAAACTCAACCTCATCTTGAACATCCTGAACATCTCCACATCATATAATGATGAGAAACATTTCATTTTTCTCATAAATGTGGGGTCATAGAAGAACTCTGATCACCAGCTGCTACTAAGAAAAAATGATAGAAGAACTGAAGATAGATTATCTTTCCAGAAGATTAGCACTCAAATGGGTCTCTTGAGAATTGTTTCCTTGAATTCCCTTCCTTCCCACACCAGTAGCATACCACCTGGAAACCTATAAGTGTATCATGCCTACTCGGATCTCCATATGTAGACTCCCTGCATTGCTCCCTACTGATAGCCGGAGAAGCACTGACTTTGTATGTCAACCCGACCCGACCAACAACTCTACAATCCATTTGGATGTGCTCTGTGATTAGCACATAGTTGACTACAGAATATTTTGTTGTCAAGATACATATTTTCACCTGAGATTGAATGTCATTCCTGAGACCATCCTCAATCATCCTTGCTAGGAATAACTCATCACCTCCTGGAATGGTTCTAAAGCACTCTAGCTATGTGAAGTGAGAAGAATACTCAATAACTGAAAGAGTACCCTGCTCCAGACTCATGAACTCTTGGGATAAATCATCACTCAAAGTATCCAGGTAAAAGTAATAATATATGGTACGCAGAAACGCTTTCCAATCCATACCCTACTAGTGTCTCGCCTGTGAAATCACATCCCACCATCTCTTGGTGGAATCCCATAACATGTACGTAACGATCTGCACCCTCCTCTCAGGAGGTGTCTCTAGAGGCCTGAAAGTAGATATCATGGCTTCTAACCATGACTCTGCAGACTGAGGTCCTCCATCCACTGAGAAAGTGGGATGATGTTGTTGATGAAAACCCCACGTCAACTACACCATAGACAGTGCAGGATGCGGTTGTCCTTGGATGGTCTGTATAAACCTCATGAAGCCTTTTCAGAACTGTTCATCACCACCTATATCTGAAATGATGGCTGGTGCCAAGAAAGGCATGACGGGGGGGGGGGGTCTACTGGTAATCACTGATCTTCTATGTCTGGTGTCTGGTCACTGGCCTGTAACTGGCGTACAATCGAAGGAATTTTGACGACATTCCTCTACAAGATCAGGGACACGACGTCATTTAATATTTTCATAGACTAACATTTTAAGCGCAAGAAAGGAACAAGAAAAATGGAAGCATTTAAGTTCTTCAAAACATAGATACATGGAGTGTACGTGAATCTTCTTCCCATGATTGAGTTCTTCGACACAACTAACCCACACATTTCACTTATAGAAATACTACACAACGTGTTTTTTCCAAACATGATATGTACTTGATGAACTTCACAAACCCATGTTGTTAGTCACATGTTCGGTTACACGACTGACTATACCAGGAGAATTTACTCCAATTACGGTGTCGATTAACTACCCATAAACCACCTGTGTTTTATGTTACATGGATAAACACATGGTTTATACACACGTCATGTACATATGATACCCAACATGTTCCACCAATGATTTTTTGACCCTATGTATCTGCCCACACATCCACTGACACGGTTAGAAACTACAAGGAGTGTACATTCATTACCCAGCATGTACATAAGAAAAATAGTTTCTTCCCAAATAGAAGGATACATGGTGTGTATTTATCATTACACAATGTGTATTCTGGGTTTTCTAGATAGTAAGCCTCATAAACTACTATGGAACCCATAAAACAATGAAATGAACAGTAATGATTCAAATTCTGAATCGTGAGGGCCCATACTCCCCACTAATAAAATCATGGCATCAACTACATGTCAGAAACAAGAATAACAGTGAAATGATCCACCAAATTATTATCCATGAGGGCCTATAACACCTCAATGATAAAATTTTAGCATTTATTCAAGTTAACATTAATCATTGACAATACCCAATTAGACCACAAGTATTCTATCAAGGCAAAAATCACCAAAACATTCATATCTAGCACAACATCTGTCACAAAAAATGAAAATTTTAATGCACCTATAAATAGAATGGAATGATTGCATAACATGTGATCTATAGTACGTTCATATAAGATGCATCAGATGGAATACCCTCATCTCGTCAGGTTTCAAAAGAAATATAACCTCAATAATATCATCAACAATTGCATAAAACATGTGAATCACCCAACGATAATATAAAATCAACTCTAATAATTGTGAATTAAAAAAATTGATATAATAAAGGTAAATTAGCTCTTCCCTATAAACGAGTTAGCTACTCTCGACCAGAGCTTATTAGAATGTATATGTTCTGTCTTATCTATAACTATAGGCTCCAAATAGTAAGTCAAAATAAATGGAATCCTTCGAATACCACTTTGTAACATCCTGGTTCTAGGTGCCACATAGAGATGCCCCTTGCTCGGTCGGTCACATGGCCTCAAGTACATATCCCCAAATGCCAAAGGCAACCAAATTGTAGTGAGGGCCTTGGGTGTGATTGAGGGGAAACTATGCCCTCTTTTGCAGAGTAATTCACCGGAAGGAAATAGATTAGAGTTGAAGATGTTATAAAAATATTATATAGAAGTAAACAGTTGAGACAGATAGTGAATAACAGTTAAAAATAATATATATAAATAATTATGCACGTCGCCATATCTAGAAAAGTATCCAAACTAGTGACAATGATAAAATAAAATACTAAACGAAATTTCAATGGAAAATAAGTAAACAACTCCAATAAAATGGCTATCCACAACAAGGTCCCATGCTCTCTAGCTCCACATCAATCAAGTATCTAAAGTAGAAGGGTACTTGTCCTTATCTATACCTGCAACAATATAATCTATTTGAGCACAAAAGAATGACCAAAATATGGTGTGAGATGAATCCTAGTAGGCAACCACCCAAATATCTATGAATGAAATTCAGTGAATATACATCGCAGTAAATAAGAAAAATTAAGTAGTAAACAAGGAAGTACTAAAAATTAAATAATCCAAAAGATTCAATTTCATTAATTTTCATATACAAGTAAGAAGCTAATCCAAACAAGTATTCCTCTGTGAAGTACCCATAGCACATCCCCTCTAGTTCTACCCAACAATCTCAAGTTACCCTCTATGCAAGTTCTCATTTCCTAACACATCTTTTTCAACTTATACAGTGTTATAATGACCTCCTGGGTAGGTCACATGGTCTAAACCCCTTGATCTCATTAAAACAAAGACTCTTCAAGGAAACAATAACAGTTAATTACCCGTACATTTTTTAATAATAAACTACAAACACTCTTCAAAATCACTCAATTTTAATTGTTTATATAGTCTCGTAATGGTAACTATAGACACTCTGAATGAGAACTCAACGTCAGTCACCCAATGGTCTCGTAGCATGATAAATATAACAAACACTCTGGGAAGCCCTCAATGTCAATTCCTCCGATGGTGTCACTACACCAGGTTCCCACAACGTTGTGTAATGAAATCATGCACAAACGATGTACAAAATCCAATGTAAACCTAAATGTACTACATTGAAAAAATAGCTATAAGGAATACCACAACATTAAGAAAAATCACTCCATCCGAATAATACTAAGCATGGAAACCAAGAAGACGAATAGGAAAATCTAGAGCAAATGGTAAATATCAAATCAAACATGGGAAAAACCTCCATAGGATGGACAAATAACCCTATTTACATACACGAGTCCTAACTCAAGAAAAAAAGAAAAGAAGGCATCAACAGGGTATAAATCCTTAAACACATAATACCCCAATCTAGGGTGTTGGGCACCTCTCCACATAAAATTCAAATAAGAACTACAGAAAGGAACACACCACCCAGCATGGTGTTATATGATCGATATACACTCACGTCGACAATTTAATAGATCTAGAATGTGTTAGTTCTACGAAAAATTCAAAATATTTCAACCTAGTATAGCTTAGAATAGAGGATAAATCAATATATGAAGCTTTAGAAGAAGGAAGAACTCACTGATGCAATTCCAACGCAATATAAAAAGTTTCATTTAGAGAACGAACGGTGAGTTGGAGTCATGGAGAAGATTCATCGGCATCCATTGCTCCTAGACAAGACATACCAAGAAGAAGATTTGTCTATTGATTAGATGCAACCTTGGTATGTCATAACAATAAAAAATAGAAGTAAATGGTTTGTTCTTTAAATTTATATGGTGTGTACTCCTTAAACATCCATATTCTCCCCTTTTCCTCAAAAAAACTATAAAAGAAAAACCCATACTTGAAATTAACATCCTAGATATTACAAAAAACATCACTAAAGTCATGATCATTATCCTTAGATTGTTGTATTTTAATAGAACCTCTAAACATTTATAATAATTTTCATTTTATCTCAACTTATTTCAAAATTTTATAGACCAAATTACACTTATATAAGATCATTCAAGAAATATTTAATCATAGAAAACTCATATCTTTAGTAATATCTCTAATTTTATAACAACTCATGAATTTTTTAACATCAATAATTCCAAAATAATGTCCAGAGTAACTCATGAATTTAGAAATAAATATACTTCTAGAAAAACCTTTATTCTAACTCACAAAATTCAAATAAAATATTATATTTTTATATTTTTATTTAGAACAAATATTAACAAAAATATTTATTACAAATACTGCACACACCTTCCATAATAAAAAACCTTCATATCTATCTATCCTCTTTAACCATCACTGGTTAAAAAAAAGAAACATAAACACTCATAATTTCAATTCATTCACACATTGGGGGCATGGGGCTCATTCATCAAACATACAGGTGGAATGGTGTACGGTGGCATATACCCTTTTTTAAGAGGAAAATAATATGTTAACTGAGTGAAAATGGTGATATATCATGGTTCAATATTTTAAAAACAATAAATCTATACTGATTATACATTAGATATATATTCTTTAATTAAAATTTCTATATTTTGATTTTCATCATTTTCAATCGTAGTTTTTTGATTTTTTTTACAAATTTATGAATAATGAATAATAGTTGATTATTTTGACCGATAATAATTTCATCAACACTTTAAAATAATTACCCTTTTTGAATTATAAATAATTGAACACATCATTTTATGAAAACATTATATATAGTTTTTTAATGTGGTTTGGGGAGAATATAGACATCACATGGAGTGTAGTCCATACACACGACAAGTAGCACCTTTAGTACCCGATCAAGGTGTCGTAATAAAAACTCATACAACCCTTATAATATACCTGGTTTTTATTTATTGCATGACTCATTAATCAACATTGAACAATATGGTCGGGGGTAAATGAAATATGAATTCCATGGGTTCCATAAATAATGTTGAAAAGAGAACATATTTTGTAGCTTGAGACTACACAACTCATTTGTTGGATGCACACATAGATTGACACATGACGATCATATATCATGTAATACAGTGGTCATATAGTGCATATTAGGATTATAGGATGAGATAATGTTGGTAGATTCATAACTAGATGTTGGGGTCCACATAGTGTGTGTACCTAAGTGCACACCATGTACCATCACCAAATAAGGTGTCCATTTTACAACCTAGGAGTAGGATTTGGATAATATAATATCCTTTTATGAGTAATTTTTCTAATGTAAACCATGAAGGTGGGTTACTCCTTTTTCATGAGTGATCTATTTCAATATTTTTTAAGGTTATTTTTCTTTATTATCATTGTAGTGATCATTGTAGTGATTATGTCTATATCCAATAAAAGATGTAGTGTAGGTGTATGGCTGCTAACCAACCGCTCTGAAATCATCATGATATCATTTTTAGAAACGATATTTTTATTTCATAGTTTGGAATCATTTAGGGATTCATTAATTTTTATATATTCCTTAATGGGAAATGGAAGTTTCATAAACATTTAATTCTATGATAGTCCTTGATAGTCCCTTCATTATTGTTATATATTCCAAGGGGACTTATATATTTATGTGGAACTCAAGGAGTTTCCCTTCCTCTCTAACACCCCATTATTAGGGTTTTCTAAATGGATTTGGATTTGAGGATGGGGATTTAATCATTGAAAAGCTTATGTAATGGAATTTATTGAAATATTATGTTTCGGAATGTGGATTTAATCTCACCCCTTTACCACCCCATGAGTGGTCATATGATATTTGGTAATGATTTTTTAGAATTTATAGTTCCCATTTTTGTGGATCCTTGGTCTACCCATCATTTTGGTTAGGAAGATATGATCAACGGATTGGGTTCTCCATTGGGATTGACATCATTGTCTTTTTATGGTTCAAACCTTATATTAATGCGTTAATATCTTTCATAAATATTTGAGATGTGGGATCTCCCCACTAATGAAAAAATTATACTGACCTTAAATAGAGGTGTTTTCAAACCCTTCTATAAAAATATATTACTCTTTGCTTATTTAATCATGGTATTTAGTGTTAAAAAGGTCATTCTTGGTGTTTGATATCAACCTCGTCTATTTTAAGCCCTCCATAAATGCATGGGTTCACCCATTTAGTTTTGTGACTATGTCATTATGGATATGGTATTTAAGAATCAAAGGTATTATGGATTATTTAAGGTGGTTTATTCACATCATTCTCTATATTAGCATTATTAATGTTTTTATGGTTAATATGAGAAGACTTAGTTGGGAAATAAGTAATTATTGATGGATTTTACTCTAAAATCAAACCCGAAAGTAAAGAAATCCTATTTTAATTTCATTACCAATTTACAATTTTATTCCTCTTTTACGATGGGTCATAAAACACCCCTTCTTTATTTGGTGTGGGTCTTCTATAAATTTAGTCATAAACACCCACTATAATATCTTTCCAATATGGTGAGATGTGGGTATTCAATAGTCAATAAACTATTAGTATTGGATTCTTATTTTAATATATTGATGAGATTCATATGTCATGTTATAGTATTCTAAGAAAAATTATGCGTTGATGAGTCTGGTATTTCTTCCAATATACTAGTAGAGTTTGGATGTTAGTTTGTTCACTATTGATCACGGTTTGATAATTCCCCTTCCATGGTGAATCTTTCTAATCAGTACCCCAATAGGTTTAAGAATGATTCTAGTGTGATTTTCCTATTATGGATAAGGGTTTTTGTTTAATAATCGGTATGATAGAAGAGTAAGAATTTGGATTTTTATCATGTGGGAATGGATATTTTTCAGGAATCATTTATTCAATGGAATAAGTAGACTATACAGTTATCTCTTATTCCCTAATGAGTATCGATTGGGTTCATATTCAGAAGTGATTTTAAAATTTTATATATTTCCTTTTATTTCCCCTTCATGAATTCTCCATGGAGGCTATACATATATTCTCCATTAAATGATATTAATTTAAATATATTTAACCTTTTTTATGGTATCTTATGAGGCATTTTTATGAAACACCCCATGGGTGATTCCACCCAAAAATCATTTTACCGTTTTCACGGTATAGATGACTGTATAACATTCGATGGAGATGTATTTGGTGGATTTGGTCAATATCAGTGATCTATAACATTCATTGTTATAGGTGAGTCCGTTTGTGTTGACATGACGGGTTGTTCTCCCATCCCTGTTTTTATGAGTGTATAGTATCTTAGGATTATTGGCCTTGAATTCAACCATTATGCTTAAGAATTTTTTTAATATGTTATTGGAATTCTTAGGATATTTTTTAACCATGTTATATTTTATTTATAAAAATATACCATACATCTTGGTTGCGATTTATATTGGGTGGTGGTATAATTTGTTTTAGGTTTTATAGGCTATATCATTTAATTAATTATTTATTAAATTTTAGTGTAATTCACCTTCCCCTAACCTATTAGAGGTGGTTTTATTTTGGCACACTCAGTTTACCATAGAGTAATGGGGTCTTATAGTCAACAAAGTAAAAATTGTGATGTATAATATAAATATGAAAGAAGAATATATCAATGTTGTTAATGGAATGAAGAGGTACATCCATGGTAATCTCAATAATGTATTTTTGTTTAATATTGTAAAATATCAAGAATAAATGGTATATTATGATATACATTTTATTGACTTTTTTAAATCAAAAATATATAAAAGGGGTGGGTTTTGTTGCCTAAAATAAATCCATTAAATAGATTAGAAGGATGTAATAAAGAACACCAATAAGAAAAGATAAAGGAAAATATATTTTGGTGGTCTAGGAATTAAATCATTTTCAATCGGTAAAAAATCATTGAATCATGGGGAGACAATCTATATAACTATGGTGTTTGATTTTGAAATTGAGAGTGTGGTTGAGTTAATGAAGAATATTGTAGCACCCTCATATTATATTAAGGTATATATTAGGTTTCATTTTTTTTAATTAAAAGGTGGATACATTATTTTTCAATTTTGAGGATTTCAAAACTAATCGTAAATTATTCGGTATATTTAACAAACTATTTGTCACACAAATATTTGTGAATTTTTAGTTGAATCATAGTTTAAAATTACCTCCCACTAAAAGAGGATTTTTAGAGGACCCTTATCCCAATATTATTTTAAATCCATTCTTGTATATTAAATACACAATTGGTATTATCCTTTTAGATTATTATCAAATGGGTATAATGTTACTGAAATTGGTGAAATATATGAATTTATTAAAATTAGATAACCAAGTACTTGAAAATTTGAGTCTGATAAGTACTCACATATCAAGGGGAGTGTTATATTCTTGAGGGGAGAATTGGTACATGATATAAGAAGATATATTATTATTGGGGAATAAATTTTTTTCTATGATTAGAGTGTTATTATAATTCAACAATCTTATAGTTCTTGATATGTGTGTAAATAATTACGAAGGATGAAGGTTTGAATAATGGTGAAGAAATATCGATTGATATACTATTTTAGATAAAAATAATTCATTGTCACATATATTTAGTTTGATAATTGAGTTATTTTATTTTGGTTTTGGTTTTTTCAAAGAATAAGGTGCCTTTAATATCATGTTGTTTTTTAAGGATACATTGGATTCCTAAAATAGAGGGAGAATACAAGAACATTATCCTACAATATCATTAATGATTAAATATATGATTATATTAATTTATAATGAATATAGGTGGATATTTTTATTATATAATATTTAAAAAAATTTAGTTGCTTCACTTTGGAAATATGCGGGATGTTTTTTAAAGTTGAGAGGAGCTTTAGAGAATATTAGATAACACATTGATGGAGACAAACTATAATAATTGTGGTTGTACTATAGTATTATCTTATATTATATAGTTAAAAATAATTTAAATTAAATGAAATTTCCAGAATATTACCTTGTATTAATTTTCCTCATGAAATATTAAATGTTATTTCCTCATGGATTCATGTTCTCATCGATAAAAATTATCTGGTTCAATAAAAACCTCTATTTCATTCATTAAAATATAATTCAAGAAACTTCAACATAATTGATAAGTTATAATATATTCATATTTCATTTATAATTATAAATCACACCATAATGAAATTTGTGTTGATATAATGGGGAAATATATTCCAATATTTACAGTATTTTATTTAATAATTTGTGGACTAAATAAAGAAAATTTATCAAATACTTTTGGATTTGGTTTTGAATGTAGATAGAAATATAGTTATATATGTTTTGTTGTAATGTAATTATTGGAAGACAATTACTTATATATAAAGGGAAAATTTTCATGAAACCATAAATATAATAATTATATGTATGTTCAATTATTTTATAAATTGGGAATGTTTACTTGGAATTCAAGGGTTATATTTTATATATTGCTGATTTTTTTCATGTCCAAGATAGTGAAATCATGAAAAATTTAAAGAATTATTATATTTTATGATCAAATATAATATTGAATGAAATAAATTACAGAGAAGATAATGATATATATATATTTTTGGAGAGTGAACATTTTTAACATTTAAAAATTGAAAGGGTGATTTCAATTATATAATGAATATCATTTATATTTTAATTTTTTTCAAGGAGGATGGAGAGTAAAAGAAGACACCATTAATAATTTTTCATTTTGAAATTGAATAATATTATTCATTAGAGACTTTTTATACATATATTATTGAAACCCTTTAATGAAATATTATATTTTTTGGATGAATTAAATATAGGAACTTGGTTTCAATGTAGTGACATACTATATCAAATATCCACAAAAAATAACTAGTTTTTTATATACACTAGAATATAATTGTATTTATTCTTCTTAGATGTATCCCATTGTGGAGAACTAAGTAACATCTTCAATTAAAATTATTTACATTACATAATTTGGTTCCATATATATGTGTCTTTGGCTTGAAAAGATCAACATTTTCATACCATTAAGCGAATAATATTTATTTGGGGCTCACAAGATATTAGATTCTATAATTAACCCCTACCTTTGGGTGTTTTTGAATCTTTTGTCCTATATTATGCACACTCATCAATGTATTTCAGAAAACATAAAATAGTTTATATAACCTTCTCATCGTGACCCTCAAATTCGAAACATTTAACAACTATTCAACTATAATTGAAAATTTTCACAAATCCTTTATTATGTTAGAACTCCTTAAGATGTTCGATTATACATATTATTTTTTCATTAGTGATTATGAAATAAATCTAGACATTATAATCCCATAAACATCATTAAATATTTTTTATTGAAATTCATCATCTTTTCTAAGTAATTAAACTTTATTAATTAGGGATATTATATATTGAGGGAAATTTCATGAACTATTCCATTAAATGTTCACCTGAAGTATAATTTAGTTAGATATACAATCTTTTGTTACCTTTTTCACACCACAATTTTTTTGTTATAATATTTAGTTCATATTTATATTATTTATATCCATTTGTTTCGAATGTTTGGGTAATCAGTTTTTTACAATATAAAATACATTGGTTTTTTAATAATATTAACTCATGTATGGAATTTATTATATAACTTGTAAATAGTTTTAGTCAATACATGTCATGGTATGTTCTTGATTAAATATTGTTTATTTTAATAACCACTCAAATTTGTTTTTCTTATATAATTTTTCTCTAATATTTACCCTCTAAATTTGGTTTATTTTGATAGGTCTTCAGGTTTTTATGGATTTATCTTTACAAATTTAATCATAGATTACATAATATAATAATATATTAAATTCCCCAATCTATTCAAATTAAATAAAATATTTATGTGTTTTATATATTTTTTATTGAAAAAAATCATTATATAATGTTCAATGATAGAAATACCATCGAATATTTTTATAAAATGACTGAAAGAGCACACCCCTCGAATTAATTTTCTAGGAAGGGCGTCATAAATTTCCCACGAACCTACAATAATGGTTCGTAGATAATTTTTATTATATTTAATCACTATGGGTACCCTTAACGAACCTAGTAAATGTGAGTTTAATTGAACTAAAAAATTTAATAGATAGTTAAAAAAATAATCTTTTGTCTAGGTGGGAACACTCATTATATTATCCATCAATTTTGAAAACACATTATTTTCACCGCGTGATTCTATCCATTCTCATAATCACCTAACATAGTCACTTCATTTCTATCAAGATATATTCATCATGATATAATCATTTTTTCATACATATTTCAAAATACTTTTTACATTAATTACAAATAAAAAAGCCATATAATTGAGTACATCTAAGAAGTGACATGGATTACCATTTACCATTAATATATAAAATATTTATATTTGTGATTTAAGAGTATTTTGGAATTAACAGATTTTATATTTAATTTCATTAAATGAATCATTTATTTTTTTTATCACTATTTTCAATAATAAATTCTCAATTGTTTTGATTGGATAATTTCAATTTTGTACTTTATTATGGATTAAAAAATGTTTCAGGGGGGGTATCTTACAACATATCACCAAAAATATCTCATTAGAAAGACTTTTATAAACTTATTTCTTTGATCAATAATGGGTAATTAGTTATTCCACATCTATGAAAAATTACATTAAAAAGTTAATCATGTCTCATTCTATGGTCATTGTTTTTACCCTGGCTTCATGCCATTTCACCAAATAATTTACATACACACGAATGTATTTGTGACACCCATGATTCCATTATTTTTCATATATTTATTAATATATAGGTTTTATAGTTTTTTTAAATTTAGATTCATATTTTAAATTTTTCAGGATCCCTTTGAATGAATGAGTACTATGCATAGATGTTGAATCTTGTATGATGTCCTAGAAAGATTAAAATATTTATTAATAGAAAATATTGGGTGAGTGTATGGCTTTTAAAATCATGCTTTAAACAATTAATAACATTAAAATCAACAATATTGTTAGTTTTAAGTATCGATTTTAAATTTAATATATTATCATATCTTCATATTGATTTTTGGAGTCATCGGGTGCCTATCCCTTTCATACAGACCTCTTATCTATAATTAGTTGTCCAATTAATCATTATATTTTATTTTATCCTAAATATGATTTCTATAAAATCATTTCACATCTTTTACTTTCATGTTTTTTCACTCATATTCGGGACATGAATTTCCATGGTGGACTAAGGTTACATTTTTCAGGATTCTAATTAGTTCATTTCATCAGGGATTATGATGTGAATTAGTTTTCTTTGGAACAGTGACCATATATATTATTAGAAAAAGATTTATCTATGTCAATATTAGTTATTACTAGTATAAGGTTATATAAATCACTATTTTTCATACATTGGATTCATACAATTTTTGAAATAAATTATTTATGAGTTCAAATATTTTCTTGATATTTATGTAATTTTTATGATGATATAATTATTTATTATTTAGAATTTTCTTTATAAATGAAGAATATATTGTTTAAAATTCATAGATAATTTTATATAATAATCACTTGAATGGTTTTTAATATAATGTTAGTAATTTATTTTCATGAAGTAATTTAGTTATTTTATATAGAAGGATGTATTATAAGTTCTAGAGTCTGTATCACAACGGTATGTTCTATGTTTTAATGGATAATGTGTTGTTTACTGAATTAAATATATTTTTTAGAAATATTTTAACCATTTTAATTATTTATCCATTTTTCTTAATATTATTGATTTAATTATTTTTACCTAAATTTATGATTGGTATGTATATTAATATATGTTTTTATATCATTGAGTGTGTTCATTGGTGATAACTTCATTCATTTATTGGGAACATTAAATGATTCCTTTTTCAAAAGTATCCCTGGGTTGGAAACAATAAATTCAATGGAATACATTTGTACTATATGAGATTAGATACTCTCTAATATCCCATTGTTTTTTATCCAAATAACTATTTTCACATAATATTTCTAGTGTGTACATGTTCTATGATCACAACATCAAATAGATTATGGTTCTACCAAACTCATGTCCATTATTTTTTCCAAAATGGATATGCTATAATTTGACGATTCTTAAGACATGATTCACATTTATTATTATAGTGATTTCATTTTTCATTGATATTTATGATATTTAATACACTAATATTCATTATAATAAAAAAACTATAATGTGTGCATGTTTTATACATTTTAATGATGTTTTTACTATATTGTTTTGGAATTATTTCAAAAAAAAAATTTATAAATATATGTGACTATATAATTGTCGAAAAATATGTCTTATTATTATTTTTTACATATATAAAATTTAATATAATTTTTCTTTAATTTTATGACATAAATCCCTTATATTATTTTTTCCTTCATTAAAAATAGGAAATGACTTTTATTATAAATGTAGTGTCTAAATGGGATGCCCTATTGTAATTTTATTTCATCAAATGGAAATAATAATTTAACTATTTATATTTTGAAATATTATTTCATTGTTTTATTTACTAAAATGATATTAATGAATTTATGGTAGTACCATATTGGGATTCTTTCTCACACACTACAGACACACAATGTGTGTGTATAGTTTCAATTTCCTTTTATGAAGCTAAAGGATAGTCCCCACGGTGAGAAAAATGATATAAAAGAGTTTTTAGTGATTAGAGGAAATTAAAAGTGGCCATAAATCATTTTGAAAAGTACATAACTAGTTATTGTTATTTTGTTCTATATTTTATTTGAATCTTGTATATTTTACTACATCATCTTAAGAAACAAGTTATTTTTTTTGGATTCATTTTTTACATCAATCATATTATAATTTTGTGTTATCAATTCATTAATATTTTGTGTTCTGTATGTCATTTTTTAAGAGTTATTATTTATGTTATTCCATTTTTATATGTTTTTTATAAAAAAAATTATTTATTATATATATATATTTGATTTAATCAGGATATAAACATTTCATGTCTTTTTACCATTTAAAAGCTTTTATCTATTTTTATACATATTTTAGAAATTCATTTATAAAAGGACAATGTTGTTTCCCTTAAAAACTTTATCCATCACAAGTCAATCAGGTATTAACTATGAGATATTGTGGTATATTGTGGGTGTTTTTATAGGGTATCTCGAGTTGGTTCATTAAAAAATCTACCGTAGACTAGTTTTATTTATGTTATATTGTAAATAAGGTAAAATAGAGTCACTATCGTTAATGGAAAATACATAGGTCATTAGTAAGTGCCACAAAAACATGTCTTCCTGGTGATTGTTTAGTTTTTATGTGATGTAGATGATATTCATTTTTATTTTCATTGTTTTTATTAAAGAGTATTTAATGAAATTTCAACATTTTTTTAAAAAATGAAGGGAAATTCCATGATTTCATAGTTAGGGTTCATATTATAAAAACCAAACATGAAAACCATATAAAGAATATGGAGGGTTTTATTAGTAAAATCGTTATTGATGATATGGTATCTCAAACCTGTGGTCAAACCATACATCATGAAAATTTTGATTTTTTATCGATTGATAGTTTTATAAGTTCTTGATTGATATATATGAGATCTATTTTATTTAAATGGACATCTAGGTACAATATTATACTTATATTAATTTTTTCATAAAATATCCATTCATTATGAATATTAAATAATTATTATTCCCATAAAAGTTTAATAAAATCGTCTATAAGTTGAGATAGATTTCCTTCTATATTCTATTCCTCTATTTTTCCAAGTTTCATCAAAAAAATATTTTTTATTCTATTGGTTATGAGAGTTACTATTGGTCTAATAATATCTCTAGTTTAATATCCCATGCATTTATATAATGTAACCAAACAAGTATATAGGGGAATTTTTTTAGTTTTGATTACATTTATTTTAGGTTGTAATTTAGTGTGTGATTGGGTGAAAATTTATGAAAATTGAAGAAAAAGGGATTGGACATGAGTAGTGCATGGTTAGAGAAAATTTTCCTCCCCATCCCAAGAAACCATGAAACCTTGAATAGTGGGTATTCACATTACCATTGCATGGCTTGTCAAACCATGGGACCTAAAAAGAGAAACATGAACCAAAAAATTAGTAATGGCATGGTTTGTGCACCATTAGAGAAAAAAATTGGCCTATATACAAGAAAGTATGAAAAAATTTAAAGTGGCCTAGAAATTATTTTTCAATTCCCCAAAATGCCCATACTAACCTATTACATCCCAAAATTGGACACTTATGATTTCGGTTGATTTGAATTCCTTTTAGAAGGATTAAAAGGATGACTAACCACTATTTTTCATGATACAGTGCCCAAATCGAAGATAATATCCCAACGTATTATCTGGATATTATCTTGATACATTGTTGTTCATCCTACATTATTATCTCAATAATTTATTATAAATAATCTCTAGATGTAGAGAATTTAGATCTCGGATTGTAGATCCATATTTGGGATTAAGAGATCTTGTTTTATTAAATCTTGATTTATGATATTGATATTCGGATCTATTTCAATATCATTATGCTACTCAATTTTTGGGTTTTCCAGGGGATATCATGAATCGACGAATAAAGGCCGGTGATCTAATATTCAAATCTCATATTCATCATTTTGATTTCATGCCTAAAAATTGAATAACTTCTAGACTCATTTTGAAATTAGTTTTCCAAAATGAATTAATCTATTAAATGAATTAACTTTTTATGGAATTGTAAATTTGTGTTATTTGGGTATAATTAATAATAGATAATAATTCTGTGATATTGATTTCATGAACTAGATAAATAATTAGTTAATTGATTACAAGATACTGAAAATGTATGTTCAAAGATTTAATTGGTGAATTTATTTTATAATGATGGCATTGTCAATGGATTAATTAATTATTCAACTAATTAATGGGTGGTTTAGATATATTAAATATTGTGTTGTTATTATATATGTGATTATTAAACGGTGAATGGTAACATGGAAACTCATCCCATAATTATGAAATGGTAACATGCTTATTCAATTGTTTGAATTATTGAATGGAAAAATTGTCATCCATTTCTGTAATAATTAATGGAAAATTGGTAATTAAATTGTGTGAAATAATGAATGGAAACATGGTCATTAATTTATCTAATAATTAATGGTATCATGGTCCTTTAGTTGCTTGAATAAATGAATGGTAACATGGTCATTCATTTGTGAAATATAGAATAGTAACATAGTCATTCAATTGTGTGAATTAATGAATGGTTAGATGGTCATTATTTTGTGAAATTTTAAATGGTAACATGATCATTCAATTTTTGTGATTTAATAAATGATAATAATATAATCATTTTGTGAAATAATGTTGGGTAACCATGTCATTCAATTGAGAAAATTAATGAATGGAAACCGAGTAATTTTTTTTTGAAATAATGAATTGTGATAAGGCCATTCATTTATAAAAATTTGAATGGAATCATATAAATTCAGACATGTGATATTTCTTGGGGATAGTTCAGATTTTGGCATGGCCCGGATAAGGTATTGAGGTACAGGTGTATATGGGAACAAGTGGATTATGTTCTTAAATAAAAATTAACTAATAATTTGATAAGTGCTTAATTCTGAATTGTTATTATTTTTTATAAAAAAATGAACTATTTTTGATTGGATTATATTTTAGATACTGTTGGTAACAGTCTACTGGGTCGTGCACACACCCTACTTGGGCATCCTGATTGAAACAATAATAGATCTTGTTTTTGTATAACATGTTAAAGAAAAAGGGTCGCAGTTACATTGATATATTTGTAATGGAGGATGGATGAGATAATCATACATGGTTATCGGAACCCCTTTGGAGTTTTCAGTGTAATTATCTTCACTTTTCTTTTCAAAAACGTTAAACATATATCAAAATGAAATTTTTTCTTCTTACATGGTTATTTTATTTCATGTATTATTTTGTCTTCATATATTGTTAGATTATTTGGTAATATTTTATATCTCTATTGACTATTTTTTCAATGGTTTTTTACTCTGATAGAAGAGGGTATAGTCTTCACATTATTGAATTATCAGAACCTCAATGCTAGTATATATACTCTGGGGTACGTGTAGGAGTACTTGGGATCATGTGGCCGATCAGTTTGGGGCACATTCATGTGGCACCTAGGATAGGATGTTACAATGTGGTATCAAAGATCCAATTTTTTTTATTTTTCTGTTTTTATATTTTGTAATGGTATAAGAGGCTAGGAAGAGTCGGGTCTTGGTTATGAGATTTTTCCTGGGATTTTTAAACCCATGTACGTGTGAAAACCCATGTACTCATGGTGGGATCATTGTTATTGTTTTTTTTGTTACAGATGAATGTTATTTAACAATTTGTGATATAATTGTTGTGTCATGTGAAATATTATATTGAAATTGTTTTTGGAATTGAATCATAACATGAAATGGAAGGATAGTTGATATTTCATACATCATTATATAAAATATAGATTATTTTGTGATTGGAATAATTTTAGACACACATTTGAAATTGGGTTTGGGTTTGTTGTGGAACTCAAACTATTTTCCCTTGAGAAATTAAATTAAAAATGGATCATAATATAAAATTGGAATTTTTAAAATAATTAAATAATGAAACCAAATCTTTGTCTAAATGAGAAGCTTGATATGAGAATGATAATACACTTTAATAAGCAATACATTGGTGTTTGATAGTTAAGGGTAGTGATATCCCCTCAGTATTGACCTCCTAGTGAGATTTTGGGAAAGTGTTTTTGTAATATATTATGATTTTCACTCTTTTATAAATTTTACAATGTTAATAAATGAGTCCTAAGGTGTTTTTTTGGTATTTTAGAGATGTTAAACCGCAAATTTTTTTTCAGAGGATGATGGTATGATGTGGATATAGATGCTCCACCAGTGGTGGAACCTAAGGAACTTCTTTTTCCAGTTGAGGATGTAAGAGAGATGTTTCGAGGGAACATCCACTTATTAATTAAATTAAATGGAAGATACCCATGGTGGGTTTAGAAGATAATTTTTCGAATTATGAGGGAGTTTTAGTTACATAACCCTCATAATATTTCTACACATGGTGATCCTAAGGGAGTTGAGTTCTGAGATGAGTATATCCAGATGACACGTGACCATTTGGATACCCCTACTGATAAGAGGTTCATGTTGTCTACTTTTGTTCTATGAGGATCAAAAAATCTCTGGTGGGATATTCTTGTGAAGACTGGAAAGGATATTGGTATGATTGGGAATGAATGTTTGGAAATGTTCTTAGAGAACTTCTACTAAGAGACGCTATGACAAGGGATAGTAGAAGAGCCCATGTAGATAACCCAACAGATCATGACTTTGATGGGATTTATTTAAGACTTTATATAGCTACAATGAATTTCACTAACTATTTTAGGAGATGATACATGCATGGATAGATGCTTTCATGAAGGACTTATGTGTGATATTTAGTCCCAAGATGACATCTTTTTATTAAATAAATTTGTTGAGGTGGTGGATTAGGAACTCATATCTTAAGGGAAGCTGAAGGAAGTTTTCAGTAGAAGATAGAAAGTTGATAATGGGTCATCAAGAGGTTAGACTACCAAGACTAGGAAGAATCCTTATGAAGACCTTAGTTAGAAAATTTTAATGAAGAATACATTGATTGGAGGTTTGGTTGCAAAAGTCCTTTTAGGAGTGATCTTTTATCAATGTGGTCGGATAATCCATTACCATATAGTCTAACATCGACCATCGATATAGTTATAGTATTTTTTCCAGTTGGGAAAACATTATATGTTCTATAGGATTCATCCAGATAGGGTCAGAGTGTGGTAAGGGGATCATCTACACTTTATCATACATTTAGTTGGAGTTCTACCAACCAAGGAGATAGCTGTAGGGGATGTGGTTATTTCAAGAATGAGATCCCATATAAGAAAACTTTTTTGACAAAGGGGAGTCAAAATACATCAGAGGGGAGAGGGTAAAGTAATCTAATTATATTTTAGCATACCCTTGTGTATAGAGAGGATTTAAATTCAAAATTGATAGGTACAATTCTTGAACATTCTAAAATATCTAATTACTTCATTGATACTAGTGCCTCTCATTCCTCTGTATGTGACAATGTATATAAACGATTAAACCTAGCTATGGTGTTTGTGATTAGTGTAATGATAATAGAAACACCATTGGGAGTGCATTCTAGAGACATCATTATGTAAAAAATGCTTTCTATTTTGATTGGGGAGTACTGTTTCTCTCGGATCTCTACATTCTAGATATATCAGGCTTCAACCTGATTATGGGTATTGAATAGCTAGTTGTATACCAATACAACATTTATTGTTATCGTATTAGAGTGACATGTATATTTCGTAATGTTGGAAACTATATTCACCATGGAAAATGGGATATCTAGGTAGGCTGAGTAGGGCCAATTAATGAGTAACTAGGACAGCTCATAGCCCAGGGTTCTCATTTGTTGATGGATGAAGGAGGGACAAATAGTGAAATCCATCCACCATTGGTTGAATTTTTTTATGGATTTTTCCTTATGACTTATCAGGGATACAACCTTTGAGAGATGTGTAATTCAATGTTGATCTCATACAGGTGGATGAGCAAGTATCTATTACACTATAAAAAATATAACTGACAATTCGTCAAGAGCTCAAGACTTTGCTATATGAGTTGGAGGTTAAAGGGTTTATCAATCTTAGTATGTTGCATTGGGGATCACCTATGTTGTTTTCAAATAAGGTTATAAGGACTGTTATTTTGTTTTTTAGTTATTCGAAAATGAACAAGTTATGTGTAAAAAATAATATCCTCTTCTATGTATCGACATCCTTTTTGACCAACTATGATGAGCTTATGACATCTCGAAAACTTTCTTAAGATCGAGGTATCATCAACTAAGAGTTTAGATAGATTATATACAGAGGAGTAATTTAAGAATATTTTAGGATTTGAATGTTTTCATTGTAATTCCATTTGGATTGAGGAAAACAAAAGCAATTTTTATGACCATTGTGAATAGTATCATCCATATTTACATGGATCAATTTTTGGAGGTGTTGGTGGAAAAAATCTTAGTGTACTCTATGATTCATGATGATCATTAGAAACATCTTGACATCAACTTTGGTAAACTAAGGTCTCATTGGATATACCCCAGGATATCTATGATTTAGTTTTGTATTATTCATGTAAACTTCTAGGGACACTTCATCTTAAAAGATGATGTGGCAAAAGATTTTGCAAAATTTAAGGAAGTGGATTATTGGGAGAAGCCTAATGATTTTATCAATATCCATATAATTTTGGGTTATCTAGATATTATAAAAGATTCATCCACAAAATTTTACATTTGGTAGTGTCACTTTTTTGCGTGTGAAATAAGGGGATATAGTTTGATTGCTCTGAACCTTTGGAGAATGCCTTTTAGTATTTGGAATAAATCTTGACATATACAATGATCCTGACAATAAACAACCAATATGAAGAGTGTATAGTGTATTGTTATTCTTAGTAGATTATAATCTGAGATGTGTTGATGGAGGGAGATAATGTTGTGGGGTATGTGTCTCATAGCCGATGAGACATGAATGGAACTACCATACACTTATCATCGAGCTGGAACCCGTGGTTTATTATTAGATGTATTAGCTACATTACATATTGGGAGAAATGTTTATAGTGTATAAAAACCACAATATCTTTATAAATATCTTCTAAAAATGAGATTTGAATCTACAATATCAAATATGGGTTGAGTATGTATATTATTTTTATTTTTAGCTAGTATATTCAATAGGGAAGGGATATATTAAGGTTGAATGTTAGATAAAGAAAAAAAAAGTCATGTGGTACATGAGTCATGTGTTCAATGGAAGATGATGTATTTTTTGGATTAAATAATTTTGGTTGTCCAGGAGAGTTTAGAGAAGATGACTATAGTGTCAGTTTCAATGGAGTCTACACTTTTGAGAAATATCTCAGACATGCAGTATAAGGATCTGGAGTGATTGACTATGAGGGAAAACATTGATGGCTGTGAATTTCATTCTGATTGGAGAATATATGAGGATGATAAAATCTATTAAAAAAATCAGGTTTGTTTGCCTACGAGAATGTGAGGGGAGATTATGCAGGAATTTCATGCCTCTAGGTGGGTGGTCCAAAAATTGTATCCAAAATATATCTTAAACTATGATGAATGTTTTGGTTTCCATGTATGAATAAGGATATAACATGGTTAATGACATGATTCTACCCATGATATTAGGTTATGGAAAAGCATTAATGACCAAGAAGTTTGTAACAGTCATTTTTCATCCCGAAATTGAAGTAGTACGATGTGGCCATAGACGTTTTGGTGGGTATTCTAGTGAATCTATGAATGTATGACCCTATTTGGGTAATTTTTATCGACCTAATAGTGTAGATAATTTAATTTATATATAGGATACTTTCTCAAATAACCAATGTGGATATCTATATTTTCAAGGGATATTCTGTATACACATGGTGCCACATTATATAGTTTCAAATCATAACCCTTGCGTTAATTCATACGCCTAGAAGGGTTTTTATAAATCGAAAGATATATAAGTATTATTGATTATGTATTTCTTCACATCGACAGACAAGAATTTGTTGAATACAATACAGATCTTTGAGGATATGTTGCGAGCATGTGTGATTAATGTTGTTGGGTCTTGGGGAGACACATGGATTTTGATTTATTTTCAAATAAAAACATTTTTTCAGAAACCATACTGATGGAACCATACTAGGTTATTTATATTTGGATATGTAGTTCACCTCTATGATGGATGTGTGCGGGTGAGTCAAATATTGTTTTGACCAAGTCTCATGTATGAGACAACTGTGTAGGAACAACTAATTTTAATGCATACGGCTACGACACAAAGTAGGAAGAAGTCATGCTATGTTAAATGTTGATGACCCATAGAGTTTACAAATGGTGATAATTTATTCCAACGCGTGTGACAAAGATATGGACACTTCCAATTACAAAGGTAGGGAATGTTGGAGCCTTTCTTCTTACGATCGTTTGAGGTTGTGGAGAAAATCGTTCTGGTAGAGTAACGATTGGGTATTCTATAAAAATATAGTGCAACATATTATCTTTTCCATGTATCTCAACTACAGTACTAACCACAACCAATATCTTTTGATTTATGTGGATGATGTTGATCTTGATATAGACACATCCTTTGAGGAGCATCTAATACATGTGTTGGATCACATTGAAAAAGTATTATAGGGAAATAATGTTCCACTAATTCATGTATTATGGAAACTTGTGTGTTCATAGGATGAATCATGGGAAAGGATAGAATATATGGGAGCTCAGTGGAATAATCATTTTGGTTCAGAATAATAGATAATTTTGGGACTGCCATTTAGGGATGGTATGTTATAATGTGGGAAGATTTTATGACCACAACCTTTTCCTAAATGTACTTAAACATGTTAACATGAACACTTTTTTTAGTTTAGATAAATTTTAGTTTGGTATTACTTTGGGGTGTGTTTGGGTAAAAATTTGAAATATGGAAGAAAATAGGGTTATTCATGCTTAGTGCATAGTTAGATAAATCTACGTGTCCCAGTTCAAGAAAGCCTGAAACCATAGATAATGGGGGTTCACAAGGATGGGGAACGATTATTCAAACTATGTTCCCGAGAAAGTGTAACTATAACTCATAATAAAACAAATACATGGTTTCTCATGGTTAAGGAAAACTATGTGCCTATATATATGAATGTGTGTGTGATTTCTAAAGTAGCCTAAAAATGGTTTTTAATTTCTAAAAGCCCCTGAAAGTCACCTATTTTTACCCAAACTAGAACCCTTATGTTTTTGTATGATTTCATAGATTTCTGATGGGATTCCACAGCCATATGACCACCATTTTTCAGGATTAAAAATCTTCATCAAATAATTTATCCTCTCTCGATATATAGACCATATCCTATTATTTTCTCATTTATTCCCTTCCTTCTCTCGATATTTTGATGGAAAATTGTCTTCTAATTTTTTAGATCTTAATCTAGAATCGATGAATAATGATCTAGGAACGCGGATTGAGATTTTGGAATTAGATATCATGTTTTATTAAATCCTGAATTATGATTTTGAGATTCAGATCTAAAACTATATCATTATACTACTCAATTTTCAGGTATCAAATCATGGTTGGTGGATAATTAAGGTTGGTGGTCTCATATTCAAATCCCATAGTCATGATTTTTATTTCTTACATGAAAATTTTAGAATTGGTAGATATTTTTGAAATTAATTTTATTAATGGAATTAATTAATTTGGTGTATTAATTAATTATGGAATTGTTAAATTGTGGAATTTTTGGATAATTTATCATCAAAATTAATTATGTGGTTTTGATGTTATGAATTAGAAAATTAATAGGTTAATTAATTATGAAATATTAAAAATATGTGATTGAATAATTAATTGGTTTATAATTTATTCCACATTTCTATTATAAAATTATTAGTTAATTATTTAATTAATTAATGGGTGGTTGATATATAAGAAATATTTATTTATTATGATATATGTGATTATTAAATAGTGAACAGTAACATGGAAATTTTTCTACGAATTAAATAATGGTAACATGTATTTCAATTGTGTGAATTAAGTAATGGTAGCATTATTATCCATTTGTGAAATAATGAATGGTGACATGGTCATTCAGTTGTGTAAATTAATGAATGGTAACATGGAAATTCATTTGGGAAATACATAGTGGTAACATGTTCATTCAATTTTGTGAATTATTGAATGGTAACATAGTCATCGATTTGGGAAATAAATAAGGGTAACATGGCCATTCAATTGTTTGAATTCATGATTGGTTACATGGATATTTAGTTGTGAAATAAAGAATGGTAAAATGGTCATTCACTTATGTTAATTAAGAAATAGTAAACTTGGTCATTGATTTCTGACATAATGAATGGTAACATCATCATTAAACTATGTGAATTATTGAATGGTAACATGATCATAAATTTATGAAAATATGAATTGTATCATGGAAATTCAGACACAAGATATCCCCCATAGATAGTTCATATTTTGGCATGGGGAAAAGCAGGTATTGAGGTATATTTTTCATTAGGAACCCAATGATTATGTGGTTAAATAAAGATTCTTTTATAATGTGATAAATATTTAATTATGAATTGTAATTATTTCTTTAGAAAAATTCATACATTATTTTTATCCGGATCTTGTTTTAGAAACTGTTGGTTGTGGGCTAATGAGTCTTACTCACATCTTAATCAGGAAACATGATTGGTTTACGAATATAATTTTTTGTTTAAAGTCATGTTACAGAAAAATCCCCTAGTTTATATTTCTAATTTGGAGATGGAGCTTTTATTAAGTAAAAATTATGTGTTTTGGGACCCACTTGGGATTCATTAGTGTGTTTATTTTTATTTTTCATTATAGAACCATGACACGTACAATAGCATGACATGTTTTATACTTAAAATAGTGTTTTATTTCTATCAGTGTTTAAATTTTGAAATATGTGTTGTTTGTGGTTATATATGATTCTACAATTTTTTATTATTTTTTCTAGTGTTTACTATTATAAAAGAGGGTATAGTATCCCCATTATTGACTTATCATACCCTCACAACTATACTACAACCTTTGGAATATGGGGATGTACACATGAGGTCATGTAAGTGATCAACTCTGGGAAACGGTATGTGTCACCTATAATGAGATATTAAATCATGATATGGATTCAATTCCATTTTCCTATATATGTAATCCTCTATATTTTAAGGTAATTATGGTTTAAAAGGAGTAGAATATCATTTATAATATATGGAGAGAATCGTTAATATTATATAAATTGAAGATATCTCCTTGAACAAGTTTTCAATATTCCCTCATGAGAATCAAAGTGTAAAATAATTGACACACATTCTTTATACAAAGCTATATACTAAACATTCATTGGTAGGTTTCAATGCCATTCTTATTAATTAATATTTCACCAAACCCAAAATAGTGGAATAAAATAGATTTATATATCATTATCTAGAAGATCGAATGGTAAGAGACTACTCTATTGATTTTATAATTTGGGTTAAAAATCTACCTGAGAAATTCTCATATCGTACAATAAGGCCTCATTTTTAAAAATGTTTCTTTATTATAGAATTTTCTATATGGATACTTTGTTTGTTATAACATCATATATATAACAGTTTTGAATCATGAAATTATGATATAAATAATCATAGAAGTAAAATATATGATGGGTGTTATTTCATGTATTCCTTATAAAGATGTTAATTAATCGATTTATGAAAACATGGAACATTTGAAACATTATTAGGAATATAAGAGAATAATACATCGACAGTCTTGGTATACATTTACAAAGACTACTGCAAGTAAATCTTCAATATTCCATTAATGTGGAAAAGTGAGTAATAGGTAGCTTTCATTTCACGAATCACCAAAATCATGTTATAGTTTTGGATGTATTTTTCGTAAATAATGGGTTTTTAAAATTATCACTGAAGTGAATGGTGGATATGTACAATTGATTCTTAAATATTTTTTTATCATAATATGAATATTTAAAGAATAACATGACTTGAACCTAAATATGAAGAGAATTATGAATATTTTTGGTATGGATTCACTCTAATAAATATTACTAACCACAAACTAAGACTATACAATTGATTATGGAAAATAATATTTGTATTTATTATAAAATATACGCACTATTGATTGATAGAATTAATTTATATTTATTACGTGGGATCGTTTCGTTATTTTTGGTAAATGTGTATCTCTTTATTAAAATATATTTTTAATTGAATCTTTTTTCCAGTATATATATTTAGTATTCTAAGTCAATTATTCATATAATATTCTTCAAAATATGTGAATACACTATATTGTCCCTATAGACAAAAAATTGTTTATTTAGGTTATGTGATGCTAAAATAAAAGTTTTATAAATTATTTATGAATTTTATAATTATCATGGTGAATTTCATGATATTATTTTCAATTTTATTTCCATATGATTGAAAAGTATTATTATTGTGACAAATATTTACATATGGTGTTGGTTATTTCATGATCAAAATGATCATATGGTACGTTTTTTTATTCCAATTAAATTTATATAATAAACTCTTCCCAAATCACTATATTGAATTAGTGGATATTTTTTATATTTAAATTGTTTTTGGAAACTCACTATGCACTTATAAATTACTAATTGATAAGAATTATAATTTTTTTATAAATCTGTGTGTGATTCTAAATAATGAAATGATATCAAAATTCCCCCAGATATATGTTTTTAGGGTAGTAAATGAAACAGTTCAATGATGAAATATTAAATTTTATTCTATTTATTTTTTATATCATAAATTGAAATCATTAAATACCTTTTTATATCTATTTATATGTCATTTTCTCCTCAACATTATCAAATAATTATATGTAATCAAATTCTATGTTCTTTTTAATACTATATAGACCACTAGTTAATGATTCCTTTGGTGTTTCCTACATCAAGGATCACATTTTAATTCCTTATTATTTATTGAAATTAGTGATAAAAATTATCATCATTTTCAGTGGGTTTTCCATTTTGTGAATGAAAAAAATACTATGTGAAATTCATTATCATTATATCACAATATCTCTTATTATAATGTGATGGTAGAATATGAAAAGCAAATGATAATATATCTGAATATTACTTATATAAACCTATTAAGTTATTATGTAATACATAACTCGTTCCAATAGAATATATTAAATACCATTTGAAAATAATTTTAACATGTTGATCCTTAATAGCTAGAAAAGCTGGTTCTTTCAAATAATTTTTATCAAGGGAATTTATATGTTGCTGATAATGGGAAATTTAATGTTTTTTAAATTATGGAAAAAATCCTAAGTAATATTAATCCTCAAATTGATTAAGTTGAATATATTATTCCTCATAATCCTTAATTTTCATTAAGGGGACTTGTAATCATAATTAGAGCTTACTAAAACATATCACCCTTACAATGTTAACCAGAATCTATTATTATAATATAAAATATATTCTTCATGCATTGGCCCATGATTTCAAAGAAATAAAAAGAAAATTATTTTCATTTGTTAAATTAGTATGTAATAATGATTATCATCCTTCATTGAATCTAGCTCAAATAAATGTTTTAAGTGGACATATTTATCAATCTACTATGTAATGATATTTATATTTATAAATGATATTTATCTGTATTGTGCATACCATGAATGTAATTAGAAAAATTTCACATTACTTTTCAATAATTTGTGATAGATCAAAATCACCATGAATAAAATTTTTTATGTTATAATCATTTGAATTTTTTTTGATTATGTATATTGTTGAAAATTCTCAAAATTAACTTATAAATATTTAATGATGGATCATATATTATGAATATTTGTGATAAAATATATAAGTATATAAAATAACCTATAAATTATTCATACTTGATAATAATACCTCCCAAAATAATGTCTAATAATAATTGGTTTTTATATCCCCATGTTGGAGGAGTATCATCTTGGACCCCATGTAATTTTTTGATAAAGTGTATTATAAATAGTAACTTATATATCCATTATAGAATAACTATATTTTTTTATCATATAATAACTTATAATGGAATTATATTACATGGTTTCTTACGATGTTGAAACATAATTCGAATTTGTTAGAATATCAATACTGAGATTCATTAATAACAGAGTAATATCTCAAAAAAATTCAAACTAATAGTCTTGATAAGTAATTTGTTATGGTATAAACATAACACCACAACATTTAAGAGATATTTTTATTGTTATTATTTATGTTAATATTTTTACAGAAAATTAATTAATTATTTAAAAATAATTGAACCATGATTAAAAAATGTTCCAAATAATGTATAAAATAAACTAAATACACTTTTTTCATTAATTAGTGGGATATCATAATAAATGAACACAATATATTACATTATATTTATTTTATTATTAATCATTATCAATGAAGATCATCGATGAAAATTATATAAGTAAATAAAGTGAAATATATAGAAAAGGGTAAAATATTCAAGTGTAGTAAATATCTGAGATCGTCTTCATCCAAGATAATTAAGAAAACCAAATTTTTAATAAAATTAACAGAATCCTGAATTGAGAAATTATTATATAAATCCTATAATATTAAACAACAACAATTCATTGTGAATTTAAGGTGTAATGAATAAATGATTTATTAAGTCTCTATAATTGAATGTAACATTTCCATAATAAATATAGTTTTTTCAAATATGGTCATTGTAAATACGTTCATCGGTTTTATACCCAACAAGTATAATGGAGTCATTTTTTCTATATAATAATTTTATAATAATATAACAATGGATGATATAAAATTTTGATAATAAAATATTATATATATATATCAAATATATTGTATTTGTTTTCTATAAATATTAATAATATTAATTTTATAATATAATTTGATATATATATAAAATTAGAAAAATATATTTCAATATCATTATGGTTGAAACAATTAATTTTTGAGTATAAAAAATAAATTCTAATTGTATTTATCAAGTCATATCTTGTATAAAAGTGAATTTTATTTTCTTTTTCAGTGAACAATGTTTTTATGTATTTTATTTTTTATCATTATATATTAAATTTATTGCTTTAAATAAATTTTCGTATTTATAAAAACATATTAACATTTTTAATACTATTAATTGATCTGAAATCATATTAAGAACACTTAATGTTTAAAAATTACATTTTTCAATAGAATATGTTCTTCATTTTGTTTATATTTTAATATAAAATTGGAATGTAATAAATTAAGAAATATAAATTCAATAAATATAATTTTAAATTTAGAATTACACTGTTTAAGATACCATAGCATGGATAATTTATATTTTTCTCAAAAACTAATTTTTACTTGAATAGTGTAATATAACAATACTAAATATTTTAAACCATTATTAGTGTATAAGTATGATATTAAAATTTATGTGTCCTTTTCCTTAAAAAATATGTATATAATAATTTAACAAATAAATTTAAAAATATTTAATATTTTTTAGAAACATGTATTTATATTGTAAAACTCAAGTAATATTTATCTCATAAATTCAATTAATACATTTTAAATTTATTATATTGAAATAAATTTATAACATATTTTAAAATTGAATGAAAAAAATGGAATTCAAATTTAGAATTATTAGGATCAAATAATCTATTATATTTTATTTTATTATTATTCATAAAGATTATGTTAACATATGAAAAAATTAGTTACTATTGTAAAAGAGTAATTTTTCAATGAATGATTTTTTCTATATATTATATATAATATTTAATTAAATTGATATATTATAAGTTAATAAAACTATATAATGTCTCAATATATACATAAATAAATTAATAGTCATTTAATTTAAGACAACAAACAATTAAAACAACATATTTAAAAAAATGGGTTTTCTACACATTATATGTTTTAATTTAAATCTTAATATTCTCTTATTTAGTAAATTATGTTGTTATGTGAGTCCCAAATTCAAATTAGTCACTTAAATACTAATGATGATGGATCATATATTATTTTTTTCATTAAATAAATAATATGGTTAGTTTTTATTCATGGTTAATAACGGTAAAATAAGATAAAATGAGTATCACAAAATTCTAATAATAAATGGACACAATCAACTTCTAGAACGACATGTTATGTAAATCAATCATATCTACATGTAATTCCTCCCATTTATTAACCTAAACCATCTAACCCACCTAAAACCATGTAATATCATTGTTACCACTCACATGGCATTAATATTCATAAAAACCCCCACAATTTCAGCTATAAAAGTATCCCACACCTAACCATTATCCTATCCATATCCACCCAAAATAAATTTATCCTGATGTTACCCTCCATATCCCACTAAAAAATATCTAAAAATATTCTAGTGCTTCAAAGGATTCCTCGTAATATTTAATAATCAACTTATAAAGTTATGGGTTCTTTACATCCATCATTTAACATCGGTACATCCATTGGGATAATCACATTTGAATTCCATGTAATTTTGATTCCATGTGTTAATAAATCATTTATAAAAACAAACATGAACATTGGAGGAGATAATAACTTTCTCTCCCATTAATCTCATTAAATTTTCCATTTTTATAGAAATCGTATTGTTAATTTAACTCTTTTATTCTCTCTCTCCACTTTTCTATTCAAGATCTACTTTGTTGTAATCACTTTGAATCCCATGTTGTTTTTCATTCATATGATCATAATAAATATTTTATTATCAAATGTATTCACCATATATGAGATACTACCCTTATCTCACATTAATCACATTTTGATATCCCTTTTTTATAGTCATCCTCCTACAAAAATTGGTCCTTGATTTTTATTTCCACTTTTCATAAACAAAATTCTTCCTAATTGAATTTTTTTTGAATTATACATGATAATGATTCCATATTATAATGATAAATAATTTATATTCCAAGGTATTTTATATTATTTATATACTACCTTTTTCACTCGTTAAACATATTCCATGACCTTTTGGAATACAAATAATGGTACATAATCATTCAATGATTTTCCATCTACATTTTCAATGACCCTACCTTAATATTATTTAGGTTTATCCATAAAAATGGTTTTTATAAATGGATAATTATATTATAATTATTTTGAAAAAGGTAATTAAAATATTTAGTGATAATACTTTTTTTGACTATGATGGTAAAAATACAATGTTTTTCTTCTCATTCACTGTTTAATAAGGAATTATTCTATATTATGAACCATCCATTATTTTTATTATATAACTATTATCACCTTAACATGTAATATCCTAAATAATTGTAAAAAAATTAATTTTTACTCTAATTAAATCTTTTACATTTTGTGGGTTATGATTCAGTTCCTACCTATAATGTAATGGTCTTTGTTTATATAGACTTATTCTGATGTTATAATTTTTTTACTTTTGATTTCTCATTTATTTCATATTATATATGGCACATTCTTCCAGAGAGATCCATTGTGATTCAATTATTACTTAATTTTGTTTTTTATTCATTCTAGAAAAATAAGCTATGTTCATATTAATTCCCATATTCTTTGATGATATAGTTTCCCCTATTTTCCCTTATTTTCCTTTTAGAAAATGTTCTCCCTTATACTTTGGGATAAAAAAAATAGTTCACACATGTACACATTAAATTTTCATTATCCAATTTTCAAAAATACATTTTTAATACCAATTTATGATTTGGGTTTTCAACATATTTATTTCAATGTATTAAACATTTTTTTATCCATTCAAAGTCAAGAATTAGATCCTATACTCTATATTAAGTTTGAAAACCATTATTTATTTTAAATTAACTATTAATAAAAATTCTTATACAAACAAAAATTTTCAATGTGTTCTCACATCTCATTTTATAATAATTACTTTTCATTTTGATCATTTCATTTTATTTTAATGAATAGAAAAAACGCATTTCTAAAAATTCTTTTTCAAATTCACTAATATTTTCCTCTATATCTCTAATGTCAATAAATCCTGAGAAAATATTATTAAAAAGTATCCATTTAACTTTTATTATGAAATACTATATTGAGGATATTAAATGTAGGTTACTATTAATTTTCATGATTGAGGTTAATTATTGTGATATCTTATTAAGGTTTTTTAAAACATATAATCTTATTTCATGTGTTCAGTGTGATATGATGGATGAAATACATTTCCCATGTCAAGGGTTTTGATGTTATATGTAATGATTATAATATTATAAATCACAAATTTATGGACACAGATGTGTGGGGCTCTATAACTCCTTATAATGCATTTTTAAGGATTCATATCAAATGTCACAATGAAATGTTAGGTATATGAGGACATAAAAGTATTATTAGATTTTATTGTGCGAAGGAAATTTAGTAATAGTTTCTCTAAATAATTTTGGGATAAATATATGTATAATACCATCTTCATATGTGTATTTGGTGAATGAGATGCAAAAAATATATGTTCTCGTGTTTTTTTGATGAAGAAATATATGACGATTTCATAAAAAATATTATTACGTGAATGTGATATAATAAGGTTTGTTTAGTATATTTCATATCCTTATATTTATGAAACTTCTTCAAAATATAAAATATTTCCAACCACTCTATAAAGTTTTTGATATTTTATTTCATAATGATGATCATATTTTTTAATTTTTTAATTAAATTTTATATTTTATTTCAGTTATATTATTTTAAGCTATCATTTTGATGAATATAAATTGGTATTATATTTCACTAAAATGATACTTAATGTTAATCATGTTTTATAACTATAAATTGTGCTCCAAGGATCTTTTTATATGATATTTCTATCTGTATCATTTCCCCCCATGTTTATGATAAAAGGGGTGTGACTAGTAGAAAATTTTCCCATACGAATAATTCATGCTCACCAATTATTATGTTTCAATTAACAAGGATTTAATGAATATAATATCGTATCATATGTATATATTTGAATTTAAGGAATAATTATTGTGGTTAAAATTTATGATTTGATATAAATTGTGAAATAAAATGTTTATACATATAGTATCCAAGACACTAAACATTTCAATCCTCAGTTTGTGTAATAATTTTTGAGTTGTATAATCTAAAACATGGAATCATTATAATATTTATCTAAGTGGTGATTGGGACTCTATAAAAAGTTTCATTGTGGTGGAGGAGGGAATTTTATTTCTTATGAATGAATTTTTCTTATAGTATTTGATCATTTAATTGTACTTTTTTTATAATTGACATGAAAATTTTATATTTTAACTAAATTTATATGTTGTTATATTCGGGTACATGGTTTATTGAATCTTGAAAAATGACAATATAAGATATAAAACGAATTTATATTGAATTTTTAGGGAATATTATTTCAAATCATACACCCAACACTTTTATGACTCTAAATAAAATAGTATTTTTTTCTTTAGAAATATATATTAAATGAGGCCCATTATTATTTCTCTTTTACAATTTTTTAATGTTCATAGGAACCTCTCCCCTATTAAACTATCATTATTATTTCTCTCATTTCTGATTTTTCATTATCATGGATTGATTCTTAGAAGTTAGTCTCATAAATCATCTCTCTTCTTATCTTTTTTACTTTATTCATTCCAATTCTTCCCAATAATTTTAGAAGTGTCTTATAAGACTATTTTTCAAGATTATAATTATGTATTTTATAATTAGAGGCCATGTATTATAATTTCATAGATAATTGTATATATATAATTTATGATAATAAAATTGATATATTACATTCATGTATATTATCGATTGGTGGTACTATACATATCCCTTTGTTGGAAAAATAATAGTTGCATAATTGCATAAAAACATATTTTATATAAATCAATAATAATACTTGATATTTTTTTTAATTTTGTTATGATGTATATGTATAATAATATAAATTTTCATTTTAGATAGTAAATTTATCCATTAAAATTAAAAAATTATATTTTTATTTAATTATAACATGCAATATGTTCGATAGAATGTTAATAGTGTATCATCATAAAAAAATCTTGTATTTTTTGTAGAATGCTTCATTATTAATTTTAAAAGATATATATCATTTTTTAATGAATTTTACGAAATGAAAGTTCAAGATGTTTAATGTGAATCATACTAATGACTAAATGAATAAAAGTTGTATACAAAAGTATGAGTGGGAATACATGTATACTCATTACGTTTCTCTCTAGAAAAACTCATGTCGATGTATAAAAAATAATAAACAATCATTGAATAAAGATTAATAATATATCATTCCCTAAACTCAAATCCCCCTTAATGAATATTCTGTCTCTAAATCTCTACATTATTTTAATTGGGTAATCATAAAAATATATTATGTAATGTACCTTACTCATAATTCCCCACCGATTAAGATTTTGTGACACCCTATCAAAATGAATCTTAACCCTTTAATCCCTTCGCACAATAACATAATCCAAATATAAAAAAGAGAATCATAAAATAGCCACATACTAAATCTATTTACCAAAGATTCATAATAAAAATTATATACCAAAACTAAACTATATATCCATATAACACTAACTAAACATTAAATTCTCATTACCACAATCAGATACCAGATCATTATAACGAAAAATTCATTACATATCTATGTAATAGTAGAAATATACCACATCTTGGAAATATACCACTACAAAAAAATCATTATACAGTTGAAATGTACAGTTATAGTATTGAAAAAAATCATTTTACACATCATATTACTTGATTCAAATTTTTTTTTCCTATAATGGAAACATAATGATAATAATGTCCTAGTATATTTGGAAGAATTTTCTTTTATTAGATTATTCATGGAATATTTTTTTATTTTCTCTATTGGGTAATTAAAATACATCCACGATCCAAAATCTCCATTGGAAAAATTATGGAAAACAAAAATAAAGCAGTTATCTAAAACCCCCCAAAGGAAATAAAGATTATATAGAAGCACAAAATGCGAGTCAAAGGAGTAAGATGATATCATAAAAGAGTAGGCACATTAGTAATCACATGGAAGCATAATGATAATAACATGGTATCATAAGACTAGGGAATCATAGTAACTGTGGAAGCAACATAAAAAAAGACATATTCATAAGTCAAGGATATCTTTTGAGACAACATCATATGGTTGAAGGAGTCCAATAATAGATTATATTAACGATCTAATATAATAAATGAAATATCATGAGACTAAAGAAATACCAATTAAAAATATTGATATATTTTTAAGGTTAATTTCATTAAATTCATTTCTTTACCAGCACATTTCAGGCAACATAAGGATATAAATCAAAATATCGAAACATAATAATTACCCATTGAATTAAATTGGTTACAAACATATGTATGATAAAAAAATCAAAATAAATTACTTAATGAATACTTTTGATAAATAATAATAAGGAATGTATTACCCCATTAATGTAAATGAGAAAAAACTAGGTATATTTTTTAGAGATATATAAAAAAAATTAGAGGAAATACATAACACTGAAGGTTGTTGAAATTGATGAAAGTAAAATTAAAATGAATAAAAAAACAGGTTTAAAATAAATTTTTCAAATTGAGTAACATCAATGGATATCATATTACATGGAAAATTATTTTTAAAGATTACCTTGAGAATTTTATATTGAAAATGTCCTTTATATTTATAAAACACACATTTAAAATATATAAAATTCATAAACATTAGTGAAAAAAATTAAAATTACCAATAAATAATAGAAAATAACCATTAAAACATTTTTTGGTCATGAAATCAAAAATGTTAATTAATTCCTACAATATTAAAATATATTGGTTATATATTTCTCTATGAAGATTAAAAAATCATGTTTTGAAAATGAAAGGAAGATTTATTTCTCAAAAATTTAAAAAAATTATGGGTAAAGATGATTTTAACTAATCATAGTCAATTAATTATGAAAACATCTATAGAAAACATAGACATTAATGAAAAATGACTTTTTACCCAAGATAAAAATAATGTATGACATTATAAATAACATTTTCTAAATCATTTTAAGAGAAAAATAATGAAAAATGGAACCATTACAAGAAAAAATTATAAATAACATGAGGTTGAGAAATTATTGTCGATTTTTAGATAATTATTAAATACTGTTTGTTAATATAAATTATAGAATAATTAATAATGACCAATAAGATAGTAGAACATTAACCTTAATATCTATGGTAGATTTTTAATCATAAATTCCCATGATTTATGTAGAAGAATTTTGACATAAAATATAATGATATAGGAAAAATTCATGATATACTATGTAAAGGTGTATGATATTAAACATTAAAAAAATCAGGTGCATAAAAGAACATGTGCCTCAATGATGGAATTTTGATATGAATCCCTTAAAATGTAGATAACATTAATTTGAGAGTAAATAAATGAAATGACTATTTGTTTCAAATGTATGTACAAGTGAATAAAGGTGTAAATAAAATAAAAATAAATAAAAATTCAATATACACATAGTCTGGGAATAATATAATAAAAAAATTTGATGTATAATCCATTGAATAATAAATTAGTTAATAAAACCCTTTACTTTGCATATCCCTTTAATTAAGAACTATTTAACCTCATATATAATGTTTTTAAACATGTTATTAACTTATAAAACAATTATATTAATATTTATAATATCATTTATTATCCCTTTTTTAAAATTGTTTAACCCATTCCTTAATAAGCTCTCATTATCACTATTATTTTAGCTGTCAAGTTCCTTGTTTTCTCATGCATGTATAATCATTACTGTTCCAAATACCGAACATAGGATACCATTCCATACTATCCAAAATTATATTAATGTTATAAATTTAATTTTTTCATTATATTTATTTATAATCACAATTGATTTTTAAATAATGATAATTAATCATGTCACTTCATGGAGATTGTTGGTTTCCTTTTGTATATAGGCCGAGATGAAACACATGGAAGTTTTAAAATAAAGAATTTCAACAAAGATTATATCATTAAAAATTTATCAAAAATAGACCACTTTTGAACCTTATCAGTCAAAATGTATTAATATTACCATCCAATAAAAAATAATTCTAATTTTGGGACATTTTTTACCATATCTATTTAATTAATCCCTTGGTAAACATGTTTTTATCATAAAGTTTGTTAATATTTAATACAATTTTAACTATTAAGTATTGTCAAAAATTCGGTCCAAAGAAATTAGATAATATATACTAGTATGAATCCAAATAAGTAATAAGGTTTTCTAAATTAAACTCATTTATGATTTAGTATTTATTTTAAAATTAAACTCACAAACGTATCCAATATATTGGTTTCCATCAATTTCATTTTTTAAGGAAAACATGATCTCAAAATAACTATATGACATGAGATTTTAATTATATCAATTATATCTATTTAAATTCATATTTATATATATAATTTATAAATTTAATTTAAATAATTCTCTATTGTGGGTTATTTTAATTGTTTAAATAGGATAAACATTATACACATTTAAACTATTTTCTAAAACAAGATATTTTAAAGCTTAAAATAAACATTTCTAAAAAATATTATAAAGTTGATTTAAATGTAATTAATAATATTTAATATAATTAAATAATATTTAGATTAATTTAAAATTAATTCAAAATAATAATGGGACGTCATTTATTAAAAATAAAATCTAATTATTTAAAAATGTAATTTATGACTATTTATTGAAAAGATATTATTTTAAAAATAATTAAAAATAGGTTTATATAGATATGATTATTTAAAAATTAGAAGTTTTTTTAAAAATTATCTATAAATTCAAAAAATTAATTTTAAATATGTGGGAAAAGAATGACTAAACTGCCTTTATATATATATAGTTTTCATAGAACATTTATTTTTCATTTAATGGTACTTATATTATTTATATTGAATTAATAACCATAAAAATTATTTTAAACTTGATTACTAAATATAATATTTATTATTTTATTATTCATATTCATAAACCCAAATTTTAAGTCCAAGTTAAAATGGCCATGTTTAAATAATACTATTTTAATAGAGTATCTCATATCATTTAATCCCAGAGTTCTCTGTGTCCCAGGTTATTGAAAAGATAAAATTTATTTTGAAATAAATATATTCAAAATTCACAGTGTGTTATATTCTACGCCACTTAGAAAAGATTAGTCCTCATAATTCAAAATTTTATCAGAAATATTGTGTTGAGGATTTCAAAAATTCTTTTAGGAAAACCAACATTTTAAAATTGATGAAAAAAATTACAACTTAAAATTAGGGAAATGGAAACATTAATGGCATAACAGAACTATGATTCAATATAAAATTGGGGGAAACTCGATATATTTATTTCGAAATAAGATTCATTTAAGAGAAAATGTTATACCATTTTTTAAAAGATAAAAATCCATCGATTTATTGAGAATGGTTAATATTTTAATTTAAAGATACTTTTTAAATTGTTTATGGATTAATTTTTAATATGGATAACTCCAAAAATAATTGATACATTATATCTATTTATTTCATAACAAAAATTTCATCCTTTCATTTTTTTGATAAATTTACAGTTCCCCTCTCACTCTATGAAACTAATATTCCATATAATTTTTTTATCCATGAAGAACTAAAATTAAATTTTTAATTGATCACAAGTTTCATATAAGATTAAAAATGAATTTATTTAATAATTATTTAAAAAAAATTTGTTTTCTTAAGGAATTATATTAACCAAAATCAATATACATATATAAATCTCTAAAATTGTATAATGAATCCATATGATTAAAAAATATCATTCTATAAATAAATAACCTTATATCCTAAATAACAACAACAATCACAACATGAATGTAATTTTTAACCTCAATGGTTATATAATACCAATTCAAATTAAATTTCAAGAAAATATAATATCATTATTCCTAGATGATCCTTTATGTTATGAAAAAATTTAATATATAGATCATGCTAATAAAATCTCTCTTTAAATATCATTAGTCACCCCAAAATCACAAAACCTGATCCTATGATATGATTCCCAAAATAAAAGCGGTATTTCTTCTTCAAAACATCCAACTAAAAACAATTATATACTAAACAATACATAATGTACTAAAGTGGTAGGACATGAACTATAACTGGACTTGAATTGTGGTTTTAAGACCCATGGCCTTTCCAAATGTTTTTGGTTTTCACTTTGATTACATTTTTCCCTTTTTCTAAAACTATAATAAATTTTCTGATTAACTTATTCAAAATTATCCATGTAAAAAACCCAATACTTTAGAATATATAAATAATACCCAATATTATATATAACTTAAATCCGCAATCCTATAAGAGAATATGACACCATAACATTTTTTGATATAATAATATTTAAATAAATTCAATATCTATGAGGTCTTTTGATGCACTCAATGTAAGGATTAAATAAAATACAATATTATATCAAAATATTTTTAGGTAAAATTTTATTATTATAATATATAAGGTATGTTTGTAGGTGTTTATAGTACTAAATAAATTTTGAAAATTATATTGGGTTTTCATTTAAAAACAAATTCATTAGATATCAATCAATAATAATCTCAGAAACAATTATTTACAAGAAAAAAATGTTTTCTGAAAAACATAATCTTTTTCAAAATGTTAGTTTAGTCACATTGTTCACACATAATTTATAATTAATTTATTTAAAAATTTAGAAAATTTATTTTTAAAAATAAAATTCATTTTCAAAATCATCATATCAATATTATCATAGGGTGATTTTCTGGATTTCCCTAAAATGATTCAATTTATTATTAATTTAAAATTATTTATTTTCATTGAAAAATGAATTTTCATTTAGAAACATTTAAAGGTAAAATGATATAATAAATTCGTTTTAATGTTAAATTAGATTAATAATTTTAAAAAACTAATTAATTAGGTTATTTTAATCAATTTTATATTGTATTTTGATATCTAAATCATTTTATAATAATGATAAGTTTCTCTATGAAAACCCACTTTTCGTGATGTCTATGGGTATAGTTTCAAATTTTATTCTATCATGTATGAAAATTGAATTTGTAAAAAAGTTTTGCATATATGGAAAACAAATATTTTTACTATATAATAAAGTAAAATTTATTTTCTATAAAAATAAATAGTAAAACAGAGTAAAAAAAATTATTGTGGTTATAGTAAAAACAATTTACTGGGGTAAAATTAAAATAATAACAGTTAAAATGGATTACCAACTTAAAAAAAATTATTTTTAGCAATATTTCTACCTTTTAAACTATATGGTTCTATAAATACTCATTTATATGCTTCTAGAATAAGAAAACATGGTTGTGGATAATTATTTTCAAAAAATTTATGTGTGTCCTCTTACCAAATATAAAAGGCCAACCATATCCTCTACTCATAACACATCCAATTCCATTTTTTTGGAATGTACCATACAAAATAAATTATGTACAAACATACCCTCATACTATATGCTGTGTTTTGATCAAATATCTATCCTTGGATGTATATTGATATAAACATAAGGAGTTCGTCTAAAGAAGAGGTAGCATTCCTAAACTATCATTTTGTTATTTCTTATTACACCAATATAAAATATAATTAAATCATAATATATTAATAAAAAAATATATAACATATAATGATATTTTAATAAGTTAATATAATTACCAATATTTATCTCCTCTTCCGTGAAATGGGAAACAGAACGATCAATAGGGTGTACGTTGAACAACTGTCTCACGACCCGATTTAGTTCATTTTTATAACAACCATTCAAGGATTGAAATAATGCTTTATTTAAAAAAATTAAATGATATTTGAGATATTTTTATACTTTATTAATTTTAATATTTCATATACATTTTTTCATTCCATTGTTTTTTTAAAAAGTAACGATACTTGTGTCAATGATGAAATACCACCTTATAAAGCAATGCAATCCATTTTTAACTTACTCTTTGAATAGAATGTAATATGGATAAAAATAATGAATATAATTGATATATAAGAGATTATATATATTCCAAAAATTTAATATATCAATCACTTCACCACGTTAGAGAAATCATATGATCAATCTTGTGTACGTAAGACTTTCTTTCTCCAGGCAGTGATGCGATTGATTTTCTATGCACATCATTCATAAATGGTCTTCAAATTGTGTAGATTTAGTAAATAAGTTATTTATAAAATTAATAGAAATATTTATATTATGCATATATACCCTATTTTAAAAAAAATAACATTTATGACAAAAATATTATGAATAAACTAGCCAATTAACATCAAAAACAATAAAAATAATGAAATAGTATGAACTAATTAGAGGTAAAATGTAATAATATGATCATATATGTTATTATATGTATTAATTTTGTTTTATTTAAAATTTTTAATCTTATTATAAAAATTATATAGCAGTATAAAAAAATTTCAATCAAAGGGAATCATGAGGTGATGGACTTTGCCTCAATTTTCCTTCAATGAGGCATATTGTACTATTATATACATAATTTCAGTAATATAATATATATGATTCCATTATATAATTTAATGTCATTATACATTAATTTGGAATGGTATTTTATTTTTTTATTTGAATTATTAAATCCAAAGTGATTTTTCGTGAAAATTAATATGTCATAATGAATTTAATATCTCCATTTCTTTTTATTTAGTAACAATACATCATTGTTATCATTGATATTATATTATTATGGTTGTATTAAATTTGGAATATTTTATTTTTTTGTATTCAATTAATTTATCACGATTTAAATTTGATACACATAATTAATTCACTGTATAATCCTCACTTCATTGATATGATCTTTTTAAGGGTTTATTTCACAATCCTATTTTAATCGGGATTGTTTACTCCTAAATTTACATTGAATTTAATTATTTAATCATATTCTTATAAACCAATTTATTTTTATTTTGAAATTATTTTTAAGGAATTTATGAAGTAATTTTTCTATTATTAAACATTTTGATACATACAATGATTTAGAATTTTTTTAATAAAAATAAATTTAAATTTCTCTTTGGAAAACCGCCAATTTTCTATAACCGTGTTTTAAAAAAAATATTCCTATTTGTTTTTAAAAAAATTATTATAATGATTTATTAAAGAAAATATTACACATTTACTAATTTTTATCAAATTTTTGGAAAAATATTAATTTCGTTTTCCAAATGAGGCTCAAAATAGAATTATACCGAAGTTTGAATTAAATATTTTTTAACTAGTCTATCATATTTGGAATTTCTCACCTTCAAGACCACTTAATGATTTAAATCATTCATTATATTATGGAATGGTAATTTTCAATGAAATATATAATCAAAATATATTTTCAACATTTTTTAAATCATTTTAAATGTATAAAATATATTTTTTTCGACAATGATTTTTATGAAGTATTTAATGTATTTCAAATCATCAATAAAAAACAATTATTTATCATATTCTATTGTGGGGATATGTTGAATTTATATAACCTTTTTTTATAAGCATATTTTACACTAATTTTCACCATGTAATGAATATAAATTTACTTTTTTATTTCTTTTTTCTATTCATTAACATTCGATGGAAATATATACATAAATGTGATCATTTGAGAATAAATTTCCATTAAAACGAACATTTTTTATAATAGATATTACATATAATAAACAATATGTAATTTTTATATTAATTATTAAACAATTAAAAAAATTATGTATCGAAATAATTAAATATATATATCCTTTACTCAATACAGATATTTGATTATAAGGATCATTTTTCATCAATTTAATTGATTATTTAGTATATGTCGAATGAATTTGAGTAATGGGAGGGGCCTTGAAATATATAAACCCTTAATGTATTAGAAGTATCAGGAAGAAAATAAATAATCTATCATTAATATTTCTCTAATAGCAGTTGTAATCTTTCTTGTTAAATTTAATTATTATAGGGTCATCATGATTCTTGAGATCATGATTTCCAATAATTAAAAATTTCCTTTATTAAGAATTTAATCAATTTTATCCATGATATTTTCAATGAAATTATATATGTCTGCATTTAATTATCAGGTTATTGATCAAATAATATGTTTTATCAATTATTTACCTTCATATATTGATTAATCCTTCTCTAATTATGATAGTTGTGTTATAGTAATGGAAAGTATTATTATTTTATTATTCCCTATTTTTTATGCCTTATCTGTACATGATAGTTAATTTATCATTTAAATGGAAATTTTGGTTAGTTATTTATCATTCCAAATTTATTATTAATTATATTTTGGTAATAGTCCATTTATTGATAAAAAGGAATCTATTCTGTTATTTAACTACTCTTGTTTGTTATTCTAATTGATTCCTGATAGAATCTGTTATACAAAACCCTTACTAATATTCTAAGATAACGATTATTTTTTCCATTACTTTGAATATAATATGTATACATTGAATGATATATAAAATATTATGGAAGTACTAATAATATTCTTAAATTTTGTTCTAATTTATATATTCAAATGTAATATGGGAATATTGTATGAATATAGTTTACTATGAGAACTAAACTTTTCAGTCCTTTGGAATTTCATTTCTTATATCTCATATAAATGTAATTATGTAGACATTGTCACTTTAAAATTTTGCATTATAATAATTTTATTAGATTTATTGGGAACCAAATTATGGAAGATAAATAATATGGAAAATAGCAATATAATCAAATTTGAAGAAATGTATACAAGAACAAGATTAATTTTTAAGTAATATATTAGGTCATTTTTCATTGAAGAAAATCAATATCAGGATACTAAAATTAGATGTGGTTATTGAATATATGTACCTGGGGATAATAACTTCAAAAAAAGGACTTCTGTCTTGACATGAGTGTTACGTTGTATAATACAATGGGCCTTACTCTATATCTAATTTGACACTCCCAATGGATTTTCATGTGATTATTGAAATTTTCATTACAAAAAATTAAAAAGGATTTTAATATTTTTTAATAATTAGTGACATTGGTTAAATATTACTTATATTATATTAAAAAAATACTTCATGATTTAGACATCATATTAATGATTATATAGTTTCACCACTATCATTATTATTTATCAAATTATGATTTTTGGATCTAGTTATTGGATGGAATATTAATAAATTTAGTTAACATTGAACAAGAAGGATAATGTATTGATTATTATCAATGAAATGGGTTAATGGAATTTTTGAATGATATAATACATCATACTAATTAGTTATCCCAAAATATGATTAATAACATATAACAAAAAAATCTCAAAGTCACCATTGAAAAGAATGATAGATTATTCTAAGGGATTGTGTGGTGTATACCATGGATGATAGATGGATCAATTTATTTCATGTTATAAATTTCCAAAGAGACGCCAAGGAAATTGCCTTAACAGAATGGTAAAAACATTATATATAGAAAATAATGGAATAAAACAATTACATGATGATAAAATGAATATCATAATAGAGGAAAATAAACATCATCCTAGATATCAATTAATAAATTATTGTCATTAATTAGGGGAATTAAAAAAATATTTGAGTTAATTTCCTCTTCAAAATAGTATCCCTTATACCAAGTATTAATGAATGTTGAAATGATATAGTGATGTACTTATGTATTGGTATTCAAAAATTATATTGCAGAAGTAATTTTACCAATGATTTTTGAATAATAATCATGAAACATATAAGAATTTTACTAATTTTGAGAATTACATATGTCTTTATTAGTTAATAAGTTATTAATATCATCATCGGTTTATGTGTTTAAGTTTAATCATATGATCAATGTCTAAAAAACACATTTTAATGTTTGTGTAGTCATATTATAACAAGATTAAGGATTTTTTTGGAAACAATTTAATGGAATTTAAAATATTAGTTTAGTATATGAAATAGTTATTTGAAGAATAATTCCCACAATTTTTTGCCTTTAGATTAATGGAATTGGTAAAATTTAGGTTTATATAATATTTAAGGATGAGTTAATTATGGGTTATGACTCTTTGGTAATTTTATAGTTATAATATTAACAAGGTTTTAGAAAAAGGACCACCTTCATGCTGGGTGAAAACCCATGGCATGAGACATGGTCGCATGGCTTCAACCCACAACCAAACAGAGACAAGGGTGTCACTCCAACCACTAGACTATGTTATGTACTATGGTTATGACATTGTTTTTACATAACAATATTAAGTGTAATATATTATGTTGTTTTTGGGAAACATTTTAATGGAAAAATTACTTTTTATTTTGAGATAATTAATGATGTTTTGGGTGATGTTCTTTTAATATTATGTATATATAATAATTGGGTTTAATATAAATGATTATTTCTGAATAATGAAATTAAATTTTGGTGATGTAATTTAAAAAGGTATTATTCCACTTTTGTGATTAAAACATTCTCTAATGTTGAAAATATTTCGGATAATTACAATGCAGCGTTATTTATTTCTGGAATAACATAGTAGAAATATTGATATAGAAAGTATCATTTTTTATAATATTTTTTTATAATTTTGATTATTAACTTATCAAATGGTAACCATTTAAATGTTTGATAATATTTAATGGAAAATGGAAAATGGTATTATTATTTTAGGGATCTTACATTTTGTTAAAAGTTATTTTTAGTGATTTAGTAAAAAAACATATTGGATATTCAGTAATTATAGTAAGAAATGGCATGTAAATTAATCAAAATAAAAATATCATGAAATTTCATTTAAAAGATATCAAATAATTAAAATTTCATATATTCTTATATAGTAAATTATTTTTTTAGAATCTAGAAAAATATAATGAGACACAAAAAATTATTATATTACCTTCATAATGGATGATTCGAAGGAAATTTACCTCATCAAGTATTTATTGTTTTTATGTCTTTATTATTCCATTGATCAGTCACATTCTTCTGATCAATGATCTCTATCAGTCACTATAATTATTTTCACTTTTCCTTCAAGTTCATATATTTACCAACCACCACTATTATTTTATTTAGAAACATAGTTATATGTTATTCCATATAAATATTTTAATTAAATTTATAAATAATTAAAGAGGATATATTATTAATACTTCTTATTATGTGGGTTTCAATAAAATATATTTTCAAATTTCAAATGCTTAATTTCTTTTTTCAAGATCAAATTTCATGGGGAATAATTTATTTAACATCGCATTATGTCACACCACGTGATTTTAAATGAGGAAAGTATTTTTATATATTGTTTATAAGATAAAACACCAAGAATATAAGGGAATGTAACACCCTTACACTTTAATATATATTTATTTTTAAATAAATTCAATCACTATGATATCTTTCGATTCACTTCAAATAGGGTTAAACAAAACACAATAATCATTTAAAATTTTATTATTTAAAGCTTATATATTAAAACCCATTTCATACGTTGGATGATTTAGAAATTTCGAACTAAATATTAAAATAGTATGGTGTGAAAAATTATAAACATATTCATTGGTTATTTATTTATATTTAATAAATGTAAATATCTTTTCAAATAAAAATAATTTTTTTTCGAAAAAAATAATTTTTTTGTAAAATCTGATTTAGTAATGCACGCCACAAATAACATAATTTTTTTTAAAAAAAATAAATGAAACTTATTTTAAAAAAATAAAATTACTTTTTAAAATAATAATATCAAAATTATCTTTAGGTTAATTTTTTGGGTTTTTTCTAAAATGTTTCATTTTGTATGAATAGTAAAAAATGATGATTTTTATTCAAACCAACATTTTCATTTAAATAATATAAAATGATATAAAGTTATATTACAATATTTTATTGTAGATTTAGATAAATAATATTAATAATTACCTAATTTACATCATCTAAATCATTTTACTATTTAATTTTTAATTTAAAACAGTTTATACTTATGACAATTTTCTCTTTGGAAACAAGCTTTTTCATTATGTCTAGGAGTATAATTTAATTTTTGATTCTTCCAGTCCTATTAAATTAAATTTGAGGAATATATTCCATATTTATAAACATCATAGTTTACATTATTTAACCATATAAACATAATTTTTGAGTAGACTGAATTGTAAAGTTATGAAAAATTAGTTAACATGGTCAAGGTCAAATCAATTTATTGGGGGTTAAACTAAATATAAAATGGTAAAAATGTCATATAAACATTTAAAAATATAATTAACTATATATTTGATTATATTATCCCATTTATAGTTCTAGAATAAAAAATTTTAGAGGCCTTTAGATTGATAAATTTTTTTTTGTAAATGATTCTTTTAAAAAATTCAATGTGATTCCTCTCCCCAATTTATAAAATGCAACAAAATCTCATCCCCTAATCCCATATACAAACCCTTTTTTTCATCCAATATATACCAAAATGAATTACCAACATATATAAACTACTACTATAATCATTTTCTTAACCAAAAATCTATCATTGGAATAATTTTGGTGTAATCTTAAGGAGGTCGTTTGAACAAGAGGTAACATTCCTAATCAAGCATTGGTTTCTTTCTTTTTCAACATCTGTAAAAAGTTATTGAATAATTATAATATAATAAAACAATTATCAACCATATAATTAAATTTTATTATGATAATTTAATTACATATATAGATCTCCTCTTCTATCAAATGGGATACAAAACTATCAATCTTATGTATGGTGGACTACCACCCCATGATCTGATTTAATTCATTTTTCATCATCACCTTTAAAAGATGGATATAATTTTCTTTTTTACAAATTTATACTATATTTATAATACTATTTTTCATCTTTGATTTTAATATCACATATACCTTTATCTATTATATTCCGTTTAAAATACGAAATGTCACTCTCATGTACAGTGAACTACTGCATGGCGAAGCGAAGTGATTAATTTAGACATACACATTACATGGAATGTAATTAAGATACAATTAATTAATATGTGTGATATATATGAGATTATATTTATTATATAAAATTAATATACCATCCACTTCCTTTCCCTGTCACTCATTGAGGTACTGATATTCTCATTGGTGTGTAGATATGGCCAACCGTCTCCAAAAAGCGATACAATGAATTTTCTATGTAAAACATTATCAAATAGTTCTAAAGAAGTTTCTAATTTATATCTATTAAATTTATAAAATATAAATTATTCTATATAGTATTTATATATATCTTATAGAAATAAAATGGATCTTTTAGAAGACAAATCTAATGAAAGGACAAGACAATTATCCACCAAAATAATAAAAATAATGAAATATTATTAACAAACGCATAGTAAAATGAAATAAGAGAAAAATAAATGATAATGTAATTTTTAACATCATTATTTCATAAATTAATCAATCTCTCAAACTAGTATACAATATATTAATCGACGTTGAAAAAAAGAAATTGTTATGTAAGAGACTTCTTCATAATTTCTAATTATTAAACAATTGTGAAATGTTATGCACCAAATTTCTTTTATATGTTGTATATATATCCCCATTGTGGGGTAATATCTTGATCATTTAAATATATTGTATTTTTTACAAATTGGAATTGTTTCATCCAATGGTATATGCCTTCCAAAGTAACATATGGTTAGTAATTTCATAACTCAATTTCCATTATATGGGTTATAAAACATCCTAATTGTCTATAATATTATATGATTTGTCTGTTATTAATTTTCAATATATTGTTCATTATATCCCCTAATTTAATTTGGATTTAAATTTTATCGACATAATCAATTTATTTGTTAATTCACACATCAATGTTAGGAAATTTTTAATGGTATATTTGAAACTCAGTTTTTAATCTTGATTCATTATGAAAAAATATTTAATTGGGAATATACTTGATAATTATATAAGAAAAAAAATTTAAGATCCCAGATCATGGAAATGAATGCTCTTGTTTATGTTTTGGTTTGAATATATTGTTTTAGTTAATTTAGTGCTTAACAAGTCCTCAAAGTGGCTCTAGGGTGTTCTGAGTGTACGGGGCCCGAAAATGGAGAAAAAGGGGTATTCTGGGTAGGCTACACGGTCTTTGCACAGTTATTACAAACTTTGTGTTCATCTCAGGAAACCATATCAGAGTTGGAATTTTTGGAAATTGGCCCCTGCACGGTTTGCGAACAGTTGGGAAAACCGTACAGATAAACAGTGCGGCCCAAAAACATTTAACAATTTTAAATTTTCCACTCTGGTATTTTAATACCTAACTAAATATTTCCTCCCATTTCTCCCCTCATCACCCTAGTAAAGAACCAGATCTCCCAATTGCTCCAATATATCGATTAACCTCATTTCTAAGGCATTTTTGGTTGCGTTGGTTGCGAATTAATGCTCTGAGTAAGGATAACCTCATCCTTGTTTCTCTTTTGAGTATAAAGTTTTTATATTCTTATCTTATCTATACGAAGCTATAAAACCCTACACTTTGGGTCATATCATGGTTGAATCTTCAAAGTTTTATAGAAATGGGATCTACGGGCTCGATTAACAGTAATTTTACCTGCGGAATCATGGTAGGTGGTCTACAAGTTATATCCCATTGGTTATTTGTGGTTTTTTCTTGTGTGGTTTTGTTCATGGTTGTCTCTTCATATGTTTTGAACACCCTTGGAATGTGTGTGTAAAATGGTTATTAGGAAGGTAAATGGAAACCCTCCTGATCCCCCTCGGATGTGTCATGGGCGATGATACTAATCTAGGGGCACCCATACTGTGTACCAACTCTCCTGGTCCTAGGGATTTGTAATAAACAAGTGATATTGTTGTGTAGTTATGTAGATCCTAGATAAACATGTTGATATGTTTAATTGTATTGAAGTAGAATCTAGGTGATTCACCAAGGATTAATAATAACCTACGGGATATTGGGTTTACATGGAAATGATTAAAGAACATAATGAAATGGATTATGAGTCCGATAATGAATCATAGTGAGTTAGGTATAATGAAATAAGCCTATTATGATAGGCATACTGAATGAATTCTTAGTGAGATAAACATAATAAAAGAAAAATTAGGATATTATTCAAAATTATGTGAAATGTGGTAAATCTGTTAATTGGTTATGGAATGGTATTAACTTTTATGTTATCATTTTGATTTATCTTTTCCTTGGGAAATTGTTTTGATGTTGTCTGAATGGTTAATGGATACATATATATATATATTTATATCATGTGTACATGGATTGGTAGAGTGGGGTATTAACTTGAGTTTATATGCCCATGCGTTGAGTTGGACTGAAGTTCAAGTCTCCATCCCTAAAGATCATTGTTAGGGACGAGGACTGAATATATGTTCCCGTAAAGGTTGCATCCAACTGGACTAATGCTTCGAGGTAAGTATATGATGTCATAAGAAAGTTAGTCCTAGTAAGATGGGGTAAAGGTGTGTTTTTTCCTCATGAAAGTAATTTTTTTGTTTGAGCATGTGTATCTTGTTGTGTTTGATAGACCTATGTTAACTGTGTTGGAAGTGGTAAGTAATGGGAAATGGTGTTAAATGCTAAGATATAGAAATGGTGATGAATTTTGGCAGTAGTCTTAAACTGGCTAAGTACATTTAATGTTTCTCTATCCTTTTCTTTTTCATTTCCCTATTTCATGCACAATTATTAATACTCTATATTTTGTAGATGACGTTGGTAGTTTCCTACTGAGTTGTACTCACACCCTCTATGGTCCTCCATTGGGTACCCAAGTTGAATTCATGTATGCGGATTAAGGGAAGGGAAAAGGATTTTTCTTGGTATTTTGGTTAACACAGGTGTGTGTGGAGGAGGACCTAGACAAGGTGTTGGGACCATTTAGAGGAATTTACAGTTTGTCTCCATTTTGAGTTTTGTTCACTTTTTCTCTTTTAGCACAACACAACATATTTAATGTTGGACATGGTTATAATTCATTTTGGGGAATGGTTATTGTGCACGATCTTGTATTATTTATTATTATTATGGTATTGTTTTTATCTTATGTTGAGGCATACTCTGATTTAAAGCGGTATTGTCTCTCCAATTGACTCGTCAGACCCTTACTACTAGTCGGTAACCATTGGCATACAAGGAGGCGTAGTTAAGATCATGTAACCACACGGCATGGAGTGATTTTTTTTGTGGATACTGGGACGGGGACATTATAAAGTGGTATCAATGGAGGTATTTCTTCTCCTTCTTTATAATCTTTTTATTTGGGATGGTATACGGGAGTTAGGATGTGTCAGGACTTGGTAATGATCTCGTTCCTAGGTGTAGATAACCCATGTACGAGGAAAAAAACAAGTCTCCTAGAGTCAGAATGGTTGTTCTTGATTTTCAATTGTTACATTTGATGATATTTAACCATTGGGTGACGCACATGTTTTGTGATGTGATGGTTTTATCTTATTTGGCTCATGGAATCAATAACCTGAGGTTTTTCATTCATACAGCATTGTATGATCCTAGAGAGATATGCGACATGAATCAATGTAGACACACATGGGATGGGTGTGTAAGGTTAGAAAGATATAATTCACTTTTCATTTTGAAAATTGAAATGGAAAATTTCATAAACAAAACAACGCAAGTAGTGAAGATAACATAATGATAAGTGATTATTAATGAAACATGTGTAATTATGAAATTATAATGAATTTAAAATGTTGTTTAAAACATGTTGTGTGAGCCATGTGGTGTTTCATAGTTGCTCACCCCTTGTGGACCATGACCCATGATATGGATGGTAGGGGTAATTCCTTCAAAATGTTATGGCTTGTTGGGATGGTGCATGTATGGTGGGTTTTTGTGGCTAGTGAAGAGGAATGTTATTATGATGATTTGAAGGTTTTATGGTATGTGTTCTAAACCTCGTGTTTTGTAATGTAGAGAAATGTGAACACGACACCATGTTCCAGTTGGGAAATAAGAGGATGTTGATGAGAACACTCTTCCAGTAGAGGAGAAAGAGAATGTGGCGATCCCGGAAAGTAGAGAAGAGCAGTTCAAAGTGAACATCGCTATTTTTTTTGTAGAAGATCAATTAGTACCTAGGGTGGGTTGCACTGAGTATGTTTGAGCTGAATAGAGTTTTTCAGCTGTTGCACCCTATGTCCATTATCAGAGAGGTGGGGCTAGAGGTAGCTGAATTCTTGATAGAGTATGTATAGATGATACATGACGATCTGGAGACTCCTGATGGGATGTGAGTCATGTTTGTAGCTTATATGTTTTGGGGCAGTCGAAGTGTTGGTAGTGCATCCTATCTTATATTGAGTAGGCTGGGGGATTGTTGTGGAATGATTTCCCAGAAAATTTTCTAATGCATTTTTACTCAAATACTTTGAGGAAAGAGTGGGTTGTAGGGTTCTTGAGCCTGACTCAGGGATCAATGCCGGTGATGGAGAAAGCTGGTTATTTCACTGACCTACGATGCTTTGTTCTAGTGTTATTAGTTGATGAGGAAACAGTTACGAGGAGTTTCTAGGACGGTATGAGAAATGAGATCTAGTATTAGGAAAATATATTTCACATAAAGAGGTTTATAGTGGTATTGGATCATGTGTTGATCTTAGAAGGTAACCTGAAGGTATCTTCATATAGTGGGATTGTCATTCCAGCTGGGAAGACAAGTGGTTCCACTTCTAAGGGATGAAAGGGTCATTTGGGAAGTTTCTGGTAGTGCATATGTGTACAAGGAGGTCCGAAGAGAGGGTCAGTCTATGATGGTGGTGATTAGGTGTTCTATTATTATTGTGGCGGGATGGGGCATATGTGTGGCCAGTGTTCTCATCCTCTAGTTGAGTGCCGATCATGCAGCAGATTGGGACACGTTCATAGGTTGTGTAGGAACCCTTAGTAGTTTAGCATGGATTTTTGTGTCAAGAAGACGCCAAGCGTTGGAAAGGGATCAGTTTCTCTATATCTGGTAGGCATTTATAGCTCCAATGGCTGTACTAGTAGGGGCAGAAGACGTGGAACTCTGGGGCTGGATCTTCCACAACAGAATGGCAGTGCAGTTTCGGGCTCACAAGATAGATCCCAGGGTATAAGGGTAGGTTTGTTTTATGTATTTCAGTATACTCCTAGTGATGGTGAGGTTGGTACATCGCATGTTCGAGGTACGATCTGTATAGCTTTTATGCTTGGTGGTGCATTGTTTCACACTAGTGCCACCCACTATGTTATTGCTACTTGGATTTTTGTAGTATTGGTTGTGACTATGGATAGTTTGTGTGGGGTTATGTCGATTGACACTTTATTGGGGGTACGAAATGAAGATATCAAGTAGTGTAAGGGATGTGATCTACAGGTCGGTGTGTATAGTTTCATGTGGGACTTCTTCGTTCATGAGATGTCGGGATTTGAACTAATCTTGGTTATGGACTAGTTGGTGTTGTATCAAGTGCACATAGACGGTTACCATCATATGGTATCGTTCATGTCACCTAAGGGTGACAATTATATCCATCGTGGAGAGTGGGATGTTCGACCAGTTCGTGAGATGACCATTTGGTCAGTAGTTGTATAGTCCCACAAATCAAGTATATTGTCTTATGCTCGATGATGATGGATGGTAATAGTGTGTCTTCCCCTAGTAGTGGGTCAATTTTTGGATGTGTTTCATAAGAATTTCTCAGTATTTCCTCCTGAGAGGGATGTTGAGTTCATGATTGAGTAACTTCTAGATGCAGAGCCAGTTTCTATTCCATCATACCGAAGGGCAATTGTAGAACTCTAGGACATCATGGTTCAGAGTGAAGAGTTTGAGCCTAAGTGGTTCACACCTCCTAGTATGTCTCCTTGGGGATCTCTTAGTCTTTATCAATGAAGGGTTATGGGTCGTTAAGAATGTGTGTTGATTATTGGATGTTAAATCAGATTAAAGTGAAAATCGGAACCCACTTCCTAGAATTGATGACCTATTTGACCAATTAAAAGGTGAATCCATGTTTAATAAGATTTATCTAAGATCAGGTTATCACCAGTTAAGGGTCAGGCTTTATGACGTACGTTTTATAGATTTCAGGAGTTGGTGTGGGTTATTTGAGTTTGTGGTTAATACTTTTTCCTTGACCAAGTCACCAACAATGTTTATGGCTTTGATGAACTGAATATTTCATCCTTATCTAGATCAGTTTGTGGTTTTATTTTTCGATGATATCATGATGTACTAAAAAACTCATTACAATCATGCCCAACATCTTGACATCGTTCTGAGTACACTAATAGAGCATCGACTATATTTCAATATGTCAAAGTGTCAGTTGTGGATTGTGTAATTTCATTTTATAGGTCACATCATCTCTTAGGCATGTGTGTTAGTGGATCTAGATAAAATGAAGGTTGTTGTGTCTTGGGAGTACCCCAGAGTGTTTCAAATGATCATTTTTTCTGGGTTTGGCCAGGTATTACTGAAGGTTTATATAGGATTTCTCCCACTTGGTAGCACCACTATTGGGATTGAAGAAGAAGAGAATTTGGTTTGAGTGGTCTGAGGATTGTGATAATTCAATTCAAGAGTTGAAAAAGCGATTGACGACTACACCAATCTTGATCTCACCGGATATAGGTAAGAATTATGTACTATTTTTTGATGTGTTTTGTAATGGGCATGAGGCTGTGTTGATGCAAGATGAGAAGGTTGTGGCTTATGGGTCAAGTAAATTGAGACTCTATGAGCGTAATTATCCCACTCATGATATTGAGTTGGTTATAGTAGTTTCTGCCTTAATGTGATAGAGGCACAACTTTTTAGGGGAACAATTCATGGTGTGTAGTGATCACAATATTCTAAAGTATATCTTTTTTGGAATGAGATTTGAATCTTCAGCATTGAAGATGTATTGAGTATCTACAGGCCTTCAACTTTGAGTTGGTATATACACCAGGTAAAGGGAACAGTGTTGCTAATTCTATCAGCATGAAGGCATAGAACCTGGTGGTTTAGGAATCCATCACCGAGTGAATGATGATGGATTTTTTCAAGTAGATGTACTTGGAGGTGCAAGATGAAAATGGTCAAGAGAATCTTGCATCCAATGCAGTTGAGTTGATTCTTATTAGTTGTTTTTGGGAAGTCATCTCGACAATGGTGAATGTTTGTCCATGAAGGAATTTCTTAAAGGTAGGGATCCACATTCTAGGTGGGACGTCGGTGTAGACATGGTAGTTTTAGTTCAAGGCCATGTTTTTTTCCTAGTATGCATTCATGAAGAGTTGATGTGTGAGTTCCATTTATTGAAATGGGATGTGCATCCTGGTTTGACCAAGATATATTGTGATCTCTGTATGCTGTTTTGGTGCCCAAAGATGAAAATCGATGATGAAGGCTTCATGGCACGGTCCTTACCTCTCATCAGGTGAAAGTTGAGCATCAACCCCCAGGTGGTTTGTTACATCCATTGGCTATTCTGGAATGGAAGTGAGATGATGTTATGATGGATCTTGTTGTGGGTCTTATGAGGATTCCTCTAAAGAATAATTAAAACTGGTTGGTTGTGGATCGGTTAACGAAAGTGGCTCATTTCTTACTGATTTAGGAGACTTACACCACTGGTAATTGGGTATGTTCTATGTTTGGTAAATATTACGGTTCAATGGTGTATTATGGACTATAGTTTTAGATTGTGATCCTCATTTCACATCACGCTTCTAGAAAGGGTTGCAGAAGGCATTAGGTACACAGGTGCTTTTGATTACTACTTTCCACCCATAGATGGACGCGCAATCGGAGCACAAAATCAAAATGATGGAAGATATGTTGAGGGATTGTGTGTAGGATTTTGGTAGTTTCTGTGAGGAGCACATATCGGTTATTTAATTTTCCTACACCAATAGTTTTTGGGCTACGGTTCAGATGGCACTATTTGAGGCTCTCCATGGGAGGTTATATAGGTCCCTGCTGTGTTGGCTGGAGGCCAGTGAATCAGAACTATTGGGACCAAGTCTCGTGCATGATACTTCATAGAATGTTGAGATGATTCACATGAATGTGGAAATAAATCTGAGTAGGTATAATTCCTTTGTGGGTCATACGTATAGATCTCATGAGTTCGAGGTGGGTGATAGTGTGTTCCTTCAGGTGTCTCCATGGATGGGTCGCCGAAGGATTCTGAAGTAGGTAAAGATGTTTCTTAGGTATGTGTGGTCATTTAGAATGGTAGAGATGATCGGGAAGGAGACTTAATGGTTTTCACTTACACAATAGCATCGTGGGATGCATGACTTGTTTCATGTTTTTAGAGCTTCGACAATATCACCTTGACTCATCTCATGTTTTAGATGTTGTTGATTTTGAGCGTGATGTTGATGTGTCCTTTGAGAAGCATCATGTTCGTGTCCTGGATCATAGTAATAATGTATTGCATGCCTAGTTTTTCCATTAGTCCAAGTACTATGGTCACATGAGAATGTTTAGGAACTAACATGGGAGTGGGGATCTGATATGCGGGCTCAGTGGGCCGATCTATTTTCCTTGGAAGTGCACTGATGCTTTGTAGCTCGGCCTGAGGATGAGCCGTTATATGGTGGGGAGGATGTAAGATCCCAGATCATGTAAAAGAATGTTCCCATTTATATTTTGGTTTGAATATAAATTTAAGTAAATTAATTCCTTACCATGTCCTTAAAGAGGATCGGTGGTATTATGAGGGTTTTGGACATGAAAATATTGAAAAATAGATTTTTGGGTAGGTTGTAGGGTATGTGCATGGTTAGTGATTACTATGAGGAAAACATAGGAAACCGCGAGGGAAGTGGTTTTTTGGAAAGTGGCCTCATCATGGTTATTTCACGATTTGTAAAACTGTGCTGGTAAACCGTGCACCCCATAAAATTTTAAAAAATTAACATATTTCCAGTCCTGGATTTTAATACCCAAATTAGAATGTCCTACCGATTCTCCCCTCTTCACCCTATGAATGAAACAAATCTCCCAAGATCACCGAAAGATTGATCTCCCTCATTTTTAAGGAATTTTTGGTGTTTCTGGTTATTGATCGAAGTTCCGGGTAAGGAAAATTCGGTCCTTGTTTCACTTTTGAGTTTACAGTTTGTATCTTCTTCTCCACTATTTATAATTCTCTAAACCTGACTCTTTGGGTGAGATCTAAGTTGATGCTTCAAGGGTTTGTTTAAGTGGGATCTAAGTGCTCAATTAATAGTTTGTTCACCAACGGAATCAAGGTAGGTGGTCTAGATGTTATATTTCATGGTTTATTTGTGGATTTTTGCATATGTGGTTTTTTTCTTGGGTGTCTCTTGGTATGTCTTGATCACCCTTGGAATGATTATGTAAAATGTTTATTAAGAAGGTAAATGGAAACCCCCATGATCCCCATGGGATGTGTCGAGGGTGATGAGACTAATCTAGGGCCACCCATGGGGTGTCCCGACTCTCCCAGTCCACGGGATTAGTAACGAACTAGTGGGATTGTTGTGTAGTTATATAGAGCCTTGAAAAACATGTCTATGTGATTAATTGTATTGAAGTTGAAGCTAAGTGACTCACCTAAGCTTAATAATTACCTAATGGATATTGAGTTAACATGGAAATGATTAAAGACCATAATAAAATGGATTATGTTCCTGGTAATGAAGCCTAGTGAGTTAGGACTAATGAACGAAGCATTGTGATATAAGAATAATGAATTAATGATTTGTGAGATATGATTAATAAAAGGAGAATTAGGCTACGTGGATAAATGATGTGAATTGTTGTAAATGTGTTAATGTTTTATGGCATGGTATTGACTCTTTTGTTATCATTACGATTATATTTTCATTGGGAAATGGTTTTGATGTTGTGTGAATGGTTAATGAATAGATATATGTATAGCATGTGCACATGGTGTGTTTGAGTGGGGTATTGAATTGAGGTTATATGCCCACAGGTCAAGTTAGACTGAGGCTCTAAACTCCACCACTAATGCACTGGTTAGGGAAAAGGACTGAGTCTTAGTTCCCCTAATGGTTACATCCACCCTGAATGAGGCTTTGAGGTAAAGATATGGTTTTCATGAGGAATTTAGTCCTAATGAGATAGGATAGCCGTGTGTTTTTTCTCATGCATGTGATTAGGAACTTTGATCCTATGTAACATGTTGTGTTTGATGTACCAATTTTAAATGTGTTGGAAATGGAATGTAGTGGAAAATGTTGAGTCAATAAGGTTTTCCTTATGACTTTTTCATTCCTTCTTGTTTTGAAAATCACAAAAACCTTTCTTAAGGAAAAATGCTTTCTTAAGAAAAAAATGCTTTCGTAAGGAAAAATTATTTCTTAAGGATAAATGATTTCTTAAGGAAAATTGATTTTATAAGGAAAATTTCTTTTATAAGGAAATTTATCCTTATCATATTTTAATCCATATTTTTTTTCCTAAGTATAAAATTCAGATTCATTGTTATTTTATCGGATTTGTTTAATACTTTGATATAAAGTATTCTGTTTAAGGATCCGAATTCTGGATAAGAACTGTAAGGAAGTTTCACTCCGTATTCCAGATGAGAACTGTAATTAAGTATCATTCCGAATTGCGGATATGAACTCTGACTAAGTTCTATTCTAGATTCAGGATACGAATTCTTATAAAGTTCAACATTGAATTCTCATTATGAATTCTAATGACGAATTCTCATTACGAATTCTGATAATGAATTTTCATTAAGAACTATGATGATGAAATCTAATTACGAATTCTGATGACGAATTATCATTCCGAATTCTCATTCCAAATTCACCTATTAAACAGAATCTGATTATCTTTGTTTTATACACTCTGAATTTATTGAGACTCAGATAATTATCTTGGTTAGACTTCAAACTTTTATTTTGCCTATGCCTTTATATTTTAACTACTCTTTATTATTTTCCTTTCACTCCGAATCCTCACTCCGAAGCTTTCATTCCGAACTTTTTGAGTTTGAATTAAAACGATGTCGTACATTCTGTTACACTTGTTTTGTTATAAAACGGTGTAGTCTATTTTGTTATAAACTAACCGTTGTCTAAGTGACACGTGTACAGGTCCCTCCGATCTTTCAGGAAAATACGACCGTTGGAGAAGGAGTCGACCTTACCTATAAATAGGAGCTCATTTGAAAGAGCTCAAGGCTGATGAAAAGTGCTGTTGAATAGTGCTGCTGAAGTGCTGAAAGGCTGACTAATCTTCGACTCATGTGATTACATGGTTGAAGTGATTTCTAGAGAGAGATACTCTTATTAACTCTCAATGCTTCGTACGACTCCGAATGTTGGTGATTACATTCGAGGACTTCCGGGGATAGGAATACAGAGGTTTCCAACACCTTGAAGTTGAACGCTTCCTTGTTGAGGAAGACAAAGGTTGCCAACTACCTTGAAGTTGAGGGTTTGTGGGGATAGCAAGACAGAGACTCCGATCATCGTATCGAGGGCTTACCCTGGTGTGGGTAAGACAGACTTGCTTGAAAGTATAAATCAAGGGACCTTTATCCAAGGTTGTTGGATACCCTTCTCTTTGGGTTAAAAGACTTATATTTTGTTACTAGTAGTTCTATTACTTGTTTATATTCTGCTTCATTTTGTATTATAAGGAAAGTATAACTTTCTTATACTTCCTTACATGTACTCTGTTTCATTTAGATTCTATACGCTTTAAGGTAGAATCTCATATTGTAATATTTTTTTCAGTTTCTTTTTTCGGAACCATATTTCCGGAACCTACTTTCGGAATCTCTTTCCAAGTTTGCATTCGATGTTAGAGGTGTTGTGAATTTGCTTAGTTTAACTTTGTTAAACTTAGCCCTTTCCTTTTCTTAAGGAAATCATAGTTATTCATAACTAACTTTAAAAGTTCCAAAGGAATTGTTAAAGTTTACAATTCACCCCCCTCTTGTATATTGAGCATCTACATCATTATTTTGATCCTACAATTGGTATCAGAGGATCTCTCTGAAATACTTATACTTACGAATAAGTCTTTCTTGCTCACTTTTCCATTCCGAACTTTTCTATTCCAAAAATTCCCAATCTAAACATTGTGATTACGAATCTTTGCTACTAACAAGTTTGTGTATCGAAGGTTTCTAGTATAGCAGGAATTAATGTTGGTTCGGTTGATAATCTAAATCCTACAAGACCACCAATCTTTGATGGTAATGATTATGAGTACTGGAGAGATCGAATGAAGACTTTTGTTATCAACACTGGAGTAGAAAACTTTGTTATGCTTAGTGGTGATTATAAAATTCCTGATAAGAAAGTTAGAACATTTACTAACCAGGAAAAGCAAGAATATCAACTAAACTATAAGGTACGCAATACTCTACTATGGTCAATGACTAGAAATATATATAGCCAAATTTCTTCTTGTGAAGAAGCTAACTATATCTGGAAGAAGTTAGAGGTTACACACTTTGGGACTTCTAAAGTGATTGAGACTAGAAGAGCTATGCTTAGAGCTGAATATCATGTCTTCAATTTTCCTTATGATGAACCAATATGTAAAGTAAAACAGAGATTTATGACCATCGTCAGCAGCCTACAGTCTATAGGAGTGAAAGGATTAGATGATGAAGCTCTTTTGGATAAAATAATTGATATTATGCCTAATGAGTGGGAATCCAAAAGAACAGCTATAGATGAAAACAGGAAGGTCACTCAGATCTCTCTTGATGAGCTTTTTGGAACTCTTCTACAACATGAAACAATAATGAAGAGATATGCTGACAACATCAAGAAGAAGAATGGAAATGGTACTATTGAATTTACTACAACTTCAAATCAGATGAAAGCTAAGACTGCTGAGAGAGTAACCAGGTCCAAGTCTAAGAAAGTTATTTTCCAGTCTGAATCTAGTGAGAGTGAAGCCTCAGAAAATGAACTAGAAAATCTTGCTCGAAGGATGAACAAGATAGCTGGCCAGAGAAATTTTCAATCAAACTATAAGAAAAAGGACAGGAAAGATAAGAAAGATGGAGAAGTTACTTGTTATGAATGTAAAATAGCTGGACATATTAGACCAGATTGCCCTATGCTCAAAAATAAAGAAAGAAAAGAAAGGCATTCAGACAGGAACAAAAAGAAATATTATAAAACCAAAGCTAAGAATGTTTTGAAAGCCAATGACACCTGGAGTGCCTGTGGTGGTGACTCTTTAGATGAATCTTCTGATTATGAATCATCAGGATAGATGAATCTTGGTCTTATAGCCAGATTACCTATTGATAATCATTGTCTTATGACTAAGGTACGAAATGCTAAATCATTGACCAATGTTTCTTTAAATTCTAATGATACTAAGTATTATAACACTTCTGATGAAGAATCTTCTTCTGATGAGTAAAATACTTTACCTACTTATGAAGAAGTCTCTAGGTTTGCTGAACTTCTTGAAATTGAGAATTCCAAACTCAATAAGAAACTTGATAAGAAAAATTCTAGGAATTCTATTCTTACAAAAGAGATATCAGATATTTCTAAAGATCTTGATAGGAAAAATGCTGATTTTGAAAGTATCTCAAAAAATCTTGAGGAAGTAAGTTCTAAGAAGAACAAACTATCGAATGAATTAGAAAAATTAATTTCTAATAAAAATGTTTTTGAGCCTAGCTCTAGTTCTAAAACTAATGATTTTGAGGATAAAAACTTGGTTGTAAAACTCAAGTCCGGAATTTTTTCCTTAAAGAAGTGTTTATCAAAATTTACCCATGGTAAGGAAAATTTTGATAAAATTTATTCTCAAATACGACCTTTAATAAATAAATCTGGATTTGGTTATACCCATGCAAAACCAATTTTCAGTAACAATTATTTTGTTCCTCAAAGTGCCCCATTTTGTACTAAGTGTCAATGTGGTGGTCACTGGGCAAAGAATTGTTCCTTAAACAAAACCCAATCTTTAGGATTTCACAAAGCTTACTTCTCTAAGAAGATAAGGGTTCCTAAAATTTTATTATCTGGAAATCTCAGATCCAAACATGTTTGGATTCTGAAAGTCTAATTTTCTTCTTGATTTCAGGAAAATAAAGAGAGTACCAGCAACAATACATGGTACATGGATAGTGGATGTTCCCAGCACATGACTGGTAACAAAAGATATTTTGAAAAGATTATCAAAATGAAAGGAGGAAAGGTAACTTTCAGAGATAATGCTAAGGGAGAGATTGTTGGTATTGGTAATATTGTTCTTCTTGGTAAAACCTTGATTTCAAATGTTCTTTTTGTTAAAGGTCTTAAGCACAACCACATTAGCATAAGTTAGTTATGTGATGAAGTTTACCTTGTGAATTTTAGGAATGATAAGTGTTTAGTTCACAATTCCAAGGAAGAATTTATTCTCTCATCCAATAGGCAAGAGAATGTTTACACATTAAACTTAGCAGATCTTAGAAGCCAATATTTACCTTGCCTAAGTGCAATGGAAGATCATTCCTGGTTAAGGAATAGAAGACTAGGTCATTGTAACCTTAGGAACCTATGTAAACTGTCTAAGAAGATACTAGTTAAGGATCTACCGGAGCTTAGATTTGATTCTTCTAAAGTTTGTGATCCTTGTCAATATGGAAAGCAACATAAATCTAGTTTTAAATCAATCGGTGAAGTCTCAACAACCAATGCATTATAGTTAGTGCACATGGATCTTTTTGGTCCAACACAAACTAGAAGTATTGGAGGCAAATACTATGTGTTTGTTCTAGTTGATGATTACACTAGGTTTACATGGGTCTATTTTCTAGAAAAGAAGTCTGAAGCTTTTTCATATTTCAAAAGTTTTAGAGCTCAAGTTAAAAATGAGAAAAACCTTCCATTGAAAACTATTCATAGTGATCATGGAGGAGAATTTCAAAATTCTGATTTTGAAACTTTTTGTAGTAAGAAAGGTATTACTCACAATTTTTCCGCACCTAGAACTCCTCAACAGAATGGTGTAGTTGAAAAAAGAAATAGAATTCTTCAAGAGATAACTAGAACCATGTTGAGTGAATATTCTATAGCTAGACATTTCTGGGCTGATACTATATGTACTGCTTGTTATACTATAAATCGAGTTTTGATTAGACCTTTTCTTAATAAAACTCCTTATGAGTTATGGAATGGTAGGAAACCAAGATTATCCTACTTCAAGGTTTTTGGTTGAAAAGTATTCATTTTGAATACTAAAGATAACTTACATAAATTCGCACCAAAATCTGATGAAGGAATTTTCTTAGGATATTCCACAACATCTAAGGCTTATAGAGTTTTTAATAAAAATACTTGAACTGTTGAAGAAAAAGTACATGTAAAATTTTATGAGTTAGATCCTTTTGTTTTTAAACCATCCCTACCTACATCCTCGGATGTGTTTTCAAAAACTGAATATCAACCTTTGATAGAAGAACCTTCTGATAAGGATAATGTTCAAGAAGATACTTCTGAAACATTTACCCCAGAATATTTTCTACCCTATGTTGATGACCAGGTTTTACAAAACCCAAATCATGTGTTTCTTAAGAATCATCCCAGTGATAGTATCATTGGTGATGTAAATCAACCTGTAAGGACTAGAAGTTCCTTAAGAAATGATGTAGAACATCTAGCATTTCTTTCCCAATTAGAACCTAAAAGCACTGATGAAGCTTTAGGTGATGATGATTGGATTAAAGCCATGAAAGATGAATTAAATGAATTTGAAAGGAATAAAGTCTGGACCTTGGTTGAAAGACCTAAGGAAACTTCTGTTACTAGAGTAAAATGGGATTTCAGAAATAAATGTGATGAAAATGGAGTCATAGTAAGAAATAAAGCTAGACTTGTTGCTAAAGGCTATAATCAGCAAGAAGGAATAGAGTATGAAGAAACCTATGCTCCAGTAGCTAGACTTGAATCTATCTGTATTCTACATGCCTTTACAGCATTCTTTAATTTCGAACTTTTCCAAATGGATGTGAAATGTGATTTTCTTAACGGTTATGTTCAAGAGGAGGTTTTTGTTGAACAACCTACTGGTTTTGAAGATACAAGACATCCTGATCATGATTTTAGACTTACCGAAGTTTTATATGGTCTTAAACAAGCCCCACGAGCATGGTATGATAGACTCACGATATTTTTGCTTCAAAATAACTATGTTAAGGGAAATGCAGATCCTACTCTTTTTATAAAGAAAGATAAGAAAAATGTTTTTATTGTTCAAATTTATGTTGATGACATCATATTTGGTTCAAATCAACAATCTTTGACCGACTCTTTTTCAAGTCTAATTGAAATTTGAGTGTGAAATGAGTATGATGGGTGAGTTAACATTTTTCCTTGGTTTGCAAATTTCTCAAAAACTAGAAGGGACTTACATACCTCGACATAATTATATTAAAGATCTTCTTAAAAAGTATGGTTATGAAAAAACTATGAGTTTAAGTACTCCTATTGGTACCTCAAATTCGTTAGATCTTGATGAAGTTGGGAAACCAGTAGATCAAACAGCTTTTAGAGGTATGATAGGAAATTTACTTTAATTAACAGCTAGTTGACCAGACTTAATGTTTTCAGTATGCTTATGTGCAAGATATCAATCCAATCCTAAGGAATCTCACTTGAAGGTAGTAAAAAGAATTTTTCGCTACCTTAAGGGAACCATGGATCTAGGATTATTTTATACTTCTGGAAATGATTTTGTCCTAAAAAGATTTTCTGATGCTGACTTTGGTGGATGTAGATTGGATAGAAAAAGTACATCCAGAACTTGTCATTTCATAGGAGATTTATTAGTTTCTTGGTCCTGGAAGAAGCAACATTCTGTAGCACTTTCCACTGCTGAAGCTGAATATGTAGTAGCTGTAATTTGTTGTGCTCAAGTGTTGTGGATGCAACACACACTCACAGACTATGGCTTGAGTTTTACTAAAACTCAAATTTTGTGTGATAACACAAGTTCCATTTCCCTTAGTAAGAACCCTGCACATCACTCCCGTGAAAAACACATAGATATTAGGCATCACTTTCTTAGGGATCACACACTCAAAGGAGATATTATTCTTCAGTTTATCGGAACGCAAGATCAACTTGCTGATATTTTCACAAAATCGTTGCCTTCTGATAGATTTGAGTATACTAAACAGATGTTAGGAATGATAACCATAAGGTAATCCTCCTTAATTAACTTTCTGTTGAAAAAATATCCTTACAGTAATAAACTCCTTTTCATATGGGGAGTACATTTGTTTGTTAGTTTAACAAAGTTTTTAAAAGTTTGTTTTCAAACTTTTCGAAACGAAGATTTACGGAGTGGAAGTTCCGGAACTACAATTTTTTAGAATGGACATTTTTGTACAGAATACTTCTGGAATGGAGTGTTCATATTGAAAATTTCCGGAATGAAAATTTCGTACTGGTATTTTCATAATGGAACTTTCATACTGAATCTCTCATAATATGTTTTTTTAAAAAAAAATTTGGAATTTGTTTTTTGTACTCAGTTTTTCGTAATGAGTTTTTTTTCTCTTACTATGTTTTTTTACTTAGTTTTCCGTAATGAGTGTTCCGTAATAAGTTTTTTGTACTAAGTTTATTTTTCGTAGTAAAGTTTTTGCGAACTCTGTCTTCTCATAATAAAGTTACTTTTCATAGTCATTTTTATATTACCCATTTCGATTAATCCTCCTAAAGCCAATCCGAAAGGTATGATTATCCTACTCAAGTTTTCGTAGTCGTATTTTACTTGCTGGCATTTTCTTATATTTTGTTTTCGGATTATATTTTTCATAATTTTTTTAATAAAAACCTCAAAAAGATCGGATTTAAGTTTTCAACCTTCAGATCTGATCTCAGCTTATCCCAACCGTTAGATCAACAGAGGAATTTGAACCGTCGTTCCATTTCCTATATAAAGGGGACCCAAATACTCGTCCCACATCGATTTCAAGCTCTCGCTTCCCGAATCTCTGCCTCTGTATTAAAGCCATTCCGAACATCAGTTTTTTTTCCGTTCCGAACATCTCAGAGGACTTCAGATCCGAATGTATGTAGAGTTATCTTCTCAAGAAATGTCATATACTAAGCCTATTTCACAATGGTTAGTTTACAGAGAAAGGTTAGTCCATCCGGATTTCTTCAACAACTATGATTCACTTATTTCAAAGAAAATTAAGTTGAATGGCCGGGAAGATGTTACTGTGTCCAAACTGGGGAATCAAGATGATGTCTTTTCGGAGTTACTTGTTGAGTTCTATGAAACAGTTTCCTTCTATCAGGAAGATAATAAGGAGAAGTTTTCTTTTAAGTCTTATGGCAAGACCTAAAGCTTTCTTATACCAAGGCAGCAATCTTGGTAGGGCTGACCTATGAAGGAGAAGCCGAGTTCATATCTCATGTGTTGCCAGATTCTAAGGGTAGCTTCAACAAGGAAAAAGCCTTGAAAACTCTCAGACTCTCAGATGAAAAAGCTCCGAAGATTGAAAGTTTGCCTACAAATTTCCGGATTCTAGAGTTGTGGGTACAAGGGCTTATCGTACCAAGGAAAGGTGATAAGGAAAGTTTAAAGAAGAGTGAGATCTATATCTTAGATTTCCTGATAAATCTAAGGAAGTTTAACTTCATGAGACACATTCTTATAACCATTGATAATCTTAAGAAAGGAAATCTCAGAGCCCAGATCGTAATGTACCCTGCAATATTATCAAAGTTGATAGTTCGGTGCCTTGATTCCTTCAAGGAAGCTTGCAGATCTAAGCCAAGGGTTTGAAAAATTTTGTTGGTCAGTGATGATACCCTTAAGAGGATGGATGTGGCTTTCAACAAGGAGACTGGTGAGTTCTTCGATTTACCTAATCAAGATGAAGCGGCTCCGATGACTGTTGAACCGGAATCATCTAATCCAGTAAAGAAAAGAAAGTTGAAAGAAGTTACTACTGAGGTACAGGATCCTAAAGCCAAGGAAGTTCAAACCGCACCTCCCAAACCAAAGAAGAAGAAGGCTTTTCCTGATGAGGTTGTTGCCAAGTGGAGAGTAGATAAAGAGAAAAGGAAAGAAGGGGATCCGCAGTTCGGATTGGACCTTGTGGAAGCTAAGGCATTGAAGGAGAGAACTGTTGATGAACTTGAAAAACAAGTAAAGGAGAAGAAGCTCAATAAGAAGATGTCAGAAGCCGAGGCAGTCCAAGCATTGTTAAAATTTAATGAGATGGTATCTGGAAGCATTCCAGTTCCGAGATCTTTCTCCTTGGAATCTATACCTAAGACTCCAGGAAGAAACCTTGATTTTCCGGAAGATATTACAACAGAACATATTGAGAAACTCGATCAGATTCAACAAGTGGAAGAGGAAGAACAAGTTGCTGAAGCAAGTGGTGAAACATGAGACTTATTGAAAGAAGTAGATGCGTATAAGGGGTCGCCTTCGGAACACCTATCACTCCAATCATCAGAGGATGAATCCTATAAGTTAGTAACTCCAGAGAAGGATATGAATGAGGAATATGTTGTTCAAAATGTTGTTGATGATATTGTTCAAGTGTCTACTGGCGAGCAGAAAACCCCTGATCAAGAATCGATTCTGAAAAAAGACAAGGGAAAGAAAATCCTTGTTGAGACTCCGAAATCAGTTGCTAGCAAGAAAAGAGAATATGGTGATTCATCTAAAAGGAATTTGGAGCTTATTGAGGAAGAAAATTCTCCAAGTAAAGTTTCAGTTTCGGAGTCATCCTCTGTGGGGCATGACTTTGTTGTCCAGTCTTTAAAGAAGTTGGTGGGATCCATTCTGACCTTCTCAAGTATTGATTCAAGATGTCAGATGCTCCAATATTCTTTGAATCACAAAACTGACTCCGTATCTATGGTTATGGACAAGTGCGTTGAGATTGAGGCTCAGTTCAAAACCTTCTTTGTTGGCTACAAAGCTCATAGAAAATCTTGCAAGAAGATGAAAAACTGGTCTAAGAAGAATGTTGAAGAGATGAGATTATTTGATGAGTTTCAAGACAATGATAAAGACGCCATTGAAATTGAGGACAGGAAGATAAATGAGCTGACTTCCTCCTTTGAAGAGAAGCTAACAGATGAAAAGAACTTTTGGATTCAAGAAGTCAGAGATCTGAATGGGAAAATGAATTCCATTTCTCAAAACTGGAAATTTGAAATGGATCATCGAATTGAGTTTGAACAGAGGATGAAGGCTCAGGAAGAAAAGATCAAAGCTCAGGAAGAAAAGCTGAAAACCCAGGAAGAAAAGATTGAGGCTCAATCTGCAAGAATAGTGGTCTTAGAGAAGCAAGCTGAAGAAGATCATAAAGACCTGAAAAAGATCAAGACTATTATTAAGGGGCTCATTTCGAAGGAAAAAGATCCGAAATAACCAAATCTGATCTTTTTGTTGTAATATTTTTTTTACCGAAGATTTCAAACTTAATGAAATTTGTGCTTGTCGTTACTTTTGTTGTTGCTACTAATGTTTCAGGTACTTTGTTTTTTTTCATTCCCTCTATTTCTTTTTGAAAATCACAAAGGGGGAGAACGGAAAGATCCTTAAGAAAAAGAAGAACTCAAATGAGAGTTTATCAAAGGGGGAGAAGGAAAAGATTTCTAAGGAAAAAAGAACTCTAATAAGAGTTTGTTTAAGGGGGAGTTTTTCATTTAAGAAGACTTTCTTATTCATAATGAAATGCCACTCCGGAAATCTAGAATACTATCCTTAGAGTTTTAAAGCCTAAGGGGGAGTTAGTCGTATTCATCAATATCCTCAAACAAAAGAGAGATAAGCCTTAATGTTTTTTTTCTTTCTTCTTAGAATTTCTTTTTCGTAAGGATGTTTGTGCTTTCCAAAAAGGGGGAGATTGTTGAGTCAATAAGGTTTTCCTTATGACTTTTTCATTCCTTCTTGTTTTGAAAATCACAAACACCTTTCATAAGGAAAAAATTTTTCTTATGAAAAAATGCTTTCTTAAGGAAAAATGATTTCTTAAGGAAAAATGCTTTCTTAAGGAAAATTGCTTTTATAAGGAAAATTGCTTTTATAAGGAAATTTATCCTTAACATATTTTCATCCATATTTTTATTCCTATGTATAAAATTCGGATTCATTTATGTTTTCTCGAATTTGTTTAAAACTTTGATATAAAGTATTCTGTTTAAGGATCCGAATTCTGGATACGAACTGTTAGGAAGTTTCACTCTGGATTCCAGATGAGAACTGTAATAAAGTATCATTCCGAATTCCGGATATGAACTCTGACTAAGTTCTATTCCAGATTCAGGATACAAATTCTTATGATGTTCGACATTGAATTCTCATTACGAATTCTAATGATGAATTCTCATTACGAATTCTGATAATGAATTTTCATTAAGAACTATGATGATGAAATCTAATTACGAATTCTGATGACGAATTATCATTCTAAATTCTCATTCTGAATTCACCTATTAAACAGAATCTGATTATCTTTGTTTTATACACTCTGAATTTATTCAGACTCCGAAAATTATCTTGGTTAGACTCCGAACTTTTATTTTTCCTATGCCTTTATATTTTGACTACTCTTTATTATTTTCATTTCACTATGAATCCTCACTCTGAAGCTTTCATTCCGAACTTTTTGAGTTAGAATTAAATCGATGTCATACATTCTGTTACACTTGTTTTGTTATAAAACGGTGTCGTCTATTTTGTTATAAACTAACCGTTGTCTAAGTGACACGTGTACAGGTCCCTCCGATATTTCTGAAAAATATGACCGTTGGAGAAGGAGCCGACCATGCCTATAAATAAGAGCTCATTTGAAAGAGCTCAAGGTTGATGAAAAGTGCTGCTGAACAGTGTTGCTGAAGAGCTGGAAGGCTGACTGATCTTCGACTCATGTGATTACATGCTTGAAGTGATTTCTAGAGAGAGAGACTCTTATTAACTCTCAAAGCTTCGTGTGACTCCGAATGTTGGTTATTACATTCGAGGACTTCCGGGGATAGGAAGACAGAGGTTTCCAACACGTTGAAGTTGAGGTCTTCCTTGCTGAGGAAGACAGAGGTTTGCAACTACCTTGATGTTGAGGGCTTGCGGGGATAGAAAGACAGAGACTCTTATCTTCGTATCGAGGGCTTACCCTGGTGTGGGTAAGACAGACTTGCTTGAAAGTATAAATCAAGGGACCTTTATCCAAGGTTGTTGGATACCCTTCTCTTTGGGTTAAAAGACTTATATTTTGTTACTAGTAGTTCTAATACTTGTTTATATTCCGATTCATTTTGTTATATAAGGAAAGTATAACTTTCTTATACTTCCTTACTTGTACTCTGTTTGACTACTAGAAATGTAGGCTATACCAACGGTTTATAACCGTTGCTATAGGCTGGAAAACCGTTGGTATAGGGTATACCAACGGTTTTCCAAACCGTTGGCCAGTAAGGCGTGGGGAAAGCCCTTTACCAACGGTTTCATTTAAACCGTTGGTATAGGCTCGAGAAATCTGGAAACTCTTTACCAACGGTTTAGAACCGTTTGTAATGGTTTTTCCAGAGCTGCTGCACATCAGCCCCAAGAAGCCCCCCAAGAAGCCCTACCATACACATGCATAAGAAACAGTGCACAACAGCCCTCCAGTATACCCTAAACTATACACCTGCATAAAAAATATCACAAAAGCCACATACAAACTTCAAAAAGTATAAAAAACACCTAAAATAGCCCAAAAAACACATATGACAACAATCATCCGGTGGTAATTCACCTCACCCATCAAATTCTAATAGGTAGAATAGTTTGATAAATATCTATTAGAGTTGAATAAGACATTCAAATTGACTCAAATCCCATTTTTTTGTGATACTAGGTTTGGGTATGTAATTATTTGTGATGAATTTTGCATTGAACTTGTATTGTTTATAAAATATGTTGAAAAGATATTTTCTTAGGAGTCTCGTCACTTATGACCCGATGACTGAAACTACCCAACTCATGAAAAAGAGTTTGCGACTATCGTTGATGAGTGTAAATTTCAGTTGTATTCACTTAAAATGATTTCCATTTGAAATAAAAGAGATACATTGAGTGGTGTCGTCCACACCGCATCTCGGATTGAGGCTGAGTTGACTCGTACATCTCACAAATGACCCATGGATACATGTCCTAAAGTATCAACAGTATCCGAATGCCTTTGTTCTTTTTTACGTATGTTAGTTATTGTTTTAACTTAAACTATTGTCCATTTCAAAGAAAACTTACACACTTTGAGTGGTGTCGGCCACACCGTGCCTCGAGTTGAGGCGGGGTTGACTTGTACATGTCACAAATGACCCATGGATCATTGTCCTAATGTTTCAATAGAATCCGAAAGCGTTTGGTCGGTTTTCCGTATGACGTTTTTTTACTTAAAAGTGCATCCATTTTAAACAAAAGATAGACACTTTCAGTGGTCCCGGCCACACCGGCCCTCGGATTGAGTCAAGGTTGACTCTTACACGTCACATATGACCCATGGATCTTTGTCCTAAAGTTTCAACAGAATCCGAATGCGTTGGGTCAGTTTTCCGTATGCCAGTTGTTGTTTTCACTTAAAATCATGTTCATTTCAAATAAAAGTTAGACACTTTGAGTGGTGTCGGCCACACCGCGCCTCGGATTGATGCGGGGTTGACTCGTACATGTCACAAATGACCAATGGATACATGTCCTAAAGTATCAACAGTATCCGAATGTGTTTGTTCACTTTTCCATATGTGGTTTTTTTACTTAAAAGCGCATCCATTTTAAACAAAAGAAAGACACTTTGAGTGGACCTGGCCACACCAGCCCTCTAATTGAGGCGTGGTTGACTCGTACACGTCACATATGACCCATGGATACATTTCCTAAAGTATAAATAGTATCTGAATGCCTTTGGTCCGTTTTCTGTATGTCAGTTGTTGTTTTAACTTAAACCGTTGTCCATTTCAAAGAAAAGTGACAAACTTTGAGTGTTCTCGGCCACACCGGCCCTCGGATTAAGGCGTGGTTGACTTTTACACGTCACATATGACCCATGGATCGTTGTCCTAAAGTTTCAATAGAATCCGAATGCGTTTGGTCGGTTTTTCGTATGAAAGTTGTTGTTTTCACTTAAAATCATGTCCATTTCAAATAAAAGTTAGACACTTTGAGTGTTGTTGGCCACACCGCGCCTCGGATTGAGTTGGGGTTGACTCGTACACATCAAAAATGACCCATAAATCATATTCCTAAAGTTTCAACATAATCCGAAAGTGTTTGGTCGGTTTTCCGTATCTTGTTTCTTTTACTTAAAAGCGCATCCATTTTAAACAAAAGAAAGACACTTTGAGTGATACCGGCCACACCGGACCTCGGATTGAGGTGGGGTTGACTCGTACACATCACATATGACCCATGGATCGTTGTCTTAAAGTATCAATAGTATACGAATTCCTTTGGTTGGTTTTCCGTATGTCAGTTGTTGTTTTAACTTAAACCGTTGTCCATTTCAAAGAAAAGTGACAAACATTGAGTGGTCCCGGCCACACCGGCCCTCAGATTGTGGTAGGGTTGACTCATACACGTCACATATGACCCATGGATCGTTGTCCTAATGTTTCAATAGAATCCAAATGCGTTTGGTTGTTTTTCCATATGCAAGTTGTTGTTTTCACTTAAAATCCTGTCCATTTCAAATAAAAGTTAGACACTTTGAGTGGTGTCGGCCACACCGCGCCTCAGATTGAGGTGGGGTTGACTCGTACACTTCACAAATGACCCATAAATAATTTTCTTAATGTTTCAACAGAATCCTAAAGTGTTTTGTCGGTTTTCCATATTTCGTTTTTTTACTTAAAAGCGCATCCATTTTAAACAAAAGAAAGATACTTTGAGTGGTATCGGCCACACCGGACCTCGGATTGAGGCGGGGTTGACTCGTACACATCACATATGACCCATGTATCGTTTTCCTATAGTTTCAACAGAATCCGAATGCGTTTGGTTGGTTTTCCGTATGTCAGTTGTTGTTTTAACTTAAACTGTTGTTCATTTCAAATAAAAGTTAGACACTTTGAGTGGTACCGGCCACACTGCGCCTCATATTGAGGCAGGGTTGACTCGTACACATTACATATGACCCATGGATTGTTTTCCTACAGTTTCAACAGAATCCGAATGTGTTTGGTTGATTTTCCGTATGTTAGTTGTTATTTTAACTTAAATTGTTGTCCATTTCAAAGAAAAGTTAGACACTTTGAGTGGTGTCGGCCACACCGCGCCTTGGATTGAGGCGGGGTTGACTCGTACACATCACAAATGACCCATGGATACATTTCCTACAGTATCAACAGTATCTGAGTGTGTTTGGTCAGTTTTCCATATGTGGTTTTTTTACATAAAAGCGCATCCATTTTAAACAAAAGAAATACACTTTGAGTGGTACCGGCCACACCAACCCTCGGATTGAGGCGGGGTTGACTCCTACACGTCACAAATGACCCATGGATACATGTCCTAAAGTATCAAAAGTATCCAAATGCCTTTGGTCTGTTTACCGTATGTCAGTTGTTGTTTTAATTTAAAGAGTTGTCCATTTCAAAGAAAAGTCACACACTTTGAGTGGTCCCGGCCACACCGGCCCTCGGATTGAGGTGGGGTTGACTCGTACACGTCACATATGACCCAAGGATACATGTCCTAAAGTATCAACTGTATTTTAATGCCTTTGGTCTATTTTCCATATGTCAGTTGTTGTTTTAACTTAAACTGTTGCCCATTTCAAAGAAAATTGACACACTTTGAGTGGTCCCGACCACACCGTCCCTCGGATTGAGGCGAGGTTGACTCTTACACGTCACATATGACCCATGGATCGTTTTCCTACAGGTTCAACAGAATCCGAAAGCGTTTGGTCGTATTTCCGTATGCTAGTTGTTGTTTTCACTTAAAATCCTGTCCATTTCAAATAAAAGTTAGACACTTTGAGTGGTCTCGGCCACACCGCGCCTCAGATTGAAGTGGGGTTGACTCCTACATGCAAAAAATGACCCATGTATAAATTTCCTAAAGTATCAACAGCATCTGAATTCATTTGGTCCGTTTTCCATATGTGGTTTTTTTACTTAAAAGCGCATCCATTTTAAGAAAAAGAAAGACACTTTGAGTGGTACCGGCCACACCGGTCCTCAGATTGAGGCGGGGTTGAATCTTACACGTCACATATGACCCATGAATCATTGTCCTACAGTTTCAACAGAATCTGAATGCGTTTGTTTGGTTTTCAGTATGCCAGTTGTTGTTTTAACTTAAACTGGTGTTCATTTCAGAGAAATGTTAGACACTTTGAGTGGTACCGGTCACACTGCGCCTCGGATTGAGGCGGGGTTGACTCGTACACGTCACATATGACCCATGGATCGGTGTCCTAGTGTTTCAACAGAATCCGAATGCGTTTGGTTGGTTTTCCGTATGTCAGTTGTTGTTTTAACATAAACTGTTGTCCATTTCAAAGAAAAGTGACAAACTTTGAGTGGTCCCGGCCACACCGGCCCTCGGATTGAGGTGGGGTTGACTCTTACACGTCACAAATGACCCATGGATCATTTTCCTACAGTTTCAACAGAATCCGAATGCGTTTGGTCAGTTTTCCGTATGTCAGTTGATGTTTTAACTTAAACTATTGTCCATGTTAAAGAAAAGTTAGACACTTTGAGTGGTCCCAGCCACACCGGCCCTCGGATTGAGGCGGGGTTGACTCGTACACGTCACATATGACCCATGGATACATTTCCTAAAGTATCAATAGTATCCAAATTTGTTTGGTCCGTTTTCCGTATGTGGTTTTGTTTACTTAAAAGCGCATCCATTTTAATCAAAAGAAATACACTTTGAGTGGTACCTGCCACACCGGACCTCGGATTGAGGCGGGGTTTACTCGTACACATCACATATGACCCATGGATCGTTTTCCTATAGTTTAAACAGAATCCGAATGTGTTTGGTCTGTATTTCGTATGCTAGTTTTTTTTTCACTTAAAATCCTGTCCATTTCAAATAAATGTTAGTGGTGTCAGCCAGTACTTCAAATCACATTTTCCATATCATCTTCCACATGCATAAACATGAAATACATGGATAACTAAGAATGATAAGTAAAAAAATAGAAAAATGAGCATCACAGTACCAAGGAATACTAAAGGTCTATGTGGTAGACTAATCATACAATAAGAATCAAGTGCAAAAAACAGAATCTGAATGCAACGTCCCTATGAAGCAGAGGAAAACCCCAAAGTGGAAAACTATGTTCAAAAATAAAGAGTTATCCAGAATTCAAAAATGTAATGGATCAATCTTCCTCTGATCAACATCACCATCACTACTATCATCATCAGCCTCATCCTCGCCGCCATCTCTGTCCTCGTCGTCGTCCTCATCCTTGGCATCATCCTCGCCCTCGGCCCCATCCTCGCCCTCAGCCCCATCCTCGGCCACGTCCACATCCTCATCCTCACCCTCTTCCTCTTCAGCATCCTCGTCATCACCAGGAACGTCATCATCTCGATCGCCACTAGAGCTGCCGCCTGGTGCATTGGATGATGCACCCATCGACGACATAAATGTCTGACAAGCCACACTAGCCTCTGGTGGAAGTGATGAACATAAAGCTCTCATCAGTTTCATAAATTCTCTGTCTCTTGTTTGAACTTGTACTTCCAACTCTATGACCCTTTTATCAGACTTTCTTGCATGCTCCTTGACCTGTTCCAACTCGGTGGTACTAGAATGGATACCTGGAGACGACCAATACCTCATCGGGACTATATTATTACCAGGTCGCCAGCGTACTCGACCAGAGTGCTCATCTCCCAAAACCTGATCTAAATGATCGTGTGTCCCAAAATAGTCAGGCTCATAGGCATCAAGAGCCTCTAAAGCAGCCTATAAAAAATAATAATAAATTATTAAATTTCAAATTAGATATTAAACTTTGAAATAATCAAATTAAAACTTACAATCTTCTATTGGGTCGGTTCATTTACCGCAGTTCCATCTTTTTTTATTCTACTCGAGCAAAACAATTTTGCTCGAGGGATACTTCCTTAAATATTCATTTTGTGCTTCTGTAATGACATTGAAACAAAATAAATTGAAAGTATAATCATATATTCATTATTCAATAAATCACATAATTTAAGTATGATCCAATAAAAAGGGAAAGTCCTAAAGAAAAATTATAAACAATTATATCGTACCTACTGCCTCTCATGATCTGACATTGTTGTGCACCCCAAAGAGTGGAGGTATTTCTTTGAATCAATGTTTTTTTTGTTTTTTTCAGAAGATTCCTAAATAATGATTAATAATTAATAATATTATATCAATGTAAATTATGAAAACTCTCATTTAAATAACTCAAATGAGATTAATAACTTAAATTTGGCAGTCGCCCAATGGGTAATCATTTGGCAATATTGATCTATCAGGAAGTCATCCACGATAGGTAATGTCTCTAACTCTGTGCCCACTCTATCATACCAGCCAACATACAACTCATGATTATTAGCTCTCCAAAGCTGTCCTAGCTCTTTTAAACACGATGGCCGTGCACCTTCGCCATCAGGGAAGTTAAACCGAAGCTGAAACCAAATTTATTAGTTCATTTAAATACAAAAATATACTACACTAAATCCAATAGATTTTTTACCCATATTTGTGCCCACGCGTTATCCTTGACTTCGGGTGGCAAATGTTTCCAAGAGAGAGGGCTGACCGGAATGATATCGGAGTATTTGGCTAGCGTCGCCAAAAAACCCCGACATTGCTGTCTAGATTTCTCAATCATTTTTCCATCAACATTGTATTCTACCGTCAACTGTGTCTGGCGGTTCCATACCGCACGCAAGCAAGTACTCCCCCTCCCCTGCCTCCTATCTGTAGATGAACCTGTTATTAAAGAAAAATAATATCAATACAAGTTATAATAAAAATAAATTTTGGTATACAAATTTGATAGAGTTATATAAATATACATGTGGTAGTCGGATCAATGGGTGCAGAAGCTGAAGGAATATCCTATACAGGTGGAGTGTCCCTCAGTGTATGCTCCTCAGCCACATACTGTGTCGCAGCAGGAGTCAAAGAAGGTGGAATATAATAACCTGGAGATAATGAACCAGAAGCACTAGATGATGGCATAGACATCTGGCCAACTTGTAGTGTAAACATCGAAGGTCTAGATATCTCATATGTACCTGATGACATGCCAGGATCAAAATAGGGCATATAAGATACGTCTATGGTAGTGGATCTTCTAACTCTCGCCCCACAAGCCCTCGTACCACCAACCTCTCTACTGGGAGCAATATCAGGGTCCTCGTCAGATATCTGTCGTCTAGGGCGTGGATCCTGAAAAAAAGTTTGACAGAAGAGTAAACACATTATATTATAAGTTATTGAAATATTTATATTTGAAATAAAATTCTCACAATAGGGATGAGTGGAGGAACACCCATCTGTACCATGCGACGATTATTATATGTCATCTTTTTCCGCCACCTCTCTTCAATGGGTGTCATTTCCTGCAATGAAAAAAATATGGAAGTAATTAGAAACATATAACTAATGTGTAACCCAAAAAACAAAATATAGAAAAACCATTCTGATAAAAAGAACATAATGAAACAGAAGATTTATGGTGTTATGAAGGTAAGTACTAGGATACACACTCTGAATGATGTAGGTGGAACATGTAGGTGAGAACACGACTCTATGATTCTATATATTTCCCACCACAACTTCGGGTTCACAATCAACTCTGACAATTGATCTGTTGGGGTCATCATAAGTAATAAACGGATTGCTTCCAATTTCAGTAGGGATAGTGTCAACATCATCATCACCATCATCAAAAACATGTCTGGTATTTACTTCAATAATTACACCGAATTTAGGATGACGATGATCTTTGACATAAAAAACTTGTTTCACCATTGATGCCAATACATATGGTTCATCGGTGGAAAGAGTGTGCGTCATGTCAATAACTCAAAATCCACAATCATCAATAAAGGTGCCTTTCCTCGTCATTGAATCAAACCATTGACATTTCATTATCGTGACTCGACCATGCGAGTAATAATCCAAAATTATTATTTTCTCCACGACACCATAATAAGCAACATTTTCAGAACGACGTCTAGTGTCTGATGAACTAGCATAACAGTCTGTTGTGGCAGTTATCATAACACCATTATGCTGAGTTCTCATGTTTCTTGCTCATTCAGTGATAACAAATTTGTATCCATTTATCACAAGTGATTTACAATCACGAACCATGGTATTAGGACCAAAATCCAAAGCTCTTATTTCCTCAGAAATAGAGTCTGTAGGCAAACTTGATACCTGAAATATAAACAAATAGTAAACTTAATTAAATATTATTTTTATTTAGTTATTACAGAAATATTTTTACCTTCAATTTCAACCAAGCAGAAAACCCTTTGCTATGCAAAGTCTCCTTCTTTCTCAAAGATAAAGAACAATGCTTTCTATATATCAATTCTTTATGTTCCCTGTAGATAAAAATAATAATAGTTTAACAAATATTTAAAATTACAAGAGATAAGATAAGAGATACATGTACAATTAACTTACTTTATATACTCATCGAACAAATCAAAATTGAACAACATTGTGCGATGTGCCATCTCTCGCTCTTCAAGGCTTAATATTGTCAATGATTATGATCCCGGAATTCCTCGTGTCTGAGGAAGTGATGGAAAACTGGGTTTAATTTTCCCATACTGTTCTTCTTCATTTCTCATTGGTCTATTTATTCTCGTAGAATGATCAGACAAATACATTGAGCCGAAATCCATACATTCTTGAGCCAAGTAACCGTTCACAATAGAACCTTCGGGATAATTCCTGTTCCGAACATATGATTTCAATGTGCACATGTTTCTTTCAGTTGGATACATCCAACGGAAAGCAACGGGTCCTCCAAGAAGTATTTCGGTCGGAAGATGGACAGTCAGATGCAACATGCATGTAAAAAATTATGGAGGGAATATTTTCTCCAACTCACACAAAATTAATGGTGTCTCTTCCAATAGTTTTTGCACGAGGTATTTGGACAACCTCTTAGCACAAAGATCTCTAAACAAATAGCACAACCGAATAACTGAGACTCTAAAAATATTGGACAAGAGATGACAGATTTCCATTGGAATCAACTCATGCAAAAGGACATGATAATCATGAGTCATCAAAGATTTCAACTTCAACTCTTTTCTGTTGACCCGTTTTGATATATTGCTTGAATATCCATCAGGAACTTTAATAGTCTCTAGCACTTCCAGAAATTGATTTTTTTCAGCAGGAGTCATCACATAAGAAGCACGTGGAACTTGCCATTTATTTTCACTGATACAGACAGGATGCAATTCTGGTCTGATCCCCCAATCTACCAAGTCGCGCAGATATCGTCAATCATCTTTTGTCTTCCCCTTAACATTTAGAAGAATCGAAAGCAACATTTCACATATATTTTTTTCAATGTGCATTACGTCTAAGTAATGACGTAACAAGTTGGTTCACCAATATGACAACTCAAAGAATATACTCTTCTTCTTCCAATTGTAACAGGTATCATTGGAAAAAGTTTTACTCTTTCTAGATTTCATTACACTCTTCCCAAATGAATAACTGAAATCTTTCAATTCATTAAGCACATCAGTTCCAGACATACACTGAGGTGGATCGTCATTCTCCATGGTATTGTCAAATCTTCGAAGATTGTTTCTATATGGATGGTTCATTGGAAAGAATCGTCGATGTCCCATAAAACTTAAACTACGACGATATTTCAGTCTTCTCGATCGAGTATTCTTCATACAAACAAGACATGAAAATTTTCCTTTTGTGCTCCATCCAGACATCATTGCATAAGCAGGAAAATCATTGATAGTCCACATAAGTGCAGCACACATCTGAAATATGTCTTTCGAACATGCATTGTATGTGGGCACACACACATCCCAAAGAAGTTTCAAATATTTTATTAAAGGTTGCATGTATACATATATATCATTTCCGGGATCAGAAGGGCCATATATCAGTATACTCAAGAAAGTGTAAGGCTTTTTCATACACAACCAACGGGGAAGGTTATGAATGTGTATGAAAACCGGCCATGTGCTGTGCAAAGTAAGCATCTGCCCAAATGGATTAAAACTGTCACATGAAAGACCCAGTCTCACATTACGCACGTCGGCTGCAAATTCAGGATATCGAGCATCAAATCGCTGCCATGAAAATCCATCTATAGGGTGAACCAACTCTTCATTATTATTTTTTCTCTCAGTGTCATGCCATCGCATTTTTACGGATATTTCATCAGACATGAAAAGGTTCTGTAATCTGGGGATCAATGGAAAGTGCCACATTACTTTTTGTGGCACACGAGATGGTGTTCCATCGTCTTTTGGATTCCATCGGGAGGTTCCGCATTTTATACAATCATTTCTTTCAGCAGTTTCCTCCCAAAATAAGCTACAATCATTCGGGCAAGCATGATTTTTTTTTGAGAATCCAAGTTCATCAACCAACTACCATGCCATATAGTGGTTTGAGGGAATATCTTCATCATCTGGAAGTAAGTCCTTCAAGAAGGTAAGAATATAATCAATTGCAGTATTTGAAATCCCATACATAGTTTTCCCATGAAACAATCAGATTAAAAATTCCAACTTTTTCATTTTATCACATTGGTGATATACTGGAGTCGTCGCAGCATCATTCAATTTTTTCACCCTATCAACATCATCATTTTCATTGGACGCATCATGTGTGCTTTTATTGAAATCTTGTTGGCTGGACATCCATTCCTTCTCATGATGTCGAATAAATGGAAACCGATCATATATCAAACTCTCCAATTCAGTCCTATCATTTGGATCATCAACATTTTGAGATTCCATTTTCTCTCCATTGTGATACCACACATAATAGTTTGTTTGGAAACCATATTTGGTCATATGATAGCTAACTGATTCACGGCTCAACCAAGGTCTTCCAACACAATTAAAACATGGGCAGTGTATGTCACCACTATCTGAAGCCTTGTCAAATGAAAAATCTAGAAAGCTGTTCAAATTATTTTGAAAATCGGTTGAAATCCGATTAGTTTCGTACATCCAACTTCTATCTATTTTTAAAAAAAATCCCAATAAGTCATTTCAAAGCAATTCAATAATATTAAAGTTTAATCAAAAAATTATTTACGTAAATGACAATTGTTTACTCTATATAAAAGCATAACTGACACATTACTCTATATGAGCTTCATATAAAGAAATACAACAAAATACAGTGTATATAAGAAAATAAGATACAAAATTTATAATGCCTATATTCACGGATTGACCAGTAAGATATTGGAAGTGGATCAAGGAATGCATAATCCTTAAGGGTCTTGTTAGGAGTATATGATTTTTATACATTAACTTCTCCAAGTAGATCAGGATGAGGAGTAGGATGAGGATCATGAGAGTGGCAGGACTATCCAAGGGGGGTGTGGCGTGTCCAGGGGGTGCGGGGTGTCTAGGGGGTGGTGGGGCCGTCCGGGGGTCGGAGGTGTCCAGGGGGTGGTCTAGGGGGGTCGGGGTGTCCCGGTGGGCGGGCTATCCGTGGGGCTGGTCAGGTTGTCCGAGGGGGTCGAGGTGTATAGGTATATTTATATGAAAAGAATACCCCCACAATAATCATGCAGCCCTCTCATTAGTCTAAACCCCTAGAACACATAAAAGAATCTAGTATAAACATTTACTAAAAATATTTAACACCATACGATCGAAAATACAATCTAAATATAGTTTGAGAGGATATAATGGTGTGTGTGAAAAAAATGATATTATATCAATTTAAATGAATATGGAACAAATGAGGGTTTATAATACACTAAGAGTACCTCAAACAATTCAAAACCACTATAGCACCACCCCCTTGGATAGCCCGCCCACCCCCCTCGACACCCCTTCTCCCTATGGATAGCCCCCCACCCCCTTGGATAGCCCGCCCACCCCCCGGGACACCCCTACCCCCCATGGCCAGCCCACCCACCCCCCTGGACAGCCCGCCCACCCCTCCTTGACAGCCCGACCACCCCCGTGGACAGCCCGTCCACCCTTGTGGATAGCCCGCCCACCCTCGTACCCCCCTGGACACCCCGTACCCCCCCTGGGATAGCCCCTCCCATCCTCCCAAACAGCCCACACCCCCTCCCCTGCAACCCCACCACCACCACCTAGACATACCAACCTCCCTGGACACCCCACACACCCCTACCCCACCAGGACACCCCACAAAGACCCCCAAGACAGCCCACACCCCCTGGACAGCCCCTCCCACCCCCGTGGACAGCCTTTCCCACCCCCGTGGATAGCCCCGCCCACCCCCGTGGACAACCCACCCACCCCTGTGGACGCCCCCTACCCCCTAGACAGCCCAACCACCCCCTTGGACAGCCCACCCACCCCCACAACACCCCTTCTCCCTATGGACAACCCCCACCCCCTTGGATAGCCCACCCACCCCCCTGAACACCCCTACCCCCTGTGGCCAGCCCACCCACCCCCCCTGGACAGCCCTCCCACCCCTCCTTGACAGTCCGGCCACCCCCGTGGACAGCCCGCCCACCCCCGTACCCCCTTGGACACCCCGTACCCCCCCTGGATAGCCCTTCCCACCCTCCCAAACAGCCCACACCCCACTTCCCTACAACCCCACCACCACCACCTAGACATACAACCCCACCTGGACACCCCACACACCCCTCCCCCACTAGGACACCCCACCCAGACCCCCAGGACAGCCCACACCCCCTGGAAAGCCCCGCCCACCCCCGTGGACACCCCCTACCCCCTAGACAGCCCAACCACCCCCATGGACAGCCCACCCACCCCCCTCGACACCCCTTCTCCCTATGGACAGCCCCCCCCCCTGGACACCCCTACCCCCCGTGGCTAGCCCCCCCCCCCCCCCCGGACAGCCCACCCACCCCTCCTTGACAGCCCGACCACCCCCGTGGATAGCCCGTCCACCCTTGTGGATAGCCCGCCCGCCCCCGTACCCCCCTGGACACCCCGTACCCCCCCTGGATAGCCCCTCCCACCCTCCCAAACAACCCACACTCCCTCCCATGCAACCCCACCACCACCACCTAGACATACCACCCCCTGGACACCCCACACACCCCTCCCCCACCAGGACACCCCACCCAGACCCCCAGGACAGCCCACACCCCCTAGACAGCCCCACCCACCCCCGTGGACAGCCTTTCCCTCCCCCGTTGACAACCCCGCCCACCCCCGTGGACAATCCACCCACCCCCGTGGACACCCCCTACCCCCCACAATCCATTATCCAAAACATATCAAATTGGTTTGAACACAATCCATAATTCCCACAATCCATTATCCAAAACATGTAAACGTTCACGATAGCCTCCCCCAACTCTGATTTACATGTTTTGAACACTCTCCTTCCAAACATAGAATATAAAAACATTAAATAAGTCTTCACAAACACAAACAATATCCTATTTAGATATTAATTTCAATAATCCAGTAAACCACCAATACCTGGAAAAAATCTATTCATTAAAACAACTACAACAATATGGTTGTGATCAAATTTTACCTATTCGTATGGGGGTGTACCTGTTGGGATAGGGGGCGCCGGTGTTCGGATTCGCGAGAGCATTGGAGTCGGATGGGGTTCGCGAGATTAGCTGAGCGAATAGATTAGGGCTCTATCCGAATGGGGAGAGGAGATCGTGATCTGGAATTTGGGGAAAATCTTTGCAAATGATTTATAAAAACTGTTGGCAAAGGCACACATTTCCCAATGGTTCCAGTGAACCGTTGGGAAATGTGTGAGTTTAGCACCCATTTCCCAACGTTTCACTGGAACCATTGGGAAAGGGTCCACCGAAATTCCCTTTGCCAACGGTTTATTTAAACCGTTGGCAAAGGCTCACTATACCAACGGTTTAAGCAAACCATTGGTATACTACCGTTGAGAAAAGACCAAATTCCAGTAGTGTTTCATTTATATTCTATACGCTTTAAGGTAGAATCTCATATTGTAATCATTTGTTAAGTTTCTTTTTCCAGAACCATATTTCCAAAACCTACTTTCGGAATCTCTCTCCAAGTTTGCATTCAGTGTTAGAGGTGTTGTGAATTTTCTTAGTTCAACTTTTTTAAGCTTAGCCCTTTCCTTTGATTAAGGAAAACATAGTTATTAATAACTAACTTTAAAAGTTCCAAAGGAATTTTTAAAGTGTACAATTCACCCCCCTCTTGTATATTGAGCATCTACATCATTATTTCGATCCTACAGGAAATTGGAATAAATCGTATGAAATGGAAATGGTGATAATTTTTGGTAATGGACATAAACTAGATAAGGGAAATTAATGCTTTCATTTCCTTTTATTATGCATTTCAGTTTTGCAGGCATAATTATTTATACCAGAAATTTTATAGACACTGTTGGTGGTGGCCTACTGTGTTGTACTAACACCCTACTCGGGCCGCCGTTGGTTACCCAAGAAAGCTTCACATTTGAAGGTCAGGAGAAGGGAAAATGCTCTTTCTAGGTAGTTGGGTTGGAATGGGTATGCGTGGACAAGGAACCAAACATGGTGTCAGTACATTTTTGGGGATTTTTTAGTTTGTCTCTATTTTTGGTTTTGTTCACTTTTTCACATGTAGTATGACATGACGTATTTACTATTGGACACGGTTACAGCCCATTTTGGGGAGGATTTTTATGCATGCTCTTGTATTATTGATTATTATTCCACTATTTTTTTATCTTATCTTGTGGATTACTCTGATGAAATGGTGTATTGTTTCCCTAATTGACTATTCAGACCCCCGCTGCTTGCCCGCAACCTTTGGTATATAGGGAGGCACACTTAAGGTCATGTAACAACCCATCTCGGAGCACCGGTTTAGTGGAATCTGTATCAAGGACATTACAAAAATTTCATATTCTTCTCCTCATATTATTCATGATGTTTTCAAGTAATAGTATACTGTTTTACTCTTTTTTTACTTCATATGACTACTGAATTGTTTTTATGGAATTCATCTTTATTTCTATCTTCGTGAAAAAATCATATTTCATCCAAGAACATGTTTTCAAGAAAAATAAAATATGTTTTTAAAATTATTAATATAATTTATTACATATATTTTACTAATTATTGAATTTTGACCAATTTTTAATGGGAACCATCATTAAATATTCAAAAAAAGTATTCTTCTACTTTTCTTGAAAACATGGAAGGAATATTTTTTAAAAATTTAAAACATAAAAAAATTACACATTCATGAATAATGTTTTAGTTCATCTTTTATAGGTTTCAAAGATATTTTATTGTATGTTTGTTTTTAATAAAATTAGTGGATGTTCATGTTTAAAATTATTTTCAATATAAAAAATTGATTTTCTCCAAGAATTTTTTTAAAGAAATTTGTATTGTATTTGTATTTTTCAACGATAGAAACAATATTGTTAAAATATAATATATATGTGATATGATGTGTTGATATCATACATATTCATTATATGGATGGGTTAGGATGTTTTTTTGACAATTATAGTATTTCCATTCACTTTGTTGATTCATTTTATACTCACTTTGTTTCCCTTGAAATATTCATATTCATATGATATTAGAAATTATTTTCCCCATAAATATCCATATTATCAATTAAATATGTGTTTATTTCTAAAATTGTATATAATCAATTAAATATGGCATTATATACTGAATTTTATTTTTTTTCCAAGGAAGTGTTGATAAATTTAAATATGTTACTCAATTCGAATATTTTAAGATAATGAACATTGTTCATGAATTTGATAGAATATTTGATATGTGAGTAATGATTTAAAATGTATTGTAGCATGGGTCTTATAATTATATATCCCATCTATGAATTGGTAGAATTATGGGGTGAATTGGTCAACTATCATTAAATGGGTTTCTTTATTTAGTTTTACACCATCTTGTGAAATGTCAAAAAAATAGAGGTATCTTCATGCATAAGATCATGACATCTAATAATTAAGAGTTTCCATTATTATGAATTTAATTATTATTATCCATGAGATTAAATCAATTATATTATCTATGGTAGAATTTAATTCTATATTTATTAATTAAATGAAAATACTTTTTTATTATTTTACATTATATATTATGCCATAACTATTCATGACAATCAATTTGTTTAAATGGAATTTTTTTGTTATTTAACATTCCATATTATTATGCCTTATCTATACATGATGTTATGTTTATCAATTAAATGAAATGGGTTTTCTGTTATTTACCTTTATTTATATATTATTCCTTAAATATTCATAATATTCTTGTAATTGATCAAATAGAATGTGTGTTATGTTATTTATAATTCCAAGTTGACTATTTTTCTTAATTCATGATATCTTCCATTATATTAAACAATAATTAATAATTTGGAATCACCATTATTTTTTACATTCCTAGGAATCTAGAAAATTTAATATAATTAAAATATAATAATATTATACATAGAATATTGATATTCTTGAAAAAAACATTTTATATTAAAGTGTCATATGGGAATCATGTTTGAGTCAATTTTATAAAGACTAATAAAATATTCGGTCATTTTGGATGTGATATCTTCTATCTTTTTTCAATGTAATAATGTATACATTGGATGATGTCTACTAGGTTTAGGGTCATTACACCCATGATCCTATAATGGTCTCATGAATATGACGACGAACATCAAAAATAACAATTTTCATAAAATAATTTTTATTTAACCAATAATTTTTTCTATCTAGTTGATTCTTTTCCAAAAAGTAATCTAATTACCTCAACCATAATAAAATAACAATGACTATATTTTACTCAATTAGTTCATTCGTAATAGAGCATCATCTTTCAATTATGCCAATATTCATGGTTCTTCAATGTATTCTTGAAATCATTAATATAAAAAATCTAAATAATATTCCATATATTTATACTAAACTATTCAAATAATTAAATAATTCATTTAAATAAAAATTTCCATCTGCCGATATTATTTTTAATCAATGAACCGCGCTCTATTATATTATTCCATAATAAATCCTTATGTCCATATGTCATTTTTTAGTCCCATCATCATCAATAGAAAAACCATTACTCATACAATCATGAATATTATCTTCCTGAACACTCCCCCTAGGGAAAAAAATTATATATTTTTCATTCCTTTAACATTTAAAACATTCAAACATAGATGATTCCATAGGGAAATAATTATTATCATCTATTTCATTAATTTATAATTTTATTCTTCCTAAACAATTACACGCATTTTTCCTTTTTTGTTCACATCAAAAACATCTTCTAATTCCATTGTGATATTAACATGAGTGGTTCTTCCCATATTATCAATATATAAGAAATATATTCTTATTTCCTCAACATTATCCAACATTCAAACTCTAAGGGATGTCAATCCTTCTCTTCCTCAGTTAATGCAAGAGTTTTTGTACATGAAAGTTTTCAGTCATTTATAATGATTTCTTATTAGGAATTGCCATAATTTTCACCACTCATATCATCATCCCATTTTCATTCTCTTCAAAAATATTTCCAACACAATCAATGTTGACTCAATTTATTAATTTTTACACCATTGAGTTAACCATAATTCATAGTGTGAGAAATAATGTAAATAGTGGTAAACAATAGTGTCATGAAATATTATTTATAATTTGGATAAATATTGACACTTTTATTTAAATCAATGACACGTTTTTTTAGATGAATTCATATATTACCATCACCTATTCAAATCATTCATAATGTATTGTAAAGAGTTTTTGAATTTCGAAATCATATCCCCTTGGAGAATCAACCCATGTGAATAATAAGGCACATTATTATTTATAATATAATACTCGATTCAATTGTAACAAAACTTTTTAAATGTTATTACCCCAATGTATATATATTACATAACCACATCCACTAGTATAATCTTGATTAGGATCTATTTTAATGGAAACCACTCACTCTATGCATCGCCAAGATAATAGGATATTTTTATATAGTGATTCATATCCTTTTGTATATCCACAAACATATCAATAGGGTTCTAACTAAGGTTTTCAAATACTAGTTTCCAATGGGAAATTAAATAAGTACTCTAATGCTAAATATGTTTATCGAAGCCTTTTAATGATTATATTTAATTATTCATAAACATAAATATCCAAAATATACCCCATAATAATCATAAGTCCTAGTGTCATTCGGAGAAAACTTATATAATATATAAACAACATCACTCTTATTTTATATTCCATAGTGAGATAGAACAAAACAATATAACACTTAAATATGTATGGAATTAAATGGGGAATACATAAAGAAATGGGTGATCTAAATATCCCAGTAAAGAAATAACCCAAATAAAGAAGCATAAGAGTTTAGTCAACAGTATAACATGATACCATAAAAGGGAATGAACCTGAGTAATCAATTGGATGGATAACATAGCGAAGATGGTATCTTAAGACCACATAAGAAATGGAAATGTGGCTATAAAATAATACATGTCTTAAGAATAATTTAAGCCTAACTATTGGGAAAACATCTATGGTGTATGTAGTAACATAATAGATTATTTTCATTCGTTAATTCTATTAATGTAATTTCATGAGACAAATATATTTCCCAACAATGTGGATGCTTATATAGTTTCTTTCCCAACCATCACAATAATTTCATGTACATGTTTATGAATTCCACATAAGGATATTCATTATAATGCATTAACGTAATAATTAGACATGAAAATAAATAGGTTGCGTAATCTTGTTTCATAACATAATCATAAATGTATCCATAAATAAGGCATATATGAAATGATCACAAGATATAAATGACCCCATTAATAGGAAAATAAACTGCGTAAATATGTAAGTCATATGTATTCATAATATAGAATTAATCAATATCACAAATATATTTATCACTAAGTGATATACTTTTTATTATATTAAAAACATTGTTGATTAAAATAACCTTTTCACTTGGAGTAACTACAATATATTTAAACATATGTTGAGAATTATTTTGAAATATAATTTTCAAATTTTTATATGGATAATATTATTTCCATTTGGAACCAAAATAATTTAAATTTTAAGCTTCCCCAAACATAATTGAAATCATTTTTTTTAAATAACCCTTAAAATAAAAAATATTAATCTTTAAAACATTGGGTACTCATGACTGGGGAAGGGATCCATTCTTGGTGAATATGTTAATAAAAAAATATTACCTTCACATTTTTGTAATAAAATTAAAAAATGCCTTGTTAGTAAAGTGATTATAAGATTCCATTTAATTTTAGTAAAAAAATTAATAATAATGATCAATTTAAACAATCATTGTAATAGATTTGTAAAAATATTTAAAAATGGACTCAGAAGAAAAATGATTTTTCACCAAAGAAATAAATGATGACGGGTTTAATTTAATTCATTTTCTGAATGATTTTATGTAAAAAAGAGTAATATTAATTAAAAAATTATGAAAAAATAATGGAGAATAAAATTATTGGGGTGAAATATTAAATGATAAAATAATTACCTTTATTGGATATTTAAGTACAAGTAATCTATATTAATATGATATTGACTCATAAACCGTTTCAAAATATTTTTTTGAATATAACCATATCTTGAATGAGTTTGTTAGATTTTTAATTATAATATGATTATATAGGATGGAATCATTTTATATTTTTGAAATAAAAATACATATAAACCATTCAAAATAAATTGTATTTTCAAAAAAACATTTTTCTCAAAGAATGATGTTTCAGTTGAAACCCTTTAAATGTTCGTATCATTATGGAGAGAGTAAATTAATGTGCTGATTATATGTAAAAAATTAAATCAATAAAAACAAATGTGTTAATAATACATATTGAGATAAAAATTCATTCCACACATAATTGTGGAAAAATATAATCAATGATGTTAATGTATAACTAAATGAAAAGAAAATTGATTTAAGAAAACCCCTTAACCCATATGTCCCTTATTTTGAGAAAATCGTAAACTCATTTATTTTAGTTTTAAAAATGATATTAACTTGTAAAATAATAATATAAATAATATTATTATTGTGCATTATCCCTTTTATACTTTCTTATCACACATTCCTTAACAATTTTTCATTATCACTGTTGGTTTCAGTGTTAATTTCATTGTTTTCTCATTCATGTTTTATCATAAAACATCTAAATAAAAAAGATAGGATATAATTAAATTAAATAAAACAAAGTATTACTATTATAAATATCTGTTTTTTATTTTATACATCATTATAATCATATGTGAATTATGAACATGAAGAATGAATCATATCAATTCGCAGAGACATTAGGTTGTATATATACAGGAGTGACATTATCATTTTCATAATGGGTGAAAGGGTAAGGAATTTATTTTATAGTAATTTAACTTAATAACTATCATTTCATATGTGATAATTAAATTTATCAACTATATGATTCATTACCATCCATATAAATTGTTACTGAAAACTGAATTGCATCACTTCATGTGGCGGTATTCCACCATACACAGGATAAATGATATAATATTCTCTGTGGATTTTAAAGTAAGAATGTATATGTGAGAACATAAATATTTAATTATAATATTATCATTATTATCATATATATATATAAACATAATATTCATCATTATATTCATCCATGAGAATATTTTATTGAAAAACGAATTACATCGGTTCATGAGGTAGTAGTCTGTCATACACATGGATCCACGATTCCATTATCCCATTATAGAGAGGAGAGGATGGTTCTTTTCCATCACCAAAATATAAAAAATTATATGTATATGAAATGTATTTTGGTTTCTATTACATCACTTTTTAATAGGTTTTTATGGTTATGGTGAAATAAATAAAAAAACATTATATTATGAATGTTGCCTCTTCTTTGGACATCTACAAAATGATTGCAATAATATCATTCCTATATTTAATTTATAAAAAAATATTCTAGGATTATTTTACGGATTTTGTAATGTTATTTTCTATGTTATTTTATTATCCAATGGGTTTTGTATGTATAGAATACAGTGTAGGGGAGATGGAATTTTATTAGTGGGGTATAGGACACACTTCACATTTTTGAAAAGATAGAATTACACCAACATTTTACTTATGGAAAAGGGAAAAAAATGAACCATAATAAATTATTTTGAGATATAATGTGTAAATACAATAATCTAATATGCATCAGAAAATTTTTGGAAAATTTTAACACTTATCATTCTAGTTGAAGCCCTAGTAAATAAATTCTTACATTATCATCAGTAAATAATTTTTAATATTTTAACAATTAATTATGGTGGAAAATTATTATGATATTATTCGAAAATGTAATTAATTATAATACAAATTATGGAATCCATTTTTAAAAAATAACTCAGTGAAGTGGATGAATTTATCATAAAATTAATCTCACGTAGATGCTGGAAAATTTGTTTTCAACAAATAAATTATTTAAGTAAATGATGATCTCATATAAACTGTACGATAAGTAATAAAAGTATAGTGAAATAAAATTAATTATTAATTATTTATAATAGATATATTTCGTTATAATAATTCCAAATTATGTTTTATTTTGATTATTTAAAAAGGATTAACATTATAAACTATAAAAATAGTTTTCAGGAAAAATGTTTTTTGGTGCCATACAAAATATAATAAAATCTTGTATAATATTGATTTAAATGTAATTAATTTATCATATTATAAACAATGGAACTAGTTTATCATTTATATCATAGAAAATTATATTAGTTATTAATTTATTAGAAAAAAGTAACAATTTTACAATTATCAGTATTTTTCATTATTCATTAAAAAATTAATATATTCTAGAAAATCCCAATAATTATTCATAAGTTAATATCGATATGATTATTTTAATACTGAATAATTTTAAAAATATATATACTAAATTCCCAAAAAATAATTTTAAATTATGTACACAAAGAGTGACTAATCATCATTTCAGAAAATTACAGTTTTTTCGGAATTTCTTTTTAATTTCAAATGGTTCTTATATTATTTATTATCTCTATATAAAAATTAAATTTATTTTATACATTTTTAAACAATATATGTTTCATAATTTAGTTAGTGTTATTCATACTCATAAACATAACATGTTTCTTATAATGGTCATGTTTAAATAATATCATTTTAATAGGGTATCACATTTCATTTAAACTTGACTTTGTGTAAATCGAAAATTGTAAAATATATTGAATTTATTTAAAGATAAATATATTCAATGTCCTCGATGTGTTACAGTAACAGGTTTAGGGGTAGAACATTTTTATCATCCATTTCTATCATGTGATGGGTTCACCAAGTTCTAAAAAAATTATATATGAATTGGTTATAGATTTTATCTCTAGAGATAATTCATAATATAAAAATACATTAAATGAATATATATATATATATGTACATATATATATATATATATATATATGTCTGAACACAATACGAACCTAGTGTCCAATTATAATAAGATATCATAAAAACCATATCCCATAATCTTATATTATATTCCAAACTTCTCCAAATATTTTTTCCTTTTATCACCCAGAAAACTAACACTATAGCCACATAATAATCATTCAAGTTCTTCCAATTTCATGTTTTATTATAAAATATTCATTAATAAATTTTCCACATTAAATTAATTTGTTAAATTAATTCAAAATATCCAAACCTCATCCAATTTTTTTGTGTATATCAAAATTCATCATTATTATAAATTTACTAAATAATTTATCCTGTTTTAATTCAATTAAATTTTCAAATAATTTATTTGAAAAATCCCATACACATTTCATATTTCTACTCATTAAATTATTCAATAGGATTTTATATCCCAATAAAATTATTGTTCTCTAACTTCACCAACCACATAAAATTATTATTATTTAAATAAATCTAATCAAAAACTTATCCTCCACCATAGTGAAAATAAATACAAAAAACAATTTCACTAACACAATAATTTAGAAATATTGCAATACTACAACAACAATCATTCCATCTAATTTATATATTTCTTGTTCGTGAATTTATAATTTCATTCTCAATAAAAAAATTATCCATTTTATATTTCAATCCATTATTATAGTACTAAATTTAAATTTACTAAATAAAATAAAAAACATAATTCCTTGCATCTAATAGTCACTTCAAAATCACTATATCATGAATAATCCATCATTAATGATATTACATAACTAATAATAAGATATATCACAAAAATAATATGTTACACTATTATTTTTTATTTATATTCAATTTATTAAATTGTTATGTTAAATTATATCTACTTATTTATATATAAAATAATGAGTTATTAACCAGATAAATAATAATAATAAATGGTGAATCTGAATAACCAACCTTAAATGAATATCTAAAAAGAAGAAAACATTGGTATGAGACAAATATTTAAAATCAAATTCCCACAATCACACAAGAAACATCTTACAACCCCATAATCAATTAAAAATTCATTAATAATATATGAAATTCTAGAAAAAATGAACATTCCACTTCCACAAATCCGTAAGATTTTGGAATTAGAGAATAAGGGATATTAAAGATTAATAGTTCCATAGACTATGATTAATTAATTACATAATTATTCTAAAATAATAATCCACTAAGGTTATCCATGACTACATGAAATGATCCCCTTTTAAAATTTTAGTTTATATAATAATAGTGAGACGATTATAGAAAAAACAAGTTAAAATTTTTAAATTTAAAATTCAGTTAATCAATCCAAAGAATGATAAACTAAATTATGGAATGGATTAGAATAATTAATATTGATAAAAACACCATGTAACATTAAAATACACAAGTCAATGAACATCTACAACATTGACACAATAAATAATATTAATCATTTAAGATGTGATGTCAACACTCGGAATTGTGATCATTTTTCACCAATCCAATAAAATATCTATATAAAAACCATGACATGTTGTTTCCTTCCACAATTAATATTATTATAATATTCCTTTTCCATATTTTATGGAATGATTAAACCAAAATCAAATCTAAAACCACGGTTAGAATAATATATTATGTAGCTAAAAAATTTCATGATTCACCACAATGATGTAATATAACCAAAATAAATATCGAGATTCAACTCTATTTCTCCATCTCCATAAAAAAGACAACTCCACCATGACTACATACCCAACCAAAAAAATAGAATTTCGTGATGTGGTAACATTTGGACAAGGATGTGTATACCCAATAGAAAAAAACTCATTAACTCACTCACAAAAAAATTTTAAACTCATGTTATATACCATAGAAACCTAGAAAACACATTTATGAGCCCTCATAAAATCTATGATTCAATATTAAATTCCATTAAAATGATTCACATCCTTGATACTCAATGAACAATTGTCGAATAATATTAAAAATATTAAAATATAAACACACTTAGAGAGAAATATCATATAAAATATCACCATTATAGAAATTAAAATGTCACAACAAGATGAACTACTCAAAAAATTCATCTTAACATAAAAAATAAATCATAATAATCCAATTTTAAATCAAATCCTACAACATATCCGAATTACAACAAAAGAGATGTCTGTTTTTCTTTTTTTTGTCCTTTTTTATAGAAAATTGATTTAATTATTTAATTAAATTTTCTCATATTATGGGACAACAAGTCCATAATTATATAATAAGGCATAAATTATGATTAATAATGAATATATTATATTAGATAAAAAAGTTATTATGACCATTATTTTTACATTATATTTTCTTAAAATAATATAATAGAATTTGTTTTGGAATATCAAATGAATAAATGAGATAAATCTATAAGAATTTAATGATACCCCTAAGACAATGTTATAAGTAAAATTCACTCTTGAGTTTGAGGCTGAGACTAAGAAACACCCCTTGTAATGGCCCGGACCTCTCTGGTCCATTACTTTGTGAAATGTTGGTGTTGGAGGTGTTCCGGGTGGTCAAGGGGACTTATCCCCAACACTTTGCCAATTTTCTAGTTCTGTGAACAGTGTTTCCAGTTTTATGAACAGTAACAGATCAGTGAGACAGATCAGTTTCACAGATCGGTGAGACAGATCAGTTTCACAGATCAGTGAGACAGATCAGTTTCACAGATCGGTGAGACAGATCAGTGTCACAGATCGGTGAGACAGATCAGTTTCACAGATCGGTGAGACAGATCAGTTTCACAGATCGGTGAGACAGATCAGTTTCACAGATCGGTGAGACAGATCAGTTTCACAGATCGGTGAGACAGATCAGTTTCACAGATCGGTGAGACAGATCGGTGAGACAGATCGGTGAGACAGATCGGTGAGACAGATCGGTGAGACAGATCGGTGAGACAGATCGGTGAGACAGATCGGTGAGACAGATCGGTGAGACAGATCAGTTTCACAGATCAGTTTCACAGATCGGTGAGACAGATCGGTGAGACAGATCGGTGTGACAGATCAGTTTCACAGATCAGTTTCACAGATCGGTGTGACAGATCAGTTTCACAGATCAGTTTCATGTACAGTAACGGTGGGTGAACAGTGTTTCCAGACTCCTACAGTTTTGCCCCTTTTTGACGTTTCCTTTGACGTAAAATACATTTAAAGCCTTATTTTAAGGGCTCTTAAGGCCGTTTCAAATGCCATAAATCCTATATTAATTATTCCTAAGTCTTGGAATGTTTTACGTGGTCAAACCGCGTGGGTTAATGCGATCCGTTTTTAATGGAGAATTAACCGGATCTTAAACCATCACCTCATTAAATCTTAAAAAGGGACGAGATATCATTCTTCCTGGTTCTTTCCCTTTGTTCTCGATTAAGAGGCACTAGAACCTTTCAATCCTTCCCGTAGGAGTTTCACAATCAACCCTTACTCCTAGGATCAGTCCCGCTCTGTTGGATGCAACCAAGCCGTGTCGATCATTCTTCCACATAAGTTGTCGCGAGGGGAGGATCGTGACCTGCTGTGTGGATAAAGGACGTCAAGAACTCTTCGAGGTAGGGGATTCATGGCTTCTCTAATTATATATGTGCAATCGTAGAGTTAGCATGATTTATTCCTTTGGATCACAATGAAATTGACCTAATTAAATACTTGAACCGGATTAAAAGAATTGGTAGATCGCATGCTGTTGCTTTATACCGTAATGACGGTTTGCCTCATGTTTTCCTAGATATAGTGATATCTATGTTTCTTTGTTTTGTCGTTCCTTCATGATAGAAATTGATAATGAACGTAAAGCCGGAATTAATTGTTGATTAATTGGCTAAAGATAAAGAGGCATGTTATTAATCTGGTTGTTGTCGTTGTTGTAGTTGTTCTAATTTGAGGATAATCAAATTAGGGAAGTAAGCATGGTTATTTAATTGTGATAGCTTACTGATTAGGTATCCATGTTTGGAACCTACGAATAACAAATCTGTTAATTCAATATGGTTTAGAGAACAGATTATGTGGGAATTTCAAAAAGGGTTCTGAGTTACCCTCTTGTTTGTTAAAGGGCCGAGAGCCCATTTTGTGATGTTTGTTTTCCTGCTGCTTGTGCTGTGATGTGAGCCTGGATGGTTGTTGTGATATGTGGAGGCATGGAGGCCTTATAGTTGTGGCAGCGGATGATGCCTAGTGTGGCGAGATGCATCGGTTTATGCATATGGGTGTCAGGGAGGACACCGGGGGTGATGGAATGGGACGGATATGGTTGCTGGTTGCTTGTGGTTTTCTTGAATGTTAATCTGCTTTGCTTTTCCCCACTGCTCAAGGCAGCTGGTCTTGCTTACCCTCATTCTGAAGGAGGCGAAGACACGCGGGGTATGCCACGTGCTTTCCGTGTTTAGCCTCTCGATGGAGGATGGGTCTATGCTCTTTCTATAGGCGGCAAAGACTCGACGGGTAGTATATCTACTCACCGTGTTGAGCCTCCTTTGTGTTTAGAAGCATAGGATGTTTTTCTAGAATGCCTGGGAATGTGGAAAAGTATTTCTGTAATGAATGTTTGATTAAATGGTGAAAATCCACGGGGATGGAGATGCTGGAATTTAAAGGTGATGTGAATCTTAAAAAGGAGCAGTTGTATTGAAAGTGACGCCATTTCAGTTAAATGGGGAATTGTTCAATCTTAATTAATGCTTAAAGAATTAACTAATGTACAGTGGAACTGATAAATGAGAATGGATTAATCTAATAAAGCTCTTCAATTGGTTGTGTGCTTATAGGATACCTAGTCTTAGAAGTAGCAGCCTGGAGTCTGAGAGACGTTAGCTGCAGTTGTATCTATGACTAGGTAATGCCCATAGTGTGGATGTGAGTTACTTATATATTCTGTACTTTTTGTGTTTCTATACGCTACTCCACCCTGTCGGTAAGGGCAACTGACACCCCGGGGATTCTGAGCCCTGGGGGGGTGTTTTCCCCAACATTCTGATGGGAGGTTGAATGGCTGACTACCCCCTTTGGCCCGCTCTCTTCTCTTGGTAGATCTAGTGCTGGTAGGAACAGTGGTTAGTTTTACCTATATATGTGTGTAGAGGGCTGTAATGGCTTGTGGTTATTTCACACACATATATTCTGGATATAGTATCCTATGGACTACTATAGGTGTAACGTGTATAGGCTGTGATGGCTTGAGGATCCTTACTCGGTGTATGGGCTGTAATGGCTTCAGGTATAATACCCGACGTATGATACACGTTATGCGAGCTGTGGTGGCTCCCGGAAACTACCTAGTTACTTTTGGTTGTGAGGATTGTGTGGAGCTTAGCCCAGGTGTCTGCGGGCAAGCCTATGTGGTGCACGTGGTGCAGATTGTGGAGCTTGACCCATGTTGATACGGGCAAGCCTTTGGAGAGAGATGCACAGGACGTATGTCGTTGGGGCAAAGCGGCAAACCAGTGGGGAAGTAGTAGCGGGGTACCCTTGATATTCTTTACTATATGCTATATTCTTGTATGCGTTACTTGGTGAGAGTAGCCTTGGTGAGGTTGGGAACATAATATACCTGTTTAGGTGACGAGTTAGTTTCACTTGTTGTTCACTGGGCTTTAGCATGCTTTCTTTACTTTTGCACGAGAGTCTTGGGGAGGATCCTACTGAGTATACTGTTATACTCACCCTATGTACATATAAACTGTTTTTCAGGTCACTTGGAGCAGGTTGGAGATCAAGCTGGTTACTACTAGCTTGCGGTTGGAGGAGGAGCTGTTCGGGCCTCTGGTCACTATCGTTTTACTTTCTTTTGGGTACTTTTAGTTTCCCCTTCCAGTTGTAGTACTTTTGCATGACATTTCATATATGTACTTGGGTTTCTTTTACATTTCAGTTATGAGTTGGAGTTGGTTGGATTCTATTCTATCTCTCTCTTCTGCATGTGTTCTCTTAGAGGGTAATGCCTCCCATTTGTGTGTGTATTATACCCTCGGTGCTAGTCGCCAACTCGGGGCCTACTGGAGGCGGGACTCGGGGGTCATTATCTCCCTTTTCACATTGCCGGCCCAGGAGGGGTACACCTTGTGGGGAGGGGGTCGTGACAGAGTGGTATCAGAGCTCTGGTCGAGGGATAGGATGGAGTTTGGAGTTAGGCACAGGTGAGGATGCATGGGATGGTAGGGCAACGGTGTCATTCATGTTTAGCAAGTGGGGTAAACACTGGAGACCGGCAGAGACATAGGCGTTCAGGGCCCCCTATGATCTGTTGCACGGACCTTTAAGTTTACGATGGCTACTAAACAAAGTGATACTGGTTGCAGGGTAGAGACCTAGGAAAGGATCATGCATCATTATTCCTTGCGCCTGTGTTTGAATGGGTAGACCTTGGGATAGGTAACCTAAAAAAAATTAATAAAACAAAATAATTAATTAATTAATGTTGAGTCTTCCATATTCCAGGCTTAGGAGCTCTAACGATTGTTATTTTACAGGTATGGCTCCAGGTCGGCGTCCCCGTCAGGTTTGCGCAGAAGGTGCCCAGCAGGCTGTTCCAGCAGATCGCCGCCGGGTAGAGGTTGACGACGATGACACTTGGAGGAAGACACTCCGAGAGTTTCAGCGCCAGAGTCTACAGAAGTACGAGGGCTCCGTTTCAGATGCAGTCACAGAAGACTGGTTAGAGGAGGTCGAGATAGGCTTCAGTTCGATTCGTGCTCGGAAGGAACACTGGGTGTCCTTGGTTGTGACGATGTTGCGTGGAGCAGCGAGACAGTGGTGGTTCTTGTTCCTCGGGGATCGTGAGGAGTCGGCGATCTCATGGGAGGAGTTTCGAGAAAGGTTTAGAGTCGAGTTTCTTTCTTCGACTGCGAAGGCATCCAGTCGCCAGGAGCTTCTTACCCTTCGACAGGGGAGCTCCAGTGTTCGGGAGTTTGGAATCCGTTTCAGGAACCTTCTACGATATGCTTCAGACCTGTTACCAGATGATGAGGCCAGGGTGAGGCATTTCGAGGAGGCTTTGCGTCCAGAGATCCAGCGTCAGGTCACCCCATTTATGCTGAAGACATATCTTGAGGTGCTGGCGAGGGCAGAGGTTGTTGAGAGGACTTTGGCTAGGACCGGATCGTCACGAGAGGGGAATCGTCATGATTCCTCAAGAAGCAGAGCTGTGGTCCGGGGTTCCCGGTTTTCAGGACAGAAGAGTTTCCGTTCACCTGGGGGTAGGTCCCGGCCCTTCCCATCTCATTTCTCCGGAGGTAGCAACTCTCAGACCTATGCCAAGGGATCAGGTGCTTGTTTTTCTTGTGGTGGACGTGGTCATCAGCAGCGGGAGTGCCCAACTTTTCAGAGCAGTCATCGTGCACCAGGCGCTCCACTCCAGGTTCCTCCGTTGAGGCAGTTCCAGCCGAGGCAACAGCAGCAGGTTGCACCAGCTTTAGATCACCAGAGGGTAGATGGAGCAGGCAGAGGACAGCCCCATGACGCTCCCCGTCCTCAGAGAGCAGAGCGCGGCCGTGGTGGTGGTCGTCATCAGGGTCAGAGAGGCCGTGGAGGTGGTCGTGGTCAGCTTCATGCTCTAGCGTTGCCAGCTCCAGGCGAGCCAGACGTCGTCCGAGGTACCCTTTGCTTGTTTTCTACCTTGGTGTATGCCTTGTTTGATTCAGGAGCGACACACTCCTTTATATCCCCTACCCTTGTCCACGCTTTGGGACTTGAGGTAGAGAGGCTTCCAGTGCCCCTGGCGTTGACTACGCCAGTTGGAGGTCGAGCTAGCTTGTTTGAAGTATGTAAAGACTGTGAGCTAGTGTTGGGGCAGCACCGCTCTTGGGGAGATTTCCTATGTTTACGAATACAACCATATGATGTCATCCTCGGCATGGATTGGTTGTATTCGGTGCAGGCTATTGTGGATTGCTACAGGAAGAAGGTCGTTTTCTTTGATGAAGATGGAGAGGAAGTAGTGTTTGTTGGTGAGAGAGATCCTCGGATGAGTCATAGACGAGTTTCATCCTTATCATCCATGATGGCTGGGATGATGCTGAGTTCTTCAGAGGTTCAACAGCTGGCGTTTCCTAGGGTCGTAGAAGAGTACCCCGATGTCTTTCCAGAAGAGGTTGTATCCTTACCCCCTCGACGGAAGATCGAGTTTGGGATCGAGCTACAGCCAGGAGCGTCTCCCATCTCTATGTCTCCATATAGGATGGCCCCTTCTGAGTTACGGGAGCTACGTATTCAGCTCGATGGTCTATTGCAGTGTGGTTTTGTTCGGCCAAGTGTGTCACCGTGGGGTGCACCAGTCTTGTTCGTGAAAAAGGCTGATGGCAGTTTGCGGTTGTGCGTCGATTATCGTCGCTTAAACAAAGTGACAATAAAGAACCGTTATCCTCTCCCGCGGATTGATGACCTATTCGATCAACTGAAGGGTGCAAGTTGGTTTTCAAAGATCGACTTGCGGTCAGGATATCATCAGATGCGTGTAAAGGATGAGGATATCCCGAAGACTGCTTTCCGCTGTCGTCATGGGCATTATGAGTTTGTTGTAATGCCATTCGGCGTGACAAATGCTCCAGCTGTTTTCATGGGGTTGATGAATGCTGTGTTCCGTGAATTCTTGGACAAGTTTGTTGTGGTTTTCATTGACGACATCCTTGTGTACTCCACATCTGAAGAAGAGCATGCAGAACATCTACGAGCTGTTTTGGGAGTTCTTCGCCAACATCGGTTGTTTGGGAAGTTGTCCAAGTGTGAGTTCTGGGCTCGAGAAGTTCGTTTCTTGGGACATGTTGTGTCCCAACAGGGAGTAGCTGTGGATCCTTCGAAGATAGAAGCAGTGGTGTCTTGGCCAGCCCCCAAGACCGTGTCAGAGGTGCGAAGTTTCCTTGGTCTCGCAGGCTATTATAGGAGGTTTGTGGCTAATTTCTCCCGAGTTGCGACTCCTCTGACAGCTTTGACCAGGAAGGATCAAGCGTTCATATGGACTGATCAGTGTCAGACAGCTTTTGAGTATCTAAAGGAGAAGTTGGTAAGTGCTCCAGTCCTTTGTCTTCCAACGGAGGGAGTCCAGTTTGATGTTTTCTGTGATGCTTCACATCTGGGGCTAGGCTGTGTTCTCATGCAGCAGAGGTCAGTTGTTTCTTATGGGTCTCGGCAGTTGCGTACCCATGAACGCAACTATGCCACCCATGATCTTGAGTTGGCAGCCGTGGTGTTTGCGCTGAAGTTGTGGAGACATTACCTCATTGGAGAGCGCTTTGTGGTTTTCACCGATCATAAGAGTTTGAGGTATGTTTTCTCTCAGCGGGATTTGAACTTGCGGCAGCGTCGGTGGATGGAGTTCTTGCAGGAATACGACTTCGAAATATCGTATACACCTGGGAAGGGAAATGTTGTTGCTGATGCACTGAGCCGAAAGTCACGTAATGATGTTGTGCGTGAATCTGGTGATTCCTGGAGAGGGATGGAAGAGCTAGCAGCTTTGCATCTTGATATGGGAGAAGTTGGAGGAAGAGGTTGTCTTTTCCAGATGATGGTGCAGTCATCCCTGATGCAAAAGGTGGAAGAGTCTCAGTTGGGTGATCTAGAGGTGGAAGTTTTGAGAGACAGAGTTGTTTGTGGGGAGGCCCCTGATGGTTGGTCAGAGGATGAACAACACCGAGTGTTGTATCATGACAGGCTTTTTGTTCCCTTGGCGATGCGCGAGACGGTTCTCCGAGAGTTCCATAGCTCGCCCTTAGCTGTACATCCTGGTGTGACGAAGATGTATCGATCCTTGAGGAGTCAGTTTTGGTGGCCTGGGCTGAAGCGTTCAGTTGCAGAATGTGTGTCTCGATGTTTAGTCTGCCAGAAGGTGAAGGCCGAACACCGTGTTCCTGGTGGTCTTCTCCAGCACTTAGAGATTCCTCAGTGGAAGTGGGAGGACATCTCAATGGACTTTGTTACAGGTTTACCTCGAGCTCCGGGAGGACATGATGCTATATGGGTGGTAGTGGATCGTTTAACTAAATCGGCCCACTTCATAGCAATCAAGGAGTCGAGCTCAGTGGAGGTTTTGTCGAGGCAGTATCTGGAGGAAGTGGTGAGGCTTCACGGAGTTCCTAAGACGATCATTTCTGATCGAGACCCTCGTTTTACCTCGAGGGTGTGGAGAGGTCTCCAGCATGCTTTTGGCTCTCAACTATGCCTTAGCACTGCTTTTCATCCTCAAACGGATGGTCAGACAGAGCGAACCATCCAAACTCTTGAAGACATGTTGCGCTCTTGTGTTCTTGATTTTGGAGGTTCATGGGTGAAGCACTTACCTTTGGTAGAGTTCGCTTACAATAATAGTTTTCACTCTACCATCGGCATGGCGCCGTTTGAAGCCTTGTATGGCCGGCCATGCCGTTCTCCGTTGTGCTGGACTGGGGTCGGAGAGTCAGCAATTCTCGGACCAGAACTAGTGCAGAACACGACGGAGATGGTTCAAGTGATTCGTGAGAGGATGAAGACAGCACAAGATCGTCAGAAATCTTATGCGGATCAAAGAAGGAGACCCTTAGAGTTTAATGTTGGGGATCATGTGTTTCTGAAGGTGACTCCCCGTCGTGGGCAGCGAAGGTTTGGTCGCGGAAGTAAGCTTTCTCCCCGTTTTGTTGGGCCTTTCGAGGTGTTAGCTCGTGTTGGAGCTGTGGCATATCGAGTAGCACTTCCCCCTCAGATGAGTCGGATACATGATGTTTTTCATGTATCGCAGCTCCGTCATTATCTTCATGATGAATCTCATGTTATCGATTGGGGAGAGATCGATATTGATGATCATGCAACCTTCGAGGAGCGACCTGTGGAGATCCAAGACCACAAGGAGAAGGTGTTGCGTGGGCGTTCTATTCCTTTAGTTCGTGTCTTGTGGCGACACGGTGGCATGGAGGAGAGTACCTGGGAGCGTGAGTCACAGATACGTGCTCAGTACCCAGAGTTGTTTAATGTTTAACTCCTTTCATGTAATGATGTTTTCTCTGTGGTTGGACCTTTCATGTTTTGTTTATGTACCTTTGATGTGATGTTGTGAATGAATTGTTTGGGTATGGATTGTTTGTTCCCGGATGTCATAGTTTTGTTCCAGCTTTCGAACAGCTCATGGTGGTTTTCCCCTGAGAGGTATCTTATGGGGTGGTTGTTCGGACCCCTCTTTTCTTCTGGGTTGGTTTTTAATTCTCGAGGACGAGAATGTTTTGAGAGGTATCTAATGTAATGGCCCGGACCTCTCTGGTCCATTACTTTGTGAAATGTTGGTGTTGGAGGTGTTCCGGGAGGTCAAGGGGACTTATCCCCAACACTTTGCCAATTTTCTAGTTCTGTGAACAGTGTTTCCAGTTTTATGAACAGTAACAGATCAGTGAGACAGATCAGTTTCACGGATCGGTGAGACAGATCAGTTTCACAGATCAGTGAGACAGATCAGTTTCACAGATCGGTGAGACAGATCAGTGTCACAGATCGGTGAGACAGATCAGTTTCACAGATCGGTGAGACAGATCAGTTTCACAGATCGGTGAGACAGATCAGTTTCACAGATCGGTGAGACAGATCAGTTTCACAGATCGGTGAGACAGATCAGTTTCACAGATCGGTGAGACAGATCGGTGAGACAGATCGGTGAGACAGATCGGTGAGACAGATCGGTGAGACAGATCGGTGAGACAGATCGGTGAGACAGATCGGTGAGACAGATCGGTGAGACAGATCGGTGAGACAGATCAGTTTCACAGATCAGTTTCACAGATCGGTGAGACAGATCGGTGAGACAGATCGGTGTGACAGATCAGTTTCACAGATCAGTTTCACAGATCGGTGTGACAGATCAGTTTCACAGATCAGTTTCATGTACAGTAACGGTGGGTGAACAGTGTTTCCAGACTCCTACAGTTTTGCCCCTTTTTGACGTTTCCTTTGACGTAAAATACATTTAAAGCCTTATTTTAAGGGCTCTTAAGGCCGTTTCAAATGCCATAAATCCTATATTAATTATTCCTAAGTCTTGGAATGTTTTACGTGGTCAAACCGCGTGGGTTAATGCGATCCGTTTTTAATGGAGAATTAACCGGATCTTAAACCATCACCTCGTTAAATCTTAAAAAGGGACGAGATATCATTCTTCCTGGTTCTTTCCCTTTGTTCTCGATTAAGAGGCACTAGAACCTTTCAATCCTTCCCGTAGGAGTTTCACAATCAACCCTTACTCCTAGGATCAGTCCCGCTCTGTTGGATGCAACCAAGCCGTGTCGATCATTCTTCCACATAAGTTGTCGCGAGGGGAGGATCGTGACCTGCTGTGTGGATAAAGGACGTCAAGAACTCTTCGAGTTAGGGGATTCATGGCTTCTCTAATTATATATGTGCAATCGTAGAGTTAGCATGATTTATTCCTTTGGATCACAATGAAATTGACCTAATTAAATACTTGAACCGGATTAAAAGAATTGGTAGATCGCATGCTGTTGCTTTATACCGTAATGACGGTTTGCCTCATGTTTTCCTAGATATAGTGATATCTATGTTTCTTTGTTTTGTCGTTCCTTCATGATAGAAATTGATAATGAACGTAAAGCCGGAATTAATTGTTGATTAATTGGCTAAAGATAAAGAGGCATGTTATTAATCTGGTTGTTGTCGTTGTTGTAGTTGTTCTAATTTGAGGATAATCAAATTAGGGAAGTAAGCATGGTTATTTAATTGTGATATCTTACTGATTAGGTATCCATGTTTGGAACCTACGAATAACAAATCTGTTAATTCAATATGGTTTAGAGAACAGATTATGTGGGAATTTCAAAAAGGGTTCTGAGTTACCCTCTTGTTTGTTAAAGGGCCGAGAGCCCATTTTGTGATGTTTGTTTTCCTGCTGCTTGTGCTGTGATGTGAGCCTGGATGGTTGTTGTGATATGTGGAGGCATGGAGGCCTTATAGTTGTGGCAGCGGATGATGCCTAGTGTGGCGAGATGCATCGGTTTATGCATATGGGTGTCAGGGAGGACACCGGGGGTGATGGAATGGGACGGATATGGTTGCTGGTTGCTTGTGGTTTTCTTGAATGTTAATCTGCTTTGCTTTTCCCCACTGCTCAAGGCAGCTGGTCTTGCTTACCCTCATTCTGAAGGAGGCGAAGACACGCGGGGTATGCCACGTGCTTTCCGTGTTTAGCCTCTCGATGGAGGATGGGTCTATGCTCTTTCTATAGGCGGCAAAGACTCGACGGGTAGTATATCTACTCACCGTGTTGAGCCTCCTTTGTGTTTAGAAGCATAGGATGTTTTTCTAGAATGCCTGGGAATGTGGAAAAGTATTTCTGTAATGAATGTTTGATTAAATGGTGAAAATCCACGGGGATGGAGATGCTGGAATTTAAAGGTGATGTGAATCTTAAAAAGGAGCAGTTGTATTGAAAGTGACGCCATTTCAGTTAAATGGGGAATTGTTCAATCTTAATTAATGCTTAAAGAATTAACTAATGTACAGTGGAACTGATAAATGAGAATGGATTAATCTAATAAAGCTCTTCAATTGGTTGTGTGCTTATAGGATACCTAGTCTTAGAAGTAGCAGCCTGGAGTCTGAGAGACGTTAGCTGCAGTTGTATCTATGACTAGGTAATGCCCATAGTGTGGATGTGAGTTACTTATATATTCTGTACTTTTTGTGTTTCTATACGCTACTCCACCCTGTCGGTAAGGGCAACTGACACCACGGGGATTCTGAGCCCTGGGGGGGTGTTTTCCCCAACATTCTGATGGGAGGTTGAATGGCTGACTACCCCCTTTGGCCCGCTCTCTTCTCTTGGTAGATCTAGTGCTGGTAGGAACAGTGGTTAGTTTTACCTATATATGTGTGTAGAGGGCTGTAATGGCTTGTGGTTATTTCACACACATATATTCTGGATATAGTATCCTATGGACTACTATAGGTGTAACGTGTATAGGCTGTGATGGCTTGAGGATCCTTACTCAGTGTATGGGCTGTAATGGCTTCAGGTATAATACCCGACGTATGATACACGTTATGCGAGCTGTGGTGGCTCCCGGAAACTACCTAGTTACTTTTGGTTGTGAGGATTGTGTGGAGCTTAGCCCAGGTGTCTGCGGGCAAGCCTATGTGGTGCACGTGGTGCAGATTGTGGAGCTTGACCCATGTTGATACGGGCAAGCCTTTGGAGAGAGATGCACAGGACGTATGTCGTTGGGGCAAAGCGGCAAACCAGTGGGGAAGTAGTAGCGGGGTACCCTTGATATTCTTTACTACATGCTATATTCTTGTATGCGTTACTTGGTGAGAGTAGCCTTGGTGAGGTTGGGAACATAATATACCTGTTTAGGTGACGAGTTAGTTTCACTTGTTGTTCACTGGGCTTTAGCATGCTTTCTTTACTTTTGCACGAGAGTCTTGGGGAGGATCCTACTGAGTATACTGTTATACTCACCCTATGTACATATAAACTGTTTTTCAGGTCACTTGGAGCAGGTTGGAGATCAAGCTGGTTACTACTAGCTTGCGGTTGGAGGAGGAGCTGTTCGGGCCTCTGGTCACTATCGTTTTACTTTCTTTTGGGTACTTTTAGTTTCCCCTTCCAGTTGTAGTACTTTTGCATGACATTTCATATATGTACTTGGGTTTCTTTTACATTTCAGTTATGAGTTGGAGTTGGTTGGATTCTATTCTATCTCTCTCTTCTGCATGTGTTCTCTTAGAGGGTAATGCCTCCCATTTGTGTGTGTATTATACCCTCGGTGCTAGTCGCCAACCCGGGGCCTACTGGAGGCGGGACTCGGGGGTCATTATCTCCCTTTTCACATTGCCGGCCCAGGAGGGGTACACCTTGTGGGGAGGGGGGTCGTGACACCCCTAATAAAGTTTCAAGTTATAATACACAAAAGGATTTAATTTTTATATAGAAGCTTTGTAACCTCGAGAGAATATTGGACCATTCCAACATATGATGGATGAAATAACTAAGAAAGAATTATCTACCAATTTTTTCTCTCTCTAACACTATTAAATTAATTTATCTACAAAATTATAACTATAGAGAATCCATATGGTAAGTGTCACTCCAAATGTATAATAGTAACAATATTCATGATAATAAGTAACCCCAATACACATAAGGATAGGATACACTATTTTGGGAAATCACAATTTCTTAGTAATGTATTCTAAGAATGATTTAAAAAAATTTATGCCCATTCATTGATAATTAAAACAACAATGGTTTTATATACCCTCAAATAGAAACAATTCTCATTAAATGAAAAAATTATTTAAAAATAGAGATCAATCATTCGACCTAGAAGTGGTCCATGACTCTATTACCAAATGTCAAAATTGCGCAAAATTATAAGCAAATTTAATTCCAAAAATTTTAAATATAGTGCAAGAAGGTATAAAATCCATGATTGACCTAAATTGGGATGGAATATATAACATAAAAAGAATTTTTCATCAAACCATCCCATAATAAGAAATCATATAGGAATCTAAATCTCTATGAGTTCTCATGGAACATGATAGGTTTATAAAGAAATCATTTATTCACTATTCCATTTTCATACCATCGTTATATTTTATTTATCATTACAAAATATCATATGTTATTTATTATATATGTAAGATTATAAAGATTTTATATGATTTATTTTATTTTATCATTAATGTTTTAAATAATTATTTTTATGATTTATTACTTGGAACTCAATTCTTCTACCACAGTTGCTATAGGAGTTTGAATGAACTATTTTTTATATAAGTAGTGAGAGTGGAATCACACATAGATGGTAGTTTTTTATTCTTTTCCATGTTTTGTGGATTTTAGGAGTGTGTCGTCTTGTACAATGGGGATTTATAAAAACACTCATTCTATTTGAAAACCCTATAGAACACCATCCTCTAGAGAGGGTGGTGACACAAAGATCATTGAATATGCAGAAATTTGTGCCCCTTCTTGAATTTGATAGGAAATCAAATGACACCCAACATGTTGGACAGGATTTATTAGGTAATTACATGATATGTGTTACTTGAAAATATATGGTAGGTACATAATATTACATTCATTACATGAAGGTATTTTAGGGTGAGTTAGTTTTATTTTTATCCCATACAAGTGATCAAAACATTAGTAATATCTAAAAAATTATTATTCATATCCGAATGTTACATAAACAACACATAATACCTATTCTTCCATCACACTCATTACTCTATACCCTTATCTATTTCGTTTTATGTGAAATTTTAAAACCCTCCATAATTTTTTTCCATCAAATTCCTTCAGATGTGATAGAGTAATCACTAGTAAAAATGTAGAATTTATCTTATATAGCTAAGTTGGAATTTTTCGTATAATGTATGATTATAGTAAATAAAAATTTTATATACATTTTTATTATAGGATAAACAACCACACAATAGTAACCTAAAATCGATGGTTATTTAAGAAAATTCTAATGTTGTTTATGGGATAACATATACATTGATAGGATAAAATAGTATTCTATGGAGAATAGATATTATATATTTATGACATTATACAAGAAAAAAATTTAATGAAACATAAAATATATATATATTATTTATTATTTATATACTGATACATACTTTTTGAACACATATATTCCATATTATTATTTAATTATTGATTACAGAACATAACAATTGATGCCAGAATGATTTAGGGCTAGTATATTTGGAAGCTTAGATACATAAAAAAAGTTATTACGTGAAATAAATCATCTCCTAATATGTTAAATTTTACTAGAACTCTTTTTACATATCATTTTTACTACCTTTTTCATACCCTGGGGAAATAGAATATAACAGACGGTGATTCAGATTCTCAGCAAGGGAAAGCGTGGGAGATATCAATGGTCACTGAAACATTAAATGTAGAATAGAATATACAAATATTAAAATAACATTTGGAAACCATTTAATTATTATCATATATCATAATAGTAGAAAATTGATTTAATAATTGTTTTTCATAAGAAATCAATCCTAATGGAATCAAATATCATGAGACATGATTGCATAACATTGGCGTAATACTTAGATTTGTGGCATCCACATAATCATAGAAAAGTAATTCATTATTATTCCTGACTCACTTAAAATAAATTCATAGTGTATTATGTTCACTCCCCAATCCATCTTTATATTATAAGTTCACTCTCAAGACTATCATAGTTGGCAGAGTCCCTTAGAGAACATGGTTCAGTCCCTATTTCATTCGAGTTTACTTCCTGAGATATAAATTTTTTCCTAATGAATTAGAGGGATATAAAATTCTTGGTGTACCAATAACTTGAGAAATATCATAATTTTTTTATACTTGTTCATTATACATTCATTATTCCATTACCCACTAATAGGAAATAGGTTTTATGAAAAATTTCATCTTAGAATAACCTGTGGAAAAGTAAATGAGTACCTTACATATTTCATCATTTCATAACTGATGAACAAAAACAGATTTCATAAACATAATTTCATCATATGATAACAAATATAGACACATAATATTGGTTTTATCATTGGAAAATTTCCCTTTTTGAAAATAAGTTAAATAAAAGGATGTTATCTTAGAAAATAAATTGTTAAACGATCACATTGAATGTATATTGAAGAAAATAAAAATTTCATTATGAAATAAATTCATCAAAATTTTGTAATTAAAATAATATTATGGAAAAAATTAATTTAAATTATTAATGGAAACATATAAATGAATTTTTTAATAATCAAGTTCTAATTGAAGTAGGAAATTCTATTGAGTTGTGTACGTCAACAGAAATCTCTTCATTCACACTTCTATAAATAAGTCACAAATACATCATTTGAAAAACAAAAGGAAGATTTTAATTTATGTTTTGTAAATATTTAATCACAACACTGAATAACATAAAAATTATTGGATAGTATTACAAATATTATTCAAAATATTTTTGGTAAACTTTGACATGGAGGAAAAATATGTTTTGACTGAATAGATAAATTAATTAATTTCCTAAAAAAATTATACTATTGAGTACATAAATAGAGTAAAATTAATTGATACAATTTAATCTGATGAAATATATAATTATTATTACAATTAGAGTAATCTATGATAGTTAGATCGTTAAATTTCATCGTTTAAATGTTAATCGTAAACAGACTCGATAAATAATGTGATTTTAACATAAAACCCTTACCTTTAAATTCAATTTTTTTTAGAAGCACTCAATACTTCATTATAATAAATATAAAATTATTATAATTCTTTAAAATAATAATATACATATTTATCAGATCATATATTATGCACTAATAACATTTTCTCAAAAAAAAATTATAGAACATTACATATCAAACTTTTTATTTTAAGTGTTCACTATTTTATTTTAGTGGGAATTTTGTTTCAGAAGTTTCAATATTTGTAAATGGTTCAAGGTTCCATAATCTCATTAATATTATTCAGGATTTAAATATCATATATATACATTGTACCCTTATTTATATGCAACCATAAGTGTCATGAAATATAAATGAATTACACATGTCATGGGGAATGTATGATATACGAATGCAAGAATGATGTTTTCAATTTTTTATGGATTGAATGAAAAATGATTAGTAATAAATAAATATAATAAAAATAAATTAAATCATATGAAAAATATATATTACTAATATATATCTTTATTACTTACAATGTAAATTATAAATGATAAATGAAACAAATTTTTTTGTATAGGTTGTATTCCCCATATATGCTCTAATGGCGTTATCATTTTCCAGAAGATAGTAAGGTAAGAATATAGGGGTTATATAATCACTATAAATTAAAAATTATTTGATAATTATTATATAAAAATATTAAACACATCACAATACCTGTCAATTAATTATGGTAATGGAAAATTAATTGTGTCTCTATGTGGAGACGGTAAGCTGAACGTAGACATGATTAATATTTTAACATTCCATTTGATGGGAAAGATGGTGTATAATTTTTTTAAATAATAATAATAACATTTATATATATTAATTATAATTTATTTATTTATTTTTTTATAAATTAAATTTATATAGTGTTACAAAAATTATAGGTTAAAATAAAATAATTAATTATAGTGAATAACTTTTTATTCAAATAACTCCTCTAGATATCCTCCAAAATCCCCTCGGTGGGTATCATGGGGAGACCATATACATTAGAACATGTATAGGGACTTTTTGAAGATAATTATAGAGGATATTTTTTATATTTATGTTTCATATTGGGGTAAATAAAATAAAGGATAGTTTTGGTTTTATAATGGAGGGAGAGGACATACATGGAATTTCAAAATTGATTGAAATTTAATAAATTAATTATGAATAAAATGGATCAAATTGGTCATGAATTCAAATAAAAAGAGTGTAATTTTGAAATAACATGCTATAATGAAATATATATAGGTTTTGGGGGCATTTTGAACCTTATCATTTTAATTAACCCCATTGTTAATCATTTTTTACCAAATACATGGTAAAAACTATTTCATAATTAAAGGGATAAGAAAATTAATATAAATGGAATAAATACTAATAAATATAAAATGATTGATATATTCAACAATATTCCATTAACATATATTATGATGCTATTTTTCAGAATTCTAAATCCTTTAAAAAACTATTTTTTATTATCATATTTTATTAATGTCAATCATAGAACTATACATTTAATTTGACTATAAATACACAATGTAAGATATAGAATAAAAATATAATCCTTTAAATAATAGATATATTTTTATTATTAATAGGATATAGTGAATAAGTCAAGTGGGGTGAAATTGTTTGAGATCAAGGGAATCGTCATCCCAATGATCTTACAATCAACTTGTAGTGTTTCAATACAAAAATAATGGGGTACCCAATTATTTCTAGAGAATTTACTGCAATATTTCCTTCCCTATATTTGTTATCATCATCTATACATGTTTTATTACATTATTACCTACTAATGAGTTATCATTCGGATATTTTCCTTGTGATTAAGTAGGATCATGTTTATATTCAACCAGACACATCATTGGTTAAAAAGGCATATGATGCTAGTAAAGAAACAGAATAAGTTGTTGTGTTGAAATATGATCCCATTTTTTAGTGAGATGGAAGTTTGGTTGGGATATCAATCATAACAATGAGAATGGGTAATTAATTATATTGAATTTGTCTTATATCTTTTTAGGTTCACGAATAAAATCCCTTTTGAGGATAAAAATATTTTATATTTGAAGGAATTATTACAACATAGTATATAAAATTATTTAGGGAAACTCATTTATTTTTTATTTTTGGGTTATACATCATTCATTGACTTGGATAAGTGATTTCGATAAAAAAAATAGTTAGATGGGGGAAATAGGCTAGTCGGTGTATGCTGTTTTATCACCAACAATTTTTTATGTCTCACTAGTTAGTAAGTAGACTTCCACTAGATAAAGGATGGATTTCAAGAGGTATGTTGGTGGCGTAGTTGGGAATTTGGATTAGTTGGTAATAATGATTCATTTTTCTTGAAATTTATATTTAACTCCTTCAATCCACCACAATCAATACTAATATAATTTCTTTCAATTTACTGGTTATTTGTTGATTATTTTTAGCTCTCTCCCCATCAAGTTGGTGGATCTTAATTATGATTGAACAATTATATCATCATAAGTTGTAGTCTAGTAAGATGCATCAATTATTATATGTTATATTATTTTAATATCCATATGTTTTATGACTCGTGATTCTAAATCATTAGACCTATTCTGGATAATGATATTTGCTCATTTTTTTTCAGAACTAAGTTCTTAATGAACTGATATCTTCATCTCTGATCAATAGTCATGGAGGCAATGATGTTCTCATTGTTCATTAAGTATGTATCTCTATACATTTGTAAAGACCCGGAATTCCCGTGGATTTTTTTTTAAATACATGGGAATTTTACTACTCTGTGAAAACAGAAAGGGCTTGATTCCAAGGCCTAGTGTTCCCGTAATCAATTTCTGATGTTTTTTTAGTTACATTCAGTAAGCGTACGAGCGGGACTATATAACTTTTGAACTGGTTATCAGAATTGAAATCTGAGGGAACTGTTGAACTCACAGCACCAGTATTCGCTTAATAAGAATTTCACCTCGACGGTAGATGGTGATGAATGAATGTTAGTTTTTTGGGTTTTATATGGAAATAATAAAATAAATTAAGTTCTTTTATTAATTTATTTGTATTTGTTATATCCACCATGTGGAAGTTGGGGTCGGGACCGCCACACCTTAACCTCCCACGGGAAGTTATGGTGGCGGAGGGCACCTGAACATAACCTTCCGTTTAATTAAATTTTTGGAGACCACTCATGTTGGAAGTCTCTAGAACTCCCCTCATTAATGAGGGGGGGTATCTTTATCTCATATACCTATAATGGTTCCAACCCATCCCATTTAATTAATTATGCTACAACAATTAATTAAATGCCTATTTTTGAATTTATCCCAACGAACATATTAGACCACATAATCTATTATTTCGAGGGGGGATATTCATTTCATGGAAAGGAGGATTGAGGAGAGGAGGATCTCTTGGAGATAGAATGCCAAAGAGGAAAGGCTCACCGACAAAGAAAGCCAATGAAGAACACCGATCTTCTTCAACCTTTTTCCTCGGGATTTCCTTACAATGAGGAAGACCTCACCTATAACGAATGTTGTCCATACTTCCTCCTAATCACCGCCACCAAATGGTATGAGGTAGGGGATTTAGGTTTGAATTTATTCCCATTCTTCATCATTGATACCTGATTTACGATTTGCTGATTGTTATCATCATAATGCGGATGGCGTGGGCCGAACGATCAAGTCCCAAATCCCCCTCTGTTTTCCTCGCTTTTTGACAACAACAATGGCGCAATGACACTACCAGAGGATGGTTTCGCGGCTGATAGACCGCGTCGGAGCAACGTGGGCGAACATTGGGCTGGCCGCGAAGGAAACTGGTGGCGCAGGGCTGTCGGGTCAAAGGAATGGCTCGGTGTCGTCGCACCACGCAGAAGAACAGGTCACAGCCCCCCCCCTAGCTGTGGTAGTGCACATGTGCAGCTGCAAGGCCTCCGGATGGGCACGATGCCATAACGCCATGTAGAGGGAGAAGCCACGGCCAGGGCGGAGTACAACGGTGGAGCAAGGCCGACAATGGGCTGGCCGCCGGTGGAGCAGAAGCGGCCGGCCGCTCAGCTAGCCATGAGGAACGGGACCCAGTGGGTCCCGCGTGATGTGTATCGGTGCCACCTGGTGCCGGTTTGGCTCCCGCCCGAATGGTATAGTCATTCGGGATATCTAGGGGGCACACGTCCTCCCCCATGGATGCGTATTAGGAGGACCCCCTCGGGCCGGGCTGCTAGCGCGGGTTGGACCTAGCACGGGTCGGGCTGCCAGCGCGGGTCGGGCCGCCCCTGTGGAGTGGGCCTCCCCCTCGGGCCAGGTTTAACCTGAGGACCGGGTCAGACACATGGACCAGGTCGGACTCCAGTCCTGATTCGGGTCGGTTCAGGTCCGTCAGTTTGGGCTGCACCGAACCCGGACCCATTTTGGTCTATTTCCACCTTTTCGCCCATGACATGGGTTATGGGTGTCCGATTGGGGAATCGTCTATGGCGACGGAAATCATGGAGCGTGATGGTTCTTTTGGAATACCCCACATGAGGTTTAGACGTAGTTGGGTTATGGTTGGGTTGGATTGAAACTAAATCCAACTGGGCCCTCGGAACAGAAATGGCAATAACTATCAGATCGGGCGTCCAATTGATGCACCGTCTGACGTGTTGTGTTCCTTTTGAAGAGGCTGAACTTTAGGATACATAAACTTGGGATGACATGGAAGTTGATTATAGACACTTGTCTTGAGGAGTGGACCCTCCTAGAATTGAGGATGCTTTGTGGAAACCCTATGGCTGGCTGTGCACTATTGACTGTTCTTGGATCATGTGTTGGTCTGACAGTTCTAACGACTGTTCCTGGATCATGTGTTGGTCCGACAGTTCAAACTTCTATTCCTAGATCATGTGTTGGTATGGCAGCTCTCACGACTATTTCTGGATCATGTGTTGGTCCGGCAGTTCTAGCTTCTATTGTTTGATCATGTGTTGGTCCGATAGAATATTTGGTCTTGGATCTTGTGTTGATCTGACAGATCTAACGACTGTTCCTCGATCATGTGTTGGTATGACAGTTCTGATTTCTATTTCTGGATCATGGGTTGGTCCCACAGTATAGCTGGTCTTGGATCCATTGTTGGTCCGACATCTTAGATGATTCAGTGGCTATATTTGATCATCTCTATCTCTCTACATAAGTTTTATACCAGTGTAAGCTGAGTTAGTAACTTGTGTTTTCCTTATGATTGAGATTAATTACTAGATAACTTAGGTATATGTATGGGCATATACCTAATTGGTTTTATCTGTTGATTTCATACATATTGGATTATCCTTGTTGGATTTTTTGAGACCTTGAGGGTCTTGTGGTACCTATTGAGAATAGTTATACTCACCCCTACAAGGGCTATGCCTGCACCTCGTATTATTTGTTGTAGATGATGGAAAATGATTAATGAGGCTGAGTAGTAGGACTAGATTGTACCCAGAGGTGGACCTTATGATGAGTCTATACAAGGAGGAGACTGACGGATGTGGAGTGTTGTGTAGGACATTTGTACCTACCCTTAAGGTAGGAACCCCGGAGGTCGACCCGGTATCTTCTTTTCATTTTCAATTATACTTGTTTTTCTGTTTTACATTCACTTTCCAGTTGGGCTTTAATTTCCTGCCCCTTTACTTTTCATCACTCTTTTGTATACAACTTTTGATATCGTTTACATTCAACTCGTACTCTGTTGTGTGTGTGTTTTCAGTTAATATAGGAAATTCCTTCCAAGTTTTAGGGAAATATGCCATTAGTGCTAGTCACCAGCCCCTGGCCTATTGAAGGCGAGTTTGGGGTAGTCACGGCACAGGCCCCAGGGGATGGGTCGTGAAAAATTTGTATCAGATGAGTCAGTTCTACCGCCGAACATAGGACTCTGATCTATCTTTTCTATGAATCAATAATGTTAAGAGCACTGAGTGTCTTTTTTAGTCCAGGGAGTCCAGTGTTGGTGCGGCGACCGACGTATCCATACACCAGGACCCTGAATTCTGATTTTCGACATAATGCACAAAAACACTGGTTGCGTGAATGTTTCAAGCGTTTTATTTTTTGATCTATTTGAGTTATCTCACTAGGTATAACATATTGACCGTGGAACACCAATTTCTTTTCCGGATGCCTCCACGCAGACAGCCAGACAAGGTTCTGAGAGTTGTATGAGATGAAAACCCACCAAGCGACGAGGCCTTGGTGTATAGCCCTATTACATTGGAGGCACCAACGGTACCACTACCCTTTGGGACATCGATACCACCATCCCTCGCAATAGGGAGTGCACACCGCTTGATCATGTTGCACAAGGTTTAGCACCAGAGGCCACCCAGGTTTAGGGGATAGACAGACCCACAGGTAGCTGAGGATTGGCTAGAGGCTATGTTGAGAGTCTTCAGACTGGTAGGGACACCAGCAGACCTTCTGGTGATCCTTTCCGCAAGTCTCCTTCAGGAAGCAACAAGAAGATGGTGGAGCCTGATGCTCCAGGTTCATGATGAGGTGACACTACTCTGGGCTGACTTCGAGAGCCTATTTCGGGTGGATTTTGTCCATTCCACCTTCCATGTGACGTGGATACAGGAGCAACTACATCTTCAACAGGGTATCATGACAGTGGCAGAGTAGTCAGTGAGGTTCACCGACCTCTCTCGTTACTCCAATGATGTGGTACGAGACCCATTCATCAGGGGCCGGACCTTCGAGCAGGGGATCAGGTGAGAGATCAGAGCCTCGATGATCTCCCTCATCATCTTAACACAGGCGGGGTTATTAGAGAAAGCTCTCATAGTGGAGAGTTTCCTTGCTGTGATGTCACCAACAGTGAGACCCACCACTAGTCGACAAGCAGCAGAGTCTTCTATAGCTGGTAGTAGACAGACGTCGCAGAAGTCCAAGCAGACCAGACCATCTAATGGACGACCTTAGGATACAGGTTTAGTTGTATAGGAAAAACGAGACAGAGTCAGTCATCCCAAGAGAGGGCAATGCTACTCTTGCAGCGGGTAGTGTCACATGGCTCGTGACTGTCCAACCTGCCTTACTGATGATCAGTATATAGTTGAGGTACATCCCTGTTATAGTTATAGGTTCAATCGAGGTGGACCGTAGGAGGCAGACAGACATGGCAAAGGAGCTGGTCATGCAGCTAGTGGTGGACGATGATTCGAGGTGTTACCACCACCACTACCAAGACGTCCACCCCGAAAGCAGAGAGCAGGTGGATAGGGGTGATCTTAGCTCCAGGTGGCTGCAGAATATGATTATCGCGCATCGGAGATGATTCGTGGTACGATCTGTGTCTACTCCACCTTAGCTGTAGTTCTTATAGACACAGGTGCTAGTCACTATTTCATTGCCACTATCCTCATTCAGATTTAGGAGATTACGATGGAGATGTTGGCTCGATCCTTATAGCTAGAGACTCCTATAGGAGCATACACAACGATTACGCACTGGTACAAGTAGTGTGATCTTACTCTAGGATGAGAGAGCTTCGGCTGGGATCTCCTTGTAGCGGCGTCGAGGCCTTACGACGTCATGTTGGATATGAACTAATTATCTACAGTCCATGATTAGATTGACTATATATGGAATAATGTGCGGTGTGTCCGCAAGGATGGGACCCTGTTCACCTTCACCGATGAGAAGCGAGCCTTTGCAGCACATGACAGACTTACTCAGAGGAGGGTACAGCCGATCACTCATTAGTTGGCATGCCTTACCCTTGGAGAAGTTGATGTGTAGAGTCCGTGATGTCCGGTAGTGGTGGAACAGTATGTGTATTTTTTCCCTAACGATGTTCTAGGAATACCTCCTCATAGAGAGGTGGAATTATACACTGAACTATACCCCAGGACGACACTGATATCTACACTAGCGTTACATATGGCTCCCGTGAAGCTTCATGAGTTGCGGGTACATCTAGAGTAATTGTAGGGGAAGGGATTCATCCGGCCCAGTGTTTCTCCCTGGGCAGCCCTGATCCTGTTCTCCAAGAAGGCAGATAGAAGCTTGAGGCTCTGTGTTGACTACTGTTTCTTGAATCAGGTGACCGTGAAGAACAAGTACCCACTCCCAAGGATCGACAACCTATTTGATATGTTGAAGGGAGCGCAGTGGTTCTCGAAGATAGACCTCAGATCAGGCTATCACCAGCTCAGAGTTTGAGATGATGATGTGCATAAGGCGACCATCAGGTGTTGGTATGACCACTATGAATTCTTGTTTATTCCTCTTAGCCTAATAAACGCTCCTGCAGTGTTTGTGGGACTCAAGAGCAGGATCTTCATCCATACCTCGATATCTTTGTTGTAGTTTTTATCGATGAAATTCTAATGTACTAAACTATTGAGGAGGATCATGCCTACCATCTATGGGTAGTACTAGACACACTCAGAGAGCACCAAATTTATGGTATGCTCTCGAAGTGCCAGTTAAGGATCTGAGAGGTTCACTTTTTGGGAAATGTCATCTCGGAGTCTAGATTTGTAGTTGATCCAGTGATGATTGAGGAAGTACTTTCTTTGGAGCCACCCAGGAGTGTGACGGATGTACAAAGTTTCTTGGGTTTGGCTTGATATAACCTAACCTTCATGCCAGACTTTTCCAGAGTTGTAGCACCACTATCAGCCTTAATGAAGAAGGGTCAACCCTTCATGTGTATGAAGAGATTCCGGCAAGGATTTCTGGAGCAGAGGCAGAGGCTGAGTAGTTCCTCCATCATGAGGCTTCCAGAGGAAGGCTTAGGGTACGTAGTCCACTGTGACACATCAGGGACCGAACTCGGGTGTGTCCTGATGTAAGAGCGAGCAATGATGGAATATGGTTCTCGTCAGTTGAGACAGAATGATCATAACTTCACTACCCTTGACCTGGAGTTAGCAGTAGTGGTCTTCACCTTGAAGATGTGGCGACACAATCTGATGGGTGAACGTTTTACCATGTACTCTGATCAAAAGAGTCTCATGTATATCTTATCTCAGAAAGACCTGCATCTGAGATAGCATCAATGGCATGAGTTCCTCCAGGACTACGAATTCGATATAATCTATACTCCGGGGAAGGGAAAGTCGTGGCAGATATGCTTAGCAGGAGGTCTGGTATATAGCTCATAGGAGATGTGATGGAGAAGCTAGTTGCTTTATAGATATCCTTTGTGGATAGAGACTAAGAAACCTTTCTACAGTCTCTTATAGTCACTCCCCCACTCATTCAGTAAGTCAGGGAAGCACAGCATGGGGACACTAACTGCGAGACACGACGTGCTCAGATATCCCCAGGGAAGGCACCTGAGGGATTTTCTGAAGGTGGGGAGCACGTCATCCTCTTCAGAAAACGTACTATGGTACTAGTGTCACATCATGAAGAAGTGCTGAGGGAGATCCACATGTCCCTTTTAGTGGTGCATCCAGGAGTGGAAAAGTTTTTCAAGGACCTTCGACGATAGCACTGGTGTCCAGGTATGAAGAACGTGATATCATAGTTTGTCTCTCTATGCCTCACTTGTCGGCAAGTGAAAGAAGAGCACCAGGTACCAGCAGGCTTGGTTCATCCATTAGAGGTCCCAGAGTAGAAGTGGGATGAGATATACATGGACTTCGTGATAGGTATTCCACGTACATCCATGAGTCATGACTCGATTTGGGTGATTGTTGACCAACTCACCAAGTCGCCCATCTTCAACCCGATCATTGAGCAGGGTTCAGTAGAGATCATGGGGCGTCTCTATGTGCAGGGGATTGTGTGGCTACATGGAGTTTCTTCATCTATTGTCTCCGATCATGAAACATGGTTCAGTTCTTGAATATGGAATGGGTTGTAGGAGGCATTCGGGGTGCAGCTTCGTCTCAGCATGGCCTACCATCCTTAGACAGATGGTCAGACTAAGCGGACCATTCAGACTCTCGAGGACATGCTTCCTGCATGTGTCCTCGACTTCGGTCGCAGCTGGAAGGATCACATTCCTTTGGTGGAGTTTTCCTAAAATAATATTTATCAGTCCACCATAGAGATGACACCTTTCAAGGTGGTGTACGAGAGACCTTCATATCAAGCATGTTCTTAACAGGCCCTGGGGAGTCAGTACTGGTGGGACCAGAGATGGTACGAGCTACCATGAAGAATGATCATATCATCCAGTAGGGGATGAATTCTACACAGAGCATGCAGAAGTTGTATGCTAACCGGAGATGGAGGCCTCTAGAGTTCAAGGATGGCGACCACGTCTTTCTACGGATCTCACCTCGACAAGGCCTATGGAGATTTGGAAGAGGCAGCAAATTATCTATGAGATTAATCAGACCTTTCCAGGTCCTCAGTAGAGTAGGCGAAGTGGCTTTCTGCTTGGCTCTTCCACCTCTGGTGCAACGGATGCACGATGTCTTCCACGTATCTTAGCTAAGGAGATATGTGGATGACCCTTCCCACATCATCGACCATGGAATGCTAGACGTAGACAATTGGGAGTCATTTAAGAATGTTCCAGTGGAGATTGTGGAGCGATAGGAGTGGTTCCTACATGGATGGTCAATATGTCTTGTGCGCATTCGCTGGCAGCACAGGATGCTCTAAGAGAGAACATAGTAGCAGGAGGCTCAGATTCATGCTCTGTACCCCCATTTGTTTCCAAGTTCGAGTTATATATTATGGGGACATAAATCCCTAAGGTGGAGAGAATGTAAAGACCCCAAACTCCTATGGATTATTTTTTAAAATACATTGTAAATTTACAAGTCCGCGGAAACTCACAGTGCTTGATTACGAGGACTGGTGTGCCCAGAATCAATTTCTGAAGTTTTGTTCAGGTACGTTCAGTAAAAATGCGAACGAGATTTTATATCTTTTGAATCGGTGCTCGGAATTGAAATTTGAGGGCACTGTTGAACTCATAGCGCCGATATTCACTTAAAAAGACTTTCACCTCGATGAAATATGGTCAGGAATGAATGTTAGTTTTTTGTTTTTACATGGAAATAATAAAATAAATTAAGTTCTTCTCTTAATTAATTTTTATAGGTTATATCCACCATGGGGAAGTTGGGGTGGGGACCGCCACACTGTAACCTCCCATGGGAGGTTATAGTGGGGGGCCCACCTGAACATAACCTTCTGTTTAATTAAATTAGTGGGGACCACCCATGTTGGAAGTCTATAGTACTCCCCTCATTAATGAGGGGGAGACATTTGATCACTTATACATTTAATGGTGCCAACCCACCCCCATTTAATTAATTAAGCTACAAAAATTTATTAAATGCCTATTTTTGAATTTTTCCCAACGTACATAATAGACCACATAATCTATTATTTCGGGGTTTCTATTCATTTGTTGGAAACGAGTTTTGAGGAGAGGAGGAGGTCTTGGAGATAGAATGTCAATGAGGAAAGGCTCACTGAGGAAGATATCCAATGAAGAAAACCGATCATTTTTACCCTTTTCTCCTCGGTATTTCCTTCCAAAGTGGGATGACCTCACCTATGACGATTGGCGTCTATACTTCCTCCTCGTCACCGTTAACAAATGATACGAGGTAGGGGAATTATGTTTGAATTTATTCTCGTTCTTCATCTTTTAAACCTGGTTTACAATTTTGTGATTGTTATCAGCATAACACGGAGGGCGCCATCCAAACAAAAGTGGCCCGACCCCCCCCCCCCCTCTATTTTGCATCTTATGTTGATTAAAATGGTAGCACAATGATGCCACCGGAGGATTGGGCGATGGCCGATGGATCACGGCGGTTCACACGGGCCGCTGCCAGGCTACTGGAGGGGCCAGTGTCGTAGTGTCGTGTAGAGGAAGAAGCCTTATCTAGGGATGTCCGCAGCGGTGGAGGAAGGGAGGACGGTTGGGCCGGCTGTCGGCGGAGCGGAAGCTGCTGGCCATTCAGCCACCCTGGATGAGTGGGACCTAACGTGTCCCACGTGACATGGACCGGCGCCACCTAACGCTAGTTTGGCTCCCACCTGAATGACATAACCATTTGGGATATCCAGGGGGCATGCGGCCTCCCCCCTAGACGCGGCTTAGGAGGACCTCCGTGGGTCGCCGGCCTAGACCCAGCCATGGCTGTGCTGCCTGCCAGGGCCGGGCTGCCCACGCGGGTCGGGCCGCCCCCACGGACCGGGCCGCCCCCTCTGCCCGGGTTGAACCCGCGTACCGGTTCTAACCCAAGGACTCGGACGGACTCCATTCTGGACACGGGTTGGGCTGGGTCAGTCCATTTGGTCCAGACCGGACTCAGACCCATTTTGACATGTTTCCACCATTTATCCCATGACATGGGCTACAGGTGTCTAATTATCGAATCGTCTACGGCGACCGAATGCTTGGAGTGTGACGTTTCATTTGGCATACCCTATGTGATGCTTCCACACCATTAGTGTATAGATAGATTGGATTGAACCTAAATCCAACCAAGCCCTCAGAATGGAAATGCCAATAACTCTCAGACCGGGCATCCGATTGATGCTCCGTCTGACGTGTTTTGTTCCATTTGATGAGACAGAACATTGGGATACATCAACATGGGATTACGTGGAAGTTGACGTATTGACACTTTTCTTGAGGAGTGGACCCTACCAGAATCGAGTGTGCTTTGTAAAAACCCTATGGGTGGCTGTGCACTACTGACTGTTCCTGGTTCAAGTGTTTGTCTGACAGTTCTGACGACTGTTCCTGGATGATGTGTTGGTCCGACAGTTCTAACTTTTGTTCCTGGATCATGTGTAGGTCCGACATAATAGCTAGGCCTAGATCATGTACTTGTCCGATAGCTCTGAAAACTATTCATGGATCATGTCTTGTTCCAACAATTATAAATTTTGTCCCTAGATCATCTGTTGGTATGACAGAATATCTGATCTTGGATCATGTGTTGGTCCAACAGCTCTAACGACTATTCCTGGATCATGTGTTGGTTTGACATCTCTAACAATTGTTCCTGGATTATGTCTTGATCCGACAGTTCTGATTTCTGTTCCGGGATCATGTGTTGGTCTGACATGCTTGCTGGTCCTGGATAATGTGTTGGTCCGATAGCTTATATGATTCAGTGTCTATATTTGATCATCTCTATCTCTCTATATAAATTGTATTCATGTGTGAGCTTAGTCAGTAACTTGTGTTTTCTTCATGATTGAGATGGATTACTAGATAACTTATGTATATGTATGGGTGTATACATAATTTTGGTTGTCTATTGTTTTCATATATTGTGGTTATCCATGTTGGATTTTCCGATACCTTTAGGGTCTTTGGGTCCCTACTGAGTATCGTTATACTCACCCCAGCACAGGCTATTCCAGCACCTCCTTGTGTTTGTTACAGATGAAGAACAACGCTGATTGAGGCTATGTAGAAGGAATGGATTGTACCAGGAGGTGGACCTTACGACGAGTTGGTACAAGGAGGAAACTGACAGATGTGGAGTGCTGAGCAGGCCATCTGTACCTACCCTTCAGGTAGGAACCCTGGAGGATGACCCGGTAGCTACTTTTCCTTTTCAGTTGTACTTGTTATTTAGTTGTACTTTCACATTCTAGTTGGACATGTATTTATGGCCCCTTTACTTTTCAGCACACTTTTTTATACAACTTCACTTAGCATTTACTTTGAACTCATACTATGTTGTTTGTGTTTTCAGTTTATATAATAAATGCCTTCCTAGTTTTAGGGAAATACACCTTTGGTTCTAGTCGTCATCCCCTGGCCTATGGAAGTCGGGCTTGGGGTAGTCACGGCATTGGCTCCCAGGGGACGGGGCGTGAGATATTTGGTTTTTCCAATGGAAATAATTTATTTTCATATGATTCTCCATTAGGTTTTAATAATGAAATTTATTTTTTTATATTAATGATAGGAAATAAGATCTTTAGTGACTATGAATAGTTTTTCAAAATATAATTTCATTAGTAACTGACTGTTAATATTGACATTGGATTTTATGTAAATCCTCCAAAAAGAATTTGATTCAAAAAGATGATTAATTTCATTGAGATTTTATTCATGTTCCTTTTAAAATTGTTTAATTTATATTTTTCCTAGTTTTAATTAAATATAATGACGATTGAATATAATTTTTTTGAAGAATTTGGGGTGTGGGGGAAACTAGGCATGTGTAATCCTTAATGAAGTAATTTATCACTAGGGATGGTTCACATGCTTCTACAGAGCTACTGGAAAACCTTTACTGGGGGAATGAGGATCTTGGAGTTGGGATTTACTTATGAAATCTAGTGTTCAATTATAGGACTTAGTTTGGTATACACTTGTTTCAAGTGCTTAATTTGGGTTTATTGTGGATATATTAAATTATTTCTAATTATATATTCTAATTCTCCCACTTATATTGATACTGATGCGTAAAAACCTATTTTATTCATCTACATATACATCCTAATATATAATATTTCTTATTAATTTGATTATTAAATTGTGGAATTGTTTTAAAATAAAACTAAAGGCTGATATTATATAGAAAAGTGACTTTTTTTAACAATTTTTAGGATTTAATTTATAAATGTAATAATCAACTCATTTTGAAAATATTTTTAAAAATTATTTAGTGGCATCCCATTAAGATTTAGTTATCACATCTTTCCTTTTTTTCCTTAGGTAATTTCTAGGATTGGTTTTTTATGGTACTGGTTATTTGAAAAATGTCATATTAAAGTTGGATTTCCAGGATCTTATTTCGATTTGATAGGTTTTCATGGTTGTTACATATGGTCATGATGAGAAATAACCATGGGTATCTTTGATATACATTTTATTGGTCTTTCATTTTGTTGATCTTAACCTTATTTTGTAGTTATTTGTTGTTGCTGTAATATTTTGGTTGTTTTGACATATAATGCATTAAAAATATATATTTTGATATTCTAGTAATTTCTCTCTTGTTATGTGTATTTTGAGGGTGAAATTACTCCCATGATTTATTGTATGGTACTATGGTGATTTTCTCTATCCTGTAGAGATTTGGAACACACTTATAGCTTTTTGGAGGGATAATACGAGTGATAATATTAGTTGACATGGGTTTGTCTATTATATAAAATATGTATATATTCGACACAAACTCTAATTCACATCATGGATGTTCAAAGTTATTTATATGAAATATTATAATAAGTTTTAAATTCCATCCTTACCTTCTTATCTTTTTCAAAATTCTAAATTTCATGCTTCTGTTTTATATTAAATAGGAAGTAAATGACATATATATTTATTTCTCTATCCTTATAGAACATGATTCAATATCCTCATATATACAAATTCTGTAAGGGAATAGTTTTGTTCTAATTCTAGTAATTATAAGATTAATGTAACAAAAAATAATAATCCTAGTATTATACATATAATTTTAGGCATGATTTTTTATACATGTAAAGTTAACTTCATATTTGACAATATTTTGTCCTACCTTTTTCCTTAGATTGAGTAATTTCATCATCATATTGGATCACTGCTCATGATGAGATCATTTTTCAATGAATTTACTTCTGTAATTTCTCCACTAAATACTATTTATTTCCTCCAAATCGATAGTTTTCTAGATCATTGACCTACATTGATCATCTATACCATTAAGCAGATAAACATCCATGACAACTTTCTCTCTTTCATTGCTTCCCAAAGAAAAAAAAATCTATAGCGACTTGATTCATTCCTATTATACTAATGTATAATTAGTATCACTAAATGTTGTAGGTTTTTGGCACATAAATTTGTGAAAAATTATTCAACCATGTTGGGGTACAACTGTATTCTCTATATGGGGAATTTTAACAGTCATAAATTAATTAATATATACTAATATAGTTATGATTATTTCACAGTTAAATCCTTATCTTGCTTCATTATCTATACAAATAGATAAATATCTATACATATTACATGTACTGATATGGTTTCATCTCCTTTTGTAGGTTAAATTTCTAAACAATTGAATATACTGAATTAGATCAGAATGTTAAAAATTTTAAATCATATTATATGATACAATATATTGTGTAATAGTCAGAATAAATTTAATATTTAAAGATATATAATTATAGAATAATATTCCATTATTATTTATAAATTCCTTCAAATTAAAAAAAAATTTCAAAACATTCATAAAGTTTTAGAAATAAAATCAAAATTAACCTTATAATATCCCATGGGAGTGTCTATCTATATGTATACACATAAACCCACACATGATGAACCTATGAAGATCAAGCTAATAACCAATATTCCCTTATAGATTTTATAGTCCTTGTAAAATCTATTCCATTTCCACATCACCTTTCCAATCACCATAGAGGGATGTATTTTTTTTGAAAAACCATATAGTCTCGACATTACCAAAACATTATAATATAATCATACACATAAACTTATAATCAATTTATATAATTTTTTTATGTTCCCTAATATATTTTTTTCATAAATCTAGTTCCCATTTTATATAGAAAATATTTTTTGATAAAATTTTAGTTCCCTGAATCCAATAAATTAGAGCTACTGGTTATTTTACTATATAGGAAAAAATTAAAAGGGATCTCATCCTGAATGATAAAATATTTTAATGATAATTTCATTCTAAAAGAAAATACGATTCAAATATTATATCTAGAAAATGAAATGTAGAATTCGATTTCTATTAGGACTTTATTATTTCATCTAGTAGTCAAATAAAATAATGTATATATCCATTCCTGGTGTCCTAGGGAATATAAACAAAAATAAAGGGTGATCTTGGATACTCGGTAAAGGAAAGCGTAAAACATAATATATCATATAATAAATTAAACATGAATAATATGGTATAGATACACAAAAATAAAATATTCCATATAACTAATATAGTGAATGATGTTTTAAAACATGGATTGAATTTAAAAATAAACATGCACATAGATAAAATCATATTTTCATATTGAATGGTGGAATAATGTTCGACAAAATAATCTTAAAATATAGGCATTATTCCAAAACACCATATATAAATATGTAAGTCACACACCAGATAGCCATAATTGTTTTTCTAATTCGACATAATGATGCATAGAATTTCAATAATGGGACCCCCTTCACATAAAAATTTACATTAATTCTTCATATGAATGAAAATAATTATAATTATATATGTAATCACTGTAAACATTGTTATTGAAAAACTAGAATATGAAATGTTGATATATTTTCAAGTACAAAAATAAAATAACAAATATTATTGTAATCCAACTAGATTAATTTTTCACGTGGTATCAATATATTTTTTCCTCATTAATTCATAACATTAATCAAATTATTTTGAAATATATGAAAAATCAATGAAAATATAATGAAATATTAATTGATACATATTATGTTCATTTTGAACTCACTTATAATAAAATATAAATATTTACAGAATATTAGTAATGTAATTTTATTTCAAAAAAATATGGAAAATGTTTAATCAATCTATAAGGCCAAGAAGTGTAATGATATTATGATAATATATATTTTTGTGTTATTTGTTAAAATAAATATTTCATTTCCACCTTTGGTAAAAATTTCCACATTAATAAAAAACAATATTCATTTTTTAAATTTTTTTAAGATGTTTTGGTATTGGTAAATATAACTTTTATCAATGAGTGGGGAATAGTATAACCATTCATGAAAACATTTTAAAGAATATATTTACATGGAATAAAATATTCTTGACCAAATAAAAATCAATGGTTTTGTCATTAAAACAATCAATTCATACATTGACTACATAGAGTGGAAAATTAAACGAAAGCATTTAATTGCAATACATAAAAATATAAATATTGTAAATATACATATTATAATATGCAGGTAAAATAATACCCCTAGTTGAAACTTAATCATAATGAAACTTGAAGAAGGATTCTATTGTGATTTAAAATGTAAACTCATGTCTAACATTACTCAAATGTTTTTTTAACCTCCCTATAATAAATATGAAATTATTATAAATCCATAACATAACCTTGGAAATAATTATAATTTAATATATGATAAAATTAGTATATTTTAACACCTATTTTTTAGTAATTCTTTATTAAAATCATTTTTTATGACTGTTAACTATTTATTCATGTAGGTTTCAGTTCAGTTGTTTTTTTTACATGCATATTTGTCATGTCTAAATCAACTAAAAAATTTAACAAAGACAAAAATATAATATTTTTTAATTATTTTAATATTTATGTTTACTACTAAATAGATTATATGAATGATAAATCACTTCTCTTCAATTATATGGTAGTCCATACATTTGCATGAGCGAGATTATCATTATATATCATGTGGTAGTGTATGAAGGTATATTATAAAATATATTTAAAAATTATTTTATTTCATAAATATAATATATAAATTCTATATCCATCATACAAACCATCCATGAATATTGTTGGTGAAAATTAAAATGAATTGATTCATGAGGCTGTAGTCCTCACATAGGCATATATGATGATTCCATTGAACATTTAATAGAGAAATACATGAGTAATGATTTCCCAATAAGAATAATTATATATCAATATATAGAAGATGAAAATGTTATTATATAATTATTGTTACAATATAATTTAATGTATTATGATATGAAACAAAATTAAACATTTGGTTAACCGTTATATCTTTTATTTAGACAAGCTCCTCTAGCATAAGGCATTTTTCTTATAGTGTGTACATTTTGATCAAAAAATGACATATATATCATGGGGATGTATTTTTCGAATTTATTTTGGTAATTATAATTCAGAATAATTGAATATTTTAGTGAGGATAAGAGAGTAATAGTAGTGTCCTTTTAAAAGTGATAGAGAGGACACACTTTAAAATTTTCAATTGATTAAAATATATTAATACCTAACTCAATACCAATAGATCCAAAATGACTCACCCATGTTGAATGTATGAGATATGGATGAAACACTAAAATAAATGAGGATTTTTAAATGTTTTGAGTTTATTATAATTCTTATAATTTTTGTTTTAATCCTTTTCAAAAGATTTAAATCTTTCGGTGGTAACTGACATTCCTAAAGTAATTATTCATAATGAGAAAAAAATAATGTGGAGTATTTACCTAATTTATTCTTGATTATTTTTATTATATATTCAATTTTTTTAATTTTAATATTGATATTTTTTAGAAAATAATTTAATATAAATCCAATAAAATGTATTTAAAAAGGATTTTGAAAAATTGCCTTCTATGGATAAATATTATATTATATAAAAATAAGGTATAATGTCGATTAAAATGGAATTGGTTGGATTTTGATAATAATTAAAAATATTTTCCTGCAAAACAAGACCAAAATAAAGAATATATTTATAAATAAACGACTTAATAGAACAACTAAAAATAGTTTTTATTTGAACAAAAACATTATTTAGATTTTAAAATTGTAAGAATATATTTATAAATTCAAAACTATATTTAAATTTTAATTATTTAACTTCATAATTATATATTTGGTATTTAATAATATTTCTCACAAACCTTCGTGTTTTTATTATATCATCATATTTTCATATAAGTGACAATTTTTTTAAAATATATAATATTCACTGTGAGCCTAAAAAATAATATTTTTTATAAAATATATAATTTTCTTCCAAAAGTAATTCTGACAATATGAATTGAACTGTGGATTAAATTTATTAAAATAAATTTAAATTTTTTGTGAATAATGGATTTAATTTATTTTTGACTAAATTTATGTGCATTTTACTATTATTTCTTTTTGAATAAATTATTAAATATAAAAAATGTATATCATGGGTTATTATATGATTTGGAATTTATTTTCATAAAATAAACCATAAAAATCCTAAATTACATAAAACTAAAAGAATTAAAGAAATTGATTGTAATATAAAAATAACACACACTTCTACAATATTATATCTATAATTCCTTGATAATGTAAAATAAATAGTGGTAATTTTTTAAATTATTTCATTTTATTTTAAAATAATAATATTTAATTATTTTCTCTAATTTTTTAGAAAATAGAAAATTTTAGATGTAATTATTTATAGCTGAGCACATGGAGTTTATATTACTACATGGGACATCCCCAACCAAAATAAAATTTATTAAACCCAATGGAATTAATGGATAAGGATATCCAAATGAAAATAAATGGTGTTAGATTATATAAGAGAGGTGGTTAGTTGTAAATGATATATACATAAAAAGGTTAACACTCCTAACATTGATCTACCCTCCATTAGATCAAACTAGATTGATATTCATAATGGATTAGGTGGATTTTTTAATGATATTCATTAGAAATTGGGATGTTTAAGGAGAAAATACAGTATGTGAGACTATGGTTTCTACTATATATCCATAGAAGCATTAGGTGGCCATTTTCCCAAAAAGGAGTTTAGAAGAAATCCATTATTATTGTTTTTTATTATAGAAATCACACTGTAACACCCCGAGCTTCCATGATACGCTTCTCATTCAATAATGCAATAGCTTGCATTGTACGCAGCTTCGAGTCCTAACACATGCCACAACCAATCAAAATAGCCGTTATGAATAGTAATACCTAATTTTTGAAATTTTATAAATTTTATATTTCCAAATGGACTTCTTTTTTGTATTCGTAATATCAAAATTATCCTAAGTTGAATTTTTTGTAATTTTCTAAGAACTTTCAAATTTTTATGAATAGTGAAAAATACTTAAAAACAACTTTTTTAATCAAAATAATTTATTGTGATAAATTATACTATTTAGTGGTTTTAAAGTATAATTAGAATATATTTTTACCATTTTATCCAATGGTGGTCATTATAATTAATTTAACATTGAAATTGGACATAAACAATTGTCAATCTTTTAACATAAATTGTTTCTTAAAAACACACTACTTGTTGTGACAACGGGAATTAATTATAAAATTCATTAATGAAACTTATATTTTTGTAATTTTTTCAAATAGACATCATTTTTGAATTCGTAATATCAATTATATCTTAGGGTGAAATTTTGGCATTATTCTGAAAAAACTTCAATTTTTGATGAATAGTGAAACCACTAAGTGGTAGTTAAAAAATTGATTTTTCGTTTAAATGAAACATTACCACTTCTGTTATTTGAATATCAAAAATCCAACATACATGGTTGTCATTAGGAAGTAAAATGTGGTTCAATGGGATTAAAATAATTCTGTGGTGAATAGTAACTTTTAAGTTCTTAATCGCGATTAGAGGTAATTAGTGTAGTTTAAGGTCAAAATAATGTTTTAATAATATGAGATGAGCATGACACATGTACTACCCTCATTGGATGTGCCATGTCCGACCAAGACAATCCATGGGTCAACTTCGGGACCCCATGGAGCCACATTAGTTGGAAAATGACATAAATACCTTTTATTTAATGTTAAAGTAAAAAATGACACAAACATGAAATGTTTTACTAAAAAAATTTTTACATGGGGTTATAAAAGTCATAATTTTTACTATAAATATTTATTGGAAAGATAAAAATATTTACTACATCATAGTATTTTTTTTATAATTTTTAGACATTAAATAAATTAAATTATTTACGACACCATGATGATGCGGCGATTACCTCATTAATTGACGATTTAAATAAAATGAAAAGATAATGTAAAATACAAGGCTTACACTTGTAAAAAACCTATTGGATGAGTAGATGTCGAACCCTTATCACCTTAGAATCTAATTATATAAGTGTGGGACCTTTAAAATCCGAAAATAATTGTATAATAAAGTAACATTTTATTACTTTCCAAAAGTGCCCCTCCTCTCCACTTATAAAAGGCCCCCACCTCTACCACCTTACTCACACTTTAAAAGCCTTTTTTCTCGGACAAACTCTACCCAAATACTCTCCCAACTTCCCTCCCTTACTCTTATAATCCTCACATTGGGCAGAATTCTTCCCAAGGAAGCCTTTGTATTAAATCAAAAAGAGTTACCCGTTTTAAAGGTAGTGTTTTCTCTTATTTTCTTTTGTTTTATTTTGATTCTCCAACCCATCAAACTCCTTTTATTCCTTTATTTTGTAACAAACCCAGTATATAAAATATACTAGGATGTTGTTATGATACGTATTTGTTTTACACTTACACACACCATTGTCTAATGGTTAAAGAACATACTATTTCTGTGGGTGCCGAAATACTGCCTCACGAAACGATGATTGTTCAAATTCTTTTAACACCTATAATGGTGGACATTTTGATGACACTATTTTAATATGTGATATATATATTATCTTTATGTTTTCCTTATCCTTCTGTATTTCTCATTTATGGCATACTTTATGATTTCCATTATGGGTAAACGCGATAATTTCATTTTAGGAAGTGCGGACTACCGCCCCCTCAATGTGATTTGAATCGTTAATACCATATGTGGGATGTATAAAGGATGAAGTAAATGGTATTATACACAATATTATACTGGAATTATATTATAAATTTATATCATTATGATTTCATTCCATTAAATACGAAATAGAAATGAAAGTAGCGTTCATGCGTACGTACGGCTTACCGTCTCCATGAACGGTGCATTTCATTTCTTACCTCTAAATGTTACGTAATATTATGAATGAATGTATATACTGGATATATATTATATATATTATATCTACATCATGAATATAATTCTGGATATAATGGATATTTCAGCACATGAACAACTTGTAATTATAAGAAGTTTATTGTTGACTCAAGTACCAAAGATCGACCAAACGACCGTTATTAACTTAAATAATTACTTAATGTTCATAACATTGTAATAAGTGATATAAAGGGATAATTAAATTGAAAATGGTTCTTAATAAAGTAGATATTAACTCTAGTTTATTATTCAGGAGGATAAAGAACGGTCGAATCAAGTCGGACACAAGGTAAGAGAATTTCTTAACCCAATTTCCATTCATTGGGTTAATCTCCTACTTTCAAATTATGTCATTATCTTATTATGTCATATCTTGTATTTGTACTATATTTATGTTTACTTATAGTGAATGCACATAATATATCTATTTAATTTTAAAAATTATCTTTGTATGGGACTTCGTCTCAATCTCCTTTCATTGAGACATATTTGGTTTTATACACAACTTTCTTTTATATGGTGTATAAACCCCTTTGACTTTTACATTTATTCAAAAGGAATCTTTTTTATACGAAGAGTTTTACTAAACGACAAAAAAGGAATTTTTTTCTTTCCGTACTTATACGACGACAATGACTTCTCCGCCGCCGTGACCATTATTTGAGTTTCGGCTTCCTCTACGAGCCATCAATTTTTTTTAATGAAAAATAAATACAAAATTTTAACTTTCATTTATTTTGGTATTGAAAATGGTTTTGAAAGCAATTTTATTATATCAATGTGTTTTATTGATATCTTGTTATTGAAATGTGGAATTGTTATGTTTCCTTTATGCATGTTTTATGTGATACGACTATGTTATGGTTTATGATATGTTTAAACCTATTCATATAAGGAATGCATTGGACTTAATAAGTGATGGGTGGAGCCCGCTATAGCTCCTCGATGCATCGGTAGGTCTCATGAGACAAACTAGTGTCTTGGCACGAGGCCTTGACAAAATCTTATTTGTGGTCTTGGCACGAGGCCTTGACTACTGGGTTATGATTGTCTAACATTATGCATTCCATCATTATGAAAGTGGTTATTGATATTTCATGTGATTATTCGACTAGTAGAATATCCATGTGAGCAAGTAAATGGCATTATTTCAGTTTACTTTTGCCATATTATGCTAAAGTTCACGTTTTAAAGGCTTTTTTTAGTTATACATTTCCTTAAATGTTAATGTTTATTTATCAAAGATTCCGCTATATTGTTAACCTTACTGAGCATCTGAGCTCACCCCTTTCAATGTTTTAATTTTTCCAGGATGTGAAGAAGTATATTATGAATGACCTACAGGGATAATATAAGGGGATATGAAGAGAAGATGTTGTAGTTTTGTTTTACTTTATGATGTAATGTAAGACTTATGAATGTATCTAGTGTTTCCAAGGCTACTAAACTAATCGGTCTTTCAAGACTTGATCTTTTGTTATCATGCCAATGTTACGAGGTAATGCGCCGACTCTGGGTAGCTGGGGTCGGGGCGTTACAGTTGGTATCAGAGGCAGTTTAGTACTAACCTTGGAAGATAGATTTAGATAAACTCTGATTAGAGCACATAGCCCGTCGATAGAATTTGAGGATTAGTATAGAAAAATTTCCTAGAATTTTGGTATTATAGAGATGTTGTGAGTTTTCCGGGAAATACATCCCTGTCTGGATACAAGCAGGTAGAGGCGGCTCTGGAACAGATGTACCTAGGGGTAAAACCCAAAAACACCGCTTTGAGTTAGACTCGAATGGGAACTGGTGCACGACAACGGGCCTTGCTGCACTCTTGGTTGCGACACTCCCGGGGGATATGCTTAGGATAATTCTCATTTTCATTACAAACCACTATGAAGGGTTATGAGTATATACTTCCTCAAAGAAAACATTTCATTTTATGATTATGGATTATATCCATAAATAGTTCAATTTATGTTAAGTATTTTACAAGTATGGAATTATGTATTTTGATTCATAAACTAATCTAGTTTATGACATTGTTTAGAAATGGCGCCCAGTGGAAGGAATGGAAACTGTATCAATGCACGCACTCCGTGTAGGGATTTCCCTCCTGCTCAAGATAATTATTGTGGATCTAGAGATACAACTGGTGCTGATCAACTTATTACCATACTGGGACAACTCACTCTGGTTATGAATAATAACCTTACTCGTATGGATCACCCTGATCCACAACGTGGAGGATCAATGTTAGACCGCTTCATGAGGCAATAACTGCCAACATTTAATGGGGGTACGAATCCATTATTAGCTGAGCAATGGATAAACTCCTTAGAAAAAATATTCCATGCATTGGGGAGTTGTGAAAGGGAAAAGGTTATCATGGTAGTTTACCGCCTCACTGGAGATGCCGATCAATGGTGGTATCTGATTCAAAACACAAAGGAAGATTAAGAAGTATCAAATATGGAATGGATAGAGTTTAAAGATCTTTTCATAGAAAAATACTTTCCACATGACCATCGAGCAAATATGGAAAGAAAATTTTTGAGTTTGAGACAAAAGGAGGATGAGAATGTCGCAATGTATGAGGCCAACTTTACAAGGTTAGCGAGACATGCTGCAGATTATATACGTAACCCAAGAAGTAAGATTGATCGTTTCTTTGATGGGTTAAAACCATTTCTCCATCGAGCATTAGTATCACAATCCTTCTCATCATACGAAGATATTGTCTCGTGTGATATCAAGACAGAAAAGGAATTCTCTAAGTCTTTTGACAACAAAGTAAAGAAAAAGAAAAAGAGAACGGTGGATCAAGAGACAGATAAAGGGAAAAAGGGAAAGAAGGATTTTCCATTATGTGATAATTGTGGGAAGAATCACCCTGATACTTGCCTAAAAGGAATGGGAGTTTGTTACAAATGTGGAGAAAAAGGTCACCAGGCTCGTGATTGTAAGGGAAAGAAAGAGGCTATCAATGTTGAATGCTACAATTGTAGGGAAATGGGTCATTATGAAATGAATGTCCTAAGCGTCAGGGAAACATACCTCAGAAAAGGCCAAGGGATCAAGGACAATCTTATGCTGTTACTAAAGTTGAAGCAGAATAATTAATGTATTGGTGCTTTTGGACTCATGGATTATATTCTGGTTACTAGAATAATGTGATATATATATAAGGATTGTACTGCAGTACTTGTTGCTTCAGTAAGGTTTTAATATGATGAAGGTAATCATATTATTAGTATATGACAATAAGAGAAACTTTACTTTGTTTGGGGAATCTGATGATACAATTGATTTTGGAATTTAAGGACCCTTCAGAGAAAGTCTGGACAGAGGTATTTTGGATAACTATCAAGGTCGGATTAAGTTGAACCATGGATAGTATTGTTTAATGTTAAAACATTTCTGAAGATTATTTTTGGAATATTATAATACTATAGTTTTAGGAAAAGGACAACCTGCAGGGTGGGGCATAACCCATCGCTTCGAACAAAGCTGCAGGAATCGAAACCACAACCATAGTGCGACAGGCCTTTATTACCTACCACTAGCCTACATGAAGTCCCTGGTTATTACAAAATAGTTTTACTAATTTAAATGGTATGTGTTAATATTTGGAACCTTATACAATTAGGATAAATAGAATATTTTTGAGTTCTATTACCTTTTAGAGTGAAAGATGGGTTTGTGGTAAAAATTTATTAAAGAATGAAAGTCTACATAACAAGTATGTATATTCCCTTACATTCTTAGTAAATCTCCTAAATAAATTCCTCAACTTTATAAAAGGTAACTTAAAACAAAATCGTTGTTGGTTAACTTTTCCTACTGGGGAATCAATGATCGTTTAACCAATCACAAGTTTGTGATTTTCTTGTAGTTAAACTTTCTCCTAATCCTATTTTCTACAACTCTCCATCAGACCTTGATGGTTTGTTTCTCCTCCATATCCATATTTTTATAGAATCCTTGTATGGTCTATCTCGGGTGACCTTTGTACTTATCTTTCATTCTTTTAACGTTATATTTTTCTTAACCTTATTTCCGGTGTGGGTTTCCACAAAGGTATTTTCTATTTTCAACCTTTTATTTTCGAAGAACATTTTCAAATTGTGAGGACGCAATTTATTGAAGGAGGGGAGAATTTAACACCCCGATCTTCCATGATACGCTTCTCATTCAATAATGCAATAGCTTGCATTGTACGCAGCTTCGAGTTCTAACACATGCCACAACCATTCAAAATAGCCATTATGAATAGTAATACCTAATTTTTGAAATTTTATAAATTTTATCTTGCCAAATGGGCTTCATTTTTGTATTCGTAATATCGAAATTATCCTAAGTTGATTTTTTTGTAATTTTCTGAGAACTTTCAATTTTTTATGAATAGTGAAAAATACATACAAACAAATTTTTTAATCATAATAATTTATTGTGATAAATTATACTATTTAGTGGTTTTAAAGTATAATTAGAATATATTTTTACCATTTTATCCAATGGTGGTCATTAGAATTAATTTAACATTGAAATTGGACATAAACAATTGTCAATCTTTTAATATAAATTGTTTCTTAAAAACACGCTATTTGTTGTGACAGCAGGAATTAATTATAAAATTAATTAATGCAACTTATATGTTTGGAATTTTTTAAAATAGAAATCATTTTTGAATTTATAATATCAATTATAGCTTAGGGTGAAATTTTGGCATTATTCTGAAAAACTTCAATTTTTGATGAATAGTGAAACCACTAAGTGGTAGTTAAAAAACTGATTTTTCGTTTAAATGAAACATTACCACTTCTATGATTTGAATTTCAAAAATCCGACATACATGGTTGTCATTAAGATGTAAAATTTGGTTCAATGGGATTAAACTAATATTTTGGTGAATAGTAACTTTTAAGTTCTTAATCGCGATTAGAGGTAATTAGTGTAGTTTAAGGTAAAAATAATGTTTTAATAATATGAGATGAGCTTGACACATGTCCTACCCTCATTGTGTGTGCCATGGCCGACCAAGACAATCCATTAGTCAACTTGGGGACCCCATGGAGCCACTTCAGATGGAAAATGACATAAATACCTTTTATTTAATGTTAAAGTAACAAATGACACAAACATGAAATGTTTTACTAAAACAATTTTTACATGGGGTTTTTCAAGTCATATTTTTGACTATATATATTAATTTGAAATATAAAAAGATTTCCTACATCATAGTATCTTTTTTATTATTTTTGGAGATTAAATTAATTAAATTATTTATGACACCATGATGATGCAGCGATTACCTCATTAATTAACGATTTAAATAAAATGAAAAGATAATGTAAAATACAAGTCTTAAACTTGTCAAAAACCTATTTGATGAGTATATGTAGAACCCTTATCACCTTATCCTCTAATTATATAAGTTTGGGACCTTTATAATCCGAAAAGAATTGTATAATAAAGTAACATTTTATTACTTTCCAAAAGTGCCCCTCCTCTCCACTTATAAAAGGCCCCCACCTCTACCACCTTACTCACACTTTAAAAGCCTTTTGGCTCGGCCAAACTCTTCCCAAATACTCTAAAAACATCTCTCCCTTACTCCTAGAAGCCTTACTTTGGGCAGATTTCTTCCCAAGGAAGCCTTTGGCTCAAATCAAATAGAGTTACCCGTTTTAAAGGTAGTGTTTTCTCTTATGTTCTTTTGTTTTATTTTGCTTCTCCAACCCCTCAAACTCCTTTTTTTTTGTAACAACACCAGTATCTAAAATATACTAGGATGTTTTTATGATAAGGATTTGTTTTAAACTTACACACACCTTTTTCTAATGGTTAAAGAACATACTGTTTCTGTGGGTGGCGAAATACTGCCTCACGAAACGATGATTGTTCAAATTCTTTTAACACCTATAATGGTGGCCATTTTGATGACACTATTTTCATATATGATATATATATTATTTTTAGGTTTTCCTTGTCCTTATTTATTTCTCATTTATGGAATACTTTATGATTTCCATTATGGGTAAACGCGATAATTTCATTTTAGGAAGTGTGGACTACCGCCCCCTCAAAGTGATTTGAATCGTTAATACCATTTGTGGGATGTATAAAGGATGGAATGGATGGTATTATACACTATATTATACTGTAATTATATTATACATTTATATGATTATGATTTCATTCCATTAAATACAAAAAAGAAATGAAAGTAGCGTTCATGCGTACGTACGGCTTACCGTCTCCATGAACGGTGCATTTCATTTCTTACCTCTAAATGTTACGTAATATTATGAATGAATGTATATAATGGATATATATGATATATATGATATCTACATCATGAATATAATTCTGGATATAATGGATATTTCACCACATGAACAACTTGTAATTATAAGAAGTTTATTGTTGACTCAAGTACCAAAGATCGACAAAACGACCATTATTAACTTAAATAATTACTTAATGTTCATAACATTGTAATAAGTGATATAAAAGGGATAATGAAATTTAAAATGGTTCTTAATAAAGTATATATTAACTCTAGTTTATTATTCAGGAGGTTAAAGAATGGTCGAATCAAGTCGGACACAAAGTAAGGGAATTTCTTAACCCAGTTTCCATTCTTTGGGTTAATCTCCTACTTTCAAATTATGTCATTATATTATTATTTCATATCTTGTATTTGTACTTTATTTATGTGTACTTATATTGAATACACATAATATATCTATTTAATTTTAAAAATGATCTTTGTATGGGACTTCGTCTCAATCTCCTTTCATTGAGGCATATTTGGTTTTATACACAAATTTCTTTTATACGGTGTATAAACCCCTTTGACTTTTACATTTATTCAAAAGGAATCTTTTTTATAGGAAGCGTTTTACTAAACGAGAAAAAGGGAATGTTTTTCTTTCCGTACTTATGCGGCGACAACGACTTCTCTGCCGCCGTGACCATTATTTGAGTTTCGGCTTCCTCTACAAGCCATCACTTTTTTTTAATGAAAAATAAATACAAAGTTTTAACTTTCTTCTATTTTGGTATTGAAAATGGTTTTGAAAGCGTTTTTATTTTATCAATGTGTTGTATTGATATCTTGTGATTGAAATGTGGAAATGTTATGTTTCCTTTATGCATGTTTTATGTGATACGACTATGTTATGGTTTATGATATGTTTAAACCTATTCATATGAGGAATGCATTGGACTTAATAAGTGACGGGTGGAGCCCGCTATAGCTCCACGACGCATCGGTAGGTCTCATGAGACAAACTACTTTCTTGGCATGAGGCCTGGACAAAATCTTATTTGTGGTCTTGCCACGAGGCCTTAACTACGTGATTATGATAGTCTGGAATTATGCATTCCATCATTATGAAAGTGGTTATTGATATTTAATGTGATTATTCGACTAGTAGAATATCCATGTGAGTAAGTAAATGGCATTATTTCAGTTTACTTTTTCCATATTATGCTAAAGTTCAAGTTTAAAAGGCTTTTGTTTTAGTTATACATTGCCTTAAAAGTTAATGTTTATTTATGAAAGATTCTGCTATATTGTTATCCTTATTGAGCATCTAAGCTCACCCCTTTCAATGTTTTAATTTTTCCAGGATGTGAAGAAGTATATTATGAATGACCTGCAGGGATAATATAAGGGGATATGAAGAGAATATGTTGTAGTTTTATTTTACTTTATGATGTAATGTAAGACTTATGAATGTATCTAGTGTTTCCAAGGCTACTAAACTAATCGGTCATTCGAGACGTGATCTTTTGTGATCTTGCCAATGTTACGAGGTAATGCACCGACTCTGGGTAGCTGGGGTCGGGGCGTTACACACACCCACCAACTAATTGGGGATAATTCTACTTTCATATTCATGATAATGTGATTAAAACCCATGATATTGTAAGAATAGAACACATAAAAAATATGGATTGTTTTGAGATTTAGTTTAACATTCATTTATATTCAAAAAATTCACATTCACTACTCTTATTTTTTTCACAAAAATTTATCACTAAATAAGGAGGACAAATGAAAATAAAAAATTGGTAAATATCATATTTTATAATGTAAAGATTTGTGGGAGTCTATTATTTTACTATTCAAATTATTTTATTATTTTATTTCATTGTTTATCATTCATTTGATTTCCAACCATATCTGTATATTATTTACAAATTAATAACCAAGTGTGGGGAGAATGTACTGACCCTATATATGTGTATTGTATGAGTAATAATATTTTATAAATTACATCCATCATTATCATATGGATAACATAATTCATATAATAGTTAAACTAGTTCCATGATTTGTTAAAGGATATAATACCTTTGAATCAAGATTGATACACTTTTTCAATAGATTTTAATATTTAACAAAATTGAATTTTTTCAATTTAAAAATCATACACTTGTAGTGGATGACATAAATAATATATTTTTTATATATATGAATTGAATTATGTTGAGAAGTTCAAATATAACTAATATGTTCCTAATATTTCTTATAGTTGTTTATATTTCAGAAAAATCAAAGAAATTATTAAGGTTAAAATAACTTCCTAAGCGGTGGCTCCCCTTACAATAATTATTTTCCGTGAAATATGAAATTAGCCTTTTTAGATACTTACAATCATTAATGATTTTATTATAGGAGAACCAAACAAAAAAATAAGTGAAATTCAACATAGAATGTAAAATAATAATAATATAATATATATACAATTCAAATTGTTAAGGGGTATTATGTTAATGGAATATTGAACTCATTCAACAATTAATTAATAAGGAACAATATTATAGTTTAATTTAAATAATTGAATTTATAAAAGTATATAAATATGAAAAATTCTAATGGAAAAGGATTTGAGAGGGTGTTGGATATTTAAATTTTAATTCAATGAAACATTGACCATTTATCGTTCATTTTTCAAGGTCAGACATTAGATTGACCTAAAAATTGTGGTGGGGGATTTTTATTGGGGTTAATGATATTATGGTAAGTTATCACTCAAGGATTGGGATATGTGTATAGTATAATTTCTTCGTTTTTTAACTTTTTAGTAATATTTTGTTTGATTTTATTGAAATTTTGGCTATTTTTATAAGGTTTTTTATATTTTAGAAATAATGGGTATAATCATATAACATGGCCAAAAATGATTAAATATAATTATTATATTATATTTTATAAAATTTATTTTATGGAAATTATTTTTAATTTATTATATATTTAAACAATCTAATGGAAATTTTTGATGGTGATCAAATGAAGAAATGATTAGATGATATAAGATTTAAATTTTAAAATGGGACTAGTATGAGATTCCAATTTAATATGACATTAGTGGATAAGAATATTTATCTAAAACAACATATTATCATTTTGAAATCACAAAAATCACTTAAATTACAAATGAATTAATTACGAGCCCCCAAGAATATGTTGCCTTGCAAATATAACCTTGTATAAGGAACTAAAATGGTATTATGTTCCAATGCATCCAAGATATACAAAATTATACAATACATAGTTACCAATTTATAATCATGTAGAATCCCATGTGTATATCACACAACAAATAAAGAGTGTTAACCCAATAAAATATATTAATACTATATTATTCCCCCAGCAATGGGATACACAATAATTGGGATGTAAGAATATATTGGTAATATATTATAAAGAATAATCAATGAAATTCTATATCAATTACACAAATTATTCAATCAATAAGAGAGTCGTACTCATTAACACTTAATCCATTCCCACAAAACTGTTTAATCACACATGATCCCCACACATTGACAGTTTTTTAACAACACATGAACTTAATGTTATGATTATGTTTCCAATCGATACGTCTTACATTGATCAAATAAATATTCCTAACATCAGTCACTTGTGGTTCACTATATCGTTATACAAGTATCATAACATGAATCAATTATTGAGGAATATCAAAAAACCCTGTGGTAAATTCAGAAAGATTTTCTACACTCTATGTGTAACTCATGAACATCCTAATGTGGCCAAAAATATTACCAAGTACTTATTTCCTATGTATGTTTATTAATTTCTCAAATATAAAACTATTTTTTGGTATATCCAAGACAAATGTAATTTTAAAAATATATAGGATCATAAATTCAAATCTAGTCTTAATAAAGGAGGAATAATGATTCTTATATAACATTAATCCATCGCACCATTTCCACAGGCCATGATCACTCTAATTGGAGGGAAATGTAAATGTATAAAATTTATATATATGGGATTATGGAGAAGAAATTATGATTGGCCTAATGGGTAGATCAATATATAACATAAGAAGATGTTTTTTCATAGTATCCATGTAATATATATCTAGGAGGAAACTAATTTTTTAGGAGTACATGTGTTATATAAAAGAGTTTCCTACTGATCATTTATTAACATGACCATTATCATCCACAAAATATATTTTATAAATGTTTGTATCTAATGTTTCTCGTATATAAATAAATTTTAAGTTATTTTTTAAAATTTATTTTCAATATTCTTTTTTTTTCATGATTTTATTATGATTCATACCTAAGTATTAAACTCTTAAAAAACACTCAAATTTGGTTAATGAAACTGTTTGACTGAGGTAATAATATTTAAATATCACCCCAGTATAATATTTTGATATGATTTAATAATTGAAAATAAAATATATAAGTGTGATAGTTCATACTTTGGGGGATTCAAAATCCCTAAATTTTTTATTCACAACCCTTATATAATTCCAATATCAATGTATGGTGGAATAGAAATGATCTACAGAGGGATGGGGTCAATGTTTAAGATATAATTTTATAAAAAAACCTATAAGATCCTAATTTTTTTTTCATATTTTCTTATAGAGTTTATTAATATAGATTCCTTGAGAAAAAATTTATATTTTGTAATATTTCATGAAACATTAGTAGGTTTTTTGGGATACATCTTCTAGATTTACATCCCTAAAAATGTAAAAACTACATTATAGTATTACAAATAATATATTAGAATCCTGAGGATCCATAAACATAAAATTATTCTCATATACCATTCACTTTTTCATCCTCTCACCCCCATATATTTATATGTTTCCTTAAAATACAAAACATAAAATACATTTTATTTCCCATTTATACCTATGTATTAAACTTAGTATTCATCAATATAATTGTTTCAATTTACATATTTCACTTTTAGTGTAATCAATATTATAATGATATTTTTCCAACACCTATATCTATGATTCATACTCCCATGTACATTTCTCTAATCCATCAAGGGTATATAAAATATGATCCCATTGAATGAAAATCTTAAAATTATATTCTCTTAGTAATATTGAATCTAAAAAAGTTTCCATATAAATTTTCCATATTTATCAATATAATAAGCTCCCAAAATTGTTGTATGGTACATATCCTAATGATATTCAATGAACTACTACATGTGAAATAAATTCTGAAAACTATCTATTTGAGGTTTAAGGGTTGGTTGGTATGAATCCTCTCCAATTCAATGAATAAAAATGAAAACACACTACCTATGTTAGAACCAAGATTGTTCTTTGATTGAAATGTTTTATTGATTTTTTTTCAATCCACATTGGGTTGATATAGGTGTTTTCATGATAAGGATTCTTATAATATAGGCTGAATAAGTTGTTTAATTTATCATCGTTTCCTAGTGTTTTCAAAAAAGGAAGGTATTATGTAAAGGAGTTTACAAAGCATGGTTTGCAGACCATGAAACGCTATTCATAAACTACTAATAGAGGTACGTGGAATGGGGTTTCTATATAGATGCACGGTACGTGGATGAATAAAGAAAAATTGTTCGTGGGATGGATATGGATAGAGGGAATGTTTGTTTTTACGTGGAAGGAAAATGGTTGTCATGATGACTCATCATTTTCCAAAATGAGGTGGTCATATGTAAATCTAGGAAGGGATATAGGTGGTACACTGAACGTATAGGTAAAATGGTTTGTGGGACATGTGAGGATCACGAGAGGTTCATAATATGTGATAAAGGCTATACCACATTTAAATTTTTTTTTAATTCATGGATTAGCAGATTTTTTTGGATCTATTTTATTATATAAGAAGCACTAACACCTTCATTAAGATAAGACTCTTTAAGTAGAAATATGGTATGAATCTGGTGAATTCCATAAGTGTTTCATGGAAAGAAACCCCTAAAAATGAGAATATGATCATGAGGAGTTTTCTGATAATGGAGAAGTGGTCCACGAACACATTCTATATAAGGGGTTTGGTGGCGTACTGATGCCTGAAATAGAAAATGGTTCACGTAAGGCAGTTCACAGAAGACATTTCATGGTAGACAGTTCATGCAGGTGGATCTAGTCTGTGGAGAAGAAGTTGTACGTGAAATATATATGTGGAGGTAGTTTTTAGAGGTAGTAAGCATAGGAGGTTTGTGTAGCAGTGTTTTTCTTGAAGGATGTAGGCTGGTTTGTGGAGGAATAGTTCGCAAACTATTAGTGTGTGAGAAAGTGAATTGCATCTACATGTGAAAATGAGACTTCAAAAAATAATCTATCGATTGATTAGGATGAATGATTTAATATGGACCCCATGAAAAGTACATAAATTCATTAATTTAAGTTCATATTTTTTCCAACACAGTGTGAAAGGGGGCGTCAATGTATGTATCCAAGGGATACAATGTGCTTTCCATAAAACCTTATAAAGGCATTATACTTGGCACATACTAACTACGATAAAAATTTTAATCCAAAAATAATGAAGATTAGTTGAATTTGTTATGAAATTAAACCTTTCATCATATTCCCTATATAACATACCTTAGTTGTGAACCATGTAAAATTGGTGTTAGTTATTTCTGTGCGTGAATGTATTACCAATGAACAGAACTAAAAAGTTCATACCAATGTGGGAATAAGATCCATAACTTTAAAATAAAAACCTAACAACCTGATTCCCCCCTCCACCATCATGGTGTTCTGAGGTCCATCAACCTATAAAAAAATGGGATTCCCATGACGTGAATAAATGAATAAAAACACATAATTCCCAACCAAAAACTATAAATTTTTCCCATTTAAATGTACATATGACTTATTATTATCATCATCATCCCTCATCCACTCTTGAATCACTTAATCCTTACCTATTATGATCTACCCAAAATTTAGTATAGTAATCACTGATTCAAAATCATCAGTCAAGTAAAATTTTGATATAAAAATCTACCCATAAATTTATTTGATATATTCCCTTTTAATAGAAATTTTTTATTTTTTATTCTTGGATATCTTAAGAGAAAAATATTTTCCAATGAACACCTTAAATCCGTAACATGTTCACATTACATGTTATCTAGTGTATAGATTGCAACTTCATATGTATGCCTATTTGAGTATGAAAATTGTAGAAATTGATAAGTGAAATTCCAAATAAAGGTACAATATGAATGAAACTCTTGAGGTAAATTTGATATTTTGATAACAAATGGCTGACCTCAAAACACCATAATGACTCACTAACAATTCAAAAAAGTTCCTTTCAAAAATATCCAACATAATTGAGTCATTAATATATATTAAATAAGAAACTCTCATTATATGGTCTATAAAAACGAAAATTATATTACATATACCTAGATATATACTTAAAACATGCACAAAATCCATCATAATATAATATCACTTCCACTATGTTACATCAAAGCGATATAATAAATATTCTATAATATGAGGGTTAGATTTTAGCCATCCACATTCTTATCATCAAATTATGAACTCTTTCATCATCCTCATTAATAAAAAATTATTATACATTATAAAAATTCTAAAAATAATTACATCAACACTACCAATGATCCCAAAACCATTCCCACCAATGAGATGTAATTTTCATGAGATATATGAAATCCATCCAGTGATCATTCACTTCATAAAACATTATATGTGAATCATCCATGTTGGATAAGTCATATCATCTTTGATCGAAATTATTGGTATAAAACCCTAAACAGAACTACTCATAGAAAAGGATTATATAAAATGGTTATAACATGATAAGAACAATGATATTATAAATTTATATCACACCATAAATTGTTCACATCCCAAAACACCTAGACATTGTTCAACTAATATCTAAATAGTTTATTCAACACCTTGGAAAATAGAATTCTACCAAACTTGTATCACAATTTTTAAATAATTTTAGGTAGGAATGTGATGATCATAAATTAATAAAACTATACAGTAGGGTATAATAGATAAAATTCTAACCCCAAATGACATTATTCCTTATTATTAATGTAATTATGTTTGTATGTACTATTTTTTACATACAACATAGGCTTGAACATTTTAATGGGGTCTAATACCTTATACACTCTCAATACTAGGTCCTTAATGATGGGAAGTATCCCAAGGTATCCTTTATAAGGTCCATTAACAATATGAATTCCAAAAAACTAAGGAACTATCTGATTTTAATAATAAATAAGAGGAAACTAGGACTAATGATGTAAAATTGTTTGTCTTAACCACAATGAACACTCAGTATTGTTCGTCAATAAAACTTTTTGTGTACCTTTATTATATAAAAATTAAATTATTCCCAAGAAATTATTCTAATATTATAATATATACTATGTCTAAAGTGATAGGGGAATTATTATAAAGACTGAATTCACATATATCCAAAATATTAATACCCTTAATATTAAAATTTATTATCAATGCCATTAATATTAAAAAGATTTTAATAAATTATTTTTCAAGATTAACATATCCATGCTAATTCCTTCCCAGTCACCATAGCATAATCAATACCTCAATATAAGATAGCATTGTGAAATGGGATATCATCTCAAGGGATGTCATCACATAAAGCCTCTAAAAAACATCATTTCACCACCTCTAATCTTGATGAACATAAATACTATATAGGATTAGTTTTATAAACTGTATTCAAAACACCATCCCATGAGATATTCCAATAATTAAGAGTGAGAATATTTCATCATCATACTACCTTCAGTGCCCTGCATAAAAATACTACCAAAATATATCTCTTGAATTTTTCTCATATCATGTTACAATCATCCAAATCGCCAAGAATAAGGATTCGAAACTACTGAGAAGACCCTACATCAAACAAAAAAATTATGTTATCTATTTATCATTCATAGAATGAATCAAATCAAAGGTGATTTAAATCACCTCAAACTACCCCATTAATTCATAATCAAAGAAAAATCCCAAATTCTTTGGTGGTTCTTCCACTAAATATAATACAAAACATTATTTCAATTATTAACATTCTTTAGATAATTACTTATATTTTCTTCTAGAATGTAATTTTAAACCCTGTGTATCCAAAACACAAGGAATTACTATCCTCCATCCATCTCTATAAATCCAAAAAAGAATCCAAATACCTTGACAGGGAATTTTATTATTAATTCTCTATTAAATGATTTAATTTTATTTATATTTAAATATTCGTCAATTTAGATCCATTACCTAAGATAGGTGATGAATTTACCAGACTTATATATCTACACAATATATATTTTACTCATGATTATAATATTTTATAGATAATTTTATTCTTTATGTTGGATCCCAGGATACCTTCAAATACATGGGATTCATTCAAAGTAAACATCATACATTAGACTAATGAGAACAATTTCCATGTGAACTAAATATGTCATCGCTAGTCCGGAACTATAAAAATAAACATTACTCTCATCTAATTATTTTAATAACCCAAAATAGGATTACTCTCACTAGAACCCCTCCATGGATTGTAGTGAGAACAAGATTTCCCCCAAAAATCCAACCTCTACAGGCCATGGAGTGATGGCTACACACGATCTTATTAAATCTAAAATATTAGAGGAATTACCCAATTTTATTTTATAGAAATTGAGAAAATAGAAAAATTAATACTATATCTATAAAATAACTGATAATAAATCAAATTGTACAATATTATTTTAATTTCATACTAAAATATAATAATCCCAAAGTACATCATGAAAAGTAAAGTAGCTTCTATGATTGTTTGTAAAAAACATACAACATCACACATTGTAATTTGATTTTTGGTCCAATAAATTGTTTTAGTACTCTATAAAAAGGTAATAAAAATAAGAGAAAAATATATGTATACTCAATAGATTTCTAGGTATAAATTCTCATGTGAATGTGTAAGAAGAATTTTAATAACTTATTGAAGAACTAATGGAATAGACTCATCCCGTTTCTGAGGGGATATACAATCCATCTCCACTATAACCCACTCACCAAATCCATAGACATTTATAAAATAAATGTATTATTTAGTAATTTCCCACAATCCCACTAAAACACTAATCTACTTTCACCCACAACCCAACTGAATATATACAAGAACTCGGATCCCATCCCATAAAAACATACCACATCCCCAAACAACATACACATACTGAATGATATTATTGTATAACATATTCTTGAAATTTATTCATATAACCATAGATTCATACCACATATACATAACCACAATCACATATCACATTAACATAACCAAAAAGAGATATAATATCATTATAGAATCATCCACATACCACATACATATATTATATCACCACCATATGACCACACCAATCATAGAATAATGGTTCATAAAATAGGTCAATAATAGAGAAAATGATTACCTTAAATAAGGATGAAATGTTCTCACAACCCTATAAAATCAACAACCAACTTAGTTTTTATAATATTAAAAATACCAAGCCTCTTTAATACCCATGTTTTCCGGAATAATTTGGAGAAAATCAGATATTATATAGGTTTATCAAATATATATTTAAAATTAAAGGAACCAAAACATAGTGTGGTTAGCATAAATCACATTTCTGTTAACCATAGTCAGTGATGATCTAAAACCAAAACACATTAAGATGATGATATTTTTAAATACTATAAGTAATTTCCCATTAAAAATTTTTACTTGATGAAACAATTATGTATCATTATAAACTATAATGACTTTAACCTAATCCCATAAAATATCTTTTAAAACCACATAAATTTTTATTCACTAAACCATGCCAATTTATAACATAATAAATATCACATAAGTGAAATATTTTAATGGTATTAATAATTTAATTTAATTTAATTATTTGGGGGGTGGGGGTTTCTAATACATTTTTGGATGAATGGGTGTGTTTTCATGAATTGGGCCAAACTGTGAGCCTAAAATCCAGATTACCAAATAAATATTGTTTCTTTTAAAACTCCTTGATTTTTCATATTTTTTTATCCATTAAAATTACTACTTGTCCTACCCTTACCTATTGACACCACAATGTCAATTTGGAGCCTTTATAAATCCTTAACCATTGTGTATTTCGGTTTTTATTTAAGGGATTAGGCCTACCCGGAAGCCCATATCCTGTTTTAAAATTAATTTTGTTTACTTAATATCTTATTCTATTTTTATTATTTTTTTATGATTCAAAGTGTCACCCAATCCCATAGAACCTAGCCTCACTCCCATTATCTTTTCCCCTTAATTGGAGCAATTTGGAATCTCTATTTAGGGACAAAATCCTTATGTTTTATCAATTCATCCAAAGTTGAGGAGGTTTGTTATTTCCCTCACAACTATTTCAATTCTTACTGCTTTTCTCTCATTTTCATGAATTTTATTCTCATTTTTGGGAAGTAAAAAATGTCAAGAGGATAGGGTTTTTAACCTGTTGTTTAAACGTGGGTTGTATTGTTCTTTTCTTGTGGTTTTAGGTTTGATATAGGTACCTCTAGTTGCGGTGGTGGTGTGATTTTATTTTCACACAAAGGATTCAAGGTTTTAACTATTTTTGTAGGTGATTACACTTTTTATGCAATACTTGTGACATGGATAATGTGTTTATGGAATTTTAATGTTTATCCCATTGATTTAGTGCTTCAAAAATTTCTTTTAGTGGTGTTTTTAGTGCAAGTGAAATTTAAGTGTCAATTTCATGTGAAATATGTGGTTTTTCATATAAATATATTATTGGTTGATTAAGGGTTGCCTTGTAATTATTTAGTTAAACTTATTGAACTGTATCAGGGATTAAAACATTGTATTCAATGTTATTCTCCTTTGGTTGTTGTTGATAAATTTGGTTTGGGTGACATTTGTTAAGTAAGTGATTTGTGTGTACCAATTTGGTGTTAAATTGGGTGTTTTCCTGGATATTCTATGTGATTCTTATTGGGGTTGTTTTATAAATCATGTAATTTGTTTATAGAAATTTTTTGGGTATTTTAAATTCATTTTTTTGGAAAATATGAGTTTTCACATGCTGTTCAAAGTGGGATTTTTTTTAATTGTAGTTTTGTGTGCAAAGTAGTGTTAGTTTTGTGAGGTTCTTATGTTAAAAATAAAAACGTATTGTTGTGTGATGTAAGTGGTATAAAGTTTGAAAAGATATTGTATTGTTTTTATATGACTAGTGGTGGTGTATTAAGTTGTAATGGGATGTGAATTTCTTGCTGAAAATTTTGAGCACTAAGGGGGAAGCCCGGGTACCTAGGTGGGAGGATATGTATTAGTACAGCTAGAGATCCGGATGGGTTTTGTCCCTCTTTCAATGAGAAGATGGATAACAAAAACTCTAAATAAACCATGTGGATGATATTTTAGGACCACTAGGTTATGGTTATGTTCACTATTAGTGGCTCATGCACTGGAAAGTATAGTAACTTGGATACTTTACCGCGAGGTACGAGATACATAGGCCCCGAGACTATCTAGTTTCCTAGGGGTGTTCCCAGTTGTGGTGCTCATTGGATTTTTGGTATATACCCCTGTATTAAGGTGTGTATGGATGTAATTTATAGTAGAGAACATTTTTTATCTAAATGTGTTAACATTTTTAACATCTTGGTTCAAAAACTGTTTTTGATTGAAAGTTTCATTCCTTGGAGTTTTTCATGGTTTTTCCTTATATATAAAAACTGCTAGCTTTTCACTTTGTATTGAAAACTATTTGGATTAATTGGTTGGTATGCTATTTTTCATAGGCTCACACCCTACTTAAACCCATTGGGGGTAAGTATATTTGGTTATGTTTGACTCATGTAACGGTAAAGACATGGGTGAAGGCGGTTCAGTTTGTTAGACCTCTCCTCTGGTGCGGTGTTATGGAGAAGGCTCTTGTGATGACCCCCTTGTTATGTAGATTATTTTTGGTTGTATTGATGTTGTCCTTGATTTTATTTGGCCTATTTTACTGTATTTAAATTTATGTATTCATATCTGGTTTTGTTAAGACTTGTTTGTCATGAAAAGTTGAGATTCTTGTTATTGGTTCTTTTTAATGTTTATGATTTCATACTTTGGTAAATTGTTCTCAAAACTAATTTATCGATACTCGGGAACTTGTTCCAGCCCATGGGGATTGGGAACGATGTTTGGGCCTTGCCATAGGCTAGGTCTGGTGCCGGTATTGGTGGTGACCAGATTATGTTCGTGAAAAAATTGTATGAGAGAGAGGTTTTTGTTTTTTGGGTTATATTTCTATTTTGGGATGAGTCAGGATAGATAGGAGCTAGGACTATCAGGGCATGGGGTTTTTTATGTGAGTAGGTTTCATAGCCTGCACCTCTCATGGAAGACCCTGAGTCACCATGGAAAGTTGGAATTTATGGATTGATTTTACTAGTAGGTGAGACGTGTGGGCTGCAGACCAACTATGGACTTCTGGAGGAGGTGGAGTTGTTGTTTATTTTATTATTGGAATGTGTGTATATTATTTATATTTGATGTAATATATTAAAATTTTCAGTATTGTGGTATTGATTATTGTTTTGTGACTTTTTCATGTTGTAGCAACTTGCCTCTCTGGAAAGCTCCCACGTTCCAACAGGAGGAAGCTGGAGAGAGTTCTCTCACACCGATTGATTAGAGGCATTTCGAGACTATGGTATAAGAAATCCTTGATCTGGGAAAGGGACCAAATCCATCTCATTTTCCTTTTAGGGAAGCAGATACGGGTCCTAGAAAAGATAAAGCACAGGTGTTTCTGAAAAACAAGCTTCCTAGATTCTGAGGTACCTCCAAACCCCATGATGTAGAGGAATTGATTGAGAAGATCGAGCGTATGTTTTAGTTCCTGGAAACACACAAGGAGATCATGGTGATGTGTGCTTCCTTTCTATTAGAGGGTCCCATCTGTATGTGGTGGGATTAAGTGCTTAAGACTATGAATATTGGGTAAATGAGTTGGGGATATTTCATTGTCATCATCAATGAATAGTACTGCACTGAGGTGTTGGATTATGCTAGGTCCAGAGAGTTCATGGACCTTGTTTAGGGGAATCTACCTTTGATGGAGTATGCCAACCATTTCATAGATTTAGTCCAGTATGGTCCAGAAATTATCTCAAATGAGTAGGTGATTGCCTAGAGGTTTGAGAAAGGCTTGATACCAGATATATATGCCCTGGTGTTCGTATTTAAGAGGAGGACCTATGTGGAGGTCATTGATTAGGCATGCATGGTGGCGATTGATATGAAAGGTAGAGCTGGTTTATCTGGTTCAGTATCAGTAGTGGGATGTGGTAGCTCCTCATAAAAGAAAAGAAAGTGGGAGGATCTTGTAAAGAAAGGATGTGGCGGTTTAGGCAACTCATCCAGGCGGTTTCCGTCTACAGCTTCTGACACGAGATCATTCATGTTCCACCGGTGTGGGATTCCTAGGAACATCCAACAATCATGTCCAATTCCTCAAAATCCTTGTTACCAATGTGGTGGTATGGCGCATTTACAGCGCTTCTGCGGTGTGGCACGTCCACTTCCGAGTGGGGTAGGGTAAGTGGCTTCAAGAGGAGTGCCAACACAGTCTGAGCCATCGAGGACCGGGGGAAATCGATTTGGAGGCTATGGTGGTAGGGATGGGTCATCTTCTGGGTAGATCTAGTTCAGGGCACAGACAAATACTATCGGTTGTCCTCAAAGAGACATTGGACATCTCCATGCGGTGGATCAGGCAACAACAAGATCAGAGGCGGGACCGTCGACCGTTTGAGGCATCGTTTTGATCGCATCCTCCATAACTGCTACTCTTTTTGATACCGGTGCCTCTGTTTCATTCATTTCTTCCCATTTTTTGGACACGCTGAACTTTTCTACTGATTTTTTTTCTTTTCTGATGTAGTTGGTTATGCCACTGGGAAGAAGAAAGAGTAGGGTCTTAGGTGCCCGTTTTGTGCGCTATCTGTGTCAGGGGTCAAGATGGAGTGGGACCTCCTGGTCTTAGACATGGATCTTATTGATGTCATACTCGACATGGATTATATAGTACACTTCCAGGAACACATCGATTTCTACATGCAGGGTGTGAGTTTCACGACTACTGAAGGGAGTCGTCAGGTTTTCGTGGAGAATGGGATCCTCAGTCGGGTCATGCAAGACCTCCACTACCATAAATGGGAGGTATTATCTTCCATTTTTCATATATCGCGCTATAGGATGCTATTCTTTACCCTTAGGGTTCATTATATCATGTATTGAATGAGTTTTCGGAAGTATTCCAGAATGATTTTTCAGGTTTTCCCCCAGAGTGGGATGTGGAGTTTTCGATTGATTTGGCGCTGGGAACATAGACGATATCTATTCCCTCATATAGTATTTCCCCCACCGAGCTGAGGGAATTAAGGATACAGTTGTAAAAATTAGAATCTAAAGGATAAATTGGCTTATGCGTCTCTCCATGTGCTGCTCCTATGTTGTTCGATAAAAAGGTTGATGGATCTCTCTGGTCGTGCATTGAATACCAGAAGATGAATAAGGTAACAATTAATAATAAATACCCATTTCCTAGAATAGATGATTTTTTTGACCAGTTGAAGGGGAAAAAGTGGTTCTCAATCATAGACCTGTGTTTGGGGTATCATCAACTCAGGGTAAAGGAGTCAGACATCCCAATGACATCCTTCTGAAGTAGGTACGGACACTTTGAGTATTTGGTCATTCCCTTCGTAGTGACCAATTCTCCAGCAGTCTTTATCTAACTCATGAATAGGATGTTCCATCAGTATCATGATTCCATCATTGTGGATTTCTTTCTTGACATTCTAATATACTATGGCTCTGAGGAGTATCATGAACATCACTTGAGGATCGTGTAAGGCACTATGCGAGATCACCACCACTATGAAAAGTTGCTGAAGTGCACATTCTGGATAAGGGAACTAAGATTTCTGGGGAATGTGATATCTGAGAAGCGAGTTTCAATGGACCCTGAAAAGATTAGTGTGGTTATGTAATGGGAGTAGCTGAAGAATGTATTTGAGATCAGCAGTTTCCTTGGCATGGCTGGTTATTACAGGCGATTAGTTCGAGATTTCTCTCGGCTTGCTTCACTAATGACCATGCTCACCTTGAATGGGGAGATTCTTGTATGGGGCCTAGAATTTCAGGCATCATTCGAGGAGCTAAATAGGCGGTTGACTACCACACCCATACTGATTTTTCCATAGTCAAGAAATTGATATGTAGTTTGTTGTGATGCTTCAGGTATGGGACTTAGGTGTGTGCTTATGCAGGATGACCGCATTGTCGTGTATGGATCTTTCCAACTTCGACCACATGAAATGAAATACCCAACCCATGACTTGGAGTTTGAAGTGGTGATGTATTTTTGAAGACTTGGAGTCACTACCTCTTGGGGGAGAAGTTTGTGGTCTACTCTGATCACAAAAGCTTGTCTTATATCTTCTCGCAGAAGGACCTCAATGTGAGGTAGCGTTGCTGGATCGAGTACTTGCAGGGGTTTGACATTGGCATTGTCTATACCACAGGAAAGGGTAATGTGGTGACCGACGCCTTGAGCAGAAGGTTTCCAGTGCTGGATTTGAGGAAGTTCGGTTATGAGTGGAAATTTATGGTGCTCTTTTCCCATATGCATGTGCAGGACAGGGAGAAAAGTGGAGGTGCATTCTTGGCGAGCATCTAGTTTACTCCTTCTCTATTGTATTTGATTCAGCAAGAACAACCCAGTGATGAGCTTTGTTAGCGATCGAAGCAGTTTCTTCATGGTGGGGAGACATCCACTGATTGGTCATCATCTCTTGAGTGCATCTTATGATTTATGGTCCATTTAGTATTTTTGTTATCTCTATAGAAGGTGGTGATGGAGGACATCCATAGGTCTCAATGGTCTATCCTTCCGAGTGCCAAAAATATGTATTATGATGTCTATTGGCAGTTCTGATGTCCTAGTATGAGACGAGACATATCGGACTTTGTGTCGAGTTGCTACACATTCCAGCAGGTGAAAGAAGAGTATCAAAGGCCCTCCAGTTTGCTCTAGCCATTACCCATTCCTACCTAGAAGTGGGAAAAGGTCACCATAGACGTTAATGTTGGATTACAACATACACCTCGGGGTAATAATTCCATTTGTGTGGTGATTGATCGTCTGACCAATTCATAAAACTTCATTCTGATCAGAGATACAGCTAAAGTGGATGAGTTGGGCCATTTGTATATTAAGGAGGTGGTTAGGGGCCATGGAATTCCATCAGAAGTTGTCTTATATAAATACCACATGTTTCTCTTTTTAGTTATGGAACGACCGTCAAAAGCCCTTGTGTTCATAGATTAATATGATCACGGCATACCATCCACTGACGGATGGTCAGATAGAGCCGGAAAATCATATTTTGGAGGAAATGCTCCATGCATGTGTCTTGGAAATTGGAGGTTTCTTGGATAGCCATTTGGGGATGGTTGAGCTTTCATATAATAACAGTTACCTATCCTCGATTTGAATGGCTCCTTTTTAGGTTCCCTACGGTCGGCCTTTTCGGTCCCCCCTGTGTTGGGCTGAGGTAGGTGAGACCTCACTGGTGGGGCTGAGTCTGGTGCAGGAGACGTCTGAGAAGGTCAAATTTATTAGGCAATTCTTATTGAAAGATCAGGGTCGTCATAAATATTATGATGACCAGAGGCATCTAGACCTGGAGTTTTCTTTGGGTGACATGGTATTCTTGAAGGTGGCCCCACGTTTGGGCCATCGTCGATTGGGGAAGAAAGGGAATATGACGTCGCGGAATGTCGTGCCCTTTGAAATCACTGATCATATTGTCATGGTGGCATACAAGTTGGCTATACCTTTTCAGTTTACATCTATCCATGATATCTTCCATGTCTCCCAGTTAAAGAAATACATCCCGGATCCATCCCATGTGGTGAGTTGGGAAGAACTGGAGATAAAGCCCGAATTGTCTGTTTTTGACTGGTCGGTGAGAATTGTGGACTTCCAAGAGAAGGTGCTTCAATGGATGTCTATTCCGTTGGTCTGGGTTCATTGGCATCATGGTAATGATGCACATGAGACATGGGAGTGGAAGTCATGGGTCGAGGAAGAGTACCCATTCTTGTTTTCCGACCAAGCTTCAGGTTGACTTTCCAGGGCGTAAAGTCATTAATGGTGCAGAGAATTGTCACATAAATGAAATTTTTTAAAGTTATTTTTAATTTAATTTAATTTTATTGTTTCTTTGGGGGGGGGGGTTTCCCATGCATTTAGGGCTGAATGGGTGTGTTTTAATGAATTTCACAAAACTGTGAGCCCTATTCCAGATTTAAAAATGAATTTTTTTTTCTTTTATAACTCCTTGATCATTCATCATTTTAACCCATTAAAATTCCTATTTTCCATCCCATGACCTATTAACACCACCATGTCAATTTGGAGCCTTTATAAATCTATAACCATGGTGTATTTTGGTTTTTATTTAAGGGATTGGGCCTGCCCGAGAGCCCATATCCAGTTTTAAAATTTAATTTTGTTTACTTAATAACATATTCGATTTTTATTATTTTTCGGAGATTCCTCCGGTCACCCAATCCCATCGAACCCAACTGCATGACCATTATCATTATCACCACTTTGGATCTCATAGGAATCATGACTTATGGACAAACATACTATGGTTTCTCCATTCATCCAGATTTGAGGAGTTATGTTCTTTCCCTCATAACTCTTTCAATTCTTACTCCTTTTCTACACTTTTCATGAAGTTTATTCTCATTTTGTTGAAGTAAAAAATGTCCATAGGGTAGTTATTTTAACCTAGGGTATAACCTTGGGTTTTCGTGGACTTTTCTTGTGGTCTTAGGTTTGATCTAGGTCCCTTTTGGTGCGACGGTGGTGTGATTTGTTTTTCTCACAAAGGATTCAAGGATTCAACTAATTTGGTAAGTGATTAAACATTTTATGCAAAAAATTTGACATATCTACTGTGTTTATGATATTTCAATGTTTAACCCATTTATTTAGTGTTGAAAAAATAGTTTTTAGTTGTGTTTTTAATGCATGTAAATTTTAAGTTCCAATTTCATGTGAAATTTTTGTTTTTTCATATAAAGATCTTATTGGTTAATTAAGGGATGCCTTGTAATGATTTAGTTGGACTTACTAAAATGTATCAGGGCATAAAATAATTTTTTCAATGTTATTATCTTTTGTTTGTTTCTGATAAATTTATTTTGGGTGACATTTTTTATGTAAGTTATTTGTGAGTACCAACTTGGTGTTAAATTGGGTGTTTGTATGGGTATTCTATGTGATGCTTATTGGAATTGTTTTTTAACTCGTGTAAGGGGTTTATTGAAAATGTATCAGTGTTTTAAATTATTTTTTGGGAAAATATGACTTTTCACATGTTGATAAAAGTGGGATTTTTAATGGTATTTTTGTGTGCAAAGTGGTGTTAGTTTTGTGAAGATGTTTTGTTAAAAATAAAAATGTTTTATTGTGTTATTTAAGTGGCATAAAGTGTGAAAAGAAAATGTATTAATTGTATAAGATTATTGTTGGTGTTTTTATTTTTAAAGGGATTTGTATTTCTTTCTGAAATTGTTTGAGCACAAAGGGGGAAGCCCGAGTACCTTGGTGGGATGATATGTACTAGTACAGCTAGTGAACCGGAGGGGTTGTGTCCCTGTTTCACAGAGAAAATGGATAATGACAAATCTATCTAAACTATGTGGATGATATTTGGGGACCACTAGGTTATGGGTATGTTCTCTATTAGTGGATCGTGCTTGGGAATGGATTGTGACTTGGATACTTTACATTGAGGAACGAGGTACATAGGGCCCGAAACTATCTAGTTTCCTAGGGGTGTTCCTGGTTTTGGTGCTCATTGGATTGGTGGTATTTAGACTTGTCTTATGGTTTGTATGGATTTAAATTATAGTATAGAACATGTTTTATCTAAATGGGTTAACATTCTGAATGTTTTATTTCGAAAACATTTTTCAATTGGAAGGTTTATTCCTTGGAGGTTATCATAATTTTTCTTTATATATAAAAATTTCTAGCTCTTCACTTTTTATTGCATACTATTTGAAATAATTGGGTGGTATACTATTTGGATTCATCTCACACCCTACTTACACCCCTTGGGTGTATGTAGATTTGGTAACTTTTGTCTCAGTTAAAGGTAAAGCCTCGGGTGAATGTGGTTCGGGTAATAGACATCTCCTCTGGAGCGGTGTTGTCGAGAAGGCTCGAGGTGACAACCCCCTTGTCATATATAGTCTATGTGAATGTCTTGCTGCTGAATTTATTTGTATTTGGCCCTCTTTTACTGTATTTAAATCGATGAATTCAGATCTGGTTTTTTTAATACTTGTTTAGAATAAAAATTTGAGATTCTTGCTATTGATTGTTTTAATGTTTACACTTTCATACATGGGTAAATTGTTCCCAAACCTAATTTATTGATACATGGGCACTTATGCTAGCCAATGGGGATAGGGAACACCATTCGGGCCTTACCACGGGATGGGTCTGGTGCCGATATTGGTGGCGACCGGATTCTATTAGTGATAATAAACACCCCTAATAATTTTAATCTTCTATATTTTAAAGTTCCTTTACACTAAAACAAAAAATTAAACAATGAAAAAAAATAGTGAGGTCCCTTAATCCAAGCCCTGGTTTATAACCATGATGTAATCTAGACAAAATACCTCTAAACTCAACTCCATCGTAACATCTCTATGAAAATGTATACCCCACCATAACTATATCCAAAACCATTTGGGACTCACAACACCATGATGTGATAAAGTAAAGATCCAGATCTTATTCCCATAAATTATAAAAAACCTAATCTCTTCACTCCAAAAAAACATTTTAAATACCCTTAGAAAACCATTAAAAAATTTAAAAAATAATTTTGCCAACCATGGAAATTTGTTCCTCCATAAAAATGGGTGAGATATTTATCTAAAAGACTATGAATTAAGATGAATTTTTACAATGGTTATATAATACAGAACAGAAATTATAAACAATATTGTTGGATAATCAAATAATGACGTAAAATGGTGGGGTTCTTCCCTTAAAAGAGTCAATATATATAAATAATCCTAAAAAACTATTTATGAAAAAATTTAAAACTATTGGAAATTTAAAAAATTAAAAGAATTATTTAATGTTAATCATACTCATGTTTAGTTATAAGAGGTTTGACAATAATAGTTGTGTTAAAATTCAGGATTTTCTATTTCTAATGAGTAAATCTTAATATGGATAGGTATAATGATGAACCTTTTTTCAATCATTGTTTCAACATGTTATTTTAATTATTATTTTATTTTTCTTAATTGGTTAATTATTTAATTGTAAAATTAAATTGTTAAAGGGGTCAATGATTCTTGAAATTAGGGTAACTAATTTTTTAGTGATTTTTAGGAAAAATAATTTATACAGGTTAATCAACTATATATATAATAGAAGGTCATAGTATAATAATATTTTTTCTAAAGGTAGGGAAATAATTCATCAAAATATTAGGAAATATATTTCTTGACAAAAATATAGAAAAATAAATAATTATAAAATACTAATATAAAATAGTAATGGAATGATTATAAATTAACTAATAAGGTGAATAATTTTATATTGAATAGTTATATAAAAAAATTATAAAATATCATTATTATTTAAATTTTATTATAATATTTAATTATTAAAATTAATTTTCTTATTTTATTGAATTATTTAAAATTTATTATAAAATTTACAATTGTTAACCAGTTAAAATGTTCATCTTATTGTAATGACATTATTTCTATAAAGATCACTTTTTTTAACTAATCTAATCTTACACTGTAACAACATGATTAATCTATCAAAAATTATTTCCAAATTTCAGAATATATCCACTTTTACAATAATTTTTTATCAAAATTATATAATTTTTATTTTAAATTTATCTTTTATTTATATAATTTATTATTTATTTTTTTAATTTAACAACTAAACATGGACATGTCATAATTATTGTCATGTCCATATCATTTATGACCGGGAAGTGGAGAATAATAATACAAAAGTTATGAACAGACTTATAATGATGACAAAAGTAAACCAACAAGGAATAAGTGTGAAATAATATTTTAAATTTCAATGGGTATATAATAGTTGTTCAGATGATAGATTATATAAGGGAGTGTTTTTATGTAATTTTTTATGATGGTTGAATGATTGATTCCATTATAATTTACTATAATGATTATTAACTTCAATATGATGCCTTTCAGTTTGATTTTTATGATGATATCATTTGGATAAAGTATATTCCTAATAATTCCATATAGGAATTAATTTTTTTTTATTTTTTTTTTCACCTCATACATTAAGATGTGGATAAAATATATTAGTATTGATATACACGAATTTATTATCCTTATTATCCAAGAAACAATTTAAGAAATTTTTTTTCTTATTATTGTTAAAAATTTTATTAACTAACAGAATTACTTATTTTATTATGTTTGTTTAAATAATAATTTTAATTTATTTTTTGGTTATTTATTTAATTATTTATTTTATAGAAGCTATTGATACAGTGATTTAGGAAAAAATACCTTCTAAAATTGTTTCATTGCAGATGAATGTCTTATTAATAATTAGTATATAGATTCTCTATAAAAATTACTCCTCGTTTATTATTATAAAATATTGTATAGTATTAAAATTGTGGTTTTTTTATTTGAAAACATAGATCTGGAATGAATTTTGAGAGATGGTTATCACGAAAAAATCATAGAATATCAAATAAGGATTATACTGACAAGTCATTTCAATTAGTAATGCTTGTGTTCTAGAGATTACCTAACGATGTGAAATTCATTTGTGGGTTTTCATTCCTGTTAAATTCATAAATTTTTATTTATCCTCAATCAAAAAAATGGATTATTATTTTGACCTTATTTTATAATAATGGATGCCAGTGGATGTTTCAATATTTTATTTTATTATAGATACATATGTATTTTGTTTATAATCATGAAATATTAATCATACTGAATTTAATTTAACCTAAAAACAATAATATAGAAAACAAATAAAATGGTATTTTATATTTAACCAATGTTTCCTTGTTGGGGAAGAAAATATAGGGACACTAATATATCATCAAAAAATTTATATTGAGTCATGTAAGGGGGGATACAAAAGAAAACATTATCTTATGAAAGATAGATAGTTACACCATGAATTTCTCTGGGAATTTCCATATCCAAACATTTATATTCAATTTTTATTCAATCCCTTTTAAAAAAGTGAATCATTTTCACATAAAGATAACATTCAATTATTTCTGTCCTAAAGTAGTATAATTTCTTAGATGGTATCCCTCATCATCAAATTGTTTCCTCCAATTTGGTGAATAATATCCTAGGAGATAATATAAGAAATTTTCCATTTTATAATGTTAATATATAGTGTGTAACCCAAATAACATTGGACATAAATAATGATTTATGTAATGGTACTAAATTTGTATTGATTTTTTGAATTGGTCTTGGTTTCTTTATGAAATGAAATTTCGATCAGAATTGAATTTTATGTTTTTTATAAGTACCACTGGTTCTTAATTAATTTCTTATATAATATTACGCTGTTTAAAATTAAATATGATATGTGTTGACAACCCAAATAGTCATTAAAATATTTATAGACCAAAAAATATGAATAATAAAAGAAAAATATCTTCGAAAAAAATATATCACAATTATAATTATTGTGTTCATAATCACATGTGTGATATGTAGTGATGTTTAATGATAACTTATTATCACCATTAATGAAACTTTATATTCATCTGTATGATAGAGATAGGGATATTAGTAAATTTTAAAGGATTAATGAGGTCTCTAAACATAAAATTGTTAGAAAAAAATATAACTATTTTTATATTAGGTAATTTATTTCTATTATAGTTCTTTTTTTAAAGAATATTAACAATTTCCTCATATATTTATTTTTATGAAAAAATTAATATCTATATGAAACTATTAATGTCCAATTTAACATATTGTCTAGGTTTGTGTTTATATCATTATATGAAATTATCACAATCTTTCACATCTCTATATATATTGTAAAAAGAAAAAATACACAATATTAATGTGATATGTGCACAAAACGAGGTAAAATTGGATTATTATTCCTTATACATTATGTAAAATGGTAAATTTATTTATCATAATAAATTTATATATTTTAATTTAACAATTTTATTATTATTTTATAAGGAAAATTTCTTTTTGGTCACCATAAAACCAATTATATTATGTAATGTGATATGATAATAAAATATGGATTGTTGGTACCAAAAAATAAAAAATGGTTGGTAATTTATTTAGTATGTATGAATATATAATTTTGTATACATATTTGTTACTTCAAGTTTTTTATATTAAATTTTATGTACTCCCTTTTATGGTTTTGGAGTTATACCATAAAAAAATGAAATTTTCCATCCCATGCATCAAAAAATACAACCTGAAATACACAAGGACATAAATTAGGTAAAAATTACTTATTTTTAAATATATTATAGATTACATTTAGATTTATTTTATTATTTTTTATATTTTTAATAATTCCATATCAATGACCACGATTTAGGATTTATTGATATAATGTGATGAGATATATTAAGGATATTGTCTCAAATGAGGAAACTTTAATACCTAATAAAGGTATATATATATATATATATCTCTATATATGATCATTAGGATCTAATCTAAATTAAATTAGATTATATTTTTAACATTTTACAGTTTAAATGAGATAGACTGCTATTATGACACATATTGTGGGGAATATAGATATGATAAAATAAATGAATTATATGAAGAAAATTCTCAATATAACCTTAATGATAATTCCCCCCAAATAAATTAAACAATATTTTGAAAATATATTGTTTTAATACATTTTAGAAATTTATTTTTTATCGTGATTTATTACCAATATAGTTGTATTGTGTAAACGATGCAGTTTAACATGCACATTTATGGGAGGGAGGGATAAACCAAATGAATAAAATATAGAGGATCATGTCCCTAGACATGAAATATGATACAAAATAATTACAAATATGTATATAAGGTATTTTATTTTTAATATAAATACAAATTTTTAATTTTTAATAACATTCCACTATGTAATTTTATATTTTTCAATAAGATTTAAATGTCTGAATAAATATTAATTGTATAATAGAAAACTATATGGTTAATGATGGATTTATGTTATATAACATCACAAAAAGTTATTCTATTATTGAATTATATATTTGATGTATGAAAATTATTTAAATTATATGGTGATTCTTTTTCTTTTATGTTCTCCATTTTTTTCATTGATTTAATGGATCTATTTGTTGAAATTTATAAGTTGTTAATGTTATTATTATAGTATAATTAAATTTTTTGTTCTGCAATGTTTTCCTTCCAACATTCAATAAACTATTTATTTATAACCAATATAATTATAAAATGATTATTAAAAATAACTATCACTTTTTTATGTATATATGATGGTTCATTCTAATAAAAATCATAAATATAATAGAAAAATTAATATATTTATATGATGGTTATTTATAATTACCATAAAATATACACCAATATATCAAAGTTATTTTTAATAACAATTATATATATAAATTATTGTTATTTTATATGATTTTTTATACGATATGTTGGTAATCTAAAATAAATATCATATACGATAACAAAATTGAAATTCCATATATGACTATTAAAAACTCATAGAAACCATATATAATATAATCATATATGATGATAAAAAACATCATATTATAAAATAAAACCACATAAACATTTTTGGAATAGTTCCCCCACCTAAAATAATTACCCACAAGTGCATCCTTAAGATTGCCAAAATCATCATAATAGATACACAACACAATCCTATACCAAATGGATTCAAATAATTATCCAATGGAAAAAATACTATAAGTGTTGTAAAAGAAAATATAATGAATTTAAAATATGATATTATAGAAGAAAAGTCAAATATAAGATTTTGATCCATAATTATTTCTATGAACAAAAACAGTTTCAACTTATGATCGTACGATCCCACCATGAACATCATACTTGAGAAAAAAATACCATAAGAATTAAAAAATATAAAATATATATATACTAAAACACATATCACATGTCGCATTGCTAGTAATATAAATCTACCCATGCTTCATACATGATTTACTACAGGATTTTTAGCAATAATATAAAATAAATACAATTCAATCATTGAGTGGCATTGTATCATTGGGAGACTAGGATCATAAAAAATCATCCATAATATAAAATAAAATATATTTGTTTTAAAATCCATTACATGATCCTTGATCCCATTTAACTTATAAAACAACCAACAATAACTAGAAAAATATATAATCCAAAGATGTGTGTAATAAACTACAGTAACGGAAAATTTGGGACATCAAATGTTAACATATGTGTAAAAACTCAAACTATAGTAACCTATATATTGTATCTAATTTATTACATCGTCATGGATACAATGGATTTCACCATGAATGATCAATAGGTGTAGTAGTCTTTTAAAACTATATACACACATGATTCACAAATTAGATTGTAAATACATATTATATATCATAACACATTCTTACATCATTCAAATTATTCATAATATCCATCTGCATATAAAGGGAAAATAAAAAATATTGCATAATTTTAGAATCTCATTAAGAGATACATATAGTGGATTCTACTGTGAATTGTTGAGTTATAATCGATTTAGAAAATCAAATCACTGAAAACACAACCCATTTAATCAATAACTTGAGAACAAAATGTATCAATGGATAATATCAATGCAATAATCTTATAGATAATAATAATTAAATTCTAAATTTCAATAAATCTTTTCATTATATTTCATGATTACATGCATCATGATATATATACAATTAATGACTTGTGATAATATAGTTTAATCTACAGGTAGGTGTACTCCAGAAACCCATTTAGTGGAAGCATAATGGTTTGACTCATGATACCTAAAAATGAGTCTATGGGTTCAATAATTCAATTCCACACCCAACTCTATATTAACTATGCAACCATAATATATAAATTGATAAATTTAATTCATGAACAATATGACATTATATTAAATTTATGTATTGTATAATGAATAAAAAATATAAACATTTCCTTATTCATACAAATATAATTCAATATAAAACATTATATATAAAAATGGTATAGGGTTTACGAAATGATGATACCATTGATATAAATAATATGGATATTTATGTAAAATATAATTTATAATGATTATAATAAATTTAATGTTTCATTATAAATTTATTAAACATAAAATGAATAAGAGGTAAAATAATACCTTCATATAATCAAAAATATATGTTTTGGAATAAATTCAGGTATTATAGAAAATAAAGGAAATTTAATAAGAAAATTTTTCTCAAAATATTTTTTTTAATTCCATGGAAATATTTTTGAATAACATAAATAATGTAAATTTGTTATAGTGTTGGGAATGTATTTTAATTATTATTTGTTAAAAGAAAACATTCATTTTTTCATTTTATAAATAATTTTTAGAATTACCCCTTTAGGAAGACATTATAAAGATTTATCTTAAACTATGTAAAAAATTAGGGATAAAATAATATTTCTTATGTAAATAGAATGAGAAAAAAAATTCCAAACAATTTTGAAAAATATGGATATAGAAAAATGATATACCTGTTCAAAAAAGAAAATAAGATAGGCTTTTCATTTAAACCAACCACATAAAAGGGTTAATTTTATTTAATAATGAATCATCACAAATAAATTAATATTCATTTCAAATACCTAAAATTTGAATTATATACACCTCATAATAATAATAATGTTAAAAATACCAAATATGTCTTAATAGAGTTAAAATTGAGAGAAATAATATACAATGATCATAATTATAATGTTAAATTCCTCATTGAATAGATTATGTGTAATAACTGTAACTCCCCAAAAAATAGTTTAAATATTACATATATCAAATAAATTCCATTACACATATAATGTTTAAAAAATATAACCAATGAATGAGTGATATGACCAAATGAATGAAAACTGAATTATGAAATACTTTGTACATGCTAACATACAAGTAAAATCCCATTGGAGAAAATAATTTGAATAAACACATTAAATAATTTAATTTATTTGGATTCATTATAAAACATGTATAAAGGTCAACACATAGAGCATATAAAATAACTTATTTTAATTACTTTGACATATACTTCAAGGAAATAAAATTGATATGAAATCCATTAACTCTGTCATAATAGTAATATAAATTCCACATCATCGCAAATGTTAAACATATATTAATTATTATCATTATTTAAAAAAATTAGTTTTATTATTCATTTTATTTTATTTATTACAATTTTATTTTCATTTACTTATTTAATTATGATCACATTAGACATTTTGGAAAATTCGAAAAATATGTCCAAAAAGACTTTGGTAGGTTGGTTATGGTCAAATTGTAAATTATTTCCTAATTTAAACATAAATAATGATGAAATTACTAAAATTTTACACATAAATTATACATTTAAAACCAATAAAAAATATGGTTAAAAATTAACTACATTACCATTTTTCATTGTTCATAATGGAAATATGGTAAGTGTTATTTTATATTAAAAAAATTATGATTATAAAATATATAATATGTAATTTATTTAAATAAATTTTTACCAACCAATCATGTTATTTGGTGGTGAAAAATGAATTCAATCACTTCATGGATGTGGTAGTCCACATATACTCACGAATGACATTATAATTTTTCATAATATTTCATGGTTAGATAATATATGATATATTTATCTTATATAATTATATATACATCCTAAATATCCCCCCCCACACACACACATATATATATATTAAATCCATCTATATAATAATCCATGAGATGTAATAATGGAAAAGAATCTTTATGGGTTCGCAAGGCGGTAGTTCACCGTACACATGAAGGATTTTTTTACCATTTGATGGAAGGTGAGATATATATAATTTTTTAATTAATGAAATGACATTATATTAAATGTAATATATAATTTTTCTATCCCATAATGGTCAGAGGTGGCTTTCAGGGAGGTATAATAATAAATAAATTGATAATTCATAGTTAAAAATTTAACTCCTTCTTTAGAAAATCTCATTTTCATTACACATTGATCCCTCTAAAATAGGTATTATGAAAAAAATAGAGTTTTAAATATTGAGAGGATTTAGAAGGAATTAGAAAAAAGATTTTCTGAATCTAATTGATCTTGATAAGAGGATATAAGTAGACAAGGGTGCTCAACTATAAGATATGGGAAGGGTATTCATGAAATTTTATGAGGTATAAAAATTATAAAAATTGTTTTTTTACATCCGAAATTCTCAAAATTGATATAATTATTATATAAGGTGAATTTTATCTATTAATTACCATTTTAGAATATTTTAACATGATATGTTTATGTTTTTACAATAGTCTTATTATAACCAATCAAAAACTCTATTAGAAAATACCACAACATTTACATTTTTTAAAATATTCGAGAAAATAATGATAAAATAACTTTTAAAAACCTATAAATGGACCGTGATAGATTTTTTAAACCATATCCCATAAATTTGGATTATTATAATATTAATATTCTTTTTAAACAATTTAATAAAATATATTTTTTTATAAAATATCATTAATTTAATATATTTCCAATATTAAATTAATTTCGTTTTAACTAAATCCAAAAAAATAGGTAATACAAATAAAATACTTACAAAAAACTCTATCATGGTCGTTTTATCTAAATAATTGATGGAAAACATTAATTATTTCAATTAATATTATATTTCGTATTTTAAATTAATTTGTTTTATTTTTCTATTAATTAAATGAATGTTGTCTCATCATTGCATAATAATTAATATTAAATAAATCATCACTACTACATATAAATATATAAACATTCTAAAAAATCATTTATTTTTTAAATGAATATTTATTACTAGAATTAATATATATTTATCCCTATCAAATATAAAAAGATCATTTCTTAAATGACTAGATTATTATGAATCAAATAGAATTATATAATGAAATTATGTTTTTCTGGGTTGATTTCTAATGATTTTTTATATTATATGTAACCATAATAACTCAATTTTCCCTTACCATAGTGAAAACCATTTATTATGGTTAGTATTCTAATGATAAAAAATAAAAGGGATTTTTTTCAAATTTGGACATGTTTGTTCCAAATATAGAATCCATTTTCCATTATTTAATTATAATAACTATTAGAAATTCATTTAATTTTCATACTCAAAATAAAAATGGAAAAAATTAGAAATATGATATTTCAATTATAAACATACTTTTATTGGAAATTAAATCATAAAATTATTTCTAATGGTCTTTATTATATTATAAATAATATTAAATAATTGAATTTACGTTTAGAACCTTTAAAAAACATATTATCTTAAATTTATTTAAAAAAATATAGTTTTCATTAAAAATCGATAATTTTTACAATTCAATTGAAAATCACAAATTTCAAGACAATACAAAAAATAAATCCAAATCATATATTGATATTTTTATTTAAATAACTAATCTAATTTTATAATATTTATTCCCTAATACAAAAAAATAATTCTATTATTTTCTTACAAAAAAATTAAAAATGTTATGAAGAAAACATTTTCTTAATGTAAGATCCCGGTTTTTTGGGAGGGTTTGTTTCCATTATGTTTTGTTTGAATCCCTTGTTTCGGTCATCAAGGGAAGTCTTCTAAATGTGTAATAGGCCTTGGGGTGTTTTGGGGGCTCAGGGCACGAATGAAAGGGAAACTGGGCAAGACAAGCCAGGGCACACAGCCTGTGCACGGCTAGGGAGAACCGTCCAGCCTGCCCAGGTAAACCGTGCAACCCTCCTCCTCTAGACAGTAGCATGCACATGGTTTGTACACGGTTTGTCAAACCATGCGAATAAACCATGCGGCCTCTTAATGTTGGAAAAAATTAAAAAAATTCAACCCTGGGATTTTAGGAACCCACTCGGGATTTCCTCTCCATTCCTCCTTCTTCACCCTAGGAACCAACCAAATCACTCAAGAGCTCCAAGATATCGATCTCCCTCATTTCTACGATGTTCTTTGTGCTATTGGATGCGGATCGAATCTCCGGGTAAGGATAATCCCATCCTTGCTTCTCTTTTTGGTTTAATGTTTGAATTATCTCTTCCTCTTGTTTCGAAGCTCTAAAACCCTATCTTTTGGGTGTGTTCTAGCTTGTAGCTCCAAAGGCTGATCGGATTGAGGTCTAAGGACTCTATTGAGTGAGCGTTCAACCGTAGTTTCAAGGTAGTTAGTCTACAAATGTTAACCCATGGTTTATGGTGGATTTATGCATGTGTGGCTTCGCTCAGGGTTTTTTGATGATCTTTGATCAACCTAGATGTGTTCGGTATAAAGGGTGCTTAAAATAGTAAATCGGAACCCTCATGAACCCTATAAGATGTGTTGAGAATGACTTGACCTAATTGGGGCCATCCATGGGATGTACAGGCTTTTCCCGGGCATAGGGATTGTTATTAAACAAGTGACCTTGTTGTAATAAATGGTATAGCCCTTGACAAATATGTTGGCATGATTGGTTGAACTTGGAATAGAAGTTAGGTGATGCACCTCGACGTGGCAATATCCTAAGGGTTTTTTTGAATGGGTTTAATGGTCGATTCATGAAAATAATGAACGGGTTAATTGGGTTAGTGTGTAAACTGATTAAAGGCCATAATAGAATTGGTTATGTGTATAGTGTTGAATGCTTAGTGAGATAGGCATAACACATGGGAATTGGGTTAATGGTTAAATTATGTGAAATGTTAATGTGTTAATGGTTTAAGGCATAATGTGAAATACCATGTTGTTTATTGTGAATGGTGTTTTCCAAAGGGAAATGGTATGGTGGGTTGATGTTTACTTATATATATAAGCATGGGAACAAGTCTTGGTAGTTTGGGGTATGACTTCAGGATCTATGCCCACAGGTCGAGTGAAGACCGATGCTCTGAACTCCAACATAAATGTGTGGATTAGCAATGAGGACTGAGGGTCTATTCTCCTAAAGGTTGCATCCACCGAGACTAAGGCTTCGAAGTGAGAATATGGTTTTTATGAGGGTGTTGGTCCTAGTGAGATAGGATAATGATATGGTCACCCTCTTGCATGTGATTGTTGGTCTTAGTCCCATGTAACATAATGTATGTGATTAACCCATGGAAATGTGATTAAATGGTAAGTAATGATAATTCGTGTGAAATGAATGGTAATGAAGGTGGCAATGGCTTTGTCTATGAACTGGTTAATGGAACTTTATATTATTACTTGGGAATTATCATTCATATTCTTTTTTCATGAACTACCTGTTTATACAGGATATTTTGTAGACACCGTTGGTGGTGTCCTACTAAGTTCTACTCACACCATGCTCATGCCACCATTAGAAAACTGAGTAGACATCATGTTTGAAGATCATGAGAATGGAAAGGGTCCTTCCTAGACTGTTGAGTGGACATGAGTAGCACTTGGTGGAGGATCCAGACATAGAGTTGGGACCAATTTGGGGATTTTGGCCGTTTTTTTAATTTTGGTGCTTTTGTTCACTATTGCACTGGTAGTATGGAATGGCATATTTATTGTTGGAAATGGTTGTTATAAATGTTCCTTATTTATTGATTATTGTTTCTTCTATTGGTTTATTTCTGTTGTGGCTTAATCTGATAACAAGGGGGTATAGTCTCCCCACTTGACCACATAGACCCCCGTTGCTAGTCGGCAGCCTTTGGCGTATGGGGAGGCGCCCTTAAGGTTATGTAACTACCCGGCTCGGAGAACTGGTTTATTAGCTTCTGGGTCGATGACGTTACAAAGTGATATCAGAGGAGATCTTTCATCTCCTTCTTTGTGGTCTTGTTATTTTGGATAGGTTTCCAAGGGATAAGATGTATCGGACCTTGGTAAATGAGCTCGTGCTTGGGAGTAGCTAACCCATGTATGAGGGAAAACCCAATTCATCCTGGGTGGGAAGTGTTGTTCTTGGTTTTGTGTTGTTATAGTTGATGATATTTCACCGTTGTGTGATGCACATGTGGTTTGACGTGACGGTTTTATGATATTTGGCTCGTGGCCTTAACGACACGAGGATTTGTACTCATGCATCATTGTAGGCACCTAGGGATATAGGTGACACACATTGTGGTATGCACATGCACGGGGTGGGTGTGTGAGGTAGGAAAGTAGGGTGCATCATGCATTTCATGAAACCAAGAAATAATGAGAAGAATGAGATTAAACAAGTGGGTAAATGATGTTTAATGAAATATAAGGTTTTGAAATGAAGTGGAAAAAGTTTTTGTAAAATGTTGTGTCAGTTTGGTGGTAGTACATTGTTTTTTACACTATGTCGACCATAGCCCGTCGTAGGGATGGCCAGGGAGGTGAATTTGAGGTTTTAATGTCATTGAATTAGTATATGAAAATGGGTTGTTGTAGATAGTAAATAGATTTTGATGAAGTCAGGAAATTTTTTATGTTATGCGTTCTGAATCTCGTGCTTGGAAATGTACAGAAATGCCACCATGACGTCGATTACTAGTTGGGAAATGAGGGGATGTTGATGAGAACACTCCTCCTGTAGAAGACCATGAAAATGTGGCGATCAATGAAGGTAGAGAATACCAGTTCTAAGAGAACTTGGCTCGCTTTATGCAGATGATGGATCGGGACCCAGGGCAGGTTGCACCAAGTATGTTTGAGCTGACCAGGGAGTTGCAGCTGCAGCACCCACCGACCTTCACTGGAGAGGGTGGGCCAGAGGCAGCGATGTTCTGGTTAGAGTCTGTCCAGATGATACTGGATCATCTGAAGACCCCTGTTAAAAAGTGAGTAAAGCTGGCCGTTTATATATTGCGAGGTCGGGCAAGGGATTGGTGGGACATTCAGGCTCAGACAGAGAAGGTCGAGGGGAAGTCATGGAAGGTTTTCCAAGAGAAGATTATGGATCATTTCTACCCAGATACTTTGAGGTAAGAGTGGGCTACAGAGTTTATGAGCCTGACTCGGGGATTGCTATCATTGATGGACTAGGCTATTCACTTCACTGATTTTCAGCGCTTTGTCCCATTGTTAGCAGGGGATGATGAAGCGGTAGAAAGGCGTTTCCAAGATGGGTTGAGACATGAGATCTAGTCTCATGTAAATATCTTCCTCTTGAAGAGGTTTTCAGAGGTGATGGACCAGGAACACATCTCTTAAGGGAACATTAAGGGAGCTTTGGGTGGTGGACTTGTCATGCCAGCTGGGCGCACAAGTGGTGCATCTTTCAAAGGTCGAAAATGTCGTTTGGAATGTTTCCAGAAAGGTGGTCAGAATAGAGGGTCAGCCTCTCAGAGTGGGAACCAGGTGTTTTTTATCAGTACGGTAGGTCGGGGAATATGTGTGGTCAGTGTCCTTGACCTCCAGTTGAGTGTTGTTCGTACGGCAGGATGGAGAATTTGCAGAGGTTCTACAGGAACACTTTGCAGAAAGGTGAGCATGGTGATGAAAAGAAGGTATCGGGTACGGGATGGGGATGAGTTACCCCGTATCAGGCAGGCAGTTAGAGCTCCATGGGTCATAATGGCAAGGTAGGAAGACGTGTAACTATAGGGAAATATCATTCATTCCCATAGGGTAGTGTGGCCTAGGGTGCTCAGGCTGGGGCCTAGGGTAGAGGGGCATGTCAGCTTCAGGCAGTTCAGTTTGCGCCTGGTGATGGCGAGGTCAGGCTGTCAACTTTTTGAGGTACTATCGTTGTAGCTTCTACATTTTCTAGTGCGTTTTTTAACACCGGTTCCACACACTCTTTTTTCTACTCAACTCGTGGTAGTGATGGGTTTACCTATGGAGGGGGTGTGTGGAGTTATGTCAATTGACACCCCGTTGGGGGTGCGGGTTGAGGATATCAAGCAGTGTACGGGATAAGCCTTGGAAGTTGGTGGGTATCATTTTTTGTGGGACTTTTTCATTCTCAGGATGTCATGGTTTGACCTAATCTTGGGAATAGATTTGTTGGTGTTGTATCAGGCGCACATAGATTTTTATTGCCCTATATTTTCGTTCAGGTTGCTTGAGGGTGACACTTATGTTCACCGTGGCGAACTGGATGTTTGAGAAGATCGTGCGGGGCCATTTTTCAATAGATAATTGGACTCATGCCTCAAGTGGCATGTCTCATGCATGATGATGATGATGGAGGGGAACAACCTAATTTTCCTCCCGTGTTGGATCAGTTTCAGGATGTGTTTCCTGAGGATTTATCTGGGTTACCACCTGAGAGGGATGTCGAGCTCTGGATCGAGTTGCTGCTAGAATTGGAGCCAGTTTCTATTACGCCATTACGAATGGCACCAGCAGAACTCCATGAACTGAAGGATCATCTTGAGGAGTTAGAGCATAACGGGTTTATCCCTCCTAGTACGTCCCCTTGGGGATCATCCGTAATTTTTTTAAAGAAGGTCGATGGGTTGTTGAGGCTGTGTGTTGACTATCGAAAGTTGAATCAGATGATGCTGAAAAATTGGTACCCTCTTCCTTGAATTGATGACTTGTTTGATCAGTTGAGGGGTGCATTAGTGTTTTCTAAGATTGATCTGAGTTTAGGTTATCACCAGATGAGGGTGAGTTCTTCTGACGTACCGCAGACATCTTTTGAGAGTCAGTACGGGTCGTTTGAGTTTGTAGTAATGCCTTTTGGCTTGACCAATGCATCGGTGGTGTTTATGGCTTTTATGAACCGATTCTTTCATCCATATCTAGATCAGTTTCTAATTGTCTTTCTTGACGATATCTTAGTGTACTCGAAAACACATGTTGATCATGCCCAAACATCTTGACGTCATCTTGGGTATCCTATCAGAGAATCGGCTATACGCTATGCTATCAAAGTGTAAATTCTAGGTAGGTGAGGTGAATTTAGTGGGTCACTTCATCTCAGAGGAACGTGTGATAGGGGATCTAGAGAAAGTGCAGGTAGTTGTATATTGGGAGAAACCCCAGAGTGTTTCTCATGTTCGGAGATTTCTGGGTCTGGACGGGTATTACCGAAGGTTCATTCCTGATTTCTCTCACTTGGCAGCACCACTGTAGGGCTTGACCAAGAAAGGAATCAGGTTTGAGTGGTCTAAGGCTTGTGAGAACACATTCCAAGAGTTGATAAAGCGGATGACGACCCCACCTATCTTGATCTTACCTGAGCCGGGTAAGAAGTACATCTTGTTTTGTGATGCGTCCAATGTCAGACATGGGGCTATGTTGAGGAAGGATGAGGGGGTTGTGTCTTATGGGTCAAGGAATTTGAGACCCTATGAGAAGAACTATCCCACTCATGTCCTTGTGTTGGCTGCAGTGGTGTACGCCTTGAAGTGATAGAGGCACTATCTGTTGGGAGAACGGTTTACTGTTTTTACCGACCATAAGACTTTAAAGTACATCTTCTCACAACGGGATCTGAACCTTCGATAGCAAAGATGGGTTTTTATACCTCCAGTCTTTTGACTTTGAGTTGGTGTACACGCCAGGAAAGGGAAACAGTGTTGTTGATGCTCTGAGCAGGACGGTTCCGAATCATGTGGTTCAGGAGTCCAGCACCGAGTGGAAGGTGATGTCTTTGTTTGCATAGATGCACCTGGAGGTGCAGGAGGAGAGTGGTTAGGTCACCCTTGCATCCATAACGATAGAGTTGACACTTTTGAGTCGAGTTAATTAATGTGAGATTGATGATCCTGAGTATTTGATCATGAAGTAAACGAATAAAGGTGGGGAGCTGCCTTCTGGTTGAGCCATCATTGTGGAAGGTGTTGTTCATGATCGTGATCGTGTGGTTGTGCCAATGTGTGTGTGGGAAGAGTTTTTGCATGATTTACATGGATAAATGTTTTTAGTGCCTCCGGGTTTGACCATGATGCACCGTGATCTCCGAAGGCAGTTTTGGTGGCAGGGAATGAAGAAGGATGTTGCGGGCTTTGTGGGACGGTTCCTTTCCTATCAGCAGGTGAAGGCAGAGAATCAACACACAGGTGGATTGTTTCATCCATTTCCCATTCTGAAATTGAAGTGGGATGATGTAACAATGGATTTTTTTAATGGGTCTTCCGAGGACACTGCAGAAGAATGATGCAATCTGGTTGGTTGTGGATCAGTTAATGAAAGTGGATCATTTCTTACCGATTCAGGAGACCTTTAAAGTTGACCAGTTGGGTGAGCTTTATGTTCATGAAATAGTGCGGTTTCATGGAGTTCTTTGGACCATAGATTCTGATCAAGATCTACACTTTACATCGCGTATTTGGAAGGGGTTGAAGAAGTTTTTTAGTACGCAGGTGTTTTTGAGTACAACTTTCCACCCGTAGATGGATGGGTAGTCGGAGCGTACGATCCAAGTGTTGGAAGACATGTTATGAGCTTGTATCATGGAATTTGATGGTTTTTGGGAGAGACACCTATCGTTAGTTGAGTATTCCTACAACAAAATTTTTTAGGCTATGATTTAAATGGAACCGTTTGAGGCACTCTACGGGAGGCCATTTAGATCACTTTTGTGTTGGCGAGAGGCCGGTGAATCTGAGTTGTTGGGGCCATGTCACTTGCAGGAGACTTCAGGGAGAGTTAAGTTAACCATGAAGCAGATGGCTATAGCTTGGAGTAGGAAGAAGTCCTATGAAGATCGGAGGCGTAGACCTCTTGAGTTTTTGGTGGATGATAAAGTGTTCATTCGGGTGTCGCCAAGGTTTGGTCACCGTCGAATTTGAAAGCAGGGTAAGTTGGAACCCAGGTATGTGGGACCTTTTGAGATTGTGGAGAAGATAGGACCAGTGGAAAATTGATTGGATCATATATATCAGTATGGTGGGATGCATGATGTGATTCATGTGTCACAGCTTTGACGGTATCACCCTGAACCATCTCACATGGTTGAGGTGGAACATGTGGAGCTTGAGGCTAATGCGTCCTTTGAGTAGCATTCAGTATGTGTGTGGATCGTAGTGAAAAGGTCTTGCAAGGCATGGTTGTGCCATTAGTAAGAGTACTATGGTAGCATGGGAAAGTTCAGTAAGAAACATGGGGGTGGGAATTGGATATGTGAGCTCAGTTGAATGAACTCTTACCTTCGGTGGATCAATGAGGCATGGAAACTCGGCTCATGGACGAGCTGTTATAAATTGGGAGGTTATAAGATACCAGTTTTTGGGAGGGTGTGTTTTCATTATGTTTTGGTTAAATCCCTTGTTTCGGGCTTCAAGGGAAGTATTCTGAAAGTGTGAGAGGCCTTGGGGTGTTTCGGGGGCTTGGGGCATGAATGAAAGGGAAGCTGGGCAAGACAAGCCAGGGCGCACAGCCTACGCACGACCATGGAAAACCATGCGGGCTCCCTAGGTAAACCATGCAACCCTACTCCTCCAGATAGTAGCATGCGCACGGTTTGCACATGGTTTGTCAAACCGTGCAACTAAACAGTGCGGCCTCATAATGTTGGAAAAATTTACAAAATTGTTACCCCGGTATTTTAAGAACCCACTCGAGATTTCCTCTCTATTCCACCCTCTTCACCCTAGAATAAACCAAATCACCTATGATATCCAAGAGGTCAATCTAACTAGTAAGGCGTTTTTTATTCCATTATATGCGAATTAAAACTCCGAGTAAGGCTAATCCCAACCTTACTTCCCTTTTTGGTTTAGGGTTTTTATCATCTCTTCCTCTTGCTCCAAAGCTCTAAAACCCTATCTTTTGTGTGAGTTATAGGTTGAAGCTGCAAAGGCTGGTCGGATTGAGGTCTAAGGACTCGATTGAGTGTGCGTTCAACAGTAGTTTCGAGGTAGGTTGTCTATAAATGTTATCACATAGTTTATGGTGGATTTATACATGTGTGGATTTGATCATGGTTTTCTTTTGATTATCTTTGATCAACCTGGATGTGTTTGGAATAAAGGATTCTTAAAATAGTAAATGGGAACCCTCACGATCCCTAGGGGATGCGTTGAGAATGACTTGACCTAATTGGATCCATCCATCCAGGGCATAGGATTGTTATTAAACAAGTTACCTTGTTGTAATAAACGGTATATCCCTTGACGAATATGTTGGCATGATTGGTTGAACATGGTATAGATGTCAGGTGATGCACCTAGACATGGCAATAACCTAATGGTTATTTGGAATGGGTTGAATGGCCGATTCATGGAAATTATGAACGGGTTATACAGGTTAATTTGTAAACTGATTAAATACAATAATGGAATAGGTTATGGGTCTAGTGTTGAATGCTTAGTGAGATAGGAATAACACATGGGAATTGGGTGAATGATTAAATTATGTGAAATGGTAATGTGTTAATGGGGTAAGGCATAATGTGAATTCCCGTGTGGTTTATTGTGAATGGTGTTTTCCAAATGGAAATGGTATGGTGGGATGATGGTTAATTATATATATAATCATGTGCACATGGCTTGGTAGTGTGAGGTATGACTTGAGTATCTACACCCACGGGTCGAGTGAAGACTGATGCTCTGAACTCCACCCTAAATGTGTGGGATAGGAATAAGGACTGAGTCCCTGTTCTCCTAATGGTTGCATCCACCCGGATTGAGGCTTCGAGGTGAGAATATGGTTGCAATGAGGGGGTTGGTCCTAGTGAGATAGGATAACGATGTTGTTACCCTCTTGCATGTGATTGTTGGCATTAGACCCATGTAACGCAATGTATGTGTTTAAACCATGGAAATTTTATGAAATGGTAAGTAATGACAATTAGTATGAAATGAATGGTAATGTAAGTGGCAATGGATTTTGGCTCTGAACTGGTTAATGGAACCTTAAATAATTACTTGGCAATTAACATTCATATTCCTTTTTCATGCACTACCTGTTTATACTGGATATTTTTTAGACATGTTGGTGGTGTACTATTGAGTTGTACTCACACCCTGCTTGGGCGACCATTGGGTACCCATGAATACTTCATGTTTTTAGGTAAGGAGAAGGTCAAGGGTCCTTGCTAGATAGTTGAGTGGACATGGGTTGCACTTTTTGGAGGATCCAGACTTGGAGTTGGGACCATTTTGGATATTTTGGTCGTTGTCCTTATTTTGGGGATTTTGTTCACTTTTTCACGTGTAGTATGACATGTCATATTTATTGTTGGAAATAGTAGTTATACATGTTCCTTGATTATTGATTATTGTTTCCACTATTGGTTTATTTCTATTGTGGCTTACTCTGATAAAAAGGGGGTATAGTCTCCCCACATGACCACAGAGACCCCTGATGCTAGTCAGTAGCCTTTGGCATACAGGGAGGTACACTTAAGGTTATGTAACTACCTGGATCGGAGCAACGGTTTAGTGGCTTCTAGGTCGGGGACATTACACTTAATGAATTAAATGACACTACTGAAAAATTGTTTTCTTATTTCCTATGATTTAATCAATATCATTTTTATTAAATATGAACATCATATATATTTCATAATGTGTCTATTCATATACAAACCCTCTAATTCAATATTATGATTATAATGATCATAATTAGAAAATAATAATTAATTTCTCACTTATTCCTGATGTTGTGTGTTATATATGGTATCAAAAATAGTGTTCTATTTCAATCTATGGGTTTTTCTCTACCCCCCCCCCATCAACATTATTCATCATCGAAATTTTATATTTTTTCAAATAAACATGTGTTTAAAATTTTATAATTCATATATTGAAAAACCATGTTATAAAAATACATAATAAAACCTCCCAATAAATAGAGGAAAGGGAAATATGAAGGTATGTAAAAATAAAAAAACTAATTTTTAAAATTTGAGAACAATATTCCTAAGAGGATGTATAGAAATTGGATATCAAGCTCTTATATAGGGGATAATACATAGTGAAAGAGAACATGGTTAGGATAAGCTAAATGACTGAAAAACCCTTAATCTTTGATGGGTGAAGAGGACGTTACATAATCATGAATAATCCTAATAATATACCATTTTTAATTTAAGATCATGATCATAGAGTTGATGAATTACATTACTATATATAAAAATAATCTATGGAAATATACATTCTTTATATGTATAGATTTATCCTTTTATTATTTCACCATAATATCATCCATTCCCCAAATGATGTGTTTTTAGAATGAATTTTCTTGTTCCTCAAGTAATTAAATAAACTTATAACAAATCACATAATCTACACAAGGATAATAATCTTCTCGTTTTTTTCTTTATATTTTTACATAAATTTAAATAGTTATAATAGTTTATGATAATATCAAAAATTTATAACCATTTATATGAGGAGATAATAAATTTTACATAAAATTGTGAACAATAACACAGTTGGTTCAACATAGATTATTCCACAAAAAAATAACCATAAATCCAAAATAATCGTAATAGCCTCAAACATAGAGAGTATTTTTTACCTTAACAGTGATCTCATACCATTTAATTTACATACCAAAACATTAATTTCATTTTATTCAAATAAACATTAATGTTAAACTACTTTTTAAACTTAATGGTTAGATAGACATCAACACAATGAATAATCCCAAATATATCAATAATCAACCTGATTAATCACTCTACAATATCATAATGTAGTGAAATTAAATATAATATCATTAATAAAATTTATATAATAAATATGAAGGGTAATTATTTTCATGATCATAAATATCTACAAAAATATCACCATGTTAATGTATCTTATTTTAAACATCATGATTTTCCAAAACCACTTTTGAATATACCATTATTTATATAAAATCAAAACATATATTTTTCTAAAGTGTTATCCAAACATTAATAGACCATTATTCCCAAAAGGAATTAGATATATCAAATCATCTCAATATATCATCACTTGAAACCTCAAAATTGGTTTTATGCCTTCATACATAACAAAACATTGAAATTACACACCTATAATGATATACATAACTGGTAAGTTATCATCAAATGAAAACATATATTACTAAAGGCTTTTACACATGTTATTACTCAAAAAAATCACACACTATTTCCAAAAATACAATCAACTTCATCAAGGATGCCCTAAATATCTTTTTCATCAAATAATAATCCAATTTCAAGTTCACAAATTTTTTTCCATTTACCTTATCAATAGAAATACATAAATTATCACTAAAATAATTTTCTTTGTTATTAATTCCTTTCAATATATGTTTTCATATCCTTAAAAGATATCTATTATGGAAAATTCCTTAAATGAATCAGGATTCTAATATCTAGAATCCATCTTCTTCAACATCATTCAAAAATCCCAATACATAAAAAAATACTTACACTTCACTGATTAACATATCACAGAATCCTTTTCATTCTATGATTTAACCCTTCAATTAGCTCACAGTCTTGGATAATGTTCATATTCCCCACATAAAATACATTTCATCATAAATGGTACCATTGGAAGAACATCATTTCCCTCCATTAAAAAAGTAATTTTCCTAAAAAATACTTTGATACATTCCATTAATTTCCAAAAACAAAATATTTTCACGTTACATTAATAAATTATATTTTTTCATTATTTCAACCATTCATACATTAAATAAACTAACCATTTTTACTCTATGATCAAAAACAATTGATCGCTCAGCAAACTCCATCCTTCTCATCATCGATAAGTATGATAGTCAGGTGTGGTTCTAGTTTTTAATAATATTTCATGATAACTGAATAGTCATAATAAAAATATAATTCACTCTATATATCAACCAATTTAGAATATCATAATCACCTCATTTTCCATCACACTAATTGCTGAAAAAATACCTCTAGATTCCATTAATTGACTAAAACCAAAAATCATAATAGGAGAAATAATAATCAATGTGGTAAACCACAAAATCACTACCATAAATTTTTCATAAGAAGATATCTCATACTGATACTTATCAACATAGTTATTCATAGTGTTATGTTTCGTAATCAATGTTTTCTTTAATCGTGTTCCCAATATTGATACTATTGTTTTTTCAAATACCAATAGTAACAACCCCAACTTTAGTAACCCATAGATGGTGTATACATTATTAAATTTTAATTTTTACATATGACCTCAATAAATAGGATTGATCAATATAATAATATTTGAAAACTATATATATTCATATGATTAAAAAAATTACCTTATAATTATAAATTACACACCATAAAAAAATTCTTTCATAATTGATATTATTCATAATATATTTCTTTATATCACGGTGAAATTGATGAAAATAATGTGTGAGATAAAATTTAGAGTAAGAGAAATATACATCAAAATATTTCATCAATTAATATGAAATAATAAATATGTAATGGTATGTAACTGAGAACACATGTTGTTTTACAAATGAACTATGAATGAAATTCATACATGGATAATATAATTCCATAAATATCATGGATAATAATAAATAAAATATGAATAATGGAAATTCATAATATGGGATGTCATGATTTCATACTTCATGGTATCTTTTTTTCAATTCCATCATCAAAGGAAGATTAATTGACACGTAGGTATACACAAAAAAACTCATTTAATGATAGCATTCTGATTTCAATCATGAGATTTGATGATGCATTTAAGGGATATATAATTATGGTACCCATCCATAATTGAATGTCCAATTTGTTCCTCAAATATGTAATGGTAGAATTTTTTATGGAAAAATATTCCTTATTAAGAAATATCCATCTTGAATAATGAATACATAATGTTAATATATCCCCAGTTAATTAAATAAACAATGTAAAACATTTTAAGTATAAATAGAATACATTTAGGATAAATTCACATTTATAATAAAAAATAATGGTATTTAATTGAATTGTATTATCCATCTATAATAATAAATTGAATTTTTCCAGATAATGTTAATAACCAAGAAATTAATAAAATGTAAATGTGGCTTTAAATACATAATATATATTAGTTTTAAAATAAATTCAAACCATTTAGGAAAAAATGGTCGATAAAAACATTCTCAACGTTTTTTCATTGTAATATCTTTAAAATACTTTAAATGATGATAAGGAATAAAATACAATTATGTTGGTTGGAAGGACCATCAATTTTATATACATTAAAATAAAAAACTCATTTGTTATTTTTATAAAGAAAGGTGAAACTAAACCATTCATGAAAACATTTTAAATATTACTTTGAATCCCTATAAAATTTCATGGATATATAAAAATTTCCTTAATAAATAATTTTTGTAAATAAAAATGAATATTGTATTACTATTTTTCGAAATATTTATTTGAAGAAAAATATAAATGATGAAAATGGGAAATAAGAACATTTTTTTGAAAAACTAATCATAAAATAGTAACTTCCATTGATTCATTAATAGTCATGAATACATATAATTTCATGTAAAATACATAAAATTTTTAATATATAGACCCCATAAAATAGATTTATATTAAAAAATATTTATAAATGTAGTGGAAATTGAGATAAATAAATTAATGTGATCTTAATACTGAACTGATAATTAATCAATGATGTGATTATTTATAACATATTAAAATCCATATAGTACATTTTGATATAAAAAATAAATATAAAATTATATTTGACATAGGTCATGATGTTATATATATCCCATTGAAAGAAAATTTACTAATGAAACACTAGCTATATTGAAATATCTATATCAAATTACCTTTTCATAGAACAATTATAATTTATACATAATAAACCATTAATTAAGAATGATTCATTATATATAATGTAAAATTGGTAAATTATATTCCAAATAAAATAAATTATTTGCATTGAATTGAAAAACATCACATTGAAAGGAAATTAAGTGGAAATCACTTAACTTATGTATGATTTTTCATGTAAATTATTTATCTTCCTCAAAAATAAACATAGGTTAATTAATTAATTTATTATTTTTCAAATTTATTATTCATTTTATTTTATTTAATTACATGATATATTAATTTACTAACTCAAATAACATCACATCATATATTTTGATGATATTTGACCCATATGACTAAAATGAATTCAGAAGGTTAAATATATTCCAAGGGGTAATTATTTCATCATATCTAGAATAATTAGCACGAAATAATTATCATTTTGATACATAAATTATTCTTCTAAATAAAAAATATATATTTTCAAGATAAATTAACTACATTATAGTTATGGATATGGTAGGTCATATGTACGCATGGATAACATTTTCCATTATTAAATAACCTTGATGGAAATATGGTAAGTATTATTTTATCATTGAAAAAATGTTACTATACATTTAATAAAACATAATTTCATTAAATAAACATAAATATAATATTTCTGTGATGCAGTTTTAAAAAACTGAATCACATCCCTCCATTGTGGTGGTTGTCCACACATACACACGAATGAGATTACCATTTATCAATGAATGATAATGTATGAAAATATAGTATATATTATTTTTAAATATTGAAATATAGGACCTGAATTACAAACAAACAGATATATATATATATATATAATTTATCATTACTACCATCCATAAGTGGTGGTTAGAGAAAACGAATTACATATGTTCGTGAGGTGGTTGCCCACCGTACACACAAACGACAATTTTGTTTCCCATTTGGTTGAAGATGTTAATGATATAGGTTATTTCATTAATATAATAACATAATTGTATAATTGATGTACTAATTTTATTATCTAATCATGATTAGAGAATATTTTAAGGATGTAGAATATGAAACTAAAATAAAATTATTCATTGGGAACCACACCCATTCATTAGACAACATCTTCTGATTTACACCTTAATCTGTCTTATATAGGTAATATGAACCAAATAATTCTTATATAATGTGATTAGGAATTCACGGAATGTATTTTTTCAAGGGATGGATGAATAAAATCGGTTTCAATGTATTGAGATAATGGGAGAGGGTTCCCTTTTATTTTAAATTGAAGGGTGTTCCTATAATTTCATAAACTATTAAATTTATATAAATTATTCATCGTATTAGAATCGCTACAAATAGTGATAATAGAACCCTAAGATAATTATTAATCTAAATTATATTATACAATTAAAATTTTACATGTTTTGGAAGTTTTTTTAAAATTATATTTAAATTATAACACCCTTTAACCCTTTCTATAATTACCATAGTATTAATAGTGTCTACCATTTTGGGGTCATTATTATTACAATGAAATAAATGAAAACCAACAAATAGACTATGTATGATGTTTTAAATCATATGTAATTAATTTTTTTTATATTTCTATGAATTTTAAAACATTTAATAATATACTATTTTTTATGAAATAACATTAATGTGATTTTTCACTATATTAATTTAATTTGATGTTCAATACCTCAAAAAATATAAAATTCAGTTAAAATAACTTAATAAATATAGATAATGTTATATTTATCTAAAAAATTAATCTAACACAATAATTATTTCATAATATAATATTTTTAGTATTTTTAAAATAATTTAGTTTATTTTATAATTATTTAAATAATTATTGTGTTGGCATTGAGCAAGAATTTAAGGAAATAATTTCATAACTAGAAATTAGAAATAAATTACCATTATATAAATAATAATATAACATTAAAATTTCTATTTTGAACCCCAATAGTTATATTTATCCATATCAAAGAAAAATGATAGTTATTAATATTTGAAATGCTGCATTTTTTTCCATATCTCTCAATTTAATATTATAACAGTCAAAATCATATCCAAATGGAAAAAATAAAAAAAAATTAAATTTTTAGGATTATGGATTAAATATAATCATCCATGTATAATAGTAAAAGTGTTTTTTTGGTTTTTAATTCCATATCACATTATTTTTCACCTTAATTGCTGAATTTATCCCTAGCATTGTGAAAAATGTTTATTATTGTTTCTATTAATAATGAACAGAAAACGTTATCCATTTACCAAATTTTCACCTCCTGATAAAAAATATATAATCAATTATTCTTGATCCAATTTTAATATGTTTTTGTAAATATATTTTATAAAATAATTCCAAATTCAATAAAAATATTTTTTTTAGAAAAATGTATATTTATGTATAATAAATCTTTTTATAATTATTTATGACATAAAATTTATATCATTGAATATAATTAGAAGAGTAATAATACTAAATAAGTAATATTACTTTTATACCATTTTCAAATAACATTGTTCATTATAATTTGTTGAAAAAATATTGTTTTCAATAAAAAATAATATTTTCATGATTTACTAGAAAATAAATATTTTCTTAAAAAGAAAACAAATTATCACTAAACTAATTTTTATATGATTATTCTAAAAATTATTCTCATTTTATTAAATAAATATAAAATTAGTTGACAATAATTATTTCATTTTTTGATAAAATAAAAAAATAATGTTTTAGGAAAACATATTTTTGTAAAATAAATTAACATTAAAAAAATATTTATTTTTGTTTTCCTATGAATTTAAATATTATTTTTTTGCGGATAAAAATATATATTACATAATTCAGTATTTTCTATTCCCTTAAACTAATTAAATGGATAGTATATAAAAGTAATAATTAAATAATAACATATTGTATTCCACTTAAATTGAGTGTTGTGTGTTTTATACACTATGAACAAAGTAATTTATAAAAATATTAAGGTGTTACAATATGTGTAAATTTAATAAAATTATATCATATAACATGATGTTAATAAATACTCATATCGAATAATGACATCAATAATGATTCATCATGTGGTCATGGACCTAGATGACTTTGGAAACATTATAATACACAATGTAATAAGCATAAGTAAAGGATAATTATACATCCACCATAACAAAGTAGAAATAGTGCAATAATAGATTATATTAACTATATTATCCAATTAATGTCTTCTCAAGAGATATAAAAATAACCCAATTCATCGTATCATAATATATACGCACCCAAAATAACAGATAGATGTGTTTGTGTGCCATATAATGGAATCAAACATAAGGGATAAGAATTTTAAATTCCCATTGAAGTTATTAGTTTATCTAATCAATATTTAATGACTAATCAATTATTTTTTCATAAATGTTCTAAAGATAATATCTAAAGACATATTATGGATGTGTATATTAGAATAAATAAGTAGAGTTCTCAAATATGGAGTTCATTTCAATAAATAAAGTGATAGGGTAATTAATATTTTAGAGATATTAACATTTAAAACATTGTTTTAAGAAATCTGCAAAACACTATTAAAGAAGGAATGCATGTGAAATTTTAATTGAAAATACATTCAAACAAACTTGGTAAACCCTAAAATTTTTCTCATTTTTTCAAATCATGAATGGGTAACATAATTTTAATGATTCATAGATGAATATATTAAGGGATATAAAATTTCCCCTTAATTATGTTTGATATTAATGAATGAATTAAAAAATGAATGTAGGAAATTAATGATTATATAAACTAAAGGAATAATAATGAAGTTAAAATTTTAATATATTAATATATGTAATTTTTAATCATCAAATAATGTTAATATAGATATAATGTTATTTAGGGAGAAAATGACATAACCTAGTGAAAATGGGGTGGTTCGCAGAACATTGATTCCAAAGGATTAGATTCATTCCTAGCATTCAAAAAACTGCTAGAATGATCAAATTATATTTTTTAGAAACTTAATTTATATCATAACTCAACTACATCATATTTAGTTTTAATAATTTATCATATTTTACTGGCATATAGTTGAGATATTGACTATATCTTCATAGTGAAAATGGTGGATGTGTCTATTTACCAATGTCATACTAACTTTATGTAATTATGAGAGTCATTGTTATTTCATTACATAACTCATGAGATGTAATGATATAAATTTAATGAAATTAAAAAATTTAATAGGATACTCAATATATATACATTTCCATTAATATTCCTGATTTTTAGTGTTTATATACTTTTGATTATATTTACCTCATTTAGGCGAGTTTTCCGACCATGATGAATTTTTGTTTTATTTTTATAATATTATAGTGTTTAATAATTATATGAAAAGGTAAAAATAATAATTATTAATAACATTTTTTTTAAAAATAATTTAATTTAAGCCATCCATTAAGGGGGTGAATAAAATGTAAATTTTCATACATGGTGGGGTAAACTGACCATAGTATGAAAAAAAAATTAATATCAGAATTGATTTAGGTGAAAGTATATAATGTATATTCCAGTACAATAATAAAATATCAGTATATTAGGCTAATAATTTTAATTTTACAAGGTATATTCAATTCATATGTGTGATGTAAAATATGATAATAATTGAAAGAGTCTCAATTGAGAATTTATCCTCTTATTTTGGGAGCATCCTCTTTGATACCTCTTAAGTCTTATTTCTATTATATTTTTGTAAATATAAAATTATAATGATATGGGGAGGGTTATTGGGTAATATATTCTTATATTTATAACTAAATAAAATTCTTATAATGTGTGAAGAGAATGTTTGGTGAGGGGGTGTTATTTATAAATGGATGATACCAGTTGTTTTTATTATAATATTGTTTAGTTTCTTATTTTTTCCCAAACCTATAAATAGTGATTAATCATGTGTCAAAATATAATAATTATTGAATTTTATGATATGATAATGGTCTCTTACTATACCCTTTATTCAATTAATCATGTATTTAACTTATAATATAAATAAATTATTGTTTGGTATATATTACTATTCACCAAAAAATTCAGCGTTTTCTGAAAAGTACCAAATATTCACCATGGATAATATTGATGTTTTTATTCAAAAATAGATAACCATTTAATCATAATAATTTAATAATTATGGGACATTAAATATTTAAATAAAATAATATTTGTATTAGGGAACTGGTTATTTTAAAATGCTAAAATTTCTAACACGTTCAAAAATAAATTTTAGTATCACAATATTTTATTATAATATTTATAAAAATATATATTTTCTCATGAGAACATTTTATTTTACTGAAATTTTAATTAATAATTTTAAATTTATTATACAAATTTATTTTAATGAAGGTAATTCATATAAAATTTAAAAAAAACTAAATATCATTTCACTATGTCAAACATTTGTATTTTTGATATATAACATGTTCATTTAAATATATGTTAATAAAGCATATTATATTATTTCATAAATGTTATTTTACTATAATACTTGTCAATTTTCTTTTATAAATGATCATATTTATTCTCCAATAGTCATATAATGGTTGAAATGAAATGTACAAGGAATGATAATGTAACAGTCAAATATTAAAGGTCATATTACCAATTAAACCCAATATATAAAATTGCAATCACATACCTCTTCATTTACTAATTTTTTACATATTTATATAATTACAATGAAATCTATCATATTCTTGATGAATATGTTTCTTTTTGAAAATCAATATGGAATGAGATCTCATAATGAGAGAATTAAAGCTTGGGTAGATTACAGTAATGTGTGCAATATTCTTTTACATTTTTATCCTTGTAAAATTACAAGATATAATAATAAACATTATTTCATCATTATTAATATTCTTATAAAATGTTTTATATTTTATATTTGGATATATTGTAAAATACAATATAATTATTCAAAATTATACAAGAACTATTTGGCTAATAGATGGACTTTTGAGTAGTTTTATTCATCCCACATTAATAAAAATCTAGATTAAAATTTCATTTCAGATATTATGGTAAATAATATTAAGGTATTTTTGATTTATTTCTTCGTAATGTTCCCATGTAACCTGTTCATATTTATGATTCATCTGAATAAATTTTACTAGGAATGATATATTTTTTGTATAGAACTTTTTATTTATTCAATAATATCTTCATAGGATGATCTTTATTAGAGAGCTCATTAACCAAATCAACCAACCCTATATTTATTACATCTAATAGATCTATTATGAACCACATCATGTGGGATATGTGGAACACATACTATAACTCAGACACTTTTTTGGGGGTTTAGGTTGACAATCCATATATCTAATGCAACCATAAATCTCAAAGGGTCCAATATATATATTCCATGGCTTTTTTTTCTTAACAAATCATATTAATCTCTTACTACGATAAATAAAAATTCACATGTTATCAATAACCTAAAAATTATCCAACATTGATGACTATAATCATAAATCCTCTACCGAGAATGACTTTTCCTAATTTGTGGATTACTAGCCATGACATTCTAAGATACATCATTCACCATTTTGTGTACCATTATAATTCAGTATCTATCATCATTCAATCATTTTTTTGTTATTTATTTATTTCCATATACAGATTTATAAGTATCCATATGTATTCTTGAGTGAAATATCATATTATATTAGAACTAAAAAAGGAGTATATTAATCCTAACCTCATTTGAAATCAATAGTGAAATGTTTCATATTGAATCATATATCATGAAAATCTATTTAGATTGGTCATCATCCATAAGGTGATATATCCTACTAAATATAAACTCTATGTTTTGAGAATTTTTAATTCTTTTTTGGAACATAGAGATGAATCTCATATCTTTATATGATAAAAATTATGATTAGTGTATTATATAGCATATCCACTTCTCTAATGTATATCCTCATATGTTGATTATGTGAGAATTTCTCCTAAATATAACTAAATTATGTGGACTTCATAATTGGTTCTACTAGAAACCATATATTATTGTTCTGTTTGGTTTTAATTGGATGAAATATGGAATGAAAATTGTAATTTGCTCTCATTTATATAAATGTTAGTGCAATGGTTGTATCGTCCACATTAGATTTATATATTCTTCCTTTACTCACTGAAATACCAATAATAATGATGTATATTCTGGGAAATTATTCTTCATATTTTCCACGAATAATGATTTCATAAGCTTTGTATTTCATCATACTCTGAGTGTAGGTGGAGAATGTAGATATATATTAATTATTCAATATCACTTTCATTATCTCATGAATTTATGTTAGATATAGTTGGGGCCTTAATCATATAACTCCTTCTTTTTCAATTTTGAATTCCATATATTTCCATATTGAAAAACCTTCTACCTTATTCTATATTTCTACATCATCCTTTTGAGAATTTGTTATCTTCTCTAGAATGCATTATTGATAAATAATATGATCTATGTGGGATATAGTTCCTTTATTTACGAAATATATGTCCACACTTTTCATGAATAAGAATATAGGATTATTCTATATTATCATCAATTATTAAGATGCATAATCCTTTCTACATATAGAATATTCAACACTATTCTCCTTCCCTTGATCAAAATAGATTGAGTATTCACGGTACTTGATCAACTCTGACTATATTTTTAGTGTAAATTAATATATATATATATATATATATATTTATTTATCTACGTGGGTGTGTGTGTGTGAATATATTGTTTAGCCTATTATGATTAGTTATAAACACCTAAAAATTATGTGTAATGTTTTTTTCCATAAATACGTGGGATTTTTACGAGTCTACGAAAATTTACGGTGCTTGATTCTGAGGCCCGGTGCTCCTGGAATCAATTTATGATGTTTCTTTCAGGTACGTTTAGTAATCATACAAGCGGGATTTTATAACTTCTGAACCGGTTCATGGAACTAAAATCTGAGGGCACCGTTGAACTCGCGGCGCCTGTATTCACATAACATGAATTTTACCTCGACGACAGATGGTTGAGAATAAAAGATAGTTTTTGGGTATTTATAAATAATAATAATATAATGTGTACAACAATTTATTTTATTTTAAGCTGCCATGTGAGTGAATGTTGGTTAAAACCTCTACATGGCAGTTGGAGGTGGGACTGCCACACCCTAACCTCCCATGAGAGGTTATGGTGGTGGGGCCCACCCAAACATAACCTACCGTGAGTGGTTATGACGTGGGGACCACCCGATCCTTATTAATGGGAGGAGAGTATAACCTCTATACTCGCCCTCATTAATGATGTAGAGCCTCTCTACCTTACCCTTTTATTAAATGGAGCCAACCCCCTTTAATTAATGTTCCAACCTCTTGAATTAAATTGGAGGAGACTTTTTAATTTAATTCTTCATTTTTGAATTATGTGCCATCATTAAAATAATAGACAATCTATTATTTCGTGTGCGTATTTTATTTTGTTGGAAGAGAAGGAGTAATAGATTATTGGAGAAAGCTCCCAACGATGAACTGTTCATCCAAGGAAGAACACAAAGAATGGTGGTGACGATTTCTTCTTTGAATTTCATCCTCAAATACTACCCTCTGCAACGTCGTCAAGGAACCGACGCAGCTCAGAATTTGGGACGTGCGGTAGAGGCGACCAAAGACGGTCTTCATCGTCTTCCTTCAGCGACTCCACCAATGAGAAATGAATAAGAGGTAGGGGTTTATTACTAGTTGAAGTTATACCTTTTTCTAATCTTTTTCAAAGGATAAAATGGGATTTTTGTGGACGTATTAATGATCATCTTCTTCTCATGATGATCCAAATGATACCTCCCTAAACGCAGAGGGTGCATGCCAACCAGACATGCCCGACATCCTCCATTGTCTTTTCTTTTCTTGTGGTGTTCTATGGTATGGATATGACACGACGATGACGAAGGTGGAATCGATGAATATTTTTCTACTCGCGGCCTCCGCGAATCGCGCCGCCCTTGTGGCGCACCAAATCTCCCACTGGCGCCCTGCCCAGCGTGCGGCCCACCTACCTACGGCCTACCGGTGCCCTTCCGGTGCCTCCGCGCCCTGCCTGGTGCCATGCCAGCGCCCCCATGGCCTTCCTGGTGCCCTGCCGGTGCCCTCACGACCTATTCGGCACCCTGTCGCAGCCTGCCCGGCCACCCCCGAGCTAGACTCCATGCGACCCGCATGCTCTCGGCCGAGCCGACATATGAAAACCCGACTTTTTATTACAACTTAAACATGCTTTATTACATAAAACTTCACTTGATCCAACAAATAAGATCGAGAGGTTTAGTGTCTTTGGGGCTTAGGATCATTACATAAAAACATTAAACTTGAAATAAAACATCTTTATTGAAAACTTCCTTTACATGACCACTACATTCCTTCGTACTTAGCATTGCATGGGATAACCTGAGGACATGCATAAGAAAAGGGTGAGCTATAAAGCCCAGTAAGGGAGTAAACAATGAATAACATGAGGAGTTAAATACATGTTGGGAAATAGGAATATCAATAGAGCATAATAAAAACATGAACATAAAGGCATGATAAAGCATGATAATCATAACATGGAAATGTGGCAACAACACTTAACATTGAATTAGCATGAGCCAAGGCTCATTGCACATGGAGCATGAGAAAACCCTCATTGCACTTGAAGCACGAGTAAACCCTCGTTGCACTTGAATTAGCATGAGTCAACACTCATTGCACATGACGTATCATGATACTATACTTTACCCAATGCATTGGAGTGCTATAAAGGGCGCACCCTTCTTAAACATTTCATTTCATGCATAAGTGTGCCACATGGATCATAAAACATGGATTCATAAAACATAATCATTTCTTCCACGATAAAGGAAAGTGGAATTCATACATGAAACTTATAATCAATATGTAAATGTGCATAAATGTGAATACCATTGATGGAGAAATGGGCATGGTATTCACTACACAAAGACATTGGCTTAGAAAATCGGTGCGATTTCGGCAGCGTAACGGCGTGACATAAGAATTCATAAAAAAGGCTGATGAGAGAGAAATGGGTTCCTCATCATATTTACATTCAATGGACAGTAAGGAGATCATATATATACATGTACCAACAATAGAAATGGAATTTAGATTCATGATACAAAAGTATTGCTTGAATGTAAAAGAAGAGAGAGAAGTTCCTTTCGGAATTTCGGCATAGTAACGGGTGTACATGGGAGGCATTTAATGAGAGAGAAAGGGTTCTCCCATCATTCTAACAATAATAGGGCAGTATAGGGGAGGTGTGAAACCATACCCCAACATTCATAATTGAAATAAAAAGGGCAATACAACTTAAATAAAATTGACAAAAAATGAGAAAGGAAGAAAACCCCTTACTTGGAAGTGTGCTTCCAAAGGCTAGAGAGAGGCTTGTGAGAGGCTTCTTGGGAGCTTGGGGCACCTTGGGAGGATTCTAGAGAGAGTAGGGAAGAGTTTGGACGAACTCCAATGGATTTTAGTGAGGAGGAAGTGGGAGCTTGGGTGGGTTTATATAGGAAACGTGAGAGAATTCTTTATTATTTAGGTTTGGGACCCCTAATATTAAAATAATCCAAACCAAAAACCATACCATGGTATTTTCCCATGGTTTCAGGAAAAGGAAAGAGGAAAACAATATTTTACAAGTCCAAGGTCCGAACTTATTAAAAAATTAGGTTTGCTTATGTGGAGGTGAGTCACACTCCCATGGAAATTAATTTAAAAAGGCAAAGTGTTGAATAAGTCTTGAGGGTTCCATTAATGCTTTGAAAAGTAAGTCAAACAAACCCAAAACCTCATTATTTTAATGATAAAACACATATTGGCCGAACATAAGGATTATGTTATTTTATTACATCACTATTGGGTCATTATGATGTCATAAAACACATTTATATTTAAATGGTATTTAATTTTTACCCAAAAATTTGACTGTCTCAGAAAATTATGAAAAATTCACCGTTGGATAATTTCGACGTCCTGATGCCACAAATAATATTTATTTTATCTAAATAATTTTCTAAATATGTGAATTTTCACTTTTAAAATAAAAACCGACATTTATAAAAAATTCACGGGTTTTGACAGAAATGGCTTTCAAACCTTAATAAAAATTTTAATTGCATTCATAAAATTATAAGATCATTTATATTTAATAAAAATAATTAATTTAATATTAATAATAATATTTTATTAAAATATTATTTAATTCAAAAAATTCCTTTAATTTAATAAAATATAATTCTTAATTAAATAATAACTAAAAACATCATTTGTACTTTAAAAACTAATTACAATGTATCAAAAATGACTAGAAATTATATTCATTATTATATACAAAAAATAATGTACATGAACATGGTGCTCCTTATTTGTTACATAACCCCTTAAAATAGCCGCATAAGACCTAAGGGTAAGGTGTGCGATGGTGACAGACTCTTGGGGTTGCTTGGATAACATCGCTCGAGTGGTAATCTCTATCAACTTCCATTTTTCCCGTAGACAATCACGTTTGAGCTTGACTTGATGAAGCTCAGCTTGGGCTTGGTCAAGGGAAAAGCCCAAAGACGCCACCTCTTTTCCGAGCTCCGACAAATGGGCTTCGTAAGGGGCAATTCTACTAGATGAGGCCATCGCTTCCTTTGTCTGAGTAGAAATGGTTTCGTTAAAGCCTTATATTTATACTACTCAGATGATCACTGTTCAACGGCTATAAAAGTAACAGTCACAAATATTAACATAAAATTAAATAAGTTAACATCTTATAAAAATTTTTTTTTTTTCATAAAGAAATATTTAACTGGATCAAGAGAGATTTTCCATTAATGAAAGTTTGGGTCGTTACAACATTCCCCCCTTAAGAAATTTCGCCCTCGAAATTTTCCTTTTCCCACACTAAAACAAATGTGGGTAACTTAGCTTCATCATATCCTCCGACTCCCAAGTTGCTTCTTCAAACTTGTGGTTTCTCCACAACACCTTGACGAGGGGCATTGTCTTATTTCGTAGAACTTTTTCTCTACGATCTAAGATCTTCACTGGTTGCTCCTCATAAGAAAGATCATCTTCCAATTGTACCACCTCGGAAGAGAGTACATGTGAAGGGTCCGGTATGTACTTCCTTAAGAGGGATAGATGAAAGACATCATGCACCTTGGAAATAGTCGGTGGAAGTGCTAGTCGATAGGCCACAGCCCCAACACGATCAAGAATCTCGAATGGGCCGATGTACCTTGGACTTAACTTCCCTTTCTTTCCAAAACTCATGACCTTCTTCCATGGAGATATGCATAAAAACACCATATCTCTGACTTTAAACTCAAGGTCTCATCGACGATTATCTGCATAACTCTTCTGTCGACTTTGGGCTGCCTTGATATGCTGCTGAATGGTTTTCACCTTCTCCACCATTTCTTCGACCATTTCTGGTCCAAGCAGCTTACGTTCACCGACCTCATCCCAACATTCCAGTGTTCTACACCTTTTCCCATACAGGGCTTTATATGGTGCCATTTGGATGCTTGAGTGGAGACTATTATTATAAGATAACTCAACCAGAGGAAGATTTTGATCCCATCCTCCTTTAAAGTCCATTGAGCACGCTCTCAACATATCCTCAAGTGTTTGGATAGTCCGCTCAGATTGGCCATCAGTTTGAGGATGATAGGCCGTACTGAAGTTTAGTTCAGTATTCAGAGCATGTTGAAGACTCTTCCAAAACTTAGAGGTGAATCTTGGATCTCGGTCAGACACAATAGATAGTGGTACTCCATGCAACCGTACCACTTCCCTGATATATATCCGTTCCAGTTGATCCAAAGAGAAATCCTCTTGAATAGCAATGAAGTGTGCAGTCTTTGTAAGACGATCCACAACAACCCAGATTGCATTGTTGCCTTTGGATGTCCTTGGAAGTCCGGTGACAATGTCCATGGTGATGTTCTCCCATTTCCATTTTGGTATGGGCAATGGTTGCATCATCCCCTTAGACTTCTACCTCTCTGCCTTCACTTGCTGACACACCAGGCACTTTGATGTATATTCAGCGATCTCTTTCTTAATATTATCCCACCAAAAGTTTTCTCGGAGATCTTGATACATCATTGTGCTCCCTGGGTGAATAGAGAAGTTTGAACTATGTGCATCATCCAATAGTTCCTTCTTCAGCTCCGAACTTGATGGAACACATAGTCTTTTCCCAAACCGCACAATTCCTTCTTCATTAACATTAAACTCTGAGGATTTTCCCTTTTTGATAGCTTCCACTTTTTCTTGGATTCCCACATCATCCTTTTGAGAATCATTTAACCTTTCCAAAAGAGATGGTTGAGCAATCATTTGTGAAAGGATTGATGATGTTCCCTTCTTTATGATTCCCACGTCCATCTTCATAAAGTCTAAGAAGATTGGATCCTTCTCAATTATCATCATTGATAGAATTGCTGGATCCTTTCTACATAGGGCATCCGCCACCTTGTTCGCCTTCCCAGGGTGGTAATGTATTAAACAATCATAATCCTTGATGATCTCTATCCATCTTCTCTGGCGGATATTAAGCTCTTTCTGTGTGAATATATATTTAAGACTCTTGTGGTCAGTATATATCTCACATTTCTCTCCATAGAGATAATGCCGCCAGATTTTCAAGACAAAGATCACCGCCGCCAACTCTAGATCATGTGTTGGATAGTTTCACTCATGGATTTTCAACTGCCTTGAGGCATAGGATATCACTTTATCATTCTGCATCATCACACATCCTAAGCCCTTCTTCGAAGCATCACTGAATACCACAAAAAGCTCCCCACTTGTGGGTAAAGTGAGCACGGGTGCAGTGATAAGCCTCCTTTTCAACTCCTTGAAGCTTTCTTCGCATTCATCACTCCAAGAAAACTTTACTCCCTTTCGAGTTAGCTTGGTAAAAGGGTTGGACAATCGTGAGAAATTTCTCACAAATCGTCGATAATATCTAGCTAACCCCAAGAAGCTACGGATATCAGTTACCAATGTTGGCCTCGGCCAACCCTCAATTGCATCTGTTTTGGAGGGGTCCACAGATATCCCATTTCTTGTGATGATATGACCCAAGAATGAGACTTCCTTCAACCAAAACTCACACTTGTTGTACTTTTCATAGAGCTTCTCCTTGCGCAAAGTCTCTAGTACAGTTTTTAAATGCTCCTCATGGTCCTCCTTGGTTTTGGAGTATATTAGAATATCATCTATAAAGACTACCACAAATTTTTCTAGGTAATCTCTAAAGACTCTATTCATCAAGTCCATGAATATTGCTGGAGCATTGGTGAGTCCGAAAGGCATTACTATGAATTCATAGTGCTCGTACCTTGTACGAAAAGCAGTCTTGGGGATATCTTCCTTCTTCACCCTTACTTGATAATATCCCGACCGCAAGTCGACATTGGAGAAGTATTGTGCTCCACGCAGCTGATCAAACAAGTCATCGATTCTTGGGAGAGGATACTTTTTCTTTATCGTGATTTTGTTAAGTTCACGATAATCGATGCAAAGCCGCATTGACCCATCCTTCTTCTTGAAGAAGAGGACTGGTGCACCCCATGGTGATGCACTTGGGCGTATAAACCCTTTATCCAGATTCTCCTGTAGTTGTTTCTTCAGCTCTTCAAGCTCAACAACAGCCATTCTATATGGAGTCTTGGATATTGGTAGTGCCCCAGGTATAAGTTCAATTGAGAACTCAACATCTCTTCTTGGAGGAAGATCAGGAAGTTCCTTGGGAAATACTTCAGCGAATTCCCTCACAATAGGCATTTCGTCAAGGGTGGTTTCTTCCTTGAACTTAATCATCTGAGCCAGATATGCGTGCTCATAAGGCAGTAATATCCATGCTTGAGATGATGGAGCTAAAGGAGATTCATCTTCCTCCTGACACTTGTAATGAATCGGGGGTCGATTCTCCATATGGAGTGTGATTTCCCTCTCCCGACAATTTATGATGGCTCTATATAAGGAAAGCCAATCCATGCCAAGAATTGCATCAAATTCCACCAAAGGGAGTATGACGAGGTTCGCCGAGAAATTCAATCCACAGATTATAACAGGGGAGGACTTATACTCATGGGATGCAATGATTGCCCCATTTGCCATACTCACCGACATCTTTACTTCCATGATTTGTGGTGGTGCAGGGATTGTTCTACTAAACTTTTGAGATATAAAAGAATGCGTAGAACCTGAATCAAAAAGTACGTTCTCTATTCTTGAATGAATAACTAGCATACCTGTCACCACTTCGTTGTCGGGGTTCCCTTTGGCAGAAGTGATGGAAAAAGCTCTTCCTTGCTGTCTTGGAGGTTGTTGATTGCCTCCGATAACCCTTGGATTAGGGCACTGATTCGCAAAATGACCCGGTTATTTGCATTTGAAGCATTGAACAACACGTTGAGGTTCGAACGGAGCATTCCTCTCCTCTGTCGCAGCCGCTGGTCCTTCTTTCTGACAGTTAACAGCTAGGTGCCCTTCTCTTCCACACTTGAAGCATTTTCTTGTCCCCCTAAGGCAATTTCCAGGGTGCTTCTTTCCACACTTTTGGCAAGTGGGGTGCTGGAATTTATTAGCGCCGTTGGATTTATCCATCGGACCACCAGCATTGAAGTCCACCTTATGCTTCCTGTCCCCATGATACCCCTGTGATTCTCCGATCTCCATTTCAAACATAAGGGCACATCAGACAATTTCCTCATAGTTGTCAAAGTCATGGATCGCTAATGCTTTCCGCAAGCTAGGCTTCAGCCCACCAAAGAAGCGGTCAACCATGCATTCGGGGGTAACGACAAAGCCGGAAGCGTATCGTGCAATCCTTGTGAAGTTTTCCTCGTACGCTCGCACAGATTCTTCATCTTTCTGTTTGAGGGAAAGGAAGTCCCTTTCCATCTTAAGATGGAGGGTGCGTGGAAAATATTTATCGAAAAACATCTTCCGGAATTCCTTCCATTACAAAGCCTCGATCTCCTCCTCAGGCTTCGTATTTTTGATCAACGTCCACCATTGATCAGCTTCACCCTCCATACGATAAGCCGCCAGGAGAACCTTATCTTTTTCAGAGCATTGGAGGATGGAGAATATCTTTTCAATGGAGTTGATTCATTTTTCAGCGATCGTGGGATCGGATGATCCACTAAAAGTAGGAGGCCTTTATCTCATGAAGCTTTCAACAGCGACTTGTTCTTTCTTATGGGGGGTTGAACATTCCTCTTGACCAGTGTTTCTATTCAAAACTTGAGTTAGCTGAGAGAGAAGCGTGACAAAGTTCGCGATTCCCGCTCCCATTGGATTGGGAATCTCATAAGTACAATCATCACACTGATCTTCACAATGGTTGTTAGCCTGAGTTCTCCTATTACCGGCCATTGGCTAGAATAAAAGGAAAGTTAGGGGTAACACATAAAGGGTAATCCATAGACAAAAGTTGATGACTTATAAATAAACTTTAATCTCTTTAACTCATGAGTCTATAGGATTAAATCCAGGCTTTTCATGATCTTCCATCTAACATAAATTCTTAGGGGCATTTTTCCCTTAATAAGGGTTCGTACTAAGATTGTGAATTTATCAAAACATATCCCCCAGGAGTGTCGTAACCAAGAGTGCAGCAAGGCCCGTTGTCGTGCACCAGTTCCCGTTCGATTCTAGCTCAAAGCGGTGTTTTTGGGTTTTACCCCTAGGATACATCTGTTCCAGAGCCGCCTCTACCTGCTCGTATCCAGACAGGGATGTATTTGTTTGATAAACCACTTACTTAGTATTTAACAAAACTTAGGGATGTTTTTATTATTATTAGTCTTGTATCTAAGGCTTTACTAGGGTTTCCTAATCCCAAAAATAACTAAACCTATCCTCTGATACCAACTATGACAACCTGACTTTTTATTACAACTTAAACATGCTTTATTACATAAAACTTCACTTGATCCAACAAAGAAGATCGAGAGGTTTAGTGTCTTTGGGGCTTAGGATCATTAAATAAATACATTAAACTTGAAATACAACATCTTTATTGAAAACTTCCTTTACATGACCACTACATTCCTTCGTACTTAGCATTGCATGGGATAACCTGAGGACATGCATAAGAAAAGGGTGAGCTATAAAGCCCAGTAAGGGAGTAAACAATGAATAACATGAGGAGTGAAATACATGTTAGGCAATAGGAATATCAATATATCATAATAGAAACATGAACATAAAGTCATGATAAAGCATGATAATCATAACATGGAAATGTGGCAACAACACTTAACATTGAATTAGCATGAGCCAAGGCTCATTGCACATGGAGCATGAGTAAACCCTAATTGAACTTGAATCAGGAGTAAACCCTCGTTTCACTTGAATTTGCATGAGTCAACACTCATTGCACATGACGTATCATGATACTATACTTTACCCAATGCATTGGAGCGCTATAAAGGGCGCACCCTTCTTAAACATTTCATTTCATGCATAAATGTGCCACATGGATCATAAAACATGGATTCATAAAGCATAATCATTTCTTCCACGATAAAGGAAAGTGGAATTCATACATGAAACTTATAATCAATATGTAAATGTGCATAAAGGTGAATACCATTGATGGAGAAATGGGAATGGTATTCACTACACAAAGACATTGGCTTAGAAAATCAGTGTGATTTCGGCAGCGTAACGGCGTGACATAAGAATTCATAAAAAAGGTTGATGAGAGAGAAATGGGTTCCTCATCATATTTACATGTAATGGACAGTAAGGAGATAATATATATACATGTACCAACAATAGAAATTGAATTTAGATTCATGATACAAAAGTATTGCTTGAATGTAAAAGAAGAGAGAGAAGTTCCTTTCGGAATTTCGGCTTAGTAACAGGTGTACATGGGAGGAAATTAATGAGAGAGAAAGGGTTCTCCCATCATTCAAACAATAATAGGGAAGTATGGGGGAGGTGCGAAACCATACCCAAACATTCATAATTGAAATAAAAAGGGCAATACAACTTAAAGAAAATTGACAAAAAATGAGAAAGGAAGAAAACCCCTTACTTGGAAGTGTGCTTCCAAAGGCTAGAGAGAGGCTTGTGAGAGGCTTCTTGGGAGCTTGGGGCACCTTGGGAGGATTCTAGAGAGAGTAGGGCAGAGGTTGGACGAACTCCAAGGGATTTTAGTGAGGAGTAAGTGGGAGCTTGGGTGGGTTTATATAGGAAAGGTGAGAGAATTCTTTATTATTTAGGTTTGGGACCCCTTATATTAAAATAATCCAAACCACAAACCATCCCATGGTATTTGCCCATGGTTTCTGGAAAAGGAAAGAGGAAAACAATATTTTACAAGGGCAAGGTCCGAACTTATTAAAAAATTAGGGTTGCTTATGTGGAGGTGAGTCACACTCCCATGGAAATTAATTTAAAAAGGCAAAGTGGTGAATAAGTCTTGAGGGCTCCATTATTGCTTTGAAAAGTAAGTCAAACAAACCCAAAACCTAATTATTTTAATGATAAAACACATATTTCCCGAACATAAGGATTATGTTATTTTATTACATCACTATTGGGTCATTATGATGTCATAAAACACATTTATATTTAAATGGTATTTAATTTTTACCCAAAAATTTGACTGTCTCAGAAAATTATGAAAAATTCACCGTTGGATAATTTCGACGTCCTGATTCCAAAAATAATATTTATTTTATCTAAATAATTTTCTAAATATGTGAATTTTTACTTTTAAAATAAAAACTGACATTTATAAAAAATTCACGGGTTTTGACAGAAATGGCTTTCAAACCTTAATAAAAATTTTAATTGCATTCATAAAATTATAAGATCATTTATATTTAATAAAAATAATTAATTTAATATTAATAATAATATTTTATTAAAATATTATTTAATTCAAAAAAATCCTTTAATTTAATAAAATATAATTCTTAATTAAATAATAACTAAAAACATCATTTGTACTTTAAAAACTAATTACAATGTATCAAAAATGACTATAAATTATATTCATTATTATATACAAAAAATAATGTACATGAACATGGTGCTACTTATATGTTACATAACCCCTTAAAATAGCCGCATAAGACCTAAGGGTAAGGTGTGCGACGGTGACAGACTCTTGGGTTTGCTCGGATAACATCGCTCGAGTGGTAATCTCTATCAACTTCCATTTTTCCCGTAGACGATCACGTTCGAGCTTGACTTGATGAAGCTCAGCTTGGGCTTGGTCAAGGGCAAAGCCCAAAGAGGCCACCTCTTTTCCGAGCTCCGACAAATGGGCTTCGTAAGGGGCAATTATACTGGATGAGGCCATCGCTTCCTTTGTCTGAGTAGAAATGGTTTCATTAAAGCCTTATATTTATACTACTCAGATGATCACTGTTCAACGGATATAAAAGTAACGGTCACAAATCTTGACATAAAATTAAAGAAGTTGACATCTTATAAAAACAATTTTTTTTCATAAAGAAATATTTAACTGGATCAAGAGGGATTTTCCATTAATGAAACTTTGGGTCGTTACACGGCTTCCCGACTCCCTTGCACCCTCCATGCTGGGCCGCGCCCTCGCAACGCTCCGGGCCAAACTAGCCCTAAGCATTGGCTGGACCGGCACCGCAGTCTACTGGGCCGGGACCAGTGGACCGGGCCAAACATAGCGGGATGACCTGCCCAACTGGCCGGGTCAGACCTAATGAGTTTGACTGGGCGGGCCTAGACCAGGTGGGCCTAGACTGGGTTGGGTCGAGTCGGTCTGACCGGGTCGGACTGAACCCAGGCCACTGCTGACCCTACTACCTTATTGGGCCATATCTTTGGCACCATACATCCGTTTGACGAACCTTCACCAGCACTGGTATTCTTTGAGAGAAGTCGTTCCTTTGAACAACCCCTACTAGAGTTTGGCGTATATTTGATTTACGGTCAGGTTAATCGTACACGAATCCAACCAGGCCCCCGAGACTAAAAGTCTAATATCTCAAGGACCGGGCGTCCGATCGACACACCGTCTATTGCATTGAGACCCCTATAACTTGGAAGACCTTAGAGATACTTCATCGTGGAACTTCGTGATTGATGGAGTATTGACCAGTAGCTCGTGGATCAGATCCTTCTAGAGGCGAGCAGATAGAGTATGGAGACCCAATAGTTGGATGAGACCTGATGACTGCTTGACCAATTCGACTCGGAGTGACTCGACTATCCTAGTGGGGAGAGCCTCTATGTGACACGGAAGATCTACTGTGGGGAGCGACTCTGTGTGAGCGCGGAAGACCCACTGTACTCGACAAGAGGAGTACCTCTGCAGACAACGAGTGGGAGTGCCTTTGTGCGAGCGCGGCAGACCCGTGTTGGGGATCACCTCTGTGTGAGCACTGCAGACCCACAGAAATCGACAGGAGGAGTACCTCATCTATCCAAGGATAGTGGGAAGAACCTATGTGTGACACGGATGGCCTACTATACTCGATAGAGGAGGAGTACGCCCCCTTCCATGCATTCGATAATAAAAATCATATTTTCAGCAGAGTCAATGACTATTGTGTTTTCCTCATGATTGAGATGGGTTAATAGATAACTTAGGTATATGTATGGGCATATACCAAAGTAATGGTTATCCGTTGATTTCATACTTTTTGGGTTATCCTTGTTGGTTTATGTGAGACCATGAGGGTCTTGGGTTCCCTACTGAGTATCGTTATACTCATCTCTTCATGGGCTATGTCAGTACCTCGTTCTGTTGGTTGCAGACGATAAAAAGCGCTGACTGAGGAAGAGAGTAGCAGGATTCGACGGTACCCGGAGGTGGACCAATCGGTGTGATGGAACACGGAGGAGACAGATGGACAAGAGAGCTGATGAGGCCATATGTACCTACACTTCAAGTATGAACCCTGGAGGATGACCCAATAGCTGCTTTAATTTTCTTCAGTTGTACTTCCTTTCAATTGTACTTGTACTTTCATGTTGGGATTGTATTTCCATCCCCATTTACATTCCATCACTTCTTTTGTATACAGTTTTACATAGTTTATTGCTTCCATTTTTGTACTATGATTTCTTTTTTATAGTTATAATGGAAATGCCTTCATATTTAGGGATTTACACCTTTGGTGCATGTCGCTAGCCCCTATCCCATAGAAGGCGGGCTTGGGGGTAGTCACGATACGGGCCTCGGGGGACGGGTCATGACAAATTGGTATTAGAGGAGCCAGTTCTATCGCATAACATAGAACTATGATCTTTCTTTTCAGGGAAGAAATAGTGTTAAGGTTACTAAGTGTGTTTTTCAATTCTGAGAGTCCAGTGTTGGTGCCGACGGCCAAAATATCTATACTCCAGGACCTTGACATCTGTTTTCTGACTCAGTGCACAAAAACACTAATTGTGTGCTTGTTTCCAAATGTTTTCTTTAAGTCACCTCAACTAGGTCATCTCACCAAGTATAATCTTTTGACCGTGTCGCATCTATTTCATTCAGGATGCCTCCCTGCAGATTAATAGTTAGAGCACCGAGAGTCGTACGCACTGATAGCCCACCGAGCGATGAGGCCTCGGTGTAGGGCCCTTTACCAGAAGAGGATCCAGCGATGCTACTTCCTTTTGGGCCACCGATTCCACCAGCCCCAGCAGCAGACGATGAATGCCTCTTGAGCGTGTTGCATGAGTTCCAGAACCAGACGCCACCCAGGTTCCGGGAGATATGGACCCATAGGAGGTTGAGGATTGGATGGAGGCTGTGGTTAGAGTCTTCAAGCTAGTAGGGACACCAACAGACATCATGGTGATCCTTGTCGTGAGCCTCCTTCAGGAAACAATAAACAGATGGTGGAGCCTGAAGCTCCAGGTGCATGATGAGGTGACACAACTATGGAAAGACTTCGAGAGCGTATTTTGGGAAGTGTTTTCCCAGCCACTCTCCACGTAGTGCGGATACATGAGCTACTTCTTCCCCAACATGAAAGAAGCACAATACTCAGCGAGGTTCACCGAACTCTCGTGCTACTCCACTAATATGGTACGAGACCCAATCATTAGGTCTTGAACAATTGATAAGGTTCTCAGTCGAGAGATCAGAGCTCTGATGATCTCACTGAGCATCCCGACACAGACGAGGGTGGTAGAGTGTAACGAACCGAAATTTTGAATAAATCTTATTTCCTAATTTTTTGTGTTATTTTATTTTTCATACTCAACAAAACTATTTCATTTGATAACATTTGTATAATTAAAATGATACTGTTGGGTTTTGACTATTATATGACCGTTGGTCAGTATGACCGTTGAAAACTGAATGTTACAACTTTTGTCTCTAAATACAAGTGATCTTGGTTAATTAATATAGAAATAAGATTCGATGGCCTCACCCAGTAGTCTTGGACCAATCGAAGCCCATCTAACAGAACTTGGGAAGGAGGTAGCACCACTGGGCTTTGCTCTGGACCAAACCTAAGCCGAACTGCATTGTGTGAAGCTAGAACAGAATCGCCTTCGTGAGAAGTTCAAACTGATAGAAATTACTACTCGTGCAATGTTGGTCGAGCCTCCCTCGGATTCTCTCACCTTAGCACACCTTACACTAAGGTCCTATGCTAGTGTGATAAGGGTCTATGTATGGAGACCATAACTTCCTTGTGTAATCGTTTGTTTTAAATAAAAATTTTGATTTCTTCTTATGATGAAGCTTATGGATTTTCAAATGTCCGTATAAATATATTATGCATATTTTTGGTGAATTTTAGAGAAAGGATATTTTAAAAAATGATTATCTAAACCATAAATAATTAAAAATGTGTAATTATTTTCAAAAAATGGTCTTCAACAATTATGTTCAGTAAGAAATTTAGAGTCTAATAAGATCAAATTAATTTTTTATGAATATTCAATTATGAATAGTGATTTTATGCTTAGGATTAACAATGTGACCAAGTGTATTAGAATCTCACTTAAATAAAATATTAATATAATCTTGGCACCTTGATTAAGTAATGTGATTCAATAAAATGGTTAAATAACATTTTAATAAATTATTAGTCAAGTATTAGTTTTTTCATGTCAACAGTGTTTTTTAATTAAAAATTTAATTAAAAATATTTAGAAAATTATTTTTATAAAATGGATTTCATTTTTCAACTGAGAGAATCGATATTATGATAAGGTAATTTTTGGGGATTTTTCTGAAAAAAATGAATTTTCGGTTAATAATGTATTTATTTATAAAATTAAATTAAATTTATTTAGAAAATTATTTTTATAAAATAGAGTTAATTTTTAAAATCAGATCATCGATATTTGGTTAAGGTGAAATTTTGATATTTTTCTGGGAATGTTGAATTTTCGATGAATAGTGAAAATACAGTTTTTAAGTTACGGGTGTTTAATGACATCAATAAATGATGTATTAAGTATTTAATCAATATGGTCGACTTATGAATAGTAATATAAGTTCTGAGGTGTCCCAAGTGACCAATACCATGGGAAAATACCAAGGGCACGCCCATGGTTTTTCCAAAACCACTAATGAGGTGTCCTTTGGCCATTAATGCCTTGTCCCCTCACTTTCCCTATAAATACCAAGCAATCATCTCATCCATTAAAATCCCCACTCTCCCCCAACAATTTTATGGTCCCATTACCTCCCATGGAGTCCTCCCAAGGTGCCCCCAAGAACTCAAGGTCCCAACCATTGAGTTTTAAGAGTTACATTTTAAGGTAAGGGATCCAAACTATCTCTTTCTTTTCAAATGCTCCCTTTTAAGTCATTTATTTTATGATCCATGTTCTTATGATGGAGTATGTTATTTTATATTAATTATAATTTTTTTTATGTTCATATGATGAGAGAACCCCTCTTACTCTCATAATTTCATTTTATGAATGTTTAAGTGGTATTGTTAGGCTGCCGAAATTTTTGTAACGGATTCTTTCACCCTTCTTATTTTCAAATTCTATTTTATTGTCAAGTCATTCAAGTTCCATTTTATTATGATGGGGTATGATATCTATATCTATCATACTGATATTTTATTATCATATGATGAGAGACCCCATTTGATCTCTTCAATTCAGTATTTTGAAGTTTTAAGTGGCGCAGTTAGGCTCTCGAATTTTTAAGTTGTTCTTTCACCCTTCTCGTTTTGAAGTTTTACATTCATGTCAAGTCATTCAAGTTCCTTTTTATTATGTTGGGGTATGATATGTATATATATCATACTGAACTCTTATGTTCATATGATGAGAGACCCTATTTGATCTCTTCCATTCAGTTTTTTTATGTTTTAAGTGGCGCCGTTAGGCTGCCGAATTTTTAAGGGATTCGTTCACCTTTCTCATTTTGCAAAGTTCTACTTTCATGTAAAGTCTTTAAAGATCCTTTTTATTATGTTGTGGTATGATCTCTATATCTATCATACTGATGTTTTATTTTCATATGATTAGATACCCTATTTGATCTCATCAATTCATTTTTTTGATGTTTAAGTGACGCTGGTAGGCTGCCGAATTTTCAGAAGAGAAATCTTATTTTTGTCTTCCTTTCATGTTCTTCGTTTCATATGGTAAATCTTTAAAATTTCATTACCATGATCATATATCCTTCATATTCGGTCCCTCTCTTATTTTATGGGTCATTTATGAATGTTTGACCCATGTCCCCTCTCTTTTCAAAGTTTTCTAAAACCCCGAAACGTAGCTGTTATGCTGCAGAATTTTCGTCTCAAAATGCCTCTCTCGTTTCTCAAAATTATTTTATGTTATTAATTAAACACTAAAAGCTATTATTTATACAGCGTAATTCACATATATATCAAAATTTTCTATTTTAAATTTTTGGATTTATATACATGAGACCCGCTTTCCCTTTTTGTGGGTTTAAAGTGACATAAAGATCATGTTTTTAAAGCAGTTTTTAAAACGTTATGATTATGAAAAGAAACCCATTTATTTTATTCTATATGGGTTTTTTATGAAATTATTGATGATGATATATGTGGCTCACATGATAATAAAGACAAATTTAAGGGTGCTCCCTGATAGCACTCCAATGCATTGGGTAAAGACTTAATCTCTAGATATGACCATTTAGACAGATACCTCGGTGAATAACCTTGGTAATTTTTATTGACACCATGGGGATGGACCTTGGTGAAATGGAAATGATTGTATTTGTTAAATGTTGTATCCACATCTTCACGTTAGGAAATACGTTACTTTTTTTATGATATGCCTCATGATTTCTTTCTCATGCATTAATGTTCTTTTTCATGACCTTGTTGATGTATCTCAAGTTCACATGTTAAATGTTTCCCTTGTTTCACTTACTAGGCCTTCTTCTCATCCTTTCTTTTGATGTATTTCCTGAGGTTATGAGATGCAGTAATGAACCTAGGATGAACATAAGGAGAAGACTTTCAGGTGTTTAAGAAGAATGTTTTTTTTCGTTTCATGTATTAAGTTCCCGGTTTCCAAGACACTAAACCTTAACGATCCTGGTTTTGTAAAATGTAATGACAAGTTATGTTATAAAAAGGAACGATGCTATAGTTGGTATCAAAGGATGGTTTAGTTATTTGTTGAAATTAGGATATGAAAACTTTAGGAAGAATCCTATAGAAAATTTCATATATTGGAAATATTCCTGGTATTTTGGTGAGTATTGAGTAATGGGTTTGCAAGAAAATGCATCCATATCTGGATACGAGCAGGTAGAGGTGGCTCTGGCACATATGTACATAGGGGTAAAACCAGAAAACACTGCTTTGAGCTAGACTCAAATGGGAACTGGTACACGACAACGGGCCCTGTTGCACTCTTGGTTACGACACTCCCGGGGGATATGCTTTGGTAAATTCATATGCTTAGTATGAACCATTATTAAAGGAACAAATATAAAATAAAATAAATATTCACATAAGAATATATGATCATGGATAACATAGATTGGAACCTAGGGGATCACAAATTAGGGTATACTTTTCTTCTAAAAGTTATCCTTCTATGATTTAAGTTCCTTTTCATGATTATTGGCTAAGTATTTAAGCCCCTAATTGTACTTCCTTTTCTTAGTTAATGGCGGGAAATGGAAGAACACGTCCCAACAACCAATGTTATAGGAAATGTGATGAATGCCATATTAATATGACAGAGATTATTAGGGGATTAAAAGATGATAATTATTTTGCAAGACGTTCACTATTTTGGGAACCCTATTTGATCGAGGTAAATAGATTACTATGGTATTTTCTTTGAGGTGTAAAGGTTTACTTATATTTTAAAGAATCGATGAATTTAAGGTGGACTTATAGTAATTTAGGTTACTTATGGAAATGATAAACCTATCATGGGGTAAAAATGTTTAGGTTAGTTACTTTTTTTATAAGATATTAGGAGTGTTTGATGTTGTTTGGAGATGAATGATAAAGTTTACCTTGGAAGACTATGTTATCAAATCCTTCTTGTATTTAGGTTTCAATCTTAGTTTGGTTTATTTTGAGGAATTTTAAGGACCGTTATTTATGGAATGGTCTATGATGATCTTTGGGTAGTACCATGGAACTTTGAAGATTTAAAATTACTTTCAATTCATATGGGATTCTTTCTTTTTAAAGAGTTGTTTTACCTTACCCTTTCTATTTTTGTGATAATGTTTAAAGATAGAATAAATAGATAGTTAATATTTTGGGGATTATGTGATTTTCTATAAGATGATTCGTGTGCATTGATGAGACCAAGTAGTTTTGAATGCACATCGTTTGGAAAAAAGATTAGTTTTGGTAGAAACTTATTAAATGATGAAACTCTACTTGAAGGTAGGTATATTTACTTATGTTTTTATTATTTGTGGTAAATGAATTCCTCAAAAATATGAAAAGGAACGTAAAACAAAAACTTTGTCTGTTAATGTTTCATACTGGGTAATCAATGACCGTTTATACACATCATAAGTTTGTGATTTTCTTATTTTTAACATTCTCATAATCATGTTTTCTATCACTCTCCCTCAAGACTTGACCCTTTGATTTTTCTTCCTTATCCATGTTTTCCTACAGGGAATCCTAGTATGGGTTAACTCAGGTGGCCTTTGTACTTCCTTTTCTTCTTTTTAATGTAATAGTGTTATGGACTCTTTTTCCGATGTGGGACTTTCAATGAAATTTCGAAACCCAATTTTAAAAATTGGGATGACGCAATTTCTTAAGGGGGGAAGATTGTAACGACCCGAAATTTTGAATAAATCTCGTTTCCTAATTTTTTGTATTATTTTATTTTTCATACTCAACAAAACTGTTTCATTTGATAACATGAGTGTAATAAAAATGAGATTGTGGGGTTTTGACTATTATATGCCTGTTAGTCAGTATGACCGTTGAAAACTGAATGTTACGACTTTTGTCTCTAAATACAAATGATCTTGGTGAATTAATATAGAAAGAAGATTCGATGGCCTCACCCCGTAGTCTTGGACCGATCAAAGCCCATCTAACAGAACTTGGGAAGGAGGTAGCACCACTGGGCTTTGCTCTGGACCAAACCCAAGTTGAACTTCATTGTGTGAAGCTAGAACAGAATCTCCTTTGCGAGAAGTTAAAACTGATAGAAATTACTACTCATGCGATGTTGGCCGAGCCTCCCTCAGATTCTCTCACCTTAGCACACCTTACACTTAGGTCCTATGCTGGTGTGATAAGGGGCTATGTAAGGAGACCGTAACGGCCTTGTGTAATCCTTTGTTTTAAATAAAAATTTTGATTTCTTCATATGATGATGTTTATGAATTTTCAAATGTCCCGATGAATATAGAATGCATATTTTTGGTGAATTTTAGAGAAATTATATTTTACAAAATGTTTATGTAAACCTTAAATAATTAGAAATGTGTAATGATTTTCAAAAAATGGTCTTCTACAATTATGTTCAGTACAAAATTTAGAGTCTAAAAAGATCAACATAATTTTTTATGAATAGTAAATTATGAATAGTTATTTTATGCTTAGGATTAGTAATGTGACCAAATGGATTAGTAATCTCACTTAAAGAAAGTATTATTATAATCTAGGCACCTTGATTAAGTAATGTGATTCAATAAAATGGTTAAATAACGGTTTAATAAATTATTATTCAAGTATTAGTTTTTTTCAGGTGAATAGTGTTTTTTAATTAAAAATTAAATTAAAAATATTTAGAAAATTATTTTTATAAAATGGATTTTGTTTCTGAACTTAGAGCATCGATATTATGTTACGGAAATTTTTGGGGATTTTTCTGAAAAAAATGAATTTTCGGTGAATAGTATATTAATTTAAAAATTAAATTAAAAATATTTAGAAAATTATTTTTATTAAATGGATTTCATTTTTGAAATCAGAGCATCAATATTTGGATAAGGTGAAATATTGGGATTTTTCTGAGAAAGTTGAATTTTCGATAAATAGTGAAAATACAGTTTTTAAGTTACGGGTGTTTAGTGACATCATTAAATGATGTATTAAGTATGTAATAAATATGTTCAACTTGTGAATAGTAAGACAAGGTTTGAGGTGTCCCAAGTGGCCAATAACATGGGAAAATACCACGGTCAAGCCCACGGTTTTTCCAAAACCACTAATGAGGTGTCCCTTGGCCATTAATGCCTTGTCCCCTCACTTTCCCTATAAATACCAAGCAATCCTCTAATCCATTAGACTCCCCACACTCTCCCAACGACGTTATGGTCCCATTACCTCCCATGGAGTCCTCCCAAGGTGCCCCCAAGCCCTAAAGGTCCCAACCTTTGAGTTTTAAGAGTTACGTTTTAAGGTATGGGATCTAAACTCTCTCTTTCTTTTCAAATGATCCCTTTTACGTCATTTCTTTTATGCTCCATGTTCTTATGTTGGAAGATGTTATTTTATATTCATTATAATTTACTTTTTATGTTCATATGATGAGAGACCCCCTCTTACTCTCATCATTTCATTTTATGAAAGTTGAAGTGGTGCTGTTAGGCTGCCGGAATTTTTGTAACGGATTCTTTCACCCTTCTCATTTTCAAGTTCTATTTTCTTGTCAAGTCTTTCATGTTCCTTTTTATTATGTTGGGGTATGATCTCTATATCTATCATACTGATATTTTATGATCATATGATGACAGAACCCATTTTATATCTTCAATTCAGTATTTTGAAGTTTTAAGTGGCGTCGTTAGGTTGCCGAATTTATAAGTTGTTCTTTCACCCTTCTTGTTTTGAAGTTCTACTTTCATGTCAAGTCTTTCAAGTTAATTTTTATTATGTTGGGGTATGATATCTATATCTATCATACTGAACTCTTATGTTAATATGATTAGAGACCCTATTTGATCTCTTCACTTCAGTATTTTGAAGTATTATGTGGCGCCGTTAGGCTGCCGAATTTTTAAGGGATTCGATCACCTTTCCCATTTTGCAAAGTTCTACTTTCATGTCAAGTCTTTCAAGTTCCTTTTTCTTATTATGGGGTATTATCTCTATATCTATCATACTGATATTTTATTTTCATATGATGAGAGACCCTATTTGATCTCTTAAATTCATTTTTTGATGTTTAAGTGACTTCGTTAGGGTGCCAAATTTTCATAAGAGAAGTCTTATTTTTGTCTTCCTTTCATGTTATTCATTTCGTATGGTACATCGTTCAAATTTCATTACCATGTTCATATATCCTTCATATTCGGTCCCTCTACTGTTTTATGGGTCATTTATGAATGTTTGACCCATGTCCCCTCTCTTTTCAATGTTTTCTAAAACCCCGAAACGTAGCCGTTATGCTGCAGAATTTTCGTCTCAAAATGCCTCTCTCTTTTCTCAAAATTATTTTATGTTATTATTTTCACACTGAAAGAACTTATTTCTACAGGGGAATTCACATATATATCAAAATGTTCTATTTTAAATTCTGGGTTTACATACATGAGACCCACTTTCCCTTTCTGTGGGTTTAAAGTGACATAAAGATCATGTCTTTAAAGCAGTTTTTAAAACGTAATGATTATGAAATGAAAACCATTTCTTTTATGATATATGGGTTTTTTATGAAATTAATTATGATGATATATGTGGCTCACGTGATAATAAATACAAATTTAAGGGTGCGCCCTGATAGAGCTCCAATGCATTGGGTAAAGACTTAATCTCTAGAGATGACTATTTAGACTGATACCTTGGTGAATAACCTTGGTAATTTTAATTGACACCTTGGAAATGGACCATGGTGAAATGGAAATGATTGTCTTTGTTAAATGTTGTAGCCACATCTTCAAGTTATGGAATACGTTACTTTTATTATGATATGCCTCATGATTTCTTTCTCATGCCTTAATGTTCTTTTTCATGACCTTGGTGTTGTATCTCAAGTTCACATGTTAAATGTTTCCCTTGTTTCCCTTACTGGGCCTTCTGCTCACCCTTTCTTTTGATGTATGCCCCCAGGTTATGAGATGCAGTAATGAACCTTGGATGAACATAAAGATAATCCTTTCACGTGTTTAAGAAGAATGTTTTTTTGTTTCATGTATTAAGTTCCTTGTTTCCAAGACACTAAACATTAAAGATCCTTAGTTTTGTAAAATGTAATAAAAAGTTATGTTATAAAAAGGCAGGATGCTATATAGAGAGAGCCCTTTTGGTGGAGAGTTTCCTTCTTGAGCAGTCTCCAGCAGCGAGACCCACCAATAGCCGACACGTATTGGAGTCTTCTGCAGATGGAAGTAGACAAATGTCGCTGAGGTCCAAGAGGAACAGACCTACATGTGGTCGACCTCATTACTCAAGATCGGTTATGCGGGGCACAGGGAGCAAAGAAACACAATCCATTAGTAGGTTGTGTTACTCAGGCGGCAGGCATGGTCACATGGGTCGTGGCAGTCTGACCCGCGGTTCAGATGATTACCAGAATGTTGAGGGACCAGGTTCAACATCACTGGTGAGAAGAGAGACTTTTTAGCATTGGACAGTCTTTCTCAGAGTAGGGATCAACCGATCACTCATCAGTTGGCATGCCTTACCCTCAGAGCAGTAGATGTGGAGAGTCTGAGCGATCCTATAGTGGTGGAATAGTGTGAAAATGTTTTCCCTGATGATGTCCTAGGTCTACCTCCACGCAGAGAGGTGGACTTCTATATTAACTTGTACACCAGGACGGAACCGATATCTACTCCAGCATATCGTATGGCTCCCGCTGAGCTTCGTGAGCTGTAGGTATATCTGGTGGACTTGCATGGGAAATGGATTCATCCGGCCTAGTGTTTCTCTCTGGGAAGCTCCGATTCAGATCACCAAGAAGGCATTCAAGAGATTGAGGATTTGCGTCGACTAAAGTCGCCTGACCCAGGTGACCGTGAAGAACAAGTACCCATTACCGAGGATTGAAGACCTCTTTGATCAGCTCAAGGGACCACAGTGGTTCCCTAAGATATACCTCAGATCAGACTATCACCATCTTAGTGTTTGAGACGAGGATGTGTAGAACACAACCTTCAGGTGTCATTACAGCCACTATGAGATCATGGTTATTCCTTTCAGCATAACCAACGCTCCAACAGTGTTAATGTGACTCATGACCATGATCTTCCAGCCATACCATGATTTCTTTGTTGTAGTCTTCATCGACGACATTCTGATCTACATGACTACTGTTGAGGAGCAAGCCTACCATTTGGGGGTAGTACTGGACACACTCTAGGAGCACCAGCTTAATGGTAACCCCTCTATGTGCCAGTTTTGGATTCGAGAGGTTCACTCCTTGGGACATGTCATCTCGGAGGATGGATTTGTAGTGGATCCAATGAAGATTGAGGCGGTACATTCTTGGGATCCACCCAGGAGTGAGACGGAGGTACAAAGTTTCTTGGGTTTGGTTGGATACTATCGGAGGTTTGTTCCAGACTTCACCAGAGCTTCAGTACCACTATCAGCCTTGACGAGAAGGGGAACCCATTGTGTGGTCGAAAAGATGCCAGTATAACTATCAGGAGCAGTGGTAGAGGCTGACTAGCGCCCCCCATTTTGACGCTTCCAGAGGAGGGTATAGGGTACGTAGTTTACTACGACACATCAGGTACCGGACATGGGTGCGTCTTGATGTAGGATCAAGAAGTGATTGTATATGGTTCTCAGAAGCTAAAATAGCATTAACAGAACTACACTACCCATGACCTGGAGTTAGGAGTGGTATTCTCCTTGAAGATGTGGTGCTAGTATCTGATGGGCGAACGTTTTATGGTGTACTCTGATCACAAGAGTCTCAGGTATATATTATCCCAGAAGGACCACAATCTGAGACAGCGATGTTGGTTTCAGTTCCTCCAGGACTATGACTTTGAGATAGTCTATACTCTTGGGAAGGGGAATGTTTTTGCAAATGCGCTTAGCAGGAGGTCTACAATAAAGATTATCGGCGAAGCGATAGAGCAACTAGCTGCCTTACAGATATCCTTTGTGGATAGGGACAGATCAACCTTTCTACAGTCACATCCCCATTTCTTCAGTGAGTCAGGGAGGCACAACATGTGGACAATGACTATGAGACATGACATGCTCAGATATCTACAGGGCAGGCACCTGATGGATTTTCTGAAGGTGGGGAGAACGTCATCCTCTTCAGAGGATGTACCATGGTACCACTGGAACTTTTGGAGGATGTGTTGAGGGAGTTCCACACATCCCCTCTAAAGGTACATCCAGGTGTGGCGAATATGTACTAGGGGTTTCGACGACAACACTTGTGGACTTGTATGAATATGGAATTAGTTGAGTTTGTCTCACGGTGCCTCAGTTGTCAGCAAGTGAAAGAAGGGAACCGGGTACTAGTAGGCTTGGTTTTGCCGTTAGAGGTCCTAGAGTGGAAGTGGGATGTGACATGCATGGACTTCGTGAAGATTCTTCCACATACATCCAGGGGTCATGAATCGATTTGGGTAATCGTCAACCAACTCACCAAGTCGGCCCACTTCCTACCGATCAGAGAGTAGGGTTCAGTAGAGAGCTTGGGGGGTATCTATGTTCATGAAGGTTGTGCGACTACATGGAGTAACTTACATTATTGTCTCCGACAATGACGTGTAGTTTACTTCCTGGCTATGGAAGAGGTTGTAGGAGGCTTTTGGGACACGAGTTTTCATGAGCATCGCCTTCTATCCTCAAACAGATAGTAAGACTTAGCAGACCACTCAGACCCTCGGGAACATGCAACGTGCATGTGTCCCCGACTTCGGTCGCATTTGGGAGGATCAATTTCCTTTGATGGGGTTTTTTACACCAACAACTCTCACTCAACCATAGGGATGAAACCTTTTGAGGCCTTGTATGGTCAACCTTGCAGATCGCCACTATGCTAGACAGACCTAGGGGAGTCAACAATAGTGGGACAAGAGATGGTATGAGCTACTAAGGAGATGGTGAAGATCATATAGGTGTGGATGAAGACCGGACATAGTAGGCAGAAGTTGTATGCTAACATGAGACAAAGACCTCTGGAGTTCGAGAATGGTGACCATGTCTTTCTATGGGTCTCACCTCGACGTGGTATACGGAGATTTGGCCGAGGCAGAGAGTTATCTTTGAGATTCATCATACCTTTCCAGGTCCTCATCAGAGTTGGAAAAGTGTCATACCACTTAGCTCTTCCACCTCAGTTGCATAGAGTGCACGACGTTTTCCACGTATCTCAGCTGAGGAGATACGTGCACGACCCTTCCCACATCATCGACCATGGAGAGCAGGACATCGACGATGGGGAGATTTTTATGGAGGTTCCAGTGGAGATTGAGGATGGACATGAGCAGGTCTTATGTGGACTGTCAATTTCTTTGGTGCGCGTATACAGGAAGCACGAGAACCTCCAAGAGAGCACATGAGAGTGGGAGGCTCAGATGTATGCTCAGCACCCCCATTTGTTCCCATAGTTCGAGTTGTAGCTTACAGGGACGTAAAGACCTGAGGTGGGGAGAATGTAAAGACTCATAAATTTTGTTGAATGTTTTTTCTTAAATACAAGGGAGTTTTACGAGTCCGCGAAAATTTACAGCACTTGATTTCGAGGAACGGTGTACCTGGAATCGATTTCTGATGTTTTGTTTGGGTACGTTCAATAAACATATGAGTGTCATTTTATAACTTTTGAACCGGTGCTTGGAACTAAAATACGAGGGCACTGCTGAACTCGCAGCACTGGTATTTTTTTAATAAGACTTTCACCTCGATGGTAGATAGTCAAGAATAAAAGTTAGTTTTAGGATTTTTATTAAAAATTATAAAATAAAGGGTACAACACTTTATTTTATTTTAAGCTTCCATGTGAGTGAATGTTGGTTAAAACCTCTACATGGGAGTTGGAGGTGGGACCGCCACACCCTAAACTCTAATGAGAGGTTATCGTGGTGGGGCCCACCGGAATGTAACCTCCCGCAAGATGCCAGGACGTGGGGACCACCTAACACCTATTAATAGGTGGAGAGTATAACCTCTCAACTCTCCCTCATTAATGAGGGAGAGCCTCTCTACCCTCCCCTTTAATTAAATGGATCCAACCCCCTTTAATTAATGTTCCAACATCTTGAATTAAATTGGATGAGAGTTGTTAATTTAATTCATCCTTTTTCAATTACATTCCATCATTAAAATAATAGACAATCTATTATTTTGTGGGCATATTTCATTTTGTTGGAAGAGGAGTATTAAAGGATTATTGGAGAAAGCTCCCAATGAAGAACTGTTATTCCAACGACGAATGTGAAGAACACCGATGATGATTTCTTTTTCGACTTCCCTCCTCGAATCCTACCCTCCGCAATGTCGGCAACGAACCGATGTAGCTTGGAATTGGGGAAGTACGGTGGACACGACGAATGATGGTCTTCATCGTCTTCCTTCCTCCACTCCACCAAATAGCGACAAATAAGAGGTATGGGGTTTATTGCTTGTTGACGTTGTACATTTTTCTTACCTTCTTAAAAGGATAAAAAGGGATTGTTGTGGATGTATTAACCATCCTCTTCTTCTCATGATGAGCCAAATGATACCTCCCTAAGCGGGGAGGGTGCGGGCCAACCTAACACGGCCTGACATCATCCATCGTCTTGTCTTTTCTTGTGGCATTCTACAACATGGCAATGAGGCGGTGGTGAAAAAGGAGGCTTCAACAAAGGTTGTGCGATGCGTGGAATCCGTGATTCGTGCCGCCCCCACGGCGCGCGACCCGCCTACCAGTGGCCTCCCGGCACCCTGCCGTCACCCCTGCGGCCTGTCCGGCGCCCCTGCGGCCAGCCTGGTTCCCTTCTACGCCCTGCCCAGCCACCCCCGAGCTAGCCTACATGTGACACATGCGCTCTATCTGAGCTGGTATCCCGACTCCCTCGCTCCCTCCAAGCCGAGCCATGTCGGGATATGCCCCCGCAACGCCCCAGGCCGAACTGGCCCTGAGCCCAGGCCGGACCTCCCCCACAGTCCATTGGGAAGAGCCCAGCAAACCTGGCCAAACATAGCGGGCCGACCCACCCAACAGGCCAGGTCAGACCCATCGAGTCTGACCAGGTAGACCCATATTAGGTCGGCCCAGACTGGGTTGTGCCGAGTCGATCCGACCGGGTGGGACTGGACCCGGGCCCACTACTGACCCTTTTACCTTCTTGGGACATATCTTTGGCACTGGACGCCCGTTTGACGAACCGTCAGCGGCACCGGTATTCGTGTAATGAATTCGTCGCTTTGAGAACACCACAATGGAGTTTGGGGTATATTTGAGTTACAATCAGGTTGGATCGTACACAAATCCAGCCGGGCCTGAGGGACTAAAAGGATAATAACTCACAGATCGTGGGTCCGATCGACGTAGTCTATTGTGTTGAGATCCCTATGACCTGAAAACCCATAGAGGTACATCTTCGTGGAACTTTTTGATAGATGGAGTATCGATAAGTAGCTATTGGAGATGATCCTTACAGAGGGGAGCGGACAGAGTACGGAGACCCAGTATCTTGCTGAGACCTGACGACTTCTTGACAGATTAGACTCGAAGTTACTCGACTAGCCAAGTGGGGAGCGCCTCTAAGTAACGCGGTAAACCCACTGTTGGGAGCACCTCTGTGTGAGCACGACAGAACCATGTTACATGATATGAGGAGTACCTCTGTTGGCAACGAGGGGGAGCACCTATGTGAGCGTGACAGACCCATGGTGTGGAGAACCTCTATGTGAGCAAAGCAGGCGCACAATACTCGATAGGAGGAGTACCTCAGCTGTCAAAGGATAGTGGGAAATTCCTAGGTGTGACGTGAAAGGCCCACTGTACACTATAGAGTAGGAGTAAGACACCAGCCATAGTTTTGATAATAAAAATCCAGGATAGAGCTGAGTCAATGACTTTTGTGATTTCCTCATGATTGAGTTGGGTCACTAGATAACATAGGTATATGTATGGGCATATACCTAAGTAATGGTTATCCATTGATTTCATACTTTGTAGTTTATCCATGTTGTTTTTTGTAACACATTGAAGGTCTCGGGTTCCCCACTGTGTATCGTTATACTCACCCCTACACGGGATATACCCGCACCTCGTTGTGTTGGTTTCATATGACATACAACACTGACTAAGGCAGAGAGTGTAACACCCCGAGCTTCCATGATACGCTTCTCATTTAATAATGAAATAGCTTGCATTGTACGCAACTTCGAGTTCTAACACACCGCGACTAATCAATGTAGCCGTTATGAATAGTAATAACCAACTTTTAAAATTATAGAAATTTTATATTTCAAAATGGACTTCATTTTTAGATTCGTAATATTGAAATTTGCCTATGTTGAATTTTTGGTATTTTTCTGAGAACTTCCAATTTTTTTATGAATAATGAAAAATACTTAAAACAAGTTTTTAAAAAAAATTAATTTATAGTGATAAGTTATACAATTGAGTGGTTTTAAAGTATAATTAGAATATATTTTTACCATTTTATCCAATGGTGTTCATTAGAATTAATTTCACTTTGAAATTGGACATAAACAATTGCCAATCTTTTGATATAAATTGTTTCTTAAAAACACGCTATTTGTTGTGACAGCGGGAATTAATTATAAAATTAATTAATGCAACTTATATGTTTGGAATTTTTTTAAAATAGACATCATTTTTGAATTCGGAATATCAAATATATCTTAGGGTGAAATTTTGGCATTGTTCTGAAAAACTTCAATTTTTGATGAATAGTGAAACCACTATGTGGTAGTTAAAAACCTGATTTTTCATTTAAATGAAATATTACCACTTATGTGATTTGATTTTCAAAAATCCGACATACATGGTTGTCATTAAGAAGTAAAATGTGGTTCAATGAGATTAAAATAAATTTTTTGGTGAATAGTAACTTTTAAGTTCTTAATCGCGATTAGAGGTAATTAGTGTAGTTTAAGGTAAAAATAATGTTTTAATAATATGAGATGAGATTGACACATGTCCTACACTCATTTTATGTGACATGGCCGACCAAGACAATCCATGGGTCAACTTGGGGACCCCATGGAGCCACTTTAGTTGGAAAATGACATAAATACCTTTTATTTAATGTTAAAGTAATAAATGACACAAACATGAAATGTTTTACTAAAACAATTTTTACATGGGGTTATACAAGTTATATTTTTTACTATAAATAGTAATTGGAAAGCTAAAACGAGTTCCTACATCATAGTATGTTTTTTATAATTTTTAAACATTAAATAAATTAAATTATTTTTGACATCATGATGATGCAGTGATGACCTCATTATTTAACGATTTAAATAAAATAAAAAGATAATGTAAAATCTAATGCATACAATTTTCAAAAACCTATTGGATGAGTATATTTCGAACCCTTATCACCTTATCCTCAAATTATATAAGTGTGGGACCTCTAAAATCCGAAACACATTTTATAATAAGGTGACTTTTCTTTACTTTCCAAGAGTGCCCCTCCTCTCCACTTATAAAAGGCCCCCACCTCTACCACCTCATTCACACATTCAAGCCATTTGGCTCAACCAAACTCTTCCCAAATACTCTCACAACTTCCCCCACTTAGTCCTAGAAGCCTCACATAGGGCATAACTCTTCCCAAGGAAGCCTTTGGCTCAAATTAAAAAAGAGTTACCCGATTTTAAGGTAATGTCTTCTCTAATGTTGTTTTGTTTTATTTTTCTTCTCCAACCACTAAACAGTTTTTATTCATTTATTTTGTAACAACACCATTATCCTAAATATACTAGGATGTTGTTAAAAGAATTATTCGAGCTACACTTACACACACCTACATCTAATGGTTAAAGAACATACTGTTTCTGTGGATGGAAAATTTTTGCCTCACAAAATGATGATTGTTCAACACTCATATAACACCTCTAATGGTGTCCATTATGATGGCACTATTTTTATATATGATTTATATTATGTTTTTGTTTTCCTTATGATTTTTTATTTTTCATTTATGGAATACCTTTATGGTTTCCATTATGGGTAAACGCGATATTTTCATTTTAGGAACTGCGGACTACCGCCCCCTCAAAGTGATTTGAATAGTTAATACAATATGTGGGATGTATAAAGGATGGAGTAAATGGTATTATATGCTATATTATACTGGAATTATATTATACATTTATATCATTATGATTTCATTCCATTAAATACGAAATTGAAATGAATGTAGCGTTCATGCGTACGTACGGCTTACCGTCTCCATGAACGGTGCATTTCATTTCTTACCTATAAATGTTACGTAATATTATGAATGAATGTATATACTGGATATAAATGATATATATGATATCTACATCATGAATATAATTCTGGATATAATGCATATTTCACCACATGAACAACTTGTAATTATAAGAAGTTTATTGTTGACTCAAGTACCAAAGATCGACAAAACAACCGTTATTAACTTAAATAGTTACATAATGTTCATAACATTGTAATAAGTGATATAAAAAGGATAATGAAATTCAAAATGGTTCTTCATAAGGTAGCTATTAACTCTAGTTTATTATTCATGAGGTTAAAGAACGGTTGAGTCAAGTCGGACATGAGGTAAGATAATTTCTTAACCCAATTTCCATTCTTTGGGTTAATCTCCTACTTTCAAATTATGCCATTATAATATTATGTCCTATTTTCTATTTTTACTTTATTGATGTGTACCTATAGTGAATACACATAATAGATCTATTTTATTTTAAAAATTATCTTCTTAAGGACTTCGTCTCAGTCTCCTTTCATTGACGCATATTTGGTTTTATACACAACTTTCTTTTATACGGTGTATAAGCCCCTTTGACTTTTACGTTTATTCAAAAGGAATCTTTTTATACGAAGCATTTATTAAACGACAAAAGGGGATGTTTTTGTCGTACATATGCGGCGACAACGACTTCTCCGCCACCGTGACCATTATTTGAGTTTCGGCTTCCTCTACAATCCATACCTTTTTTTAAAAGAAAAATAAATACCATGTTTTACTTTTCTTTTATTTTGGTATTGAAAATGGTTTTGAAAGTTTTCTTATTATATAAATGTGTTGTATTTATATCTTGTGATTGAAATTCAGAAATTTGATGTTTCCTTTATGCATGTTTTATGTGATACGATTATGTTATGGTTTATGATATGTTTAAACCTATTCATATGAGGAATGCATTGGACTTAATAAGTGACGGGTGGAGCCCGCTATAGCTCCACGATGCATCGACAGGTCTCATGAGACAAACTAGTGTCTTGAAACGAGGCCTTGACAAAATCTTATTTGAGGTCTTGGCACGAGGCCTTGGATACGTGGTTATGATAGTCTGGAATTATGCATTCCATCATTATGAAAGTGGTTATTGATATTGCATGTGATTATTCGACCAGAAGAATATCCATGTGAAGAAGTAAATGGAATTATCTCATTTTACTTTTACCATATTATGTTTATGTTCAAATTTAAAAGTCTTTTTTTTAGTTATACATTGCCTTAAATGTTTATGTTTATTTATGAAAGCTTACACAATATTGTTATCCTTACTGAGCATCTGAGCTCACCCCTTTCAATGTTTTAATATTTTCCAGGATGTGAAGAAGTATTTTATGAATGACCTACAGTGATAGTCAGAAGAGGATTTGAGTGGGGACTATGGAGACTTTGTTATTGTAGTTTTTCACTTTATGATGTAATGTAACGTTTACGAATTTATCTAGTGTTTCCAAGGCTACTAAACTAATCGGTCTTTCGAGACATGATCTTTTGTGATCATGCCAATGTTACGAAGTAATGCACCGACTCCGAGTAGCTGTGGTCGGGGTGTTACAGTTGGTATCAGAGGCAGTTTAGTACTAACCTTGGAAGCTATATTTAGATAAACTCTGATTAGAGCACATAGCCCGAAGATAGACTCTAAGGACTAGTATAGAAGAACTTCCTATAATTTTGGTATTATAGAGATTTTGTGAGTTTTCCGAGCAATACATCCCTGTCTGGATACGAGCAGGTAGAGGAGAATCTGGCACAGATGTACCCAGGGGTAATACCCGAAAACAACGCTTTGAGCTAGACTCAAACGGGAACTGGTGCACGACAATGGGCCTTGCTGCACTCTTGGTTACGAAACTCCCGGGGGATTTGCTTAGGATAATTATCATTTTCTTTACAAACCATTATGTAGGGTTTATGAGTATATACTTCCTCAAAGAAAACATTCTTATGATTATAGATTATATCCATAAACCGTTCAATTTACATTAAGTATTTTAAAAGATTGGAATTATTCATTGTAATTCATAAACTAACCTAGTTTATTCCATTGTATAGAAATTTCACCTAGTAGAAGGAATGTGAACTCCAGTAATACGTATGATCCAAAAAGTAAGAAGGATCTTATCTTTCACGATATTAAGCCAACATTTCGAAGGGAAATAGTCTCCCATGTGTTCTCAACATATGAAGAAATAGTATCATTTGTTAATAATATAAGTAAAGAATTATCTGAGTCCTATGGCTTTGAAGCGAAGCAAGATACGAAAGGGATGGAAGAGAGAATGATTGATAAAGGGATGAGGGGAAAGAAGAATTTTCCAATATGTGGTAATTGTGGGAAGAAACATCATGGAACTTGCCTAAAGGGAATGGGAGTTTGTTATAAGTGTAGAGAAAAAGGACACAAAGTGCGTGACTGCATGGGTAAGAAAATGGTTTCAAATGTACAATGCTTCTTCTGCAAGGATTGGGGACACTACGCAAACCAATGTCCAAATCATCAGAGTATGCCCCAAATGATGATATTGGATAATAATCAAGTTATGATACTACCACAGATGAGGAGTAATGATTAGAGTTCTTATGTTGTTATTAAAGAATTTTGTAATTTGAGTGTTGTATCAATGATGTACTGGTTATAATAATTATGGAGTATATAAGGATTGTACTGCAGTACTATTTCATCAAGGACCTGAGATTGTGTGGAACCAAGAAAAGTGACTCCACAGTAGGTTAAATTTTTGGAAAATATATGGTTGAGAGAAAGATAAACCATAATATGGTTCTGATACTAAGATAGTGATTTTGGAATAAGACGTGATTGATTTGGATAAATTATATTGGATATTCTTAACTTCCTTGAAACTGATTGATGATTTGTATACATTTTTGGATAGAAGGAGTATATCTAGTATTATATAAGGAATATGGGATCATGGTAATTCAGTATGTTTAAAAAGAATACATGATGAAGGTGTTCACATGTTGTTACGTGGAAAAAAAGGATCTTTATTTTGTTTACCTTCCTTATAGAATTTGGACTGTGAGTTAGAAAAAAGTATTTTGGATCTCTATAAAGGTTGGAATGGATTAAGTTGATCTTTGGATAGTATTGTTTAATGTTAAAGCATTTCTGAAGATTATTTCTGGAATATTATAATACTATAGTTTTAGGAAAAGTACAACCTGTAGGGTGGGGCATAACCCATCGCGTCGGACAAAGCTGGAGGAATCGAACCCACAACCATAGTGCGACAGGCCTTTATTACCTACCACTAGCCTACAGGAAGTTCCTGGTTATTACAAAATAGTATTTTTAATCTAAATGGTATGTTCTAATATTTTGAACCTTGTACGGTGAAGATAAATATATTATTTTGGAGTTCAATTATCTTTTTGAGTGAAAGATGAGTTTGTGGTAGAAATTAGTTGAAGGTTGAAACTCTACTTGTCAATCATAAATATATATATACCTATATCTTATTCTATGAATAAATTAATTCTTAAACTTTATTAAAGGGATATTAAAACAAAAAATGTGTTATCCTAATACCTTATGTCTTGTTGAACTGATGATGTTTTAAATCAACATAGATTGAAGGCTTTGAGGCCCTCAATTTGACACTTGTTTGTGATTGATGACCTCAATCACTCCCTACAAATATTTACGTTTTTCCTCCAATTATATGTCTCTAATTGCCACCAATGTTCTCTTAATCAATATCATAATTGGGTGGTGACTTTTTCATTTCCCTTTCCCTCTTATTAAGGCTAAATTTTATTAACCTTATTTCCGATGTGGGTTTCCACAAAGGTATTTTCTATTTTCAACCTTTTATTTTTAAAGAAAAATTTCAAATTGCGAGGACGAAATTTATTGAAGGAGGGGAGAATGTAACACCCCGAGCTTCCATGATATGCTTCTCATTTAATAATGCAATAGCTTGCATTGTACGCAACTTCGAGTTCTAACACACCACGACTAATCAATGTAGCCGTTATGAATAGTAATAACCACTTTTTAAAATTATAGAAATTTTATATTTCAAAATGGACTTCATTTTTGGATTCGTAATATTGAAATTTGCCTATGTTGAATTTTTGGTATTTTTCTGAGAACTTCCAATTTTTTTATGAATAGTGAAAAATACTTAAAACAACTTTTTTAATAAAAATAATTTATATTGATAAATTGTACTATTTAGTGGTTTTAAAGTATAATTAGAATATATTTTTACCATTTTATCCAATGGTGTTCATTAGAATTAATTTCACTTTGATATTTGACATAAACAATTGTCAATCTTTTGATATAAATTGTTTCTTAAAAACACGCTATTTGTTGTGACAGCGGGAATTAATTATAAAATTAATTAATTAAAATTATATTTTTGGATTTTTTTAAAATAGATATCATTTTTTAATTCGGAATATCAATTATAGCTTAGGGTGAAATTTTGGCATTGTTCTGAAAAACTTAAATTTTTGATGAATAGTGAAACCACTAATTGGTAGTTAAAAAACTGATTTTTCATTTAAATGAAATATTACCACTTCTGTGATTTGATTTTCAAAAATCCGACATACATGGTTGTCATTAAGAATTAAAGTGTGGTTCAATGAGATTAAAATAATTTTTTGGTGAATAGTAACTTTTAAGTTCTTAATCGTGATTAGAGGTAATTAGTGTAGTTTAAGATAAAAATAATGTTTCAATAATATGAGATGAGCTTGACAAATGTCCTACCCTCATTGGATGTTCCATGGCCGACCAAGACAATCCATGGGTCAACTTGGGGACCCCATGGAGTCACTTTAGTTGGAAAATGACATAAATACCTTTTATTTAATGTTAAAGTAAAAAATGACACAAACATGAAATGTTTTACTAAAACAATTTTTACGTGGGGTTATACAAGTCATATTTTTGACTATAAATAGTCATTGGAAAGATAAAATGAGTTCCTACATCATAGTATTTTTTTTTTATAATTTTTTGACATTAAATAAATTAAATTATTTATGACATCATGATGATGCAGCGATGACCTCATTATTTAACGATTTAAATAAAATAAAAAGAAAATGTAAAATTAAAGGCTTACTCTTTTCATAAACCTATTGGATGAGTAGATTTCGAACCCTTATCACCTTATCCCCGAATTATATAAGTGTGGGACCTCTAAAATCTGAAACTCATTTTATAATAAAGTGACTTTTCTTTACATTCCAAGAGTGACCCTCCTCTCCACTTATAAAAGGCCCCCACCTATACCACCTCATTTACACTTTCAAGCCATTTGGCTCGGACAACCTCTGACCAAATACTCTCCCAACTTCCCTCTCTTACTCCTAGAAGCCTCACATAGGTCATAACTCTTCCCAAAGAATCCTTTGGCTCAAATCAAAAAAGAGTTTCCCGATTTTAAGGTAATGTCTTCTCTAATGTTGTTTTGTTTTATTTTTATTCTCCAACCCCCTAAACACTTTTTATTCATTTATTTTGTAACAAAACCAGTATCCTCAATATACTAGGATGTTTTTATAAGAAGGATTCTAGCTACACTTACACACACCTACATCTAATGGTTAAATAACATACTGTTTCTGTGGATGGAAAATTTTTGCCTCACGAAATGATGATTGTTCAACACTCATATAACACCTCTAATGGTGTCCATTATGATGACACTATTTTTATATATGATATATATTATGTTTTTGTTTTCCTTATGATTTTTTATTTTTCATTTATGGAATACCTTTATGGTTTCCATTATGGGTAAACGCGATATTTTCATTTTAGGAAGTGCGGACTACCACCCCCTCAAAGTGATTTGAATCGTTAATATCATATGTGGGATGTATAAAGGATGGAGTAAATTGTATTATATGATATATTATACTGGAATTATATTATACATTTATATCATTATGATTTCATTCCATTAAATACGAAATATAAATGAAAGTAGCGTTCATGCGTACGAACGGCTTACCGTCTCCATGAACGGTGCATTTCATTTTTACCTCTAAATGTTACGTAATATTATGAATGAATGTATATAATGGATATATTTGATATATATGATATCTAAATCATGAATATAATTCTGGATATAATGGGTATTTCACCACATGAACAACTTGTAATTATAAGAAGTTTATTGTTGACTCAAGTACCAAAGATCGACAAAACGACCGTTATTAACTTAAATAATTACATAATGTTCATAACATTGTAATAAGTGATATAAAAAGGATAATGAAATTGAAAATGGTTCTTCATATGGTAGATATTAACTCTAGTTTATTATTCAGGAGGTTAAAGAACGGTTGAGTCAAGTTGGACATGAGGTAAGGGAATTTCTTAACCCAATTTCCATTCTTTGGGTTAATCTCCTACTTTCAAATTATGTCATGATATTATTATGTCCTATTTTGTATTTTTACTTTCTTTATCTGTACCTATAGTGAATACACATAATAGATCTATTTTATTTTAAAAATGATCTTCTTAAGGACTTCGTCTCAATCTCCTTTCATTGAGGCATATTTGGTTTTATACACAACTTTCTTTTATACGGTGTATAAACCCATTTGACTTTTACGTTTATTCAAAAGGAATATTTTTATACGAAGCGTTTACTAAATGAAAAAAGGGGATGTTTTTGTCGTACGTATGCGGCGACAACGACTTCTCCGCCGCCGTGACCATTATTTGAGTTTCAGCTTCCTCTACAAGCCATACATTTTTATAAAAGAAAAATAAATACCATGTTTTACTTTTCATTTATTTTGGTATTGAAAATGGTTTTGAAAGTGTTTTTATTATATCAATGTGTTGTATTTATATCTTGAGATTGAAATTTGTAAATGTTATGTTTCCTTTATGCATGTTTTATATGATACGATTATGTTATGGTTTATGATATGTTTAAACCTATTCATATGAGGAATGAATTGGACTTAATAAGTGACGGGTGGAGCCCGCTATAGCTCCTCGATGCATCGGCAGGTCTCACGAGACAAACTAGTGTCTTGGCACGAGGCCTTGAAAAAATCTTAATTGTGGTCTTGGCACAAGGCCTTGGCTATGTGGTTATGATAGTCTGGAATTATGCATTCCATCATTATGAAAGTGGTTATTGATATTGCATGTGATTATTCGACCAGAAGAATATCCATGTGAAGAAGTAAATGGAATTATCTCATTTTACTTTTTCCATATTATGTTGATGTTCAAATTTAAAAGGCTTTTGTTTTAGTTATACATTGCCTTAAATGTTTATGTTTATTTATGAAAGCTTCCGCGATATTGTTATCCTTATTGAGCATCTGAGCTCACCCCTTTCAATGTTTTATATTTTCCAGGATGTGAAGAAGTATTTTATGAATGACATGCAGGGATAGTCAGAAGAGGATATGAGTATGGACTATGGAGACTTTGTTATTTTAGTTTTTCACTTTATGATGTAATGTGACGTTTACGAATGTATCTAGTGTTTCAAAGGCTACTAAACTAATTGATCTTTAGAGACTTGATCTTTTGTGATCATGCCAATGTTACGAAGTAATGCACCAACTATGGGTAGATGGGGTCGGGGCATTACAGAGAGTATCAGGACGGGACGATACCTGGAGGTGTACCACTCGGTTTGATTGTACACAGAGGAGACAGATAGAAGGAAGTGCTAAGGAGGCCATTTTTTCCTAACCTTAAAGTAGGAACCCTAGAAGATTACCCAATAGCTTATTTACTTTTCTTCAGTTGTACATGATTTCAGTTGTACTTGTACTTTCCTATTGGGCCTGTATTTCTGGCCCCTTTTACTTTCCAACACTTCTTTTGTATACAATTTTACATAGTGTTTTGCCTCCAGTTGTGTACTCAGATTGGTTTGTTTATAGTTATAAAGGAAATTCCTTCCCATATAGGGATTTACACCTTTTGTGCGAGTCTCAAGACCCTGGCCTATGGAAGGCAGGCTTGGGGTAGTCACGATATGGGCCTCGGGGGACCGGTCATGACAAATTGGTATCATAAGAGTCGGTTCTATCGCATAACATTGAACTCTAATCTTTCTTTTCTATGAAGCAATAGTGTTAAGGGTACTAAGTGTGGTTTTTAGTTCCAAGAGTCCAGTGTTGGTGGGGGAGGCCAACGTGTCCATACACCAGGACCCTGACTTATGATTTCTGACTCAATGCACGAAAACACTGATTGTGTTCTTGTTTCCAAATGTTTTCTATAAGTCATCTCAACCACCTCATCTCACCATGGACAATCTTCTGACCGTGTTGCATCTGTTTCATTTAGGATGCATCCATGAGGATGACAAGTTAGAGCCCTAAGATTCGTATGCACTGATAGCCCACCGATCGAGGAGGCCTCAGTGTATGGCCCTTTAATAGTAGAGGCACCATCAGTACTACTTCCCATTGGGTCACCGATGCCACCATCACCAATAGCAGACAATTCACGCTTCTTGAACGCATTTAATGAGTTCCAGTGCTAGAGGCCACCAAGGTTTATGGGAGAGACGGACCCACCGGCGTATGAGGATATGTTTGAGGGTGTGGTGATAGTCCTCAAGCTAGTAGGGACACTAGCAGAATTCTTGGTGATAATTGCCGCCAGTCTCCTTCAGGCAGGAGCAGGCAGATGGTGGAGTCTGATGATCCAGGTACATGATGAGGCGAAACTACTCTATGAAGACTTAGAGAGTCTGTTTCGGGTGGAGTTTTTCTAAGACACTCTCCGTGTAGTGTGGATACATGAGTTACTTCATCTGCAGTAGGGAAGTATGATAGTAGAACAGTACTCAGCAAGGTTCACCGACCTCTCGCGCTACACCACTAATATGGTACAAGACCCAATATTATGTACCTAAACATTAGATAAAGGGATAAGGAGAGATATCATAGCTCTGATGATGTCACTTAGAATCTCAAGGCAAATGGAAGTTCTAGAGAGAGCCCTTTTGGGAGATCGTTTCCTTGCTGAGATGACTCCAGCAGCAAGACCCACCAACAGTCAACACGTAGCAGAGTCTTCTACAGTTGGAAGTAGATATATGTCTTAGAGGATCAAGAGGAAAATACCTACTAGTGGTCGACCTCATGACTCGGGATTGATTTTGCGGGGCACACAGAGCAGAGACACACATGCCAGTAACAAGTAGTGTTACTCATGCGGCGGGCAGGGTTGCATGTCTCATGACAGTCTGACATGTAATTCAGATGTTCTCCAGACGGTCGAGGGACCATGTTAACCTTCACCGGTGATAATGGAGCCTTTATAGTGCATGATGGACTTACATGGTTGAGGGTGCAACCGATCACTCATCAGATGGCCCGCCTTACCCTCGAAGCATTAGATGTGGAGAGTCCAAGCTATCCTGTAGTGGTGGACGAGTACGCAGATGTTTTCTTTAATGATGTCTGAATTCTACCTCCTCACAGAGTGGTGGTCTTATACAGTGACATGTACCCCGGGACGACACTGATATCTTCTCCATCATATTGGATGGCTCTCACTGAGCATCGTGAGCTACGAGTATAGTAGGTGGACTAGAAGGGTAAGGGATTCATTCGGCCCAGTGTTTCTCCCTGGGCAACCTCGATTATGTTCACCAAGAAGGTAGACAAGAGCTTGAGGATTTTTGTTGACTACCGTCGCCAGAGCTATGTGACCGTGAAGAACAAGTAACCACTCATGTGGATTGATGACCTTTTTAATCAGCTGAAGGGAGCACAGTGGTTCTTGAAAATATACATCAGATTAGACTATCACCAGCTCCGAGTTCGAGATGAGGATGTAGAGAAGACGATATTCAGGTGTTGTTATGACAGGTAAGAGTTCTTGTTTATGCCTTTCAGTGTAACCAACGCTCCAGCAGTGTTCATGGGACTCATGAACAAGATCTTCCAGCCATAGCTTGATCGATTTTTTGTAGTCTTCATTGAAGACATTCTGATCTACTCGACTACTGAGGAGGATCACGCCTACCATTTACAGGTAGTACTAGACACAATCCAAGAGCACAAGATTTATGGTATTCTCTCAAAGTGCCAATTTTGGATTTTATAGGTTCACTTCTTTGTACATGTCATCTCAGATGCTAGAGTTGCAGTGGATCGAGCGAAGATTGAGGCGGTACTTTCTTTGGAGAAAACCAAGAGTGAGAAAGAGTTATGTAGTTTATTGAGTTAGGATGAATACTATCAGAGTTTCCTTCCTGACTTCTATAGAGTTTCAGCTCCACTATCAGCCTTGACAAATAAGGGGAAACCCTTTGTGTGGTCGGATAGATTCTAGCATAGTTTTCATGAGCAGAGATAGAGGCTGACTAGTGCCCCCATCTTGAGTCTTCCATAGGAGGGAATAGGGTACGTAGTTTATTGCAACTCATCAGGTAATGGACTTGGGTGTTTCCTGATGCATGAGTGAGCAGTGATCTCATATGGTTCTTGGTAGCTAAGAAAAAATTAGCAGAACTACGATACACATGACCTGGAGTTTGCAGTAGTGATATTATCCTCGAAGATGTGGCAAAACTATCTGATGGGAGAACGTTTTACCATGTACTCTGATCACAAGAGTCTTAAGTATATCATCACCAAGAAGGACCTAAACATGAGACAACTTCGTTGGATTGAGTTCCTCCAGGACTATGACTTCAAGATAGTCTATACTCCTTGGAAGGGGAATGTTGTTTCGGATGCGCTCATCCAGAGGTCTGGTATACAGTTTCTAGGTGAAGCGACATTACAGCTGGCTGCCTTAGAGATATCATTTGTGGATTGAGATAGAGCAGCCTTTCTACAGTCTCTTACAGTCACTCCCCCACTTCTTCTGCGAGTCAGTGAGGCATAGCATGGAGATGCAGACTGTGAGACATTACATGTTCAAATATCCATAGGGCAGAAACCTTATGGATTTTTTGAAGGTGCGGATCACGTCATCCTATCTAGTGGACGCACATTGGTACTAGTGGAACTTTAGGAGGAAGTGTTGAGGGAGTTCCACACATCCACTCTAGTGGTACATCCAGGTGTGGAGATGATGTACCAGGACCATCGATGAAAACACTTATGTCCATGTATGAAGAAGGTAGTAGCAGAGTTTGTCTCACGGTGCCTCACTTGTCAGCATGTGAAAGAAGAGAAACAAGTACCATCAGGATTGGTTCAACCTTTATAGGTCCTAGAGTGGTTGTGGGATGTGATATCCATGGACTTCATGATGGGTCTTCCATGTACATCTTGGGTTCACGACTCGATTTGGGTAACCGTCGACTGACTCACCAGGTTTTCCCACATCCTACCGATCAGAGAGCAGGGTTCAGTAGAAAGACTTTGATGAAATTATGTGCAAGAGATTGTGCGACTACATGGAGTAACTTCATCCATTGTATCTGATCGTGATGCACAGTTTACTTCTCGGCTACGGAAGGGGTTTCAGGAGGCTTTTGGGACACAGATTTGCTTGAGCACTACATTCCATCCTCAGACTGATGGTCAGACTGAGTGGACCATTGAGTCCCTCGGGGACATGCTACGTGCATATGTCCTCGACTTTGAACACAACTGGGAGGATCAGTTGCCTTTGGTAGAGTTGGATTACAACAAAATCTATCACTACACCATAGGGATGGATCCTTTTGAGGCCCTGTATGGTCAACCTTTCATATTGCCACTCTGCAGGACAGATCTAGGGGAGTCAGCACTAGTGGGACTAGAGATGGAATGAGCTACTATGAAAAAGGTGCAGATCATCCAGGAGCAGATGAATACTACACAGAGTAGGTAGAAGTCGTATGCTGACAGGAGACGGAGACCAACGGAGTTCGAGGATGGAGACCACGTCTTTCTATGGGTCTCACCTCAGTGAGGTCTACGGAGATTTGGCTGAGGTGGCTAGTTATCTCAGAGATTCATCTGACTTTTCCAGGTCCTCAGCAGAGTAGGCGAGGTGTCTTACTGCTTAGCTCTTCCTCCTCAGTTGCACCGGGTGCACAACGTCTTCCATGTATCTCATATGAAGAGATATGTGCATGACCCTTCTGACATCATCAACCATGGAGAGATAGACATCGACGATGGGGTGAAATTTATGGATCTTATAGTGGAGATTGAGGATCAACATCAGTGAGTCCTACGTGGACGGTTGATACCTTTGGAGCATCTACACTAGAAGCACGAGAACCTCCAAGAGAGCACATGGGAGTGGGAGGCTCAGATGTGTGCCCATTTCCCTCAGTTTTCCCATAGTTCGAGTTGTAACATACAGGGATTTAAAGCCCTATGGTGGGGAGAATGTAAAGACACGAAAAATCCGTGGAATTTTTTTTCCTAAATACATAGGAGTTTTACGAGTCCGCAAAAATTTACTGTACATGATTCCTAGGCCCGATGTGCCCGGAAACTATTTCCGAAGTTTTGTTCGGGTACGTTTAATAAACATATGAGCGGGATTTTATAATTTTTGAACTGGGGCTCGAAACTAAAATACGAGGGCACCGTTGAACTCACAGCGCCTGTATTTTCTTAAGAATACATTCTCCTCGATGGTAGATGGTCAAGAATAAAAGTTAGTTTTTGTTTTTTTATAAAAAATAATAAAATTAAGTGTAAAAAACATTATTTTATTTTAAGATTCCATGTGAGTGAATGTTGTTTAAAACATCTACATGGGTTTTGGAGGTGGTACTTCCACACCCTAACCTCCCATGAGAGGTTGTGGTGGTGTGACCCACCCGAATGTAACATCCTGTGAGAGGATACAACATGGGGACCACCCGACCCCTATTAAGGGGAGGAGAGTATATCCTCTCAACTTTCCCTCATTAATACGAGAGAGACTCTCTACCTTCCCCTTTAATAAAATGGAGCCAACCCCATTTAATTAATGTGACAACCTCTTGAATTTAATTGGAGGACCCTTTTATTTAATTATTCCTTTTTGAATTACGTTCCAACATTAAAATAATAGGCAATCTATTATTTTGTGGGCATATTTCATTTTGTTGGAAGAGGAGGATTAAAGGATTATAGTAGAAAGCTCCCAACAAAGAACCGTTCTTCTAATGAAGATCACAAAGAACGCTGGAGACAATTTCTTCATCGACTTCCTTCCACTATTCCTACCATCCGCAATGCCTTCAACAAACCAACGCAGCTCAAAATTGGGGATGTGTGGCGGACGTGATGAACGAAGGTCTTCATCGTCATCCTTCCGCGACTCCGCCAACGAGTGAAAAATAAGAGGTAGGGGGTTTATTGTTTATTGAAGATGTATCGTTTTCTTACTTTCTTCAAAGGATAAATTGGGATTGTTGTAGACGTATTAATGATCATCTTCTTCTCATGATGATCCAAATGATACCTCCCTAAACGCAGTGGGTGCAGGCCAACCTAACATGGCCTGACATCCTCCGGCATCTTGTATTTTCATGTGGGATTCTATGGAATGGATATGAGGTGACGATGAAGAAGGATACATTGACGAATGTAACGCTACCCATGACCTTTGCGAATCGCGCCGCCCTCGCAGCGCATCGAAGCTCCTGGACGAACCCGCCGGTGCCCTACCCGGCACGCGACCCGCCTGTCTACAGCCTCCCAACGATCTGCCGGCGCCCCCACGGCATGCCGGGTGACCTCCCGCGGCCTACCAAACCCCTACAGCAGCCTTCTCGGCACCCCCGTGGCCTCTCGGTACCACCGCTGCCTGCCCGGCGCCCTGTCGGCGCCCCCGCGGCCAGCCAGGAACCCTACTCGACCACCCCTGCACCGGCCTCGGCATGAACCATGTGCTTCTGACCGGGTCGTCATCCCCACTCCCTCACGCCCACCTGGCCGGGCCACGCTGGGCTGTGCCCACACAACACTCTAGGACGAACTGGCCCAGAGCCCGGGTCGGACTGCCCCTGCAGTCCGCTGGGCCGAGCCCAGCTGACCAGACCAAACGTAGCGAGCTGACCCACCCAACAAGATGGGTCAGACCCAACGAGTCTGACCAGGTTGACCTAGACCAGGTGGGCCCAGAATGGGTTTGGCCGATTTGGTCCGACCGGGTCAGACCAGACCCGAGCCCACTACTGACCCTATTAACTTCTTGGTCCATATCTTTGTAAATGGACGTCTATTTTAAAAACCATTAGTGGTTCCAGTATTCTTGGAGTGAATTCGTCCCTTTGAGAATACCCCACTACAGTTTGGGGTATATTCCATTTACGGTCATTTTGGATCGTACACAAATCCAACCGGGCGCCCTGGACTAAAAGGCTAATGACTCAAAGACTGGGCGTCCGATTGAGGCGACGTCTATTGCTTTGAGACCTCTATGACGTGGTAGACCTTATATATACATTTTCATGGAACTTATTTATAGATGGAGTATCTACTAGTAGCTCGTGAAGCGAATCCTTCCAAAGGGGAGAAGACATAGTACAGAGACCTAGTAGCTGGCAGAGGCAGGACGACTACTTAACCAATTCGACTCGGAGTGACTCGACTAGCCGAGTGGAGAGTTCATCTGTGTGACGCGGCAGACCCACAGTGGGAAGCGCCTCTATGTGCGCATGACTGACCAGCGGTACTCGACAGGAGGAGTACCTCTGTAGGCTATGAGGGGGAGTGCCTCTGTTTGAGGGAGGCAGACCCGTAGCGGGGAGTGCCTCTGTGTGAGCGTAGCAGACCCACAGTACTCGACAGGAGGAGTACCTGAGCAGTCAAAGGATAGTGGGAATTGCCTCTGTGTGACACAACAGGCCCACTATACTCGATAAGGGAAGAGTACACCACCAGCTGTGGATTTTATAATAAAAATCATGGTTTGAGCTGAATCAATGACTTTTTTGTTTCCCTCATGATTAAGATGTGTTAAGAGATAACTTAGGTATATGTATGGTAATATACCTACATAATGGTTATCCGTGATTTCATACTATGTGGTTTATCATTTTTTGTTTTTGTGACACCTTGAGGGTCTCAGGGTCCCTACTGTGTATCATTATACTCAACCCTGCACGAGCAATGCCCGCACCTCGTTGTGTTGGTTGTAGACGACAGACAATGCTGACTGGGGCTGAAAGTAGCAAGAATGGACGGTACCCTGTGGTTGACTACTCAGTGTGATGGTAAACGGAGGAGATGGACAGAGATGAGTGCTGAGGAGGACATCTATACCTACCCATCAGGTAGGAACCCTGAAGGGCGACCCAGTAGCTGGTTTACTTTTCTTCAGTTGTACATGATTTTAGTTGTACTTGTACTTTCCTGTTGGTCTTGAATTTCTAGCCCCTTTTACTCTCCAGGGCTTCTTTTGTATACAGTTTTACTCAGTATTTTTCTTTTAGTTGTGTACTCTGAGGTGTTTTTTTACATTTATAATAGCAATGCCTTCCCAGTTAAGGATTTATGCCTTTGGTGCTTGTCGCCTACCCCTGCCCTATTGAAGGCGGGCATGGGGTAGTCACAATACGGGCCCCAGGGGATGGTTCGTGACATTAGTATATATTTCAAATTTCCCCCACATAGAGATAATTACACCAAATATTAAATGGGAAAATCACTTTAATAATCTTTAGATCATGTGATTTATCATTCTGGTTATTGACATTCAAATTAATTGTGGAATAGGCTATCACACTATCATTTTTATTCAATAGATATTCTAATTCGTCTTTGAATAATGAACGAATACCATTAATATTTCCCCACTTGATGGTAGTTTTTGTATATTTTTAGTGAGAAGACATTTTTTAATTTCATAACGTTCTCTTTGAATTCACTGGTGTAGAAAAAAATTCAATCCAACCTTAGTTAACTTGGTCCAAGAGTTTGATAATTTGGAGAATTTATTCCCATATTTTCATTAGTACCATGCTAGTCTATGGAAGCTAAATATCTCTATAATGGATGTTATATTAATAAACCCCTCAATAATATTTTCCTTTAGAGGATCCAATAATATCCATTTGATTGTGGAGATATTCCCTATAAATGTTACTTACTCCATTCAAAAATCACATTCACTATATGTTATATATTGCTTCTCCTATAATAATGTCTCTATCATAGTACTAAAATTTCCCGCATAAACATCAATGCTTTTGGCTTATATCAAAATATAATAAATAATGTATACTATAAATTTATTTAGGTAATATAAAAAATTTATTCATCACATACAAATAAATAATAGACCAAAAGTTATTTTAAAAGGAAAAAATATTAATCCATATTGCACATACCTTATTCAAATAGAAATATTGGGAATATATTTCATCTTAACCATTAATTAGTGATATCCTTATTATATGTACCCCATATAGAAGTTCTATTCAAAAAATTACGTATCAAACCAGTAATAAATCCACGGTAGGGGATACTTGTTTATTGACTTGATTTTTTTGATCTCATGAGAATCAATGAAAATGAACACAGGATATTCCATCTTCTTGGTGAGGAGTATCAACACACCCCATGGTAAAGTACATAGACATATAAAAACTATGTTTATATTAAATTGTAACTAACTCTTTATATATTAAAATCTAATATATTATATTATATATGGAGTCTTATATGTTGTTAGATATTCTTCAATATATTCAACTAAGAATTAAACCTATTGGTCAGTAGGAGGACTAGGAAACTCTTTAGAGATTACAATAGTGTAGTCTCTGAGAATGTGAATGTCCTTAAGAATTATTCTATACATTGTATCAATCATTTGATCTATATATTATTACTCATAATGAAATAATTTTTACAAATGAGAAAAATATTTCAATGGGTATTTACCACCCTTTATTCAATCTTACTAAAGAGGAATATGAATTAACGTATAAAGAGTGATTTCTCCACTCCTTGTAGTAGATGTTGGATTTATTTAGGGCCTTCCAATATATTACAAATAAATCATAAAATTATTATAAAGGAACTGTAAATTGATTTTCAATATATTCTAGTCCACAAAAAGTTATTGAGGAGGAGTTAAATACATGGGAATCCATAATTTTCCCACTTTTTCCCACATGTAACTCTCCCAACACGTTTTTAGGTGTTGTTTTAATAGTTCTACTAAAATGTTATAATATAAAAGTATGTGTTTTATTACTATTTATTAAAAAATTCACCAATTTTGAATTAATAATTTGTGTACCTATCTCCACTTGATTATCAGGGTACACCGTAGTAGTATCGAAATCTTATCACCTTACATTCCCTTTTATACTTTGTGAGAGTCTTCCTTGATTATATTCGACAAAACCTTGTCATAGAAAATTAGATAAAATAATACTTATACTTCTTATAGTTAAAAAAAATACTATATGATTAGGTTTTATCAAACCCCCCTTTTCATCCATCACATTGGTGTGATTATTCATCTCATTTTAACTTAGATAAGCTAGATTCTCCTATTTTCTACACATTAATGATCTCCACATTACGTTGAAATTGTTTCTGGTATTATTATTCAAACAAATTTTACATTACATTACACTGGTTTTCATTCCTATATGGGAATTATCTATTGTTCCTCATATCACCATTATTCTGCCCATTTCTAATTTGGTTATAACTAATTATATGATGAAAATATTTTATCCTTGTTTGGATTATCTAACCTGATTTATGTTTAATTTAGTTTATTTGAATGAAAAAATCATTTTGACTACTCACAATTTGGATGAATAGGTTTTATAACATTATAAATAGATTACGGATGAAATTAATCTTGTTGTGTAAAAATATTTCCTCATTTTTAGTTGATGCAATAAAGGAATTCATTAACTCTAGGAAAAGGATATTAAAACAAAAAATTGAAATTTCCTTCATTTCGGATGAACTAATGGTCTTTTTCACAAAACATTGGTTTATAGATTTTTCCCCATTGGATTTATCATAATCATTCACATTCTTATGATTAACATTCTCTATCACTCCCAATATTTTTTTTTTGAAATTACATTTTAATCCATGCCAATATTTTTAATTCCCATTAAATATTAACTATATAGAAATTAAGTATATGTTATTCTAGATACCCTATATATTTCCCTCTTCCCCTTTTAAGAATGATGATTTATTTACCCTTTTTAGGATCTAGATTTTTAAAAAGGTATTTTCAAATCATAATCACTTGATGACCAAGATAATGTTCAAACTGTATGGATTAAATTTTTTAAATAGGGGGATATAACACCTCCTGATTTTAAAATAACAGTTTCATTGATAATGTACAAAACACTTAACATTGATCTTAAACATCCATGAAATATTATTATTTAAATTGAAACTCTATAACCTAGTAAATAAATTGGAAGGTATAAATAGGAATAAGCACATTAGTAAATATATATATATACCATACTCAATAAAAATATAATTATAAATTCTTAAGAAAGAAGAACTCATTTTTTAGTCATGTAATTTTATACTTTAAAAATAATTTTTAATGTGAGTGAATATTATATTTAATATCTGAAAATTTAAAAAATGATATATTTTAAAAAATATATTATTTTGTAAATCATCGTATCATAATTATCTTAGGGTGAAATTTTTTTATTTCTTAAAAAACAATGAATTTTCTATTAATAGTGAAATTTAATAAATTTTTAGTGAAAATGTAATTCCATTTCATTAAAAACTCACATTTTTATTTTTAATATATATCAAATTAAAATAATTATTAAATAATTTTGTATTATCTAATTAATATCTTCTGAATAATCATCACACCAAATTTTTGTATAATTTAATTTGTGTTCTTAAAAATGAATATTTCTGAAAACTGTTTTTTCTATAGTTTTATTATTTTACATTAATATTTATTTTTGGAATTTATTAGAACAAAATTTTAAAAAATAAAACCCATAATTTTAATTATGATGTTAAAATTATGTAAAGATGTCCATTTAAATTTATTCATTATTAATATTAACTATATAAATTTTTGTTTCCATGATAATGGTAAATCAAGTAATTTAAGATAAAAATAATATGATAAGGTCTCAAAATCTATCCAGGAATTTGATTAATTTAGTTTTATGTGTATAATTTATTTAAGGAAATAAAAAAATTAAAATGGGAAAAATTAATTCAACATTCCTTTTGTCACAACAATTTATTATTTTAAATAAATATAATTTTCATAAGTTTCACTATCATTCTTTTAATATCTATAATATTTTATAATATGGATAAAAACAACTTATGTTTGGTTTTAAAATTCAGATTTAAATTCAAATTTATGTTTTATCATGGTAATTTATTTTTTATTTTTAGTGGTGAAATAATTTCCATACATGTTTACGAAACGTTGATACATTGCATGTGAATGTAGTTAAAAAATCATGTATTTGGTTTTCAAAACCCTTAATGTAATATTTTTCAAAGAATGTGATCTTTGAAATAAAGTTTTTAGATTAATATAATATAATAGAGATATTTGCAATTTTTATATTTGAATATCTTTATTTAAATAGTGTGTTCAAAGTGAAATTATTTAATTAAATTTATAATGAAATTAATAGAATTTCATGATATATATAAATTATTAAATTATTTGAAATTAATTAAAATTAATGAATGATGCTAAGTAGGATTATTAATTTTATCAAATTTTATAACATTGTCAGTTATGATAATTTTTTCCATATATGTAAAATTATAATCCTTTAGTATGATAAAATCCATTCGCATGGTTAATTTTAAAACTGGATAACCAAAGGGTTAAACGTAATTATATAATTTAAAATGATATCTAAATCAATAAAAAATTTATTTAATAATTATAATGAGACAATAACTTCCTTTTATTCAAATAAAATTAATATTGAAACAATTTTAGATGTCATTAACATGTATTATATTATAATTTTTCATATATTTAACAAACATACATTAACAACATTTTATGATAACCAATATCTTAATAAATGATTTAAAATTGAAAAAAATAACTTATTTAGTCAGATGAATGTAATATCATTTAGTATGTCTACCATGGTCCATGAATGTGTGACTTTCCTTTTTAAGGTTACATTCATGACATTAACGACAATAATCATTGATAGCATGGAAATTTTAAAAAGGGTTAATAAGTGGTTAAAAAGGATATATGGATAAAAACCTAATCTAAAGATGTCCAAGTTTTATTTAATGAGGTTATTTTTTCAATAATAATATTATAATCATTTTTCATCATTTTGGATCAATTTTAAAATGATATTTAATATATTGTATTTTTAAAATTATGTAACTCTACGAGTGCCCCTCCTCTCACCTATATAGGGGAACCTCTTATCATATATGCCTCTTAAAATTTGATCACTCTATGTTGTCAAATACCTACCCATATACATTAATAAAAACCCTCAATAGGTTCAATAGATTTTATTTTTGGAAGAATACCAACCATATAATGTTTATGGTGTATAGAAATGAAGGTTGTCAGAATAAGTTGTATATGTTTTAACAAAATTTTGCAGTTATATTTATTCATATACATCCAAAAAAATTGTATTAAAATATTCTAAATTAAGGAAAACATTAAATTAAAAATACTTATATAACATTATTTTTAATTGTAATCTATATCAAGAAGATCATTCATCTAATGGAAATTGAAACCTTTGTTATTGTGTATGGTGGACTACCGCCTCGTGAACCATTGTAATTATTTTTTTATCCACTCCTCTCACAAATGGTTATATGGATAGATTTAAGGTATATATTTGATACTAAAAAAAATAATCATTCTAAAAATATATTATATCATATTTTTTTTACACGTTTATCCATTAATAATTTTTATTATTGTCTCTAGAACATGTGGACTACCACCTCCATGATATGGTGTGATTATATTCTCCTAATAACTACTCAATGCTAATGTCTATAATTTTTTTAAATAAATTATATGATATTTATGATATATTAATAATTCATTGAAGAAAAAATAACAATTACCATATTTCCATCAAGTTCATTGAATGATGTGGATGTTACTCATGCAAGTGTATGACCTACCTTCTCCATAGTTATAACGTAGTTCTCATTCAAAAACCATATTTCATAGTCTTTTTAATGTATAATTGATTTATATATTTATTAATTATTTCATCATTATTATTTTATATGTTATTTAGTAATAAACACTTTACCAAATTATACCTACCGAATTCATTTTTAATACATGACATGAATATCATCAAAATGATAACCAGTAACATAATCGATTACGTAATTAAATATTTCATGGTTCTAATAAAATTAATGTACTAATAAACATCGAAAATTATATTAAGAATATTAATATTTATCAATATAATATTATTTATGAGGATAGATAATATACATGATGAGTCGAACGTGATGTATAAACACTTTAAAATAAAACTTCATTTTAAATGTTTTAATGATATTACTTCCAAATCATTTTAATATGTTTGAATATCAAAAATATATTTAATTGATTTATTTTTATGGATATAAATTATTTATAATCAGAATTTAATTTCTATATTTTATTTTATTTCAGTGATTTTTAATGGAATATTTTTACATATTTTACACACAACAATTTTACTTTCTTTCTAAAAGGTAAAATAAATGTTACATTTTAACAAATACAACATAAATGACCTTTACCCTAACAGTAAATATATATTTCTTTATATTCCATTGTAATAATATATTTTTTCGACAAATAAAAAATATATTTACCTTAATTTTATGTCTATTGATTTTTAAATGGTTTTTTAGGGATACAATATTTTTATATCTAGAATTTCTTTTTATCTTTGTTCAATGGATTTTTTAAATGGTTTTATTGTGAAAAGGTGATTGAGTAAAATATTTTACTCTTAATGTGGTATATTGTAAATATATTGGATAATAGGTGATTCTAATTCATCATATATGAATGGGCGATCCTAATATATCTGACATGAAAATGTTAGTCTAATTGAGCTTATATGATTGTGCGTGCATGGAGAAGTATGTATGATTGGGTGATCCATAATTAAATTTTAAATTATGGGAGCATGATATAGTTCTCTAAAACATTTGGTAATGTTTATTGTCTTCATAGGAAGAATGAGAGAGTTTCTAGTGTCATTTCACAAATGGATTTAATTGGTCATCAGTTATTTCTACAAAGAGTGAATGTTGTTTATGAATATGTTAATATATATTTACTAAAACATATTATATTTTCTTTATATGTGTTTTCAATTTTTTTGAAAAAGTGATTTTATGAGTTAATATTTTATTATATATTCTAAACAAATATTTTGATAATGCTAATATTTTATTGGTTTTCATTTTCCTCTATAGACTAATTGATTTCAATATCTTATATCCCTGAATGAGATTTTTGGTGATCATAAAATGTTTTTAAATTAATTTAAAAAGGTTTAAAGGTGATTAATAATAATTAATATGATAATATGAAATACATGGGTAATTTTCATGAAAATATTACATGGTTTATTTTAAATAATTTATATATTGGGTGAAATGGGAACTGAGTTGATCTATCCACTTTGTAATGTATGGTTCTATTATATAGGATTTATGAAATACTTATCACAATTTTGAAACATAAAATATATTTGGAAATACAAGAATCTGAATTTTAGTTTGATGACACTAGATTATGTTATTTTTAAGGCTGCGTCCTTATACAGTCATATCGTAATAGTCATATTTCCTTTTAAAACAGTTATATAGTCCACCATTCTAATACCTCTTCAATCACAGTTTAAATTCAATGTTCTTTAATTAAATTAATAATTACAATCATATTCTTAACATTTCTCTTCATTATTCAAATATTTATTGGTGTATTTTTTCTGGGAGAATTTGCGCCTATAGATTTTACATTAGCCTTTTCATTATTAATTTTTCAACCCCCATTAGTATTTATAGCTCTTACATTCAACATTATTTCATGATTTCTATTGTTTATGTAAAATTTAAAGTAATTATTTCGGGATATACTATAATACAAAACAAAATAGTCACTGTGAATCATGAATTCTTTTACTTGTGAAGGTAATTTTATAACTGCTACATTATATGAGTTTTCAAAAGGTATATCATACATTGTTATATGTTTTTAATATACGATATCATGGGGAATGATTTTTATTATTCCACATAGTCTAAAACATCCTTTAAATTATATGCCATTTATGATATATTTTGTAAATTGTAATGAACTATTTTTGGACATTGAATAAATAAATAATCACTTGAGTAAAATGATTAAAACATTAAAACATATAACATATAAATTCAAAATTCCTATATATATTTGTGAAATATATAAATCCCTAGAGGTTCCTATTTTAGTAAAGGATATATTTAAAAGGGACTTCATGGACTAATTATAGGATGATGTATATTGGGTACCACTTTTTAAGTCTCTCTTTTATAATTCATTCTTATATAATATTAATGTGGTATGGGCATTCTATAAATGAGAAGAAATCTTATTCTTAAGGTTTTAGATATTTCACATCTAGATTGTTGCATTCAATTGTATTAAAAATCATACCATTATAAAAGATATGCAAGTACCATAAATTTTATTATTTACAAAATAAAGGGTATATAATTTACATATATTTTATTTATTTCCTTTATCATATTTTTTGAGTGAACATTAGTTTTTGTTTTTATATTTCTCTTTATTTTATACATATTTAATCTGGTTAAAATTCATCATTGGAATAAAATTCATACATGATGAGGGATCAAATAATTTTTTGATTTATAAAGCTTTTAAAATGTATTATGAATTTTCTATTTCATGAAAAAATATATTTTCATAGATTATTATGAAATTGAATTAATACATTTTGGTCATTACATCATATATTTATAAAAATCAAAGAAGATATTTCTATACATATTGGGTTATTTCAAAATAAATTATCATTAATAAAATGTGTTGTACAAATAATTATATATATTATATAAAACTATTTCATGGTATTGAAATATCATATAGATAGATATAGTGACATTTCTACATGTGATGGTAGACACATCCTCTGATATGTGTCTATTATGATATGAAAATGATAGTTCCCTACAATACTTTTAGTAACATATGATATCTTATATGATTATACCATTTACATTGATATTGGTCAAATTATAAAATTTATCATTGAATCCTTTAAAAAAAAATTAGTGTTGGGATACATTGTGGAAAATTATATATGTTACATTTATTAATTATATAGTAAATATAAAAAATTGCACAAAATATGCTTATTATTTGTTTATTTATACACATTCACACATAAAAAGTAATGATTAAAAATTTATAAAATATAAACATTTCGAAATTTTTAATTAAAAAATTTTAATTTCTTCTAATATATTATTAGGATTCAAATGAGATTCATGCTTTGAAAAATAGAAGTTCAATTTATGTTCAATAATAATTAATAATTTTTTTGATAAAATTAAAAAGTTAAACAATATTATAATTATAATTTTATATTTTAAGTTAATATTTAATTTGAAATTTATATCTATTTTTAGTATATATCTATATTTAAGAGTGAATTTGGAAATACATCACATTATTATATATTTATATCGTTGTTCTAGAAAATTTGGTTATAGATAATTATCCCACAATATATTTTATTGAGTATTATTTTTTATATGGTTTCAGTAAATTATATGATAATATATCTATGTACCATATTCATTTGATATATAAGGATAAGAATTAAATGAATTAATTAAAATTTTTATATATATTCATGATCTAAATTTTTAATATATAATTTTTAGGAACATAATATTTACTTATAATGACTAGATCAATTTTATAATTTGAAAATTGTTAGAAAATTAAATCCATAAAAAATTTATTTTTTCTTATTTGGACAAGAAATATTTTTCATTCAAAATTAAAAAGAGACATATTCTATATAAAATAATGAAATATTTTATATAATCAGGAATATGGTAAATGGTTAATGAATTTTAGAAATATATATTCTATTATATTATATTCAAAATAATATTCTCAATATGAAATATTGTAAGACAATTTACCATCATCACTGACATCTTAGACATATAAATGACAGAAACAATCAAATAATCTATAAAAATGGATTCTTGGATTCATTTTATTCGGAGTTATTTGATAACTAAAAATATTATCTATTTTTTTAATGATTAAATAATCTTTTACTGAAAATTTTAAAAGAAATTGTGGGTTATTATATATAATATATATTGACATATAGATTATTGAGTACATAATAATGTATTCATGGAAGAACCAGTTTTTTGACTCATTTAATGATCTTAAAAATTGTGTTTTATTTTTCTTTTATGCACATATAGTAGATACCTAATGAGTTCATGAATGTCTTAGGGTTTTCTGGGGCTCATTTGGAGCAAGGAACCCAACATTTTGGAAAAAAGTATACTGTCTTGTGGTAAGAATAAACCATGCGGGGAGGACACTTGGTTAGTCTAAACTGTGGGATGGTCTTCATTTTCAAGAAGATCCATATCACATAGTGGGCACACCGTGTCTCAAAAATCACGGCCTAACCATACTAGTTCCTCTTTTCTATAGGTACCCGTGCGTGGTTAGCATGTATTTTGAATTTTTTTGGAAAAACCGTTCATAAGATAATGTTTGGGTAGTATTAAATTTATTCTAAATGATCTATTTATCCTCATCCTTTTTTGTAATACATTTCTCAATGTGATAAACATCATTTTCACCCATTTTGGATATTTTTTTAGTCCTGGCATAGGGATGCAGAGATCTCCTTCATTTGGGATTTGTTTGGGCTTTTGTTTATAATGTTTTCTATGAAAATCTATGTACTAAAGTTTGTTTGAGCTATTTTACATAACCCTTTATATAGAACTTGTTTTCATGGTTAAAAAAATTTACTATATTAAGAGATCTACTCCATTAGAAGCCATGTTATGGGATAATACTAGATGATGATAGTCATACAATCAAAAGGTGGGTGGTCTATAACTAATCCCTCAAGTTCGTTGAATTTGGAATTGTTGTGTGTGGTCTACATATTTCATCATGTGTTGGTTATTGAATTTATATACCATGCTTAAAGTCATGAAGACCATATGGTAATCCTATTTCCATAAATATGATTGGTTGTTGGTGTTTACACCCACAAATCCTAACCCCTCACGTAGGGTGATATTCCACAATTGAGTTCTTAGTGAATTAACACTTTTGAGCCATTGTTTGGGTGTGCATGAGCTTGACCAAAATAATTTTAATCCTCTTTATATTAAATTCTTGTTGAATCATGAAATTTTTAATGGATTGTACCGTGTCACATCCACTTGATCCACCAAAGGCAAGTGCCTAAATATATGTAATTCATTCAAAAAATATTATTGAAATCAAACATAAGTATATGAGTTTGCCTTAATAATGTAAAGGCTAGTTTGGTTGCACAATTGTAGAACACATTTCCATATTTATGGAAGGTAGTAGATTGAACCTTATTAATTGAACTTAACTTACATGCTTTTAATTAAAATTAATGATGCTAGTTTTCATTTTCTACCTAATATAATGTGTGGAATAAACCATGTGATTTTGTTAATGGAATATTTATCATATGACCAAATTTTTTAATTTGTATTAAATATAATGTTGATCCTTATTTACATGGTACTTGAAGTATGGATTGAATCATGTTTTATCTTGGTTTCCCTAGGAAATACCTTGGGTACTCCATGAATCTAGTAAAATTCAATGATATTGGTTTCCTTGGGTGAGATCTACCTAAGAACTCGATCCTTTTCAACCATTAATTTCCTAGTATGATACCATAGTATCCCTTCATTATTATTAAAAGATGCCTCAAAATACACACCTTGAGTCCTGTGTGACATAAGTTTCTTTAGATACATCCTTTGGTAAGGCCACTACTGATCTTTCATATTACCATGGATGAATTCCATGGACTTAGTTAGAAACATTATTGTGGGAAATCATTGGATGATGCTCCTTGGAGTACACTATTACCCAAAGCTATACTTTGTTACTACTGAGTTATTAGGCACTAAGGACTAGGTTTCAGTGGTGATTAATATGAAAACACTTCTTATTTAGTTACAAATTATGTTATACAAGTTACATCTTGGAAACTTCACTAATTATACTATTATGAGGTGATGTTCATTCTAGTTATTCTTCATGTGAGTTGTTTACATAAATAGGTTACCAATTAATTAATGAACTAGTTACATGGTTAGACACCGTCTAAGGGATGAAGTAAGTATTTCGGTATTTATATTAATTATACGTACATTATATATGCATTCTTTCACACTATTACATTTCTGTTACTTGGGAAAGATGTTTTAGACACCATGGGTGGTGGCCTACTGAGATTTATGTTAAGCCCTCTTCGAACATAGTTTGGTACCTGAGGTATATTACATGTTTGTAGGTGTTCATAAAGGGAAGCCTAATGCTTTGGACACTTGAGTGAATTCTATTCCATGATGGAGATGGTAGCAGATGACTGAGCTGTAGCTTGGGATACTCGGGAGAGTTTATATATTTCCTTGGATAAATTGGGGTTTTCATGAATTCCTACTATGTTGTATACATATTTTCCATTATTACAGTGACATGACATGTATCATCATTATATATGGTATATTATGGTAGTTGTTTCCATTATTATTTATTTTCCTCCTTCCATTGTTCATTATGTTTACTTGTTTCTTTCTCTATTTACCTCTTTCTATAATTATCCAATGTGCTACACTCTAGAAATGAGGGAATAGACTCCCCCCAAACACAACCTAATCCATCACTACTATTCAGCCAACTCTAATATTTAGGGATATTATCATGAGGTAATTTCACCCACCATGCTCAAGGAACCTGCTAAGTGGCATTTAGGTCCGAGAGAAAAAAATTGTATCATGCATATTTTTATATCATTATTTACTATATGGATACAATAGTGAGGAGATTACAAACATTTGGGAATTGGTCATAAGTTATTATTTTGTGTCATGAACCCATGTTTAGGGTAATGGGAAATTTTCATTAATTATTATTATTTTTCTGCTTTTTCATACTACAGTAGTATGATTTCACCATTAGGTGACATACATGATATGTTGTGTTGTTGCTTATTATTCTGATTGAGAAATTCATTTCTTCCTTGGACCGATGATATGTGGGAAGAGATCAATGTCACATGAATCATATAGGAACCTCTAATTTGCATGTAATACATATTCATATATCATAAAGATTCATTTCACATCATTTATTTCTTGTTTTTCCTGTGATTGATGAGTGTGACTTTCATTGTTTATAGATTGCATGTGTTGTTATGGGTGTTATTGGGTGGTTGTATGTTTCAAATCATGAGGTGTTTTGGGCCCTTGTGGGTGGGAATGAGTAAATTACTGAATAAACCCTTTAATTATAAATTCAATTGTGTGACATTTTCAATTATACAGATAATGGTCCCTGATTCACAAGGAATGAAGGTTGTTTTTAATGAAACATTTAAAAAAGTTATAACCAAACAAAAACTTTAAAGTGGATTGGTTTCACATCTTTATCACATATTATCATGTTTATGAAAGGTACTATAGTGAATCTATAAATTAAATATAATTTTAAATAAAACAGTCTCCAATAAATGACATGGAAAGTTATTATTATCAATTAATACATTCGAACCTCTCAAACATATAAATATGATCCTTCCTATACCTAGACTTCTAATTATGCAATTGGGGTAGTATGATTTTTATAGTGAGTTTCTTACATTCATCTACTACAAGTGATGCTATCTTTATGCCTCTAAGTTTTTTGTGAGGCGTGTGCTTATAAATTGTTTACCAATTCCCCCATTACATCCTCAAAAAATATGTCCGGAAGGTGGTGATGACCATCCTCTAAATATAGTGGGAACTAATCCACCAATCATAATGTTAAGAGTTCCACTCTAGGTATCACCTGATGTACCTAAATTATGTAATGATACCAAAGACAATGATATTTTCCCATGAATTATGCAGTCCAATCATGGTGATCGATGAGATACACCTATGATTGTTGATCTGACTCATGATCTCCAGCTACAACATCCTCCATCCCTTTTAAGGAATGGAGGTCCGCATGATTCTTAGTCTTTCATAGAGGCCAACCAATCTATCATTGATTGTCTAGAGATGCCTCTAGTGTAGAGGGTCAATCCCGATGCTTTCATATTGTTTGATTAGGGACACCATTTTTCATATGATTACCCAGAACATGTTATGGGTTGATTTACAAACTTCCTTCTATTATTAATCATTTCCTTGTACATTTAGAGAAGATATATCTAGAGTGTTTAAGTAACACGAGTAGGTTTCTATGTCAGTTTTTTAGTATTCAGTTTATTTCACTATGTTTTCGTGCTTCACACCTCTTCTAGCATGTGGTTAGATTTCTTGTACTTGATGCTTCGAGGAAGGGCTTGAGTATTCCATTCGTACTCACGTGGGTGGTTTTTATCTAACCTACATTCATTGATATTGTAAATTAGGATCATATCACTGAAAACAACCAAAGTAACTTTGAAAATACCGATCATAGAAGACGAATGTCATATTAGGATAGAAGTTATTCTGGTGGGATGATGAATTCCCACAATGTTTATCATTAGGTTAGTAGCTACCAGGGTACCCATATAGGTAGTAATGTAGTGTGTCAATAGTACGGACGTGTGGGGAATATGATAAGCCCTCATGATAGGGACCCAATGGAGTGTTGGGATTCTGATAATATAGGGAATCTTCATAATTTTTTTCATACCTTTCCATTAGCTTCTGGTTGAAGAGGATCTTCCCCAGTTCCACCATCAAGGTAGGTTCTCTTATGATGTTCCTAAAGGGGAGTTGGATTAGCACTAAATAGACTAGACGTGGAGGTGATTGTAGCTGTAGTAGCCAGATCCATGATCACCAGAAGTTCCAACAAAACAGTTTTGATCATTGTAGTCTAGCTATTGCAAAGGGCCATGGAACATGACATATCCCAGCTCTACAACCAGTAGCTATGAATCCAGCTATGAGAACCTCTACAATATAAAGTACTACTCTAGTATCCTCCACTATAGTATATTCTTTATTTGATACATGTGAATCACAATATTTTATCTCTTAATCCATTGTTTAATGCCTTATTCTTGAAATATAGTTTTACTCTTATATAATGACACTAGATAAACAATTATGGGTACTATAAGAGGGAATACTATAGTGTTGGGATGGTCCCCTTGAGGTAGGAAGTTACACTTTATTATGGTACCTCAGTGTCCTTGATATGATGGGATTCAATGTCATTCTCAGGATGAATTGGATGGTTTCTAATCACACATTATTAGACTTATCTAGTCAGAGGGTATCATTTACATCACTAGAGGGAATGATTTATCTATATAAGGGTGAGGGGGATGTCTAGGATATCATAGTTAGATCATATCATCAAGGGATAGTAGGGTAACCATCCATATTTCCTATATATTCATGGGGAATCATGGTTTATTATAAGATGAATTTCCTCTAGTTGTAGATTGTTTTAGGGATGTTTTTTCTGACAAAATTTATAACTTACCTCCATATAATGTGGTAGAGTTTACAATTGATTTGGTTCGAGGAGTATCTTCAGTGTCCATTCCTAAATATTATATAAGACCTACTATGATCCAAAAGCTCAAGTCGTAGTTAGAGAATCTTATGGACAAAGGTTTTATATGTCCCACTACTTTCTCTTGGGGTTTCCCATTATTTCCTCGAATAAAGTGGAGTAGAATCTTCCTTTTTCCATGGATTATATATGGTTGAACCATCTCTCCCTCAATAACTAGTATCCACTTCCTCATATAGAAAATCTATTCAACAGTCTCCATGGAGCTATGGTTTCTATATGATCTAACTAAGATGGGGCTATCACCATGTGTGAGTAAAGCCATCTGACATAACTCCTATAGCTTTCCATAGCAGGTATAGTCTGAAAGAGTACCTAGATATGCCATCTGATCTAATTAAAGTGCCCAAAATTTTTCCTGGCTCTGATGAATTGGGTGATCCATCCCTAAATGGATTCTTTTGTTGTATTCATTGAAGACAATATCTTGGGGGAATTCTCGCACTCATATAGACCATTCCATGCAACTTGAGATCATTTTTATTATACTAAGATAGAATTATATTTATACTAATATTTCTATGTGACACTTTGGGATCAACAATTTTCACATATTAGGCAATATTATCACACAATTGGGAGTCTTGCTGTAAATAATTTTTTTTCATTTCATAAAGCAAGTTTAAGGTGCCTGGTGCCCCGCATCCAACGCAAAACAAAGACAAGAAAAAAGAATCAACAAGAGGGAAACAAAGAGTTACATATCATAGTACCCATAGTCAACCCCGCATCCCAAGCATGATTCTTCTTCCCCAGTAGCTGATTTGCACTCTGGATGTCTCCAAAAACCTGCACTCTGTACTCAATTCCTATGATGATCAAGAACATGTATATCCGGGGGTGCCTTCTTAACTCCGCTACCCTTATTGACCGCAAGAACCACTCCACCATTCTGTTTGGAGGCAGACCTTTTCAGCATCAGCCGCGGAAGATTGGAATAATCATTCCTTGACCTCCTTCCAAGTGTTGAAGATAATGATTTTCCCCCAGTAGACATCTTCTGTGTCCCACTTTGAACAATTTCACTGAATGAACGATTGAAGGGACTCATGTTTTCCTTTCCTCTCCCAAACATCCCCCTTCCTTCCCCGACATGCACTCTCAAAGGAGACCTGGTGCCCTCCAAAATATGTCTCGGCCCCTGATCAGTAGATATATCATCTTCCCCATCCATAGAATCGGGATCCATCCCCTTACACTCAGCTATAGAACCCTCCAAGTCATTACCGCCGCCAATGCATTTCTGCAAGTTGATCGGTTTGAACCAAAGGCACATAGACCTAGAGATGGTGAGTGCAATGGTCTCCTAGGAACTACCCAAGAACATGTTTGTTATAAAGAGTTTCATGTGGATGGATAGATATTACATGCATTTCATATAGGTCATCTCGTTATTTTATTCACCTCTTATTAGCCATAAAAAGATGTATGTCTAGTTCATGTGGTCACAAGCATGAAAGAAATCCATTCAAGATATGAAATGATGGCGTGTATCAGCACCTATTCTATTTATTCAAGATCCTATAAGATGTTATATCATCTTCTGTGATTCACCATGAATCATCCTAGGAGTAGTGTTGAGGGAAGTGGATAGAATCATTGCATACAGATCCCAATAGATGATACCTTGTGAGATGAATTACCTCACGTGCGACATTGAGCTAGCATCATTATTCTATGACATACATTTCTAGAGACACTACCTATTGGTTGACAACATTGTGGTGTATAAAAACTATAAGAACCTCAAATATATCATTTCATAGTGAAAATTGAACCTTATATAATGAAGATCAGCTGAATACCTTTAGTACTTTGATTTTGAGATTTCCAATAGGCCTAGGAAGGGAAACGTCGTCACCGATTCACTGAGTAATAAAACACGAACACATGTGTTTTTGGAATCCTGTTCTAAATGGAAGTTAATAGAATTATCTTATGAGATAAATATGGAGCTCCATGATAGTCATAAGTAGTATTACTTCAAAAATGTGATATTTTCCTCTTTCTACCTTAAAAAGGTGAAGGGTAGAAAATTTTCATATCCAGAGGGCTTGGTTCTCCAAGAGAGTAAATCCCAAGCTAACCAGCCTCTATATTCATCTATGAACATAGATGAAATCCAGAATATTCATGGGAATTTCCCGGTTCTTTTAGTTATGAGATAGGAATTGATGAATGAGTCCCATGTTTCATAGTGTGATTTTCATTTAGGAATATCCAAAATATATCAAGATATGTGATGCTAGTATTGGTGGCATGGGATGAAATGTTATGAAGTTGGATTTAATAGTAGATGTTCCACTTGATAGATGATTATGATATTGAACTAGAGACCTTCATGATTTTTAAATTTACTTACATTCGTAGAATAGAAATGGGAAGATATTTCTCTAGATTTCATAGTAAGCTTACCGAGGTCGCTGAGGGGTACCGAGGCTGTATGAGTATTTATTGACCGATTAATAAAAGTATCCAACATTTTTTTAATTCTAGAGACATTTTTATTTGATAATCTGGGAAGACTTTATGTCCATGAAATAATAAGACTACCCATGGTCCCGCATACTATTATTTTAGAATGGGATGCCGATTTCAAATCACGATTATTACAGGGATTGCTGAAAGCTATACATATTCATGTGCTTCTAATAAAATCTTTCCAACCTCAGAATAATGGAATGTTAGAATAAATGATGCATTTACTAGATGAAATTATCCATGAATGTGTCCATGATTTCATTGATTCTTGGAAGAAGTGTACCCTCTCATTGATTTAACCTATAATGATCTATTTCAAGTGCCAATTAAGATGGATCCTTTTTATTACCTCTACAATAAGTTATGTTATTTACCATTGTTCTAGATAGAGGGACGTGAGGAAGCCCTACTAGTTCCTCATCTCATATAGGAGACTTTGGGGAAGGCTCAACAGATCAGGAAGCATATGACTACTGGTCATTCTGGACATAAATCCAATGTCGATCGTAGTCGACAACATCTATAATTCGAGGTCTAGGATCATGTCTTCCTATGGGTATCACCAAGCTTTGGTCGTATATGGTTACAAAAGAAATAGAAGTTGTTGAATCATTATGTAGGTTCATTTGAGATTTTGGAAAGAGTTTGGTTGATTCCTATCAGTTGTTACTATCTTAGAGGTACCTTGTTATACATGACATCTTCCATGTTTCACTACTTCTCCATTATCATGTTGACCCATCTCATACTTTTTGTCCCATGAATGTTGAGATTGTTGTTAATTATTCTTTTGAGTAGTATCCTATACACATCGTAGACAGTGTCATGAGGGCTCTTCAATGCTTTTTTTTCTTTATAGTGGGGTTGATATGGCAGAACAACTATGTATAGGATGATACATTGGAGTAGGAGGCCGATACATGTGCCCACTGGCTATAGTTATTCTCAGATGGAGTTCGACCACCCTTTGATGGTGAACTCGATGATGATTTCGTTTAAGGGGGATAATTAAACGTACTTGGTTTTTGATTAGGTATGAATCATTAAAAGGTTGGTCTAATTCTTTATTATGCACCTAAAGTAGACGACTAATTAGTTCAAGAATGGGTGAGAGGTGTTTGTGGCTCATTCAGAGACCAGAACCCATCTTTTCAAAAAAGAATGTTCATGTCGCATGGTCTGAGTAATCTATGTGGGGAGGACACATGGTTAGTATAAACCATGTGGATGGCCTAGATTTTCATGTAGAGCTATATCCCACAATTACTATATGGTTTTCCAAACTGTGTGGCATAATGGTTATAGTTCCCCCTTTAATCCAGCTACCCATATAGGGTTTTTCCATGGGTTTGAAAACCATGTGGCCAAACTATGCATAGGAAGAAATCTGTGAATTTTTTTTGTTTTTTACCTTATGTATATATTAATCCCCATACTTCTCCCCTAAACATTTTCCAGTAGGATGAACTCCATTTTCTTCCATTATGGGTGTTTATAAAGGCATAACATTGGGATCAATATATATCCTTCTTTCGGGATCCATATGATATTTCCTTCATCACATTGGATGCACAATGGTAAGAAATAATGTTAGTTTATGCTGTTCATAATATCTCTTCCTATTGGAATAGTTATCGAGGTTTACTCGTTTTTACACTTTTGTCACTTATGCTCTACTTCATGCTGAATTAAAGCCTAATACTAGAGAATGATAGTTGTATTATCCTAATCGGTGTGGATATAAATCATCCCTTATGTTCATTGATTTTGGAATGGATTTGTGGTGTATGATGGTTTTATTGGGTATCGTTGATTGGATTTTTATATGAGGCCTATATTATTTAAAACTATATAGATATACGTTTTTCATAAATGTGATTGGATCTTGGTGGTTACTCCCTCAGATCCTAACACACCATGTAGGATGATATGCTATAATTAAGATATTAGTGTTATAACACTTTTCATCCATCATTTAGGAGTGCTAGATCATGAACACACAAAGGGTATGCCTCCATATATTAAATGTCTATTGAATCATCAAAATGAAAATCGATAGTACTATGTCACATCTAACTAACTCACCTTAGGTAAGTACCTAAATGTAAGTAATTCATTCAAATGATATTTTGGAACACATACTTTAGTATGTGAAATGTCCTTGATAAATGTAAGGGAAAGTATGTTTCAACGACCGTAGAACACCTTACCATGTTCATGGATGATAGAAGAGTGAACCATATTAATTAATCATTTCTTACATGGTTTTAAATAGTAGGTTTCAGCTACTGGGAATTTTCAAACTAATCAAAGTTACATCTTGAACCATGTGAATTTTTTAATGTCATAGTTGTTATATGAATAAATTTATAATAGTGACTTAAATTTTTGGGGAATATATATTTACATGGACCTTGAAATCCTTATGGTATGTCTTGAATCATGTTAGCTCTTGGATTCCTAATGGAATTAATTTGGTAATTGGGGCACCTTCCAAATTCCAGGAGGCCAGCTACCTTGGGTGACACCTACCCAGTTACCTGATCCTTGTCTACCTTTGGATTCCTAGTATGACTCTATAGAATCCCATAATAATTATTACATGATTCCTTAGATACACTCCTTGGATCCAATGTTACATAAGGTTCTATAATATGTCCTTGTGCCTTGCCAATGATTAACTCCAATTTTACCTTTGATGAATTCCATGGACTCGGTTAGAAACATTATTTTGAGAATTCCATGGACGATGATCCTTTGTTTGCACACTTACCTCTTATCTAGAATATGTTACTAATGAGTTAGCTTCCCGGGAGGTCAATGTTTCCTTAGTTACTACTGTGGAACCACTTCATACTTTTTAATAAATTATTGTTTCCTAATTACATCATGGAACCTTCACAAAGTATACTATCATGTGGTGATGTCTGTGCTAGAAATGCCTCAAGTTACTTGTTTATATAAACTATTAACTATTTAATTAATTTTCTGGTTACATGTTTAGACAAAAGTCTAGGGCTAAAGTAGGTTCTTGGGTATTCAAAAACGTTATACTGCTTTACTTTATTTATTCATCCTTTCACACTGTTAGCTTTCTATTACATAGGTAGTAAATTATAGAGAATGTTAATGGTGTCCCACTAAGATTTTTATCACAACCTCCACAGGAACCATTTGGTACCCATGGCATATTTCATGTATGCTGGTGTTGATAAAGCGAATCATAATCCTCATGGATAGATCTAGTAATAGATGACTGGCCTATAGCTTGGGATTTGTGGGATAGTTTATGTATTTCCTTTACTAAATTATGTTTTTCTAGTATTCCATATACATTGTATAAATGTTTTACATCTTTCTAGTGAAATGAAATATATCATCATCCATTATTATATGTTATTCTAGTCATTTAAGTTATTATTATTTTTCTCATTCTGATGTTCATTTTGTTTACATATTTCTTTTTCAATTTAACTTTATTTATATTTATTCATTCTGATGCACTATGTTAATGAGGGAATAGTATCCCCATGGAGGTACTGTAGGCCCTCACTGGTAGTTGATGACCACTAGTGTTTGGGGAGATGAACTTGAGGCCTTTTGGCCCACTAGGATCGGGCCACCACCAATGTGTCATCCATGTTTGAGACGTCACAATTGTCTCTATATATTTCCAAAAATACGAAAACATAATTTTAATTGGTAAATTAATATATTGTTTATAATTTAATAGTTTTAAATTTTTTTTATTGTTTATGTTTTAATGCCTTATTTATTCAAGAAACATTTTAAAAGTATTAAAATAATGAAGTTTTACTGAGGTGAGAAAATATTATGCCTCAAATTTCTCGATCATCTATGTAATTATATTTTTTTAATGTAATCCTATATGTACTCCACATATAAATGTTGTATATAATATAAGTAATCATACATTTTTAGATATGTTTAGGGAAATTATGATTCAATATAACCTTCTTATATCTTTCATATGTTATACTAATAAAATGATTAATTTTCTTCTTTGCATCATTCCATCAATGATTTTTAATTATACACTATATAAAATATGGATTTGGAATCCTATTAATTTGTATTTTAGGTTAATTTAAAAATTTAGACAATAATATTTCTTAATTTATTGTTTTAAAATACCACAGTATTCTATTTGTTGGATATCCCATTGAAATTATAAAAAAAATCTTCTTATCATCCAAATATTAAATAATTTTTTTTAAATCGAAAAGGTGATTTATTTTATAAATGATATTTCTAAAAGTATTTATGGGATGATAATTATACATATTAAACTCAAAAGATAATAAATAATAATAGTTCTATTGATATAATATAATATGTTCATATAAAAAATTATAAAAACAAAATAAACTCATATATCAAAATAGACTTATGTGTCCACTTGGAATCATTATGCAACTAAAAGACAAGTATTTCTCATCTAAAATGATAGTTACATTAATTTTATATAATATAATGTTTTTTCCTATCATGAGGCTCTTGAATGTCTTGATTTTCAGAATTGGTTAACATAAATTTTCTTTTAAACATTGAGGATTCACTATAAGTGGATTGACCAAAACTGTTTAAGTTGTTTGTTCAAAATATATCATACACAGATTATAGATTAGGAAAATTATAAGGAATTATTGCTGGTGAGAGGATACAAATGGGTTCATGTAACTATATATGAAAAAATATTTTTACTGGTTTCCATGATAAAATCCATTGTTATTTTATTTTCCAAAATATTGTTTTATGAATATTTATTATACCAATGTAATGTAAAAATATATTTACATAATGTAAATATTATTCAATTCATGAATATTATATTTCATAAATATTTTAAGGATCCAAATATTATTTATAATTAATTAAAATTGAATTTAATAAATTATTTATTCAATACAACTTCCCAAAAATTGGTATATTCATTTTGATCATGTAATAACTGATTATTCATTCTTTTAAAATAGATATTTTTCATGTGAATATTAGTGGAAAAAATGTAGAACAATCTTACATGATGTTTTTTTATGTTTATAACATAATAATCATGAAAAATTATATTCCTGTTTAAAATTTTTAAAGGTATTGGTTGTTCAGACGATTCATAGTGAAATATATGGGTATGATATCCCATATATATTTTTTTGTTACTAAAAATTCCTTATCTCTTAAAAAATATGGTTAAAAAAATTAGATAACCAAAATACTTCTACCAAGATAGAATCAAAAACCATTCTATATATAAGATGATTAATAGTATCTATGTATTAAGAACCATTATTCCAATATAACTATATTTAATTAAATTCATAAAAATATTTACTCATATAAAGGCATAAAACCTTGTCAACCATATGGTCCACATGATTTGAAAGAATCATTAATCACATGGGAATGATCACTGTAACATGATTGGTATGTTATTATATCGTTATGTAAATAATAGGAAATGATGAAATTTCAGTGGTCGATAGTGACTTCACTAATATGTTAGGAAGGAATGCATTTCATATTAGTGGGTTTATCTAGTTTATATTTCATCAAGAGACTCCGGAAAATACCATAAATATAATCATGTGTTACTAAATACAAGAGTATATCATTTTTCATTTTTGAACTCTTTACATGGATGAATCATTTACTGTCCCTGGAATCTCATCAAAATAAATTATTATATTAATGATTGAAAACTTATAATTAATTCAATATATAAACTATTAATTTCTAACTTCCACGTAAGTAACAAAATAAGATATGATATTGGATGAGTTGTTGTATCTTCTATAATACACATTATGACATGAAATACAATGTCAAATGATATTCCTTAGGAATATGAATATTATAAAATGAAACATACCAATGTTATATACTATTATATAACACTTTATGGAAGGTGTAAATCAATCTACCTCTCATATGGAAGCCCCGTAGATTCAGTTCCATTAAAAAATATATTTTATCTTAAAAATAACTCTTGAAACAATATTCAAAACTCATTTTTGATGTTTTTTAGAGAATTATTATAAAATTACCATAATTTTGAATCAGTATTATATTTTATATAATTATAGCTAAATAACCTCATACAAATCAGTTATAAATATAAAATCAAACAGATATAGAGAATATATCTATGTAAAACAAAAATCTCAATAATTCCATCAGTAACTGTGACACCAAGGAACTTTCCTCATTTAAATGAAATTTGAATTCCAAAATTTATAGATTTTATCCTTGATATGCCTTTGAAAAATCTACAATGTTAGTCAAGAAAAAAAGGTATCATGCATGGTCTCTGTTAAATGCATTTATCTATATAACTATGTCCACTAGCTACATCATATTCAATCATGAATATCTATATGATCCCTTTATCCATGAAATGAAGTAAACATTGGACATGAAGAATATTGATCCAATAGAGTTGGTCATATGTTCCCTACACTCCATGAATAGGTTGAATGGGTTGTTAAATACACCACATGTCATTCTCCTTTATCTGTGAGTGCATCAAATACCTATTAACTAATCATTAAATCCACCATATATATTATTGGGATAATTTATACATTTCCTTGAAATATATAAATCTGGACCCCATATTTAATTCCCATCATCTGAATGAAAATTTTCATCTTATCAAACCTCCAAAGGATAATATGATCAACAATATACACGACAACACACAAATTAACTTAGCTATAAGGATACCTTAGGAAAGTTATGATGTTATGATGATTCACGAGCTTGGTATTTTTTCCCATATAATATAATGATGGCTGAAAAATGATCCATGAACCCTTATTATGTGAAATACAAATTTTTTGACACTCTCAATTATATACATTGTGGGACATTGAGTGCAAAAAACTATATTGTCCCTCATTTAATATCCCATATCATGATGTGAGATTCCTACTCATGTTAATCATAACTTTTCATCGTAATATATAATACATTGTGTTATGAACATTTTTTGGGATAAATCAACATCATGTGACTTACCTATCATATGGAACCACAAGGTTAACAATTTATTGCTTAGTGTAGAATAGTATTCTACCATGGTGTTATAACATTATGATCATTGAAATCAATATCACATAATTTATAAATCACATTTTATTTATAAAAAGTTTTCTTATTTGTTAAAAAATAATTAAAAATAGAAAAGATAATGTAAATGAAAAATATAATCTTGATATGCAAATGACATTATAGACAGAATGAATGTAATTATCAAAGAAATGAAGATCTCCTGGGAGTTTTTTCTATAGATAACCTTCATTATCATGTTTAATATTTAATAAATGAACAAACACTATTATATATGTGAACACATTATTATAACCATGTATTAATTGTACATTTTAATCAACGATTACCAAATACAGTACACATCCACCTCCATAGCCAAGGGATAATGGTTATAGAATAATGATCCAATTTCTAGATGATGAAAATGAAAATTTTTCCTACTATATAGCATACATTGATTGACATAGTTTAGAAATAAAACATGTACATGGGTTTAATAGCGCATTAGTCACCATATATATTACTGGGGTGAGTTACACAAACTATTGAGTAAATATTATCTTAGTTGATAGATATAGAATAGAAAAACATTTATTAGGACATGCATAATGATTACATATAAATTAATGAAAACTAAACAGCATCAAAAAACTAAATGGAAACAAAATAATTCCACAGGGAGGTGGATGACTTCCCTCACATCAGCATGGCCTATGAATTTACATGCATTAGCTACCCAATGTATTGTATTTGAATTTCAAAATATTATATTCATATATTTTAAAATTTCCCCATATTATTTTTTAAAATTATTCTAGTTTTCAATCTATTTTAATATTTCATTTTAAATTATTCTATCAAAAATAGATTGTATGAGAATTTGACTTCCAATTTTTTTAAATATTCAAATTCATCTGTCCCTCAGCTTATAACTTATTTCATCCTTCCATTTTGATAAATTCTATATATCAACATGGAATCCAGTAAAGAACCTCCTTGGATCTCATGTGCATAGTTATTTTACTCTCAAACCATGATTGAATCATCACTGTCATAAACCATACCTAGAATATATCAATCCTTGGATTCACAAAATCCACCCATGGGGTAGATTTACAATTTATACCATGGAAACATAGGTTATGGAATATGATCTAGGGTATGGGATACATATAATCATCCAGCTATTTAAGTGGTATATTTAGGCTCACACTTCTCTTACCATCCATGGGAGATCCCACTACGGCATAGTAAAAATCATGAAATCATATTATTCTTCACAAGGAACTCGCATGGAAAATGCACACTGATAATGGATGTAGTGGATGGTGGTAGAAGTGGAAACATAAATTAGTATAAGAATGATCCTTAAAGTATCATTTCAGGGTATAGATCATTGGTTAGTGGTAGTAGTTGAATTTCCAATAATATTAGTAGAAAAATGTAATAGTAGGAAGCATAGGCTGGAAATAGCATTAGAAGTAGCTTAAATTAGTCCAAGGGAAGTAGATATAAATCAATGTTAGGAGGTATTGGTGTCATCTAGGAATCATAATTAGTGGTATCATTGGGATTTTAATAGAGCATGGTAAAAGTTGTAGTGGGAAACTACACCTACTCAGTAGTATCTCATGGTGGTAGAAAGTTGGACTATTTTTTCATTATTTATATTGGAGTTTCAATTCTTTCAAATGGATTAATATTTTTCTTTTTAGACTCTTAATAAAGACATATTTATATCAAACGTCTTTTAGAATCTCATTATTTTGATCGTGATAATATATAGTGGATCTAGAAAAAATTTTTGGGGGAAAAAGTTGTTGTCCGGTACTAAAAGTGATGATTGATTGTGGTATGTCGAAAAATGAAAGTGTCAGGAGGAAGGGGAAATTCTTGGAGAAAGTGATGTGTGATTTCCATGTGGAATGGAAACATTTTTTAAATACTATAGTTCCTAAGAAATAATCATCCAACATGAAATGAAAACGCAGTATGGTTCTTTCTATGTATTGTTTGAAGCCCACTTCTTTTCCTAGAATACCATGGAAGTTGCTGCTCAGTGACCATTTACACTACACATAAACTCATGGTACAATTCCCACATGCACATTCCCAATGATCATGTACCCATTTTCTATGCCTGAGTCCCTTGAATGTACAGTACACTCCCAATACTACACCCTGGTATGGACCTCCCATCCAGCTTGATCATCTGGCCCACTCATATTATCTATGTGACATTATTTGGGGGTTGAAGTGTGGTTAGGGTGTTGGTATACATTTTACATAAAAATTGAATTCATACTCAAATTAACAATTCTGATCAATAATACATAAGTGTCAAAAAAACATCAGTTTTAATCATTTTTTAATTAGATCTATAAATTTTTTTATTTAAAATCTATAATTACCAACATAAATTAAATCAGTGGAATAATTGAGAAAAAGATAATGAAAATAATTATTTTAAATTAAATTCTCATCTTTAAATTATAAATATAAAATATTCTCATGCATTAACTATTCTTTTCCTCAAGCATTGAATCTCTACTATAAATTAATGAGTTACATAATGTTTCTAATATTAAAATTTCAATGTAATAAATTTCAAAAAATTTCAATGTGGAGATCAAAATTTCATGTTCCATATAAAATATTAATTCAAATTTATACATTTAAAATAAGCTATGTTATCCATGAATTTTACTTTCAACAATTAGAATTTTTTTAATCTCTTTCTTCTATTCATTCACATATCAAAATTCCTTATTATTAAGAATGCCAAGTTATCAGTAACCTCATGGTGATTTTTTTCTCTCATCACTCATGATACATATTCATATACAGTGATGATAATATAATGGGTACATTATATATTTACATATTCTTTTTGAGGAATTAAATTCAACACATTATAAATAAAAAATTGAAAATAAATCATGAGAAATTTTAAATTAAATTTATTATTAATAGTATCATTAATGTTGGTGGGGATTTATGTTTTAAATCATTAAGGATGGAAAAGGATATTAACTATAATTAATAATACATGATATCAAAAGTATATTTTCAATGAAATAAAAGTTTCTTAAAGTAATAACATATACTTTCTAGGGTTAAATAAGAGGTCATAAGTAATGAAATCTCAATGAACTAAGTACACCCTCTTAAATTTCCCATAATTTTTAATTTTTTTAAATTTTCAACTGTTTTGTTTGATTTATTATATTTTTGAAAATTTATTATTAAAATGAATATATCACTTACCTTGAAAACCAATATGATAAAATCATCAGTCATGTTATTGTAATTTTTTCCTCCCATGTCAAATGTCATTTGTTCACTTGTTCATTTTTTTCATTCATTTCATGTGGGCTATAAGTGAAATACAAAGACTACGAATGAACCATTCCAAATACCCATTAAGTCACTCCAACACTTATTAATATAAATTTAGTATATCCCCTCGTCCATTAATTCATTCTCCCCAACACATGAACTATAAAATATGAATAAAATAAAATTATTGAGTATTAAAAAGAAATGTTGGATTGAAATGTGTCTTATTCCTATAATGTTCATTCATGTATCCTATAGGAAAAATAAGGAATAATTTAAAAGTAATTTTATGGATATTTGATATATCAAATATTCCTTATTATTATTTAATGAGACTCTAATAAATAATATCATTGACATGTTCAAATAAATATTCTATCATCTGGCATCAAGTAATATCTCATAGGAAATATTCTAAATAATGAAATGGAAATTATATGTTTTTGACATCCTCTTGGGATTTAAACATAAAATTTATGGATATTAAATCATTGAATGGATAATTATGGAAATAAATCAACATAAATTTATAAATTAAATGTATACGTAATGAAAGTGAAATTTCATTTACTTGAATATAAGGATTTCTCTGAATTATAACTCATAAAATTTACAAATATTACTTCACTATAATATTTCATGCTTCCTCATTACTCATTAAAATATCACTAAAAATAAATATCAAAAATACAATCATTTGATGTTTGAGAAACTTATATATATTGAATTAGACATGTAAGGAGAATGTTTAAGTACCGATATAAAAATTGTATATTAAGTCCTATAAATATTTTCAAAAGTATTGGGAACTAAAAAAATATTGAGGGTAGCAGTGAACTCACCATGTAATGAAGTTTTATACCACTTACATATTCCTAAACATGTTTTGGAGAACTTATTCCATCATCATGGACCTATTAATGAAAATAAATTATTACAGAACAAGGACCATGTTGTTAATGTTCATAAAGAATTATGGGGAATTGGTTTCATCCTTATATAATCCTAAAAATATTTCCTATAAAATAAAATTGATTCTAATTTAATAAAATTATGAATATAGAAAAAATATAAATCATGCATCTATCCCCTAATTGGGTACTATATTTTGACTGCCACCATAAGGTTATCTCTTGATGTTACTAGAAGTTTGATGGTGGGTGGAGTTTTTTTGAATTTTACCATGAACAATAAATTTTTTCCCTGAATTAACCATTCCATATTTATTAGGATAACAAGCCTAGATTAAATGAAATCAACCCCCATGGAAACAAGGTACAATTTATTTGGTTGTGGTATGATAAGAAATGGTCCCCCTTCATTTCAGTTACCTCCTTGATAAACACTTATTTATTTCATAGCGCTTTCTAAATATGTGATTTACTGGTGGAGTAATCATAAAGTAATTAGAAATTTAATAATATTATAAAAGAAATTAAACATACTGAGTCATTAATTAAATATTATCCTTTAATGTGATAATATTTTATTTCTGTTTCCTTGGGAAAATCCAATAGTATTTTATCACTTATTCCCTCTAATAACAATTCAAAATGTTTGAGGAGATCAATATATTCATCATCTGATATATCATATTCTATATTAACATTCTCCACTAAAAAATAATGTTTTATCGATTATAATAATGAAAAATAGTGATAGGTGATACTAAATTTACTGAAAAAAATTATATGAGAAAAATTTCAGGATATGATCATATCTTGTTGTTTCATCGGCTTCAATTTCTTCATCACGGGAAAATTCATCCTACAGTATAGTGGTCATTCATGAAATTATGTACTCAGGTTCCACTAAAGTTTCTTCAATATCCTCTATATGGGTGGGTTATACTTCTAAATCGAGAGGGATAACCTAATGTTTTGATCTTATGATTTAAATATGTGGATATCATGTACCATTTCAAAACATGAAAGCATTTTCAAAAAAACTCATCTAATATTGTTTGATAATTTTTCAAAAAATCAACAAAGCTTTTTTGATCAAATATATGTATTTCAGCTTTTGAATCATTTTCATCACTCTCTTATGACTCTTCATTGTTGGTCTGGATATAGAAATTGATATAGTAAGGCTAATAATAGTATTCAAGTAAGGCCTCAACCACTAAAGCATCTTTTTTCAAAAAAATTAGTGAATAAGGGTGGTTAATCTTGTGCATGAGGGAATGCTAATTTCTCATTATCCTTCAATATTGGAAAATATAATTCCGGATTCAGAATTCATATAATTTATTGATGTTAAATACATTTCTCTTGTCTATTCAATACATACTTACAAAATGTAGTGACATCATGAATCCTTTCCAGTAGGATCTTCTCAGCACTGCTATCCATTTTTTAATTCACCTGTAAAAAATAAATCCATTTAGTATAATTCATGTTAAATAAAATCAAGGAAAAATTATTTGTTAGACATTTTTATTAAATATTTAAAATTATTTAAAAATTGGAATAAACAATTGAATGAAAAACTACATGGATCCTCATCAATAAAATTAGGTTTTGATATTAATATCATAGGATGGTGAAAAAGAATTACTTTATTTCATAGTACAACATAATAGCTGATCAGGTTCTTCTCACATGAGTATTTTTATTGTTAACCTCACACTAATTGTACTTCACTTATTTTAAATTCCATCCCTTTTAATTTTAAAAAATGGAAAATAAAAAATAGAATATTAATGGAAAACTATATATATATATATACAAATGAATATGTAAATATAATGAATTTATTTATAAAATAATGGATGATATCTTGAGTGATGCATCCATGAATAACCCTAACTGTCATGTTAAATACTTTAATAAAAAACACTCCATTATATGTGTGAACAACTTATTCTACAACAATTTTGAATTCACATTATACTCAATGATCCCTTGTATACTATATATCCACATTCTCATTCAAGTGATAATGGTTGTGGAACAAATATCCAACACAAAGGTAACCATGAAAGGATTATAACAATTGTATAACATATTTAGATTAATATAAAGAATATATAAAACATATACTTCGGTTCAACACTATATTACACACCCATTAGATTCCTCGAGTTATTTACTCAACATTTTGAGTAATATATATCAAGGTGGAGAGATAGATAGAGATATAATAAGAGAGAGGGGAATACCATTATTATAACATGCACATAGATTTCATTGAAAAGAATGAAAACTAATCTATAAAAGAATACTGAATTTTGGTAGACTAATTCTCTTCTATAGTAGCTAATTCCCATAAAATTATTATGTGCTATAATTTTATATTCATTGAAATCCAATAGCCTTGTAATTAAAAAAAATCATATCTTTATGTATTTGAATATTTCTCCCTTTAAATAAACTAATGTGTTCTCTTTTAGGACCCATTCTATGATATCCTTTTACATTTTACAATCAAAGAGAGAGATAGAATATGACTTTGACTACCCATATTTTCATATATTCATATTCTTCTTTACCTTGGTGTGAAACTACCTTAATTCTTCTGTTTAGATAAATTATATACCTTTAAAAGGGTTTATGAAACTAAATATTCAATATTATCATTTCCCTATAAGATTATCCTACCATGAACTGTGTCTATGGGACGCAATGAATATGGGATTTAATATATTAAAGTGGTAACTTCATTCTCGAACATCTCAAATAGATCATGGTAAATCCCATATTAGTGTAGCAACATTCAAGAACCCATCATATTCCAAACATGGAATTCACCTGGCCTATCCATAGTGACAGTAGTGTCATTGGAAAAAATTGGACACAAAAAATTGTGGTGGATCTAGAAGGCTCAAACAGTTTCCAAGTGATAGTAGTGGGAAGTGGTCATAAGCAAAGATTTATTGTAATATTCTTACTATAGAAAATAGTAGTATTGAGCAGCGGAAGCTGGTAGTAGTATGCGCCATAGAGGGAAAAACATGGAGGATAGAAGAATTACCTAAATGTTATGAAAAAATAGTGGAAACGATGGTATAACTGAGTAGTAGAACCAGGGTTTTAGTGGCATGTGTTATAAGGGATAGTAGGTATCATCACCTACTCATAGGTGGGATATCATGATAGTAGGATGGAATGGTTCATCACCACTAATACTAGGTATTATCCTCTTAAAAATGTATCCATAGAGGCCCACAAATAAAGATGGTCATATGTTGTTTTATTTCATCACCTCAACTCATTACAACGTAGAATTAGTGGATCATCTCACACATACATTAAACACATACTCACGGGCCCACTCTCACATGCACCGGTCTATCGGTCTGGGTACATCCCACTATGTATGTTTTCCTTGCATACACATTTCAATACCAATGCCACACCCCAGTAAAAACTACACTTATAGCTTGGTTAGCTACCCCCTTGGTGTTGGCTATGTGAAATTTCTTTGGGGTTGGGGGCTGGCATTGGTATTGGCCTATTTATTACAAAAATATTGGAATTAGACAATTATTAAAAAATCCAACAGAAATTAAACAACCAAAAAAATCAATATAATCATTCTTATTTAATACGAAATAAATATATATTTATAGTCAAAATTTCCCAAAACAAACTAAATTAATGAAATAATTGAATATGACATACTTAAATTCGTTATTTTAAATTAATATTTTTATTAAATGATTATATATATTATCATTCATTGGGCTATCAATTATCATTTGACATCAATATGTATATATCCAATTTGAATGGATGATAATTTAGATTTTAAAATTTCAATACCATGATACATTTTATGATATAGAACTGCATTAATAATATATTAAAAATATATATAATAACCTATAAAACATACCTTATATTATACATTTACAGGTTATCTTTCTGTTTGTTTCAGTTTTAGGGGTTTTGATAAACTCATTAAATATCATTATAATTCCTATCATATATATATAGTGTGTCTGTTAATATTATATATAACCTTCCCAATAAAATCCTGTAGTGATTAACATATATTTTGTTATACAATTTGAATAATGGTGAGATGTAGAAATAAAACCCCTAATGTTTAACTCCTCGAAAAGTTTTTCAAAATCATTTACTCAATATCTTTTAATTTGATGATATATATATATATATATATTATTTTCTATAACAAATGTTTTTATTTAATTAACATCATTATTATCATATCCTTTTCCATCAATATTTTTTGGGAAATAATTTCTTAAATAATTTAACAATTTATATTATTACTTCTCCAACACATACTAAACACAATTATGATAAATAGAAATACATTTTATATTATTAATGGCATACTTTTTAGGATTTTATAATTTATTTAATAAATCAACTAATACACCCAATAATTTCTTATAAATTATATTCATTTCTAAATATGTTACTATGATAGCCAAAAAACTATGTTACAAAATAAATTTTATTTCCTATATAGCGAATAATTATCATAAAAATAATTATATCACTATATAATGAGTTACTATATTTGTTTGGAGTAATATTTTATGATATGGATTTTACTCTTCAAAATATTCATTTTTTTGATGGTAGGATCAAAGATCCATTATTATACTTAAAATCAGGATAATAATTTTTTTTATTTGAAAAATCCATTCTACCAACAATCACCTACCTAGTATTTCATAGAAAATGATTAATCATAAACCATATATATCATCACATATTTTTCATAAAAACACATCTTCAGAAGAAATATATCATACCATATAAGATACAGAAAAGGAAAATAGGCATACATTATTAATATCTATATGATAATTATATATTATGGTACATTCAATTTTCAGATATAGAAACTCTTTTCATCATTACTAGAATTATAACTACAAAATAAATTAATTATTTCATATTTTTTTAATTTATATCATATTTGTAATATTGGTAAAATATACCCTTGATATCATATACCATTAAAAATCGAATAATTAATGTCTATAATATTGTTCCTAATATTGAAATTCCAAGGATTCTCTCAAATAAAATTAGATAATCAGAACAATTCTATTATATATAATGATTACACTCCGTCCTAGAACCTTTTTTATGTTTCAGTGAACACAACTAGAATCAAATGTAAGCATTTTTTTTGACTTTACAACTAACATTTATTTAACCTTTTTGAAATTTTACTCTTGTATACTATTAACACAACACCCAAATCAGTAAATCTCATTCCAAAGTTAAGCTATTCTCCACATTTTGATAAAATGGCCAAAACATTTTTTAAACAAATTAAACAAATCAGATTAATTGATATGATCACTTTTGAAATGATTTTATGTTTATGGTTATTCATCGGTAATTATTGAGTAAATGTGACTATAATTTTTATAATAATCTAGAGTCTCCAATTTAACAACAACCGTTGTTTATTTTTCGAGCAAGTAATTTTAGTAACTCATAGTTTTTTACACTTAGGAACTATTCATATGTTTTAGAAAAAATTAATATGTTTCCCACATTATTATTCTCTTTTAGAATATTGATCTAAATGTTTTGTTAGATGATAATTAATGTTGGCTCTAAAATTTTCATGTAAATTACAGTTATGAATTATTCTTGTGATTTCATTTGGAATCCATACTCCCTCAACTAACTCAATAAAATCAATCCATATTTATCTTACACTATTTTTAAAACTCATAGATTGTTTTACTAACTCAAAATTAAACTGAACTAAATTCCTACATAGATAAATAAATAAACATAATAATGTGCATGAAATATGATACTCTAAAGTCTTAAAATAATATGAAATTATCAATCACAATGGGAGTATACATGGAATGATGAATTGTTTCCACACACTTTTCTTGAAAAGGAATAAATATCCCGGCCATTGAGAAGTCTAACCCAATGTCCGTATACCCAATGATGATTTACTAAAGATATACCATAACTCGATCATACATTTAAAACCTAGTACGTATAAACTATGATCAAATTATTAAATTCAATATCAGAACCCAATACAAGAAAATATAAGTGTAGAAATAAACTAATCAAATTATCATACATGGTATGAAACTCCTTATATTCATGTTTGAATATTTATATAAAAAATTATCCAATTTAAAAAAAATATTATATTTATTCATAATATAGAAAGAATATTTAAGGATGAATTTAGGAATAATGAAATTCAGTGGGAAATTCATAAATTTATAAATGAGATAAATATTTTGGAGTTATTAAAGAATAAGACTATATATAAATATTTTTTGGCTTGTCCTTCCTATTTGTATGTTCTCTAATTATATAAATATTATCCCATTTCATTTGTTTCTCATATACGATTTCTCCCATAATATTCTTAATATATATTTTTATCCTAAATATTTTTATTTAAATGAAGTAAAGAAAATTAATAATTATATTCAATTAGTTAAACAATTTATATATTATAAATATCATATGTCTAATATTATTTAATCCTCGATCATGAAAATTTTTTATCCACCAGTTGATGTGTATTAAATAATTATCCTAAAAAAGAATATGTTAGTCAAACAACTTAAATATAATAATTATGAGAAAAAAAAATTTAATTATAAACACTTTTATATTTTTAACTTTTTATTTGTTAAAATTCAAAAATTTACCTTAAAATTTTTATATAAAAATTTATATCCAAATTAAATGTCATTTTGTTTAATATAAAAATTGTTCAATTATCAATATTTGATAATACAGTATTTTTATTAAATGTAAGAAAATCTATTAATAATTAATTAGAAACAACTTAAAATTTAATTACATATAAGAACATTATAAAATAAAAACAATATAATAAAATATATTTTATATTATTTATTGAAATTTTATAAACCATTTTATTTAATTTTAAAATGAATTAATAAAAAATTCTTATAAATATTGTTTTTAAAGATATGCATAAATTGTATGAAGTGGTATGACACTTGATGTAGGTGTAATGGTAATATCTATCTTAAAATAAGATATAAAACAAGTGGAACATGTATGAAAAACCCTACACACATAGCCTACGTAATTAAAAATTAGTTGTGCAAAGAATATCAAATTTAACATTATCCTCATATGGTTATATCCTACATAAGAATAAAATTGTTGCACTTATTAATCATATCCTATGATATATCCATGAAAAATATTAACATGATTATTTATATTGTGAATTGGATTTAATCAATGCATGTATATCATTGGATACCATATGTTCCTATGTACGATTAATCTGGAATATATAGAAATTTTTTTATGAATAATTTTACCCCTCGACTATAATGTAGACCATGTAGGAAACTAACTCTTCATAACCAAAAAGTCACAATTTACAACATACATTATATCTCTCTGATGATATGATGTCGTATTATAGGGACCAACATTAAAACTATTGTATATAACGATAACGTATATCATATACTATGTCCTATTGAAAATAATTTTATATATATTTCCATGGCCAAAAAATCATATATTGTATGATGTAACCTAAAATCTATAGAAACAATTAAAAACAATATTTTAAAACAAGACATATGAATTCCCAACCAATATTCATAAACACCATTTTATGAATCGTTTTGAGAATAAAATTACCTAGAAGATTTATTATTTCACTATTATATTGCTTAGGATCTATTAACACTTAATAAATGTAGTGGAAACAATTAAACCCCTACACCTATGATCTACCATGATTGAAACTGAATCGATTATCTATACATATAAATGAATAATAGTTTATGTATACATTTAATTGTTGATCCTATGAAACATTCGTTTAACAAATTTTATTTAATAATCACTCAGATATAGTTATTTTACTCCCTACTCTGAGAGGTATCCATTGGTTGAAAGAATTATGTATTTTAGGGAATGATTAAAATTCAAATAAAAAGTATTTAATTAAATCTATAAGAAATGGATGGAAAATAAAGATATATATTAGGGTGATAGAGGTCTAAATAAAATCATACCAAGTATTCTTTGGCATATAAATGGAGTTTTCTTATTTATATAGGCCCTCGGGACACTCCATACATAACCATGCATTAATATATGTGATAATAAATACATGATTAAAAATTAGTTTGTTAATTCATTCAACTCATGAAATGAATAATTCTATCTTAAATGTGTTTCATCATTTAAAACAATAATTTTATTTATATAAAACATGGAATAACATCCTAAAATTAACTCTTATTATAGGTTTTCCTCAGGAATTATATAACATAATATAATAATGGTAGTGGTGTTTTATCTCCAATAGAGAACCACAATATATGTTGAACTAAATTATATCATACTTCTTATACTTATGCATGTCATAATATACTATATACATATATCATATACTAAAATAGAAATCCATTTGTAATATATCCTCTAGAAATAGTTATGAAGATCATTAAATATAAATCGAATATTTTTTAAAATTTAATTAATAAAACATAAATTTGTAATGTGTTAAATAGTTTTATCATGGATACATCTAAAAGGGGATTTTACAAATGTAACATGGTGTACATTTTATGAAGGATCAATTATATATTACAAATATTGATAGGAAATTATTGAATGATTGTATGTATTCTTATTTAATTGGATATATCATGTACATCATGTAATGTTCTAATCCCAATGTATATTTTTTTCTTAATATTCACTAGTTTATTCTAATTATAACCTGATAAAAATAATTGGATTTATGTTAAGAATATCTTGAATTAACTATGAAGTAATGGGTTGTATTATTAGTATTTGTACATAAGGAATAATACTTTCTAATTTTTTATACTATGTAATGTTTCCAAATTGAAAATGATGGTTCTATAACCAAATTTTGAATTTAATTTTTCTTAATATTTGAGGTATTAGTATGAAGATTTATAATATTTAAATAATGGAATATTATAAAATTTATGTTGAGTGCATAATTATAATATACTCTAGTAATGAAGTTTCTTTGATCAATTTAGTCATCTTAAATATAGTTCTAATTCCATTAATTTTTATCCTAGTTGAGAGATTGTGAAAAATAATAGTATTATGATTGAGGATAAGAATATTGAAAAAATTTAATATAAAAAACTCAAAAACTTTTTCCATTTATTCTTTTCATTTATGTCATATTTTTCTTAGTTAACATTTATTATAGGACCCAAAATGATATATACAATCAATGAGAGGTAGAGGGGTGAAATATTGATCTTTTCCTTTAGAAAATTCCATTTTAATAAGATAAATATCAAAAATAGTTAATGGTTTAAAATTTTTCAAAAATAAGAATATAGGAATATTCTATTGGAGCACAAGATTTTAAAATTACCATTAATTAGTAAGAGTATCTAGTCCTTTCCATGGTTAAAAAAGAATAAAATTCCACAAAATCCATTAGAATGCACAAATTTTTATATGTGTATAGTAAGAATGCAATGAAATTAAAATTTTTTATCAATATTATCATAACCAAAATTTCATGTAATATATGCCTGAATAAAAATGTAATAATGATTTTTTACAAATATTTTGAAAAACTCACTAACAGAAATAAAATGTTGTTAAATTCTTCTCAAACTAATTTACTTTTTGTATTCATGAAAAAATTCTTTGTTCTCTTTCCAAATATTATTAAAGAACTTCTATCTTTTGTTTCTCTTTATAACTTTATCCATTCACTATTCATCTAATTTCATTGTCTGCTTTTTCATCAGAAATGTATTCTTGATTCCATCTATTGATCAATATAATTTTTTACACATCTTTATTATAATTCTTCAGGATATAAAAGTTTTTCTATTGAATTATATATTATTACGCTAATTTTAATACCTCTAATAAATAGAAAATTTTTATTCCTCTTCAATAAAGCGATTAGATTGTTCAAAAAATCATACTCAATCTTTGGCATACAAAATTTCATCTAGTATCTATGTGTGGAAATAGTTATATAATTCTTCATAATTTTTTTAAGTGAATTGTATATTTATATTTATAATATACCTTTGTTATATTTATATATTTTAGGGAAAGAGAATATTATGGATTCTAATATTATACTCCCTCCTAATAGAAACATGAAAATAAAATCTCCCACTCACTATAATTATCTTGAATGATTATTAATCCTTCTACAGTATTCTGGAATATTATCATAAAATCAATCATCCACAACCTTTACAGAAAATAAAAAAAACTATGAAAGCATAATGTATCTATAACATATGATATTTGGATCAATAAATGATCATATTTAAATCACCACAGTAATATATTTATCAAAACATCAAAAATAAAATTAATCAAATAAACAATTATACCACTGAAATTTTTTCTTGTTTAAATTTATAAAAAAACATCATTTCATATAATCTCCTTATAGTTTTTCTTTTCAAATATTATAGGAAATTATCCAAATAAATTCCAAAACTATTTCTACATCAAATGAAATATATCATAAATCCATTGACATAAATCCATTTTCCACCATCTTTCTGATGATATTTATACAAAATCTTCACTTGGCCATATTAAATCGACTTAGAAATTTATATATTCATAAATTAACATGTGATATTGTTTTCACATATGTAATTTCATGAATAGTTATTTCATATATTTACATTGTTCTTACATTTAATCCTTGGTTTCCCTGATGAGTTTTCAGTGAAAAATGGAGATGTAGGGCTTCACAGGAGGAGTGACATGGTTGGTGCACAATAAAGGGAGATTTTTCACCCCTACCCAAGAAATCATGTTACCAATTGTATTTTTGGATATTTTTTAAATACATGTTTTTCAAATAGTTTTTCAACCAATTTAGACTTACCTTGCATCTTTTTTCCACTTGGACAAAGAGGGGCACATGGTTGCCACACATTTTGGAATACCATGTGGGAACACCATGAGACTTATCCTAGTCATTAACATCTTGGAACTTACTAATTACCCTCTTATATTTTAACTCTATAGTCCTTTACCCCATTTCTCTCCAATTTTAGAATTCTCACCCTATGTCTATCATTACCTCTTCTTTTCACCATTATATCTTTATTTTTTGGGGCGGATTTGTTGTAGTTTTATCATGTATCTCTATGTAAGTTACCATGTCCCACCATTTTCACCTTTTTCATCAGTTTCACCTCCCACATTTTCGGGTTCTTATTTTCTAGCATTGTTTTTGAACTGAGAAAGATTGTATCTTTTATTTTTTAGAAAATTTTGATGTTTGTTTTTAAATATTCCCATACAAGGGTCTTGTGGGGGTGAGTTTGTGGTTTTATAACAAATTATGAATTTTTCCAAGTGATAGGTAGTTGGTTCCATGATTTTTCATTATTGGATGATTTTATCATTCATTATTGAATTTTTAATTTTTTTTATGACTTTTTTATGCTGAGAAACTTGTTTTAGATTGGATTTATGAAGAACATGTGATAAATATGTGTTTTTAAATGGAAGTGGTTATATATTTTTGGACTCATCATATTCTAATCATGTTTTAATGATCAAAAATCCTATTCAGTCAATAAAACTTATTAATTCTGTGTAGTATATCTCACATCAGATGTACAGATGATTAGTATTATTATACATCAAATTAAGTTGTCGAATATCTTAATTTCTATACAATAAGTTTTATTATTGTAAACTACATTTAGTTTACTTTATAATGATTTGTTTGATAAATTATTAAGTCTAATACATTCTATGAATATCATGTCTTATGTTTGAATACATATTTTTGGCTATGTCTGAGACACTGTGAGTCTTCCCAGAGTTATGTTTCTTTGGCTAAGGAACCAGACACCGTTTTCAGACACCATAACCATCCCGACACTATGAACCTTCAGGCACGATAACCATTCAAACACTATAATCATCCATAAACTGCGACCCTTTAGACACCATAACAATCTGAACAACATTACCATCCTAACATCGTGGCCCATCAAACCTCATAACCATCCAGACACCGTGACCCTTCAGACATCGTAACCATTCAGACATTATGACCAGACACAGTGATCCTAACACCAAATTTGTGCTACGGGTTCTTGATCCTTGTATATCTCTAGTTGTCCCCCAACTCAAAGGCATAGAAGGAGGCACTATTTCAAGAAGAAACCATTTCATGAAGACACAGTTTCCTGATAGACTGTAACACTATTTCTTAATCTGTTTTTCCATTTTACAATTAAATCTCCAACTATCATATTTGAAGACTTTAAATGCATTGACCTAATTAATGTTCCTTTGTGGAGATTTCATCTGACAGTACGTTGTATGAGGTGCCTAATACATGCATCTGATCATCATCAACACTTGAAATCCAAAATAAAAGAGACGTGGATCCAAGAAACAAATAAGAAAAATAAAGTGGGTGTGAGCTCCATAACAAAGAAACACATATTGAATTCTTAATATGTTAACCAACACATGAAACTCGACACATCTAAAGAACATACGATGCCTACTTAAATACAAGAGTCGAGAAAATATTTACAATGTCAACACCATAATGATTAGACACATGTTCTAGCTGACTTGTGATACTCTCTTTTCTAAAAGCGGACTCGATTTCTCCATTTGCTTCATCCAAGAAGCCTAGAGCCACATAGACAACCACTCAGTGCTCTTCTAACCATGTTACTTCATTTCTGCTTTGTTGTGTATCATTTTATTATCTTTCTAAAAGTGTGTTTATTTTTATAAAAACACTCTTTGTCTCCTGCATTAAACTGAAGGATACGAGATATCGTTTCTCAAAAATATTGTTAAACTTGTGTATACTGACAGATAAGTGTGGAAGAGGTACCTGTGTGGACTAGTAGTTTTTACCCATGAAGAATTGTGGAAGAGTTCATTTGACCTGGATAGTTCTACGTACTATTGTTAACCCTGATCTAGTTTGTGTATCATGTTTATCTATATAAGATTCATGGTGGCAGGTTATCGCGAAGTGGAGTTGATTAGGTCTCGGCTTGAGACGGAACCACTTATTTTATATCTGTTGTGTTGTTTAATTTAGTTTTCTATGTTTTCTGTTTAATCCAAAAATCACTAAATTTACTTTGATAGTTAATCATGGGAAGATGTTATAATTGTACTTAATTATTAAAATAGCTTCAAAAATTAATGTTAATAACCAATATTAAGATTACTGAGATTTAATCAATCTTCTAAGAAGTTATTTAAACCGTCAAACATTCATAACATTATAACCTTGATTAATGAGCATGTTGTTTTCTTTTTTGGGGAAATATTTTAGGAATAATTTTAAAACAGAAATTTTAAATAGATACTCAATTCACCCCCCTCTTGAGTAGTCCACTCTGACCAACATTTGGTATCAGTGTCTTATTTATTAAGAATCTACTTTTATCCTTATTCAACTATGATTGTAGTTTTACATTAACAATCTATAATTTTCTATCAATTATAAATTTCCAGATCTTGTAAGGTATTTATTTATAATGGATAATTTATTGGAAGGTTTTTCAACCAATAGACCCCCATTATTTAATGGAACCAATTATTCTAAATGGAAAATCAAAATGAAAATTCATTTAGAAAGTATGGGTTTTAAAATTTGTTCTTACTTTATAGATGAATATAAGATTCCTACTACTCATAGAATGACATGGGATGAACCTACAAAAACTACCTAAAATAACAATTTCAATGCAATTAATTCTTTATAATAATCCTTAATAGATGAGGAATTTAATAGAATTTCTACTTGTAAAATTACCCATGAAATTTGGGATACCTTATCTGTTTAACATGAAAGAGCATCTAGTGTGAAATATATGAGAATTAATACTTATATAATCAAATATGATAACTTTAAAATGAAACCTTATGAGCCTATTTCTAACATGTATCTCAGGTTCAAGAAAATTTTCCACACAATGATTTCTCTTGGACAAGAAGTCACTACTAACAAACAGATCAGGAGAATTCTCAGATGTCTTCTTGATAGATAGAGAAGAACCTCTGTCTCTATTAGAAAATCATGTGACATCAGCAAGATACATGTAAAAGAACTAATTTCATAACTGATGATGTACGAAGTGGAGATGAAAGTCAATAAGGAGGAGGACCATGAACCCAAACGAAAATCAGTTTCATTCAAAACAACCACCTCTAAAGACAAACAAAAAGGGAAATTGGAAGCTTCTGTAGAGAGTTCCAGTAGTGAAAAGTCATCAATTGATAGTGATGTGGAGATGACTAAATTAGCAAGTATATTCAATTGATTTTACAAAAATAATCACTTTTTAAGAAAGCCTATCTTCATGGGAATATATGATCAAAAACGATGTTGGAAGAAATATTATAATAGAAGTGACAAGACTGATGAGATTGTTTTCAATGAATGTTATCTCAAAAGACATACTAAGGATGACTACCCCAAGATTATGTACAAAATGAAATATGATGACTAGGACAGAATTTATAAAAACGCATTGAAAGAAACCTGGAGTTCTTCTAAGGACACTTAAAGTGACTTATAATCTTCACATCATGAATAGGCTAACAACGACAATCTGTGTTTTATTAAAAACACATCTCAGGTAACAATGGACTCCCCTGTACATTATTCATACTATTCAAGAGATGAGAGTGACCCAGAAAATATGTCTAATGATGAAATGATGGAATACTGCAATATTCATGAAGAAACATACAATAAACTAAATGATAAATAAAAATCTTTTAATAAATATCATTCTCTTACTATGACTATTAAATCAGATTTCACAACTGAAAAATTGAAAAATGCTCAACTGCTCAAGGAGAACAATGAATTAAAAATGTCTAATGAACAATTGAAGAAATATTTAGAAAATTTTAGCAATGGAAAAAATACCCTTACTCAAATTTAAAAAAATGTCTAATGAACAATTGATAGTTAGACATCTACTTTTCCAATTAGTAATATGTATCTAGAATATATAACATATATTTAAGATTAATGTAATAGTATCTAGAGGTTCTCATTATAGCCTGGGATCTACTATAACTTCTCGCCATGACAATTAACCATTGGACATTTCCATTATAATAGTGGATGTAGAAAAGTCTACACAATAATGGTAAGACAACATCATGAATATCTAACTGTACACATGACATGGTAATCAAAAGTACTGCATAGTTGGGTCTAGGGCACCCCTTATTTCAAAACTCCTACTTGCACTAGAGACAACTTGATAACTATACTTTTTAGCTACTCTCAAGATAAATACCATGATTCAACTGACTAATGGCCTTAACTGATGGGCATTCCATGTTTTCGCCATGTGGAATATCTGCTATATGCGACCACATCTACTTGAGTATAAATTATCAAGATATGGTATCCCCAAGTATATGCCTTTTTTCCATTGTCATAACTAGATAACTGGGAAAGTAAGAATATCATAATTTACATTATGATTATTCTTTTATCACTATGTGTGAATCCATGAACTGAAAAAAATCTTTGTGATTGACATATTCTTATTTACTTTATTAGCTGCAACATACTCAGTATTTGTAAGAATGGATACCACATGATTTTATGATCTTGACTCACTTATCACCATTTCCTAACTATGATACAAGATCAAATCAATCTAAGGATTTCTAGTTTGTGTCCCACAAAATTCTATTATACCTTCTTCTCCATATACCAGGTACATATCATTTGTACTTGCTGAGGTACAAGATGATAGTTCTGACGGCATCACTTACAGTGCTCCTGGATGTAATTGATATCTGCCTAAAATAATGTGTATTCTTTCAATATCAATTATTGTACATATTATGGAATGTGTGATTGATCCATCTCTAAATCATATCGTATCAATTCATAATATTAATCTCTACCCATGCTTCGAACATGTTATCCTGGAGAGATTGATCCATGTGACATTGGGAACCATTTTGAGCTTGAATTGTTCCAACCTGTATTATTCAATACCATGTCACTATATATAAGATTGACTAGGATCAACCAACCTATGGATCTACCTTGGTAGATCCCATTCCCTAGAACTCATGTTGCTACTTTTATTCAATCATTTGAGAATTACTTCTATTGTAATCTCATATAACTATAAGATCAAAATCTATTTTCCATATGTTGCCAAGTATAATTCACTTGGAAAAAATTGGTGCTCCCACTAACCTTTAGTAGACACAAATAAAAGATTCATTTATTATAGATGCTCTAAGGTATTATTGCTTACATTAATCCAAAAATTGGATTTCAGTATATTTTAACCCTTATTGGAATCATTTGATGTCATCATCTCTTTCTAGTTGCATCGTATAGGCACCTTCCATGATAGATGATCATGACATCCAATGACCAATAAAATTTTCATAGAATATTAACAATGATATGTAAAGTTCAAATGTATTTAGGCATACTGACTTGGTATAACCAATCAAGCCTTATTGGTACCAAGCTTGTACCATCCACGTATCTTATCATGGGAATACTCAGCACAATATTCAATTTATAAGCCCCTTTGTAATTTGATACATGGAATCCATTATTGAATTTTAATTGATCTTGTCAATATTAGATAATTACTGTATACTACATACTTGTAGGATTTATTATTTTCAATGAATAACATATCACTTTTCATGGTGAATATAAAACCATCACCATGGTTCGTTCTTCCTATGCAGTATGTGTCTCTGGAACATGCCTACTCCACATGTACTTATGGAACTTGTTCCTATGTCATCCATTTATGCACCTTGAGCATTGACTATGTCCAAGTTAATTCATCTCCCACTATCTCTAATAGATATGTGAACCCTTATATAGAAATTTAGTCTAATTCTTTACTACTTATTTTCTATCTTAGGGATTTATGTAATATCATAGGCAACTGTTAGGATAATTACTTAGATTCACCATGTGTTCAGATTGATGCATGTTTGTTTTTAACAAACACTTTTCATCATAACACATGATCTATAGAATAATGTATTTTCATCATACTATGAATCATATAATATCCATTTGAAATTTTATTTGGCATATTGTTTATGGGTTTATGTTGTTACTTCGAAAGGACATCATGAAATAAAATGGAAGTTACATCGGGTTGTAACATTAATACTACTTATATCATAACTTTGTTGTTTAAAATGTTCATTTAGGAATTTCTCTATGATAAAGTTTTTTATCAATGTAAATATGTAATACATTATCATCTATCCTCCTTATGATCATCAATATGGTGATGTAGATAAAGTAAAATGCTTTTAGGAATTACTCAATGCTACATTATCAAGATCGATGACTGTTTGGTCAAAATATTCTTCAGCATGCCGATCCGAAGAAACTCGTATCTTCTTACCAAACATATACATCACTATTCCTTAATAACATAAAGGAATCTTATGAAGTATCTTTACCCCTTTCTTTCTTTTGTAATAGTTCACACTCTCTTGTTGAACTAATCCTAAAGGCTTTGTTGCATAACTTTATTTCTAAAGGATTCTTTGTCTAAATTAAGGATGACAATAATACCATATGTGTTTAGATGTGACAGGCCTAAATATCATACTGGGTATATAGCTCACATACACTTCTCGGTTTAGTTTACAATGAATCATTTTTCCACAACTGGGTAGGTCTTACAATTTTATATTCATCATGTATATCCTTTTATTCAAGTATGTTTGAACTATTTGTTGAGTATGTTACCAAAAACAACATTCATTCCAAAACATGGAATAATGTATCATCATGTCCAAATGAGAACATGAGATAAATGTTTTTGGTTATACTCAAAAACATGTTCAATTTGAATCAATCACTTCATAATTAGAAGTTATGTGTTTCTCACCCCTGACTTAGGAATCACCCTTTCTCAGCTGCTTTGAAAAGACACTTAACACCTAAGAATGTTTCCCTACAGACTAGGTTACATTATTTCAATACATATATGTTAAATGTATATTGTATATAATAACCAAGATGTATGTGATAAACAATTCTTTATATTGATGAATATAAACTAAACTAAAATGGGTACTTGCTTCTAGTGTTTCAATTTTTAAACATCCATGAATTTATTTCAATATGTGATGAAAGTAACATCCTGTTAAATAACCATCCACTTTTCATTGAAGGAAAAGACAAATGTTCCAACATTACATTGGCCTTTAAGCCTTTTCATTCAATTTATTCACCATAAGAATAAAAGATGACATTATATCTAATATTCTTATTACTTGGATAATTTTACCTTAAAGGTAATGAAGTGATCACTCTATAATGTTTGTTTGTAACCTTAAACGAAACTAGAATAACTGGGTGTAAATGGAATAATAATTGGATGACATGAAAGATGGTGAATAGTCATTCACTTTACAGAAACTGAGTGTAACCATCACATTCATATCTTGCTTCACTTTATCCTTCGATACTTATTGGAGATGTGACTTCATGTAACATCATCCATGTAATGACGTAGAGACCGCAAATAAAATCATACATGATGATTGTACTATGAAATAATCATAATATTCTTAATTCATTAGTCTCCTGTAAGCAGTTTTACACCCTCGCTTCCTGAGGTGGCTTAACAGGTTGGGACACAAGCAGCTTCAATTTCCATTATGGTAGTAATGTGTGCAAGCGCCTATACTACACATGGAATTTAGTGCTTGTTTAGACATTAACTATGTCCAATATTTATCATAGTTTTATTATGGTATTACATTCAATTCACTACAAATAAAATTTAGCAGATTGTACTTTTAATATTGATTAAAAAATGTGACATTACTGATTATTTAGTCATTAAATTTCTCCCACTAATTTTTTGAATTATAAAATCCCCCTATAAATGAATTATAATACTCTTGAGTATTCAAGTGGAAGGTATCCCTGAGCATCCCACGTAGTCTATATGTTATGGCTACGCCACTACATAGAAGGTCCAAGGTAGGATTTTGGCTGGCCAACCGCATTATCATGCGATTCCGTGATATATTGAGTGAAGTCCCATCTTCAAATAATAATTACTGATTTACTTAATACTTGCCTCTAAAATTAAAACAAGCTATATATGGCTATTACATTGCTGAAATTTTAGTTAGGTAGACCCACCATCATAATAAGAACTCATTGGTAGTAAGAGGAACCCTTAGCTATGGCATGACCGGCACCTCGAACACCCAATTTTGTTTAAACTTGAATGTTGGAAGGAAGTTGTGACTTAATATTTTCTTTGAGGGTTTTACTTGTTTTTATCTCGATGAATGTGATCCATTTATATTAAACATGTTCATTTATATTGATTCAATAACAACTGAACTTTAATAGAGAAACACACGTCACTTCATTATGAATTTTATTATCAATTACTTTTTATATTTTCCTATTGTTCTAAAATATATAAAATAAAAAATAAATTCATAAAGGTAAACAATTACCCTGACTAGTCTTGACCATGTAAACGAACTAAGGGCATCGTACCTGAGTGGAAGCTTGACTCATGATACAACATTCCCTCTATCTTGTATGTTTGCATCGCATCTGGAAGATTTCCTTGTCTTGGGGGGGGGGGGTCTAAATCATGTCTATGTGTACTGCTTTATCTCAGTGGAATCCATGTGTCCTCTTGCAAAATCATGCACCACCTCGTCTTGGTTGGGTCCTTGTCGCTCGCCGTCTTTCTACAAAGTACAATAATACTCGCACGCAAGCAAGGAGAACTCAAGATAAAAATGTGCGCCAGATAAACATTGGGCCTACAGACCCTTATACATTTTAACCGAAAAAAGAAGATTCATAGACCAACTATTTAATATATTACAATCATTGTACATAGTTAAATAATTAATTAAATAAAAGGCATCATACATGGGTCGGTTCTCAAGACCAACAGATGTGTAAAATAAAGCGCAATAAAATTAAAAAGAATTAAATAAGTACGAGCAGGTGGCCCGACTTCCTATGCACCCTGCTTTGTCGATAATACCCTTTGATAATATTTGGTCACCTATATGGTAGTTTATTTTTATTCATTATCAATTATTTGGATATAAATCATTGTATTTGAGTTTCTTAACTCTGTTGTTTATGTGTATTTCTTGTCTCTTTTTTTTCTAAAATTTTCTTTTATCCATTGAAAAATTGAAACAATAATGGTTTCTAATATTATAAATTATGTTATAATAACATGAATGTTTAAATGTGTTTTCATGACTTAATAATGGATTTATTAATGTGATATTGTTTTGTTTGATAAAAAACCTATGATTGGAATTGTTTTAATTTATTTTAAAAGCAAAAATTATGTAATTTTTAACTACCGAGGTAGTATTTAGATTTTATAAAAGTTAAACTATATTTATTTTAATTTTAAAATGTTTTTATGAGTTTTTAAAAATATTATATTGAATGTATAAATATGTTTATTCTGATAAATGTTTTTATTTGGGTTTCTATCATAATATGACTTACTTCATTTATATACTGCGATTAATTTTTATATTATATAGGCTATTTAATATATAATGGGGATGTTTATGAGAAATATATTTGGGTGGTCAGATATGTGTGTTTTAATAATGCACTCATTTTAAACAATGATTTATAATTTCATGGAAGGACATTAGCTTCAGATTGGGATTTAGATACATAATCCACTAGTTGGGAATACATTGAGAAACTAGTAAGGGTATCTAGATGACGTGTAGATTATATGATTAAGGTGATTATGTAAGATAACCTCAATACTAGTATGGTGGTTCCATTGAGATAAACTTTTATATTTTCCCCTTTAGATTTTAGTGAGATTATCTTATAATGATGACCCTTTTAACATTACTATTTTTACATTATAAAAGGCTTTTACACTTTGAAATCAAATCAACTTAACTTTATAAATGTTTTATGGTTATATGTTTTAAAAAGAAAATGATAAAAGATTTTATATTATATATAAAGTATTATGTTATATTAAAATAAGTGTTTTATTCAATTTTTTCAAACTAGCATATTGATATTACTTCTAAAATAGTGTATAAAATATTTAGAGACATCTTTCTAAGTTATGTAGTTAGTAATTATATATAAATCTCTATTGTACATGAATATTATATTTTAATATATCTTATAGGTACATGATGATGTTCTATTATGATAGGAGCTGGACCATGGACTCATATGTGGTGCTATAAAGGTAGTGTCACATGGAGTTAATTTGTGTCTAATAAAGAAATTTATTTATCTCAATTTTATTTTATATTGTGATATTTTTATTTTTAGACATAGGTTCTTCCTTTTATCATTTCTTCTAGTTTTTGGTATGTGAATAACTTTTATATTTACATTTTATTGTTGGGAGTATAATTTTTAAATTTTCAATATTTGTTTCCCATTATAACATCTTAATTTTTCTAATTTTATATGATGTACAACATATAGGTCCATTATGTCTATTTTCTAAATAAAATATTTAGTTTATAAATGTTGTTTTTAATGAAAAAATGATTATTATTTTGGATGTATGATACCCTTTTCAATTATAACAAACTATGGTGACCATGAATGTGACTTAGGATTATAAAATTTTATCTTGCGTATTTGGTGAGGGTTTTTAGGTTAATATGTTACAATATTATTCTATAACTTATTGGGAAAATATATTTTATATTTGAGTTGGGATTAGATGATTATTGTAACTTGTAGGATTTATCTATTTTTTCTATTTCTTTTATGTATACATTAGAATTCTCTACATACATAGATTTATGATGGTTAGGGAAGGAACTAGTAGAGTATATTTATATACATAGCCCAACATTATATATTTTTTCATATAATTATAATATTGTTTTGATGAAGGGTTTTGGTCATAATTTCTCAAAATAATTATGACTGAATTGATATATGTGTCTTGTATATTAATTTTTTACAATTACATGTATTATATTTGGATTTTGATTAGTACTTATGATGAAATATTTCTTTGCGTTATCATTTTAATAAAAATTACCAGATATGGTTATTCATTTTGATAATTTTTAATAAATTATTTTAAATATGTAATCATTTTAAATTCATTATACTATAATTATAGAATCATTAAAATGGTAATTCTACCCATATTTGTGATATTTTTCGCTTAATGCTTATCATAAACTGAAAACCTATTAGTAGTGGGATTCTGGAGGTTTTGCATTATTTTTTTTGATCATGTGTATGGGTTATTCAAAAACTGGGTCATGAAACCAATAAACCACATTATTTGAAAATATCATTTAATTAGATATATAATTTATAGGGTTGATGTAAATATTGTTTGAGTGGATCTAAAATATAATTTAGTATACCCATTAACAAAATCATTATTGTAACAAAAATTCAACAAGAGTTTAAAATAATTTGGTATTTAATATGTGAGAGAATTGATTCAATGTAGTCAGTTTTCTCTATGTTACAAATCTATATGGGAAGCTTTTGAAATATTCTGGATTTTTCCATTATCCAAGTAAATATCTTCCGAATACTAGTTCCATAATATTCAACCTTGGTGAATTTGAATTAATTATATCAAAAATATTGGATGTTCCCCATTGTTTGAAGATTATAAGGTTTATCATAACCCATTTAATAGGTATAAACTGAAGATACAACCAATATGCTACCTCCTCCAAAGGTAACCATAGGAAGCTAAATTTTTAATATTAATTTATAGAAGTATTATTCTCCATCACTATAGCCTTCTAGAAATAGAATTAAATGATAGAAAATAAAATGTGATCATAATATTGTATTTTAATTATAAATATGGTCACATATATCAGTTTCATTGTTTAAGACTACTTTTATCAACCTTGAAATGCTCTTAAAATGCTTCTCCATAATATTGAATGTTTAAGAAACATTTGTATTATGAAAATTACAAAAAAATTAATATTTTAATTATTTCAAAATGGGTAATTTAGAACATAAAAAATCAATGAAAATATTATAAACTCTTTTAGTAATGATAACACTAAATGATATAATACATTCATGTTTTATAGAACATGTTTAAGATAAAAGGTGAAAAAAGAATCATTATGAAATATAAAATATTATATCAAAACATGGAAGGAAATATGACCATATTTCTACTAAATTTTTAGGATTCATGTTCATATATATATATATACTAATATAAAACTTCTACTAAATATATTAGGATTTTTTTAACTTCAACATAATCTCACAACTCATTTTACAAATTGTGATAATATATTCAAAAATATTTGGATAACATATAAAACTATTTGAAATAAGTTATTGAATATATCTTATATTTTGTACAATCACATTGTGAAAAAATAACTCTAATTCATGAAAACTTTTTTTTGAACTCATGGGAATTTATTGTTTTGAAAAAATATTATTAATTCAAACTCATTTATTTTAGAAAAGGAATCACCTCTAACAAATAATTAGGTACATGAAAACAACATATGGATTTTCAATGACCTAAATCAATAACATGCATCTTTATACCTTTAATCACTAGCTGTATATGATACATCATTCATAATTATAAAATCCATTTTACAACACATCAAATCATACCATAAGACATGAAGCATGTAAATCTTATATAGGTAACCCATAAATTATTATCAATTTAATTACTAAATAAGACATACAAATACAACTCATGTTGAAGATGAGTACATCAAATTTCACTCGCCAATATGAATAATCATACCACATATCATTTATCTAGGTATAACTAAATACTTCGTCAGTCTTACTTAATCAAGGTTTTAAATATGAAACCAGTACTATATGAGGAAAAATATAATTTTATATATGAAGAAAAATATTACATGATGAAAAACAGACTCAACCATGTTGATATTATCTCAACCATTGGGTTGACATAATAAAGGTATCAAAAAATGAATTTCATTATGAATGGTACCTTGTTAACCTCAAGAAATATATTTTACTATAGAGCATGAATCGAAGATTACAATTGAAAATATTTTGGTAACTTCATGTAGTATACTTGGATTGGTTAATCTAGAATGCAATACATAATTGTGTCTCATGAGTGAAATATTTATATCATATGGGCCCCTATCTAGATCAATCAAAATAATTTATAACAACCAATATATCATTGTGTTGACCATCGATTAGGGATATAATATAGACTAATATCTATTTGTTTAGTTATCATTCAACCATCATATAATATAAGTATCCCATATGAATGAATAATGAAGAGTTGATTCCTTTGTATAACTTGATATGTTTCTTATTCTGATAATATTTGACAATATAGAGTCAAAACAATACATAGGTCTCCTTCCTACCATATTCTCATATACATGTACCTCAGTAATCTTGATCTCATAAATATTTTGTTTTGGTAAATATATTACATATCATGAAACATTAATTTAACCACCACACAACCATTGAAAAATTCTCACACTAAACCCTTTAATGAGATAATATCTATAATGAAAAAATTCTAAAATAATAGATATATTTTTATTCTTAATACTTATAATTAAAAAATAAACATCATATTAAAACCAATTTTATCCTTAACATATGATGTTATAATTTTAATAACCTCTATTATTTAAAATAAATAAATACATAACACACATTGAATATTTTTTCAATTATTAGTTTCTTATAAATTCAAATTTTTAAAAAAAATTATTTAATATTGTGGATTTTATAAATGTGACTCTTTCATTATGCTCTTATATTAATAATATATCATAAATTATTCTCAAGTATAGGGTTTAAAAGGGGTATTTTGATTTTAATTATATTAGTATCTGTTAGTGTTGGTGGCCTAGAACCAACTACATTGTACATTATTCAGTAATAAATACTTTATCACATCTTGATTGTTCTTTTCCATGACAATTCATGTGATAATTTCCTAAGGACATTTGTTGCATTAAAGGGTCATAACGTATCCCTGCTATGATGAGAACCCAAAAGAGCCATAATACTATTCTTGAATATATAATATATGGTTGGATGATGTTATTTGAGGGACAAAAATAATACAATCCATTTGGGTTGAGGTCTCATAAAACATTGAGGCACCTTTTCATGGTGTGCGCCCTTGGTAGTATCTAGGAGGATATTATGAGAATGAGAATCTCTAGTAGGAAATCCAAATTTCATAGTTTCATTGGATGTTCCTATCTATGGATGTGTGTATTGGTCCTTAGACCTTATGATTATTATTAATGGGTATTACAACTTGCACACTTAGATGTATTGATGACAACTGTGATGATGCATTGTTCTTAGCGAGGTAGGATATGTTGGGTGAGTCACAGGTGATACTACATTAATAGGTAATTCGAGAAAGGATTTTTCCCTTAGGTTCCATAACGGAAGTAGATATCTTAGAACATTTCATATAATTGATATAAGCTAAATAAATCCATGGCCATGGTAAGGAATGGGCAAGTTTAATTCTGGGAAGTCAAAGTAATAATAAATGAGAACATGGGTTGATGACCCCATCATGCAACCCACTTGATTCGAGATATCATGAAAAAGGGATTATATTACAGTGTAAGAATTCGTAGCAGGTGACATGTCATTGCGGCGTTAACTTGTTTATATATGGGTGCCTTCGCGTGTTTCTAGATGCCAACCTTGGAATTTAGGTGGGCTCCTCCTAATGCGACTGAGAAAGAGGCCTAGATGGTCATGTACTATGTGTGTCCATGTATCTCAGTAAAATATTAATTTAACTAGTTAAATAAAGATTATTCTCGATTTTTGTTTAATAATTATTTAAGGATGACTAATTTCAATTTATATCACTACTATTTATTCGACAGAATATATTGTGGGAGAAATAATATCTTTATTAGTGAGTAATGTTGTGATATTTATTTTAGAAATAAATAGCCTTTATTCATGGTCTAATAAATGTGGTGGAGGAAATGAAGAAAAATTGACTAACAAAAGTACATGTCGTGTATATTAAATATACATGTTGTGTATTTTTTTCTGGGAATATATGACAAAAAATATTATTTATTTAATTAAATATTATTAGGTGTAGTTCGTTGGTTGCGTGTCAAGTAATAATAATAGTCAACTTTTATAATTAGACAGGGGGTATTACTATGAATTAAATGAAATTAATAATTACTTTTGGGAAATTAATTCATTTTATTATTCAATGTAATTAAAAATACCAATTATAAATATTTCTCATTAGCCTAGAAATTTTTGTGTGGTTGTGCATAACGGATTTGGAAAATATTTCAAGCCCAGAGAGAATACTTTTTCCACCGAGAACACTCTCAAGATATGAGAGGGAGATCCACCTCCATCTGATCAAGGAAATTGAAGGTGGACATCGAAAGCGAAGGCTCTTCCATTCTAGCACCCAGAGATCCCTTCAGCGACATCCAGAGATAATTGGAACACATGTGGATCACCGCTAGAGGATTCTTACACTTGGTTTCTACGACGCAATGACATATCACATTGGATCTTGACCGGAAACATCAACGAAGAAATAATTCCATCAAGGTAATTCTGTACAATTAATCAAATTAATTATAACCAACATATGATGATCCTATCTATGGTTCCGAGACTCCCCTCTTTATTTTTCAATCTTCGTTCTATTCTGAAGAACTGGTGTTTTATTATCATGACAGATCTAAAATTGATCATTTTTAATGCTAAAATTAAAGTTGGGTACACACAACAACGCACTTCTACTGCGCTCGGAACCCACAAGTGGTATCAGAGGGGTCATATCGTTGGTTATAATTATTTATGTTTTTCGTTGGTGATTTACGCATGTAATAATTTAGTTATTTCAATTCAAGTTAAGCATTCATTAAAATCTGAATCATGAGATATGTCCGTCCTCTCACATTTCTCGTTCACCTTACAGAAATGAATTTTTCTTTTAGTTTTGATTAAAATAAAATAAAGGATCTCATCTGGAGGTGCCAAAAGATCCTGGCCATACAACACCAGAATACAGTGCGTGTATTCAGAAGTACACACCGTGGAGTCTTGGTTCAATTCATAAGACTGGTCCGCCAAATTAGGTCATGTGTTGGAGTATTCCTAAGTCATAAATGACATAGTTTTTTGGCCATGAACACGTGGAACATAGTTTTTGGATTACATGCCATGTGGTCCACTGAACATGGCATGTAGTCACTTTGAGCTAGGGTTGGACCATGTACCTGGAACACGGCTTCCCTGGTGGTAAAACGTGTATCTCGGATACTACATGGTGTGTGTCCCACTAAACACACCTTGTACTCCGAAAAATTTCCAAAGTACATCTACACGCCATGTCCTTGGGCGTGTACTTCGGATGGACGGTGAACAATAGTACACGACTTGTAGTTGGAACTACACGCCCTATACTCATCTTAATTAAGAAGATTTATTAAAACTTATTATTATATTATACAAACCCTTGAGACGTTTACCATAGTGCAGTTATAAGGCTAAGGCACAACACATGATTGGTGTTTTATATATATGTGTGTGTTTAACTTAACATCTGTGTGATGTTCATTTTTACTCGTTGGGTAGCTATGAATGGAAACTCATAGGGTTTCCTCCATGGTACAAGTTATGTACAAAGCTAATTTTAAATGAATTTATTTGTTTGAAATTAAAATGGATGAGAATCTCAAGGAAAATGGTTTAAGATAAAAGGATTGATTAATTAAAGATAATTAATTGATTCGAGCGTGATTTATCATAAACAAGAACGATTATGGAATTGAATTCTAGATTTATTTATTCACAAATATCATTTCTTGTATAGATGATCAAGAGCTAGACCAAGACCTTTGTATGTGAATGGTTTCATTAAATTTATTTATTTAAATTATGTTTGTTGGCCTGTGATCCTTCTCCAAATTAAAAAGTAGGGTCAGCGCACCCAACTTTATTTTTTGTAAAACCCCCTTTTTACCCCTCACTTGCGTGTGAGATAAATGCATATATAATAGATGGAGCTCCCAAGCTAGTAGAGGAGGCTCAAGTCAGGAGCCAAGGTGAAACCAATCCAAGGAGACACAATGGTGGACAGGTGGAAAGCTGTAAACATGAACCCGAAAGGTTCAAGATGTTTCTCCCCATGTTCTTGGGTTAGTTTATCAACCGCTAGATAAACTAACAAATATAACAAGCTCATGATCATACCATTTATTTTCTTTCTGTCAGTTGCATGGTTTATTTATTGTGGGTGTGTTTTCACGATCGCACAATTAATGAATTAAAATCATTCAATATGGAACTAAAATAAGATAGGCTTATGCGTAAAATATTATCTTAGACATGGTTAATCACTTAAGTAAATCCCAAATAATATTAACATGAATTTAATCAAAGATAATAAAATGGAAATTTACGTATAAGAATAAAATCCCTCAAATAAATATTAAGTCGTTATAGCCTTCCATAATCTTGGTGATAATCGAACCATAGATTAAAGTGCTTGACCAACCCTAGTTGGGGTGATTTTAATTATTAGGAAATTATAATTCTTGTTTTTGGGGTGAATTCATTTGGTTCGCATCAAGGGTTGACTGCTATAGTAGGACATGGTGTGACCAAGAGGCAAAGGTTGAGGAAATCCAAAAATAATAGGATTTCAGGATTGGGGAGTCCACTCAGCGGATCAAGGAGCTGCGAGTTAATGCAGTGGGCATTTAGAATGCCTACCTAAAACCCTTCACGTTTCTTGACCAACCCTAGTTGGGGTGATGCAATGGGAAATAAGAATCCTTGCCACTAGAATATTCAGGAAATAAAAAATTCTGAATTCAATGGTGAGGGATGTTGGATTTCAATTAAATAGTGGGAGACTAATAAGTATTAATTTATTTATTTATCTCAGCTTTATCATAATAAAGTTCTAAAACTTTTCACATATTAATTTGTATGAACAACAATAAAAATGTCTCAAACATATCATTTCTAACCACACTCAAGAAGGAAAACCTTCTCACTGGCACAAATTTCCAAGAGTGCAAGAGGCGTTTATGCATCATCCTTCGCCATGAGGAGAAATTGTATGTGCTGGAAGAACCTATTCTAGTTGTGCCTAGAAAAGCATCCAATGATGAGGAACTATATCTCTATATGAAACACGTGGATGATTCAATAGATGTCCAGTGTTTCATACTGTCATTCATGTCTAATGGGATATTGAAGCAACATGAAAATATGGACACGTATAGTATGATGTATCACCTTAAGAATCTCTTTCAAGAGAAGGCGAGAAAGGAGAGATATGAGATCTCCAATCCATTTTTTACAACTAATCATGGAGATTATGTGCCATCTGGGCCTCATGTAGTCAAACACATTTGTTACATTGAATGCCTGTACATCTTAGTGATTATGTTCCAGGATGAGTTGCATACAGATCTCATCTTATCATCATCGCCCAAGACCTTGTCTATCTTTATTTTCAACTACAGAATGAGAAACAATGAGAAGAGTATATCGGAACTTCCATCCTTAAATATCCATGTATATAAGGACATGGGGCTTGAAAAACCCGTAGTCCTTATGGTGAATAAGAAAATAAAGGACAAGGAAGAGGGGCCAAGGACTTATAAATGGCATGAAGCCCCCGAGAATCCTCCCTCCAAGAAAGGGAATATCCTTAGGTAGGGAAAGTAATGGGAGGCGGTACGTTTTCATGTGTAATTCAATGCCACATGAATAGGAATTGTACCCATAAGTGTGGGGATACTATAGGTTTGTTCGTTATCGAGTGTAATATTTCCATTTCTACACATTGTGTATTAGATACAGCTTGTGGGGATCACATCTGTATTCAAATGCAAGAACCAAGTAGATTTAGAAAGATTGTTAGAGGAGAGTTAGATCTTTGAGCTGCCAATAGTGTGAGAATGTTTGCGTTAGCCATTGGCGATTACCACCTCTCATTTCAGAATCAGATGATTTTAGTTATAAATAACGATTATTATTTTCCTAGTGTTACCTAGAACATAACATCTGTATCTTGTCTCGATATGGGTGGATTTATTTTCATGTTTGATAATTAAGGTTGTGGACTTTATAAGAACAAGGTATGTTATGGTATGACACATTTAAATAATGGTTTTTATGTATTAAATTAGGAAAAATAAGTGTTGGAAATCGATAACAAAACATACTCACATGACCCAAACATCACCTAGTTGTGGCATCACTGTCTCAGTCATGTAAACAAAAATCACTTCACAAATCTCTGCTAAGATGTTTATTTAGACTCTACAAATCTAAAACCACTTGATAGATGTCACACTTGTTTACAAGGTAAAATTACCAAGCTGCCTATTGGTGTACAGGGAGAAAGGTCCATAGAGCTTCAAGGATTGGTGAACACAGATGTGTGTGGTCCATTTCTAGTAGAATATAGAGGTGGATATTCTTACATCATTACTTTTACTGATGATTTAAGTAGATATGGATATGTATAATTAATGAGGTATAAGTCAATGGACTTAGAGAATTTTAAGGAATTCAAGAATGAAGTATATAATCATCTTGGTAAGAGGATAAAGAAGATTCGATCGGATCGAGGTAGATAATATCTGAACCAAGAGTTCATAAATCTTCTATGGAAGTCTGGGATTCTATCTCATCTCACTCCTCCTTAAACACTACAGTTGATTGGTATTAGTGAATGGAGAAACTAAACCTTGTAGGACATGGTGAAGTCAATAATGAGTCATGCAGATCTTCAATTATCCTTTTGGGGATATGCATTACAGACTACATCATAGACATTAAATCGAGTACCAACCAAGGTGGAAAATGGAATTCCCTCTGAGTTATGGGATGGAAAGAAACCCATTTTGTCATGAACACATGTATGGGTATGTGAAGAATTTGTTAAGGCCTTCTCAGGAAACAAACTGGAGCCTCAGGGCATGAAGTGCATCTTTATAATATATCCCAAGGAAACGAAATGATATTACCTATATAACCCTTCAGACAAGAAAGTGACTATCATCGGACAAGATGTATTTCTTGAGATGGAGCACATCCTCAAAAAGGATATTGGGAGAAAGATTTACTTCAACGAAGTTGATGCTCCAGATACATAGGAGTTGGTATAGGGACAAGTTCTATAGGTCCCTATGGAAGAGGTTCCAAAAACATAGGTACTGCATAGGGAGCTCAAGAGAGGTATGGGAACCAGAGATATTCGGTTTCCTAGTCACCCATGATGATGAATCATTATTTTTGTCAAATGATAAACCTCTATCCTACATGGAAGCAGTAGAAAGATCAGAAGATACAAGATGGCTTGAAGATATGAATTTTGAGATGGATTCCATGTATCAGAACAAAGTCTAGGTTCAGGTCGATGAGACAGTTTATGTAAATCCTATTGGATGCAAATGGTTATTCAATAGAAAACTGGACATGGAAGTTCCAGTTAGCACCTATAAAACAAGGATAGTGTCTAAATGATTCATAAAACGCAAAATAATTGACTGTGATAAAACTTTCTCACCAGTTTCCATGTTTAAATCCATAAGAATCAAACTTTCCATAACAACATACCATGAATAAGAGATTTGGAAAATGGATGTCCAAACAACATTCTTTAATGGTAACCTTTGGTAAAATATCTATATGACACAACCAGAATAGTTAGTGATAGAAGGTGAAGCCAACTAGGTTTGAAGTTGCAGAAATCCATTTATGGATTAAAGCAAGCATCCAGGTCGTGGAACATTCAATTTGATGAATCCATAAAGGAATTTGGTTTCATTAAGAACGACTGTGAGACATGTGTTTATAAATGGTTTAATGGGAATGCGATTGTTATCCTAGTTGTATATGTTGATGACATATTGCTTATTGGAAATGATGTTCCAGTCTAATAGTCAGTTAAGGACTGGTTGGACAAGTGTTTCTCCATGAAGGTATTAGGTGAAGAATCCTACATTCTAGGGATCAAGATCATTTGTGATAGATCCAAGAGGCTTCTTGGACTAGTTCAGGGTACATACATTGACCAGATACTAAGGTGATTTAGTATCGAATAATCCTAGAGGGGATTGGTTTCAGTGTCACATGGCCTACATCTTTCTAAGAAAATGTGTACTTAGACACAACAAGAAACGATATAGTGAGTAAGATCCCATACACTTTGGATATAGGAACCCGCATGTATTTCGTGTTATGTACCAAGATTGATGTTTCCTATGCGCTGAGCATGGTAGGTAGATATCAAACAGATCTAGGAGAACAGCACTGGACTGCTGTTAAGAATATCCTTAAGTATCTGAGAAAACTAAGGATATGTTACATGTGTATGGAGGAGACGAGGTGCTTGTCATCAGAAGGTATGATGATGATGGATTTCAGATAGATTATAATGATATGAAGTCACAATATGGATATGTTTTCTGTCTCAATTGAGGATCTGTGAGCTGGAAGAATTTAAAGCAACCAGTTGTCACTTATTCAACTGTGGATTCCCAATATATTTCGGCTTATAATGCATCCAAGGAAGCCATCTGTATTCGAAACATTATCTAGGATCTTGATGTGGTGCCTATTAGTAAATATCATGTCACATTATATTGAGATAATACTTCAGCGGTGGCTCTTGCAAAAGAACCAAGGTCACATAAATGGACCTAGAACATATCCAGAAGTATCACCTCTTAAAATATTTCTATCAAAGGGGTGATGTTGCAGTAATGAGAGTTTCCATTGAATAGAATGTGCTAGACACCATTACTAAAGGCCTATCTCAGTAGAAGTAGGCATATCATGTGAGATCAAGGGGGTAAAAAGTTTTTAGCAGTTCTCTCTAGTCCAAGTGGGAGTCTGTTAAAGTTGGTGGCCTAGAACCAACAACATTTTACTTAATTCATTAATAAATACCTTATCATATCTTGATTATTCATATTCATGACAATGCATGAGATAATTTCCTAAGGGTAGCTATTACATTAAAGGGTCAAAACGGATCCCTGCTATGATGAGAACCCGGAAGTGCTATAACACTATTCTAGAATATATATTCTATGGTGAGATGATGTTATTTGAGGGAAAAAACAATATAGGCCATTTGGGGTGCAGACTCATAAAACATTGAGGCCCCTTTTTATGGTGTGCGCCCTTGGTAATATCCATGAAGATATTATGAGAACGAGACCCACCAATAGGAAATCAAAATTTTATAGTGTCATTGGATGTTCCTATCTATGGATGTGTGTATCGATCCTTAGATTTTGAGATTATTATTAATGGGTATTAAAACTCACAATCATAGATGTATTGAAGAAAACTGTGATGAAGGAATTTTCGCAGTGAGGTAGGATATGTTTGGTGCATTACGAGTGATACTACATTAATAGATAATGCGAGAAAGGTTTTTCCCTTCAGTTCCATAACGGAAGTTGATATCTCAGGCCCTTTGATGGAATTGAGATAGCCTAAATAAATCCATGGACATTGTAAGGAATGGGTAAGTTCAATTTCAAGAATTCAATGAATGAATAATCGAGCACATGGGTTGATGGCACCAGAATAAAATCCTCTTGATTCGAGATATTGTGAAAACGAGATTATATTACACAGTAAGCATTCATTGGAGGTGACACATCATTGTGGCTTTAACGTATTTCGTTCTGGGTGCCTTGGCATGTTGTTAGATGCTAACCTTGGACTTTAGGTAGGATCCCCCTAATGCCACTGAGAAAGTGTCCTAGAGGGTTACAAACTAAGTGTGTCCATTTATCTTAGTTAAATATTAATTTAAGAAGTTAAATAAAGATTATTCCCAATTGTGGTTTAATAATTATTTAATAATTTCTAATATCAATTTATTTCGACACTAGTTATTTGAGAGATTATATTGGGGGTAAAATAATATATTTATTATCGAGTAATGCAATGATATTTATTTTAGAAATAAATATCCATTATTCAATGTATAATAAATGTGGTGGAGGAAATAAAGAAAAATGGAAAAACAAAAGTACATGCCATGTATTTTAAATATACACGGTGTGTGTTTTTTTCTGGGAATTTATGAGAAATAATATTATGTATTTATTTATTTAATATTAGGTGTAATTAATTGGGTGCATGTCTGGTAATAATAATAGTTAACTATTATTATTAGGCATGGGCTATTACTAAGAATTTAATGAAATGAATAAATTCTTTTAGGTATTTAATTCAATTTATTATTTTATATAATTAAAAATCCCAATTATATATATTTCCCATTAGCATAGCCATTTTTTTCATGGTTGTTAACAATGGATTTAGAGAATATCTCAAGCCAAGATTGAATCCTTTTTCCATCGAGAACGCTCTCAAGCTACGAGAGATAGATCCACCTCCACCGGATCAAGGCGATCAAAGGCGGACATCGCAAGAGAAGGCTCTTCCACGCTAGCTCCTGGATATCTCTTTGGCGATGTCTAGAGATACATGGAGCACGTGTGGATTACTACTATAGGAGTCCTACACTTGGATTCTACAACGCAACGACAGATCACATCAGATCGTGACCGATAACATCAATGAAGAAAGAATTCCATCATGGTAATTCTTGTCAATTAATTAAATTAATTATTACCAACATAAGATGATCCTCTCTATGGTTCTGGGAATCCCCTATTTCTTTTTCTTTCATCATTCTATTTTGAAGATCCGGTGTTTTATTATCGTGATGGATCTCAGATTGATTGTTGTTAACGCTAAAATTTTAGCTAGGTGCACCCAACAACACGCTTCTGTAGCACTCGGAACCTATAGTATCATCATTTATTTGTTATATTTTAAATGTTTTTAACTATAAACCATATTTTATTAAACTTTTAAAATTTAAATTTCCTTAAATTATCCATATATGACAAGAAATATTTATTAAAATAAATAAAACATATTTATTTAGAATAAATATCCTATAGAAAGTTTTTAATAAAAATGTCTCATAGGGAATTTAATATGTAAATTGAAATATCCTAAACATAAAATCAGTAGTCATCAAAATATTTTTATTGATGGGTGGTCATATTATATCCTTAAAAAATCAAACAACTATGATAAGACAATTTTATACTGGTTAATACATTGTAATCATTATATCAATTATAATATTATTTTATATAATGGATTATCTTATACAAATTAATAACCCAAATTTATGGATCCTCAATTTCCAGTTTTTGTCTAAATTTATATGTTTTTAATTGTAAAATTATTAGGTATAGAAGTGGTGAGTGGTAATTAGGGGTTTTAGTTCTCATTATTTTCATTATACTACCCCATTAAATTATGGTATTTATTTTTCTATTAGAATGGACTCAAAGTTATGAATATTGGGATGGATTTTGAAAGTAATATAAAGAATCAGAAGAAGGGGTAAAGTGAAATATCATATTTGTTACTCAGTGGTAATATTCTATGTTAAGACCAAGATGCGTTGAATTTTATTTGAATAGAATTATATTTTACTTTGGGTTGTATTTTGTTTGAAATATATAATTAACTTATAAAATTGAACCATTTATTAAAAAGGTGATCAGACTGAGTCCAATGGATCAATTCATTAGACTAAGTGATCGGATAGAGGATAGAAACAAATGTTTTCTAACTATATTCACCATTCCATTGGACAGTGATGTTATAAAAAAGAAAATTAGGTGATGTTATAATTATCAGTGTACCAAACATCATGAATATATAAAATATATTAATGATTCTAGCTAAAGTTAGTCAAATGGATGATTTTTTTGAACCTTGGTTGAGCTGTGTTGTCAAAATCCATGTTTCTAAAAAATATTCTGGGTAGAGTTTTCCTAACCATATTCAATAGACAAGGAATTTTTTAGAGGTTTTAGGATAAAAAATCTTGAAGTGACATACTAGGATACATGGATAATATTGAATAATTTTTATTAGATGAAGAGTTCCATATCATCATGAAAATTTCACTAATAAAATTTATTTCATAGATGTTTTCATATGGAGCCGTTAGACAACGGTTTCCTTGTGGTTCCATCTGACAATGGTTTTTGAGTTCAGCCATAAAAATAGATTTGTAAGTGAATACATAAGAATGAGGTTTTAGAATTGATATATTGGAAAATTATTATAAATTTCATCTATCATACATTTTATTTCATGGGGTTATATCAAACATAGTTTTCTGAATTGAAGCATTACATTGTGGTTTCCATGTAGATCCCACAGACATAGGTTTCTGAGTAGAGCCATTAGAAAGAGGATTCAATACATATACCTAAAATAGAGGTTTCAAAGTGAAGTATATTAATATAAAAATCTAAAATAGAAACTAATTAAGAATTCTTTTTGTGTGCTCTCAATAATATTTATAACATAGTGCATCACATTGAATGACCTGCATCATTCTCTTGACGAAATTTTTCTGTCAATCACCGACTACATCATATTCATTTTTTAATATTTTTTTGAAATAAAAGTAAAAGAATTTATATTTTTGAAATTAGAATTAGAGATATAGAAAAATTAATATGAAATGAATAGTTAAGATAGAATGAATGTTGAAAAAATGATGTTAGGAGGGAAGAAGACATTCCCAAGAGAATCACCCCAAGTAAACCTTCATTGTCTCTTAAATTGTTTCAAATTTAATTAATGAGAACACTTCATAGTATGTGTGAACATACTACATTTCATATGGTTTTTAATAAATTATTCTAACAATGATCACTGATAGACCTCACATCCACCTCTTTGATAAAGGGAAAATATTGAAGAAGAGAAAGTTAAACCTCATGTGGAATATGGAGACACAAATATGTATTTCCTACTAAGATCCCCCTTGGAATAAATATATATTAATAATAAACATTAATATTGAATGTTAAAATAATTGGGTTTATCACTGTATTACTCACCCAATAACTTCCTTGAGTTTGCTACTCATGATCATGAGCATTATAGTTCACAGTGAAGAAGAAAATAGGGGAAGAGAACAATAGAGAGAAAGAATCAGAGGGAAAGGAGAAATCTTAAATTAAAATATGAAATTCAATTACATAATGATGGAAAAATAAAGTAAAAAAAGACAATACTACATAAAATTTTCATCAAAGTCTACCCCTATGTTGTGAACACATTGAAATGAAGAAAGGGTGCATTTTTATAGGCAAAGGGATCAAATTTTCAGATCCATTTCTATTCACAAAATTTATGTTCATGTATTACCCATTAAATTTCCAAGTATATAAATAGTTAAATCTATATTTTTTTTCAATATTTCCTCTATATAATCAAAAAAAATGAGCTTCATTAGACCTGAATGAAAATGGATACAACAAAGTTACTTTGGGAATTTACTCTTGATAGGTGATTGTTCATATTCCAACTCAGCCGAAATACCATGCATTTATGGACTTTAAAATAAAGGATTAATCTGTGAACATATTTATAAAAAATAATATTTTTGATAAATTTTCTCATGTTTAATTTCAACTCCTTTGGGATATGCATGTATGAGATATGGGACCAGAAGAAAAACTTGACAGATCTATACAGAGTTTTCATTACCATATTTCTGATCAAGATTTGAGACTCTAAATTGTTGATTGATATTTTGGTCCGAAAAGATCAAATATATTCCATAGAACTTTGAAACTTATAAAAGAATAATTTTTTAATTTGTATTTTTATAGAAAAATTTATAATAGAAACATTTAAATAAATTAAAACTCATAAAATCCAAAATATTTCAATTTAGCAATTAAGGTAAAAATGCTTCAAAAACATAAAATGTGACAATTGACATTAAAATAACAAATTATGGGATTAAAAACACATATATTAAGAATAAAATAAGTGAAAATATTTGCTCTATCAATTCCCCAACACGTAAATATAGCAATCTTGGGTAATCATCTTCTACAAAGGTCAAAACAAACATCCCAATGAAAAAATGAGAACATTGATCAATTATCATATCAAAGAAAAATATCATGCCTGGTACATGGTTAAAAATTACATAAATCCAAAAAAATCATAAAAATCCATTTTATATCATGTTGATAATCATTTACATTTCATAACTACCTCCCTAATAAAAAATATCTCCCTCTCTCTCAAGGATTTTTTATGGAGGTTTTTTCAACCCTAATAACATATGTGATCTGAAAAGGCTTTATATCATCCTAGAATCTCCACATAAAGAGTCATAAATGTTTCCATAATGATTTATTTTTCTTGGGTTTTCTAAGGATGTGGGTTGGAAATTTTTAATTGCAAAAATATCTAAGGCACAATGAGGAGGGTTAAGCTCTAAAGTGATGTAAATGCATGAAAAACGTTTTTCTCATGAATGGTGTGCTTCTCAATCAGCTCAAAAATGATATACCTCAAAATTCCTCTTTATTTAGGGTGTTCACACTTGGAAATTTAGAATCAATGATAAATTTCATCCCCTGTTTCCCATATTTATAACATTATTTCATCTTGAATTTAGAATTTTAATTCTCTTCAGAAGCCTGTTTTTTTTTTTGAAAAATATAGAAATATTTTGATCTTCAAAAATTAGTGAACACAAGGCCCATATATTTAATTATATTATGTTCCACCCATACATATTAATATAATGAAATTTATTCCACCCAATAACTAATAAATATGGAAACAATATAAATTCAACTCAAACATATACTTTATGAAAGAAAAATATAGCTCATATTCCCCCTCCCCAATTTGAGTTCAACAATAATAATGTATTTAAATTACAAATAATGTTGTAAAGGGAAAATATCTTGTAATGTGTCTACCTAAAAAGTTATTTCAAGGATAATAGGATATTAATAAAGGCAAGATGAAAAGGTAGGACAAAATTAGAGTTCAATGTAAAATAGGTCTTTCAAAGTGGTGCCTTAATAATTCGTAAAAAATTCCACGAACTCTAATAGTTTTTAAAAGGATGAAAATTGGAATTGATGCGTAAATAACATTTATTGAGACTCTAAAGAAATATATTAGTGTAAATAATTTTTTAAGAAGTCTTATAAACCTCTCAGTTTGGGATAGATATTCAGTTTGGACAGTACTAGTGCACATGAGTTTAACAGTCAATCAATCTTCCTCAAATAAAAATATCAGAAATAAAGAAATTAAATCCATTTAGAAATCATTTATGTCCAAAAATATTCATATAAAGAAATGTAATAAAATTTCAAAGATGATTTTAATATTCAAAAGGATTCAATTAAACTCAATAATCCTACAATACACCCAAAATTAAAAACGTATATAAAAAATAAAGAAAAATACTTGACAAATAAAATGAAAGAACACAAAAAATTCCTAAATAAAGTTACCCCCCAACAATTATTTAATTTTTAACCTCTTTTTTAGCTCAATTAAATCAATAAAATTTCCCATTCAGGATTTAAATTGGAATGAAAATAAATTAAATAAATGGAAAGAAACAACCTGATTTATTTTTCAATGTCAACCTTGAGTTAAACTCCAAACTTCTACCACATTAAAAATATATGAATTAAATAAAATGACAAAAAAAATAAATATAATGAAATATAAGGGGGGATAATAGGTTTAATGTTTTTTTAACTCCTAAGAAGGTTCTAGGTTTTTACATCCCCTAGTCAGGCAGTTGTAATGTTTATCCCCAATAAAAAGGTAAATGATGTTTTTAAGACGAACCGCCACATTTGACTTTTCCTGGTGTCCAAGAGTAAACACCATGAACAAAGAACACAAAATAAGATAAAAAATTTCTAAAAATCCAAAAAATAATAAAAAAATTGATCTATAGTTCTTGAGAAAAGAAAATAAGTGTTCTCCCTCATGACTTCTTTGGTGTTACCCTATATATTCTAGGAAGGTTAATGTAGAGGAGGCAATCACACCACATGCTTATCTAGATATTCTTCTGGAATTTCCAACAATTAGGTTTCCTCTTCATTAAAATCCAATTCCTTCTCCATTTTTATTACATTATAAATTTTCGAAAAAGATATGAAAGAAAACAATTCATGTTGAATAAGATTAAAACGTGACGAGTTAATTAAAAAATATTCCATTTCAAGTAAGTCATATTGGAAATTGATCTCTTTTGTAAAGACTTTTGGAAACTCAATACCCTAAGGTGAATATTGTTCATTTTTATCTTTAAAAGAATGATAGATGTACAATGGTTTTTATTTTTCAATATCAAGAATGAGAAGATCAAGTTTCAGGTTATCTTCATCAAATTGATTCCATGATTCTTCAAAAAAATGATGATCTCCAATAAATATATCTGTTGGAATGTGTACTTAAGGGACCTCCCAGATTAATGGTTCAGTATGAGATGATGTAATTAGTTACATTAGTATATCATTTTCACCCACCTTAGGTTATTTAACATATAAAATTATTAGTGAAATCTCTTCCATCACTCGTTCCGGTTCTGGTTTGGATTTCTCTTTATATCAATGTACATTTTCAGATATTCAGTCAATTTTTCTCTCTCCATGTTTTCCATTGCATTACTAATCTGTTGAGAAATAACATCCTGATCATTGTAAATATTTTCCTTTAACTTACATTAGTCATTATATGAATAATAATTTTAATTTTAATTTATCATGAACAAATATTTTTCTTTTTTAAAAAAATTTATTATGTTTTTTGTTTTTAATGAGAACTAGGAAATTAATTTACAAAATGTGAATAAAAATATAGAGTGAAGACCACTTGTTTCCCCATAAATGGAACTAATTTTGTGAAACTTTGTCATGTGTGCTCTCAAAATTATATATAACTAAGTGTAGTAATGTGGCTGACCTAGGTTATTCTATTGGAAAGCTTCTACAGTCAATCACCCACTAATTGTAATTCACTTTCTTATATTTTTATATACGAAATAAAAATAAAATAAATTTAAATTTTTAAAATGATAATTCAATAGAATTAAATGTAAATATGTAATTCATAATTTGGGTAGAATGGATGTAAAAAGGATGATGTTAGGAAGAGTGGATACATTTCTAAGAGAATCACCCCGAGTAAACCTTCATTGTATCATAATTAGATCATTATTAACATAATGAACACACTTGATCATATGTGTGAACATCCTCCTCTTAATATGTTTGTTAATATATTGTGATATCAATGATCTTTGAGAAACTGCACATCCACCTCCTTGGTCGAGCGAAAATATTAAAGTAGTGAAAGTTAAACCTCTAAAGGCAAGTAGAGACACAAACGCAACTTTACAACTAAGACCCCCTTTAGAAAAACTAAAATTAAATAATAAAAATTATTAATGAATTTTAAAAAAACCTGGTTTAATCACTGTATTACTTTCCTAGGGACTCAATCGGGTTACATACTCATTATCATGAGTATAAGAGTTCACAGTGAAGATGAAAACGGGGGAAGAAAACAAAAGAGAGAAGGAATAAGATGGAAAGGAGAACACTTAAATTAAAAAATGAAATTAAATTAAAGAATTAAAATAATATAAAATAATATATTATACTATATAAAATGTAAAGCCATGGATTCCTCTATTTTGATAAAAATTTGAAATGAAGACTGGGTAAATTCTTTTTGGCAATGGGAGGAAATATTCTGATCCAGTTCTATCCACTGAATGCATGTGAATGTATTACACAATAAATGACCAAATTATGAAATATATCCTTCTTAAATGTTTTTATCTTGTTTGTATTATATAGATTCAAAAAAAATTAGTTTCATTGGATAATTTTGGAGATATATGTAGTCGAATTACAATAGTAATTTATTCTAGACATAGCATTTTTTATATTCCAACTCCTCTGAATTACAATCCATTTATAGCCTTGAAAATAATTGATTAATGCATGGAAATAATAATTAATGTTTTTATCAATATTTATGCTTTATGAATGTTGAATTTAGGATCATTTAGGAGAAACATGTATGTGAGATGGTCCCAACATTAAAATTAAACATATTTGTACATAGTTTTTGTAGCCCAAATTAGGATTTGGATTTGGGCCTCCAAATGGGTGATTGAGATTTTGGTCCTGAAGGATAAAATGTATCCCATCTAACATGGAAACCTATAATATAATATTGATTCAATTTGGAATAGTAAATAAAAAGTTATATATGAAACATTTAAATAAATTAAAAATATTAAAATCCAAAATATGTAAATTTAGTAATTAATCACAAAAATTCTTCAAAAACATTAAATATGACAATTATTCATAATATAATACATTGGTGGTATTAAAAACTCATAAAATTAAGAATAAAATAATTGAATATATTTTCTCTATCAATTCTCCCACACTCAAACATTTCACTCCAGGGAAATCATCTTGTACCAAGTTCAAAACAAACTTCCCAAATCAGAAATGACAACACATCTCAATTTTGATATCAAAGAAAATATCATGCCTAATGCATGGATAAAAATTACATAAATCCTCAAAAATAAAAAAACCATTTGATATCATGTTAATCCTCATATTCATTTCGTACCTACCTCCCCAGAAAAATATTTCTCTTTCACTCAAGGTTTTTATAGAGTTTTTCTCATTCTCAAGGACATCTATGTTCTCCATAGGATTGCTATCATCCAGGAATCTACACTTAATAAAGTCATAAATATGTTAATAATGAGGTATTTTGTAGGTGGTTTTCTGAGGATGGGGTTGGATAATTTTAAATGTAAAAACATTTGAGCTAGAATGGGGATGGTTATGTTCATAAGTAAAGTAAATACAAGAAAATAGTTTTTCTCAAGATTAGTATGCTCCTCAATCAGACCAAAATGGATCACCTCTAAACACCACTTTATTTGGGTAGTTCAGAATTGTAATTTCATAATAAATTATAAATTTATTCCCCCTTTTCCCTAATTCTCAGCATTGTATCAGCTTTAATTCAGTATTTCTCTTCATAATTACATTTCTGAGGTAAAGATAGACAACTTTTGATCATTAATTTTTTTAACACTAGGACCGTATGTGGAATGATATTTTAGTATACCCATCCATATTACCATCATGAAATTTATTCCACCAAAGAAGCATCATATATGGAAACACTATCAATTGAAATCAAACTTATTTTTCAAGAAAGTAAAATATATCTCATCTTCTCATTTTACCAATTTCAGTTCAATTATAATCATGCATTTAACCACTAGATCAAGTTGGAAAGGTATAGATGTCATATAATGTTTATTTATAACAACGTATTTTATGGATACTAGGGAATTAATAATGTTTATATAAAAAGTTCATCCAAAACTAGATTTCAATGTAAATAGGGTCTTTTAAAGTGGTGCCTTAATCATTCACAACACATTCGAGGAACTCAAAGAGATTTGAAAAAGAGGAAAACAACATGTTTTGAATCACACAACATGTCTCAAAACTCATAAGAAAAATATAAATATAAATAATATGTTAAAAATTCATAGAAACCTCTCGGGATGGTAAATATATTCAATTTATATAGTACTAGTGCACATGGGTTTAACAATAAATCAAACTTCCTCCAAAGAAAATATCAAAAATCATGAAATTAAATGCATTCTAAAATCATTTATGTCCTCAAATATTCAAATAAATCGATGTTCCAAAAATACTGAGATTATTTTAATTTTAAAAAGTATTCAATTAAGTCCAAGATTCATAAAAATACACCAAAATGAAAAAGGAAAACATGAAAAAAATTGGAAAAATTCATAAAAATTAAAATGAATGGACACAAAAAAAAATTCCTAAAAACAAGTTGAAATCCATCTTAAATGTTATTACATTCAATACACTCTTTTTATATCTAAAAATAGATAAATAATGTTTTCCATGTATATGTTAAATTGAGTAGTAAATAAAATAAATAAAATGAATTACCCCAACAAATTTATTTTCCAGTGGAAGCCTTGAGTTAAGCTCATATCTGCTACCAAATTAAAAATACAAGAAAGAAATGATGTGAAATAAGAAAATTAAATAAAAACATAATAGATATGGGAAAGAAAATAGATAATTATTTGTTTAAACCCTAATAGTATTCGAGGTTTTAACTGCACATTGTCAGTCAGTTGCAGTGGATTCTCCCCGATCAAAAGGTGGGTGTGGTTTGTTTTAGATGAGCCACCACATTTTACTTTTCCCGGTGTCCATGATTTAACAACAATAAAATAGAACAAAAAAATATGATAAAATTACCAACCCCCAACCCCCAAGAAATAATTAATTAATTAATTTGAGATCCATAGTTGTTATGAAAAGAAAATATGGGTGCTCCCTAATGAGTTTTGTGGTGTTCTCCTCCATATGGAAGGAAAACTGATGTAGATAAGGCATTCACACCACATTCTCATCTATCAATTCTTATTCAATCACCCCAACTTTTGTGGTCTCTTCTATAACTTCTAAGTCTTTCTCTATTTGTGCTGAATTAGAAATTTTGGAGAAAGATACGTCAGAAAACAATTCATCTCGAATATGATTATAACATGAAAAATATTAAAAAAATTCTTTCAAGTAAGTCATCTTGGAAAATGATCTATTTTAGAGAGACCTTTAGAAACTAAATCTCAGTTGGTTAATATACGTTATTCTCCTCTTCCAAAGTATGATAGAGGTATAAAGGTTCTTATTTTTCAATATCATGAATGGGAAGATCATGTTTCATGTTACCTCCAACAAAGTGATTCTAGGATTCTTCCAAAAACAATATAAATCTCCCATATGTATAACAATTAGTATATGTAATTCATGAACTTCATAGAGTAACGGTTGTGTACAAGAATGATGTAACTAACTCCTTTAGTATCTTATTTTCACCCACCTTAGGTTCATTTATATAGAAAATGATTGGTGAAATCTCTTCCACCACTCGTTCTGGTTTTGTTTCTGAATCATCTTTGGATTTCTCTTGACATGAATGTAAAAAATCAAATATCCATTCTATTTTTCTCTCCATGATTTCAATCACATCACTATTCATTTAACACATATCATAATGATCATTTTAAACATTTTCTTGAACCAGATTTAGGTCATTCCATGCACAATAATTTGAATTGAAATTCATCATTAACAAAAAATTCATTAAATTTTTGAAATTTATGATTTTTTGTGTTCTTTAAATAAAATCAAGGAATTATATTTAAAAAATGTTAATAAAAATAGTTATTAAAGACCACTTGGCTCCCCATAAATGATACCAATTTGATTATGTGTGGTCATGACTGCTCTCAAAAATATTTATAACTAAGTGCAGCATAGTGGCTGACCTAGGTCATTCTATTGAGGAGCTTTTGTTGTGAACCACTCACTTATTCTAATTCAATTTCTTATATTTTCATTTATGAAATAAAACGAAAATAAAATGTGATTTTAGAAATGGGAAGGAAATATATTAAAAATTAAATATCAAATGCATAATATGGGAAGAATTAATATAGAAATAATGATTTTAGGTAGAAATCAGACATTCTTGAGAGAATCACCCTGAGTTAACATTCATTATCTCTTAATTAGTTTTGAATTTACTTAATGAACCCACTTAATAATATGTGTTAACATACTCATATTCATATGGTTTTGAATATATTTTTCTCTGAAGGATCGTCGATATACTGCACATCCACCTCCTAAATCAAGGGAATGTATTGCAGAAGAGAAAGATAAAACTCGGGTGGAAAGTAGAGACACAAAGACACCTTTCTCACTAATATGACACTCTAAATAACTCTATCTAAATAATAAACATTAATAATTTAAGTTCACATACTTTCATTCATCATTGGATTACTCCCCTGCGCACTTTTACAGGTTAGCTACTCATGATCGTAAGCATAAGTGTTCATAGTAATGAAGAAAATTGGGGACCAAAACAAAAGAGAGAAGGAATATTAAAGAAATGAGAAGACATAATTTAAACCATGATATTCAATTACATAATTAAAAGAATATAAAATAAAATACTATACAACATAAAATGTCCCAAAAGGATACACCTAAGTTTCCAACACATTGAAATTAAGAGGGGGTAAATTTTTATAAGAAAAGGGAGGAAATTTTTTTATCAAATTATGTCCATTGAATGAATGTTTGTTTATTAACCATTAAATGACATAATTTTGGAGTATTTACTTATTTAAAATTTTTCATCTATATTTCCTATGTCGACTAAACAAATTTATCTTCATTAGACATATTTGGAGAGAGATACGACCAAATTATTTTGGGAATTTCTTCTATATATATCAATGTTCATATTCAATCTCATCTGACTTCTCAAGAATTTATTTCCTTGAAAATGAATGATTAATGTGAATCGGTGTTAATGATGGTTTTTTATCCCAACTTCCAATTTTTTTCCTGTTGAATTTCAGCTCATTTGGGATATCCTTGTATAATATATTATCCCAACATCAAAATTTTACATATATGTACACAAGTTTTGATGTATGAATTGTGAGGTAGATTTGGGCCTCCAAATGGTTGATTGTGATTTTTTTACTGAAGGATAAAATCGATCCTATCAAAAATAAACACCTATAAAAGAATATTTTTTCAATTTGGATTAGTATAGAAATGATAATGTTGATTAATTGAAATAAATTGAAATTGTTAAAATCGAAAATATTCTTTTTTAGCAATTAAGCTAAAAATGTTTCAAAAACATAAAATGGGGAAATTAAACTTAAAATTTCACATTGGTGGTATTAAAAACACTTAAATTAAAAATAAAATAACTGAAAATTATTTCTCTATCCATAACAAACCTAGATATTTATAAAAGAATCATGAGAATACCAATGGAAGAAATAAAAATTCAGTCAACCGGATGGAGGAAATCTAGAAAAATAAGAACTTTGAAATGTTATATTAGATAGAGAATTCTCGAGAAATGTATTTCATAAGAATATGTATTGGATGATGAAGGTATGAGTAACGTTACAATGTATTTTATAAAGTCCAACATGTGATGATGATAAACTAGAATCTCAATTATTCAATAATCATAATGAATATAAAAAATATTTATGTAAGGATTAATGATATTATTGATGTCATGATATAAAGTAGATTCTATGAAGATTGTTGACTCTTATTTACATAGAAGATTGAATAGGGTCATGTAAAGAACGATTTGATTATGAAATTCAATATTTTAGTGGGAACTTTGAATTTTAAATTCATGTAACTCCTTATGTTTTTTATGAAATAATTCATATATAAAGAGTGGTTTGTGTGCTTTGTTGAAGGAGCTAGGTGCTTACTGTAGATCTTGGGCGATCATTTGGAATATGTAACAGAAGAATCGAAATTGTATAGTGGATGTTGGAAAATGTGGTATTTAACTAAGGTTATAGGATGGAGAAGGCATTTGATGAAAATTCTAAAAATATTAAGTTCCATTAGAAATTTTTTGTTCATTTTTATGAAAGATAGTGGTGAGGTGGAAAAAGAACATAAAGGAAGACAAGTGTAATGAAAGTTCAAGAAGAACAGTGAATAAATATTGTATCATTTTGGTGAAGGTTATTTTTTTGTTGATAAAATTGTTTCATCATATTATTTTTGTTAGGACTCTAGTGTTGTGAATGTTTTGGAGGTTCCCTAATTTTTGTAAACCATCAAAGAATTATTTTCTAGTTATTTTGTGATATTAAATTATTTCTAAACTATTCCACGGAAAAGATGCTATAATTGAGTCATGAACCATGTAAATACATATGTTCATGTCGGTGTGATTGTTTTTTGATTTTTAGTATATTCAATTCCCACTAACTAGAGACAAAGATGTTTATTTATTAGAAAAATACAATAAGTTAAGATCTTTGATTCATCACACCCCTCTCAGTGATAAAATCGATCCTGAATTTTCCTTTAAATTGGAATAAATTCTAGTTTACTTCATTTTTTTTAAGTATTAAGAAAATTAAGGATTCCATTCATGTTCAATTCTTAGTTAATAGTACGGGTATTATTGTGCTTGTTGGGGGAAAAATCATATATAAAATTAAAAAATTATTCCCTATCTATTATCCATTATCTATGATGTCCATGAATCTACTATAGATGGTTTCACCCCTCTTACTGAGGGTTACGCATTATAAATTGTAGATAAAAAGAATCTTGATAATGGTGTGTGATCCAAAATTGATATAATTCTTCACTCTTCAAAACTAAATTTTTGACGATAATAGGAATGAGAAAATGTAATGGAACTAAGGACAAGTTTAAGAATATTAATGATGGAAAAAATGAAGAGATAAAAATTACATGTTTTTGATATTAAAGTATGAGTATTTAATAATTGGATATGATGAATCTATTAGTGCATTATTTATATGTTTTGATGACATTATTAGCACCATAAGATGTTTTAGTGAGAAGTTGTAAGATTCTGCTATTGTTGAAATCATTATAAACAAATGTTTGATAAGGAAATATCTCTCAAATATATGAATAAATAAATTCATAAGAAATTTATTAAGGAATAATTCAGTGACTCTAACACTAAATATGATTTAATTAAACAATTTATTATTTCAGGTATTCCTTGTCAAGAAAGTTGAATGTCGTAAAAGGAAGTATATGTAAAGACCCGCAAATTTCAAGGAAATTTTTTTTTCTTAATTTTCTTTGGAATTTTACAAGAGCGCAGCTTCAGACGGCACCTGATTCCGAGGCCCGGTGTGCCCGGAATCAATTTCCGAAGTTTGGCTCGGGTACGTTCAGTGAACGGACGAGCGGGTTTTTCTATCTTTTGAACCGGTGCCCGGAATCGAATTCTGAGGGCACCGATGAAATCGCAGCGCCGATATTTGCTTAGAAACGCCTCTTCCGGAGTTGCGTTTGCTCAGACGTGGTTTTTAAATTTTGGGGCTTTAAGACAGAAATAAAATAAAATTTGTGCGACAACTTTATTTTATTTCACTTAAGCTGCTTGGAAGTCACTTGGAAGCCACTTGAACTGAGTTAAAGCGGATAGGGTGCTATCCGGAAATATCCTACCCTCTTGGTAGGATATTTGTGAGGCAGGGCCCGCACGAGCCCCGCCGTTTCTTTCGCTAAGTAACGCACCCGCGAAAACCCGTCAAAGTAACTGAAAAGTCAACCGACGCGTTTTCTTTAATTTCTTAACAGACCATTTAATTGGGCGGTTTATTTCGTGAATTAAATGGGCTGTTTCATTCGTTGAATTAATTCAACGAATTTAATGGGTCGTTACTTACGCGTTTTGCGTTCGTTGGCAAAATAATAAAATAGACAAACTTCTCTATTTTGGAGGATCCTCCTGTTGTGCGAGATCCTCTAAACCTCCACCCTCCCCGCGAAGAACGCGAAGAACGCGAAGAACGCCGGAACCGGAATTCGACGACGCACGATCCGCGATGTCAACAAACTTTTCCGCGACCTTCTCCTTCTTCTTCTACGGCGCCTCTTCTTCCGCGGCGGACCTATAATCAGCGGTTAAAGGTGAGAATCGAATCTTCTAATTCTCCCCTTTTTATAATTCGATATCAACGGATTTAAATTAATTAAATCCGTTTGATCTTGATCCGGAGATCGTCGGCGCGACGTTTTTCCCGCGGTGCGACGAACGTCTCCTCCGCAACGACGCGACGATCCCCTCCTTCCGCGACGAGCGATTCCGCGACGACCTCACGTCCGACGACGACAAGGTAAGGGTTGTTGGAGTATTTTATTCCCCGTGTTTATTCTTTTAAAATAAAGAACCTGATCTCCGAACAATTTTAATTTAATTAAAATTGTTGTTGATTATTTTCTTTTCCTCCCGTTGTTTATGACTAACGCGGAGGGTGCGGATCTAACGAACAAGACCCGGCAACCCTCCGCCGATCTTTTGTTGTGCGGATTTGGCGGACGACGACGAACCGTGCGGCAAGGGCGATCCGTTGATCCCGCAGTGAAGATCGGCCGCCGGGAGGAGCAACGGTGCAGACGGGAGGCAAAATGGGCCACCGGAGCAACTCCGGCGGCCCGCGGAAGGCGGCGTCGGCGCGCCGCCGTGGAGGAGATCCGCCGTGGCTGAAGCCCCGGCGGCGGCGGCCGGTTCCGCGGCCACGCGGAACCGGGGAGGGACGCGGCGGCCCGGCCGTGTCCGAGTGACAGGCGGCCCCCCGCGGGGCCGCGTTCCACCTAAGCCTCGGGTCAAACCCGCGGCGCCCCTTCGGCCGCTCGGCCAAAGCCGAGCCGGTCGGTCCGGTCGGCCGGGCCGCGCCCAGGCCGGACTGGACCCGGCCTAGCCGGGTCGGGCCGGGTCGGGCCGACCCGGTTCGGGTCGACCCGGTTCGGCCGACCTAGGGGTGGTTCGGGCCGGGTCGCCCCTGGCCCAGAACCCCCATTTTCGGGCCTTCTTCGGTCTTTTGCCCATATCTTGGGCCTAGGACCTCCGATTGACGAACCGTCAGCGGCTACGCGATCCTTGGATCGATACGGTCGTTTCGGTATATTATACTCAAGGTTTCGGAAGACTTTGGGTTCGGCCGGGTTGGTTCGTACACGAAACCAACCGGGCCCTCGGAGCGGAAACGCTCATAACTTGAGCTACGGACGTCCGATCGACGTACCGTCAGCTGTGGTAGTTTCCTCTAAGTGAGACGGAACTTTTGGCATACTCCGCCCGAGGATCGGATACAGGTGGAGTACGGTCGGGTTGGTTTTGCCCTAAAAACCAACCGGGCCCCTGGGACGAAAATGCCAATAACTCTCAGACCGGGCGTCCGATTGACGCGCCGTCTGTTGCGTTGAGATCCTGTTGTCGATACGGAACTTTTGGATACATCAACTTCGGACTACGTGTCAGTTGATGTATCAGCCTCTCGGCTCGTGGAGCGGACCCTCCTAAACGAGCTCGCTGTGTGCGGGAACCCTAGCGCTGGTTGTGACTTCGACAACAGAGCAGAGATCCTCCGTGGACTGTGACGACGACAGAGCAGAGATCCTCAGTGGACTGCGACGACGGCAGAGCAGAGATCCTTCGTGGACTACGGTGATGACTGTGCAGAGATCCTCAGTGGACTGCGTCGACTACTGCACTCAGCGATCCTACGTGGATCAGTGCTACAGGTTCTGTGTGAGCCCGATCCTTTGTGGGTCCTTACTACCGGTTCTGTGTGAGCCACTGCCTACAGGTTCTGTGTGAGCATGATCCTATGTGGGTCTTTTGCGGGGGTTAGTACCTATCGATCCTTCGTGGGTCTGACGACTTAGATGGATCAGTGATCATCTTTGACGTCATCTGAAAAAGTATACCTAGTTGAGCTGAATCTTATGTTACTCTTCTTTGTGGTTTGTGTTGAACTATCCTTTGTGGATTTACTGTTTACTCTCCTTGTGGATTTGAGTCTTGCTTTCCTGCGTGGATTGAGTTGTTCTTGAGCTCGTGAGCAGAGCTATAATTGGGGATTTAGGTATATGTATGGGCATATACCTAAGTCGAGTCAGATGTTACTTTGTGATTGCATCTTTCTTTTGTGCTATATCCTTTGTGGATTTCGGGAGACCTTCGGGGGTCTCAGGGTCCTTACTGAGTAGCTTATACTCACCCCTGCACGGGCTATGCCCGCACCTTGTTGTGTTGGATGCAGACGACGGACAGCGCTGATCACGGTTGGGGCGTAGAGCAGGACGGTACCTGGAGGTGGACCACTGGGCGGGACGTGCTCGGAGCGGACGTGGGACCCGAGGAGCCTGGAGGCTATCTGTACCCACCCTTCATGTGGGATTGCCAGTGGACGACACGAGGCCGCTGTCTTTTCTTCAGTTGTTGTTCTTTACTTTTTCAGTTGTACTTTCAGTTGGGCTTGTATTCCGGCCCCCTTTACTTTTCTGCACTTGTAGTTACTTTCCGCTTGCTGACTCTGTGGTGGTTGTTACTTATAAAGGCAATGCCTTCCCTGTTTACCGGGATTTTACGCCTTGGTGCTAGTCGCCAGCCCCTGGCCTATGGAAGGCGGGCTTGGGGTAGTCACGACACGGGCCCCGAGGTCGGGTCGTGACAAATTGGTATCAGAGGTGGTCGGTTCTACCGCAGACTCTGATCGTCTTTTCTTTCTATATGAAGCAATAGTGTTTAGTGTATTGAGTGTGGTTATCAGTTCAGGGAGCCCAGTGTTGGTGCGGCGGCCGACGTATCCATACACCAGGACCCTGACTCCTGATTTCCGACTTAATTCATGAAAAAATTGATTGCGTGTGTGTTTCAAGTTTTCTTCGTGATTACTTGTGTCAGCTCACCGGGTATACTGATCTGCTTTATGAAAGTCTCCGGTTTTCCTTGTGATTACTTGTGCCAGCTCACCAGGTATACTGTTCTGACTGTGGTGCTCTTGTTCTCCTTTTCAGGATGGCCCCGCGACGACAGCCAGCTAGGGTTCCGAGTGTAGGGCGCGACGACAGCCCACCGAGCGACGAGGCCTCGGTGCAGGACCCTTTGCCAGCAGTGGCACCGGCGGTAGCTTTACCCGCCGAGCCACCGATGCTGCTAGTACCAGACGCTGAAGATGCACGTCGCCTGAGGGCACTGCATGAGTTTCAGAGCCAGCGACCGCCCAGGTTTCGCGGTGAGGCGGACCCCCAGGCCGCCGAGGACTGGCTAGAGGCGGTGGTACGGATCTTTAGGCTAGTGAGGACACCAGCGGATCTCATGGTGATTCTCGCGGCGAGCCTCCTGCAGGCGGCGGCAGGACGATGGTGGAGCTTGATGCTCCAGGTTCACAATGAGGCATCCTTGCTCTGGACGGACTTCGAGAGCCTCTTCCACTCTGAGTTCGTCCCGGCCACCCTCCGAGCGGTGCGCATCCAGGAGCTTCTCCAGCTGCGCCAGGGCAGCATGACGGTCGCTCAGTACGCGGCGAGGTTCACTGACCTATCTCGATACTCGACCGACGTGGTACGGGACCCCTTCTTCCGGGCCCGGACCTTCGAGCAGGGCTTGCGACAGGAGATTCGGGCGTCGCTGATCTCCCTCAGCATTCCGACCTAGGCGGGAGTGCTGGAGCGAGCCCTCCTGATCGAGAGCTTCCTGGCAGAGCCTTCTTCAGCGGCGAGACCTAGCGCAGGGCGGCAGGTAGCTGAGTCTTCGGCAGCAGGTAGTCGACGGATGACTCTCGGGTCCAGGCAGACTAGACCCCCACGCAGACGGCCTCAGGACACCGGCTCAGCAGTGCGGGGCACACAGCGGAGTGCCAGCCTTCCGAGAGGCAGGCTGTGCTACTCCTACGGCGGGCAGGGTCACATGGCTCGTGACTGCCCGACTCGCCGACTAGAGGAGCAGCAGACGGTGGAGGGGCCACCCAGGCAGAGGCAGAGGGTTGACCGTGGCGGTCCGCAGGGAGGAGGCGGACGAGGCAGAAGAGCTGGCCGAGCAGCGGGTGGTGGGCGACGCTTCCAGGCTCTACCCCCACCACCACAAGGAGGGCCACCTCGACCACAGGGAGCTGGCGGGCAGGGACAGGCCCAGCTCCAGGCAGTGGAGGCCTATGACCCCGACATGCCAGAGATGATTCGAGGTACGATCTGTGTCTATTCCACCCTTGCTGCAGTACTTATAGACACATGAGCGAGTCACTCTTTCATAGCCTCTGCCCTTGTTCGGAGCTCGGAGATTCCGACTGAGCCGTTGGCTCGATCCTTACGGCTAGAGACTCCTACGAGAGCAGACTCGACGATTACGCACTGGTGCCGGCAGTGTGAGCTTACTCTAGGAGGCGAGAGCTTCGGCTGGGATCTCCTTGTAGTGGCGTCGAGGCCTTACGACGTCATCTTGGGCATGGATTGGCTATCCACGGTTCATGCCCAGATCGACTGTTTTAGGCGCAAGGTGCGATGTGTTCGCACCGACGGGAGCAGGTTTACCTTCATCGGCGAGAAGGGGACCTTTGCAGCACAGGATGGACTTCCGCGGAGGAGATTGCAGCCCATCTCTCATCAGTTGGCTAGCCTCATCCTAGGAGCAGTGGACGTGCGGAGTCCAGTTTTTCCTGCAGTGGTGGACCAGTACGTGGACGTCTTTCCCGACGACGTTCCAGGGCTACCTCCTCGTAGAGAGGTAGACTTTTACATCGACTTGTACCACGGGACAGCCCCGATATCTACTCCAGCATATCGGATAGCCCCCACCGAGCTTCGGGAGCTGCGGGTACAGTTGGAGGACTTGCAGAGCAAGGGGTTTATCCGACCCAGTGTTTCACCCTGGGCTTCCCCGATTTTGTTCGCCAAGAAGGCGGACGGGAGCTTGCGACTGTGTGTCGACTATCGTCGCCTGAACCAGGTGACAGTGAGGAACAAGTATCCGCTGCCACGGATTGATGACCTCTTCGATCAGCTCAAGGGAGCGCGGTGGTTCTCGAAGATAGACCTCCGGTGAAGCTATCATCAGCTCAGAGTTCGAGACGAGGACGTGCAGAAGACGGCCTTCAGGTGTCGGTATGGCCATTATGAGTTCCTGGTTATGCTGTTCGGCGTAACCAATGCTCCAGCAGTGTTCATGAGCCTCATGAACAGGATCTTCCAGCCATACCTCGACCGATTTGTCGTGTTCTTCATTGACGACATTTTGGTATACTCGACGACTGAGGAGGAGCATGCCTACCACCTGCGAGTTGTGCTAGACACGCTCCGAGAGCACCAGCTTTATGGAAAGCTCTCAATGTGCCAGTTCTGGTTGCGTGAGGTCCACTTATTGGGGCACGTCATCTCTGAGGCGGGAGTTGCAGTGGATCCCGCGAAGATCGAGGCAGTGCTAGCTTGGGAGCCACCTAGGAGCGTGACGGAGGTGCGGAGCTTCTTGGGCCTAGCCGGATACTATCGGAGATTTGTGCCAGACTTCTCCAGAGTTGCGGCACCACTATCAGCCTTGACGAAGAAGGGGAAACCCTTTGTGTGGTCAGACATATGTCAGCAGAGCTTCCAGGAGCTGAGACAGAGATTGACCAGCGCACCTATCTTGAGGTTGCCTGAGGAGGGAGTTGGATACGTAGTTTACTGCGATGCGTCAGGGACTGGACTCGGGTGCGTCCTGATGCTGGAGCGGGCCGTGATCGCCTACGGATCACGTCAGTTGAGGCCGCATGAGCAGAACTACGCCACTCATGACCTGGAGTTAGCAGCAGTGGTCTTCGCTCTGAAGACTTGGCGGCACTATCTGATGGGCGAGCGCTTCACAGTCTTTTCTGACCACCAGAGTCTCAGGTATATCTTCTCTCAGAAGGACCTGAATCTGAGACAGCGGAGATGGCTTGAGTTCCTCCAGGACTATGACGTTGAGATAGTCTATACTCCTGGGAAGGGGAATGTGGTAGCCGATGCCCTCAGCAGGAGGACGGGCATTCAGCTACTTGAGGAGGCGACGGAGCTGCTAGCCTCCTTACAGATATCCTTCGTGGATAGAGATGGAGCAGCCTTTCTTCAGTCTCTCACAGTCTCTCCTCCACTTCTACAGCGGGTCAGAGAGGCTCAGCGTGGGGACGCTGACTGTGAGACCCGGCGTGCACTGATATCCTCAGGTCAGGCGCCTGATGGTTTCTCCCTTGGAGTAGAGCACGACATCCTTTTCAGAGGACGTACCTTCGTACCAGTCGCTTTACGAGAGGAGGTGCTGAGAGAGTTTCACACTTCTCCCTTGGCGGTGCATCCCGGAGTGGCGAAGATGTACCAGGATCTCAGACGACAGCACTGGTGGCCGGGCATGAAGAAAGTTGTGGCAGAGTTCGTTTCACGATGCCTCACCTGCCAGCAGGTGAAGGCAGAGCATCAGGTACCAGCAGGCTTGGTACAGCCCTTGGAGGTCCCGGAGTGGAAGTGGGATGGCATATCTATGGACTTCGTGACTGGACATCCACGCACTTCCAGAGGTCACGACTCCATTTGGGTGATTGTCGACCGACTCACCAAGTCGGCACACTTCTTACCCATCAGAGAGCAGGGCTCAGTGGAGAGCTTGGGACGTCTTTACGTCCAGGAGATCGTACGGCTTCACGGTGTGCCATCGTCTATCGTCTCCGATCGAGATGCTCGTTTCACTTCCCGGCTTTGGAAGAGGTTGCAGGAGGCGTTCGGGACGCGGCTCCATCTAAGCACAGCCTTCCACCCTCAGACGGATGGTCAGACGGAGAGGACCATACAGACACTCGAGGACATGCTCCGTGCATGTGTTCTCGACTTTGGTCGCAGCTGGGAGGACCACCTACCCATGGTGGAGTTCGCGTACAACAACAGCTTCCACTCCACCATCGGGATGGCACCATACGAGGCGTTGTACGGCAGACCCTGCAGATCACCGTTGTGCTGGACAGACCCTGGGGAGTCAGCACTCGTGGGACCAGAGATGGTCCGAGCCACGACAGAGAAGGTCCAGATCATCCAGGAGAGGATGAGGACAGCTCAGAGCTGGCAGAAGTCATATGCTTACAGGAGGCGGAGGCCACTAGAGTTCGAGGATGGCGACCACGTCTTTTTTGCGTGTCTCACCTCGACGTGGTTTACGGAGATTTGGCCGAGGCGGCATGTTGTCTCCACGCTTCATCGGGCCTTTCCAGGTCCTCAGCAGGATAGGAGAGGTGGCTTATCGCCTGGCTCTACCACCTCAGTTGCACCGGGTGCACGACGTCTTTCACGTGTCTCAGCTGAGGAGATACGTGCACGACCCGACGCACATCATCGACTTTGGGGAGCTGGACGTGGACGATGGGGCGACTTTTGCGGAGGTCCCAGTGGAGATCGAGGATCGACAGGAGCGGGTCCTACGTGGGCGGTCGATTCCTCTTGTGCGCATAAGATGGCAGCACGGGAACCTCCAGGAGAGCACTTGGGAGCGGGAGGCTCAGATGCGTGCTCAGTACCCCCATTTGTTCCCCTAGTTTTTGATGTATCTTTACGGGGACGTAAAGCCCTGAGGTGGGAGTAATGTAAAGACCCGCAAATTTCAAGGAAATTTTTTTTTTCTTAATTTTCTTTGTAATTTTACAAGAGCGCAGCTTCAGAAGGCACCTGATTCCGAGGCCCGGTGTGCCCGGAATCAATTTCCGAAGTTTGGCTCGGGTACGTTCAGTGAACAGACGAGCGGGTTTTTCTATCTTTTGAACCGGTGCCCGGAATCGAATTCTGAGGGCACCGATGAAATCGCAGCGCCGGTATTTGCTTAGAAACGCCTCTTCCGAAGTTGCGTTTGCTCAGACGTGGTTTTTAAATTTTGGGGCTTTAAGACAGAAATAAAATAAAATTTGTGCGACAACATTATTTTATTTCACCTAAGCTGCTTGGAAGTCACTTGGAAGCCACTTGAACTGAGTTAAAGCGGATAGGGTGCTATCCGGAAATATCCTACCCTCTTGGTAGGATATTTGTGAGGGAGGGCCCGCACGAGCCCCGCCGTTTCTTTCGCTAAGTAACGCACCCGCGAAAACCCGTCAATGTAACTGAAAAGTCAACCGACGCGTTTTCTTTAATTTCTTAACAGACCATTTAATTGGGCGGTTTATTTCGTGAATTAAATGGGCTGTTTCATTCGTTGAATTAATTCAACGAATTTAATGGGTCGTTACTTACGCGTTTTGCGTTAGTTGGCAAAATAATAAAATAGACAAACTTGTCTATTTTGGAGGATCCTCCTGTTGTGCGAGATCCTCTAAACCTCCACCCTCCCCGCGAAGAACGCGAAGAATGCGAAGAACACCGGAACCGGAATTCGACGATGCACGATCCGCGACGTCAATAAACTTTTCCGCGACCTTCTCCTTCTTCTTCTACGGCGCCTCTTCTTCCGCGGCGGACCTACAATCAGCGGTTAAAGGTGAGAATCGAATCTTCTAATTCTCCCCTTTTTATAATTCAATATCAACGGATTTAAATTAATTAAATCCGTTTGATCTTGATCGGGAGATCGTCGGCGCGACGTTTTTCCCGCGGTGCGACGAACGTCTCCTCCGCAACGACGCGACGATCCCCTCCTTCCGCGACGAGCGATTCCGCGACGACCTCACGTCCGACGACGACAAGGTAAGGGTTGTTGGAGTATTTTATTCCCCGTGTTTATTCTTTTAAAATAAAGAACCTGATCTCCGAAAAATTTTAATTTAATTAAAATTGTTGTTGATTATTTTCTTTTCCTACCGTTGTTTTTGACTAACGCGGAGGGTGCGGATCTAACGAACAAGACCCGACAACCCTCCGCCGATATTTTGTTGTGCGGATTTGGCGGACGACGACGAAACGTGCGGCAAGGGCGATCCGTTGATCCCGCAGTGAAGATCGGCCCCCGGGAGGAGCAACGGCGCAGACGGGAGGCAAAACGGGCCACCGGAGCAACTCCGGCGGCCCGCGGAAGGCGACGGCGCCCGGCGCGCCGCCGTGGAGGAGATCCGCCGTGGCTGAAGCCGCGGCGGCGGCGGCCGGTTCCGCGGCCGCGCGGAACCGGGGAGGGACGCGGCGGCCCGGCCGCGTCCGCGTGACAGGCGGCCCCCCGCGGGGCCGCGTTCCACCTAAGCCGCGGGTCAAACCCGCGGCGCCCCTTCGGCCGCTCGGCCGAAGCAGAGCCGGCCGGTCCGGTCGGCCAGGCCGCGCCCAGGCCGGACCGGACCCGGCCGAGCCGGGTCGGGCCGAACCGGTTCGGGTCGACCCGGTTCGGCCGACCCAGGGGTGGTTCGGGCCGGGTCGCCCCGGGCCCAGAACCCCCGTTTTCGGGCCTTCTTCGGTCTTTTGCCCATATCTTGGGCCTAGGACCTCCGATTGACGAACCGTCAGCGGCTACGCGATCCTTGGATCGATACGGTCGTTTCGGTATATTATACTCAAGGTTTCGGAAGACTTTGGGTTCGGCCGGGTTGGTTCGTACACGAAACCAACCGGGGCCTCGGAGCGGAAACGCTTATAACTTGAGCTACGGACGTCCGATCGACGTACCGTCAGCTGTGGTAGTTTCCTCTAAGTAAGACGGAACTTTTGGCATACTCCGCCCGAGGATCGGATATAGGTGGAGTACGGTCGGGTTGGTTTTGCCCTAAAAACCAACCGGGCCCCTGGGACGAAAATGCCAATAACTCTCAGACCGGGCGTCCGATTGACGCGCCGTCTGTTGCGTTGAGATCCTGTTGTCGATACGGAACTTTTGGATACATCAACTTCGGACTACGTGTCAGTTGATGTATCAGCCTCTCGGCTCGTGGAGCGGACCCTCCTAAATGAGCTCGCTGTGTGCGGGAACCCTAGCGCTGGCTGTGACTTCGACGACAGAGCAGAGATCCTCCGTGGACTGCGATGACGGCAGAGCAGAGATCCTCAGTGGACTGCGACGACGGCAGAGCAGAGATCCTTCGTGGACTGCGGCGACGACTGTGCAGAGATCCTCAGTGGACTGCGTCGACTACTGCACTCAGCGATCCTACGTGGATCAGTGCTACAGGTTCTGTGTGAGCCCGATCCTTTGTGGGTCCTTACTACCGGTTCTGTGTGAGCCACTGCCTACAGGTTCTGTGTGAGCCCGATCCTGTGTGGGTCTTTTGCGGGGGTTAGTACCTATCGATCCTTCGTGGGTCCGACGACTTAGATGGATCAGTGGTCATCTTTGACGTCATCTGAAAAAGTATACCTGGTTGAGCTGAATCTTATGTTACTCTCCTTTGTGGTTTGTGTTGAACTATCCTTTGTGGATTTACTGGTTACTCTCCTTGTGGATTTGAGTCTTGCTTTCCTGCGTGGATTGAGTTGTTCTTGAGCTCGTGAGCAGAGCTAGAATTGGGGACTTAGGTATATGTATGGGCATATACCTAAGTCGAGTCAGATGTTACTTCGTGATTGCATCTTTCTTTTTTGCTATATCCTTTGTGGATTTCGGGAGACCTTCGGGGGTCTCGGGGTCCTTACTGAGTAGCTTATACTCACCCCTGCACGGGCTATGCCCGCACCTTGTTGTGTTGGATGCAGACGACGGACAGCGCTGATCACGGTTGGGTCGTGGAGCAGGACGGTACCTGGAGGTGGACCACTGGGCGGGACGTGCTCGGAGCGGACGTGGGACCCGAGGAGCCTGAAGGCTATCTGTACCCACCCTTCAGGTGGGATTGCCAGTGGACGACACGAGGCCGCCGTCTTTTCTTCAGTTGCTGTTCTTTACTTTTTCAGTTGTACTTTCAGTTGGGCTTGTATTCCGGCCCCCTTTACTTTTCTGCACTTGTAGTTACTTTCCGCTTGCTGACTCTGTGGTGGTTGTTACTTATAAAGGCAATGCCTTCCCTGTTTACCGGGATTTTACGCCATGGTGCTAGTCGCCAGCCCCTGGCCTATGGAAGGCGGGCTTGGGGTAGTCACGGCACGGGCCCCGAGGTCGGGTCGTGACAGTATAAATAAAATTTACCATTGAAGTGTTTTAGTGGTGGAGCCATTGGAAATTTCCCTATAACTTTTTCAAGTCTAAAGAATGATAAAGATTGTGATGAAGTAGGTGGAAAGTAAATAATTATTTTAAATAATATGACTGATAAATCAAAATCATATTCTAATGGAAACGATAATATGTTATCTAAATATAAAAATAAAAACCTTCTTCCAAGTGTGAAGTAGATGAGGAAAATGATGTAATAGTAGAAAACATTAGTAATTACAGGGATGGGAAGTTGATTATGACAAATATAAATGATGAGAGTTTCACTAGTGATTAATGTGGAAACACTAAATAAGAATAAGAGTAAACTCAACTTGATTTTTTTCATAAAATGGGACTTAGAAAATGTCATAAGGATATTGTTAAACATCAACTAGTGAATTATAAATTCATGAAAGAATGTATTTCTACACACAACTAGGAATTAGTTCATGAAGAAAAATATAGGTCATTATAATAGATGAAAGAATTTAATATGTTAATTAAAAATAGATAAAACTAAACATCAATATTGAAGAAAAGATAGTGGTGAATGAGAAAGAAGATCATCTTGTTCAAAATAAAATTGTTGAAGATAATCAAAGAATAAAAAAAATCCTAAAACCAATTATTTTAGATATTGGTTAATTTTATAAGAAGAATAAAACTGAAATTGATAAAAAAAAATAATCATACTTTGAGGTTAAAAAAAATGTTGAATACATTAAAAATAATAATTAAGTAAAGAGGAAAACATGTGTTCCCAGAAAATGTGGTGTAAAAAATGAGAATTTTTTAAGGAATCACAGTCTAAAAAAATAATGATACAACTATAGAATCTATTAAGTATAAGAGTAAGTCTAAGATAAATAATATTATAAGAGTATATGAGAAATTTTGTTCATAATGAAAATTCTAATATAGTGGTCAAAATTATTATGGAAATTAGGTCTACAGTTCTATTAAGTATGTTGGTTATAGAGAAGAATATGATTTCTATGTATATTTTCAGTACAATGGAGGATTTGGGCATATTGAAAAAAAATTGTAATAATCATCAACACTATAACAAATCTAGGAGGTATTAGAGTTATAGTTTTAGGGGGATTCATCACACTCAAATAAGGCAAGATTAAAAATCAAGTCTGAAGATTCAAAATAGGTTTCAGTGTTTTGAAACTATTTGTAAAATATTTTACGGTCCTTGAAATATTTCAAAAGTATGGATTTGTATGTTACCTGATAAAAATTTTTATATAAAACTCTCAAACATAATATGTGAATGAAGAAAAATTAATGTAAAAAATCCTAAATCATTGAAACATCACTCAAGTCCATAAAAGAGAAACAACCATAGAAATTATATGGTGGGTTTTATTTAAATATTAGTAGAGAGTTTAGGTATTTGAAAAATATAAATGATTAAAAATAAGAGACAAATTTTTTTAAATCATGAGTCGCTTACAAGTATAGGTGTTTGATAATCTATAATTGTAAAATAAAAAATGAATCTTAGATGTGACTTATTTATTAATGGGTTCAAACACAATTTTTTAGTGTTTTGTATCATTGTGATGAAGTAAATGAAGTTGTTTTTAGAAGGGATGAATTTTTTCTAAAAATTTTTAATATTGGAAATTTTTTACAAGAGGAAAAAAACTAAGTGAAATCTATTTTAGGTTTGAGATGCATAAGATTCATGATATTTGATTGTGATGGAAGAAATTAAATTACAGCCTAATAGTCTTAGACAAATGTGTGAAAGGATTCTGAATAAGAATAAAAATAGATAAAGTGTATTTGATGTTCCTAACATGACATGAAGATGAGATTGGTGTTATTAGATGTTTTATTAAGAGGAGATATCTCGTTCAGCATATTATTGGGTTTAGATACATACAACTCATCTATTAGATCTTATTCATTATGATATTTTTTGTACATGGTAAAGAAATAGATAAATGGAGATATGTATATTATTTATTTTATTGATTATTTCAATCATATTACAAGTATTATTCTCTTGAAACATCAATTAGAGGCTCTATAAATATTTAAGAGTTTTGGGAGATGTGATGAAAAGTAATATTTAAATTCCATGAAGAAAATTCAATCATATAATTTTTCTGAGCACAAAAATGATTAGTTCAGTGATTATCTTCAAAATAAAGGAATTTTTCATGAACATGGTGCACCATATACACCACATTATAATGGTGTTGATGAGGTAAATATTAATGGTTTGGTTGATATAGGTCAAACTATATTAATTTAACATGATACTTCTTGTTTTTATTGGAGAAAATCTATTGGAGTAGTATTTCACATTTAGAATCATTATTTATACATGTCAAACAATGATATTGATACATATGGTATGTTTTATATAGAGACTCCATTTTTGAAGTAACAAAACAAGTTTTTTAGTCCCTACAATATCAAAGTATAAGGTGAGAATATTTGGAACTCTAATGAAACTGGTTTTTAAGGAATTATCTTTATATACTCCCGCAATTTAAGATGATAAAACTGTTATAAATAGTGAACTACAAAAATAAATAAATCTACAGATGTAAAAGTTAAAGAACATTTTGGTAGAACAAAATTAATAGCTATCTATAGATATAATATAAAAAGGTTTAATTTTTTCATTAAACAACCTCACAATGTTTTAAAACTAATTAACGATATGAAATCTATAAAATATCAAAAATTTTATTTAGTAATTTCAAGTGATAATAGATTAGTGTTTCCATCCTATACAAGGATGTGGAAAAAATTGGGTCAGTAAAATATCATTAGAGACTGGGGGAACCGTGTTAAAAACATAATAGGATAGAGGATTCTTTTATATGGCCCTTTATATTTATGGTTCAGCTAAGAGATGTGGAAAATTATTTAGTACATGAAGAATGGGTTGATTCCATGAAATAATAATTGGATAATATTTTGAAAAATGAGTCATGAGAACTTTTACCCAAACATAATGATAAAAAAAATTTGGAACAAAGTTGTTTTTTTAAATAAGTTGAATGAAAAGGGTGAATTGAAAAAAACAAGGAAATACAAGTTTTTAAAGAATACATATAGTTTTAAGGAATTGATTTTTATGAGACCTTATACCTAGTATAAACACTTGAAATAATAGAAAAACTTTATAATTATATCTACTCCATGAAAATATAACAAATTCTAGATATATATTTGGTTGTATTTTCCCAACGGTGAACTGGAACAAGATGTTTATGTTGAGAAACCATGTGGTTTTTTGTTTTGTCTAGATGAAAATTATATTGGAACATTGAGTAAAGATATTTATGGGATAAAAGATCCTTGAGAAATTGGAATTTTTAACTGGATATGTTTTTAAAGAAGATAAACATCGGGAAGGAAAGAGATGATAATAATCTATACATAAAAGAAAATAAAAATGATTACCTCATTATGATTTTGTATGTTGATGATATCATATTCATTGAAAATGATGAATAAATGTATGAAAATTATTCATAGAAGATAAAGAAGTAGTTTGAAATATATATACTATGAGAAATTATATCATTTCCAAGTTTACATATCTCTCAAAAGAAAAGGAACATTTCCATTACCCAATATAGGTATGTTAAGGAAATTATGAAGAAATTTGGAATAGTATATTCAAATATTGTTTCCAAAAACAAATTAGTGACAATTTTCTTTTCAAAATATGAGAAATTATGGGATAATAATCCAAATGAATTTAAGAAGTAAATAATAATATTATTATATCTAAATATTTCAAGTCCATATGTAGTGTATGTTGTTACGCATTTTTTCATGTATCAAATTTCTCAAAAATTGCCTCATTTTTTGGATGGAAAATATAATTTTTAGATATATTAAAGATATAATTGATTTAATTTTGAAATATGAAAACATATAAATGGTTATGTTTTTTTGTTATAATGATTCATATTGTAATGGTTGTATTGATGATAGAAGATCTAAATTAAGGGTAGTTTTTTTGGAAGAAATATCTATGAATCAACATACAGAAAAGAATGGTTTAGTAACTATTAGCATGGTTTAACTTGATTATTTAGTTTCCACTAAAGGTATAAAATAGTTAATATGTATGAATACATATTTGGAAATTTTTTTGGTTGATATGAAGGACCCCTTTCTCTTGGACTATGGTAATAAAAGATTTATAATATCAGTAGTAATCTACTGTAACATTCCAAATATGAAAAAATGATATTTAATATCACTTTACCAATAAAGATATAGATAACAGTGAACTAATATTGTAGTTCTCACCTACCTAGGGTAAAGTAATTTATTTATTCACTAATCCATTTCCAATGAAATAATTTGAGAAGTTGAGGATGTTAATGTCCATTCAACCTCACTTGCTTCAAGGATAAGGTATATTATGTATGTCCCAAATCAATTCATTTCATTATATATTGTTTCTAAAGAGGTATAAATTGTTATTATATGAATATATCTATTGAAATGTGATTTACCTATTTTGGGAGGGTATATATTTCTGTGGATGTTTTTTAAATGTGGGGTAAGATATTCTTTAATCATTTGTGAATTGTTTCAATAATTTTTTAAATTAGTTATATGAACTGTTTATTATAGGTTTTTGTCAATTTATGTTATAAATGTGGGAAATAAAAGGAGATTGGAATTATATTGAATCACTTCCTCATGGAAATCATGGATTTTTTTAATCAATGGTTACTATTTCTTACATGTTTTTTCACTCACATAGGATTATAATTTTTGGATAGTGATTGATTTATAATGTTTCTAGGCTATAGTGATTTTTTTCTATGGATGATACTAAAATCCAGTGAGGTATATTTTTGGGGCCAAGATATGTTGAAGTATAGTTAAAGAGAAAGAATGATTAAATTGTGTTATCTTTTATTTTAACTATATAAATCACATGAAAAATTGATACATTCTTATTTAAGTGATTAGATAATGTCCAATGCATTGACTCATAAGGATTAGGTGATGATCTGGAGGTTAAAAACAATTTTTTTCCAACTATATTTAATGATCCATCGAATAATTTTTTTAACAAAGAAAACCTAGTTATTAATTAGTTATATTTAGACTACCAATCAAAATATATATACATAGATATTCATGATTCTAACTAAAGTTAGTTTAAGTAATAATTTTTTAGAACTATGTTTTTTAAATATAGGTTTCTAGATAATGTTCTATAGATAGTGGTTTCCTGACAAAGTTCATTTAATAAAGAAATGTTTTTAAGTTCCAATTGAAAGAAATATTGAATATAAAACCAATTGAGTTTTACGAATGTTCTATATAAAAGTGTATAAAATTAAGACTTATATATGAACAAACATAATTTTACAAGAAAAAACATCGGAAAAATTATTCTAAGTGGAGCTACCAGGTTGAGTTTTCTAAGAGGTTCCATTGGATATAGGTCTCTAAGTGGAGCCATTAGAAGGATGATTCTGAGTAGAGTCATGGGGAAATATTTTTTATTGGAACAATTAGACATTGGTTTATAGGTATATTTATCAGAAGCAGGTATCTAAGTGGATCCATCATGAAAATTATTTTGAGGGGATCAATTAGACATAGGCTTCTGAGTGGAACTAATGAATAGTGGTTTTGAGTGAAATCTTTAGAAAAAAACATTGATACAATGTGACATAATTAGATCTAGAAAAAGTAATTTTGAAAATAGAAATATAAAAAAATTGTATTCTATTTGGTTGAGGAAATATATAAAACAATAATTTTATGAGGGTATACTAGACATATAATTATTAGAAAAGGAATCTCATATGCATATGTATCATATGATAAAAGATTTATGTTACATACAAACTCTTTTGAAATGTCATACATTTTGATGATGTTGAGTTGGATGTTCAATAGTTCAATAATCATAAGGGAACAATAATTATTTTATATAATATTTGGGTAATTTTTGAAGATATTTTTGACATTGAGATATAACAAAAATTCTATGATGTTTTTTCACTCCTATTTAGTATAAGTTTTTAAGGTGGTCAACTATACAAAGAGTATAGTGGGATATTAAATTTATGAGAAGGAACTTTGAATATGATGTTCATCATACTCCCTTTATTATTATAAAAGTAATTCATATATAAATGTAATTAGGTGTTATGAAAATGATTCTGATACTATGGGATTTTTTAAATAAGTGGGGAGTCAATTATACATCTTGGGTGAACTTTTTGTCGAATCACAAAATGAGGTGAAACGTTATAAAGGTTATAAAAAACGTGATCCTAGATTAAGGTTACTTGATGGGGGGTGTATCATATTGATAGGTTTGAACAAATAATATTAGGTATAAATTTTATTTTTATACTATGTATGAATGTAAAGAGAAATATAAAGAACTTACAGGAAGGAAGGATTGACTAAATTTCAAACATCATAGTTATAGAAACTTTTATCCTACTAATGAATAATATTTGGTTATTCTAAAAATCTTTTTATCTTATTATTTAAATTAGGATCACATGATCAATTTAATTACTATAATTATTTGAAATTTATGGATATTCATTGAATCTTGTAAACCAAAAAATGATTTCTTGTTTCTAGTGGTTGTGTAGTAATGGATTATTTCCAAACCATGCCAAGGACTAACTAATAATGTTTTGTAGTTAATCATATAAATAATTGAGTTCCCATGGGTTTTCATTTTGGTTATTTTCTCAAAGAATCAATTATCAATAACTGGAGTAGATGTTTTTTTAACCAAAAAAACAGAGAAAAGATAAGTTCATTAATGTGTCCCCTCCCCCTCTCAGTGATAACATAGATCATGATGGGTAATTTTCACATTTCATTTCCCTCATGTCACCACCAATTACCACATGTATTATGATTTCCTTCATTATCATTTATTACTAATACCCTTAAATTATCTCAAATTATCTCCTACCTTTCTAAGAGAAATTAATATCATCATTCATTCGGATTGCATCAAGATTTTCACTGGGGTTCATCTTAAGAAAGGTGTGTCTTATCACATTATAAAATTATTTTCTTATTTTTGTATCTTTAAGAGAGATGATATAATTACCTATTATCATAAATTAGGTCTTACTTATTGGGTTGTTCCTCTATCTATATATAAATTTAATACATTGATTTTTTATCTTCAGTTAACCAAAAGGTCTCAATGTGACATATTCTCTTCCCATAGAACATAAAAAGGGTTATGCATTTCACTATTATAATATCACCCCACTTTAATTTCACAATAAATAATGTTTATGTTTTTAGTTGATATAATTTTGAGTGTAATAAATCAAAATAACTATTTTTAATGGAAATTAAAAAAATTAATTGTCCATTTATAAAGTATAATTATTAAATTGGATTTATTTGGATACTAACTTATTTACAAACATTCCTTGATTAATTATTGTATTTCCTTTGACCATGTTATTACCATTCTATTTTTGACAAAAAATTAAAATTTCATATTTATTCGATTAAAAACTAAATATATAATTACCAATATTTTTTTTTCATAGTGTATATGTCATCCCCTTACTAAAATCACCTAAATCAAACCATAGCTAGAGTGACACAGAATCTAAATAAAACCTTCATATATGATAAAAATTGATACCTTGTAGTAGTGTTCAATAAAAAATACTAGAATACTATACATTTTGTTCCATCGAATATAAAAATAGTCAATGAAAAAATCAATAGACAACATCTTAAAAGGTTTAATGAATTACAACTAAAAGTGAAACAAAAATATCAAATAAATAGAAATTGTGATAAAAATAATGGAACCCTTGTTTTTTTTACAAATATAAATAAAGGGTCACCCATTGGGATGATAATATAAAAAATAAAATTAAAAAAAAATAGGAGATACTGAACTATGAAATTTGAATCCCTCCTTAGACTAGTCTCATAGATCTATCAGGTTACACCTTTCAGATCCCCTATATAACCAATCACTTGAAACTCGGTATAATGTTTTCACATGCACCATGGAGTCCATGTAGGGTGTAATAACATAATATAGTAGGTTTTTACCATGTTTACTTATATATTCCATTATATAAAATAAATGAATCATCATGATAAATAAATCAAGTTGTCATATAGTATTTACAAGAAATAATGTCAGCTCCAAATTTGTTAACTAAGATATCATGAGACCTGAACCCACCTATTATGGATGATGTAGGTAATGCATCTCACATAGTCAACGGTTATCAAAATATAAAAATGTAATTTAATATTAATATCCCATACTAAGAATATAGGAAACCCAAAACTAACATAAAAGAATCATTCTTAAGAGGGTATCTTTATAGATATCCACTCATATGTGACAAACTACCCCCCTCCCAAAGAATGGTCCTATAGATATGTCAAATTCCCACTAGATAGGGTAAGAATATATATAAATAGGGAATCTCAATATTCAACCTCTTACATAATATAAACTGATTCCCTCCTCGAAGGTGAGGTCGTTTAGATAATGAAATAAATATGAAACAGTACCAAAAGTGGTCTCTCAATATCTATACTCCAATGTATGAATAAAAATCACTCTCCTCATAGTGAGATCCCATGGCTGGTCATGTATCTATAATAATGAAAGGGTTTGTGCCTAGGTTATATAACTCCACACCCCAATACCATAGTCTCTAAGATGAAACATAATCATATTGAACTAAAAAACTTGGACAATGGGTAATAATATGGAAACCTAGAAAACATATATCATGATTAATATATCATCGTGACATGGATCCAACCTATCACATAGCTAGTGGATAGAATTTACATCTCAATATAACCAATTCTGACTAATCTCATCACTTGTATCCATCAACCTAAACTAGAGCTACATGACACTTAAAATGTTCCTGGATTCTATATCATACTGAACTCAATATCCTATAATGGAGAACATAAACAACCATACTATTCAATAAGGCTCACTCTGGTATTTCTCTACACATTTTGGTCTTTATGTAACATGCATTCCAATATTTTCATTAACATATGAACAATAATAAATTATAACCACCCTATGTTGTCTCACTTGATGCTATGTACCATACCAGTACATTACACGAACTAAGACTATATGTTGACTTAAAAACCCCACCTAGATCTATCATATTAAACATACCCTTCCCACTATCCAAGCCTCGTGTCCTTTTCATCAAGATAAAAAAACCTTATTATAATCTGATCTCACTCTCTTAGAATTTCCATACTAAATGAAACCCAATAATCAATTTGTTGTCACAATGTTCCACAAGGATCTCTCATGTAAAATTGGTAACCCTACATTCAAATTATTCAAACATCATAAGCCTAATTTCTTACCATAGATCGATAATCTCATTACAATCATCAAACTCATCTCACTCAAGTAGTTTCAAAGTCTAAAAAATTCCCCAATAGCCTCTATGATACAATTATTAAGGTTGATACCATCTAACAATTTCATCCGGGTCTAACCACTTATAATCACATACACTAACTCACTATATCTCACCTCGTTCAAAATAAAACTCATCTAATGATCCAAGAGAACTTCACGGTCCATTAATCTTTTTTATAAATTTATCATCATGGATACATTTTTTCGTAGAATATCTTAAATTCCTAATAATTAACATCATAATAGATTCAATAATAAAAGGATTGACCAAAACCAATCCCATAATCTTGAAATCAGTTGGACCATTCACATATTTTTTCACCGAGACTCGAGACATAGGAAAATGATTCACAATCATACATATGTATGGATAAGTATTAAATGGATTGTGTACCATAAAAATAAAGTTACTATTAAAATCCATTATCTCCATACCTTAATCTCAGCTCAATTAATGAATCACCACACTTATAAACCCAAATCTCATTTTAAATGGAATAAAAAATTACTTATAATCATATATAAATAATTACACAATTATAACCAATGAGGTGTAATCATTAAAAACTCATTGAATGAGATTTTATAACTGGAACATAAAGTAAATACATACCGATGGTATGTTTCATGCCCTCCTTAATACTAAGAATAAAATATAAAGCATTAGATACTCAATTTTTCACAAATTCCAAACCAATTCAGTGATAAACCTGGAAAAATCCATTGACTAGTGTACCTATTTTGAAATAATTAGTAACAGGGAAAATATCACATTTTTCATCCATAATCCACCACACCATAAATCCCCCATATATCAGGAATATCCCATTATAATCTATTGAAATCATCACCAAGGCCCTAACTAGGGAAATAAAAATCAAGGGGAATAAGAAGAAATGAGAAAACGTGGGAAATATGGAAGTATATTACCTATTTTATAGAAGTTAAATGCATTCAGTTGTCAAGGATCAAATGGGTAAAGGGGGGAAAGAAGAGGGGGAGTTAGGGCCTCTATCCCCTAAGTTTGATCAACCATCAAATGAAATTTAATGGCCCATGATTTTAGACCCTTTAAATTAGTATTATCTTCAATAACTTATGTCATATACAACACCAAACTAACACAACAACTGAAAAAATAAACCATGAAATTTTTAAATTACATGATAAACATAATCATAAGTAGATAAAAATATAATAAAAAATTAAAATAGTTATCATTTTTATATTTTATAAATTTAATTCTAAAAATTATTTCATTCCAATAAAATTTTAAAAAGTTATTGTATTTTATGTTAATAAATAAAATTGTTCAGAGTTACATGTTTGTTATCGTAGTTAATATTTAGCTTCATATTCTAAAATTAAATTATTTAAAAATTTATATTAAATAACATTAAAATCACATGATTTTTAAAATTTAAATTTTCAATAAAAATATTTATTATTTATATTTCATATTTTCATTTAAATAAAAAAATTATTTTAAAAAATTATTTTTATTACTATATATTCATTTTGGAATTTGTAATTTCAAAATTATGTTATATAACAAGTATAACATAAAAACAAATAAATATTTCTCAAGAAAAAATATTTATTAAATAACTGAAATTATACATTTAAAAATTACATTATGAATTTAGAAAACCTATATTTAAAATTTTATTGTCTTAAGTAAAATTTTCAAATAAAAGGTTGTTTTCATTCATTTCATTTAATAATTTTTTTTTTAAAATATAGTTTTTTCTATCATTGAAATAAAATGATATTTTATTTTTTATATAAAAAAACAAATTTATATAATGACTATAAAATACATTGAAAATTAAATCCTACAAACCAATTTGAATCTTAAAAATATAATTTTTCTAAAAATCAGTTTTTATGTGTTACATATGAAAATGTTAAAATTAATTTTTATTATATATAGAAATATTATCTGGTAAAATAGAATTCATATTTTGAATCATTAAGTCAAAATTATTAAATAAGTTCCATTTTATTTTTTCGAATTAAAATTTAATTACATATCTAATAATTAGATACCGTAGAAAAATAAAAAAATGTAAAAGAAATACTTCTTACTATAAAGGTCATAAAAAATACTTTAATAATGTGTTAAAATAGATTTTTGATGTTTTATTGAGATTTTCTGACCCCCACCCCCTTTCCATTATTATCAATTTTTTAGTCTTCTTGATCGGTGAAACATGTTCTCCCTTTATATTAAGTTGAAATATTTACAAAAAATGTTATCTCCCCCACTTATAAGAGGAGACTCCCACAACCTCTTCAAGAACACTCAGAGAATTAATTTTATAACTAAAACTAATAAAAAGTTCCTTCATTTATAATCCTCTTCCTGTAACATCACCATCTGGTCATAGGATATTAGTTTATCAACATTATTTCTAAGTAGTCATCCAAGGTAATGTCCAAGTCCCCAATATGAGTACCTTTCTTCCAAAAAATTCGTTTCTTTTTTACCTTACCAAATATAATGATTTATTATATAATGACCTAATTATGTTTTTTATAATTATTTTTTTATGGTAATTTGAAACTATTAACCTCCATTCCACATTTCTATTATGAAAAATGAAATCCTTATTTGTGTGTTGTGCCGAATATGACATCTACAAAGCGATGGATTTTAATTTGTTCACCACTACCAATATTAACTAATTATAAGGGGTTAATTGAAGAATAAATATAAAATATATAATATAATTTTATTATGATGTTAAAAATCATAATAATCTATCTTTTTTCCCATTCTTTGTGACATGAAAACATTAACTGGGCATTGTGCGAAATTTCGCTGCCATGAAGTATTCTATCTCATTTTAAGTCTAGTTTTTTCTTATTTATTAATACATCTTAAAATAAGATGACCCAAATTAAATTATATAAATAATATAATTATTCTTATTTAATAATTATATTATTCCAAATGAAACCAAATTCATAATCATAATCATACATTAATTATGGTAAGTTCATGTTTGAGTCGATCTAACCACCAACTTATAAAATGATATAGAATAATTTAATGGATCGATGTGATAACATGATTACTAGTAATATATGATATAAATACGTAAACATGTATTTAATTTTGGTTGTGTATTGGTAAATTTATTATTTATCACATTAATTAATATATCAATGGCCCTTCATTAAATATCATGGAAACATGTTGATCACTAATTTTCTCTTTAATGATCATTTCCAAAAATACAATATAATGAAATTATAAAATAAAAAATAATTAAAATCATCAATTCTAGTACTTTCTATGATTTGGGAGTGATTAATTTTGGTAGAATAATGAAGAACAACATCATGATAATGAAATGGTTCAAATTTATTAGGATTACTCACACCCAATAATTAAAATAGACAGGGAATAACTAATATAATTGTAAGGAAAAATAATAAATTAATCTTATGAAATGTTATATATATGAATAATATTACAGATTATGTAAATAATATGTTTATCATCATGTTAAAAGTTGTTAAATCACTTCTTTTCAAATCCAGATTAAATATAAAGGTTGCTTTATAATATTACAAAATCTCTAAAACATATTTGATATAGAAAACCATCATTTAACTTATATGGTATATTAAATACCCCACATCCTATAATTATAAATAATATATTTCATTTAATGATATTTTCATTCCCAATTTAGTGTACCCTCTTTTTTTATTTTATTATTACGTTACCATTTTCATAAGTGTGTGTATTAACTCAAATCTCTATGTTGAGTTCTAATGGTTCTTCTTGAACATGTTTCTTACATTATTTATTAGTTACACGATAATATTTTATTTGATAGTATCTTTTATTTATGTCTATGGAAATGAATATTCTATTTCAAATATTAAATATTTATTAATTTTTTACACATAAAAAATTATATAATTTTTAAGAATAATTTTTATCCAATTTGACGATAGTTTCCCCTCATTGTCTATATTTTTTCCCCAGCAATGTTATCATTTATATTGGGAAATAAAATTAGTTTTTATCAAATTTTACAATCATATTTGTATTCTATTATTTAAAAAAGAAATTTTCGTTACTATTTTTATGATGTGGGTTTCAATAACAGTATTTCAAAATATTCAAATTTTTTTACATACATTCAAAATTAGTTTTTTTCTTCCAATCAACATATCTTTTTGATAACCATTATTTCATTCAAAATCTCTGTTAATGATGGATCCTTTTAAAAATAAACGTTTTCAAAAATTTCACTTCACATTTTATAAAACATTTATTTCATTCCAAGGAATCATTATTGATATTTCTTTGAAAATATATATTTTAAAATTATTCCTTCCAAATTTCTAAAAATTGACTGTTTGAAAATGACTTTTCAGAAAGACTGTAACATTATATTTTTTGTTAAAGATAAAATTGTTTTATAAAAATTCGTTTATGATTTTTCAACCATTTTTACTTTATCTATAAAGGATTTATTTTCTTCAAAGTTATTTTTAATTATTATACCTCTAAATGTACTTATAAAATACTATTTCTTGGTAATTAAGTTGTGGGTAATAATCATTTAGATTTTTAAGGTCAATTTTAGTGACACCGTATTGAAATTTCATAAAACACATTTGTATTTCCATGTGTTCATTGTGATGTAATGAATGTAACCCATTTTCTCTATTAGGTATTCATTATATAATTAATGGTTGATATATTATGGAACTTATATGTATGGTTTTTTATTATGAGATGTTTGAGAACTATATAACCTTTTAATGCATTGAATAAATCTTTATTTCTCATGAAATAATGGGAAAATATTTTTGATGCTCAATCCACCTAGGGAATTATGTAGTAAAGCCTGACCCACTAAGGTAAATAGGTTAACACAGGTTTATCCACAAAGGGAGAAAAGTGAGCAAAGTTCATTCTACTAAGGAAAACTGGTTGTGATGCCTTTTACGTTGTGTTATGATTTTTATGCTCATGTTTTTTTTTCATATTCGCATGTTTTGAAATATTCCTATGTTGTGATTTCTCATTATTATTCTCTTACTTTTACTTGTGTTTTTCACTAATGTTTTGTTCATTGATCTTGATTATGATTTTATACCCATATACTTATCTTATTCTCAATTAGTATCAGCATTTATTATCACTTATGTTTCTCTTAGTAGTCATCTAAGATCACCAATTCCATGTGTCTTCTTCCCCTTTGATAAAAATATGGGTATTAAATGTTGTATTTTTATAAGTGGTATTATTTTTGAGTATAATGATTAAATGTGGTTGAGTTTTGTAAAATAAGTTGTTAATATAGCTAACCTCCTGAGACAATACACCATCAATTAACTGATTTTTGTGGATATTTGTGAGATTTAATTATTATTAATAATAATTAATTAAATAAATGAATTTATCTATTTTGTATCATTTTAGTTGGTATCAATGGAGTAATTCTGGGGATTATTATTTAGAGAATTATTGAAAACTATAGTCATAAGTATAATGGATATAACTAAGTATAAGATATCAAAATGAAATTTTAGTAAATTAAATATTTTGTGGTTCTCCTAATAAGAAAATCATGTTCATGATTGTATAAGTGGATGTTGTCACTAGAACAATATAAACCTAGGAGTAATAACCCTTAAAATGGTGTTTTGGGTATTAATTTCATGGCCCATCCCAGTGGGGCTCATGTCGTAACTCCCCAAGGCCATATAAAATAGTCTAGGGTCTGGTGACGTGCACTAAGAAGGAATATCACAAAAATGGGAGGCCTTAGAATAAGTACCTATACACACACACATCCCCATGAATATACAATGTTGAAATGTAAAATATTTAATAACCATGCATGAATACATCTAGATCCCACAAATAGAATAATATAATAAGTAAAAGAACGAAAATATTTCCAAATACATGCCCACCAAAAAGAGTCTGAAGCACAAGTCTAATCTGAAAGTAAAATTGGGACTGCTTCCAAAATACCATAAGAACACACCTCAGTTTACCCACTCTCACTAAAAACTATCTAGTCCTAGTTTGTCAAGGACTCTGTCAAATGGTTCATTATCTACATAAGATACGACATGTGAGTGAAAATACCATGTATGGGTTAGTATAACAATACTCAACATGACCCCTTGAAACCAAAAGGTATACAACAATGAAAAAATAGCCAGGTCTGCACAAGTATATCTCTAAAGAACATCTAAAAAGAGCATCCAGATATACTCAACAGAGACACAAAGTCTAAATGTTATTAAAAACCGTAGTATGTCAACCTTGGATTAAAGCCTTAATATTCCAAAAAACTTCCTTCCTGGAGAATAATCTCCTGAATATGATAGCACTAATGGTCCTCTTCCGATAGGTAGTACTCATCTGGTCTTTCCATGATAAGTACACACTGAATGTCTGAAGATATATGATACATAGATGAGGACCACACTCAAGGACATGGGGTGATAACAACAACTCAATCTAGATTAACCCTCTAAGTAGAGTATTGGTTCCCACATATTATTGGTCATGAAAATATAGGGATATCCACTCAAGGAACGGATATGAATAGAGGATCTCACTTGAGTCCTCATGGAGGAATTTCAATGACTATATTTAAGAAGTCCTACTGAATGTATTATAGTCCTAGGAATACAAGATGATTCCATATCAACCATAAGGGAAAGGATAATTGGAATGAACCCTAAATAAATTTGTCCAATATATGGAGTAAAAGGTGTCTATGTTAGGTATAATAAATTAGATGGCATGTTGTAGGGGTCACACATTATGTTCCTTGACCCCATCCCCACACAGGTAAATGACATGTGTCTCAAGTCGTGCCTACATATAAGTATATGGAACGTAGGTTTCCCATGTAGTCTACCCATGTTTGAATACATGGGTTTGTCATGTGTACAAGTACTCGTGTTCTAGTTCACTGCTTAGTCTATGTACTTGGTCCAAGATACGTTTGTGTGGGGCAGTACATGGGGTTTTGGCTGCCTTTGTTGTCTACTCATGTTCCAGCACACAACTTCATCCCATGTACATGTAACCATGTACCATTACATGTAATAAACTATGTAATTGGTCTATGTTGTGTCCTTGTGGAAGAGGACATAGGATTCTCTTACCCTGTTCTCTACCTTGGTACTGTGTACTTATGAGGTACACGTTGATTCATCAGGGAGGGGTCACACATTGTGTGAAAGGGTTACACGAGGCGTGATCCCCAACTCCAAACTGAAGCCTAGACACCAAAAGGGGGAACACAAGTCATGTAGATATTGTTTACACGTAGTGTAGAATTATATTTTCATGAAATAGAGATCTGGATCTACACGTCACAACCATTTATTCAGACTACGATCTAGAAATCACTTCTCCATAAATACATATATCAATCATTGTCAATTCATGACATCAAAAAATCAACAGTATTTGGTCCTTCTGTCTACTGGTAGAATTTTATTGTTAATCATTCTCTTTTTTTGCAACGAAGACCGTAAAAATAGAGTATTTACATCATCAAAACCGCATTCATCTTCATCTTCACATCACTGACATGTCATATAGATCCCAGATCTATAATATCAGATCGTTGCACCCTAAAATGGGTGTGAAATGATCAATTTATTAGGATATGTAGAACCATGGTCTGAATGAATAATTCCCATAATGAACATAGAATCATGTGAAGAAATCTCAAGAAAAATCCAGAGGAACATACCCCAATCGATTTTTGTGTCGATCTATGTTTTTATCCATTATAACACCAAATTAAAGAATCAAAAATTTAATCACGAATAAATTATACAAAACCCAAATTGAAATAACCCATCCTACAAAATTAAAGATGTTAAAATAAATAGGTATTTCAATTGATTTTAGTTAGTCATAGAATATAAGAATATGTTAGGAAATACAATCAAAACAACTTATCTACCTCAATTTGGATCAATCACTGATGAAGAATAGGATTGACCTGTGATTATTGGAGAGATCCTTCATATTTTTTGAACATCAATCGTCGATTTAGGATCTAGTTTCCCTTCTTATGAGATAAGTCCTATAATTTTCTCTGAAACACCTCTCTGATGGCTGCAGGGTTACATGGCTAACCCTGGTATTTCTCTTTCATAGTATATTTAAATACATCACAATCATTGTGTCATGATTTAAAAATTAAAAAAAATATTTAATTATTTTATTAATTTCCATGATCATGATGACTTTTCTACAAATGACACATTCCAGCCCAGTTAAATCATTCCTAGGGAAAAACTCATGTTCTGAACTCAACTGTGACCTTTGATTTATGATTCAAGACTCTATTAAAAATATGTTCTATTTTTTAGTAAAATTGTGTGTGCAAGCCATTTCACATATTTAATATATTTCAAACATTTTTTTAGACACATGGAGCCTTGAAATCACATTTCATCTCAACACATGGTCTAAAAAATAATATATTCAATATCTAAACGCAGTGTAGGGGAATTATGAATCATTAAATTCTCCACCACAATGTTGATTTTCATCCCCTAAAATCCTAAATTAGGGTTGCACCAAGATATGTGGTCATGTACATGAATCTATGCCTCCCGCTTCGATGTTCTCTCCTAGATATTCTTGTGTTGTCACCCAACAAACAATAATGTCATCTGTCAACCACGGAGGGTCATATCTTACCAATCCTTGATCTCAACTAGGTACTCGGAAAAGTTAACTCCATCCTCGATATCCATCGCACCCCAGTCAATAATGTAAGATTGATAATGCACGTACAATCTCAGCTGAGACATATGGAAGAAGTCATGCACCTGATCAAACTTTGGAGGTATATCTAAGTGGTATTCCACCTCTCCAACTCTAAATAGTATATATAAAGGTTCAATGAATCTCAGAGATGGATTTACACACCATCCAAATATCAATAATCCACGTCAATTGAAACCTGTAGGAATATATGGTCTCCTTCCTCGAACATCAAAGGCCTCTTCCGTTTGTCTGTATAAGACTTTTGATAGATCATTTCTATCTTCATCCTCTCCAAGATTATATACACCTTCTCAGTATTTTCTCACACTATCTCTGGTCCCATGAGTGATGACTCTCCTAGGTCAGTCCAACAATGTGGTGACCTATATAGTACGCCATACAAATCTTCTAACGGTGCCTTACCGATGGTAGAATTTTAGTTGTTTTGGTACACAAACTCAACCATTGGTAGGTGATCCTACCAACTATGGGAAAAGTAAAACATGTTAACTCATAGAATGTCCTCCAGTACCTGAATGGTTTACTTATTATAGCAATCAGTTTGGGGTGAAACTCTATGATCAACTGTAATTGAGTCCCAAAATCCACTGGTAATCCCTTCCACAACCAGGATGTGAAGCGATAATCATATTCAAAAAATATCATCAATGGTAGTCCAAGGAGTAAGACTATCTCATACACATAGTGTTTTCCCATGATATCTATTGGAATCTACTCACATTTTACTAAGAAGTGGGCCAACATGGTGATCCAATCTATGTTCATCTAGATAGAATCAGTTTTATTATACATATATGGTAATCCCATCATAAAATACATGGATATCCCATCTCACATCCACTCTTTAACCTCAAGGGGTTGAGAAAAACCTACTTGAACATGGTGTTCATCCTTTATTTTTAGAAACATATGGCATTAAGAGAGACACCCTAAAACTCATTTCATTATATATATCCACCAAAAATGATGTCAGAGTTCTTGGTACATCTTTTCCACACCTAGATGTAACTCTAAAGGAGATGTATGAAACCCTCTCCAAACGTCATAATATAATGTAAATGGTGCCATCATGTATCCTCTAAAATGAACAATATTCTCCCCATATTTATAAAATCCATAAGATCATGGCTAGGGTATATCATAGTAGATAGGATCTCATATTCCACATCACCAACCTATTCCTCTATGACCCATTGTATGAGAAGAGGGGTGACAACCATCTATTAGAGGTAAGCTACTACATCTCTATCTGCAAAGGATAACTACAATGAGGCCAACTTAACTAACTCCTATCTTAAAAACAATGTTCAATATCTCATGCTGAGATAAAATGTTTCCATGTTCCCCTTCCCAAAAGTATACACAATTTATAAGTCATAATTTGGATAAACAATATCCATCAACTATAACTAATGTTTATATAATTCTTATATAATATACACTTGAGTATCTTGTGATCAAAATAAATGATAAACCAATCACCCATAAGGTAGTTTCACAAATTCATTAGTGAAATGGATATCGATGATAACTGGAGATCATGGTTCATATACTTTTTATCATGTGGTCTCAACTGATGTGAACCATAGGAAATCACCACCTACAACTATATCAGAAGACAACCAATCCCAATTCCTAATTCATCATAGAACACTACGTCGTTGACACCCTACTCTAGAAATCTCTTGATGGGAGCACTCATAAAACTCTACCTTGACTTCTGAAAATCCTACTGGAACCTATCCATCTATATAAAATCATGACCCTTTTGTGTAAAATCCTTCAAGGGTGTTTATATCCTAGAGAAATTTTGTTTGAATCTACTATAACATCCTACCAATAAAAGGACTCTCCATACCTCTATCACAATCTAGGGTGGATCCCAATCTTACACTGCCCCGACCTTTCCTGAGTCCACTTCCACTCCACCTACTAAGATAATGTTTCCTAGAATGTGGACCGTGTTAATCTAGAACATGCACTTTGATAGATTTATAGAAAGGTGGTTCCCTCAGAGTATGTCCAAAACTATCCTCAATTGTCTTACATTATTATACTTGGACTCCGTGTATACAAGGATATTGTCAATGAAGACTACCATGAACCGATCTAAGAAAGGTTGAGAGATCTAGTTCATGTGACCCATGAATACATCTGGGTTTTCTTTGTGCTAATGGGAACAAATAAGTACTTATATTTCTCATAGTGAAATTGAAATTCCATATTTTTTATATCCTTGTTCTGTACTCATGGTTGTTGATGGAATTATTTGATGTCAACCTTCTAGAACCATCGATCCCCTACCAACTAATTAAAGGGTTCATCAATCCGTGTTAGTGGACACTTGTTCTTCATGGTAACCTACTTCCAGAATCAATAGTCCACACATGAACTCAATCTCCCATATGCCTTCTTGGAAAACAACATTTTGGGTACCACGAGTAAAGCATTGGGTTTAAAAAAATACCTTCCTTTAAAATTCCTCTATCTTCACCCTTATATCGTGATTCTTTATGGGAGACATCCTAATTTTGGTGTAGATATCAGTGTCATCCTGGGGAGTATATCAATGAAGTATTCTATCTCATGGCCTAGAGGTAAACCTAGAATATCATTAGGGAAGACATCCTCATACTCTAGCATCACTGTAGGAAACTAGGAACTCATGACATCCAATACACCGTGGTTGATTCTAGCCAATTTTTGAGTAATTGGATGAACCTTCCAATTAATGAGTCCATCCTCCACTTTTTGGGATTCCTTTTCACCAACAAAGGAGATCCTAGTACCATAACTATGGACACACCAAATGTATCACCTAAAAAATTCAATCTAGTAATGAACTGTAGATAAATATTTCATAACATGAATGATATCATAAGTACATTATTCCAATATGAGGATATTATAATAGAAACTCTCACCTCAAAATTTCAGGTCACAAATTTGGTACAAGTGTGTATTCTCAGAGTCTTCTCTAGTAAGAGTTTCCAATTTCATGGTTCATGACAATGGCTGAAATGGAATCTATGAGTCTCATACAAGGTATGTGGTAATAAAGGATTTACTAGAACCTATGTCTATTATTACAGCAGATAAGTTATAAAAGACATAGATCGTACCTCAAATTATTCTCAGATATTTTATGTTGTATGCGTTAGTCACTGGCAGCTATCCTAACTCCTTTCCTCTAGATCCATGAGCCTGGCGTGGACCAACTATAGGTGGTGGTGGAAACAATTCAAGTACCCGGCCACCTCCTAATTCTCTCCAACCTCCTCTTCTATTTCCACCACCTTTCTAGCCTACTTTATCATGTCGTTTCCTCTACCTCGACAGCTCGTATACGGTCTATTTTTCTGTTGTATGGTGGGTTAGAAAATCTAATGAATGATTTCCCTTATCATCACATGAGTAGAATAACATTTCGTTAGGATGAATGGACTAATCTTGTGAACTCAGAATAATATATCATCTATCTCGGGACATCCTCCTAATATATATGGCATGTTCAGGTCCCCCATATTAACATGGTCTCCATATTGCTAAGGTCTCTACTCACGTGTTCCCACCACTAGAAACCACTAGTTGTATCTGTTCATACAGCAAACTCTCTACCACAAAATCTCACTCAAAAACCATAGAATAAGTATTAATTCATAGAGGGATTACATTGGATTAGATGTCTATATTCATACCTCTCTTAAAATTCCAATCCCCGAAGAACTCATCTCAAACTATTTACATCGAGTACCTGAAGAGGTTAGTAGACCTCAATGAATATGTGGTTACTATCGTGGTTCCCTAATGGAGCTACAGAATCTCTTGTATATGTAAAACACTTAGTATAGTTGTTGCTAACTCCTCTCTGAAATGGCGATTAAACTCTCTCCAGGCAAGAGTCACCTTATCGTAACACTAGTTCACTAACCCCCTTTATCGCCATGCCAAGCTACGGAGAAGAAAATCTACCAGGACCACAATATATTTTATTGGTTTCATGACCAGACAAAAAAACTTGGTTCACCGCCACAATCCAATATTCATACTCCAATAGGTCAGGCTCACCTAAGAACCTATGGGTCTCTATCACTGAAAATCATAAATCCCATTTAGCCTTTGCACCTCATCAACTGGTATCGTGGGTACCACAAGCATCTCTACAAGCGGTTCTATAGCCGGTGCACCACTCAATGATGACATCTTGGGAACTGGTCCCTTTATCTATGTCTCATCATTTAGGGGATCATCCTCATGATCTTGATTCCAAATTCTAGTTGCCTAATTTCATGGAGGCATCTTTAAAGTAAAAAATATGTTCCACAGTCAATGAGTATATATAGAGAGATGACACAAGAAGGAAATAGAAAACACAACTTTTTATTATATTATGAATGTAACATTTTTTCCCATGCAACCAATTTTCTCATGTATTGAGTCAAAAAGAAGGTGATCAATGACCTGCTGTATGGTGAAATCAGCCACCACACCCACACTGGAGTCCCTAGAATAAAATACAAAGATTATACACTTAACATTATTTCCCCAAAATAATATCACAATATCAAGTCCAAAAGTATAACTTACCACTCTAATACTTCTCTTTCAGGACACATCCTAGTGAAGATCATGATGAGAATCTCCAAGACTACTTCCAATAGGACAAGGGTTGGAGACTAGAGTTGAGAAGGAATATCACTAACATTGGAGGGATTATCCTATGTACTTGTGCACACACACACATCTCAAAGAATATAACATGATTATATGTAAAACAAATTACAAACAATGCATTCTTACATCTAAATCCCATAACCAAGGTATGATAGGAAGGAAAAGAAAATAAATAAGTTCAAGTAAAATCCTAGAAAAAAGAGTCTGAAACACAAGTCTATCATAAAAGTAAAACCGGGACCGCTATCAGAATACTACAGGAACACACATCTGTCTGTCTAGTCTCACTAAGTAACTGTTGTCCTTGGTCCATCATGAACTCTGTCAAGTAGTCGATTGTTTGTACATGAGATGGCATGGTTAGGAAAAGATAGTGTTGGGGTGAGTATAACAATACTTAGTCAGACACCATGAAACCACAAAGCATACAATGAAGGAAATATATTCATCTAAACATAGGTATATTTCTATTGAACATATAACAAGAACATATAGATATACTCAACAAATAAACAAATTCAAATATTAAGTCACAACCGTAGAATAACAGCTTAGGATTCCATCTTGAATATTTCATACAACACCCATCTAGGAGAAAACACACCAGATTAAGATAGAACTGATGACATCTTTCTGAGATGTATTGATCATTGGGTATCTCCATTAGAAGTGAACACTGAATGTATGAAGAGATATGATAAACATATGAGTATCACACCCAAGACCATGGGGAAAACCAACAACTCAATCTATGTTAAACCACTATGTAGAGTATTGACACCCATATAATGTATTTCATGGTGATACCAATAACAACACTGAGGATAAAATGATGAATAGAGGATCCGAATATGGATTTCATGAAGGGATTCCCTTAAATCTATCCAAGAAATCCTACAGAAGGGATTTTAGCCCTATGAGTAGGAGACCATTCCATATCAACCCTTAGAGAAAGGATAAGGGGAACACAACCTAATAAAACTTGTCCATGATATGAAGGACAAGGGCACTAAACAATTTAAAATAAAGTACACAGTGTGTAGTTGGGCTCACATGTTGTGTTCCTTAACCCAGTGTCCTATATATGTAAATGATACATGTATCAAGACATATCTATGTAGAAGGACACAACATATAGGTTTTCCATGTAGTCTATATATGAGCCAGTACATGACTTCAACATATGTACATGTACACACGTACCATTACATGACTTAGCCTATGTACGTGGTCCCATCCATGTTCATATGGGGGAGGACACATCGTGTAGGTTTCACATGTGGTCTACCCATATTCTAGTACATGGCTTCAACCCGTGTATACGTACCAGTGTTCAAGTGCATGTATTTCCCTATGTACATGGTCCAGGTCGTGTCCATGTGGGTTAGTACATGGTGTGCTCTAATCTGTGTACTCCAAAATGAGTCTATGTTCATTTTAGGTACACACCGAGCCACCAGGGAGGGGTCACATGATTTTTGATAGGGTCCCACACTATGTGATCCATAACTCCAACTCAAAACCATATCCACTACAATGGGGGTCCACACAACATGTAGATCTAGAATACACACCATGTAGCATGGGATTTTCTGAAAATCTAGTTACAACTTCATGTATCCGAACCATTTCTACAACCTTTGATATGGATATCACTTAACTGTAGAAACATAGATCGATCCTCATCATGTCATGACATTTAGAAATCGACAATATCTAGGCATTCAAACCACTCAAATAATTGGATTTTTTTCATTCTTTGTTTCACTCTAAATAACATAAAAATTGGATATCTAATCCATCTTATTCACTACTATCTTCATCGTCACACCACTATTGTTTTGTGAAAATCCTTGATTTATGATATCGAATCATTGCACCAGGAATCAAGTGTGTAATTATGGTTTGATTGGGAAATTTCAAATTTTTATCTGAATGAAGAACACTAATGATGAACGCATAATTTGGGGTTAAATCACTTGAAAAATCATGAGGAATGGACCTCAATTGATGTTTGTTTTGATCATAGAGTGTTTCTATTCGAACAAAAAATAAAAAATTCAACAATTTAATCATAAAGAGACTCTCCCAAACCCATATTAAACTATCCCATCCTGAAAAACAACGAATGGGTAAATCAATACATTTTTCAACTGATTTTCAGTCATCATAGAAAATAATAAATGAAAATTAATTCCATTCAAAAACTGCTCTAACTCAATTTGGATAATCACTTAAAAAGAATGGGGTTGTGTCATGTTCAGTTTTGAGAGCCTTCAAATTTGTTTCAGATTGATTGTTGATCAATGATATTATCATCATTAAACTAAGATAAATATTCCAAATTTATTTCCAGTGGATCTCCAACATCTACAACGTTATGTGCTTAACCATGGGATTTTTCCACAGCAGGCTATTTAAAGATATCTCAATCACTAGGTCAATAATTGGAAATAAAATAATTTTTTTAAATTTTTTATTCATTTTTGCACCTGCAATGAATTTTCTACAAATGACTGATGCCAACCAAGGTTATGTCACACATAGAATAAAACATTCATTTTGAAAGCAATATTTCCCTATTATTTCTTATTCGAGCCTCCATTTTGATTTTTTTCTACTTTTTCTGGAAAATTGCTCATGTGTGCTATTTAATATATTTCAAACATTTATTCTAGACACACCATGCCTCATAATCACATGTCATCTCAACACCTAGTCTCAAAAATAATCCATAAAATATCCAACAAATAATAATAGGAAAATATCAATCATTAAAATTAACTAAATAATTTCCTAGTTCAAGATAAAGAGTCCAAACTACAAACTGAGTTTGAAGCTCTCAGGGGATATATTATTATTAATTCACATTCTCTATAATAAACCATTATAAAGGACTTTATTATGTTGTTAACTAACTTGGTTATAGAACATAATAGAAAAATGACCATGGATTACCTTAGATTGAACAAATTGAATCATAGGTTGAACCGAAAGTATCATATTTTAAAAGGGAAAGTGTCATTGCGGTAGACATATTCCAATGTATGTTTTCATATTCTTATTTTGGATATTATTATAACCATTTTTTAATATTTTGTTGACACAACATCACAAAAATAAAGCTAAAAAGGTATGAATCTAGAAACAACTATGTCGTATTACTGGAAAAGAGAGCATACTTATATAGTTGAAAATCATAGTATATTCTCATTATGATGGAAATGGAGAGTTTCCTAGACATACCTATTATTGTGTAGTTGAAATATTAATGGTACTTTAATCTTGAAACTCCTAGCTATTTTAATCAGTGAGTGATATGTATGAATGATATTATGGTATATTAAAAAAATTATGGAAATTATATGAAGTATCTAAGGATTTTCCTTTATTAGTTTTTCTTTAAATGTTGGGAAACATTGATTAACTAGTAATAATAACATGAAAATATGATTTTATGAAAATTTAATATTTCTGGGATAACTATTAAAGTACACATGATTTATTGATGGATAACACTTAGGTTTAACATACACCTGATGTTGAAATAATAAATGGTTTATTTATTTTGAAAATTTTATTTAGACTATATTAGTAACCATGGAAATTATAATTGATTCAAGAATTACATCACATTTTATGGCATTGTAGCATTCATTTTCTTGTGTGTGAACTTATGACCTAGTAATTAATTCCATTATTATTTTAAATATAATGTCAATTTTTATAAGAATATATAGTTTTAATGTTGATTAATATCTTAGATATTCATATGGTTAAGAAATAAATATTTTTGAAAATGTATGATTAGGGTATACACATACCTGAGTATATAATTGTATGAAAGATTAATATTGTTTGAGGAATGATTATTAACATAATCTAGACTAAGAGAGTAAGGTAGATATCATATTAATAGATATTTCCTACAATATTAATATGATAATTATTCCAAAACATACATTTTTTAGTGAATAATAATTAAAATTGAAAGGTTGTAATTTATTTAAGAGGGTAAATTGTAACGAACTACAATTTTGGACCCATTAAATTATTATTATCATTAATATATTTTGTCACACATAAAACTAAAATAATACAACACTAAACTAAAATGAACCATGATATATTAAAATTACATCATGAATATAATTATTATTAGATAAATAGATAATAATAAACTAAAATATTTACAGATTAATATTTTTCATTGATTAATAGTTGTAAAAAAGATGTCTTTTAAAGATCCATTTAAAATAATATATTGTATTTTAACATAAACATACAAATTATTCAGGGTACAATTTTTATTATTATAATTATTGTTTAAAATTATATATTAGCATTTAATTAATTATAAATTTATATGAAATAATATAAAAGACACTTGAATGTTAAAATTTGTTTTTTTATAAAAAATAATTTTTCTTCTATTTTTTTTGAATTTTCATTTAAATAAATAAATATTAATTTTTTATAATTTATATTTTATGAGAATAAATTTATTTTATAATTTATTTTTTCAAAATTTTCTTATGGATAATTTTTTATACATTTCTGAAATAATTGATTTTTAGGAGAATAAATAAAAATTTAGTTTTTCAATATATTAAGAAATAAGACTTAAAAATAACTTTAATTATAAATTATATAGTTAGAAAGTAAAAAATTTACAAATACTATGTTAATTCAATATTCCAATTTTTTAATTTTTATTAACATAAATAATATTTTTCATTAAAATAATATATATTTTTTACTTTTCTTTTAATTGATTATTATTTTTGGAAAATTTAGTTGCTTCATTCCATGAAAGAACATAAATTCTATTTGTTTTATAATAAAAAAAATCTATATCTATAAAATCAAATACATTGATAAATTTATCCTATATAAAAATTTTAAATTAAAATATATAATTTTTCTGTAAACAGGTTTTTATGTGTTATGTAAGCTAATGTTTAAATATATTTTTTTACACATAGATTTTTTATCTGATATAATTGATTCCAAATGTATAATAATTAGTTACAAATTATTTAATATGTTCCATTATATTTTTAAGCATTAAAATTAATTTACTAAGGTAAAAAATTAGGAACATTAGTAAACCAAAAAAGGTAAAATTAAAAATTCTAAGTCTAAAGGAAATTAAAATATGTTTACTGTTTAACCAAAAATGGGCTTCCATTCCCTAAGAGGGAGGGTGAATCAGGGTATGGATATTATTTATAAAATTATTCCTACACCACTGGATCTAAACCTCTATATTATGAGGGTAACTTATTTTTATCATTAATGTTTATATTGAACTTATCCTTTCCAAATTTATTTGGTGATGGGGCAACGAAATTAAATAAATAATGTAATCACAAGTACACATATATTTTTACTTATTTCACCCCCACTGGGCTATGTTAAAGGCGTATACAAAGGAAATGTTGCAATATATAAAATTCACTAAATCACATTATTGTTAGTTTAGGCTAGGTCACTCCTTTCGGGGATCACTTCGCATATGATTTTTGTGCAAGATGAACTATGTCATCAGAATCACTTCCCTCAAACATCCCTCTAATTTTCACTTTTTATAAGTAAAAATGATTGGCATGAATTACAAAGAAAAATATAACTTATTATTGAGAATTGCACCAAATATATTGTAGGTTCCTTTTAAATTCATGTGCCCCATTATTGTTATTATCTAAACACCCCCTTAAGGATCACCTTTCTATTAAATATCAGAGAAAATACTTATCCAATTAAAAATCCCCTCTATATATTCCAATTCATTCTATTTTTGGAAATATTATGGAAATATCTTCACTTGTTGATATACGACACCACTATCATCCTTTCACTACCTCATATATAGTAGTGAATAAACTACTTCTTCAGGTACTGTCGAATGGTGTAGATCGACATTATTATTATTCTTCTGGATTCAAATATGATAATGATATTTATCATATGTTAACTATAACACATATCTCCTTGAACAATACCTTGGCATGTTACCCTGACATGATACCATGTCACGTAACCCCTCTGTGAGATATTGGGAAGTAACCCATGTATTTGAGCTAGATGTGTAACCCCAATGTGACAGCCTGACATGTAACTCCTATATTAGATCATGAAAAGTAAACCCTAAATGAGATACTACCATATAACAATTTTGTGAAATCCTAGCATGTAACCCTTCTATGAGACTCTTCTACAATACCCCTACGTGAGACTGTATTCTGTTTATGTAGATTACAAGTCCGTTTTTTATTCATTGGTCTTGTGTGACTATTATTTATTCCCAGGATATTATGAGTCCTTTTTTATCATGTTTAATATATGAATCTACCTTGATACCTTTTTCAGGTTATTTAAATCATATGACTTTAACAGATCTATCTATTCATGCGCACACTCTATGCATAATTCTCTTCACAAGATACAAGTGCGATACTTCTCTATGAGACCCCTTTGTGAGACCCCTTTATAAGAATTTGTTCTATTTATTTGGATATCATGATCCTAGTGAAAGACCTTCTTTGTATCTTGTGAAATATTTTTATTCAAATAAAACCACTTAAGAAAACATCTCTACTATTTAAGGATGTGTAAGGGGTATTTATAGGAATAAATCTACCACTTTATCTCCACAAATTGTGGTTAGTTGTACATTCCACTACCTTAGTACTAATCCTAAAGAGATTCACATGATCTCTCTTCATGATCACCTAACTCATGTCATAATAAATTCACATAATCATATTCATTATCTTTGAGAATTCTATGAAATACTACTATAATATTAATTGAAAACCATTTTATCTTCAGAAGATCCTATCGCAAGATCCAACATAAATCATGTGGAAAGTTCCATTTTATTATAGTACTTTGTTTAATCTCATCACATGATCTGATAATAATCATGTAATCATGTGATTTAAAATGATAGTGAGATATATTAATTATTTTTATACTCTAGGTCTTCTTGCACTTTGTGTGATCTCCTTATGATATCCCATGAAATCCATTCATTCTTTTCATAATCCCACCATGATATGAGCTATCAATAATTCAATGTCTTCAAGGTCTTCATAAGATCTTTCCATGGGAGACTCTAAAAATCAAGTGGTGCATAATATGTCACCTTTTCATAATTTTCCATAACTTTATGTGCTTCTGTGATCACATTGTGTGGTCTTTTCAACCATTGAGTCTCAACATGATCATTTCAAATATTCATTTTCCTTATGATCATGTCATGCATTAATACTCGGCATGATCAGTTCATACATTCATTCTCTGTGTGATTAATTCAAACATTCGTGATCTACATGAACAGTTCAGAAATTTTCACACATCTTCACACCTCCTTTGACAACCAGCCATTGTCAATAATTTCAAAACATTTCAACAAACACAATCAACTAAAAAGAATGATCATGATGGGTTTTTCCAACAGCATCTCCTATTGCCTTTTTTTAGAAAACATAAAAAAATAGAACCAACATGTTGACAATTCATGAACATAGATAAGCATTTTCCTTATACAATATCAAATATTTTTCAAGGATTTCTTAAACATTTACTCAAATCCCACATGATTCAACCTCTGGATGATGAAAAATAGTATCACAAAATTTTTTCCAATGAATCAATTAATTATTTATCATGCCACTAGAAACCATATTTATACCAATATATGGACCTAAATAATCCTTTATACCTCACTACATGTCTTGCAAAAGATAATTGCTTAAATATTGAGCCCAAAAGAAACTCATTTTCAGGATTCTTCTCTGATTATAAACCAGAATTGTCATCAACATATTTAAAATTTCCTGATGTTTTTCATCTCCTCCTATCATTTTCTCCTCTAGTATTACCCTATCTTGATCACGATATTTTACCCCCCCCCCCCTTTTCAATGAACCAAATGGTCACTCATTTATTTTACGAAACACGTCAAAGAGAAAATGTCTGAACATATGGAAAAACACCATAAATCTTGGAGAGAGTGTAAATCCCTACCCACAAATTCCTGGAGTCAGTGATTTATTTTAATACATTGGCGTGATTACAATGATTCAAATCCTAAAGTAACGATCAATTCAGAAATATTGGAAAATATATTACAAACATGAATCATTCATTATAATGAAAAATATAATATGCAATCTAGTCCATTATTTGAGAATTCCATTTTCACCCTTGATTAACCCTAAATTTCAATCATAAATCATTTCTTGTAATATTGGGTAAATAAAACATTCAAAAGGTGTGAGCTCAGATGCTCATTAATTTTAAATAATACAGTAGAAAATTTTGTAAATAAGAATAAACATTTAAGGTAAGGTATAAAAAATAAAACACAATCCTTTTAAAGATAATATTTAACATAATATAAAAGGAATAAATTAAATGATGTAATTTAGACAATCACATGGATATTTTAATAGTTTAATAGTCACATGTAATAGCAATAACTAATCTCAAAATGATCGAATTCATAATGCTGGACATTTGAAACATACCATCGACACATCACGATAAGATTCTAATATTTTCAAGGCATCATGCCAAGAATATAATACTTTCAAGGATTTATTCCAAGAATATAATAAATGGGTAAGGCCTTGGACAAAACCCTATCTATTTTGTTTTTTGAAACCTATCGATTCATAAGGGGATATAGTGGGCCCACGCATTACTTACTAAGTCCAATACATTCCTTATATGTAAAATGTGAAACATGAACAACATAAATATTCATATTAAAAATAGTATAAAAAATTTTAACTCTAACCATAAACCCTAAATGAGATTAAAATAGAACATCCACTCTCAAACGTATCATAACCTCAATTAAGTATAAAATCCATCAATGGATGTTGACATAAATGAAAATAATCTAACAAAATTATTAAAACACTTTGAGATAAATATCCATTTTTATTTTGAAATATTTAAAAATATTCAGAAATAGAAAATTCAACAGTTATTTTGAAATTAACCTTGTAATATTATAAGTGAATCTTCAAAATGTAAAGGTGTTATAATAGAGGAAAAATCCACTCACGTTGTATAAGTTAATAAAACATACTTTCCTGAATTGTCGAAAAGGTCACAAAGTACCATGTTTGGAAAATAATAGAAATATTCCTTTCAAAATGTGTTGTAAAAAATTCGAACATTGGTATCAATGAACTTAATCAAATTACAGAAATATCAAAAATTCATTGAAATGTATTCTTATGAAACACAGACATGGATGATAAATATGTCAAATTAAATACATACATATAAACAATCGTAGATAATATTGAGATTGTTGAATTAACCCTTACCTTGTACATTCATTTAGTTTAATGCATGTTAACCTCTCTTATAACAGTTATATCAAGTTATTAAATTATACCAGGGCCATATCCATAATTATAATATCACATTTGATCGTCTAATATCGTTTTCTAATAATATATCATCATTACAATTGTTTTGGGTGTTAACTAATTTGTTCCTTCCATTCCAATTTTGTCATGCAAGTAATGTTTTTCAGGCATATGATTTATTTTATTTATATCCAAAATGATAATAATTTCATAACTATTGTTTTTACTCATCATATAAATTTTATAATCACTCTTTAAAATAAACATAGAGAATGAATCTCATGGCATCGTGGAGGCGGTAGGTCGTACGTGCGCACGAGTGATGGTATCATTCCTTTGATGGTTAAATGGTATGGAATTGGATGGTATATTTATTATATAGATTAGTTGTAAATTTATATTCATTATTTACATCCATTATATGTATCATTATCCCTATCCAAATAAATTAGTGTAAAATAACAAATTACACAATAGTGGGGAGACGGTAAGTCATACGTCCGCACGCATGGTGATATTGTTATTCATAGGTTAGATAAAAGTAAGAATGAGGTTGTACCATATTTATATTAACATGTAATCTTGTATATGTTTATTTATTTATTATGTTAGTATATAAATATCATAGTAAGAGGAACTAGATGAAGAAAAGAAATTGAATTCAATTGGTAATACAATTACCTCTTCTTCGAGTATCTCCTTTTGATTGGTACAAAAGACTCCATAGGTTGGCTTTCTCACCAATGTTTGTCCTCCAGGATGAGGTAATGGAAGTTGGTATGAAAATTTTGAATGTTTTGGCCGATCCAAAGGGCATTAGAGGTGTTCATTAAAGATAAGGTGAAGTTCCCTTTTATAAGAGAGATAAGGGGCACTTTTGGAAGATCCAAAAATATTAATTTATTATAAATTAATTTTCGGATCCAAATATTTAAAAAGTGATTTATTTAATATATAATGTTAATATGAGTATTAATACCCTCAAATAATGAATTTTAAACATGTTAGGTCATAAAATTAACCTTATCTTTTGAATTTAACCCTTAGTTAAACAGTTTAACTCTTACAATGTCTTCATGTATGTTTACACTATATGGTTAATATAGTTACTATAAAATTCCAAAATAACCCCAATTGGATCATTTATGATATCTTTTACATTAAAAATGTTATTTTTTCTATCCTTAGGTTTTTATGAAATTTATAAAATTTAATAAAATATAATTTATTTTAATGTATCAGTTATTTCAATTTTGATACTATTCAGTATTTACATTTTTTAAACATATCATACCAATATGATAACCTAGAAAAAACACTAAAACATTTCCACTAACATATCTATATTATCTATAAAATTCATTTATTTAATTAATTAAGTCAAATTATATTGATTTAAACTTTTTATTATCATTTATTTGATATTTCTATTAATAAAATAATTTACGCATCACTATTGTGTCGTCATTAAAGGTACTTATTTAAGATCTAAAAATTTAAAATAAATTTCTATTATTTATGTTTTTATTTTTGATTTATAAATACTATATATAATCGATATTATCTCTGCGATATATCTATATTAAAATTATTGTTCTAATAAAAAATAAGAGTGACATTTTGTCACATTCATTGATTTTAATAATATTCTTATAGTATTCATAGACAAGGGTCCACTAAAAGATTTAATTTATAAAAATAGGTGATAAGAGTCTATTTTAGTAATCCAATAGTATTTTTACAGGTGTTAGGGTATTTTTATAACCTTATTTTTACCTTTAATTACTAGATTTACCCTTAACTATGGTAATTAAAAAATTAATGAAGTTGTTATTCATAATATAAAAAAAAGTAACCGATTAACATATTTTGGAACCACTGATTCCAAATAGGGAATCAATTTTTCAAAATTTATAATGAATTATTTTTGGTAATTAATTCAAAATTAATCTTTGTTGAAAAAATTATAAAATGTGTTTTCCAAAAGTAAGACCCATCAAAATATTATCATGTGTTTATATCTAATTTTAATTTGAATATAATTCCAATGAAATATAATATATTAAAAATAAAATAATAATATAATTATACATTAAAACCCATTAAAATTATAATATAAATATATAATTAAATTAGATGAAAATGTAGTTTTGAATTAAAATACTGTATATTTTGACTATTCATTAAAATATGAATGTTATGAGAAAAACACAAAAGAAATACAAAATATATTTTTATTTCCCTATTATAAAACAAAAAAAGTTTAGTTTTTCAAATTTAATATAAAAAAGTGACAAATATTTTTATTTATCAATGGTTTTCCATTAAAAGGTGGTAAAACTGCATTTTTTGAAATACATCTTTTATTCGAAAAATTGAATTTGTTTTTATATGATGTCAAATAAACACATGGGATGAATATAAAATTCAAATTTTGTTTAATTATATTAATAGCTGAAAATTTATTGGCTATGTTATATATTATACTAAATAATAATATTTCGTTAATATATTTGTGTTCGGTAAACCTAGGCCTTGCGTGTAATTCTATCCAAATCATTGTTGTGTGTAGTGTATTCTTAACATGGTGTTTCATAAATAAAATATATAATGTGAAAAATTTGAATTTATTCAGAAAATAAAAATATTGTAAATTCTTGGGGTTTCACATTCTCCCCTCATTCAACTAATTTCATCCTCACAGTTTATGAATCCAGTCTTGGTAACTAATACATTATTATTAAAAATTCCATTATTGAAATCTCACATCAGATCAAGGGTCAATAAAACATACACATTAAAATATATTAAGGGAGGTAATAAGGTTACTAGAGATAACAAATACTGGGGTTCCATATAGGAAAGCATGGATATGATAGAATTATCTGATCATCATGTTCTGATTGAGAGTGATAGAGAACGTGATTATGTGAAAGTTAAAAATCACAGAGCTCAAAATATGATACAATCTAAGGGACCATTTGATTCATCAAAGAAAGTACTATGATATCATTATTTGTTTCAATATTGGTTCCCTATTGTTGAAAATTTAATTTTATTTATAGACTTAGAACATTATGAAGTATACTTACATAAAAAGTAGAGTTTCACACATTTACTAATTCTTACCACAAACTCATCATTGTCTTCGAAAGAAAATAAACATTAAAAATATTCTATTTAATATAATCATATAAGGTTTAAAAAATTAACTTTTACTTCATATAACATAGAATTTAAATAATAATATTGTGTCATAAAAACCAAGACATCATGTAGGCCAGTGGTAGGTAATGCACCATTGTTTCCCTTCAGTTGCGGGTTTAAGTCCCATGGCCTTTATGGACTCGACGGGTTATCACCTGACCTACAGTGTAATGGCCCGGACCCTCCTGGCCCATTACTTTTCCAAAAGTGAGGTTCCACCAAAACAGTGGCACCGTGACGGTGGAACCGTGACAGTTGCACCATGAGGGTGACACCGTGACGGTGGCACCGTGAGGGTGACACTATGTCCCCTCACCGAGCATTTCGTTATTCTTCTAGTACCTGACTTTTCTTATCCCGCAACGTAAGTTTCGATGTAAGTTAATTCTTTTACTCCTTTTAAAACCATTTAAATCCCATAATTAATTCCTAAAAATCCCGAGAGACCTCCGTGTGTAACTTCCCAGCCGCGTGGTCAACCCAAGACCCCCACACCTTACGCGGTTACGCATTCTCACCTCAACCGTCCATGGCTCTTATAAACTAAGGGTTAGCCATGGTTTCTCCTTTCCTCGATCGTCGCTTTTCAAAAATAGCTTCTGGTGCATCGGGCGCATCGTTATCCGTTAATTTTCACGCCCGACCTAAACTGTCGACCATCAATCTACAGGTAAGGAATTTCTCATCCGCCTCTCTCTTTTGTGTATCATGTGGGGTGGGCGTGATTTTATTTCTGAAGAACTGGTTGGACCAAACTTAATGAAGATAAAAAACAATGTTCTAAAGAATGAAGGGGAAGGGGTTGTAATTGTTGTTTCTGTGTTATATTGTGATTATCTTTCTGAGTTGTGCTGGATTACGCCTTCTGAAAATTCATAGCCATTGGTGGTCTTTCCCTGTGCAGTAATGAAACCATCGTATGTTTTAAATGGCTTGTTTGTAAATGTGAACTCCTACTGTGAAATTGGTTAATCACGTATACCTGGATGAATAAATTGAAAGCACTAGGATCAACCCTTCTGTGATAACTCCCGGTTAGAACACACGGAATTTGAATCATAGAGTGTGTTAAGTCGTTTTAATCTGAAAATACCGGCAAGGCCCTACTTAGTGTTGGTGACGGTGATTTGGTTGTTTTCTTTCACGGGCCGGTTGCTGTAGATGTGGGAGGGGATGGGATCCCCTATCCTTATACATTATGTGGTTTTGAGTTTTAAGACCGGGTGGGTACTTGTTTATATGACAAATTGGGGTGGGATCCTCTATTGTTGAGAACCGGGTATGGGTGTTATGGTTGTTGCTTGATTGTTTACTTTCCTGGACTTGTGCATATTCCTAATAGTTGACCAGTAGTGCTTGAACTTAATTAAACATTTTCATTGAACTTGAAAAAAGAATGGGACAGATGGGATTTGTTGGCGAGAGTCGTGACTTGTGACTTGGACGCAGTGGTGTTGTGTTATGTAGACTGGTTAGAAAAACCTGAGCTTTGGGTGAGTGCTGGTTACCTATATCTATACTTGTAGCTTTGTGTTTCTTATTCGCACCCCACCCAAGTTGAGAACTTAGTTCTGAACACCCCCATTTCATGGGGGAGGGTGTTTTTTCCAAAACTATTCATAGTGGTTGGTTTTTAGCTCCTTTTCTGCTCCCTTTCTCGGATAGCCCAAGTATCCTCAGGCAGGCTGTGATGGCCTGAGGTCCATTATTATCCCAGGAACCTTTGGGCGGGGCAGTGTGACGGTTGGTTAGGTGTGTGCAGTAGGTGGTTTCCCAAGCGTCTTCGGGATGAGGCCCAGGTGTCTTCGGGCGTGGTGGTGGTAGATATGGCCTCAGTGTTTGCAGGCATGGATACGTATGACAGTTGTGGCCTAGGTGTGTGTGGGCGGGATTTTAGCAGTGGGACTGCGTGTGGTTGTGGCCTAGGTGTGTTCGAGCAGGTGTGGCAGTGGGACTGTGGTGAGAATGGCGGGATTGGTCCGACGCGTAGGATGTCTCAATAACCAGTGTAAAAGTGGCGTGGGGTACCCAAACATCGATGTGATCTTAATATATATATTACTTGACATGCGTTATTTGGGGAGTGTTCCTTGGTGAGGCCTGGGGTGGATTGTTTACCTTGATAGGTGTTTGGTTTACTCTGTTTCTCACGGGACATTAGTACGATCCCCCACTTGTGCACGAGATTCTTTGGTTTTCCCTACTGAGTGTACTTGTATGCTCACCCTACGTATATAAAACTTCTTTTAGGTTTCCAGGAGGACTTCGAGGATCGAGCAGGACCGTACTAGCTCGGACCTTTGGGGCAGTTTCTGTTGCTATTTTTCTTCTTTGGTACTTACCTTTGTAGTCGCCTTTTGTACTTTGTGGCCTTTCTTTTAGAACATGCATATGGGAATGGTTTATTTCTTTTGGTTTTACTTTTCTTTTACCTTGGTGTTGTTGAGTTTCATCATCTCATCTCTCGATCTTATAAAACAAAAAGGGGTAATGCATTCCATTTGTGAGAAATTTCTATACCCTTGGTGCTAGTCGCCACTCCGGAACCTATTGAAGGCGGGCCTCGGGGGTCATTATCTCTCCTTCAACTTAAAGAAGGAAGGGCCTGGAAATCTGCGGACCCTTCCCTCCTTTTGGTGAAGGCAGGTCGTGACATGCAGGTTGTCCTTTTATTAAAACAATATTATTATAACATTGAAAAAATAATCTTAAAAATAATTTTTACCATAAAAAATACAATCCAATGTTCCACATAATCCATTGTTACCTTTAGATTTATCTAAAATACATATGTCTAAAATCACAGTCCAAAAAAATAAAACTAAGGTCCCATAACATAATAAAGATATTTTTTTGTCACAATACCTTCATCATGTATTCTCTTAGAACATGGTCGTATCCAGAATTACCATAAAACCTTATTGAATACATTCATGCTTCTTTATTCCTTATGTAAAACACAGAATATTGGATATACTCCTTAAATCAAAAAATGTTGTAAACTCCATTAATGATGGAATAAACAATCCATTAATTTTATCCAAGGTATTCAATGATATCCAATATACATTATCCAAATCAGTTATATATTTAGTCCAAAATATTTATCTCAAAATCAGAAAAATTTTAAGAATTATCTTTCCTTTAACCATATATTTTCCAAAATGTTTAACTTGCGCCTATGTCAATTTACATGGTTTTATATAATCTCAAATAATTAATCAAATAGTATTTCAGTATGGTCCTTATATACCCGATTCTTATTATAACCAATACACTACTAATAAAATATTCAAATAAAATAATTCGTGAATAGTTATATTAAACATTTATTTTATCTGTTACAGTATCATAACATGATCATTATCCAATAACATCATCGGGGGTATATTCCAATGATGATTGGGATATTGATTTTCATAGTGTCTCATCTATTTATAGTTGAATCACTATACATTGGAAACCTCCTTCTCACCCTTTAAATCATAAGCTTGGTGTCCTTTTTCTCCACACTTATAAAAAAACTCACATTCCCTTCATGAATTTACCAGAGTGATTCTTTCCACGGTTATCACATGTGGGAAAATCTATCCTTCCCTTCTTCCCATTATCCATATTTTTCTCTACCATCCTCTTCTTATCTTGCATCCCTTTAAAAACATAGGATTCATGGAAATCTTTACTTATCTTATTAAAACATGATATTATTTCTTCATGTGATGAGAATACATGGGAGACTATTTCCCTTAGAAATGTTGGATTTAGACCATAAAATATATGATCCTTATTAATCTTTAGATTATGTGCATTGGTGGAGTTATCATTCCTTCTAATAGATTCTATTTCAATAATATGGAATATACTATATTATCTTATAATGTTAGGTAATTTGTATAACTCTAAATATGGTATAGCACATAAACATTGGTAATCCTAGAATCATAAACATTGGTTACTTTGTGGACACATTCCTTTTAAATCCTTTATAATGGTAAATAAATCATGTATTACCCTAATCATATCCCCTACTAGTGTCAAAATAAGTGCACAGTAAGAACCGTTTTCATGTACCAGGTTACCCCAAGTCAGGCGTGAACACCTTGTTGGAGTTGTTACTGTTACTTATATTTATACCCAAACCACGCCCACTTGTAGTATCCAAACAGGGATTTATTTCTCAGAAGACCCACATAATCTATTTTTTTCAAAATTCAAGGAGTTTATTCTATAATTATCCTCATAGTTGATCATATGGTAATGTTACCTAATCAATTTTTTTCTATATCTAGTTTCTAAGTTTGATTCTAAAATTCCTCCCATATCAACTATAAATCATCGACCCCAGAAGCTCGGAGTTAGTGCATTATTTTAATACATTGGCATGATTACAGGTAATAAAATCCCTAAGGACCGATCAGTTATCAATCTTGGAAAATAGATTATATACATGAATATTTCTTTATAATTCAATAAATAATACGCAACATAGTCTATTCTTTGAGAATTCCATTATGATCTTATATAAACCCTGTCTATTAATCATAAAACACTTCATGGAATCCTACGAAAAAACACTCGAAAGGGGTGAGATCAGATGCGCAGTAAGTTTAAAAAATACAGTGGAAACTTCCATAAATAAGTATTAATATATACGTCAAGGTATAAAAACACAATTCTTTTAAACAGAATTTTGGACAAGATATTTCTAGAATAAATAAAATAATTCAAATTAAACATTCATGTGGATATTCTAAATTTTTTATAATCACTTGTAATATCAATAACTAATATCATAATGAGATAATGCATAATTCCGGACATTTGAAACATACCATTGAGGGTACATTCTAAGAATCTAATATTGTCAAGGCTTCATTCCAAGAATCTAATACATTAAAGGAATCATACCAAGAATCTAATAAATGGGTAAGGCCTTGTCTAAAACCATATCTATTTTGTTTCATGAAACCTAATAATGCATTAAGGGGCTATATTGAGTCTCGCCATTACTTAATAAGTCCATCATATTCCTCATATATAAATTGTGAAACATAAACAATACAAACATTCATATTAAAACTAGAATATGAAATTTTAATACTTTAACTATAAACCATTAATGGTATCAAAATTGCTCATACACATTAAAAAATATCATAAAAAATAATAAATAAATCGTAATTAAGCATAATATCCATCAAAGGATAATGAATTCGATTAAAATTTACTGAAAAAAAAATCATTAATACTCTTTGAGAGACAAATTATTTTTTTACATTGAAAACTATTAAAATCCATTCAATTATAAAAGATTTTTTTTTTGAAATTAACCTTATGTGGTTTTAAGGAATGGTTCAAAATGATAAGATTACATAGACATGGAAATATCCTCTCATGCTGTATTAGTTAAAAAGCATTCTTTCCAAAATTTCCAAAAATGTCACAAAGTACATTGTTTGGAAAATGATAGAAATATTCCTTTCAAAACATTTTATAAAAAAGTAAAACATGGGTATAAATTACATTAAAAAATTATAGAGAAATAGTTAAAATATTTGGAAATGTACTTTTATAAAACATGGTCATGGGTGATAAATATATCTCACTAAATACTTATGAATAAACATTCTCAGATAATAATGAGATTTTGAAATTAACCCTTACCTTGTGTTTTCCTATAGTTGAGGGTGCATTAACCTCCTTTATAATAATTAAATCATGTTATTAACTTATACCATTACCAAATCCATATTTATGATTACATTTATGTTTGTATTATAGAATTTTGTTAATAGTATTTCTATATTACCATTTTTTATTGTTTACTACTTTGCTTCTCAATCCCTATTTTTTTCATGTAAGTCATGTTTGTTATGTGTAGGATGTATTATTGGAACCAAGGTATTTCTATGCTAGAAATGGATTATGGTTTGTCTTTATTTCTAATCTTTAATTGAATATAATGATGTTTATAAGGGAAGGAGTCTTATAGTTTAAGTAGACAACAGTATTGAAGGTGGTGTCATTTCATAGTGTTTTCCAAATTGTTTGGTCCAAAAATTGGAAATTGGAGAAAAGTGTTTTTGGAAAAGGGATTTGAGTACAATATTGATGGAGGTTTGGAAACATGTGTGCAAGGAATGTTTTGGGATAATTGAATCAAAATATGTAAAAGGAAATAAGTGTGCGGAACACATAAATGAGTGCAAAAGATGAGGTTTCTCAGAACGAATCTTACGTGCACTGATGAAGACGTGTTCGAAACTTGCACGCAGGTCTATCAATACCTTTAAATAGATGACTACCCACGCCCAAGACTTAATAATTTTTCAAATATGTTATGGGTACTCTCACACATGAATGATTTGTGTGGAAAATATATATGGGATGTTAAACTTGTGTGCAAAGTGTCCCTTTAGTCTGAAAAGACCAAGTGAAAGTTTTAGTTCCATTGTGTAAAAGATAATAATTTCATGAAAAGTAGGTTTTCCATGATATTCATCTTGTGAAACAATCCCAAATATTACACACAATAACATGTTTTGCATGGAAGTGTAGTATTGAGATTCTAATAGTTTTTGGATATCAGGTTTCTTTGATTCGTGCTTCTAAGTTCATCAATTCTGGACATTGATGCATGTAGTGTCTCATGTGGAACAGAGACAAATAATCCAATTCCAAACTATTGAAGAGACCTACAAGTTGGTAAACTAAGTAGGAATTCACCCTCAATAGTGGGATGGGTTATTCAATAGAAGTTATCTGAAGTATTTTGTGAGCTATCCTGAAATTATTATAAAGGAAGTGTTCCACGTAAAAAGTGGATTTGGAGGAACATATGGTTTCCACAACTAGTGAAGATTAGAAGACATTGGTATGGCCGAAAACATGTCGTAATATGTTCCATGGACTAGACTTTAGTGGTGAACTAGGTAAATTTATTGTGTCATATATTTTCATGTGATTATTTTCTTTCTGTACGTTCTCATCAGAAAGGTTTAGTAGGTTCCTACAAATGTGAGAACAATATCTATCAGTTTAAAAGAAAAAGTTGACACCCTAGTTCAATCTTCCCATATCGATGTATTCTACGGTCTTATATGTTTTTTATTCATATCCAAAATGATATTAAGTTCATAATTATTATTTTTACTTATCATATAAAATTTATAATCATTATTGAATGGTCAACATGGAGAATGAATCTCACCACATCGTTGAGACAGTAGGCTGTGAGCACGCATGGGCGATGATATCATTATTTGACGGTTAAATGGTATGGAATTGGTTTTTATGTCAATTCTAAATAATTTTTATCATGTTATATTCATTATTTATGTCCATTATATACATCATTATACCCATCCTAATAAAGTAGTGTTAAATAACAAATTACACCATGACGTAGAGATAGTAAGTCATATGTATGAATGCATGCTGATATTGTTATTTGTAGGATGGATAAAATGTGGAATAAGGTTTTACCATTATTATAATAACAACTGGTCATAAATAAGATACTATATTTATTACTTTAGTATAGAAATAACAATGTAAGAGGATGTGGAAGATGAAAATAAATTGAATTGAATTGGCAAGATAATTACCTCTTCCTTGAGTCTCTCCTTTTGATTTGCACAGAATAACTCCATAGGTAGGCTCTCCACATAAACTGTGACCTATAGGATGAAGTGAGGGATGTTGTCAGGAGAATAGGGTAGTGTTTTCTAGTAAAAAGGGCTTTAGAGTAGATACTTAAAGATAAGGAGAAGTGACCTTTAATAGGATAGGTAAGGGGCAATTCTGGATGATCTTAAAATATTATATGATTATAAATTGATTTCCAATTTCAAATTGATCCAAAGTGATTTTGTTATATGCTAAGATGATTAGGGTCTAAATACACTGATCCAATGAATTTTATACATCTTTAGGTCATAAAATTAACCTTATCTTTTGAATTTAACACTTAATAAAACAGTATAACTCTTACTGTGTCTTCTTGTATTTTTACACAATATGGTATATATAGTTACAATAAATTACTATACAAACCCAAATAGGATATATTATGACATATTTGACATTATATAATTCTTTTGGACTAAAATTTTGATTTTTTAAATTTTATAACATTTAATGACATGTTATTTATTTAAAAGTATCATTTATTTCAATTTTGATACTATTCAATATTTTCATTTTTGAAAAATATCAAACCAGCATGATAACATTGAACCAATACGTCCAATATATCACTAAAATATATATATTATCTTTAAAAATCTTCAATTTCATTAATTAAGTCAAATTATAATTATTTAAATATTTTTAATACCCTTTATTTGATATTTCTATTAATAAAATAATTTCTACATCACTATTGTGACATCAATATTTTTAATGATTTAATCTATAAAAATTATAAATAAATTTATATGGCGTTGTTATTTATTTTATATTTCTATATAATATTTATAATCGATGTTATCTCTTGGAGATCTCTATATTAAAATTATTATAATTATATGAAATGAGAGTGTGATATTTATTCACATTCATTATTTTTAAAAATATTCATGTCATAATGGTTGAAAACGGTCCGCTAATTGATTAAATTTATTAAAATAGGATATAAGGGTCTAATTTATTAATCCAATGTGAATATTACAGGAGTTATGGTAGTTTTATAATATTATTTTTACGTTTAATTACCTTATTTACCATTAACCGTGGTAATAAGAAAATTAATAAATTTATTATTCATAATATCCAAAAAAATAAAATTTACCTATTTGAATAATTTTGAACCACTAATCTAAAAAATGGATACCATTTTTAAAATTTAAAACACAAAATTTTCATTAATTAATTCAAAATTAATCAACTTTTACAAAATGGGAAAATGAGTTTTTAAAAAGTAAAAACCCATCCTCAGATTGGCATGGGTTTATATCTAATTTTAATATGAAAATAATTCATATGACTTAAATTATGTTAAAATATAAAAAATATTAATCTTATTGTACTTTAAATGTAACACCCCATGCTTCCACAGTATGTTCCCCTTTAAATAATATAGTAGTGTGTGGTGTACGCAACTTCAAGATTCTAACACACCGCGACCATTCAAAGTAGCTGTTATGAATCCTAATACCAACTTTTTAAAATTTTATAAATTTTATCTCTCAAAATTGGTTTCATTTTTGGATTTGGAATATCGAAATTAGCCTAGGGTGAAATTTTGGTACTTTTTGGAGAACTTTAATATTTTGATCAATAGTGAAAATTTCTAAATTTGAATTAAAAACAAATTTTTAATCAAAATAATTAATAGTTATAAATTATGAATTTGATTGGTTTTAAAGTATATTTAGAATATATTTTTACCATTTAATACAATTTTGGTAATTGGACATAATTTTAACATTAAACCAGACATAAGCAAGTGTCAATCTTTTGATAGTTATTATTTCTTAAAAACACGCTTTTTGTTTCGACAGCGGGAATTAATTTTTAATTAATTTCTGCCACTTCTATGTTTTGAATTCATAAAAATGGATTCCATATTTAGAGTCATGAGGTACAAATTGTGTAAATATGTAACTTTTATTTTTAGACATTTTGAATAATTACTTCGGTAAATATATTATTTACAATGGTTAAAGGGTAAATCCAGTAAATAAAAGAAAAAATATTATAATAATACTAAATTACCCTAAAAGGTGTCCTAATCTTATTTTGTGATGCATGTATGACCATTTGAATCTTTTGGTCGATTTGGGGACCCCATGGATCCACTTGTAAGTGATAATGGCACTTTATATTAATTAAGTTAAAGTAAATACAAAAATGACATAAGCATATATCTTTTAGAAAAACAATATTTACACAGGGTTATATATGGTACACTTTCATCAATAAATATTAATTAAAAAGATAAAACGATTTCATACATAATTGTATTTTATTTATAATTTTTATACATTTAATAATTAAATTTATTTATGATAGAGTAATGATGTAGTATTTTCTTTATTAATGAAAGAATCAAGTAATTAGTATTATAAATGTTAAAATAAATACAATTTGAATGTTTGGATTCCATACACAAATTTTATTTGTTAATATGACATTTTAGTATTTTTTAAATGAATATGGATCGAATTAAAAAATATTTAAGACTTTTAAAAAAATCAATTATTAAATATTGTCAAATTTGACATAAATTAGTTTTTTTAAAAATGTTATATTATTAATTGATATTATATTCCTAAAAATCTAATTTTCAGAGAAATGACTTATATCATGATAGTTGTATCATTAATGGACCACTTGGTGGGTCCCTTGGATGTATATAGTATGTTTATAAACTATATAATATAAAAATACAAAGTGACATGGTAAATTTTAATCTAATTAACTAAGAGTTAAAACTAAAAGATAAAGTTAATATAATAACACAAACCTGTCTAGAATCTATTAGTTAAAAGGATTTCGACCCATCCCCACCTTATACTTTGAATAATCCACTTTTGATCCATTAGAAACCGAATATGAATTTATTATAAATTAATACTTTATGTTTTTTCAAAAGACCCCCTCCTTGCCCTTATAAAAGGACACCACTTCTAACTAATTATTCACACCTTCAAAGCATTTTAGGTCAGAAAACCCCTGTCCAAATACTCTCTCAAATTACCTAAATTTATCCTAGAGGCCTTAGTTTGATAATAAAGCCAACCTAAGGAGCCCTTTTGATCAAATCAAAAGGAAGAACCCAAAAAGAGGTAATGTTTTCACCACCCTTTTTCAAGTTCCTTTCTTCTTCAACTTCTTCTCTCTTTGTTATTTAATTTCTAAAATAATAAGTCTAGTATCTTATATATACTGTTATTTTATTATAAATAGGGTACAACCATAATCAGTATTCTATCCATCCATTGAATGACATGTCACCATATGTGCGTACGTACGGCTTACCGTCTCCACGTCGTGGTGTAATTGTTATTCAAAAACATTATTATTTGGATGGGTATGATAATGATATGTAACTGATGTAAATAATAAATATAACATGATAATTAATCTGTATATATGATATACCATCCAATTATATATTATATTAATATCAAAATAATGATATTGTCTCTCATGCGTACGTACGGACTACCGTCTCCACGAACACGATGAGATTCATTCCCCGTCGTATACATGAATTTATAATTCTCATTTGATGATTAAAAATAATTTTTAAGGATTTGATATCATTTTGGATATGAATAAGATACAACCTATCCATAACAAACACGACTTCTGTAACTGAATATATTGAGGAAAACGAGTAAGTTAACAACCGAAACGATGATAATACTACGATATTATTAACCAATCAATGTTAAAAGATCATATATGATATCATATTAATGTATATGATTCTTGTATAATTTAATAACAATTATTTTACCATTATACAGGAGGTTAACCTACCTTCAACAAAGGAAAAGTACAAGGTAAGGGTTTATTTCACAATCTCATCATTATCCGAGGTTGTTTATACGTAATTATCTACTGGGATCTCATTATCATCCACATCCATGTTTCATTAAAAATTATTTCAAATCATACATACTATTTTATAGACTATGGGTTAAAGTAATTTTTACGCTTGTTGACTTTTTATAATATGTTTATAAAGGAATCTATCTGTCATTTTCAAAACAAAGTCCTTTTAACATTTTCGACAAAATTAGGGTAAGAATGTTTTTTTAACCAATACAGCGGGTGCGGCTATTTTCCGCCATTATAAAATCATCAAAGCTTCCCGTAGAAGCTTAAAATAATATATTTAAAGTAAATTTTTTCTTTTATAATTATGTGGATTTTAAATGATTTTAAAAAAAGAGACATTTCTCTCAAATAGTTTTGATTTCATCTATGTCAACATCCTTTGATGAATTTTAAGTTTATTTGAAGATGATTTATTATGATACAAAACATCCATATTGTATTGAAGGTTTTGTGATATGTTTGACTATGGATGTAGTATTTTTATACCATTCATGGTTTATGAAGAAAGTATTGACATTTCACATGCTTGTTTTAACACGAATGTTTATATTATGTTTAAACCTATTCATATGAGGAATGTATTGGACTTCGTAAGTGACCGATAGAGCCCGCTGTAGCTCCTCGGTGCATCGGTAGGTCACATGAGACAAACTAGTGTCTTCAAACGAGGCCTTGGCTATGTGGTTATGATAGTATGGCATTATGCATTCCATCATTATGAATTTGGTTATTGATATTGAATGTGATTATTCGACTAGTAGAATATCCATATGAATAAGTAAATGGAATTATTTCATTTTATTTCTGCCATTTTATAATGAAGTTAAATTTCAAAAGGCTTTTATTTTATTTATACATTGCCTTAAATGATTATTCTTATTTATGAAAGTTTCGGCTTCATTGTTATCATTACTGGGCATTTCAGCTCACCCCTTTCTATGTTTTATTTTCCCCCAGATGTGAAGAAGTATTTTATGAATGAACTACAGGGATAGTATGAAAGGTTATGAGTGTGGAATATGGATACAATGTTGTTGTAGTTTTCATTTTATGATTTAATGTAAACTTTATAAGTGTATCTAATGATTCCAAGGCTACTAAACTATTCAGTATTTCTAGATTTGATCTTTTGTGATCATGCCAATGTTATGTCATAATGCACCGACTCTGGGTAACTGGGGTCGGGGCATTACAGTGGTATTAGTGGAAGTTTAGTACAATCCTTGGAAGCTATATTTATATAAAATATGATTAAAGAACATAGACCTAAGATTGAATTTGAGGATTAGTATAGTTGAACTTCCTAGAATTTTGGTATTGTAGAGATTTGCGGGAGTTTTCCGAGAAATACATCCCTGTCTGGATACGACCAGGTAGAGGTGGCTCTGGAACAGATGTACCTATGGGTAAAACCCGAAAACACCGCTTTGAGCTAGACTTGAACGAGAACTGGTGAACGACAATGGGCCTTGTTGCACTCTTGGTTACGACACTCCCAGGGGATATTCTTAGGATAATTCTCATTTTCTTTACAATCCATTATGAAGGGTTTATGAGAATATAATTCCTCAAGGAAAACATTTTTTTTATTATGGATTACATCCATAAATAGTTCAAATTATGTTAAGTGTTTTACAAGTATGGAATTTTGTATTTTGATTCATAAATTGATCTAGTTTATTCCATTGTTTAGAAATGGTGCATAGTGGAAGGAATGGGAACCATATCAATGCACGCACTCCATGTAGGGATTTTCCCCCTACTCAAGATAATTATAGTGGAGCTGGTGATGCAACTGGTGCAGATCAGATAATCACCATACTGGGACAACTCACTCAGGTTATGAATAATAACTTTACCCGTATAGGGCACCCTAATCCACAGCGTGGAGGGTCAATGTTACATCACTTCATGAGGCAGCAACCACAAACATTCAATGGGATTACAAATCCATTAGTATCTGAGCAATGGATAAGTTCCCTAGAGAAAATATTTTAGGCTTTGGGGAGTAGTGAAAAGGAAAAAGTTATCACGGAAGTTTATCGCCTCACTGGAGATGTTGATCAATGGTGGTAATTGATACAAAACACAAAGAAAGATGATGAAGTATCAAATATGTAATGGAGGGATTTCAAAGAGATTTTCATAGAAAAATACTTTCCTCGTGACCATCGAAAAGATATGGAAAGGCAATTTCTAAGTATGAGGCAAAAGGAGGATGAGAATGTCGCAAAGTATGAGGCTATCTTTATAAGGATAGCGAGGCATGCAACAGATTATCTATGTAACCCAATAAGTAAGCTTGATCGTTTCTTTGATGGGATAAAACCATTTCTCTGTCGAGCATTAGTCTCACAATATTTATTGTTGTACGAAGATATTTTCTCATGTGTTATCAAGGCAGAAAAGGAATTTGTTAAGTCTTACGACTTTAAGGTAAAGAAATAGAAGAAGAGATCATCTGACCACTCTAGAAATGGAAATAAAGGTAATAAAAGAAAAATTGATTATTCATCCTACAGTAAATGTGGGAAGAAACACCTCGGTACTTCCTTGAAGGGAATGGGAGTCTGTTACATGTGTGGTGAAATAGGCCACCCATCTCATGATTGCAAGGGAAAGAGAGTTGTTTTCAACATGGAATGCTATCATTGTAGAGAGATGAGACATTATGGAAATGAATATCCTAAGTGTCAAAGGAACTTACCTCAGAAAAGGCCAAGGGATAAAGGCCAATCTTATGCTATCACTACTTCTGAGGTAGAAGCTCCGAAATACGTGGTGGCAGGTAATTTAATGGTTTCCTCAAGTTTAAGAAATGATTTATTTGATTCTGTATCATCGCATTGTTTCATATCTTCCCAGTTTGCTACGAAAATTAGATATTTCCAATTTGATTTAACAAGGGAGTTTCCAGTTAAAACACCTAAGGGAAGTATCATTGCAACAAAGTTTTGTCAATCAGTCCCCATTAGAGCACATAAATATTCTTTATCTGCTGATCTCATCGTCATACAAATGATTGAGTTTGATATAATCATCGGTATGGATTCGTTTTCAGAACATTATGCAAAGATTTATTGTATGAAGAAGGAGGTTACGATTTTTGATGATGATGACAAGGAACACATTATCTTTAGAGCAGAATCATCACCACCTAATTCTTATCTAGATCCACACCCAGTAGCTCAAATAAATTAAATTATTGGGGTGGAAGAGAATGAAATGACTGTGGGTGAGGAAAGGAATTTTCAAATAGAGAATGTACCTATTGTGAAAGAATATGTAGATGTGTTTCTGGAAGATTTACTTAGACATCCTCCAGAATGAGAAGTTGAGTATTCCATTGATTTAATTCCTGGATCAAGGCCTATATCGAAGACCCCTTATAGAATGGCCAATGTGGATTTAGTTGAACTAAAGAAACACCTTGGGGAATTTACTAATAAGGTATTTATTCTCCCTAGTGTTTCTCCATGGGGAGCCCCTGTTCTTTTTGTTAAAAATACATATGGATCTATGAGGTTATGTATCGACTACAGGGAGATCATTGCTATAACAATAAATAACAAGTATCCCCTACCTCGCATTGATGATTTATTTGACCAACTACATGGAGCTCAAAACTTTTCCATATTTTACCTTCGATCTGGATACCATCAGTTGTGTTTCAAGAAGGAAGACATTCCGAAGATAGCATATCAAACCAGGTACGGGCATTACAAGTTTGCAATAATGCATTTTGGGATGACTAATGCACCCTCTATTTTCATGGATCTAATGAACATAGTTTTCAAGGAATATATCGATGATTTTGTGGAGGTATTGATTGATGATATCTTGGTATACTTAATAAGCTACGAATATCATGAAAATCACCTGCGCATTATTCTAAAGAATCTGAGAAGACATGAATCATATAGAATGTTTAGCAAGTGTGAATTATAGCTTCAGGATATCTCTTTTCTTTTCCATATTGTCTCTAAGGATGGAATCTCTGTTAATCCTTCTAAGACAATAGCAATCCAAGAATGGCCAGCACCAACATGTATAACCGAGGTATGTAGTTTTATTGGCGTAACAGATTATTATCGACGTTTCATCCATAATTTTTCCCAGATTGGCTAACCCATTAACAAAGCTCACACGTAATGGGGTTATATTTGTTCGGACAAAAGAGTGTGAAGAATGTTTTGAAGAACTAAAGATAATATTAGTCAATGCTCCTATATTGACTCTACCATCGGGGAATGATGGGTTCATTATTTATAGTGATGCATCGAAAAAAGGACTTAGTTGTGTCCTTTTGCAAAATGATAGAGTTATTGCCTATGCATCACGATAGCTGAAAATTCATGAGCAAAACTATCCTACTCATGATCATGAGTTAGCAGCTGTGATATTTTCTTTTAAGATATGGAGATACTATCTATATGGAAAGAAATGTGAGATTTATACTGATCACAAGATTTTGAAGTATATTTTATCACAGAAAGAACTCAACATGAGGCAAAGGAAATGGCTTGAACTACTCAAGGATTATGATTGCACGATACACTACCACCCGGGGAAGGAAAATAAGGTGGAAGATTCTTCGAGAAGAAAGGGTCATGGAGTTTTGAACATGATGAGAATTGAAAGAGATCATATTTTCATCGATCTAGTGAAGATAGATAAGGGAATTACCATAGAAGGTGAAACATAGATACTTTTCAAATGGTTCACAAACCATCTTTACTATAAAGGATAAAGAGTTCTTAGAATGATGATGAAGAATTTCAAAAAAAGATTAAAGGTGTGAATGATGGGAGATTGAGTGAATATGTGTATGAATATGCAATTTTGAAATTTGGGAAGAGAATTTGTGTTCCCAATATACTTGATCTAAAAAGGGAATTGTTGGATGATTCTCATAGTTCCAATTTCTCTATACACCCCAGGAGAAACAAAATGTATAGAGATTTGAGGGAACATTTTTGGTGCGACAACATGAAGATGAAGATTGCTGATTTTGTGTCAAGATGTATGGTTTTCAACAAGTCAAATATGGAAGGAAATAACTTGGATGGAGTATTGCAATCTCTTCCCATACCTGAGTGGAAATGGGATAATATCATGATGGACTTTGTTATGGTACTACCAAAGACTCCTAGAAGGAACGATGCAGTATGGGTTATTATTGATCGCCTTACCAAGTCAGCACATTTTCATTCTATAAGAGAAGACCTACCACTGGAACGTCTAGCAAGACTATATATTAATGAAGTTGTGATACTTCATGGAGTACCCCTATCGATTGTTTCTGATCGTGATCCCCATTTTACTTCATTATTCAGTAAGAGTCTTCAGAAGGACTTGGATACTGAACCTCGTTTGAGCACAGCTTACCACCCTCAAATAGATGGACAATCAGAACGGACTATTAAAACCTTAGAATACATGTTGAGATCATTCTCACTTGACTTTCAAGGTATATGGGATCAATATTTTACTTTGGTGAAATTTTCCAATAACAATAGCTTCCATTCAAGTATTTGGATGGCACCATATGAAGCATTATATAGAATGAGATTCCGCACACCAACCTGTTGGGATGACGTTGGTGAAAGAAAACTCATAGGCCCAGAACTGGTGGAGGAAACGATGGAAAAGGTAAAGGTAATCCAAAACCACATCAAAGCAGCTCAAAGTAGGCAGAAGAGATATGCTGATAATCGAAGGAAGGATTAGGAATTTAATGAAGGAGATCATGTTTTCCTGAAGGTATCTCCATGGAAGGGAGTCATACGTTTTAGTAAGAAGGGAAAATTGTGTCCCAGGTACATCGGACCATTCGACGTTCTAGAACAAATTGGGGTTGTAGCTTACCGTTTGGCAATGCCGCCAAGTCTCTCCAAAGTTCACGATGTGTTCCACGTATCACTGTTGAGAAAATACATGCATGACCCAACGCATGTACTCACCTATGAGGAAGTAGAACTGAAACCTAATCTATCTTATTGTGAAGCACCCATCAGGATTCTTGATATGAGAGAACAAGTTTTGAGAAACCGTACGACTCGTCTTTGTAAAAGATTTATGGAGAAACCCTAAGATGGAAGAGGAAAAGTGGGAACTCGAGGAACTTATGATTAAGAACCACCCAAGCCTTTTTAAGCAATAATATTCTAGAAATTTTGAGGATGAGATTATTTGATGGAGGGGAGAATGTAACACCACATGCATCCACGGTACGTTTCCCTTTAAATAATATTGTAGCATGTGTTGTACGCAACTTCGAGATTTTAACACACTACAACCAATTAAAGTAGCTATTATGAATAGTAATACCAACTTTTGGAAATTTTATAAATTTTATCTCTCAAAATGGACATCATTTTTGGATTCGGAATATTTAAATTATCCTACAGTTAAATTTTGTTACTTTTCGGATAACTTTTATATTTTGATGAATACAGAAAATTACTAAATTTTAATTAAAAACAACTTTCTAATCGAAATAATAAATAGTGATAAATTCTTAATTTGAGTGGTTTTAAAGTATATTTAGAATATATTTTTACCATTTAATACAATGTTGGTCATTGGACATAATTTCACAATTAAACCTGACATAAGCAAGTGTCAATCTTTTGATGGTTATTATTTCTCAAAAACACACTTTTTGTTTTGACCGCGAGAATTAATTTTAAAGTAATTTCTGAAACTTTTTGTGTTTTGAATTTAGAAAAATGGACTCCATATTTAGAATCAGGAGGTCCAAATTGTGTAAATAGGTAACTTTTATTAGTAGACATTTTGAATAATTACTTCGGTAAATATTTTATTTACCATGGTTAAAGGGTAAATCCGGTAAATAAGGGTAAAAAATAATATTATAATAATACTAAAATACCCTAAAACGTGTCCTAACCTTATTGGTTGATACATTTCCAACCATGGTCATCTTTAGGTCGATTTTGGGACCCCATGGATCCACTTGTATGTGATAATGACACTTTATATTAATTATGTTAAAGTAAATACAAAAATGACATAAGCATATATCTTTTAGAAAAACAATTTTTACATAGGGTTATATAGGTTATATTTTCGACTATAAATATTCATTAGAAAGATAAAATAACTTCCTACATAATTTTATTTTATTTAAAAAATTTATATATTTAATAATTAAATTCACTTATTAGATAATAATGATGTAGAATTTTCTTTATTAATGAAACAATCAAACAATTAGTATTATAAATGTTAAAATTAATACAATTTAAAGTTTAGATGGAATAAAATAATTTTATTAGTTAATATAATATGTTATGATTTCTTAAATTAATTTATTTCTAATTTATAAAGCTCTTAAGACTTTAAAAAAAATAAATTATTAAATATTTTCAAAATTGACATTAATGATTTTTTAAAACAAATATTATATTATTAATTGATATTCTATTCTTAAAAATCTAATGTTCGGACAAAGGACATATATCATGATAGGTGTGTCATTATTGGACCACTTGGGGGGTATCTTGGAATTATATAGTATTTTAATTAACTATATAATATTAAAATACAAAGAGACATGGTAAATGTCAATCTAATTAACTAAGAGTTAAAACTAAAATATAATGTTAATATAATAACCCAAACCTATCTAAAATATATTTGTTGAATGGATTTCGACCCATCACCACCTTATACTATAAATAATCCACTTTGGATCCATTAGAAACCGAATATGAATTTATTATAAATTAATACTTTAAGATTTTCCAAAAGAGCACCTCCTCCCCCTTATAAAAGGACACCACTTATAACCAATTCTTCACACCTTCAAAGCCTTTTGGATCATCCAACCCCTGACCAAATACGCTCTAAACTTCCCTAAATTCAACCTAGAGGCCTTAGTCTGATCAGAAAGCCAACCTAAGGAGCCCTTTTGATCAAATCAAAAGGAAGAACCCTTAGAAGAGGTAATGTTTTCACCACCCTTTTTCAAATTCCTTTCTTCTTCAACTTCTTCTCTATTTGTTATTTACATTCTAAAATCATAACTCCAGTATCTTCTATATAATATGATGTTATTATAAATATGGTACAACCATATTTAGTATTCTATCCATCCTTTGAATGACATGTCACCATACGTGCGTACGTACAGCTTACCGTCTCCACGTCGTGGTGTAATTGTTATTAAAAATCATTATTATTAGGATGGGTATGATAATGATATGTAATTGATGTAAATAATAAATATAACATGATAATTATTCTGTATAAATGATATAACATCCAATTATACATTATTTTAATATCAAAATAATGATATTGTCGCTCGTGCGTACATACAGACTACCATCTCCACGAATGTGATGAGATTAATTCCCCATCGTATCCATGAAATTATAATTCTCATTTGATGATTAAAAATAATTTTAAGGACTTGATATCGTTCTGGATATTAATAATATACAACCTATCCATAACAATCATGCCTTATTTAATAAAATATATAAAAGAAAATGAGTAAGTTTACACCTAAAACGATGATAATACTAAGATATTATTAACAAATCAAAGTTAAAAGATAATATATGATATCATATTAATGAATATGAATTTTGTATACTTTAATAACAATTATTTCACCATTATACATGAGGTTAACCTACCCTCAACCAAGGAAAAGTACAAGGTAAGGGTTTATTTCACAATCTCTTCATTATCCGAGGTTGTTTATACGTAATTATCTACTGGGATCTCTTTATCATCCACATCCATGTTTCTTTAAAAAGTATTTCAAATCATTATTACTGTTTTATAGACTATGGGTTAAAGTCATTTTTACCCTTGTTGACTTTTTATAAGAATTTTATAAAGGAATCTATCTGTCGTTTTCCAAACAAGGTCCTTTTAACCTTTTCGACAGAATTACGGTAAGAATGTTTTTTTAACATATAGGGTGGGTGCGGAAATTTTCCGCCATTATAAAATCTTCAAAGCTTCCCTTACAACTTATAATAATATTTTTAAAGTAAATTTTTTCTTTTATAATTATGTGAATTTTAAATGATTTCAAAAAAAAGATATATTTCTCTCAAATAGTTTTGATTTCATCTATATCAAATCCTTTGTTGGATTTTAAGTTTATTTGAAGTTGGTTTATTATGATATAAAACTTCCATATTCTATTGAAGTTTTTGTGCTATGTTTGACTGTGGATGTGTTATTTTTATACCATTCATGGTTTATGGAGAAAGTATTGACATTTCGTATGCTATTTTTAATACGAATGTTTATGTTATGTTTAAACCTCTTCATATGAGGAATGAATTGGACATAGTAAGTGACGGGTGAAGCCCGCTATAGATCCTTGATGCGTCATTAGGTCTAATGAGGCAAACTAGTGTCTTGTCACAAGGCCTTGACAAAATCGTATTTGTTGTCTTGGAACGAGGCCTTGGCTACGTGGTTATTATAGTTTGGCATTATGCATTCCATCAATATGAATGTGGTTATTTATATTGCATGTGATTATTTGATTAGTAGAATATCCATGTGAGTAATTAAATGGAATTATTTCATTTTAATTCTACCATATTATGATGAAGTTCAAGTTTAAAAGGCTTTTGTTTTAGTTATACATTTCCTTAAATGTTTATGCTTATTTATGAATGTTTCTGCTATATTGTTATCCTTACTGGGCATCTAATCTCACCTCTTTCTATGTTTTATTTTTTTTTGATGTGAATAAGTATTTTATGAATGAACTGCAGGGATAGTATGAGAGGTTATGAGTGTGTACAATGGAAACTATGTTGTTGTAGTTTTCATTTTATGATGTAATTTAAACTTTATTAATGTATCTAGTGATTCCAAGGCTACTAAATTATCCGATCTTTCGAGATTTGATCTTTTGTGATCATGTCAATGTAATGTAATAATGCACCGACTCTGGGTAACTGGGGTCGGGGCGTTGCATTAAAACCAATTAAAATGATAACATAACAATATAAAAAATTTATATTAAAAAATTGAATTAAAATGCAGTATTTTCCACCCTACATTAAAATATAAAATTTACAGAGAAAAACAAAAAAATCAGTAAAACTAAATTTGTACATTTATTTTATAATGAAAAAGTTTATGCTATCGAATTAAATGTATAAAAGTGTCAAATATTGGAATTAAAAAAGGGTTCTCCATTATAAGGTGATAAAACTGCCTTTTTTTAAAAAAACAACTTTTATTCCTAAAAATGATTCTGTTCATGTATCATATCTAAGAAACACAAGAGATGAATATTAAATTAAAATTGTGGTTAATACTATTCAAAACCAAAAATTTAATAGCTATTGTATATATTATATTAAATAATATATTTTATTAATATACTATTGTTTTATAAAACTGGGTCTTCTGTGTAATGCATGCCAACTCATTATTGTGCGTTGTGTAAGATCAACATGGCGTTCCATAAAAAATAAATCAAGAAACAAAATTAAATTTTTTCAGAATTGAAAATATTGTAAATTCTTGGAGTATTACAAAGAGGGTTCCTCATATTCACTATTTACATGTGGGGAGTCAACTGAACTAAAAGATCCAATTGATGTAATTAAATTTCTCATTTGGGTGAGGTATTCCTCATGATTTTTGCAACCTATAGTTTAGTAGGCACATACTCTATATTTATAAGTCCATATTCAACTTTTTGTTTGATGAAAATGTGATTTTATTTCAATTTTATTTATCCTAGATTGATAGGGGTATTTTTTATAATATTTATAGAACTTCAATTATAATAATGGATTATGATCAAAGATGTCACTTTTATTCTCATATCATCATGTTATTTATTCATGCATAGTAATTTTGTGAAGTATTTAGTATCCCTGAGGTATTCATATTCTATTTACCTCAAATAAATGTAAACTATTTTCTTACTTATCCAAGAAATATACATTTCTCCATGATAGAACGCACCACATTATTTTAGCTTTCAACCATCTGTTGAATTGGCTGAATCTATATCATTAAAACCAATTAACTCTTGTTCATATATTTTATTGAATAGTAAACCAAAATTCACTATGCCTTTGATATAAATAATTATTATTTTCACTATAGGAAAGTTTCATTATTTGGTATTACTTTGATAACATGCCTCCCAGTATGTTGCAAAAACAATATTGGGTCATGTCACTATTACGAAAAATATATTAATAATGATATTCCTGTATTTTGGTAAATCAAATCCTTTTCCTCCATATACAAATTTACTCTCTCATTATCAATGATCTGCATGCCACAAATTTTCAACAATATTGAAAACCATGATGAAAAATACATTGTTCTTTCATCTCCCAGAATTCGGATAATGTGACATAATTTTCCCTCTTTTGTTATTAACTTCTCATAATTAGAGCATAATACTACAGATAGATTTTTAGAAATGGAAATTTCCCAATCGAATTGAGACATTGACAAATCCTCTAATCATACTGATTAAAAACTCTTTGTATATTTTAGGATTTTAAGCTAATGGCCACCAATGTTTTCCATGTCCCTCACTTACATCCATGGATACTTAATGAATGAATTTCTTCAATTCTTTATAGAACTATATTATTGGATGAAACAATATATCCAAGAGTTCCTGTCACCAACTCTCCTAAAAACACTATTTTTTGATTTATATGTATTATCAATAATGGTTATTGAGATGAATCTAGATGTTTAATTTAATTTCATAATGGACAGACCACATGTTGGAAATGATCTTTATTTTCATTAATAGCCTCATGGTATCTTGGAAAAATTCAAATAAAACAAATTTTTTAGAAAAGAATAGATAATCACAAAATAAATGATTTTTTTACATTTTTTCCAATCTAACATCACTCATTATACAAATACCACTTGAACTAAGGCCTAATACCAATGGTTGAATATTCAACATAACATGGAACCACTAGATCATTACATTATATCATTGATAGATCTTAAATTTCACATCAAGATATTTGTCATATAGTATTACTTTACAATAATATTCCACTTCGTAATATGGATTTGAAAAATAGTGTTGTTATTTAATACCACTTGTGGTATCTGATATCATATAAAAATTTCATGATTTTGGACTCTTCTTATCACATTTATCTTTATTGATCTTATGAACCTATTCTATTTCATCACACACTCACCCCACGGGTCTTATCACCCATTCAACCTATACCACTTCAAACACATTTGAGAAGTATTTGATGCATGGGGTTATGGGTACATCAGGAATCCTCAAGAAGAAAATTATGGTCAATCATTTTGGACAAAACCTTCAATAATTTATCACAAAACATTGAACTCTTTTTCTTGTTTTTGTAGCTTCCCATACATTTTTAACTCATATGGATATAATACTAGACATTCACCACACACATGTTCATCCTCCTTTTGATATTTAGTTTTTATTGGCCTGATCCTTTACAATAGTTTGGGGTGTAAACCCACTAGTAAACATTTATTTCTTCGATTATCCACTTATATGACATTTTTTATGATTCTTTATCTATGTTGGAATCCTTCAGTTGGTATTTTTATATTTGTTTTGTCTTCCATTTGATTAATCATTCTCTTGCCTTCACTTCTCACCATGTGTCATGAAACATCAATTTGTCGAGGCATTCTCTATTAATTTTTCTTTTATCAGTTTTTTTACTCACCTTACCCTTTCATTAATGGGGTGATTCTTTCATTGTACATGATTTCTAATTAATTATAACTAGATAATATCCTCCCATTTTCATCTATGTTCATTCAAAATCATTCTATGTGAGTTCATGTGACTGTAATATATAAGGGGTTATTGGTACATCATTAAATGATTTATCTGTGTTTCCTCCGCATATTTAAACCATTTTTAAATTTAGCATGTTTTCATCTAGTATAGTGTTACTTGTTATACACAAGTGATGTTTGGGATATCCTATATATTTCTTGTGCCATCCCATATTTCTTCAGGGTAAAATATCATTCCCAATTCCCATGATTATCATAAATAAAGCATATCCCTTTAAAAACATACCTCACATCATAATTTACCAGATGGAATGTTGATATTACTAGAGTTATTAATATGAAATTAGGAACTTATGAATCATGAAACATACTCATGTTGTGTCCCTGTATTCCAAAATAAGATCATTTGATGTATACCTTCTTTTGAGAGATATTCTTTTAATATTTTCATAAAGATTTTGTTTAGTCTTAGATTTAGAAATATTTCAATCATTATAACATGAAATATATTCTAAATCCTCAAAGAAAACACCTAAAATTTTGAAATTAATCCAATGAAAAAATAAAATGTTTATATCACTTCTTATATAATTCATTTTAGGTTTATCTCTAGAACCTATAAGATTTTCCCTATTTCCAAAACGATTCACAAATCTCTTCCTCCCACTCATGGGTGGGGGTTCATCATATCCAATACTGGATTTTCCAAAACCACATGGCCTATGGGGTGAGGTAATCAATTCATATTTTTTCACTAAAATAAAATATTTTATTTTCAATTACTTATTAACATCTAAAGGATAATCAAATAATAAATTAAATGAATCATTCAACTTAAGCTTTCCTTTAACATTGGATTTTTCCATTTATTTCAGGGATAATTATATGCCTTCTCCCAATAGATAATTTTTTTCCCTATATTCATGTTGATCATTAAGTTATATCTTGAGATCCGTCCCACTACACATCTCATCTTCCATCATCTAAGTGATCATATCAACCATGTCACTTTTCTCCTTAACTTTATAATTCATTTTAGAAATAAAATATGTAGTTCACGCATTCTCCTAAACTATTTTGGACAATTTTTTAATAAGATAATAATTTCAAGAATCTAAATTATAAATATATTTTGTGTAAAAATTATTTATCTTGTCATAATATTTGACTTTTTAGAGTTCCTTTTCTTGAAAATCATTCTACTATCTTAGATCAGTGGCTACTTTAATAAGTATTTAATTTAAAACTTTTATTTTTCTGAAATCAATTACCCTTTTTTGGATATGAATATCTTGTGATTTATTTTATTCTAATAATATTTAGTACATTTCCTTTTTCATGTGGATATCTTTCACTTTTTTCCTTTTAATAAATTCTTCAACATTAGTAATTCCAGCACCATATGGCATGTCCGGCTTTTCAATTATTCTGGAAGCATCATTGAATGAGTAAATAGTCCCATAGTATGATTCATCAAATCCTTTTTAAAATTATTTTTTGGGTCCCTTCATATAAATCATATTCTTTCTATAGACATTTCCAAACTAATCAATTCCACCATACATTTCATTCCTCTTAAATGTTCATTCATTTTCTATGAAACATTGAGATAAGATAAAACATAAAATCCAATTCCAACAATAGAATATACATTTTCAAATTAAAAAATTCCAATAAAAGAAACCTACCCTATGATACCAATTTTTAGGCCTAAACACGTCTTAGATACCTTTTTGGGTAACTCAGGGTATGGATATTCATTTCCAAATTCATTCAAACCCACTATATCATTAAAACTTTATTATGAGGGCTTCTTATTTTTCTCTTTGTCTTTTATATTGATATTATCCATTCCAAATTTATCTAATGAAGATTTAGATAATGTAAAGTAAATAAAATTACAATGATACATTTATTTTTAATTGGTTCACCCTCACTAAGCTATGTCCAAGGACTATAAAAAGAAAATTTTCCCATGTAACAAATCAAATAAATTTCATTGTTGTTGGTTTAGTCTAGGTCACATCAACCTAGGCTCAATGGAATTACAATTTGTTTGTAGATACATTATTTACCTAAGATAACTTCCCTCTAAATACCGTGTAATGATTAATTTTTTAGAAGTAAAAGCAATTGGCAAGAATGATAAAAGAACAATTTCTTATATTGTTGAGAGTTTCACCAAATGTATTATATGTGCCTTTGAAAAACACTTACTCCATTATAGTTTTTATGTGAACATCCCATTGAGCATCTTCATTCCTTAAGATATTAGGGAAACTCCTTATCAATTTGGAAATTTCTTCAAGATATACCAAGTCTTCCCCTTTCCCAAATGATCCTAGAAATCTACTCACATTCTGGTATATAGAACCAATTTTATCCTTTCACTTCATAAAATAAAGTAGTCAATAAATTAATTCTTCAAGTATTTTCAAATGGTATAGATACTATATCTTGTTCTACCTCTAAATTTAGATATAATAATAATAATTCTCACAGGTTAACCCTGGACTTTATCACCTTATGCAAGACCATAGGTTTTTACCCATACAATATACCCTAGCATGTAACCCCTACACGATACCCTAGAATATAACCCCTTTCCAAGACCCTATCATTTAATCCTTACATGAGATATCAATGAATTACTTTTACATGAGATACTAGAATGTAACCATTGCATGAGATCCTAGAATGTAACCCTTATATTAGATCCTTGAGTGTGACCCTCTTATGAGACACATCTTAAAGGCCTCTTCATGAGACCTTTTTTTGTTAAGTGAGTTGGTAGTCCTTTTTATATTCACATGGATCACATGACTTTTTAATATTCACATAGGATCACAAGTCTTTATTCTATTCATGCGGATCACATGACAGTAGTGTGATACCCAGTTTAGGTTACAACAATTTTAGGATTTCAAAAGGCCTTCCTATGAATGAAAAAACACTACGCATACTTATATTCACAATATACAATCTTGATACTCCTTTATGAGACCACTTTGTGAGTCCCCTTTTCAATATTTATTTCTTTTTACATAGATTGCATTATCTTGGCGTAATACCTTTCTTTGATCCTGAGAAATATGTTTACTTTGATATAACCACTATAGAAAACATTTATGATTCATAAGGACATATATGTGGGTATTTATAGGCTTAAATACAGTACATTAGCTCTAAAAAATTATGTTCTCCATCTGTTCTATTTTCTAATAATTTGACAATACATGCTTTGTGTGATCACCCAATTTGGTCACCTAATTCACATCGTAATCACTTTTTGTGATAATATGAATTGTATTTTAGTATTTCATGATTTTACACCATGTAATTAATTTAAAATAATTCATACTTCTCATGATTCCATGGTGACATCTAAATATATTCATGTTTCCAGTTCCCTTATCATCTACAACTTCATATGATAACATCACACGATCCAATAAAAATCATGTGGTAATTTTATTTTGAATGACCATGAGTTATATCCATTATTTTCCACCTCTATGTATTCATATTTTTTTGATCTCTTCATAGTATCCCATGAAAGACATATCTTCTTCACATAATCCCATCACGAGATCAATTAAAACACTTGTGGTGTCTTCATGTACATTCCATGATCACATTGGTAGGGCCTCTAATAATCATATAGTTCTTCACAGGACTACTTCAAATTATTTTTTATAACTTCATGTGATCAATTTACCACTCTGTATAATCACTTCAAAACATTTGAGCTCCACGTGATCATTTTATACATTCGTGCTCTATATAATCAGTTCAAACATTTATGCATTTTGTGATCATTTTATACATTCGTACTCTATGTGATCAGTTCATAGATTCATGCTCTATGTGATCCATTAAGAAATTCATGTTCTATGTGATCATTTTAGACATTTTTTCACCTCTTCATATTACCTTTGATAACCATCATTCATCAATAATTTCATACCTTGTCAACAGACACAATCAACCCAAAAGCACCATCATGAGGGATTTTTATAACATTCACACAGGTGTTAAATTGAATTTTTTAGGTATTATAGACATTATCCAATCCCTTGATCAATTATTTCCCATTTTGGAGTCACCTTGACATTTTAAACATGTTCAAACTTTATGTTAAGATGAAAAATTTACAAAAATTTCATTCTCACCACTTATAATAAGGGCCTCTAACCACCACTTCAAGACCACTGCATGAATTTAGTTTTGAAACACCCCAAAATTCCATGGTACACTTCTCTATGAATAATATAGTAGCGTGTGTTGTACGCAACTTCGAGTTCTAACACACCACAACCAATCAAACTAGTCGTTATGAATATTAATACCCAATTTATGAAATTTTATAAATTTTAGCATTCAAAATTCACATCATTTTGGATTTGGAATATAAAAATTATCTTAGGGTGAGTTTGTGGTATTTTTCTGAAAACTTTCAATTTTTGATAAATAGTGAAAATACTAAATTTTAATTAAAAACAACTTTTTTAATCAAAATAATTTATAGTGATAAATTATACAGTTTAGTGGTTTTTAAGTAAAATTAGATTATATTTTTACCATTTAATCCAATGTTTGTCATTTGACATAATTTCACAATTAAACTGAACATAAGCAAGTATCAATCTTTTGATAGTTATTATTTCATAAAAACACGATTTTTGTTTTGACAACGGTAATTAATTTTAATTTAGTTTCTTCCAGTTATGTGTTTTGAATTTACCAAAATGGATTCCATATTTAGAATTAGGATGTCCAAATTGTGTAAATAAGTAACTTTTATTTTTAGACATTTTGAATAATTACTTCGGTAAATATTTTATTTACCGTGGTTAAAGGGTAAATCTGGTAAATAAGGGTAACAAATAATGTTACAATAGTATTAAATTACCATAACACATGTTCTAATACTTTTGTCTGATAATGTTTTGACCATTGGAATCATTGGGTCAATTTTGGGACCCCATGGAGCCACTTGTAAGTGATAATGACACTTTGTATTAATTAAGTTAAAGTAAATACAAAAAGGACATAAGCATATATCTTTTAGTAAAAAAACTTTTACATAGCGTTATATATGTTATCATTTTGACTATAAATATTAATTAGAAATCTAAAAATATTTACTACATAATGGTATTTTATTTATAATTTTTAGAAATTTAATAATTAAATTTATTTATGACATAATAATGATGCCGTATTTTACTTATTAACGAATGAATCAAATAAAGGGTATTATAAATGTTACAGTAAATATAATTTGTAGGTTTTGAGGTAGTCCATGAATTTTCTAGGTTAACATTAAATGTTAGTATTTATTAAATGAATTTATTTCTAATTAATAATATTTTTAGTGATTTATCAAAAATCAATTATTAAATAGTGACAAAATTGACATAAAGGAATTTTTAAAACAAATATTATATTATTAATTTATATAATATTCCTAAAAATCTAAGGTTTGGAAAAATGACTTATATATTGATAGTTGTATCATTAATGAACCACTTTGTGTTATCTTTGATGTTTATATTATGTTTATTAACTATATAATATAAAAATACAAAGAGACATGGTAAATGACAAACTATTTAACTAAGAGTTAAATCAAAAAGATAAAGTTAATATAGTGACCCAAACCTATCTAAAACCTATTGGTTGAGTGGGTTTCGACTTATCCCAACATTATACTTTAAATAATTCATTTTCGATCCATTATAAGAAGAAATTGATTTTATTATAAAATAATGTTTCTATCTTTTCCTAAAGTGCCCCTCAGCCATCTTATAAAAGGCTACTCCCCCTTCCCTCAAATTCATACATTTAAAGACTTTTGGATCGGCGCACCCCTACCCAAATACCCTATAAACCTTCCTCTCTTCATCTTAGAGGCCTTCTTTTAGTCATAAATCCATCTTAAGGATCCCTTTTGATCAAATCAAAAGGAAGAACCCGAAGAATAGATAAATATTTCATCACCTCATTCAAGTTATTTTCTTCTTCCACTTCCTCTTTCTTTTTTGTTTCAATTATAAAATAATAACTCTATTATCTTTTATATACTGTGATGTTCTTATAAATATGGTACAACCATATTCATTATTCTATCCATCCTTTGAATGACATGTCACCATACGTGCGTACTTACGGCTTACCGTCTCCACGTCGTGGTGTAATTGTTATTCAATAAATTATTATTTGGATGGGTATAATAATGATGTGTAATTGATGAAAATAATAAATAGAACATGATAATTATTCTGTATATATGATATTCCATCCAATTATATATTATTTTAATATCAAAAGAATGATATTATCGCTCGTGGTTACGTACGGATTACAGTCTCCATGAACGCAATGAAATTCATTCCCAATAGTATCCATTCAAGACTATTTTTCATTAGTCGATTAAAAATAATATTTAAATGCATAATATCATTCTGAATATAAATAAGATACATCATATCCATAATAGCCATTACTAATGTAACAAATTATGTAAAGGAAAATGAATCAGTTATCACCTGAAATGATGATAATACTAAGATATTATTAACAAAGCGATGTTAAAAGATAATATATGATATCATATTAAAGTATGTGATTCTTGTATAATTTAATAAAAATTATTTCACCATTATACAGGAGGTTAACATACCCTTGACCAAGGAAAAGTATAAGGTAAGAGTTAATTCAACAATCTCTTCATTATCTGAGGTTGTTTATATGTAATTATCAAATGGGACAACTTTATCATCCACATCCATATTTATTAAAAATTCATTCCATAACATTTTTACTATTTACTAGACTATGATTTAAATAAATTTATACCATTCTTTGACTGTTTAGAAAATTGTTTGAATGGAATCTTTCTGTCATTTTCCAAACAAGGTAATTTATGATCTTTTCGATAAAATTAAGGTAAGAATGTTTTCTAACTTATAGGGCGGATGTGGCTATTTTCCTCTGTTATAACTACGTCAAAGCTTCCCTTACAAGATTATAATAATATTTTCAAAATAAACTTTTTCTTTATAATTATGCGACTCTTAAATGATTTCAAAATAGAAAGATATATTTCTCTAAAAAGGTTTTGATTTCATCTATGTCAACATCCTTCGATGTATTTTAAGCTTATTTGAAGTTGATTTATTATGATACAAAACTATTATATTGTATTGAAGAATTTTTATATGTTTTATTTTGGATGTTTTATTTTTACACCATTCATGGATTATGGATAAATTATTCACATTTTTTATGCAAGTTTTAATATGAATGTTTATGTTATTTTTAAACCTTTTCATATAAGGAATGGATTTGACTTAGTAAGTGATGGGTGGAGCCCTATATATCTTTTTGATGCATCAGCAGGTATCATGAGATAAACTAGTGTCTTGGAACAAGTCCTTCACAAAATCTAATTTGTATTTCTGGAACAAGGCCATGATTATGTGGCTCTGAAGTCCGGTATTATGTATTCCATCATTATGAAAGTGGCTATTGATATTGCATGTGATTATTAGACTAGTATAATATACATGTGAGTGTGTGAATGGAATTATTCTAATATATATTTTACAAATTATGATGAATTTCAAATTTAAAAGGCTTTTTTTTAGTTTTATACATTACCTTAAATGTTTATGATTATTTATGAAAGTTTCCACTATATTTTTATCCTTACTGATCATCTGAGATAACCCATTTCTATGTTTTATTTACCATTATACAAAGAAGTATATTATGGCTAAACTACAGGGATAGTCTATGGGATATCAGTGTTGTCTATGGAAACAATTTTGTTGTAGTTTCCCCTTTTATGATGTAATTTAAACCTTATGAATGTATCTAGTACTTCCAAGGCTACTAAACTAATCATTCTTTAGAGACATTATCTTCTGTGATCTTTCCAATGATACGTAATATTGCACCGACTCTGGGATTCTGGGGTCGGGGCATTATAGTTTGTATCAAAGAAAGTTTAGTAAAAACATTGGAAACTATATTTTGAGAAACTTTGATTAGAGAACATAACCCAAATATAAACATTAAGGATTATTATAGAAGAACATCCTATAATTTTTGTATTATAGAGATTTGTCAGGTTTTCCATGAATGAAATCCCAATCTAGATACGATCAGGTAGAGGTGTCTCTGGCATAGATGTACCTAGGGGTAAAACCCGAAAACACCGCTTTGAGCTAGACTCGAACAGGAACTGGTGAACGCCGACTGGTCTTGTAGCACACATTGTTACGACACCTATGAGGTATATGATTAGTTTAATTCTAAATTTCTTTAAAAACCATTATGATGGGGTTATGAGTATTTACTTCCTCAAAGAAAACATTTTTATGATTATGGATTATATCCATAAACTGTTCAATTTATCTTAAGTGTTTTACAAGTATGGAATTATGTATTCTGATTCATAAAATAATCTAGTTTATGATATTCATTAGAAATGGAGCCTAGTGGAATGAATGGAAACAGTATCAATGTATTTAATTCATGTAGGTATTTCCCTCTTACTCGAGAGAGTTATAGTGGATCTGGTTAAACAACTAGTGTTGATCAACTTATCACCATACTGGGACAACTCACTCAGGTTATGAATAATAACCTTACCCATATGGAGCACCCTGATCCATCGCATGGAGGATCAATGTTAGATCACTTCATAAGGAAACAACAACCAACATTCAATGGGAGTACAAATGAATTGGTATCTGGCCAATGGATAAGTATCTTAGAGAGAATATTTCCTACTTTGGGGTGTAATAAAAGGGAAAATATTGTCATGGATGTTTACTGACTCTTTGGAGATGCTGATCAATGGTGGTCATTGATTCAAAACAAAAATGATGATGATTAAGTATCAAATATGGAATGGAGGTAGTTTGAAGAGTTTTTCTCAGAAAAATTACTTTCTTCATGACCATCGAGCGGATATCGAAAGCCAATTTTTGAGTCTGAGGAAAAAGAAAGATGAGAATGTCGCAAAATATGAAGCTAACTTTTCAAGGTTAGCAAGGCATATAGTAGATTATATACGTAACCCAAGAAGTAATATTGATTGTTTATTTTATGGTTTAACACCATTTATCCATCGAGCATTAGTCTCACAATCCTTCTTGTCATACGAAGAGATTGTCTCGTGCGCTATCAAGATAGAAAAGGAATTCACTAAGTCTTACGACTTTAAAGAAAAGTAAGAAAAAAAGAGATCTGATGAAAAATCTAGAAATGTAAATAAGGGGAATAATGGAAAAGTTGAATATCCATCATGAATTAAATGTGGTAATAAACACCCCGGTACTTTCCATAAGGGAATAAGAATATGTTATCTGTGTGGTTAAAAAGCCCACCAAGTTCGTGATTTCAAGGGGAAGAAAGAGGTTATCGATGTTGAATGCTACAGTTGTAGAGAAAGGGGGAATTATGTGAATTAATGTTACATGTGTTAGGGGAACTTACCTTAGAAAACTCCAAGGGATCATGGCCAAGTTTATGCTATCAGTACTGCTGAGGTTGAAGCTTCGAATGATGTGGTGGTGGGTGATTTAATGGTTTAATCAAGTTTAGAAAATGCGTAATTTGATTCTAGATCAACGCATTGTTTCATATCTTCTCATTTTCTAAGAAAATAAGATATTTAAAATTTGATTTAACAAGGGAGTTTTCAGTAAAAACTCCTAAGGGAAGTATCATTTCAACAATGTTTTGTGAATCAGTTCCTGTTAAGGCATATAAATGATATTTATCTGCTCATCTCATCGTCATACCCATGATTTAATTTGATATAATCCTCGGTATATAATAGATTTCGGACCATGATTTCGAAAATTTATTGTAAGAAGAAGGAGGTTACAATTTTCGATGATGATAAGGAGTACCTTATCTATAAGGCACTGAACTTAAAACTTAATTAATATTGAATTAAATGAATAATTCACATTGACGATCTTTTCAGGTTTAGAGTTTTAGAGAATTATATCCTAAAACATGAATTATATTCCACATTTAAAAAAAGTGTCTACATAAAAGATTGTATTCATTTTTCCCATCAATGGAAAAATATTTAAAATAAAACATGGATTCTTACTTGACACTTCCTTGACACTATCATCATATCATGTACCTTTCCCTTGACCTGTGAAAAACTTTTCAAAAACATGGGATGAGCATAAAAAGCTCAGTAAGGGATATAAAAATATGGAAGGGAAACATGTGTACATATATACATAAGAATGAAATCATACTTTACCCATAAAACATAATCACATTAACATACCTCATCATATCATGAATAAATCATATAAATCAAAAGACATAAAGGTAACTTGAGGCATTCATAACATTCTTACTTAGGGAGTAACCCTCCTTGTTACGTTTGAAATACCCATCACAGTATATTCCCGAAATCTCTTCAGAGAAACCTCAACGTTTAACCCCTTCGTGTTACCCAATGCATTGGAGAGATATATTGGGCTCACCCACCCTTATTTTATCACAAAACCACCCGTCTTCATAATAATGCCCAAGAACCATAACATAATCGTATCACAAAAAACATGCATAAAGGAAACATAACATTTCAACTTTTCAATCACAAGATATCAATACAACACATTGATATAAAAACATTATGAAAACCATTTTCAATACCAAAATAATATAAAAGTTAAACATGGTATTTATTTTTCATTTAAAAAAAGGTATGTCTTATAGAGGAAGCCGAAACTCAAATAATGGTCAGGGTGGCGGAGAAGTTGTTGTCGCTGCATACATACGACAAAAACATTCACTTATGTCATTCAGTAAAATGATTCATATAAAAATATTCATTTTGGACAAACATAAAAGTCAAACGGGTTTATACACCGTATAAAAGAAGGTTGTGTATAAAACAAAATATGCCTCAATGAATGGAGATTGAGACGAAGTCCCATACCTCGGGTCCGACTTGACTCGATCATTCCTTAACGTCTTGAATAATAAACATGAGTTAATTTATACTTTATTAGGAACCTTTTTCAAGATCATTATTCCTTTTATATCACTTATTACCATGTTATGAACACTATGTAATTATTTAAGTTAATAATGGTCGTTTTGACGATCATTGGTACTTGAGTCAAAATTAAACTCTTTATAATTACAAGTTGCTCATGTGGTAAAATATCCATTATATCCATAATTATATTCAAGATGTAGATATCATATATTTCATATATATCCACTATATACATGAATTTATAATATTACATAACATTTAGAGGTATGAAATGAAATGCACCGTTCATGGAGACGGTAAGCCGTACATACGCATGAACGCTACTTCCATTTCTATTTCATATTTAATGGAATTAAAACATAATGATACATAATAGTATTATAATTCCAGTACTGTATCATATATAATATCATTAAATCTATCCTTTATACGTACCACATATGTTATTAACGAATCAAATCACTTTGAGGGGGCGGTAGTCCGCACTTCCTAAAATGAAGATATCGCGTTTACCCATAATGGAAATCATAAAGATATTTCATAAATGAAAAATACATAAGCATAAGTAAAACATAAACATATTATATATCATATATAAATATAGTGACATCTTAATGGCTACCTTTGATGGTGTTATATGAGTGTTGAACAATCATCGTTTCGTGAGGCAGAAATTCGCCATCCACAGAAACAGTATGTTCTTTAACCATTATATGTAGGTGTGTGTAAGTGTATCTCGAATCCTTCTTATAACAAAATCCTAGTATATTGAAGATACTGGTTTTGTTACAAAATAAAGGAATGAAAAGATTTTAGAGGGTTGGAGAAGTAAAATAAAACATAAGAACACAAGAGAAAACACTACCTTTAAAACGGGTAAGTCTTTTTGATTTGAGCTCAAAGGCATCCTTGGGAAGACTTCTACCCAAATTGAGGCTTCAAGGAGTAATAGAGGGGTGTGGAGAGAGAAAATGGACAGGGTTTGGCTGAGGCAAAGGCTTGAGTGGTGTGGGTAAGGTGGTAGAGGTGGGGGCCTTTTATAAGAGGAGAGGATGGGCACTCTTGGAAAGTTATAAAAGGTTACATTATTATAAAATTATTTTCAGATTTCAAAGGTCCGAAAATTATATATTTAGAGGATTAGGTGATAATAGTTCTAAATCAACCCATCCAATAGGTGTTTGACATGTTTATGTCTTAGATTTTACATTGCCTTTTCATTTTTAAAATCCTTCAATAATGAGGTAATCACTGCATCATCATGGTATCATAAATAATATAATTTATTTAATGTCTAAAAATTATAAAACAAATATCATGATGTAGGAAATATTTTCATCTTTCTAATGAATATTTATAGTAAAAAATATGACTTAAATAACCCCATGTAAAAATTGTTTTTGTAAAACAACTCATGTTTGTGACATTTTATTTTTAACATTAAATAAAAAGTTGTTAATGTTATTTTCCCACCACAGTGGCTCCATGGGGTCCCCATGTTGACCCATGGATTTTATTGGTCGTCCATGATACATGAAATAAGGTTAGGACACGTTTCAAGGTCATTTCATATAATTAAAACATTATTTTTATCTTAAATTGCACTAATTACCTCTAATCGCGATTAAAAACATAAAAGTTACTATTCACCAAAAAATTATTTTAATCCCATTGAACCAAGTTTTAATTCTTAATGACAACCATGTATGTCGGATTTTTGAAATTCAAAACACAGAAGTGGTAAATTTCCATTTAAACGAAAAATCAGTTTTTTAAGTACCACTTAGTGGTTCCACTATTCATTAAAAATTGATGTTTTTCAGAAAAATACCAAAACCTCACCCTAAGCTATATTTGATATTCCGGATTAAAAAATGATGTCTATTTTAAAAAATTCAAAACATATAAGTTAAATTAATTAATTTAATAATTAATTCCCGCTGTCAGAGCAAATAGAGTGTTTTTATGAAAGAATAAGTAGCAAAAGATTGACACTCGTTTAAGTCCAATTTCAAAGTGAAATTAATTTCGATGTCCACTATTGGATTAAATGGTAAAAATATATTCTAATTGCACTTTAAATCCAAATAAAAAGATAATCTAATCATATAAATAAATTATATTAAAAAGCGGTTTTGAATTAAAATACAACATTTTTCACTATTCATTAAAAATTGAACTTTATCGGAAAATACCAAAAATTCACACAAAGTAAATTTTGATGTCCCGATTCTAAAGAATAATTTTATTTGGTCCAATAGAATGTATAAGGGTGACCAAAACTATACTTAATGATAGTTTTCCACCAAAAGGCGATAAGTGGACCTTTAGTGAAAATTGGAGTATATATGCCTAAAATTGAATTCTTTTCATATTTTAAGTCTTTTTCTTTTATTGGATAAATGTAAAAACATTTAACAAACATATATAATCATATTTTAGTTATTTCCATTCATTCCCGCCAATACAATGGCTATGTGTTAACTACCATTTAAAATAATATTATTTTATTACTAGTGTGCAACATAAGATTTCAAAGAAACTCTTTGTTGCATATCGGGTACGCTATCGAACATAGCAACCCCATTAAAATAAAATTAATATTTTATTCGTAAATATTAATAAATATTAAAATGATTTATTCTTTATTTACCTGGGATGTTACATCCTTCCCCCCTTTTGGGAATTGCGTCCTTGCAATTTTATTCACTTATCAAAATAAGTGGGTGTATTTAACCCTCATAGCATTTTCAGATTCCCATGTTGCCTCTTCAACCATAGAGTTTTTTCATAACACCTTTACCTAGTGAATTAACTTATTCCGAAACACTTTCTCTCTACGATCAAGTATCTGAACTGGTTGTTCTCCATAAGAGATATTCTCTTTCAACTAAACTACCTCTGGGCTCAAAACATGAGATGGATCTGGCATGTACTTTCTCAAAATCGAAACATGAAAAACATTGTGTACCTAAGATAAACTTGGAGGTAAGGCCGCTCGGTATGCAACAGATCCAACTTTCTCCAAAATTTCATATGGTCCAATGAACCTTGAACTCTACTTTCCTTTCTTACCAAATCGCATCACACTTTTCCACGGTGAAACTTTGAAAAAAACATGATCACCTACCTCGAAAGATATATCCTTCCTCCGTTTATCCGCATAACTCTTCTGCCTGCTTTGATCTGTTCTCATGTGTTTTTGAATCAACTGAACTTTTTCTCCTAACTCTTCTACCAATTCTGGTCCCATAAACTTCCTTTCACCCACTTCATCCCAGAAAGCTGGAGTTCGACACCGCTTCCCATATAATGCCTCAAATAGTTCCATCTGTGTACTAGAATGAAACTGTTATTATAAGAAATCTCAACCAAAGAAAGATGTTGGTCCCAACTTCCCTGATAATCCATAAAAAAAAGCATGTAGCATATCCTCCAAAGTCTGAATTGTTCGTTCTAACTGCCCATCTGATTGAGGATGAAAAGTTGTACTAAAATTTAATTCAGTACCCAACAACTTCTGAAGTCCTTTCCAAATTTTAGAAGTGATCCTGGGATCATAGTCAGATACAATGGAGAGAGCAACTCCATGTAACCTGACTATCTATTTAAGATACAAACGGGACAGTTGATCTTGGGAAAAAGTATCTTTTATAGAAAAGAAATGAGCAGATTTAGTCAAGCGATCAACAATAAATTTCATAATTACCTCGAGGTGTCTTTGGAAATCTCACAACAAAGTCCATGGATATATTCTCCCATTTCCACTCTGGTACTGGTAGAGGCTGAAGCATCCCTTTTTTTAACTACCACTCTGTATTCACCTGTTGACAGGTCAAACAATTCACAGTACAATTAGCAATATCTATTTTCATTCTGTCCCACCAGTAATACTCTCGAAGATCTCTATACATCTTAGTACTACCTGGATGAACTGAAAACGGAGAAATATGATCTTCACATAACAACTCTATCTAAAACTGTGAATCACAAGGCACACACAATCTCTTCCCAAATCTCAAAAGACAATCATTATCAATGTTGAATTCAGGAAACATACCCTTTTGTACCAGCTCTACCTTTTTCTACAACTCACTGTCTTGCTTCTGTGGTTGCTTAATTCTGTATGATAGAGAAGATTTCACTAATACCTGAAACAAAATAGAAGTAAATCTTACACCAACAACTTCTATGACAATGTGCATCAAATCCTTAACCAAAGGATCACATTCCAAACGCAACATTGTTAATGAAGCATTACTTTTTCGACTCAAAGCATCATCCACTTTATTTTCTTTTCCCGGATGGTAATGAATTGTACAATCATAATCCTTGATTAGTTCTAGCCATCTCCTCTATCTCATTTTCAATTCATTTTGAGTGAATATATACTTTAAACTATTGTGATCGGTATATATTTCACACTTTACTCCATACAAATTATGCCACCCAATTTTTATAGCGAAAACAATAGCAGCTAATTCCAAATCATGTGTGGGGTAATTTACCTCATGCGTTTTCAACTGTCGTGAAGCATAAGCAATGGCCTGATCATTCGGCATTAAGACACAACCAAGTCCTTTCAATGAATCATCATTGTAGATAACAAACTCCCCATTCCTGGAAGGTAGTTCCAAAAGTGGAGCACTCACCAATCTTCTTTTTAGTTCCGTAAAACAATCATCACATTCTTTTGTCCATATAAACTTAACACCCTTCCGAGTAAGATTTTTCATTGAACTAGATAACTGGGAGAAATTTCTAACAAACCCTTCAGCAATAGCCTGCCAAACCAAGGATGCTACGAATCTCAGTTACATTTGTGGGTCTTGGCCATTCTTCCACAACCTTTTTTTTGTAGTATCAACAGTTATCCCATCTTTAGAAACAATATGACCAAGGAAAGAAATTTGTTGAAACCAAAAATCACACTTGCTGAATTTCCCATACAATTTATTTTCTTTTAAGGTTTTCAAAATAACCCTTAAATGACTTTCATGCTCCTCTTTAATTTTAGAAAACACCAAAATATCATCAATGAAAACAACCACAAATATATCTAAGAAATCATGGAAAATTCTATTCATTAAGTCCATGAATACAGCAGGTGCATTGGTTAGCCCAAAATGAATTACTTCAAATTCATAATGGTCATATCTTGTACAAAACATGGTCTTCGGAATATCTGCTTCCTTTACATTCAACTGATGGTACCCCGATCTCAGGTCAATCTTTGATAATACTGAGCTCCCTAGAGCTGATCAAACAAATCATCGATATCAGGCAAAGGATATTTGTTCTTAACAGTGATGTTATTCATGGATCTATAATCAATGAAAAGTCACATAGAACCATCTTTCTTTTTAACAAATAAAATAGGAGCACCCCATGGTGATGTGCTAGGTCGAATGAAACCTTTCTATAATTAATCTTCCAATTTCTCCTTCAACTCTAAAAGTTCAATTTGAGCCATTCGATAAGGGGGTTTGAAATTGGATTATCATCAGGAACTAAGTCTACAATAAACTGAATTTCATGATCTGGTATTATTCCAGGCCACTCATTAGTAAAAACATCAGGATAATCATTTACCACTGGCACATCATTAATCTGATTAGTTCCCTTGTTTTCAACAATATGTGCAAGGTAACATTCATTTCCATCTTTTACATGTTTCTCGGCCTCTTGATACATTATCAACAGTTAGGGTTCATTCTTGTACACAAAATGAAAGGCTTTCTGAAAAAAACATCTTTTTCTCTACAATAAATCTTAGCATGATAAATAGAGAGCCAATCCATACCCAGGATAACATCAAACTCTACTAGAGGTAAAACAATAAGGTTTTCAAGTAGGTTCTTTCCACAGATAAGGATAGGAAGATTCTTATAAATTCTTTTTGACTCAACATTTCCCCGAAGTGTTTTTACCACAAGTTCAGGAGTCATTTTTTGAGATGGTATTCCAATTTTACTAGAAAATTTTTCATAGATGAAAGAATTTGTAGACCCCGAATCAAACAACACACTGGCATAATCTGAAAAAATAAACAAAGTACCTGATACCACTTCATTTGATGGCCCGACATCTGTTGAAGTAGTTGCAAAGGAATTCACCACCCCTTTCTGCTTGTAGTCTAACTGCTTCCCATCACTTGAGCTCTTTGTTAGACACTCGTTTTCATAGTGACCCATCTCATTGCACTTAAAACATTTCAAAAACTGTAAATAAAATTTGGTCTTACCTTCACCCTGATCTTTTTCAGTGCAATCATGAGCCTTATTCCCCATCTTACCGCATCGGTAGCACTTTCCAGAATTCATAAGACATTCCCTAGCATGCCTTTTACCACATTAATCACAAACTGGAAGCTTAGTTTTCTTATCGTCAGACCTTTTTGAAGAATTCTTTCCTTTCTCCTGCCACCTCTGTCTCTTATTATGATGGTTGTTATAGAACACTTGATCATCGGCAAACTCCATTTCCACCTTCTCAGCACATCGAAACAGATTTTCATAACTTTTGAACTCACAAGAATCCAATGCCCTTTGATATTTTGGATTTAATCCTGAGTAAAAATGATTGATTTTACTATCAAGGTCTCGGATAACATTTCGAGCATACCTTGCCAATCGAGTGAACCTCTCTTCATAGGAATCCACTGAGTCTTCCTCTTGCCTCAATTCCATGAATTGTTTTTCCATCCTAAGTCAAACAGGCTTAGGAAAATACTTCTCAAGAAACATAACTTTCAATTCATTCAAATCAAGAGAATCAATCGCATCAGCATCCCTGATATTTTTAACCATCTACCACCACTGATCTGCATCACCCTCCAAACGGTAAATAGCAAGACTAACCTTTTGATTTTTTGAACACCCTATGACATCAAAAATCTTCTCCAGTGCTTTAATCCACCATTCAGCTAGCACAAGGTCATATGATCCTCTAAATGATGGTGGATGTTACCTCATGAAATGTTCCACCACTGACATGTTCCTCTGCGGTTGATCTGGATGATCTCGTGCATAGATACCACCACCATTTATCGCTTGAGTCAACTGTGCAATTACTACAAAAAACTGTTCAGTTCCAATTCCGACCATCTCAGGATGCTGATTCAGAATGTTATTTCTTTCTTTATTCCTTCCTAGAATTGCTTCCTTGTTTCCTCTACGGAAACCCATTCTGAACAAACATGTCTTAGATGAAGCAACATGGTAATATTCAAATTCTATATCATTTCAATTTGACCATAAAAATATATATTTTTGGATAATCATTTAATAGAATTTTAACTCCTAAAGTTATCTAAACCGACCTCTGATAACAACTATAAGGCCCCAACCTTGAACCTTACATAATATTGAATTAAATGAATAATTCACATTGAGGATCTTTTCAGGTTTAGAGTTTTAGAGAATTAGATCATAAAACATGCATTACATTCCACATTTAAACAAATTGGTTACATAAAAGATAGTATTCATTTTTCCCATCAACGGAAACATATTTAAAATAAAACATGGATTCTTTCTTGACACTTCCTTGACACTATCATCATATCATGTACCTTTCCCTTGACCTGTGAAAAACATTTCAAAAACATGGGATGAGAATAAAAAGATCAGTAAAGGATATAAAAATATGTAATGGAAACATGAGTACATATATAAAAAAGAATGAAATCATACATTACCCATAAAACATAATCACTTTAACATACCTCATCAAATCGTGAATAAATCATAGAAATAATAAGACATAAATTTAACTTGAGGCATTCATAACATTCTTACGTAGGGAGTAACCCTCTTGGTTATGTTTGGAATACCCATCACAGTATAATCCCTAAATCTCTTCATAGAAACCTCAACGTTTAACCCCTTTGCGTTACCCAATGCATTGGAGAGATATATCGGGCTCTCCCGCCCTTAGTTTATCATGGAACCACTCATCTTCATAATAATGCCCAAGAACCATAACATAATCGTATCACATAAAACATGCATAATGGTAACAAAACATTTCCACTTTTCAATCACAAGATATATATATAACACATTGATATAAAAACATTATGAAAACCATTTTCAATACCAAAATAAAATAAAAGTAAAACATGGTATTTATTTTTCATTTAAAACAAATGTATGGCTTGTAGAGGAAGCTGAAACTCAAATAATGATCACAGCGAAGGAGAAGTCGTTGTCACCGCATACGTATGACAAAAACATTCTCTTTTGTCATTTAGTAAAACGCTTCGTATAAAAGGATTCCTTTTGGATAAACATAAAATTCAAAGGGGTTCATACACCGTATAAAAGAAGGTTGTGTATAAAACAAAATATGCCTTAATGAAAGGAGATTGAGACGAAGTCTCATACCTCGGGTCCGACATGACTCGATCATTCTTTAATGTCCTGAATAATAAACTTGAGTTAATTTCTATTTCCTTAAGAACCTTTTTCAAGTTCATTATTCCTTTTATATCACTTATTACCTTGTTATGGACACTATGTAATTATTTAAGTTAACAATGGTCGTTTTGCCAATCATTGGTACTTGAGTCAAAATTAAACTCTTTATAATTACAAGTTGTTCATGGGGTAAAATATCCATTATATCCAGAATTATATTCAAGATGTAGATATCATATATGTCATATATATCCAGTATATACATTCATTTATAATATTACATAACATTTAGAGGTAAGAAATGAAATGCACCGTTCATGGAGACGGTAAGCCGTACGTACGAATGAACGCTACTTCCATTTCTATTTCATATTTAATGGAATTAAAACACAATGATACATAGTAGTATTATAATTCCAATATTGTATCATATATAATATCATTAAATCTATCCTTTATACATACCACATATTTTATTAACGAATCAAATCACTTTGAGGGGCGGTAGTCCGCACTTCCTAAAATGAAGATATCGCGTTTACCCATAATGGAAATCATAAAGATATTCCATAAATGAAAAATACATAAGAATAAGTAAAACATAAACATATTATATATCATATATAAATATAGTGACATCTTAATGGCTACCTTTGATGGTGTTATATGAGTGTTGAACAATCATCGTTTCGTGAGGCAGAAATTCGCCATCCACAAAAACAGTATGTTCTTTAACCATTATATGTAGGTGTGTGTAAGTGTATCTCGAATCCTTCTTATAACAAAATCCTAGTATATTTAAGATACTGGTTTTGTTACAAAATAAATGAATGAATAGATTTTAGAGGGTTGGAGAAGTAAAATAAAACATAAGAACACAAGAGAAAACACTACCTTTAAAACGGGTTACTCTTTTTTATTTGATCTCAAAGGCTTCCTTGGGAAGACTTCTTCCCAAAGTGAGGCTTCAAGGAGTAAGAGAGGGATGTGGAGAGACAAAATGGACAGGGTTTGGCCGAGCCAAAGGCTTGATAGGTGTGGGGAATGTGGTATATGTGGGGGCCTTTTATAATAGGGGAGGAGGGGCACTCTTGGATCGTTATAAAAGGTTACATTGTTATAAAATGATTTTCGGATTTAAAAGGTCACAAATTATATATTTTGAGTATAAGGTGATAATAGTTCGAAATACACCCATCCAATAGGTTTTTTACTTGTGTAGGACTTAGAGTTTACATTATCTTTTCATTTGTTTTAAATCGATAAATAATGATGTAATCGCTGCATCAACATGGTATCATAAATAATTTAATTTATTACATGTCTAAAAATTATAAAAAAAAATTCATGATGTAGGTAATCTGTTTATATTTCTAAGGAATATTTATAGTCAAATATATGACTTGTATAACCCCATTTAAAAATTGTTTTAGTAAAACAACTCATGTTTGTGACATTTTAATTTTAACATTAAATAAAAAGTTATTAATGTTATTTTCCCACAAAAGTTGCTCCATGGGGTCCCCAAGTTGACCCATGGATTTTCTTGGTCGTCCATGATACATCCAATAATGTTCGGACATGTGTCAAGGTCATTTCATATTATTAAAACATTATTTTTACCTTAAATTGCACTAATTACCTCTAATCGCGATTAAAAACTTAAATGTTACTATTCACCAAAAAATTATTTTAATCCATTTGAACCACATTTTACTTCTTAATGACAACCATGTATATCATATTTTTTAAATTCAAAGCACAGAAGTGGTAAAATTCCATTTAAACGAAAAATCATTTTTTTTAAGTACCACTTAGTGGTTTCACTATTCATCAAAAATTGAAGTTTTTCAGAAAAATATCAAAACGTCACCCTAAGATATATTTGATATTCCGGATTCAAAAATGATTCCTATTTTAAATAATTAGAAACATATAAGTTACATTAATTAATTTAATAATTAATTCCCGCTGTCAGAGAAAATAGCGTGTTTTTATGAAACAATAAGTATCAAAAGATAGACAGTAGTTTAAGTCCAATTTCAAAGTGAAATTAATTCCAAAAACCACTATTGGATTAAATGGTAAAAATATTTTCTAATTTCACTTTAAATACAATTCAAAATATAATCTAATCATATAAATAAATTAGATTAAAACGAGGTTTTGAATTAAAATACAACATTTTTCATTATTCATTAAAAAATGATCTTTATCGAAAAAATACCAAAAATTTACACAAATTAAATTTTGATGTCCCTATTCTAAAGAAGAATTTTATTTGGTCCAATAGAATGTATAAGAGTATCCACAACTATACTTAATGATGGTTATCCATCAAAAGGTGATAAGTGGACCTTTAGTGAAAATTAGAGTATATATGCTTAAAATTGAATTCTTTTCGTATTTTAAGCCTTTATCTTTTATTGGATAAATGTAAAAACATTTAAAAAACATATGTAATCATATTTTAGTTATTTCCATTCATTCCCTCTAATACAACAGCTACGTGTTAGATACCATTTAAAATAATATTATTTTATTACGAGTGTGCAACGTAAGATTTAAAAGAAACACTTTGTTTCATATCGAGTACGCTATCAAACATAGCAACCCCTTTAAAGTAAAATTAATATTTATTGCGTAAATATTAATAAATATTAAAATGACTTATTCATTATTTACCTGGGATGTTACATTATCTTTAGACCCGAAACGTCACCACCTAATTCTTATCTAGATCCACCCCCAGTAGCTCAACTAAATTCAATTATTAGGGAGGAAGAGAAAGAAATAACTGTGGGTTAGGAAAGGAATGTTCAAGTAGTGGGTGTACCTATTGTGAAATAATATGTTTATGTGTTTCTAGAATATTTACCTAGACATCCTCTAGAACGAGAAATTGAGTTTTCCATTGATTTAATTCCTCATTTAGGGCCCATATCGAAGACTCCTTATAGAATGGACACTATGGAATTAGTGGAACTAAAGAAACAACAAGAGGAACTGAGTAATAATGGATTTATTCTCCCTATTGTTTCTCCATGAAGATCCCATGTCCTTTCTGTTAAGAAGAATGATGGATCTATGATATTGTGCATTGACTACAGGGAGATCAATGCAATAACAATAAAGAACAAGTATCCCCTACCTCGCATTGATGATTTATTTGACCAACTTCATGGAGCTCAGTACTTTTCAAAGATTGACCTTCAATCTGGATGTCATCAGTTGTGTGTGAAGAAGGAAGACATTCTGAAAACAGCATTTCAAACTAGATACGGTCATTACATGTTTACTGTAATGCCTTTTGGATTGACTAATTCACCCTCTATCTTCATGGATCTAATGAATTGAGTTTTCAAGGAATATATTGATGTATTTGTAGTGGTATTTTTTTTATTATATCTTCGTATAATCCCAAAGCTACAAAGATCATGAGAATCACTTGCACATTATCATGAACACTCTTAGAAGGAATGAATTATATGGGATGTTTATCAAGTGAGAATTATGGCTTCAGGAGATTTCTTTTCTTGGACATATTTTCTCTAAGGATAGAATCTTTATTGATCCTTATAAGACCAAGGGAATCCATGAATGGCTAGCACCAACAAGTATAAGTGAGGTACGCCGTTTTATTGGTTTAGTAGGTTATTATTAACATTTTGTCCAGAATTTTTCCCGGTTGGCTAACCCATTAACAAATCTCACACAAAAAAGGGATTAAATTTGTTTGGTCAAAAGAGTGTGAATAATTTTTTGAAGAACCGAAGAGAAGATTAGTAAATGCTCCAATATTGGCTCTACCATCGGGGAATAATGGGTTTGTTATTTATAGTGATGCATCAATGATAGGGCTTGGTTGTGCCCTTATGCAGAATGATTGGGTTATTGTGTATGCATAACGATAGCTAAAAATTCATGAGAAAAACTATCCTACTCATGATCTTGAGTTATCAACTGTAATATTTGTTTTGAAGATATGGAGACACTATATATGTGGTGAAAATGAGAGATTAATACTAATCACAAGAGTTTGAGGTATATTTTCTCACAAAAAGAACTCAATATGATGAAAAGGGGATGGATTGAACAACTCACGGATTATGATTGCATTATACACTACCACTCGGGGAAGGCAAATAAGGTGGTAGATGCTTTGAGTATAAAGGATCACAGAGTTTTTAAGAAAATGAGAGTTGAAAAGGATCCAATATACATGGATCTAGTAAAGATGGATATGGGAATAACCATGGAAAGTGAAACATCAATACTTTTTCAAATGGTTTCCAAACCATCTTTACTATAAAGAATAAAGAGTTCGCAGTCCGATGATGATGTGTTTCAAAAGAAGATTAATGTTGTGAATGATAGGAGATTGAGTGACATTGTTTATGAAGATGGAATTTTGAAATTTGGGAAGAGACTTCGTGTTCTCGATATACCTGATCAAAAAAGGGAATTTTTGGATGATACTCATAGTTCCAATATGTCTATACACCCGGGGTAGCACTATGATGTATAGATATTTGAAGGAATATTTTTTTTGGGACAACATGAAGAGGGAGATTTCTGACATTCTGTTAAAATGTATGGTTTGTCAACAAGGGAAAGCTGGAAGACAATAACATGGAGGAGTCATGCTACCGCTTCATATACCTGAGTGAAAGTGGGATAACATTTCGATGGACATTTTCATGGGACTACCAGAGACTCCTAGAAGGAACTATGAAATATGGGTCATTGTTGATCATCTTACCAAGTCAGCACATTTTCCTACTATATGAGAAGATTTACCACTTGATCATCTAGAAATAATATATATTAATGAAGTTCTAAGACTTTATGGAATACCACTATCGATTGTTTCTTATCATGATCCCCATTTTACATCATGATTCTGGAAAATTATTCAGAAACCCCTAGATACTAAACTTCATTTGAGCACTGCCTACCACCCTCAAACTGATGGACAATATGAATGGACTATTCAAAGCTTAGAAGACATGTTGAGATCTTCCTCACATGACATTCAAGGTATGTGGGATCAATATTTTGAATTTCATAGAGAAGATAATGTTTTCTTGAAGATATCTTCATGGAATGGTGTTATACGTTTCGGTAAAAGGGAAAATTAAGTCTTAGGTACATTTTACCTTTTGAAATTCTACAATGAATTGGGGTTGTAGCTTGCCATATGGCAATTCCTCCAAGTCTCTCCAAAGTCCACGATGTAGTCCATATATCTCTGTTGAGAAAATAAATGCCCGACCCAATGCATGTACTCACCTATGAGGAATTAGAAATGGAACCCGGTCTGTCATATTGTGAAGATCCTTTCATGATTCTTGATATAAAAGAACAAGTGCTAAGAAATAGGATGACTCGTCTGGTAAAAGCTCTATGGAGAAACCATAAGATGGAAGAGGCAACGTGGGAACCCGAGGAACATATGATGAAGAACCACCTGAGAATTTTTATGCAGTAATATTCTAGATATTTTTTGGATGAAATTATTTGAAGGAGGGGAGAATGTAACACCCCATTCTTCCACGACACACTTAACTTTGAATAATATTGTAGTGTCTGTTGTATGAAACTTCAAGTTCTAACACACCACAACCAATCAAACTAGACGTTATGAATAGTAATACCCACTTTTTGAAATTTTAAAAATTTTAACATTCAAAATGGACTTCATTTTTGGATTCGTAATATCGAAATTAGCTTAGGGTGAATTATTGGTCTTTTTCTGAAAAATATCAATTTTGATGAATAGTGAAAATACTAAATTTTAATTAAAAAGAACATTTTTAATCAAAATAATTTATTGTGCTAAATTATAATATTGAGATGTTTTTAAGTATAATTATATTATATTTTTACCATTTAATTCAATTTTGGTCGTGGGACGTAATTTCACATTTAAACTAGACATAAGCAAGTATCAATCTTCTGATAGTTATTATTTCTTGAAAACACGTTTTTGGTTTTGACAACGGGAATTATTTTTAAATTAATTTTTTCCACTTATATGTTTTGAATTTAGAAAAATGGATTCTATATCAAGAATCAACTATTCCAAATTGTGTAAATAGATAACTTTTTTTAGACATTTTGAATAATTATTTCGGTAAATATTTTATTTACCATGGTTAAAGGGTAAATCCAGAAAATAAGGGTAAAATATAATATTATAATAATATTAAATTACCCTAACATGTGTTCTAACTGTATTGGATGATACATGTCCGACCATGGGAATCCTCGGGTCAATTTTGGGACCCCATGGAGCCACTTGTAAGTGATAATGACACTTTATATTAATTAAGTTAAAGTAAATACAAAAATGACATAAGCATATATCTTTTAGTAAAACAATTTTTACATAGGGTTATATGTGTTATATTTTAATCTATAAATATTAATTAAAAGATAAAAATATTTACAATATAATGGTTTTTTATTTATAATTTTTATAAATATAATAAATATTTTATTTATGACACAATAATGATGTAGTATTTTCCTTATTAATGAAACAATCAAATAAATGGTATTATAAATGTTAAAATAAATTTAATTTGAATGTTTGGATGCCATCCACGAATTTTCTAGGTTTATATGACATGTTAATATTGATTAAATTAATTTATTTCTAATTAATAAACTTTTTAGGACTTTAACAAAAATCAATTATTAAATAGTGTCAAAATTGACAAAAAGGAATTTTTAAAACACATATTATATTATTAATTTATATAATATTCAAAAAATATATGCTTCAGAAAAATGACTTATATAATGATGGTTGTATCACTATTTAACCACATGGGATTCTTTTGGATGTTTATATTAAGTTTATTAACCATATAATATAAAAATACAAAGAGACATTGTAAATGTCAAACTATTTAACGAAGAGTTAAATCTAAATGACAAAGTTAATATGGTGACCAAAACCTATCTAAAACAAATTGGATGAGTGGTTTTAGACCTATACCTGCCTTAGGAATTAAATAATTCATTTCTGATCCATTATAAACTGAAAATGATTTTATTATAAAATAATAATTCTACCTTTTCTTAAGGTTCCCCACACCACTCTTATAAAAGGGCAGTCCCCCTTCCCTCCAATTCACACCATCGAAGCCTTTTGGATTGACAAAACCTTATCCAAATACCCTATAAAATTTCCTACCTTAATCTTACAGGCCTTTCTTTAGTCATACATCCAACCTATGGAGTCCTTTTGATCAAATCAAAAGGAAGAACGCAAAGAAGAGGTAAATATTTCATCACCTCTTTCAATCTATTTTCTTCTTCCACATCCTCTTTCTTTGTTGTTTCCATTATAAAATAATAACTCTGGTATCTTCTATATACTATTATGTTTTTATAAATATGGTAGAAGCATATTCATTATTCTATCCATCCTTTGAATGACATGTCACCATACGTGCGTACATACAGCTTACCGTCTCAATGTCGTGGTGTAATTGTTATTCAAGACATTATTATTTGGATGGGTATAATAATGATGTCTAATTGATGTAAATAATAAATATAACATGATAATAATTCTGTATATATGATATACCATCCAATTATATATTATTTTAATATCAAAATAATGATATTGTTGCTCGTGCGTACGTACGGATTATCATCTCCATGAACGCGATGAGATTCATTCCCCATCGAATCAATTAAAGAATAATTTTCATTAGATGGTTAATAATAATGTATAAAGACTTAATATAATTATTAATATGAATGAGATACATCCTATCCATAACGAACATTACTTATGTATCAAAGCATATAAAATAAAATGAATCAGTTAACACCTGAAATGACGATAATACTAAGATATTATTAACAAAGCAATGTTAAAAGACCATATATGCTATCATATTAATGTATATGATTCTTGTATAAGTTAATAAAAATTATTTCACCATTATACAGGAGGTTAACCTACCCTTAAACAAGAAAAATTACATGGTAAGGGTTAATTCTACAATATCTTCATTGTCTGAGGTTGTATATATGTAATTATTTATTGGGACATCTTTATCATCCACATCTATGTTTTTTAAAAATGTATGCCAAAACATTTTTAATATTTAATAGACTATGGGTTAAAGTAATTTATACCCTTGTTTGACTTTTTATAAAATGGTTTCAATGGAATCTTTCTGTCATTTTCCAAATAAGGTAATTTATGATCTTTTCGAGAAAATTAAGCTAAGAATGTTTTCAAAATTATACAGCATGTGTGGATATTTTTCGCTGTTATAACTACGTCGAAGCATCCCATTCAAGCTTATAAGAATATTTTCAAAATAAATGATTTCTTTATAATTATGTTACACTTAAATTATTTCAAAATAGAAATAGATATTTCTCTAAAAAATGTTTTGATTTCATCTATGTCAACATTCTTTGATGAATTTTAAGTTTATTTGATGTTTATTTGTTATGATACAAAACTTATATATTGGTTTGAAGATTTTGTGATATGATTGACTATGGATGTGTTATTTTTACACCATTAATGGCTTATGGAAAAAGTTTTGACATTTTGTACGCTATTTTTAATAGAAATGTTTTGGTTATGTTTAAACCTTTACATGTGATGAATGCATTGGACTTAGTAAGTAATGTGTGGAGCCCGCTATAGATCCTCGATGCATCTATAGGTCTCATGAGACAAACTAGTGTCTTGATAAAAGTCCTTGAAAAAATCTTATTTTTAGTCTTGGCACAAGGCCTTGACTATGTGGTTATGAAGTCTAACATTATGTATTCCATCATTTTGAAAGTGGTTATTCATATGGCATGTGATTATTCGACTAGTAGAATATCCATGTGAGTAAGTAAATGGGATTATCTGGATTTATATTTCTCATATTATGTTAAAGTTCAAGTTAAAGTAATTTTTTTTAGTTTTATACATTTCCTTAATTTTTTATGCTTATTTAGGAACGTTTCTGCTATATTTTTATCCTTACTAAGAATCTGAGGTCACCCCTTTCTATGTTTTATTTTCCCATGATGCGAAGAATTATATTATGACTGACCTTCATGGATATTCTATAGGATCTCAGTTTTGTCTATGAAAACAATTTTGTTGTAGTTTTCCATTTTATGATGTAATGTAAACCTTATGAATGTGTCTAGTACTTCCAAATCTACTAAACTAATCGGTATTTAGAGACTTGATCTTTTGTGATCTTTCCAATGATACGTAACAATGCAACGACTCTGGATAACTAGGGTTGGGAAATTACTTGTTTCCACCTAAAAAATTTCCATTTTTACTTAATTTCTAATATTATTCTTTTTAAAAGATTCTTAGTTACTAGTTTTTGGGTTGATACCTCTATTTCCAAGGATTCTTCCTTGGGAAAGCCCAAGTCCTCAACGTGAGGACCTTTTTTCCTTAAATCTTTTATTTTAGTTCTTACATTCCCAAATATAGTTTTAAAATTATTATATAATGAAATAATTATTTTTTATACATAATTTTATTAATCTATATGTATGATTATTAACCACATTTCAACTTTTTTGTTATGAAAAATTAAATTTTCACTCGTGCGTTGTGAGTACTACAACCTCCATGAAGCGACAAAATTTATTTCTTTTATCTCCTCTTATATTAAATAAATATAATTTTGAAATTGAAGAATAATTTTTAAATATATATAAAAAATATAAATATTATTTAAAAAATTATAATCCCCCCTTTTCCCTCTAAATCTTTGTATAATGAAAATGGAAATTAGCTTTTTGAGGATGAATTCCTCTTATATAACTTCTTTATTATATTTTAATATATTATAAAATATTATTTTAAACCATAATAGTATCTAAATAGTATCATTATGCTTCTATAATAATTATTTTATTCCAAAATATACTACTTTTATTATCATATTCATCCATTAATTATGGTATGTTCATGATTTGGTTGGTCAAACTACCTAATTGAAAAACGATGTAAAATAATAGCATAGATAACTATGAGAACTTAATTAATGACAATATATGATATAAGATAGTAAATAATTGTTTTATTTTGGTTCTGGAGTGTTAAAAATAATTTATTACCCATTTATTAAGATACCAGTAGCCCTTCGTTAAAAATTATTGAAAAATTATCATCATTGATTTCATCTTTAAGGATTTTAACTAAAACTCCCTTATAATTTGATTATTAAAATTAAAAATAATTAAAATTAATCTATTAAAGAATATATAATAATTCGGAAATTATTATTATTTTTTAATTTTGAAAAATAACACCAAGGTTACAAAAAGAGTTCAAAAAAATCAATATTACTCACACCCAATATTGAATATATATAATAAATAAGTTATATAACTGTTGAAAATAATTATAAATTATGTTTTAAAAAGTTATATATTTGAATAAGGACGAGAAATACTAAATTAATATTTATATATACATGGGATTAATGAATTTTTTTGTAAACCAATGGTAATGGTAAGAGTTTCATTATCTCATTTTCAAGTTCATGTGATGTGTTTGATATTGTACAGTGTCATTTCTCTTATATTGTGTATAAAATACCCTATATACTTCATGTATAATGAATATCTTTCATTCCATGAAATTTTAATTTCTAATTCGTTCTATCAATATTATGTTCTTTAATTCCTACATTAAAATTCCCATAAGGGTTTGTTTATCTGAACTCCCATCATTGAGTTATAAAAAATCATACTCATCATTCATAGAAAATATGAATATGTTGTGGAAATTTATTAAAGGATGAAAATATAATTTTAAATTATGTGTATTTCCGTATGTTAATACTATAGGAAGTAAAATAATAACTCAAATCTAGGGAAAGGGTTTTATATAACAAATATGTTTATTTTTTTGCATGAAATCAATGGCCTTTTAACAGATCATGAATCTACATTTTTGTGACTATTAACCTTGTAATAACCATGTTATTCATCACTCTCTATCATAACTTGATAGTTAAATTTCTCTTAAATGTTCATATTTTCTAATCCCATTAATTTTTACCTATTCAAAATCATTATTTTGTGGTAACCTTTTCAATTTTCCTCCCCTATTTTCCATAGCGTGTTTCAGTAACACTTTTTACAATGTGGATTTTGCGTAAAAGAATTTTCCAATATAAAAATTTGATTTTCAATGTGAAAATTCAAATTGTGAAGACATAATTTATGGAAGGTGGGGAGACTATAACATCACATGATTTTATTTTATATAAAATTAAATTGATATCATGTGGTGAAAGCAACACCGAGATTAAATGAACCTCAGTATACTATTAAATATTATTATTTTCACACAACTGCTATAAACTATCAATTAAATTGGTGTGTGTTAATATGATAGACTATACTATGAAATATTTATTTTGTTTATTTTTACTTATTTTAGGAAATAAACAAATAATTTTTATTAAAGTTATTTTATTTTTTAAATATATGTCTTCATCAAAAAAGATCTTTTAATTACTTCCTTTGAGAAAAAAAATATAAATAATTTTTTAATATTTTATAAAATTTATTTGATAAAATTTATTTCATTTTTTAAATCAGTATATTAAAATAATATTATGCTATAGTTTTGGGAATTTTTTTAAAACATTGATTTTCCAGTTAATAGTTTAAAATACCAAATTTTATAAAATTAATATTATATTTATATTAAAAATTGCTTTTATGATTTTAATTTGATCTCAATAGAAAGTAAGAAATATTTATTTATAAATAATCTAATTAATTATATTTTAATCATCCTTATATCAAGTTTTAGTATATGTTAATTTTATGCTTTAAATGAATTTTTCACGAAAACTATTTTTCCTTGCATTTTGTGAGAATAACTTTAAGTGAAATTTAGAAACATTATTATTGTGAATTTTTATAAATTGGTTCAATGATTGGATTCCTAAGGTAAAAATTTAGTAAATATGTCCTTTTTTATTTTTTATTAGTATGGATAGTAACATTGTTAATTTTTTTCCACGATAAAGGGAATATTGGGTATTGAATGTTGAAAATAAAATGATAAAGACTGGGAAAGGACCCTAAAAATTTCTCCAATTTTATTGAATGAATAATTTTATTCCATACATATTACAATTATGGATATATGACCATTTTTCATTGGGAAGTGATTATGACCCTTTTAATATTTTATTTAATGAAAAGTCAAAGATGTCACATAAATGATTTTAATAAATATAATATTTTTAATATGGAGTTATCCATATGAAATATTAGTCTATAAGAAGTATTTTGAAATTTAAAGGAATTATATCAACCATGGTAATTTATTTTAATTAATAGAAAAATAAAGTAAATGATATTAACTTTTTTAAATAAATATAATCTAAGATAATTAATTTCATCTATTAATTATATATATTTTTGACATATTATGGATTTATTAAAATATTTTGTTCAAATTATAAGTCTTATACTAATTTTACTAAATTCAAAGTAATAAATTGTTATTAAAATTGATATCATGAATATTTTATAGTAAATAATATTTTATTAAATGATATAAAATTCCTAAAAATATTATATTTTTCTCAAAAAAATTTATATGATTAAAATTTTTATCCAAAATCCATTTATGGGTATTTTTTTCATTTTATAATAAATATATTAACCCTCATAGAGTAAAAACTCATGTAGTCAATGTAAGAGTTCACAGGGTTGAATAAGTGTTTAAATAAAAAGTTAAGGGTATCAATTTATTCAAAAACACACAAACACAATGATATATATATATATATATATTAATTTATGAAGGGATTTCAACCCATAGTCATCTTATATTCAAAAAGGTTATGTATGGATCCATTTGGAATTGAAAATTAGTTTATTTTAAATTAATATTTCATGAAATTCCTAAAGTTTCTCTCATCTTAATTATAAGAGGGAATCCCTTCCTTTAATTCTATAAAAAACCATTATCCATATAGATAGAAAAATTATATACCATTCCTTTTATAAACTTCCTTATCCATGTTCTTAAGGTTTTAATCTCCAAAAAATTATAACCTAAAGTCCCTTAAGAAGAAATCTACAGGAAGTCCTCCAAAGAAGAGTTAATCATTTTTATCAACTATTTATAATTTAAATCATCTTTTACTTCATATTCATGAGTTTTTTCCATCATAAAATAATAACTCCAATATCATCTATATATTAAGATATTTCTATGAATAAAATACAACTATATTCTACCTATTATCAATCCTTTGAAAAATGAATGCACCGCTTGTGCGTACATACTGTGTAATATCTCCACATAAAAGTGTAATTAATTTTTATCACCTATTTACATGGATGGGTATATTGATTAAATTTTTTGATAAATGTTATAATCATTAAATGAGATTTATTTTATAAAATTAATATATCATCCATTCCCCTACCAATTCAGAAATAAGTGATGATACGATCCTCATAAATGGATGCAACTCATTTTTTGTTTCTAACATTCAAAAGTGTTTATAAAAATGTATTTATAGATTAAATATAATATTTATTATATTAATATAATTATTTATATAATGGATATATATCTTATTCAAGAGAACCAAAACATTAATGATAAAACATGCCAGAGAAAAAAATGTAATTAGCACCCAAATCTAGAAGAATAATGAAATATTATTACTAAAAAGGTATAAGATATTATAAAATTATCATATAATAACTTATAGATATTAATATGGTTATTTTAAGAATTAATATAATTTTTTGAACCATTATACATGAGATTTAAATGCATCTGAAGGTAGTCAAACCTAAGGTAAGAGATTTTTTAGCTCAATTTACAATCATTGGGTAAAACATCTAAATCATTGATTATATAATAATATGATTGTGTGTGATATTAATTTTGATTATATTATGTTTTATTTATACTTTCCTTATTTTTATTTAAAGAAGATACAGAAAATTTATTCATTTGAATAATTCTCTCTTCAGCGATGCGATCGTTGTAAGGGACTTCATCTCAATTTTCTTTCATTATGAAATATTTTGATATTATGAACCTATATTATTTTTTGAGGAATATATATCGCCCTTTTGACTTATTGTTCCATGAATTTATTTATTCTCATGAACCTTATATTTTTATTAAATTTTATTATTTTATGGGGAAAATTATTTGATAGATTAAAAAGTGGTAAGATATTATCATCTCGCATTTATTTATGTGGGACACAATATTTATTCACCAAATATTTATTTTTTAGGGTATATACTACCCCTTTTATATATTTTACAATGAACTAATTTTTCTTCATGGTATTTAATGTTTCATTTTTTGTTATTTCATTCATGGGGCTTATTATTCTATTGGTTACAAAGTGGTAATGTTTTATTTCAAAATAACAATATTATTCGAGATTGTTTAATTTTAATTATCAACGGGAAAAGATTTATCTTCCATGAATATGTTCTCTACGAATATTATCAAAAAAATTTATATTATCCTATGAATATTTAAAACCATTTTTAACAGTTTTAAATTGTTTACAAAATGGTTTTGAAGGAGTCCTTTATTTCATTTTCCAAAGGAGGTTCATTATGACTTTTCTAAAAAAAATACATAAGTAATATTTTTGTAAATTATACAGCATGAGAAATTTTTACCCCCAATCATTGAGCCTTAATGTTTTGAAACCTACTTTAAAGTTATAAAAGGTTAATTTTAATGAAAACTTTTTCTGTTATATTTGGGGTGTGCTTTAAACATAAGTAATTTTAAAGTAAAAAAGGATATTTTCCTCAGGAATTTTTCAGTGATCTTAATAAATTATTATCCTCTATGTAAAAACCTATTGTTATATCTTATGATTCATTGAGTTTAAACTCTTGTGATACTAACTAGAATATTTTATTTAATGGTTATTGTTTACTGTAACTATTAATGTTCTATTTTGATACCATTCACTATATTACATTGGTTGTCTTGTTATTATGTTTATTGATTGGGGAAATTTTATCATTTCATATGTTTTTTTCAATGTTAATGTATATGTTGATTATGTTTCACCCCTTTAACTTGTGGAATAAATTTTACTTTGTATATGGTGGGCGGTGCATGCTATATCACTTAGATGAATCGATAGGTCTCATGAGAAAAACAACTTTAGGTATTGGCCAAGGTTGTACCTAATTATGTATGGGGTCTTGGTCAATGCCTTGATGGTGTGATTGTGGTGCCCCACATTATGAGATTACTTATTTATATTCCATGTGAAAAATTAATTATCTCATTACCCATGGTTATTTTCATCCTCGTGTGATTATTTATATGGCATTATTTGGTCATATTTTATTCCTTCCATGTTATTCTCATGTTTTTGATGAAATGGAGTGTGTTTTAGTTATTCAGCTTTCTAGTTTTTATTACTTATTTATTCCTAGATTCCACTATAATTAATCATAACCGATCATTTTATCTCACCCTTGTTTTTTTATTTTCTACAAAAATCCATGAAGTGTATTATGATTATTTTGCAAGGATATGATATAGGTAATAATGATATCCATGGGAAAAATTATATTATATTTTGGGAATCATATATGTATATTATTTTCCAATAAAACTAAAATATTAAATCTCTTAGGATGTGATTCCTTTTACATTATTCCAATGTGATGAAATAATTGATGATTTTTGGAGTTTTGAGTTGGGGTTGTTACATTCTTAGTGGAACTCTACTTGGATGGACCATGAGGTAGGAAAATTGTATTCTGATCACATATCATGTTTATATACGGTAAGATTCTCTCTAATACCCTACATTTGAACTGATATTTTTATATTGAGAAAAATTTTAATTTTGAGTTTTTTTAGGGGATAGATATTAATATCAACATCGAGGTTGGGTTCCATGTGATGGAACACCCTAAATGATGTATTTTGGAGTTGTAATGGGGATCATTATGTATCTTGGGACCTCATGATATTTATTAGGATTTTCATTAAATTGGTCATGAATTAATTGTGTAATCTTCCCTTCCTATAAGATATTTTACAAGGAATGTGGTTGTGTGTATTTTAGAATCCTCCCATAGAAGGATTCTCAAGGTTTTTCCAAGAAATATGGGCATGGTGTGTTGATGGTAAATTATACCATGTTGAAATAATTTTTAAATAAATTGTAAATTTTTAATTAGATATAAATTAATTTTAATTAATTAACATAGTTTATTGGGAATGAGTTAGAGGATCGAGCATAGACGTGATCTTGGATTAGACTTTAATAGGTCTTGGAATCTTGGGGTTATAGATTTCATCCTATAGAAATAAAATGAAATTGATCTAAATGATGTAGGTGGTCTGCATGCATGCGTTGTGGTACTTCTTCTTTGAATTTCATGTGTGGTCCTACCACTGAGTCATTAATAATAAAAAGTATTTAAAAATTAATTTTTAAATAGAATTAAAATTTTAAAATTTAAAATGACGTACCAGAAAATGAAGGAGCAAAGAACCAATGCCACATTGTATTTGTGTACTATCATTCCTTCTAAGGTCATTGATGGATGTGTTTTTGAATAGAAATATGTTACCTTGTGACATTAAAACCCCTTTATGGGTGTGAATAGAGTTATTTTGATCTAGTTGTCTTCATGTTGTCAACTCTTTAGACCCCTAAGTGGAGATATAGTGACTTGGAGAGAGATTTTGGACCCCTGTGCCTTATGTGACACTAGTGAAATCCATTGAGTGATGTGTTGTGACATGAGTGGATTTCTTGAGATCAAGGACCCCAAAAGTGTGACTACACCAATATGTTATCTAAGGACCCCATTGGGTATCCCATAAGTTACTAAAACCTGTATGTGTATAAATTGATTTGGATATATATTTTGGGTTTGGGCATTATTCATAACCTTTTTATTTTTTCATGGTTGGCAGGTGTGTAGGTTTAAAATAGTAATAACCCTTAGAGGAATTCATTTATTATGAATGGAAAACACCCCTGGGGGTTTTCTTTTGTTATTAATTTTAAATTCCAATATGGATTGTTTTTTATTATTTTTAGAAACACCCTTCAGGTGATATTTTTATTATATATAGAAAAATTACAGAGGATGTATCTTTATTACATAAGAAAAATACCAAAGTAGAAATGGTTTATTCAGTGTTACTAATGGATGATAACAAACTATTAGAGAAGGTTTATAAAACCTGGATGAGAAAAATATTATAGTGTCTTCTTTTGATCCTTTTGGGCATATAAATTGGATGAGAAAACATTCGTGGGGGAGGTCCATGTAGCCATTGGATAAGAAAACATCCATATGTGAGGTCTTTGATACTTATCTATATACATATGAGACTGGGTTATATTATATTTAGAAGCATGTTTGTTGAGATGTTACCAAATTAAACTCATCACTAGAAAAAATGTATAATATATTGGGTCCATGGACTTAAGGATAAAAAACGGCTTTGATATGTGGTACATGGGTTATCATAGTCCACATAACATTCTAAAAATTATACCAGCACTTTCTAATGTAGGTATTATGGGTTTTAAATTTATTACTTATTTTTTATTTTTTTTGTATATCCTATCAATTTCATAAAAACAAAATATTGAATTACTAGTATAGTATGAGCTCATGATTTTTATTCCCTACTAAGTTATGTACCAACACCCTACTTGGGATACCATTGTACTTGTGTACTTTAGAATCCCTCACTTTTTGTGGGTTTTATCTATAATAGGCCAGATATTTTAGGATCAATCTTGAGTGTATCATATGTGAATTAGTGTTCAAGATAGAATAAGGCTTAATTTTGGGACTATTACGTCATTTGTAGTTTATTTTCATATTTTTTTCCCATTATATGAACAACCTAGTGCATGATTGAGTCTGTATGTCTATATAGATGATTTCTATATCATATTATTATTGATTGGTTGTTTTATTTATCTATCCACTCTGATGGATATGTATTGTGTCCATTTTTTTAATTATTCTATTATCAATATTCTAATACAGGAGATAGAGTCTCTTCTCAATACCACTCGAGACCCCCACTGTTACATGGAATACTATAGAGTAAGAGGAGGTGCACCTGAGGTCACATTATGACACCTATTTGGATAATATTCATAGTGAGTTAGGATTGTAAATTAAAAAGTGGTATCATATGGGTTTTTCATCTTGTTTTACTATTTTTGGATATAGTGGATGTGATACATAGGAATGTGTGAGAGCTTGTGATAGAACCTTGAGTAGTACATCACGAAAAACAATCCCAGTAGAATTCTAGGTTAACCTTGGTAAGGGATTGATTTTTTTGGATTGTGTTGTTATGGTTATTTTTTATTCTAACCTAGAATTACACACATGATATTTGAAATTTTTGACTAATGATTTATTGGAATTTGGGATCTTATCCAATTGTGGAAAGATGCATCTCATGCATCATGTTATACATATAGTATTCCCATGACATATATCTATGATAGTGTGATTATTATCACTAATGATAGAGGGTCATCTATTTAAATATTTAAAATTGATCAAATATAGTTTTATTTAATATTTTATGGGTTTCATTCAACTCATCTAGGTCATTATGTATATGAATTTATCTTCTCTGATGGAAGTTCATGTGGATATATGTTAAGAAACTTAGTGATGATAAAAATTGTATGATCCCTCTAGTATGTGACATGAAATGATCTAGTAGTTTGGTAAGGAACATGAATTATTATTCCTAAACCCCTAGTTGATGATTATTATTAAATTTTGGTTATGTATAGTGGAAATGAAAACCTATTTTGTGTTTTCTCATATATATTGGCATAATATTTTACATAACTAAATACTGTGACTGTGGATTTCAGTATAAGGATAGCCAAAGGGTGATGTTGATCGAATGTGTATGTATGTGTGATTATTAAAGAGGAAGTACCATGTATAAATTATCATAATAATTTTTATCTTTTCTATGTATTTGTTGGAATGTAATTCATGTTATTTAATGAGGACCCAATAGTGGGTGTTTGGATCATGGGTTTCCTTAGCATAGAACCTTGTGAGTTATTGAATTGCGAGGTTCTTCTATGATCCTTAATGTGGTTGAGTTCTAGTTATGTGCTATGACAAAATCATCATTTAAAATGTCTAAATAATGTGTATAGTGGTTGGTATGGTTGAACCCTATGGAAGGTTAAAAATGAGAATGAAACCAAATTTCCAAAAAAAGTCCTCTATAAACAGTATACTAGATTTGTTTTTCAATTTTTTTGTATTTTAATGAAATATAAATTAAAATGGTATTTTTTAGAACTAATTTATATGTTAAAATGATGAAGAAGTTTAGAAAATAAGTGAATGGGAAAATTGAAACAGATTGTGGTAAACTGATCAAGGTAAATGATCAAGGAAATTTACACTACTAGATTAAAAATGATATATCCTTCACAAAATTTAAATTGAATTTGAAAACGTGAACAAATATTGGATCAATATCCCTCTCTAGGATATTTATGAGGCAGAATAACAAATATTTGATTTCGTCACTCGAAGAAGCATCAAACTGAAATTGAATTTGAAAAAAAAAAAATTGAAATAATCTATCCAATTATTTCTAATGTTTTTGAAATTAATGTAGAAGAAATGAAATCAATATTAATTTTTTCTGATTTGTCTTGAATTTTTGAGTTGAAATTCAAAAGTTTTGAATTTTTTTTCCAGAAACAATACCCATATCACTGATTGATATCGGTATTTAATGAATTTAAATCATGAAGAAGTTCCAATAATATGAAACGTATACTAAATTATTTCAAATATGAATGTGTTTAGCATATAATAATTTTCAATTCAAAAAAATGCTATTGAAATTACATATTTAATGAAAATAAACAAAATTAGTATAGGATAGATCTCCCCTTCAAACCACAGTGTGACTCCTATTCGGTCTTTCTTGTCTCTCCACTATACGTCTCCCTCAAAAATTTCTATTCCCAAATAAAGATCTGTGTCCTTCCATTCCATCAATCTAATTTCTGTATAAATCCAATTTTTAATCATTTCTTCTACCTTTTTTTCACCAATAGAAAACATTATTACTCTTTTCCTTTTCCAAATCCCAGCACATGTGGCTGGTGTCTTCTGAATTTCATTTGAATATAGAAAAGCCCTTCAAAATAATAGCTACTGGTGGCTGCGTTGAACCTGTATGCAATTTGTACATGAACCTACATCAAAAAACGGAGTGTAAATAAATTGAAATTAATGTTTTAAAAATAAAATAAAATTTATAATGAAATAAATTAATTAATAAAAAATTAGTATTAAAAACATTACGAATATATTAAATTGAATTTAATTTTTAAATTATATTTTTAAAAATAATAATATAAATAATTTTTAAATTTTTATTATTAATAATAAAATTATATATAAATTAGAATAATATTATATTTTTTCATTTTAAGTTTATTTAGTATTATTAATAGTATTTTAATTAAATAATTATTTAACTAATTATTATTAGTAAAATTATTTATTTAACACAATAAAAGTTGAAAATTTTATAGCATTATAAATAGATGAACATTTTTATTACTTTTTAAATTATTAAATGTTATTATTTTACTAATTAATTTATCATTATTTATTTTATTTAATAATATTATTATTTTTATAGTTATTAATTAATTTATTATTATTTATTATTATTATTATTTTATTTCACTATTAATCTAGCCCTATCACGGACTTCTTCTAGGGATGGGTGATTGGCAGTGGATTCTAAAGGTCGCCTTTATCCTCGCAATGGCCCTCAGAAACTAAGGTGCATACTAAATTGGGACCCCATTGCTACATGGTGGCTCGATGCCCAAATCTAGTGTTATCGAATCTCAGAAGGCACTGACTGGCTTTAATGTATCGACACAGATCCTTGAGGTGGGTCAACATTGATGATGATAGTAATGGTCGACCTCATCTCGGTTCACCAATGACATTCCCTTTATTCAGAAGCATCAACATCAAGCCTATGTTTTAATAATTACGTAATGGTGGTAGGTGGTCTTCTATGGTAGTGGATTGATCCCAACGGTGAGGCTTCAGCTTCAATAGTCTATTGGGATGAGGTGATTTGTGTTCATTGGGAATCACTTCCCCAAATCCTTCATATCAAATATATAGGATGAAAAACATGGCTTCATCTCGAAATGGTGGGTGAGAGATTTCACCAGCAGAAGGTTTCTTCTCGACATGATGCTGACTTTGTGCTAGTGGAAGGTAGAAACGACAGCGATAACTGTGGAGTAAAATTTTTATGTAGTGTTGAGTGGGGTGCTCGTCTTTGTGTTGGGAATGAAGTGGCAGTGGGTTACTATAACTGCAGGTTAGGGCAGATGGCGTTGTCTCAAGTTCCACTGGTGCGTCGAGACTTGATTTATGGCTGATGGTGAGATGAGGGGTGGTGAGTCCAACTTTTGGTGGTGAGACAATGGAGTCACCAGTGGATGAAGTGATGGTGGATCTCAAATATGGGGGTGATATGTACAAAAGAGGAGTCTGGCAATGAAAAATTGGAACACACCATTAGATAGAGAGTCACCATTGGGTCAACTCAATGGTGAGTTTTTTGGAAAAAGAAAACATTTGAGCCACCGTTGCTAAGGTTCAAATGGAGGAAGGATTCCATCGAAAAGTAAAGAGAAAGATACGGTTGGAATGACAATAGTGAGTCATCTACCTGGTGGTGTATCAAGTTTTATTGGTGGATCAATCAGTTTTGGTAGCCAAGAATCCCAAAAGTGACTAACTGGGTGAAAAATTCACATAAGTAAAATTAAAAACTAAAGAAATTTTATTATTTAAATGATGTTAAAACTAAATAAATTAATTGATAAAAAGTTTAAAAAAGAAATAAATAATGAAATTTAAATATAGAAAACTACAATTAAACTCTAAAAATTAATTAAAACTAACTAAATATATAATTAAAAACAACTAAATTTTGTGAAATTAAAATATTTAATTTCAATAAATCATTAAAATTAAAGTATTTAAATTAATACAAAATGAAATTAACTACTTTATATGTAAATTAAAGATAAATTATTTTAATAATACAAAACAAAAAATGATATTTAACTAAGATAATATATAATGAATAATTTCTTATATAATGAAAAAAATCTAATAATTCAATCATAATTATCCAATAAAAATTAATTAGAAAAATATTGATCAAAAAAATTAAGTAAAAAAAATTAATAATTTAAAAACATAAATATAAACAAATTAATTATAAAAAATGCTTAATTAATAAATTAAACTATAAAATCATTATATATCACTGCATTGACAAAAGAGTCATAACTAATTGATTAAATAATTAAAATCATAATAAAAAGATGTTGAAAATCAAGTCATTTAATGGACCCATCAAATTCTCACATACTTATGAACTGGTTTCCCTTAATCAATTACATTCATTTTTCCTTTTAAAATAGAATCATGTTTTTTAAAACATAAACCCTAAAATGAAGCATGAAAAGAAATTAAAACCCAGAGGAATGAAAACTATGAAAAATTATTTCCAAATGGAATGTTCAAAATGGGTAACACTGAAGTTAAAATAACCACTAGGAGGTTAATAGAATCAATATTCATTCACTACTATGGATTTCATGCCTCTTATATGAAGTCACATAATGACTTATGTAAATTCAATTTCAACTTCTAAACCTAATAATGATAACATGTTACATATAATTTGAAATACAATTCTAATAAAATCCACCATATACTTTGACTTATTCCTAGGTTCTAAAAATCAATGTTTAAATCAATGTTTTTTAATCACTTTATTGATAAAACATAAATTATTTTCAAACAAGTCAATTTCTAACTTTTTCATATGGCGTTCAAAATTTCCCTCGCATTAAAAAACTCATTTTTGAAAACATGGAACTTTATTATTATATTTAATTGTTTTTTTAATTTATTCTAGCCTTGTTTCTTATGTAAATAAATGTGCAGATGAACTTATTTGAAATGTACATAAAGATTATACACCATCAATGTCCCCAGTGTTTCGTATGTTCATTGTGGGTTTCTATTTTCCCATTTTACTCTGAATTCAAAATACTTATATCAAAACCATCTAATTTTGTTCCCTAATAGAGATTAATTTTTAAAATTAAATAAAACAATGTCCCATGGGTATAAGATCAAGCTTTAAATTTCCTAAATTAATTATAATAATGCGACATATAACTACAATATATCACTCTCAATCTTAGTTCCTGAAATGAATATTCATAAAATCATTAATCATCTTCACTCAGCAGTCATTCATCATCCAAAATTTCATATTCAAAAAAACCCTCAACAACAATTAAGTTAATATAAATCAAGAAATACTAAAATAATGTGCCAAATAAAGACTAAAAAACCTTTTATTTGATATAAATTTAAAATAAAATGAAAACGTTTTTTAAAAAAATAGATGATTTTGAAGGGAATACTTTAAATAATAAAATATCTCAAAATATGAAGACCATATACCCTTCCCATAAGACCCAAAGTTTTCCCCAAAGATGAATTCAAAGGTATAGATAAATTTTTTTTACTTTTTTACATCAAAAAAAATATTCAATTTCAATATATTAGTGATAACATAAAGAGTTATAGTGAAGCTCAAATAAGATGAGTATTCCATGAAAAGACAAAATAGAATTAAATTAATTTTTATTAATGACAATGATATGAATTTTTCAATTATGTTCAAATAGTATGACATGAAAATTGTGTAACAACTGGGTCCCGGTAAGAGCATAGCCGCCCCGCCTTAACACGACCGTCGGGTTCGTGCCCACCAGGTACCACATGTTTCCCTGAAGACATGCGGTCCCCTCCTAGGGGCCCACACACATGCCTAAATGGTTCATCTGAATAATGAAATTCCCCACTGGCCAACACATTTCTTTCAAGTGTGCTTTTTCCTCACTCACACACACCCTAAAAAACATCCCAGAAGGTCACCCATCCTGATCACTACTCTAGGCCAAGCATTCTTAATTGTGGAGTTCTAATCAGGTAGGCTCCTAAAAAGGAAGGTTCACCTTGTTGACATGAGTCATATCATTTAGTCATATAACCCTTTATCATTTGGGGCGGTTATAATCCCCCCCCCCCTTTAGAGAAAAATGTTGTGGTAGTGGGGACCACCAGACCCTAACCTCCCATGAGTGGTGATGGTGGTGGGGACCACCCAACCCCTATTAATGGGGGGAGAGGAAAACCACTCAACTCCCTCATTAATGTGAAGGAGCCTCTTGAGCTTCCTCCACACTAATTGTTCCAAAGCACATACCTTTAACTGTGCCAACTTAGTTAACTGGCATGCCCCCATTTTAAATTTAGTAACAACATCGTTGGAATTTAAGAAGGTTCCTAATAAATGAACCATCATTAATTCCACGATCGTTACCTACCTCCCCCTCTCCTATCTATATGGATCTTGGGAGGAGAATTTGGGACGGATTCACCAAATGGTGAAGCATCGGTAATGTGACGCGACGCCCAACACTAGGATGATTACGCTCTCCAAAAAAGAACGAGTTCTCCAATGAAGTATGCGCTCCCCAATGAAGAATGATTTTCCATCAAAGAACAACGACCTCCTTCAACCTTCTTCCTTGGGACTTCTTCTGACATGGGACATCCTCACCTACGAAGAATCGACAACCGTACTACCTTTTGGCGCCAACACCATCTAGTGAACGAGGTAAGGGTTTAATTTGTGTATGATTATATTTCCCATGTTCTTCCTTTCTTTTAAAATGATGAATGAGGATGTTTTATTTTGGGGCCTGGGAACAATCTTTGCGGGAGGGTTGAAATTCTTCATTCTTTTTTATGTTGATCCAAATGCTACCGCACTAATGTAGAGAGTACGGGCCAAACTAACATGGTCGTCCTCTCCGTAATACTTGTGTTGAATTTAGATGTTTTTTGAAACAGAGGAAGGTGAAAAAGGCAATGGCGCTCCGCCACCTGTGGCCTCCGCAGCCCCACGCCGTCGTCGAACCGTCGTCGTATCGAACCACCGAGCTGAGCCCCCGCTCCGAGCTGCTCCGCCTTCGCCCCCACGCAGTGCCCCGGCCGAACCGGCCCCCATGCCCCTCGCGGAACCCGGCCGAACCGTCCCCCGCGCCCTGTACGACGCCCGGCCAAACCAGACCGTGCCCCCCCACAGCACCCCGGCCGATCGGGCATGCGCCCCCCGCGTTTCCCGACTGAACCAACTGACGCCCTCCGTGGCACCTTGGGCCGAACCTGTCGTGCCCCACGCGATGCTCGGTTGAACCAGCCAATGCCCCACGCGGCTCCCGGCAGAACCCACTGGCGCCCCCCACAGCGGCCATATGAATAGGCCAACGCCCCCCTCAGCACCCCAGCCGAACCAGCCTGCACCCCCATGGAGCCCCAGACAAACTGTCTGCGCCCCTGTGGGGCCATGGTCGCACCGGCCCATGCCCTTGTGGCCGACCCACAGCCTTCGCCGCCTAGCGGCCCTCGCGGACTACCAGACCACCCAGCGGACCGGTTCTCACATCGGGTTGGGCCTTACCCAGTAGGTCGTGCCATGTTGACTTGAACCAGGTCAACCCATACCAGATCGGGTCGGGTCAGTTTGACGGGGTCAAACCCGACCCAGGCCCACTACGACCAATTTATGATCCTTCGGCCATATCTTTAGCACTGGACGCCCCTTTGACGAACTATCTTCAGTGCTAGAAATCTTGGAGCGAGTCAATTCCTTTGATATACCCTACTAGTGTTTTGGGTATACATGAGGTACATTCAGGTTGGATCGACCACGAATCCAACTGGGCCCCTGGAACTAAAAGGCTAATAACTCACAGATCAGGCATCTGATTGACGCGTCGTTTGTTTCTTTGAGCCCCCATGACGTGGCGGTTCTTTTAGATACTTATTCGTGGGCCTTAGTGATAGTTGGAGTATCGACTAGTAGCTTGTGGAGCCGATCCCCCCAGAGATGATCGAGCATAGTGCGGAGACCTAGTAGCTAGCTGAGACCTGACGAATGCTGACCATTGTGACTCAAAGTAACTCTACTAGCCCAATGGGTAGTGCCTTGGTGTTGCGATAGACCTACAGTGGGGAGAGCCTTGGTGTTGCGGTAGTACCATGGTACTCGATAGGATGAGTACCTCAGCAGGTTATGAGGGGAGCATGCTTGGTGATGCGGGAGACCCACGGTGGGGAGCGCGCTTGGTGAGGCAGTAGATCCACAATATTAAAAAGGAGGAGTACCTCAGATGTCCATGGTTAGTGGGAAGCGCGCTTGGTGTCACGATAATCCCACTATAATCGATAGAGGGGGACTTCTCCTACAGCCGAGGTTTTAGCAATGTGACAGGGGATGTTACTTGATACTACCCCTAGAATAAAATCATGGTTGCTCAGAGTCAGGTTTTATATGTTTTCCTCATGATTGAGATGGATCACTTGAAAACTTATGTATATGTATAGGCATATCCCTAAGTAGGGTTATCTAGTGATTTCATTCTTTGTGATTTATCTATGGTAGATTTTGTGAGACCTTGAGGGTCTCGGGGTCCCTACTGGGTATCGTTATACTCACCCCTGCATGGGTTATTCATGGACCTTGTTGTGTTGGATGCAGATGAAGGAAACCACCGACTGAGGTTGAGAGTAGCAGAATTGGACGGTACCTGGAGGTGGACCGTACAGCGTGTCGATACACGGAGGAGACGGACGAACGTGGAGTGCTGTGGAGGCAATCTGTACATACCCTTGAGGTAGGAACCCCGGAGGATTATCTAGTAGTTGTATTCCCTTTTATTTCAGTTTTATTGTATCACTATTGTACTTGTAATTTCCAGTTGGGATTTTATTTTTGCCCCTTTACTTTCAGCACTATTTTGTTATAAATTTTACTTGGTGTTTCGTCCAGCTGTGTGATTGCATTTGTGTGTTTACAGGTTATAAAGGCAATACATTCCCAGTTTTAGGGAATGCTCATTTGGTGATAGTCGCCAGTCCCTAGCCTATGGAAGGAATGCTTGGGGTATTCATACCACAGGCCCTGGGGGACGGGTCGTGACAAATTGGGTGCAAAGTGAAGTGGGTCTAACTAGGTTTTGAACAATTTATTCAATTATATTTTCAACATCATAGTAAAATTGTATGCTAAATATATTACATGATCAAGCATATAAAATCATATTATCTTAAAATAAAAAATCTTGGGGTGTAATTCCACAACACATAATTTCAAAAATTTATTGAATTTAAAGGAATTGTGAAACAATTTTCAATAAAAAAATGTTAGTATAGCAGTAATACAGAAGATCGTAAAAGAAATAAATAAAATTAAAACAACATAGTTTAATGATTATTTCTCTTTTATTTAATTCAAAATTATATCTTCCCCATTATCTTTTAGTGAGAACATCTTGTTTATTATGATTCAGTTGCTACAAAATGAAAAATATGAGAAAAATAAGTCAATAGATGAAACATAATTGAAATGAAAAACCAAAGGAAATTGTTTACATAGTTTTTTCATGGGAGACTCCATTATTAGGATTCTTGATACTTGAGAAAAAATGGAGTTCTAGTCTTCCATAGGTACCAATAGAAAATTAATTATTTAAGTCTAATGATGACTAGTTAGGTGATGAAATGAATCCAAGAGACTAAGTGAATAATAATAAAAGATAGAGAAATTTTATTTACAAAAATAACATAAATTAAAACATGGAAAACCTTGGGTTGACTCTCTTGAAACACTAAATTTTATGTCTTTAGTTAGACTACAGTGAGAATTTCTTTTCAAGCATTGAAATGGAATCCAATCCCTCTAGATACCCTTCAAAATAAAGTTTGACTCTCTAACCATTCAGAATAATTGGCTTAATTTACTCTAAAAAATTCTACATCGCCATTTTTCAACACTCAAACAATAGTAAAGGTTTCATACAACATAGATTTCATCTTTTGATGAAAGATCATAATTCTAGAATTAAAGATAATGACCTTCTATCCAGGTTTGGATATTTTTTTTGAACGAAAGAATCAGGAAAAAAAATTTCACCTCTCTTTGTATATCCTATATTTATCATAAGACTCTCTCTTGATCTCATATAACTCACTAAAATCAAGAATTCACCTCCCTATAACACTCTTAAAATCAAAATTTAATGTCTTAACATCCCGATAAGACTTGTGATACAACTCCCCAAGAACACGACAATATTTCCCCTAAAACGTCTGATCTGGAGACATATTAATTGTGGTTTTGAAATCTATTTCATATTCCCATAAAGCCTTATCGAACTTCAGATACCATTCCTTCCTATATTTTGAAACATTTTTCTCAAGAATCTATTCTAGCTCAATGTTCAATATTTCCACCTATACACCAGATTATGGATGGTAGATGTTCAAGTATTATGGGTGCACCTATATTTTTTCATAAAAGCATTAAATTTTTAATTTATAAATTGGTTTTCATTATAAATGATAAATTTTATTGGAACCCCAGACCTTGAAAAGATATTATTTTAGACAAAATTTATTTCATTGCTTTCTTGATTATTGATAAGTTCTACTGGATCAACCCACTTAAATACATAAACAAAAACAACTAAAATTTTCAAATTCCCATCAGATGTTTGAAATGGTCCAATAAAATCTAATCCCCCAACATAAATAATTTCTACTTCTAAGATACCTCTTATGACAGATCTTTTCTTCTCCCAAAATTTCCCAACCTTTGGCATATATTACAACCCACAACATAACTCCAAGAATCCTTGAATAATGTGGGCCTATAAAATCTAGCATAAAGTACCTTTTGAGTTGTCTGATATCTACCATGAAGTCCTACCTAGGGTGAAGAGTGACAAATATCTTGTATAAAAAGAATCTCTTCCTCTAGAACACATGTTCTCAAAATCCCATCAGCACTTCTCTAAAATAGAAAGGAATAATCCCAAATGTTTTACTTAATCTCTAAAATGAATTTATTTCATTGGTTATTTGAAAACTCCATAGGATTGACACTTGATGCTAGAGAATGGGAAAATTATGTCACCATGAATACTTCCTAATGGAGACAGAGAGTAGTTTCTCATTAGGAAAGGACGAATTTAACTCCCTGGGATCTTCACATTGTGTATTAGAAAGCCGTGAAAGATGATCCGCAAATACATTATCTACTCCTGATTTGTCTCTAATATCCATATAAAATTCTTGAAAATGTGATTTTTTCTTATATGGCATGGTTTTTCCTCCCTATTAGGTAGTAAATACTTTAGGACAGAATGATCAGTGAAGATAATGAAATTATGTCATAAAAGTTTCTAATTAATTTATCTATAAAAATAACACAACTAAAAACTCCTTTTCAGTAGTTTTGTAATGAATTTATAACTCGACTAGTAGTCTTCTAGATTAATAAACCGCATGTAGCCTCTTATTTATCCTCATTCCTAAGATAACTCCAACAACAATTTCGCTATTATTATGCATTAGTTAGATGGTAAAATTCCAATTAGGTGAATCAATGATAGGTGATGAAGTGATATTTTCATTAAGTAAATTAAATGAATCCAAACTATTTTGAACAATAAATAAGGGTTCTTCCATGACAAGAAAAGAACACAAGGTCTTAGTAATTTATGAAAATCCTTTTATAAACCTTTGGTAAAAACTAGCATGCCCTAAGGAACTACTTACACCCTTAATATTCTGAGGATGTGGACATTTTTTGAATAAATTAAACCATGGAAGTGAATACCTGTAGGCCCCTATTAGAAACCTTATATCCTAGTAAAATTTTATTTCTTACCATGAACTAGAATTTCTCCCAGTTAAGAAAAACAATTGGTCTCTAAAAATTATTTTAACACCAATTCCAAATTTTTAAAAAATGTTTTTAATGTACAACCAACTGTGGAGAAATAATCTATGAATACCTCTATAATCTTTTCAATCATATCAAAAAAGATATCCATCATACTTCTATGAAAGGCAGTTATCACACCACGTAGTCTAAAGGGAATCTGTCGGTAGGCATGTTTCACAAAGGGGAAAGTGAATGTAGTTCTATCCTAGTCCTCTAGGGCTATAAAGATCTAGTTTTAATCAATGTAGATGTCTAGAAGACAAACTAATTCATTTCAAGCATGCCTTTTGATAATTTGGTCAAGGATGGTCTTATGAAAATGATCCCTCCTAGTGGATGAGTTTATTTTCATATAATCGATACAAGCACTCTGTTTTTTTCCTTCTCACTAGAATTTATTCATTTTTTCATTGGTGATTATAGTGAAACCATATTTTTTAGGGACTACAAAGACCATACAGACCCAATACTTGTATGATATGAGATAGATAATTTCAGTGTCTAGCAGTTTGATAACTTCCTCTCTCATAACATATTTCATATTAAGGTTCAATTTCCTTTGACACTCAACTTGAGGTTTGTGTCCTACCACCATAGGGATATTGTGCATGATGAAAGAAGGTTTAATCCCTTTGATATTATCTACACACCATCTTATGGATTATTTAAATATCTTGAGATCACCCTAACATTTTTATTCTTGGTTATCTTTCAATTAAACATAAATAATGAAATGTAGAGTTGATTATTCACTAAGAAATGAATATTTTAGGTGTATTGGGACAAGTTATATCTCTAAAATGGGTGAATTTTCACATGAAGGATGGATATTAGGACTTAAATTACCAAGGTCTTCAATATGTATCTTATAGGGAGTTTTAAATTGTCACGACCCGTCCTCGGGGCCCGTGCCGTGACTACCCCAAGCCCACCTTCCATAGGACAGGGGATGGAGACTAGCACCAAAGGCGTAAATCCCGATAAATGGGAAGGCATTGCCTTTATAAAAGTAAACAAAACACCACAGAGTAAAAGCGGAAGTAAAACACTAAGTACAAGAGAAGTGTTGAAAGGTAAATGGGCCAGAATACAAACCCACATGAAAGTACAACTACAACTGAACTAAGTACAATAGAAAAAGACAACAACTGGCAGGATGGAAGCGGCTACTGGGTCTTCATCCTCGGATTCTACCTAAAGGGTAGGTACAGATGGCGCAGCTCCTGGATCGTCCACCACGGATCCTACCTGAAGGGTAGGTACAGATGGCCTCTACAACGCTCTCGCCAGTTAACCTCCTCCGTGTGTCGTCTCGTCGCGAAAGCCACCTCCGGATACTGACTCGTCGTGTGCTCCACCTCGGGGTACTGTCCAACCCTTGTACACTCAGCCTCCGTCAGCACTGTCCGTCGTCTGCAACCAACACAACGAGGTGCGGGCATAGCCCGTGCAGGGATGAGTATCACGATACTCAGTAGGGACCCCGAGACCCTCAAGGTCTCACTAAAACCAAAAAGGATAACCACAAGAAGATCTCAACAGATAACCTCTACTTAGGTATATGCCCATACATGTAACAATGTTATCAAGTAACCCATATCAATCATGAGGAAACACAAATATTATGAATCAACGGATAACCTCTACCCAGGTATATGCCAATACATATACCTGAGTTATCAAGTGACCCTTCTCAATCATGAGGCAAACACTAGGTCATAGACTCAGCTCAAACCAGGATTTTCATTATCGAAACCGTAACTACTGAAGAGCCTCGTCTCTGGAGTGTACAGTGGTCCTGTCATGACTCCAAGGTACTGCTCTCTAATCCAAGCCTCTGAGGTACTCCTCTTGTTGAGTACCGCGGGTCTGCTGCCAAATACTGGGCGCTCTGTCCTCTGTGGGTCTGCCGCCAAATACCGGGCGCTCCCCCTAATAGCCTACAGAGGTAATCCTCCGGTCGAGTACTGCGTGTCTGCTGCCAATTACCAGGCGCTCCGTCTGCCGTGGGTCTGCCACCAAATACCGAGCGCTCCGTCCACTTGGCTAGTCGACTCACTCCATGTCGAGTCGGTCAAGCAGTCGTCAGGTCTCAGTCGTCTTCACGGTCTCCGTACTCCGCACGCTCATCTCTTGGAGGGTCCACTCCACGAGCTATAGGTCGATACTCCAAGTATCTCAAAGTCCCACGAAGAAGTATCTCAAAGGACCGCCTCGTCATAGGGGTCTCAACGCAATAGATGGCACATCAATCGGACGGCCGATCTGTGAGTTATTAGCCCTTTCGTCCCAGGGGCCCGGTTGGATTTCGGGTACGATCCAACCCGGCCACTATCCAACAGCAACCAAAACTCAGTCGAAATATGCTAAAAGTTCCATCTCATCAAGAGGAATTTAACAAGACAGAAGACGCGTCAATCAGACGCCCAGTCTATGAGTTATTGGCTTTTTCGTTCCAGGGGCCCGGTTGGTTTCGTGAGTGAACCAACCCGACCGCACTCCGACGGCATCCAAACCTCGATCATAGTAAGCCAAAAGATCCGTCTCACTTAGAGGAATCCATCAAAGTTGACGGAACATCAATCGTACATCTGGAGCTCAAGATATAAGTGTTTCCACTCCGAGGGCTCGGTTGGTTTCGTATCCGAACAAACCCGGCCAAACCCAAAGTATTCCAAAACCTTGAATGAAATATACAGAAACGACCGTCTAGATCCAAGGATCGCATCGCCGATGACGGTGTGTCGATCGAAGGTCTACAACTAAAGATATGGGCGGAAGACCGTGAGGGGTCCGAAAATGGGGGTTTCGGGCCCGAACCGACCCGACCCAAGACACCCTGGGTCGGCCCAAACCGGGTCGACCCGACCCGGGTGTGGGTCCTACCCGGCCAACGCGGCCCGGCCCAGCTGGGTGCAGCCCGGCTCGGCCGGGGGTTCGGCCGAACGACCGAACCGTAAGGGGGGCGCTGCCCCCGCGTGAAGAGCCACGACCCCGTGTGGGGCCGCCCGTGCCAGCGGACGCGGCAGCCGGCTGCGTCCCGCCGCTTCCCTCCAGTCTCGCGCAGTCGCGGGACCGCGCTCCACCGCCACGGCTTCAACTGTGGTGTATTCTTCGAGCGGCACTCCGGGCGCCGCCGCCCCCGACCACAGGCGCCGCCGCACCGGCGTGGCGCGCCGGCAGGGGCTTCCGCGGATCATCGGATGCGCTCTAGTGGTCTGATTCGCCTGCGGTCTTCGCCAGTCATCATCCTAGGACCCGAACTTCGCTGCAAAGCCTTCAAGATGCCTTCGCTTCTTCGTTTGTCGTTTTCTGGGGCGGCACGATGGCGTCGTAGCTTGTTCAACTTCATCGGTGCGGCGCGACGGCGCCGCGCTTCTTAGTCCTTCCTCATAATTTCCGCGCGGTGCAATGGCACCGCGCCTCCTTTCAAGTGCTGCAACAAAATTCAAACAACAAGGGGGGAGGAGGGTCGGCTGTGTTCGTGCGGTCTGCCCTCCTCCCGTTATAATGACAGCAAGCATCCATCTAATAGAAGTTGACGTACGACAAGAAATAATTCACGGAACAAAAACCATAATCCTCAACATCAATCCGCATGAACGAAGGATCCATGGATCATCCTGGAATTGGTTGGTCCGCGCTCGTCGTTCTTTTCTCAAAAGATAAGAGAACACCAAAATAAATTCCCCTACCTTGATAATTGTTGTCGCACGTCGGGCGTCGCAGAAAACGGCATCATGAGGAAAGAATTCGTAGACGACGTCAGAGTGCGTCTGATGCGGCGTCTACTCACTTGTCGCGGAGAAGAGAAAATATGGCACGTCGATCATTCTTCGCGGAACTGGAGTTCTTCATCGAAGAAGATTTCATTCTTCGTCGAGAAGAAAGTCCTCTTCTTCTTCACAAGAATTATCTCCCAATCTTTCTTAGCACAATGAAAGTCCTCCCAAAATAAAATAATAAGCTATCTTCGTTATTTTATTAACACAAGCCATTTAAAATTTCAAAACTCAAAACACATAATTAATTAATTGAGTAGGTTCAATTAATTAATTTGTGTATGTTGGCAAGAGTTAAGAGAGGGAGAGAGAAGGTCCTCTAAAATGTTTGGAGAGTTAAAGAGGGGGTTTTTTTAGAGTTACAAATTAATGAGGGGGGGAAAGGTTATGAGATTTATGGGAAGTTGTAAGGTTGGGGATCATGTGGGACCCACCTCACTATTATCCTCACATGGGTAGTTAGGTTCCCCACCCCAACTCCCCCATGTAGGATATAGCCACATACATACAAAAATAAAATTGTTCCACAATTTTATTCACTTCTAATATAACCCATAAATTTTAACTTCTCCTCCCGAGAAAACGCAACTGCGGTAAAGGTCCACTCAAGAAATTACCGACGTTGAGAGTTCATCGGTGCCCTCGGATTTCAATTCCGAGCACCGGTTCAAAAGTTAGAAAAACCCGCTCGTTGGTTCACTGAAAGTACCCGAGCTAAACTTCGGAAAATGATTCCGGGCACACCGGGCCTCGGAATCAGGCACCGTCAAAAACTGCGTTCTTGTAAAATTTCAAAGAAAATTAAGAAAAAAAATTTCCTTGAAATTTCCGAGTCTTTACAGTACTCCCACCTCAGGGCTTTACGTCCCCATAAAGCTTCAACGCAAACTAGGGTCACAAAAGCGGTATTGAGCATGCATCTACGCCTTCCGCTCCCATGTGCTTACCTGGTGATTCCCATACTGCCAAAGAAAGTGCACTCGAGGAATCGACTAACCTCGTAGGATCCACTCCTGTCGATCATCGATCCCCACTGGAACCTCCGTGGATGTAACCCCATCGCCATCGTCCTGCTCCTCATGGTCGATGATATGCGAAGGGCCGAGCATGTATCTCCTCAGTTGAGATAGCTGGAAAACGCTGTGCACCTGGTGCAACTAAGATGTATGGTTCAAGCGGTAAACCAGCTCGCCTACCCAGCTGAGGACCTAGAAAGGTCCGTTGAACGTTGGAGATAACATGCCGCCTTGACCACATCCCCGTAAACCTCGTCGAGGTGAGACTCGTATAAGGACGTGATCGTCATCCTCGAATTCTAGATGTCTCCAATTCCTGTTAGAACTGATACTCAAATGACTGCTGCCACGAGGGTAAGGTTGAACGACTCAAGAGTGATCGGTCGCACCCTCCTGTGAAAGAGTTAATCTTGTGCTTCCTGGGGTTTCCTTTTCACCGACCAAGGAAAACCCATCCCGACATTTGCCTAAAACCATCAATTTGAGTATGAACAGTTATTGCCCAATCCATACTCAAACTAACGTCATAAGGCCTCAATGCTACCACCAAGATATTCCAACTGAAACTCTCGCCTCAAGGATCTAACCACACCGTCGGTGTAAGTGTGATTATCGAGTCTCCTCCCAAGGTATCTCCAGACGTGAGGGTTAAGTCCACGGCTTACCAGAAAATCTAGGTCTGGAACAAGATTTGTGAATGTAAGTAATGATTCATATCAATGTCTGTTACTACAACAGCTAGTAGTGGACACAGACTGTCCCTTGAATCATTTCTTTAGAGCTATTGGGTCACACTCCTTGACCGCATGCAGCCGCACTCTTCCTCCGCCCTTCAGCTCCTTGAGCCTGGCGGGGATAACTAAGGCTGGTGGTTGTAGCATGTTAAGATGTACACCACCTCATACTGCTCTCCTAGCTCCGCCTCCACATCTGCTGCTCTGCAGACTCATCTCTCCTTAAAGCTTCCTCTTCTTGAAACATTTAACACGCTCGAGTCTATAAGACTGGAGCCGGTTTCATGTTTCTTACTGCACTGTGCAGTCTTCATCCGATCCTGGATGATTTGCACCTTCTTTTCATATGATCTGAAAGAGCTGCTAAAATTTCTCCTTTTCCAAAAAGAGAAACTCGGTCTCATCCCCTGGATGAACCACTCCCATTGCCTAATATAGTCAATCCTGACATGAATGAAGCATTCATGCCATGGATGACGTCATAAGGCCTCGACCTAACTACTAAGAGATCCAACTATCACTCTCGCCTCCAAGGGACGAGTCACACTTTCGGCATCAGTGTGAGGTCACTGGGTCTCCTCCAGTAGAAATCTCCAAAGTGAGGGTCAAGTCAACAGTTTTAACCAGGACCACTCAGTATCAACCAAACAAAAGGACAAGAAAGAAAACATCACAAAGATAAGTATATTTTTATTATTGCAGCTCATAGTACAAAGACACGAATGTAACAGCAACAACATGGAACTAGAAGCAACATGATCAATAGCCTCTAGGTCTAGAGCTATTCCCGCTCGTGTTCATCTGCTTCCAGAGCTCCATGAACATAAGCCTCAGCTGCCTGAAGCTGAGTTCTCCAATGTCCTCATGTCCCCTGCAGTCGGGGTGGACCTCCCGGTGGTGGTGGTGGCAACACCCCGAAGCGTTGTCCACCTCCAGCTGCACGACCAGCTCTTCTTCTATGGCCGCCTTCTCCTGGTGGTCTGCCCTGATCGAATCTCTGACTTTTCCTGGGAGGTTCTTCATTTAACTGATGTCCATATGCATGGCGGGTCAGACAGTCACATGCCATGTGACCAATCCCGCCACAGGAGTAACAGTGTCCACTCTTGGCATGACTGTCTCTGACTCCACCCCGGTTCCCACACACATTGGAACCTGAGTCGTGCAGTCGGCCACCGGTAGGTCTGGTCCTCTTGGACCTCTGTGTCATATGTCTACTGCCTACTGCAGAAGACTCTGCCGCAAGCCAGCTAGTGGTGGGTCCTGCTGCTGGAGACTGATCAGCAAGGAAAATCTCCACTATGAGGGCTCTCTCCAACACCCCTGTCTGCGTCAGAATGCTGTGAGAAACAACAGAAGCTCTAATCTCTCACCTGAGCCCCTGCTTGAAGGTCCGGGCCCTAAAGAACGAGTATCGTACCATATCTATGGAGTAGCGCAAGAGGTATGTGAACCTCGCTGAATACTGTGCCACTGTCATGCTTCCCTGCCACAGCTAAAGTAGCTCATGTATACGCACTGCTCGAAGGGTGGCCGGTACAAACTCTTCCCGGAACAGGCTCTCAAAGTCTGCCCAAAGAAGTGTCGCCTCGTCATCCATCTGGAGCATCAGGCTCCACCATCTGCTTGCTGCTTCCTGAAGACGGCTGACAGCAAGGATCACCATGAAGTCTGCTGGCATCCCCACTAGACTGAAGTCTCTCACCACTGCCTCCAGCCAATCCCCAGCCGCCTGCGGGTCCGTCTCTCCCCTGAACCTGGGTGGCCTCTGGCGCTGGAACTCGTGCAGTGCGCTCAAGCGACGTGCACCCTCTGCTACTATGGCTGGTGGCATCGGTTGCCCAACGGGTAGTAGTACCGCTGGTGCCTCCACTGGTGCCTCAACTGGAATAGAGCCCTGTACTAAGGCCACGTCGCTCAGCGGGCTGTCAGTACGAACAACTCTCGGGGATCTAGCTAGTTGTCCACGGGGAGGAATCCTGAAATAAACAACATGACACGGTCAAACGATTTATACCTGGTGAGCTGACCTGGTTTGAGCTGACTTTTAAAAACATCTGGAAACACACACGCAATCAGTGTTTTCGTGCACAATGTCGGAAATCAGTTGTCAGGGTCCTGGTGTGTGGATACGTCGGCCGCCCGCACCAACACTGGACTCACGGAACTGAAAACCACACTTGGTACTCTTAACAATATTGCTTCACAAAAAGTAAATATCAGAGTTATAAGTTCTACGGTAGAACCGACTTCTCTGATACCAATTTGTCACGACCTGTCCTCGAGGACCATGCCGTGACTACCCCAAGCCCGCCTTCCATAGGCCAGGGGCTGGCGACTAGCACCAAAGGTGTAAATCCCGATAACTGGGAAGGCATTGCCTTTATAAAATTAAACAAAACACCACAGAGTACAAGTGGAAGTAAAACACTAAGTACAAGAGAAGTGCTGAAAGGTAAATGGGCCAGAATACAAACCCAAATGAAATTACAACTACAACTGAAAAAAGCACAACAGAAAAAGACAATAGCTGGAAGGATGGAAGCGGTTCCTGGGTCTTCCTCCTCAGATCCTACCTGAAGGGTAGGTACATATGGCGCAGCTCCTGGATCGTCCACCACGGATCCTACCTGAAGGGTATGTAAAGATGGCCTCCACAACGCTCTCGCCTGTCAACCTCCTACGTGTGTCGTCTAGTCACAAAATCCACCTCCGGATACTGACTCGTCGTGTGGTCCACCTCCGGGTACCGTCCAGTCCTTGAACACTCGGCCTTCGTCAGCACTGTCTGTTGTCTGCAACCAACACAAAGAGGTGCGGGCATAGCTCGTGTAGGGGTGAGTATAATGATACTTAGTAGGGACCCTGAGACCCTAAAGGTCTCACTAAACCAACAAGGATAACCACAAGAAGATCTCAACAGATAACCTCTACTTAGGTATATGCCCATACATATACCTATGTTATCAAGTAACCCATCTCAATCATGAGGAAACACAAATATTATGAATCAACAGATAACCTTTACCCAGGTATATGCCCATACATATACCTAAGTTATCAAGTGACCCTTCTCAATCATGAGGCAAACACTAGGTCATAGACTCAGCTCCAACCAGGATTTTCATTATCAAAACCATAACTGCTGAAGAGCCCCATCTCTGGAGTGTACAGTGGTCCTGTCCTGACTCTGAGGTACTGCTCTCTAATCCAAGTCTCTGAGGTACTCCCCATGTCGAGTACCGCGGGTCTGCTGCCAAATACTGGGCGCTCCGTCCGATGTGGGTCTGCCACCAAATATCGGGCGCTCCCCCTAATAGCCTACAGAGGTACTCCTCCGGTTGAGTACCGCGGGTCTGCTGCCAACTACCAGGCGCTCCGTCCGTCCTGGGTCTGCCGCCAAATATCGGGCGCTCCGTCCACTAGGCTAGTCGACTCACTCCATGTCGAGTCGGTCAAGAAGTCGTCAGGTCTCAGTCGTCTGCACGGTCTCCGTACTCCGCATGCTCGTCTCTGGGAGGGTCCGCTCCACGAGCTACAGGTCGATTCTCCAAGTATCTCAAAGTCCCACTAAAAGTATCTCTAAGGACCGCCTCGTCATAGGGGTCTCAACGCAACAGACGGCGCGTCAATCGGACGACCGGTCTGTGAGTTATTAGCCTTTTCATCCCAGGGGCCCGGTTGGATTTCGGGAATGATCCAACCTGGACACTATCCAACAGCAACCAAAACTCAGGAGAATTATGCCAAAAGTTCCGTCTCATCAGGAGCAATTCAACGAGACAGACGACACGTCAATCGGACGCCCGGTCTGTGAGTTATTGGCTTTTTCGTTCTAGGGTCCCCGTTGGTTTCCTGAGCGAACCAACCCGACCGCACTCTGACGGCATCCAATCCTCGAGCGGAGTAACACAAAAGATATGTCTCACTTAGAGGAATCCATCAAAGTCGACGGCACGTCAATCAGACGTTCGAAGCTCATGATATAAACGTTTCTGCTCCGAGGGCTCAGTTGGTTTCGTATCCGAACCAACCCAGTAGAACCCAATGTATTCTGAAACCTTGAGTGCGATATACCAAAACAACTGTCTTGATCCAAGGATCGCTACTCCATTGACGGTGCATCAATCAGAGGTCTACAGCTCATGATATGGGCGGGAAGACCGTGAGGGGTCTGAAAACGGGGGTTTCGGGCCCAGACCGACCCGGCCCGAGACCCCCGGGGTCGGCCCGAACCGGGTCGACCAGACCCGGGTGCGGGTCCGACCAGGCCGGCGCGGCCCGACCCAGCTGGGCGCGGTGCGGCCCGGTCTGCCCAAGCCAACCGGGGGTTCGGCCGAACGGCCGAACCGTGCGGGGGGGCGCTTCCCCCGCGTGAAGAGCCGCGGCCCCGCGTGGGGTCGCCCGTGCCAGCGGACGTGGCAGCCGGCCGCGTCCCGCCGCTTCCCTCCGGTCCCGCGCGGTCATGGGACCGTGCTCCGCCGCCACGGCGGATTCTTCCGGCGGCACTCCAGGCGCCGCCACCCCCGACCGCCGGCGCCGCCGCACCGGCGTGGCACGCCGGCAGGGGCTTCCGCGGACCACCGGACGCGCTCCGGTGGTCCGATTCGCCTGCGGTCTTTGCCAGTCATCATCCTGGGACCCAAACTTCGATTCAAAGCCTTCAAACGCCTTCGCGGCATTGTTTATTGTTTTCTGGCGTGGCACGACGATGCCGTAGCTTGTTCCACTTCATCGGCGCGGCGCGACGTCACCGCGCTTCTTAGTCCTTCCTCATAATTTCCGCGCGGTGCAACGGCACCGTGCCACCTTTCACGTGCCACAACAAATTCAAACAACAAGGGGGGAGGAGGGTCGGCCATGTTCGTGCGGTCCGACCTCCTCCCGTTATAATGATAGCAAGTGGCCATCTAATAGAAGTTGACGTACGAGAAGAAATAATTCACGGACAAAAACAATAAACCTCAACATCAATCTGCATGAACTAACGATCCGTGGATCAACCTGGAATTGGTTGGTCCGCACTCGTCGTTCTTTTCTCAAAAGATAAGAGAACACCAAAATAAATTCCCCTACCTTGATAATTGTTGTCGCACGTCGGGCGTCGCGGAAAACGGCATCGCGAGGAAAGAATTCATAGACGACGTCGGAGTGCGTCTGATGCGGTGTCTCCTCACTTGTCGCGGAGAAGAGAAAAGATGGCACGTCGATCGTTCTTTGTGGGACCAGCGTTCTTCGTCAAAGAATATGTTGTTATTCTTCGGGAAGAAATTCCTCTTCTTCTTCACAAGAATTCTCTCCCAATCTTCCTTAGCACAACAAAAGACCTCTAAAAATAAAATAATAAGCTATCCTCGTTATTTTATTAACACAAGCCATTTCAAATTTCAAAACTCAAAACACTTAATTAATTAATTGATTAGGTTCAATTAATTAATTTGCGTATATTGGAAAGAGTTAAGAGAGGGAGAGAGAAGGTCCTCTTAAATGTTGGGAGAGTTAAAGAGGGGTTTTTTTCAGAGTTACAAATTAATGAGGGGGGGAAAGGTTATGAAAGTTATGGAAAGTTGTAAGGTTGGGGCTCGTGTGGGCCCCACTTCACTATTATCCTCACATGGGTAGTTAGGTGCCCCACCCCAACTCCCCCATGTAGGATATAGCCACTTAGATACAAAAATAAAATTGTTCCACAGTTTTATTCACTTCAAATATAACCCACAAATTTTAAATTCTCCTCCTGAGAAAACGCAACTACGGTAAAGGTCCCCTTAAGAAATTACCGGTGTTGCGAGTTCATCGGTGCCCTCATATTTTAATTCCGAGCACCGGTTCAAAAGTTAGAAAAACCCGCTCGTTTTTTCACTGAACGTACCCGAACTAAACTTCGGAAAATGATTCTGGGCACACCGGGCATTGGAATCAGGCGCCGTTAGAAACTGCGTTCTTGTAAAATTGCAAAGAAAATTAAGAAAAAAAATTTCCATGAAATTCTCGGGTCTTTACATAAATGAAGAAAGGATTTATGTTTCATGACCATATTTTAAATTTTCTTCACTACTTTCCAAGATGGAAAACTCACATTCAAATATTTACAATTAGTAATTCTTCAAATTTACTAAAATATAATGATAATTTTTTTATTATCTCTTCTTATATGAAATAAAATTTTTATAAATGGTTATTAAAATTATAATCAACCTCATGTTCCCTCAATAATTTATCATGTTTAGAAAAAGAAACATCTATAGTAACAACAGAAAGAGGATTATTGTCCAGTTCAGGAAAATTTTATAGATTCTTCATCTGAAAATATTCAATAGAATGTGAAACTTTATTTTCATATTCCAAATTTATTTATTCGTAAAATTGTTGTTTTTCATATTCTTATAAATTTTTAATTGTATTTTGAACTTCAAAGGACACTATCTTAGAACAAATTTTTAAAAAAAGTTGGTCCATTGACATTTTTAAAAACATTGACTTATTCTTTTTGTTACCCAATTTTAAAAATCATTTGAACCATAGATACAATAATAAGTGCTCTAATAGTGACCAAGAAAGGTCTACCTAATATTATGGGAACCTCTTAGTTGCACTCCATATCAAGCACTAAGAAGTCATGTGGTAGAAACACCATTCCAACACCTACCAGTAGTACATCTACCCTTCCTATAGGATGTGTGATTGAGCGGTTATCCAACTATAGGATAATAGTGGTGGGTTGAAGATCACTCAATATCAATAATTTAAATAGTGATAATTAGAGAAAATCAATAATAGCAGCTATGTCATAGTGATTGTTAAGTTGACCAATATTCCCTAAAGTTAAGGGAATGAAAAAATGTACAATATATTTTATCATTGGAGTTATTTTTTGAAAAATAGCACTACACTCTTCAATGAGGATGTTTGTGGAAAATTATTCAAGAGTATTTTTAAACAATTTATAAATATATTTCTGATATGATGGAATTTTAATCAACATTCAAATAAAATGAATATTCACTTAGAGTTTCATTAAGATCTTAAAGAACTTGGGAAGCTTATCCTTATTGTTACTTTTGGGTTTCATCTTTTCTAAGGAAGGGATGGGTGGGGTGTAGTTCCTAAGAACATATGGAATGTAAGAAGCTAGTTTTTCACTTAGGTATGGATCATTTAGGTTTTGGTATAAATCATTACTTTGGGGCTAATATGGGTACCAAATAGGATAGAAAAGGTCTCATGGGATTCATGGGGATGTTTGAAGACCGGAACACATCATTGTGGTAAAAATAGGCTTCGAACACAGTTTAGAGTAAACTGTGTAGGAATTCCTCATGGTTTTGAAAATCTTGTGGATTGAGTTTCTTCAAATATAGCCACCTCGCACGGTTGTCACAGGTCCATGTGGCCTAACCATGTGAGATCCCGCTTTTCCCCAGGTACCTGTACAGGTTTTGTACATGGTTTGTGAAATTGTGTGGACAAACCATGGACAGGATGATTTTTGTAAAAATTTATATTTTTTCCATTAATGATATATTAATCCCCCTCCTTCTTCCCTAATCTGAGAACCTAAAGGATTAAGTCATTTTCCTCCCAATTTGGATCTTTTTTAAAGACAAATCTAGGGTTTCAAAGTTCTCCATCATTTGAGATCCAATCGAGCTTCTTTTCTTCACATTGGATGAGAAACGGTAAGTACTTGAGTCCTCTTGAGCCATTCTCCTCCTCTTTTTCTCTCATCTGATATATCAGTGTATGAGAATTTTTCTCTTTTTCATAGATCTACTCAGATCCAAGAAAAATAAAGGGATAATACTAGGGGACAATAGTCATACAACCTTATGGTTTGTGGTCTATAACTCATCCATGTAGTTCGTTCATTTTGGATTTATCATGTGGGGACCATTGATTTCATCAGGTGTTGTTTGTTGAATTTATATTTTATGCTTATGATCATCATAACTATATAGATATTCTCTTTCCATATACATAATTAATTATTGGTGTTTATGACCATAAATCCATCCCTTCCATGTTGAAGGTTATTTCATAATTGGGTTTCTAGTGTTTTTACATGTTTGATCCATCGTTCAGGTGTGCCTTGGCATGACCACTCTAAGGGAAAGATTTTCTACATTAAATGGAATGTTTATATTCTATATTTCATAATGGAATGTACCATGTTTTGTTACCACTTGAACCTCCTATGTTATGTTCTTCAATTGATAATTAAATGTGAAATGGAAATTTCTAATTATATTGAGTGTATGACTCAACTATATTGAATGTGAATGATTAGTAGTTTGAATATCTATAGAATCCATTTACACATTAATTAAAGGTAGTGCAATGAACCTTGAATATGGAATCTTCCATTAATGGATTAAATGGTTGCATTTTACCTGACCTTCTCACACTAGTGAAAGGAAATGCTTGAACTAAATGACTTGATTAAAAGTTGGCATGATACATGGGCATGTCACACTAATGAAAGGCTAGGCTTGACCCAATGGACATATTGATTAATTATCACTTGATTAGAAGGTTTCATGAAACATGACCTTATAACACTACTTAAAGTAAAGGATTGAACCAATGGTTTCATGTTAATTGACCTCATCACACTAATGAAATGAAAGTCTTGAACCAAATAAATTTTACATGACTTCATAATCAAATAGGAATGGCCTGGCTTGACATCACTTTGGATTCTGATCGGATAATTCCATGAGTACTCGAGAACCCTATTTTGATTCAATGATATGACTTTCATCTTTTGATACCCACCTAAATCCATATCCTTGTCTATTCTTGGATGCCTGGTATGACATCATAGGATCCCTTCAAATTATCACTGTATTCCTTGGATACACTCCTTGGATCCAGCATTGACAAGTAGGTACCATGGTTAAATCCCATTGGGACCTACCTTTTCTTATCCCTTTTTTACCATTTCCAATCACCTTGGACTTGGTAGGCACCAAACTATGGAATTCCTTGTATTATGCTCCTTGATTACACTCTTTCTCTTATCTAGACTACAATTACTACTCATTTGGTGACCCATGAGGCATGATACTATGTTAGTGTCGGTGATGCCTTAAGTGACCTATTAATATAAACTAGAAATTTATTGATTAATGAATTGGTTACATGTTAACACCTCGGTCGAGGGCTAAAGCAGGTACATGATATTTAGTAACATTGTAACGCTTTACTTTATATATGCATGCATGTACACTATTACATTTCCATTACACATGCCACATGTTATTGACACTATTAGTGGTGGACCACAGAGATTTATCTCAAACCCTCTCTGGGAGCCTATTGGTACCGAGAGTAGATTACAAGGTTGCAGGTTTTGATAAAGGGAATCATACATCTTTAAACACTTTATTTTCTTTTTGTTTAGTATGGTGTTTGATAGAAGGGGACTAAGTTGTAACTCATGATGCTTGGGATAGTATTTTGATTCCTTTATATTTTTTTGAACATATTATGAATTTTATCCTGTATCTGTGTTTTCCAGTTTGTTAGTGACATGACATATCATAATCATTTGGTGCATGCATGGATTTTATTCTTGTTATTTTAGTTATTGTCATTGTTGTCACTATTTTCCAATGTGCCTTCGGTGTTCATATATTGATTCCTATATTTAAATATGTGTACCTTTTTCCTCTACACTAGACTTTGGTAGTAGGTAATAGTCTCCCTAAAGACACACCCTAGGCCCTCACAACTACTATTCAGCCTTTGGTGTTCGAGAGAGATTTTCTTGAGGCTGTGTGGCCCACCAGGCTTGGGGCACCCATTGAGTGGCATCCGGGTCCAGAACGTCACAAAGTGGTATCAGAAGAAAGTATGTTTCTTGGCTTTATTTACTATTTGGATACAATATATTGAAGATTAAGAATTCTTGGTACATGTTCCTAAGTCGTGCTTATGCATCATGAAGCCATGTTTGGGGTAGAAACCAAGTTTCTTAAATTATAATTTTTGTAATGATTTTTTCTATTATAATTGATATTATTTCACCATTGGATGATGCACATGTTGTGTGGTGTTGTTGATTATTACTGTGTTTAAGGATTTTCCTTCATTCTTAGCCTGATGATATGAGGGTAAGGTGCATTGTTACATGCATCATTATAGGAACCTAGAATTTACTTGTCATGCATATTTTCATTCCATATAGGTGTATTTCACTACTTTGAATATCTTGATATGCATGTGATTGATGATGGATATTTTGATAGTTAGCTTATACTTGTGTTTCTCTTGGTTTCGATTGAGTTATTACCATTCCCAATTCATGATGTGTACATGCCCCCATGGGTGGGTATGAGTAATTTATAGATTCAATCCATTATGATATAAATAAATGGATGTCATTTCTGGTTATAGTTGTTTGGGCACTGATTCAACGGAAATGACTATCCATTATATAATGAATCATGATATCTAAAATGAAATGGTTTCACATCCTTATCCCACCATTTCATGATTATGAAAAGAAAAGGTGTGAACCTGGAAATTAATAGTAAATTAAAATGAAACATATACATGAGAACTTACTGATACCTAGCCATCTAAGAGAGCAATTTGGGAAGTATACCTTGGGTAGTGAGTTTTCTTATGATCATATTCTTCTAGTGATGATATTTTATGCTTCTAGGATTGTTCTGAAGAATGTTCTTGGCATTCATAGACCAATGCTACTAAACATCCTTGAATTGTATGCTAGAAAGGTGGCAACGACCATGCTCCAAACATGGAGGTCCCTAAGATTCCAGTATTACCTTAAAGAGTGCCACTCGAAGCACCACATATTGTACCTAATTTGAGAAATGATGCCCAATTTCATGATATTTTAATACTTATAATGCAGTCCAAGTGTACTACTCTATGGCTTTCACCTACGATGACCGATCTGACTCGTGAGTTCCAGCAGCAACATCCTCCTATCTTTTCAGTGGATTGCGGTCCACAGGCTGATGAGTCATCACTGGAGGCCACTCTATCTATATTTGATCATCTATAAACTCTTTAAGATTAGAGATTTAATATTTCCACATACATGCATTGGGATTTGTCCAATCAATGGTGTGATGTTATTACTGAGGACAGTCATCATTAGGGCATGTTATGGGTTGATTTCTAAACATATTTCTCTAATCAGTTCATTCCTCATATTCTAAGAGCTGACCAAACCATAGATTTCATGCATCTAGAGATGGGTTCTATGTCATTTATAGAATATTTAGTATGTTTCATAGATTTGTAGTGATTTTTACCACTTCTAGGCAGTGACGATCTATTATGTGCTACATGTTTCGACGATGAGCTCCAATACACCATTCGTATGTATTTCAATTTCATTCACCTAATAAATTTTTAGCAATATTTAATCATACTCTTATCACTGAGCATAACCTGAGAAACAATAATATTATCTTGTATAAATGTTCAGGATCGTGTTCGGCCAGTAGTTCTTCTAGTGGCTAGAAGAGTTCTCTCAAAGATTCTCATTAGGGTAGTGACAACCAGAGTATCCGTTTTGACAACTATAAAGTCTTTCATCATTGTGGATGATAGGGTAATACAAATCAATCATTTGATAGTGACCCAATGGAGTGTCAAGATTTCATCTGTATGGGGCATCTTCAGCATTTCTGTAGGACCTTTCCACCATATTGGAGTGGAAAAGTATCCCCACCAGCTCTAACTTCAAGAGAAAGTTATTTTATGATGTTTCAGGAAGGAATTATGAATATCACCAGTAGGTCTAGATAAAGAGAAGTTTGGGGTTATGGTATCCATACCCATAATCATCAATATCACCAACAGAACATTTTTGATCGAGGTAGTCAATATGTTACATTGGGTCATTGATCAGGTCAATTGCATGCACTACAGCCAATACCTGAGGATCAGGATTCAGGAACATCTATAGTACGAAGTACTATTCTAGTATCCTCTAATATAGTATCTTCATTATTTGATACATATTCTTTAAACTCTTTTATCTCTATATCCACTATCTAAATTCTCATACTAGAGATACAATATCACTATGGTGTATTGAACCTAGATACGTCATTAGGGGTATGAAGAGAGGGAAAACACTAGTGTTAGTATTGTCCCCTTGAGGTTGGTAGTTACCCTTTATTATAGAACCTCTTTGTTAAAAAGATTGCATTCCTCGATTTTATCCTCGGAATGGACTGGTTGGTTCACTAACAGGCTTTTGTAGACTGCTATCACCATAGAATATCTTTTACATCACCGAAAGGCAGCAGTTATCTACATAATGGTGAGTGGGATATCTAGGTTGGTAGAGCGGGATTGAAGTATCATGGAATATGTGGAGTGACTTCCCATATTACAAATATCTTCATGGAGGATCCGGGTTTACATAAGGCTGATTTTACCCCAATATTGGATCATTTTAGGGATGTCTTTCTAGACAGTTTTTCTGGATTACCTCCTGAGGGAGAGGTAGAGTTTACGATCGAGCTAGTTTTAGGAGCATCTCCAGTGTCAATTTTGTCATACAGGATGGAACCTATAGAGCATTAGAAGCTCAATCAGTAGTTATAAGATTTAGAGGGAAAAGGTTTTATAAGGCCTTATACAACCTTGGGGGGTCCACCTATTCATTTTTTCAAGAATGAAAACTTAACCTTGCTTCTATGCGAGGACTACAGAATGTTAAAATAGCTTATAGTCAAGAGCTAGTATCCACTGCCTCGAATAGATGATCTCCTCGAAAAGATCTTCAGAGAAAAGGTCTTTTCCAACAATGACCTGAGATTATGTTATCATCAGGTACAAGTCAGACCATCAAACATACCTCGTACAACTTTCTGTAGTAGGTATGGTCTGTATGAGTACCTTGTTATGCCTTTTGGTCTTACAAATGCACCCTCCATTTTCATGGATCTGATTAATAGTGTGTTCCACCCCTATTAGGATTCTTTTGTCTAGGTCTTTGAAGATGAAATCCTAGTGTATTCTGTCACTCGTAGAGACCATGCTAAACATCTTGAGATCATTTTGAGTATACTGACAGTGCATAATCCTTTTGTGAAGCTTGCTTTGTGCCATTTATAGTTCAAAAAAGTCCACTTGTGGGTTATATAATATCAAAAGTAGGAGTATTAGTTGACCCAAGAAAGGTTATTTTTGTAGTTTCTTGGGATCATTCCAAGAACATATCCGATATACATAGTGTTTTGGTGTTTTTTAGATATTACAAAAATTTCATATAAGACTTCTTATGCCTTTATTCACCCCTTACTAGTCTTACAAAGAAGGGTGTCAAGTTCATGTGGTCAGAAGCGCATGATAAATACTTTTAAAAACTAAAAGGGAGACTTTTCACTAAACCCATTCTGATTCTTCCTGATCCTACTACAGGTTATACATACTTCTGTCATGCATCAATCATCAGACTAGGATCAGTGTTGATGTAGGATGAAAAAATCATTTCATAGATTTCAACAGTTGAGGACTCATGTGAGAGACTACCTGACGCATGACCTTGAGATAGTGGAAATTTTCTATGCCTTACGTTGTTGGAGACATTACCTAATGGGTGAGTTATTTGTGGTGTATACAAACCACAATAGCCTCAAATATATCTTTTCATAGTGGTATTTGAACCTCAAACAGAGGAGATGGGTCCAATATATACAATCCTTTGATTTTGAGCTTGCCTATATGCCTGGGAAAGTTAATTTGGTTGGAGATGTGTTGAGTCAGAAAACTCAAGCATAGGATGTATGGGAATCCATTGATGAATGAAAGTTAATGGCCATATTTTTAGAGCTGAATCTAGGGTTTTATGATAGTAACGACCAGTATTACCTCTCAACCTTGACAGTTACATCTTCCCTCCTTGAGAAGGTGAGGATTAGACAGTTTTGTAATCCTAAAGGCTTGGTTCACCATGAGAGTATATCAGGAGATAACCCACCTACTGATTGGTCTATGGATAGGGATGACGTCCTACGTCTACATGTCCATATATGGGTTCTTACAGACCTCATAGAAGAGTGATGAAAGAGTCCCACACCACATTGTGGGCAGTTCTTCCAAGCATCTCGAATATGTATCGAGACATGTGATTCCAATATTGGTGACATGGGATGAAGCATCAGATGAAAGGATTATTCATTAGGGGTTCTACCTATCAGCAGGTGAAGGTGGAGCACCAGAGACCTGATGTCTTATTACAGTCTCTTCCAGTCCTAGAATGGAAATGGAAAGATGTTGCCATGAATTTTGTGGTTAGATTACCTAGGTCTCTAAGAGGTAGCGATGTTATCTGGGTAGTCATTAACCCACTGAAAAAAATTATCCCACTTAATTCATATATGGGACACATTCTCAGTCAATGAGATGGGATAAATTTATTCCCATGAGATTATACAACTATGTGGGGTTCCACATACTATCATTTGAGATAGGGATGCTCGTCTCAGTTCACTGTTATGACAGGGTTTACAAAAATCTATGAGAACTCGAGTGATTCTAAGCACATCTTTTCACCCTCATACCGATTTAAAATCAGAACAAAAAATATAGATTTTAATGAAAATGATTAGATAATGTGTCCTTGATTTCATATATTCATGGGAGAAACCTATCTCTCTCATCAACTTCTCTTATAATAGCAGCTTTCATGCCACAATTCTGGTGGCTCTATTTGAGGTTTTTTATGATAGGCCATTTTTTTACCCTTGTTCTGGCTAGAGGTAGGTGAGGTGGCCCAACTAGGACCTCTTTTGTTCAGGAAACATCATAGCAGTTTCAATAGATCAGAATTTGTATGACTACTACTCATTCAACAAAAAACATATTATGTTGATTTTTATTGAAGGCCTCTTGAGTTCGGGGTCAGGGATAATGTTTTCATTCAGATATCACCCCAACATGGGCATAAACGATTACTAAAGTAGGGAAGGATGTAAACTCATTTTTTAGGGTCATTTGAATTTCAAGAAAGAGTCGGACCCATTTCTTATCAGATGCTTTTAACTCAGAGGTGTCGTTCAATTCATGGAGTATTTGATGTCTCAAAAAATCAAAAATATCATGTCAATCCATCTCATACTTTTGATACTAATGAATTTTAGTGAGTTTCCGATGCTAACCTTGAAGAGTATCTAGTATACATCATTGACCAAAGCATGAAGGCTCTCTAAGGCTAGTATGTCCCTCTACTCCAGGTGTTATGGTAGAATGGCTGGGTAAAAGATGCGACTAGAGAGATGGAAGCTGACCTACATTCCCAATGGCTAGAGTTTTTATTAGACAATGTTTCTCCAACCATGGATGGTGAACTCGGGGACGAGTAATTTTAAGGGGGGGGATTGTAAGAACCTGATTTTTCACTCAGGTATGGATCCATTAATTTTTTATCTAAATGTTTACTTTTGGACTAATATGGATAGTTGAGGTGTTAGAAAAGGTTTTAGGGGTGTCTGGGGCCTTTTCAGATCCCAGAACGCATATTGATTTTGGAAAACAAGATTGGTGCATGATTTAGAGAAAATCATGCCCGTATTCTACATGGTATGGGAAACAATGTGAGTTGTTTTTTTTTTCAGACAGAGCCACCTCACCTGGTTGGAGCATAGTTGTACGGTCTAATCATGGGAGCACCCCTTTTTTCACAGGTACCTATGTATGGTTTGTGCATGATTTTTCAAACCTTGCAGACAAACCGTGCAAAGGCTAATTTTTCGGTAAATTTCTAATTTTCCCTTAATGATATATTAATCTCCCTCATTCTTCCCTAATCTAATGACCATTTAGATTAATCTATTTTCTCCTCAATTTGGATATTTTTAACGTCCATAGATATGGATTCAATAATCTATTTAATCTGGGATCCAATCGATCATTTGTTCACCACGTTGTATGCACAATAGTTAGTACTCAAGTACCCTTAAGCCATTCTTTTTCTCTTTTTCTCTTGACCGAGATATCAGGGTATGATTGTTTTTCTCTTTTTCTTAGATCTACTCCAATATGAGTCAAATCAAGGGCCAATACTAGAGTAGGAGAGTCGTACAACCCTAAGTTGTGTGTTCTAAAACTCATCCCGAGAGTTCGTTGATTTTAGATTTGTTGTGTGGGGCCCACTGATTTCATTGAATGTCATTTATTGAATTTATAAGCAATTAATATAATAATTAGAACCATATAGATATTCTTTCTCCATATATGTGATTAATGTTTTTTTGTTTATGTCCACAATTCCATCCCTTACATGTCAAAGGTTATGCCATAATTGTGTATTTAGTGTTTTGACATGTTTTAGCCATTATTCGGGTGTACCTTCGCTTGACCACTCTAAGGGTAAGCTTTTCTATATTAAATAGAATGTTTTATATTGTGAATTGCATAATAGAAATATCCATGTATGCTTCCCACTTGACCCACCTATGGTAATTTCTTCAATTGATAATTAAATGTGAAATGGAAATTGGAAAGTATTTTGAGAATGTGATTTGGCCGTATTTAATGTCAATGAAAAGTTTGTTTCATATTATTATCAACCCTTAACACATTAATGAAAGGTAGAGGAACGATCCTTGAATATGGAATATTCCTTAAATGGATTAAATGGTTGAATAATACTTTACCATATTTCCCTAATTAAAGAAAATGATTGGACCAAATTACTTGATTAAAAGGTTGAATGCTACTTGGCCTTGTCACACTAATTAAAGTCATGTATAGAATAAAATTTACAGATTGATTAAATATGACTTGATTAAAAGGTTTCATGCAACAAGACCTTGTAAAACTAATGAAATACAAGGATTGAACTAATATTTTCATGATAAATGGCTTTATAACAATAATGAAAGACAAGGATTGAACGAAAGAAATATTACATGACTTCATAATCAAGTATGAATGTCCTGACTCAAACTTGCCTTGGATTTTCATCGGAGATTTCCATGAGCACTTAGGAACCCCATTTCAATTCAAGGATACTATATGGCCCCAACCATGAACATTAAATACTCATGAATTAAGTTAATAATTCCCATTGATGATTTTTTCAGGTGTACAAAGTTAGATAATTAGGTCATAACTTATACATAACAACTTGAATATTACACATAGACACCTCTACTCAGTATCCATTTTTTAAAAAATAAAAACTCTTAAAAATAATGAATCATGTTTAGTTCCATGTTTTAAATGGCATGAAATTTCTTTTATCCCATCCTTGAATATATTCCACTATAAGTCCTGTGAAAAACATTTCAAAAATTTGGGATGAGCATAAAAAGCTCAGTAAGTGGTACATAAAAAAGGAAAACTGTTAGTTTTCAAAACAATGTGTAAACCATGAATTATTTATCATAGGTAATACTTTTCACCATTATGAAGTTTCAAATACCTTTCACTAAAATAATATCATTTCATACCCTTTTGTAACCAAAATATAACTATAAAACTCATAGAAATCACACATAACATATAAAGGGTAAACTTGGCACATAATCATACTTACATGGAATAACCATACAGTCGACTTACACAAATCATTATTACAAATGGAATAGCCATAAAACCGACTTACATACACAATGCATTGTAGGTTATAATGTAATCACCCGTCCCTGGCTTATCATGGAACCACCCGTCATTTGGTTTATCATGTAACCACCAATCAAATGACCAAGTACCATTATATAATCCTGACATGTAAAAGATTGCAAATAAAAACATTTCAATCATAAAGAAATCATTTTCAATCACAAGAAATAAATTCAAGATATTGAAATAGTAAATCCACATTCAAACCCATTTTCAATACCAAAATATGTAAAAATGGTATATGGTAATTATTCTCCATTTAAAAACATCTTGGCTTGTTAAGGAAGCTATATACCAAACAAAGCCTGTGGTGGCGGAAAGGTCGTTGTCACCACATATGTAAAAAAGATACATTACCTTTTTAATTTTGTAAAACACTATGTAGAAAAGAATTACATTTGAATTAAATTAAATTTCAAAGGTTTTTATACACCATATAAAAGTAGGTCGGGTATAAATAAAAGTATTCCTCAAATAAATGACATTGAGAAAAGGTCTCTTACATCGTTTCTGACTTGAATCATTCATAATTTAATTTCCTAAATAATAAGCATAAGTTAATTTATACTTAAATCAGAACCTTTTTCAAGTTTATTATTACTTTTATATCACTTATTACCATGATATAACAATTATTTAATTATTTGAGTTCATGTCGGACATTTTTTCGATGTTCGGAACTTGAGTCAAAATTGAACTTGTTATAAGTATAAATTGTCCATGTGGTCATAAGTCCATTAAATTCAGAATGATATTCCTGATTTAGATATCATATATATCATATATACCCAGTATATATATATTTATAATAGTCCATAGCATTTGAATATAAGAAATTAAATGCACTGTTTATGGAGACAGTAAGTCGTACGTATACAAGAATGTTACTTTCATTTATTTTTCATATTTAAAGAAATGAAAACTAAATTATAAATAAGTATATTATAATTATAGTATATTATATATGATATATATGTTATAAAATTTCATTAATTCCATCCTTTATACCTTCCATGTATAGCATGACCGAGTCATATCACTTTGAGGGGCGGTAGTCCGCACTTCCTCAAATGAAATTCTTGTATTTATACAACATGAAAAGCATAAATGTATGTTCTAAATGAGAATTAAAGAAAAATAGAGATAATATAAATATCATATATATCATATATAATTACAGTTCCATCAAAATGTACACCATAATAGGTTGTAGGAGAAGATTTAACAATCATCATTTTGTGAGGCAGTAGTTCATCGTCCACAGAAACAGTATGTTATATACCCATTAAATGGAGGTGTGTGTAAGTGTAGTATGAATCATTCTAATAAAAAAAACTAATTATATTCAAGATACTTAAATTTTGATATGAACAATGAATAATAGTTTCATAGAGAGTGGAGAAGGAAAAATAATGGAATGGAACTTGAGAGAAGACGTTACCTCAAATCGGGTAACTTCTTTCGATTTGAGTAAAATGACTCTATTGAATTGTCATCTGCCTAAGGGAAGGATTATAGGAGGAAAATAAGAATATTTGGAGCTTATTTTTGTCAGATGTTGTATGATACTAGGGGGATATAGTGGTGTCATTAAGGGTTAGAGGTTCTGTCCTTTTATAAGAGGGAGGAGGGTTACTTTAGGAAAGTTTGAAAGTATTATTTTATTATTAATAGATTTTAGAATAATAATAACAAAAAAGTTATATATATAGAATATATGATGAGGATGGGTAAAAATAATCTTAGAAAACAGGTTTTAGACATGTTTATATCATAAAATTAACCTTAACATTTAGCTTTAACCCTTAGTCAACTAATTTAACTTTTAGCATGTCTTCTTGAATATTCATAATATATGGTTATCGTGGTTACTATAAAATGACAAGAGACCCAAAATGGATAATTAAAGAAATATTTAACATCATATATGTCATTTGGAAGAATCATATATTTTAGGACTATTATATCCTTTAATATAATATTAATTTATTTAAAAACTCATTTATGTCAATTTTTATAATATTCATATCATGACTTTTTGAAAAATCCCTAAAAATATGATTCATTCAAAAAACATCATTAATTAAAATATTAGAAGTCATAATATTCCATAAAATTATTTTATAGAATAAAAATTTTCAAAATAAATTTATTTTCATTTTTATAATCTCATTTATTTAAAACATTCAATAATAAGGTAATCACTACATCATCATCGTGTCATAAATAAATTTATATATTTGATGTATATAAATTATAAATACCATACCATGATGTAGGAAATATTTTTAGCTTTCTAATTTCTTTTTATAAGAATATATATCACTTATATAACCCAATATAAAATTTTTTTTAGTAACAGATACGTGGTTAGGTTATATTTTCCTTAACTTCAAATTAAAAGTAATTAAATGTCATTTTCACACACAAGTGGCTCCATGGGGTCTTAAAATTGACCCAATGATGAAAATGGTTGAACATATCTCATCAAATAGGGTTAGGACATGTGTTAGGGTAATTTAATATTATTATAATATTATATTTCTACACTTATTTACCAGATTTACCCTTTAATCATGGTAACTAAAATATTTACTGAAGTTACTATTCATAATGTATAAAAATAAAAGATAGATATTTACACAATTTGGAACTCTTGATTCCAAATATGGAATCCATTTTTCCAAATTCAGAACACATAAGTTACCAAATTTAATTTAAAATTAATTGTCATTGTCAAACCCAAAAAGAACATTTTTAAGAAGTAAAAACTACCAAAAGATTGACATGTTTTATGTCCAATTGCAAAGTGAAATTACTTAAAATTACCAAAATTGGATTAAATTATAAAAATAAAATCTAATTAATCTTTAAAACTATTTAATAGTACAATATAATCATATAAATAAATTAGATGAAAAGATGGTTTTGAAATAAAATGTATTATTTTTCACTGTTAAATAAAAATAAACTTTATTAGAAAAATACCCAAAATTTACCCTGAGTAAATTTTGAGGTCCCACATATAAATAAGGTGTTTATTTTTTCAACTAGAACATATAAACGTGAAAAAACCGGATTTAAAAAGGGTTCGCTGTCAAAACGTGGTAAAACTACATTCTAAAAATATTAGAGTATTTATGCTTAAAATTGGATTCATTCTCATTTTAAGCTTCTAAATTTTATTGAATAAATGTAAAGACTTATAAAAAACATGTGTAATAATATTGGTGTTAGTTCTATTCATTCTCGCCAATACAATGCCTATGTGTTAACTACCATTTAAAATTTCTGTAAAACATGAGATTTCAGATAAACCCTTTGTTGTGTGTGGAGTAGGCCATCGAACATAGCATCCCCTTTAAAGTAAAATTAATATTTAATTGAAAAATATAAATAAATATAAAAATATATTATTCTTTATTTACATGTTATGTTACATCCTTCCCCCCTTTTGGGAATTTTGTCCCCACAATTCTACTAACTTATCAAATATGTGGTGGTATTTATCACTAATAAAATTTTCAGATTCACATGTTGCCTCATCAACCATAAGGTATTTCCAAAAAAACATTACATGATGAATCATCTTATTCCTCAACACTTCCTCTCTTTGGTCAACAATTTGGACTGGTTGTTCCTTAGAAAAAATATTCTCTTCCAACTGAACTATCTCTGGACTCAAATCAGGATATGGATCCGGCATATACTTTTTCAACATTGAAACATGAAAAATATTATATACCTGGGATAAACTTGGAGATAAATACCCTCTGTAGAAAATTGATCCAACTTTATCCATGATTTCATAGGGTCAAATGAACCTCAAACTCGTCTTTCCCTTATTACCAAAATGCATAACACTTTTACATGGTGATGCCTTGAAAAAAGACATGATCACCTACCTCAAAAGAAAGATCCTTCCTCTAGTTATCCACATAACTTTTCTGCCTACTCTAAGTTTTTCTAATGTGTTTATATATCAACTAAAATTTCCCTGCAATCTATTCTACCAATTTTAGTCTCATCAGTTTCATTTCAACATCTTCATCCCAATAATCTGGAGTTCAACACAACTTTCCATATAATTCCTCAAATGCTGCCATCGGTATACTGGAATGAAAACTCTTTTTATAAGAAAACTCATCCAAAGATAGATTTTGGTCCCAACATCCCAGGTAATCTAATAGAGAAACATGTAGTATATCTTCCAATGTCTAAATTGTTCATTCTGACTACCCATCTAGTTGAGGATGAAAAATTGTACTAAAATTTAATTCAGTACCTAATGAATTTTAAAGGCCTTTCCCAAAGTTAGAACTAAACCAAGGATCACGATAAGATAAATTGGAGAGGGGAACTCCATGAAACATTACTATCACATTAATATATAACCGAGAAAGTTTATCTAGAGACAAATTATCTCGAATAGGAAGGAAATTAGCAGATTTATTCAATCGATCAAGAATAACCCAGATTTCATTGTTACTTCGAGATGTCTTTGGTAATCCCAAAATAAGTTCATGGATATATTTTCCCATTTCCAAACTAGCATCGGTAAAGGCTTAAGAATCCCTTTCAGTAACTTCCCCTCTATTTTAACCTATCAAAAAGTCAAAACATCATAGTAAATTCAGTAATATCTATTTTCATTCCGTCCCACCATTAATACTCCATATGACTCTCATTGCCCATGATATTGAGATACTCCACACACGGCGTGAGGGTAACCGGCTGGAAGATTTTTTGGCTTCCAGGGCTACCCATGAATTTCCTTTCTTGATTTTCAATTCTCTTGGCTCCCTGACTTCGGGCGGGGCTAGTGTTACTATTGGGGACTCTCTTGGCCTTCATTTTTTCAGACCTCCATGACTGTTGCTTTTCATGGTATCTATGTGTGCTGCTCAGTGGGGCTAGATGTTAGAAACTTTTTCGTGTTTTCTTATGCTTTTGGTGATAAAAAAAATCATATTTTGAGTTGAAAAAAAGGCACACACAATCTCTTCCCAAATCTCAAAATACAATCATTATAAACGTTAAATTTAGGTAGCTTGCCATTATTCACGAACTCTACCTTTTCTGCAATTCAATGTCTTCATTTTGTTCTTGCTTAATTATACATGAGAGAGTTGATTTCATTGTCACCTAAAAAAAAGAGGAATTTCCTGCACCAACAACTTCTATTCCAAATTTTATCAAATCGTTAATCAAAGGATCTTGTTCTAAACGAAACATAGTTAATGTAGCATTATTTTTTCGACTCAAAGCATTATCCAATTTATTTTCTTTTATTGGATAGTAATGAATCATGAAATCATAATCCTTGATTAGTTATAGCCATCTCATATGTCTCATGTTCAATTGTTATTGAGTGAATATATACTTCAAACATTTTTGGTCATTATATATTTCGCACATTACTACATTCAAATGATGCCTCCAATTTTTTAATGAAAAAACTACAACATCTAATTCCAAATCACGTGTAGGGTAATTTGACTCATTTGTTTTCAATTAACATGAAGAATATGAAATTACATGACCATTCTTCATTAGGACACAACCAAGTCCTTTCAAAGAAACATCACTGTAAATAAAAAATTCACCTTTTCTGAAATGCAAGGCCAAAACTGGAGCATTCACTAATCTTTTTTTTCAATTCCTGAAAACAATCATCACGTTCTTTTATCCTAATGTACATAACACCTTTTCAAGTTAACTTAGACAGTGGGCTAGATAACCATGAAAACATATCAAAAAACCTTGTGTAATAGCCTTCCAAACCACAAAAACTACCAATATCAGTAATATTTGTTGGTTTTTTCCATTCCTCAACAACTTTAGTTTTATTAGTTTCCATAGTTATGCCATTTTTTGAAACGATGTGACCAAGGAATGAAATTTTTTGTAACCAAAACTCACACTTTCTGAAATTACCATAAAATTTCATTTCCATTGAAGTTTGAAAGACCACCCGTAAATGACTTTCATATTCCTCTTTACTTTTGGAATATACCAAAATATCATCAATAAAAACAACCAAAAACATATCCAAGAACTCACGGATAATTCTATTCATACGATCCATGAATACAGGAAGTGAATTGATTAACCCAAAAGGAATAACTAAAAATTAATAACGGTCATATCTTGTATGAAATATGGTCTTCAGAACATCTTATTCATTTACTTTCAACTGATGGTACCCCAACCTCATGTCAATCTTTGAAAAATACTGAGCTCCCGGGAGAAAATAAAACAAATCATCGATATGAGGCAAAGGATACTTGTTATCAATAGTGATATTATTCAAGGCTCTATAATCAATGAAAATTCTAATTTAAACATCTTTCTATTTAACAAAAAATACTGGAGTACCCCACGATGAAGTTCAAGGCAAATGAATCATTTATCTAATGACTCCTTGAATTGTTTCATTAAATTTAAAATTTTAATTTGATCCATTTAATAAGGGGGTTTTGAATTTGGATTAGCATCAGGAACTAATTCAATAGTAAATTCAACTTCTCGATCAGGTATAATACCATGAAACTCATCAGGAAAAACATCAAGATTCTCATTTTCTATAGGCACATCATTAATCTGAACAGTTATTTTGTTTTTAGAAATATGCGCAAGGTAAAATTAATTTCCATATTTCACTTTTTCTCAACTTATTAATATTTTATTAGAGATAATGATTCATTCTTGTACACAAACTGAAATTCTTTCTGAAAAGAACCCCATTTATCTCTATAGTCCATCATATCATGGTAAACTAAAATCCTATCCATTCCCAAAATAGCATCAAAATATACTACAGAAAAAACAAAAAGGTTTTCAAGTAAATTCTTTCCAAAAATAAGGATATGAATATTCTTATAATTTCATTGTGCCTCAACATTTCCCCAAGGTGTTTTTACCAAATGTTCTGGATTCATTTCTTGAGGTGGAATTCCAAATTTTTCTGAAAATTTCTTAGAAATGAAAGAATGTATAGATCCTAAATCAAAAAACTCATTGGTATAATTTGATAAAAAACAAATTATCTGATACCACTGATATTATTCTCCTACGAATTGATAAACAGCAAGACTAACCTTTTGATTTTCTATACAACCCATGACATCGAAACTCTTTTCCAATTCTCTGATCCACCCTTCAGATTTAATAGGGTCAGATGATCCTTTGAATAATGGGGGATTTTACCTCATGGAATTATCCACAATATACATTTTCCTCTTGGGTTGATCTGTTTTATCTCATGCATGTATAAAACCACCATTTATATCCTGATTCAAGTGCATCAATACTGCAATAAACTGTTCAGTTCTGATTCCAACCATCTCATGATACTGATTTGGAAGGTTGAACTCGTCTGTATGCCTTCCCTTCACTGATTCCTTGTGTCCTCTATGAAAACCTTTCTGAAAAAACCAATCTTATATGAAGAAAAATAGTAATATTCAAATTCTATATCATTTTAATTTTACCATAATATAAAAATAATTTATTGATATTATATTGACAATGTTCTAAGTCCTAAAGTTATCTAAACCGACCTCTGATACCAACTATAAGGCCCCATCCTTAAACATTACATAATATTGAATTAAGTTAATAATTCACATTGAGAATCTTTTCATGTTTGTAGATTTACATAATTCGGTCTTAACTTACACATGACAACTTGAATATTACATTAAGACACTTCTACTCATTATCCATTTTACCATAAAATGAAAACTCCTAAAAATAATTAAACATGTTCAGTTTCATGTTTTAAATGAAATTACATTTCCTTGATCTTATCCTTCACCCTCTCCCACATTATGTCCTGTGAAAAACAATTCAAAAACTTAGGATGATCAAAAAATGTTTAGTAAGGGATACATAAAGAAGGAAAAATTTTATTTTTCAAAACAACATGTAAACCTTGAATGCATTATTATAAGTAATAATTTTCACCTTTATGAAGTAGTAAATACTATTCACTAAATGAAATATCATTTCATACAATTTTGTAACCAAAATATTACTATAAAACCCAAAGAAATCACACATAACATATAAAAGGTAAACTTGGTACATAATCATACTTAAATGGAATCACCATACGGTCAACTTCCACAAATCATTCATACAAATGGAATAGCTATATAGCCGACATTAATACCCAATGCATTGGAGGTTATAACGTAACCACTCATCCTTGGTTTATCATTGAACCACCCATCATTTGGTTTATCAAATAACCACCCATCTAATGTCCAGGTACCATTATATAATCATCACATATAAAATATTTCAAATATTGACATTTCAATCATAAATAAAATTTCTTTTTCAATCAAAAATAAATAATTTCAAGATATTTAAATATTAAATCCACATTCAAAGCCAATTTCAATACAAAAATATTTAAAAATATTATATGGTATTGATTTTCTATTTAAAAACATCATGTCTTGTTAAGGAATCCAAATACCAAATAATGCTCACAGTGACAGAAAGGTCGTTATCACTGCATACGTTAATAAGAAACATTACCTTTTTCATTCAGTAAAGATTTGCGCTAAAAAAAGATTCCCTTTGAATGAAATTAAATGTAAAAGAGTATTTATACGTCCTATAAAATCAAGTCGTGTATAAATCAAAATATGCCTCAATGATTGGAGATTGAGACAAAGTACCTTACCTCATGTCTAAATTGACTCGTTCATTCTTTAATTTCATAAATAATAAACATAAGTTAATTTATACATGCTTTAGAACCTTTTTCAATTTTATTATTCCTTTTATATCACATATTACCTTGTTATAACAATTAGTTAATTATTTCAGTTCATATTAGACATTTGGTCGATGTTCGGATATTGAGTCCAAAATGAACTTTTAATAATTATAAATTGTCCATGTGGTAATCAATGATTTATATATCATATATATCATATATATCCCATATATATTTATTTATAATAGTCCTTAGCTTTTGGATATAAGAAATTAAATGCACCTTTCATTGAGACGGTAAGCCGTACGTACGCATGAATGCTACTTTCATTTCTTTTTAATATTTAAAAGAATGAAAAACTAAAAGATTAATAGGTATATTATAATCCATTATAATATCTATGTTATAAATGTTACATAAGTTCATTAATTCCAGCCTTTATATGTTCCATTTATAGCATCAATGAGTCATACCATTTTGAGGGGGCAGTAGTCAACACTTCCTCAAATGAAATTATCTTATTTATACAACATGAAAAGAATAAAGTTATGTTCTAAAAGAGAATTAAAAAAGAATGGAGATAAAATAAATGTCATATATAATTTCAGTTCCCTCATAATGGCCCCCATAAGAGGTGGTATGACAAGATTGAACAACCAACATTTCGTGAGGCAGTAGTTCAACGTCCATAGAAACGGTATGTTCTAAACCCATTAGATGAAGGTGATTGTAAGTGTAGTTAGAATAAATTTCATAAAAATAACCTATTATATTGAGTATACTATTTTTGTTATTAAAAACAACGAATAACAGGATCATAGGGAGTGGAGAATGAACAAATAATTGAAAGGAACTTGAGAGAAGACGTTACCTCAAATCGGGTAACTTCTTTTGATTTGAGCGAAAGGGCTCTCTTCAGTTGCCTTATGCCTATGAGAAGGCTTCAAGGAGTAAGGTAGAAATGTGTGGAACTTAGTTGATCATAGTATGGACGATCCAATGGGGATTTAGAGGTGTTAGTAAGGGTTATAGGTGGTGTCCTTTTATAAGAGAGAGGAGTGACACTTTATGAATGTTTGAAAGTATTATTTTATTATTAATTAATTTTAGAATTATAATAACACCAATGTGATATATTTTGAATATAATATGAATATTGGTCAAGATCCACTCATAAAATGGGTTTTATACATGTTTAGGTCATAATATTAACCTAATCTCTTATCTTTAACCCTTAGTAAACTAATTTTACTTTTACCATGTATTCTTGTATATTCATAATATATTGTTACCATATTTACTATAAAATTGAATGAGACCCAAAAATGGATCATTGATGACATTATTAAGATAATATATGTCATTTTTCCAAATCATAGAATTTTAAGACTATTATATCAATTAAGAAAATATTAATTGATTTAAAAACATATTTATGTCAATTTTTATACAATTCATATCAAGACTTTTTAAAAATCCATAAGAACTTTATTAATTCAAAAAACGTTCATAAATTCAAAGATAAAAAGTCATCATAGTCCATAAAATTCATTTATGGCATAAAAAGTTTCCAAATACATTTATTTTAATTTTTATAATCTCATTTATATAAAACATTAATTAATAAGGAAATCACTACATCACCATTGTGTCATAAACAAATTTACTTGTTTGATGTCTATAAATAATAAATAAAATACCATGATGTAGTAAATATTTTTATATTTCTAATGACTATTTATAGTCTAAGAGATCACTTATATAACCTCAAATAAAAACTGTTTTAGTAAAAGATACATGGTTAAGTTATATTTTCCTTAACTTTAAATTAAAAGTAATTAAATATCATTTTCACACACGAGTGGCTCCCTGTGGTCCAAAAATTAAACAAAAAATGCCCAGTTTTGAACATATCTCATAAAATATAGTTAGGACATGTGTTATTGTTATTTAATGTTATAAAATTATTATTTTTTGAACCCTTATTTACCAGATTTTCCTTTTAACCATGAATAGTAAAATATTTACTAAAGTTACAAATCATAATGTCTAAAAATAAATGTTTCCTATTCACATAATTTGGACCTACTGATTCCAAATAAGGAATTAATTATTACAAATTCATAACAAATAATTTAGGGAAATTAATTTAAAATTAATTCCAGTTATCAAAACCAAAAAGGGTGTTTTTATGTAGAAAAATCTATCAAAAGATTGACATGTGTTTTTATCCAATTTCAATGTGAAATTATTTTCAATTACCAGAATGGGATTAAATGATAAGAATACAACATAATTACACTTTGAAAAATATTTAAAATGATAATCTAATAATATAAATAAATTATATTAAAAGATAGTTTTTACTTAAAATGCAGTATTTTTCACTCTTCATTAAAAAATGATTTTTATTAGAAAAATACAAAAAAATAACCCTAAGTAAATTTATATGTCCCTATTCTAAAGAAAAAGTTTATTTTTTAAAATGGAACATATAAAAGTAACAAATACAAGATTTAAAAATGGTTTTTCATCAAATGGCCGCAAAACTACCTTTTAAAAATATTAGAGTATTTATGCTTAAAATTCGACTCATTATCATTTTAAGCATATAAATTTATTGGATAAATGTAAATACTTTTTCCAAAAATGTATAAACATATTCTAGTTAGTAATGTTCATTACTACCAATACAATAGTTATTCATTAACTACCATTTAAAATAATATTATATTATTATTTTTCAGAATGACTCAGCCTTCTATACAATAGGAGATTTCGGAGAAACCCATTGTTCTGCGTCAGGTACGCCATCGAACATGACATCCCTTTTTAATTAAAATTAATTTTTAATTCACAAATATTAATAAATATAAAAATATCATATTCTTTATTTACCAGGGATGTTACATACTTCCCCCATTTCTGGAATTTCTTCCCTACAATTCTATTCAATTATAAAATAAGTGGGGGTATTTATCCCTCATAGCATTTTCATATTCCCATGTTGCCTATTTGACCATATGGGTTTTCATAAAAATTATTTACCTGATGAATTACCTTATTCCTAAACACATGAACTTTTTGGTCAAAAATATGCACTTGTTGTTCCTCATAAAAAAGATTCTCTTCCAACTAAACTACCTCTAGACCCAAAACATGATATGGGTATGGCATATACTTTCTCTACTTTGAAACATGAAAAAAATTGTGTACCTTGGATAAACATTGAGGTAAATACACATTTTAGGAAATTGACCCCACTTTCTTCAGGATTTCATAGGGTTCAATGAACCTTAGACTCAGCTTTACCTTCTTACCAAAACCCATCACACTTCTCTATGGTAAAAATTTTAAAAAAGACATGATCACATACCTCAAAATAAATACCCTTCCACTGGTTATCCGCATAACTTTTCTTCCTTCTCTGAGCTATCCACATGTGTTTCTGTATTAAATTATCTTTCTCCTCCATATCTTCTACAAGTTTTGGACCCATTAGTTCCTTTCAACTACATCATACAATAAATTCAAAGTTCGACATTGTTTTCCATATAATGCCACAAATAGTGTCATCTGAATACTAGAATGAAAACATTTATTATAAGAAAATTCAACCAAAGAAAGATTTTGGACCAAAATTCCTTAGTAATCTATTTAAGAAGCACATATCATATCTTCCAATGTCTTAATTGTTCATTCTGAATACCCATCTTATTGAGGATGAAAAGTTGTACTAAAATATAATTCAGTACCCAATGACATCTGAAGGCCTTTATAAATGTTTAAAGAAATCCTAGGATCATGAACATATACAATGGAGAGGGGAACTCCCTGAAATCTAACTATCTATTTAATATACAACTGAAAAAGTTGATAAAGAGACAAAGTATCCCAAATAGGAAGGAAATGATAAGATTTTGTCAATCAATCAACAATACCCCAGATTGCGTTGTTACCTTGAGATTTCTTCAGTAATCCCCTAATGAAGCCGATGAAAATATTTTACCATTTCCACTCTGGAACTAGTAAAGGATGAATCATCCCTTAATGTAACTATTTCTCCACTTTAACATGTTGACAAGTCAAACATTTCACAGTAAATTCAACAATATCTATTTTCATTCCATCCCAACAGTAATACTCCAAAAGATCTCTATATTTCTTTCTACTACCAGGATAAACTGAAAAGGGAGAACTATGAGATTCACATAACAACTCTTTCTTCAACTATGAATCACAAGGCACACATAATCTCTTCCCAAATATCAAAATACAATGATTATCAATGTTAAATTTAGGCAAATTACCCTTATGAACCAACAATATCATTTCTTCAACTCACTGTCTTCCTTCTACGCTTTCTCAATTATGTCTAAGAGGGATTATTTCACTAACACCTGAAACAAAATAGAGGAATTTCATGTACCAAAAACTTCTATTCCAAATTTCATCAAATTGTTAACCAAAGGATCTTATTCCAAACATAACATGGTTAATGTAGTATTAATTTTTTGACTCAAAGAATCAGTCACTTTATTTTCTTTTCCAACATGGTAATGAATCGTACAATCATATTCTTTGACTAATTATAACCGTCTCCAATGTCTCATGTTCAATTCATTCTCATTGAATATATACTTAAAACATTTGTGGTTAGTATGTATTTCACACTTTACTCTATACAAATTATGCATCTAAATTTTTAATGCCAAAACAAAAGTAGATAATTCAAAATCATGTGTAGGGTAATTTAACTCATGATTTTTCAACTGATGTGAAGCATAAGAAATTAAATGATCATTATTCATTAGGACACAACCTCGTACTTTAAAATAACCATCACTATAGATAAAAAATTCACCATTTTTGGAAGGCAAGGCCAAACATGGAGCATTCACCAATCTTTTTTCAATTCATGAAAAAAATCATCACATTCTTTGGTCTAGATGATCTTAAAACCTTTTTAAGTTAAATTAGTAAGTGGGATAGATAATCATGAAAATTTCATAAAACCCCCTTCTTTAATAGCCTTTCATACTAAGAAAACTATGAAACTCATTTATCTTTGTGGGTATTGGCCATTCTTTAAAAACATTTGTTTTAGCGTGATCAACATTTATGCCATATTTTGAATCAATGTGACCAAGGAATGATTTTTTTTGTAACAAAAACTCACACTTTCTAAATTTCCCATACAATTTATTTTCCTCAAATGATTGAAAGAAAACCCTTAAAGGACTTTCATATTTTTATTTACTTTTGGAATATACCAAAATATCAACAATAAACACAACCACAAACTTATCCATGAACTCAGGGAAAATTCCATTCATGAGATCCATGAATACAGCAGGTTCATTGCTTATCCCAAAAGGCGTAACTACAAATTCATAACGGTCATATCTAGAATGAAACGCGGTCTTCAGAACATCTGCTTCCTTTACATTCAACTGATGGTATCCCAACCTCAATCCAATCTTCCAAAAATACTATGCTCTTTGGAGCTGATCAAATAAATCATCGATATGATCCAAATGATACTTGTTCTTAATTGTGATATTATTCAAGAATCTATAATTAATGAAAAGTCTCATTGAACCATATTTCATTTTAACAAAAAAGACTGGAGCACCCCATGGTGATGTGTTAGATTGAATGAATCCTTTATCTAAAAACTTTTGTAATTGTATATTTAACTCTAAAATAATATTTTGATCCATTCGATAAGGGGGTTTTGAAATTGGATTTCAATTAGAAACTAAGTCAATAGTAAATTCAAGTTCCCGATCATGTATCATACCAGGAAACTCATCAGAAAAAACATCAAGATACTCATTTATTACTGGAACATCATTAATCTACATAGTGAATTTGTTTTCAGCAATATGTGAAAGGTAAAATTCCTTCCAATATTTAACTAGTTTCTCAGCTTCCTGATATATTATCCTAGATAAGGGTTCATTCTTGTACACAAAATGAAAGTATTTCTATAAAGAAACCTATTTATCTCTACTTTCAATTATAGTATGGTAACCAGAAATCCAATCTGTTCCCAAGATAACATAAAAATCAAATAAAGGAAAAAAATAAGTTTTTCTGGTAAGTTCTTTCCACAAATAATGATATGAAGATTCTTATAATTTATTTTTTCCTCAATATTTCCCACAGGTGTTTTCACCATAAGTTAGTGATTTATTTCATGAGGTGGAATTCCAAATTTACCAAAAAATTTCTCAGAAATGAATGAATGTGTAAATCCTGAATCAAACAACAAATTGGTAGAATATAAAAAAACAAAGTTCATGATACCCCTTATTTGATGGTCCCGCATCAACTGTAGTAGTAGAAAAAGATTTTCCCTACCCTTTTGCTTTTGATATGTCTGGTATCCACCCTGGGTAATAAATTTTGGACACACATTGGCATAATTCCCAAACTCATTGCAACTAAAACATCTTACCACTGGCTTTTCATTACTTGTTTGATCATCTTTCTTATAGTTATGAGCGATATGACCAGTCTAACAACACCATAAGCACATCCCATATTTTGAGATAAATTCTCCGTGATAATTTTTTACCACACTTCTCTCATGATATAAATTTAATTTTCTTACCTCCTGGCTTCATTGATTAATACTTTCCCTTTTCCTTCCAACTAGACCTCTTCTTTTTCTTACTCCAATAAAACACTTCATCATAAAAAAACTCCATTTCTACATTATTGTCACATCTGACAAGTTTCTTATAGTTTTTGAGTTCACAAGAGTCTAATTCTCTTTGATTTTGTGGATTTAGTCTAGTGTAAAATCAATTTATCTTACTATAAAGATCTCAGATGAAATTTGGAGCATATATTTCTAGTCGAGTGAACTTTTCTTCATAAGTAGCCACTGATTCATCCTCCAGCCTCAATTCCAAGAATTTTTTTTCCATCCTAAGTCAAACCACTTTAGGAAAATATTTCTCCAGAAGCATAACTTTGAATTCTTCCCAACCAAGATAATCAATCTCCTCACAATCCCTGATATTTTTTTCCATCAACCACCACTGATCTGATTCTCCTTCGAAACGATAAATAGAATGACTAACCATTTGATTGTATGTACAACCCATAAAATCAAAAATCTTTTCCAGTACTTTAATCCACCCTTCAGCTTGAATAGGGTTAGAGGATCCTCTTAATGATGTGGGATGATGCCTCATGAAACGATTCACAATAGACATGTTTCTATGGGGTTCATCTGGTTGATCTCATGCATGTATACTAGCACTATTTATAGCCTGAGTCAATTATGCCATTACTGCAACAAATTGTTTTGTTCTGATTCCTACCATCTTGGGATGCTTATTTGGAAGTTTATTCTCCTATGTATGACTTCCCAACATTGATTCCCTATTTCCTCTGTGAAAAAACCATTCTGAACAAACATATCATAGATGAACCAACATTATAATCTTCAAATTTTATATCATTTAAATTTCACCATAATGTAAAAAACATTTACGTGTATTCCATTAACAAAATTATAACTCCTAAATTTATCTAAACTAGTCTCTGATACTAACTATAAGGCCTCAACCTTAAAACTTACATAATTTTGAATTAATTTAATAATTCTATAAGGGATACATAAAGATGGAAAATTGTTAGTTTTCAAAATAATATGTAAACCTTGAATACATTATCATAAGGAATACTCATTGCCTTTATGAAGTAGTAAATGCTCTTCATTGAATAAAATATCATTGCTTACTCTTTTTTAAACAAAATATTACCATAAAACCCATTGATAGAACAAATAACACATAAAAGGTAAACTTGGGACATAATCATAATTAAATGGAATAACCATATGGTTGACTTCCACAAATCATTCTTACAAATAGAATAGCCATATAACTGACATCCATACCCAATGAATGGGAGGATATAACATTAAAACCCATACTTGGTTTATCATGGAACCACTCTTCATTTGGTTTATCACATAACCATATTTCAAATTTCAAAGCACCATTATATAATCACCACACATTAAAGATTGTAAATATCAACATTCCAATCAAAAAAAAATTCATTTGGAATAACAAGAAATAATATAAAGATATTAAAATTGTAAATCCACGTTCAAAGACATTTTCAATACCAAAATTTTTAAATATGGTATATGATATTTATTTTCCATTTAAAAACATCGCGGCTTGTTAAAGAAGCCAAATAACAAATAATGCTCACGGCGGTGGAAAGGTCGTTGTCAACGCGTACGTTAAAAAGAGACATTACCTTTTTCATTTATTAAAACACTACAAAAAAAATATTCCATTTGAATGAAATTAAATTTCAAAGGGTTTTATACACCATATACAATCAAGTCATGTATAAATCAAAATATGTCTCAAAGGAAGAAGATTGAGACAAAGTCCCCTACCTCGTGTCCGACATGACTCGTTCGTTATTTAATTTCCTGAATAATAAACTTAAGTTAATTTACAATTGCTTCAGAACCTTTTTCATTTTTATTATTCCTTTTATATAACTTATAAACTTGTTATTAAAATTAGTAAATTATTTGAGTGAAAATCAGACATTTTGTCGATGTTCATAACATGAGTCAAAAATGAACTTGTTATAATTATAAATTGTCCATGTGGTCAAAATTCCATTATCTCTAAAATAATATTCATGATTTAGATATCATATATATCATATATATCCAGTATTTGTATATTTAGAATAGTCCATATCATTTAGATACAATAAATTAAATGCACTATTCATGGAAATGGTAAGCGGTACGTACGCATGAATGCTACTTTCATTTCTTATTCATATTTAAAGGAATGAAAAATATATTATTCATAGGTATATTATAATTCCAGTATAATATATATTTTAGACAGGTTATATAAGTTCACTAATTCCATCCTTTAAATGTTCCATGTATAGCATGAATGAGTCATATCATTCTGAGGGGGCGGTTGCCCGCACTTCCTCAAATTAATTATCATATTCATAAAACACGAAAAGAATAAACGTATATTCTAAATGAGAAATAAAGAAAAATATAGATAAAATAAATATCATATATATCATATATAATTACATTTATATCATAATGGCCCCCATAATATGTGGTAGAAAAATATTGAACAATCATCGTTTCATGAGGCAGTAGTTCTCCATCCTTAGAAACCGTATGTTCTATATCCATTAGACAGAGGTGTGTATATGTGTAGCTCAAATTATTCTCATAATAAAAACCTAGTATATTTAGGTTACTGGTTTTGTTATAAAAACAATTAATAAGAAGAGAACAGAGAGTGGATAAGGAAAAATAATGGAATGGAACTTTTGGGAATACATTACCTCAAATCGGTTAACTTCTTCGGATTTCATCCAAATGGATCTCTTAAATTACCTTCTTCTAAGGGAAAAGATTCTAGGAGGAAGGGAGGAATATTGGAAACTTTTTTGGGTAGAGTTTGGATGAGCCAATGGGACTTGAAAGGTGTGAGTAAGGGTTAGAGGTGGTGTCCTTTTATAAGTGGGAGCAGGGGCACTTTAGGAATGTTTGAAAGTATAATTTTATTATTAATTGATTTTAGAATCATAATAACATAAAAGTGGTATATTTATAATCTCATATGAGTATGGTTATAAAAAATATTATCCAATAGGTTTTAGACAAGTTTGGGTCATAAAATTAACCTCATCTTTTTTCTTTAACCCTTTGTAAACTAATTTAACTTTTACCATGTCTTCTTGTATATTTATAATATATAGTTTCCATAGTTACTATAAAATGAAAATAAAACCAAAAATGGAACATTAATGACATTATAAACATAATATATGTCATTTGGCTGAATCATATATTTTTTGGTCTATTATATCACTTAATAAAATATTAATTTATTTAAACACTCATTTATGTCAATATTTATACTATTCATATCATGACTTTTTAAAAATCCCTAAAAACAGGATTCATTAGAAAAAAAGTAATTAATTCAAATATAACAAATCACAATCATAAAAAAAATTCTTTTATGGAATAAAAATGTTTCAAAATAAATTTATTTTAATATTTATAATCTCACTTATTTAAAACATTCATTAATTTGGTAATCACTACATCATCATTGTGTCGTAAATAAAATTATTTATTTGATGTCTATATGTTATAAATAAAATAACTTGATTTAGTAAATATTTTTATCCTTATAAGGATTATTTAAATTAAAATATATAACATACATAAACCAATATAAAAATTGTTTTATTAAATGATACATGTTTAGGTTATATTTTCCTTAACCTTAAATTAAAATTAATTAAATGTCCTTTTCACACAAAAGTGGCTCCATGGGATCCTAAAATTGATATAAGGATGGCCATGGTCAGAAGTATCTCATCCAATATGGTTAGGACACGTGTTAGGGTAATTTAATATTATTATATTATTATTTTTTACACTTATTTACCAAATTTACCCTTTATCTATGGTAAATAAAATATTTACTGAAGTTACTATTCATAATGTCTAAAAATAAAAGATTCATATTTACACAATTTAGACCACCTAATTCCAAATATGGAATCCATTTCTCCAAATTCAAAACACAGAAGTTTCAGATATTATTTAAAAAGTAAATATTGTTGTCAAAACTAAAAAATGTGTTTTTAAGAAGTAAAAACTACCAAAAGATTGACATGTGTTAATGTCCAATTACAAGGTGAAATAACATCCAATGATGAACAATGGATTAAATGAAAAAAAATTAATCTAATTAGAATTTAAAAACAATTATAATGACAATCTAATCATATAAATAAATTATATGAACAGACATTTTTGACTTAAAATGCAATATTTTTCCCTATTCATTAAAAATTAAATTTAACAGAAAAAAAACCAAACAATTCACCAAAGTAAATTTTTATATCCCACTTCTAAATAAGATTTTTATTTTGTCAAATGAAACATATAAAAGTGAAAAAAACTATATTTAAAAAAGGATCTCTGTCAAAAGGAGGTAAAGTACCTTTTAAAAATATTAGAGTATTTATGCATAAAATTGGATTCATTCTCATTTTAAGCCTAAAAAATTTATTGGATAAAGTTAAATATATTTAACAATAATGTATAATCATATTATAGTTAGTTCTGTTGATTCCTGGAAATACAATGGCTAGGTGTTAACTACCATTAAGAATAATATTATATTCTTATTTTTTAGTATGACTCAGCCTTATGTGCAACATGAGATTTCAGAGAAACCCATTGTTGCATGTTGGCTACTCAATGTAACATAGAATCCCCTTTAAATTAAAACTAATATTTAATTCATAAATATTAAAAAATATTAAAATATCATATTTTTTATTTATCTAGGATGTCACATCCTTCACCCAATTTGGGAATTGCATCTTACAATTCTATTCACTTATCAAATAAGTGGGGGTATTTATCCCTTATAGCATCTTTAGATTCCCATGTCTCCTCTTCGACCATATGGTTTTTCCAAAAAAATCATTTACCTGATCAATTACCTTATTCCGCAATACTTTCTCTCTTTTATCAGGACTTTAGACTGCTTGTTCCTTAAAAGAAAGATTATCTTCCAATTGAACTACCTCTCGATTCAAAACATGAGATGGATCCAGAAAATACATTATCAACATTGAAACATGAAAATCATTGTGTAGCTCAGATAAACATGGAGGTAAATCCACTATGTACACAAGTGATCCAACTTTATATAAGATTACATAGGGTCTAAAGAACCTCAAACTCAGATTTCCCTTATTACCAAAACACATCATACTTTTCCATGGTGAAACTTTGAAAAAAGACATGATATATTACACCTAAACAATGTTCCTTCCTCTGGTTATTCGCATATCTTTTCTACCTGCTCTGAGCTATCTAGATGTGTTTCTGTATCAACCGAACTTTCTCTACCATCTTTTCTACCAATTGTGGTCCCATCACTTCCCTTTCACCTACTTCATCCCAAAAAGCTGGAGTTTGAAATTACTTTCCAGGTAATGACTAAAATGGATCCATCTATATACTGGAATGATAATTGTTATTATAAGAAAACTCAACCAAAGAAAAATTTTGTCCCTAACTTCCCTAGTAATCCATTGATGAAACACATAGCATATATTCCAGTGTCTGAATTGTTCATTCTGACTGCTCATCTGATTGATGATGAAAAGCAATACTGAATTTTAGTTAATTACTCAAATACTTCTAGAGGCCTTTCAAAAAGTTATAAATAAACCTAGGATCACAATCATATATAATGGAGTGCATACCACCATGAAACCTGACTATCTCTTGGACATACAACCAAGCGAGTTGATCTTGAAACAAATTATCTCGAAATGGATAGAAATGAGAATGTTTAGTAAATCGATAAATAATAACTCTGATTGCATTGTTACTTGGAGATGTATTTGGTAATCCCATAATGAAGTCTATTGATATATTTTCTCATTTTTACTCTGGCACCCGTAATGGAGAATCATCCCTTTCAGTAACTACCGCTCTATTTTAACCTATTGACAAGTCAAACAATTCACAGTAAAGTCAGTAATATCTATTTTTATTCCACACCCCCATTAATACTTCTGAATATATCTATACATCTTAGTATTGCTGAGATCAACTGAAAATGGAGAACTATAAGCTTCACATAACAACTCTTTCATCAAATGTGAATCAAAAGGTAGAAATAATCTCTTACCAAATCTCACAATGAAATCGTTATCAATGATAAATTTATGCAACATACCCGTATGAACAAACTCTACCTTTTTCTGCAACTCACTCTCTTCCTTCTGCACTTTATTAATTCTGTCCAAGAGAGATGATTTCACAGACACCTAAAGAAAATCATATGAATTTTCTACACCAACATCTTCTATGACACAATTCATCTAATAATTAATCAAATTATCTTATTCAAAATGTAACATAGTTAATAAATAATTACTTTTTCGACTCGAAGCATCAGCCACTTTATTTTCTTTTCCTGGATAGTAATGAATCATGTAATAAGAATCCTTGACTAATTCCGGTCATTTCCTCTGTCTCATGTTGAATTCTTTATGAGATAATATATACATCATACATTTCTAGTCAGTATATATTTCACACTTTACTCCATACAAATGATGCCTCCAACTTTTTAATGCAAAAAATTAAGTTAATTCCAAATCATGAGTAGGATAATTTAACTCTTGAGTTTTCAACTGACATGAAGAATATGGAATTGCCTAATCATTCTTCATCAGGACACAACCAAGTCCTTTCAACAAAGCATCACTATAGATAAAAAATTCACATTTTCGGAAGGTAGGGACAAAACTGGAGCATTCACCAATATTTTATCAATTCTTGAAATCAATCATCACATTATTTTCTCTAGGTGAACATAACATCTGTTCATGTTGACTTGGTCAGTGGGATAGCTAACCATGAAAAATTATAAACAAACCTTCTTTAATAGCCTTAAAAACCAAGAAAACTACAAATCTCAGTTATATTTCTAGGTCTGGGCCATTCTTCAACAACTTTTCTTTTAATAGGATCAACAGTTATGCCATTTTTTGAAACAATGTGACCAAGGAATGAAATTTGTTGTAACCAAAACTCACACTTGGTAAACTTACCATTCACTTTATTTTCTTTTATGGTTTGGAAGACAACCCTTAAATTACTTTCATGTTCCTATTTAATTTTGGAATATACCAAAATGTCATCAATAAACACAACCACTAACATATCCAAGAACTCACGGAAAATTTTATTCATAAGACACATGAATATAGGAGGTGTATTTGTTAACCTAAAAGGCATAACTAAAAATTTATAATGGACATATCTTGTATGAAATTCGGTCTTAAAAACATCTATTTCCTTTACTTTCAACTTATTGTGGCCCTACCTCAAGTAAATCTTCGAAAAATACTGAGCTCCCTAAAGCTTATCAAAAAAATCAGCGATCTAAGGTAAAGTATAATTGTTATTAAGTGATATTATTCATGGCTATATAATCAATGAAAAGTCTCATTGAACCACCATTATTTTTAACAAACAAGACTAGAGAACCCCATGGTGATGTGCCTGTTCGAATGAAACCTTTATCTAAAAACCCCAAAAATTGTTTCTTTAACTCTAAAAGTTAAATTTTAGACCTTCAATAAGGGGGTTTTGAATTTGGATTAGCATTTGTAACTAAGTCAATACTAAATTCAACTTCATGATCTAGTGTAATACAAGGAAACACATTAGTAAAAACATAAATATACTCATTTACTACTACAAGATAATTAATCTAAAATGTTCCTTCATTTTCAGCAATATGTACAAGGTAAAATTAATTTCCATCATTCACTAGTTTATCAGCTTCCTAATATGTTTTCATATATAAGGGTTCATTCTTGTATACAATCTGAGAGCCTTTCTGAAAAGAAACCTCTTTAACTCTATTGAAAATATTAGCATGGTAAATAGAAATCTGATACATTCCCAAAATAACATCAAACTCCACTAGAGGAAAAACAACAATGTTTTTTGGTAAACTCTTTCCAAAAATAAGGATAGGAAGATTTTTATAATTTCTTTTTTCCACAACATTTCCCCTAGGTTTTTTTACCATATGTTTTGGATTCATTTATTGAGGTGGAATACCAAATTTAACTGAAAATTTCTCAAGAATGAAAGAATGTGTAGATCCTGAATCAATCAACACATTGGGATAATCTGAAAAAATAAATCAAGGACTTGAGACCACTTAATTTTATGGTCCCACATCAATCGTAGTAGTAGAAAAAGATTTTTCCCCACACTTCTTCTTTTGATCTGTCTAGTTTCAACCCTGGGTAATCAACTTTAGACACATATTGGCATAATACCAATACTCATTGCAACTAAAACATCTTACATCTAGCTTTCCATTTCCTACTTGATCATATTCCATACTGTTACGAGCAATATGACCAGTCTTACCACAGGGGAAGTACTTCCCCGTTTTTTAGAGACATTCTCCAGGATTCTTTTCACCAAAATTCTCACAAGATGAAAATTTAATTTTCTTACCTCGAGGAATCTTTGATGAATATTTTACCTTTTCCAACCAACTGGACCTCTTCTTTTTCTTACTCTCATGGAACACATGATCATCATAAAACTCTATTTCTACCTTCTCAGCACATCTGACATGTTTCTCATAGCTTTTGAATTCACAAGAGGCTAATTATCTTTGATATCGTGGCATCAATCCTAATTAAAATTGATTTATCTTAGTATCATTATCTTGGATGAAATTTAGAGCATACCTTTCTAGTTGAGTGAAATTTTACTCATAAGTAGAAAATTATTCATCCTCCTACCTCAATTACAATAATTTCTCCTTCTTAATTCGAACCGCCTTAGGAAAATATTTCTCAAGAAACATATCTTTGAATTTGTCACAACCAAGAGAATCAATATCCTCACTATCCCTAATATTTTTATCCATTAACCACCAAAGATATGTTTCTCCTTAAAAATGATAAATAGTGAGACTAACCATTTGATTGTATGTACAACCCATGACATCAAAAATCTTTTCCAGTGCTTTGATCCACCCTTCAGCTTGAACAGGGTCGGATGATCCTCTGAATGATGGGGGATGTTGCCTCCTGAAATGATCCACTATAGACATATTCCTCAATGGTTGATCTTGTAGATATCGTGCATGTATAAAACCAACATTTATAGCCTGATTCAACTACACCATTACCGGAACAAACTATTTAGTTCTGATTTCAACCATCTTAAGATGCTGATTTGGAATATTATTCTCCTCTGTATGACTTCCCAGCACTGCTACCCAGTTTCCTCTATGGAAAAACATTCTGAACAAACATATCATAGATGAAGCAACATGGTAATCTTCAAGTGATATATAATTTCAATTTTACCATAATGTAAATATCATTTATTGATATTCTGTAAAAATTTCTAACTCCTAAAGTTATCTAAAACGACCTATGATACCAAATATAAGTCCATGTCCTTATACATTACATAATATTGAATTAAGTTAATAATTCAAATTTATTATCTTTTCAGGTTTAGAGGTTCATATAATTATGTAATAACATATACATTAAAACTTGAATATTACATGTAGAAACTTCAACTCATTATCCATTCATTCATAAAATAGAAACTCTTAAAAATAATAAAACATGATTAGTTCCATGTTTTAAAGAGCATGAATTTTCCATGATCCCACCCTTGACCCTATTCCACTTCAAGACCAATGAAAAACATTTCAAAAACATGAGATGAGAATAAAAAATCAATAAGGGATACATAAAGATGGAAAATTGTTATTTTTCAAAACAACATGTAAACCAAGAATAATTTGTCATAAGTAATACTTTTCACCTTTATGATGTAGTAAATACTCTTCACTGAATAAAATCTCACTCTTTACCCTTTTGTAACCCAAATATTACCATAAAACACCTAAAAAGAACACATAACATATAAATGGTAAACTTGGGACATAATCATACTTATATGGAATAACCATACGGTCGAGTTCCACAAATCATTCTTACAAATGGAATAGCCATACGGCCGACTTCCATACCCAATGCATTGGGGGAAATAACGTATCCTCCCATACTTGTTTTATCACAGAACCACCAATCAATTGGTTTATCACCTAACCGCCCGTCAAATGTCCAAGAACCATTATATAATCTTCACACATAAAATGATTTCAAATATCAACATTTTAATCATAAAAAAATACATTTACAATCACAAGAAATAATTTCAAGATATTGAAATATTAAATCCACTTTCGAAACAATTTTCAATACCAAAATATGTAAAAATGTTATATGGTATTTATTTTCCATTTAAAAACACCATGACATGTTAAGGAAGCCAAATATCAAATAATGCTCGCAGTGGTGGAAGGGTTATTGTCACCGTGTTCATTAAAAAGAAACATTACATTTTTCATTTAGTAAAACGCTACATATAAAAAGACTCCCTTTGAATGAAATTAAAATTCAAAGGGTCTTATATACCTTATAAAAGCAAGTTTTGTATAAATCCAAATATTCCTTAAGGAGAGAAGATTGTGATAAAGTCCCTTACCTCATGTCCGACTTGACTTGTTAATTATTTAACATCCTAAATAATAAATTTAAGTTAATTTTTACTTTCTTCATAACCTTTTTCAAGTTTATTATTCCTTTTATATAACTTGTTACCTTGTTATAACAATTAGTTTATTATTTGAGTTCGTATCAGAAATTTTTTCGATGTTTCGGAACTTGAGTCAAAAATGAATTTGTTATAATTATAAATTGTCCATGTCATCAAAATACCATTATATCCATAGTGATATTCTTGATTTAGATATCATATATATCATATATATCCATTATATATGTATTTATAATATTCCATACCATTTGGATATAAGAAATTAAATGCACCGTTCATAGAGACGGTAAGCCCTACATACGCATGAACGCTAATTTCATTTCCTTTTCATATTTAATGGAATGAAAACTAAATGATACATAAATATATTATAGTTAACGTTTAATATATATGTTTTAAATGTTAAATAATTTCATTAATTCCATCCTTTATACATTCAATTTATAGCATGAACGATTCGTATCACTTTGAGGGGCGGTACTTCGCACTTCCTCAAATTAAGTTATTGTATTTATACAAAATGAAAAGCATAAAGGTATGTTCTAAATGAGAATAAAAGAAGATTATAGATAAAATAAATATCATATATATCATATATAATTACATTTCCATCATAATTTCCACCATAATAGGTGGTAGGAGACGATTGAGTAATCATCGTTTCGTGAGTTGTTCACCGTCCACAAAAACATTTTGTTCTATACCCATTAGACGGAGGTGTGTGTAAGTGTAGTTAAAATACTTCTAATAAAAACAAACTAGTATATTGAGGATACTATTGTATTTATATAAACAAATAATACCAATATCATATGGAGTATAGAAGAAAAAATAATGGAAACGTACTTGAGAGAAGACGTTACCTCCAATTAGGTAACTTATTTTGATTTGAGCCAAAGGGATCTCTTGAACTACCTTATACCTTGGGGAATGCTTATTGTAGGAAGAGAGGCATTTTGGTATTTTATTTGGGAATATTTTTTACGATCCAATGGGTTTTGATAGGTGTGAGTAAGGGTTACAGGTGGTGTCCTTTTATAAGAGGGAGGAGGGGAAACTTAAGAATGTTTGATATATTATTTTATTATTAAATTATTTTCATATTACAATAAAACAAAAGTAATTTATATTGAATATCAAATGATTATGGGTAAAAATACTCTCATCCAATGGGTTTTATATCATTTTATTCTATAAAAGTAACCTTATCTTTTAGCTTTAACCCTTAGTAAACTAATTTAACTTTTACCATGTCTTCTTGCATATTCATAATATATGGTTACCATAGTTACTATAAAATTCCCAGAGACACCGAAATGGATAATTAATGTTATTTTTAACATCATATGTGTCAGTTTGATGAATCGTAGATTTTTAGGACTATTATATCATTTAATAAAATACTAATTGATTTAAAAACACATTTATGTCAATTTTTATACACATCATATCATGACATTTTTAAAATCCTTAACAACTTTATTAATTCTAAAAAACATCATTAATTCAAATATAACAAGTAATAATCATCAATGAAAATTATTTATGGCATAAAACGTTTCAAAATAAATTTATTTTAATTTTTATAATCTCATTTATTTAAAACATTCATTAATAAGGTAATCACTACATCACCATTGTGTCATAAATAAATTTTTTTATTTGATCTCTATAACTTATAAATAATATACCATGATGTGTGAAATATTTTTTTATTTACAGTGACTATTTATATTCAAATATACCACTTATATAAAACCATATAAAAATTGTTTTAGTAAAAGATACATGTTTAGGTTAAATTCTCCTTAACATTAAATTAAAAGGAATTAAACATCATTTTCAGAACGAAGTGGCTTCATGGGGTCCTAAAATTGACCCAAGGATGCCCATGGTTAGAAATATATCATCTAATAGGGTTATTAAATGTTTTAGGGTAATTTAATATTAATATAATATTAATATTTTTCCCTTATTTACCAAATTTTCCATTTTACCATGGTAAATAAAATATTTACCGATGTTACTATTCATAATTTCTAAAAATAAAACTTATCTATTTAAACAAATTGGACCTCCTAATTAAAAATATGGAATCTATTTTTCCAAATTCAAAAACCAGAAGTTGGAGAAATTAATTTAAAATTAATTCTCATTTTCAAAACCAAAAGGCGTATTTTTAGGAAGCAAAAACTATTAAAATATTGACATGTGTTTATGTCAAATTTCAAAGTATAATTACTTACAATGACCAAAATTGGATTAAATGATAAAAATATAATCTAATTTCACTTTAAAAATAATTAAAAGGTCAATATAATCATATTAATAAATTAGATGAAAATTCAGTTTTGACCTAAAATGCAGTATTTTTCACTATTCATTTAAAAATGAACTCTATCAGAAAAATACAAAAAAATTACCCAAAGTAAATTTTGATGTCCCGATTATAAAGAAGAAGTTTATTTTGTCAAATGGAATAAATTAAAGTCATAAAAACTATTTTTAAAAAGGGTTCACCGTCAAAAAGTGGGAAAACTACCATTCAAAAATATTATAGTATTTATGCTTAAAATTGAATTTATTCTCATTTTAAGCCTCTAAAGATTATTAGATAAAAATAAATATATTTAAAAAACATTTATAATCATATTTTAGTTATCTCTGTTCATTCTCACCAATACAATGGATATGCGTTAAATACCATTTAAAATAATATTATATTATTATTTTTTCATTAGGACTCAACCTTGTGTACAATATTAGATTTAGGAGAAACCCATTATTTCATGTTGGGTACTCCATCGAACAAATAATTAATTTTAAAAGTAAAATTAATATTTAATTCACAAAAAATTAATAAACAAGAAAATATCATGTTCTTTATTTACCTATGATATTAGAGAGATAACTTGCATGGGATGATACCCCCCATGTTCTTGATCCTTATCTGTTCTTGGATGGCTGGTACGACACCGTTGGATCCCTTCATATTATCACAATATGCCTTGGATACACTCCTTGGATCTAGCATTGACCAGTAGGTGCCATAGTTAAATCCCATCAGGCCCTATCTCTACTTATCCCCATTTTACCATGGCCGATCACCTTATACTTGGTAGGCACCACTTTGTGGAATTCCTTGGATTACGCTCCTTGGATTGCACTCTTACCCTTAGCCAGGGTATAGTTACAACTTAGTTGGTGACCCTTGAGGTCTATGTTTCCTGGGTTATTATCTTAGAGCTTTCACTATCTATATGTCATGAGACTATCTCAGTGTTGGTCATGACTCATGTGATCTATTAATATAAACCGGTAATTTATTGATTAATGAATTGCATACATGTTAAGACACTAGAAGTGGTATGAACTATGTACTTAGGTATTTAGCAATATTGTACTGCTTTACTTTGTATATACATTCTTTCACACTATTAAATTTCCATTACATGGTCTGGATGTTATAGAAATCATTGGTAGTGGCCCACTAGGATTTATATAACACCATATCTAGGTGTTGATTACATGGTTACAGGTGTTGACAAAGATAATCATATGGCTTCGAAGACTTGATTTTCGTATTGTTTAGTTTGGATCTAGATAGTAGGGGACCGAGTAAGAAATCAGGATTCTTGGGATAGTCTTTTGATTCCTTCATAATTTGTTGACAATACTATGAATGATATATTTTATCCATGTTTTCTCGTTTTCTAATGACATGAAATACCATTATCCCTTGTTGTATGCTTCGATGTTTTTCTAGTTATTTTAGTTATTTTCAATATTGTCCCAATTTTCCATTGTGTATACTATTTAAAAATATTGTTTCTGCTATTTATTTATGTATACTCTCATCATTAGTGCTACACTTTGGTAGTTAGGGAATAGTCTCTCCATGGACACACCATAGGCCCTTGCTGCTAATCTGAAACCTCTAGCATTTAGGGAGATGTGCTTGAAGCCATGTCACCCACAAGGATTGGGGCACTCATTGAGTGGAATCCAGGTCTGGTACGTCCCATGGAATGTACCCAAATAATTATAAATCTTTTTCCTCACATTTATTCATCTTATTTACATAAAAATGTAGATTTAATTTTAGGTGACCAATTTATATGTTCTTTATTTTCAAAACTTTTTCCCTTTTTTAAAAAATCTTTTTACAATATTTATTTATTTGTATGATCTTTCAGTTTTTCATTTTGGGAATTCATAAAGAATTTTTTAGCTACTATTTGAGTGTTTTTTCCACTTATTATTATAAAATCCATGGAATTGTCCCTAGGGTTTATTTTAGGTATAATAGGAAGCATACGTTTTTTCCTCTGATTCATACCCCAAGAAAGTTGTCTCATTTGAGTTTCTAGATTTTGAATTCTTATATAAGATTGAATTTTATCAAAATCATATTGGGATTTTTTTATTAAGTTTAGTATTTAACTTTATATCTTGATATACAATTATATTTATGGTTTTATCAAACTAATAGAACATTTGTTCCTCGATATTCTATTTTGAATTGAAAGGTTCTGCCCTCTATTGGTTTTGTAATTTTTTTCTAGGTTGATTTTGGTATGGAGGGGCAGTAGGTTGTCTTATAATTTAATGTTCTTTAGATGATAAATTTATATGGTTTTTATATCCTTGGTTAAATTTTGTAAAAAATGAATCATCTTTATTGGGAATCCTAGGACTATAATTAGAAAAGTATTCATATTCTTGTTGGGATGGAATATCAAAATTAGGATAGATGTTTTCAGTCTGCGCAAACATCACACACTGAGAACATTGTTCTCAATGATTTTGGTTTGTGTTTTGATAGACCACTTGGTTTATATATTATTTGGAATATTAGTTTATTAATGATTGGAGTTCATTTGCGATTTCAGAAAGTTGGGCTTGACTGTCTACTCCGGATCCATTTTTCTAAGAATTTCTATTCACTATTTTTATTCTTGAATTTTTATATTGAGAGTTCAATGAAATTTATTGAAACATTGTCATAAATATTTATCTGTCTTATCATTTTTTTACCCATAAAAGACTGTTCAACCATATTTTTATCGGAAGAGGAAAATACTTCTTAGAAGGTTTCCATGAGAACATGGGATGAGAGTTGATGATGGGGAGACTCCCTAAGTAGGTACCAGAATCTTTCACAATCCTCATTAATGGATTCACCATCCTCTTTGTAGAAACTAGTGTTTTTTGTTCTTAGTTCACCCTTACATATTTTGTGGGTATAATTTGATTACAAATAATTTTTATTCTTGGTCCCAATTTTTAAAAATGTTCTCATATAGACATAAAAAATAATTTATAGAATTACCTTTATGGAAAAAATATAAATAATCTCATTCTATGTTCATTTTATATTATTAAGAGTTGTGGACATTTTTGGAGATTATGGTAGAAGTCCTTATTGAATCCTAGTGAGTCTTCCTTAGAGTGATCAATAAAAGTCAACAATAATGACAAGTGAGACTGTTTGAGTTTATAGTCCCTGGCTCTATGTGAAACTCTTATGGATGATGGGTTGATTGAAAATTGAGGGAGTTGAAACTCCCTCATCCATGGGCTCTCAATTTCTTCATTAAGTGTAGTTTGAATTTTTTGTTTATTTTTTATAGTAGGAACTCTCTCAATAAAAATTTCCATTTTAAATTTGTTTTCTTTTTTAGAGCACACAATGTTTTTGTATTTTAAGGTTTAAAGGATCTAGTCTATTGATCGATGTCACTATGCTCATAAAATAAATAAAAACACATAAAATTTAGCAAAAAAAAAAGAAATAATAGTTCAAGTAAGTAAAAAAAGATTGAAATAAAAAAAAATTCAAAATAGAAAAATATAAAAAATACGTTTTTTAAAATCTTTAAATTTTTATTTTTTTGAGAAATTTTTTTATATATGAATTTTCTTAAACTTATTTTTATTTAGTTTTGAAAAAAATTATTGCTTGAAGCCCTCCTCAACAATGATGCAAAAAATATGAAATGTTCTACATTGAAAAAAAATCAAATTTTAATCATTTATTAACTTCTACTAACTATTATGCATAGCAGTTGGTGGGGTTAAACCCGTTGGAAGGATAAAAAATTAAGAGTGAAACCAAATTTTCAAAAAAAAGTCCACTGTAAATAGTGAAATAGATTTGTTTTTAACTTTCTAATTTAATTGATTTTGAATTTTTTTGAAAGAAAAATTTATGTGATAGTTTTTTAGGACAAATTTATACAATTAAATGATGAAATAGAAAAGATAAGTAGTTCATGAGAAACTAGAACAAGGATTGAGGTAAATAATTGAAGATAAATGCTCATAGAAATTAACACTACTAGATTAAAAATGACATCTTCTTGGTAGGATTTCAATTAAATTCTCAAGATTAAAAAAAATATTGGATCAATCACCCTCTTCATGGGATTGATCACAAAGAAAAATAAATTTTGGAGTTTGCTACTCCAAGAAACATGAATCTGTAATTGAATTTGAAGAAAAACTAATCATAAAAAATCTCGCCAATTGTTGCTGATAATTTTGAAATTAAAGTTGAATAAATTCAATCAATATCAATCTCAAGGATTGATCATGATGTTTTGAGTTAACATTCAAAAGGGTCTAAACTAATTTTGTCAAACACGGTACCAATTGTACTGATTAAAACTAGTTTTTAGTGAATTTAAATCATGATGAAGTGAAAATAATAGGGCTAGTACAATAAATCCTCCCAAACATGAATGTATTTATCCTTGAATCATATATAATTCAAATAAAATGCTATTTCAAATATAAAAATAATGGAAAGATGGAAAATCATGAGAGAAAAGATCTCAACAATCTACTAGAGGTATGTACATCCTCAGTCTCACTTGTCTCTTCGATCTACATCTCTCTTCTGCTTCTCTACCCCCAATGAAAGATGTGTGTCTATCCAATCCATCCATCTGATTCTTGTCTCCTTAAAATTTTTAAGTCATCCATTCTCTTTTTGTTTGTCACCAACAGAAAAAATTCTTACTCTTTACCTTTTACAAATCCCATCACACGTGGTTGTTGTCTTCTACATTTCTTGTTAATATAGAAAACCTATTCTAACTAACTGCTATCAGAGGTTAGGATGAACCTGCATGAAATTCAATATTGAAACTTCATACAGAAAGAGTGTAAATAAATTTAAATTAAAGTGCCAAAAATAAAATATATTATATAATTAAATAAATTTATTATAAAATAATTGAGTATTCAAATAGTTATAAATATATTAACTAAAATTTAAATTTTAAAATTATATTATGAAAAAAAATATTAACATAAATTATTATTATTATTATATATATATTAAAACAATTATTTGTTTACTTATTTTAAATTTATTTTTTATTATAAGTTTTCTTTTAATTAAATAATATATTAGTTAATTATTAATAGTTACATTTTTTATTTAACAAAATCAAAGTTGAAAATTTTATAACTTTATAAAAAGATGAACATTTTTACCCTTTTAAATTATTAAATGTTATTATTTTACTAAATATTTTGTAATTCTTTATTTTATTTAATTATATTATTATCTTTATATTTATTAATTTCTTTGTTAAGTTTACTTATTATTATTATTATTATTTTTCTTCATCATATCCAGCACTGTCAAGGGATTATTCTATATAGTGGGCTTGGCAGCATCTTATAAAGGGGTCCTTTTTCCTCAATGTATCCCATGGAAACTCAGCAGCAAGCTGGATTAGGGTCTCCTAGGTGTGAGGCGGGTCGACGTCCAAATCTAGTTTCATCAAAACTCGAAAGGCATCGACTAGATTCAACACATAGAAAAAGTTATTTAGGTAGGGTTAGCATCGATGAGGATAAAAAAGGATCGACCTCAGCTCAGTTCACCATCAACATCCCCTTCATTCAGTGGTTTCGACTTTAAGATCACATTCAACTGATTCAGTGATTATGTTAGTTTATCTTCTATGGTGGTGGAACAATCCTAATGGTGTGTCTCTGGGTTCAATCGGTGGCATGGAGGGAGGTGATTTGAGTTTAGTGGGTGCCACTGGCCTCAAATCCTTCATATCTGATCTGTATATTGAAAAACATATCTTCATCTGGTGAATGTGGGGGAAATATTTCACAAGTGGATGTTTGTAGAATGGCTTATTGGTGAATTCATTTTTCCAAAAGGTAGAAACAACATTGGAAACTATAGAGTCATTGTTGTCTATAGTGGTGAGTGGGGTGCTCGGAGGTGAGAAGGGGATAGTGTGGCAGTGGGTTACTGTAACTAGTGGCGAGTGAAGATTATGGTGGTGCGTGTTCTACTCATGGGTCAAGAATCGAGTTGTGTCTTACTATGATATGAGGGATGTTGAGATATTCTTATGGTGGTGATACAATTGAGTCACTGGAATCATTGATGGTGGAACCTGAAGTTAGTTCTAAGAAATCCAAAAGAGGAGGCTGTGGATGAGAAGGTGGGACTCATCGTTGGATAGGGAGTCATCGGAGGGAGACCCAAGAGTGAGTTTGGTTTAGAAGAGGAAAAAATTGAGCCACTGCTGGCTAGGTGCCAAAGGGGGATAGATTTCAAGGCAGTGGAAAGAGGGATCCACCATTCTAATTCCAATGGTGAGTAAGTTACCTAGCGGTGCTTCTAGTTCCACTGGTGGATCAGCCGGTATTGGTTGCTGAGAAGCTCAAAAGTGACTCATTAGATAAAAAATTAAAAAAATTAAATATTAAAAACTAAAAAAATTTATTATTATAATGATGTTAAAATTTAAAAAATGAATTAATAAAAAATTAAAAAAAAACTACTAAATAATTAAATTTAAAACCAGAACACAGAAATTGAAAACTAAACTTTAATTAAAACTAACAAAAAATATAAATCAAGACAACTAAATATTTTAAATTTGATGATAAAATTGAAATAAAACATTAAACATAAAATAATTAAATTAATAAAACAAATAAAATTAAATACTTTATTTTTAAATTAAAGTTAAATTATTTTAATAAAAAAATATAAAAAATATTGGTTTATTAAAATAATATGTAATGAATAATTTGTTATTTAATAAAAATATAAAAATTGATAATAATAATTCAATTAGAATTAACATAAAAATTCAATTTGAAAATTATTAAACCTTAAAATTATGTAAAATGTTTAATAATTTTAAAGTTAAAAATAAAAAATTAATTATAGAAAATGATTAATTAATAATTTAAACTATAAAATTATTAAAATTCACTTTATTGGAAAAAGTGTCATAATAAATTAATTAAATGATTGAATAATTAATAAAAATATGTTTCAAATCATGTTAATTAAAGGCCACATCGGGCTAGGTGGGATGACCTCGTGACCCTTGGGACATTACTCAGGATATTGGGTGTTGGTGGGTATTTTTATGCTAGTGTAACACACATGAGGAGATGGACCAAGAATATGAGTGCCATAGATGTCAGAACACATGGTTAGGTTCTATGGTGCATTGAATTGGTACATGTCAGGTGCTGCCGAGTATGTGGTATGAGAATGATGATGATGCCTTCAGTTTTATGGGACTAAATAACTTTAGTTTTAGTTCCTTCAATTGTGAGGTACTTAGAGTGGTGTGGTACTGAGATTGGAAATGAATGGAAAGACCGTTAAGGTTCCTAACTCTATTGACTCTAGATGTGATTTAAAAGCATGTTGTGATAGTGGGAAGATGATTTTCGTATTTTTTATGGTGTCAGGTGGTGGATAATCATGTTTTTTTACCATGGATTGACACCTATAGTGTTGCAATATTTCCAGTTAATGGGAAATGGTGTGATTAACCATGTCACAAGTGATGTTCTTGGATTTCAAGATGAGTATCAGGGGAGCTCCAAGCATGATGAGACAAACATGTTCAGTATAAGGGATACTAGTTTTGGCATGTGATATAGTTGTATCATGTGAGACTCATGAAGGAGTGTGTTGGGGTTTATAATCTGGTGGTAGAGAAGCATGCACCCATTTCCATTGGAAATAGATCAAGTTGATGCACATTATTTATGTTTAGAACCTTTTGGATTTTAAATTTTTGAGTGGTTAGGTGTATTCCAAGGATAGAAGATATTTAATGTGGTGTTTGTGGAATCAGGTACTGAAGGAATGATGATAATTTGAAATGTCTCTTCATCATATAAGAGGCTCAAAAAATGGATTGGGTGTAGTGTCTTGGATAATCAGAGTTAGAAATTGATGGGTGTGTCAAGGGTTGATGTGAAAGGTGAGTATGGATCCAAAAGAGTTTCATTAATTTTGTTATGGAAACATTTCAGGTTTCACTTGAGGATTAGTAAAGGTAAATCCATATGGTGGGGAGTGCATCATCAGTCAATTGGGGGTGAGGCCATCATTATGATTGTGGATTAATGAGGTGTTGAATGATGATATTCCCATTATTTGACAGTATGAAAACGCAGATAATATTATTAATATATCAATTTCATTCCTTCTTAATATTCATAAATTATATTTCATAGACCCATACTCGTTATAAAAATGATAGGTAATTTATTAGTAAAAAAGAAAATTGTTGTATTCTAACCACATTGATTTTCATGCATTTTTTGATTATATTCAGAAGATTAATTTAAAATTTTAGAATACTTATTTGAAAAAATTAACTTTTTTCAGAAATTTAAAATTCAAAATTATTTTATATAGAAATTTTAATAATTTTCTACAAAAATTTAATTTTGATTGAATAGTGGAAAATATAGTTCTAAATTATTGTATTTTATTCATGTATTTACAAGTAATATTATATTTTAGATTGGTTTTAAAATTTAATTAGTTAAAATTGATTAATAATATTATAATAAATTTCATTTGGATCAACATTACACTTTATTTTTGTATAAAAATATTTTTATACATAGAACGATATTTTTATGGGTAATTATTTTTCATTAAATTTTAATAGGGTTGGTTCTAAAATAATTTATACCACTTATAGAAATTCAATATGATAAAATGGAATATATATTTATAATTATCAAGTCCAAATTTTTTAATGAAACCACTTTTATTTTTTTCATTATGAATTGTAACATTGGTAAAAAAAAGTCACAAACCATGGAAACATTTAAAGCAGGTTTAAAGGGTTTAAACTAAAATAATAAGGGTTAAAATGACATAAAAACTTGTCTGAATACAATATATGGTAATATTTATACCCTATCTCATCTCCTCTTGGAATATAATTCATTTTGGAGCCACATTTCGGGACTTATACATTATTATATTTTAATTTAATTAAATATTCCATGTGCTTCCTCTCCCTCACTTATAAAAGAAACCACCCCTCCTCTCTTATCCACACTTCAAGAGCCAATTAGATCCACCAATACCTATATAAATGATTTATTAAAATCCCTCCCCCACATCCTAGAGATTTTTTTGATCATAATATCATCCTAAGAAGGATTTAGGTATAAACATAATGAGTTTATTTGAAGAAGAGGATAACAAAGAACGTACATGAAAAGTCCGACTAGAGGTAAGGAGTATTCTATATTAAAACCTTGTATTAAAATGTTTTGAATAAATATTTTTAGTTTTACTCTATGTCCTTACTATTTTATATATGTTTAAATATTTGACAGAATGAATTAAAAAGGTCATTTTACCTCTCCTTTGACTTTCTTAGAATAATCTATGAATGGAATTATTTTTTCATATTTAATATAGAATGCTTTTATTTCATTACAAAGTACAAATTTAATGTTTTCACAGATACAACATCAATGAGTATTCCCACTTCCAAAAATTTATTTGGTATTTGGATTCCCTTACAATATTTTTTTTCTTTAAATAAAACACATTTTTCCATTATTCTAGATATTTTAGTTTTGAAGATTGTGGTTTTAAAGGAAAGGGATGTATCAATATCCAAATAAACGTTTTACTTATGGGTTCAAAAGTATATTTTTATGATTTAGATGATAGAAATTCAATATTCTATATGTTTTATTTATGTTATAGTACTTTGAAATTATTTACAATGATGGGTGGGCCCGATATGGCTCTTTGGTGCATTGGGTAATGATTATGTTATCCCTAGAATTATGTCTAATTAACCATATAGTTTATTCATTTTTTATGGTTCTTATAGGGTTTCATGAAGTGATTCTATAAATATGATGTCTCATGGAATGTATATTATTTTTTTATTCTTGAAAATTATTCTTCAGGAAAGTATTTAGATTTCAAAGGATAATCTAATTATATTTTATTTAAAGAAATTATTATGAAATTTTAGCATAAAAGGTATATTTAAATGAAAAAGGTTTTCATGGGTTAATGTTTTTTATGAAACCCTCATGAATTTTATTTTTCCTTTATGATTTATTATATAGTATTTTATGAAAAAAAAAATTGGTTGTAAATCTAGTTTCAGTTGTAAGAAATTGTTTATACGGACATTATGTTACTATATTAAAGGTGAACTCTATTAAATGATAACAGGGTTTTGAAATAAACTAATGGGTTCGTTTTCTTCTCTGTATATATATCATAATGATATTTTTTACCATAGTAAGTTTTAGAATTTTTTTCAAAGGGTTTAATACTGAGTAGTTACAATGATGAAGTCATTTTGATAATCATGAAATTTTTTAATGAAAATAAAATGTATCGCATTTTAAAATTATTGTATTGTGAAAAAATGGACACATAGTAGAAGTGAAAACATTATAATGTATGGGTTTTACATGTAAGAGTTATAAATTAGTTAACTAAGACTATAAACCTGAAACGGTCCTTGGTAATCAAAGAAAATAAATTATTGTTTAAAAAATAAATTATTGGATGAATAAAGATCGGGTCATTATGGGGAACTGACACTAAATTGGTGTTTTATTTTATAAAATGAATATGAGTTGGATGGTCACATCTATCCATCATATACAGTGATAGATTTATTTTAGACCATTGGGAGTATTATATTAGTGGTAGTGATATGGTATAGTGTGGGAAGAGTAATAGATGAGTGAAACCAATCATGAAGTAGTTGTTAATCATTTTGATGTCAATGAAAAAATATATAAAAATTCATCTGGAATCCTAAGTAAATTCCTTGTATAATTGGGATGTGATATTGAAGGGAGTTTGATAATTGTCATTATGATAATGATGAAATTGAAAAAATCTAAATGTGTTGGACCGGAGATGCGTAGTTTATCATCGAATGAATTATGTGGGTTGATTAAATTGATTATCCAATCAAGGAAATCACACATGCTGATGAGTACGGACATCGGTGTAGGTACTTGAATGATTAGGTGATTCATACAAGAAAAAATTCATCCTGATCATGTATTTAGATGACTCATCAATGGTGGAATATGATCACCTTCAAGAATCATTTTCTAGATGAGGTATGACTGCTATTTTTTTATGCGTTGAAATGTTTCAAATAGAAAATTGAATTGGGTTTTTTTAGAGAAGTGGAAATTTTAATGTAAGGTGAATTTCTTTTTAAAATGATGTAGTAAAGATATAGGAAAGATTCAAAACAAAACTGAATTGTAATGAAAAAATTTATTAACCTAATGAAATCAACTGACAAATAAATAATAAACTTCATTCATATAATACAGCTAATAAAAAATTTCTTAAGTGAGTTAGCACAGTAGAAAGAATAAGAATTGAATATATGAAACGTTTGTGTATTGATATTGCATTGTGAAATTCATAAATATAAAGATAAGAGAAACAATGTTTGATAAGGATTTTGGAAATATCTTAGTGGGAGACCCTATTTTTCTAAACCTCTATTCGATCGATATGTCTTATTATACCTTCCCTTTCTTTTTAAATGAGATAAAAAGAAACCAAAAAACTTTTATTTTTAATAGAGATAGAAAGAATCCAACATTCATTACATTTTAATTGAGATATAAATAAACCAAAATCCCTTGATTTTAAATAGAGATAGTAAAAAACTGACTTCCCTTTATTTTTAATAGAGATATAATGAAACCAAAGGTGGAAGGTTCGATGATAAGAGATGATTTGATTAGTGAAACTTTTTTATAATTTTTGTTTTGTCTCTCTACAAAAGGATTAAACAAGTTGAGTGTGTGTGTGTTTGTAATAGAAACAAAGGTGATAAACTTTAATTTTTTATTAAATGAAGAATATATCTTTGAGATAGGGTTTATATATCACTAGAGATTTTGTGTTGATTTCAGGAGAGTATTTTTGGACAATGTCATTGATTGGATCAAATCCTCCTTGATCCCCTATTTATAGTCCCTAAATGACTTAATAAAATTCAACACACCTCTAGAAACATATACAATGTCAATAAAACATTAAAAAGAGTCGGACTTATGAAAACAATGTTTATTGGAAAGTAGAAATGTCACAACCAACTTGTCGTAGTATGACCTCGGTTAGAATATATTCTTATTATAGATTATTGGGAACTATATGCTTCCACCTGCACCTCCACCAGCAATAAATTAAACTATAGGAAGATGAGGCTACTTCTATCCATGACGCTGGCTATATGGTGCTAACTAATACATTATTTTTCTAAAATTGGTGCCACTTATTCATTCCAAGGCCTTATATAGAACTTCTAACTCATTTATGAGGCTTCACCATGTCTATTATGACATTAATAGATAATTTAAAAACTTTTTAACAACATCAAATGATTTATCAAATATTCTAAAATGTTTATTAATTAGAAACTAAAATTAGTTATTTGAAACAATTAGAATCTTAATAGAGAGTTTTTTATCATGAATAATCAATTAGATAAAAATAGGTACAAAATAAGCTATATCATTTTAGGTGTGGTGAGTGTATTTCAGGGTGGTTTGGGTATTTTTGAGGAAATTCATCATGTTCAAATCCCCCATGTTTTGTTAGTGGAGCCTATTGGTATTGGTTTAGAAATGAGAATGAGGGTTACTAGAGATGATTAGTAAGATATATCATGTATGAGCAGATGTGGTGAGTTGGGAACTATGTGCAGCATATCATAGGAATAAAGGTTTACAGTTTCAATTAGAAAATTCTGATGGTAAAGGAACCAATGCATTGAAATTGGTAGTTTTAAGATGAATTTTAGTGTGGATCACCATGGTTCCCTTGTGAGCGACCCCCCCCCCCCCCCGAACCTTTTCTCAGTTCCCCACTATGGTGGTGATGTGAACCCCCCCCCCTCTCCGAGCTCCCTATGCCAGGATCAGATCCCCTCCTCAAAGACAATAGATACCCCCTAAAGGTTTCATCATCCTCACCCTAAATTTATTATTGAGTAGAATTAGATGTACAATCATGGTTGATAAAAACAATATAAATTTTATTATTCATTGTTCATTACATATATATGTAATTTTGGTTTATAATGAGGTATTTGGATTTTGAATTTACCTATTTGGAGTTATAATAATCATTAATTTTGGTTATGTTGTATCAAATTAAAAAAAATTGTTTATGATATAGTTCGGTTATGGAATATAGATTATTTATAATTTATTTGAATTTATTTGATATTAATTAATTCCACTTTTTTCAATAAATATTGATGACTCTAATTATTTATTGACACATAATTGATTCTATGTTCCTACTCATTATCAATTGGTGGTAGGTTTTGGGATCACATATGGTTTCATCACCAACCCTTGAAAGGTATCGAAGGATAATGGTCGTGAAAATGATATATTATTCCCTTTTTAAATTTATCAGAATGCTCCATATTTTATATATTTGTGAGGAATAATTTAGATAAATAAAATCTATTGAATAATGATAGAGTAATTAGGGTTATGTTTTATATTCATGATAATAAATTATTGATTATGGTTACTAGAACATCCAACATAGTTTCATTGGTTATATTTTAACTAACATGATTTTTAATAGAACTTATTATAGTGTGTGGTTAATTTTTTTTCAAATGAGTAATTTTTTATCATTTGATTTTAAAATTAAAATAGATATTATTCAAATTTATTTTAACAGAATTTTATTTTTGTTTAGCTCAAATTGTAGTAACATCCAATTTGATGTTATGTGAACAGAGTTGATTTATATAATTCAGGGAACAACATGAAGTTAAACGAAACCAATTCAATAGAATATAGACATATAGAGTTGAATATTTTGTGTATCCATGAAATATAATTATATAAAAATTATATATACTTTTCATTTATATTTTAAAATGGGTGTTCTTATTCATAGTTAGATCATGGGAAATGGTTCAGACATTGATCAATGTAGCTATTTTTTCAATCGAATGAACCCTCCTTAGATACAACACAATGGTAGAATACACCATTATATTTAATTTAATTCATCCCATTTGTCTATATTTGTGAGAAATAATAATTTAATTGACTCTTGTTTTGTATTAATAGTTTAGTAATAAAAATTTCTTTATTTCATTCATCCCATTTTCCTTTATAGTTATTATGAAATACTTAATAGTGAAGTTGGGTGATATTTAATTTTGATTTTAATTGTTTGATTAAACATTTATATCTTTATACTTGAATTTATATGGAAAATATAATCAAATACCAATGGATTGAAGTTGGATTAATTTTCCTCAAAACACACCTTGATATGCCAAGGGTTTGGAATAATTTTTTGATTAGGAAATTGAAAACTGATTAGTGGATGGTAGAATAAAATATCTATTTCTTAATTTTAAATTCAAGAGATGGATGAATAGAAATAAAGTATATGAGAATTTGATATTGAAATAGTTTCCTCATAGATAGTTATTTTGGATTTTTCATAGTGAATCAAATGTTATGGAAATTAAAACTATGAGAATACTGAGAACAAAATAAAAAGTAACCCGGTAGAGGAGAATTTAGTTTGAAATTTTTTAAATGACAAATTTAGTTTTATAGAAAAAAATTTCCAAGATTTAAATTGATCAACAGATACTTTAGTTTATCCTGATTAGATTAATCATGATCATAACATCAATGACCGTAAAATGATTTTTCTGAATTAGTTGAAGACTAAAAACAAGATCTAAATGTTGGGTGTTCTAGGTATTTTAATTTCTCTTTTCTATTTATGTTTAATCATATCATGTGTCTCTATGGAATTACTGAAAAAGAAATTTCCATGATTTTAGAGTTGCTTCATGATTTATTTAGTGAAGCTATGATGCCTTTATTATTCTATGAGATGAAGAATGTCATCAACAAACTTTGACTTTATTATCAAAAATATATGAATTCCCTAATGATTTTAGGATTTATTGGGAAGAAGAGTCTCATAAAGAAGAATGTGCAAGATTTTATATACGCATGTAGAAGTTAATGAAAAACTGTGAGAGTATAAATCAATACAACCCTGGGAAGTAACATAAGAAAAAATTAATTGAAAAGGTATTGCATTACATTCCATTGAAACCATGATTGAAAATATTATTCATGTCATCTAAGACTACATAAAACAATAAATAGTGTGCTCAGGATAGTAGTTATGGCTTGATGATACTCCCAAGATATTAAACATCATGGAAGATGTTTTATTCTCTATATCCAAATTTTTATTTGGGTCCTAGTAATTTATATTTGGGATTGGCTTTTAATGGTTTTAATCCTCTTTGTATATTAAGTACAAATTATAGAATTTGGCCAGTTGTTTTGATACCCAATAATCTACCTCCATGGATGTCTGTGAACAAGAATTCTTTCATTAATTTTATGATTATTCCTTGAATGAAAATGATTATAAATGACATTGTTGTATACCTTCAACCTCTAATCATAGAATTGTAAGAATTATGGGATTTTGGTGTGGAAAAAATGATGATTGATCAAGAAAAATATTAGAAATGAAAGCTACTTTAATATGGACAATTAGTGACTTTCCTATAATAGTAAATTTATCTAGTTGGATAACTCATACTTTTTTGGCTTGTATGGTTTTAAATTTTTTATTTTTAACCTCAATGATTGGCTCTTAGAAGAAAATGGGGTTTTATATGTAATTGTTGATTTCATAATGCTTATCATAAATTCAGGTTTAAGAAGACATGATTAAATAGAGATATTGAAATGAGAAATTCATTGAAGGTTTTATCTGGATTATAAATCTTAGGAAAATTAATTAATTTCACTAAAGAATTTAGAAAATTTTCTCTGTTTAAAGAAGGGGTAAAAGGGTATGAGGTACAGTATCTGAATAATCTCAAACAAAAAAATGGAAGAAAAAAGTTTATATTTTTTAAACATCTTTATTGGGAGTCTAATTTGATAAATCATAAAATTCATGTAATGCATATTGAGAAAAATGTATGTGAAAATGTAATTTTTATAGTGCTTAATAAGTATGGTCAATTGATATATCACCTTAATGCATGTTAGGATATGGAGTGAATGAATATAAATCATGGTTGGTGGGAAAATGAGAATGAAAATCATCCTTTGTCTATTTCTACAATGAAAATTCCTCAGAAATGCATATTCCTTCATAATTAAATGAATGTAAAAGTGTTATATGGATATTCAAGTAACATATCAAAGAGATTTGACTTGAAAAATTGAAAGTTTAATATATTTAAAATTCATAACTCACATATTTTTATGGAGAATTTTTTTTCTTGGATTTGCATAACAATCTACCAAATAAACTAATTGTGGTTTTAGTAGAGTTTTCTACCTTTTTCAGAGAGCTTTGTGGAGAAACTATTAATCTAGTTTAACTTGATAAAATTTAAGAATGGTTTTTTATTGATACTATGTCATTCTAAGATGTTATTTTTCCCTTCATTATTCAAAGTCATGATTCATTTTATTTTTCATTTGGTTAAAGAAGATAAAATTGGTGGACTAGTACACTATCGATGGATGTATCCAATTGATAGGTAGTTGATATTTTTTTATTTTCATTGGTGAATTATATTTATAATATAATTGTGTAAAAGTTTTTTAATATGATTATTATTTATCATCTTAAGTTTAATTTTCATTTGAAATCATATGTGAGGATTAAAGCTCAAGAAAAAAAGGCTCTATTACTGATGGTTACATAGTTGAATAGTGCATGATCTTTTGTTCTAGTTATTTAGATAGGATTGAGACTAGATTCAATAATTATGGATTTTCTGATGACTTATCCACTAATTCTTATTTTGAAAATCAGTCATCAGTATTTCCAACTATTGGATGACCAATTAGAATGTGTTGAAATTTTACACTAACTGAATTGGAGTTTCTATAAGCACATAGATATGTGCTACTCAATAATGTTATTGAAAATCCATTAATTGAATAATTGTTACTCAAAACAAAGAGGTGACTAAGGGGATAAGCTCGAAATGAGATGGAATTGACAAAATTTATTAATAATGAGCTTCTCAAATGGTTCACCCATCGTGTAATAATGAACTCCTAATCATATTAATGATGTGTAGTTTTTTTATCATTAAAGTAATAGCTTATCTTTTTTTGTCAAGATAATGAATGTTGACAATCGAGCTAAAATATTGACTAATTTGAAGTTTTTGGCTTAAGGACCTCTAATGTAGGATAAGAGAATCGATGCCTATAATATTAAGGGATTCCGGTTTTTTAAACCCCAAGATTTCATATTACGTTATCTCTTTAATGTAATTCAACGGCTTGTCGTACATACCACATCGAGTTCAAGCGCATCACGACCTACCAAAATAGCCATTTAAAAATATTTTATGAATAGTATTGACCACATTTAGAGTTATATATATATATTATATAATTTTAACATTCATATTTTTTGTTTCTTTACATAATATAAGGACAAATTCAGTTCTTCATTTAAAAGAAGTATTTTTTAAAAAATATAGCTTTTCCACCTTTTAATGGAGAACCCTTTTTAAATAAAATATTTGAAACTTATATATATTCAATATAATGAAATTAAATTATTCTTTATAATCAGTACATAAAAAATTTTGTTTGGATAATGTTTTGGTACTTTTCTGATAACTTTAATATTTTGATGAATAATTAAATTTTAATTGAAAATAATTTTTTCAATTGAAATAATTTAAAGTGTAAAATTATTAATTTGAGTGGTTTTAAAGTATAATTAGATAATATTTTTATCATTTAATATAATTTTGGTCATTGTAAGTAATTTCACATTTAAATTGGATAAAAACACATGTCACTCTTTTGATAGTTTTTACTTATTAAAAACCAACAATCTGGTTTTGACAACGGGAATTAATTTTAAAATAATTAATTAAACATATATGTTTTAAATTTGGTAAATTAGAAATAATTTTTGAATTTTGAATGTCAAAATTATCATTGGGTGAATTTTTTGTATTTTCCTAAAAACTATCAATTTTTGATGAATAGTGAAAAACACTGCGTTGTAGATAAAAATCAAATTTTTCATTTGCATAATTACTTTTAATGAAAAATTTATCTTAAATTAAAAATAGATACATAATAAATATATTATTCTAATTTAATTCATTGGAGTAATTTTATAATAATATTAGGCATATAAGTATTTTTGAACTTTCCTAACCTCTTTTACCCACCTTCTAGGCACATTTGCAAATTTGCATTAAACATAATTTTACCACATCTATGAATTGAATTTTAAATATATGAGAGACAATATTGAGATCAGTGAGTAAAATTTCATTCAATAGGATGAAAATAATTTTTTGGTGAATAGTAACTTTTGAATATTATTTACCACTGTTAAATGTAAATAATGTAATTAAAGTTAATAATAACAAGAAAATTACCCCAAAACATGCCATAATTCTATTTTATAAGTTTATTTAGACCAAAATAAACATTATGAAAAAAAATAAGATCGTTTTAATCCATTTGGGTGAGATTATGACATTTATTTTATTTTATTTAAAGAAGAGTTAAAAGTGTAAAATTCAATGTTTAATAACTAAAACATTTTAAATATAGTGTTACACATAAGAGAAATCATACTATAAATAACCATTATAAAGATAAAAATATTTCCTACATCGTGTTATTTTATTTATATTTTTTAGACTTTAAATAATTAAATTTTTGTATGACACAATGATGATGCAGTAATTACCTTATTAATGAAAGATTAAACAAATTGATATTAAAAATATCAAAATGAATGCGAATTGAGACTTTTGATGCCATACAATAATTTTATATGTGAATATGAAATGTTAGGTATGATTAAATTTATTTTATTAGTAGTCTTAAAGTTTTTATGACTTTAATAAAAATAAATTACAAAATTGTGTCAAAATTGACATAAATGAGTTTTTAATAAAAATACAATTTTTTAAAAAAATACTAAAAATACTAAAACTTTATAGTTCAGATAAATGACTTACATAAAGTTATATATTTCATTAATGAACCAATGTAGGTTTTCTTGGCATTTTATTGTAAGTTTATCAACCATGTAATATAAAAATACAATAAGACATGGTAAATGTTAAACTATTTAACGAAGAGTTAAATCTAAATGATAAGATTAATATGGTGACCTAAACTTTTCTAAAATATATTGGTTGAGAGTATTTCTATCCATCCTCACAGTATACTCTAAATAAATCTATTTTTAGCTACTATAAACTGAAAAATACTTTATAATAAAATAATATGTCATGCTTTTCCTAAAGTACCCCTCACCTCTCTTATAAAAGGTTACTTCCCCTTATCTTAAATTCACACATCCAAATCCAATTGTCTCAGTCAAACCCTGCTCAAATATACTCAAAAATACCCTCAATTAAACCTAGGGTAATTAATTTGATCAGAAATCCAACTTAAGCATCCCTTTTGTTCAAAATCAAAAGGAATCGCCTGAAGAAGAGGTATTTATTTCATCACCTCTTTCAAAGTTCTTTTCTTCTTCCACTTCCTCTTTCTTTGTTGTTTCCATACCAAAATAATAAATCCAGTACCCTATACATACTTTGATATTTTTATAAATATGGTAGAACCATATTCCTTATTCTATCCATCCTATGAATGAAAAAGTCACCATACATGTGTGCGTACGTCTTACCGTCTCCATGTCATGCAGTAGTTTGTTATTCAACACATCATTATTTGGATGGATATAATAATGAGTATAATTGATGTATATAATACATATAACATGTTAATTTTTATGTATAATTAATATATCATCCAATTATATACCATTTTATCATTAACTAAATGATATCGTTGCTCGTGTGTACGTACGACTTACCATCTCCACGACGCGATAAGATTCATTTCCACGTTCACCATTCAAAAATTATTATAAAAATATATATTATTCATAAGTTTTTAATATATTTCATAATAATGATATTTTAAATATATTTATATATATATTTATATATGTTTCATTCACTTACTTCCATTCAATACAATATGAAAACTTAAACAACATGTATGTGTATGTACGGCTTACCGTCTCCATAAATGGTGTTTTCCATTTCATATATATATCTATTATATATATTTATATTATGAATATATATGATACATAAAAACTTTTTTATATTCTGGAATCAATTAAATCATTATATAAGTGATACGATTGAGAATAATAAGTTAAAACACATATGACAAAGAACGCGATTATTACCGGAAATGTTATTTTAACATAGAAATTATTATTAAATGGGTAGTATAAATACATAAATGAATAAATTATGATATAATAAATATGAATATGGTTCTGTAATAACATAAATATATACTATGGTCATTATACATGAGGTTGAACTTACCCTTGACCAAAGGAAAGAACAATGTAAGGGTTAATTCCTCAATCTCATTATTATCTGAGATTGTTTATGTGGAAGTTTTTACAGGGACATATTTATTATCCATGTCCATGTTTCATAAAATAGTTTTCAAAAATATAATTTTTAAGGTAATCTTTAACTAAAACATCATTTTAAATGGGTTAAATATTTATTCTTCGAAATCGTTCACACTAATGTCATTTTTAAAAAAATGGTTTTAAGGATTTATTGATATGGACATGAATGTTTTAAAATGTTAATTACTTTAAAAAGTTTCAATGTGTTATGGGACAATTTGATTAAAGAATCTATTTTAAATGAATTCCTTTATAAATTTTGAGACTTTTAATTGATTTCATGAAAAAGGGATATTTCTCTCAAAGAGTTAACTAATCATTTTCAACTTTGTCAACATCCTTTATTGAATGTTATTATTATATGAGGTTGATTTATTATTATACAATCTTCCATATTTTATTGAAGGATTTATGATATTTTTTACTATGGATGTGCTATTTTTATACCATTTATGGTTTATGGTTAAAGTATTAATATTTCGTATGCTAGTTTTATTACGAATATTTTATGAAATTTTTCACCCTTTTTATATGAGGAAAGTATTGGACATAGTAAGTGATGGGTAGGGCCCTCTATATCCATTCAATGCATCGGTAGGTCTCATGAGACAAACTAGTGCCTTGGAACAAGGCCTTGAAAAAAAAATTATTTGTTGTCTTGGCACGAGGCCTTGACTATGTGGTTATGATGTCAAGCATTATGAATTCCCTCGTTATGAAATTATTTATTACATTTGATTATTCGACTAGTAGAATATCCATGTGCATTTTGATATGGTAATTTTTGATTTATTTTATTCCATATTATATTCAATTTTTTGTTTAAAAGGCAGATGTTTTTATTACACATCTTTCCCTAAAAGTTTATAGATTCCACTAAATTATTTACCCTTACTAATCATCTGAGCTCACCCATTTCTTTTGTTTTCTTTTCGCAATATTCCAAAAGGTGTATTATGATTGGTATATAGGGTTAATATAGGGGAATAATTTCACTATCAAAGGATTCTTTATGTTCTGTTTTATGTTTGAATGTGTAATGCAACGTTCATGTATGTAATATATTTTCCAAGACTTCTAAAGTAATCGGTCCTTCAGGTCTTCTTTCCTTATAATCATTCCAATGTATTAAAATAATTCATTAACTCTGGGCTTCTGGGGTCGGGGCATTATAGTTGGTATCAAAGGAAGTTTAGAAACGACCTTGTAAATATATTTAGATAAATATGATTAGGAATCATTACCCTAAGATATAATTTGAGGATTATTATAGAAGAACATCAAAAAATAAGTAATGTAGATATTATGGGGGGTTTCCAAGAAATACATCCATGTCTAGATACTACAAGTTAAAGATGTTTTGGCACATATGTACCTAGGAGTGAAAACTCTGATAAGAAGTTTCGGGATTGACTTGGGGTATCCTGGTACATGCCAATGGGACTTACTGTACACCTGGATTGATACTTCTAGGGGGAATTCTTAGGATAATTCACATTTTATGTACAAACCATTATAAAGGATATACGAGTAAATAAGTAGGAAAAGAAACCAATGTTTTTATTATGAGGCTAGATGTGTTTAAATTATCAATTAATGGTGATATGTTTTAATGTTTTTTTATTATACATTATGAAATAATCTAACATACTATATGCGATCATTTAGAAATGGATCCTAGTATAAGGAATGCAAACTCCAGCAATACGCATGATCCAGAGAGTAAGAAGGACCATATCTTTCAGGGTCTTAATCCAACATTTAGAAGGGAAATAGTCTCTCACATACCCTCAACATATGAATAAATAGTATCTTGTGTTAATAAGATAAGTAAATAATTCTATGTGACTTATGGCTTTGAAGGGAATAAATAAAAGAGGAGGATGATAAAACAAGATGGACAAAGGGAAGAAGCGAAATAAGTATTTTCCCACATGTGATAACTATGGAAATAGTCACTTGGTAAATGATTTAAGGTAATGGGAGTATGTTATTTGTATAGAGAATAAGGACATGTTGTTCATGATTTCAAGGGTAAGAAAAAGGTTTTCAATGTAAAATGCTTCGAATATAAGGAGATGGGACACTATGTGAATCAATGTATCAATAATCAAAGGAATATACCCCAAAATCCACTATTGGATCACAATCAATATTATGATTCTACAAAATATGTAGAGGAATAATTAATATGCCTATATTGGGATTGAAGAAGTATGTCATTTGATTATTGTATCAATGAAGTAACGGTTATGTGAATTATGGAAATAAATATGGATTGTAATACAATACTATTTAATTAAGGATTTGAGATTGTGTGGTACCAAGAAAAGTGACTCAATATCTGGTTCAAATTTTTGGAAAATATATGTTTGAGAGAAAGATAAACCTTAATATGTTCCTAATCCTAAGGTAGATATTTTGGAATCAGTGATAATTGAGTTGGATTAAGTATATTGGATATTATTTATCACCTTGAGACTAATTAATGTCTTGTTTATTCCATACTTGTTGGAGATTCCAACACTTTTGGATTTTATGAGTATATCCAGTATTCTATGTTTTACATAAGGAATACGAAAGTACATACCTATTCAAATAAGGTTTTATGGTAATACAGTTTTTTACCATGTTTGAATAGAATACATGATGAAGGTATTCACATGTTATTATTTGATAAAAGAGATCTTCATTATGTTATATTGACCTTCATTATAAATTTTTGGACTGAGGGTTTGGATACAAGTATTTTGGACAAGTCTAAAGGTTTGAATTGAGTAAGTTGAACACTTTGTATTTTATTTGAGTTTAATGTATGATTTATTGAATACTTTGACCTAACCTTTTGTTTTTCAGTAAACATTTAGAGGATTAAGAGAATACTTATTAACCTTATGATTTATCAAATGTTCTTCAGGTGTAAGAAATCATTTTTAAACATTCACTTCCTAGTGTAAGGGTTGAAGTGAAAATAGATCAAAGCACAACCAAATGATGAGAATATTATTATGAAAGGTAATAAAATCAAGTATGTTTTATTAAGTTCTTATCTTGATATAAAATTAATCCATCCTCTCCAAAAAAATAATGTATCTAAAAAATTTGTTATCCTAATACCATATCTTTTGTTGAACTGATGATACTTTAAATCATCATAGATTAATGGATTTGAGGCCCAAAATTTTAGATTTATTTTTCACTTCTATGTAATTGATGAACTCAATCACTCTCTATAAATATTTATATTTTACTCCAATTATGTGACCCTAATTTCCACCAATGTTCTTCTATTGTAAGTGTTTATTTGGTGGTGACTTTTTCATTTCCCTTTCCCTCTTATTAAGACTAAATTTTATTAATCCTATTTCTGATGGGGGTTTTACAAAAAATGAATTTTCTATTTTCAACATTTTTTTCAAGGAAAATTTTAAAATTGTGACTTTGAAATTTATTGAAGGAGGGGAGAATGTAACACCCCCAGATTTCATAATACTTTATCTCTTTAAAATAATTCAATAGATTGTGTTACAAGAAACACTGAGTTCAAGCGCATCACGACATATAAAACTAGCCATTTAAAAAAGCGATTATGAATATTATGAACCACATTTTGAATTTTATATATTTCCTATATGATTTTAATATTCATAATTATTGTTTATTATACATAATATAAGGACAAATTCAATTTTTCAGATAAAAGAAGTATTTTTCAAAAAGATAGGTTTTCCGCCTTTTAACGGGGATCCATTTTTAAATCCAATATTTGATGATTTTATATATTTAATTTAATGAAATTAAATTCTTATTTATAAGGAATAGATAAAAATTTAGTTTTCATAAATTTTTGGTAATTTTCTTATAAATTTCATATTTTGATGAATATTGAAAAATACTAAATTTTAAATGAAAAAAATATTTAATCAAAATAATTTAAAGTGTGAAATTATGAATTTTAGTGGTTTCAAAGTATAATTATATTATATTTTTATCATTTAATATAATTTGTTTCATTGTATGTAATTTCATATTTAAATTGGATATAAACACATGTTAGTCTTTTGATTGTTTTTACTTCTTAAAAACTCGCTTTCTAATATGACAATGAGAATTAATTTTAAATTAATTAAAGAAACTTATACATTTTAAATTTGGTAAAATAAAGATCATTTTTTAATTTAGAATATAAAAATTATATTTGGGTGAATTTTAAGTATTTTTCTGAAAACATACAATTTTTTATGAATAGTGAAAAACACTACATTGAAGATAAAAACCGACTTTTTCATTTAAATAATTTTTTTTAATTAAATTTTTTTCTTAAAGTTAAAATAGATATATAACAAATATATTAGTCCAATGTAATTCATTAGATTCATTTTATAATAAGATTAGACATATAAAATTTTATTGAACTTTTTTATCGACTTTTACCCACCTTCTAGGCAAATTTGCAAATTTGCATAAAACGTAATTTTACCGCTTCTGTGAATTGAATTTATCAAATCCAAGAGATACGGTTGAAATTATTAAGTAAAATTTAGTTAAATAGAATGAAAATAACTTTTGTTGAATAGTAACTTTTCAATTTTATTTACCAAGGTTAAAAGTAAATAAGGTAATTAAAGGTAAAAAATATATAAAAATTACCCCAAAACATGGCCTAATTCTATTGGATAAGTGTATTTTGACCAAATTAAACCTTAGGAAAAAACTAAGATCATTTTGATCTATTTGGGCTAGATTAAGACATTAATTATATTTTTTATATAGAATAGTTAAAAGTGTTAAATTCAAAGATAAATAACTAAACCATTTTTAATGTAGGGTTAAACATAAGATAAAATAGACTATAAATATTCAATATAAATCTAAAAATATTTCATTCATCATGGTACTTTATTAATGATTTTTAATTCATAAATAATTAAATTAATTTATGACACAATGATGATGTAGTAATTACCTTATTAATGAAAGAATAAAATAATTAATATGATAAATATCAAAATAAATGTAAATTATAATGTTTTATTCCATCCAAGAATTTTTTAGATGCATATTACATGTTAGGGGTGATTAAATATATTTGTTTCAAAGTCATAATATTTTATGACTTTAAGAAAAATCGATTACTAAATAGTGTCAAAATTGACCTAAATGAGTTTTTAAAACAAATACTATTTTATTAAATAATATTAAAATCCTAAAATTATATAGTTCATCCAAATTACTTAGATAAGGTTATATATGTCATTAATGAACCACTTTAAGTTCTATTGACATTTTATAGTATGTTTATTAACCATGTAATATAAAAAAACAAGAAGACGTGGTAAATGTTACACTATTTAACCAAGAGTTAAATCTAAAAGATAAGGATAATATTGTGACCTAAACTTTTCTAAAACATATTTGTTGAGAGGATATCGACACATCACTATCTTATCATATAAATAAATTCAATTGGATCTATTGGAAACTGAAAATGATTTTATAATAAAATATAATTTCAAAATTTTCCTAAAGTTCCCCTCACCTCTCTTATAAAAGTTTAATTTCCTTCACTTAAATTCACACATTCAAAGCCATTTGGTTCTCCCGAAAACTGATCCAATATCTTCTCAACTACCCTCATTTCAACCTATAGGCCTTTCTTTGATCAGAAAGACAACCTAAGAAGACCTTTTGTTCAAAAGAAAATGGAAGCTTTCAAAGAAGAGGTAATTATTTCATCACCTCTTTCAAAGTTCTTTTGTTCTTCAACATCATCTTTCATTGATGTTTCCATACCAAAATAATATATCCAGAACCCTCTACATACTATGATGTTATTATAAATATGTTAAAACCATATTCTGTATTCTATCCATCCTATGAATGATAAAGTCACCATATGTGCGTACGTACGACTTACCGCCTCTACAACATGGCGGAGTTTGTTATTCAAAACTTAATTATTTGGATAGATATAATAATGAGTATAATTGATTTAAATAATAAATATAACATGTTAATGTTTCTATATAATAAATATACCATTCAATTCCATACCATTTTATCATTAATGAAATGATAACATTGCTCGTGCGTACGTACGACCTACAGTCTCCACGACATGATGCGATTCATTTTCACGTTCAACATTCAACTATTATTATATAAATATATATTATTAATAAGTATGTAATATCTGAAATAATAATGATACTGGATATATATATATATGTGTGTGTGTATTTACATATATCACATTCACTTTCTTCCATTCAATATGATATGAAAACGGAAACAATGTTTATGTGTATGTCCGACCTACCGTCTCCATTAACGGTGTTTTTCATTTCATATATCTATCTATTATACGTATTTATATTCAAAATATATGTTATATATAAATAATTGTTTATATTCTGGAATAAATAAAATCATGATATAAGTAATACGATCAATAATAACATGTTAAAACACATACGATGAAGAAATTAATTATTAACTGAAATGTTATTTTAACATAGAAATTATTATTAAATGGGTAGTATGAAGCCCTAAATAAAACAAGAATGATATCATAAATATGAATATGTTTATGGTTATGGTAAAATTTAATAACATACTATGTTCATTATATAGGATTTTAAACTTACCCTCGACCAAAGGAAACTACAAGGTAAGAGTAAATTCTTCAATCTCATTATTATCCGAGATTGTTTATGTGTAAGTTTTTACTGGGACATATTTATTATCCATGTCAATGTTTAATAAAAGAGTTTTAAAAAGGATTATTTTCAAGGGACTCTTCATCTAAAATATCATTTAAAATGGTTTAAATATTTATTCTTCTAAATCATTCGCACTAATGTCTATGTTTACAAAATGATTTTAAGGATTTATTTAGATGGACCTGAATGTTTTAAATTTTTAATTCCTTTCAAAAGTTTGAAAGTTGTGTGGGAAATATTAATTCAAAAATATCTTTTAAATGACTTCATTTATAAATTGTGAGGCTTTAAAATGATATATTGAAAATGGGATATTTCTATCAAAGAGTTTTACTGTTCATTTTCAACTATGCCAATATCGATTATTGAATGTTATTCTCGTTTGAGGTTGATTTATTATTATTAAATCATTCATATTGTATTGAATGTGTTATGATATGTTTGACTGTGGATATTCTATTTTTATACCATTCATGGTTTATGGTTAATGTATTAACATTTTGTATGCTAGTTTTAATATTAATGTTTATGTTATGTTTCACCCTTTTCTTATGAAGAATGAATTGGACTTAGTAAGTGACTAGCAGGGCCCGATTTATCCCCTCAATGCATCAGCAGGTCTCATGGGACAAATTTTTGTTTGGGAAGAAGGCCTTGAAAAAAATTTATATTCATTCTTAGCACGAGGCCTAGACTATGTGGTTATGATGTCTCGCATTATGCAATCCCTCATTATGAAATTATTTATTAGATGTGATGATTCGACAAGTATAATATTCAGTTTCATGTTTATTTGTTAATTTTTGATTTATTTTTTCCATATTATTTTCATGTTTATGTTTAGAAGGCTATTGTTTTTATTACACATCTTGCCTTGAAATTTTATAGCTTTTGCTAAATTATTTACCCTTTTTGAGCATCTGTGCTCACCACTTTATTTTGTCTTGTTTTCCCAAGATTCCACGAATTATATTTTGATTGATATATAGGGCTAATCTAGGGGAATAATTTCATTCTCAAAGGATTATTTATGTTTTGTTTTATGTTTTAATGTGTAATGTAACGTTCATGTATGAAATCTATTTTTGGAGACTACTAAACTAATCAATCCTTCCGGACTTGATTCCTTATAATTATGCCAATGTATTAAAATAATGCAATAGCTCTGGGCTTCTACGGTCTGGGAATTACATGTTTCACACAATTTATCATGAATAATAATTGAAAACACAAAATATTTTTGTATTTACATTTTGCAAGGTGGGATACTATGGAATGCTTACTGATATAATTGAATTAAACAATCATGGCCAGTTTTCAGATGTATTATTCAAAATGAAGTAGGTCAACATTGATTGGTGTGTAATGAAAAATTCATCACATTTAACAGATGTAAACTTCTCTCACTAGATGGATACCAGTAAGCTTGGAGAGCATGACCTATTTATCTTGGATTTATAAGAGAAGATGGTTTATTTTTTGGATAATGATATACATGAAAGTTAGAGTGTTATTGTACACTTAAAGCGGAGGGACTAATATGATATGGCTGATGAATATCAATCGGTGCTTTGTGACAAAGAATCTAATCACGAAAAAATATATAGAACAATTTTTTCCTAAAAATTTAAAAATGGTAAAAATTAAAAGAGTGGGTGAAAATGAAAGACTCTTCATATTTGATATTAATAAAAATGAAGATAATGAAGATGAAGAATAATTGAATGTATAAATTGGTAATGAATTTTTTTAAAATTTATCACAGATAAATGTTTCATAGATATATATATTGCTCTTGTTTTTCTTTGTCTTTTTGTAAAATGGTTTTAGATTTTAATTTTTATTTATTTAGTATAACATAACAATTTAAAATACAAGAATGCTAAGAACAAATAAATTTTAGGATTCTAGAGGATCAGAATCTCGTAGCATGCTACCACTTTTGTCATCTTCTATGGATCCATGTGATTCTATTATACCCAAAACAAGAATTAAGACAGATCTTTTCCCAAATTTCATTGGCATATCGTTGTCTGATTCACTTCGGTCAATGAAGCAATTGGTCACCCCTCCATCTAGGAGATATTGGTAGGTTACCATTATAGGAATGTATGTCATTTCTCAAAAAAACATTATATTTTTTTAAATCATTAATTAATGTGTAAAACAGATAAGAACAATAATATAAGGGATACAAATATGATCACAAAATATGTATGTGACTTGAAAGACTTCAAGGTTATTGTTCCATTTGATGTGTTCAGGCTACATATTGGAAATGTTGCAAGCATATATGGACGGATTCTTGGGTAGCATTCTTACGAGATAGTGAGATTTCCTTTTAATTATAAATATTGGAGGTATATTCCTATAGCTTGTAAAATTGAGTTTTTTAATACTCATGTAAAGGTAATATTAATTTAATATTCCTTTATAACTAATTTAAAATACATTAGTAATTTTTTTAATATACTTATAAATTATTTTGTTTTTAATTTCTATATTTTTTTTAATTTTAATGTCCCTGGCTCCATTTCGTGCCTATGGAATTTGAAAATAACACACAAAACATCCATAACAAACTAAAATTGCACTTTCATATAGAAAACACACATATCATGTTATGCCAACCACATATTATGTAAAATTGATGTGTGGTTGATTCATACATGTGAAAATTAAATTCTAGATCATTATCTGTAATTTTGAAAACAATATGAGCATTTTAGATCTGTTTGGACTCATTAGACACTTATGAAAGGTAAAAAATCATTTAAAAACATGTATCAAGGGGTCAGAACCAGGAAAAATATTTCGTATTTCACTAAAATCATGGGACGTGGATCATAGATATAATTTTGAAATGTTGTAATTGGCAACACATCATTTAGAATGATGGCTTTCCCATTATAGCCATAAACATGTTTTAGTGTTTTAAAAAACTAAAACGTGAGTGGATTGATCAAAATAAAGAAAACAGTTGTGGGTTGACATGAAATTAGCGCAAAAGGATTGTATATTTAAATGTGAAATGTTTTTACAAACAAATTTTCATTTCGAATGAAGGTTTGATCGTTATAGTCGTAAATGTATTTTAGTGTTTTCAAAGACTAAAATGTGCATGGAATGGTCAAAACTAGGAAAATAGTTTCATATTGTCTTCAAATGAAAGGAGAATACCTTATATTTAATTTTGAAATGTATGAACAGATAGAACATCATTGAAAATGAAGGTTTTCATTTTATTTTTGTAAAAACGTTTTTAGTGTTTTAATACACAAAAATGTTGATGGACCATTCAAAACTGAAAAAAGACATCTAATTGTCCTGAAATCAAGGGACAAAAACTGTAGATTTAATTTTTAAATACTGGAATTGACGGAATATCATTCCAAGTTATGTTTTTACAATTATGGTTGTAAACACATTTTTGTATTTTAAAACACTAAAACATGCATAGAATGTTCAAAAAAATATAAAATTTCCTTATATTGATTTTGAAATAATTGTATACCCCCACCCCAATTAGTTATTTTTTACATATACGCAAAGACAACACATCAATATGATGTCCAGTGTGGTTGGAATTACTCGGTAAACACTTATGAAATGTCCAAAATACTTTAAATACAATTTTCATGTGGTCAAAACTAGGAAAAAAACTCTTGTGGCCCTAAAATTAAGGTAAAACGGCCTTAGATTTAATTGTGAACCGTATGAATTGATTTCACGTCATTCTGATTGAATGTTTTCCTATTATATGTGTAAATATGTTTTTTGTGTTTTAAAACAATAAAATGTATGGGAAACAATAAAAACCCAAAAAACGATATCATATTGTCCTGAAATAATGGGAAAACCATATATTTAATTATGACATTTAGGAACTGACGACATGTCATTCTAAATGATGATATTCCAGTTATTACCATAAACATGTTTTCAGTGTTGTAAAATAGTAAAACATGATTGGAATGGTCAAACCAAGAAAAAAAATGTCTGGTTTTTCTGAAATCATGTGATAAATATTGTAGATTTAATTGTCAAATTTAGTAACAGATGGAACACAATTCTAAATGACAGATTTCCTATTATATCTGTAAATGAATTTTTAGAGTTTTAAACCCTAAAACGTGGTGGAATGGCCAAAAAATAGCAACATACCTCGGAATGATGTGAAATCATGGTAAAACAACTACTATTTTTTACATACGCATATAAAACACATAAATCTGATGTGTGGTGTGCTAATATTTACACTATAAACACTTATCAAAGGTACAAAAGCCTTTAAAAATGTATATAGGGGTCAAAATAGGAAAAAATGTTGGATTGGCCTAAAATCAGAGGAAAATGATTGAATATGTAACTGTAAAATGTAGGAAACAATAGAACACCATTCCAGATGATAGTTTCCTATTATGTATGTAACCATTTTTTATGTGTTTTAAAGCACTAAATGTGCATTCAATGGTAAAAACCAAGAAAATTATGTTGGATTCTCCCGAAATCCGGGGGAAATGACCTTAGATTTAATTATGTAATGGAGGAACTGAATTCTTATCATTCCATATGATAGTTTTATTGTTATGGTTGTAAAAACGTTTTCTGTGTCCTAAAACACTTGTGCATGGAATGGTCAATACTAGACAAACAATGTCGTATTGTCCTAAAGTCAATGGACCATAGCTATAGATTTAATTGTGAAATTTAGGAATTGATGGAATGTCATTCTGAATGATGGTTTTCCATTATCACTATAAAATCATTTTTTTTGTTTTAAAACACTAAAACATGCATTGAATGGTTAAAAAAATAGAAAAAGACCATATATTATTGTGAAATAATTAGAAAACCACTTATTATTTTGTCTATGTGTATACAAAGATGACATGTCAATACGATATGTGGAACGATTGGAATTACTTGGTAAACACTTGTGAAAGGTAAAAAAATCCTTTAAAAACAAGTGTTAGGGGGTAAAAACCCGGAAACTAATATTGGACTGCCTTAAAATCATGGGACAATGACTATATATTTAATTGGGAAATTATTGAACCAACGACATGTCATTCTGAATTACTTTTTTCACATTATGGTTGTAAACATGTCTTTCTATTTTAAAACACTAAAACATGCATTAAATTGATAAAATGAAGAAAATAATGTTGTATTGTCCTAAAATCATGGGAAAATGAACACATATTTAGTTGTGAAATATAGGAATCGATAGAACATCATTCCAAATGAATTTTTTCTTGTTAGGGATGTAAACATATTTTTAGTGTTTTAAACCACTAAAAGGTATATGGAATGGTCAAAACCTAAAAAATGTTATCATATTGTCCGCAAATCAGAGGATAATGACAACATATATAATTTGGAAATATAGTAACTAATGTTACATCATTACAAATGACAGTTTTCCCATTTTGGATTTAAATGTGTTTTTAGTGTTTTAAAACACTAAAATTTGTATGGAACAGTCAAATCAATAGATAAAACCTTATGTAGATATAAAATCATGGGAAAACCACTGTTTAGTTTTTTTGTGTGTACGCATATATAACATGTTAATCTGATGTGTGGTGTTGTTACAATTAATCAGTAAACACTTATGAAATGTACAACAGCTTTTAAAAACAAGTCTCAGGGTGGTCAAAACCATGAAATTGATGTCAAATTACCATGAAATCAGGGTAAAAAGGACTATAGATTTAATTTTGAAAATTGGGAACTGATGACATGTCATTCTAAATAATTTTTTTCTTGTTATTTTTGTAAATGTGTTTTTGAGTTTTAAAAAAAATGTGTGCCCAACAGTCTAACCCAAGTAAACAAAATTAGATTGTCCTAAAATTAGGGGAAAGTGATAGTAGATTAAATTTTCAAATGTTGGAAATGAAATCATTTTATTCTAAATGGATATTTTTCCATTTTGGTTGTAAACAAATTTTTATTGTTTTAAATCCCTAAAACATGCATGGAACGTTCCATCCAAATAAACAATGTTGGATGTTCCTAAAACTAGGGTACAATGACCATAGATTTAATTTTTAAGTTTATGAAATGACATCATGTCATTCTAAATGATAGTTTTTATATTATGGTCATAAATGAATTTTTGGTGTTTTAAAACACTAAAACATGCATGGATCAATCAAAACAATAGAAAAGACCTTATGTTGATGTGGAATCATGGGAAAACCACCACTTAGTTGTTTTTTTATTTTTAATCATATACAACACACCAATCTGATGTGATACATTTTCAGAATTACTTGGTAAACACTTATGAAATGTATGAAACTCTTTAAAAACATGTATTAGGGGGTCAAAACTAGGTAAAAGATGTCTGATTTCCCAAATATAAGGTACAAATGGCTAAATATTTAATTTTTAAATGTAGGAACTCATGGCTCAGCATTCTAAATGTGGTTTCCCCCATAATGGTTATAAACATGTTTTTAGTGTTTTAAAACACAAAAATGTGCATGCATCGATCAAAACCAAGAAAAATCATCATATTATCTTTAAATAAGTGAAAAAATACAATAGATTTAAATTTGAAATGTAGGAACCGATAACATTCCATTTTGAATGAAGGTTTTCCAGTTATGGTTGTAAATGTGTTTTTCGTGTTTTAAATCACTGAAACATGTATGGAATGGTAGAAACTAGAAAAATGATGTTAGATTTTGTTGAAATAAAGGTAAAATTACCTTAGATTTAATTTTGAAATGTAGGAACGGACGACATGTCATTTCAAATGATAGTTTCCTCGTTATGGTTGTAAACACATTTCAGTTTTTTAAAACAATAGAATGTGTGTGGAATGTTCAAAACCATACAAATGAAATTATACTATCCTGATATCAGGGGACAATGACCATATAATTTTTTATGAAATGTAGGAATTTACACCATTTTATTTTGAATGATGGTTTTCCTATAATGGTCGTCAATTCACTTTTACTGTTTTAAAGCACTAAAACAAGCATAGAATGGTCAAACCCATAGAAAACCACCTCAAATTTATTTTAAATCATGGGAAACCCACCTATTAGTTGTTTTTTAAATATTGTACATATTGTGATATCCAATACTTTAAAAAAAATTATTAAATAAATTTCAAGAACACCGCACGTCGCTTTAAAAATATATTACAATATTTACTTATCCCATGTTAATTTCAAGTGTTGAATATTATCTTCAATAGGTATGTTTTTATTTTCAAAATTTTTTTCTTTATATATTTTTTTAGGTTAAGAAATATTCTATTTGATTAGAAAAATATAAAATTTTATGTATAGCATTATGAATATATTTTGTGTCTTTTCTCTTTCACATTTCTTTTCCTTAATTTTACAGTTTTCATTGTAGGTGGAAGATGTCGGTAGTGGGTAAGAGTTTCACCATTCTGATCCATGAAATTTTTCATAAGGTAGTCCTAAATGTTCTTACTTTCTATGTTATGTAAAAAATTTATCAATTATTCGATTGTAATTCTGATTTAATATGTTTAGTTTTAATTTTTGTTTCATTTTTTATTACAGCTGATGAGATGACGTGGTCAGTTTCTGTTGATGAGATGATGTGAAGGCAGAAAGATGCAATTGAGGTTGTGACATAGATGTAAATTGGGCATGAGTTATTTTTGGACATGTTTTATATGTATATATTGATGACTGTGGTATTGGTTGATGAATGGGGTGACTAAGACATAGGTTATTATTACCATGACTATTTTTGTATGACTGGATGTGTGAAGTATGAATGATGGGATTATCATATATTTATGTTTTATTTTATACATGTCAGATTTTTTATATTTGTAGTTATTTATTAAATATTTTTTTTAAAATCAAAATATATTTAGTGACAGTTGGTAGTTACTGTCGCTAAACATATTATATTGAATGTATTTAGCCACAGTTTAGCCTAATTGCCCCTAAAAATAACCCATGATAAATTATTTGAGGTGGTTAATTTTATATTAATTATATTCCCAGCATTTATTTTTTTTAATAACTCAAAACCAATTAAAAAATAAACCACCTCGAAATTCTCTAAAAATGGAACATAAAAAATTGTCACAAAATAATATAAACAACTTCTATTTGAATTGAAACCGTGAAATATAGAGTTGTTTTATGAACCACCACTAAAATATTAAGCAGTGGTTTAAACCACTACTACTACAGTAAATGACAACATTTAAGGACCCTTTAATTTTTAGTGATTGTAATTTAGTTTACTTAGATTCAATTGAAGACTGAAGTATTTTGGGATATATAATTGTGTGACTCGTGAGGATTATCAAGGATGAGAAGCATTATAGTGGGGAGTTTTTAATACCTTGTATCTATGTAAGTGCTTATATTTTAAGACAAATTTTAATTTGGAGTATGGTGATGGGTTCATATTTAAATTTGAGCATTGGGTTGGATCTTTTTAGTATATAACACAATAATAGATGCATTTTGGACATGGATTAAGTATATGGTAGTAGCCTCAGACCACATGATATTTTCAATAATGGGTTGGGGTTGATATTGAAAAACTATAAAAAACCCACTACACTAGTGGGGATTTATAGTAGTGGCAGAATCCACTTGTTATACCCATGGCTCATCTTGTGGCCTCTACAGAATCCCTAGTGGGGTTTTAAGGGGGGAAATTAAAACATTCCCCAACTAGTTTTTAGAGGTTGAGACACACTTTTTTCCTTCTTTCTCCCCCACTGGGGTAATCCAACTCCTCATTACCCTCCAATTTAACACCTTTAATAGTGTGGTTATTTTAAATTTTCTATATAATTTTTAGGTTTGTTATATCCTTTTTCTAACCTTAGTTGATCTCCAATTATTTTTCTTGTAATTTCTACTTCTATGGTTTAGGAAATCATTGTAGATTTCATAAAATCATAGTGGAATCACCCAATTATGCATTGAATTTGTGCATTTTCATTATTTCCATGACTAATGATGGTGGAGCCCATGAATATTGACGTGATGCATTATGACATCCAAAACCCTTGTGGGGTGCAACCAGAGTGACTGTGACCAATTAGTCCTTGTGTGAGACACATTAAAGAACTCTCGGTAGTGGTTAAATGACTAAGAGAGAGATGTTGGCCTCTTGGGACTTATATAACCCAATTTTCATCCTCCAGACAACTTATTGTGAACTAAGTGTATTAATTGAGACTGATCACCCTTGTAGGGTGCCTCCACTTATGTATTGATCCTTAGGAACCCATTGGGTTCTCCAGGACTAATTAGACCATGTGTGGGATTTTGATTGATTTGGATAGTGACGGTGGTTTTGGGTGTCTATACTACCATTTTTATTTGTTTCCTGGCTAGTGGGTTCGTATATTTGGAATTGTAAACACCCTTATGGGTGGTATTTTGTTATGAATGGTAAGCAACCTTGGGATGTTAATTTCTTACTATTGGTAAACAACTATAGGGGTGGTGTTATATTTTTAATAGAAAATAACCTTTGGGGGGTATTTTAATTATGTATAGAAATCATCTAAGGGGGAGTATTTTATAATTTGTTACAAATGGATAAGAAATATATTATAGAGTTTGTTTAGGTCCTTGTGGGTTTATGCCTTATTTGAGAAAAAATTCATATGTGAGTTTCGTGTTACTATTAGATGGGAAAAACACATTAGGGAGGTCCATGATACTTACCTAGATACATAAGAGGCTCTGGTATATTATATTCGGAAGCATAGTAATCCTGATGTGCTCAGAGACACCTCAACTTTGGATAAAGAAGGTATGATCAATCAGGTTCACGGACCTAAGTATTGAAATTAGTATGGTACATATTACAAGATGCATGGAATGGTATGGACCACATTGTCTTCTTAGGTACATACCAGCATTGGTCAAAGAATTAATTATGTGTTGTTTATTTTATTTACTGTTTAGAAGTTTATTTACTTACCCTAAGCATGTCATGTGCACATAGCACTATATTCATGGTATATTTTAAGATAATGTTGTTAGTGAACTACTAATTTGTGCACTCACATCCTACTTAGGACTCCATTTCACTTGGGTACCAAAGAAACACTCACTTATTTCAGATTCAGGTTATGTTGAGGCCCATGATTTCATGATCGAGCGGAACCACCTCATGTGAGATTTGGATATTGCAATGGGGGTGAGGCTTAGCATTAGGAGTAAGGCCTCATATTTATGGTAATATTCTTATTTATTATTTGATTGTCCCATTGGTTGAACAAGTTTATATGTGTATATGATGTAGTTTAGATAGTTTTATATACATTTTTGGAAAAACAAATATTTAAATAAGTCTAGGTTAAAAAAAATAAATGTAGGACATAATAGTGGTAGAGGCCTTTCTACCTTTGGCCTATTTTTACCCAAGACATAGGGGTAATTCTGTTGCTACCTTTTCTGAAATGAGAACAAAAATATTTTAAATATACATGTTAATACATTTAATTTTTTTGTTAGTTTTATATGCATATATATAACAAAAAAATTATCATAATTTAAATTTTATTTCATAACCAGCATTACTACCATTAAAGAATTTTGCAATTCTAATAGAACCACTCACTCAGGGATCCCATTTATAAGGGGGATTTCCGAGGAAATCCTTCTAGATTTCCAATGTGGGATCTAGGACCTCCCTTTCCGACACAGAATTAATAATATATTATTATTAACAATTACAAATTGATTATAAATATATATTAAAAATTAATAAATAATTATAATATTATACCTAAATAATAATTAAATACTAACATTAACTATTATATATTAATAATTAAGTAATTAATATTAATTATATTTTAAACCATATTAATTAAAAAAATTAACTACAAATTAATTATTAAAATATTTTGAATAGTTAATAGTTATTAAAAAAAATATTAATTTATCAATATTTAATTACTTATTAATAATATTAATTATGAAATAGTTAATTATTATTAATTATTAAATTAATATTAATAAGTGTTTTTTACAAATTTACTAATAAATATTTTAAATTATTGTTGGGTTACTAAATATTAATAATATATATTAAATTATTAATTTTTTAAATTTTAAAAAATTATTAATAAATTTGTTTTAATTAATTAAATCATTTTTACAAATTAATATTAATTAATAATATATAATAATTAAATAAAATGATTTAAAAATTAACTATATTAATTTATAATAAATATTACTTGCTAGGGGATATTAATTACTAATAAATATTTAAAATTTTTTACTTTCAAAATAATTATTAAAAATTATAATATAATTATTAGTTATTTATTAATCACTAATTAAGCTATATTTAATTATGTATTAATAACTATAATTACTAATTAACTAATAATTATTTATAATATTATTAATCAATTACTAATAATTATTTAAAATTATTATGTAGTTACTAAATATTTTTAATAAAGATTAAATTGTTATATTATTAATTATTAAATACTTGTTATTAAATTATTATTAAATAATTTACTAATTGTTGCTAACTAATATTAATGAATATTAAATATTAATTAAATAATATGACATAGTAATTAATAATGTTCATATATAATAAATATTTAAAATTATTATTTAGAAATTAATTATTAAAAATAATATCATAATTATTAGTTATTAATTATTTATTAATTATAAAATATTTAATTACATATTAATAATGTTAACTAAAAATTATCTAATTATTTATATAATAATTAAAAATGAATATTTATGAGTAATTATATTTATATATTTTGTAATAAAAAATTTAAGAATAATATTTAATTTCTAAAAAATTATAATAATAATTAAATTATTAAAATACTAATGATGAACTAATTATTAATAAACTATTATCATTTAATTAAATAATTTTTCTAATAAATATTAATCACTTACAAATATTTAAAATTATTCCTTAGTTAGAAATTAATGAAAACAATATTTTTATTTTTTATATTTTTTATTTAGTTATTATTAAAAATATTTATTATTAATTATATATTTATTATTTAAAAATTAATTAAAACTAATTTATTATAGATAATTAATTATATGTTTACTAATATTATTAATAATTTTTTCATAATTGATTACTTATTAAGAAATATGATTTTAAATATTATTAATATTAATTGTTTAATTATTAATATTTAATAGCAAATGTTAATAGTTAATTATTATTTGAGTATTATTATTATTACATATTATTAATATTAATTATTATTCAACTACAAATTTTTAGTAATAATATACCATTAATTCTATGTTGGAAAGGGATGACGAGTATCCTTCATTTGAAATCCAAATAGATTTCCAGGGCAAGCTCCCTTATAAAAGAGAGCCCTGTGAGAGGGTTTCTGTTGAAATTATAAACTCCTTTAATGATATTAATGTTTGATATCAAATAGAAATTAAATTCTACATAAATTTATATATATATATATAAAGAAAACAAATAAAAAATATATTATATTTTTTAAATACACTAACATGTATACTTAGAATAATTTTTTTCATTTGGGAAAAGGTGGAAAGCCCCTTGACGCCTTATCTGTAACTTTATGGAAAAGGGGGAAATGAACTTACCACCATTGTCCTGGGTGAAAATATGCTAAATGTAGTCCTTTACCGCCTTTGTGTCCATGTTTTCAAAAATATTAAACCCAATCTTATTTTAATAATTTTTTTAATAAAAATTATATAAAAAACATTGTTTTCTACATCATATTTTTATTTCTTAGATGTTTTACTTATCTGTGTTAAATTATGGTTATGTATTTCCTATGATGTTGGGTTATTTATTTATTATTAATACACTAATATAAGGGGAATAGCCTCCTCTAATTACCACTCTATACCATAGTTTCTTATTAGTAGCCTCTAGTGTATAAGGAGGCATGCCTGAGGTCACATGGCACCACCATTGTGGTTTCTATTCAGAGTGAGCTGGGTTGAGACATTACAATGTTTTATGAGAGGTATTTTTTCTGTTGTATTAATATTTTGGAATAGAGTATTAAAGAGATATAAAAATTTGTTGGAGCATGTGATGGAACTCGAACTAGTTAATCATTAACTTGTTTCCTGCTAGATGTCTTGGTTACCATGGGTATGGTATTGATGTTTTTAGCTTCTTCTATTATGGTTATTTTTATTTTTACCTAGCATGACACACATGTGGTTTTAGAATTGTGACTTGTAAGTTATTAGACTTTTTACTCTTGAAAAATTGCGAATGGATGCATATAATGTTTCATGCTAGTAAAGTTGGATTAATATGACATATAGGCCTTTTATAGTAATTATTATCACTTCCAATAAAGGTTTTGGAATGTTTTAACAACATATCATATGATTTTTTCATGTATAATTTATTAATTTAATTCTACTTATCTTGTTCAACTTGTATTTGTGTTTATTGTATTAGATGGAAGGTCATGTATATCTATTGAGAGATGCTCATTGGTGATGATGATTGTGTGATCTCTACAGTAGGGGGAATACAACAACCTATTATATCGGTAAATCATATTAATCCTTACTAAGAAACACCTAGTGGGATATTATTATATATGTTTGGTTATTTAGAGGGTCAAAAACAACCTATGTATTGTTTGACCCTATATCTCTGAATGAAATTCTACTTAAATAAACAACATACCATGGTTAATGGGATATATATCTTTATAGAGATATACTGGTTGTATGAGTATGCCTACATGATTCTTGAGGGGGGGATTCCCATTTATGGATGCTCATGAGAATTGGTGTTTTGTGGGTATATGTGTTGGAATATCATTATTTTTATGTTATGTGGACCCTATATTGGGTGTTTGGAATAGGGTTTTATGTGTTTTTGTGAGCTTTTACTTAGGTGGGTTTCAATTATGGCCTAGTTGGGAGGACCTAGTAGCCCTTGGAACATGACTTGGGATGATTGGGATTTTTTGGTTCTTGTTATTCTAGCATAACCTATATTAGGGGTTGGGTCAAGAATTTGAAAATATTATAGGCAAGAATCCCAAGCTGATACTCTAGGGAATGAGATTTGTAAGCTCAATGTACTAACTAATACGTGGTATGTGAATGGTGGTGAATCCTTAGGATTTTTGGGACTAAGAACTTTCATAACTACTTCCAAGGGGTGTGATCTACTATCTGTGTTGTGGTAACGAGATTGGCTTCATAGGGAAGGACTGTTCTGGTGCCTGACTCTATTGACTCTGGATGTTATTTAGAAGAATGGTGGAAGAGTAGGTAGATGTTTTTTTTTTGGAATTGCATTGGGTGATGGGAAACTATATGGTTCAACCACAGATGGAAACCTACAATGTTTAGATGATTCCAATTAGTAGGAGGTCTAATGATTATCTATGACACAATTGAAGTTCTTGATTTTGAAGGGGAGTTCCAAGGGAACTCCTAACATGATGAGACTAACATTTTCGAGTAACATAACTTGTGGTTTAGGTGCATGGTCCTAGATAGAATACGTGAGACACATGAATTAATGAATTACTATTTTTGACTCAGTGGTATGGAGGCATGCACCTATTTCCTTTGGAAGTGATTGTGGTGAGGCATGTTATTCATGTGTGGCACCTTCTAGGTTTTAAATTAGTGAGTGGTTGTGTGCGAGCTAAGGACTGATATATTTTTATGAGATATGTGCAGTATTGGGTTCCAAAGGTTTGAAGTTAGTGGGAAATGTACCAATTTTCTATATGAGACACTGGAAATGGATTGGGTGATACAACAAGGATAATCGGATTTAGACCTTGACTGAAGCATCATGATATGACGTGAAGGGTGAGTGTGGCTTGAAGGGATCGACAAACATTTAGTGATGGGACCATTTTAGGAGGTTTGTGAGGAGTGGTATAAGGTAATAAATATGGTGGGGAGTGCACCATTGGCCATTAGACGGTGTGACCCTCATTGTGATTGGGAATTTATCAAGTGATAAATAGTGATGTTACCATTAGCTAGGAATGGGTTTTAAATTGAAATTTTATGTTATCACTCGATTATGAGTGTTCCAATCACATCCATTCATCATGTTTAGAGATATAATGAGTTTGGACCATGGGGAATGTGATATTGGTCATAGTGATATAGCCCTATGTGGGTTATGTCAGGGATGCATGAAACTAATCATAAAATAGTTATTATTGATTTTTGATTCCTATGAATAATGAATACGAATTAATATAGATTCCTTAGTGAATAAAAATAGAATTTAGATGCGATATTGAATGGGTTCTAAGAATTGGTATTGGGAATGAGATGAATGACAGGCTCGCACGTGACATTTAGTTCACATGGGCTTCGGTCATATTAGAATTTATATTTTTCCTGAACTATAATTGCTAAAATGATGTAATATATTGATAGTGTGGGGTCGATCCCATAAGGAATGTTTTAACATGCCTGGAACCAGGGATTCATACTCGTTGTGTTGGAGTCCTCAGGAATTGGTTTGGTTTTGGTATTTAATTAAAGTTATTGTGTTTGGTTTTGGATTTAAGAAGAAAGTATGGATCAGGATCATTTTTTTGGTTTAGGTAAAAATTATTATCTCGATCCTAACATAGCCCAGTCTTAAGGATAAGGCTTCAAAGCAGTGAAAATATCACCAGTTACTTACGGTAAAACTAACTAGATCTATCTAACATGTAACTATTCCTTGGTCCAGATATAGCTAGCAACCTATATGCATTACTCTAATATTATATAGAATAAAATATCATAGGATAATGGTTATATCCTAGTCTACTCCAATCAGGTCATGTTCATTCATTTCAGTATCCCATGATCTATATTGCCTAAAATAATTGAATAAATAATTAATTTATAACTTGATTATTATCCTTAGGGTTACTAAGTGGCAATTTATATATATATTAAGTTTATAACACCCCTACTCTCAACCCTTTCCCTACACGATTTATCCACTCACATTGGTAATAATCAAGATTGAAGAAAAAATTATAAACATTCTTGTTATATTACGAAAATTGTTGGAATATAACCGTTTGAAATCAACCATTCAAGAATTGAGAATTTTTAACCAATACAACCAATAAATTAATCAACCACTTGCTTGAAATGATATAAAATAAATAATTTATGGTCCAACCATTGTCTAATGGAAATAGTAATTGAAAATGGACATTTAACGGTGAATGTTGATGAACAGAATGTAGAATGCACTGGGGAACAATCAACAGTGCTTGGATTTAATAAAAATAGTAACAAAAAATTTATAGTATCGAGTTGGAGAGAAAATATTAAATAAATATGATATATAACCAGAGGAAAGAAAAAAAAATTTAAAAGGAAAAAGGATTTGTGTGTTATTGTATGCATGATAAAAATATAAATAGTCAGGATATTACAAAACATGGTAACATATCACATTGTGTAATCTCGATCCATAGATTTCTCCAAGTATTTGTATCTGGTGTGTATATCATCTTGAATCTTTGAGGTTTGGATATTTGACTCATCTCACAAATTGTAACTAGTCCTCACGACATACCTCTTCTCATTATTTGAACATTATGGAGGTTGGGTTATTTTAAAGATACATGATGTGTATTTTAGATTTACATCATGTAAAATTTTCATGGCTTATAATTTATTCCCAGCTTGATTTAGGACTTCTGACATGCTTTTATTAATTCCTACACATCATGTATGTTATTTTCATGAAGTGTAATTATCAATTTTTTCTATTTTTCTTGGATTTTCATTTGGATGCTTGGAAACCTATCCATTGCAATAATCAAAAAATACCAAGTGCATTATCATGTAAAACTTGAATAATCCATAATTAAATTTCATTAAAATGTATAGAAAATTTTTTCTTATTAAATTCCCCCAAGCTTGAAAAATTGTTTCTCCTCAAGAAAAAATCATCTCAACTGGGATTCCAAAAGAAAAAATTATTAAAACTAGAAACATTTATTACAACTAGGAAGATAAAACTAAGTGTTTGCAGAAAATATTAGTCTTCAAAAATCATTATTGTAGAGAAAATTAGTCATTCCTTATAGTTTAGTTCTTTATTTAGATTCTAAATATTTTAATTATAATCCCAAAACGATTTCTTAAATTCCATACCCATTTTTTAATTTACCAAAAAATTAACTTTCTCTCACAACTTAGGGTGAAATTTTAACTAGAGATATTATCATACCCTGAATACATATTCCTAACCAAAGGCTTGAATTGATTCTATCTTCTCTAATAAGTAAATAAAAAAAATTATTCATCGGGGCTTTATCAAAGGGTTAAAATTACTCTAAAGATGATGGGTGGTGGGTAGAAAGTAAAAATCATGTTCAAAATGAAGGTAATCTCTAAAGTTTAATGAATTATAAGATGGAAAGTGCAATGATGTGGTTCCTTCAAGATCAAATGGTTCCCATTCTCTAAATATATAAAACTAGATCCATAATTTTATCATGAATGTATCGAAAATGTACAATATTCCTTCCTATTTTATGGATTTTAATTAATTTTTAAAAATTCTTGTCTAAGAAAAATCTCACATCCATCCTCTAACCACATATGTTCATTCAGGGAATTCATCAGTTTAGAAATAGTGATTTTGGATCTTCTTTATACACAACCCAATATTTTGTACTTTTTCTTTTTGTATTTCTTAAGAGAAATAAGATAAGCATAAAATGAAAAAAACACATGGATCATAACAAATCAGTCTGGTAAGTACCACAATACATCATCATAATAAAAACATCATATTTCTATCTATTGAAAATTCCCCCACACTTGTTCATAGTATAATCATGCCTAAAACCAAGAGAATGCTAGGAATGGATAACTTTCTTGGAATCATTGTATCCTAAAAAGGTAATTTATAGAAACTATGAGCTAAACAAAGTAAAAATTTAAGGTGGGTCTGAAAAAAAGTTTTTCAACAATGATGGCCTCAATTATTTTAAAATTGTATTTTTTTTATTCATGGCCTCAATAAGATCTCAATGAATGCTCTGAAGGGTTTATATATCCCATATGTCACTCAAGAAATATTTTTAGAAAAAAATATGAAACCGTAGGTTTATAATCCTTTCAATAATGAAACAAATTATTTGGGAAAATTACCCTAGGTATAAAATCAAGTAATAGGTCAATTGAAAAAAAATAAAAAATTCTTAATTTTAATTAAATTAGTAAACTCAAAAATCCTTCTAAAAATATAAACAGGATAAAAACATGTATTTCAATAATTTCTGAATTACATTTATCTTTTATTTTGATGGGTGTAATGATTTTTTAGTTTTAAATCATGTATCCAATGAAAAATGTCTCCTAGATAAATGAAAAGAAGAAAAAAATCATAGTTTATCGACATTGAATCTAAAGAAAGAGTCCCCCACACTTAAAATGATATAGTTTCTATACTATCATGGAATGTACCAGGCAAGAGATATCATAGATATAGTGTAGAAAAATAAAATGGAAATTTTGAAAAGGGATTGTAGGGAATCAAGAACTCCCTATAATGAGTTTCATTCCATGGAAATCATTGTGAATCGTGATTTTGAATTTGGATACCTACATAATGGGTGAGGAGTGATCTTAGAAAAGATCAAACATTAGTCCAAAGGGTTCAAATTTTATTGAAGTTGTAATATGTGTTAGAGAACACAATGTATAGAAATGAATGGTATCTCATATACATGCTGATATATGGGTATAATGTAGCTCAAAGAGAGTTGTGATAATAATATCTACCAAAGTAAAAATAGAAAGATTTTATGTATAAGACTAAAACTGAAGAAAGAAAATGAATTATGGGTTTCCTCCCATAAATCACTAAAACAATCATCATAAAATAGATAGATGGACAAATGAATCAATTAAAATTAGTCCATCTACTTAGAATTTCTATTTCTCTTACATGAATTTGTGGCCTTATCATCATGCTCTCATGGATTCTTGGCGAGATTAACCACTTTTGGAGGGTACTAAGCATGAATCCAGTGTGTAAGGAATAGTATTTATGCTCTCCATGGTGGTGATGGTTTCTAATCATATATTTATAGTGATAACTCTTATAGTTGGCCCTAGACATTAGCAAGATAGTGATTCACATGTAGTATGAGGGAATTTGGTAATGGAAGATGCACATTCATGACTATAGAAGAGGTATATGAGATAGAAATTGACACTATAACAGTGTAATGAAATGAAAAATAATCCAAGAAATAATGAATAAAAATATGTAAGTTCAATGAGACATCAGTGATATCTAATACATATAGTACACGAATATGAGCACCCAGGAAGGGTACAAGAATGGGGGTACTATGATAAAATAAGAACAATTAAAATCATCCAATTTCTCATCTAAATTCCTCTCCCAAACAAAGGGTTCTTGTAGCTAGCCCGCTTAATCGAAAGTTGTAATGGAATAAGGGGATAGTGGATCAACATATAGAGGTGGTTTTGTGGTGTTGGAAGTTGCCTCAGTGGTTTGTGGTCTTTATGTATCGATCTAGAGTGTTTATGTGAATCTAGAAGTTGGATCAATGAATGGAAACTTAGTGGATGGGGTACATCTAGGCCCTTTCCCTTCCGAGCCTTCTCTGCCAGAAACTCTTGCTGAGTAGAAGGATCTCTCAGCTCGGATGGAAGGAAATTTGGCGTACTGGTTGGGGTAAAAATGGTGGATGATGAATGGAATTTTGTAGGATTAGGATGAGAGGATAGAGTGAATGGTGGTAGTATAGCGTTAGTAAAATAAGAGAACTCTACAACGGTTATGCCCATATTTTGGGTAATCTAGTGTAGATTCTCTATGATGAAAAGGTGAACATATCAGATATCTTCTAGGTAAGATGGAGTGGGTGGTGAATGAGTAAAGTTTTTGGTGGAATGGTAGGGAATATGGGTATTTGTAGGGTGGGAATAAAAGTGTTAGTAGTTGGGGATAGGTAGGATGTTGTAGTTTTTTGGGTGGTGGTTGGTGCTGATTTGGTGGGAGTAGGTGCTGGGTCAGCAACATGATCTTCAGGTACCTCATCAGATTCCTAAAAGTATCCCAATGTCAAATGGTTAATACCATTATCCTTGGATAGTAGCTGTATACTGCTCAGCTAAAGGATGTTGATGGACTCCATAAGACTATGAGAGGTGAGGGGAAGGGCTGTCACAAATGTTCTGATATGACAGGCTAATGGGGTGATGAAGTATCCATCGATCATTGTAAGTCATGTCCACTTCACATGTTCTCTGTAGTAGAATAGAAACTGTGACACCATGTTGATGGTAGGGCCTCACATGGCAGCAACAAGGATGATTCCAACGTTTTTAACACTACCGTGAGACTCTGTGGGATAAAAAAACACATGCATCAATAACTAATGAATAATGTGAAGTCTTTCACCTGTGAGCTATGTGGATTTGGTAATCTAAGAATCGTGATCATTGTGAGTGTCCTAATAAATCATCCTCCATGTTCATTTTTTATTCGACTTTCATGGATCAATATGTAAAGTTTGGAATACCTCTAATTTGTAGAAGTTTTCAAAATAAAGTTTTAGCCCAATACCAAACTCAGTAAAATATAGCTCATGTGTTCTGAAACCTAATTGTAAGTGAAGGCTTCCAATGGCTACCTCAAAATTGTTACGGAACATGACAAATAGCTCATTGTAGGTATCAACATACAAATCAACAATGGAAGTGATGTGTAGGTGGTAAAGTATTTATAGGACTCCTGGATAAGGTGTAGGGACTCATGGATAGCTAAATCTATAGTTTTGTTTTTCCTAATTTGATTTTTTATAGACAGTTTAGTGAAAAATGGTTTCTAGGGTTGGAAAAACGAAGGATGGGGTGTATGTGGGGACGAACAGCAACTTGTGACCCACTATAGGTTGATAGGGAATCCTCAAGGGCAACTGGTGTTGTAGAGGCCATATAGGAGGTCGATGAGGAAGATATGGGGGGTTTTAATGGTGCATCACCCCTTCAGTGCATGACCAGAGGTGGATCGTTGCACTCAGACATATATTTGGTAGGAGGAGATCATAACTTTTTTGTGGGTGCCATTATTATCACAACAGATTTGAGAGGAAGGAAAGGATGAGAGGTATTGTAGAGGTAGGAGGGATTCTTGGCCAATGGAGGAGGGGGTGAGGGGAGGGAGAGGGTAGCGATGGAGGGTTCGAGTAAAAGAGAGGGTAGCGAGGGGGGGTTTTTTTTATCACAAACCCTGGGATCATGACACAAATTTGTTTTAGAATTACATGATGTATATTTGGGGTACATTAAGTGTAATTCTAAAATTAAATGATTTTATTTGGGGAACAGTTCCATCGTGTATTTGAAAACATGATGTGTAATTGGGTTTTTTTTTCACTTTCTGGTATCAGAGCCTTGTCCTTTTCTGCTAACATTCTCTAATCTATCGTAAATATTATTGTATCTTAATATATTTTATTGTGACCTATCCTAGGTTTCCTCCCATCCAGCGCTTCATTTAACATCGATATCTTGAATTAGTGGTTCTCAAATGAATTTTGAAGTGATTATACATCCCTCATGGAATGGTTCTTAATAAATATTTAATCTTTGACCATTGACATTGAATATTTGTTCTCTTCCTTTTGAAGTTTGGGTGTCCCAAATGGGAATAGATACGCAACCACAAAGGTACCTGACCACTTTGATTTGATATTCCTAGAGAACCATTTTAACAAGTATTTGAATAATATGACCTTATTCCATATTACAAAACTCACCATGTGCGACACTAATAATGTCATTTCTTGGTTTTCAATTTATAATTATTGTAATTTTCATATGAATACTTTATTATTTATTCATGTTCATCCAATTATAGCATCCTAACTTCACCCTCCTTTAGAGAATCCATATTCAACTTCTTCATTTCCCAGGATGAGTAATGATCTAGCTCTATAGGAAAATGGAAAGACTTTACAAAAACTAATTGGAAGGGGTGGTGTGGATTGGTATTTTGTATGCTGTTTGGTATTCACATAGTGAATCATCTAACATTATACTTCAACAGTTTTTATTTTTCTTTACGGTCTTTTCAAGGATTTTTTTGATTTCCCGATTGGACAATTCATGTTTCTCTCTTGTTTACAGGTGGTAAGGAGCAAAAGTGTTATATTGGATTCTTCACATCTCTAGTAATCCTCTAATATATTGATTGGTAAAATGTATTCCCCAATAACTAATGAGTAGTTTGGTAAATTCTAATTGTAAAAACACATTTTTATTTAAAAAACTCATGACCACTTTTGAGGTTTCTTGAGTGATAACTTCAGCTTCTACCCATTGTGAGATATAGTCAACACCAATAAGGACATAGATATTTAAATGTGAACTAGGAAATGGCCCCATTAATTATATTCTGCACATGTCGATGATTTTGACTTCTATGATTGGTTTTTAGGGCATTTCATTTATTTTCCCTATAGTTCCATTTCATTGGCACATATCAAAGCTTTGAAAATGATTTCGTGTATCTTGTTGAAGTGTGGTCCAAAAGAGTTAACATTTTTATATTTCTTCTGCTTTGCGTTCTATTCCATGATTCCCTCTATTTGGTGTTATGTGACACATATCTAACAAACATTGGTTCTTGTATATAGGGATGTAGTGTCTCATTAAGCCATCATCCCAACACATAAAAAGTAGTGGCTCATCCCAGTAGTTATGGGTTGTGTTGATTAAAAATATCCTCCTTTGATTATAGGAGAGGTATGGGTAAAGGTATCCCATGCTGAGATAGTTTTCAAAGTCTGAAAACCATGGTTTCTCTTTTGTGTTTAGGATAAAAATATTTTCATAGGGGAAGTCTTCATCGATGTCCGGATTATTATATTACTTACTGAGGGGAAATAAAAGTCTGGATAGATTATAAATGACATCGTTTTCTATTAATTTGGTGTATTTGAGGATGAATTTAATATTCTTGTAGTAATAGGATCCATAATATCAATATTGTTTTTTCAAATATTTTACTCATTAAATACATCAGGGCGGCATGATCGGTGTATATAATAACTTATGATAGAATTAGTAAGGGTGAAACTTTTCAAATGCAAAAATCAATGCATAGAGTTATTTTGTGGTGGATGTGTATTTCACCTAAGAATAATTCAATGTATGATCAGAATAGTATATGGTAAAGAATGTGTGGCTGACCTTCTATAAAAAATAGTGCACACAATAGAGTCTCTTGCATCACACAATAATTCAATGTCTTTGTCCCAATCTCGTGAAATGATAATAGGAGAGGCCACTGGGTTTCTATTTAAAATTTTTAAGTCCCCCCACCACTCTTAAATGAATTGTAAAGGGTAATCCTTTACTAATAGGTGTGTTAGAGGGTGGTAATCATTTTCGAAATATTTCTCAAAGTTTTAGTAAAATCATTCATGGCCTAGAAATATCTTTATAACATTAACTGTTGAGGGATCAGGTAAATCTTTGACCACCTTGATATTTTCTAGGTCATCTTTCATTCCATACATGGAGATTTAGTGTATATGGACTATGCCTCCTTGAACTGTAACATTTTATTTTTCCTTTTTTAAAACTAAAAACATATCTTCCCAGTGTTGAAGGACTAGTTCAATATTTCTTAAGCACGCATCAAAGGATGTTCCGTATATTGAAAAAAATCCATAAAAACTTCCAATAATTCCTCCACCATATCATAAAATATATGATTCATACACCATTGAAAGGTCATCGGTGTACTACACATACTGAATGGAATGAATCTATAGGAAAAGGTACTGAATGGACATGTGAATATTGTTTTTGAGTAGTCATCTAGGTCAACTGCAATCTTATTATATCCTAAATATCCATCAAATAAATAATAAACTTTATGTCCTATGATTATTTCTATAATTTGTTCCATGAAAGACAAGGGTAAATGATCCTTCGTAATTTATTTATTTATGTTTCTATAGTCCTTACATACTCTCCATCCAATGATGGTTCAAATCAAAAATAAAATTATTTTCATCATTATTGAAAACAACGAGGACACCTTTCTTTGGAACTCATTATAGTGGACTCACCCATTCCTTATAAGTGATTGAAAAAATTATTCTAGAATCCATAATTTTCTATAATGTTTTCTTAACTACCTCCTTCATTAGTGGAGTGATTATACTTTTTTGTTAGGGTTTGGGTTTCACACTTTCTACTAAGAAACTTTTATGGGTGCATAAAGTGGGGATAATACATTTTATGCTTGCCACTCCCCATGAAATTTACTTTGTATTTATTTATAGAACATTGATAAACTATTTGTCTTGTAGTTGTGTTATATCTGAGTTAAAGATAATTGGAAGTGCAATCTTTGATTATAGACAAAAATACTTGATTGTGGTTTGGAGTGGTTTCAACTCTAGTATTTTTGGATTAATGACCAATTATAAGAAATGTGGGATGGTTCCACTTGTGATAGGTTATATAAAGTCTATTTATTAAGCTCACACTCCTATACTTCAGTAGAATATTGTTCATCATAATTATCCTTGTTATCCATGTAACCACTCTTCTCTCTAGTGAGAAAGATAGATTTAAAGTCAGAGGAATCATCTGGTTTTTTTAAGCATTCAGTGGGTAAAATACTACATGTTCATAACCCAGTCTAAATATCTTTCTCCCTTGATTTTCATCAATTAGTTCTTTATTATTGGCTAGGAATGGTCATCCTTAGAAAACAAGAACACCTCCTTCTTCTTCGATGTCCAAAATGGGGAAGTCTACTGGGAAAATGAATTTAATAATTTTGACTAGGAGATCCTCAAGAATTCCTTAGAGATATTTCACTAATTTTTCATAAAATTAGAGTGAAGGTCAAGTAGGTTTGACTTCCTCTAGTCCAATATTTCAAAATGCATGCAATGGAATAAGTTTTATGTTATATCCTAAGTCACATGGGATTCATCCTAAGTTTCATTCTCCTATGGTACATGAAATTGAGAAACTCTTAAGATCAATTATATTTGGTGTAATTTTATACTAAACAATAGTAGATCATTCTTATTTTAGTGATATTACTCCTAGTTATTCTATTTTTTGTTGGAAATCATTTCCTCAAGAATTTTTTATATTGTAGGAATTTGAGAAATATTTTCAGAAAATAGAATACATATGTCAAATTTCATTAGTATATTTAATGAAATTTTAAATTTCTATTTTATACTTGTTTCATTCTTCCGGGAAAGGGGATATGTGTTTTATTGTTTTTTGGTGAAATGTTTATATCAACTTTGGGCTTCTCTTCTAGTGAAACTTTTGCAGGAGGTGGTAATTCTAGAGTTTTCTCTTGGTCATTTTGATTTATTCTGGTATTTTCACCATCTTCAATAATTGTTTAAGGTTTTTTAGGATACTCATATATTTTCTAGTGTTCTCTATATGGTTTCATATAGTCCATCACTTTCTCCACCCTCAGAACCACTTTCTTTTCCTCTTCCTTTGGGTATGTCTCAGTTTTACCAGGAAGCATTATAACACCCCATGTAAATAAAGAATATGACATTTTTATATTTATCCTTTTTTTTGAATAAAATGTTAATATTAATTTAAAGGGAACACTATGCTTGATGGCATACCCAATACGCGACAATGAGTTCCTTTGAAATCTTACATTGCACTCTAATAATAAAATATAAATTATTTTAAATGTTAGTTAACATGTAGTCGTTGTATTGGCGGGAATGAATAGAAATAACTAAAATATGATTATATATGTTTGTTAAATGTTTTTACATTTATCCAATAAAGGATAAAGGCTTAAAATATGAAAAGAATTCAATTTTAGGCATATATACTCTAATTTTCACTAAAGGTCCACTTATCAACTTCTCATGGTGAACCGTCATTACATATAGTTTTGTTCACTATTATACATTCTATTGGACCAAATAAAACTCTTCTTTAGAATCGGGATATCATAATTCACTTTGTGTAATTTTTTGGTATTTTTCCGATAAAGATCATTTTTAATGAATAGTGAAAATGTTGTATTTTAATTCAAAACCTCGTTTTAATCTAATTTATTTATATGATTAGATTATCTTTTGAATTTGTTTCAAGGTGAAATTAGAATATATTTTTACCATTTAATCCAATAGTGGTCTTTGGAATTAATTTCATCTTGAAATTGGACTTAAACTAGTGTCAATCTTTTGATACCTATAATTTCATAAAAACATGCTATTTTCTCTGACAGCGGGAATTAATTATTAAATTAATTAATGTAACTTATATTTTTTGATTTTTTTAAAATAGACATCATTTTTGAATTCGTAATATCAAATATAGCCTAGGGTAAAGTTTTGGTAATTTTCTGAAAAACTTCAATTTTTGATGAATAGTGAAACCACTAAGTGGTAGTTAAAGAAACTGATTTTTTGTTTAAATGAAAATTTACCACTTCTGTGTTTTGAATTTCAAAAATCCGACATACATGGTTGTCATTAAGAAGTAAAATTTGGTTCAATGGGATTAAAATATTTTTTTGGTGAAGAGTAACTTTTAAGTTTATTAATCGTGATTAGAGGTAATTAGTGTAGTTTAAGGTAAAAATAATGTTTTAATAATATGAAATGACCTAGACACATGTCCTACCCTCCTTGGATGTGTCATGGTCGACCAATACAATCCATGGGTCAACTTGGGGACCCCATGGATCCATTTTGGATGGAAAATGACATTAATATCTTTTTATTTAATGTAAAAGTAAAAATGACACAAACATGAGTTGTTTCACTAAAACAATTTTTATATGGGGTTATACAAGTCATATTTTTTACTATAAATATTAATTGGAAAGATAAAAAGATTTCATACATTATATTATTTATTTTATAGTTTTTAGACATTAACTAAATTAAATTATTTATGACACCATGATGATGCAGCGATTACCTCATTATTTAACGATTTAAATAAAATGGAAAGATAATGTAAAATCTAAGTCCTACACATGTCCAAAACCTATTGGATGAGTGTATTTCTAACCCCTATCACCTTATCTTCTAAACACATCAATGTGGGACCATTAAAATCCTAAAATCATTCTAAAATAATGTAACATTTCCTTACTTTCCAAAAGTGCCCCTCCTCTCCTCTTATAAAAGGCCCCCACCTCTTCCTCCTTACCCACACCTCTCAAGCCTTTGGCTCAGCCAATCCCTGCACATTTTGTCTCTCTACATCCATATATTACTCCAAGAATCCTCTCTTTGGGAAGAAGTCTTCCCAAGGAAGCCTTTTAGCTCAAATCAAAAAGAGTTACCCGATTTAAAGGACATTAAAGAATGATCGAGTCAAGTCGGACCCGAGGTAAGGGATCCTACATCTCTCGTTCTTTTTAAGTAATCTGTTTTATGTCATTTCTTATAATGTCATCATTCTTATGTTTTGGATGTTCTTTTATATTCATCATACTGTAATTTTTTTGTTCATATTATAAGAGACCCTATTTGATCTCATAAATCCATTTTTGGAAGTATTAAGTGGCGTCGTAAGGCTGCCGAGTTTTCATAAGAGATTTTTCATCTCACTTTTATTCCCATGACATTTATGCTACGTTTTCCACTATTTCTTTTTATTGGTGTATGTACTGCCCATTATTATACACTTTTTGTAGTATAATTTCATTTATGGGTATTTACATCTTAATTGTATGACCCTTCATCAATGGGGTGTATGTTTCGAAAGTTACCCATGTCGGTAAGGAAACCTTTCACCCTCCTTTTTTTAAACGAATTAATTTGTTATGTCTTTTAATTCACAGAATATTATGTTGGGATATGTTCTTCTATATCCTTATTTATGTAAATTTTATATACAAGTGATGAGATACCATTTTCTCTCTCATTAACTCATTTTATGAATTTAAATGTGACGTTGTTAGGCTGTCAGATTTCTATAAGGGAACTTCTTAACCCACTTTCAATTCTTTGGGTTAAACCTATACTTATTGATTTTATTATGCAAAGATTATGTGTGGAATCTATATGTTGTAATTTCCACAAACCTTTTTGTGGATATATTATTTCTACACATAATCATCTCATTGATAAATTCTTATGAACTTGTATGGGAAATCATAACTCAATATCATTTCATTGAGTTAAATATCTATGTCATTGGTTTTGTTTTTCCAAGATTATGTGTGAATGACCTCTGATTGTTTCACACTTAATATCCACTTATATTGGGTGTATTTATATTTCTCAAACATAATTATGTGATAGATTTATCCTCAATTTAAGTACACCATCTTTATAATGGATTTCATCTCAATTTACATTTCCATTGAGACTTCATTGTTGTTATGAACCAATTAACAATTATATGGTGTGTATACTGTCCTTTGACTTATTATATCATGAATCACTTTATTCTCATGATATTATAAATCACGGATTACATGTTATTCTGCAATTATTTGTATTCAAGAGTCTCTCATTTTGTTAAAAACTCTTTAACAAAAATATTGTTTTAAATGTTTTAAAGATTCATTATTCTAAATCATTATATTTAATGTCCATGTTTTCAAAATGGTTTTCATTATTTATTTATATGGACATTAATGTTTTAAAATTATAATTCCATTAAAAGCTTCAAAGTGGTATGGGACAATTTGATTCAAAAATCTCTTTTAAATGGTTTTTTAAAATGGATTGATTAATTCAATATCATGGAATTACTTATTGTGATTACAAATGAAATTTTGTTATTAAAATATTTATATTTTCAATATTTTATGTGTAATGATGGTACTTGTACATTTTACGGGTGTTTATGTGATAAACCATATGTCGGATGGTGCTGTGAATACCAGGACGGGTGGTTACAGTATAACCTCCAATGCATTGGGTATGGAAGTCGGCCGTATGGCTATTGCATTAAGTGATATGTGTGGAAGTAGACCGTATGGTTATTCCATTTAAGTATGTTTATGTCCCAAGTTACCTTTATATGATATGTGTTTTTTATATGGGTTTTATGGTAATATTTTGGTTACAAAAGGGTAAGTAATGATATTTTATTCAGTGAAGAGTTATTACTACTTCCTAAAGATGAAAGTTATTACTCTGATGAAGTATACATTGTTTACTTGTTGTTTTGAAAACCTAACAGTCTTAATTTTTTCTGTATCCCTTACTGAGCTTTTTGTTCTCACCCAAAGTTTTTTTGAAATGTTTTTCAAAGGACTTAATATGGAATAGGGTCAAGGATGGGATCAAGGGAAATTCATGCTATCTAAAACATGGAACGTGACATGTTTCTTTTTAAGAGTTTTTATTTTATGGAAATTTAGTAGAAGTGACTACTTTATAATCTTTTAAGATGTAATAGTTATCTCCTAATTCACTAAAACTCTAAACCTGAAAAGATCCTCAGTGAGAATTATTCATTTAATTCAATATTAAGTAAGTTTTAAGGTCTGGGCCTTATAGTAGGTATCAGAGGTCGGTTTAGATAACATTAGAGGTTAGGGTATTCTCTAAGAATAAGTGACATTACCATAATGGTTAGGATTTCAGAATGAGACCTATTTTTAGATAAAGTGGATGAGTAAGTATATCTTAGTGTTTATCTTCCTCTTTAGTACATGATGGTTTTGTTGATATGCTCACACTGACCTTGTTGGTTTTAGTAAATGGATGGATCTAGTAGGCACCAAAGTAACGACGGATGTGAAGGAAACTGTGACAGTTTTCTTAGAGAGCAACTGAATGATATGGGAGTTGCAATGAGAACTCTTGTGTTTATCCTCAACCATCTATCTGGAGTCATGATTGACCACCTAAACCTTGGTGATTTCTATAAGGCATCATATATGCGAGAAACAAATCCCTACGGAACTACAGGTAATAATCATTAAGGTAAGTGTGTTAAAAAACATATGTGTAAAAGATGTGGAAAAAAACACCTAGGAAAATGTTTCAAAGGGATAGAAATATGCTATAGATGTGGAAATTAAGGCCATAAAGCAAGAACCTTCCATGGAAAAATGAAGCATCCAGTTGACTCGAGGAAAGGGAATGAAGTTCTTTCTGAGGGATCAATTGAATGTTTTAAATTTGGTGTGCATGGTCATTATGAAAACACATGTCCTATGAAGATGTTTCGGGAATGGGATCACCAAGATCATACAAATATTTTTTTACCAATACCTAATGTCATTCTGATTGAGGATGAAAAAACTGACAATGACCAATCAGAGGTATGGATTATTTCATAACATTTGTTTTCTTATTTTGGAATCTTAGGATATCATTCATGATTTTGTTTGTAGAAAAGAAGTATTTCAGAATAATTTGTAAAGGAATGGTTAATGGATCATGAAGAATGTTGAATGAGTAAGAAGTCAACATATAAGGGCTTCAAGAGTTATGGTGAAATTCTTAAAATTATTAAGTCTCTTTTGAGGATGGGGTTACATTAGAAGAATTTTTAAAGTATGTGTAACCCTGATGTTTGATATATGAAAATTTTATTCAAGGAATAGTTGTCTGTTCTTTTGTGGACATAGTTATAAAGAACCATTTGGGTTTATATGATCCTTACTTTTGAGGTAATTATGGGTTACTATATGTTATGATGGAAAGTGAAAGGCATGAAATAAAATTGAGGTTAAATTATGTTATGGTTTTTTTGATGATTTTATCTCTTTTTGGGGAATGATTTGAGAATTATATAGTTTGGAAAAAGGACAACACGCAGACCATGTGACAACCCGTCGCGTCGGACAAAGCTGCAGAAATCGAACCCACAACCAAAGTGCGACTGGTATTTATCACCTACCATTGGACTACGTGAAGTCCCTGGTTAGTTTGACTAATTCTTTTTAGTTAGATAATTTTAGGAATCAAGAGTAAGTTTATTTTGGGTTATCTATGGAAATGATTAATCTATCATGGAGGATATGTGATTAGGTTAATTACTTTTCAATATGAGACTTTAAGAGCAACTGATGTTGTTTGGAGATAAGTGTTATGATTTAACTTGGAAGACTATGTGACTAAATCCTTCAAATATTTGGGTTTCAATCTTAGTTTTGTTTACATTTAATAATTTTATAGACAAATTGTCTATCGAATGGTCCTCGTTGAACTTTGGGTTTTGTTGGAAATAATTTGGTGATTAAGAATAGATTTTCTTTTTATAAATGGTTATCCTTTTCTGGATTATCTGGTCTCATACTAAAAATTTTGGTTTTGGATTTTCTCTAAAGACATGGGAAATATATAGTTCTATTTTATAGATTAGGTGATTCTCAAGAAGTTGATTATAGTACTCTTAATGCGAACAAGTCTTCCTAAAAACTCGTCTTTTGGAGAAAATATGAGTTTGATTAAGGAATCTAGTAAAAGTTGAAAGTATACTTGAAAAGTAAGTATGTTTCATTATGATTTAGTTAAGCTCAAAAATTAATTCCTCAATGAAGAGTAACTTAAAACAAAAATGTTGTCTGTTAACGTTTCCTAATGGGGAATCGAATACCGATTAACCCATCACATGTTTGTGATTTTCCTCTGGTTAACTTTCTCCTAGACATGTTTACTATCACTCTCCCTCAGAACATGACCCATTGTTTTTTCCTCCATGTCCATGTTTTCCTACATGTAATCCTAGTGTGGGTTAACTCGGGTGACCTCTGTACTTCTCATTCTTTCTTTTAAAGTGACTATTTTACCGACTCTTGTTCCGATGTGGGACATTCAATGAAGTTTCTGAGCCCAATTTTAAAATTGCGAGGATTCAATTCCCAAAAGGGGGGAAGGATGTAACACCCCAGGTAAATAAAGAATATGACATTTTTATATTTATCCTTTTTTTAATAAAATGTTAATATTAATTTAAAGGGAACTCTATGCTTGATGGCTTACGCAATACGCAACAATGAGTTCCTTTGAAATCTTACGTTGCACTCTAATAATAAAATAAAATTATTTTAAATGTTAGTTAACATGTAGTCGTTGTATTGGCGGGAATGAATAGAAATAACTAAAATATGATTATATATGTTTGTTAAATGTTTTTACATTTATCCAATAAAGGATAACGGCTTAAAATATGAAAAGAATTCAATTTTAGGCATATATACTCTAATTTTCACTAAAGGTCCACTTATCAACTTATGATGGTGAACCGTCATTAAATATAGTTTTGGTCACTCTTATACATTCTATTGGACCAAATAAAACTCTTCTTTAGAATCGGGAAATCAAAATTCACTTTGTGTAAATTTTTGGTATTTTACTGATAAAGATCATTTTTTAATGAATAGTGAGAAATGTTGTATTTTAATTCAAAACCTATTTTTAATCTAAATTTCTTATATGATTAGATTATCTTTTGAATTGGTTTCAAAGTGAAATTATAATATATTTTTACCATTTAATCCAACAGTGGTCGTTTGAATTAATTTCATCTTGAAATTTGACTTAAACTAGTGTCAATCTTTTGATACTTATTGTTTCATAAAAACACGTTATTTGCTCTGATAGCGGGAATTAATTATAGAATTAATTAATTTAACTTATATGTTTTTAATTTTTTAAAATAGGCATCATTTTTTAATTTGGAATATCAAATATAGCCTAGGGTAATATTTTTGTAATTTTCTGAAAACATCAATTTTTGATGAATAGTGAAACCACTAAGTGGTAGTTAAAGAAACTGATTTTTCGTTTAAATGAAACTTTACCACTTCTGTGATTTGAATTTAAAAAATCCGACATACATGGTTGTCAATAAGAAGTAAAATGTGGTTCAATGGGATTAAAATAATTTTTTGGTGAATAGTAACGTTTAAGTTTATTAATCGCGATTAGAGGTAATTAGTGTAGTTTAAGGTTAAAAGAATGTTTTAATAATATGAAATGACCGTGAGACATGTCCTACCCTCATTGGATGTGTCATGGCCGACCATGAAAATCCATGAGACAACGTGGGGACCCCATGGAGCCACTTTGGAAGGAAAATGACATTAATATCTTTTTATTTAATGTAAAAGTAAAAATGACACAAACATGAGTTGTTTTACTAAAAAAAATTTATATGGGGTGATAAAAGTCAGATTTTTGACTATAAATATTAATTGGAAAGATAAAAATATTTCATACATCATAGTATTTTTTTATAATTTTTATACATTAATTAAATTAAATTATTTATGACACCATGATGATGCAGCAATTACCTCATTATTTAATGATTTAAATAAAATGTAAAAATAATGTAAAATCTAAGACCTACACATGTCCAAAACCTATGGGATGAGTGTATTTCGAACCCTTATCATCTTATCATAGAAAAAAATCAATTTGGGGCCATTAAAATCCGAAACTCATTCTAAAATAAAGTAACATTTCCTTACTTTTCAAGAGTGCCCGTCCTCTCCTCTTATAAAAGGACACCACCTCTACCTCCTTACCCACACCTCTCAAGCCTTTTGCTCGGCCAATCCCTGCCCATTTTGTCTCTCCACATCCCTCTATTACTCCTAGAAGCCTCAATTTGGGCAGAAGTCTTCCCAAGGAAGCCTTTGAACTCAAATCAAAAAGAGTTACTCGATTTAAAGGACGTTAAAGAACGATCGAGTCAAGTCGGACCCGAGGTAAGGGATCCAACAGCTCTCCTTCTTTTTAAGTAATCTCTTTTATGTCATTTCATATAATCTCATAATTCTTATGTTTGGTATGTTATTTTATATTCATCATACTATAATTTTTTAGTTCATATTATCAGAGACTCTATTTGATCTCATAAATCCATTTTTGGAAGTATTAAGTGGCGCTGTTAGGCTGTTGAGATTTCGTAAGGGATTTTTCATCTCACTTTTATTCCCGTGACATTTATGCTACGTTTTCTACTATTTACTTTGAGTGGTGTATTTACTTCTTATTATTATACACTTTTTGTAGTATAATTTCATTTATGGGTATTTACATCTTCATTGTTTGACCCTTCTTCAATGGGGTGTATGTTTCGAAAGTTACCCAAGTCGGTAAGGGAACCTTTCACCATTCTTTTTTTAAAAGACTTTTTTTGTTATTTCTTTTAATTCACATACTATTATGTTGGGATATTTTCTTCTATATCCTTATTTATGTAAATTTTATGTCCAAGTGATGAGATACCATTTTCTATCTCATCAACTCATTTTCTGAATTTTAAAGTGATGTTGTTAGGCTGTCAGATTTCTATAAGGGAACTTCTTAACCCACTTTTAATTATTTGGTTTAAACCTCTAATTATTGATTTTATTATTCCAAGATTATGTGTGGAATCTCTATGTTGTAATGTCCACAAACCATTTTGTGGATATAGTATTTCTACACATAATCATCTCATTGATAAATTCTTACGAACTTGTATGGGAAATCATAACTCAATCTCATTTCATTGAGTTAAATATCTATGTCATTGGTTTTGTTTTTCCAAGATTATGTATGAATTAACTATGATTGTTTCACACTTAATATCCACTTATATTGGGTGTATTTATATTTCTCGCACAAAATTATGTGATAGATTTATCCTTAATTTAAGGATGCCATCTTTATAATGGATTTCATCTCAATTTACATTTCCATTGAGACTTCATTGTTGTTATGCACCAATTCACTCTTATATGGTTTCTATGATATCCTTTGACATATTATATCATGAATCCATTTATTCTCATGATATTATAAATCACGGATTACATGTTTTTCGCAATTATTTGTATTCAAGAGTCTCTCATTTTGTTAAAAACTCTTTAACAAAAATATCGTTTTAAATGTTTTAAAGATTCATTATTCTAAATCTTTATCTTTAATGTCAATGTTTTCAAAACTATATTCAGTATTTAATTATATTGACATTAATGTTTTAAAATTTTAATTCCATTAAAAGCTTCAAAGTGGTATGGGACACTTTGATTCAAAAATCTCTTTTAAATGGTTTTTCAAAATGGATTGATTAATTCAATATCTTGGAATTACTTATTGTGATTACAAATGAAATGTTGTTATTGAAATATTTATATTTTCATTATTTTATGTGTAATGATGGTACTTGGACATTTTACGGGTGGTTATGTGATAAACCATATGACGGGTGGTGCCGTGAATACCATGACGGGTGGTTACGTTATAACCTCCAATGCATTGGGTATGGAAGTCGGCCGTATGGCTATTCCATTAAGTGATTTGTGTGAAAGTCGACCTTATGGTTATTCCATTTAAGTATGTTTATGTCCCAAGTTACCTTTATATGATATGTGTTTTATTATATGGGTTTTATGGTAATCTTCTTGTTACAAAAGGGTAAGTAATGATATTTTATTCAGTAAAGAGTTTTTACTAATTCCTAAAGGTGAAAGGTATTACTCTGATAAAGTATACATTGTTTACTTGTTGTTTTGAAAAACTAAAAGTCTTCATTTTTTGTGTATCCCTTATTGAGATTTTTATGCTCACCCAACATTTTTTTGAAATGTTTTTCACATGACTTAATGTGTAATAGGGTCAAGGATGGGATCAAGGGAAAGTCATGCTATCTAAAACATGGAACGTGACATGTTTCTTTTTAAGAGTTTCTATTTTATGGAAATTTAGTAGAAGTGACTACTTTATAATCTTTTGAGATGTAATAGTTATGTCCTAATTCTCGAAAACACTAAACCTGAAAAGATCCTCAATGAGAATTATTCATTTAATTCAATATTAAGTAAGTTTTAAGGTCGGGGCCTTATAAGCATACTAGGAAATCTATCAGAAAAGATCTTCGTGATTTGACCCATTTTATGATCATGATTTATAAGGGAAACCCTATGATTTTTCATTTCTATTTCTTGGGAAGTCATCCTCTGATTTTTCTTTTGAAAAAATGCATTGACAATAAATTTGAATTTTTTTTAAAGAAGTGTGGTCAGTTTTGGTAGTCTTTACAGAGCTAGTTGAAATTGTTTCTAGCCTCTGGAAGGGAATGGTTTTTAGGGAACTTGTTATGGTGGCCTTGGAACGGGATTCCTAGGTGGATATCCTAGTTGTCCTTGATTCCTGGGCGGTGTTTCATCACTTATATGTTGGTAATACCCATGTTTGTTTTCTTGTGGCTATTGAGATATCCTATGTTGATAATGTTTTTGTGGTTACTAGTATTTTTGGTTTTGATGATTGTAATTAATGTAACTACAATCATGAATTTATTTTTCATCGACTCCTTCTATAACGACCCAAAGTTACATTAATGGAAAAATCCCTCTTGATCTTATTAAATGTCTCTTCATATAAAATGTTTTTTTATAAACTTCATTGGTTTTAAGATAAGAATTGTGATCATTACTTTTATAGCCATTGAACAGTGATCACATGATTAGTATAAATATAGGGCTTTAACACATCCAATTTTACATAGAAAAAGGAAGCGATGGCCTCATCCAGTAGAATTTCCCCATACGAAGCCCATTTATCAGAGCTCGGAAAATAGGTGGCATCCTTGGGCTTCGCTCTTGCCCAATCCCAATCTGAGCTTCACCATGTCAAGCTCGAACGGAACCATCTACGAGAGAAGTGGAAGTTCATAGAAATTACCACTCCAGCGATGTTATCCGAGCCACCCCAAGAGTCTGTCACCATCGCACACCTTACCCTTAGTTCTAATGCGACTGTTTTAAGGGGTTATGTAACTAATCGATAGTACTATGTTCATGTACATTATTTTTGTATATAATAATGAATATAATTTATTGTCATTATTGATACATTGTAAAGAGTTTTTTAAAGTACAAATGGTGTTTTTAGTTATTATTTAATTTAGAAATCTATTTTATTAATTAAGGGATTTTTTAATTAAATTATATTTTAAAAAAATATTATTACTATTTTTATATTAATTTTACTATATATAAATGATCATGTAATTGTATGAATGCAATTATAATTTTTATTAAGGTTTTAAATCCATTTTTGTCAAAACCCATGAATTTTTTATAAATGTCAGTTTTTATTTTAAAAGTGAATATTAAAATATTTAGAAAATTATTTAGATAAAATAAATGTTATTTTTGGAATCAGGACGTCGAAATTATCCAACAGTGAATTTTTCATAATTTTCTGAGATAGTCAAATTTTTGAGTAAAAATTAAGTACCGTTTAAATATATAATGTGTTTTATGACATCATAATGACCCAATAGTGATGTAATAAAATACTATAATATTTATGTTCGGAAAATATATATTTTAGCATTAAAATAATGTGATTTTGGGTTTTTTTGGCTTACTTTTCAAAGCATTAATGGACCCCTCGAGACTTATTAAACACCTTGTCTTTTTAAATTAATTTCCATGGGAGTGTGACTCACCTCCACATAAGCAACCCTAATATTTTAAGAATTTCGGACCTTGGCCTTATAAAATATTATTTTCCTCTTCAATTTTCCAAAAACCATGGGCATAAACCATGGGATGGTTTGTGGTTTGGATTAATTTAAAATAGGGGGTCCCAAACCTAAATAATAATGAATTCTCTCACCTTTCCTATAAAAACCCACCCACGCTCCCACTTCCTCCTCACTCAAAGCCTTTTGAGTTCATAAAACATCTGAACTACTCTATCTAGAATCCTCCCAAGGTTCCACAAGCTCCCAAGAAGCCTCTCACAAGCCTCTCTCTAGCCTTTGGAAGCACACTTCCAAGTAAGGGTTTTTTCTTCCTTTCTCATTTTTGTCCAATTTTCTTTAAGTTGTTTTTCCCTTTTAATTTCAATTATAAATGTTGGGGTAGAGTTTCTCATGTCCCTCATACTTCCCTCTTTATGTTTGAAATATGGGAGAACCTTTCTCTCTCATTAAATGCCTCTCATGTACACCCATAAATATGCCGAAATTCAGAAAGGAACATCTCTCTCCTCTTTTACAGTCACACAATACTTTTGTATCATGAACTTAAATTCCCTTAAAATTGTTGGGACATATATCTATATTACCTCCTTACTTTCCATTACATGTAAATATGACGAGGAACCCCTATCTCTCTCATCAACCACTTTTATGAATTCTTATGTCACGCCTTTACGCTGCCGAAATCGCACCGATTTTCTAAGCCAATGTCAATGTGTAGTGAATACCATTCCCATTTCTCCATCAAGGGTATTCAACTTTATGCACATTTACTTATTGATTGTAAAGATTCATGTATGAATTCCACATTCCTTTATCGTGTAATAAATTATTGTGTTTTATGAATCTATGTTTTATAATCCATGTGGCACACTTATGCATGAAATGAAATGTTTAAGAAGGGTGCGCCCTTATAGCGCTCCAATGCATTGGGTAAAGTATAGTATCATGACACGTCATGTGAAATGAGTGTTGACTCATGCTAATTCAAGTGCAATGAGGGTTTACTCGTTCTTTTTTGTGCAATGAGGAATTAATCATGCTCCATGTGCAATGAGCCTCGGCTGATGCTAATTCCATGTTAGGTGTTGTTGCCACATTTCCATGTTATGATTATCATGCTTTATCATGCCTTTATGTTCATGTTTTTCTTATGTTCTATTGATATGGATATTATCTAACCTTTATTTTACTCCTCATGTTATTCCTTGTGTACTCCCTTACTGGGCTTTATATCTCACCATTTTCTTATGCTTGTCCTCGGGTTATCCCACACAATGCTAAGTATGAGGGAATGTAGTGGTCATGTAAAGGATGTTTTCAATAAAGATGTTTTATTTCATGTTTCAAGTTTTTTTGTAAGGATCCTAAGCCCCAAAGACACTAAAACTATTGATCTTCTTTTTTTTATCAAGAGAAGTTTTATGTAATAAATCATGTTTAAGTTTTTAATAAAAGAGGGTTGTCATAGTTGGTATCAAAGGATAGGTTTAGTTATTTTTGGGATTAGGAAACCCTAGTAAAGCCTTAGATACTAGACTAAGTATAATAAAAACATCCCTAATTTTTGGTAAGTACTGAGTAAGTGATTTATCAAATAAATACATCCATGTCTGGATACGATCAGGTAGAGGCGGCTCTGGCATAGATGTATCCTAGGGGTAAAAACCAAAAACACCGCTTTGAGTTAGACTCGAATGGGAACTAGTGCACGAAAATGGGCCTTTCTACACTCTTGGTTACGACACTCCCGAGGGATATGTTTTGATAAATTCAAAAGCTTAGTATGAACCCTTATTAAGGGAATTAAAAAAAATGCCCCTAAGAATATATGTTAGAAAGTAGATCATGAAAATCCTAGATTGAAGCCTATAGACTCATGAGTTAAGGAAATAAAAGTTTATTTATGAGTCATAAACTTTTGTCTTTAGATTACCATTTATGTTTTACCCCTAACTTTCCTTTTATTCCAGCCAATGGTCAGTAATAGGAGGACTCGGGCTAACAACCGTTGTGAAGATCAGTGTGATGACTGTATTAATGAGATGCCTAATCCAATGGGAGCGGGAATTGTGAACTTTGTCACGCTTCTCTCTCAGCTAACTCAAGCTTTGAATAGAAACACGAGTCCAGAGGAATGTTTAACCCCCCCCCCCTAAGAATGAACAAGTCGCTATCGAGAGCTTCATGAGACAAAGGCCTCCTACTTTTAGTGGATCATCTGATCCCATGATCGCTGAACAACGGATCAACTCCATTGAAAAGATCTTATCCATCCTTCAATGTTCTGAACAAGAGAAGGTTCTCTTGGATTCTTATCTTATGGAGGTTGAAGCTGATCAACGGTGGACATTGATCAAAAATACGAAGCCTGAGGAGGAGATCGAGGCGTTGGAATGGAAGGATTTCTGGAAGATGTTTTTTGATAAATATTTTCTGTGCACCCTTCGTCTTAAGATGGAGAGGGATTCCATTCCCTCAAGAAAAAATATGAAGAATCTATTGGAGGGTACGAGGAAAACTTCACAAGGCTTGCACGATGTGCTTTCGACTTTGTCGTCACCCCTGAATGAATAGTTGACCGCTTCTTTAGTGGGGTGAAGCCTAGCTTGCAAAAAGCATTAGATATCCGTGACTTCAACAGCTATGAGGAAATTGTCTGATGTGCCCTCAAGGTCGAAATGGAGATCATAGAATCACAGGGGTATCATGGGGATAAGAAGTGTAAGGTGGACTTCAATGCTGGTGGGCCGATGGATAAATCCAACGGTGCTAAGAATATCCAGCACCCCACTTGCCAAAAGTGCGGAAAGAAGCACCCTAGAAACTACCTTAAGGGGATGAGGAAATTCTTCAGGTGTGGAAGAGAAGAGAACCTAGCTCTTAACTGTTGGGAAGAAATACCTGTGACTGCGAAAGAGGAGAGGAACGCTCCGTTAGAACCTCAACGCGTTGTTCAATGCTACAAATTCAAATAACCGGGTCATTTTGCAAATCAGTGCCCTAATCCAAGGGTTTTCAGAGACAACCAATAACCTCCAAGGCAGCAAGGAAGAGATTTTTCCATCACTTCTGCCGAAGTGAACCCCGACGACAAAGTAGTGACAGGTATTCAAGTAATTCAATCAAGAATAGAGAACATACTTTTTGATTTCGGTTCTATGCATTCTTTTATATCTCAAAATTTTAGTAGAACAATCCCAGCACCACCACAAATCATGGAAGTGAAGATGTCGGTGAGTACGGAAAATGGGCAATCATTGCATCCCATGAATATAAGTCCTCCCCTATTATAATCTATGGATTGAATTTCTCGGCGAACCTCATCATACTCCCTCTGGTGGAATTTGATGCAATTCTTGGCATGGATTGGCTTTCCTTATATAGAGCCAACATAAATTGTCAGGAGAGGGAAATCACACTCCATATGGAGAATCGACCCCTGATTCTTTACAAGTGTAAGGAGGAAGATGAATCTCCTTTAGCTCCATCATCTCAAGCGTGGATATTACTGCCTTATGAGCACGCGTATCTGGCTCAGATGATTGAGTCCACGGAAGAAAGCATCCTTGAAGAAATGCCTATTGTGAGGGAATTCGTTGAAGTGTTTACTGAGGAACTTCTTGGTCTCCCTCCTAGAAGGGATGTTGAATTCTCAATTGAACTTATACCCAGGGCTTTACCAATATCCAAGACTCCATATTGAATGGTTGTTGTTGAGCTTGAAGAGTTGAAGAAACAACTACCGGAGAATCTGGATAAAGGGTTTATACGCCCATGTGCTTCACCATGGGGTGCAGCAGTCCTCTTCATCAAGAAGAAGGATGCGTCAATGCGGCTTTGCATAGATTATCATGAACTTAACAAAATCACGATAAAGAACAACTATCCTCTCCCAAGAATTGATGACTTGTTTGATCATCTGTGTGGAGAAAAATTATTCTCCAAGGTAGATTTGCGGTCGGGATATTATCAAGTAATGGTGAAGAAGGAAGATGTCCCCAAGACTGCTTTTCGTACAAGATACAGGAACTATGAATTCATATTATTGCCTTTCGGACTCACCAATTCTCCAGTAATATTCATGGACTTTATGAATAGAGTCTTTAGATATTACCTAGACAAATTTTTTGTAGTATTTTTAGATGATATTCTTATATACTCCAAAACCAAGGAGGATCGTGAGGAGCATTTAAAAACTATACTAGAGACTTTGTGCAAGGAGAAGCTCTATGAAAAGTACAGAAAGTGTGAGTTCTGGTTGAAGGAGGTCTCATTCTTGGGCCATATCATCACAAGCAATGGGATATCTGTGGACCCCTCCAAAACAGATGCAATTGAGGGATGGCCGAGGCCATCATCGGTAACGGATATTCGTAGCTTCTTGGGGTTAGCTGGATATTATCAACGATTTGTCAGAAATTTCTCACGATTTTCCAACCCTCTTACAAAGCTGACTCTAATGGGAGTGAAGTTTTCTTAGAGTGATGAATGTGAATAAATCTTCAAGGAGTTGAAAAGGAGGCTTATCACTATGCTCGTGCTCACTTTACCCACAAGTGGGGATCTTTTTGTGGTATTCAGTGATGCTTCAAAGAAGGGCTTAGGTTGTGTGCTGATGCAGAATGATAAATTTATATCATATGGCTCAAGGCAGTTGAAAACCCATGAGAGAAACTATCCAACACATGATCTGGAGTTAGCAGCGGTGATCTTTGCCATAAAAATATGGCGGCATTATCTCTATGGAGAGAAATGTGAGATATATACTGACCACAAGAGTCTTAAATATATATTCACAAAGAAAGAGCTTAATATGCGCCAGAGAAGATGGATAGAGCTCGTCAAGGATTATGACTGTTCAATCCATTACCACCCTGGGAAAGCGAACAAGGTGGAAGATGCCCTAAGTAGAATGGATCCAGCGATTCTATCAATAATGAGAATTGAGAAGGATCCAATATTCTTAGACTTGATGAAGATGGACATGGGAATCATAGATAAGGGAACATCATAAATCCTTTCACAAATGATTGCTCAACCATCTCTTTTGGAAAGGCTAAAGAATTCTCAAAAGGATGATGTGGGAATTCAAGAAAAAGTGGAAGCTATCAAAAAGGGGAAATCCTCAGAGTTTAATGTTAATGAAGAAGGAATTGTGCGTTTTAGGAAAAGACTATGTGTTCCATCAAGTCCGGAGCTGAAGAAGGAACTTTTGTATGACGCACATAGTTCGAATTTCTCTATTCACCCAGGGAGCACAAAGATGTATTGAGATCTCCGAGAAAACTTTTTGTGGGATAATATGAATAAGGAGATCGCTGAATATACATCAAATTGCCTAGTGTGTCAGCATGTGAAGGTAGAGAGGCAGAAGTCTAAGGGGATGATGCAACCATTTCCCATACCAGAATGGAAATGGGAGAACATCACCATGGACTTCTTCACCGGACTTCCAAGGGCATCCAAAGGCAACAATGCAATATGGGTTATTGTGGATCGTCTTATAAAGACTACACACTTCATTGCTATTCGGGAGGATTTCTCATTAGATCAACTGGCACAGATATATATCAGGGAAGTGGTAAGGTTGCATGGAGTACCACTATCTATTGTGTCTGACCGAGATTCAAGATTCACCTCTATGTTTTGGAAGAGTCTTCAACATGCTCTGAATACTGAACTGAACTTCAGTACGGCCGATCATCCTCAAACTGATTTCTAATCAGAGCGGACTATCCAAACACTTGAGGATATGTTGAGAGGGTGCTCAATGTACCTTAAAGGAGGATGGGATCAACATCTTCTTCTGTTTGAGTTCTCTTATAGTAATATTTTCCACTCGAGCATCCAAATGGCACCATATGAAGCCATGTATGGGAAAAGGTGCAGAACACCGACATGTTGGGATGAGGTCAGTGAGCGTAAGCTTCTTGGACTAGAAATGGTCGAAGAAATGGTGGAGAAGGTGAAAACAATTCAGCAACATATCAAGGCAGCCCAGAGTCGACAGAAGAGTTATTCAGATAATCATCGACGAGACCATGTGTTTAAAGTTGGGGATATGGTTTTCTACAAATATCTCCATGGAAGAAGGTCATGAGGTTTGGAAAGAAAGGGAAGTTAATTCCAAGGTACATCAGCCCCTTCGAGATTCTTGATCGTCACTACTGGAAATCCAGCATTTCCCAACGGTTTAGAACCGTTGGGAAAGGCTGCAGAACCGTTGGTATATGTTATACCAACGGTTCTGCAAACCGTGGGGAAGTAAGCCGTTGGGAAAGGATTTTCCCAATGGTTTACACAGAACCGTTGGGATAGGTCAGAAAAAATCAACCTATCCCAACGGTTTGGCCCATTGGGAAATTAACAGATAATTTTCTTTCCCAACGGTTTACAAATCGTTGTGATAGGTTTTTACCAACGGTTCATGGAACTGTTGGTAAAAACAACCATGAAACAGGGTATCCCAACGGTTTCAAACCGTTGGGATAGGGTGTTTTTACCAACGGTTCTTTGAACCGTTGGTAAAAACAGCTACATTGAGCCTATGCCAACGGTTTGAAAACCATTGGCATAGGCTTTGCTGTGAAAATTGCACAGCAGCCTGCAATTTGCACAGTATGTCTGGTTTTTGGGCATTCACCCTCGGTTTCAATTCAATTTTCAATCCAATTATGCCCTCATTTTCAATTCATTTTTCAATCCAATTATTGTACCTGTAACACATATAATGCATACATATAGAGAACAAACCAACACATACAAATAATGAAAACCAACCAACCAACACATATAATGCATCCTGAAAATATACACATCCATAATTAAAGTAGATTTCATAACATAATTATAAACATACATAATTCATTTAGAATTCATTTTAAAATTTAGATGACAATTATATGTGGAATCCGAAATTCAATTCATAATTTGATCGGTTTTTTCTATACCATATATTTTTACCTCAAATGATGTCCATTTTAAACAAAATACATACACCTGAAGTGATACCGGCCACACCGCACCTCATATTGAGGCGGGGTTGACTCATACACGTCACATTTGACCCATGGATCGTTTTGCTAAAGTATCGACACAATCCGAATACGTTTGGTCGGTTTTCCGTATGCCAGTTGATGTTTTTCACTTAAAATGACGTCCTTTTGAAACAAAAGACGGACACTATGAGTGGTGCCGACCACACCGTGTCTCCAATTGAGGAGGGGTTGATTCGTACACGTCACATATGACCCATGGATCGTTCTCCTAATGTTTAAATGGAAACCAAATGCATTTGGTCGGTTTTCCGTATGTACTTAAAATGTTGTCCATTTTAAACAAAAGAGTGACACTTAGACTAATCCTGACCACACCGCGACTCAGATTCATCTCGGGTTGGCTCGTACATGTCACATATGACCCATGGATCATTGTGATAAATTATCAAAAGATTACGAATGCGTTTGGTCGGTTTTGCGTATGCCAGTTGTTCTTTTCATTTATAATCATGTCCATTTTAAACAAAAGAGACAGAGTTAGAGCGGTGTCGGCCACACCGCGTCTCGGATTAAGACAGGGTTTACTTGTACATGTCACATATGACTCATGGATCGTTGTGCTAAAGTATCGATAGAATCTGAATGCATTTGGTCGTTCTTCCGTATGTCAGTTGATGCCTTTCACTTCAAATGACGTCCTTTTGAAAAAAAAGACGGAAACCTTGAGTGGTGTCAGCCACACCGCATGTCATATTGAAGCGGGGATGATTATTACACGTCACATATGACCAATGGATCGTTCTCCTAAAGTTTCAACGGAAACCGAATCCGTTTGGTCGTTTTCCGTATGTACTTAAAATGGTGTCCATTTTAAACAAAAGAGAGTCACTTAGACTTATCCTGGCCACACCGCGACTCAGATTCATCCCGGGTTGGCTCGTACACGTCACATATGACCCATGGATTGTTGGGATAAATTATCAACAGATTCAGAATGCGTTTGGTCGGTTTTCCGTATGTCATTTGATGCTTTTCACTTAAAATGACGTCCTTTTGAAACAAAAGACGGACACTTTGAGTGGTTCCAGCCACACCACGCCTCTAGATTGAACTGAAACCACCGTGAAACATTCTAATTATTATTCGTGACGTGTACGTGCGGACGGCACGTCAATCGGACGTGCGGTTTGCGCGGTATGACTCAATATTCATGTTTTAAGTGATGCGCGCGCTTCGTAAACGCGCGTGAGGGGGTCCAAACTGGCCGAACGAAGTCAGAATGGCTGGAAATCAGACGAAAAATATGGGAGAGTGATTTATGAAGTGGTCGAGCAGAAGACACGTCAATCGGACGTGCCGTGTGCCCGCGGTGACCGACAACGCTGTTCTGGTGTCATAAACGGCCAAAACGGGCGTCCAACGGTCAAATTCATAGAGGACGACCTCAGATTGAGCTGAAACCACCGTGAAACATTCTAATTATTATTCGTGACGTGTAAGCGCAGACGGCACGTCAATTGGACGTGCGGTTTGTGCGGTACGGCTCAATATTTGTATTTTAAGTGATGTGCGGGCTTCGTAAACGCGCGTGAGGTTGGTCCAAACGGGTCAAACGAAGTCGTAATGTCCTGAAATCAGACTACAAATACGGTTGAGTGATTTCTGAAGTGGTCGAGTAGACGGCACGTCAATTGGATGTGCCATGTGCCCGCGGTGACCAAAAACGCAGTTCTGGTGTCACAAACGGCCAAAACGGGCGTCAAACGGTCAAATTCATAGAGGATGACCTCGGATTGAGCTAAAACCACCGTGAAACATTCTCATTATTATTCGTGACATGTACGCATAGATGGAACGTCAATCGGACGTGCGGTTTGCGCGGAACGGCTCAATATTTGTGTTTTAAGTGATGCGGGCACTTCGTAAACGCGCGTGAGGGTGGTCCAAATGGGCCGAACGATTTCGGAATGGCCTGACATCAGACGAAAAATACGGTTGAGTGATTTATGAAGTGGTCGAGCAGACGGTACGTCAATCGGATGTGCCGTCTGCCCGCGGTGACCGACAACGCAGTTCTGGTGTCATAAACGGCCAAAACGGGCGTCAAACGGCTAAATTCATAGCGGACGACCTCGGATTGACCTGAAAACACCGTGCAACATTCTAATTATTATTCGTGACGTGTACGCATAGACAGCATGCCAATCGGATGTGCGGTTTGCGCGGTACGGCTCAATATTCGTGTTTTAAGTGATGTGCGCGCTTCGTAAACGCGCGTGAGGGGGTCCAAACGGGCCGAACGAAATCGGAATGGCCTGAAATCAGACGACAAATACGGGTGAGTTATTTCTGAAGTGTTCGAGCAGACGGCACGTCAATCGGACGTACCGTGTGCCCGCGGTGACCGACAACGCAGTTCTGGTGTCATAAACGGCCAAAACGGGCGTCCAACGGTCAAATTCATAGAGGACGAACTCATATTGAGCTGAAACCACCGTGCAACATTATAATTATTATTCGTGACGTGTACACGCAGACGGAACGTAAATCGGACGTGCGGTTTGCGCGGTACGTCTCAATATTCGTGTTTTAAGTGATGCACGCGCTTCATAAACGCGCGTGAGGGGGGGTCCAAATGGGACGAACAAAGTTAGAATGGCCTGAAATCAGACAAAAAATACGGGACAGTTATTTCTGAAGAGGTCGAGCAGACGGCACGTCAATCGGATGTGCCGTGTGCCCGCGGTGACCGACAACGCAGTTCTGGTGTCATAAACGGCCAAAACGGGCATCCAATGGTCAAATTCATAGCAGAAGACCTCAAATTGAGCTGACACCACCGTGCAACATTCTAATTGTTATTCGTGACGTGTATGAGGAGACGGCACGTCAATCGGACATGCGGTTTGCGCGGTACGGCTCAATATTCGTGTTTTAAGTGATGTGCGCGCTTCATAAACGCGCGTGAGGGTGGTCCAAACGGGCCGAACGATTTCGGAATGGCCTGAAATCAGACGACAAATACGGGTGAGTGATTTATGAAGTGGTCGAGCAGACGACACGTCAATTGGACGTGCCGTGTGCCCGCGGTGACCGACAACGCAGTTCCGGTGTCCTAAACGGCCAAAACGGGCGTCAAACGGTCAAATTCATAGAGGACGACCTCGGATTGACCTAAAACCACCGTGCAACATTCTAATTATTATTCGCGACGTGTACGCGCAGACGGCACGTCAATCGGATGTGCGGTTTGCGCGGTACGGCTCAATATTCATGTTTTAAGTGATGTGCGTGCTTTGTAAACGCGCGTGAGGGGGGTCCAAACGGGCTGAAGGAAGTCGGAATGGACTAAAATCAGACGACAAATATGGGGCAGTGATTTCTGAAGTGGTTGAGCAGACGACACATCAATCGGACGTGTCGTGTGCCCGCGGTGACCGATAATGTAGTTCTGGTGTCATAAACGGCCAAAACGGGCGTCTAATGGTCAAATTCATAGCGGACGACCTCAGATAGAGCTGAAACCACCGTGAAACATTCTAATTATTATTCGTTACGTGTACTCGGAGACGGAACATCAATCGGACGTGTGGTTTGCGCGGTACGGCTCAATATTCGTGTTTTAAGTGATGTGCGCGCTTCGTAAACGTGCGTGAGGGTGGTCCAAATGGGACGAATGGTTCCGGAATGGACTGAAATCAGAGGAAAAATATGGGTGAGTGATTTATGATGTGTTCGATCAGACGGAACGTCAATTGGACGTGCCGTGTGCCCGCGGTGACTGACAACGCAGTTCTGGTGTCATAATCGGCCAAAACGGGTGTCAAACGGTCAAATTCATAGCGGACGACCTCAGATTGACTTGAAACCACCATTCAACATTCGAATTATTATTCGTGACGTGTATGCGTAGACGGCACATCAATCGGACGTGCGGTTTGCGCGGTACGACTAAATATTCGTGTTTTAAGTGATGTGCGCGCTTCGTAAACGCGCGTGAGGGGGGTCCAAACGGGCCGAACGAAGTCAGAATGGACTGAAATCAGACGACAAATACAGGACAGTGATTTCTGAAGTGGTCGAGCAGATGGCACGTCAATCGGATGTGCCGTGTGCCCGCGGTGACCGACAACGCAGTTCTGGTGTCATAAACGGCCAAAACGGGCGTCAAACTGTCAAATTCATAGCGGACGACCTCATATTGAGCTGAAACCACCGTGAAACATTCTAATTATTATTTTTGACGTGTACGCGCAGACTGCACGTCAATCGGACGTGCGTTTTGCGCGGTACGTCTCAATATTCATGTTTTAAGTGATGTGCGCGCTTCGTAAACACGCGTGAGGGGGGTCCAAATGGGCCGAACGATTTAGGAATGGCCTGAAATCAGACGAAAAATACGGGTGAGTGATTTATGAAGTGTTCGAGTATAGGGCACGTCAATTAGACGTGTCATGTGCCCGCGGTGACCGACAACGCAGTTCTGGTGTCATAAACGGCCAAAACGGGCGTCCAACGGTCAAATTCATAGAGGACGACCTCAGATTGAGCTGAAACCACCGTGCAACATTCTAATTATTATTCGTGACGTGTACGCGCAGACGGAACATCAATCGGACGTGCAGTTTGCGCGGTACGACTCAATATTCATATTTTAAGTGATGTGCGCGCTTCGTAAACGCGCGTGAGGGGGGTCCAAACGGGCCAAACGAAGTTGGAATGGCCTGAAATCAGACGAAAAATACGGGTGAGTGATTTCTGATGTGGTCGAGTAGACGGCACGTCAATTGGACATGCCCTATGCCCGCGGTGACCGACAACGCAGTTCTAGTGTCATAAACGGCCAAAACGGGCGTCAAACGGTCAAATTCATAGCGGACGACCTCGGATTTAGCTGAAACCACCGTGAAACATTCTCATTATTATTCGTGACGTGTACACACAGACGGCACGCCAATCGGACGTGCGGTTTGTGCGGTACGGCTCAATATTCGTGTTTTAAGTGATGTGCGCGCTTCGTAAACGTGCGTGAGGGGGGTCCAAATGGTCCGAATGAAGTCGAAATGGCCTGAAATCAGACAAAAAATACGGGTGAGTGATTTATAAAGTGGTTGAGCAGACGTCACGTCAATCGGACATTCCGTGTGCCCGCGGTGACCGACAACACAGTTCTGGTGTCATAAACGGCCAAAACAGGCGTCCAACGGTCAAATTCATAGCAGACAAACTCAGATTGAGCTGAAACCACCGTGCAACATTCTAATTATTATTCGTGACGTGTACGCGCAGACGACACGTCAATCGGACGTGCGGTTTGCGCGGTACGGCTCAATATTTGTATTTTAAGTGATGCACGCACTTCGTAAACGCGCGTGAGGGGGGTCCAAATGGGCCGAACGAAGTCGGAATGACCTGAAATCAGACGAAAAATACGGTTGAGTGATTTCTGAAGTGGTCGAGTAGACGGAACATCAATTGGACGTGCCATGTGCCCGCGGTGACCGACAACGCAGTTCTGGTGTCATAAACGGCCAAAACGGGCGTCCAACGGTCAAATTCATAGCGGACGAACTCAGATTGAGCTGAAACCACTGTGCAACATTCTAATTATTATTCGTGACGTGTACGCGCAGACGACACGTCAATCGGACGTGCGGTTTGCGCGGTATAGCTCAATATTCGTATTTTAAGTGATGTGCGCGCTTCGTAAACGCGCGTGAGGGGGGTCCAAATGGGCCGAACGAAGTCGGAATGGCCTGAAATCAGACGACAAATACGGGTGAGTGATTTATGAAGTGGTCGAGCAGACGGCAGGTCAATCGGATGTGCCATGTGCCCGCGGTGACCGACAACGCAGTTCTGGTGTCATAAACGGCCAAAACAGGCGTCAAACGGTCAAATTCATAGCGGATGACCTCGGATTGACCTGAAAACACCGTACAACATTCTAATTATTATTCGTGACGTGTACGCGTAGAAGGCACTCCAACCGGACGTGCGGTTTGCGCGGTACGACTCAATATTCGTGTTTTAAGTGATGCGCGCGCTTCGTAAACGCGTGTGAGGGGGGTCCACACCGTGCCTCAGATTGAAGTGGCGTTGACTTGTACACGTCACATATGACCCATGGATCGTTCTCCTAAAGTTTCAACAGAAACCAAATGCGTTTGGTCGGTTTTCTGTATTTCATTTTTTGTTTTCACTAAAAATGAAGTCCATTTTAAACAAAATAGAGACACTTTGAGTGGTTTCGGCCACACCGCACCTCGGATTGAGGTGGCGTTGACTCGTACACGTCACATAAGACCCATGGATCGTTCTCCTAATGTTTCAACAGAAACCGAATGCGTTTGGTCGGTTTTCCGTATGTCATTTTTTGTTTTCACTAAAAATGAAGTCCATTTTAAACAAAATAGAGACACTTTGAGTGGTGTCGGCCACACCACGCCTCGGATTGAGGTGGCGTTGACTCGTACACGTCACATATGACCCATGGATCGTTCTCCTAAAGTTTCAACAAAAACTGAATGCGTTTGGTCGGTTTTCCGTATGTACTTAATATACTGTCCATTTTAAACAAAAGAAAGTCACTTAGAGTGGTCCCGACCACACCGCATCTCGGATTTAGGCGGGGTTGACTCGTACACTTCTCAAATGACCCATGGATCGTTGTCTTAAAGTATCAACACAATCTGAATGCGTTTGGCCGGTTTTCCGTATACTAGTTGATGTTTTTCACTTAAAATGATGTCCTTTTGAAACAAAAGACATACACTTTGAGTTGTTCCGACCGCACCGCGCCTCGGATTGAGGCGGGGTTGATTCGTACATGTCACATATGACCCATGGATCGTTTTCCTAAAGCATCAACACATTTCGAATGTGTTTGGTCAGTTTTTCGTATTTCACTTTTTGTTTTCACTTAAAATCTTATGGAAATTCATATAGAATATTTTAATATCATATTTAGTATGGATTAGATTTTAGTTGATCGTGCTATGAAACATTTCAGAGCTAATGAAATTATGGAAGGTGGAGGGGCTGTCCGGGGGGCTGTCCAGGGGGGCTGTCCGGTGGGTGTCCGGGGGGCTGTCCGGGGACCAAGGAGGAGGGTGGGGGGGCTGTGCGGGGTCTGTCCGGGGGGTGTTTGGGGGTTGTTCAGGGGGTTGTACGGGGTTGTTCAGGGGGCTATCCGGGGGTTGTTCAGTGGGTTGTTCAGGGGTTGTTCAGGGGTTGTTCAGGGGTTGTTCAGGGGTTGTTCACGGGGTTGTCCGGGGTTGTTCAGGGGGCTGTCTGGGGGGTGTTTGGGGGGTTGTCCGGGGTCCAAGGGGGGGGGGGGTGGGGGGGTTGTCCGGGGGGCTGTCCGGGGGGCTATCCGGGGTCCAGGATGGAGGGTTGGGGGCTGTACGGGGGGCTGTCCAGGGGGCTGTCTGGGGGGGGGGCTGTCTGGGGGGGGGGCTGTCCGGTGGGTGTCCGGGGGGCTGTCTGGGGACCAAGGAGGAGGGTGGGGGGGATGTGCGGGGTCTGTGCGGGGGTGTTTGGGGGTTCTTCAGGGGGTTGTCTGGGGTTGTTCAGGGGGCTGTCCGGGGGTTGTTCAGGGGGTTGTTCAGGGGTTGTTCAGGGGGTTGTCCGGGGTTGTTCAGGGTCCTGTCTGGGGGGTGTTTGGGGGGTTGTCCGGGGTCCAAGGGGGAGGGTGGGGGGGTTGTCTGAGGGGCTGTTCGGGGGGCTATCTGGGGTCCAGGGTGGAGGGTTGGGGGCTGTACGGGGGGCTGTCTGCGGGGCTGTCCGGGGGGTGTTTGGGGGGTGTTCGGGGTCCAAGGGGGAGAGGGGGTTGTCCAGGGTCCATGAATGAGGGCGGTTGTCCAGGGAGTTCACAAACACACAACGACTAAAAGACAACAACATCCATAAAAACAGACAATATATAAAAATAACTCAACTCCAATACTATACTACGAGTCTAGATAAAACCAACAACTAGAATAGATTAAACATCAAATCTCAGTAATATAAGTCAAAAATGTAACGGATCAATATGTCCCACATCAGCATCACCATCACCATCATCATCATCATCATCACCCTCGTCATCGTCCTCCTCATCGTCCTCACCCTCCACAACGCCTTCCTCCTCGCCTTCGCCCTCCTCCTCGCCGTCCTCATCTCCCTCCTCTTCCGCATCAGACTCCTCGCCATCATCATCTTCAAGCTGGACATCGGTCTGACCACCACTGGAACTGCCACCTGGTGCACCATATATAGAATGTATCGACGACATGTATTCATCAATCGCTGGGCTGGACTCTGCTGGAAGTGTTGGACGTAGAACTTCAATAAATTTCATAAATGCACTGTTTGCCCTAGTAGACTGTTCTGCCGTCTTGGCCCTTTTCTCAGCCTGTTCTTCCTGTTCCCTAACTTGCTGCAGCTCGGTGGCACTACAACTCGTACCTGAGGCAGGCCAATACCTCGTCGGGGCTATCCTAGGTCGGCAGCGTACTCTGCCAGAATGATCCTCTCCCAACACCTGATGTAAGTGATCAGATGGCCCAAAATTGTCTGCTTCTTGGGCATCGAGGGACTCTAAAGCATCTTGTTACAAATATAAATATATTATTAAGTTACGAAATAGATATTAAAATATAAAATCAATAGATTAAAACTTACAATCTGCTGTTGAGTCGCTTCGTTGACAGCACTTCCATCCTTTTTTCGTCTACTCGAGCAAAACAGTTTTGCTCGAGGCACACGTCCTTCAATATTTTGTACTTGCCTCTACAATGACATTGAAAACAAAAGTTATATAAAAACATTAGAAAATGATTAAATAATTGAGGAAACAAAAGAAAATGTAAGTCATAAAGAAAACTTATAAACAATTGTCATACCTGCTGCCTCTCATGATCCGGCATCGTCGTGCGTCCTAGTGTATGGAGGTATTTTTTTGCATCAATGTTTTTTTTTTATTTTTTCCAGATGATTCCTAAATAAAATTCGATAATTCAAAGGATAATATTAATGTAAAACTTGAAATTTATTATTTAAATACCTCAAATGTAATTCGTACCTTAAACTGGGTACTCGTCTAATGAGTAATCATCTGACGATACTGCTCTATAGGACAATCATCCACGACAGGTACCGCCTCTAACTCAGTGCCAACTCTAGCACACCAGCAAAAATACAGCTCATGCTTGTAGGCTCTCCAAAGCTCGCCTAAATCCTTTAGACGTTTCAGTCGTGTACCCTCACCATCAGGAAAATTAAATCGAAGCTGAAATAAAAATATTAATTCATATAAATACAAAAATAATTCATGGAATTAAATACAACAGATTTTTTTACCCATATCTCTGCCCAAGCTCTATCTTCGACCTCATGTGGCAAATGTCTCCACGACAGCGGGCTGACGGGAATGATGTCGAAGTATTTGGAAAGTGTCGCCAGAAAACTCTAACATTGCTGCCCTGTTTTCTCAACCATCTGATTGTCTTCATTATATTCCACCATAACCTGTGTGCGACGGTTCCACACCGAACGCATGCGTGTACGGCCCCGCCCCTGCCTCCTGTCAGTAGATGTATCTGTCATGAAAGAAAAACAAATATTTTATCAAAACATGTTATAATGAAAATAATTATTGCTATAAAAATTTGTTAGGGTTTTTTAAATATACCTGCGCTAGTCTGATCAATGAGTGGCGCCGGATCCACAGAACCTGATGGAACACCCTCTGGTGGAACAGGAGTCGAAGACGATGGAATATAAAAGCTCGGAGAGACAGAAGTAGAAGGAAAAGAAGATGGAACATCTGTATGACCTGATGCTGACTGGGGAGTGGGAATCATCATGGGATGTGAAAATGATGGGGCAGAAGATGCAGAAGGTAGCGAAAACATGGGGGGCCTAAATACCCCGTGTGTCCCTAACGACACACCAGGATCAGAATGTGGGAAGGTTGAAATGTCAGTGGGAGGGGAAGGGTCTAGTCGGGCACGCTCATCTCTACGTCCACCTCTGGTACGAACCCTCCTTGTACCACCGGCCTGAGTACTAGGACCAGTACTAGGCTCCTCGTCGAATAACTGTCGACGTAATGGTGGATCCTACAAAAAAGTTTACAAAAAAAATTAATCACATGACATTATATATTCTGTAAATATATATATATATATATATATATATATATATATTTGAAATAAAGTACTCACTGTAGGCACTAATGGTGGAATGCCCATCTCCTCCATCCGACGATTGTTCTCCGCCATTTTTTTCTTCGTCTCTCTTCAATTGGCTGCATTTCCTGCATTTGAAAACAAATATGTAATTAATTAGAAAAATAAAATTAATGTGTAAACCAAAAAACTAAATATATGAGGGAATGAGGGGATTCATTGGTAATTTAGCTATCAATTGTTTTAGAAGAGCTTGAATGAATTTAATAAAACATACAAGTTGTAATGTTCACCAAGTTAGAAATATTGTTTTATTTGGTTTGAATACAGTTCAATTCCAAATTAGAAAATGCAATTCAAAGAAAACAGCAACCAATAAACATTGAAAATTCACATAACGGTCAAGTCATCTAAAACATATTTGTGATCAATACTAAATAAATATGAATATTACCAACCTTAACAACCCAACTCGAGGTAAACCAAAAGAATTGAGAACATGGATGAATGATTCTATATATTTCCAACCACAACTTCAGGTTCACAATCAACTCTGACAATTGAGCTATTGGAGTCATCAAAAGAAATAAATGGATTGGTTCCAATGGCAATAGGGACAGTGTCAATTCCATCATCAGCATCATCAAAAATATATCTTGGAATTACTTCAACTATGACACCAAATTCAGGTTGAAGTTGATCTTTGACATAAAAAACGTGTTTATCCATTGATGCCAACACATATGGTTCTTCGGTTGCAAGAGTGTGGGTCATATTAATTACTCGAAATCCACAATCGTCAATAAATGTGCCATGTCTCGTCATCGAATCAAACCAATGGAATTTCATCATTGTGACTCGTCCATGAGAGTAATAATCCAATATTATTATTTTCTCAACGACTCCATAATAACCCACATTTTCAAGTCACGGTCTACTATCTGATGCACTGGCATAACAATCTGTTGTGGCAGTAACCATAATACGATCATGTTGTGTTCTCATGTTTTTGGCTCGTTCAGTGACAATAAATCTATACCCATTGATAACAATTGATTTACAATCACGAACCACGGTATTAGGACCAAAAGCCAAAGCTCTTATTTCCTCAGAGACAGAGTCAGCAGACAAACTCAATACCTTCAATATAAATGATAGTTAAACTTAAGTAAATATTGAAATAATTAATTTAAACAGTAATATTTTTACCTTCAATTTTAACCAAGCAGAAAACTATTTGCTATGCAAAGTCTCTCTCCTTCTCAAAGATAAATAATGATGCTTCCTATTTATCATTGTTTTATGTTCCCTGTAGATAAAAAAATATGAATAGTTTAACAGATATATATGTAAGATATACATATTCAATTTTGTTACCTGATATTGTAATCGAACAAATCACAGTTGAACAAAACTGTGCGATGTGCCATCTCCCGCTCTTCAAGGCTTAATGTCTTCAATGTATATGATCCAGGAATTCCTCCTGTTTGAGGAAGTGATGGAAAACTGGGTTCAATTTGCTCATATTGTTCTTCTTCATTTCTCATTGGTCTGTTCATTCTTGTAGTAAGATCAGACAAATACATTGAACAGAAATCCATACATTCTTGAGCTAAGTAACCATTCACGATAGAACCTTCGGGATGATTTTTGTTTCGAACATAAGACTTTAATGTGAACATATATCTTTCAGTTGGATACATCCAACGAAAAGAAACAGGTCCTCCGAGAAGTATTTCAGTTGGAATATGGACAGTCAGATGCAGCATGCATGTGAAAAATGATGGGGGAAATATTTTCTCCAACTCACACAAAATTAATGGGGCAACTTTCAACATTTTTTGCAAGAAAGACTTGGACAACTTCTTAGCACAAAGATCTCTAAACAAATGGCACAACCGAATAACACCCACCCTTACATTATTGGAAAAAAGATGACGGATTGCTATTGGAAGCAACTCATGCAGTAGAACGTGATAATCATGAGTCTTCAAAGATTTTAGCTTCAACTCTCTTCTGTTGACCCGTTTAGATATGTTGCTTGAATAGCCATCAGGAACTCTAATAGTCTCTAATACTTAAAAAAATTGTTTTTTTTTCACTAGGTGTCATCACATAAGAAGCACATGGAAGTTTCCATTTATTTTCACTAATACGCACATGATGCAATTCTGGTCTGATTCCCCAATCCACCAAGTCACGTCGAGATCGTAAATAATATTTTGTCTTCCCCTTGACATTTAGAAGAACTGAAAGCAACATTTCACATATATTCTTTTCAATATGAATTATTTCTAAGAAATGACATAGCAAATTGGTTGACCAATAAGGCAAATCAAAAAAGATACTCCTCTTCCTCCAATTGTAACAGGTTTCTGTGGAAACATTCTTTCTCTTTCCAGATTTCATTTGACCCTTCCCGAACGAAAAACTGAAATCTTTCAATTCATTAAGCACATCAGTTCCAGACATACGCTGAGGTGGATCATCGGTCTCTATAGTATTATCAAATCTTCGACGATTCATTCTATATGGATGATCCTTTGGCAAAAATCGTCGATGTCCCATAAAACTGAAACTACATCGATGTTTCAGTCTTCTGGATCGTGTATTCTTCATTCAAACTGGACATGACAATTTTCCCTTCGTGCTCTATCCAGACATCATTGCATAAGCCGGAAAATCATTGATCGTCCACATAAGCGCAGCACGCATCTGAAATATGTCTTTCGAACATGCATCGTACGTGCACACACCCACATCCCAAAGAAGTTTCAACTATTTTATTAAAGGTTGCATGTATACATCAATATCAATTCCGGGATCAGAAGGACAAGATATTAGTATACTCATGAAAGTGAAAGATTTTTTCATACACAACCATGGGGGAAGATTATAAATGTGTATAAAAACTGGCCATGTGCTGTGCGAAGTAAGCATCTGCCCAAACGGATTAAAACTGTCGCATGAAAGACCCAGCCTCACATTACGCATGTCAGCTGCAAAATCAGGATGTCGAGCATCAAATATCTGCCATGAAAATCCAACTATAGGATGAACCAACTCATCATTAGTCTTCTTTCTCTCGAAATCATGCCATCTCATTTTTATTGATATGTCATCAGACATAAAAAGATTCTGGAGTCTGGGGATCAATGGAAAGTGCCACATTACTTTCTGTGGAACGCGGGATGGTGTTCCATCAGATTTTGACTTCTAGTGGGATGTTCCACATTTTATACATTCATTTCGTTCAGCGGTTTCTTCCCAGAATAAACTGCAATCTTTCGGGCAAGCATGAATTTTGTTTCTGGAAAATCCATGTTCTTCAACTAACATCCATGCCATATAGTGGTTTGAGGGAATATCTGCATCATCTGGAAGTAAATCCTTCAAGAGGGTAAGAATGTAATCGATTGCTGTATTAGAAATCCCATACATAGTTTTTCCATGAAACAATCGGATTAAAAATTCCAGCTTTTTCATTTTATCACATTGTCGATATACTGGAGTCGTGGCAGCATCATTCAATTTTTTCACCCTATCAATATCATCATTTTCACTAGATGCATCAGTTGTCCTCATATCGACGTCTTCTTGAGTCAAAATCCTTTCTTTTCATGATGACGAAATAAATGGAAACCGATCATCTAACCAATTCTCCATTCCAGTCCTTTCATTTTGATCATCACCAATTTGAGATTTCATTTTCTCCCCATTGTGATACCACACAAAGTAGTTTGCTTGAAAACCATTTTTGGTTATGTGGAAGCTGACTTCTTCACGCCTCAACCAAGGTTTACCAACACAATTGGAACACGGGAAGTGTATGCGACCACTATCTGAAGCATTGTGAAATGAACAATCTATAATTCTCTCCAAATTGTTTTGAAAATCGCTTGAGATACGATCGGTTTCATACATCCAACTTCTGTCCATTCTGTAAGAAAATTCATATAAGTCATTTTGTCATAAACAATTCAATAGGATTGAACTTTAATAGAAAATACATTTAAGTAAACAATAAAGGAAGAAAATAATCATGGTATCAACTACACGTGTGAAAAAAACATACTAATGTGTTATTGAAAAAATGTAAAACCAACAAGAACTTAATGTGTTATCACATCAGAGCATGCCTCATCCCATAACCATATTAGTAGGGTACCCTCGTGGATAGCCCCTCCCACCCCCATGGACAACCCACCCACCCCCGTGGACACCCCCTACCCCCTAGACAGCCCAACCACCCCCGTGGACAGCCCACCCACCCCCCTCGACACCCCTTCTCCCTATGGACAGCCCCCACCCCCTTGGATAGCTTGCCCACCCCCTGGACACCCCTACCCCCTGTGGCTAGCCCACCCACCCCCCATGGACAGCCCGCCCACCCCTCCTTGACAGCCCGGCCACCCCCATGGACAGCCCGTCCACCCTTGTGGACAGCCCGCCCACCCCCGTACCCCCCTGGACACCCCGTACCCCCCCCCCCCGGGATAGCCCCGCCCACCCTCCCAAACAGCCCACACCCCCCTCCCCTGTAACCCCACCACCACCACCTAGACATACCAACCCCCCTGGACACCCCACACACCCCTACCCCACCAGGACACCCCACCCAGACCCCCAGGACAGCCCACACCCCCTGGACAGCCCCGCCCACCCCCGTGGACAGCATTTCCCACCCCTGTGGACAGCCACGCCCACCCCCGTGGACAACCCACCCACCCCCGTGGACGCCCCCTACCCCCTAGATAGCCCAACCACCCCCGTGGACAGCCCACCCACCCCCCTCGACACCCCTTCTCCCTATGGACAGCCCCCCACCCCCTTGGATAGCCCGTCCACCCCCCTAGACACCCCTACCCCCTGTGGCCAGCCCACCCACCCCCCCTGGACAGCCCGCCCACCCCTCCTTGACAGCCCGACCACCCCCGTGGACAGCCTGTCCACCTTTGTGGACAGCCTGCCCACCCCCGTACCCCCCTGGACACCCCGTACCCCCATGGATAGCCCCGCCCACCCTCCCAAACAGCCCACACCCCCCTTCCCTGCAACCCCACCACCACCACCTAGACATACCACCCCACCTGGACACCCCACTCACCCCTCCCCCACCAGGACACCCCACCCAGACCCCCAGGACAACCCACACCCCCTGGACAGCCCCGCCCACCCCCGTGGACACCCCCTACCCACTAGACAGCCCAACCACCCCCGTGGATAGCCCACCCACCCCCCTCGACACCCCTTCTCCCTATGGACCGCCCCACCTCCTTGGATAGCCCGCCCACCCCCTGGACACCCCTACCCCCCGTGGCCATCCCACCCACCCCCCCCCCCCCTGGACAGCCCGCCCACCCCTCCTTGACAGCCCGACCACCCCCGTGGACAGCCCGTCCACCCTTGTGGATAGCCTGCCCACCCCCGTACCCCCCTGGACACCTCGTACCCCCCTGGATAGCCCCTCCCACCCTCCCAAACAGCCCACACCCCCCTCCCCTGCAACCCCACCACCACCACCTAGACATACCACCCCCCTGGAATGTGTAGAAATAATATAAAAATATATGATATATAGATAGCACAAAATACTCAACCTATGGGTTCACATTAACTACATAATCACACAGTTCACTACTACCATAAAACACATAAACCACACCACCACCAAACAAGACGCATAGCATTTCTCAGATTCATTTATAAGCCACTTCATTCACACTTACATTGTCCATTCATTTAATGTTAAATTAATTAAATCCATTTACCACACATCCATTTCTATTCCATCTCATTTATTTAATATCTTGTTTTTTTGTTTTAACAGCATAATTTATTCCATAGATAACCCGGAAAATAATAAAACCACCACACAAAAACTCACCATCTCACAATAACCATCGACACCATGTTACATCGACCAACCATCTCACCAAAACAACCACATATCACAATAAAAATATTGCACATCACAAACCACCGCACAACCAAAACCACCTCACCACATTATACACCACAACTTAATCACACAACACCTCCACACAACACAACACCACCACACATCATCACTATCATACAACTTCACATGACACATCCATGCCCACTAACCATCACATTACAACCCCACATATCACAAAGCCCAACTGGTCACCTCAATACCCATAAAACAGCCTACAACATACAAAAAACCTCTCATAGAGGCAATATACCCCAACTTCCACAATTTATTTATTCAAGGTCTTTTATTACATTACCCCTTTATTTAGCATGGACATTATAACACAACTGATATTCCAGGGGAAACTAATTAATTAACAAAATATTTATTCATTTCCCTATTTTACACGGTGAAATCACATCAAAATACAAACTTAAAACTAAAATATTAGATCAATAACAATAAAAACAAGGTACCATATGTGTATAAAGAAAAAATTACTTGATTTGAGATGATTCAAATGGGTTTTCACCTATTCGGATGGGGGATTTGGAGAGAAGCAGAGAGCTGGAGGTGGATTGATAACTTAAAACTAAAATACTAAAGCAATAACAATAAAAATAAGGATGTATATGTGTATAAATGAAAAGATACCTGATTTTAGATGGTTTTCACCTCTTCGGATAGGGGATTTCGCGAGAGGAGAGCGGTGGAGCGGATGAAATTAGGTTCTGTGCGAATGGCGGAGAGTAGCCCTGCGGCTGGATTTGGGGGAAATAATTCCCAACGGTTTTAAAGAACCGTTGGGAAAGAGATGCTAAGGACCCCTTTGCCAACAGTTTGAGGAAACCGTTGGCAATGGGATGACCCTTTCCCAATAGTTCAAAAGAACCGTTGGCAAAAGGAGATTAACACACCCCTTTACCAATGGTTTCTTCAAACCGTTGGCAAAGGGGTGGCTTTTCCCAACAGTTTCAATGAATTGTTGGGAAAGGCTTTCTTAATACTTCAAGCCCAACGATTTTAGCAAACCGTTGGTAAACACCCGTTGGGAAAAACAGCATTTCCAGTAGTGCCTGTCGGGGCTGTGGCCTATCGACTACCACTTCCGCCTACTATGTCCAAAGTGCATGATGTCTTTCATGTATCCGTCTTAAAGAAGTACATACCGGACCCTTCACATGTACTCTCTTCTGAGGTGGTACAATTGGAAGACGATATTTCTTATGAGGAGCAACCAGTGAAGATCTTAGATTGTAGAGAAAAAGTTCTACGAAATAAGATAGTGCCCCATGGAAAGGTGTTGTGGAGAAACCACAAGTTTGAAGAAGCGACTTGGGAATCGAAGGATATGATGAAGATGAGTTACCCACATTTGTGTTAGTGTGGGAAAAGCAAAATTTCGAGGGTGAAATTTCTTAAGGGGGGAATATTGTAACGACCCAAAGTTTCATTAATGGAAAATCCCTCTTGATATTATTAAATGTCTCTTTATATAAAATGTTTTTTTATAAAAATCATTGGTTTTATGATAAGAATTGTGACCGTTACTTTTATATCCATTGAACAGTGATCACATTATTAGTATAAATATAGGGCTTTAACACATCCCATTTTACTTAGACAAAGGAAGTGATGGCCTCATCTAGTAGAATTGCGCCATACGAAGCCCATTTATCAGAGCTCAGAAAATAGGTGGTGTCATTGGGCTTCGCTCTTGACCTAGCCCAAGATGAGCTTCACCATGTCAAGCTCGAACGAGACCATCTACGGGAGAAGTGGAAGTTGATAGAAATTACCACTCGAGCGATGTTATCTGAGCCACCCCAAGAGTCTGTCACCATCGCACACCTTACCCTTAGGTCTTATGTGGATATTTTAAGGGGTTATGTAACTAATTGATAGTACTATGTTCATGTACATTATTTTTTTATATAATAATGAATATAATTTCTTGTCATTATTGATACATTTTAAATAGTTTTTTAAAGTAAAAATGTTGTTTTTAGTTATTATTTAATTAAGAAATCTATTTTATTAAATTAAGGTATTTTTGAATTAAATTATATTTTAATAAAATATTATTATTAATATTATTATTAGATTAATTTTATTATATATAAATGATCATGTAATTGTATGAATGAAATTATAATTTTTATTATGGTTTGAATGCCATTTTTGTCAAAACCTGTGAATTTTTTATAAATGTTGGTTTTTATTTTAAAAGTGAAAATTAACATATTGAGAAAATTATTTAGATAAAATAAATGTTATTTTTTTTAATCAGGAGGTTGAAATTATCCAATGGTGATTTTTTCATAATTTTCTGAGACAGTAAAATTTTTGAGTAAAAATTAAATACCGTTTAAATATATAATGTGATTTATGACATCATAATGACCCAATAGTGATGTAATAAAATACTATAATCTTTAATGTTCGGCCAATATATATTTTACCATTAAAATAATGTGATTTTGGGTTTGTTTGGCTTACTTTTCAAAGCATTAATGGACCCCTCAAGACTTATTAAACACCTTGTCTTTTTAAATTAATTTCCCTGGGAGTGTGACTCACCTCCACATAAGCAACCCTAATATTTTAAGAAGTTCGGAACTTGGACTTATAAAATATAATTTTATTCTTCCCTTTTCCAAAAACCATGGTCAAAAACCATGGTATGATTTGTGGTTTGGATTAATTTAATATAAGGGGTCCCAAACCTAAATAATAATGAATTCCCTCACCTTTCTTATATAAACCCACCCAATCTCCCACTTCCTCATCACTCAAAGCCTTTGGAGTTCATCCAAACTCTGAACTAATCTATCTATAATCCTTCCAAGGTTCCCCAAGATTCCAATAATCCTCTCACAAGCCTCTCTCTAGCCTTTGGAAGCACACGTCCATGTAAGGGTTTTTTTTTCCTTTCTCATTTGTGTCCAATTTTCTTTAAGTTGTTTTTCCCTTTTATTTTCAATTATAAATTTGGGGGTATAGTTTCTCACCTCCCTCATACTTCCCTCTTTATGTTTGAAAAATGGGATACCCTTTCTCTCTCATTAAATGCCTCACATGTACACTTGTTTCTATGCCGAAATTTTGAAAGGAACTTCTCTATCCTCTTTTACATTCAAGCAATACTTTTGTATCATGAATCTAAATTCCATTACAATTGCTGGGACATGTATCTATATGACCTCTTTACTATACATTACATGTAAATATGATGAGGAACCCATATCTCTCTCATCAACCATTTTTATGTATTCTTATGTCACGCCGTTACGATGCCGAAATCGCACCGATTTTCTAATCCAATGTCATCGTGTAGTGAATACCATGCTCATTTCTCCATCAAGGGTATTCACCTTTATGCACATATACTTATTGATTTAAAAGTTTCATGTATGAATTCACAATTCCTTTATCTTGGAATAAATTTTTATGTTTTATGAATCCATGGTTTATGATCCATGTGTCACACTTATGCATGAAATGAAATGTTTAAGAAGGGGGCGCCCTTATAGAGCTCCAATGAATTGGGTAAAGTATAGTATCATGATACGTCATGTGCAATGAGTGTTGACTCATTCTAATTCAAGTGAAATGAGGGTTTAATCGTGCTTTATGTGCAATGAGGATTTACTCATGCTCCATGTGCAATGAGCCTTGGCTCATGCTAATTCCATATTAAGTGTTGTTGCCACATTTCCATGTTATGATTATCATGATTTATCATGCCTTTATGTTCATGTTTTTCTTATGATATATTGATATGCCTATTGTATAACATGTATTCTACTCCTCATGTTATTCCTTATGCACTCCCTTACTGGGATTTATTGCTCACCCTTTTCTTATGCATGTCCTCAGGTTATCCCATGAAATGCTAAGTACGAGGGAATGTAGTGGTCATGTAAAGGATGTTTTCAATAAAGATGTTGTATTTCATGTTTCATGTTTTTATGTATTGATACTAATCCCCAAATACACTAGTCCTCTCGATCTTCTTTGTTGTATCAAGTGAAGTTTTATGTAATAAATCATTTTTAAGTTTATAATAAAAGAGTGTTTTCATACCTTCCCTATAGTCTTGATATGATTGTAGACTAGCACACATTTTTCATGATTGAATCCTCATTATAAGATCAGTAGGGGAGGTGGTGAAGCATGTGGTTGAAAGGATTCCATCATTTCAGTAAAGTCCTCTACTTTTTTAGCTATATGTGTGTTTTATTCAACTCAGTGTAATATTCACTAACGAAATCGATGATCGTTATGATATATACTAGAATTGCATGATACCTCATCTAGCAGTACTCAGACTGCTTCAGGTGTTTTGATCATTAAACCTCCATCGGTGATAGAATCTACCACTCTAAAAAAGGCCGGTTAGAGACCTTTCTGTAATATTTTCAAGTGGATCCATACATCTATCCCATGATTTCTAAATTTCCATGTTGATTCTTTAAAGTAATCCCAGGAATCCCAAGATGATTCTCTATCTATGTGAGAAATATTTTTGATGTATTTTCAAAGTTTACATGTTCATATGGGTGGAAAATATTTATCCAGAAACATTTTGTCTAGTTTGTCCCAAGTCGGGATCGACTCAAGACCTTTACTTTTAAGAAAATATTTTTCTCTATCATGTAAGGAGAATGGGAATGCCTAAAATTAGATTACATCATACGATAATACCTGGTTCAAAAAGGCATCATAGAATTTTAACAATTTGGAGATGTGTTTATGAGGATCCTTGATCTGAATTCCACTAAACTGACACATATTCTAAATCATACTAATGATTCCATGTTTGATCTCAAAAGTATGTGCCTAGATAGGAGGGAACACAATACTGTTTGTGGAACCATTCATTGAATTTATTCTATAATCCATAACGGTGTGATCCAATTGCATGTTGACTTGATCTCAATGAATTATTGGTGGAACGTATTTCATTTTGGGAGGGTTGGGACCAATAGGATTGATACAGTATTCCATAATTGAATGTTAGATTGTAGAAATGTACCTTTGGATTTTATGCTCGAAGGTAACCGGTTCTTGTGTGTCAGATAACTATAAATTAATGAGGGGGTATTTATGCATGCACATGGCTAGAATAATAATGAGCTTTTGGTGTCCGAAAGAAATAAAAAAGAATGAAAATAGAAAGGGGATGAGTGAGGTAATCTGAGGATCATGATGAAGGTTCATGTTCCTACATACAGTACAAAGATTCCCTACAAATGGCATAAAAATTTTATGTTCCTGCATATTTAATTTGATTCATGAGTTTTGTGGTTAGATTAGAATTTATATTTATCACAAACTACACTTACTAAAATTACATAGTATAGTGATTTGTAGGTTCGATCCCACAATGAATGTTTTTGCAAACCATAAACCATAGTTTCGTACCCGTTGTGTTAGAATCCACATGAATTAGTTTGGTTTTTGGATTTAATTAAATAAATTTAATTTGGTTTAGGATTCAATAAAATGGTATGGATCCAAATAAATTAAAGGTTTCAAGTAAAAAGGATATTCTTGGTCATAACTTGGATTAGTCACAAGGATTAGGCTATGAATTGGTGAAAATATCACTAGATTCTTATGGTCAAACTAACTATATCTATCTAAGATGAAAATATACCTTTGTCTGGATATATCTAAAAACATAGATGCATTAATCTTAGAATATATAGTAAACAAGTATCATAGGATAATGGTCATATCCTTCTCTACTCCAATAATGTTAGGTTCATTCATTTAAATATCCCATGGTTATGTCATCCAAAGAAAATTTAATAAAAAAAATTATATAAGATTATTACTATCCATAGGGATAACATGTTATGATTTATATATTCATTAAGTTCAAAACACCCCTTCTCTCGACCCTTACCCTAAAGGATTTTTCCACTCATTATGGTAACAATAAATTTTGAAGAAATAATTATAAACATGCATAGAAAATTAAGAAAACAGTTACAATAATACAGTTTAAAATAAAGGCTTCAAAAATGGAGTGGTCCATAATCAAAATTGGAAATAAATAAATAGAACACTTACTTGAAATGCTATAAATGAGAGAATGTATGGAAAACCAATTTTGAATTGAAAACAACAATGTTAAACAGTTGTTGAATTGGGAACAATGACGAATGGAATATAGAATACATTGTGGAACAATCAAATATGCTTGGAATTAATCAAAATGGTAAAAAAATATATAGAGTTGGGTTGGGAGATAAAATAAGGAATAAAGAAGATATAGAACATGATGGAAGTTTGAAAAATTGAATATGAAAAAGAGTTATTCATTTTTTTACTTGCACTGGAATGTAAAAAGAATTGATATTACATGTTGTGTAAACATATCATGTCTTGTAATCTCAATCCATAATTTTCTCGATGTATTTTTTATCTTGCGCTAATTTCATCTGAATCTTTGAGATTTGTATATTTGACTCATCTCACGATCTGTAACTAGTCATCATGACATGCTTATTCTTGTGACTAGAACTTTCAGAGGGAAGTGGTATTTGAACGTTACATGACATGTATTATAGATTCACATCAAGTAATATTTTCATGGCTTGTAATTTCTTCATGACTTACTTCATGACTTGTGAATTGCCATGAATGATTCCTACACATCGTGTAAGTGATTTTCATGATGTTTCATGATAAGTTTTTCCTAGTTTCCTCATCTTTTCATTTGTAGTCTTAGAAACCTATCCTCTATAATAATCAACATATACCCGGTGAATTAACAAGTAAAAAATGAATATGACTTAATTAATGTCACTAAAAATGTATATACAATTTTATCTTATTAATGAACTAATGAAAATCTGAATGTGTTGTATTAGTGTTGAATCAGGGCTCAAGAAAAGCATGATAAGGGTTCATTTGACTAATGATCTAATCAAAATATCACACCATGTGTTTCTTATATATGTTGGTGTGGTTATTGGATGATAAGGGGATGCCTCTGAGCTTAATAGTATGTTGTTTAGTTATTTAATTATTTTGTTGGTGGTGGAATACAAGCACTTTTGAGAATGATCATCCAATGGAGTTTGGTCAGTGATTTTTTATTTTATGGATTATGGTTCACTGAAAACTAAATCAAGTACATCATATCATTTTTGGAGATTGTATTTTGTGGTAGTTCAGGTCTTCATAATGGATTCCATCTTATTCATGGATTACATGTATGGGTATTGAGACTCATTAGTTTTGGTTCATAATTGTGAACAAGGGTTACTAACAATGTTTAAATAGTGTTCTAATGTATTTTTTGAATGTGGTGAGTTAATAACCACATAATTTTTATCATTGGAACATAGGTATAGACTTTTAAAAGTTAATTTTCGTGGAATAGTCACCGAAGAATTGAAATTGGATGTCTAAAGTTGAATCTTATAGTGGAGAACACCATGGGCTAAATGGTAAGACCCGGAAATTTCAAGGAAAAATATTTCTTAAATACTTTAAAATTTTTCGAGGTTGTGGCTTCTGACAGAACATGATTATGGGGCCCGGTGTGCCCAGAAAAAATTTCTAAAGTTTATCTCGGGTATGTTCAGTGAACGAACGAGCGGGTTTTTTTATCTTTTTAACTGGTGCGTAGAATTGAAATCTGAGGGCACCGATGAACTTGCAGCACCGGTAATTACTTAAGGGGACATTTACAGCAGTTGCGTTTTATACAGGTTTGAAGTTATAAATTGTGGTTTAATTAAAAAGATAAATAAAATTGTTAAAACAATTTTATGTATCTGAGGAGGTTAATTCCACCCAAGGGAAGTTAATGGTGAGGCCCACATCCACCCAACTTCCCATGTGTGGATATTTGAGAGGTGGGTCCCACACGAGCCCCAACCATTCATCTTCCCTAAACTCCCTTTAACCTCCCCCTTCTTTATTTTGTAACACCTCTTAATTTTGTAAACTCTCCACCTTCTCCTCTCCCATTAAATTCATGCCAATGCCTATATTAATAAATTGAATCCTAAAATTTATTTATTAAGCGTTTGAATGTTTGAATTTGAAATGGCTTGTGTTAATAAAATAATAAGAGTGTCTTATTATTTTATTTTGGGAGGGATTTCGTTGTGCTAAGGAGAATTGGGAGGGCTCTTGAGTTTTTGAAGAACACCAACCCTTCGACGAAGAACGACGTCTTCTTCAACATAGAACATCGGTTCCACGAAGAATGACGATGCACCTTCCTTTATCTTCTCCATGACAAGTGACGAGATGCTGCTTCCTCCTCGGACACACTTTTCTATCATCTATAAATCCTCACCCCATGACACCATCTTCCGCAACGCCCGATGTGCGACGTCAATTATAAAGGTAAGGTGTTAGCTTAATTTATTTAAAATAAATTACTCCTTCGATCTTGTTGTATTCAAGTGAACAACTTTGGTCGATTATTACCACCTTACGCGGAGGGCGTGGGCCGAACAAACACGGCCTGGCGACCCTTAGGCGTTTCGTATCTTGTTTGGAATCGGGAAGTGGTGAAGAACGAAGGCGGAAACCGTGTGCTAGACGCATATGGAGGAACCGCAGCCCGCAACCACGGGCCGCTCGACCGACGAAGAAGACTGGGCCGAAGGAAGGAACCACGACACCGCACCGTGGAAATCGCAGCCCGCATAGGGTGGGCCGCTTCGGCGGAAGAATCGGCCAACCGGGCAAAGAAGATTTGTGGCGCTAGGATGGAATGACGCTGGAGAACCTGAGGCCTGCCCGAGCAGGCTGTCCGGCCAGCGCCGCCGGTTCGGGCAGCTGCCCCCCCCCCCCCCCGGATCGCTCGGCTGGCTGGCCGAGCCTACCGGGTCGTGCCCCGTCGGGTCGCACCCAGCCAGGCCGCGCTGGGCCGGGCCAAGCCAGCCAGCGCCAAGCCAGGTCGGGCCGTGCCCCGCCAGTCCGACACCCCTACCCGATCAGACCAGCCAAAACTAGGTGACCTGGCACGCCAGCCCACTGGGCTTAATGGGTTGGGCCTGTTATTCACTTAAACGTGAATAACATAAAGACCGCGTGTCTGATCGACATGCCGTCTGTGGCACTAGGATCCTTTCAATGAGGCGGTCATTTTGAGATACTCTAAGTGTGTTTTGGGAAACTTTGGTAAATGGCCGGGTTTGGAATGAGCATGTTTCCAACCAGGCCCCTGGAACAAAAAAGCCAATATCTCTCAGACCGGGCGTCTGATTGACGTGTCGTCTATCGCATTGAGTTCCTTTTGACGAGACATAACTTCGGGATACATCAACTCTAGACTTAGTTATAGTTGATGTATCAACCCCCTTTGCCCGAGGAGCTGACCCTCCCAGAATCGAGTACACTGTGAGCGGGAACCCTAGAGCTGGCTCCGACTACGACGACTACTGTTCTGGGATTCTCTGTGGGTTCGACGACGTAGAGGACTGTACATGGATCCTGCGTGGGTTCGACAGCGAGGAAAATTGTACATGGATCCTTCGTGGGTTTGGCAGCAATGACGATTGTACTTGGATCCTACATGGGTTCGGCAGTGATGGTTAATGTACTTGGATCCTACGTGGGTTCGGCAACGACAACTTCTGTACTTGGATCCTATGTGGGATCGGCATAGGAGATGATTCAGAGGCTATATCTAATCATCTTCACCCCACTTCGTGAGTAGTATACTTTTGTGAGCTAAGTCCTTTCTTCAATCACTATCATTGATGTGATTGACTTTTTTCCTATGTGGACCAGATTGTGCTTGGGTTTGGATGTTGGAGACGAACTGAGATTGGTGACTTAGGTATATGAATGGGAATATACCTAAGTAGAGTTGGTTGATACTTCATGTTTGTATCATTCATTTTTGTTTTATCCTTTGTGGATTCTAGGAGACCTTCTGGGGTCTCGGGGTCCCTACTGAGTATCACTATACACACTCTTGTATGGGCAACGCCCGCACTACATTGTGTTGGTTGTAGATGAGGGACAACACTGATCGGGTTTGATGCTTGATGAGTAGGATGGTACCCGGAGGTTGACCACCTGGTGGGATGTACACCGAGCGGACGAACAAAACCGAGGTACCGACAAGACTATCTGTACCCAACCTTCAGGTGGGATTCCGGGAGGACAACTCGGTGGTTGCTTCTTTAATTTACAGCTATTATACTTTCTTTCTCAGTTTTATTGTACTTTCAGTTGGGTTTGTATACTGGCTCATTTAATTTCCAGTACATACTTTTGTACTCAGTTTTACTTAGTGATTACTTCACTTGCATACTCTATTGTGTTTGTTTACTTTTATAAAGGAAATGCCTTCTATTTTACCAGGATTTATGCCTTTGGTGCTAGTCTCCAGCCCCTAGCCTATGGAAGGCGGGCTTGGGGTAGTCATGGCACGGGCCCCGAAGATGGATCGTGACACCAAATGGATATCAGAGGAGTCGGTTCTACCATAGAACTCAGGACTATGATAATTTCTTTCTTTGAAGCAATAGTGTTTAGAGTATTGAGTGTGGTTATCAGTACAGGGAGTCCAGTGTTGGTGCGGCGGCCGAAGTATCCATACACCAGGACACTTACATCTGATTTCTAACTCAGTGCACGAAAATATTGGTTGAATTTGTGTTTCAAGAGTTTTCTTTGTGATTACTTTGTTTCAACTCACCAGGTATACTATATTAACCGTGGCACACCTGTTTCTTTTAAGGATGGCCCCACGTAGGCCGCCAGCTAGGGTTCTGAGCTACATGTGAGATGGCAGCCCACCGAGCGATATGGCCTCAGTACAGGGCCCCATTATAGAGGAGGCACCAGCTGTACCATTACCCGCTGAGCCACCGAGGCCACCAACCCCAGTAGTAGAGAGTACACACCGCCTGATTGCGTTGCACGAGTTTCAGCGACAGAGGCCGCCCAGGTTCCGTGGAGAGACGGACCCTTAGGCAGCCGAGGATTGGCTGGAGGCTATCTTCAGAGTCATCGTATTGGTAGGGACACAAGCAGACCTTATGGTTATCCTTGTCACGATTCTCCTGCATGCAGCAGCAGGTAGATGGTGGATCCTGATGCTCCAGGTTCATGATGAGGAATCACTACTTTGGACTGACTTCAAGAGCCTCTTCTTCTTAGAGTTTGTTCCAACCACCCTCAGTGCGGTGCGCATCCAGGAGTTACTAAATCTGCGGCAAGGCAGCATCACAGTAGCCCAGTACTCGGCGAGATTTACCGACCTCTCTCATTACTCGAAATACATGGTAGGGGACCCATTCTTCCGGGCCTGGACCTTCGATCAGGGACTGAGGCATGAGATCAGGGCTTCGATGGTCTCCCTCAGCATTCCGACACAGGCACAAGTACTGGAGAGAGCCCTTGTTATGGAGAACTTTTTTGCTGAGCTGACGCTAGTAGCGAGACCCACCGCAGGGCGACATATAGTGGAGTCTTCTACAACCAGTAGTAGACAGATGTTGCAGAAGTCCAAGTATACTAGGACATCAGGTGGGGGACCTCAGGATACTGGTTCAGATGTGCGGGTCACACGAAGCAGATCCAACCATACGAGGGGCTGGGAGTGCTATGCATGTGACGAGCAGGGCCACATGGCTCGTGACTACCCGACCCGCCATACAGACGAGCAACAGACGGTGGAGGGACCTCCCAGGTAGAGGTAGAGGTTCGACCGTGGCGGTCCGGAGGGAGCAGGCTGACAAGGAAGAGGAGTTGGTCATGTTTCGGGTGGTGAAAGATGCTTTGAGGCTCTACCACCACCACCACCAGGAGGACCACCCCGACCACAGGGAGCTGGCAGACAGGGGCAGGTTCAGCTCCAAGCAGTCGAGGCCTACGACCATGGCGCACTGGAGATTATTTGAGGTACTCTCTATGTCTACCCCACACTTTCTGCAGTTCTTATAGTTACAGGAGTGAGTCATTATTTTATTGTCGCTGCCCTTGTTTGGAGCTCGAGGATTCTTACAGATCCGTTGGCACGATTCTTATAGCTAGAGACTCCTACAGGAGCAGACTCGACGATTATGGACTGGTGCCAGCATTGTGAGCTTACACTAGGAGGCGAGAGATTCGGCTAGGATCTTCTTGTAGCAGCGTTGAGGCCTTATGACGTCATCTTTGGTATGGATTGGTTATCTACAGTCCATGCCTAGATTGACTGTATTAGGCGCAAAGTGTGGTGTGTATGCACAGATGGGAGCAGGTTCACCTTCATCGGCGAGAAGGGTGCCTTTGTAGCGCAGGATGGGCTTACGCAGAGGAGAGGGTAGCCGATCACATATCAGATGGCTAGTCTCATCCTAGGAGCGGTTGATGTGCGGAGTCTGAGTTTTCCTATTGTGGTGGATCAGTTTGCGGATGTTTTCCTGAAGATTTTCTAGGACTAACTCCTCACAGAGAGGTAGACTTCTACATAGACTTGTACCCTGGGATAGCACCAATATCTACTCCAGCATATCAGATGGCTCCCACTGAGCTTCCTGAGCTGCGGGTACAGCTGGAGGACTTGCATGGAAAGGGATTCATCTGACCCAGTGTTTCACCCTGGGCTTCTCCGATTTTATTCGCTAAGAAGGCGGATGAGAGCTTACGACTATGTGTCGACTACCATCACATAAATCAGGTGACCGTAAAGAACAAGTACCCACTCTTGAGGATTGACGACCTCTTTTATCAGCTCAAGGTAGCATGATGGTTCTCGAAGATAGACCTCGGATCAGGCTATAATCAACTCAGAGTTTGAGAAGAGGATGTGAAGAAGACGGCCTTATGGGGTTTGTATGGGAACTAAGAGTTCTTGGTTATGCCCTTCAGCGTAACCAATGCACCTACAGGGTTCATGAGTCTCATGAACATGATCTTCCAGCCTTACCTTGATCGTTTTTTCATAGTCTTCATCGACGATATACTGATTAACTTGATTACTGAGGAGGAGCACGCCTACCACTTGCGGGTTCTACTAGATACACTCCGAGAGCACCAGCTTTATGGTAAGATCACGAAGTGTCCTTTCTGGATTCAAGAGGTACACTTCTTGGTGAACACCATCTTGGAGGTGGGAGTTGCAGTGGATCCAGCGAAGATCGAGGCTGTACTTTCTTGGGAGCCACCCAGGAGTGTGATGGAGGTGCGGAGTTTCCTAGGTCTGGTTGGGTACTATTGTAGATTTGTTCCAGACTTCTCCAGAGTTTTAGCGCCACATTTGGCTTTGATAAAGAAGGGGAAACCCTTCGTGTGGTCAGATAGATGCATGTAGAGCTTCTAGGAGTTGAGGTACAGATTGACCAATGCGCCCATCATGAGGCTACCGGAGGAGGGCGTTGGGTACGTGGTTTACTGCGATGCATCAGGGACTGGACTCAGGTCTATCCTGATGCAGTATCAGGCAGGGATCTCTTATTGGTCATGGAAGCTGAGGCAACAAAAGCAGAACTATGCTACCCAAGACCTGGAGTTAGCAGCAATGTTCTTTTCCTTGAAGATGTGGCGGAACTATCTGATAGGATAGCGCTTTGTAGTCTTTTCTGACCACCAGAGTCTCAGGTACATTTTCTTGTAGAAGGACCTGAACCTGAGACAACGGTGATGGCTTGAGTTCCTCCAGGACAATGACTTTGAGATAGTCTATACTCCTGGGAAGGGGAATGTAGTAGATGATGCTCTCAGCATGAGATCGGGCTTTGAGCTACTTGGAGAGGTGACAGATCAGTTAGCCTCTTTGAAGATATCCTTTGTGGATAGAGATGGGGTAGCCTTCCTACATTCATTCATAGTTACTCCTCCACTAATTCAGCGGGTCAGAGAGGCAGAGCTTGGGGACATTGAGTGTGAGACGTGATGTGCTCAGATTTCCACCGGGCAGGCGCCTGCTGGATTTTCTGAAGGTGTAGAGAACATCATCCTCTTCAGGGGATGTACCATGGTACCAGTTGCACTGTAGGAGGAAGTGTTGAGGTAGTTTCACACTTCCCCTGTAGCGGTACATCCTGGAGTGGCGAAGATGTGTCAGGACCTCAGACGACAGCACTGGTGGCTGGGTATGAAGAATTCTGTAGCAGAGTTCATTTCACGATACCTCACTTGCCAGCAAGTGAAGGTGGTGCACCAAGTACCAGCATGCTTGGTACATCCCTTAGAGGTTCTGGAGAGGATGTGTCAAAGGATATCCATGTATTTTGTGACAGGGCTTCCATGTATATCCAGTGGACACGACTCTATTTGGGTGATCGTCGACCGACTCACCAAGTCAGCCCACTTCCTACCGATCAGAGAGCAGGGCTCAGTAGAGATCTTGGGATGCCTCTATGTTCAGGAGATTGTACGGCTTCATGGTGTTCCATCATCTATCGTCTCCGATCGAGATGATCTCTTTACTTCCTGGCTTTGGAAGGGGTTGCAGGAGGCATCTGGGACACAGCTACGCCTGAGCACCGCCTTTCATCCTCAGAAGTATGGCCAGACAGAGAGGACCATTCAGACTCTTGAGGACATGCTCCATGCATGTGTCCTTAACTTTGGTCACAGCTGGTAGGATCAACTACCCTTGGTGGATTTTTTGTACAACAACAGCTAGCACTCCACCATCGGGATGACACCTTACAAGGCACCGTACGACCGACCATGAAGATCACCTCTGTGCTAGACTAACCCTATGGAGTCATCACTTTTAAGAACAGAGATGGTTCAGGCTATGACGGAGAAGGTGAAGATCATCTAAGAGTGGATGAGGACTACATAGATCAGACATAAGTCTTATGCTGATAGGAGACGGAGACCACTAGAGTTCGAGGATAGCGACCATGTTTTCTTACGAGTCTCACCTCGACCTGGATTACAGAGATTAGGTTGGGGCGGCAAGTTATCACCGGGCTTTATCAGGCCATTCCGGGTCCTCAGCAAAGTAGGCGAGGAGGCTTACCGCATATCCCTTCCACCTCAGATGCAATGGGTGCATGACGTCTTCCACGTATCTCAGCTAAGGAGATATGTGCACAACTCGACCCACATCATCGATCACAGGGAGCTGGACATCGATGATGGGGCGAAATTTGCGGAGGTCCCGGTGGAGATCAAGGATCGACAAGAGTGGGTCCTATGTGGATGGTCGATTCCTCTGGTGCACATTTTTTGGCAGCACGGGAACCTCCAGGAGAGCACATGGGATAGAGAGGCTCATATGTGTGTTCTGTAACCTCATTTGTTCCCCTAGATTATGTTGTAGCTTTACGGGGACGTTAAGCTCGGATGTGGTAGTAATATAAAAACCCGAAAATTTCAAGGAAATTTTTTTCTTAAATACTTTGGAATTTTACGATTCTGTGGCTTCTGACGACAATTGATTCTGAGGCCCGGTGTGCCCAGAATAAATTTCTGTAGTTTAGTTGGGGTACGTTCAGTGAACGAATGAGCGGGTTTTTCTATCTTTTGAACCGGTGCTCGGAATTGAAATCTGAGGGCACCGATGAACTCGTAGCATCGGTAAATGCTTAAGGGGTCCTTTACTGCAGATGTGTTTTATGCGGGTTTGATGTTATAAATTGTGGTTTAATTAAAAAGATAAATAAAATTGTTAGAACGATTTTATGTATCTAGGGAGGTTAATTCCACCCATGGAAAGTTAATGGTGGGGCCCACATACACCCTACTTTCCATGTGTGGATATTTGAGAGGTGGGGATCACACCATCCCCAACCTTTCATGTTCCCTAAACTCCCTTAAACCTCCACCTTCATTATTTTTTAACTCCTCTTAATTTTGTAAATTCTCCACCTTCTCCTCTCCCATTTAATTCATGCCAATGCCTTAACTAATAAATTGAATCCTCAGATTTGTTAATTAAGTATTTGAATGTTTGAATTTGAAATGGCTTGTGTTAGTAAAATAACAGGAGTAGGTTATTATGATATTTTGGGAGGGATTTTGTTGTGCTAAGGGGAATTGGGAGGGCCCATCTGTTTTTGAAGAACACCAACCCTCCGACGAAGAACGACGTCTTCTTCGATGAAGCACACCGGTTCCACGAATAACGATGACACGCCTTCCATTCTCTTCTCCACGAAAAGTGAGGAGACGTCGCTTCCTCCTCGGACACACTCTGACGTCATATATGAATCCTCACCCTACGACGCCGCCTTCCGCAACGCCCGACATGCGACGTCAATTATTAAGGTAGGGGGTTTTCTTGATTTATTTAAAATAAATTACTCCTTTGATCTTGTTGTATTCAAGTGAACATATTTGGCTGATTGTTACTGCCTTACATGGATGGCGCTGTCCGAACAAACATGGCTCGATGACCCTCCGTCATTTCTTGTATTGTTTGGAATCAGGAAGCAGTGAGGAACGAAGACGGCAACCGTGCGCCAGAAGCATATGGAGGAACCGTGGCCCGCAACCAAAGGATGCTCAACCGACGAAGAAGACTGGGCCGAAGGAAGGAACCAAAGAACCCCACGGCGCCACGCTATCGAAACAGAGGCCCGCATAGGGTGGGCCGCTTCAGCGAAAGAACCGGCCGACCGGGCATAGAAGAGCCGAGGTTCTAGGTGGGCACCGCGTGGGAGAACCCACGGCCCGCACGAGCAGGCCGTTTGTACCATAAGGTTGGTCGGCTTTAGCTGGCTGGTTAGGTAGGGCGGCGACGCTGGTTTAGGCAGCCCCCCCCCCCCCACCTCGAACCGCTCGGCCAGCTGGTCGAGCCAGCCGGGCCGCGCTGGTTCGTGCCGAACTGGGCCGCGTCGGGCCGGGCTGGGGCCGCACCCTGACGGGCCGGGCCGTGCCCCACCAGGCCGGACCACGCCCGTCATGTTGGGTCGTGCAAATCCTCGGGCTGGTCTGACACCCCAACCGAGTCGGACACGCCAAAACTGGGTGACCTGACCCTCCAGATAACGAGTCGTGCCCCTTATTCACTTAAACATGAATAACTTAAAGAACGCGTGTCTGGTCAATGCGATGTCTACGACACTAGGATCCTTTCTGAGAGGTGGTCCTTTTGTGATAAAATAAGTGAGTTTTGGACAACTTTGGTAAATGGCCTGGTTTGGAATGAGAATATTTCCAACTGGGCCCCTGCAATGAAAAGGCCAATATCTCTCAGACCGGGCGTCCGATTGACACGCCATCTATCGTGTTGAGTTCCTTTTGACGAGATGGAACTTCGGGATACATCAACCCTGGACTTCATGATATTTGATGTATCGAGCCCCTTTAATTTAGGAGAGGACCCTCCCAGAATCGAGTACGCTGTGTACGGGAACCCTAGAGCTGGTTGCGATTGCGACGACTACCGTGCTAGGATCCTCTGTGGGTTAGACGATGAAGACGACTGTACATGGATACTACATGGGTTCGGCAGTGAAGATGACTGTACTTGGATCCTCTGTGGGTTCGGTAGCGATGATGACTATACTTTGATCTTATGTGGGTTCGACAGTGATGGTTACTGTACTTGGATCCTATGTGGGTTCGGCATCAATGACTTCTGTACTTGGATCATACGTGGGTTCAGTAGAGGAGATGATTTAGAGGCTATATCTAATCATCTCCACCCCACTTTGTGAGTAGTATACCTGTGAGAGTTGAGTCTTGTCTTTCAATCATTATCATTGATGTGATTGACTTCTTTCCTGTGTGGACTAGATTGTGCTTGGGCTCTGAAGTTGGAGCTGAACTGAGATTGGTGACTTAGGTATATGTATGGGCATATACATAAGTAGATTTGTTTGATACTTTTTGTTTGTATATTTCCTTTTTGGTTTATCCTTTGTGGATTCTAGTAGAACTTCGGGGGTCTCGAGGTCCCTACTAAGTATCGTTATAATCACCCCTGCATGGGCAATGCCCGCACTACGTTGTTTTGGTTATAGATGAAGGACAAAACTAATCGTGGTTGAGGCTTGAGGAGAGGGACGGTACCCAGAGGTGGACCACCTGGAGGGACGTACATGGAGCAGACGGACGGACCCGAGGTACCGACAAGACTATCTGTACCCACCCTTCAGGTGGGATTCCCGGAGGACGACTCGGTGGTTGATGCATTACATTACAGTTATAGTACATTCTTTCTCAATTGTACTATACTTTCAGTTGGGTTTGTATACTGTCCCATTTACTTTCCATCATTTACTTTTGTACTCAGTTTTAATTAGTTCTTACTTCACTTGCGTACTCTGTTGTGTTTGTTTACTTTTATAAAGGCAATTCCTTCCCTTTTACCGGGATTTACGCCTTTGGTACTAGTCGCCAAACCCTGGCCTATAGAAGGTGGGCTTGGGGTAGTCATGGCACGGGCCCTGAGGACAGGTCATGACACCAAATGGATAATTGGAAAACACCAACATTTTTATCTCAAGATAGTGGGGATTAGGTAATTGTTGTCCTAGTTTTTTAATTATACTTAAAATAATTGGCTTGGGTTGTGGTAGCTTTAGTGTTTTTAGTTTGAAGTTGCGATTTCGGAAAACATTGAGCATTTAAGGTTGGAATATAGTTTATTGAGAGATAATTGACAACTAGAGTCGGTCAAGATGTATAATTGGATGAATGAAAAGAATTTATGAGGATAATAAGTGTCATTGGGGTGTTTTTAATACCCAGTATTCATATAGTTATTTGGATTGCAAGATAAATTTGAATTTTGAGTTTGGTGAAGGGGTAAAATTTTAATATGATCTTATAAGTAAATTTTTGTATGACGGTACACCATAAATGATATAGTTTTTACATAGAATGGGGCTCGGGAAGTACATTATGATATCAAGAAATAATTAAGGAGGTTCATGTTGGCTTCTAAGAAACTACTTTATACTATCATCCAATTGATGGGTGCCACTTCCTCACTGGTGGTTTCTATCAATGGTGGTAACCACAACCTATATCCAACTGATACTCGAAGACCACCATCACCTGGATATTGATATTTTCAAGAGGAAACATTACAAATTTTATCCCTCATGTTTTTAAAGGGGGCCCCATTTTCTCCTCTTTCTTGTGTACACCATGGTAAATTGACTCTTCCTTCCCCTTATCTTAAATCCCCTTGATCATGGGGTGTTATATGGATTTTCTTGATAATTTTAGGTTATTTACATCCTCCACCAACCTTAACTAATATCCTATTATTTTGATTCTAATTTATACTTGTCCAATTGAGTACTTATTGGGTTATTCCATCAGAGTATGGTGAAATCACCTAATTCACTTTGGGATTCTCTTCAGCCAAGATAAAAGATGTCTTATGGTGGAATCTAGCAATGTTATCATAGAGTTTCAAGAAAGTATCAAACCATAATAATTTTTCATAATTTTTTTTATTAAATTTTTCCTAAATTAATTGTGGAATAATCACTACATGTTAAGAAGATTCATAGGAATAGTGTTGGAAGCCCATCAAAGACCTCACATGGGTAGTTGATCAAGGTTATATCAGGTGGTGTGTTCCTTGTTAGTTGATATATAATTATTATATCTTTAATTAATTTGTAAAATAAATTTTCAACGTTTAATTATTTATGATATGATTATAATTAATTAAATTGGGTTCTTGGGCATGATTTAGAGGATTGAAAATCGATGTGATCTTTGATTAGAATTGGACAAGGATTGGAATCATAGGACTAACACTAAAAACTTATGAAAATAAATGGGAAACATTGCAAAATAGTTAGGTGTTTTCTGTACCATCTATGTGGTACATATAATTTCAATTAGGTTGCATATGACAGGTGGTCCTACCAAGGAGGCATTTACATTAAAAAGGGTATTAATAATAAATTTTTTAATTGAATTAAATGGATTAATTTTAAATCAATGTGCCTTAAAATGGAGATGAAAATATTCCAATCCACTTTGTATTTGTGAACTATCATGCATTCCTTGACCACCAGTGGTAGATTTTGTGACTAGTTATATGATTCTATGTGGAATATAGACCCCTTAAGTTGGCCGACATAGTTTAGTGTGACCCAGTTTTCATTGTTTGGGTCACCCTTGTGACCACTTAGAATATGTTTTGTGACTTAGAGAGAGAGTGTTTTCATTTGTACCTTGTATAACCCTAGTGGCATCCTTCGAGTGACTTTTTGGGACTTGAGTGGACTTCATGAGATTGAGGACCCCATTAGGGTGCCTATAACACCATGAGATTTTTATGAAATAGATTTTTAAATAATTTTTTTTATTGTTAAATTTTATTTCACACTACAATATATTAGGATTTTGTTATATGGAACACTGGATTAGCTTTCATTACATGCATCACTGAGTTCCTAGGAAACATATTTTTGTTATTGTAATTGTTGAAACAATATAATTATAACCAAACTATTAGAATGAAGGGTATAAAGATGGTTAACTGAATTGTGAAATTAATATTTACATGTGTATATATAATTATTTCACCAATAAACTATAAATTAATGTAAAACCCTTTCCAAAAAAAATTAAATGTTTATAAGAAAAACTATTTATATGTGCATAAGTGTGTTTATAGAAATAATAAACAAATAAAACTTGTTATATTATACTAAATAAATATATATATATTACATTCAAGCTATTTTTTAACATTCATTTTATGTTTTTTATATACATGATATAACAACAAGTCCAATTTTATGTATAAAAGAACTATTTTTCAATGAAAGGTTGTGTTTCCACATTTTGATGGAGAAAGTTTTAAAAAACTACTTATTGAAAAATTATAAAACATATTTGAGCTTGTAGAAATTGACTATGACTTATGTTCATGGAGACATTAACTAATGGGTGAGTGATTTGTGGTGTACACGGACCACAAGAGCCTCAAATATATCTTTTCATAGTGGGATTTGATCCTCAGACAGAGGGGATGGGTCCAATATATACAATCCTTTGATTTTTATCTTTCCAATATGCTTGGGAACGGAAATTTGGTTGGAGATGTGCTGAGTCAGAAAACTCAAGCATAGGCTATATGGGAAGCCATTGATGAATGAAAGTTAATGGCCATATTTTTAGAGCTGCATCTAGTGTTTTATGATAGTAACGACCAGTATTACCTCTCATCCTTGACAGTTTCCTCTACCCTCCTTGAGAAAGTGAAGAGTAGACAATTTTCAAATCCTAAAGGCTTGGTTCACCATGAGATTATATCAGGATATAACCCACCTATAGGTTATTCTATGGATAGAGACGATGTCCTACATCTACATGGCCATATTTGGGTTCTTACAGACCTCAGAGAAGAGTTATGAAGAGTCCCAGACCTCATAGTGGGAAGTTCTTCCATGCATCTCAAAGATGTATCGAGACATGTGATGCCAATATTGGTGGCTTGGGATAAAGCGTCAGATGGATGTATTATTCATTAGGTGTTCCACATGTCAGCAGGTGAAGGTGGAGGACCAAATACCTGAAGTCTTGTTACAGTCTCTTCCATTCCTAGAATGGAAATGGGAAGATGTTGTTGTGAATTTTGTGGTTAGATTACCTAGGTCACTGAGAGGTAGAGATACTATCTGGGAAGTCATTAATCCACTGAAAAAAATAATCCAAATTCATTCCTATATGGGACACATTCTCAATCAATGAGATGGGATGAATTTATGTCCATGAGATTATAAAACTATGCGAGGTTCCACATACTATCATTTGAGATAGGGATGCTCGTTTCAATTCACTGTTCTAACAGGGTTTGCCAAAATATATGAGAACTCGAGTGCTTATAAGAACATATTTTCACCCTCATACCGATGGAAAATGAAGAAAAAAAATATAGGTTTAAATGTACATGATTATAGCATGTGTCCTTGATTTCAAATATTCAAGGGATAAACCTATCCCTCTCATCGATTTATCTTACAATAGCATCTTTTATGACACAATTCAGATGGATCTATTTGAGGTTTTGTATGATAGGCCATGTTTTTCACCCTTGTTAGGGCTGGAGGCAGGTGGGGCGGCTCTACTAGGACCTCGTCTTGTTTAGGAAACATCATAGCAGGTTCAGCTAATCAGAAAGCATATGACTACAGCTCAGTCATGAAAAAAAATATTATGTTGATTTTTATTGAAGACCTCTTGAGTTCGAGGTCAGGGATAATGTTTTCCTTTAGATATCACCCCGTCTTAGGCCTAAACAATTAATAAAGTATGGAAGGATGTCAACTCATTTTGAAGGGGCTTTTGAATTTCAAGAAAGAGTCTGACCGATTTCTTATCAGATACTTTTACCTCAGAGGTGTCGTTCAATTCATGACGTCTTTGATGTTTCAAAACTTCACCAATATCATGTCAATGCATCTCATACTTTTGATCCCGAGGAAGGTGAGTAAGTTGCTGATGATAACTTTGAAGAGTATATAGTATGCATCATTGACCATAGCATGAAGGCTTCTTGAGGCTGGAATGTCCCCCTAGTACAGGTGATATGGAAACATGGCTGGGTACAGGATGTGACTTTATAGATGGAAGCTGATGTACATTCCAAATGGCTAGAGTTTTTATCAGACAATGTTTCTCCAACCATGGATGGTGAACTCGGGGTTAAGTAATTTTAAGGGGGAATATTGTCAGAACCAGATTTTCACTCAGGTTTGGATCCTTTAATTTTCAATATAAGTATTTTCTTTGGGACTAATATGGATACTTGAGGTGTTAGAAAAGGTTTTAGGGTTGTATGGGGCCTTTTCGGAGCCCAGACCCCATATTTTTCGGAAAAACAAACTTGGTGCACAATTTAGAGTAAATCATGATGTAATTTTGAATGGTTTGGAAAACCATGTGAATTGTGTGTTTTCACATAGAGCCACCACACATGCTTGGCACATAGGTGTATGGGATAATCATGGGAGTACCCCATTTTTCTCAGGTACCTTTGTATGGTTTGATCATGATTTATCAAACCTTGTAGACAAACCGTGCTAAAGCTAATTTTTCTGTAAATTTATAATTTTCCCTTAATGATATATTAATCTCCATCCTTATTCCTGAATATAAGAACCATTCAGATTAATCCTTTTTCTTCTCAATTTGGATTTTTTTGAAGGCCAAAGATAGGGATTCAAAGATATCTTTAATCTGGGATCCAATCGATCATTCGTTCATCACATTGTATGCACAACGGTTAGTACTCAAGTCACCTTGATCCATTCTTCTTCTCTTTTTCTCTCGACAGAGATATCGAGGTATGAGTGTTTTTCTCTTTTTCTTAGATCTACTCTAATTTGATCCAAATCATGGGCCAATACTGGAGGAGGAGAGTCGTACAACCCTAAGGTGTGTGTTTTGAAACTCATCCCGAATGTTCGTTGATTTTAGATTTCTTGTATGGGGCCCAACTATTTCATTGAATGTCTTTTATTGAATTTATAAGCAATTATTATAATCATTAGAACCATATATAAATTCTGTCTCCATATATGTGATTGATTTTTGTTGGTTATGACCACAACTCCATACCTTACATGTCAAAGGTTATACAGTAATAGTGTTTTTAGTGTTTTGACATGTTTGAGCCATTGTTCGGTTGTACCTTCGCTTGACCACTCTAAGGGTAAGATTTTCTATATTAAAAGAAATGTATTATATTGTGAATTGAATAATGGAAATATCCATGTATTCTTCCCACTTGACCCAACTAAGGTAATTTATTCGATTGATAATTAAATGTAAAATGGAAATTGGAAATATTTTAAGAATGTGACTTCGCCGTATTTAATGTGAATGAAAAGTATGTTGCATTTTCTTATCAACCCTTACCACATTAATGGAAGGTAGAGGAATGAAACTTGAATATGGAATATTCCTTAAATGGATTAAATGGTTCAATGCTACATTACCATATCACACTAATTAAGGGCAATGATTGATCCAAATTACTTGATTAAAAGGTTGAATGCTATTTGGCCTTGTCCCACTAATGAAAGTCATGTATTGAATAAAATTTACAGATTGATTAATTGTGACTTAATTAAAAGGTTTCGTGCAACAAGACCTTATAAAACTAATGAAAGACAAGGCTTTAACCAATGGTTTCATGATAAATGTCTTTATCACACTAATTAAAGGCAAGGATTGAACAAAAGAAATATTACATGACTTCATAATCAAGTAGGAATGTCCTGACTCAAGCTCGCCTTGGATTCTGATCGGAGAATTCCATTAGCACTTAGGAACCCCATTTCAATTCAAGGATACTATATGGACCCAACCTTAAACATTAAATAATCATTAATTAAGATAATAATTCCCATTGATGATTTTTCAAGTGTACAAATTTAGAGAATTGGGTCATAACTTATACATAACAACTTGAATATTACACGTAGACACATCTACTCAGTATCCATTTTTGTAAAAATAAAAACTCTTAAAAATAATGAAAAAAATTTATTTTCATGTTTTAAATGTCATGACATTTCTTTGATCCCTTCCTTGACTCTATCCCGCTATAAGTCCTGTGAAAAACATTTCAAAAACTGGGGATGAGTATAAAAAGCTTTGTAAGTGATACATAAATAAAGAAAACTGTTAGTTTTCAAAACAACGTGTAAACCATGAATACTTTATCATAAGTAATATTTTTCAACTTTATGTAGCAGTAAATACTTTTCACAAAAAAAGATCATTTCATAGCCTTCTGTAACCAAAATATTAGCATAAAACCCATAGAAAGCACACATAACATGTAAAGGGTAAACTTGGCACAAAATCATACCTACATGGAATAACCATACAGTTGACTTCCACAAATCATTATTACAAATGGAATATCCATACAACTGACTTCCATACCCAATGCATTGTAGGTTATAATGTAACCACCCATCCTTGGTTTATCATGGAACCACCCGTCATTTTGTTTATCACATAACCACCCATCAAATCACCAAGTACCATTATATAATCATCACACATAAAATATTGAAATTATCAACATTTCAACCATAAAAACACATTTACAATCACAATAAATAATTTCAAGATATTGAAATTGTAAATCCACATTCAAAACCATTTTCAAAACTAAAATATGTATAAATGGTATATGGTATTTATTTTCCATTTAAAAACATCTTGGCATGTTAATGAAGCTAGATACCAAATAATTCTCATGGCGGTGGAAATGTCATTGTCACCGCGTATGTAAAAAAGATACATTACATTTTTAATTTAGTAAAATACTTTGTAGAAAAAAAATCCATTTGAATTAAATTAAATTTCAATGGTTTCTATACACCGTATAAAATCAAGTCGGGTATAAATCAAAGTATGCCTCAAAGAAAGGAGATTGAGAATAAGTCCCTTACCTCGTTTCCGACTTGAATCGTTCATTATTTAATTTCCTAAATAATAAACATAAGTTAATTTATACTTACCTCAGAACCTTTTTTGATTTTATTATTACTTTTATATCACTTATTACAATGCTATAACAATTAGTTAATTATTTAAGTTCATATCAGACATTTTGTTGATGTTTGGAACTTGAGTCAAAAATGAACTTGTTATAATTATAAATTGTCCATGTGGTCAAAATTAAATTATCTCCCGAATGATATTCCTGTTTTAGCTATCATATATATCATATATCTCAATTATATATATATATATATATATATTTATAATATTTCATTACATTTGAATATAAGAAATTAAATGCACCATTCATGGAGACGGTAAGTCGTACATGTGGCTAAATGCTACTTTCATTTCTTTTTCATATTTAAAGAAATGAAAAATAAATGATAAATAGGTATATTATAATTATAGTATAATATATATGATATATATGTTACATAATTTCATTAATTACATTCTTTATACCTTCCATGTATATCATGAATGAGTCATATCACTTTGAGGGGCGGTACTCCGCACTTCCTCAAATGAAATTATTGTATTTATACAACATGAAAAGCATAAAGGGATGTTCTAAATGAGAATTAAAAAAGAATAGAGATAATATAAATATCATATATATCGTATATAATTACAGTTCCATCATAATGGATACCATAAGAGGTGGTAGGAGAATATTGACCAATCATCATTTTGTGATGCAGTAGTTCATCGTCGACAGAAACAGTATGTTCTATACCAATTAGACGGAGGTGTGTGTAAGTGTAGTTTGAATCCTTCTCATAAAAACAACTGGTTATATTCAAGATACTTGTATTTTTATATAAACAATGAATAATAATAGTATAGGGAGCGGAGGAGGAAATATAATGGAAATTAACTCGAGAGAAGACGTTACCTCAAATCGGGTAACTTCTTTCGATTTGAGCAAAATGACTCTCTTGAATTGTCGTCTGCCTAGGGGAAGGATTCTAGGAGAAATATAGGATTGTTTGGAGCTTATTTTTGGCAGATGTTGGATGACCCCATGGGGCTTTAGTGGTGTTAGTAAGGGTTAGAGGTTGTGTCCTTTTATAAGAGGGAGGAGGGTTACTTTATGAAATTTTGAAAGTATTATTTTATTATTAATATATTTTCAAATTATAATAACACAAAAGTTATATATATAAAATATCTAATGAGTATGGGTAAAAATATTCTCATAAAACTGGTTTTAGACATGTTTAGGATATAAAATTAATGTTATCTTTTAGCTTTTACCCTTAGTAAACTAATTTAACTTTTACCATGTCTTCTTGAATATTCATAATATATGGTTATCGTGGTTACTATAAAAGGCCTGGAGACACGAAAATGGATAATTAATGAAATATTTAACATCATATATGTCATTTAGATGAATGATATATTTTTAGGACTATTATATCGTTTAAAAAAATATTAATTTATTTAAAAACTCATTTATGTCAATTTTTATACTATTCATATCATGACTTTTGAAAAATACATAAAAACATGATTAATTCAAAAAACACCATTAATTAAAATATTTGAAGTCATAAAATTACATAAAATTCTTGTATAGAATAAAAGTTTTCAAAATAAATTTATTTTAATTTTTATAATCTCATTTATTTAAAAAATTCATTAATAAGGTAATCACTACATAATCATTATGTCATAAATAAATTTATATATTTGATGTATATAAATTATAAATAACATATCATGATGTAGGAAATATTTTTAGGTTTCTAATATCTTTTTATGATAAAATATATCACTTATATAACCCAATATAAAAAAAATTAGTAAAAGATACGTGTTTAGGTTATATTTTCCTCAACTACAAATTAAAAGTAATTAAATTTCATTTTCACACACAAGTGTCTCCATGGGGTCCTAAAATTGACCCAAGGATGAAAATGGTCGAACATATCTCATCAAATAGGGTTAGGACATGTGTTAGGGTATTTTAATATTATTATAATATTATATTTTTACCCTTATTTACTAGATTTACCCTTTAACCATGGTAAATAAAATATTTTCTGAAGTTACTATTCATAATGTCTAAAAATAAAAGTTAGCTATTTACACAATTTGGAACTCTTGATTCCAAATATGGAATCCATTTTTCCAAATTCAAAACATAGAAGTTACCGAAATTAATTTAAAATTAATTATCATTGTCCAAACCAAAAAGCGTGTTTTTAAGAAGTAAAAACTACCAAAAGATTGACATGTTTTTTTGTCCAATTTTAAAGTGAAATTACTTCCAATTACCAACATTGGATTAAATTATAAAAATACAATCTATTTAATCTTTAAAATTAATTAAAAGAAAAATATAATCATACAAATAAATTAGATGAAAAGATGGTTTTGACATAAAATATAGTATTTTACTTATTCATAAAAAATTAACTTTATCAGAAAAATACCCAAAATTTACCCTAAGTGAATTTTTATTTTCCACATATAAATAAGATTTTTATTTTTTGAACTAGAACATATAAAAGTGAAAAAACTATATTTGAAAAGGGTTTTCCGTCAAAATGCGGTAAAACTGCCTTTTAAAAATATTACAGTATTTATGCTTAAAATTGGATTCATTATCATTTTAAGCCTCTAAATTTTACTGAATAAATGTAAAGAAATTTAAAAAAAATCTATAATCATATTGTGGTTAGTTCTGTTCATTCCTGCCAATACAATGGTTATGTGTTAACTACCATTTAAAATTTCTATAAAACATGATATTTTAGAGAAACCCTTTGTTGTGTGTTGGGTACGCCATCGAACATAGCATCCCCTTTAAAGTAAAATTATTATTTAATTCACAAATATAAATAAATAGGAAAATATATTGTTCTTTATTTACCTATTATGTTACATCCTTACCCCCTTTTGGGAATTTCTCCCCCACAATTCTATTCACTTATCAAATAAGTGGTGGTATTTATTACTCATAGAATTTTCAAATTCACATGTTGCCTCTTCGACCATAAGGTATTTCCAAAAAAACCATTACCTAATGAATCAACTTATTCCTCAAAACTTCCTCTCTTTGGTCAATAATTTGGACTGGTTGTTCCTCATAAGAAATATTTTATTCCAATTGAACTACATCTGGACTCAAAACATGAAATTGATCCCGTATATACTTTCTCAACATTGAAACAAGAAAAATATTTGGTACCTAGGATAAACTTGGAGATAAATACACTATGTAAGAAACTGATCCAACATTCTCCATGTTTTCATAGAGTCCAATGAACCTCAGACTCATCTTTCCCTTCTTACCAAAATTCATTACACTTTTCCTTGGCGAAGCTTTGAAAAAAGAAATGATCACCTACCGTAAAAGAAAATCCTTCCTCTGGTTATCCACATTACTTTTCTTCCTGCTCTAAGATGACCTAATGTGTTTCTATATCAACTGAACGTTCCCTGCAATCTATTATACCAATTCTGGTCCCATCAGTTTCCTTTCAACCACTTCATCCCAAAAATCCAGAGTTCAACACCGCTTTCTATATAATTCCTCAAATGGTTCCATCTGTATACTGGATCGAAAAATCTTTTTATTAGAAAAATCATCAAAATATAAATGTTGGTCCCAACATCCCATGTAATATATTATAGAATTATATATCATATCTTCCAATGTCTTAATAGATCAATCTGACTACCCATCTTGTTGAGGATGAAAAACTATTCTAAAATTTAATTCAGTGCCAAATGAATTTTAAAGGCCTTTACCAATGTTAGAAGTAAACCTAGGATCACAATCAGATACAATGGAGAGGGGAAATCCATGAAACATGACAATCACTTTAACATATAACCGAGAAATTTGATCTAGAGACAAATTATATCGAATAGGATGGAAATTAGTAGATTTAATCAATCGATCAACAATAACCCAGATTGCATTGTTACGTCGAGATGTCTTTGGTAATCCCAAAATAAGTCCATGGATATTTTTTTCCATTTCCACACTAGCACTGGTAAAGTCTGAAGCATCCATTTTAGAAACTATCACTCTTCTTTAACCTATCAAAAATTCAAACACATCTTAGTAAAGTCAGTAATATCTCTTTTTATTCCATCCCACTAGTAATACTCCCTACGATCTATGTACATATTACTACTATTAGGATGAACTAAAAACGGAGAACTGTGATCTTCACATAATAATTCTTTCTACAATGGTTAATCATAAGGCACACACAATCTATTCCCAAATATCAAAATAAAATAATTATCAATGTTAAATTTAGGAAACATACCATTATGAACCAACTCTACCTTTTTCTACAATTCAATGTCTTCCTTATGTGCTTTCTTATTTCTATTTGAGAGAGATGATTTCACTGACACATAAAACAAAGCAGAGGAATTTCCTGCATTAACAACTTTTATTCCAAAGTTCATCAAATTCTTAATCAAAGGATCTTGTTCAAAAGGTAACCTGGTTAATGTAGCATTACTTTTTTGACTCAAAAAATCAGCCTCTTTATTTTCTTTTCCTGGATAGTAATGAATCGTGAAATCATATTCCATTATTAATTCTACCCATCTCATATGTCTCATGTTCAATTGTTTTTGAGTGAATATATACTTTAAACTTTTTTGGTCAGTAAATATTTCACACAATACTCACAACAAATGATGCCTCCAAATTTTTTATGCAAAAACAACTACAACTAATTACAAATCTTGTGTAGGGTAATATAACTCATGAGTTGTCAACTAACGTGAAGCATAAGCAATTACATGACCATTATTCATTATGACACAACCAATTCCTTTCAAAGAAACATTACTATAAATATAAAATTCACCATTTCTGGAAGGCAAGGCCAAAACTGAAGCATTCACCAATCTTTTTTTCAATTCCTGAAAACAATCATCACATTCTTTTGTCCAAATGGACATAACACCTTTTCACGTTAACATAGACCGTGGGCTAGATAACCATGAAAAATTCTCAATAAACCATCTATAGTAGCCTTCCAAACCAGGAAAACTATTAATCTAGGTTATATTTGTGGGTTTTGTCCATTCCTCATCAACGTGTTTATAGTAGTTTCCACAGTTATTCCATTTTTTGAAATGATGTGACCAAGGAATGAAATTTGAAGTAACAAAAACTCAAACTTGCTGAATTTCCCATACAATTTCTTTTCCATTAATGTTTGAAAGACAACCCTTAAATGACTTTCATGTTCCCCTTTACTTTTGGAATATACCAAAATTTCATCAATAAACAAAACCAAAAACTTATCCAAGAACTCATGGAAAATTCTATTCATAAGATCCATGAATATAGGAGGTGAATTGGTTAACCAAAAAGGAATAACTACAAATTAATAATGGTCATATCTTGTACGAAATGCGGTCTTCAGAACGTCTTCTTCCCATACTATCAACTGATGGTACCCCAACCTCATGTAAATATTCGAAAAATACTGAGCTCTTGAGACAAAATCAAACAATTCATCGATACGAGTCAAAGGATACTTGTTATCAATAGTGATATTATTCAAGGCGCTATAATCAATGAAAATTATAATTGAACCATATTTATTTTTAACAAAAAATACTGGAGTACCCCACGATGATGTTCTAGGTTAAATGAATCCTTTATCTAATGACTCCTAGAATTGTTTCATTAAATTTAAAAGTTCTATTTGATCCATTTGATAAGGGGTTTTGAATTTGGATTAGAATCAGAAACTAATTCAACAGTAAATTAATCTTCTTGATCAGGTATAATACCATGCAACTCATCAGGAAAAACATCAAGATTCTCATTTAATATAGGTACATCATTAATCTGAACAGTTCCTTTGTTTTTAAAAATATGTGAAAGGTAACATTAATTTCCATATTTCACTTTTTTCTCAACTTCCTAATATTTTATCAGAGATAACAGTTCATTCTTGTATACAAACTGAAATTCTTTCTGAAAATAAACCTATTTATCTCTACAATCAATCATAGCATGGTAAATAGAAATCCAATACATTCCCAAAATAGCATCAAACTATACTATAGGAAAAACAAAAATGTTTTCAAGTAAATTCCTTCCAAAAATAAGTATATTAATATTCTTATAATTTCATTTTGCCTCAACATTTCCCCCAGGTGTTTTTACCAAATGTTGTGGATTCATTTATTGAGGTGGAATTCAAATTTTACTGAAACATTCTTAAAAATAAAATAATATATAGATCCTAAATCAAAACACACATTGGAATAATATGAAAAAACAAACAAATTACCTGATACCACTGATATTATTCTCCTACGAAATGATAAACAGCAAGACTAACCTTTTGATTTTTTGTACAACCCATGACATCGAAACTCTTTTCCAATTATTTGATCCACCTTTCTACTTTAACAGGGTCACATGATCCTTTGAATGATGGGAGATGTTACCTCATGAAATGATCCACTATATACATTTTCCTATTGGGTTGATCTGTTTGATCTTTTGCATGTATAAAACCACCATTTATAAACTGAGTCAACTGTGACAATACTGTAAAAAACTATTCAGTTCTGATTCCAACCATCTTGGGATACTGATTTGGAAGGTTATTCTCCACTTTATTCCTTCTCATCACTGGTGCTTTGGTTCCTCTATGGAAAAACATTCTAAAAAAACCAATATTATATGAAGAAACATGGTAATCTTTAAATTCTATATCATTTCAATTTGACCATAATGTAAAAATAATTTATGGATATTCTATTGACAATGTTCTAAGTCCTAAAGTTATCTAAACCAACCTCTGATACCAACTATAAGGCCCCATCCTTAAACATTACATGATCTTGAATTAAGTAAATAATTCACATTGAGAATCTTTTCAAGTTTGTAGATTTAGAGAATTGGGTCATAACTTATACATGACAACTTGAATATTACATATAGACACTTTTTCTCAGTATCCATTTTACCAAAAAATGAAAACTCTTAAAAATAATGATACATGTTTAGTTCCATGTTTTAAATGGAATGAATTTATCTTGATCCCATCCTTCACTCTCTTCCACTTTATGTCCTGTGAAAAACAATTCAAAAACTTGGGATGTTCGAAAAAAGTTTAGTAAGAGATACATAAAGAAGGAAAAATTTTATTTTTCAAAATAACATGTAAACCATGAATACATTATCATAAGTAATAATTTTCACCTTTATGAAGTAGTAAATACTTGTCACTAAATAAAAGATCATTTCTTACAATTTTGTGACCAAAATATTACCATAAAACCCATTGAAAGCATACATAACATATAAAAGGTAAACTTGGTACATAATCATACTTAAATGGAATAACCATATGGTCAAATTCCACAATTCATTCTTAAAAATGGAATAACCATATAGCCAACAATAACACCAAGTAAATTAGAGGTTATAACATAACCACCCATCCTTGGTTCATCATTGAACCACCGATCATTTGGTTGATCACATAACCACCCATCAAATGTCTAGGTACCATTACATAATCATCACATATATAATATTGAAAATATCAACATTTCAATCATAAAAAAATTCATTTGAAATAAAAAGAAATAATTTCAAGATATTGAAAAAGTAAATCCACTTTAAAAACCATTTTCAATAACAAAATATTTAAAAATATTATATGGTATTGATTTTCTATTTAAAAACATCATGGCTTGTTAAGTAAGCCTAATACAAAATATTGCTTGCACGGACGGAAAGGTCGTTATCACCACATACGTTAATAAGAAACATTAACTTTGTCATTCAGTAAAAAGATACACTAAAAAAGATTCCATTTGAATGAAATTAAATGTAAAATGAGATTTATACACGGTATAAAATAATTTTGTGTATAAATCAAAATATGCCTCAATGAAAAGAGATTGAGATAAAGTCCCTTACCTCGTGTCTAACTTGACTCGTTCGTTCTTGAATTTCCTAAATAATAAACTTAAGTTAATTTATAATTGATTTAGAACCTTTTTCAATTTTATTATTCCTTTTATATCACATATTACCTTTCTATAACAATTAGTTAATTATTTGAGTTCATATTAGACATTTGGTCGATGTTCGGAAATTGAGTCAAAAATGAACTTGTTATAATTATACATTGTCCATGTGGTAAAATTCCATTATATCCAAAATTATATTATTGATTTAGATATCATATATATCATATATATACAGTATATATTTATTAAGAATAGTCCATAACATTTGGATATAATAAATGAAATGCACCATTCATGGAGGCGGTATGTCGTACGTACGCATGAACGCTACTTTAATTTCTTTTTCATATTTAAAGGAATAAAAAACTAAAAGATAAATAGGTATATTATAATCCAGTATGATCTCTATCTTACAAATGTTACAAAATTTAACGAATTTCATCCTTTATATGTTTCATTTATAGCATGAATGGGTCATATCACTTTGAGGGGGCGGTAGTCCGCACTTCCTCAAATGAAATTATCGTATTTATACAACATGAAAAGAATAAAGGTATGTTCTAAAAGAGAATTAAAAATGAATAGAGATAAAATAAATATCATATATATCATATATAATTACAGTTCCCTTATAATGTCCCCCATAAGAGGTGGTATGAGAAGATTGAACAATCATCATTTCGTGAGACAGTAGTTCACCGTCCATAGAAACGGTATGTTCTAAACCCATTAGACAGAGGTGTGTGTAAGTGTATTTAAAATAATTTTCAAAAAAATAACCTAGTATATTGAGGATACTGTTTTTTTATTAAAAAAAATAATGGGATCATAGGGATTGGAGAATGAAAAAATAATGGAAAGGAACTTGAGAGAAGACGTTACCTCAAATCGGGTAAATTTTTTTGATTTTAGCCAAAGGGCTATCTTGAATTGACTTATGCCTATGAGAAGGCTTCAAGGAGTAAGGGATAAATGTGGGGAACTTATTTGATCATAGTATGGACGATCCAATGGAGCTTGAGAGGTGTGATTAAGGGTTAGAGGTGGTGTCCTTTTATAATAGAGAGGAGGGGCACTTTATGAAAGTTTGCAAGTATTATTTTATTATTAATTGGTTTTAGAATTATAATAACACCAATGTAATATATTTAGAATATCAGATGAATATTGTTCAAAAACCCCTCAGAAATGGGTTTTAGACATGTTTAGGTCATAAAATTAACCTTATCTTTTATCTTTAACCCTTAGTAGACTAATTTAACTTTCACCATGTCTTCTTGTATATTCATAATATATGGTTACCATATTTACAATAAAATTTATTGAGACCCAAAAATGGATCATTAATGACATTTTCAAGATCATATATTTCATTTTTCCGAATCATATATTTTTAGTACTATTATATCATTTAATAATAGATTAATTGATTTAAAAACGCTTTTATGTCAATTTTTATACTATTTATATCAATACTTTTTAAAAATACATAACAAATTTATTAATTCGAAATACATTCCTAAATTCCAAGATAAAAAGTCATAATCATCCTTAAAATTCATGTATGGCATAAAAAGTTTCAAAATAAACTTATTTTAATTTTTATAATCTCATTTATATAAAACATTAATTAATAAAGTAGTCACTACATCACCATTGTGTCATAAACATATTTATTTGTTTGATGTCTATAAAGTATAAATAAAATACCATGATTTAGTAAATATTTTTATATTTCTAATGACTATTTATAGTCGAAGAGACCTCTTATATAACTTCATATAAAAACTATTTTAGTAAAAGATACATGTTTAGGTTATATTTTCCTTAACATTAAATTAAATGTAATTAAATGTAATTTTCGCACAAAAGTGGCTCCATGTGGTCCTAAAATTAACCCAAAGATGACAATTTTTAGAAATATCTCATCCAATAGGGTTATTACATGTGTTAGTGTTATTTAATATTATAATAATATTCTTTTTTGTACCCTTATTTAGCAGATTTACCTTTTAACCATGATAAATAAAATATTTACTAAAGTTACAATTCATAATGTCTAAAAATAAAATTTTCCTAATAACACAACTTTGACCTACTGATTCCAAATATGGAATCAATTATTACAAATTCATAACAAATAAGTTAGAGAAAATAATTTAAAATTAATTCCCGTTGTCAAAACCAAAAAGCATGTTTTTAAGAAGTAAAAACTACCAAAATATTAACATGTGTTTTTGTCCAATTTCATTGTTAATTTATTTCCAATGAACAAAATTGGATTAAATGATAAAAATATAATATAATTACACTTTTAAAATAATTAAAATGATAATATAATCATATAAATATATTATATTAAAAGATGGTTTTGACTTAAAATGCAGTATTTTTCACTCTATTAAAAAATAAACGTTATCATAAAAATACAAAAAAATAAACCTAAGTAAATTTCTATGTCCCGATTATAAAGAAGAAGTTTATTTTTTCAAATGGAATCTATGAAAGTAACAAATACTAGGTTTTTGAAATGGGTTTTCATCAAATTGCGACAAAAATACCTTTTAAAAATATTAGAGTATTTATGCTTAAAATTGGATTCATTCTCATTTTAAGCCTATAAAATTTATTGGATAAATGAGAAAACATTTAAAAAAATGTATAAAAATATTGTAGTTAGTTATATTCATTCCTACCAATACCATAGTTAAGAGTTAACTACCATTTAAAATAATATTATATTATTTTTTTTAGTATGACTCAGCCTTGTGTACAACAGGAGATTTTGGAGAAACCCATTGTTGTGCGTCGGGTACGCCATCGAACACGGAATCGCTTTTAAATTATATTTAATTTTTTATTCACAAATATTAATAAAAAAAAAAATATCATATTATTTATTTACCTGGGATGTTACATTCTTCCCCCCTTTTCAGAATTTTGTCCATGCAATTCTATTTAATTATCAAATAAGTGGGGGTATTTGTCCCTCATAGCATTTTCATATTCCCATGTTTCCTCTTCGCCTATATGGGTTTTCATAAAAAAATATTTACATGATAAATTACCTTATTCCTAAACACAAGCACTTTTTGGTCAAAAATATGCACTGGTTGTTCCTCATAAAAAATAGTGTCTTCCAACTGAACTACCTCTGGACTCAAAACCTGATATGGGTCTGGCATATACTTTCTCAACATTGAAACATGAAAAACATTTTGCACCTTGGATAAAAATGTAGGTAAAGACTCTTTTTAAGAAATTGATCCCACTTTCTTCAGGATTTTATAGGGTTCAACGAACCTCGGACTCAGCTTTCCCTTCTTACCAAAACCCATCACACTTTTCCATGGTAAAAATTTGAAACAGACATTATCACCTACCTCAAAAGAATTACCCTTCCTCTAGTTATCCGAATAACTTTTCTGCATTCTCTGAGTTATACTCATGTGTTTATGTATTAGCTAAACATTATCTTCTATCTCTTCTACAAATTCTGGTCACATTAGTTCCTTTCAACCACTTCATACAAAAAATCCTGAGTTCGACACTATTTTCCATATAATTCCTCAAATAGTATCATCTGTATATTAGAATGAAAAGTTTTATTATAAGAAAATTCAAAAAAAGAAATACGTTGGTCCGAAATTCCTTGGTAATCCTTTTAATAAGCACATAGCATATCTTCCAAGGTCAAAATTGTTCGTTCTGACTACCCATCTGATTGAGGATGAAAAGATGTACTGAAATATAATTCAGTACCCAATGACATCTGAAGGCCATTATAAAAGTTTAAAGTAATCCTAGGATCATGATCATATACAATGGAGAGGGGAACTCCCTGAAAGCTGACTATCTCTTTAATATAAAACTGATAAAGTTGATACAAATAAGAAGGAAATGATAATATTTAGTCAATATATCAACAATAACCCATATTGCATTGTTACCTTGAGATGTCTTCAGTAATCCCCCAATGAAGCCGATGGATATATTTTACCATTTCCACTCTGGCACTAGTAAAGGTTGAATCATCCCTTGAGGTAACTGTTTCTATACTTTTACATATTGAAAAGTCAAACACTTCATAGTAAATTCAACAATATCTCTTTTCATTCCATCCCAATGGTAATACTCCCAAAGATCTTTGTACATATTTCTACTACCGGGATAAACCGAAAATGGAGAACTATGAGCTTCACATAACAACTCTTTCTTCAACTGTGAATCACAAGGCACTCATAATCTCCTCCCAAATCTCTAAATACAATTATTATCAATGTTAAATTTGTGAAACTTACGCTTATGAACCAACTCTAACTTTTTTTTAACTCACTGTCTTCCTTCTATGATTTCTTAATTATGTCTGAGAGATATTATTTTACTAAAACCTGAAACAAAATAGAGGAATGTGACGTACCAACAACTTCTATTCCAAATTTCATCAAATTTTTAATCAAAGGATCTTATTCCAAACGTAACATGGTTAATGTGGAATTAATTTTTTGACTGAAAGAATCATCCACTTTATTTTATTTTCATGCAAGGTAATGAATCGTGCAATCATAATCCTTGACTAATTCTAACCATCCCCTATGTCTCATGTTCAATTATGTTTGATTGAATATATACTTAAAACCTTTATGGTTAGTATGTACTTTACACATTACTCCATACAAATGATGCCTCTAAATTTTTAATTCCAAAACAAAAGCAGTTAATTCAAAATCATGTGCTGGGTAATTTAACTCATGATTTTTCAACTGAGGTGAAGAATATGAAATTACCTGGTCATTTTTCATTAGGACACAACCAAGTCCTTTAAATGAACCATCACTATAGATAACAAACTCACCATTTTTTGAAGGCAAGGACAAGAATGGAGCATTCACCAATATTTTTTCAATTCCTGAAAAAAAATCATCACATTATTTTGTCCATATTAACTTAACACCTTTTCGAGTTAAATTAGTCTGTGGGCTAGATAATCGTTCAAAATTCTCAAAAAACCCATCTTTATTAGCCTTCCAAACTATGAAAACTATGAAACTCAATTAAAATTTTGGGTCTTGGCCATTCTTTAACAACATTTGTTTTAGCATGATCAACATTTATGCCATATTTTGTATCAATGTGACCAAGGAATGAAATTTTTTGTAACCAAAACTCACACTTTCTGAATTTCCCATACAATTTATTTTCCATTAATGATTGAAATAAAACCCTTAAATGACTTTCATGTTCCTCTTTACTTTTGGAATATACTAAAATATCAACAATAAACAAAACCACAAACCTATCCAAGATCTCACGGAAAATTATATTCATAATATCCATGAATATAGTAGGTGCATTGGTTATACCAAAAGGCATAACTACATATTCGTAATAGCCATATCTAGAATGAAAAGCGTTCTTCAAAATGTCTTCTTCCTTTACATTCAACTGATGGTATCCCGACCTCAAGCCAATCTTCCAAAAATACTAATATCATTGGATCTGATCATATAAATAATTGTTATGATCCAAAGGATAATTATTATTAATAGTTATATTATTCAAGCATCTATAATCAATAAAAAGTATCATTGAACCATATTTCTTTTTAACAAACAATACTAGAGCACCACATGGTGATGTGTTTGATTAAATGAAACCTTTATCTAAAAACTCTTTTAATTGTATTTTTAACTCTAAAATATCAACTTGAGCCATTTGATAAGGGGGTTTTTAAATTGGATTAGCATTAGGAAATAGTTCAATAGTAAATTTAATTTCCCGATCATGTATAATACCAGGAAACTCATCAGGAAAAACACCAAGATACTCATTTACTACTGTAACATCAGTAATATGAATAGTTCCTTTGTTTTCAGAAATATTTGAAAGGTAAAATTCATTCCCAACTTTTGCTAGTTTCTCAGCTTCCTGATATATTATCCTAGATAAGGTTTCATTCTTGTACACAAACTGAAAGTCTTTCTGAAGAGAAACCTTTTTATCTATACTTTCAATCATAGTATGGTAAATAGAAATCCAATCCATTGACAAAATAACATAAAAATCTAATAATGGAAAAGAATAAGGTTTTCTGGTAAATTATTTCCACAAATAATGATATGAAGATTCTTATAATTTATTTTTGAATTAACATTTCCCACGGGCATTTTTACCATAAATTAGGGATTCATTTTTTGAGGTGGAATTCCAAATTTACATGAAATTTTCTCATAAATGAATAAATGAGTAGATCCTGAATCAAACAAAAAATTGGCATAATATAAAAAACAAAGTACATGATACCCCTTCATTTTAGGGTCCCACATCAACTGTAGTAGTGGCAAAAGATTTTTCCCCACCCTTCTTCTTTTGATCTGTCTGGTATCCACCCTGGGTAATCAAATTTGGACACACATTGTTATAATTCCCAAACTCATTACAACTAAAACATCTTACCACAGGCTTTTCATTTCATGTTTGATCATCTTTCTTATAGTTACGAGAAATATGACCAATCTAACCACACCATAATCGCATCCAATATTTTGAGATACATTCTCTAGGATAATTTTTTACCACACTTCTCACAAGATGGAAATTTAAGTTTCTTACCTCTAGGATTCTTTGATTATTACTTTCTTTTTTCCTTACATCTAGACCTCTTCTTTTTATTGCTCCCATAAAACACCTCATCATCAAAAAACTCCATTTCTACCTTCTTGGCACATCTAACAAGTTTTTCAGAGCTATTGAATTCAAAAGAGGATAATTCTATTCGATATCATGGATTTACTCGTGTGTATAATTAATTTATCTTACTATCAAGATCTCAGATGAAATTTGCAGCATACATTTCTTGGCAAGTGAAATGGTTTTCGTAATTAGCCACAGATTCATCCTCTTTCTTCAATTCCAAGAATTTGTTTTCCATCCTAAGTCGAACCACTTTAGGAAAATACTTCTCCATAAACATACCTTTGAATTATTCCCAACCAAGATAATAAATCTCCTCACTATCCCTGATATTTTTATCCATCGACCAGCACTAATCTGCTTCTCCTTCGAAACAATAAATAGAATGACTAACCTTTTGATTGTATGTACAACCCATGACATCAAAAAACTTTTCCAGTACATTAATCCACCCTTCAACTTGAATAGGGTTATATGATCCTCTTTATGATGGGAGATGTTTCCTCATGAAATGATACACAATAGACTTGTTTCTCTAGGGTTCATCTTATAGATCTCATGCATGTATAGCACCATTATTTATATCCTGAGTCAAATATTCCGTTACTGCAAAAAATTGTTTTGTTCTGATTCCAACCATCTCGGGATACTGATATGGTAGTTTATTCTCCTATGTATGACTTCCCAACACTGCTGCCCTATTTCATCTGTGGAAAACCATTCTGAACAAACATATCTTAGACAATCCAACATTATAATCTTCAAATTCTATATCATTTCAATTTTACCATAATGTAAAAAATATTTATGGATATTCTATTAACAAAATTCTAACTCCTAATGTTATCTAAACTAATCTATGATACTAACTATAAGCCCTCAGCCTTAAAAATTACATAATTTTTAATTAAGTTAATAATTAATTAAGGGATACATAAAGATAGAAAATTGTTAGTTTTCAAAACAACATGTAAACCATGAATACTTTATCATACAGAATACTTTTCACCTTTATGTAGTATTAAATACTCTTCATTGAATAAAATATCATTGCATACTCTTTTTAAAACAGAATATCTCTATAAAACCCATTGACAAAACTCATAACACATAAAAGGTAAACATGGGACATAGTCATAATTAAATGGAATAACCATACGGTCGACTTCCACAAATAATTCTTACAAATAGAATAGCCATATGACCAACATCCATACCTAATGTAATGGAGGATATAAAATTAACGCCCATACATGGTTTCTCACGGAACCACTCATCATTTGTTTTATCAAATAACCACATTTCAAATTTCCAAGTACCATTATATAATAATCACACATAAAAGATTGTAAATAAAAACATTTCAATCATAAAAAAATCATTTGAAATAACAAGAAATAATATAAATATATTAAAATTGTAAATACACTTTAAAAAAAATCAATACAAAAATATGTATATATGGTATATGATATTTATTTTTCCATTTAAAAACATCAAGGCTTGTTAAGGAAGCCAAATACCAAATAATGCTCACGGTGGCAGAAAGGTCATTGTCACCGCGTATATTAAAAAGAAAAATTCCCTTTTTCATTTAGTAAAACACTACACAAAAAAATATTCAATTTGAATGAAATTAAATTTAAAAGGGTTTTATACACCATATAAAATCATGTGATGTATAATTCAAATTATGTCTCAAAGAAAGAAGATTGATACAAAGTCCCATACCTCGTGTCCGACTTGACGCGTTCATTCTTTAATTTCCTGAATAATAAACTTAAGTTAATTTATACTTGATTCAGAACCTTTTTTATGTTTATTATTCGTTTTATATCACTTATTAACTTTTTATTATAATTAGTAAATTATTTGATTCCATATCATACATTTTTTCAATGTTCGGAACATGAGTCAAAAATGAACTTGTTATAATTATAAACTGTCCATGTGGTCAAAATTCCATAATATAAAAAATGATATTCATGATTTAGATATCAAATATTTCATATATATCCAGTATATTTGTATTTAGAATAGTCCATATCATTTATATACAATAAATGAAATGCACCGTTCATGGAGACGGTAAGTTGTACATACGCATGAAAGGTACTTTCATTTCTTTTTCATATTTAATGGAATGAAAAATATATTATTAATAGGTATCATATAATTCCAGTATAATATATATGTTATATAGGTTAAATAAGTTCATTAATTCCATCCTTTAAATGTTTCATATATAGCATGAATGAGTCATATCACTTTGAGGGGGAGGTAGTCCGCACTTCTTTAAATTAATTATCATATTTATAAAACATGAAAATCATAAAAGTATGTTCTAAATGAGAATTAAAGAAAAATATAGATAAAATAAATATAATATATATCATATACAATTATAGTTCTATTATAATGGTCTCCATAAGTGGTGGTAGAAAAATATTGAACAATCATCATTTCGTTAGGCAGTAGTTCTCCATCCATAGAAACAGTATGTTCTAGATCCATTAGATGGAGGTGTGTGTATATGTAGCTCAAATAGTTTTAGTAATAACAACCTAGTATATTTAGGGTACTGGTTTTGTTATATAAACAATGAATAAGAAGAAAATAGGGAGTGGATAAGGAAAAATAATGGAAAGGAACTTTAGGGAAGATGTTACCTCTAATCGGTTAACTTCTTCTGATTTGATCCAAAGGGCTCTCTTTAATTACCTTATTACTAAGGTAAAGATTCTATGAGGAAGTGAGGAATATTGGGAACTTATTTTGGTAGATTTTGGATGAACCAAGGGGACTTGATAGGTGTGATTAAGGGTTAGAGGTGGTGTCTATTTATAAGAGGGAGGAGGGGCACTTTAGGAAAGTCTGAAAGTTTAATATTATTATTGATTTATTTTATAATCATAATAACCTGAAAGTGATATATTTATATTCTCATGTGACGATGGTTATAAAAAATATCATCCAATAGGATTTAGACAAGTTTATGTCATAAAATTAACCATATATTTTAGCTTTAACCCTTTGTAAACTAATTTAACTTTTACCATGTCTTCTTTTATATTTATAATATATGGTTTCCATAGTTACTATAAAATGGAAAGAGTACCAAAAATGGATCATTAATGAAATTATTAACATAATATAGGTAAGTTTACTAAATCATATATTTTTTTGTTCTATTATATCATTTGATAAGATATTAATTTATTTAAAAACACGTTTATGTCAATTTTTATACTATTCATATCATGACTTTTTAAGAATCCCTAAAAACATGATTCATTAGATAAAACATAATTAATTAAAATATGAAAAGTCATAATCCTACAAAGAATTATTTTATGGAATAAAAAGGTTCAAAATATATTTATTTTAATATTTATAATCTCACTTATTTAAAACATTTATTAATATGGTAATCACTACATCAACATTATGTCATAAATAAATTTTTTTTATTTAATGTCTATAAGTTATAAAAAAATAAAATGATTTATTAAATCTTTTTATCCTTATAAGGATTATTTAAATTATAATATATAACTTATATAACCCCATATAAAAATTGTTTTAGTAAAAGATACATGTTTAGGTTATATTTTTCTTAACATTAAATTAAAAGTAATTAAATGTCATTTTCACACACAAGTGGCTCCATGGGATCCTAAAATTGACTTAAGGATGGAAATGGTCAGAAATATCTCATCCAATAGGGTTAAGACATCTGTTAGGGTAATTGAATATTATTATAATATTATTTTTTACCCTTATTTACCAGATTTACCCTTTAACCATGGTAAATATTATATTTACTCAAGTAACTATTCATAATTTCTAAAAATAGAAGATACATATTTACACAATTTAGACCACCTAATTCCAAATATGGAATCCATTTCTCCATATTCAAACAACAGAATTTTCAGAAATTAATTAAAAATTAATTCTTGTTGTCAAAAATAAAAAATGTGTTTTGAAGAAGTAAAAACTACCAAAATATTGACATGTGGTTATGTCCGATTTCAAGGTGAAATTATGTCCAATGATGAACATTGGATTAAATTAAAAAATAATAATCTAATTAAAATTTAAGAACAATTATAATGACAATCTAATCATATAATTAAATTAGATGAAAATACATTTTTGACATAAAGTGCAATATTTTTCCATATTCATTAAAAATGAACTTTATCAGAAAAATACCAAAACATTAACCAAAGAAAATTTTTATATCCCGCTTCTAAAGAAAATTTTTATTTTTTCAAATGAAACATATAAAAGTGACAAAAAATATATTTACAAAATGATCTCCGTCAAAATGCGGTAAAACTACCTTTTAATAGTATTAGAGTATTTATGGTTAAAATTTTATTCATTCTCATTTTAAGCCTCAAAACTTTATTAGATAAATGTAAATATCATTAAAAATCATGTATAATCATATTATAGTTAGTTTTTTTCATTCCTGTCAATTCAACGGCTAGGCGATAACTACCATTTGCAATAATATTATATTCTTATTTTTCAGTATGACTCAGCCTTGTGTGCAACAAGAGATTTCAGGGAATCCCATTGTTGCGTGTTGGGTACTCCACGTTACATAGAATCCCCTTTAAATTAAAACTAATATTTAATTCACAAATATTAATAAATTTGAAAATATCATATTCTTTATTTACCAGGGATGTTACATCCTTCACCCCCTTTTGGAATTGCATCTTACAATTCTATTCACTTATCAAATAAGTGGGGGAATTTATCCCTTATAGCATCTTCATATTCCCATGTATCCTCTTCGACAATTTTGTTTTTCCAAAAAATCCATTACTTGATGAATTACCTTATTATGCAATACTTTCTCTCTTTGGTTAAGTCTTTGGACTAGTTGTTCCTCAAAAGAAATATTATCTTCAAATTGAACTACCTCTGGATTCAAAACATGAGATGGATCCAGAAAATACTTTATCAACATTGAAACATGAAAATCATTGTGTACCTCAGATAAACATGGTGGTAAATCCACTCTGTACGAAAGTGATCCATCTTTCTCAATGATTTCATAGGGTCTAATGAACCTAATACTTAGATCTCCCTTATTACCAAAACGCATCACACTTTTCCATGTTGAAACATTGAAAAAAGACATGATTAATTACCTCAAAACAATGTTCCTTCCTATGGTTATTTGAAAATCTTTTCTGCCTGCTCTGAGCTATCCAGATGTGTTTTTGTATCAACTGAACTTTCTCTACCATCTCTTCTACCAATTCTGGTCGCATCAGTTTCCTTTCACCTACATCATACCAAAAAGCTGGAGTTCGACATTGATTTCCATGTAATGCCTCAAATGGTTCCATCTTTATACTGGAATGATAACTGTTATTATAAGAAAACTCAACCAAATAAAAATGTTGGACCTAACATCCCTGGTAATCCATTCAAGAAGCACGTGTCATATCTTCTAATGTTTGAATTGTTCGTTCTGACTAATCATCGGAATGAGGGTGAAAAGATGTACTGAATTTTAGTTAATTACCCAATGACATCTAGAGGCCATTCCAAAAGTTATAAATAAACCTTGGATCACAATCATTTACAATGGAGAGGGTAACACCACGAAACATGGCTATCTCTTTGACATTCAACCAAGAGATTTGATCTTGAGACAAAGTATCTCGAATAGGATGGAAATGAGAATATTTTTTAAATCGATAAACAATAACCCCGATTGCATTGTTATATGGAGATGTATTTGGTAATACCATAATGATGTCAATGGACATATTTTCTTATTTTCACTCTAGCACCCGTAAAGGCGAATCATCCCTTTCAGTAACTGTCACTCTGCTTTAACCTGTTGATAAGTCAAACAATTCACATTAAAGTCAGTAATATCTCTTTTTATTCCATCCCACCAGTAATACTTCCGAATATATCTGTACATCATAGTATTTCCGAGATGAACTGAAAATGGATAACTATGAGCTTCACTTAACAACTCTTTCGTCAAATGTGAATCAAAAGGTAGATAAACTATCTTCCCAAATCTCAAATTAAAATCATTATCAATGAAAAATTAAGGCAACAAACCTGAATGAACAAACTCTACCTTTTTCTGAAACTCACTATCTTCCTTCTACACATGATTAATTTTTTCTAAGAGATATGATTTCAATGACATTTGAAGAAAAACATATGAATTTCCTACACAAACATATTCTATTCCAAATTTCATTAAATCAGTAATCAAAGTATCTTATTCAAAACGTAACATGGTTAATGTAGCATTACTTTTTTGACTCAAAGAATCAACCACTTTGTTTTCTTTTCCTGGATAGTAATGAATCGTGTAATCAAAATCCTAACTAATTACAGCCATCTCCTCTATCTCATGTTGAATTCTTTCCGAGTTAATATATACTTCATACTTTTGGGGTCAGTATATATTTTACACTTTACTCCATACAAATGATGCCTCAAAATTTTTAATGCTAAAACAACAGAAGCTAATTCCAAATCATGTGTAGGATAATTTAACTCATGAGTTTTCAACTGACATGAAGCATAAGAAATTACTTGATCATTCTTTATCAGGACACAACCATGTCCTCTCAACTAAGCATCACTATAGATAAAAAATTCAACATTTTTGGAAGTTAGGGCCAAAACTGGAGCATTCACCAATCTTTTTTTCAATTCTTGAAAACAATCATCACATTTTTTTATCCAGATGAACTTAACATCTTTTCAAGTTCACTTGGTCATTGGGCTAGATAACCATGAAAAATTCTCAACAAACCTTCTATAATAGCCTTAAAACCCAAGAAAATTACAAATTCAGTTATATTTATGGGTATGGTCCATTCTTCAACAACTTTTCTTTTAGAAGGATCAACAGTTATTCGATTTTTTTATACAATGTGACCAAGGAATGAAATTTTTTGTGACCAAAACTCACTCTTGGTAAATTTCCCATTCACATTATTTTCTTTTATGGTTTGTAAGAAAACCATTAAATGACTTTCATGTTCCTATTTACTTTTGGAATATACCAAAATATCATCAATAGACGCATCCAATAACATATCTAAGAACTTGTGGAAAATTCTATTCATAAGATACATGAATACAGCAGGTTTGGTTAACCTAAAAGGCATAACTAAAAATTTATAATGGCCATTTCTAGTATGAAATGTGGTCTTCAAAAAAAATTCCTTTACTTTCAACTTATTGTGGCCCAACCTCAAGTCAATCTTCAAAAAATACTGAGCTCCCTGGAGTTTATCAAACAAATCCTTGATATAAGGAAAATGATACTGGTTATTAGTAGTGATATTATTCATGTCTCTATAATCAATGAAAATTCTTATTGAACCACCTTTATTTTTAACAAACAAGACTGGAGAACCCCACGGTGATGTGCGAGTTCGAATGAACCCTTTTTCTAAAAAATCCAAAAATTGTTTCTTTAACTCTAAAAGTTCAATTTGAGCCCTTTGATAAGGGGGTTTTGAATTTGGATTAGAATCAGTAACTAATTCAATAGTAAATTAAACTTCTTGATCAAGTATAATAAAAGGAAACACATTAGAAAAACATCAATATACTCATTTACTACTGGCACATCATTAATCTGAATAGTTCCTTTGTATTCAGAAATATGTACCAGGTAACATTCATTGCCATCTTTCACTAGTTTATCAGCTTCCTAACATGTTATCATATATAAGGGGTCATTCTTGTACAAAGGCTGAGAGACATTCTAAAAAGAAACCACTTTAACTCTACATTAAATGTTATCATGGTAAATAGAAATCCCATCCATTCCCAAAATAACACCAAACTCCACTAGCGGAAAACAACATGGTTTTTAGTTAAACTCGTTCCAAAAATAAGGATAAGAATATTCATATAATTTCTTTCTTCCACAATATTTCCCCTAGGTGTTTTTACCATAAGTTCTGCATTCATTTCATGAGGTGGAATTCCAAATTTAACTGAAAATTTCTCAAGAATGAAAGAATGTGTAGATCCTGAATAAAACAATACATTGGTATAATCTGAAAAAACAAACAAAGTACCTGATACCACTTCATTTTATGGTCCCACATCAACCGTATTACTATCAAAAGATTTTTCCCCACACTTCTTCTTTTGATCTGTCTAGTTTCAACCCTGGGTAATAAACTTTGGACACATATTGGAGAAACACCAATACTCATTGCAACTAAAACATCTTACATCTAGGTTTCCATTGCCTACTTGATCATCTTACTTATAGTTATGAGCAATATGACCAATCTTACCACACTGGAAGCACTTCCCATATTTTGAGAGACATTCTCCGGGATTCTTTTTACCACACTACACACAAGATGGAAATTTAATTTTATTACCTCCAAGAATCTTTGATGAATAGTTTAACTTTTCCAACCAACTAGACCTCTTCTTTTTCTTTCTCTCATAGAACACCTAACCATCATAAAATTCCATTTCTACCTTCTTAGAACATCTGAATCATTTCTCATAGCTTTTAAATTCACAAGAGGCTAATTATCTTCGATATCGTGGCTTCAGTCCTGATTTAAATTAATTTATCTTACTATCATTATATTGGATGAAATTTGAAGCATACCTTGCCAGTTGAGTGAACTTTTATTCATAAGCAGCCACTTATTCATTCTCCTACCACAATTACAATAATTTTTCCTTCCTATGTCAAACTGCCTTAGGAAAATATTTCTCAAGAAATATATCTTTGAATTCATCCCAACCACGAGCATCAATATCCTCATTGTCCCTGATATTTTAATACATCAACCACAAAATATCTGTTTCTCCTTCAAAATGATAAATATCAAGACTAACCATTTGATTGTCTATATATCCCATGACATCGAAAATATTTTCTAGTGCTTTGATCCACCCATCATCTTGAACAGGGTCAGATGATCCTCTAAATGATGGGGGATGTTGCCTCACGAAATGATCCACTATAGACATGTTCCTCAATGGTTTATCTTGTTGATCTCGTGCATGTATAAAACCAACATTTATAGCCTGAGTCAACTGCACCATTACTGGAACAAACTGTTCTATTCCGATTCCAACCATCTCTGGATACTGATTTGGAAGATTATTCTCCTCTGTATGGCTCCCTAGCACTGATGCCCTATTTCCTCTATGGAAAACCATTCTGAATAAAAATATCTTAGATGAATCAACATGTTAATCTTCAAATTCTATATCATTTCAATTTTAACATAATTTAAATAACATTTATTGATATTCTATAATAAAAAATTCTAACTCCTATAGTTATCTAAACCGACCTACGATACCAACTATAAGGCCCTAACCTTATACATTACATAGTATTGAATTAAGTTAATAATTAAAATTGATTATATTTTTAGGTTTAGAGATTCATAGAATTAGGTAATAACACATACATAAAAACATGAATATTACATATAGAAACTTCAACACATTATCCATTCATTCATAAAATAGAAAATATTAAAAATAATAAAACATGATTAGTTCAATGTTTTAAACAGTGTGGATTTTCCTTGATCCCACCCTTGACCCTATTCCACTTTAATACCTATGAAAAACATTTCAAAAACAGGGGATGACCATAAAAAATCAATAAGGGATACATAAAGATGGAAAATTGTTAGTTTTAAAAAAACAACATGTAAACCATGAATACTCTATCATATGTAATACTTTTCACCTTTATGAAGTAGTAAATACTCTTCGCTAAATAAAATCCCACTTCATACCCTTTTGTAACAAAAATATTACCATAAAACCCCTAAAAATAACACATAACATATAAAAGGTAAACTTGGGACATAATCATACTTAAATGGAATAACCATACGGTCGAGTTCCTCAAATCATTCTTACAAATGGAATAGTTATACGACCGACTTCCATACCCAATACATTATAGGTTATAATGTAACCACCCATCCTTGGTTTATCACAGAACCACCCATCAATTAGTTTATCACATAACCACCTATAAAATGTCCAAGAACCATTATATAATCATCATGCATAAAAGATTTCAAATATCAACATTTTAGTCATAAAAAATACATTTACAATCACAAGAAATAATTTCAAGATATTTAAATATTAAACCCACATTAAAAACCATTTTAAATACTAAAATATGTAAAAAGGGTATATGGTATTTATTTTCAATTTAAAAGCACCACAGCATGTTAAGGAATCCAAATATCAAATAATGCTCATAGTGGTGGAAAGGTCATTGTCACCACGTACGTTAAAAAGAAACATTACCTTTTTCATTTTGTAAAATGATACGTAGAAAAAGAATCTCATTGAATGAAATTAAAAGTAAAAGGGTTTTATACACCGTATAAAAGAAAGTCGTGTATAAATTGAAATATTCCTTAAGGAGAGGAGATTGAGACAAAGTCCCTTACCTCATGTCCGACTTGACTCGTTCATTCTTTAACATCCTGGATAATAAATTTAAGTTAATTTTTACTTTATTCAGAACCTTTTTCATGTTTATTATTACTTTTATATAACTTTTTTCCTAGTTATGATAATTAGTTTATTATTTGAGTTTGTATAAGAGATTTTGTCGATGTTTCGGAACTTGAGTCAATAATGAATTTGTTATAATTATAAATTGTCCATGTGGTCAAAAGACCATTATATCCGTAATGATATTCATGATTTAGATATCATATATATATCATATATATCCATTATATATGTATTTATAATGGTCCATAGAAATTGGATTTAAGAAATGAAATTCACCGTTCATGGAGACGGTAAGCCCTACATACGCATGAACGCTACTTTCATTTCATTTTCATATTTAAAGGAATGAAAAATAAATGATACATAAGTATATTTTAATTAAAGTATAATTTATATGTATTATATGTTACATAATTTCATTAATTCCATCCTTTATACGTTCCACGTATTGCATGAATGAGTTGTATCACTTTGAGGGGTGGTACGTCGCACTTCCACAAATGAAGTTATTGTATTTATACAAAATTAAAAGCATAAAGGTATGTTCTAAATGAGAATTAAATAAGAATATGGATAAAATATATATCATATATATCATATATAATTACATTTCCATCATAATGTCCACCAAAAGAGGTGGTAGGAGAATATTGAACAATCATAGTTTCGTGAGGCAGTAGTTTGCCGTCCACAAGAAACATTTTGTTCTATACCCATTAGATGGAGGTGTGCGTAAGTTTAGTTCGAATACTTCTCATAAAAAACTATTATATTGAGTATACTGGTGTTTTATATAAAAAAAAAATAATAATACCATAGGGAGTGTAGAGGAAAAAATAATGGAAATGAACTTGAGTGAAGATGTTACCTCAAATCCAGTACCTTCTTTTGATTTGAGCCAAAGGGCTCTCTTGAACTGCCTTCTACCTTGGGAAAGGATTCTTGTATGAAGAGAGGAATTTTTGGAACTTATTTGGGAATATTTTTTATGATCCAATGGGGATTTATAGGTGTGAGTAAGGGTTACAAGTGGTTTCCTTTTTAAGAGGGTGGAGGGGCAACTTAAGAATGTTTGATATATTAATTTATTATTAATTTATTTTAGATTTATAATAAATCCAAAGTGATATATTTTGAATATCACATGAGTATGGGTACAAATTCTCTCATACAATGGGTTTTATACAATTTTAGGCCATAAAAGTAACCTTATCGTTTAGCTTTAACCCTTAGTAAACTAATTTAACTTTTCCCATGTCTTCTTGTATATTCATAATATATGGTTACCATAGTTACTATAAAATGCCAAGAGACACCAAAATTGATCATTAATGACATTTTTAACATCATATGTGTTAGTTGGATGAATTGTAGATTTTTAGAACTATTATATAATTTAATAAAATAATAATTTATTTAATAACTCATTTATCTCAATTTTTATACTCATCATATCATGACGTTTTTAAAATCTATAACAACTATATTTATTCAAAAAAACTTCATTAATTAAAATATTAAAAGTAATAATCATAAATAAATTTATTTTATGGAATAAAACTTTTCAAAATAAATTTATTTTAATTTTTATAATCTCAATTCTTTAAAACATTCATTAATAATGTAATCACTACATCACCATTATGTCATAAATAAATTTATTTATTTGATCTCTATAAATTTTAAATAATATATTATGATGTATGAAATATTTTTTTATGTATAATGAATATTTATATTCTAATAGATCACTTATATAACACCATATAAAAATTGTTTTAATAAAAGATACATGTTTTGGTTATATTCTCCTTAACTTTAAATTAAAAGTAATTAAATATCATTTTTATACAAAAGTGGCTCCATGGGGTCCTAAAATTTACCCAAGGATTCCCATGGTCAGAACTATATCATACAATAGGGTTATGACATGTTTTAGGGTAATTTAATATTAATATAATATTAATATTTTTCCCTTATTTACGAAATTTACCATTTAACAATGGTAAATAAAATATTTACTGAAGTTACTATTCATAAATGTCTAAAAACAAAAGTTTTATTTTCACATATTTTGAACCTCATAATTACAAATATAGAATCGATTTTTCAAAATTCAAAACATAGAAGTTGCAAAAATTAATTGAAAATTAATTCTCGTTGTCAAAACCAAAAACCGTATTTTTAAGAAATAAAAACTACCAAAATATTGACATGTGTTTTTTTCCGATTTCAAAGTGAAATTACTTCCAATGAACAAAACTGGATTAAATGATAAAAATATAATCCAATTTCACTTTAAAACTAATTAAAAGGACAATATAATAATATAAATAAATTAGTTGAAAAGTCAGTTTTGACTTAAAATGCAGTATTTTTTACTATTCATTTAAAAATGAACTCTATCAGAAAAATACAAAAAATTCACCCAACATAAATTTTGATGTCCCGCTTATAAAAAAAGGTTATTTTGTCAAATAGAAGAAATTAAAGTGACAAAAACTATATTTTAAAAGGTTTCCCCATCAAAAGGCGGTAAAACAACCATTTAAAGATATTATAGTATTTATACTTTAAATTGGATTTATTCTCATTTTATGACTATAAAATTTATTGGATAAATATAAATATATTTAAAAAACATTTATAATCATATTTTAGTTATCTCTGTTCATTCCCACCAATAAAATTTCTAGGTGTTAACTACCATTTAAAATAATATTGTTTTATTATTTTTTCAGTATGTCTCAGCCTTGTGTACAATATGAGATTTAGGAGAAACCCATTATTTCATGTTGGGTACTACATCGAACAAATCATTAAATTTAAAGTAAAATTAATATTTAATTAAAAAATATTAATAAACCAGAAAATATCATATTCTTTATTTACCTAGTATGTTACAGATACAGCTTGCATGGGTCGATACCCACCAAGTTCTCGATCCTTATCTGTTCTTGGATGGCCATTATGACACTGTTGCATCCCTTCATATTATCACAGGATTCCTTTGATACACTCATTAGATCTTGCATTGACCAGTATGTGCCATGGTTAAATCCCATCAGGCCCCATCTCTACTTATCCCCATTTTACCATGGTCAATCACCTTACACATGGTAGGCACCACTTTGTGGAATTCCTTGGATTACACTCTTACCCTTAGCCAGGGTATAGATACAACTAAGTTGGTCAACCTTGAGGTATATGTTTCCATTGTTATTACCATAGATCATTCACTATCTACACATCATGAGACTATCTCAGTGTTGGTCATGACTCATGTGATCTATTAATATAAACCGGTAATTTATTGATTAATGAATTGGATACATGTTAAGAAACTAGTTGTGGGATGAAGTAAGTACTTAGGTATTTAGTTACATTGTACTGCTTTACATTATATATACATTCATGCACACTATTAAATTTCCATAACACGGTCTGTATGTTATAGAAATCCTTGGTGGTGGCCCACTGTGATTTATATCACACCCTCTCTAGGTGTCGTTTACATGGTTACAGGTGTTGAAAAAGAGAAGCATACAGCTTTGAAGACTTGATTTTCTTACTGTTTAGTTTTGATATAGATAGTAGAGGACTGAGTTAGAACTTAGGATGCTTGGGATAGTATTTTTATTCCTTTATATTTTGTTGAAAATATTATGAATTCTATATTTTATCCATGTTTTCTATTTTTCTAGTGACATGAAATATCATCATCACTTGTTGAATGCTTCGATGTTATTAAAGTTATTTTAGTTATTTTCACTATTGTCCCTATTTTCCACTATTCCTTCTGTTTACATATATTTTTTCTGATACTTACCTTCGTTTACTCTCATCAGTTGTGCTACACTTTGGTAGTGAGGGAATAGTCTCTCCACGGACACACCATAGGCCTTTACTGATATTCGGAAACCTCTAGCATTTAGGGAGATGTGCTTGAATCCATGTCACCCACCAGGCTCGAGGCACTCATTGAGTGGAATCCAGATCCATTAAACCCCATGGAATGTACCCTAATAATTCTAAATCTTTATCCTCACCTTTATTCATCTTATTTACATAAAAAGGTAGATTGAATTTTAGGTGACCAATTCATATGTTCTTTATTTTCAAAACTTTTTTTCATTTTTCCAAAATCTTTTTACAATAGATATTTACTTGTATGATCTTTCAGTTTTTTATTTTGGGAATTCATAAAGACATTTTTAGCTAATATTTGAGTGTTTTTCCCAATTATTTTTATAAAATCCATGTAATTGTTCCTAAAGTTATTTTCAGTTATAATAGGAAGCTTATGTTTTTTCCTCTGATTCATACCCCAAAAAATTTGGCTCATTTGAGTTTCTAGATTTTGAATTCTTATATAAGATTGAATTTCATTAAAATAATATTGGGATTTTTTTTATTAAGTTGATTCTTGAACAGTATATCTTGATATTCCATTATATTTAATATTTTATCAAACTTATAGAAAAGTTTCCCCTCGATGTTCCCTTTTGAATTGGAAGGTTCTTCCCTCTATTTGTTTTATAATTTTTTTCTAGGTTGATTTTGGTATGCAGGGGAAGTATGTTGTCTTATAATTCCTTGTTCTTTAAATGATAAATTTATATGGTTCTTATATACTTTTTTATATTTTGTCAATAATGGATAATATTTATTGGTAATCCTAATACTATAATTAGATAAGTATTCATCTTCCTCTTGGGATGGAATATCAAAATTAGGACAGTTGTTTTCAGTGTGGCCAAACATCCCACAATGAGGACATTGTTCTCAAAGATATTGGTTTGGGTTTTGACAGCCCACTTGGTTTATATGTTTTTTGGAATTTTGTTTTATTAATGATTGGAGTTCATTTTCGATTTCAAAAAGTTGGTCTTGAGTGTCTTCTCCTGATTCATTTTTTTAACAATTTTTGTTAACCCTTTTTAATCTTGAATTTTTATATTGAGAGTTCAAAGAAAGGATGATGAAACATTGTCATAAATATTTATAGGTCTTATCATTTTTTACCCATAAAAGACTGGTCAACCATATTTTTATCAGAAGAGGAAAATACTTCTTAAAAGGTTTCTCTGAGAACATGGGATGAGAGTTGATGAGGGGGACACTGCCTAAGTAGGTACTTGAATCTGTCACAAGCCTCATGAATGGATTTTCCATCCTCTTGGTAGAAACTAGTGATTTTAGTTCTTAGTTCACCCTTACCTATTTTGGGGTATAATTTCATTACAAATAATTTTTACTCTTGGTCCCAATTTTTAAAAATGTTCTCATCTAGACATAGAAAACAATTTATAGCATTCCCTTTATAGAAAAAAACATAAATAATCTCATTCTATGTTCGTTTTCTACAATTCATAGTAGTGGACGTTGTTGCAGATTGTTGTAGAAGTAATTATTGAATGCTAGTGAGTATTCATTAGAGAGCTCATTGAAAGTCAACAATAATGACATGTGAGATGGTTTGAGTTCATAGTCCCTGGATCTATGTGAAACTCTTATGGATGATGGGTTGTTTGAAAATTGAGGGTGTTGAAACTCCTCATCCTTGGGATCTCAATTTCTTCATTATGTTTAGGTTGAATGTTTTGTTTATTTTTAATAGTAGGAACTCTATCATTAAAATTTTCCTTTTTAAATTTGTTTTCATTTTTAGATCACACAATGTTTTTATATTTTAATGTTTAAAGATCTAGTCTATTGCTCTATGTCATTATGCTCACACAGTAAAGAAAAACACATATAATTTAGCAAAAAAATATTTCAAGGAAGTAACAAAAATTGAAATAAATAACAAAATTCAAAAGAGAAAAATATAAAAAATAAGTTTTTTAAAATCTTTAATATTTTATTTTTTATTTTGAGAAATTTTTTTATATATGAATTTTTTTTAAACTGATTTTTTTTGTTTTGAAAAATTTTATTGCTTAAATCCATACCCAGCAACAATGAAAAAAATATAAAATGTTCCACATTGAAAACATTCCAAATTGTAATTATTTATTATCTTCTACAATCTATTATACATAGCGGTTGGTGGGGTTATACCCATGGGAATGATAAAAAACTAAGAGTGAAACCAAATTTTCAAAATAAGTCCACTGTAAATAGTGAAATAGATTTATTTTCGAGTTTTTAATTTATTTCATTTTGTATTTTGTTGAAAAAAAATTTATGTGATAGTTTTTTAGAGAAAATTGATACGGTTAAATGATGAAATAAAAAATATAGGTAATGAATGAGAAACTAGAATAGATATTGAGGTAAACAATTCAAGATAAATGCTCATAGAAATTAAAACTACTATAATAAAAATGACATCTTATTTATAGGATTTTAATTGAATTCACTGGCTTGAAAAAAGACTAGATCAATCACCATCTTCATGATATTGATCACACAGAAAAATAAATATTGGAGTTCGCTACTCCAAGAAACATGAAACTGTAATTGAATTTGAAGAAAAAATAATCCGAAACAATCTCGCCAATTGATTTTGATAATTTTGAAATTAAAGTAGAATAAATTCAATCAATATCAATCTCATTGATTGTTCATGATTTGTTGAGTCAAAGTTTAAAAGGATCTAAAAAACTTTTGTCAAACATGGTACCAATCTTACTGATTAAAACGAGTTTTTAATAAATTTAAATCATGATGAAGTGAAAATAATAGGGCCAGTACAATAAATCCTCCAAAGCATGAAAGTCTTTATCCTAGAATCATATTTATTTCAAATAAAATGCTATTAAAATTATAAAAATAATGTAAAGAAATAAAATCATGAGAGAAAAGATCTCGATATTCTTCTAGAGGGATGTACATATTCAGTCTCACTTGTCTCTTCGATCTGCGTCTCTCTCCTGCTTTACTGCCCCTGATGTAAGATGTTTGTCTATCAGATCCATCCATCTGATTCTTGTCTACTTCTAATTTTTAAATCATCCATTCTCTCTTTGTTTTTCACCAATATCAAACATGCCAGCTCTTTACCTTTTCCAAATCACATCACACGTGGTTGTTGTCTTCTACATTCCTTGAAAATATAGTAAACCTATTCTAACTAACTATTGTCGGAGGTTGGGATGAACCTGCATCAAATTCATTCTTGAAACATTATACCGAAAGAGTGTAAATAAATTAGTATTAATTTTCCAAAAATAAAATAGATTATATAAATAAATAAATTTATTATAAAATAATTGATTATTAAAATCGTTATAAATATATTAACTGAAACTTTAATTTTAAAATTATATTATTAAATAAATATTAACAAATATTATTATTATAATTATTATTATATATAAATTAAAACAATATTTTGTTTAGTTATTTTAAATTTATTTTTTTATAATTAGTGTTCTTTTAAATAAATAATACAATATTTAATTACTAATAGTTAAATTATTTATTTAAAAAATCAAAGTTGAAAATTTTATAAATTTATAAAAAGGTGAACATTTTTTAACTTTTTAAATTATTAAATGTTATTATTTTAATAATTATTTTGTAATTATTTATTTTATTGAATTATATTATTATTTTTATACTTATTAATTAATTTATTAAGTTTATTTATTATTATTATTATTATTATTATCTTTCCTCATCATATCAAGCTCTGTCAAAATATTCTTCTCTATAGGGGTTTTGGCAGTATCTTATAAAGGTATCCTTTACCCTCGAAGTCACCCTTGGAAACTCAGCAACAAGCTGGATTGGGGTCTCGTTGGTGTGAGGCGGGTCGACATCCAAATCTAGTTACATCAAAACTCGAAAGGTATCCACTAGATTCAACACATAGAAAAATATATTTTATGTAGGGTTAGCATCAATGAGGATAAAAAGGATCGACCTCAGCCCAGTTCACCATCAGCATCCCCTTCATTCAGTAGTTTTGACTTTAGGATCATGTTTGACTGATTCACTAATTGTGGTAGATTATCTTCTTTGGTGGTTGCGTAATCCTAATGGTGTGTCTTTGGGTTCAATCAGTGGCCTAGAGGGAGTTTATTTGAGTTTAGTGGGTTCCACTGGCCTCAAATACTTCATATCTGATCTGTATATTGAAAAACATATCTTCATCTGGTGATAGTGGGGAAAAGATTTCAATAGCGGAAGGTTGTAGAATGGCTTATTGCTGACTTCTTGCTGCCATAAGGTAGAAACAACATTGGAAACTATAGATTCATTATTGTCTATAGTGGTGAGTATGGTGCTCGGAGGTGAGTAGGGGATGGTGTGGCAGTGGGTTTTTGTAACTAATGGTGAGTGAATATTATGGCGGTGCGTGTAACAGCCCAAGATTTTATAAAGAAATATTCTTTTTAATTTTATTAATGTCTTGTGTTGTACGCTACACCAAAAGGAGCTTGCACAACACGCATCCTTGTCTTGCCTTGCATTACACGCAATCGTGACCTTCCTCGATAGCGTGTGTAATACGCAATACCGAGTTTCACAAAACAACGATGTGCTATTAAAATATTATTAAAACTAGCCGTTATGAATAGTAATAACCAGTTTTTAAAATTCTGTAAATCTTATTTTTCAAAATGAACTTCATTCTTGGATTCGGAGTATCGAATTTAGCCTAAGGTGAAATTTTGGTACTTTTCGGATAACTTTCATATTCTGATGAATAGTGAAAAATTACTAAATTATAATTAAAAACAACTTTTTTAATCGAAATAATTAATAGTGATAAATTATTAATTTGAGTGGTTTTAAAGTATATTTAGAATATATTTTTACAATTTAATACAATGTTGGTCATTGGTTGTAATTTCACATTTAAACCAGACATAATCAAGTGTCAATCTTTTGATATATATTGTTTCCTAAAAACACGCTATTTATTTTAACAGCAGGATTTAATTATAAAATTAATTAATGCAACTTCTATGTTATGAATTTGGTAAAATAGATTTCATTTTTGAATTCGGAATATGAAATATAGCTTAGGATGAAATTTTGGTATTTTTCTGAAAACTTTCAATTTTTGATGAATAGTGAAACCACTAAGTGGTAGGTTAAAAACTGAATTTTGCATAAAACTTAATTTTACCGCTTCTGTGAATGGAATTTCGAAAATCCGAGAGACACGGTTAATATCAAGGACTAAAATGTGGTTCAATGAGATGAAAATAATTTTTTGGTGAATAGTAACTTTTTACTTTTTTTATCGTGGTTAATAGTAAATAGGGTAACTAAGGGTAAATATGATATTACTATTACCCTAACACATGTCCTAATTCTATTGGATAAGTGTAATTCGACCAAAAAGAAACTTAGGAATAAAAAAATGACCATTTAGGCCCACTTGGATTAGATTAGGACATTTATTATTAATTTATTTAAAGAAGGGTTAAAATAGTTAAAATCAAAGTTTAATAAGTAAATCATTTTTAATATGGGGTTATCCATTAGATAAATTCGATTTTAAATATTCATTAGAAAGCTAAAAAGATTTCCTACATGATGGTATTTTATTTGTAATTTTTAGACATCAAATAATTTAATTTATTTATGACACAAAGATGATGCAGTAATTATCTTATTAATGAAATATTGACATAATTGATGTTATAAACACCAACATAAATGTCATTTGAGACTTTTTATGAATTCCACTAATTTTCTAGGTTACTATGATATAATAGTGATGCTCTAATCAACTTGGTTAGAACATATAATTCTGTTATGACTTTCACAAAAATCATATATCAAATAGTGTCAAAATTGACACAAAATAGTTTTTAAATCAAATATTATATTATTAATTGTTATTGTATTCCTAAAAATCTAATGTTCGGCCAAATGACTTAGATAAGGATATATATATTAATAATAAACAATTTGGGGTTCGTTTGGCATGTTATAGTAAGTGTATTAACCATATAGTGAAAGAAAACAAAAAGACACGGTAAAAGTTAAATTATTTAACTCGGAGTTAAATCTAATTGATAAGGTTAAAATAATATCCTAAACTTGTCTAAATTCTATTGGTTGATAGGATTTCGACCCATCCCCACCTTAGCTTCGAAATAAGACCCTTTGGAACCATTATAAACCGATTTTGACTTTAATATAAAATAATATTTTGAGATATTCCTAAGGTGCCCCTCTCCTCCCCTATAAAAGGACACCTCCTCCCCCTCCTCCTCACACCAATTTGAGCACTCAAGCTCGGCCAACCCCTGCCAAAATCTCTTCTCCACTTCCCTAGAAACATACTAGAGGTTCTGGTCTTCCTCAAAGTCAAATTTTAGTGCCCTAAGAGGAGGTCTCAAAGAGGCGCTTCAAAGAAGAGGTAATTATTGTTACCAATTCTTTCATCTTTATTTCTTCTTCCACTTCTTCTTCTTAGGTTGTTTCATTATGAAGTAATAACATCAGTATCACTCATATACTGATATGTTATTATAAGTATGAAACAACCCTATTTCACCATCTATCCATCCTACGGAAAAAGAAATCACCGCGCGTGCGTACGTACGGAATACCGTCTCCACGCTGTGGTGTAATCTATTTTCCACCACCACCTTACATGGATGGGTATAATGGTGTAAAGAATAACTATACATAGTTATTACAACATCATATTGATTCTGATATATTGTATAATCCACTTCAATTCAGTTCAATATTTATGGAAATGATATCATCGCTCGTGCGTACGTACGGACTACCGTCTCCACGACGCGATGAGATTCATTCTCCATGTTAACCATTTAAGAATGATTATAAAGTATATATAAGAAATAATAATGAAATATATGACATTATAAAGCTACTGGATTTATGTATATATATACATATGTATGTCATCTACTTACTTCCATTTCAAGACAATAAGGAAAGGAAAACAGCGTTCATGCGTACGTACGGACTACCGTCTCCATGAACGGTGTTTTTCATTTTATTTATATACCTATTATATATATATATATACTGAATATATACTGAATATATATGATATATAAATCATATTTTATATTCTGGAAGTAAGTAAATCATGATATAAGTAATAACGATGTCAAGAACAACAAGTCAAAACACCTACGATAAATGAAACGATTTTACCCAAAACGCTTCTTTAACATGGAATTTCCAAAAGAACGGGTAATATAATGTCATAAGTGAACCATATATGATATCATAACAATGAATATGATTCTGTAATAAGTCAATGACATTATTTAAATCATTATACAGGAGGTTCGGACACATACGAAGCAAATTGGACCTAAGGTAAGGGAAATATCACAATCTCATTTTTATCCGAGATTGTTTATTCGTAAGTATTTACTGGGGTGTATTTTATCATCCACATCCATGTTCCTTCAATATGTAATATTGTTTCCATCCACTTACAATAGTTTAAATCCAATTTTACTCTTCAGTGAGTTTTTAGTAAAGAATATGAAAGGAATCTTTTGTCGCTTTTTTCATACAAGGTACTTTTTGACTTTTCCGACAAAAGTATGAAGAATGTTTTTTTAACTTAAACGGCATGAACGGATTTTTACGGTTTTATAAAGCCTTATTTTCATGAAGCTTCCTCCAAAAGATTTCATGACTATTTTTAATAAAATCTCTTTCTTTTAAAATTGCATGATGTTTTGTGAAAAGAAATTGATTTTGAAGAAGAAAGGATATTTTCCTCAAGAATTCATTTCATGTGTTTTATCAAAATTATTTTCCATCTAAGATAATAAAGGGTTCTGTTTCTATCCATATTTTTACATTGATTTGTCTATGTTGTGATGGAATTATGTTTATGAATTCCTTTATCTTATATGAATGGTTTTATGATGTCATGTTGTTTTAAGAATCCCATTTTTATTACATGGGTTATGAAATGATGTATGATTTATGATTTTGTGGCACACATAAGAATGGTATCATTATGAGATGGGTGGGACCTATATCTCCCTCCAATTCATTGGGTAAAGATTTTATATCTCATGAGATAGACATGGCTGAAATGGTAGGTTATACCGGTTCTGTGAAACAGGACTGAAACGAGGGTTACTCGATTCAGAAAGGGACTTTGTCCACTAAGATAGTCTTGGAAATGAGTCTTGACTAACAAGAAATGATTTTCTATGATTATGTGTGTATGCCACAAAGTTTCATGTTTTAAGTTATGATTATTGGGATTACATTTCACTTCTATGATATATCCCATGTTATGATATTATGAGCTCTTTTGCAGGTTAAGATTTCCAAAAGCTATGTATATGATGTGATTGATTTTTCTTTTGTTTACCCTTACTGAGCATTTGAGCTCACCCTTTTATGTTTTCTTTTCCCCAGGATATAAAGAAAGGTTTTAGGTAGAAAAAAGGGATGACCTTTATGGGAGATATTGAAGAACTTTCACCACGATTAGAAGATTACGTTCCGAGTTTCCAAAGACACTAGACTATTACGATCCTTTAGTGTGTGTTTTTGTTATGTACTAAGTATTCCGCAAATGTAATGTAATGTCCATGTACGTCAAGCTTCGGGTCTCTACAGTTGGTATCAGAGGAAAGGTTTAGTCAACCTTTGGAAACTAGGATGCGAAAACGTTAGTGAGATCCCTAGAGATATTTCTAAGGTATGTCTAGGGATGTCCCTAAGGATACGTATACGTATAGGATAGTCCTAGAACTATGGAAACGATCTTAGAATTAAACCTAAGATGTTAGATATTGAAGGTACTGCCCCTTTATTATGTTGTTTTCTCTAGCATGATTTTTGCCTCTCACTGAATTATTTTTGTGTTTTAGTTAATGGAGGGAACCAGAAGGAATTCGGTTAACATTGAATCCAATGGACAAATTGGTGACTATGAGCAACAAAATTGTGTAATGCCTAGAGAGAAAGATATTGTGATTATGCCGAATCAGTCATCGCGATATATAATTAACAAGGTGAAATTTAGTGGTATGCCAAATTCATCAAAGAAGAGGAAGATAGAATATTATGCATGTTCGCATGTTGAGGAGCATAAAGAAAGGAAGATTGAGATTTCTAAAGAAGGGAAGAAGAACCTTGAGGAATACCTCAAATGGAGGGACCGATGTTATCTGTGTGGAGAAAAGGGTCATAGAGTGACAGATTGTTATGGAGTTCAATGTCTTATTTGTGGAGAACATGGTCATTACCCAACTCAATGCCCTGACCTAAAAAGATACTTCTAAATCAAGGAAGGACTTATTCCAGGACAGTCATTGAAGTGGATGGACTGAAGTGTTTATGTATTGGTATTCAAGAATAATGTTGTTGAGGTACTTTTATGGTGTATTGGAATATTTATGTATTGGTCTAATGTGGTATTCGAAGTGATTGAGGTATTTTTGGAAAAAATATGATATGCGCATAATGAAGGGAAAATGAGAAAATGAAATATTTGACAGTATTCATGAGCTCATGATTGATATAAGGACTATGTGATATCATGGTTTGAGTATATAGAATTTTGAGGATTTTGGTATGTGGAAGGTGTCAACTTTTAACTGCATTCATGTTTTCACTAAGGTATTCAAGAGAATACATGATTAAGGACTTTGAATGTTTGGAATGTGACCAACAAAACATATCTTATGATATATGGGGATCAACGATGGTATTAAATCTCTGGTAATCGTTTTCACTATGTTATGAGAGTGGACTACAGTATTATGGATAAGCCTAAAGATTAGAATGGATTATGTTGGACATAAGTTAGGATAAAACGTTTTTCGATATTATTGATGGGATGTTATAGTAATATAGTTTTAGAAAAAGGACAACCTGCAACCGAAGTGAGACTGGCCTTTATCGCCTACCACAGGCCTACAGGAAGTCCCTGTTTAGTAGAAACTAGTTTTATTTTATTAAGCGGTATGATATATGAAGTATAAGTTCATTTTTGGAACCATATACGATTAATCTCACTATAAGATGGACTTATAACTTTTTCTAACCTTTTGTTTGAAATAGATGGAATGACCCATCCTTCTATCACATGATCTGCTAATGCTTCATGAATAACAAATTCAAATTTCTTTCTTTATGATATGAAGTGGAAATTGTTCAATTCACGAACAATAGTGAGATTGTAACAAAATCATGTAAGTATTTCTTTTAATTCATCAACTTTAGGGAAATGATCTTGAAAACCAAAAATGTTGTCCTAGTGCTCTTATATCTGATTAATCAGATGGTACATTAGATCGTCACAAATTTATGGCTTTGTGATTGCTAGATTTTCCATATCCATGTTCTCTATCACTCTCCATCAGAACATGATGGTTAGATTTCTCTTCCATATCCATATTTTCACCTACGTGGAAACCCAGTGATTAGTTTATTTGGGTAATCGTTACATTTCATACTTTAGTTTTTAAAGCCAAGTTTTGGTATTCCCTTTTACGATGTGGGTTTCTATTAAAGAAACTTTCGAATAGTAAACCATTTATAACCCCGACGAATTTCGAGGGCGAAATTCATTTTAAGGGGGGTAGAATGTAACAGCCCACGATTTTATAAAGAAATATTCTTTTTAATTTTATTAATGTCTTGTGTTGTACGCTACACCAAAAGGAGCTTGCACAACACGCATCCTTGTCTTGCCTTGCATTACACGCAATCGTGACCTTCCTCGATAGCGTGTGTAATACGCAATACCGAGTTTCACAAAACAACGATGTGCTATTAAAATATTATTAAAACTAGCTGTTATGAATAGTAATAACCAGTTTTTAAAATTCTGTAAATCTTATTTTTCAAAATGAACTTCATTCTTGGATTCGGAGTATCGAATTTAGCCTAAGGTGAAATTTTGGTACTTTTCGAATAACTTTCATATTCTGATGAATAGTGAAAAATTACTAAATTATAGTTAAAAACAACTTTTTTAATCGAAATAATTAATAGTGATAAATTATTAATTTGAGTGGTTTTAAAGTATATTTAGAATATATTTTTACAATTTAATACAATGTTGGTCATTGGTTGTAATTTCACATTTAAACCAGACATAATCAAGTGTCAATCTTTTGATATATATTGTTTCCTAAAAACACGCTATTTATTTTAACAGCAGGATTTAATTATAAAATTAATTAATGCAACTTCTATGTTATGAATTTGGTAAAATAGATTTCATTTTTGAATTCGGAATATGAAATATAGCTTAGGATGAAATTTTGGTATTTTTCTGAAAACTTTCAATTTTTGATGAATAGTGAAACCACTAAGTGGTAGGTTAAAAACTGAATTTTGCATAAAACATAATTTTACCGCTTCTGTGAATGGAATTTCGAAAATCCGAGAGACACGGTTAATATCAAGGACTAAAATGTGGTTCAATGAGATGAAAATAATTTTTTGGTGAATAGTAACTTTTTACTTTTTTTATCGTGGTTAATACTAAATAGGGTAACTAAGGGTAAATATGATATTACTATTACCCTAAAACATGTCCTAATTCTATTGGATAAGTGTAATTCGACCAAAAACAAACTTAGGAATAAAAAAATGACCATTTAGGCCCACTTGGATTAGATTAGGACATTTATTATTAATTTATTTAAAGAACGGTTAAAATAGTTAAAATCAGAGTTTAATAAGTAAATCATTTTTAATATGGGGTTATACATTAGATAAATTCGATTGTAAATATTCATTAGAAAGCTAAAAAGATTTCCTACATGATGGTATTTTATTTGTAATTTTTAGACATCAAATAATTTAATTTATTTATGACACAAAGATGATGCAGTAATTATCTTATTAATGAAATATTGACATAATTGATGTTATAAACACCAACATAAATGTCATTTGAGACTTTTTATGAATTCCACTAATTTTCTAGGTTACTATGATATAATAGTGATGCTCTAATCAACTTGGTTCGAACATATAATTCTGTTATGACTTTCACAAAAATCATATATCAAATAGTGTCAAAATTGACCCAAAATAGTTTTTAAATCAAATATTATATTATTAATTGTTATTGTATTCCTAAAAATCTAATGTTCGGCCAAATGACTTAGATAAGGATATATATATTAATAATAAACAATTTGGGGTTCGTTTGGCATGTTATAGTAAGTGTATTAACCATATAGTGAAAGAAAACAAAAATACAGGGTAAAAGTTAAATTATTTAACTCGGAGTTAAATCTAATTGATAAGGTTAAAATAATATCCTAAACTTGTCTAAATTCTATTGGTTGATAGGATTTCGACCCATCCCCACCTTAGCTTCGAAATAAGACCCTTTTGAACCATTATAAACCGATTTTGACTTTAATATAAAATAATATTTTGAGATATTCCTAAGGTGCCCCTCTCCTCCCCTATAAAAGGACACCTCCTCCCCCTCCTCCTCACACCAATTTGAGCACTCAAGCTCGGCCAACCCCTGCCAAAATCTCTTCTCCACTTCCCTAGAAACATCCTAGAGGTTCTGGTCTTCCTCAAAGACAAATTTTAGTGCCCTAAGAGGAGGTCTCAAAGAGGCGCTTCAAAGAAGAGGTAATTACCGTTACCAATTCTTTCATCTTTATTTCTTCTTCCACTTCTTCTTCTTAGGTTGTTTCATTATGAAGTAATAACATCAGTATCACTCATATACTGATATGTTATTATAAGTATGAAACAACCCTATTTCAACATCTATCCATCCTACGGAAAAAGAAATCACCGCGCGTGCGTACGTACGGAATACCGTCTCCACGCCGTGGTGTAATCTATTTTCCACCACCACCTTACATGGATGGGTATAATGGTGTAAAGAATAACTATACATAGTTATTACAACATCATATTGATTCTTATATATTGTATAATCCACTTCAATTCAGTTCAATATTTATGGAAATGATATCATCCCTCGTGCGTACGTACGGACTACCGTCTCCACGACGCGATGAGATTCATTCTCCATGTTAACCATTTAAGAATGATTATAAAGTATATATAAGAAATAATAATGAAATATATGACATTATAAAGCTACTGGATTTATGTATATATATACATATGTATGTCATCTACTTACTTCCATTTCAAGACAATAAGGAAAGGAAAACAGCGTTCATGCGTACGTACGGACTACCGTCTCCATGAACGGTGTTTTTCATTTTATTTATCTACCTATTATATATATATATATACTGAATATATATGATATATAAATCATATTTTATATTCTGGAAGTAATTAAATCATGATATAAGTAATAACGATGTCAAGAACAACAAGTCAAAACACCTACGATAAATGAAACGATTTTACCCAAAACGCTTATTTAACATGGAATTTCCAAAAGAACGGGTAATATAATGTCATAAGTGAACCATATATGATATCATAACAATGAATATGATTCTTTAATAAGTCAATGACATTATTTAAATCATTATACATGAGGTTCGGACACATACGAAGCAAATTGGACCTAAGGTAAGGGAAATATCACAATCTCATTTTTATCCGAGATTGTTTATTCGTAAGTATTTACTGGGGTGTATTTTATCATCCACATCCATGTTCCTTCAATATGTAATATTGTTTCCATCCACTTACAATAGTTTAAATCCAATTTTACTCTTCGGTGAGTTTTTAGTAAAGAATATGAAAGGAATCTTTTGTCTCTTTTTTCATACGAGGTACTTTTTGACTTTTCCGACAAAAGTATGAAGAATGTTTTTTTAACTTAAACGGCATGAACGGATTTTTACGGTTTTATAAAGCCTTATTTTCAGGAATATTCCTCCAAAATATTTCATGACTATTTTTAATAAAATCTCTTTCTTTTAAAATTGCATGATGTTTTGTGAAAAGAAATTGATTTTGAAGAAGAAAGGATATTTTCCTCAAGAATTCATTTCAAGTGTTATATCAAAATTATTTTCCATCTAAGATAATAAAGGGTTCTGTTTCTATCCATATTTTTACATTGATTTGAATATGTTGTGATGGAATTATGTATATGAATTCCTTTATCTTATATGAATGGTTTTATGATGTCATGTTGTTTTAAGAATCCCATTTTTATTACATGGGTTATGAAATGATGTATGATTTATGATTTTGTGGCACACATAAGAATGGTATCATTATGAGATGGGTGGGACCTATATCTCCCTCCAATGCATTGGGTAAAGATTTTATATCTCATGAGATAGACATGGCTGAAATGGTAGGTTATACCGGTTCAGTGAAACAGGACTGAAACGAGGGTTACTCGATTCAGAAAGGGACTTTGTCCACTAAGATAGTCTTGGCAATGAGTCTTGACTAACAAGAAATGATTTTCTATGATTATGTGTGTATTCCACAAAGTTTCATGTTTTAAGTTATGATTATTGGGATTACATTTCACTTCTATGATATATCCCATGTTATGATATTATGAGCTCTTTTGCAGGTTAAGATTTCCAAAAGCTATGTATATGATGTGATTGATTTTTCTTTTGTTTACCCTTACTGAGCATTTGAGCTCACCCTTTTATGTTTTCTTTTCCCCAGGATATAAAGAAAGGTTTTAGGTAGAAAAAAGGGATGACCTTTATGGGAGATATTGAAGAACTTTCACCACGATTAGAAGATTACGTTCCGAGTTTCCAAAGACACTAAACTATTACGATCCTTTAGTGTGTGTTTTTGTTATGTACTAAGTATTCCGCAAATGTAATGTAATGTCCATGTACGTCAAGCTTCGGGTCTCTACAGTGCGTGTTCTACTGGTGGTTCTAGAATCGAGTTGTGTCTTAATATGAGATGTGGTATGTTGAGATATTATTTTGTTGGGGATGAAATTGATTCACTGGAATCATTGATGGTGGCTCCTGAAGCTATTGCTATGAAATCCAAAAGAGGAGGCTGGGGATTAGAAGGTGGGACTCATCATTGGACAGGGAGTCACCGGGGGCAGACCCAATAGTGAGTTTTCTTTGGAAGAGGAAAAAACTGAGCCATTACTGGATAAGTGCCAAAGATGGATGGATTTCAAGGCAGAGGAAAGAGGGATCCACCATTGGAATTGCAACGGCGAGTAAGATACCTAGTGGTGTTTCTGGTGCCACCGGTGGATCAGGTGGTATTGGTTGCTGAGAAGCTCAAAAGTGACTCACTAGATGAGAAATTAACAAAAAAAAATTAAAAACTAAAACAATTTATTATTATAATGATGTAAAAATATAAAAAATGAATTAATAAAAAATTTAAAACAAAGTACTAAATGATTAAATTTAAAACCAGAACACATAAATTGAAAACTAATCTTTAATTAAAACTAACAAAAAATATAAATCAAGAAAACTAAATAATTTCATATTTAATGATAAAATTTAAATAAAAAATTAAACACAAAATAATTAAATTAATAAAACAAATCAAATTAAATACTTTATTTTTAAATTAAAGGTAAATTATTTTAATAATAAAAAACAAAAAATATTGCTTTATTAAAACAATATGTAATGAATAATTCATTATTTAATAAAAATATAAATAATAATAATAATAATTCAATTAGAATTAACATGAAAAAAGTAAGTAGAAAATTATTAAACATAGAAATTAAGTAAAAAGTTTAATAATTTTAAAGTTAAAAATAAAAAAATAATTATAGAAAATGATTAATTAATAATTTAAAATATAAAATTATTAAATTTCACTTTATTGGAAAAAGAGTAATAATAAATTAATTAAATCGTTAAAATATTAATAAAAATATGTTTCAAATCATGTTAATTAAAGGCCACATCGAGCTAGGTGGGATGACCTACTGACCCTTGGGAAATTACTTAAGATGTTGGGTGTTAGTGGGTATTTTTATGCTAGTGTAACACACATGAGGAGATGGACCAAGAATATGAGTGCCATAGATGTCGAAAACATGGTTAGGTTCTATGGTACATGGAATTGGTACTTGTGAGGTGCTACTAAGTATATGCTATGGGAATGGTGATGATTCCTTCGGTTTTATGGGACAAAATAACTTTAGTTTTAGTTCTTTCAATTGTGGGGTACTTAGAGTGGTGTGGTTTTGATATTGGATTTAAATGGAAAAACCGTTAAGGTTCCCAACTCTATTGACTCTAGATGTGATTTAGAAGCATGTTGTGAAAGTGGGAAGATTATTTTGGAATTTTTATGGAGTCAGGTGGTGGATAATCATGTCTTTTGACCATGGATGGACACCTATAGTGTTGTGATATTTCCAGTTATTGGGAAATGGTGTGATTAACCATGACACAAAGGATGTGATTGGTTTTCAAGATGAGTTTCAGGGGAGATCCAAGCATGATGAGACAGACATGTTCAGCAGAAGGGAAACTAGTTTTGGCATGTGATATAGTTGTATCATGTGAGAGTCATGATGGTGTGAGTTGGGGTTTATGATCTGGTGGTACAAAAGCATGCACCCATTTCTATTGGAAATGGATCAAGGTGATGCACATTATTTATGTTTGGCACCTTTTGGATTTTAAATTGGTGAGTGGTTAGGTGTAGTCCAAGGATAGAAGATTTTTAATGTGGTGTTTGTGGAATCAGGTACTGAAGTAATGATGATAATTTGAAATGTCTCTTCATAATCGAAGAGGCACAAAAATGGATTGGGTGTAGTGGATTGGCTAATCAGAGTTAGAAATTGGTGGGTGTTTCAAGGGTTGATATGAAATGTGAGCATGGATCAAAAGGAGTTTCATGAATTTTGTGATGGAAACTTTTTAGTTTTCACTTGAGGATCAGTAAAAGGAAATCCATATGGTGGGAAGCGAATCATCAGTCAATTGAGGGTGAGACCATCATTATGATTGTGGATTCATGAGGTGTTGAATGATGATATTCCCATTATTTGGGAACATGAAAACACAGATAATATTATAAACATATCTATTTCATTCCTTTTTAAAATTCATAAATTATATTTCATAGACCCATATTCCTTATAATAACAATAGGTAATTTATTAGTAAAAAATAAAATTATTTTATTCTAACCACATTGATTTTTATGAATTTTGTGATTTTATTCAAAAGTTCAATTTTAAATTTTAGAATACTTATTTGAAAAAAATAAATTTATTTCATAAATTATAAATTCAAAATTATTTTATATAGAAATTTTGATAATTTTCTACAAAAAATTGATTTTTGGGTGAATAGTGGAAAATATAGTTTTAAAAAATTTTATTTTTTCATGTATTTACAAGTAAAAATCTATTTTAGATTGGTTTTAAAATTTTATTATTTAAAATTGAGTAATAATAATCTAATAAATTTCATTTGGATCAACATTACACTTTATTTTTGTATAAAAAATATTTTTATACATAAAATGGGATTTTTATGGGTAATTGTTTTTCATTGTATTTTAATGGGGTTGATTTAAAAATAATTTATACCACTTATAGAAATTCAATATGATAAAATAGAATCTATATTTATAATTATGATTTCCAAATTTGGTGATGAAACCACTTTTATTTTTTTCATTATGAATAGTAACATTGGTAAAAAAACGTCACTAACCATGGAAACATTTAAAATAGGTTTAAAGGGTTTAAACTAAAATAATAAGGGTTAAAATGACATAAAAACTTGTCTGAATACGATGTACGGTAATATTTATACCCTATCTCATCTCCTCATGGAATATAATTCATTTTGGAGCCACATTTTGGGACATAAACATTAATATGTTTTAATTTAATTTTATATTCTATGTTCTTCCTCTCCCTCACTTATAAAAGAAACCACCCCTCCTCTCTTATTCACCCTTCAAGAGCCTATTAGATCCTCCAATACCGATATAAATTATTTTTTAAAATCCCTCCCCACATCCTATAGATTTTTGTTTGATCATAATATCATCCTAAAAAGGACATAGGTATAAACATAATGAGGTTATTTGAAGAAGAGGATAATAAAGAACGTACATGAAAAGTCTTAATAGATGTAAGGAGTGTTCTATATTAAAACCGAGTTTTAAAATTTTTTGAATAAATATTTGTAGTTTTTTTACTCTATGTCCTTACTATTTTATAGATGTGTAAATATTTGACTGAATGAATTAAAAAGATCATTTTACCTCTCCTTTGACTTTCTTAGAATAATCTATGAAAGAAATCCTTTTTTCATATTTAGTATAGAATTCTTTTATTTCATTAAAAAGTATAGAATTAATGTTTTTAAGGATACAACATCAATGAATATTCCCACATCCAAAAAATTATTTTGTATTTAGATTCCCATACAAGATTTTTTTTCTTTAAATAAAACACAGTTTTTCCATTATTCTAGATATTTTAGTTTTGAAAATTGGGGTTTTAAAGGAAAGGGATGTATGAATAACAAAAAAACGTTTTACTTATGGGTTCAAAGGTATGTTTTTATGATTTAGATGATGGAAATTCAATATTTTATATGTTTTATTTTTGTTATAGTACTTGGAAATTATTTACTATTATGGGTGGGCCCGATATAGTTCTCCGGTGCTTTGGGTAATGAATATGTTATCCCAAGAATTATGATTAATTAACCATATAGGTTATTTATTTTTTAGGGTTCTTATAGGGTTTCATGAAATGATTCTACAAATATGTTGTCTCATGGAATGTATATTACATTTCAATTATTGAAAATTATTTTTCAGGAAAATATTTAGATTTTAAAGAATAATCTAATGAAATTTTATTTAAAGAAATGATTATAAAATTTTAGGGTAAAATGTATATTTATAAGAAAAGGGTTTTCCTGGGTTCATGTTTTTTTATGAAACCCTCATGATTTTGATTTTTCCTTTATGATTTATTATAACGTATTTTATGAATACAAAATTGGGTAGTAAATCTAGTTTCAGATGTAAGAAATTGTTTATACGAGCATTATGTTTCTATATTAAAGGTGAACTCTATTAAATGATATCGAGGTTTTTAAATAAACTAATGGGTTCATATTCTTCTCTGTATATTTATCATTCTGATATTTTTTTACATCCCAAATTTTAGAATTTTTTCCATAGGGTTTAATGTTGAGTAGTAACAACGATGAAGTCATTTTGATAATCATGAAATTTTTTCATAAAAATAAAATGTATCTCATTTTAAAAGTATTGTATTGTGAAAAAATAAACACATAGTAGAAGAGAAAACTTTATAATGCATGGGTTTTACATGTAAGAGTTATGAATTACTTAACTAATACTATAAACCTGAAAAGGTCCTTGGTAATGAATGAAAATGAATTATTTTTTAAAATATAAATTATGGGATTAATAAGGATATGTTCATTATGGGGAACCGACACTAAATTGGTGTTTTATTTTAGAAAATTTTTATGACTGGGATGGTCACATCTAGCCATCATATACAATGATATATGGATTTTAGACCATTGGGAGTGTAATATTAGTTGTAGTGATATGGTATAGTCTGGGATGAGTAATAGATGAATGAAACCAGTCGTGAAATAGTTGTTAATCATTTTGATGTCGATGAAAAAACAGATCAAAATTCATCTGGAATCCTAAGAAAATTCCTTGTATAATTGGGATGTGATATTTAAGGGAGTTTGACAATTATCATTAGGATCAAGATGAAATTGAAAAAATCTAAATGTGTTGGACTGGAGATGCGTAGTTTCTCATTGAATGAATGATGTGGGTTGATTAAATTGATTATCCAATCAAGGAAATCACACATGGTGATGAGTACGAACATCGGTGTGGGTACTTGGATGATCAGGGGAAGCTTATAAGTAAAAATTCATTATGATCGTGTATTTAGATGATTCATCAGTGGTGTAATTTGATCACCTTCAAGAATCATTTTCTAGATTAGTTCTGACTCATGTTTTTTTATGGGATGAAATGTTGCAAATAGAAAACTGAATTTGGTGTTTTTTAGAGAAGAGGAATTGTTAAAGTAAGGTGACTTTCTTTTTAAAAATGATTTAGTAAATATATTGGAAAAATTCAAAACAAAACTGAATCTTAATGAAAAAATTGATTAACATGATGAAATCAATTGATAAATAAATAATAAATTTCATTCATATAATAAAGAAAATAAAAAAAATTATTAATTGAGTTAGCACAGTAGAAATAATATGAATTTAATTTATGAAATGTTTGTGTACTGATATCGGATTGTGAAATGCATAAATATAGAGAGAAGATAAACAAAGTTTGATAAGGGGTTCGGAAATATCTTAGTGGGAGGCACTATGTTTCCACACCTCTATTCGATCGATATGTCTTATTAGACCTTCCCTTTCTTTTTAAATGAGAAAAAAAGAAACCAACATACATTTATTTTTAATAGAGATAGAATGAAACCAACATTCCTTACAATTTAATTGAGATAGAAATAAACCAAAATCCCTTGATTGTAAATAAAGATATTAAGAAACTGAATTCCCATTATTTTTAATGGATATAGAAAGAAACCGAATGTGGAAGGTTGGATGAGAAGAGATTATTTGATTAGTGAAACTTTTTTATAGTTCTAGTTTTGTATCTGTCCAAAAAGATTAAACGAGTTGAGTGAGTGAGTGTGTGTGTGTGATAGAACACATGTGATAGGCTTTGATTTTTTTAAATGAATAATATATCTTTGAGATAGTGTTTAAAGATCACTAGAGATTTAGTGTTGATTTGAGGAGAGTATTTTTGGACAAGGTGATTGATTCGATCAAAGCCTCCTTGATCCCCTATTTATAGGCTCTAAATGACTTAATATAATTCAACCAACCTCTAGAAAATTATACAATGTCAAAAAAACATTAAAAAGAGAAGGACATGTGAAAACAATGTTTATTGGAAAGAAGAAATGTCACAACCAACTTTCTGTAGTATGACATCGGTTAGCATGTATGCTTGTTATAGATTACTGGGAACTATCTACTTCCACCTACACCTCCACCAGCAATACATTAAACTTTAGTAAGATAAGGCTACTTCTATCCATTACGTTGGCTATTTGGTGCTACCTAATTGATTATTTTTCTAAAAGTGGAGCCACTATTTCATTACAAGGCCTTATATGGACCTTCCAACTCATTTATAAGGCTTCACCATATCTATTATGACTTTAAAAGATACTTTAAAAACTCATTAACAACATCAAATGATTTATCAAATATCCTAAAATTTTTATTAATTAGTAACTAAAATCACTTATTTGAAACCATTATAATCATAATAGAGTGTTTGTGATCATGAATAATAAATTAGATAAAGAGAGGTACAAAATAAGATATATCATTTTAGGTGTGGTGAGTGTATTTTAGGGTGCTTTGGGTATTTTTGCGGAAATCCATCATGTTTATAGCCCCCGTGTTTTGTTAGTGGAGCCTGTTGGTATTGGTTTAGAAATGAGAATGAGGGTTACTACCGATGCCTAGTATGTTTTATCATGTATGAGCATATGTGGTGAGTTTGGAACTATGTCCGGAATGTCATAGGATTAAAGTTATAGAGTTTCAATTTAAAAATTATGATGGTAAAGGAACCAATGGATTGAAATTTGAAGTTTTATGGTGAATCTTAGTGTGGATCACCATGGTTCATTGGTGATGTGACCCCCCCCCCCAAACCTCCTACACCTTTGCTCGGTTCCCCACTATGGTGGTGACATAACCCCCCCCCCCTTCGAGCTCCCTATGTCATGATCAGATCCCCTCCTCAATGGAAATACATACCCCCTAAAGGTTTCATCATCCTCACCCTAAATTTATTATTGAGTATAACTAGATTTACAATCATGGTTGATAAAAACAATATAATTTTTTTTATTCATTGTACATTACATATATATGTAATTTTTGTTTATAATGAGATATTTGAATTTTGAATTTACCTATTTGGAGTTATAATAATCATTAATTTTGGTTATGATGTATTAAATTAAAAAATAATTTCATTTATGATATAGTTCGATTATGGAATATATATCATTTATAATTTAATGGAATTTATTTGATATTGATTAATTCAACTTTTTTCAATAAATATTAATGACTCCAATTATTTATTAACACATAATTGATTCTACGTTCCAACTCATTATCAATTTCTGGTAGGTTTTGGGGTCACATATGGTTTCATAACCAACCCTTGAAAGGTATCGAAGGATAATGTCCTTGAAAATGATATATTATTCCGTTTTTAAATTTATTAGAATGCTCCATGTTTTATATATTTTTGAATAATAATTTGTTTTAATAAAAACTATTGAATAATGATAGAGTACTTAGGGTTAAGTTTTACATTCATGACAATCAATTATTGATTATGGTTACTAGAACATCCAACATAGTTTCATTGGTTTTATTTTAACTAGCATGATTTTTAATAGAACTAATAATATTGTGTGGTTAATTTTTTTTTGAATGAGTAATTTTTTATCATTTTAATTGAAAACTACAATATGAATTATTCAAATTTATTTTAAAATCATTTTTTTTGTGTTTAGCTCAAATTTTAGGAACATCCAATTTGATGTTATGTGAATAGACTTGATTTATATAATTCATGGAAAAACATGAAGTCAAAAGAAACCAATTAAATACAATATACACATATAGAGTTGAATATTTTGGGTATCCATGACATATAATTATATACAAAGTATGTATAATTTTCATTTATATTTAAAATGGGTGGTCTTATTTATAGTTAGATCATGGTAAATGGTTCAGACATTGATCAATGTTGCTAATTTTTCAATAGAATGAACCCTCCTTAGTTACCACACTACAATAGAATACACCATTATCTTTAATTTGATTTATCCCTTTTGTCTATATTTGTGAGAAATAATAATTTATTTGAATCGTGTTTTATATTAAAAGTTTAGTAATAAAAACATATTTATTTGATTCATCCCATTTTCCTTTATAGTTATTATGAAATAGTTAATGGTGAAGTTGGGTTATATTTAAGTTTTATATTAATTTTTTGATGAAACATTTATATCTTTATACTTGAATGTATATAGAAAATAAAATAAAATACCAATGGAAATAAGTTGGATTAATTTACCTCAAAACACACCTTGACATGCCACGGGTTTGGAGGAATTTTTAGATTGTGAAATTGAAAACCGATTAGTGGATGGTAGAATAAAATGTCTATTTCTTCGTTGTACATTCAAGAGATGGATGAATAGAAATAAATTATATGATAATTTGATATTGAAATAGTTTCTTGATAGATAGTTATTACAGATTTTTCATAGTGAATCAAATGTTATGGAAATTAAAACTTTGACAATACTGAGAACAGAATAAAAATTAACCCGGTAGAGGAGAATTTAGTTTGAAATTTTTTAAATGACACATTTTGTTTTATAGAAGACAATTTAAAAGATTTAATTAGATCAATAGATACTTTAGTTTATCCTGATTAGATTAATAATGATCATAACATCGATGGAATAAAATGATTTGTATGAATTAGTTGAAGACGGAAAAAAAGATCTGAATGATGGGTGTTTCATGTATTCAAATTTGTCTTATCTATTTATGTTTAATAATATCAAGTGTCTCTATGGAATTACTGAAAAAGAAATTTCAATGATTTTATAGTTCCTTCAAGATTTATTTAGTGAAGCTAAGATACGATTATTATTCTACGAGATGAAGAAGGTCATCAACAAACTTCAACTTTATTATCCAAAAATACATGCATTCCCTAATGATTTCATGATTTATTGAGAAGAAGAGTCTCATAAAAAAGAATGTGCAAGATTTCATATAAGCATATGGAAGTTTATGAAAAACAGTGAGAGTATAAATCAATTCAACCCTAGGAATAAACCTAAGAACAAATCACATAAAAAGGTATTGCATTACTTTCCATTGAAACCATGATTGGAAATATTATTCATGTCATCTAATACTACATACGACAAGAAGTGGCATGCTCAAGATAGTAATGATGGCTTGATGAGACTCCCAAGATATTAAACATCATGGAATATGTTTGATTCTCTATATCCAAATTTTTCTATAGATCCTAGAAATGTACATTTGGGATTGGCTTCTAATGGTTTTAAACCTCGTGGTATTTCTAGTACTAATTATAGAATTTTGCTAGTTGTTTTGATACCCTATAAACTACATCCATGGATGTGTGTGAATGAGACTTCTTTCATTAGTTTGATGATTATTCCTAGAATGAAAATTATGATAAATGACATTTTTGTATACCTTCAACCTCTAATCATAGAATTTTGAGAATTATGGGATTTTGCTGTGGAAACATGTAATGATTCAACAAGAAAAATATTAGAAAAGAAAGCTACTTTAATATGGATAATTAGTGACTTTCCTAGAATAGTAAATTTATCTGGTTGGATATCTCATACTAGTTTGGCTTGTATGGTTTTAAATTTTTATTTTTAACCTCAATGATTATCTCCAAGAAAAAAAAGGGGTTTTATATGTAATTGTTGATTTCTTAATTGTTATCATAAATTCAGTTTTAACAAGTAATGATTAAATAGAGATATTGAAATGAGAAATTCACTGATGGTTTTATCTGGTTTGTAAATCTCGGCAAAATTAATTAGTTTCACTAAATAATTTAGAAATTTTTATCTATTTAAAGAAGGGGTAAAAGGGAATGAGGTACCATATCTGACAAATCTCGATCACAAAAACGGAAGAAAAAAGATTATATTTTTTAAACATATTTATTGGGAGTTTAATTTGATAAATCATAATATTCACGTAATGCATATTGAGAAGAATGTTTGTGAAAATATAATTTTTACAGTGCTTAATGAGCATGGTCAATCGAAAAACCACCTTAATGCACGTAAGGATTTAGAGTGAATGAATATAAAGGATGGTTGGCGGGAAAATGAGAATTAAAATCATCCTTTGTCTATTTTTACAATGAAAATTCAAGAGAAAGTCATATTCCTTCATAATTAAATGAATGTAAAAGTGTCATATGGATATTCAAGTAACAAATCAAAGTGGTTAGACTTGAAACATTGAAAGTTTCATATATTGAAAATTCATAACTCACATATTTTTATGGAGAAATTGTTTTTCTTGGATTTTCATTATAATCTACCGAAAAAACTAATTGTGGTTCTAGTAGATTTTTGTACCTTTTTTAGAAAGCTTTTAGGAAAAACTATAAATCTATCTTAACATGATAAAATTAAAGAATGATTTTTTTGATACTATATCATTTGAAGATGTTTTTTCTCCATTAATTATTCACAGTCATGATTCATTTTATTGTTCATTTGGTTAAATAAGATAAACTTGGTGGACTAGTACACTATCTATGGATGTATCCAATTGAGAGGTAGTTGATATTTTTTATTTTCATTGGTGAATTAGATTAAAAATATAATTGTGTAAAAGTTTTTTAATATGTTTTTTATTTTTCTTCTTCAGGTATAATGTTAATTTGAAATCATATGTCAGGATTAAAGCTCAAGAAAAAAGGCTCTATTATTGATGGTTACACAGTTGAAGAGTGCATGATCTTCTGTTCAAGTTATTTGGATAGAATTGAGACTAGATTCAATAATTAGGGATGTTATGACGATATGTCCACTAATTCATGTTTTTAAAATCATTCATTAGTATTTCCAACTAGTGGATGACCTATTAAAAAGTGGTGAAATTTTACACTGACTGAATTGGAGTTTCTATAAGCACATAGATATGTGCTACTCAATAATGTTATTGAAAATCCCTTAATTGATAAATTGTGACTCAAAAAAAAGAGGTGACTAAGGGGATAAGCTCTAAATGAGATGGAATTAACCAAATTTGTTAATAAGGAAATTCTTAAATGGTTCACCCATTGTGTAAGTATGTACTCCTATTCATATTAATGATGTGTATTTGTTTTCTATCATTAAAGTAATAGCTATATCTTTTCGTCAAGATAATGAATGTTGACAATCGAGCTAAAATATTGAATGATTTGATGTTTTTGGCTCAAGGACCTATAACATATGCTAAGAGAATTGATGCCTATAATATTAAGGGATTCAGGTTTTTTAACACCCCAATATTTCATAGTATGTTATCTCTTTAATGTAATTCAATAGCTTGCCCTACATGCCACACTGAGTTCAAGCGCGACACAACCTATCAAAATATCCATTTGAAAAAGATTTTATGAAAAGTATTAACAACATTTTGAATTTTATAAATATCTTATATAATTTTAACATTCATATATTATGTTTCTTATACATAATATAAGGATAAATTCAATTTTTCAGATAAAAGAAGTATTTTTTAAAAAAATACAGCTTTTCCACATTTTAATGGAGAACCATTTTTAAATACAATATTTGACACTTTTATATATTCAATATAATTTTATTAAATTATTCCATAGAATTGGGACAGAAAAATTTAGTTTTGATAAGGTTTTGGTCCTTTTCTGGTAACTTTCATATTTTGATGAATAGTGAAAAATACTAAATTTTAATTGAAAATAATTTTTTCAATCGAAATAATTTAAATTGTAAAATTATTAATTTGAGTCGTTTTAAAGTATAAATAGGTAATATTTTTATCATTAAATATAATTTCGGTCATTGTATGTAATTTCAAATTTAAATTGGATAAAAACACATGTCAATCTTTTGATATTTTTTACTTCTTAAAAACCCGCAATCTAGTTTTGACAATGGGAATTAATTTTAAATTAATTAATTCAACTTATATGTTTTAAATTTAGTAAAATAGGAATCATTTATGAATTTGTAATGTCAAAATTATCTTTGTGGGAATTTTTTGTATTTTTCAGAAAACTTTCAATTTTTGATGAATAGTGAAAAACACTACGTTGTGGATAAAGATCAAATTTTTCATTTAAATAGTTACTTTTAATTAAAAAATTATCTTAAATTAAAAATAGATACATAATAAATATATTATTCTAATTTAATTCATTGGATTCATTTTATAATAATATGAGGCATATGGATTTTTTTGAACTTTTGTAACATCTTTTACCCACCTTCTAGGGACATTTGTAAATTTGCATAAAACGTAATTTTACCCCTCTATGAATTGAATTTAAAATATATGGGAGACATAGTTGATATCAGTAAGTAAAAATTTCATTAAATAGGATGAAAATAATTTTTGGTGAATAGTAACTTTTGAATTTTATTTACCACCGTTAAAAGTAAATAAGGTATTTATAGTTAAAAATACTATTAAAATTACCCCAAAACATGCCCTATTTCTATTTGATAAGTGTATTTAGACCAAAATAAACATTAGGAAAAAATTAAGATCCTTTTGATCCAATTGGTTTAGATTATGACATTTATTTTATTTTATTTAAAGAAGAGTCAAACGTGTTAAATTAAAAGTTTAATAACTAAACCATTTTAAATATAGGGTTACACATAAGATAAATCATACTATAATAAACCATTATAATGATAAAAATATTTCCTACAATGTGTTATTTTATTTATATTTTTTAGACACTAAATAATTAAATTTATTTTTGACACAATGATGATGCAGTAATTACATTATTAATGAAAGATTAAACAAATTTATATTATAAATATCAAAATCAATTTGAATTGATACTTTTGATGCCATACAAAATTTTTTTATGTGAATATGAAATGTTAGGTATGATTAAATTTATTTTATTATAAGTCTTATAGTTTTTATGACTTTACGATAAATCAATTACAAAATAGTGTCAAAATTGACATAAATGAGTTTCTAATAAAAATACTATTTTTTAAAAAAATAAAAAAAATACTAAAAATTTATAGTTTCGAAAAATGACTTATATAAGGCTATATATGAAATTAATTAACCACTTTAGGTTATCTTGGGATTTTATTGTAATTTTATCAACCATGTAATATAAAAATACAAGAAGACATGGTAAATGTTAAACTATTTAACGAAGGGTTAAATCAAAAAGATAAGGTTAATATGGTGACCTAAACTTTTCTAAAACCTATTGGTTGAGAGGATTTATACCCATATACACCTTATAATCTAAATAAATCCATTTTTAACTACAATAAACTGAAAAAGATTTTATAATAAAATAATATTTCAAGCCTTTCCTAAAGTACCCCTCACCTCTCCTATAAAAGGGCACTTCCCCTTCTCTTAAATTCACACCTCCAAATCCATTTAGCTCGGCTAAAACCTCCTCAAATATACTCCCAAATACCTTAAATTCAACCTAGAGGCCTTTATTTGATCATAAATCCAACTTAAGGAGCCCTTTTGTTCAAAATCAAAAGGAAGCACCCGAAGAAGAGGCATTTATTTCATCACCTCTTTCAATGTTCTTTTCTTTATCCACTTCCTCTTTCTTTTTTGTTTACATTCCAAAATAATAAATCTAGTACCCTATACATAATTTGATGTTATTATAAATATGGTACAACCATATTCATTATTCTATCCATCCTATGAATGAAAAAGTCACCATACGTGTGTACGTACGTCGTACCGTCTCCATGTCATGCTGTACTTTGTTATTCAACACATCATTATTTGGATGGATATAATAATGAGTATAATTGATGTCAATAATAAATATAACATGTTAATTCTTATGTATAATTAATATATCATGCAGTTATATACCATTTTATCATTAATGAAATGATATCGTTGCTCGTGAATACGTACGGCTTATCGTCTCCACGACGCGATAAGATTCATTTCCACGTTCATCATTCAATGATTATTATAAAAATATATATTATTCATAAGTATGTAATATATGACATAATAATTATACTAGAAATATATATATATATATATATATATATATATATATATATATACATATATCTCATTCACTTACTTCCATTCAATACGATATGAAAACTGAAACAACATTTATGCGTACGTACGGCTTACCGTCTCCATAAATGGTGTTTCCCATTTCGTATATCTATCTATTATATATATTAATATTAAAAATATATATTATACATAAATAATTTTTTATATTATGGAATCAATTAAATAATTATATAAGTTATACGATCGAGAATAATAAGTTAAAACACACATGATAATGAAAGCGACTATTACCCGAATTGTTATTTTAACGTAGAAATTATTATTAAATGGGTAGTATAAAGACATAAATGAATCAATTATGATATCATAAATTTGAATATCGTTCTAGTATAACTTAAAAACATACTATGGTCATTATACATGAGGTTGAACTTACCCTTTACCAACGGAAAGAACAATGTAAGGGATAATTCCTCAATCTCATTATTTTCTGAGATTGTTTATGTGGTAGTTTTTACCGAGACATATTTATTATACATGTCCATGTTTCATAAAATAGTTTTCAAAAATATTCTTTTTAAGGGATTCTTTAACTAAAACATCATTCTAAATGGTATAAATATTTATTCTTCTAAATCATTCTAATTAATGTTTTTTTTTCAAAATGGTTTTAAGGATTTATTTAGATTGACATGAATGATTTAAAATGTTAATTCATTTAAAAAGTTTCAAAGTGGTATGGGACACTTTGATTCAGAAATATCTTTTAAATAACTTCCTTTATAAATTGTGATACTTTTAAATTATTTCATGAAAAAGTTATATTTCTCTCAAAGAGTTAACTAATCATTTTCAACTATGTCTACATCCTTTATTGAATGTTATTCTTATTTGAGGTTGATTTATTATTATACAATCTTCCATATTTTATTTAATGAGTTATGATATTTTTTACAATGTATGTTCTATTTTTATACCATTTATGGTTTATGATTAAAGTATTAACATTTCTTATTCTAGTTTTAATACGAATGTTTATGAAATGTTTCACTCTTTTTATATGAGAAATGCATTGGACTTAGTAAGTGATAGGCGGGGCCCTCTGTAGCCCTTCAATGCATCTTTAGGTCTCACAAGACAAATTAGTTCCTTGGAAAAAGGCCTTGACAAAACATTTATTTGTAGACTTGTCACGAGGCATTAACTATGTGGTTATGATTTCCGGCATTATGCATTCCCTCGTTATGAAATTATTTATTACATGTGATTATTTGACTAGTAGAATATCCATGTGCATGTTTATATGGGAATGTTTGATTTATTTTTTCCATATTATGTTCAATTTTATGTTCAAAAGGATGATGTTTTTATTACACATATTTTCTTAAAATTTTATATATTCTGCTAAATTATTTACTCTTACTAATCATATGATCTCCCCCTTTATTTTGTTTTGTTTTCCCAATATTCCAAAAGGTGTATTATGATTGATATATAGGGATAATCTAGGGGAATATTGGCATTATCAAAGGATTATTTATGTTTTGTTTTATGTTTGAATGTGTGATGTAACGTTCATGTATGTAATATATTTTACAAGTCTTCTAAACTAATCAGTCCTTTAGGACTTGATTCCTTATAATCCTGCCAATGTATTAAAATAATGCATTAGCTCTGGGCTTCTAGGTCGGGGAATTATAGTTGGTATCAAAGGAAGTTTAGAAAAAACCTTGTAAATATATTTAGATAAAATATTATTAGCAAGTATTACCCTAAGATATAATTTGAGAATTTTTATAGAAGAACATCAGAAAAATAGGTAATGTAGATATTATGGGGTTTTCCAAGAAATACAAATCTGTCTGGATACTACGGGTGAACACTATTTTGGCACAGATGTACCTAGGAGTGAAACATCTGACAAGGAGTTTTGGGATTGACTCGGGGTATCCTGGTATACGACAATGGGCCTTACTCTGCACCTGGTTTGATACTTCTAGGGGATATTCTTAGGATAATTCCCATTTTATGTACAAACCATTATGAAGGATATATGAGTAAATATGTTGGAAAAGGAACCAATGTTTTTATTATGAGTATAGATGTGTTTAAATATTCAATTAATGGGGATATGTTTTATAGTTTTTGGATTATACATTACGATATAATCTAACTTAGTGTATGTAATCATTTGAAAATGGTTCCCAGTAGATAGAATGCTAACTCCGGCAATACGCATGATCCAAAGAGTAGGAATGATCATATCATTCAATGTATTAAGACAACATTTAAAAGGTAAATAGTCTCCCACATACCCACATCATATGAATAAATAGTATCCTATTTTAATAAGATAAGTAAATAATTCTATGAGCTCTATGGCTTTGAAGGGAATAAAGAAAAGAGGAGGACAGAAAAACAAGATGGACAAAGGGAAGAAGGGACATAAGTATTTTCCATCATGTGATAACTGTGGAAATAATCACCTTGGTAAATGATTGAAGGGAATGGTGGTATGTTACATATATGGAGAATAAGGATATGAAATTCGTGATTGCAAGGGTAAAAAAAAGGTTTCCAACGTAAAATTATTTGACTATAAAGAGATGGGGCAATATGTGAATCAATGTCTCAATAATCAAAGGAATATACCCCAAAATCCACTATTGGATCACAATAAATATTATGCTTCTACCATATATAGAGAGGAATAATTAATGTACTTATATTGGGATTGAAGAATTATGTCATTTGAGTGTTGTATCAATGATGTACTTGTTATGTGAATTATGGAAATAAATAGGGATTGTATTATAGTACTATTTCATTATGGATTTGAGATTGTGTGGTACCAAGAAAATCGACTCAATAGCTGGTTAAATATTTTTGAAAATATATGTTTGAGAGAAACATAAACCTTAATATGTTCCTGACACTAAGGTAGATATTTTGCAATAAGTGATAATTGAGTTGGATAATGTATATTGGATATTATTGATTACCTTGGAACTAATTAATGGTTTGTTTATTCCATAATTGTTCGAGATTCCATCACTTTTGGATCTAATGAGTATATCGAGTATTCTATGTTTTACAGAAGGAATAACGAAGTACATACCTATTAAAATATGGTTTTATGGTAATACAGGTTGTTACCATGTTTTAGTATAATAAATGATGAAGGTATTCACATGTTATTATTTGATAAAAGAGATCTCCATTATGTTATGTTGACCTTCCTTATAAATTTTTGGACTGTGGGTTTGGATACAAGTGTTTTGGATAAATCTAATGGTTTGAATTGAGTAAGTTAAACACTTGGTATTTTGTTTGAGGTTAATGTATGATTTATTAATTACTTTGACCTACCATTTTGTTTTTCAGTAAACATTTATAGGATTAAGGGAATAATTGTTGACCTTATGATTTATCAAATGTTATTCAGGTGTAAAAAATAATTTTTTAACATTCATTTCCTAGTGTAAGGGATGATGTTTAAATAGATCAAAGCACAACCAAATGATGAGAATATGATTATAAAAGGTAATGAAATCTGGTATGTTTTATTGAGTTCTTATCTTGATAGAAAATTAATCCCTCCTCTCCAAAAAATAAAGTATTTAAAAAATGTGTTATCCTAATACCATATCTTTTGTTGAACTGATGATACATTAATTCATCATAGATTGATGGATTTGAGGCCATCAATTTTACATTTATTATTTACTTGTTTTTGATTGAGACCTAAATCAGTCTCTATAAATATTTATACTTTTCCACCATTTATGTGTCTCTAATTTCCACCAATGTTATTCTATTCGAAATCCTTATTTGGTGGTGACTTTTTCATTTCCCTTTCCCTATTATTAAGGCTAAATTTTATTAATCCTATTTCTGATGGGGGTTTTTGACAAAGGAATTTTCTATTTTCAACCTTTTTGTTTTCGAGGAAAAATTTAAAATTGTGAGGACGAAATTTATTGAAGGAGTGGAGAATGTAACACCCCAATATTTCATATTACGTTATCTCTTTAAAATAATTCAATAGCTTATGCTACACACACAACACTGAGTTCAAGCACATCCCGACATATAAAACTAGCTGTTTAAAAAGATATTATGAATATTATGAACCACATTTTGAATTTTATATATATCCAATATGATATTAATTTTCATATTTTTTGTTTATTAGACATAATATAAGGTCAAATTCAAATTTTCAAATAAAAGAAGTATTTTTCAAAAAAGGCAGTTTTTCCGCCTTTTAATGGTGATCCCTTTTTAAATCCAATATTTGAAATTTTTATATATTCAATTTAACGAAATTAATTTATTATTTAGAAGATAAACATTAAAATTTAGTTTGGATAAAATTTTGGTACTTTTCTAATAACCTTCATATTTTGATGAATAGTGAAAAATATTGAATTTTAAATGAAAACAACTTTTTTAATCAAAATAATTTAAAGTGTGAAATTTTGAATTTGAGTGGTTTAAAAGTATAATTAGATTATATTTTTATCATTTAATATAATTTGTTTCATTTAATGTAATTTTACAATTAAATTGGATATAAACACATGTCAATCTTTTCGTAATTTTTACTTCTTAAAAACCCGCTATGTAGTTTTGGGAATGAGAATTAATTTTAAATTAATTAATGCAACTTATATGTTTTAAATTTGTTAAAATAGAGATCATTTTTGAATTTAGAATATCAAAATTATATTTGGGTAAATTTTTGGTATTTTTCTGAAAACATTCAATATTTGATGAATAGTGAAAAACACTATGTTGTAGATAAAAACCGACTTTTTCATTTAAATAATTATTTTTAATTACAAATTTATCTCAAAGTCAAAAAATATAAATAATACATATATTAGTCTAATTTAATTCATTAGAGTCATTTTATAATAATATAAGACATATAAGATTTTTTTGAACTTTTTTATCGACTTTTACCCACCTTCAAGGCACATTTGTAAATTTCCATAAAACGTAATTTTACCGATTCTGTGAATTCAATTTAAAAAAAACAGATACATGGTTTAAATAAGTAAGTAAAATTTGGTTCAATAGAATGAAAATAATTTTTTTTTGAATAGTATCTTTTCATTTTTATTTACCACGGATAAAAGTAAATAAGGTAATTAAAGGTAAAAAAAATATTAAAATTACCACAACACATGTCCTAATTATATTGTATTAGTTTATTTTGACCAAAATAATTCTTAGGACAAATAAATGATCATTTTGATCTATTTGTGATAGATTAGGACATTTATTATATTTTTTATAAAGAATAGTTAAAAGTGTTAAATTCAAAGTTAAATAACTAAACCATTTTTAATGTAGGGTTAAACATAAGATCAATTAGACAATAAATATTCATTATAAATCTAAAAATATTTCCTACATCATGGTATTTTATTTATAATTTTTAACCGTTAAATAATTAAATTTATTTATGACATAATGATGATGTAGTAATTACCTTATTAATGAATGATTAAAATAATTGATGTGATAAATATCAAAATAAATGTAAATTAATACTTTTGATGCCATCCACGAATTTTTTAGATGCATCAGACATGTTAGGGATGATTAAATATATTTTTTTCAATTTCATAATGTTTTTATGACTTTAAGAAAAATCAATTACTAAATAGTGTCAAAACTGACATAAATGAGATTTTAATACAAATACTATTTTATTAAATAATATAAAAATCATAAAATTATATAGTTTGTCCAAATTACTTAGATAAGGTTATATATGTCATTAATGAACCACTTGAGGTTCTCTTGGAATTTTATAGTAAGTTTATTAACAATGTAAAATATAAAAAAGACGTGGTAAATGTTAAACTATTTAACAAAGAGTTAAATCTAAAAGATAAGGTTAATATTGTGACCTAAACATGTATAAAACCTATTGGTTGAGAGGATATCAACACATATATATCTTATCCTAGAAATAAATCCAATTTTACCTATTAGAAACTGAAAATTATTTTATAGTAAAATAATATTTCAAACTTTTCCTAAAGTGCCCCTCACCTCTCTTATGAAAGCGTACTTCCCCTTCTCTTAAATTCACACCTCCAAAGCCATTTGTATCTCCCAAAACCTGATCCAATCTCTTATCAACTACCCTAATATCATCCTAGAGGCCTTACTTTGATCAGAAAGACAACCTAAGAATCCCTTTTGTTCAAAAGAAAATTGAAGCTCCCAAAGAAGAGGTAATTATTTCATATCCTCTTTCAAAGTTCTTTTGTTCTTCAACATCATCTTTCTTTGTTGTTTCCATACCAAAATAATAAATCTCGTACCCTCTACATGGTATGATGTTATTTTAAATATGTTACAACCATAATCTGTATTCTATCCATCCTATAAATGATAAAGTCACCATATGTGCGTACGTACGACTTACCACCTCCACATCGTGGTGTAGTTAGTTATTCAACACTTCATTATTTGGATATATATAATAATGAGTATAATTGATGTAAATAATAAATATAACATATTAATGTTTATGTATAATTAATATACCATTCAATTCTATACCATTTTATCATTAAGGAAGTGATATCATTGCTCGTGTGTACGTAAGGCCTATAGTCTCCACGACTCGATGAGATTCATTTTCACGTTCAAAATTCAACTATTATTATAAAAATATATATTATTAATAAGTATGTGATATCTAAAATAATAATGATACTAGATATATATATATATTAATACATATATCACATTCACTTACTTCCATTCAATACGATATGCAAACGGAAACAATGTTTATGTGTATGTACGGCCAACTGTCTCCATTAACGGTGTTTTCCATTTCATATATCTATCTATTATAAATATTTATATTCTGAATATATTTTATACATAAATAATTTTTTATATTCTAGATGAAATTAAATCATTATATAAGTGATACGATAAATAATAACAAGTTAAAAAACATACGATAAAGAACGAAATTATTACCTGAAATGTTATTTTAACATAGAAATTATTATTAAATGGGTAGTATAAAGCCCTAAATAAATAAAGTATGATATCATAAATATGAATATGGTTATGGTATAATTTAATAACATAATATGGTCATTATATAGGAGTTTAAATGTACCCTCGACCAAAGGAAAGTACAAGGTAAGGGTAAATTCTTCAATCTCATTATTATCTCAGATTGTTTATGTGTAAGTTTTTACTGATACATATTTATTATCCATGTCTATGTTTCATAAAAGAGTTTTAAAAATGATTATTTTCAAGGGAATCTTTATCTATAACAACATTTTAAATGGTTTAAATATTTATTCTTCTAAATCATTATCATTAATGTCTATGTTTTCAAAATGATTTTAAGGATTTTTTTTATATGGACATGAATGTTTTAAAATGTTAATTCCTTTCAAAAGATTCAAAGTGGTATGGGAAACTTTGATTCAAAAATATCTTCTAAATGACTTCCTTTATAAATTGTGAGTATTTTAAATGATTTATTGAAAAGGGGATATTTCTATCAAAGAGTTTTACTTTTCATTTTCAACTATGTCAAAATCCTTTATTGAATTTTATTCTCGCTTGAGGTTGATTTATTATTATACAGTCATCCATAATGTATTGAATGGGTTATGATATGTTTGATTGTAGATATAATATTTTTATACCATTCCTGGTTTATGGTTAATGTATTAACATTTTTTATGCTAATTTTAATAGGAATGTTTATGTTATGTTTCACCCTTTTCATATGAGGAATGCATTGGACTTAGTAAGTGACTGGTGGGGCCCGCTTTATCCACTCGATGTATCGGTAGGTCTCATTGGACAAATTAGTGTCTTGGAAAAAGGCCTTGAGAAAATATTTATTTGTAGTCTTGGCACATGGCCGAGACTATGTGGTTATGATGTCTCTCATTATGCATTCCCTCGTTATGAAATTATTTATTCCATGTGATTATTCGACTAGTAGAATAACTAGTTGCATGTTTATTTGTTAATTTTTGATTTATTTTTGCCATATTATGTTCATGTTTATGTTTAAAATGTTATTGTTTTTATTACACATATTGCCTTAAAATTTTATAGCTTTCGGTAAATTATTTACCCTTATTGAGCATCTGAGCTCACCACTTTATTATGTTTTTTTTTTCAGTATTCCAATAATTATATTATGATTGATATGTAGGGCTAATCTAGGTGAATAATTGCATTCTCAAAGGATTATTTATGTTGTGATTTATGTTTTAATGTGTAATGTAACATCAATGTATGCAATCTATTTTTTGAGACTACTAAACTGATCAATCCTTCCAGAATTGATTCCTTATAATTATGCCAATGTATTAAAATAATGCACCAGCTCCGGGATTTTGGGGTCAGGGCATTACAGGTTTTACTCAATTTATCATGAAGAATAATTGAAAACTCAAAATAGTTATGTATTTACATCTACTGAGGTGGGATACTATGGAAATCTTATTGATATAATTGAATTAAACTATCATGGCTAGTTTTCAGTTGTATTATTCAAACCCAAGTAGGTTAAAATTTATTGGTGTGTAATTAAAGATTCATTACATTTTACATATGTCAACTTCTCTCACTAGATGGATACTAGTGAGCATAGAGAGCATGACCTATTTATCTTGGATTTATAAGAGAATATGGTTTATTATGTGGATGATGATATACATGAATGTTAGAGTGTTATTGTATACTTAAAGAGGAGGGACTTATATGATATGGCCGATGAATATCAATTGGTGCTTTGTGATAATGAACCTAAGCAAGAAAAAATTTAGAACAATTCTTTCCTAATAATATAAAAATGGTGAAAATTATAAGAGTTGGTGAAAATGAAAGAGTCGTTATATTTTATATTAATAACAATGAAGATAATGATGGTGAAAAATAATTGAATGTGTATATATGTAATGAATTTTTTAAAAAATTTATCATAGATAAATGTTTCTTAAATATATACATTACTCTATTTTGTCTTTTTCTTTTTGTAAAATGGTGTTAGATTATAATTTTTATATATTTAGTATAACTTAAAATTTTAAAATACAATAATGCTGAGAACAAATAAATTTTTGGATTCTAGGGGATCAGAATATCATAGCATGCTACAACTTTTTTCATCTTCTGTGGATCCTAGTGATTCTATTATACCCAAAACTAGAAAAAGGATAGAGATTTTCCAAAATTTCATTGTCATCTCGTTATCTGATTCACTTCGATCAATGAAGCAGTTGTTCACCCCTCCATCTAGGAGATATTGGCGGGTTACCATTAAGGGAATGTATGTCATTTTTCAAAAAAAACATTTTTTTAATTCTTTAATGAATGTGTAAAACAGATAAGAACAATAATATTAGGGATACAAATATGATCACAAAAGATGCATGGGACTTCAAATACTTCAAGATTATTGTTCCATTTGATGTGTTCAGGCTACCAATTAATGATGTTGCGAGAATATATGGAGAGATTCTTGGTTATATTTCTTAAGAGATAGGGAGATTTCCCATTAATTATAAAGATTGGAGGAATATTCCTATATCTTGTGAAAATGAGTTTTTTGATACTCAAGTAAAGGCAATATTAATTTATTATTCCTTCATAAATAATTTAAAATACATTAGTAATTTTTTTATTATCCTTATAAATTATTATGTTTTTAATTTCTATATTTTTTTAATTTTGATGTCCCTAAATCCATTTTGTGCCTATGGAATTTGAAAATAACACATTAAACATCAATAACAAACTAAAATTACACTTTCATATAGAAAACACACATTTTAAGTTATACTAACCACATATTATGTCAAATTGATGTGTTGTTGATTCCTAGATGTGAAAAATAAATTATAGATCATTGTCTATAATTTTGAAAACAATATGAGATTTTTAGATCTGTTTGGATATGGTAGACACTTATCAAAGTGAAAAATTCCTTTAAAAACATGTATCAAGGAGTCCTAACCAGGAAAATTATTTTGTATTGCACTAAAATCATGGGACAATGATCATAGATTTAATTGTGAAATGTTTGAATTGACGACACATCATTTAGAATGATGTTTTTCCCATTAGAGCCATAAACTTGTTTTAGTATTTTAAATAATCTAAAATGTGCATGGAATGATCAAAATAAAGAAAATAGTGTTTGGTTGACATGAAATTAGGGTAAAAGGATTGTATATTTAAATGTGAAATGTTGGTACTAACTAATTTTCATTCTGAATGATGGTTTTCCTATTATGGTCGTAAATGCATTTTAGTGTTTTTAAACACTAAAATGTGCATGAAACGCTCAAAACTAGGAAAAAAATTTCATATTGTCCTCAAATGAAGGGAAAAGACCTTATATTTAATTTTTAAATGTATGAATAGATGGAACATCATTCCAAATGAAGGTTTTCCCATTATGGTCATAAAAACGTTTTTATTATTTTAATGCACAAAAATGTTGATGGACCATTCAAAACCAGAAAATAGACATCTAATTGTTTTGAAATGAAGGGACAAAAACTGTAGATTTAATTTTTAAATACTGGAATTTACTTAATATCATTCCAAATGACGTTTTTACAATTATGGTTGTAAACGCATTTTTTTTAATTTCAAACTCCAGAACTTGCATAGAATGTTCAAAACAATATAAAATTGCCTTATATTGAATTTGAAATCATGGTAACCCCCCCCCCCCAATTAGTTATTTTTGAAATATATGTATAGATAACACATCAATATGACATCCAGTGTGGTTGGAATTACTCGGTAAACACTTATGAAAGGTACAAAAGACTTTAAAAACAATTTTTAGGGGGTTAAAACTAGGAAAAAAACTCTTATGGCCCTAAAATTAGAGGAAAATGACCATAGATTTATTTGTGAACTGTATAAATTGATTTCACATTATCCTGATTGATAGTTTTCCTATTGTATGTGTAAATTTTTTTTTAGTGTTTTAAAACAATAAAATGTATGGGAAACAATCAAAACCAAGAAAATGATATCATATTGTTCTGAAATAATGGGAAAAACCATATATTTAATAGTAAAATTTAGGAATTAATGGCATGTCATTATGAATGACGATTTTCCCGTTATTACAATAATCATATTTTTAGTGTTTTAAAACACTATAACATGCATGAAATAGTCAAACCTAGAAAAATGATGTCTTCTTTTTCTGAAATCATGGGACAAAAAATGTAGATTTAATTTTAAAATGTAGTAACTGATGGCACACCATTCTAAATGACAGATTTCCTATTATATCCGTAAATTCATTTTTGGAGTTTTAAACCCTAAAACGTGCGTGGAATAGCCAAAACAATTGAAACATACTTCAAAATGATGTGAAATTATGGGAAAACCACTAATTTTTTAACATACGCATATAAAACACATAAATTGGATGTGTGTTGTGGTCATAATTATACTATAAACACTTATCAAAGGTTCAAAATCCTTTCAAAATGTATATAGGGGTCAAAATATGAAAACAATGTCGGATTGGCCTAAAATCATAGGAAATTAACTGAATATTTAATTGTTAAATGTACGAACCAATAGAACACCATTACTAATGAAAGTTTCCTATTAGGTATGTAAACATTTTTTTAGTGTTTTAAAACACTAAACGTGCATTCAATTGTAAAAACCAAGAAAATGATGTCGGATTCTCCCGAAATCAGGGGAAATGACTTGAGATTTAATTATGTAATGCTGAAACTGACATCCTATCATTAAAAATTATAGTTTTCTTGTTATGGTTGTAAAAACGTTTTTGTCTCCTAAAACACTTGTGCATGGAACAGTCAAGACTATAAAAACAATGTCGTATTGTCTTAAAGTCAAGGGACCATAACTGTAGATTTAATTGTGAAATTTTGGAATCGATTACATGTAATTATGAATGATGGTTTCCCATTATAACTATAAAATCGTTTTTTTAAACACTAAAACATGCATGGAATGGTCAAAATAATAGGAAAAGACCTTATATTATTGTGAAATAATTAGAAAACCACTGATTAGTTTTTCTATGTGTATACAAAAATGACATGTCAATATGATATGTGGTATGATTGGAATTACATGGTAAGCACTTATGAAAGGTAAAAAATCCTTTAAAAACAAGTGTTTGGGGGACAAAACTTGGAAACTAATATTGGATTGCCATAAAATCATGAGACTATGACTGTATATTTAATTGTGAAATTATTGAACAAAAGACACGTCATTCTGAATTAATTTTTTCACATTATGGTTATAATTATGTATTTCTATTTTAAAACACTAAAACATGCATTAAATGGTTAAAATGAATAAAACGATGTTGTATTGTACTAAAATCATGGGAAAATGAACAAATATTTAGTTGTGAAATATAAGAATTGATGGAACATCATTCTGAAATAATGTTTTCTTGTTAGGGATGTAAAAATGTTTTTAGTGTTTTAAAACACTAAAAGGTATATGGAATGGTCAAAACATAAAATATGATATCATATTGTCCTCAAATCAAAGTATAATGACAACATATTTAGTTGTGAAATGTAGAAACTGATGGTACATCATTATGAATGATAGTTTTCCCATGTTTGATTTAAATGTGTTTTTAGTGTTTTAGAACACAAAAATTTGTCTGGAACAGTCAAAACAATAGATAAAACCGTACGTTGATATGAAATCATGGGAAAACCATTGTTTAGTTTTTTTTATGTGTACTCATAGATAACACGTTAATCTGACATGTGGTGTCGTTACAATTAATTATTAAACACTTATGAAATGTAAAACAACTTTTAAAAACAAGTCTCAAGGGGGTCAAAACCAAGAAAATGACGTGAGATTACCATGAAATCAGGGTAAAATGACTAGATATTTAATTTTGAAATTTGGGAACTGATGACATGCCATTATAAATGATGATTTTCTTGTTATTTTTGTAAATGTATTTTTGAGTTTTAAAAAAATAAAATATGTTCCCAATAGTAAAAACCAAGTAAACAACATTAGATTGTCCTAAAATTAGGGGAGAATTATATTAGATTTAATTGTGAAATGATGGAAATTAAATCATGTTTTTCTAAATGGATATTTTTTCATTTTGGTTGTAAATTTTTTTTAGTGGTTTAAGACACTAAAACATGCATGGAACTGTCCATCCAAATAAAAAATGTAGGATTTTCCTAAAACTAGGGGACAATGACCATAGATTTAATTTTTAAATTTAGGAAATGACGGAATGTAATTATGAATGATAGTTTTCTGATTATGGTTGTAAATTCATTTTTAGTGTTTTGAAACACTAAAACATGCATGGAATAATCAGAACAATAGAAAAAACCTTTTGTTGATATGGAATCATGGGAAAACCACCACATAGTTATTTTTTATTTTTAATCATAGAAAACACGCCAATATGATGTACGATGTTGTCAGAATTACTTGGTAAACACTTATCAAATGTATGAAAGTATTTAAAAACATGTATCATTGGGTCAAAACTAGGTAAATGATGTCGGATTTCTGAAAAATAAGGTAAAATGGATAAATATTTAATTTTAAAATTTAGGAACTAATGGCTCATCATTCTAAATGAGGCTTTCCCCATAATGTTTGTAAACATGTTTTTAGTGTTTTGAAACACAAAAATGTGCATGCATCGATCAAAACCAAGAAAAAATCATCATATTATATTTAAATAATCGAAAAAGACAATAGATTTAAATTTGAAATGTAGGAACCTACAACATTCCATTTAGAATAAAGGTTTTCCAGTTATGGTCGTAAACGTGTTTTTAGTGTTTTAAATCACTGAAACATGTATGGAATGGTAAAAACCAGTAAAATGATGTTAGATTTTCCAGAAATCAAGGTAAAATTACCTTAGATTAAATTTTGAAATGTTGGAACTGACGACATTTTATTTCAAATGATGGTTTCCCTGTTATGGTTGTAAACACATTCTCAAGGTTTTAAAACACTAGAATGTGTGTGGAATGGTCAAAACCATACAAACAAAATTAGACCATCCTGAAATCAGGGGACAATGACCATATTTTTTTTTTGAAATCTAGGAATTTACATCACATCATTCTGAATGACAGTTTTCCTATTACATTTGTAAATGCATTTTTACTGTTTTGAAGCACAAAAACACGCATGGAATGGTCAAAACCATAGAAAACCACCTCAAATTGATTTGAAATCAAGGTAAATCCACCTATTAGTTGTTTCAGAAATATAGGACATATTTTTATATCAAATACTTTAAAAAATTATTAAATAAATTTTAAGTACACCGCACGTCTCTTTAAAAATAAATTACAATATTTACTTATCCCATTTCAATTTCAAGTGTTGAATATTATCTTAAATATGTATGTTTTTACATTCAAAATGTTTTTCTTTATATATTATTTTTTAAGTTAAGAAATATTCTATTTGATTAGAAAAATATGAAATTTTATGTGTAGCATTATGAATATATTCTATGTCTTTTCTCTTACACATTTATTTTCCTAAATTTTATGGTTTTCATTATAGGTGGAAGATGTTGGTAGTGGGTAGGAGTGTGACCATTCTGATCCATGAAATTTTTCATAAGGTATTCATGAAGGTTCTTACTTTCTATGGTATGTAAAAATTTTATCAACTATTCTATTGTAATTCTGATTTAATATGTTTAGTTTTAATTTTTGTTTCATTTTTTATTACAACTGATGAGATGACGTGGTCAGTTTCAATTGATGAGATGATGTAAAGGCAGAAAGATGCAATGAAAGTTGTGAAATGGATGTAAATTGGGCATGAGTTGTTTTTGGAAATGTTTTATATGAATATATTGAGGACTGTGGTATTGGTTGATGAATGGGGTGACTAAGACTTTGGTTATGATTACCATGGATATTTGTATATAACTGGATGTGTGAAGTATGAATGTTGGGATTATCATATATTTATGTTTTAGTTTATAGCATGTCAGTTCTTTTATATTTGTAGTTATTTATTAAAAAAAATTAAAATAAAAAGATATTTAGTGACAGTTTGTAGTGACTACTGCTAAACATATTATATTTAATGTATTTAGCCGTAGTTTTTCTTAATCACCCCTAAAAATAACCGCTGCTAAATTATTTGAGGTGCTTAATTTTTTTTATTTATATTCCCCTAAAATCTTTTTTTTCATAACTCACAACCAATTAAAAAATAAACCACCTATAAATTCTCTAAAAACGAAACATAAAATATTATCAAAATATAAAACAAACAACTTCTATTTGACTAGAAACTGTGAAATATGGAGTTGTTTTATGAACCACCACTAAAATATTAAGTAGTGGTTTAAACCACTACTAGACCACTAAATGACATCTATTAAGGACCATTTAATATTTAGTTATTGGAATTTAGTTGATTTAGTTTTAATTGAATACCGAAGTATGTTGGGATGTATAATTTGGTGACTGTTGAGGATTGTTGAGGATGATAAGCATTATAGTGGGGAGTTTTTAATATCTTGTATCAATGTAAGTGCTTGTATTTTGAGACAAATTTTAATTTTGAGTATGGTGATGGGTTCATATTTAAATTTGAGCTTTGGGTGGATCTTCTTAGTATAGAACACAATAATAGATGTATTGTGGACATGGAATGAGTATATGTTTGTAGCCTTTGACCATAAGAGATTTTCAAGAATGGGTTAGGGTTGCTATTGAAAAACTATAAAAAAACCAACTACACCACTGGGGATTTATGGTAGTGGCATAATCCACTTGTTATACCCACGGTCCATCTAGTGGCCTCTACAGAATCCCTAGTGGGGGTTTTAAGGGGGGAAATTAAAACATTTCCCAACTAGTTTTTAGAGGTTGAGACCCACTTTTTTCCTTCTTTTTCCCCCACTAGAGTAATCCAACTCCTCCTTACCCTCCAATTTAACCCCTTTAATAGTGTTTTTTTTAAATTTCTATGTAATTTTAGGTTTGTTATATCCTCCTTCTAACCTTAGTTGATCTCCTATTATATTTCTTGTCATTTCTATTTCTCTGGTTTAGGAAATCGTTATAGATTTCAGAAAATCATAGTCGAATCACCCAATTATGCATTGACTTTGTGCATTTTCTTTCATTCCTTGACTACTGATGGTGGAGCCCATGACTATGGATGTGATTCATTATGACATCCAAACCCCTTGAGGGGTTTAACCAGAGTGACTGTGATCTATTAGTCCTTGTGTCAGACACCTTAAAGAACACTCAGTAGAGGTTAAATGACTAAGAGAGAGATTTTGGCCTCTTTGGACTTATATAACCCTAGTTTCATCCTCTGGACAACTTATTGAGAACTAAGTGTATTAATTGAGACTGATGACCCTTGTAGGGTGCCTCCACCTATGTATTGACCCCTGGGAACCCATTGGGTTCCCCATGAATGATTAGACCCTGGGTGGGAGTTTGATTGATTTGGATAGTGACGGTGGTTTGGGTGTCCATACAACAATTTTTATTTGTTTCCTTGCTATTGGGTTCGTATATTTAGAATTTTAAACACCCTTATGTGTGGTATTTTTTTATGAATGGTAAACACCCTTGGCCTGTTAATTTTTTACTATTGGTAAACACCCATAGGGGTGGTGTTATATTTTTAATGGAAAATAACCTTGGGGAGGTATTTTAGTTATGTATGGAAATCATCCAAGGGGGTGTATTTTATAATTTTTTAAAACTAGATGAGAAAAATATTATAGGGGTTGTTTAGATCCTATGGGGGTTTATGCCTTGTTTGAGAAAAATTTCATATGTGAGTTTCGTGTTACTATTGGATGGGAAGAACTCATTAAGGACGCCCATGATACTTACCTAGATACATCGGAGGCTTAGGTATATTATATTGGGAGGAATAGTCATCATGATGGGCTCAGAGACACCTCAAATTTGGATAAAGAAGGTATGATCAATCAGGGTCATGGACCTAATGATGGAAATTAGTATGGTACATGGTACATGATACATGGCATGGTATAGACCACATTGTCTTCTTATGGACATACCAGAACTGGTCAATGAATTAATTGCGTGTTGTTTATTTTATTTATTGGTTAGAAGTTTATTTATTTTCCCTAAGCATGTCATGTGCACATATCACTATATTCGTGGTATATTTTAAGACAGTGTTGTTGGTGCACTACTAATTTGTGCACTCACATCCTATTTAGGACTCCATTGCACTTGGGTACCTAAGAAACACTCACTTGTTTCACATTCAGATTATGTTGAGGCCTAGGATTTCATAATCAAGCTGAACCACCTCAGGTGTAAATTTGATATTGCAATGGGCGTGAGGCTTAGCATTAGGAGTAAGGCCTCATATTTATGGAAATATTCTTATTTTTTATTTTTTATTGGATCTTCCCATTTGTTGATCAAGTTTATATGTGTATATGATGTAGTTTGGAGATTTTTATATACATTTTTGGAAAAAAAATATTAAAATATGTCTAGGTTAAAAATAAATAAATGTAGGATACAATAGTGGTAGAGGCCTTTCTACCTTTGGCCTATATTCACCCAAGACAAATGGGGTAAGGCCGTTTCTACCTTTTCCGAAATGAGAATTTTTTTTAAAATATACATGTTAGTATATTAATTTTTTTTTATTTTTTTATATGTATATATATAACAAAAAAAATTATCATAATTTAAATGTTATTTCATATCCATCATTACTACCATTAAATAATTTTGGAATTCTAATAGAACCACTCACTCATGGGTCCCTTTTATAATGGGGCTTTCCCTGGAAATCCTTCTAGATTTCCTGTGTGGGATCCAGGACCTCCCTTTCCTACACAGAATTAATAATATATTATTATTAATAATTAGTAATTGATTATTAATAAATATTAAAAATTAATAAATAATAATAATATTATACCTAAATAATAATTAAATACTAACATTAACTATTATATATTAATAATTAAGTAATTAATATTAATAATATCTTAAGTTGTATTAATTAAAATCAAATTAACAAATAATTAATTATTAAAAAGTATGAATAGTAAATAGTTATTAAAAAAATTTATTTATCAATATTTAATTACTTATTAATAATATTAATTATAAATTTAATAATTAATTATTAATTAATAAATTAATATTAATAAGTGTTTTTACAAATGTACTAATAAATATTTAAAATTATTATTGGGTTACAAAATATTAATAACATATATTAAATTATTAATTTTTTCAATTTTAATAAATTATTAATAAATTAGTTTTAATTAATTAACTCATTTTTACTAATTAATATTAATTAATAATCTATAATAATTAAATAAAATGATTTAAAAATTAACTATATTAACTTATAATAAATATTACTATGTAGGTGATATTAATTACTAATAAATATTTAAAAAAATTACATTGAATTTATTTATTAAAAAGTATAATATGATTATTAGTTATTTATTAATCACTAATTAAGCTATATTTAATTATGTATTAATAATTATAATTTATAATTAATTAATTATTAATTAATTAATAATTATTAATAATATTATTAATTAATTACTATTAAATATTTAAAATTATTATGTAGTTATAAAATATTTTTAATAAAGATTAAATTGTTAGATTACTAATTGTTAAATAGTTGTTATTAAATTAGTATTAAATAATTTACTAATTGTTTCTAATTAATATTAATGAATATTAAAAATTAATTAACTAATATGACTTTGTAATTAATAACATTCATTTATAATAAATATTAATTACAAATTAATATTAATTACTAATAAATATTTAAAATTACTATTTAGAAATTATTTATTAAAAATAATATCATAATTATTAGTAATTTATTATTTATTAAATATAAAAATTCAATTACTTATTAATAATGTTAAGTAAAAATTATCTAATTATTTTTTTAATAATTAATAATTAATAATTATGAGTAATTATTGGTATATAATTTGTAATAAAAATTTAAGAATAGTATTTAATTTCTACAAATTTATAATAATGATTAAATTATTAAAATACTAATGATTAACTAAATATTATTAAACTATTATCATTCAATTAAATAATTTTTCTAATAAATATTAATTACTTACAAATATGAAAAACTATTCTTTAGTTAGAAATTAATAAAATAATTATTTTTATTTTTTATATTTTTTATTTAATTATTATTAAAACTATTTGATATTAATTATATATTTTTTATTTACTAATTAATAAAAACTGATTAATTATTAATATTTAATTATATGTTTACAAAAATTATTAATAATTGATTCATAATTGATTAGTTATTAAGAAATATGATTTTAAATATTATTAATATTAATTGCTTAATTATTAATATTTAATAGTAAATGTAAATAGTTAATTATTATTTGGGTATTATTATTATTATTTATTATTAATATTAATTATTATTCAACTACAAATTTTTATTAATAATATATTATTAATTCTATGTAGGAAAGGGATGACCAGTATCCTACATTAGAAATCCAAAGAGATTTCCAGGGCAAGCTGCCTTATAAAAGAGAGCCTTGTGAGAGGGTTTCAGTTAGAAATATAGATTGCTTTAATGGGATCGATGTTTGATATTAAATAGAAATTAAATTCTTCAGAAATTTTTTGATATATATATAAAGAAAACAAATAAAAATTAAATTATAATTTTTAAATACACTAACATGTATACATAGAATAATTTTTTTCATTTGGGAAAAGGTGGCAATCCCCTTGCCGCCTTATCTATAACTTTTTGGAATAGGGGGAAACGACCTTACCACCATTGTCCTAGGTGAAAATAGGTTAATGGTAGTCCTTTACCATCTTTGTGTCTAAGTTTTTTAAAAGATTAAAGCTAGTCTTATTTTTAAAAAAAATAAAAAAATTAATATAAAAAACTTTGTTTTCTACATCATATTTTTACTGTTTAGATGTTTTACTTATCTCTGTTAAATTATGTTTATGTATTTCCTATGATGTTGGGTTGTTTATTTATTATTAATACACTAATATAAGGGGAATATCCACCTCTAATTACCACATTAAACCATTGTTTCTTATTAGTAGCCTCTAGTGTATAAGGTGGCATGCCTGAGGTCACATGGCACCACCAGTTTGGTTTATGTTCAGAGTGAGTTGGGTTGAGACATTACAGTGTGGTATCAAAGGTGTTTTTTATGTTGTATTACTATTTTGGAATAGAGAATAAAAGGGATATAAAAATCTGTTGGAGCATGTGATGGAACCCGAACTAGTTAATCCTGAACCTGTTTATTACTAGATGTCTTGGTTACCATGGGTATGGTATTGATGTTTTTAGCTTTTCCTATTATGGTTATTTTTATTTTTACCTAGCATGACACACATGAGGTTTTAGAATTGTGACTTGTCAGTTATTAGACTTTTTACACTTGAAAAATTGTGAATGGATGCATCTAATGTGTCATGTTAGTAAAGTTGGATTCATATGACATATAGGCCTTTTATAGTAATTACTATCACTGCCAATAAAGGTCTTGGAATGTTTCAACACCATATCATATAATGTTTTCATGTGTAATTTATTAATTGAATTCTACTTATCTTGTTCAACTTGTATATGTGTTTATTGTATTAGATGGAAGGTCATGTATATCTATGGAGAGATGACCGGTGGTGATGATGATTTTGTGATCTATGAAGTAGGGGCATACAACAATCTACTATATCGGTAATTCATATGAAACCTTACTAAGAAACCCCTAGTGGGATATTATTATTTATGTTTGGTTATTTGGATGGTCAAAACAACTTATATAGTGTTTGACCCTATATCTCGGAATGACAGTCTACGTAAATAAACCACGTAACTATGGTTAATGGGATATATATCTTCATAGAAAGATACTGGTTGTATTAGTATGCCTACATGATTCATGAGGGGGGAGTCCCATTTATGGATGCTCATGAGAATTGGTGTATTTTTTGTAGATGTGTTGGAATATCATTATTTTTATGTTATGTGGACCTTATATTGGGTGTTTGGAATAGGGTTTTATGTTTTTTTGTGAGGTTTTACAAGTGTGATTTTCAATTATGGCCTAGTTGGGAGGACCTAGTAACCCTTGGGACAAGGCTTGGGATAATTGGGTTTTTTTGGTTCTTGTTATTCTAGCATAACCCATATGAGGGGTTGGCTCAAGAATGTGAGAATATTATAGGAAAGTATCCCATGTAGGTACTTTGGGGAATGAGATTTGTAAACTCAATGTACTACCTAATATGTGGTATGTTAATGGTGGTGAATCCTTATGTTTTTTGGGACTAAGAACTTTCAGAACTTCTTCCAAGGGATGTGATCTACTATCTTTGTTGTGGTAACGAGATTGGCTTCGTTGGGAAGGATTATTCTGGTGCCTGACTCTATTGAATCTGGATGTTATTTAGAAGAATGGTGGAAGAGTAGGTAGATGTTTTTGGTTTTGGTATATCATTGTGTGGTGGGTAACTATATGGTTCAACCAAAGATGGAAACCTACAATGTTTGGATGATGCCAATTAGTATGAGATAGAATGATTATCTATGACACAAGTGAAGTTCTTGAATTTGAAGAGGAGTTCTAAGGGAACTCCTAACCTGATGAGAATAACATTCCGAATAGCATAGCTAGGGGTTTAGGTGCATGATCCTAGTTTTATTACCTGAGACACATGAATTAATGAGTTATTTTTTTTGATTTAGTGGTATGGAGGCAAGCACCTATTTCCTTTGGAAGTGATTATGTTGAAGCATGTTATTCATGTGTGGGACCTTATGGATTTTAAATTAGTGAGTGGTTGTGTGCGAGCTAAGGACTAATAGATTTTTATGAGATATGTGCAGTATTGGGTTCCAAAGGTATGAAGTTAGTGGAAAATGTACCTATATTGTATATGATTCACAAGAAATGGATTGGGTGTTACAGCATGGATAATCGGATTTAGACCCTGAATAAAGCATCATGATGTGACGTGAAGGGTGAGTGTGTCTTGAAATGATCGACTAACATTTAGTGATGGGACCATTTTAGGAATTTTGTGAGGAGTGGTATAAGGTAATAAATATGGTGGGGAGTGCACCATTAGCCATTAGACGGTGTGGCCCTCATTGTGATTGGGAATTTATCAGGTGATAAATAGTGATTTTACCATATGCTAGGAATGGTTTGTAAATTGAAATTTTAGGTTATCACTCGATTATGAGTGTTCTAATCACATCCATTCATCATGTTTGGATATATTATGAGTTTGGACCATGGTGAATGTGATATTAGTCATAGTGATATAGCCCTATGTGGGTTATGTCATGGATTCTTGAAACTAATCATGAAATAGATATTATGTATTTTTGATGCCTATGAATAATTAATACCAATTAATATGGACTCATTAGTGAATAATAATATAATTTAGATGTGATATTAAATGGGTTCTGAGAATTGGTATTGGGAATGAGATGAATGGCTCGCTCGTACGTGTCATTTAGTTTAAATGGGCTTTGGTAAAATTAGAATTTATATTTTTCCGGAACAATAATTTCTACAATGATGTAATATAGTGATAGTGAGGGGAAGATCCCATAAATAATTTTTTAACATGCATGGAACTAGGGATTTATACCCATTGTGTTGGAGTCCTCATTAATTGGTTCGAGTTTGGTATTTAATTAAAGTTATTGAGTTTGGTTTAGGATTTAGGAAGAAGGTAGGGATCAGGATCAATTTTTTGTTTTAGGTAAAAATTATTATCTCGATCCTAACATAGCACATTCTTAAGGATTAGGCTTCAATGTAGTGAAAATATCACCAGTTACATATGGTAAAACCAACTAGATCTATCTAACATGTAACTATTAATTGGTCCAGATATAGATAACAACCTAGATGCATTACTCTAAGATTCTATAGAATAAAATATCATATGATAATGCTCATAGCCTAATCTACTCCAATCAGGTCAGGTTCATTCATTTCAGTACCCCATGATCTATATTTCCTAAAATAATTGAATAAAAAATTATTTTATAACCTGATTATTGTCCTTAGGGTTACTAAGTGGTGATTTAGATATATATCAAGTTTATAACACCCCTACTCTCAACCCTTTCCCTAAATTATTTATCCACTCACATTGGTAATAATCAAAATTGAAGAAAAAATTATAAACATTCTTGTTATATTAAGAAAATAGTTGGAATATGACAGTTTGAAATCAACCATTCAAGAATCAAGAATTTTTAATCAATACAATCAATAAATAAATCAACCACTTTCTTGAAATGATATAAAAGAAAGAATGTATGGTCCATCCATTGTCGAATGGAAACAATAATTGAAAACGGACATTTAACGGTAATGTTGATGAACAGAGTATAGAATGCACTATGGAATAATCAACAGTGCTTGGATTTAATAAAAATATTAAAAAAAATTATAGTATTTAGTTGGAGAGAAAATATTAAAGAAAGAAGATATATAACCAGAGGAAAGAAATAGAAATTAAATATAAAAAGGATATTTGTGTTATTGTATGCCTGATAAAATATAAATAGTGAGTATATTACACAACATGGTAACATATCACATTTTGTAATCTTGATCCATATTTTTCTCCAATTATTTGTATCTGGTGCGTATATCATCTTGAATCTTTTAGGTTTGGATATTTGAATCATCCCACAACATGTAACTATCCCTCATGACATGCTTCTTCTCATGATTCGAACTTTAAGCAAGGTGTGTTATTTTAAAGTTACATGATGTGTTTTTGAGATTTACATAATGTAACATTTTCATGGCTTATAATTTATTCACAACTTGATTTAGGACTTGTGACATGCTTTTAATGATCCATGCACATCATGTATGTTATTTTCATGAAGTGTAATTATCAATTTTTTCTATTTTCTTTGGATTTTCCTTTGGATGTTTAGAAACCTATCGTATGATATAATCAACAAATACCTATTTCATTATCAAGTAAAACATGAATAATCCATAATTAAATTTTATTAAAATGTATACACAATTTTTTCTTATTAAATTCCCCCAAACAAGAACAATTGTTTATCCTCAAGAAAAAATCATCTCAACGGGCATTCCAAAAGAAAAAATTATTAAAACTAGAAACATTTATTACAACTAGGAAAATAAAACTAAGTGTATACAGAAAAAATTAGTCTTCCAAAATTAATACTATAGAGAAAATTATTCTTTCCTTATAGTTTAGTTCTTTATTTAGATTCTAAATATTTTAATTGTAATCCAAAAACTATTTCTCAAATTCCATACCCATTTTTTAATTTCCCTAGAAATTAATTTTCTCTAATAACATAGGGTAAATATTTAACTAGATTTATTATCATACCCTGAATACATATTCCTAACCAAAGGATTGAATTGATTCTATCATCTCTAATAAGTAATGAAAAAAAAGTAATCATGGGGGCTTTAGAAAAAGGGTTAAAATTACTCTAAAGATGAGGGGTGGTGGGTAGAAAGTGAAAATAATGTTCAAAATTAATTTTCTATCTAAATTTTAATGAATTATATTATGTAAATTGCAATGATGTTGTTCCTTCAAGATCAAACAGTGCCCATTATCTAAATATATCAAACTAGATCCATAAATTTATCAATAATGTATCAAAAATGTACCATATTCCTTCCTATTTTGTGTCTTTTAATTAATTTTTCAAAATTATTATTTAGGAAAAATCTCACATACATCCCCTAACCACGTATGTTCATTTAGGGAATTCATCGGTTTGGAAATAGTGATTTTGGATCTTCCTTATACACAACCCAAAATTTTGTTTTTTTTGTATTTTATCAAAGTAATAACATAAGAATAAAATGAAAAAATAATACATGGATCATAACAAATCAGTTTGTTATGTACCAAAATACATCATCATAATAAAAACATCATATTTCTATCGATTGAAAATTCCCCCACACTTTTTCAGAATATAATCATGCATAAAACCAAGAACATGGTAGGAATGGATAATTGTCTTGGAATCATTGTATCCTAAAAAGGTCATTTATTGAAACTATGGGCTAAAAAAATTAAAAATTTAAGGTGGGTCTAAAAACAAGTGTCTCAACAAAGATGGCCTCAATCATATTAAAATTGTATTTGTTTAGTCATAGCCTCAATAAGATATCAATGAATGTTCTGAAAGGTTTATATGTCCCATATGTCACTCAAGAAATATTATTAGAAAATGATATGAAATCATAGGCTTATAAAAATCTTAATAATGAAACATATTATTTGGGAAAATTAACCTAGGTATAAAATCAATTAATAGGTCAATCGAAAGAAAATAAAAAAAAATTCTTAATTTTAATTAAATTAGTAAACTCAAAAATCATTCTAAAAATATAAACATGATAAAAACATGTATTTAAATAATTTGAAAATTACATTTATCTTTTATTTTAATGGGTGTAATGATTTTTCAGTTTTAAATCATGTTTCCAATGAAAAAAGTCTCCTGGATAAATGAAAAGAAGAAAAAATCCAAGTTTATCGACATTGAATCTCAAGGACTCCCCCACACACATAAAATGATATAGTTTCTACACTATCATGGAATGTACCAGGAAATAGATATGATAGATAGTGTAGAAAAATAAAATGGAAATTTTGAAAAGGTATTGTAGGGAATCAAGAACTCCCTATAATGAGTTTCATTCCATGGAAATCATTTTGAATCTTGATTTTGAATTTGGATACCTACATAATGGTTGAGGAATAATCCTAAAAAAGATCAAACATTAGTCCAAAGGGTTCAAATTTTTTCAAGTAGTAATATGGCTTGGAGAACACAATGAATATAAATGAATGTTATCTCAGATACATGCTGAAATATGGGTACAATGTATCTCAAAGAGAGCTGTGGAAATAATAGCTACCAAAGTAAAAATAGTAAGATTTTATGTATAAGACTAAAACTGAAGAAAACAAATGAATTATTGGTTGCCTCCCATAAAGCACTAACAAATTAATCATCAACTAGATTGATGGAAAAAATAATCAATTAAAATTAGTCCATATACTTAGAATTTCTATTTCTCTTGCATGAATTTGTGGGATTATCGTCGAGATCTCATGCATTCTTGGAGTGATTAACCAACTTTGGAGTGTACTGAGCATGAATCCAGTGTGTAAGGAATAGTATTTATGCTCGCCATGGTGGTGATGGTTTTAATAATAGATTTATAGTGATAACTCTTCCAGCTGGATCTATACATTATCAATTTAGTGATTCACCTATAGTATGAGGGAATATGTTGATGGAACATGCACATTGATGACCATAGAAGAGGAATATGAGATAGAAATGGCTACTATAACAGTGTAATGAAATGAAAAATAATCTAATAAATAGTGAATAAAAAGATTTAAGTTCAATGATACAATGGTGATATGGAATACATATAGTACAAAAATATGAGCACCCAAGAAGGGTACAAGAATGGGGGGACTATGATATACTAAGAACAATTAAAATCATCTAGCTTCTCATCTAAAGTTTTCTCCCAAAGTGAGGGTTCTTGTAGCCAGCCCTCTTAATCAAAAGTTGTAATGGAATAAGGGGACAGTGGATCAACATATAGAGGTGGTTTCATGGGGTTGGAAGTTGTCTCAGTGGTTTTTGGTGGTTCTATATCGATCCAGAGTGTTTCTGTGGATCTATAAGTTGTATCAATGAATGGAACCTTATTGGATGGGGTACTACTGGGACCCTTCCCTTCCGAGCCTACTCTACCAGAAACTCTTTCTGAGTAGCAAGATCTCTCTGCTCGGATGGAAGGACATTTGGGGTACTAGTTGGGGTAGAAATGGTGGATTATGAATGGAATTTTCTAGGTTTAGGATGAGAGGATATGGTGAATGGTGGTAGTTTTGGGTTAGTAAACTGAGAAAACTCTAAAAAGGGTATTCCCATGTTTTGGGTAATCTAGTGCATATTCTCTATGATGAAAAGGTGCACATCTCAGAGATCTTCTAGGTAAGATGGAGTGGGTGGTGAATTAGTAAATGTTGTGGTGGAAGGGTAGGGAATGTTGGTATTTGTAGGGTGGGAATAAAAGTGGTAGTAGTAGGGGATAGGTAGGATTTGGATGTTTTTTAGGTGGTGGATGGGGCTGATAAGGTGGGAGTAAGTGCTGGGTTAGCAACATAATCTTCAGGTACCTCATCAGCTTCCTAAAAGTATCCCAATATAAAAATGTTAATATCATTATCCTTGGATAGTACCTGCATACTGTTCTGCTAAAGGATGTTGATGGACTCCATAAGACTATGAGAGGTGAGGGGAAGGGCAGTCACAAACGTACAGATATGACAGGCTAATGGGACGATGAAGGATCCATCGATCAGTGTAACTCATGTCCAATTCACATGTTCTCTGTAGTAGACTGGGAACCGTGATTCCATGTTGATGGTAGGGCCTCACATGGTAGCAACAAGGATGAGTCAAACTTTTTTAACACTGTCGTGAGACTCTGTGTGATAAAAACACACATACATCAATAACCAATGAATAATGTGAAGTGTTTTACTTGTGAGCTATGTAGATTTGGTAATCTAAGATTCGTGATCATTGTGAGTGTCCTAAGAAATCATCCTCCATGTTCATTTTGTATTTTACTTTCATGGATTGATATGTAAAGTTTGGAATACATTTGATTTGTATAAGTTGTCAAAATGAAGTTTTAGCCCAATACCAAACTTAGTAAAAGATATCTCGTGTGTTCTGACACCTAATTTTAAGTGAAGGCTGCCAATGGCTACCTCAAAATTGTTAGGGAACTCAATAAATAGCTCTTGGTAGGTCTCCTCATACACATCAATAATGGAAGTGATGTGTAGGTGGTAAAGTATTTATATGACTCTTTGATAAGGTGTAGGGACTCAAGTATAGCTAAATATATAGTTTTGTTTGTCCTAAATTTATTTTTTTATAGACGGTTCAGTGAAAAATGGTTTCGGGGGTTGGAAAAATGATGGATGGGATGTATGTGGGGGAGAATGGAATCTTGTGACACACTAGAGGTAGATTGGGAATCCTCAGGGGCAGATGGTGCTATAGAGCCTGGATAGGAGGTGGATGAGGAAGATACGACGGGTTTTGAAGGTGCAACACCCCTTCCGTGCTTGAACAGAGGTGGATCGTTGCACTCAGGCATATTTTTGGTAGGAGGAGTTCATAACGTTTTTGTGTGTACCATTATTAGTACAATAGATTGGATAGGAAGGAAAGGATGAGAGGTATTGTAGAGGGATGGGGGATTCTTGGCCAATGGAGGAGGTGGGCGAGGGGTGGGAGAGGGTAGTGATGGAGGGTTCGAGTAGAAAGAGAGGGTAGCGAGGGAGGGGGTTTTCATGTATCACAAACCCTAGGATCAAAACACAAATATGTTATGGAATTAAATGATTTATATTGGGGGTACATGAAGTGTAATTCTAAGATTAAATAATTTCATTTGAGGAACAGTTCCATCGTGTATTTGATTACATGCTGTGTAATTGGGGATTTTTTTTCACTTTCTGGTATCAGATCCGGGCCCTTTTCTCCTATCATTTCCTAATCTATCCTAAATCTTATTCTATCTTAATCTATACTATATTGACATATCCTAGGTTTCCTTCCAATCAGTGCTTCATTTAACATCAATATCTTGACCTAGTGGTTCTAAAATGAATTTTAAAGTGATTATACATACCTCATGGAATGGTTCTTAATTAATATTCAATCATTGACCATTGATTAAATATTGGTTCTCTTCCTTTATGAAGTTTGATTTTCCAAATAGGAATACTTACACAACCATAAAGGGACCTGACCATTTTGTTTTTATATTCCTAGATAACCATTTTAAAAAGTATTTTAGTAATATGACATTATTCCATAGTACAAAACTCACCATGTGCGACACTAATCATGTCATTTCTTGGTTTTCTATTAATAATTATTTGAATTTTCATATTAATAATTTCTTACTTATTCATGTTCATCCAATTTTAGCATCCTAACTTCGCCATCCATTAGAGAGTCCATATTCAACATCCTAATTTCCCTGGATGAGTAATGATCTAGTTCTATAGGAAAATGGGAAGAATTTCCAAAAAATAATAGGAAGGGGGTGGTGTGGATTGGTATTTTGTATGCAGTTTGGTATTCCCATAGTGCATATTATAACATTATACCCCATCACTTTTTATTTTGGTTTACGGTCATTTCAAGAACTTTTTTTGATTTCCCTATTTTACAATTCATGTTTCTCGCTTGTTTACAGGTTGTAGGGAGAACAAGTGTTATAATGCATTCTTCACATCTCTAGTAATCCCCTAAAATATTTATTCGTAAAATGTTTTCTCCAATCACTAATGAGTAGTTTGGAAAATTATAATCTTGAAAACATATTTTTATTTAACAAATTCATGAACACTTTTTTGGTTTCTTGAGTGATAGCTTCAGCTTCTACCCATTCTGAGATATAGTCAACACCAACAAGGAAATAGAAATTTAAATGTGAATTAGGAAATGGGGACATGAATTCTATTCCACACATGTTGAAGATTTTGACTTCCATGATGGTGTTTTAGGGAATTTCCTTTCTTTTCCCTATAGTTCCATTTCATTGGCACTGATCAAAGCTTTGAAAATAATTTCTTGTATCTTGTGGAAGTGTGTTCCAAAAGAGTTAACATTTTTAGATTTTTACTACTGTGTGTTCTATTCCAGGATTCCCTCTAGTTGGTGTTATGTGACACATGTCTAACAAACATTGGTTCTTGTCTTATGGGATGTATTGTCCCATTAATCCATCATCCCAACACATAAAAAGTAGTTTCTCATCCCAGTATTTATGGGAAGTATTGATTAAAAATCTTCTCTTTTGATTTTAGGAGAGGTATGGGTAAAGGTATCCCATACTGATATAGCAATGTCTGGAAACCATGGTTTCTCTTTTTTGTTTAGGATAAAAATATTTTTATAGGGGAAGTCTTCGTCGATGTCTATATTATTATCTTCCTTACTGAGGAGAAATAAAAGTCTGGATAGATGATAAATGACATTGTTCTCTATTAATTTGGTGTATTTGAAGATGATTTTCATATTCTTGTAGTAATAGGATCCATCATATCAATCTTGTTTTTTCAAAAACTTTACTCATTAAATACATCAGGACAACATGATCGGTGTACATAACAACTTTTGATAGAATTAGTAAGGGTTAAACTTTTGAAATGCAAAAATCAATGCCTAGAGTTCTTTTTTAGTGGATGTGTATTTCACCTAAGAATCATTCATGGTATGATTGGAATAGTAGATGGGAAAGAATTTTTGGATGACCTTCTATACAAAAATAGTGTACACAATAGTGTCTCTTGCATCACACAATAATTCAATGTCTTTTTCCCAATCTTATTAAGTGATAATTGGAGAGGCCACTGGGTTTCTATTTAAAATTTTTGATTCCCCCCACCACTATTAAATGAATTTTAAAGGGTAATACTTTATTAATAGGTGTGTTAACGGGTGGTTAACATTTTTAAAATATTTCTCAAAGTGTCAGTAAAATCATTCATGGCCTATAAATATCTTTATAACATTAACTGTTGCGGGATCAGGTATATCTTTGACCACCTAGATATTTTCTGGATCACCTTCCATTCAAAACATGGAGATTTAGTGTGTATGGACTATGCCTCCTTAAAACTGTAAAGTTTTATTTTCCCTTTTTTAAGACTAAACACTTATCTTCATAGTATTGTATGACTAGTTCAATATTTCTTAAGAACTCATCGAAGGATGTTCCATATATTGAAAAAAAATCCATAAAACGTCCAATAATTCCTCTGCCATATCATGGAATATATGATTCATACACCTTTGAATGGTCATCGGTGCACTACACATACTGAATGCAATGCATCTATAAGAAAAGGTTCTAAATGGACATGTGAATATTGTTTTGTAGTAGTCATCTAGGTCAAATGCAATCTTATTATATCCTAAATATCCATATAGTAAATAATAAACTTCATATCCTTTGATTCTTTCTATAATTTGATCCATGAAAGGAAAGGGTAAATGATCCTTCTTAATTTATTTATTAATGTTTTTATAGTCCTTTAATACTCTCCATCCAACGACAGTGCAAGTCAAAATCAAATTATTTTCATCATTATTGAAAACTATGAGGACACCTTTCTTTGGAACTAATTATAGTTTACTCACCCATTCTCTATAAGAGATTGAAAAAAATATTCTAGAATCCATAAGTTTCTATAATTTTTTCTTAACTACCTCCTTCATTAGTGGAGTGATTCTCCATTGTGGTTTGGTTTTGGGTTTCACACTTTCTACTAAGAATGTTTTATGAGTGCATAAAGTGGGGATAATACCTTTGATGTAAGCCACTGCCCATGAAATTTACTTTATATTTATTTATAGAACTTTGATAAACTATTCCACTTGTAGTTGTGTTAGATCTGAGTTAATGATGATTGGAAGTGCAATCTTTGCCTATAGAAAAAAATAATTGAGTGTGCTTGGGAGAGGTTTCAAATCTAGTATTTTTGGATGAATGATAAATTGTAAGAAAGGTGGGATGGTTCCACATGTGATAGGATATATAAAGTCTATTTATTAAGATCAAACTCAAATACTTCAGAAGAATATAGTTCATCACTATTATCTGTGTTATCCATGTAACCATTATTCTCTCCAGTGCAAAAGATAGATTGTCAGTCAAATGAATCATCTAGTTTTTAAATCTTTCATTGGGTGAAATACTACGTGTTCATAACCCACTCTGAATATCTTTCTCCCTTGATTTTCATCAATTAGTGGTTTCTTATTGGCTAGGAATGGCCATCTTTAGAAAACTAGAACATCTCCTTCTTCTTCTATGTCCAAAATGAGGAAGTCTACTGGTAAAATGAATTTACTAATTTTGAATAGGAGATCCTCAATAATTCCTTATAGATATTTCACTAATTTTTCAGCATATTGGGGTGACACTCAATTAGGTTTGAGTTCCTCCAGTCCCATATTTCAAAATACATTCAATGGAATAAGTTTTATGCTAGATCCAATGTCACATGGGGGTCTTCCTAAGTTTCATTCTATTATGGTACATGGAATTGAGAAACTCCTAATATCAATCATATTTGGTTTAATTTTCTACTAAACAATAGAATATCATTCTTATTTTAGTTATATTACTCCTATATAGTCTATTTTTTGTTAGAAATAATTTCCTCAAGAATTTTTTCATATGTAGGAATTGGAAAATATTTTCAGAAAATGGAAAACATATTTGAAATTTCTTGAATATATTTACTAAAATTTTAAATTTCCATTTTATCCTTGTTTCATTCTTCTGAGAAAGGGGATATGTGTTTTTTGGTTTTTTGGTGCAATTTTTATAACAACTTTGGGCTTCTCTTCTAGTGAAACTTTTGCAGGAGGTGGTAATTCTAGAGGTTTATCTTGATGATTTTGATTTAATCCTTTATTTTCATCATCTTCAATGACTGTTGAAGGTTTCTTAGGTTACTCATATATTTTATATTCTTCTCCAAATGGTTTTATACAGTCCATCACTTTCTCCACCCTCAGTACCACTTTCTTTTCCTCATCTGTTGAGTATGTCTCAGTATTACCAAGAAGCATACTTGGTAATCTATCAGACAAGATCTTTGTGATTTGACCCATTTTATTATCATTATTTATAAGGGAAACCCAATGATATTTCATTTCTATTTCTTGGGAAGTCATCATCTTATTTTTTTTTTAAAAATGCATTGACAAAAATTTACAAATTTTTTTAAGGAAATGTGGTTAGTTTTGGTAGTCTTTACAGAGCCAGTTGAAATTATTTCTATCCACTAGAAGGTAATGGTTGTTGGAGATCTTATTATGGTGGCCTTGGAATGGGATTGATAGGTGGATATCCCAATGGTACTTGATTCCGGGGTGGTGTTTCATCACTTCTATTTTGGTAGTACCCATGGTTGTTTTCTTGTGGCTGTTGAGCATTCCTCTATTGATAATGCTTTTGTGGTTACTAGTATTGTTCATTTTGATGATTGTAATTAATGTGACTACAATCATGAATTTATTTTTCATCGACTCCTTCCCTATAGTCTGGATAAGATTGTGGACTAGTGCACATTTTTCATGATTGAATCTTCATTACAAGATTAGTATGGGGAGGTAGTGCATCATGTGGTTGAAAGGATTCCATCATTTCAGTAAATTCCTCTACTTTTTAACTATATGGGTGTTTTATTATACTCAGTGTAACATTCACTAAATAAATCGGTGATCGTTATGATATAAACTAGAATTTCATGATACATCATCTAGAAGTACATAGACTACTTCGGGTGTTTTGATCATTAAACCTACATTGATGACAAAATCTACCACTCTAAAAAAGGACAATTAGAGACCAATATGGAATGTTTTCCAGTGGATCCATACATATATCCCATGATTTATAAATTCCCATATTGATTATTTAAAGTGATCCCAGGCATCCCAAGCTGATTCTCTATCTATTTGAGATTTGATGTATTTTCAAAGATTCCATGTTCATATGGGCGGAAAATATTTATCCAGAAACTTTTTGGCTTGCTTGTCCCAAGTCGTGATCGACTCAAGACCTCGACTTTTAAGAAAATATTTTTCTCTATAATGTAAGGAGAATGAGAATACCTGAAATTAGATTACATCATAGGACAATACCTAGTTCAAAAAGGTATCACAGGCTTTTAATAATTTGGAGATGTGTTCGTGAGGATCCTTGATCTAAATTACACTAAACTAGCACATGTTCTAAATCATACTAATAATTCCAGGTTTGATCTCAAAATTATGTGCTTGGATAAGAGGGTACACAATACTGTGAGTGGAACCGTTGATTGAATTTATTCTATAATCCATAATGGTGTGATCCAATTGCATGTTGAGTTGATCTCAATTAATTTTTGGTGTAACTTATTTCATTTTGGGTGGGTTGGGACCAACAGGATTGATGTGGTATTCAATACTTGAATGTTGGAATGTAGAAATGTACCTTTGGATTTTAGGCTCCAAGGTAAGAGGTTCTTGTGTGTCAAGGAACTATAAATGAATGAGGGGGTCTTGATGCATTCACTTGGAGAGAATAATGAGGTTTTGGTGTCCAAAAGATATAAATAAGAGTGAAAATAGAAAGGGGATGAGGGAGGTAATTTGACGATCATGATGAAGGTTCATGTGCCTATGTACTATACAAAGATTCCCTACAAACGACATAACAATTTTATGTTCTTGCATATTTAATTTGATTCATGAGGGTTTTGGTTAGATTAAAATTTATATTTATCGCAAACTATACTTACTAAAATTACTTAGTATACTGATATATAGTGTTGATCCCACAATGAATGTTTTTACAGACCATGAACCATGGTTTTGTACCTGTTGTGTAAGACTCCATGTGAATTATTTTGGTTTTTGGATTTAATTAAATAAATTTAGTTTGGTTTTGGATTAAAGAAAATGGTATGGATGCAAATCAATTAAATGGATCAAGTAAAACAAATATTCTTGTTCATCACTTGGATTATTCACATGTCATAGGCTATGAATTTGTTAAAATATCACTAGATTATTATGGTAAAACGTATCATAGGCTAATGTTCATATCCTACTCTACTCCAATCAGGTTAGGTTTATTCATTTAAATATCCCATGGTCTAGTTTTCCAAAGAAAATTTAATAAAAAACTATTATATAAGATTATTACTAGCCATAGGGTTAACAAGTTATGATTTATAGATTCATTAAGTTCAAAACATCCCTACTGTCTACCCTTACCCTAAGTGATTTTCCCACCCATTATGGTAACAATCAAGTTTGAATAAATAATTATAAACATGCATAGAAAATTAAGAAAACAGTTAAGATAATATAGTTTGAAAGAAAGGGATCAATAATTGCGTGGTCCATAATCAAAATAGGAAATAAATCAATAGAACAGTTACTTGAAATGGTAAAAATGAAAGAATGTATGGAACAACAACTTTCGAATGAAAAAACATCATTGTTAAACAGATGTTGAATTGGGAACAGTAACGAACAAAATATAAAATACATTGTGGAACAATCAAATAGGCTTAGATTTAATCAAAATGACAAAAAAATTCTAGAGTTGGGTTGGGAGAGAAAAGAAGGAACAAAGATGACATAGAACCTGGTGGAAGTGTGAAAAATTGAATATGAAAAATAGTTATTCATTTTTGGACTTGCACTAGAATGTAAAAAGTTTTGATATTACATGTTGTGTAGACATCTCATGTCTAGTAATCTCAATCCATAGTTTTCTCGATGTATTTTTTTATCTAGTACTAATTTCATCTGAATCATTGAGATTTGTAGATTCGACTCATCTCACGATCTGTAACTAGTCATCATGACAAGCATATTCTCGTGACTAGAACTATAGGAGGGAAGTGGTATTTGAATGTTACATGACATGTATTATAGATTCACATCAAGTAATATTTTCATGGATTGTAATTTCATCATGACTTGGTTCATGACTTGTGAATTTCCATGAATGACGCCTACACATCGTTCAGTGATTTTCATGATGTGTCACGATCATTTTTTCCCAGATTCCCCATCTTTTCATTTGAAGTCTTAGAAACCTATACTCTATAATAATCAACATATACCCGGTGAATTAACAAGTAAAACATGAATAAACCTCAATTAAAGTCACTAAAAATGTATATACAATTTTATCTTATCAATAAACTAAAGATAATCCGAATGTGTTGTAGTAGTAATTCATTAGTGCTCACGAAAAGCATGATAAGTGTTCATTTGACTGATGATATAATCATGATATCACACCATGTGTTTCTTATATATATTGGTGTTGTACTTGGATGATTAGTGGATTCCTCTTAGCTTAAAGGTATCTTGTTTATTTATTTAATTAATATGCTGGTGGTAAAATCCAAGCACTTTTGAGAAGGATCATCCAAAGGAGTCTGGTCGGTGATTTTTTATTTTATGGATTATGGTTCATTTAAAACTAAATAAAGTACATCATATCAAGTTTTGAGAGTGTATTTTAGGGTAGTTAAGGTGTTCATAATGGATTCCATCTTATTCGTTGATCACATGTATGGGAAGTGAGAGTCATTAGTTTTGGTTCATAATTGTGAACAAGGGTTACTACCAATGTTTAAATAGTGTTCTCAAGTATTTGTTTTAATGTGGTGAGTTAATAAACACATAATTTTCATCATTTCAACATAGGTATGGAATTTTAAAAGTTAATTTTGGTGGAATAGTAACCAAAGCATTGAAATTGGAATATTAAAGTTGAATCTTATAGTGGAGAACATCATGGGCCAAATGGATAATTGGAAAACAACAACATTTTTACCTCAAGATAGTGGGGATCAGGTAATTTTTTCCTCGTTTTTTAAATATACATAAAATAATTGGCTTGGGTTTTGGTAGCTTTAGTGTTTTTAGTTTGAAGTTGTGATTTCAGAAAACATTGAGCATTTAAGGTTGGAATATAGTTTATTGAGATATACCTGAGAACTCGAATAAGTCATGATGTATAATTAGATGAATGAAAAGAATTTATGAGGATAATAAGTGTCATTGGGGTGTTTTTAATACCCAATATTCATATAGTTATTTAGATTGCAAGAGAGATTTGAATTTTGAGTTCGGTGAAGCGGTAATATTTTAATTTGATCTTACAGGTGAATTTTTTTAGGATGGTACACCACAAATGATATAGTTTTTACATAGAATGGGTCTCAAGAAGGACCTTATTATATCAATAAATAATTAAGGAGGTTCATGTTGGCTTCTAAGAAACTACTTTAGACAATCAGCCAGTTGATGGGTTCCACTAGCTCACTGGTGGTTTCTATTATTAGTGGTAACCACAACCTATATCCAACTGATAGTCAGAGACCTTCATCACCTGGATATTGATATTTTCAATGGGAAACAACACAAATTTTATCCCTCATTTTTTTAGATGGGTCCCCATTTACTCCTCTTTCATGTGTACAACATGGTAAATTGAATCTTCCTTCCCCTTCTCTTAAATACCCTTGATCTTGGGGTGTTATATGGATTTTCTCAATCATTTGAGGTTAGTTACATCCTCCACCAACCTTCATTGATATCCTCTTATTTTGATTCTAATTTCTACTTCTCCAAATGAGTACTTCATGGGATATGCCATCAGAGCATGGTGAAATCACTTGATTCACTTTGGGCTTCTCTTCAGCCAAGATAAAAAATTGCTTTTGGTAGAATCTACTAATGTTATCAAGGCGTTTCAAGAAATTATGTAACCATACTAATTTTCATAGTTTTTTTTATTAAATTTATCTTGAATTAATTTTGGAATAATCACTACATGTTCAGAAGTTTCCTAGGAATAGTGTTAGAAGCCCATCGAAGACATCACATGGGTATTTGATCAAGGTTTTATCAGGTGGTGTGTTCCTTATTAGTTGATATATAATTATTATATCTTTAATTAATTTGTAAAATATATTTTCAACATTTAATTATTTATGATATGATTATAATTAATTATATTGGGTTCTTGGGAATGATTTAGTGGATCAAAAATCGATGTGATCTTTGATTAGACTTGGAAAATGCTTAGAATCATGGGGCTATCAATAAAAACTTATGAAAATAAATGGAAAACATTCCAAAATAGGGAGGTGTTTTCTATACCCTCTATGTGGTGCATATAATTTCAATTATGTTTATTATCACAGGTGGTCCTACCAGAGAGGCATTCACATTAAAAAGGGTCTTAATAATAAATTTTTTAAATTAATTAAATTGATTAAATTTAAATCAATGTACCTTAAAATAGAGATGAAAAGATTCCAACCCACTTTGGATTTGTGAACTATCATGCATTCCTTGACCACCAGTGGTAGATTTTGCAACTAGTTATATGATTCTATATGTTATATAGTCCCCTTAAGTCGGGTGACATAGTTGAGTGTGACCTATTTGTCATCGTGTGGGTCACCCTTGTGACCTCTTAGAATAGGTTTTGTGACTTGGAGAGAGAGTTTTTTCCTTTGTGGCTTGTATAACCCTTGTGGCATCCTTCGAGTGACTTTTTGGGACTCGAGTGGATTTCTTGAGATTGAGGACCCCATTAGGGTGCCTATAACACCATAATATTTTTATGAAATAGATTTTTAAATAATTTTATTTATTTGATAAATTTCATTTCACACTATACTATATTAATATTTTGTTATATGCAACATTGGATTAGCTTGCATTACATGAAACACTGAGTTCTTATGAAAGATATTTTGTTATTGTAATTATTTAAACAATATAATTATAACCAAACAATTAAAATGAAGGTTATTAACATTGTTAATTAAATTGTGTAATTATTTTTTACATGTTTATATATAATTATTTCACCAATTAACTATAAATTAATGTAAAACCCTTTCTAAAATAAAATTAAATGTTTTTCTGAAAAAACTATTTATATGTGCAGAAGTGTGTTTATACAAATAATAGACAAATAATACTTTTTATATTATATTAATGAAATATATATATATATAACATTCAATCTATTTTTTAACATTCATTTTATGTGTTTTCTATGCATGATATTACAACAAGTCCAATTTTATGTATAAAAGAACTATTTTTCCAAAAAAAGGTAATATTTCCACCTTTTGATGGATAAATTATTAAAAAATATTTTTTGAAAATTTTATAAAACATATTTGAAAGATTAAAATTATTATTTTAATGAATAATATCAAATTTTTCTTTGGTTGAATTTTTTGTATTTTTCTATTATGTTTCATGTTTTCTGAATAGTAAAAAATATTGCATTTTAATTGAAAGCAGATTTTGCATCTAAATAATTCATAGTGTAAAATTATATTTTTAACTAGTTTTAAAGTATAACGAGATAAAAATTTCATAATTTAATATATTTTACGTCGTTGGAATCAATTTCAAATTGAAATTGGATATAAAAACATTCCAACTTTATTAACATTTTTACTTTAAAAACATATGGTTTGTCGCGTGTGCGAGATTAATTTTAATTAATTTTAGATAATTATTTAAATTGATTTTAAAAAAATTGTTTCCATATTTAGAGTCATATAGTTAAAATTTATTAAATATTCCAATTTTATTTTTGGGCAATATGAATAGTAACTTTAATAATTTTTATTACCACGGTTAAGGGAAAATTGGGTAATTGAGGGTAAAAATAATATTTTAAATATTATAAAAGTACCATAACACTTTATAAAATTTTCTTATATGAATTTAATTATATCCTTAACAAATAATGATCCAAATTTAATAATTTAAAGGACACTTTTCCCTGAAAATGGCTTTGATATTATTAAAATCAAAGAGTTTGACAAAAATGTAGCACTCTTACTTTTAATAAGTATAATATTTTTAATTTGGGGTTAAATAGAAGATATTCTCTACTATATTTATTATTATAAAATAAAAAATGTTTTTCATACATCATGTAAATTTATTTATAAATTTAGTGAAAAAATAATTATCCTAAAAAATTACACAATGATGATGGAGTAAATATTCAATTAATGAAAGATTCAATTAAATTATTTTAGAAGTTTTAAAATAAACATAATTTTAATTAATTATGGTGATATAAGAATTTTTTAGATTATTATGATATATTTTAGGTGTATTAAATTATTTTTTTCAAATATAACTTGTTTACTTGAGTTTCTTAAAGTCAGAGTAGTGAATAGTGTCAAATTTGACACTTATCATATTTTATAAAGATAATGTATAATTAAATTCATTAGAAATAATAAAAATATTCAATAAGGAAAAAGGTGATTAGATGTGGTTTTAAATATAATAAATTTTATATTTATGGTCCACTTCACATTTTATGTGTAAAAATTACTTCCTTTTAATATAGAAAAATTTGTTACCATATTTAAAATTAAAATGGATTAACTAAGGGTTAATTAAAATGAAAAGGTTTAAAATAACACAAAAAATATATAAAATATATATTTTGATGAAATTAAAACCTTATAATATCTTATATTTTAGTAAATATCCTTTTTAGTTATTTTAATTGATATGGAATTGATTATAAATTAATCTTTTGTGAAATTAATAGAGTACCCATCCCCTCTCTTATAAAAGGGAACTTGTTCTCCTATTTTATTAACACATAGAACCAAATTTGTTTCAGAAACAAATATGTCTAAATACCCTCCCAATATAACTTAATTCATTTTATAAGCCTTAATTTCAGCATAAATTCAACCATGGATGTCCTTTTGTGCAAACCAAAAGAAGATACACGATTAAGGGGTAATGTTCATCAACAAACATTTTTGTTTCATTTATTCTTTGAAACCCCTAAATTATTTTTATTTATTGTTTATATGGTAACATAATTATCGTAAATACACTTATATGTTGTTATATTATGTTTTATACCTACAATCAAACACACTTCCTTCAAATGAGACATCCAATCATTGTTCGTGTGTATGGGGGACTACCGCCTTGTGAACCAATGTCACTTGTTCTTTAAATTCCACCTTTCAAGGATAAAAATAATGAATTAATTTATATTTTTTATGATATATATGATATTTCATGATGTATTTATTCTACTTTAATTATTATATAACACATAGCTCCATGATTTCCATTTTTTCGAAATACGATAACTTCGTTTATGGATGTGTGAACTACCGCCTCATGAAAGCGATGTGACTCATTTACACATTACATGGAATGTATTAATGATGGGTCTAGTGAAATTATATTATATATATGACATAATAATTCTACTATAATTATATTATTTATATACATGTATGTAATTTACATTCCCTCTTTCAATACGGCTAAAAAATGGAAACATGGTTCATGCGTACGTACGACCTACCTTCTCCAGGAACAGTGTATTCATTTTTATATTTATATATTTTATATATTTTTATAAATACATATATAATGAATATATTTTTTATTTATTTATTTTTTATTTTTTTATATGATTAATCATGTTATAATTAAAAGGACCAAAAATATAATAAATCTAAACACATGAAAAAAAACAAAGCGGTTATTACCCAAAATGTAACTTTAACATGGAATTGTTAATAAATGGGTTATAGAATAACAAAATTGAATAATATATGTAATGATATTATTTAATTTGGTTATTTAATATATTTATAATAAATCTGAATTTATTATATATGAGGGTCTCATGTGTACGACTAGAGTCAAGATGTAGGGTAAGGGGATTTCCAGTCTCACATTTATTTCTATGATACATATTTGATATTAACCACTAATTTAATTTTTTTGGTGTATATACATCCGATGAACTTAATATATGATACTTATCCTTAAATTTATTATTATTTAAATATCCATTTTATGATCTATCTTTTGTGGGGTTTACAGTTCAAAAGTTACTAAATTGGTAGGGGGTTTTGTCTCAATTTGTCTTCTTGAGACACATGTTATGTTATGATCATATATTATTTTATGAGGTGTATATACTAACCTTTTACATATTTACTTCATAATATACATCTTTTCATTAAATTGATAGGTTCATGTATTTTTCTTCTATATTCATTCACAAATTAGTGCTCCTTCAAAACAATGTTTTCTAAAAATGTTTTAAAGGTGTTTTAAATGATATTTTAACCATTTTAAAGAAAATGTATTTCAAATATGTTTAATATGGTTTCAAATATTACATTATAAGGTTCTATTTTATTTTCAATGAAAATTGTTTTATAAATTTCTTATGATTTTAAAAACATTTTTGAAATGGGAAAGGGTATTTTCCTCAATAAATGTTTTAAAATTATTTTTCAAAATTATTTCCCCTATAAGATGACATCTATTGGTGTTACTCATTCTTTAATAGGGATATGATACAATTATACCATTCATATTAAATATAATGGGTTATTATTTTATGGAATGATTTATATTAATCCCATTAATTTTCAATGAGATATGATATGATGAAATATTTAAGAAAACCATTTCTTTTCATATTTTATGACGTGAATAACTATTTAACATCATGTGGAACATATATGTATGATTTTATTATATGAAATTTAGAAACTATATATACCTACAATTAATTAGGTAATGAAAACTTTTCTATTAACTCAAAGGGTAAATAGGAGGTCATCCTAAGATCAGAACAAGAGGGTACACAAGAGGTCATCATATGCCTTCAATAAGAGTCTACATGGGAGGTCATCCTAATCCTAGAATAAGAGGGTACATGAGAGGTCATCATAAGAAATAAAAAATATGGTAAATGGGAGTTCATCATATGTATATAATAATATGGTACATTGGAGTTCATCCTAAGCCCACAACAATGAGGTACATGGGAGGTTATCTTAATCTGGAAAATAGAAGGTGGTTGAAGGCTATCCCAAGATTGATGTAGGTACACTGGTGATTATCCCAATACTAACATACTATGAATGTATTGGTAGGTATCATTGACTTAATATATTATAATATTATGTATATGAGTAAAATTTAATGTCTTATTCCATTGTTATACACTCCTGGATCATGTGATTTGATTATCTTATGATTCGTGTCTTATAAACTACCAATATTTATGTCATTACTATGTTATATAATCCTTAACATGAATGGTATAATCTAAAAATGTTTTATTTTTCTTATAACAACCTTATGTTCATATTATTCTTATATATCTCCATTATTTACCTTTACTGAGAATTTTTTCTCATCCTTTTGTATGTTTCTTTTCCCCAGGAAACAAAGAACGGTGTTATGTATGATATGTCAATAAGGATTCTAGTTGCGAAGAAATATGTGGGGGATGAATTAGATGTATTATGTTCTAGTTTTTTATGTTTCCACATTTCTAAATGCAATAAAATAATATAGTGTTAGGGAATTTTTGTTGGTAATTTATGAAATATTATGTAAAAAAATAATGTAATGTCTATGTATGAAAACAATGGGCTGTTATAGTTGGTATCAGAGCAAAGGTTTAGTCAACCTTTGGAAACCTATATTAGAAAACTTTTGTGAGATACCTGGGGATATTTATAAGGATATTTCTAGTGATTTATCTAAGGATAATCCTAAGGTGTCATAGATATAAAATTATGTGTCTTGATTTAGCCATTATATAAGTCATTTTTCTTGATTATTTGTTTTTCTAATATGATATCTTATCTTAGTTTATGGTGGGAACTAGAAGGGATAAGGTTAACATTGACTGTTTGAGATGTGGAAAGTATGGGAACTATTAGAATAAATTTCCTAAGTGTAAATAAAATACAATGAATTAGGAAAGTGTTATGAGTATTGGTTATACAGTTGATGAAAAAGGGACTGCAAATAACATGTTAAAGGTGTGATATGTTCTAACAGTATTGTTTAAATTAAATGTAATAAGTATTATTTGGTTTAGTTTGAGCAACATTAAAATATGATTCATATTTTATATTATAGGAAGGAATAAAATGATATATCCTAAGTAATGTCTTAAGAATAATGTTAGATGATTACTGTTTTTATGTTATATAATTTAACAATTATGTTATACGAATCATGAAATATATAATTATTTTCATTATATGTTTTTTATTAAGGATTGAAAAGGATATTTTGAATGGTTATTAAGACCTATAAAAGTGATTTAATGGCTATGCTTATATTCATGGGAAACACAATATTAAGGAAAAGATGACCCTTAATATGTCCCTAATATTGAGATAATTATGTTTGGATGAAAATATTTTGGTTATGAATATGTAAATTGGATGGAACTGATTACCTTGGAACTGATTTGGGAGTTTTTTTAACAAAGTGGTTTATCTGATCAGGGATTGAGTTTACAACATTTTTGTCCTTATGGAGTATATCCAATAATATTTGGAATAATAAATAATTCATGTTTTCACTAAGTATTTGTTGTAATTATGGTTATTATCATGTTTAAAAAGAGTATATGATTAAGGTATTCACATGTATGGTATGTAAAAAACAATAACTACATTATGATATAAGGGCAGTCAATGTTAAGATAATTTTGAGAAATTTATTGACCTTATTTCAAAAGTTTTTTACATTTATCTTTCAAAATGGTTATATGGTTAAAAAAATATGAAATTATTTATATTAAACTTTGAATGAGGTTTTAGAGATTAACGTATTGTCTTTCCATAAGTGGATTTATAAATATTGGATAACTAGTTCTATCCATTTTTTATAAATAATGACATAATGAAATATCATTCTATTTATGGATATCATGATATGATAATACTTTAGGTATGAAAACTTCACTATCATTTCTTGGAATAAGATATGAATTGGAAATTGATCGACGCACAACAAAGGGTGAGATTGTGCTGAAATCAAGTAAGTATATCTTCTCATAACTATTGGAAAGGGGTATTAAAATAATATATTTTATCATTATCAAAATTTTTATGATATCTAAGACCTCTTTTAAGTTTATTTTTATTATGGTTTTGTGATTATTAAATTTATCCTAACCATGTTCTCTATCATTATCCATCAGAACATGGTAGTTAGAATTATCTTCCATGTCCATGTTTTCACTTTCCATAAATGTTCACTTATGTGAAAACCTAGTTATTAGTTACTTTGGGTAACTATTAAGTTTGTAACTTTATATTTTTAAATGATGTTTTAGTATTCATTTTTATGTTGTGGGATTCTACAAAAGGAACTTTCTAGTATCAAATATTTCATAACCCCAATGAATTTCTAGCATGAAATTAATTTTAATGGTGTAGAATGTAACCCCCTGAGATTTGTATGAAATGTATTTTTAAAGAATCTGATTTATTTGATAGCTTTAATTTCATGCTACAACATATTAAGGTTGCGTTACATACAACACCATATTATCTTTCATTACAAACTACATTGAGTTTCTACGAAACATCATTCTATCATTATAATTATTTAAACAAGACAATTATAAACTGTCAATTAGAATTATGGGCCATAATAGGATTAACTGACTTATTAAATTATGTTTTACACATGTATATATACTTTTTTTACCAATTAATTATAAATGATCGTAAGAACCTTTTAAAAATAAAATAAAATGTTTTTTTGAAAAACTATTTAAATGTGCACCAGTGTGATTTATACCAACAAAAAATAAAAATGGTTATATTATATTAAGGAAATATATATATATATTAATATATTAAATATAAATTTTTACATCCATATTATGTGTTTTATAGTCATGATATAATAAGAAATCAAATTTTATGCATAAAATAAGTATTTTTCTAAAAAGGTATTTTTTCCACCTTTTTATTGACCACTTGTTAAAAAAATAGTTTTGGACACTTTTATAAATTATATTTTAAAAAATAAAATTCATATAAGAAATAGGAATATAAAATTTTACTTTATTATTTTTTTGGGTATTTTTCCATTAAGTTTCAAGTTTTGATAAATAGTAAAAAATATTTCATTTTAATGGAAAACATATTTTTTTCTAAATAATTTATAGTGTTACATTTTATTTTTCATTGCTTTTAAATTATTATTAGATAATATTTTTATCCTATAATAAAATTTAGGTCACTTTAATCAATTTCACAATGAAATTGGGTATAAAAAAATTCTAAAAGTTTGAACATATTTACATTTAAAACCAATTATTTCATCACGTCTACAGGATTAATTTTATAAATGATTTATAAAAATTATATGAATTGAATTTATAAAAATTGATTCCATATTTGGAAACACAAGGTACAAATTTATTAAATATGTCCCCTTTATTTATGAAAAATATCAATAGTAACTTTAATAATTTTTATTACCATGCTAACAGTAAATCGGGTAATTAACGATAAAAAATATTATAAATATTATAAAACAACCCTAAAAATTGACCAATTTTTATTTTATGAACCTTAATATACCCTTAACCCATAATTATCAAAATTAAATAATTTAATTGAGACTTATCCATGAAAATGGCTTGGATGTTGTTAAAATCAAAGAGTGTGACAAAATGTTACAATCATAATTTTAATCGGTGTAATATTTTATATATGGGGTTAAATAGAATATATAATCTACTATATATAATATTATGAAATATTCAAGGTTTATTTAAATAATAGAAACTTATTTCTAAATTTTACTTAATAAATAATTGTTACAAATAATTACACAATGAGGATGCAGTAATTATTCAATTAATGAAACATTAAATTATATTATATTATAAATATTAATAGAAACATAATTTGAATTAATTAAGGTGATCCAAAAAAATTATAGTTTATTTATATATTTTAGTGGTTTATTAAGTTTTTTATTTTAAATATATATATTTTTCATGTGTTTCTTAAAGTCAAAATAATGAATAGTGTCAAAATTGACACCTATTATATTTTATGATAATAATATTTTTTAATATTGTTTATAAATATAAAAATATTCAATAATGGAATTTTGAATGATATATGGTCTAAAATGTCATATATGTTCCATTTATGGTCCAATTTAATCTTTATATATAAAAATTTTTTCCTCTTAATATAGAAAACGGTGTCACCACAGTTAAAATTAAAACGGCTTAACTAAGGGTTAATGAAAATGATAATGTTTTAAATAGAACCAAAACTTTTATAAAATATATTTTTTGATGATATTAATACCTTATTGTATCAAATATTAAAATAATGGGACTCTTGTATTATTTTTATTGATATTGAATTTATTATAAATTATTCTTTAGAGAACTTCCTCGAGTGCCTCTCCACTATCTTATAAAATGGAACCTCTTCTTCTCTTTTATTTATTGTTAAAAACATATTTGGTTCGAAATAAATATGTCCAAATATCCTTAAAACATTCATTACTTAATCCTTTAATCCTTAATTTGGGAATAAATCCAACCAAGGAAGTCCTTTTTTGCAAATCAAAAGGAGATACCCAAAGAAGAGGTAATGTTCATCAATGAAAATTTTTGTTTTATTTATTCCTTGAACCCCAAAAATTATTTTTGTTTAATGATAATATAGTAAAATTAGTTTCCCAAATATACTTATATGTTTTTAATTAATTTTTCAACCTACACTCACACACACTTCTATCAAATGGGATACATAATCATATTTCCTGTGTACATAGGACTACATGTTCACGGATCAATCTCACTCGTTCTTCCATTACCACCATAAAAGGATGGAAAAAATGATGTAATATTTATTTATATATGATATAAACAATTTTTATTATGTATTTAATATTATTTAATTATTATATAACACATTCCTTCAATATTTAATTTCTATATATATAATAACTTCGTCTGTGGATGTGTGGACTATCGCCTCCTCAAAGTGATGGGATTCATTCACACATTACATGAAATGTATTAAGGATGGGTTTAGTGAATGTATATGATAGATATGATATTATAATTCTATGGTAATTATATTATATACATACATATATGTCATTTAATTTCTTTATTTCAATACAACAAGGAAATGGAAACAGCATTCATGCATACATACGACCTTCTGTCTCCGTGAATTGTGTATTTAATTTTCTATTTATATATATTCTTTTAGATTATTATAAATACATATGTAATGAATATATATGGAATTTATATCATTTTTATCATTCTATATGTAATTAAATCATGATATAATTAAGATAACCAAAAATATAATAAACAAAACACAAGCGATAACCAAAGCGGTTATTAGCTAAAACAAAACGTTAACATGGAATTGTTAATAAAATGGTAATAGAATGCCATAATTAAATCATATATGGTATGATATAATTGAATACATTTATTTAAATTATTTATAATAAACTTATATTTTTTATAAATGAGTTTTTCATGAGTACGACGAGAGTCAAGACATATGGTAAGGGGATTTATAGTCTTATTTTATTTCAGCAAGACTTATGCCATATTCACCAATTTTTTATTTAGTGTGGTATATATAATTACCATGAATGTAATATATGATCTTTATCAAACTTAATAGTATTTACATATCCATTTTGTCATCATTCATGCATGGGGTTTACATTTCAAAAGTTATCAAATCAGTAAGGGAATTTTGTCTCAATTTTACTTCTTCAAACACATGTTATGTTATGCTCCTATATTCTTTTATGAGGTTTATATACTTACCATTTATGTGTTTTATCATTAATATAATTTCTTTCATGATATTTTAATCTTATGTAAAGTTATTCTCTCTTCAATCAGAAATCTTTGTTCCTTTAAAACATTATTTTCTAAAAATATTTTAAATGTGTTTTAAATGTTCTTTTAAGAATTTTCAAGAAAATGGATTTCAATGATCTTTAAAATGGTTTAAAATATTCTTTTATAAGTTTCAATATTATTTTTAATTAAAAATTATTGATTAATGTTTTATGATATAAAAATAAATTTTCAAATAGTAAAGGATATTTTCCTTAATAAATGTTTTAAAATGATTTTTCAAAATTATTTTCCATATAAGATGACATCCATTGGTGTTACTTATGCATTATTATGGATAAGATCCCAGTATATAATTCATATTTCAATAAATGATGTACGTTTTTATGGAATTATTTTTATGAATTCCATGAATTTTCAAAGATATATGCTATGATGAAATGTTTTTGAAAACCATTTCTTTTCATGATTTATTATGCGATGAGTGATTTAAAATCTTATGGAACATAAATGTATAATTTCATTATGTGATGGGTGGGAACAATATCTCCCCCAAATGAATTGGGTAATGATAAATGTTATATTAAATAAAATGGTACATTGGAGGTCATCTTAATTCCACAACAAGATGTTACATGGTAGGTCATCCTAAGCCCGCAACAAGATGGTACCTGAGAGGCCATCCTAAGTCTTTGACAAGAGGATGAACTAGATGTAATACTAATATAGTAACAAAAGGGTAAAAGTGATTTCATCTTAAGCCTGTGATAAGTGGGTACAAGGGAGTTCATTCAATGTTAATAATAATAGTTTACATGAGATGTCATCATAATCCTAAAACTAGAAGGTATCAGGGGTAATCCCTAGACTAAAGTAGGTACACTGGTTATTATCCTATTCCTAATATACTAGGAATATTTTGGTAGGTATTATTTACATAATTTATTGTAATAATATATTTATGCCACAAATTCCATTTTTTATACTATTTTTATAGCCTCATGGCTCATGTGCTTTGATTATCTTATGATTCATGTCTTATGTACTTCCAATCATTAAGTCGTGACTCTTGCATATGATCTTTGACATGAAGGGAATGATCTTAAAATGTTTTTATTTTTTTCTAATATCCTTATGTTCATGTTATGATTATGTATGTACCTTATTTACCCTTCATGAGTATCTTTACTCATCCTTTCTTATGTTTCTTTTCCCCATGACACAAACAAAGTTAGAAAGTATGATGTGAAAAAAAGGGTTCTAGTTATGAAGAGATCCGCTGGAGATGATGTGGATATATTATGAACCAGTTTTTTATGTTTCCATTTTTAAAAAGGCACAAAACTAATATTGTATATGGGTGTGTGTTTGTGTGTGTAATGTATAAAATATTATTAAAAAATTATGTAAGGTCTGTATATGAAAATCATGGGTCATTATAGTTTCTATACCTATGTATTATCCTAGGGACCCATTGTTTCCCCATGAGTGATTATACCCAAGGTGATCATAGATAGATTTAGATAGAGATTTTTGGATTTTTGAGTTCATCGTACCCTTTTTATTACTGTCTTTTTTGGTAGGTGTGTATGTTCAGAATGGTAAATTCCCTTGGGGTATATCGGTTATTATGATTAATAAACTCTCTTAGGTTGGTCCTTTTTTATGAATGCTAAATTCCCATAGGGGAAGTATTTTATTTTCTTGGGAAATTTCCCTTGGGTTAGAGTTTTTAATATATTTGGAAAACACCCTTGGGGTATTTAATTTATTATTTATCTAAAATTACATTAGGAGGTGCTTTATTTTATGTTATTAATGGTTGAGAACATTTTTATAGGGGAGATATGTGATATAAGGTAAATAAATCCCATACGGGAGGTTTTTGATTCTTTTGGGATTATGTCTTGTCTAGGAAAAATCACAAATGGGAGGTTTGTGATATTATTGGATAAGAAAACTCTAGTATGGGGGTTTTAATACTTATATATATGTCAAGGAGAGATATGTGTAATGAACCAGACCATTCAAACATAAATATCACATATTTTTAGAATAATATTCAATATATTTCCTAAACACACACTCAAGGACCATCATAGTTTATTTTATTAGGAGACCAGAAACATAATATTCTTATTTCTTGAAATATATTCAACTTCTCCCATTATCATATTCTAATATAGTAATCCTATTAGGTTTATCCTTGCCAAAATTTTCTTCATAACTTGGGAATGAAACATAAGAAATGGTTAGCTCAGATTCTATGTAATGGAAAACATAAAAGATATCAATATACAATAATATGAAATTATATAATAATTATAAGGGTATTTGATCATGTAAATAACTTATCAAGTTTATACCCATCCATTCATAGATCATAAATGTGATTCATGGTATAACATTGTATCATTTCAGAAAAAATAGGCCATAAGAGTGATAAATTGTTATAAAAAATAATGAATGATAAGTTCATGTCACAAAAGTGTGGAATTATTATAAATATAAAAAAAATCATATTTAAAGGTTAAATACTAAGACCACCAACATATTGTATCAAGACTTATAACCCATTTCCAATTGTGGATCACGATACACCTATTTCCCATCGTGGATCAGGATGATCCTATTTCCCATAGTTTACACACATATATTCCATAGTGGATCAATCCCATCAACTTTTTCCCCATTTTTATCTCATGATATATAAATATTTACCAAATTCATTGCATGTAGATATAGGTCCCGCAATATTTGGGTATAATTTTACCACTATACATGGTTATAACATAACCACCATCCTAAGTTATAACATGACCACTATCATATAATTAAAATCATACATATGTGTGCCATAAGATCATAAAAAATACATATCATAACCCATGAAAATAAAATGGTTTCATAAACATTTAATCATAATATAACTTGTAGGAAATAGTTAAGTTTCATAATCCTTTCATCATTTTTATAACCTGTGAGGAACTAATTTGGTTTCATAATCATTTTTTCATGGTATTACTCATGGAAAAATAAGTGGATTTCATAAGAATTTTATCAGGGTATAAACCGAGGAAAATAATTTGGTTTCATAAGAAATTTATCATGGTATAAACCATAGAAAAATATGAAATTTTCGTACACATTTTATCATTGAATAATATAGGGAAGATAAATGGGTTTTTAAATATCTTTTCAGCATAAATATAAACAATCTAGAGAAAGAATAATAATTGTATCTTTGGATTACATCCCTACTAAATCCAACATAGCATCAAAGGTCATCATCATAGATAGAAAATGATTTTAAAATATAACTTGGGATATTTATTTAAGAAAATAAGATTTATTTTAAAATTACTTTCTAAAACTAAAAAATCCAAAAAATATTTTGAAAATCCTTCTATTTCAAAATAACCTTAAAATTTTATAAAGGAATCATTCAAAATCAATCAAAAAAATTCTTATGGAAATTTTTTTTTTCATATTTGAAAAAAAAAAATTAAACATAATTTTTATTTAAATCCTTATCATTGAAAATAAAATTGAAAAGATATGAATTAATATTTAATAAAAAATAATGGTTAAGAAGGTGAGAAATTTTGTTCATGTAGTATATGTTTAAACAAATATTCCTTTCACATTTTCAGAAAAATCCAAATAATAATTGTTTAGAAATCAACATTATGATTACTTTAAAAAAATTAAAAAGTCAGAAAAGGATAATTTTTTTAATAAATAATTATAAAAAATTTAGAAAAAATTTAAAAAAAATTACAAAACATGGTTTTGGAGGGAATGGGGATTTTTATCAAAGAGAGAAATGAAGATGTTTTTTAGAACATTATTTTAAACTATTGAGTAAATAAAGAGAAAAATAAAGGGAAAGAATGTTTCATCATTAAATAACCATATGATAATAAAATTCATGATTTTTTGAGATATTGATCATAATATTTCATAATTGTAAGTATAATCATAATCAATCCTGATAAACAATGAGATTGTAACATTAAACTCTTATCACATTGGTAAATCATAATCCTAATAACCATAAAATAATAAAATTAAATAAAATATATAATATCATTATAATAAATATACTTATGTTATAACATTTCAATATTGATTTATATTAACCTCATAGAATAATATTGGTTCATAAGCTTACTTGTGACCCAATGAATGCAATTTGAGACAAAAATACTTTACCTCTTTTATAGATTTTGAAACAAAAACCACATGAAAGACATATCCTAAAATGGATTTGTAAATAACCATAAATTTAAGGATAATAATCATAAAATAAATTTATGGGAAGTATATACACTACATAAATGATGCACATGGTGAATATGGCATGTGTCTAATAGAAAAATAAATGTGAGAATAAAATCCCTTACCATAAGTCTCGACTTCCTTCTTACATGTTTGAAACTCTTATATAATAAATATAATTTGATTATAAATATATTAAAGAGCCATAAATATGAATATAATACCATATGTGATTTACTTGTGAGCCTTTATTATTTGTTTGTTAACAATTCCATATTAAAGTCGTATTTCGGGCAATAACCACTTTGTTTTTTATTTTCTTCCATTTTAATTTAATCATGGTTCCATAATATAAATAATTTTAAACATGATATAAACATAATATATATTCATTATATATGTATTTATAGTTATATATAAAAGTTGTAGATAGAAAATGAAATAAACCATTAATGAAGAGAGTGGGTCATACGTGTGCATGAACGTTGTTTCCATTTTCCAATGAAAGGAAAGAAAGAAAATAAAATAATATATTATAATTTAAGTATCATTTTTATTTCATATATATCACATATTTTCATTAAACCCATCCTTATTACTTTAACATAAATCATGAACTTATCACATTGCTTCACGAGGTGGTAGTCTTCCATACAAATGAATGAATTTATCGTATTCTCATTGATTGTAAGGAAAGAAGGAACATATGATATAATTATTTTAAAAGGATTATATTATAATTAATGTCATATAAATATGTCAAATCCCTTATTATTTGTATCATTTAAATGAGGTTATGGAAAATGAATAACATCGATTCCTAAGGTGATAGTCTAACATACACATGATCGATGATTTATATTTTCCATTGATGGGAGTGGATATGGGTGTATGTTGTTACATTAAAATAACAAACATATAATTATATATTATATAATATTTTTATTATATTATAATTTATAATACATAATTGAAGTTGGAAAAATAATAAAGAAAAAGGTGGAACTTAGTGAAGACAATTACCATTGCATATAAGCACCTCCTTTGGATCTCTTATAAAGGACCCTAGTGTTGGTATTTTTGGAGAAACAATAAAAAATGAACTTTGTTAAGTATTTTTGGGATTTATTTCATCATGTTTTGGTCAAAATATATGGATTGAGAGAGGATAATAATTGAATGGTGGTGGAGGCCTTTTATAAGTGAGGGAAAGGAAGCCACTTGGAAACATGGAAATTTCGGAAATGAATCCAAAATAAGAAAGTAATTACAAAGAAAAAATATTCACAATGACAATATATTATATATTAAGAAGTATAATATAAAAATATTTCAATAAAATAGTACTTTTACTTGTTTTATAGTAATTTCAAACCTTATATTCTTTATTTAACCCTAGGTAAACCCATTTTTACCCTAATCACGGTGAATAATTTTTTCTATTTTTACTAATCATTAAGGTAAAAATTTAAGTTTACCTTATTAGATGATATAAATTTTTATGATTCCAATTATTAATTCATATTTACCAAATCCTATTCACAAAATTTCAAAATTTTAATTGTAAATTAATCCCACAAATGTGATGAGAAAGTGGGTTTTAATGTTAAAATATTCAAAAGCTTAAAACATTTTTATAAAAAAAATCAGAATTATAATGATTATAAAGACACAAATTGGATTAATAGATATATAATTGAACAAATATTTCTCTTAAAACCAAATTAAGACAATTTTTATGTTTTTTAAATCTTTAAAATAAATCAAAATTCTTAAGAAAAAACAGTATTTTCACGATTCATCAAAACATTTATCTTCTTAGAAAATTTTCAAAAATTCACCCAAATATAATTTTGAAATGATATATTAAAAAATGAATACTATGTTTTCAAAAAAAAATCTTAATGTGTTAAAAATTATTTTTAAAATAAGTTTGCAAAAGGTGGAAAAACTGATTTTTAGATAATAAAATTTTTTAAGCAAAAAATTGGATTTATTAACATCTCTTTTCTAGAAAAAAAATAAGATGAATGTTAATAATTTTATTTAATTTATAATATATTAATTTTATTATAATAATTAATAAAAATTATTTTTTAAAATTTATTGATGTAAAATGTGTTTTCTTCATTGTAATAGTTTTTCATAAAATTATTTCATTTATTTTCAAAAAAACTTAAATTTCTATCTAATTGATCCCCAAAGAATTAATTTTATATAACTTTTTAAAAAAATTATTTTCCTAATTTAATTAATCCTACTCATACTCTCTATTGCAATTGCTAGATGATAGATATCATATTAAATAATAATATTTTAATGTTTTGTCTTGATTTAGTTTAAACTCGATGTTGTGAGTAATGAAACATAAACTTAGTGGTGCTTGTAATGGAACCTAAAATAAATATTGTGTTTAATGAAAAATGTAAAAATGATTAAATTTATTTATAAAAAAAATTCATAAGATATTTGGTTGTTACGTTCTACCCCCTTTAAAATGAATTTATCCCTCTAAATATTTCACATTGGTACCAATAAATGAGGATAATTATACCTCATTACATCCTCGAGTTCCATCATAGCTTCCACAAGTTGTTTGTTTCTCCACCAACATTGACCATTTGAGTTGTCTTGTTTTATAGAACTTTTAATATTTGATCTATAATCACTAATTGTTTTTTCTCATAAGAAATTTCATGGTCCTTTGGAAGGCATTTGAGTTTAATATATATGATAGATCAGGTATATAATTCCTCATCAAAGATACATGGAACACATATTAAATTTTAGTGGAGTTTGGGGTAAGCACAAATCAATAGGCTACCATCCTGATACAATCAATAATTTTGAAGGGACTGATATACCTAGTGCATTACTTTTGTTTGTTTCATAAGAAAAATTTAATACTTTGGTTGTTATTTGATCAATTTTTACTTCTTATCTTACTCTAGGAAATGAATATGGATTTATTTATGCATTTAGCACTAATGGATCATTATATCCATAATAGAATGATGATTAATTCCTTTTATCTTTAGTTATAACAAAATGGTTTTCACTAGTTATGTAATATAGATAATTCTTCAAATGGTGAAGTAATACATTAATATCAAAAACCTCATACAAAGTTTAACTTAAACCATTTCATAAATGGTTCACCCTATGACCTTTAAAAATGATTAAAATTAATAAATAATCTCACTAAATTTCTCATATCCAACTTAAAATTAATCCTAGAAATATCATAAATTTTATCTTGATTTTCATATACCAAATATGTTATTACTGTTTTCATATATTTTATTGAATCATGGTAATATTCACAATTAACATAAAACCTAAATGAAAACATAAAAATTACTCATTATTTTAATAAAACCTTAGATTATAGAATATATTCTATAAATGTAATAATTTTTTAAACCCCATCAATGATAACATAAACCACCTTTTCCAAAAACAATTAATCATATACAAGGTCATCAATACTATATAATTTACATTATTCATATAAATCATCTATTTATCCAAAATAAATACCATTTTCTCAACATTAATAATATATTAAGAGTCATCTTCTGTTAATCAAAATATCACCTTGCAATTAAATCAGTTTTCTATGTTATCAGCACCATTCAACATATTTTTAAAAATCATTAATGAAAAACATATACTAAAAAATCCTTATATATTTCGTGATTCATATAACATAATTATTTAATTCTAATAAATAAACACATTAATCATCCCACTTCTCAAAACATTATCTATGATTAATCGCCTTATTCCTTAATACATCATTCCAACAATATAAAATTTGAATCATGTCTTAACATTCATCATATTCGATTTAATTATGCTTCTCGCATTTAAGATAAACATTACTCTTACAATATAACATAACTTTTTATATCATTCATAGTCTCTTTATCATCATAAATATTACCATTACTTATAAAACATTGGTTATTTTATTCATGTTCTTTCTCCCTAAGAAATTGATTTTCATAATGCACATAATTTCCACATATAAAACATTCATCTATTGATAATACATTAGGGAGAACAATATTCTCATCCCATGTATTAACTGAACATTTCTTTCGTCCTAATAAATTACTTACTTGGTATCCTTATTCTCCAAACATAAAATATCTTCTCATTTCTTTGATGAATTCCATATATTTCTTCATTATGCATTCTTGTAAAAACCAAATCTTTTTTTTGTATGGTCTCTATCACTCAAAATATCAATGAACTTTATCCTTCTCTAATTTGGTGATTTTTAGAGTTTGTTAGGGTAAATTTTGTTAATCATATATCATGAAAACTTATTTATCATAATCACAATATACTTCACTCCAGTTTTCATCCCACTTGGTTGATCATAAACACATTTCCTATCATATTCAACATTGATCCACTTCCTTCTGGTTCCCACCATTAACTAGAACCAAAAAACATATTAAAAGAAATAATAATCACAGTGGGGAACCACATGTTCAATAAAAATCTCATATAGGATGTATAAATTATTAGACCTTATTTTTAATATATGACACCTTAGGTTTATCCTTGTTCATTCATGGTTATTATTTAAATCCATAATGATTGTTCTTAAATAATTAGTGAATTTCTGAAGTATATCCATAGTGAGTTTCAAACTATGTGTGAAGGGAGGTGTAATTTCATGAACCAGGTGATTATGAAGTCCAGATCGATACATCATTTTATGATTTATTACCCCTAGATACCTCAATTATAGAGCCTCATATACTTGTTTTATCCATATAGGGATGTAATTTCATAAGAACCACATGCTCTATCCTTTACAAAAAAAAATCCAGTACATTTTCCTATAATTTGACTCATTGTTAGAATAACCATTTAACATATCCCTAGACATATCCTTACAAATATCATTAGTTATCTCAAAAATTATTTCTCATCCTCTTTTCAAAATTTTAATTAAACCATTCCTTTGATACCAACTATAGTGACCCTTGTTTTTTAAACATAAATATCATATCATTTTAGATGCATAATCTATACATTTCAAAAATAAATTCACCAACAACCATAACAGTTTAATTTAATTAGAGACTAGAAATAGAATCTTCTTATTTCGATAAATATCTTTTACATATCCCACAATGATCATTTTACATAGTACCCTTTATAGGAATACCCTACCCAAACTTTTTGTCATAACCTAAGGAAGGAAACCTATGAGAGGGTGAGCTTGTATGCTCAGTAAGGGTAGACATATGAGATATCAATATATAATAATTTTAAATAGTATGATAACCATAAGGGTATGTGATCATGAAAATAATTTTTGAGGTTCATACCCAACCTTTAATAGATCATAAACATGATTCATGGTATAAAACATTGTCATTTTAAAAAACATACGCCATAAGTGTGATTAATAATTATAAATCAATCCTAAACCATAGTATCATGTCATAAAAGTGTGTCACTAAAATGAATATAGAAAAAAAATTAATATTTCAGGGTTGACTAAAAAAACATCAATATAGTGGATCAGGATTTATCACATGTTTCTCTTTGTAGATAAAGATTTCACAATTTCACATAGTGGATAAGGACACACCGGTCCCCATAGTGTATCAGGATGAATATGTTTCCCATTATGGATCAATCTCATAGACTTGTTTCCCATATTTATCTTATATGATATAAAGCTTTACCCAATTAATTAGAGGTATATATTGGTCTCACCCATCATTTGTTATAAATTAACCATTTTCCTTGGTTATAATGTAACCAATATCCTTGGTTATAACATATCCACTGTCACATAACGTAAATCATAAATATGTGTGACAGAAAATCCTAAAACATTCCTTATATCTAAACCAACAAAAAGAAATGGGTTTCATAAACATTTATTATATCACCAAAGGATGTTGTTATTTACCTCAGGACTTATCAAAATACAAATTTATAGAAACTCATATCAGTGCAAATTAATTAATTAAAATGAATATAGAAAAATATAAAGATAGATCCCATAATAATAATGAAACTAGTTTAATTGTTTTTTGAATGATTTATTTCGTTGACTTTAAAAAAGTTTGTGAAGAACATATGGCTTTGATAAATATGAATAAAGAAGAAAAAAGAAGAATCAGTTTGATTATTTGGTTTGAAAACAGATTTGAAAGTGTGTATGGGTTATATAGTTTTAGGTTTCAAGTAAAATTTTATTTTAGATAACAAATTAATTAATCCATGTTTGTTTTTAGGTTCATGATGAGGGAGATCAAATGGTCATGGTATCCCCTACTTGATACGGTAAACCTCAATTTCCCTTGTTTAGATGATTTAGGGTTTCTCTAAATCTATTTTTTCCCGACACCATTTTTTAACTTGGTTTCCTTGAATGTGAAAATGGTATTGCCTCAATTAATGGTAACCAGTTCCATAATTATAATGTTTCATTTATATTCAAATATAAATGGTCATAAAAAAGTAAAATAAATGGATTGGAATTGATTGAATAAACTATAAAAATCCAAATACATGAATAATAAATAAAGATATCCAATGAAACCATAACCCTTTGGCTAAATAACTCTATAACAAGGTAGTTTTACCATCTCAGCCTAGTGATGAGAGAGTAAGAGAGACAGAAGAAAGAAAAATATATCATAATGAAAAATTAGAGAGTAAATAGTGGAAGATCCTGTAGGAGTGTAGCTTCTCACCCTACACTTTGGTCTCTAGATATCTCTTTGTTGTAGCATCATAGTCCTTTAATTATAGACTCTATATGGGATCATACATAATTAAAAACCACTTAATATGGGTCATAAAGTGTTCATGGGTGGTTCCAAGATCATAAAATAGATCAAACCCCATTGATACATTGAATCTTTCTATTTTTTCATTTAATATAATAATTACATGAAGACTAAATGTTGCACCACATGTAAGGAATTCATGACCTTTAGGATTTATGGGTCATTATGGCATGTGTCACACCATGACACAATTGAAATTATCTCTGAGATGGCTCTTTTAAATTCACGAATTTTATTACTTCCATGCCTTGCATCGATTTAGAATGTGTAATGATTATATAACTTGTAAAGTCAATTTTTAGCTCTAGAACCCTGGTTTCATCATGGTTCTTCAGTTTTGGTCTCTGTAATTACTACATGATCATCCATCATTGTAAAAACCCTTATTTTATGTGGAATTATTTTTCATTTCCACTCCTTCTTCCTATTTTCCATAATATATAGAATCTTGAAAAATATAAAGAAATGATCATGTTTATAGGAATAAATTAAAAATAAAAACCCTATAAACAATTAATTTTAATATAAAAATATACATACAATAAATTCACTTATCAAATCCCCACACATATAAAGTTAGACTTTTCCTCAATGATAGAATATCAACATACTTTAATGGATGATTACTCTACCATGAATTAAACTAAAAATATAAAATAGAAATTGATTAAATGTAAATTTAAATGTTTGAGTATCACACATGGAAAATTTGTCAACACCACATTTTTCAAAGAAACAAATCAACAAGGTATTTTACATTTTCTCTTTCGATATATCCAAGACTTTTCATTCATAAATTATTATTTTTCAATTCATTATTAATAAACATTCCATTTTCAATTTACCATGTTTTGAATTTTTCTACTCATCATTAGGGTATAAGTTTAAATAAAGATCATTACATACCTCAACAATATGTCACATTCCATAGACATTCAAGACATATACATTCTATACCACATTGAGATAAAATAACAAATAATCCTGAGGGATTAACCATTTAAGATCAAATGAATCTCTAAATTATGGAAGGTAGGTAAATGATCTAAATAAATTAAGGCTCAAAAATAGGTTTTTATCTAATGTACTTTGCATGATAATAACAAACATCTCAATGAAAGTATCTTCTTCCAGCAGTATCATAGATCAAGATCATCGAGAGATGAAATAAAATAAATGTAACACCAATTTTATTATTAATATCATCTTTTATTATTCAAACTTTTGTTGGGGACTAGTCTCACATCCACCACCAAACCCCATATGATCTCCTCATCACACTATTTGAAATCGTTATAACAATACCACTAGTCAATCAATGATGATTTTTTAATTTCCCTAGATATAACCCAATTTTTTTACAAGAGGTTGTGTAATAAATATGATTAATGTTCCTTACATGAATCTCATAAAAATATCACCCCCCCCCCCCACACACACACTTATTTATTAAAAAAAATCCATCCATTTCACTAGTCGTCATCTTCCCAACTCTTATTTTTGATAATCATGAAAAAAATTAGATCAAGATAGGAAAGGATGTGATGGTATTGTGACATGGATCTTCCCAAGAAACATTGTTCATGGATCTGATTGTTTTAAAAATGAACTAATGTATGTTGGTTCTCGATATAATGGATAATCAATTAAATTTCATCAATCATGTAAAATGTGAATTTTTTGTAATCATATATTTGACAATATTCAAAGAATGTTATAGATTTAAACATGACCAAGTTTCACAAGAAATTTTCTAAGGAAACAAAATGAAATAATAGGATGAAATTAGGTCTAAAAATAAAATTGATGGTTTGGAAAATCATTCATGTAAATTAATGTGAATAATCGAATCAATTAATGTAAATATCTGAAATTCAATGAATGGAAAAATCTAATAAAAACATCATCTGTAATGATTAACATGATCCTTGGATCATGATTTTTAAAATCCTAATCCACATGATTATCCTATTTAATTCATTTCATCATTATTATCAATCAAATTTATTGAAAAATAAATTTAGATTAATGGAATGGTAATTATCCTTATCCATTTATCTCTCCTAATTCAAGTGATTAAAGCCAAAATCAAATGAGAGGAATGAAATTGCCAGTTTGAAAGCTATAAAAAATTAAATTTTAGGAGTACAGTAAAAAAATATGAATTAAAATGGTTAATCACCTTTTATTGATGCTTTGAAGTTGGTTACATATGTTCTTCCTACTCCTGATTTGCAAGGTGTATTATTCTTGTAGCCTCTTCTGGTGCTTCCTGTCACGAACCGAATCTGGACACCGCCAAAACCGGAACCAAACCCAGACCGTGACAAGTCCCGAAGGGCGTTCCCGATCCCCACGGGCTGGCACAAGTGCCCGGGTATCATAAAATGATAATTGGGAACGAATTACCCGAGCTTATAAACTTAAAACGACAAAAGAATCCAATGAAACGAATCTGGATTTTTTTTTAAACCAAATAATCTTTTTCAAAAATTCAGAACTGAATTACACAATTTTAAAAAAAAAATTAAAGGCCATTACAAAGGTACAAACCCAAGAAAATACAGTCGAAGAACCTCCACATGGAAAGAGGCACCGCCCTCAAGCCATCTCCACGACACTCCATCACGATGGACCGCTAAAAACCCGAACCAAAGGCATAAAACCTGTACCCAAACCTGTTACATAAAATAAGAAAGTCTACTTACACCCAAAGGTGTAAGTAGGGTGTGAGCGAAATCCCAGTAGGATACCACCTCTATGAGATTCCATGTGATAAAAATTTCATGACAAAAAGCATTGCATGTTTTGTAAATAATAAATGCTAGTTACAATTTTCTAAAGGATGAAATAATAAATGAAAACAGTTTTCATGTGAGATAATTTTAAAGGAACAACAATTTTAAAATAAATGAAAAAGCTACTGAATTTTCCAGCCAACAATACCGTATACCGACAGTAAGTACAAAGGATCTAATGAGCACAAGTAATAGGAAATAACCCCTAGGCACTAGCTAGCTGTGGGTCCCAGGTACCTCGTATCTCGGTGAGAGTAACCACAAAAAAAAAATATCCGTTCTCGTGCACGAGCCACTAGTATGGATCATACCCATAACCTAGTGGTGCCCAATCATCATCATCATTGTTTAGTTAGAGTTGTAAGCGTCAATCTTGCTAAGTGAAACTGAGGACAAACCCCACGGATTCACTAGCATACTAGTACACGTCCACCCACCTAGATACCCGGGTTTTCCCTTTGTGCTCAAACAAGTTCAACAATCCAAGAAGTATAGTTTTCACATGAAAATATCAATTCCACATCACACATTAACCAAACAGCCCCATGTACATCACACAAGTCACAAATTCCACTATTCATTCAAATTCATTTTGAAATCAAACTCACACCAAAATTCCCTACAACACTTTTCACATTTCTTTAACACTTACACAAATCCTTTAAACGATTTTATAAAACCATTACAAGTTATTCAACTCACAAAACAGCCCACACACATGTCACATAATACCCTTCTCACCTTCACAATTCATTTTATCAATAAACTCACATGAAACATCCCACACCCGTGTTTCGCACACAAAACACAATTTAGTAAAACATTTCGGCAATTTATAAAACATTCTAAAAATGCTTGACATCTCAAATCACCACTTTACCATTCAAAAACCCACATTAGGTGAACACACTCACCCAAACAGTACATATACACCCTTTCCAAACTTTGTTTAACAAAATAAAACATTTGCAATTTTCATAAAACAAACCCAAGAGGTATAACCATTGTTTGCACTCTAAACCCATTTCAAACCCCTCATTCAAAACCAAAATCATAACAATAACAATTCAAAACAGAATTTTCAGACCTAAAACAATTATTAAATCACCCCCAAATGTTATAAAAATACATCAAATAATACCACAAAGATACACATGAAAAACACAGGTTTTCATAAATCTCCTTCAAAAAGTACAACACAGTTTTACAACTTAAACTCATTCAAAAAAACCTCTTTTCAAGGCCCACATGATAATAAGGAATTAAAAAAACAGAATTGTCAGCCCCTTTCAAGACTAATAAATCACTTTCATATGTTATAAACTAAATCCAAACATTACCCCAAGAGTCACACATGAAAAGTACCCAATTTCAAGCTAAAATACAACTAAAAATTAAATGTTTAACCAAATTCATCAAAAAAAGTTTTCAAACCACACAAGACAGATTATAAACATACTAAATTAATAAAACAAGCAAGCTAACTCATCATAAAATGGTTACACATGGAATCACCTACCTTTTGAGTCGAAACCCTCAAAACTTGGTGCGAAACCTTAAGCGCACCACCGCCGCACCACAAGGAATATAAATCCAGACCTAGACCACCAAAAATTGACCCAAAACATACCAAATCAGACCTTAGGATCTAACCCTAACTTCTGGACATGAGGAACTTCAAGAAATAGGAAATAAAACTAAAAGAGGATGGAAGGAACCAAGAAGGAATTCCCTTACTTGAAATATCTTGAAGAAATCAGCCCCAATACACCAATATATGAATCTCCAAGTACCCAAAACTGATATGGAGGTCCGAAGGAGTCATATTAGGTCATTTGGGGACTGAAATGGGGTGAAAAGGATGAAAATTGAAGGAGTTATGAAAGATTCATTTCACCTCATGAAATCTGGTCGATTTGAGAAATATCGAGAAAGCTCGTGCAACTCCGTGGAGTATTTGAGATCCAAAGAGGAAAACGCGATACAAGGAGTGAGGCTGAGGTTTTTGGCTTCTAGTGGGAGGTGGAATCACCGAAAAAAGTAAAAAACAAATGAGATATTGAAATTTTAAAAAAAATAATTTAAAGCAGGAAATGGGCTTACGGGCAGGCCCATTACCTTAATTAAAAACTCAAATCCATCATGATTTGGGATTTCTATGTGGTTCAAAGGGATATGGTGATTTTAATATATTAGGGTATGACAATTGGGAAGTGGAATGAGTATAAAATAGTAAAAATTGAAGGAGTTATAGAAGAATAAAAATTTGTTTTTAAATCTGGATTTGGGCTCAGGGTTTGGCCCAAATTTTCAAAACCCACTATTTTCAACAAAATGAGTGGTAAACCCCCCAAAACAAATCAGGAATGGAAATTAGATGAATAAAGAATTAAAAAAAAGTCATGGGGGTGACACTTCCTGTTTCTTTCCAGTGGCTAGGGTCTTGATGGCCCAAAAAATTGGAAAATAAACAGGTGAAATCATAGGCCATAATAATTTAAATTTAGGAAATTTAGGTTGAGTGTGTTCATTCCAAAAAAAACATAAAAATTAAAAAACTCATGTGTTCTCTTAGAAGCAAGTTTATTCAATGTAGTTGGCTAGACCTTACCTCATTCATCTCTAGCTTACATGATGGATGATTGAATTTTTTTTACCTCATCTAGGTCACCAAATGGTCTAATTTGAGTCATTTCTATATTTTTTGGTCCCTTTAATTCATCTCTAAACATCTTAATTCATTATGATTGAAGTACTTAGTTGATCTTTTTTGGGCCAACACACCATTTCTTCCTTAATCTTGAAAAATAAATGGAATTTAATTTTCCATCAATACCAATTTCCCTTTATCAAATGTGGTGGATTCATTCGGTCCTATGGTGTCATATGTCTGACCCTTTAGCTTCTCTTTACTCTTTTTAGTGTTTATATGTTAAGCATCCTTTTCCACCATAATATCTATCTTATATATGTATTTTATTTTATTGAAACCCTCAATTTTGTGTGTATTTTCTTCCCCAAACTCATTTTCCTCTCCGACATCATATTTCATTATTTCATATTGGATGTTGAAACTTACTTGTTCTTAGCGAAAGATCAGAAAGAGTTATCTATTTTGGATGTTGATTAGCACAAACCCAATTGTTAAAAATGTTCACCACAAAATGAGTGGATTTATCTCATCTTTCATATCAACTGCTAATAAGTCTATCTGTAATGCCTAGATCCTAGATACCCAGAGTCGGTGAATTATTACATAACATTTGCATGATCACAAAGGATCAAGTCTCAAAAGACCGATTAGTTTAGTAGTCTTGGAAACACTAGATATATTCATAAGTCTTACATTAAAACATAAGGTAAAAAAACTACAACAACATCTTGTCTTCATATCCCCTCATAATATCCCTACAGGTCATTCATAAATAACTTTTTCACATCCTGGGAAAAATAAAACATTGAAAGGGGTGAGCTCAGATGCTCAGTAAGGATAACAATATAGCAGAAGCTTTCATAGACAAGCATAAACACTTAAAGCAATTTATAACTAAAACAAAATCCTTTTAAACTTAAACTTCAGTATAATATGGAAAAGATAAAATGAAATAATGCCATTTACTTATTCACATGGATATTCTACTAGTCGAACAATCACATGAAATATCAATAACCACTTTCATAATGATGGAATGCATAATGCCAGACTATCATAACCACATATCCAAGGTCGTGTGCCAAGACTACAAATACGATTTTGTCAAGGCCTTATTCCAATACACTTTTTTTTCTCATGAGACCTACTGATTCATCGAGGAGCTATAGAGGGCTCTACCCGTCACTTATTAAGTCCAATGCATTCCTCATATGAACAGGTTTAAACATAACATAAACATTCATATTAAAACTAGCATACGGAATGTCAATAATTGATCCACAAACCATGAATGGTATAAAAATATCACATCCACAGTCAAACATAACTCATTTGATACAATATGGAAGATTGTATTGTATCAGATTAATCTCAATCAAGAATAATGAAGGATGTTGACATAGATGAAAATAATCGTCAAAACTATTAGAGAGAAATATCCCCCTTTTTCTTGAAATCATTTAAAAGTCACACTATTTTTCAAGAATCCATTTAAAAATATATTTTTGAATCAAAGTGTCCCATACCACTTTGAAACTTTTAATAGGAATTTTGATTTTAAAATGTTAGTGTCCATTTAAATAAATCATTAAAACCATTTTTAAAACATGGACATTAATGAGAAATATTTAGAAGAATATATCTTTAAAACACTTAAAATGTATTTTAGTTAGAGTTTCTAACCAAAAGAGAGACACTTGAATACAAATAATTGAGGTAATAAAAACTTTATAATATCATGAGAATAATGGGATTCATGATATACTATGTCAAAGTACATTATATACACCATATAAAAGTGATTTGGTGTATCACAACAAAAAAGTCTCAATGGAATTTAAATTGAGATGAATTCTCTTATAAAGACCATATCCTTAGGTTAAGGATAAATCAATGACATAATTATGTGTGAAAAATATAAATACACTCAATATGATTGGATATTTAGTATAAATCAATCAGATGAAATTCACACATAATCTTGTAAAAACAACACCAATGAATTGGATATTTAACTCAACAAATGGAGACTGAGTTAAAATTACTCTTATCAAGTTCATACCGATCACTTGAGAATTTATCAATGGAGTGATTTTGTCTATCAAAATTATATCCACAGAAAGGGGAGTGGACAATATGACATAAGCAAATGAATAATAATTCCACACATAATCTTGGAGTAAAATAATCAATGAAGTATGCGTAAAGCCGAATGAGTGGAAATTGAAATATCAAATTCCCTAATCAAATTGGTAACATACGAAACATACACCCATGAAAGAATGATCATACAATGATGATTTAAATATCCATAAATTAAATTATATTACACAATGAATACAATCATTGGCAGTACACACACCACATGCAATAAATCACGACATGGAGATGGTAAGTCGTACGTACGCACGTATGGTGACATGCCATTCAAAGGATGGATAGAATACTGAATATGGTTGTAGCATATTTATAATAACATCACAGTATATTGAAGATACTAGAGTTATTATTTTAGAATAGAAATAACAATGAAATAAGAAGTTGAAGAAGAAAGGAACTTGAAAGAGGGTGGTGAAAACATTACCTCTTATCCGGGTTCTTCCTTTTGATTTGATCAAAAGGGATCCTTAGGTTGGATTTCTGATCAAACTATGGCCTCTAGGTTGTATTGAGAAAAGTTGAGAGAGTATTTGGGGGGGTTTGGCCGAACCAAAAGGATTTGAATGTGTGAATTAGTGTGAAGGGGGAGTGCCCTTTTATAAGAGGGGTGAGGGGCACCTTTGGAAAAGCTAAAAATGTTATTTTATAATAAATTAATATTCGGTTTATAATGGCTCCAAAGTGAATTATTTAAAGTTTAAGGTGGGTATGGGTATAAAATCACTCAACCAATAGAAGTTAGACAGGTTTGGGTCATTATATTAACCTTATCTTTAAGTATTAACTCTTAGTTAATTAGTTTCACTTTTACAATGTCTCTTTGTATTTTTATATTATATGGTTAATAATCTTACTATATATATCCAAGCGACCCAAAAGTGGTCCATTAATGATACACCTATAATTATATAATCCTCTTGGACTAACCATAGATTTTTAGGAATTGAATATAAATTAATAATATAATATTCGTTTTAAAAACGCTTTTATGTCAATCTTGACACTATTAGGGATTTTGTTTTTGATAAATTCATAAAAGCATTATTACTTTGAACACAATTTATATAATAAATCCTAATATGTCATATTAACCTATAAAATTAGTGGAATTCATAAAAAGTCTCAAATGACATTTATTTTGATATTTATAATATCAATTATTTTAATATTTCATTAATTAGGTAATTACTACATCACCATTGTGTCATAAATAAATTAAATTATTTAATGTCTAAAAATTATAAATAAAATACCATTATGTATTAAATCTTTTTATCTTTCTAATGAATATTTACAATCGAATTTATATTATTTATAACCCTATATTAAAATTGTTTTAGTAAATAAACATTGATTTTAACTCTTTTAACTCTTCTTTGAATTAAATAATAATAAATGCTCTAATCTAATACAAGTGGACCTAAATGATAATATTTTACTCCTAAGGTTGTTTTTGGTCGAGATAAACTTGTCCAATAGAATTAGTACATGTGTTAGGGTAATATTAATTTCATTTTTACCCTTCATTACCGTATTTACTTTTAACCGTGGTAAATAAAAGTAAAAAGTAACTATTCACCAAAAATTATTTTCATCTCAATGAACCACATTTTACTCCTTGATATTAACAGTGTCTCTCAGATTTTCGAAATTCGACTCACAGAAGCGGTAAAATTATGTTTTATGAAAAAATCAGTTTTTTAACTACCACTTAGTGGTTTCACTATTCATCAAAAAATGAAAGTTTCCAGAAAAATACCAAAAATTAGGCCTAAGCTATATTTTATATTATGAATACAAAAATGATGTCTATTTTACCAAATTTAAAATAAATCAGTTTCATTAATTAATTTAAAAATTAATTCATGTCGTCAAAACAAATACCGTGTTTTTAAGAGATAATAACTATCAAAAGATTGACACTTGTTTATGTCTGGTTTAAATGTGAAATTACATCCAATGACCAACATTGTATTAAATGGTAAAAATATATTCTAAATATACTTTAAAACAACTCAAATTAATAATTTATCACTATTAATTATTTCTATTTAAAAAGTTGTTTTTAATTAAAATTTATGTAATTTTCACTATTCATCAAAATATGAAAGTTATCCGAAAAGTACCAAAATTTCACCCTAAGCTAATTTCGATATTAAGAATCCAAAATTTAAGTCCATTTCGAAAGATAAAATTTATAAAATTTCAAAAAGTAGGTATTACTGTTCATCACGGCTAGTTTGATTGGTTGTGGTGTGTTAGAATCTCGAAGTTGCGTACAATGCACGCCATTGCATTATTCAAAGGGAAACGTACCGTGGAAGCTTGGGGTGTTACAAAATCTATAAGTATAATTTTTTGACATTGATTAGGATATCCTCGATGACCTCTAGAGGGTACCTCATGGTTGAGTCTGATATTTGAAGTGAAACTCTTTTGGGATTCAATCATTCTAATTCTAAACATTTAGAATACATGTATGGCCTGATATTGACACTAAAACCTATGTGACACAAATATTTTCCACATTTTTTAGGCTTGATAAAGATATGAATCGAAACGATACCTCTGACATATTCATTCTTAGGTAGGTCCCATGATACCACTACCAATCACTCTCGTGTGGATAGAACAGTTCCAATTTCCTACATCTTCTTCATATCGGTTACTATCTCTTTCATGATTTTTTTTCACGTTGGAATGTTCATGAGAGTATATGAAAAAATCATATTAATATAAGTTTTTAAATTTTTTGAAAAATTTACCTTTTTGTGGGTCGATCTTTATCTACACCATTCGTTCTAGAAATCGTATTCTTGGATTGTAATATATCAGTTCTTTTTAGATTCTTTGGATACTTGTAATTATTTTTTTCACCATATTTTTAACTTCCTTCCTCAATTTTTCCTTCACTACACCCTATAAATTCTATACAACTTCCTTGGGGCTTCTTCCAACATCTAATTAGTAGAACTTTTAAATATTTACATGGGCATGATTTAAGGAATCCAAGTGGATTATGTGCTCAATTGTTTTGTACTAATTCATACATTCTATATATTATAAAACATTTTTTTCACTAGATACACACTATTTTATGGATAAAATGCTTTATTTCATTGTTTGTAATTATTTTTATGGGTTTCCATTCAAATTCATAAATTGGGGACGATCAAAACAAAAATTAAAATATACACAACATGTACTTTATAAACACGCCTCATTTACCTTTCCCTGACATGGGTCAACTATCCTACGTACACACCTATATAGCCAATAAAGACCCACACACCAATAAATTTTACATAACAAGCCATGTATACTCTTCTAGAATTATTTGTTGGCCAATAGAGCTTTTATACACCATGTAAGACATTTCTACACATCATGTATCCCATCCAACTAACTATCAATGCTTTAAATTCAATGGGAGGTGTGACTATTCACCTATCAGTGGAGAAAAAAAGGCCAAAAGTGGTTGACTTGAGTACATGATTTTTACTTATATGTACATTACATATATTTTAGTTTTCTATAAATATGAGGGAACCCATCATAATTTAGGGTGGTACATTCAAGGGTAAGGTGATGTCATTATATCTATGTCCTCATCCCTCGAATACTGTTATTTTTCTTCTATATTTACTTTTTATTTTTTTCTAATTCTTCCTTTCCCCCTTTTATCCTATCATATCCATGGTAGGGGTTCAATTTCTTATAAACCCACACACAACATGGTTTCGAGGGGATAAATATATAGTGTTGGGGTTATAATAAATATTAATGGTGTGATATAATTTCAATTATACTATATTTTATATATTATATTCTCCATCTTATAATTCTTTAAATTATTTTAATTACACAATTACAGTTAGTGTCTTATCATACCAATAATGTCACCATCAGTTAGAACTAAAGGAGTTTCAACAGGAGAATCTATGACCATTATTTGAGCTAGTTGCCACTATTTTAGGGTTAATGAACTTAAAACATATTTTAAGTTATTAATCTCCTAACCAATGTGTTATCATTTTAAATGTGTAATTGATGTAATTAGTGAAAGAGGCAATAATTTAATTGAATCCCCATAGTAAGAAATTATTATCAATGACTTTAATACTAAATAATATCTTTTTTCAATTAACCTTAATCAAATTTCGACCCCAATACAGTTATTTTTTATTGGTTTTTCCCTTCCATTTCAAACCTAATTTTTTCAAATTGTTTTACACTCTCTCCCATTCTCATTTTGATTCTTTTTTCTGGATAATTGTTCAAGATTATCTGACAAGCTTTTTTATATATCTTTTATAATTTTCCTTTTGGGATCAACCCCAAATTTCACATGTAACCTAGATAGTAATATTATTAAGGAAATACAATCTTACATGCCTCAAGATGGGCGCAGAAAAATCCTAGCATCATTTTCAAGGAAAAGATGGAAGACATTAATGTGAGTTTGAGTCAAGGTTGGTTTACCAAGTCTTTTATTTTCCATTTATTCATTGTTATCTTAGAAACTTTGACCTCACATCCCTATGAATTTTTATTCAACTAGAGGTTGGTACACTTCACCTAGAGATATTTTCTACATGAATGATCTAGTGATGTCATACTCTTATCCAAAATATTATTTTCTATACATAAATGATGGGTTTCAGTAAATGTAATACCCTTGTACATCCTTCACCCCACCCATTTATTCTTCTCATCCAGAACAATGTTCAATAATTACCAAAAAACTAATATTGATGATGGAACCCTTTATCATGCATAGTTAGACCAAAGAAAAAGGTCGGGATCTCATGGAAATATGGTACAACTTCTTTCCAAGATAATTTCTACTATGGATAATTTAGTTGAGTATGAATCATGGTGTTCTAGTATTTTTCAACTAAGGATGCATATTATGATGTAGTAAACTAATATTTTTCAAAAAAAATTATAAAAATTATTTTCAAAATATAAACCTTTAATATAAGAACATGTCATGTCATGTTAATGTTGATTTTGATAAGTATTTATTTAAGAACCCTTATTTTATTTCTTACCTGCTTTGGAGTATTCTTGTGATTATTTTCAGGATTTTAGCACATCAAAGTAGGTACCAAGGGAGGTGGAGGACGTACATGATTAAACCAAGGCACAACTCCATATTCAGCATATACTAGATATAGAGAAAGGATATTGAAAGCCAACACCAAGACCAACTGAAGGTCAAGACCATATGCTGAAAGGTTAGGGTTTCAGACATATGTGGTTATTCACATAGCAAAATCCACATCCAAAATGAGACTATAGGTATGTTTCCAACCTTAATTAGATCTAACAAACAAAAACAAAGGAGATTTCATAGAGAAAACCTAGACCTTCTTTCTAAATTCACCTATCTATCTTCTATTTTTTATAATTACATGGAATTCACTTCTCCTTCACATGCCATCTACTACCTGTTATTTCATCTAATTTTTAAATATGAATAAAATGACATTAAACTCCATGTTTATGTTCAGACAAAACATGTATTGTACTGATTAGTCTATAATATAATAGAAAATTTTGTATCAACAACCCTTAATTAACAACATAAGTACGGATGAATCATGTTCCATTGGAAGGGTCACTGGAGTGTATCTAGGCTATCCCCTGTTCAAATCGCTTTATTCTCCCATTTGGTAAAGGTTTCATTATTTTTATCCATGTGTTTTAATTAAATCGTGTGATATGTATTTAAAAGTTGTTAAACCCATTTAAAAATAATAGAATACCAATAGTGGGGGTGAATCAAAAGGTATGGTCATGTCCAATGGCTCAAATGACCCGAGATTGAGTCATTCTAACTAAATCAGTTCCATTTGTTCGCTAAAATAAAACCACATAGTGTTTATTTTGAAAAATATAATTTTTAATGTTTTCATTATTATTTAAAAATATTTTTAAAATTAAGAAATCACTAGAGGATGATGTGGGTTGATTGGTTGGGTTGTAACCCATGGTTGAAAAGACCTGGTTTCGAACTTAGATAATTTCCCAATATCATCCCAATTATTCAGTACTACCTCTATGGGTATCACTCTAAGTTGTTCAGAAATTTTTTTAAATTGATATTCCATATTCTGTAATCCAACTTTTTAATTCATTGATTCCTCCTTTATTTTCATGAGTACAACCCCAGTTGGGGTCATGAATATAACCAACATTTCCTTCAATGAATGAAACTATATTATTAGTGTGGGAACTTGCAGTGCTCGATGTTAGTTCCCTTATGGAATTTGTTGATATCCTAGTGTTTTTTTTTGGATTCCAACCCAAACATTTACTACCAAGATTTGAATCAGCATAATTTTCATCTTCTGTATACATAACCTGTGGGTTTTATTTTTTCCCCATCATTATGACAATATTTTTATTAAGTGATTCTATATTCATCACAATCCTGTCATTTTCATTGATTGTTTGAATGCCTTTTCATTGTGTCCCTTTTCATTTACACTAGAAACTATTTCTCTCCATTTAATCCAAAAAGTTGTTTCTCTCTTTGGGAGACTTATTCATGAGGGGTACTCTATCTACAGCATCCACAATCAACTTGTTTTTCTATGAAAATCCCTTATAAAAAGTATATATTAGTATCCATAGTTCAATACCATGATGGGGGAATTTACAAGTAATATATTTAAAATAATACTGTAATATCCTGAGATTGTAAATTTAAATATTATGTCTGATAATGTACATGATAATCCATATTGATCATAAATAAACAACTAAGTATTAATATTATTTAAATATGATAGTTATCACCTGGAGTTGGAGTAGTGGAAATGAATGATATTAACCTAATTAATAAAATATAGTTTACACATGTTTATGAAATGAATTCATTGGTAACCAATTAAATAGAAATGAAAATAAACACAATTTTAAGCATAAAATTCAATATGGTTTATAGGCTAAATATAAAAATAAACACAATTTTAAGCATAAAATTCAATATTTTTCTAAAGTAATTTTGGCCGGCTTTTGATGGTGCACATATTTAAAAACAAAATTTTGAAACTTTTATAAAAATTATTTTAAAAAATAAACTAATTTTTTAAATATAAATATCAAAATTTTAGTATGTTGAATGTTTGGTATTTTTTGATAAGTTTCATGTTTCCTGAATAATGAAAAATGCTGCATTATTTTTGAAAACTACTTTTTCATCTAATTTATTTATATAAATAAGTTATATTTTAATTTTGTTTTAGAGTATAATTAGTTAAATTATAAATCAATAAAAACAAATTAGTTAATTTTAATCAATTTCACATTGAAATTGGATAAAACAAATTTCGAACTTTGATATCTTCACTATAAAACCCAGATTTTTCATTTTTTCTATGAGATTAATTTTAGATAGAATTTTTGTAATATTGTGAATTGAAATAAGTAAAATGAATTCCATATTTGGAATCTGAATTTAAAAATGAGGTTTTCAAGTCATCTTAATTTTTAAGCATAAAAATTTTCCCATAGTAAAAAAAAATATTTACGGCGGTATGGGTAAAAAAATGAAACAAGGTAATGTTATAAAGGTAATGTCTTAAAATATGTAAAAACATTAATATTTAATTATTGTTTGAGTTATTTTTTTACCCTAAATAGTCTCTAAAATATTAACTATAATCCAAATTCATGTAAATTAATTCCACCACAAGGTGGTTGTCTTTAATTATAAAATAATCATTATTTAATCACTTAAACCCACCACTCCTCGAGTAGAATTACCACTTATCACCACCCCATTTCACTTCACATGCATATAAGATCCTGAAATATCTTCCAAACCATATCCTACTCACTCTCCCCAATACTTTTTGCACATTTTCTCACCAAAATACCAAATCCAAGGTCCTAAAGTGTCTCTCCAATAGGTGATGTTCAAGAGGTAATTTTTCAAATTACCTCCCATAATTTATTTTCTTTTATATTTTATCCCCACCTATTTCATCCATAAAGGAATGATAAATTTGTAATAAATAATATATTGTAGTGTTATCTTTATAAAGTAATATCTCATTTAAATTTCATTTCTTGTCTCCTCTTATTCAATGAAACGAATATATTTTCCATATTATGTCGGTTTACCGTCTATATGAATAATGATTTTCTATTTTCCATTACCAGATTCATGGATAGTAATAAATGTAAAATTAGGGTTAAATAACATTTAAATAGTTATATTTTAACATATTTTATGTTTTTTAACTAATATGCAGAGATAATATTAAATGTGATGAAACTAGATCATGATGTTTAGAAAACCCGCCAAAGTAAACTGAACATTTTTCATTAATGTTTTATCAAATAAATCATCCTCGAATAAGAAATAAAAATGATATATGGGAACATTAAAAATTATATAATATCATTAATAATATTTTTTCCAGTTCAAGAGTTATAATTCAATTTTATAGGAACATCCATAATTTTCTTTAATTAAAATAGACCATGAAACTATGAATTGAAAACAAATGAAACCATAAAAATGATGAAATATTATTAATGAATTAATCATAAGATGTTATAAAATCATCACATAAGTTATTATAAATATGAATATTGTTTTATAATTAAGTAATAACAATATTTATACCTTTATAAGAGAGGTTTTAACACATTTAAAGTAATTAAAATTTGAGGTAAGGGATTCATTAACTCAATTTCCATTCATTAAGTTATATGTCTGCATGGTTGATTATATTATGTCAAGATTATGTTTGGAATACACTATTTATTTATTTATGTATTATTATAAATTCTATTTTTGTGGATATATTTTTTGTTACGCATTATCAACCCATTAATAAATTCTCACCTCAATGATACGAACATTTTAAGGGTTTTTTGTCTCAGTTTCTTCTTCTGTGAGATATATTCCTTATTCGCCACTTATTTCTTGCATGTAGAATATATAAATCTATTTTATATATAATATCATTATTATAATTATACTTTTATTATTAAACATTTTATTTTATAACTATTTCTTTTATGGGGTTTATGATTTCACTAATTATAATGTTGTAAGGGAATTTTAAACCAAATTTCTATTCTTCGTGTCAAACTTCAACTTATTTGACAATGTATTTTAAGATTATCTGTGAAATGAATTTTGGATTTATTATGTTTCATTTCCAAATTTTATGCTTTTTTATATTTAATATACATAATATATTCATTTATTTTTTCCTCACATCAAATATATGAATTTTAGAAGAGACTCTCTTTTAAAAAAATACTCCTTTAATGTTTATTTTTCAACAAAATGTTTTTATTACATATACTGTATGAATGAATATTTTTTCATTCATGTCACTTTGTAATTTTGAATATTACCTTATATTTATATATAGTTACTTTCAGTGAAATTTTTTTCCATTTTACATGCATAGTTTTTCAAAAATGAGTGATTTTAAAACGAAAAGATCATTTTCTACGAAGAGTGTTTTTATGACTCAATATCTCATTATTTATTTTTTATGTTATGTTTCATTAGAATTACTTATAATGATGGGTGGTTACATGATAAAACAATTATAGGGGTTTACATGATAAACTAATTACGTTTGGTTACGTGATAAACCAATGATTTTTGTTTACTTGATAAACCAAGGATGGGTGGTTACGGGATAACCTCTTATGCATTTGGTGCTCCAGAGTGGGAGGTTGTCCATTTCGGTTACTTAATTTAGTGAGATGTATATATTTTTCCTAGGTTACCTATATATATTTTAGATGTTTTATAGATTTTCACTGGACTGGAGTTTTTTCTTCCTTTATGAAATTTACTGGAATTTTTTTCTCAAACCATGTTTTTAAAAAAAATCATATGATTTAAGGGAAAATAGTGAAAAATATATATCAAATGGGAAATTGTGAAGATTGAGCATGAAAAGAAACCATGTTTTATTTTTAAAAGTCTTGTTTTTAAGAAAAAGGGATATAGTGAAAAAGTGTTCATTTTAAAAGTATTATCTTTTTATATAGGAAATTTTACTAATTATCTAAAACTCTAAAACTAGATAATATTTTGCAATGATATATAATTAATTTTGGTCAAAACTTACTATAATATGTAATTTTTAAGGTTGGGTCCTTATAGTTGGTATCAGAGTAAGTTTTAGAAAACATTGTAGATTACGATGTTTTCAAAAGACATATGTATGTCATTATAGGTTTATAATTTTCAGTTTTATAATAATTTCACTATATTTGAAACCGCTTTTAGGCTTTATGTTATGAAATTTTTAGGTGACCAATGTTGTTTTTAAAGAGATCCAGTTTATAGGTAATTATGGGTTATTACATTTTGGGAAGAAAAATTAAATGTACGAGATAACCTTTAAGGTTAAAAAATTTTATGGTTATTTTTTTTTGGATGTTTCACACATTTTTGTAATTTTATGTGGATTTTATAAATATTTATTTATCAAAAGAACAACCTAGAGACTATGTGACAACCCATCGTGTTTGGTGAGGCCATAGGAATTCAACCCACAATTGAAGGGAGATAAGGGAGAATTTACTACCACTATCCTACGTGAAGTACGAATTAGTATGAATTTTTATTTTTAGTTAAATGATTTTATAGATAAAGAATAATTTTATTTTGGTAACATATGTTTTATCAAATATATTTCCAAGTCATTGGAAAATGTTCTGGTGTATAGGTGATTAATGTTATTTCAGATTACATTAACTATTTTTGGAATCTTATAAGATTAAGGTAAATATAATATTATGGTATTCTTCTTGATGAATATATTTTTAATTGTATTTTGGAAGTATATATTATTTCATTGTGAATTTATCGTGATATATAGAAATTACTAGAAAATTTTAAAGATTATATGATTTAGGCATGTACATTATAGAGAGAGGATTTAAGAGTAATTGATGTTATTTGGAGATAAATTCATAATTTAATCTTGGAATATTATGTCATCAAATCCTTATAAATTTTTGGGATTCAGTCTTAGTCAAGATTATTTTGATGATTTTATGGATAGTTATTTTTTAAATGATCTATGATTAAATTTGGGTGTCAAAACTAGATTTTGGGGATTAAAGTATTTTTCATCAAATAAAGGTTTATTATTTTTGGGAAATTATATTATCTTCTACTATCCATTTTTTTGGTTAATTCCTAAATACATGAGGAATATATTGTGATCTTTTTTAGGATTTTTTGATTCATTGAATTTTATTCTAGTGCTTTACGCATTTAAAAAATCATATAATCATCATTTGGAGAAAAATTTCTGTTTATGGTGTAAATCGGTTAAAGTATGAAATTATACTTGTAAAGTAAGTATATTTACCTAATGATTTTACTCCAAGTAGTAATATAATTCCTCAAAACTATGAAAATAATCATCAAACAAAAAATTTATATATTTATTTTTATTACTAATAAATCAATGGTCTTTTAACACATCTTAGATTTAAAGTTTTGTGGTGGTTAACTACAAAATGATTATGTCATGTATCACTCTCCATATAACGTCCTGACTATAGAAGCTCGAAGTTGGTACATTATTACATTATGTTATAATTATTGCAGGAAAACAAATCTGTAAGTATCATTCAATTCAATAGTCTTATAATGACATATTACATACATGATACACATAATACATTGGGAAATAAAAAAACATGATACATAATAAAATAAAATAAATATCTACCCTTAAATATTATTCAAAGGATTTCCCTTCATAAACTTGGGAAAGGAAATAATATAAGGGTGATATCAAATGCTCATTAAGTGTAATTAAAGTTGAATCAATAATGAATCAATAGGGATAAATTATTATGTAATGTTAAATAACTAATAATGTGTTCGAGTCAAATAAATAGATAAGACAATATCAATATATATATTTAATAAAATTGAAAACACATTCCATTAAATCAATGACCAAAAAATTAAATACATCTATAGATATGTCGATGAAAAATGTCATGGATATATAATAAATAAATTCTCAAAAAATTAAATTCTTAATTGTTAGACAACATGTTTCCCAAGAACATCATACCTTTACCATTAAGAGACAGTTCAAACTATTTGTCCAACTAATTCACCTCTAGATACTACTAATGCATCAAGGGGAATTCATTAACCGTTCCCTAACTCATGTATTGAATGTCCAAAGAAATACTAATATATATAATAATTAGTGTGCCTTATCAAATATCCATATTTAATAAAGAATATTTATTTTTCAATAATACCCTTGAAGAGGATATGTAACAACAATTTTTCTTGACATTAAAACATTCTTGAGGAAAACTAATATTAAAACATTCCAATGTGTCCCATACCACATCGAAACATTTAAAGAATAATTCCCCATTATTTAAATGAAACTTATAATATCATGATAAAATTATATTCATGAAATATCATATCAAATGGTATCATATACACCCAATAAACTTAAATTGGTAAATAATAAAAATAAGTCTCAATAGAATGTATATTGAGACGAAATCCATTACCTTAACCATCCTTTTGTTTTGTGGTATTTATCTTCTTGTATAATGGTTTAAAATATGTTAATAAATTATAAAAGATCATTACTCATGTTAATAATATCATATATTAACTTATTAATATATTTTATTACCTATTTGTTAACACTCATTCATTATTTTAACTATTTCATCTGTTAATTGCCTAGTTTTCTCAAGTACATTTTGACTTGTCATTTTTTGTTCCTATTAAATAGATCGTGATTTAGTCATCTACAGAATGTAAATAATGACTAAATTATATTATATATTCAGTACATATTTATTTAGATTATTTGATAATATTTGGATATTATATATAAAGTGCATTGTTCATGCAGATGGTAGGTCATATTACTAATGAACGCTACTTTCATTTCATTATTGTATTAAAAGAATAAAAACTAAATGATACATATGTAAATTATAATTCTAGAATAATATATATGTTATATATGTTACATTGGTTTATTAACACCATCCTTTATATGTTCCATGTATTGAATGAACGATTCATATCGCTTTGAGTGGGCTGTAGTCCATGCTTCCTTAAATGAATTTATTATATTTACACAACATGGAAAGCATAAAGGTATATTATAAAAAAAATTAAAGAAGAATAAATACATATTAAATAAAATTTATATCATATATAGTCATTTTTTCATCATAATAACCACCATGAGATGTGGTAGGGGAAAATTAAACAATCGTCGTTTCATGATGCAGTAGTTCTCCATACACAGAAACAGTAAGTTTGTTACCCATTAGATGAAGGTGTGTATAAGTATAGATATAAATAATAATATAAAATAATCCAAGTATATTTGGGATACTATTTTTGATATGTAATCATAGAATAAGAAGATTTTAGGGAGTGGATATTGGGAAAGAAACTAAAAAGCTTGAGAGTAGACGTTACCTCTTAATCAGGTAACTTCTTTTGGTTTAAACCAAAAGGATTATTTAGGTGGATTCCTACCCAAAGGTAGGCTTCAAGGTATAGGGTAGGGATTTTGGGAGAATAATTGGGTATATATTTTCTTAACCAATGTGGTTTTAGATGTGTGAGTAATGGGGGTCGGTGGTGGCCTTTTATAGGGAAGGAAAGGGACTCACTTAAAATTTTTGGAAACAAGTTAGGTGCACAAATTTTCTTACCTAAAAAGTCATTAAAACCAAAAAAAATCATTAAATTGGTTTATTGGAATACTAAAAGACATGAAATATGTTTTTTACAAATTTCTATGTCATTTGGTCACTTAAGTTAAAGGTTTTTTCCTTTATTAAGCTCAATTTTTCTTTAATAATTGTAATTAATTTTAATCACTTTCACTAATCATTCTGGCTAAAAAAAGGTTGGTCGTATTAGAAATCATATATTATGATTATTAAAAATATGGAATCCATTTTTACAAATTAAAATCACGTAATTGGAAGAAATTAAAATAAAACTAATCCAGAAAACGGGACGATAATGCAGTGTTTTAAAGTAAAAACATCCAAAAGCTTGCCAAGTTTTTATAGTCAATTTCAGAGTGAAATTAATTTAAATTACAAAAAAATTATTAATTTATAAAAATAAGATATAATTAAACTTTAAAACAAACATAAAACCTAATTTAAAATTATAAATAAAATAAAATAAAAATAATTTCTGAACTAAAATTCAGTATTTTTCACTATTCATTAAAAATTGAAATATTTTATAAAAATATCAAAAATTCACCCTGACCAAATTATTATGTATTGATTTAAAATTTAAGGTCTATTTTGATATACTATATAAATTAATGTTTCAAAATTCATATTTAAAATGGATTCACCATTAAAAGGCGGTAAAATTACCTTTTATAAAAATATATGTTTTTCTGTGTAAAATAGGATTTTTTCTTATCATATGCATATAAAAATTAATGAGTGAACATGAAAAATATTTTATTGAATATATAAGATATATATTTCATTGTAATAATTCATTAATTGTAATTAATTATTTTTATTAATATAAAATCCTTTTAGAAGCATAAAATTATTAATATTTCTTTTTATATCCAATTGGTTATTATTATTTTTTACCATTAATTATTAACCCATGAATTTATTTTATATTTATATAAACTACATATTTTAATAATTTGGTTAATAATATTCACAATGGATAGTTTATATCTTTTTATATTAAATAATAATATTTAAATAACATATTATTGTTTGGTAAAACTCGGTTTTGCATGTAACGCAAGCTATCAAGGACGGTCTCTCTTGCGTGTAATACATTCTAACAAACTGATTCAGGCATTGAAATATGTATAAAAACTATTTTAAATAGTGAATATATTATAAAGTATCCATCTATTTTTTCACCATACATGTTTGGTGTCACGTGTCATACACGCTATCAAATACAAGGCTCTTACTTTAGTGTTTCGAGGTGTCACATTCTCCCCACCTAATTTAAATTGTTCCCTTGTAATTTAAAACTGATATTGGTAGTCAATGTATTGATATTTGAAGAAAAATATTGTTGAAAAATCCACATCATAAATAGTTTTAAAAACACATATTCTTAATAACAGAGAAACTAAAGTATGGGGGTTATGTAAATAGGTTCTATAGTAGGAAAAAATAAGTGGGAAATGGAATCATGGATACAGAAGAAAAATATAAAAATTATGTTACGATTTAGAGTTCTATAGAACATGTTCATCTGAATTTTTTAGACCATAAATCCATAATCCATATGTGTGAATAATGGTCATCGATATTATAAAAAATGATGATAATAGGACAACATTTTTTGTTTCAATATCATTTTTCTTTGATTTGAGGAATTATTTCAGTCTCTAATAATATAATTATAGATACTTATTGGTATATTTCTATAAGTAAAATCTTATCCATTGTTCATGCTTTGAAACATTTCTACTACATCTTATAGAACCGGATTCAACATATTGTGATGTAATATATTGATCTCTAAAACCAGATCCAAATTTCAACTTAAAACACTTCATTAATGGTTAACATGTCCAAAATATTTTGATCCATTACTTTGTTAGTAAGGTTACTAAATTTCCAAAATGAACTTATCATTATCCATAATAAAAATTAATTTGCTCAAAATTTCCACATTCCAAAAATTTTAATAACTTCATCATTTATCTTCATAAAATATGGTAATAACTCAAATCCACATAAAATATTATTTGAAACATGGATTCTTTCATCTCTGTTATGTAATACATGTGTTATTGGATATATTCCTTAAATCGAAATTAGTTTTAAACACCATTAATGATATCATAGAAAAAAAATTTACATGTTGTTAATTAGTTCTAAGGTTGTCATCACTTATCCAAATCATTCATTTCCTCATCATTATATTAGCATCAGGAACATATTAGGGTAGTCTTTCATTCAATCATGTGTTTTCAAAAAAGTTTAACTTTCAAGTAAATAAATTTTATCGGTACCATTCAATATATGGTCTCAAATATTTATTAAAAAAGTACTTCACTATAATCCATACATATTTCATAAATTATATGATGAGAATATCATAAACAAAATACTTTTACAGAATATTTCAAATATCCAAATAAAGAAGTACATTAATCATTCCACTTATGTTCTGTCAATAACATGTGCTTGACCCTGATCCCTTATCTTCTTCTGAGGTATATTCTCTTGATGCTTGGGGAATTGTTTTGCATAGTGTCATATTTCCTTACAGTTATAAAATTTATTAGTACTATTTTCCTTCTATCTTTTGCATTGTTTTTCCGGGTGACCCTTTTATCCACACTTATAAAAAACTCCCAATCCCTTCAAGCATTTATTGGGGTGATTCTTTCCATGGTTATCACAATTTGGAAAAATATTCTTTCCCTTAATCTTCTTTGACTCATTCCATTTTTTCATGGTGTTCAGAAAACCTTGTATTCTCTTTGTCTCCATTAAATCCATAGGACATGGAGAATTATTTCTCTTTCATGATATCACATAAAACTATCTCTTTGTATAATGTGAAATTATGAGAAACCAACACACATAAAATATTTGGATTAATAACTTCAAAGAATTGTTCAATATTGCACTTCATGTTATGCATATAATCCATATCATACCTGAATAACCTTATAAAGTTATCTTCATAATCCACAACACTCTCTTCTTAATTTTGATTTAAGCTAAGAAAATTTATCTTTATTTCAATTTATTGATCATGATGGAGGTATTTATAAAATAATGTATCCTTAAAAGTCCTTTATTCCATGAATTCAATTTGTTCTTCCTCCCTTGTATTCTGGATCAGAGACCACCAATGATCTGCATCACCTTGGAGACAATAGACTCCAGGTGTAAATTATTCCTTTTTCACTGCATAGCGAGGCTGTAAATATCTTCTTAGAAGAATTAATTCATTGCTCAGATATTATTGGATTAGTAGTCCCACTAAATGATGGGGGCTTCTACCATATAATGTGATCCAAAATAGGTGATTCTCTGTATGTAATAGTTTTTTCCATTTGATAAAGGATATTTTTCATAACCTGAATAATATTCCCTAATATATACATAACCTTATCAGTTCCAATACCAGCTGTATTTGTTTTCCCATTAAGAAAAACTCTATATTTTCAACGAGTACTGATACCATTCTTCCTTCTAGGCACCATTTATAAAAAAATAGAATATACTAGATTAGATCATAAAGTTATAAACTTTGTATAACTCTAAGTAGAGAACATAACATAAATTTATTCATTGTGAATCCTTGATTTATAAACTCTGATTACTTTAGGGTTAAAAACCCTTCATAATGGTTTGTAAAAAAATTGATTTATCTTAAGAGTATCCCGAGGAGTGTCAAACCAAGTGCATAGTAAGTCCTGTTTTCATGTACCGGGTTACCCCGAGTAGGGCCTGGAACACCATTTTGGAGTTTTAACTCTTAGGTACACCTGTTCTTGAACCACGTACACTTTTAGTGTCCAGATAGGGATGTATTTCTAGGAATACCCACATAATCTCTACTTTTACAAAATTCTAGGATGTTATTCTAATCTTATCCTCAATTTCTATCTTAGTTTTTCAATCTATAATTGATTTTTTCTAAATCTAGTTCACAAGGTTTCTTCTAAACTTCCTACGATATCTACTATAATGACCCTACCCTAGAAGCCCAGAGCTGGTGCAGTATTACATTACATTGGCATTGTTACAAGGAAACAAATCCTGATGGACCGTTTAGTTTAGGAGTTATGGATTGCCAGATTACATAAATGATACATATAATACATTAGGAAATAGAAAATAAAAACATGATACATACTAAAATAAAATAAACAACCTCCTTGAAATCATATTAAAATTATTCATCATCATAACCTGGGGAAAGGAAACAAGATAAGGGTGTGCTCAAATGCTCAGTAAGGGAATGTAAAATAGAAGATATAATGAATAAATAGGATTAAATTAACATGGAAAATAAAATAAATGATAACACATTCCAATCAAATAACTAGATAAGAAAATATCAATATGGAAAGGTAATAAACTAAAAACACATTCCATTAAACCAATGAACTGAAAATGAAATGAATCCGTATATATATCAATGAAAAATATCAGGGATAAATAATTACTAAATTATTAATAAAGGAAATGCCTAACTATCATATTTCATGTTTCCCATGAACATGATATCTTTACCGTCAAGATAGTGTTTAAACTATTTGGTAAACTAATTCACCTCAAGAGATTATCGATGCATTGAGGGGCATTCATTAATCGGAACTCAACCTGTATATTTCATGTCATAATAATTCATCAAAAATAAAATAAATATTGTGAATTATAAAATACCCATATTGAATGAATAATATTTATTTATCAATAATTCCCCTGGGGATGATAAGTAATAATAAGGGTTGTTGACATTAAAACATTATTGATGAAAAGTAATATTAAAACATACCAATGTGTCCCATACCACATTGAAACATTTAAATCATAATTCCATGTGAATTAAATAAAACTTATAATATCATGAAAAATATAAATTCATGATATATCATAACATAGGGTATTTTATACACCAAATAAATTCTTATTGGTGCATAATTAAAATAATTCTAAATGTAATGTAAACTGAGATGAAATCCCTTACTTTGACCTTCATTTTTTTGTGTGGTATTTACCCTATTATGTAGTGGTTTAATATATGATACTAACTTATACCAGAACGATACTCATGTTAATAATATCATATATCAACTTCTTATAATATTTTATTACCTATTGGTTAATACTCTTTTATTATTTTGACTATTTTAGGTGCCAATTGCCTAGTTTTCTCAAGTATGTTTTTCCTTGTGATTTGTTGTTACTATTAATTAGATCACTATTTAATCATATACATATTGTATACCATGACTAAATTATCTTATATTTTCGTTAATTAGGTATTTATAATAGTCGATAATATTTGGAGATTAGAAATTAAGTGTATTATTCATGGAGATGGTAGTTTATACATTTGTATGAACATTACTTTCATTTCATTGTTGTATTAAAATAATTAAAACTAAATGATAAATATGTATATTATAATTCCATAATCATATATATTGTATATATGTTACATACATTTAATAACTCCATTTTTTATTCATTCCATGTATGTAATGAATGAGTCATATCGCGTTGAGGGGCAGTAGTCCACACTTCCTCAAACAAAATTATCATATTTAAACAACTTGGAAAGAATAAAGGTATGTTATAAATAAAAATTATAGCATCATAAATTCATTATAAATAAAATTTATATCATATATAAATATAGTGTCCATAATAATTACAATCAATAGAGGTTGTAGGGGAAAATTGAACATTCATCGTTTGGTTGAGGTAGTAGTTCTTCGTGCACAAAAACAGTATGTACATTGCCTATTGGGTAGAGGTGTGTATAATTGAAGGTCAAAATATTAAAATAAAAACAACCTATTTTATATATAATACTGGGTTTTTATGTAATTTTATAATATTAATATTTTAGGTAGTGGAAAATGGGTATGAAACTAAAAAACTTGAGAGGAGGTGTTACCTCTTAACCAGGTAACTTCTTTTAGGTTGAACCAAAAGGCTTCTTTAGGTGGCTTCCTATCCAAAGGGAGGATTCTAGGTATAAGGGTAGAATTTGGGTAAACTAATTGGGTGTATATTGTCTGAACCTATGTGTTTTTAGATGTGTGATGAATGGGGAGAGGTGGTGGCCTTTTATATAGAAGGAGAATGACTCACTTGGATTTTTTGGAAACAAGTTAGGTGTACACTTGTTCTTACCTATAACAAGTCATACCAAACTAAAAAAACTCAATAATTTATGCTTAACTTATGAATAATGGACATAAAATTGGTGTTGTACAAGTGTAAAGTTCATTTGACCCCTTTGTTATATGTTTAGTCCTTTATTAAGCTTAATTTTTCCTTAGTAATTGTAATTAATTGTAATCTCATTCACTAATAGTTTTTGCTCAAAAAAATTCGACTTATTTAACATAATAAATTATTCTGATTACAAATATTTATTCCATTTTTTCAAATTCAAATCAAATAATTTTTATAAATTAAATTAAAATTAATCCCACTGACGGGATGACAATATGGGTTTTTAAAGTAAAAACATCTTAAAGTTTTCTAAGTTTTCATAGTCAATTTCAATGTGAAATTGATTTAAATGAGCTAAATATAAATAGTTGATAAAAATATGATCTAACTAAATCTTAAAATAAATATAAAAAATAATTTATCCTTATAAATAAAATATAACAAAAAATAGTTTTGATCTAAAATTCTGTATTTTTTATTATTCATTAAAAATTGAAATATTTCAGAAAAATATCAAAAAATCACCCTAACATAATTAATATGTTTTAATTTAAAATATGAGGTTAATTTTGACAAATTAAATTGATTAAAGTTTCAAAATTTATATTTAAATTGGGTTGACCATTAAAAGGTGTTAAAATTGCCTTGATAAAAATACTGGTTTTTATGTGTAAATAGGGTTTGGTCTTATCGTATGCATATCAAAAATAATGGGTGAATATAAACAATATTTTATTTAATACATAAAATATATATATCATTAAAATAATTCATTAATTGTAATTAATTGTGTTTATGAAGATAAAACTCATTTGGAATCGTAAAAATAATAATAATTCTTTTTATATCCCATTAGTTCTTATTTTTATTTCTAATTAATTGTTAACACATGAATTCATTTAATATTTATTTAAAATATATTTTTTCAAAATTTGGTTAATAATATTCATAATTTATAGTTTATATCTTATTATATTAAATAATATTTTAAAAACATATTATTGTTCGGTAAAACTCGGTCTTACGTGTAACACATGCAATCGAGTAAGGTAACTCTTTCATGTAACACATGCTAACTCAGTGTTACATGAATAGAAATATATATAGAATATATTTTAAATATTAAATATATTATAATGTATCCAGATAGTATATTACCTTATGTTCTTGGTGTCGTGCTTCATACATGCTATCAAATACATGGTCCTTACATTAGTTTTTGGTGTGTCACACTCCGTAAGAACTTGATAGTTAGTTCTTTCATACATGTCCATGTTTTCCTACATGTAGTCCTAGTATGTGTTATCTCATGTTACCTTTTTAATTTATTTTCTCTCTTTTTAAGTGATGGTTTTATTGACCCTTTTTCAATGTCGGATTTCTATAAAGGTATTTTGAATAGTTGAACCCTGGTTACCAATCTATGTTCACATTTAGAGTATGAAATTAATTAAATGGCGGATAATGTAAAATCCTAATATTTTAAAAGTTAATACTATGTTTTATAGAATACAATATACTCCACATCGATCATAAATGAGAAACTAAATATTATTATTTAAATGTGATAGTTATCACCTTGACATTAGAATTGTAGAAATGAATGGTATTAACTGAATTATTAAAATATATTTTACAAGTGTTTATCAAATTATTTAATTGTTTAATAATTAATTAGAAATGAAAATAAAAACCAATTTAAAATGAAGGGTGTGTTTTTATTAAAAATATTATTTTATGCTCACAATGGATGTTTTTCTTAATAAATTTAATTAATTACTATTAGTGAATCATCTTAATCAAATTTATATTTTATATATTCAAACTAATATTTTTAAATTCATAAAATAACTTTTTAGGCTTAAGATTAGAATAACTCCAATTCTAAGCATAAAAGCGTTATTTTTTTAAAGGTAGTTTTGCCGCCTTTTTTTTGTCTCCTTTTGATGGAGCACATGTTTTAAAACTTAATTTTGACACTTTTAAAAATTTTATTTTAAAATATAAACATATTTTTTGAAATATAATTTTTAAAATTATGTTATCGTTACTTTTTTTTACTTTTATAATAAGCTTCATTTTTTGATGAATTGTGAAAAATACTTTATTTTATTTTAAAATTTGTCTTTCATTTAATTTATTTTTAGAGTAAAATTATATTTTTTTTAAAGTATAATTAGTTAAATTATAAATTTTTTACCCCAATTTATGTAATTCTAATCAATTTTACATAGAAGTTTGATATAAAAACATTTCCATCTTTGAAACTTTACACTTTAAAAACCTTCCTTTTCATTTTCTCTAGGGATTAATTTTAAATATATCTTTTCTAATTATGTGAATTTAATTAGGTAAAATGGATTAAATATTTGGAATAAAAAATTTAAAATTACTATTTAACATCATATTTATTTTTATACATAAAAAAGATACCATGGTAAAAAAATCATTTATCGCGGTATAGGTTAAAATGAAATGGTTTAATGTTAAAAAGTTAAAGGATTAAAATAACTAAAGAATGCAAAATTTAATGGGTTTTTTATGTATTTTTTAACCCTAACAGGACTATATAATATTAATTTTCATCCAAATTCATAGAAATTTATTGTCACCTCATTTTGGTTGTCTTTAATTATAAATTTTAATTATTTAACCACTTAAACCCACCCCTCCTCAAGTATAAATACCACACCTCACCACCCCATTTCAAATTTCAGGTTTTTATTTACCTAAAATATCTACCATATCATATCTTCCTCACTCTCCCCATGTACTATTGCTTCTCGTCTCACCAAATTACCAAATCCAAGGTCCTCAAGGGTCTCTCAAGGAGGTGATATTCAAGAAGTAATTTTCTCAAAGTACCTCTCTTAAATTCTTTTCTTCTTCTGTTTTCTCCCCACATCTTTCATAAATAAATGAATGATAAATCCAAAAACAATTATATACTAACTTGTTTTATTTATAATGAAATATTTCAAATCTATTTCATTTCTAATCTCCCTTTATTTAATGAAATGATTTTATTTTCCAAATTATGTCATTTTTCTATCTTTGTGAATGATGATTTTTCATTTCCATTACCACCTTAATAGATGGTCCTAATTATGTAATTATTTTTAAATAAAATCTAAATATGTCTTTTATAACCAATTTAATGTGTTATAAATAATATACACACATAATATTAAATAATATGAAGCTAGTTTGTGATGTTTGGAAAACCCACAAAAATAAACTAAACATTTATCATTAACGTTTTCTTAATGAATCGTCCTCATGTAAGAAATAAAAATGATATATGGGACCATTAATAATTTTTAGAGATAATTAAGACTATTTAATTATAGTTTCTTTGTTTTAATTCCATTTTATAGGAACATCTATAATTTTATACAAGTAAAACTGACCATGAAAATATAAAATGAAAACTCCCAAAACCAAGAAAATAATGAAATTTTATTAATGAATCGGTCATAATATGTTATAAAATCATCACATAAGGTATTATAAATATTAATATAGTTATTTAATGAGTTAATTACATTATTTATACCACTATATAAAAGGTTTGAACATGTTTTAAGGAAATCAAATGTGAGGTAAGCGATTCCTTGCCTCAATTTCCATTCAATGGGTTATATGTCTACTTCATTGATTATATTATGTATAGACTATGTATGTAATACACTATTTATTTAATTAGTTTTTATTAAAAATAATATTTTTTGGATATAATTTTTTTCCACATAATCACACCATTGACTAAGTCTAACATAAATGATATGAACTTTGTAAGGGTTTCTCATCTCACTTTTTTCTTTTGTGAGATATATGTCGTATTCAAAAAAAATCTTATGTGTGGTGTATATAATTCCCTTTGATATAAAATATCATTATTCCCATTATCCTTTTGTTGTTAAAATTTTAATTTTATAACAATTACTTTTATATTTCATTCGATTCAACTGATTACAATGTGGTTAGTGAATTCTTAACCCAATTTCTATTCTTTGGGTTAAACTTAAAATTATTTAATAATGCCTTCCTAAGATTATTTGGGAGATGAATTTTGTTTTTATTATATTTCACTTCCACTTGTTTTATATATATTAAAAGTTAATTTACATAATATTTTTTTGTACACTCACTTCAATGACAGGATATTTCTACGGAACTTTCTTTTCTAAAAATACTCCTTTTATGTTATTTTTTCAAAAAGAATGTTTTTATTACATATACAGCATGGATGGAATTTTCTTATTTCATTTCACATTAATATTTTAAATATATCCTTATAATTTTATATGGTTTTATTCAAATAGAAACTTTTCCATTTTATGTGTGCATATTTTCAAAATGAGTGATTTGAAAATGAAAAGATTATTTTCTACAAAGAGTTTTTTTATGATGCAATTTCTCATGATTTATATTTATGTTATGGTTCTTGAATTTTTTTTATAATTATGTGCGGTTACATGATAAATCAATTATTTGTTGTTATGTTGTAAACCAATGATGGGTGGTTACGTGATAAACCAATGATGGGTGCTTCCATGATAAACAAGGCACAGGTGGTTATGTGATAGCCTCCAATACATTGGGTACTCCGGAGTTGGAGGTTGCCTATTTTGGTTACTCCATTCAGTGATATATAACATGATTTCCCAAGATAGATACATATATTTTTTATTTTTTATAATTATATTTCATGAATATTTTTCAATTTTAAAAAGGTAAGATGTTGCCCCTTTTTTTAAAGATTATACTATAATCTGAATTAAAATATTTGTTTTTATGAAAATGTTTTATTGATTTTCATCGGACTAATTTCTTCATATCCTTTATGTCCCTTAGTGAGATTATGTACTCATACCATGTTTTAAAATTATTTCTTTATGATTTAAGTGATAATAGAGAAAAGGATGAGATTAGAAGGAAAAATAAGAATATTTAGTATGAAAAGAAAACCTATTTAATTTTAAAACGTGTTGTTTTGTGAAAAAAAAAGGATACTGGGTAAATGTGTTCATTTTTAAATTATGGGTTTATTATGTATGTTTATATACTAATTATCTAAAAATTTAAACCTAAAATATATATGGTAATAAAATAAAATGAACTCTAGTCAAAATTTATGAGAATATTTATTGTTTAAGGTTACATCCTTTTGATTCCCTCAAAGAGTATAATGATTAATTCGAAAATTTAAAAAAATTAGAATATTTACCTGTATTCCCAATGATTTATATGGTGGTAAAAATAATTTGAGAGTGATTTATTCCATTTCATCCAATTTCATAATAGAATACACTAGAAATCTTTGAATACACTCCCAAGATCACTCGCATAATAAAAAACTAGTGATATGGATCCTTACCACATCACTTGAAACATTATAGAATTTTAATGTGTTTCAAAGCACATGTAATGTTCCTAGTTTGTTTTCTAGATCTTCATGTGGTAGTCATGTAATTTTCACACTATTTTAGATCATCATGATTATTAAAGGCTTGATCTCAAAGTGATTTTCCACAATGGGAGGTTCTAGGATGCTGGTTTTGTGATCATTTTCTTGATGAAATACCTTAATCCATAAGCATATGAATCCTTGGTCCTCATTGAAAAACTACTCATGCATCTAATTTTTTATTTGTTTTCTTCACCATGCATGGTCGTAGTTCTGTTCCATCTCAGGATTTTCTCCAATTTGGAATTGAACTTAATGAATTATTTCACTTGTGTACATGTATTGTGGTTATGAATTAAGAAATTAAAAATTAAAAATCTATAGAATGATCACACAAGTGTAAATAGTGAAATTTAGATAAATAAATAAATTAAAATTTAATACTAAAGAAACCTAAAAACTAAAATACAATTTTCCATGAAAACACTTCCAATTTTGACATGCCCAAAGGCTGTCAATATTTACCTTGGTTCTAATGAAAATAAAAATTTATAAAACTCAGATTAGTGATAATTAATTATTTAAAATGAATATAATAGAAATAATGATATCGATCCAGTAGATTTTATTTAATCAGTGTAATTATGTTTTAAAAAAACTATATTGTTTTATTTAAGAAAGTGGATTTGTAACATATGCATTTGGTTAATTTTAAGAAAGAATTGTGAAGAGAAACTGTTTGACTAATGGGTTTGCAAAAAGGTTTTAAAGGTTTTTTGGATTCATTATTTTTGGGGTTTGGGTTCAATTCTATTTAAGAAAACAAATTAATTAATCCATGTTTGGTGTTGGTGTTTAGAAGAACGATATCCAATGGTCATGGAATCTCTATCTTAGATATAGAAATCCCCTATCTCTATTTGTCTAGTAATTTAGAGTTTCATTGAATTGATTTTGTCTCGATACAACTTTTAAACATAGTTTCCAAATATAAAACAAGGGTTAGGATTCAATTCAGGGTACAAATTACGTTTTTATAATGTTTCTTTCAGATTCAAATAACATTGGTCATGATAAAAGTAAAATAAATTGATTATAAATTGATTGAAAAAACTATAACAATCCAAATACATAAATAAGAAATAAATATATTCAACACCACTTTCCCCCTTTGTTTAAATAACTATAGAATAAGGTGGGTTTATACCCCCACCCTAGTGATGATATAGTATGAGATAAGGATAAAATAAAAAGAAATCATAATTAAAAAATGGGGAAAAGTGGTGGAGGATCCTACAACAGTGCAGCTTCTCAACCTAGGCTTTGGTCTCTAGGTCTTCCTTTGGTGTGGTGTCTTAGTACTCTACTTATAGATACTAGATGGGTTTTGAAACATTAAATATCATTTAATATTGGTCAAAAGTGGTAATGGGTGGTTCCCAGGACATAAAACTAGTCAACACCACTTGATAAGTCGATTTTGGATTTTTTAGGCCATCTTGGCCTTTTCACATCATGTAACATGAAATGTTATTTTTTTACCAAGTGTAAGGAATTCACAACCTTCATGCTTTTTGGTCCTTCATGGCATGTGACACAACCTGACTCATATTTTTCACACAATGAAACAAGTTTACTTTACTCTAGGATGGTTCCTTCCAACTCTTGACTTGAATTTCTTTCCCTCCTCTTATTGGTTCATGACATGTAATTATTACAAGAAGTGTAATGTCCATTTTCAGTTTGGAGGCCTTTTTTCCAGTTCTTCAGTTTTTTTCTCTATAAGTACTCCATGATCATCTATCTTTTTGGAAAACCTTATTTTAATTATAATTCATTATTATTTACACTTCTTTTTCTCATTTCCCATAACTTTTATAATTATAAAAAATATGAAGAAAACAGCAGGTGTACATGCATACATTAAAAATAAAATCATGACAATCAAAGAATTTTAATATAAAAATATATATAATAAATAAAATTATCTATTTCATCATAACATAACCTATAAAAATGAAATATAATTCATTATCATTTCATTAATTCATACCCTAAGGAAAAATAAGCAGGATTCATATGTATTTTTTCATGGTATAACCCATGGAAAAACTGTTAGGTTTCATAATAATTTTATCATTTTATAACCCATGGAAAAAAGTAGTAGGTTTAATAATTATTTTATCATGGTATAACCCATAGAATAGAAATAGGATCTTAAAACATCGTTTATCATAAATATAAACCATATCATGAATGAAAAATAATGGTTTCCTTTGATCATTCCCAAATAATGAATATGTAGCATCAAAGGATTTCATCATATATAGGAAATGATTTTGAAAGATGTCATGGAACATTTATTAAGGAAAAAAACTTTTCTTTGAAAAACACGTTTTAAGACTTCGAATTCATAAAATATTTTCGAAATCCTTTTTAATGTAATGGAATAATTAAAAATCATCATAAACATTTCTTGAGGAAAATAACCTTTCCACTATGAAAACAATTTTTAAAACATAAACCTTTTTTTAAATCCTTTTATTTGAAAATAAGTTTTAAAAATTCTAAAGGAAGCATAAAATAAAATAGTGGTCATGATAGTGGAAAAGTATTTTATATCATACATGTTAAAAAAATAATCCTTCCATGCTTTTGGTAAAATAAAAATGGTTATTTTTTAGAAAACAACTTTAATATTCCTTTAAAACATTTTTAAAAAATTAAAACATGAATAAAAATATATTTAATATATCGTTTTCATAATTTTAAATATATTTTTTAAAAAAAATTATAAAATATGAGTTTGGAAGAAAACATGTTTTTGACTAAAGAGTGATATATAAATATTTTTCAAAAAAAAATATTCTTTTTAACTCTTGAGTGTATAAAGAGAGGAAATTTAAGGGAAAATAATTATTCTCATGACTTAAAAATTGGAGAATAAAAATCATGGGTTTATTTAGAAATAGACCATAAGATTTCATCATTGTGTGGAAGGTACCCTTTCGGGTACATAGCTGATTCAATCTGAAGATGTATTCAACGCAGGTCATGGATGGTGACACTGATGGAATTCAACAATAATGAAGGTGTTTATTTAGGTTGAGGTGGATATCATGAATATTGATGAGCCATCTCTGGATTTGAATAACCTAGGAGGTGGTAGGAACTACCGACGGCAAACTGGCGGCACTGCTAAAGGTTTCAAACATGGTCGAACTGTGTGATCAGTCATGCCCACCTTTCAATTTTGTCATGATTGATAATTACTCTAATATCTAAAAGATGATAAATTTATTTATCAATGTAATTGAATCAAATAAAACAAAAAATGCATAAATTGTGAAACCAAATAGAGTATTATCACATATAATTTATAATTAGTTAAATCAATTATTAAATTACCTTACACGAATTATTTCTTATGTGATGGATCTAAAAAAAGATATATGTTGTATTTTCATTACATTATGGGGATAAAAAGGATATTCCCTCTAGTGGTGATCCACATGTGTTCCATGAATCTATGAACATTGTCAAATGAATCCCTGAGTACTAGCACAGAACATCCTATCTCTAGCGTTGTTCACCTTTGGTCACAATGAGAATCGCTTCCACAAAGTTATCATTGATATCTCCTAACTTGAGATTAAATAGTGGAGTAATATTTCTCTCCATTATTTAGAGTTTTGTTAGAGAGGGATCACTCAAGGGCTTGATAGGATTCTCTCCATCCATTATTTTATAAAACACAAAATGTATTGTCTTATTATGATAATAATATAATTGGGTTTAAATACTTATAGGGTTTAGAAATAAATATTTTTACAAGTTCCCTTTGATATTTATTTAATCCCTTATGTAACACCATGTATAAAATAATAATACTATTATTATTTCATTTACATGAACTTAAATTTTGAATTAAATTAAATATTTTTTAATCAAATAATGTTTAATATGTATTATTTCTCACCAGACCTAAAACCTCGATTTGAAATTACTTCACAATATTTCTCATTCCTTGAATAATGAATATTAATTTAATTAATAATTATCATTTAATTATTCACTAATAAGTAAATAAATATTATATTCACTAAATAGAAAATAAATATTTGTAAAATATACTTCTCACATTATATTCTCTTGAGTAACTGGTGAAGAAATATATGGAATAATGAAAACCTAAATAATTATTAAATTATTCTTCGGAATAATTTTTAGTTTACTTTTAAAATAATACATAATAATATATTATTTAACTGAGATTCTAGATTCAATTAGTTTTTGGCCCTGCAGACCTCTTTCTCATTGGTATTATTCAAAACAACTTAAAGTCCAACGCTGGCATCTAGAAAAATATCAAATAATCCATGTAGAGAGAAGTTAAATATGAAATTAAATAAAATCTCAAATTGATGCTCACATTGTAATATAATCCATTTAACATAATATCTATAATCAAGTAGGTTTCACTATGGTGTCATTGACCTATTTGATCGACCTCTCTTTCATTGAATTTATAGAAATTAAATTTTTCTATACAACGTCACAGCTATGGATTTATTTAGGCTATATCATTTCCATCAAAAGTCCTGAGATATCCAATTATTTTAAAGAACATAAGGGGAAAATCCTTTCTTGAATTTTTCTCTAATGCAATATTACTCGTGATGCACTCAACTTATCCAACATTTCCATGAACATATGTCCTCACAGTTTTAATCAATACATCATGGTACCCAAATCAGAATACTCATTAATAATAATATTAAATTATAAGAATCAATACACATATTCTAATATTGAAAAATCTAATGGAACATATAAATGTGGATCTCATACTAGCAGGCCCCGTACTCATAATATCCTACACTGGATATTACCAAGGGTGTACTCCATGAGAAGGTTCCTCAATGTTCTATAAGTCTCCAAACCTGATAAACTATATCATTTGTGTCCCTAAAATGATATCATTCGTCTTTAGAACATATATTTAAGAATAGTGTAATAACACTTCTCGGTTCCCATCATAACAGGGAATTGTTATAACCTTTTAGTATGACAGCTACTCTTAGGAAGTTATCACATACTATGTTATGAAAAATAAAAGTAATGATGTGATAATAAGTTTTTTTATATTAAAAACTATTAATAAAAATATTCATAAAGTACACAGAATTTAGTTCATGGGAACTAACTCCAAAAGAGTCCCAATTACACTATATTCAACTACTAGTAGCCTTTAGTCTACTATCTCTCACATGATACTCATGCTTCTACTAAGATAATCCTTTAGTAAATGGATACACCACGTTCTCTTCTATGGTTAATAATATTATTACAACTTATCCCCTTTGATAAAAATCCATCATGAGGTGATGATTCTAGAGTATAATCTTTGTCCATTGTGTGGCCTTATCTCTTTTTCAAGAGCCACCATTACAGTATTATCATAATAAAATATGATAGGGTATTAAATGATAGTTACTGCATCAAGATCTTTCAAAAAGTTCCTTATCCAAATGTCTTCCTTGGATGCATTGGAAGCTACTATATACTCTGACGCCATTGTAAAATCATCTACAACTGGCTTCTTTGAACTCTTCTAGCTCACAACTCCTCCACTGAGATAAAAAACATATCCTAGATGGGGCATCAGCTAATATTAATCTGTCTAAAAAATATCATCAGTAAAACCCCTGATGACAAGCTCCTTGTATCCTCCATACACTAGGAATATATCCTTAGTTTATCACAGATACTTAAGGATAGACTTAATAGTAGACCAATTTTTCTCCTATATCAGCTTTATATCTTCCTACAATGGTCATCATATAGGAAACATAATGTCTAGTACATAACAAATCATACATGATTGATCATACCACTGAAGTTTATGAGATATTACTCAATCTATCTTTCTCCAATTATTTCTGAGTACACATTTTATTATAAAAATGTAAACCATGATACATTGGAACCAATCCCCTCTTTGATTGTTACATACTAAATATCATTATTATTTGTTCAATATATATACTTTTTCATAGACCAACAATCCTATTGGATCAATAATTAATGATCTTGATCCATATAATATAGGTTGCTTCACCTAAGTCCTTCATGGAGAAACATTCTTTTAACTAGTCCTTAAGAGACTATAAGACTGGTATTTTATTTCTAACAAGTAATATGTCATATATACTACTAGGATAACAACTGAATTTCCAATAAACCACTTCTAAACACATGGATCAAATCATTCTTAATGAACCCAAATTTGTTTATAGCTTCACCAAATTGAATGTTCCATGACCCATATACATTTTTAAATTCCTAAATGGATCTATAAATCATGATTTTTTTTGTATCTCCTAGAGTCACAAATGCTTCATCTTATTCCTTATATATTTTTTATAAGGTTTACCATTAACGAATATAGTTCTAACATCCATCTTAAAAATATCATATTCATGGAAAGATTCTATAGAAAGTATAACTTTGATGGACCGAAACATGGAAACTGGTGAAAAGTTTTCATCACAGTCCATTCCTTGATGTTGTTTAAACCCTTTATCCACTATCATTACATTATAAGCTTTTACTTTACCTTCCATGTATATTTTTTTATTTAATACCAATTTTCACCCTATAGGCTTTACATCAACCATCACATCAACCAGAACACAAACATGGTTCTGATACATAGAGTCCATTTCAGAATTCATGGATTCTTCCCATATTGTAGCTTCTAAGATCTCTACTACCTCTTTATAGGATATAGGTTGATCATTTTCAAATAATAATGAGTCACCATCATCGGTGACTAGAAAACTGTATCTCTATTTTTCTCTTACCTCTATTGTGATCCTACACAGTACTTGTGTTTCAAAAACTACTTCTTCCATTGGGAATTATGGAACGTGTTCTTGTACTAACTCTTTTTTTTCTTGATCATTAACTTCATTGAGGTTAATCTTTCTCCCATTATCCTTTTTAATGATTTTCTCCTTCTCAATAAATGTGTCTTGAATAATGAAAGTCACTTTATTATTTTAGGGGTTGTATAGGTATAGTCCCTTTATTTCAATGGGATAGACTATAAAGATACACTGTGTTCTATGGGGTTATAGTTTGTTGACTGACAAGGCCTCAAAAAACTCCTCGCAACCCCATACACATGTATGTGAATAAAAAAGTTTCTTTGAACATCATAAATTGAAGGGAATTCAATTTTATATATTAGTCGATACTCCATTTAATGTGTGTGTCGTAGTTTGTAATGAATATCCACCAAAGGATAATGGAAGATCTACATGACTCATCATCAAACTTATAATGTCTAACAAGGTACGGTTCCTCATTTCACTAACATCATTACACTATAGTATTAAGGTTTCATTAGTTGAGATAGAATCACAAACGCCCATAAAATGTTGATAAAATCATGGTTATGATATTCACCACCTCAATACTATGAATCTTTTTTATCTTCTATCAATGTTGGTTCTCTATTTCATTCATGAATTCCTTGAAATTATAAATGGACTCGGACTTATACCTCATCAAGTATACGTAACCATATATACACAAGTCATCATTAAAAGTTATGAAGTAAGATTACCCACCTCTTTCTTCAGCTGTAAATGGTCCACACACATCATTGGGTTCTAATTCTATAAACTCTGTGGCCCTTTCACCATGCCCATCAAATTAGGATTCAGTCTTTTTCCATATAAACATGCATGAAGTATTTCAAGAAGTTTTAGATCAAAGTATTCCAAATAACCATCTTGAGATATCTTTTTCAAACTCTTCTTGTTTATATGACCAATATGGTTATGCCATATCTGGGTGTTATATGAGTCATGTGAATGTAATTTTTTACCTATTTCCAATACCTAGTTTTAATAATTTAATATATAATTTTCTTTATTTAAATATACTATAGCATAAAATATGTTGTCTTTATAAAATAAACAACTACTATTTAAAAAAAATTAAAATAAACACATATGTATCTAGTCATGATACAGAAATTATTTTCTTGGTAACTTTTTGGATCATAATATAGAATATTTTAAAACCAAAATAAATTCCATTGTAAATGAAACATGGTATTCACCCATTGCTGGATCAGCTAGTATCGCACCATTAGAAACAATAAATTCCACCTTACTCTATAAATATTTCAAAATCTACTCAGTTCCTACATTTGGATATATATTTGGGAACCAAAATCTGTATCTAATTAACAATGTGTAGTTATTTAAATATTACACTCAATAACAAACACACCTTTATCTTTCCCTGGATTCTGGGTGTAGTTCCTCTTCCAGTGACTTAGCTATCTACATGATAAACATATTACCTTCTTTTACATTACATGCCTTTATATCTTTCCCTTCTTGAAAGGATAGTGCTCTGTAGAATTAGACATATTTTGAGTCTTTGTCCCTTTTCCTTGTTATTCATTTTCATGTTCATCATTAGGACCATGGGTTTTTCACACCCCTTGTACTTCTCCACTTGGATAATCAATGTAACAAGATCCAACAGACTCTTCTCATTATTTTACACATTTTGATTAATAATAAAACTATAAAATGTCTTGGTAAGTGATCAAAGTATGAGATATGTAGGTAAATCATCCTAGAATTTAATCCCTAAGACGTATAATCATTCAATGTAGCCAATATGATTGATTACATGAGGCCTATCTAGCATATAATCTCCATGATTATTTGTAAAAAAAATCATTGGGGATATTGTATCTCTATTATCTTTCATTCTCTTGATGGTGATCCTAAAGGTGAGACATAATTCTATATGCATCATTGTCCTCAAGTTGCTTCAAAATCTCATTAGTCATGGATGATAGAATTAAACACTGAACTTTTATATAATTGTTTAAATGTTTCTCATAGAGATAAAAATATTCATTACTAGCCTCATTTCTTGGATCTCAAGGAATTGGTTCTTCCAACAAATATAATTTATTTTCCTGGTGAAGGATAATATGTAAGTTCATTTTCCACTATTTGAAATTTATACTGATTTGAAGGTTATCCATCTCATGTGTGGATCAAAGTTATATATTTGATGTCATTTTATTTTTTTTCTATAAATAAGATAAGAATAATTTTAGTATTTTATCTGATAAAATTTAAACAAATAAATAAATATTATATTTATTAGTCTCTCACTATTTTATCAAAATCTAATATCCCTCACCATTAGATTTAGAATAACTTGTTTTTTTATCATTCTGGTAGAAAGGACCCATATTCCTCTTTTCATTACCCCAACATTGGATAGTCAAGAAACTATAATATTTTAAGGTATTATTTACAAATAAAAAATGTATTAACTCACAGTTCCTTTATCAGTTGAGTGGACTCTCCAATCCTAAAATCCTTAAATTGGATTTCCTTAACCCTTGACTCTCAGTTACACAAAGTACTACTTTGGTAATCAAACCTTGATGTGAACTAAGTTAATTCAACCCAAAACATCATGTTTTAATTCCCTGATAATTGAAAGCAACCCAACTTTGGTTGGTTTTTCACTTTTAACTATGGTTTGAATTTAAGTAAAGTAGTTTGAGGCTATAGTGACTCAATATATAATTGAGGTATATTATCTTTTATTTGTAAATTTCCAATTATTATAATTATCATATTAGTGTTTAATATTAAGTGGATTTAATTGTGGTTAACCATGTCATAGATAATATTTATTCATAATACAATTTATTTTAGTTCTATCTTGTGTGATTGTTAATTAATTAATTTGTGTAATCACGAAAAAAAATCCATAATGATATAACCATGAAACTTGAAAGAAATAAAATAATAAAGCGGTATGATCATGATATTTTATTAATGGTTAGTTTATATAGTAGTTGATAAACAATAAATTGACTAATGGGAAAACACCCTAAACTAATTAAGGTTCATGTTACTATTTCCCACTTTTCCACCTATGTATCTATCTTGGATTGGTTTCACCTATGATACAAACATGAACAACCTCCACTGGCATTGGAGCTCCATCCATAACATATGATTTTAGGAACATAAAGGTGATCAAAAAAGGGTTTAAATAAAAGAAACCATGGGAACGTAGACCCTTACATATGAGAAGGAACAAAAACAAACATTTCAATTTAATAATAAATTAAATGAAACCAATCACATACAGAGGTTCAGTCTATGTGCATGATCATCCACATGAATGAAATGAATTATTCCTTTAATAAAACTATAATTCAATTATTAATTGTTCTTTTTTATGTAAAATCATGCTCAAATTAATTAATTATCTTCTCTAATTAATAAATACTTTGATTTTAATTCTCATCTGAATTTCCTTGATATTATCATCCATCATAATTTCAAAAAAAATAAATTTATTTATTTTAAATGAACTGTGTGCATAATTATAATGTGGAGGAAACATGGTGAATACCCATCCAAATCTACCAAACATGTTTTTTATTGGTACACAGTTTACTCTTGTGACATATTCCATAAAAAAATGGTCATGTACTCTTTTGATGTGTTCTATCAACTTAATGATTACATAAATTGCATGATTTTTCTATAATGTTTTATACATCAATTCACATAGAGTAATATCTTTCATATGGATCACACATGATTTGATGATTTGAACATTATATAAAAATTAATTTAACATCTATAAATATATATATATATATATATATATATATACTAAAACCCATCACATGATGTATCCTATAAACGTAATTACCACACACAAGAACATATCGGTAAGGTTTCCACTATATAATAAATGAATTTTAATTATGGATAATTTGTTATAAGTACATGAAATTTACAATCAATGTATATGAAATGTATGTATCTCACTTTATATATGAGACACGTTGTCACAAACCATCCTGAGTCAACCCTGAACTGGTCACTTGAACCAGTCTGTGTCATGTCTTGAGGGGAATTCCAGATCTCCCTGGGATGACAACTAGTATCGGGTATCAAAAAGTACAAAAATGGGGGGATGATTTCATCCCAAAAAGGAAAGCCAAGACCAGAAAAAAACAAACAAATTGAAAACACAGGAAGCCAAAAATTGAATCTCAAACAACAATATAAATAGATTTAGTTATAAGATTCAACTAAGTAGTTGGAAACTAAAATAAGTTGGAAACTAAAATAAAAAACTGAAACTAAAGAACAAATTGAACCACAACCACACAATCTCCATTTGACCTCTTTATCACCCCCAACCACAAGACCATCCATGCTCCAATAGTGAGCATCTTCTAAAAAACATGAACCTACTAGATAACTCGGTTCTACCGATGCCAAGTGGTATAGGTAGGGTGTGAGCTAACTACACGGTAGGAAATCACCAAAGAATCCATGTCACTTATTCCCAAAAAAATTACATTAATACTAGTTTGAAATAAATTTATAAAAATTAAATTTTCAAATATACTTTACATTTTTTTAAAAAATAATCTGGATCTGCTTCCCTCCAAATTTAATACAGTGTGTAAGAAGGGAAAATTGAAGTTGTTATTTCTCATTCAAAACATCTACTTGAAACTACTTTTAAACAAACCACACATTCACAATCTTCTTTTTCATGTAAATACCAAAACTAGGTAACAAGAGTAAGATTCTACACAATGAGGTCAACAGCTCTAGTAGTACTCCTAACATGGAAACACAGGAAATACTAGGAACTCAGAGGAAGACCTGAACATACTATACATGTGACTCATCCTGAAGGCATGCCCTACTCAATGATGTCATAATTCCCTAACACCCAATGGTCTCCCTACCTGGCCTGGTCGTGGGGCCTAATCCCATAGCAATAAACCCAAGTACCACATGATATAGACTACTAGCTAGTACAATAACCTATACTAGTGCATAAATTGTTCTCGGTAAACCTTTTTCCTATGCTAGGCTCCCATAAATAGTTCTCAAGGGGTGTTCCATACAATCAAACAACAAGCCACATATATATCAAAACATGTCACCCAATTCCAAACCACCCCGACCACCTTAAGGTTTATTCCATTTACTTAAAATAACTACTATATAAGGAAGTCCTATATTGAGGCCTTTTCTATCTCATGATCAACTGACGAGGAAAGGGACCTAACTCAAGAGGGTTTTTTTCAAAATCCATCTCAAAAAACCAAATGGTCATTTAGCTCTACCCATCAAGGGTACCTTTATAAAAGATAAAGAAACACTCTGAAAACCATTTCCAATAATAATAAATTCCATTTTCACTATTCCATTTCCAATCAGCCTTTAAGTTTCAAACACACACCCAAGCATGTCACATTTCCCAAACGGGCCCTTATCTCAAATATACCTTACATTAAAAAAAACATGCACAATGAAAAGAAAGGTTCGAAATGGGATTTCTGCCTTTATATGAAAATTTTTCCTTTTTATCAAACACCAAACATGGTATAACCCTCCACAAAATTTTGAAACCACCCTAGTCATTTTGGAAATCATGGAATCATTTATCAAATGAGATGGAAGAGAAGATATGATTTATTTTTAGAAAAACCAAGGTTCAGAAAAGGTCCACTCCAAATTTCATCATCATTTGTGGGACCATTCATGGATGTACTCTGTGCACCCATGGATGTGTCCACATACAAGGGCATAGCACAATTGGTCCTCTACTAACTATTTTTAAAGAAAATACACACATTCCAATTATTATCATAATAACCCATTTACATTAAAACACAATGTTTAATTAAGCCAACCAACCCATGAAAATCAACTTCCACAAAAACAATTCTCTAGTAAAATACCAACCCACAAATCCAACATAACAATTTTTAAAAAAAATTACAACTATACAAACCCAAAGGCAATGATACACATGGGAAAAAAATAGAAAAACTATTTAAAACGTATTTTAAATCAAACATTACAATAAGAAAATGCTACCAACAATCTAATATGAATATAATGTGGGTTTAAATCATGACTTAATAATTAATAAAGAAAACACAAGAATCAAATGGATTGAATGTGGAGGAAAAGACATAGAAACACCTACCGATCATGCAAAAAAAATGATAAAACCCTTTAAAATGGAAGATTAAGCCTCCAAGAACAAACTTCTAACCCTAGAACCTAATAAACCTAATATAACACACCAACCCTAGCATTAGGGTTCAGCTATCAGAGGTATAACCAAAATAGAACCAAGAAATAGAGAATAGGAAGAGAGAAAGAACAAAAATACACCCAAAAACCCTAAAATTTACCTTAGAATCAAAGAGGAGACATCCATGGGAGAGGATATCCAAGATAGAAGGGGTCTTGGGACCCCTTGGGGAATTAAAAATTAAGGGGAAGGTGGATGCCCAATTTATGGTAAAAAGTGGGAGAGGGTAAAAAATAATTCTATGTTTTAATTATTTTGGGAAAACTGTATTGTTTAGCCACACGGTTTTCCAAACCGTGTGGTAGCTGTGTGGACCCCTCTACCCCTAGAGGTAAAACTCCACACTTACCAAGGATCGACTGCATGGCCGTGCACAAGTTGTGTGGTCAGTTATATCCAACTTTCACTTGTCGCACAACCTCTCTGTATATTTACTACAAACCATGTGGAAACTATGTGACACCAAGAAAATCATCTAGACCTTTTTAAAACAATGAAACTTTCGACCAGGTCTCAACCCAAACCTCAACCAATGGACCCAATATTAGAAATTGAACAAATTAAAGGGTCATATGTGGTTGGGTTGTCATAATTATCCCTACCATACACACTTTCTTCCCCCATAAAGTCACCAGGACAATATTTTACACAACTCGACTCCATGCCTAGGTAAAACCAAGGATAAACGAATGCATCGGGGTGACCATTCACAACACATGTCACATCTGACTGATTCAATAAAAATAACAGCATGAGATTAGAGGATGAAAACATGACTGTTTTCCCCACCATAATAATTCCACTAACACGAAGGCCTTGAAATCCAGACACACCACCCCTGGAGGGGGAAAAGCGAGAACTCCCCAAACCGAACTTACTCAATTTCCTAGTCCAATACCAACCAATTCCCATGTGACATAAATAGAAAGCTCACTATAAAAAGACCCAGCCACCTAAGTCCATAAAAACCTCCCACAAAAATATATTATAACCCTTACCACAACTAATGACTAGGGGATCCTCACCCTGAGTTCAACCCACTTTCTAAATTCTAATGGAGTAACTCTACCATTAAGACTCAACAAGAGACATACTATAGAGAAACCCAGCATATTGGGACATTGGAGTGGAGAAGTCCTTTAAGATAACTAAAACACACTAGAGGAAAACTCATCGTAAGTTTCCCCAATTAAGAAAGGGATCAGAAATACCATCCATCAACCTCACGATTCCAAAAATCCCCCTAAAAACATGGATGAAACCCAACTCAAAACCAAAAAAAGTTCGTTCATTCAAAACCCCAATACCCCTCAAGGAAAACAAATGATTTGAAATCCAAAATTTATGTAGATAATCCTTATGGGTTTTTGGTTGAATGATTTTATCACACCGCCACATAAGGATGAACTTACAATGATGAAAATAATGGAACAAGAAAGGTTTGGACATTTCTATCCCAAAACAGAATACATGAGCTCAAACTGAGGTTCACAAACATCGGTAACTCTTGACGGTGTGAAAGCATCACCTTGAGACCTTTGGCTGGGTCTCTGATGGTTAAATCATCTCATACCACATAGTTAGGCACCAAAATCCCCTTATCCCAACTCCTTCTTCCTTTCGATGATTCAAATGACCACAATTGTGGTAGTTTTTTAGTGGGATGGAATACTATGGATTAGAATGCCTGAACCAGATAGAGTGATCGTATACAAGAAATAGATAAGATGAACAGGAAGTCATAGCCATCTAGGATAGAATTTCACAAACAAGCTCCTCTACCATACATTCTCCGCTATATGGGGAACCCTCACAAAAACTGACCACCACCAACTCCACCCTGATTTCTAATGATGGTGAGAAATTAAACCTCCACTAGTCCAAAATTTAACCCTCAAACAGACCCCAGTTGGAATGATTGTTAACAACCATAGGAGTTCCCAATAACCTTAAGACACTTCCCTTACACAACCACACAACTACCTCTAATGGAACACGATCACCTCAATAGATAGGAAACACTCAAAAGAACCCAAAACTGGGCATGACTCTTTACCAAACTTGGAGATCTTTCTGGGAAGCACATATTGAAAAAAATTAGCCACCCAAATCAAAACTATTATCAATATAAACCAAAATTAAAATAATCACCCCTAGCCAAAAACAACTACCTTAAAGGCCGAAGAAACTCAAGAAAAACTAAAACCTATTTTATTTTAATCTCATTTCATATTAATTTTCATAAATGACACATTTACAAAACACTTTCAAAAATTTTAAACCCACTTTTTAATAAAAACCCATTTCTAAAATCATCTTCTTATTTAAATCCATTTTTGAAAAAAAAACAAGCCAAGCCTTAAATTCCAAAATCCCACATGCAACATTTTTATGAACTGTCACATGTGAATTCATTTAATCTCACTTACATCATCCACCAACAAGTTCCCCCATGCACTCTCCATACATACCCACACACATGTGAACCTCCAAAAAGAGTACTAAGGTTCAAACATCTATTTTCCTCATCAAATCCATAAATATACACAATCTTCCAATTCAAAAAATTTTCCTTCAAAACCCACATCGCTAATTTAAACCCATTAGAAATAAATCCATTTTTTATTCCAAAATTTCTTTCATTTTAAAAATATATTTTCATTACAAAATCTCATTTCATTTTTAGCCTACACTTACCCAAACCAAAATCAGAATTGAACACAACCAACAACGAACCACCAGAATGAGGACCTAGTGCCTATGTCTAACCTGGTGAAATAGTGGTGATCCATTCCCCAAGTAAGTCATAACACTAATAGGACCTTGAACTAGACACTTGGAATCTATATGGCTCACCACTTCATATAAGGCCACAACATAATTCAATTCGCCTCCATTGCAATCCCACAATCCAAAACAACTCAATGAAAAAAAACTCAAACCCCAGACTTCCCCAGGTAACTCGGGGATCAGTGCGAGAAAGAGTTTGCAGTGACCTTTCCACACCTTACTCATGAGTCCTGAGATTACTAATCTCTTTCTATCAGACACGCCCAAATATCAAGAACCACCTTTGATACCATTTTTTCATGAACCAACCTGGGTCGACCTTGAACCGGTCACCCAAGTCAGTATGTAGCATGTCTCGAGGGGCATTCCTAATTCCCTCGAGATGGAAACTATGGCCAGGCATGAAAACATACAATAAAGGGGAATAATTTTATCCTAAAAAGGAAATCCATGACCATACAAAAAACGCAAAAAAACTAAAAACCCAAGAATCCAACAACTGAATCTGAAACAAAAATATAGATTGATTCAGTTATAAGATACAACTCAGTAGCTGGAAACTAAAATACAAAACTGAAACTGAAAGAAAAAATTAAACATCCACCACATGATCTTCATGTGACCTATTGGTCAACCCAACTACAAGATCAGCCATGCTCCAATAGTGAGCATCTGGTAAAAAACATGCACCATCAAGACAGCTTGGGTCTACCAATGCTGAGTGGTAAAGGTATGGTGAGAGAGAACATCTCAGAAGAAAATCACCAAAGAATCTATTTCACTTCTTCCCAAAAAAATTACATTATTACAAGAATAAAATACATTTATAAAAATTAGTTTTACAAATAAACTTTAAATTTTCAAAACTAATATTCTTCATCTATTTCCATCTAAATTTATAACAAGGTGTGAAAAGGGGAAAAAGGAAGTTTTGATTTCTCTTTCAAATCATCTACGTGAAAATCCTTTTACACCAACCAAAAATTCACAATTTTCTTTTTCAAGTAAATATCAAAACTAGGTACCAAGAGTAAGATTCCACACAATGAGGTAAATGTCTCTAGTAGTTCTCATAATAGGGAAACAAAGGGAAATCCTAGGAACTCATAGGATGACCAGAACGTATTATACATGTGACTCATCTTGAAAGAATTCCCTACTCAATGACTTCATAACTCCCTAACACCTGACTGTCACCCTACCTGGATTGGTTGAGGGGAACAATCTCATATCGATAAACCAAATTCCCACCTATTGTGGGCCACTAGATAGTATAATAACCTAGACTAGAGTAGAAATCATTCTTAGTAAACCTCTTTACAATGTTAGGCTCCTATGTATAATTCTCAAGGGGGTGTTCCATACAATCAAACAACAAGACATGTATATATATCCAAACATATCACCTGATCAAACACCTCCCTGGCCACCACAAGGGTTAGTCTCTTGACTTAAAATAATTAACATATAAGGAAGTCCCATACCGAGGAATTTTCTATCACACGATCAACCAAAGAGGCAAGAGACCTAACTCAATATGGGTTTTACAAAATCCATTTCAAAACATCAAATGGTCCTTTAGGTCAACCCATTGTGTGTACCTTTATCAAAGATAAATAAACACTCTAAAAACCAATTCCAAGAATAATAGATTCCATTTTCACTAAGCCCTTTCCAATCACCTTTTAAGTTTTAAACACACACCCAAACATGTCACATTTTCTAAATGGGCCATTATCTCAAATCTACTTTACCATCAAAATGAGTTTGAAACATGTACAATGCACCCAAAGGTGCCAAACGGGTTTTCCACCATTTTTAGAATCAATTGCATTTTTATCAAACACCAAACATGTCATAACCCTCCATACAATTCTGAAAGCACACAAGCCATTTTAGAAACCAGCGAATCATTTATCAAATGAGATGGAAAGAGAACATAGGAGTTATTTTTATAAAAAAGTCCAGGTTTGAGAAAAATTCCACTGCGTATTTCATCATCATTTGTAGTCCCATTCATGTATTCACCTCATGCATCCATAGATGTGCCCACATCCAATGTAATAGCACAAATAGTCCTCTCACAACCATTTTTAAAGAAACCGCACACATAAAATTTATTATCATAATAACCCATTTACATTAAAATACCATGTTTCATAAATCCATCCAACCCAAGCCAATAAATTTCCAAAAAATGTTTCTATAGGAAAAAAACACCCAACAAATCCTAAATAACTATTTAAAATGAAAAATAACAATTATTCAAACCCAAAGGCAAGGATACACATGGGAATAAATAGACAAACAATTTTAAATCAGTTTTTAATCAAACCATACAACATGAAAATGATACCAATAATCAACTATGAATATAATAGGGTTTAGAAACATGATTTGAGAATTATTCAAGAACACCCAATCATTAAATGAATTTAAAATTCATGAAAAGACATGTAAATACCTACCAGTTATGCATGAAATTTTCTAAACCCATGAAGATGGATGATTAAGCTTCCCATAACAAAATAAAAACCATAGAACCCAAGAAACATAAGATAACAGACAAACCCTATCATTAGGGTTCATCCAAAACATGGCTAACCAAAATATAACCAAGATATATAGGAGGGGAAGAGGTAAAGGAGAAAAATCCACCCAAAACCCTAAAACATACCCTATAATAAAAGAGGAGAAATCCATGGGGGAGGAGAACCAAGGGAGAAGGGTTCTTGGGACCCCTTGGTGCACCAAAAATGAATGGGAGGGTGGATTATCGATTTAGGGTAAAATGGAGGAGGGGGTAAAAAAATAATTTTATGTTTTAATTATTCTAGGTCGACCACACGGTTTGGCTACATGGATTTCCAAACCGTGTGGAAACCCTGCGAAGCCCTCTACCCCCAAAGGTAAAACCGCATGATTAACTGGGATTGACTGCATAGACATGTTCAATTCTTGTGATCAGTTATTTCTGACCTGAACTTCTCGCATGGCCTCTTCGAATGGTTACTACAAACCTTGTGGAAACCGTGTGAGACCAAGAAAATCCTCCCGATCTTTTTAAAACATTAAAAATTTCGACTGAGTCTCAACCCAAACCTCCACTGAAGGACCAAATAATATAAATAGAACAAAATAAAGTATTATATTAATTTGGGGTGTGACACACATTCCAAGGGACTCAGCGTGTAAATCATGGCTCTCAAATATTAGAGTACATGGCATGTAGAAGAGCTACACTGTGTGTGGTATCTGAGTTACATAGTCACCAATCAGGTAGGACTTGTACAAAAATACATAGACCATCGGGGAATTAAAGGACTAAACACCATTTATGTGGGATAAATGATGTGTACTCCAGATGACTATTCTCTAGGTTGTCCTAGTCAGCATGCAGTGTGATAAATTTAATGCACCACGTGTTTTTAATTCACATGGTTTGAATTAATTATAAATTAATTCCTTTTTCATTGAACACCAGTACCTAGTGTGTAACTAAATTTACATGGTATGTACTCTTGTTTTATCTAGAAAGAATCCTCAGTACCTCTGGATGAGTTATTCAATTTCATATCATTCATATAATTAATCGATTTTATTAGATATCTGAGAAACGAAAGAGGAAGAAAAAGATCTCACAATTCATTTTAATGAATGATTAAACATGAACTAAAAACTAAATTAAAAATGCATAAATCAATCAACAATATTTAAATAATTATTAATAATAATGTGACCTCTATGATACCACTTGAAGTTTCTAGATATTGTGGAAGTGTGTGATCGGTCGAGCCTAACTTTTCTTTTTTTCATGATCGATGATCAATCCAATATCTATAGGACAATAAATGTTGGGAAAAATTTAATTGAATCAAGGAAAATAGAAAATGGATAAAATTATATTACCAGAGAGAGGATCAGCAAATATTATTCACAATTAATTTAATCAATTAATGAATTACCTGGCATTAATTCATTCTTAATTGATGGATCTGACAATAGGTCGACATCGTACGATCATTGTGTCATAGGAATTAAAATAAGATTCCCTCTAGTTTAGATCCACATGTGTTCCATGAATCTCTAAACATCTCCATATGAATCTTAGGGTGCTAACATGGTATATCCTATCACTTGTTTCATTTTCCTTTGATCACTATAATAATCTCTTCCATAGTGTTATCCTTAATCACTCTTGACTTAAGAGTGAATAGTTGAGGAAGATCGATCATTGTTCTTTAGATCATTCTTGGAGAGGGATCTCTCTATTTATTTATAGGATTCTCTCCAACTATCATTGTTCGCAATACATAATGAATTAGATTATTGGAAAAATAATATAATTGGGTTTAAATACAACTAGGGTTTAGAAATAAATATTTTTCATAAGTTCCCTTTAATATTTTTTTAATACCTTATAGAACCCCATGTCTAAAATATAATAAATTATTATTTCGTAGACATGTTCTTAACTTGAGTATTAAATAAAATATTATTTAATAAAATAATATTCAATATGTATTATTTCTCGTCAGACCTAAAAACTGTTTCCTCCATTCCTCCACAATATGTATTAGGCCTTCAATAATGACTATTTATTTAACAAATAAATATCAAGTCATTATTATATAGTAAATAAAAAAATATTATATTCACTAAATATAAAATAAATATTTATGAAATATTCTACTCACATTATATTCTATATAATAACTAGTGACATAATATATGTTTTCAAGTGAACATGAATAATTATTAAACCATTTATAGGAATAAGATGCATTCAACTTGTTAAAAATAAATAATGACATATTATTTAACTATGATTATGGATATACTTAGTGTGTGACCCTCTAGGCCTCTTTCTCAGTAGAATTAGAAGAAGCAACCTAAAGTACTAGTTTAGGTTCTAAAGAAATTATATGGCACACATAGAGAAATAATTTACTATCACAATGACATAATAACATATACAGATTCTCAATATGTAATATAATCTCTTTATCATGATATCTCTAATCAAGAATGTCGCACGCTGGTGCCATAAACCTATGTGCTCGATGTCTCTTTCTTTGAGTTTCTGGAAACCAAAATTTCCTCTATAACTCCATGGAAATGAATTTATTTAGGATATATCATTTATATCTAATGGTCTGAGATATCAACTTTCATTAAATAATATAATTGAAAATCCTTTTACTCATTTTTCATTAATGCAATATTACTCGTGACGCACCCAACATATCCTACCTCTCTACGAACATATGTCATCACATTTTTTGTCAATACATATAATTTCATGAATAATAATAATCATTAATAATAATATTAAATTATAAGGATCAATACACATATCTGCAAATAGAAACATCTAATGACACATATAAATGTCAATTTTCTACGGGCGGATCTTGTTGTCATAATATCCTACAATGTATATTAAGAATGGAGTACACCATGAGAAGGTTACTAAATGTCCTATAAGTATCCAAACATGATATACTATATCATTTTTGTCTCTCATATGATATAATCTAGAAATAGTACTAATATTTAAGAGCAGTTTCATAGCACTTCTGGGTTTTCATCATAGCGGAGAACTGTTATGACCTTTTAGTGAGACAGATACTCTTAGGAAATTATTACATACTATGTTACACAAAATAAATATCTTTATGTGATAAGAATTTTATAATATTCTAAACAATGAATATAGGTTATAATAAAATACACAGAATCTAGTTCTATGGAACCAACTCCAACAACTGTTGGGAGAGGCAGTGGCGAGATGAAAACAGGATAGACTTGGAAGGGGAACCATGTTAGTAGGGATGGATGATGGTATGATGGTAGGGTTTTTAATATGGTTGAGATATAATTGGGACCAAAATTAGGTATATTTTGGTCTATGGTGAAGGCATATAAGGGCGTTGGGCCAAGGTGTATGGACATGCGGGGTTTGGTGCTGGAAGACATATGGGTTTTGGGCCTATGAGCCTAGTACTAGTGCTTACAATACCTCTATGTATACGGGACATGTTGTGGGGTCCCAATTACTAGAAATATATTGTTATTTATTTCAATTATAAAAAAATTGGTCTTCACTCAAACATTTTAAAAATAAATAAATAAACAATGCCAATAAATGATAAGATTGTAACGTAAAACTCTTGTCACTTTAGTAACATTGAATCATAATCCGCGTAAAAAAATAAAAATAAATGAAACATAAAATATCATTAAAATAAATTTATTCATTATATAACATTTCATATAGCTAGTATGTACACCTCTTAGAATAATATAGGTTCATAACATAATTTATGTGACAATGAAGGCAATTTGAGACAAAAATCTCTTACAGTTTTGGTAAATTTTGAACCGTAAACCCCCTAAAATAGATATAATTAAATGTATATCACAATAAGTATAATAATAATATAATATATTCATGTGTATTATATACACCACATAAAGGAAACACATGGTTAATATGGAAGTTGTATCATAGAAAAATAAAAGTGAGACGAAAATATATTATATTAAGTCTCAACTTTCTTCTTACACATTAAAACCTCCTATATAATAAATATTATTTTATTATAAATATATTTAATATCCATATATATATATATCATACCATATATGATTTAATTGTGACATTTTGTTACCATTTTATTAACAATTTTTTGTTAAAGTCATGTTTCGGGCAGTAACTGCTTTGTATTTTCTGTATGTTTTGATTTGTTATTTTTGATCCACCTAATTTGATCATGGTTAAATAATATACATAATTTTAACCATTATATTAATATCATATATATTCATTTTACATGAATATATAGTGATCCTTAAAATTTGGTGATATAAAATGAAATACATTGTTCATGGAGATGGTAGGTCGTATGTACGCATGAACATTATTTCCATTAAACAAAATAAATAAATAAATGTAAATAATATATTAATTTTAAATAATCCTTTAAATTTCATATATATCAAATATTATCATTAAAACCATCCTTATTACCTTTTATTTATATTGTGAACGAATCACATCGCTTTGTGAGGCGGTAGTCCGCCGTACATGCGAACGATATTTTCATTTTCCCACAAAATAAAAAGTAAAAAAGTCACATGTGATATAATAATTCTATAATAATAATACTCTTATAAATATTATATAAATATTTTAAATATCTCATTATATCCATCCTTGAAATGTGGTGACATAAAATAATAACATCAGTTCGTAAGATAGTAGTCCACCGTGCACATGATTGAAGGATTCATTTTCCATTTTATGGAAATGGATATGGGTATTGGTTATTACATTAACATAATAACATATAATTATTTAGTTAATTGTATGGTTATTATATTTTAATGGTAAATACATAATTTAAAGTGTAAAAATAAGGACCTTGGGGAATACAATTACCTTCTCTTAGAAGCACCTCCTTTGGATATCTTGTTAAGGACCCCGATGATGGTCTTTTGGGAGAACCAAAATATCTAGAACATGGATAAGGAAATTGGTAGTGATTTTGGGAGGTTTATTATGAACTATATGGATTTATATGTGTGAATTAGAGATTTATGGGGGAGGCCTTTTATAAGTGTGGGAAAGGAACCCACTATGAAACTACTTGTGAATTTCCCAAAAGAATCCAAAATAATAATGTCATTCCCAAGAAAAAAGATTCAAAATGACCCTACATTAGATTTGTGGGAAGATAATATATAAATATGTCTACAAAATATGATTTAAAAGGTGTTATAATCATTTTATCCAACATCTTATTAGTTTAACCCCCCGGTAACCCCATTTTTAACTTAACAATGGTAAATAATTTTTAATGTTTTTACTATTCATTATTGTCCAAAATTAAGTGGTAATTATTATATAATATAAATTTTTATAATTAAAAACATGGAATCCATTTTTCCATATTCCATTCACATAAGTGTAAAAAAATTAATTTAAAATTAATATTGTAGATAGAATTAGTGTAATGACCTTCCTTTTTAGTGAACGTATGGATCATTTGTTTTTCAATTTGAATCCTTTGTTTCATAATGATAAATGTATTTTATAGCCTAGGGAAGGAACAAATAGAATCTGGTGTCGGTTTAGATCCTAGAAGGACAAAAAATTGGGCTTCAGGCTTGACTACACAGTTAGTGGAAACCATGTGACCATGGCTGCACTATTTGGCTAAACCATGCGGCTACCAACAGGGGCACCTACAAGTCTGCATAGTTTATTTATAGCCCTATAAAATTAGGCACATGACCATGTAGACTATTGAAGATGGGAGGTAGATCCATTTTTCATGGTTTGAGAATGGTTTGTAAATCATGTTCATAAACCGTGCATAATGGGATTTTGGGGAAAAATTACCATTTTCCTCTTTCATTTTAAAACCTATTATGTAATTTCTTCAACCTCCATCAGATAGAAAAATGGTTCTTCCTCCTATTGGTTTCCAAAACTCCTCTCATTATTGGATCTCTAGAAACTCCTTCATCTGGCACCCATTTCTCAAACTGTCAGAGGGATCGGATAGCCCAAGGTATGGCTAACCTCATGTGCCCTTCATTATTTGATTAATCTTAACTTCTATTGGTCTATTTAGTTGCAGGATCATTTAATATATTTTTAGTGAGTTTGACTAAAACATATATATCTTCCTACCTACTTCAAATATGAAGGTGATATCAAGTGTGAATTTTTCTATGACCCTATGGTAGGTGGTTACGTAGTTTTTCATTTGATTTTTGGTTGTTTTGTACTAATTCCATCGTTCCATGAGCCTTCCTTTGTCTAACTCCATTATTGTGTTGATTAATTCATTTATAATTAACCCTATAGATTTGAAATGGGTTAATTGAATCATTTTTAGGGTTTTCGACATCACCAATTCTCTGAAAGGAAACCTAAGGGGTGTGCCAACCGAATTGTCTATTTTAGAACAAATTCCCAAGATGACCAAATCTAGTTCATATGTCATAGGTTGAGTTTAAATTGAATTAACCCTTCCCTCATGTGTATTTTTAAAATCCCAATACACCCATTAGGTGTTTGGGAATTTTAGGCTTGGAATTTCAAATAGTGGCATGTGACTATTTGATATGACCTTTTCCAAGGCTTGTGCCAATGTAATTGTATTTTCCCTATTAAGAATGGTGAATGAGATGTATTGACTAGAATATTTCACATGTAATGAATGGATTCTCTTGAAACAAATCAAATGAATTTAACTTATATCATATGGTTGAACCCTTGACTTTTTCTTAGGATTTAAATAAGTTTCATATGTCAAATGAAATGATATAAAGGTAGTGGCCAATAGCATGCATAAGAGGGCTTGACTATTCCCTTGAGTTAAACATGTGACCATGTATTGATTAATGTTTAAATTTAAATGATATAAGATGATTTTGACTTATGATACAAGATATAAATTATTATACCACTACTATTATTATGATCTATATGAATATGAATGGGTGGGAGGTATTCTTACCCTATTCTAACTATATAAATGTGAATGGGTGAGAGTAATTCTTCACCCATGTCGTGTATTTGAATGTGAATGGGTGGGAGAAATTCTTATCCCACTCTATCTATAATATACATGTATATATGTGAGGCATTTTTACCCCATTCCAATCTTAAGCTATATATATACATGTATGTATAGAAGAAATTCTTACCCCATGCCTGTTATAATCCATATATATTTATATAGATATGGTGACTCGATCATACATACTAGATTTGAGATGAAGTTGGTAGGCCCTACAAGTATCCTTTAAGAACCTGAGCATGAGTTTATTTATTTATTCTACACTATTTTACTTACCTTTCTTAATTGAACACTGTTTACTTACGAGCACCTACTCGGATTAAATATAGACATCATTGGTGGTAACCTACTGATATTTTTATCTCACGCCTTACTTGGGCCTCCTTTGGAACCAGAGCGTATTATGTTGTTTTAGGTAATGGAAAGGGTAAATTCCCTTCTATAAGTTGTTTACTATACCTCTAAACTGGATCTTAGGAGAATAGAATCGAGCTTTGGATCGAGATAATCATGGAGCTATTTTTCATCTTGTGTTTCATTTTGGACTATTGTATAGAATTCTTGTATCTACTATATCTTTTATACTATCAGCATGTCATGAATTCATATATGTATTTGACACTAGCCTCTAAGGATTTTGTGTTATTTCATTCAGTTATATATTTCTTCCACTTCTTGGTTATTTTTCTTATTGGTTATTACCCCATTGTTTGCTATATTTTTCTATTGTATACTCTTTTTCTATTGTTTATTACTTGTTGTATATACTATGTTACTCTACCATGGGGGTATAGTGTCCCTGTTGTTCTACCTTCTCACCCATGCTACTAGTCAGCAGCCCCTGGTATAGGGGATATGTTCCCGTGTTCATGTGGTCAATCGGGCCAGGGCATGGGTTAAGTGGAATTTGGGTTTGGGATGTCATGAAGTGGTATCAGAGTGGTTCTTTTCTTGACTTACTATTTGGCGACAATTGAATGGAGACATGGAATGATTCGAACTTGGTCACAAGTGATTATTGGGCATCATGAACCCATGTATTAAAGGATAAGTTTCCTTAAATGATATTATTATAGATTTTTCTATTATGGTTGATAAATGGGTCCTTCACATGTTTTTTGATGTTATTAATATTGATGATGTTGTGATTGTGATTTTATTGTTTGACCTGATGAAATGAGGGTTGTGTATTAGAACATTCATCATGATAGGAACAATATAAATAGTCTATTCATTTTTTCAAGTTACATTTAAATTTTCCTAAAGCATTTCTTGTTGCATGTTGACTGTGACGTGTTATATATTAAATTGTACTGACATTTCATGTAGGATTATACATCATATGATGGTGTGATTTCAGTGGTTTCTACTATTTTATTTATAATGTGTGACCCTTATGGATCGAAGGATGGAATTCCTGTTATTTCAACCGTTTAAAAGTTTTATAATTACATCAGTCGGGAAAATTTAAATGATAATGACATCCAAGTGACTTCCATGTTCTGGTTAATAAGGTGTATGCGCCCTTATATACTGGAAAATGGAATTTCATTGGATTTATCCAATTAAATTTCTTTAAATGTTTTAATGATCATGTTATAAAATGGAAAATTAATTATAATTTGAGACCAACCATCTTGTATATGGATTACTTATAAACATGATCTTAACCCAGCCTTAGTAGTGGGTATTCAGTGTTTTCCATTCTTATGGAATGTTATGGTATGTTCCTACGTCTAGTCCTAGCCTTTAAAGTAGGAAGGAAAGAATGTTTGTTCTTATAGGAAGGATTTAGTACCTATCCAAGTTTCTTGAATGAAATATTCTAATTTTCTTTAATCTCTTTTGGTACATTCATTCGGAATTGTAGTGTTATGTCGCACAATGTCCTCAAGCCGTGTACCCTAAAGGCAGTGATGATCATATTCTTGGGGTGGTGGGCCTTGAGCCACTAGTAATTACTTATGTTTTATCACTTATAGAACCTATTCCTATTCCTGATATGGGAACTGAAGCCTAGTTTCAAGATGGTGTCTTACGTATGATGAAAATTATGCAAGGAGGAGTTCGAACTACCCTGATTATGGAAGAGTTAACTTGTGAGTTTCAGTAGCAGCATCCAACCACTTTCTCAGGGATGGAAGACCACTTTTTTGGATTCTTGGATCGAATTGATCCTATATATATTATAGAATATGGATATGCCTCTAGAGAGGAGGTTGAAACTAGCTGCTTACATGCTTCAGGATTCATCCAAGAGGTGGTGGGATGTCATCACCCAGGAAGGACAATATAGATATGTGTTTTGAGCTAACTTTCAGGCAGACTTCTACAATTTATTCTTTCCCTGGACTCTGATAAATGATAAATATAGAGAGTTTATAAACCTTAAGAAATAGAACATTTCAATTATGGAATATTATTCATGTTTCACTGAGCCACAAATGTTTTCTCCCTCTCTATCTATAGATGATCTGATGACTGCTAGGTGATTTGTGGATGGATGTGTTACTCTATCCAATCATAGGTTAATGTGTTCAAGCTAATGATAATTTATAAGATCATCAATTAGACCATAATTACATAGTGAAATCTGAGGGAGGAAGACGGTTTGATCCAAGTTGGTTTGGAACCTAAGGCATCCAGTGGATCTTCTTATGGATGAAAATGATGCTTTGAATAATCTCAAGAAGGTAGAAGTTTTCGGGCTCCTTTTATGGGTATTTCTAATATCTCTCACTAGTTTGGAGTGTCAGGAAACTTCAAGAGGTAGTTTTTGAAGAATCCAGATGAGTGCAGAGGCTATGGTAGGATGGGAAATCTCCATCATTTCTGTAGGACTTTCTGGACAATGCCTAGTGAGCAGGGATCTGCACCTACTCCTTGATCAAGAGCGGGGTCGGTAGGATCATGATATTTATGAATCTGGAATACCAATGATCATTTAGGCTGAGGTGGTGGTCCATCCAAAGGAAACCAGACATATGATTTTCAGTTCCAGCATAGCGGAATTGCTCAGGGCAGTTAGTCAGCGACTCAGGGCCACAGTACAGGCTAGTTACATGCGTTCCAACCTACACCATAGGAGAAGACAACTGGACCATCTACTTTATGAGGTACTATTCTAGTATCCTCTACTTTAGTTTCATCTTCGTTTGATACAGGTATGTCTCACTCATTTTTATCTGAGGAAAATAGTGAGTGACTGGGACCGCATATTGAGTTTTATCATGGTGTCATGATTCTAGATACACCCTTAAGTATCCGTTCAAAGGGAATTCATCGATGTCTGAATTTTTTCACATGAGTTGGGCAGTTACCTATTAACATGGAACTGGTATGCCCTCAAAATGATAGTATTTCATCTAATAATCAGGATGGACTAGTTAGTTTCCTACAGACCTCGTATTGACTACTACCATCGTAGGGTGACATTTACATCTTCAGAGGGAATTACACACATGAAAAAGGGAGAATGTGATGTCTGTGTGACCTGATCAGTACCCGAGCAACATTGGATTGGTAGTGTTATAGCATAGGTTTCTAGTATTCCTCTCGATGACCAGGGGTTTCAACTCACATTAATTCCTCCTATAGTGGAGTTTTATCAATACAACATTCCTGATAACTTCTTTTCTCTACCACTGGTGTGAGAGGTAGAGTTTACTATGGATCTTGTTCTAGGAGAGGCACATGTGACCATCCCTCCTTATAAGATGGAACTAAAGGAGCTTCTGGAGCTCAAGAAGCAGTTGGAGGATCTATAGGGAAAATCCTTTATATTCCCCTTTACTTCTCCTTGGGGTTCACTGTTCCTCTTTTCTAATAAGGGGGGTGATACCCTTACGCTTTGTGTGGATTAGTGTCCATTGAATTAGATGACTATTATGAATTGATGTCCATTACCTAGAATAGATGACCACTTTTATCATCTCTATGGAGAAAAGTTGTTTTCAAATATAGATATGAGGCCATGATATCATCAAGTGTGTGTTAGGATATCATACAAACCTTGAACAACTTTCTAGAGATGGTATGGTCTATATGAGTAAATGTTTATGTTGTTCAGACTCAATAATGCAGTTATTGTCTTTATTTCTCTTACGAACCAGGTCTTCCACCAATATTTATATTCATTTTAGGTTATCTTCATCCATGATATCTTAGTATATTCATGTTTCAGAAATGACCATACAAACCATATTGAGATCCTGCTAAATAAGATGAGAAGGAATTAGCTCTACTTCAAGATCAGTAAATGCCACTTTTAGATCGAGAGAGTCTAATTCCTGGGTCATATCATCTCTGAGATGGGAGTTTCTATTGGCCAAAATAAAGTGAGATCCATTGTTTCTCAGGAGCATCCAAAAAAATTATTTGATATCAGATGTTTCTTGGGAATTTTTTGATATTACATGAGCTTTGTTCATTATTTATCATGACTTGCAGTGCTACTTATGGGATTGACAAATAAAGGTATGAAATTTTAATGGTCTGAAGCTTGTGAAGTAGCCTTTCAGGATCTGAAGGGACGATTTACTTCAAAACTGATACTAATTTTCCAGAGATAGGAAATGATTATATTGTGTACTATGACACATAAATTATTGTTCTTGGGGATTTTTTGATGTTGGAAGAGTGGTTCATTGTGTATGGTTATCATTAGTTGAGGCCTCATGAGCAGAACTACTTGATGCATGACCTTGAGCTCAAAGTTATTGTTCATGTGAGGCACAATTTAAGGAATCAACTTCTGGTATATAATTTTTTGGTATTTACATTCCAAAAAATCCCAAAATAGATCTTCACATAGTGGGATATGAATATCAGATAGTATAGGAGGGTCGAGTACCTACAATTTTTTGATTTCTATCTTTCCTATACTCTAGGGAAAGGGAACCTAGTAGTTGATGCTCTAAGACAAAAGACTCATGAACATGTGGTTTAGGAATCTAGTGATGAATAGAAGATTATGGCATTATTATAAAAGATGTATGTTGAGGTTCCATAGGACCGTGGACATAAAATTCTCTCATCCTTATTGGTAAAAACTACTCTTTTGGAATGAGTATGGTTGATATAGCTATCTGATCCTGAATGCCTTGTCCTATGGGAAAGTGAATCAGAAGACGACACGTATTCTGGTTGGACAGTGGGTGGGGATGATACACTATTGTTCTACAGGCGTGTATGGGTCCCAAAAATATCATAGAGGAGATGATGTGGGATTTTCACACCTTAGCATGGGTGGTTCACCCGGGTGTCACCAAAATGTATTGAGATATATGACATCCATATTGGTTTCCTATCATGAAATGTGATATAACTAGTTTCATCACATGATATTCCACCTATCAGTAGGTAAAAGAAGAACATAAACATTCGGTAGGGCTTCTTCAGCCATTTCCATTCCTAAGTGGAAATGGTATGATTTTTAATGGACTTAATTCCTGTTTTACTTAGATCACCCCATGGAAAAAAGTGTGGGTTGTCATTGATCGTTTGATGAAGGTCACACACTTCTTACTTGTGGGAGAAACCTTCTCGGTAGATGATCTAGTAAAACCGTACATCAGGAAGGTTGTACATCTCCCTGGTTTTACTCATTCTATCATTTATGAAAGAGATTATCATTTCATGTCATGGTTCAAGACTGGGTTTCATAAGGACTTGGGTATGTAGGTACATTTGAGCATGGCCTATCAACCCATACCAATGGACAGAAAGAGTGTAAATTCAGGTTCATGAGGATATACTCTATGCGTGCATTCTCAACTTCAGACGTTCATGGGAGAAACACATTACCCTCATTGAGTTTTCTTAAAATAATAGATTTTAGCCTACCATTGAGATGGCCCCATGTGAAGCCTTGTGTAGTAGGCCTTGTATCTTACCTCTGTGCTGGCTAGAAGCTGGGAAATCAGTTGTGCCTGAGTCTCATCACATGTAGGAGACTTCAGAGTAGTTTTAGCTAATCAGGAAGCACATGTTTATAGCTCAATCAAAATAGTAGTCTTATGCCAATAAATGTTGGCGATGTCTCGATTTTGAGGTCAGAGACTGGATTTTCTTGAACTTCCTTGGGGAATAGATGTCTTCAGAAGTAGGGTATGCTATCAACGAGGTTTTTTTGACCCTTTAATGTTGTTGAGAGGATCATACAAGTGAATTACCAGTTGGAACATCTGCATAGATACCATACTATGAATTATGTATTTCATGTATCTCAATTTTGCTGATACTATCCATCTCTGACACTTGTCTTTCAGCCAGATGATTTAGAATTGGATATGAATGGTTTTTTAAGGACTATCTAGTGTGTATTGTTGATTGGAGAATAAAGAAAATCTGAGGTTGGCATGTTCCTCTTGTACGAGTGTTGTGGAAGCATGGATGAGTGTAGGAGGAGACCTAGGAATGGGAAGCTAATATACAATCTCAATCGACAGAACTCTTTTATAAAAGTACCTCTTTACCCTCAAAATGTCAACTCAAGGACGAGTTTCTTTAAGGATGAGAGGTTGTAATGACCCAAATTTTGGAGAAGGTATGTATCATTGTTTTTTAATTATTTTTTTAATCACGGTAAATTTTTATTATGGCCTAGGGAAGGCCCAAGTAGCATTCGGGTTACCTCGGAGCCCAGATGGATGGAAAAGTGGACTATATTTTGGGCCACATGATTAGTGGAAACCATGTTCCCATGTTCGCACAGTTTGGCTATGTTTTGTGACTTTAGGTAGGGGAACCTGCAAGTCCACACAATTTTTCTAAAACCATGAGGACATAGGCGCATGGTCATGTGGACTACTAATGATGGGAGGCAGATCTATTTCACATGGTTTACACGTGGTTTTTAAACCGTAGGCATAAACCATGTACAGTTGGATTTTGGGAAAAAATTTCCATTTTCCCCTCCTTCTATTAAAAATATATTTTCTAATTTCTCCGACCTCCAGCAAATAGAACAAGGGTTCCTCCTCCCATAGGTTTCCAAAAATCCTCTCAGGATTGGATCTCTTGTAAATCCTTCGTCCGACACCCATTTCTAAAACCTTTAGAGGCATCAGATAGCCCATGGTAAGGCTAACCTCACGTTCCCTTCATTATTTGGTTAATATGGCCTTCTATTGTGCTATTTAGATGTAGGCTCATTCACCCTACTTTCAGGGTGTTAGACTAAAACTCAATTCTCTTCCAACCTACTTTTAATATGAGGTCGATATCAAGTGAGGCTTCATCTATGACCCTATTTTAGGAGTCCATGAAGTTCTATATTTTATTTTTGGACATTTCATATTTATTTTTTCATCCCATGAGATGGACTTTTTCAAGCTCTATTTTTATGTTGGTTCATTCATATCTAACTGACCGTGGTTCATTTTCATAGGTTAATTGAATCATATTTTGGGTTTTCAACATCACTTGTTCTCTAAAAAGACACCCAATGGGTGTTCCAAAGAAATTGGAAATTTTAGGTTAATTCCCCAAGATGACCAAATCTAATTTATATCTCCCAGCTTGAGTTTAAATTTAATTGACCCATGTCACATGGGTGTTTTGATCAACCTAAGACACCCCATGGTTTTTTGTACCTCTTAGGCTCGGAATTTCCAAAATGGGAATGTGACTATTTGATAATACCTTTTATAAGGATTGTTCCCTTGAAATTGAATTTTCCATGTTAGGAAAAGTGAATGTGTTGTCTTGATTAAAATGGTTCTAATGTAATGAATGGTTTCCCTTGAAGTGAATCAAATGAATTTAACATATATAGGATGGTTTAACACATGAATTTTTCATAGTATTTTCATAAGTTTCATATGTAAAGTGAAACTATATAAAGGAAGTCTCCAATATCATGCCTGAGAGGGATTTCCTCATGACTTGAATTAAACATGTGACCATGTCTTGATTAATTTTTAAATTGAAATGATATAAGATGGTTTGGTCTTTTGTTACATAGTATAAATATTTATGTCACTTCTATGATTATGAGCTATATGAATGTGAATGGGTGGAATGAATTCTTACCCCATTACAACAATATGAATGTGAATGTGTGGGGGGGAATTCTAACCCCATTCCAGCTATGTGAATGTGAATGGGTGGGAGGCATTCTTACCCCATAACAGCTATGATATACATGTATAGATGGGAAACATTCTTACCCCATGCCAGTATTAAGATATATATATATATATATATATAGATCGGAAGAATTTTTACCCCATGATAGTTATAATCTATTATATATATATTTGTGTGTGTGTGTGTGTATTGTGACATGGTCAGACAAACCATCTTCGAGATGAAGTAGGTAGACTGGCTAGGTATCCTTAAAGAACCTAAGTGGGAAATTATTTATTTTTTCTACACTATTATATGTACCTATCTTAATTGAACACTGTTTAATTAGGAGCACCTACTAAGATTACACAGAGACACCATTATTGGTGGTCTACTGAGATTTCTATCTCACACCCTAATCGAGCCTCCCTTGGAATACAAGAAAATTATGTTGTTTTCGGTACTAGAAAGCATAAAGGCCCTTCTATAGGTTTTTGAATATACTTATTAGCTATAGAATAGGAGTATAGGATCAGCTTAAGACTTAATATGCTTGTAGAGCTAATTTTTCTTCTTTGGTTTCCATTGGGAATATTTTATATAATTCTTGTATATACTTGATCTTTTTATACTATCATCATTCCATTAATTAATATATGTATCAAACACTAGCCTCTGATGATTTTGGATTATTTTATTTAGTTATATATTTCTTCATCTTATTGGTTATTTTAGTTGTTTTTTATGCTTCTATTGTTTACCATATCAGTCTATTGTATACAATTATGCTATTGTTTATTACTTATTGTACACATTGTGTTACTCTGACATGGGGGTATAGTCCCATTGATGTTCTACCTTCACACCCCCGCTACTGGCAGGCATCCCCTAGCATATGGGGAGATGTTTCCAAGGTTATGTGGACAATAATACTTGAGGCATGGGTTAAGTGGTATCTAGGTCTGGGACATCACAATAATAAAGAGGGTTTTCAAAGGGAAAGTGTTCAGAAGTATAAAATTTTTTATTAAAAAATCAATATTATAATGATTATTATTACCTAAATTTTATTAATATATATTTATATATATAATTAAACTAATTTTTATTTTAAATCAATATTAACATAATTTCAATTTTTTAAAAATATTTAAAATAAAGGAACATTATTAATGAAAACCAGTGTTTTCACTGTTCATCAAAAAGTTATCTTCTCATAAATTTCTCAAAAATTAACTTTATTATAATTTTAAAATTATTATTTCAGAAAAATATATTCTTTCAAATAATTTTTCTAAAATTATCAAACAATTTCTTCAAAACAAGTGTGAAAAAGGCAGTAAAACTGTTTGTTAGAAAAAATATATTTTTTAAGCGTAAAGTGGGATTTATTCTTATCTATTTTCTAGGAAACACATAATATGAATGTTAAACATATTATTTAATATGTAATATTTTAATTTCATTCAAATTGTACACTAAATTGTTTTTTTATTGAGGTAAAACATGTTTTTTTAAATAAAAATAGTTTTTTTAATCCTCTATTTTAAAATAGTATTTACTTTTATTTCTAATTAATTGGTAAAAAAATAATTCATTATATATACATATATAAAACATAAGTTTTCATAATTTATTTAATCCTATTCATACCCACTATTCTAATGTCTAGGTTATAAATATCATCTTAAATAATAATATTTTAATACTAAGTCATGTTTCATTTAAAACGAGTGTTGTATATAATTCAACCTAAACTTTGTGTTTCGTGTGACATAATATAAAATCTGTGTTATGTGTAATGAATAATATCATAAATTTTATAATTATTTGTAAAAAAAAGTCAAAAAAATCTTAAAATGTTACACTAAGTCTATAATATTGGGAGGCACAATCATCATGACATACTCAACGAAATCCCAGCACTGGTCGAAGCAAGTATCTTCAATTGGGTCCATGTATATAAGGATCGAAAATGGTACTTTTCATAGTAAATTAGTGGGAAAAATTCTTACGATGTGCTCAAATACAGATCTATATTGTTCAAATTATGTATTGTTGGTTGTTTATTTTATTTTTTATTTAGAAGATTATTTATCTTGAGCATGTCACATCAACATATCATTGTATTTTCAGAATACTATGGGTCCATATTGTTGGTTCTCTACTGAGTTATGTACTCACACCCCACTTGATCCATCATTTTAATTCGGTACCTGAGTATCCATCAATTGTTAAAGGCTCTGGCTGGGATGAGTAATAGGATTTCATGATCAATATGGAGTAGGTTGAATGGGATTTTGTGTTTGAGATGAGGTAATGTATAAATTTTGGATTAGGGACTCAATTGAATTTTATTTATTTGTTTTCTCTATATTTTTTATCTCCCTATGGTTAATCAACTATGTATGTCTGTATTTATTTATTTCACATTATCTTATTATGGTTTGGATATTTTATTTATATGTGTTCTATTATGGTTTTGTATAGTGTATGATTTTTGGTGGTGTATCTTTTATTGATGCTCTAATACAAGTGGTATAGTCTCATCTTAGCACCACCCTAGACCTATTTCTCTAGTTGGAAGCCTCTATCCTATGAGGATGTATGCTTGACATCATGTGGCTTCAATGGTTTGGTTACTGTTAAGAGTGAGCTGGGACATAATGTTACATTCTTGATAATGATGTCTATGTATTCCCTATGGTAAGGGATTTATAGTGACCTTAATAGTTGTATAAAAGCATTAAATGTATTATGAAACCCCAATTGAGGGTGACTGAGAGAATATTTTCGGTTTTTTATAATTTTAGTGACTACCTATATGGTGATTTACCATATATCTTGGAATGGAATTATTTTCAACTTAACACTATGATTATGGTATAATTAGTATAGATCATGGTAGGATGATGTTGTTATATGTATATTAACATTGGTATATGTGAATGTGATCCTCAGGAGGGTTACTCTTGTATATGGAGCCCTAGTGAGGATATTTCTGAGATCATGATTCTCATGGGGTAACCTTGTATATCAATTCCTTGTGATAATTAGTTTCTTAATAGGCAGAGGATTGGTGCCCTAGTAGATAGATATTTTTTAATGTAATGCCAATGATAATTACATGAGACCCTCGAGTGGGTAGTATGGAATATAAATTATCATGTTAATATAGAGATATGGGTATGGATACTACCCATGAGTTATAAGTATAAGAGGTATGACCTCTATATGATGTGATTATATGTGTGGTATCATTTTTTCCTTGGTTGGAGGACCTAGTGACCCTTGACATGTGACTCAATATTGTAGTGATTTAGTGAGGTGTGATGTGTGAGTGTGACCTAGCTAAGAATTTATCTAATTTTGATGATTTCCATAGAGATGTGAAGAAATGGTACATCTTACAAGTATGATATCAATACACATGGGGTGTGACCGAGTATACAGTACTATCATAGTGAATCCCTAGAGGATCTTGAATGTGAAATCACCTTGAGTTATAGTTTTTGGTATCAAAGTAGGATTCTAGGGAAGGATCATTATGATGCCTAACCCTATATATTTGTAATGTATCTCTAAGTGTAAAAGTTGTAAATTGTGTGTGTGTTTGTGGATGGTTGTAGATTATGAAATGAATTCAATTTATAAGGAAATATTGTGTTTTACCTTGGCACAATAATGATCCCAATTTTGAATAAGAGTACCAAGGGTTCCCTAGTTTGATGAAATTAACATCCCATAGAGATTGGTTGGTGGTTAGAGTGTGTGAGCCTATTTTTTAGGAAATAAAACTCATGATATTTTGAGTTGTTTTTTTTTGACTGGGAAGTACAAGGGTGTACACTAGTTACTTTTGAATGGGATTGGGATGCATACCCCGGGTATGTGTGGTTCCATTGGATTGTGAATCAGTGAGCAGTCATGTGTGAGTTGAGTACCCATGTATCGGATTTCATTCATTATAGTAAAGGTAGGATAGGGTTTTTAGGAGTATTTGAAATTTATTATTATTCTATATGATGCTTTAGAATTAGATTGGGTTGTGGTGACACAATCAATCTAGGGAATTGATCTTGGTCAAGTATTAAAAAAATGGTGAGTGTGTCTTGGGAGGATAAACACATCTGTGTTATTGGTATCCTTCGGGAATTTCCTTTAAAGATCAAAATGTGTAAATCTATATGGAAGGTATTCCACCATATACTATTAGAGGGAATAACCCTAGAATTTAATGTTTTTTAATAAGTACAAAGGATGATGTTCATTGGATCTAGGAATGGGACCCATTTGATGTTTTGAGTGACGCCTAGGTATGAGTGAGTTTTTTCACATTTGACCAATGTGTTTAGTGATAGACAGTATATGAGATATAGAGAGTGTTTTTTTTTCAAGTGGTATTAGGTTAAGGAAATGCATATAGTAGGGATCATCATATTGGTCCTGAGTGATATGACTCATGTACGGGTAAGGTTGTAGTCCCATTAGACGAAATGGTAGATGGTCTTAATGGAAATTGAATTCCAATGAGAAGGTGAATGTCCAATCAATACTCAGTATTCACAATAGATAGATTCCAAGTAGTTTTATTAGATTCATTATATAATAGAGGCAATGTGGGTATGAATCCATAAGAAGATCAATCGATGCTTGCAGTATATCATTGTACTGGATTTGGTTGGTTTAGGATTCTAATGTGAGGTTACAAAAAAGGTTAGTTTATACATCAATGAACATGTTTCAAAAACCATGTGATGAATTTTATATTTATGGTATTGTGATCGAGTGTTTTTATAGTGTTTTGGTGGGTGGAACAAAGCATTTATGAGAATAGTCATCCATAAAATTTTATATTAATGTTTCTTCATGGAATTGTATATGGTGAATTGGAAACCACATTAATCTTTTCATATCATGTAAAATTGGTATACTATGATACTAGTGGATATTTCAGTTAGGATAATTAAATTTATTAGGATATATGAGAATCATAGAATATTTTTGTGATCTTTCAATGGTAATTAAAAGAGAAGGCATGGGTGTTGGTGTTCACACACCTTGTAATTGGAATTGTGTTGTGGAAACATGTAAGTGTTCATAGATAAAAATATATCATCAACTTATGAATTGATAACTGATGTATGTCGGTATTTAAGGTTAAATGAGCACTAAGGCTTCTTAAGGATGAGAAGTGTTATTTTTGGGAGGATTGAATAACCTGAATTCAAAAGGGTTGTGAAATTTGGAAGGAATTTTCATTTTCCATTTGATGGGAGGACCGTTTTGAGACCCAGAACATGTAATATTATATTGGGAGTTTTATAACCTTAAAATGGTTTTTTTTATAAAATGAGTTTTTAATGGTGGTTTTGAGTATAGGGAGAGCATCATGGAAGACCAAGGGCCGGGGTCTACTTTTTTTAGCAACCATTTAGCTGGTGGGATAGCCAATGGTCTAATTCTAGCTAATTAGTGGACTTTATTTTGGGGGAATTCAACTTATTACCCCTTGTATTTTTAGAAGGGGTATCTCTATTATCACTTGTTTTTTCACATGTTCGGACCCCTCTTCTACTACCATCTTAGACATTAAATACCTATTGTTTTTTGTGTGTCTTTATGATGGTATATGTTGATTTAAGTTAGGTTACTTCCTCTGAATTTATCATTTCTTCTTATCCTTTTTTCTTCTCATTCCTTCTTCAAAAATATTGGTTGTATTATGGTTCGATTACATGGATGATTCCAATAGATCATTTTGGAATCATCCTAATATGATGCGTCTTTCATGATTTCTGTCTAGAAGATATTTCTTGACAAAATTTTCCATTGTTGTACACCATTTTAGTGAGGTATGTCACCATAATGAATTTTTACTAAGTGTTTTGATTAAAATTGATTTAAATTTAACAGTTATTTGAAATATCGTATTAGTGATTTCTCAAGATCTAGGAATGGGGCATGTGAAAATCCTTTTGCATAATATTGGGCACTGTTTTGGTGTGGTGAAGGTGTCAGGTGAGAATTTAGGAATAGTGTTTATTTAGATTAAATTTTTTAAATTAATTATAACTGAGGGAATTAATTGGTTGGCAAATCTTTGGGTGGTTTAGGGCCTCTAGTGGATGAATTATGGTCATTTGTTCCATGATGGTACTTAGATAATCTTGGAAATCCTAGGTAGAGTTATTATATGATAATTTAAAATAGGGAAAAGCTACATATGATGTAGGTTCTCATTTTGAATCCATCCTATTTTAGTTATTCATGTTATATTTATACATGTGATGTGAGTAGTCTAGTCACTTTAGGAGATTGGTGTATTTAATTTCATCAAGTCATTTAAATAAAATTGAAATCCTATGATTGGATATAATAAGTTTTAATTCCATGATTGTCCTTAGGATCATGATGGATTTCTTCACCCATTGATGGTTAAGGCCTCGATTGTGTTTACACACCTCGGGACATTTGAACCTTATGAGGGGTGTATTTGGTTAATTTAAAAATGGTGGCCATTAGAATAGGTTCCATTTAGACCTCCATGTAGAGGAAAGTGATGGAATCGAAATGAGTATCCTCATAAGGCCTCAGTGAACAATGAGAACCCTATGATGCCTTAAAGACTTGGGCTATGCAGGGTGACCATGGGGTGAATTCTACTCTCCCATTTTTCACATGGTTACCTGAATAGGTAGATCCTCACAAGAGTGGAATCTATTTTAGGTTCTTGAACTGAAATATAATTAATTATAAAGGAAATGGGATTAAGGATCTCTCCCTTGTAAGGCTTGCCTAGGTGTCCTGTGAGACCTTAATCAGACCATCACAATTTCGAGAGACATTATACCCTCCAAACGATGGGTGTTGACCTAGGAGATGTGGTTGAGATAAGAGGACCAGTGAAGTTTGTCTTTTCAATGATAAAAATAGGGTAACTTATCCCAATGACATTTTGACCCTAGATAGAGGGTGTGTGTGAGATTTAGGTAGAGATGATTGCAAGTGTCAATGTAGAAACTAGATCGACAATGTATGGTTGAGGTGGTTGTGGTGTTATGGCATTAAATGAGTTCGAGTGGGATTCCCATCCTACCAAGATGTGCCTGATGTATATATATGTGTCTGTGTGTGTGTGTGTGTGTGTGATTATTAACATATGAAGGTATTTCCATGTGGTGTATAAGTTGGAGAATATCCTTAGATCTATGATATCCCCTTTTGGGTCACCATATATATTTAGACACTCAATTTAGGGATTCCAAGGAGTTCGAACTCCAATTGTATAGTTTAGGCTGTCATTGGTTTTATCCTTGGTGTTATGAGGATAGTTCTTGAGGCTTTCATATATTTGGAGATCAGATTATACTTTTTTGGGATTATTGGATCTTATCCCTAAAGATATGATGATATTTTTTTGGGGATCCCACAGTTTTGGATCTTGAATTATAATATTTGGGACAAATATAGATTTGTAGCTCAGATTGTACTATTTGGGAAATCATGTGATTTATCCTTGGAGTTGTGAGGATATTATTTGGGGATACCATGGATTAAGATATTGGATGATAATGTTTGTGTTATCATGGATTTATCCCAAGATTCATGAGGATTATTATTTGGGAGTTTCCATAGATTTGGTACCTGGGTGATATTGGAATGGAATGGTCCCATGACTTGCTCAGAGACACCCTAGCACTGACCTATGTTATAATGACCAGTCTCAGGTGTCACTTTGGGACCTGAACATTGGTGGTGATTTATTTATTTTTGGATTAATAGTTTTCTTACTTATTTTTATCATTTCATATTTGTAACATTCTCACTTGGATTCCATTAAAATGGGCCTCTAATATGTATCTCCATAAGGCCTCAAGAGTGCCTCTCCCTATGAAAGATGTTTTTGACTAGCATCGAGGGACTAGGGAGTGTTTGGGGAGAGACTATTGCCTTATATTAGATTGAACATAGTGGAAATAAATAGATATCATCTATAATACTAATAAACAGAGTGTGAAATTTGTAAAGGACCCAAAATAGTAGCATGATGTAATAGTAATGAAATAATATAAAATACCAAACATCCATGACATAAATTCAAAAATAATCACCCACTAAGTTTATCACATGTAAAGGAGTAAATAAGATAGATAAAAAATAAAATTACAGGGCTCTTATACTAACTCCAATCCAAACCAAAAACTCGATATCCATAAACAAATCTGATACATATTGTTCGATTAGTCCTATTTATTGGCCCTACTTGTACCTACAACCAAGTGAATGTCTGATCATGTACCATAGTGCAATGGTGGCCTGAGTAGGGTGTGAGTACTAATCATAGTAGGAAACAACCAACGTGGTCCCGTACATAGACAAAAAAAATGAAGTCTATGTAAATATGAGATACTCTATAGGATTACAGTAATAAATAGACCAGAAATAATAAATACAAATATTGATTTAATAATTTAAACTACATATGATCCTTGGGTCCATGAACCTAACCGATCACACCATCCTTGACCTAAGTTCAAATTTCTCTAAACATGGTGTCATTATATATATGTATATATATATAATAATGTTTGTATATATCCCCATAAATATATGCACACACAAACACACACACACACACATACACATATATATATATATATGAGTAATAAGAAAAATAATATGAATGAAAAAATCTACAGTTTATCCTTGGATCCATAATCCTGATTAATAAATTCATGCTTCATCCAACAATGTAAATATCTCTAACAAATCTCTGTCACCAAGGGGGATAAACATCTAAGCCTAGGGATCACATGTACTCACCTCCAATCACTGTAATGAAGGATGTCATGTACTGAATAAGATTCTTGTATAGCTAATGTTGTATCAACTGCAAACTATATTGGATGTATCAAGTATCAGACCAACATGGGATCATATCCAAGGAGTATAAGTTTTCAAGGAATCCATCAAATCCGTGTAAATAGAATCCAAGTATAAAAAATTTCCATGGGATCCTAGTGAGTTAAGTAAAATGTATCTAAGGATTAGAAATGTCCAATTCATCCTAGTGAGTTGGTAAATTAGATCCATGGAGTTGAAATGTAAAAGGAATCCTAGTGAGTTATGTAAATAGGATCGAAGGAGTAGAAATTTCCAAGTCATCCTAGTGAGTTAAGTACACCAGATCCAAGGAGTAGAAACTCCCAAGGAATCTTAGTGAGTTATGTAAACCTTGTCTAAGGAGTAGAAATTTCCAAGGAATCCTAGCAAATTAAGTAAACTATATCCAAGGAGTAAAAATGTCCAAGGCATCCAAGTGGGTAAGATCCAAGGAGTAGAAATGTGAAATGAATCCTAGTGGGTCAGATATAAGAAGTATAAATGTCTAATTCATCATATTTAGTCATCATTACCATACCAAAATCTCATATAAATATTCATCAAGGCTTAACGGTCAGATCCCAAGAAGTTACTTAGAGTATCCCGATATAACGAATTGTATCATAGTAGGCCCATCAACCTAACACCTAGAAGCACCCCTAGAAATCATAATTACATCGTCAATAACTATGTGAGGTATATACATAAGAGTTAGGGAGGATGAATTACAAAAACTACCATCACCACTATAACCTCTTGGGCTGACAAGTTTGGTATGGATTCTAAGTTGAAACCCACTACCATCTCTACCCAAACCCAAAAACTATCATAGGGTCAGTCAAACATGGGGGAACACACTATATCCCCTAGATTAGTACTCAAGAGAGGAAACATAACCAGGATCTTCTAGGGTAGACATGGGTAAAGGCATCCTTCTTGGAGTCCTTAGAAGAAAAATAGTGAGTGGATGCATCCTTCATGGGATACTCTATGTCATATCATAAATGGAGTCATCCCCCTTTGGATCCTAAGTCAGGCACTATTCATAGTTCAATGCATGAATCTAGCATATAGGGGTTGTTATTGACCCCTAGATTTATCCATTTAATTAACCAGAAAAGTTTATTTTAACTATTTCATTAGAATTACTTTATGCAGGAGGCATCACCCTCATGGGAATGACCAAGCATGCACATACTTCCATAAACATGCATATTTAATCTAGGGAATGTATAGAAAACCACCTACCATTAAGAATCTTTTTATCTACTATACAAAGGATGGAAGCAACTTTTGAAGCCTATCCAAGATCAAATGATTCATACTAGACTTGTCTCCCAAATATGCAATAAGAATTAATTAATTATAACTACATTATATGTAATTATTGAGACCAACCAAACTAAAAAAAAGAAAATTCATCTTATTCTAAAAGGTCATAAATATCAAAATCTCATCAGCCAACCACATCATTCTAGAACTACAAATTAATGATTTCCAACAACATGTGGTAAACAAGAAACATCAAATCCATGAAAATACCAAATAAATGGTGTCAAAAAAACCACCCCAAAAATTTAAATAAAATAATTTATGCTTTCTAAATTCACTACAACAACATACCTCATTGAATCCAAACATGGAGACATCTTGAGTTACCCTCTTCCTAGGAAGAGTGAAAAACACATCACTAGAATCAGATTCCACAATTCTCTGGTGGAATCAGGGACCAAAACCCTAATGAACTAAAAAATAGTTAGAGTAAGGATATAAGGAACCTAATGGAGAGTAATGAGGTCAAAGTCTTTCTTGAAGGTTTCCAATACACATGATGGCATCTAATTCCAACCCCAAATGAAGGAAACCCACCATTAAGGAAGGATGGGGGAGGTGTATATTTGTTGTGTAGGAGAAGGGAAAAAATTGGGGTTTCACACTTAAATACTTCCAGGGAAAAAGGTTTACTTCCATATTTTTATTAGTTCATATGGTTTGTCCCCACTATTAGGCAAATTGTGTCCTAACCATGAAAACATCACAGTTCATACACACACATACCTCATAGTTATGGTTCATGATATATTAAACCATGAACCAACCATATGAATTGATCTATAATTTAATTTAGATCTCACATGGTTATCCTGGAACTATTGCATTGTTTTATTAGCTTTTCCACTTATATAAACATGGATTCGTGATTTGGTCACGTGGTTAACCCTAACTATGTGCCAACTGTGCACCCTCTACTTCATTTTCCCCAAAAATCTAGTTTTAGATCCCAAATCCCCTAGATGCTCACAATACCTAAAACATACAAACAAAGCCTTATTTTAAATCTAAAAACATTATTTAGTGGAATTCTAATATTATAATTTCCACTCTAAAACCCTGTTGAATATTTAACCCATCCAACAATTGAAAATTCAAATTCCTTCTAAAATTTCCAACTTGGAAATACATGGGACATTTTTGTCTACCCGTATTATAAATTCTCATCCCTGAGAATCCCTAGTGGACAAAAAAGACACCCAACCTACTTCGGTTAGATATTGTTTACTTAAATGATTGTGTTCTGTTTCCAAATTCACAATGCACCTCTAAGAGTCATTTTAATCATACGGTAACTAAGCTATAAAAGCATTATCCAATAGCCAAAATTATTATAAAAAATATTATAATGTGATTATTCAATACAATATAAACCAGGAAATGATTAGTTCATCCTCTCTTTCATCAGCCATCTCATGGAGCTCCCTCCATGGGTACCAAACTACTGCTTCCAAAACTGAGCCACAATAATCCTACAATTAGATTCAATTACTGGAACATTTTTTGAGTTTCCAAGTAATATTGTGGAAGTTTTCATTAAATTAAACATGATGTTAATCCCCTTAGTTCTTGATTTGATCATAATGATCGAACTCCCATTGACAAATCTTTACCAGGTCACGTCAACTATTCCTTAAAAAGTCTCAACTGACCCTCAAACTACACCCAACTTTTTCTAATGGAGAATTAATCATGCTACCCGACTAAATGAATCAAACCATTAGATTAATTTCAATTCGAACAACCTCTAGTTGACTACTCCTAATAATTCTCATCTCTTATGGATGATGAATCTTCAAAAATAGAATTTCATATCCTTATTTTAAAGGTGTACTGAGATTTTTATGAGCATGCTCACTGAATCCTATACCCAACATCAAGTTAAATTTCCAAACAATATGGTCTCCCTATCAAAACTCTAGTCTCTTTATATCCCCAGCACTGATGGAAACCTAATCCAGTATCTATGGATTTCCAAAATCTAGACAGGGCTTAATATCCACATCCAGGTTTCACCCAAAATCATAACTGAACCTATACCTATAACTTACTAATATTTCAATATTTACATGTTTTATTTATCAAATGGAATACGAGTTACAAAACCACATAATATGATCAATATCATAGTCCCTTAACACTTCCTACATGAGGTTCTCCCTCTTGTGACAAACGTCCCACTCCCCACTTTAGGTGCATCCTTTTCATCGCATCAATGAAATAAAATCATGATCATCACAGCCCATGACCCATCCTCTTCTAGTCATAAAACCCATATTTTCTAGAAACCCATTCATCCCTGAGCATCAACTCATGACATACAAGAATAACCTACTCCCGCTTTCGGAGAATTATTTCCACAGAAAACGTCAAATTTTAACTAATCATGAGGTTCACCGCTCTCGAATAACCAAAGGTATGCTCTCCACCATATTTCTTACCTTATACCGCTCCTCAAGCATAACCTCAATTGGTTCCATCACTGACTAAGAAATTTGTTTTAAAATGGAAGAATCTCAGTGTAGGGTTGATTCTCTCTCAGTGTACTTAAGACGTTTTCATGATAGAGAATGATCATTTCTAACTAAGATTACACTATTATTCCATTAAAAGGATTCTATAACTCTCTATCATGCCACAATCACATCATAACATGATATGATTTCCTTTAAACAAATCCTGACACCACATCTCCCAACAATGTGGGTCTAGGTCCAGCAATTGGTTAGCCATCTTGCAGTGCCCGACTCATTTTCGATATCTTCTCTAGAATAGAGGGACATTTCTCATTTAAAAACTCCTAGGAAACCATTCCCATGGAATGTATTGAAACAAAAATCCTCATCTTTCACATGCCCACACTCTGATTTGTGATAGAATGGTACCATGAATAATTGGTGTGTACCTTTATCCCCCAACTAATGATCTCGCGATCTATCCATCATAAGTCTAATCTATCCATGTTGCAAGGCATGTTAGTCTCATTAATCCTGAAGATCCCTTGGAACTCCCCTTAAAAATATTCCACCTTACCTGCTCCATGATTTTTTTTCACAACCTATCATCACATAGCATCATTTATATAAATTTTAGCATCAACTATATAACTACTAGTTAATAGGTTTGGGTTCTTAAATATTCCTTTCCATAAAAACCATTCTTGAAAAATAATCACCATAGGTTCTTTATCAAAAATAAAAGGAATTATCATTTCTATATCTCAAAAACCAAAGAACCTGAAATGAAATGGTCTAAAAGTTATGTAGAACTATTATCACTACCCAAAAAGGCATCCATAAAACCTGTCCAACATCTCATCCAGCTTATCCTTGATCAAAAATAAACATAAAACTACAAGGTTTTGATTAAAAACTAATGGCCTCTAGGTCTCCCACCTAGCCCTAATTATCTTGTCTCACAATAGGGGAACTAGTTAAAACCACCTTGTCCATAGGTGAAACCTCTCCAAAGGAGGTATAGATAACACAAACTTTCCAAGGTCAAAACTATAAACATTACCCTATTAGGTATTGATCCTCGTTGAGAATACTTATAAGGAACTACTCTTGAGAGGTTATGATAACAATTAAGGGAATATACTTAACTAACACTCACTAAGAATCCATGCACAGTAATACCTCCTCGAGGTTCAGTCTACACGAAACTTCCTTGTACTTATCAGAATCTTACTCAGTGATCTAACCACATAAAAAATAAAATGTCAATTTAGTAAAATTCAATTTCTATCTAGGCAGGAAAATAGTTCATAGGTTGTTATTTACATTTTAAATAACCATCCCTTTGAAATAACACCCTATGAGGGGTACAACACATGGGCACCATATTCCCTATCATCCTAATAGGGTCACTATACCTCTTGATCATATGGACTAAGAAATTATCCTCACCATCAATTGTCACATCATAGATCCACCTTAACTTTCATCAAAATGAAATATATATGAACGTCAGACCAGTTGTGTAGAATTCTTCCAAAAACATATATGAGAAAATAACATTTATGTTTTCACTGACACTTTATAAAAATTGCTTCTATTGTTAGTAATAATCACACACTAGAAATATTTTAACATGTAAATCCTATGTGCCAAATATAATTCATGAGATTCCTCTTTCCTTAGTCATACAAGAGTCAAAATCAATCATTGGCTATTTTTCATGTGCAAAAAATCCATAAATCAATAACAAATCATAACATTCACAAAACATCTAGGTCACTCAAATAAAAAATCATATACAATTGTATCAATGCAGATTAGAACAACAATCTCATACCCCTATAAACTAGGACATATCATTGAAACTGATGTTCTCAATGCACCAATATGATATCCATCACATGTTCTGACACATTCCTATACTCTTATCTACCATTTCCCAAATACTAATACACTACAAAAAGAAACAACCATGATGCCACTTTGTAAAATACCAACCCAAATTCCACAAAATTTATGCTCTAAGATAGTTCTCCAAAAAACCTGATGTAAACCTCTCTATATGTCAAAGGCTACCGACTAGAAGTGAGATCCTAGGGTGTGTCTATGGAGAGCCTATGCCCTCATATCAAATTAAACAAAATGGAAATAACTATATATCATCTATAATAGTAAAAAAACAATTTGTGAAAGTATGGAATGAGATGAAATAGAAACATTCTATAATAATAATAAAATTTTATAAAATTTTGATCAATTACTTCATACATACAACATTGATCACCAACTAGTCCGATCACATATAAAATATTAAATAAAAGAGACAAAAATAAAATTACAGGTATCTCCTACTCACTCAAAGCCAAACCACACAAATTACCTACAAATACATATCCAATACATCCTACTCAATCAGTCCTGGGCCTTATACCCACCTATCCCTATAATGAAGTGAATATCTGCTCAGGTACCACGGTGCAATGGCAACCCGAGTAAGGTGTGAGTACTAAAATTAGTAGGGAACCACCAATATAGTCTCGTACATATCAAAAAAAAGGTAGTGTATGTAAATATGAGATACTAAATAGGATAATAATAATAAATATAAATAAAAAAATAAATATAAATAAATATATAATAAATTAATGCATATTCGATCCTTGTGTCCATGATCCCGACCAATCATACCTTCCATAGCCTAAGCCTGAATGTCTCTGAACAAAGTATAATCATATATATGTATATATATCCCTATAAATAAAGGAACACACACACAGACACAAACACACACACATATATATATGATCAATATGATAAATTATATAAATGAAAAAAACCCAAGGTTGATCCTTGGATCTGTAATCCTTGTCAAAAAATACCTACTTCGGATAGCATAAAAAGTCTCTTTGTAAGCTACATCACCAAGGTGATACACTTCCTAGCCTAGGGATCACCCATACTCACCTTAGATCACTATAATTAAGGATTTTTGGTACTAAAAAAAATACCATATAGATGAAACATCATTAACTGTATCCTAGGCCTAATATATCATGTATCAGACCCACATGGGATAAGATCCAATGAGTATAAATTTTCAAAGAATCCATTAAGCTAATTAAATGGGATCCAAGGATTGGAATTTCCAAGTCATCCTAGTGAGTTAGTTAAAGAAGGTGTAAGGAGTAGAAATGTATGATCCATCCAAATGAGTTAAGTAAACCATATACATGGAGTAGAAATTTCCATGGCATCCTAGTGAGTTATGTTAACGAGATCCAAGGAGTAGAAATTTCAAAGTAATTCTAGTGAGTTATGTAAATACTATCAAAGGAGTATAAATGTTAAAGGCATACTAATTAGCCAAATCCAAGGAGTACAATTGTTCAAGTCATCCAAGTGGGTTGGATCTGAGGAGTAGAATTAATCCTAGTAATTCATCGATTCCATACAACGATATTTTATAAATCATCATCTAGGATCAGTGGCTAGATCCAGGTAAGTACCTATGGGAATAATTTTCAAGAATCGCATCACATTATTCCAATAATTTTAACACTAATAGTCACCCCTAGAAACCATAAATGTATCATAAATAACCACATGAAGTTATAAACAAAAGAGTGAGGTTTGTTGAATGTATAATCCTACCATCACTGTTATAGCCCTTGGTGATAAAAAGTTTGGTATGGCTTATAAGGTAACACCCTCTACCATATCTACCCAAACCCAATAGACAAGATCAGTTTTGGTTAAACATGGGGGTGAACAATGGTTCCCCAAGATCATTACTCAAGATAGTCATCCTACTTGACATCCTTGAGAGTAGACATGGGTAGAGGCATCCCTCATGGGATCCTCTGGAGAAAAGAGCAATTGGTGGAATCCTACATGGGATTATCAAGGTTAGATAAAAAATAGAGGCACCCCCTAGTGATCCTCGGTCACCCACTAGTCACAGGTCAAGGCATGAATCTAGTGAATAGGGGTTGTTACTGACCCCCAGTATTATCCATTTAATTAATTATAAAATATTAATTTAGTCATTAATTAGAATAAACATGAGGAATCACCCTCAGATTAAATCCCATGAATTTACATACTACATAAACATTCATATGTGCTATAGGTAATGTATAAAAAACCTAATTTTAGGAATCTTTTAATCTGTTATCCAAAGGTTGGAACCAACCACCAAAGCCTTTCCAAACTCAACCAATTAATATTGGACATGTCTCACAAACATACCATCAAAAAAATATAATAAAATTATTATTGATTAATAAACCCAAAAAAACAATAAAAAACATCTTTTCTAAAAGGGAATAAATATTAAAAACTCACCATACAACCTTGTCACTCTAGAATAGTAACCTAACACTCTCCAACAACCAGTCGCACACAAGAAACATAAAATCTAGGAAAAGACCTAAGTTGTTTTATAAAAAAACTCCCTAAAAATTAATTAAAATAATTTAATCATTATAAATTCACTAAAATGAAATACCTCGATGAATTGGCACATGTAAAAGGGTAGATGGAATCTCGGGTTATCCTCTTCCAAGGCACAGGGAAAACCCCATCACCAATATATGATTCCACCTTTCTCTGGTGGAATCAGGACCAAAAACACTGACCAAATAAACCATGAGTTAGGGGAACGAGATAAATAATGAAATGGAGTGTAATAGAGTTGAATGCTTACCTTAAGAGTTATAACACACCTGACGGTGTCTGATTCCAACCACAAATTAAGGAGGACCACCATGGAGGAAGGGAGGGGGAGAGGTACACATGAAAAGGAGGATAATGGAGAAAAAAGAGGGTATTACCTCTTAAATATTATAGGTGAAAAAAGTTCATTTTCTATATTTTTAATGGTCCACATAGTTTTTATTCATGGTTAGGAAAATTGTGTACCAATTGTGCAAACATCGCTATCGAAGAACCCCCATACTACATGGCTAAGAGGCAGGGTATATCAAACCAGGTTCCAACTATGTGGATTGATATTCAATTCACTACAGACCTCACATGGTTATCACAGACTTGTTTCATGGTTTCCTCACTCGATGTACCCATAAAAATTGGGTCACATTGTATGGTCCTCTGGTTATCACTAATTGTGCACCAATCGTGCTCCCTCTTCTATATTTTCACCAAAACTCTGTTTTTATATCCCAAAACATTGATATTCTCCTGAAACCTCCAAGAGAAAAAACAAATCCTCATTTCACATCTAAAAAAATTATTCAGGTGAATTATAACCTTTAAATTTTCATTCAGAAACCCTAATCAATATTTAATCTGTCCAGTAATTGAATAATAAAATTCATTTTTAAATTTCCAACTCAAAAAAACATGGGGTCCTACAACATGAATGTATGTTTCATTTACTAGTTATGTATGAGGCCACATTAGTGGTTCCCTACTGATTTATACTCACACCCTACTAGGAAATCCTTTATACTTTGGTACTTCAGCATCTCTCTCTTGTCTATGGGTTAAGGTTGGGCTGAGACCTGAATATTACATGATCAGGTAGGATATATCATATTGGTTCTGGATATAGGGTGAATGTTTGTCTTGGAGTTCTAGTAGATCCTCAATTTCATTATTTTTCATCTTTTACTAAGTTTATTTATTTTGTAATTAGTGATCGACATAGTGGGTGACCATTCTTATATGATAGGCATGGCCATAAAAGTATTCTACTATATTTAAATTTTATATAGCATGTTTTTTTATTAACTACCACTTATTTTAGTCTTTGTTATGGTTGATGTTTAGTTATTTATTAGTTATTTTCCACCCTAATATTGTGGGTATATTCCCTCAAATTACAACCCTGGACCCTTTCTTCTAGTAGATAGCCTCTAGCATGTGAGGAGGAGAACCTAAGCTCACATAAAACAATTATCCTAGTTACTGTTCATAGTGATCACATCTGGGAAGTTACAATATCCCCTAGAAGTGTCAAATCATGTGTGTAGTTAATCCCAATTATTGTGTGTCAAGTGAAGAACAAGTTAATAACCAACCAACCTTTTTTACTAATGAGCATCTATTCATTTTAATATATATTTTCTTATATAAATCTGTTGCTATAATATTTCCATAAAGAATATTAAGTGATAACTCCTTTACTGCATTCAGATATCATTAAATGTTCTTAAAAACATGTATGATATAAAAGTGTGTATAGATACATAATTAAATAATGTGTTTTATAACATTGATTTTTTGATCAAATTTCCTTTTATAACATCATTTGGGACCAAAAATTATGTTTTTATGATTTCATAATTCTAGCATTTCACCCTTGGCCTCTTCTAAGTTTTACTTACTTGATTATTGGTTCATTGATTTGACTAGTTTTCCATATCCTTGTAATTTAAGTAGTGGATATTATTGGATTCATTCTTTCCTTTGAATTCATCAAATTCATGATCCTTATCTCCACAATTAAAGAAAAAATTACAATACATTCAATAATTCTCTAGAGATTTTGTTTCAAAAATTATTACATGATTGAAATTATAACCTTACCATCTTCTCCTTTGTTAAATTCATTTCAAAATATTGTTTTTCCACCATATTCAATTTTTATTCCCATTAAAAGTAAGAGACTCCAATAACACTTTCTCTATATAAATGTCACATTCCATAACTTCCACATAAGATATAAATATGTAAGAGAAAATTTCTATTTTAAGACTAGGTTTTAGTAAATCAAAGAAGTAATCAATATTTATTTCACGATTGAATACATAATATACTATATGTCTTATAAACCTTGTATAGTTGAATTCATATTCAATCATAGCTTCCTCAACCTTTTTATCAAAAAATTATTTATTTCCTTTCCATGTCATCACTTTTCAGTAGGTTAATCCGCATGGGTAAGGTTATTTATCATAAACTAAGTTGAATTCCCAAATATATTCTTAATTTATTAGGTTCTAACACATTATCATTTATTTTATTATGAGGGTAATTTCAACACTAATTACATGTGTTGACAGAATTTTTATTCCTTCTATTTGGTTTCATTTCTAGATATGGGATCATATTTAATTAGATCTTGAATAACACTATGTATTATAAATCATTGTATATAACTAAAATCCAATTATTATAAATTGTTTTCTATAATCTATAAATTTTTATAGAATTTCCTATAGGTTTTTTATAGGATTATGTCATTTAACTACATTCTTCTATGTATAGATCTAAAGGTTTCTACTATACTTGCTTCTATACCAACTATCACTACCATGGAGCTAGTACCTTAGATTCCATGATTATTTTATTATAATTGTAAAGAATTCATATATCACAATATATTTGAACCAATGTTTTTATAGTCTTAAGAGAAAATATACATAAATGAAGAATACATTACATTAAAAAATTAAGCGACATCAACTGAATGTATGAAAATTAATTATTTATACTTAAAAATTCATAAGTCATGCATAGTATTTCTTCATTAATTCCTAGGGAAATGGGAAAAAATATAAAGGTGAATTATTATAATCTCTTTAAGTGGTAGAATATAGTAGAATCTATCACATGAGATCATAGAATAAATAATATGAAAAAAAGAAATAATTTCGTAAACAAGTAACTTTTAAAATAATATATCCATTGATTACATAACAAGAAATAAATTATTCTATTATAATAATTGATCTCATAGTGATGGAATTCATAATTTTGAACATAAAGACATATCTTTAAGGCCTCGTTCCCATAAATATTAAATAAATATTTTAATATTACACCAAATACACAAGATTGTTTGTATCATAAGACCTACCAATTTAATTACAGGGCTATATAATTCTAGGATCCATATATATCAGAATAAGTTCAATGCATCCATCATATACAAATAATGGAAACAATGCATATCATAGTGTTTTCTAATGAACCTCATATATAATCATGGCTAAGTAATCAATTTTTATCCATATAAAAGTAATTTATATATGAAATATCAATATTTCCCTATTTAGTGGAACAACATAACTATCTAGGTGAATATCCAATAATCAACTTAGAATCTGTCTGATATTCAAAATGAAATGGAAAAAACCCTTATCAAATGAAAGATGATAATCTATTAGTGAATGGTAATTTTATAGTGTAGGGATATCAATAAAAAATATTCATTGAGTTCAATACTTTACAATGGTATGAGGCCACCTAGACCCAACATTTAGGTTCTGGTTCCACACAAACATACTTTAGATATAAAATTTTAAATTTTATTCCAATACATTAATAATATATTCAATTCATTCATTATAGTTTACACATATCTTGTGAATCACCCAAATAATATTCTTAGGGGTGTCAAACTCAGGCGTACAGTTAGTCCCACATGTTATTCACTAATTGATGATCATGTAAATATGCAATAAACATTTTTCAGGGTTATTACCCCTATGTGACTCTAACCAAGAGTCTGAATCCACTTTTTGTATCCAAACATGGACTTTATTTCTAAGAAACCACACACTCTTTACAAAATTTAGATATGTTTTCCTATATATAGATTTATTTCATAGTCTTTTACTAATGTTTGTGTATTATAATGATAGGGAGTAGTAATATCCCATTCATAATATGATAATAAAGTTATAAAAATAAATTATAATAATAATTCACATATAAATGAAAATTAATTGGAGAAAACTACACAAATAAAGGATCCTAATGGATTAAGTACCCCAACACCGGCATAATACAGATCAAGGAATTCCTATAATGGGAGTGAATAAGTCATATATTATTAATAATATAAAAAATGTATTATAATAATATATAATTAAAAGAAAATGATTATATGAAAATGAATTTTAAATTATATTATAATAAAAAAAATTATAATTGAAAATATATAGAGGGATGAAGAATTCTTACCTTTAATGATAGATCCTTAATACCTGAGAAGAAAACCTCTAAATCAAAGAAAATAATTGAAGGGACTATAGGGATGAAAATGAGAGGAATCCCATGATTATTAATTTTTTTAGTTATGTCGAATGGATGGATATGTGGGTATTTATAGAAAATGTGGGTAATGGTTTATTAATTTCAAAACATAGGCCTTCAAAAACTAGGTTTTCTAAAATGAAAAACCACTATCATACCCATGGTTTTAGCTCATGGTTTTGGAAATTTAGGAAATTAATTTTATATTTTAATGTTGTATAACATTACTCACTTATTTTATATCATTTAATCTATAGAAATATCTATTTTTTCATAAAATATTGTTTTTGATTTATTCTTCTACATTTTTATCTTCAAGAAAATTATTTATAGGTTTGGATAACAAATTTAATTAATAGAAAAACATTATTATTATAATATAACTTATTTTTAGTCTTTTCTTCACTTATATTAATTTTTAAATACTTTTTATAACATAATTATGTCAATATATTTATCTTATAAGTTTTCTATATTTTACCATTTTCCAAAATATGTCAATGTCTCAAAAATATAATGAAAAAATTACGATTATATAATTTTGACGTATTAATTTCAAATTGAAATTGATTTTTATGAAAATAATTTTCTATATATGTGAATTTTAATTTTTAAATAAATCTATTTTTTATTTTAAAATCATGTGTTTACCACCCAAATTTTAGAAACTCTTTCCTCTAGTAAACCTTATTTTTGTTTTAAGCTATACATGTATAATTATATTTATATTCATTAATTAATATAAATTTTTTAAATTTAATAACTGTGTTATTATCAAATAATTACATTCATTTTACTAAACACATTCTCGGATGATTGCTTCATTTTTATTATAACAGTCAGTTTCCCAATGGTCATATTCTAATTTTCATGATCTAATGATATGATTCTAGTTTTCAAATTCAAATGTCAATATTAACCCTTATATATATACATCATTATAACATTTTAATACCATTTATATAATTTTTTAGTAATAATATCAAGAAAATTCAATTTCTTATTATTTTCTATATAATTGAAAAAAATAAAATAATTTTTTTATTCATTTAATTGTGTGATCCTCTAGAGTTCAAGATTTTGTTGTCGCCTTATATTGTTATTTATTATGTCACACTAGTAGCACCCATTATTTTGAATATTATTTTCAAAAATTTTCACTATTGATTGTACCATCGTAATGGAATAACATAATGTTTGTTTTCAAATAGTTGTTGTGATGAAGTGTTTATTTACTATAGTTGACCCTCGAGTATTTCAACATCATGGTCTTCCTTGGTACACACCATGGTGTGGTGGCTTTCACTATGCTATAGTGAGGTGCATATTCTTCTGCATTATGAAATAACAAGTTGGACTCATTCCAATTTATTTTCAATGTATATAATACTATTTATTAATAAATATATAATGACTAATAGAATTTTTAACTTCCTTGAAAATATTTATGAGATAAAAAATAAACCTCCACCTGTTATAAGTATTTTTGACCAAAAGTTTTTATGATATTTTTCAGCTGTTAGGTCAAACATTGATCTTTAAAGGAGGTTCCTTGGATATCCTATATAAAAAAGCCTATTATTTTTTATTTCTATTTTTTATATCTAATACAAAAACTCTTTAATAATAATCTATGATTAAAACTCCTCTATAGAATTTAAAATGTATTTTATAAGATGGTGGTGTTAATTGAGGTGATACCTAAGTATCATTTGATTCCTTTGATATAAATATGCCACTAGTGGAACTGGTCATTCAGATACTTCTCATTTACATTGATCAAATAACTGTTAAAATATTCTATAGTTTGGATCAAGTTATGTAAGGTATGTTTTTTTATTATTACTTTATATTCATTCCAAACATAGAAAAATATTACAAACCTAATAGTGTTTTATGCTGGTAATTACACAATATTTAGGATTTTAAATATCCCTAAAAACAATTTCTTGATATCAGAGTAAATCTATTAATGATTAGTTTTATTTATGAATGAATGAGAAAGATTTGAAAATAGGATTTGCTTAAGAACCATAGTGTATCTATCTAAAACACTCATTTCCATTCTTGTATTTCATAAACAGTGACATATAAATTATTTGAAATGGTCATGGTCCATAGAAATATTCTAATACTATGAAGTGGTGCAAGAGAAATTGTAATTTTTTACCACCTTTGTTTTTGTATAAAAAATAACATATCATGTAATGATTCTCTATATCATGGTGAATTTATATTTTCTTCATGGTGGACTTAAAAGTGAGTTCTGAATGTATAATAAGATAAGCTATTTTAGAATTATGATATCCTTTCTAAAATGTAATTCCTCTCATAAAATCATGGAAAATGAAAGAGGCCAAAATATATTGAACCTCAAAATGCCTAGGGTGGGTGAAATGGTTTCCCCTGAAAAAACTAAAGGATAACATGAAACAGCTAAAAAACTAATACAACACATGGAATTTTGATGGATGAAAATTAATTTTATAATGTTCATGGTTTATGAAACAATAAAGATAATTTTAATGCAGTTATTTTTTTTAAAATTCTTATAACCTATTTCCAACACAGGCCCTCAGTCCCCACAACAAATCTCATAGAGGAATTTAAGCCATTTAAATAAATTTTGTTTGTTTCAATCATGATTTATAGTGAATTTACATAATGAATAATTTATAGTGTTTATAAATTAAAATATGTATTAAATAAAAGTTTTTATATAAATTTTTGAATGGTTTGAAAATGATAATATAAAATGTGTATATTAAGGCCTTATTTTAACAAATAAAATTAAACCATTAAAAATGTTTTTTTATTGTTTACATGATCAATGATTAAAATCAAATCCAATGTGAGATATTTAATTAATTGGTATTTTAATATAAAAATGAATTATTTATTATTTGATTATAAATTTTTTCATAAAATATATCGAATTTTAGAATTTTAAAATGAGTTCATATTAAAAAAATATAAATGATTATATGAAAAGTTCATATTGTATAAACCTAAATTGTTCAAGTTTATCCATTCCAAATGCATAAATTGTTTACAATTTATTTATTTATTGTTCATAAATTGTTTATCTCATGTTTAAATAGGTCAATAATTCATTTATTTAGTTTATTCCCCAATTTATTCAATCATCTAAAGTTTTATATTATTAAGTATGATGTGTTCCTTAGTTAAAGTGTTAAAATTTTTATAATTTATGCTTGGTATGATAAATGATTTAGATTTATTTTACCTTGAATTTGGATTTTTATTAGGATAAAATCCTAAATAAATATTTTCACTATAGGTTTAAACATATTTAGTGTTAGAATATTTATGACATAAAAAACTATCTTGAGTAAATTATCCTTAGTAGATTGACTTTGGGTTGGACTACCCACTAGCCTCAAGATTTTGTCATTATCTATAAAAGTAGGGTTTGGTTACCTATTAATTCAGGCTTAATCTAATAGTGATTTTTGATTCAATATGATTCTAAGTTGTTCTATGAAATTATTTCATACACCTTATTCTTGGGATGCATATGGATATATAAGTATATAGTTTTCATTTAATTTGGGTTAGTAAAAAAAGTAATGAGTTTTCTAAAGGGTTACACATCAATATGGTTTGAATATACTTATTTATTAGAAGTTTTAGGATTAAAAACTCTATAATTAGAAGCACACATATATTAGAAGGTAATAATTGAGATAATAGGGTGAGAATACATCCCCATTAAAAATACTAATTGTAAAATCACCTCTAATGAGACACTTTTCATGGCCTTGATCATCCAATCTGGATGTTCATGCCAAATCTGAATACCCCTAGATTGTCTTGTACAAGGAAAGTAGGTAATAGGGTGACAATAAACATTAGGTTCCTTTTTGTAATTTTATTTAGGATACACTTAGTTGGGATACTCTAACCATTATTATTACATAGAAATAAATTTTTTGGAATCCATCTAATAGATTATGGTATAGAATAATCTAGTCAACTATCTAAGAGTCATGTGTGATATAATTCACAAGAACTTTAACCAGATATAGTAATGAATTATTTACATTCTTAATTGGTGCAATTCATGATTAAATATGTATCTTGGATCACTATTGGATATTATTAAATTTAAAATGGGTCGTCAATTTAGTGGGAACATATTTGATAAAAGTCCTCATTAAATGAAATTAAAATATGATAATCATATGATAAAAGATGATATTATATATAAAGTATAATCATCATAATAAAAATTAACATTGGGGTAAATAATAGATAAAGGTGGATATTAATGTAAGAAACTTCTTATACTGGTAAAGAAATTTAAGAATTATTCATAAGAATAGAAGATTCAATGTGTTAAGAATAATACCATATAGAAAACCCAAATTTTGAAGCTATTGAATAAGTGAATATATGTGTCTATGATAAGAATATAAGATTTAATTTACTATGTTGAAGGAATTAGATTTAAACTGAATATTATGTTAACTATATAATTTACAAATTTTGTGTGTATACGTAATTTCAAGACAAGTAATGAATTGATTAAGCTTGTAGTTTTAATTTAAATAATAAGGAAAAGTGATATTGAATCATGGTTTGAATGAAATGGGATAATTCAAGCTCATATATTTCTTCATAGAATGTGTATATTTTTATATCATTCTATTATATGATAAGTGAATTTGTTTATTAACAAGCATATGTTATGAAAAATACATGATGGTGGGTTTAAAACACATTATGTATGATTCATTAAATTCTAAAACATATCTTTAATGTAAGATAAATATAAAATGAGGTTTATTCTTGAAAAGTGGGCTTATCTAATATATTTGTTAAAATATGAGTGAAATATATCCCACCATTAAATTGTGGCATATTAAAATAATAAATTATTCTTCTCAATATATTTATCTGAACACATAAAATTCCATATATGATATAGATATAATAGTTTTTCAATATTCCCACTAAAGGAAATAATTTTTATTATCTATACATAGAGGAGTTATTGTATCTTATCATGATATTCTGAAGAGAATATTGTTCCTATGATTCTAATGGGAGTTTGTTTTGGACTTATAGATGTTCAAAGTAAATAAATAAAATATTATAACAGTCAAAATTCAAAATCAAGTTCACTTAATTTCTTATCTTTTTTTAGGTTATATTATTAAATAGAATTGAAAAAAAATATATTTAGTTATTATAAAGAGGTGAATTTTACATTATATCCTATTATATTTTAGGATGTTTTAGTAAGTAAATAATGTAAAGAGTTACATTATTTACAAAAATGATATCATGTAAATGTTTGATGGAAATTTTCCAATAATTATGATGATAAAAAACTTGGATAGAGTTATAAAAATAAAAAATAGATTATTAATAGCAAAAAAATTAATTTGGAGAATTATAGTGGTTTTAATACATGTTTAAGGAGTTTAAAATCATAAATACAATTCTTATAATTTTATATTATTCAAAATAGATTTCACTATAGATGTTAGTAACAAAAGGAGTTTAGTTGGAGAGTTTTACCACAAAGTCACATAAATATGTGGTAGGAATTATATTGGTATGTAATAGTTTAAAAAACATGGAAATTTCAGTAAAAATAAGATTCATTAATAATTTTAATATATGTGATATTTTTTTATAGGAACTTATGTAATATTTTTTTAACTTTTATTAAAATATTTTAAGAATATAAAAATTCATCATGTTATACTAAATGAAATATCCACTTTTCTCCCTTTCATATTTCCTTCATATGTTTCATAATGTTAAATGATAATTAACCTATAAAAGTATGAATTTTAGTTCTCCCTATATAGTGTTCTCCATGAATTTTTTTTTTGGTGAGGAAATGTGAAGATTAGAATGAGTGGGATTCTTTTATAGATATATTTAATATAATCATGAGGCATAAAATGGGTTTTGTGTACTAGATTACTGTTAATGTTTTTGACACATTGAGTGCCATACACTGTGTATTTAGTATACTAGTACTGCATGTTTTATATTTTTATTTACCCGTACCTGATGTGGGAAATAAACCTATCATGAGAACCATCATACTTTGATACTTTTATTACATAATTCATAAGGTTTCGTTAATCACGGGATGTTTGGGTATGTCACTGTTCATGTCATTAGTTGTAGTTTAACCAAGATGGGATTTATCCTCTAGTATAAATAGTATAGCATTTGGCCCATTGGTTAAGATATGTTTGGAAGTTTTCATATATATATATATATATATATATATTACATATTATGTGATTATCTATTTGAATATGGAGAATGAGATATGATCATTCACTAATATGAATGACATGTGATGTATTTTTTACCATGTTTGTCTATACAAAGAAAATTGACAATGTATGAGTAGATATATCAGATTTACATACTATATGTCCTATAGTTACTCAATATCTTAAAAAAATGGATCATATGAAAATTTATACTCACATGTATAACATCTAGTAGAAATTGGTATAGCGATACATGTGTTTTATAGAGATAATTAAAGATCCCATTATAGCTTTATTAGTATTAACACTTTTCTAAAGGCTTCACATTGATTATAATTATGATTTCAAGAATTAATATTTTATTTTAATTTTAAAAATACTCATGTGGTCACACATTTTGCTAATGAAAATGAATATCATGTTTATGAAACTTAGAGAGCTACCACAAAACCATTTTGGAGGATATTTGGAAGATATTCTGTATGGATTTTAAAAATTTATTATATATGATGTGTTATATAGTGAAAATTATTGATGTATTTTCCAAAAGGATTTATTGAAGATATCTTGAGAGAATTTTGGGTATGTTTACATGGTTTTTTTATATTAAGTGGCATAAGGTTAAAGTGCACTAACTCTATAAGGATTTAGGTAAAGTATGATATTTATGGAGTTGTGTACTAAAGGCACCACCACAGTATAGTGTTTTGGATCAATTCATGCTCTATTTTGGGATACACCATGAAATTTTAAGTATCACTACTCTATTTTAAAGTGTGTTTTCATGCATATTATTCTATAAAATGTTACACTAATTCTAATTTATCGTCCATTTCTATCATAGATGGATATTCATCAAGAGATAATGATTATGAGGAGTTTTAATATCTTAAAAAATAATTTTGTGTTAATCATTAAATATAAAAAAGTTATTAGTGTGTGTAACATATGAGATGTTTGAGAAACATTTGATTTATTAATAAGAATGTTGAGCTTCGAAGGAGGGTCCTTGGATGGAAAATATAACAAGGATCTTAGTTTATGATTTATGTGGTTGATCACTATCATAGAAATACTCCACATGGAATATATTCATAGAAATAATTTCTTTCCCACCCTTAAATAAGATTCTTCCACACCGTGGTCTTGATATAGTTTCTACCAAATAATCATGCGAGTCCCATGATCAGTGGTTACCTCTAAATAAAGGAGTCATTTTGTTACTTCTTAGTGATCTTAATTAAATTCTTGTGAAAATATTTGATGGGTCAGATGAACCGGTGTAAAGAAAACCATTATTGTTCTTTTTTATATTTATTAAATATATATATATATATATTATAATATTAACATTGTATTGTTTTTTTTTCTTCCACTATATTTAAAATGTTAGAGATAAATCTGAATCCCTTCACTAAGAACCTAGTTAAACATACAATATTCAATCATTAAAACCTTAATTAATAAAGACCAAACAATCTATACTAACGAACTGTAACCAAATAATCTATACTAACCAACCATAACCAACTACTCTAATATTACTAAACACTAACCAATAATAACTCTAACCCAACTCACCTCCTCAAGAGGCACATCTCATCATCTTAAATAAACAATATTAACTAAATCGACCCACTCACAGGTCTTTAATCAACTGAAACCTCCATACAGATACAACACATACCTGAAACTCATTTTTAATCCTTCCACATAGAGACTCATACATTGACTTACCCACTATAGGGTCATTTTCTATCATTAGCATAATAGTAATTATTATAACCTCAAAAAAACAACATAAGAAATCACCATAATAGTCAAAATTAATTAAGGTGCCTCTAATATCATTGTTTAGAAAACACTAAATCATATACTATTTATTATTCAATAAATTATGACCCCTTATTTCATTATTTTTTCTCAAAACTTTTCCATTTTTTTAATTTTACAAACAATTTTCCCTTATTTGGAAACCCTTGTTCATCCAAAAGATTTTATTAACATGTATAAGATACTTTCATTCCTAATATGATATAGTGACCCAAGATTCTCATACATGGATATTAAATATTTTTAAATGAATATTAATTATATTTTACAAACACATGTCTGAGAAATATAAGTTTTTCATACCTTTGGAAACTTGGAATAAGTTCTTCTAATATTGTGAAACATCTTCAAAATCACTCATAAAGATCTACCCCTTTAGTACTCCTACTTAAAACCTTTCTTCGTAACCTAGGGAAAAATCATAAGAAAGGGTGATATTAGATGCTCAATAAGGGAAACAAGGGAGATATATAAGCATTACATGAGCCTGGGTGTATGATAACATGAGAATATCATTTGAAAAGCATACCATGCGTATCAAAGATAATAATCTAGAATCATGGAATAAGGATTTGTAGTTCTGAAGACATTAATCATAAAATAATCAAAGAAAAATATACATGAGAGTATAAAAACGGTATAATACATTGAATTTTTGTAATACACATGAGAATAGAAATATTATGTCAAGGATACCTACCAAGACATTCAAAACATGTTGGGATTAGTCTAATCACTCGTGCACCTGCTTTAGTCTTGGGATGACCACTCATATACCCTATTTCTTCATGCTTAGGATTCCCTCCCATGTACCCTCTTATTGTTGGATTTGGATGAAGTCTTATTTACCCTCTTGTTGGAGAGGTGGGATGACCTCCCGTGTACATTTGTATTGTGGGATTGGGATGACCTCCTGTGTACCCTCTTCTTGCAGAATTGGGATGACCACCCAAGTACCCTTTGATCTCATCAAACAATTATCATTACCCAATTCATTTGAGGGAGATATAAGTCCCACCCATCAAATAATGAAATCATATATATGTGTTCCACAAGATAATAAAACATTCATCATATCATAACCCATAAAAATAGATGGGTTTCACTAATATCATATCATAACCCATGAAATTAAATGGGTATCATAAACATTTCATAATGTCATGACCTATGAGAAAGATACTTGTCTCATAATCATTTAATCATAGCATAATCCATGAAATTAATCAGGTTTCATAATCATTTTATCATTGTATATATATATAGACCCAGGATTAACATACATGGATATCAAATCATCTTAGATAAATATTCAGTACATTACAAAAATATGTTCTCGAGGACTTTAATATTTTAGTGTCTTTGGATACATGGAAACAAAATCTTCTATCCAGATGAAAGATCATCAACATCTCCCATTATGATTTCCTCCTTTAGTACTTATACCTAAAACCATTAATCATAACCTAGGGAAAGTAAACATAATAAATGGGTGAGTTTAGATGCTTAGTAAGGGTAAATAAAGGAAATGTATATGAAAAAACATGAAAAAAGGGTATTAAACTTGAGAATAACATTTTAAGATCATAACCTACATATTAGATATCATAATAAGGATTTTAAGTTCATAATATATATATTATAATAGAATTAAGAGCATAACTAATGAATGCATAATATAGTAATAATACATGGAATTTGTGGCATGCACATTTTTTAATAATTTTTTGAACATGTATAAGTAGAAACAGGTTCACTCATTAAGTTATGGGCATCAAATCAGGCCCCAGCATCAACATATGGACATGAAAATAGGCCCATGCATAACATTATAAATGTGTAATTAGGTTTATAAATAACCTTATGGACATGAAACCAGATCCATTCATAACATTATGAACATGTAATTAGGTTCACACATAACATTGACAACATGTAATCAGGTTCAGGAATAAACTTATGGACATGCAACCATATCCATGCATAACATTTTGAACACATAATAAGGTTCACTCATAACATTGTCAACATGTAAAAAGGTTCATGAATAAACTTTTGGACATGCTACCAGGACGATTCAAAAAAAATTGAATATGTAATCAGGTTCACACATAACATTTATACTCATGAGTTATCCATCATTACCCAAGACATTGGAGGGAGATATAGGTCCCACCCATCTCATAATAAAATCATTCATACCAGTGCCAAAAGATAATAAAACATCATCATATCATGACCCATAAAACGAGATGGGTTTTATAAACATCGAATCATAACACATTAAATGAAATGGGAGTTATTAACCATTCCTCACATCATAACCTATGGAAAAAGGATATATTTCATAATAATTTCATCAAATCATAACTCGTTAGAAGAAGTGGGTTTAAAAATCTTATAACCCTTGGAATAAAAATGGGTGACATAAGAGTCATTCCATAAAAACATAAACCATTTAAGAATTGATATTAAGGGAACATTTGGATAATTTCTTAGAAGAGCTTGACTAACATAAACGGATTCCATCATAGATGAAAAATAACTTGCAAATATATTTTGAAAACATTTCATAAATAAAAATATCCTTTCTTATTTGAAAAATTATTTTTGAAGAATAAAACTCTTTTAAAATCCATTTTATCTGAAAATAATTATAAAAATTGAAATAATGATTGAAATAATTTTGAAAACATTTTTCCTTGAAAACATGTAAAATAATATCGAAAACATTTTGAAAACCATTTCCCTTTAAAATTTATAAAATAAGCTTCAAAACATTTTATAAACCTTTTTCATTTAAAACACCTTGGAAACTTATAAATAAAGACTGAAAATGTTTTGAAACCTACTTATTTTAATATAATTTTTAATATATATAATGAAATCTTGAAAATGTTTTGAAAAAAATGAAAATAACTTTAAAAACCTAAAAAGTCAGCTTCAAAACTTTTTGAAACCCATTTCTTTGAAAATAACATTGAAAACAACTAAAAAAACTTGAAAGCGTTTTGAAAACCATTTATTTGAAAATATCTTTGAAAAAATATAAATAAATATTTTAAAACCAAAAAACATTTTTTAAAATCCTTTTTCCTTTAAAATTTGATTCAAATATATTTTGGAATCATTTTTTTAATGTATTTCTAAAACATGGTTTTTGAATACAATAGATGTTCAACTGAAGAGAGAGATGGTCAAATTTTGCATTAAAACGTTATCTTAAGTACCAAAGAGTGGGAAAATGGTACTAATGCATCATGATATCTTGAATAACTATAGGATAAGAAAATTCATGATTGTTCTAGAGATATGGATAATGAGATTTCATTAATCTAAGCATAATCATAAACAATCATTAAAAGTGATGGGATTGTTTCAATACACTATTATAACTTAACAACCTGGGATAATAATTTCCATGTAAGAAAATGAAATTAAATTAATCTGAAAATATCATCAAAATAATTATATTAATGATATAACAAGTAAAATGGAATTATATACTCCTCAAAAATAATTTAGGTGCATAAAAAGCATGAGTCTCAAAGAAAGGAAATTGAGACAAAACTTTTTTACTAATTTGGTTCCTTTAGAAACATAAAACCCATGAAATGAAGTTCATATATTGTATATTTAAATACCCATAAATTTAACTATAATAATCATTTATTACTTCCATGTTCTGTATACGCACCAAATAAAAGGAATGGGTGGTGAATAAATCATGTATCTCACAGAAATAAAAAAGTGAGCAGAAATCCCCTTAACTTGTGTCTTGACTCTCATTGTACTCATTCAAGAAAATTATATAATAAATATAAATTTATGATAAATATTTTACATAACCATATTATTATATCTTATACCATATATGGTTTGATTTTGACCTTATATTACCCTCTTGTTAGAAATCATATATTAAGGTTTCACTTCGGGTAATATCCGCTTTGTTCTTCGCATGTGTCTTAATTTGATATATCATGGGTCCTTATACCTATATAATGATTCCTGAATATAAAAAATTATTTAAAGATAATTTATATTCATTATATTTGTATTATAATAATCTACATAATATAGATGTATGAAATGTAATACACTTTTCATAGAGACGGTAAATCGTACGTTCGCATGAATGATGTTTCCATTTTTGTTATCGTATTGAATGAATGAAAGAAAATTTAATATATGTTTATATGTATATAATATAATTAAATAATAATTATAATGTTAGATATATCATATAATTTTACTAAAACCATCCTTAATACATTCCATGTAGTGTGTGACCAAATCATATCGCTTTGAGGTGGCAGTAGTCTGCACTTCCTCAAACTAAATTATCATATATACACCAAATGGAAAGTAAAAAAAGATATGTGTTATAAAAGGAATAAATAAGATTAAATACATAATAAATATAATATATTTCATATATACATATAGTTTACATCATAATTTCCACCATGAGTGGTGGTAGAGGAAGGATGAGAATCCATCATTTTGTAAGGTGGTAGTTTGTGATGCACGTAAACAATATGTTTGTTACCTATTAGATGGAGGTTTGTGTGAGTGTTGGTAAAATTATTAGCATAAAAATATAAAATTATTTTTATTATACCATTGTTCTTATATATTAGTGGAATAAATATAGTGTATGGAGTGTAGAATGAAAATAAATGAAATGGGATTGATAGAAGACGTTACCTCTTAATCGAGTAACTCCTTTTGGTTTGTAACAAAAGGATTACTTGGGATGATTTCTATACAAGGGGAGAATTTTATGAGGATTTTATGGATTATTTGATCTTATTTGGCCATATTTTGGGAAATATAAGGGTCTTGAGGTGTGTGAAGAAGGGGGAGGAGAGGAGTCCATTTTATAGTGGAGGAGGAGTGGCACTGTTGTAAATAGTTGAAGAGAGAATTCCACCCATGTTATTCATGATGTAAGTGTATCCCCTAATGTAAAATTTCATTAAAAGGGAGTATATGGTCTAAATATGTCCATAAAATTCATCTCGGACAAGTTTATAGGTCATTTTGGGTCTTAAATTTATGGTTTAGTCCTTATTTAAACATAATTTTTCCTTAATCAATGTAATTAATTTTAATTAAATTCACTGATATTTTCGGTCAAAAAATAAGTTGAACTTATTAGAAATTATAAATTATGATTATTACAAATATAGAATCAATTTTTTCAAATTGTAATCACAGAAGTGACAGAAATTAATTTTATATTAATTCGGCTGACGTGACGACACTATGGGGTTTTAATGTAAAAATAATCCAAAGTTTACTAAGATTTTATATCAAATTTCAATATGAAATTGGTTACAATGACCTAAATTGAATTAATTGATAAAAAATTAATCTAATTAAAATTTTAAAAGATCTTAAATTATAATTTAACCTTACAAATAAATTAGAAGAAGAATCAGTTTGGAATTATAATCAAATATTTTTAACTATTCATTATAAATGAAACCTTATAGAAAAATACCAAAAAATTATAATAACCTAATTATTATGTTTATATTTAAAATATTAAGTTTATTTGAAAATATAAAATCTATAAAACATCCAAAAATTGTATTTAAATTGGGTTCTCCGTTAAAAGGCGGTAAAATTACCATTATTAATAAGTAGGTTTTTATGCCTGAAATTAGGTTTTTTATTATCTTATGACTATCGAATCTATTGGATGAATATAAAAAATAGTTGTTTGAATATGTAACATATATTCTACACTAATATCACTTAATAATTGTAATTAATTTAATTTATTAGGTTAAAACAGCTTTGTAACTATAAAAATAAAAATATTTCCCTTTTATATTCAATCGGTTTTCATATTTGTTTATAATTAATTAGTAACATATGAATTCGCCTTATATTAATGTAAAACATATATTTTCAAAAATTATTTAATACTATTCATAACCTCTAATTTATCATCTAGGTTATATCTTATTATTTTAAATAATAACATTTTAATGATTAGCTATTGTTCAGTAAAAATCAGTCATTTTTGTTACGTAATCCATCGAGGAAACTCGTTATTGCATGTAATACAAAATAACCACAGTGTTCTATATAGAGAAATCAAAAATTTATGTTGTTTTTAGTTCACGATTAATTTTGTGTTTCATATAACTCATTCCAAACTTAGTGATTTAATATAAATTAAATTATTTTCTGTGTTCCATGGAATGAAGAAAATATCTAAAAGATTTGGTTAATTTGAAAAAAATTATTCAAAAAAATGTTAGGGTGTTACATTATACCCCCCTTAAAATGAATTTCAACTTCAAAATTCATCTATGTTATCAAAGGTTTAATATTTGAAATTTTCATTCCTAGAAACCCACATCATAAAAATTAATACTAAAACATCCCTTAAAAAGGTTATGTTGAAACTATAATGGATACCCAAAGTGACTCATAATGATATTCCCAAATATGAGAACATTGTTGGAAAGTTAAAACATGTCCATGGAAGAGAGATATTACCATCATGTTCTGATTGAGAGTGACAGAGAATAAGGTAAGGAGAAATTTAACAATCACAAAGCCATAAATTTGTGATGACATAAGGAACCTTCTGATTCATCAGAAAAGAAAGTACTCAGAAAACATTTTTGGATTGAAGAATATTTTTTCAAATGTTAAATAATTTTCATGAAAAGATATACTTGCATGATTTCAGGAAAAAGTCACTCTTTATATTTTTTTGATCCACATCACCTATTTCTCTAAATAAGATGATGACTTTTTTATTCCTAGAGTACTAAAATATTAGGAGATACATGATATTCCATCCAATTTTTCATCAGTTATCATCAACACAAGGTAGTTTCAATAGGCTATCCAATATGCATAAATCCTCATATGGTGAGAAAACACTTTAATCTTGCTAACATAATCTGAAGTTTAACTTAAACATTCCATAAATGTTTAACCTTATTACCCTTTCAAAAGATGAAAATCCAATTCTATAGAAATAATGTCATGAATATGGCTAAACAATTATCCCCCATATATCACAAAGTACAACATGGTTTTTGAAGGACCCTAGGACACCCTGAGAGGGGAGGGGTGAATCAGGGTGACAACATTTTCTTTTAATATGATGGATCTTGTTCCCATGTTGGTAGGAACTTGTTGAACCTGTATGATGAATATGATCAGAAAGCAAACATTCACATCCACAGAGAGGACACAACACTTTTTACTTGGTTTTCCACTGAGGGCTACGTCCAAGGAGCATACGCTGACAAGTTTTCGGTCGTACCAAATTCCACTAATCTTCACTAGTTTTGGATTACAAATGTTCAGGCATAGTCACTTTGTCCTAGGCTTACTGCCTTTACAAAGGTTCAGGGATAGCTCATTGCTTCCCTCGAGTCACTCCCGTTGACTCCCCCTAGCTCACTGCCCTTGGTGAAGTCACACTCAGTTTATAGAGCTGAAGGTCTCTTCATCATTGCATAAGAATGCATCCTATGTTGTATTTAGATGCTCTGTTGAAGTTAAACTCTCACCAGAAGATGAATCTCACTTTCCGCTGAGGGTACTGGGTGATCCTCCAGCTTTCGTGTAGCTTCAAAAGGACAAATGTACATTAACAACTGTGGCGCACTTCTCCAAGCCCGGCGCGCAAGTTCCAAGAGTGGCGCTCAAGTCACTTGCGCAGTACCAACTCGGCGTGCAGGTGACTCTAATCCACTTGTGTGACTCTGCCTCTTTGAGCTCTAAACTTACACGACTCAGCGCCTCTAAATCCTAAACCACTTTGGACACGCAGCTAACAACCGGCGTGCAGCCTCTACTTGCGCGACCCAAAAACCACTCCCACGACTCAACCACTTTTGTGACTAGAGCTCGAAAAATCTCTAAGTCGTGAACTTAGTTACAAATGAGGATGGGGTCCTCTATTTATAGGCAAACTGGACCCCCTGCATGGTGGTGCGCAAGTCTTCCCTCAGCGCACAGGTTCCGGTGCGCAGCTCATCCTCCCTAGCCTCTGTCGCGCTACACACTTGCGCAACCACACTGATACTTGCGCAACCTTATTTTCTTTTCCATATTTTGAAGTTATAATCGTGTAAAAAAATAGGTGTGCAAGTTTAAAATCCTCCTAGGTACCGGTACGCAAGTCTCTTCACGGCGCGCAGGTCCCTTGCGCGACCAGCCAAAAACATGCGCGGCCTTTATCCCTTTTCCATTTTCCCAAGTTCTGATCTTGAAAAACATATGGTGCGCAAGTTTCCTCTACTAGAATTACACGGCGCGCAAGTCTTTTTTCCAAAAACACTTTTCTCCATTTGTCAATTTTCAGGCCCAAAAATTTGGCAAGCACTGGGAAATGACGCCACCATAAATACTGTTGTCTGCTTGAACTGTATGATCTCTTTGCTGGTAAACAATCTGAAATTCCACTGAGGATAGACAACAAACAAAAACCATACTCCAAATCATTCATAGAAGACCATGGTTCCAAAAATCTCTCCCTTTGGGTTTGTTGGCAATTAGAAGATAAATTCAATAGATCTCCATCCATGTGCAAACTAGAAATGCAAGAATCAACTCATCCAACACTCTAAGTCTACGTGATCAATGCTCGGTGTAGAAAACAAGAGAGGAATCTTGAATTGGGTTCCAGTGTTTTGGAATTCTCAATGATGACCAAGAATCATTACATGACTGATGAATTCCTTCTTATTCTTCTCATCCTATCACTAACCCTGAATTCATATTGTGTCACAAGAGTACTACAGTCTGAACATGCCTGAATTTATTCCTTTATCCCCCATTGAAAATAAACCCAAAGCCTGGTAATTTGTTCAATGTTCCTCTCAAACCATACTCCCTCTGGATAGTATCTCCCCCACAAACCGGCATCACATCCATAAACAGATAAAAACAGTTATCATAATCGGGGAGAGGGGTATTGTGTAACCTCCTTATGCACTGGGAGGTGGCTAAACACCGAGGTTCAACCGATGCTTCTCAAACATAGCCGCTGACAGTGGCTTGGTCAGGATATCATCCACTTCCTCATCAGCTCCCACATTATCCATTCTAATCACCCCTTGTTCAACATTTTCTTTGATAAAGTGATACTTGATTTCAATATGTTTTGTACGGGAATGTTGAAGAGGATTCTTCATAAGATCAATTTCTCTCTTGTTATCATAGTAAATCACCATAGGTTGCTTTACCTCATCACCAGTATCTATTAATTGTTGCTTCATCTATAGTAGTAGAGTGCATGCCTTTGTGGCAGAGATATACTCAGCTTCAGAAGTACTAAGAGAAGTACTTTCTTGTTTCTTCCTCAACCAGCCAACACATTTCTGCCCAATATAGAAGGCTCCACCGCTAGTGGATTTTCTGTCTACTACATCACCAGCCCAGTCAGCATCAGAAAACGCTGATAATTCACTGTCCCTGCCTGCAGCAAAAAATAACCCGAAGTTATGTGTACCTTGAAAGTACCTCATGATTCTTTTTACTGCTGCCATATGTTCCTCCTTTGGATTACTTTGAAAGAGGGCGGTAAGGCATGTGGCAAAGAAAATATCTGGTCGTGTCACTGTCTGGTATAGTAGGCTCCCAATGATCCTCATGTACATGTTGGGATCAATAGAGGGCCCATCCTCATGCTTTCCAAGTTTAGTTCCAACTGCAATCGGAGTTGACATTGGTTTGGAGCCTTGCATATTAAACTTCTTCAGCAACTCTCTTGCATAATTTTCCTGAGAAATGAATGTGTGTTTCTTCTTTTGAATCACCTGCAGCCCCATGAAATATGTGAGCTCCCCAATCATAGACATTTCAAATTCTGCTTTCATGTAGTTGTAAAATTCGTCCGATAATTTCTGCCTGCTGCCACTAAATATGATATCATCAACGTAGACTAGAACCATAAATTGGTCTTTTGGGGAATTATTCACATAGAGATTGTGATCTACTCCTCTTTTGAATTCCATATTCTTGACATATGAATCCAGCCGCGAGTACCACGCTCGTGGTGCCTGCTTCAAACCATATAGAGATTTTTTCAGTTTGCAGACATTTGTTTCATCAGTCCCCAAAACAAAGACCATTGGTTGTTCAATGTAGGCATCTTCTTCGAGTACACCATTCAAGAATGTTGTCTTAAAATCCATTTGATATACTTTATATCCTCTTTGGAGTGCCATGGCTGGGAAAATCCTGATTGACTCCAGTCTATCCACTAGAGAAAAGGTTTCTTTAAAATCAATGCCTTCAATATGGGAGTATCCTTTATATACCAGTCGTGCCTTGTTTATGATGACACTTCCATGCTCATAAAACATATTTTTGAAGATCCCTTTGGTACCAATCACATTGTGACCTTTGGTCTCTGGACAAGATCCCATGTTTGATTCTTGTCAATCTGATCCAATTTGTCATTCATGGATTTCACCCAAGATTTATCATTTGCAGCTTCTTCGAATGAGGATGGCTCTACAACTAATAGAAATTCAGATTGCGTGTTATTACTCATCCTTCTTGTTTGAGTGGGTGCAGTCATGTCCCCAATTATGTTGGATGCATCAATCTCAACTCTTCGTTTTCTCCTGCGAGGTTCAATTGCATTCTCTTCAGCCATAGTTTCTTCTTCAGATTCTTCTTCTGAGTCAACATCATGATGTGACTGCTGATTTTTTTGTACAACTTCCTCTATTTCTACATTTGTATTTTCTTTACGTTCACTTTCTTCCTGACTTTCTATCACATCAGTATATAACGTCCTTGAAGCATTTGGGATTTTTTCTTCAATTATCTTAACATCACTGCTTTCCACAATCCTTCCTAAACGCTTGTTGAAACATTTGTAGGCTTTTCCATTCATTGAGTAACCAATGAAAATTCCTTCATCTGCATTGTTGTCATACTTCCCTTGATTTCCTTCTTTGTTCCTGATGAAGCATTTACTTCAAAAGACCCGAAATTATTTTAAAGAGGGCTTATATCCATGCCACAATTCATATGGTGTATTTGTCTCACCCATATAAAGTCCTGTTGGATTCTGAATGTACATTGCTGCTTGAAAAGCCTCTTTCCAGTAATGTCGTGGAATATGACTCTCAATCAGCATAGTTCATGCCATGTTGTTCACCTATCAATTTCTACGTTCAACAACTCCATTTTGTTGTGGAGTTCTCATAGTAGCCACCTCATGATGTATCCCATGCTTCTCTAGATAATTTTCAAATTTAATGGATGTGTATTCTCCTCCATTGTTAGATCTCAACACTTTGATTGTTCATCCAATATCATTCTCAGCGATTTGCCGATATGTTTTCATGCAGTCAAGGACATGTCGTTTCCTATGAATGACCATCACACATTCCATTCTACTGTAATCATCTATTAAAAGGACAAAGTACCTTTCTCCATGAGTTCCATCAACATTTATTGGCCCACATACATCTGTATGAATCAGATCAAGAAGGTGAGATTACCTTTTCTTCTTTGGCCGATATGAACTACAGACCATCTTCCCACGAATGCAAGCATCACAAGATTTTTCATGCTCATGCTTCAGGTTGGGAATGTCCATGACAATTATCAATTTTGATATTTTATCCATTTCTTGATGATTGATGTGTCCCAGTATCTAATTCCACAAATTTTTTTCTTCTTCAACAGTCATGTAACAGAAATTTTCTTCACTATCAACCTGATACAAGTGACCTTATGTTCTGCATCCCTTCATAAGTGAATTGTCTGTCTTTCCCTTGATAGTGCAGTTTTTTTGATTAAAAGTAACTATAAGTCCTGAGTCACAGAGTTGACTCACACTGAGGATATTATGACGTATGCCATCTACGTAAAGGACTTTAGTCTTCTTTATTTCTCAATTAGCTAATTCGGTACTTCCACTCCCTTTGATTTTCAGAGCTCCATCTTTACCAAATCATACTATACCATCAACCTTCCTTTTGATATCCATTAGCAGGCTGGCATTACTTGTCATATGAGATAAACAACTGCTATCCAGAATCCAGGTACTGTTTTTCTTTGTAGCTTTGAGGGCCACCTATGCAAGGTTGGATTTTTCAATCTTCTTCCTTTCCTTCCATGAGACATTGGATTGCGTATATAGTACTGATGACCTTTCAATTATCTCTTCTGTATACTCAGGTTCTTCATAGTCGAAATCTTCTTTGATAGGAGAAAACCTATTTGAAAGAGAAACATTGTCTTGCTGATGAGACTTCAATTGTCTTGAACATCGGTATAATTTTTCCATGTCCCTTCTCTGCCTGCAATTAGTAGCCTTATGAACAAAGTTAGAACAAAGATAACAATATCCATAGCAATTGTTTCTTCTATAAGAATTAGGATATGAATTTGTTCTCCTTTGTTGAACTTCTATATCTTCTCCATTCAGATAGCTTCTTGCCTCTTTTCAATAAGACATGGTATGGCCCAAATAGCCACAAAACTGACACTTCATGAGAGGAAATGTCTTCTCACTTGAATTTCTCCTCATACATTCTTCCTTGGGAGAATAGTTCGACTATATGTCCTTTCTGAATGTTTGAGGATAATTTTCAGTTCTCCTTTTAGATTGGATTGAGGGTTACTTTTTCAGCACTTTAGGCATTGTTTCAACATGTTCAACTTTCATATTATCTTTCTTCTGGGACTTTTCACTTCCAACAGTTGTGGTCTCAGCCTCACAGCCAATTCCACTCTTTCCCATGCAAGTGGGTCTTTGATCACTCAAGATTTTTCCAACCCCATATAAACCACACTTGGCTCTTGCTAGTAATTATGCATCTGATAATCTTCCAAACTGTATTTTATTCCTTGATTCTTTTGGAATTGATTTAGCCTCATGTTTAATCCTTAGAGTAACAACTTCCTCCTCAAGACCCTCAGTTGTCTTGGATTTTTCATCTAGTCTGGAGGTGAGGTCATTGATGACCTTTTCCTTCTCTTCAATTCTCAGCTTCAGATCTACTACATCATCATTACTTTCAATTATTTTAGACCGTACCTTCACAAATTCTTTCAGTTGTTCAATTTCATCTTCAAGTTGATCAACATATTCAGTTGATTCTTATGCAATTGATTTCCACTTATTGTAACTCTTACATTTAATCTTAAGCTTACTAACCACATCCTTAAGTTGCATCTTGGGATCTACACAAGTTCTCAGTTGTTTTTCTCCACTAGTATCTTCTGACTTTTCAACAGTGGCCATCATGGAATCATGGTTCCTAGTTTTGAATTCTGGTTCTTCTTCATCATAGAATTCATTATCATCTTTTTCCTCTTCACAGACAAAACTCTTCCTTTTCATTTTCTTTCCTGATTTGAAGTCTCTCTTTTTGAAGAACCTTCTATGAGGATTCTCGAATATTTCATCTTCACTGTCTTCATCATTGATCTTTCTTAATCACTGAGAGGCAATGTGCCTAATTATTCCACAATGAAAACATGTGAGAGGTAACTTCCCTTTGAATTTCCCTTTTCCCTTCTGGAACTTCTTTGCAATGAGAGAAAGAATTTCTTCTTCTTTGTTATATTCACCGCTACTATATTTTGAGATTTTCAATTTATCCATGGACTTGAATTCCATTTACTTTCTCACACGAGTCATAGCATCTTCTGGTTTGACTCTCATTTCATATGCAACCAAGCTGCTCAGTAGATCATCCAGAGAAAGTTTGGAAAGAAATCTTTCCTCAAGGGATGAAACCTTTGCATTGTACAGAGGTGGAAGTCTTCTTAATATTTTCTTTACAATATCAATGTCTTTGATTTCTTCACCTAGACCCCAAATTTCTCCAACCACTTCATTAATTTGATTGAAGAATGAGTCTGCATTCTCTTCTGGATGCATCTTCAGATCATCAAACAGATTGTGCAGCACTTGCAGTTTCCCCTCCTTCATTTTCCTATCTCCTTCATAAATATTCTCGATTTTATCCCACATGGATTTTTCTGAGGTTCAATTCATCACCTTTAGGTAGATCTAATCAGAAAGGGCTGCAGTGAGTGCATTTTTTTTCTTTAGCATCTGCATTAAGAATTTTCCTGCCTGTTTCAGTCATATCCAGGCCTGTTGGATCAGTGACTTGTATTCCTTTCATAGTAGAAAATAGAACTTTCATTCAAAGAGATCTTTGATGAGATCTCATTCTGTTCTTCCAGATCTAGAAATGACTTCCATCGAAGTGAGGGACTCCCCTAACATTGACTGCATTCTCCATGACGATAAAGGACAGATTCAACACTAGCAACCTTTACCCTTTGATACCACTAGAAGGACCCCAGGACACCCTGAGAGGGGGAGGCGTGAATCAGGGTGACAAATTTTTCTTTTAATGTGATGGATCCTATTCCCACGTTGGTAGGAACTTGTTGAACCTGTATGATGAATATGATCAGAAAGCAAACATTCACATGCACAGAAAAGAGACATCACTTTTTACTCGGTCCACCACTGAGGGCTACGTCCAAGGAGCATATGCCGTCAAGTTGTCAGTCGTACCAAATTTTACTAATCTTCACTAGTTGTGGATTACAAAGTTTCAGGCATAATCACTCTATCCCAGGTTCACTGCCTTTACAAAGGTTCAGGGATAGCTCACAGCTTCCCTCGAGTCACTCCTATTGACTCCCCCTGGATCACTGCCCTTGCTGAAGTCACACTCAGTTTATAGATTTGAAGGTCTCTTCATCATTGCATAAGAATGCATCCTCTATTGTATGTAGATGCTCTGTTGAAGTTCAACTCTCACCAGAAAACGAATCTCACTTTGTGCTGAGGGTACCGGGTGATCCTCCAGCTTTCGTGCAGTTTCAAAAGGACATATGTACTTTAACAACCCTGTTGCGCTTCTCCAAGCCCGGTGCGCAAGTTCCAAGAATGGCATGTAAGTCACTTGCGCAGTAAAAACTCGGCGCGCAGATGAATCCAAGCCACTTCCATGACTTTTCCTCTTTGAGCTCCAAACTTGTGCGACTCAGCACCTCTAAATCCTAAACCACTTTGGACGTGCAGCCAACAACCGGTGCGCAGCCTCTACTTGCATGGCCCAACAACCACTTGCGTTACTCAACCACTTGCGCGAAGAGAGCTTGAAAAATATCTAAGTCTTGAACTAAGTTAAAAATGAGGTGGGGGTCCTCTATTTATAGGCAAACTGGACCCCCTGCGCGGTGGCACGCAAGTGTTCCCTCGGCGTGCAGGTTCTGTTGCGCAGCTCATCCTCCCTAGCCTCTGTCGCGCTGCTCACTTGTGCAACAACACTGATACTTGCGCGAACTTCTTTCCTTTTCCATATTTTAATGTTATAATCTTGTAAAATAATAGGCACACAAGTTTCCAATCCTCCTAGGTACCAACGCGCAAGTCTCCTCACGGTGTGCAGGTCACTTGCATGACCAGCCTAAAACTTGCACGGCCCTTATCCCTTTGACATTTTCCCATGTTCTGATCTTGAAAAACATATGGTGTGCAAGTTTCATCTCCTACAAATACACGGTGTGAAAGTATCTTTGCCAAAAACACTTTTCTCCATTTTTCGATTTTCAAGCCCAAAAATTTGGCAAACACTAGGAAACGGCGCCACCTTGAATACTGTTATCTGCTTGAACTGTATGATCTCTTTGCTGGTACACATTCTGAACTTCCACTGAGGATTGAAAAAAACACAAACCATACTCCAAATCATGCATATAAGCCCATGGTTCCAAAAATCTCCCCCTTTGGGTTTGTTGGCAATCAGAAAATAAATTCAATAGATCTTCATCCATGTGTAAACCAGAAACGCAAGAATCAACTCAGCCAACACTCTAAGTCTACGTGATAAATTCTCAGTGTAGAAAACAAGAGAGGAAGCTTGAATTGGGTTCCAGTGTTTTGGAATTCTCAATGATGACCAAGAATCATTACATGATTGATGAATTACTTCTTATTCTTCTCATCTTATCACTGACTCTGAATTGGAATTGTGTCACATGAGTATTACAGTCTGAACATGCCTGAATTTATTCCTTTCTCCCCCATTGACAATAAACCCAAAGCTTTGTAATTTTTTCAATGTTCATCTCAAACCATACTCCCTCTGGATAGTATCTCCCCCACAAACCTGCATCATATCCAGAAACAGATAAAAACAGTTATCATTATCGGGGAGAGGGGTATTACTTAACCTCCTTATGCACTGGGAGGTGGCTGAACACCGAGGTTCAACTAATGCTTCTCAAACATAGCTGCTGACAGTGGTTTGGTCAGGATATCAGCCACTTGCTCATCAGTTCCCACATGATCCATTCTAATCACCCCTTGTTCAACTTTTTCTTTGATAAAGTGATACTTGATTTCAATATGTTTCATACGGGAATGTTGTACAGGATTCTTCATAAGATCAATTGTGATCGTGTTATCACAGTAAATCACCATTGGTTTCTTTACCTCATCACCAATATCTATTAATTGTTGCTTCATCCATAGTAGTTGAGTGCATGCCTTTGTGGCAGAGATATACTCAGCTTTAGCAGTACTAAGAGAAGAACTTTCTTGTTTCTTGCTCAACCAACCAACACATTTTTGCCCAATATAGAAGGCTCCACCACTAGTGGGATTTCTGTCTGCTACATCACCAGCCCAGTCAGCATCAAAAAATGCTGATAATTCACTGTCCCTACCTGCAGCAAAAAATAACCTGAAGTTATGTGTACCTTGAATGTACCTCATGATTCTTTTTACTGTCGTCATATATTCCTCCTTTGGATTACTCTGAAAGCGGGCCGCAAGGCATGTGGAAAAGACAATATCTGGTCGTGTCGCTGTCAGGTACAGTAGGCTCCCAATGATCCTCCTATACATGGTGGGATCAACAGAGGCCCCATCCTCAAGCTTTCCAAGTTTAGTTCCAACTGCAATAATAGTTGACAATGGTTTGGACTCTTGCATATTAAACTTCTTCAGAAGATCTCTTGCATAATTTTCCTGAGAAATGAAAGTGTATTCCTTCTTTTGAATCACATGCAGCCAAAAGAAATATGTGATCTCCCTAATCATAGACATTTCAAATTCAGATTTCATGTGGTTGGAAAATTCATCCATTGATTTCTGCCTGCTGCCACCAAATATGATATCATCAACATAGACTAGAACCATGAATTGATCTTTTGGAGAATTCTTCACATAGAGATTGTGATCTACTCCTCCTCTTTTGAATTCCAGCTTCTTGAGATATGAATCCAGCCGCGAGTACCACGCCCGTGGTGCCTGCTTCAAACCATATAGATCTTTCTTCAGTTTTCAGACCTTTGTTTCATCAGTACCCAAAACAAAGCCCACTAGTTGTTCAATGTAGACTTCTTTTTAGAGTACACCATTCAAGAATGGTGTCTTGACATCTATTTGATATACTTTATATCCTCTTTGGAGTTCCATGGCAAGTAAAATCCTGATTGACTCCAGTCTAGCCACTGGATCCAAGGTTTCCTCAAAATCAATGCCTTCAATCTGGGAGTATCCTTTACATACAAGTCGTTCCATGTTTCTGATGACACTTCCATGCTCATCAAACTTATTTTTGAAGATCCATTTGGTACCAATCACATTGTGACCTTTGGGTCTCTGGACAAGATCACATGTCTGATTATTGTCAATCTGATCTAATTCATCATTCATGGATTTCACCCAAGATTCATCATTTGTAGCTTCTTCGAATGAGGATGGCTCTACAACTTATAGAAATACAGATTGAGTGTTATTACTCATCCTTATTATTTTAGTGTGTGCACTCCTGTCCCCAATTATGTTGGATGGATCAATCTCTTCTCTTCGATTTCTCCTGTGAGGTTCAGTTGCATTCTCTTCAGCCACAGTTTCTTCTTCAAATTCTTCTTCTAAGTCAACATCATGATGTGACTGCTGATTGTTTTGTACAACTTCCACTATTCTACATTTATATTTTCTTCACATTGACTTTCTTCCTGACTTTCTATCACATCAGCATATGACGTCCTTGAAGCATGTGTGGTTTTCTCTTCAATTATCTTAACATCACTGCTTTCCACAATCCTTCCTAAATGCTTGTTGAAACATTTGTAGGCTTTTCTGTTCATTGAGTAACCAAGGAAAATTATTTCATCTTTATTGTGGTCATACTTCCCTTGATTTCTTTGTTCGTTCCTAATGAAGCATTTACTTCCAAAGATCCGAAAGTATTTTAATGAGGGTTTCCGTCCATGCCAAAATTCAAATGGTGTCTTCGTATCACCCATATAAAGTCTTGTTCGATTCTGAATTTACAATGTAGCTTGAACAGCCTCTTTCCAGTAATGTCGTGGAATACGACTCTCAATCAGCATAGTTTGTTCCATGTTGTTCACCTGTCGATTCCTACGTTCAACAACTCCATTTTGTTGTGGAGTTCTCACAACAGCTACCACATGTTGTATCCCAAGCTTCTCTAGATAATTTTCAAATTCAATGGATGTGTATTCTTCTCCATTATCAGATCTCAACACTTTGATTGTTCGTCCTCTATCATTCTCGGCAATTCGCCGATATGTTTTCATGCAGTCAAGGACTTGTCGTTTCCTGTGAATGACCATCACACATGCCATTCTACTGTAATCATCTATGAAAAGGATAAAGTACCTTTCTCCATGAGTTCCAGCAACATTTATCAGCCCACATACATCTGTATGAATCAGATCAAGAAGGTAAGATGCCCTTTTCTTCTTTGGCCGATATGAACTGCAGACCATCTTCCCACGAATGAAAGCATCACAATATTTTTCACACTCAAGCTTCAGGTTGGGAATGTCCATGACAATTATAAATTTTGATATTTTCTCCATGTCTTATTGATTGATGTGTCCCAGTCTCCAATGCCAGAAATTGTTTTCTTCTTCAGTAGTAATTTAATATAAATTTTCTTCACTATCAACCTGATAAAAGTTACCTTCTATTCTGCATCCCTTCATAAGTGAATTGCATGTCTTTCCCTTGATAGTGCAGCCTTTCTGATTAAAAGTAACTATAAGTCCCGAGTAATAGAGTTGACTCATGCTGAGGAGATTAGGACGTAGGCCATCTACATAAAGGACTTCAGTCTTCTTTAGTTCTCCATTAGCTAATCTGGTACTTCCACTCCCTTCGATTTTCAGAGTTCCATCATTACCAAATCGTATTGTACCATCAACCTTCCGTTTGATATCCATTATCAGGCCGGCATTAACTGTCATATGATATGAAGAACCTCTATCCAGAATCTAGGTACTTTTGTTCTTTGTCACTTTGACATACACCTCTATAAGGTTGGATTTTTCAATCTTCTTCCTTTACTTCCTTGAGACATTGGATTGAGTATATAGTACATATGGCCTTTCAATTATCTCTTCTGCATACCCAGGTTCTTCATAGTCGAAATCTTCTTTGAGAGGAGAAAACCTGTTTGAAAGAGCAACACTGTCTTGCTGACGAGACTTGACTTGTCTTGAACATCGGTGTGAGTTTTCCATGTCCCTTCTCTGCCTGCAATTAGCAGCCTTATGACCAAAGTTAGAACAACGATAACAATATCCATAGAAATTGTTTCTTCTATAAGAATTAGGATATGAATTTGTTCTCCTTTGTTGAACTTCTATATCTTCTCCATTCAGATAGCTTCTTGCCTCTTTGCAATAAGACATGGTATGGCCCAGATAGCCACAGAACTGACACTTCATGAGAGGAAATGTATTCTCACTTGAATTTCTCCTCATACCTTCTTCCTTGGGAGAATAGTTAGACTGTCTGTCATTTCTGAATGTTTGTGGACAATTTTCAGTTCTCATTTTAGTTTGGATTGAGGGTTCCTTTTTCCGCACTTTAGTCAACATTTCAACATGTTCAACTTTCATCTTATCTTTCTTTTGGATCTTTTCACTTCCAACAGTTGATGTCTCATCCTCACAGCAAATTCTACTCTTTCCCATGCAAGCGGGTCTTTGATCACTCAAGATTTGTCCAACCCCATCTGAACCACACTTGGCTCTTGCTAGTAATTATGCATCTGATAATCTTCCAAACTGTATTTTATTCCATGATTATTTAGGAATTGATTCAGCCTCAATTTTACTCCTTAGAGTAACAACTTCCTCCTCAAGACCCTCAGTAGTCTTGGATTTTTCATCTAGTCTTAAGATGAGGTCATTGATGACCTTTTCCTGCTCTTCAATTCTCAGATTCAGATCCACTACATCATCATTGCTTTCAATTATTTTAGACTGTACCTTCAAAAATTATTCCAGTAGTTCAATTTCAGCTTCAAGTTGATCAACGTATTCAGTTGATTCTTCCACAATTGATTTCCACTTATTACAACTCTTACATATAATCTTAAGCTTACTAACCACATCTTTAAGTTGCATCTCAGGATCTACACAAGTTCTCATTTGTTTTTCTCCACCAATATCTTCTGACTTTTCAATAGTGGCCATCATGGAAGCATGGTTCCTAGTTTTGAATTCCGGTTCTTTTTCATCACATAATTCATTATCATCTTCTTCCTCTTCACAGACAAAACTCTTCCTTTGAATTTTCTTTCCCGATTTTAAGTCTCCCTTTTTGAAGAACCTTCTCCAAGGCTTCTCAAAGATTTCATCTTCACTATCTTCATCATTGATCTTTCTTAAGGACTAAGAGGCAATGTGCCCGACTTTTCCACAACGAAAACATGAGAGAGGTAACTTCCCATTGAATTTCCCTTTTCACTTCTGGAACTTCTTTGCAATGAGAGAAAGAATTTTTTTTTCTTCATTATCTTCACCGCTACTATCTCTTGAGATTTTCAGTTTATCCATGGCCTTGAATGCCATTTCCTTGCTCACACGAGTCGTAGAATCTTATGGTTTGACTCTCATTTCATATGCAACCAAGATTCTCAGTAGATCATCCAGATAAAGTTTAGAAAGATCTCTTTCCTCAAGGGATAACACCTTTGCATTGTACAAAGGTGGAAGTCTTCATAATATTTTATTTACAATATCAATGTCTTTGATTTCTTCTCCTAGTCCCCGAAATTCTCCAACCACTTTAGTATTTTGATTGAAGAATGAGTCTGCATTCTCATATGGGTGCATCTTTAGATCATCAAACCAATTGTACAGCACTTGTAGTTTCCCCTCCTTCACTTTTCTATCTCCTTCATAAATATTCTCAAGTTTATCCCACATGGATTTTGCTGAGGTGAAATTCGTCAACTTTAGGTAGATCTGATCAGAAAGGGCTGTAGTGAGTGAATTGTGTGCTTTAGAATCTTCATCAAGAATTTTCCTGTGTGTTTCAGTCATAGCTAGGCCTGTTGGATCAGTGACTTGTATTCCTTGTACAGTTGAAAAGAGAACTTCTATTCAAAAAGATCTTAGATCAGATATCATTATGTTCTTCTAGATCTGGAAATTACTTCCATCGAAGTCAGGGACTCCCCTGAAATTGACTACATTATCCATGATGATAAAGGACAGATTCAACACCAGCAACCTTTACCTGTTGATACCACTTGAAGGACCCTAGGACACCTTGAGAGAGGAGGGCTGAATCAGGGTGACAACATTTTCTTTTAATGGGATGGATTGTGTTCCCACGTTGGTAGGAACTTGTTGAACCCGTATTATGAATATGATCCGAAAGCAAACATTCACATGCATAGAGAAGAAAAATCACTTTTTACTTGGTTCACTACTGAGGGCTACATCCAAGGAGCATACGCCGACAAGTTTTAGGTCATACCAAATTCCACTAATCTTCACTAGTTGTGGATTACAAATTTTCAGGCATAGTCACTCTGTCCCAGGCTCACTGCCTTTACAAAGGTTCAAGGATAGCTCACTACTTCTCTCAGGTCACTCCCGTTGACTCCCCCTGGCTCACTGCCCTTGGTGAAGTCACACTCAGTTTATAGATGTGAATGTATCTTCATCATTGCATAATAATTCATCCTATGCTATATGAAGATGATCTGTTGAAGTTCAACTCTCACCAGAAGATGAATCTCACTTTGCGCTGAGGGTACCGGGTGATCCTCCAGCTTTCGTGTAGCTTCAAAAGGACAGATGTACTTTAACAACCCTGGTGCGCTTCTCCAATCCCGGCGCGCATGTTCCAAGAATGGCGCGCAAGTCACTTGCGCAGTACAAACTCAGCGCGAAGTTGAATCTAAGCCACTTGCGTGACTCTGCCTCTTTGAGCTCCAAACTGGCGCGACTCAGCGCCTCTAAATCCCTAACCCCTTTGGACACGCAGCCAACAACCGACGTGCAACCTCTACTTGCGCGACCCAACAACCACTTGCTCGACTCAACCACTTGCATGATGAGAGATTAAAAAATCTCTAAGTATTGAACTTCGTTTCAAATTAGGAGGGGGTCTTCTATTTATACGAAAACTGGACCCCCTGCGCGGTGGCGCGCAAGTCTTCCCTCAGCGCGCAGGTTCCGACGCGCAGCTCATCCTCCCTAGCCTCTGTCGCGCTACTCACTTGCGCAACCACACTGATACTTGCGTGACCTTCTTTCCTTTTCCATATTTTGAAGTTATAATCTTGTAAAACAATAGGTGTGCATGTTTCCAATCCTCCTAGGTACCGGCGCGCAAGTCTCTTCATGGCGCGCATGTCACTTGTGCGACCATCCTAAAACTTGCGCGGCCCTTATCCCTTTTCCATTTTCCCATGTTCTGATCTTGAAAAATATATGGCACGCAAGTTTCCTCTCCTACAAGTACACGATGCGCAAGTCTCTTTTCCAAAAACACTTTTCTCCATTTGTCGATTTTCAGGCACAAAAATTTGGCAAACACTAGGAAACGGCGCCACCTTCAATACTGTTGTATGCTTGAACTGTATGATCTCTTTGCTGGTACACATTCTGAACATCCACTGAGGATTGACAAAAAACACAAACCATACTCCAAATCATGCATAGAAGACCATAGTTCCAACAGTTGTCACATTCCAAACATGTGAGTACCCTCATCTAATATTCCCTTAAAACGTGGTAATAACATTAATTACCATAAATCCTTTTAGAAAACAAGCATGCTTCTTCATTATAATGATTATTGGATATATTCTTTAAATCCAAGAAGTCGTAAACTTCATCCTTGATGACATAGACCATTTGTTCAATAATTAGTTCTAGGTTAATTCATACCATCCAATTTACTTATTCATATCTATCATATCATCATCCAAAGATCATTATCTCAAATTTAGACATTAATTAAGGGTTACCTTCTCTTAATCAAAATATCACCTTTCCATGAAATTACTTTTCTTTGTCTTCTAAACCATTAAATATGTCCTTTTTAATCCTTAAATAAAACTTATACTGAAAATACTTATACATTTCATGATTCATATAACATAATCTTTGAATTCCAAATTTTAAATAGTTCATTAAACCAACTTTTTTATTAAGAAATTACTCAGGCTTCGTGAACTTATTAATTAATACCTCTTTTCTAGAATATGAAATATGAATCATGTCTTAAGGTTCCTCAACCTCAATCTAATCACGATTCTTATGATTAATGTAAACAGTACTGGAAGAGAATCACATACCTTTCACATGTCATTTACAGTCTCTATATCTTTAGAAGTATAACCAATACTCATACCACCTTCATGATTCTCTTTATGATATTTCCACTTGGGAAATAAATTCTAATAATTCCCATACTTTCCACTTCTAAACCATTCAATGTTAACCATGTTAATTTTAATTATCACCATTGACTAACATAAGAAAACATGGTGTGGGAAACATTTATCATAGAAGGATACCATATAATCGTAAAAAAGTATGTATAAAATGCCTCAATTATGGATCCAACTTATTTAATTTATGACACCTAAGGTTTATCCTATTTTATCTATAGTAATCTTATATTTAAATCATTCATGATGGTTTATAAAGAGTTTGTGAATTCCCATAGAATATCTTTCTGAAGTGTCAAACCAAGTGTGCAGAAAGTCCTGTTGTCATGTACCATATTACCCAGAGTGTGGCCCAGAACATCTTGTTAGAGTTGATACCCCTAGGTACATTTGTGTCCGAGCCACATCCACTTGTAATATCCATACATGGATGTATTTCTAGGAAACCACTTACTCTATCCTTTACCAAAATTCAAGGATATTTTCTTAAATGTTAACTCATCATTATACTTATCCTTAAAGACATCCCTAGACATATCCTTAGAAATATACCTAGGGATCTCACAAAAGATTTTTCATCATAGTTTCCAAAGGTTGACTAAACCTTTCCTTTGATACCAACTATAGTGACCCAGGTTTAACATACATGGATATTACATCATCTTCTATGAATATTCAGTACATTATAAAATTAAATCCCAGAGATCCATAATATTTTAGTTTCTTTGCAAACATGGAAACAAAATCTTCTATCCTGGTGAAAGATCCTCAACATCTCCCCTGAAGATCTCCACCTTTAATACTTCTACCTAAAACCTTTAATCACAACCTGGGAAAAGGAAACATAAGAAAGGGGTGAGCTCAGATGCTCAGTAAGGGTAAATAAAGGAAATGCGTAAGCATAATATGAACTAAATGGTATGGAACTGGAGCATAACATTTGAAGATCATACCCCACATATTATAAATCATAATAAAAATTGGAAGTCCATAACATATAGATAATAAGATAATTAGGAGGATAAATCTTGAATGCATAACATATGAATAATACATGGAATTTGTGGCATGCACATTTGTTTATAACGTTGTGAACATGTGAAACAGGTTCACTTATTAAGTTTAGGACATGAAATAAGTCCCCTGCATCAACTTGTGGACATGAAACCAGGTCCATCATAACATTGTGAATGTGTAATCAGGTTCATGAATAACCTTATGGACATGAAACCAGGTCCATGCAAAAAAAATTGAACATGCAACTAGCTCCACGCATAACATTGCGAACATGTAATGAGGTTCATGCATAAACTTTTGGACATGCAACCAGGTCCATGTATAAAATTATGAACATGTAATAAGGTTCACTCATAACATTGTGAACATGTAACACTATGGAAAAATTGAATATTTGCAACAGGTTATTTGTGACGGGACCCTATACCCATCAAAAATAATTAGTTATTTGTGACAGGTAGACGGCACACGTCGCAAAAGGTTTGGCACGGGTTGCGCACCAAACCATGGGATAGATATTTGCGACGGGCATAAGAACTGGTCACAAATACCGGGCGGTGTTTTTTAGTATTTGAAACAAGATTTATCCCGCGTCGCAAATTGTATGTCGGTAGGTTGTTATGTGCGACGGGACCCATCGCATATACCTTTTTAACCACCGATGCTAATTAATAGAGTGTTGGTTTTTGAGTCGGACCTCATCGCAAATATTACTATTTACGACAGACCCCGTCACAAATACCACTATTTGTGACGGGATTCCCGTCGCAACTAATCTTACCTATATATACCCTCATCCATTTTTCCTCTCATTCAACTCTTTCCTCTCCTCTCTCCCCCTCTACTTTCAATTTTTCTCTCAATAATTTTCTAAGTTAAACATTTTAAATCGGATCAATATTCATGGTGTAAATCATCAGAAAGATTCAGTTTTAAGGTATTTATCTATTTCTTTTATTTTTATTTAATTAATTTTATTTGATATTAGTTTTAATTATTTTAAATTAGCAACATTTAAATTAAATTAGAATTAGATCATTTTATTTTGTATTATTTTTTTACAAATACGTGTGATTAATGTTAATGTCATTAATATTAATTAGAAAAAAAATTAACAATTAGTCATAATTAGTAATAATTAAAGATAATTACTAAAAATTAGCATTAATTAGTAATATATTTAAGTAAATTTTTATAAATAATAATCAATAGTAATAATTAGAAATAAATAGTAATAATTAGAAGTAATTAGTAATAATTAGTAATAATTAGTGATAATTAGTAATAATTAGTAATAATTAGTGATAATTAGTGATATTTAGTAACAAATATGGTTAATTAGTAATAAATAAGATTAATTAGTAATAATTAGGATTAATTTCTAATAATTATGATTAATTAGTAATAATTAGGATTAATCGGAAATAATTAGTATTAATTAGTAATAATTAGGATTAATTAGTAATAATTAGGATTAGTATGTAATAATTAGTAATAATTGGAATTAATTTGTAATAATTAAGATTAAATACGATTAATTATGATTAATTAGCAATAATTTGGAATAATTAGGAATAATTAGTATTAATTAAAAATAATTAGTAATAATTAGTAATAATTTGGAATAATTTGAAATAAATAAGAATAATTAGAAATAAATAAGAATAAATAGTAATAAATAGAAATAAATAGTAATAAATACAAATAATTAGTAATAAATAGTATTAATTAGTATTAATTAGTAATAATTAGGACTAATTAGTAATAATTAGGATTGATTAGTAATAACTTGGATTAATTAGTTTTAATTAGTAATAATTAAGAGAAATTAGATATAATTTGGATTAATAAGTAATATTAGAATTAATTAGTAATAATTAGGATTAATTAGTAATAACTAGGATTAATTAATATTAATTATGATTGATTAGTAACAATTTAGATTAATTAGGATTAATTATGATTAATACAGATTAATTCGGATTAATTCGGATTAATTAAGAATAATAAGGAATAATTAAAAATAATCAAGTATGATTAGGAATAATTAGGAATAATTAGGAATAACTAAAAATAATTAGTAATAATTAAGAATAATTAGTAATAATTAGTAATAATTAGTAATAATTGGAAATAAATAGAAATATATAGGGATAATTAGCAATAAATAGGAATAACTTGGAATAATTAGGAATAATCATGATTAAATAGTAATAAATAGTAATAAATAATAATAATTAGTATTAATTGGTAATAATTAGTAATAATTAGTAACAATTAGTAATAATTAATAATAATTAGTAATATTTTGGATTAACTGCAATTAATTTGTAATAATTAGGATTAATTTATGATAATTTGGATTAATTATTAATAATTAGGATTAATTAGTAATAATTAGGATTAATTAGTAATAATTAGGATTAATTAGTAATAATTAGGATTAATTGGTAATAAATAAGATTAATTAGTAGTAATTAGGATTAATTGGTAGTATTTATGATTAATTACTAATAATTATGATTAATTACTAATAATTAGGATTAATTCGTAAAAATTGGGATTAATTACGAATAATTAGTAATAATTAAGATTAATTATTAATAATTAGGATTTATTATTAATAACTAGGATTTATTATTAATAATTAGAATTGATTATTAATAGTTATGATTAATTAGTAATAATTAGGATTAATTATCATTATCTATGATTAATTAGAAATAATTAAAATAAATTAGGATAAATTAGGATTAATTAGAATTAATTAGGAATAATGAGGAATAATTTGTTATAATTAGAAATAATTATGAAAAATTAGGAATAATTAGGAATAAATATTAAATAAATAAGAATAAATAGGAATAATTAAGAATAATTAGGAATAATATCGAATAAATAGAAATAAATAGAAATAGATAGTAATAATTTTGAATAAATAGTAATAAATATAATTAAATAGTAATAATTAGTAATAATTAGTAATAAAAGTAATAATTAGTAATAATGAGTAATAAATAGAAATAAATATAAATAAATAGCAGTAATTAATAATAATTAGTAATAATTAGTTATAATTAGTAATAATTGTTAACAATTAGTAAAAAATAGAGATAATTAGTAATAATTAGTAACAATTATAAATAATTAGAAACAATTAGTAATAATTAGTAAGAATTTGTAAGAATATACTATAATTAATAATAATTAGGAATAATTAGAAAAAATTAGCAATAATTAGCAACAGTTAGGTTTAATTATCAACAATTAGAAATAATTAGAAATAATTAGGATTAATTAGGAACAATTAGTTATAATTTGGAATATTTATTAATAATTTGCAATAATTCTCAATAATTCGCAATAATTCTCAATAATTCGCAATAATTCGCAATAAATTGGCACAATTTCTAGTTGATCGGTAGCATTCCTTTTACTTAATGGATCATCCCCTTGAAACTTTCTCTCACTAAAATCACTATTAAAAATATTCTCCAACATATGGATATACATTTTAATATTCACAATAATTGATATGCATACATAGAAGTGGATTTTTCATACTGATTTCAGTGATAGAAAGTTGTAAAAAGATTAGCAGTCAGGAAAAATAGGCATTTTTTCTTGAAGACTCGTCTTCTTGAAAATTTCTCCGATGGAAATAACAATAAAAAATATACTCTCACATTAGAATATCTATTTTCGTATTCACAATAAAGGAGAGTAGTGTAGTGAGGCCTACCTGCTCTCCATTCTCGTGTATATGAAAATGGATATTCATACATCAGAGCTGATTTTTTCATAGCGATTTCAGTTAGAGAAAGTTGTAAGGAGATGAGCCATTAGGAAAAAGAGTTACCGCCAATCCGCTGGAAATTGTGTTTCTTGTAATTAGTAGTAATTAATATAAATTATTGATGATTACTAATAATTATATGTAATTAGTATAAATTAGTGTAAATTATTATATATTAGCATAAATTTTTAAAAAATACTATAAATAACAATGTAATAATTGAATTTATGATAATTTTATAAAAAAGTGGAATTAAATTTCTTCTGTTTTTTGGATAGTGTTTGTCTCATATCAAATTATTCAAAAAAACTTAGTATTTTATATTTTTCTTGAAAATTATGGAGTAAGGAAGTCGACAAGATTCATTATTAGATTATCGTGCTTGGATAAATCAGTGCAAGAATCCAAACAGTTCTGGTTTAAATCCTATATATATTGAGGGTGTTGATGCTTTTTTATCATTTTTATCATCACAACTAGAATTGGTTTCATAAGGGATAATAAAATGTCCTTGTAAAAAATGTGATCTTAGGATTTTTGATACATTTGAAAAAGTTCGAGGCCATATATTTCATTTTCGTTTACAACCAGATTATGTTTTTTGGTATCAACATGGTGAATGCAGTTCCCAAGAAAGTACTAATAATTTGGTTCTAGAGCCATCATGATTTAAAAGTTTAGTATAAGATGTGTCAGGTCTGTATGTTCAACAAACTAAAACTCAAGATGATATTGATTTAACTCCTAAGTTGGAACCATATCAATTTTATGAGTTATTGAGGTCCACTGAGGAAGACTTTTATCCTAGATATAAGATAATAAAATTTGAAGCGGATATAAAATTCATGTTTATTAAATCTGATAATGGAATGTGAAATAACTTATTTTTACAGATATTATATTTGGTTAAAACACTGTTACCCGAAGGAAATATATTGCCTATAAATTTTTATGAGAGAAAGAGTTTGGTTCGTAATCTGGGTCTTGGTTATCAGAAGATTCATGAATGTTAAAATGATTGCATCTTATATTATGGTGAAAATGAGTTGTTTGAAATTTTTCCAACATGTTGAAAATAAAGGTATAAAGAGGCTCTACTAGGAAATTCTAGATTTATTCCTATAAAATAGTTATTATATTTCCTGCTTACACCAAGATTACAACATTTATTTGTGCCTCAAAACATAACAACATTGATGTCTTGGCATAAAACCAATATTTCAACTGGTAGAATAATAAATAATCCCTCTAATGGTGATTTAGGGAAACATTTTGACAATGGGCATCCATATTTTACTTTAGAATCTTGAAATGTGAGATTGGATCCTTCTATTGGTGGTTTTTATCCATTTGGTTCTTACAGTAGTTGGTATTCATGTCGACCTGCCTTTATAACCCCATATAATTTCCCTCTGATTTTGATGAATGATCCACACATATTTTTTTCCCTTATTAATTTCATGACATTCTATAAATAATGTTGATGTTTATTTGAAACCATTGATTGGTGAGTTAAATTAATTGTGGTGTAATGGTGTCAGTACATATGATGTCACTGTGAAATAAAATTTCTTATGAAATCTGCATTGATGTGGACAATTAGTGACTTCCCAGTATATAGAATGTTATTTAGATAGAGTAAACATGGTCCAAAATCATCTCTGTACTATATGAGAGACAACAAATCATTTATGCTCGTCAATGGAAAAAACATTGTTTTTCAACGTTCATTGCAAATTCATTACAATTTATCATCCTTTTCAGATGAACCAATATCATTTGAGAAAATATACAATTGAAAGAGTTGAACCTCCAAAAATGATCTTGGGTACATAGGTAAAATCAATTATCTCTTCATTACCTTCCATTACATTTAGACCAATAATAAACCAACAGAAAATTGGTGTCTTTGGGAAAGAACACAATTGGATAAAATGGAGAATTTTTTGGGATCTTCTATATTGGTCTGATTTGTTGGTCTATCACATATTGGATGTCAGGCATATTGAGAAGAACTATTTTGATAATTTATTTCATACAATTTTGGATACACCCAGTAAGATCAAAGATAATGTAAATTCATGATTAGATCTTGCCCAAATTTATAGGTGAAGAGAACATAAACTGTTTGAAAATCTCATATCACTGAAGTTAATGAAGCCAAAATCATCTAATACCCTATCCAAAGAAAATTGATTATTATTTTTTCAGTGGATTATATATTTGAGACTTCTATATGTTCATGCTTCCAATTTGGGTAGATGTGTTAGAAATTTTCATATTAACGGATTAAAAAGTCATGATTGTCATGTGATAATGGAATAAATTATGCCAATTAGATTAATAGGTTTATTGATTTCAATGACTTGGGATGTGATAACAGACATGTCATATTTTTTCCAAGACATTTGTGCGGTGAAAACAGACTATAATGCACTAAGAATACTGCATAAAGATTTTTATTAATTTAATGTAAGCTGGAAAAAATCTTCTCGTCGTCTTTCTTTGACTCAATAGAACATTTTATATTACATTTTCTACATGAATAAAAATATAAAGTTTTAGTAAATTTCCAATATATGTACCCATTTGAGAGGTGCATTTAGTAATTGAAGTAGAAAGTACGTAACAAAGCATCGGTTGAAGGCTCAATTGACAAAGTTTATTTTCAAGAGAAAATTTCTTTTTTCTACTCTCATTACTTTGAATCTGAAGATACCTCAATGAAAAAATGCATGGGATAAAATGAGGGAAATGTTGATGATGAAATGATCAATCAATTATCTATTTTTAATCAGCCTAAAATTGGATTCGGTGGAGTTCATGAATGATGGATTTCAGATGATGAATGTCCCAAAGCTCATATATATGTTATGCTCAATTATGAAGAAATAACACCATTTTTACTATGATTGATCCTATCACTTATGTCATGAACCAGACCGAGTCGACCCTGAACCGGTAACCCAAGCCAGCCCACAACAATTCCTGAGAGGCATTCTTGATCCTCACGGGATGGCGACAAGCACCGAGGGCATCAATAGAGTAGAAAAGGGAACGAATTTGCTCAAACATAAACAATAAAACAACAGCAAAGAGAACTAGGCAGCCCTAACACATTTATATAAAAAAACTGAATTATCCATCATTTATACAATAAAATTAGGAGAATAACTGAATGATACAACTAAACCTGTCACGACCCCCTCCCACCAAAGCTTCCCCTCCTGAGCAGGAAATGGTGAAAGGGAGATAATGACCCCTGAGTCCCGCCCCCAGTAGGCCCCGGAGTGGAGACTAGCACCAAGGGTATGAGTTTTCACAAATATAGGGGGCATTACCCTTTTTATTATATAAGATTAGGAGATAGGATGAGTCAAACACCAAAAGAAAAAGGAACATGTAAATGAAAATAAATCCAAATCCAAACCCATATGCATGTTTTATACAATATTGAAACAAAATTACAAGTACAAGAAAAGATCCAAAGTACGATACAAAAAAAAGAAAGCAAAAACTAAAACTAGTAAAACTCAAACGCCTAACTGGAAAGGTCTTGCATGGTCCCTGAAGTCCTCCTGAAAACCTGAAAGTAAACGTAGGGTGAGAATACAAGTATAATCAGTAGGAAAACCTAAATCACTCATGCACAGGTGGGGAGACATCCTAATGCCCCGTGAGAAAAAAGAAGGAACCAAAGCCTAGCAACGAATCCATCCACCCAACCTTACAAGCCACTCTCACCAAATATCGCAAGTCAATAGAGTAATATAGTAATATTATCAAAGTATGGGTACCCTGCACCACCATCCCACTGAATACTACTCAAGCCCTCATTCCTAACGCTCTGATGCTTCCCCCTCTTCCTGAGCTAGTGTCGCAACCTGGCCATACGAAGCTGGAGCTAGTGCCACAACCTGGCCATACGAAGATCATAGTATCCCACCGGCACTCAATCCTTGGCCATAACCACATCTCCTCCCGAAGACACCAGGGAACCACATCACATCACATGCCGAAGACACCTGGGAACAAATCACATCCTCATCCTAAATACTCTTGGGAAACATCTGTCGTAACCTTCCCGAAGGATCTTGGGCTATAGAACCTGGAAGAGGGAGTACATGGAAGAACATTAACCAGCCATCCTTTAGATGTTTAAGAATCTCACCCCCCATCCCACGGGTGTTCGTCACCTAGTGCTCAACATGGGTGGGGTACATAAAGATACATAAAACGTACAGATTTATATAATTATATTAACCACTCAGCCCATCCTAAGGCTTCTACACAAAAGATATGAGCACATGCCTCGGCACTCCTACCTCAAAAGTATGCAAAAAATAAACAACACCAATCCCCATTAAGCTTTTCATGTTTCAACAGTTTTAGTTTATTATTTCCTTAACTACCAGCTACTAACAACAACCAAACTGGATCAATCATTCAAAAAACATATCCCTTCTGACCACAAATATAGTTAAGGAAAAACACAGGCAACACAATACCATTTTATATTATCAGCCAATAAATTCCATCTATTTTCCGTATATAATCAACTACCATGACCCACAATTCATTAGTTAACTCTCCCACTTTTATTCATATGCACAACCCATCCCTGCAGCCCTGCTGCCAACCACCATAACCACAAACACATCAAAAACAATACTCGTGCCACATCATCATCCCTTTGATACCATTTACCACAGCTCCACTTCCCATCACAACCATATCATATACGCCAACCCACAACCAAGCCAACCACAGCCCCGGTACTCACCTGTTTCACAACAACCAACGAAACACCCCTTCATATAATTAAACCCCAACCAGCACCCACAAAATTCATTTTTTAATTTAGTTTAATTGGGGTGATCATACAAGGGTTCCAGGTATTCACTTAATTAGTCAACTTTACATGATTAACTAATTTCCACATTCTATGAAATTCCATCGATGAAACAATCCAGAAAAATAGGGCAACATTTAATTGCGCAAGCAAAGGCCCCCAACGACCGTGATTTTCAATAGGAATAAGCCTATTCAATTCACAACATAATCAAAGGATAAACATTTATGGAAATAAAACAACAATATCAACAAAATTTCCCCATACCCGTTCTTTAACCAGTTATTATCTTTATTTACTGGTTCAACCGTATCTCACGAAAACAAGAGGATACCCACCCCACATGATGCACAAAAGAGAGAGAGACGAAGGTAAGATCACTACTTGAACAGGTTTTGAAGTCTTTCTGCGAGAACAAACACCAAGAGGATTTCCATCAATCCTCATGAGGACTACGTCCTCCCGTGGATGCTACGGCACAACCTCACTAACAACCAAGAAAGAATTCATTAAGGTTTAAGGTGTCACTTTTCATAGCATGGCAAGGATGAACAGAAAGATGAGATTGAGGCAGAAATAAGAACAGGGTAAAACTTCCCATTAAGATGACGTTCATCGAAGAGAATCGTTCCCGTCAAATATCAGCAATATCCTCAGTAGGAAACTACGAAGAGGAAGTAGAAGAAGATGGAATGGAACAAGGTGCATTATGTTTGCCGGGTTGACACGATCCTGCAGCCACCGACAGATCGATGATCGGAGTCTGGATGAAGAAGATAGGATGAAGGCTTCTGGGTCATCCGGGAGCATCGTCGTGCAGAGAAGAAGAGGGGTCCGTAAATAACACATGACCCTCTCTTATATAGGAAACGAAATTGTAAAATGGTGAACATCATGTATTAATGAATACACGACGTGACCATACAACTGTTAAGCTATTTGACTGGTCAACATGAGACACGTCAAGCGGTTTCCATGCGTTAAATGATAATAATAACATCAATTAATAATAGGTTCTTTATTGACCTGAGACATGAGTCATAAAAAAGGTATTAATCATTGGTCTTAAAATGACCGTCATATTTTCAGGGTTACACTACCGCTGACGGTTCGTGAAACCGAGTTCACACGAGGAAGAAACCATCAAAATTCAGTTTTCCCAATGAAAATAATAATTACATTATTATATTATTTAATTTAATTTGAAATTTATTTTCTTTCCCCCTCAAATAAAAACCCACACTCAACCTCTTTAAGAGTGAAGCGCATAAGCCCCCCACGATTTATTCCTCCCTTATCATTTATTTACCCTTTTCATTTATAATCACAATTATATATTAAATTTTCTCTCTCCAATATTCAATCTTATACCCCCAATATTCATGCCCTCTTTTAATTTTATTGATTTAAATTTTAAATATTTATTTCATTTAAACTCTCTCTTTCCAATCTCTTTCTCTCTTCCAAAATTCCCTCACTCCACCAAAAGTGGTGCCACCCCTTGATTGATTTCATTTTTTTCTTTTATTACTTCCCCACTTAATTCTCACATTCTCTCTCTAATCTAACTCTTCCATTCAAGATTTATTTTCCCAAAAAAATAGTGCCCCAAATCTATTAACACTTTGTTATTAATAAAATTAATAATAATAACACCCATCATTAATGTTCTAATTTAATCCCATTAAATTAGTTTACTATGGTTATTCTCATGTTAAATTAAAACCATTCCATTTAATTAACACCAAATATTTTCATGCCCCGTTATCAATTATTATTATCCAAAATTATTATTATAACACGCATCAGGTTTGACCACATCAAATTTTTACAAAGTAATGGACCAGAGAGGTTAGGGCCATTACATCAGATACCTCTCAAAACATTCTCTTCCTCGAGAATTAAAAATCAACCCATAAAAATAGGAAAGGTCAGAACAACCACCCCGCAAGATAACTCTCATGAATCACATCATAACAGGAATCAAAACACTATCCTAATTATATGAGTCATGGAATTCCTTCCCCCATGTCGATATATTATCCGCTTTAGGCGGCACTGACTCACCTGCACAGGTTTAATTGCATCCACATTAATGCGTCTCGATTAGGGATAAGGTCCTCCCACCCCTATAATTTAGGATTTCTCATACACACACTACCCCCAACACTACACAAAACAAGAAACACACTGCCCCAACACATGGATACGGTAATTCCTTCTCCCATGTCAAGATACTATCTTTGTTGGGAGGCACTGACTCGCCCGCAAGGGTTTAATCACATCCACATTAATGGGTCCTGATTTGGGATTAGGTCCTCCTCTCCCCACATGTTAGGACTCTTCACGCACATTTAAAGCAAAGAGGGAAACAAATTAGAATTATAGACTCATGAAAAACAAGGTTCAGGCCCAAAGCATGGGCGAGAATGAGTTTCAACAATGTAGGGTGATGCTCCTGAATTTAAACAAAACATAAATGAGAGCATTTAAGTAAAACTGAAAACATCTTTCTCGATCTCTGGCCTTGCTAGGGTCGCCACTTCTGTTGTGTGCAACTTTCTGTGTCCCACTCCTCTACCTCTCTATTGACGTCCAGATGCTATCGTTGTACGGTAAACAAAGAACGCCTAAGCCCAAGTAGCAAGGAAATTTTCTCAATGTTACATTTTATCATTTTATTTCAATTTCTTTCCCAGTACACCCAAATCAAGTAAAACACAAATCATGATGATGCATGTACCTCTCCTTTGGTCTCTACCCTACAATAAATGTAGTCTTACTTGGTCATTCGGTAAGCTCAGTGTCCTTGCATCGGATCACGGGGGGCCCTAAAATCCCATGTCCTAGCCGGTCTTCCCTGGCCTATGTCACACACCATGATCAGCCAACATTGTTTCCCTACCAACCCATGAAATCCTCACAATTCCTAACTTTTGAATCCATCCTATCTCTCAACCATCAGCCTATGATACCATTCTATCATGACCCCCTCCCACCAAAGATGCCCCTCTTGAGCTGGAAATGTTGAAAGGGAGATAATTACCCCTGAGTCCCACCCCCAGTAGGCCCCGGAGTGGAGACTAGCACCAAGGGTATGAGTTTTCACAAATATGGGGGGTATTACCTTTTTTATTATTTAATATCGGGAAATAGGATGAGTCAAACACCAAAAAAAAGAAACAAGTAAATGAAAATAAACCCAAAATCAAACCCATATGCATGTTTTATACAATACTGAAACAAAACTACAAGTACAAGAAAAGCTCCAAAGTATGATACCAAAAAAAAGAAAGCAAAAACTGCAATAAGAAAAACTTCAACACCCAACTAGAAAGGTCCTGCACGGTCCCTAATGTCCTTCTGAAAACATGAAAGTAAACGTAGGGTGATCATACAAGTATACTCAGTAGGAAAACCTAAATCTCTCATGAACAGGTGGGGAGACATCCCAATGCCCCGTGAGAAAACAAAAGGAACCAAAGCCTAGCAAGGAATCTATCCACCCAACCTTACTAGCCACACTCACCAAATATCTCCAGTCAATATAGTTGTATAGTAATATTATCAAAGTATGGGTACCCCGCACCACCTTCCCACTAAATACTGCTCATGCCCTCATGCCTAACGCTCTGATTCTTCCCCTCTTCCTGAGCTAGTGCCGCAACATGGCCATACGAAGCTCGAGATTGTGTCGCAACCTGGCCATATGAAGCTCATAGTATCACGTCGACACTCAATCCTCTACCATAACCACATCTCCTCCTGAAGAAACTTGGGAACCACATCACATCTCATCCCAAAGACACTTGGGAACATATCACATCCTCATTTCGAAGACTCTTGGGAAACATATGTCATAACCTACCTGAAGGATCTTGGGCTATAGAACCTGGAAGAGGGAGAACAGGGAATAACAGTAACCATAAATCCTTTAGATGTATGAGAATCTATCCCCTATCCCACGGGTGTTTGTCATATAGTGCTCAACATGGGTGGGGTGCGTAAAGAAACATAAAAAGTATAGATTTATATAATTATATTAACCACTCATCCCATCATAAGGCTTCTACCCAAATGATTTGAGCACATGCCTCAGCACTGCACCTCGAAAGTATGAACACAATAAATAGCCCCAAACCCCATTAAGCTTTTCATGTTTCAACAGTTTCAGTTTATCAGTTCCTTAACTACCGAGAAACTAACAACAACCAAACCAGATCAATTGTTTGTAAAACATATCCCTGCCAACCACAAATAAAGTTAGGGAAAACACAAGAAACACAATACCATTTTCTTTTATCATCCAATAAATTCCATTTATTTCCCGTATATAATCAACTACCATGCCCCACAATTCATTAGTTAACTCTTCCACTTTTATTCATATGCACAACCCATCCCTGCAACCCTACTTCCAACCACCATAACCACAAACACATCAGAAACAATACATGTACCACATCATCATCCCTTTGATACCATTTACTACAGCTTCGCTGCCCATAACAACCATATCATACATGCCAACCCACAACCAAGCCAATCGCAGCCCCGCTACTCATCTGTTTCACAAAAACCCATGAAACACCCCTTCACATAATTAAACCCCAACCAGTACCCACAAAATTCATTCTTTCATTTAGTTTAACCGGGGTGATCATACAGGGGTTCCAGGTATTCATTTAATCAGTAAACTTTACATGATTAAACAATTTCCACATTCTATTAAATTCCATCAATGAAACAATCCAGAAAAATAGGGAAACATTTAATTGAGCAAGAAAAGGCCCCCAACAACCATGATTTTCAGTTGGCATAAGCCTATTCAATTCACAACATTAATCAATGGATAATCATTTATGGAAATAAAACAAAAATATCAACAAAATTTCCCTGAACCCGTTCTTTAACCAGTTATTATCTTTATTTATTGATTCAATCGTATTTCACGAAAACAAAAGGATACCCACCCCGCATGATGCACAAAAGAGAGAAAGACGAAGGTAAGATCCCTACTTGAACAGGTTTTGATGTCCTTCTGCGAGAACAACCACCACAAGGATTTCGATCACTCCTACCGATAACTACGTCCTCATGTGGATGTTGCGTCACAATCACACTAACAACCAAGAAATACTTCATTAAGGTTTAAGGATTCACTTTTCATAGCATAGCAAGGAGGAACAGAAAGAGGAGATCGAGGAAGGAATAAGAACGGGGTAGAACATACCATTAAGATGATGTTCGTCGTAGAGCATTGTTCCCATCAAATATCAGTAATCTCCTCAGTAGGAAACTATGAAGAGGAAGTAGAAGAAGAGGGAATTGAACGAGGTGCATGATGTTCAACTCGTTGACATGATCCCGCAGCCACTGATAGATCGACGATCAGAGTTCGGATGAAGAAGATAGGATGAAGGCTTCTGGGTCATCCAGGAGCATCTCCATGCGGAGAAGAAGAGGGGTTCAAAAATAACATGTGACCCTCTCTTATATAGGAAACAAAAAGGTAAAATGGTATGCAACGTGTATTAATGAATACACGACGTGACAGTACAAATGTTACCCTATTTGACTGGTCAACACGAGATACGTCACGCGGTTTCCATGCGTTTAATGATAATAATAACTTCAATTAATAATAGGTGTTTTATTGACCCAAGACATGAGTCATAAAAAGGTATTCATCATTGGTCTTAAAATGACTATCATAATTTTAGGGTTACACTGCTGCTGACAGTTCGTGAAACCGAGGTCACACGAGGAAGATACCGTCAAAATTCAGTTTTCCCAATGAAAATAATAATTATATAATTATATTATTTAATTTAATTTGGAATTTATTTTCTTTACACCTCAAATAAAAACCCATGATCAACCTCTTTAAGAGTGAAGCGCATAACCCCCCATGATTTATTCCTACCTTATCATTTATTTCCCCTTTTCTTTTATAATCATCATTATATTTTAAATTTTCTCTCTCCAATCTTCAGTCTTATACACCCAATATTCACACCCTCTTTTAATTTTATTCCATTAAATTTTAAATATTTATTTCCTTTAAACTCTCCCTCTCTCTAATCTCGTTCCCTCTTCCACAATTCCTTCACTCCACCAAAATTGGCGCCACCCCTTGATTGATTTCCTTTTTTTCTTTTATTACTTCCCCATTTAATTCTCACATTCTCTCTCCAATCTAACTCTTCCTTTCACGATTTATTCTCCCAAAAAATAGCACCCCAAATCCATTCCCACTTTATTATTAATAAAATTAATAATAATAACACCCATCATTAATGTTCTAATTTAATCCCATTAAATTAGTTTACCATGGTTATTCTCATATTAAATTAAAACCATTCCATTTAATTAACACCAAATATTTTCATGCCACCATTATAAATTATTATTATCAAAAATTATTATTATAACACGCGTCATGTTTGACCAGATGAAATTTTTATAAAGTAATGGACCGGAGAGGTCTGGACCATTACATCATATACCTCTCAAAACATTCTCATCCTCAAGAATTAAAAACCAACCCATAAAAGGGGGAAAGGTCCGAACAACCACCCCGCAAGATAACTCTCAGTTCTCTATTCATACCAGCAATCCAACCACTATCCTAATTATTTGAGTCAGGGAATTCCTTCCCCCATGACGAGATATTATCCACTTTAGGCGGCACTAACTCACCTGCACGGGTTTAATCGCATACACATTAATGCATCTCTATTAGTGATTAGGTCCTCCCACCCCTATAATTTAGGATTTCTCATACACAGACTTCCCCCAACACCACACAAAACAAGAAACACACTGCCCTAACACATGGATTGGGTAATTACTTCTCCCATTTCAAGATACTATCCACTTTGGGTGGCACTGACTTTCCCACACGGGTTTAATCGCATCAACATTAATTCATCTTGATTAGGGATTAGGTCCTCCTCTCCACACATGTTAGGACTCTTCACACACATTTAAAGGAAATAGGGAAACAACTTAGCATTATAGACTCATGGAAGACAAGGTTCAGGCCCAAAGCATGGGCGATAATGAGTTTCAAGAAACGAGTGTGATGCTCCTGAATTTAAACGAAACATAAACGAGGGAATTTAAGTAAAACTGAAAACATCTCTCTCGATCTCTGGCCTTGCTAGGTTCGACGCTTCTGTTGTGTGCAATTGTCCACATCCCACTCCTCTGCATCTCTGTTGATGTCCATGTGTCATATTTGTACGGTAAACAAAGAAATCATAAGCCCAAGTAGCAATGAAATTTTCTCAATGTTTCATTTTATAATTTTATTTCGATTTCTTTCCCATAACACCCAAATCAAGTAAAACACAGATCATAATGATGCATGTACCTCTCCTAGGGCATATACCTTTCAAACAATATAGTCATACTTGGTCGTTCAGTAATCTCAGATTCCTTGCATCGGATCATGGTGGGCCCTAAAATCCTGTGTCATATCTCGTCTTCCCTGGCCTATGTCATGCACCAAGATTAGCCAACACTTTTTCCCTACCGTCCCATGCAATCATCACTGTGCCTAACTCCATACTCCATCTTATCTCTCAGCCATTATCCTCTGATACCATTCTCTCATGACCCCCTCCCACCAAAGATTTCCCTCTTGTGCTGGAAATGGTGAATGGGAGATAATGACCCCCGAGTCCTGCCCTCAGTAGGCCCCGGAGTGGCGACTAGCACCAACGGTATGAGTTTTCACAAATATGGGGGGTGGAATTACCCTTTTTATTATTTAAGTTAGGGAAATAGGATGAGTCAAACACCAAAAGAAAAAGGAACGAGTAAATGAAAATTAACCCAAAACCAAACCCATGTGCATGTTTTATAAAATACAGAAACAAAAGTACAAGTACAATAAAAGCTCCAAAGTACGATACCAAAAAAAAGAAAGCAAAAAATGAAACCAGAAAAACTCCAACGCCCAACTAGCAAGGTCTCTCACGGTCCCTGAAGTCCTCCTGAAAACATGAAAGTAAACGTAGGGTGAGCATACAAGTATACTCAGTAGGAAAACCTAAAGCTCTCGTGCACAGGTGGGGAGACATCCTAATGCCCGTGGGAAAACAGAAGGAACCAAAGCCTAACAAGGAATCTATTCACCCAACCTTACAAGCCACACTCACCAAATATCACAAGTCAATAGAGTAGTATAGTAATATTATCAAGGTATGGGTACCCCGCACCACATTCCCACTGAATACTACTCAAGCCCTCACACCTAACGCTCTGATGCTTCCCCCTCTTCCTGAGCTAGTGCCGCAACCAGCCCATATAAAGCTCGATCTAGTGCTGCAACCTATCCATACGAAGCTCATAGTATCCCGCTGACACTCAATCCTCAGCCATAACCACATATCCTCTCGAAGACACCTGGGAACCACATCACATCTCATCCCAAAGACACCTAGGAACATATCAAATCCTCATCCCGAAGACTCTTGGGAAACATCTGTCATAATCTGCCCGAAGGATCTTCAGATATAGAACCTAGAAGAGGGAGCACAGGGAAGAACAGTAACCATCCATCCTTTAGATGTTTGAGAATCTCACCCCCTATCCCACATGTGTTGGGAATGTAGTGCTCAACATGGGTGGGGTGCGTAAAGAAACATAAAACGTACATATTTATATAATTATATTAACCACTCATGTAACACCCCAACCCCAGTTATCCAGAGTCGGTGCATTATTACATAAAATTGGCATGATCACAAAAGATCAAGTCTCTAAAGACCAATTAGTTTAGTAGCCTTATAAAACACTAGATATATTCATAAGTCTTATATTACATCATAAAGTGAAAAAACTACAACACATCTTATCTTCATAGACCACACTCATATCCGCTCATACTATCCCTCAAGGTCATTCATAAAATACTTCTTCACATCCTGGGGAAAATAAAACATTGAAAGGGGTGAGCTCAGATGCTCATTAAGAATAACAATATAGGAGAAACTATCATAAATAGACATAAACATTTAAGGCAATGTATAACTGAAATAAAAGACTTTTAAACATGAACTTAAGTATAATAGGGCAAAGATAAAATGAAATACTGCTATTTAATTATTCACATGAATATTCTACTGGTTAAATAATCACATGAAACATCCATAACCACATTCATAATGATGGAATGCATAATTCCAGACTATTATAACCACATAGTCAAGGCCTTGTGCCAAGACTACAAATAAGATTTTGTCAAGGCCTTGTGCCAAGACACTAGTTTGTCTCATGATACCTACCGATGCATCGAGGAGCTATAGAGGGCTCCACCCGTTACTTATTAAGTCCAATGCATTCATCATATGAACAGGTTTAAACATAACATAAACATTCGTATTAAAACTAGCATAAGAAATGTCAATAATTTCTCCATAAACTATGAATGGTATAATAACACATCCATAGTAAAACATATCAAAAAACTTTTAATACAATATAGAAGTTTTTTATCATAATAAATCAACTTCAAATAAGCTTAAAATCCATCAAAGGATGTTGACATAGATGAAATCAAAACTATTTGAGAGAAATATCTCTTTTTTGAAATCATTTAGAAGTCACATAATTATAAAAGAAAACATTTACTTTGAAAATATTCTTATAAGATTTTAAGGGAAGATTCAATGATTTTATAATGGTAGAAAATATCTGCACCTATTTTATAAGTTAAAAAAGACATTCTTACCTTAATTTTTTCGAAAAAGTTAAAAAGGACCTTGTTTGGAAAATGACGGAAAGATTCCTTTATAAACTTCTTATAAAAATCAAACAAGGGTATAAATGACTTTAACCCATATTATGTAAAATTGTATGAATGTTTTGAAATACATTTTTAAGAAACTTGGATGTGGATGATAAAGAGGTCCCAGTAGATAATTACGTATAAACAACCTCAGATAATGAAGAGATTGTGAAATAAACCCTTACCTTGTACTTTTCCTTGGTTGAGGGTAGGTCAACCTCCTATATAATGGTGAAATAATTATTATTAAATTATACAATAATCATATATATTAATATGATATCATATATGATCTTTTAACATTTCTTTTTTAATAAAATCTTAATATTATCGTCGTTTCGGGTATTAACTTACTCGTTTTCTTTTATATGTTTTGTTACATAAGTCATGTTTGATATGGATAGGTTATATATTATTAATATCCAGAATGATATCAAGTCCATAAACATTACTTTTAATCATAAAATGATAATTAGTCTTTAATGGATACGATGGGGAATGAATCATATAGCGTTCGTGGATACGGTAGTCCGTACGTACGCACGAGCGACAATATCATTCTTTTGATATTAAAACAATATATAATTGGAAGCTATATCATATATAAAGAATCATTATCATGTTATATTTATTTTTTACATCAATTAAACATCATTATCATTCCCATCCAAATAATAATGTTTTGAATAACAATTACACCACGACGTGGAGACGGTAAGTTGTACGTACGCACATATGGTGACATGTCATTCAAAAGATGGATATAATACTGAATATGGTTGTTCCATATTTATAATAACATAAAAGTATATAGAATATACTGGAGTTATTATTTTATAAAGGAAAAAACAAAGAAAGAATAAGTTGAAGAAGAAAGGAACTTGGAAGGGGGTGGTGAAATCATTACCTCTTCTTCAGGTTCTTCCTTATAATTTGATCAAAAGGGCTCCTTAGGTTGGATTAATGATCAAACTAAGGACTCTAGGATGAAGGGAAGAAAGTTGAGAGGGTATTTGGGTTGAGTTTGGATGATCCAAGGGCTTCAGAGGTGTGGGTAAGGGGGTAGAGTTGGGGGCCTTTTATAAGAGGGAGGAGGGGCACTCTTGGAAAGTCATGAAATGTTACTTTATTATGAAATGCTTTTCGGATTTTAAAGGTCCCATAATGATATATTTCAAGGATAAGGTGATAAGGGTTCGAAATCCACCCATCCAATAGGATTTAGACAAGTGTATGTCTTAGATTTTACCTTATCTTTTCAGTTTATTTAAATCGGTCATTAATGAGGTAATCACTGCATCATCATGGTGTCATAAATAAATTTATTTATTTAATGTCTAAAAATTATAAAAAAATACCTTGATGTAGTAAATATTTTTATATTTCCAATGAATATTTATAGTCTAAGAGATCATTTATGTAGACAAAATTAAAATTGTTTTACTTAGGTGTTACATACTTTTGTTATATTTTCCTTTCTTTAAAAAATAAAATGATAAAGTGTCACTATCACACAAAAGTGTTTCTATGGGGTAACTAAGTTGGCCCAAGACATACCATGGTCGGACAGGACAAAAAAATAGCATTAGGACACATTTTGGGCTTATTTTATATTATTATGATATTATTTCATTACCCTTAACTACCCGATTACTAATTAATCATGATAATTAAAGATAATTGTCATTGTTACTATTCATAATGTCCAAAAAAAAGAGTCCTAATTACATAATTTGGACCTTCTGATTCCAAATATGGAATCCATTTTACCAAATTCTATACACAAAAATTGCAGTAATTAATTTAAAAATTATTCCCGCTGTCAAAACCAAAAAGCGTGCTTTTAAGAAATAATAACTATCAAAAGATTGACACTTGTTTATATCCGGTTTAAATGTGAAATTATGTCCAATTACCAAAATTATATTAAATGGTAAAAATATGTTCTAAATATAATTTAAAACCACTCAAATTCATAATTTATCACTATTAATTATTTCGATTAAAAAAGTTGTTTTTTATTAAAATTTAATAATTTTCACTATTCATCAAAATATAAAACTTATCCGAAAAGTACCAAAAATTCACTCAAAGATAATTTAGATATTCTGAAACCAAAAATTATGTCAATTTTGACAGATTAAATTTATAAAATTTTAAAAAGTGGGTATTACTTTTCATAATAGTTACTTTTATTGGTCGTGGTGTGTTAGAATTTCGAAGTTGCGTACAATGCAAGAGATTGCATTATTCAAAGGGAAACGTACCTTGGAAGCTTGAGGTGTTACATTCTCCCCTCATTCAAATAATTTTATCCTCGAAATTTCCAGAAAATTACTGTATAAAAAGACTCGGGTGGTTCTTCATCATTAGTTCCTCATGTTCACACGTTGCCTCTTCCATTTATGGTTCCTCCATAGAACTTTTACCATAAGAGTCGTCCGGTTTCTCAGCACTTGTTATCTCATATCAATAATCCTTACAGGCTCTTCCCAGTAAGATAGATCGGGTTTTAGTTCTAATTCCTCATAGGTGTGTACATGTGTTGGTTCAGGAACGTATTTTCTCAACAGTGATACGTGGAACACATTGTGAACTTTGGAGAGACTTGGTGGCATTGCCAAATGGAAAGCTACAGCCCCAATTAGTTCTAGAATTTTGAATGGTCTGATGTACCTGGGACTCAATTTTCCCTTCTTACTAAAACGTATAACACCCTTCCATGGATATACCTTCAAGAAAACATGATCTCCTACCTGAAATTCCAAATCCTCCCTTCGGTTATCGGTATAGCTCTTATGCCTACTTTGAGCTGCTTTGATGTGGGTTTGGATTACCTTCACCTTTTCCATCATTTCCTTCACCAGTTCTAGGCCTATGAGTTTTCTTTCAACAACATCATCCCAATAGGTTGGTGTGAGACATCTCTTTCCGTATAACGCTTCATATGGTTCCATCTGAATACTTGAATGGAAGCTATTGTTATAGGAAAATTCTACCATAGTTGAATATTGATCCCACATACCCGGAAAGTCAGGTGACCATGATCTCAACATGTATTCTAAGTTTTGAATAGTCTGTTCTGATTTTCCATCTGTTTGAGGGTGGTAAGCAGTTCTCAAACAAAGTTCAGTATCCAGTGCTTTCTGAAGACTTTTCTAGAATCTTGATGTAAAATGGGGATCGTGATCCAAAACAATTGATAGGGGTACTCCATTAAGTCTAAAAACTTCATTAATAAATAGTCTTGCTAGACGTTCAAGTGGTAAATCCTCCCTTATAGAAAGAAAATGTGATGACTTGGTAAGACGATCAACAATGACCCATATTGCATCATTCCTTCTAGGACTCTTTGGTAGTCCCATGACAAAGTCCATTGTGATATTATCCCATTTCCACTCATGTATGGGAAGAGGTTGCATGACTCCTCCAGGTTGTTTCCTTCTAGCTTTCACTTGTTGACAATCAATACATCTTGACACAAAATCACCAATATCCCTCTTCATGTTGTCCCACCAAAAATGTTCATTTAAATCTCTATAAATCTTAGTGCTACCAGGGTGTATATAGAAATTGGAACTATGAGAATCATCTAAGAATTCCCTTTTTAGAATGGCTATATCGGGAACACAAATTTTCTTCCCAAATTTCAGAATTCCATATTCATACATAAATTCACTCAATATCCCATCATTCACAGCTTTAATCATCTTTTGAAACCCCTCATCATCAGCTTGAGAACTTTTTATCCATTCTAATAAAGAGGGTTTGGAAACCATTTGAAAAATTATTGATGATCCACCTTCCATGCTTATTCTCATATCCATCTTTACTAGATCTATGATAATAGGATCCATTTCAATTCTCATATTGTTCAAAACTCCATGATCTTTTCTGCTCAAAGCATCTGATACCTTATTTTCCTTCCCTGGGTGATAGTGTATCATGAAATCATAATCCTTGGGTAATTCGAGACATCTCATTTTCCTCATGTTGAGTTATATTTGTGTGAAAATATACTTTAAACTCTTATGATCCGTATAAATCTCACATTTTTTACCATAGAGGTAGTGTATCCATATCTTCAAAGAAAAGACCATAGCTGCTAACTCAATATCATGAGTAGGATAGTTTTTCTCAGGAATTTTTAACTTTCGTGATGCAAAGGCAATAACCCTATCATTATGCATAAGGACACAACGAAGTCCTTTCTTTGATGCATCACTATAAATAACGAACCCATCATTCCCCGATGGTAGAGTAAATATAGGGGCATTGAATAATCTTATCTTTAGTTCTTTGAAACATTATTCACACTCTTTTTTTCAAACAAATTTAACACCTTTACGTGCGAGCTTTGTTAATGGGTTAGCCAACCGGGAAAAATTCTGGACGAAACGTCGATAATAACCTACTAAACCAATAAACCTGTGTAGCTCAGTTATACTCATCAGTGCTATCCATTCTTGGATTTCTCTTGTCTTAGAAGGATCAAGATACGTTCCATCCTTAGAGACAATATGTCCATGAAAAGAAATCTCTTGAATCCAGAATTCACACTTGCTAAACATCCCATATAATTCATGTCTTCTCAGAGTCTTCAATATAATGCACAAGTGATTATCATGATCTTAGTAGCTTTTGGAGTATACCAATATATCATCAATAAATAACACTATAAAGTCATCAAGTTATTCCTTGAAAACTCTGTTCATTAGATCCATGAAAATATAGGGTGCATTAGTTATCCCAAAAGGCATTACTATAAACTCGTAATGCTCGTACCTGGATCAAAATGTTGTCTTCAGAATGTATTCCTTCTTCACACACAACTGATGGTATCCATATCAAAGGTCAATCTTTGAAAAGTATTGATCTCCATGCAGTTGGTCAAATAAATCATCAATGCGAGGTAGGGGATACTTCTCCTTTATTGTTATAGCATTGATCTCCCTATAATCAATGCACAACCTCATAGATCCATCTTTCTTCTTTACAAAAAGGATAGGGGCTCCCCATGGAGAAACACTCAGGCAAATAAATCCCTTATTACTCAATTCATATAGTTGTTTCTTTAGTTCAACTAACTCCACAATGGCCATTCTATAATGGGTCTTCAATATGGTCCTTGAACCATGAATTAAATCAATTGAAAATTCAATTTCTCATTCTGGAGGATGTCCAGGTAAATCTTCCAGAAACACATCTACATATTCTTTCACAATATGTACATCCTCTATTTGAACATTAATTTCCTCACCCATAGTTATTTCATTCTATTCCTCCATAATAATTGAATTTATTTGAGCTACTGGGGGTGGATCTAGTTAAGAATCAAGTGGTGACGATTCTGCTCTAAAGATAAGGTGTTCCTTATCATCATCATAAAAAATCGTAACCTCCTTCTTCTTACAATAAATCTTCGCATCATGGTCTGAAATCCAATCCATACTGAAGATTATATCAAACTCAATCATAGGTATGGCGATGAGATCAGTAGATAAATAACATTTATATTCTCTAATGGGAACTGATTCATAGAACTTTGTAGCAATGATACTTCCCTTAGGAGTTTTGACTGACAACTCTCTTGTTAAATCAATTTCGAAATATCTAATTTTCATAGAAAAGTGGGAAGATATGAAACAATGAGATGATACAGAATCAAATAATGCATTTTCTAAACTTGAGGAAACCATTAAATTACCTACCACTACATCTTTCAGAGCTTCTACCTCAGCAGTAGTGATAGCATAAGCTTTTCCTTGATCTCGTGTCCTTTTATGAGGTAAGTTTCCCTACGCTTAAGAAATTCATTTGCATAATGTCCCATATCCCTACAATTGTAGCATTGAACATCATTAGCTTCTTTCTTCCCCTTTCAATCACAATCTTGGTGGCCTTTGTCACCACACTTGTAACAGACTCTCATTCCTTTCAAGAAAGTACCAGGGTGTTTCTTCCCACATTTACTATAGGATGGATAATCAAATTTTCCTTTCTTCCCATTATTTCCATTTCCATAGTGATTAACAGATCTCTTCTTCTCTTGTTTTTCTTTAAAGTCATAAGACTTAGATAATTCATTTTCTCTCTTAATAGAAAATGAGACAATGTCTTCGTTTGACGAGAAGGATTGTGAGAAAAATTCTCGACGAAGAAATGGTTTTAACCCATCAAAGAAACGATCCATATTACTTCTTGGGTTATGTATATAATCTGCATCATACCTCTCTAACCTTGTAAAGTTAGCCTCATACTTTGCGACATTCCCATCCTCCTTTTGCCTCAGACTCGGAAATTGCCTTTCCATATCTGATCGATGGTCACGAGGAAAGTATTTTTCTAAGAAAATCTCTTTGAACTCCCCAAATTCATTATTTGATACTTTATCATATTCCTTCATGTTTTGAATCAATGACTACCATTGATCAGCATCTCTAGTGAGGCGGTAAATAGCCATGAAAACTTTTTCCCTTTCGCTAATTCCCAAGGAGTGGAATATTTTCTCCAACGAATTTATCCATTGCACAGCTACTAATGGATTTGTACTCCAATTGAATGTTGGTGGTTGTTTCCTCATGAAGTGATATAACATTGATCCTCCACACTGCGGATCAGGGTGCTCCATATGGGTAAGGTTATTATTCATAACCTGAGTGAGTTGTCCCAGTATGGTGATTACCTGATCAGCACCAGTTGCATCACCAGCTCCACTATAATTATCTTGAGCAGGTTGGAAATCCCTACATGGAGTGTGTGCATTGATATGGTTTCCATTTTTTCCACTAGGATCCATTTCTAAACAATGTCATAAACTAGATCAGTTTATGAATTAAAATATATAATTCCATACTTGTAAAACACTTTACATAAATTGAACTATTTATAGATATAATCCAAAATCATAAAAAAAATGTTTTCTTTGAGGAAGTATATACTCATAAACCCTTCATAATGATTTGTAAAGGAAATTATAATTATCCTAATCATATCCCCCAGGAGTTTCGTAACCAAGAGTGCAGTAAGGCCCGTTGTCGTGCACCCGTTCTCATTCGAGTCTAGCTCAAAGCGCTGTTTTCGGGTTTTACCCCTAGGTACATCTGTGCTAGAGCCGCCTCTACCTGCTCATATCCAGATAGGGATGTATTTCTTTGAAAACTCACAAAATCTCTACAATACTGAAATTCTAGGAAGTTCTTCTATACAAATCATCAAAGTCTATTTTTGGGCTATGTGCTCTAATCAGAGTTTATCTAAATCTAGCTTCCAAAGTTGTTACTAAACGTCCCTATGATACCAACTATAACACCCCGACCCCAGTTACTCAGAGTTGGTGAATTATTACATAACATTTTCATGATCACAAAAGACCAAGTCTCGAAAGACCGATTAGTTTAGTATCCTTGGAAACACTAGATATATTCACAATCCTTATATTACATAATAAAGTGAAAAAAACTACAACACATCTGGTCTTCATAGACCACACTCATACCCCCTCATACTATCCCTTCAGGTCATTCATAAAATACTTCTTCACATCCTGGAAAAAATAAAACATTGAAAGGGGTGAGCTCAGATTCTTAGTAAGCATAACAATATAGAGGAAACTTTCATAAATAAACATAAACATTTAAAGAAATGTATAACTAAAACAAAATCATTTTAAAATTTAACTTTAGTATAATAGGGAAAATATAAAATGAAATAATGCTATTTACTTATTCACAAGGATATTCTACTCGTCGAATAATCACAAGCAATATCAATAACCACTTTCATAATGATGGAATGCATAATTCCATACTATCATAACCACATAGTCAAGGCCTTGTGCCAAGAATACAAATAAGATTTTGTCAAGGCCTTATGCCAACACACTAGTTTGTCTCATGAGACCTACCGATTATCAAGGAGCTATAGCGGGCTCCACCCATCACTTATTAAGTCCAATGCATTCCTCGTATGAATAGGTTTAAACATAACATAAACATTTGTATTAAAACTAGCATACGAAATGTCAATAATTTCTCCATAAAATATGAATGGTATAATAGCACATCCACAGTAAAACATATCACAAAACCATCAATACAATATGGAAGTTTTGTATCATAATAAATCAACTTCAAATAAGCTTAAAATCCATCAAAGGATGTTGACATAGATGAAATCAAAACTATTTGAGAGAAATATCTCTTTTTTGAAATCATTTAAATGTCACATAATTATAAAAGAAAATATTTACTTTGAAAATATTCTTATAATCTTGTAAGGTATGCTTCAACGATTTTATAATGGTAGAAAATATCCGCACCCATCATATATGTTAAAAAAGACATTCTTACCTTAATTTTGTCGAAAAGGTTAAAAAGGACCTTGTTTGGAAAACGACGGAATGATTCATTTATAAACTTCTTATAAAAAGTCAAACTAGTGTATAAATGACTTTAACCCATATTCTGTAAAATAGTATGAATGTTTTGAAATACATTTTTAAGAAACATGGATGTGGATGATAAAGAGGTCACAGTAGATAATTACGTATAAACAACCTCGGATAATGAAGAGATTGTAAAATAATCCCTTACCTTTTAATTTTCCTTGGTTGAGGGTAGGTTAACATCCTGTATAATGGTGAAATAATTTTTATTAAATTCGAAAAAAATCATATATATTAATATGATATCATATATGATCGTTTAACATTGATTTGTTAATAATATCTTAGTGTTATTTTCGTTTTGGGTGTTAACTTACTCGTTTTCTTTTATATGTTTTGTTACATAAGTTGTGTTTGTTATGGATAGGTTGTATATTATTCATATACATAATGATATCAAGTCCTTAAACATTACTTTTAATCATCAAATGAGAATTATTATTGAATGGATACGATGGGGAATGAATCTCATCGCGTTTGTGGAGATGGTAGTCCGTACGTATGCACGAGCGACAATATCATTCTTTTAATATTAAAATAACATATAATTGGATTGAATATCATATATACAGAATCATAATCATGTTATATATATTATTTTCATCAATTCAACATCATTATCATACCCATCTATATAATAATGTCTTGAATAACAATTACACCACGACGTGGAGACGGTAAGCCGTACGTACGCACGTATGGTGACATGTCATTCAAAGGATGGATAAAATACTGAATATGGTTGTACCATATATATAATAACATCACAGTATATAGAATATACTGAAGTTATTATTTTATAAAGGAAAAAACAATGAAAGAAAAAGTTTAAGAAGAAAGGAACTTGAAAAGGGGGTGGTGATATCATTACCTCTTCTTGGGTTCTTCATTTTGATTTGATCAAAACGGCTCCTTAGGTTGGCTTTCTGATCAAACTAAGACTTATAAGATGAATGGAAGAAATTTTAGAGGGTATTTGGGTAGATTTTGGACGATAAAAGGGCCTGAGAGGTGTGGCTAAGGGGGTAGAGGTGGGGGCCTTTTATAAGAGGGAGGAGGGGCACTCTTGGAAAGTCATGAAATGTTACTTTATTATGAAATTATTTTCAGATTTTAAAGGTCCCACAATGATATTTTTCAAGGATAAGGTGATAAGTGTTCTAAATCCACCCATCCAATAGGCTTTATACAAGTTTAAGTCTTATATTTTACCTTATCTTTTCATTTTATTTAAATCGTTCATTAATGAGGTAATCATTGCATCATCATGGTATCATAAATAAATTTATTTATTTAATGCCTAAAAATTATAAAAAAATACCATGATGTAGGAAAACTTTTTAGATTTCCAATTACTATTTATAGTCTAAGATATCATTTATGTAGACAAAATTAAAATTTTTTTACTTAGGTGTTACATACTTTTGTTATATTTTCCTTTCTTTAAAAAATAAAATGATAAAATGTCACTATCACACTAAAGTGATTCCATGGGGTCCCTAAGTTGGCACAAGGAATCCCATGGTCGGCCATGACACAAACAATAGCATTAGAACACATTTTGGGATCATTTTATATTATTATGAAATTATTTCATTACCCTTAACTACCTGATTACTAATTAATCATGATAATTAAAGATAATTGACGTCGTTACTATTCATAATGTCAAAAAACAAAACAGTCTTAATTACATAGTTTGTAACTTCTAATTAAAAATATGGAATCAATTTTACCAAATTATAAACACATAAATTAAAGTAATTAATTTAAAAATTATTCCTGCTGTCATAACCAAAAAGCGTGTTTTTATGAAATAATAACTACCAAAAGATTGACACTTGTTTATGTCCGGTTTAAATGTGAAATTATGTCCAATGACCAAAATTGTATTAAATGGTAAAAATATATTCCAAATATACTTTAAAACCACTAAAATTCATAATTTATCACTATTAATTATTTCGATTAACAAAGTTGTTTTTAATTAAAATTTAGTAATTTTCACAATTCATCAAAATATAAAAGTTATCCGAAAAGTACCAAAATTTCACCCTAAGCTAATTTCGATATTCCGAAACCAAAAATGAAGTGAATTTTGAAAGATAAAATTTATAAAATTTCAAAAAGTCGGTATTACTATTCATAACGGCTACTTTGATTGGTCGCGGTGTGTTAGAATCTCGAAGTTGCGTATAATGAAAACTCTTACATTATTCAAAGGGAAACGTACCGTGGAATCATGGGGTGTTACAACTCATCCCATAATAAAGGTTCTACAAAAAATATTTGAGCACATTCCTCAGCACTACTACCTCGAAATTATGCACACAATAAACAGCCCCAAACCCCATTAAGATTTTCATGTTTCAGCAGTTTTAGTTTATCAGTTTCTTAACTACCAAACAACTAACAACAAATAAACCAGATCAATGGTTCGTAAAACATATCCCTGCCAACCACAAATAAAGTTAGGGAAAATACAAGAAACACAATACTATTATATTTTATCATCCAATCAATTCCATTGATTTTTAGTATATAATAAACTACCATGCCCCACAATTCATTACATAACTCTTCCACTTTTATTCATATGCACAACCCATACCTACAGCCCTCCTTCCAACCATCACAACCACAAACACATCAAAAACAATACTCGTACTACGTCTTCATCCCTTTGGTACCATTTACCGTAGCTCTGCTGCCCATCACAACCGTATCATACACAGAAACACACAACCAAGCCAACCGCAGCCTCGCTGCTCACCCGTTTCACAACAACCCACGAAAGACCCCTTCATATAATTAAACCTCAAACATCACCCACCAAATTCATTATTTCATTTAGTTTAACTGGGGTGATAATACAATGGTTCCAGGTATCCGTTTAATCAGTAAACTTTACATGATTTACCAATTTCCACATTCTATGAAATTCCATCCACGAAACAATCCAGAAAAACAGGAAAACATTTAATTGCGCAAGAAAAGGCCCCCAACGACCGTGATTTTCAGTAGGCATAACCCTATTGAATTCACAACATAATCAAAGGATAATAATTGATGGAAATAAAACAACAATATCCACAAAATTTCCCCAAATCCATTTTTAACCAGTTATTATCTTTATTTACTGGTTCAACCGTATCTCATGAAAACAAGAGGATACCCACCCTACATGATGCACAAAAGAGAGATAGAGATTAAGGTAATATCCCTACTTGAACAGGTTTTGATGTCCTTCTATTAGAACAACCACCATGAGGATTTCGATCACTCCTCCTGACAACTACGTCCTCTTATAGACGTTGCGGCATAACCGCACTAATAACCAAGAAAGGATCCATTAAGGTTTAAGGTGTCACTTTTCATAGCATGGAAAGGAGGAACAGAAAGAGGATATCAAGGAAGGAATAAGAATTGGGTAGAACATACCATTAAGATTATGTTCATCGAAGAGCATTGTTCCCGTCAAATATCAGCAATCTCTTCGGTAGGAAACTACGAAGTGGAATTCAAAGAAGAGGGAATGGAACGAGGTGCACGATCTTCAACTCGTCGACACGATCCTGTAGTCACCGATAATTCGACAATCGGAGTCCGGATGAAGAAGATAGAAGGAAGGCTTCTGGGTCAACGAGAAAGTAAAACGGTACGCATCGTGTATTAATGAATACACGACGTGACCGTACAACTGTTACGTTGTTTAACTGGTCAACACAAGAAACATCACACGATTTCCATGCGTTTAATGATAATAATAACTTCAATTAATAGTAGGTGTTTTATTGACTCGATACATGAGTCATAAAAAGGTATTCATCATTGGTCTTAAAATGACCATCATAATTTCAGGGTTACGCTACCGCTGATAGTTCGTGAAACCGAGGTTGCACGAGGAAGATACCGTCAAAATTCAGTTTTTGAAACGAAAATAATAATTACATTATTATATTATTTAATTTAATTTAACATTTATTTTCTTTCCACCTCAAATAAAAATCCACGCTCAACCTCTTTAAGAGTGAAGCACATAATCCCCCCACGATTTATTCCTCCCTTATCATTTATTTCCCCTTTTCTTTTATAATCATCATTATATTTTAAATTTTGTCTCTCCAATATTCAATCTTCTACTCCCAATATTCACACCCTATTTTAATTTTATTTCTTTAAATTTTAAATCTTTATTTCTTTTAGACTCTCTCTCTCTCTCTCCAATCTCTTTTTCTCTTCCACAATTCCCTCACTCCACCGAAAGTGGTGCCTCCCCTTGATTGATTTCCTTTTTTTTCTTTTATTACTTCCCCATTTAATTCTCACATTATCTCTCCAATCTAAATCTTCCATTCACGATTTATTCTCCCAAAAAATAGCGCCCCAACTCCATTCCCACTTTATTATTAATAAAATTAATAATAATAACACCAATCATTAATGTTCTAATTTAATACCATTAAATTAGTTTACCATGGTTATTCTCATATTAAATTAAAACCATTCCATTTAATTAACACCAAATATTTTCACACCACCATTATCAATTATTATTATCAAAAATTATTATTATAACATGCGTCATGTTTGACCACGTCAAATTTTTACAAAGTAATGGACCGCATAGGTTCGGGCCATTACAAAACTGACTAGAACTGATGACCAACTAACTCCATGTGACCCCAGTAGTCACTCTCCAACAAGACAATCACATGCCTCTCAATGAAATTGAACATAAGTTGAAACCTGCTCAAGGGATAAAAATTGAAAAGAACTATAGGCGTGAGTATTAAAACTTAGTAGGCTAGCCCAATAATCTATTCCCAATGCACATCCTTTAAAATAATATAAACATAAATTTAAAGTTTGAACTACAATATATATAAAATTATGGTTTTAGACGAGGTTACTCAAAAACAAAGTACAAGTCATTTCCCTTATTCCTTTCCAAAACTAGATTCATTCAACTAGGGTGACAATATCAATTTCAGGGGTTAAATGATGTTTACATTTTTAGATATTCACAAGAGGATAAAATACTTTAATTTGAAAACCATTTTCATAAAACTAATCCAAACCAGACCACTACTTTCCAAGAAAAACAATACACAAGAATGCGTAATAGTAAGCACACAATAAGGGAAACGTAAATATATTTACAAGCATAATATTCATCACTACAATCAACTGAAAGCCAATAGACATGGGTGAACCTAGGTGATCAAGAAAAAACCAGAAAATACTAATAAATGAGACTCCATCACGGTTGGCATGCCACACACGATGAATATCAAAACTCCCAAACGCCCATCCACCCTAACTTAGGATAGACCAAGGGTCCCAAACCCATAGTAATAAACCCAAAATATATCCACCAACTATGGGACATTGGTCAGTCCATCCACTACCAGTGTAGAAATAATTCATAGAATGTTCTCTCTATATGTCAGGTTCCCATGTATCATGTTTATAAAAAGGGGATGTGCTAATATATTCCATCCAAGAATCCAATCACAACATATATATAATGATAATTCACAACATACATCACCCCAAGTCACTTCAAGGACTGATCTCATGCCATTAATCAGAAAGTACATAAAGAGTCCAAACTAAGTCACTCTCATAATATATCACAAGGATTCCTATGTAAGGATGTACCATCCATTATATACATACAAACATGGAATGAGAAACATCCACATGAGGTTTTCATAATAAAAATTTTCACCATTTTTTACAAATTTTCCAAATAGGCCCTTAAGCATTTCTCAAAACAATAATTTTCAAAAGGTACAAATTTCACTTTTAATAAAGAGGTTTACAGACACCATTTAAAGTAGCATACCACTTTCATAAATACCTTAAAACACTAAGGTTACATATTCAAAACATGGCCATTTTCATAAGGATTCCAAACGGTCCATTTTCCAGCTACTGGGGCCAAAACATGTTTTAAACCAAACTCATTTATTTGTAAAACCAAATCCACATTTGAAATACATAAAAGGATCCCAAAATAACATTTTTCATGCTTAAAATGTATTTATAAATCCAAATAAATTATTTTAAACTGTACTAGACACATAAAATCCAACCAGGCAATTTACCAAACACATGACATGCACTCTTTAACAAAACAACTTATTTTAAGAACTTGAGAAGGGATAAAATACCATTTTCATGCCATATATGTAAAGACCCATAAAAATTCAAGGAAATTTTTTTCTTAATTTTCTTTGGAATTTTACAAGAACGCAGTTGCTGACGGCACCTGATTCTGAGGCCCGGTCTTCCTGGAATCATTTTACGAAGTTTGGCTCGGGTACGTTCAGTGAACGAACGAGCTGGTTTTTCTAACTTTTTAACTGGTGCTCGGAATCAAATTCTGAGGGAACCGATGGAATCGCAGTGCCGGTATTTTCTTAGAAACGCCTCTTTCGGAGTTGCGTTTTCTCGGGTGTGGTTTTTAATTTTTGGGGTTAAGTCAAGAAATAAAATAAAGTGGTGTGACAACTTTATTTTTACTTCACTTAAATCCACTTAAAACCCACTTAAAGCGACTTGAGCTAAGTTGAAGCGGATAGGGTGCAATCCAAAATATCCTACCCTCTTGGTAGGATATTTGTGAGGTGGGGCCCGCATGAGCCCCGCCGTTTCTTTTCCTCTAAGTAACGCACCCGCGAAAAATCCTCATTAATGAAAGTCAACTGGGGAGTTTTCTAAAACTCTTAAACGCTCCTATTAAATGGACAGTTAAGTCGTTACCATTAATTCACCTAATTAATGGTTCATTTCTTAACATGTTTTCAAACTGTTGGCATAATAATAAAATAAGACCAACACCTTTTCTTTTTGTTGACGGGATGATTGTTGAGAGGATTTGGAGAATCTGTACCTTCATTCCCCTTCACGAAGAATGCAAAGAACGCGAAGAATGTGAAGAACGCGACGAACGCTGAACCCTCGGAGATCGACGATGCGACGCTGTGTTCCGCAACGCCGACGATTCTCCTTCCACGACGCTTCTTTTGCGATGTTCTACCCCACAACAATCTCCGATCATCAACTGCTTGAGGTAGGAGATTACCGACCTTTTAAATTTCCTTTGTGGATTTTATCCTTAACATGGATTTAATTTGTGAAATTAAGTCCGTGTGTTTTCTTTAACCCTCGGAGAACGTCGACGTGATTCCCTTCCGTGACGACGCGACGCCCTTCCGCGACGCGATGATCCTCTTCTTCCACGACGGTCAATTCCGCGAAGAACTCTCGTCCGACGACAGCTACGAGGTTGGGGTTTTATTTGAGAATAATATTTATTCCCATGGTTGTTTCTTCTAAAACAAAGAACCCGGATCAAAGTTCAATTTTAATTTATTATAATTGTGTCTTGTTTTGTTTTTCATGTGTTGAATATTATTCCCAAATTTTATCACCTAACGCGGAGGGTGCGGGCCAAACAAATATGGCCCGACAACCCTCCTCAGTTTTTCATTGATGCGCGGATTGGCGGGCGATGACAAACGGGGCCGCAAGTTAATTTTGAAGGCTTTGCAGTGAATAACGAGTCCCGGGACGAGCTCTGGTGAAGACCGTGCGCAAATCGGACCACTGGAGCGCGTCCGGTGGTCCGCGGAACCCCCCCACTGGCGTGCCACGCCGGCACGGCACCGCCGGTGGCAGGAGGCGGCAGCCGGCAGCGGCCGGCCGCCAGGATGCGGCGGTGCCCGGCGCGCCGCCAGGAAGACTCGTCGCGGCTTCAGCCACGGCGACGCTGGTCGATCCAGTGGCCGTGCGGGACCGCGGAGGAGGTACGCGGCTTAAGCTGCGTCTGGTGACACAGAGCAGCCCCACGCGGGGCCGCGGATCTCCTTCATGTGGGGGCAGCACACCCCCGCGCCGCTCGGCCGTAACTGGCCAAGCCGACCCCTGGCGGCCGGGCCGCGCCCGCGCCGGCCGGGCCGGGTCGCGCCCAGGCCGGGCCGGGCCGCCCCAGCCGGGTCGAACCCTGGTCGGGTCGACCCAGTTTGGGCCGACCCAGGGGGGTTGGGCTGGGTCGGTCAGGGCCCAGACCCCCCGTTTTCGGACCTTTTCGGTCTTTTGCCTGTATCGTGAGCTACGAGCCTCCGATCGACATGCCGTCAGTGGCGATGCGATCCTTGGATCGAGACGGTAGTTTTGGTATATCACACTCAAGGTTTTAGAATACTTTGGGTTCGGCCGGGTTGGTTCGTACACGAAACCAACCGGGCCCTCGGAGCGGAAACGGTCATATCTTGAGCTTCAGACGTCCGATTGATGTGCCGTCGACTTTGTTGAATCCCTCTAAGTGAGACGGATCATTTGGATTACTCCACCAGAGGTTTGGACGCAGGTGGAGTATGGTCGGGTTGGTTTTGACTTAAAAAACCAACCGGGCCCCTGGGACGAAAAAGCCAATAACTCTCAGACCGGGCGTCCGATTGACGCGCCGTCGACGACGTTGAGTTCATGTTGACGATACAGAACTTTTGGATATATCAAATCTAGACTATGTGTTAGTTGATGTATCATCCTCTCGGATCATGGAGCGACTCTCTCGAACGAGCTTGCTGTGTGCGGGAACCCTAGAGCTGGCTGCTATTGTGACGACGACGACGACTGTACCGAGATCCTCAGTGGATTCGACGGCGACGACTACAACACTCAGCGATCCTTTGTGGGTCAGTGCTACTGATCCTGTGTGGGTCCAATCCTGTGTGGGTCAGCACTCAGCGGTCCTGTGTGGGCCAGTGCCTACAGATCCTGTGTGGGTCTGATCCTGTGTGGGTCTTTGCGGGGTTTAGTTACCTATCGATCTTTCGTGGGTCAGATCCTTTGTTGGTCATTACGGGGGTTAGTTACCTATCGATCCTTTGTGGGTCAGATCCTTTGTGGGTCAGATCCTTTGTGGGTCATTGCAGGGGTTAGTACCTATCGATCCTCTGTGGGTCTGACGGCTTAGATGAATCAGTGGCAATATCTGATCATCTTTATCGTCATACAAAGAAGTATTCCTGTGTGAGCTGAATCCTGTTTTTCTTTCCTTTGTGATTGTGTTGTGCTATCCTGTGTGGTTTTACGTTTTGCTTTCCTGTGTGGACTGGTTGTACATAGGTTCGAATGTTGGAACCGAACGAGAATTGATGACTTGGGTATATGTATGGGCATATACCTAAGCAGTGTTGAATTTTACTTCGTGGTTTATCCTTTGTGGATTCTGGGAGACCTTCAGGGGTCTCGGGGTCCCTACTGAGTAGCTTATACTCACCCCAGCACGGGCTATGCCCGCACTACATTGTGTTGGTTGCAGAGGACGAACAACGTTGATCGTGGTTGAGGCTTGCAGAGCAGGATGGTACCTGGAGGTGGACCACTGGGTGGGGTGTACTCGGAGCGGTCGGCTGGAACCGAGGAGCAGTGGAGGCTATCTATACCCACCCTTCAGGTGGGATTTCTAGTGGACAGCTCGACGTTGCGGCTTTACTTTCCAGTTGTTGTTTTTCCCTTTCCAGTTGTTCTTAACTTTCAATTTGGGTTTGTATACTGGCCCACTTACTTTTCCGCACTTACTGTTGTACCAGTTTCTACATAGTGTTACTTATACTACTTGCTTACTCTGTGGTGTTTGTTTACTTTACAAAGGCAATGCCTTCCCTTTTTACTGGGATTTACGCCTTGGTGCTAGTCGCCAGCCCCTGGCCTATGGAAGGCGGGATTGGGGTAGTCACGGCATGGGCCCCGAGGACGGGTTGTGACAAATTGGTATCAGAGGAGTTCGGTTCTACCGTAGACTCTGATCTTTTTTCTATGTGAAGCAATAGTGTTTAGCGTATTGGGTGTGGTTATCAGTCCAGGGAGTCCAGTGTTGGTGCGGCGGCCGACGTATCCGTACACCAGGACCCTTACAACTGATTTCCGACTTAATGCACGAAAACATTGATTGCGTGTGTGTTTCAAGTTTTCCTTGTGATTACTTTGCGTCAGCTCTCCAGGTATACTGTTCTGACCGTGGCGCATCTGTTTCCTTTTCAGAATATCCCCACGACGGCAACCAGCTAGGGTTCCGAGAGTTGAGCGTGACGACAGCCCACCAATCGACGAGGCCTCGGTGCAGGGCCCTTTTACAGTAGAGGCACCGGAGGTACCTCTACCCGCCGAGCCACCGATGCTTACAGCCCCAGCCGTGGACGATGCACGTCGACTTAGTGCACTGCATGAGTTCCAGCACCAGCGACCGCCCAGGTTCTGCGGGGATACGGACCCCCAGGCAGTCGAAGACTGGCTGGAGGCAGTTGTACGAGTTTTCCGGTTAGTGAGGACATCATCAGACCTCATGGTGATCCTTGCGGTGAGCCTACTGCACGCGGCAACAGGCAGATGGTGGTGCTTAATGCTCCAGGTGCACGATGAGGCATCTCTTCTTTGGACGGACTTTGAGAGCCTCTTCCGCTCAGAGTTCTTCCCAGCCACCCTCTGTGTGGTGTGCATCCAGGATCTTCTTCAGCTGCGGCAGGGCAGCTTGACCGTCGCCCAGTACTCGGTGAGATTTACTGATCTCTCATGTTACTCGACAGACATGGTACGAGACCCATTATTCCGGGCCTGGACCTTTGAGCTGGGATTGAGACATGAGATCAGGGTATCTTTGATCTCCCTCAGCATTCCGACTCAGGTAGGAGTACTGGAGCGAGCCCTTTTGATCGAGAGCTTTCTTGCTGAGCCTTCATCAGCAGCGAGACCTACCGTGGGGCGGCACGTAGCAGAGTCTTCTACGACAGGCAGTCGACGGATAACTCAGGGGTCCAGGAAGACCAGAACCTCACGTAGACGACCTCAGGACACTGGCTCAGCAGTGCGGGGCACACATCGTGGAGCTAGTCTTTCGAGAGGCAGGCAGTGCTACACATGCGGCGGGCAGAGCCACATGGCTCGTGACTGCCCGACCCACCGTGCTGAGGAGCAGTAGACGGTTGAGGGGCCACCCAGGCAGATGCATAGGGTCGACCGTGGCGGTCTGCAGGGAGGAGGCAGACGAGGCAGAGGATCTGGCCGAGCAGTAGGTGGTGGGCGACACTTTGAGGCTCTACCACCACCACCACCAGGAGGTCCACCCCGACCACAGGGAGCTGGCGGGCAGAGACAGGCACAACTCCATGCAGTGGAGGCTTACGACCACGGCGCGCCCGAGATGATTCAAGGTACTATCTGTGTCTATTCCACCCTTGCTGCAGTTCTTATAGACACAGGAGCGAGTCATTCTTTCATAGCTGCTGCCCTTGTTCGAAGCTCGGAGATTCCGACAGAGCCGTTGGCTCGATCCTTATGGCTAGAGACTCCTACGGGAGAAAACTCGACGATTACGCACTGGTGCCGGCAGTGTGAGATTACTCTAGGAGGCGAGATCTTCAGTTGGGATCTTCTTGTATCGGCGTCGAGGCCTTACGAAGTCATCTTGGGCATGGATTGGTTATCTACAGTCCATGCTCATATTGACTGTATTAGGCGCAAGGTGCGATGTGTACGCACCGACGGGAGCAGGTTCACCTTCACCGGCGAGAAGGGAGCCTTCGCAACACAGGATAGACTTCCGCAGAGGAGAGGACAACCCATCACTCATCAGTTGGCTAGCCTCATCCTAGGAGTAGTTGATGTGCGGAGTCCTAGTTTTCCTGTAGTGGTGGATCAGTATGTGGACGTCTTTCCCAACGATGTTCCAGGGCTACCTCCTCTCAGAGAGGTAGACTTTTATATTGACATGTACCCCGGGACAACCCTGATATCGACTCCAGCATATCGGATGGCCCCCACTGAGCTTCGAGAGCTACGGGTACAGTTGGAGGACTTGCAGGGCAAGGGATTCATCTGACCCAATGTTTCACCCTGGGCTTCCCCGATATTGTTCGCCAAGAATGCGGACGGGAGCTTGCGAATTTGTGTCTACTATCGTCGCCTGAACCAGGTGACGGTGAGGAAAAAGTATCTGCTTCTGAGGAATGATGACCTCTTAGATCAGCTCAAGGGAGAACAGTGGTTCTCGGAGATAGACCTCAGGTCTAGCTATCATCAGCTCAGAGTTCGGGAAGAGGACGTGCAGAAGACAGCCTTCATATGTCGGTATGGCCACTATGAGTTCATGGTTATGCCATTAGGAATAACCAATGCATCAGCAGTGTTCATGGGCCTCATGAATAGTATCTTTCAGCCATAACTCAATCAATTTGTCATGGTTATCATCGATGACATTTTGATTTACTCGACGACTGAGGAGGAGCAAGCATGCCACTTGCAGGTTGTGCTGGACACACTCCGAGAGCACCAGCTTTATGGTAAGCTCTCGAAGTGTCACTTCTGGATGTGTGAGGTCCACTTCTTGGGACACTTCATCTCTGAGGCGGGAGTTTGAGTGGATCCTGCGAACATCGAGGCAGTGCTATCTTGGGAGCCACCCAGGAGCGTGACGGAGGTTTGGAGTTTCTTGGGACTAGCCGGATACTATCAAGGATTTGTGCCAGACTTCTCCAGAGTTGCGGCACCACTCTCAGCTTTGACGAAGAAGGGGAAACCCTTTGTGTGGTCAGACATATGTAACCAGATCTTCCAGGATCTGAGACAGAGATTGACCAGCGCACCAATCTTGAGGTTGCCTGAGGAGGGAGTAGGGTACGTAGTCTACTGCGATGCATCAGGGACCGGACTTAGATGTGTCCTGATGTAGGAGCGGGCCGTGATCGCCTATGGATCACGTCAGTTGAGGCCACATGAGCAGAACTACGCTACCCATGACCTGGAGTTAGCAGCAATGGTCTTCGCTCTGAAGACATGGTGACACTATCTGATGGGCTAGCACTTTACAGTATTTTCTGACCATCAGAGCCTCAGGTACATCTTCTCTCAGATGGACCTGAACTTGAGATAGCGGCGATGGCTCGAGTTCCTCCAGGACTATGACTTTGAGATAGTCTATAATCCTGGGAAGGGGAATGTAGTAGTTGATGCTCTCAGCAGGAGGACGGGCATTCAGCTACTCGAGGAGGCAACAGAGCAGCTAGCCGCTTTGCGGATATCATTTGTGGATAGAGATGGAGCAGCCTTCCTTCAGTCTCTCACAACCACCCATCTACTACTACAGCGGGTCAGAGAGGCAGAGCATGGGGATGCTGACTGTGAGACGCGGCATCCACAGATATCCTCAGGACAGGCACCTGATGGTTTCTCCTTTCTAGCAGAGCATGACATCCTTTTCAGAGGACATACCTTGGTACCAGTTGCATTACGGGAGGAGGTGCTGAGAGATTTTCACACTTCTCCTTTGGAGATACATCCGGTAGTGGCGAAGATGTATCAGGATCTCAGACGACAGCACTAGTGGCCAGGCATGAAGAAGGTTGTGGTAGAGTTCGTTTCACGATGCCTCACCTGCCAGCAAGTTAAGGCAGAGCATCAGGTACCAGCAGGATTGGTACAGCCTTTGGAGGTCACGGAGTGGAAGTGGGACGGGATGTCTATGGACTTCGTGACTGGACTTCCATGCACTTCCAGAGGTCACGACTCCATCTGGGTGATTGTCGACCAACTCACTAAGTCGGCTCACTTCTTACCCATCAGAGAGCATGGCTCAGTGGAGAGCTTGGGGCGTCTCTACGTTTAGGAGATTGTACGGATTCACGGTGTGCCATCATCTATTGTCTCCAATCGAGATTCTCGCTTTACTTCCCGGTTTTGGAAGGGGTTGCAGGAGGCGTTCGGGATGCAGCTACGTCTGAGCACAGCCTTTCACCCTCAAACGGATGGTCAGACGGAGAAGACCATTCAGACTCTCGAGGACATGCTCCACGCATGTGTCCTCGACTTTGGTCACAGCTGGGAGGACCACCTACCCTTGGTGGAGTTTACGTACAACAACATCTACCACTCCACCATCGGGATAGAACCGTACAAGGCATCGTATGGTCGACCTTGCAGATCTCCTTTGTGCTGGACAGACCCTGGGGAGTCAGCACTTTTGGGACTAGAGATGGTCCGGGCCATGACAGAAAATGTCCAGATCATCCAGGAGAGGATGAGGACAGCTCAGAGCCAGCAGAAGTCTTATGCTGACAGGAGGCGGAGGCCACTAGAGGTCGGGGATGGATACCATGTCTTCTTGCGTGTCTCACCTCGACGTGGATTACAGAGATTTGGCCGAGGCGGCAAGTTGTCTCCATGCTTCATCGGACCGTTCCAGGTCCTCAGCAGGATTGGCGAGGTGGCTTATCTCCTGGCTCTACCACCTCAGTTGCACCGGGTGCACGACGTCTTCCACGTATCTCAGCTAAGGAGATACGTGCACGATCCGACGCACATCATTGACCATGGGGAGCTAGACATTGATGATGGGGAGACTTTTGAGGAGGTCCCAGTGGAAATCGAGGATCGACAGGAGTGGGTTCTATGTGGATGGTCGATTCCTCTAGTGTGCATCAGATGGCAGCACGGGAACCTCCATGAGAGCACTTGGGAGCGGGAGGCTCAGATGCGTGCTCAGTACCCACATTTTTTTCCCTGGTTTATGATGTATCTTTACAGGAATTTAAAGCCCTGAGGTGGGAGTGATGTAAAGACCCGTAAAATTTCAAGGAAATTTTTTTCTTAATTTTCTTTGGAATTTTACAAGAACGTAGTTTCTAACGGAACTTGATTCTGAGGCCCGGTGTGCCCGGAATCATTTTCCGAAATTTGGCTCGGGTACATTCAGTGAACGAACGAGCGGGTTTTTCTAACTTTTGAACTGGTGCTCGGAATCGAATTCTGAGGGCACCGATGGAATCGCAGCACCGGTATTTTCTTAGAAACACCTCTTCCGGAGTTGCATTTTCTCGGGTGTGGTTTTTAATTTTTGGGGTTAAGTTAAGAAATAAAATAAAGTGGTGCGACAACTTTATTTTTATTTCACTTAAAGCCACTTAAAAGTCACTTAAAGCCAGTTGAGCTAAGTTGAAGCGGATAGGGTGCAATCCAAAATATCCTACCCTCTTGGTAGGATATTTGTGAGGTGGGGCCCGCATGAACCCCACCGTTTCTTTTCCTCTAAGTAACGCACCCGCGAAAACTCCTCATTAATGAAAGTCAAATGGGGCATTTTCTAAAACTCTTAAACGCACCTATTAAATGGACAGTTAAGTCGTTACCATTAATTCACCGAATTAATGGTTCGTTTCTTAACATGTTTTCAAACTGTTGGCATAATAATTAAATAAGACCAACACCTTTTCTTTTTGTTGACGGGTTGATTGTTGAGAGGATTTGGAGAATCTATAACTTCATTCCCCTTCGCGAAGAATGCGAAGAACGCGAAGAACGCGAAGAACGTGAAGAACACCAAACCCTCAGGGATCGACGATGTGACGCCGTGTTCTGCGACGCCGTGTTCCGCGACACAGTGTTCCGCGATGCCGACGATTCTCCTTCCACGACGCTTCTTCCACGACGTTCTTCCCCGCAACAATCTCCGATCATCAACTTCTTGAGGTAGGAGATTACATACCTTTTAAATTTCCTTTGTTGATTTTATCCTTAACATGGATTTAATTCGTGAAATTAAATCCATGTTTTTTCTTCAACCCTTGGAGATCTTCAACGCGACGCCCTTCTACGATGATTCGACGCCCTTCCGCGACGCGACGATCCACTTCTTCCACGACGGTCAATTCTGCGAAGAACTCTCGTCCGACGAAATCTACGAGGTAGGGGTTTTATTTGAGAATAATATTTATTCCCATGGTTGTTTCTTCTAAAACAAAGAACCCGGATCAAAGTTCGATTTTAATTTATTAAAATTGTGTCTTGTTTTGTTTTTCATGTGTTGAATATTATTCCCAATTGTTATCACCTAACGCGGAGGGTGAGGGCCAAACAAACACGGCCCGACAACCCTCCGCAGTTTTTCATTGATGCGCGGATTGGCAGGCGACTACAAACGGGGCCGAAAGTTAATTTTGAAGGTTTTGAAGTGAAGAACGAGTCCCGGGACGAGCTCTGGCGAAGACCGCGCGTAAATCGGACCACCGGAGCGCGTCCGGTGGTACGCAGAACCCCTCGTCGGCGCGCCACGCCGGCATGGCGGCGCCCGGCGCGCCGCCGGGAAGACCGACCGTGGCTGAAGTCGCGGCGGCGCTGGCTGGTCCCGCGGCCACGCGGGACCGCGGAGGAGGGACACGGCTTAAGCCGTGTCCGGTGACATAGAGCGGCCCCACATGGGGCCGCGGCTCTCCTTCACGCGGGGGCAGCGCACCACCGCGTCGCTCAGCCGTAACCGGCCGAGCCGACCCCTGGCGGCCAGGCCGGGTCGCGCCCAGGCTGAACCGGGCCACCCTGGCCGGGTCGGGGCGCACCGGCCGGGTCAGACCCGGACCCGGGTCGGGTCGACCCGGTTCGGGCCGACCCAAGGTGGGGTGGATCGGGTCGGTCCGGGCCCAGACCCCCCGTTTTTGGACATTTTTTGTCTTTTGCCCGTATCTTGATCTACGAGCCTCCAATTGACGCGCCGTCAGTGGCGATACGATCCTTGGATCGAGACGGTCATTTCGATATATAACACTCAAGGTTTTGAAATACTTTGGGTTCGGCCGGGTTGGTTCGTACACGAAACCAACCGGGCCCTCGGAGCGGAAACACTCATATCTTGAGCTTCGGACATCCGATTGACGTGCCATCGACTTTGTTGAATCCCTCTAAGTGAGATGGATATTTTGGCTTACTCCACCTGAGGTTTGGACATAGGTGTTGTACGGTCGGGTTGGTTTTGACTTAAAAAACCAACCGGGACCCTGGGACGAAAAGACCAATAACTCTCAGACCGGGCGTCCGATTGACGCGCCGTCTGCGACGTTGAGTTCCTGTTGATGATACAGAAATTTTGGATACATCAACTCTGGACTATGTGTTAGTTGATGTATCAGCCTCTCGGTTCGTGGAGCGGACCCTCCCGAATGAGCTTGCTGTGTGCGGGAACCCTAGAGCTGGCTACTACTGTGACGACGACGACTGTATAGAGATCCTCAGTGGATTCGATGGCGACGACTACAGCACTCAGCGATCCTTTGTGGGTCAGTGCTACCGATCCTGTGTGGGTCTGATCCTATGTGGGTCAGCGCTTAGCGGTTCTATGTGGGCTAGCACCTACAGATCTTGTGTGGGTCTGATCCTGTGTGGGTCTTTGCGGGGGTTAGTTACCTATCGATCCTTCGTGGGTCGGATCCTTTGTGGGTCATTGCGGGGGTTAGTTACCTATCGATCCTTTGTGGGTCATATCCTTTGTGGGTCATTGTGGGGATTAGTATCTATCAATCCTTTGTGGGTTTGATGGCTTAGATGAATCAGTGGCAATATCTGATCATATTTATCGTCATACAAAGAAGTATTCCTGTGTGAGCTGAATCCTGCTTTGCTTTCCTTTGTGGATTGTGTTGTTCTATCCTGTGTTGTTTTACGTTTTGCTTTCCTTTGTGGACTGGTTTTACATGGGTTCGGATGTTGGAACTGAACGAGAATTGATGACTTGGGTATATGTATGGGCATATACCTAAGCAGTGTCGAATGTTACTTCGTGGTTTATACTTTGTGGATTCTGGGAGACCTTCAGGGGTCTCGGGGTCCCTACTGAGTATCTTATACTCACCCGTGCACGGGCTATGCCCGAACAACGTTGTGTTGGTTGCAGACGACGGACAGTGCTGATCATGGTTGAGGCTTGCAGAGCAGGACGGTACCTGGAGGTGGACCACTGGGTGGGACGTACTCGGAGCGGTCGGCTGGAACCGAGGAGCAGTGGAGGCTATCTGTACCCACCCTTCAGGTGGGATTTCCATTGGACAGGTCGATGTTGCGGCTTTACTTTCCATTTGTTGTTTTTCCCTTTCCAGTTGTACTTTACTTTCAGTTTGGGTTTGTATACTGGTCCACTTACTTTTCCGCACTTACTGTTGTACCAGTTTCTACTTAGTGTTACTTCTACTACTTTCTTGCTCTGTGGTGTTTGTTTACTTTACAAAGGCAATGCCTTCCCTTTTTACTGGGATTTACGCCTTGGTGCTAGTCGCCATCCCCTGGACTATGGAAGGCGGGCTTGGGATAGTCATGGCACGGGCCCCGAGGACAGGTCATGACAATAAATTTATTCAATCTACTGAAACATATTCAAAATACCATAAATCAGGTGTGAAATCTAATGGAATAATTTATCAAACAAGAGGAGTGTACATTTATACCAAACCAACTATATTTTTTAACAAAATAAGGCATAAAACATCATTTGCACACAAAACAATTAAAAATAAGGTTTCACGGCAAAAAATATCATATAAATAAGGTTATAACAGAATTTTAATGATGCAACATAAATGATAATGTTTTATGAAAAGGATATCCTACCACAAATCCATGGTGGAAAGGAAACACACACCTAAAATCACCCGATGCGGCTCCCAACACTCTAGATATATGAAGAACCACCATAAAAGAACCAGACCCCCATAAAAAATAATTCCAAAATATTTCCCTAGGTCTTTAATTACTAGGGGAGAAGAGGAAACCAAATCAAAAATGGAAGGAGAAGGAAGAAGGAGAAGAAAGGAGAGGGAATCTCACCTTGGAAACAAAAGGAATCTCCATATTCCCTTAGATATGCACCCTTAGAGGAAAGTTAATGGCATGGAACTTCTTGGATATTCTCTTAAGGTATTTAAGAACTAGGAAATTCTATTTGGGGTAAAAAGAGTAAAGGATTAAGGATTTATGAAAGAGGAAATTTACCTTAGAAAATATGGACGATTTCAGGATTCTTGAGAAGTTTCACCCTAATACTCAGCTAATATGAGCTCAAAATAGTTCAAATCGATAATGGGTTGAGACTAGGTATCCTGGTATATAGTGGGAGGTTGAATCACTGAAAAATTTCAAAAAATAAAAAATATATAAATGAAAAAAAAATTAAACTATAAATGGGCCAATGGGCTAGCCTAATACCTGAATAGGTAACACAAATTCACCATTCTTATTAATTATAAATGGGTCAAAAAGGATATTTAGACTTGAATATGTTAGGTTAGTAAAACTAGGAAGTGGAAGTAATCAAAAATGTTAAAAAAATTAAGGATTTATAAAAGAAACAAAATATTTTATTAAATCTGGAAATAGTCTCACAGTTTGGCCCAAATCATGAAATCACCACCCTTTTTTACATAAACTCCCATAAAAAGAAATGAGGAACCCAAATATGGATGATTAGATATAGATGAATCTTCAAAACTCAACATTAATATCACCCAAGACCTATGAAAAGGATCGTGATTTCCAATGGACCGAATCAAAACAAAGACATGAAATAATGAGTGTGACAATTCTCCCCACCATTAAAGATTTCTGCCCCCAGAAAGACATAGTGCTTTCCATGTGAAAGATAGACACCTAAGGATTTCTTATCAATATTATCCAGCCCCTCAATCCAATTAAATATCATTCACAATTAAAGGAACTTAAGCCTCTTTCCTTAAACAAAACACCAACTCACAGCCACTTCCTGAGAATAAACTGATGGGTCGAGTCACAACCTCCACATCCAAATTAAGAACCAGATTGTTGGGCCTTCTCCCAATGAAAAAAACGATCTCCCAAACCAAAGAGAAAACATGAAAATATAATATTCCAGGGGAGTCCATAATGGAATCCCCACCATTAAAAAACAACTAGCACTAGACAAGTTCTTATGATTAAAATCCATGAGACCCATGGTGGGTCTCCCCACCATTAGAAACCAACTAGAAACGAACATACAAGAATTCAACATGATCTAGAATCGGGCCTCACTCACACAAGACAACCAAAAATATCCTGCAAAAACATACCAACCCAAGTAGAGAGGAAAACAACATGAACATTTAATCCACCCAATCTCAAATAGAGGCATCAAGAACTGGGCCAACACTCTCTGCACAGATCCAAGCACCAACCAATTATGGTGAGGAGGGATGGGGACCCAATCATTGGGCCATTGAAACCACAAAAGAAAAAACAGAACTACCTCACTGAAATGGTAGAGGTTTCAGCTTAGAAATAATACCTACAATCCCAGGACTCCTGACTACGTGCCAGTTACACTCCGAAACCTATGGCTGGAGCTCTGATGGATGAAGCATCTCTTGCCTCACAGTCTGGCTTTGATAATCCCAAACTTTTACTTCATCCCTTAGTTCCACACAGTACCACATAACACTCCCAGGAAGAAATAATAGATTATGATACAACATTAAACTCTCTTCTTCAACAACACACTTTTACCAAAACCAGAACATGGAGATACACAACACTATTTCCTCTCACTCCAAACGAGGAGTCGAATGAACAGGGAACACAAAAACACCCACTAAACATCACCGATCACAACTACTATAACCGAAAGAATCACCATAAAGGGAAGGAACTTTAAATTGAGCCCAAATAGCTCTCTATTTCAAAAAACAGTCTGAGGTATCATTTGAAGAGTTGGGTTTATCATTTGAAACAAATCCTTAGGTTGATCTACTCCAAAGCCTGTCAATAGAGAACCATCTGTCTCCACATCACAACATCCTACACATCTTTAGAAACCCACTGAACATTACCCAAAAACTGAGCCACCAACAAGATATCATCTCAAAATGCAACAAGAGTATGAATTATATATCATAAAAAAGCATACCAAATAGACAAAACTTCTAAGAAATAGGATAAACCATCCACATAAGTATCGGTTCATAACAAACACCACAATTTTTTCAGCTCAAATCATTTTTGAAAAAAGAAACTAACTTAGTGGATTTTTCACATTCACCAAAATTGTTTCATCAAGTCTCAATCACATGAACATTTATGTGCCACCCCAGGAACTCAAATATCATTCCATACTGACCATTCATCCATATATCCAAAAAACCTTTCATGTGAGTACCCATGAAAAAGAAGGCAATAACAAAAAATCACCATTACAAAAAAAATCATGTACCTTCCAAAGGCACATTAACCACCAAATCAAAAAACATTTTCAGATTTCACAAGACAAACCACGCTTCATCAAGAACCATTTGATTAAAAAAATCCATTTCATTTAATATAACTTCCAAAAACAACCATTCTATTCTAAATAGGCCCTCCCCATTTTAAAAGAAAAATCAGAAAGGTCTATTTCAATAATCTGACAACCACAAAGGCCAAAACCTCTTTCCAAAGAAATACCATCCACTCAAAACCAGATTTCCTAAACCAATCCATCAGATTCAAACACTTTTCAACAGCCCAAAACACACCATTTAAAATAATTTTTCAGAATTACTTTAAAATATGTCATGATTTCCAAAAATTTCATTTCAACAATCCTTATGTTTAGATTAAGGAAAATTCAATCTTTCTAAATCATTTCCTCTTTATCCCCAAGATTTGTTTTAAAAAAAAGAAACCCAACATTCCCAAACCATTCACATATTAAATTTCAAAAAACCCATTTTCCACTTTTCAAAAACCAAACATTCCTTTAAAACCAATTTTCCCAATTCACACACAAGGATTTTCAAAATAAATTTCATAATTCAAGAAAGGCCCAAGAGACCCACAAAAGGGAACTACTATCGGTAGACGACTTGATCATATAGTTGGCCTCCATATGTCTAACACACCACCAACAGAAAGAATCTTCTTAGGACCATGCCTCGGGATCCACATGGCTTTCCAGGACCTACGAGCTCATGAGGACCATTAGTCTGACTCCCCATGTCGTATCCCAACCCCAAACAGTCATCAGAACCAAAGAAACTAATAAAACCAGACGTCTCATGGCCACCTGAGGATTGGAATGAGCGAGAGTTCATGATGATATTATCTAACCTACCCCTCGAGTCTCAAAAATCTTACTAAATATACCTTGACATCCCCAAATAACAAATGGATCTATATAAAGAAAGGTTCACTAAGAGCTATCCTCCTTTGATACCATTTTGTCACGAACCAGCCCAAGTCAACCCTAAACTGGTCACCCAGGATAGCCGGCGAAAATTCCCAAGAGGCGTTCCCAATTCTCCTGGGATGGCGACAAGCACCAAGGGAATCAATAGAGTAGACATGGGAACGATTTCGCCCAAACATAAATAATAAAACAACAACAAAGATAACTATACAGCCCAAACACATTTTTATAAAAAAAACTGAATTAGGCATCATGTATACAACAAAACTGCGAGAACAACTGAATGATACAACTAAACTGACCAAAACTGATGACCAAATAACTCCATGTGATCCTGCTGGTCACTCTCCAACAAAATAATCACATGCCTCTCAATGCGATTGAATATAAGTTGAAACCTACACAATGGACAAAAACTGAAAAGAACTATTGGCATGAGTATTAAAACTCAGTAGGCTAGCCAGATAATCTATTCCCAATGCACATCCTTTAAAATATGAGAAACATCAATTTAAAGTTTGAACTACATTATATATAAAACTATGGTTTTCTACAAGGTTACTCAAAAACAAATTAAAATCAATTTCACTTATTCCGTTCCAAAACTAGATTCATTCAACTAGAGTGTCAATAGCATTTTCAAGGGGAAAGTGATGTTTACATTTTCAGATTTTCGGAAGAGGATAAAACAATTTAATTTTAAAACCGTTTTCATAAACCTAATCAAAACCAGGCCACCAATTTCCAAGAAAAATAGTACATAAGAATTCATAATAGTAATCACACAACAAGGGAAATGTAAATATATATACAAGAATCATATTCATCAATACAAGCAATTGAAATCCAATAGACATGGGGGGACCTAGGAGATCAAGAACAAACTAGAACATACTAATACATGAGACTCCATACCCATTTGCACTCTACACATGATGAAAATAAAAACGCCCAAATTTCTGGCCACGCTAACTCAAGACAGACAGAGGGGCCCAATCCCATAGTAATAAACCAAAAATATATCCACCTACTATGGGACACTGGTCAGTCCATCCACTACATGTGTAGCAATAATTTATAGAATGTTCTCTCAATATGTCATATTCCCATTCCTCATGTATATAAAATGGGGGTGTGTCAATCGATGCCATCTGAGCATCCAATCACAACATATATATAATGATATTTCACAACTGACATCACCCTGAGTCACTCCAAGGACCAACTCATGCCATTAATCAAACGTACATAAAGAGTCCAACCTGAGGCACTCTCATAATATATCAAAAGTATTCCTCAGTTAGTATTTCCCTTCTATTATATACATACAATCATTTCATGAGAAACATCCACAGGAGGTTTTCATAATAAACAATTTCACCATTTTTCACAAAGTGGCCAAATATGCCCTTAAGCATTTCTCAAAACAAACAATTTCCAAAGGTACACATTTAAATCTTAATAAAGAGGTGTATAAACACCATTTACAATATCATACTCCCTTTATAAATCCGTTAAAACACTATGGTTACATATTCAAAACACGACCATTTTCCTAAGGATGCCAAACATGCCATTTTATGGTAACATTGGCCAAAGCTTATTATAAACCAAAACCCATTTATTTGTAAAACCAAATCCACATTGGAAATCCATTAAAGGATCCCAAAATAAGATTTTTCATTCTTCCAATGTATTTATAAATCCAAAAAAATCATTTTAAATTGCACTAGACACATAAAATCCAACCGAGAAATTTACCAAACACATGACATGAATTGTTTAACAAAAAAACTTATTTTATGCACTTGAAAAGGTATAAAATACCATTTTGATGCCATAAATTTATTCAAGATACTGAAACATATTCAAAATACCTATCATGTAATAATTTATCAAACAAGAGGAGTGCACATTTATACCAAAACAACTATATTTGTTTAACAAAATAAGGCATAAAACATAATTTGCACACAAATCAATTAAAACTAAGGTTTCACAGTAGTAAATATAATATAAATAAGGTTATAAAATAATGATAATGATGAAACTTAAATGATAATGTCTTGTGAAAAGGATATCCTACCACAAATTCATGGCGGAAAGGAAACACACACCCGAAATCACCCGATGTGGTTCCCAATAATCTAGATCTATGAAGACCCACCATAAAATAACCAAACCCCCATAAAAATCATTCCAAACTAGTAACATAGGTCATGAATGACCAGGGGAGAAGAGGAAACCAAATGAAAATGGAAGGAGAAGGAAGAGGGAGAAGAAAGGAGAGGGAATCTCTCCTTGGAAACTAAAGGGCTCTTCATATTCCCTTAGATATACACCCTTAGAGGAAAGGTAATTTCATGGAACATATTGTATATTCTCATTAGGTCTATAAGAACTAGGAAATTTGATTTGGGGTAAAAATAGTGTAGGATGAAGGATTTATAAAAGAGACAATTTACCTTCAAAAATCTTGACGATTTCAGGAATCTTGAGATGTTTCGCCCTAATAATCGGATAAGATGAGCTCTAAAGAGTCAAAATAGACAATGGGGGTGCGCCTAGGTATTTTGGGATCTAGTGGGAGGTGGAATCACCAACAAAATTTCAAAAAATAATAAGATATAAAAGAAACAAATTATTTTTCTTAAAATTGGAAATGGGCCCATGGGCTGGCCCAATACCTGAATAGATAACCCAAATTCACCATGCTTATTAATTCATAATGGGTCTAAAAGGATTTGTAGGCTTGAATATGTCAAGGGAGGAAAAATAGGAAGTGTAATGAGTCAAAAATGATAAAAAATGAGGTATTAATAAAAGACACAAATATGTTTTTAAATCTGGAAATGGTCTCCAGGTTTGGTCCAAATCATGAAGTACCCTTTTTTAAAAAAAGTCCCAAAAAAAAGAATTGTGGAACCCAAATATGGATGATTATATATAGATTAATAATAAAAACTCAACATTAATCTCACTCGTGACCCAAGAAAAGGATCGATATTTCCAATGAACCGGATTAAAAAAGACATGAAAAATAGAGTGTCACAACTTATTTTATTATCTTTTTTATAGTAAATTAATATTATTTTATTTTTAGGTTATATGATAATGATATCAATAAATAGATTCCACAAATTATAGCAGCTTCTCTTGAATAACATCGACAAAATAAATTCTCCTACTATTTTCAAAAACTAGTAACGTAAATTATTTATAGTTTAACATATAAAATAACTTTATTACTTGTTATATTTATAATCATTTTTAAAAATTTCAAGTATCTCAACATGCTGATAAAATTTATAATCGATTGTGTGTCTCGAGTAACCCACCATCTAAAATTATTAAATTTTTTAATGCATATGTCATGTATGGTTTTTGATTTCATACACGTGCATATGGGGAATAAAAAAATAATGAATAGTTGTGTCCACTTGAGAGGATATCATAATAGAGAAAATGAAGTTTAATTTTACTTCATGCTGGAAGAAATTATTGAATTGTGTTATCTGGGACATAATTATATAACAATGTTTAAATGTCAGTGGTTGGATACTGATAGTGAATTGCATATTCATCTGACCCATGGAATCGTTGATATTAAATATAAAAGTCTTCTTGAAGTAAATGAAACATTTTATTGTCTTATCAGGCACATTAAATTTATTATGCTAATTACTGTTCTAATTTAAAATAGATGGGTGATTGGTGGAGCATAATAAATATTAAATCCTAGGAAAATCAATTTACTCAAAGTGAATGAGGTTTCGCTAAATTCCAAGGAATTGAAAATTTTCAAGAAACTGCTCTAAATCCATCTTTTTCATGAAGATACATGAATATCAATGATGAAACCTCCGTATTTAAGGATCGATAGTGACGATAGTGTTAATGATGTTACAAATAAATTTGAAACGACAAGAGATGATGAAAAAAAACTCTTAAGTAAATTGATGTAGCTGAGGAGGAATATGAATTAATTGACATCATCAGATATGAATATGAGGATACATATGAAGATTGACATGCTTAAATGTTGGTTATAATCATATATAATAGTTGTTTTTAACTATTTTCTAACAATAATCATTTCACATTTCAGATGGACCCCGATATGTTTCATCAGTTGTAGGAGTCTTGTCACATAAATGAAATATTTTAAATTTATGTTTTATTTAATTTCCATTATTTCTATGTTTTGGGGGTTTTCCATGCTTTTTTTGGGGGAAAGGGTGAGTTTTCATGATTTGGACCAAACCGTGATCCCATTTCCAGATTTAAAAACCAATTTTATTTCTTTTATAACTATTTCATTTTTTAATATTTTTCACCCATTCCACTTCCAAAATGGAATTCCATGACCTATTAACACCACCATTGAAATTTGGAACCTTTAGTATTCTATAATAATGGTAGATTTGGGTTTTTATTTAAAGAATTGGGTCATCCCGAAGGCCCATTTCCAGTTTCAAAAAAACAAATTTTTATAATTAATAACTTATTAAATTTTAAGGAATCTTTTGTGATTCCAAGTCTAACCCAAGAAAACGGAACCCTGACGTGTGCCCATACTCTTTCCCCTCTATTTGGAGCTTTTATTCATCGCGGATGAGTGCAGCAATTTATAGGGTTCTCAAATCGTTCAGATTTTAAGAGGTAACTTCTTTCCTTCATAACTCTCTCAATTATTACTCTTTTTCCTCTATTACAATTCTATATTCAACCCTTACTACTCCTCATATAACCTAACATAAATTTCAACCCTCCAAGTCGCTCAAAATATCTTTGGATCCCCATTTTGATGGGGGGATTTGGTGGAGGAACTTTAAAGAATCTCAAGTAAGTGTCTCTCCTACTTAGTTCCTCCCCTTTCCAGGAAGTTTCTTTCAATTTAATTTAAGTCTAAAATTAAAAAGGGGGTAGGTTTTATAACATAGGGTTTAAAATTGGATTTTATGGGTCAATTATTGTTTTTTTAGGTTCTATCTAAGTCCCTCTTGGTGCTGTTGTGGTGCGACTTGATTTTTGCACGATGATTCAAGGATTTCCTTTGATTCGGTAGGTGATTCCATTGGTATTAAATCTTTGTGAACTAGATACTTTATTTATAGTATTTTCATGTCTAATTAATTTTAATGTTTCATAAAAAAAATTCATGTCATTTATAAAGCAAATGAATTTTAAGTGCTAAGTTTTGGTGAAATTGGGGGTTTTTCATATAAATCTTTTATTGGTTCATTAATGGATGCCCTATAATTATGTAGTTTATTCTATTGAACTGTATTAAGTATGAAGATAATATTTTCAATGTTCTTATACTTTGGTTTTTGCTAAAAATTGTTTTTAGGTGATGTTTGTTAAATAAATGATTTTTTGGGTACAAATTTGGTGTCAAATTGGGTGTTTTACATGGCTATTCTATGTGATGCTTATTGGGGTTGTTTTATAACTCATTTAATGGGTTTATATAAATTTTTTTGGTGTTTAAAATTTGGATTTGGAAAATATTATTATGCACACAGTGTTCAAAGTGTGGTTTTAAATGTGATTTTTCTAGGCAAAGTATTGTTAGTTTTCGTGAAGTTGTTTGTAAAAATAATAAAAATGTTTTGTTGTGTTACTGAATTGGTATAAAGTGTGTAGAGATACTGTACTATTTTTATGTTAATATTAGTGTTTTTATATGAAAATGGATATATTTATCTTTCATTAATTTTTTGAGCACAAAGGGGGAATCCCGGGTACCTAGGTGGGCGGATTTGTACTAGTACGACTAGTGAACAAGATGGGTTTTGTCCCTATTTCACCTAGAATTTGGATAAAGACAACTATAAATAAACTATATGGTGATTATTTGTGACCACTAGGTTATGGGTATGTTCCCTACTAGTGGCTCATTCATGAGAACATTTTTTCTAGGGTTACTTTACACCAAGGTATGAGGTACATAGGCTCGAGACAATCTAGTGCCTAGGGGTGTTCCCGATTTTGTTTCTCATTGGATTTGTGGTTTTTTCCTTATATTAGGGTGTTTCTGGATGTGAATTACAATATATAACATGTATTATTTAAATTTTTTAACATTCTAAAAGGTTTATTTTGAAAATAGTTTTCAATTGAAAGTTATGTTTCTTTGAATTTATCACTAATTTTCTTTGCATATTAAAACTGCTTCCTTTTTCACCTTGTATTGCATGAACATTGGAATAATTGGGTGGTATCCTATTGGGCTTAGTCATAAACCCTACTTACACCCCTAGGGTTTATGTATACTTGGTTATGTTCGACTTAGGTAAAGGAAAGGCTTTGGGTGGTGGCAATTCGGGTTGTTAGTTCTCATCATTGGGGCGGAGTTGTGGAGACAGCTTGTGGGTGATGACCCATTATTCTGTGGAGTCCTTGGGGATATTTTGATGTTGTTTCATTTTTTTCTTGGGAACTTTTTTTCATTTGAACTTATTAATTCAGTTCTGTATTTTTTTATAAACATTTTTGGTTCAGATTCAGCTTACCAAATGTTTTTGATGTTTTATGTATACATATTCGGGTGAATCGTTCCCAAACCAAGATAAATGACACTCGGGCACTTGTGCCGGCCTGGGGGTATAGGGAAAACCCTTCAGGCCTTTCCAAAAAAATATGTTAGGTTCTGGTATTGGTGGCGACCAGATTCAGTTCGTGACAAAATGGTATTAGAGGGGGTTAATGTTTTTTGGGTTATATTGTTATTTTTAGATGAGTCAAGATAGACAGGAGCTAGGATTGTATGGGCTCGGGGTTTTTGTTGTGAGTAGGGTGACTGGAACATGCCTCTCATGGAAGAACTTGAGTCACCATGGGGCATTGTAATTTATGGATTGACTTCACTTCCAAGTGAGGCGTGTGAGCTGCAGACCACACGTGGACATCGGGCGGAGGTGCAGTAGTTATTTCTTTTATTTCTAAAATGTGTTTAGATTACTTATATTTTATGTATTTGATTAAAATTTCAATAATTTTGGTATTGATTATTTTTTTTTGAATGTTGCATTTTGTAGCAACATGTTTCCCCGAAAAGCTCCCACGTACCCACAGGAGGACGCCAGAGAGAGTTCTCCCACACAGATTTATCAGAGTCTAGTCGATTCTATTTTCCGGTCTATCCAAAATCTAGGGTAGGGACCAACTCTTGCTCCTATTCATACTAGGGTAGAAGAGATTGTTCCTATAAAAGATAAAGCTCAGGAGTTTCTAAAAAAGAAGCCTCCTACCTTCCGAGGCAGCTCAGAACTCCAGGATGCAGAGGAATGGCTCGAGAATATCGAGTGTATGTTTGAGTTTATGGAAACACCTAAGGAGCTTAGGGTGAAGTGTGCCTCCTATATGTTGGAGGGTCCAAACCATAAGTGGTGGGAGTCAGTGCTTCAGACCTGGAAGAATTAGGAAATGTGTGGGGGAGATTTCAAGGTCGTCTTCAATGAATAGTTTTTCCCTGAGGTCCTGGCATATGCCAGGTCCTGAGAGTTCATGGACCTTGTTTAGGGGAATCTTTCTGTGATGAAGTAAGCCAACTATTTAACTGGGTTGGTTCTTTATGCCCCTGAAATTGTCTCAAATGAACAATTAAAGGCCCATAGTATTGATAATGTCTTACGACCAGAGATATACTCTCGGGTCTTCATGTTCAAGATGAGGACCTATGCTGAGGTCGGTGACCGGGCGTTTATGGTGGAGATTGACCATAAATGTAGGGCTGGTTTTTCTAATACATTATTATTAGTGGGAAGTGTAAGCTCCATATAGAAGAAGAGGAAGAAAGAGGATCAGGTGAATAAGGGAGGTGGCATTTCAGGCCACTCCTCTAGGTAGTTTCATATGGGGCTTCTAATGTGAGATCGGTCATGTGATATCATTGTGGGAAACTGGGGAACAACCAACTAGCATCCCCACTTCCTCTGAAGCCCTATTACTAATTTGGAGGTCTGGGTTATCTTTAGAGCTTCTGTGGGGTGGCACGTCCACTTCCGAGTGAGGCAGGGTCAGTGGCTTCAAGAGGAGTGTCAACACAGTCTAAGCTATTGAGGACTGGGGGATCTCGATTTGGAGGCTATGGTGGTAGGTATAAGTTATCTTCTGGGAATATAAAATTCAGGCCATATCCACATACTATAATTCATCCTTGGGAAAAGACCGGACATCTCCATGTAGTGGATTAGGCTCCAGCAGGATCAGAGGCGGGACCGTCGACAGTTCGAGGTACCATTCTGATTGCATCTTCTATAGTTGTTGATCTTTTTGATACTGGATGCTCTGTTTCATACATTTCTGCCCATTCTGTTGACATGCTGAATTTTCCAACTTATTTTATGTCTTTTGCAATGGAGTTAGTGACACCGCTAGGAAAGGAGCAGGGCCTCAGGTGCCCCTAGTGTGTGCTTTCTATGTCAGGGGTTGAGATGGAGTGGGACCTCTTGGTTCTAGATATGGAATTTTTTGAAATAATACTTGGCATGGATTGTATAGTACACTTCTAGGAATATATTGATTGCTACATGAGGTGAGTGAGTTTCATGCAACCTGATGGGAGTCGTTAGGTTTTTCAGGGAGAATGGGATCCTTAGTCGAGTCACGCTAGACCTCCACTCCCAGAGTTGGGAAGTCTAACCTTCTAGTTATCATCACTCATGATAGAGGATTATGGTCTTTCCCTTCAAGGTGTACTACCATATGTAGCGAATGATTTTATGGAGGTATTCTCGGATGATTTCTCAGGATTTCCCTTGGAGTGGGATGTGGAGTTTTCTATTGATCTAGCATCGGGAACACAACTGATGTCTCTTCCCTCTTATCACATGGCCCCCACCGAGATGAGGGAATTAAAGATATATCTGGACAACTTAGAATCCAAAAGCTTCATTTTCCCGAGAATCTCTCCTTGGGCCGCTCCTGTGTTTTGGAAAAAACTACTAATGGATCTCTCCAGTTGTGCATTGACTACCTGAATTTGAATAAGGTAACAATTAAGAATAAATACCCTTTTCCTAGTATAGGTGATTTGTTCGATCAGTTGAAGGGGGAAAAGAGGTTCTCAAAGATAGACCTACATTTGGGGTATCATCAACTCATCTTGAAGGAGTCAGATATCCCAAAGATAGCCTTCTGAAGTAGGTATGACCACTTTGAGTCTTTGGTCATGCCCTTTAGATTGACCAATGCTCCAGCGGTCTTTATGAAACTCATGAATAGGGTGTTCCATCAGTATCTAGATTCCTTCATTATAGTGTTCATGGATGAAATTATAGTATACTTTGGGTCTAAGTAGGAACATGAACATCACTTGAGGATCATATTGGGAACATTGCGGGATCACCGCCTCTATGAAAAGTTGTCAAAGTTCCCTTCATGAATTAGGGAAGTGAGATTTATGGGGTATGTGATCTCTGGGCAGGGAGTTTTTGTGGATACCAAAAATATTAGTGCAATTATGTCATGGTATAAGTGAAGAATGTGTTTAAGATCAAGAGTTTCTTTGGCCTGGCTGGCTATTATAGGCGATTCGTTCAGGATTTCTCTCGACTTGCTTCACTAATGACCACCCTCACCCAAAAAGGGGTGAAGTTTTTATGGGGCCCAAAATGTCAGGAATCGTTCATGGAGCCAAAGAGGTGGTTGACTACCACCCCCGTGCCGATTTTTCTGGAGGTTGGAATGGGATATGTGGTTTATTGTGATGCTTCAAGTATGGGTCTTGGGTGTATGGTTATGTAGGATGATCACGTGGTGGCATATGGCTCTCGCCAACTCCAACCACATGAAAATAACTACCTGATCCATGACTTGGAGTTGGAAGTGATGATTCATGCTTTGAAGACTTGGCATCACTACCTCTTTGGGGAGAAGTTTGTGGTCTGCTCTGATCACAAAATCATGACCTATATCTTCTCACAAAAGGACCTCAACTTGAGGTAGCTTCATTGGATCGAGTACTTGTAGGGGTTCGACTTTGATATTGTCTATACCCTAAGAAAGGGTAATGTGGTGGCAGACTCTTTGAGAAGAAGAGTTCCAGGGCAAGCTTTGAGGAATTCCAATGATGAGTGGACTTTGATGGGGCTCTTTTCTCAGATGCATGTGGAGACCAAGGAACACAGTGGAGGTGTGTTCTTCACAAGCGTCCAGATGACTCCTTATCTATTGGAGTTGATTCAGTGGGAAAAAACCCAGTGATGAACTTTTTTAGTGGTCGAAGTTGTTTCTTCATGGTGGGGAGAGATCCTCTAATTGGTCGTCATCTCCCCAGGGCATCTTTTGATTTAAGGGATGTTCAGTAGTGTTGTTATCTCTGTGGAATGTGGTGATGGAGGAAAGCCACCAGTATCAGTGGGCTATCCATCCGGGTTTAACTAATATGTATTTTTATGTCCATCGGTAGTTCTTGTGGCCTCGTATGAGAGAAGACATAGCGGACTTTGTGTCGAGATGCTACACATGCCAGCAGGTGAAAGAAGAGCATCAAAGGCCCTCTAGTTTGCTCCAACAATTACCCATTCCTACTTGGAAGTGGGATGAGGTCACCATGGACTAAATTTTTGGATTACCTCATACACCTTAGGGTATTAATGTCATTTGGTTGGTGATTTATTGTTTTAAGAAATCATCCCATTTCATTCCGATCAAAGATACAACAAAAGTGGATGAGTTGGGCCGTGTGTATCTTCAAGAGTTGGTGAGACACCATGGTGTGTCATCAGTGGTTGGCTCAGATAGAGACCCCTATTTCACTTCATAGTTTTGGGAAGGCCTTTAGAAAGCCTTGGGGTATCAGATTAAGATGAGCATGGCATACCATCCTCACATGGATGGTCAGACAGAGCAGACAAATCAGATTTCGAAGGATATGCTCCGTGCATGTGTCTGGATCATTGAAGGTTTCAGGGATATCCATTTGGTATTGATTGAGTTTTCTTATAATAACAATTATCAATCAAATATTTTAATGGCTTCTTTTGAGGCACTCTATGGTCATCCTTGTCGGTACCACTATGTTGGGATGAGGTAGGTGAGACTTCACTGCTAGGGCTGAGTCTGGTGTAGGAGACCTCTGAGAATGTCAAGAAGATCAGGCAACACTTATTGAAAACTCAGACTCTTCATAAATCTTATGTTGACTAGAGGCATTGAGACTTAGAGTTTTCTATGGGTGATAAGGTATTCTTGAAAGTGGCCCCTTGTCTGGGCCATCGTCGATTAAGGAAGCAAGGGAAGCTAACTTCGCGATATGTCGGCCCTTTTGAGATCACCGAGCATATTTTCAAGGTGACATATTGGTTTTATTTACCTTGTTTATTGACATCCATCCATGATTTCTTCCATGTCTCCCAGTTGAAGAAATACAACCGGATCCATCCCATGTGGTGAGTTGGGATGAACTGGAGATAGAGCCTGACTTGTCAGTTTTTGAGTGGCCATTGAAAATAGTGGAATCATAAGAGAAGGTTCTTGAAGTAAAGTCTATTATTCTGGTCCAAGTTCATTGGTATAATGGTAATGATACACATGAGACATGGGAGCAGAAGTAATTATTTGAGGAAGATTATTCGTTCATGTTTTCTGCTCAATATTCAGGTTTACTTTTCAGGAGGAAAAGTTTTCATGGTGGGGAGAATTGTCACATACATGACATATGTTAAAGGTATTTTTCATTTAATTTCTATTTTTTATTTTTTTTGGGGGTTTTTAATGCTTTTTTTTGGGAAAGGGTGAGTTTTCATGATTGGGTCCAAACCGTGAGCTCATTTCTAGTTTTAAAAATCAATTTTTTTTATTTTATAACTATTTTATTTTTTTAATATTTTGCATCCATTCCACTTCCAAAATGGCATTACGTGACCTATTAACACCACCATCTCAATTTGAAAACTTTATTAGTCTATAATAACAGTGGATTTGGGTTTTTATTTATGGAATTGGACCAGCCTGAAGGCCCATTTCCATTTATAAAAAAACAAATTTGATTAATTAATAACATATTCAATTTTAAGGATTTTTCGGTGATTCAATGTCTCACCCAAGTACACTAAACACAGGTGTGTGCCCATCCTCTTTACCCCCCCCCCCCCTATTTGGAGCTCTTATTCATCACAAATGAGTACAGAACTTCATAGGGTTTCTCAAATCGTCCAGATTTGAAGAGGTCACTTCTTTCCTTCATAACTCTCTCAATTCTTACTATTTTTCCTCCATTCCAATTCTTAATTCGACCCTTCTTTCTCCTCATATAACCTAACATAAATTTTATCCCTCCAAGTTGCACAAAACATCTTTTGAACCCCATTTTGAAGGGGGGGTTTCGTGGAGGAACTTTAAATAATCTCAAGTAAGTGTCCCTCCTCCCTAGTTCCTCCCTTTTCCATGAAGTTTCATTCAATTTATATAAATTCTAAAATGACTAGGGGTAAGGTTTGGAACCTAGGGTTTAACCTTGGGTTTTATTGGTCAATTCATTTGGTTTCAGGTTCGATCTATTTCCCTCGTGGTGCAGCGGTGGTGCGACTTGATTTTAGCACGGTGATTCAAGGGTTTCCTTTGATTTGGTAGGTGATTATTTTTGGTACACAATCTTTGTGACCTATCTGATCTATTTATGGTTTTTTCATGTATATTTCATTTGAATTTTTCTATAATAATTGGTTTTAGTGGCAATTATAAAGAAAATGAATTTTAACTGTCAATTTATGGTGAAATTGGGGGTTTTCATATAAATATTTTATTTGTTTATTAAAGGATTCCCTATAATTATTAATTTGATTTTATTGAACAGTGTTAGGTCTAAAAATAATTTTTTCAATGTTATTATCCTTTTTTTGGTGCTTGAAAATTGGTTTTGGGTGACGTTTGTTAAGTAAATGATTTTTTCGAGTACCAATTTGGTGTCAAATTGGGTGTTTTACATGGCTATTCTATGTGATGCTTATTGGGGTTGTTTTATAACTCATGTAATGGGTCTATATAAATTTTTTCAGTGTTGAAATTTCCTCTTTATAAAATATTATTATGAACATAGTGTTTAAAGTGGGGTTTTTAAGGGTTTTTTTTGTGCAAAGCATTGTTAGTTTTTGTGAAGTTGTTTGTAAAAAAAATAAAATTGTTTTGTTGTGTGACTTAAGTGGTATAAAGTGTGTAGATATATTGTACTATTTTTATGAGACTAGTAGTGATATTTTATATGAAAATGGATATATTTATCTTTCTAAAAAATTTTGCGCACAAAGGGGGAAGCCCGATACCTAGGTGGGTGGATTTGTACGGGTGTGGATAGTGAACAAGATGAGTTTTGTCCTTGTTCCACTTAGCATTTGGATAATGAAAACTATAACTAAACTATATGGGTGATTATTGTAAACCATTTGGTTATGGTTATGTTCCCTACTAGTGTATCGTGCATGAGAATGGATTTTTCTATGTTTACTTTACACCGAGGTAGGACGTACACAGGGCCCGAGACAATCTAATGCCCAAGGGTGATCCCTATTTTGTTGATCATTGGATTTGTGATATTTTTCCTAGTATTAGGGTGTGTTTGGATATGAATTATAGTATATAACATGTATTATTTAAATGTTTTAACATTCTTAACGTTTTAGTTTGAAAACATTTTTCAATTGAAAGTTATGTTTCTTGGAATTTATCACTTCTTTTCTTTGCATATTAAAACTGCTTGCTTTTTCCCCTTGTATTGCATGCACTTTAAAATCAATGTGTGTTATCCTATTGAGCTTAGTCTCACACCCTAATTACACCCTTTGTGTGTAATTATAATTTGTTATGTTTGAATTAGGTAAAGGAAAGGCTTTGGGTGGTGGTGGTTCGGGGTGTAAGTTCCCATCCTTGTCGCAGAGTTGTGGAGATGGCTTAGGGGTGATAACCCCTTGTTGTGTGGAGTCCATGGGGCTGTTTTGCTACTATTTAATTGTGTCTTTGTACCTTTTTTATTTCATTTGAACTTTTGTATTCAGTTCTTTATTTTTGTATAAACCTTGTTGGTATGAATTTTTTCAGATTCAGTTTACCAAATGTTTTTTATGTTTTATGTATATATATTTGGGTAAATCATTCCCAAACCAAGATAAAAGATACCTGGGCACATGTGCTAGCCCGTGGGGATATGGAACGCCCTTCAAGACTTTCCATAGGCCAAGTTTGGTGCCAGTATTGGTTGCGACTATATTCATTTCGTGACAAGGCTGATCTACCTTTAGACGAGAAGGATGTTGGATCATTTGACCCTTAGACTGGTGGAGGTTTATGGAGGACTCGAATGGGTGTGGTCTTGCCCGATTGATCATTCCTGACATTATACCGAAGTGACATCCACATATTTACATTGATCTATGCATGTAGAGGTGTGTTTACCTTTTTATTTTGGTTACGTTTCATTAATTTATTTACATACTAATTGCTTGATTATCTATTTTTTCATAGTTTTTTACATATAGATATTGGATAGGGGAGCGCTATATTGCGCAATTATTTTTTGTAAAGCATTGGTCAAATGGGATGAGATTCCCATTGATATTCATCACTGCATGTTTGATCATTGGAAGGTATGTAAATAAATAATATTTATTTTGAAATTTATTTAATTAATAACTTGATATTATAATTTATTTTTAGGGTTTATGGTATCCCATTGATGAGATCATGTGGGAATCTATCTGTAAGGAATGATAGGGGTGTATGAATGAGCATTGCCATTTATTTTTCCCAATATAAAAAGGAAATAAATGATGAAAGAAAGAGTGACATATTTTGATGAGTCTTTTCACACCCATCGATGTGATTACATTTCATCTCAGATTTGTGATGGATGATGTTTAAATTGTTTGGGTGGATGTTTTTATAGGATATCATTAGTAGGTCAATAAAACTAGGGGATACGGGAGGTGACACATCGAACCGGTAGTTGTACATTTTGTACGGACATGGAACATATGATAAATAATTTTTTTAAATAATTTATATAAATTTAAATATAACTATTTATTTTATATTCAAATCGGTAGTCGAACAACCTGATGTTATAGAGTTCGGCAATTATAGGAGGATTTACAATGATCTAGTCACTAGAGATATAAGAGTTAACTGCCAACATCAGATTGTGGTAAGTATAATTTATTTTTGAGTTTTAAAATTAATTGAAAATAATATTTTAACTATTTTATTTTTAAATTACAATTGATTGAGTCATATGAGGTCATGAAGTCTTAGTCACAAAGTGAGAGTCAGGTCGAGAACGATGATCTGAACAGTGCCTGTAAATTTGATGAGGCGGCATGGATGCAGGGGACCCAGTATTCCTTCAAGAAAGTTCGATTTGTTGGTATCAGTGCTTGATTGATGCTAGATATTTAATATGGTACTGCAGCGATGTCGGTGTCCAACTCGAGAGGAGCTCATGGAGATTCATCATCATCTGGTGCACATTATCAAGAGCAGCTACGTGGTCATTGTGAATTCATAGATAGTATGCTTAAGGAGCAGTAGGAGATGAGTCGATGGCAGTAGCAGGAGATGCACCAATGGCAGCAGCAACAGGAAGAGCTCTAATGATAGCAATAACAACATGAGGAGGAGATGCATCGATGGCAGCAGTAGAAGTAGGAGCAGATTGAGTACATAGAACGTTTGACTCATGATTTAGGGATGGAGTTCCCTCCACCATCTCCTCCAGCTCATCCAAAGGATCCTCCCTCAGTGATATGTTTTTTTATGATAAAATATTTGAATGCAATTTTTATTGTAATATTAACTATTTATATTTCTATATAGAGCATTTTTTATATTGTTTTGAATATTGCAATTTTTATATTTTATTTAATTTATTATTTTTTATTTAATTTTTTTATTATTTTATCACATTATTCATTATTTTTATTTTTTAATATTTTTTATCTTTTATTTCTTTTCTCATTATTTTTTTATATTTTTACGAATATTAAGGTCTTAATTATTTTATATATTTTTTATTTTTATAATATTAATATAATTATTTAATTAATATTAAAAATAATATTATTATTATATTAATAATATTATTATTAATATTGTTTTATTATTTTACTAATATTTATATTATTATTTCATTAATATTAATAATATTAATATTATTTTATTATAATTACTATATTAATATTATTTATATTATTAATATTAGTATTATTATTATTACTTTCCAATATTATTTTGTTATTAATTTCTAATATTATTTTATTTTTATTAATAATATTTTTTTACTGAATTTTATTTATTTTTTATTTTTTAAGATATATATGATGGGTCTTCTGTGACGAGGGGTATCTTTGAAAATATTTGTTAAAAAAATATCGGGAAAAAAATTTGTGACGAGACTTTTTATGATGGGGAACCCCATCACAAATGAGTTTTTTAAATAATCTCAGGAAAACTATTTATAACAGGAGCATGTCCAATCGCAGATAGTTTGTTTTTGCGACGGCCTATCACAAAAAAGATTTTTGTGACGTCTTTTTCTAAAATGATCCATTTTTTACAGGACCCCATTTCAAATGGCTCGTCGCAAATAGTACAAGTTTCAATAGTGTAATCAGGTACATGCATAAACTTATGGACCTGAAACCATATCCATAAATAACATTGTGGACATCTAATCAGGTTCACACATAACATTTATACTCATGGGTCATCCATCGATACCCAATCCATTGGAGGGAGATATATGTCACGCCCATCACATAATAAAATCATTCATACAAGTTCTATAAGATAATAAAACCTCAAAAAATCATGACCCATAAAAATAGGTGGGTTTTATAAATACCAAATCATAAAACATGAAATGAAATTGGTATTATTAACATTTCCTCACATCATAACCTTTAGAAAAGAGATAGGTTTCGTAATCAATTCATCAAAGCATAACCCGTGAAAAGAAGCAGGTTTCAAAAGTATGTAACTCATTAAATAGAAATGAGTGAATTAAAAGTCATTACATCCAAACATAAACCATTTATGTTAGGGTATGAATAGAACCTATGGGTAATTTTGTAGAATGAATTGATTAACATCAACTGATTCCATATTAGATCGAAAATAATTTGGAAAGATATTACAAAAATATTTCTTGACGAAAATATCCTCTCTTATTTGAAAAGGTGTTTTTAAAACATAAAACATTTTTTAAATAAATTTTCATTAAAAATACTTCAAAACCTTAGATAGAAGGCTTGAAATCATTTTGAAAAACTTTTTCCTTGAGAACCTGACAAAGAATCTGGAAAAAAAATTTAAAACCTTTTTTCTTGAAAACTTATAAAATAATCCTCAAAACATTTTAAAACCTTTTTTCATTGAAAAGACTTTGAAAACCTAAAAATAAATATTATTTTTTTTTTGAAAACCATTTCTTTGAAAATCCATTGAATATATATAAATAAATTTTGAAAACACTTTGAAATCCATTTATTTTAAAATAACTTTGAAAACATATAAATAAATCTTAAAACCATTTTTAAAACCATTTATTTGAAAATAACTTTGAAAACATATAAATAAATCTTCAAATGTTTTGAAAATCATTTCTCTGAAAATAACTTTTAAAACATATCAATAAAGATTTTAAAACCATAAAAATAATTTAAAATCCATTTACTTTGAAAATTATCTTCAAATATATTTTGAAAAAAAAAATAAAACATATTTTAAAACATGGTTTTGGAATACAATAGATTTCCGACCGAATTTAGAGACGATCAAATTTTACATAAAAATTGTATTAAGTACCAAAGAGTGGGAAAAGGTAATAATAAATGGGGATATATTGAATAACAATAGGAGAATAAAATTCTTGAGTTTTCTTTACAGATGGATCATGAGATTTAATTAATCAAAGAATAATCATAAACAATCTTGAGAAGTGATGAGATTGTTTCAATAAACACTTATAACATTGTAACATGTGATCATACTCTCCATATAAGAAAATGAAATTGAATTAATCTTAAAATATCATTAAAATAAGTATATAAATGATATAACATTTAAAATTTAAGTATATACACCTTGAAAATAATTTAGGTGCATAACAAAACATGAGTCTCAAATAATGAAAATTGAGACAAAAATATTTTACTGATTTAGTAACTTTTGAAACATAAACCCCATAAAATAATGGTCATATTGTGGATATTTAAATACCTATAAATTTATATATAATAATAATTGATTTCATCAATGGGAATTATACACACCACATAAAAGGAATGGGTGGTGAATAAAGCATGTATCTAACAAAAATAAAAATTGAGAAGAAATCTCCTTACCATGTGTCTTGACTCTCATCGTACTCATTAAAACCACCAATATAATAAATATAATTTTTTTATAAATATTTTAAAGAATCTTATTATTATATTTAATACCACATATGGTTTTAGTATGACCTTATATTATCCTCTTGTTAATAATATTATGTTAAGTTTTCTCTTTGGGTAATATCTGCTTTGTTCTTCACATGTGTCTTAATTGGTTATATCTTCAGTAATTATACATATATCATGATTGAAAAATATAAACCATGATATAAATACCATTTATATTCATTATATTTGTATTATAATAATATATATAGTATAGAAGTATGAAATTGAATGTACTATTCATGGAGACAGTAAGTCGTACGTAGGCAAGAATATTGTTTCCATTTTTATTATCATATTGAAAGAAAGAAATAAAATGAAATATATGTCTATATGTATATAATATAATTAATTTATCATTATAATGTTATATATATCATATAAGTTCACTAAACCCATAATCAATACATTCCATGTAGTGTGTGGCTGAATCACATTACTTTGAGGGGCGGTAGTCCAAACTCTCTCAAATGAAATTATCATATTTACACCAAATGGAATGTAAAAAAATATGTGTTTTAAAAATAATATATAAGCTTAATGACATTATAAATATAATATATTACATATATAAATATATTGTTTATCATAATATCCACCATGAGGAAAAATGAACAATCATCATTTATTAAGGTGGTAGTTCGTCGTACATGTAAACAATGTGTTCATTACCCATTAGATAGAGGTGTGTGTAAGTGTAGGTGGAATACATATAATAAATAAATACTAGTATATTTATTATAATGGTGTTTCTTTACAGTCATGTAATAAATAGATTGAAGGGGTGGAGAAATAAAATAAAATAAAGGAGTTTGAGGGAAGTCTTTACCTCTTAATCGGGTAACTCTGTTTTTTTGTGCCAAAAGGCTTCCTTGGGTTGATTTATTTCCAAGGGAAGGCTTATAAGAGGAATGGAGGTATTTTGTTTCATATTTTATTATATTTTTGGTGACACAATGTGCCTGAGAGGTTTAAATAAGTGGGAGGAGTATAGGAATTTTTATAGTGGATAAGGATTGGTACTCTTGTAAATATTTGAAGAGAGAATTACACCCACATTTTTCATGTTTAAAGTGGATATAGTAATGGAAAAAATTATATACAAGGGATTATAGGGTATAAAAATGGCCATACAATGGATCTAGTACAAGTGTATAGGGCATTTTAGGTCTTAAATGTAAGGTTTAGTCCTTTGTTAAGCTTAATTCTACCTCAATCAATGTAATTAATTTTAATTACATTCACTAATATTTTTGGTCAAAAACTAAGTTGAAACTATATTTTTCTAAATTATAACCAAATAAGTGGAAGAAATTAATTTAAAATTAATCCTTTTGATGGGACGGCACTAAGGGTTTTTAAAGTAAAAATATTCAAAAGTTTTTTACATTTTTATAGCCAATTTCACTGTGAAATTGGATAAAATTACCTAAATTTTATTAGTTGATAAATATATTATATAATAATACTTTTAAAACATGTAAATATATAATTTAACCTTATAAATAAATTAATTAAAAAAATCATTTTTGAATTAAAATCCAGTATTTTAAACTATTCATTAAAAATGAAACCTTACAAAAAAATTACCAAAACATTATCCTACCCTAATATTTATGTTTAAATTTAAAATATTAATTTTATATTGACATATTAAATATATATAAGTTACAAAAAATAGATTAAAAATGTGTTCTCTATTAAAAGGTGGTAAAACTACCTTTATAAAAAAATAGGTTTTTACGCATAAAATTGGGTTTGTTATTATCTTATTTCTATCAAATATATTGGATGAATATTAAAAATATTTTATTGAATACATAACATATATAATAAATTTATATCACTCAATAATTGTAATTAATTTAATTTATTAGGTTAAAATATCTTTGTAGCTATAAAAATAATAATAATTCACTTTTATATTCAATCGGTTTTCATATTCATTTATAATTAATTGGTAACCTATGAATTCATATTATATTAGTGTAAAAATTAGATAATACTATTAATAAACTCTAATTTATCTGCTAGGTTATATTGTATTATATTAAATAATAACATTTTAATGATATACTATTGTTCGGTTAAAATCATTCATGTGTGTCACACAAGCCATTGAGGAAATTCATTATTACATGTAACACAGGATAACCTCGGTGTTCCATGTAGAGAAAGATAAAATTTAGATTATGTTTAGTGCATGATTAACTTGGTTTTGTGTATAAATAAATCAAAACACAGTGCTTTAATATAAAACTAACTATTTTTAGTATTGCATGAAATAAAAAATATCGAAAAGGTTAAATTAATTTGAAAAAATTCACAAAATCTCTGGGTGTTACAGTATAATTCGTGGAAGTGAAATGGGTTTCATAAACAACTTTTCATCATAAAAATAAACCATTTATATAAAGAAAATAACAGTGTCCATGAATCATATCCCTAGTAAGGGGTAAACTATATCAAAGGATTTTATCTTATATAGAAAATATTTTTTAATGATCATTTAAAACATTTCTTGTGGAAAATATCCTTTCCACTTTTAAGATTCTTGTTAAAACATTAAACATTTTTTAAAACATTTTTCTTTGAAAATAACTTTAGAAATAATTATTATTTAGAATATTAGGAAAAATATTATTTAAAAAAATAACCATCCAAACATATAAAGTAATATTTAATGAAATTATGTTCCTAAGGGTGGGTAAATTCATGCATTCCATACTTGTTAAACAGACATTCCTTTTACATAGTAAAAAGATTAAAAAAAATGAATTTATTGTAAAATGAAAAGAATATTCCATTTAAAAAAAATTTTGTAAAAGAAAATATGTTTAGAGATTTATTTAATAAAAAAATTAAAGGGTTAATAATAATTTAATAATATTTTAAGAAAACATGGTTATGAAAGAAAATAGATTTATGACCAAAGAGATAAATAAATTCATATTTTCTTAAATAAATTTTCCAAATTATACTAAAAGTTGGAAAATGGTATAATTACTTTATGATATCATGAATAAATAATGGAGAATAAAATTAAATATAATTACTGATGGATTTTATCAATAGAAGCATAATCATAAACCATCCCAATAAATGTTGATATTGTAGTAATAAACTCTTACCATTTTGGTAACATTGAATCATAATACCAATGAAAAAATAAAATCACATGAAGCGTAAAAATCATAAAAAAATTATATTCATTATATAACTTATAAAAGTGGTTGTATATACACTTTGTAAAAGAGTACAGGTGCATAACATAACATGTTCCTGAAATAAAAAAACATATGACAAAAATCCCTAACCATTTTGGTAATGTTTTAACCGTAAACCCCATGAAATATATATCCTAAAATGGATTATCAAATCCTAATAATTATCAGTATAATAATCACGAAATAAATCCATGGTATTCATACACATCACATATAACAAATAGGTGGTTAACATGGCTTGTGTTATACAAAAAATAAAAGTCATACAGAAATCCCTTACCTTAAGTCTTGACTTCTCTTGTACTCATTCAAATATAATGTATAATAAATATAAGTTTATTACAAAACTATAAAATAAAAATATTCAAATATATATTATTATATATTATTTACTTATTACTTTATATTACCCATTTGTTAACAATTCCATGTTTATGTTATGTTTTAAGTAATAACCTCTTTGTTTTTCATATATGTTTTTACTCGTTATTCGTGATCCTCTAACATAGATCATGATTTAATCATTTAAAAAATGTGATAAATTATATAAATATAATATATATTCATTATATATGAACTTATAATAATATATTAAAGTTACAAATAGTAAATTAAATACCCCTCTCTTGAAGATGGTAGGTCTTACGCATGCGTGAACGTTATTTCCATTTTCTAGTTGTATTGAATAAAATAAAAGTAAATGATATATATATATAGTATAATTCCATTATAATTATTATTTCATATATATAACATATTTATATTAATCTCAAACTTAATACATTCCATGTAATATATAAATGAATAACATTGCTTCACGAGACGGTAGTCTACCGAACACAGGAACAACTTTATTATATTCTCAAAAAAATCATGAAGGTATGTATTATATAAAAAATAAAAAATAATCAATAAATCATTAATATCATATATATAATATATAAACATAATTTCCATCATTATTCCCAACCTTAATAGGATATAATGGGAAAAATAATGATAGCAGTTCTCGTGGCGGTAGTCCACCGTACACACGAATAATTATTTTATAGCTAATTTGAAGTAAGTGTTTGTGATTTTAGGTATTAAACATAACAAAAAAACATAATATTATATTTAATATAATTATTTAATTATATTATAATGATATAAAAACAATTTAATGGGTTTTAGGATGAAATAAAACAAAAAAAATCAATGATTAACGTTACCCCTACTTCAGGTATCTCCTTTTAGTTTGCAAAAAAGGACATACTTGGTTGGATTTTCATCTAAGGTAAGGATTATAGGATGATATTATTTAAATTTTTAGTAAATTTTGGAATATCTTGTCTGCAAAATTTGGGTTTTAAGGTGTGAAGATAGGGGGAGAGATGGTGTTCATTTATAAGTGGGGGAGAGGACATGCTTTCCATTTTAAAAAAAAAGTTATTTGTACTCACTTTTTTACCTAAAAATACCTAAATAATGGAAAAAATAAAATAAATAAAGTTTTAAGTTCTAAATATTTCAATCCAATGAGTTATGGATAAACTTATAGTTCAATTTTCCTTTAATACTAATGTTTAGTCCCTTGGTAAACTCGTTTCTCTCTTAATCACTATGAATAATTTTAACTATTTTCACTAATAATTTTGGACAAAAATTAAGTTGTAATTACTATAAATTATAAATGGTGATAACTAAAAATATATAATCTATTTATCCAAATTAAAATCAAAATATTTTTAGATATTAATTTAAAATTAATCTCGCAGACAGAACAAGACAATGGGTTTTTAAAGTGAAAATGTTCAAATATTTGAAATGTTTTTATATCCAATATCAATATTAAATTTATTAAATGGAATATATTGGATTAATATATGTATATTTGAACTAATTATTCTTTAAAACCAATTTAAAATACAATTTTACTATATAAATAATTCTAAAAAAGGTAGTTTTTCATTAAAATTATATATTTTTTACTATTCATAAAAAATGAATCTAATCTGAAAAATAAAAAAAATAATCTTAAGATAATGTTGATATTATGATTTCAAAAATGAATTTTATTTTTTCAAATATAATTTATAAAATTTTCAAAAAATATTTTTAAAATAAGTGTGCTATAAAAGGAGGTAAAACGGTCTTTTAGAAAAATTCATCATATTTTGCATAAAATTGGATTTATTCTTATCTCTTGTAGAGAAAAAAAATAAGATTATTGTTAAATATTTTATTTAATATATAATATATTAAGTTCATAAAAACCATTAAACAAAATTTATTTCATTAATTTATGGCTATAAAACACACTTCTCTTCATAAAATTGTCTTTCTGAGAAATATTTCCTTTATCATAAAAAGGTTTTTATTTTCATTTATAATTAATTGGTCACCAAAAAGTTATATAAAATTTTATAATTTTTTCCCTAATTTATTTAATCCTTTTCATATATTCCATTCCAATGGATAGACGATAACCATCATATTAAATTATAATATTAATAGTATATTATACTACAGTAAAACTCAATATAATGTATAATGCATGCTATAAAATGAACTATAAATTTTGTGTAACACAAGAAAACTTAGTGTTGTGTATACCATGTAAGAACCTGGATCTCCATTTTATGTATGGATCTTTATTTCGGGTTGTTTTTTAGGAAAAAGGAAGTTTTGGAAATTTTCTCAGTACATGCCATGTACTTTTGAGTATACATCGTATACCCAGTTGTCGCGGCTAGCTGTGTACTGGATGTGTAGCGGTTGAGTGCATGGCCATGTAGGTGACCTAGAGGACCACCTAAAGTGGGGGAATTTGAGTCTAGTACACATCATTTACATTAAATGAGCATTCCATGTACTTTTCTTTTTAATTGATTAATCGGACCGAGGTCGCGTCTAATCTCCCGAAGCATCTTATTCTTTCTGTGCTTCGTAGAGGAGAGCAACGAGATGGATGATAATTTCAAACCCCTATCATTCCTTAATTCGATCTCTGATTGATATGCCACCGGATGCATTGAATTACCACCTATGAGTTCTCTCTTTTCCTAGAGACTATATTCCTGATTTCTCCTCTCTCTTGAGATATCAAGGGTTGATCGTTTTTACCCTTTTCATAGATCTACATCGTTCTAGGTCAATTCAAGGGAAAAAATTCAATATTGTTCATCGTACAACATCACAGTAAGTTGTTTGTGCCTTTCGATGATAGTATATGGATTATATATTCTTAATGTGAAAAATACCCATGTTTAGGGTCTTGCGTATTTTGGAATTTAACCCTATTAATGCCTGTTATGGTTTGTTTTTTTGCGAAAGGGTTATTGATTATGAATAAGGTTTATTACCTTGATTATGGAAGTGATTACCATGTTTGTTTGGTTATGGTCATTGGGTCAAGAAATCACATTATGCTGATTTTTTTCCATGCTTAGTGTTGTTATGATGGAATTGTTGTTTATATGAAATGCAAGTGTTCTTCATTATGAATTTATGACCAAGGGGAATTCACTGTGAGAGATTCCTGATGTAGTTTCTTTTAATTATGAATTGTTATTATGAATTACCATAGATATTGACTATGAGAGTTGTTGTGGGTTCATAGACCAGAGGGGTTAGACCATGAGAACTACCCTGAGGGTCGTTATTAAATGAATGTTAAACTATAGGAAATTGATTGTGAGAGATAAAAGAGGGTCATTATAATTTATATTTTTGCTACGTAGGCCAAAGGGTATTGATCATGAGAGCTACCTAGGTGGTTGTTTGTAAGTGATTAGTAATCTATGGGACCAAAGGGGTTAGACTATGTGAGATTTCCCAAAGGGTCGTTGTATTTTATTGAAATAATGATATGGTGAACCATATGGGTTAGACTGTGAGAACTTTCCCAGAGGGTTGCTTTTTAATTTTTCAATGATTGTGACAAGCATTCCATTCCAAATCACAAGTTTGTAGTTGGTTTTACTTGTTTTCTAGATGGTATTTTGAGACATTTGTTTCTTATTACACAGGGGGTACAGAGCTTAGGATAGATTCCATAATTACATTATTCAATAGTTAAATAATTAATAAATATAAATAAATGTAATTGAAATAGTAGGAATTCTAACTTTTGAGTACTTCCAAATTTATTGATTCATTTATGCTTATTACCAGCAATATATATTCACTAATGGTTAGGCACATATCTTTGGTGGTTTCCTACTGGGATTCGTCGCACACCCTATTTAGGTCATGCTTTTGGACCCAAACAGATTATATGGTGCAGGTATAGAAAAGGGAAGGATCCCTTCTTCATTAGGTACTTGAGTGTTGTTGGAGCTATAGATCATGGGACCAAGATAAGTCTTGTGATGTGGTAGGAGATTATTGTTTTCAGTTTTTTGGTTTTATTTTTATAATTCCATCATTGTGAATTGTTTTTATACATTCCTAGACACATGTGACATGCATCATTTATTTATATGTATATGTTATATTTGTTGTTGCTATCAGTCTTCCATTGTTTACTTCTAATATATGGTATTAATTCTTCTGTTATTATTTACTATTTGTTTCCACTGTGTTACTATGCTTATGAGGTCATAGTTTCCCCAATATCACACCCAAGGCCCTCACTACTAGTCGGTAGCCTCTGGAATTCGTGGAAATGCTCTTTAGTCCATGTGACCAACTGGGTACCAGGCACCTTTGGGTGGTACCCAGATCTGGGATGTTACAAAGTGGTATTAAAGGGTTTATTTTATACTTTGTCTTACTATTTAGAGCCTATAGATCGGGATAGAAAGGAATAGGTATTTGGTAATAATTTGTGCCTTGGATTAGCTAACATGTGCATAGGAAAAATCCAAGTTACCTCGAATATTATAATTTTTATGGTTTTTCAATTGTTACAGTTGATTTGATTTCACTGTTGGGTTATTGACTTGTTTTTTGTTTTTATTATTAATATTATTGAGGTTTTGTTTCTGTTTTAACCCAATGATATGAGGGTATTCCATCTCAGGCATCATATTGTAACTTGATAGAGATAATATGTCATGCATTTTTTCATTCCATTTAGGGTGCATTACTGATTGAATGATGTTGTGATAGGTGTTGTGCTAGATATGCATGTTGTTGTGATAGGTGACATGATATAATACCTGCTATTTTGATAGGGTATTGGAAATTGAAAAGTTTTATTTGGATTAATGCCAAAATTTGGTCCCTGAGGTGTTATGGACCCTCTTGGATCAGAATTTGGTGGATAATTTTTGAACTTTAATTGAATTTTTTCAAGATGTAATATGAATAAGGATGACGAACTTTGACTCGCGGGAGTATGGGATCTCATGGGTCATAATTTTTTATTCCCTGAACAATATTCTATATTTTTAGGTATTCCGGAGAAGTTTTAGAATCTTACTGTATGGAAACCAAGACCACATGACGTGTGATGTTATGAACACACGCCATGTGTTCTTCTATTCTATAATAAACAATTTTGCTTAAGTACATGATGTGTAATATATATACATTTTTTTGTAGTCTTTAACTGTTTGACTGACTATGTGAGAATAGAAACGGGGTTGGGAATCTTTGGTAGAACACGCTATGTACTAGGAGTACACTTCGTGCCATAAAGACTGTGTGTTTGGTCATGTGACTAACGACACGGGTGGATAAAAAAATATGTTTTACACGTCATGTCACACTATTTCACTCTGTGTAGAGTCAATTGTGTCTCTGATCGTGTGACCAATGACACGGGTTGATGGGACATAACTAGTACACACCGTGTCTTGGGTGAACATGTTGTGTAGTGTTTCACCGGAAGACCCCATGTGGTTTAACCGTGTAAAAGTACTTGGGAAGGAGGGAAAATTCCAGTACATGCCATGTGTCATAAGGAACATGTCCTATGTGGTGGTGTTACACAACTAGGTTTGGTAGATGTACATGTCCATGTTAAATCAAAAAGTAACATGTCGTGTAGTGGTTATACACACCGTGTAACCCTGTTTGGTAAAACTTGAATGTTTTTCTTCTTCTGTTCCATAAATTCACTTGTAAGTTTTTGTCCTTGATAATCTTGTACTAAGGTGTATGCTTGACCTTATAGAGTCATTCCACTAAGACTTCCTCCAGTTATACACCAGGTATAGGATGGTGATCAAACATTGGAAATGGTAGATCAGGGACTAACAGTGGATCCTCTTGTCATGCCTGTCTTGGAACCAGCTATTATACCAGACGCAGGTGCTGATGCATAGTTTTGTGAAGGATTTTTGAGGATGTTATAGACTTTTCAGGGAGCATCGCATCCTGGACCGTCTATGGCAGAGTTGACGCGGGTGTTCCAAGAATATAATCCTCCCACCTTTTCTAGGGATGGAGGACCATAGGCTGTAGGGTCATGGTTGGAGGACATTCTTTCTATCATTGAGCATCTAGAGACACCTCTAGAGAGGATGGTAAATCTTTCTACGTACATTTTATGTGATTCCACTAAGATATAGTGGGATATTATCTCATAGGTGGGATGTCATCGTTATATGGCTTGGGTAGAGTTTTATAAGACCTTCTATGAATAATTATACCTTGAGACGTTGAGGGTCGATCGAGCCCGAGTGTTTGTGCATCTGGAGTAGGGTGCTCTTTCAGTGATGGATTACTCATCCCATTTTATAGAGATTCATCATTTTTCACATGTTCTGGGAGGTGAAAAATTATATTTGGAGAGGCGACTTGAGGATGGTCTTCGTTATGACATCTGATCATAGGTGAATGTCTTCAAGATAACATTAGTGACTCCTATAGTGAACCAAGCGCTGATTACCAATCATAATTTGAGGGAGTTAGGAGCTATGTGCCAGGGTGGTTCAGCATCCAGGGAAAGTACTCCTTCCTTCGATAGTATTAAGTGTCGAAGGGATCCTTTTCGTGGTGATTCCAGTAGTAGGGATGTTTCTTTAGGTAGTCAGGTGGTATGCTACCAGTGCAGGAAGATTTTTCATAGGAGACCACATTTCCCAGAGGACCAAGTCAAGTGCTGATATTGCAACAAGATGGGCCAAATTCAGCATTTTTTCTAGTTTTTCTCACCATAATCTCATGGTAGGGGTTCTTTTATGACTCCTCATTTATATGTAGGACCACCAATTTCTCCTTAGTTAGGGAATTGGAGTTCATCCGGTCGTTCATTTTTAGGAGGAGGTCGTGTCCATGGTAGCCAGTCAGTAGGTTATCAGTGACAATAGGCTGGATCATCTTAGGGTAGTCAGGTATGGTCATAGGAACATAATACAGGCCAGAATTTTGTAGTGGACCAGACCCAGTAGGAGTGGGATCCCATAACCTCTACAGTTAGAGTTATGATTCTAGTTTCCTCAGTTTTAGATTCTTCTCTTTTTGATACAAGGGCTTCCCATAAATTATAACTATTGTAGTTGTGGAGAGCCTTGGGCTCTGTATCTTTACATATGAGGATATTATGATTCTAGAAACTTCGTTGGGGATTAGGACAGATAGTGTATGTCAGGGAAAGTAGTTCCATATTGAGGCTGGTGGGTGTCACTTTTTATGGGACCTCTATGTCTTAGAGAAGACAGGATTCGTTGTCATCATCATAATGGACTGGTTATTCTCTTTCTAGGCATTTTTTGAATTCTATCGACGTAGGGTGAGTTTCATGTCACTAGAGGGTAGGTATTTTATACACAAGGGTGAGTGGGATGTCCATGCATGAAGAGATGGACCTGAGTAACTAGGGTTGGGAGGTATTATAGTCGAGATTGCAAGTTTATATCTGGATGACCAGGGTACTTCACAAATGAACTTTCCTCCAGTGGTGGATCATTTTGGATTTGTCTTTCCAGATGAATTTTCAGGTTTACCACCGGAGTGTGAGGTATATTTCTCTATTTATCATATGCCAAAAGCGGCACCGGTGTCTATTCCTCCTTATAGGTTGGCTACACCAGAGTTACAGGAGCTCAAGAAGAAATTAGAGGTGTTGCCAACAAAGGGTTTCATCCCACCCAATACTTATCTTTGGGTTTTACCTATTTTTTTGTGAAGAAGGCGGATGGTACCTTCATACTCTTTCTGAATTATCAGAAGCTTAACCAGTTAACAGTCAATAACTGATATCCATTTCTGAGGATTGATGATCTCTTTGATCAGCTTTGAGGAGCCTGAGTGTTCTGGAAGATTGAATTGAGATCCGGTTATCATTAGTTGAGCGTTATACTATCAGATATAACCCTTAAAAACTTTCATAGAAGTTATAGTATATATTAGTATGTGTTATGTCATTCGGTCTCATGAGCGTGCCAATAGTTTTCATGGAACTGATGAACCGAGTGTTCCATCCTTACTTGGATGCTTTTGTGGTGGTCTTCGTGGATGATATCTTGGTTTACTCTTACACATGACATGACCATTCCATATATCATGAGATCATTTTGAGTACACCGAGGGAGAATTAGTTATATTCCAAACTCTCAAAATGTCACTTTTGGATGTATCAGATTCACTTCATGGGTTGTTATCTTCGGGACTGGAGTATCAGTAGATCCAGAGAAAGTGAGAGAAGTAGTTTCTTGGGAGTATCCAAATAACATCATTAAGGTAAGGAGTTTTTTGGGAATGGATGGTTACTATAGTCACTTTATATAGGACTTTTCATTCTTAGTAGCTCCATTGACGGGACTGAATCATAAGGTTGCAAAGTACTTGTGGACAGATTCATGCGATTCAGCATTTCATGAACTAAAAGGGAGAATGATTTCAACACTGATATTATTTTTTCTAGATCGAGGAAAAGAGTTACACCATATACTGTGATGCATCAGGTATCAGGCTAGGAGCATTGCTTGTGCAAGGGGAAGGAGTAATTACGTATGGGTCTCAGTAGTTGAGGCCACATGAGAGGAATTACCTGATGCATGGTCTCGAGTTAGTTGCAGTTGTGCATTATTTACGCTATTGGAAACATTATATTTTGGGATATCATTTTGTGTTATTCACTAACCACAAGAGCCTCAATTATATCTTTATTAATCATGATCTGAATTTGAGAGAGCGAAGGTGGGTTGAGTACCTTCAGTATTTTGACTATGAGTTTTCCTACATGCCTAGGAAAGGCAACGCAGTGGTTGATGCATTGAGTATAAGGATTCAGATACCAGCAGTTCAGGAGGACAGTAGTGAATGGTAGTTTCTGGATCTGTTCTATGAGATGCATTTGGAGGTGCATGACAGACAGGAAGAAAAATTTCTTTCTTCTCTATCTATTACCTCTACTCTATTGGATCGAGTTCGAATGAGGCAGCTATTAGATTCTGAAGGCCTGGTCCTATGGGAGAGTGTGTCAAGAGAGGACCCTACTCCTGGGTGGACCATAGGAGACGATGAGATATTTTGTTTTCATAGACACATGTGGGTGTCAGCAGATATATGTGAGGAGTTGATATGAGATTTCCATTCCTCAGTTTGGGCAGTTCATCCTGGTGTCACCAAGATGTATTGAGATCTACACTATTAGTATTTGTGACCATTTATGAAGAGATATTTCTCTGGTTTATTTAAGAGATGTTCCACTTATTAGCAGGTGAAGACAGAGAATTAGTGACCAGCAGGGTTTTACAATAGTTACCTATTCTTTAGTGGAAGTGGAATGATGTTGTGATGGATTTTGTGATGGGTTTACTAAGGTCACCTCGATGTAATGATATATTTTTGGTTGTATGGTTTCTCACTTCTTGTCGATCAAGTATTCCTTTAGTTTTGATAATCTTGGAAGGTTTTACATTCGAGATATTGTTTGTTTTAATGTGGTTCCACGTTCTATCGTTTCAGACAGGGACTCCAGTTTTACTTCTCGTGTTTGGAAGGGACTACAGAGGGCTTTGGGTACATAGATACTTTTGAGTACAGCTTACCATCCCTAGATATATGGCCAGTCCGAGCGCACGATTCAGGTTTTGGAGAACATGCTACGAGCATGCATCCTGAATTTTGGGGGTTTGTGGGAGAGACATATACCCCTAGTGGAGTTTTCCTACAATAACAGTTTCTAGGAAATGATTCATATGTCACCTTATGAGGCTTTGTACGGTAGGTCATCCCAATCACCCCTATGCTGGATGGAGGTAGGAGAGGAAGCTATGTTGGGACATTGTCTTGTCTAGGATACTACTTAGTAGGTGGAGTTGTTTCAGAATAGGATGTCTAATGCACAGTCTTGGTAGAAATCTTATGCTGATCGATGGAGATACCTCTAGATTTTGAGGTCATAGATCATGTTTTCTTACGTGTCACACTTAGGTTGGGACACATGATGATTAGGAGGTAGGGGAAGCTTTCACCAAGATATATCAGGCTTTTTTAGGTTTTGGAGAGAGTCTGGATGGTTGCCTATCTGTTGTAGTTACCACATATGTATCAGGCTATACACGACATTTTCCATGTTTCTCGGCTATGATGTTACTTTTTAGACCGGTCTCACGTTTTTCAATCTGAGGAGGTTGAGGTGGAGGGGGATTCATCCTTTGATTATCACCCTATTTGGATTGTGGATCATAGCACATATGTTATTTTTGGTCAGTCTGTTCCTCTGGTACGGGTGCTATGGCAGCACAGGTGAGTACAGGATGAGACTTGGGAGGGGGGGCCGATGTACGATCATAGTGGCCAGATTTGTTTGAAGTTTCTTTTTTACCACCCTTGTAAGGGTAATTTGGGGAAAATCTCTTTAAGGGGGGAGGTTTTCAAGAAATAGGATCTCCATTTCATGTATGGATCTTTATTTCGGGTTGTTTTTTAAGAAAAATGATGTTTTGGAAATTTTATAAGTATACACCTTCTACTTTTGAGTACACTCTGTGTACTCGGTTGTTATGACTAGCCATGTACTAGTCGTGTAACGTCCGAGTACATGGTCGTGTAGGTGATCTGGCAGACCGCCTAAAGCGGGGGCCAGTTCAGGCTAGTAAATGGCATGTACATTAAATGAAAACATCATGTACTTTTCTTTTTAACTAATTAATCAGACCAAGGTTGCGTCTAATTTTCATAAGCATCTTCTTCTTCCCATGCTTCGTATAGAAGAGTGGAGAGATGGTTGATAACATTAAACCCCTACCGTTCCTTTGTCCGGGCATCGATTGAGATGTTGTCGGGTGCGTTGGATTCCCACCGGTGAGTTATTTCTTTTCCTAGATCCTCTCTCCTTGATTTCTCATCTCTCTTGAGATATTAAGGGTTGATCATTTTTACCATTTTTGTAGATCTACATCATTCTAGGATGATTCAAGGGTCAATGTTAAATAGTGTTCATCGTAAAACATCAATGTAGGATTTTTGTTCCTTTCATTGATACTGTAAGGATTTTATATTCTTAAAGTTACAAATAACCATGTTTAGGGTATTTCATGTTTTGGAATTTTACCCTATTAATTTCTGTTATGGTTTGTTTTTTTTCAGAAAGGGTTATTGATTACAAGTAAGGTTTATTACCTTGATTATTGATGTGTTTCCCATGTTTTTTTGGTTATGGATGTTGGGTCTAGATATCATGTTAGGCTGCTTTGTTCTCCATGGAAAATGTTATTAGGATAGAGTTTCTATTTATATGAGATGCATGTGTTTTGCATTATGAAATTATGACCAAGGGGAATTCACTATTAGATATTCCCAATTAAGTGTCTTTTAATTATGAATTTTTGTTTTGAATGACCACAGGTATTGACTGTGAGAGCTGTCATGGGGTCATTGACCAGAGGAGTTAGACCATGAGATCTACCTAGAGGTTCATTATTAAATGAATGTCAGACCATAGGGCATTGACTATGAGAGATTCCAGAGGGTCATTATAATTTATATTTTGTTATATAGACCAAGGGTTATAGACCATGAGATTTACCCAGGTGGTCATTTTTAATTGATTAGTACTATGTGGGACCAAAGGGGTTAGGCTCTGGGATCTATCCCAAAGGGTCATTATATTTTATTGAATTGATGATATGTTGAACCAGATGGGTTAGACTATGAGAACTTTCCCAAAAGATTGATTTGTAATTTTTGAATGATTATGATGAGCCTGCAAAGCCAAATCACAAGTTTGGACTCGGTCTTGTTTGCTAGATAGTCATTTGAGACATCTATTTGCTATTACACAGGGGGTATAGAGCTTAGGATAGATCCTAGGATTACATTTTTCAATGGTTTAATAATTAATAAATATAAATGAATTTAATTGAAACTATAGGATTGTTTACTTTTTAGTAATTTCTAGTCTATTTCTTCATTTCTACTTATTACCTGCTATATATATTTACTGACAATTAAGCACAGTTCTTTGGTGGTTTCCTACTGGGATTCATCTCACACCCTGTTTGATTCATGCTTTTGGACCCAAACAGATTATATGGTTGCAGGTATATAAAGGTAAATTTCCCTTCTTCATCAGGTACTAAATTACTGTTGACGATGGAGAACATGGGACCAAGATGAGGTATGTGATGCTATTGGAGATTACTGTTTTCGGTATTTTGGTTTCAGTATTATAATTATAGCATTGTTAATTGTTTGGATTATTTCCTAGATACATGTGATATGCATCATTTATTTATATGTATATGCTTTAGTTGTTGTTTCTATCAGTCTTTTTTTGCTTACTTCTTTTATATGGTATTAATACTTCCTCTACTATTTACTATTTGTTTCCGCTGTATTACTCTGCCTATGAGGGAATAGTTTCCCCACTATCACAATTAAGGCCCTCACTGTGAGTCAGCAACGTCTGGAATTCTAGGAAATGTGCTTGAGGCCATGTGGCCAACCGGTTATGTGGCACCTTTGGGTGGTACCTAGATCTGGGATGTTACATACTGTAAGCTAATATCAATATTTCATGTAGTTAAATATTAACTTTGTGTTGTGTATAAAGATAAATTAACTTGGTGTAGCATGCAGTACTGGACATTAATGAAATTTAATTGATTCAAAAGAAAATAATTCCCAAAAACTCAGCGTGTTACATTCTACCCCCCCCCCCAGATAAATTTCACCCTCAAAATTAATATGATTCATTGAAGGTTTATTACTTGAAATTTTCTTTCATAGAAACCCATATCAATAAAAATTATGATAATAAGAAAAAAAATCAATACCCTCTTGATAAAGTTGAATAATCATCATAATAAGATATACTTACTTGATTTCATTCCATTTCATAAACACAATATCATTTGTCAGTTGCATCTTGATCAATTTTCACTTTATATCTTATTCTAAGAAATAAATGTGAATTTATTGTGTCTAAAGCACTAATGGATCATAAGATACATAAATATAATTATAATTAATTATTTATATCTTTATTTATAATAAAAAAAGTTAAAAGAGGTTATCCAATATGCATAAATATTTATATGGTGAAGTTATACAGTAATCTCTAAAACCTCAAGAAATGACCAATATAAAATTTTTCATAAATGGCCAACCTTATCACCATTTTAATATTCAAAATTTATAAAAAAATTACTAAATTTCTAAAATTCAACTTAAAATTAACCTCCCAAATATCATAATGTAACTCTTTATTTCCACATACCAAACATGTCAATACTTTCATCATATATTCCCTTGAAACATGGTAATATCCTAAATTACCATAAAACCATATTTAATACATTAATTTTTCTTCATTACTTATATAAGATCTTATATTATACAAAATAAAATTTTGTTGGAAACTTGGGTTCATCCTTGTAATGATAGAATATTTGATTTCATTATTCCAAAAACCAATTAGATAACTAATTGAAATTTTACTAAAGGATTGATAATAATACTTTCATAGGGCTCATTCATACAAAATCAAACATGAAATTCATTACTAAGGATAAGAGGATAAGTATTCTCTAATTATCATGGTTCACTAAATCCATTTTAAATGGAAAATTATTTACATTTTTCCTTTTTCCTTATAGGTTTTTCTATCTTATCAACCACATTTTCCTTTAGATTGGGGAACTTGTTAGCATAATTCCCAAACTCATTGAAACTGTAACACTGATGTATGAGTGGTTTTTTTCAAAACCTTCTAGTTATTTGCATCGTTATATAACTTATTACCATAACTTGGGCATTTATATGCTTAATGGTATTCTTTACAAACTTTTAACACCCTCTTGTCACTTTTTGTAATTCAACTGAGTGCTTCTTCCATCATTTTTGGCATACGGATTCCAAGAATTTCTTTCCACCATTTAAGTTTTCATGAGACCCAATCTTCCTTTTCTTATCAATTCCATAAGAGTGGTGGGAATATACTATTTAAATTTCTACCTTCATTGCACATTGGATGACTTCTTCGTAGCTATTAAATTATCTTATATCCAAGGCCTTTCAAATACTTGGTTTTAGGCCACCAAAGAATCAATCGATTTTTCTTTCAATACTAATGATTAACATAGAAATATACCTTTAAATTATTTTAAACTTATATTTATAGGTACCAATAGATTCATAATCCATTTTATTAGGATCAAAGAATTCCTTCTCCAAATTTTTTCATAGAATATGAGGAAATTAATTGCTGAAAACTATCCCATTAAACTCTTCTCATTCCATGGATTAAATTTATTCTGGTTCCCTTGTGTCCTTAATAAGATTACACCATTTATCTTATTTACCTTACAAATGAGAAACATCCAAGATGACTTTTTCATGCTCCAAACATTGAATAATAGAAAATATATTTTTAGTAGTACTAATCCATTTCTTATTAACTAGTGGATCATGGTAACCACTAAAGTAAGGTGGATGTTTCCTCATAAAGGACTCAACATAAAATTTTTTCCTCCCCTTCTCATTTAGATGTTCAACATCATTCATCGCTTGAGAGTTTTTTTTAAAAAATCAAAATGATTTTTAATTCTACCTCCAAAATAATTAGGTTTCCTAGGGGGACAATCATTTAAATATCCATAACACTCTACATTAAAATTATTCATTTGTAATCTATCCATCAACTAAAACCAAAAGTAAAGTTTAAGAAACTCTAATCATTGTGGGGAACCACATAATCATGAAAAATAACTTGTAGTATGTCTAAATCATAAAAAATTATTCTTTAATCTGTGAAACATTAGTTTTATCCTTGGTTTTTCATAGTCATATTCTATTTAAATCCTTCATGACAAATCATAAATCATTTTTGAATTTAAAAATCATATAAATGGGAGTGTAAAACTAGGGGTGCATAAATGGACATTTTTTTCACTAGTTCATAGTCGATTCTAGCTCAATATTCTATTTTTGGTGTTTTTATCCATATGTATATCTGTTCTAATGCCACATCCACTTGTAGTATCCATACATGGATGTACTTCTAAGAAACAAATAACTCTATCCCTTACCAAAATTTCTAGATATTTTCATATAAATTTCCTCATCCTTATACATATCCTTAAATACATCACTAGACATATTATTTGAAATATCCCTATGTATATCAATAAATTTGTCACATCCTATTTTACAAAGATTTAATGAACCTTTCCTTTGATACCAACCATAGAAACCCATGGTTCTCATACATGGGTATTGTAACACCCCAACCCTTATTACCTAGAGTTAGTGAATTATTTTAATACATTTTCATGATTACCAGGAATCAAATCCCTACGGATGAATCAATTTAGAATTCTTGGAAAATAGATTACATATGTAAACTTTACATTAAAATTCAAAGAAAAAATACAACATAGAAAATTCTTTGATAATTCCATTATTATCTTAGCTTAACCCTCTATATCAATCATAATTTACTTACTAGAATCCTGGGAAAATAAATCATAAGAAATGGGTGAGATCAGATTCTCAGTGTGGTTAAATAATAGAGCAGAAGATTTCATAAATAAGAATAAACTTTTAATGCAAGGTATAAAACTGAAACATAAGCCTTTTAAACATTACCTTCAGTATAATATGGAAATAATAAATAAAATAATGTCATTTAAACATTCACATAGATATTATACTAGTCGAATAGTCACATGTAATATTAATAATTAATCTCATAATGAGGTAATGCATAATGTCGGATATCTGAAACGTATCATCGAGGCCTTGGTCAAGACATCTAAAAATAAATTTTTAAGGCCTTGGACAAATCCATATCTGAAAATAAATGGGCAAGGCCTCATCCAAGTCCGTATATAGTTTGTCTCATGAGACCTACCAATGCATCAATGGGATATAGCATGCCTCTCCCATCACTTACTACTCTAATACATTCCTTATATGAAAATGGATAAATATAAGTATACAAAATATTAATAATTTTACCATAAACAAAGAATAGAATTTAAACACCACATACATAATCAAATCGATCATAAAAAATTCAATAAAATATGGTAAATGATATCATAATAGATAAAACTGAATTAATCATAAGATATAACCAAGTATGTTTACATAGATGGAATTACTCTATTAAAATCATTAAAAATATCTTGAGATAAACACCTCTTTTTCTATGAAATAATTTATTCAAAATTTGAGCACATATAAAAGAATACATTTAAAAAAAATATTTTGAATAAAACTTTCCCTTATAACTTTAATTTTTTTGAAAGTAATTAAAATTTTAAAACATTCATGTCCATATAAATAAATCCTTAAAACCATTTTGAAAACATAGACATTAAAGAGAAAGATTTAGAAGAATAAGTATTTAAAATATTTAAAACGATGTTTTCGTTAAAGAATCCCCTATATGAAACTTTAAAAATATTCATTTTTGAAACAAATTGGATGAACATAAAATTAGACATAAAATTTCATTTATAATCTTTTTATATCCATATAAATATTAATGTAAAATTATATCAAGAATATTGTAATGGAGAAAGGATTACTTCTTTAAACATTCAAGGCGTCCCATACCACATTGAACATATAAATCATAAGTTAAATATATTCAAATGAATATTTAAATACAATTAAGATAAACATATTGATTGTATTAAATACAATATGGGTAGTATATTACACCACACATAATAAATAGGTGGTGCACATGGCGTATATCTCACAAAAATTAAAAGTGAGACAGAATTCCCTTACCTGTGGTCTGATACTCTCCGTACGTCTCCAAAACTCCTGTATAATAGTTTTAAACCCATTGTTAACATCTAAAAGAATCATAATAATATTTATGATATAATATATGATTCATTTATGACTTATACTACCTATTTATTAATAATTTCCCAGTTGAAGCATCATTTTGGGTAATAATCGCTTTCTTTATCACACTTGTTTTTAATTGTTATTCTTGATCGTATTACTTAGATCATGATTTACTTAGTTAAAAATGTCTAAAATTATTTATATATAATATATTTTTATAATATTAGTGTATATAATAGATAGATATATGAAATTGAATACATCATTCATGGAGACGGTAGGTCGTACGTACGCATGAACATTGTTTCCGTTTTCTTATCGTATTGAATTGAAGTAAGTGAATGAAATATATTTAAATAAATATATATATTATTCAAATAGAATTATTGTTTCATATATTTCATACTTATTCATAATATATATTTTTATAATTATTCTTGAATAGTGAATGTAGAAGATGAATCTCATCACGTCGTGGAGACGGTAAGCCATATTTACGCATGAGCGACGTTATCATTTCCTTAATGATTAAATGGTTAGAAATTGGTTTGAATATTAATTATTGAGAAAAAATATAATGTTATATATATTATTTTTATCCTTTATATTCATCATTATACCCATATAAATAAAGTTTACACAAAAAATAGTTTACACCAAGAGTGGAGACAGTAAGTCGTACGTAGGCACGCATTGTGATAATATTTTTCGTATGATGGGTAAAAGGATGAATATGGTTGTCCAATAATAATAATAAAATATAATAATATATTATATTCTGGATTTATTACTTTATTATGGAAACAACATAGTAAGAGGAAGTAGAAGAAGAAAATAAATTGAATTGAATTGGTAAAACAATTAACTCTTCTTCAAGTGTCTCCTTTTTTTTGCACAAAAGTACTCCATATGTTGAATTTATGCACAAAGTATGGCATATAGAATTAAATAAGGGTGATTTGGAGAGTAAATGGGTAGGTTTTGGAAGAGCATAATGGATTTAGAGGTTTAAATTAAAGGGAAGGAGAAGTTCCCTTTTATAAGAGAGGTGAGGGGAACTTTTGAAAGATCTTAAAATATTAATTTATTATAAATTTATTTTCGGTTTCAAATAGATCCAAAGTGAGTTATTTAGAGGATAATATTTATATGGTTCTAAATCTCATCAACCAATTTATTTTATTCATTTTTAGTTCCTAAAATCAACCTTATCTTTTGGATTTAACTCTTAGTTAAATAGTTTAACTTTTACCATGTCTTTTTAGATTTTTACACTATAGGGTTAATATAGTGACTATAAAATGCCAAAAGAACCACAATTGGATAATTTATCACATATTTTAAATATTACAAGTTATTTGGGAGAACCTTATATTTCTATTACTTTTATATCAATTAATAAAATAGTATTTATTTTAAAATACCATTTATGTCAATTTTAATACAATTCAATATTTTTATTTTTATAAATATTAAACCAATATTAAAAATATTAAAAAATAAATCCAACATGTCATTAAAATTCCTAAGTTATCTATAAAATTATTTTATGTCATTAATTATGTAAAATTATAATTATTTTAATATTTTTAAAATCATTTATTTGATATCTCAATTAATTAAATAATTATTGCATCATCATTGTGTCATCATTTAATTTATTTTTATAATGTATAAAAATTATAAATAAATTATCATGTTATATATAAATTTCTTATATTTATAAATACTGTTATTAGTCAATCATATCACTTATATAACCTCATATTAAAAATAAAATAATTATTAAAATTTGAATATGACATTTTTAACTCTTCTTTAAATAAAATATAATAAATGTTCTAATCTAACAAAAGTGGAATAAAAATGATCACATTAATGACCTAAGGTTTTTTTTGGTCGAAAAAAACTTATCCAATTAAAATAGAACAAGTTTTAGAGAAATTTTATATTATTATAATATTATTTTTACCATTATTACCCTGTTTACCATTAATCATGGTAAATAAAATTCAAAAGTTACTATTCACCCAAAATTATTTTGATCCTATTAGAAAAAATTTATCATGATTATTAGAACCATTTATGTATTTTTTTCAAAATTAAATTCATAGATGTGGTAAAATTATGTTTAATGCTAATCTGCAAATGTGGCTAGAAGGGGGGTAAAAAGGCGTTAAAAAAGTTCAATGAATTTTTATATCCAATTATATTATAAAAATGTTATAATGAATTAAATTGGGTTAATATATGTATTATTTATATATGGTGACTTTAAAATCAATTTAAAGTAAAATAATTATTTAAATGAAAAAGTCAGTTTTTTAACAATAATGTAGTGTTTTCACTATTCATCAAAAACTGAAAGTTTTTAGAAAAATACCAAAAATTCACCCTAAGATAATTTTGATATTTTGAATGAAAAAATGAAGCCTATTTTAATAAAATAAATTTATAAGGGTGATTAAAATTAATTTTATTATTGTTCACAAAAGGACATAAAAAGTAGTTCCTTTAAGAAAATAGTATTTCTAAACTTAAAACTTCTTTACCGAAACTTATACATTTCATTATAAATAAGTATTGTTTATGTGAACATATTATAAATAAAAGTTAAAATTTATTTATTACTATTAATATTACTATTTTTAAAGGGTATGTTATAAATATATCATTTAAATAATTACAATGCTAAAGTGTTGTTTCTCAGGGACTCAATATTGTGTGTTACGCAAGACAAGTAGATATTTTATGAAACAAAAGCTATAGAAGATAAAATAAAATAAAATATTGGGGTGTTACATTCTTTCCTTCAATAAATTTCATCCTCTCAATTTAAACTTAGAATCAAAATCTATGGGTTGGACTTTTCATAATATCTTAATTGAAATACCACATCGAAAATGGATTAATGAGACCTCCTTTTTAAAATAAATAATTGGAAGTAAAAAGGTCCCCATAGATAACACATAATAATGCTCCATATAGGAAAACATGGACATGAAATAAAATGTAACCATCAAGTTTTGATGGAGAGTGATAGAGAACATGATGAAGATAAAGTTAACAATCACAAAACTATAAATCTGTTATGATCTAAGGGACCATTTGATTCATTAGAAAAAGGAATAAGATATAATTTTTTGTTTCCACATCCTTTCCCTAGAGCTGAAGAATTATTTTACTATTCATAAAAGCACCTAATTGATATCTTTCTAAGTTATAATCTTAATCTAATTATTTGGTTGTGCTTCAATATATTTTCACTTCATCCCTTACATCTAGAAATGAATGTTCAAAATGTTTTTTTCATGACTGACGCACTTTTAAAAAATCATAAGGCCCTCACACATTTCCATAATCCTATAAATATTAACTAAAACCAAAAATGTTATCACAAAGTATTAAATAAATCATACTTTAACCTCAAACAATAATATCCAGTGTTCAAATTATTCTATTTGAACCTTAAGATCCAAAGAAAATACTTCCATCCAAATTCACAATCCAAAAAGTTCTCTAAATTTCCAAAATTATTATTAACATCATATTCCTAAAACAACATAATGTAGCTCTTATTTTCCCATAACTGATATTAGATCACCTATAAATCCTTAATGAAAACTCTTATGCTTCCAAATAATCAAAGAAGTACTATAGTACAATCCTTATATATCTCAATAATCTTATAACTATAGAATTATTGATGTAATAATTCTTGAATCCAAGTACAAAATAACCTTAATCATTCCACTTAACTCTTAAAAAATTAACTACACTTCTTCATCTTATTCCTTAATTCATATTTCAACTCATTTTTCTTTTGTCACTTCTTTATTATCAATAGTATAACCATTTCATGTATAACCTTTCTAATTAAAACAACTGACCAAAACTTATTGAATAATAGGAGAAACACTAATCATGGTGATTTAGACATGAATAATAATTTATAGGATCTCTAAATGATTCCATCTTCTTCTCAATCCATAAGTCCATATGATTAACCAAGGTTATCATTTACCAAATCTAAAGGATGATATCCTATACTTAGACTTATCCTCAGAGTCATTCATAGGGTTATGTTTTCTAATATATGTATTCTAAATATAATTTCCAAGGTTGTTGTTGAACTTCCTCTGATACAAACTGTAACACCCCAACCACAATAACCTAGAGTAAACGCATTATTTTAATACATTGGCACGATTATAAGGAATCAAATATTTAAGGACCAATCGGTTTAGAAGTCTTGGAAAATAGATTTCATATGTGAACTTTACATTATAATTCAAATCATAGAATACAATATAGATAATCCTTTTAGAATTCTATTATTCTCTTAGATTAACCCTACATATCAATCATAATACACTTCTTGGAATCCTGGGAAAATAAATCACAAGAAAGGGTTGATATTATAGGCTCGGTAAGATTAAACAATACAGTAGAAGCTTTCATAAATAAGCATAAACTATTAAGGAAATATATAAAACTGAAACACAAGCCTTTTAAACATTACCTTCAACGTAATATATAAATAATAAATCAAATAATACAATTTAAACATTCACATGGATATTCTACTAGTCTAATAGTAACATCTAATATCAATAACTAATCTCGTAATCAGGCAATGCATATTTCCATACATCTCAAACATACCGTCGAGGCCTCATCTAAGACATATGAAAATAAACGGTTAAGGAATATTCCAAATCTATATATGATAATAAATGGGCAAGGCCTTAGCCAAGTCCATATCTAGTTTGTCTCATAAGACCTACTAATGCATTAAGGGGCTATAGCAGGCTCCACCCATCACTTACTAAGTCCAATACATTCCTCATATGAAAACAATGAAATATAGGTATATGAAATATGAATACTTTAACCATAAACCAAGAATGGTTTCTAAATAAAAAATCCATAATCAAACTAATCATAAACCATTCAATAAAATATATTAAATTATATGTTAAGAGATCAACCTCAATTAAGTATAAGATCCAATAAAGTATGAATAAATATATTAAATTATTCTATTAAAATCATTAAAAGTATCTTACGAAAAATAAACATTTTTATTTGAAATTAATTATTCAAAATTTGAGAACTTATTAATGAATAAATTCAAAAAGATATTTTTGAATCAAATTGTCTCATACCTATTTGAAACTTATTAAAGTAATTAGAATTTTATAACATTAATGTCTATATAAATAAATCTTTTAAACCATTTTGAAAACATGGACATTAATTATAAAGATTTAGGAGAATAAATCATTAAAACATTTAAAATGATTTTTTAGTTAAAGAGTCCCCTAAATAAAATGTTAAAAATATTCCTTTTTGAAAAAAATTAGATGAACTTAAAAATAGACCTAAAATGTACTTTTTAATCATTTTATATCCATATAAATAGTAATGTAAAATAATATCAAGAATATTGTAATAGAGAAAGCCTTAATTCTTTAAACAATTAAAGTGTCCCATACCACATTGAAATTTTGAATCATAATTTTGATATCTTTAATTGAATCTTTAAATACCATGAGGATAAATTTATTAATGATTTTAAATAAAATAGGGGAATTACATACACCATGCACAAGAAATATGTGGTGAACATGGCTTATATCTCATGAAAATTAAAAATGAGACGGAATTCCCTTACCTTAGGGTTGATACTCTCCGTACGTGTCTGAAACTCCTGTATAATGGTTTTAAACATATTATTAACTTCTAGAAGAATCAAAATAATATTTATGATATATTATTTTTTTATGACTTTAAATTACCCATTTATTAATAATTTCCAAGTTAAAGAAATATTTCGTGTAATAATCGCTTTCTTTATCGCACGTGTTTTGAGTTTTTATTCTTGATCATATTACTTAGATCATAATTTACTTACTTCTAGAATGTATAGAATTATTTATATATCATATATATTCATAATATAAATAAATTTAATATATATATATATATATGAAATGGAATACATCGTTTATGGAGATGGTAGGTCGTATGTATGTATGAACATTGTTTCCATTTTTTATCGTATTGAATAGAAGTAAGTGACTGAAATATATTTACTTGTATATATATATTATTAAAGTAGAATTATTATTTCATAAATTTCATACTTATTAATCATATATATTTTTATAATCATTCTTGAATTGTGAATGTAGAAGATGAATCCCATCGCGTCGTGGAGATGGTCAGCTGTATGTATGCACGGGCGGCGATATAATTTCCTTAATGGTTAAATGGTTTGGAATTGGATGGAATATTAATTTTAAAGAAAAAATAAATATATATTTATTATTTTAATCCTTTATATTCATAATTATACCCATATAAATAAAGTTTGCATGAAAAATAGTTTACACCACAGCTTGGAGACAGTAAGTCATACGTACGCACGCATAGTGATATTGTTATTCATATGATGGGTAACAGGATGAATATGGTTTTACCATAATAATAAAAACATATTAGAATATATTAGATTCTATATTTATTACTTTATTATGGAAAAAAATAGGAATATTAAGTAGAATAAGAAAATAAATTGAATTGAATTGGTAAAACAATTACCTCTTCTTCGAGTGTCTCATTTTTATTTGCACAAAAGGACTCCTTAGGTGGGATTTTTTCCAAAAGTATAGAATTTAAGATGATTTGAGGGAGTTTGGGAGAGGATATTTTTTGGTTTTTGCCAAGAAAAAGGGCTTTATATGTGTGAATTAATGATAAGGGGAAGTGCCCTTATATAAGAGAGGTGAGGGGCACTTTTGGAAGATCTTAAAAATATTAATTTATTATAAATTGATTTTTGGTATAAAAAAGATCCAATGTGATTTATTTAGAGTCTATGATGATTATTGGTAGAAATATCAACAACAAATTAATTTCATACATGTTTAGGTCATAAAATTAACTTTATCTTTGGGATTTAACCCTTAGTTAAACATTTTAACTCTTATAGTGTCTTCTTGTATTTTTACACTATAGGGTTAATATAGTTACTATAAAATTAAAAAAGAACCCCAATTATATAATTTATTACGTATTTTTTTAAATTTGAAAAGTTATTTGGATGAAATATATATTTTATGAAATTCATATCACTTAATAATATAGTATTTATTTTAAAATATCATTTATGTCAATTTTAATACTATTCAGTATTTTCATTTTTAAAAATATCAAACCAATATGATAACTTCGAACCAATAAATCAAATATGTCATTAACATATATAAGTTATCTATAAAATTATTTTATGTAATTAATTAAGTCAAATTATATTTATTTTAATATTTTTAATATCATTTATTTGACATGTCAATTAATTAAACAATTACTGCATCATCATTATGTCAACATTTATTTTATTTATTTAATGTATAAAAATTATAAATAATTTATCATGATATGTATAATTTCTTATATTTCTAAATAATATTTATATTTTACCATATCACTTATATAACCTCATATTAAAAATAAAATAGTTATTAAAATTTAATTATGAAGTTGTTAACTCTTCTTTAAATAAAATATAATAAATGTCCTAATATAACACAAGTGACATAAAAAGGATCATATTTCTAACATAATGTTTATTTGGTTCTATAAATATATATCCAATGAAATTAGGACAAGTGTTAAGATAATTTTATATTATTATAATATTATTTTTTATCTTTAATTACACTATTTACCTTTAACCATGGTAAATAAAATTCCAAAGTTATTATTCATCAAAAATTATTTTGATCCTATTAAACCAAATTTTTTATACTGATTACAACCATGTATCTCCATTTTTTAAAATTTAATTCACAGAAACAGTAAAATCATGTTTAATGCTAATCTGTAAATATGGCTAAAAGGCGGGTAAAAAGACATTAAAAAAAGATCAATGAATTTTTAGATCTAATTGTATAATAAAAATTATTATGATGACCTAAATTGGGTTAATATATGTATTATTTATCAATTGTGACTTTAAAATAAATTTAAAGTAGAAAATTTATTTAAATGAATAGTCGATTTTTTAACAATAATGCAATGTTTTTCACTATTCGTCAAAAATTGAATGTGTTCAAAAAAATACCAAAAATTAAAACTAACCTAATTTGGATATTATTAATTCAAAAAAGTCTATTTTACCAAATTCAATTTCTAAGAGTTTCAAAATTAATTTTATTATTGTTCACAGAAGCACACAAAAAGTGGTTCCTTTAAGAAAATAGTATTTTTAAACATGTAAATACTTTACCAAAACTTATACATTTCATTATAAATATGTTTTATTTATGTGAAAAAATTATTAATAAAATTTAAAAATTATTTGATATTATTTTTATTACTATATTTAAGGGATAAGTTATAAATATATCGTTTAAATAATTGCAATGCTAAAGTGTTGTTTCGCAGAGACACAATCGTACGTGTTACACAAGACAAGTTAGTTTTGGGTGAAAAACAAGATATCAAAGCTAATGTATCATAAAATATTGTGGTGTTACAGATATTACATCTTTTTATATGAATATTTATTTCATTATATAAACACATTCTTGAGAATCATTATATTTTAGTGCCTTTTAAAACTAGGAACATTCTTCTAATTTGGTGAAATATCTTCAACATCACCCATAAAGATCTTCCCCTTTAGTACTCCTACTTAAAAACTTTTGTTAATCACCCAGGGAAAGTAAACATAAGGAAGGGTGATCTCAGATTCTTAATATGGGTAAAAAGGGGAGATACTTAAGCATAACATGATCGTAAGGGTAAGAGAACATGATCATAACATTTTCAAATCATACCCAACATATAAAAGGTCATAATCATGAATATTGGAATAAATATTGGAAGTTCATATCAAATGATTCATAAGATAATAAAAGAACATGATCTATGAGAGTATAATAATGGAATAATACATCGAATTTTTGTAATACACATAATTATAGAAAATATTATGTCAAGGGTACCTACCAAGACATTTATAACATGTTAGGATTGGGATAACCATTTGTATACCTACTTTGATCTTGGGAAGACAGACTATGTACCCTCTTGTTTCAGGATTAGGATGACCTCCCATATACTCATTTATTGTGGGCTTGGGATTACCTCCTATGTACACTCTTGTTGCGGGATTGGGATGACCTCTCGTATACCCTCTTATTGTGGGTTGTAATGACCTCCCATGTAACCTCATGTTGTAGGCTTGGGTTGAACACATGTATACATTTTGATCTTATAGAATATTTATCATTACCCAATTCATTGGAGGTAGATATATGTCCCACCTCTCACATAATGAAATCATATATACATGTTCCATAAGATAATAAATCATTTATCCTATCAAGACCCATAAAATAAGATGGGTTTCATAAAAATCATATCATGACCAATAAAATGAAATGGGAATTATAAAAATTTCATCATATCATAACTTCTGTAAAAGATACAAGTGTCATATCATTTCTTTATAGTATAACTCGTGAAAATAAGTGGGTTCATAAGTGTTTTTCCATGGTATAACCCATGGAAGAGAAACAAGTTTCAAAAGAAACTTTTCATCATAAACATAAACCAATCAAATAAGAATTAGAACGATTTAATTGGATAATATCCCCATTAAATAATAAAATAAATCAAATTATGTCATATTATATGGTAAATAATTTTGATATGTCATTTAAAAAGTTTCATGATAAAAATATCCTTTCTATATTGAAAATGATTTTTAAAACATAAAACTTTTTTGAAAACCTTTTTCTTTGAAATACACTTTAAAAATAGTGAATTACTATAACATTAGAAAACAATTTTCATTAAAAAAAATAATCTTTTAAACTTGCAAATTATGCATTAAATAAATGACAATCATGACGGAGGGTAAATTTGTACATGTCGTACAATGTAAAAAATATTCCTTTTGTACATTAAAAAGTTTAGAAAAGTGACTGGATCATAAAATGACAAGAATATTACATTGAATTTTTTTAAATAAAATATGGGTATAAATTTTTTTAATAAATCATTTTTAAATGTTTAAAAACACTTTTCAAAATATTTGTGTAAAACGTGATTTTGAAAAACAAAATCTGACCGGAGATTGATTTAAAGTAATATTTTCTTTAAAACTATTTCCTAATTATATTAAGTGAAAAAGAGAGGAAAATGGTACCATTAAATTAAGATATCATGAATACCTATAGGAGATTAAAATTAATGGGAGTTATAATGTTATTTCATTAATGTAATAATAATCATAAACGATCCTCATAAATGATGAGATTGTAGTAATAAAATATTACCACCTTAGATACATTGAATAAAAATCTCCATGAAACAATAACATCACATGAAGCTTAAAATATCATGAAAATAAGTATATTAAATGTATAACATTACAAAGGGTTAGTATATAAGTGTATAGGTGCATAACATAACATGTGTCTCAAAGAAGGAAAATTGAGACAAAATTCCCTCTTCGCTTTGGTAATGTTTTAATTATAAACCACGTGAAAGAGGCATCATAAAATGGGAATTTAAATCCAAAAAAATTCAGTATAAGAATAAAGAAATAAATCCATGGGATTCATACAAACCATAGATAATAAATAGGTGGTGAACACGGCTTGTGTCTCCAAGAAATTAAAAGTGAGACGGGAATCCCAAACCTTAAGTCTCGACTTCCGTCATAATAATTAAAAACTAATTTATAATAAATATAATATTATTATAAAACTATTAAAGAACCATATTCATATATAAAATATCATATATTATTTACTTATGAGTTTATATTAACCTTGTATTAAAACTCCCTTGTTTAAGTTATGTTTCGGGTAATAACCGCTTTGTTTTTTGTATATGCTTTGACGTTTTATTTTTGGTCCTCTTACTTAGATCATGATTTAAAAAGTTACATATTGTAAACCATGATATAAATATAATATATATTCAGTATATATTTATTAGTGATAATATATAAAATATATAAATATTAAACAAAATGAAGCGTTCATTGAGATGATAGGTTGTACGTACGCATGAATATTATTTCTATTTTGTTGTTGTATAAAAAGAAATAAAATTAAATGATATATATATACATGAATGTGTGTGTTTATTATCATTCAATTAGTATTATTATTTCATATATATCACATATTTATATTAAACCCATCCTTAAAACATTCCATGTAAAACATAAATGAACCACATCGCTTTGTGAGGTCGTAGTCTTTCATACACACGAACGATGTTATCGTATTCTCACAAAATGTAATGAAAGAATTTTTGTGTAATATAGTAATTAAATAATAATAAATACACCATAAATATCATATATAAACATAATTTTTATTATTATTCCAAACCATATTAGTTGGTAATAGAAAAATGACTGGCATCGGTTCATGTGGCGGCAATCCGTGGTACACAAGAATAATGATTTCGTAGTTGATTTGATATAGGTGTGTGTTATTGTAGGTAATAACCTTGAAATAAAAAAATTTAAGTATATTTAAGATACTTATGATATTCTATAAGTATTATATAAAAATAATTTATGGGCTCTTATGAAGAAATAAAACAAAAATGTTCATTGATGAACGTTACCTCTTCTTCGGGTATCTCCTTTTAGTTTGCACCAAAGGACTTCATTGGTTGGATTTATTTACAAAATAATGATTCTAAGATGATACTATAGAAGTTTTTAAGTGATTTTGGTAGGTATTTTATGAACCAATTTGTTTTTAGGGTGTAAAAAGATGGGGAGAGGTGGTGGTCGTTTATAAGTGGGAGACCGAATATACATGGAAATTTTAAAAGGAATGTTAGGTGTACCAACATTTTTACCTAATAACATGCTTAAATAATGCACAAAATTATATCCATGAATTTTTAAGGAAGAAATATTTCCATTACATGGGTGTTGTATATGTTTTTAGATCATTTTTCCCCTTATGTATAATTTTTAGTCCCTTGGTAAACTTGTTTTTCTCTTTATTGTTGTTATTAATTATATCACTTTCCACTAATAATTTTGGTAAAAAATTAATTTTACATTATTAAAAATTATAAATTATTATTATTACAAATATTAAATAATTTTTTCCATATTATAATCACATAAGTGGTAGAAATTAATTTAAAATTAATCCTGCAGACGGGACGAGACAACAGTTTTTTAAAGTGAAAATGTTCAAAAGTTTGACATGTTTTTATATCCAATATCATTGTGCAATTTATTAGAATTACCTAAATAATATTAGTATATATATATATGATCTATTTATACGTTAAAATAAATTTAAAATATATTTTAACTAAATAAATAATTCAAACAAAAAGAAAGTTATCAATTAAATTTCAGTATTTTTTATTATTCATCAAAAATGAATCTTATTAGAAAAATACACAAAATTAACCCTAATATAATTTTGGAATTAAAATTTAAAAACTGAATTATATTTTTTGAAATATAATTTCTAAAAGTTTCATAAATTATTTTTAAAATAAGTGCACCATTAAAAGGTGGTAAAAATCTTCTTTAGAAAAATACATCTTTTATGCGTAAAATTGGATTTATTCCTATCTATTATCTAGAAAACACATAAGATCAATGTTAAATAGTTTATTGAATATATAATATATTTTTTTTTCAAATCATCAACCAAAATTTATTTTTTTTAATTCATTTATATAAAAATCACATGTGAGTATAAAATAGTCTTTTGGGGAAAAAATCATTTTATCATAAAAAGGGTTTTATTTTCATTTCTAATTAATTGGTCACTAAATATTTATATAAATATTTTTAAGCAATATTTTACTCATTTATTTAATATTTTTCATAAATTCTATTCCAATGTATAGTTGGTAATTATTATATTATATAATAATACTACTACTACTATATTATAGTTCAGTAAAACTCGGTCTTATGTGTTACACAAGATATCGAAGGAACTTGATATTGTGTGTAACACAAGTAAACATAGTGTTTTTTATACCATAATATAATCTCAATGTTGTGTGTAGTGTACTCTTAACTTTGTTTTGAGTATAAATTATGCTTAATTTTGTGTAGCGTGCAACACAATCCATCAAAAAAATTAAATTTATTCAAATAATAATAATTAATAAAAACTCAGGGTGTTACAAATGATGTATAAACTTACACCTATCTTTACAGCCCAGGAAAAAACTAAAATTATAAATAAAATACTCAATCAGAACATTATTTCTGAGTAACCACTTCAATCATAATAGTGAAAAATGTTAAAAAACTTCCTTGGTAGTTTGGACTTTCTATATATATTTTTTAGTTATACCCAAGATTTAGGTCCATTAAAATCTATAAAAAAATTTCCTACATCCAACTACCACAAACAAATATTAATTCAATGGAAAACAATTCTTGGGTATCATTTTTTAAAACCCTAGATAAAATCACCTGAATAAAACCCTAGATAGAGGGCCACATGATCTCATGCATGCATCTTGATATTCCAATGGATTTTGAATAGTGGAAATATTTTATACCCAACATCAAGATACTAACACTCAATACCATCACATAAAATAACATCAATAAAACAAATATATCATATCATATCTATTGAAAATAATTACATTAAAAATCCCACCATCAATAATAGATAAATATCAACATGGTATAACAATAGTGGAACCCAGGGTTAGTATACATACATACATAAAGGGTCACCCATCAGGTCAATAAAGTACAAAATAAATTAGAATAAATATAGGGGAAATTCAAATATAAAATCTGAGTCCCTCCTCGAACCAATCTCCTAATGTTTTTTTCATTACCCTGCTAAATCACGCATATTACATATCACCTAAAAACAAATATAATGTTTTTTCACACACTAGGGTTCCCATGTAGGGTGTGATCATATAAAATAGTAGGTTATCACCAAGTTCCCCTTACATACACCATCATATATAGTGTATTCATGTGTGGAAAAATAAATCAAAAAGTAGTATATAACCTGAAAGTGATTACCTAAAACCAATATATGCTAACCATACCACCATTAAACTATAACAAATATATTATGTCTAATAATGATAATGATTCTATTATAGTTATATGTTATTTAAAATCCTACTAGGGAATGGAATATCAATATAAAGTCCCATGAATATAGGAAACCCACAACTGACATCAAGGATGTGATATATGGAGAGCATTTTAATAACCAACCACATACATAAGATGAACCATTCCCTTTAGGTATGGATCTATGTCACCCACCATTTATGGTAAACCTTATTTTATCTTGTGTATAGTTTTTTATATCTTTAAAGTAATTTGAGATGGGTTAGGGGTATTCAAGAGGTCATAAAATAAAAGGAGAAATTATGTTGGGAATATTGTCCCTTGAAAAGATGCAGAAGCTCCACTGGCTCACTGATGGAATCCATAATACATTTATTGGAGTCATAAGAATCTATATTAATGTTTTAGATCCTACTGGCTGGCTATTGGGGCTCATAGGAATAACTCGATCTACCCATCATCCATCATCCAATCAATAGATGCCACCGGCCTAGAGCCTAGTGAGGATACTGAGTTTGAAAGGTTTTTTTACCTTACAAACTCTCATTTTCTCTCATTATATCAAGACATCTTCAATCCTTTTCACCCTAAGGTCCCACTCCTATTATTTTTGAATTATATCTTCTCCTTTAATATCCTCAATTCGGTGCTTGTATATTGGTTAGTTATGATGATTCTAATCTAGAGATCTCCATATTCATCAAGATCAATTCAATTCTATATTATTGATCTAAAATGATTTTATTCTTAATATATTAATTTAATAGAAGTGTTTTGGAATGTCCTAAAAAGTTATTTTTTTATTATTTATATAATTAGTACTCATATTTGGGGAATTGTTATCTGAACAATGTTTATACCAAGATCATTGATGGTTGTCTGTCTTCTCAGGTATGTTGATCTTGAAATAAATTTTTGGATTTTGGGTTCACTTCAATGTTTATCCTATAATTCTAAATCATGTTGAATAAATAATGGTTATAGAATTTGGTGGTGTATTTGGACTTGGATAGAGACCCTATCCATTGATCGTTGTTTCACCTAAGGTAGATAGATATAGACTTTAGCGTATGTTTTATATAGTTTTTTGGAATGATTGTTGTCATGTTTGTGTTTCCTCATGCGCCTTATTTTTGAAGCCTGGTCACATTATGTGTGGGTTTGTGTTTCCCTATGAGACTTGTTCTTTATTTTTTTATCACATGTGTATTGTAAAGGTTTTGAATCTGTGTTATATGATGTGATGTTTGATCTATCATTTATATCATTTATTGCATGTGTCATTCCTCTATCTTACAATTGAGAATACATGTTGATAAATTTGGAATATCCCCTGAAGGAGATGTATCATATACTTGGTTATCATTATTATAGGCTATCACGTCAAGAGGGATATTTTAAACATGTTATTGGACTATCTCATCAAGGGGGTGTTTCAGGAGGCTGGTTAATTTTCCATCAGGCATAGAGCCAACGAATGTAGGGTGGGTCTCTGAGGACCTAAACTGTTTTCTTTATTGTTTGATATAATTTTTTATCTATACTCTATTACTTTCATAAAATAAACCATTATATCTCATTCACTTATGTTAAGTGTTATTCGGGGTGTCCTTCTAATTCTTGTAATCACACCATACTCAGACACATCATTGTGTGTATAGATTTCAGTTCTAGGAATCCAATAAAGGGAAGGGTCCTTATGGAAGATATTTAATATGGGTTATCTGGAAGATATTGAAATTTCTATATGGACTTTGGGAAATTCATTTGTTTTTGTTCATGTTTTCCTTTTAGGCACGTACTATGATCCAATGCCTCTAGGGATCCCTTTTTCCTAGATTTTGTTTATGTGTGCAAAATTACTTATTGATATTTCATGGGTTGATACTTATTGAGTGTGTTTCTTCTCTGATGACTATTTATTTATTCATTATTTTTTGATTTATTTTTTATTTCTGGTACTGAGGGCATTGTCTCCCCATGATGTTCCATTGGGCCTCGTTGGTAGTCGATAACCTCTAGCTTATAGGGTGGAACACATGATTCCATTTTGAATTCCATAGCATACTTTCTGAATCTATTAGGGTGTTAAAAAATGGTATCGGAGAACCAGTTTCACTAAATTATTTCTTCATGTGCCTTGATTTTGGATAGGGTAGACAAGAGATAGGATGTTTGAAAATTGTCTAGTAGAATAATGTCAATTCCAGATTAGAACTATATATTGTAACTCTGAGTTTCCATCTATTTGGAATTTATACTCTTATTGTATGATGTTGCCATTTATTTAAATTCACTTTAGGTGATGAACATGATATCAGTGTACTGACTTATGGGATTTTCTGTGCATTCATATGTTATGTTTAGGTACGTAGGACCACATATCATATGTATGTTCCTTGTATTAGGTAGAGACCAAATAATTACAATTCATTTTCAAATTATTTTATGTGTTTTTTGTTCATCATTTCATCCATTATTTTATTTGAGCATGAGTATTCTATGTTTGAGTGTATAGATATGGTTATGACTAATATTTACATACCAAAGTCTTGGTTTGGGTTATGGGTAGTGATTATAGATATTTTCCTTGTTCTTATGCGTACTTTCTTTGGTTGAACCTTATTATAAACCATTATATGTGCATTTGATCTATTAATAGTATTTTTGTTTAAGATATCTGGTTTATCTAAGGTTTGGTCTAGCATTTTAATAAATTCAACCACATTGATGTCATGTGCTAACAATTTTACACACTTGTTATGTAGGCTGATGCAACCAAGAATACACCATTTGTTTGTCCAATGGGTGAACCTATAAAAAATCCATCTAGGACTCTTTATAATAGTACCTTATCAAGCCATAGGATACCATGGGGTGGAAATTTTCCATTATACACATGACTTATAACTCCACCATTCCCTATCTTTGTAGGGAAAATGTGGCATCCATGATATGGAGGACTGGATATGATTCATTAAGAGAATTTTAAAACTGGAGGATATCTCAAAGGATCATAAGGTAAATCCTGGGACCCTCATGCTTCAGGATATTGGAAAATAGTGGGACATTATACTTCAGGATGGTAATCATAAAGGGATGATAAGGGAAGCCTTATAGGACCACTTCTTTGAGGATTTCTTCACAAATGAACTAAATCTAGACCACACTCAAGAGTTTACAGATCTTTATTAGGGGGTGATGATAGTGTTCAAAAACTTATCATAATTCATGGTTTTGATTCAATTTTGACCTCTTTTATCTGGGAACGAGGCATAGAAGACCAGAATGTTTGAGATCAGTATTTCTCCAATGATAAAATTTTATGTTACGAACTCTGATCTAATGACCTATGCCTAAGTTCCTTACAAGGAACTAACTATAGATAAGGGTGTCAAGAAAGATATAACTGAAGGTCTTATTCTATCTATCAGTGGATCGACAGGTACATTCTCTAGTATAGTCTGGTTTCTCATTCTATGAGAAATAAAAGGAATTCTTAGGATAGATAACAGGGTGAAGGTTGAAATTCAAAGTAATGCAGAGGTTCTTCTACTCCCTTTGTGTGAAATAAATCTTCTTATTTCTATAAATATGGCGGGAAGTGACACTTTTTGAAGGACTATCAGTCCTCTATAAATAATAATCACCAACATGTAAATACTAGTCATTTAAAGTGGTTATGTTCTAAATATTCATGGATTTACATAGCCTATATAGGTTATTGTGTGGGTATAATTCCTCAACAGAATGTGCATACCCAAAAAGGGTCAGTGAATTAAGTGACTCATGAGCCTATGGGATGTCATGGAATGGTTACTAGTATCTATTACGAGGTTAGTTAGACTATGGATGAGAGTGGAGAGGGACCCTCAATATTTAAAGATGTGGTCTTCATTTCTTCTACACGATATTTTTCTTTTTTGAAATAGGATCATCCCATTGATTCATATTATCTCAAGTTATTTTGGGGTTATACTTACCTATTAAGTAATGTTATGGGTTTATTTCCATTGATACATCCCTATAATAGAAATTGAACCATATTCATATCTATATAGAATGTATGATGGTGGTTGTTTTCTTTGATAATGTGTGGAGCTTCACAATTCTAGAAATGATAGGGTTTGATGTGTTTCTCGGCAAGGATGGGTTGACCAGTTACCATGAACAAATAAATTTTTAGGGGAGATTTGTGACTTTTTCATCACCTAAGGAAGATAAGTTCATATTGTCTTGGGAATTGGATGTCGATGAAATAAGAGTAAGACCATATTGTCATTATAGAAAAGTATTTTCAGAACTGGTGAATAGAATGATCATTGCGGTCGATCGGGTGGTGACTCCCTCCACTTTTCCTCCTTTGGTATACCTATATTGATATTTCTTTCCATATTATTTTTCATGTTTTCCTCTATGAAAGGGATTTGAGTTTGATATTGAGATTATTCTTGGTGCATGACCTATATAAATTTTTTTGTATCACATGGAACCAACTGAGTTGAAAGAGATCAAGGTGAATATTGATGATCTTAAGGATTAAGAATTCATCAGATTGATCACTTATCCTTAGAGTGTTCTAGTATTGTTCTTAAACAAGGTGGAAAGTATTATTAATCTTTGTGTGTAATACCAGAAGCTAAATCCAATTATCATGAAAAATATGTACATATTTTCGAGAATTTATGACTATTTTGATCAATTGAGGGGGAGAAATGGTTATCAAATATTGACCTAGATTATGAATACCATAATATTTTGGTTATATAGGAATACATACCAATGAAAGTATTTAGGATTGGGTATGGGTTGTATCAATATCTTGTTTTCCTTTGGGACTGAAGAATTCTCTAGAAGTTTTCATGCATCTCATGAACAAGATATTACACCCATACATGAATTCATTTTTCAATTTATTTATTTATGACATATTTATATATTATAATACATAAAAATTACATTCTAGAAAACTATATATTGTATTGATTATTCATTGAGCACATTGGTTTTATGCTAAGTATTCAAAGTTTCACTTTTGGATATAAGAGGTGGGATTTATTAGTCACATATATTCTCAAGTGGGAAAATATATTGATTTAGAGATGGTGTATGCAGTTATATATTGGGTATGTTCAAGGATTGTATTCGAGATTCGGAGCTTCCTTTGGCTGGTTGGGTACTATAGAGGGATCATTCTAGACATTTCTTTCCTAGTAGCATGTATGAAAGAAATGTCCAGGAATGGAGTCATGTTTGAATTGAAATTATATCGTGAAGAGGCCTTCTTAGATATGAAAAATATGTTGACATAGAATCAGATCTTGATTCTTTCTTAGCTTGGAGATTGGTATTCAGTTTATTGTGACGTTTCTGGAGTTATCCTAAGAGTTGTTATGATGAAAGTTAATAAGGTAGTTGATTACGGGTCACATCAGTTTTGAACCCTTGAGTAAAACTACCCTACTCATGAATATGATTTATTATCTATGGTTCATGAATTTAAATATAGGATATAATTCTTCTTTGGTGATATATTTATCATATTTATAGAGAAAAAGAGGCTATGGAATATTTTCTCCCAGCATGACCTGAATATTCATCAAAGGTGATGGGTAGAATAATTTCATATGTTTGAATTTGAGATGGATTATGCTCTGTGGAAAGTAAATTTGGTTTCATATAAAGTTAGCAAGAAGTTATAGGGGTTTAGAGAGTGAATGTTGGAAGTATGAAAAAATCTCCTGGCTTTATAGGAAGACTGGTAGGTGGGAATAGTTTAGGATTGAGGGGGAGTGTATTGTACACCCTTATTGATAACATATTAGTTGGTGGAATGAGTTATGTCTACTTAAAATCTTGATATGGGGTGTATCATAATGTGTGATAGGTTGGAAGAAAATGTTTCCATTCTAGGGTAGACCTTAGGCAGATGTAGTGTGCTTTTTGATCAGGGAAGGTTTATGGTTACTTATTATAAAAGAGAGAAGCTAATGAAAACATCTCATGATTTTTAGTGGGAAGTGAACCCAAGATTAACCAAGATGTATCATGATTTATGTCATTAGTTCTATCCACCCAACCTGAAAAGTGACATTACAAGATTTTTCTCCCATTGTGTAGATTTTTAGAGAAATGGGGTCGTGCATCAAAGACCATGAGGGTTACTCCAATCACTTCTAGGGCCTATGTAGACGTTGGATTACATGAAAATATACTTCATGAATTGGTTTACTAGGACCCCAAGAGGTTGATACACCATTTGGTTTATAGAGGATTGGTTGACCAATGTGGTACATTTCATATTGATCCAAGGGAAAAAATCTGTGTATGAGCTATGAAATCACTATTTTTTGGGATATTTTATAGAGGAACAGAGTACCTTCAATCGTGGTCTCTGATATAGATTCCTCATTCACATAATATTTTTGGAAAGAATTGTAGAAGGTGATGGTAACTCAGTTGAAGATGAGTATGGACATTCATCCTCAAACTGATGGGAATTTGGAGAGAATACTCCAGAATTTAGAGGATACATTTCAAAAATATGTTCAGTATTTTTTAGGATATTGGGATGATCACTTTTCTCTAGTAGAGTTCACTTACAACAATAGCTTCCATTCCTTGATTCAGATAGGAACATTTTTGGATTTGTATGGTTGGTCATGTCATTCACTATTATGATATAATAAGGTAGGTTAATCTTTAGATATTTGGTTGAGTGTGAAATAGGATACGTTGGGGAAAGTGAAATTGATTTCGGAAATAGTTTGTTAAGTCTTATAACATTCATCAATCTTATACCGACCAATGGATATGGCCCTTGTAGTTCACTATTGGAGATAAGGTTTTCTTGTGTATTTCCCATCAATTGGGGCATAGGAATTTCAGGAAGCAAGAAAGGTTGGAATCATGGTACATTGTACCATTCTATATCATTAAATGAATCAAGATGGTGTCCTATAAATTGTAAATTCCTCTATATTATCAAGGTATCCAAAAAAAATTTATGTGTCACATCTTCATAGGCATGAGGATGATCATGCTTATATGATCGACTATGATGATGATGACATAGATCCAGATGCATCCCTTTTTATGTATACCATTCAGATAATTGGCCAAAGTGAGAAAGTGTTATGAGGGAAAACAATTTCTCTTGTTTGGGATCAGTGGTAGAATGGGCATGTTTTTGAAGTGACATGGGAGTAGGAGATTGATGTTTGGGTGCAATGGACCAATTTATTCAAACAAACCTCTAGGTATACTTATCAAGGAGGAGATTTCATATGAGTGGGGGGGGGATTTTTACACCCATATTTTAGGTTTCACCCCCTTTAAATATGTTAATAGCTTATTTTATATGTTTTAAAGAAATTTGGGGTAGGGTGGGGGTGTTCAAGAGGATGAAAATGAAAAGGGGAAAAGTTGGTGGGAATATTATATCCTAAAAAGATACAAAAGCTCCATAAACATGTCTATGGAGTTTGTCTAATCTATAAAAAATATTCATATCCCACTGAATCATAGGTGGGGATCTATATTAGAACCCGTTCTTCCAAATAGCCAATATCCAACCAGTGGTGTCTTTTAAAGCCTAGAGGGAGGATGAGTTTTAAGGTGTTTTTTAACTCAACTTACTCTCTTTTTCTCTCATTATATAAATCATTCTTTGATACTCATCACCCTTGGAATCCTATATGATGTTTTAGAGTGTTATCATCTCCTTTCATATCTTTCTTCTGATGCTTGTAAAATGGTTTAATATTTTGATTCCAATCTGATGAGTTTAATCTTCATCTATATTGTTTCCTTTATATTCTTCTTGTTCATGCCAAGTTATATTCTTTATATCATTATCAAATAAAAGGATTTTTTCATGTATTTAAATGGTTTGTTTTAATTTTTGATAAAATTGGTACCCAGATTCGGGGAATTTCTGTATGCACACTATTTGGACCATGATTATTGTTGGCAGTATATCATTTCAAATATGTTGATCTTATCCTAAATTTTTGGGTGTGGATTATCGTAAACCATGAATCTAGAATATTAAATCGTATCAAATTTAGAATAGTTATAGGATTTGGTGGTGTAGTTGGACTCAAATGGATACCATATCCATCAATCATTGTTTCACATAATGTATAGAGCCCTTGGAGTTAGAACAGTTTTTATATGGTTCTTTATCATGATTTTTTTTCATGAGTGTGTATCCATGTGTGATATATGATTAATTATTGATCACATGAGGTGTGTTTTTCTAACCCTATGAGAAATGTTCTTGATGATTTCTTACCTTTTCATTGTGATGGTGGTGAATCTGTATTATATAATGTGATGTTTAATCTATTATTTTTAATTTTATTACATGTGATGTTTCTCTATCTTATAGTTTAGTAGGCAGGATGATCCATATGGACAATACCCCAAGGGGGATATGTCATATTTTTGGTTGGTATGTGTATGGATTATCCCTTCAATCTATAAGGACTTGTAATATATATTTTTCTTATGTGATATACTTTTTTTTATTTTTAATCATTACTTTCATGAAATGAACTAGTATATCTTATAAAATTATGTTTAGGTTCAATGATGGTTTCCTACTTAGAATTGTATTCACACCATACTTGATCATTTTAGTATGCTTGTATATTTCATGGGAAGATATCTGTTTAATGTAAAGGGACCTGTATTGTATATTTGAGAAGTTTTAACTGGAGGATATACATGAATTGTTGGATGGCCATCAAGATTAAATTTGTTTTTGTTTTTGTTTTATTGTTTTACCACATTCTTTGATCTAATTCATATAGGGATCCCTTTTTCCGAATTTTGGTTTATGTTTCTAACATGCTATATTTATACACCATGGGTTTATACTTATTGAGTGTTCTTATTATCTAATGATTATTTATTTATCCTTTATTTGATTATTAATTTAATATTTCTTCCATTTTCATACACTAATGTTTACTTGGTACCAAGGGAATAGTCTCACCATGATGTTTTCTCTCTCACCACTTGTCGACAACCCCTTTTATATGGGGAGGCCCACAAGAGTTTTTGTGGCATTTTGGATCAAAAATGGTTGTTCGGTTGGGGTGTTATAGTTTCATAGACAAATATTGTACCCACCAGTAATGGTAGTAAGTATTATAATGAGGGCATATTAATAACTGGCCTCCCACACTATCCAAACCAACTCCCTCCTAAAAGTTGAGGTAACATGGAAGATCATATAAACACTAAGAATTACCATAAGAATTTTAAAGATAGAATATAAATATCCAACCTATTTCACAATAAAAACCATTACCCACCTCATAGTGAGGTCTCGTGGTTGATCGTGTTTTGAGAACAAAAAAAAGGTGAGTACCTAGATGTTTAAATTTTATAACTGAATATCAAGTACTTCAAGACAAAAAAAATTATCATTTATTACATTATAACTTATTCATGGTATGATAATAAGAAAATCATGGAAGACATGTCCTTTACCCAAGCTCTTAACTAGACATGGATCAAACCTATCACTCAACTATAGGATAGCATGTACAACTTAATATACCCTATCTTGACCAATCTCATCATTCACATACAACAATCCAAATAGGATCAACATGACACTCACAATGATCTAAGCCCCTAGTCCATGACCAACGCATAATCCTAGCCTATAGTCCATAACCAACTATACTGGGCACCAATCCTCAATTAATGCAAGATACAAATCATAGGGTATCAAGGTAACCCATATTAAAAAAATCATTGAATTTAGGCCATGATTAATTTCCAACCACACTGAGGAGTCTCACTAGATGCTTAGTCTATTACCAATCCTTTATCTACACTAATATTCTTATAATACTAACTAAAACTAAGTTGGTTCCACCCTAAGACATATTCTCTACCATCCATTCAAGACTCAAATGAATTTATACTCTCTAAAAAATACCATATTATGTTTTGATCTTCCTCCCATGGGAACTCCATAATTAAAGATTCTCAGTACCCCACTTTACCATCACTAAGTTCCACTAATAACTCTAAAATAATGAGTAATTATCAACCCCGACAACTAATTACATGAGAATACCAATCCCCACCATAAGGTATCATATTTAATCAGACCCCTATATTGAAATATTCAGGTGATATAGGAATTAGGGGGGGATTATAAGATGTTTGGAAGGAGATAATGGGGATCTGGGTTTAGTTTTTTATCAAGAAACATGGATCTACTAATGGCCACATAAGGACCTGGCCTTATTACATACATAATCTTGAATTTAGTCAAGAAAATGCTTCCTTTTAAATTGAGGATATTTTCAAGTTTATAACTTTATATAATTGGGACATAATACATTCATAGCATTACACATTGTTACAGAGTGGATACCATAAAAATAGTTTCCATTTTTTTCAAAATAAAAAACATTAAAACTTAAAACATGATTCCTTGACAATTATTCAAAATTTAACATGGATTACTTCTTTGAATTAAACATCCATTAACCTGTGAAAAATCATTTAAAAATTGGTATGAGCACAAAAACTCAATAAGGGATATAAAAAGAGGGAAAGAACACATTATTCCATGAATACTTGTAACGTACGAAATCATTTTCATAAGACATACTTATCAACTGTATATATATACTTACTTTTTAAAACATGAGATTTATAAAATAATTATGAACATAAGTATAACCATAAAGTTATCATGGGGCATTACTTACATAATATTGTAACCCTCTCGGCTACCTTATAATTTGTAACCCTCACAATTACCTTACTATTTGTGTAACCATTGCAGTTACACTTGGAGTAACCATACGACCGACCTCCAACTTACACATACCCAATGAATTGGAGGAAAATATAGGTCCCACCCCTCATGATAAAAAATTACCAATATCCAGAACATAATCATAAAACATGAATATTATCATAAAAACATTTCTTTTGAATTTTGTAAAACAGAATTTTAAAAGAGGATTTTAAAAGAAAAGTCCCTTATAAATATCATATAATTGAAGTGAGACTTAATAGAGTGGATGGTATGTTTATATAATCTATAAATATACATAATTTAACATATTATAATCAGAATTCATCACACAAACAATTTAAATACCACATAAATAATGAAGAATAAGGTTAACCCAAAGGATGGAAATCGGGTTAAGAATTCCCTTACCTCAGGCTTGTCTTACATAAAACTTGTTTAAATTTTTTTTATAATGGTTAAAAGAGGGTTATTAGTATTTTAAATAAAAAATTTCATGTTTATAACATCTTATATGATCATTTCATAACCTCATTTAACCTCTTAATTGTTAGTATTTTGTTTTTTACACTGTTTTGGGTGAGTTCCATACATGATTTCCAGGATTTGTTCATGATGGATGTTCTTGTCGATTGGAAGTGAAACTATAGAATTGGAATGGAAATGTATTTACATATTTAAAGTACCATAATTTATACCATTTATCATTTTGGTGTTTTATATGAGGATGATTCATATGTTAAAACAATAATGATGTTCGTTTAAATCATTTTAGTAGTTCTTTGTTAAAAACAACCTCATTTTGTCTTGTAAATTTAAACCATGATTACAAAAGAATTACAGAAAAATGGATGATACATAATAAATATATTATAACCTGGTTCAACCTTGTAAATGGTTTTATTACCAGACTTGACAGAATTAATGAAAATTGAAATCAAATTGTCCACGATGTCAGTAATTCGACACATCACGGACAATGTTTTTATTCCTTGAATAGGGGGGAGAGGAGAAGAATAGTGATGATGAATTTTACATGAACATGAGAAAATATAGAATATAAATGATTTTTGGAGATTTAGTTCCTTTTGGTTAAGAATAGATGAATAAATAATAAGAAACGAAAGCAACTGAAAATAGAAGAATAATTGAGAAATCCCTTACAAAAATTATGAAGCCTAACAGCTATGCAACATGGTTTTAGAAAATAATAAAAAGAGAGGTGACAAGGGTCACCCATCCAGAAATGAATCATAATACATAATAGATCAATAATAATAAGTACATAAGAACATGGTATGGAAACTTGAAAGTTATACGACGTAAAAGAGAAGATTAATGGAAAAAGAAAGAATTTGAGAATTTTCTTACCTTGTAGAGTAACTCCTAGAACATGAAGTTTGGGACCTTGGAGGCTTGAGGAAAACTTGGGAGGGCTAATAGGGAGGTAAGGATGCCAGAGCTTCATTTATGAAGGATTTATAAGTAATTTAATGAAGAAATGGGTTGGTATTTATAGTAAAAGTGAGGGATTATTTTAATAATTTCCAAGGGACACCTCATTAGTGCTATTTGCAAAACCATGGGCTTTCCCATGGTATTGTACCATGGTATAAGCCACTAGGGAAACCTCGTAACTTATTTTACTGTACAAAATTCGACCAGATTTATTACATCATTAATGATGTCATTAACACACCGAAACTCAAAACTGTATTTTTTACTATTCACCGAAAAATCAACTATTTCATAAAAATCCCCAAAATTCACCCTAACCATTTATTGACGTTTAGAATTAAAAAATGAATTCCATTTTTTTAAAAATAATTTTCGAAATATTTTTAATTTAATTTTTAAATAAAATCATGCTTAATTTAAAAATTAATAATTTAAAAACTATAACTACTTTTATATCACATTTAAAAATTAATCAAGATGTCATTATCTAAAATCCATAAGAAAATAAAATAATAATACAATTTACTATTCATTAGGGTCATATTACTATTCATAAGGGTATGTTACTATTCAACAAAAAACCAAGTTGGTTCTAATAGACTCCAAATAACATACTGAACACAATTGTAGATGACCGTTTTTTGAAATTCAAAACATAGAAGCAGTAAAATTATGTTTAACGGATACTTATAAATATCTACATTAAACAAAATTTCAAGCATTTCAATTTATTTTTAGAAAAACATGGGGTGTTTCATTATTCTCACCTTTTGGAAATTACACCCTCACAATTTTATTTACTTATTAAACAAGTGAGGGTACCTTTCCCTCATAGCATTTTCAGACTCCCATGTTGCTTATTCCACCATGTGGTTTCTCCACAAAACTTTTACATGGTGGATTACCTTATTCTATAATACCAGTTCCCTTCGATCAAGAATCTGAACTTGTTTCTCTTTATATGAAAGTTTCTTCTCCATATGAATTACTTTTGGGCTCAAAACATGAGTCGAATCTGGTAAATAATTCCTCAACATCGAAACATGAAAAACATTGTGTACCTGAGACAAACTCGGAGGCAAAGATACTTGGTATGGAACTGGTCGAACTTTCTCCAAGATTTAAAAAGGTCTGATGAACCGTGGTCTTAGCTATCCTTTCTTACCAAAACACATCACACTTTTCCAAGGAGAGATTTTAAGAAAAACATGGTCACCTACATCGAAAGATAATTCTTTCCTTTTATTATCTGCATAACTTTTTTGTCTGCTCTGAGATGTCCTCATGTGCTTCTAGATCATCTTTACTTTATCAATCACTTTCTCTACTAATTCTGGCCCCATCAACATTCTTTCACTGACTTCATCCCAATATGCTGGAGTCTGACACCACTTTCCATAAAAACCCTCAAAAGGTGACATCTATATACTGGAATGAAAACTCTTATTATAAGAAAATTCAACTAAAGAAATATCTTGATCCCAACTTCCCTATTAGTCCATTGAACAAGCTTGTATAATATCCTCCAATGTTTGAATCATTAGTTTTGACTGCCCATCTGATTAGGGATGAAAAGCTGTACTGAAATTTAACTCGGTGCCCAATGACTTATAAAGTCCCTTCAAAAAGTTAGAAGTGAACATGGGATCTCGGTCAGATACAATGGAAAGATGAACTCCATGTAACCTGACAATATCCTTGAGGTAAAATCGAGAAAGATGATCCAAAGACATTGTATCTCGAGTAGAAACCAAATGTGCAGATTTTATCAGCCGATCCACAATAACCCAAATTGAATGGTTACCTCATGATGTCTTAGGTATTCCCACCAAAAATTCCATGGACACATTCTCCCACTTCCACTATGGCACTGGAAAAGGCTGAAGCATCCCCTTCGGTAACTTCTACTCTACTTTAACCTTCTGACATGTCAAAAATTTCATGGTAAAATCAGTAATATCCCTTCTCATTCCATCCCACCAAGTAATACTCCCAAAGGTCTTTATACATCTTAGTACTACCAGGATGAACTAAAAATAGAGAACTATGAGATTCACACAATAAATCTTTCTTCAATTGAGAATCACAGGGCACACACAATCTTTTTCCAAATCTTAAAACACAAACTTTATCAAGGTTAAATTCTGGAAGCTTACCCATTTTAACCAATTCTTCCTTTTCCTAAAGCTCACAGTCTTCTTTCTGTTCTCGCTTAATTCTGTCTGAAAATGAAGATTTAATTGAAAACTGAAACAAAATAGATGTATTCCTTACACCAACAACTTCTAAGCCAAAATTCATCAAATCATTAATCAAGGGATCATGTTCCAAACGTAACATGGTAAATGATGCATGATGTTTTCGGCTCAAGGCATCCAGGAATTTGTTTTCTTTTTCAGGATGGTAATTGTAACACCCCAGGTAAATAAAGAATATGAAATTTTCATATTTATCCATACTTGTGAATCAAATATTAATATGACTTTAAAGGGGACGCTATGCTCGATGGCGTACCCAATACGCAACAACGAGTTTCTTGGTAATCTTACGTTGCACTCTAATAATAAAATAATATTATTTTAAATGGTAGTTAACATGTAGCCGTTGTATTGGCGGGAATGGATAGAAATAACTAAAATATTATTATATATGTTTTTTAAATGTTTTTACATTTATCCAAAGGCTTAAAATACGGAAAGAATTCAATTTTAGGCTTTTATACCCTAATTTTCACTAAAGGTTAACTTATCGCCTTCTGATGGCGAACTGTCATTAAATATAGTTTTGATCACTCTTATACATTCTTTTGGACCAAATAAAACTCTTCTTTAGAATCGGGACATCAAATTTTACTTTGTGTAAATTTTTGGTATTTTTCCGATAAAGTTCATTTTTTTAATGAATAGTGTAAAATGTTGTATTTTAATTCAAAACCTCTTTTTAATCTAATTTATTTATATGATTAGATTATCATTTGAATTGTTTTTAAAGTGAAATTAGAAAATATTTTTACCATTAAATCCAATAGTGGTCGTTGAAATTAATTTCACTTTGAAATTGGACTTAAACTAGTGTCAATCTTTTGATACTTATTGTTTCATAAAAACACGCTATTTGCTCTGACAGCGGGAATTAATTATTAAATTAATTAATGTGAATTATGTGTTTTGAATTTTTTAAAATAGACTTCATTTTTGAATTCGTAATATCAAATATAGCTTAGGGTGAATTTTTGGTAATTTTCTGAAAAACTTCAATTTTTGATGAATAGTGAAACCACTAAGTGGTACTTATAAAAACTGATTTACCGTTTAAATGAAATTTTTCCATCATTGTGTTTTAATTTTCAAAAATCCGACATACATGGTTGTCATTAAGAAGTAAAATGTGGTTCAATGGGATAAAAATAATTTTTTTGGTGAATAGTAACTTATTAAGTTTTTAATCGCGATTAGTGGTAATTAGTGTAGTTTAAGGTAAAAATAATGCTTTAATAAAATTATATGAGCTTTACACATGTCCTAACCCAATTTGTTGTGTCATGGCCGACCAAGACAACCCATGGGTCGATTTAGGGGACCTCATGGAGCCACTTGGGTGAGATAATGACTTTAATGCCTTTTTTTTAAATAAAGGTGAAAATGACACTAACATAAATTGTTTTACTAAAACAATTTTTATAAGGGGTTATACTAATCATATTTTTTATTATAAATATTAATTAGAAATCTAAAAATATTTTCTACATCATAGTATTTTTTTTATAATTTTTAGACTTTAAATAAATTAAATTATTTATGACATCATGATGCTGCAGCGATGACTTCATTATTTAACGATTTAAATAAAACAGAAAGATAATGTAATATCTAAAACCTACACATGTCCAAAACCTATTGGATGGGAATATTTTGAAGCCTTATCATCTCATCCTAGAACTATATCAATGTGGGACCTTAGAAATTCGAAACACTTTTGAAAATAAAATAATAGTTTCATGATTTCCAAAAGTGACCCTCCTCTCCTCTTATAAAAGGCCCCCACCTATACCTCATTTCACACACTACTCAAGACTTTGACTCGGCCATACCCTGCCCATTTACTCTCTCCACATCCCTCTCCTCATCCTAGAGGATTCTCTTTGGGCAGAATCCTTTCAAAGGAAGCCTTTAGGCTCAAATCAAAAGGAGTTACACTTTTAAAGGTAATTCATTCTCTCTTGTTCATTTGTTTTATTTTGCTTCTCCAACCCCCTAAACTCTTTTTATTAATTTTTTTGTAACAACTCCAGTATCTTCAATATACTAGGATGTTTTTATAATAATTATTCGAGCTACACTTACACACACCTACATCTAATGGTTAAAGAACATACGGTTTCTGTGGATGGCGAATTTCTGCCTCACGAAACGATGATTGTTCAACACTCATATAACACCTTTGAAGGTGGCCATTAAGATGTCACTATATTTATATATGATATATAATATGTTTATGTTTTACTTAAGCTTCTGTATTTTTCATTTGTGGCTTACCTTTATGGCTTCCATTAAGGGTATACACGATATCTTCATTTAAGGAAGTGCGGACTACCGCCCCCTCAAAGTGATGTGATTCGTTAATTCCATATGTGGGACGTATAAAGGATGGATTTAAAGTTATTATATATGATGTTATACTGAAATTATAATATACCTCTATATCATTATTATTTATTTCCATTAAAGTATCAGATAGAAATGAAAGTAGCGTTCATGCGTACGTACGGCTTACCGTCTCCATGAACGGTGCATTTCATTTTTTAACTCTAAATGATTATGTAATATTATAAATACATGTATATTATGGATATATATTATATATATTCTATCCAAATCAGGAATTTCATTCTGGATATAAAGAACCTTTGACCACACGAACAACATGTAATTGTAAGAAGTCCATTTTCGACTTAAGAACCAAATATCGACAAAACAAACATTATTAACTTAAATGGTTACATAATGTTTATAACATGACAATAAGTGATATAGAAGGAATAATGAACTTTAAAAAGGTTCTTAATCAAGTAGAAATTAACTCACGTTTATTATTCAGGACGTTAAAGAACGATCGAGTCAAGTCGGACCCGAGGTAAGGGATCTTACTCCTCTCTTTTTTTAAGTACACTCTTTTATGTCATTCCTTCTAAAGATCATCTTTCTTGTTATTGGGATGTTATTTTATATTCCTCTTTCTGTAAACTTTATGTTAATGTGATTAGAGACCATATTTCCTCTCATCAATCCATTTTGGAAGTTTTAAGTGGCGCCGTTAGGCTGCCGAGTTTTCGTAAGAGATTTTTCATCCCACTTTTATTCCCGTGAGATTTATGCTACATTTGCCACAATTTACTTTGAGATGTTTATGTACTTCCAACTATTACACTCCTTTTGTAATATAATTCCATTTATGGGTATTTACATATTCATTGTATTACACTTCTTCAATGGGGTGTACTTTTCGAAAGTTACCCAAGTCGGTAAGGGAACCTTTCACCCTCCTCTTTTTAAAAGACTTCGTTTGTTATGTCTTTTAATTAACATACTATTATGTTGGGATATGTTCTTATATATCCTGATTAATGTAAATTTTATGTACAAGTGATGAGATCCCCTTTTTATCTCTCATCAACTCATTTTCTAAATTTTTGAAGTGACGCCGTTAGGCTGTCAAATTTTTGCAAGGGAACTTCTTAGCCCAAATTTGATTCTTTGGGATAAACTTGTACTCCTTGAATATGTTGTTCTATGAATATGTGTGAATAATCTCTGATTGTTTTACACTTAATATCCCCTTATATTTTGTGTATTCGTTTGTCACACATAATTATGTAATTGATTTATCCTTAAACCAAGGATACCGTCTTTGTAAGGGACTTCGTCTCAATATCCTTTCATTGAGGCATATTTCATTTTATACACAACTTTATTTTATACGGTGTATAAACCCCTTTGACTTTTACTTTTATACAAAAGTAATCTTTTTCTACGAAGAATTTTACAAAACGACAAAAAGGAATGTTTCTTTTAACGTACGCGGTGACAACGACCTTTTCCGCCACCGCGAGTATTATTTGACTTTGGATTCCTCAACAAGCCATAATGTTTTTAAAATAAAATAAATACCATATACTTTTTTTTTGTATTTCGGTATTGAAAATGTTTTTGATAAAGGATTATATTATGTCAATATATTTAAATGATATATTGTGATTGAAATGTGGAAATGTTATCATTCCTTTATGTTGGTTTTATGTGTTATGATTTTATAATGGTACTTGGACATTATGACGGGTGGTGCCGTGAATACCAGGACGGATGGTTACGTTATAACCTCCAATGCATTGGGTATGGAAGTCGGCCGTATGGCTATTCCATTAAGTATGTATGGAAATTGGTTGTATGGCTATTCCATTAATTGATATGTGTGAGAGTCGATCGTATGGTTATTCCACTTAAGTATGTTTATGTCCCAAGTTACCTTTATATATGTTACGTGTTCTTTATATGGGTTTTATGGTAATCCTTTGGTTACAAAAAGGTAAGTAATGATATTTTATTCAGTGAAGAGTTTTTACTACTTCATAAAGGTGAAAAGTATTATTTTGATAAATTATACATGGTTTACTTTTTGTTTTGATAAACTAACCGTTTTTATTCTTTGTGTATCCCTTACTGTGTTTTTATGCTCATCCCATGTTTTTGAAATGTTTTTCATAGGACTTAGCATGGAATAGGGTCAAGTATGGGATCAAGGGAAAGTCATGCTACCTAAAACATGAAACTAGAGATGTTTCTTTTTAAGAATTTTTATTTTATGGAAATTTAGTAGAAGAGACTACTTTGTAATTTTTTGAGATGTAATAGTTATATCCTAATTCTCTAAAACTCTAAACCTAAAAAGATCCTCAATGTGAATTATTCATTTAATTCAATTTTAAGTAACGTTTAAGGCTGGGGCCTTATAGTTGGTATCAAAGGTCGGTTTAGATAACTTTAGAGGTTAGGGTATTCTTTAAGCATAAGTGACATTACCATAATGGTTAGGATTTCAGATAGAGTCCTAGTTTTAGATAAAGTTAATGAGTAAGAATACCTTAGTGTTTATCTTACTCATTAATACATGATGGTTTTGTTGTTATACTCACACTGACCCTTTTTGGTTTTAGTAAATGGCTGGATCTAGCAGGCACCAAGGTAACGGTGGATGTGAAGGAAACTGTGACAGTTTTCTGAGCGAGCAACTGAATGATATGGGAGCTTTAATGAGAACTCTTGTGTTTATCCTCAACCAACTATCTGGAGTTATGATTTACCACCTAAACCTTGGTGATTTCTATAAGGCATCATATATGCGAGAAACAAATCCCTATGGAACTATAGGTAATAATCATAAAGGTAAGTGTGTTCAAAAACCCATGTGTCAAAGATGTGGAAAGAAACACCTAGGAAAATGTTTCAAAGGGACAGAAATATGCTATAGATGTGGAAATGAAGGTCATAAAGCAAGAACCTTCCGTGGAAAAAGGAAGCATCCAGTTGACTTGGGGAAAGGGAAAAAAGTTCTTTCTGAGGGATCAATTGAATGTTTTAAATGTGTTGTGCATGGTCATTATGCAAACACATGTCCCATGAAGAAGTTTTGTGAATGGGATCACCAAGATCATACAAATACTCGTTTACCAATACCTAATGCCATTTTGATTGAGGATGAAGAAACCAACAATGACCAATCAAAGGTATGGATTATTTCTTAACTTTTGTTTTATATTTTGGGATCTTAGGATATGATTCATGATTTTTTTGTAGGAAAGAGGTATTTCGGAATAAGTTAGAAAGGAATGGTTAATGGATCATGAAGAATTTTGAATGAGTAAGATGTCAACATATAAGGGCTTCAAGAGTTATGGTGAAATTCATAAGAGTATTAAGTGTCTTTTGATGATGGGGTACATTAGAAAGCTTTTTATAGTATGCGTAACACTGATGTTTAATATATGAAAATTTTATTCAAGGAATAGTTATCTTTTCTTTTGTGGACATAGTTATAAATAACCATTTGGGTTTATATGATCCTTACTTTTGAGGTAATTATGGGTTACTATATGTTATGATTGAAGTGAAAGGCATGAGATAAATTGAGGTTAAATTATGTTATGGTTATTTTTGATGATTTTATCCCTTTTTGGGAAATGATTTAAGAATTATATAGTTTTGGAAAAAGGACAACACACAGACCGTGTGACAACCCATCGCGTCGGACAAAGCCGCGGGAATCAAACCCACAACCAAAGTGCGACTGGTATTTATCGCCTACCACTGGACTACGTGATGTCCCTGGTTAGTTTGACTGATTCTTTCTAGTTATATGATTTTATGAATTAAGAGTAAGTTTATTTTCGGTTATTTATGAAAATGATTGACCTATCATGGAAGATATGTGATTAGGTTAATTACTTTTCAATACAAGACTTTAGGAGCAACTGATGTTGTTTGGAGATAAATGTTACGATTTAACTTGGAAGACTATGTGACTAAATCCTTCAAATGTTTGGGTTTCAATCTTAGATTGGTTTACTTTGAGGAATGTTATGGACAAATTGTTTATTGGATGGTCCTCGTTGAACTTTGGGTTTTGTTGGACAAATTTTGGAGATTAAGAATAGATTTTTTTTCTAATGGGTTATCCTTTTCTGGGTTATCTGATCTTGTACTAATCTTTTGGGTTTTGGTTTTGGTTAAAGTCTAAAGACATGGGAAGTATATAGTTCTATTTTTTGGGTTATGTAATTCTCTAGAAGTTGATTATATTACTCTTAATGTGAACAAGTCTCCCTAAATACTCGTCTTTTGGAAAAAAAATATGAGTTTGTGTAAGAAATCTAATAAAAGTTGAAAGTCAACATGATAAGTGATTATGTTTCCTTATGAATAAATTCCTCAATAAAAAGTAACTTAAAACAAAAATGTTGTCTATTAACTTTTCCTACTGGGGAATCGAATACCGTTAAACCCATCACAAGTTTGTGATTTTCTCGTGGTTAACTTTCTCCTAAACATGTCTTCTATCACTCTCCATCAGAACATGACCCTTTTTTTCCTCCATGTCCATATTTTCATACTTGGAATCCTAGTATGGGTTAACTCAGGTGACCTTTGTACTTATCTTCCTTTATTTTAAAGTGATTTTTTTACCGACTCTTCTTCCGATGTGGGACTTTCAAGGATGTTTCCAAGCCCAATTTTAAAATTGCGAGGACGCAATTCCCAAAAGGGGGGAAGGATGTAACACCCCAGGTAAATAAAGAATATGACATTTTCATATTTATCCATACTGGTGAATCAAATATTAATATGACTTTAAAGGGGACGCTATGCTCGATGGCGTACCCAATACGCAACAACGAGTTTCTTGGGAATCTTACGTTGCACTCTAATAATAAAATAATATTATTTTAAATGGCAGTTAACATGTAGCCGTTTTATTAGCGGGAATGGATAGAAAAAACTAAAATATGATTATATATGTTTTTTAAATGTTTTTACATTTATCCAAAGGCTTAAAATACGGAAAGAATTCAATTTTAGGCTTTTATACCCTAATTTTCACTAAAGTTTCACTTATCGCCTTATGACAGTGAACTGTCATTAAATATAGTTTTGATCACTCTTATACATTCTTTTGGACCAAATAAAACTGTTCTTTAGAATCGGGACATCAAATTTTACTTTGTGTAAATTTTTGGTATTTTTCCGATAAAGTTCATTTTTTTAATGAATAGTGTAAAATGTTGTATTTTAATTCAAAACCTCTTTTTAATCTAATTTATTTATATGATTATATTATCATTTGAATTGTTTTTAAAGTGAAATTAGAAAATATTTTTACCGTTAAATCCAATAGTGGTCGTTGGAATTAATTTCACTTTGAAATCGGACTTAAACTAGTGTCAATCTTTTGATACTTATTGTTTCATAAAAACACGATATTTGCTCTGACAGCGGGAATTAATTATTAAATTAATTAATGTGACTTATATGTTTTGAATTTTGTAAAATAGACTTCATTTTTGAATTCTTAATATCAAATATAGCTTAGGGTGAATTTTTGGTAATTTTCTGAAAAACTTCAATTTTTGATGAATAGTGAAACCACTAAGTGGTACTTATAAAAACTGATTTTCCGTTTAAATGAAATTTTGCCATCATTGTGCTTTGATTTTCAAAAATCCGACATACATGGTTGTCATTAAGAAGTAAAATGTGGTTCAATGGGATAAAAATAATTATTTGGTGAATAGTAACTTATTAAGTTTTTAATCGCGATTAGTGGTAATTAGTGTAGTTTAAGGTAAAAATAATGATTTAATAAAATTAGATAAGCTTGACACATGTCCTAACCCTATTGGTTGTATCATGGCCGACCAGGACAACCCATGGGTCGATTTAGGGGACCACATGGAGCCACTTGGGTGAGATAATGACTTTAATGCCTTTTTTTAAATAAAGGTGAAAATGACACTAACATAAATTGTTTTACTAAAACAATTTTTATATGGGGTTATACTAATCATATTTTTGAATATAAATAATAATTAGAAATATAAAAAGATTTTATACATCATAGTATTTTTTTTATAATTTTTAGACTTTAAATAAATTAAATTATTTATGACATCATGATGATGTAGCGATGACTTCATTATTTAACGATTTAAATAAAACGGAAAGATAATGTAATATCTAAAACCTAAAAATGTCTAAAACCTATTGGATGTGAATATTTCAAAGCCTTATCATCTTATACTCGAAATATATCAATGTGGGACCTTATAAATTCGAAACACTTTTGAAAATAAAATAACAGTTTCATGATTTCCAAAAGTGACCCTCCTCTCCTCTTATAAAAGGCCCCCTCCTCTACCTCATTTCACACACTACTCAAGCCTTTGGCTCGGCCATACCCTGACCATTTACTCTCTCCACATCCCTCTCTTCATCCTATATGATTCTCTTTGGGCATAATCCTTTCAAAGGAAGCCTTTAGGCTCAAATCAAAAGGAGTTACACTTTTAAAGGTAATTCATTCTCTCTTGTTCATTTGTTTTATTTTGCTTCTCCAACCCCCTAAACTCTTTTTATTAATTTTTTTGTAACAACTCTAGTATCTTCAATATACTAGGATGTTGTTATAAGAAGGATTAGAGCTACACATACACACACCTACATCTAATGGTTAAAGAACATACGGTTTCCGTGGATGGCGAATTTCTGCCTCACGAAACGATGATTGTTCAACACTAATATAACACCTTCAATGGTGGCCATTAAGATGTCACTATATTTATATATGATATATAATATGTTTATGTTTTACTTAAGCTTCTGTATTTTTCATTTTTGTCTTACCTTTATGGCTTCCATTATGGGTATACACGATATCTTCATTTAAGGAAGTGCAGACTACCGCCCCCTCAAAGTGGTGTGATTCGTTAATGCCATATGTGGGACGTATAAAGGATGTATTTAAAGTTATTATATATGATGTTATACTAGAATTATAATATACCTCTATATCATTATTATTTATTTCCATTAAAGTATCAGATAGAAATGAAAGTAGCGTTCATGCGTACGTACGACTTACCGTCTCCATGAACGGTGCATTTCATTTCTTACCTCTAAATGATTATGTAATAATATAAATACATGTATATTCTGGATATATATTATATATATGCTATCCAAATCAGGAATTTCATTCTGGATATAAAGAACCTTTGACCACACGAACAACATGTAATTGTAAGAAGTCCATTTTTGACTTAAGAACCAAATATCGACAAAACAAACATTATTAACTTAAATGGTTACATAATGTTTATAACATGACAATAAGTGATATAGAAGGAATAATGAACTTTAAAAAGGTTCTTAATCAAGTAGAAATTAACTCACATTTATTATTCAGGACGTTAAATAATGATCGAGTCAAGTCGGACCCGAGGTAAGGGATCTTACTCCTCTCTTTTTTTTAAGTACACTCTTTTATGGAATTCCTTCTAAAGATCATATTTCTTGTTATTGGGATGTTATTTTATATTCCTCTTTCTGAAAACTTTATTTTGATGTGATGAGAGACCCTATTTCCTCTCATCAATCCATTTTGGAAGTTTTAAGTGGTGTCGTTAGGCTGTCGAGTTTTCATAAGAGATTTTTCATCCCACTTTTATTCCCGTGAGATTTATGCTACATTTGACACAATTTCCTTTGAGTTGTTTATGTACTTCCCACTATTACACTCCTTTTGTAATATAATTCCATTTATGGGTATTTACATATTCATTTTATGACACTTCTTCAATGGGATGTACTTTTCGAAAGTTACCCAAGTCGGTAAGGGAACCTTTCACCCTCCTCTTTTTAAAAGACTTCGTTTCTTATGTCTTTTAATTCACATACTATTATGTTGGGATATGTTCTTATATATCCTGATTAATGTAAATTTTATGTCCAAGTGATGAGATCCCCTTTTTATCCCTCATCAACTCATTTTCTAAATTTTTGAAGTGACGTTGTTAGGCTGTCAAATTTTTGCAAGGGAACTTCTTAGCCCAAATTTGATTCTTTGGGATAAACTTGTACTCCTTGAATATGTTGTTCTATGAATATGTGTGAATAATCTCTGATTTTTTTACACTTAATATCCCCTTATATTTGGTGTATTCGTTTGTCACACATAATTATGTAATTGATTTATCCTTAAACCAAGGATACCGTCTTTGTAAGGGACTTCGTCTCAATCTCCTTTCATTGAGGCATATTTCGTTTTATACACAACTTTTTTTTATACGGTGTATAATCCCCTTTGACTTTTACTTTTATACAAAAGGAATCTTTTTCTACGAATCATTTTACAAAATGACAAAAAGGAATGTTTCTTTTAACGTACGCGGTGACAACGACCTTTTCCGCCACCGCGAGTATTATTTGACTTTGGCTTCCTCAACAAGCCATAATGTTTTTAAAATAAAATAAATACCATATAATTTTTTTTTGTATTTCGGTATTGAAAATGTTTTTGATAAAGGATTATATTATGTCAATATATTTAAATGATATATTGTGATTGAAATGTGTAAATTTTATCATTCCTTTATGTTGGTTTTATGTGTTATGATTTTATAATGGTACTTGGACATTATGATGGGTGGTGCCGTGAATACCAGGACGGGTGGTTACGTTATAACCTCCAATGCATTGGGTATGGAAGTCAGCCGTATGGCTATTACATTAAGTATGTATGGAAATTGGCCGTATGGCTATTCCATTAATTGATATGTGTGAGAGTCGACCGTATGGTTATTCCACTTAAGTATGTTTATGTCCCAAGTTACCTTTATATATGTTATGTGTTCTTTATATGGGTTTTGTGGTAATCCTTTGGTTACAAAAAGGTAAGTAATGATATTTTATTCAGTGAAGAGTTTTTACTACTTCATAAAGGTGAAAAGTATTACTTTGATAAATTATACATGGTTTACTTTTTGTTTTGATAAACTAACAGTTTTTATTCTTTGTGTATCCCTTACTGTGTTTTTATGCTCATCCCAAGTTTTTGAAATGTTTTTCACAGGACTTAGCATGGAATAGGTTCAAGGATGGGATCAAGGGAAAGTCATTCTACCTAAAACATGAAACTAGACATGTTTCTTTTTAAGAGCTTTTATTTTAAGGAAATTTAGTAGAAGAGAGTACTTTGTAATCTTTTGAGATGTAATAGTTATGTCCTAATTCTCTAAAACTCTAAACCTAAAAAGATCCTCAATGTGAATTATTCATTTAATTCAATTTTAAGTAAGGTTTAAGACTGGGGCCTTATAGTTGGTATCAAAGGTCGGTTTAGATAACTTTAGAGGTTAGTGTATTCTTTAAGCATAAGTGACATTACCATAATGGTTAGGATTTCAGACAGAGTCCTAGTTTTAGATAAAGTGAATGAGTAAGAATACTTTAGTGTTTATCTTCCTCATTAATACATGATGGTTTTGTTGTTATACTCACACTGACCCTTTTTGGTTTTTGTAAATGGATGGATCTAGCAGGCACCAAGGTAACGGTGGATGTGAAGGAAACTGTGACAGTTTTCTGAGCGAGCAACTGAATGATATGGGAGGTTTAATGAGAACTCTTGTGTTTATCCTCAACCAACTATCTGGAGTTATGATTGACCACCTAAACCTTGGTGATTTCTATAAGGCATCATATATGCAAGAAACAAATCCCTATGGAACTACAGGTAATAATCATAAAGGTAAGTGTGTTCAAAAACCCATGTGTCAAAGATGTGGAAAGAAACCCCTAGGAAAATGTTTCAAAGGGGAAGAAATATGCTATAGATGTGGAAATGAAGGTCATAAAGCAAGAACCTTCCGTGGAAAAAGGAAGCATCCAGTTGACTCGAGGAAAGGGAAAAAAGTTCTTTCTGAGGGATCAATTGAATGTTTTAAATGTGGTGTGCATGTTCATTATGCAAACACATGTCCCATGAAGAAGTTTTGTGAATGGGATCACCAAGATCATACAAATACTCGTTTACCAATACCTAATGACATTTTTATTGAGGATGAGGAAACCAACAATGACCAATCAAAGGTATGGATTATTTCTTAACTTTTGTTTTATATTTTGGGATCTTAGGATATGATTCATGATTTTGTATGTAGGAAAGAGGTATTTCGGAATAAGTTGGAAAGGAATGGTTAATGGATCATGAAGAATGTTGAATGAGTAATATGTCAACATATAAGGGCTTCAAGAGTTATGGTGAAATTCATAAGAGTATTAAGTGTCTTTTGATGATGGGGTACATTAGAAAACTTTTTATATTATGCGTAACAATGATGTTTAATATATGAAAATTTTATTCAAGGAATAGTTATCTTTTCTTCTGTGGACATAGTTATAAAGAACCATTTGGGTTTATATGATCCTTACTTTTGAGGTAATTATGGGTTACTATATGTTATGATTGAAGTGAAAGGCATGAGATAAAATTGAGGTTAAATTATGTTATGGTTATTTTTTATGATTTTATCCCTTTTTGGGAAATGATTTAAGAATTATATAGTTTTGGAAAAAGGACAACACATAGACCGTGTGACAACCCATCGCGTCGGACAAAGCCTCGGGAATCAAACCCACAACCAAAGTGCGACTGGTATTTATCGCCTACCACTGGACTGTGTGATGTCCCTAGTTAGTTTGACTAATTCTTTCTAGTTATATGATTTTATGAATTAAGAGTAAGTTGATTTTGGATTATTTATGAAAATTATTGACCTATCATGGAAGATATGTGATTAGGTTAATTACTTTTCAATACAAGACTTTAGGTGCAACTGATGTTGTTTGGAGATAAATGTTACGATTTAACTTGTAAGACTATGTGACTAAATCCTTCAAATGTTTGGGTTTCAATCTTAGATTGGTTTACTTTGAGGAATTTTATGGACAAATTGTTTATCGGATGGTCCTCGTTGAACTTTGGGTTTTGTTGGACAAATTTTGGAGATTAAGAATAGATTTTGTTTCTAATGGGTTATTCTTTTCTGGGTTATCTGATCTTGTACTAATCTTTTGGGTTTTGGTTTTGGTTAAATTCTAAATACATGGGAAGTATATAGTTCTCTTTTTTGGGTTATGTAATTCTCTAGAAGTTGATTATAGTACTCTTAATGTGAACAAGTCTCCCTAAATACTCGTCTTTTGGAAAAAAAATATGAGTTTGTGTAAGGAATCTAATAAAAGTTGAAAGTAAACATGATAAGTGATTATGTTTCCTTATGAATAAATTCCTCAATAAAAATTAACTTAAAACAAAAATGTTGTCTATTAACTTTTCCTACTGGGGAATCGAATACCGTTTAACCCATCACAAGTTTGTGATTTTCTCGTGGTTAACTTTCTCCTAAACATGTATTCTATCACTCACCATCAGAACATGACCCTTTGTTTTTTCCTCCATGTCCATATTTTCATACTTGGAATCCTATTATGGGTTAACTCGGGTGACCTTTGTACTTATCTTCCTTTATTTTAAAGTGATTGTTTTACCGACTCTTCTTCCGATTTGGGACATTCAAGGATGTTTCCAAGCCCAATTTTAAAATTGCGAGGACGCAATTCCCAAAAGGGGGGAAGGATGTAACACCCCAGGTAAATAAAGAATATGAAATTTTCATATTTATCCATACTTGTGAATCAAATATTAATATGACTTTAAAGGGGATGCTATGCTCGATGGCGTACCCAATACGCAACAACGAGTTTCTTGGGAATCTTACGTTGCACTCTAATAATAAAATAATATTATTTGAAATGGCAGTTAACATGTAGCCGTTGTATTGGCGGGAATGGATAGAAATAACTAAAATATTATTATATATGTTTTTTAAATGTTTTTACATTTATCCAAAGGCTTAAAATACGGAAAGAATTCAATTTTAGGCTTTTATACCCTAATTTTCACTAAAGGTTCACTTATCGCCTTCTGATGGAGAAATGTCATTAAATATAGTTTTGATCCCTCTTATACATTCTTTTGGACCAAATAAAACTCTTCTTTAGAATCGGGACATCAAATTTTACTTTGTGTAAATTTTTGGTATTTTTCCGATAAAGTTCATTTTTTTAATGAATAGTGTAAAATGTTGTATTTTAATTCAAAACCTCTTTTTAATCTAATTTATTTATATGATTAGATTATCATTTGAATTGTTTTTAAAGTGAAATTATAAAATATTTTTACCATTAAATACAATAGTGGTCGTTGGAATTAATTTCACTTTGAAATCGGACTTAAACTAGTGTTAATCTTTTGATACTTATTGTTTCATAAAAACACGTTATTTACTCTGACAGTGGGAATTAATTATTAAATTAATTAATGTGACTTATATGTTTTGAATTTTGTAAAATAGACTTCATTTTTGAATTCATAATATCAAATATAGCTTAGGGTGAATTTTTGGTAATTTTCTGAAAAACTTCAATTTTTGATGAATAGTGAAACCACTAAGTGGTACTTATAAAAACTGATTTTCCGTTTAAATGAAATTTTGCCATCATTGTGTTTTGATTTTCAAAAATCCGACATACATGGTTGTCATTAAGAAGTAAAATGTGGTTCAATGGGATAAAAATAATTTTTTGGTGAATAGTAACTTATTAAGTTTTTAATCGCGATTAGTGGTAATTAGTGTAGTTTAAGGTAAAAATAATGCTTTAATAAAATTAGATGAGATTGACACATGTCCTAACCCTATTTTTTGTGTCATGGACGACCAAGGCAAACCATGGGTAGATTTAGGGGACCCCATGGAGCCACTTGGGTGAGATAATGACTTTAATGCCTTTTTTTAAATAAAGGTGAAAATGACACTAACATAAATTGTTTTACTAAAACAATTTTTAGAAGGGGTTATACTAATCATATTTTTGTTTATAAATATTAATTAGAAAGATAAAAATATTTTCTACATCATAGTATTTTTTTATAATTTTTATACTTTAAATAAATTAAATTATTTATGACATCATGATGATGCAGCGATGACTTCATTATTTAACGATTTAAATAAAACGGAAAGATAATGTAATATCTAAAACCTACACATGTCCAAAACCTATTGTATGGGAATATTTAGAATCCTTATCATCTTATCCTCGAAATATATCAATGTGGGACCTTAGAAATTCGAAACACTTTTGAAAATAAAATAATAGTTTCATGATTTCCAAAAGTGCCCCTCCTCTCCTCTTATAAAAGGCCCCCACCTCTACCTCATTTCACACACTACTCAAGACTTTGGCTCGGCCATACCCTGCCCATTTACCCTCTACACATCCCTCTCCTAATCCTAGAGTATTCTCTTTGGGAAGAATCCTTTCAAAGGAAGCCTTTAGGCTCAAATCAAAAGGAGTTACACTTTTAAAGGTAATTCATTCTCTCTTGTTCATTTGTTTTATTTTGCTTCTCCAACCCCCTAAAATATTTTTATTCATTTTTTTGTAACAACTCCAGTATCTTCAATATACTATTATGTTGTTATAATAAGGATTATATCTACACTTACACACACCTACATCTAATGGTTAAAGAACATACGGTTTCTGTGGATGGCGAATTTCTGCCTCACGAAACGATGATTGTTCAACACTCATATAATACCTTCAAAGGTGGAGATTAAGATGTCCCTATATTTATATATGATATATAATATGTTTATGTTTTACTTAAGCTTCTGTATTTTTCATTTGTGGATTACCTTTATGGCTTCCATTATGGGTATACACGATATCTTCATTTAAGGAAGTGCGGACTACCGCCCCCTCAAAGTGATGTGATTCGTTAATGCCATGTGTGGGACGTATAAAGGATGGATTTAAAGTTATTATATATGATGTTATACTGAAATTATAATATACCTCTATATCATTATTATTTATTTCCATTAAAGTATTAGATAGAAATGAAAGTAGCGTTCATGCGTACGTACGGCTTACCGTCTCCATGAACGGTGCATTTCATTTCTTAACTCTAAATGATTATGTAATATTATAAATACATGTATATGCTGGATATATATTATATATATTCTATCCAAATCAGGAATGTCATTCTGGATATAAAGAACCTTTGACCACACGAACAACATGTAATTGTAAGAAGTCCATTTTCGACTTAAGAACCAAATATCGACAAAACAAACATTATTAACTTAAATGGTTACATAATGTTTATAACATGACAATAAGTGATATAGAAGGAATAATGAACTTTAAAAAGGTTCTTAATCAAGTAGAAATTAACTCACGTTTATTATTCAGGACGTTAAAGAACGATCGAGTCAAGTCGGACCCGAGGTAAGGGATCTTACTCCTCTTTTTTTTTAAGTACACTCTTTTATGGCATTCCTTCTAAAGATCATCTTTCTTGTTATTGGGATGTTATTTTATATTCCTCTTTCTTTAAACTTTATGTTTATGTGATGATAGACCCTATTTCCTCTCATCAATCCATTTTGGAAGTTTTAAGTGGCGCAGTTAGGCTGCCGAGTTTTCGTAAGAGATTTTTCATCCCACTTTTATTCCCGTGAGATTTATGCTACATTTGCCACAATTTCCTTTGAGTGGTTTATGTACTGCCCAATATTACACTCCTTTTTTAATATAATTCCATTTATGGGTATTTACATATTCATTTTATGACACTTCTTCAATGGGTTGTACTTTTCGAAAGTTACCCAAGTCGGTAAGGGAACCTTTCACCCTCCACTTTTTAAAAGACTTCGTTTGTTATGTCTTTTAATTAACATACTATTATGTTGGGATATTTTCTTCTATATCCTAATTAATGTAAATTTTATGTCCAAGTGATGAGATCCCCTTTTTATCTCTCATCAACTCATTTTCTAAATTTTTGAAGTGACGCCGTTAGGCTGTAAAATTTTTGCAAGGGAACTTCTTAGCCCAAATTTGATTCTTTGGGATAAACTTGTACTCCTTGAATATGTTGTTATATGAATATGTGTGAATAATCTCTGATTGTTTTACACTTAATATCCCCTTATATTTGGTGTATTCGTTTGTCACACATAATTATGTAATTGATTTATCCTTAAACCAAGGATATCGTCTTTGTAAGGGACTTCGTCTCAATCTCCTTTCATTGAGGCATATTTCATTTTATACACAACTTTCTTTTATACGGTGTATAAACCCCTTTGACTTTTACTTTTATACAAAAGTAATCTTTTTCTACGAAGCATTTTACAAAATGACAAAAAGGAATGTTTATTTTAACGTACGCGGTAACAACGACCTTTTCCGCCACCGCGAGTATTATTTGACTTTGGCTTCCTCAACAAGCCATAATGTTTTTAAAATAAAATAAATACCATATACTTTTTTTTTGTATTTCGGTATTGATAATGTTTTTGATAAAGGATTATATTATGTCAATATATTTAAATGATATATTGTGATTGAAATGTGGAAATGTTATCATTACTTTATGTTGGTTTTATGTGTTATGATTTTATAATGGTACTTGGACATTATGACGGGTGGTGCCGTGAATACCAGGACGGGTGGTTATGTTATAACCTCCAATGCATTGGGTATAGAAGTCGGCCGTATGGATATTCCATTAAGTATGAATGGAAATTGGCCGTATGGCTATTCCATTAAGTGATATGTGTGAGAGTCGACCGTATGGTTATTCCACTTAAGTATGTTTATGTCTCAAGTTACCTTTATATATGTTATGTGTTCTTTATATGGGTTTTATGGTAATCCTTTGGTCACAAAAAGGTAAGTAATGATATTTTATTCAGTGAAGTGTTTTTACTACTTCATAAAGGTGAAAAGTATTACTTTGATAAATTATACATGGTTTACTTTTTGTTTTGATAAACTAACAGTTTTTATTCTTTGTGTATCCCTTACTGTGTTTTTATGCTCATCCCAAGTTTTTGAAATGTTTTTCACAGGACTTAGCATGGAATAGGGTCAAGGAAGGGATCAAGGGAAAGTCATGCTACCTAAAACATGAAACTATACATGTTTCTTTTTAAGAGTTTTTATTTTATGAAAATTTAGTGGAAGAGACTACTTTGTAATCTTTTGAGATGTAATAGTTATGTCCTAATTCTCTAAAACTCTAAACCTGAAAAGATCCTCAATGTGAATTATTCATTTAATTCAATTTTAAGTAAGGTTTAAGGCTGGGGCCTTATAGTTGGTATCAAAGGTCGGTTTAGATAACTTTAGAGGTTAGGGTATTCTTTAAGCATAAGTGACATTACCATAATGGTTAGGATTTCAGACAGAGTCCTAGTTTTAGATAAAGTGAATGAGTAAAAATACCTTAGTGTTTATCTTCCTCGTTAATACATGATGGTTTTTTTGTTATACTCACACTGACCCTTTTTGGTTTTAGTAAATGGATGGATCTAGCAGGCACCAAGGTAACGGTGGATGTGAAGGAAACTGTGACAGTTTTCTGAGCGAGCAACTGAATGATATGGGAGCATTAATGAGAACTCTTGTGTTTATACTCAACAAACTATCTGGAGTTATGATTGACCACCTAAACCTTGGAGATTTCTATAAGGAATCATATATGCGAGAAACAAATCCCTATGGAACTATAGGTAATAATCATAAAGGTAAGTGTGTTCAAAAACCCATGTGTCAAAGATGTGGGAAGAAACACCTAGGAAAATGTTTCAAAGGGACAGAAATATGCTATAGATGTGGAAATGAAGGTCATAAAGCAAGAACCTTTCGTGGAAAAAGGAAGCATCCAGTTGACTCGAGGAAAGGGAAAAAAGTTCATTTTGAGGGATCAATTGAATGTTTTAAATGTGGTGTGCATGGTCATTATGCAAACACATGTCCCATGAAGAAGTTTTGTGAATGGTATCACCAAGATCATACAAATACTCGTTTACCAATACCTAATGTCATTTTGATTGAGGATGAAGAAACCATCAATGACCAATCAAAGGTATGGATTATTTCTTAACTTTTGTTTTATATTTTGGGATATTAGGATATGATTCATGATTTTTTTTGTAGGAAAGAGGTATTTCGGAATAAGTTGGAAAGGAATGGTTAATGGATCATGAAGAATGTTGAATGAGTGAGATGTCAACATATAAGGGCTTTAAGAGTTATGGTGAAATTCATAAGAGTATTAAGTGTCTTTTGATGATGGGGTACATTAGAAAACTTTTTATAGTATGCGTAACACTGATGTTTAATATATGAAAATTTTATTCAAGGAATAGTTATCTTTTCTTTTGTGGACATTGTTATAAAGAACCATTTGGGTTTATATGATCCTTACTTTTGAGGTAATTATGGGTTACTATATGTTATGATTGAAGTGAAAGGCATGAGATAAAATTGAGGTTAAATTATGTTATGGTTATTTTTTATGATTTTATCCCTTTTTGGGAAATGATTTAAGAATTATATTGTTTTGGAAAAAGGACAACACACAAACCGTGTGACAACCCATCGCGTCGGACAAAGCCGCGGGAATCAAACCCACAACCAAAGTACGACTGGTATTTATCGCCTACCACTGGACTACGTGATGTCCCTGGTTAGTTTGACTGATTCTTTCTAGTTATATGATTTTATGAATTAAGAGTAAGTTGATTTTGGGTTATTTATGAAAATGATTGACCTGTCATGGAATATATGTGATTAGGTTAATTAATTTTCAATACGAGACTTTAGGAGCAACTGATGTTGTTTGGAGATAAATGTTACGATTTAACTTGGAAGACTATGTGAATAAATCCTTAAAATTTTTGGGTTTCAATCTTAGATTGGTTTACTTTGAGGAATTTTATGGACAAATTGTTTATCGGATGGTCCTCGTTGAACTTTGGGTTTTGTTGGACAAATTTTGGAGATTAAGAATAGATTTTGTTTCTAATGGGTTATCCTTTTCTGGGTTATCTGATCTTGTACTAATCTTTTGGGTTTTTGTTTTGGTTAATGTCTAAAGACATGGGAAGTATATAGTTCTCTTTTTTGGGTTATGTAATTCTCTAGAAGTTGATTATAGTACTCTTAATGTGAACAAGTCTCCCTAAATACTCGTCTTTTGAAAACAAAATATGAGTTTGTGTAAGGAATCTAATAAAAGTTGAAAGTCAACATGATAAGTGATTATGTTTCCTTATGAATAAATTCCTCAATAAAAATTAACTTAAAACAAAAATGTTGTCTATTAACTTTTCCTACTGGGTAATCGAATACCATTTAACCCATCACAAGTTTGTGATTTTCGCGTGGTTAACTTTCTCCAAAACATGTTTTTTATCACTCTCCATCAGAACATGACCCTTTGTTTTTTCCTCCATGTCCATATTTTCATACTTGGAATCCTAGTATGGGTTAACTCGGGTGACCTTTGTACTTATCTTCCTTTATTTTAAAGTGATTGTTTTACCGACTCTTCTTCCGATGTGGGACTTTCAAGGATGTTTCCAAGCCCAATTTTAAAATTGCGAGGACACAATTCCCAAAAGGGGGGAAGGATGTAACACCCCAGGTAAATAAATAATATGACATTTTCATATTTATCCATACTTGTGAATCAAATATTAATATGACTTTAAAGGGGACGCTATGCTCGATGGCGTACCCAATACGCAACAACGAGTTTCTTGGGAATCTTACGTTGCACTCTAATAATAAAATAATATTATTTTAAATGGCAGTTAACATGTAGCTGTTGTATTGGCGGGAATGGATAGAAATAACTAAAATATGATTATATATGTTTTTTAAATGTTTTTACATTTATCCAAAGGCTTAAAATACGGAAAGAATTCAATTTTAGGATTTTATACCATAATTTTCACTAAAGGTTCACTTATCGCCTTCTGATGGCGAACTGTCATTAAATATAGTTTTGATCACTCTTATACATTCTTTTGGACCAAATAAAACTCTTCTTTAGAATCGGGACATCAAATTTTACTTTGTGTAAATTTTTGGTATTTTTCCGATAAAGTTCATTTTTTTAATGAATAGTGTAAAATGTTGTATTTTAATTCAAAACCTCTTTTTAATCTAATTTATTTATATGATTAGATTATCATTTGAATTGTTTTTAAAGAGAAATTAGAAAATATTTTTACCATTAAATCCAATAGTGGTCGTTGAAATTAATTTCACTTTGAAATCGGACTTAAACTAGTGTCAATCTTTTGATACTTATTGTTTCATAAAACACGCTATTTGCTCTAACAGCGGGAATTAATTATTAAATTAATTAATGTGACTTATATGTTTTGAATTTTTTAAAATAGACTTCATTTTTGAATTCGTAATATAAAATATAGCTTAGGGTGAATTTTTGGTAATTTTCTGAAAAACATCAATTTTTGATGAATAGTGAAACCACTAAGTGGTACTTATAAAAACTGATTTTCCGTTTAAATGAAATTTTGCCATCATTGTGTTTTGATTTTCAAAAATCCGACATACATGGTTGTCATTAAGAAGTAAAATGTGGTTCAATTGGGTAAAAATAATTTTTTGGTGAATAGTAACTTATTAAGTTTTTAATCACGATTAGTGGTAATTAGTGTAGTTTAAGGTGAAAATAATGTTTTAATAAAATTAGATGAGCTTGAGACATGTCCTAAACCTATTGGTTGTGTCATGTCCGACCAATAAAACCCATGGGTAGATTTAGGGGACCCCATGGAGCCACTTGGGTGAGATAATGACTTTAATGCCTTTTTTTTAAATAAAGGTGAAAATGACACTAACATAAATTGTTTTACTAAAACAATTTTTAGAAGGGGTTATACTAATCATATTTTTGATTATAAATATTAATTAGAAAGCTAAAAGGATTTTCGACATCATAGTATTTTGTTTTATAATTTTTAGACATTAAATAAATTAAATTATTTATGACATCATGATGATGCAGCGATGACTTCATTATTTAACGATTTAAATAAAACGGAAAGATAATGTAATATCTAAAACCTACACATGTCCAAAACCTATTTTATGGGAATATTTCGAAGCCTTATCATCTTATCCTCGAAATATATCAATGTGGGACCTTAGAAATTCGAAACACTTTTGAAAATAAAATAATAGTTTCATGATTTCCAAAAGTGCCCCTCCTCTCCTCTTATAAAAGGCCCCCACCTCTACCTCATTTCACACACTTCTCAAGCCTTTGGCTCAGCCATACCCTACCCATTTACTCTCTCCTCATCCCTCTCCTCATCCTAGAGGATTCTCTTTGGGCAGAATCCTTTCAAAGGAAGCCTTTAGCCTCAAATCAAAAGAAGTTACACTTTTAAAGGTAATTCATTCTCTCTTGTTCATTTGTTTTATTTTGCTTCTCCAACCCCCTAAACTCTTTTTATTCATTTTTTTGTAACAACTCCAGTATATTAAATATACTAGGATTTTTTTATAAGAATGATTCGAGCTACACTTACACACACCTACATCTAATGGTTAAAGAACATACGGTTTCTGTGGATGGCGAATTTCTGCCTCACGAAACGATGATTGTTCAACACTCATATAACACCTTCAAAGGTGTCCATTAAGATGTCACTATATTTATATATGATATATAATATTTTTAAGTTTTACTTAAGCTTCTGTATTTTTCATTTGTGGCTTACCTTTATGGCTTCCATTATGGGTATACACGATATCTTCATTTAAGGAAGTGCGGACTACCGCCCCCTCAAAGTGATGTGATTTGTTAATGAAATATGTGGGACGTATAAAGGATGGATTTAAAGTTATTATATATGATGTTATAATGAAATTATAATATACCTCTATATCATTATTATTTATTTCCATTAAAGTATCAGATAGAAATGAAAGTAGCGTTCATGCGTACGTACGGCTTACCGTCTCCATGAACGGTGCATTTCATTTCTTACCTCTAAATGATTATGTAATATTATAAATACATGTATATGCTGGATATATATTATATATATGCTATCCAAATCAGGAATGTCATTCTGGATATAAAGAACCTTTGACCACACGAACAACATGTAATTGTAAGAAGTCCATTTTCGACTTAAGAACCAAATTTCGACAAAACAAACATTATTAACTTAAATGGTTACATAATGTTTATAACATGATAATAAGTGATATAGAAGGAATAATGAACTTTAAAAAGGTTCTTAATCAATTAGAAATTAACTCATGTTTATTATTCAGGACGTTAAAGAACGATCGAGTCAAGTCGGACCCGAGGTAAGGGATCTTACTCCTCTCTTTTTTTTAAGTACACTCTTTTATGTCATTCCTTCTAAAGATCATATTTCTTGTTATTGGGATGTTATTTTATATTCCTATTTCTGTAAAATTTATGTTGATGTGATGAGAGACCCTATTTCCTCTCATCAATCCATTTTGGAAGTTTTAAGTGGCGTCGTTAGGCTTCCAAGTTTTCGTAAGAGATTTTTCATCCCACTTTTATTCCCGTGAGATTTATGATACATTTGCCACAATTTCCTTTGAGTGGTTTATGTACTGCCCACTATTACACTCCTTTTTTAATATAATTCCATTTATGGGTATTTACATATTCATTGTATGACACTTCTTCAATGGGGCGTACTTTTCGAAAGTTACCCAAGTCGGTAAGGGAACCTTTCACCCTCCTCTTTTTAAAAGACTTCGTTTGTTATGTCTTTTAATTCACATACTATTATGTTGGGATATGTTCTTCTATATCCTGATTAATGTAAATTTTATGTCCAAGTGATGAGATCCCCTTTTTATCTCTCATAAACTCATTTTCAAAATTATTGAAGTGACGCCGTTAGGCTGTCAAATTTTTGCAAGGGAACTTCTTAGCCCAAATTTGATTCTTTGGGATAAACTTGTACTCCTTGAATATGTTGTTCTATGAATATGTGTGAATAATCTCTGATTGTTTTACACTTAATATCCCCTTATATTTGGTGTATTCGTTTGTCACACATAATTATGTAATTGATTTATCCTTAAACCAAGGATACCGTCTTTGTAAGGGACTTCGTCTCAATCTCCTTTCATTGAGGCATATTTCGTTTTATACACAACTTTCTTTTATACGGTGTATAAACCCCTTTGACTTTTACTTTTATACAAAAGGAATATTTTTCTACGAATCATTTTACAAAACGACAAAAAGGAATGTTTCTTTTAACGTACGCGGTGACAACAACCTTTTCCGCCACCGCGAGTATTATTTGACTTTGGCTTCCTCAACAAGCCATAATGTTTTTAAAATAAAATAAATACCATATACTTTTTTTTGTATTTTGTTATTGAAAATGTTTTTGATAAAGGATTATATTATGTCAATATATTTAAATGATATATTGTTATTGAAATGTGGAAATTTTATCATTCCTTTATGTTTTTTTTATGTGTTATGATTTTATAATGGTACTTGGACATTATGACGGGTGGTGCCGTGAATACCAGGACGGGTGGTTACGTTATAACCTCAAATGCATTGGGTATGGAAGTCGTCCGTATGGATATTCCATTAAGTATGTATGGAAATTGGCCGTATGGCTATTCCATTAAGTGATATGTGTGAGAGTCGACCGTATGGTTATTCCACTTAAGTATGTTTATGTACCAAGTTACCTTTATATATGTTATGTGTTCTTTATATGGGTTTTATGGTAATCCTTTGGTTACAAAAAGGTAAGTAATGATATTTTATTCAGTGAAGAGTTTTTACTACTTCATAAAGGTGAAAAGTATTACTTTGATAAAGTATACATGGTTTACTTTTTGTTTTGATAAACTAACAGTTTTTATTCTTTGTGTTTCCCTTACTGAGTTTTTATGCTCATCCCAAGTTTTTGAAATGTTTTTCACAGTACTTAGCATGGAATAGGGTCAAGGATGGGATCAAGGGAAAGTCATGCTACCTAAAACATGAAACTAGACATGTTTCTTTTTAAGAGTTTTTATTTTATGGAAATTTAGTGGAAGAGACTACTTTGTAATCTTTTGAGATGTAATAGTTATGTCCTAATTCTCTAAAACTCTAAACCTGAAAAGATCCTCAATGTGAATTATTCATTTAATTCAATTTTAAGTAAGGTTTAAGGCTGTGTCCTTATAGTAACTGATCATGCAATCATAATTCTTTATTAGTTCAAGCCATCTTCTTTTCCTCATGTTTAATTCCATGTGAGTAAATATATACTTTAGACTTTTATGGTCAGTATATATTTGACATTTGGATCTGTATAAATGATGCCTCCAAATTTTCAAATAAAAAACCACAACTGCCAATTCCAAATCATGTGTGGGATAATTTAACCCATGGGGTTTTAGTTGTCTTGAAGCATAAGAAATTACCTGATCATTCTACATCAAAACAAAACCAAGTCCCTTCAATTAAACATCACTATAGATGAAGAAATCCCCATTTTGGGAACGCAAGGCCAAAACTGGAGCATTTACCAATTTCTTGTTCAGTTCCTGAAAACCAACATCACATTCTTCTGTCCAAACAAATTAAACCCCTTTCCTAGTTAACTTAGTTATCGAGCTAGATAACCGAGAAAAGTTCATAACAAAATGTATATAATAACATGCTAATCCAAGACAACTATGAATATCTATAACTTTTGTGGGTCTTGGTCATTCATCAACCACTTTTGTTTTAGCAGGATCAACTGTTATTCCATCCTTATTTACAATGTGCCCAAGAAATGAAATCTTTTGCAACCAAAAGTCACACTTTCTGAATTTTCCATACAGTTTATTTTCTTTTAGGTTTTGTAAAACAACCCTTAGTTGTTTTTATGATCCTCTTTATTTTTATAAAATATCAGAATTTCATCAATAAATACAACCACAAACTTATCCAAGAACTCATGAAATACTCTATTCATAAGATTCATGAATACAGTAGGTGCATTAGTTAACCCAAAGGCCATAACGAAAAATTCATAATTCCCATATCTAGTACGAAAGGTAGTTTTTGGGATGTCATACTCCTTCACCTTCAGCTGATGGTATCCTGATCTCAAGTCAATCTTCGAAAAGTACTGAGCTCCTTGGAGCTGATCAAACAAGTCATCGATATGAGGTAAAGGATACTTGTTTTTAACAGTGATGTTATTCAAAGCTCTATAATCAATGAAAAGTCTCATAGAACCATCTTTCTTTTTAACAGAAAAAACATGAGCTCCCCATGGTGAAGTGCTAGGATGAATGAAGCCTTTATCAAGAAAATCCTACAATAGATTTTTCAATTCAAGAAGTTCTATTTGAGATATACGATATGGGGGTTTTGAAATTGTCTTATAATCAGGAACTAAGTCAATTGTGAATTTGACTTCTCAAATAGGTATGACATCAGGTAACTCATCAGGAAAAACATCAAGGTATTTATTTACCATAGGCACTTCATCAATCTGAACAGTTCCCTTGTTTTCAACAATATGAGAAAGATAACATTCATTTCTATCTTTCAATAGCTTCTCATTTTCCTCATATGTTATCAATTATATGGTTTCATTCTTGTATACAAACTGAAACACTTTCTGAAAAACAACTTCTTTAGCTCTACAATCAATCTTAACATGATAAACAGAAATCAAATCCATTCCCAGAATAACATTAAACTCGACTAAGGGGAAAAGAACAAGGTTTTCAGGTAAATTAATTCCTTAGAAAACAATAGAAAGATTATTATAATTCCTCTTTTCAATAATATTTCCCCTGGTGTTTTAAAAACAAGTTCAGGTCGCATTTTTTGAGGTGATATTTCCAATTTACCCAAAAATTTATCAGAGATGAAGGAATGTGTATACCTCATATCAAACAAAACATTATAAAAATCTGAGTGAACAAACAAAGTACATGATACAACTTCATTAGATGGCCCTACATCTGTTGACATAGTTGTAAAGGATCACACTACACCATTCTGCTTATAGTTTTCCTTCTTGGCATCATTCAAATCTCTTTTTGGGCAGGCATGTTCATAATGACCCATCTCACCACATTTAAAACACTTTACAGTTTTCTTATTAGGATCAGTATTAGGATCATTTTCATTACAATCTCAGGCCATATGTCCAAAATTACCACATTTAAAAAACTTCCCAGTTTTTCTAAGACATTCCCTAGGGTGTTTCTTTCCACACTTTTCACAAACTGGAAACTAGATTTTCTTACCATCAGATTTCTTTGGTTGATTCTTACCCATCGCTTGCCACCTGGACCTCTTCTTCTCTTTATTTCCAAATTTCACATCATCATCAGCAAACTTTATCTCTACCCTCTCAGCACATCATAAAAGTTTCTCATAACTTTTGATTTCACGGGAGGCCACCGCCCTTCGATACCTTGGCTGCAATCCTGAGTAAAAGCGGTTGATTTTTCTATCAAGATCCAGAATAAGATTTATAGCATACCTCGAAAGTCGGGTGAAGTTTGCTTCATACACAACCACTGAATCCTTCTCCTTTTTCTTCAATTCAAGTAATTTCCTCTCCATCCTAAGTCACACCACCTTAGGAAAATATTTTTCAAGGAAAAGACTTTTAAATTCATTCCACTCTAAGGCATCAAAATCCTCTCTACCCTTGATATTCATTACCATTGACCATGACTTATCAGCTTCACCTTTAAAATGATAAATGGAAAGACTTACCTTTTTATTGTCTGAACATCCTATAACATTGAATATCTTTTCAAGGGATTTGATCCATCCTTCAGCTGGTACTAGGTCAGAAGATCCATTGAAAGCAGGAGAGTGTTCTCTCATAAAATGGTCCACTGCTATCATGTTCTATTACGGTACCTCTATTTGTTCACTTGCATGGATTCCACCCCCATTTATTGTCTGTGTTAGATGATCCATTACTGTCACAAACTTCTTTGTTTCGATCCCTACCATTCCGGGTTGTAGATTCGGAAGGATGGTGTTCTATCAATGCCTCTCCTCTTCAGCATCCCTATTCCTTCTGCGGATAACCATTCTGAACAAAGATATCTTAGATAACGCAACATGGTAATCTTTAAATGCTATAACATTTAAAATTAATGATAGAGTAAAAATAATTTATGGTATTCTTTTAACATTATCCTAACCCCTAAAATTATCTAAACAATCCTATGATACCAACTATAAAGACCTGGCCTTATTACATACAAAATCTTGAATTCAGTCAAGAAAAAACATCCTTTTTCATTGAGGATATTTTCATGTTTATAGATTTATATAATTAATTTAACACCCTAATATTTCATAGTACTTTATCTCTTCAAAGAAATTCAATAACTTGTGCTACACATAACACCGAGTTTGAGCGCACCACGACTTACCAAACTAGCCGTTCAAAAAGCGGTCATGAATAGTATTAATAAAATTTTAAATTTTATATACTCCATATAATTTTAACATCCATATTATGTTTTCTAGACATAATATAATAACAAATTCAATTTTTCAAATAAAAGAAGTATTTTTCAAAAAATGCAATTTTACCGCCTTTTAATGGAGAACCCTTTTTAAATACAATATTTAACACTTTTTATATTAAATTTGAAAAAATACACTTATTATTTAGAATTGGGACATAAAAATTTAGTATGGATAAAATTTTGGTGTTTTTCTAAAAACTTTCATATTTTGATGAATAGTGAAAAATACAAAATTTTAATTAAAAACTAAATTTTTAATCGAAATAATTTTTAATGTTAAATTATAAATTTCAGTTGTTTTAAAGTATAATTAGATAATATTTTTATAATTTAATATAATTTAGGTCATTGGATGCAATTTCACCTTTAAACTGGATATAAACAAGTGTTAATCTTTGGATAGTTATTGTTTCTTAAAAACACACTTTTTGTATTGACAATAAGATTTAATTTTAAATTAATTTCTGCCACTTATGTATTTTGAATTTCAAAAAATTGATTCCATATTTGGAATCAGGAGATCCAAATTGTTTAAATAGGTAACTTTTATTTTTATACATTATGAATATTTACTTCAGTAAATATTTTATTTAGCATGGTTAAAGGGTAAATCTGGTAAATAATGGTAAAAAAATATTATTATAATAATATTAAATTAAACTAACATGTGTTCTATTCCTATTTGTTGATAAATTTCCGACCATGGTAATCCTTGGGTTGATTTTGGTACCACTTTGAACCACTTTAGAGTGATAATGACACTTTATATTAATTAATTCAAAGTAAAGACAAAAATGACATAAACATATATCTTTTAGTAAAACAATTTTTACAAGGTGTTATATAAGTTATCTTTCCTAATATAAATATTAATTATAAATATAAACCTATTTCCCACATAATGGTATTTTATTTATAATTTTTATATATTTTATAATTAAATTTATGTATGACAAAATGATGATGAAATAATTACCTTATTAATGAAAGAATCAAATAAATGGTATTATAAATATTAAAATAAATATAATTTCAAAGTTATTATGACATAAAAGAATTTTATAGGTGAATATGACATCTTAATATTGATTTAATGTATCTTGTTTTAAGTAATCAAGTTGTGATAATTTCCAAAAAAACAAATACTAAATACTTTTAAAATTGACTTAAATGAGTTTTTAAAACAAATATTATATTATTAAATTATATAATATTCCTAAAAATATAAGGGTCCTAAAAATGCCTTAAATAATATTATATATGTCATTAATGAACCAATTTAGGTTTTATTGGAAGTTTATAGTATGTTTATTAACCATATAGTGTAATAATACAAGAAGACACGATAAAAGTTAAACTATTTAACTAAGTGTTAAATATATAAGGTAAAGTTACTATGGTGACCTAAACATTTATAAAACCTATTGTTTGAGTTTTTTGTGACACATACCAACCTTATACTAGAAATAAATCATTTTTGATCCATTAGAAAACGAAAATTATTTTATTATAAAATAATATTTCAAGATTTTACTAAAGTGACCCTCACCTCTCTTATAAAAGGGTACTTCCCCTTCTCTCAAAATCACACATCCAAAGCCATTTGGATCAAACAACCCCTGACCAAATATCCTCCCAACTTCCCTAAAATCAACTTAGAGTCATTAATTTTATCATAAATCCAACCTAAGGATCCCTTTTCATCCACTCAAAAGGAAACACTCGAAGAAGATGTAATAATTTCACCACCCTCTTTCAAGTTCTTTTCATTTTCCACTTCCTCTTTCTTTATTGTTTCCATACCAAAATAATAACTTAAGTACCTCCTACATATTTTTAATTTATTATAAATATGGTAAAACCATATTAATTATTTTATCCATCCTATAAATAACAAAGTCACCATACGTTCATACGTACGGCTTACCGTCTCCACGTCGTGGTGTAGATTGTTATTCAAACACTTCATTATTTGGATGTGTATAATAATGAGTATAAATAATTTAAATAATAAATATAACATTTTAATGATTCTGTATATATTATATACCATCTACATATGATTTCACCATCAATATAATGATATTGTTGCTCGTGCGTAGGTAAGGATTACTGTCTCCACAACACGATGAGATTCACTTCCACATTCACCATTCATTGATGATTATAAAAATATATATTATTATTAAGTATGTAATATATGACATAATAATTATACTTAATATATATATATATATATATATTCTTACATATATCATATTCACTTACTTCCATTCAATACGATATGAAAACAGAAACAGCGTTTATGCGTACGTACGGCCTACCGTCTCCATAAACGGTGTTTTCCATTTCATATATCTATCTATTATAAATATTTATATTCTAAATATATATGATATATAAATCATTTGTTATATTCTAGAATCATGTAAATCATGCTCTAAATGATATGATCAAGAATAACAAGTCAAAACATGTAAGATAAAGAAAGCGATTATTACCCAAAATGTGAATTTAACATGGAAATAATTATTAAATGGGTAGTATAAAGACATAAATGAATAATTTATAATATAAAAAATATCAATATGGTTCTGGTATAATTTAATAACATACTATGGTCCTTATACATAAGGATAAATGTACCCTCGACCAAAGGAAAGTGCAAGGTAAGGGTTAATTTCACAATCTCTTTATTATCCGAGGTTGTTTTTATATAAGTATCTAATGGGACATATTTATTATCCATGTACATGTTTCATAAAATAGTTTTCAAAAGGATTATTTTTAAGGGACTTTTTTACTAAAACATCATTTTAAATTTTTTAAATATTTATTCCTTTAAACCTTTCTCATTAATGTCCATGTTTTCAAAACGGTTTTAAGGATTGACATATATGGAAATGAATGTTTTAAAATGTTAATTCTTCTAAAAAGTTTCAAAGTGGTATGGGAAAATTTTATTCAAAACTATCTTTTAAAATGATTCCCTTATAAATTATGTGACTTTTAAATGATTTCATGAAAAAGGGATATTTCTCTGAAAGATTTTTACTGATCATTTTCAACTATGTAAACATCCTTTATAGGATATTATTCTTTATAGAGGTTGGTTTGTTATGATACAAAACTTCCATATTGTGTTGAAGGTTTTGTGATATATTTGACTGTGGATGTGTTATTTTTATACCATTCATGGTTTAGGGTTAAAGTATTGACATTTTGTATGCTAGTTTTAATACAAATGTTTATGTTATGTTTCAACCTTTTCATATGAGGAATGTATTGGACTTAGTAAGTGACGGGTGAAGCCCGCTATAGATCCTCAGTGCATCGGTAGGTCTCATGAGACAATTAGATGTGGAATTGTCTGAGGCCTTTCCCAATTTGATATATGGTTTTGGCCGAGGCCTTAATCATTTTTAGACGTCTTGGTCGAGGCCTTCACAAAATGTTTCAGAATGTCTGGCATTATACATTCCTTGATTATGAAAATAATATTGACTGTTCTTGTGGTTATTCGACTAGTAGAATACCCATGAATTTTTTTTATTATGGAATTATTTACTCATATCATATTCATGCCTTAATGTACTCATGTTTATTATTTGTAAAGGAAGTGTTTTAAATTATTCACCATGCCTAATGTTTATGTTATCTTCCGCTGTATTGCTTACTGTTACTGAGCGTTTGAGCTCAACACTTTCTTATGTTTCATTTTCCTAGGATATGAAGAAGTTGGTTATTAGTGACTTTCAGGTATATCTAGGAGGATTGGATGTTTCTAATGGAATAAATTAGTGTCGTATTTCTTTTCAAGTTGTAATGTTGAACTCATGTATGTATCATATTTCCATGAATACTAAACTGATCGACCCTTCGGGACTTTATTACTTGTATCATGCCAATATTATGTAATAATGCACCGAATCTGGGTAGCAGGGTTCAGGTCATTACAATTGGGACATAATACATTCATAGCATTACACATTGTTATAGAGTGGGTACCATAAAAACAGTTTCCATTTTTTCAAAATTAAAAACATTAAAACTTAAATCACGATTCCTTGACAATTCTTAAAAATTTAACATGGCTTCATTATTTTTATTACACATCCATTAACTTGTGAAAAATCATTTAAAACTTGATATGAGCACAAAAACTCTGTATGGGATATAAAAAGAAGGAAAGAATACATTAGTCCATGAATACTTGTAACGTATGAAATCATTTTCATAAGACATACTTATCGCCTATATATATATACTTACTTTGTGAAACATAAGATTTAAACAATACCTAAGAAATTAATTAGAATCATAAAGGTATCTTTGATCATTATTTACATAATCTTGTAACCCTCTCAGCTACCTTATAATTTGTGACCATCACGGCTACCTTACTATTTGTGTAACCATCGTAGTTACTCTTGGAGTAACCATACAGCTGACCTCAAAATTACACATACCCAATGAATTGGAGGAAAATATAGGTCCCAAAATTCAATATAAACAATTCCCAAGATCCATAATATAATCATACAACATTAATATTAGCATAAAAACATTGCTTTTGAATTTTTTAAAACAAAATTTTAAAATAGGATTTTTAAAGAAAAGTCCCTTATAAATATCATATAATTGGAGTGAGACTTAATAGAGTGGATGTAATATGTATATACTCTATAAATATACAATATTAAAAAAATTATAATCGGAATTCATCACACAAACAATTTAAATACAACATAAGTAATGAATAATAAGGTTAACCCAAATGATGGAAATCGGGTTAAGAATTCCCTTACCCCGGGCTTGTCTTACTTCAAACTTGTTTAAACTTCTTGTATAATGGTTAAAATAGTGTTATTAGTATTTTACAGAAACATTTTAATGTTTATAACATCTTATATGATCATTTCATAACCTCATTTCACCCCTTAATTTTTAGTATTTGGTTCCTTGCACTGTTTTGGGTGAGTTCCTAACATGATTTCCATGATTGGTTCATGATGGATGTTCTTGTTGATTGGAAGAAAAAATACAGAATTAGAATGTTAAGGTATTTAAATATTTCTAGTACCATAATTTATAGCATTTATCATTTTGATGTTTTATATTAGGATGATTCATAAGTTAAAACATTAATGATGTTCATTTAGATCATTTTAGTGGTTCTTTGTTAATAACAACCTCATTTTGTCTTATAAATTAAAACCATGAGTACAAAAGAATTCCAGAACCATGGATGAGAAATAATACATAAATTGTAACATGTTTCAACCATAGAAATGGTTTCATGACTATACTTGATATAATTAATGGAAATTGAAATCACATCATCCACGATGTCGGTAATTCGACACATCACGGACAATGTTTCTATTCCTTGAATAAGTGGGAGAGGAGAAGAATAGTGATGATAAATTTTCCATGAACATGAGAACATCCAGAATATACCTTATTCATCTATATTTTATTCATCTTGGGTAATAATATATAAATAAAGAATAATAAAATAAAGGAACTCAAAATAAAAGAATAATTGAGAAATCCCTTACAAATATTTGACAGCCTAACGGCTATGCAAATTGGTTTTAGAAAATATTAAAAAGAGAGGGGACAAAATCCACCCATCCATAAAATAATCATAATACATAATAGATCATGAATAAGAAGTAAATAACAACATGGTATGAAAACTTGAAAGTTATACCACATAAAAGAGAACTTGAATGGAAAAAAAAGAAATTGAGAAATTTCTTACCTTATAGAGTAACTCCTAAAACATGATGGTTGGGACCTTTGGGGATTGAGTAAAAATTGGTATGGCTACTAGGGAGGTAAGGAGTCCATATATTTGTTAATGAGGGATTTGTAAGGAAGTTAATGAAGGAATGGGTTGGTATTTATAGCAAAAGTGAGGGATTATTTTAATAATTTCTAAGGGACACCTCCTTAGTGGTATTTGAAAAACCATGGGCTTACCCATGGTATAAGCCACTTAGGAAATCTCATAATTTATTTTACTATACACAACTTGACTAGATTTATTACATCATTATTACATCATTAATGATTTCATTAACACACCAAAACTCAAAACATTATTTTTTATTATTCACTGAAAAAATCAACTATTTCAGAAAAATACCCAAAATTCACCCTAACCATTTATCGACGTTTAGAATTCAAAAATGAATTACATTTTTCGAAAATAATTTTCTAAATATTTTTAATTTAATTTTTAAATAAAATCATTCTTAATTCAAAAATTAATAATTTAAAAACTATAACAGCTTTTATATCACATTTAAAAATTAATCAAGATGACATTATCATTAAGCCTTAAGAAAATAAAATAATAATAAAATTTAGTATTCATTAGGGTCATATTACTATTCATAAGTGTATGATACTATTCACCAAAAAAACAAGTTGGTTCCAATAGACTCCCAATAACATGCTGAACAGAATTGTAGATGACCATTTTTCAAAATTCAATTCATAGAAGCAGTAAAACTATGTTTAAAGGATACTTCTAATATCTACATTAAACAAAATTTCAATCATTTCAATTTATTTTTAGAAAACCATGGTGTGTTATAGGTCATCTGTGTTATACATGTCCAAAAATATGGAGGAATACGGTCTGCTATAGTTAATAGCATTGCATCATGGTGGGTAATTTTATAGTGTGAGTATCATGTTGTAACGTTGTGTTGAGCCCATGATTTTTAATACTCAATTTATTTAGTAGAGATATTTGGGTTACAAAATGGTGAAGTTTTTTGTAGCATTAAGGGTATTTAGGTAAGGGATGTTATGTTGTGGGGAGGGGCTCTATGTTATGGTGGACTTAGTACTTGTGTTCCTTGGTTCTAAATGTCGAGTGTCAGTTATGTTATGGTGCATAGTCTAGTTTAAATACCATGGTTATTACATAATTAAAAGTCGTTAACACTCCAAATTGTTTATAGATATCACACCATAGATCTCATAATCTGACCTCATTACAATGTGAGAACCCTGATCACATCGTGATTTCTTATTTTTCTATAATGATTACAAATTTGAGTTCATATTTGGATTTATTCCAAAAACTTCAACCTCTATTAAACCCAAAAAAAATAGTGGCTTGTCTTTGAGGATATATCATTCTAATTTAGTGTATTTTGTCCCCCATATTCATGAGAACAATCTTCTTGAGATCCATGGTGATATCCCCTTCTCTTTTCCATATTTCTTTCTCATTCAATATTCTTGGGGAGGCTATGATAGTTCATATCCTTCGTTTTTTGTGGTGTTGGGATGAGTGGTTGATGTTGGTTATCGTGTTATATCTTTTTGAGTTTTTTTATGGTTTTGTTGGATTCTTGATCACCTTCTATTCTCAATATTCTATTGTTATCTTCAAAGAATCATTTGATATAGGGTATTCAAGACTTCTAATTTATTAATTTTGTAATTATTAAATTTTATTTCCATTAATTTCATTGGTTGGATAATATAGATTAACTAGAATAAGTAAATGAATTTGAATAAATTAATTAAAAGTAAAGGGGTAATTCACACATGTCTTATGTAATTCCATGTTATTGTTTATATATTATGTCACTTTTTGATGTTATCTAATGAAGAGACCTTGGTTACTATTGTTGATAGGTTTGAATCAACTTTCATAAAAGGTTAATCAAATAAAGAGTGTGTTTAAAAGATTGGATGGGAATCATAAATTGTAACATTGATTTTTATACCTAGATTTATGAACTAATATAGAAGAATTGTTAATTAATGATTCTTTAATGTGAATTTTTATGGTGTTATCATTGTTTATTGTTGTTTTTTGAGTCCTTTAATTATGGTTGGAGTGATAATATCAGGATTTGATGGTTCTTTGGGAATATAAGGTGAAGATTAGTTGTGGTGGTAGAGGATGGTATATTTCATAGTTGTTTTCATGGTGTAATTGTTGTTATTTTTGAAAAGGGATAGTTTTGGGCCAATAGATATAGTGATGGGAGGGTGTGGTGGTTATTAGTATGGAAGATTTGGATGTGTTTTGGGTTGTAATTTATTGATAAAATGGTTTGATATTAAAATTAAATGAAAGATTGAGTAACTCATATAAATGTAATGTGTTTATTCATTGATGATATTATGAAAATAATAATTAAATTTATTAGCATGTGAGATGTAAAAAAGTAGTCTTATGATCTTGAAATGAAAGTAATTATAAGATAATCTAATATATGGAGTAGGTGTAGCTTTATTAATGAATTTTTTTTAATTAAATAAGGATTATTGGGTGTTATGTGTTTGTTAACTATTAATTTGGAATTTAATAATGACATGAACAAATGGGAATTATTTCTCTAGCTATGCAATTTTCCAGGGTGGTTGTGTATTGTCATGTAGTAGTTTTGGAGGTGATAATATAGAGGGATAATTGGGTTAATATTGTTATAATAGGATAAATCATGTGTTGAAATACAACCTTAGGATTGTTTTTCTTAAACTATTATACTCTATATTTTCATACATATTTTTACACACAACCACTTGAGTTTTATAAACTTTAATGTTACCATATGGTTTCGGGTTTTGTGTGTTTTTCCTCAAAATATAGTTTATAGAGGGAATGGGTGGTTGATTTCTCGTGATTCCTTTATCTTTCTACCAAATGTTTGAAATGAAATAATGGAATAAGGTTATGATGTGAAGTATATAATGTCTTATCATTAGAGTTCCTATGAAATGATATAGGCATGATAATTATATAGAGTTTTTTTATGCATATTGGTAAATGTTCTTGGTAAGAGGAGGGCATGAGGATGATGTTTTTCATGGTCATGTTACCCTATTATGATGAGGATGTGATGCATGTTTGGGATGTGGTGAAATGGATTATGGTATAAATTACAGTATGATGTAGTTATGGAATTTCATTCATGGATATGGATATGTGGTTGTTGTTATGATTTTATAATATAGATAAAGAAGGTATGGTAGAAATGGAATGTATGTCATCAGAAATCGATAGTGACTAGGTCAATAGATAATTGGTTATAGGATACCGTTATGATATGTTCTTTTGAATCTATGATTTTAAATTTTCATTGTTTTTTAAAGAGTGGTCCTAAATAATAATGGGTGATAGAGGATATATTTTAGGTGCCAGTTTGTTCTAATATTTATTCACTAAGTCATTATTGTACTCTTTCTTAATTTACATAAGAGTTTTTGGGGATGATCTTATAGAGTATACATGTATTCTCATACCATTATATATATATATATATATTCCCAAATTTTCATGAAAAATCTATTCATTATAATAGACATTACTAGCTCCCGGATTTTGTGTAACGTGATCATGGGTTTCTACCATAGGATTTAATTTTGGTATATTGGAGTTTATTTTATGTATTAAATTTTATGTTTCTTTAGGATATTTTTTGTATTTAATATTATATTATTTTTATTTTTTGTTATTAATTATATATTACTATATTTTATGAGGGTAATACATCCCATTTTTGTGTTTTTATATCATCAGTTCCAGTTTTCAAACCACGAATTATTAGAGTTATGCTTCATAGGCCACTCTTTCCTTCACCACCAACATAGGAGGGGTACCATTGGGGATAGATTATGATATAGTGGAGTTATATTTATGGTTGAGAGTTATTATGGAGATTACAGTAGGTCACTAGTGAGGATTGATTGGGTTTGGTGGGGAAATGGTATCGATCAAACATAGAATATGACGTATCAAGGAAGACTATCTATGACTATCGAATTTAAAATACCTTATGAAATGATTTAATGAACTTAGTCTTACTAAACATATTAATCAAGGTGATTCTAATAATGGGTTGGAGTCCAAGTAATGTTTTATACATCATGATTTTCTATTCTTGTATTTTAATTGGGGTGATTCTAGGAAATGAAATATAATGATATTAAATAAAAATTCTATGTTACTAGGATTTGGAGTTACCTTTTTCTTTGTGGTAGTGATGGTTGGTGGTAATTTTTTGGGTGAATATCATGTTAAGTTGGTGTGGTAGGATGCTCTAATTGACTATAGGTGGACCAAATTGACTTCGAAGGATAGGACTTGAAAGAAGATTTTGTGTGATTTTTTTGCATTAGATCTTAGTAAAAGATGAGGGTATTATCTATAACCATGGGATAATTTAGAGATTTGAGGATATTGAGGTTTATTTTAGTCTATTATAAGTATATAATGAGCATTTTATTCCATTTTCAATTAGTAAACTATGTGTTTTTCTCATTGGTGGTGGTTTATATATCTTGGTAATCACTAAGAAAAATATTTGATAATTTCCAAAAGAATTTTTTTGTAGATATTATCTCATAAATTCTAAATAAAAAAAGGTATAAATTTTTCTATCTATTCAATAGGGGTGTTTTAGTTTATGGAATATTGGGTTCTGGTTCAGAAATCTTCTTCTATATTCCCCCAACAACTTCCTAGTTGAGGATGCTAGAGGCTAATAATTTTAAGAATTGATGCATCTATAAATTCATAATACAATCACCCTATTTATGTTATTTATATATAAAAAGGTTTTAGATAAGGTGAAGGTGATTAGGTAGAATCATCCTTGGTTTTGGCCATCTTGGGAAGGTATTCGTTCAAGCTTCCCAAGGAGTAGATTTGGAGATGAAGGTTCTCATATATCAAGGTAGTTGAGGTTTCAGTATATAAAGAGTCATTAATGTCATTTATAATGAATATTTAAAACTAATAGTTATCTAACTTATTCAAGTAGATCCATTCTAGTTTGATTTTATTATAGAGATCATGGACATCATTAGTTATAGTGTCTGACTATTTTTAGTGGATATCATGACATAGGTGATCAATTTTTGATGTATCCTTGGTAAAATTTTTCCTTGGATGTATTATCAGTAGTAGGGATATCTAGATTTATATATTCTAGATAAAATGAAGTAATTAGAGAATATTCCCATGATATATCTTTCCCAAATGGTAATTATCTTGAGTGTATCCATAGAGGTTCTCTCTAGAAGGATTTGTGAGTTCAAGGTGTGGGGTGTGGTCATCTTAATTCCATATGGATTCAGGAATTTGGTGATAAAGAGTTCATTCAAGGTACCATACACTTATCTTCTACCATTTATTATGTGTTTTTTTATTTAATATCTTCTTATTCCTTCATAGTGACTACCTTTTCTATGTTCTAAGCTCAAGTTAAAGAGACTTACAATACCCATAGTGTTTTTATTCTAGTTATAGGTCTATTAAGTGTTATGTATGGGTGTTAGTGTTATGATATGATAATGGGGAAATATCATTTATTGGGTTATTTATTATTGAAGATAATACAAACATAAAAAATTATTCTTGTCATGAATTGGTTATATATTGTGCACATGGTCATTGATTTTTTTTGAAGAATATTCTCCTTCTTTGATATGGAAATAAAATGTGTGGGGTTATTTTTTTAGGGGAATCATAAGTTAGGTAATAGGTGTTCAGATCATCTTTATTTATTATTAGTGGAGTAATTATCAAGTTCTATATAAGTATAGGTGATGGTATTCCATGTATTTATAGGAAAGTTTATGGATGACATCCATGAAGAGGTTGTGACACTAATCCCTTGATATGATATTAATTTCATGATAGAGTTTCAAAATATAGTCTCACTAATTTTGAAGTGTCCTTATCATATTGAACCTTAAATGTTACAATTCTAAAATATTCCGATCGGTTATTTTTGGAAAATGGGTTTCATTCTATCTAGTTTTTCATATAAGGGTTCTCCAATGTTATTCTCCAAGAAGGAAGATTGTATTCCAAGGTTATGAAATGATAATTAGTTTTCAAACTAGGTGAATTTTAATAAAAATTTCCCCCTTCTATGGAGACAATATTTTCTCAATCATTTAAATATATTTGGTTGGTTTTCAAAGGTTAATCTATGATTCAGATATCATCAACTAAAGGATAAGGGAAAGGATATCTAGAAGACTAGCTTTAGGTTTAATTATGGGAACTCTGAATCCATGGTTATATCATTTTATATGATAAATTCTTAGTTTTTTATAGGTCTCATAAAACTAGGTTTCAGGAGTGCCTATATCCTTCTATAGTAGTGTTCATCAACAATATTCATGTCTATTCAAAGACAGTGGATAATCATGCCGATCATTGGAATAATATTCTACAATTACCCCAACACTATAAGGTATATAAGAATATTTTTAAATTCATGATTTGGATTTTATAGCATCATTTCATTGTTTATATAGTTTATCAATAATGAGTATTAATGGATCATTTGAAGATTGAATCATTTGTTTCCTGGACAGTACCTAGGAATATTGTAGAGGTACATAGTTTTCAAGGTGTTGTGGGAAATTATCGAAGCTTCATGCCTAATTTTTCTCAAATTACATCCCCATTGACAACCTTGATAAGGTATTTTCTTGCCTTCATGTAGATTGATCAGTTTTAGGAAAATTTACATTAACAAAATGAGAATCTGATCAACTCTTCTATATTTATATTGAAATATGAAGGAATTATGTTATAATTTTTCTATAACAATTCCCATCTATACTTGGGTTGTATCTTGATGTTGTAAAGAGTAGTGATCCCCTATAGGTCTTTATAGTTACATCCCCATGACCATAACTATTCCACCCATAGTCTGAAGTTAGTATTCTTGGTGGTTTCTATAAATATATGGTGGAATTACTCATCAATGAATTCTTTTTTGTCTTCACATATCATAAAATTTTAAGGTACATATTTTCTCAACAATATTTGAATCTATGTCAGTGGAGGTGGATTGAGTATATAGGATTATGAATTTGGGATCTTCTAAATATCATGGAATGGGAATATAGTTACTAATAATTATATTATGAACTCATTAAGAGATAAATTCTTTGGTACTAGAGATTAATAGAGAGTAATTAATGATATTATTTCCTTATATCTTGATATAGAGGGAGATAGAGGTAATGTTTTTCAAAATAAGATGATTGTTTAGTCATGATTTTTGAAACATATTAACAAATCTTAGTTTAGAGATCTTGTGGTTGAGGTTTTCCTAAATGTATCCTCTATGATAATGATTCTGAGAAATGGGCAGAAGATAACCATTATCATCTGCTATTTAAAGGGAATATATTTACTTTTTTAGTGATGCATGAAGCAGTTATCCATGATTTACATATCTTATCCTTGGTTTCATATACTAGTATGTGTAATATTTATCATGCCTTCAAGAATTGGTTCTTAGGGATGGGAATTAAGTAGTTAGTGGTAGATTTTGTATCATGTTTCTTAGTATTTCTGTATGTGTAGAAATAAAATCATGTTACTAGAGGTTTTCTCTAGAAATTGAGTGTTATTGAGTTGGATTAGAGGGATATCATGATTGATTTCATCACCTAATTTCCCTAAGACCAAGGAGAATGTGTTGGAATTGGTTTAATTATGGATTTATTGATGAATTTAACAATTTGTTAGGGATTAAGGAGTTAAGTGTTGTGGATGATTTTTTGAGGTGATATGTTAATGTGGTATTGAATCTTAAGGGGTTACTAGGACTATCATCTTTGATCAGGGTCCCTTGTTAACCTTTTTGTTTTAGGGAGGTCCTTATTTTAATTTTGGTTTACTATATACCTTGGAACTACTTTTCATTATCATTAATAAGGAAGGATGGAGTAGACTATATAGACACTAGAGGGAAAGGTATATGCATGCGTTTTTAATTTTAGAGGTTCATGGGTGAAGTGTGTTCCTTTGGTTTAGTTTTTCTATAATAAGAACTATCACTTTTTCATTATCATGAATCTATTTAATTCATTGTATTGTTTTACTTATAGATCCATGGTGTGGTAGATCTAGGTTGGAGAGTTAGTATTTTCTAGACCAGGTATAGTAAAAATTATGATAGGGAAGGTATAAAAGCTTCATGATAGAATGAAGGTTGATCAAGATCATTATAAGTATTATCAAAATTAGAGAAGGTGTCCACTAGATTTTGAGGTCATAAATCATTTTTATTGATGTTTTCTCTTCATCATTGGTAGTAAAGGATCGGTCATGTGATTAAGTTGTCTCCACCATTTATTGATATCTTCAACGTGTTAGAGCATTGTGTAAAGGTGGCGTATTAGTTATCTCTATCTACATAATTGGATAAGATCATTAATATATTATATGTGTCATGGATTTTTTGGTATCTTCAATATAATTTCAATTTCATTAATTAGGGAGAGTTTGATATAAAAGAGGATAAATATTTATAGAGCATCAATTTAAAATTTTGGATTTACCATAGAAGGTATTACATAGGTGAACAATTCCCTTAGTTCATCTCTTCTTCATCCATGGTTTCCTAGACGAGTATATATGGGAACATTAGTGACATATGCATACCCAATATTATGGGTTGTTTAGAATTACTTTTTTATGATTTCAAGCATGATTTTATTCTAGTTTATTTGAGTTTATTTCATTATTATGTGATATAATATGTTCTATAAATGATGGGGACATTTTTTGGGAGGTATATTTAATTATTATTATTTTATATTTTTTATTTATTTTCTTTCTTCTAGGATTGATTTTGGTTCTCAAGGGAGAAACTCATTTGATAGGTATCTAATGTAAAGGATCAAACATTATCAGACCCTTATTTTATTCTTTTTGAGTGTTATATATGTTAGGTAAGTCTAATATGATGTTTTGAGGTAGATGACATAGATTTTGGTTATTTTTTTCAGTTTCTATCTTGGATCACATTATGACCATATGTGTTTTAGTGTGGCTAGATCATTGGAGGAAGAGGAGCTTCTGTGATTGGAAGCATTTCACTTAAATGGGTGAGATTGTGGTATGTGGATAATATTTAATCATATTGATGAGGTTTTTAGTTTCAATAATCTATCTATTTATTTTAGGGATATATGTTGTATCATGGTGATGATGATCATAGTGAGGGATGTTGCATTGTGGGGAGGGTTACTATGTCATGGTTTTATTAGTGGTCAGGTTTCTTTATTCTACATGTATGGGGTCAGTTATGTCATGGTTCACAGTGTTTTTTAATAACCTTAGTTATTCCATAAATTAAAATAAATTTTCCCTCTCATTTTTTAAGGTTTTGAAATCTGGGATATTGGGTTCTTTCCTTCCTTTTGGTGTGGGAATCCTTATCATGCTATGATTCCATATTTTTCAGAATGAATACAATTTTTTGTAACCACTCAGATTTATTCCAAAACCTTACACCTCTCCCAAAACCTAGCTACCTTGTGGCTCAACATTAGTGATTATTCATCCTCATTTGAAGGATTTTGTTTCTCATCTTCAAAATTGTCATCTATTTAATATTGAAGTAATATTCCATTCAATTTTCACTAGTTTTTTCTCATTCCATCTTCTAAGGGAGGCTATGTAAGTGGATAAATTTTAGTCCTAGTGGTGTTTGGTCATATGGTTTATATAGAGTTTTAATTTATAGGATTTTTATTATTTATACAATATTTCTTGGCTTTAGGATCACCTTTAACTCCTCAATCATACATTATAATCATTGAAGGTTCCATTTATGTATGGTAATTGAGACATATCCTTTATTAAATTGAGTAATTATGGAATTTCCATGCCATTTTTTCATTGGGTAGATTGTATAGATTAAACTAAATAAGATAAATAATTATACTAAAGTAGTTGAAGGTAAAGGTTTTATCCACATGTGTTTTAATTGATTCTATGATATTTCTTATATATTGATGTTACTTGTTGATTTTGGATGATATAGAGACCATGTTTTTGTTCTTAATAGGTTTGAATCACCTTTTATAAATGATAAATCACATAAATAGGGTAGTGAATCAATTTTTTGGAATATGAAATTACAATATTGATGTTTATACTTAAAATTATGAACTAATATGGAATAATTATTAATTAGGGATTGTTTAATTTAAATTCTTATGGTGTTTAAATTTATTTATGGAGTATTTATTTTCATTGTATGAATTATATTATCTTTTTTAGTGGTCAGTTGGTATGATGATGCATGGATTTATTATGATGGTATAATATGGGTTGTATCATGATTAGTGCGGTGATATAATAGATGGTAATACAGAAAATGGATGGATTTCATTGTTATAGTAGTACTAATAGTTTGGGTTTTTTTTGTCATGGGATAAGCTGATGGGGTTGATTTCATAGTTTCTTGATAACATGGTTTAATGATGAATTGTAATAAAAGATTGAGTAATTAAAACAAGTTTGATGAATTTATTGTTTAATGTTGTGATAAAACTATTATGTTTGGATGTATTATTGTATGAGTTGTCTTTAATGAGGATGGGTGATAGTTAACCAAGTTTAGGTGTTAGTTGGTCCATCTATTTATTCACTAAGGTTTTAGTATACTTCTCTTAATTTTCATGAGAGATTTTGGGATTATCCTATAGATTATATTTGTATTCCCACAACTTTTTATGTATATATATTATTTATATTTTCATATATGAAATGGTGACTGGGATAAATATTACTACCTCACAGAGTTCATAGTAGGTGTTCATGGGTTGTTGTCATAGGAGTTTCTTTGGGTTTAGTGGAGTTTATTTTATATATTAAATTATATGAATTTATGGAATTTTTTTAATATTATATAGTGTTAATTGATGGTTCTTCTTTACATATTTCTATGTTTTATGAGAAGAATGTCTCCCATATGTGTATTTTTCTACCCTCATTTCTATTCACCAACTTATGGTCTTTTGGAGGTGGTCTTCGAAGGTCACTCTTTTTATTACTACTAGTCCTTGTGGGGAAACCATTATAGTGCTTCATGACCCTTGTGATTTATCATAGATCACTAATCTTATTCACAACACCTCACTCTTTCTCTCTTGTGTATTTTTTAAGTTCCTAAGTATATCTCCATAGACTATCCCATTCAATTCCAATGCTAGATAGAAACTGGTCTATTCATCAAGTTATAACCACATAGAATACCCTTCACTAAATATTAACTCATGAGAAATACACTAAGACCGCTACTAAAAAGATTAACCAAAGATTATCCCACAATATCAAACTCACCCAAACCCTTTGTATATTTTAAAACCCAAACATGAGGTACACACATGTGATTCAAATGTATCCATGGACATTTTTTGGTATTTAATGGATTTTATTCCCTCTAAATAGTGATTATATCCCATGTAATGATTATCTAAACCTGAACCAAGCCCACGTTAATAATTACCATGATACTGAGCCTCTATCTCATAATACATGACATAAAAAATTAATAATAAACATTTATAATAAATTTCCTAATTTAATTAAAAAAGGAATTATCATTTAAAATTCACCTAATAACCTCCCATGGAATGAAATGTGACCAATAGAATTTCAATGGCTTATGGAATTCCCTTTCACCCCTCTGAACAAATGTAATGGCCCGGGTTTTTGGGGTCTATTACTTGGTAAAAATATGTTTTTTGAGGTGTTCTGGGTGGTCTGGAAGGCCATCCCAGCTTCTCGGTGACTTCTAGCGGTAGCCTCGGCCTACCGGTAGACCTAGCCTACCGGTGCCCTTGGGGTACCAGTAGCCCTCAGCTACCGGTAGCTATCACCGACCAGTAGCTCTCGACTACCGGTAGCTCTCGGCTACTGGTAGTTGTCGCCGACTGGTATCTCTCAGCTACCGGTAGCTATCGTCGACCGGTAGCTATCATCTACCGGTAGCTTTCACCCACCGGTAGCTCTCAGCTACCGGTATCTCACGGCTACCGGTGGTTGTCGCCTACCCCCACGGGTTTTCCAGTAGCGCCTCGTTTTGCACAAATCGGTTCTTAAACCATGTTTTGACCCTTTTAAGATGTTTTAAATCCCATTAATGCCAATTAATGATGATTAATTAAATTTTTGGTGAATTACCCTCCTTAAAGAAAAAACCATGAGGTGTGCATCGGTTTAAACTGCCCAGAAAGGCCGGGACCCTTTAATGGCTTGTGGGGTGTCCCAGCCGCGTGGTCAACCCACGACCCCACTTCTTACGCGATTTTGAGTTTTTATCTCCATATCTTAACCATCCCGGGAATGGTGTATCTCAGCCTTTATAACCTGAATGCTTCTCCATGAGTTTCCTTTTTCTATCACCGTGCGCTCGAAGTACCCTTCCTCCAGATGAACTGTTGCGAAGTTTTCCTTCATCGTGTTCCGTGGAGTTCCTGCTACTCCTATTTTCCCAGTTTCCACACGGGGACGTAACATGGATCCTCAGTCAGTTAGGGATCTTACCTTCATCTCTCCTTTTTGTGTATCATGCGGGGCGGGCATGCTTTTGTTTCTGTGGAATTGGAGAAACCCAACTTAATGAAGGTAATGAACGGACTTTAAATAATAAAAAGGGGGGGTAATCTATGTTCTGATGTGCTCTCTTATGATTGTGTGTTGTGAATTTTATGGGCCTAGGCCCACTGAAAATCATGGTCGTTGGTGGTCTTTCTCTATGCACTAATAAACCTCGGTGTTTCTGGATGTTTAAATAAACGTAACATGGAATTGGATAACTATGTATACTCGGTTAAATAAATTGAAAGTGCCAGGATTAACCCTTTTCTGTGATAACCCCAGTTAAAGTACAGTGGAATTGAAACCATGGAGTGTGTTAAATATTTTAAATCTGAAAATACCTGCTTGGTCCGACCTTGTGTTGGTGGTAGTGGTTTGGTTGTTTCTTTCACGGGCCGATTGCTGGGGTGATATGGGTGGGGATGGGGTCCCCTGTTTTACTTTCGCTGGTAGTGAACTTGAGGTTGGGTGGTCATTGTTTTTATATCAAGAATTGATGTGCAATCCTATGTTGTTGAGAAACCATTGACTTCTGGATTTTGGGGACATAAGTTTGTGTCTCAGGGTTGTTTTGTTTCCAGTACTTTTAGGGATCTCACTTGATCCTTAGTTGTTGTGACTCCACAAGAGAAACGGGTGTAATTATTGTTCAACTATGAATGTTCCTGTTAGTTTCCCAGTAGTGAAGTGATTAACTCATACTGAACTGTTATGAATGATAACTTGAACATGGGAACTGGGAACTGTTTGTTGTGTGCCTGATTTCTGAGGCAGTAGTGCTTGTGCACCTGCTTGTATCTGTTTGAAGAGCCATAGGTTGGGCTGTGTGTTGGTATATATATGTATAACTGTATGTTTTCTGTTTAGTCGTACTCCACCAGTGTTGGGCACTTAGTGTCGGACACCCCATTTCATGGGGAAGGGTGTTTCCCCCCTAGTTACTCTCCTTCATTCTCCCTCTTCCCTCGGCTGTGATGGCTGGAGGTGACCTTACACCCAAGATTCTTCAGGTAGGTTTCGTTTGGTGTGTTGTTAGCCCAGATGTTTTTAGGCAGGGGTTCTTGTTATGGTTGGTTTTCCCAGGTGTCTTCGGGATGAGGCCCAGGTGTGTGCGGGCGGGAATAGCATGGTAGCATCAAGACGTTTGCCGTTAGAGATGAGCAGCTAGCTAGTGGGGGAAATGGGGGGTGCGGGGTACCTAAATGTTTTGTTCTTTAATATTACCTTATTGTTTGTGTTATTTGGTGAGTGTGGCCGGTGAGATGGGATGGATAGACTCCTTGATAGATTTTGGTTTTTCTACTTCTCACAGGACTTTAGTATGTCTCCCTACTTGTGCACGAGATCTATAGGTGTTTCCTACTGAGTATACTTTTTTATGCTCACCCTACGTTTACTTTCTGGTTTCCAGGAGGACTTCGGAGGTCATGTGGGATATTACTAGTCTGGACGTTGGGGTTGTTGTTGGTCTCTGTTGGTTTCTGATTCGCCTTTTGCTTTTCCTGCTATTTTGTACTTGGGAGTTCTTGTACTTTGTTTAGTTTTATTTTTAAAACATGCATGTAGTTTGGTTTTGCCTAGATTTTTCTATACTTGGTTGGGTTTGGGGTTGAGTCATTATTTCCCCCAATCTTGGTTAAATAAAAAAAAGGATAATGCCTCCCATATTGTGAAAATGTTATACCCTTGGTGTTAATCTCCACTTCGGGGCCTACTAGAGGCGAGACTCGGGGGGTCATTATCCCTCCTTCAACTTAAATAAGGAAGGGCGTAGCAATCTGCTGTCCTTTCCCTCTTTTTGGTGAAGGCGGGTCGTGACAGAATGGTATCAGAGGGAAGGTTGAGGGATAGGATGGAGTCTGGAGTTAGGAACAGTGAGGATTGCATGGGATGGTAGGGAAACAATGTTAGGTGATCTTAGTCCGTGAAATAGGCCAGGGAGGACCGGATAGGACACGAGATTTTAGGGCCCCCTGTGATCCGATGCAAGGACTCTGAGCTTATAAAACGACCAAGTGAGACTACATTTATTGCAGGGTAGAGACCCTAGGTAAGGTATGTGAATCATACTGTTTGTGTTTTATTTGATTTGGGGAACCTTGGGGAATATATATATATATATATATAATAATGATAATAATAATTCCCTTGCTACTCGGGCTTAGGAAATCCTTGTTTACCTTGAATCTATGGCACTCTGACATTATCCACGAGATACCCAAGTGGTTGAGGCCCAGCAGATCGAGGTAGTTGACCAGCAGACGGTTGACTGAGATGAGGAGGATGACTGTGGAAGAGGACTCTGTGCTCCATCCAGCGACAAACCCTCGAGAAGTACGAGGGCAGTGTTTCTAACTCAGTAATGGAGGGATGGCTCGAGGAGCTAGCCATCACCTTCTCTTTATTCCGTGCTCTGAGGGAGTACTGGGTTCTGTTGGCCGTCAGTCAGCTGAGAGGAGCAGCGTGTTAGTGGTGGATTCTTTTCCTAGGAGAGAAGATAGAGGTAGAGGTTTCATGGGACAATTTTGAGAAGGAATTTCGTGAGGAGTTCCTCTCCTCTACGCAGAAGGCTGAGAAGAGGCAGGAGTTTCTCTCCCTTCAGCAGGGAATCATGTCAGTGAGGGAGCTGGGGATCAAGTTCAAATATCTCTTGCGCTTTCCCCCGGATATCTTTCCAGATGAAGATTCTCGGGCAAGATGGTTAGAGGAGGTTCTCCATCCTTCTCTTCAGTACGTTGTCACTCCCTTCACTCTTCTGACGTACCTAGCAGTATAGAAGAAGACCGAGATAGTAGAGAGGCTGCACGCGAAGGGAGGCACACCACGATAAGGGAACCAGCTGAGTTCATCAAAGGGGAAGGCGGTCACCAGCAAGTCTCTAGCGACAGGGCCTTTCAGGTTTCGACAAGAAGGGTTTAGGCCTCATCAGTTCCAGTCCTGAGCTTCTAGCCCTCGCCCTTTTCTCATAGGGTCGGGACCGAAGTGTTTCTCTTGCAGAGTTTTTGGGCACGTCTAAAGCAGGTGTCCGACTCGAGTCCCACATGGTGGAGGTGGGTAGTTTCAGTACCCAGCTCAGTAGCAACCGTTTCTAGCGTGGCCTTTCCAGCAGTAGCAGCAGGCCCCTGTCCCTCCGAGAGACAACCTTGCGGGAGGAGACCGACACCAGGGTGCTCCTTAGGGACCTCGACCCGGGGGTGGTCTGGGAGGTGGTCGACAACAGTGAGGCAGAGGAGCTGGGCGTGGACAGCTGTACTCCACAGAGTTAGTGGCTCCGATGGGACCATAGATCATTTGAGGTATGATCAGTTTATTCATCACTCTTGTTTCTGCCTTGTTTGATTCAGGAGCTTCGCACTCCTTCATTACACCTTAATTATCCCATGCTCTGGGCCTGGATTCCAAGAGAATTTTTATGCCCCTAGTGTTGAGAACACCAGTTGGGGGTCAGACCAGTGTGTCTTACTTTTTCCGGGGATGTATACTGATGTTGGGACCGCATCAGTCTAGTGGAGACCTTCTTTCCTTGCAGATGCAGCAGTACGATGTCATTATAAGCATCGACTGGTTATTCATCGTGCATGCCATCATCGACTGCTATCGGGGAAGGATTGAATTATCTAACAAGGATGGATGGCGTGTGGATTTTGTTGGGGATCAAAGTTATCAGGAGGGGATTTGATACGTGGATCCACTTTTTTCTATGCTGAACGGGATGTCAGTAGAGTCGGCGAATGCAGGAATGATGGATGTCCCAGAGGTCGTAAGAGAATTCCTTGATGTCTTTCCCGATTATGTTGTGACTCTACCCCCTCAATGTGACGTTGAGTTTGGGATAGACTTACAGCCCGGTGCTCGCCCGATCACGATGGCTCCTTATCGGATGGCACCTTCTTAGTTGCAGGAGTTGCAGATTCAGATTGACAATCTGATGGAGAAGGGCTTTGTTCGACCCAGTGTATCGTTGTGGGGTGCTCTAGTTTTGTTCGTAAAGAAGGCAGATGGTAGTCTACGACTGTGCATAGACAACCGGAGGTTGAACCAGGTGACGATCAAGAATCGTTACCCCCTCCTGAGGATAGATTATCTCTTCGACCAACTGAGGGGAGCAGGTTGGTTCTCTAAGATCGATCTGCGGTCTGGATACCACCTGTTGAGAGTGAAGGAAAGTGATATCTCGATTACGGATTTCAGGTGCAAATATGGCCACTTTGAGTTCGTGGTCATTCCATTTGGCATTACAAATGAAGAAGCAACGTTCATGAACCTCATGAACTCTGTTTTTCGAGAGTTTCTGGACCATTTCGTTGTGGTGTTCATCGATGTCATCCTTATCTACTCAAGATCAGAGGAAGAGCATGTTGAACATCTTAGGGATTTTTTGGGAGTCCTTCGACACCACCATTTTTATGGAAAACTTTATAAGTGAAATTTCTTAACGTGAGAGGTACATTTCCTTGGACACATAGTGTCTCAGAAGGGAATATCAATAGACCCGTCGAAGGTTGAGGCAGTTGTTTCATGGGCAGCACCCAAGAATGTGGCGTAAGTTCATAGTTTTCTGGGTTTTTCATGCTATTACCAAAGGTTTGTGCCCGACTTCTCTCGATTTGAGGATCTGTTGACAGCTTTGGCTAGGAAGGACCAGGCCTTCGTGTGGAGCGACCAGTGCCAGACAGCTTTTGGCTACCTAAAGGAGAAGCTAGTTAGTGCTCCAGTGCTCAGATTACTAGAGGAAGGGGTATTGTTTGAAGTGTTATGTGATGCTTCTGGCCTTGGGTTGGGATATGTGCTGATGCAGCAGTGAGGAGTGATCACTTATGGGTCTAGGCAGTTACTTCTTCATGAACATAACTATTCCACCCATGATCTAGAGCTTTCGTCTGTTGTGTTCGCATTGAAGTTATGGTGGCATTATCTCATCGGAGAGCGCTTTGTGGTCTTCTCAGATCACAAGAACTTGCGTTATGTATTTTCTCAGCGAGATCTGAACTTGCGGCAGTAGATATGGGTCGAGTTCCTCCAAGATTACGACCTCTAGATCTCTTATACTGAGGGCAAGGGAAATGTTGTGGCTGATTCCCTGAGCAGGAAATGGCAGAAGGAAGTCGTTTGGGAATCTATAGATGCTTGGAAAGTAATGGAAGAGTTGGAGGCCTTGCATTTAGATGCAAGGGTGGAATGTGGAATAGGTTATTTGTTTCATATGACTATATTTTCCTCCTTAGTGGTGCAGGTGGAGGAGCTTAAGTGGGGAGACTCGGAGGTTGAAGTGATGCGGGATCGTGTTTATCCGGGAAATGCTCCTGAGGGATGGTCGGAGGATAGTCAGCATCCGATTCTTTTCCATGGAAGGCTTTCGTTCTGGAGATGATACATAAAGGTGTTCTCCGTGAGTTCCATGGATCGGATTTAACGGTACATCCAGGGGTTTCGAAGATGTACCAATGCCTGAGGAGACAGATTTAGTGGCCCAGGGTAAAGCGGGCGGTGGCAGAGTTTGTGACTAAGTGTCTCGTGTGTCAGCAAGTAAAGGCTGAACACCATTTTTATGGAGGGCCGTTACAACCGTTAGATGTTCCTGAGTGGAAGTGGGATAAAATATCAATGGACTTCGTCACAGGGCTACCCAGGGCTCATGGAGGCTATGATTCCATCTGGGTAGTGGTGGATCGGTTGACAAAATCAACACACTTCTTGGAGATTAAGGATTCGAGCCTGGTGAGCACCTTAGCCCAGAGGTACGTCGATGTGGTGGTGCGGTTTCACGGGATCCAGAGATCTATTGTCTCCGATTGATACACGCGGTTTACCTCATGAGTCTGGAGGGGATTACAGCATGCCTTTGGCACCCAGCTACACATTAGCACTGCTTTCCACCCTCAGACAGATGGGAAAACAGAACGAACGACCCAGACGTTGGAAGACATGTTGCGGGAATGTGTTCTAGATTTTGGGGGATCATGGGTACGACACTTGCCTCTGGTGGAGTTTTCTTATAACAATTACTTCTACTCCACTATTGGTATGAAACCGTTTGAGTCCTTGTATGGAAGGCCATGTCGTTCACCCGTTTGCTAGACAGAGATTGGGGAAACAACTATTCGTGGGCCCGAAGTGGTGCAGGGCACCACTGAGAATGTTCAGCTCGTGCGTGAGAGGATGAAGTCAGCCCAAGACTGGCAGAAGACTTATGCTGATCATAAGAGGAGGCCCTTGGATTTCGTGGTCGGGAATCATGTGTTCTTGAAGGTTTCACCTCGACGTGGGCAGCGAAGGTTTGGGAAGGGGAGTAAGCTCTCCCCTAGGTTCATCGGACCTTTCGATGTGTTGGGATGAGTTGGTGAGGTGGCATATCAGCTGGCGTTGCCACCTCAGTTGGGGAAAGTTCACAACATCTTTCATGTCTCCCAGCTTCGTCGATATCTACACGATGACTCCCACGTCATCGATTGGGGGGAGTTAGATGTCGAAGACGATGTGACCTTCATAGAATGACCAATCAAGATCAAGGATCGTAAGGAGAAAGTGCTTCGTGGACAAACCATCCCCTTGGTTCAGGTGTTGTGGAGGCATGGTGGCCTTGAAAAGAGCACTTGGGAGTTGGAGGCCCAGTTACGTGTTCAGTACCCAGAGCTGTTTTGACTTCTTTGTTGTTGTTGTTTTTGTTCTGATCCTTATTGAGATATTGCACCTTGTGCTTTAATATATGAAATGATTGTTTTTCTTAACTATTATATGATTTGTTCCCTGTTCACTATGTGTGTGTGTGTCCGAATGTATGATGATGGGAAAAACCTAACTGCTATTCAGGACGCATTAATGTGGATGCGATTAAACCCGTGCGGGCGAGTCAGTACCGCCCAAAATGGATAATATCCTAACATGTAGAAAGCGACTCCCTAACTCATGTGTTGGATAGTGTGATCCTTGTACTTCTTGTGAATTTTTTGGTTGATAACTCTTGGGAGAGTATTCATGGATTTAGGGGGAGGGTTCTGTTCCCGTTTTCGAACAACTTAGGGGTTTTCCCCTGAGAAGGATCTTTAGAGGGTGGTTGTTTGGACCCCTCTTTTATCCGTTCTGGTTTGTTCTTATATTCTCGGGAATGAGAATAGTTTGAGAAGTATCTGATGTAATGGCCCGGGTTTTTGGGGTCCATTAATTGGTAAAAATCGATTGTTTGAGGTGTTATGGGTGGTCTGGAAGGCAATCCCAGCTTCTCAGGGACTTCTAGCGGTAGCCTCGGCCTTCCGGTAGACCTAGCATACCGGTGACCTTGGGGTACTGGTAGCCCTCGGCTACTGGTAGCTCTCGGATACCAGAAGCTCTCGGATACCAGTAGATGTCACCGACCGGTAGCTCACGGCTACCGGTAGCTATCGCCGACCGGTATATCTCGGCTACTGGTAGCTCTCGGCTACTGGTAGCTGTCACCGACCGGCATCTCTTGGCTACTGGTAGCTGTCGCCGACCGGTATCTCTCTGCTACTGGTAGTTGTCGCCGACCGGTAGCTCTCGGCTACCGGTAGCTGTCGCCAACCCCCACGGGTTTTCCAGTAGCACCTCTTTTTTTGCAAATTGGTTCTTAAACATTTTTTGACCCCATTAATCTATTTTAAAGCCCATTAATGCCCATTAATGATGATTAATTAAATATTTGGTGAGGTACCCTCCTTAAATGAAAAACCATGAGGTGTGCGTCGGTTTAAACCGCCCAGAAAGGCTGGGACCCTTTAATGGTGTGTGGGGTGTCCCAGCCACGTGGTCAACCCACGACCCCGCTTCTTACGCAGTTTTGAGTTTTTATCTCTGTATCTTAACCATCCCGGGAATGGTGTATCCCAGCCTTTATAACCTAAAGGCTTCTCCATGAGTTTCCGTTTTCTATCACCGTGCGCTCGGAGTACCCTTCCTCCAGACGAACCGTTGCGAAGTTTTCCTTGATCGCATTCTGTGGAGTTCCTGCTACTCCTGGTTTCCCAGTTTCCACATGAGGATGTAACGTCGATCCTCGTTCAGGTAGGGATCTTACCTTCATCTCTCCTTTCTGTGTATTATGCGGGGGGAATGCTTTTGTTTCTGTGGAATTGAAAAAACCCAACTTAATGAAGTTAATGAATGGACTTTAAAGAATAAAAGTGGGGGTAATCAATGTTCTGTTGGGATCTGTTATGATTGTGGTTTGTGAATTGTACGGGCCTATGCCCACTGAAAATCATGGTTGTTGGTGGTCTTTCTCTGCGCACTAATGAACCTCAGTGTTCCTGGATGTTTAAATAACCGTAACATGGAATTGGCTAACTACGTATACTCGGTTAAATAAATTGAAAGCACCGGGATTAACCCATTTCTATGATAACCCCAGTTAAAGTACAGTGGAATTGAAACCATGGAGTGTGTTAAATCTTTTAAATCTGAAAGTACCTGCTTGGGTCGTCCTTGTGTTGGTGGTAGTGGTTTGGTTTTTTCCTTCACGGGCCGATTGTTGGGGTGATATGGGTGGGGATGGAATCACCTGTTTTACTTTCGCTAGTTTTGAACTTGAGGTTGGGTGGTCATTCTATTTATATCACGAATTGGGTTGGAATCCTCTGTTTTTGAGAAACTATTGGCTTCTGGATTTTTGGTACATAGTGTTGTGTCTCTGGGTTGTTTTGCTTCCATTACTTTGAGGGATATCACTTGATCCCTATTTGTTGTGACTCCACAAGAGAAACGGGTGTAATTGTTGTTCATCTGTGAATGTGCATGTTAGTTGCCCAGTAGTGAAGGGATTAACTCATACTAAACAGTTATGAATGATAACTTGAACAGGAGAACTGGGAACTGTTTGTCATGTGCCTGATTTCTGAGGAAGCAGTGCCTATGCACCTGCTTGTATCTGTTTGAATAGCCATAGGTTGGGTTGTGTGTTGGTATATATATGTATAACTGTTTCTTTTATGTTTATTCGTACCCCACCCGCATTGGGCACTTAGTGTCAGACACCCCATTTCATGGGGAAGGGTGTTTCCCCCCTAGTTATTGTCCTTCCTTCTCCCTCTTCCCTCGGCTGTGATGGATGGAGGCGACCTTACACCCAAGATTCTTCGGGTAGGTTTCTTTTGGTGCGTTGTTAGCCCAGGTGTTTTTCGGAAGGGGTTCTGGTTATGGTTGGTTTTCCCAGGTGTCTTCGGGATGAGGCCTAGGTGTATGCGGGCAGGTATGTATGGTTATGAGGCCCAGGTGTGTGCGGGCAGGGATGTGTGGTTGTGAGTCCCAGGTGTGTGCGAGCGGGAAGAGCATGGTAGTGTCAGGACATTTGCTGTTAGGGATGAGCAGCTAGCTAGTGGGGGAAATGGGGGGTGCGGGGTACCCAAATGTTTTGTTCTTTACTATTACCTTACTGCTTGTGTTATTTGGTGAGCATGGCCGATGAGATGGGATGGATATACTCCTTGATAGATGTTGGTTTTTCTGCTTCTCATGGGACTTTAGTACGTCTCCCCACTTGTGCACGAGATCTATAGGTTTTTCCTTCTGAGTATACATTATATGCTCACCCTACGTTTACTTTCAGGTTTCCAGGAGGACTTCGGAGGTTGTGTGGGACCTTACTAGTCTAGACATTGGAGTTGTTGTTGGTCGTTGTTGGTTTCTGCTTCACCTTTTTCTTTTCCTGCTGGTTTGTACTTTGGAGTTCTTGTACTTGGGATTTCTTGTACTTGGGAGTTCTTGTACTTTGTTCAGTTTTATTTTTAAAACATGCATGTAGTTTGGTTTTGCCTGAATATTTCTATACTTGGTTGTGGTTGGTGTTGACTCATTCTTTCCCCCAATCTTGGTTAAATAAAAAAATGGTAATGCCTCCCATATTGTGAAACTGTTATACCCTTGGTGCTAGTCACCACTCCAGGGCCTACTGGAGGTGGGACTCGGGGGTCATTATCTCTCCTTCAACTTAAAGAAGGAAGTGCATGGAAATTTTTTGTCCCTTCCCTCTTTTTGGTGAAGGCAGGTCGTGACAACAAAACCCCCTTTATTTGATACTAAATTGATCAATAATTCCATGAAAATTTAGTGAGACATGTATGAAAATTTACCATGATAGTTACTCTAATGAAATAGTGTAGAATATAAAACATTTTCCCTCATTCTACATCCCCAACTCGTCGCACCATGAAGACACACCACATTAGTAAAATTACCCCAATAATTTGGAAAAATACCCAAAAAAGTCTAACCATGATCTAATGGAAGAATAATAAGGTATAATTAGGGGAAAGTGGGGAAGGACATTACCTAAATTGAAAAATGAAGACCCCTCTAGTTTCCATTGATCCTAGGAAACAAAGGGGAGAAGTGGACAGGGGGAGAGGGAACCCCATCCTAAGGTTCGGTAATGCTTTAAAGGAATCCCCTGAAAGATTGGGAGGTATTATATTTCAAAAACTATAAAAGATAAACCCTAACTCAATTGTGTACATAGAAACCATGTATCAGGTACCTGGTACCCACCGTCCACTCAACCTAGACGTACCATCTAGTTTGTGGACCATCTAGGGGGTATTCACCCCTATATATTCCATTGAATTATTTTTGTAATTTCATCACATACCCATTGGAACCCTAATTTTCACGAACTAGGCCAGGTCTCCATCTGACTCGATGCTCGACTCGGTCCGCGACATGAACTGAAGGGCGTCCCCAATCACAACGGGCTGTCACAAGATCCTGGGTATCGAAAGAAAGTATTTGGGAATGATTTACTAGTATTTACCATGTTAAAATAACAAATAAAACCCAAAACCCAAATCTGAAAAATTTCACTGAAAAACATTTCATAAATTCAAAATTTTACATTTCCCACTAAAAAAGGCCAAAAAGGGCAACGATGCCAAGGTAAACCCGAAACGACCTTCAAAACATATTTCAACAAGAGGAGAAACATTTTCTTGCCCCGCCACCAAGATCTCAAAACCAAACCACTAGAAAACCAAACTGACAACCTAACACATCCTGCTTTAACCTAAAATAAAGAGAGAATAGAGTATGCATACACCCAAAGGTGTATGCAGGGTGTGATTCAAATCCAAGTAGGATGCCACCCGAGTATAGATTCCATGCATTAAACATTAATTGAAAAATAAATTTTGAAGCTTGATATTTTACAGAAATGCTAGGATGATTTCAAAGAAAACAACTTTACAATAGATAAACTTTTAATGAGTGAAACTTAAAATATAAATCAGTTTCAAAGAATGGAATTTTAAAGACAACGTAGTTACTTTTAAAATTACCCACCCAACCTATCGTGTGCCAATGGTAAGTGGAAAATAAACATTAAGAACTAATCATGGGAGCAACCATAGGTACTAGTCAGTTGTGGGCCCTAGGTACCTCATATCTTAGTGTAAAAGTAACCATGGAGAATCTCCAATAACCTTCTCGTGCATGATCCACTAGTAAGGAACATACTCATAACCTAGTGGTACCAAATAATCCTCATCATCATAGTTTATTTAGTGTTGTAAGTTTCAATCGTGTTACGTGATACTAAGTCAAGACCCCATGGGATCACTAGCATACTAGTCCTAGTCCGCCCACCTAGATACCTGGATTTACCTATTGTGCTCAATCAAGTTCCACACGTCACATAATACTGCTTAGACAATTTCTCAACCAACAAAACATCATACATCACAAACACATTATTGAAAACTTACGCACTCCGAAATATTTCTCAAATATGTTTCGCACCCTTCAAACAATTCAACAAACCATTAACATAATTTATAAATAAAATTAAATGAACACTCCAAATCCATTTCATCCAAAGTGCACCTAAAACCCAATTTAAAAATTATTTTCACAACAATGCTAAATCGAAAAAAAATTGCAGCTTGCACAATCTAACATATCAATTTCATACTTTAAAAAATGACACTAAGTTCCACACAAAGGCTTGCACAAACAAAAGAAATACAATTTTATACAAAACTCTCACTTTAACAATTATATCCATGCTCAATCATGCTATTTAATACTTTACCAATGTGAAAATAATTTAACAAACTAGTTGAGTAGTTCATAAAACGTTAAAAATTGGTACAGCAAATGTTCACTCATAATACACCTGACTTCATTTTAAACGCCACTTTAAAACCAAACACACAACATGAAAGTATTAAAACATGATTTAAACCACTTATATATTTTAATAAATCAATTTCACAATCCAAAACATTTCCAAAAAATTCATAATAGGGGTTTAAACTTTGCACACACCCAATTTCCCATAAAAATATATATTTTCATATGAAATGCATGTTTAAACTCTTTAAAAACCATGTACACAGCTAACATATATTTTATAAAACATAGCAAATTAAACAAGAAAGAAACACAATTCATCAATTTATAGTTAAGCATGGAATCACATACCTTGGGCGTTTAAAACCCTAATACTCAATGTGAAACTTCAATCACGTGCAATTCAAACCACATAAATCCTATATTAAACCATAAAACAAGAATTGAAGCCAAAAAATACCCCACATAAACAAGGATCAAAACTTTAGATATGAGGAGGAAGAGATTACCCGGGTGGTCCGCACTTGTGGCGAAGGGAGCGGAAGGCCGCTGCAAGGGTTCGGAAGGCTGTCCGATGAAGAATTGGGGTGCACTGGTGGTTCTTGGGGAAGAAGCGGGGTGCGCCAGCCAGTATGGGAGGAGAGGGAGGTGGGCGATCAGGCTAGTGAGGGTGTGGGGAATGGTGGACTAGGGGTTCCAGGGCAACGGCGTGATGGCCTGGCCGGGTGTTTGGGTTCGGGTGTACGATAGCAGAAGGTCGAGGAGTGCAGGGGGGTCCGGTGGGATTTCGAGCAGGAGGCAAGGGGTGCAGCACGATGGGGCTAGCTGGGGTAGGGGGTGCGGTGCGTTGGGAATGGTCGGGGAGCTGCGGTACGACGGGGTTGGCCAGGGCAGGAAGCAGGGTGTGAGGGGTTCAAGGGTAAAGGAGGGTGGCGAACTTCAGTGTGCATGGCAGGGAGAGCCCGTAGGTGCGATGCAACCGACGCTGAAGGGGGGGTGTCGCGACGAGATTGCAGGGGGGGAGGAACCCTTTCCAAAATAAATAAATTATCAAATAAATAAATAAACCAATACCAATAAAATTATTATTATTACTAATAATATTCATAAACTAAAACCATAAAAATAATATTATTATTATCATTAAAAGATGATTTATTAAATGATTAACACATTTTTCTCATTTTATTTTTATTTTTATTCCTCCACACATTTTATTTTATTTCATTATTATTAATTCATTTTATTTGGTTAGTTAAAGAACAGTAGGTCACACGGTGGCCTTGGCGAAGCCTCACGACTTCACAATTATGCTTCTCTTGTGCGTCACATGTTCTTAAGCCCCAAAAAACTCTTTTATTGTAAAAAACACCTAATTAAACCATGACTCAGCCCGCACCTCGACAAAACATTTCTAATCCAAATAAAATAAAATAATACATTAAATTATTTTAATAATAACAATAATTATTTTTATTATAATATTAATAATGACTTGATTAATTTTTTTATATTCTTAACACAATTAATAATAACAATAATATTCTTGAACAATATTTTAATTATTGTCATTAAGGAAATTGCTTAAATTTTATTAAAACTTATTATTTTTATTTTATTTCCATTTCATTATTCATTACATTTTCTATTATTTCCTTGAACACCGAGAAGATCGTTCGGTTAACCAGACAATGTCGCGCGGTGACTTGGGCGAGGCCACATGGCTTTGACCACGGTGCACTAAATGCTGTTAAGGTCAAAACATATGTTTTTAAATAAAACCCAAAAATTTAAGTCGGGCTTCAACCCGAACTACCCGACGCCCAAAAATAATAATAAAATAAATAAGTTTAATAATTGTGGGTGTGAAAATTATCCCCACTGTAAAGATTTAGGTCCCCAGAAATCCACAACTAAGGTTGAGACTCAAAGTAGAAAACAATAATCCCTTAAGGTTTAAAGAGGATCCCAATGAAAAACAAGTAGAAAAAGGAAAACACATTGTGATTAGAAAAAAGTGACTTAAATGACCACATCAAGAAACTCGTAAAAAGACTTTCTGAGATGTGTTGCCCACCCCAAAGAGCTAAAACATCTCCAGTTGATCTATTAAGGAAAGGAAATATCCCACCCGCATAAATCCACTTCATCAGTCGAAATATCCCAAGCACCATTGAATGAAAACCATTCCCTTTGACTGAAACTAACAAACAAGACCAACCATGTCCAAGAAGAACTATTATCACCTATCACGAAATCATCTTTAGGAAAAGAACTAAAAAGTCAACATGGGGAAGACTGAAGGGGCTCCCCACTATAAGAAAATTATCAACGACCGAGACAAGACTGGAAAACTGACACAGGGAGGCCCGAGCAGACTCCCCACCATGAGAGTATGGAAATATCAGTTTATTTCAAGGGGTTTCAATGAGGCCCCCAATGGGTCTCACAATCGTTGTCACCAACAAAAACACATGAACATGGAGGCTTCCCGGTACTGACCCAACACCCCACCATAAAGGGCAGGGAGTTCAAGGCCCAACCATCAGATGTTAAAACCACATCCCAAAACAAACCATCATATCATCATTCATGGATTAGAACCATTCAAATTTGATACCAATTCACCCAAACAGACCCCATAAGGGCCTCTAAAAGCGATTATATCTGGTGGGACTCGACCCCCATGACTTTAAAGTAACAATATGGCCACGCCATCTCATAGCCATGGAAAACCTCACACACCCATATGGGACGTTCAGAATGGAATAACTATAGGAAACGATTTAAACCTTCATCACCTTCAATACCGACGACATAAATAAGGTTGGGGTCTCATACAATCTTGGGGTTCCTGACCATGCACCAGCTTCACTCCAAGGCCTATGGATAGAGCCCTGATGTTTGAATAATATCCTACCTCATAGTCAGGTATTGAAGACTCCCAAACAGAGCTTCTCCTTTTGGTTTCACACCCAACCACACCACAACCGAGACAACACCGGCAAAAACAACACACCATTACATTCAACTGATCCCACACAGAACATTTACCAACACAAGATCTAAAATGGTGCATGTGTATAACCCTTTGTCACATTGAATGAGAATATGACACCACAAATCGTCACCGAACATGACCATTTCTGTTGAGAGAGACATTATAAGGAGAAGGACATCAAATTGAGTCTTAAACAACACGTGATTCCTACAATCGACTGTAGCATCCCCATGTGACTGGGTCTGCCAAACTAGTGGACTAACATAGACCCTTTATTAAATGAGACCATTGAAGGACCAAAGGTTATTTAGAAAAGTAGCCCGCACTGAAAACTCCAGGCTACTTCCACCTTTCCCCACTAGAATCTCCTTTACCATTTCCAAACAGGACTTTAAACATAACGAGGTCAAACTTCACCCTTGAATATCAAATGATTAATGGAAACCCAAGTTTCATTCAACCCCTCTCACATCACCCTCACGATGTGGGAGGATCCTCTTGATTATAAAGAGAGGTGGTTTCAATCCTAGAGTTCAAGAAGAGAGACCTTCGATCAACCGGAGGGAAGCCCAACAGTGAATTTCCCATGGTCGCACTTCAACCGCTTGTTAACGCCTTATGGGGTCATGCACTAGTCGAGAACGAAAACCATGGACCCAATCAAACTAGTCCAATGTCTTGGACATACAGTAATCGACCACTAAACATATAGGGGGAACCACTACAAGGGCTTCCTGAAACATTTTTTCAAAATAAACCACAAACCACACGATTTCACGCCAACTGATCAAAAAGAATTAAAACTCAAGACAAAAATCATTCAAAAAGGATTCTTGGCTCGAAACGCCTCACATAAAACATTCCCAAGATACATGGACACACCACACAACCACCAATTATTAAAACACCAAATCATTTTTACTTAAAGAAAACTATATTTTCACAAATTTGAAACAAAGAGACGAGGAACGATGGAAGAAGAGACTAGTGTCAGTGGTGATTGGGACATATGTTTGGAAGCCATAAACTAATCAAAACACCACCATAGAGAGTACTCTAGGATAGCATCCCCGGCTCCACATGGCTTTACAGACCTTGCGAGCTCACTAGGACCACTGATCCTACTCTCTTTTCATTTCCCGTAAACAAGGTTAATCACAAGGACTAACGAATCACACAAAACTCAACTTATCCTGGTTACTCAAGTCCTTCCATGAGGTGTGCTATCCAGGAACCTTACTCATATCCAAGACATCTTGTTCTGACACCCTTATCTCAGGTCTACCCTAACTCTTCCTAAAATAACATGACCCAAGAGAGTGAAACTCCTCTAATGTCATTTTCCCACTAACTAGGTTGGGTCTCCATCCGACCTGACACCCAACCCGGTCTTCAACATGGCCTGAAGGGTGTTCCTGATCCCTACGGGCTGGCACAAGTGCATGGGTATCAAATTAAAGGCTTTGGAAAAACATTACACGTTTTTACCATGTTAAAATAATAAATAAAACCCCAAAACCAGATCTGAAAAATTTAACCAAAATCACATTTCATAAATTAAAAATTTTACATTTCACACTAAACGAAGGCCAAAAAGGACAACGACTCCAAGGGAAACCCCAAACGATCCTAAAATATTCGTGAAATAAGAGGAACAACATCCTCATGCTGCCACCACCAAGATCTCAAAACTAATCCACTAGGAAACCAAACTGACAACCTGACACATCTTGCTTTAACCTGAAACAATGAGACAACAGAGTCTGCATACACCCAAAGGTGTATGCAGGGTGTGAGACAAAGCCCAATAGGATTCCACCCGGGTAGAGATTCCATGTATTAAACAGTAATTGAAAAATAAATTTGCAAGCTTGATATTTTATAGAAATGCTAGGATGATTTTAAAGAAAACAAATTTAAAACAGAACAACTTTGAATGAGTGCAACTTAAAATATAAATCAGTTTCAAATAATGAAATTTTAAATACAATTCACTTACTTTTAAAATTACCCACCCAACCTACCATGTTCTGATGGTAAGAAAAAAATAAACATTGAGCACTAGTCACGGAAACACCCCTAGGAACACGTAATTTGTGGGGCCCTAGGTACCACGTATCTCAGTGTAAAAGTAACCATGGAAAATTTCCAATAACCTTATCATGCACGATCCACTGGTAGGTAACATACCCATAACCTAGTGGTCTCTAATCATCCTCATCATCATAGTTTAGTTAGTTTTGTAAGCGTTAATCTTGCTACATGAAACTGAGGCCAAACCCCACGGGATCACTAGCATACTAGTCCTAGTCTTTCCACCTAGATACATGGGTTTCCCTATTGTGCTCAATCAAGTTCCACACATCATATAATATCGCTTACACAATTTCTCAACTAACCAAAAATCATTCATCCAAAACCCATTCTTGAAAACTTACGCACACAGAAATATTTCTCAAATATGTTTATCACCCTTCAAACAATTCAAAAAACCATTAACACAATTTATAAAACAATTTTCAATGAACACTCTAAATCTATTTCATCTAAAGTGAACCTGAAACACACTTTATAAATTAGTTTCACATTAATGCTAAATCAAAACACAATTCGAATCTTTCACATAGTCTAAAAAATAAATTCCATACTTTACCAAATGACAGCAAGTGCCACACAAAGTCTTTAACACACAAAATAAATTCAATTTTATACAAAACTTCCACTTTAAAAATTATACACATGCTCAATCAGGATAATTAATAATTTCTCACCACGCAAATAATTTAACAAACCAGTTGAGTAGTTCCAAAAATGTTAACAAATGGTGAAAAAAATTTCACACTCATAATACACCCTACTTCATTTTAAAAACCACTTTAAAACCAAACACACAACATAAAAGTATTAAAACATGATTTAAACCACTTATATATTTTAATAAATCAATTTCACAATCCACAACATTTCCAAAAAAAATCTTAATAAGGGTTTACACTTTGCACACACCAAATTTCACATAAAAATATATATTTTCAGATCAAACTCATGTTGAATTTCTTTAAAACCTATTTACACACCTCACATATATTTTATAAAATATACCAAATTAAACAACCAAGCAACGCAATTCATCAATTTATGGTTAAGCACATAATCACTTACATCAAGTGTTGAAAACCCAAATGCTTAGTGCAAAACTTCAATAGCTTTCAATTCACACCACATAAATACTAGATTAAACCATAAAACAAGAATTGAAACCAAAAATGCCCCACATAAACATGGATAAAAACTATAGATATGAGGAGGAAGGGATTACCTAGGTGGTCTGCACTTGCGGCGAAGGGAGCAGAAGGCCACTACAAGGGTTTGGAAGGATGTCTGAAGAAGAACCAGGGTGCACCGACAGTGCTTGGGGAAGAAGCGGGGTGCACCAGCTGGCATGGGAAGAGAGGGAGGCGAGCGAGTGGGATGGTGAGGGAGAGGGATGCGGTGGACAATGGGTTCTAGGGTGATGTCACGATGACATGGCCGGGTGTTTGGGGTCGGGTGTGTGCTAGAAGAAGGCCGAGGGGATCAAGGGGGTCCAGTGGGATTTTGGGTAGAAGGCAGGGGGTGCTGCGCGATGGGGCTAGCTGGGGCAGGGGGTGCGACGCATCATGGCAGGCCAGGGAGCTGCAACACGATGGGGTTGGTTGGGGCTGGATGTAGGGTGCGAGGGGTTGAAGGCGGAAGGAGGGTGGTGGCCTTCAGCACGCATGGCAAGGAGAGCCTGTAGGTGCAGCGCAACCGAGACCCAAGGGGTGTGTTGCGACGAGATTGCAGGGGACGAAGGAACCCTAGAAAAAAAAAGAAAAAAAAACAAAAAAATTAAAACCAATTACAAGAATATTATTATTATTATTATTAAACTAAAACCATGACAATAATAAGATTATTATCATTAAAATACAATTTATTAAATGATTAACACATTTTTCTCATTTTATTTTTATTTTTATTCTTCCACACATTTAATTTTATTTCATTATTATTAATTCATTTTATTTGGTTAGTTAAAGAACGTTTGGATCACATTGTGGCCCTAGTGAAGCCACATGGCTTCACATGTGGGTCGCATGCTTTCAAGACCCAAAAAATGTGTTTATTGACAAAAACACCAAATTCAACTAGGACTCAGCCTGCACCTTGGCAAAACAATTCAAAGACAAATAAAATAAAATAAGACATTAACTTATTTTAATAATAATAATTATTATTATTATTATATTAATAACAAATTAATTAATTTTTATATTCTTAACACTATTAATAATAATAATAATATTCTCAAAAAATATTATTATAATTTCTATTAAAGAAATTTATTATATTTAATTAAAACTCATTATTTTTATTTTATTTCCATTTAATTATTCATTAAATTTTATATGATTTCCTTGAACACCGAGCAGACCATGCGGTTAACTGGGAAAGGTCATGTGGTGACTCGGGCGAGGCCACGTCACTTTGACCGTAATGCATTGAATGTTGTTAAGGTCAAAACATATGTTTTTAAATAAGAACCCAAAAATTTTAGTCGGGCTTCAACCCGATCTACTTGACTCCCAAAAAAATAATAAAATAAATAAGTTTGAAAATGGTGGGTGTTACACTAATACTACAAGAAAGAATTGCGGCCAACCAGAACCTACTTTGAAGTCACTCCCAACCCCTAAAACCCTCCAAATAAATAAAAAAAGCCTTTAAAATATGTCTCAAACCTCATAATACCAATCTAGGTTTGATTTTTTAAAACATTCCCTCTATTACTCAAAATTAAAATTTCTTCTATATTTCACAACCTGTAATAATAAAAATTGTTATAGTATTTTAAATTATGGATTCATTTATTGTTAACTTACTATCTTAAATTCTTTTATAGATGTAAATAAGTGATCAGTTACAATTTTTAAATGGGTATCTAAATAATACATTATATTTTCATTATGTTATATCTTGATTAAGAGTATGATGATTGGATAGGAATATAGTGCCTTAATTTTTTACTCCCATTTCCCTTTCCAATGGGATAGGCTGATTGTTCTCCCAAAGTTTGTTATAAAAACTACTCTTTCCTATAAGATGGTATTATACCCTAACTCTATTATATATATCCTCCTGGATGGGATGGACTATAATATTTCCTTACTTCTTGACTTTCATTGATACGGAGTTAATCCCGAAGCTAGTAATTAAATGTGATGATAATCCCAATATTGGGAGTTTCTTATTTTAATAATGCATTACAATTTTAAATTAATGGTAATGATATTTTTTATTGGGATTTTTCTAGTACTCTAGATAAATTTTGAACCTACATTCACTTGGGTTTATGACAAGTAAGAAGAGGTGGTTTAGTAACCACCTACTAGGTATTGTAATACTCATTCCCTACACATGACCCTAAGGGATGTGTGTAGGACTTATTATCCATGATCTATGTAAAGGGAAAGTTCCTAATAATGGGAGTTAGTCACACCATAGAATCATGTTTGGGGAGATGTTTTTTAGGATTCAGACGAGGGGACTGGGGAATAGATCAAGGGATGTATGTAACAATTTTCAAGATAGGTTTCACTCATGATCACATTAATTTTGGTTCATAATCCATGTTTATCCTATACCACTTACATACATGTGCTTTTTTAATAGTCGCACTCACTTTTTATATTGTTTGGTTATGTTGATCTTTGGATGTATGTTCAGTTATGTCAACATCATGTATTTCATTGAAGTTATTTAATATGGTTCACTCAAATTTGATTATAAATATTTTTATATTTTATATATGTGGTTCTTATTCAAGTAATTCCACATTAGGAATTCACCCATTTTATTTGTTTTAAACATTTTAGGAGGGGTAAAACATCTCTCGTGCATAGGTTATTCAAACCCTAGTGATTATTCTAACCTATATTGATTGGGAGGTGTGTCTAATTTGTTGTGATAACATGATTAGATTATCATATGGAATTTTAGGTTATGTAAATTAAAAAATGGTATCAGAAAAAATAATGGGATATTGGGTATGGGATTAATATTATCCCAAACATAGGACTATTGAGACTCAATAATTCCCCATAAATATGTATGGTTGATATAATTATAATGGAAGCCTTAGTTTTTTAGGGGTACTTCATGTTTCCTTCTCCAAATTTTCTTTTATATTGTTCTATGTTCAAGTGTATTATGCAATATACTAGTCATCAAAATGTAAGTACTAGTAGTATAACTTTTTATTTTATGTTATTTTCATGAAATGTTTTATGACTATTCATATTATAGTTTAAATAAATCAACGATTCATATTAACTAAATTATTAAAATAAATAAATATTTTTTTCCAAATTGTTCATTGTTAATGGATAAGTTAATAAGGATCGATATATTTTTCTTCTAATTATTCTTATTTCCTTATCTCGGTTGATATTTATTCTTTTTTATCAAATGTTTAATTATATATTTTTATGTTAACAAGATATGTTTATAAGAATATGATATTTCTTGAAATGTATTGATGAATATTACCTCAAAATTTAATTCCTTTCATTTAATAAAATTATGGAGGAAGTTTACTAATTTTCAGTTGATAATTAGTTTTATCATGTTATATCTAAATCATGAATATGAATTTTTTCCTCTAAAAGATATTATGAAGAATATTTGAAAAATATTATTATTATCATTTGATTTTATGTATTTTTAAAAATTTATTTTTTTTCAAATGAAAGTATAAGAGGGAAGGGCGTTTAAACCTAACTAGTGCAATCCTTTAATTTGGATGAGGTTGACTAGGTTTATTTAAACCATTGGGGAAATTTTCTCATGATTCAACATTAATCATATAGTATGAAATCATGAGTCTTGAACTCTATGTTATATAGTGAGATATCTAAAATCTACCAAATTTTGGGTTATCCTCCCCATATGTAATTTTTATTTATGCTTCTTGTATTGGTCTGGATAGTCATGTGATATAGGTGTTCATAGTTGGTCTAAGGGTGTGTTTCTTAAAGCACTTCTTCTGATGAGGATGGTAGATTTGTCCATCATAAAATTGTTTAAGGGTTAAATAAAGTTAAAAAAAGGGTTTTAAGGATTTTATTTTCATTTAGAGTAATTTTTTTAACAATATAAAATGTTAATTTTATTTAAAAAAACATTATGTGTTAAATTTTAATTTTAATTAAATAAACTTATAATGGTTTCAAAAGATACAAGTAAGATAAAATTAAGTATTTTAGAATAAAATAATTAACATAACCATCTCCTATAAAGTATTTTTTTTATTTAAACCACTTTTATAATAAAATGGAATAAAGTTTTAATGGTATTGATTCTAAAATTGGTGTTTTCAAAGATGTTTTATGAAATTAATGGGTATCAAAAAGGTTATGTTAAATGATTTTATTATGAAAATTTTTGAATGGAATGATTATTTAAACTTTTCATGTTTTAAAATTTTCTACCCATTACTGGATTTCATTCTTGAATGTTATGGAGTATATATATTGTTATGTTTCTATGGAAAATGGATCCTTAAAGAGGTATTTGGGAATTAAATAGTTAAATGATTTAGGGTGTTGGCAGCAGGTGGTCATCGGGTACCTGGTCTTATGTCACCATGTACCCAAGGAACATGCCTATGGGTTAGTTCCCACTAAACCACTTATTTCTTATTTTAAAAGTGGGTAAGTTGTAATGACCATCATTTTTGGGTCCTTAGTTTCCATGTTTTGTCTAAATTTTTATATTTTTAATTTTTATATTCTTAAGTAAAAAAGTGATGGGTGGTTATTATAGGTTTTGGTTCTCATATTTTCCATTCTTGTACTTTGTCAAAATTATTTATTTATTTTATTTTGGAGATATATATAATTTATGGAGAGTTAGAGGTATTTTTAATGTATTTTAAAGAAGCATAAGAAGGAGGAAAGTATATTAGTGGACTAGGAACCAGGTGGTTGTAGACCAGTTACCTAATGGGAGTTAGTTGTTACAAGTGGTTATGTTAAAACCCAATAGGTACTCAATAGATTTATATTTGGAATTTGATTGTCTCTATTGAAATTTCTTTAAAAAAAGGGTACATTTTCATTTCCCCTCCTTAATATGACACCTAATTACCTATTTCATGATATTTACATCATTATTAGATGTTCTTCTCCCCTTTTGGGCTTCAAAAGTCTCCCTTATCTTCTATAGAAAATTCATCATTATCCTTCATCAATTTTACATCAAGGCTATGAAAAGGATTCATCTTAGATAAGTTATTTATTATCATTCCCTTTAATATTTGTCTTCCCCATTTTTTTAATATAATGTGTATAAACCCTTATTCTCATAAATTAATACCTAAAAAATATAAGGAATCTCTCTGTTTCCTTTTGATCTAGCTGTTGTAGGGACTTGGATTAAGTAAATCAAAAGTAAGATTGTGTTTTTTCATACTGATTTATTACTCCATTAATGGTATCATCAAAAATCCAAATTTCCTTTTTTATTTGGTTATTCAATTGGTATAACAATAGTATATTATCTTCTTGAAGAACCCATGTCAAATGTTTTATCTATTTTCAATAAGGATGAATGTTTTGATGATATGAATTATTTAAATATAAGAAAAAAAATTAATTTTTTGGAAGTTCCATGCTTAAAGTTAAAAATATAATTGAGAAGGAGAAAAAAAGTTCCATATACTTATTTATTTAGGATTTAAGGAAGGATTAATATAATTTTTCAAACCTTAGAAATGTCATATCACTGTAAAAAGATACATTACATTATTAATTATGTATTTGATCTGTTTGGGTAGGTTTTAGAAGAATTAGAAAGGGCGCTTTATTTTTTTGTATGGAAAATAGAATGAATTGAGGAGTAATCATTGAAGAATATTTGATTCAATGTGCATGATAGATTTCATGATTTCTTTGGATTAGCTGTAAATATAAATTCTATCTTGATAAATAATTCCATCCTTATCTTTTAAGAAGACTATGGGATATATACTTGGATTGAGTAAAGAAAATTTGAAAGGAAGGATAAATAATGAGTCTTGAGTATTGGGAATTATAGGTTCTTACTAGACTACTGATATATTTATCATTATTTTGAAAAGTAATTTGAAACTATATAGGAATTCATATGATTCATTTGGGTTCATTTTTTATCTATTTATTATCCATTATCAAGTTCTTCTTTAATTTTAAGAGGGTATATATAATATATTTCAATCCAAAAAATATACTAACTCTCAAGGAAGGGTACCACAAGATTCCTACCATCACAAGGATAAATATCCAAGTTTAATGGTTATAACTAGCTAAGAGTGACCATGTAGGATCTAAATAAAGGTCAATGTGATTATACACTGGCTAGAGGTTAGAAAGGTAAAGGGTTGGATCTCAATAATAGAACCACAATTCATAGTGACATTGTTGACCCCTATAATGGGATAGTTCCAAGGGATTTCAATGGCCCCATTCATCGTGTTGATTATTATTAAATGTTAGTCTCATAAGGTGAAATTAGGTACGGTATACTCTATGTGGCGTCACTATTTAAAACGTAGAAACATTGGATAAAATTTATCGATACGATGTAATATGAATAAAATTTACCATTTTGCATAGGATTTCCACTCCAAATCCCCACGTAGTGCCTAATTTTAATTTAATGCCAGCTAGGATTATCCACCAGAATGTGTGGCCACTATATGTCTAATGGGATGTTAACATGAAGTTTTCTAGATGAAAAATAAAGAACATTTTTTACTCAGAAATTATAGATTTTTTTTGAAAAGTTGAACTAAAAGTGATGATGATTAAATATTCTAAATTAATATGTATATATCACATTATTTGGGTACTAAAATCCAAGATATGTGAATATAGAGTGGAAAATTTTATATATTCACTTAAGGGGGTCATCTAAGTGATGGGATATTCTAGGTAAGGGGATATACTATTTAAGTAGATTGATGTAAGGGGATAGCCACATATAAGGATCCACATGTATGATGATTGATGTAAGGGAATTCACTTGTGAAGATAAAAATAATGGAATATAAATATAATGAGATATTTAACCCCCTGGGGGTGCCTCCTCCTGAAATGGAAGTCTATTTTCATTCCACTATTAGTTCTCTCATGGACGTTGGTCACCTAGGAACCCAAGAGGGTTGTTCTTCATTTTCACTCAGTAAGTAAGAGTTATAAGGTACCTCTCTCAAATACATTATTCTTATCTAGATATATTCTTATCCACCTCTCCTATATCTGATCCTATTAGTCCTTTTAGTGGTGTCTCATTCAAGTATGGAAGAAGGTTCTCTTCTTCTCTACTTTCCTACCTCATATTTTGTAGAGGATTCCTCTTTCCATAGTTAGATTCTTGAGGAAAATTTTTTGGGTTGATAATCCTCCCCTCCCCTTCTTCTAAAACTTCATTGTCTTTTAGTTATTAGCAAAGCTAGTGAGAGTTTTTCTTTTGAATTTTTTTTCCATGCATGATCCTTGGGTCAAGGTAGGACTTCATGTGACCCTAGTATATAATCTCTAGATCATTTTCTTGATGGATCTTCTCTCTTTTTCATTGGTTGATGGACATTTTACTGGTTCAAGACACTTCCAAGTGGTGGTTTCGATCAATCTTCTAGGAAACTTGCTTCTCTTCACAATGTATCCTACCTTTTAGAATTTGAGACTCCCTCTTCTATTTATTGTACATTGAAGATCAGAACCTTTGGCTCCTAGATGGATCAGTGGCTTGAATTTGCATCAATATGGACATATCCCAACCCCATCTATCATGATTACTTCTCCAGGATGAAAAGGTGGTATCTTAGTGGAAAAGCATGGTCTACCCATCCCCGGTTCACTTTTTCATGACCTACCACATCCAAGGTAATATGTCTTTAGTCTATAGAAAGCAATTCACTAGTGATAATGTATCATGCTAGTTTCTAGATTTTGATCTCAATTTGATTCTATGGGAAGAGTTTTTCAAAATATCTACTCACCACCCCCGTCCTCCTATCGGATGGCGGTTCTACCTTGGTGCTTCAATATTCACCCCTCCCACCCCAGTTTACCTTGTGGCTTCCAGTGATCCTCCGGGATCCCCATCCCTCACCCGAGGTCCATGGGGTCTATGTCTAGACCCTATTTCCCTTAAATATGAAGCCAAACACTTCCCCTTCTGTCTCCCAGTCTGCTTCCCCTGGAGAAGATAATGTCATTTCTTAGTGTCATGGAAAGGGTACTCTCCTTTATATGTCTCATTACAATGATACCAAACCCTCTAATTTACCTACCATCCTAACCTGAAATAGCTTCAGTATATTATCACATGCTCAACTTGACCCAGATCAGTCACTATTATCTTCTGCTTCCACTCTTAGTGGTGTTTTAACTGGTTTTTGTTCCAAATGTTATATGGAGGTCTCATATTCATAGGTCAGGTGCTCTTCATCAATAGTTTCCAAAACAAGGTAACACCATTTTTTACGATCTCCATTATTACCTAAAATTCATGTGGGCTAAGATAATAGGTTAAAACAAATTTCCCCTCCTCTAAACTCCTTCATAATTAAGATTCTATAGTTTCTATGTTCGAACCCAAAAACACTTCCCCAAGATAGCAGAACCTTCCAAAAGAATTGGTCTCAGTTGCTTCATGCATGTGGATTCCACCATTAAGAATAATTATCTTATATTTAAAGATTCCATTTTAAGGGAAAATAGATAAGTATCTGATAAACATATTTATAACAAGTTTATTAATGGAATATTCATTTGTTTCTTTACCTTTATCTATGCCAAGTGTAATGTGAAGGAAAGAGAAAAATTGTGGTTTAATCTCAAAGCCTTTAACTCAAGGGACTTGACATGGCTTGTGGGTGGTGAATTTAATACTATCATGGAAATATAGTAGAATAAGGGAGGTTTGTTTTATCTATTGAATGAAATTTAGTACTTTGTCTCCTTTACATAAAATAATATTATCATGGATATTGGTTTCTTTGGTGATAAGTTCACTTGGTGCAATAACCAGAAGATTAATCATCATACCTAGTTCCAAATGAATCATTAATTCATCAATATTTAGGCTATATCTAAATTTAAAAACGAAATAGTTTCTTACCTGGTTACGTTTGTCTCCAATCACTCTACTCTCATCCTTAATATGTCGTATAGTTGTTCCAGCACAGATTATTTTTCATTCTCCAATCATTGGATCTCTGACCCCGATTCTCACATGGGGGTTAACCCTTCCTAGATAAAATTAATCCTAGAATGATTATGGATAGGATTCCATAACAAAATCATATTTCTGAAAAGGGACCTTCGGACTTGGATCTATAATCATCCTTTTTGTTTCCATGATCTAAACTCTATTAAAAATGAAATTGAACACATCAAATCTATTCTTTAAGGAATTTGGGATGATGAACTATTTAGTATCCTTGTCTAAAAAAAGAAAAAAATTATACTATTTTTGAACAATAGAGGGTTGTGTGAAAAAAAAATACAAGGTTACATAGTCGAAATAGGGTAACTAGAACATGGAATTTTTTTAGACTTTCCTTAAATAAATAAATCAAGGCTTTTTGATAAATAATATCATGGAATATAGATCATTCTCTAATGATTTGGTGGTTCTTGGAGGTATGGATGAGACTTACTTCAAATCCATTCTTACTGATGTGAATCCCTATATAAATAAAGGGTATATGAGAGTATAGTTTAACCTATTTGACTCCAAAACTTGATTGTTGTCCAGGATAATCAATTAATTATTGGAGAACATCCTAAATGAATGTGATATTTGGGAATTGGTTACTTATCTCAACTATAATAGTTCCCCCAACCTAAATGGATTTTAAGGATATTTTTATGTGTCCTCCTGGGATATTATCAAAGATGATATCACTAACTCTATTCAAGATTATATCCAAGGGGGTGGCTTAACCTAGGTTACGAGTATAACAAACCTCATCCTCATTATGAAGGTGAAGTACCCCTTTTATTTAAAAACTTTAGGGCTATTAGTTTTTTAAACTTCTTATACAACATCCTATCTAGAATCATTAATAGATGACTCAAAACCAATTTGAATGAATGTGTTTCTGTAGAGAAACATTTATTCATTAGAGGTAGGTCATCCAAAGAATACATTTTATTATCCTAAGAAATGATCATAGACATAAAAAAATTCCCTTTGGTATAATATTGTTATCAAAATTGACATTGAAAAGGAATATGATATAATGGAATGGTGATTTATTCTCAAGGTGATGGATTGCATGGGATTATCATATTGGGTGCGAGACTTGTTTTTTTTTTGTTCTATATCTCTCCTTGAATCTCAATTTATCTAATGGGTAAAAACTGGAACTTCTTCAAGGTATTTCATTGTTTGAGATAAGGAAATCCTTTATCCCATAGTATGTTCATTATGATCCAAGATTCCCTCAGTAGATATATTGCTAAGAACATTCATAATGGAACCATATATCTATTCAGGAGTAGGAATATTTTCCACCAGATCTCACACATTCCCATTGAGGTTGACATGGTATTATTTATTAATATGAGTAGTAGGTATATTAATTTCCTCAACAAAATTATGGAGGAATATTTTAAGGGGAGAAAAAAATTCATTAATCACGATAAAAGTATCATTTAAATATCTAAATCATGTCTACATAGATGCTTTAAAAACTAGAGGAGCTCATGGGATTTCACATAAGATATTTTCCCATAGAGTACCTAGGTGCTCTGATATCACAAAGTAGATTGCACATATATAATTAAGATGGTGTGGTTAAAAAGATTATCATCCATGTTAATAATTCTAATAACTACTTCTTCTCAATTTGGGGAAAGATCATACTCATCAAATGCATCCTCACATCCATTATGGTGCATGTTCTTTCAGTTCTTAGTTTTCTAAAATATATTCAGATGAATATTGATAAAATTTTGAATTACTTTATGGATTAACAGGAGGAAATCAGGTGTATCTAGGATTTTTGATATAGAATTTCTAAACCAGTGGATGAGGGGGGGGGATGAATCTACAAAGTGTGGAGGGTTCCATGAACTGTCTGCAAGCAAAGATGGCTTGGTAAGTCTTGGAAGTTTGATCCATTTGGGGTAAGATCACTTTAGGGAAGTATGGGAGTGATTTGGAAGCCCCAAGTGTGAATGTATCTTGTATTTGGGATCATATTTGAGGATATATTGTTTTCTCAAGCATCATTTCTAGGGGATCATAGGTAGTAGACAGCTTAATTTTTGGATTCATAATTAGGTGGGAACATCTCTTGGCTTACCAGGATGTCTGACTAAGACCATTTCATTTTCTCATGTGAGTATTAAACCTTAATTTCTTGAATATATTATCAACCAACAAAAATGTGAGGTCTTTTATAGCATTACTATCTCTTAAGATAACGACCACTTTTTCTTCATGGAATCCTCGATGTGGGTGTTTTTGGCCAAAGTCTATAGGTACGTACTCTAGAATAATAACACTCAATTTGAAATGGGTATTTAATTTTAGATTTAGGATATAACTATTAAATAAAACTTACTTATCTGTAGGGTTTTCAAAAAAGAAATTTCTATTAAAAAATTGATTATGAGGAAAGGTATTAGACTTTCATCCAAGTGCATGTGTTGTCATAATTCCAAGGAAGAATAATCAGCCCATTTTTTCTTTAAAAGGGATTGGGAGATAATTTTGGGGAGTGGTTTGGTGTCCTATCATTCCATATTATGTAGTCCAAATCAAGTGATTTTATTCATAATTGGTTCCATGGTTTGTGTAACAACATCCTTGAGTGTAAAGTGAGGGGGACCCTCTTGGAAGCTATATGTTGGACTATCTGTAACTCTATAAACATTTAATATCTCAAAGGTAGTACCATCTCAAATTTGTCTCAGTGAGCTCAGTCCAAAATCTTAATGTTGGAATTGGGTCAGCTTGTGAAACCTTGGTAATAAAGTATCACCATTATAATTTTCATGGCTAGTAGAATAATTTTTCTTACAATCAAAGGATGACATAACCAAGGAAGTTGGGTATACAGTAATTATCCAAGAAATGGTATCAAACTTGACATTGGTGGCTCTTGTAGTCTTCGTATTATGAGAGGGTGAGGGGTGGTTTAATATCCTAATGGTTTAGTTGGGGTGGCCTCTCCAGTAAATTCAATTGTTGAGGAAATTATATCATGGAAGAGTAATGAGTCATGATTAACAATCTAGTGGTCTTCCTTGAATTTATATTCACACTCTCTACTATTGAAACTGAATCTTCAAGGATCCATAATTCAATTCAAGGTAACGCAACCCCTTGGCCCATTTCATTTTAAATTTGATGGTGTAGGAGTCTCATTCCAAATGTTGTTATCATACATAACAGATTGCGTGAAGGGAATAAAGTGGATGATTTTATTCCTTAAAGGGGGTACCATGATAATCCCTAGATGGTTTTTATAGAACAAGATACTTCTCCTTGAAGTGTGTTGATTTCATCTAAGATAAAACACGTGGTTTACACTATTTTAGAATCTATATCCTTTTAGGGCCTTGGAGAATTTTTTACTTCACTATTTAAATAAAATTATATATTATTGTTTTTGGAAAAATATGAATGGGAAGGATATGATGTTTCCAAAATTATAAAGAGTAGGTTTAAATATTAATTCTTCATTCATATCAAAAATAAGTAAACAGTATACAAGGAATACTATAAATATGATTTTTTTAAGAAGTATGATTCTAGGAATTTCAATGCAGAGATTCATTGAGGCTCAAAACTTGAATATTATGATAATAATATTCACAAAATACAGTAAATATGAGTATAAAAGAAATGTGTGTGATTTAAATTTTAAATTATGGATGAATATTCTGGGGATCGAAGAAAAATAGAGAGAACCTTTGACATGTGTTCATCATAAAAGATAAATAAAAAATAAATAAAGAAAAGAGAAGCAACATAGATCTATCGACCTATGCATAACATGAATAATCAACATCTATCAAAGAAATGGGATAGAAAAAGATGGAAATAATAATGTACTGACCATCTTTTTACTATTGAATATATTTTCATCAACATCACTACTAAGAAGAAAAACTCAATGAATAATATAAACATTGATTTTGAGAGGATATAATAGAAATAAGTTTCATTAATTATTATCTATATTATCTAGAAAGTCTAGGAAAAAATCCATCAAGTTAACAAAGCATAATTTTTGGGTTGTTTGTGTTTATTGAAAAAGAAGGTTTCCAAAGTATCTATTGGAAATGCAGAGATATTTTTGACATGGTATGTTGAAAAAGATCCAATACAAAGTAATGGATACCCTATAAGTGGTACAAAAAATTTTGTACACAAGGTGACGTTGTTTCCTAGTGTTTTCCAAATTTTTGGGGTCTAAAATTTGGAGTTCAAATAGTATGATGAAAGATAAATTTACTTGAAGTCCTTATGAAAATATGGAAAAGGAATGAGTTTCATGAAGATTGGGTTTCATGAATGGTGTTTAATGAAGGTGAAAATGTTTTAACAAAAATTTTAGTGATTATGAAAAGAATCACGAACAACATGAAGGTTTTGGTGGAATGATTCGTGATTAGGACAAGCATCATGAACAGAAAATTTTCATGGATCTTCGAAATGAAGGGAGAATCACGGCAGAAATGAGGGATCATCACAAAATGTTGATGATATGGCTGGAAGATTCTTAGATCAGTATAAACACCTATAAATAGGCCTCTATCCCCTTCATAAAACTAGCAAGATTTAACAAAAATATAAGGCTATGAATTTGTGAAGGTGTTTCACGAAGGTGTTTCTGGAAAGAAATTTCATGAAGGCTACGACAACCAACCAAATGTTTTGAGCATCGAAGAAGTAAGTACATTTGTGATGGCTATAAAAATCCAATCAAAATTTGTATTCTTTGTGAAGGATAAGTGAACTTTTCAAAAGGAAGGTGGTTCGTAAAGGCTATTTGAGCTTCACAAAAGAGGGATCTTCATGAATGTAGTTCACATCGCAAAAAGTGTTTAAAATGGATTTCCCAGTAAATCTATGGTAAAGTGGTATTCATAAATTAGATAAAAGTGTAAATTTAATATAGCATCTATCTGTAATTGAGTATTTTTGAATCCATACAAATAAAGGGACCTACAAGTCTATAAACTGTGGGTGAATCCCTTCTAAGAGAAGTGAGAAAAGGAATAGGAATAATGTGATCATTTCCCCCAACAGTGATCCATAGAAAGTGACTCATGGTGTGACCCTTGAGAAAGCAGTGAGATAACCCTAAACCTTGTAAACACAATAATCCTTGACATAAAAGTGATCTATCCTGAATATTATATTTTAGCAGTGAGCCTTAATAGATTTGGTACATTGGTGCATTGTCGTTGTATGCTCATTAAATGTCTCCCAGTGAGGTCGAACTAATTAAAATTTGTGTGTCTCATGCATGATTTCATTTATGTACATACAATACTATGGTAGAAGTAAAGAAGAGTGTTTTTTAACAACAAAACAAGATCTTAATGGGCGGTAGTTTTAATCTTCCATACCCTGATTCACCCCACCTATGAGGGTATTTAACCTAGTGGGACTAACAATTGGTATTAGAGAGAATGGTTGAAATTCAGTGGTTTTCTATCAGTAGAATAAATGGAGGTTGTCAATCAAAAAGGAATTATGATCTTTGTTGGAAAAAATTTTCAATTATGGAAGAATCGAATTCGACACTACTTCTAATCATTAGGAATGGATGTCTTTATAGCTACAATGCATGGAATTTCGGCGAAAATCGACAATGGAGACTTATTAAAAGATGGACAAAGGGGATTTGACATTAATTCTAAAGGAATAAATGCATTTGGGGTAGCCTTATCAAATGAAATATATAAAATGGTGATTTTATTAAAGTCATAACAGGATATGTGGGAAATTTTTTTGAATATCTATGAGGGTGACTCAAAAGTTGGAGATGGAAAGTTTCAGTTCTTATAGAACAAGTATGAGGATCTCATAAATCACTCTAATGATTTTTTTGGTAAATTCTTTGACCAGGTAAATTTTTTTCTTGAATAAATGCATGGAATTTTTGAAATAATTGAATATATAAATATTTTTAAGTGTATATTGAGAAAACCTCCACCTCAGTTCAATCCTAATGTTTCTCTACTATCAGATAAATATCAGAAGGATCTGAGCTTAGATAACTTTCACAGTACCCTTGTCTCATATAAACTGAGAAATGATGATAATTATGTTGTGGAAAAGGGTAAGTCCAAAGAGGTATCATTTAATTCCATGAAGAATTTCACCATTTAATATGGATAGAAATATGAAGAGACTGGTGAGGTGATGTCATTCATTTCCTCAAGTATTCAAAGAGGAAAAGGAAAGTTCAAAGGGAAACTTCCACTTTCATTCCTTTGATGTGGAAAGTTTGGAAATATTATAGCAAGGTACCCCAAGGAATTTCAAGAATATGAGGAGGATGAAATATAAATTCCCATGAAAAAGACTTCAGCCTAGATTAATGGAAAGAAAAATTTTAAGATAAATTTCTCCAAAATAAGAATCTGCTTTTAAGAGAAGATGTCAATTCAGAATAATATGAGGCAGAAGAATTGGAGGACTACAAGGATCATGAATCATATACTATGGTTGAATTTGTCAAAAATTATATAATAGGTAAAGAAAATAACACTTATGAAGAATAATTTGAAGGAAGAGTTCACCTTATCGTTGAATTATAAGTTTTTCTTGAAGAGATAGATGTTGGGAGAGCCAAAAAAATGGAATCCAACAAAGTGGTTCATAATGAAAAACTTTATATACAGCATCAGGAAGATAATAAGTCTGATTTGAATGAAGAAATTGAAAATTTTAAGTCCTCAATGCCAGAGAACTTAGATATGTTTTTTGAGTACAAGCTCAAAATTGGAAAATAGAAAAGAGGAATTGATATTTTAATTGAAACTAGAAAAGATCAAATCAAACGTATTGAAGAACTTGAAGGGAAAGTCATCAATTAAAGATGAAGTGTTAAGAATCAAGAAAAACTGTTGAATCTCGATATGACATTAGGAAAGTAGATAATATAGGAAACAAAAAAGATCAAAGTGGAGTATAGTGGTCCAGTAGAATATAAGTGACAGTCAAATCCAAATAATAAGGTTGGTATGGGTATTGATCAAAAAGAGAAAGTAGTAATAGTTGAAGTTATACCCCAAGAACCCATTCTCATATTGAAGATTGATTTGGGTATAAAGCACAATCAGAAGATTCATAGAACCCAAGGGATAACTAGTGGTGTAGTAGTGATACACAGGAATTCACCCCGCATTAGATGATATTTATTTGGAAATATGGGACACTTAGAAAATGTATGTTCTATATCTAAGAGGTATCAAAGGGAACAATACCAACATAGATAGTCATACCAAACTTAATATTCTAGTATATCATTTAATGGTCACTATTTTGGGTGTTGAGGAATCAGACACATGGAAAGATATTTCACATCAAGAATGTAAAGTAATGTGATGAGACAATCTGAATATAGTCATAAACAGTTGCTAAATGTATCATCAGATGATCTAAAAATGAAAAATTGTTTTTTAGCTCTATAGGATGAATCTAGTTCATCATAATTAGAGGAAGATCAAGATTATCAATATATATCATGTAATAAGTCAAAAAGAAGGATTATAAATAAAATATGTGAATCAGAAGTGGTTATGGAGATTTATTTTAATGAATCAGATTGTACAGGAATATGGATCATTGAAAATGGATGTACCTCACATATGATAATAAATATGGATCTGGTGACCATAATAAGGTACTATAAATAATGTATAATAAGTTTTGGTAATAATAAATGCTTGAATATTATTGGCTCTGGAAAAGAAAATTTTGGGGGGAAATACATAAGATGTGAAGATGTCTTGGTTATTGAAGGATGCAGTTACAATTTACAAAGAGTCAATAAATTATGTGATTTGGGACATTCCATAATATTTTCCAAGAAATTATGTGTTATAAAGAAAAAATATGGTGCAATTTTTTTGTAGGGAAAGAATACGAATGGAAATCTCTACCTTGTGAGTGGATAAGAAGAGATGTGATTTCCATCCAAGGAAGGAGAAAACAAGTTATAGCATAAACATATTGGTTACTTGATCCAAACATCATTGGAAGATTTAGTTAAATATGATGCTTCTTGATACCTCCCTAGATTATCATGTGATAATACACATATGTGTGGTTCTTGACAACAAGGGAAGATCTTTAAAAATGCATATAAGAAAAAAAGAGAAAAGGTCAAAAAAATTGATCAATTTGGTTCATATTGATGTTTACACACCAATTTCACCTAGGTATACTAATGGAAGAAGATATTATGTTCTCTTAATTAATTATTTTATATGAATTTTATGGGTTTCAGTCATCACTCCTAAATCGGAGATATTCAGTTTCATACAAACATATCGAAAGGAAGTTGAGAAGATTTTGGGTCAAATAATAAAAAAGATCCTAACAGATAATGGAATAGAGTTCACAAACAAATGAGGGGATGATTATCTAGAGAAACATGGGATAAGTCACCAAGTTTCAGTAGTAAGAAATCCATAGTATAATAGATTAGTTGAGAGAATAAAAAAATCAACAATATGGATAGAAAAATTATCATTCAGAAAGACCTTCCAGAGAAGTATTGGAAAGAAGATATGATGACATGATTCTACACATCAAACAGAGTGTTGTTATGTCTAAAATAAAAAAATACTCCATATGAGATATGGTGTGGAAATAATCCATCACTAAAGTACTTTTGAGTTTGGAAGTAATTGTTTTATTCTCAATAAGGAGAAACACATGAATTTTGGAATTAATCGTTTCACTCTCAATAAAGAGAAGCACATGATGTTTTAATCCCATGGAGATGAAGGTATATTTTTTAGTTACATAAAGAAAATAAAATAATATAAATGATTCAATAAGAGGAAGGGAAAGTTAGTTTAAATCCATTATGTAACTATAGTGGAGAATGAGAAGAATCTTCTGTAAATACATGATCAGTTTCAGGAGGATAGTGATGAAGAGATAATAAGATTAGGGGATGTTCCTATTCTATAGGCTAATTCAGAAGAAGATTTAGATAATTAAAAGGATGAGGAAAATTCAATATTTGTACAAAGATAGAAGAGAAGATCCAAAATTAATAGAAAATACATAATTGGTGATTAGAAAGTGTTAGTGTAGATAATGAGGATGAAGAATCTATATCAAGCATCTTACTTACAACAGGTATAGCCTAAATGTTTCAATGAAGTAGTTGGAGATGAGAATTGGGGTTAGGATATGAATGAAGTGATCAACCAAATTGAGGAGAATTAGACATGGTAGATTGTTTTGAGACCAATAGATAATAATGTCATCAGGAAAAATGGTTATTTCGCAACAAAATTAAGGAATATGGTGTGGTAATTCAAAACAAAGAACGACTAGTGTGAAAGAAGTACTCATAGATAGAGGGTATCAATGTTGATGAATTTTTTCACCTTCTATAAGGTTTCAGAAAACTAGATAAGTATTTTCCATAGTAGTGCAAATAATGTTAAAGGTTCTCTAGATTTATGTAAAGTAAACATTTATAAATGGGGTTTTATATATAGTTTTCTCATTCATGAACATGAGAATGGAGTTTTTCAGCTAAGAAAGGAACATTATGGGTTGATGCAAGCACCGAGAGCATGGTATTAAAGGCTTGATAAGTGTTTGAAGAAGCTTGGTTTTCAGTGTGGTGGAGTTGATTATAATATATATGACAAAAAAGATAGTAATCAAATGATGATAGTGTGGGTGTATGTCAACAAAATAATCTTTGGTTGATAAGATGAAGTGCAGTGCAAATAGTTTTCATAATTCATGAAAAGTGAGTTTGATATGTTAGTGATTGGTGAAATGACATTTTTATTTGGTTTATAGGTAACACAAGGAAATAATGGAACATTCATTTCTCAATATAAATATTCCCATGAGTCTTTTAGAATATTTATAATGGATAATTCCAAGGATATGATGACTCTGGTGGCTACCCAGATGAAACTATCGCATGATTATGAAGGCAAAGTGGTTAATGTCATTTAATATAGGTAGGTCATTAGAAGCCTATTGTACTTAATAGTGACACGACAAGGTATTATTTTTTTCCAAATGTTAATTAGAATTGTGTGAAATCAATCCCAAAAAAGTCACAAGTTTTTAGTGAAAAGAATACTTCGATATATCAATGGCATGATGGATTTTTGGTTTTTTGTAGAATGAAAAATCTCAGCAAGAGTTATTGGGATATACAGATGTAGATTTGGTCAGTTCAGCAGATGATAGAAAATCAAAATTAGGTGGTGAATTCTATCTTTGAGGGTTGTTTATTTCTTGGATAAGTATGAAATAATACTACATTTCATTGAACACCACTGATACTGAAAATATTGCGGATACTCAAGTGTGCACAAAGTTATTATGGATGAAGTAGTAGCTTGATGATATGGGAATTTAAGTGAAGTCTTGTATTGGAATATATTATGATAATTCAAGTTCTATAAATCTTAGAAAAAATCAATTACATCACTCAAGAACAAAGCACATTGAAATCAAGAATCATTTTATTAAGTAGAAGGTGGATCAAAGTCTTGTTAAGTTGGATTATGTGCCTACAGACCTATAGGTTTCAGACATTCTGACAAAGGCCTTACCTAAAAAAGCATTTGAATGGCATCAGTTGGCTCTGGGAGTTCATTCATATCCTCAAACTTGAAAAGGTGTGGATTTGGGACCCCCTCTTCCCAAGGTATGGTGTATTTTTCTTGAATATATTAATATGTCTTCTTTACCCTGTTGTATACCACAATGGAGTGACCTTCAGGTTCATTGACAAAGGGGGAGAAATTGTGGATATAAAAAGGGGATACAATATCTAAGTAAATATAGTGTAGAAACTAATAGATAGGGGGATCAGTGATGTTGGGGTATTTTTAAATCTGATGATTCTACAGTTGATCAATCAAAGAACATATATCATGACATATGAGGTAAGTAATGAAATAATTTGAGTGGTTTTGGAATGAAGTGATTCATTGATGAACTTTTAATAATACTTTTGTTTCTCATGTCGAGCATAGATCATGTGGGCTTAAAGTGTTTGTTGAGTAAATATTTTATTTCTATCTGAATTTCATGAAGTGAGTATTGTTAAAATATGTAAGAAGCTTTAACAAGGTATAAAATTGTGAAGACTTTTCAACAATACCAAAGGGGGAGATTGTTGGAAAAAACTCCATCAAGGAAACATTGAAACATTTTTGAGTTGATTGTGTTTTGTTGACAAAGAGGGTTTCTAGGGTATTTTTTGGGGATATAGAGAGATTTTTGACATTGTATGTTGACAAATATCCAAGATAAAGAAATGGATTCCCTGGAAGTGGTATAGAAAATTATGTACATAAGGTGACACTGTTTCCAAGTGTTTTCCAAATTTTTGGGGTCCAAAATATGGAGTTTGGATATCATATCAAAAGATAGATTTCCTTGAAGGTCGTATGAAAAATATGGAAAAGAAATTATTTTTGAAAATATTGGGCTTCATGAATGGGTGGTTCATGAATGCATGAAGGTTTTGATGGAAAGATCCTTGATTACAACAAGCATCAAAAATGATGTGAATGTTTTTATGAAAATATCTGTGATTATGAAAAGCATCTTGAACAGAAAATTTTCATGGAGATTCACGAAGAATGGATAATCATGGAGGAAATTAGGGAGAATCTTAAATAGGCATCTACCCTCTTCAGAAAACTAGCAAGACTTGACAAAATTTTTAAGGCTCTGGATTTGCGAAGGTGGTTCATAAAGGTGTTTCTGGAAAGAAATTTCTTAAAGGATGTGATAGCCAACCGAATGTTTTGATCATCTTGAAATTAAGGGAGTTTGTGAATGATATAAAAATCCAACCTAAATTTGTGTGCTTCGTGAAGGCTAAGTGAACTTCATGAAAAGAGGGTTCTTCATGAAGGAAATTTTTGCTTCAAGAAAGGGGGATGTTCATGAAGGTAGTGTGCATCACGAACTTTTTTTAGAAGGGATTTCCCATTAAATTTGTGAAGTGATATTAGTCAATGGGATAAAAGTATAACTTTAACAAATCATATATCTACAACTGATGATGTGTGCATTCAGGAAAATGAAGGGACCTAAATGTCCATAAAATATGGTTGAATCCCTTCCAAGATAAGTGACCAGATGGAATAGGAATAGGGTGATCCTTTCCAAAAATAGTGATCCAGAGAAAGAAAATTAGTGAGTGACCCTTATTAAAGTAGGGATATAACCATAATCCTTTTGAAGGAAATGTGCCTGGGTATAGAAGTGACCTAGCCCAAACATTGTATTTTGGCAGTGAGATTTAGTGGATTTGGTACATCGGTACATCATCATTGTATACTCCTTGGATGTATCCTAGTGAGGATGAACCAATTAAAATCACTCTTCCTTGTGCATGATTTCATTTTTGTTCATACAATACTATGGGAGAATGAGATAATGGTGTTTTTTAACAACAAAACAATATTTGAAGGGGAATTAATTTTAATCTCCCATACCCTGATCCCCCACAAGGTATTTAACCTAGTGGGATGAACTAAGTCCAAGACTATATCTTAAGGAAGAATGTATCATTAATTTGATGTATTAACATCCAATTCTATAAGGGGATAACTTTTTATAGATTTTGTAATAGAAGATCCTTGAATAACTTGTGGTTTTAGTATTAACAACACCATTCAACATTTAGGGAAGTGAATTATGCCTTCCCTTAGGTAACATAGACAATCCTACCCAACACTTGTGTGTCACCTGAATAAGACTTGAAAAAACTATAAATTATAGTGAAAATAAAATCCATGTCTCAACAAAAGGTTTAAAAATTCATAAAGTATGCTCTACAAAATATTTTAAAAAAACACATGTATTTTTTCCTTTCTTATTTCTATATTGCATAATAAAGAAAAGGTTAATCATGAAACAATATATCAAAATCTATTAACGTGGAAAATTGTTCTAGTATAAAAGGGATAATTTTAGGAAAAACTAAAATTTGGAAAAATTTGGTAGACATTGATTTACCCCACCCTCATTGGCACTTCATGATTCACTATACTCTATAAGTATTATAAAATTGAACCAGACATGCCTCTAATGGGATCTAAATTTTCCCCAATTTTTTTAAAAAGATCTATATAAAGTGAAGGTTGTAAGTGAATTCATAATTTCCATATTTATAACCCATTTTATAACCTTATTGAATAATACATAAAACTTTTTATCCAAAATCACAAAATTTTAAAGAAGATAAATGAAAATAAATTCAAAAAAATATCAATAGATAATAATGATAAATCATGACTTTAAATTGGTCAAATTAGTAAGCAGTCAATTTCAAAATTATTGATAGTGATAACTATTAAGAGGTAATCTCAAGATGTGAAGAATATATAGTAGATGAAGTTGTTAAAATAGTTTAATAGTTATACTTTTGAAATCAAATTTTATGTGAATAAAGTCTATATTGAAGAAGTCAAATATTTTCTTGGTTTTTTTAAGATGCCCTTAATGAATAATCATAGTTGCAGGAAGTGGCTAAATAAATGAAAAATGCTTTGTCCAAGAAAATTCAAAGATTTAAAACTCTCACACAGGTTATAAAATCGAAGAAATAATTTGTATCCAATTGAAATTAATGGTGTTCATTAATTAAAGAATAATTTCAAATGAAAGTGTTTGAGAAAGTAGTGATATGAATGATATTTTTAAAAATAAAACATTCAATATAATATGATCACCAAACTAATGTGAATACCTAAAATCAACAATTATAAATCAATTAAAAAGGGAGAAGGATATTGACAAAATCATAGAGGAATATTGTGTGTTTCATGAAGAAAAAAAGTGAAAAGAAGACGAATCAATGGGAAGACAAATTCAGTTCATTTAAGGATGAAAATAATAATCTAAATGTAATGACCCCAACCCTAGTAGCCCAGATTTGGTTCCTTTATTTATTACATTGGCATAGATAAAAAATTAAAATACCAAAGGACTAGTTAATTTAGCAGTTTTGGAAGCTAGATTACATATATAAACTTTAAACTACATCTTGAAATGAAAAACAACATAGTAAATCTTTTAAAAACACCATTATTCCCTTCAATTATACTTAAAATTAATTTATAATATTCATCTTCGCATCTTGGGGAAAAATAAAACATAAGAAAAGGGTGATCTCAGATGCTCAATAAGGGAAAACAATACAGCAGAAGCTATCATAAATTAACATAAACAATAAGGTAAGGTGAATAACTAAAAACACATGCCCTTAAAACATAATATTCAATAAAATATGGTAGTGGTATAAGCTAATAAAATAACACTATATATATAGAAACATGATAAATATACATAACCATCGATATTCTAGTAGTTTAACAATCACATTTAATTTCAATAACTAATCTCATAATGAGGGAATGTATAATGTCGGATATCATAAAAATATTGTCAAGGATACATCCAAGAAACCATAAATAAATAGGTAATACGTTATCCAATACCCAAACTTGTTTGTCTCATAAGTCTTATCAATTCATCAAGGGGCTATATCAGGCCCCTACCGCCACTTAATGAGTCCAATTCATTCCTCATATGAAAACGGTGAAACTTAACCAACATAAACATTCATATTAAAACAAGCATAAAAATGTTAATACATTAACGATAAACCATGAATGTAATAAAATTAGCACATACACAGTCAAACATATCATAAACGATCTTAATTAAATATATTAGATGGTATCTTAAGATACAAACATCAATTAAACATAAAATACAACAAAGGATGTTGACATAGATGAAAGTATTCTAATGAAATCATAATAAAAACTTCTAGAGAGAAATACAACTTATTATATTGAAATTGTTTTAAAAGGGTAAAATAATTTTAAAATAAAACATTTTCAGTGAAAATAATATTATAATCTTATAAAGGAATATGTTCTCATTCTGCATAAGTTAAAAAAACATTCCTTCTATATTTTATCAAAAATGTCATAAATTACCTCATTTGGAAAATGATAAAAAACTCATTTAAAAACATTTTATAAAAAGTAAAACGTGAAAAAAATGAATTTAAAAAATTTTAGAATAATATTAATATTATATTGAAATACATTTTTAATAAACATGTACGTTCATGATTAATATGTTCCAGTAAACACTTACGTATAAACAATCCCAGATAATGATGAGATTGTGAAATTAACCCTTATCTCATACTTTATTTTAGTTTATGGTGAATTAAAATCTTTTATAATGTTTAAATAATGTTATTAAATTATACCAAAAACATATCCATATTTATGATATCATATATAACCCTATTATATCGTTTTGTTAATAATAATTCATTATTACCATTGTTTCGGGTGTTAACTGCTTCATTTTCTTATGTGTATTTTGTAAGGTAAGTCTAGTTTCTTATGAATAGGATATATTTTCTTAATATTATGTTCATAAATATTATATTCACTCATCATATACATTTTTATAATCATTCATTAATGGTTAATGTGAAGAATGAATCTCATCGCACTGTGGAGACGATAAGCTGTATGTACGCACGAGCGACGATATCATTACCTTAATGGTAAATTTGTGAGGAATTGGATGGTATTTTAAATATAAAAATTAAATTATCATGTCATATTTATTATTTATATCCATTATATTCATCAGTATACCCATCCAAATAAAGTGGTTTTGAAAAACAAATTACACCACAGCGTGGAGACGGTAAGTCATACGCACGCACACATGATGATATTGTTTTCGTATGATTGATAAAAAGAGGAATATGGTTGCACCATAATCATAATAAAATCTCATAATATAGATTATACTTGAGTTATTATTTTATAATGGAAACTATGAGTGAAGAGGAAGTAAAAGAAGAAATAATTTTGAATGAGTCGATAAATATGATTGCCTCTTCTTTATAAAACCTCCTTCGGATCTCCTCTTAGGGGCACTAGGGTTGGTCTTTTCAGAAAACAAAAATTTATAAGATATGTCTAGGTAATTTTATAATGTAAATGGGTATGTTTTTCGATAAAGAAAGCTCAAAGTGGTGTGAGGAAGTGAGGGAGTAGGTTCCTGTTTATGAGAGAGGAGAGGAGTACTCTTCGAATCCTTTAAAATATTAAATGAATATAAACTGATTTTTTTTAAATATCTCCAGAGTGAGTTATTTATAATATAAGATGATTATGGGTTTCAATTTTCTCAAAAAATTATTTTTAGGTCACAATATTAACCATATCTTTTGGATTAAACATTTAGTTAAACACATTAACTCTTACCATGTCAACTTGGTTTTTACTCTTTAGAGTTAATATAGTTACTATAAAATGCCAAAAGATACACAAATGGATAATTGATGACATATTTAACCTTAATATAGTTATTTTGGATGAATGTTATATCATTTAATAAAATATTATTTATTTTAAATTATCATTTATGTCAATTTTGATAATATTCAATATTCATCTTTTTAAAAACATCATAAAAATATGATAACTCAAAAAAACAATTATAATATATCACTAACATGTTAATGTTATCTATAAAATTCTGGGATATCATTAATTAGGTCAAATTATATTTTTTTTAATATTTTTAATATCTTTTATTTTATATTTCCATTGATTAAACAATTATTATATCATTATTATGAAAGCCCTTAGTAAAATTATTTACTCTCTAAAATTTAAAAAAAATCATGATGAATATAAAGTTATTATACTTAAAATTAATATTTATATTTTAATTTATCTTTTTCATAACCATGTGTTAAAATTTTAGTAATTATTAAAAAACACGAGTATGATATTTTTAACTTATCTTTAAATAAAATATTATAAATATCATATTCATAAAAAATTGGATTAAAAATATTTTCATTTTGTAATAAGTTTGATTTTGGTCTAAACCCACTTATACAATGAAATTGATACAAGTTTTAGGATAATTTTATAATATTATAACAATATTTTTACCTTTAATTACTCAATTTACCCTTAGCTGTGGTAAATAAAAATTTTCTAATGTTATTATTCATAATATCCAAAAACATTAAGTTGATCATATTAGACTCTAAATATAATACTTATTGAAACCATGTATATCTATTTTTTCAAATTCAGTTCACAAAAGTTTCTAAATTAAGTTTAACACTAATCTCACCAATGTGGCGAGAAGGTGGGTAAAAGGAAACGTTCTAAAATTCAATACATTTTTATATCTAATTTTAATATAAAAATGATTCCAATGAACAAAATTATATTAATATATGTATAATTTATCTATTTTGACCATAAAAATAAATTTAAAGTATAATAATTATTTTAATGATAAGTTATTTCTTAACTACAAAGTATTTTCTTTACTATTCATCACAAAAATCAAGATTCCTATAAAAATACCAAAAAATTACCCTAATATAATTTTGACATTAAAAATTAAAATAATAAGACTATTTTTTCATATAAAAATTATAAAAGTTTCAAAAATTATATTTAAAAATTTTCTCCATTAAAAGGCAGTAAAATTGCCATTTTTTAAAAATACTTCTTTTATGTGAAAAAATTGATTTTTTCTTATAAGATGTCTTGAAACACACATGATATGGATGTTAAAGTCATATGGAATATATATAAATTTAATAATGTGGTTAATAATATTCATAACCACTAATTTAATGTCTAAGTTATATCTTATTATATTAAATATTTTAATATCATATTATTTTCTGTAAAACTAGGTCTTACGTGTAATGCAAGATATCAAGGAAAGTTTCTCTTAATTATAATGAAAGATAACTCAATGTTGTGTGAATTAAAATATATCGCAAAAATTAAATTTATTCTAAAATAAAAATATGGTAAATTCTTGGTTTTATATATTCTTTCCTCTTACAAATATTTCATCCTCAGAATTTTAGGGGTGTTACCTTCTAAAAAAGATGTGAGTAGTTCTTATTCATAGAATCCTATGGTTACCATGTTGCTTCTTCAATTTTTTTATATCTCCAGATTACCTTTACCAGATGATTTTTATAATTCCTCAATACCTTCTCTCTATTATCAAGAATTTGAATGGGTTCTTCAGAGTAAGAAAGGTCAGGATCCAACTCTATTTCGTCAGAGGTGAGAACATGCATTGGGTCAGACATGAAGATCCTTATAAGATATGTATGAAACACATTGTATAATTTTGAGATATTCAGTATCATTTACAAATGATAAGAAACAACTTCAACCCTTTCAATAATATCAAAGGATCTGATGTACTTGGGACTCAGTTTCCCTTTCTTAAGGAACCTTATAACACCCTTCCATGGAGATACCTTCAAGAAAACATGATCTCCCACTTGAAATTCCAAATACTTCATTCAATTGACATGATAACTCTTTGTCATGCATTAATATGATTTAATGTGAGACTAAATATCTTTTACCATTTTTTTGTTTCTTCAATAGGTTTTCGGCCTATGAGTTTCCATTCACCAATTTATCCCAACAAGTTGGACTATGCCATCTCTTTTCATATAATGATTCATAATGAATGGAAACTATTTTTGTAGGAAAAATATACCAAAGAAAAGTATTTATCCCACATACCTTGAAAGTCGAGTGAGCATGACCCCAACATGTCTTCCATTGTTTGAATTTTTCTTTCAAACTGTGCATTTGTTTGAGGATGGTAAGCAGTGCTCAAATGAAGCTCAGTGGAAAGAGACTTCTGAATACTTCTACATAATTTGGATGTAATGTGGGGATATATATTATAAACAATCAATATAGGTGTTCCATGAATTCTTAAAAATCATTAATAGAGATCCTTACAATGTGATCAAGAGTCATGTCTTCTCTTATAGTAAAATAATGTGCATATTTGGTTATAAGATCAATAATAAACTATATTTCATAAATATTCCTATGAGTATTTGGTAGTCCTGTGATAAATTCCATAGTAATTTCATCCCATTTATACACTATAATAGGAAGAGGTTCTATGGATCCTTTATGATGCTACCTCATATCATTCACTTATTTAAAAACCAAACATCTAGACACATAATCATCAATTTACTGCTTTATGTTATCCCACAAAAAATGTTCTTTCAAGTCCCTATACATATTTGTGCCACCACGGTGTATATATAAATTTGTGCTAAGATCATCATCCCATATCCATATTTACTAGTTCTATGAACATTGGATCCATCTCAATCCTCATTTGGTTCAGAACTCCATGATCCTTTCTACTCAACACATCTACTACCTTATTTTCCTTCCCTGGGTTCTAGTGTACTAAGAAATCATAATCCTTGATTAGCTCGAGCCATAGCCTCAGTCTCATATTTATCTATTTCTATGATAAGATGTATTTCAGTATTTTATGATCTGTGTATATGTAATGACCCACCCAATCTCATTGGCTTGAAAGTACAATGAGTCATTACTTGGAATTAAGCGACATCCCAAAGATGCCAAAGGCTGGAAATAAATGCTGAAGGGTTTCAAAAGAAAGTGGGAGATGATTTACCCTTTAGTAAACAAACCACAAAACACACAACCACAACCGAACAACCACTATATGATGCATGATGAAAAACAAGTCAATTCAACCACATAATTAAAACAAGTCAACCAAAGTGAACAATAGCGGAATATAACCAAACATCAAAGTACATAGTGGAAAATAGATATAGACTCCAGGAATACCACTAGACTCCATGCTCCACCAGATCCAAGATCCAACATCACCAAACATCCCAAATCTCACAAAGTGGTACTAAAAATGTGAGACATATTACCTTTTCCCATGTCCTGGAAGGCACCATCTACAAAAGCACAAAAGTTCCAAGGAAGAGGTGAGTATAAAACATAGTAGGTTTTCCCTAAGGAATTCCCTACTCACAGCACTAGGATAAAAGAGTTAGAAACATTTATATAAAACAATTTATATAAAACAATTTCTCAAAATAGTTTATAACTAAAAATAAACAAGTTTCCAAAACCATTTATAACCAAAATCATACAAGTGATATTGAAACCAATTTTTCCATCAAGTTATTTTTCTAGAAAAATAACTAAACAAGCTTTAAAACAATTTCACAATATCTCTTTTTGGAATACCCAACCATTACAAAACCCATGTAACCAACCATGCATGATACGTTATGACAGTTCTATACTCATGAGCAGTTTCTCATCGATCTACCAAGTTTCCACAAGGTAATTATATCTCGTGTGCTATTTTACTTTTGGAACTATCAACAAGGTCATATTTCAACCAAGACTCAGAATGAAGCATTAACACACACACCAATATTCCCAAGGATCATTCCAAAAAAAGCTTTTTCAATAAAATTGCCTTTTTAATGAAAACCATTTTCCATCAAAATCATTTCAATACCAAACCATTTCAATAAAAAACCCTTTTTATTAAAATATATTTACCATAGAATCGTTTAGAACTAAAAATAATTAATTTAAAATCATCATTTTAAACCTGAGAAACTAAATCACTTTGCGCAATAATTCATCAACATTTCACAATTTCACTAAAACCATAAATTATCACTAAATAAGATTTATTCCATGATTTTCACAATCAATTTAATTCAATATAATTAATTTGAAACTAATACAATCAATTATAGCAATAGGAATTGATATTGAATCCACCTACCTAGAAGGTTTTGATGAAACTCAACAATGGACGAAGAACGCTCACAAAAACCGGGTTGATTCTCCACCAAACGGCCTTAGATCTCTTCCCCTGTCTATAACAAAGCCAAAAATCAACTTATTTGGAATTAACCAACCTATATCTACCCATAATGGGTATAGATATGAGAAACCAAGAGGATAGTATAATGCATCTATGTATATGGAAGAATAATGGTGAACCACCACAAAGAAACAGATGAAAAAACCCTTACCCGGATGGTGGAACGCCTCTAAAAGTCACCTAGGGATGCCTAGATTCGATATCCATGAAGAGAAAAGAAAAATAATGTGATGAAATATTTGCAAGCATGAATTTACACTAGGCGTGTTTCGGCTTACGACGTGTACCTCAAGTACACGACGTGTAGTCCATGCTGGATAAGTACGCCAAAAAAATATGTCGCCTCTAGCTCAAAATCCATTATGTAAACCCTACATGATGTGTACCTTAGGTACATGATGTATACCATATCCTTACATGATCTCCACCCCATGAATTAAATTCATACCCAAGTACATGTTGTGTACTTCAGGTACAAGATGTGTACCAGTCCAGAAACCTGCAGAAAACCCTAGAAAACTACATATGAGGATTATTTACCAAAAGGGCCTTAGTAGAGGGGGAAACTTACTCAATCAGGGTATCAGAATGCTACAACCACCTCACCAATGTATTTATATCCCCAAGAAGTAATATATAAGATAAAACTACATAAATTAGGGGAACAACATTCTCCACACCATTGGACTTTTTGTCCTCGGAAATTAGAAAACCCTCACTACCCTGAAAGAGTTCCATTATTGCTCTTTCATTTCCTTCCCCCATTCTCAAGTCTCTTACTGAATCTAACAATGGTTCCATAAAACCTGCACTAGACTGATTATTTTTCCACGCAATACTTTCTCTTTCATTTCCAGAACCTGCACCGGGATATGTACAAATGATGCATCTGGCTCTAGGTCAACGTGATCCCATCTGATCACATGGTCAGAATCAGGGTGAAACTTTTTCAACTATGATATATAGAACACGTTATTCCCTGAGCTAATCTGTAGTGGTAATGCCAACTGATATTCCACCTCTTTGACCCATTCTAGTATCTCAAAAGGTCCTATGTATCGAAGAGATAACTTACCATACTTCCCAAAAAAACGATTTCCCAGCCTTGGGGATATCCGCAAGAATACATGCTCACTTATTGAAAAGGAAAATGGCCATCGATGATGATCTGCCTAAGATTTATGATGAATATGAGCTATCTCTATCCTCTTTCTGATCAACTGGATTGTCTCCATTGTTTCTTGGACAAGGATCAGACTGACTAGTGAAGCCTCACCTGTTTCCACCAAACACAGTGGAGAATGACAAGGATGCCCATACAATGCTTCAAACGAAGCCATATGTATCGAGTCTTAATAGATATTATTATATGACAAATCCACTAAGGGTAAGTTCTCCTCTCATGATCCACCAAAATCCATTACACAATCACGCAACATGTCTTCCAATGTTTTTATCATCTGCTCAGACTGGCCATCTGTCTGAGGATGATATTTCATGCTCATAGTCAACTGAGTCCCAAGGGATTTCTGTAAGGATTTCCAGAACCGAGATGTGAACCTTGGATCTCTATCTGACAAGATTGAACCTGGTCTTCCATGACTCTTTACCACTTATGGGATATAAATGTTGGACAGATCCTTCACCTATGAGTTTCAAGAATTGGGATGAAATGGGCTGAATTGGTAAGTCGATCCACTATCACCCATATGGAATCGTGTTTCTAAACTGTTCTTGGAAGAACTGTAAGAAAATCCATCGCTATCTACTCCCATTTTCACACTGGGATGGAAAAAGATTGCAATATAACAAATGGTCTTTGATGCTCTGCTTTAACCTACTAATAAGTTAAGCACTACGAAAAAAACTCAACCGCCTTTATTTTCATGTCGCTCCACCTAACTATGCCTTCAATGCCTTATACATCTTCTGTATACCTGGATGTATATCCCATATCGAATGGTGGTAATCATGAAGGAGTTTTTCCTGAAAATCCATAGGTATAAACATCTGATCTCAAAAACACAAAACTAAACTCCCATCAAGTTTCCAGCCCTCAATGGTCTCCCCACCATTGAGTTTTGAACTCCTAACCCGACATTCTGCATCAGTTTTTTGTTTCTATTTAACCATATTTACCGAATCAGGAACAAGCGTAGCTGAAAATAAAACTGCAACATCACCTCGGTCTTCACATTCCACATGCATGTCAGCTAAGACCAACATCAACTACCATTAATCGAAAGCCTCCTTTTCCAACTGAGCATATGAATTTCTTCTCAATGCATCTGCCACTGAATTCCCTTTTCCTGGCATATACATCATGTAAAATTCAAACATCTAGAGATACTCCATCCATCTCCTTTGCCTCAGATTAAAATCTCGCTATGATAAAATGTGTTTCAAGATTTTATGATACGTAAACACAGTGAATTTCTCACCAAATAGATAATGTCTCCAAGTATTTAAATCATGGATGACGGTAGCTAACTCAAAATCGTGTGTTGGGTAATTCTTCTCATGAACCCTCAACTACCTTGAACCATAAGCCACGACATGGTCTCCTTGCATGAGAACACAACCCATCCCTAATCCTGAATCATCACAGTAGACCACATAGCCCTATCCTGGTTCTAGAAAAATCAAGATAGTTTCCGATGTAATTTGAACATTCATTTCATAGAAATACTTCTGACAATACTCTAACCATTAGAATGGAGAATTCTTCTTTTTTAGAGCCATCATTGGAAAATCTAGTCATGAGAAATCACACAAAAATCATAGGTAATAGCCATCTATATCAAGAAAACTTTATATCTCAAATACATTATTTGGTAGTTTCCATGAGATAATAGCTTATATCTTTTTAGGATCCACTAAAATACTTCTTCAGAAATCGTGTGGCCAAGAAAGCGTACTTCCTATATCTAAAAATCACACTTCGATAATTTTCTATACAAATGATGATCTTTCAATATTTGTAACACTATTTCCAGGTGTTTCTCATGGTCATCCCTTGTCTTTTAATACACCAATATTTCATCAAAAAACACCACAATATAAGAGTCCAGATATCGTTGAAATATCTGATTCATCAACGCCATGAAGACTGCTGGTGCACTCATTAGACCGAAAGGTAGGACTACATATTCATAGTGGCCATATCTTCTTCTGAAATCTATATTTGGAATATCTTCCTTCCTAACTCGAAATTAGTGATATCTGGATTGCAAGTCAATTTTAGAGAACTACTTATATCCCCTCAAATGATCAAAAATTTCATCAATTCATGGAAGTGGGTACCTATTCTTTATCCTAAATTGGTTTAGCTTATGATAACCAATGCACAACTAAAGAGTTTCATCCTCTTTCTTCACGAACAAGATCGGTGCTACCCATGGAGACATATTTGTCCGAATGAAACCATTGCTTTCCAACTACTCCAACTGCACTATCAATTCCCTTAACTCTGTTGGTTCCATCCTATAAGATGAAATAGAAATAGGAATTGTCCCTGGAAGGAGATCAATTATAAAATCCACTTCCCTTAGAGGTGGTAACCTTGAGAAGTTCTTGGGAAAGACATTTGTAAATTGATCCACAACTACTGGAAAACTATTTTCCTCAATCTCTTCCATTGATGCCAAAGTCAACACTTCCAACTGATAAGAGATTTTTCCCACCGTTGGTGCCAATAATCTCTTTGCACCTTTCTTTACAATTCTCTCTCCTCTAAAGAGATGCTAGATACCATCCTCAGTCATGAAACTAATTTTTCTCTTATAACAGTTGATGTGGGTATTAAACTATTTCAGCCAATCCATACCCAGGATTACATCATAAACATCCATCTCCAACATCGAGAAGTCTCATTTTAGCTCACCTACATAAATAGTTATAGAACATTCTCTACACACAAAGGCTTGACATTCTCTTTCACCGAGATGAGCTTTCAGTTTTACAACAAAAGACAACATTTCCAGTTTTAAACATAGAAAATCAACAACATGAGAAGAAATGAAGGAATGTGATGCACCAGTATCAAATATCACTTGCACAAAGGTATAATTCAAAAGAATCATACCTATCACTGTAGATGGTCCATCCTGATCATCGAAAATCATCTTCTCATCTCCATAGAATTGCTTCATCACTTCACTCTGCACTTTATTCCCTTGCTGTGATTTCCCTTGATGAGGAGTCATGGTATTCCAAGAATCACCATGGCTATCTCTACTCTATTGATGAGTATAATTCTATAGTCCTTTCAATGTCTAAGCATATTATGCTTGAGATGCCTGAGAAGTGTCTCAAGCACTTGACTTTAGAGCACTACGACAGTAGTGCTGAAGGTGCCCCATCTTCTTGTAGTTGTGTCATTCTCTAGGTTGTTTCGTACACTCTTTCTTTATGTTGTCAAGCAAACCACATTGGTAGCATCCCGCTTGTATCTTGAGTCATGGAGGAAGGTTCACTAATCCAACCGTCTGATTCTGATTCCCACTTCCACCCTAGAAATAGGTGTCCCTTTTCCAGTTGTTCCCAGTGTTGGAGTTCCCACCATTCCCAGTAGGTATCATCGTACTTCCTCCTCACATAGCTCATGAGATGTCCCTCTCATCCACTGTCACTCTATTCACCATATCTTTATAATCAGTAACACAGAGCACCAAAATCTTTGATCAAATCGCTTGCCTTATCCCTGATTCAAAGATCTATTCCTTCAAGGATGCACTTGCCACAACTTCTGGTGAAAAGCACACTAAATTCTTGAATTTAGTAGCATATTCTCTGACAGAGAGATCCTCCTAAATCAGTCAAAATAATTTTTTCATCCTCTAGATCTTGAACGTATGAGGATAGAATTTTTTATTAAACAATTCTTCAAAATCCTCCCAAGTAAAGCCTTGATCCCCTTTTGCATTCAGTACTAGTTCCCGCCACTGACGTGTAAGATCCTCGAGCATGTACGTGGCCAGATTGACTTTGAGATATTTTACTGTGTCGATGAATTTGAAGATGTGATTTATCCTTCTCAGCCACACCTCTACATTTTTAGGTTCAGAATCACCCTTGAAGATGGGTGGATTCTACTTCATGAATTGGATGGAGTGATCTACATGTCTGGGATCATCCCCCCAGTTCCCAGTATCCACAGCTTGAAATTCTTGTACTATGCTCTAAACAAGCTCTTAGTTCACCCATGGTTCATATGAAACCACATTCTCCAAAACTTCTTCATGTTGATTTCGACGATGCCTACCTGGTGCCATTTTCTAAACCAACAAATAACTCGTCAATCTCACTCTCTAGCAACTTATGGCTTAGCATTTCAAATTCTATCACATCAACTATGACAACATTGTTTTCCAAAAACAACATTTTTACATGTTCAACCATTTTTTAAAATAAAATCCATTCTTTCTTTTTAAAATCAAACCACTTTCAAAATACTACAAATATCCTCTTCTCAAAATCATTAATTTTGAAGAAAAACCCTGCATTTTTCAAAAAAAACACTTTTTTACTAAATCATAAATCATTAGTCTAAATGATATATGCAATCCTATTGGGAATTTATTCCTCTAAAAGGAATTTCATTCTTGTCTTATTGAATAAACCCATGACAATGAGATCTCAAAATCCTAGAATTGTCTCCAAACACTTATTTACTCAACTCCCTGGTAACTTGAAGTTCAGCAAAAATGGGTTTGCTACGTCATTTTATTCTATACATTTCAAGTTTCAACAATCCTACTCATGTCTAATATGCCCAACCAAGGAATAGACAAGAAGGAATTTCAACACCAAGACCAAGAAGAGCAATGATTACTTGCTTGGAAAGGACTGAACAACATGATTTCATTTTACCATAAAGGAAGGACTAGACTAATACCATTTGTAATGACCCTCCCAATATCATTGGCTTGAGAGTACAGTGAGTCATTACTTAGCCTTAAGTGGCATCACCAAGATGTCAAAGGCTAGAAATAAATTCTGAAGGGTTTCAAAAGAAAGTGGGGGATGATTTACCATTTAAAAAACAAACCACAAAACACACAACCACAACCAAATAACCACTATATGATGCATGATGAAAAACAATTAAATTCAACCAAATTATTAAAAAAAGTCAACCAAATTTCACAACAGCAGAAGATAAACAATCATCAATGTACATGGAGAAAAACAACTATAGACTCCAGGAAGACCATAAGACTCCATGCTCTACCAGATCCAAGCTTTAACATCACCAAACATCCAAAGCCTCACGAAGTGGTACTAAAAATGTGAGACATGTTACGTTTTCCCTTGTCTTAGAAGATAGCATCTGCAAAAGCACCAAAGTGACAAAGTAGGGGTGAGTATAAAACTCACTAGGTTTTCCCCAATGACTTCCCCACTCAGGCCACTAGGATAGAAGAGTTAGAAACATTAATATATGATAGTTTATATAAAACAATTTCTCAAAAAAAATTATAACAAAATATAAATAAGTTTCCAAAACCATTTATAACCAAAAGAATACAAGTGTGAGTGGAACCAATTTTTCCAAAAAGTTATTTTTCCAGAAAAAATAACTAAACAATATTTAAAACCATTTCACGATATCCCTTTTTGGTATACCCAATCATTCCACAAACCCATGCAACCAACAATGCATGCTAAATTATGATAGCTCTATACTCATGATTGATTTCTCTTTGATCTACCAAGTCATCACAAGGTAACTATATCTCGTGTGCCAGTTCAGTTTTTCCACTGAGAACAAGGTCATATTTCAACCAAGCCTCAAAAATGAAATATGAACACGCACACCAATATTCCCAAGGATCATTCAAAAAATTATTTTCCAATAAAATCACCTTTTTATTGAAAACCATTTTCCATAAAAATCATTTCAATTACAAACCATTTAAATAAAAAAGCATTTTTATTGAAAACCACTTTCCCGTAAAACCATTTAGAAATTCCAAAAAATCAATAATTTAAAATAATCATTTTAAATCAGATAAACTAAATCACTTTTCAAAACAATTCATCAAGATTTCACAATTTCACTAAAACCATAAATCAGCACTAAAGAAGATTTATTCCATGCTTTTCACAATAAATTTAATTCAAGATAATTAATTTAAAACTAATACAATAAAGTATAGCAAGAGGATTTCGGAGTGAAGCCACCTACCTAGAAGGTTTTGATGAAACACAACAACGGACAAAGAATGCTCACAAAAACCATGTTGATTCTCCACCAAACGGCCTTAGATATCTTCTCCTATCAATAACAAAGCCAAAAATAAACATATTTGGAATTCTCCAAATAAGATCGACCTATAATGGGTAGATTTGAGAAACCAAGAGGAGAGAAGATTAGATCTAAGTAGAAGGAATAAGAACGGTGAACCGTAACAAATAAATGTATGAAAAAATCCTTACCCGGATGGTGGAATGCATCTAAAAGTCGCCTAGGGACACCTAGAGTTGGGAGCCACAAATATCCAAGAAAATGAATGTGATGAAAAAGCTTAAAGCATGATTTTAAACTAGGTGTGTGATGGCTCATGATGTGTACCTCAGGTACACAACGTGTAGGCCACACTAGATTAGTACGCCAAAAAATCCATCACCTAGGGCTCAAAATCCATTATTTAAACCCTATACAACGTGTACCTTATGTAAATTTCGTGTACCAGCTTCTAATGTGACCCCAAACTCATGACTTTAATTTGTCCCTAAGTACACGTCATGTAATTCAGGTACACAGCGTGTACCTATCCAGAAACCTATAGTAAACCCCAGAAAACTGCATATAAGGATTTTTTACCAAAAGGGCCTTAGTAGAGCGAAAACTTACTCGATCAAGGTATAAAAATATTATAACCTCCTCACCAACAACATTTCATCTCCAAGAATTCATTTAGAATCTAAAACTTCATAAATTGGGGGTACTACATTATATCTCACATCATTCACCATAGAGATCTTATCTCCATATTTTCAAAGAAAATATTATAGCCACTATATTTAGATCATGGGTTGGGTATATTTGTTCATGAGTCTTCAATTTACTTTTTTCATATACAATAATTTTATCATTTTTCATTATGACACAAACAACTCCCCTCTTCGATGCATCACTATATATGAAAAATTCATCACTTCCAGATGGTAGAGTCCAAATTGTAGCGTTGAATAATCTTCTCTTTAGTCCATAAAATTATTCTTTACATTCCCTTGTCTAAACAAACATAACCCATTTACATGTAGGTTTGGTTAATGGGTTAGGAAATTGGGAAAAATTCTATACAAACCACTGATAATAACCTGAAAAACCAATAAAACTATATACCTCGGTTATGTTTATTAGTGTAGTCTATTTTTTAATTACCTTTTTCTTTGGAGGATCAGCTAAAATTCAATCCATAGAGAAAATATTTCCATGAAAAGGAAATTATTAAATATATAAATCTCACTTACTAAATTTCCCATATAGCCCTTCCCTTCTAAGAGTCTTAAGAATAATCCACAAGTAATTCTCATTATCTCCATAGCTTTTAGAATACACTAGAATATCATCAATGAATATCACCATGAAATCATAAATATATTACTTTAATACTCTATTAAAAAGTTCCATACAAATATAGGGTTAGTTAGTCAATCCAAATGGAATTACTGTAAACTCATAATGTGTATGCCTTATCTAAAATTTTGTCTTTGGAATGTATTCCTTCATTAGTCGCAATTGGTTATGCCCAGAATGAAGATCAATCTTTCAGAAATATTGAGCTATATAAAGTTGATCAAACAAGTAATCAATGTGAGGTAGAGGATTATTGTTATTTATTTTAATAGCATTTATTTCCCTATAATCAATGCACAACCTCATTTATCCATATTTCTTATTAACAAAGGGAACATAGGCTCCCAATGGTGAAACACTGAGGAAAATAAATACCTTATTACACAAATCCTCTACTTGTTTCTTTAATTTCACCAATTCCATAGGGGCTATTCTATAGGGATTATTTTATATTTGCATTTTATCCAGGATTAAATAAATGGAAAATTCAACTTTACACTCTGTGGGATTTCCAGGTAATTCCTCTGGAAAAAATCAAGGTATTATGGAATAATAGATACATACTCAATTTTAAGATTCTCTTATTCATCCCTATATGTTGTTTTCTCTTCCTCTCTAAGTCTTTCATTCAGTAAAGCTTCTGGGTTGGATCTTCAAAATAATTAGATGATAAAGTTTATCCTTTAAAGATAAGGGATTCTTCTTCTTCCTCACAAATTGTAATTTCCTTATTATTGAAATAAATTTTTGTATCATATTTTGGAATCAAATCCATACCAAATATCAAATCAAATTAAACCATAGATATGATGATAATTTCATCAAGTAAGGTACGTTTATGTGTCATAAAGGGGACTCACCGACACATCTTTGTTACAATGATACTTCCCTTACGAGTATTAACTGACAACTCCCTTATTAAATCAAAAGTGAAATGTCTAATTTTATTTTAAAATAGGGAAGATATAAAATAATGTGATGATCCATAATCAAATAATTCATTGGATAAGTGTGATGTGACAATTAAAGTACCTTCCACCACATCATTAGGAACTTCAACCTCAACAGTTGTGATCACATAAGCTTAGCCTTACACCATTGGCCTTTTCTGGGGAAAATTTCCTTAACTCTTAGGATAGTACTTTTCATAATGTTCTATTTATTTATAATTTTATCATTTAACATTGGTATATTCTTTATTTCCCTTGAAATCATAGGATTGGTGTCCTTTTTCTCCACACTTGTAACAAACTCTCATTTCCCTTCAGGAAAGTATCAGGGTGTTTCTTCAAACAATTATTATAGGACAGAAAGTAAACTCTTCTTTTCTTCCCCTTTTCCTAATTCCCTTTTTCATAGTGTTCAAAATAAATCTTCTTATCTTTATTTCCTTTAAATTCATAAGACTTAGAGAATTTCTTTTCTATCTTGATAACACATGAGACTATATCTTCATATGATGAAACATTTTGGGAGACCATTTCCCATCATAGGAATGGTTTTGACCAATAAAATAATATATGAACCTTACTATTTGGATTACATATGTAATCACCAGCATTCCTTTATAACCTTTTGAAGTTAGCTTCATACTTTGAAACATTCTCATATTATTTTTTTCTCAAACATAGAAACTTCGTCTCCATATCCACTCACTATTCATCATGAAAATATTTTTCTATGAAAAGTTATTTAAATTCCCTCCATTCCATGTTTTATATTTCTTAATCCTCCTTTTTTAGAATCAATTAACACCATTGATCTGCATCATCTGAGAGATGATAAATTTACATTACAACCTTTTCACTTTTTTTACTTCCCAAAGCAAGAAATATCTTCTCTTAGGACTTATCCATTGCTCAGATACTAATGGATTTCTAGTACCATTGAATAATGTATTTTTTCATCTCATGAAGTGGTATAACATTTTTCCTCAAAATTGTGAATCATGGGGATCCGTATGAGTAAGGTTATTGGTCATATCCTGAGTTGGTTATCTCGGTATAGTTATAAGTTGTTCAGCACCGGTTGTAGCTCCAGTTACAAATTCATTATATTTTATCGGAGGTAAATACCTAAATTGATTATGTGTTATGATATAGTTTCTATTCCTTCCACTATGAAAAATTTAAAAACAATTCAATACACTAGATTAGGTTATGGATCATAATACATAATTTTAAACTATTAAAATGATTAACATAAATTAAAAATTTATGTATAGCTAATTTCATAATCATAAAAATGATTTCTTTGGGGACACATTTACTTTTAAATCATTAATAGTTGTTTTTAAATAAAATGTAAATTTTCGTAATCATATCCCCTAGGAGTGTCAAACCAGGTGCGCAGTAATGCATGTTGTTGTGTACCAAGTTATATCTTGTCAGGATCAACGCACCTTATTGGAGTTGTTACTCCTAGGTACATTTGTGACAAAACCTCTTCCACTTTAATATCTTGAAAGAGATGTATTTCTATGAATAGCTATATAATATCTACCTTAACAAAATTCTCAGATGTTCTTTTATACTTGTCCTCAAAGTCTATCTTAGGGTTATTTTCCCTAATCTTTGTTTTCCAAATCTAGTTTCCAAGGTTTCTACTAAACATCATTTGATACCAACTATAACAACCCCAACCATAGTATCCTAGAGTCTATTCCTTAATTTATTATATTGGCATAGAAATAAGACTTGAATCCAAAAGGACCAATCAGTTTAGAAGTTTTTGAATCCAGATTACATTCATAAACTTTACATTATGTCTTGAACTGAAAAACAACATACTAACTCCTTTGAAAACACTCTTATTCCCTTTGTTTATCCCTAAAATTCAGTCATAATATATATATTAACATCATGGGTAAAAATAAAACATAATAAAGGGGTGATCTCAAATACTCAATAAGGGTAAACAATATAGAAAAATCCATCATAAATAAACATAAACAATATAGAAATGTGAATAAATAAAAAAATATGCCATTAAAACCTAATCTTGAGAATAATATGGCATTGATATAATCTAATTAGATATTTCTAGATAAATAGAAACATGAGAAACATACATAACCATGGATATTATACTAGTTAAATAATAACATTAAATATAAAAAACTAATCACATAATGAGGGAATGTATAATATCGGACATCATAAACATACCATCAAGGCTTTGACCAAGACACCATACATAAAAGGGTAATATATTAGACAATACCCAAAATAGTTTGTCTCATGAGACCTAATGACGCATCAATGGGATATAGTGGTCCTCACTCATCATTTACTAAGTCCAATGCATTCTTTATATGAAAAAGTGAAACATAACCAACATAAACATTCATATTAAAACTAGAATATTAAATGTTAATACATTAACTGTAAACCATAAATGGTATAAAAATAGCACTTCCACAGTGAAAAATATCATAAACCCTCTTAAGAAATATGGTATATGGTATCTTAATAGAACAACCTCAATTAAGAATAAAATCCAATAATGGATATTAAAATAGATGACACTATTCTAATGAAATCATTAAAAAATTCTTGAGAGAAATACCACTTTTAATATTGAAATTATTTTAAAAGGGGCACAAAATATTAAAATAAAAAAATAGTATTTCAAAATAATATTTTAATCATGTAAAAGAAGATTTGTGTATTCTGTATAAATTAAAAAAGAATTCATTCCATATTTTTTCGAAAAAGTTTATAAAGTACCTTGTTTGGAAAATGAAAAAAAGATTCCTTTCAAAATGTTTTATAAAAATTAAAACATGGGTAAAATGAATTTAAAAAATTTTAGAATAATCATAAGAATATTTTGAAATATATTTTTAAGAATCCTGGACATGGGTGATAAATATGTCCTAGTAAATACATATGTATAAACAATGTCATATAATAATGAGATTGAGAAATTAACCCTTACCACGCACTTTCCTTTACATGATAGTGAGTTAAACTCCTTTATAATGGTTAAATCATGGTATTGAATTATACAAGAATGATTTCTATATTTATGATATCATATATGATCCTCTTATATCATTTTGTTAATAATACTTCATTATTACCATTGTTTCGAGTGTTAAATGCTTCACTTTCTTATGTTTATTTTGTCATGTAAGTCATGTTTATTATGAATAGGATATATTTTCTTCATATAAATAATTATATTACGTTCATAAATAATGAATTTAATCATCATATATATTTTTATAATCATTCTTGAATGGTTGACATGGAGAATGAATCTCATCGCGTCGTTGAGATGGTAGGTCATACGTACGCATGAGTGATGGTATCATTCCCTTAATGGTAAAGTGGTAAGGAATTTAATGGTATATTAATTATAAATAATAAATATAATTTCATATTTATTATCTATATCCATTATATTAATCATTATATGAATCTAAATATAGTGTTGATGAAAAACAAATTACACCACTGCGTGGAGATGGTAAGTCGTACATACGCATGCATGGTGATATTGTTTTTCATAGGATGGATAAAAGGTATAAATGGTTTTTACATAACCATAATAACATCTAATAATATGTATTATATGAGATTAATTATTTTATAGTGTAAACAATGTGTGAAGATGAATTAGAAGAAAAAATAATAATTTTGAAGGAGTCAGAAAAAATGATTACCTCTTCTTAATCAAACCGCCTTTAGGTATCCTATTAGGGACACTATGGTTGATATTTTGAAAATACCATAAAATATAGGATTTGTATATGTAATTTTATAATGGAAATTTTCTGGTTTTGGTCAAGAAATAAGGCTCAAAGTGGTGTGAGGAAGTGAGGGATGAGGTGCCTTTTATAAGAGAGGGGAGGGGCACTTTGGAAATCCTTTAAAATATTAAATCAATATAAATTGGCTTTCTGTTTAAAATAGATCCATAGTGAGTTATTTATAATATAATATTAGTATGCGTCAAAATAATCTCAAAATTTAATTTTTATTTCACATTATAAACTTTATCATTTGGATTTATCCTTTAGTTAAACACTTAAACTCCTATAGTGTCAACTTAGATTTTTATTATTTAGGGTTAATATAGTTACTATAAAATTCAAAACTAACCTAAAATGGATAATTGATGACATATTTAACCTTATTATAGTTATTTGGAAAAAATTATAATTTTTTGAATTCTATATTATTTAATAATATATTACTTATTTTAAACTATCATTTAGGTCAATTTTGATACTATTCATTATTTTTATTTTTAAAAATATCCTAACAATATGATAATTTTAAACCAAAACATATAATATATCACTAAAAAGTATAATTTAAATATAAAATTCGTGTATGTCATTAATTATGTCAAATTATATTTATTTTAATATTTTTAGTATCTTTTATTTGATATTTCCATTGAATAAACAATTAGAGCATTATTATTATGAAATCCTTTAATTACATTATTTAATCACTAAAAATTTAAAATAAATTATAAAGATGAATATAAATTTATTAGACATAAAATTAATGTTTATATTTGAATTTTTCTTCTGTATAACCATTTATTAAAAAGGTAATACTTATTAAAAAATACGAGTATGACATTTTTAACTTATCTTTAAATGAAATATTATAATTGTCATATTCATACCCAAGTGGCTTAAATCCTTATAATATTGGACTAAAATTGATTTTTTTTCAACACCCACTTATACAATTAAATTGGGACATGTTTTAGGGTAATTTTATAATATTAAAATATTATTTTTACATTTAATTACTTGATTTACCCTTAACCATGGTAAATAAAAAATAACTAAATCTACTATTCATAATATCCAAAATAATAAGTTGATTATATTAGACTCTAAATATAATAATTATTAAAACCTTGTATGTATTTTTTTCAAATTCAATTAACATAAGTGGCTAAATTAAGTTTAACATTAATCACACATATGTGGGAAGAAGGCAGGTAAAAGAAAACATTCAAAAGTTCAATGAGATTTTATATCTAATTTTAATATAAAAGTTATTATGATGACCTAAATTGGATTAATATATGTATAATTGATCTATTTTGACCATAAAAACAATTTAATGTATAATAATTATTTAAATGAGAAGGATATTTTTAACTACAACACAGTATTTTTCACTATTCCTAAAAAATAAAACTTCTCATAAAAATCCCAAAAATTCAACATAATCTAATTTTGAAATTAAAAATTCAAATAATAAGATTATTTTGTCATATAAAAATTCTTAAAGTGTAAAAAAGTAGATTTAAAATAGTTTGACCATTAAAAGGTTGTAAAATTACAATTTTTTAAAAATACTTCTTTTATGTGAAAAAATTTGGTTTGTTCTTATATCATGTCTATAAAATACATAAGATGAAGGTTTAAATTATATTGAATATATATAAATTTCATAATGAGGTTAATACTATTAATACCATCTAATTTAATATCTAGGTTATATCTTATTATATTAAATATTTTAATAATATATTGTTATTTGTAAAACTCAGTCTTGCGTGTAACGCAAGCAATAGAGGAAAGTTGATCTTGCGTGTAATGCAAGATAAATCAGTGTTTCATTTATTAAAATATATCACAAGAATTAAATTTATTCAAAAATGAAAATATGGTAAAGTATTGGGGTGTTACACACAACATTGAGTGTTTTAAATTAGAAATCAAATAGATGAACGTGGAATAATTTTAAGATGAAGTGTCCCAAGCTTATCAAATAGAGAAATAAGTCACTTATACATCTATTTACATGGGATGTTTTTTTGTTAAAAACCATCCAGATTTTGATTAAAATAAATTTAGATCATTTAACGATCAATCCTTAGAAATATCAAAAGAAAGTTACCATTCAAACTAAAATCAAATATTTAAATATTTTTAGTTTTCAAGATAGTGAAGGTTTTGAAGTAAAACAAATTCTACAAATATAGATGAGGAAAAATTATGATAATCCTTCCACCATGTTAAGGGTGGATATAATAAATTATAGAATATATTTTTATCTAAAAAACCCAAAAATATATGAAAAACATATAGAAACAATAAGATTCTAATTCTAAAAAAATTAGACAGCATCATCTCTAAAGAAGAAAATAAGGGTTTTTTTGTCATTATTGGTACTATTAAAAGTCTGGGCATAATGAAATAGATTATTGGAAAAATATTTCTATGAACATAAATCAAGTAAATATATCGGTAAGGCATATGAAGCTTAAGAATATGAAATATCCATATATAGAGAATTTGACTACTCTAGAGAGGTTTGATATTATAAAGAATTCCTATGGAATATGAACTTTTTACTATTATTATGAAGAGACGTTGTTGTAACGACCCAAAATTTTGAATAAATCTTGTTTCCTAATTTTGTGTGTTATTTTATATTATACTCAACAAAACTATTTCATTTGATAACATGAGTATAATTAAAATTAGACCGTTGGGTTTCAACTGTTATATGACCATTGGTCAATATGACCGTTGGAAACTAAATGTTGCGATTATTGTCTCTAAATACAAGTGATCTTGGTTAATTAATATAGAAATAAGATGTGATGGCCTCATCCAGTAGTCTCGGGCCAATCGAAGACCATATAATAGAACTTGGGAAGGAGGTAGCACCACTGGTCTTTGCTCTAGACCAAACCCAAGCTGAACTTCATCGTGTGAAGCTAGAAAGGAATCGCCTTCGTAAGATGTTCAAACTGATAGAAATTACTACTCGTGCAATTTTGGTCGAGCTGCCCTCATATTCTCTCACCTTAGAACACCTTACACTTAGGTCCTATGTTGGGGTTATAATGGGCTATGTAAGGAGACCGTAATTGCTTTGTGTAATCCTTTGAGATAAATAAAATTGTGTTTTCTTCTTATGGTGAAGTTTGTAAATTTTCAAATGTCTGGATAAATGTAGGATGTATATTATTGATGAATTTGAAAAAAAAGGATATTTTAAAATATTTTTGTAAACCTTAAATAATTAATGATGTGTAAAGATTTTCAAAAAATGGTCTTCTACAAATGTGTTCAGTAAGAAATTTAGAGTCTAATAAGATCAACTTAATTTTTGGTGAATAGTAATTTATGAATAGTCATTTTATGCTTAGGATTAGTAATGTGACCAAATAGATTAGTAATATCACTTAAAGAAAGTATTAATATAATATATGCACCTTGATTAAGTAATGTGATACAATAAAATAGGTAAATAATGGTTTCAGAAATTATTAGTCAAGTATTAGTTTTTTTGTGCCGAATAGTGTTTTTTAATTAAAAATTAAGTTAAATATATTTAGAAAATTATTTTTATAAAATGGATTTCATTTTTGAATTCATATCATTGATATTATGTTAAGGTAATTTTTTGGGATTTTTCTGAAAAAGTTGAATTTTCGGTGAATAGTGAATTTTCAGTTTAGAGTCTCGGGTGTTTAATGACATCATTAATGATTTATTAAGTATTTAATCAATATGGTCTACTTATTAATAGTAAGATAAGTTATGAGGTGTCCCAAGTGTCCAATACCATGGGAAAATACCATGGGCAAGCCCATGGTTTTGCCAATACCACCAATGAGGTGTCCCTTGGCCATTAATGTCTGGTCTCCTCACTTACCCTATAAATACCAAGCCATTATCTCATCCTTTAGATTCCAAAAATCCTCATCAACTAAGTTCTGGTCTCCTTACCTCTCAAAGAGTCCTCCTGAGGTTCCCTCAAGCATCCCATGGTCCCAAACTTCAAGATTTCGAAGTTACTCTTCAAGGTAAGGGATCCTACCTCTCTCTTTCTTTCCAAGTACTCTCTTTTATGTCAATTCTTTTATGCTCCATGTTCTTATGTTTTTTATGTTCTTTTATATTAATCCTAATATCCTTTTCATTTTCATATTATTATAGACCCCCTATTTCTCTCATCAATTCATTTTAATAATGTTTAAGTGGCGCCGTTTGGCTGTCGAATTTTTAAGGGATTCTTCCACCCTTCTCATTTTCAAGTTCTATTTTCATGTAAAGTATTTAAAGTTAATTTTATTATGTTGGGGTATTATATCTATATCTATAATAATTATATTTTATGTTCATATTATGAGAGACCCTATTTTATCTCATCAATTAATTTTTTGAATTTTTAAGTGACGTCGTTAGGCTGCCGAATTTTCATAATAGAAATCTTATTTTTGTCTTCCTTCCATGTTTTTCATTTCATATGGTGTGTCTTTAAAATTTTATTACCATGTTCTTATATCCTTTATATCCTATCCCTCTACTTTTTTATGGATCATTTATGAGTGGGTGACCCATGTCCCCTCTCTTTTCAGTATTTTCTAAAACAATATAACATAGTCGTTATGCTGAAGAATTTTCGTCTCAAAATGTCTCTCTCCTTACCTAAAATTCTTTTATTTTATTAAGTGAATACTCAAATATCTTTCTTCTATAGGGGTATTCACATATATATCAAAATGTTCTATTTTAATTTTGGGACTTACATATATAAAACCTGCTTTCCTTTTTCTGTGGGTTTAAAGTGACATAAAGATCACGTCTTTAAAGCAGTTTTTATAATGTGATGACTATAAAATGAAACCCATTTATTTTAAGCTATATGGGTTGTTTATGAAATTATTGATGATGATATATGTGGATCACATGATTATAAAGGCAAATTTAATGTTGCGCCCTGATAGCGCTCCAATGCATTGGGTAAAGACTTAATCTCTAGAGATGGCCATTTTTAACGACACATTGGTGAATAACCTTGGTAATTGTTAATAACACCTTGGGGATGGACCTTGGTGAAATGGAAATGATTTTCTATGTTAAATGTTGTATCCACATCTTCATGTTATGAAACATGTTTTTTTTATATGCCTCATGATCTCTTTCTCATGCCTTAAAGTTATTTTTCATGACTTTTGATGTATCTCAAGTTCACATGTAAAGTGTTTCCCTTGTTTCCCTTACTCGGCCTTCTTCTCACCATTTCATTTGGTGTATGCTCCCAGGTTATGATATGTTGTAATGAACTTAGGATGAACAAATTAAGAATCCTTTAAAGTGTTTAAGAATAATATTTTATGCTGTCATATATTAAGTTCATGGTTTCCAAGACACTAAACCTTAAAGATCCTCGGTTTTGTATAATGTAATGAAAGTTTATGTGATAAAAAGGAGGGATGTGATAGTTGGTATAAAAGGATGGTTTAGTTATTTGTGTAAATTAGGATATGAAAACTTTAGGAATAACCCTATAGAAAAGTTTAAATATAGGAAATATTCCTTGTATTTTGATGAGTATTGAGTAAGTGGGTTCCAAACAAATAAATCTCTGTCTGGATATGAACAAGTAGAGGTGGCTCTGGCATAGATGTTCCTAGGAGTGAAAACTCTGACAAGGTTTTTCGGGCTTGACCTAGGGTAACCTAGTGCACGACAATGGTCCTTGATTCACTCTTGATTTGACACTCCTTAAGGATATGATTTGGTAAATTCATAAGCTTTGTATGAACCATTATTAAAGGGACAAAGATTAAGTAAAATAAAGATTCACAAAAGAATATATGATCATGGATAACCTAGATTGGAACCTAAGGGATCACAAGTTCAGGTATACTTTTCTTCTACAAGTTTATTCTTCTATGCTTTATGTTTCCTTTTCATGATTATTGTCTAAGTATTTAAACCCCCTAATTATACTTTCTTTTCTAAGTTAATGGCAGGAAATGGAAGAACATGTCCCAACAACCAATGTGATAGGAAATGTGATGATTTCCCTATTAAAAAGGTAGGGATGACGAGAGATCAAGTTTAACACATTGTAATTATGCAAAAATAGCTATCAAAAATCAAAATTAATAATTGGTACCTAGTTGAATGCCCAAATTCATCAAGGAAGAAGAAGACGAAGTCTCAAGGATGTTCATCTGATAAAGTTGATAAGGGAAATAAGACCCAATTTTCTTTATGCAAAAAGTATGGAAAGGGGCACAAAGGATAATGTCACAAAGGAACCAAGAGATGTTTTATGTTTGGGGTGATAGGGCATAAAGTAGCCAATTTATTTAAAAAATAGATAATGTGATGAATAGAGAAAAGGTTCGGTATATTGTACCTTATACTTTTCAATGTCATAAATGTGGAGAAGTTGGAAATTATCCAAGGAAATGCTCTCTTGGAAGGGATGAGAATCATGATGAGAATCAACAATCTTCAAGGACAAAGAAATAATGCAAGCCCTATGCTGAGACAGATCATGATGACTAAAGTACATGTAACTTCTTCGCAATAATTGTCTATGTCATGTTGTATTTTAGTTCGTGCCCTATGAGGATATCTTTAATTCTTTCTAAGAACATCAAGTCACTACCTAAGATGGTTTTATATCATTAAGAAAAACATCTATTGTTATGTACCACATGTTGATGTTGTGAAGATGTTCTTCTTGAAAAAAAAGATGATTAGGGGATTAAAATATTATTATTATTTTGGAATACGTTCACTATTTTGGGAACCTTATATGATTGAGGTAAAAAGATTACTATGGTATTTTCTTTGAGGAGTAAAGGGTGACTTATATTTTGAAGATTCGGTGAATTTAAGGTGAAATTATAGTAATTTAGGTTACTTATGGAAATGATTAACCTATATTGGGGAAAATATGTTTAGGTTAGTTACTTTTGTTATAAGATGTTAGGAGTGGTTGATGTTGTTTGGATATGAACGATAATGTTTATCTTGGAAGACTATGTTATCAAATCCTTATTATATTTGGGTTTCAATCTTAGTTTGGTTTATATTGAGGAATTTTAAGGACAATTATTTATGGAATGGTCTATGATGAACTTTGGGTAGTACCGTGGAACTTTGAAGATTTAAAGTAGTTTCCCAACCTATGGGGTTATTTCTTTTTGAAGAGTTGTCTTATCTTACCCTTTCTATTTTTGGGATAAATGTTTAAAGATATATATTTATTATTTTGAGGATTATGTGATTCTCTAGAAGACGATTCTTGTGCTTTGATGAGACCAAGTATTTTTTAATGCTCATTGTTTGGGGAAAAGATTAGTCTTGGTAGAAACTTATTAAAGGTTGAAACTCTACTTGAAGGTAAGTATATTTCCTTGTGTTTTTATTAAATGTAGTAAATTAATTCCTCAAAATTATTAAAAGGAACGTAAAACAAAAATGTTGTTGGTTTAAGTTTCCTACTGTGTAATCAAAGACCATTTAACCCATCACAAGTTGGTGATTTTCTGGTGGTTAAATTTCTCTTAGACATGTTTTCTATCACTCTCCATCAGACCATGCCCATTTATTTTCTCCTCCATATCCATGTTTTCCTACATGGAATCCTAGTATGGGTTAACTCTGGTGACCTTTGTACTTCCCTTTCTTTCTTTTAAAGTAATAGTGTTATTGACTCTTTTTCCGATGTGGGACTCTCAATGAAATTTCCAAGACCAATTTTAAAAATTGCGAGGATGCAATTTCTTAAGGGGGAAGATTGTAACGACCCGAAATTTTGAATAAATCTTATTTCCTAATTTTGTGTGTTATTTTATTTTATACTCAACAAAATTATTTCATTTGATAACATGAGTATAATTAAAATGAGACCGTTGGGTTTTGACTGTTATATGACCATTGGTCAATATGACCGTTGGAAACTAAATGTTGCGATTATTGTCTCTAAATACAAGTGATCTTCGTTAATTAATATAGAAAGATGATTCGATGGCATCGTCCAGTAGTCTCGGGCCAATCAAAGCCCATATAACAGAACTTAGGAAGGAGGTAGCACAACTGGGCTTTTCTCTAGACCAAACCCAAGTCAAACTTCATCATGTGAATTTATAATGGAATCGCCTTCGCGAGAAGTTCAAACTGATAAAAATTACTACTCGTGCAATGTTGGCTGATTCGCCCTCATATTCTCTCACCTTAGCACACCTTACACTTAGGTCCTATGTTGGGGTTATAAGGGGCTATGTAAGGAGACTGTATCTGCTTTGTGTAATCCTTTGAGATAAATAAAATTGTGTTTTCTTCTTATGGTGAAGTTTGTAAATTTTCAAATGTTCGGATAAATGTAGGATGTATATTATTGATGAATTTGAAAAAAAGGATATTTTAAAATATTTTTGTAAACCTTAAATAATTAATTGTTTGTAAAGATTTTCAAGAAATGGCATTCTACAAATGTGTTCATTAAGAAATTTAGAGTCTAATAAGATAAACCTAATTTTTGGTGAATAGTAATTTATGAATAGTGATTTTATGTTTAGGATTAGTAATGTGACCAAATGGATTAGTAATATCACTTAAATAAAGTATTAATATAATATAGCCACCTTAATTAAGTAATGTGATTCAATAAAATAGGTAAATAATGGTTTCAGAAATTATTAGTCAAGTATTAGTTTTTTGGGGGTAAATAGTTTTTTTAATTAAAAATTAAATTAAATATATTTAAAAAAATATTTTTATAAAATGGAGTTCATTTTTTAATTCAGAGCATTGATATTATGTTAAGGTAATTTTTTGGGATTTTTCGGAAAAAGTTGAATTTTTAGTGAATAATGAATTTTTAGTTTAGAGTCTTGGGTGTTTAATGACATCATTAATGATGTATTAAGTATGTAATCAATATGTTCGACTTATGAATAGTAATATAAGGTATGAGGTGTCCCAAGTGGCCAGTACCATGGGAAAATACCATGGGAAAACCCATGGTTTTTCCAATATCACCAATGAGGTGTCCCTTGGCCATTAATGCCTTGTCCCCTCACTTCCCCTATAAATACCAAGCCATTCTCTCATACTTTAGATTAAAAAAATCCTCCCCAACTAATTTATGGCCTCCTTACCTCCCAAGGAGTCCTACCAAGATTTACTCAAGCCTCCCAAGGTCCCAAACATCAATATTTCGAAATTACTCTTCAAGGTAAGGGATCACACCTCTCTCTTTCTTTCCAAGTACTCTCTTTTCTGTCAATTCTTTTATGATCCATGTTCTTATGTTGGGGATGTTCTTTTATATTCATCCTAATTTACTTTTCATGTTCATATGATGAGAGACCCCCTATTTTTCTCATCAATTCATTTTAAGAATGTTTAAGTGGCGTCGTTAGGCTGCCGAATTTTTAAGGGATTCTTTCACCCTTCTCATTTTCAAGTTCTATTTTCATGTCAAGTATTTCAAGTTAATTTTATTATTTTGGGGTATGATCTCTATATATATAATAATGATATTTTATGTTCATATGATTAGAGACCCTATTTTTTCTTGTCAATTCATTTTTTGAACTTTTAAGTGACGTCGTTAGGCTGCCGAATTTTCATAAGAGAAATCTTATTTTTTTCTTCCTTACATGTTTTTCATTTCATATGGTATGTCTTTAAAATTTCATTACCATGTTCTTATATCCTTTATATACTGTCCCTATACTGTTTTATGGATCATTTATGAGTGGGTGACCCATGTCCCCTCTCTTTTCAGTATTTTCTAAAACCCTATAACATAGCTGTTATGCTACAGAATTTTCGTATCAAAATGTCTCTCTCCTTACCTCAAATTCTTTTATTTTATTAAGTGAATACTCAAAGATATTTATTCTATAGGTTTGTTCACATATATATCAAAATTTTATATTTTAATTCTGGGACTTACATACATGAAACCCTCTTTCCTTTTTCCATGGGTTTAAAGTGACATAAAGATCACATCTTTAAAGCAGTTTTTAAAATGTGATGACTATGAAATGAAACCCATTTATTTTATGCTATATGGGTTGTTTATGAAATTATAGATGATGATATATGTGGATCACATTATAATAAAGGAAAATTTAAGGGTGCGCCCTGATAGCACTCCAATGAATTGGGTAAAGACTTAATCTCTAGAGATGACCATTTTTAATGACACCTTGGTGAATAACCTTGGTAATTTTTAATGACACCTTGGGGATGGACCTTGGTGAAACAAAAATTATTTTCTATGTTAAATTTTGTAGCCACATCTTCAATTTATGAAACACGTTTTTTTTATATGCCCCATGATCTCTTTCTCATGCCTTAAAGTTATTTTTCATGACTTTTGATGTATCTCAAGTTCACATGTAAAATGTTTCCCGTGTTTCCCTTAATAGGCCTTCTTCTCACCCTTTCCTTTGATGTATGCTCACAGGTTATGAGATGCTGTAATGAACTTAGGATGAAAAAATGAAGAATCCTTTCAAGTGTTTAAGAATAATGTTTTATGTTGTCATGTATTAAGTTCCTGGTTTCCAAGACACTAATCCTTAAAGATCCTCAGTTTTGTATAATGTAATGAAATTTTATGTGATAAAAAGGCGGGAGGTTATAGTTGTGATGTGGACCAACCATTTATACACCTAAAATTAATAATAAAATAATAATATATAAACTTTGGTATAAATATAAGGTAACCTTGGAAAACACGTTGATGAAAGAAGGTATGAAGAATAATCCCAATTATTAAATATAGCAGATATACAAAAAATGAAGCATTTTCTGTGTTATGGTAACAGTGTTTGAAACATGTAAATGTGTATACAAGTCATTTATTTTTTTATTAAAAGAATAATAGGCTAGTAAAGAGACAAAAATAATGAATTGGTGAAAATTCTCTCAAGAATCTATGTAGAGATCAAAAATAAGGTGAGTCAATTTCAAAAGATCTTTTGATTATTAGTCCATGTGAGTTAGAAAAGTAAAGAAGAATGGAGAAAGAATAAGATAAATAAACTTATTAAGTAATTTATTTATTCCATCATAATAAACTGAAATTTATGGTAGGTTTTCAACAAATGAAAACCCAATATTTTTAAAAGAACTATTTAGGTGATGTAATATGGATGGAAATTCTTCCATAAACTATTTAATCTTATTTCTAGAACAATAAGAGTTATTAAATAAAATAAATATGGAACAAGGTTAGGGATTTTTATTTTTAACTTATCAAAAATGAACATCCCACATAAAATATTCCAAATCACGAAGAATTACATGTTGTCCAAAGTAAAGACAGAATTGATAAAATGGTGTACAAGTATGAGGAATACATTTAAGGGTGGAGAGAAAGAGGAAACCTGGTAGAGAAGAAATTATTAACCTTAAGATTCTCATTAAGTAATAAGATATTCTACCTTATTACCATAATTTTTTTTGTTATTTCAATATAGAGAATTGAAGATAATTAAATAAGGTGAGTAAGTTGTCATGTGTTAATAGAAATTTATAAAGGAGCAAGTTGGAATAACTATTTTGTACATAGTAAATGTATGAATTGATTGATACTGGTGGATTCTATGCATGATGTATCTTCAATTATATCTAATTAAACAATCCATACTTAAAAATAGAAATAGATTTCATACCTTAATGTGGAATAACATGAAGACAGTTCTTCCAAAGGTAAGTTGTCCCATGCAAATCAAAAATTTCTAGACCGCCCCTTTTAAAAAAGTATAAGTTAAAGGTATCCAAGCACATTTTTTACCCTTACTTTTAATATATTAAATATTTTCTAAATGGGGTGATGGATGATGATAAATTTTAATTCAAGGGGGAGTCTTATATACTTTACATGAAATTTTTAATATGATTATTGAGAATGGTGAATTATATGTGTGTGTGTTATTTTTCTTAATAAATTTATATATATAACCCTTAAAAGATATTTCTAGGACTGTTATCAATTTTTAAGAGAAATTATAGAGATATTTTAATACCTTGGTTACTCACTTTCGTTTTATGCACTAGGTTATCCCATATAGATTTTGATTTGTTTAGAAATATTCTTATATCTATGAGAATATGTGATAGAGATAATATTTTCATAATTTTTCATATGTTTTTCAATGATTTAACCCCTTCCAATTAATCAATTTGATCTGATTTGCATCATTTTAGTATTTTGGTGAATTATGGGATTAATTGTGGAAATTGGTTAATTCTGGAAATTTAGCAGTTTTGTGGAGCTTCTGTATTTCGGGAATTTCTTTTATATTTTTGATCCAAATTGTATGGTTTCTTTTTTTTAGGATTTCTATGCTCGTGGGATTCATTTTATCCTTCTGGACCCAAAGCTCAATCCATCATTTGGAAGCTCAAATTCAGCTCACAAACCAGGCCTCGAAAACTGTGTGCAGATTTGGAAGGTTTTAATGATGAGCTTTTATCTATAATATGACCGATCCAATGGAGCTGATATTAAACAAGGAGCTGGAAGGGGAATTAATGAACATCTTTCATTAAGGAGGCCACGTCTGAATCGTCTGTTTGAAAGGTCTTAATGTCATGGGAAGTTGGAGTTGTGGAAGACGAAGAGTTACCTGGATAGAATTAAATATCCGGAGTAATGTGGTCATATCTCCTTCATACGTGGACCAATTAGGTTCATATTTTGTGGGTCGACAGAAGAGATGGAGGGGAACAACTTTCAAGAAGGACTAATTCCAAAATGCTGTTATTTACTATGCCAACCGGACTCCAGCTTTCGGGGGAGTAATTTTGGAGGGAAATTTTCTACTCCCCAAGCCTATAAATAAGAGTATTCACTTCCATTCAAAGGGGTTGAAGAAGGTGAAAGAAGGGCTGTGCTGGAGGATTGAGTTATTTATGTTCTTTGTATTTTCTATTTTCTTTTTACTTAGTTTTATTATTCTCTCTTCTTCCCCTTTCAACTCTAATACCCTTCACATGGAGGGGTAAAACCTTTGAGTGATTGGGGAAGAGGGAGTTTTCTTTTGTAATGTTGGAGTTTTGTGCTTAAATGTAAAACCTTATCTTTCTTCTGAATGAAATCTATTATCAGTGTTTCCCAATTCTATTAATGCGATCGTGTTTTGAGTTTGGTTTATTCATTTTTAATAGCTTTGGTTAAAGACTTTTTATCTCCCTCCGCCTAGTGCAATTTGTCTCGATCGAGCAGATTGTGTTAGGTGGTGAGTGTTTAACGATCGTTGGCACGTGTGTGAACTAGTAAACTTTTTCTATAGTTATAAGGAGCAACAATTCCCAATTGGGACCTGCCTTAGTTGTTTAGGAATTGTTTATGAACTTCCATGCACATAGGAGTGAGTTCAATTTTCTTCTTTAACCAAGGGTGATAGATGACTCGATCGAGGAGTATTTCATTTGTCATTCAAAAGGAAAAGAGGTGAGATGATATTTGTGACTATGATGACATTAAAAAACGTGATCCTACCCTGACCCCATCACTCTCTTAATCCATTAGTGTTCAACCTTTCTTTTCAATTGCTTTCTTTATTTTTGAACTCAAACAGCTTTCAAAAAGAACATCTTCTTCTTTCTTTAATTTAAGTGACAAATGTAATTTTTGTGCACTCATCTCTGGAGACAACTTAGGTTACCCACTTTGCTACATTTTAACTTAGGTTTTATTTTTTTTTTCACACCCCACGACAGGCACGTGTCAAAACTTGGCGCCGTTGCTGGGGAGGTAGTGCCAACAGTTTTTTCTTCTTCTTATTTGTTTTCTCTTTTCTTAATTTCATTCCAAGTTGCATGACTAGAACCTCAAACACTGAACCTTGCCCCATTGATCCTCAAATTGAAAGAAATTTTTTTAATAGGCTTAGAAACCTCAATTTACAATCTGAATTTGAGGAAATTTCTCTCATAGACTCGAGTGAAACTTCAAGTGTTCACTCTGAGCATGTCATAATGGCTGGAAATCAAACCCCAACTCTCAGAGACCTTTGTGCCCCACAATTCCTTAATCAGAATAATCAACTTGTCATGCCAGTGTTACAAAATGATTTTGAGATGAAACCTAATATGATATCGTTGCTTCCAAAGTTTCATGGTTTGGCAGGTGAAGATCCCAACAAGCATATTAAAGAGTTCACACATGTCTGCTCAACCTTCAGGCCACGTGGAGTAGCTGAGGAACAAGTAAAGTGGAAGGCATTCCCATTTTCATTAGAAGGAGCTGCGAAAGAATGGTTGTATAGTCTACAACCTGGAGATGTGGATGATTGGAATGACCTGGTGAGATGCTTCATGCAAAGATTCTTCCCCGCCTCTAGAAGCACAGCCATCCGAAAGGAGATCTATGCCATCAAACAATCATCTGGAGAAACTCTTTATGAGTACTGGGAAAGATTTAAAAAGCTATGTGCCAGTTTCCCACATCAAGCCATCGAGGATCATCACTTTCTTGTCTTCTTCTATCAAGGCTTACTAGACAATGATAGGAACCTTCTGGATGCATCATCTGGAGGTGCTTGATTGACAAGTCGCCAGAAGAAGCAAAAGGTTTGATTGAGAAGATTTCTCAGAAATTGCAGCAGTTTGGTACAAGAGGTACTGGAACAAGAGGTATTCATGAGGTACGAACTTCTCATCCATCACCCTTACTAGAAACTAAGATTGAAGAGCTAACTAGTTTGGTGAGACATATAGCCTTGAAACAAGTGGGCGACCAACAAGCACCAACTAAGGTATGTGGTTTATGCAAATCACCTGATCATTTCACTAACCAATGTGCTGAAATACAGGGAATGGAAACTTGTGCGGAAACCTTTCAACCAAAATAGTACCAACAAAATCAAGGATGGAGAGAGCCAAACCATTTTCAATATGGGTTTGGAAATCATCAGAATCAAGCTAGACCCCCATTCCAGCAACAATTCCCAAAGCCCCCACCATTTCAACAAAAGAAATCTTATAGCTAGCCTTCTCATCACCAACAACCCACTTTCTTAAAATCCTATGAGCAGCCATCAACCAGTGCACAACCCATAATTTTGAACCAACATCATATATCTGATATTGAGGGACAGAAAGGCTCTGTAAAAGATTTGACCACCAAGTTTGAAGGTCTTATGGAATTCCTAACCAAAAATCCTGGGAAACTTCCTTCCCAAACAATCCTAAACCCAACGGAGAATGTCAGAATGATAACAACAAGAAGTGGAAAAGAGATCACACCACCAGAATCCCAAGAAACTGAAACAAGACCACTTGAGTTAAGGGAGAATGAAGTTGAAAAATCCGAAAAATATGTGAAAATTCATTGTGAAGAAGAGAAGAAAGAGGAGGAAGAGAAGGATATGCCAAGGAAGAAGAGACCAGAAACACCATTTAAAAGGAAACAAAGGGAGAATAAAGACTTACCCCCTCCATTTCCATAAAGGATTATTGAATCAAAGAAATTGCAGGATGAAGCACTTCAAAAAGAAATTATTGACACCTTCCAGAAAGTAGAAATCAATATCCCCTTACTTGAAGCAGTCAAACAAATTCCAAAGTATGCTAAATTTTTGAAGGATCTGTGTACTAAGAAGAGGAGACTTCAAGGGAATGAAAGGATCAACTTGGGAAGAAGTGTCTCAGCCCTTATCACACCACAATTGCCAACCAAATGTCAAGATCCAGGGACATTTTCTATTCCATGCACCATTGGTTCTTTAAATTACTCGAATGATTTGTGTGATTTAGGTGCTTCGATTAATGTATTGCCTCACTTGGTATACACTTATTTGCAGATGGGAGACTTGAAGCCCACAAGAGTGGTGGTCCAGCTTGCGAACAGATCCACAGTTTTCCCTGCAGGAGTTTTGGAGGATGTCCTTGTGAAAGTCAAAGATCTCTTATTCCCAGCTGACTTCTACGTGCTCAACATGGAAGAAGATAGGAGCCTGTCACATTCACCCATCATTTTGGGGAGACCTTTCTTGAAGACGGCGAATACCATCATCAATGTCCATGAGGGGACACTCACCATGGAGTTTGGAGAGAGCACGATCCACTTCAATATTTTTGAATCCATGAGGCACCCATCAGATGATCACTCCCTCTTTTCACATTCTCATGAAGTTGGTGCAGAACCCATTGAAGAATCAGGTATGCTTTCTGAATTCTTAGACTTAGGAGAGACTTCTTCCATCGGAAATATCATTGAACATGTGGATGCCCAACATGCTAAAGATTCTAACTTCACGTGGGAGGAAGAGGTAAAGTCTGATTTCTTTGATGATTTATTAATTGATGAGGAATATGATATGGTTTCTTGTGTGCAGGAGATCCAAATTTTGGAAGAGAGAGATGTCAATTTAATTTCATCCCTTGAGCATCCCCCAGATTTGGAACTCAAACCACTCCCCACTGATTTGAAATATGTGTACCTTAGGGAGGGTGAGAAACTACCAGTGATAATCGCTAATAATCTCTCTGAAATCCAAGAGAAATCATTGATAGATATTTTGAGAGATAATATAAAAGCAATAGGGTGGAGTTTAGGTGATATTCCAGGAATCATCCCAAATATATGCTCACATAGAATTTTTCTTGAGGGAGATTCCAAACCTGTCAGGCAACCCCAAAGGAGGTTGAATCCCACTTTAATGGAGGTTGTGAAGAAGGAGGTTGAGAAGCTATTGTAATCTGGGATCATCTATCCTATCTCAGAGTTACAATGGGTTATCCCAATTCATGTAGTTCCAAAAAAACTAGCCTAACCACTGTGAGGAATGAAAAGAATGAATTAATCCCTGTGAGAATTCAAAATAGCTGGAGAGTGTGCATTGATTTTAGGAAGTTGAATCAGGTCACTCGGAAAGATCTTTTCCCCATTCCCTTCATTGATCAGATGTTAGAGAGATTGGCTGGGAGAACTCATTATTGGTTTTTGGATGGATTTTCAGGTTATTTCCAGGTACCCATTGCTCTTGAGGATCAAGAGAAGACAACCTTTACATGTCCCTTTGGAACTTTTGAATATAAAAGGATGCCATTTGGATTATGTAATGCTCCAGGTATGTTTCAGAGGTGCATGGTAAGTATATTTTCTGATCACATTGAAGATTTCTTGGAGGTTTTCCTGGATGATTTCACGGTGTTTGGAAACTCTTTTGATCATTGTTTGAAAAATCTGGAAAACGTTTTGAAAACCTGCATTGAAAAGAATCTCGTTTTAAATTTTGAAAAGTGTCATTTCATGGTTGAGAGAGGTATTGTTCTTGGTCATGTCATTTCCAAAAAGGGCATTGAAGTTGATAAGTCAAAAATTGAAGTGATAAATTCTTTGCCTTACCCAACTTTTGTGAAGCATGTTAGATATTTTTTAGGACATGCAGGATTCTACAGGAGGTTTATCAAGGATTTCAGTAAGATTTCTCTCCCTCTCTCTAGATTTCTTTTGAAATATTCTGATTTTGATTTCAATAGTGCATGTAGGTAATCCTTTGATGAGATGAAGAGGAAATTGATTGAACCACTGGTGATGCAGCCACCAAATTGGGAAGAACCATTTGAGCTACTTTGTGATGCTTCCAACAAAGCAGTTGGAGAAGTCCTTTCTCAGCGAATTGAGGGCCGGCCAAAAGTCATTGCATATGCTTCAAGAACCTTGGATGCAACTCAATTCAATTACACAACCACATAAAAGGAGTTTTTAGCAGTTATTTTTTCTTTGGAAAGATTTAGATCATATCTTCTTGGAACTAAAGTCACTTTATTTTTTGATCATGCAGCTCTCAGGTACTTGATGAAGAAGGCTGAAGCTAAACCGAGGCTGGTGAGATGGATGTTAATGCTAAAGGAGTTCAACATAGAAATCAAGGACAAAAAGGGATCTGAGAACAAAGTGGCTGATCATTTAAGCAGACCTCCTAACACTGCTGAAGTTGAAATTCCAGAGAAAGAACCATTGAATGATCACCTTCCAGGAGAGCAGTTGTACTTGGTTAGAGGAGAAGTTCCTTGGTATGCTGACATGGTCAATTATCTGGTAACATCTCAAGTTCCATCTCATTTCAATTCTCATCAAATTCAAAAACTGAAAGCTGAATCTAGATATTACATTTGGGATGATCCATTTCTTTGGAAGATTTGTAATGACCAAGTGATAAGAAGATGTTTTCTAGAGAGTGAAATTGGTTCTGTCTTTGAGTTTTGTCACACATTAGCTTGCGGATGCCACTTTGGACCTAAAAGAATAGCAAGGAAGGTTTTAGAATTTGGACTTTATTGGCCAACCATTTTTAAAGATTCTCATGAATTTTGCAAAAGGTGTCCAAAATGTCAGTTTTCTGGAAACATCTCAAAGAGACAAGAAATGCCCCAACAACCACTTAATTTTTGTGAGATTTTTGAAGTTTGGGGGATATATTTTATGGGACCTTTCCCAATATCATTTGGAAATTCTTATATCTTACTTGCGGTTGATTATGTTTCCAAATGGGTGGAAGAAAAAGCCACCAGGACTGATGATGCTAAAGTTGTTTGTGATTTTGTCAGGACTAACATATTTTGTAGGTTTGGAGTGCCTAGATCCATCATCAGTGATCAAGGGACTCACTTTTGCAATAGGATAATGGAGGCTTTGCTGAAGAAGTATGGGGTGCATCATAAAACATCAACTCCCAATCACCCACAAACAAATGCTCAAGCTGAAGTGTCCAACAGGGAAATCAAAGGAATTTTGGAGAAGACTGTTAAACCAAACAGGAAGGATTGGAGCCAGAAGCTGGAAGACACATTGTGGGCTTATAGAACAACCTACAAGACCCCGATTGGAATGAGTCCATATAGGCTGATTTATGGAAAAAGTTGTCACCTACCTGTGGAACTGGAGCATAAGGCGTATTGGGCTGTGAGGAAGATGAATTTGGATCTTGAAAGTGCTAGGGAAGAGAGAAGGTTGCAGTTACAGGAGCTAGAGGAAATTAGAAGAGAAGCATTTGAAAATTCCAAGATTTACAAAGAGAGAACAAGAGTGGCTCATGACAAGCTGATCCAACCGAAAGAATTCCATCCTGGAGATAAAGTGCTGCTATTTAATTCAAGACTCAAGCTGATTCCAGGTAAACTTCGTTCCAAATGGGAGGGTCCTTTTATAGTTACTCATGTATATCCTTTTGGTGTTGTTCAAATTGTGAAGGATGGAAAGTATAAGTCGTTCACTATTAATGGGCACAGGCTGAAGAAATTACATGGGACCATTCCATCAGACCCAGGGGAGGAGATCCCGCTCCTACAAGCTGTCTATTAATAAGATCCATCAGGTTATACCTCTCCTTTACACTTGTTTGTTGCTGTGATTCATTCTAAAATCTGCTTACATGTTAAATCCATTTAAATGCATTGAGGACACTGCATCATTTAAGTGTGGGGGAGGGAACCTTTGTAGTTTTGGATTTTCATTTGTTGTTTGTTTTCAAAAAAAAAATTGTGATTTTTCAAAAATAAAATTGTGTGTTTATTTTTCAGTTTATTTTTTGTGTGTTTTTGAAACTTTTGAGATGAAAAGATTATCATTGCTATTTTTGAAACCCATGTCATTGAGTGAACCAATTTATTCCATGAACTGAGCTTAAATGAATGCTGAAAATGATTTTGTTTCAAGTTCAATTATTTGGTAATTTCATGAAAAGTACTCTGTTTTTTGAATCCCATGCCACATCTCACTGTCATTATATTTGAAATCACTTTCCTGTGAGGCTTCTGAACCATTATTTTTGTATTCTTTTCATTCACCTCACTTCTTGAGAGAACCAGACCATGCTTGTTTTAACCAGAATTTGATTCATTCCTTTCAAAACATGAGGGTTTGGGGTACATGTGTTTTAAATGATTGAGGCATTTCTTTGGTTTGAAATCCCCCTTTTCAAGATAATCCCTTTCATTCTGGCCTACCTTGTAAATTAATCCTTGTAGCCCATAGAAGCCATTAACATCCTGTTAGGATAGCCACATTACAAGCCAATTTTCCCTTTCCAACCTGCTCTTGAAGTGAAATTGCATGATCTAGTTGAACTTAAATGTTGGGGAAGCTGTCTTGTGTTGTGCTACCTCATTTGGTGAAACTTTGGGTGGGAATTCAAATGCTGAAGAGATGTGTGTGCTGATGAAAAATAATTATGTTAAAATCTGTGCCTTTTCTGGAGCTTTCATGATTAAAGAAGTTGTGTCTTTCTATAGCTTCTAATGGAGAAAGAAAGTTATGCCTTTTCTGGAGCTTTCAAGAAAATCATGCTTAAGAAGATTGAAATTTTTCTGAAGAAATGTGGAGCTGTTTGAACATTTCTTGATATTTCATGACGATGGAGCTGAATTTCTACTAAGTGGAGTGAGGAGGATACCATACTTGAGTGAAAATTAGAATTGTGCAATTTTGCTTCAAAAAGATCCAAGCCTTCCTCATTCAGCCTCAGAATTTTTCACATAAAAATCCTACCAACCAAAAGCCACAGAACAACCTTGAAAAGTCCTCATGATAAAAAAATGTCCTTGACTCACATCGGGTAGAGAAGTAGGAGTTTTTCAAACCTATGGTGACCCTTGCATTGGTTTGGTTGAGAAAAACTTTGTTGAAAATTGATATTTGTGGGATGAGAGAAAATTAATGTGAGGTAGGTGTATTGTGTGCATGGGAGGAGAAATGAAGAGGAAAAATATTTAATGATCTGATGTGAGAACTTGTAATAATGGTTATGGATGAGGCATGATAACTTTTATTTCTTGGTGTGGAATTGGTGGATCTAAATGGCATGTGTTTCGAATTTGGTTTCATTTGATTTTGATTTTAACTTGTCCGGGAGTCCAAGTGCTAAGTGTGGGGGAATTGATAGAGATAATATTTTCATAATTTTTCATATGTGTTTCAATGATTTAACCCCTTCCAATTAATCAATTTGATCTTATTTGCATCATTTTAGTATTTTGGTGAATTATGGGCTTAATTGTGGAAATTGGTTAATACTGGAAATTTAGCAGTTTTGTGGAGCTTCTGTATTTTGGGAATATCTTTTATATTTTTGATCCAAATTGTATGTTTACTTTATTGTAGGATTTCTATGCTCGTGGGCTTCATTTTATCCTTCTGGACCCAAAGCTCAATCCATCATTTGGAAGCTCAAATTCATCTCACAAACCAGGCCTCGAAAACTGTGTGCAGATTTGGAAGGTTTTAATGCTGAGATTTTATCTCGAATCTGACCGATCCAATGGAGCTGATATTCAACAAGGAGATGGAAGAGAAATTAATTAACATCTTTCATTAAGGAGGCCACGTCTTAATCGGCTTTTTTCAAGTTCTTAATGTCATGGGAAGTTGGAGTTGTGGAAGAGGAAGAGTCACCTGGACAGAATTAAATATCCGGAGTAATGTGGTCATATCTCCTTCATACGTGGACCAATTAGGCTCATATTTTGTGGGTAGACATACGATATTGATGGGAACAACTTTAAAGAAGGACTAATTCCAAAATTCTGTCATTTACTATGCCAACCGGACTCCAACTTTCGGGGGAGTAATTTTGGAGGGAAATTTTCTACTCCCCAAGCCTATAAATAAGAGTATTCACTTCCATTCAAAGGGGTTGAAGAAGGTGCAAGAAGGGCTGTGATTGAGGATTGAGTTCTTTATGTTATTTGTATTTTCTATTTTCTTTTTACTTAGTTTGATTATGCTCTCTTCTTCCCCTTTCAACTCTAATACCCTTCACATGGAGGGGTAAAACCTTTGAGTGATTGGGGAAGGGGGAGTTTATCTTTTGTAATGTTGGAGTTTTGTGATTAAATGTAAAACCTTATCTTTCTTCTGAATGAAATCTATTATCAGTGTTTCCCAATTCTCTTAATGCAATCGTGTTTTGAGTTTGGTGTATTCATTTTTAATAGCTTTGGTTAAAGACTTTTTATCTCCCTCCGCCTAGTGCAATTTGTCTCGATCGAGCAGATTGTGTTAGGTGGTGAGTGTCTAACGATCGTTGGCACGTGTGTGAACTATTAAACTTTTTCTAGAGTTCTAAGGAGCAAAAATTCCCGATCGGGACTTGCCTTAGTGGTTTAGGAATTGTTTATGAACTTCCATGCACATAGGAGTGAGTTCAATTTTCTTCTTTAACCAAGGGTGATAGATGACTCGATCGAGGAGTCTTTCATTTGTCATTAAAAAGGAAGAGAGGTGAGATGATATTTGTGACTATGATGACATTACAAAACGTGATCCTACCCTGACCCCATCACACTCTTCATCCATTAGTGTTCAACCTTTCTTTTCAATTGATTTCTTTATTTTTGAACTCAAACAGCTTTCAAAAAGAACTTCTTCTTCTTTCTTTAATTTAAGTGACAAACGTAATTGTTGTGCACTCCTCTCTGGAGACAACTTAGGTTACCCACTTTGCTACATTTTAACTTAGGTTTTATTTGTTTTTGTCACACCCCACGACAGGCACGTGTCAATATGTGATGTCAATCCTTCTCTCAATTAATTCAATCCAAAATCAAAATCAGAATTAGGAGGAGAATTCATTTGAATACAAGTGGTGTCCAACCACTATAAACACCCCTATATATTTTTTATCAATAAGGATGAGGTAAAAAGGAGATAATATGAATACATATTGATATAAAATTATTTTAGGGTATTGACAATAAACACAAATGGTATATTGAAGAGGCCATGTCAAATGTTTTATTTTTTTCAATAAGTATGAATGTTTTAATGATAAAGATATTGTCAACATGTGTTAAAGAAGGAATTGTTTGGATGTTTCATGGTTTAAATTCTCAATCTTGTTTTAAAAGATCATTGAGTTCATAATACATGTATATTTAGGATTGAAGGATGGATTAAATCAATTCTTTAAAGCATGGAATTATGAGATCTCATGATAAAGATACTTTCCATTGGTTTTATGTGGTGCATTTTTTGGGAATGTTTGAGAATAAATATAAAGGTGGTAATAATTATTTATATTTAAAAAATAATTAAGTGGGTAGTAATCATTGAATAATATTTAATTAAATGAAAAAATATATTACATTAGTTACATTTAATAGTTATAATGCTAAAATATATCACTTTAGAGAATTCCAGCCCTGTGATTTAACAAGAATGTGGGAAATATACTTGGATGAAGTTGAGAAAATTAAAAATTATGTCTGGAGAATGAGTATTTATTATTAGGAATTATAAGTTGTCACTAGACTACTCATATATTTCTAAACATCTTTCAAAGTAATTTTACACTTAGAAAGACTTCTTATGAGGCATTTGAGTGGTTGGATTATATTATTATAATTCATTATCCTACCCCTTTTAATTTTAAAAAGTAATATCTAATATATTTATAGATAAAAAAATATTCAAAAGTTAATTTAGGAAAACCCAATTAGCCATCCATCACAAGCATAGTCATCCAAGAAGTCATAGAGGAGTTGAGAAAAGTATATCATGGGTGGGCATTATCATGAGGTGGGAATGAGAATGGGGAAACTCTTGAGAAGATATTAATGGTGCATGGTTGAAATGTAGACCTCAAAACAAGTCTATTCCAAATTATTTAAACGGATCCCTTTATCATGAAACTTATTATTAAGCACCAACCAATTGATATAAATAGTGATGTGATATTCTCTATGTGGGGGTATTTTTCATAACATAAAGGTGGTAACTTTTTTTTCTATGGAATTATATGGATCATCATCAAACTCCTGCATGGGGTTTTCATGGTGAAGCCTCATGTAGTGACTAATGTGAATCATAAGTATCCTGAGACGATACATTAAAAAGTGTGGACATTTTATGTCTATCAAAATATGATCATGAAGTTCTATGGAAGAGAAATATAGAAAATGGATCCTTATAAAATTTAAAAAAACATTTATAAAGATGAACTGAAAGTTATGATTATTTAATTGGAAGATGTTTGTGGATTCATGTAAGTGGGTCTATTATGTAAGGTGATCTTATATGTGAGGGTATCGTCTATGTAAAGATATCGATGTAAGGGGATAGCCACGTATAAAGATCCATATATATGAGGATCAATCTAATGGAATCTACTTGAAAACATCTATGTAAGGGTATATCAATGTAATGAGGTCCACAATAATCTTTTTGGCATAAATTTTAAAAAAATATGACAATGATATGTATATTTTCATGCATACATGGATTTATATAAACAATTTATTTTCGGTAAGAATAAAAATGACAAGGAATGATTTTTCCAAAATTTTAAAGAAACTATTTAAATGTTGAGTCTTTAGGTATATCAAAGAGAAATAAATATCAAGCAAGGTAGACTAGAAATATGGAGTTTTAAAGAGTATGTATTTTATATTCCTAGATGAAATAATTCATGGAGACTCAACACACTAATATAATGATAACAATATTCACATGATAAGGTGAATATAAATATATATGAAGAATAATATAAAATGATTTTGATCTGACTCGGATATTATATTTTCATGTTCTAAGGGTCCATGAAAAAAATGGAGAACATTAAACCAGTGTTCATATCAAAAGATACACCAATAGATGAGGAAGAAAGAATAAGAACAGAGAGCCTTTAACCTATTATGAACATTAAGAATCAATATATATAAAATAAGTTGAAGATAAAAATATGGATATGATAAGGGACCAAGCTTATTATTGTTTTTGAAGATCTTTGTATTGAGATCCTTGATTAGAAGAAAACCATTGTGATCAATATACACAGTGAGTTTGAGAAGATGCAACAAAACTAGTTTTCATGAATTTCTTTTATATACTATATTGAAATTCAATTATTTTTTCTTGAGGGAGAAAATTTTATTCATTTGATTGAGTGGTATCTGAATCTAGAAGGTTATATCTTTTTAAAGAGTTATTTAAAGAATACTTTCAAAGAACTGGTGGTTCAAATATTAACAATGTCATTATTCATTGAAATAAGTGGATGATACCATCCCTTGTGGAAAATGGAAAATACTTAAGAAAAAATTATGTGTGAATTGATCTAAAATTGTAATAACTAGAAATTATAGTTATAATAAAATCCATGTCTCAAAAAAGGTCAAACAAGAAAAGGAGTTTTCTTTGTCCAACCCTGTAAAAACATTATGTCCTTCTTTCTTTGCTTATTTCTATATTTCATACTGATGTAAGGGTTTTCCACTCATTAATAATTCCTTATCTCTTAATTAGGATAGAGGTTCAAGTATACAAGGGTCACTACTGGAAAATAGTTCTATACCCACGGTTTTACAAAAAATCGTGGGTATAGGGTACCCCAATACCCACAGTTTTACAAAACCGTGGGTATAGGGATAGTATGTGAAACTATACCCACGGTTTTCCAAAACTGTGGGTATAGGCCACCTACACTCACGGTTGTGCCAAAAACTGTATGTATAGTTTCCTTTTAAGACTTATACCCATGGTTTTGGAGGAAACTGTGGGTATAGGGTATTTTCTGAAGACCTATACTGACGGTTCTTCAAAACTGTGGGTATTGGGGTTTTTTTTAAAGATCTTTACCCACGGTTCTCTAGAACCGTGGGTATAGATTTCCCACGTTATGGAGGGCAATGAAAATTAGGCAGGACATGAAAAACATTTGGCGGGAAGACATTTTTTCACATTTTAGATTAATATATTTACATAAATATAAATATATACTTTTAAAAATTATTTAGCTCAGTTGGTAAACTCTTCTCCGTGGGTGCTGTAGGTTGCGGGTTCCATTTCTGTATTTAACATTTTTCAAAACACAGATCATATTAATATATATACGCAGATGTATGTATATATATCAAATTAAAAATGATAGCTTGCTTGGTCCCTTGGGGAGGCGCGACCGTGAGGCTTATTGTGAGACGCGGGTTTGAATCCCCCTACCTGCGTTTTTTGAATTTAAATACCCCACGTGGATCATATTAATATATATACATAGATGTATGTATATATAAAAATTAAAAATAATAGCTCGTTTGGTCCCTTGGTGGAGCGCGGCCGTGAGGCGCAGCGCAAGGTGCGGGTTCAAATCCCCCCTGAGCGCTATTTTTTAATTTAAATACCCCATGGTTTGAAAATCGTGGGGTCTGTTGTATGCCACTCTAGAACAGTGGTGTGCCACAATTTGACTCTCTTATACCCATGGTTCTCCAAAACCGTGGTTATAGGCTGAGACCCCTATACTGACGCCTTTCCAGCCCACGGTTCCCAAAACCGTGGGTATAGGTCATTTTTCCAATAGTGGGTAAAATTCAAGTAAAAAAGTAACACTTGGTAAAATTGGGTAAACACTAATTCACCCCCTCCCAGTGTCCCAACATGATCTACTGGGATCTACACATCACTTATAAATCCAAGAACCTTCTAAATTTTAATTTATTATATGCACCCATTTTTCTATCAAAAATATTAAGTTATAGGTTGGAATCAGTATAAATAAAAGCGAATTAATCAAAAAAGGGTTTTGATGACAAAAAAAATTCTTAATTTACCTATTATAAATTATTAATATTTATTTGGTTTGGTTTTGTATTAACACCAGTTTAAAGGAATTTCTTCACTGATATTTTTATTTCCATTAAACATGTTAGTGACATTGAATTTTTTTTTGTAAATTAAAATGTTTTATTTCTACCCTTAACCAATAAAAAAATAATCTCTAGCATGTTATAAGTGTTTTCCTTGGATTGTTTAATTATATTTCTTCATGTATTTTTTAAATGAAATGATAAATCCTTTCCTACAATTGACTTAGTGATCAGTAAGTATATTTAAGTGTATATCTTAAAGTTATTTTATTTTTCAATAAGATACATCATGATTCAGAGTTTGATATTGGGATAGCCTCATAGAAACTTGATTTTATAAATTCAATACCATTTCCCAAGGGAAGGTGTAATATCTCAGAAATTTTGTGTAATTTCTTTTATTATATGGAATTTTTCTGAAACCACACATTCTGACGGCATGTGATTCTGAGGTCTGGAGATCCTGGAATGTAATTGTGAACTTTTTTTAAGGTACATTTAGTAAACGTGTGACCCAGTTTTTCTATATCTTTAATTGGTGCTCATATTTGAAATTCGAGGGCACTGTTGAACTTGGAATGTCGGGATTCTCCTAGAAATGACTTAAATTTGGACAGAAAGGGCCAATCAGAAAAGTTATTTTTCGGACTTTTCAAGAAAAATAATAAAATAATTTAAAGGAATTATTTTTTTCTCACCATTTAGTGAAGGAAGGTGACACTGTGGTTTAGTTATGAGGAAGAGGTGATGCACATTAATGAGGCTCACTAATGGCCCATATCACGCAACGTAATGATGCAATAAATGAAGCATAACAGCGTAACGATGCGATGTCACAATGTAAATGAAATGTTGTGACATGTTTTCCTTTTAATTGTTTGAAATGTTGGTGGGATGAGAATTAATTAGCGAGGATCCTCTACCAAACCTCTAACAAACTTCCTCCCTAACTTATAGAAAAGAACACTGATGAGACTTCATCTTCTTTGATGTGCCTCGAAGAACGGAGCAGGAAGTGATGTCAACTACTTGAAACCTCAAGGACGAACACTTCATCTTCGAACGTCAATGAGGTAGGGGTTTATGCATTATAAGTATTTGATTATTTCTTCCTAATTCATGAAAATTAATGTCGAACGTGGATCAAGGGACTAACGGGTTGATCTGTGAATCCCTCATTCTTGCGGGTGGATATAGTGCAGGGGTTTGGTTTTGGGTTTTTCAAGTTGTGTGTTTATCATTATATTTATCCCCATGATTAAACTCTAACGCAGAGGGCTCGGGTTGACCCAAACAAGGCCTGGTCCCTCCTCTATAGTCATTCTTGGGGGGTTCATCGAAGTCAACTTGGCAGCAAGGTGAATTCCATGGCTTCACGGTGAGGGCGGCGCCCTACTAAGACCATGGGTGAAAACGGCTCCAAAGATAGATCACTGGAGTGACTCCAATAGTCCACTGAAGGAACCACTGGTGCACCGGTAGCTGGAGGCCATGGGTGGAGGGTGGAGGTGTGCTCTTAATCATGCTTCGGTAGTAGGAAGTTGCGTATGGATGGTTGTAGTGGTGAGGAGATGCGGTGTTGGGCACTACGTGGAGGGACAGCCTGCATCCCGGCCGTCTGGGTGGCTGGCGAGCCACGGTCCATTGACCACGGATAGAGGAGGTCCCATATCATCAAAGACAGTGGGGTCCGAATGTGGTGTGGATGTCATGTACCAGTTGGACGATGCACCACCGGCCTCCCTTGTGGCCAGGGCTCGGGCTGGCGGGTCGTGCCCCCAGCTAGCAGGTCGATCCCGCACCGGCAGGCTGGTCCTGTACCGGTGGGCCGGAAGTGCACCCAGTAGGCTGGACTTATGCTGGTAGGACAGACATGTGCCCTTCGGGCCGGGCTGGATGAGACCGGGTCGTCGGGCGACCCGGAGGGTTGGACCCTCGGCCAATCCGGGTCGGGTCCAGTGAGGCCCATTGGGCCTGGTCCACTGGACAGGCCGGACCAGACCGGCCCTGACCCAAAACGGGTCAGGTCAAGTTCATCTAATTGAACTGGTGTATTTGGGACCCCGAGTCCGGGTTGGTTGGGTTGGTCCGGTCGGGTCAGACCGGGCCCAGACCTCACCGGACCCCTATTTATTAAAATACATGTATCTTGCAAACTGAGCGTCTGGTTGACACGTAGTCAGTGGTGTTGGGACCCTTGAGATAGGTCAGTCCTTCTGATATACTTCACTTGAGTTTTGGAAGAAGTTGGATTACATCCAGGTTGGATCGAACCCAAATCTAATCGGGCCCTTTTTACTAAAAATCTCATAACTTACCGACCAAGCATTCGATCGACGCGTCATCTATTGCATTGGAAACCTTACGACAAGATGGTCATTTGGGTTTCTTATGAGTGGGAATTTGTGGTGGTTGAGATAATATTGATGGCTTTATTATAATAACCTTCAGAACTCAAGCATGCTAAGTGTGGGAATCCAGTGGCTGGTTGTGACGTGAAGAATGAATAGCGATCATGTGTGGGTTAGCACTTAGGGATCCATAGTGGGTCATCACCTAGAAATCTTGTGTGGGTCAGCACCTAGAGATCCTATATGGGTCAGCACCTAGAGACCCTTTGTCGATCGACAGCAGAGCCTCTCGACAGAATAAGATGATTTAGTATTCCTACTAATCATCCTTACTTATGTACATAAGTTATACCTAGTGTGAGTTGGGTCTTTTACTTTGTGCTATGTGTTTGAGATCTTTTTTGGTGGTATTACCTCTATGGTATTTCTTTTTTGGTGTTTTCATTCATGGGTTACTGAGATACCTTCGGGGGTCTCAGGATCCCTACTGAGTATTTTTATACTCACCCCTACACAGGATTCACCCACACCTATTGTGTCTTGTGCAGACAACAGATAGCTTTGACTAGGACATTGGGGAGCCAGGACTAGATACTCGAAGGTGGATCGATAGACGCAGTGTGCTGTAGTGACATCAAACAGAGGGTTGGACCTACCCTTTAGGTAAGATCCTCTATGGACAAACTCTGAAGCTTTTATTTCTTTTGTTTTACTTTCTTTTCAGTTGGGCTTGTATTCTGGCTCCTTTACTTTCAGTTTACACACTTTACTCTTAGTAGTGATACTTTTTGGTGGTTTTACTACTTTATTTCATTTTTGGTTTTCTTTCTACAGTATGCCTTGTCTGTGTGTGTATAGGTTTAAAGGCAATACCTTTCCTTTTTGGGATATTCCTTTCCGGTGCAAGTCACCAACCCCTAGACTATGGAAGGCCGGCTTGGGGTGGTCACGGCATGGGACACGGGGGATGGATCATGATAAATTGGTATCTGAAGGAGGGTGATTCTACCATAAGAACTAAGAGTTTATAAGTTTCAATGGGGGAAATTGTGTTAAGTGTCTTGAGTTCATGATTTTAGTCTAGGGAGTCCAGTGTGGGTGCAGCGGCTGACGTATCAATACACCAGGAACCTAAATTATTTTTTCTGACTCGATACATGAAAACACTAGTTGCATGTGTTTTGTAAATGTTTTTCTAGATCTCCTTTGATCCCTCTCACCAGGTATAACTTATTTATCGTGGATAATATTTTTCTCTATAGGATTCCTCAAAGTCATCTAGACTAGATTCCAATAAGAAATCACGGTGATGGTCCAGTGAGCGATGAGGCGTTAGTGCAGGGACCAATTACAACGATAACACCTTCGGGTGGTGTACCAGTGGTACCAACACCCAGATTGAAGCAGTTCCTACCATACCCACCAGCAGATAGTGCACGCCAACTGATCACACTGCATGAGTTCTAGAGATAGAGTCCTCCAAGGTTTCAAGGTGAGATATATCCTCAGGTAGCTGAGGATTGGCTGGAGGCAGTTACTCGGGTTTTTTCACCTGTTGTAGACACCTACAGACCAGATGGTAGTTCTATCTACTAGCCATTTTCAGGGAATGGTAGGTAGATGATAGATCTTGATGCTCTATACACACGAGGAGGAGACCCTTGTCTGGTCAGACTTCGAGAGACTCTTCAGGGAAGAGTTCGTACCAGAGACACTACGCTCAATGTGTATTCAGTAGTTACTGTACCTACAGCAGGGTAGCCTGCATGTGGCCAAGTACTCTGTAAGGTTTTCCGACCTCTCCCACTATGCCACCTACATGGTACATGACCCTCTTTTCAGGGCCTAAACCTTTGACCAGGGGCTCCGATGGGATACTAGTGCATCGATGTTTTCTCTCAACATCCCAATGTAGGCTAGAGTGCTAGAGAAATCCCTACTTAAGGAGATATTCCTAAATGAGCAGGCACTGACAGTGAGGGTCACCATTGGGAGATAAGTGGAAGATTCTTCTGCAGATGCTAGTAGGAAGATTACGTAGAGTCCTAAATTGGCCATACCTTCTAGAGGAAGAACCCAACATGAAAGGTTAGAGGTAAGGAGCCCGTGAGGTAGAGAAGGTCATCTGAGGGCTAGAGTTTTTTACTCTTACAGCAGACAGGGGAACATGGCCCATGACTGCCTGACTCCCTACATGGAAGACCAGCAGGTTGTCAAGGGACCGCCAAGACCATGACAGAAGTTTGAACGAGGAGGTCCACAGGGTAGTGGATGTGTAAGGGGAGTTGGCCAAGTGATGGACATTGGATGAAGATTTGAGGTACTACCACCACCACCCCCAGGAGATCAACCACGAGATCCAGGAGCAAGTTGAATAGGGTGGGGCCAGCTTCAGGAGATAGAGGCCTACAACCATGTCTCTACATAGATTATTAGAGGTATGATCTGTTTTTACTCCACCTTAGCTTCAGTTCTTATAGAAAAAGGTATTAATCACTCTTTCCTTTCCATGAACCACGTTCAAGGCTTACGATTATAGACTGTTATAGAATGGGATTCAACTATTACACACTGGTTATAGAAGTGTGGGATTACTCTAGGAGGCGAGAGATTCGGCTGGGATCTCTTAGTAGCAGCGTGGAGGCCTTACGACATCATCTTTGGTATGAAATAGTTATCCACAATCCATGATCAGATCAATTATTTTAGGCTCAATGTGTGGTGTGTCCATGAGGATGGGACCAGGTTTTACTTCATTGGAGAGAAGGGAACATTTGAAGCAATGGATGGACTTTCTCAGAGGAGGGTGTAGCTGATCACTCACCGGTTGGCTGGCCTCACCCTCTGTACGGTGGATGAGGGGATTCTGAGCTTTCCTATAGTGGTGGATGAGTATGAGGATGTCTTTCTAGAAAATTTCCCAGGACTACCTCCATGTAGAGAGGTAGACTCCTGCATTGACTTGTACCCAGGTATGGTACTGATATCAACACTTGCATATCAGATGGCTCCTGCAGAGCTTCGTGAGTTGAGGATACAGCTGGAGTACTTACAGAGGAAGGGGTTTGTAAGGCCCAGTGTTTCTCCATGGGTAGCCCTTGTGTTGTTTTCCAAGAAGCTACACGAGAGCTTGAGGTTATGCGTAGACTTCCAGTGATTGAACTAGGTGACAGTGAAGAACAAGTATCCACTATTGAGGATTGATGACTTCTTCGATCAGATGAACGGAACAAGGTGGTTCTTAAAGATCAACCTTATATGAAGTTATCATTATCTTCGGGTATAGAATGAGGATACACTAAAGATGGCCTTTAGATGTCAGTACGACCACTATGATTTTTTAATTATGCCTTTCGGTGTGACCAATGTCCCTATAGTGTTCATGGAACTCATGAACAGGATCATTCATCCTTACCTTGACCCGTTTTTCATGGTCTTCATTGATGACATTTTTGTTTAATCGGCGTTAGAGGAGGAGAATGATACACACCTGCAGATAGTCCTAGAAGAAATCTGAGAGAACTAGCTTTATGGTATGCTCTCAAAGTTCCATTTCAAGATTCTGGAGGTCCACTTTCTAAGAAATGTCATCTTGGAGGCTGGATTTGTAGTAGATCTGAGGAAGATAGAGGCAGTTCTTTCTTAGAAGCCACCCAAGAGCATGACCAAGGTGTGGAGTTTCCTGGGGTTTTTTGGGTTCTACAGAGGGTTGTAACTGACCTTCCCATATAATAATCACCCTTATCAGCTTTAAAAAATAAGGTAAAACCCTTCATATGGATGGAGAGATTCCAGCATAGTTTCTAGGAAATGATGTGGAGACTTCTAAGTGCCCCCATCTTGAGACTACCAGAAGATGTTGTGGGGTATGTAGTCTACTGTGACAAATCAGGGAACGTACTGGGTTGTGTCATGATGTAGGAGCGAGCATTGATTGCCTACATCTCATAGTAGTTGAGGTAGCATTAGAATAACTACGCGACCCGTGACCTAGAGTTAGCAGTTGTGGTCTTTTCCTTGAAGATGTGGAAACACTACTTTATGGGTTAACGGTTTACCATCTACTTCGACCACAAGAGTCTTAGGTATATCTTCACCTAGAAGGACCTGAACCCGAGACAATGGTGATAGATAGAGTTCCTCCGAGAATATGACTTTGAGATAGTCTATACTTCTGTAAAGGGTAATTTGGTGGAATACACACTTAGCAGGAGGACCGATTTGCAGCTGCTAAGTGAGGCGATGGAGCAGTTGGCCTCGACGCAGGTATCCTTCATGGATGATGGTGAAGATGTTTACCTTCAGTTGATGATTGTTACTCCCCCACTCTTACAACGAGTCTGGGAGGAACAGCTGGTGGATGTTGACTACAAGGCCCGATGTGCTTAGTTATCCTTAGGACAGGCTCCTGATAGATTTTTGATAGGTGGGGAGCATGTCATCCTTTTCATAAGGTTCACCATAGTTCCAGTTACATTGTGGGAGGATGGGTTGATGGAGTTCAATACATCCCCTTTGGCGGTACATCCTGGAGTGGCGAAGATGTACCAGGACCTCCGATGTTAGTACTGGTGGACAGGGATGGATAAATTGGTGGTCGTGTTCATTTCGTGATGCCTTACTTTTCAGAAAATGAAGGTCGAGCATTAGGATCTAGTAGGCTTGGCCCATCCACTCGAGGTGTTGGATTGGAAATGGGATGGTATATCGATGGACTTTGTGATGGGGTAACCACGTACATCTAGGGTCCATGATTCTATCTGGGTGATCGTTGATCAACTCACCAAGTCAGCTCACTTCCTACCATCTAGGAGTAGGGATAGGTAGAGGGGTTGTGACGTATCTACATCCATGAGATTGTACGGCTCCACGGGGTGCCTTTGACAATTGTCTCAGAGTGTAATGCATGATTTGCATCATGGTTGTGGAAAGGGTTGTAGGAGGAATTCGAGACTCAAATATTCTTGATCATAGCTTTTCACTCCCAAATGGATGGTCAGCCAGAGTGGACCATACAAACCTTGAAGGACTTGTTTCATGCTTGTGTCCTGGATTTTGTTCACAGTTGGGAGGAACACCTACCGTTGGTGTAGTTTGTGTACAACAACAGATATCACTCTACCATTGGCATGGCACTGTTTGAGGCATTGTACGGGTGGCCTTATAGATCACCACAATGCTGGACAGACCCAGGGGAGTCGGCACTCATGGGTCTAGAGTTGGTACGGGTTACCACCGAGAAGGTGCAGATTATCCAGGAGAAAATGAGGACTATACAGAGTAGGAAAAAGTCTTATTCCAACAAGAGATGGATACCCTTGGAGTTTGAGGAGGCTGATCTTGTATTCCTTCGGGTCTCACCCTGACGAGGATTACGGATATTTTCCTGGGGTGGAAAGCCATCTATGAGGTTCATCGGACCTTTTCAGATCATGAGCAGAGTTGATGAGGTGGTGTACCGCCTATCTCTTCCCCCACAAATTCATCGGGTGCATAATGTTTTACATGTATCAGAGCTGAGAAGATACGTGCATGATCCATCGCACATCATCGACTGTGGAAATTTGGACATTGACAATGGGATGACGTTTGTGGGGTTCCTAGTTGTGATAGAGGATCGACATGAGTGTTTATTATGTGGGTGTTTGATTCCTCTGATGTGAGTTCGGTAGCAGTACAGAAATCTCTAAGAGAGCATATGGGAGCGGGAGTCTAATATTCGTGCTCAGTACCCCAATTTTTTTGATTAGTTTTGTTTGGGATTCCAAGGACGTAAATCCCTAAGGCGGGAAGAATATAATGTCTTGGAAATTATATGTAATTTTTTTTATTATATAAAATTATTTTGAGACCACACACTAGGATGGTACATGATTTCGAGGCCCGAAGAGCCTGAAACATAATTTTGAACTTTTTTATGGTAAATTCAGTAAACGTGCGAGTGGGTTTTCTATCATTTAAAATAGTGCTCGGATTTGAAATCTGAGGGCACCGTTGAACTTGAAACATTGGGATTCTCCAAGAAATGACTAAACCTTACCAAGAAAGGGTCAAACGGAAAAGTTATTTTTTAGAATTTTTGAGAAAAATAATAAAATAATTTAAAGGAATTATTTTATTTCTTTTCTCACCATTGAGTAGTGGAAGTTGATGCTATGTTGCAGCGACGAGGTGGTGACGAGGCACATAAATGAGGCTCATTAATGGCCCATATTACGTAGCATAATGATGCAATAAAGGAATCATAAAAGTGATGTTGTTTCATAAATGAAACAGTGTAACGACACGACATCGCAGCGTACCTGAAACGTTGTGACGTGTGTTCCTTTTAATTTTTTGATGTGTTGGTGGGATAAGAATTAATCAGTGAGTATCCTCTATAAAACCTCCAACAAACATCCTCCCCAATGAAGAACGATGAACGCTGACGAGACTTCATCATCTTTGATGTTCCTCGAAGAACGAAGCCGGAAGAGACGTTAACTTCTTGAAACCTCTAGGACGAACGCTTCGGCATCGAACATCAATGAGGTAGGGGTATATGAATTCTAATTATTTGATGATTTCTTCCTTGTTCTTGAAAATTAATGGAAAACGTGGATCAATCGACTAACATGTTGATTCGTGAATCACTCGTTCTTGCGGGTGGATATTGTGCAGGGGTTTGATTTGTGGTTTTTCAAGCTATGTGGTTATCATCATGTTTATCACCATGATTAAACTCTAACGCAGAGGTTGAGGGCTGACCCGAACAAGGCCCGGTCCTTCCACAATAGTTTTTCTTGGTATGTTCTTTGAATTCAACAGATCAACTTTTCAGCAAGGTGATTCGAAGGCTTCGCGGTGATGGTGGCGCCCTACAGAGACCATAGGCAGAGGCAGCTCAAAAAACAGACCACCTGAGTGACTCTGGTGGCCCGTCGAAGGCACTTCCCATGGCCGTAGGCAGAGGAAGGTTGTGCGCCATGACTGAGAGGAGACGCCGCGTCGTGCACTTCATGGAGGGGCGGCCCACGTCCAGGTCTTCCTGGAAGCTGGAAAGCCGTGGTCCATCGGCTATGACTGGAGGAGGCCCCATGTCTGTGGGGCCAGTGGGGACAGGACACAGCGTAGCTACCGAATCCCGGCTGGATGGCATACCACCGACCGCCCTTGTGGCCATGCCTCATCCTAGCAAGTTATGCCCCCGGCTAATAGGTCTGTCCCGCACCGGAAGGATGGACCTACGACCTAGCGGGCCAGTCCCGCACCTAGTGGGATGGACCCGGATCGATAGTCCAGACCTACACCCAGTGAGCTAGACCCATTCCGGTAGGTCGAACCCACACCCTCTGGTTCGGGTCGGACGAGACGGGTTCACTGGGTGACCCAGCGGGCTAGACCCTCGACCGAAATGGGTCAGGTCCAGTGAGGCCCATTTGGATTGGCCCACTGGCCAGGCCGGACGAGAGCGACCCCAACCCGAACCAGGTCAATTCGAGTCCATCTAATTGAACTAGGGTATTTTTGGACCCCCAGGCTGAGTTGGTTGGGTCGGTCTTATTGGGTCAGAGTGGGCCCAGACACAACCAGCCCCCTATTTACTAAAATGCCCATATCTTGAAAATCACGTGTCTGATTGAAGCATCATGCATGGCATTGGGACCCTTGTGATGGGGTGTTCCTTCAGATATACTCCACTTCTATTTACAAATAATTAGTAGTATGTCTAGTTTGGATCATACTTGAATCTAACCACGCCCTTTTTACTAAAAAACCCATAACTTACAGACTGGGCGTCCGATCGACGCATCGTCTATTGCGTCAGAACCCTTATGACAAGACGGTTCTTTGGTTACTTATAAGTGATACTTCTTAGTGGTTGAGATACAAAAAATATGGCATCCCACCTTTTTAATACATAACGTTTCGTTACATTTTACATGTAGAGGATCTTTAAAGTATAGTGTCTTGAAAATCAGGAACAAAAATACTTGAATACAACATAAAACATTCTTCTAAACCACTTGTAAGGCTTCATCATAGTTTCATACTATGTAAAATTATTGCATCCCAAATCCTGGAGACATACATCAATGGAAAGGGTGAGTAGAAGGCCCAGTAATGGTAAGTAAGGCAATCAATGTACTTTTGATATAAATAAGAACTTGAATACAAACATAAAGACAAGATAAATGGAATTATAGGTGTATCATAATGAAAAGAACTTGTAACATAGCTTGAATATGTGGCTTAAATATTTCATTTAGACATTCATGAACATGTCACCAAGGTCCATCCCCAAGGTTTCATAAAAATTACCAAGGTTATTCACGAAGGTATCGTGAAACTTGTCATCTCTAGAGATTAATTCGTTACCCAATGAATTGGAGCGCTATCAGGGCACACCATTAATATTTCATCAATTTCATGTGATCCACATAGATCACAATCAAACATTTCATAAATAACTAATAGATAATAAAAGAAATTGGTTTCATTTCAAAATCTTGTCGCCTTAAAGAGTACTTAAAAATGAGATTGTTATGTCATTTATAACCCATGGAAAGGGAGTGAGGGTTTCATGTATGTCAATTTCATAATCAAATATATCATTTTTATATATTTATGAACACCCATAGAAATTAAATAGGTCTGCGTATTCACATAAATAAACAAGAGAAATTCTTGAGAGAAAGTGATTGAAATTTTGAGACGAAATTTCTCCATCATAATAGCTATATAACATGGTTTTAGAAAACATTGAAAAGAGAGGGGACAAGGGTCACCCACTCTTAAATAATTAATAATAATGTATGGTTACTGAATAAGATCATGGTATGGATATTTGAATGACATACCACATGAAAAAATAAAAATGAAAGAAAATAGAAGATACGATTTCTTTTACGAGAAATTCGGTAGCCTAACGGCGTCACTTAAAAATTCAGAAAAAAAATTAATGAGAGTGGAAATCATCTCTCAACAATTATGCATGAAATGGAAAGAAAGGAGAACATATAATAACATACCCTCAACATAAAGAGATGTAAATTAGAAGACACAACATAAAGGAAGTCATGACATAAAAAGAGGAGGGTGAAAGGATCCCTTAATTTGAAGAGTAACATCGAGAGCTTGATGTTTGGTACCTTGGGAGGATTTATGGAACCTTGGGAGGACTACTTGGGAGGTAAAGAGTCTAGAACTTCGTTGAGGAGGATTTTTAAAATAAATTAATGAAGTAATGGCTTGGTATTTATAGGGGAAGTGAGGGGACAAGTCATTAATGGCCAAGGGACACCTCATCGGTGGTATTGGCAAAACCATGGGCTTTCCCATGGTATTTTCCCATGTTATTGGCCACTTGGGACACCACATACCTTATCTTAAAATTCATAAGTCGACCAGAATTATTACATAATTATTACATCCTTAATGATGTCATTAAACACTCGAAACTAAAAAATGTATTTTCACTATTCACCAAAAATTCAGCTTTTTTAGAAAAATCCCCAAAAATAACCTTAACCTAATATTGATTCTATTAATTTAAAAATGAACTCCATTTTATAAAAATAATTTTCTAAATATTTTTAATTTAATTTTTAATTAAAAAAACACTATTCACCTGGAAAAACTAATACTTGACTAATAATTTCTGAAACAGTTATTTACCTATTTTATTGAATCACATTACTTAATCAAGGTGCCTAAATTATATCAATACTTTCTTAAGTGAGGTTACATAATACATTTGGTCACATTACTAATCATAAGCATAAAATCACTATTCATAATTTACTATTCACCGAAAATTAATTTGATCTTATTAGACTCTAAATTTCTTACTAAATACAACTGTAGAAGACAATTTTTTGAAAATCATTACACATTATTAATTATTTATGGTTTACATAAATATTTTAAAATATCCCTTTTTTCTAAACATCAGTAGTATACATCCTATATTTATCCTGACATTTGAAAATTCCCAAACATCACTATAAGAAGAAATCACAATTTTATTTATCTCAAAGGATTACATAGAGAATCTAAGGTATCGTTACATGGCCCCTTATAACACCATCATAGGACCTAAGTGTAAGGTGTGCTAAGGTGATAGAATCTTGGGGCGGCTTGGCCAACATTGCCCGAGTGGTGATTTCTATCAGCTTGAACTTTTTGAGAAGGCGATTTCGTTCCAGCTTCACACAATGAAGTTCCGCTTGGGTTTGGTCTAGAGAAAAGCCCAGTGGTGATACCTCCTTCCCAGGTTCCATCAGATGGGCTTCGATCGGACTAAGACTACTGGATGGGGCCATCGAATCCTCTTTCTGTATTAACCAAGATCACTTGTATTTATAGAAAATAATTGTAACATTTAGTTTCCAATGGTCATATTGACCAATGTTCATATAACAGTCGAAACCCAATAGTATCATTTTAATTATACTCATTTTATTAAATGAAATAGTTTTGTTGAGTATAAAATAAAATAACACACAAAATTAGGAAACACAAATTATTAAAAAGTTTGGTTCGTTACATTCTTCCCCCCTTAAGAAATTTCATCCCCTAAATTTTTAACTCGTACCCTTAGAGGAGAAAAGGTGTGTGTACTTCTACCTCGTAGACTCATCTGGTTCCCACGTGGCTTCTTCATATTTTTGGTTCCTCCACAACACCTTAACAAGGTGGGTATTCTTGTTGTGTAGAACCTTGTCTCTACGATCCAAGATCTTCACTGGCTACTCCTCATAAGATAGTTCATGTTCCAGTTGTACCACCTCTGGGTTTAGTGCATTTTAAGGGTTGGTATGTACTTACTCAAGAGGGATACATGGAAGACATCATGAACTGTTGATAGATTTGGAGGAATTTCAAGCCGATAGGACACTGCACCGACGCGATCAAGGATTTCATAGGGGCCAATGTACCTAGAGCTGAGCTTCCCTTTCTTCCCAAACCTCATGAATCTCTTCCAATGTGAAATTCGAAGAAAGACCTTGTCACTGACATTAAACTCCATGTCCCTTTGACAGTAGTCGGCTAGCTCTTTTTCCAACTCTGAGCAGCCTTAATGTGTTGTTGGATGGCATGGACTTTTTCTGTCATCTCTTGCACAAGATCAGGCCCAAGAATCTTTCTCTCACCAGATTCATCCCAACAAGTATGAGTTTTACATTTCTTCCCATATAGAGCTTCATAGGGTGCCATTTGAATGCTTGAGTGGAAGTTATTGTTGTAAGAGAACTCAACTAAAGGGAGATGTTGATCCCATCCACCATTAAATTCCATTGAGCATGTTCTTATCAAGTCCTCAAGTGTTTGAATAGTCCTTTCAGGTTGGCCATCAGTTTGGGGGTGATAGGTCGTACTGAAATTCAATTCAGTGCTTGGAGCATGTTGAAGACTTCTCCAGAATTTTGATGTGAACCTTGGTTCACGATAAGATACGATAGAAAGTGGAACTCCATGAAACCTTACAACTTCCTTCACGTTAATCCTGACAAGTTGATCAAGAGAGAAATCTTCCTGAATAGAGATAAAATGGGAAATCTTAGTGAGATGGTCCACAATAACCCATATCGAATTGTTTACTTTGGAAGTTATTAGAAGACCAGTGACAAAGTCCATCGTGATATTGTCCTACTTCCAAGCTGGTATGGGTAGTGGTTGCAATACCCCTTTAGGAAGTTATCACTCTACCTTCATTTTCTAACATACTAAGCACCTTTAAGTGTAGTCAGCAATCTCCCTTTTCATATTATCCTACCAATAATGATCATGAAGGTCCCTATACATTTTTGTGCTTCTAGGATGTATAGAGAAAGTAGAGTTTTGATCATTATCCATCAGCTTATTCTTTATTTCTAGAATAGATGGAACACAGAGTCTTGAATGAAATTTCAGTACACCATCTTGATCAATATTGAACTCAAGAAACTTCCCATCCTTTATAGCCTCTAACTTTTTCTTAAACAAAGGATCTTCTTTCTCTGCTTTCTTGATCTTCTCTAGTAATGATGGTTGAGAAATAATTTGTGTTTGGGTTTATGATTTCCCTTACCTTATAATTCCTACGTACAACTTTACTAGGTCATTGATCAATGAATCTCTTTGAATCTGCATCATGGAAAGAACAACTGGGTCTTTTCTACTTAATGCATCAGTGACATTGTTTGCTCTTCCAGGATGATAATGAATTGAACAATCATAGAATTTAAGAAGTTCCAACCATCTCCTTTATCTCATGTTCAATTCATTTTGTGTGAAAATATTCTTCAAACTTTGATGGTCTATTTATATATCACATTTCTCCCCATAAAGATAGTGCCTCCATATCTTTAGAGAAAAAAAGACTGCAGCCATCTCCAGATCATGCGTAGGATAATTCTCCTCATGAGTCTTCAACTATCAAGATGCATAAGTAATGACCTATTCATTTTTCATGAGGATGCACCCAAGACCTATTAGAGATGCATCACTAAAAATAATGAATCCTTCTCCACTTGAGGGCAGAGTTAACACGGGTGAAGTAACCAATCTCTTCTTCAGCTCTTGGAAACTTTCCTCACACTCCTTTGTCCAGATGAACTTGACCCCTTTTCGAGTTAACTTGGTTAATGGATTAGAAAGTCGTGAAAAGTTTTTCACAAACCTCCTATAATTTCCTGCTAATCCAATAACACTACGAATATCATTTATTGTTGTAGGTTGAGGCCACTCCTCTAAAACTTTTTTCTTTTTAGGGTTCACTGTGATTCCTTCATTGGTTACAATGTGCCCCAAGAAGGAAACTTGTTGTAACCAAAATTCACATTTGATGAACTTCCCAAAAAGCCTCTCCATTCGTAGGGTTTGAAAAATATCCCTTAGATGATCTTTATGCTCCTTTTGACTTTTGGAATATATTATAATATCATCAATAAAAACTACCACAAAGTTATCAAGGTAGTCCTTAAATACTATATTCATCAGATCCATAAAAATAATAGGTTAATTAGTCAGTCCAAAGGACATAACAACAAACTCATAATGCCCATATCTTGATTGAAAGGCATCTTTTGGAATATATTCTTTATTCACCCTCAATTAATAATAACCAGATCGAAGATCAATCTTAGAGAAGAATTGATCCCCACGAAGCTGGTCGAATAAGTCATCAATTCTTGGAAGAGGGTATATGTTCTTTACTTTGATCCCATTCAGTTCTCTATAATCAATGCATAGCCGCATTGATCCATCATTCTTCTTTACAAAAAGAACAGGTGCTCCCCAAGGAGACACACTTGGTCGGATAAACCCCTTCTCTAAAAGATCTTTAGGTTGTTTCTTCAATTCCTCCAGCTCCAAATTTTCCATCCTATACGGGGTCTTTGATATCGGATGAGATCCAGGTACGAGTTTTATGGAGAACTCTACCTCTCTTTCTGGGGGAGGTCCAGGAAACTCCTCTGGAAATACATCAACGTATTCCTGGATGATGGGGACATTTTCTATCATCAAACTCTCATCTCCTTCTTCTTCTTCACCGATCAACTCCATAAAGAAGGATATAGGGGGTTATTTTAGACAAGGATCTGGTTGATATATCTCTCCTTGGAAGATAAGTGTAGGTTTTCCATTCAAAAATACTAATATTTCCTTGCTTCTGCAATTGATCTTAGCATTATACTTTGAGAGACAGTCCATCCCTAGTATAATGTCGAATTCTAGAATGGGAATGACTACTAAATTTGTGATAAGATTTTGCTCACTTAGGTAAATTATAGAGTTTTTAAACACTGATGATGCTTGGATAGTTCCACCAAGAGTCTTGAATGATAGCTCTACTTTTATAAAATCACGGGTTGATTCTAAATTCTTTGTAAACTTGGAGGAAATAATGGAATGTGTAGAACCAGAATCAAACAAAGTACTTTCTAGCTTTGAGAGGACAACAAGAGTACCTGCTACCACATCATTCGGAGCTTTAACTTCATCTATTGTGATAGAAAAACCACGGTCTTGATCCCTTGTCCTTTTCTGAGGCTGATGGTGGTTCCCCTCTACTACCCTCGGATTTTGACAGTGATTGGAAAAGTGCCCACGTTAATCACACTTGAAGCACTGGAAATCAGGTAGGGCCTGTAGCATCTTCCCCTTGTTGTTTGTGTTTGGATTTTGAGGTTTCACCTCACCATGAAAATTCCTCGCAATTTGGCCATCTCTGTCACACTTGTAGCACTTCCCACTCCCGAACAGGCAGTTCCCCGAATGCTTCTTCCCACATTTATTACACGTGGGAATATGTACTTGCTTGCCTCCTCTTCCTTGATCAAAGATCCTCCCTAAGAATGGCCCCAATGATCTCTTCCTATCATTTGATTTATGAGACCACTGCGTCTCACCAAACTCTATCTCAACTTTTATCGCACTCCACATGATCTCCTCATAGTTATCATAATCTCGGTTGGCTAGATTCTTCTGCAGATTAGGTCTCAGTCCACCGAAGAATCTATCAACCTTACCATTTGGATCCATGAAAAAGATAGAGGTATATCGTGAAAGCCTTGTGAAGTTCATCTTGTAGCTTCCCACATATTCATTCTCCTTCTACTTCAGCTCGAGAAACTCCTTCTCCATCCTTGTTCTCATGGAATGAGGGAAATACATACTGAAAATGATCCATATGAACGCTTCCCACTCCATAGCTTCAACTTCCACTCTTGTCCTTGTGTTTTAAATTAGTTCCCACCACTGATCAGCTTCTCCTTCTAAGTGATAGACATCCAGGGTGACCTTCTCTTTCTTTGAACAGCGGAGCACAGAAAATATCTTCTCGATGGAACTGATCCACAACTCAGCAATCAATGGATCAGTCGATCCACTGAAGGTTGGTGGTCATTGATGCATAAAGGAATCAATAGAATGTTGTTCCCTTTGCGGTGAGATCGGTCTGTCAGCTTGATTAAAGTTATTTCCCATAACTTGAGTCATTTGGTTCATCATTCGCATGAATGTTTCCATTCCGGCTTCCATCGGAGGGCCGTCAGCGCATGGTCCTTTGCGGTCACCATTTGCACGGTTCCTCCTATTGCCCGCCATTTTCTAAAATAATAAAATCTTAGTGAAAACTTATTTTATTTATGAATCTTTTAACTATAAAGGATTCTATGTCTTAAAACTCATGCTTAAACAATTACATTTCTCTATAATTCCATAATAATGATTCATAAAAAGCTTGTGATTAACCAAACATATCCCCTAAGAGTGTCATAACCAAGAGTGCAGCAAGGCCCATTGACGTGCATCAGTTCCTATTAGAGTCTAGCTCAAATCGTTGTTTTCAGTTTTTACCCCAACGTACCTATGTTCCAGAGCCGCTTCTACCTGCTCATATCCAGACAGGTATGTATTTGTTTGATAAACCACTTACTCAATACTCACCAAAATACCAGGAAGTTTCCCTATATTTAAACTTTTATATAGGGTTATTCCTAAATTTTTCATAGCCTAATTTCTATAAATACCTAAACTATAACTTTGATACCAACTATGGAATCCCGCCTTTTTAATACATAACTTTTCATTACATTTTACATACAGAGGATCTTTAAAGTCTAGTGTCTTGGAAATCAGGAACAAAAAAAACATGAATACAACATAAAACATTCTTCTAAACCACTTGTAAGGCTTCATCATAGGTTCATCCTATGTACAATTACTGCATCTCATATCTTAGAGACATACATCAAAGGAAAGGGTGAGCAGAAGGCCCAGTAAGGGTAAGCAAGGGAAACAATGTACTAGTGATATTAATAAGAACTTGAATAAAAACATAAAGCCATGAGCAATGGAATTATAGGTGTGCCATAATGAAAATAACTTGGAACATAACTTGAATATGTGGCTTCAACATTTCATTTATACATTCATGAACATATCACCAAGGTCCATCCCCAAGGTATCATAATAATTACCAAGGTTATTCACCAAGGTATTGTGAAACTTGTCATCTCTAGAGATTAATTATTTACCCAATGCATTGGATCTCTATCAGGGCACACCCTTAATATGTCTTTACTTTCATGTGATCCACATAGATCATAATCAAACATTTCATAAATAACCGATAGAAAATAAAGGAAATGGGTTTCATTTCAAAATCATGACATTTTAAAGAGTACTTAAAAATGAGATTGTTATGTCATTTATAACCCATGGAAAGGGAGTGAGGGTTACATGTATGTCAATTTCAGAATCAAATATATCATTTTTACAAATTTATGAACACCCATCAAAATGAAATAGGTCTAGGTATTCACATAAATAAACAAGAGAATTTCTTGAGAGAAAGAGATAGAAATTTTGAGACGAAATTTCTATAGCATAACGACTATATAACATGGTTTTAGAAAACATTGAAAAGAGAGGGAAAAGGGTCATCCACTATTAAATAATTTATAATATAGTATGGGTACTGAATAAGATCATGGTATGGATATTTTAATGATATACCACATGAAAAATAAAAATGAAAGAAAAGAGAAGATGTGATTTCTTTTACGAGGAATTCAACAGCCTAACGATGTCACTTAAAAATTCAGAAAACAAATTGATGAGAGCGAAAAGGGTCTCTCAACAATTAGACATGAAATGGACAGAAATGAGAACATATAAGAACATACCATCAACATGAAGAGATGTAAATTAGAAGACACAACATAAATGAAGTCATGACATAAAAAGAGGAGGGTGAAAGGATCCCTTACTTTGAATAGAAACTTTGAAAGCTTGATGTTCGAGACCTTGGGAGGCTTGAGGGCACCTTGGGAGTACTCCTTGGGAGGTAAGGAGGCCAGAACTTCATTGAGGAGTGTAACACCCCGAGATTTTATGAAAAATATTCTTTTTAATTTCATTAATGTCTTGTGTTGTACGCTACACCAAAAGGAGCTTTCACAACACGCATCCTTGACTTGCCTTGCATTACACGCAATCGCGACCTTCCTCGATAGCGTGTGTAGTACGCAATACCAAGTTTCACTAAACAACGACATGCTATTAAAATATTATTAAAACTAGCCGTTATGAATAGTAATAACCACTTTTTGAAATTTTTTAAATTTTATTTTTCAAAATGGACTTCATTTTTGGAATTAGAATATCGAAATTAGCTTAGGGTGAAATTTTGGTACTTTTCGGGTAACTTTCATATTCTAATGAATAGTGAAAATTACTAAATTTTAATTAAAAACAAATTTTTTAATTGAAATAATTAATAGTGATAAATTTTTAATTTGAGTGGTTTTAAAGTATATTTAGAATTATATTTTTACAATTTAATACAATTTTGGTCATTGGATGTATTTTCACATTTAAACCAGTTATAAACAAGTGTCAATCTTTTGATAGTTATTATCTCTTAAAAACACGCCTTTTGTTTTGACGACGGGAATTAATTTTTAAATTAATTAATGCAACTGATATGTTTTGAATTTGGTAAAATAGAAATCATTTTTGAGTTCATAATTTCAAATATATCTTAGGCCTAATTTTTGGTATTTTTCTGAAAACTTTCAATTTTTGATGAATAGTGAAACCACTAAGTGGTATTTAAAAAAACTGAATTTTTCATAAAACTTAATTTTACCGCTTCTGTGAGTGGAATTTCAAAAATACGAGAGACATGGTTGATGTCAGTAAGTAAAATGTGGTTCAATGATATGAAAATAATTTTTGGTGAATAGTAACTTTTTACTTTTATTTACCACGGTTAAAAGTAAATAGGGTAATTAAGGGTAAAAATGATATTATTATTACCCTAACACATGTCCTAATTCTATTGGATTAGTGTAATTCGACCAAAAACAAACTTAGGAATAAAATATGACCATTTAGGCCCACTTGAATTAGATTAGGACATTTATTATTATTTAATTCAAAGAAGAGTTAAAAGAGTTAAAATCAAAGTTTATTTAATAAAACATTCTTAATATAGGGTTATACATAATATAAATTCGACTATAAATATTAATTAGAAATCATAAAATATTTCCTACATAATGGTATTTTATTTGTAATTTTTAGACATTAAATAATTTAATTTATTTATGACACAACGATGATGCAGTAATTATCTTATTAATGAAATATTGACATAATTGATGTTATAAATACTCAAATAAATATAATTTGAGACTTTTTATGAATTCAACTAATTTTCTAGGTTAATATGACATGTTATTATTGATGTAATTAACTTTGTTTGAACTCATCATTCTGTTAGGATTTTCACAAAAATCAATTACTAAATAGTGTCAAAATTGACATAAAATAGTTTTTAAAAAAAATATTATATTATTAATTGTTATGTTATTCCTAAAAATCTAAGGTTTGTCCAAATGACTTAGATAAGGTTATATATATTAATAATAAACAATTTTGGGTTCTTTTGGATTCTTATAGTAAGTTTATTAACCTTATAGTGTAAGAACACAAGAAGACACGGTAAAAGTAAAATTATTTAACTTAATGTTAAATCTAAATGATAAGGTTAAAATAGGAACCTAAACTTGTCTAAATTATATTGGATGAGAGGATTTAGACCCATCCCCACCTTATCCTCGAAATAAATCAATTTGGAGCTATTTAAAACCTAACTTGACTTTATAATAAAATAATATTTTTTGTTATTCCAAAGGTGCCCCTCTCCTCCCTTATATAAGGACACCTCCTCCCTCTCTTCCTCACACAACATTGAGCCTTCAAGCTCGGCCAATCCCTACCAAATTCTCTTCTACACTTCCCTAGAAACATCCTATAGGTTCTGGTCTTCCTCAAAGACCAATTTTAGTGCCCTAAGAGGAGGTCTCAAAGAGGCGCTTCAAAAAAGAGGTAATATCCATTGCCGATATTTTTCAATTTCTTTCTTCTTCAACTTCTTCTTCTTCTTCTTTAGTCGTTTCATGATAAAGTAATAACATCAGTATTTATTATATACTTATATTTTATTATAAATATGAAACAACTCTAATTAACTTTCTATCCATCCTACAGAAAAAGGAAATCATCGCGCGTGCGTACGTACGGAATACCGTCTCCACGTCGTGGTGTAATCTATTTTCCGCCACCACCTTAATTGGATGGGTATAATGGTGTAATGAGTAACTACATATGATTATTATAAATTGATATTGATACTGAAATAGTATACATACACTTCAATACAATTCCACGACCATGGGAACGATATCATCGCTCGTGCGTACGTACGGACTACCGTCTCCATGACGCGATGAGATTCATTATCCATGTTAACCATTTAAGAATGATTATAAAGTATATATAAGCAATAATAATGAAATATATGACATTATAAAGCTACTGGATTTATGTATATATGTATTTCATCTACTTACTTGCATTCAAGACAATAAGGAAAGGAAAAAAGCGTTCATGTGTACGTACGGACTACCGTCTCCATGAACGGTGTGTTTCATTTCATTTATCTATCTATTATATATATATATACTGAATATATATTATATATAAATCATGTTTTATATTCTAGAAGTAAGTAAATCATGATATAAGTAATAATAATGTCAAGAACAACAAGTCCAAACATGGACGACAAAGGAAACAATTTTACCCAAAACGCTCTTTAACATGGAATTTACAAAAGAACGGGTAATATAAAGTCATAAGTGAACCATATATGATATCATAACAATGAATATGATTCTGTAATAAGTCAATAACATTATTTAAATCATTATACAGGAGGTTCGGACCCTTACGAAGCAAATCGGACCTAAGGTAAGGGAAATATCACAATCTCATTTTTATCCGAGATTGTTTATACTTTGGCATTTACTGGGGTGTATTTTATCATCCAAATCCATGTTTCCTCAATATGTAATATTATTTCCATTCACCTACAATTGTTTAAATCTTATTTTACCCTTCAGTGAGTTTTTAGTAAAAGATATGAAAGGAATATTTTGTCGTTTTTCGTACGAGTTACTTTTTTGACTTTTCCGACAAAAGTACGAGAAGAATGTTTTCTTTTAACTTATACGGCATGAATGGATTTTTAAAACATTATTTCCAAGAAGCTTCCTTTACAAGTTTTCAAGTTTATTTTTAATCAACTTCTTTTAGTTTATAATAGTACGACATGTTAATAAAGGAAAAGTGTTTTTGATGCAGAAATGATATTTTCCTCAAGAATGGAGTTCAAGTGTTTTATCAAAATTATTTTCCATCTAAAATAATAGCGGGTTCTATTTTATCCCTATTATTACATTGATTTTATTATGTTTTGATGGAATTATATTTTTATTAATTCCTTTATCTTATATGAATTGTTTTATGATGTCACGATATTTAAGATTCCCATTTTTATTACATGGGTTATGAAATGATGTATGATTTATGATTTTGTGGCACACATAAGAATGGTATCATTATGAGATGGGTGGGACCTATATCTCCCTCCAATTCATTGGGTAAATATTTTATATCTCATGAGATAGACATGGCTGGAATGGTAGGTTATACCGGTTCAGTGAAACAGGACTGAAATGAGGGTGACTCGGTTCAGAAAGGGACTTTGTCCACTAAGATAGTCTTGGCAATGAGTCTTGACTAATAAGAAATGATTCTCTATGATTATGTGTGTATGCCACAAAGTTTAATGTTTTATGTTATGATTATTGTTATTACATTTCACTGTCATGATTTATCCCATGTTATGAAATTATGATCTCTTTTGCAGGTTAAGATTTCCAAAAGTTATGTGCTTGTGTATATGATGTGATTGATATTTCTTTTGTTTACCCTTACTGAGCATTTGAGCTCACCCTTTTATGTTTTCTTTTCCCCAGGATATAAAAAAGGTTTTAGGTATAAAAAAAGGAAGATCTTTATGGGAGATGTTAAAGATCTTTCACCAGGATTAGAAGATTATATTCCGAGTTTCCAAAGACACTAAACTATTACGATCCTTGTGTGTGTGTTTTTGTTATGTGCTAAGTATTCCGCAAATGTAATGTAATGTCCATGTACATCAAGCTTCGGGTCTCTACAGTTGGTATCAGGGGAAAGGTTTAGTCAACCTTTGGAAACTAGGATGCGAAAACGTTAGTGAGATCCCTAGAGACATTTCTAAGGTATGTCTAGGGATGTCCCTAAGGATAAGTATATGTATAGGATATAGTCCTAGAACTACGGTAACGATCTTAGAATTTAACCTAAGATGTTAGATATTGAGGGTACTCCCCCTTTACTATGTTGTTTTCTCTAGCATGATTTTTTCCTCTCACAAGATTCTTTTTGTGTTTTAGTTAATGGAGGGAACCAAAAGGAATTCGGTTAACATTGAATCCAATGGACAAATTGGTGACTATGAGCAACAAAATTGTGTAATGCCTAGAGAGAAAGATATTGTGATTATGCCGAATCAGTCATCGCGATATATGATTAACAAGGTGAAATTTAGTGGTATACCTAATTCATCAAAGAAGAGGAAGATAGACTATTATGCATGTTCGCATGTTGAGGAGCATAAATAAAGGAAGATTGAGATTTCTAAAGAAGGGAAGAAAAACCTTGAGGAATACCTCAAATGGAGGGACCGATGTTATCTGTGTGGAGAAAAGGGTCATAGAGTGACAGACTGTTATGGAGTTCAATTTATTATTTGTGGAGAACATGGGTACCCAACTCAATGCCCTGACCTAAAAAGTTACTTATAAATCAAGGAAGGACTTATTCCAGGACAATAATTGAAGAGGATGGATTGAATTGTTTATGTATTGGTATTCACGAATAATGTTGTTGAGGTACTTTTATTGTGCATTAGAATATTGTTGTATTATGGTTTTCAATAATCTTAAGGTACCAGTAACCATGAAAAGTAATTCAAATATTTTTGAAAGCAGATGATATGCACATAATGAAGGGATAAGGAGAAAATGAAATGTTTAACAGTATTCATGAGCTCATGATTGATATAAGGACTAAGTGATATCATGGATTGAGTATATATAATTTTGAGGAATTTTGGTATGTGGAAAGTGTTAACGTTTAACTGAATTCATGTTTTCAATAAGGTTCAATGGGTATTCAAGAGAATACATGATTAAGGCCTTTGAATGTTTAGAATGTGACCAACAAGACATATCTTATGATATATGGGGATCAACGATGGTATTAAATCTCTGGTAATCGTTTTCACTATATTATGAGAGTGGACTGAAGTATTATGGATAAGCCTAAAGATTGGAATGGATTATGTTGGACATAAGTTAGTATTGTTTAAGGATAGAACTTTTTTTGATATTACTAATGGGATTTTATAGTAATGTAGTTTTAGAAAAAGGACAACCTGTAGGACGGGCGACATCCCATCACGTCGGATAAGGCTGTGGGAATCAAACCCATAACCGAAGTGCGACTGGCCTTTATTGCCTACCACTGGCCTACAGGAAGTCCCTGTTTAGTAGAAACTAGTTTTATTATATTAAGCAGTATGATATATGAAGTATAAGTCCATTTTAGGAACTATATATGATTAATCTCACTATAGATGGACTTACGTATTTTTTGATAACTTTTCTAACCTTTTGTTTGAGACAGATGGAATGAACCATCATTCTATCGCATGATCTGCTAACACATCACGAATGACAAATTCAACTTCATTTATTTAAGAGATGAAGTGGAAATTGTCCAAAGAACGACAAACGGTGAGACTATACCAAAATCACGAAAGTATTTCTTCTAATTCCAATTTCATCAACTTTAGGGAAATGATCTTAAAAACCAAAAATGTTGTCCTAGTGCTCTTATATCTGATGAATCAGATGGTACCCTAGATCATCACAAATTTATGGCTTTGTGATTGCTAGCTTTTCTATAGCCATGTTCTCTACCACTCTCCATCAGAACATGATGGTTAGATTTCTCTTCCATATCCATATTTTAACCTATATGGAAAACCAGTGATTAGTTTATTTGGGTAACCATTACGTTTCATACTTTTGTTTTTAAAGATTGGTTTTGGTATTCCTTTTTATGATGTGGGTTTCGATTAAAGAAACTTTCGAATAGTAAACCATTTATAACCCCGACGAATTTCGAGGGCGAAATTCATTTTAAGGGGGGTAGAATGTAACACCCCGAGATTTTATGAAAAATATTCTTTTTAATTTCATTAATGTCTTGTGTTGTACGCTACACCAAAAGGAGCTTGCACAACACGCATCCTCGACTTGCCTTGCATTACACGCAATCACGACCTTCCTCGATAGCGTGTGTAGTACGCAATACCGAGTTTCACTAAACAACGATATGCTATTAAAATATTATTAAAACTAGCCGTTTTGAATAGTAATAACCACTTTTTGAAATTTTGTAAATTTTGTTTTTCAAAATGGACTTCATTTTTGGAATCAGAATATCGAAATTAGCTTAGGGTGAAATTTTGGTACTTTTCGGGTAACTTTCATATTCTAATGAATAGTGAAAATTACTAAATTTTAATTAAAAACAACTTTTTTAATTGAAATAATTAATAGTGATAAATTTTTAATTTGAGTGGTTTTAAAGTATATTTAGAATATATTTTTACAATTTAATACAATTTTGGTCATTGGATGTAATTTCACATTTAAACCAATTATAAACAAGTGTCAATCTTTTGATAGTTATTATCTCTTAAAAACACGCCTTTTGTTTTGACGATGGGAATTAATTTTTAAATTAATTAATGCAACTAATATGTTTTGAATTTGGTAAAATAGAAATCATTTTTGAGTTCATAATATCAAATATAGCTTAGGCCTAATTTTTGGTATTTTTCTGAAAACTTTCAATTTTTGATGAATAGTGAAACCACTAAATGGTAGTTAAAAAAACTGAATTTTTCATAAAACTTAATTTTACCGCTTCTGTGAGTAGAATTTCAAAAATCAGAGAGACACGGTTGATGTCAGTATGTAAAATGTGGTTCAATGAGATGAAAATAATTTTTGGTGAATAGTAACTTTTTACTTTTATTTACCACGGTTAAAAGTAAATAGGGCAATTAAGGGTAAAAATGATATTATTATCACCCTAACACATGTCCTAATTCTATTGGATAAGTGTAATTCGACCAAAAACAAACTTAGGAATAAAATATGACCATTTAGGCCCACTTGAATTAGATTAGGACATTTATTATTATTTAATTCAAAGAAGAGTTAAAAGAGTTAAAATCAAAGTTTATTTAATAAAACATTTTTAATATAGGTTTATACATAAGATAAATTCGACTATAAATATTAATTAGAAATATAAAAATATTTCCTACATAATGGTATTTTATTTGTAATTTTTAGACATTAAATAATTTAATTTATTTATGACACAACGATGATGCAGTAATTATCTTATTAATGAAATATTGACATAATTGATGTTATAAATACTCAAATAAATATAATTTGAGACTTTTTATGAATTCAAATAATTTTCTAGGTTAATATGACATGTTAGTATTGATTTAATTAACTTTGTTCGAACTTATCATTCTGTTAGGATTTTCACAAAAATCAATTACTAAATAGTGTCAAAATTGACATAAAATAGTTTTTAAAACAAATATTATATTATTAATTGTTATGTTATTCCTAAAAATCTAAGGTTCGGCCAAATGACGTAGATAGGGTTATATATATTAATAATAAACAATTTGGGGTTCGTTTGTCTTCTTATAGTAAGTTTATTAACCTTATAGTGTAAGAACACAAGAAGACACGGTAAAAGTAAAATTATTTAACTTAATGTTAAATCTAAATGATAAGGTTAAAATAGGAACCTAAACTTGTCTAAATTCTATTTGATGAGAGGATTTCGACCCATCCCCACCTTAGCCTTGAAATAAATTAATTTGGAGCTATTTAAAACCGAACTTGACTTTATAATAAAATAATATTTTTAGTTATTCCAAAGATGCCCCTCTCCTTCCTTATATAAGGACACTTCCTCCCTCTCTTCCTCACACAACATTGAGCCTTCAAGCTCTGCCAATCCCTACCAAATTCTCTTCTACACTTCCCTAGAAACATCTTAGATGTTCTTTTCTTCCTCAAAGTCCAAGTTTAGTACCCTAAGAGGAGGTCTCAAAGAGGCGCTTCAAAAAAGAGGTAATATCCATTACCGATCTTTTTCAATTTCTTTCTTCTTCAACTTCTTCTTCTTTAGTTATTTCATGATAAAGTAATAACATAAGTATTTCTTATATACTGATATGTTATTATAAATATGAATCAACTCTAATTAACCTTCTATCCATCCTACGGAAAAAGGAAATCACCGCACGTGCGTACGTACGGAATACCGTCTCCATGCCGTGGTGTAATCTATTTTCCTCCACCACCTTAATTGGATGGGTATAATTGTGTAATGAGTAACTATATATGATTATTATAAAGTGATATTGATACTGAAATAGTATACATACACTTCAACACAATTCCACGACCATGGGAACGATATCATCGCTCGTGCGTACGTACGGACTACCGTCTCCACGACACGATGAGATTCATTCTCCATGTTAACCATTTAAGAATGATTATAAAGTATATATAAGCAATAATAATGAAATATATGACATTATAAAGCTACTGGATTTATGTATATATGTATGTCATCTACTTACTTCCATTCAAGACAATAAGGAAAGGAAAACAACGTTCATGCGTACGTACGGACTACCGTCTCCATGAACGGTGTGTTTCATTTCATTTATCTATATATATTATATATATATATATATACTGAATATATATGATATATAAATCATATTTTATATTCTGGAAGTAAGTAAATCATGATATAAGTAATAATAATGTCAAGAACAACAAGTCCAAACATGGACGACAATGGAAACAATTTTACCCAAAACGCTCTTTAACATGGAATTTACAAAAGAACGGGTAATATAAAGTCATAAGTGAACCATATATGATATCATAACAATGAATATGATTCTGTAATAAGTCAATGACATTATTCAAATCATTATACAGGAGGTTCGGACCCTTACGAAGCAAATCGGACCTAAGGTAAGGGAAATATCACAATCTCATTTTTATCCGAGATTGTTTATACTTTGGCATTTACCGGGGTGTATTTTATCATCCACATACATGTTTACTCAATATGTAATATTATTTCCATTCACCTACAATTGTTTAAATCTTATTTTACCCTTCGGTGAGTTTTTAGTAAAAGATATGAAAGGAATCTTTTTTTGTTTTTCGTACGAGTTACTTTTTTGACTTTTCTGACAAAAGTATGAGAAGAATGTTTTCTTTTAACTTATACGGCATGAATGGATTTTTAAAACATTATTTCCAAGAAGCTTCCTTTACAAGTTTTCAAGTTTATATTTAATCAACTTCTTTTAGTTTATAATAGTACGACATGTTAAGAAAGGAAAAGTGTTTTTGAAGCAGAAAGGATATTTTTTTCAAGAATGGAGTTCAAGTGCTTTATCAAAATTATTTTCCATCTAAAATAATAAAGGGTTGTGTTTTATCCCTATTATTACATTGATTTGATTATGTTGTGATGGAATTATATTTTTATGAATTCCTTTATCTTACATGAATTGTTTTATGATGTCACGATATTTAAGATTCCCATTTTTATTACATGGGTTATGAAATGATGTATGATTTATGATTTTGTGGCACATATAAGAATGGTATCATTATGAGATGGGTGGGACCTATATCTCCCTCCAATGCATTGGGTAACGATTTTATATCTCATGAGATAGACATGGCTGGAATGGTAGGTTATACCAGTTCAGTGAAACAGGACTGAAACGAGGGTGACTCGGTTTAGAAAGGGACTTTGTCCACTAAGATAGTCTTGGAAATGAGTCTTGACTAATAAGAAATGATTCTCTATGATTATGTGTGTATGCCACAAAGTTTAATGTTTTAAGTTATGATTATTGTGATTACATTTCACTGCCATGATTTATCCCATGTTATGAAATTATGATCTCTTTTGCAGGTTAAGATTTCCAAAAGTTATGTGCTTGTGTATACGATGTGATTGATATTTCTTTTGTTTACCCTTACTGAGAATTTGAGCTCACCCTTTTATGTTTTCTTTTCCCCAGGATATAAAGAAAGGTTTTAGGTATAAAAAAAAGGGAAGATCTTTATGGGATATGTTGAAGATCTTTCACGAGGATTAGAAGATTATATTTCGACTTTCCAAAGACACTAAACTATTACGATCCTTGTGTGTGTGTTTTTGTTATGTGCTAAGTATTCCAAAAATGTAATTTAATGTCCATGTACATCAAGATTCAGGTCTCTACAAGGAGGATTTGTAAATGAAATGAATGAGGGAATGACTTGGTATTTATAAGGGAAGTGAGGGGACAAGTCATTAATGGCCAAGGGACACCTCATCGATGGTATTTGCCGATGGTATTGGCCACTTGGGACACCTCATACCTTATAAAATTATTCATAAGCCTACCAGAATGATTACATAATTATTACATCCTTAATGATGTCATTAAACACCCGAAACTAAAAAAATGTATTTTCACTATTCACCGAAAATTCAACTTTTCCATAAAAATCCCCAAAAATAACCTTAACCTAATATCGATGATATGAATTCAAAAATGAACTTCATTTTATAAAAATAATTTTGTAAATATTTTTAATTTAATTTTTAATCAAAAAAACACTATTCACCCAAAAAACCAATACTTGACTAATAATTACTGAAATTGTTATTTACCTATTTTATTGAATCATATTAATTAATAAAGGTGACTAAATTATATCAATACTTTCTTAAGTGAGGTTACTTAATCCATTTGGTCACATTACTAATCATAAGCGTAAAATCACTATTCATAATTTACTATTCACCAAAAATTAAATTGATCTTTTTAGACTCTAATTTTCTTACTGAACACAACTGTAGGAGACCATTTTTTGAAAATCATTACACATTATTAATTATTTAAGGTTTATAGAAATATTTTAAAATATCCCTTTTTTCTAAACATCAATAATATACATCCTATATTTATCCAGACATTTGAAAATTCACAAACTTCACCATAAGAAGAAATCCCAATTTTATTTATCTTAAAGGATTACATAAAGGAGATAAGGTCTCGTTACATATCCTCTTATTACATCAGCATAGGACCTAAGTGTATGGTGTGCTAAGGTGATAGAATCTTGGGGCGGCTCGGCCAACATTTCCCGAGTGGTGATTTCTATCAGCTTGAATTTTCTGCAAAAGTGATTCCGTTCCATCTTCACACGATGAAGTTCGGCTTGGGTTTGATCTAGAGAAAAGCCCAGTGGTGCTACCTCCTTCCTGATTTCCATCATATGGGCTTCGATTGGCCCGAGACTACTAGATGGGGCCATCAAATCTTCTTTCTATATTAACCATGATCAGTTGTATTTATAGAAAATAATTGTAACATTTAGTTTCCAACGGTCGTATAACAGTCGAAACCCAATGGTCTCATTTTAATTATACTCATTTTATTAAATGAAATAGTTTTGTTGATTATAAAATAAAATAACACAAAAAATTAGGAAACCAAAATTATTAAAATGTTTGGGCCATTACAAAAAAATTCTTGAGGAGCATAACCTTCAGAAATCAAGCATGCTAAGTACTGGAATCTAGTGTCTAGTTGTAATGTGAAGAATGAATAGCTATATTATGTGGGTCAGCACCTAGTGATCCTATGTGGGTCAGCACCTAGAGATCTAATGTGGGTTAATACCTAGAGATCCAATGTGGGTTCGCACTTAGCAATCCTGTGTGGGTCAGTACCTTACAACCCTGTGTGGATCGTTAGCAAAGCCTCTCGATAGAATAAGATGATCAAGCCCTACGACTAATCATCCTTACTTTTATACTTAATTTATACTTGGTGTGAGATGCGTCTTTTACATTTTTCAATGTGTTTGAGATCTTGTTTGGTGGTATTACATCTATGGTATTTCCTTTGTGGTTTCTTCCTTCATGGGTTACTGAGAGACCTTCGGGGGTCTCAGGGTCCCTACTGAGTATTGTTATACTCACCCTTGAACGTGTTTCTCCCGAACCTTTTGTGTCTTGTGAAGATGACATATATCTTTGAATGGGACATTGGGGAGCCCAGACTAGATGGTTCTCATAGGTGGATCAATAAACATGGTCTGCTGTAGTGAAATACGATAAAGAGTTGTACATACACTTCAGGTAGAATCCTTGGTGGGTGACCTATGAAGCTTTTATTTATTTTTCTGTAATTTCCTTTCGGTTGGGATTTTATTCTGGCCCCTTTAATTTCAGTTTACACTCTTTACTCTCAATAGTGATACTTTGTGGTGGTTGTGCTACTTTTCTTCCTTTGTAGTCTGCTTTGTGTGGTATTCCTTATCTGTGTGTGTGTAGGTTTAAATTCAATGACTTCCCTTTTTGGGATATTCCTTTTAGGTTCTAGTCACTGACCCATGGCCTTTGGAAGGCAGGCTTGGGGTAGTCACGACACGGGCCCTGGGGGACAAGTCATGACAGAAGGTCTTGTGTGCTAACTCTTGTATATAGCACCACCTAAATAGGATAGGTTAAAATATTTCACTACCTCCAGTCAAACATCAATACTAATCTAAGACTCAATCTTGTAAGTATAGGTTGGGACCCTCTAAGTATAGAGTGATACTTATTATAAATATGAATATCATGTTTAAATTTATGAAAAAAACTATTCTCATTGATTTTTCTTACACTATAGCTATATATTATTATATATATTATATTAGATTTATGATAAGTAAGTAGGGGTAGGGTGGAAAACATATATTTGGTATTATAATACTCTATCCTTTCATGTTACCCTATAGTATGTATTCAAAATATTGTTCCACATTATCCAGGAAAATGAAATTAATCTAGCATGATAGCTAGTCACATCGACGTATGGAGTATGAGGAGATATTTTTTTGGGATACAGATGAGTGGACTATGAAATTAATTGATAGAATCCCATAACACTTTTGGGGATAGGTTTCACCCATAATCATGTTGATTATGTTATATAGGTCATGTTTTTCTTATACCACTTATGTACAAGTCATTTTCTCCTAAGCACACACACTTTTTATATGGTTTGGTAATATTCATCACCGGATGCATGTTCATATATATCCACATCATTTATTTCAGTGTAGATTTTTTTCACCTAGATTCACTTATAATTATTTTTATATTTTTTATAATAGGTTCTTATCCAGGTTATTCCACTTAAATCATGTGCCCAGTTAGGTGATTTTTAAAATTTCAAGAGGGGAAAAATATCACCTGCACAATTTTTATTCAATACCTAGAAATTATGTCATCCTATTATAAATGGTAGGCATGAAAAAATTGTCATAACAATGTGATATAAGTTTCATATGGGTGTTTGGGTCATATTATTATTTAAACTATATGTATAGAAACCAATCATATCATTTATTGGCAAAAAAATGAATTTTATTTTCCTATTATAGAATAATAAGACAATAAAAATGAACATACCAGTTTAAAGTTTCAAAATATGTTGATCTTAAAGTATGTATTGTATTAAATTTCTTTGATATAACAACTCTTGTTACATCATCCAAATTCAAGCTTCAATTTATATCATTTTATTTTAGTTATGATTACCTATTAATTTAAAATTATACAATATACAACAAGTATCACATACCTTTATCAAGAATAAATAAATTGCCTTTTAAAACATAAATATGTAATGTAAACTCCCTTACAATATTTTTCTTCTATTTCAGTTATTCTATAAAATTCATTTTTCAATGTCCATGCCTTATAGAATTAAATCATTTTCATTCCTTCATTATTCTACCCTTTGGTTTTAGTAACCCAATAAGACTATTAGATCTTTTGATATATTTTGTCCCTTCTTTAATCTAAATACTTACCCTTTTCACTATCATCAATGAAATAGATCAAGAACCTCCCATGTATTACTCATCCTTCCTCAACATATTGAGGATATTGGGAAATGATTTATTGAATTTTTTTATTCCATAGTTAACAATGATTATTCAAAACATGCCTAGACAATATTGAAGGATAAAGTATATGGTGAGAACCAAACTCAAAGGAGAAATCAATATCTCTAGATCATTCAAATATATATTAATTTTGATAAAATTTATGGAGATAAATGTTTCTTTAGTTATATGTCACTTAAAATAGTCCCTTGAAAATATATACATCCCATGTATTTCATTCTTCAAGTAAATATACATAAATTTATCTAACATTTTTTAGACATCCATATTATTGTGTTTAGTATATAAATTTGGTTAAATAAAAAATAACATGTGATTCAAAATATCAAATGAATTTTTATTACGTTTATAGTAAACATCGAGATCAAATTATTAGATAGCTTCTCTAGTCTATTGTTTTGGAAAGGGTTACTCTCATATGTGAAATTTTTGTTCTTATATGAGAATGATAATCGGTTTTTTAAACCATTCTATGAAGTTCTTTTCATTAATATTATCTTTTTATAACATTTTATTACTATAAATAAAACCTATAACCTTGTTCTAAAATAGTGGTAATAGCTCTAAAAACTATGGTCATAGGTTCTAACCATAATTAGGAAAACCAAAACCCCAATTTTTGTATAAATATGGTTTAATCCATGTTTTAATTTATAGTTTAGCAAAAACCTATATCTGGAGTTCAATACCAAGTCTATTTACCAATTTCCATGGTTGAACACTATAGTATTAAATATACAATCACGGTTCAAAATCATACCTAGAACCATATTTACATTGCTATAAACTAGGGTTGTGATTCCTTATATACCTTTTTAGAAGATTGGTTTCATTTAAAATATTAATATAATTTTTTTAAATAGTTACTATAAATATAAAAAAAATCCTTGTCATTTACCAACCAAATGTGGTAACAAAACATTTTAAAAAGGTCCCACAAACATTTAAATTTTAACCTAGTCACAACACATATGTGGTAAAAAAATCATCATAAAAAATATTATTCATAGTTAGTATTCGAATTATCAATCCCATATCTATATAAATTATGATCCCTATTTAGTATTAATGTCACCATTGAAATCTTCATTATGAGTATTATCACCATAAGCATCAAAACCACCAAAATTTTCACTATTATGATTTTTTACATGAGTATCAGGGTTACCACAACTATCATCAATATCTAAAGGTTTGGTAGGATTATTTTTTTAAGTGAAATAATATTATTATAAAATAACAATATCTTATTTTAAAAAATTAAAAAAAATACTACACTCCCAATGGACGAAAGGAATTGACAACCAATATTGATTTTATAAATTAGTTATTAATTTTCTTCATACATTGATATGACTCATGTTCAACTCTTCTCTATGATTTTTTTATGATGATAGTCAATTGATCCAATGTAATAATAGGACTTCTAGAATAATAACTACTTTATGTTCAATATCTTAGTGGTAAAATTATTTTTTAAGGATGACAAAAAACCCTCCCATAGTGCACATCACTTGGAACCTAATGTTGATGAACATTTGGATATAAAATGTTGTCTTACTTTTTATCAAGAGATTTAAGAACATTATAATGAATATATATCTTCATTAATTATGATAACATAGATTTTAAATGAAAAATGTTAACAAATTAAAAACCACAATTATTCTTAAATTTTTTATTTATCCTGTTATATATTCGGGTTCAATATTTTTTTCTACTTTACCAAAATAAAGTATATTAAGGAACATGGTCATCAATATTCAATATTTTTTCTACTCATAATTATTAAAAACATATATATAATTATATATATTACATATAAATTAAGGTGTTAGTTGTGTTTTTTCATTATCTAAAATGAAAGTGTGTTCTAGTTTACTGATATATATAAGGAAACATTAATTTTTAATATATCATTTAGAATAATTCTATAAAAATTAATATAAATATTATTAACCTTTAATAATTATAAAAAAGTGATTCACACTTTATAAAAATAATTTTTTAAATAATTAAATTAAAACTTAAAAAAAATAAATGATACTTTGAACACTAAATTTCTACAACAACTAATAAATTTTTTGCATTAAAAAATTACACAATAATTCAATATTGTTATACCTTCAAGATAATTTCAACTTCTAATTATAGACCCAATATAAAATTAATATCAATAGCCTATCCATATTTAATCATATAATATTAATCTAGATAACTTCACATGATGACCATTTGGAAAGTTATATTGATGTTAAATTTAAAAAAATCAAACATTATATAAAAATTAAGAATAGTTAAATGTTAAAAAAATATTAATCATATCCAATCCCATGCAATATCCTTTATTTTTTCTCTGGTTTCTCTCTAAAGTATTCCTTGAGCCAAAAATAATATCACTCTCTTTGGATAGTGCTCCCAAAAAACATTTTCATTATTTACAATTCTTTCCAACAATTTTTTTATCATCATTTAATTTAACCACAATTTATGTGCCAATGTTCAAAATATCATGCATTTTCATATGAACTTATAATCGATTACTAAAACCAACTGGAAAATGTAAAAAAAATTATTAAATAAAAAAATAATTAAATATAACATTTATTTTCTTAATTATATTATAAATATGAACTTAAATGGGGATGATAAAAAAAATATTAGTAGCATTAACTATATAAGAAATAGGAATGGTCGAAGCACCCCATGAAGTAAAAGAGAGTTAAAAATAAGAAAACATTCCTCTATAGTAAATAGTGGATATTGAAGTTGTGAACAAATGAAATTGTGAGGAATAATTTTACAATAGATGGTGTATACCAATATTTAATATGCATTAAATTAAGATAAATATCCTATATAGTAAATAGTGAATAAAAATAACAACATAGATGGATACGAGTAGTAGGAATACTCTCCTACAAGGTAGAAGGTGTAAAGGAATAATATGAATAACTACTCATCATCAGATATTCATAATATGGTAAAAGCATAAGGGGTGGAAAATTTCCTAATAACTATATTTTTATGGTCTAAGGATGAACTAATGAAGTAGGGATACATGAAAAAAAGGGATAAAAATAATTATATTTTATATTCCTAAAATTTAGACTACCCTTTATATCATTAATAAATTTGAGGCATCTCTTCAATAAATGTGTCTTAAAGCATATTTTAAATGATAAAATATAATTCTTATTTTTTTTGTAAATATATTAGAAAATTAAAATATGATACTCATAATAATTATTATCAAAGTAATCTCGGTATCTCAAATTTGACTTTCATTTTCTTTATTTAACTTCCTTTGTACTTCTTTATAGTTTTAAATTATCTCTTAAATCATAAACAAGTTACAAATATATATATATATATATATATTTATTTATTTATAGTAAAAAATTAATAAAATTATAGAATAAAATTATTTAATAAAATTATAAATATATTATTTCAATGTTATTGATTATTTAATACAATTTTTGTTTCATAATATATTATATAAATTTATTTATATGAATTATGGTATGAAATAATTTAGCCAATACTTATATGAACATTAAAATTTTAATATAATCTATTCCTTGATTAGTAATATTTCTTGTTATAACATAAATTATAACACTAAATTAGGGTTTTAAAATGGTCATTTTCACTTGTTTTTCTTGATATTATAGAATATAAGAAGCATTTATATAAATTTGTTGCTTCATGTCAATAACCTTAAACACCTGATTTTATGTATGCCTATTATGTCATGAATCTGAATCAAACCAATTATGTTTTGTTATACTAACTTGAACTTGTGAGTAATAATAAAATATGATTATTTTCACTATAACTCCATAAAAAATAAATTTTCAAACGAAGGCTTCATTTAATATGAAATTGTTTAATAATATATTATTTTATTTAATGTTACATTATTATTGTAATATCCCAACCCGACCCAATGGATCTAACCCAATAAATGTCAAGAAAAAAAATGTTACTTAATCATATCTATGTCCCCATGATTACTAAAGAATGGAAATAAATGTTTTAGGATTAAAATATACCATTAGGGTGGTTTTCTCTCAAGAAAACTCAATTTCTTAATGCCTAAATTTTCTAAAATTTTAGTATGAGGTGTTTGTAACTTAGACATTACCATGACCTAAAATGATAAAATAAAACATTACTTAATAGAATAATAAAACTAAATAACCAAATGATTCATCTCATACATTATAAAATATAAAACGGGAGTAATTATAAAAAAACCCAATAAAGTTTATAACTTGTAAGAGAATAAAATGAAAGGATGATGTAGATGCAATATGACTACAAAAAACAAGGAGTATACAATGTATACTCTATAGGTATCTAAAATTTTATTAGAGATAATTGTTTATCATAAATACCATTAAACTTCATAGTCCCACTAATGTTTTCATGAGTCATAACTAGTGAACAAGGATTTATTTATTTTAACTGTATCTTGAGGAACATAATCTATATGCACATTATTGAATGCATGTATGCGATGAATAATGCATCTTTGTATTATACCCCCAATTACACTCCTTATAAACCATGGATGTAAAAAAATTAATCTCCATTTATTTTTCAAGAAAACATTACCCTATCATTCCATTTTATATAACCAAATTTAAAAAAATCTTTTCATGAAATTGACAACTAAACATGTCATAAATCCCAACATTTAAAAGAAACCAACACAAAAACACATTCATATTCCTAAAATATGATGGGTAAAAATTCTATAAAAATTAATTGATTTTTTAAATACAAATCATGGTCATATAACCTAAGTCATTAACCAGTAGTAAAATATAATAATCTCATCCTGGTCATATTTAGAAAGGCATCCACCATTAAGTGAGATTATGTACTCATTCTTAGTCCATTTACCAAAATTAAAATAACAATATAAGATCAATTTCATCAATCCAAAGAAAATTAAAAATCATTAAAACACACTTTCATAAATTCAAGTTTTTCAAGAAATACACACAAATAAATAAAATACAGAATAACCTTTCTAAGAAATACACCCTTTCCAAATCCAACAATCATTAATGATCCATCCATATCAATAAAACATTCTAAAAAAATTAATGGTATTTTTTTAATTTCACTATCTAATCTAAAAAAAATTAATACAGAAATAGCATACACATTATGTCGCCTACCCCAATCATCATTTCAAGTTAAATCATCCTTTCTTGATGTATATTTATCATTCAATCACACTTAATTAAATATTAAACATAAAAAATAAAAAAATCATCACAATTACCCTTTATTTATTGAAAACCCCATGGTTAGATTTCATAAAGGAGAGAATATAATAGTAGAGGAAGAAATAGAGAAGATATTACCTCTAAACAAAAGTTTCATCAACAAATAATAGAAGAAATCCTCTTATAGGGTGACATAATTAACTAAAAATCTGAAAAGGATCTTGGTATCTTGAAAACTAGGGAGGGTTTGAAATAAATGATTTTAGAGAGTTATTAGAATATAATATCAATTTAAGGGTTAATTTTTATGTCATTCATGATTTTAATTCATGGATCAACAAACTGTACATCAACTATAAATTTCCCTATGTCTATAACTTCCCAATGTTCAAAGAAAAAGGTAAAAATATTCATCACCCAGACATTTACTATCAACCAAAACATGCCTCTTATTTCTTGGACCATGTACAATTTGGTAAACCGTGGACATAAAATTTATTTTTTCCAAAATATCACAAATTAAAATACTCCCTCTCTCAAGCCTCAAAATTAACTAAACACTAAATAATACCTCAAATGGGGGTACAAACACTCTCTCCATCATTTCACTTCCTTCCATGGGAAGTTAAATTGTTTTATTATTACTAAGGATTCCATGACACTAATATCACTTAAATTATTATTGTTTCACTATTTGTTCTTGAATGGTATCATATTCCCAAAGGAAACATAACAATGAAAAATCCTAAACCCATAAAATCATCCATAAACAATTAATAATACAAAATGGTTCCCAAAACCACTCACATATGACTCTAAAGAAACTTGATCTCATCATTAACATATGATGGATTTAACTCATACTCTATATCTAAGAGATTTGTAACACATTATACACAATAATATAATACATAGAAGACACCTTATGATATAAAACTTACCCAATATTCTCAATAACCATGAAATTTTCAACATATCATGGTGAAAATTTTCCCACATATCATGGTGAAAATTTCCCCACATGTAATTGTGAAAATTGTCTTTTCATTCCAAGTAATTGGTGTTATAACTAAGGTTACACCTAAAGGAACACATGACCACTTACTATGAAATCAAAAATATATTCATGTTGATCAAAAAAATAATTTTTTCATTATAGTGAGTTTTCTATATATTTATTGATTAGTTGGATATTTTCCATAGTCTATTTCATAATACAATGTCTAAAAAAATAATTTTTACATATTTACTCCCAAAAAGGGGGATAAATAGGGTCACTTATAAATTAATTTAATTGGTTTCATGCGTATTATTCCTTAGTAACTATTACCATAGGAGAATTAGACCCATAAAATATGATCTTATCATTAGTGAATAAAATATATAACAATGGATCTTAGTATGTCATTTAAATCATATATAATATACTTTTTCCATTCATTTGAGGATGAAAACAGCACTAAACATCAAATGAATTCTGAGTTCCTACTCCATAGCCTTCCAAAATTTGGAAGTGAAATTGGAATCCTAATTAGAGATAAGAGATATAGGCACAATATTTAGCATAACTAAATCCTTTACATAGATCTTTTCAAAATAACTAACAAAATGTGTCTTATGAATTAGTATGAAATGAGTTGATTTGGTTAGTTTTACTTAGTCACCCAAATGGCATGATACCTCTTATAAGTTTTTTAAAATGTTATAAAAAATCAATTAAAATATTTTCCCATTTAAAAACCAGAATATGAAATGGATGTAATAATATTTCTTGTTGTTATTGCACCACCTTTACATATTGAATGTTCATGCACAATTTAAGGACTATAGTGACCACTTTCTTCACCCTTATCCACAAAATTTTTGTATATCATGTCATTTTTTATTTTGGTTGAGCTATGGTGAATAATATAATTTTAATGGTGGAAATATTTCATGAAACCCTCTCTTAGGAAGGAAATAATAACCAAATCATTTTGAAAATATAGAGTCAAAATATGTGTTTCAAGCCATCCATTTGAGGAATCTCAACTATCTAGGGACTCCAACATGAAAAAAATCCACATTAGTTAATTGATCATCCCTGGCCTGATTTACTAAGGTATGGGTAACTACTATTCTCAATAGTATAATCTCATCCAAATGTTTGGAAAAATAAAAATGTATTTTTATTAATATAAACTTCATATTCCATTGATTCTTAGATTTATGAACCACCTGTATATGATATTTGTAGCTTTTGGAATAAACTACCATATTCCATTAACATAGTTCATATGTTATCATTTTATTTAAGGTCTTAAGATACTTTATCCATCAAAATTTTCAAAAATTTAGATCTTTTTAAAAGAATATATTCTTCATATATTGTAATCTTTATAAATTAAATGGGTAGTGATGCCAAGTTTTCTATAAGTATACACCCACTTCTAGCTCAAGGTAAAGTGTGATGTAATTATTTTAATGTAATAGTGTCTTTTTTGATCTATATGTGACCACATGATTTCCTTTTATGAGAGTGCATCTATGTCTATTCCATTAGGCATCATAATGCATGACATAACTATCACTTAAATCATAAAATATAAGAATAATAATTGATAAAAATCAATAATTAATCTCCTAAGAATATTTATATCACTTTTATTTCACTAAAATGGTAATTACATCATAACTAAAGTCATCATCACTGAATGAAACTATAAAAAACCATTGATGAAATATCAATAGTACATGAATAGTCCTAGAAAAAATTATACCTCGATTAAATTTTTTATATATTTCTAAGATAAAATAATTTTTATCTTCTTAGGGTTAACTGATATTCCTCGTTCTGAAATGTAATAACCAAGAGACTTTCATTCTTATATTTGAAAGGTACCATTGGTAAAATTTTCTTAGTTATGATGATCCCTAAAAGTACTCACCATGGTCTCCAAATTTCTTCTATGGTCATCACCCAATCATGAAAACACTTATATTTTATAAAAAAATACAATAATAAATAATTTGATATATCAATTAAATGTGTACATCATTAATTCCATTAAAATAGTTGGAGTATTGGTATGATCAAATGGCATAATCAAATATCTAGTGTTTGTGTGACACCCTTTATTTATCGTATTCCTTGTTTTAAATAATATGTATCTTTTGGAATATTTTTTAAGTCATTTAAGGTAATATAGATGAATTTAGAAGGTCAAAAGGAAAAAAAGGGACATGATGGTGGGCGTATTTTTAGAGACCCAAAGCTTGACGTACATGGATATTACATTACTTTTGTGGAATACTTAATACATAATAAAAACAAACACCAAAGGATCGTAATAGTTTAGTGCCTTTGGAAACTTGGAACACAATCTTCTAATCTTGGTGAAAGATCCTCAATATCTCCCATAAATATCTTCCTTTTTTTGTTACCTAAAACCTTTCTTTATATCTTGGGTAAAATAAAACATAAAAAGGTTGAGCTCAAATTCTCATTAAGGGCAAACATAGAGAACATAAAACAATCCATAAACATTTGAAAGCAAAAACTTGAACATGAAATTTAAACATCAAAATATTGAGCAAAGACATAAATCATGGAAGTATGTAAGGCATATATCATAATGGAACATCAACCATGATAAAATATAATGGGAATAAAACATGTAATTGTGGAAACCATTACTCACATGTTATGATTTCCATAGTAGTCAAGGCATTGCTGCCAAGACTATCTTAGTGGACAAAGTCCCTTTCTGAATCGAGTTCACTCCTCGTTTCAGTCCTGTAACACTGAACCGGATTGACTTACCATTCCAGTCATGTCTATCTCATGAGATATAAATCATTACCCAATGCATTGGAGGGAGATATATTTCCCACCCATCTCATAATGAAATCATTCTTTCATGTTCCACAAAATCATAAATCATACATCATAGCATAACCCATATAATAGAATGAGATTCTTAAACATCATGTCATCTTAACATAATCCATATAAAAATAATGTATATAATTTCATCATAAGAAAAATAAAACCATTTAAATAATGGAGACATTATACATGAAACATAAACATATTGAATAATGTCATTATAGATGGAAAATAGTTTTGAGAAAACACTTGAAATGAATTCTTGAGGAAAATATCCTTTCTTCTTCAAAATCATTTTCTTTTCAAAAAATGCCATGAAATTTTAAAAGATATTTATTTTTTTGAAAATAAACATGAAATATTGTAGATTAAGCTTCATGAAAATAAGGCGTTATGAAACCGTAAAAATCCTTTCATTCCATATAATTTAAAAAAAACATTCTTCTCGTACTTTTGTCGGAAAAGTCAAAAAGTACCTCGTATGGTAAACAAAAAAAATATTCCTTACATACCATTTAGTAAAAGTAAAAAATGGGTCAAAATGAATTTAAACATACATGAAAACATTTTTATAAAACTTTTACATGGATGATAAATATAACCCCAGTAAATACTTATGTATAAGCAATCTCGGATAGAAAACAATTGAGATTGCAACATTATCCCTTACCTTAGGTCTGATATTCTTCGTATGTATCCAAAACTCCTGTATAATGATTTATATAATGTCACTGAATTATTAATTAATCACATTAATTGTTATGATATCATATATGGTTCACTTATGGCTTTATATTACCCGTTCTTTTGTAAATTCCATGTTAAAGCAGCATTTTGGGTAAAATCGTTTCATTTATCATCCGTGTTTTGACTTTTAATTATTAATATGATTACATAGATCATGATTACTTAATTAAAAAATATAAAACATGATTTATATATAATATATATTCAGAATATACATATATATAATAGATCGATAAATGGAAAGAAATACACTGTTGATGGAGACGGTAGGCCGTACGTACGCATGAACGTTGTCTTCGTTTCCTTATTGAATTGAATGGAATTAAGTAGATGAAATACATATATATATATACATAAATCCAGTAGCATTATTATGTCATATATTTCATGATTACTTATTATATATACTTTATAATCATTCTTGAATTGTTAACATGGAAAATGAATCTCATCGCGTCGTGGAGACGGTAATCCGTACGTACGCACGAGCAATGATATCATTCCCATATTTATTGAATGGAATTGGAGTGAATGATATAATATATTAGAATCAGTATTATGTTATAATAATCATATGTAGTTATTATTTACACCATTATATTCATCCAAGTAAGGTGGTGGTGGAAAAACAGATTACACCACGGCGTGGAGACGGTATTTCGTACGTACGCACGCGCGGTGATTTCGTTTTACGTAGGATGGATAGAAGGTGAAATAGGGTTGTTTCATATTTATAATAACATATCAGTATATTACTAATACTGATTTTATTAATTCATAATGAAACTATTAAAGAAGAAGAAGTAGAAGAAGAAGTAAATTTGAAATAATCGGTAACGGATATTACCTCTTCTTCGACACGCCTCTTTGAAACCTCCTCTTAGGGAACTAATATTGGACTTTGAAGAAGACCAGGACCTCTAGGATGTTTCTAGGGAAGTTTATAAGAGAAATGGGTAGGGTTTGGCCGAGATTTAAGGCTCAAAAATTTGTGAGGAGGAGATGGAGGAGGTTCTCTTTTATAAGGGAGGAGAGGGGCACCATTGGAATTATAAGAAACATTAATTTATAATAAATTCCAACAGCACTTAAAAACCTCCAAAATTACTGAAATTTGAATATTAGATGAGATATGATTTTAATATTATCAAAAAATAAAATTTAGACACGTTTTTAATTTATTTTAAACATTATCAACTTGATTTATTCTTATATAATCTATTTAATTTTATTTGTTGTAATAATATTCTAAATTTTAAATCATTATAAATAATTACTTCTATGTTTTTAATTGTCCATATATGTATGATTTATTACATTTTAGACCTTATAAATTTTAATTTATAAATTTTAAATATTTTTTTGAATTTTAAACAATTTTATAATATGTAATTTTTATAAAATAACAATAGTTTCAATTTTGACACTATTCATTTATTTGAATTTAAATAAAATCATCATAGAATATATGTTCGAAATAAAATCATTAATAGATTCATAACATGTCATAGTTTTCTAGAAAATTATTGTAACACATTAAATAGTTAATATAATATTTATTTTAATATTTTTAAAACCTTTTATTTGGTATATCTCTTAATAAAATAATTACTACAACATTTTTTTATAATTTTTTAATATACTTATTGTTTGCATAAAAATTTAAAATAAAATACTATTATGAACATAAATATAATACCTTTCATAATAATATTCTTAATTGAATTTATCATCTTAAAATCACAACATTTAAATTGTTATATTTATTAAATTATGAAGGTGACATCTTTGACATCATTTAAAATAAAATAATATAAATGTCATAATTGGTTTTATAAGGCTCCAAATGGTCCACAAATAGACACTTGGATTATTAGGGTATATATATACTCTACCAATAATTTTTGGTAAAGTTTATAGTCCTTTAAATAGGTATTTCTATTTTAATAAAAACTATATTATTGATTTTTCACTAAATAAACAATTTCTGCATCACTATTGTGTCACCATTAATGACAATTATTTAATCCCTAAAAATTATAAATAAATTTTCATGATGTATATAATTTTTTTATATTTCTGTATACCATTCATTTTTGAAGTTTTATGAAGTTTATCACTAAATTAAAAGTATTATACTTATAAGATTTAAGAGAGTGACATGTTGTCACTTTCTTTGGTTTTAATAATAATTAAATTATTTTCATGGTCAAAAGTCCATAAAATTAATCTAATCCAACACTTAGGTTATATTGGTATACTTTTAGTCATTCAATATAATTTTTTCATGTGTTAGGGTAATTTTATAATCTTAGGTTTACCCTTAATTACCTGATTTATCTTTAACTGAAGTAATAAAAATTAATGTAGTTACTATTCATAGTGCCCAAAAATAAAAAGTAGCCTATTAACATAATTTGTACCTACATATTCCAAATATGGAATCTTTTTTTTTAAATTCAAAAGACATTAGTTTTGGTAATTAATTTAAAGTTAATCCCGCTATTAAGAAAATGAGTTTTTAAAGTTAAAACATTGCAAAAAGTTGAACTGATTTTACCTATAAATTCAATGTAAAATCAATGCTAATGACATAAATTATATTAAATGGTAAAAATATATTCTATTTATACTTTAAAATAATTAAATATTATAATTTAACCATATAAATTATTACGATGAAAAAAGTTGTTTTTAATTAAAATATCGCGTGTTTTTACTATTCATTAAAATATGAAAGTTATCAGAATAATATGAAAATTTTATCCAAAGTAAATTTTTATATCCTGATTTCAAATAAGAAATTTATTTTGTCAAATTGAACTTAGAAACATGTCAAACACTATATTTAATGTGGGTGTTCCATCAAAAGGCGGCAAAACTGCATTTTTTGAAAGATACTTATTTTACCTGAAAATTTTATTTTGTTCACATACCATGTTTTAGAAAATGTTTAAGATGAATAATAATGTTATAAAATTCAAAATTTAGTTTATACTAGTCATATAATCTAGTACATAATAATAATATAACAATATATCGTTGTTTAGTGAAACCCAGTATTGCGTACTACACACGCTATCGAGGAAGGTCGCGATTGCGTGTAACGCAAGCCAAGTCAGGGTTTCGTGTAGTGAAAGACTCCTTTGTTGTTGCGTATAACAGAATCCAACCATATTTCATTTATACATTGAATATATATATATATATATATTTATATATATATATATACACACACTCAATGTTGCGTAGAATAACTACTATCAAACGAACTTGAAATTGTGTGCAACACAATCCAAGAATAGTGTTGCATATACTGCAAGCTAATATGGTGTTGCGTATAGCGCAAGATAATCTTGGTGTAGCGTACAACATAAGATATGAAAGAAATTAAAAATAATATATCTCATAAAATCTCGGGGTGTTACAGTATTGTAGCTTGAAAAAGCTACAGTAGCTTTACTAGCTCGTCGGTGGAGTCTGTAGGATCTGTAAGATTAATGCAAAACCCATCAACAATCCAATGGAGTTATTTGGCCAGACCTATTTTTCTTAATGACCACCATCCACTAATGGGGCTTCTAAGCAGAACCTATTATTCTCAGTGATCACTAGCCAGTCGTTGGAGACCACTGGCTGGCTCATGGGATCATTTGAAGTCTGGCGGACACACCGAGTTATATTGATTTTTTAACATCACCCATTACATTTTTATCTCAATATATCATGACTTATTCAACCCCAAACACTCTAATAGATTCCTTCTAGAATTTTTGGGCTCTCTCATTCCCTTTTTCCACCTTTACTCAACACCCGAACAATGGTTTGATCCCATGTTTCCTATATGGTGACTTCCATTTTGATCTTGATCAATCCTTTCATATTCTCCTTGATCAAAAACAATTATACCATTGATTTACTGATCCAATTAAATTTTTTTGAAATTGTCTAACATGTTAATTATTTATCATTGATAGAATCATCACCCAGATTTAGGGAATTTTCATCTGCACAATGGTTGGTCCTAGACTATTGTCTGCAGTGAATCTTCTCAGGTTAGTGTAATATTTTCCTACCTTAATTGGGATTTGTATCTCCATAATATTTACACTAGAATAATAATCATAATGGATCGGTTATGTTTCATGGATTCATTGGTGAAACTAGATTTGGACTTTGATCCTTTTTATTAAAAATTGTTTCACCTAAGGTAGGTGGTCCTTATCTTTATCACATGTTTATACAGGTTCTTGGCATGATTGTTTGGCATGTGTGTGTATCCTCATGAACACTATGTTTTATTTTTACTCACATATGGTTTTTTATGGTTGTTATTATTTCTTAATATGACATGATATTTTCTTTTTCATCCTTTATACATGTTTTTCATGAGTTATTCCGTTGTCTTCTTCATTAGATAATTCGGGTTGATCCTTATAGACTATTCCCTTAAGAGGCATGTGTAAGATATTTATCAGTATGTACATGGGATTCCCATTATATTGGGATGTGTTAAGAATGTTTTTTGGACTATCCAATCAATAGGGTATGTTTCAAGCATGGCTAGTTGATTTTATTTCTAACACGGTGCTAAAGTAAGTAAAGTCGATCTCTAAGGACTTGGTACATATGTTTTTCTTGTGTGATATACTGGTTGATTATATTTTATCTATTTATTGTGCATTTCATGAACATATATATCTTATGGAATTATATTAAGTATCATTGGTGGTATCCTATTAGGTCTTATACTCATTACCTACTTGTGAATTTTGGTGCACCTGTAGATTTCATGAGAAGGGTCTGGTGAAGGGAAAGAGAATATGGTTGGATGGTTGAATAGGTTTAGCAGGAGGATGTAGGTGTTACATGATGAACTTTTGGGTGATTTCAAACTGTTATACTCTTTTAATTTGTTTATTTTGTGTGAATAACATTCTATATTATTACTACATGGGTTGGTTTTTATTGTGTATGTTGCTACTCAGATGATTTATTTATTTATTTACTCATTATTTATTTATTCTATTGTTATTTATTCCATTATTTACTCTAATGTTTACACAATACTGTGGGAATCATCTCCCTATGATGTTACTCTTATCCCTCACCACTAGTCAAAAACCTTTTGTGTATAGGGAGGCATGCATAAGGTTGTGTGTCACACTAACTCAAACCAGATGATTTAGGTTAGGGTGTTACAAAATGGTATCAGAGGAATAGGTTCACTAACTTGTTTATTTCTATACCTTGATTTGGGATAGGGTATATAGGAGATTGGATGGTTGGGACTCAACAAGGGGAATTATGTCACATCCTAGAAATCACTAAATAGTGGACTTCTGAGATTCCATGGAAATGATAATTTATTCTTTGGATGTTTTTTTGTTTGATGTTACTTCAAGTTAAATTCACCTAGGTTGATGAACATTATGTTGGTATCCTAGTTTATGAGATTTAGTGTATGTTAATAAATAATCTTTAGTTATGTAAGATCACGTTCCATATTCATGTTTCCTTCATTAGATAGATCCCAATTAATTAAATGTATATTTAAATTATGATCTATGATTTTGGTGCATTATTTATTACATCCATTTATTTGAGATTGAGTGTTCTATTCTAGAGTTTTATATTCTTAAGTGTATATATATATGGTTTTGACTAAAGTTCAATTATCAGAGGACTTCTTTGGGTTATGGGAAGTTCTTAGGGTATGATATAACTAATCATGCTCTCATAGTTAATCGAGTATCGCAGTGTTTGGAAATGATCCAACTAGGACTCTTTCTTCTAGTACCTATTTAGGGTGGAGGATCCCATAGGGGTGGGATGATCATGGGTGAATCTTCTTGTGATTCCAAATCCTTCGTCCCCTAGACTTCTAGGGTACCAGAGTCCCTCAAGATGCAAAGTAATGGAAACAATTCATCGAGGGAGTTTTTGACCTGGTGGATACCCCAAAGGACTGTATGGAAATTCCCAAATCCTTCATGATTTATGGTGTTGTTGGAAGATGGTAGGGAATCATGATTCATGTTAGTATAATTTATAGGATAACATGGATAACCTTCTTGGACCACTTCTTCCAGGAGTTCCTCCTTGATACACTAGAGTTAGACCATGATTTGGAGTTTATGGATCTCTAATAGGGGAGGATGATAGTGTGACTATTCAACATGTTTCACTGAGTTGATATATTTTTATCCTCTTTTGGTGGGGAATTAAGTACAGAAATCATGAATGTTTGAGATAGGGATTCATATAGAGATAAAATGACATACCAAGAACTATGATTTCATGACCTATGTTCCAGTTATTTGTAATTATTTTTCAATAGATAAGGGAATCGATCAAGATAGAGTTATAGGTCTTCTTCCAGTTTCCAATGTAAATATAGTGGATTTCTCTATCATGGTACTGGTTTCTTATTCTAGTAATAATAAAAAAAATTGATGATTAAGGTTAGAATATCAGTCAATAGTTAAAGTAGAGAAAAAGTCCATCAGCTCTCTCTGTGGGAAATAAAATTTCTATGTTCTATAACTATGGGAGTATAGGACACTTTCTCAATGATTGCCTTATTTCTCTTAATAATTATCACATGTGTTGAAATATTGGTCATCAGATATGGTTCTATCATAAGGATTCATTGATTCACATGAAAAATTTAGGTTATTATGTGGGTTTAGACCCCACAATTTTTGGTGAATTAGGTGAATCAGTAGCCTCTGAAGAATTGGAGTGGATGATGGTAGGGTTTATAAGGTTTTTCGGGCATTGGTTGATAGTGTAGAGGGACCCTCAATAGTTTCAGGTATGGTATTGATTTATTCTTCTCTCTCTATTTCTTTGTTTGACATAGGTTCACCCCATTTTTTTGTATCTTCTCAAGTTGTTTTTGGGTTAGACTTACCATTTAAGTTATATTCTAAGATATTATCTATAGATACACCACTAGGAAGGAAATAACATCATATTCATATCTTTACAAGATGTTTGATGGTGGTTTCTGGTTTTTAGTAGGTGTTTATCTTTATAGTTCTAGATATTTTAGGATTTTATATGATCCTTTGCACGGAATGGTTGACCATCTATAATGAAAACATCGATTATTATTAGAGATGAGTTACTTTTATGTCTACTAAATGATATAAGTTCATGTTGATTGGTGAATGGGATATTGAATCTAGAAGAATGGAACTAGATCATCAGAAAAGATAATTATTTTTATAGTAATAGGCTAACACGATCTTTATAGTGGATTAGACACGGACTCCATCCACTTTTCCTCATGTGGTAAAACTATAACAAGATGTCTTTTAGAGGGATTTATCAAGGTTACCTCCATATATAGAAGTTTATTTTTAATTCAATCTCATTCCTAATGTGTGACTGATATTTATTCTAGTGTATCTCATGGCACTAGCTAAGTTAAGAGAGATCAAATTGTAGCATTATGATCTTGAGGATAACGGATTCAACAAATCAAGAACTTCCCCTTGGGGTGATCTTGTGTTGTTCCCTAAGAAGGTGGATGGTGAAATTTAGAGTTGTGTGAACTATAATAAGTTGGATCAGATCCCTGTGAAAAATAGGTACCTATTCTAAGAATTGATTACTTTTTTAATCAATTGAGGGGAGCCTATTACCAAATATAATGATTTTATTGAATAAATTAAAGTGAAACCACAAGTTTCCAAAATAAAAAAGTGATATAAAAGGATCCAAACCTCAAGGAGGATGAAAATACTGGATAATGAGGGAATCCCATCTAACTAAAATCATACCTTTTGGAGGAAAGGAACCCATGGTGGTAAAAATATCCATGTCATCACGAGTAGAATAAACAATGGAGGAAATGAAAATAGAAACTTTATCCCCTCGTGTCACGTATGAAGAACTTCCATGTGGTTGGATATAAGTTCCTTATATCTCTATATCAGATAAATAATCAACCATGGGATGGTACCCCATCTGAGCAACGTGTTATAATTTTTTTAGGAATCTCTTTCAATTATTGTTAGCCTAATGATTTCCTGGTCATAGAGTTGTATTCCTATGTGCATTGCATGATCCTCAACCTAGAGAGGATCCCCATTACCAAAGCACGCAGCATAGGAAAATATTACTAACCCATTCGGGCCCTACATGATTCCCCCTACATGCATCACCCCCATATGGTAGGACCCATCTATGTTGAGTTTGAGTCCCTCACTAAGAGGCCACTAATGGATCCAGTGTACCTATGAAATATGCTCAGTGTATAACTAAGTATTATTGTTATTATTAAACATTCTAAGTGATGGCGCATCTCATCAGTTCTTATTTAATAATACTAGATCCAAAATCGATCACATGGTTCTAAAAATGTGGGAATAGTGTGAAGATTTATCCCCTTAATAGAGATCTCTATTCCTTACTTTCTATAAACACCTATATTCATCCACAAGGCTGAATGTTCTAGCTTAAATTTCAGTACCAAAATCCTGAGCACCCTAAAACTAGAGAGATAAGAATGAAGCACTAAAATTACCCTAATATGGCACACCAGAAAATACACTAAAGGATATCCAAACTGACTATTCCCATTCACTATCAAAAAATAAACGATGCCCTGATTATTATTATTGGATCCTATAGAAGGTGAACCTGGAATCAATCTCAATTCCCTTTTGATTCAAATTATCATTGGTGGGGATCCCAGTGGTTTTTGAAGATTGATCTACATTATAGCTACCATCATCTTTGGATTAGAGAGGAATACGTACTGAATATAGTGTTTACGAGAAGGTACGTGTTATATGAGTATCTTGTTATTCCTTTTGGACTAACAAATGCTTTGTAACTTTTCATGGATCTCATGAACAAAATCACTCACCCATTCTTGGAATCCTTAATCATTGTGTTCATTGATGAAATCTTAATATATTTTAAGATATAAAAATCACATGGTAGACACCTAGCGATCATATTGAATATGCTTTGAACATATCAGCTTTATTCCATGTATTCAAAGTGTTTCTTTTGGATGCCATATGTTTTATTTATTAGGGAAATGGTTTCTCAAGTAGGAATATTAGTTGATCTGAATTAGGTATATGCTATTACTTCTTGGGCATGACCAAGGAATGTGTTTGATATTCATAGTTTTCTTGGGTTGGTTGGATACAAAATGAGGTTCATTCAATACTTTTCTCTCTTGGAAGCACCCATGACCAAGCTTATTGAAAATTTATTCAAGTTTGAATGTACATAACAGTGTGATGAGTCCTTATTGTATCTGAATAATAGGTTAACTTTGGATCTAATCTTGAATCTTCCTAAGCCTAGATTTTTGTATTCAATGTATGGTGACACATCTAGCATTTTAATAGAATCTATTCTGATGTAGGGTGATAATTAGTTGCTTATAGGTCATGTTAGTTGTGACCCCATGATTGGAACTACCCTACTATTGAATTCAAATTGTAAACTATAGTTTATGCATTAAAATGTTGGAGACACTACCTATTTGGTGATATATTTATCGTATATAAAGACCAAAAAATTTCATAGTATATTTTCTCCCAATGTGACATAAATCTTCATCAGATTCATTGGGTATAATACTTTTAGATGTTCAACTATGTGATGGATATTACTCATGGGAAGGGAAATGTAGTTGGGGATTTTCTTAGTAGGAAGATATAGGAAGTCGAAGAGAGAATATTGGATGCAGGATGGATGTTCATGTCTTTTTGGGAAAACCGGTAGGAAGGAGTAGTTTAGGATCAAGGGGTAGTGGATTTTTCACCCTTGGTTGAATGATTAAATCCCAATTAAGAGCTTTATATAGAGTGTTTCATGATGTACAAGTGGTTTGTAGCATACGATTCCATTCTAGGATGGGTCTTAGATGGACTTGGTGTACTTATGGTTCATGGTAGAGTAGTGGTTTTTTTTCTATGAGATAAGAGTTGATAAAATACTCTCGTTATTCATAGTGGGATGTAACCCATGATTAAACAAAATTTATCACTATGTTATGCAAAAATTCTAGTGGACCAACATGAAGAGATTCATTCCCGGATTTTTCTCCCATTGTCTGACATTTTATAAGATCAAGGTTGAGCATCATACATCAAGAGGGTCACTCTAGACCCTTTTAGTGCCTATGTAGAAGTGGGATGATATAATGAGATACTTCATGATAGAGTTTCCCAAGACCCCAATAGGTCAGGATACCATTTCAGTTTTAGGGGATTGGTTGACTATGGTGGATCACTTCTTTCTGATCTAAGAGACTAACTCAATGGATGAACTAGGTAATCTATATGTTCAAAAAATCATAATGTTGAAAAGTTTTCCTTCAAGAATGGTATATGATAGAGTTTAATAATTCACATCACAGTTATGTAAAGGCTTGGAAAATGTGATGGGGACTCAACTGAAACTAAGTATGGATTTCCATCCACAAATTGGAAATCGAAGTGAATGATCCATACCTTAGAGGGTATTCATTGATCATGTTTTTTGGATTTATGGGGATATTTGGATGACCATATGGCTCTATTATTTTTCACCTATAATAACAACTTCCATTCCTCAACATAGATGTCACCACTTGAGGATATTTATGGGATTCCATGTCATTTAACGCAATGCTTGCATGTGGTAGCTGAGTCTTCTTTTATTTGGCCGAGTATAGTAAAAGAAACCTAAGAGCCAGTAAAATTGATTCATAAATGGATGGTTATTATTCAAAATAGGAAAATATTATATTGACCAAAGGAGATGACCCTTGGAGTTTTTTGTGGGTGATAAATATTTCTTACAGGTTTCCCCACGGTTGGGGAATAGGTTTTTGAGGAAGCAAGGGAAGTTGGCAGTGTGGTGTGTTGGACTATTTGAGACCATCACACACATCAGGATGGTGGAATATTATTTAGATATTTCTCCAAGGTACTAAGTTATATATAATGTTTTCTTTAAGTTGCAACTATGGGGGTATTATCCTGATCCTACACATCTTCTCGACTGTGAGGATGATGAGCTAGAACCGAATGCATATTTTATGGAGTGACCCATTCCGATTATGGACACGAAGTGAGAAGGTGTTATTATGTAAAATAATTCCTCTTATTTGGGTTCAATGGAAGTATAATCTTTTTTAGGAACACATATTTGAGCTGAAGATAGACATTTGGGTGCACTGTCCTAAGTTATTCATGAAAACCTCTGGGGATACTTCTCAAGGAAAATAATTCATAAGAGGGGGATAATTATGACACCCTTTATTTAAGGTATGACTATTTTAATCTTATAAATATATTTTTGAATTTGTATAAAGTGATTTATATATAGGATAGTGGTTTTCAATTGGTTGTAATGGAAAAATATTAGTTTGAGGGTTACGTTCCACCATGAAAAGGCTACAGTAGCCCCATTGGCTAACCGATGGGCTCTACAGACTAGTTAGTAGAGTCTTCAGGATCTGAAAGATGACTAAAGAATCCACTATCCAACTAGAAAAGTCCATGGGCAGAACATATTCCACCTATAAATCAATGTTCGTCTGGTGGAGGCCATCAGCCAGCTGGTGGGGCTCATAGGAAGAACCTATTCTAGCTAGTGTCAACTAGATGGCCGATGGTGTCATTTAATGACCAATGAAAATGATGAGCTATATCACATTTTTTTAGAAAAATAACCCCTTTAATTATTATCTCACTCTCTGATTCCCAATTCAAACCCCATAACCCTATGAGATCTCTTCTGATTTTTAAGATCACTCCTTCCCTTCTATCTCCTCTGTACAATTCCCAAACGATGATTCAACCCGACAATTCTGATCTGGTGAGTTCTATTTTGATCTTGATCCATCCTATCCTCTCCTCCTTGGTCATAACTAATTATAACCTTGATTTAAATATTAGATCTAAGATTTTTGACATGATATAATAAATGAATTGTTGATATTTGATAGAATCGACACCCAGATTTGGGGAATTGGAATATGCACATTGGTTGGACCTAGATAATTTTTTGAAATAGAACTTCTCAGAAAACTATGATATTTTCATAGTTTTATTGGGTGTGTTTTATCCTAAATATTTAACTTATAATTCTAATCATGGTGGATTGGGTATGTTTCAAGGAATTAGAGGTGTAATTAGATTCAGACATCGACTCTTATCACCAAATGTTGTTACATGTAAGGTAGGTGGTCCTTACCATTGGCACAGGTTTTTATGGGTTCTTGGTATGATTGTTTTGAAATTGTGTACAACCCCATAAAACCTATATTTTATATTTTCTCACATATAGTTTTTATGGTTATGAATCCTGCTTGATATGACATGATGTTTGATCTGACATCCTATATACATATTTTTCATGTGATATTCTATTTTCTTCTATAGTTAAGCATGTACGTTGATCCATATGGACTATTACCTTAAGAGGGATGTGTAATATATTGATATAAATGTACATGGGTTTACCCTTATATGGGTATGTCAAGCATGTTTTTGAGACTATCCTATCAGGGGGTGTTAGAATGGCAGGTTGATGTTCTTTCTGGCATGGTGCCAAAGCAAGTAGAGATGGTCTCTAAAGACCAGGTAGATATTGTATGCTTGTGTGATATACTAGTTACTTATATATGATCTATTTATTGTTCATGTAATATAATTTTATATATTGTTCACTTATTTTAAGGACCATTGGTGTTATCTTATAGGTTATTGTACTCACACACTACTCGGGGATTTTGGTATGATTATATAATTAATAAATGGGGATATGATGAAGGAAAAGGGCCTTGCAATGGACTATTGAGTAGGTTTAGTAGGAGTATGTGGGATTTTTAGGATACAATTTGGGATGGTTGTATTTTTTTTGTTTTCTTTTATTTAGCTACTTTACCCCATTCATTAATTCACTTTTTATGGGGATGCTTTCTTTTATTTGAGCCATGTAACTTAAATTCTATATTGTTATTGAAAGGGTTTGTGTTTATTATGTATATTAAAACTCTAATGATTTATTTATTTATTTATTCATTATTTATTAGTTATATTTTTATTACTTCCATTAAGTACTTTCATGTTTACCTAGCATCAAGGGTATAGTCTCCAAATGATGTTCCTCTTGACCCTCACCAATAGTTGACAACCTCTTATTTATGGGGATGCACACATGAGGTCATGTGGTGCTCTAGCTCAGACTTTATGGTTCTGGTTGGATTGTTAGAGGTTATTCATACTTAAAAATACTACATTAAAAATATTCCCTTCTTTCAATAATATTTGGGGGAATATCGGTCAATAATTGATTTTAAAAAACCTCCTTACACCCTTTAATTATTCAAAAATAGAGAATTCCTTAAAATAGTATATATTTTTCTTAATATTAAGTTGATTTTTCTTCTAATAATCAATACATTAGTGAAAAGTAACATCAACTTTATTAAAAGAGAGAGCTACAGCAGCCCAAGGTGAGGAACCCTATCTAATAAACCCCTTATTAAATAAGTCCTCTAAATAAAATTTTAAATCTCTATTTTTTATAATTATACAATATAAAAAGGTATATATTTTAGGCTACTTCTTATAATTAAGAAAATTAAAAATCATATCCCACTCTCAAGATGTAGTTCTGTGAAATCTTAATAAAAAAAATGGATATGGATTTATAATATTTGTAAATACAAATTTTTAAACCCTTCCATTAACCTAAATGAAATAACTTATAACCACTATGATATACTCATAAAAAATTGTAATAGGACTTGCACTACTAGAATTCACATCCCATTTTCCATTAAAAATATATATATATCACTATTTAAAGAGATAAGGTCTTCTTCTAACTATAATTGATGTTGTGTATCTTTAAAATAGTCAACTAGGCCATTACTTTAATGATATTAAGTATGATTATGTCAATGATAGTAAATTTCTATGATATTTATACACTGCATATCATGATAGTGAAAGATGAGTAATTATACCCCTGATTTTTTTTCTCTCCTAAAGGTTTTTGAATCTTCATAAAATGTAGAATAATTTATATATGTAAAATGAATTGATACATTGTATGTGTGATAATAAATGATTTAAATGAACCTATATTAACCAAGAGGTAAATAGTAGTGGGATCAAATAATAAATCACCATAGATAATAAAATATTCCACATATATCACTACCAAACCCTATTCAACCATAAATTAATATCTATGATCCTTATCTAGATAAATTCATCTTCTCTACTAAGATGGTCTATATTTTGATCCCTGTGGAGCCATGCAATCATTCCCTGTAAACTATTTCTACTTTTAAGAACCATTTTTTCAATGAATTCCTATTTTATAGTGTGATACAAAATTATTACTAGATCTTTAAACACCATATATTCTCTATTTATAATTACAATATTGTTTAAATTGATCAATCATACCACTACAATAAAAAGTAAAAAGCACTTCATAAAATTAGAATTTAAGTGATCCTTCAATCCACATTAGAAACATTTAGTTCAAGTATCCCACTAAGGTGGGAATGAAAATATAATAATTGATAAGTCAAGAGATATCTAGGTAATATAAGAAAAATACTCACATCTACACTTCTAACCACCACTTGGGTTTCTCCCTTCGCTCAATTGAATAAATGTATTTCCTCTTTCAAGATTACACATTATAAGGTTATCATACACCACTTACTTGATTTCCATATTGATATATGGGTTGATAAAGAAAATCATTTCCCTAGATTATATATTAATTCATACCCTCTGTTCAAACCTTTGAGTCTGTATGATTCATTCCATTAATTATAGAATGTTATATTTTAGTTATTTATCCATGTTTACACTTATATTCATGGATGTTTATGTTGATCTAATATTTTTTTCATGATCATTGCACTCTGGTCTAAGAGAATAGTCTCCCCATTATATCTAATTAAGGCACCATTGTTTTTAGTGACCTCTGGAATATGGGGAGGCATCCTTGAGACCTTATCATGATCCAAATCAGGAGATGAGTCAAGTTGATATGGTCTGGTTCATAACAAAATGGTATCAGGGAATTATTTTTTTCATTGTCTTACTATTTGGGTGATGGTGTATAGGAGGTCTTGAAATTTATTAGAGATTGTGATGGATACTGGATTGTTGCATCAGGACACTTTTTCTAATAGTAAGTCTAGGTTATTAGGGCATGGGATTGTTGTTCTTGGTTTTTTATATTACATTTGTTTGATTTCACCTTGGGTGATAAACATTGTCAGTTTTATGTTTTATTGGTTTTTGGATCTTTTCTAAATGATAATAGGAATATATGCATGCATCACAATTGGAATTTAGGATTCATATGGAATGTGCCTATTTATGTGTTATTTAACTAACAATAGAGGTTCAATTATTTAATGTTTTAGAAAAGATCAATATGTCTTTGTCTCATATATCTTCTTAGTGGCATTTTACTCAAGTGAACCATGATTAATCTTCTTGTGATGATAGGTCATGTGGGACTCATGTAGATATGTTTGTTGGTAATAGAAATAATTTCCCTTTATCAAGGGATATATAGATACCCTTATGGGTAAGTGTGGACTTGGATGCCTTATGGTAGTGTATTAATTAAGAAAATGATGCTTGAGTGATTCTTTCATTGGAATTGAATTTTCTTAAGGATGTGGAATTTATAATGATTTAGGTTCAAGTTGTAGGGTTGGAGTTTCAGAAACCCATTGGAGAGGGTGTTTTTCCTGACATGTGTTATCTACTGAGTCTCACAGTGGGGGACTGATGGATTTCTATCTACTAGGAACTTTGGTGGGCATGGATGTTATTTTGATTAGTGGGGCCCATCAACATATTATATTACCAAGGGATCATATTTTAGTATATTATTTTGTGGTTAGGCAAGAGGATTTATTATGATTGAGAAGTTGAGTGTTGATGATGCTCTTAGTTTTGTGGTTTCCATAAGAATATAGGTTTGTTTTAGTCCATTTCCATATTTTTTTTGTTCTACTTTTGGTGGTGAGGTGGGAGAATGGTTATGAACATGTGGTTTTTTTGATCGATTTCTAAGTGGAGGGTTCCCTTGTGGTTCATCGTAGCATGAGAGAGATGCCTCATTTTTTAAGAGGAGTGTCTAGTGTTCTCTGGTTTGTTGAACTGGATGGAGTGAGCAGCATGGTTAGTGTTGTTAGGTGCATGTTCCTAGGTTAGTTGGTTCCTAGCTAGTTTGAGTAGTAGAAACCATGATAGGTTCTTGGAGAATCACTCTTCCTTAAGGAGGGGAGTTGTGGATGGTTTGGATTTTTTTGAAAAGGACTTATTGTGTGAAGAAATACTTATGGTCGGGAGCACACCATAATCCATTGGAGGGAATATTCCATGTTTTAAGTGGTTCATTTAGCATGGGTATATCATTATTATTAATGTTGGTATGGTCAGTTTTTGTGGTTTTAGGTTTTGTGCTCATGTTTGAGTGAGTTATCCTTCACCAGTCAATGTCTTTAGTAGTGGAAAGAGTATGGTCTATAGATTTTGGTGTTTTTTCATGGAGTTATGATAAGGATACTCTTATGGTGAGGAGAGTAATATAAATTATGGATAAATTACTCATTTTTAGGAGATTCATAGGTGTTGTGAGACCAGTTAATGGATGGTTGTGGTGGAATTGGAAGCTCATGTTCTTGGGTTAGAATCATAGTGTCTAGTTAACCCTCTAGGATCCTTGAGGGTGATAAGTGTTACTGTGGGGGGTTTAGGATCTACATCGTGATGGGTTGAGAAATTTATGATAAATTAAAAAAAAATCTCCCAATTTGTTTTTGAGGGTGAAAATGGTAATTTATCCTTTTATATAATCTCAAATAATTTTTATGACCACACTGTTTGTCTTGAAATAGGATTTTTACCCCAAGTATGGGAGTTAAGTGTAATTTTGATCCATTCAAATCTTCACAAAATATTTAATATTTAATAAATTAAAGATTATTTATTCACACATGTTTGAATGGTTATGTCTTCCAAATATAGTGTTATATTGATATTCTAACTCTTTGGTTGAGTTTGTAATTGGGGATTTCCTTGGTGGTTCATAACCTGCATCGGGAACTCGGGTCAGGCTTGAACCCCCTTTATTTTCCTTTATTTTATTTTATTTTTTCATTCTTTCCTTTTTCAACTTTTCTTTTCTCATCTTTCCCTTATATTTCTATTTATTAAGATCCACCCTACCTTAGTTTGTTTCATTTGTTTGAGAAATAAAGAAACATAGAGGGAGAGGGAGATGGCATAGGGGAGCTCTCCCAAGCATTGATTGGGGATCGGTGATGGCATTTCTTGGATATTGTATTGAAGTTGTGGTATTTTATGCCCAAAGGTATCCCTTTGTTTTCTTTTATTCTAAAAAATTACCTTGGTGATGTTTTTTTATTTTAATCTTATTTTTGGGTTTCTTTGGCACCCTATAGGGCTAATATAAAGTGTTTTTGGGGTGAATCATGGGTTTTGGGGTGTTTGGAGGGTTTTATGTTTGAGAAAACATAATCACAAGATGTTTGTTATTGAGTCTCATGTTGTGTGTTCATCTATTTGTGATATTGGTTAAATATTAAGACCACATGGTGTGTGTGTGTGTGTGTGTTTGGGACATGTCGTGTAGATAGACTCAGGATGTGGTTGGGCACATGGCCAGCCACCCCATTTTGGGGTACATGACCATGTGGGGTATACGGCTAGAGCTCATGTGCAATACATAGCCAAATAACATATGTAATAATTGGATATACACCATGTGGGGAACATATCTAGGTACATGTTCAGGAACCCTATGTGGGTTACACACTTGGTGGGTTGTGATACACGTCTATAGAAGATCTTTAGGGTTACATATTGTGTACACATCATTTACTTTCCCTCCTTGGGATGTTTCACCTATTTTTTTATCTAGAGTCATAATTGGGCTCCTGAGTAGTACATTCTAAATATTTTTTCACATAAATCATGATGGTGTAATCCTTTATGTATGGAAAGGCCCTCTATATGGTTTTTTGTATTGGGAAATTTTTGGTGGGGGTTCCTTGAGGATTCGGTTTAGAATAATTTTTGAGGGTTGGGTTGTGAGGTTTGAGGCCCTAGTAAGGGTCTTAATAATTTTAGTCATCTTGGATGGGGATTCCAATAATGATGTTTAAGGTTCTTTTGGATTGTTCCCATAATTTGGGATTGAGTATTATCTTGGATGAGATAATAGGATAGTCATTGGGTGTCGGTGCTAGTTATTCTTGGTTTGATCAGTTGAGGTTTTAGACCACTCACATGAAGTTTAGAGTGGTTGGAGACATTAGGAAGGGTTATAACCAAGTAATGGAGAGTATATCTAAATTTCATTTAGATGAGTTTGATATAGTTTCGAGGACCTGTTTAGGATTCCCATATGGGTGTTGTGATCTTAAGGATTCCCTTGTTGGCAAGGAAACTTCTAAGGTTACCTTTGTGTGTATGGTGTTGATCAAGAGTTTGGATATTAACTAGTGAGTATAACCAGTATTTCTTATTACATAGGTTTTTCTTGAGGTTTTCTTTTCTTAAGGTTTCCTAGATCATAATGTGGCACTAGGGACCTATGAGAGTGCCCCTTGTTTTGGTGTCTTATGCTAGGAATGTTTGAGGAAATTTCTTGCTCATGTTTAGATATGGGATAACACCTTTGGGATAATATTATATTGGAATATATCCCTAATATTGATTTGTATACTCTCCTCCAAAGGTTTTTTGGATAGTGTTAAGAGGGTCTAGGGAGATAATGGACAATCTGGATGTGTTCATCTAATTCGAGTTAAAAATTCTGATCTTATTTAGGGTTATTACCTATGGTCATGTAATTATAGAATAAGATTCCATGGATATGTAAATCTTGGATCATTATTTATACCTCTGTGTATATGAAACTCATGGGTTGGATTTTATTATCTTGACTAGTTATGCAGGACTTCCAGGACCAAATAGGTTCACTAGATTAGTTGAACTAGTGGGGTACTATATCCATTTTAGATCATTCTATTAGAGTATTAAATCCCAATATATATTCATTAATTTTTTAGATTCCTAGGATGATATAATAAGGTTTTACATTATTTTTTATTCTTGTGATATACTTTTGGATCTCCATCTTGATATGGAAGGCACACCTGATGTTATTTGGTGGGGTTAGCCATGAGTTATAAATATAATGGCTTAGGTTAATGTGCAAGTAGATTTACCGTAGGTGTCAGACTAGAAGCTTAGGTTAATAGTTTTTTTAGCCTTTTTTTTACTTTCAACCTTACTACTATACCATAATTTTTTTGTATTGTACTAGGCCAGGAATATCATGTGTTGTAAGGACTTCTTTTGATAACATATTAGGACCCCCATTGAGGGTGGCCTAATGAGATTTATATATCACCCTCTATAAATGTACCTTAGTTTTCATGTAGACCTTTTTACATCTTCTAGGTTGAGTAAAAGACACAGTGGATTGGGAGAAAGCTCAGTGTTTCATGATCTATTGTGACTACTCATGTGAACTCTAAAGTCCAAGCCAGAGTAGCTCAATAGTTGTTAGAGACTAGGTATATGAGTTGGATCAAAGTTTTAAATGGTTCATTTGTATTATTATTTCATTTATTCAGTCTATATGTGTGATATTCCCTATTGGTGATCATTTTTTATTATATTCTTGAGATCCTGTTTGAGTATGTTTGTTGTATTCCATTTATTATAGCATGCTTTTTAGTTATTTATTCATGAATGATCTGATTTTTATGGTTGTATGTGTTGCCTTTTTTTTGTTATTTCACTCTAGTATGAAGAAATATTATCCCTCCTATATCTCATTAGGTTATCCTCACTATTTATCATCCAATGGAGTATGGGGAGGTGCACTTGAGGCCTTGTCATGAGCTAGATCGGGTGACAAGTCAGGTCGACCCAGGCCAATTTGTGATAGAAAATAATATAACACTTAGTTTGTTTAAAGGGTCATGTTTTGTTCTCAACAACTTATGCCATGTATTTCCAACATATATGTATATATATAATGATTTAATTTTTTATTTTATATCTTCAACCAAATTTATATGTTCTAAATATATTAAATTATTACACCTTATAAAAACAATGATTTGCGTTACTTACCTAAATTAAATGCTAATAATATTCATACATATCCAAAAGCATATCATGAATAAAATAAATGAAAATATTTCATATAAAGGGTTAAAATTATATGAAATAAACAATCTTAATCAAGAATACATATAGGGAAACATACATCCAACTAACATGTTTCCAATAGAACCACAATCCTTTGACTTGTGTAGGACGACACAAAAACTTAATATCCATAGATTCATACTCAAGAGGGATATTAATTCCAATATAATTATAATTATTAATATGTATGAAGAATAATTAACATTAATTAATGATTTTAGAACTAAAAATAAATCATAGTCTCAATTGAACAAAAATGGATCTTTTGTCAGGCCTATCCTGTAACCCTTTATAAGCATGGTATCGCATTTATAAGATATAGTTTAAATAATTTATACTAAATAATACATTCATTATTAATTTAAAAACTTTATATTTATGAATTAAAAAAAGTAAAAAACGAATGAATTAGTGAACAAATAAAATATTTAGAGATGATATATATATATGACAATTTAATAAATTAAATAATTATAAATAATTTATAATTTAAACATTTTTACATAGACATTACATAATATAAAAATATAAATATTTTAAATTTATATTCCAATGTTAACTCTTTATATTAAATATTACATAGTATTTTATTAATTCCTCCATAATTATTAAACATATTTTTCTTTAAGAAATATAAACATTTCATTTTTCTTAATATATGAACATTTAATATAAATATTGAAAACACTTTAGAAAATTATATATTTTAATAACCATAAAGAACCACTTTAAACTTATATATTATCCATAAAAATTTGGTATGATCTAAAGTTCACTTGAATTTGGCATAGAACTTATGAGTTCATTCTAGTAAAGTTATTTAAGATATTTAATATTGAAAATTAATATTAAAGAATTTATTTTACTAAATGTTTCAAAAAAATAAAAAACAATAATTAATGGTCGATAATTACAAAAACAATTATGAACTATTTATAAAATAACAAATGTTTTAAAAGTCTATATTTTATAATTTATAAAAAAATATAAATTATTTAATCATTTAAAAATAATATAAAATAAAATAAAATAATTTTAATATATTATAACACGGATGGTGACATTCTCTATATCACTTTTGTTATTATAAATATAAATCCATAATGTGGTCATTAAGATAATGTTATCACGTAACATTATCCAATATAATGTAGGTAGTGATATCTATTTTCACTATCCAAAAATATGAAAAATCAACATTTTCTCATAATAAATATTATACAATATTGTCCTCATCTTGATCATGGATAGTGTTATCACTTTAAAAATTTCAATAATATTTCAAAAACAATATTTTTTACTATAAGGTGGGGTTTTTATCTTTATAACACTAATGTGATGCATAATTTTTTAGAAAATGTAAAATAGAAGCATCGCAAATAGTGTTTTCTCATAACATTGGTAATGATTCCATGATAAATGATTGAGATATTTACACACCAGGCATTCACTTAACACATGAATCAATATTTTTATATCATTATTGTTGTAAAACTTGCTATTCATTTTTACACAAAATGTTCAATTCAAACTCAAAACAAATGTCATTGAAGTGTCTTTGATACTACTGAAGGGTTTTGAAGGAGAGAAAAAATTTCCATTAATAGTACAAATATCATCCCTTCTATAAAGTTATTTAAAAGAAGTTTAATCATATATAACACTTTAATGTGAGATTATTATTAATCTATAAAACTTGTTAGAAACTCTATCGAATGAGAGAAAAGAAAACTGAGAGCTTCAGGTTTGAGTTTAAAGATAAATAAAATCATAAATAACATTTTCATGGTTTAAGAAACCTTTTATAATGGATCCATCACAATACTAATCATTTCATAATTTTTCATATTATGATTTATATTAAAAAACATTTTAAAATTTATATTTTCTATGAATGGACTATTTCTCACATAAATAATCAATAAATCTGTAACACCCCAGCCCAGATCACCTATAAGATGGTGGTTGGACTGGTGGCTCAAATGAACATAAGTGTATTTCCCCAAATTCTAGAGGATACCGACTATCAGTGAGGGCCTTGGGTGATTTTGTGTTGAGATTATGCCCCCATAGGGTAAGGTATTACAAGGTGGTAAATAAAATATGAACAAGTAGCAGAAGAAAAATAAACGGAACACAGAATCAGAAGTAGATAAATGACCCAACAAAACAAATAATAATTTTGGAAGATGAATAGGCATAACAGATACCATGATAGTCAATGTATGATGCAAAAATTTAAATAAATCAAAGTGCAGGGGTACAAGTTACAAGCATAGACTACATGCTAATAAAACTAATAAAAGACCAAAAACTACCACATGGAATATCAAGTATAGGCTCGGTCCTCTACCCCCAAAGATCCATCCAAAAAAATAAAGTAATCAATCATTAGGAGTGGAATTATTACCTGTATTCATACCAATGAACATAAAGTCTACTCATGTATCAAATGGTTCCTGAGAAGAGTATGAGATATCTCAGTAGGTCAACACCCATGGTTTCTAAAGCTTTCAATTTCTTATTATAGACATATAACAGTGTGTGTAACGACTCGAAATTTTGAATAAATCTTGTTTCCTAATTTTATGTGTTATTTTATTTTGTATTTTTATATACTCAACAAAACTATTTCATTTGATAAAATGAGTATAATTAAAATGAGACCATTGGGTTTTGACTGTTATATGACCATTGGTCAATATGACCCCTGGAAACTAAACGTTTTGATTATTGTCTCTAAATACAAGTAATCATGGTTAATTATTATAGAAAGATGATTCGATGGCCTCACCCAGTAGTCTTGGACCGATCGAAGCCCATCTAACAGAACTTGGGAAGGAGGTAGCACCACTGGGCTTTGCTCTGGACCAACCCAAGCCGAGCTTCATCGTGTGAAGCTAGAACGGAATCGCCTTTGCGAAAAGTTCAAACTGATAGAAATTACTACTCGTGCGATATTAGCCAAGCCTCCCTCAGATTCTCTCACCTTAGCACACCTTACACTTAGGTCCTATGCGGGTGTGATAAGGGGATATGTAAGGAGACCGTAACTGCCTTGTGTAATCCTTTGTTTTAAATAAAAATTGGGATTTCTTCTTATGATGAAGTTTATGAATTTTCAAATGACCGGATAAATATAGTATGCATATTTTTTATGAATTTTAGAAAAATGATATTTTAAAAATGTTTATGTAAACCTTAAATAATTAAAAATGTGTAATGATATTCGAAAAATGGTCTTCTACAATTATGCTCAGTACAAAATTTAGAGTCTAATAAGATCAACATAATTTTTGATGAATAGTAAATTATGAATAGTGATTTATGATTAGGATTAGTAATGTGTCCAAATGGACTAGTAATCTCACTTAAAGAAAGTATTAATATAATCTAGGCACCTTGATTAAGTAATGTGATTCAATAAAATGGTTAAATAACGATTTCATAAATTATTATTCAAGTATCAGTTTTTTCGAGTGAATAGTGTTTTTTAATTAAAAATTAAATTAAAATTATTTAAAAAATTATTTTTATAAAATGGATTTCATTTTTGAACTCAGAGCACCGATATTATGTTATGGTAATTTTTGGGGTTTTTTCTGAAAAAATGAATTTTTGGTGAATAGTGTATTTATTTAAAAAAAATAAATTAAAAATATTTAGAAAATTATTTTTATAAAATGGATTTCATTTTTGAAATCAGAGAATTGATATTTGGTTAAGGTGAAATTTTGGGATTATTCTGAGAAAGTTGAATTTTCGATGAATAGTGAAAATACAGTTTTTAAGTTACGGGTGTTTAATGACATCATTAAATGATGTATTAAGTATGTAATCAATATTTTAGACTTATTAATAGTAAGATAAGGTATTAGGTGTCCCAGGTGGCCAATACCATGGGCAAATACCATGGGCAAGCCCATGGTTTTGCCAAAACCACTAATGAGGTGTCCCTTGGCCATTAATGCCTTGTCCCCTCACATTCCCTATAAATACCAAGCCATCCTCTCATCCATTCGACTCCCCACTCTTCTCCAACGAAGTTCTGGTCTCATTACCTCCCAAGGAGTCCTCCCAAGGTTCCCTAAAGCCCTCAAGGTCCCAACCATTGAGTTTTAAGAGCTACGTTTTAAGGTAAGGGATCTGATCTCTCTCTTTCTTTTCAAGAAATCTCTTTTATGTAATTTCTTTTATGCTCCATGTTCTTATGTTAAAGGGTGTTCTTTTATACTCCTATTACTTCCCTTTTCATGTTCACATAATGATAGATCCCCTCTTACTCTCATTATTTCGTTTTATGATGTTTAAGTGGCGTCGTTAGGCTGCCGAAATTTTTGTAAAGGATTCTTTCTCCCTTCTCATTTTTCAAGATCTATTTTCATGTAAAGTATTTCAAGTTCCTTTTTATTATGTTGGGGTATGATCTCTAAATTTATCATACTGATATTTTATGATCATATTATGAGATACCCCATTTGATCTCTTCAATTTAGTATTTTGAAGTTTTAAGTGGCGTTGTTAGGCTGCCAAATTTTTAAGTGGTTCTTCACCCTTCTCATTTTGAAGTTCTACTTTCATGTCAATTATTTCAAGGTCATTTTTGTTATGTTGGGGTATGATCTCTATATCTATAATACTGATCTTTTATGACCATATGATGAGATACCCCATTTTATCTCTTCAATTCAGTATTTTTAAGTTTAAGTGGCGTCGTTAGGCTGCTGAATTTTTAAGTGGTCCTTGCACCTTCCTCCCTTTTCAAAGTTCTAATTCCATGTCAAGTCTTGCAAGTTCCTTTTTATTATGTTGGGTTATGATCTATATATCTATCATACTGATCTTTTATTTTCATACGATGAGAGACCCTATTTGATCTCATCAATTCATTTTTGGTTGAAGTTTATGTAACGTTGTTAGGCTGCCGAATTTTCATAAGAGAAATCTTATTTTTGTCTTCCTTTCATGTTCTTCAATTCATATGGTATATTTTCAAATTTCATTACCATGTTCTTAAATCCCTTATATTCTTTCCCTCTACTGTTTTATGGGTCATTTATGAATGTTGGACCCATGTCCCCTCTCTTTTCAATGTTTTCTAAAAACCTTGTAACATAGCCGTTATGCTGCAGAATTTTCGTCTCAAAATGTCTCTCTCTTTTTTCTAAAGATATTTTATTTTATTAAGTTAATACTCAAAGCTCTTATTTCTATAGGGGTATTCACATATATATCAAAATTTTCTATTTTAAATTCTGGTATTTACATACGTGAAACCCTCTTTCCCTTTCAGTGGGTTTAAAGTGACATAAAGATCATGTCTTTAAAGCAGTTTTTAAAACGTTATGATTATGAAATGAAACCCATTTATTTTATGCTATATGGGTTGTTTATGAAATGATTTATGATGATTTGTGTGGCTCACATGATAATAAAGACATGTCAAGGGTGCGCCCAGATAGCGGTCCAATGCATTGGGTAAAGACTTAATCTCTAGAGATGAATTTTTAGACTGATACCTTGGTGAATAACCTTGGTAATTTTTAATGACACCTTGTGGATGGACCTTGGTGAAACGAAATTATTGTCAATATTAAATGTTGTAGCCACATCTTCAAGTTATGAAAAATGTTATTTTTATTATGATATGCCTCATGATTTCTTTCTCATGCCTTAATGTTCTTTTCATGACCTTATTGAAGTATCTCAAGTTCACATGTAAAATGTTTCTCTTGTTTCCCTTACTGGGCCTTCTGCTCACCCTTTCTTTTGATGTATGTCCCCAGGTTATGAGATGCAGTAATGAACCTAGTATGAACATGAGGATAATCCTTTCAAGTGTTTAAGAAGAATCTTTTATTTTTTCATGTTTAAAGTTCCTGGTTTCCAAGACACTAAAACTTAAAGATCCTCGGTTTTGTAAAATGTAATGAAAGTTTATGTGATAAAAAGGATGGATGCTATAGTTGGTATCAAAGGATGGTTTAGTTATTTGTGGAAATTAGGATATGAAAACTCTAGGAAGAACCCTATAGAAAATTTTAAATATAGGAAATCTTCCTGGTATTTTGGTGAGTATTGAGTAAGGGGTTGCCAAGCAAATACATCCCTGTCTGGATACGAGCAGGTAGAGGTGGCTCTGGCACAGATGTACATAGGGGTAAAACCCGAAAACACCGCTTTGAGCTAGACTCGAACGGGAACTGGTACATGACAACGGGCCTTGCTGCACTCTTGGTTACGACACTCCCGGGGGATATGATTTGGTAAATTCATAAGCTTAGTATGAACCATTGTTAAAGGAACAAAGATAAAATAAAATAAAGATTCACATAATAATATATGATCATGGATAACCTAGATGGGAACCTAGTGGATCACAAGTTAGGGTATACTTTTCTTCTACAAGTTATCCTTATATGCTTTCAGTTCCTTTTCATGATTATTGGCTAAGTACTTAAGCCCCTAATTATTCTTTCTCTTCTTAGTTAATGGTGGGAAATGGAAGAACATGTCCCAAAAACCAATGTGATAGGAAATGCGACAATTGTCGTATTAATATGACAGGGATGATTAGGGGATTAAAATATGATTATTATTTTGGAATACGTTCACTATTTTGGGGACCCTATATGATCGAGGTAAATAGATTACTACGGTATTTTCATTGAGGAGTAAGGTTGAATTATATTTTGAATAATTGATGAATTTAAGGTGGACTTATAGTAATTTAGGTTACTTATGGGAATGATTAACCTATCTTGGGTAAAATATGTTTAGGTTAGATACTTTTGTTATAAGATATTAGGAGTATTTGATGTTGTTTAGAGATGAACAATGAAGTTTATTTTGGAAGACTATGTTATCAAATCCTTTTTGTATTTGGGTTTCAATCTTAGTCAGGTTTATTTTGAGGAATTTTATGGACCGTTATTTATGGAATGGACTATGATGAACTTTGGGTAGTACCATGGAACTTTGAAGATTTAAAAGTAGTTTCCATTCCTATGGGATTATTTCTTTTTGAAGAGTTGTTTTACCTTACCCTTTCTGTTTTTGGGATAATGTTTAAAGATTAAAGAAATAGGTAGTTAATCTTTTGTGGATTATGTGATTATCTAGAAGATGATTCTTGTGTTTTGATGAGACCAAGTAGTTTTGAATGTTCATAGTTTGGAGAAAAGATTAGTTTTGGGTAGAAACTTATTAAAGGATGAAACTCTACATGAAGATAGGTATATTTTATTATGTTTTTGTTTTATGTTGTAAATGAATTCCTCAAAATTATGAAAAGGAACGTAAAACAAAAATGTTGTTGCTTTACGTTTCCTACTGGGTAATCAAAGACCGTTTACACACATCATAATTTTGGGATTTTCTTACGGTTAACTTTCTCCTAATCATTTTTTCTATCACTCTCCCTCAGAACTTGACCCTTTGTTTTCTCCTCCATATCCATGTTTTCGTACATGGAATCCTAGTGTGGGCTAACTCGGGTGACCTTTGTACTTACCTTTTTTTTCTTTTAAAGTAATAGTTTTACTTACTCCTTTTCTGATGTGGGACTTTCAATTAAATTTCAAAACTCAATTTTAAAAATTGCGAGGATGAAATTTCTTAAGGGGGGAAGATTATAACGACCCGAAATTTTGAATAAATCTTGTTTCCTAATTTTATGTGTTATTTTGTTTTGTTTTTTTTATATACTCAACAAAAATGTTTCATTTGATAACATGAGTATAATTAAAATGAGACCATTGGGTTTTGACTATTATATGACCATTGGTCAATATGACCCCTAGAAACTAAACGTTTTGATTATTGTCTCTAAATACAAGTAATCATGGTTAATTATTATAGAAAGATGATTCGATGGCCTCACCCAGTAGTCTTGGACTGATCGAATCCCATCTAACAGAACTTGGGAAGGAGGTAGCAACACTGGGCTTTGCTCTGGACCAACCCAAGCCGAACTTCATCGTGTGAAGCTAGAACAGAATCGCCTTTGCGAGAAGTTCAAACTGATAGAAATTACTACTCGTGCGATGTTAGTCGAGCCTCCCTCAGATTATCTAACCTTAGAACACCTTACACTTAGGTCCTATGCTGGTGTGATAAGGGGCTATGTAAGGAGACCATAACTGCCTTTTTTAATCCTTTGTTTTAAATAAAAATTGGGATTTCTTCTTATGATGAAGTTTATGAATTTTCAAATGACCGGATAAATATAGTATTCTTATTTTTGATGAATTTTAGAAAAAGGATATTTTAAAAATGTTTATGTAAACCTTAAATAATTAAAAATGTGTAATGATATTCAAAAAATGGTCTACTACAATTATTCTCAGTATGAAATTTAGAGTCTAATAAGATCAACTTAATTTTTTATGAATAGTAAATTATGAATAGTGATTTTTTGATTAGGATTAGTAATGTGTCCAAATGGATTATTAATCTCACTTAAAGAAAGTATTAATATAATCTAGGCACCTTGATTAAGTAATGTGATTCAATAAAATGGTTAAATAACGATTTCATAAATTATTATTCAAGTATTAGTTTTTTCGAGCGAATAGTGTTTTTTAAGTAAAAAATAAATTAAAAATATTTAAAAAAATTATTTTTATAAAATGGATTTCATTTTTGAACTCATAGCACCGATATTATGTTATGGTAATTTTTGGGGTTTTTTCTGAAAAAAATGAATTTTTGGTGAATAGTGTATTTATTTAAAAAAATAAATTAAAAATATTTAGAAAATTATTTTTATAAAATGGAGTTCATTTTTGAAATCAGAGCATTGATATTTGGTTAAGGTGAAATTTTGGGATTATTCTGAGAAAGTTGAATTTTTGATGAATAGTGAAAATACAGTTTTTAAGTTATGGGTGTTTAATGACATCATTAAATGATGTATTAAGTATGTAATCAATATGGTAGACTTATGAATAGTAATATAAGGTATGAGGTGTCCCAAGTTTCCAATACCATGGGCAAATACCATGGGCAACCCCATGGTTTTGCCAAAACCACTAATGAGGTGTCCCTTGGCCATTAATGTCGTGTCCCCTCACATTCCCTATAAATACCAAGACATCCTCTCATCCATTTGACTCCACACTCTTCCCCAACGAAGTTCTGGTCTCATTACCTCCCAAGGAGTCCTCCCGAGGTGCCCCCAAGCCCTCAAGGTCCCAACCTTTGAGTTTTAAGAGCTACGTTTTAAGGTAAGGGATCTGATCTCTCTCTTTCTTTTCAAGAAATCTCTTTTATGTAATTTCTTTTATTCTCCATGTTCTTATGTTAAAGGGTGTTCTTTTATACTCATATTACTGCCCTTTTCATGTTCACATAATGAGAGATCCCCTCTTACTCTCATTATTTCGTTTTATGAAGTTTAAGTGGTGCCGTTAGGCTGCCGAAATTTTTGTAACGGATTCTTTCTCCCATCTGATTTTCAAGATGTATTTTCATGTAAAGTATTTCAAGTTACTTTTTATTATGTTGGGGTATGATCTCTAAATTTATCATAATTATCTTTTATGATCATATTATGAGAGACCCCATTTGATCTCTTCAATTCATTATTTTGAAGTTTTAAGTGGCGCCGTTAGGCTGCCAAATTTTTAAGTGGTTCTTCACCCTTCTCGTTTTGAAGTTATACTTTCATTTCAATTATTTTAAGTTCCTTTTTGTTATGTTGGGGTATGATCTATATATCTATCATACTGATATTTTATGACCATATGACGAGAGACCCCATTTGATCTCTTCAATTCAGTATTTTGAAGTTTAAGTGGCGTCGTTAGGCTGCTGAATTTTTAAGTGGTCCTTGCACCTTTCTCCCTTTTCAAAGTTCTAATTCCATGTCAATTCTTGCAAGTTCCTTTATATTATGTTGGGGTATTATCTCTATATCTATCATACTGATCTTTTATGCTCATATGATTAGAGACCCTATTTGATCTCATCAATTCATTTTTGGTTGAAGTTTATGTAACGCTGTTAGGCTGCTGAATTTTCATAAGAGAAATCTTATTTTTGTCTTCCTTTAATGTTCTTCAATTCATATGGTATATTTTCAAATTTCATTACCATGTTCTTAAATCCCTTATATTATGTCCCTCTACTGTTTTATGGTTCATTTATGAATGTTGGACCCATGTCCCCTCTCTTTTCAATGTTTTCTAAAAACCTTGTAACATAGCCGTTATGCTGCAGAATTTTTGTCTCAAAATGTCTCTCTCTTTTTTCTAAAGATATTTTATTTTATTAAGTGAATACTCAAAGCTCTTATTTCTATAGGGGTATTCACATATATATCAAAATGTTCTATTTTAAATTCTGGGATTTACATAAGTGAAACCCGCTTTCCCTTTCCATGGGATTAAAGTGACATAAAGATCATGTCTTTAAAGCAGTTTTTAAAACGTTATGATTATGAAATGAAACCCATTTATTTTATGCTATATGGGTTGTTTATGAAATTATTGATGATGATTTTTTTGGCTCACATGATAATAAAGACATGTAAAGGGTGTGCCCAGATAGCGCTCTAATGCATTGGGTAAATACTTAATCTCTAGAGATGACTTTTTAGACTGATACCTTGGTGAATAACCTTGGTAATTTTTAATGACACCTTGGGGATGGATCTTGGTGAAACGAAATGATTGTCAATATTAAATGTTGTAGCCACATATTCAAGTTATGAAAAATGTTATTTTTATTACGATATTCCTCATGATTTCTTTCTCATGCCTTAATGTTCTTTTCATGGCCTTATTGAAGTATCTCTAGTTCACATGTAAAATGTTTCTCTTGTTTCCCTTACTGGGCCTTCTTCTCACCCTTTCTTTTGATGTATGTCCCCAGGTTATGAGATGCAGTAATGAACCTAGGATGAACATGAGGAGAAGCCTTTCAAGTGTTTAAGAAGAATCTTTTATGTTTTCATGTTTAAATTTTCTGGTTTCTAAGACACTAAACCTTAAAGATCCTCGGTTTTGTAAAGTGTAATGAAAGTTTATGTGATAAAAAGGTTTGATTATATAGTGTGCCATATATAGTAAATGCAATAAATTTGAATAAAAATTAACTATAACTTTTTTAATGTTCCTAAATGAACACTCATCCCATACCACCTACTTCGGCCTATTCCGGGAGTCTAAAAGAGATACCTTTACAAGGTAGAATATGTATTCAAGTCCCAAATAACATTACAGGCCTAAAAAGAGAATACCCCCAAGCTTGTGATTTGTATTGGGGTCTAATTCATGTTTCAAAAAACTAGTAATACTAAAGGCACAATAGAGGTATCACAGAGCATAAGAAAACTCTCTGCATTATCGATAAAATAATCTCATGCATTTATATCAATATTTACAAATTCATAGGTAGAGTTTGAGATCATCCTTAATCTATCACTATGGTACATCTATTCAATTATATCCAATTACATGAGCCCATCCAAGGTGATCCTTTATAAATTCCAATTATCGCTCGTAGTTTGGTAACTATGATTCCACCATAGGTATTGCACGTAATGGACTGAGTATCAGAAGAGTCTTGGCGTAGACATGTTTCCAACAGGTCTATCCTCGATTTCCCCTTAGGTAACTGATATCACCCAATAGTATACTAAAAATCCTTAGGAAAGACCTTTCCTGGAGAGCCTAAAACATCACATTTCCAGCGTGTTGTGTGGAAACCTATCAAGAATGGAGATTCCAAATGTTGGTTCTTAATATGGAACTCACATTTTCTCCCCAACCCAATTTCATTTAAAACAAAAATAGAGGCATATATATCTATATCACATAGAAATCATTCATGATTGCAACCCCTTTAATTAACCCTTTAATTCCACTTGCTTACAAATTATTCAAGCTTAATAGTCACAACTAATAATAATAACACAATATTAAACAAAACTGGAACATTATCAGTGTAAGTAGAGAAAACAACATTTTAATAATGGAAAATAAATATAATACTTATAAAAAAATATTTAGGAAAAAAATGCAAAGAAAAACCAAATTCATGATTTATGGTTCATCCTAAATCATTTATTCCATTTAAAAATTCAAGCAAACTATCGCACATGAACACGTAAATAATAAATTAAAATTTCAAGGAAATTTTTAAAGAGTCTCATATTGATGGAAAAACCAAAGGGGTTTCCAATGGCCTGGAAACAACCTAGGAAGGGTTCTCCTTAAACAAATGTCACAAGAATCAAGGAAAAACAGTTTAATTAAATTAATATGCATTATTTGGGATTCACCGGTGGGCACCGACGAATGTCACAATGGTGAGAATTGAACGAAGAAATTAAATGATGGTAAAGAACATAGACACCCTACATTGTAGTCATCATATGCCCCACTTTCCTTGAAAACCATTGATTTTACCTAAAACAAAAGAAATTGGAGGATTTAATAAAAACCCCAATTTTGGGTAAAAACCTTCCAAGAATGATTCTACAATGAATAAATGATGAAACCTAAAACTAATTGGTGTAGATGATAATCATTGCCTATAGATTCACATTACTTTTGAAATATTGAAAATGGAAAATAATCGTAGGTGCAGCGGACGTCCGAAGGAGGAGGAGAGAGAAGCACACCAGGGGAAGAGGGAGGCACGATGTAGGAAGGGGGAGGCGTGCTGGAGGAGAGGAAGGGAGAATAAGAGAGAGAGAAAAAAGAAAAGAAATAAATGAGAGGAAAAAAGGAAAAAAAATAAATAAATAAGGAAAAAATAAAAATATAAAAAAGGAAGGAGAAAAGAAAATAATAATAATAATAATAATAGGTTAAGCCCATTTTAATTATTTTCACTTTTATCCTAACCACGTTTTCTTTTATTATTTATTTTTATTCCTTTTTTATTTATTTTAATTTATTTTTATTTATTTTTATTTATTTTAATCCTTTTAATTACTTTTATCCCGAAACATTGTGTCAGGGCACGCTGGATTATTCTACATAATCCTGTGTAACCAGGAAAAAAATTATTTTCTACACATGTATACACATACATATGTATTTAAGACATATATTATTTTTCCAAAATTAATAAAAATAATAATAATTTATTATTATTATTATTAAATCTATTTCATAATTATCATCATGAATAATTCAATAAAAACGTTCATTAAAAGTGTGAAGTTATTAAATTAACCATGTAATAACATTTATGTGGTATAATTAATAATTTTTTATCTAACAAAAAAATAAATATCCACCTATATATATACGTTTTATATTTATATATAGACATCTGTATATACATATATATACATCTGCACATGTATATACATACATATATATTTAATCCACATATATATATAAATTATATATATATATATACACCAATGTTTTTCCCCATCTAATAATAATAAAAATAATTAAAAAAATTATTATTTAATATAAATCATCAATGAAACCATTAACAATTTAAAAACAAAAAAAATAATTAAAATGGGATAACGGTTATTAAATTAATATTAATTTCATAATTATATTTAATTGGCATAATTAATAATATTATAATTATTACATTTTCCATTTATTATTTAAACTGCAACATGATTTACTAATTGTGAAACCATATTTTCATTTTTTTCAATGAAAATAATAATATTAATAATAAAATTATTATTATTATTTCTAATTATCCAATAAAATATTTATAAACCAATGAAATTGTCTTCAGTTGGGATCTGACCAAACGGTTGATGCTCACAAACGTTATAGCTTCCATAGGGTAAACCCCACATCCTGGACCTAATGGTGGTCTCATATTAATCATATGATGCACCTTTGGTGAGATGTTAATTATTTATCATATAAAAAAGGAATAAAAAATTAATTAAAAAAGAGGGTATTATCACGTGTGATGTTTCCAAACACCTGATGCACATCAAAGTTATGCCCTTCCTAGGGTAAAAATAGCATTCCTGACCTAATAGTGGTCTCATATTTCTCATACGATGCATTGTTTAGGAGTTATTTCATTTTGTTGGAAAAAATTTACATGCATATGAATAAAATAAATTTGATATTTTTATTCTATCTACGTCAAGGGTCTATGGGCCTCAGAATCCCATGGTGACTCAACATCTAACTATGAAAATATTTCAAAGAATATTGCAAAGTTCTAAAGAAGAATTTTACCCACTGGTAAATCCATAATAAATATAAGTATTGAAAAATTAAAAATTTCACACCAAAATACTAGAAATTTATTAACAAATTGGGGTTTTGTTAACATTTAAAAAATAAGGATGTTACAAACTCCCCACCATAAAGCTTCTCATCCCCGAGAAAAATTTTTGAATAATGAAAACATCACCCAACCATGTTTTCATATCCTGAAATTAATAACTTGTGGTTCTCCCCACTATAGGTCTCAACCTTTTAAAAAGGGGGTTAATTCTGATCCACAATGGCTCCATCATTAGAATTTCCTTAAAAAACATTACAATAACCATTCGAGCAATGATCCAAATGTGATTTTATTTAACATAATGAACCTAATTACTTTTGAGGTCATATCAGGGGCCCCACCATAAAGAAACTATCTAATTCCAGATTGACCAAACAGAACTTGTCATGCATGATTTCTAAGAAGATAGTGTCAACCTTTAAACCACACCCACCCTAACCCGATGGAATGTTTCACTAGGATTCCACTTAAACAAGCCCAACCACTTATAAAGCTTTATCGTGGTGTAAGATCGGTGCTCTCTTAGTGAATCAAGGTTAATTTCAAGATATGGTACATGATCATTGCTTAAATAATAGTACACTAAGAGGACTAGAAGATTACCAAGAAGACCAGTCAAACCACTACTGGTCGACTTCCCTTGCAAGAAGCTCAACTTCAACTGCTAACGTACCACCATTAATTGATCACTAGGCCTTTACCACCTGATGAATTTCCATGATCATTCAAGGTTAACCATCTAAGTCCACCCATGACCAATGGAATTTCTAAAAGGTTTCATACACTTCCAATCACACCAATGTCACAATTTCGAGCAAGAACTCACACATAAACACTAAAACCGAGATGATTCTCTCCACCATAGGAGTGTCTTAATTGTCGAAATAAGGGATAGACTAGCTGCTCAAAAGTGTGCTAGGTTAGAACCACCATCAACACAAATTTTTTCAAAATTGTCATTAAAATAAAAAACCAAACTGATCGGCATGTCAAAACACCTGAGTATCTGAAAGTCATTCCAAACATTGGTAAGAACTTGATTTCTTTATGCCCAAGACATTATGCCTTAGAGATGAACAAGATTGTACCCAACAGCACAAGCCTCAATAAGCCTACTGAAATCAACTAGTTTGTTACGTTATTAAACACTCGATAGGAACTGCCTACGTGAAGACATGCTACCCCGAGGTTCCAAAAGCAAGATGACACATCTTGAATACTATCCCTAGGTTATACGACCTATGAATTCAAGAAACAGATGGTTTGTACAATAGATTTACTCCATATTCATATTTACCCATATGGCTATTAACCTCGACGACACCATATTGGTTCATCCATTAATAAGAAAGATGAAAGGGTCAAGCGACCTACCAAACAGTTGAACATGCCCAAGGAATGTCAAACTAGTTGAAACCGATCATTAATCGATGCTCATGCTTGTATCAAAGGCCATGAAAAACATGAACATCCATTTGAACAAGGGTGTAATTCTAAGAAAGGGGTATAATTAGGGAAAACGACACCTGAAATGCACCAAAAAGGTAGGTAACTCATGTAATTAGTAAGTTTTTTAAGATTTAAGGGTGAAATCGATCATAGGCTAACCCCATTACAAAAAAACAAGTGATGGAACTATCACTAGGTCACACCGAATAAAATTCACTTGGCTCAAAATCTGACCATCAAGAAATTTCTAAAAATAAAGTAAGCCTACAGAAGATTCCTACAGTTTTATTCCAAGGCAACTTAAAGGAGAAAATCTCAAGCTTCCCTTTCATAAGGGTTTAAACAAAGGACAGTACCTAGGTTTCCATTTTAAAGTCATTACATTTATTCACATTTAAATATTTAAACATCTAAAATATTTAATTCAAAGCAACAAGTACTATTTTAAAACAAAAACACTAGGCACTTGATTTTCACCAATACCCCAAGGGGAAAAATAAGTAAGTTATTTCAAACGTCCTTTTTAACATTAAACATTCATAGACATTTCATATTTATTATGCAATTGAACAAAACAATTTATTTTTAATTTATATAAAGTAAGGATTCCTATGAGGTCCCTCTAAGATAACTTGGGTTCATCAGAATGAAACCCAATAGAAATTTATTATTTATTCAGGTTTCAATACACCCATAGAGAGATATCAAATAAGAACCATGCCCAAACTAACCTACTTAGGTCCAGTTGAACATTTATATGGTGAACCAGTTCATTTCAAATTAAATATTATCATCCTTTATATTTAAAGACATTTCATAATACAACATGCACATTTTCAATAGTCCAGTCATATGGGTGGCCATATAAAATCCATAAAGTTCCCATACACTGTACAAATTGGAATTTGTATCCTATTTTAATTGTAATAAATTACATTTATCCCATGCCATCAATTTCATATTTAAAAAAAAATTGAATCACATAACTACAAGTAGCTAACATAGAGAAACATTCTAAAATCAAATAATAATTACATACTAAACAAGGAGGTCATGTTAAGTAGTCAGGCAACATGGAATATAAACAACTGATAATGTTATACAATCAAGAATGGCATATAACTCCAATCATACAATCAAAACATCATGTAGCCAATATATGCAACTACATGGCATGACATATGCATGGCATGTGAATTATCTATGTGCCTAACATGATGCGCTTAATGCATTATCCTTTTCATATAAGGACAAGGGTAAAATACCATAAATCTCATAAATCAGTAAGAAATTGAAAAATACACAAATCACTCTAGGTGAAATATGATTCAACTGTAATATCAAACATAATGAACAACAATCCCAGACCTGACCACTTGGTCATTCCTCCATACATGGGGTGATCAGTCCTAAGAACAACTACTTACCAAGCATTGACACATTTCTATTCTCCTTTATACAATACCAAAATAGTAAGACAAAAGGAAAAAAATACCTCCTATAATACCACTTTGTAACGTCCCATCCCAGCTCACCTCTAATATTGTGGTCGGATCGGTGGGTCGCATGACCTCAAACATATCTCCCTAAATTCCAGAGGATGCTAACTAGAAGCAAGGGCCTTGGGTGAGTCTTTTGGGAGACTATTCCCTCATAGGATAAAGTATTACACAGTAGTAAATAATATATGAACAAGTAGTGGAATCATAGAGAAAAAGTAGATAGCAGTAGAAGTAGATAAATAACCCAACTTAATAAATAATAACTACGGAAGATGAATAGTCATAATAGATACCATGATGATATCTATGTATGATTCCAAAAGTAAATAAATGAAAGTACAGAGGTATGGGGTACAAGCAAAGATTGTATGATAATAAAACTAACAAAAGACCAAAAAACTACCACATGGAATATCGAGCATAGGATAAATCCTATGCCCATAAATCTCTATCCAAAATAACAAATTAATAAAGTATCAGGAGCGAAATGCTTCCCTGTATCCATACCAGTGAACATAAAGTCTACTCGAGTACCAAACGGTGCCTGAATAGGGTATGAGATATAATCTAAGTAGGAAACACCCACAGTATCTAAACCTTTCCATTTTGTGTTGTAGAAAAATAACAGTGTTCCATATATAATAAATTAAAGCAATTTAAATAAATAAAAAAATAACTGCAACTTGGTATGGGTTCGTAAAAGGACACTCATCTCATACCACCTACTTCGACCTATGTCGAGAGTTTGAAAGAAATACCTAAGGGGAAACTAAGGACAAAACTGTTGCCAACATGGCTACGCCAAGCCTCAACTGATACTCAGTCCCTTACGAGCGATACCCAGGATAGACTCATAGTAACCATACCTTGAATGATACTTGTACTTTCAAAAGAATCACCTTGTATAAGCTCATGACATTGGATATAATTGAATGGATGTACCCCATAGATACCTTAGGATCAAGAACGGAGAGTCCAAATGTTGATTCTTACTATGAGACCCACATTCTCTCCCCGACTTGATTTCATTTAAAATAACAAGAGAGGAATATATATATATATCATAGAGAAAAAATTCATGATTGTAGACCCTTTAATTAACCATTTAATTCCACTTTATTAAAAATTATTCAATCCTAACAGTAACAACTAATAATAATAACACAGCATTAAACAAAACTGGCACTTTATCAGTGTAAGTAGAGGAAACAACATTTTAATAATGGGAAAGAAAGATAATACGTATAACAATAATTATTTAGGCAAAAAAATAAAAATAAAAACCAAATTCATGGTTTTTGATTCATCCAAAATAATTTATTCTATTTAAAAATTCAAGAAAACTATTACCCAGTTACACTTAAATAATAAATAAAAAATTCAAGGTCAAAGGTAAATAGGCCAATATTGATGGTGCACCCAAAGGGGTTTCCAAAAATATGGAAAAAACCTAAGAAGTGTTATCTTTAAATAAAGGTCACAAGGATCAAGGAAAAATAGGTTAATTAAATTAAAACGCATTATTTGGGATTTTTCGTTAGGTACCAAAAAACATAAAAATGGTGTGAATAGAATGATGCAACGAAATGATATGAAATAATGTAAACAACAAACCTTGTAGTCATAGTATACCCCAAATTTAGTGAAAACCTTTTATTTGACCTAAAACATAAGAAATCATAGGATTTAATAAAAACCCCAATTCTGAGTAAAAACCTTCCACAGCAGATTGCGCGACGAAGAGAGGATAAAGCCCAAAACTAATTGGTGAAGATTATAAGCCTTACCAAGATCTTTAAAAGGCTTTTAAAGGTGTTGAAAACATAGAGGAATCAAAGGTTCAGTAGAAGTCTGAATGAGGAGGAGGGAGAGGTGCACCGGTGGAAGTGGGAGGCATGCTGCAGGAAGGGGGAGGTAGGTTGGAGGAGAGGCAGTGAGAGGAAGAGAGAAAAAAATATAATAAATATAGGAGAGGAAAAAAATAAAAATAAAAGAAAAAAATAAGGAAAAATAAAATAAAATAAAAATAAAAAAAGGGAAGGAGAAGAGAAATAATAATAATAATAATGGGTTCAACCCATATTAATTATTTTCACTTTTTTCAAAATCATTTTTTATTTTATTATTTATTTTTATTACTTTTTCATTTATTTTAATTTATTTAATTATTTTATTTATTTTAATTATTTTATTTTATTTTGACCTGAAACATTGTGCCAGGGCATGGTGGATTATTCTGCATAATCCCGCGCAATCATGAATAAATTTATTTGCTGCAAATTTATATACATACATATGTATTCAACACATATATTATTTTCCCCAAAATAATAATAATAATAATAATATGTTATTATTATTAATATTGTTATTATTAAATATATGTCATAATTATCATCAAGAATAATTTGATCAAAATTGTCATTAAAAATATGAAGTTAATAAATTAATCATTAAATAACATTTTTGTGGGATAATTAATAATGTTTTGTCTAACCCAACAATAAATATCCACCCATATATATCTACATCACTAGTAGAAAAAAGGCTTTTAGTGACCACCAAAATACATCGCTAATGGTCTATAGTGTCCGCCTAGTGTCTTCTAAACAGTGGATGCTTTAGGACCATTGTATTTTTTAAAGCGTCCGCCATTTGGTGGATGCTATAGAAGTGATAGAGAGGACCTATAGTGACCGCTAAACGGCGGTTGCCATAGATTGTTCTGAGTTGGGCGATAGTGACCTCAATTTTGGAGGTTGCTATAGGTCATGTCATTATCACCTATAGTGATCGCAAAACGAGGCTTGCTATAGCCCAACCAGGACACCAATAGCAACCACCAAATGGTGGTCATTATAGGGTTTTTTATTTTTATTAAAAAATTCACAGCAAATGCATCATCAAATAAAATTGCATGAAAAAATTTAATTAAATAATTAGTATAGAACAAAAATATCATAACTAATAATTGAAATGAAATAACATATTTTAATTAAATCTTAGTACAACAGATATAAGTTCTTTGATTTTGAAAACATATTAATAAATTGTAATAATTTTTAAAAAATTTAAAATTTCTTATTTTATCATTTTGAGTTGGCCGCACATCCAATTGACATGTCCTCTGCATGCACACATGTGATTTTATGTTATTAAGAGGTTTTTTGATATGCATCTGACTGTTAAATGCACGTTTTGGTGTTTTGTGACACTAAAAGTGTGTTTTTAGTCATCTCAATCAAATGAAACTACTGATGGACATACCATCTACTCGAAAATTTCACAATTCACATCATAGTTGTTATTGTCTGATTTTAGGGAATTCAAAGGTTGTTCAGCTGGTTTTGACCACCCAACGCACCTTCTTAAATGGCGTAAAATCTTTAAAAACCACATATTTAGTCCTACTAGGCACACTTCATGTCCAATTGACATGTAGTCTACTCTCACAAATCAAAATTAATAATAATATGATTTTCCTATTATTTCAAGCCATTCTGAAGCCATTTTCTATAGATTTGACCATTAAATGTATGTTTTGGTGTTTTATGACACTAAACATGTGTTTTCCATCATTGTAGTCAAATGACGCCTCCAATTTAAGTAATTTATACTCAACCATTTCAAAATTCGCTCCAAGGTTGTTGTTGTCTGATTTCACAGAATTCTGAGGTTGTTCGGCTAGTTTTAACCTCCCAACGCACCTTTTTAAAGGGCCCCAAATCTTTAAAAACCACAGATTTAGTTGTACCATTCACACCCCACATCTGATTGAATTTTTTCTCCTCGCACACATCAAAAATAATAATAAGATAGTTTTACTATGATTTTAAGTGATTCTGAGGTTGTTTTCTAAGGATATGACCGTTAAATGAAAATTTTGGTGTTTTATGACACTAAATGTGTGTTTTTCCTCATCGCAGTCAAACGAAACTTCCGATTGACATACGGTCTACTCAAACATTTTAAAATTCAGACCATAGTTGTTTTCATCTGATTTCATGGAATTCTGAGATCGTTCGGATGGTTTTGACCACCCAACGCACCTTTTTAAAAGGCGTCAAATCTCTAAAAACCACATATTCAGTTTTACCACGCACACCAAACATCTGATTGATGTGTCATCTACTCCCACACATCATGAATAATAATAATATGGTTTTCCTATTATTTTAAGTCATTACAATGTCATTTGTTATGGATCTGACCGTTAAACACACGTTTTGGTGTTTTACGACACTAAACATGTGTTTTCCATCATCACGGTTAAATGAAACCTCTGATTGATGTACCATATACTTTAACATTTCACAATTCACTCCACGGGTTTTCTTGTCTAATTTCATGGCATTATGAGGTCATTCGGTTAGTTTTGACCACATTACACACCTTTTTAAAGGGCCTTAAATCTTTAAAAACCATAGATTCAGTCATACCACACACACCACATGTCTGATTGACATTTCATCTCCTCACACATGTCAATAATCATAATAATATGGTTGTACTATGATTTCAAGTCATTATGATGTCATTTAATATGGATAAGATCATTAAATGCATGTTTTGGTGTTTTATGACACTAAACGTGTGTTTTTCATCATCGTGGTCAAACGACACATACGATTTATTTACTATCTACTCAACCATTTCACAATTCATGCCACGGTTTTTGTTATATGATTTCATGGAATTCTGAGGTCGTTCGGCTAGTTTTGACCACCCAACACATCTTTTCAAAGGGCACCAAATTTTTAAAAACCACATATTCTATCCTATCGAGCAGACCACATGTCTGATGGATGTGTCGTCTACTCCCACACATCACTAAGAATAATAAGATGGTTTTCCTATTATTTCAATTCATTCAGCTATCCTTTTCTATAGATATGACCATTAAATGCACATTTTGGTGTTTTATGATACTAAACGTGTGTTTTATGTCATCGTGATCAAACAACACCTTCTATTGACATACTGTCTACTCGACCATTTCACAATTCTCTCCACTGTTGTTTTCATCTAATCTCACAGCATTCTCAGGTCATTTGGTTGGTTTTGACCACCTGACACACCTTTTTAAAGGGTCTCAAATATTTAAAAACCGCAGATTCAGTCGTACCGCACACACTGCATGTCCAATTAACATATCATCTCTTCACACACATCAAGAATAATAATAAGATGGTTTTACTTTGATTTCAAGTTATTCCCAGGTCTTTTTCTATGGATATGACCATTAAATGAATGTTTTGGTGTTTTATGACACTAAACATGAATTTTTCATCATCATTGTCAAATGATACCTCTAATTGACATACCTTCTACTCTATCATTTCATAATTCACACCACAGTTATTGTCTTCTGATTTCATGGAATTTTGAGTTCATTCGGCCAGTTTACACCACTCGACACACCTTTTTAAAGGGCATCAAATCCTTAAAAACCACATATTCAGTCGTACAACACACACCACAAGTCTGATTGATGTTCATTCTATTTTCACACCTCAATAATAATAATAACATGGTTTTCCTCTGATTTCATTTCATTCCGAGGTCATTTTCTATGGATCTAATTGTTAAACGCCTGTTTTCGGTGTTTTATGATACTAAACTTTCTTTTCCTATCATTGTGGACAAACAACACATCTAATTGATGTACCGTATACTCAAAAACCTCACAATTCATCCCTCTATTGTTTTTTTTCTGATTTCATGGCAATCCGGATTTTTTTGGCTGATTTTACCACCTAATGTACCTTTTTAAAGGGTGTCAAATCTTTAAAAACCACATATTCAGACATGCCGCGTACACCGCATGACCAATTGACATTTTCTCTACTCTCACACATCATGAATAATAATAAGACATTTTAACTATGATTTCAAGCCATTCTGATGTCATTTTATATGGATCTGACTGTTAAATGCACGTTTTGGTATTTTATGACAGTAAAGGTGCTTTTTCCATCATCACAGTCAAATGAATCCTCTGATTGATGTACTGTCTACTTGACCATTTCTCAATTCACTCCTTCATTTTTGTCGTCTGATTTCATGGAAATATAAGTTTGTTCGACAAGTTTCGACCACCCAACACACCTTTTTAAAGGGTGTCGAATCTTTAAAAACCACATATTCAGTCGTACCACTCACATTGCACATCTGATTTACATATCGTCTCCTCTCACATGCTAAGAATAATAATAATATAGTTTTACTATTATTTCAAGTCATTCTAAGGTTTTTTTATATATCTGAATGATAAACACATGTTTTGGTGTTTTATGATATTAAACGTGCATTTTTCATCATCGCAGTCAAATGCCATCTCTGATTGACATACCTTCTGCTCAACCATTTCACAATTCATACCACGGTTGTTGTCATATAATTTCATGCTATTCGGAGTTTGTTCGACTGGTTTTGACCACCCAAAACACCTTTTTAAAGGGCATCAAATATTTACAAACCACATATTAAGTCGTACCGCGCACACCACATGTCTGATTGATGTGTTTTCTACTCGCACACCTCATAAATAATAATAATAATATGGTTTCCCTCTGATTTCATGTCATTATTATGTTGTTATATATGGATCTGACTATTAAATGCCCATTTTGGTATTTTATGACACTAAATGTGCATTTTTCTTCATCACGGACAAAAAAAACCTCTAATTGATGTATTGTATGCTCGAACATTTCACAATTCACTCTGCCATTGTTGTCCCCTGATTTCATGGCAATACGAGTTTATTTGGCTGGTTTTGACCACTCGGCACACCTTTCTAAAGGGCGTCAAATCTTTAAAAACCACATATTCAGTCATACCACACACACTGCATGTCCGATTGATGAGTCATTTCCTCACATGCACCAAAAATACCAATAATATGGTTGTATTGTGATTTCAAGTCATTATGAGGTTGTTTTCTTTGGATATGACCGTTAAACGCATGTTTTGCTGTTTTATGGAAATAAACGTATGTTTTCCGTAATCGTGGTTAAACAACACCTCTAATTGACGTATTGTCTTCTTGACCATTTCACAATTCACACCACGGTTATTTTTGTCTAATTTCAAGGAATTCTGAGTTCGTTCAGCTAGTTTTGACCACCCGATGCACCTTTTAAAAGGGAATCAAATCTTTAAAAACCACATATTCAGTCGTATCGTGCACACCACACATCTGATTGATGTGTCATCTACTTTCACAACTCATGAATAATAATAAGACTATTTTACTCTAATTTCATGTAATTCCGAGGTTTTTTCCTATGGATCTGACTGTTAAACGCCCGTTTTTTTTTTGTTTTTTGACAATAAACATATGTTTTCCATCATTATAGTCAAACAACACCTCTGATTGATGTACCTTATTATCGACCATTACAAATTTCACTCTATCATTGTTTTTGTCTGATATCATAGAAATCTGAGTTTGTTCGATGGGTTTTGACAACCCAACACACCTTTTTAAAGGGCTTCAAATCTTTAAAAACCACATATTCTGTCATACCGCACACACTGCACGTTTGATTAACATTTCATCTCCTCATACCTTCCAAGAAAAATAATAAGATGGTTTTAATGTGATTTTAAGTCATTTGGAGGTCGTTCGGTTAGTTTTGACCCCCCCCCCCCCCACACACACACATGTGTGTTTTTAAAGGGAATCAAACCATTACAAACCATGTATTTGGTCATTTTGGGAAGAACGCACATCCGATAGATGTATGATCCCATCATAAACTTTACAAATAATAAGCCATGGATTTTCCATGCCTTATGTTAGCATGTTGATAATAAGATTTACATGTTAGAATATCATCAAATGCCAACTCCCAAACAAGAATGTATGAGATAATAATAGTATAATTATTAGTGATAATTTTAATATAAGTTGATATATTATAGAGTGAACCGGATAGCTTGTTAAAAACTATGATATCAAAATTTTTAATTCTAACCTCTTTCTACAACCTTTGATAGAGAGGAGCACCAGTCTAATTGTCCAACCAAAACATGAGATCAGAAATAAGAGAATCAAGAAATCTAAAAATATACGTAACAGAGGAGAAATAATGCCTTTTAGTAGACTAAATAGAGAATTCAAAATAAATCTAGTATCACATATTCAGTTGGTGGAGAAACCGGCCTTTCAAAAATTAATTTGAGTTAGGAATAAAACTAATAAGTCAGTACCAAGAGAGATCACTAGTGAAATTGAATATTGTTGTGTCAGCTGCATCATCAAGCAAGAATCCCATGCCATATGTGAAACTCCTTATTTCATCCATCATTAACAAATAGGAATATAAATATAAATATCGTATCTAAATTTAACACAAATTTGATATTGATGGTACATGGAGAATCCAAAAAGGTGAAGTAAGCATTTGTGAGATCTGTAAATATAGTCAAACAATCTAAGAGATGTTGATTAAATTTGAGAGAATTGTCTTATAAAATTTCTTATATCCTGGATAATTATATGGTGTCAATGCATATCCAAAGAAAACATCCTTGTATTGATTTCAAAAGACACAAAATGTAGCAAACATTCGATGAAACACATGCCAAAAATTATATCATAATATGAAAAACCAAGAAGAACATGGGAAAAGTTGAGAAGCATTTTAGGATTTAACTACCTTCATCTAGATTTGAGTGAGTTAGTGCCACAAAATAAGCAGACTTCCTTGAAATCACCCCACCATGAACTAAGTTCTCATTCTTACAAAATTTAATAGAATTGAAAATATGTGTTATATACAATCATGGATTCAAGAAAAGTAATAAATAATTTTTACCACACTTAAGACAAGTTTAAAAAATAGGTATTACAAGAGTAAAAAAAGAGTCATCACAAAAACATGCATCTCACAAGTAAGAAGATATTTAAGGAAATAAACTAGAGGATTCAGTCCACTTGATGGTCTATTAGGAACCCAAAATAAAGCCATATTTTCTATAGCTTCATCATATCCTAAATTTTCATCCAACAGGCATCCTCCTTTTAATGCAACTAAACAAACAATGCCTTGCATTTTCTTCGATAATAGGATGTTTTTAAAACATGAAAGTTCATATTGCACATTAAAAAGAGAATACATGATTCATATAATCATAATAAACATAATAAAATATCACATATTAGAAACATAATTCTTATTGTGTATTAGAAACAGAATGAATATCACATATATTCATATTTAATATCAATGAAAAATGCATATTTCTTATATGAACATTTAATATTAGAAAATGAATGCATATTGCATATATTCATATCTCATATTAACAGAGTATGCATATTTCATATTAACAACAGAATGAACATTAAAAGTGTTACTGAAGTAACAATTGGATTGATATTGACATTACATTTTATATAATAACCTGAAAGGAATATAGAGAATAGATGTTAGTACAATCATATGTATAGTTACTATAAATAATAGTGAATGAAAAAAATGGGACATGTTTGAACAATATATTAGGAAAAGTTTTTACTAGTACATTGAATATATGAGGATAAATTTCCTTTATATTGAAAATATAATGAATATACTGTAAGTCATAAAATAAAATGCAACTACATTGAAAAAATTCAATGAATTAGAGGGTGAAAGAAACTTCTAGGTGTAAAAAACATATGGTAATTTCAAAATGTGCCTCCATATATTAGACATGTTAAAAATATAGTATTGAAAAGTAACTTTTTTAAGAAATAATAAATTCAGAAGAAAAAAATTAAAATGGAAAATGAAAACAAAACGCATCTTGAACATGTAAAATTTATTCCAATATTTAATATAATATCATATGAACAACCTTAAATGATATAAAAAATATCAATAGCACAATTGATATCCATACCAACATCAACAAAGTAATTCAAAACAAAATATCCTTATATTTGAAATGATTAAAGAAAATTAGTACCTATGGACCCATACTAAAACTAATTAATTACTAAATTGAATAATTAATGTTTTCAAACTCACCTCGAGGGGTTGCGGGTAAAGCGTGGCAATGGGATTGGGGATGATGTTTTTATTCCACTGCTTAACCAGAGAACCCAAATCCACTGCAAGATTTCTCAAATGAATTTTCATGTCCAATAGTGAGTTGGGTCTTCTATCGAAGCGTTTTTTGTTTCTTGCCTTCAAAATAGTCAAGCATCTTAAATCTAAGGGAATATATTTTTACCATTTATCCATATAACTAGAGATCACCCCATTAAACCAGTTACAGGGTCAGGGTCCTTAGGTCTACGATGGTGGGACAGAGGATGAAGGAGTGAGGTCATGGGGTCAGGGTCATCGGGTTGTGGCGGCATGATAGAGGATGGAGGAGTGGGTTCATGGGGTCAGGGTCACTAGGTTATAGTGGTGGGATGGAGGATGGCAGATGGGGGAGTGGGGGAGTGGGGGGAGTGGTGGAACGGGGTCGGGGTTGCTGGGTCGCAGTTGTGGGACAGTGGATAGATGATGGGGGAGCGGGGTCGGGGACGCCGGGTCGTGAGGTCGCGTGCAGGATGGTGAATGAAGAGAATGAGGGATTTAGGGAGGGGGAGTAAAATAATACAGTGACTACTAATTGGCGGTCGCTAATAAGATCAATAGTAACTTCAAAATGGCGGTTTTCTAAAACACCCCTCCACAATTGCTTAATTTTCTACTAGTGCATGTTATATATATATATATATACATTTGTATATACATACATACATATATATATATATATTTAATCCACATATATATATACATTTTATATATATACACCAATGTTTTTTCCCAATATAATAATAATAACAATAATTAAAATTATTATTATTTACTATAACCCATCAACAACACCATTAACAATTCAAAACAACAACCATTAAAATGGGATAATGGTTATTAAATTAATATTGATTTCACATTTGTATTTAATATGCACAATTAATAATATCACAATTATTACATTGCCCATTTATTATTTATATCGTAACACAGTTTATTAATTACAGAAATATATTTTCATTTTTTTAAACGCAAATAATAATATTAATAATAAAATTATTATTATTATTTCTAACTACCCAAAAAATATTTACAAACTAATTAAATTATCTTCAGGTTTGATCTGACCAAACATCTTACGCTCGTAAAATTTGTACCCTGCCTAGGGTAAACCCCACGTCTTGGACCTAACAGTGGTCTTATATTTATCATATGAGGTACCGTTTGTGATAAATTAATTATTTATTATATAAAAATGAAATAATAAAATTGATTAAAAATAAATAGGGTATTATCACGTGCGAGGTTTCCAAACACCCGACACATATCAAATTTATACCCTGTCTAGGGTAAACCCGGCATTCCAAACCTAATTGTGGTCTCATATTTCTCATATAATGCATTGTTTGGGTGTTATATCATTTTTGGAAAAAATACACATGCCTTTGAATAAAATATTATTTAATATTTTTATTCTATCAACATCGAGGGTCTAGAGGCCTCAGAATCCCACACTAACTCAGCATCTAACTTTGAAAAAATTTCAAAGAATATTTAAATGTGCTAAATAAGGCTTTTACCCACTGGTAAATACATAATAAACAAAAATATTAAAAAATTAAAATTTTCACAACAATTTATTTTTAATTTATTAACAAAGTGGGGTTTTGTTATTATTTAAAAATAAGTATGTTACAAAATCCATTTTAAATTCCTTTATTTATTTCACCATCCAATGATATAACGGTCTAATGTTTAATGGATTCTATTGAAAGGAAAATATGGGGAAAATATTGTTATAAAACATCTCATATTATAGTATAATTCAATAAGAAATATTCTAATATCATTTATCTTCTTACTTAATTTATGTACACACAAATATCTTTTTTTGTTTCATGTGATAAAAATATTGGGTTATATAAATATATAATTTTTTACTAATAAATGTAATTTTATTTTAGTCATTCATCCATGTGAACTTCAATTATACATGAGAGTTGAATGGTAAATAATACCTTGGAGGAAAACTCTAAGTTATCACTACTTGATTATTATCACGAAAAGTTATGGTTTTGTTAAAATATTGAGATTATTATGAGTATTGGTGCATATAGAGATAACAAGTTTACTCCTAAGATATAAAAGTAACATGTTTTTTGGATAGATCCTCTAAATTATATAACATGGAATATGATAAATAATTTCATAGATATACTACAGAATTTATGTAAAATATGTGTGTGCACTAAATCCCATATTGTTTCTTTTCATATGAGATATATCATTATATGTTATATATAGTACTATAGGTATATCACTTAATGTAATATACATGCAGTGGCATGTGATATGGGATATTCCATACCACTGTTACTTCATATCCAGGGAATTTATCATACAATATTTGTTTAAACATCATTGGATAGTGTTTAATGGAGTTATAACATACTATAATGAATGTTTAAAGGTTAAACATTCATGGTTTTTTATTTGAGTAAAAATTATATATTATAAAAGTTTTAATGTGTGGATAATTAATGAAATTATTGAACCTTTACTCAATTTTTTAGACATTATTTACTTTACATTAGTGTCATTGATCTCTTCTTCTCTATCTAATAATTCTACATGATCCATCATGAAAGAACCAAAATTTAGTCTCTTGAAATGTTGTTTCTATCATAATTGGATTGTTTTAGAGGAAATGTTTCAATGCAATTTTTTTCTATCCATTGGTGATTTGGTCCCCCCTGACATCATTTCACCATTTTCTTATCTACAGACCCTTCTCTAGAATCTCAGCATTGGTGTCTCAATGCTTCTATTTCCATATTGTCCCTTCCCCGATTCTCCATCTTTATATCTTTCCAAACTTCTTATAGGGTAGTTATGAGTTTGTACTAACATAGGTGATCATGTTTTTTCAGGTATCATGTCCGACATGATGAAATATTCTAATGAGTTGATGCTAGTCATCGATGGTAATGAGAGGGAAGAAAATGTATATTTTATTATTGTAAACTTGGTATCAAAGATCCATATAATATATTTGGTCATTAATTATATTTTATGTTTTTGTTTTTGTTTTCTACTCTAGTTTTTTGTAGTCATTTCTTTTTCTAGTTTCTAGTTTTGTTATGGTGGATGTAGAGGATCATGGCTCCTATTTCTTATCAGTGTGGATTTTTTATGTCTATATATGGATTTCTAGTGGGGAGGAGTTCATGTCGGTAATATAAAGATGACTAAAAATAAATGCAGTAAGTTTGATGGTTATGGGGAAATTCCTCTTGGTGCTTTAAGTGTCATGTTCCACAAGATCACACATTGAGCTTGTTGTGTTGACCTTCTCCACCCAGGTCGCCCTCGATGTTTTCTAAGTTGGGATATGGTTGGTAGTTTTAGGATGGCTTGGAAAAGTCATATGTTTTTCATTTTGGATGTTTTAATATATTTATTTTACTGGATTTAGGGTGTTAATTTTTGTTTTTTTCCATTCCCACATAAACTAAAAGATATTATTTGATGATACCAAAAAAATGGATTAGAGGGGACAACAGAAAATTTGGAACTCGACATTACAATAGTTCCTAACCAGATCACTATCATTTTTTTCACCACTTAGAACCACCTAAATCCAGTGCCAACAACCCAAAATCCACTTTAATCAACAAAAAAATCCCATCATTTACATATAAAACTACACATGTGGGTGTAATAAATATGCACAGATGAGTATAAAAATACACACTAAGATTCTAAAAAAACAAGATAAAGGATAGATATAAGAAGTAAGTACAAAACCAAGGTAAAAAAGATAAATACTTACATATGATCTAGAAATTGATCCAACCAAGGACAGAAATATTCCTAGGTTCACATCTTAGCTGAAATTCATATCTTGAAGACCATAAATCATCTGATATTTCACAATACTCATAACACAAAGACCACCCAACTCATATAATAGCAATGTCGCCTCACTATAAATGTAGTGGGGGACCATCACCTTATCAAGGAAAAAATATATCATTTGAGGGCGTATAGATCCATATGTAGGACTTATAACTCATTAATATAAATATATAATAATCTATGGAGTAATAACTTTATGGATATAAAACATTCACCTTGACACATGAGGGAGATTTTAAACTCCATTAGTCATGTGAGGGATTTATTCCCTTTCATGAGTATATTAGTAGGGGAGTATCAAATCCCATGTCCAAAATAAAGGACTTGAATCTAGACACATGGGGGAATATTGAATCTATAATTCATACATGGGACCCATTCCCTAACATGAAGATTCTCCTAGTGGACAACTAACCCCAAGCCTTCTTATAATACCTCACTCAAACATTTTTGTCACCTCTACAAAGCTAAGAGATTCAAACTACCCAAAACACCCAGAAAATATACTTTGATATAGAATAGGATCCAACTATAATGATTTAAATATACAAACACTCAAAATGAACTATTTTATTTCCCAATTCAGGAACTTGGGTGGGTGGATATTAATTTTACACAAAGAAGGAAAGTACATTTCATATACTTAATTTGACACAACATATTTATCTTGATGGGTTAGTTGGGAAATTATATATGGATCCTAATCATGTTTCTCAATATATATATAGTGGTACCATCTATCTAAGAATTCATTTAATACCCATATTTTTTCCATGTGTATACTTCATTCCATATGTCATTTTATGTGTTGGACATGGTGTGCTATTAATATATATATTCAATGTGAATCAGATAGGGTATTTGGGCATGTAATTATGTACAACTTGGGTTTTTTTCTTTTAGTAAAAAACAACATGCTCTATAAAAATACAAGTCATGTGATATTGTTTTTCTATCTAGAAAACCTTGACATCAAGTGATATAATACATTTTTTGTGCTCAATGGATACATGAAATGTGATTGAGTTTTCCATTATAGAAACCCAAACTTCTAGATCTGTCACTATTGTAACCAGTCACTCCATTACCCCTGATACACATTCATCATCATGGAAAAACCAAGATAAATCATTCCATCCTTGATTATAATCTTAAACCATCCTCTAATTTATAAATTACTTTATCCATTTCCCTTTTTTCTACCATTCCCAAACCAACACCACCCTCTCCATGATACCATCTGATAGTCGCCCTAATCCACCTTCATCACATACCTTATTCCTGATATTCCTCCTTTGAACTTACAACCACCATGAAGATCAGTGATGGTTTCAATTTTCATATAATAGATATAGAGAGAGATGGTAGATTCGGTGGGAAAGAGTATTTGTCAATGACCAGAACAGACCAACCACCTCTTGTGAACCGTTGTTAGCCACTCCTGGTGACACTAATCTATAACAATGTGTGTGAAATAAAGAGGTTAGGGGAGGGTGTTTAGTTTTTTATCCAACATCCAATTCTCCATTCATTTAATATTATTCTATTATTATTTCACAAACACAAAAAAATAAAAAATAAAAAATTTCCAGAGAAATTTATTGTGATAATCAATATTTTAAGACAATCAAATAATGGGAATCAAAAAAAAACCTATGCAAAAAAACATATCAAAATAAAAAAATACTATCTAGATGTGTATTTCCTATTACTTCATTGGTTTGGACACTATCGATAAAATTATTCATCACCACATGATTCTCCTTTTTATTATGATCTGATATCCCCTTTTTGAAGTACACACACATTGATCACTATTTAAGGTTTATGTTAAAATAAGGTAAAACTAGTTATAGAGTTTAATAATTAATTCATATAAAATAGATGTTGAAAAATATTCACTGGGTATTATTTTATTAAATACTAAAAATATCCCATTCTAGAGTCATAAAACCAAAAAAAAATATACATGTCTTAGATTAAACCCTCCATCCTAAGTTAAACTATGATAAAGGATTTTCAATTCAATGATCCATTAAGGAGTTATCAATGATTTAAAATCATTCATATGTCTATAGTTGAAAAATAATATATTTTAAAACATTTAATATTTATTGAGATCTTGTGACACCATAATTTTTAACCAATCTCAATATCTCTTAATAAAATATTTAATTAAAATATTCTAAATTATTCAATAAAAAACCATGGTTGTGACATCCTCAAAACCTTTAATTATTTTCATCCCAAAACATAAAACTTATTAAAAGAGATTATGGTTTGATCTCACATATAATTCTCATGCTCCTATAATCTCTCTCAATGGTTCACATGCTACCATAAATGGTGCACTAACGGTATCTCTCACCCTCAAGGGGTTTTATCCTTCTAGTCCTTGATCACCAATGGGTACTCCATAAAGGTGGTATCATCCTTAATGTCCAAACCACCCCATTTGATAATATGTGATGGATCACGTATATATTTCTTCAGCTACAACACATAGAAGACATTTCTTTCTCTTTCTAACTATGGGGGTAACACCGAGAAGTAAACTACCTATCCTACCCTATGCTAGATCTAGAAAGGACCAATGAACCTTGGGGATATATTTCTTCCCTGAATAAACCTCCTCGAACTATGTCATGGAGATACCTTTAGGAACAAATGATCTCCCTCCTAAAAATCTTAAGGAAACTATAATTGGTCCATGTAGAACTTTTAATAACTCTAAGTTGTTACCATAAGCTCCTATATCACTTGAACCTTCTTTGTTTCTGAATACACCAACTCAAGCCCAATAATAATGGCTTGTTAATATTCATTAATTAAAGGGGTGACCTATATGGTCTCCCATATAGGGATCTGAAAGGTTTCATAATAATAGTATATTGGTAGCAATTTCTATACATGAAATTCACTAATAGTAAGAGATCATCCAAAATCATACCAGAAATTTGGAACATAAGCACGAAATATGTTCTTGAGAACCTAAATAGTCATCTTAGTTTGGATATATATCAGGGTTTGGAACATTGTACTTATCCAAAACTGGGTTTTGTAAGCTTCTTGTAAGAACCTCCATAATCAGGACATGAATCAATCATCTCAGTTAGAAAAGATCATTTAGGGAACCTTATTCCACCATCCAGTCTCATTTATATTCATCATGTGATTTCCACCTTACTCTAATATTGAATAATAGGGAAATGGTATAACTTGGTTAGTAGTTTGATGATAACCCAAAGAGAATTATGAACTTTCATTGAATATATAAGTTCTTTCATTAATTATATTAATAGAATATCCCACTTCCACTATAGAACCTTAAGAGGTTTCCACAACCAAATTGGGACTTGGTGCATATTTTTCACCCAATGATGGGTGATGCACCTCAACACAAAATCTAAAACACTCTTCAACATTCCAAGGTATAAAAATTGATGTTGTTGGTACATCATTATTACACTTTAATACATCACCAAATTAGTGTTTTTAATCTCTCTAAACACTTCCTCATGCATCTTAGCTGGAACCATTTTCCACCCCTTAAATGGGATGGTGTAATACCCATATTTATAAAATCTATCAAGTGTATCACCTAAGAATATATAGTCATAGAAGACCTCACAGTTGATGTCTCCAAGATTTTACTCTCTCACTTTATGAAGAATTGTGTTGGACACAACCATTGACTAAAGTTAAGTGGAATCACCCTATTCCGCATAGCCTAATTGTATTGAAGTTGGCCTTTTAGAAAAATCCAACACTATATGAGCATGGGATTTTCTGTTAGGGGAATTAACCACCATGTTTCCCTTCCAAGGAGTGTAGAATATCTCAAAATCATAATCTTATAGAAAATTTATTTATCACCTATGCCACATCATGATATCTCTATTGGAACTGAAAACATGCATTGCACCCTAGAAGTCCATTTTTGTATAAACATATTATGTGAACCACTCCAAATAAACATTTTGGAGCTGAGGATTTGCTTGCATGAAAATTTAGAGGGTTTCACACAAACAATTTTTTCTGCGTGCAAAGGGATTTCATGCCAAAGGTGACATTAGAGATAATATTTTTGTAGGTACTCCCAAATATTGAAGTTATTTATAAGGAATGTGCATAAAAAATGAGAGATTTTTCGTGAAAAAAAATCATTAAGCCATCTAGTTTCATGAGAAATGTGACATTGATCCCACATGTTGTGTGGTCAACCCTATCGGTAAAGTATTGGGAAGCATTAAACTCTATTACATGCCACAGTAAAGTTGTGTGACATCAACCACCAATTTCATCTATAAATAGAACCTCTTACCCACCCCCAACACATTGAGGATAGATCTATGAAAGAAAAATAACTACTATCTCTGATGCAAACCTGTATTCCATGACATCACACAACAAAAAAATACCATGGAATCTCAAAGTTAGAGGACTTTAATAGATATAATCCCATGGGCCCCAACGTGTCTTGGCTTGAATTTGAAAGTTCCTCATGCAACACCTCTTAAGGATGATCGGGTTTGCACAAGAGAATCAGCCTTCATGAAACACTGATCTATGTGAAACACAAAATATTTCATGCACCCACACCTTCAGAATGAATGTGATGGGGTTGTTCTAGATCACATGTCTCACACAACCCTATTTATGCATTATGTAATAAAGTTGTGTAAAAAAAATTTCTATCCCCTGACCCTACATCCCCTATTCTTATAGCTTAGCCCAAACCATTACCCTACCTTTCGCCTCTAAGAATGGGTACCCCAATGCATCTCGTTCCTAATTATAATCACCCTAACATCATGCCACCTGATTTTTACTCCTCCATAGCAAAGTTGACACCATGCCACACCTAGAAACACATGATAAGTAAACACATAATCCCTAAAGGTGTCATCATCAAGAGAAACAACTTACCTGTCTCAGTAGAGAGTCCTTTTTTTAATCTTCCTCTCACCTTAACATGGACCTCCTCTATGTGTAATCCCCATCCACATCTGATCTTCTAGATGTGAAATTGTCTAGCTCCACATCCTAGTCATTTAATGTTAAACTATAAGACAACATCCTAAGAATATGAGAGTAAAATATAGCCTTACCTAGTGTGATGAAAAAGGGATTCTCTATGTACAATCATTATTGGATACCACCTCCTCCTCCACCATGGGACAAAACTCCTATGACAAAATATTTCAATTCTAAGCCCCACACCATCCTCAACCACCACTGGATGAAACACCTACATTGGGAAGATTATATGTGTAAGCCTCACACCATCCTCCCTCACCTTCTACCCTAGGAAGCTTCTATGTGTAATCCCCACACCATCCCTCAACGACAGTCCTTCCATGATCTGAGAATCCTTATAAAGGTATGTAAAATTACATGGATCAGTCCTATCACATGGACTTAAACTACACCATCGAACTACATGAGTTTTGATCCCTATCACTTAGATAGGGTACATAGGAAATCTCCCTAAGGTTCAATCCTGACAACCCCAAATGTAAAATCTTCCCCCCTAGGTACACATTCCACCAAACCTCAATGTGTGAAATATTCCCCCCTAGGGGGAAACACTCCACTAAATCCAAGTGTGAAAGATTCCCACCTGGGGGACACACTCAACCAAACCCCAAGTGTGAAATCTCCCCCCCCCCCACCATGGGGACACACTCAACCACCAACCTATCCCGCAAGACATTAAAACTACACCAAACCTATCCCTACAATATGTTAAACCTACACCCAACCTATCATTGTAGGAAATTAAACCTGCACCCATCCAATACCTATAAGACTTAAACCAGCACCCAACCTATCCCCGCTAGACATTAAACTTGTGACCAACCCATCTTCACAAGATGTTAAACTTGTGACCAAATTCATAATCCCTACCCCATACAATAAACATGGGATGCTTAAAATAAAAATCCTATGAATACTTATTACCCTAGAATCAACTACCTCATTACTTACATGGGATGACTTAGGTTGTGTGCCCAAGATGCCTCACAGATGGTATTCCCTATAAAAGTAAGAATTTATCATTTCCCAACCTAACTAATATCTACACAAGCCCAATGTTCCCAATGTTACTACCTCCTATGACCAAAGGTTACTATTCTATCAAGATAAAAGTAGTGTAATTAACTATTTTCCACCTCGAGATAGCATCAGGAATGAGTTTCATGAGCATGAACTAAATCAATGAGGGAAAACTTGACTAGGAGAAGAGCTCCAATGAGGAATCCATGGAAAGAGAAACAAACATCCCATCCTGTGTTATATTCAAAACTATTTTTTTCTTGTATTACACTCAATACTGATTCCATTAAATAGATTTTATTACTTGCAAATATGAGTTTTACTAAAATACAATATACTATTAAAATGATTATTAAAATTGCATTATAGATTCCACATTACCATTGGAATGGAATTTATTAATATTATGAACTAAATTGTGAAAATATGATTTACATGTGTATGTAAAATTAATCCTTGTTTATATATTACTATAAATTAATGTAATAACTATTTGAAAATAAATAAATTACTTTTATAAGAAGACTATTTTTCTATGTACAAACACAATTTTATCTCAATAAATTAAAAAAACACTTTTGATTAATTTTTTAAATAAAATTTCTACATTATATATTCAATAAATATTTTTGATACTCATCCAATATATTTTATAGGTATAAGATGAGAATAAATCCAATTTTATGAATAAAAAGATATATTCTTCTAAAAATTAATTTTATAACCTTTTAATGTAGAACCTATTTTAAATAAAAAAATTGAACTTTTATAAATTTTATAGATAAAAATCAACTTAATTTTATAAATATGAAAATAAAATTTATCCTAGGGTGATTTTTCGTATTTTTCTGTGAGGTTTCATTTTTTGATGAATAGTGAAAAATACTGAACTTTAATTCAAAACTAATTTTTATTATAATTTATTTAAAAGATTAAATTATGTTTTTATTTGTTTTTAATTAGATCAATTATAAATCAATTAATCCAATTTAAGTTATTGTAATCAATTTCACTTTGAAATTGGATTAAAAAACTTACCAAACTTTTGAGCATTTTACTTTAAAAACATGCTTTGTCGTCTCATATGTGTGATTAAATTTAAATTAATTTCTACATCCTAGGTGATTTTAATTTTCAAAAATGGATTAAATATTCGTAATAAAAATAATTTATAATGTATAATAAGTTCAACTTAGTTTCTTACAAAAAATATTAGTGAAAGTGGTAAAACTTAATTACAGCAATTAAGAGAAAAAATAGCCTAATAAGGGACTAAACATTAAACTTAAGGGACAAAATGAACTTGAAACTTTTAAAAAAGATATTTTATATTCATATTTATATCATACCATCCCTTGGATCTAATTTTTTCAATTATTGGATCCACTTGACATGGTAAAAACTTGGGTGAAATTCCCTTTTCAAAAATTTACAAGATTACTACTCCTCCTCCACTATAAATAGGAACTCACCCCTCCCACTTATTCACAACTATCAAGAAAATTTTCTCTAAAAAAATATGACAAAATAATCTCCAAAAATCCCTCCATTAATACTATAATCCCCCCTCTATTCATAAATCCAACCAAGGAAGCTCTTTGGTGCAAACCAATAGGTGTTACCCAAAGAAGAGGTAACATCATTCCCCAAGCTCGTTTGTTTTATTTTCATTATTCACCCCCTAAAATATTATTATTACATGATTATATAATAACCTGAATATCCTAAATATACTGATATTTTGTTATTATAAGGGTTATAACTACATTTACGCACACTTCCATCTAATGGGAAACGAACTTAACATTCTTTTGTATGACAAATTACCACCTCACGAAATGATGTTGTTTGTTTTTCCTTTACCACCTATCATGGTTAGAAATTATGATGTAAAATCTTTTTTTATAATATATATATTATATTAATGATAAATTCACTCTTATTTAATTATTATATAACCCATACCTTCATGGTTTCCATTTTGTGTAAATACGACAATTTCATTTGGAGAAGTGTGGACTACCACCTCCTCAATGCAATGTGATTCGTTAAAACTATATATGGAATGTATTAATGATGGTTTTAGTGAACTTATATGATATATATTAAATAATAATTCTAATTTAATTATTTTATATATAAATATATTTCATTTACTTTATTTCTCTCAATATGAAAATAAAACGGAAACAACGTTCATGCATACATACAGCCTACCATCTCTATGAACAGTGTATTCCATTTGAAATTTATATATAGATTATTATAAATACATATATAATGAATATATATGATATTTATATAATTATTTAAATTCTTTAAATAAGTAAATAATTATCTAAATAATATGATCAATAATAACAATCCAAAACATATACGAAAAACAAAGAAGATATTACCTGAAACGTAACATTAACATGGAGTTATTAATAAATGGGTAATATAAAGTCATAAACAAATAATATATAGTATTATATATAACAATATGTTTTTCTGTTATATTTATAATAAACCTATATTTATTATACATGAGTTTTGAACATGTATTATGAAATTCAAGAATTAAGGTAAGGGTTTTCTCGTCTCACTTTTATTTTCCGTGAGACACAAGCCATGTTCACCACCTATTTCTCACATGTGGTTTATTTAATGCCCATGGATGTGTTATATGATTATTATAATTAAATTTATGGGTATTTACATATCCATTTTATGATCTATATTTCATGGGGTTGATGTTTCAAAATTTACCAAATTGGTAAAGTAATTTTATCTCAATTTTCCTTCTTTGAGACACATGTCATGTTATGCACCAAAATTATTTTACAAGGTCTATATAATTCCATTTAAAATGTTATATCATGAAACTAATTATTTTCATGATATTTTAAGATTAATTTAATTCATTTTTCTAACATGGGGAGTATAATTCAAAGTTACCAAGTGGTAATATTTTATTGAAATAATATTATCATTTATCAAGGTTGTTTATGATTATGCTTCCATTGATGAAATTTTATGATCCATATTTCAAGAAGACTCATGAATTTTCTTCTCATATGGTTATTCATGATATCTTAAATTATTATTACTATTATTACACTCTTTTATACTTAATATAATTAAGAAAGTGATTTTAATAAAATCTGACTTTATCTCCCTCTTTAGTGGGAAAGCTGTGTTCCTTCAAAACCAAATTTTATAAAACTATTTTAAAAAATGTTATAATATTATAATTTTATATTTAAAATAAATTTTTATCCATTTTTTACCTTTTTTAAAAAGGGGTTTTTAAAATTGAATCTTCTTGTTGTTTTCTGATTGAGGTACTTTTCTAAACTTTTTACGGCATAAAATGAGTGTTCGGTATGCATAGATTTATCCGCCATCATGACCATCCTTACCTTGAAGAATCCTATGAAAGTGTAAAAGGTTCATTTTTAAGAAAAAAAATTATTAATATTATGGACATTCATTATTTCTAAATTAGTTTTCAAATAAAAAGGTTTTCAAAAAAATAGGTTTAAAAAGTGTTTTAAATGATTATAAAAGCTTCCTTCATATGTTTTCAAAAAGTTATTTTCAAAGAAAAAGGACTTTAATTATTAAAAATATTTTTTATAAGTTTTTAAACTATTTTCAAGGAAATGGTTTTCAAATAAAATTTCATGTTTTTTATATGTTTTCAAGGAAAATGGATTCAATTTTTTTTATGGATTCCTTTATAATTTTTCAAGTTTATTTTCAAAGAAAATGATTTTTAAAGAGTTTTATGTTTTAAAAATAATTTTTCAAAGAAGAAAGGATATTTTACCCAAGAAATTTTTTAAATTAAATGGTAATGATTTCTTTATAATAAAATGATTTTTTTAATGGTTTTATGAAAAATATTTTGAATCAAATGATATTTAACTTAAAAAATATTCAATGTGATATTTTAAAATCCTTATTAATATAGGATGATATGATTTTTTATATTTGATGATTATCTGGGGATATGATCCAAGAATACCATATTTATTCTTTCTTTAATGTTTTATGTTTAGATGGAATGATGTTTATTAAACTCATTCCACTTCCACGGGTTATATTCTTTTGAAACCCATTTCTTTAATGGGTTATTCTTTGATGAAATGATTATGAAAACTATCTATTTTCCATAGGTAATGATATGATAAAATTTTATGATACCCATTTCATTTCTTGGGTTATGATATGATGATTATGAAACTAGTCTCTTTTTATGGTTCCTGATATGATGAAATTTTATTATCATGTGGCACATATAGGTATGATTTTATTATGTGATGGGTGGGACCTATATCTCCCTCCAATTAAATGGTTAAATATTTATATATCTTGAGAAAATGATGGGAATCAAGTTAATGGGATTCATCCACTATGGAAGATGGGGAAACCCGGTCCACTATGGGAAGATGGAGAAACCTGATCTCTTTAAAGTAAAGGCCTACGAATGGGGATGGTGATGTTTACCACCTAGTAAGTGTATTACCCATGAAGTGACCTTATAAGTTCTAGAAATGTATATTTATTTATAGGGAATGATATTACATGTTTATGTGTATTCCATAATTCCATGTCTTACTCGTATATTATGATTTCATGGATTATGATCTTGATTACCATATGATTCATTCCTTATAAACTGCTAATATTTATTCTTTGATTCATTTTTATAATCTTGGATGTGTAGGGTATGATATTATAATGTTATGATCATGTTATCATACCCTTATTCTCATGTTTATGCTTACATATCTCCCTTATTTACCCTTACTTAGCATCTGAGATCACCCCTTTTTATGTTTCCTTCCCAAGTTTATGAAGATATATTTTATGTATGATATGTCTAAGAGGGGTTGTAGTTTTGGAGAACTTAGTACTAGATAATTTAGCTCACTCATGTACCAGTTTTTACATTTCCATGTTTCCAAATGCACTAAACTAATATGGTCTTTGGGCATCTGTTTATGTAGTGTATTAAGTATTCCAAAAAAGTAATTTAATTTTTATGTATGTTAATATTGGTTCATTATAATTCTATCCTATAAAAACAACAAGGGTAAGTAAAAAAGAATATTTTATCTCAGCTGCATTCTCTTTGACACGGAGACCATATACTCCTACATCGAGAAGAGTTTCCTCATTTGGTCTGTATATTGCAGAATTTGCATCATTATTTGAAATACCATGAGATATATTTGGTGTCCTGAGTAGACCCGCTTAAGTATATTCTCAAACCACCCATGTTGATGATTCAATTGGTGTGTTGGGAGGTAATCCTATAGCATTTTGGAATAACGTTTATCCTGTAAAAGGTAGTTAAAGGTTGGACACAAGTAGAATTTATGGACACATATCCTTCCCCTAAATTTTGATTTCCTAGATGAATCTATTATCTCCATAGAGTATGTTGTACTGTGATGGAATATGCATTTTTATTATGCCTCCTGAATCCCGACTTGTATACGTTTCAATGCCCCCAATCTTAAAAGGGTGGGCTTGGGGATCATCTTCATCACCCTGGCATAGGTTATCTTACCTTACTCTATCCTATTAATAGAAAAATTAACTTTTTTATTATCAAAACACTTTTGAGGAAAAAGTGAGAAACCATAAGATCCAACATTAAAACAAAATAAACCCATTAAAGAAGATAACCCATATTAAGACTATAGGATCTGCCTCTCCCTAGTGACTACACCATGATGACAAGTCTTCACCATCACATGACCGCTCGTCTAGCTGTCCTATGCAAGGTTTCACGGGCCCGGTACCAATTGAATATCCATACCCTCTCAAACTTCCAAATTCGAATGGAATGCTCAGGTGAAATATTTTTTCTATGAACCTCATCTAAATCATATCCAAGTAGAGTCCTGGTGAAAAACACACCAAAACTACATAGCAATATCTTACAGAAGATTCATCCAAAAACATATCACGAATAGTAGAGGAACAACAAAATAAATATACGCAGAATCAAACAAAACCAACAGAATATTCCTCAAAAACCAATAGCATATCCTTCAAAATGAGACAAAAAATCCCCAGATCCATAACACCTCACTTGATCCACCACCAAATAGAGACCATCATACCAGAAATTAACTCCAAAAAAATGAAACACACAGATCACCAATTGTCACCCATCCATCAAACCCTGAATACAAAAGATTTTGCACACAGCTGAAGAGAACAACCTATGAAACCAGATAAGACCCCACGCCACTATATGAATCCATAAGATATGGACCTGAAGAAAAATCCAAGTTATAAGTCCAAATATAACCGAAAAAAGACCATATATGACCCCACACCATCACACAAGCCACCCATAACTAGAATAGAATCCAAGGATAAGAGCACGCCACTTGAATAGTCATACTCGAAGTAGAACACGAAGAAGCCTAAAGAGTCACACCTAAAGAAAAACCTTAGCCGAAAGTCCAGATCTATCCCAAAGAAGATAAGAACTGACCATACGCCGTCGCACAAGACACTTGGAATAAAGCTGATTAAAGGTGTACACCGCATGAAGCTGAATCGTCTGCTCCCAAGCCGTCGTAGTTGAAGATGACTGACGTTCGAATCCCTATCACACATCTGTATAATTAGGAGAGCCACATGAAGTGTAATCAACTGATCCCAATCCATCTCATTTGAAGATGGTTGTTGCCTGAATCCCTAGCATGCTACCGCAGAATATAGAAGATTCTTAGCTGCAACTGTCATCCAATTTCTGAAGACTAAATCCCTAGCATGCCTCCACGGAAGAGAGGAGAGTCGCGGCTGAAGCCGCGCCCCCTCACCTTACTCTATCTTATTGTCTAAAGGTTTTACCAATAATTAGTAATAGTATCATACTCTCATTATTGGTATTAAGTTTCCCCTTGATATTGATGACCCCTATTTACACGTGAAGGGAGACTCTGAGCTAGTCATCAAATAGATCAAGGGTGACTAGTTCATCAAAAAGTAAGATCTCATGACCCTATTGAAACACACATGTGATCTGGTGGCCCAATTACCTTCCTATATTAAAGAGAATCATGTCCCTTTTTCAAAATAGCTAAGATGATTCATTTTCAAGTTTATTCTCATCTCTTACATAACCCAACCAAGATTCCCTAGTTATTCATGTGGCACATCGTAGGGTCATCATCCCTTCTAATTAATTTGATTTCAATCAACAGGTAAATAAACTGGTTTTCATTACCCCTATTACATGATATTCAAATCCCCCCATAAACAAAGAAAACCCTGATTAGATGAATCCCTTTATCAAGTATCTTTAGTGTTTCATTCTCCTACCAGACCGAGCCGAGTATGAGAGAATATTCCAGATTGAAGCATAGTTCACCCTTCATAGTGGGCCTAACATTGAGAAAACCCTCTACATGTGTGGGATATATAGAATTATCCTTTATTTCATCCAATTCAACAAGATATATCATTTTATGTAGTATTTTCATATAGAATCATGTGGTTCCCATCAAGAAGGATTGAAGCTCTTCCACCAAATTTTGGGATTGGGTTACTTCTAGCCTACCATGGTTTATGACCGCATTGAGTTCACCAAGAGGTTTCATGTATGTCAGATTCATTATAACTTCATGTATTGACCACCAGAGATTCTTCACATTACATTGTATTCACATCCCTTTGCAGTATGGGGAATTGACATTTTGGGGCCATACTTGCCAGTAAAAATTTAATAGTACAAGTTCATTTTGAATACAAATAACTTATTTTACAAATGGATATAATAGGTTCCCCTAAATGAATTCAAAATCAAGTCCATGATTGTGTTTATGATCTCCCACATCATCCATCAATTTGGGGTTCCTCATGCTATTCTCACAAACAATAGCACTGACTTCCAAGCTACCGAGATGAAGAAATTGTGTGTTATGTACAACATCTGGTCCAACCATACTTATCGGTGCTATAAATATGAAAATGGTAAGATTTATGCATTTAAAAAGACACTCTCTAACATTTGTAGAAAATGGAAGGTCATAACAAAAAGTTTTGGCCTAAAAATCTCCCCATCGCCATTTGGGCCTATCAGAAGACAACTCAAAATTTTACCTAAGGGACCCTTACTCATTTGTGTATAGAACAGAGGCAGTATTACCCATTGAATTTCAGTTTTAATCACTCCAAAAGGATGTTTATGATCATTATATTCTAGAAATAATGCTATAATTCTTTCTAGATGAGTTGTAAGACCTCATAGAAAATACGGTTCGGGACTTGCATAACCTAGAGAGGCACCGGAACTGGATAGAAAGAGTGTTCAACAAGAAGTTTCACCTCCACTCCTTCCTCTAGGGTGACATGGTACTAGATCATATACCATTGATGATACCCAGAAAAACCACTTAAATTGGATCCCAAGTGGTAAGGACCTTACATTATCTATATGTTTTATTCAAATTGAGTATAATCTTTAATCCCTATGGATGGAGAGCATATCATACCTCCCAACAAATCCATGTTTATCGACTAATACTTTGCATGAAACTCATGGTCCATGAATTATGAACCTAAACTATTTATAATTGGTCCAAGATCTATGACCTTAAAATAGGATCCATAGTCCAAGAATTATGACCTTAAACTATTTTTAATTGGTTCAAACACTATGAATTTAAACTAGGATCCATTTTCAAAGTTATGTGACCTTAAATTACAGAAACCAGGGTCTATGATCTATGACCTTAAACTAATAGAAGCCATATAGTCCAATAATTATGACACTAAACTATTTAAATATCCTTTGGTCCAAGATCCATGACCCTAAACTAGTAGAAATTGTAGTCTGAGTTACACAAATATAAAATAAATATCCCAATATCCCCATTACATGATGTTAAAATACAGTCTTAGCTTGTGAAGTAAATATAGGATGCCTAACATACCAATTGTGTGATAACCAAAAATAGAATGTCCTCAACACATGATGATAAAATTTATCCTTACCCCCATGTCATAAACACAGGATTCCCCATGGAAACCATGGGATGCCTCAATTCCATTATCAAAGGGGAAAGTCCCCCCACTTATGACATCGATCTCCTAACATGCCAAATTCTAAAACTACATGTGTCTTGATTACAATTCACATTGGATATGTAGTGATGCATACACCCCTTTCTTCAGGTCCAATCACCAATTCATCATAAACCCTTCTGAAGTGCGGGGGGTGGGGGGTAGAAGTTATTTTCAATAACATGTGACTATTTTTCCCCACTTACAATCTAAACATTATCACTTTAAACTATGTTCGGTTTGTTGTAGGATATTTATGTCACACATGGTATTTCATTTCCCTTATTTCAAATCAGGTTTTACCTTTTTCGTCCCATGAAAATATCATTAAAACAAACACTCCCCCGGTCCATGTATCATGAATTTAAACTATTTTCCAATTTTTGATTGGTCCTAGATGAATGACCTTAAACTACATAACTAGTTTCCTTCTTACAACTTCTGAACTACAAAACATATGTCTCATCCTCACCATAAAGGATAGCACCTCCTATTTTTGCTCTTGGTTTTCTACCATACCACATTCAAGAACTATGTGTGGCTTGATTCCCATTCTCGTAGGATACATAGTGATTCATAGTCCTCCTATATTTGGGACAATTTATAAATTCTTTACAAAACCACACATTACCTATAGTATTAGCATTTCTAAATGACCTTTTGGGAATCCTCTTAAGGGATAATCTCAAATCATATTCCTCAAACCGCCATCGGGTCGAGATTCCATTATAACTCAACATGAAGAAGAAGAAGAAGAATGGGAAGCTCAATGCATAATCCCCCCACATCTTCAACATGTGAAGTTACAGTGTAAGCCTTGCCCCATATAAACTATGATGCCTCATATGATAAATATGGGTTGACCAAACCAATTTCCTCATGACATGATGTTAAACTGTAGACTTGTCCCATATAAAACCATGATACCCCATAGGACATGTATGGGATGACCACAAAAAAGCTTCATCACATAATGTTAAACTATATCCTTACCCTATATAAATTCAATATGCCTTATATGATAAATATGAGATGATTTAGTGCTCTCTATAGAGAAGAAACCACCCCTCTAATGTCAGTATTCTACTGCATCGTTTTTTAGAACTACATGTGGCTTGATTCTCATTTCCATGGGATAAATAGTGATGATTATAACTCCTTTCATTGGGACTAACCTCAGGACCAACCTATTTTGGGGATTCCCTCTGTTCCAAACCTTACAATATTAAACTTTGTGCAACTGGTTTCATGATTTTTTTGGCATAGTGTAGAGCCTCCTTAACTCCTTTACGTCGGGTTCTAACCCTTTGACACCACCCAAACATCCTTGAAGTACCTACTCTTAGTCTAAAAATTATGATATTAAACTACCTGCATTCAGCCTCCATGGACCTATCTTTACATAGCCCTAGGTATTTCCGCATGCCAATTCCCCCTTCTATTTTTCATCACATCATCTCTCGAGATGATTCTCCCTTCAGTATCAGTAGTCTACCATTCCTCATTCCAAAACTACGTGTGGCTTGATTACTATTCTTATGGTATACCAAGTGATTATTAAATCCAATGTTATAGGTTAATCCCCCTTAATTGACTCATTGTAGGTTATTTTCTTCACCAGCACCATAATGTCTACTTGAGTATGGTTTTTCAAGTTTTTTGTGGTAGAGGGTATCATTGGACATCCTTTCAAATCATGTTATCAATATTTCATGCCATAAAATACTCCTTAATACACCCAAACCATTTTTTCTAATACTTATAACCTTAAACTAGTAGCTTACCGTATGGTCCAAGATCTATGACCATAAAATAGTAGAATCGGTAGTTTGAGTTGTACGACATTAAACTTAAAATACCAACATCCTTAGCACATGATGTTCAATTGTAGCCTTACCCCATATGAAATTGGGATTCCTAATATGATAAACATGGGATGAACAAAAATCAACATCCTTATAAAATGATATTAAGTTATATACCTACCCTATATAAGACAAATAATCCTCATAATATGAGATGATTCGATGTCCTCTCTCAAGATTAAATCCCCTTGATAATGTTGTACTTCCGCCATGCCACATTCAAAAATTTAAAGTGGCTTGATTACCATTCCCATGGGATACTTAGATATACCCAGATCTCATATTCTAGGTCTAGACCTACTATCAACTCATTTCAATTTAGTCCCCTTGTGATCCAGGCTTGATTCTCTCTTATTTTCATGTTCATTAAATGCATTTGAGAACATAGTGTTATAGTGACAAAGGTACTTAACATTCCCTCTCAGAAATTCCACACTTCCAATTTTGATCTTTGTGATTTCTTAGATTTGGACAACCATCATCCTTCTAATCTGAATGGTCCCCCTAATAGTAATGGTGCCTAGACATAATGGATCACCTACCATCCTGGGTTCATGCAAAAGATATTCGGTATAAAATAGAAGCTCCATCACTTTGAACCCATTCAATGGTCGATCCAGAATTTATTCACCCCATTCTAAAACAATGTGGATATTGAACCTATGTTTTGAACATTGTCAAAATTTTATCCTCACCCTTCAGTTATTCCCATTTTAAAATCTAGTTCTTTAAAGTCACAATATCCCTCTAGGGATTTGTCAATAACTTTGGCCCCTTGTTATGTAATACCCTATAAAAAATGGTAACTCCTTACCACTCCTTGTTTCTTGCATCAATCATGGCTCATGTAGGCTTTGGAGTTGGGAGGGATTTTTTATAAAACAAGTTTGAGGTGTATGGGTCCCCCTATGGTTTAAACTCTATAACCTTAAACTAGGACCCAAGTCTAGTCATCATGACTTTAATCTATGTGTGATTCATATTGGGAATGTGTCAGGTGGCACCGAGCCTTTATAACCATACTTTAATTTCGGTTCACCTCCCTTCTATGACATGAACACTCCTTTGAGACATGCTCCCCTATGATCCAAGAATTATTACCTTTAAACTATTTGATACCTTTTTATTTGAACTCTTCAACCTTAAACTAGGAACCTAGGTCCAAGCATCACGATCTTAAACTATGTGCAAGTTATCTATGATATGTTCTGTGTGTCAGGGACTCCTAGGATCCTTTCATGTCAATTTATCTCTCCCATATTCCATACACATACCTTTGAGACACACAACCTGATGGTCCAATAATAAAAAACTTAAACTATGTGTGACTTTCCCCAGATTCTCTTTCTTGGTGAAGGAACTCCTAGGAACACGATTTCCATCGATTTTGAACCCTTTAGAATCATAATAACCTTTCTGGGGAGAGCTCCATATATTCATGAATTAAGACCTTAAAATATTTTTATCACCATGGAGCATGATCTATAACCTTAAACTAGGATTAATTGTCCGAGAATTATGACCTTAAACTATTTTCAACCTTGTGTTCTGAGCATCATGACCCTAAAATATTCACAACTTCTTGGTCTGACCAGTATGACCTTAAAATACCAAAGTCAAGAGGAAAAAAATATGTCATATTAGAAACCCATAAGGGAAAATGAGAAATATTCCAACTCCCCCCTCAAGGTAACTCCCGTGATTTGAAAAAAAAAATAAGGGGATAAGAAAAAGGTACAAAGTCTGTAGGGGCCCACTATGGACCCCAGCAAAAGCCTATCTGTACTCACTAAAACCATCAGTTCAAGAAAAATTTAGAGCCAAATCTTAGTATCTCTTTAGATCAAAATCCCTTCTAGGGGGAACCCCTATTGTGTTACCCTCATTACTCCCCCCTCCACCATGGATGGGAAGGTTTTATTCACATTGGTTCATATGTCCTGGTCACAAGACACTAAATTGTGCTATGAACAACCTAATCACACAACATTAAACTATACAATACATCGTCATCACCATATAAATTTAAATCTTGTGTACATAATCCTCACCATATGAAATTAAAATCCATGCACATCATCCTAATTTCATGATATAATACTAAAAAACATATTAGGACCTCTCTTGATAAGCCTCTTTATCCTTTAGTTTCAGTCACCTACCACATCTGTCATGTTCCTTAATTGTTGCTAGGCATCTGAGATGATGCTCTACTCAGAGGACATGTCTGACCTTTGTTCAGACCAATACACCTACCCAATGTTCTCAAATCCATGGTTGTTTAATTTTCAGAGTGTTGAAATAGATTCAAATGTTCCATCAATTCATCCCCACACTTCACACAACCCCTTATTTGGATCCCCATCATCCTCCACATTTGAATGGGATACCATAATGGTGATGGTTCCTAGCCACACTAGATCACGTACCATCATGGGAATATTCAACTAAAAACTTCTAAGAAAATCTTGAGATAGGTATTGTATTTTGAAAATAGTCATCCATATACCCTTATTTGTTTGTCCCCATCCGGGTAAAAATAATAATTTGTTTTATGTTTCAAACATGGTTAGTAGTAATCCACCTTCATTGTGATGCACAACTTTTTTCCAGATCTTGGTCATATTGATTCATTCTCTTCATCACCCATATGTTTGGGTATAATTCAACAACCCTCACATTACCACATTTATGAACTAGTGTATGTTGAGAAATAAAGTCAGCTGTGTAGAGAGTAGCATGCTCCAGCCAAAACCTTCTCGATCAAGACACACTCAGTTGTCAATAAATAAGTACAAAACCTAAGTGTTTGAAAATTGTATTAAAATCTCAGGTAAATAAAATATATCATGATCATCCCTTTTTTCTCATATTGAGAATGACTTCGTGGTCTTAGGGACTGATTTTTGGTTGTCTCGCTAATGTGATTGAAGTGTGGTGGTGAAGTGCGGAAAAAAACATATTCATGTGTATGAGGAGTTTAAAATTTTAAACATGAAAATTTTGTGAGGTTCATCCACACAATAGAACCTCTCTTTTGTTCTAGAAAAAATAGTTCTCCCTAGGGCTCCATATAAGCAATTGGGAACTCCATCCCAACCAGCCTCTTGTGTGTGGCCTACAAAACCAATTACAGCCTAATGAGATCAACCTATTCCTCCTCAGTCATAGGGAAAATATTTTCAGCCCTGGTTCTCACCTATCCCTTCTCATCTTGGAACTCAGCTCTCTGATATACATCCTCTTATGCTCAAGATTTATCCATTTCCATCTGATCCCTCAACTAACTGATGATATCTTCTTAGGAATTAATCATGGTTGCATGCTCATTCACTTTCTCTTCCATCTGTTAAAGTTCCTAATCAGCCTCCTAGAGATTCTTGGTTCTATTATATTTCTATCAGTTCCAGGAGATGCCAAATTATTTTATTTTAGAACACACCTACTCAGTAATATAATCACATACCATCATATGTAGAGTGTAAGCATCTACCACTTGGGTGCCCAATTTTCATAGATAATAGTTGAGGTAACCAATCTGAATCACTAGTTGTGGCTCTAGAGTGTGACTAATAAAGATATGCATGCTCCTCCATACCCTACTCAATAATAATCATACCCAAAATCTTCTAATTCCTTGATTGGAGTAGGTTAAAACACTATTAAGGTCATGAGGATACATGTATAAGGGGATTCCTCTAGGAACCTCTTGGATTGGTCAGGCTCTAGGTCAAGAGGGAGGCCTTATTCATTTGAATATTCATTGGTAACACCATTTCCACCAACCTCAAACTCCTTATCTTGATATATTTCACCCACATCCATAGTGGTATTCCCTCCCAAGATCAATACCAAATCATCTTGAATGACCATCTCCCCAAGAGGTGTAACAACCATTGGGGGAGGAACCTTGGGATCCCCAACCATAGTTGTTTGTTGGGAACACAGCCTCTCAAGAATTTCTTTAAACAAAAATATTCTAGTTGGTTTGACTAAGGGAATATGGATTGGGAAATCACAGCTCGTGTAAGGATGAAATACTTGAAAAGGGAAAGAGTAAGGGAGAATTTTGGTCCTAGAGTTTCAAAAGGTAATTCCACCATTGTAGATCCCTCAACACTAGGTGGTACTTCAATAGATAGCACTGGACCCCTCAATTTTGGTTGGGTGAGAGCTATATAAAAAACAAACAAACACATTTATGAAATAGACTCGAATAGCTCTGTAAAATTTTAATGAGATCAAGGGTAATTGATGTTTATTCTTACCCTAAGGCATGGGGATCTCAATGATGAGTTGAATAAAATAGTCTTCCTCACTGATGGTAGGTTCCATCATCAAAATTCTAGGGTATGATCCCTTGTAGAGGACTAGGAGGAATTGGGGCTTTGAAATCACCCTCTCAACCTCCTCATCAGATCCTCCTATAGTGATGTCCTTAGGAATGGACTCTGATTTGTACCCACTAGTATCCATTGGGTCACCCTTGTCCCCTCTAACTAGGACCACTTGGTCCTCCTGAACTAGATCATACATAAGTAAAAATCCAAGGTTAAAAACTTTGGAAAATTGGGGTAAAATATGGAATAGATAGGAAGGTTAATGAACTAATATTACATCAATGAATAGAAGCTTAGTCAAGTCATAAATTTCATCAGTGACCTCTCTGATGTTCTAGGTAGTTTCCTAATCAATGGAAGATCCCCATCATTCCCTATCATTGGTGCCCTGCAAGTTGACACTGAAGGATGATTCCTCCTGGGTTGATTATTCAACGGATGTTGTCTCCTCAAGATAGCCATTGAACATCGCACACACTCATCCAATGGAAAGATCGGTTAGCCCAAATTAGTGATCAAAGCCATAAATATATTCCAAGTATGAAAATATCTCATTAAAGTTCACCTTGGAAGTGATTTTGGAAATCCCAACCCATGGTAGCTTGATTATCTGTGGAGTCATCCTTCACTACAAATATTCCTCCATCAGAGTTAGACACAGTATTCCCCAGACATCCAAAAGAATGGGAAAGGAGGCATAAATAGCTGGCTATTATAGATACCAAATATTATTTCATAGGGCCTCCTTGGTACCGGAGTTCATATCCGGAGATCTCTCTACCTTCTCCCACACTCTTTTATGAGGGATCCCCCCCCAAGAGGAAAGGGTGTCACATAACCTTAAAGTGCTCCTACTAGAGCTCTTAACACTTGAAAATTACATCACAAAGTATCACATCTATCACAATGCTGCTCCTACGCCATGCCTGATAGTTTCATTATCTTCACATATTAACACAAGATTACACCTAGATATGTTGATATAAAATTGATAAAATACGTATCAAAGAGACTAGAATTAAATTTTTCGGCTAGAAACATGATAAATTTCTTCAGGCATTCACCTATGAACATCCATCGCTACTAAAAAAGGATATAGGGATTCCTTTTCTCATGGATCCCCATGTAGACTCGCTTCACTAGATACTAGATGAATCTAAACATTCAAGAAAAATAAGATGGAGTATACTGATGTGGAACCATTATTTCACCTTTTTTCAAATCCATTTCTATCAATTCAATGGGGTTTTATGGTTAATTAATATTTTAATTAAGAATTTCCATGGTGAGAAAAAATATGTTGCAAATTTTTATTCATTTTTTTATAATGTAAATTTTTATTTTGGGTGATTAACTATTCCTAGGTATTTCAATAAAATTTTTAGTAAATATATTATGAAAAAAATATTACTTTTTTTAAAAAATTGAAGGCGGTTGAAAATTTATTTATAGAAATTAAAAAGAAACATAAAAAGATCATAAATGATGCATTTTTTGTCATGTACTATCGTACAAATTATCTACACATTTTTAGTTTCCTAGGACTACTTTGATTATGAATTCCCCATATCAAAATTTATAGCTAAGGGATGTCAATGCAACCATTCCTTATTAGTCAAAATTTTTATATTCTCATTATCAAGATCGGTTGTGAGAGGCTATCTGATGGATTTATGGGTGAAGCCTCTACCACCTCTGTGCTTCCCATTTCAAATGAGCTGCAATGTAGGCATTATTGATGACTATAAAAAAATGTGTTATAATTTGAATTGAGCTTCCAGAGAGCCCACAACTTTTTCGCATGTTGATGATGATCCTCCCATTGTCGATGGATGTCATTTCCAAAGTATGGTGGATTTCATTTAACGTAATGATTGTACATGGTCTATATCTTAAGGTTGAGCATAACATATTATACTGATAAGGTTTATTTATGGGGCTATAGTCTCTCTAGGGAGAGACATTTTGAATTCAGCAATAGAACTAGAGAAGAATGTGAAATTGATTACATAGATTAGTCAACTATGCTGAAAATTGTGTATGTTGGCTAAAACACCTATGTTGGAAATGCCTACATTCAGATTCGGCTATGTGAAACTCAATCTCTTATATCAAGATTCGGCTATGTGGTCTCAATCGGCTACGTAAAAGGATTCAACTAAATCTGAAATGCCTACGTTGATGAATAAGATACCTAATGTGAAATGAATACATTAAGGGAAATTACTACTTGGTGAATCATTTATGTGGCCCATTTGACTATTTCATTAAGAAACAGTTGTGTGAACAAACACCTACGTAGAAGTAAATGGATATGTAAACTTGAACAAATATGTGGAAAACGGATACATGGGAAACTATGTACGTTAATGTAAATGGAGTTGTAAATCAAATCACATATGCTGATCCAAATGGTTAAATGGACCATTTGGATGTGTCATTCATTTGGGTGAATTTATTTTTACTGGATAGCTGAATATCTTACCTTTTGAACTTGTGTGGGGTGGACAACAGTAGTTTAAAGGAGGTAGGTGGGAGTTAGTAAACAACTATCAAGAGGTAGGTATCCATCTTAGAATATGAAGTAGAGAATAAAATGAATATATGAAAGGTAGAGGAGAAATATAAGGGGACCTGGCACACACATGCAGGAACAAATAACAAGGAACAAAGAGTGAAGGAAACAAGTGTTAAAGGTATCATGGAGGAGTCATACTGAGTAGTGTAGCTTTGGTATTTGCAGTCTTCTTCTTTTACAATTTGTCAGAATACCTCTTTAATTTTATTAATAACTTTGTTGATATGGTTATATAACTCAGTTTTGGGGGGTGAGGTTGAGTTGGTAGGAATTTTTACCTCACTCGGGTGTTAGAACTTATAGGAGTCTACAAATTTTCTCAGTGATCATGTTTTTATGAACCTCAACTTTACAACTCAATGAATGTTTTTGGGTAGTTTTAGTCCTTAATAAGTTATTATTTCGAAGTCCAACTGAGAAGAGGATAAACCACACAAGAGTGGCCTACCAGGGTGCTTCAATTTGTGGGTAAGATAAGTCTTTAGTTTAGAAACTAAAGGATCATTTCTCCTATAGAATAAATACTTGGGAGAGTTGGATAGATACTTATCCTGGTCCTACAGTGACTGAACCTAGGTGAGAAGAAAATAAAATTAAATTAAATAAATTCTGAAATAATCTTTCCATCCAACTAATTTTCCCTACTTTAGTCCTTGATGTTTTTTCACTTTCTTACTCTTCTTTTACATCCTCTAACTCCGACCCTGTTTATATTCCCAAACACCATTCCATTAGTTTCACCACTATCATTTCACCCACTTTTTTGTTCTCTTTTTTTTTTGTTTTATTTTTATTTTGGTCTCATAACTTTCCTTATCTTGGGTTAGGTCATTAATTCCCATGATACTAATAGTTAGTAGGTGTTATAAATGATTAATTTTCATGAAGCTCAATGATATTTATGTAAAATTTTCACACCATTTCTAGGGAAGGACATGTACGACCAAAAATAATAAATAAAGAAATAAAAAAAAGAAATTTTTTGTTACATTTTGTAGTTTGGTAAAGGGAGTGAAACAAAATTTGGTCATCATCTGATAACCTCAAGGAATTTTCCCCTAAAATCAACAAACATCTAAGTGTTTGAAACTTAAGAAGAAATATACTAGGAAAATCATGAGGAAATCCTTCTCAATCAACCAAATAAAAATCTCAACCATGGTAAAAATACCAATCCACCACCACATGGAAATATGGTTATAGATATAGTGAGGCTCAGAGAGTTTTAGGTAGTAACAATAGCAAGTAACCCATCTTGTATTCGACAGACCTTGAGATATAGAAACTATGAGATTAAGAAATTCTAACTATCTATGCTACCATCTTACCATTATTTACCCAATGAGGAATCATTGGATTTAATTAGGGATTTATATGGAATAGTTTAACAATTTCCACTTTCATGACTAAGTGAGTAAGAATTAAAGTTGAGGGTTTTCCCATTTTTCCTGAATGAAATGTGAAATTTTGGTTCCAATAATTGGATGAATAAATATTTGATACATGGTACCATCATTACAATTTATTTTCCGGAATTTTTACCCAAGGAGGATGATCTATGAAATTAGGCATAAAAGCACAGGGTTTTTACAATAAGCAAGAAAGTTGTTCCATGAAGCTTGGGTTTGGTTCAAAGGGATTATTAGATAGTGCTCCACCCATCAATTTAAACCCAAGTATCTCATGGACACCTTCTATAATAATAGTAAACCATATCATAAAACCTTATTTGATCATTCATCTGGAGTATATTTTTATAAAAAATAACTGAGGAGCTCAAAAGGATTTTCAACAATTTGAAACATAATTCCAAACATAAATGTTCTAAGAGGAGGAACACTATAAAAAATAAACAACACCCACCTATCAATGTGATGTGTGGTTTTTTTGTGTTCACAATGAAAATTATCAACATACTCTTAGGTATTAGTGTCTTCAATGTGGAATGTTTGGTCAATTTCAGTCTTTTTTCCCAAAATTTTACATACCTTCCCAATCCCATATAAACACCAGATTTTCCAAGTATGGACCTAGAATGAAGCCTATAGATGATTTTTTCTTAAATAACTATAATAAATTCTACTAGAACCATCCTAACCTTTCTTGGATGGAACAGGAAGTGCTAAGACCATTTGTTCCCCCTTCTTTTCAATAGAATAAATAGCAATTTCAATAGTTTCAACCTCAACCAAGAGATAATCCATAAATTTCACAAGATGAAGTTAAAGGGATATTCCAAAAAATTATGAGACAGATGATGATAAAAAATAGAAGATTGGTTTTGATAATACACAGCAATAATATAGATTTAAGAACCTATAGTTTCAATTAGGTTAGTTAGTTATAAATATAGTAATTAAAGATAAAGGAAAGCTTCCTAGCACCATGGAGCCCAATCCTAAGGATAATTATATGGTGGTCACCAGTAGGAGTAGTCTCCAAACTCATTCAGAAGTCCAAAAAGATCCCAAACTATATCCCAATGAAAATTTTTCTAAACTTGAATAACATACTATGGAAGCCACCCAATCTATAAATTTGGACATCTAAGTAAAAATCTAGTCATAACCTGTTATTCCTACTGAAAAATCAGAGGAAGACCTAGAGACCATAAACATTAAAGGAAAGAATCTTATTTTAGAGGTAGTTGATAAAGTTTCTAAAATACTGAGTAATTTTCCCCCAACCATTCCTTTCCCCCAAATAATCAAGTAGGAAAATTAGGATTCTGAATTATTTCATTTTCTGATGGTTGTCAAGAAGATGAATGTTGATATTAATTTTCTTGAATCCCTCACCTAGAGCCCTTATTATCTAAAATATCTCAAGAATATTTTTTCAAGTAAGAAAAACTTAGAATATTTTGCTACCTATAATCTAACATAAAAGTGTAGTGCAATCCTATAGAACAAGATACCTCCCAAACGACAAGATCAAGAGAGTTTTGTAATTCCTTTAACTTTTAGTGATAAGGTTACTTAGTTTAATTGTTTGTGTGATCTTAGAGAAAATATAAATCTGATTCCATTAAAATTATTCAATAAATTTCAGTTAGGATTTCTACAACCCAATATATTTGTTTTACAAATTTTGGATAGATCAATTACCCACTTATTTAGAAGGGTATATGACTTTCTTGATGGAGTAAGTAAGCTATTTTTGCCTACTAAATTTCTTATTTAGGACATGGAATATGATCAATAATCCCCTATTATTATTAGAAGTCTTTTTCTTTCCATGAAATAGGATTTTATAGATGCTTCAAAGTGAAAACTGATTTTCAAATTTAATGTACATAGGGAAGAATTTAATGTTTTAAAAAAGACAAAAGAACCGCCCCAGGACTGATTCATACCAAGAGATGAATTTCTGAATATTGATGGACCTATTAATGAGGAGGAGGAATATTTTTTTAGGATACTTGAATAAATCATGTATACTCTTTAATTTCCTATAGAAACATGAATCGGAGTCAGTTTTTCCAAGGAAGAGGGGTTCCTTGATGAAATTAAAGGGGGTTCCTAGATCACTTAGATGAATTTGATAAAGATCATATTTGAAATCACTTGGGGAACCTTCATCTTAAGAATGCTTGATTGAAACTAGAAATGATGAAGAAGAATAATTTTAAACTTCATTTTCCAGGTTCCAACATGAGGACCATGGACCCCCAAACCAATGTGTCTCCATTTAATCCAATTCATTCAAACTATGGAGCTCAAGCATATATTAGTTCATATAAAATATGATTTTCTATGGGAAGACTCAAATATACCTATTATGATCTCTTATTAATTAACGAGGTGTCCAGATGATATATTTATTTACCCTATTAGGAAATTTAAATCCATTTTTGGATAGTCTATTTTGTATATAAAAGGTATATATCCATCTTTATTCGTTCATAAAATAAAAATGCAGACTGCACACAATCCTAGAGTAGGAACACAAAGAATATTAAATCCAAACATGAAATAGTTTGTTATAGAGTAATTCATCATGTTTTTAGATGCTGGGATAATTTTTCCAATCTATGGTAGTCCTTGGCTGAGTCAAGTTCATGTTGTACCCAAAATCGGGAGTTTAATAGTTGTAACCAATAAGAAAAATGAGCAACTTCAAGTCAGGAAGGCTACCAAGTGGAGGGCCTGTATTTATTATTGAAATCTTAAATCTTATATAAGGAAAGATCAATTTCTAATTCCATTACAAGACCAAATTACTGAAAGGTTGGATGGAGATGAAATTTTATATTTTCTATATGGATATTCAGGTTACAATCATATTATCATAACCCTAAAAGACTAGGAAAAACCCACCTTTACCTATCCTTTTGGGTCTTTTTATTATATTCGGATGTCGTTTGGACTATATGGTGCCCCTGTCACATTCTAGATGTGTGTGATGGGTATTTTTTGACATAATTGAGAATATTATTGAGGTTTTCATGGATGAATTTTCAATTATTGGTTCTGATTTTTATGGTTATATGTAGAATTTAGAAAGCGTTTTATAGAGTTTTGAGGAGACAAACCTATTATTAAACAGGGAGAAATGTCATTTCATGGTTACCAAAGGAATTTTATTAGGAAAAAAAGTTTATATGAGGGTAATTGAAGTAGAAAATTATAATATTTTTCAGATTAAATAGCTTTCATCCCCTATGAATGTAAAATCCATCAGAAGTTTCTTAGGACATATGGTTTTTTCAGATATTCATCAAGTAATTTTCAAAAATTGTTAGGCCACTTTTTTTATGTTGCTCAAGGATACACCTTTTCTGATTGATGAAAACTTTCAAGATTAATTTAATTTTTTAAGGAAAGTCTTGCATCCTTTTTAATAATCATTTCCCTTAATTGGAAACTTCCATTTGAAGTTAGGTGTCATGAAAGTGAATGGGTAGTTGGGGCAGTTTTAGGTAAAAGAAAAGAGAAAAAATTTCATGTGATTCACTATGAAAACCGATTACTTGATGATACCCAAAATAATTATTCTAAAACAAATAAATATTTGAATGGTGTTATGTTTTCATTATACAAGTTTAGAAAAGGTCTCATGGGTTCAAAATTTATAATATTCACTAATCATTCTACTATGAAATATATCTTGGATAAAAAGGAATCCAAACTAAGACTTATGTGGTGTAATTTTCTGTTGAAATAGTTTGATATCGATATTAAGGATAAAAGAGGTTCTAAAATTTGGTATTTAACCACTTTTCTAGGTTCCCCACAACCACAATCTAAATTAGTAAGCCAAAAAAGATAAATTCATATTTTCCTAATGAATAGTCCTTTGAAACATCTTTGAAGCAGTCTTCCTCATTTGAAAATTTTGATAACATTTTGGTTGTTGGTTTCATGGAAAAAGAACATTCACATAGTCCAAGGAATCATTTAATTTCTGAGCTTAAATATTACTTTTGGGATGATCTATTTCTTTTTAGAAGGTGTGCTGATGGGATACTCAGGATTTGTGTTCCTGAGCTGTAAACACTTTCTATTTAATAGAGTTATCACTCCTCTCTATGGGGTGGACACCATGCATGAGAGAGGAATTCCCAAAAGGTCCTCCAATCTAGTTTTTACTACCCTACTCTATTTAAGGATGTAATAAGTTAGGTTATAAGCTATGATAAATGTAAAAGGATTGGAAATGTGGGAAGAAAACATGAGTTTCCACAAAAGGGGATTCTAGAAGTTTAATTTTTTTTGGGGGGGGGTTATATTTTGTGGGTAAATTTTCATATTCTTATGGGAATGAGTACATCCTTGTTGTTTTAGACTATGTCTTAATTTGGTTTTTTTCAATTGCACTTCCAAAAAAACTTACTATAATTGTCGTTAATTTCATCAAGAAGAATATCTTATACCGATTTGGTGTCCTACAAGATTTTATCATAGATAATGGAATGAATTTTAAGAACATCAAATTAAAATAATTAATGTAAAAGTGCATATGTATTCATAAAACTAGTACCAATTATCACCCATAATAAAGTGGGAAAGCAGAGATTTCAAATAGATATCTGAAACATTTTTTTATAAAATTGGGGGTTCTTTATTGAAGGACTAGTGTTGGATGTGGAATTATGGGCCTACATGACAGCTTACAAAACTCCCATCAGGATGCCTCCTTCTGGGATCTGTTTTTGAAAGACATGTCATTTTCCTGTAGATATCCATAATGAATAGTTCTGGGTAGTTAAGGCCCTTAACTATGAGTTCAAGTATGATGGAGAAAGGAGATTATTAGAGTCACGTGTGCTAGAAGAAATCTGAAGAGAGTCTTATGAGAATGTTATAATTTATATAGAAATAACCAAGTCTTTTCAAGACTCTTTAATTACAAATAGACAATTTAGGGTCAATCAAAGGGTCTTGGTTTTTAACTCTATATTGAAATTTTTTCTTAGTAAGCTTCGGTCAAAGTGGTTAGGCTCGTTCACCATTTCAATAGTGTTGGTCAATAGAGCAGTTTAATTAATTGGGCATTAAAACCATCCATTTTTTGTCAATGGACAAAGACTGAAGCATTATTTCAAGGGGAAACCAAAGGTTTTGGATAGCATAATCTATCTTCAAGAATAAATTTCTTTTATAATCCAACTGAATACTCTAAACTCAATTATTCATGGGAGTCAACTTAGGGTTCCTTGTTTTCCCTTTTTCTTTGTTTTTTGATTGTTTTCATATCTTTTTTTTGCATATTTATACTAAATTCTATATTATATTTTTGTAGAGGTATATCTTTGATTCAAATGGTAATCTATCCTGAGGAGGCTTGAAGTATTATTGGATGATCTCTAACAATCCTACCTTATTTTATGTAAGTGTTAGTTTTAATTCTATCCATTCATTTATTCTTTCTCATGTAAGTTAAGTGTGTGGGTATCCCATTGATTTCCTATAAATTTTCCCTACTAATTTATTGTTTATCATGTTTAACTTTTACTAACATGAGAGATTATTTTACTTTCTTTATTACAAAGAAAATAAAGATCTTTCAATATCAATGTTCTTTTTGAAACTAATTGGTAATGTGGAAATAGTGTTGTATTTGAACTCTCATGAAACTCTCTTTCTATTATTCTCATTGCTGAATTGTTTTATCACCATTATTCTTTAATTATTTCCATTTTATGATTCAAAATTATGGAAAATGTTGAGTTTTAAGTGTGGTGAGATCGGGATTTATCCTATTCTTTAGCTATTATTTAGTTTTACCACATCAAACCACCCCATGTTAGAATATTTATAAAAAAATGCCTCTACTTTAGATAGGTTCCACATTTTTTTGTTTGTGTAAATGGGAATTTTGGGTGTCTATTAGTTCAACTAATAAAAAATAATAGTGTTTGGCCTAAGGGAAGGTACCTTAACCTATTTAGGGTGATTCCATTGAATCTAATTTTTTCATGATTGAGTGATTGGTGATTTTTATTGTCTACTATTTTTATGGAAATATTGCTTGAAAACTATGGAAATGAAGTTTGGATGGTTAGACTCTTACAGGATCGGAACTATAACTTGAGTAATATTGAACTTGATTTTGAACATATCTACTTAGACTGGGTAACATGTAACACCTTATGAATCAACCCAATTGAGAAGTATAATAAATCATCTAAATCTGGAGTAAAATGGGCAATTGGGATCCAATGGTGAGTATCTGATACAAGGTTACAGGATGTTTTTCTATAAATAAAGAAAAATTAATCAGTAATCTGCACAGTTATTTTAGAAAATTCAAGGCTAAGAAAAAAAATGAAATAAATTTCTCTTTTCAAAATTAACTCATGACAGTGAGGATAATATTTAACCCATATGAACAAAGGGACAATTTATTTACAATAAAATATTTTGAGTTGTATCAACAAAGTGGGAAGTGAAATATTGGTTTGAGTAACCTAGAGTAAAGTTGAATTTTTTTTCCATTCATTATAGATCTAATTCTTCTGAAGTCTCTCTGGTATTTTCTCCTAGAACTAGGATTTGAGTTTGTATTAATGTAGGGAATTGGGATGCACTCACATAGGAAGAATAGAAATATCTTGAAATAGATGATTTTTTCCCTAATAAGCATGTTGAAGTTCACTTACCTTGAATCCTTTGTTAACAAATCTTTTAAATTACAAAATTTCCCTAGAGTGTAATGTTTTAAGTGTGGGGGAAGGTGATGTGGAACCATTATTTCACACTTTTATGAATCCCTTTGGATTAATTCAATGGGTTTTTATGGTTAATTAATCTTATAATAGATAATTGAAAAGGTTGGAAAAAATATATTATAAATTGTTATTCATTTTTTGTATAATGTAAATGAATATTTTTGGTTCTTAACTATTCTTGGATATTGTAATCAAATTTTTACTAAGGCTATTGTGAAAAAAAATTACTTCTTGAACAAAAATTGATAGTAGTTTAATATTTCTGTACAAGAATTACAAAGAGGGGAAAATCAGAAATGTTGTATTTTTTAGTCAGATGCTAGCATCTAGATCATCTTCAATTTGGAAGTTTCTTAGGATTACTTTAATGTCAAATTCCCTAAAGCTAAATTTACATCTGATGGATACTGACACAGTCATTCCATGATGGTCTTGATTTTTATATGCTCATTATTGAGACCTATTGTGAGAGTCCATCCAATGTATTTTTGCATGAATCTTATTCCACCTTTGTTATCCCCATTTGAAATGATTTGTAATGAGGGTTCCAATGAGGACTAAAGAAAAATTATATATAATTTGAAACTAGACACCATAGATTCCACATCTGCTACCGCTTATTGATTTTTCTCCTCCCATTGTCACTAGATTCCATTTATTATGGGTGGAGGTTTCTATTTAGAAGATTTATAGTATTGGGTGCATATATTAGTTTGGTTTAAAGCATATTAGAATGATAGGACGTCTTGCTTGATCTGTAGTTCATCTAGTGCCTGACGTTTCGAATTCATCAGTAGAACTGGAGAAGAAGGTCAAATAAATTATGTGGCTTAGTTGGCTATGTTGATAATAATGCACGTTGTGAGAAATGCCTATATTAAAAAAAGGATTCATTTGTATTCTTTTTCTATGTCATAAATTCCAACATCGATGAATCAGCTACATAAGGGGGAAAATATGTAAATGGAAACTCCTATGTAGTGAATCAGCTACGTTCATGCTGACATACATTGATGGAAATTGTTATGTCAGCATGAATGGATACATGGACAATATCTTCATGGTAAACTGCATACATTGATGGAAACTACTACATAGATAAAATTTAATATGGTGATCCAAATGGTTACATGGACTATTCGACTACATCGTTTATGCAGGTGAACATCATGTGCTCAGCCAACTAGAGCTCTTACCTTTAAAACTTGTGTGAGGTGGATAGTATGAGTTTCAAGGAGGTAGGTAGGATTTGGTGAATAACAGTCAAGAGGCTGGTGGTCATCATAGAATAGTAAGTTGAGAAGAAAATAAATATATGAAATTAATAGGTGAAAGAGAAGGGTACCCAAAACACACATTCAGGAACACATAATGAGGAACTAAGAGTGAAGGCATCGAGCATTGAAGGCATTTAGGAGGAGTTGGACCAAGAAGCATAGATTTGTTTTATTTTGAAGCCTGTGTATGGGAAATATTTGTATTTACAGTCTTCTTATACTGTATTTTTTCTGAAAATATCTTGAATTTTATAAATATCTTTTTTGATATTTCTGGATAACTTGGTTATGGGGAGATGAGTTTCAGTTGGTTGGAATTTTTACATCACTCGGGTGTTAGTAGTTGTAGGATCCCACTCTATTTCTCGTTGATCAAGTATTTATAAACCTCAACATTATAACTTAATGAAGGTTTTTTAGGTATTTGGAGCCATTGACAGCTTATTATTTGGATGTCCAACTGAGGAGAGGACATACCACACAAGAGTGGGATGTTGGGGTGTTTCAATGTGGGTGTAAGAGAAATATTTAGCTGGGAATCTAGAGGCTCTTTTCACCTAAATACTAGCCACTTGATAGAGTTTTCCAACCACTTCTCATGGCCCTATATTGATTGTACCTAGCTAGGAAGAAAATAAAATAAAATGAAACATATTCCACAATAAGCATGCCATCCAACCAATTTTCCTTACTTTATTCCTTGAATTTATTTCACTTGCTTACTCTTAATTATCATCCTCTAACTCTGACCCTCTTTCTGTTCCCAAACATCATTCTATCAGTTTCACCACAATTATTGCACCAACTATTTTATTCTATTTTTTCTATTTTATTTTCATTTTGGTCACACAAATTTCCTTATATTTGGTATGATCCCTACTTTTCATGATAATAATAGTTTCTAGGATTTATAGATAATTAATTTACATGAATTTCAATGATTTTCATGTCATATACAGTTCAAAATAAGTGTCACCATTTATTCTGTCAACCAATACTCCACTTCTAAAGGTCTAAAGATACTATACACCAACATCCCCTCATGATTATCCACCATCTCACCATAAGGAGTTGAGAATGGGTGAAATTAAGTTTTTAGTATTGTTGATACTGGTTGTAACCTTTACTTCATTGAGATTTACAATTCAAACCCCGATGATGTTGAGGAGAGAGGGCCATAGGTCAAATTTTAGAGGAGTAACGATGTTTGGAAATTCATATCCCTTAGAATACATTGCATTCTACTTGGGTAGAAATTGAAATGGACCACAAATATGGCTGGGCATACTTCCTTTAACTATATAGCCCAACTAGCTATAAAGACGGTCAAACACTAGTACTTCTAGGTTCAGCTGATTCCCAGACGCCATAATTTCCTCCATAACAAGTGTTCTGAGATGCAAGGACATACATGTTTCTCTCATTACACTACTAAAAATCGATGTTTAATAGCACTGGTATTTATTAGCGCTAGAAAAAATCATTGATAAATGAAATCTTAATAAGCGTTAAAGAAACCGTAGATAAATTTATCCCTTTATTAGCGCTTTTTTTAGTGTTGATAAAGGGTCCCTTTATCAGTGCTTCATTTTTAACACCGATAAAGGGTAACCTTTATGAACGCTTTATTTTTAGTGCTAATAAAGGGTACCCTTTATCAGCTCTATATTTTTAGCACTCATAAAGGAATCCTTTATCATTTTTTTAGCACTTATAAAGGTATGACTAAATAAAATGAAATAACTAAATAAAAGAAATAAAAAATGAGTTTATTAAAAAAATTATAAATTTTATTAATTAAATAATTATTGATAAAAATGAATAAATTGATTATACTATATATGAATTATAAATAATAATAAATAGTATGTATTAAATATATAGATAAATGAAAAATGAAAATTAAACAAATTATAATTAAAAATAAGTAAATTGAGAAAAATATTAAACATTTTATTAACTAGATGATTACTGAAAATGTTAATAAAGAGTATATATTAAATATATAGATATATATTAATGTATATATATATGATTTATATAATAAAAAAATATTATTTATTCTTTACATTAAATATTAATATATTTTGTGAATAATGGTTTATAATTGAAAATTAATATGAATTAAAAATACTGACTAACTACATCGAGTAATGGACATAATTCAATTTAATTTGAATTTTAAATTTACAACATATATCAAAAGTATTATATTTATTTCATATATACATTATTAATGAATATTTATATACATATGCACACACACAAATACTTTTTTTGGAATTTAATCAATTTATATTATTTATTTTATATTTATTTATTTACTATGTTTTAATATTTTCAATATGTACTCATCTTTATCTCAATATATATCCATTTTTTAATGATTTATATTAATAAAACATATCCAAACTTTCAATATTATACTCATTTTTAATTAATCAATTTTACTCATTTTTAACACACATGAACTTAATATTAAATATTTATTAATAACGTTAAAAATAAATTTGTAAAAAAATATTTATAAATAAATATATTTATAAATGTATATTTACTATTTTTATACATTTATAATTATAAATAAATAAATAATATTTGTTTAAAAATTATTTATATAATTAAAATAAATAATTATAAAATTATAATAAATTTATTTAAATAATAAATATATTTACTGAGTTTATATAAATATAATTATATAAATATATATAATGATATAAATATTATTATTTAAAAAAATATTTATATAATTATAAATAAATAATCATATATTCAAATAATTATAAAATTATTATTTTATAAAAAGTATTATTATATGTATTATAATTATATATATTAATTATACTTTTTTTAAAGTATTATTTTTTTTATAAAAAATTATTGTAAGTACTTATCATCGTTTTTTTAACATTGATAAATCTCTATCTTTATCAGTGCTAAAAAATAATGATGATTTATTTTATCATAGATTATTAACATAGTACTGAAAAAAGGTGTCTTTATCAGTCCTTTTTTTGAAGCACTAACAAAAGTTTCATCATATATTTTAAGAACCCTAACCATCATGAACTAGTTCATGATATATGAATCTCTTTACGAAAGAGGCACGCTGTCAGCACTCCTCATTATCGAATCTAAGCTCCAATATTGGCTATATTCAAGGCTCCAACTATTTCAAATCTTGAATCCCAGTTTTAAGCGATTCAAGGGTTGAATATAACCACGACTCAAATGAAATACAGGTTTTTTAATATCTATAATTTCCCTCGGTTATCCAATGAACCTTCTAATCTCACATTCGTGCAAAATTCTAGTTGCACTATCCTATTATAAAAAAACTCAACGATTATTATTTTCTAGATATATTGAAGTATATTCTTCTTCGATATCATTTGGTTCTCCTTGGTACAACATTAGTACTATGCAACTTGAAATATATCAATCCCAATGTTGGGTCATGTTGTTGTGAGGTATAATAGGCTCCCAATAACTATATTCCATGACATCTACCACTTTTAAATCGTAAAATTTGGAAAAAATCATCCATATAGCAGTCAGTGTTTTCATTGGTTTGGCATATTACATTACAAATCACTTGGATGATAAAATATCTGACATCATTTGGGTCTCATATTATGTCATACATAAATTAGAACTGAGAGGGTTGAGTGTGGAGGAACTGAAATATAGGGTTATCCCCTTCTATTTCAAAGGTAATTCTAGAAGTTGTTTCCAAAAAATGGATGATGAAATATCTGACACATGGGAACAACTATATATTTATTTTTTCATGAAATTTTTTCCTAGTATAATGATCACAAAAATATGGTGTAAAATTAATGGATTTATTTAGGATGACTATGAGCTATTTCATGAAGCTTGGGATAGATTTTCTGGTCACTTATGAAATGTAACAATCAAATTAATCTCATGAATCTATAAAATCATATGAGAAAAAACATTATATATGTTTGATTTATTGTCTTGTTTATTTAACTACTTCTTGAAAAAATATAGTGTTTTTAGTTTTTATTTTTGAAATATTTCAATTTGAATTTAAATAATATAACATAGATGATATAAAAAGAAAAATCAAAGAGGTTTAAGGTTTTATAATCCTTAGACAATATTATATAGAAAAACTGATTTTGAGATCAAATGTAATTGATATTTTAATTTTAGTTGTTGAAATATAGTAAGAAAATAAACAATTGGAATGAGTTATTTTCTAGGAAAAACTTTAGCATCATGTTGTTTTAAAAAAAATATTTTTTCATTACATGGTGTATAAGAATAGTGCATTTTTGATAGAATTTATTGTTCTTGATCCATTAGGATTGATCAAAAATTTTCTAAATTTGATATTTTCTTTGAAAATTAACTTATTTAACAAGAAAGATTTTCTATTATTTAAATTTTAAATAATATTTTAAATTATTCAAGAATAAATCTTATAATAATAGATTTAACTAATTTTGATAAAACAAAATATTGACATTAATTTATGTAAATTTAATAAATAAGTTTTAATACAATCTATTTTGTTGAAATAAAAATTATTTTTCATATATAAAATCATTACACCTTTAGAATACCACATCAAGTCAAATTTGGTAGATTGGATTTAATAATTTAATGAAATGATATTTTCAATATAGATTCTTAATTATATTGAATTTAATGGTTTACTAACATAAACTTAAATCCAATTTTTATGTCCTTCTAGTAGTAATATGATTCCCCACATATGTGACCATATCAATTACATGACATAAAAAATCATTACAATACATTACCATGACCTTTTATGTGATGAGTTTTATAGAATTATGACAAAAGATTAACTAAAAAACTCATGTATTTTTAAACTAATGGGCATTTTTTGGTACAATATATGGAATAACTTGATCCATAAGAAACCTTTATTGTTCTTATTCAGATCAAGATCCTCATGTCACATTTTTCTTATTCATATCAAGCTCCTCAAGCATATAGTTTATTCAATTATCGTCATTATCAGCCTCTCTAAATTATTTAGGATCTACTTGGGAAAAAAATTAAGGTTTTTTATAGAGTCTTACTTTTTCCAGTTTTCACTAAAAATTTCTGATCACCAATTAAATTTTATTCATTAATTTCAGTCTTTCTTTTATTTCTTTGAGTTGATAAAAATATAGCCAACTTTGAAATGATAACCCACTCATTAATACTTCTTAAAAATCACTTAATTTCTTTCATCACACATCTAAAAAACACTATGTATGTTTTAATTTAATCCATATAAAAACATATCATTCTTTAACATTTCCTTTTGTTTCCACCCTTAGGAATCTATGATTACCATCCATGTACTTTTCACAAATGGGAGGCATTCACCTTTTATAATGAATATATTATGTGTATTTATTTATTTATTGTACAAAATGAATATTTTATGAACCCAGTATGATATCTTTACCTTATCTCGGATGATTCAAAGCTTCGATCCAATGTATCTTATTTTCTCCTCATCCACCTCACTCATTGATTAATTGTTTGGAGACATCTATTTGCATTTTTTTATCATTGTTCTTACTTTATTGTCAGCATATCTCTATGTTTAACAATGTTTTCATAGTAAAATAATTATCCATAGAATTAATGTTATGTTTTATTTATTTATTTTCAATATTAATCATATAATAATTGTTTTCTTGTACGAGTGGAATATTTTGTTCGTGTTGGGGTGGTTTGTTAGAAGCTTATCATGCTCATAAGGGAATGGACTTCGAGCCAACAACTGTGATATCGATAATAAGGAAATGTGTCAATAATAGATACAACCATCAGAAAAAAGGTGAATTCATACTACTTATTTAATTAATTTTTTCATCATTTTATCTACTATTTTTAAGTTTATTTCCTAATAATTTTTATCTAATAATTATTTATATATTACATAGATCTTTTTGGAAGTCATATTTTTCTTTCAACTATCTACAACAAGCCACCAAAGAGATCAAAGGATTCTTTCTGCCAATGTAACCACATTTTTTATAATAATTGACTTTATTTTTTGAGCACCCAAAATTCCATATTTATTTGATGTTATTAGAAAAAAACCTTCCTCATTGTTGACGACCTCTGTTCTTCTAACTTTAAACAATGAGAAATATTTTTCAGTTAAGAACATTTATTAAATGTGAGTTGTTGGTAGTTAGACATATAAGGACAATGGAAACGTGGTAACATTGGTATTTAGGATTTTTTTTGAGACTTTGGGACATGTAGGAATCATCCACACCTCAATTAGACTCACAATGTGACCAATATGACTCCAAGTGATTTTTTTTATTTAAAATTGACATTAATTTTATGAAAAAGGAAAAATGACATACTCAAAATCAATAAAAAAATATTTTTTTGTATTTATAATTTAGTTAAATGATCCATAATTCATTTTATACATGTAGGAATTAGTTTTACCTCAATTCGATGCACGGTGTGACCACCGTGACTTAATGTGTCAGTTATTGGTTTAAAATCGATAGTTTAGTTCAAAAAATGTCACTCACTGAAAACAAAGAAAATGAACTCAGATTTTATTGATAATTTGGGACATCAATTCATAATACATTTTTGATGTATAATAATCAGTCTCACTTCAAACTGATATATGATGTGATCATTATAGGTCAAAGTACATGTTTCCAGTTTAAAATGACATTTTAGTCAAAAAAATAAGTGACATACTCAAAACCAAGAAAACAAATTGGGATTATTTTAATACTATAGTAAAAAGACTCATAAGTAATTTTATATATGTAAGAATCATTCATACCTCAATCTGATGCACGGTGTGACCGATATGACTCCAACTGTGTCTTTTTTTAAAATGACATCAATTTTAAGAAAAATGACAAGTGATGTACTCAAAACTAAGTAAATTCATTTTTTTTATACTTTAGGAAAATGAAACATAAGTCATTTGAGATGTGTAGAAATTATTTGTACCTTATTCTGACCTATGGTGTGACCAGTATGACTCCAAGTGCATCTTTTTATTTAAAAATGACATCAATTTTAAAAAAAAGGACAACTAACCTACTCAAAACTAAGAAAAATATTAAAATAGTTTTTATAATTTAGATAAACTACCCATATTTCATTTTTGACATCTATGAATAATCCTTACCTCAATATGATACATGATGTGCCTTTTATGAATCAACGTGTCTGTTATCAGTTTAAAATCGACAGTTTAGTTTAAAAAATCTCACTCACTAAAAATTGGGAAAAAATTCTTAGATTTTATTTATAATTTATTAAAATGATTCATAATTCATTTTTGACATGTAGGAATTGGTCTCACATAAAAATGATACACTATGTGAGCGGTATGAGTCAAAGTTTGTGATTCCAATTTAAAATGACATTTTAGTAAAAAAAACTAAAGTACTCAAAACTAAGTAAACACATTCATATTTCTTTGAAAATTTAGTAAAATGATCCATAATTAATTTGATATGTGTATGAATTATCCAAACCTCAATCTTATTCATGGTGTTTCCTATATGACTCCAAGTCCGTCATTTTATTTAAAATTAACATCAATTTTAGTAAAAAGGGAAACTCACCTACTCTAAACTGAGAAAATGCATTCATATTGTTTTCATACTTTAGGAAAATTATCCATAAGTCATTTTTGACATGTATGAATCATCCTCACCTCAATATTATATATGATGTGTCCGGTATGACTCAATGTGTCTATTATTAGTTTAAAATCAATATTTTAGTTCAAAAAGTATGACTCACAGAAAACCAAGAAAACATGCTCAGGTTGTCTTTATAATTTATGGAAATTATTCATGTGTCATTTTTTAGGTGTAGGAATCTGTATCACGTCAAACTGATACATGATGTGACCGGTATGAGTCAAAGTGTGTGTTTTGAGTTTAAAATTACAGTTTAGTAAAAAAGACAAGTGATGTACTCAAAACCAAGAAAACACACTAGGATTATTTTGATACTTTAGTAAAATTATCCATAAGTCATTAGAGATGGGTAAGAATCATCCACACCTCAATTCGATGCACAATGATTCTGGTATGACTCCATGTTCAGTTTTTCAATATATTAGTATCATTTTAGTTTAAAATGAGCATCACAACACCAAAACTGAGAAAACGATCCTAGAATGTTTTCTATTCATTTAAATTATGAATTATTACTTGATTTTTATAGTTTTATGGTATCTTTGGTGCTATAGTGTGTTGTTATAACACACTACATTGGTGTTGCAATGTGCTATTATAGCACACTACGCTATTCCCCTTTATCAGTGCTTTTATAACCTCTGATAAAGGATCCCTTTATCATTGCTTCTAAAAGTGCTCATAAGGGAAACCTTTATTAGTACTTATATAAGTTAGGATAAAGGACCCATTTATCATCACTTTTAAAAGTTCAGATAAAGAGTCCTTTATTAGTGCTTTTTTAGTGCTGATAAAATACTCGGGCTTTTAATCTCACTCCAGTAGTCAGCGCTTCTCAAGCACTGATAAAGGTCATTTATTTCACTATTAAAGGCCTATTTTGTAGTAGTGCTGGAAGAAACCAACCGATGAGGAAGCTGTCTAGAAATTTAGTATAATGGACCATCGACTTCCAACCTTCATTCATGTTATATCCCCACTCCAGGTTGTACCCTTCCTCCATGATCAACCAATAGGGTCTCAATTTCCTTCTATTTTTCACCATTGGACATTGTTTTAGCCGCCCAAGAATCTTCATAGTTAGAGTATCCAAGAACACCCCTAGCTATGTCTTGAACACAATGTCCTGATGGAAGGGTGGATGATTCTTCAATACTTTGGTCAATTCATCTAGAAGAATCTACGTTGCAATGGGGGTCATCTATCTATTTCCACTAGAATTAAGCACTAGGAGAAATTATTCATATTGAAATATCATTAGTGGGATTCCAATGATTCAGTTAAAGTCTCATAGGATGATCCTCTCCTCCCTGTGATATATCTAGAAGGATTTAGTGTCTGGGGACCATCGGATGAGAATATTGGGTATTTTCTCTTATTGTCAGTAAATGTAGAACTGGGATGTCCATACTACCTCATAAAACCCAATGAGGCACATATTAGCATCATACTTATGATAGGTGAAGCATAACCAATCTTCTCACACCCACTAATCTGTAAAGTTCCCCTTGGCCTGTAGGTCCCAATCCTTATACCATATCATGTTGTTATTCTGGATGTTGTTTTGAAAGATACTCCCATGACAAGATGGTAATTTTTCATTCCTTGGTAGTTCCCTAGATAATTACCCAAAGTGGTGATTTTATAGAGGTTAATCTCACTATGATGAGAAAACCATAAATACAGCGTATTCACTTCAATGGATCGGATAGCCACATCTTCTATCAACCCAAATTTGTAAAGGGAAAGGCATTTTCTTAATAGGTATTCCTTCTAAGATTCGATCAATAGGCCCAAAATCCCCCGTTATCAGAGTCAAATCTTCTAGAATGAGAAATTTCAAGATTTCTTACCATTTTATCCCTTTGTTTCACAATGACAGCTTTGATCACAGCTTGATCAGCAGGGTTTTCCATTTCTCAAGGATTTGTCGATTTAGACACTGGGTCATGAAATTCTAGGCTTCAATCCTGAAAAACACCATTTTGTGCAACTTGTGAAGTGGTTGTGAAAAAGTATGTCTGAATCATGGAAACTATTTCACAAAAAATAAGTTTTCATGAATTTCAGGGCTGAAATTTTGGTATTTCACAAAAAGGTGATGAGTTCTGCGCACGAGAGATGGATTAATTCAAACGGACGTTAGATGACCATACATAGGGCCCCTCACTCTATTTATAGGCATAGGGCCTCCATATTTCTAATGCATGAAACATGATTCTATAACCTAGGGTGGTAACTGGTGACCATACAAAAATCAACCATCTACTACAATGTTTCCCGTAGATCCTGACCTTCCAGTCCCCCATCAACTCTGATTCTAAGTGGAAATTTGTTGGAACAGAAAACGTTTCTCACACCCTAAAAGGGTAGTTTTTTATAAAACGAGTATGTGACCCATACCAAATAAATATTATATTGATTAGGAGCATCTTGTGAACAAATTTATATGGTTTCACGTAAATAAGATAATCCACACACGAAGGACTTGTGCACCAAATGTGATTCTAGAGATAAGATTTCCTCAGGTAATCCCAAATATTGAAGTGATGTCCAAGGAATATGTTCCCAAAAGGAGATCATTTCACACAAAAATCTCATTCAACCATCTAGTTGCATGAGAAAGGTGATATCAAACCCCACATGTTGAATGTTCAAGCCCCATTGGTAAAGGGATAGGAGGCAGGTAACCCTATTACACACTATAGTGAAGTTGTGTGACATCAACTGCTAATTTCATCTATAAACAAAACATCTCCAAAACACTTTAGGGATGGATATATATAAGATAAAGTGCCACCCTCACTCAAATAAACCTCTCTTCCATGACATCGAGCAAAACTATAACATCATGGACTCTCAAAGGTAGAGAACTTACATGACTAACCTCTCATAGTCCCCAGCATCTATTGACCCATAGTTGAGAGTTCCTATCACAACATCTCTTGAGGTTGATCAGGTTTAAACAAGATAATAATCCTTTACACAACCCTAATATATATGAAACACCAAATATTTCACACACACAAACCTCCATAATCCATGTACTAGACTTGTGCAAGATCCCATGTCTCATGAAACACTATTTTCATGAAATATAATAAAGTTTCACATGAAATTTTTTCGCCCCTGACCCGACTCCCCCTATGCTTCAATCCCATCCCAGAACATTATCCTACCTTTTTCTCCTAAGAATAGGTACCTTAATTCATATCACTTCTATAAATAGGCACCCTAACATTGGGCCTCATGATTTCCACTCTTCCATGGAAGTGTTTATGTCATTCCCCACCTAGAAATTCATGAGTTTTGAACACGTAATCACTAAAGGTGGAATCACTGAGGGAAATGGATTACCTTTATCATTAGAGATTCCTTTACAAGATCTTACTCTTTCCTAAAAATAGTCCCATTCAGGGTGTAAGCCCCATAATTGTATGAGCTGCAAGACGTAAAACTTCCTAGCTCCATGTCTTAGTCGTATGATGTCAAACTGCATGAAAACATCCTCATCACATGGGGTTAAAATGTTTCCTTAACCTTTGTGATGAACACGGGATTCCCCATGTACTATTATCATGGGATTACACCTCCTCCCCTACCATGGGATGAAACTTTTATACTGGGAAGCATCCATGCTAATACATACACCATCCTATCCCACCATGGGAAGAAACTCCTACATTAGGCATCTACCATGAATAATCCCCACACCATTCTCCACATGGGATAAACCTCTTACCTTTGGAAGCTTCAACTCACAATCCCCGTGCCATACCTTTTTGAATCTCCTTCAACAACATGAGCATCCTTTCCACACGATGTTAAACTACATAGATCGGTACTATCACATGACCTTAAATTGTGACATTGAACTATGAGGGTTTTGATCCCTATCTCTTAAATAATGTACAATGGAACCTTCTTGAGGTTTAATCATGATAACCATGAGTTTGAAATCTTCCCCCATGAGGACACACACCACCAAACCTCTAAGTGTAAAATCTTTCCCCCTCGGGGTAGAAACCTCCACCAAATACAAGTGTGAAATCTTCCCCCTAGGAGGAAACACTCCATCAAACCCCAAGTGTGAAATACCCACTCACCACATCAAGACACACTCAACCACAATCATTTACCCACAAGATATTAAACCATTTCCCAACCTATCCCGGTAATATATTAAACCTACACCCAACTTTTCCCTGTATGACGTTAAGCTTTTGTCTAACCTGTCCCCGCAATTTGTTAAACCTATGACCAACCTATCCCCGCAAAATGTTAATCTTGTGAATGAACTATCTTCACAAGATGTTAAACATGTGACCTAATTATAAATCCATACCCCATAAATAAATATGGTATGCATGAGTTAAAAATACTCAGAAGACTTACACCCCTAGCATCAACTACCAGATGAACAACATGGGTTACCTTAGGTCCTGAACATAAGATGTCTCACATATGAGATTCCCTACAAAAGAGGAATACTTTACATGCTCCCAACCTAACCAATTTCCATACATTCCCAACTTTACCAATGTTACTACCTCCTATGACTAAAGGTTTTTTTCCTGTCGAGACAAAAGCTAGGTAATTAACCTGAATCCACGTCAGGATGACACTAGGAACGAGTTTCAAGAACATGACTTGAATATATAATGGAGAACTATATAGGGTGATAAGATCCAAGTAGGAATCCATGGAAGGAGGAACTGACATCCCATCATCCTATTTCAATCAAGGATCTAACATCACCAATTAAAGTGATGGAAGTCACCTGCCTTTGGAAATAATGAATGTGAGGCAATAAATGCACGTCGTTGCGACGATGCGCGCCCTAGATGCAAAGCATCAGAAACAATCTCACTAGGATAAAATATAACTGAGACTCTTATGATCTATGTAAAATATGAATTTCTTGTCGAGAAGATAATGCCGCCATATCATCAAAGAAAATACTACCACTATAAGATCTATGTTTTGGGTTATATAGTTTTTATTATGATTCCTTAGCTTCCTAGATAAATAATCAATCAATTTCTATATTTACTTTAATACATATCTAATACCAATCCAATATGTATTATAAAACACCACATACATATATAATTCCTAAAAAATCATAGAACATGGGAACTGGTTATACTCTGATTCAACTCCTTGAAAGCACTCTGAAATTGGTCAAATCATGTGAATTGATTCACCTTTTGGGTTAGGGTATTCATGGGAATTAAAACTCTAGATAAGTTATCCATGAATATTAATTAATATATTACTAAACCAAGAAATATGTACACCTTGAACAAATTATTGGTATGCATCGAATCCATTATAGCCTCAATCTTCTTGGGGTCAACTACGACTCCACCCTTTGATATTATGTTATGCAATAAATAGACTATAGAAATATAGAATTTTTACTTCAAGAGTTTTCTATACAATTGGTTATCCCAAATAAATTTTATGAGAATCTTAAAATGTATAACATTCTCATACTTTATCTTTCAATAGATGATGATGCCATCAATGAAGACTACTGTGAAATGATCTAAGAATGGAAAGTATGGTTCATGAGTTTTATCACAATGATAAGGGTGTACAATATACTAAATAGCGTCCCTAGGAACCCATAATGCTTAAAATGACACATTAATGTTTTCTTTTGGATTTTATCCTCATGAACCAAAATCTAATGATATTCAGACTTGAAATAAATCCTCAAGAACACTTATCTCCTTTTATTGGTTGTAGAGAACATAGATCCTTGGATGAGGGAATTTTTTTATCGTCAAATAATTTTAGTGTTTATAATTAATAAAAATACTCATACTCCTTTCTTACTTCTTATAAAACAAAATAAGAGCTTCCCAAGTGGTCTCACGGGTCCTGATAAACCTTTTCTCGAAAAGGTCCTCTCACTTTACCTTCATCTCTCTGATCTTTACTAGGGCCATTCAATATACTACAGATGATATTTTTATAGTCCCATGATAAATGTGTACCTAGAAATTAATCTCTTTATAATGTGGAAATCCTTAATTTACTCTAGAAAAATGTACATATACTCCTCTATAATAGTGGAAAGATTATACTTTATAGAATACATAACTCATAAAGCCAATATTTCCAAGTGGTGGGTAATCGGCTACAAAATCTTAAGGGTTAGACTTTATTTTATTCCTTAATATACCACTCACCCATGAAGTTTAACATTCACCCATATGTTCGATTTCATATAACCCTTTAACAATAGTAATCCACCAAATCCTAGACTGTGGAAAACCAGTCCATGAAAACGATGATGTTATAGGGTCTCATGTTTTCTATGATGATAACCCAACAAAAATTCTATTTTACAAGAGATAGATCACATTGATAATAGATTTGTATGAGAGGTTAATCACCTCTAGTATGAGTCACTAACTAAAGGGGTTGTGCTAAGGGCTCCATTGGTGTTCCTAAATCTTGGATTAATGATGTAGAAACTAAAGAGTGTATCAAACTAGTTTTGATAAGTATGAATGATAATGTTGAAAAGAAACAAATTATACCTCAAATCATATCTAGTTCCACCTTATTTAATCCATCCATAGAATGAATCTATCTATAACATTTGTTTTTAGATCTCTGATCCAGAAAAGGACCACCAAGAGGTAGTGGTGATAGAAGTGTATTGAAGCTTCATCCACCTCCAACTCCTCTTATTGTACTATTTACTCTTTTACCAAAAATGAATCTTTTTTAGACACCCTACACACTTTTGGGTAGACCCAAATCCAAACATTTCCTCTGAAATATATGTTCATTCACTAAATAACCCTATATACCCTTAGTTTTATGTTAGATCAAATATTTTACGTATATATTTCCTCAACCACTATAAGTATATAAATATATATTTTCCTAGAAAAATGATTCTCTATGAGATCGTCTTCTCAATGATCCTTGAAACTCGGATTATGTATGATTGTGACTCCACTAATAAGATCTGAATTCATGTTTTCAAATGGACACTAATAATAAATCTTCCCCTGGGAAACCTAAAAATTCCATGGTCACCAACTATATCTCTATTAGGAATCTATAATTCACTAACACACTCTCTATAACTCATGTATACTCGAGGATATTAATTGCCACAAAACTAGATCAAATCTCTCTCTGGAAGCCCCGCTCAAACATTCAATATCATATAAATTCATCTTTATCAATGTTTATGGAGTATATAGTGAGGTTTCTGAAACTCAACTCATAGTCAGTTATGCTTGTGTAGACTTGTTAAATGTTCAAAAACTCTTAAACCCACACTATCCTTAGTATCGCTAAGTAGTAATCATCTCTAAAAATGTATTCAAAATATTAACACAATAAGTTAACCTCATAAGTATTTTTTATATTTATACTCCACAAATTGATCATTGAACTATGAAGGAGGGTCTATACAATAATCATTATCTGATTAGTGGGTGTCAAAACCAAATGGATTACAAGAGTCACTAACCAACGAGCATTGTTGTGTGCACTCTCAAAAGATGGATGATTTTTATTAAGTTTATAATGATGTATTACCTATTATATCCTTTTAGGATGAATTTAATTAAACAACCTTTAACAATTTTATAAAAAAATGAAGAAGAATGAGATTTTGGGGAATTTTTGAAGTACTTTAAAATGAAATAAATTTAGCAAGAAAAGAATTTTATTTAAAAACAACTATATAAAAATTAATAATAAATATAATATAACCCTTAATTATTTATTCATAATTATACCTTATGATTATTCACACTAAATTATTTTCATATAATTTGTTAAACAATGAACCCTATAGAATAAAACAAGATCATAATGATTGGAAATAAAAAATACCTAGGATGACTTTAAGATGTTCAATCATGTAACCCTAATTTGATTGTAGTCCCAAATCGAAATTATGATCCATAAAAAATTATTGAATCATCTTCACTATGAAAATAGTAATTGTTTGAGTTTAGGTATTATAATTTAACCCTAAAATTCTATCCCAAGTTGATTAGATTTGGTGATTAAATTGTTTCTCTCATGATTCACAATAGCTTAGCCTCGCATGCTAAGTGTAAATTCACAGAGTCCTTTAGAAGTAAAAAATATTAACAAATGATTTTTTAATTAATTATATTTATCCCACATATTCAAAACAAATAATTTAATGGGATATTAATTAGATCGACAATGAAAGGAAACTACACTTTTATGCGTTGAGTGTCTTTATATAAATGACTTTACTGGGAAAATGTTTTGGATAGGAATGGAATAGTATCATATATAATTTAATATATTAGTATAAATAATAATAATAATAATTTGAGAGAATAATATATAATTTTAATTAATGAATAATTTAGATTTCAAATTCATGAATAAAATAATATAAAGTGGAAGAAGATAAGTGTGTCTTAGAAAATATAATTGTATAAAATCATTCCTTCTTTAAAATGTTAAGATAAGAAGTGGGAAACCATTATCTTCATATATTTAATCTTTAATCCATATAAAAACCCTATAATAGATAAAACTCAAATAAAGAAATTACATGGTGGATAGGGTTTCAAATGAAAATAAGGGTAAATGCAGAAATCTACTTCAAGATTGTCCACCCAATTTCATTTCCTTTTTTACCAAATTCTCAACCAATAATGATATATACATAGTTTAATGAAATGATCACTCTTTATTAATTTAAAATATTTCGATATTTATCCTAATACAAGCCTAAATGAAAACTTTATGGCCCAAATAGTGAGATTGTGTCCTTGTTTTTTAGTCCAGTTCAGCTTCAACTTCATGTCATATTTTCTCCTCTCAAACATGGGATCTAGAAAGAATGATGCCAATGAAAATTTTATATTAATTAGTGTATATTTATATCAATAAATTTAATTTTAATATTCATCCCATAAAATATTTGATAATAAAAAATAGTAGATTGAATTTAATAAGTCGAAAAAGTATTTTCATTGAGTTTTCAAATTCATGATCCAATTACAAAATTACATTATATATTCACTAAATTATCAATGTGAGGGATTTATATAAATTACTATAAATAAAAATATTCAAAAAATTGTTGATCACTTTTGATTCCCAAAAAATGATAACCATAAAATCTAGAATGAAAGAAATACCCGAAACATGGGTATTATTTTCTCTATAAAACAAAAGGAAGGGTAATTGAATCACGCGTATCACATAACCTTTAGAAGGATATGTGGTCACATGAACTTTTGAAGGTAATGAGAATGGACCATGAACTGCATATGATCTTATTATGATCACAAAAACCCCCTTTGACAAGCCCTCCTATTCTTGTGAAGGCGTCCTGAAAAACACCGATGATCATGTGAAAGCTACCAGATGAGATCCTATGATCATATGACTTTTTAACCAATGGATGCCTAACAATAATCCAAATACCCTTGTAAAATAAATTTATAAAAATTTGTAAGCCTTGTGTAAAGGAGAGTTATGTTGATCTTTACGCAATATGTTTATGTGATTCGCAAGACCTCGTAGATCCTATGGTGGCATGACCACCATATCATGTAATTGAATCATGAGAAGGACCTCAAACACATCCATTTAGACATGTGATTCCCATATGGGTCTATATAAAAGAAGAAGGTTTTTCCCAAGAAATTATCATGTGTCGTCAAGAGATCCATCATTGATCATGTGATGAATTGTAGACAAGTATAGTTATTTTCCACCATAATTCCCACAGAACTTTGTGAGATTCCTTATCCTTGTAAAATAAAAAAGGAAATAAATATTGGAAAATAAGAATGCTTCTCACAAAGGGGGATATGTTGATCTTAATGAAAAGGATTTATGGGCCTCATGTGATGTTCATCAATCACATAAATTCCCTTTGACAAGCTAGCTCGATTGCATAAAGGTCCCTAACAAGCTACCTTAATCTCACAAAGAAACCCACATAAGTCATCTTCGATCATGTGAAAGCCTTTCCATGGGCGTCCTAATATTTTAAAGACTCCTGGACATGTCAAAATAACATTTTAAAGGTTATTTTACATGTCAAAATGATTAGGTAATATCCCTTTTATAGGAAATTTTCCATTTAATATGGAAAATATGGGGTATTCTTGCAGTCGCTGAATATCATGTGACACCTCGGATGACCTGTGGTATGATCATGAAAAGCGCGTGATGAAAAAATACCTCCAATGAATCCAACTCATATTTTTGAGATATATTTCATGCAATTTAGTGTAAAACTTGGGTAGTGAGGCCTATAAATACCTCTCTCTTGGCACCAAAACACACATAAATGATGATGACTATTGAATAGGAGTATAGGATTGAACTTCTCGAAATAGCTATGTGATCACAAGGGCCTTTTACAAGGTAAAATTCGGGGAATGACCTAAGGGGTCATGATGCATGAATATGTGCTTCACATGATCTCCCTATAGATGATGTGAATGAAATCTAGAAGACCATATAGATCATGAAAAGGATTTTATGCATGTCTCTTGGGTCATGTGAAACATAAATAGTCTTTATGATGGAAAAACCTCAAGGCACATATGAAATAAGGACTAAAAAGACTGAAAAGGATGGAAGACTTATGAAAAGATAGATATGTTGACCGCTATTCACTTCGCATGACCTACCCATATCTAGAGACAACCCTTTTACATGTTATCTAAATCATGAGATAGCATCATGACATGTTTCCCAAATCTTGTGAAATCCCTCAGACATGTCAACTAAGTATTTTGACATCCTCTGTACATGTTTCCAAGTTTTGTGATGTTCTTAATACATGAAAACCAAGACCTTTGAATCCCTTAGGACATGTCTCTCAAGTCTTGATAAGCTCTTAGGATATGTCTCCCCAATATAACAATGTTCTTAGGACATGTCACTCATGTCTTGAGAAGCCCTCTAGGCATGTCGTTCAAGTATTTTGAGGAACTCTGGAAATGTAGGTCAAGTCATGTGATGATCACCAAGCATGTAATCCAGATCAAGAGATGTCTTCGAGACATTCCATCTAGGTCACGTTAAATCCTCTAGAAATTCCATCCAGATCATTCAACACACTCAGGGAATGCCATCCAGATCATGAGACACCCACCAGACATGTCAGTCAGGTCATGAAAATTCCTCCAAACATGTTATCCAGGTCATGATATGTCCTCTATACATGCCATCTAAATCATGTGAAACCATCAGGAAATTTCATCCAGGATATTTAATGTCCTCTATACATGTTTGTGGTGATCATGTGATAGAATTCTAGATATTCCATCTAGATCATGTGACATACTCCTAAAAAATCAACTGGATCTTGTGATTGTATTTTTAATGTCATGTAGGCAACCAATACATCTAAAAACATCCTCAAATGTGTCCATAAATCCTTGACCATGGTAGAAAGACAATTAGGTCATATTAACCAGTCCATTAGGATATTTTAGGTAGACATATTGGGACATGATAACCTTGTACAGTGGACATATTTAGGAATACCCCTAACTGAACTACAAGAACTCTAATTCCTATCCAAACAAGATATGTAGGATTCCTTATTGTGGCTAGAGATCCAATGGTAATCCAATTTATTGTAAGTCCCTCCATGTCAACGACATTCAAACCAATGGGACCCAAACACTCCTATGGGTTCATCTCCCTACCTCATCCATTAGTAGATCGAGAAGTCAATTAAACTACAAGGAATATAATTATTTCTATAATAAGGATACATAGGATTACTTATTAAGGACCAAGATCCATATCAAACACTGTATAATTTTCTCCCCAATGCATAAGTCCAGCATCAGTATACAGTGAGACTGATTACTTATTATCCCTTGTTTCTCACACCAAGCATGGATCATGTGGGATTAGGGATTTTCAATGATCATACCATTCACATCAATAATCTCTCCCAGCTAGGGAAACCTTAGTGTGCAATCCCCATTCAATGGCATTATATAACTTCACTTGTATCAGGGCATCCACCTTGGGGTAAGTCTTAGGGGTGCGATTGAACTATGATGATTCGGATTCCTATAATAAGTAGGATACATTGGACATGTTATTTATGTATTGATCTCAATAATTAGTACCTAAGATCCCTTATATATGTCCTTTCAAAATTATGTCAAACTACATAGTTTCAACAAACTACTTGGGTTTTCATTCCTGTTATAAACAGGATATCTAGGATGAATCATAAAGGTTCAACTCCATCCTCAAAATATTAATCGCATCCTTATATGGAATTAAACTTTAGAGTTCTTGGTTATATGGATTCAAAATATAACCATATACCGATTAACAGAAAGGGGATAAAGAACCTTAGATACATACAAATGGACTCAGTAATAGACCACCCTTTACACATGAAAGGATTAAACACTTGATCATTTTATAGGGTAACCAGTCCCATATCAAGATTAGGAATATATTCTAGAACATATCTTAAATCTATAGGAGAGTCTCATAATAGTAAAAATTTCACCCCAAAATGGTTTGATTATCCTGACCTCCCATCCTCTCGACCAGTGTGAGTTCCTATGCACCATTGGGTATGAACCCCCAATTGACCACATGCCTTTGGAAAGAAGGTTCATACTCAGTTATGGATGTGGAAAGTATTGGGAGATTATATTAAGGAATAAAATGTTAAATATTATGTGAATGATTATACATTCATTAAACCCCCCACAATCAACTATCGGTCAACACCACATGATTTTTTTTCATTAGAAACAAAAATGTTGAACCCGAAAAGAATCTCTTAAATAATAAAAATGATTAGTTGACCATGCATCATGCCATTTCATTTTGTATATCCTATGAAAGTAAAATTGAATATATGATGTGAAATCCTTCATAACCAGGGTTCTCATGAAATAATTCCATTCTCAAAGTGACAAGTTAACATGAGTAAAATGTCCAAATTGAGAATAAGAAAGTACAATTATGTTACTTGTGCATATATAATTAATCATGTATCATACTTGTGATGATTCACTGATTAATGACCTTGTTCATTATTGTATTAGTGACTGTAAATATTAATCCCACAAAAAAACCCTAACCCGAGATAATTTATTCATCTAGATAATGTTCTGGAATATCAGTTATAGCTATAACCCCTGCAGGTCACAGAACAACCTCACCCACCCAAAACCTTTATCTTCAGGTGGATAATGAAATGGTTAGGGAATACCATTGACATTGTACGATCTCAACCCTTGAGGATACATTTAAGGGTCTATAGATTCTGAAACCGACAAGTCTGCATCAGCCAACAAAAGTTGTAGTGAGACTAGTGGAGATCATTTCCACTGCCAATCACTTCGAAAGCTTATCCCTAGAGCATAAAAATCAGTTCCTTTTGTATCTGAGGAAGGTGGATCAATGTGTAAACTATAGATCTATTCTAGTTTAGGATCTTCTAATGAGTGCTCTTATCAATCTAAGTCACTAGTGTCATCTCGTGGGTTCCCCTCAGTCTCCTGCTAAGGGAACCACCCGACACATTTCCACCTTAGATGCCCATACACAGGCACCAAGTAAGTCTCATAGGTCATGAAAAAAAATTAGATAAATGGGTGTGGGATCATATCCCTACTTATGATGATGAATACCTATAGTATATTCCAATAGTAGTTAGAAAATAGGCTTTTATCCCTTCTCACTTGGATCAAGTCTATAGGAATATCCTTTCAACAAGCATGGGGTAGGTACACATTCCCCCCCCCCATACATGAATACCATCAGCATATTCTGATGGAAAAAGGAGGATAAGAGTGGTCTTATATCCCTACTTCAATCAAATATATCTACAAGTACATATTATAGATAGAAAATGTGTAGGCCTACATTCCTGTGCACACTTTTCTAAAATGTCATTACATTCTAGAAATAGCTGAAGTAATATGACGACATATTCTGACAATAGTATACATAAATGGGCACGAACATATTCCTATATCAACCACCATAGTAGAACAACACTCTGATTAGTATGAACAAGTTGCTACATTAGAGAAATCACACATTATTTCTCCCATCCAGGAGGATTATCAGTATATTCTAGTAAAGGATGAGGCACTAGAACAGGCTCATATTCCTATTCCAACTATGGCTCACTAAGTGAGAGCAACACATGCCTCGTGACAAGAACACATTACTATAAAAAAAATAACCAGTGGAATACTCTAAAGGCACCATATTGGGATCATATTCCCATTCCAACTAGGGATCACCAACTGAGAGAAGCACATGCCTTGGGATAGGTTCATATTCCTATCAAAAAATACTAATGGAATACTCTAAAGGAACTAGACTGGGCTCATATTCCATTTCCAATCGAGGATCACCATGTGAGAGTGGAACACCCCTTATAATAGTCTCATATTCTTATTGGTGAAGCTTCTTGGAATATTCTAGTAGCTCATGGAATCCAGACACATATCCCAACTTCTGCCGACAAATGACTGCATTGACATCCTTTAGAGGTTGTACCTAAAGCAGGTCATATCCCTTCTCTCATTCAAAAGGTTCATTGGAATATTCATATGAGTAATGAATATTTGAACTAGGATCAAATTTCTGATTCAACCGTGGTTGAATGGTATATTTTGAAAACCACCTGTAGGTATCCTAATATTCCTTCTGATAATATAGAATCTTTCCATCATTATCCAGTATCTTCTCATCAACAGTCTCATATTCCCACATAACTATACATTTATTAACATAATCATAAAACTATCATACAATAGGAATATACCCCTACACAACCCCAAAAGGTAGGTCTTTATATTCTATTTAAGATGTAGAATATGGATCATATCCCTAATCTATTCAAAGAAAGTGTCCTTGAGGAATTAAATGCATATTTGCAACACCTTAAGGGTCCATAAACTCTTCAAACAAAGTAAAAGGGGATCATTTCCATGATATTCCTCCACGTGGTAGTGTGGATATGGATTGTAGGGACTCTACTCCTAACATCCAACATGATCAACCTCCCCATTGTGATATCTCCCGCTGACAAGGAAATTATATCCTTGCCTAGACACCTCCATATAGATAGGTTTTCAAAACTCAAATACCTTTATATAGAGAGGTTCCTGAAACACTGAGGTAAACCATATATAGTTCCCCATCAACTGTCAGCAACCCTTTACCATGGTCAGTAGGCGACCATAATAAGAAGCTTTTGTGGACTGGCCAAGTGGAGGCATGTAAGTCTAATGAGGAGGAGGAAAACATGGATATATAAAAATTATTAGTTGGAAACAACCTCCCAACCATGTTATTACCCCTCTCCAATTATGAATATGATATACTAGATGAGTAGATAATTATTTCATGCCTTACCTATGCCAAAACATGTAGGAAACTCATCAGCAATTGAAGGGTAGACTCCTCCCTTATCCAGGGTACGAGGGTCACCTTCATACCATAAACACACTTTTTTAAAATGGATATGGATATTAAATCCATAGCCTAGTACCCAAAACTGGAAAATCAAAACATAAATATATAACACACTTTCCTCCATTTCACCATAACTCTTCAAAAACTGATCGTTGAAGCCTCATCCGGTATCTATATCCATGGATGGGGAAAGCATGGGTTGTTGCACTCCCCACACCCCTTGAATAGAAGAAATAAATAGATATGATGTCCTATGATGTCATAACCTCTAGAAAAATAAGGGTACCAAGTAATGCACATGTCATTTGGTCACTAAAATGGAATACCCCCAATTTACATATGTAAAGACGTCATGAACTAAGAGAGAGGATTGTCGACATAAATTTAAACTATACCCCTCAAAGACATGGGAAAACATTTCAAACACAGAATATGAATTTACTTCCAATCTAAAAACTTCCTATATAGAATGACTCTAGTCTTGGTTTTCCATTGCACTCAACTTATACATGAGTATAGTTTCACCAAATAAAATGGGTTATAATAGCACCTTCCATAGAATCCATCTAAAAGAGAACCTAGCTCACATTCATGGGGAAATATCTACCACCACCTCCACCCATAAAATCATTAATCCCTGAGAGGATTTAGGAAATATTTATCATAGCTTCAAACCAACCTCATACCATGGGTTTGGGGGAATTTGTATCTTAACCTCCATCACCAGGTTTATCACACCCCGAGAGGGTCCTGGAGAAATTAACGGTGGTTCCAGATCAATCACATTCCACTATTTTGGGGAAATTTATATCATAATTACCCTCCCAACAGTCAAAAAATAATTGAACAGAATCATCATATCCTCAACAACAGGATCAACAAGTTTCAATGGAGACCTCAAATAGTCCCCAACCCACAGGCCTGGGGGAATTTTCATCATTATCATCGCTATGGAGGGAATCAATATTCTCTAGGTTGGGATGTAAACAACAATGGTCAATATATTATATGTTCCTCCCACAATAAGATGAACCATTTATATTCAGAGCCCATTAAGAAAACACGATTAGAAACTCCCCCAAGGTCACTATTCACGGATCAAGATGAGAGGAACATGCAGAGAAGGAAATCAAACCCCATGGGGGGAATAATCCAAAAAGGTTCAATATGTAAAGGGGTTATAAAAACAACCTTGATATAAGAAATGTAGAATCACTCTATTGAATTTAACTTAATGGGATTACTTCCATTACCTGATACACCTCAGTGAATTTCAACACCATAAACATGACAAATAATGTGGATCAAGACACAAATACGGAGGGATGAAATAAAAAACATACCTAGAGAGGAGGGTGATTAGGATGCACCAAATAAGGTTTCATGCATGTGGAACTAGATGATAATCCAAAACCTGGAACCTCTAAATATTTATTTTCTATCGCTATGGTGGAACACTACCAAGGATAAAGTGAAAAAAGTGGTTATATCCCACTCATCACCCAGAAGACCTGAAATTCCTTCTATAGAGGATAAGTTCTCATAGTATGAGAATGGGATATAAAATATTAGACAAATCAATGAGGATATACTTAGGGGAAACATTCCCACTGTGTATCATCTTTAGGATGAGATGAATATATCTCCTCTCACACATTGAGAAAGAGCCAATTATCCTACAAGAGAAGCATCTAAGAACTATTTTGGCTCTGGATCATGACATCCAGTCTATATAAATGAGAAATTAGAATATGATCCTGGCTTTCCTTCATTAAAGTGGAAACCTATCCCCCTCCAAGGTGATCATTCTATATTAGAACAGATCTAGAATTAGTGGGAGATAAAAACATGAACAACTCATCAAGCCTTGACCACTCCTTGTAGATGGTAGGTGGACCAGATATCAGTAACTCTGAAATTGCTCAACGCCATTGAATACACGGTTTCCCAAATAGAATCCATGGAAGTGTGGTCGTACCCATAAAGCTAGAAAATAATCCATATCTAGAATAGGTGGATAAAACATTTCCCCTCACCCAATTTTGGAAATCCAACATTCTCAGCCTTTGATTGTGTTGGGGATCCCAAACAGCATCTCACACACTTCATGTCTTAATACGGTCTAATGATGGGCCCTCAAGATTAGTAATAGGTGACCAAGATGAGGTAATTTGTACAAACTCTAATAGGGCCAACCTTTATTTGGTATAGTAGTCTCAAAAAAGGATCTATTATGGGATGGGAATACCTTCGTCTTCAATTACATTATCAATTCAACTCTACACTAAGAAAAACTAAAATCATCAACCTTACAAACTGCAAGAAATGAAAAAATAATAGGGTTTAAGACTTCATATCTAGATGGAAAGGTTTAACCTATTCAATCAGCATCCCTCTCTTACAAGAGAAGTTACTATAACTCTATTCTAAAAATCTTAGTGATGATATTTAGACACCACTGATCCTGATGAATTATGTAGGTGGATTCTATGTGTTTCAAGAAATAGCATAACATTTGGAAGATTCCATTCAATGGACCTGAGCTAACTCTCAACTCATGCCCTTGAGATAGGGGAAAAGCCTTGATAAGGTAGATACTACCACTATTACCCTAAAACCAATATCAGTACACAAAAATGCACCTAGTAGGGTCATGAATCACCCAGAACATATTTTTGAGTGGCAGCAATAATAAAACTTCCCTTGCCTAAAATCAGAAAGAGATCAGGGTCACCTGAGAATCAAGGAATAGATGAATAAATCATACTCCTACCAAAACAAGAAGGTCCCCAATTATTTACCTCCAACCGTGGAAAATAACATACTAAATATACCACATACTAGGAAACCCAATGAGGTCAACCTCACTAATCATCCTGAATACTACCCTTTCCATATGAGGCTAGGTCACGCCATCCAGGATTGCTTTATATTTAAAGATATCTTCCAAAGTATGGTCAATTCTGGATATTTGATAATAGAAAATTATCTAGCATGGCTAACTTTTATAGCCATCACCCAACCATAAGAAGAGGGTAATTAGGAATAATTTATTTCCAGGCGTGGGTAGAAGCTCAATAACTGGGCGACTCGAAATACATTCGACCAAGATCGTGACACCTTGAGGGTACAGCTTTGTAAACAAATAATGGTTCTATCACCTAGGGAGGTGACATCAAATATTACACTTAGAGGTAGACTTAATCATAGGACATAGGAATATATAGAAGAGGAATATTCATATTTATCACTAACATAAGCTTTGACTCTTATAGTTTTCTTTCTTACAACATCTGGATAATAGGAAACACCACACCAAATGGAATACTCGTTGGATGAAGATATCGCCTTGGTTTTGTTAATGTAATACACTTGGAATACCCCTTCTCTGATAATTAATAAGACTCTGAGAATGAGTTCCTCATACCTGACCATAGAGATAAAAACTAAAGGCATAGGAGAAAAGGATACATGGGATAGCATGGGTGTGGTATCACACAATATCTTTGTCATATACCCATAGAGGACATATATGTAATCGAGACCCATGGTCAAGAACTACAGTGAACCCAAAAAAACATGTAGGTGCCTCAGATCCCTCCAGTGGTCGTCCGAGCCCAGTTATCTTACATGACCATATGAAGGGAGTGTGATTGTATGATTATCTTAGAAAAGGGGTAAGTTCGGCATGATATTTTCCACTGGTATAAGATACAAATTTATCCTCTTCTCAAGAACCATTCCCACTCACCTCAAATACCTCATCGCTTTAACCACATAAAAAATGAATCCCCACTTCAAAAAGCACAAACATTTGGCACAAAAGTATAACATTTTAAAATAGTTTGTTGTCATTCCATCCAAACTCCAAATCCTATATGCACTCCATCTTTCAAAATGAGTCATAGAGGCACTTGTCGAAGCCCTATAGAGTTCATAGGAATTCAAGATAGAAGTTTCTATAGTTGAGGTTTATCGAGTTGAGACTATTCCATTAGAATGTCATTTTTCCATCTCATTCACAAAGTAGGATCAAAAGGTGGTCATCCAGGTACATACCAAACTCCAATATGTTACGACAAAGATTAATAATGATAACATCTAAAGGGAACTAATTGAAAATGGTTCTAAGATCAACCTCATCTTGATCAAACCCTACAATTTTTAGGATATAATGAGGGAGATTTATTTCTTATAAAGATAACTATTCAAGGGTATAATAATATAAATCAAATAACACTCAATAATATCAAGCTCAAGGCTCAATTTGGGGACCTCATAGATGACATTGAGTTGATATTTATCCAGAAAGACACAACATATAATGTCCTTTTCAGAAGTCCTTTACTTGATAGCCACATAGAGGTACCTTCAACATTTCACCAGTGTTTGAAATATCCAATCGATGGGAAATTCTACATACTACATGGTGACAGTTCTCCATTCAAGTTTAGTGAAGATTTATATACTGAGGTAGGTTTCTATAAAGGGGATGGAAAACAACCAATATTGGATGAAAATATATAGGTTGTATCCACAAATGTCTTGGGGACTACCCTTATGAATCCTTGGAGAAAGATTTGTGGTGATTACATGCAACCCATAAACTTAATTGAGGAAGTAGACTTAATCCTAGATTTCCAATCTCTTCATGTCCTTAATGACAGTATGAAATAAAATAATCATCTCTAAAATCTCTATGTATTGACTCTGGAAGTTCAAGATGACAACGTATCTTCCTATGGACTCTCTCACCTCGACAATGATAGAGATACCCTCAAATTACCAACCATGTTTGAAAATGTCTCCACAGACTCAGAGGTGGGAGAAGAAGAGGATGAACTTAGGAACACACCTCTCATATTTGAGGAAGGTATCTCCACTACCATCAATAGACCCGTGAAGGTAAATATGGGAATAGAATAAGACCTATGGCCTACATTTATTAGTGCCTCCATACCTCTTGAGGAGAAAGATATGTATATCATATTTCTAAATAAACATCAATACATGTTCACTTGTAATTATACAGAAATTCCTAGGCTGAACCCTGATGTGGCTATGCACCATCTAGGATTACTCAATGACAATAAAGGATTCAAGTTGGTGTCCAGGAGGATTCACCCCTATCATTCTACTAATGTAGAGTTCAAATTTTATAAATTGATCCAAGATAAATTTATTGGAGAATTGAAATAACCCATATGGATTTCCAACATCATTCTTGTTAAGAAAAATAATGGAAAGATTAAGGTCTACATCGATTTTAGAGACCTTAGTTGGTATTTCCCAAAGGATGATTTCCCATTTCCAATAACAGAACTTTTTGTTGATGAAAATATTGGTGTATAATCCCTTTACTTCATGGATGGGTATTTAGGGTACAAACAAATGAAAATGGCCCCTGAAGAGGAGTAATCTACCACCTTTAGAGCACCCCAGGGGATATTTTTGGTATCAGGTCATGCCTTTTGGATAAAAGATCATTCACAATACATATTAATGTTCCATGCATCATATAGTTAAGCCACATTTGGGATGAATATTGGAACGTTATGTTGATGATATAGTAGTCAAATCTTGACAGCAATGTGATCACTTCACAAACCTTCAAATAATATTTAACAAGTTGTGATAACACAGTTTGAAGATGAACCTACTAAATTATACGTTTTGGGTAACATTAGGGAAATTCATTATCTTTGTGGTATGCCACCATGGAAATGAGGTCGACCATGAAAACACTAGTGAAATTTCTGTAATGTCACCCCTTCAGGATCTTAAATAACTAAGGGGTCTCCAAGGGCACCTCACATATATTCTTATTTTTATAGCTAACTTGGAAAAAAACTCTACCTGTACCAACATAATGAAGAAGGAAATTTCCTACCAATGGGATGAGGTTTTCTAATAGTCCTTTAAGATTCTTAAGCAATACCTACTACACCCACCAGTCTTGATGCTACCAGTGGAGTGAAAGATTATCATATTATATGTGGTTTCCCAAGAATGATCACTTGGTTCCATCCTCACAAAAAATGATGCGGGGAATGAGAATAGTCAATAACACCTTATTCCAATGATGCTAGGTACTGAGATCTAGTATTCTGATGTCAATAAGAATTGTCTCTCACTTGCCTTTGTATTGAAAAAATGAGCCACTTCTTGTAGCACCACGAAGTCTATTTAGTCTGATGTACTGAAATTCTCAAGTACATACTTGGAAACCATATATTAACTGGGTGTTTGGACCAATAGGCAGTTATTCTGCAGAAATATGACAAACAGTTCGTGTTGTATAAGGAAGTGAAAGGTAATTCCCAAGTTGATTTCCTCACGACACATATTACCCCAAAAATTACATCAGTGGACACCAAACTTCCATATGAGGATGTTTTCTATTCCCATGAAAATCCTCGAACATGGAAGTTTTATTTTGATGGTGCCTCCTGAATTCATATTGGAAATAAGTTAGAAATTCTGAGGCTTAATCATTTTGTCTTAGGTATTGTATTTTTCTCTCCAAAAAAATCAATTCTACCCTATTCTTTATCACTATCTAAAGGATACACTGATAATGAGGCAGAATACCAATCCTTCCTTATTGGTTTGGAACTATCCCTATATCCATAGATAGACTACCTAAACATCAAAGAGGATTTAGAGCTAATGATAAATAAACTAAATGGTGAGTATTACATCAAAATAAAATATTTTCCCCTTTCATTGTATATGTCATAGGAATAATGTAAGATCTCCCTTTTGAACCAATGTTTCATCATATCCCCTGATCAGAGAATGCGCAAGCCAATGCATTGGCTAATGCAGCTATAGTTCTGGCCAACCCTGATCAGGATGAGGTGGTCTTCTACATCACGCACCAATGGATGGTCTCATCAGTCATCATCTATGACATGGATAAGATCAATCAGGTCAATAATTCCCCCAGAGAGTGATGAACTAATATCCAACCTCTGATGGATGGATACCATACTTGATTATATCCAAAATGGGACTCACCCAACAGACTAAGATAAAAGGGAACAAATTCAGAATCAAGCAATGAACTTTACCCTTCAGGATGATCCAAATGAGAAAAGCCCCCTAAAATGATGCTTTAATAGAATCCTCCTCATATACATTGTAGAAAGATAGGTTCCCACCATCAAATAATAATTCTATGCAAGCTCTTGTGGATCTCATTAGTCTAGGACCTAGATCTCCCATCAAATCAAGAGGCTTGGTTACTACTAGAAAACCATGATACAGGACAGTGTAGAATTCACCATAAAATTTCAGGCATGCTAGATTCCTAAAAACTTCATCTTTCAACCCCCAAAATTATTATATATATCTAAAAATTCTTGTTTGTTTTCCATATAGGGAATGGATGTTGTGGGGATATATCCCCCAGCCACAACCAAGTAGTTTAAGTACATCATTAATGCTACCGACTTCTTTTCCAAGTGGGATGAAGCAATACCCCCCACAAGGAATTTAGGATAAATAATATTATTGACTTCATAAATTCCAATATCATCATGGGATTCAAATTCCATCACATGATTTTGATGGAAAACAATACCAACTTCTCTTATATCAAGTTGAAGAAATTATATCTGGCTTACAACATTGATTCCAACAATGTACCCTCCTATCATGTAGTGAAAAATGGATAGATAGAGGCGTTTAATAATACACTATCAAATATAATTCATAATATGGAATATAAAGACAATAAGTAATATCCTTACAATCTTCTCCATGATTTATGGGCCTACCGCACCACCACACGCACTTCTACACAAGAAACTCCATATTAATTGGTGTACAAAATTGAGGCAGTACTTCCCATAGAAGTCCAATTTTTCTCTCTTATAATGGATATTTGTAGAAAACTCTCAGATGATGATCTGTCATAAGATAAGTTGTAGGAGTTGGAACAACTCGATGAGAAAAGGTTGTGTACACTACATAGCCTTGATGTCCATCAAAATCAGATCACAGATGCCTTTAATAAAATGGTTTTAATTTGTTCATTCCTTTATGGATAACTAGTATTGTCTCTTAGAACCACAATGATAATAGGAAATAAACCTCCAAAGATAAAACCTAAATTGGAAAGTCCTTATTTCATACATAAGGTCTATCATAATGGAGCTTACTCATTGGCCACAATGGATGGGGAATGCTTCACACCACACACCAATGTGTGGTTTGTTAAGAAATTATTTGTATAGATACAGTCAAATCCACCCATGTCTTAACAACATGAAGTTAAAATATATGGAAGAAGTACTAGAATCAATAATTTAAATAGAAAAACATCTTTTGTCCTGGTCACATGATGTTAAACCACATAATATGTCCTTACCACATGGCATTAACATGCATGGAATTGGTCCTTTCCACATGATGTTGTATTGCATAGAGAGTATCGTCTCACCAATGATTTGTTGTACATAAGCTAGATCTATGTAAAATTTAAATGAATTACCCTCGTACCAATGTGTGGGTTAGATACACATAGGAAAACTTCCCATTCAAGAACTATGTGTGGCTTTATTCCTACCATTACAGGATACATAGTGACACCTAGATATCTAGTATTGGGTTTAGTCGTAATATTTATTTTTTCACAATGATTCACCTTCATCCTTACAACATGAAATTAAAATTCATGGCTAGTTTCCTTACTGCATGATGTTAAACTGCATGACTGATGTCCTTACCACATGATGTTAAACTGAATGGTCAATATCCTCAATGAATGAAACTAAACTATATGATTTTCCATAACAATGTATATCTTGATTCTCATTTAAATGAGATACATAGAGAATCATATATCCTATATCTTGGACCATCCACCACATGGTACAAAATTCATCTTTTATTTCTTTTAAATCACTTCTATGTAGTGAAAGAATCTTTTGTCATTCCTTGTTTCTAAAAATAAGAATAGTTCATATGGTAAAGGATTCCCCACATTATTGAAATATATCAGTTCATGATAGGGTTAACGTGGTCCTAGATTCAAGACCTTTAAATACACACCATACATCCTTGCCTCATGATGTTAAACTATCTGATTGATTTCTATGGAATGACATAAAACTACTCATTATTGTGGATCTCAAACAAGAGAATCGATATCCTTAGTATTGGTCTCCCACCACACCTTTATTCAAGAAATATGTGTGTCTTGATTCATATCATCATAGGATATGTAGTGATACCCTGGTCTCCAATCCTAGGTCTATCCTCAACATTCAACGAGAATAATTCTTCCTTCTTCATATCGGTCAAACTTGTGTGAAGATTTTCCCATTTAAGAACTACATGTATAAGGCCCCAGCCTTAAACCTTACTTAATCTTGAGTTATTACAAGATTACACGTTGAGGATCTTTTCGGGTTTAGAGTTTTAGAGAATTAGATCATAAAACTTGCATTACATTCCACATATAAACAAAGTGGTTACATAAAGATAGTATTCTTCATTCCCATCAATGGAAACACATTTAAAATAAAACATGGATTATTTCTTGACACATCCTTGACTCTATCATCTTATCATGTACCTTTCCCTTGACCTGTGAAAAACATTTCAAAAACTTGGGATGAGCATAAAAACTCAGTATGGGTTATAAAAAAAAACATGGAAAGGAAACATGAGTTCATATATACATAAGAATGAAATCATACTTTACCCATAAAACATAGGCACTTTAACATACCTCATAAAATCATGAATAAATCATAGAAATCATAATACGTAAAGGTAACTTGAGGCATTCATAACATTCTTACGTAGGGAGTAACCCTCTTGGTTACGTTTGGAATACCCATCACAGTATATTCCCTAAAAATCTCTTCGGAGAAACCTTAACGTTTCACTCCTTCGCGTTACCCAATGCATTGGAGAGCTATAACGGGCTCACCCGCCCTTAGTTTATCACGGAACCACCCGTCTTCATAATAATGCCCAAGAACCATAACATAATCATATCACATAAAACATGCATAAAGGAAACATAACATTTCCACATTTCAATCACGAGATATCAATACAACACATTGATATAATAAAAACATTATGAAAACCATTTTCAATACCAAAGTAAAACATGGTATTTATTTTTCTTTTAAAAAAAAAGGTATGGCTTGTAGAGGAAGCCAAAACTCAAATAACGGTTACGACGGCGGAGAAGTCGTTGTCGCCGCATACGTACGACAAAAACATTCCCTTTTGTCGTTTAGTAAACGCTTCGTATAAAAAAGATTCCTTTTGAGTAAACGTAAAAGTCAAAGGGGTTTATACACCGTATAAAAGAAGGTTGTGTATAAAATAAAATATGCCTCAATGAAAGGAGATTGAGACGAAGTCCCATACAAAGATAATTTTTAAAATAAAATAGATATATTATGTGCATTCTCTATAAGTACACATAAATAAAGTACAAATACAAGATATGACATAATAATATAATGACATACTTTGAAAGTACGAGATTAACCCAAAGAATGGAAATTGGGTTAAGAAGTTCCCATACCTCGTATCCGACTTGACCCGACCGTTCTTTAAACTCCTGAATAATAAACTTTAGTTAATCTCTACTTGATTATGAATCTTTTCCAAGTTCATTATTCCTTTTATACCATGTTATGAACATCATGTAATCATTTAAGTTAATAATGTTCATTTTGTCGGTATTTGGTTCTTAAGTCAAAAATAGACTTCTTACACTTACATGTTGTTAATTTGGTCAATGTTTCATTATATCCAGAATGTTATTCATGATGTAGATATCATATATGTCATATATATCCAGTACATACATGTATTTAAAATATTACATAATCATTTAGAGGTAAGAAATGAAATGCACCGTTCATGGAGACGGTAAGCCGTACGTACGCATGAACGCTACTTTCATTTCTTTGTCATATTAATGGAATTAAAACTAAATGAGACTTATGTATATTTTAATTCCAGAATTATATTCATCATTTAGATATATCATTAATTATATATATCCATTATATACATGTACTTTTAATAGTACATTACATTTGGGGATAAGAAATGAAATGCACCGTTCATGGAGACGGTAGTCCGTACGTACGCATGAACGCTACTTTCATTTCTATCTCATACTTTAATGGAAATAAATGATAATGATATATATAGGTATATTATAATTCCAGTATAACATCATATATAATAACTTTAAATCCATCCTTTACACGTCCCACATATGGCATTAACGAATCACATCACTTTGAGGGGGCGGTAGTCCGCACTTCCTTAAATGAAGATATCGCGTATACCCATAATGGAAGCCATAAAGGTAAGACACAAATGAAAAATACAGAAGCATAAGTAAAACATAAACATATTACATATCATATATAAAAATAGTGACATCATAATGGCCACCTTTGAAGGTGTTAAATGAGTGTTGAACAATCATCGTTTCGGGAGGCAGAATTTCGCCATCCACGGAAACCTTATGTTCTTTAACCATTTGATGTAGTTGTGTGAGAGTGTAGCTCAAATAAATCTTATAACAAAATCCTAGTATATTGAAGATACTGGTGTTGTTACAAAATAAGTAAATAAAAAGAGTTTAGGGGGTTGGAGAAGCAAAATAAAACAAATGAACATGAGAGAATGAATTACCTTTAAAAGTGTAACTCCTTTTGAGTTGAGCCTAAAGGCTTCCTTTGAAAGGATTCTGCCCAAAGGGAATCCTCTAGGATGAGTAGAGGGATGTGGAGAGATCAAATGGGCAGGGTTTGGCCGAGCCAATGGCTTGAAGAGTGTGTGAAATGAGGTAGAGGTGGGGGCCTTTTATAAGAGGAGAGGAGGGGCACTTTTGGAAAGTAAAGAAACATTACATTTTTTGAAAATGTGTTTCGGTTTTAAAAGGTCCCACATTGATAGAATTCGTGGATAAGGTGATAAGGCATCGAAATCCATTCATCCAATTGGTTTTGGACATGTGTAGTTCATAGATTTTATTTTATCTTTCCATTTTATTTAAATCGTCAAATAATGATGTCATCGCTGCATCATTATTATGTCATAAATAATTAAATTTATTTAATGTCTAAAAATTATAAACAAATTACTATGATGTAGGAAATATTTTTAGCTTTACATTTAATATTTATAATCAAAATTTGGACTTGTATAACCCCACTTAAAAATTGTTTTCGCAAAACATATCATGTTTGTGTCATTTTCACTTTAACATTTAATAAAAAGTAATTTATGTTATTTCCCAACAAAAGTGGATACATGGGGTCCCCAAGTTAGGCCATGACTTGTCTTGGTCGGCCATGACACAACCAATGAGGTTGGGACATGTGTCTAGGTCATTTTATATTATTAAAGTATTATTTATACCTTAAACTACACTAATTACCACTAATCGCGATTAAGAACTTAATAAGTTACTATTCACCAAAAAATTATTTTAATCTCATTGAACCACATTTTACTTCTTAATGACAACCATGTATGTCGGATTTTCAAAATTCAATACACATTAGTGGTAAAATTTCATTTAACTGAAAAATCAGTTTGCTTGATTACCACTTAGTGGTTTCACTATTCATCAAAAATTGAAGTTTTTCAGAAAATTACCAAAAATTCACCCTAAGATATATTTGACATTCCGAATTCAAAAATGAAGTCTATTTTACAAAATTCAAATCATATAAGTCACATTAATTAATTTAATAATTAATTCCCGCTGCCAGAGCAAATAGCGTGTTTTTACAAAACAATAAGTTGACACCAGTTTAAGTCTAATTTCAAAGTGAAATTGATTCCAATGACCACCATTGGATAAAATTGTAAAAATATATTCTAATTTCACTTCAAAACCAATTCAAAACATAATCTAATCATATAAATAAATTAGGTTAGAAAGCAGTTTTGAATTAAAATACAACATTTTACACTATTCATAAAAAAATGAACTTTATCAGAAAGGTACCACAAATTTACACAAAGTAAATTTTGATGTCCCGTTTCTAAAGAAGAGTTATATTTGGTCCAATAGAAAGTATAAGAGTGATCAAAACTATATTTAATGACGGTTCGCCGTCAAAAGGTGATAAGTGAACCTTTAGTGAAAATTAGAGTATAAAAGCCTAAAATTGAACTCTTTCCGTATTTTAAGCCTTTATCTTTTATTGGGTAAATGTAAAAACATCTAAAAACATATCTATTCATATTTTAGTTATTTCTATTCATTCCCGCCAGTACAACGGCTACTTGTTAACTAACATTTAAAATAATACTATTTTATTACTAGTGTGCAACGTAAGTTTTCAAAGGAACTCATCGTTGCGTATCGGGTACGCTATCGAACATAGCAACCCCTTTTAATTAAAATTCATATTTAATTCTCTAATATTAATAAATATGAAAATTATTTATTCTTTAATTACCTGGGATGTTACAACATGTGACTTGATTCTTATCATCACAGAATATTTAGTTATTTGTAGATCTTAAATCTCGGATCCATATACAATAGTCAATGGGAACAATTCCCCCCTTTGCATATGGTTCAGACCTATATGGAGAGTTTATAATTCAAGAACTATGTGTGTATTGATTCTTATCATCATAGGATATGTAGTGATTCCCATATATTCAATCCTGGGTCCATCCGCAATATTCATCAGGAACAATTCCCCCCTCTGTGTATGGCTTATACCTACGTGGAGAGTTTTCCATTCAAGATATTTGTCTGGATTGATTCCTATCATTATAGGATATGTAGTGAAACTCATATCTTCAATCCTAGATCTAGCTTCAACAATCAAAAAAAAAACAATTCCCCCACCCCCCCTCTTTGCATGGATCAGACCTGCGTGGAGTGTTCCCCATACAAGAACTATGTGTATATTATTTCATTTCATCACAGGATACATAGTGACACCTGAATCTCTAATACTGAGTCTGACTGTAATAATAAATGGGAAACCCCCCCTATGATTATAGGTCAAACCTGTGTGGAGGTTTACCCATTCAATAACTATGTGTGGCTTCATTCCTATCATCACGTCATATGTAGTGACACTCATATATCCAATCATAGGTCCATCTACAACAACTAATGGGAATAATTCCCCCTCTGCATATGGATCAGACCTGGGTGGAGAGTTTCACATTTGAGAACTATGTATTGATTGACTCTTATCACTATTGAATATGTAGTGATGCTTATATCTCCAATCCTGGGTCTATCCACAACATAAAAATATGTCTCCCTCACTACACATGGGTCATACCTATTTAGGGATATTTCATACAAGAACTATGTGTGGCTTGATTCATTACTTTATAGGATACATAGTGACACTCGTATCTTCAATACTAGGTTCATAGGAAACATATGAAGTGATAAAAATGAACCCGTAACTACATATGGTCCGTACCTATGTAGTAAAGCATATGATACTCACTCTCACATAGCTTAATCGACCACCCAGTTGTCCATTGTTTCTCACATTGATCATGAATCATGTGATCTTAGGGAACCTGGAAAACCACTCTTACTAACACAACCAAGAGATATCTTAGATTTATGACCACATCCTTACCATATGATGTTAAACCACAAGGAAAGGAAAACATCCTCACTGCATTACATTAAACAAAAAGTAAAACTTCCTTGTTGCATGTCATTAAAACTATACAATAATTATGTCCCAGCTACATGATGTTAAAATATATAGGCTCATTTATCATCATTTCGTATCAAAGGACCACAAAAACCTAAAACCAATCAACCAGAGTATGGGGTTTTTCCATTATATTTTAATCCATTCTTCCCATAAATCAAACATCATGTCTTGAGCACCTCAGATTGTAGAAAACCTTTCACAGTCCTAGTAAAAGGACACTTATATTCAAGGGAACCTTTTAATATGAATTTATTCCCCTCGTTACTACATATGAGATCATGGTTACAAACCAAATTTTTCATACCTTTCAAAAAATTGATTTTTAATCCTTGTAATCCCTAACATCACCATGGTAGAACTCATCACCTAAGGGTGTTCTAGGACATCCCTGAAAATATTGTCCCATATCTTAATGGTCTAAGAACATCAAGTAATAATTTAAAACATTTTTATCTCTTATTTAGAAGGATTTTGGATTACTCTTAGCTCTTGGTATCCTAATTAGGTTGTTGTGTAACATTCCCCTTAAACCCGGTCCATGTTCATCATGACCTTAAAGTGTGTGCACTTTGTTTGAAGTTGAATGACCTTAATCTTTTTTAGTTAATGGTCTAAATTACATGACCCTAAACTTATAGCGAAATAGACACAAAACTTTTTAGGTTGAAAACCCACAAAGGGAGGCCTAAGAAAAATTCAAATCTCTAGTTTCTAAAAGATTCATCTCCAGAGTAGGAAAAAATTAGAGGATAAATAAATTAATCATAAAGCTCATAGGTTCCACTTTGTATCCCTGGTAATAGCCAATACATGCTTGTTGGAACCCCAGGCCCAGGAAAAAGTTAGTGTAATGATTTTCTACATCTCCTCACTATGATAGCGTGTTCAATATATGGTGAAACAACTTTTAGGGTGTTAAAAACCTTCTTAAATATTATTTTTTCAATAAATCACACTTCATGGTTTGAGAACCTGGGGCCACCGTAAACCTTCCATGGCCCTTGGAAAAGGACACTTGGCTTTAATGGACCCTTTGTTTGACTATGCATGTCTAACCCTAGTTCATGCATATGTGCTCCCATCTGCCAACCAAATTCATCATTATCTTGAAAAATTTTATTTTTTATCCTTGTGGTCCCTAATGTCACTATGGTGGAATGAAACTTATTAAGGTGCTTTGGGTCATCCCTGACATGATTTTCTCATATCATTACTCATAACCCAAGAACTTTGGACCATGGTTTACAATCCCCATAACTAGACTATTCAAGTGGATTTGAAATCCTTGAAATTACATTACTATATATTATACCATTTCTCAAATAAGGTATGTGAAACTCCATTCACAAAAATTTTGGTGGACCACACCATGTGATTATAAACCACATGGAATAGGGCCTGAGCCTCCCCAACTAAAAAAGCTAAACTTCCCTAGGGTGATAGAACCCATCCTTTGATATATTTCCTTTTACTTTTAACTTCTTCATCTAGATATTTAAGTCTTCATAAATCTTTCATGGCCCTTGGAATAAATTGGGGTCCTCTTTTATTGACTATGCATGTAATCCCTATGGTATCATGAATACGGGCTTCTGACTTACCAACTAGAGACATCTATTCCTTACAAGAAAGTAATTATGATCCTTCTAAGACCTAGTAACACTGTGGAAAAAATAAACACCTTAGGGTGTTTTGATTCATCCCCAATATGTTTTCCCCATTCCATGTTCACTAATTTGAACTTTTAGGTTGTAAATTATACCACCCATACTCCAACTATTATGGTGGACTCAGCTTCCCTAATATTTCATTATCCACCAATACCATCTCCAAAAAATTTCATGACTAGGAAAAAAGAGTGGGGACAAATTTATTTGGCCATGATAGTAATGCATAAGGGAATTGACCTACCAACTAGAGGAATCTCCTCCTTGCAGAGAATAAACCGTAATCTTCATAAGCCCTGACAACATAGTGAAAGAACTCAACACCTTAGGGTGTTTTGGTTCATCCTTGGTATGTATTACCCATTCTATTTTCACTAATCAATTCCTCGAATCAAGACTTTAAACTACACAGTATTTTATGACCTGACAGCAAGAATTGAAAGTGCATAGCATTTCACATCCTTATTGCATGATGTTAAAATGCACAGAAGATATCCTTACCACATGACATTAAACTGCATTGAGAACATTACTTCAGAAATAGTATATTACTAGCATTAAAAGTATGATCTAGAAGACCCTAAACTACATCACAACAATGGTCTAGTTTTAAAGACCTTAAAATAGCCAACTGAAAGAGACACAATTCTTACAAGTTTGAAAATACAAAAAGGGAATCCTGGGAAAAAATCATGTCTTCACTTTCTAGGCATGTGCTTTGTGTGTTATAGGAAATATTGATCACTCATAAAATGGAAAAGTCACAAAACACTTCATGATAAAAACCTATAAGTGGGTGGACTAAGAAAAATCCAATTTTATGCCTGATAAGCCTTCCCCTATATGAATCTTAGGAAAACATTAAGGAAATATAAAATAAAAAGATATAAATCTTTTATGGATCATCATTTTCCCTAAAAAATAAATCTATCTCCCTATTTACATTGAATTAATAAATAATTAGAGAATTCTCCCTCTAGGACAATCATATTTTACTGAAATTATCCTTTCAAATCAAGTGATCTCAAGAAAAATGGATCAAGTATATCAATGAGGAATCTCGTGTTGCTGGTAATTTATGATAATTTATCAACAAAAATCTATTTTGATGTAAACATTAAAATTTAGGCATTTAGGTTTACTTGTAATTGTAAAAAGTATGGGTATCATTAATGATTCATAAGATATCAGATCAATGAAACATCATGCGCATCATGAATAAAGGAAAGATGGACAAAAACATATAAAGTTTAGAGGATTTATTCATTGATAAAGTGCACAAAAAAGAACAATATCAAGATTTTGAATCCTATCTAGTGATTCTATTAAAACAAAAATATTTTTTATCAGACTATAATAATATTTGATCAGTTTAATTTTTCAAATCATCTATAGTCTGTTGAGAACTGTCAATGGAATGTTGGAGTGTAATTCCCTCTGCCTCCTTCACTGACACCTTAGGATGAAGAGTCTCAATAAAATAAGATAACTATTCAACTCATTTTTACCAATCTATACTAAATATGGTGAAATCATAAGATGGGATCTGGTATTAGTTTTGAGTGCTTGGTATTTTTCTATTTTTGCAGTCAATAGATCCATATGAGCACGTATCTAGGAGGTTGTGTGATGCCTCTACTCAATCACCTCTAACACTTCCCTTATTTACTGGTCCAAATAACCTTTATCATCAAAATTTCATAGGCCCTTCTCACTAATAAATAGTTTTTGTTGGGTCAGGATGATTTACAGTATGATATCATATAATGGATAGCGGTTAAATCCACCTACCCCCAAATCATGAAAGAGATGGAGAAGGAATTACTCTTTCTCATGGAATGTCTCCAAGAGAGTTTTGGTAATCACAGTATGAATATTATTTCAAATTAACATGTATCATGATTGGTCTTCTTCAACTATTGAGGTATTAATGTTAGAAATAAGAAGGATTGGTTGAGTTTATGAAGAGGTAAGAGAAGAATTGTCATGTTCTCTTCTCTCAAATGATGCATCATTCACCACTGATACTAAAGAACCATCTTACTAAAATAATTCTATCTATATGATGGGATTTTCTTCACCATGAATATAATACTTCATTGGAGGCTTAGTGAACTCTTGAATTTACTCTGTTACTGCTACAGATATGGGGTTTGATGAAGCACAAGGTCTGTCCACATGACCACTAATCTATTTAGTACCCCACATGGGTAGGATTCCACCCAAGTCTGGTTATAGTCATAAGATAGGAATATAGTGGCACTAATAGGTGGAAGAATGATCTTGGAATTTGTGTCTTCACATTCCAACATAAACCAAAATTGACGAATTACCATGGGATTTCATTATCACCGCATGTTATTAGAATATATATGAGAACCCCTTTGAATGAAGCTAAATTAGTGAGAGAACCAATAAGTGGTATAAGTTTTGAAAATAAACAACTCATCAACATAGTTCATGAGAACCCCATCCCAAATGAAGATTTTATATGAATTCTCATCAAGGGATCTATTGACGTTATCCACGATTGGCTCGGTTAGTGTGGGATAGGGCATGAAGTTGAAATGATAGGGATAAATTCATATGTCAATGACCTCATCAAGGCATATATGTATTTACTCAACCCCAAAAATACTCAATATCTTAGGAGAAAAGGAGGCATCAGGGATCCCAATAGTGTTATGGTATTTTTAGTAATGGAAATGATCCCCTATCAATCCAAATAAGAACTAGAAATGGTTTAAAATCATTTAAGGGGTGTTTCCTTTATGGATATAGATTACAAGTTTGTATAGGATAGAAAGAGTTAGTATAGATAGATTAAGAGGTCTCCCCTATTCTAATTGAGATACCATCACCAGTGTCCTCACTCAAATTCCTAGGAGAGTATCCCCAACTAAGTAAAGCCATCTGTTTATAAATATGGATAAAAACATCGCTAGATAAATACTCTAGGATACGTATGGTCTCACCTGATACCCCCATATGTTATAATCTCTAGCCTAAATGATTTCCCAATATGATCCCACGATGTCACAAACCTGTTAGGAGGGGCACCAGTGATGGTGTATAGCAGTTGGTTGAGTTCTGCTACGGCTGAGAAATATGTTGATCCAGTAATTAAGGGAAAAATTGAGTATATAATGAAATACTTCATTATATTATCTTTTAAAATGTTAAGAGTATATCTTTTTAAGATCATAGTTATTTTCAGGGTCGTCCTAGACGTCTGTGGTAGGAAGAAACTCATCATACATCTCCCCAAGAGGAGATATCCCACCCAACCGGTAGATATATTAGAGGATGATTCCATATTAACCATGGGATAGATGGAATTAATTAATTATAGGATAAAAATTTCTAATAAACTCCTTAAGAAGTTTTGAATGATGATACATTATGAACTTATAAATCCATGCTTCCTCGTAAAGGTAAATAGCATGCAGCTGGTCGGAAAATTCTGAGTAACTCTTTCAAACCCAGAATGGCCATTACCATTCATCAAAGAAATTAATACAAGGTCACAGGTCCCATTTTGAGCTCTATGCACTTCTCATATTATTCATGGAGGATACAAATATGCACGAATAACTTTGAGAAATTGGATGGTGGGAAAAATCACATCCATCTAAACCTTAAGGGGAGTTTTCCAACATATATTAAAAACTATGGGATTATACCACGAATAATTGAATACCTTCAAAAATAATTGCTTGAACATAATCTAGGGAATATGAAATCCATCAATATGGAATATTTTAACCAGGTGTTGGAATGATAGCATCACCCAGTAGACTGAATCCATACAAAGGAAGTCAGTGTGACAAGGGGTAACTTTGAAGATAAAATGGGATAATCCACTTCAAAACCTCATTTTTTTAGTGCAAAGTATACCTAGGGTTAACATTTTGATTCCCAATAATCATGGACCTCTAGCTGACCATGGCGGAATATTTATAGGAACTGGAATCCATTTTAATGAAACTAAGAATCATATTTTATATGAGAAAAAAATCTTGTAAAAAGTGGTTCATAACTCTGATATTATCATGAAAATCACATGAACTATAAATTTATTTTAGATCACATTACCTGGTATTAGTCTTGTGAAACGCATGACCCATATAGTACCTCACAAATCACATGACCCATAGAGGTTTCCAAAATTTCATGGCCCATGAAGCACCTCGCGACAGCATGATATGTTATGAGACTCGCAATCATGTAACCCTAAGATGGTCACGCAATCCACATAAAGTTCAAATGATCACATAACCAAACTAGAAGATCATATAGAGCGGACAAGACAACCATACAACCAAGGATCTAGATCAAGGTTCAATAAATTATCGATAATTTATTCGCGGTTTGTTTAAACAAGTTCAGAGACAAGGAAGTCACATCGAATATTGCAAATGAGTCTCACGAAATATTCTTTCAATTAGTTCTTTTAGAGGGGTCTTGTTAAAGGGATCTTGAGATGAGGTCTTATAAAGGAGTCTGGCGATGAGAGAAATCATGGGAGATTTGTAAGTCGAGGTCAACGGTGGAATGAGGCATGCCTTCAACCCTATTTATAGAGTTCTCTAGGGAATACCAAAGGTCACCCTAAAGACTAGATTTCACCCAATACACAAATCCAAAGAATCCCTAAAAACTCAGGCAAGAATTTACTATCCTTATAAATGATTCCTTTTACTTTTGGATGTTTCTCCCAATGGGGGGCATTTTTTGACACACTCTAAATTAGCACTGGAAAATCTAGAATATAAAAAATACCTAAATAATTGGTATTATTTTATCTGAAAAAAATGAATGGAAAGTGGATGAATCAAACATATCATGTAACCTTTATATGTACATGTGATCACATGACCTTTGGAAGGTCATGTGAATGGATTATGCGTTGCACATGATCTTCTTATAATCACGCAAATCCCCTTTGATAATCCCTCTAGTTTTTATGAAGGAATCCTAAAAAGAACTAATAATAATGAGAAATCAACAAGATCAAATACTATGATCATGTGAGTTTTCAACCAATAGATTCCTAACAATCATATAATGCCCCTTGTTAAATAAAGGTGGAGAAAGACAAAAGCCTCATGAGAAGAAGGGTTACGTTGATCTTCACACGACATTATTAGGAGACTCACAAGACCCAACAGATCCCATGGTTGTATGACCACCTTGTCATGCATGAGCATCATGATGAGGACCTTTGAAGCATCCATTCAAACATATAATTCCCCTATGGATCAAAAAACAAGAATAATTTTTTTCCATGGTAATGCTTGTGCATAATTTTGAGATCTATCATTGATCACGTGATGCATCATAGACAATAAGAGTGATTGTATATGAAAATGCTTGCATGGCATCTCCAAATTCCTTTTACTTGTAAAATAATCAAGGAAATAAAGATAGGAAAACGATTGAGGTTCTCAAGAAGGGGGATATGATAATATTCATGAGAATGAGTTATGTGCCTCATGTAATAGCCATTGGTCATGAAAAGGCCCTTTGATAATCCAACTCGGTCAAAAAAGGACTCTAAAAGACCTCCTTAGTCTCACAAAGAACCCCAAACAAGTCATCTTTGATCATATGAAATACTTTCCATGGGCATCCTGATCTTGAGAAGACTCCTAGACATGTTGGCCTAACCTTGTGAAGGTTGTTTGATATGTCAACATGATTAGGTGAGATCCCTTTGATAGTCTAGGTTCTAGTGAATATGGAAATTATGGGGTATTCTTGCATTTTTTGAATATAATGTGATGCCTCAAATGATCTGCAACAAGATCATGCAAAATGTGTGATGAAAAAATCCTTCCATCGACTCGAAATAATAATTTTGAGATACGCACCATGAAATTTGGTGCATAACTAGGGTGGTGAGACCTATAAATCCCTCACCCTCAAAACCAAAAACATACATAGATGATATTGACTACTATAAGGGATCACAAGAGTGTACTTATAAAAATAGTCATGAAATAAAAAAGGGATTCCATAAGATAAAATCTAGGGAACGACCTAAGGGATCACACAGCATGAATATGTGATTTTCATGATTACTTTATACATCACATGAAGGACTTCTAGAAGACCATAAAAATCATGCGAATGTGTTTCTACATGTTGACTAGGTCATGTGAAACCTAAATACGCTAATTATTGGAAAACCTTAAGGCATGTGTGCAATAAGGACTGAAAAAGACTGAAAAAATATGGAATACTTATGCGATGATAGATACATTGATCTTCATATGCTTGGAATGACCTACCCAAATCATTAGATAGCCTCTAGACATGTTACCCAAAACATGTGGCAATATCAGGACATGTCACCCAAGTCTTGTGATATCCCTCAAACATGTCAAAAAAGTCTTGTGAAATCCACCAAACATGTTTCCTAGGTTTTTTGATGTTCCTCATACATATCAAACATGTATTTCAAACCCCTTAGGACATGTCTCTCAATTATTTTGAAGATATTAGGACATGTCACCAGAGTCTCACGATATCCTCCAAACATGTCACTAACATATTGTGAAGTCCTTTGGTCATGTCAACCGAGTCTAACGAGGCTATCCATATATTTCATCTAATTAATGGGATGATCATTGAGAATTTCATCCAAATTTTGCAATGTCTTAGAGGCATTCCATTCAGGTCATGTGATGTCCTCCAGAAATTCTATCCAGATCATTAAACACTATCAGGAAAAGCCTTCCAGATCATGTGATACCCTCCAAACATGTGATCCAGATCATTTGAAGTTCTCTGGGCATTCCATTCAGTTCATGTGATGTCTTACATACATCCCATCCAAATCATGAAACACCCTTAGGACAAGTCGTCTAGACCATATGATGTCCTCCAGACATGTCTGTGGTGATCATGTGATAGACTCCCAGACGTTTCATCCAAATCATGTGATTTCCTTCATATAAATCAAATGGATCATGATATTGGATTTGAACACATATTCTTGGAAATAAAGACATGTCCAAAAATCCTTAAATATGTCCAGACATCCTCATACATGTCATGATGATAATTAGGACATGTCAGGTTGATAATCAGTACATGTCAGGCAGATTCCCTAAGAAATGATAACCTTGTCTAGTGGACATATTTGGGTATACCCCTAACTAAACTTTGATAACATTGATTATTTTCCAAATATGATACATTTTATATCATTCTAAGACTAATATATAATGGGAATCCACATTTTTGTAATTACCTAAATGTCTCTGACATTTAAACCCATGGGACCCAAACTCTCATATGGGTTCATCTCCCTACCTTAACCATCAGCAGATTAAGAAGTCGACTAAACTATATGGACTCTGATTCTTATAATAATTAGGATACAAAGGATTCCTTCATAATTTATTAGGTCCATATCAAAAACCCCATAAGTTACACCTTATAAAATCATTTTCACATCCATATGCAGTGAAACTGATTACTTATTATCCATTGTTTCTCACACTGAGCATGGATCACGTGGGCTTAGGGATTTTCAATGATCATATCATTAGTATAATGAATCACCCCTATCTATGGAAACATAATTGTTTAATCCCAAGTCAACGACATGATATGAATTCCCCCATATAATGGAATCCACCTTAGGGTAAGTTTTGAGGGTGAGATCAAACTATGATGACACTGATTTCTTTCATTAACAGGATACATAAGATTCCTTCCTGAGGCTCAAGTTCAATACCTAGTTCATAAGTTACTTCATATATTTACTTTATACATAAAGTTAAACTATACTATTTTAATCAACTATGTGGGTTTTGATTCTTGTTTTAAAAAAGATATATAGGATGCCTCATAAAGGTTTAACCCCATCCTAGAAATATTAATCACCTCCCTAGATGGCAGTAAACTCCATAGATCCTAGTGATATGGATTCAAATTAGCTAACCATTAATTGGAATCATATTTATAACTTCAAATACATACAAATGGACTCATTAATAGACCACCCTTTACACATGGATGGATTCAATGATTGATCATTTTGTTAGGGAAACCAGTCCTGTATCAGTATTAGGAAGATATTCTAAAGAATTCATTAAATATATAATAGAGCCTATGGATAGGAAATAGTTCCCCCAAAAAGGGTGTGATGAGCCCAACCTCCCATAATCTCAACCAATGTGAGTTTCTAAGTACCATTAGGTATGAAACTTCAATTGATTACCTACCTTTGGAAAGTAGGTCCATACTCAGTTATGGATCTGGGAACCATGGGAGTTTCTATTAGGTATGATAATGGTAAACCTAATGTGAATGCTTTTACAAACATTAACCACCCCCCCCCCCCATACACACACACACACACACAATAAACCTTTAGGTGAAATCATGCATGTTTTTTCATTATAAACAATCACTAACTTTATCTTATCCTCTATCATCTACAAATCAAGCTCACCTCGAAACCTAGGAGGCATATGATACAGAAACTCCTAAAATTCACTTAAACTATGAGTTTTCTCATCCTAATAAGTATGAAATACCATATACTCTATAAATGGAGGGTATACTCCCTACTCAATATGTAAAGGATACACCCTCTACTCGTGAGATAAATATGCCTCTTGATTGGGTCCCTAAATTTAATCCCCATTACCCAACAGATCAGTGGTAATATTTTTTTCATGAACATTCCTAATAACCCTAGTTGTCTATATAGAAAGTGGAATACTATAGTTAATAATATGATACCATAGTTATTAAAACATATCTAGGTGAGTTAACTCAATAAGTACATATATTTAATCATAAATAACATGTTATATGATGCATGTACCATCTTTGTTTGTACATGATGAATGATAACATAGAGTTCTAAGTCAACTAATAGATTATTGGAGTCATGGATAAAGGTTAAAAGAGATATACAAACCTATGATAGTTTCCCTAGTTTGAAAACTAAGATCAAACCACCTTGACACCTTTCCCCTGAATTTCTTAAACAAAACATCACAATACTTTTAACTCCAAACTTTTTCCCAATGGCACAACCAACTTTGATACCACTCTGACCCGATTTGACCCACTAGAACCCTGATTGGGTAGGTAATTAGGATGATTTTTCTACCCCCAAGTCCACCTCCAATCAGCTAGGGGTGGTGACTAGAATCAAGTGGACATGTCATACACATTAGAGGATTTATCCTAATAAATATTCACATATCTATATATCTCCAGAACAAAATATAAAGAATGTAAATCTAGATATGAAGGTGAACTATAGAGTAACATGCATGTGAAAAAATATATAATCCATAATAGTGTGAAAAATGAAACGATAGAAATAAAGGTAAGTATATAATACCAAAACCCAAAAGTCAAGACCAACTTAGAACCACCTATAAGGAAAATTCCATGTCACACCAACTCACAACCTAAGAAATATCAACATCAGACACCATTGAGCATTAATAATCTTTAATTACATGTCCTTTTTAATTTCCACTAAAAATTTCATCATCTTTATAGAACACAACATGTTTAGTAACAACACCCATATAGGGGTGAGTATAAAAAACCCAATAATATTCCCTAGTAAACAAAAAATAAGGAAACAATAATTTAGCTCAGAACCAAGGTCAAAAAGAGAAAGACCTGCAAATTCTATAGAAATTGATTTAAACAATAATAATTAAGAATCATGTTTTTATACCATCTAAAATTCATAACATGAAGTCACTAGAACACCTCATATGTTGTAAGACCCGTAACACTTAAACTACCCTGCTTCTATACCTTCTATGTCGTCTATATGTATTAGTATTAAAGGACCCACACCTCATCTAGTGAAAATTATATTTATTTAGGGAGTACTAACCCCTATGGAGGACCCTCACTTCATCAAGGGAAATGTATGTTGATCATGGGAGTACCGACTCCCTAAATGGAGGACCTATTTCCTAGAATATAAGGGAGTTCCCGAACTCTATTAGGGATATGGAAGGAAGATTCTAAGATTCAATGGAAGTGGTGGGGGAAGTTCCCAACATTGGATTTTCATCAGTTTCATCACTTTACATGAACATATTTAACTATAATTTAATAAATAAATAAATTAATAGTTATTTAAAAATTATTAAATAAAATATATCATTTATGTTTGGACCTTAACTCGACCTGACTATCCTCCTCAAATTTATTAAGCCTTGAATAATAAAATATTTATTAAAATTAATATTATTAGTTCAGAAAATAAATAAATATTATATTCCATAAACTTATAAAAAAATATTTATTCTAATATTAATTTAAAGAAATAAATATTTATATTAATCTATTCACTAAACTAGTGAATACTTACTAATTTATTTATTATCATGTGAATTATGAACAAGAGATAAAATTCAAAGCAACATGGGAGTAGCCTAGTGGTTGAACCCTATAGTGGTGTTTTGGGAGGTCTTGGTTTCGAGCCTCCCCGTGAACAATTAGTTAGTATTTCCCTTTGTTTCCCCCTTCCCTAGATGATGTAAAAAAACAAGAGATAAAATTCAACTCATATATTCTAAACTTGAATATCTAGTGATAAAATTTATGTGACTATATTAACATTAATAATTATTATTCCACAAGTTCAAAATAATATTTATTCTTAATATTATATTTAATATTATTTATTGAGATTCTATATACATTTTTTGTGTGACCCTCAAAGCTACTTTCTCAATTGAATTTATTGAACTTAAAAAATTTCCAAGATCAAAATCAAGAAACATGTCAAGGAACCCATAGATAAATAATTTAATGTCCCAAAAACAACAACCTTCCAATTAATGATAATATATAATATAAAATCTTTGTCTCAATATCTCATCAAGTAGGATAAAAACTTATTTCATCACCCTATATGCTTGATATATCTTTCTTTAACTTTTAAAAATTAAATCACTGATGAACTACCATGGCCATGATTTTTATTATATAGTTTTATTTCAATTAAAAGGATAGAGATATATTCATACATTAACTCGAAATAGAAAAAATCCTTTCTTGACTTATTCAATTAATGTCATATCACTTAAAATGAACCCAACATATGATACCTACACATGAGAATTAGTCATCACATTTTCATCCATATATAAAAGTATTTGATTTGTGATATACATTTATAATAATCTCATGTTTTGGGACCAATACACACTTCCATGGATATTAATGTCCAATGACACATATAACATGTGGAATTATTATTAGTGAGCATATCCTTATAACCACCTAATCTTGGATATTACCAAGTGTGAACTTTATGAGAAGAATCCTCAATATATTATGAGTCTCCAATGTCTGATATTAAAACATAATGTGTGTCCAATTAGACAAATTTTATCTACACTATAGAAAATAGGTTTAAGTATGTTTTCATAGTATTCCTAGTTTATCATTATAGTGTGGAAATGTTATAACATTTTAATGTGAGAAATACTCTAAAGACATTATGTAACACCCTGAGATATTAAAAGAATAAATTTTCATTCAATATTATATGGGACATGAAACATCAATCTTAAACAACCCATGAAAGATAATTATTTTAATTTGATCTCTTTGATAGCTTGTGGAACATAGAACCTCGAGCCTAAATGAACTGTAACATAGTATATCATTATAAACTAGAGATTAAATTGACGAGTATGAATAGTACTAAATAAATTATGAAAATTTTGCTTATCTTTTGAATAGAAATAAAATAATACTCATTTAAAAGAAAAGGAAATATTTTCTGAAATAATTTATTTTTCTAAAAAAATGGTTTAGTCGTACTTGGCCCACATAATTTAAATTTTTTTTACAACTTTTAGAAACTTTATTCTAAAAAATAAATTCATTTTTTAAATCATAATTTATAAATTATCTTTGGCTTAATTTTTTGAATTTTTTTTTGAAAAGTTTCATTTTTTGATGAATAGTGAAAAATACTGATATTTTTTGAAAACTTCATTTTCATTTAAATAATTTACATTGTTAAATTATACTTTAAATTGTTTTTAAATTAAAATTAGTTTAATTATATTAAAAATTAACTAATTTATTCCATTTTAATCAATTTCATATTAAATTTTAATATTAAAACCTTCTATACTTATGAGAATGTTATCTTTGGAAACTCACTTTTTCATTGCATCTGTGGGTTTAATTTAAAATTAGATTATAAAAATTATATGAATTTAATTTTGAAAATTGGATTCAATATTTGGAATAATAATAATATTTTATATTATTTAATAAGTTCAAATTAATTTTTGACCATAATTAGTAGTAAAAATAGTGCAAATTAATTTTCGTGGTTAAGGTAAAAACTGATTTTCTAGGGGTGAAACTAAGAAGATAAGGGTTAAAATAACCTAAAACATTACCAACACCAATTTTATGGACATATTTAGACATTATAAACTTTAAGGTTTGATAATGACCCTTTTTTGAGTTGTTTGGAATAATAAAAACATTATTTTAATTGAATATTTTCAAAAATTCCCCAGTGTCCTCTCCCCCACTTATAAAAGGTCCGTCCATCTCCTCCCTTATTCACACTTAAAAAGCTATTCGGTTTGGAAAATACCTACCCAAATCACATCCTTACTCCCCTTAAAAGTTAATAGATCCATTTTTTTCATAAATCCAACCTAGGGATTATTTTGGTGTAAAACTAATGAAGTTGTTCGATTAAGAGGTGATATTATTAAACGAGAATTTTTATTTTATTTCTTATAAAACATCCTTTAAGTATTATTAAACAATAATTATATAATATCTTTGTATAAACCATATAATGATATATTATAATTTTAATATCATGACCTATATCAATCTCATCTTCCTTTAAATGGTAAATAAAACCACCAATCGTGTATACAACGGACTACCACCTCACGAGCCGATATAATTCATTTTCTATCACCGCCTTTCAATTATAAAATTAATGATAGATTTAACACATTTATAATATATTTATGATTTTATTATACTTATTTAATTTTAATATCACATATACTCTTTTATGTTCCATTCCTTTAAAAATACAATAACATCACTCGTGTATACGAAGGACTATCATCTTGTGTAGTGATGTGATTTATTTCTCACTTACATTTTATATGGATGGAAATAAGGAAAAAATTAGTGAATATATTTAATATATATTATATAATATTGATTATTTAAAATTAATATGTCTCCTACTTCCTTACTCTTTCACCCATTAAGTAAATGATAATGTTGTGTGTGCATGCATGTGGCCTACCATCCCCAAAAAGCAATGTGATCCATTCTCTATGTCCAAATTTCAATAATGAATATTATTGAGTAAGAATTTACACTTCTTAATTATCCATTACATTAGTTTTGTAAATCAAAAAAACATATTAAAACTATTTTTTCTAACTTTTATATCTCAAATGTTTTAGTATTTTTTTATAAAACATTACTTTGTACCTAACATAGAAATAATTCTAATATATTACGAATATGAACTTATCACTATTCAATAGGATCCATAAGATTAATTATTTTTCTGATTCATCGGACTAACCTTTATTCTAACCAGTGGTTATACTTTTGTCTTGACTGTCATACTGATAAAATTCATGACCATTGGACTGATAAGCATACTGATACATCAAACGGATCCTCATTATGTTTATCTTACTAAAAATGATAAGTAAGTCCATAAGACTATCCTAATTTTATAATTTAATTATATAGACTTTGTTTATATCATAAAGAATACGATTTATCATTTTAATGGTGCTGAAAAAATGATGTCATACTTTCAGTTATAGATGAGTTGTCAAGAGCCAACTATCCAAAGACCTTGAAAATGACTCAGAAATATGAACATTGGAGCTTCCTATATAAATATCCAATAATTTAAAGATATTTGAGATGGTAAATTTCACAAACTAATTATTATAATGATATATTAGTATGAACTTATCATTCTTAGTCTCTGTATTTACTTATAGAGTTTTCGTTTAAAGGAATCCTTGTTAGGGTTGTTTCCTTTTGAACTTTTGATTTTTTTATTCTATGTATGTTCATTGTTATGATCAAGGGATTTTAGGGATATGAAGATAGTGAACCTAATTCATCAGATCGGGGGCTTTCAGAAATAGTAAGACAGACATCGATCATCATATTGAGGGATTCTAAGGATAGGAAGATAGATTCTGATCTTCTTATCGAGGGATTTCCTGGAATGTAAACACAAACCTTTATAAGAGGTATAAAATTGTGTATAAATTTAGTCAAGGTTTCTGACTACCTTTACTCTTATGTTTGGAAGACTGAAATCTTTTAATTTAGATTTTCATTCTGACATTTACTAGTTATTTTATTGCTTGTTTTTACAAGTATTTATTCCTCTTTGCATATTATTAGAGAAAGTTTGTTTTACAAATATTTCATATTAATTTTTATCATGTATCTTTGATTATGATTTAAACATACCCTTATATAATTATATGATCTATGATACCAATTATGATACTCTAATCATCAGACAATCTATGAGTCTCATCATATTACTTTAAGAGGTATTGTGTTTTTTAAAGTTTAATTGTTTAAACTATAATTCACCCTACCTCATGTAATAGTAACTATATTAGTTACTATTTTGATCCAACAATTGATATCAGAGAAGGTTCTACTACTATATCTTGTTGGGTTTTTACCTTCTTTTATATAATACAAGGTTATTTAGTTTTGATATAAACTACTTGTTTATAAAACTTATTACACTAATGTGTTTGTGTAGAAAAATATTTTATATTTCTTAATAAGATGGTAGGTATGAATTTTGGATCTATTGATAATATAAATCCTATTATACCAACAATTTTTTATGGGAATGATTATGAGTATTGGAGAGATATAATTAAAACCTTTGCGATCAACACTGGAGTTGATAATTTATGAATGCTTGTTGGGAAGTGCAAGATTCCTGATAAAGAAGTTTCTTCTTTTACTAATGTTGAGAAGTTAGAATATCAGTTGAACTAAAAATTTAGAAGTAATTTACTATGTTCTATGATAATGAATATATATATCCATATAACATACTGTAAAGATAGTAATAGTATTTATATTAAGTTGGAATTAAAATATTTTGGTACATCCAAAGTTATTGAAATAATAAGATCCATTATTAGAGATGATTACTAAGCCTTTTATTTTTTACATGGTGAGAAAATTTCCAAGATTCACTAAAGGTTTATAACTATTATCAATTCTTTACAGTCTCTTGGAGAAAAAGGTCTTGATGATGATATTTTGTTTGAAAGTATTATTCATATAATTCCAAATGAGTGGGAATATAAAATAACTGATATTGATGAAATAAGGAATATTACCAATCTAAGTCTGGATGATATTATTGTTACCCTCAAGAAATATGAATGAATATTGAAGAGATATGTTTAAAAGGCTAAAAATAAAAATGGTGGAGTTTATTTTGAAACTACTCCAACTATTCCTACTAAAGTTTAGTCAGTAGAGAATGTAGTAAATTCTATAAATAAAAATAAATTTGTGATTGAATCTGATTCTATTTCATTAACACCTTCTAAAAATGAATTATAAAATCTTTTAAGAAGGATGAAAAATATCATGGGAAAGAAGGATTTACATTATATATATAAGAAAAGTCACCAAGATAATAATGAAACGAAAAATTCATAATTTACTTATTATGAATGCAAGAAGGCTGGACACATCAGATCGGATTTTCCTAAGATCAAAAGTAAATAAATGAAATAAATAAATACAAATATAAATAAAAAAGAAATATTATAATTCTAAGAATAAGAAAAGTCTAAAAGTGTCTAACACATGGATTTTTAGTGGTGGAGATTCTTTAGAAAGTTATTCTGGTAATGAAAGTTATGGATAGAGGAATATCGGTTTATTTTCCAAAGTACCTATAGTAAATCAATGCCTTATGGATAAGGTGAAAACTAATGAATACCTTACCAATTTATCCTTAAATTCTAATTATCCTGAAAGTGATAATGAGAAAAATTATACATCTTATGATGAAGAATATTCTTCATGGAATTAGGATAATACTCTATCAATTTATGAAGAGGTTTATAGGTCTTCAAAACTATTGGAAAATGAGAATTCTAAAGTTTGTAAAAAACTTTATAATTCCAAAGATAAACTTTCTAAGGAAAACTCAAGAATAACTCTTTTAACTAATGAAATATAATATCTTTATAAATACTTTGATAAAACTAATTTTTAAAAAGATGGTATTTATAAAGAACTTTAAAAGGTCATTTTTGAGAAAAATAGTCTACAAACTAATATTGAGAACCTTAGTTATAATACTATTTCTAATTAGGATAAGAATTTAGTTGTAAAAATAAATTCATAAATTTATATCTTAAATAAATTATTATCTAATTTTACCACTAGTAAGTAAAACTTCAATAAAATGTATAAGAAAATTAAACCTTATGGTAATAATACTATAATGGGTTTTACTCATAACAAAACTATTTTTAGTAAAAAATACTTTATTCGTAAAATTTTTCTATTTTATACTAAGTGTCAAAGTTATGGACATTAGAAAATAAATGTTCTTTAAATAAAATTCAATATTTAGGTTTTCATAAAGAATGTTTTTCTAAGGAACTTAAATTTTCCAAAAATAATAATTTTGGACAAATTTGGTTACCCAAAATACTATTTTCTAATAATACTAGACCCAAGAAGGTTTGGGTTCTAAACATCTAATTCTTTTGTTTTCAGTAAAATAAAGAAAGTACCAAAAATAAAAAAAAAATAGTACATAAGTAGTAGGTGTTCCATACATATGACTAGAAATAAATATTTATTTAATAAGATTGTCAATATAGAAGGTGTAAAAGTCACTTTTAGAGATAATTAACAAGGATAGATCATTAGTATAGGTAACATTGTACTTCTTGGAAAATATATTATTTTATATTTTTTATTTATTATAGAACTTAATCACAACCATAAAATAATACATAAATTTTGTGATAGAGGTTATCTTGCAACCTGTAGGAATGATAATTGTATAGTACATAGTTCAAAAGATGAATTTAATCTTACTTCCAATTGGAATGAGAATATTTACACACTAAATTAGAAGACCTTAGGAGATAAGACATAACTTTTCTTAGTACAATGGAAGATCAATCTTGGTTATGAAATAGAATGTTAGGAAATTGTAACCTTATAAACTTATCTAAGTTGATTAAGAAAAAAATTTTAAGGATCTACCAAAACTTAGGTTTGATACTTCAAAAGTCTATGACCCTTGTCAATATGGTCAGCAATATAAGCCATGTTTTAAATCTATTAGTGATGTATCAACTTCTTATGCTTTATAGTTAGTGTACATAGACTTGTTTTTTCCTTCACAAACTAAAATTATTGGTGGAAAATAATATATGTGTGTTTTAGTTTATGATTACACAAAATACACATGGTTCTATTTTCTAACAAGAAAATATGAAGACTTTAGTTATTTTTAAAATTTTGTATCCAGAGTTAAAAATGAGAAAAGCCACTCCTTGATAACTATTCGTAGTGATCATGGTAGATAATTTTAAAATTCAAATTTTTAAAAAAAATTAAGAAAGGTATTAAAAATAACTTTTGATCACCTAAAAAACAACAAAAAATAGTGTATTTGAAATAATAAAAAGAGATATTTAATAAATAACTAAAACCATGTTGAGTGAATACTCAGTTACTAACCATTTTTGGATGTGTAGTGTGATTTCATTAATGGATATATACAGAAGAAAATTTATGTATAAAAACCACCTATTTTTGAAAATAAAAAACATCCATATCATGTTTTTAAACCTACCAAATCACTTTATGGACTTAAACAAGCCTCCAGATCTTGGTATGATAGGTTCACTGAATTTTTGTTACAAAATAATTTTTTTAAGGGAGTTGTAGATCCAACTCTTCTTATAAAATAAGTAAATAAAAATATTATGATTGTAAAAATTTATGTTTATGACATTATATTTGGTTCAACTCAAAAATCATTAATATATTCATTTACAAATCTTATGAAATCTAAGTTTGAAATGGGTATGATGGGTTAGTTAACATACTTTATAGGTTTACAAATTTCATCAAAACCAGAAGATACTTTTATATATCAACATAAGTATATAAATTATTTACTTAATAAATTTGGGTATGGAAACACTAAAATTATTAGTACTCCCATTGGTATATCCAATACTTTAGATCTTGATGAGGTTGGGAAACCATTTAATTAGAAAACTTTTAGAGGTATGATTGGAATATTACTTTACTAAATAGCTAATCATTTAGATTTAATGTTTTTAGTGTTTTTATGTGCTAGATATCGAGTCTATCTAATAGAATCCCATCTCAAAGATATATAAAAAAAATTCATTACCTTAAGGGAATTATGGATTTATTCATATTTTTTTCTTATGGAAATTTTTTTGAACTTAAAATTTTTTCGGATACTGATTTTGGTGGATGTAGAATGGATAGAAAAAGTACACCTAGAACATGTAATTTATTAGGATATTATTTAGTTTCTTGGTCATGTAAGAAAAAACATTCAGTATCACTTTCCAATATTGAAACTGAATATATGGTAGCTAGAAGTTGTTGTACTCATGTTTTGTGGTTGCAACACACTCACAGAATATGGCATGAGTTTTACTAAAACTCAAATACTTTGTGACAACATAAGTTCCATTACCTTAAGTAAAAACTCAGAACAACGCTCATGTGATAAACACATAGATATAAGAAACTATTTACTTTGGGATCACACAATAAAAGGAGATATAATTTTACAATTACTTATAATGAAAGAACAAATCTATGATATTTTTATAAAACCCCTTAGTTATAATAGATTTGAATACATTAAATAGAAGTTGGGAATGATCAATGTTTAATTATCATTCATATCTACTTATTTTTTATCAATATCCTTACATTAATATACTCATTTTTATAGGGGGAGTACAAATGTTTGAATAGTTAAAAAAAATTATTTTCATAATTTTTTAGTTTTATAAAAAAGTTTTTATCTTAATGAATTTTTTTATAAAAAATTTTCTTAATAAACTATCATAATATGTTTTCATAATAAAACTATCATAATTATTTTTCTTTATAAAACTATTGTAATTAATTTTCATAATAAAACTATCATAATCAGTTTTCATTATAAAACTAATGTAATCAGTTTTCATAATGAAACAATTGTAAACAGAATTTATAATACATTATCGTAATCAAACTTTTCTATAAAAACCAAGAAGAACATGTTACTAATACTGATAAAACTTTATACTCTGAAAGTTACTCTAATATTATTTTACTATTTACACTAATCCTTTCCATCAGTTTATAATTGTTTTTTTTATATTCTTTTATTTTTTATAAAAGAAAATTTGATTGGTTTTTAAAAAAAATTAAAAAATAATCATAATGATTCTTACCCTGAAAATAAGTTTAAAAGTATGATCATTGAAATTTATTGTTAATTATTTAGTTGATTTAATCTCAACCATAAGAGCAGTTATAGGTTAATCTAGTACATTGGAAGTTTTCTAGAATACAAACTTTCATTTTTTTTCATGCCTATATATGGGTGGGATACCCCATGTCCCACATTGGTTCTCTTGAAATTTGTTCCCAAACTCTTACCTCTCTTAAAGTACTCAATCCATTTGTTTTAGTGTTTGTTTGGAACCAGATTTAGTATGATGGAAGAAAATGAAGATTATGAAAAGTTTTAATGTAAAGGTTGGTAGAAAGAAAATGGTTTGAAAAGTATGATTTAATTCTCAAAATAATTATTAGATTTCAAAGTTTGGAGGATGTATGCATAGAAAAACTTGAAAAAAATAGATTTTCAATATCTAGAAATTGTTAGAGAATTTTACTCTTATATTAATTTTCTAAAAGGAGGTGATAAGGAAATAGTTTCTTTTTACCTATTTACAAAGAAATACATTATTTTTTATAAAATATTAGTAGATATTTTCGGTGTTCCTTCCATTGGAGAAGTTTTTTTACCTTCACATAGACTTCTTCAAAGACATGTATATTTTGATAAATCCAAGGTTGAGGCTTCATTATTTTTTTAAAAAAAATATAGGAAAGTTTTTTATATTTTACCTAAAAATAGAGTTTCTGAATTTTGTATTAAATAGTACTTAATACCCAGGAAATGTGATAGAGATACATTGAAAGTATCTGATATCATTATTTTGGACTATCTGGTAAATATGTGGTAAAAATGGTTAAATTTGTTTTCATTGCCATGGAGGCTATCAAAATTCAATCAATTAAATTGAAGATTGTAATTTTTCTATCCTTTATCAATAAATTACTTGTAAAGGTTATGGAAATTTTCAATATTGAAAATAAGACTTATCCCATGAGGGAGAAAGTATCATTTATTGGTGAAGATACGATTGCTAAAATGAGATTTGTTTTTCACTCAAAGTCAAAAAAAACTTATTGAAAAGGTTTATGGAGATACATCACAGGATCAGCTATCAAATAAATTTGTGGAAGTAAAGAAGAAGAAAAACCATATTCTTCTCCACTGAAGAAACAAAATAAGGTAAAGACAATGAGCAATGATGTGTTCAAAAAGTTTATGGATCATAAACTAAAGAAAAAAATATGTGATGCTGAATTTGGGTTAGATAAGGCTACTTATCCTTGAAAATACATTTTTTTAATAATTAAAGAAGGAAGAAAATAAAATAAAATAGAAGAATAGGATGGAATAAGAAAATTTATGTGAAAAATTATTGAAGAATGTAGAAAGATCTTCTGTGGATCCAAATATACCAGCTCCCTATACCAATAAATTTATTCCAAATGTCAGTATTATATTTTAAGAAACTTCCACAACACCATAACTAATCCCTTCAGTAGATGATAAGGTAAAATAAAAACTATATGTTGAATAATTAGTCTATGTCGTACCTGATATGGAATCAGTATCAAAAATACCTAGAAAGAGAGTTTTAATAATATCCATACAATTAGAAGAGGATCTTCATAAATAAGTTGAGGAATAAATCAATGAATAAGATAAAGAAGAATCTGAAGTATAAGAAAAATAAGAATAAGAATCACGGGAATAAGAAAAATCTAGAGAAGAAGTTTAAGTGGAAGAAAAAGAAGAATAGGATAAAGAAATTTATAAGGAAAAGACTCAAACTGATGAAGTAACGAAGGAAAAGAAATCATCAGATTCTTCATCATCCTTAACACCTTTACCTTCACAATCTAATAACTATGAAAAAAATTTAGGAACTCAAGAAGAAAAATCATCAACAGAAAATTGGGAAGAGTCATATTTTTAGGAAGAAGAACAATACCAACAATCAAATACCAAAGTTGATGATAAGGCAGAATCAGACAGAGATCCTGATATTATAAAAGTTTCTAAGGAAAAAAGTTCCAGAGAAATTTCTATACAAAGTTTCAAAGAATGTTGAAAATAAAGGGAAATTTGTTGAATTTGGATCTAGCATACCAAAACCTCCTCAGGTTGAGCCTGGTCAATCAAACTCAGAAGCTACAGTTTGTCAGAAGGGTTTTGATTATATTTTTCTTACCTTGAATAGGTTTATTGATTAGATTCCCTATCTACCTAACATATAGGAATTATTTAAGTTAATTTAGAAATTATTGAATGAGAAATTTTAATCACTTAATGTATTGAATGAATCAATGATCAGGATCAAGGCAAATTTCTAATTCTATCAAGAAAATTTTAAAATGAAAAATTCATCATACAATCAGATGGTAAAATGATCCAATCAAGTTAATTGTGATATCAAGGAACATGATGATAAATTTATTAAAGTAAAGATACTTTTTTTAGAAACTGTAGAATCTTTCAAAAAATTATCATCAGATGTATCAGATCAAGTGAAATTCGTGGAAGAATTCATAGATACTACTGATGATCGGATAGTTGAAGTAAAATTTTTGAAAGAAAAGTTTAATGATTTGGAGTCATAGAAAGTAGGATAAGATCATGTGAAAATTAATTGATCCTTATGAAGGATGAGTATAAAATGGTTACTAAGTAGATTGATAGTTTGAATACCACATTCTGAGAACAAGCTATCTTGGAAGATTAAATCAGACAATTAAAATCATCAGTGGTAGAGGCTCAGAAGGATCAACATGAGTTCAAGAAAATAATGTATTTTTTGAAAAATATATTTAATAAATAATTATAAATTTCTTTTATTTTGAACTCTCAATGTATAATTTATTTCAAACATTTGAACGATTGGTTAATGTGATTATCTTTTCATCTAATACTTTATGTTTTAATATCTTCTAATACTTTCTGATGTATTTTATTTATATTATTTCATGGATTATTAGTTAGTTTACAATTTATTATTTTTAATGTTATCTTTCCTAACCTTTCAGGAAATTATGATTAATTTACTAATATTTTTTTAAATCACAAAGTGGGGGAAGGTTTTAAAGTTTTTTTTAAAAAGGTGTAATTCACTAAAGGTATAATATATGTTTAACTGGGATCTCTCTAAAATAAGAAAAGTTTTGGGGGAGAAATATTCTTTAATGGAATAAGATTTAATACCTTTAATTGTATCATAAAATATTTATAGACTCAGGGGGATTTATGAAGTATTTCTTCAATGTTCTTAATGGTAAAGGGGTTATAAGTATTTCATGCTATATTTTTTCATTTTTTTTTTGGTTTGTGCTTTCCAAAAAGGGGGTGATTATTTAGTCAGAAGTTTTACTTCTTAATTTTACATTCCTTTAGTTTTTTAAATCAAAAACGCCTTCTTAAAACTATTTTTACTAACTTTTTATGTATCAAGTGTTTTAGTATGTTTCTGTAGAATACATTATATTTTACCTAAAATACAAATAATTATAATATATAAAGAATATGAACTTATACCTCTTCAATATGATCCATCATATTAAGGATGTGTCTGATTCATCAGACTAACATTTATTCTAACCAATGGTTAGATTTTTTTCTTAACTATCATACTAAAAAAATTCATGACCATCGTACTGATAATGGAACTGATAAATCAAACTAATACTCATTATGTTTATCATATTAAAAAAAGATAAGGAATTCCATCGGACTATCATAATTTTATAACTGAAATGTGTATATATTGTTTACATCATAAATAATATAATTTAGCATTATAATGGTGCTAAAAAAGGATGTCGGGCATTCAATTACAGATGAGCTGTTAGGCGCCAGCTGTTCAAGGTCATTGAAACTAACTCTAAAATGTGATTGTTGTAACTTCACCTATAAATATCATGTCATTTTAAGAGTTTGGAGATGATATATTTATAAAATAAAGTCTTTTAAATATTTATTTGTGTGAAATTCTCATTCTTAGTCTCAATAATTCTATACAAGGTTATCATTCTAAGGAATCCTTATTAGGGTTGTTTCCTTTAGAAATTTTAATTTTTTATTCTATGTCTGATCATTGTTATGATTGAAGTATTCCAGAGATGGGAAGATAGTGAATTAGATCCATCATATTGAGGGATTTTGGGGATATAAAGATAGACATCAATCATTTTATTGAGGGATTTTAAAGATAGGAAGACAGAGTCCAATATTTGTATTGAGTGCTTTCCTAGTAAGGAAAGACAGACCTTTACATAAGGTATAAAACTCTGGATACCTTTAGTTAAATTTACTATCTAACTTTACTATTAATGTCAAAAGATTGAAATATTTTAATATATCTTATAAATCATTCTTATTTTTACTAGATTTTGTATTTCTTGTTTTTATAAGTCTTTATTCTGATGTACATATTACTATAAAAAATTTGTTTTATAAATCTTTCTTATTAATTGTTTCATCATGTATCTATGATTACGATTTAAACATAATCTGATATAATTATATCATCTATGATACCAAATCTGATACTCTAATCATTTGACAATTTGTGAGTTCGGTCATATTAATTAAAGAGGTATTGTGTTTTATTAAGTTTAATTTTTTAAACTACTATTCACCCCCCCTCTTGTAATAGTAACCATCTTAGTTACTCTTTCAATCCAAAAATTATAAAAATTTATATAATTAAAAAAATGATATTTATAATATTAATATCATTTTGGAGATAATGGAACTATATAATATGTTTAAAAACCAAAACCTTCATGACAAAACACGCTAGATAAAATAAGGCAATTAACACCCAAAACAATGAAAATAATGAAATATTATTAACAAACGGGTGGTAAAATGTTATAAGAGGATCATATATGATATTATAAATATGAATATAGTTTGGTTATAAATTAATAACATGCTTAAAACTACTATAGATAAATTAGAGAATGTCCAACCAAAAGGAAGTGTGAGGTAAGGGGCTTCGTCTCAATTTCCCTTCATTGAGGCATATTCTATTATTGTGCACCTAATTTATTGATATGGTGTAAATAATGACCATTTTATATGTAATATATTGAATAATTCAAAATTAATGGTATTTTAATATTTAATTTTAATTATTTCAGCTAAGGGTATTTGGCTTGAAAATTACCAAGTGGTGAAGAATTTTATAACTCAATTTATTTTTGTTGGGTTATATTACATATTCATTATATTTGACATTCTAAGATTATGTGTGTAAATTATTTTGACAATATTATATTGTATTTCCACTTTTTATTTGGATTTAAATTTTATAAACATAATTGATTCATTGATTCTCACTTCCAAGTTATGATAATTGTAAGGTATTTTTTGTCAATTTCCATTTCATTGAGATATATTTGTTAATATGAACCTATTAATTTTTATATGGTGTATATAATACTACATTTTGACAACCTCTATGTGCAATTGAATCATAATTATAGGCTCCTGGTACTACTCTCAATCCTACCTCATATCCTTGAGTTTTACTCAGTCCCTGGATCCTAGCTATCTGAGAAGGCTTCCTATAGAACCTCTTCAGATGGCCCATATGGATTCACAGCCGACACTTCTTCAGAACCTGACCAAACTCAGTCTGAACATTCCATATTTTCCTAAAATAGAATTATAGTGTTGAAGACTCACTCCCTGGAGGTCCACCTAAATCTCTAGCCTAACTACCCTATTGAGACTCCTCATGGCCCTAATTTTTACTACCTAAAGCATCACCAATCATCTCACCTGACATCATCACTTAGCTCATATAAGACCAGTCCATCAAGTTTCCATCATCTATCAAAACTTGACTCACCACCTCTAATAATGAGTTCAACCTAAATAATTTTAACTGAACCCTTATGGCATGCTGCAATCCATCCTTGAAATGATGCACTCTGGCGATATCGTCACCCACCATAGAAGGTGTGAAATGATACAAGTCAGTGAAATTATCCACATAGTCCATGACAGATGTATCCCCCTACTAGAGATTCATTAACTCTTAGGCTATGTCCTCCTTTAGTATCTCTGGAAAGAAGTGATCAAAGAATATAGCCTTAAAATCATTCCATGAAAATCTCTCATATATGACTGCCTGAACCTATACACCCCACCAGCACTTTTTCTGTCCTTTGATAATGCATGTCACTAGCTTCACCCTCTTCTTTGGGGGTGTCTTTCACTAATCAAAAATAGTTTTCACTAAATATATCATGTTTTATTCCTCCTGTGTTAGACCCTCACCCTAAAATAATAGTGGGTTCTAATATTTTAACTCCCATTCTAGGTACTCCATAGATTTTTCACTCCTTGAGCTCCCATGTCGATGACCTGTATAACTCAAACTATGCTCTCTCATGATCTTCTCGTCAAGCCATCTCCCAAAATTTGTCATATTAAATGATTATACCACCTATACTAAAGTTTTTACCTATGGATCATTATTATCCCAACTATTTGGGGCCTCATCCCAACCCTCAAGGTCCTCATCATGTGCACTCTCATGTAGCACCATGTCACCTCCCTCCTAACATTCCACTGGAATCTGTCTAGGTGGAATTTCACTGAATACCAATACCATGGTCAAATAGACTTACCAGTAAATATATATATATATATATATATATCAAAGATAGGGAAATATGTAATAGGAAGAACATCTCACCACCCTTAGACTCCCTTACCACACCCTGTCACATGACATCTGACCTCAAGCCCCATACCTACCCATATCAAATTTAGGTATCAATTATCATACAACCTCATGCCCCCTTACATACCCATATCAAATTCAAACATCATATATAATATATATCAATCCAAGTTAGCTAGGTATAATTCCACCACATATTCTATACAAGAAAACACTATTTAGATTATTTGTTGACACTTTAAACAACTCGCCCCCATTTATCATCAATCCTTACCCTTATCAGGGTCCAAACCATATATCAAATTCATATAGAATCATATATAATCACATAATATCTCATTATGAACAATATTACTAGGCTATATGACTATAATTCCACCAAAAAGTCTAAGAAGGAAAATGTGTTTTAGCTTCTTTATTGACGCTTTAAACAATCCAAACCCTCTTAGAACATTCCAGATTCCTAATGACAATCAAAAGAAAAACATACATCATATGAGCCTAAGGGCATATCATGATGTGTAATCAAACCTACCTTTCCATATTGGTCCAAGGGTCAAAACCATATAATAGATAAACATCACACCCAAGTGCACAACTTAAGGTGGAAATCAAATCAACTATAAAAGGACACATCATAACATCAATTTTTTACCCCTTGAAACTTATTTTGTCTCCTGTGCATGGGATTGGAGGCACCCAAACATAATCTCTACACCCAATTATAATTACACCCTAGTATCCAGTCTACCATATACCAAATAGTAAGACCAAAAAGGAAAATAAAACTCATCTGATACCATTTATATCATCTTGACCCAACTGACACTCAAACAGTGCTTCAGGCTAGTTGTCCACTAGGCCTTAGGAATGCCTCCCCATATGCCAAAGGTTATAAACTAGAAGAAAGGTTCTGATGTGGTGATAGTGGGGAGACTATAATCTCGGGTAGTGATGATAATAATAGTCCTTATATAAATATAGTAGTGTGATAATAACCATAAATAGTATAAATAATGGAATAAACTCAGTAAAAACATAATTAAGTAGCATCAATAAATAAACAATCCCAAATTCATAACCATTTGTATAATAACACACATTTCATAGTAGGTCATACAAAAAGTAGATAAGCTAGGTCTCCCGTGATCAACCATAAAAGTACACACATATATAAGGCATGAAAAACTCAAAAGTAAACTCCAACTGATGTAAAGTAACCATCATGATCCATTTACATCCATCCCATACTAAGTAGAAAAACTTGATCACTAAAGTCCAAATCCTGAACTTGATCCCTTACCTGATATCAGAGACATAAATTCTGCATGCTTCATGAAGGGCCCGTGTAGGGTGTGAGAATAATCTCAGTAGTCCACCATCAGCGTGTGTTTGTCTTACATCCATAATTATACACGTGTACATGAAATATAAATAAAATTAAATACAAAACCATTTTTTAATGAAACTGCTCCCCATGTCCTCAAAATCCACATGGAAGCATCTACCAACTTCAGCTATCACCAGTATTTCTTTGAAAATGTTCCCCAAAATATATATATATATAGGAAACAACACATTTCAACATATATATATATTTATAGTGGAGAGGATCCATGGCTTAGTTCCCAAGTAATCTCCTAATGAAAGTCAAATCTGGTGAAACCTAAAGTTCTACCCATAAGTATGTCACCTGGAACCTTGTGCCATCATCCATGTACCCAGTGTCCCAATGGCACACCCATAAGGTAACCATTCCCTTGGAACTCTACTCATGAAATCATCATCAGATCAAAATATTTACATTCCAAGGCACAAAAATGTCTTTCCTCTAATAAATAATCATTGTTGACACAACATCCAATGTATCAAGGCACAATAATATTTTTCCTCCCAATGGCCTCAAGTGTAATGGAAAGCCTCAACCCCCAATTGATGGTGTCAACACTATCAACTAATGTTCTATAACAATCCATGTGGCTTCCTACGATGATCACCCCAACGTATCTGATGATTAACACCATCCCCTAAGTCATATAATCTACAGGGGACTCCACCCACAATGAGTGGCCAACACCACCTCAACTAAGTCTTATCTGTGTTCTAAGACTCCGGTGGCACGTCAGCCAACTACGATGAGTGGAAATCACCAAAAATACCTAAGACATGTCATCTAGAACATCATTCCCTTGTGATCATGTTGATAAGTCCTTATGGTCAACAATATCTCAAGCCACATAGGCCTTTCCCTTATCTTAAAAGCCTCATCGCCTTAATCGAATTACCATATCACCTCAACATGGTGATCATCATCACACTAAACCTTGAGATAATTCGGACCTGATGAACCATGTCACCTAAATATAGTTGATAAACATCAACTCAATCCTTGGTCCAAGATCATCATGTTTCATTGAACACATCATATCAATATGAAGAATTTAATTCATTAAAAACACACTCGTCCTATCCTTACCAAGTTTTCAGAATCCCCTTACCCAGATTAGCAATTTAAATAGTGTAGGTTATGCTTATAGGTATCCCAAAACACTATTTTACTTATTTAAAAACAAACATTATTTAATTATGTGTCTCTCATGGACTACCCTCATGTGAATATATATAATACACCCCCAAAACACCTATAAAATCAAGGATAAATCTATGAACCACCTACCTTAGGATAGTAGGCACTCATCTATCTAATATATTCCTCTAAAAAATCCAAAAAAATAGAAATTGGTATTTTAGAAGAACTCCCTAAAAATAGGTAAAAGATCTCACATGTATTTAGCACTCTGTATAGTGAGATAAACTAGAATGAGAAAAAATAGGATTAAATCCCTTACCAAGGCACTTCTAACTAGACTAAAAATCTCGATTCGAGGCTCTAACAACCAACATCCCTCAATTCCTAGATGAGGAAGGTAATGGATGAACTCCCATGTGTTGTGCATGTAATAGAGGATAAATATGGAAGAAAAAAGATAAAAAGAAGGAGGGGGAAAATGTAATTTCACAAAAATAAATGATTCACATGGATTGGATAATCATGCACCAACCATGTGGTACTCACTATCCAAGAACCACACTATAAATGGTTAGGTGCAATATTTTACAAACCGTTCATGGACCATTTTATTCCCCTCTACTAAAAAATACATAGGTTTTTCATATCCATGCACCCACATCTACACAGTTTAAAAAACTGTGTCTAGTGTAACTGGTGGAGGACATAGTTTCTTATAAGAGGCCATGTGATTAAATCTAACCATGTGCCTCTATCTTCACTTTCTGGAAATTGAGTTTCTAGGGACTGAACCACCTAAAACTCATTTGAAACCCAACGAAACTTACTGGGCCTTAAAAGCCTCCTGAAAAAAGGTCTTGGGTCAACCAAAATCTTGGAATGAGGATCTGAATATCAATAGAAGATTAAGTTTTACCACCAAAATAAAAATTAAAACAATCTAGGGAATTTTCAACCCACTCAAAAACCTAGGATGTTATAGAATGCTTGATTCCCAGTGGAAAACTAGCTTAGGGTACCATTCTAAGTCTCTCCCAGGTTAAGACTCTACAATTGGTGTCAAAGGTTTCTTTTTCCTTCATTTACTATTTTGGGAATTGGTAGATAAAAGATTAGAAAAGTTTCAAAACTTGGAAAATAGCCATGTCTAGGAGTGATCAACCCATGCATGGGAAAAGTCCAAGTGACCAGGGAAGGTATTTTTTTCATGTTCTTTGTTGTTAGAATTGATTGTGATTTCAACTTGGGTTATTGGATTACTTTCCATTGTTACTAATTCATGAGATTTCTAGTATATTCACTTTGTCCCAGTATATAAAGGAAGTATCATTACATTTATCATTATAGGAACATAGATATTCACATGTCATTCATATTCCATGCCATGTAGTTTATTTAATAGATGTGTATTTTGTGATTTATTCCACATTACTAATTGTATAACATGATGCGTAGTTTTTTAGTATATTTTCATGTGTATCATGTTTCAATGATTATTATGAAATTTTTATCATTTTTATTTTTATACCATTCCTAGGTGTTTCCCCTACTTACATAGTTATTTTCCATGTTTATTTGTCAATAATATATTCATATTTAGCATGTTTCCCTATACTTCTTTCCATAGCATGCATTATTATAATTTCAACAAATGGTTGGTTAAATAAAAAATATACATAAATATAAGTGGTGTTTTCTTCTATATCTTGATAGTGTAATTCTATATAACCAACCTATTTAGACATGTTTGATCCATGGATCATTGGTTACATAAGATGAAACATACTGGTTGTGATTAAATGGGGTCCATGTTTCCATATATAAAGTGTATGGGCACTTTATAAATTGGGAAATTGTGACCCATATAATCAAACCATCATATATGAATTTATATGCCTTGAGAAAATTTTATAAATTAAAAATATATTTAATTTTGACTTTAAACGAATTGGATTCGTATAGGCCTTTTACATGACTCAACCCAAGTAGGTTGGTCTTGATCAGTTTTGGTTAAGAGATAGTCTTGAATAAACCCTAGTAGGTTGGTCATAATTCAAAATTCTTATTAAAAAATCCATTAAGGGTGTTTAATAATTCTAATGTTTAAAACTTTTCCAGTTGCATTTAGATGAACCCATGATGGATTAACAGGATCCTCATAGGTCTCCATTATTTTGTTATGTATGAGTAATTAACCCCATGGGGTATGATTATGTTATATAGGTATGGTTATTTAAAGTGTTTGAAACATCTTATATGGTGTTACATATAAATGCATGGTGTCATCTTACTTGACCAATAACATATTTAATTAAGAAAAGTTTTGTTATCTGTTTTTTATCTTTATTATTAATGAGGTATTAATTAATTAAAATATCAATTAAATCCTAAATGGTGTTTAACTATATAGATTTAAATTGAAATTTTCTTTGACTAATCCTAATTATGAGAACCTTATAGGTAAATAAAATGGATTAAATGAATTTATATGATAAATTTTCTAACTATGATGGGATTTCATCTAAATAAATAATTCTTGAAATGATGTTGGCTAAAACCTACCTATGTGTCTTGTGGTTTTAGCTAAATAAATTTTTTAATTACTATTTTCCTTATAACAGGTGCATGATGTTTAAAAATGAGCCTTAAAATATTTAAAGATCAAAATTAAACAAATTAATTGTCTCAAAACAAATCTGTAAATTGGTTTTCTTATCATTTACCCTCGAGTAAGGGTAGTTTGCATCTTTCCTAAGTTTTTTCTTTGATGAGAATGGGAGATTTTCTCATAGGATTCTTCTAACCAAAGTGATAGGTAGTAGAGACTGGTGACATTTTCAGCATGTCACAACTATAGGGTTGACACTTTCTTATTTTTAAAAGGGATATTCAAAGTTAGGTAGTGACCTAAGATCTTTAAAACCTTAATAAATTCTTTTCAATAATTTAAGATGTGTTGTATCATCCAGGTGTTGTATGTCCCGAGTAGGACTCTTAGTTTCTAGAAGGAAGCCTGATATGGACAGGTGGTTATTCCATAATTTGACCCTTTCTATGGATGTGATCACCAACTAATGCACTAGTTTGATGGGTTAGACATGCCTAAGGAATTATTGGCTACTTAGGGGGGTTGTAAGTCCTTTCTTCCTCAGCGATGGATGACTCGTGAGATTGATAGCTGAATTTACAGTCATATTTACTGATATAAATCTGAGTTATTCCTCTTTTATGAGACATAGGGTACTAGGATGCATAGGTGTGATAATCCTATGGATAATATCTAGGGTGTTCTATTTCATTAATTAAATATCATGGAATTATGCATCAAAACATGTTGTACCTTTCGAGTTGATAGATGGTGCAGCAAACTGTAGGAGTTTAGTGGTAATTGTTTAAGCCTTGAGTTTTTATACTTTGATCATGGGTCATCTACGAGGTAGAGTGATCTGGACATTAAGGAAAATTTGACTCATTCCAATGCTCATAATGATTCTCCAAAGAGGATTGGGAGTTTTAATACACTAGTCAGTTTGTTTCGGCTTTTATGCCTAATGTTATGGTGCGCATGGACATAAATTGGGGGGATTTCCATGCATACGTCTAAAGTGAATATAATATAGCATGTTGAAAGTAGCTTTATTTTCCTTTATTTTTTGTTGGTTCTTGGTAAAAGTACAATGGCCACATCCAAGACCCATAGTGAGTGATTGATGGAGCATTTTCCATGGAATGAGTTTCCTTTTTCTAAAAATGGTGATGAGGATACTCCTAAGGTGGGGAGTATCACATTGATCATGGGAAAAAGTGTGTCCTTTCAGGTAGAGGGAACACAACAATACAGAACTAGTTGGAAATATTCATCATTGTATTTGAATTCCCATGGGACTGGTGAGTTTCAAAGTATATCGGTGCTTGTGAGGAAGCATGAGAATGAAAAGGTTGTCATTGTATGAAATATTTTAAGACACTATTAGTTAATTAGAGACTATAGTGGTTATTATTAAGTAATCATAGAATTCCTCATATGGTAAGGCCATCATGATCAGATAATGATGATGTGTCAAAATTATTATCTAAACTCTTCTTGGGAAGTCGACCAAAGGTGGTTTGACTAAATATTCCTTTCATAATTGGAACTAGTTGGTTCGAAACCATACCAATCACTTAATCTTAGATATTACGAGAGTGTATTGGGTCTTCTTGGTAATTATTGATATCCTCTTGGTGTACTCTTTTCTTAGTGTAGATCATGTCGCTTACCTTGACATCGTCTAGGGTACACTAAGGGAGCATCAGTTATATGATGAGTTAAATTAAAATTCTCTTCAGTGTTGATGAATATACTCCATGGGAGTTTCACTCAAGAATTGTGGTTTTCCTTAGAATAATGGTTATTCCTAAGTGATACTTGGGTTCCTAAGTTGGAATGCCTTGGATGGATTCACGGACACCATATGGCTCTTTGACTTGTCTACCATTGGGCTCAGTCAGTGTTCTGATTCATGGACGTTTTGGCTATGTACCAATGTCTCACTTGTAAACACCATAATATCAACTACCTTGGGTGAACTCCTTGGACTCTAGTTGATGATTCAAATGTTTCCCCATACTTCATTCGGGATTGAATGGGATATTTAAGGGTGACATTCCAAGTGTTCTTGATTGGGTATACACCCATGTTTCTGCTAGAAACAACATCATAAATGGACATTGTGGATTGAGATTTCACCAAAATACAGTTATGGGATTCGGTGGACATGATTGAAGTAAATAAGAAGTACCTTAGTAGAAGGTGTCACATTTTAGGATTTGATATTTCATACATCTATGCTATTTTTTTATAATAGTCGGTCTGAAGTGGCTCAACAGGATTCCTCTTACTTTGTTATATCCATTCGGTGAGTAACCGTTTCATGGAACGTCATTAAAATGGGGCGAGTCCAGTGTGAGTCGGATGAGGTTTTTCAATAACAGCCAGGTTGACCTTTCTAAATGGGTTCAATTATAATTAAACCATAAATTTAATCTAAGTATAATTCTAGGATCATTCTAGGATCATAGTTAGATTGCTAAAGGCCTTCTTAAATAGGTCATTCAGATTGTAGAGGTACCATGGCTTAGAATTGGCCATTAAATGGTAGAGCCTATGGTGGAAAGTACCATGGTATTGTTTATAAAATAGATGATGATGTGATCATGTCTCATAATAGATGGTATTAGGTAAGATTTATACTGATGTTTCAATAAATGATTACGATCATTGGCTTGAGTTTCTACGGCTTCTGTGACATGCGATTTAAGTGATCCTTAGAGGTGCATTGGGCATTAGAAATGCAACATAGCCATTTGAAAAAACTTCATGACCTGAGTAGGTCAATTTATTCTTTTATTTTTCAAGGATTCTTGGGTAATATAGTTTTTAATGTGGGGAGATTTTAAGGCCTCATGCTTTTTGATTAGGTTCAAATTCCAAGGGAATTTGAGAATTTCAGTTTAGTGGATAAACCAAATTTTGAACCGATATTCAGAACATAATTTCTAGTTTTGGAAGACTTATATGTGTTTTTTTATAATTGGTTGAAGTCTTGATAGGTTTATTGGGTGTTCTATTGAGTTTCGACAGCATCGGGCCCTGAAAAATCAAGTTTGAGAGAAGTTGAAAGAAGTACACAGTTTTTCTGAAACTTTGTAGCTATCCAGAAGTAATTGTGTGAATAGTTTTTCTAAGGGTAATGGTTTATAGAAATCACGTGGTCCATAGATAAAAATTGTGCATCCATGACCAGTGGTGTTGGGGGTCTTGCATGGTTTTTTCTAACCAAGTGAGTAGAGGTGAAAATTTGTGCAAGTGCTACAAAGAAATTGGATAGGGGTTTTTTACAAGCTGTTTATAGTTAGGTTAACTATGCACTCAGCTTGTATGAGTATACTGTCCTTGGATAGTATCTAGAGTAAAGTTGGCACATGGTTTGGCCAACTATTCGGCCAAACTATACACCTCGTCAAAAAGGGGTGAAATGCCCATTTTTTCCCTATAGCCTTTTAATTATTCTTACTCCTATTTTATCCTCCATGTGCATAACACCACTCCCTCTCATATTTGATCTCTTTTCCTACAAGGTAGTCTTGGAGATACCTACACTATCTGGTGTCACATTTAAGGATCGTTGATCTTTTTGGATTCCTCTAGGTACTGGATTTGATCCTTTATATCCTTTATCTATTTATATTATTATCTTTGGACTTATTTTGGTGTGATATAATTCACCATATTTTCAGGATGTTTGTCTATTTCCATGACTTCTCTCAAACTGGCTTGAACAAATACTCGATATTTGGCCGGTAGAACTTCCTAGGTATAATGTAGGTGTTCTATATCTTTTCAATTAAAGTTTCTTCAATTTGTAAATTACACTATTGTTACATGAGATAGTATTTCTATATGATGCATCTTAAATTTGAATTTAAGTATATAGAACCAAATTCTCAAATTAATTATCCATTGTGCTTTAAATGGGATCATTAGAGGTTGATCGCCTCACCTTGAACTATCCCCATGGGGTGTCCCACTTATGGGTCATGGCTCATGTTTTGTCTTGGTAATTAAATCACCCTATTTGAGTGTTGTTCTAATGATTTTGATTATAATTCCTTTATTATTCCTCTTAATCACCGTTGAGGTGAGTTTGAAAAATTCTAGCACAAGAGATGTTTTAAATATTCTAAATTGATTATTCCATTGCATGATAGACAATCCCCTATTTCTAATAAAACCACCTTTATAGGTGAGTTGTCTTTTCAACTAATAGGGTTAATTAAATAGTAATGTTTAAAATTATGAATGGAATTCTTAAGTACATGGCCTTTTCTAGTATAATTGAAATGAATAATGGGTATGGTTCTCTTTTTTATACTTTAGATGTGTTGGAATGTTTATAAATATGGACTCTTTTGTAATTTAACATTAATGATTAAATGAATTATAAGTACCTTGGGTGATACTTTAGTTTCCTTTTTATGGAATTCCATGGATGGGCTCATAGGTTTCTTGATTTACAGTATGCCTAGAGTGATACTTTGATTCCCTTGTAGTAACTCCTTATACAAACACATAGGGGGGGGTTTTTGTATTTTCCTTGTGCGATACTCATATTCCCATTTAAAATTTCCTTGGATGGGATCATAAGCTGATTAAGATTATTATACCCATGAGTGATACTTGTTTCCCTTATATTTTACCTTATATGAGTTTGGTGAAAAATGTTTTTATACCATTCCATGAGTGATAATTGATCCCATAGGTGGTGTGCCAGGAAAGAACTCAGTGGGTTATTCCTTTTTACCATTCTGAGGGTGATACTTGGGATTCATCTTTACGGATTTCCTTGGACGGACTCTTATGGTGATGGTTAATTATAGTGCTCTTGGTGTAATACTTGGTATTACTATTTACATTCACCTTGGATAGGCCTAGAATTACTTTTTATTAAGAACCTTAATGTCTCTTATTTAGGTATCTAAGGAATTCTAGTTTATCAAATCTAAGGATGCATCCGCCAAACCAAAGAACATGCTTGGGTTCAGTCCATTTTTGTATTTGAACCTTATTTTGGCCCAGTTATGTCCCCGTGTTCTTACACCTAGAAAGTGTATATATATATACATATATATTTATATTCATATTCATTATATCTATATTGTTTGATAGTGATTTGAGATATTCTGGCATAGGCCAAAGTAGGTATGGTCAGTCAGGCGTCCCTAAGGAACTTGATCTAACTTGTTTACTTTTATTTATTTACTACTTTACCTATCATAAATGCACACTACATTATTTGATATTCAAGGACTAGATAGATTTATAAATAATTAGTGGTGTCCTACTTATTATATCTCACACCCTGTTCAAGCCTCCATTTCTTTGGAGTACTCAAACTGACCTCATGTTTGTAGGTTCATGATCAAGGATTGTGTTATGTAATGTTAGGCTTGTTCATGGGAGTTAAGATCATAGGATTGATCTAGATATTAGGATTATCATAGGGATAGACTTGGGGATTCTTTTTATTTATGTTATTCTATATTTTATCACCTTTTGTATGTTTATTGCTTTTTTTATTTTAGCTTCATATAGACATGCATGCATGGTTGAATATTTGGTGTTGGCTGCTCTTTAGTGTTATTATGATCTCCCAATGTAGTCTTCTATATTATTCATTTATTCTATCATGATACTATTATGATACTCTCATAATGAGGTTATATTCTTCCCACCATACCATCATTTGACCCCCGCTTCTAGTTTACAGTCTCTATCATATGAGGAAGTGCTCTTGAGGCCCAGTAGAAAACTGACTAGGGGCACCATTATTTGTGTCTCCTGAGTCAGGATGCTAAAAATAAAAATTAAGTACTTATTTATAAATATAATTAATTTTAAAATTTTGGTTATTAATTTTCATACCATCATTTTTAAAAGCTATGTTATAATGGTCATGTTTAAATAATAATATTAATAGTATGTTATTTTTCACTAAAACTCAATGTCACTTATAATGCAAGCTATCAAAATTAAATCTATTTGAAAAAAAAATCCTAAAATATCAAGTTTCTACATTACACATAGTATGAATATGTTATTTATGGGGTTTTCTAAAGTTAAAAACCATACATATCAAAAGTGTGTTATTGATGGTTTAAAATATATTATGTATGGGGTCAATATTATATCTATGGGGTTTTCCAAGGTAAAAATATAAATACCTAGTCTTAAAAATTACATAATATTGAGTTTTAAGTCAATAGTTCATTCTATTACATTTGATGATATTTTATGTTTATAGTTTTAGATAATTAGGTTGTAAATCATAGATAACAAAACCATATTTTACAAAATGTACACTTATGATCAGTATCCATTTTTTTCATAATATAAAACTTTTAAAATGAAACATGGATTATTTTCATGAAAAAACTTCATGAATTTCAAAATTGATTTCCTATTTTTTCTTACCCATCCTTAATCCCTATGAAAAAAAAAATTAAAATGTGATATGAGCATAAGAATATCATTAATGGACATAAAATAAATAATAAATAAACTTGTTATTTTAACAACACTTATAAACATTTTCCTTATTGAAAATAATCTTTGTACTCAAAATAATCATTTTCTTACACATGTAATCACCCTTAATTCCCAAATATTTTCATAAAACATTTATTAATACTTATTTAAATAAAAATAAAACTCATAATTTTTACCTTGAATTCATGAAAAGAGCATGAAATTTTTTTCAAAAAGTTATACTTTCCACCCTAAATAAGTTTTATATATGTTGACCTCACCTATTTTGATAATCTCAATTATGTTTTAATATGCTTTGAAAATCCCAAATAATGTTCATTCATATATTAATTACTTTTTAATCCTACTATTGAATTGATAATAATATCAAAATGGTCTTTGGAATATGTTAATCAATGTTTATCTATGTTTATATGTACTTTGAAATAATTCTAACTCAATCTGCATATGTGTTGCATAGAACAGATAAGTGTTATGTGTTGCATTGAACAGATAAGTGTTAAGTCCACTGGTATGCACATAGTTACTGATACAGACAGAGACATATTGGTACTTAGTCTACTGATAGACAAAGGTTACCGATAGAATGAATAGACAGAGTCACTGAAATAGAACAGAGCTACTGGTATGTATAAGTCTACTGGTATGCAAGTCTACCATTACAGAAAGGTCACCAATACACAGAGCTACCGGTATGTATAAGTCCACCGGTAAGCACATTCCACTGATAGATCAAGTCTACCGATACAGACAAGCTACCAATATGAATTCCACTGATAAAGAGCTATTGATAAAATGTCTACCGATAAGTATAGTTACCGATACAGACAGAGTCACCGATATGAGCAACTACTGGTACAAGCAAGTTACCGATAGACAAGAAGAGCTACCGACAGACAGCTACCGATACAATAAGAGCTACCGATAGAAGGTGTTACTGATAAGCAAAGCTATTCTTACACTGAGTTACTGTTACTGTTACAAGTCTACCGACAGAGAACTACTAATGGAAGATGACTGTTAACCAGTCACTGTTACTCAAACTCTCTACTTTGTCAATATTATTAAAATAATGCTAACGGTCATATTTGATGATTTTAATGAAATTAATGTTATTTAATGATAGTTTTTGTTATTTCAGGGAACCTTGCCTTGTACCTATGAAAAGGTAATCATTAGCATTGCCAGAGCTAAAAGCTATAAAAGGAAGGAAAAAAGTCGGGCAGAAAGAGGGTTGAACAGTAGTGCATATACACAGAAAAGAAAGGTGACATCCATACACCTGTGTACTTGAAGAACACTAGACATACACGAGGCCATTCATACAAGAAGAGAACACAAGATGAATATTGGTCAAGGAGTGAAGAACTACAATGATCTCTTCATACACTCAAGAAGATCAAACTGAACCTAAAAATCAAGGAAGCAAACAACACTCTATTTTCATGACAAAACCAGAGAATGACTCAAAAACATTTCTGTTCAATCAAAAGGAGTCCAGAGCTGCACTTCAAATCACTAGATCATTCTAAACTCTTAGTCATTCTTTTACTTACATTTGAGAAGTGTGTGTACTCTGTATATTTCATACACACGCTAAATCTTGTGCTGAACTGGAGGTTTTAATCCTTACTCACACTTTCCCTATACTCTTATATCCCACTGTGGATAGTGGTAGAGGTCAAGTAGGACCTGGATAGCCTGTGTGCTATTGTTCTTAAATTTTTCCATGAAGAACTATGGTAGAGGTATTAGTACCTGGAGAGTCTTTGTATTGTTGTTGACCCCAATCCAAGGTGTGGATCAAAATTTAAATAAATTGTTTGAGAGGACTAGGTCTCGTCTTGAGACTGAACCTCTTGGTTAGAACTACTGTGCTTATTTATTTTTGTTTTAAAATATATTGAATATGTTGCTGCTAAGTACTTTAAACAAAAATATATTTTAAAGTAACTCTGATATTTAATCTAGCAAGTGTTTGTAACTATCGTAAATCAGTGGGTTAGTTTCAAAAGCTAATTTAATCTTTTGAATAAATTAACTGAGACCTAATCAATCTTTTGAGAACCTAATCGAACCCTTACAGTTTTAAAATTTCACTATAGTTTAACTTAGTTTTAATTGGGGGATTTTAATAGAAATATTTTTAACATAAATTTATAATTGGAACTCAATTCACTCCCCTCTTGAGTATCCACTCCGACCAACATTTGGTATTATAGGGTGTTTGTTATTTATTAAGGATATCCAAATACTCTGTTTTTCAACTGTGATTTTAGTTGTATCTTAAAGATCTCAAATTTCTGTTTGTTCTAAATTTTATCTCTTTAAATATATTTTCTAAAATATGATTATGGATAATAGACTATAAGGTGCTGCTACCAACAGGAAACCTTTCTTTAATGGTACAAATTATGCCCAATGGAAACTTAAAGTGAAAATTCATTTGGAAAGTATGGGATTTGACATCTGGACTGCTATAGAGACTCAATATAAGATTCCAGAAACTGAAAGGATCAGTTGGGATGAACCTACTAAAACTTCTTACAATAATAATTGTAAATCAATGAATTCTTTATACTGTGCTTTAGGTGATGAAGAACTTAATAGAATATCTGCTTGTAAAACTGCTTATGAAATCTTGGACACTTTGGCTATTTCCCATGAAGGAACAACCAATGTTAAAGAAATGAGATTGAATACCTACACTATTAAGTATGATAATTTTAAAATGAAGTCTGATGAACCTATTTCTAACATGTATCTCAGGTTCAATGAGATTTTCAATACTATGAGATCACTTGGAAAAGTTTTTCCTGCAAAGGAGTAGATTATGAGAATACTATGATGTCTGCCAGAAAGATGGAGAGGCACATCTGTTTCAATAAGAGAATCATGTGATATAAGTTCATTTCCTGTTAAATAATAAATTGGTAAATTAATTATGTATGAAGAATATTTGAAAGTAAACAAGGAAGAAGATTATGAACCAAAGAGGAAGTCTGTAGCATTTAAATCTACTACCTCAAAGAGTAAGGACAAGGAGAAAATTCACATACCTACTGAAAGCTCAACAAGTTAAGGTTCAGATTCTGATAGTGATGAAGAGATGGCTCAGATAGCCAGACGGTTCAAGAAATTCTACAGGAAGAATAAATTCTTCAAAAAACCAAATTATAAAGGAAAATATGACAACAAAGGTCATTGGAAGAAGGATTGGAAGAAAGAAGATAATGATGATGAGATAGTATGTTATAAATGAAAAAGGAAAGGACACATTAAGGAAGACTTCCCGAAGTTAAAGTTCTATAAGAAATATGACTACAAGGACAGAAAATATAAGAAATCCATGAAGGAAACCTGGAGTGATTCAGAAGACACCACAAGTGAGTCTGAAGTTTCTGATTCTGAAAAGAATTATGCCAACATGTGTTTCATGACTAATACTTCTAAGGTACATGTTTCCCCTATACTGAATGATTATTATTCTATGAATGAAAGTAGTGATGACAATATGTCTAAAGATGAATTGTTTGAATACTGTAATATGCTAGAAGAGACATGTAATGAATTGAAGGACAAGTATAAGACTTTGAATAAACAGTATGCTTTGACCAGCTCTATTAAATCTTCACTTGATATATAAAAGGAAAATAATGCTTAATTACTTAAGTAAAATACTTAACTAAAATTTTCCAATGATAAATTAAGGAAGGACTTAGAGAAATTCACAAATGGAAAGAATAATCTAACTCAAATGCTTGGAAAACAAGTGGCACTAAAATATACCAATAGAATAGGCTATCAGCCTAGACAGAGACAAATTACTAAAAATAGATTCATTCTTAAATCTGGGAAGAATGCTGCTAGTTCTAATTCTGGAAATACATATGGTTCAACTAGTTATTCACATGGTTATAGATCAAATAAAGTTTATCTTTCAAAATCCTTTGAATATATTGATTGTATGATACCCATTAGACAAATCTGGGTACCAAAAATTTTTCTTGCTAACCTGTCTGGACCCAAGAAAATCTGGGTACCAAAATCATTTTCTGTTTAAACCTGTTTTGTAGGAAACTTGCTTGAAAAGTTCCCATAAGAAGGTATGGTACTTGGACAGTGGATGTTCAAGGAATATGACTGGAGATTACTCATGCTTCAAGAGTTTAATCAAAGTTGATGAAGGCCATGTCACCTTTGGTGATAATTCAAAAGGAAAAATCACCGGCTTAGTCCAGATTGGTAACACTAATTTAGTTTTAATTTCCAAAGTTTTATTTGTTGATAGACTTAAGTATAACCTGTTAAGTATTTCTCAGTTGTGTGATGATGGTTTCAATGTTAAATTTGAAAATGATTCTTGTAATGTTTTTAATTCTAAAAATATTTTAGTATTTTCTACTTTGAGAAATGAAAATTTTTATTTTTTTGATTTGAATTACTTGGATAAACAAAACATTACTTTCTTGAATGCTTTTCATAAAGAGTCTTGGCTATGGAATAGAAGATTAGGACACTGCAATGTTCATTCACTTGGAAAACTGACTAGGAAAAACTTAGTTAGAGACCTACCTAAACTTGAATTCCCAACTGATAAAGTTTGTAATCCCTGTCAAAAGGGAAAGCAACATAAAGTTTCTTTTAAATAAAAGAAAGAAGTTTCAGCTTCTCAACCTATCAAGTTGGTTCACATGGAATTTTTTGGACCCTCTAGAGTTTCTAGTTTAAATGGGAAGCACTATTTCTATGTCTTAGTAGATGACTATTCTAGGTACACTTGGGTATACTTATTAGCTCACAAAAGTGAAGCTTGTTCTTACTTTATTAAATATTCCAAGTTTGTGGAAAACCTTAGTGGACTTAAGATTAAGAATTTGAGAAGTGATCATGGTCGTGAGTTTGAAAATCATGAGTTTGAATCTTATTTCTCACACAATGGCTATAGTCACAATTTCTCTACCCCTAGAACACCTCAGCAGAATGGTGTAGTAGAAAGAAGAAACATAACTCTTTAAGAGATTGCAAGAACTATTCTTAATGAGTATGATCTGCCAATTTAAATTTGGACTGAAGCTGTAAATATAGCTTGTTATATTATTAATAGAGTCCTGATTATACCTGTTCTAAAAAATACCCCTTATGAGTTGTGGAACCATAGGAAACCTAAGGTTAATTACTTTAAAGTTTTTGGTTGCAAATTATTTATTCTCAATACAAAAGATAATCTTGACAAGTTTTCATCCAAGAGTGATGAATAAATTTTCCTAGGTTATTCAATTACTAGCAAAGATTATAGAGTTTTTAATAAAAGAACCAAATGTGTGGAAGAATCTGTTCACATCAAGTTTGATGAAACTTATCCACATGAACCCAAATCTTCCATTGAAAATATTGAAGAAGATTTGTCTGTTTTGAACCTTAATGATAAAATCAATGAACCTGTTGTAAAGAAATCCAGTTCTGGAATCTTTCCAGAACCTGTTTCTGTAGAGCCTGAATCTAGAGAAGAACCTAAAATTTATAGTCATACCTTTACTAGATCAACAAGGATTCTAAAGAAACATCTTTTAGATGTTGTTGTTGGTAATCTTGATAGAGGGACACCGACTAGAGCTTCTCTAAGAAACCAGGTTGAACATCAAGATTTTATTTCATAGTTAGAACCTAAAAATATCAATGATGCAATCAATGATGAATTTTGGGTAATGGTTATGCAAGAAGAATTAAATCAATTTGAAAGAAACAAAGTCTGGGAATTAGTTGACAGACCTAAGGACACTTTGACCATAGGCACTAAATGGGTTTTTAGAAAAAATTTGATGAGTCCGGAAATATAGTTAGAAACAAAGCAAGGCTAGTTGCACAATGGTATAGTCAATAGGAAGGAATAGACTATGAGTAAACCTTTTCCCCTGTAGCTAGATTAGAATCTATTAGGATTCTACTTTCCTATGCTGCTCATTTGAATTTCAAGTTATATCAAATGGATGTTAAAATTTCTTTTCTAAATGGTTTTATAATTGAAAGTGTTTTTGTTGAAAAACCCCCTAGATTTACTAATCCTCATTTTCAAAATCAAGTTTTTAAGCTATATAAAGCTTTATATGGTTTGAAACAAGCTCCACAAGCTTGGTATGATAGACTTTGCAACTTTCTTATTTCAAAAGGTTTTACAAAAGGGATTGCTGATCCAACTCTCTTTATCAAAAGAATTTCTAAAGATATTTTAATAGTGAAAATTTATGTTGATGATATTATTTTTGGATCTTCTAAAAATACTTTGTGTATTGATTTTTCAAAGAGTATTCAAAATGAATTTGAAATGAGTTTAATGGTAGAACTCAAATATTTTCTTGGATTTCAAGTTTTTCAAAATGAGAATGGTATTATTTTAAATCAAAGTAAATATAAAAAGGATCTTTTAAAATGCTTTGGTTTAGATGGTATTAACGAAAGTGATACACCCATGAGTACTACCTGTAAGTTGGACATTGAGGAATATGGGAAACCAGTTGATCAAACCAATTACAGAGGTATGATTGAAATTCTACTATACCTTACTGCTAGTTGACCAGATATTATGTTTAGTGTGTGTATGTGTGCAAGATTTCAGGATAATCCAAAAGAATCTCATTTTCTTTCTGTTAAAATAATTTTCAAATACCTTAAACATACTGAAAATTTTGGTTTGTTTTATCCAAAAGGATAATCTTTTGATTTAATAAGTTATTCAGATTCTAAATTTTCTTGTTGCAAGTTAGATAGAAAGAGCACTTCTAGAACATGTCATATTCTAGGTAAGTCCCTAGTATCGTGGTGTAGTAAAAAGCAGAATTCTACTGCTAAAGCATAGTACATTGCTGCTAGTAGTTGTTGTGCAAAAATTTTGTGGATGAAACATACCTTGTTGGACTATGGATATCAGTTTAAACATGTATCAATAAATTTTGATAACACAAGTGCAATTAACATCTCTAAGAATCTTGTGTCTCACTCTAGGACCAAACACTTTGATTTAAGGCACCATTTTTTTAGAGATCATTACTAAAAAGGTGATATTACTCTTGAATTTATAGGTACTAAACATCAATTATCTGACATTTTCACCAAGACTTTAAGTTTTAATAGGTTAAGTTACAATAGACATGAATTAGGAATGATAGACTTTGTTCGTTAGAGACCTCACCAGTATGAAATCTCACTGTTATACCTCACCGGTATGAAACCTCACTGCTATACCTCACTGGTATAAAACCTCACTGTTATACCTCACCAGTATGAAACCTCAGTGTTATACCTCACCGGTATGAAACCTCACTATTATACCTCACCGGTATGAACTGCACTGATATATCTCACTGTTAGTGGACCTCACCGTTAGGAATTCTCACCGGTATACCCTACCGTTAGTATGCACTGTTTTAAGCTTCTGTCTTTAGCTGCCGGAATCTGTATCATTTATACTTTACTTATTATATTTTAAATTATTTATTTTATGATTCCTAAATGATAAAACTAAGTCTTAGTTACTTCTCAATCCACTGAAATATCCTCTCTCAAACCCAACTCCTAGAATCCCCGAATATCACGATAACCCTAACTTCTTCAATCCAGAGATGGAAAAAACCAAAATTTTGAATGTTAGAGATGACTTTGATGAGCCGAATGCGAAGAAGCAGAAGACAGGGCCTGAAGCAAGTAGCAGTGTTAGTAGAAAAAGTTTGGGGAGGCTTCCAGTGAACCCTCATTTACAAAATAGAGATATTGTAATTGAGAAAGAGATATGCGCGGAATGGTTGATGCCTAGAAAATAATTATTTCTAGAGGTGTTTGAAGATCATAAATGGGTAGAATTCTTCTCGAATAACAATGTCCCCTACTATCCGAAGCTAGTAAAATAGTTCTTTGAGTTAGTGAGTTATAAGAAATCCGATGAGGAAAATAAAATGGTTTCATGGGTAAATGGCAAGGAAATATCATTTTCATCTGTTGAGTGGGTTGAGTACCTGAGAGTACCACATAAAGGATTTTTTTGATATTCATCAAAGACAATACCACCTAAAAGTGACATATTTGATTATGAGACTGCCTTAGAGGAGCTCACTGGTAGTGGAAAGTAGAGAAAGGTGGTGCCTGCTGAAATGGATGGAGAAAACAGATTTTTGTTCAAATTTGTGCAACATGTGCTAAGTACAAGAAGAGGGAACTTTTCAAATTTGAGATATCAAGATATCTATCTATTATATCTCTTGAGAAATGGTGTGAAGGTGAATCTGTGTAGGCTTCTAATGATTCAAATGGAGGATATGACCAGACCCAAATCAAAGATCAATGCTTTATTCTTTTCCAAGTTGATTTCAGTTATGATTAAAGTAAAGGGAGTAGCTCAGTCTCAAGATGAAACAATGGTGGTAAGAAACAACTTTTGTATCACAAGAACAATGTGTAAGTACATGAAGATAAGATGGAACCCATGGAGAGGGGAGTGGGTTGCTGATGATAAGAAGTTATATGATAAGTTTAATCCTGTGGATCATCCTTCTAGGCCTAAGTATATCAGGGATCCAGGTTTAGGACCTGATGAGGAGGAGCCACAATATAGTGATGATTCAGAACATGAGGATTCCTCTGCAGCAGATGGAGGAGATCCAACTTGCCTCCTAGCCCAACTCCTGAAATTGTATCACAAGAAAAGGGAAGTGCTTCTTTGAACCTACCCAGTACAGAAACTATTTTGGGTGTAAGCAATGAAGAGGCACCTGTGGATGAGGAAGACCAGTAGAGATCAGATCAGGAAGAGGCTACCCTAGAGAATGAGGAAGAAGAAAGAGAATCTAAAACTGAAGCATCTGCTTCTTCCACCTTGAGTTTGAGTCCTCTGATTGTAAGTTCTATTGTTCCTTTAGAGGCTGTTCTTGTTGAAGTTGATAGACCTGCTCCTATTCCTGAGGAGCCTCCTGCTATTGGAGAAATGGAGATGGTTGTGCAAGATTCTTCTGAGGAAGACCGAGAAGCTGAGGGTTCTATTGCTGTACAGAAGAACGCAACAGTTGAGGGGGAGCATCCAACCAGATTTGGCAGTGTTTCAGTGGCTGTTGAGATTGAAGATTGGGAAGATGACCCAGGGTTTGTATTTTGTGGATTGGATTACCCAGATTCTGATAATGAGAGATCCCTCAGTCAACCAAAAGTTAATTATGATATTCTGTCTGAGATATTACCTAAGAATGTGGTAAGAAAAGCTGATCTGGATCAGTTGAAGTCTGATCTTAAGACATCTTTTGTGGAAGAGAAAAGAAAAATGGAAGTATCCTTAGTGTAATCCATTCGATCGGTTATGAATGAATCAGTGGCCAGTATTGTGTCTGAAAGAGCACCTATTGTTGTGCATGCTAATATAGTCACCAGGGATGACTTAGAATCTTTGAAGGCAAAGATGAAAGAGTTTTTGAGTGCTTCTTTTGCCGAGTTAAAGATTCGCTTTATTGAAGAGATGAGAAATATGGAAAAGTATTTTGAACTCTCTCTTGGTTGTAATGTGTCAACCTTTGTGGAAGAGATAGTGGATGAAATCACAGCTTTCCAGAATCTGGTTTCTAGCTTGGCAGAGGATGTTGAAGTTCTAAAGATATCAGTTGTCTCTCTAGAATCCTATATGAGTTCTAAATCTCAATCAGACTAGGATTTGTCTTATGTGAAGAGTGTATTCATCCAAATGGTCTCAGTTTTTGAGGAGTTTAAGCATTCCATAACAAAGAATGTTAGCACCCAAGATTATGCAGTGAAAAATCTTACTAGTGGGCTAACTAAGAGTTTCAAGGAAACTGTGACTTTTTCTATTGGTTCTCTTGCTTTGAGACCTTAAATAGAATTGGATTAGATTAGAGATTTGATGAACAAGGAGCTTGGTTCAGCTTCAACCAGTAGCTCTGTGGACTCATCTTCCATGACCCAAGTGGTGTCTACCACTAGAGATATAATGAAGATTGTCCAAGATTATATGCAAGAAGCTTATTCTTCTCAGAAATAAGTAAAAGACAAGGTAGATTACTATTTCCAAAGGTTCTACACCAAGCATCAGCTTAACAACCATTTCAAGCTTATGTTAGAGAACATGAAGCTACCTCCTGTCAATCAAGCCTTTAGAGAACAAGTCAACAAGCACAGAGAGTTGACCCATGCACTAGACAAATTCATGGAGAACAAGGATGATTTCATTTCTATTATGGAAAGAGGAGGAGGAATTATAATGGAATTCAGAAATCTCTTATTGCCCTTTTTGCATGTTGATGCTCGGCCAGTGATTGTACCTCTAGCTTTACCTGCCTCTGACTCTGTTACTTCTCATACTCAGATGACACCAGTCCAAGCCATCCAGAGCCTTACTCCTCTGATCACTCAGAGAGCTACACAGTACAGGCCCAGAACAGTTTCAGTAGCTCATCCTCCTCTGATCATTTATGGTGTTCTTAAGCCTCCACCTGCATCCACACAGTCTGAGTCTACCTCAGATCCCAAAGGAAAATCCCACGAGGACATTCAGGAGGTGGATTGAATATTGTCTAAGACATTTGATAGGAATCACTTGTATTCCTTTTGTTTCCTTTTTTTATTTCTTTGTATATTTTTTCACCGTGAAATACAAATGATCTTATTCCTTTTTCCATTTTGTTATTTCTCTCTTTGTTTGTTTCCTTATTTTTGCTAATCACAAAGGGGGGGGGATGAATATGGAAGGACAAAGGGGGAGAAAAATGAGAAGCTAGATATATGAGCATGATAAAGGGGGAGACCTATGAGGCTTATGAGAAATATAATTTTACCTTATAATACCTCTGATACATTTGTTTTATAATTCTAGTACTTTGTTCTTATTTTGTTTTTATTATTATATCTGATACAATTGGATTTAATTCCATATCCTCTGATACATTACTAATTATTTTGGGATTATAATATCATAAGTTGTGATTATCAAAAAGGGGGAGATTGTTGACCTCACCTGTTTTGATAATATCAATTATGTTTTAATATTCTTTAAAAATCCCAAATAATGTTAATTCATATATTAATAAATTTTTCATCCTACTATTGAGTTGATAAGAATATAAAAATGGTCTTTGGAATATGTTAATAAATTTTTATCTATGTTTATATGTACTTTGGAATAATTCTAACTCAATATGCATATGTGTTGCATAGAACAGATAAGTTTTATGTGTTGCATTGAACAGATAAGTGTTAAGTCCACTGGTATGCACATAGCTACTGATACAGACAAAGACCTACTGGTACTTAGTATACCGATAGACAAAGTTTACCGATAGAATGAATAGATAGAGTCACTGAAATAGAATAGAGATACCGGTATGTATAAGTCTACCGGTTTTCAAGTATACTGTTACATAAAGGTCACCAATACACAGATCTACGGGTATGTATAAGTCCATCGGTAAGCACATGCCACTAATAGATCAAGTCTACCGATACAGACAAGCTAACAATATAAATTCCATGAATAAATAGTTGCTGATAAAAAGTCTACCGATAAGTATAGTTATCGATACAGACAGAGTCACCGATATGAGCAGCTACTGGTACAAGCGAGTTACCGATAGACAAGAAGAGATACTGACAGACAGCTACCGATACAAGAAGAGCTATCGAAAGAAGGTGTTACTTATATGCAAATCTACTGTTACACTGAGTAACTGTTACCATTACAAGTATATTGACAGAGAGCTACTGGTGGAAGATGATTGTTAACCAGTCACTGTTACTCAAACTCTCTATTTTGTCAATATTATTAAAATAATACTAACGGACATATTTTATGATTTTAATGCAATTAATGTCATTTAATGATAGTTGTTGGCATTTCAGGGAAACATACCTCATACCTATGAAAAGGTAATCACTCCCATTGTTCGAGCTGAAAGCTATAAAAGGAAGGGAAAAAGCCAGGAAGAAAGAGGGCTGAACAGTAGGAATATACACAGAAAAGAAAGGCGACATCCATACACCTGTGTACTTGAAGAACACTAGACATACACGAGGCCATTCATACAAGAAGAGAACACAAGATGAATCTTGGTCAAGGAGTGAAGAACTACAATGATCTCTTCATACACTCAAGATGATCAAACTGAACCTAAAAATCAAGGAAGAAAACGACACTCTGTTTTCAAGACAAAAACCACAGAAGAACTCAGAAGCATTTCTGTTCAATCAAAAGGAGTCTAGAGCTTCACTTAAAATCACTAGAGCATTCTAAACTCTGATATACTCTCTTAGTGATTCTTTTACTTACCTTTGAGCAGTGTGTGTACTCTGTATATTTCATACACACACTGACTCATGTGCTGAACTTGAGGTTTTAATCCTCACTCACACTTTCCCTATACTCTTATATCCCACTGTGGATAGTGGTAAAGGTCAATTAGGACCTGGATAGCCTGTGATCTATTGTTCTTATATTTTCCCATGAAGAACTGTGGTAGAGGTCTTAGTAGCTAGACAGTCTATGTACTACTGTTGACCCCGATCTAGGGTGTGGATCAAAATTTATATAAATTGTTTGAGAGAACTAGGTATGGGTTTGAGACTGAACCTCTTGGTTAGAACTGTTGTGCTTATTTATTTTAGTTTTAAACTATATTGAATGTTCTGCTGCTAAGTACTTTAAACACAAATCTATTTTAAAGTAACTCTGATAGTTAATCTAGCAAGTGTTTGTAACTATTGTAAATCAGTAGGTTAGTTTCAAAATCTAATTTAATCTTCTAATTAAATTAACTGATACCTAATCAATCTTTTGAGAACCTAATCAAACCCTTACCATTTTACAAATTCACTACAGTTAAACTTAGTTTTAATTGGGGGATTTAAATAGAAATATTTTTAACAGAAATTTTTAATTGGAACTCAATTCACCCCCTCTTGAGTATCCACTCCGACCAACAATATACATTCCTATAATCGTAATATAATTAGGTTGCATTGAAAATAATAAGATTTATGTAAAAATCTATAGAAATAATAGATAAATCATGTAGGTAAATTGGGACATCATTTTCCATATCACTCTTACACATGTAATAACCAATTCTGTCGACATCTATACCCAATGCATTAAGGGCTATCAGGGACCCACCCGTATATGATTTATAATAGAACTACCCATCCTTTATATATAATGGAACCACCTAAAATTGGTTTATAATTGAACCACCTAACATCATAAAAATTCCCAAGAACCAAAAAATAATCATAACCCATAAAATATTGCAATTTTTGACATTACGCTGATAAATATATTATTTTCACCCATAAGAAAACAATTCCAGATATTAAAATATCCATTCTATTTTAAATAACTTTGGGAAAATTAACAGAAATATGGAAGGAGGTTTTTTATTTGAAGAAAATATGGAATCTTATAAATGGATTTAAATATAAAATAACAGTTATGGTAATGGGAAAAGTTTTTGTTGTTGTATATGTTAAAATAGAATATTCATTTTGTCTTTTTTAAATAATGTTAAAATGTTCCATAAAAAATATGTAAAAAATTAATTTTGAAAAACTTTGAAATAAAGTAAAAAATATAAATTAAATAGGATTTTTTAAAATATGGACATGGATGAAAAAGTTTTTTAGGTAAACACTAAAATATGATTTTTAAAAGAAAGTCCCTTACCTTGAGTCCGACTTGTCACATATTTTTTTTAACTTACTGAATAATAAAATTATATTAATTATTTACTTAATTAACAACCCTTTTCATATTTATTAATCCTTATTATTTTATTAATTACCATTTTAAATTCAATTACTTAATCATTTAATTTTATGTCGGATGTTTTGAGGATATTCGGCTCAAATGTACAAAATGACTTTAGTAGGTTAACTATGGTCAAAGTGATCATTATTACATTATATCAAGAATAATAATAATGAAATGATTATTATTTTTATATATAAATTATAATTTTGAAACGAATCATGAAATATGGTTATGAAAAATGAATTACGTTACATTCATGGAGATGGTAGGTCGTACGTACGAATGAGTAAAATTTTCATTTTTTAACAATAATTAAGTAAAAAGGTAAGTATTATATTATCTATAAAAATGATAATAATATCATAAATACCATATTATTTCTATAAATATACTTATATATATCATCCTTGTGATTTGGTGATGAAAAATGAATCACATCACTTCGTGGAGGTGGTAGTCCACACATACGCATGAATGACATTATCATTTTTCAGTGAGTGAAAAGGTAAGAAATTAAATAATATATTATATTTATAGAATTATAAATATTTCATTAATATAATAAATATACATTAAATCCGTCATTACAACCATTCGTAAGATGTGGTTATGGAAAATGAATTACATTGATTCAAGAGGTTGTAGTGCGTATGTAGGCACGAACGATGGTTATGTTCCCCATTTGATGGAAGGGGAGATGGATGTAGATTATTCCACTAAAATAATAACATATAAATATATGGGAGATATTTGTGCTATTATTTCATCATGGTTTAATAATATTTTAATATGTTAAAAAAATAAACAAAACAAAAACAATCTGTTAAGAACTATACATCTTCTTTGGACGACCTCTATAGGTTTACACCAAAATCCTTCCTTGGTTGGTTTTCTGAACAAACCAATGACTCTAAGACATGGGGAGGTATTTAAGTAATTTATTTTGGTAATTATTGACTAAACCAAAAGTTCTTTGAATTTTTAATAAAGGAGGATATGATAAGTCCTTTTATAAGAGAGGGGATGAGAACTCTTGGAACTTCTTGAAGTATTAAATTAATAGAAATTAATTTTCAGATTAAAATGGATAAAAATTGAAAATTTTCTAAGATAAAATGAATTTGGTTATAAATCCACTCACACAATAAAATTTATATAAGTTTAGTTGATGTTTTTAGCCTTATAATTTTGTTTTAACCTCTTTCAATATTTTTTTAAAATTACCATGGTATTAAAGTTTTTACACTTTAGGGGATAAGAAACTTCCTATAAATGGAAAAACAACCCATAAATGGACCATTTTTTATATTAACAACCATTTACCATTAACTTGGATGAACATAAGTTTTTAATAATTTTAAATCATTTAATAAAAATTATTTATTACAAAATATAATTAATTACAATTTTGACACTATTCATTTAATTTGATTTTAAAAACATTGACATAAGGATGGAATAAGAATATATACATTTAAAACTTTCCTAACATGTTATAATTATCTTAAAAATTCATGTAACATAAAAAATTATTCAAATTATATTAATTTTAATATTTCTAAAATCATTTATTTTATTTTACTTTTAATAAAATAATTATAGCATCAGCGTTTCAAAAGAACTTAAGGTAATTTTAAATTAATAAAAATTATAAATAAAATAGAATCATTAAAATAATTTCATTATGATCAAAATAAACATTTATATTCATTCAGAACTTGTAGCACCCCAAGACTTTACCATATTTTCATTTTATAATAAATTTATTTTTTGTGTTATCTTGTAATGTACACAACACTAAGTTTGTTTTTATTACACTAAAGATAAACTTTCCTCGATAGCTTGCGTTACATGCAAGATCGAGTTTTAAAAACAATAGTATATTATTAAAATATTTAATAAAATAAGATATAACCTAACTGTTAAATTAGAAGTTATGAATATTATTAACTAAAATATGAAATTTATATATATTCTATATAATTTTAACATTCATCTTATGTCTTTTCTAGACATGATATAATAAAAATCCAATTTTTTCGCATAAAAGAAGTATTTTTCAAAAATGGTAATTTAACTGACTTTTAATGGAAAACTCATTTTAAATATTATTTTTTACAATTTTAGAATTTTATATGATAAAATAATATTATTCTTTGAATTTTTAATTTCAAAATTATCTTAGGGTGATTTTTTATATTTTTATGAGAAGTTTCATTTTTTTGATGAATAGTGAAAAATACTGCGTTGTAGTTAAAAACCAACATTTCATTTAAATAATTATTATAATTTAATTGAATTTTAATGTAAAAATAGATCCATTATACATATATTGATCCAATTTAGGTCATTGTAATAATTTTTATATTAAAATTATATATAAAAACTTATTGAACTTTTGAACATTTCCTTTTACCCACCTTCTAGCCACACCGGCAAGATTACTGTTAAACTTAATTTAGCCACATCTGTGAATTAAATTTGAAAAAAAAAGATATAAAAAATTTTAATTACTATGATATTTATATATAAATAGGATCAATTTAATTTTTTGGATTTTATGAATAGTAACTTTAATAAATTTTTATTTACCGCGGTTAATGGTAAATCGAGTAATTAAAGGTACAAATAATATTATAATATTATAAAATTACCCCAACACTTGTCCCAATTTCATTTTATATGTGTTTTTATACCAAAATAAACCTTAGGGCTAAATTATAAGTTTTTTAAGCCACTTGGGTATGAATATCACATTTATAATATTTTATTTAAAGATAAGTTAAAAAAGGCATACACATGTTTTTTAATAAGTATTACATTTTTAATATACGGTAAAATAGAATATAAATTCTAATATAAATATTATTTTTAAATATAATAAATTTATATTAATCAAGATAATTTAATTTTAATTTTTAGAGAATATACAATTTAATTAAATGCTTTCATACTAATGATGCAGTATTTGTTTAATCAATGTAAATATCAAATAAAAGATATTAAAAATATTAAAAGAAATATATTTTAACATAATTAATGACATCCAAGAATTTTATAGATACATTATACATTTTAGTGATATATTAGAAGTTTTTTTTCAAAATTATCTTATTTTTAGGGTATTTTTTAAAAAGGAAAATAATGAATTGTATCAAAAGTGACATAAATGATAGTTTAAAATAAATAATATTTTATTAAATGATATAAAATTCATAAAAATTTAAAATTCATCCAAATAACTATAATAAGGTTAAATATGTCATCAATGATCCATTTGGGTTCATTTTTCATTTCATAGTAACTATATTAACCATAAAGAGTAAAAAAGTCAAGTTGACATGGTAAGAGTTAAAAGGTTTAACTAAGGGTTAAAGCCAAAAGATAAGGTTAATTTTGTGACCTAGAAATAATTTTTTGAGATTATTTCAGCCCATAATAATATTATATTATAAATAACTCACTTTGGTTCTATTTGAAATCAAAAAAATTATATTAATTTAATATTTTAAAGGATTCCAAGAGTACCCCTCCCCTCTCTTATAAAAAGACACCTCCTATCTCACTTCCTCACACCACTTTGAGCCTTATTTCTCAAAAAACCCTAAAATTTTACATTTTAAAATTATATATCCACATCCTAGAGGTTCTTTTCTTCTCAAAAGACCAACCCTAGTGTCCCTAAGAGGATATCCAAAGGAGGTTTTCTAAAGAAGAGGTAATCATCTTTACCGAATCCTTCAAAATTATTTATTATTATAATTCCTCTTCATTCATTGTTTCCATTATAAAATAATAACTCTAATATCATATATTTTCTGATTATTTATTATTATTATGGTATAACCATATTCCTCCTTTTATCCATCCTATAAAAAACAACATCACCATGTGTGTGTACGTACGGCTTACCGTCTCCATGACGTGGTGTGTATTTTTTTTCTATCGCCACTTTATTTGGATGAGTATAATGATGAATATAATGGATATAAGTAATAAATATTAAATTATATTGATTCTGAATAATAATATACTATACAATTCCTTACCACATTACTATTAAGGGAATGATACTATCGCATGTGCGTACATATGGCTTATCATCTCCTTGACGTGATGAGATTCATTATCCATGTTAACTATTCAAGAATGATTATAAAAAAATATTATGATTAGTGAATATAATATCCATAAAATTATATGAAATGACTGAAAATCATTTTTTTCTATTTTTAAAGGCTGTTTTATGGGTTTATGGTACCCAAACTTATAACCAAAAACACAAACAAGTGAAACACAAACTTTAGACAACTCATACCAACACAGAATTACACATCATAATAACCATAATCATCCCTGAATCCCATGCAGGAGTCATCTTATCACATAGTTGATTCCCATTCTAGAGGCCTCCAAAATCTTTCACTTTGAACCCGACTCCTAAGCTGATCTAGTACGGGTTGGTCTGGCGATGCCTTCTTGACCACGCTACCATTTTTAAAAGACAAAATCACCTCTCTATTCCTCTTAGAGGCAGATCAAGTCTACATCAGTTGTGGAAGATATTTATAATCTTTCCTTGGTTGTATTCTTGGTGTAGCAAAAAAAGACCCTTCAGTTGTAGTCATCTTCTAATTCCCACTTTGAACAAAATCACTAAATGAACGAGTGACTGGGCCACTCACATTTTATTTCCCTACCCCAGAATGCTCCCTTCCTATACCGGATCACTCACCCAAAATAGAGTGAGGACTCCTAGCGTTGTTCCCCCACCTCCTGTCTGGAGTGTTACTCTCCAAAAAAGGTATACGCCCCTCCTCAGTAGTAATTGTTTCCACAACCATGGAATGAGTCTCCTTCCCACAAACTTCAACCTGTAGACCCTCCTGCCTCTGATCCGTGCTTTCCACTAAAGGATATATCCTGATCACATTTTGGTTGTCTTTCACATTCATGGTGAGTGGATCCTGCCCCCTGCATACAACCTGTTGATCCACCCCAACCTCCTTACCAACTGTATCTGGTTCATGACCCATACCCTCAACCTTCTGACCCTCCAAGGCCTCTGCACCACTATCCCCTCCTGCAAAAACATACTCCTACAGTCCTGCGGCCAACATATCATCAGAAATCCTTTCAAATCTATTACTAAAAGAAAGAAAAGGCTTATCCAGAGGATCCAGACCTTTAGAATCCCTATCACTAGCTGTTATAACCACCTCCACAATGTTATAATCTCTTCCTTCCCCAATATGTTTTGTACCCAAACTCACCATGGAACTAGCAGGTTTTTCTAAGTCATGCCTTAATCGGTGGAGAACCTCAGAAACCTTCGAATTAGCCTAAATCTCCTTAACACCGGAAGCCCCAAGATCCTAGTCTTTCTCAAAAGAAACCTTACGAGACCCAACTGAATTGTTATCCATAACCGAACCAGACACATAGGAGACCCTTCCTCTATCAACAGGCTTTATCGTTCTCAGATCCAGACCCACCTTCACACCAACCTCTGAAGCTTTGCTTATAGACTCATCCTCATTATTCACAGAAGCATATTTCCCCTTATTAAGAACCTCCATCAACCATGAAGAGAGTCCACTTCGGCATACCTCAACCGAGTGTCCCAATCTATTGCAAGAACCACAAAACTCAGTCTAATTTCCATAGACAACCCTCTGTTTTCATCGGTATTCTTTGACTATCATGATCCAAACAAAATCAAAAGGAATGAGAGACGCATCCATTTCAACACAAACCCAGGGGGTTCACCAGATGGAAAACTTCCTCGGTACGACTATCAGAACAGAGATATCGACCTACCAGATTTCCCAACATGCGAATAATCGAAGGGTTTTGAAACAGAAAAGGAAGTTTGGGGAAACTTACCCAAACCACAATGGATGGCGAGTCGCGATTCATATAGAGGTCGAAGGACCAACATAATATAAGAAAAAAATATCCATTGAAGTATCGAGGATCCCTCAACCAATCTTGGATGAGATCTGCCTCTGATTTGAACCTAATCATGATTTTTTTGTTGTCTAGAAATCCAACCACTGCTCGTTCATGAAGATCCCAAGATCCAAAGACAAATCGGTCAAAGTCATCGATCGAAGGCCTCCTGTGCTTGAACCTAGCCACCAGGGTGAGATTTAACAAGGCTGAGGATTCTGTAAACTTAGATGAGGATAGATTAAGGTTAGGCAATCTGTCAAAAAGATCTGGAACTTTAGGGTTTATCTAGGCTTTCGGAAAAGGTGGAAGAAACTCCAGGTTGGAGAAAGGCCGAAAGGACCTTGCTCTCTCATGCGACAATGATTCCCCCTCCCCCACCAAGGGGGGAGGATCTGGCACGGAGGCTGTCGTCGTCACCAGAATGGAGAGAGCATTGAAGTATCGAGGAGTCGCCCACCCAGGCACTATGTAGATACTATAATTTATATGAAGAAAATATATCCTATGCATAAGAAATGAGACTTTCATGACAAAATAAACATAATAAAATGAAGCAGTTAACACCTGAAACAATGGTAATAATGAAGTATTATTAACAAAATGATATAATAGGATCATATATTATATCATAAATATGGATGTGGTTCTGGTATAATTTAACAACATGATTTAACCATTATACAAGAGGTTAACTCAACCTCAACTAAAGGAAATTATGAGGTAAGGGTTAATTTCACAATCTCATTATTATCTGAGATTGTTTATATGTTAGAATTTACTAGGACATATTTATCATCCATGTCCATGTTTCTTAAAAATATATTTCAAAATATTCTTAATATTCTTCTAAAATTGTTTAAATTCAATTTTACCCATGTTTGACTTTTTATAAAACATTTTTAAAGGAATCATTTTTTCATTTTCAAAATTAGTTACTTTATGACCTTTTTGAAAAAATACAGAACGATTGTTTTTTTAACTTGTATGGAATGGGAAAAGCCTCCTTTATAATATTATAAGATTATTTTCATTGAAAATGTTTTATTTTAAAATTGTTCACCATTTTAAAATAATATCAATATAAAAAGGGGTATTTCTCTCAAGAATTTTTTAATGATTTCATTAGACTACTTTTATCTATTTCAACATCCTTTGTTAGATTTTATGCTTAATTGAGGTCGGTCTCTTAAGATACCATATACCATATTTTATTAAGAGGTTTTATGATATGTTTGACTATGGATGTTCTATTTTGATATTATTCATGTTTTAAGTTTAATGTGTTAACATTCATATGCTATTTTTAATATGAATTTTGATGTTCATTATGTTTCACCCTTTTCATATGAGGAATTCATTGGACTTAGTAAGTGACTGGAGGGGCTTTATATATCCCCTTGATGCATCGGTGGGTCTCATGAGACAAACTATTTTAGGTATTGGCTAACATCTTACCCATTTATGTATGGTGTCTTGGTTGAAGCCTTGATAGTATGTTCATGATGTCCAGCATTATGCATTCCCTCGTTATAAGATTAGTTATTGATATTCCATGTAATTATTCAACTAGAAGGATATCCATGGTTATATATATTTATCATGTGGATATTTATATAGAGTTACTTTATTAGATTATATACCTATCATATTATTCTCAAGATTATGTTTTAATGACATGTGTTTTTAGTTATTCACCTTACCTTATTATTTATGTTTATTTATGATAGCTTCTGTTGTATTATTTTTACTTACTAAGCACCTGAGATCACCCCTTTTTTATGTTTTACTTTTCCTTAGGATGTGAAGATGTATATTATTACGGACTTATGGGGATAATAAAAGTGAATAATAGTGTTTTAAAAGGAGTTACTATGTTTTTTTTTATTTCAGGATGTAATGTAAATTCTATGTATGTAAATTGGATTCCAAAAATGCTAAATTGATCAGTCTTTTGGGATTTGAATCTTTTATCTATAAAAATGTGATAAATTAAGGCACGAGCTCTAGGATACTGGGGTTGGGGTTTTTAAAAAACCTCCTATATTTTTTTATTACATATGGTATTTTTAAAAGTAAGAGTGTGACATTTTAACCTTTTCTTTACTTAAAAAATTATAAAGGTCATAATCATGGTCATATGGCCACAAAAAGAAATATATTCAAATATTGGATGATTATGGATTGAATTTCATCTTAAAATGAAATTAATACAAGTTTTTAATGTTACTTTTTAGTTCTTATCAAATTATATTTACCCTTAATTAACCCATTTTAACTTTTTACTGTGGTGAAAAAATTTTTATTATTTTACTATTCAATATGAGAAAAATTAAGTTGATAATACTAAATAAGATTAATTATTTTGATTAAAAAATTAGGATCCATTTTTCCATATTCAATCTCTATAAGTGGAAAAATTCATTTTATAAGTATCCTGCAAAATGTGATGAAAAATGGTTTTTCAGGGAAATGCATTTTTTGAATAATAGATAATCATATATTAACTCTATGACTAGAAATCATCATTATATGAATTTAAATTCATATAAATAGATAAATAATATATAGATTTAATTTAAATCAATACTTAATAGTTTCTATTTTAATTAATTAAAATTAATTAACTTTATGCTGTTAAAAACAATTTTTAGAAAACTGCATTTTTAGGCATAAAAATAAACATATACCAAAATAATGAAAATTGATGATTAAAATGAAGTTAATTATATTATTGTAAATAAAATGGTTCATATTTCACTATAATACCAAATCCAAAATATAATGGGACTTTTAAATTACTTGATCTAATTAAAATAAATGCCAGTATTTGAAAAATTGTTAATTTTTACTATTCACTAAAAAATAAATAATTTTAGAAAAATATAAAAACTAATCATATGATAATTTTTACTTGATGAATTAAAAAATAAAAAATAATTTTTTCAAATAAAAATTCTATAATTTGAAAAATTAACTTTTAAATAAAACATTATAAAAAAAGAGTTTAATTAAAATATTTCTTTGTTGTTTCCAAAAAACTAAATATTTTTATAATGAATATATCTATCTAATTAATAAATACTAATAGATATGAAAATAATTTATTTTATCATTACCTAGGTTGTTATATTATTTCCCCCATTTTTAAATTGAATCCTCATAGTTTTATTCACTTGTTATACAAGTGTTCATATCTTTCCCTCTTATCATTTTTAGATTCCCATGTTTCTTGTTCAACCATATGGTTTTTTCACAAAGTCTTAACCTATTGAATCACATTATTCCACAAAAAATATCTTTATGGTCATTAAAAAGTACTGGTTGTCCATAATAATAAAGGTTATGTTCTAACAGAACTACCTCAAGGCTCAAAACATGAGATGAATTTGGCATATATTGTCTTAACATTGAGACATGAAAAGAGTTGTGTACTCAGGATAAACTCGGAGGAAATTCTACTTGGTAGTAAAATGATTCAACTTTATCTAGGATTTAATATGTTCCAATGAACTATGGAATTAGCTTCCCCTTATAACACAAACTCATAATACTTTTCTATGGAGATACTATAATAAAAACATGACCACCTACCACAAAATAAAAATAAAATCTGTGTAGCTTTTATAACTTCTTTTTATTATCCTTATATATTTATAAATTATCTTCACATTCTCAACCATTTCCTCAACCAAATCTGGTCACATCAACTTCCTTTCTTCTATTTCATCCCAAAAAACTAGATTTTGATACTTCTTACCATATAATTCCTCTAAAGGTGTCATCTCTATACTATAATGAAAACTGTTATTATAAGCAAAATTGACTAATAAAAGATTTTTAACCTAACTTACAAAGTAATTCATTGAACAGACTCAAATAATGTCTTCTAAGGTTTAAATTTTTCACTTGAACTATCCATCATACTGAGGATGAAAGGATGTACTAAAATTTAATTCAGTGTCTAATGAATTCTAAAGTCCTTTCCAAAAAATTAAAGTGAATCATGATCAGATACAATAGATAGATTAACTTCATGTAACCTGACTATCTCCTTCAGGTAAAATCAAGAAATTTTATCTAAATACATAGTTTCTTGAATAGGAAAGAAATGTGGATATTTAGTTAATCGATAAACAGTAACGCAAATCAACTTATTACCTTGATATGTCTTTGGTAATCCCACCATGAAATCCATTGATATATTTTACCATTTCCACTTTGGATATAGAAATAGTTGAAGCATCACCTTCAGTAACTTTCATTATACCTTTAATTTTTTACAAGTCAAACATTCTATGGTAAACTCAAAATATCTCTTTTTATCCCATCCAACCAGTATTACTCCCAAAATTATCTTTCCATCTTAGAACTACTAGGATAAATGGAAAATGGAGGACTATGAGATTCACTAAACAATTATATCTTCAACTAGGAACCACAAGGCACACATAATCTCTTTCCAAATTTGATAACACATAGTTCATTAATATTAACATTGGTAACTTACCTATCTCAATAGATTCTACATTTTCCTATAAAACATGATCATCCTTCAGAGCTTGCTTAATTATTTCTGATAGAGATGATTGTACTGATATCTAAAACAAAATAGAAGAAGTTCCTATATCCACAAATTTTAATCCAAAATTTATCAAATCATTAATCAAAGTTTTATGTTCCAAACATAACATGGTTAATGTAGAATTACTTTTCTGAAAAGGATCAATCACTTTTTTATTTCAAAGATTATAATGAATCGTGTAATCATGATCTTTAATTAGTTCTAACCATCTTTTCTGCCTTATGTTCAACTCTTTCTAAGTAAATATATACTTAAAACTTTTTTAATGAGTGTATATTTCACACTCTACTCCATATAAATGATTCTTAAAAAAATTTAAAGTAAAAACTATAGTATCTAATTATAGATAATGGGTATGATAATTTAACTCATAAGTTTTCAATTGACATGAAGCTTAATAAATTACCAGTTCATTATACATCATAGCTCAACTAGGTCCCTTCAATAAAGCATCACTGTATATAAAAAATAACCATTTATAGAGGGTTGGTCCAAAACTAGGTCATTCACCAATCTTCTTTTTAGTTATTAAAAATAATCATCGCATTCCTCCATCAAGATTAATTTAACTCCTTTTTGAGTTAACTTAGTTGGTGGTCTAGATAACAGAGTAAATATTTCGACAAAACATCAGTAGTAACACGCTAATCCAAGAAAACTATGAATCTATATGAAATTTTTAGGTCTTGTACATTCTTTAATTTTTTTTTAGTAGGTTTAAAAGTTATTCCACATTTAGAAATGATATTTCTAAGTTAATAAATTTGTTGCAACCAAAATTCACACTTACTAAATTTTACATATAATTTATTTTCTCTTAAGGTCCACAAAATAGTCCTTAGGTCTCTTTAATGATCCTCATGAATTTTGGAATATACCAAAATATTATCATAAAATTTAACCAAAAACTTATCCAAGAAATCATGGAAAACACTATTCATAAGTTTCATAAACATATCTGGTGCATTATACAACCCAAAGGGAATAACTATAAACTTTTAATGCCTGTATTTAGTCTGAAATACCATCTTTGTAACATTTTTCTCTTTTAACTTCAATTTATTGTATCCTAACCTAAGATCAAGCTTCAAAAAATACTACACTCCCTAGAGATTATAAAAAAAAGTCATCAATATGAGGAAAATAATACTTTTTATTAATATTGATATTATTCAAGGATCTATAATCAATAAAAATTCCCATTGAACAATATTTATTTTTAGCAAAACAAAAATAGGATCACCCCATGGTGAAGTTTCAGGTTGGATGAAAACCTTATATAGAAACTCATATAATTTATTTTTCTATTCAAAAAGATCAACTTAAGCCATTTGATAAGGGGGTTTTGAAATAGGTTTACTATCAGGAACCAAGTTAACAGTAAATTCAACCTCCCAATAAGTAATAACACAAGGAAAATCATCAAGAAATATATCCACATATTCATTTACTATTGGGATATCACTAATTGGAAGAGTTTATTTCTTTTAAATAATATGATCTAAGTAACTTTCACTTCTATCTCTAATCAATTTCCCAGTTTCTTGGTAGGTTATCAAAGGTATAAAATCATTGAATATAACTTTATTACCTTTTAAATATATCTAAACATAATAAATTGATATCCAATTTATACCCCTAATAATATAAAAATCTTCCATGGTTGGTTCAACAAGATTTATAGGAAATACCATCCTACTAATAATAATAGAAAGATTCTTATAAATATTTTTTGCTTTCATATTTACACCTAGAGTTTTCCTAAAAAGTTATATTTTCTTTTTATGAGGTGATATTATAATTTTACTTGAAAATTTATCATAAATGAATGAATTTAAAGATCCATATTCAAAAAGGGCATGTGTATAATTCGAATGAACAAGTAATATACCATTCACCACTTTATTAGATAGCCCAAAATCAATCATCGTAGTATAAAATGATTTTTACACACCATTTTTCTTTCGATCTTGATGATTTCCACCTTGAGTGACTAACTTTAGACACACATTTTCATAATTCCCCAAATCACTATAACTAAAAAATTTAACCATATGCAGGATATTTGTTCCCCTTATTCATGGATTATTTGGGATTCTTTCTTTGAAATCATAGGACATATAGCCAAACTTACCACATCATAAGAACTTACCATATTTCATAAGACACTCCCCAGGGTTATTTTTATCATAATTAAAAAGTAAAGGATCTTTATTTTCTTACCTTAATATTAATTTGATGAATGATTCCCCATTTACTATATTCTATAACTTTTCTTCTTCTAGTTTTCATGGAATACATGATCAGTAGTAAAATACATTTCTACCTTCTTGGAATATAAAATAGGTTTATCATAAATTTTTAATTCATGGGAAGCAAATTAACTTTTATATCTGGGTTTTAACACAAAGTAAAACTGGTTAATATTACTAATAATTTCTTGAATAAAATTTGGTACATACCTGGACAATCTTGTAAAAAAATTCATATGTTGTTGCAGAATCTTCATATTTTTTCCTCAATTCAAAGAATTTTTTCTACATTCTTTGTCAAATAACCTTAGTGAAATATTTCTCAAGAAAAATATTCTTAGATGTATCCCATTCAATTGAATAAATATCATCTCTTTTTCTAGTATTATTAACCAAATACCACCATCGATCAACTTCACCTTCAAAATGATAAATTTAAATAGTTAACTTTTGACATTAAAAACACCCCAAGACTTCAAATATCTTTTCTAAAGCATTTTTTTGTCCTTTAACTACCAATGAGATTGAAGATCTATTGAATTATATAATATGTTGTCTCATAAAATGCACCACTATCATCATGTTCCACTGTGGTATATTTGGATTCTCTCTAGTAAGGATACCACCACTATTTATAGCCTATATCAACTAAGTCATTACTGTAACAAATTACTGAGTTCCAATTCCATCCATTCTAGGATGCTGATTTGGAAGGATATTTTCCTTTATGTGCCTTCCTATTATGATTTCCCTATTTCCTCTATGGAAAATCATTCTGAATAGAAAAAATTTAGATGAAGAAACATGGTAATATTCAAATTTTATATCTATAAAGTATAATATTTCAAGGGTATTCTATTAACATTATCCAAAACTCTAAAATTATTTAAACCATTCCTTTGATGCCAACTAAAAGGAACCAATCTTAAACATTACATAACCTATAGTTTTAAGTAAAGAATTTATTCTATTACCTTTTAAGATATTTTTAGGTTTATAGTTTTATATAATTAGTTCATAATTCATACAAAATATTACCATATTTTACAAAGTTGTCACTTTTGATTTGTATCCATTTTTACCATAATATAAATTTTTTAAAATGAATCATATTTTATTTTCATGATTAATCTTCATGACTTTAAAATTGACTTCTTATTTTTTTCTAACCCATCCTTGAACCCTGTTAAAATCATTTTAAAACATTGGATGATCACAAAAACCTTATCAAGGTGTATAAAATAAATAATAAAGAAAACCATTAATTCAAGAATACTTATAAAAATTTTCCTTTTGAAAATACTCTTTAGGCTAAAAATAAACATTTTATAACTTATGAAATCAACTATCCTACAAAAATATTTTCATAAAAAATTTCATAATATTTATTTAAAGAAAAATAAATCCTATAAATTCTTATTTTAATTAATGAGATACACATGAAAAGTTTTTTATAAAGTTATACTTTACACCCTTAATAAGTAGAATACACTTTCATTTAAATATAATATCATTATATTACCTTGATAAATCATAATATTTTCATAGAAACCAATATAATTCATATATAAATTATTTAGGTAACTTGTAATATCATTTTTTATATCACTCTTGCACTTGGAATAGCCAATAATATTTAATTTCATACCCAAGTCATCGGAGGGCTATCAAGGACTCACCTATATTTGGTTTATAATGGAACCAACCATCCTTGATTTATAATGGAAACACCCATAATTGTTTTATAATAGAACCAACCATCATAATCATAATTCCTCTTAAATATAACATTATAAAAACATATAAAAGCTTTCAATTTCCAACATTACACTCGTACAAATATTCTTTGCACCCATAAGAAATCATTTCTAGATATTGAAATATCCATTACATTTTAAAACCCTTTTTGAAAATAACTAGAGAATAGGGAAGGCGGTTTTATTTAAAGAAAAAATGGAAGATTATAAATGAATTAAAATATAAAATAATGGTTATAGCGATGGGAAAAAATTTTATCACTGTATACATTAAAATAGAATATTCCTTTTGTCTTTTTTAAAGAAAGTCAAAACATTATATTTAAAATATGTAAAGAGATTCCTTTTGAAAAGAATTAAAATAATGTAAAAATAGAAATTAAAATTCCTTTATATTTCATTTAATTATATATAAATTCATCCATAAAATAATTTTAAAAATATTTACATGGAAGAAAATAATTTTTAGGGAAACTTTAAAAGAGTATTTTTTAAAATAAATTTCATCACCTTGAGTCTGAATCATCACTAAAGTTATTTATATTAATAAATAATAAAATTATCTTGATTATTTACTTGATTAAGAAATTTTTTCAAGTTTATTATTCCTTTTTATTTAATTCATTACCATGTTAAATTTAATTACTTAATCATTTAAGTTTATGTTAGACATTTTTAATATATTCGACTCATATGTCCAAAATGACTTTGGTAGGTTAACTATGGTTAAAGAGGTCATCATTACATCATCTACAAAATAATAATAATGTAATAATTATAATTTTTATACATTAATTATACTATTAAAACTAATCATTGAATATGGTTATGAAAAATTAACTATGTTACAATCATAGAGATGGTAGGTCATACGTACGTATGAGTAACATTTTCATTTTTCAATGATTATTATGGAAATAAGATAAGTATTATTTTATCTTTAAAGAAGGATAATAATATACCAAATACCTTATTATTTATTTAAAAATATCTATATAATATCCATGTGATGTGGTGATGAAAAATAAATTGCAATGCTTCGTGGAGGCGATAGTCCACAAGTACATACGAATGAAGTTATCATTTTTTTGTGAGTGGAAAGGTAAGAAATTAAATGATATATTATATTTTAATAATGATAAATATTTCATTAATATCATATATATATATATATATTAAATATATCATTACATCCATCTATAAGAGGAGATTATGAAAAACGAATTACATTTTTACATGAGGTGGTAGTTCGTGCGTACGCACAAACAATGGTTTCATTCCCCATTTGATAGAAGAGGATATGGATATAGGTTTTGACATTAACATAATAACATATAATTATATGGGAGATATTTTTTATTATTTTATTATGGTTGAATAATATTTTAACAAGTTATAAAAATCAACAAAATGAAAATGCTTGGTTAAGAACTAAACCTCTACTTCATACAACCTCTATGGGTTTACACCAAAATATTTCCTAGGTTGGTTTTATAATCAAAAAAAGGACTCTAGTATATGGTTATTTATGTAATTAATGTTTTTTTCAGGATTTTCTGAACCAAAATTCCTTTGGAGTTTAACGAAAAGAGTAGAGGAGGTTTTATTTTATAAGAGAGGGGAGGGGAACTCTTGAAATTTCTTAAATTGTTAAATTAATATAAATAAATTTTCATATTTAAATGTATCCAAATTGAGAAGTTTCAAATATAAGATTAAGGTGGTTATAAATCCATTTATATAATAAAAATTGGATAATTTTAGGTGATGTATTCACCCTTATTTTTTGTTTTAACCCCTTTTAACCCTTTTTGAATATTACCATTGTATTAAAGTTTTTAATCTTTAAGGGATAAAAAACATTCTATAAAAGGATAAATTGACAATAAATATACCATTTTTGATATTATAAACCATTTCCCATTAACTTGGATTAATATAATATTTTTAATAATTTTATATCATTTAATAAAACATTATTTATTATAAAATATCATTAAATTCAATTATGAGACTATTCATTTAACTTGACTTTAAAAACATCAAGAAAATGATGGAATTTTAATATATAACTTTAAAAATTCCATAAAATTTTATAATTATTTTAAAAATTCATGTAACATAACAAAATTTTCAATTTACATTACTTTTTATATTTTTAAAATCATTTATTTTATTTTCCTTTAAATTAATTAATTAATGTGTCGGTGTGGCGTAAGAATTTATAGTAATTATGTAATTACTAAAAATTAGAAAAAATTATCATCATGAAAATAATTTAATTATTATAAAAATAACTATTTATATTAATTTAAAACTTTATATAGTACCCTTTTGAACACATAATATATTTTTAAAAGTAAGAGTGTGACATTTTGTCCTTTTCTTTACTTAAATAATTCTAAAGGTCATAATCATGTCCATATGGATAAAAATGCCATATATTCAAATATTGGATGATTTTAGATGAAATTAAATTATAAAATAAAATAAATTCAAGTTTTAGGGTTACTTTTTTGTCTTTATAAAAAAATTACCATTAATTGACTCATTTTACCTATTTACCGTGGTGAAAAAAATTATTGTTTGTACTATTTATTATGGAGAAAATTAAGTGGACCATATTAAATAATATTAATTGTTATGATTTATAATATGGGATAAATTTTACTAATTTCGGTCTCTATAAGTTTCATAAATTCATTTTATAAGTATCCCACAAAGCGTGATGAAAAACAGTTTTTCAGGTAAATACATTTTTCAAGCAATAAGTGATCTTATATTAACTCTATGACTAGAAATCATCATTATATGAATTTTAATTCATATAAATAGATATATAATATATAAATTTAATTTAAATATTTCATTATTATTTGTTATTTTAATTAATTAAAATGAATAAAATTTATGTAGTTAAAAACAGTTCTTAGAAAACTGCCTTTTTAAACATAAAAATAAACTTATACCAAAATCATGAAAATTATTGAGTAAAAGAAATTTAAATACATTATTATAACTAAAAAAATTAATATTTAAATTTAATACTAAATCCAAAATTCAATTTTAATTTTAAATTATTTTATTTAATTAAAAGGAATGATAGTATTTGAAAAATTGATATTTTTCACTATTCACTAAAAAATCAATCATTTTTGAAAAAACTCAAAAATTCGTACTAGGATAATTTTGACATTCCAAATTCAAAAATTAAATTAAATTTTTTAAATTAAAGTTATATAATTTTCAAATTAAACTTTTAAATAAAACCTTATAAAAAATATTTTAATAAAATTATTTCCTTTTTGTTACAAAAATTACTTAATTTTCTACAGTGAATATAACTATATAATTCATGAATATTAATAAATATGAAAATTATTTATTCTTTCATTACCTAGGTTGCTACAAAATACCTTTTGTATTTATCATATATATTATGTATGGAAGGGGAAATTAGAATTTTGAGAACCAATCATATATAAGATATTTTATTTCTTATGTAAGGGATCATGGGGGAGAGATATTCAAGATAAATTTTATTAGGGTTAAGAATTTTTAAAATTTATGAAAATAAAACAGTGTTTACATAATTTTAGAAATGTTAAATAAATGATTTAGAGCACATTTTATTGATCATGGAGATTTCATGAGGTAAATCTAACACTCTATATTGATTCTTCCAGGTTTTATTCTCCTATTTCTCATTAATTATTCTTTTTTCAACCCAAATAGGTTTTGGGTTATTACTCCATTATAACATCATGGAATCATCTAGATATCATGGGGATTTTTCCTGTATTAGATAAAGTAGATCCCATTTGGATGATCGCACTAGGTTTTGTGTAGATTCAAAGAGGTATGTTTCTACCCAAAATTATTTACGGATTTTTAACATTTTGGATGAACTTAATGGATTAAATGAAAGAATAATTTGGGTATTTTTTTATTTTAAAGGCTCATATGGATTTTAGGGGTGGTGTGAACCCCTTTTAATGAATATTTAAGCCATAGAAGATTCTCAGTGTGTGATTCTTAGTTATTCCCTAAACATAAATTTTGGAATTAATATTGAAATAATGTAAAATTTAATGATAATATTTTATAATTCATTTTGATTATAGATTGATGGAGTTAGTGTGTTTTGTTAATAGGAAGGGGTCGAATGGTCTTGTACAAGCTTATTAGAGGGAAGTTGTCCTAACTTTAAAAGGTGTAACTCCATGAATGAATTAGGTGGTCCCTTAATCATCTCCCTATATTTATGCATATTGTTATGAATTAATTTAAATTCAGTATTTACATTTTTATGATATTGAAAATTTATTTTAAAAGGAAATTTTCCTTTCACTTACATGAAATAAACAAAGTACCAAGGGAAAATATGGACCGTTGGACACTAGTTAGTTCCTTTACCACTGATGGTCAAGGTATTAATCATAAATATATGAGATTAGATATAAATACCCTAGAGGGGTATAAATGAAATAATTTTAATACAATTTACTTGTTATAGGTGACCTTAGAACCCTTCTTCTAGAGGAGAGTGTGATACTGGGAATGATTTTCCCAAGTAGGCCATGATGAAACCTTGTGATGCTTTAAATTATTTGGGTTAGTTTATTATATAATAGAGTGAGTTTTACTTCCCTATGATTATGTGATCACCTAATTGGGTATACCCTAGGAAGGTTTTATGATAGGTTGGGTGTGAGAGGTCCTACCTAGGATGACTTGGGAAGTGATATGGGAATTATTCCATCTCTCTGGAGTAATGTTGGTGTGGATTTTTTTATGAAGGTTGTGAGGCCACAATAAAATCATGGTAATGTTGAGGGAAATTAAAAAATATGAGTGATGGGATTGGCCCTAGAGTTGTGAGTGGGATAAAGGATCTCATGAACGGTGTCAGAACTGTGACATGTCCTATGAGACCTTAGTGGGTGCCCTATCTTTATAATGACCCTATAGAGAGTTAGTATAGAGTGTTGACCTAATGATAACACTCCAAGAATGTGGTGATGAACATAGATTTTGATTACATGGTGGATAATTTTCTCCTACCCCCCCCCCCCCATTTTACATGAGATTTTATGGGGTGAGATACTCTTTCCTTTATGTGATATAAGTATGAGATGTATGGGAGGGATACACTACCTCCCCCCCCCCAGATAATAAATGAATATAATAAATGATATGGATGGGATAGATGCATTTAGCCCCATATTTGATATATATATATATATATGAGAGGTATAAACTAACCCTCAATAATAAATGAATGTAATGAATGAGATGAATGAGAGGGAAGCACTACCCCCCCCCCCCCAATGTGATATGTATGAGATGGATGGGAGGGGAACATTGTTGGATTGCTAATTTTGTTCCAACATATCTCATGTACATTAGGTTTTGATGATCTCAAATACCCTTCATGTATTACTGATGTTTTTGTTTCTATATGTGTTAATATAGATTTATTATGATTTTAAGCCTTTTTACTATTAAAACTTTTTAGACTTCAATTCGGGACACTTTGGATTAAATTTTTTTAAGTCTGGAAAATCATCTTGGTGAGGCATTTGGATATATAGATAAATGGATACAACATGGAATCGACTATGTAGAAATATCTTATGTTAATGAATAACTTATATGAGTAATCAGCTACATAGATAAATCAGATACATAATTCAGTTATATGAAGTAATCAGCTATGTGATTTGGATATATGGTGAAATCAGATACTTGGTTCAAATTGGATACGTAATTAATTAGGCTACTTTATAATTTGGCTACATAGATAAATTGTAAACATGAAAAATGGATATGTGGATCAATTTGGATACATGAATTCAAATTTTTATAATTTGGCTATGTGGTGATCTAAAATTGGTTGTCATTCTATAACCTAGTATTTATTACTGTTGGAGTAATTTTAGTTGGATTTAATTTTTCCCTACATTAATTAATTGTTTATTTACCTCTTTATGGTAAAATTTATTATATTAAAATTAAATTATAGAAAAAGGAAATAATTACAAGGATAATTTAATGGTCAGTACTACTTTTAAGGTATTTCCAAGAAAAATACATGTGGATTTTAATTACAAACCCCTAAATTTAAGGATCTATTTTTTTATGATTAAAAGTGAAGTTTTCTATGCATTTGATAAGTGGTCTAAAGAGTGAAAAGATATATATATTAAGATAAATATAAGTACCTACTCAATCTTCCAAGATATTCTCTTTAATCTCTAGTGTGTTTATCTATATTACTCAAAAAGAAGAAGAAGTGTAAAAATATATAGTAGTGTTTTCTCAATGATCTTTGATTTAATTTTATAATAATATCCTTGAGTTTCATCCTATTATTATCATCTCCCCTAGATATTTCTTCTCTTCAGTCAGTTTTATTTTAAAATTGTGAGTTAAACATTTAAACAATATGTTTATTCTCTCTTTCATAGCAAAGGTTCCTCGTAAAATAAACTTGAAGACTATTTTTTATAAAATCCTTGTTAGAGCCCGGTTTAAATATCCTTATATTATTATACAAAGTTTTAACTACTTACACTCAATCAAGCAGTCCCCATCAAAAGTATTGACAGTCCCTGGTCAAAGGACTGGTATAGTGAGAATCACCAAACTTGTGGAGAAGAGTGTTGGTGGAGTGGACTAGGGGAATTATGTTCCTAAAACCGCTATAAATATTTGTGTCTTATCTCTTTTATTTTTTATTTTATTTAATATGATTCTTGTGTTAAGGAAAATGTCATAAGTTGGTTATATCTTAAATAGAGTGGTTTTCTAAGCCCAGAAAATTTTAAAGAACCCAATTACCCCTCCCCCCCCTCTTGAGTCTTGGTGTAGTTCTATCAATACAACAATTAGTATCAGAGATTATGAATCTTGAGTTATCAACTATAAAAGTTTTTTAAGTCTAATGAGAATCTTGAAAATGGTTTATATGACTTCCAATAGAGAAGGTATGTCTATGGTAATAGAACCTTACATTAGAAGGCATGGAAAATAATTTATTTAAAGAACCTTGATCTAAAGGTTTATCTTAAAGCCATAAAGCCTTATAAAATTTCAAAGACACAACATAAAACATGGTATTTTTACAATTAATCTGAATATGATCTAAACTCTAAATCTATGAATGCTATAATATGTGGACTGGGTCCAGATGAGTTCAATCAAGTTTCAAAATGTCAAACAGCTCATGAAATGTGGAATACTATAGTTGTTTCTTATGAACATACAGACAATGTGAGATATCTTAGATATAATAATACCAAGATTAAGTTTGATACTTTTAGAATTATGGAAGGATAAAACATTAACCAACTTAATAAAATACTTACTAAGGTGTTAAATAATTTTTCTTCTTTAGGAACACTCATTATTGAACCAGACCAGCCTTTAAAAATCCTCATAATTCCACCACCAAGATGGAGTGTAATATTAGTTTCCATTAGAAAATATATAGATTTTGGTTATTTTAAAATAAAATATATTATTTTAACTCTTACAATCTATGTGGTAGAGATGGAAAATGAAGCTGGAGAGAATAAAAATGTAAATAAGTATTATGTTTCCTTAAAAGTTTCAACTTCAAAGGATAAAAAGAAAATCAATGGAATTCAAATAGTTGAGTCATATAAATAATATAATTCAAGTATTCATTCTACAGATATTGAGCTTGCTCACTTTTCTAGAAAATTTAAAAAGTTCCATAATAATAGAAGAGGTGTTAACAAACCCTTAAATAACTTCAAGAAACATAATGGAAACCCTAAATATGTGAGATACTATAAATATAGGAATCTTGGACACATAAAACTATATTTTTCACATCTTCAAGTCAAAAAAATTTCATATAAAAAGTACTTTAAGAAAGTTTTTTACAAGAATAAATCCATAAAATCCACATGAAGTGCTTTATAAGATTCAATTTATGTTACATCTTTAGATTTAGAAGCTGAAAATTCTATTCAGAATACTAACATGTGTTTTATGGAACATTCAAATGAGGTACATTCATATTTTCCTTCTGAGCATGAATCTGAATCTAAAAATTAAAACAACTCTTATAATTAATTAAATGAATATTGTACCATGACGGTAACTAAATATGAATCTTTGAAAATAAAATTAAAAAGAAAAATATTAAAAATTCCTATGATGTAGTTGTTAATGAAAAATATGACTTAAAACAAGTTTCAGATTTGAAACCCAAGATGGAAAATTCTGCTACATTTTGTATAGAACATTATAATAATATTAAAAATTTGAAGAAAAATAAGTTTAAAAAAGGTAAAAAAAATTGTGCCTAGTTCAAAGAACAATAACCTCTCGAAAATAAGTTTTGTTCACTATGGAGAATTAGGTCACTATAGTAATAGTATTAGGTTGATAAATCCACAATTTTATGGATTTAATCATGCCTTTATTTCAAAAAAACAAAATTCAATTCTAGGTTTTCTAGAGAGAACAAATATAGTTGGGTTCCCAAATATTTAGTAGCAAATAATACAGGACCCAAGAGAATATGAGTACCAAAACAATTTAGTTTTTGAAATTCCTTATATGGAAAAAGGTCCAATATAATCAATGAAAAAAGGTACATATAAAGTATATTATAAAGTAATATGATCAGTTGTTTCCCTAATTTCTACTCTTTATCAAGAATTGATAGTGTCTGTGTCAATTTTGGTTACAACGCTAATGGAAAGATTATGGGAGTTAAATCAGTTGGAAATCAAATCTCATTCCTCATTAACAAAGTTATTTAAATATAAGGATTAAATTATAATCTGATAAGTATTTTGTAACTCTGTGATGATGGCTATTTTGTTAAATTTTAAATAATGTATGTTCTATTTTTAAAGATAAAATTCTAAAATTTAAGGCACCTAGAACGAAAAATGTTTATACTATAGATCTTAATTATTTTATTTGAAAAAATGTGAACTTTTTAAATTATAAAATATTGAATAATGGATTTGGAAAAAAATATTGGGACATTGTAATGTCTATTATTTAAGAAAATTATCGAAAATGAATTTAGTTTCATATTTACCTCAAGTTAAATTAAATAAAAAGAAACTATGTGATGAATTCCAAATGGGAAAGAAATAAAATTAATCTTTTAAACCAATTAAAAAAATCATACTTCTTAACCTCCTTAAAAAAATCGTATGGATTTTTTTGGACCATATAAAACTAAAATCCTAAGGGAAAAATATTTTTTCTATGTGTTAGTTGATTATTTTTCTATATTTAATTGGGTTTTCCTTTTAGGTGTTAAGAGTGAAGCCTATTCTGTTATTATAATTTTTTGTAAATTGGTTCAAAAAGAGAAACATGCCAAAATTATTTCTTTATCAAGTGATCTTGGAGGAGAATACCATGAGTTCAATTCCTATTGTTCAAAACATGGTATCAAACACATTTTTTCATCCCCCATGACACCTCAATGGAATGGTGTTGTCGAAAGGAGTAATAGGACTTTACAAGAAATTTTTAGAACAATGTTATGTGAATATATCCTACCTACTCATTATTGGTATAAAGCTATAAATAAGGCATGTTATTGTTGAGTCAATAACATTTCCTTATGAATTTTCTATTCCTTTATGTTTTGAAAATCACAAACACTCTATCTCAAGGAAAATTTTATTTCCCCGAAGATTTATCTTAATAAGGAAAATTTTCCTTCCCCAAGGAAATTTTCTCCTTACCTTTGTTTTCATTGTTCATGTCATAGTTTATCTAAATCTAACTCTTTTTATTTATAAGTGTAAAATTTGTTTTCATATCTAAAAATCTCAGAATCCTATGAATACTTAGATATATAGTATTCTATTTTCAGGTTCTAAATTCAGGTTCTGAATTCCTCAGAATTATGATTCTAAATTGATCATAATTCTAACTCCAAATTCTCTGAATTCAGACTCTGAATTATCTAAAATTCAGACTCTGAATTCCTATAAATTCAAATTAAAAATTCTTTGAATTCAGATTCAAAATTCTATGAATTCAGATTCCGAATTCCTCTGAATTCAGATTCTAAATTCTCTGAAATTCAGATTCTGAATTCTCTGAATTCAGACTCAAAATTCTTCTGGATTCAAACTCCGAATTCCTCAGAAATTCAGACTCTGAATTCATTAGAATTCAGACTCTGAATTCTCAGAATTCAGACTTTGAATTCCTTAGAATCCAGATTTCGAATCCATTGGAATTCAGACATCAAAGTATATAGAATTATGATTCTGAATTCCTTGAAAAACAGAATCTGAATATCCATGAAATATAGACTCCGAATTTTTATTTGTTATGACTTCGAACTATTTTTTCCTCAGACTCTGAAAAATGGATTTGGTTAAGCAACCATATTTTTCTGACCCTTGTTTTAGTTATTAAACTATGTCATACATTCTATTTCTAATTAACCGTTGTTTGAGTGACATGTGTACAGGTCCCTCCGAGATTCAAGGAAAAATATGACCGTTGTAGGAGGGATCTGACTATTGGAGAAATGCCTATAAATAGGAGCTCATTTGAATGATCTCATTACTAATCCATCAATCTAGAGATTAAATTTTGTTGAAGTAATTTCTAGAGAGAGAGATTCCCATGCTTTGTGCATACTGAACATCTTGTTCAGATTGCTTCATGTGACTCTGATTGTTTTTGTGTACAATAGAGTACTTCCGGGGATAGGAAAACAGAGGTGTCGATTACCTTAAAGTTTGAGGATTTCCTTGATAAGGAAGACAGAGGTGCTGACTACCTTGAATTTCGAGGGCTTATGGGGATAAAAAGACAGAATCTGATATTCTTATCGAGGGATTACCCTAGTGTGGTAAGACATACTTTCTTGAAAGTATAAATCAAGGGACCTTTATCCAAGGTTGTTGGATACCCTACTATTTGGTTTGAAATATTTCATACTTGTTACTTGTATTGTTTCAAGTTTATTTTCCATAGCATTTTGATAAATAAGGAAATTATAACTGTCTTATACTTTCTTGTAATTGTATACTCAGATTAGTAAGATTCTATACGCTTTAAGGTAGAATATTTTTCTTTGTAAACTTTTCTTAAGTTTTATTTCTGGAACCATATATCCAAAACCTAGCAAGTTTATAGAACTAAAAGAGGTTTTTTGAATTAACCTTGTTTAACATTGTTAAACATAGTTTTCCTCAAGGTTAAAAACAAAAGTTTTATACCAACTTTAAAGGTTCCAAAGGAATTTTTAAAGTATACAATTAACCCCCCCCCCCCTGTATATTGAGCATCTACAATCATTATTTTGATCCTACAACTAGTATCAGAGCAGGTCTTTAAAAAAATTATATTCACATATAAGTTTTCTTCCTCAGTTTTCATTGTTCTATATTTTCCTTTCTTAGTATTTTTATCCTTGTTTAAAACTTTTATTATTAACAAGTTTCTATGGAAAGATATTTTTTTTTAGATGAAAGAAATGAATATTGGTTTGATTGACAATCTTAATCCAACTAGAACACCTATATTTGATGGGAATGATTATGAATAATGGAGAGATCATATGAAGACTTTTTTATTAACACTGCATTAGACAACTTTGTTATGCTTACTGGAGATTGCAAGATTCATGATAAGGAAGTCAGAACTTTTACTAATCAAGAAAAGTCGGAATATCAAATAAAATACAAGGTACACAATACTTTGTTGTGTTCCATGACCAGGAATATATATATTCAGATTTCTCCTTGTGAAGATGAAAATTGTATTTGGAAGAAATTGGAGGTTACTCATTTTGGTACATCCAAAGTTATAGAAACTAAAGGATCTATGCTTAGAGAATAATATCATGAATTTCTATTTCCTTATGAAGAACCAGTGTGCAAGGTACAACAAAGGTTTATGACTATTGTTAACAGTTTAAAATCCATGGGTGAGAAAGGTTTATATGATGAGGCACTTGTGGAAAAGATTTTAGATATCATGCCTAATGAGTGGGAATCTAATAGAACAGTTATTGATGATAATAGGAAAGTATCTCAGATTACTCTTGATGAGCTTTTGGGAACTCTTCTTCAACATGAGACAAGAATGACAAGAGATGTTGATTTGAACAAAAATAAGAATGGAAATGGAAGTGTATCCTTTAATACTACTAAAGCAAAGACTCCTGAAAGGGTTATAAGATCCAAGTTGAAGAAAGTCATTGTTTTGTCTGAATCAAGTGAAAGTGAACATTCTGATAATGAACTAGCTAATCTTGCTTGAAGGATGAACAAGATAGTTGGGAAGAAATAATTTCATTATAGATATAAGAAGAAAGAAATAAAAGACAAGAAAGACTCAGAAGTCACTTGTTATGAATGCAAAAGAGAATGGCATATAAGGTCAGATTGTCTTATTCTTAAGAGAAAGGATAGAAAGGAAAAGCATTATGAGAAGAATAGAAAGAAGTACTAAAAAGATAAAGCTAATAAAGTTTTGAAATCTAATGACACCTGGAGTTCCAGTGGTGGAGACTCTTCTGATGAATCCTCAGAGTATGAATCTTCTGGTTAGAATAATCTTGATTTAAATACCAAGTTACCCATTGAAAATCATTGTCTAATGGCCAAGGTACACAATGTTTAATCTATAACCAATGTATCCTTGAGTTTTAATTATAGTGATAATGAATATTATGAATCTTCGAATGAAGAATCTTCTTCTGATGAAGATAATACTTTACCTACTTATGAATAAGTTTTTAGGTTTTCTAATCTTATTGAGAATGAAAATTATAAAGTCAAGAAAAAACTTGATAAGGTAAGTTCTAGAATTTCTATTCTTACTAAAGAAGTATCATATCTTTCTAAATATCTTGATAAGAAAATTTATTATTTTGAAAGTATTTCAAAAACCCTTGAGGAAGTTAATTCTGAGAAGGATAAACTTTCTAAGGATCTAGAAAAATTAATTTCTAAGAAAAATATTTTAGAGACTAACTCTAGTGATAAAACTAATGTTTATTAGGATAAAAACTTAGTTATTAAACTAAAGTCAGAAATATTTTCTTTGAGGAAGTGTTTGTCAAAATTTACCTTAGGTAAGGAAAATTTTGATAAGATGTATTCCCAAATTCAACCTCTAAGGAATAATTTTTGGATTTGGTTATACTCATTAAAAACCAGTTTTTAGTAATAATTATTGTGTTCCTCAAAGTGCTCCATTCTGCACTAAGTGTCAGTGTGGTGGGAATTGGGTAAAAAAATTCCATAAACAAAACTCAGTATTTAGATTTTCATAAAGCTTATTTCTCTAAGAAAATTTGGATTCATAAAATTTTTCTTTCTAAAGTTTCCGGATTCAAGAAAGTTTGGGTTCCAAAAGTCTAACACTTTTATTTTCAGGAAAGTAAAGAAAGTACCAATAGCAATACATGGTACATGGATAGTGTATGTTCTTGGCGCATGACTAGTAACAAAAAATTCTTTAAAAAGATTATCAAGACGAAAGGAGGAAAATAAACTTTTGGAGATAATGTTCAGGGAGAATTATTGGTATAGGTAACATTGTTATTCATGGAAAAACTTTTATTTCGAATGTTTTATTTATTAAGGGTCTTAATCACAACCTTATTAGAATGATTCAGTTATGGGATGAAGGTTACCTTGTGAATTTTAGGAATGATAAATGTTTAGTACACAATTCTAAGGAAGAGTTTATTCTTTCTACCAATAGGAAAGATAATGTATACACACTAAACTTAGAAGACCTTAGGATTCAAGACCTATATTGTCATAGTGCAATGGAAGATCAATATTGGTTATGGAAAAGAAGGTTAGGACACTGTAACCTTATAAAATTATGCAAACTCTCTAAGAAAATACTAGTTAAGGATCTACCGGAGCTTAGATTTGATTCTTCAAAAGTTTTTGATCCTTTTCAATATGGTAATAAACATAAATCAAGTTTTAAATCAGTCTGTGAAGTCTCAACTACTGATGCACTACATTTGGTGTATATGGATCTTTTTGGTCCAACACAAACTTGAAACATTAGAGGCAAATATTATGTATTTGTCTTAGTTGATGATTACACTAGATTTACGTGGTTCTATTTTATAGCAAAGAAATCTGAAGCTTTTTCGTAATTCAAAATTTTTAAAGCCTATTTTAAAAATGAGAAAAACCTTCCTTTGATAACTATTCATAATGATCATGGAGGATAACTTCAAAATTATGATTTTGAAACTTTTTTTAGTAGAAAATTTATTACTCATAAATTCTCAACACCAAGAACTCCTCAATATAATGGTGTTGTTGAAAGAAGAAATTGAATTCTTCAAAAGATAAACAGGACCATGTTGAGTGAATATTCGATAGCCAAACATTTTTGGGCTGAAGCTGTAAGTACTGCTTATTATACTATAAATCGAGTTTTGATTAGACCTTTTCTTAACAAAACCCCTTATGAGTTATGGAATGGTAGAAAACCTATACCTTCCTACTTCAAGGTACTTGGTTGAAAAGTATTCATTCTGAATACTAAATATAATCTACATAAATTTTCACCCAAATCTAATGAAGTAATTTTATTATGATACTCCACAACTTATAAGGATTATAGAGTTTTTAATAAAAATACTTATACTGTTGAAGAAATAGTACATGTTAAATTTGATTAAACTGATCCTTTTTTTAAACAACCTCAACCAACATCTTAAGATGTGTTTTCAAAAACTGATTATCAACCCTTGATAGAAGATCCTTCTAATAAGTAAAATGTCTAAGAAAATATTTCTGAATCATTTACCCTAGAATATTTCCTACCATATGTTAATGAACAAGTTTTAAAAAACCCAAATCAGTTGTTTCTAAAGAATCATCCCAGTGATAGCATCATTGGTGATGTAAAATCAACCTGTAAGGACTAGAAGTTCCTTAAGAAATGAAGTAGAACATCCATCATTCCTTTCTCAATTAGAACCAAAAAGCACTGATGAAGCTTTAGGTGAAGATTATTGGATAAAATCCATGCAAGATGAGCTAAATGAATTCGAAAGGAATAAAGTTTAGACCTTGGTTGAAAGACCTAAGGAAACTTCTGTTATTAGAGTAAAATGGGTCATCATAAATAAGTGTGATGAAAATGGAATCATAGTAAGAAATAAAGCTAGATTAGTTACTAAAGGCTATAACCAAAAAGAAGGAATAGACTTTGAAGAAACCTATGCTCCAGTATCTAGACTTTAATATATTTGTATTATACTTTCCTTTGAAGCATTATTTAATTTCAAACTTTTTCAAATGGATGTTAAATGTGCTTTCTTTAATGTTTATGTTCAAGAGGAAGTTTTTGTTGAACAACCTCCTAATTTTGAAGATACAAAACATCCTGAACATGTTTTCAAACTTACCAAATCTTTATATGGACTTAAACAAGCCCCTAGAGCCTGGTATGATAGAATTACAAGATTTTTGTTACAAAAATAATTTTGTTAAGTGAAATAATGATCTAACCCTTTTTATAAATAAAGATAAGAAAAATGTTTTGATTGTTCAAATTTATGTTAATGACATTATATTTTGTTTAACTCAGTAATATTTAACTGATTCCTTTGCGGATTTAATAAAATCTAAGTTTGAAATGAGTATATTGGGTGAGTTAACATTTTTCCTTGGTTTTTAAATTTCTCAAAAACCAGAAGGAATTTATATATCACAACATAAGTATATTAAAGATATTCTTAAAAAGTATAGATATGACAACACTAAGAGTATAAGTACTCCCAATGGTACCTCAAATTCAATTAATCTTGATGAAGCTAGGAAACTATTAGATCAAACATCTTTTAGAGGTATGATATGAATTTTACTATACTTGACAGCTATTCATCTAGAATTAATGTTTTCAATATACTTATGTGCAAGATATCAATCCAATCCTAAGGAATCTCATTTAAAGGCAATAAATAGGATTTTTCACTACTTAAAGGGAACCATGGATTTAGGACTCTTTTATACTTCTAGAAATGATTTTGTTTTAAAAAGTTTTTCAGATGCTAACTTTGGTGGATTTAGAATGGATGGGAAAAGTACATCTGGAACATGAAATTTATTAGGAGATTAATTAGTTTCTTGTTCATGAAAAAAGCAACACTCAGCAACACTTTCCACTGCTGAAGCTGAATATATAGCAGCTGGAATTTGTTGTGATCAAGTTTTGTGGATGTAACACACACTCACAGACTATGGTATGAGTTTTACCAAAACACAAATAATGTGTGATAATACTAGTTCCATTGCCTTAAGTAAAAACCTTGCACATCACTCTCGTGAAGAACCAATAGACATTAAGCATCACTTTCATAGGGATCGCACACTAAAAGGAGATATCATTCTTCAATTTATCAGAATGCAAGATCAACTTGCTGATATTTTCACAAAATCTTTACCCTCCAATATATTTTAATATATTAAATAGAAGTTAGGAATGATAACCGTAAGGTAATATTCTATATTAACTTCTTGTTAAAACTGATCTCCTTATAATAAGAAACTTCTTTTCGTAGGGGGGATACATTTTATTGTTAATCAAAAATTTTTGTAATAAAAATTTCTCGTAATCAAAAAAAAATCCTAGTCTAAATTTTCGTAGTCAAAAAAAATTTGAAGTCTAAATTTTCATAGTCAAAAAAATTTCATAGTCTAAATTTTAGTAGTCAAAAAAAATTCGTAGTCTAAATTTTCGTAGTCAAAAAAAAATTATTCTAAATTTTTCATAGTCTAAATTTTCATTGTTAAATTTTTTTTCGTAGTCTAAATTTCTGTAGTAAAATTTTTTTCATAGTATAATTTTTTTTCATAGTCAGAATTCTTTGTAGTAATTTTACGGAATCTAAAGTCCTTTAAGAAGAATTTTCCTCATTATGAATAATTTTTCCTAAGAAATTCGAAAGGTATGTTTCCTTTCCTAATTTTTCATAATCATCATTTTATTTGCTGGTATTTTCATTTTCTTTTAAATTCTTCAGATTCACTTTTTTTAAATTCAAATTTTTTTTTAAACCTAAAAAGATCAGAACTTATCAAAATCCTTATTCAATTATCATCTTAACCATCAAATTTAATCATAAGTATTTCAACTATTGGATCAACCAAGGAAGTTGAACTGTCACCTCAATTACCTATATAAAGACCCTATGATGGTTGTCCCACATCGATTTTCAAGCTTTCACATGCTGAAGCTCTGCCTCTGTATTTAAGTTCATTCTGAATCTCTAAAGTTATCTTAATTTCGAATTTCTACTAAAGCTTCTCCTCAGAAAGATTTTTTGACCATTAAGGAAATATATGAATGGAAGATATACCAAGAAAGGTTAGTTGATCAGAAATTCCTTGACAAATATGATTCTATTATTTATAATAATATTAAGTTGAATGGCAGAGAGAGCCTTTCTATTTCAAAACTGAAGGTATAGGATCTAGTCTATCCGGACTTGTTGATTGAGTTCTATGAGACAACAATTTTCTTTGAGGAAGAAAGTAGAGACAAGTTCTCTTTTTTAAGTGTCATGGAAAGACCTACTCTCTTTCTTATAGCAAGGCAGCAAGTCTGATTGGAATCCCTTATAAAGGAGAATCAGAATTTTGTACTCACAAATTACCTGATGTATTAAGATATTTTGATTAGGAAAATTCTATTGAGTGTCTTGGCTTGAAAGGAGTGAAGAATCCAAAGATTTTTCATCTATCTATGAACTTACATATTATTGAACTATGGGTTCAAGGCTTTATAATTTCAAGCAAAGGGGATAAGGATACTCTAAAGAAGAGTGATATCTATATATTTTATTTCTTGGTGAGCCTCAGGAAGATAAACTTGGTTAAATATATCTTGGTGATGATTGAAAATATCAAGAATGGAAATCTGAAATCTCAAATCATTATGTATCCAGCTATTCTCTCAAATATTATGGTTCTTTGTTTATAATCTTTCAGAATTCCATGCAGTTCCAAGCTGAGAAATTACAAGGTGATGTTGTTGAGTGATGATACCTTAAGGAGAATGAAGGATGGATTCTCTATTGAAACTGGAGAATTTTATGATCAATTTGAAGAAGAAGTATAATCTTTGTCAAAGAAGTAGGAAGTGTTTGAAACCTCTAAGAAAGGTGGAATAAAGAGAAATGATAAGGAACCGAAAGAGAAAAGAAAAACCCTTGTGGATAAGGAAACTCAGCCAACACCATCGAAGCCAAAGAAGCAAAAAAGATTATCTGGATGAAGTCGTGGCTAAGTGGAGAGAAGATAAGAAAAATAGGAATGAAGGGGAGCCTAAGTTTGGATTTGACCCTGATGAGGAAAAATAATTAAAAATAAAGGATACTAAGTATCTTGAGAAGAAACAGAAAGATAAGAATCAAAATAAGAAGATGTATAAGGCTGAGATAGTGCAATCTCTTCTCAAAGATGCTAAGAAAGAATCTGAACAAATTCCGGTACCAGAATCATTTTTATTAGAACCATTACCAGAGACTCTGGGAAAGAAAGTGGTGATTCCTTAATCACATCATGAAGAATAAATAGTTGAAGAAGAAGAAGTGGAAGAAGAAGAAGAAGAAGGCAGTGGTGATTCAGAAGATATAATAAGGAAAGTAGAGTATTACCATGAGAAGGAAAGTCCATCTGTAAAATTTTCGATCCAAAATTCCCAAGCTGAATCCTCAAAACTTTTTACACTAGGGAATGAAGAAAAGTATCGAGAAGAAGTAAACAAACCTTATAAAGAATAAATCAGTAATCATGATTTCATTCATCCCGAAAATCAAGTGGTTGATGTAGAGAAAGAGGATGTTGAGGAAGATAAGATTGTTCAGCTGTCAGATAGTGAACATGAATCTCCCAAAGCAAAAGAAATAATTCTGAGAGAAGATAAGGGAAAGTCGGTGGTGGTAGATACACCTAGTAAATTTTTGGTGAAGAAGAAAGATGTTGGTTCTTCATCAAAGAGGAAATATGGGGACATATAAAAAGAATTCTCACCAACCAAACACACGGATTCAGAATCATCTTCCCTTGGACATGATTTTGTTGTTCAGTCTTTGAAAAAGTTGGCTGGTACTATTCCCTTATTCCCAATCATAGACTCAAGATGTCAGATGCTTCAACATACGATAAATCAGAAATCATATTCAGTTTCCATGGTTATGGATAAATGTGTCACACAAGAGGCAGATTTCAAAACCTTTTGCATTGGTTATAAGACTCATAAAAGATCTTTCAAGAAGATTACAAGCTGGTCAAAGAAGACAATCGAAGAAATGAGAATCTTCAATGAATTTCATGATAATTTCAAGAATGATTTTGACATCAAATATGGGAATATCAAGGATCTTACAAATAGTTTTGAGGAAAATTTAAGCCTAGAACAGACTACTCGGAAGCAGGAAGGTAAGGATCTGAATGGAAAGCTTAATTCTTTGGACATGAATTGAAAGAGGGAAAGGGATCTTAGAATTGAGATTGAATAGAAGATTGTTAAGTAAGAAGAAGTGTTGAAAGCTCAAGAATAATGTCTAAAGTCTCAGGAAGAAAAAATTAAATCCTTGGAGAAAAAGAATGAAGATCAAGATCAGCTGCTCAAGAATATGGAAGAAGATCACAATGAGCTCAGGAATATAAAAACCATTGTGAAGAAGCTGATGTCAAAGGATAAAAAAGGATAATTTCTTTCCATTCTGATCTTTTTTTGTAATTTTTCCTTGTACAAATTCTTTCAACATTTGTGAAATTTTTTGTTGTTCTTTATATATGTCGTTTGTGGTTTTTTAGTACTAATTTTTCAGGTACCAATTTTTTTCCATTCTCTTTTTTCCTTTTTGAAAATCACAAAGGGGGAGAAAGGAATGATAAAAGGAATACCAAGTAAAGAAGTGATTTCAATAAGTAAGGGGGAGTTCATCTGGAGGAAATTTCTTATCAATGAAGTTTTTTGAATGCAAGAAAATGAAAAATCTTATTCAAGAAATCAAGAATATGATCCTTAGGGATTTCAAATCCTAAGGGGAGTTTGTCATATTCACTATTATCCATAAATAAATGTAGATAAGTTTTTATTTTTCAAGTCCATAAAATTTCTAAGTCCTTAGATTATTTTTTGTAAGGATGTTTGTGTTTTACAAAAAGGGGGAGATTGTTGAGTCAATAAGGTTTCCTTATGAATTTTACATTCCTTTATGTTTTGAAAATCAAAAACACTTTATCTCAAGAAAAATTTTATTTCCCTGAAGATTTATCTAAATAAGTAAAAGTTTCCTTCCCTGAGGAAATTTTCTCCTTACCTTTGTTTTCATTGTTCATGTCATAGTTTCTCTAAATCTAACTCTTTTAATTTCTAAGTGTAAAATTTGGTTTCATATCTAAAAACCTCAAAATCCTATGAATACATAGATATAGAGTATTCTGTTTTCAGGTTCTGAATTTAGGTTCCAAATTTCTCAGAATTCTGATTCTGAATTGATCAGAATTCTAACTCCAAATTATATGAATTTAGACTCCGAATTATCTGAAATTCAGACTATGAATTCATCTGAATTCAAATTCCAAATTCTATGAATTCAGATTCATAATTATCTGAATTCAGATTCCGAATTCTATGAATTTAGATTCTGAATTCTATAAATTTAGACTCCAAATTACTTTGAATTCAGACTCCGAATTCCACTGAAATTTAGAATCTAAATTCTTAAGAATTCATACTTTGAATTATTATAATTTAGACTCTGAGTTCCTTAGAATCCAGATTCTGAATCCATTGGAATTAAGACTCTGAAGTCTATAAAATTCTGATTCTGAATTCCTTGAAAAATAGAATCTGAATATCCATGTAATATAGACTCTGAATGTTTATTTGTTTTGACTCTGAACTATTTTTTCCTTAGACTCCAAAAAATGGATTTGGTTAAGAAATCATATTTTTCTTAACTTTGTTTTAGTTATGAAATGACGTCGTACATTCGGTTTCTAATTAACCGTTGTTTGAGTGACACATGTACAGGTCCCTCTGAGATTCAAGAAAAAATAAGACCGTTGGAGGATGGAGTTGACCATTGGAGAAATGCCTATAAATAAGAGCTCATTTGAATGAGCTCATTACTGATCCATCAATCTAGAGATTACATGTTTCTGGAGTAATTTCTATAGAGATAGACTCTCATGCTTTGTGTGTATTGAACATCTTGTTTAAATTGCTTTGTGTGACTCTGATTTTTGCTTTGTACAATCGAGGACTTCCGGGGATAGGAGACATAGGTTTCGACTACCTTAAAGTTTGAGGACTACATTGATAAGGAAGAAAGAGGTGCCGACTACCTTGAATTTCGAGGGCTTGCGGGGATAGTAAGACAGAATCTGATATTCTTATCAAGGGCTTACCCTGATGTGGGTAAGATAGAATTTCTTGAAAGTATAAATCAAGGTACCTTTATCCAAGGTTGTTGGATACACTACTCTTTGGGTTAAAAGATTTCATACTTGTTATTTGTATTGTTTCAAGTTTATTTTCCACTGCATTTTGATTAATAATTAAAGTATAACTATCTTATGATTTCTTGTACTTGTATACTCTGATTAGTAAGATTATATATGCTTTAAAGTAGAATCTTTTTCCGTGTAAACTTTTCCTTAAGTTTCATTTCCAGAACCATATATTCAAAACCTAGCAAGTTTGTTGAACTAAAAGAGGTTTTGTGAATTAACCTTGTTTAACTTTGTTAAACATAGTTTTCCTCAAGGTTTAAAATGAAAGTTTTATACCAACTTTAAAGGTTCCAAAGGAATTTTTAAAGTATACAATTCACCCCCCCCCCCCCCCCTCTTATATATTGAGCATCTACATTCATTATTTTGATCCTACAGTTATGTCATAAAAAGAGTTCTAATTATACATATTCTAAAGAAAACACAGTATCAATTTGAAATAATTGATTTCCAAAATTTGGATACTTTAACGTGTTCATATGTAAGGTTTATATTCTAAACACCAAGGATACTCTTGGTGAATTATATACAAATGATAATTAAGGAATCTTCCTTGGATGTTCTACTACTTCCAAGGCATATAGAGTTTTTAATAAAAGGTCAAAGATTGTTGAAGAATCAACTCATGTGAAATTTGATGAAAGAGGTTATTTTGATCAAAAAATGACTCAAATTGATGATCTAACTTATTGTTTTGAAAAAATGAAACCTGAACCTCTCTTTGAAAATAAAAAGGATGATGATTTGTAACTTGATTTTCCAAAACCAAATCCTGAAAGGTTGGATACTAGTGAAACAAAAAGTGTTCTTCCTAGACATCCGAGAACCCTTAAGAATCATCCCTTGGAAATAATTATAAGAAGTTTTTATGAAGATATTAGGACTAGAATAAATGTGGTAAATATTGTATAATTTTATGCCTTTTTATCTCAACTAGAACCTAATACTATAGAGGAATCCTTAGTTGGTGAGAGTTAGGTTTTAGAAATTCTTGAAGAATTAAAATAATTTAAGAGTAATAGTTTAGTAATTAATTAATATACCCTATGAATATCCAGTTATAGGAAAAATTGTGTTTTTAGGAATAAATAGGATTATCATGGTGTGATCGCCAGGAATAAGGCTATCCTAGTTAATAAAGGGTATAACCAAGAAAAAGGTATAAATTATGAAGAGGCCTTTTTCAATTATAGCTACATTAGAATCAATTAGAATTGTCCTAGCCTATGTATCACTTATGAATTTCAAATTTTATTATATTGATGTGAAATATTATTTCTTAAATTATTTTCTTATGGAGGAATTTTATGTTTAACAACCTCTAAGTTTTGAAAATCCTCATTTTCCAAATTCAATTTTTAAACTTACCAAAGAACTGTATGGAATTAAAAATCACCTAGATCTTGGTATGAATGTTTAAGTTATTTTATTCTATAAAATGGTTTTCATGTAGTAAAGTAATATCCTACTCTATTTAAGAAAACTTCATATTTAGATATTTTGTTAGTTTAGATATATATTGATGATGTTTTTTTGGTTCCATAGATAAAAATCTGTGTAATGAATTTTGAAAAATCATAAAAAAAGAATTTGAAATAAGATTTATGGGTGAGCTAAATTATTTTTAGGATTTTATATTTATCAAAAAAAAATAGGAAAGTGATAAATAAAATAAAATACATACTTTACTTACTTAAAATTTTTGGACTTGAAATTATTAAAGTACATACAACTCCTATGATTTCTAATGAAAATTTTAACCTGGATGAATTTGGAAAATCAGTTGATAATAAGATATATACAGGAATAATTGGGATTCTATTATATTTGAATACTATTAGATCAAACATTATTCTTATAGTGTGTTTATGATCTAAATTTAAAAAAAATCCTAAGAAATATCATTTAAAATCTTCCAAAAAATAAGGAATTTAAATGGAAAAAAAAACTTTCCTTGCTTTTTCTAAAATATTGTAATTTTAATCTGACTTCATATTCAAATTCTTACTTTTGTGGTTTTAGACTAGATATGATGATTACTTTAGGAACCTTCCATTTTTTAGCTAAATACCTAGTATCCTATTTTAGTAATAAACAATACTATGGTTCATTATCTATTTCCTAAGTATAATATATTATTGTTGGTAGTTATTGTGCACATATTTTTTGGTTGAAATGAATCTTAATGGATTTTTGATTTAATTATATTCAAGTATCAATAAAATTTGATAACACTAGTGTGATCAAGATTTCGAATAATCTGATAAATTATTATAGAATGATAAATATAGATTTAAGGAATTGTTTCCTGCGAGATCACACTCAAAAGGTGATATTAATCTTGAGTTTATCTCTACTGAGAATCATTTAGTATATATTTTTACTAATCCCCTTTCATGTGATCATTCTGATTTTATTAAAATAGAATTAGGGTTATTTGAATTTAAATGATTTTATTTATCTTATTTCATTGAATTTTAGTTTCTGTGCTATTTTATTTTAATACTTTATGGAAATTAAATTAGCCTATTCTATTTCATTATTTATATATTATGGTTTTATAAAATAAAATTATTTTATTTTTTATTTTATTTTCTTTTATTTATTTTTAGTCAGAACCAACCCAAAATCAAATAGGGTATGTAATCCATTTAGGAATTGGGTCTATGAATTAATTTTTATTCATCCCTTGACTTCTTCTACCTTCACGTACATCCTTTCTCGTAGAATCTAAACCATCACCCCTGACCTATCGATTCATCACTCGACCTCCAACCAACTTTTCTGCCATGGGAAAATCTAAGTGTGAAGATGATGAAATATCTTGTTTATCTAAGAAATAAAAATTAATTGGTACATTGCACAAATTTCTCGATGGGAATGTAGTAAATATGAGATGGTTTAAGTTAATATATATTCTATTGAAGAAGGTACTTAAGTTTCATGGTTGGGAGTTTTTTTATGAGAATAAATCTAGATTTCTATTTGAGGAAGATACAAATGAGTTTATTAGAAACAATTAGTTTATGTTTTCCAAAATAAAGGTTTTTGTGTCATAAAATGTAAATGGGAAAGTTGTGTGAGTTTCATCAGTACAGTTAGATGAGATTCTTTATTTTCCCCATGATAAAGAGTATAAATTTAGTTATATGTTGGTTTCTATAAGTACAGTAGGGTCAAAAGAGGTTTTAAAATTTATTTTTGGAACCTCTTATTTCAAAAATAATCCAGTAAAGGATTTACCGGCTAAATGGAAGGTTATTTTTATGTTTGTTCAAATTGGGATTGACCAGAGATATGGATAAATAGATAATATGTTGTTTTAGGATATGTATGTCTTATACATCCTAATCAATAATCTGAAGTTGAACCTTCTAAGATACATGATGCAATTTACTCATCATTGTTTCAAATGAAACTTTATGCTAAATTATTACCCCTATTGTAGGAAGATATCCTTGATTATAAATAAAAAATAAGTGGACCTAAATGAGGGAGATGTAGTAAAATGTCATAAGAGTAATAAATTGTATGTCATGTTGTTGAAAAAAATGGGTACTTCTAGGACACATCTTCAAATTATTTTATTCCTATTAGTAAAGAGATTTTGGATCATGGGGATTCATACCAAACCTCACCACCTAAGGATACAGTACTTACTAATTTGGTGCCTGTAATGGAAGTGCAGGAATAAAAAGTGGATAGAGCAGAACCTCAGTTACCTGAAATTGGACCTATAGTGGACGTGACTATTTAGAGTAAAGGAGATAGGATTATTGAAGATGTTGTAGTAGTTTAGAATTATGATCCAATTTTTTATACAACTATGTTAGTCCCTAAAGAAATTATAGTTGAGACTCTTCCTAGTGTTTCAGTTACTTAAGGAAGAGCTAGATCAAAATTTGATCATCAAACAGTGGATTCAATTATTTATGGATCACATTTTAGTGGATATAGGGATAGTGATGTGGTTATAGAGACTATTGACAATTCCCATACACCACCTATTCCATCAAAACCTTCAATGCATGAGGAATAACCCTCAATGAGTGAGAGCTTAGATAGTTATGAAATGTGATCCTTTACCTCTACCGTATTTATAGAGTTTAATAATATCAAAGTAGATTCTAATGAATTGAAAAAATAGATGATATACAAAAATTATGAGATCAAAGAACTCAAGGATAATTCCATTGAAAAGGTTTATTTTGAAAAATTGGTTGGGATAATGGAAATCCAAATAAATTTATCAAGAATGTTTAGATAGTTCCTCCTATACAGAAAGTTGTTTCTGAGGTAAGATTAAAATATATTGAGAAGATGAAAGCTCTAGTAAAATATTTGAAAGATTTTTTTCTGACCAAATAAGATATCAATGAGCTTATGGTATTAGTTTCATCTCAAAGAGACATGTTCCAAAATCTTCCATTAGTGAAATTAATATGTCTCAAGATTTTATTGATGAGATTAAGTCTTTTAGGATAGAAATAAAGGAAATACTAAACACTTTATGAAGTTTAGTGGAAGTTGGTTTGAATTCATTAATATGTTTCAACTGAATACCATAGTTTCTGCCTCAGTACCCTTTGTGGTTCCTGATTTTCATAGTGTATTTGATCAGATGGTCTTGGATTTTAATGCTATATCTTCTAAAATTCAATTTATTTGGTGTGATTTTCTCACACTAGTGATTTTTTAGGATTTTAAGATAGATCTTTCTATATGGTTCTAATATACCAAAGAGTATATTAGGAAACTTGGTATTAGAACTAAAATGTCCTTAAATTCAATGGTGGGATATCATGAAGAATATGATGAAAAGTTAAAGGAATATTGAAAGTTTATAAATATATTCATGGGATTATTTTTAGGTCTCTCAAACCTATATCAAAAAATCTCCAGTGCATGTTAGCTTTTTCAAACAAAGTTTATCAAAAAGTTCAAGGGCTATATTCTGAATCTTTAGAAGAGGAATCCAGTTCAGAATCTACAGAAACTCCTTTTTTGAAAGTTTCTCCTATAATTAAGGATTTATTTATCTATATAATGTTAAGGATTATTCCTTTTATTGTACCAGTTATACCTACCCTTGTTTTACATGTTCAACTTACACCCAATCCAGCTACTATTTTTGTTACTACTCTAGTATCTCAACCTTCTATCAATGTTTTTTAGGAAGTGAATCAAAGTTTAATCAAGAAGATATCTAATATAGATATAAAGGTCCAATATATGAATGAAAGATTGATAAATATGAAAGGATCTATGCACTAGATTCTAAATAAGTTGTTAGAAAAACTTTTAACTGGCCTATCTGCTACTCATCTTGCTCCCTTGCATAGCGCTCCTCATAGTTTTTTCTTCTGATTAGTTTGAAACATTTAAATGGATTTTTAGAAATGTTATTTATTCTATTGATCAAATTCATAAATAATAATATTATATTATTATAATGTTATATAAGTATAATATTATTAAAATAATCGACATGTGTGAAAATGATCTATATTATCTAAGAGGAAGAAGAAATCATGAACCTACTACTCTAGATACTTTTTAAAGAACCAAACAGAAATTTTTTGTGGTTTATGATATAGTATAGATATATCAAAAATAGATATCAAAAGTGGATTCATATCTAGATACTGATAATTCTATGGAAGGAACCTCATCCTCTAACTCTCCAAAGAGAGTACCTTTTGTTCTTATTGGATCTTATGATTTCAATATAGTTGATGGTCATTTTAAAAATATTTTAGATCAACCTTATCAGTATCAAAGAGACAAATCTGATGTTATATTAGAAACCTAATCTACTAAAAATATGGGAGAGTAATTTTTTCCTCCACTAATGGACCCTACAACTACCTCTATAACTAAACCTAACCTCAAGTTACCTCCACCCAAATCACCTTCTCAGTTTTACCTGATTTATAAGAATATGCCTTCTGACTATTATTTTTGTATATGTATTATTGTGGGTGTTGAGTGGATGTATATTTGAACAAATGATTTAAATTTAATTAAATTCATATTTTTTATTTCTTATGTTTCTCTAAGTGATTTTTAACATTTAATCTATTTTTTCTATTGTTTCTTAGCAATTTATTTCATTTAATGTTTTTAGACACTTTATTTAGTTTACTAAATTTCATTCTTTCCATCATTCCACATTCAGTTTTCACATTATACTTAATCAGTTCATACCTATGAGTTCTAAATTGAAAGTGTTTTCTTATACTTATCATTCCTTTTTAATGACACAAAAGAGGTATAAGTTAGAGAATTTTGAGAATTTCCCCTTGGGATAACTATTTAATTAAGGGTGATAATTAAAGGATAAAAACAACATTTTAAAATAAATATATTAATTATTTAGTTTTCTGAAAAATTGTATTAAACCTTTTAAAATTTCATGTTTAATGACTTATGGGTTTTTTAATCATAAAAAAGGTGGATATTGTTAGACTACTAATTTTATTCCAACATATCCCATGTACTTTAGGTTTTGATGATCTCAAATACCCTTCATATATTTTTGATTTTTTTAAGTGTGTTAATCGGGTTTTTCTATGATTTTAAGTCTTTCTATTATTAAAACCTTTAAGTCTATAATAGACACTTTTGGTGAAATTTTCTTAATTTTGGAAAATCGGTTAAATGGGAATCACCTATGTCGATAAATTTCATATATAATAAATCTTCTACATAGATAAATTAGCTACATAAATTAGTTACATTGAGTAATCAGCTACATGATTTTTATACATAGTAAAATCTAATACTTGGTTCCAATCAGCTGTGTAATTCATTCGACTATGTCAGAATTTTTCTACATAGATAAATCGGTTATGTAAAGAATATCTATATAGATAAATTCAGAAACGTGCATTAAAATCTTTAGAATTCATCTATGTGGTGATCTGAAATTGGCTACATTGTTCTACAACATGATATTTATTACTGTTAGTGTACTTTCAATGGTATTTAAATATATCATTCATTAATTAATTATTGATTTACCTATTTATATTAAAATAGATTATAATAAGATTTATGTATAGAGAAAAAAACAAATACAAGGATAATTTAATGGTCATACTATTTTTGAGGTTTTTTTAGGAAGAAGACATGTGGAATTTAAATGCCTACCCAATATTTTAGGGATATATTGTAGTGATATTAAAAGTGAAGTTTTTCATGCATTTTTAAGTTCTATAAAGTGTGAGAAATATATATATATTAAGAGAAAAATAATCACCTACTTTATCATATAAGATCTCTTCTTGAATCTTTTGTGCACTACACTATTTTACTCAAAAAGAAGAAAAGTCTCAAAATCTATAGTTGTTCTATATTAGTCATCTTTGATATCATTTCAGAAGACTCTCCTTGAGTTTCATTATATTATTTTCATCTCTCTAAGATATTTATTCAGTTATATTAGTTTTATTTTAAAAATATGAGCTCAACCTATAAAAACTTTATTTATTCTCTCTTTGGTTTCAAAGGTTCTTAAAAAAACCTTAAAGTCTATTGTTTATAAAATCATTTTTAAGCCTAGTTAAAAGATCCTACTATTGTTTTACCATGTGTTGAATACTTTCACTTAGTTTTTAAGTCCCTATAAAAAGGACTAGAATTCCTCATAAAAAGGAACGATCTAGTGAAAATCACCAAACTCATGGAGAATAGTGTTGGTGGAGTAGACTAAGAGATCTATATTCCTTGAACCACTATAAATATTTATGTCTGATCTATTTTCTTTGTGATGTTATTTTTATTGTTTATTGTGTTAATAAAATATCATAATATATTTATATCTTAAAGAGTCTAGATTTATAATCCAAGAAAATTTTAAAGAACTCAATTACCCCCCCCCCTTCTTGAGTCTTAGTATGGTCCTCTCAGGACAACATGCACTCTCCCCCAATAATAAATTATTGTAATAAATTAGATGAATGGGAGGGACCCACTGCCCCACCCCCCACCCCCCATCATGATGTGATTTGTATGTATGTATATATGTATGAATTCATGTATTCATGCATGTATGTATATGGGATAAACAAGAGGGATAAACTACCCTTGATGAGATGTATATATGAGATGATCTAGGTGGGATGAATTATCCCTTGAGTGATTGTATATACTTGAGATGTATAAGTTAGATGATCTAGGTGGGACGCTCTACCCCTCAAGTGATTTTATATACTTTATATGTATATGTGAAATGATTTGGTTGGGATTCTATTACACTCATGTGATCTTGTATACTTATGATGATATTATAGATGGGTGCTTACCCAACCCTTAGCATGGACATATTTAATGTTCAAAGACATTTTGAACTGATTGAAGTAGGTATAGTCAATATCAAGTGTAACCATAAAACTTAGGGATCAATGGTATTATTTTATTTATTCTATAATTTATTTATTTCATGAGTATATCATATGTGTATACACTATTTTACCAGTTATGATAGAAATTTTTTTGGCAGTTCCCTACAAAGTTGTACTCACACCCTACTCAAGCGGCAATGAAACTAGGGTACCCAAGAAGACTTCAGGTTTATAGGTTCCAGTGGGGTACAGGACTAGGATTGGATCTTATAGATAAATAGAATGCACTAGTTCAGGTGATGAATGATATAAGTATTTGGGTGGTAGTAGATCATTTGGGTATTTTTATTCCTTTTAACTATTTGGTATCCATGATTGGCCTAGTGAGAGATCATTTGTGATGTGTTCTTTTATACTTCCTCATACATTTGAAATATATTTGTAATGTTTATTTATTTTTCATACTGTAATTCTTATTATAGATGATTTTTGGTTATTTTATATTTTTTCACTATGATATGAGTTTACAGCCTTCCCATGATAACATATTATACCCTCACTACTAATAGGTAGCCTTTATCATATAAGGAGGCATGTATGAGGTTACATAACACCGTCGGTCTAGAAACTAGTGAGTGGTTTAGGATCAAGGATGTTACACTTGTAGTGAAGATCATCCCATCATCATGATCTACATGGAAAAATTCCTAAGGGGGTACTATTAATGTTCCTAATTTCAATACCCTAGTAAGAATATATTAAAATTACTCAAGGGTTCAAGTGCACAACATGTACTTCATATGACATGATGTGTGTATCCAAATGGGTTAGTCAGATGTTTATTGTTGCAACCCTATCTTGGTGCTCAACATACGTGGTGTGTCTATTTGAATTACATGGCATGTGAGACTCGGTTTTTTATCTTGGTTTTTACTTCATGGTTCGTGTAATTTAAAGTGTTGTAAATGGAATTTTCTTAATATATGCACACTATGTGCATCACATGGGGTAGTTGGGTGTGTGCTTTCACAAAACCCAAGTCATGTTTGTTTATACAAACATGGTGTGTTTTATAAATATATATGTTGTGTTATATTTATAAATAATATTCAAACCCTAGTTATTGAGTGATATGATACACAGTGTTTTATCAATGGATACATGCCATTTGATTGAGTTTTCCCTTACATAAACCCTAGCTACCAAGTATTCCTCCCTTTCCATGCCTTCATTGTCTCGAGTGAGACAATTGGAACTATTCCACCATTGTTACAACATCCCAAGAAATATTTCATTTAGAATTGTGCCCTATCTTCCTCCCTTTCCCACTACATTCTCAATATTACATCACCCTCACCATGCCATCATCTGAACACTACCTCAAGCTACCAACATTATGTTCCTTACTCTCAAGTAATTTCCTTTGAATAAATAACCACCTTGATCACTGATAGAGGTTTTTATTTTTGTTCATATAAGAGAGAAAGGGGGATAGTGTGTGTGTGTGAAGGCCAAGGGGGGAGAGGTTTCACCAACGACCATAGTGGTTCAGCCACCTTTTTCAAATCATCATCGACTACTATCAGTGACACCATGTTGCTCAAAAGTATGAAGCATGAGGGGGTGAGGAGAGGTGGTCAGAGATTAATCTAACAACTCATTCTTCATTCATTTAATGTCCTTCATTGGTTATTATGAAAAAAATAAAATTTAAAAATAATAATAGTTTAGGAGAAATTGATCGTGATGATTGGTATATCAAGACAATCCAAGATAAAAATCATAATGGGACTTATATAAAGAATGGGAAAAATTAAAATTAAAATTTCCTACCATGATGTTAGATCATCATTTCTCAAAGGTTTTGTCTTAATCCATAGACTTCATCATCATCATGTGATTCGCCTCTGCTTTATAATCCAATATCTAATACTTAATGAATGTTCACATCAATCACTCTCTAGGGTTTATTTTTTAATGATGGAAAACTCTGATTAGAGATTTTAATCCTAAATCTATAGAGAGTAATTAGATTAACTGTGTATTTTTTATAAAATTCCCAAAAAAATCCTAGTACTGGGGCCTGAAACCTTAACAAAAATTATACATTTCCTAGTTAAACTTTCATCCTAATTAGAATTGTAGTTATAAACTTTACATTCAATTTGTATCATCCCACTATTCTATTTTGGAGTATATTTTAATTTTAATGACATCTTGGAAATGAAATAGTGAGTTTTTTAAAAAAAATTATAAAATTTTGGGAGTTTTACAATCCCAGTGATCATTCATGTCGATCATACAGTGTCATGGTTGAGGTAGTGGGCAACACATGATTGGTGAACAATCCTAATAACCAAACAAGGTAGCCATGTGGGTCTTAAAATTGACCCAAAACTATGAATTTCATGTATAAACCTTTCAATATGTGTTTTAATTAATTATTGGGTTGTTATTATGTTATTTTTGGGTGTTTAATAAGTCCATATAATTGAGTTAAAGTGTTTTAAATATTTAATTTATTTTTCTTTCCAAAATATACATGTTATTAAGTGGAAATTACATCTTTTTTTAATATTATTATTATATAACCATTTATATAGAATTTTCATTAATATAGAATGAAAATATTAGTGTTATTATTTGGGTAATTGAGTTTCAAAATGAGAATTAGTGTTATATATTATATAGGTTTCTAGAATTATATTTTTATTATTATTATTATAATTACATGTTTTTCTAAAGGGTTACATGTAAAAGATGGATTCCCCCTCTTCCTACTCTCATTCCCACGACACCCTGGGGGAGAGGTAAAAATGATTCCCTTATATATCCTCTTTATCCTCTAGGATTCTCTCCATTTCACCCCATGATATCCAAAGGTAAGTCCTCTTCTTCTCACTTATTCTTCTTCTTATTCTTACTCCTCTCTCTTTCCTCTTACTATTTTTCTAATTCCTAAGGTTATTGGATTTTTTGGTTTTCTGTATTAAGTTGAATAACTTAGAATTCCTGACTCTTCTATCAGATTTCATAATAGAAGTATTCTATAGCCCATTTATGCCTAGTTTTAGGTTATAATTCTATATCATAACTTACTAATAATCATTCATGTAACACCCGGGCTTGAGACCACTCATTTGTGTCCTAGTTGGAGTGTTACATAACCTAAAGCATGGCTCCCCATACATCATATGTTATTGACTAGTAGTGTAACACAATGATTCCCACATCCTAGATACGATGGTTATTTTACTACATTGTCACAGCATACAAGAGATCATATCTAAAAATATAGAATAGTTTATTAGTCTTGGGACACTATATATATACATGATTCTCACATTACATTTGAAAACATAAAATAAAAATTTATATTCTAGTGATAAAATTATATTTTATTCTATTATATCCATGAAATCATTTATAAATCCCTTCATGATAACCTAATGAAAGAAAAAAATATTAAAGGTTGATCTCAAATTCTGAGTAAGGAAAAGCATACAAAATAAGCTATCATAGGATAAATAAATCATAAATAATATGGAAAAGATAAAAAATAATTAAATATTCCATATAACTAATATTATAAAAAGGGGACTAAATATATGGATTACATAGAAACATAAATAACCATGTGGATAATAAAAACTAGTTTCATAATGATATAATGCATAATTATGAATATTACAATATTACCGTCAAGGCCTTATGCCATGACATCAGGCATAAATTGGTAAGGTGCATTCCAAATACCCAAACTAGTTTTTCTAACGAGAACTACCACTACATTGAGGGGATATAATAGGCCTTTACCATCACTCACTAATCCCAATGCATTCATCATATGAAATAAATAAATAAAGATAAAATATATAATCAAAATAAACATTCATAATGGAAAACTAGCATACAGAAGGTTAATATTTTCCCCAGTTAATAAATATAACAACATGATCATAATTCATCTAGATAAATAATTTGGATGGTATGATTAGATTATATCTCCATTAAATCATAATATTTATTAAAGTATTTTTACATAGTTGAAATTTTTTTAAAATATCACCGGAACATTTCTTGGAGAAAATAACCTTTTCATTTTAAATTACTTATTTAAAATATAAAAATTTATAGAATATTAGGGAAGTAATTTACTTTGCAAATAATAATATAAAATTTTAAATTAGTCTTCAAAGAAAATAATATCCATGAATTCAAGAAAATTTATTCATGTGGTATATGTTAAAATAAATATTTCATTCAAACCTTTGGTAAAAAGTACCTCATTTGTAAAATGATAAGAAAATTTCATTTAAACATTTTTATATAAAGTAAAATTGTGTAAAAATGAATTTAATATTCCATTATATAATAGTAAAAACATTCTTGAAAACTTTTTAAATAAAATATGGATATGGGAGAAAAATAATTCTCGACCAAATTGAAAAACAAATTTGGTTTTCCTTAAAAATATTATTTTAGTATTTAGAGTATTTAGAGAGAGATAAATAAAAGGAGAAATAAAAAATCCATAGGTAAATATAGTAGAAGAAAATATATGGGTTTTATTATAGAAATATCATATAATTACCCCAATGTAATCTTAAACATAAACAATCATGAATAAGGATGATGTTATGAAATAAACTCTTACCTCAAGTTCAGCTTACCTCTTAAGTGATTCTAACTTCCTATATAATAAATTTGCATTTTTTATAATTATATAACATAACTATATATATACTTATAATATAATATATGATCCAATTATAATATTTCAACACCCTTTTATTAATAATTCATTATTAAAATTATCATTTCTGAGTTTTAAATGTTTCATTTTTCATGTAAGCTTTGGATAAGTGGTTCCAGTACTTGTATATTTCTCATGGTTCCTTCATATATAGAACCTAAATTATTCCATAATTATAATATTTAATCATTATATACACTTTTTTTACCATTTATATAATTATTTGATGAAAAATTAATTACATCGCTTCATGGAGATGGTAGTTCGTACATGCGCACGAGTGATGTCTCAATTTTTTTATGGATGGAATGAAAGAAAGGTAAATAATAATTCACTTTCAAAATATTATTATTATATAATAAATATCATATATATATACATAAAATATATCTTTATTACCATCCATATAAATTTTAAATTAAAAATGATTCACATCGCTTAGTGGAGGTGGTAGTCCATGTTTAGGTTCGAGTGATGTTATTGTTTCCCAATAGATGGAAAGGTAAGAAGGTAGATAAGATATGGTAATTAAAAAATAAATATTATGTCATAAATATCATATATATACATTAAATTTATCATAATAACCAACTAAGAAATATGGTGATGGAAAATAAATCATATCGTTGTGTGGAGGTGTTAGCACAGGCATATGTACGAGCAATACTTTCATTTCACATTTGATGGAAAGGAGGTTGAAAATGGATGTCTTATAATAATAATAACATGTAAATATATTTAGGGTAATGGATTAATTATGTTAGTATTGATATAATACATTTATATGAATTATACGAAGAAATAAACTTTGAAATGTTTGGTAAATATGATTACCTCTTCTTTGAGAGACCTTCTTTAGATTACACATTAAGCCATCCTAGGATAATCTTAAGAGAAGACCAACAAGTAAATAATGAAGGGAAGAAGTCTAAGAAGGTTTTTTGGATAGGTATTATCTAATATAGAGTTCTAAAATCATGTTAATAAGGGAGGTGAAGAGGTCCCCATTTATAAGGGAGGGGAGGGACACATATAGAGTTTCATAAAAGATTTAAAAAATATAAAGTCATTTTCTTGTGAAAGTGGAACCAAATATCCAGAAATTGGAAGGTAAGATAATATAAGTTTGAAACATATTCAAAAAATAATATTTATACAAGTTTAACTTGGTTTTTTATCCTTATATCTTAGTTTAACCCCCCACCCCCATGGTAAACCCATTTTAACCCAAACCATGGTCATAAATTTTTACTATTTTTACTATTTTTACTATTAATTATGACCAAAAATTAAGTAAAAATTATTACCTAATATTAATAATTATGATTAAAAATATGAAATAAATTTTAAAAGATTAAATTTTTATAATTTTTAAAAATTAATTTAAATATAAGTTCGCGACAAAACCCATTTTTATAAAAATGTTTGTTTAAAGCATAAAAATAATTTGACAACAAAATAAAGTATAACATTGATTCCAATGGAACTAATTATATTATGTTAAATAAAAGGGAACTTATTTTTATTTCAAACCAAACCAACACTTAAAGTAACCTCATATGTACTTGATTAAGAGAGAAGAACTAAAAATAGTTTTTTTTTTAAATATTATTATATTTCTACAATGTTAAGTGCGGATAGTTTTTTAAAAATTAGCAGTTTTCACTATTCACCCAAAAATAAACTATTAATAAAAAATCTCAAAAATTAACCATAATATAATTTTAACATTATGAATTAATAAATTAAATTATTTTTATAAAATTTAATTTATAAAAATTGGGAATTTATGTTTTAATCTCATTATTGAATAAAGCTATGTCCATTGTGATATTATTTCTCTAGAAGTAAAAGCTTACTATAATTTAATCTTAGGTTTTACATTCTTCCCGCCTTTAAAAATTTATTCCGTGAAATTGCTATAATTTCACCTCATAAAAATATTTTGGTAGTTATTCATCATAAATTATTTAGGTTCTCACATCAACTCTTTTATCTTATGATTTCTCCAATGAACCTTTACCAGCTCCTTCAAAGTAACTTTTTTATTTTCAAAAACACTTTTAAGGTAAAAGTGAGAAACCACCCAGTTCAAGCATCATGAGAAATTATAAAACCATTGAAAAGAAATTTGATCATACTATAAGCATTATCCCTAAAAAGTTTCCAAGGAATAGAGGATACATGTGTGTCTGGAACATCCTCTAATAAGTCTTCAAAACGAGATTCTATATTGTCCCAAGTTTTCATGTACTCCTCTTGATCAATCTTACCTTCATTGTATCCCCTTATTAGTATAAGGTCTTACTTGTCAATCCATGAACTTTTCTCTTCATTGGTTGCTACTTTAAGCAACCTTCCCATCATCTTGTTAGCTTCTTCATCAGAGGCATTAATCACCAAAATACTTTCTACTATATCTTCATCCGAATGTAAAAGAAACTCTAAGGATTGCTCATGGGCCGCACCTGGCTCCTGCAGCTGATCTGCGGGCTTGGCATGGCCACCAGAGTCGTTGGAATCACCTTCAATCATCTTATCCTTCGACTTTTTGGCAGACCTTGTTTCCATTGGAAGAGGTAAGTATGAATAGTCCTTTCTCCCTTTCCCTTTCATGTTTTTCCTCCTCCTTGGGATGAGAGGCCCTCTATCATGAAGTTCATCATTAGTATCACCTGGTGAGAATTCAGCAGACTCATCACTAGACACCCTCTGCTCTTCAGTCTAGGCTGCATCAAAGTCCTGAACCGGATAATCATTCACCAGCCTTTCAAAGCGGTTGCCCAACTTAATCACTAGAACCTCCCTATTTGGACTAGAATAGGTCTGTATACCACCCCCTATGACTTTCACCTGTCCCATGCCACCAAATAAGAATCCCTCTCTTCCAATCATCTGCGAGCTACCAATTTCACTAGAACCACTTCCATCTCACACTGCCTCTGCATAAGAAGAAGTCAAGGGAGTCCTAGAGACTAAATTAGTTGTCGTCACTATCTCAACATCCAGAAAATTGCCACTATAACATATCACAGCTCCTCATTCATGCCCTTCCATCATCACATTGAATCCCTCCTACTTTGAAGTGTTATACATAGGAACCGTAAGACTCAGGTCCTTGTACAAGCCTTGGAGTACCACGGCCACCAATGGGTTGCCCCCCTGTGACCCACTTTGCACCTCCTTAGCACCAATTGGAATATCTAATTGACTCTGGCTAGACACACCCTCACCACAACCCAACCTCATACCACTGTCCCCTGAACTCGCATCCTTTTGAGGAGAAAGTTCCTTCCTCCCATGTATGCAGACTTCCACAGAGTGTCCCAATTTTTTACAGGAGCAAAAGTTGAACCATGACTCATAAACAATTGGTTGCTTGTGACGGAACTCTTCTTCCACTGTAATCCACACAAACTTGGGAAGAATTTTGGAGACATCGATTTCCACACATATCTGAGGATAAACCGAGTGACAGAGATCTTTTGTTCTATAATCAACACACAGAAATCTACCAAAAAGGTTTCCTAACATTCTCAAAATCACAGGGTTTTGAAACGGTAAGGGGAGTTCCGGGAAACTAACCCAAATCACAGCTGTAGAGGAGTCATGATTCATGTGGAAATTGTACGACCATCGGAAGAGGTAGAACCTAAAGCCATTGCAACTACGCGGAGCACTGGACCAAGCCTTCACCAGATCCTCCTCTGATGTGAATCGAATCAGAATGTGTCTGGTGTCAAGAAAACCCACCATTTCTATATCATATAATCCCTAGGAACCAAAGATACATCTATCAAATGTATCCATGGAAGGAAACCTCTGCTTGAAACGCACTATCAGGGAAATATTCAGAAGGCCTGAAGCCTCGTTGAACTCAGTGGTCTAGAGTGAAAGGTTCAGAAATCCATTAAGCAGATCTAGTACTTTAGGGAAAAGAAAAATATGGATAAAGGGGGGGAGAAATTCAGGGTTTGAGAAAGGTGAGAAGGATGAAGGTTATCCTATGAAGGACGTTGAAGGTCCCTCCCCCGACAGGGGAGGATAGACTGGTTCGGAATCCACCGCCATCACCAAAGGGGGAGAACCCTCATGACCTCGGAATCCACCGCCGTTAAACCCATCAAAAGTTTTATAATTTGGAGAAAAAGTAAGAATACCTTTACCATCTGATTTTTCTGATTCCTCAACATTTTTTCTCTCGTGTCAAGAATATAGATAGGATCTTCATAGTAAGATAAATCAGGCTCCAATTATATTTTATCAAAGGTGATAACATGCACTGGGTATGGGATGTACTTCCCTAATAAAGATATATGGAACATATCATGAACTTTGGAGGGGTTATGAAGAATTTAAAAATGGTAATCCATGGCTCCGATTATTTCTATAATTTCAAAAGGTTGGATATACCAAGGACTTAGTTTCCCTTTATTACTGAATCTTATAAAACCTTTCCACAAATATAGATTCAAGAAAAAATGATCTCCCACTTGAAATTATAAATCCTTCCTTTGGTTATTGGCATAACTTTTTTGTCTAATTTGGGCTGCCTTAATAGGATTCCAAATAGTCTCCACTTTCACCATTGTCTCCTCGACAATATATGGACCTATAAGCTTCCTTTTAACAAATTCATCCCAACAAGTTGGAGTATGATGCCTCTTTCCATACAATGCCTCATATGGTGACATTTGAATTCTTGAATGGAAGCTATTATTATATAAAAAACCCCACCAAGGGTAGATATTGATCCCACATACCTTAAAAGCTAATAAATAATAACCTCAACATAAATTCTAATGTATAAATATTAATTTCAGACTTCTCATCGGTTTGAATATAATAGGAAGTTATCAAATGTATCTCAATTTCAAGAGCCTTCTAACGACTCTTAAATAATTTTAATGTAAATCCTAGATCACAATCGGATACAGAAAAAATAGGTGCACCATGAAGTCTCAAAACTTCATTTATATAGTGTTGTGTGAGGACCTCAAGAGTTATATCTTCCCTTATAGTAAGTTGATGTGAAGACTTGATAATGAGATCAATAATAACCCATAGTTCATCATTATGTCTAGGATTATTTGGTAATTCAGTGAAAAATTCCATAGTAATATCATCCCATTTCCACATAAAAATATGTAGAGTTTTCATGAATACTTTAGGATGTTGTCTCTAAGCCTTTTCCTATTGAAAAACCAAACATATTGATACTTGGTCTGCAATTCCCCATTTCATGTTATCCCACCAAAAAATTTCCTTCAAATACCATTACATTTTGGTGCTACCAGGGTGTATAGAGAAATTTGAGTTATGAGCTTCATATAATAATTCTTCTTTCATCTCATGAATGGATGGAGCATAAAACCTCTATCCAAATTTCAATTCACCATCTACATAGATGAATTCCACCAACTTCTCATCATTCATGACTTCAATTTTCTTTTGAATATTCATATCATCATGTTGGGAGATTTTTATTTTATGCAATAAGGATGGTTTGTAAATAATTTGGAATTTAGGTGATTTTTCCCCTTCCTTAATGATTTTTATATCTAAATTTACTAAATCCATAAATATAGGATCTTTGAAAATCCAATTTTAGTCAAAAATCTATGATATTTCCTACTCAATACATCATCCACCTTATTTTCCTTCCCAGGGAGGTATCATATTGAGCAATCAAAATATTTGAGTAGTTATAACCATTATATTTCCATCATGTTTAATTATTTATATGAGGATACATATTTCAAACTTGTGTTATTAGACTATATTTCACTTATTTAACCATAAAGTAAATTCATCCATATCATCAATTAAATGATTAAAACTACTAACTTATGATCAGGGGTTGGATAATTCTATTCATGAATTTTTATTTTCCATTACGCATAGAAAATGAATCAATAATTTTGTATAATGACACATCTAAGTCCCTTATTTAATGCATCAATATATATCACAATTTCATCTCTTTTTTATGGTAAATTCAATATCAGTTCATTAACCAACCTCATATTTAACTCTTAAAAACATTATTTACATTCTTATAACCATGTGAACTTAACACCTTTACATGTAAACTTGGTTAACAAGTTATATAATCAAGAAAATTTTTGAATAAATAATAAATAGTCAATTTTTGAACCAAGGAAACTACATACCTCTGTTATATTCAATGGTGTTGACCATTCCATTAATGTCCTTATCTTTAAAGTATCAACTAATATTCCATCCTTAGAGACAATATGTCTAAGAAAATAAAATTCCTTAAGCTATAATTTTCATTTTCTGAATTTTCCTTATAACTCCTTTCCTCTATGATTCTTAAGAATGATTAAAAAATGAATCTTATTCTCATCATAGCTATCAAGATATCATAAATAAATACCACAAATAAATTATTGATATAATCCTTGAACAATATAGTCGTCATATCCATAAAAATAGAGGGTATATTAGTTATTCCAAATGAAATTAATGTAAATTAATAATTTCCACACCTAATACGAAATTTAATCTTTGGAATATGATCCTTCGTTACTCATAGTTAATGATACCCATAATGAAAATCAATCTTTAAAAAATATTTATATTCTTGAAGTTGATAAAACAAGTTATCAATGTATGGAAAAGGATCATTTTTCTTTATAGTAATGTTATTAATTGACTTATAATTGATGAAAAACCTTATATACCTATATTTATTCTTAATAAAAATAATAGGGTATCCCCATGGTGAAACTCTAGGGTGTATAAATATATTATCACACTAATACTACAGTTATTTCTTCAGTTATACCGATTCCTCTATAGTCATCCTATAGGTATTCTTAGATATAGATTTTACACCAGGTATGAGATCAATGGAAAACTCAACTTCATGCTCTGGTGGGTGTCTATGGAGTTCTTTAGGAAACACATCAATTTGTTACAACACAATAGGTACATCCTCTATTCTAAGGATATATTTCCTATTCATAGATTGTGTCTTCTCTTTAAATCCAAGAATTTCATTAAGGAGAGCTACTAGAGCTAGATATAGACATGATTCAAATGAATTATTCTCCCCTATAAAGAATAAGGTTTTAATATCTCAATCACAAATAATAATATCATTCTCTAGATAATAAATTTTATCTTTGTGATTTGAAAAATAATCTATAAAAATGATTACATCAAATTAAACCATAGATATAATAATAAATTTTACATATAGGGTATTCTTATGTGTCATAGTGAGAACTGGCTAAGATATCCTTGTTATAGAAATATTTTCACTGGGATTATGGATTGATAACTCCCTTCTTAAGGTTATATAGAAATATCTAATTTTATTATAAAACATGGAAGATATAAAAGTGTGTGAAGATTTAGAATCAAATAAATAATTTTCCAAATTTGAGGATACGATCATTGTACCTGACATTATATCTTTAGGAGATTCAACATCAACTTTAGTGATTGAATAATATTAGACATTCACCCTTATCATATTCTTGGGTAAATTACCTTTATGATTATGGAATACATTAGAATAGTTCCCCATCTCCTTATAGTTGAAGAATTGGACAATTGCATCTTCTTTCTTACCCTTTCAATCATGAACCTGATGTTCTTTCTCTCCAAACTTAAAAAAAACTAATTAATTTCAATCATTTTATATGGTGTCTATTTTAACATCTATTAAAAAGTTATAAATTTCACCCTTCCCTTCTTCCCTTTTTTATATTTCTTTTTACAGAGTGCTCATCTGCCCACTTATTTTCTTATTTTCCCTAAAAAACATAATACTTGGATAATTATTTCTTTTTATTGAAGTCACTTCATATTATATCCTTGTATACTAAAAATGATTGAGAGACTAATTCCCTTTTAAGGCTAGGATTTATCCCATAAAATAAATAATCACTCTCACTTATTAGACTACATACATAATCCACAACAAGAGTTTCTAGCCTTGTAAAGTTAGTTTATTATTTGGAAACATTTTGTATTTCCTTTTCCCCTAGATTTATGAATTTATACTCCATATAAGATTATTTCTCATGAAGAAATAATTTTTCAAATAATATATCCTTGAAATCATTCCACCCCATACTATTTATTTACTCTAACTCCTTAATGTTTTGAATTAATAAACACCATTGATAAGTTTCTCCTCTAAGATGATAAACAACCATGATATATTTATCTCTTTCACTACTTCATAAAGAGAGTAATATCTTATCCAAGTACTTGATCCATTGATCAACTACTAATTTATTATTAGTCCCATTGAATTATTAAGGTTTTTTTCATATAAAGTTTTCCCACATTGCTTCACCATGTTGGGGTTCAGCGAGCTTCTCTATATGGGTAAGTTTATTGGTTATAACCTAAGTTAGCTTCCCCAATATAGTTATAATTTTTTCATCTCCAATTCCTGCTCCAAATCCAAGTTCATTATCTTTTCCAAGAGGCAAATCCCTATATAGATTACATGAATTGATATGGTTTCCATTCCTTCCACTATGAATCATTTTTAAACAATGTAATATACTAAATTAGCTCATAAAATTATGAATTCTAAATCATAATATATAATCATAAATATGGTATAGAACTTCACATAAATTTAAAATTTATATATAAGTAATCTTAGAATAATAAGTTTAGTATCTTTGGGAATATCTTCAAATCATAAAAATATCTTCAAATCCTTCATAATGGTTTATAAAGAGCATGTAAAAAACCAAATCATATCCCCTAGGAGTGTCTAGCCAGGTGAGCATTCTTAGTACCCCTCATTGTGCATTGTTTATAATAAAGTTTCAATCTTCCCCTTTCAAAGTTGTTACCCCTCAGTTTATCTGTTTCATAAACACATCCACTTCCCAGTATCTATATAGGTATGTATTTTCTAGTAAAACCAAATAATATCTACTTTAATATATATATATAATACTATACTTATACTTATCCTTGGAGTCTGTCATAGGGTTATGTTCTCAAATATATTTTTTCATAAATATAGTTCTAAAGGTTTATATTGAACTTGATATGATACCAAATGTAACACACTATCTCCAGTAACCTGAATCTGGTGGTTATTTTACAACATTAGCACAAGATACAAGAGATTGCATCTCTAATGATATAATGGTTTAGTATTCTTGGGAGACTATATACATAAATTATTATCACATTACATTTGAAAAAATGTAACACAACTTTATATTGTGGTGATAAATTTATCATTTCTTTTAGTATATTCCAAAAATCATTCATAAATCCCGTATTAGTAACCTAGGGAAAGGAAAACATAATAAAGGGTGAGGTCAGATGATCGGTAAGGTAAAGCATAAAATAGAATCTATCACGGGATAAATAAACCATAACTAATATAACAAAGATAAATAATAATCAAATATTCCATATAAATATTATCAAAAAAAAGGGTGTTAAATCTATGTATGACATAGAAACATAAATAATCACATGGATAAAAAAATTATTTTCATAATGATAGAATGCATAATGTAGGACATCATAACCTTATCATCAAGGCCTTGTGCCAATACATCATACATAAATGGGTGAGGTGTATGCCAAATACCCAAACTAGTTTTTCTCATGAATCCTATCGATCCATAGATGGGTTATAATGGGCCTCTCCCCTCACTTAATAAGTCAAATTCATTAATCATGTGAAATAAATGAATAACAATTCAATATATAATCAATATAAAAATTTACATTGAAAAACTAGTGTATAAAATGTAAATATTTTCCCAATTCAATAAATAGAACAACATAATCATATTCCATATAAATAAATAATATAGATGGTTTCATTAGATTATATCCAAATTAAATCATAGTATTCATCAAAACATGTTGGCATAGATGAAAATGCTTTAAAAAGATCATTGGAAATTTTCTTGAGGAAAATAGCCTTTTCGTTTTGAAATAAATTATGTAAAATATAAAAACATCCAAAATATTAGGAATTTTATTTTCAAAATAACTATCGAAAGTTGTAAGGTGAGCGTCAAATAAAATAACATTCATGGTGGTAGGAAAAGTTGTTCATGAGGTATACGTAAAAATAAAGATTCCATTCACATTTTTTATAAAAAAATACTACATTCAAAAAATGACAAGAATATTCCTTTGAAATAATTTCATATAAAGTAAACATTAGTCAAAAATTATTTTATAAATCATTGGAGAATAGTAAAAACATTATTTAAAATACTTTAAATAAATTATATATTTTGAAGAAAATTAATTCCTGACTGAATAAAAAAAATAAAGTTGGTTCTCCTTAAAAACATTCATTTGGTCTTTTGAGTAATTAGATAGGTAAAAATGAAAGAAAAAAATTAAAATCCACACATAAAAAATAGAGAATAAAATATTTGGGGTTTAATATAGAAAGATATTATACTTACCTAATGGAATCTTAAACATAAACAATTCTGAATAAGGATGAGATTGTGAAATAAACCCTTATTTCAAGTTGTACTTTCCTCATAAGTGATTTTAACCTCATGTATAATAAATTTGGATTTATTATACATCTATAAAAAATAAATAAACATAATTATAATATCATATATGATCCAATTAAAATATTTCAACACCCGTATATTAATAATTATTTATTAAAATCATTGTTTCTAAGTGTTAACTATTTAGTTTTTCGTGTAAGTTTTGATTCTCTAGTTTCAGTCCTTTCATATTTCTAATGGTTACATCATATCCATAACTTTAATCGCCTCATAAGTATACTATTTGATAATTATATACACTTTTATAATCATTCATATAATGTGGTTATGAAAAATAAAATACATCACTTCATGGAGATGACGCTTCATACGTACGCACAAGTGATGTTTCTATTTTTCAATGGATGGAATGAAATGAAGGTAAATAATAATTCAATTTTATAGAATAATTATTATATAATAAATATAATATATATTAATTAAATATATATATTTATTTTCATTTATCTAAAGTGGAAATAAGTAATGAATCACATCCCTTCATGGAGGTGGTAGTCCACACGTACACAAGAGAGGCATTATCATTTCCCAACAGATAGAAAGGTAATAAGGTAGATAAGATATTATAATTATAGAATCATAATTATTCCATAAATATAATATATAGACATTAAATACATCATAATAACTAAACATAAATATGGTGATGGAAAATTAATCACATAGTTATGTGGAGGTGGTAGTCCACTCAAATGCACGAGTTATACTTTCATTTCACATTTGATGGAAATGGGGTTCAAAATGGTTTTAACATAATCATAATAACATATAATTATATTAATGATACTATATTAACTATTTTATTATGGATATAAAATATTTATAGTAATTCTAAGAAGAAATAAATTTTAAAAGATTTGGTAAGGATGATTACAACTTCTTCGAGCGACTTCCTTTATCTTAAACCTTAATCCTTCTTAGGATGATCTTAGGAAAAGAACAAAAGCTTAATAATTAATAAAATTATTCTAGTAAGGTTTTTGGGTGGGTATTTTTTAGTTAAAGTTCTCAAAAAAAATTTAATAAGGGAGGAGGAGATGTTCCCTTTTATAAGTGAGGAGATGGAAACATGTGGAATTACTTAAAAGATTTAAATAATATAAATTCATTTTTTATGAAGGTGGAAAAAATAGAAAATAAATATAATTTATGATAAGGTAAGTCCTAAATATATTCAACTAATAATATTTAAAAAAGTTTAAGAGGCATATTTACCCTTATCTCTTAGTTTAACCCCCCCCCCCCCCCGATAAACCCATTTTAACCCTAACTATGGTAACAATTATTTCTGTTTTTACTATTTATTATGACAAAAAAATAAGTTGAACATATTACCTAATATTAATAATTATTATTCTAAATATTTAATATATTATATAATATTCAATTTTTATAAGTTTTATAAATTAATTTTAATATATGTGCACAAAATGAAAGGAAAACTATTTTTAGAAAAATGTTTTTTTAAAGCATAAAAATAATTTTATAGAAAAATAAAGTATAACATTGATTCAAATGGAACTAATTGGATTATTTTAAATAAAATTATACTTATTTTTCTTTCGAACCAAACCAAAACTTAATATATTTTAATAATAAATAAGAACTAAAAATAGTTTTTATTTCTTAAAAAATTGTTATATTTATAAAATGTTAAGCATATATTTCTAAGTTCAAAATTATATTTTATATATGAATTGTATTAATTAGTAATATATATTTGGTCTATAAAAAGGTTTCTTAATATTTCAAGTTATACTTATATCATTATAATTTCATAAATGTGACAATGTTTATAAAATCAGTATTTTTTACTACTCAACCAAAAAATAAACTATTTTTGAAAAATATAAAAAATTCACCCTAAGATAATTTTGACTAGATTAATTATAAAAATAAATTCATTTTGTTAAATTGAATTTATAAAAATTGTGAATTTGGGTTTCAATATCATTCTTGAATAAATCTATGTGCATTGTACTATTATTTCTCTAAAAAGGAAAGCTTGCTATAATTAAAGCTCGGGTGTTACAATGAGTGAGGGTATAAGGTGTTATAATAGAGAGACTATAGTCTCATGTAATAGTAAAACAATAGTGTAAATATCATATAAAATCCATAATAAATAATTATAGTATGCTTAATCAATAAACAAGAATCATGCTAAAACAAATTTAATGTGAAAGCACATAGTCATACATCCTAAATGGATCTTCCTATAAGAAAATCACATATAAGAAATAACCAAAAGAAATAAAATAGAAAAATTATCTATTAATATCATTGACCCTTACTTTATCCTAGTATCCAAACCTTTGTTGATCTCCTCTATCCCGGTCATGTAATATTGGGCCCCTGCCCTACCGAAACCTATGAATAATGAGGTAATCTTAGGTACCCAAGTGTCATGGACACCTGAGAATGGTGTGAGTGTTAGGTAGGAATAATAAAAATACACACAAGAGGGGGATAATTGTGTATTTTTTATAATCTTGACATATTCTGGCTTTTATCCTTCTTTGTGATTTATGCAGATATGCAGTGTTCTCTTTTGTAAGTATTTTGAGTAGCGGATAAATAGTAAAGAAGAACACATAAATTTTTATAGTGGTTTGGGGCATAAAGATCCCCAAGTCCAATCTACCAACTCTCTCTCTCTGTGATCTTGGTTATTTTCACTAGAAAGGTCATATTATCATAAGACCTTCAGAACTGAGTCTGGGTAGTTGACACTTTACAAAAAAGATTTACATAGCCTTATAATTATTTTATAGGGAACCATAAATCCATAGCTTAGTTTGAGAATCTAACACTCCACCATGACTGAGTTCGAGTAGCTAAAACTCCAGTAAATCAAAAAATTTGATTTGATTGAATGGGCAGGTTCTTGTACACAGTTTTAGTAGCAACTAATAGAATACGGATCTTTTTATTCAATGATAAATGACTTCAAGAAATAATATCTTCGAAGAGATCCTGGTTTTGAATGATCTTCAACAAAATAAGCAACTAACAAACATAAGTATTTACATAGCACAAGGTTCAAACATGTATTTCTTCATAGTGTAGCTTCTTCTGAATAACAAATTTGTTCATTCTTTTGTTTATCTACAATATTTTTTTATTCAAAAATATATTTCACATATATTGTGATCTATAAATAGAAAATACTCTTTCTATTTATATAGAAAAAAATTGTCTTTTTTAGTTGAGTAAATTTAGGAATGTCTCTTGAAAAATTGCAATTATTCGATTTTAAAATCTTTCAAGAGAGTTATAACTTTCCTTAAAAACCGGAATGATTTTCTCTATTGAATATGATCCTTTTAATCAGTCATAAAAAATATTTAAAACCATATTTACTTCCATCAATACTATTGTATAAATCACAGAAAATATCCTTAAATTAATACACCATCATTGAATATTAAAATGTAGGTTTCCTTCATGTGACGAAAAAACTCCAAACATAGGGTTCACAACATACGATTGATTACAAAAGTAGGGTTGACGTATCATTTTTTTCCCTCAAACATAGGGTTCCATACAAATAAAGGGTTGTTTATCTATACTTTCCCTTTTCTAAAACACAGGGTTCCATCCAAACTTGGTGTTTATAAATAATAATTTTCCAACAGCATATGGTACATGATCCATATGTGTTATTTCAAACATAGAGTTTCTTAACCATATGTTAAGCTTACAAATGTAGGGTATGAATAGTGTTTCTAGAATAATTTAAAAAATATTCTAATATGTAAATAAGATATAATTTCTCAAGAAATATATTCCTAAAAAATACTTAAATTAAATTCATTAGTAAAATAAACAAGGGTATTTGTGAGCATAAAAATAAACAATATTTATAAAGTATTGTTGAGATAATACATGCACAATAATCTCCCCCTTTTTTAGGATCACAAAAAACATAACATAACTTATATAAAATATAGAAATATTAAACACAAATGAAATAATATATTAAAAAGATACATAAATTATAGTTATTTAAAATTTATTTACATAGAAAATTAATTTCATTTAATTGGTAATAGAAACTGGTAATGAATAATAGAATGTTGTGTTTACCCAAATGTATCCTCTTTTTGTAATATCAAAAATAAATTAAATGAAAATGTATCAAAACACATTCATTGTATCACATAATATTAAATGAATGTTACATTCTTCTTAAGACAAAAAAGATATATGTGTACTGGTAGTAGAAATGAACAAATATAATGATAATAAATAGGAATATAATAAACAATATAATTTTTATAAAAATATGTTTATGATTACAGGATTCATTTTGGATAATGAAGTTTTAAAAATTAGATATGGATGAATGTGAGAGGGATGGTTCAGAATAGATGTTAGATTCTAGTGAAACTCAAATAGTCTAAAGAACTTCCTTCGATTCTATTATATGTCTACTTAAACTTTTAGTGAGATTTTCATGCAACTATCGCACTAAAATATTTGAATCTTAACGGATCTTTAAACTTTAAACCAAATTTACATTTAGAAATTCATGAACTATTACCTCTATTGAACAAACTAAGATAGCATTATACAAACCGATTGAGAAGATTCCTTATGTCAGGCTCTCCTGAAGTTAGATTATTAATGAGATATATTTGGTTTGACAACAAAACATTTAATGGTTCACTCTCACACTATAATGAATGAATATTTTCATTGAAATTAGACATTGAAGTTGTGGTTTATTCAAAACTTATAACTAACTCTGGAGAAGTTTGAGGTTTTTATGTAGATGCTCTGGACTGATTAGCATTACTTCTGATAGATTCAAACAGACTCCCCAAATATCTTTTCAAATCTCTGAAATCTATTTTTGAAATAGTATTTGTTTATAGATTTTCAAACTGATCATCCATTTCTCTATGAAAATCAGCAAAAATATTTTCTTGAAATTGAACATTCTCTAAGACTGGTCAGTTAGGCCTAAATAGATTCTAATTCCTATATAAGAATGGTTTTACTTATTAAATCTTCCAAATATTTTTGTTTAGCCACCAATTCAATTTTCAAACTTGAATTTCCTTCTCACATCTTGTTGAAATGAACAAAAAAATCCTTTAATTAAATGGTTCAAATAATTAAAAGATTCTACTTCTTGAGCTTGAGATGGTTGGACTATGTCAAATAGGGTTAAAGATTTTTCTTTATATTTCTCACTAGAGGTAGAAATTTAACCACAATAACCTATGTAGTCTTAGAAGGTTCAAAATTACCATTGTCCAAGGAATCATCTATTTTATAAATTGATTGATTCTTAGTTAACCTTATAGTGTCAACTACTACGGTTAAACTTTCTCATTTCCTTGATCATTTTTCTGAACTTTTTCTTCAGCATGATCACTTAGATTCTAATTTTCATTAGGAGCCTCATGATATTGATTTTAATTTTGATTTTTAGAAATATACTCTTATTATTCTCTAATGTTTGGTTGAAAAACTTCAACATTTATAGAAGCCTCTACTTATGGTGCCTGAACTGTAGTAGCATGAGCTACAGGTTCATCCCTTTGTCTAGGTTGGATAACAAGGGCCTCATCATTTTCTGCTTCTGAATTTTCTTCAAGAGATTGAGGGACATATCTTACATATTTAGGATTAGAGACATTATATCTGATTCTATGTCTCTTTTTTTCAACTACATCATCTATTCTAGATTCTGCAAAATCTTCTTCTCGAATTTGGACTGCAGTATCAAATCCCAAAACTCCTTACTCCCTTGAGTAATAGGAACAGATTCTTTTTGGTCTTTTGTACCAATAGGTAACATTTTTTCTTGTACTTTGCTCTAGAAGAAACCTATCATCCTAATAGTTCCATCATTAAGAATGTTACTGGGAGGACACCTGGTGTGCATCTGTACATCTCGAATCAGGCCTCTTTTATATAGAATAAAATAAATTATCCTTCCATAAGGATAAAAAGGAATTCTTGCCTCTTACTAGAAACATTAATTCATGTAACTTAACATGTATATTGTGAAATAAAACTTAATATCACTCATAATTAAAAACATCATATAAATGTTTAGATAAATAATCTTTTCGAGATCAGTGGTTCTTGGAATTATTATTGACTGAATAAACTTTACCATCACTTTCTAGTTCGCCTCAAGATCTTTTATAAACATATTTCTTATTTGGGTGGAGCCAAAGATAAATGACATAATATTATGTCATTGATCACATATCGACCGAAGATAAAAATGAAAAACCCCTTCATGGGGACACTAAAAAACTTTATCTATTTTGATTAAAGAGATAGAAAAATCTCTATCATTTAACCGAGATATAATGAAATCATCTATGTCATTAAAAATAAACTGATCATTTCTATAAAATTCTTTTACTTCAATATAAAAAATAAACTTAGTGTTTCCTTCAATAAAAATAGATTCTAGACCTTGAAAAGCTAGATCTTGACTCATAAGAAGATTTTTCTGATGGATCGATTTAAAATCAATTACCTTTATTTAAATAATTCTTCTATAGGTGATGTGTTGTCACTTCTTTCCACTTTTTTCACCATCATATGTTCTCTTAATCATTAAAATTTTTACAAATCTAAGGGTTAAAGGTCCAGATTCTAGGGTTTCGAATGAAAAATAAGATGTCCGGAAGTCAAAAGGGTCTGAATACTGAGAGTGAGAGTGAAAGTGAAAGAGATAAAGGGTTTTTTTATAGTTTTGGTGATGTCAGTTTGGTTTCTATATCCAATTAATTAGTGTAACCATTATTTAATTTGTTTTATTTAAAAATATGCACTTTTTAAAAAACAAAATAATTTCTTGTTTTATTTAAAAGATAAATAAATAAATAATAATCGAATAAAATAAAAACTATTAATATAAAAATTAACAAAAAAATAATTAAAAAATTATTTAAAATTAAATATTTTTAACTCCCCCTTAATAAAATAAAAACTTTTAGTGTGAAGTGGTTTAGTAAAAATATCAGCATGTTGATTTTCAGTATTTACACATTCTAAATATATATCCTTTTTAAGAACATAGTCTCTTATAAAATGACGTCTTATATCAATATGATTTGTTATTGAGTGACTTACAGAATTTTTTGAAATATTAATTTCACTTGTATTATCAGATAAAATATAAATATTATTAAAATTAAGTCCAAAGTTCAGTAATGTGTGTTTCATCTACAAAACTTGTGCACAGCGACTACAAGCAAAAAATATATTTTTCCTCAGTTGTTGATAGAGAAACTAAATTTTGTTTATTAATCAACCATAAAACTAAAAAAATCCTAAAAAGTGATAGGTTCTTGATATGCTTTTTATATCTAATATAAACCCTCCAAAATCAACATATGAATATAAAATTAAATTAAAATCAAAAGTCTTTGGGTAAAGTATAGATTGAAAAATAGTTCCTTTTAAATATTTAAAAATTATTTTAATATCAGTAAGATGGGATTATTTTAGTTTTGACTGAAATCTAGCACATAAACATACAAAAACATTATATTTGGTTTGTTAGTAGTCATATATAATAAACCAAAAATCATACCTATGTGTAACTTGTTGTCAGTTGGTTTTCCAACTTTATCCAATTCAAGTTTGACATTAGTACACATGGGAGTTATATAAGTCTTATTTGTTTCTAGTCCAAAATTTTTCAAAAAATCAATAATGTATTTTCTTTGATTTAAAACATTTCTATAATATTTTTGATAAATTTGAAATCCTAGAAAGAAATTTAATTCTCCCATAATACTCATTTCAAATTCTCTTTGAGTAAGGTTTGAAAAATTGTTACAAATATTTTTATTTATTGAATCGAAAATAGCATCATCAACATAAATTTTTACTAATAATATATTATAAAAAACAGTTTTCCTAAAAAGAGTAGGATCTTATAACCCTACAGAAAATAAATTTTCTAACAAAAAGAGCTTAATCTTTTATACTAATCCCTAGGTGCTTGCTTAATTCCATAAAGAGTTTTATTAAGTTTGAAAAATGAGTTTGGTAGATGAAGGTTTTCAAAACCTAGTGGTTGTTCAATATAAACTTCCTCCATTAAATAACTATTTAAAAAGTAGATTTTATATCCATATGATATAATTTAAAATTCCTATGAGATGTATAATATAGAAGGATCGTAATTACTTCTAATCTAGAAATAGGTATAAAGGTTTCATCATAGTCTATTCCTTCTTCCTAGTTTTATCCTTTTACTAATAATTTGTCTTTATTTCTAGTAATTATCCCTTGATCATCTTTTTTATTTCTAAAACCCCATTTAGTTCCTATTATTGGATAATTGGTTAGTCTATCAACAAATTCCTAAAATTTATTTCTATTGAATTTATTAAGTTCTTATTTTATATCCATTAATGAACTTTCATCATTTAAATCTTCTTTTATAGTCTTAGGTTATAATTGTGATAGAAAGGAAGAAAATTCAGTTAAGTTTCCTACATTTATTATAGTTATTACTCCTGTGTCTAGATTTCCTATAACAGTTTCTAAAGGATAATGCTTTACGGTTCTAGATTGCCTAGGTAAGAAAATTTCATGTTCATCTTCTTCATTTTCTCCTGGAATGGATTGAATTTCATTTATTTTATTTTCAAAATCAATCTTAGGTGATTCAAGCCACATGTTTTCAAAAGATTCAATAATTTCATCTGATTGATCTTTCCTTTTATCAAAAGGATTACTTTTATAAAATGTCACATGAACTGATTCTTCAATAATCCTTGACCTTTTATTATACACTTTGTAGGCTTTAGAAGTAATAGAATATCCTAGAAATATTCCTCCATTGGCCTTCAGATCAAATTTACCAATATTTTTTTGTATTCAAGATATACACCTTGCATCCAAATACTTTAAAGTACCTTAATTTAGGTTTTCTATTATTCTAAAGTTCATGGGGTGTATTTTTAATAAGAGGTATTATTAAAACTCTATTCATGATATAGAAATCATTTTTTACAAATTCTACCCAAATATAGGTAGGAAGACTATATTTATTTAACATAGTCCTTTTCATCTCTTGAATAGTACTATTTCTTATTTCAACAATTCCGGTCTGTTGAGATATTATTGGTTCATAGAAGGTATGTTTAATACCTAAGTTTGAGAAAAAATAATTAAATTCTTAATTATAAAACTATCAACCATGATCATTTCTTAATGAAATTATTTTAAAATATTTTTCATTTTGAACAAACTTACAAAAGTTTTAAAAAATAGTGAACACTTCACATTTATGTTTTAGAAAGTAAACTCATTTAAATATTGAAAAATCATCGACTAATATATAAACATACAATTTTCCATCCAAACTTTCTATCCTTGATGGTTTGAACAAATCAATGTGAATAATTTCTAGTGGTTAAAATATAAAAACTTTTTTATTTGATTTGAAATATGATTTGTGACATTTTCCAATTTGGAACTCATCCTAGAATCTATCGTTATCAAATTTAAGACTATGAAAATTAGAAACTAAGTGTTTATTACACAATTTATTTAATTTAAATACATTTTAGTGTGCAATACTTCTATACCAAATCCAGGACTCATTTGTATCAGTAATTAAACAATTCACTTTTTGTTTACACAAGGAATCAAGATCCAATGTATAAACATTTTTAGTTTTGTGTGCTCTAAATTTAATCAATTTATCTTTGAAAAATGAGTAAGAATTTTTAGATAAATAAACATAAAAACCATCATCATAGAGTTTTGAAATGCTTATTAGATTGTGCTTTGTCCCTTGAACATATAACAATTTTTTATTGAAATTGACTTTGCATATTCAACTGATCCAACTCCAACTATCATTCCTTTAGAATTGTCTCCAATAGTGACTAGTCCTCCATCAAATTTTACCAATGTATGAAAATTGGAAGAGTCTCTACTCATGTGTCTTAAGAATCCACTATTTATATACTATAAATCATTTTTGTTCCTATAGTCTTTTACCTATAAAATTATTTAAAAAATAGTTTGTTTTGGTACCCATATTTTCTTAGGTCTATCTGTGTCATCAAGAAAAGATCTTAGAACCCATATTTTCCTTATTTTACTAAAATTTATAGTATTTTTTAGAGATATTTCTATGGATAAAAGTATTTTAATTCCACTTATCTGAGTTTTTCACAAACAACAGTTGTTTAAATAATTTCATTTCATTCCACAATAGAAACATGTAGAATTTTTAGAACTATGTGTGAAATATTTTTTATATAACCTTTATTTTTATCATTTTCTTCTTATTCCATATTTTTCCTTTTTAATCACATTTTTCTAATAATCTCATTTAGAGTTTTTTCTCCTTTTATTAATATATTGGTATCACTTTTAAATGATTCGACTTCATCTTGTAATTATTTTATTTTAGTTTCATGAACAGTACAGTTTGATATAGATTTATTAAAAAAAAATTAAATCTTGATATTGTTTCATCATTACATTTTTTTCACTTAAAACAACATTATGAATAATTTTTTAGTGAATTATTCTTTTTTACAAGAGATTCATATTTTTCTTCAAGCATTGAGCAATAAGCAGCTAATTTTTACTTGAGCATCTAATAGAATCATAAGTAGAAGAATAATAAGTTTTTACCCAATATTATTCCTTAGCCATAAAGCATGCATTTTATTTTAGATTTTTTGGATCTATATCTGAGTCAAATTTGGAAGAGCTATGGGATTATTTAGATGCAATCCAAGTATCCTTCGTAGCTCTTTTCCCTTTATTCTCATAATCATATTTTTTTCTTATTTTTATTTTTCATATTTCTTCTTTCCTATTTTAACTATGGGAAATCAGATCTAATATAAACCATCTATTTGCATTCATAGAATCTTACTTATTTATATAATTTTTTATCTTTCTTGAAGTATTTTTTTAAACCTATCTTCTTCCTATAAAATTTTCTAAATTTTCTAGCTAACTAAGATTTTTCCATTTCAGAATATATTCAATATAAATCCTTTTAGATTTTTTCATCTTCTTTCAATTTATTTTCATGCTTCTAATATGTAACTTTAATTGAATTATTTTCCATTTTTACTATATTATTATCTTCAGCTTCAGATTGCATCTCTACTTCATACATCATCGTAGTTCCAATAAATTATTTGACTCTCAAATATTTGATCGGTGATGATTGTACTATAATAGCAGATATTCTATTCCGTTTTGAGGGTAGTACTCTGAGTACTTTTAGTGCTTGATATGGTTGTGTAATTTTAGTTCCTAAATCAGCAACATCATTGACTATTTATATCAATCTTCCATTCATCTAGGTGATTCTTGAACCATCATACATTCTGAAGGTATCAAACTTTAGTTTTTTAGTAGAATACCTTAATTGTATAACACTATTAGTTCCTTCATATGAAACATCAATCATTTTCCACATTTTATAAGAACTAGTAACTGAGATACCCGATTGAATTTTTTTAGACCAAGTCCATGAATTATAGCATTCATTGCTTTTGAATTGATGTCGTACTCATCTTCTTTTGAAGCAACCCATGTTTTTTGTTTTTTAGGAATTACATATGGAGTGATAATATTCATATATACTTTTAAGTCCATTATTTTTCAGATATATGATCATACGTGATTTACAACATCCATATTTATCACCATTGGAGTATGGATCACGTATTATTGACATACATTCTTTAGGATCATCCATTGAAATATGCCTTTGTTTAGACCTTATACTTTGATCTTGCTAGATCTTATCTTCTTTATTCAAAAAAATATCTCCTTTCATACCAATTTTTAGGTTGGAATAATACAAATATACACAAGAGGGAGTTTAATTGTGTCTTTTTAATAATATGGAAAAATTTTGGATTTTAGCCTTCTTTTCAATTTATGCAGATATGTAATATTCTCTTCGATAAGTATTTTGAGAAGTGAATAAATAGTAAACAAGACTACAATAATTTTTATAGTGGTTTGGGGTACAAAGATCCCCTATTCCACTCTATCAACACTCTCTCTATGATCTTGTTGATTTTCTCTAGAAAGGTTCTCTTATCACAAGACCTTGAAAATTTATTGTAGGTATTTGACAACTTTACAACAAGACTTTATAGAGCCTTCTAGTTATTTTATAGGGAACCATAAATTCATAGCTTAGTATGAGAAACTGATACTCCACCACGACTGAGCCAGAGTAGTCAAAACTCCAATAAATCAAAGGATTTTGATTTGATTGAATTGATAAGTTCTCGTACACGGTTACAGTATCAACTAACAGAATATGGATCTTCTTCTTCAAAGATAAATGCCTTCAAGAAAGAATATCTTTTAAGAGATCCTGGTTTCAAATAATCCTGAACAAAAGTAGCAACTGACAAATAGTTTTAGTTACACGGCACAAGGTTCAAACATATATGTATTCATAGTGTAGATTCTTTAGAATAAAAAAGTAATTCAATATTTTGTTTCTCTATAGCATTTCTACATTCAAAAATATATTGCACATATAAAGTGATTTATAAAAAAATACTCTTTATATTTATATATAAAAATTTTGATTTTTTATTGGTTGATTATATCCAAGAATTTCACCAAAAAAATCACAATTATTCAAATTTAAAATCATTCAAGTGAGTTGTAACTTCTCATATAAATAGTAAAAATTTACTCCATTGAATACGAGCCTTTCAATCAGTCATAAAACAGCTTTAAAATGATATTTACTTCCATAAAAACCAGTGCATAAATCATAGAAAATATATTTAAATTAAATTGTCGTTGAATAGTCAGACGTAGGGTTCCTTCATATGACGACAAAACTCCAAATGTAGGGCTGAAAATGTACGATTAATTACAAAATTAGGGTTGATGTAACATATGTTTGTTTCATTAAATGTAGGGTTCCTTATAAACATAGGTTTTTTTATACATGATTTCCCTTTTCTCAAACATAGGGTTTTATCCAAATGTAGGGTTGATAAATAATACTTTTCCAACAACGTAGGGTACATGATCCATATGTGTTATTTCAAATATAGGGTTTCTTAACCATATGTTATGCTTAAAAACATATGGTATGAATAGTGTTTCTAGAATACTTTAACAAATATTATAACCCATAAATAAGATAAACTTTATCAAGAAATATATTCTTGAAAAATATGTAATGTAACTTAATTAGTAAAATAAACAAGGGTATTTTTTAGCATAAAAATCAATAAGATTTATAGATTATTATTGAGACAATACATTCCCAATAGTGAGTACAACTTAGTAATTCACCACTAATAGTTTTCATAATATAACCATTTATATAGTGTATACATATGTGATAGGATCATAAAATAAATAATTGGTATAAGAAATAAAATAATATCATCAATCCAAAAATTCTAATTTGATACTTTCACTACCACAAAACAGGCTTTTATCAGTGCTAAAAAAGGCCTTTATCAGTGCTAAAAAAGAACTGTTAATCGAGCCTCTATTAAAGGGGGTACCCTTTATCAGCACTCAGAAAAGTGCTGGTAAAGGCCCCCCTTTATCAGCGTTATTCTTAGCGCTGATAAAGTCCCCATTTATCAGCACTTTAACTAGCATTGATAAAGGCTTCCCTATCAGAGAATACCGTTTATATAACAGCACAACCAGCTGCCTGTAAAAAATATTGTTGAACAAAATAATCAAACTAGCAAAAATAACCTACAAAAACCAGCAAAAACCTTCTCAAAAATAACAACTCATAGTATATATATATACAAAATAACCACATACACGATGCAAATAATGAAAAAACAAGAAACACACACAAAATTTTGGAAAAAAAAGGCTATATAAATTTAATTGAAATCATGAATACAAAAATATTCACTCGTGGTATATACCAAAAAAACACTTCTGTATACATTTTGAACAATTTTCTATAAAATTACATTTACAAATATCTAACAAACAGTTAAAAATATTAATGTTTTATCTTTTAACATTTGTAGTCCCCTCTAAAAAATGTCCTCTGATGGTGATAGTCAACGAAAAAATCATCCCAACTCTAAAAAAAGGTTCTACCTATATAAGAAAATAAATATTACATTAGTAATACTGTAAAGAAATAAATTAAACATTAATATGAATAATACATTAAAAAATGTCAATTTTTAATAAAAATGACACATTTGGAGTCATATCAGTGACACTGTGTGTCGTATTGAGGTGGGGTTGATTCCTGCACGTCACAAATGACTGATGGATCGTTTTCCTAAAGTATCAAAACAATTTGAATTCATTTCCTTGGTTTTTAGTATGTCAATTGTGTTTTTTTACTAAAATGTCATTTCAAACTTAAAACATGCAATTTGAGTCATACCAGTTGCATCATGTGTGGGTTTGATGTGAGACTACTTCATACGCATCACAAAGTACTTACAAATCATTTTCCTTAATTTAGAAGACAATCAGAGCGCATTTTCTTAGCTTTTAATGAGTGACATGTTTTGAGTTAAAATGTCAATTTTAAACTGATAGCAGACACTTTTAGTCATATCGGTCACACCATTCATTAGATTGATGTGGGGTTGATTCTAACACGTCACAAATGAATCATGGATTGCTATCCTAAAGTTCCAAAACAATCAGAATGCATTTTCTTAATTTTTAGTATGTCAGTTGTGGTTTTTTACTTGAATTAATGTCAATTTTAAATAACAAGACACATTTGTAGTTATACCGGTGACATCGTGCATCGTATTGAGGTGTGGTATATTCCTACATGTCATAAATTATTTATGTATTGTTTTACTAAAGTATAAAAACAATAGGAATTAATTTCCTTAGTTTTCAGTATGTTAGTTGTGTTTTTTTACTAAAATGTCATTTCAAACCGAAAACATGCAATTTGAGTCATATCGATCTCATAATGCGTCAATTTGACATGATAATGCTTCATACATGTCAAAAAGGACTTATGAATCATTTTCCTTAATTTGGAAGACAATTAGAGCACATTTTCTTGGTTATTAATGAGTGATGCATTTTGAGTTAAAATGTCAATTTTAAACTAATAGCGAACACTTTTAGTCATATCGGTCACACCATTCATTGGATTGAGGTAGAGTTGATTCCTATACATCACAACTGGCTCATGGATCGTTTTAATAAAGTATCAAAATAATATGAATGCGTTTGCTCAGTTTTCAGTATGTCAGTTGTGTTTTTTCACTTGAATTAATGTCAATTTTAAATAACAAGACACATTTTGAGTCATGTTGGTTACACCATGTGTTGGATTGAGGTGTGGTTTATTTATACATGTCACAAATAACTAATGGATCGTTTTCCTAAATTATCAAAACAATCAAAATGAATTTCCTCAGTTTTCAGTATGTCAGTTGTGCTTTTTACTAAAGTGTCATTTCAAACTGAAAACATACAATTTACTTCATATCGGAAACATTGTGTGTCAGTTTGATCTGATACTACTTCATACAAGTAAAAAAGTACTTAAGAATCATTTCCCTTAATTTGGAAGATAATCAGAGCATGTTTTCTTGGTTTTTAGTGAGTGATACGTTTTGAGTTAAAATGTCAATTTTAAACTGATAGCGGACACTTTTAGTCATACCGGTCACACCATTTGTCAGATTGAGGTGGGGTTGATTCATACACGTCACAACTGACTCACGGATAATTTTCCTAAAGTATCAAAACAATATGAATGCATGTTCTCAGTTTTCAGTATGTCAGTTGTGTTTTTTTACTTGAATTAATGTCAATTTTAAATAACAAGATACATTTGGAGTCATACCGGTGACACCGTGCATCAGATTGAGGTGCAGTTGATTCCTACACATCAAAAATGATTGATTTATATTTTTTCTAAAGTATCAAAACAATTTGAATTAATTTCCTTAGTTTTCATTATATTAGTTGTATTTTTCACTAAAATGTCATTTCAAACCAAAAACATGAAATTTGAGTCATATCGGTTGCATTGTGCATCGATTTGATGTGAGAGTTCTTCATACACATCAAAAAGGACTTATGAATTTATATCCTTAATTTAGAATACAATCGGATCATGTTTTCTTTTTTTTTCATTGAGTGACACGTTTTGAACTAAAATGTCAATTTTAAACTGATAGCGGACACTTTTAGTCACATCGGTCACATCGTTTGTTAGATTGAGGTGAGGTTGATTCCTACATGTCACAACTAACTAATGGATCGTTTTCCTAAATTATCAAAACAATTATAATGTGTTTTCTTGGTTTTCAGTATGCTAGTTGTGTTTTTTTACTTGAATTAATGTCAATTTTAAATAACAAGACACATTTGGAGTCATACCGGTGACACTCTGCGTCGGATTGAGGTACGGTTGATTCCTACATGTCAAAAATTACTAATGGGTATTTTACTAAATTATAAAAACAATATTAATGAATTTCCTTAGTTTTCAGTATGTCGGTTGTGTTTTTTTACTAAAATTTCATTTCAAACCGAAAACATGTAATTTGAGTCATACCGGTCGTATCATGCGTCATTTTGACATGAGACTAATTCATACACATCACAAAGGACTTAAGAATCACTATAATTAATTTGGAAGACAATCATAGTGTGTTTGTTTTTTTTTTAGTGAGTGATGCATTTTGAACTAAAATGTCAATTTTAAACTGATAGTAGACACTTTTAGTCACACCAGTCACACTGTTCGTCGGATTGGGGTGGGGTTGATTCTTACACATCACAACTGACTCATGGATTGTTGTCCTAAAGTATAAAAACAATACGAATGTTTTTTATTGTTTTTCAATATGTCAGTTGTGTTTTTTTACTTGAATTTATGTCAATTTTAAATAACAATACACATTTGGAGTTATATCGGTGACATTGTGAGTCATATTGAGGTGAAGTTGATTATTACACATCACAAATGATTGATGGATCATTTTCCTAAAGTATCAAAATAATCGAAATGTATTTCCTCATTTTTTTAGTATGTCATTTGTGTTTTTTCACTAAAATGTCATTTCAAACTGAAAACATGTAATTTGAGTCATATCAGTCGCATCGCGCATCAGTTTAATGTGAGACTGCTTTATACACATCACAAAAGACTTACGAATCATTGTCTTTAATTTGGAAGACAATAGGAACGTGTATTAAAATATATTTCATATGATACCATGCATTGGAAGGGGTTTCCCCAAACCTTGAGTTTGTTGTGACATCTTTAATCCCTGTACGGTTGACACAAAATAACATCCTCCTTCTGCAGCATAGCTTTAGTCGGCCCAATGAAGAACCAACTGTCATATATTTAGGACCTTCGAATTAATATTTGACTGTTGGTTCTTCACCTGGTTGACTAAAGAGTGGAGTAAGTTCTTGTGCCCATTATGTCTCAAGATTTCACAACAAACTCAAGGGATGGGGAAACCCCTTCTGGATACTCATTATCTTTTGTGGTCTATCAACAACCTCATACCCTATAAATGAGGACCACCAATTTCTTTTAAAAAACCAATCAACATGCAATTCCTTTAGTGTGAAAACAAGGACCACCAACAGCCATGATTTTCAGTAGGGTGTTTAGCCCATACAAATCATAACATTACCATAAAACAAAGAGAAAAATAAGTCAGACAAGATTATTAAAGTTGAAATTATTTGAGAAGTTTACCATCTTCATTCTATATTTGTACATTCTTCCATCAGGTATGTTGCCCATTCATTTCTAAGAATATCAATATTATCTTGTAAATATGACTGTTTTCTAAAGTCATGGTAGTACTAAAAAAATATAAATACATAAAGGATTAATAATTATTTTAAATTAAATAGAAATTATATTCAAAAATACCTCTTCAGGGATGCTGGTTTATTCATGGAATATGATCTATTTCATAAATTTATAAACATAATAACCACAGTCTTTATTGTTTTTTTGTTTCGGGCACTACAGAAACATTGAGAAAAAATATATTTTTTTATGTGTTTGGATAGTGAAATATTATTATATATACCCTGATTTGTATCCAGTCGTAGTACTTGTCAGGTTTCTTGTCCTTTTCCCCTAGCCTCATTCCATGATTTATACGATATTCACACACCACCCTATCATAATAGAATCCTCATTAAAATATAATATAAATTATATAACTGGATGTTTATTTCTAAAATGTTGGATGTAGTGTATTACAAATTGAAAAATTCCATCATTTTTGGTCGTTTTGTTGGATATTTATGCATTGAATCCAGAAAATAAATCTTTAGAGTATCTAAATTGACTGCAATGAGCATCCAATGCTGCCTAAGAACACAAAAAAGAATAAGTAATGAAATAAATTAAAATATATTTGATATGATTAAATTATAGAGTTTTACCCCTGCATCATTGGTATTAAGAAGATTCTAGCATCCATAATTTTTCTATTAAACGATTTGAGAAGTCCTGGCACTATTTCAACCTATTTCTTGGAAGTTATGTCTTATTGTTCTGTATAGGTGACGTGAGGACTAATGAGACCAAATTTTTGTTCATGGGGAAATCCCTTCAATTGTTTTTCATATATATTCCTGTAAAAAAATATGAAATGTATTTAGACATAATTATCATAGTATATCATCTTTTGGAAAAACAAATCCTGAAAACATACCTCATGTAAACATTTACAACTAAGCCATCTAACCAATCATAGTCGAGGATTTCAGTTTCACTCTCAACACCAATGAAGTTTGAATCTTCCCCTCCATAAATATTTGCTTCAAAATCAATTATGTGATTACCACCATCTTTCAAATTCATATCTACATGATCCTTCAATGATAATAAATGTGGATATATACTAGGGGGTTAAGGTTCTTTGGGTAGATTGTTTTGATCGGTTGGTTGATCCTTGAGATGGTTTTGAACCAGTCTTTTTTTTTTCACCCCCTTCCCTTTGTCCATTTATAATAATTGCATCGGTTTAGACCTTTTTTCATTAAATGTTTAAGGTTTAGCTTTAAAATTAAATTGTAAATGAATACCTCATTGTCAACATGTTTTTTTACAAGATGTGATGGACATGTGATGAATGTTCCTAGAGCTTGTTCGACTATATGAATATATGTATCATCAATTGGAACAGGTAGATCAGTGCTCAGATATAGGGATACAGTAATTGACACTCTGACATGATCTGTCAGAAGTGGTTTTTTGTGTAGCATGAAGTTCTGGATATTAAACACTATATCCCTCACTACAAGGTGATGGGTGGGTGTTGATAGATATAAATCACAGTCATTTTAACCCTGTAGAATATCAATACAGGAAAGGTATTAGTGTCTAGTGTCTATCTGATTCACATTTCACAAAAACAATTATTAGAAAATTAATTACGTCAGTTAAGAATTGTTTTTTAGGATAATGGATTGCCTCAAAACTTGTGGGGGTAGGGTAGGATCATCACGCACAGGTTGTTCTTGAGTTGTTTCTTCTCTTTGCCTCCTCCCCTCCATCAAACTTTCTATCATCTCTATATGGTATTGTAATTATTCAAGAAACATAGCTAATGTTTCTCGCATCTTTTTCATTTTCGCAGTTTGATCCTTTGCTTGTTTTTTTCTCAAAATATGTTTGTGGTGTCACCCTAAAACCCACACCTCTAACGCGGAAATACTTTTCTGGATTTTTCAAATCCATTGAAAGTATGTATGAATCTAGTGTGGGTGTTGTTGATTCTTATGACTATGTCAGATAGAAAATATAGGGAAATAAGTAATCATTTTTATGTAATAGCGATTTAAATCAAAACAAATTTTTATTATGTCATACTTACACATGTTTCCCACACTTTTTGTGTGTTTTCATCTATTATTTTTCCATCTTTAGTTACATGCACCTCCATCCATAGCACATGTCATGGGATAGAATTGGTTGTGTATTTGGAGTCTTCAAGCTATATATAAACAAAAGAACATAGTTATTATGTTGTTTTATATCACATAAAAGTATTTTGGTAGATTTAAAATACGTACCAAATTTTTTTCAAGTGACGTGTACCCCATCCTTACTTTATAGTAGGGGTACGCTAGTTTTAATTCCCATTGTTTATTTTCAGTACCCAGTGGTTGTTTCATAAATAAAACATTGTCAATCAAAGTGATGAATACATGTACCATCGAACATCGTATTACCAGACATAATGTACCTGAAAAGACTAATTTTCACGATGGCCAGTAAACGCATCCCATGATGCTTGGGTTATCAGGTGTTCATAAATAAGAGGTGGGTGCGGTTTTATTTTTCCTTAAGCATCTTTAAGATGATATTTCATTAAAAGTGTGTGAAAACCCCCTATGAATCCTTCCAGAAACCCTTAAGACATAGTCTTTGTGATATTTATCTACTATAAATGCACTCTACAAGATATGATGAAGTGTAAGTCAATGTTTCATTATTTAATTTTTAGTAAATTAAAAAAAAATATCATAATGTTACCGTAATATCTCTCCATATCAGTGTCTTAATCTTAGCCACAACATGGTGCCATGAAGTTACATCAATCACCACACATTTCTGAGTGACAATTCCAATGTAACTATTGAACATGGACTTGTTTGGGTTAACATGTCGGTCTCGCTTATTCCATTTAATCTCGTATTTGGTGCCTTCCTCTTTAGCCTTAATGATTTTTCCTAATGGTGTCAAACTATGGCGCTCCTATTTTTTCTACGTCGTTAGTTTTTCGTAACCTTTCATTTCCTTAGATCCATCGTCATCAATATGTTCCTCTAGCTCTGAAGGGCTATCATCGGCATGTGTATATGGTGGTTGTACCTCTGCACTAGGAGCAATAATAGGTTGAGAAACCTGTTGTTCGTCTGCACTACGAGCATTATCAGGTTGAGAAACCTATTATGTCTAGGGATTGGGAGCATCATCATGTGTAGAAGTTATTATCTACAAAATTTGTTTAACATTTAATTTAGATAACATAAAAGAAACAACAAACAGATATTAACATAAGGCAACAGGTTGAGAAACCTATTGTTCGTCTGCACTACGAGCAGCAACAGGTTGAGAAACCTATTATGCTTGGGGATTGGGAGTATCATCATGTGTAGAAGTCAATATATACAAAATTGGTTTAACATTTAATTTAGATAATATAAAATTAGCAACGAACATATATTAACAAAAGAAATGGGTTGAGAAACCTATTGTTCATCTGCACTGCGAGAAGCAGCAGGTTAAGAAAACTATTGTGCCTAGGGATTAGGAGCATCATCACGTGAAAAAGTCATTATCTAGAAAAGTGGTTTAAAATTTAATTTAGATAACATAAAATCAGTAGTGAATATATATTAACATAAAGTAACATGATGTATATTAGAAAAAATATATAACCTGATTATTGAACTCTCTTTTTTTAAAAGGTTGAAGGGATTTTACCCCTCTATCGACTATCCAAATCCCTTCATTATGGTCTCCTATGACATAAAAAATTCCATCTACACAATGACCACTGTGAAATAATTGTAACATCCCAATGAAAAGGTCATCCTCCATTGAATTTTCATCTGACTCTTCAGTGGTTTTGGTCGATAACAGAACAATTGACCAATTTTGGTTTGCAGGATATGGAACATAAAATAAGTGTACTGCCTATGATGTCATTATAAACAGTTCGTCTGTATACCCTTCCTTACTAAAATCAACTTTCACAAATACCAACTCATCTATTTTAATATCACTTCTGTTATCAACCCACTTTCATTGAAAAATCAGAACTCGAAATGTCGTATAATCCAACTCCCATATTTTTTTGATGATGCCAAAATATGACATATTTGTGTAAATTAGATTTTTTTCCTTAGCACTAGAAACATGCATCGCTTCAGCCACAAGTGTAACTCCACTAATATTTCCAGTACTGTCTTTATCATGTTCATTATTATAGAATGTATAACCTTTAATTACATAAGCACTATAAGATAATAAGTACACACTTGGTCCTCCATCTATCCATCTAAGTCGTTCTGAAATTGAGTCTAGATTTTCATTTGACTCCTTAAGAATATGGTCCTGAAACCATCTTATAAACTATTGATTATGTTTATTTGATATCCATTTTTCATCCCTTGATGGATTTGAATGCCTAATAATTTCTTTATGGGTTTCAAAATATGGGTCAACATTTAAACTGTTATGCAAAACGTAAAGGTGGGCCTACTTATGATCTTTAATATTGATTGTGATGACCTCCTTTCTAGAAATTCCTTCACCTATAAGTCGCCCAATGTGACGATATTTCGTTAGACCAATGCTTTGCACACCGAACAGGTATTCAGTATAGAATTCAATAGCTTCCTCAACAATATATCACTATGCAATACAACCCTCTGGCCGACTTCGATTTTTGACATACCCTTTCAAAATATTCATATATCATTCAATGGGTTACATCCATATATAGTGCACAAGACCACAGGGATGAATCTATCTCACCAAGTGAACCATTAAATGAACCATCATATCAAAGAATGTTGGTAGGGAAAACATTTCCAATTCACATAATATGATGAAAATTTTTCTTTCCATAGTCATCAATTTCGTTGGTTCTATAACTTTTCTACATATAGCTTTAAAGAAGAAACAGAGATTTGTTAATTTATAACGGACATTATTGGTCAAAATGAAACGTAAAACTATAGGAATTATATCTTGCATCAAAACATGGTAATCATGTGATTTCAGACCTTTTAACTTTAAAATTTTCATTGACACTATGTTCTTGATATTCGATGAATACCCCTATGGAACCTTTATGTCATTCAAGAAGTTGCAAAACTAATATCTCTCCTGTTTGGAAAGAGTGTAAGAAGTAGGAGGAAGAAATGTTTGTTTTTCACCCTTTACTGGTGCCACTCTTCTCATATTCCCATGTTAACCATGTATAACATAGCATTAATTACATCCTTTGTTTTATCAGGTGCATTTAGAAATGTGTCGATGACACTATCAGATACATTTTTTTCAACATGCATAACATTGAGAAAATTTCTAATGTATAGACAATTCCAGTATGGTAATTCAAAAAAACTGATTTCTTTTTCCAACCGCTTTTCGTAAGGTTTTTCAAAAATGATTTACCAAAAGCAATGTCCACATCTTTAAATTTCTCAAACAGTTGATCACCTATTAGTGGAGATGGTGGTGTACATTCTTCTGAACTTCCATCAAATGATATCATCCAAGATCAGTACTTATGTCATCAGGGTAGAAATCTGCAATGTCCTAGAAACACAGTTTTCGATGAATGTTTCAACATAATTGATTGTGTACCTTTTTCACAAACAGGACACCCAAGAGTTCCTTTAATGTTATATCATGACAAATTTCCATAAGTAGTAAATTCATTTATCTTCCTTTACAACATGGCTCTCAAAGTGAAATCTTCATTTCTATAAGCATCATACATCGTAACACCTGAATCCCACAATAATTTCAAATACTCGATCAATGGAACCAAATAAACATCAATATCATTACCCAATTGTTTTGTTCCTAATATAAGAATAGATAACATGATGTGTTTTCATTTCAGGCATAACCACGGTGGAAAGTTATAATTTACCAACATAACTAGCCATGTACTGTGAGTGATTCTTTGAAAACCAAAAGGATTCACTTCATCTGTAGATAATGAAAGAGTAAGGTTTCTCATCTCGTTTCCAAAGTCAGGATACTCATGATAAATTCTCTTCCATTAAGGAGAGTTTTATGGATTCCATAGTTTTCCATATTTATTTCTTTTGTCTGTGTGCCACATCAATTTATCTGTAGTCTCCTCACTTCCATATAGGTGCCTAAACCTTTGAATGATTGGAAAGTACCATGAAAATTTCTTAGGACTGGATTTATCTTTCTTGTATCGAGAATAACCACACTTTTGGCATTCTCTAAGTGATTTATGGTCCTTGCGAAATAGTATAAATCCATTGGGGAAAGTGTGTATTCTTTCATAGATCATACCCATTGAGTGTAGAATTTTTTTGGTGTTGTATGTTCGGCTCGGGAGCTCATTATCTTTTAGAAGCATGACATTCAAGAGTGCAATTAATTCCGTAAAATTGGTATCACTCCATCTATTTCCTGCTTCAAAATTATACAGCTTCAGTGCATATGAAAATTTTGTATATTTAGCGCAACCATCATACAATGTCATATTTGTAAAACTATTTAACTTCTCAAACAATTTTGGGAAATCATGAAGTTCATCTTCAAATTTCCTTTTCATTTTTTTAATATGATTGTCATAATCATGCACATCTATAATCACATCCTCGATATGGTCTTCTTCCTTTTCCACGCTTGTAATCATATCAAATGATCCATAAAACGTAGTGTTATCCCAGTCACTAGCTATATTCTCTTTTTCCCCATGTTTATTCCAACATTTATAACTTTGATCTATTCTGTGATAAATCAAGTGTTCTTATAACTCCTCTCAACTAACTTGACTTGAATAAAAATATCATAAACAAGGAAAAATTACTTGAGAAGGATCATATGCATGATCTTTTGCAAACATGATGAACTCTTTCACTCTATCTTCATACTCTTTTTTCAGACGATTAGCATCCATCTATTCTTTATTCATATCCATCCTATTTGATTTGGTGATATTAATATTTAACAAAATAAATACACAAAATATTGATATAAAAATTAACCAAGGCTAAAAAAGTTATAGACTTTAAATCTCCTTTGAAAAATATTTATAAAATCATAGTTGAAATCCCATTAAAACCCAAACATTTACACAAGTTCCTCTTTAAAATAACAAATCCTTTTTTAAATAAACCAATTTGTTACAAACATCCTTTCTCAAAACCCCAATTATTTTTTTAACCATTTTAAAGAAAATTAAAACCAAAAAAGGGTATGTTTAATACATATAATTTTTTAAGAAACATTTCAAAACACTTGAATCATTTTAAAAGTGAACCCCTAACAAAATCACTAGATGTAATTATCACTTCCCTTTATATATCCAATGAAAATAATTGATGGTTTCATTACTTATATGTCTCATGAAACCCCCCATCTAACTCTGATCACTAGTTTTCAGTGTTCCTACCATCAACCTTATGGACTAGACAACCACCAATCAGGTATAAGGGGGATGTAATCAATATAATAATTTAATCCTCTATATAGAACCACTGATCAAGGAACAAAATGTCATGGGATATACCATAGTTACTAGTGTGTGATGATCCAAAATATCACTATAACTACATGGACCAACATCTGATATATGTTTCATCCAACAATAACATGATCCACCTAATTAAACCATAATTAAATCATCATAATGTAACCTTACCACTAGCCTTGTCTTAAACACAACTAGGGGGACCATAGAAGTGTGTTAAACAACTAGGGTAGTATGAATCAATACCTCCCACCTAGACACCCAAGTTAACATAAACAAACAACCATGGATGTGAGAAATAAATCAAGATAATTACCAAAAAAATGTCTCTCACCTCACCTCCAACACCAACACATATAACATCCCCTTTTCACATCATACATCCATCATATAAATAATCAATAACCCATAACTGGTGAAACAAGTATAGTGGAAATCATTGAGGTTCACATGAGAAATAAACCATTTACTTTTTAAAGTGAAAAATGGGTCTTCACATGAAAACCAACTTAGTATGTAGAGTCTCACTCCCCCTCTTTAAAGTCTCATCATTTCAATGATTTTGGAATCACTTGAAAAAAACCCTTTTTCTTTCCAAAACATTCTCCAAGTACATGAAAATTACTTTGAAAACCCAAAAAAGTCATAAGACCTACATTTACTATTAAAAACATTTAAATGACCCTATGACCCTTTTCAAATATTATTTTCATGAGAATTACACTAATTTAAAAATAGTACATGAAATTATTATTAAAAACCCCTTATGACAAGCCAAGAATTTAAGAAAGAAATTTATAATTTCACAGAAGAACCCATACATTACTATACATTAATTGAAAATAAATTTATAAAGTATACACATTCCATGAATTATAAAATAAAGGAATGGAAAAGAAACACATACTTAAACCAAATGGTAACCAATACACAACATGTCACCTTCCATGTAAAACACTCAAAAAACCTAAAGCAATAAATCCTCATGAAAAATAAATTTCAGTTCCTAAGAGAAGGAGAAACCTATGGGAAATAAAGAAGAGAAGAGGGATGGAGGATATAAAGGAGAAAGAATGGGAAGAATGCTTAAAATGGAAAAATAATTGTTTTCTTAAATAATTCAAAAAAATCACATAACACAAACTTAAGAAATCATAGAATATTATAATTCTCATTTTACAAAATAAATCATATCATAATAACATATAAATTGTGGATAAAATATTACTAGATGGAAAAAAATCCTAAGATGATAAATATAAGTGAAAATACAAACCTTTTCACAACAATTTTTTAAAGCATTGAAGTGAAAATTATATTTAAATTTTTTTTGAATGGAAATATATTACTATTGAAAAAATTATCATAAATATTTACTAATAAAAAGTTATTAAATAGACACAAAGGTTTTAAAAATGAGAGGTAAAAATACTTTAAAAATGTTTAATTTTAATATAATCCTTAATAATTCAAACTTGAAAAATATATAATGTATTCATGGGGAAAGTCCTCTATAATGTGGTAAATAAGAGACCCCTAAGTCATGGTGTTTTTGGTGTGTGATACAATCAGTTCGTTTGGGGAACAATCTATGACCTATCAAGGGATGAGTAGTGTGGTGATGAAATCCAATTTTGGAAATTCTTTTTTGGTGTTAGATCATCATGATAGTTTTTAATTTGAGTAATGATTAGTTGTGGTTCGTGAAAATAAAATAAATTTTTTTGTCACTAAAAAGCCCATGTGAGGATGTGGAGAGTCAAACTGTAAGAGTCATTTCTGGGTAAGTGGATGGGTCCTTGAGTTATTACATTGGGTTTAGTGATGTGAGAATGTATGGGAGTTGTTGGAAATGATTGTGAGTGTCAATATTCATCTGACAATGAGATATGTTCATGCTTATGTTTTGGTAGTGATAGAATTTCTTAGTGCACATTGGGAGTGGTGTGTAGGTGAACCTAACCTCTAGGTAGAGGTGGTTGGTTTTGTGTGTGTGCATAAGTGGATTAGTTGCACTGGTAGATGATAGATACTTATGTAAGGGTATCGATTAGAGGAGATTAAGAATGAATTGATGATGTCAACCTATAGAGCAGTGATTGGGTTGTTATAGGAACTTGGTGATGGGAGATAGTATGGTTTTTCACTTAGTTCATGGTTTGAATCATGTGACAAATCATAATGAAGTTTTATTTATACATCTACACTTGGGAAAGTAATAAAACTTGGTATTATTTACACATTGTTTGAGAAAAATATACTGTGAATTATTGATTGGATTGAAAAGGTATTGAGAAGGAAGATGGTGCCTAAAATTTGAGTTTTTTTAATCGTGGACGTATTCAAGAAGAATATTGGAATTGGGAGTCTGATGGATAGTCTTAGTGGCCCAAGATGGTCGAGCAAGACCTCTAGAGACACTTCTCAGGGATGAAAAGTCCTTATAGGGGGATATTGTAATGGACTCAGACTTTTTAGGTGTGTTATTCCTTATTTTCAGCCTTTCTTTTAAGTGATTTTAGTGATTATATTTTAGGGTGAAATCATTCCCATAGTTATGATATCGATACCCATTTGTTTATTGCCAACCCATGGTGATCTGGAATGGGCTTCAGGCCTTGTACCGATCCATCTTGTGTGACATTTCATGTTGACCCATGTTATGTTGTTACATATATTCACTTTAATACTTCTGGGAATGAACATTTTCATCACCATATGAATCTCGTTCTCTTCTAAAACCAAAGGCTCAAGATTAATCTACTACATGGTGTGATACTCTTTATTATAGATTGTAATTGTTAACCTCAAAATTTCATAGCTCACACAAAAAAAACATGTTACGTAGAATATCTCATAGTTATTCTTTTACTAGAACATGAAAACATGACTTTCTCCATCATAGTGTGTTCACATGGACACCAAGTATACTTAATCATTCATACTGAGATTTACTATATGGAATGGAAATCACATAGTAGGTAGAACCACCAAGGTCTTCCTAAGACACTTCACGAAATGTATAAAATCCCCATGACATGAATAACTCTTACACATTCCCCTCATAGTGTGGCCATTATTAGAATTGCATGAATAACTCTTATATATAAAAGGAATTATCTATATTCCTGTTAAAAAGTTCATGAATATTGATATTTCATCTCCCATAGTGGATAGGCTCCCCCTTTTACAACACATTTCATGAATATTGTAACTTCCAACTCATTCTCTACTTATTTAACAAAATTCTAAATTTGAGTTTCAAGCTTAAGAAAATTCTTCAAATATTACTAAATCCTAAAATATTTTTAGGGAGTAATCTTACCACATAGAATTATACCATTAAAAAATATATTCAACTATGTCATAATTTAATATAGGAAACAAAATATTAGGCTAATAACACAACTACAATGCATTTCACCCACTTAAATTCATAAGTTTCAAGCATTAACAATATTTATATTCTACCATGATGAAAATCCACATTGCATTGAATATTTTTAAATCAACCAATTCAAAATATGGTATAGAAAATTGAATTTTACCAAATATAACTAGTGTGTAAACAAGGACCACCAACAGCCATGATTTTTAGTGGGGTTTTTAGCCCATAAAATTCAAAAATCACCAATAATATCAAACAATAATAAGTGAACCCAATGAGAAAGAGGAAAAAAATAACTACAGAGGTGTGGTCAAGCATGCGGCGGAGGTGCATTTGTAGTGTATGAGAGATGTGGTGGAGGAGAGGCGTCATGGAGGAGAGGAAATGGCGGAGGAGAGTCGCGGCGAAGGAGAGGCACGGAAGAGAAGAGATACTGGTGTGGGAGAGGCACGGCGAAGAAGAACTGCATGACGAAGCTCAGTTAATGGTGGTGGCCGAGGAGGAGGAGACAAGAGAGGAGGGGAGGAGAGGCGGCGGTGGTAGCGGCAGCAGTATCGGCGGTGGTAGCAGCAGTGATGGTGGCGGCGGCAGTGGCAGGGATCCTCTTCCACGAGAGCTTGAGGGGTGTGAGGAAGGAGGAGAAAGTTAGGGTTAATTTATAAAACCTGACGACACTTTTATCAGTGCTAGATAAAAACCCACTAATAAAAGTATGTTTTATCAATGCTAAAATTTAAAGCGTTGATAAAGGCTCATCTTTATCAGTGCTAAAAAAGCACTGATAAAAGTATGTTTTATCAGCACTACAATTGAAAGCACTGATAAAACATGCCTTTATTAGTGTTGTTTTAGCGCTAATAAAGGACGATCTTTATTAGCACTAAAAAAGCAATGATAAATAGATGTTTTATAAATTCTTTTTAATTAGCGCTGATAAAACTTACCATTTATTCATAATTATAAAATTATAACCAATATATTTATTATATTTATAATTTTATAAATATATATAATTAATATTTTTATTATAATTTAATAAATTAAATTATGACTATATATATTTATGGTGTTTGTGTATAAATTATAATTATATATATATATATATAATTTTATAATTTAAATTATAATTAAATATATATAAATATAAATTGATATATTATTTTTATTTTTATTTTCATAAGTATTTAAATATATATATATATATATGTCTGTGTCTGTGTATATATTCATTAAATACATATATTTCTAAATAAATATATTCAAAAGGTATTCATAAATATATATTTATCATTTAAAAAAAATTGTAATTTTATAATTATTTAAACATATTTATATTTAATTAGTTATATATAATTATAATTATATATAATATATTTAAAAATTAAATAATTATATATAACTAAATATTTATATTTTTAAATATAATAAATACATTTATTATTTATTTAAATATATTTATCGTGATTTTAAGTATTTATGAGATGATAAATCTTTATATATATAGGAAATGAATGAATACACCAAGTATAGTACTATAGTATATATGGCCAACATTAGGGTAAACAATGAACATATTCATGAGAATATGAATGTATGCATCAATTGACACATTCATTTGGAAACATAAATTTATTTAAATATATATATTTAATAAATATTTTTATATATATATATTAAAAAGTATTTATATATAATATTATAAACATATAGTATAATAAATATATAATAAAGATATAACTAAAACTAATAAACATATTAAACATAAATAAAACATAAACATAATAAACATGTGTTTTTTATTTAATGTATACATATAAACATTATTTTTAAATATAATTAAAATATTTTTATATAAATTGATAATATTTTCTATTAAAAACTTTTATCAGTGCTATTATAAATGCTGATAAATTCACCTTTTTATCAGCGCTTTTTATTAGCACTGATATAGGGGGGACTTTATCAGCACTAATATTAGCACTGATAAAGGGTAGATTTATCAACGCTTTTTTCTAGCGCTGATAAAACCTGAGTGCTTTCCTTTCCTGCATTTGTGGTAGTGTTGGGACTGACCATACCTACTTCAACCAGTGATGGATGTCTCTAAGCATATTTCATAAGCATCAAGGGGATATATGTCATGCCTCAGAATATCTAGAATATTTAAGTATATATGATCACTCAGGGTAAAAAAACATATCTACCGGATCATCTCATATATACAATGCTTGGGGGGAAAGGAAACCACCCTGTATATATTATATAACATTATAGAGGAATGGAGTCCATATCTAGAATCATAATACACATTGGGGGGAATGGCATACCACCTATAAATCTCATATATCATACCTATATGGAATGGATCCCACCCATAAATTTCATATCACATTGGGGTAAGGCGTACCACCCATATATCTCATATCACATTAGAGTAAATTATCCCCTCTCATATATCTCATATCACATCGGGGGGAAGGTTCCCCACCCATATATCTCATACCATATTAGGGGGAAATGCACCCCACCCATATATCTCATATCACATTGTGGAGAAAGGTGCCTCATCATTATATATCATATCACATTAGAGGGGAAGGTTACCCACTCATATATCTCATTTCATATCAGGGTAAAGGCACCCTACTCATGTATCTTATATCACATCAAGGGGAAAGGTTCCCCACACATATATCTCATAATAATGATAACATAGCTTGTCCATCCACCCAAACTCATTATACATAACCAAGATCGGCCACTCAAGTGCAAAACCTATCACTTCCACTATATCTATACAAGGATATCACCAAGATAGAATCTCTACACTACCCCTATTTTGGTCCAATACAATACTGGGGAACCCATCATGGTTCCCTTAAGTCACATCATAGCTCAAACACCCTACCTAGGTTCCTCTATCTCATTTCTAACTCTAAGTCAATGTCCATCACTTTTAGGGAATGGTGTCCCTCAACATCATCATGTTCATATCAAAAACTCACCAGCATTATAGGAAAATTTATATCAGTGTCACTATAGAGATATTGAAGAATTATCATCTCACTTACCAAGTCATCCTAGTTCAATCCACTATCTAAATATTACATAAATTAAACCCATGGCATGCCCACTTAGGTTCTCACATACTAGTGGGGGAGGAACACCTACCCTAATCTCTAATTAACATTCCTAAGGGATATAATTTATCTCATGATCCCATCATGGCCTACTTGAGATAAATATTCATATTTCATACTCTATTCTTCAAGTAGGTGTCTAAAGGTACCCATACCAGGGCCACTATATTCTAACCATTTCATTTTTCCCCTCTAGGGTCTTTTTATATCATCTCACACAATTATGATTGAGCCCTCATCTATGAGTTTTTGAGTCACTAACTAGTATCTAAGGATCTATATTGGCCCTTAACACTTTGTTTATTTCATGTTGGTTAGATCAAACATTTCATTTTAAATAAAGGGTTTATTTCACAAAGGTAAAAAGACTCCATATCTTATATTTAATAAAAAACTACATATACTTAGGGAGATGTTTAAGGGACCACCTACCTCATTCATGGAGTTATTCCCTTTAAAATTAAGATATACTTCCCTCGCCAAATGATGTTCAATCCCACCCAACCATCATCCATCAACATGAATCCCTAACTCATTAAAATCCATTCCAATAAATCATCAAAAAATTATAATTAATCTAGACTTCTAACCAAAATAAATTTAATAATTTATTTTTCATTTAGTTTCTAGGGAATAATTAATAAATTACTCACTTGTAATCTCTCTCGATTTAAATCTCTAAAACAATAGGCGTGCACCACTCCCAGTATCCATCTAGACCCTTATCACTCAAAATAACTAATTTATACTTTCATTTAATCTAGTAATTTCACTCAAATATATAAAATTCCTAAATAAATTAGGGAAGTGACATGCCTCATTAAATCCTCAAAAAACCTAGTCTAGTCATCATCTTGGGATCTCACTTATCTAAGATAATAAAATTACCTTATTATTGATACAATTCTATCATGATTCGGTAGAATCTTCACCAAAGAACTAGTTGTATCACATCAAATTCGTAGCAAGAAAGAGGGGAATAAATCAAATAATAATCATTATAGATTTTTAGATTTACCTCAAGTAATCTCTTGGATTAAACAACTCTAGAATATGTTAAGAAACAATAAATATATCTCTCTTCTAAATAGATGAGAATAAGATCTCTATTCTCACAAGATCACTATGTACAGGTCATGAAAACACCCAAAATCCCTTTTAAAACATTTTTTAATTAATTATTTAATAATTTGAAAATTACGAAACACTTCTCATTTTTTGAAAATTGTAAAACTCTGGCCCTACTGAAATATATGTTACGTATCACCCTAGGGGGATCATACATAAGTTTTTTCATTGTAAAAACTCTATACATGACATATATAAATCATATGTGATGTTTTTTCCTTTTAATAACTTTATACATATGATATTTATCCTATACATAATATATTTGACTTGGCTAAAATTCCATATGTAGCATTTTTATATAACGCATAATATATTTTGAATACATATGGTTTTTTCATAGAGAAAAATTCATAAGTAATATATTCTACTTTATATGTAATATATTACTCCTCACATAATTTATTTTTCTTAGGAAAATCCCAATATGTCACATGTTCTAATACATATAGTTTTTTACTTTATAAAATTCCCATATGTAATATATTCATACAATGCATAACATATTTTATCCAATACATAATATAATTTTCTTACATGTGATATTTCCCTTAGTAAAATTCCAATATCAAATATATTTTAATTCATGTGTAATATATATTTTTATAGGTGATATATTTTCCTTAGTAAAATTTTGGTAAATAACATATTTCCCTTCAAAAAAATGGGATATTTAATAATATTTCAATGTGTATGAAATGTTTTATAGTGAAATATCTGATGTGTAGGATTATTTCCTTAGTGAAATCTCCCATGTGTAATATATTTTCCCATACATAAAATATTTTCCATATAAGGAAATCAATATGTAATATATCTTACCCAATACATAATATAATTTTCTATATATAACATATTTACCTTGGGAAATATTTGATATATAATATATTTTCATACATATGATATTTTCCCTAGGAAATTATCCATAAGTAACATATTTTAATCAGTGCATAATATATTACTCATCCATGATATCTTTTACTTATAAAAAAATTGATATATAGCATATTTAACTTAGCCAAATTTTCATACATAATATATTACTTCATATGTAATATATCTTCCCCTAATGTTTAATATATTTTAAATTCATATTATTTTTAAGATTGGAAATTTTTCATACATATGGTGTTTTCATCCATGCATAAGATGATTTTCCATATATAAAATAATTTTATTCTACTCCTAGTTATACATAAGGTTATATACTTGAAGAAAAATTCAAAAATCATCCAAAATTCAAAAATACTCAATTTCACTTAAAACATTCTTATATAACCCCTAGGGATTCTATAACACCCTAGTTTCTAAAAATAAATATCCAATCACCTCTCAAATTTTTCTAATTCCTAGGGTTCAATTTTTAACCAATTCCAACACTCCAAAGACCTCCACCAAGTCCCAATTTCCATTTTCAAATACTTAGTCCATTACACCAACCATTCTCCCCATATTCACCCGAGCACCAAAGTCATTCCCCATGCCTTCAAATATATCCAAAATCATTACCCAAAGGTGTTATAACTTTCATAATTCTAATACGAGTCACAATTCTCAAAATATTCCCCTCTCCAAGACTAAAAACTCAAAAATTCAAATTTCCCCTAATTTTACTAACCAGTAACAACATGTATCGTTACAACCTCCCTACCATAACAATTATTATTCTTGATAATTCTACTCATGCATACCCCATGAACCATCCTAATCACTAAGAACTGATTTATAACCTAGATCAAATATTTCAAACTGGTTATGGTGATGCCAACACCACACCCAAACTGACTTCACTACAGAAAATCTCACCAACCCACACATCATGGAACCAATTATTTCCAAAAATTCCTTTAAAATGACCCACTCCTGATGAAATTTGTGAATTTTCAATTCCCTTAAGTCACACCCATTAGTTTCCATTATCAGTCTACATCAGTTTATTACCTGATCGGTCAGAGTATCACTAACTTATTCTAATATTAATCTAAGGTATCACACTAAAGATTATATTCCTAACATAAGGTATTTCCTTATTACACACATCCATATGATACCCATGAGCACTGAAATTTCCATAGAATTGGTCACCAACTAGCCTTTTTTCAAAAATACACACTTGTTCGTACTACCCAACCATCATCCTAACCCTACCAGTTGTAGGTTCATGCATTTAATGATCACTTCAAATTTTCATCGAGTGATACCCCCTTCTAGTTATATTCCATTTATAAAACATATCATGATATATTTCATCTAAACATTATTTCCAAAACTACAACCACATCCTAGTTGGGTCCACTAGAACATCATTCCTAATGTCTACTATAAATAGGTCAAAACTAGTACCATATTCTTAAATCACTTATGGTGTGCTCCCCACCATAAAAATTTCCTTAAACTACTTCTTTAGTGTAATTATGAACAATTCTAATATTACACATGTGTTTCTACTCTCGATCCATTCTCATCCATCTTTTCAACCTCTATCATGATATAGGGTCAGATAAATTATACCATGATACTTCAATCCATCTTTGAATTTTCTTCTCACCATAAGGGTAGATCCTCTCATTCTCATAAAAACCTCAAGAAACCTTGACTGCACCAAATCATATCAAAAACACTAGCTCTATGATCCATTTAAAGTGAAACCATATTATAAGACCATTTACATGAACCTCATGTCACTATATAATTCTTCCTCTATAACAGTGCTCAAAATAAAATTTTATCAAAATAAATAATAGACAAGAAGGCATACACTCTAGTGCTACCCTATCATATCATCTGAATCAGACCACTTCAAGTCCTATCTCCATGAGGTCAAGCATCCAACCAATATTTTTCTCCATTACAAAATCTTAATATAAAATCACCTATATCAAAAAATACCAAGTCATTTCCATGTATTTCCTTTACGCTCACTAGGGTATCCACAACCATAGTGCGTAATACATCCCCATCCCTATACCATATATCTAACTACACTCATCATTCATCAATATCAAATGTAAGTCATCTACCCATGACACATGTCTCTAAGGGAACTCATAAGTTCATGATAAACCATATCTCAAGTTACCCTTATATATCATAGAATATCTCAACCACCTTAGGAAAATTACCTGCTACTCAATCATATAAATCATCTAAATAATATCCTTTAAAGAATATCAAAGGAACTAGGATCTCCCACCTAGCCCATAAATCATGTCTCGCTGAATTTATAACCCATAGGGAAGTACCCCTGCTCCCATATCAAATATCACAAGGCAGTTAACATTCCAAAACACTCACTCTTGGATTCTCATATAAATATACACATATCATACATCACATGTTGAGTCAATATCCCACTATAGAAAACCCATTCTCATTGGGAAAATATGCACAAAAATACCCCCTCAAGGATCAAGATCTTATATAGGTGTGTATAAAAACATTTTCGTAAGATGACTTATATTGAGTAAAACCATGGTCATATGGTTCGGTTAAGTTGAATTCTACCAAGAATATATATGGTAAAACACCACATTGGTTATTTTTAACACTTTAAGTAAATGAACCCACATCACAATCACCCAAAAGGGGTTCATCATGAAGGCATACAATGCCTATACCAACCCATAAAGGGTTATTATACATCCCTGAAAGGAGGGACTGTATAGTTTTCATTGAAGAACTTCCCACATGGGATCCACATGACTTATCATTAGAAGAATAATATCATGATTCTGTTAAGTAGAATGCAACCAACAAGTTATATAGGAAAATAATAAATAAATTTTTTTGGCACTTTAAGCAGTTGAACCCTCATCATTAATGATATCAATCACAAGTAAGAATATGAATATCATGTGAAACCTATGTGCCAAAAATGATGCATGAATACTGGCCTATTTTTAATGGTTCAAGAGATGAAACCATAATAATAATCTAAAATGAACACATAATTATTGAATAAATATCTCAAAAATAATAGAAAAAACTAAAATCAACAATCCTATATCCTTTCTAACTTACACATCTCATTAAAAAGGTTCTCATGATGCACCAATCTGAGGTCTATCACATGATAAAATAAATCCATATTCGCGATACCCATAATATTAATAAAAAGAAAAAAAATACACTCTAATAATACTTTATAAAACCTTGTCCTGATGCTACTCAACAATGCCCAAACCAGAGTGTTACATGACCTTAAGATTGCCTCCCTATATGCCAAATGCTTCTAACAAGTAGCAAGGGTCTAAGGTCTTACCATGGGGAGATTATGCCCTCATTTAAAATTAAAACAATAGTGTAAATATCATACATCATTCATAATAAAAAGTTTGAGTATGAATAATCAATAAATAAGAATCATGTTATAACTATAATGTGAAATCACATAGTCATACATCAAAAATTGATCACCCACTAGGCCAATCACATATATAGAATAACTAAAATAAAAAAATAAAAAGAGGATCTATTACCATCTTTGATCCTTACCACATACCAGTATCCAATCCTCTACCAAGATACTCAACATTGATCATGTAATACTGGGAATCTTCCTTACTTAAACATATAACCAATGAGGTCTACTCGGGTACCCAAGTGTCTTGGATACCCAAGCAGGGTGTGAGTATAACTCAGTAGGGCTCCACCAACTGCATACCTAAGATAACCAATACTAAAGTGTATGGATATGTGATATTCTCAAAAACTAAATAATCTGCATAAAAAAATAAAATAATGTCATCTATTCTCAGGTTCGAAGATGACACCTAGGATCGATCATACCTCTTTCAGCCAGTGCAGGGAGTCTCTGAGCATGTTACATAAACATCGAGTGGATACATGTACTACCCTAGAATCTCATGAATATATAAGCATATATGATCACTTGGGGGTGGACCACCCAAATCATCTCATATATACAATGCTTAGGGGGGAAGTATCCTACAGCGAATATCTCATAAAAAATCAGGGGGTGTAACCTCTCTTTATAATCATAATATACATTGAGGGAATGGTGTCCCACCTATAAATATTATATATCATACTTTGGGTAGAATGGTGCCCCAACCATAAATCTCATATCACATCAGGGAAAAGGTTCCCTGCCTATATATCTCATATCACACTAGTGGGGGAGGCACCCCACCAGTATATATCATATCACATTAGGTGGAAAGATTCCCAACTCATATATCTCATCTCATATCAGGGAGGAAAGGCACCCCACCCGTATATATGATATCACATCAGGGAGGAAAGGTTCAATACCCATACATCTCATATCATGTCAGGGGGAAACATGTCACATTGCTATATATTATATCGCATTATGGGGAAAGGATCCCCATCAGTATATATCATGATAATAATAATATAGGGTGGTCATCTTCCTAAAACAGTCACACATAACCAATGTCAACCTCTCAAGTGAACAACCTATCACTACTACTACATATATCTAAGTCTACCACTAAGCTATACTCACTACACTACCCCTCTTAGGTGTTAACACAAGACTGCGGCACCCATCATGGTTCCCCTAAGTTACAACATAGCCCAAACACCCTACCTGGGTTCCTCTGTCTCATTTATAACTCCAGATCGAGGCCCATCACTCAAAGGGAATAGTGTACCTCTATATTATCATGTACATATAATGTCCTTATTGGATTTATAGAAAAAAACACACTGAAATCACTCTAGAGAGATGGAATAATTCTCATTTGACTTCCCAATCCATCCTAGATCAATCTACTCTCTTAAACCATACATAAATCTAACTCAAGGAATTCCCACTTGAGTGCTCACATAAAAGTGAGAGATATATACCTACACCACTCTTTAATGAACTTTCCAAAGGGATATAATTATCCCATGGTCCTATCATGGTATGTTTAGGAAAATAATTATTATTCAACACTCTTCTCAATAAGGAGGAGTTTAAAGGAACCCATATCAGGTCTATTATATTCTACAATTTAAATTTTACCTCTCTTGGGTATTTTAATATCATATCATGCATTTATGATAGAGCCCTCGACCATCAGTGGTTTAAGTAACTAACTAGTTTCAAAGTTTTCATCTTTTCCCTTGATAATTTGTTCATTTCATGGTAGTTTAAAGAAAAAAAATAATTTTAAATAAAGGTTTAGTCGCAAAAAGATATCAAAACTTCATGTCACATGCTAAACAAAAAAAATCATATACTTAGGGAGATTTTAAAGGTACCACTTAGTTCATTCATGAAGGTATTCCCTTTAAAAGAAAGTTTATCCACCCTCACAAAATCTCATCCAATCCCATCTGGCCATCAACCATCAACTTATGGCTCTAACTCAGAAAAATTCATTTTATTTAATCACTAAACAATTATAATTAATCTATAATTTTAACTAAAATTAATTTCATAATTATTATTCATTTAGTTTCTAGGGAATAATTAATAAATTACTCATAGATAATATATCATTGTTTAAATCTTAAATAAAAGTAGTGTGTGCCACCTGTGGTCTCTATCCATACCTTTAGCACACAAAATTCCCAACTATCCTTTAATTTAATCCATTAATTTTATAAAAACATCATAAATACCTAAATAATTAATGGAAAGACCTTAGTAATATGAAAAAAAAACCTAGTGTGGCCATCCTATCATGATATCCTTTAGCTAAACCATGAAAAATCCCCTTGATATCAGGATGATTCCGCAATGCTCTGGTGGAATATCCACCAAAGTACTATCCAGATCACAATAAATCAGAAGCAATAAATAGGGGAACAAATCAAGGAAGAATCATCATAGTGTTTTAGATTTACCTAAAGTAATCTCTCGAATAAAAAGGCACACAAATCTATTAAGAAATAATGAAAATATCCCTCTTGGAAGTAGAGGAGAATGAGAGATCTATTTACACGAGATCACTGTGTTTAGGTCATGAAAATGTACAAACCCCCCTTTAAACATGTTTAAATTATTTATTTAATATTTTTTAAATTATTTAAACACTGTTAATTTTTTGGAAACATGGAAAACTCTGGACCCTACTGAAATATATATTACATACCACCCTAAGGGAGTTTTGGGGAAGGCTGACCATGGTATATAGTTGGGCATGGTTTTTCTAAACCATGTATAAATAATGTGAGGGGTGTTGTAGTTTTGATGGTGTGATTTCACATGGTTTGAGAATGGTTTTTTAAACCATGAAGCACCCTATAGAAAACTGTGTAGCCTATTTTGGATGGAAAATGGAGCTCACATGATTAGTGCATAGTTTTCCTAACCATGCATCCAAGTTATGCATCCTACTTTTGATGGACAATGGCACCCACATGGTTGATGCACATTTTTTCTAACCGTGTGGCCAAACCGTCAAACTCTTTCCACCTCATTAAAAATGGTGAAATTTCCAAATTTCACCAATTGAGTTTTATGTTTTGGGGGTTCTTTTTCATCCTCCAACATTAACAGCCCTCCTCACTTGACCATGAATATCTCCCCCTCCTTCCTTGGTGTATTTCTCCTTGGTTTCTTGGTGTTTGGATTAATGTAGGTGATTTATTCATGATTTTTTCTTTCTTTTCCCTCATAGAGACTTATTCTTTCATTTTTATAGAGTTGTGGAACCCTATGGGTGGTTTTGACTGAATATAGGGTTGTTTATGGGGGTTTTTGTTTCATTTCTCATGGATTAGGTGTGAGGCCTTTTTATACCTCTTCCAGGTGATCTTCATCAAGGGAAGCGAGCTTTGGGCCAAATATAAGGTATGTATATCTATTTTAGGGTGTTTTACATGGCATACCTTTAAATTATAAATCTCCTTTGGTTTTATTTGATTGAATTTAAATTAAAATGATTTATTCATGGTTTATATTTCATGTTTTATGTGTGTCATGGATTTTTATTTAAATATAGTGTTTAAAGTGGGGTTTTCCAAATCGGTGTGGCATGTATTCCCACCAAGTGTTTGATAAAAAGGCTCAAAAAGGTTTTTTCATATTAAATTGTTTTCTAAAGTGGTTTTAGAAATGATTTTACCTTGAAAATGGGTGTTTTTATAAATTGTTCTTGTTTTCTTATGAAATGTCTTGTGTTATAGCTTGTTTGATGTGTAAAATTGCTTGTGATATGTTTTCATGGAGTACCACATGGGTTAACCATGGTGTGACTGAGGGATTTGTCCAAGTGACTGAATGAGACTCTGAATGAGGATCATGTGAGCTTCCATTTTTGTTTTTCTGAGTGACCGTATGAGCCTCAGAGGGAGGACTGTGCAAGACTCCATTTATCTCCAAGGGACCAAGTGAGCCTTTAGTTAGTAAGACCATATGAGATTATATTTCTTATCTATCATACTTTATTACTCAATCATGATAGACCTCATGATTAGATTCCCTAGGTTCACTTACTCATGTCATATTGGTTTATATTATTTATGCATTGGATTAGTTCCATTTGATGAGATGATATGTCTTATGTCCATTTGATTACTTTCCATTCATATGGTTATATGATGTTGATATTATTATCACCTTTATTATACATTTGGGTTATGTTTTAGAATGATGTTCCATGTTCCCTTGTTTGGATATTTTATCCATGTTTGGAAAATTATTTTGGAAAACCATGTTTGTTTTGAAAAGGAAAACCAAATGGATTTTGGAAGTTTGTTGGGAATGTAATAATTTCAAAGTGGTTTAGTTTTGAAAAAAAATTCAAAAAAGTTTATTGGTTTGCATGGTTAAAATCCTTAAATATATTAATGGTGGTATCTTACTGAGATTTGTGCCTCACGCCCTACTTGAGAAATTTTTTGGCATTTTTACATTTCATTTTTCAAGACATAGGTAAAGGAAAGGGAGTCATGTACTATGGTGGATCTTCTTGGTTACCATTATCCAGTGTTTTATGGAGGATACATGGTATCATAGGGATGGAATCATGTGGAGTAATTTTTGGAATTTTTTACCTCTTGGGTTATACTTGGGACTTATTTGGAATTTCCCCTTTTTTGAGTTTGGGTTGTTTATTTTGAGATACCTTGTATATGTCCTATGGTGGCACATTTATACTTGATGTATGTCATTTTTTATGGTATTTTCTTATCTTATGCAATTGAATATGATAATATAAGTCTGTAAATAACATTTTAATAGATGGGTCGTTCTGATTTACCTATGGAAATCATTCCCAATAGATAATTGTTTATGCCCGGTGCTTGTCATTAGCTTGTGGTGATCGGGAACATGCTTTGGGTTGTGTGGCAGGCCGAATTGGGTGATGTGTTAGGTCGAACAGGGTTGGTTCATTAAAAAATGGTATTGGAAAAGTTTGTTTTGTTATTTTGGAGTCAGTGGTAGTTTGGATCTAGGACCTTAGAGACTCCAAAGGTGGGAAGGGGGGAGTGTCTGGGAAGCTCTTCTTTATGTCGAACCTCGAGTTTCCATGGGTAGTTTGGGATTTTGGTTGTCTTTTGAGCTAAATTATGGGTTGTTTTTATGATTTTTTTTCTCCTTATTAGTTGACGTTTCTTGTAAATCCCATGTTGGGTGTTTTTCTTTTGGTTATTTTGTTGTGATTCAATGTTGGATTGTGCTTAATGAATCTTGTTCTTTGCATCTTGTAGACAATGCCTCCTAAAGGAGCTCATCTAGGTGTAGAGAGGGTGTGGTGGAGAGTACCATGTAGGTGAACCCACTCATTGACCTAGATTTGGTGGATTTAGTGATTCTTATGTTCCAAAACATGGGTTAGATGGGTATTCATGAGAAGACACATACCATGGATCGTGATCAAGAGTTTTCAAGGAGAAATCCATCAGGTTTTCATGGTGAAAAGGGACCCAATGATCCCGATGAGTGGTTCGATAGTATTGAGTAAATATTTGAGATCTTGAATACCCCTAATTCCTCTAAAGTGGACTTTTTTCATATGTTCTATAGGGACTGGGTATGGAGTGGTGGGATTTGATGGTTCTTTTGGGAAAGAATGAGGACCTCATGTAGACCACTTTCAAAGTGGCGTTTAATTGGAAGTTCTACCCAGAGACCATGAGAGTGGAAAAGGCCCATGAGTTTTGAATATAGAAAAGGGTGATTGTTCAGTGATGGAGTATGCTGTCAGATTTATTGATTTAGTTCATGTATCTATGAATCTCCTTGCAAATTAATACCTTAAGGCTCGGCATCTTGAGATGGGATTGATGTCAGAGATCAGATCTATTCTCATTATTCTATGTATACTAACCTATACCAAGGTGGTTAACAAGTAATATATGGAATAGGAATATTTGACTAGAAATATAGGTCTCAGTGGTGTTCCTTTAGTGGGCAGTGTCTAGAGTTATTCTTCATGATAGAATCAAAAGAGAGATGAGTCTCAGAGAGGTAGTGGAAAGAGTGTCCAACAGTCTTCGAGATCATCTCCTGTAGTTTTTATGGGGAGTAGAGAAATTTTATATTATTATTATTATTGTGTTAATATTGGGCACACTAGGCCTCAGTTCTCAGAGACTTTGAGGACATTCCATCAGTGTAGGAATTTGGTCCATATTCAGTGCTTTTTTATATTTGAATTATGTGGGAGTGGTGTAGGCTCTGTTTTCACTTGGGTGCAGTCAGAGGCTTCTAAGTGTGGAGGATCCCATACATATGATAAGTGGGATTATCACTATGGGAGAATAATCAGAGTGGGTTTGATCCAGGGTGACTCTATATAGAATATTTCATTCTAAAGGACTCAAATTCTAGTTCATCCAGCATTAGAGGTATGGTTTGTATTGCTTCTTCTATGGAATTAGTTTTATTTTACATAGGTGTGTCCTATTATTTCATTTCACTTAAGATAATTTATTCATTGGGTATGAAGGATGAGTTTATTTCATATGTCATGGATTTGCTAACCCCTTTGGGTGGGAATAAGGATAAAGGTTTTAAGTGACCTAAGTATTGTATTTTAGTTGTTGTTGTAGAGATAATTTGGGACTTCTTTGTCCTAGACCTGGACATGTTTAACCTCATTATCAGCATAGATTAGTTGACTAGCTTCAAGGTTCTAGTCGAATACTATCGTCATAGGTTCTATTTTCTTACTCTTGATGGGAGCACCCACATCTTCCAGGGAGAGTGGGATTTGTGATTAAGGAGGGAAGGAATGTTTGCTTCTGAGTTGGGGTTGTTCTTGTGTGAGTTTTCTAGGTTGTTTCTTGAGGCTTTTGAGTAGAATTATTTGGGTAACCTTCCAGTGGTCCTGGAAAGGTACCCAAACATGTTTCCCTGGGATTTCTCAAGATTTCCATGCTATCAAGAGATCTATTTTACTATCAATCTACTCCATAGGATGAGTATGATTTCCCTTCTATCTTATCAAATAGATTCGGCTGAGTTGAAGGAGCTAAAGGTTCATCTAGAGGATCTCGAGGGCAAGGATTTTATTCAACCCAGAATGTCACCATGTGCTTCTCCACTGCTATTTTCAAATAAGGTGGATGGTATCCTCTAACATTTTCATTGACTACCATAATATTAACCAATTTATGGTAAAAAAATACTCATTTCCAAGAATTTATGATCTATTTAACTAGCTTAGAGGGGAACATTGGTTTTTGAAAATCTACCTAAGGTTGTGGCACCACCATTTGAGGTTCCAAGAAGAGTATTTTCCAAATACCACCTTTTAAAGTCAGTATGTACATTTTGAGTATTTTTTATTCCATTTGGGATTACCAATTATCTTGTTGTTTTCATCAAACTAATTAACTATATATTTCATCACTTTTTGGACTCCTTTATGGTCATGTTTGTAGATGACATCTTGGTGTATTCCAAGATGTAGTTTGATAATCATGACCATTTAGAGGTTTTTTTGGGTTTTTTTAGAGATCTTCATCTATATTACAAATTTCCCAAGTGCTATTTTTGGATTTTGGAAGTGAAGTTTCTAGGTCACGTGATTTATAAGGTAGGAGTTTTAGTGTATTCAGATAATGTTTGAGTAGTCATGTCTTGGGAGAAGCTCAAGAATGTGTTCAATATACATAGATTTATGGGATTTTCTAGGTATTATAGCCATTTTTTCAAGGACTTATCCAGGCTAGATTCTCTCTTTAGGGCTTTTACTAAGACAGGGGTGAAGTTTCAATGGGATGAGAAGTGCTAGAATGATTTTGAGAAGTTGAAGACCCGTTTTACATATGCTCTTCTTTTAATTATACATGAGACTATGAGAGTTTATACAGTGTAATGTGATGCTTATAGTGTGGGTTTGGGGTGTGTACTAATATAGGATGACCATTTGGTGGCCTATGGCTCATGGCAGCTATCCCCACATGAATGGAATTATCCCACCCATGACCTGGAGTTGGCATTTGTTATGCATGCACTAAAAACATGGAGACATTACCTCTTCGGAGATAATTTCACAGTGTATTTAGATCATAATAACCTAAAGTACATTTTCACTTAGAGATTATTGAATATAAGGTATAGGTGTTGGGTAGAGTACCTTTAGAATTTTTATTGTGAGATTGTGTATATACCTATGAAGGGGAATTTGGTCATAGACATGTTGAGCAAGAATATTCTAGTGCATGTAATTCGAGAATCAGTGGATGGGTGAGGTCTGATGATCTTGTTTGTTGATTTGAGGCTATAAGTGTAGGAGTATGGAGGGTGGGTATTCTTAGTCAGTGTGCAGGTTACAACCTCTCTCATCAGGTGTTTTAGGACTGATCAAGTGTCTAACCCCAAGTTCCAATAGATTAGCAGTGATTTTAATGGTGGGGAGACCATGACTTATTAATCTCAGCCTCCCAATGTCTCTATTCATTTCTAGAATCGGCAGGTTTTTCCTTTGAGTCTGAGGTGGGAGGTGATGCATAAACTTCATCATTATAGTTGGTTTGTTCACCCTGGGGTGACCAAGATGTTTTACAACTTGAGAGGACAATATTGGTGGCCTGAGATGAGACATTCCATGGAAGGCTTTGTTTCCAAATGCTTGATCGGCTAGAGGGTCAAAGCTGAGCATTAGAGACCATATGGGTTATTGTAGCCACTTCTTGTGATAGTGTGGAAGTGAGATGAGTATCTATGGATTTAATAATCAAAAGACCTCATACTCTGAGTTGGAAAGATTCCATATGGGTGATATTCAATTGTCTAATGAAATAATCCCATTTTCTACCCATCAAGAAGTTGAAGAAGGTATAGAACTCTGGACGCATGTATGTTCAATAGGTTTTTCAACTTCATGGAGTGCCCTCAGTGATAGTGTCAGACTAGGATTCCTATTTTATATCATTATTTTGGAAGGGAATCTAAGAGGATTTGGGAACCCAGTTGAGGTTGAGCACTTCATATCACCTGTAGATAGATGGCCAGTCTAAGCTGACTATACAGACTCTCAAGGATATTTTGCGAGCATGTGTACCTGATTTCAGTGGTTCATGGGAGAGGAACCTACAATTCCTTGATCAGTATGTCCCAATTTGATTCGTTGTATGGGTGTTTATGCCAACCCCTATTGTCCTGGGCCGAGGTGGGTGAGAATTATTTGGCTGGACCGAGCCTCATTCAAGAGATGACTAAAATAGTGTGGCTAATTCAGAAATGGTTAGAAATAACACAGATCCTCCATAAGTCATATGTCGACTATCATATTATTTGTTATAATTTCAGGTTGGTGATCAGGTGTTTCTCTATGTATTAGTTTAGTTGGGATTTCATCACTTGGGTAAGGAAGGGATTTTGGCGCCATGTTATGTTGGGTTGTTTCATGTTGTGGAGAATATTGGGAAGGTAAAATACAAGATGAATTTTTCACTTTATCTAGCCTAAATCCATTAAATCTTTTACATCTCTTGGTTTATGTGATACTAACCAAACCCATCTCACGTGCTGGAGTGGAAATATTTGGAGTTAGAGCCTAATGCCACCATGGTGGAGCAACCTGTTTATATCATAGATGTTTGGAATAAGGTACTCCATGGGAAGGTAATTTAGTTGGTCTATGTGATTGGTAATCATAGTAGAAATATCCATAATACATGGTAGTGGGAAAGTTGTGTGAGGGAGCATTGGTCTCATCTGTTTTCTTTTAGCAAATCCTGGGGAATTTTTTTGGGGGGGGGGCAGTGGTGTGTTGGGAAGTTTTTGATACCCGATGGGTCAATAGTACATTTTATTTTGAGTTTTATTTATCCTTAAGTGATTTTTTAGAGTTCCTAGGTGTCAGGGGTCAAAATTAGAGTTTTTATAGAGGTAAACCATGGTTCATGGTTAGCGCATGGTTTGTCCAAAGTATGTGGAAACTGTGCAAGGGATTCTGCAATGTTAATAGTGTGGTTTCTCATGGTTTGAGTATGGTTTTTCAAACCATGCATCACCCTAGAGAAAATCATGTAGCATATTTGGGGTGGATAGTGTCACCCACACAGTTGGCATATGGTTTTCCTAACCATGCGGCCAAAACATGCGAAACTATCCAACCCATTAAAAATAGTTAAATTACCAAATTGATCTTATTGGGTTTTTATGTTTTAGGGGTTATTTTTTCTCCTCTAGTATGTTTATATATCCTCCCTTGATTTTGGATCTCTCCCCCTCCTTCCTTGGTGTATTTCTCCTTGGTTTCTTAGTATTCCATGTTTTATGTGTTTCATGGATTTTTATGGCATTTTGTTGTTTAAAGTGGGGTTTTAAAAATAGGTGTGTCTTGTATGCTCCCAAAGTGTTTGATAGAGTGGTTTAAAAAGGATTTGGGATATTAAATAGATTTTTAAATTAGTTTTAGAAATTATTTTACCTTGAAAGGGGGTGTTTTTCTAAATTGGGATTGTTTTCTTATGAAATGATTGTGTTGTGATTTTTTTGAGGTGGGAACTTTCTTGTGATGTGTTGGCATAGAGTAGCACATGGATTAATCAGGGTGTGAATGAGGGGTTTTTTTGAGTGACCATATGACCCTCATAGGGAAGAATGTGTGAGATTCTATTTTGGTTTTTCCAAGTGAACATGTGAGCCTCAAAGGGAGGACCATGAAAGCCTCCATTTTTTTCTAAGGGACCGAGTGAGCCTTTAGGTAGGAAGACCATGTGATCTTCCATTACTTATCTAGTATACTTTTTTAATCACTCATGATAGACCTTATATTTATATCCCCTTGGTTTAGTTACTCATTTTGGATTGGTTTATATGTTTTATGCATTGGCTTAGATCCATTTGATGTGATGATATGTCTTATGCCCATTTTTTTACTTTCTATTCATATGGTTATATTGATTTTGATGTTATGAACACATTTATATGCCTTCAGGTTATGTTTAATCATGTTTTTCCTTGTGAACTTGTTTATCTATTTGATCTATTCTTATAAAATTATTTTTGAAACCCATGTTTGTTTTGAAAAGGAAAACCAAATGGATTTTGGAAGTTTTTTTGGGAATGTAATACTTTCAAAGTGTTTTAGTTTTTAAAATGTTTTCAAACTAGTTTATTGGTCTGAATGGGTAAAAGTATTAAATAGATTCATTGTGGTATCCCATTGGGCTTTGTTTTTATCACTCTACATAGGCCTGTTTTGGGTGTTTGCAGATCTTGTTTTTTATGACACAGGTAAAGGCATGGGAACCATGTACCAGGGTGGATCTTCTTGATTACCATTATCCCGTATTTTATGGAGGAGATGTGGTCTCATAGAGATGGACTCATGTGGAGTTTTTTTTGTTATTTTTTACCCGTTGGGTTGTACTTGGGCCTTGTTTTGAATTTCTGCCTTTCTTTTGAGTTTGGGTTGCTTATTTTGGGATACCATGTATATGTCCTGTTGTGGTATGTTTGTACTTGATGTATGTCATTGTTTAGGGTATCTTCTTATCCTAGGTTGTTGAATCTGATGATATTGTCTTGTCCATTTCATTTTAATGTATGTTTCATTCTATTTTTCCTATGGAAAAATCATTCCCAAGAGATAGTTGTTTATGCAAAGTACTTGTCGCCAGCCTGCGGTGATCAGGAATGCGCTTCAGACCGTGTGGTAGGCTAACTCTAGTGACGGGTTAGGTCGACATGGGTTAGTTTTTTTCTTCTTTATTATTTAAATACTACATTTACATAATTTTTTAGGTGACCTAGTCATTATATACATAAATATTACATCATTTTATATGAATATTCAATACATATAACAATAATACACACCCCAGAATTGTCAAGGTTTAGTGTCTTTGATACTAGATATATAATCAACTTATTTGATGAAAGATATTCAACATATACTATAAATTTATTCTCACATATATTCCTTAATAGAAATAACCTACTTAATATATTTCTTCATAACCTAGGGGAAAAGGAAACATAATAAAGGGTGATCTTAGATGCTAGATAAGAGTAAACCTATAAGATGTCAATAAATGATCATAAGTGAGCATAAGGTAAAAATAAGGGTAGGATAAAATGATCATAAATCATAAAAACATATCCAACATGTCATGGATCTTAAATCATGATTCATGATATAGGTATTTTTTATAAAAAAAAAGACATGAGACATAAGAGTGTGAAGTCATCAATAATAAATCATGATCCATGATAGTATATCATAAGCATAAGGCATAAGTTTTTGGCATACACATAAGAATAGAAAATAATTTTATTACTAATGGATCACTATAAAGACTATCATAGTGTATAGATTCCTATAGTGGATCAAGTTCACTCTCCATTCCCATCATTTCCTTATTCAAGGCTTATTACCAAGACTATCATAGTGGACAAAGGCCCTTACTAGATAGGGTTCACTCCCCATTCTAGTTCATATTATCTCATGAGAAAAAAATAATTATAAAATTCATTAGAGTGTTATATAATTTTGGGCCCACCCATTACATAATTAAAACCATACATAAGCGTGTTTTAAGATCATAAAAACATTCATCATTTCATAATAGTGAAATTTTATCACAGGAATGAAATGGGTTTCATAAAATAATCATTAAAACATAATTATCATAAGTCATACAAAGAAATAAAGTGGATGATATCTTAAAATCATATCCCCAGTGGTGAATAAAAATACTTAAAGTATTTTGACATAGATAATAAATATCTTTTATAAAATTATTTAAAATGTGCACTAGAAATAAATAGAAAACATCCCTTTTCTTTTGGTAACTTTTAAAAAATAAATTTCTAGAAAAATGGGAATATTATTTTCTTTGTAAAAACTTTGAAACTTATAAAGGAAGCTTCATGATAAAGTAAGTACATGAAGTTCGTAAAATACATTGAAGTTGTATATGTTAAAAGAGAACATTCTTTTCACACTTTTCTAAAAAATACAAAGTGAGTCATATAAAAAAACATTGAAAAGATTCCTTTTAATATTATTTAAAGAAATTAAAATGTATTGAAAATTAAAACTTTAAAAAAAATTAAGTATATATAAAAACATACATAAAAATTGAATAACATGGATATAGAAGAGAAATATTCCTAGCCAAAAAGAGGAAATAATATCAGTTTTTCTTAAAAATATTTTCTTGATAATTTTAAGTACCAAAGAGAAGATAATGAAATTAAAACATTAAAATCCAAAAAAATAAATAGAGGAGAAGAAAATTTATGGGGTTTAAAAGTAATAAATCATATTATTTCCCCATTTTAAATTTAAATATGAATAATCCCAATTAAAAATTATATTACAACATAAAATCTTACCTAAGGTTCTGAATTTATTCATATGTGCTCTTAAAATATTGTATAATAAATTTAGATTTATTATAAATATATAATAGAACCATATTCATGATTATATTACAATATATATTTCCCTTATAATTTCCAATTACCCGTTTATTAACAATTGATCATTAAAATCCAATATTTGAGTGTTAACTATTATTTTTCCCATTAAAGTTTCAGTTCAATGGTTTTGTCCCTTGAACCTTTTCATGTTTTCATAATATTCATAATATTAATCATCTAATAAATATAATATTTATTCATTATATACACTTTTATAATTATTCATATAAATCGGTGATGAAAAATGAATTACATCGCTTCATGGAGACAGTGGTCCGTACATACACATGAGTGATATTTTCATTTTCCAAAGAATGGAAAAAAGATAAATAATAATATATCTTTAAAAATTAATAATAATATCATAATTACCATATATATTAATTAAATATATCCTTATTTCCATCCATGTTATGCATAAACTAAACATGAATCACATCGCTTCGTGGAGGTGGTAATCAATACATACGCATGAGCAAGTTATCATTTTACAATGGATGGGAGGGTAAGAAGGTAGATAATATTTTAAATTTAAATAATAATAATTATTTTATAAAAATCATATATTTATATTAAATAAATCTATATAACCATCCATTACATATGGTGATGAAAAATAAAATACATCACTTTATGGAGATGGTAGTCTATATGTACACATGAGCGATTTTTTTATTTTCCATTAGATATAAAGGAGATAGAAAATGATTATAAAATTAAAATTAAAAAAAATATTATAGTAAATATAATTATTTTATCATGTTAATATGGTTATAAAATATTTGGAGTAGGTTAATGAAGAAATAAACTCGAAAAGGATCAGTAAAGACAATCGCCTCTTCTTCGGGTATCTTCCTTTAGCTTGCACCTTAAGCCTTATTGGGATGAAATTTTGGTGAGACCAAGACCTATATGACATGGGGAATAAATTTTTAAAGGTATTTGGGTCAGTATTTTCCAAACTAGAGTGCTCAAGTTTTTTGGAGAAGTGAGAAGAGGAGGTGCCCTTTCATAAGTGAGGTGGGTGGAAAACTTGTAAATACTTGAAACTTTATTATATAATATATTTCCTACTCAAGTAAATTAGATAAAATTTTTAATATTTTATAATATAATAATTTTAAGGTTAAAATCCAATAAACCAACAAGATTTAAGAAAGTTTTTTTCTTTATTTTGAACCTTTTCTCTTAGGTTAACCCCTTTTTAACTCTTTGAACCCTTACCATGGTAATAAGATTTTTAACATGGTAAATATTCATTATGGATAAAAATTAAGATGAAATTATTAAATAATATTAATTATGATGATTAAAAATTGAGATTAATTTAAAAATATTTAATTCCAATAGTTGTAAGAAATTAATTCTAATATAAGTGTGTAAACCCCGTTTTTAGAAGAAAAAAAAGCATTTTTATGTGTAAAATTTAATTTATACTTATTTAAGCCAATGATTCTTGAGTATTGGTACTTCCCAAGAATTTATTGGATTATTATTAAGTAAATAAATTTTCTTTGACTTTATAACCATTCCAAAATCAAATTTAATCATTTAACCACCTCTTTAAAGGTAAAGAATCAAAATTAGTTTTTTATTAGAATAAAATATAACTTAGGTTCCAAAAAGTAAATCATGGGTTTTAGGATTAAAAATAATCTTTTTAAATGATTTATTTTACTAGTTGAACATATCATTAGTTAATAAAAAGTTTTTAAATATTTTTAATTCATTCTTATTTCATAATGATATCATCAAAGTTACAATATTTATAAAAATGTTATTTTTACTATTCCCTAAAAAATCATCCTTTTCAAAAAAATCCAAAAAATCACCATAATATAAATTTTATATGATGGATTAAAATTTTAATTTAATATTTAAAAACTAAAATTCTCAAAATTTTGAAATTTATATTTCAAATAAAACATTTATATTATACAATATGAACAATGTTTTTAATCAAAACATTTTTTTAGCTATAATAATTAATTCAGTGCTTATTATAATTGATTTTACTAATTATACTTTATTTAATTGTATATTAACATATTTCACTTCATATTATAATAAGGAATTATTCACTTTATTTTGGTGTTGCGTGCATCACAAGATATCGAACACATCATATTTATTAAAGATAGATATATTTTAAAATCTTAGGGTGTTACATTCTACCCCCTTATAAGAATTTTTACCTAGATATTACATTAATATAATACAAACAAATGAGGATAATTATAACTCATTACATACTCAATTTCCCATATATCTTTATCAAACTTATGGTTCTCTATAGAACATTGACCAGATGAGTGGTCTTGTTTTGTATCACTTTATCTCTTCGATCAAGAATATCCATTAGTTGTTCCTAATAAGAAATATCATGCTTGAATGGTCAGAACTATGAGTTAAGTACATGTTAATTATTAGGTATATGATTCCTCAAAATTGATACATGGGTCACATCATGAACTTGGGAGAGGTTATGTCAAAGCACCAAGTGATAAGCTACTATCCCAATACAATCAAGAATCTAAAAGGGACTAATATATCTAGGGATCAACTTTCCTTCTTCCCAAATATCACAAATTTATTCTAAGGATATTTTCAAATGAACACCTTATCACCAACTTCAAACTCTAGATCTCACTGATGATTATCAGCATAAATTTTTTTCTACTCTAATCATCCCTGGTGTACTGGTAAATAGATCTAACTTTCTATATCATTTACTTAGCTAGCTCAGATCCCAATAGATTTCATTCTCCAACATCACCTCATCATGTTGGAGTTTTTTAATTCTTACCATAGAGATATTCATAAAGATCCATCTAGATACTCGAGTGAAATTTATTTTTGTAATAAAATTTTACCAAAGGATGTTTTTAATCAAAACTACCTTTAAAACTAATAAAAAAAGATATCATCATATCTTATAGGTTTCAATGGTCCTCTCATAATGACCATATATTTGAGGATGATATATATTGTTAAACTTTGACTATATATTGAAATCTTACTAAATAATTCTCCATAACTTTGTGGTAAACCTCATAACTCAATAAAAAACAATATAATGTGGTACTCCATGAAAACTTTTCATTTTCTTAATATATATCCTATCAATATGATCAAAATAGAAATATTCTCTAATAATAATAAAATGTTGTAACTTTATAAGGTGATTGACTACAACCCAAATGAAGTTATATCATCTAGATGTCTTAGCGATTCCTATGAAGAAATCCAAGGTGACGTTTTCCCATTTCCATTATAGTATGGATAATGGTTGTAACATCCCATTATACTTATGATGTTCATACTTAACTTTTTTTTCAAACTAGGAATCTATATACATACTCGAAAATATCCATCTTCATTTTTTTCCATATGAAATACTCTTTGATATCTTTATATATCTCTATGATTTTAAGATGAACTAATAATGATGAGTAATGTGATGCATACAATAACTCCTTCTTCAATTATGGTGTTGAAGGGATGAATATCCTATCCCTAAATCTAGTCATTCCATCATGGTTAAGGTTTAACTCTAAAATTATCCTTACCTTATTTTATAGCTCAACGTCTTTCTCCTGCCCCTATTTAATCTTCACATAGATGGATGGTTGAACATTAATCATAGAAAGATGTGATTTTTATTTATTCCTTATTATTTCAAGATCCACACTCTATAAATCCATAAGTATTGGAACTCTTTAAATCCTCGTCATGGAAAAACTAGTATGGTACTTATGAATAATAGCATCAGATGCCTTATTCACCTTCCCGGGGTGATGATGTGTTGAGCAGTCATAATCTTTAATCAACTCTAAACATCTCCTTTGGCGCATATTCAACTCTTTATTTGTGAATATATACTTCCAAATTTTATGATTAGTATATATATCACACCTATCACCATATTGATAATGCCTAAATATTTTAAATTAAAAAATTATTGTTTTTAACTTAAATCATGAGTTAGGTAATATTTCTCATAAACCTTCAATTTTCATGTAACGAATCGACCTGAATACCCTCTCAAATTGGTACCCGACCCGACTCGACACATACCTAAAGGGAATTCACCATACCCACGGGCTGGTGACTAGCACCCAAGCATCAAAAAACAAACAGAGGGAATGATTTATCCTAACCTGAAGCATCAACATGACACACACACATATATATATATATGATAGATACAACAGTGGAAAAGATAAACATATTCCATAATAAAAAACCAACAGTGGAAAGAAAATAAATCAAGAGAATAATAAATATATGAGTATAATTACAACCACAAAGGACTAAAAAATAGGAAAACCAACTAATCCATGTCATATCATGGGCAGAATCCAACCATCTCACAACTAGCTACCCATCCCAGTTGATAGAAAACCTCACCGCCGCACTGCGGTGCCTTGGCTTTCCCTACATTGAAAGACATAACCAGGTTTATGCACTACCGAAGAGGTATGTAGGGTGTGATATAATAGGATCATTAGGGTCTCACTCAGGTCTTCCATATCAATTCTATGAACAATAATCTAATCACTCTCAACTTTAAAGGAAAACAGTTCATGATAACAGTTTAAGAGTTTTTATATCAAAAGCATGGAAAAACAGATTAATTTCACCTTTTCTGCATTTCTAAATAAAGTAGGTAAATCAGTTTAAAATAATTTCATAACCAAATATCCCATTAGATATATCATGTCAAAAATGAATCAAATCATGCATCATATCTCATATCAAATCCATGGTATTATAACAAAATAATATAAACCAAAAGTAGCCCAAATCATCTAAGAATCATAGAAAACAACACGCTAAGTATCACACTAGGTCAAGATAGCTAAGACACTCATACCTAATATAGATAATAATATATGCATAAAGTCAATAGAAATATGCATTGGGTCTAGAGGGGAGAGGAACACCCCAGAAAGTGAACCCCTTAATAGGTATAACAAGTCCCTAGAACAACAGTCCTAGAGAGAAAAGATAATCCCCAAGAGAAAATACCTTAATATTGGATGAGAGCTATTACTATACCTTCAACCTAAGTACCCAAGTATTACCATGTGATCTATTTTCTAAATCAATTCACCATTTCATTTCATTATTTTATGCTTTTAAAACCATTTCACAAAATAATTACATAATACTTTGAAAACCCTTTTCATTTACCAAAACTAAGGGAGAACCATATTTTATAAAAACACAATTACACAAACACAAATACAATCAATAATATCATTCCATTTCATTTAATAAAACAATTTATCAAAACAATAGTAATGTAGTTCATCAATACATGCTAGAGACGGAACCATCTACCTCAAAACTTAGGGTCACACATGCCAACAAAGTATCCACAAACAAGAAGAATGAAAGAACAACAAAAGAGGCCCTAAAATAAATCTACACATCTTATAATTAATACATTTTAACAAAATGGTTGGCATAAAATAAGAATTGACACATAACTTAATAATTCACACTCATCGTGCCACAACCAATAAAGGAAACAACCCCTAAAACAAGATCACACCTCGAATCTAGAAGAGAAACAAAGGAATCATCACCATGGATCAATGAATCTGATAATGAAATGAAAAGACACTATCATGATCAAAGAAATGAAGAATTGGAAAGGCTTACTCACCTGTAGAGACTCAAACTAACCACCACGGTGATCAAATTCCAAAAATATCAATACAGATCAAACAGAGACTCCAAAAATCATTAGAGAAGCCTTCTAGGTCAAGATCCAAAGGATATGTGGAAGAATGAAATGAAACATCATTTTTATAGAACCCTAAAAGGACTTATCATGAAATTTACATGGTGTGTAATCTATTTACATGTAATGTAATCCACAGGGATCACATACACTGAAAAACTCATCACCTTTTTAATAAAAAACAACCTTTTAACAATACACATCATGTACTCACTTCACATTGTGATCCAGATTCATGGAATCTGGCCAGAAAAACTTCCATGTTGTGCACTCCAATTACATAGCGTTTATTTCTATTATAAACTACAGAAAATACATATTCTTATAAAAAACCTCAACCCAACTCGGTCATTATACAAACTTGGGGAGAACCCCGCAAATCCATTACATGTTTATACCCATATTCCATTAATTTAAACAAACATTTATCTATGAACTTTAAGTCATTTTTATTAGTAAATTTTCTCCATCCTTTGGAGTCCTAAGATGTACCCAATTCAATATGAAAACAAGAGAAGATAAGGTAATTACCTAAAATTGGGTAAAAAGATATTAAAAACTATTCACTATAAGTCTTTCCTTTATCGGGAAGTTATGTGGAAGAATAAAGTATGGTAAAGAGGTGAGGGAAACACACCCTCATTAATTATTTGCACTTCCAAGTCTCATAAGAATATGATATGTGCCACTGTATCACTCTGACCAATAGAATCGTCCTACCATGTAATAATTTCACTTGAGATTTAACAATCTCAACTGGCTACTCAACAATGGAAACATCTGGCTCTAAATCAATCTCTTTCCAACTCAGAAAATGAGAGGGATCGTGATGATATTTCATGAGCTGCAATATATAGAAAACATCATGAATTACTATCAACTGAATCAGAAATTACAACCAATATGAAACCTTAACAAGCCTCTCAATAACCTCAAATGGTCCCATATATCTCAGATCCAACTTTCCCTATTTTCCAAACTGATGGTGACCCAACCGAGTATAAAATTTCAAGAAAACTCAGTCACCTACAGAAAACTACAAAGGAAAATATCGTTGATCCACATAAGATTTCTATTGACTCTGAATTGTAACTAGGTGTTAATGTATATCTTGAATCCTTTCATATTTCTCCTAAACAAAACACAATCCCACCAAAGAATCATCACCCACCTCTTCCCAACAAAGAGGTGATCTGCATGGGTGACCATACAAAATCTCAAAAGGATCCATTTTGATTAACGACTGATAACTATTTTTATAAGAAAAATCATCCAATCCCAGATGGTTTCTCCATGATCCACCAAAATCCAATACATGGGAACAAATAATATCCTCAAATATCTAAATAACATACTTAGTCTAACCATATATCTCTAGATGATAAGTTTTATTCAACCCAACCTGAGTCCCCATTGCCTCTTAGAGACTTCTCTAAAACCTCGAAGTAAATCTAGGATCCCTATATAAAACAATGAAAGTAGGTACCTTATGTAACCTAAAAATTTCCTACACATACAGCTTAACCATATCTTCAATTTTTGTAGTGTCCTTCACCGGAATGAAATGAGATGACTTTTTCAACTGATCAATCAACACTCAGATAGTATTCATCCCTTAGGAAGTCCATGTTAACCTAACAAAAAAGTCCATGGATACCTCATCCCATTTCCAAAATGTCACTGGAAGAGGCTAGAGAAAACCCAAAGGTTTCGGATGCTCTGCCTTAATTTCTTTTAAAGTGTAACGGTGAAACACATAATCAGAAATGTCACACTTCATACTTGGAAAATAGAATTTCCATATCATATCATAATACATCTTCATAGAACTCAGATGAATGTCCCATGAAGAACTATGAAAATCATAAAAAACTGAACTCCTCATAGATGTTGGGACAACAAAATGATCCCCAAAACTAATAATACCATCTGAAGAGAGAGAGAGAACCCAGAAATGGTCTCCCCGCAATATAGGGTTTCTCAAATTACTCTGAACTCATCATCCTACTATTGATTCTATAGAATTAACTCAAGGAGAGGTGATGATAATTGAACACTGGTTATAACCATACCTAAAACATCCTACTAAGCATCCAGATGAAACTGGAAAAAAAATACCCATAAGTTTTCACTATTACTTTGATTCAAAAACATCTTGTGATGACACTTTCTAAATAAAAGAATCTACAACGACATTCTCCTTCCCAAATCTGTAGGTAATATTGAAGTCAAACGTCTGAAGGTATTCTACCCACCACATTTATCTATGATTTAAGTATTTATGAAAAAATATATATCTTAAACTATTATGGTCAGAAAATACTATGAACCTTTCCCTAAAAGATAATTTTTCTAAAACTTAAGTGAATGCATAACTACGGTAAGCTCTAAATCATGAGTGGGGTAATTATTCTCATACAGTTGAAGCTAATGAGAGTTTTAAGCTACCTCATGATTTTCCTACATGAGCACACAACCCGCACTAGTTCCAGAATCATCACAAAAAAAATCAGACTACTTACTAGGATCATATAAGATCATAATAGGAGCTGATGTCATAAGTCATTTCTGATTTTCAAAAGAAAACTAACACTTTGCAACCCATGTTAATTTTACCCCCTTCTTGGTAAGAGCAGTCAAAGGAGACACCAAATATGAGAAATAATTTATGAACTATTTCTATTATCTAACAAGACCAAGGAAGCTTCGAATCTCAAGACATTTCATGACTCTTCTCGTGAAAAGAAAACCTTTACCTTCTCAAGATCAACTGATAATCCATGTTCAGAAATCATGTGCCCCAATAATTTTACTTCTTGAATCCACAAGTTTAATTTTGAAATTTTTTCATGCAAATGGTGAATCCTTAGTATTTACAAAACCAAACTTATATGGTGCTCATGCTCGCACTTTGATCTTGAATAAACCAAAACATTATTCTCAAAAACTACCATTAAAGTGTCAATATGGTGATGGAATATCTAATTCATCAAATCCATGAAAACTATAGGCACATTAGTCAGACTAAAAAACACCACAAGATATTTGTAATGGAAAAACCTTCTCCTGAAATTTGTTTTTAGCATATCACACTCTCAAACTCCGATATGATGATAAACTGACCAAAGATCAATCTTTAAAAACCACTTCCCCCCTAATCAAAAAAATAATCCACGTGAGTAAAAGGATACTTATTCTTAACTGTTACCTAGTTCAACTTCTGATAGTCCATGCACAATTGGAGTGAACTGTCTTCCTTATTGGAAAAGATCATTGGGGATTCCCTAGGTGAAACACTAGGGTGAACAAAACCCTTCACCACTAGATCATCCAACTGAATCTTGAGATATTTCAACTTTGTTGGTTCCACATGATGATGTCACAATACCCTCCCTCCAAAGATTCCCCTCCTGAGCTGTCAATGTAGAAAGAGATATAATTACCCCTGAGTCCCACCTCCAGTAGGCCCCAAGGTGGTGACCAACACCAAGGGTATACAATTATCACAAAATGGGAGGCATTACCCTTTTATAGTAACCAAGATTGGGAGATAAGATGTATCAACCTCGAAACAACTCTAAGACACACACACACAGAGACACACACATATATATATATATAAGAAATCCAGAACCACCACACATGCATGTTTAAAACAAAACTGCTACAAAAACAATAAAAACTCCAAGGTAAATACCAAAACTAAAATCTAGGCAGGGACATAGCAACTGTCCAAAAGTCTAAACTGGTAACACCCAGAACGGTCCATGTAGTCCTCCTAGAAACCTGAAAGTAATTTTATATACGTAGGGTAAGCATAAAAGTATACTTAGTAGGAAAAACCAAATCCTCTCATGCATAAGTGAGAGAATCATACTAATGCTCCTGTGAGGAAACAGGAGAACCAAACAGCACCTAACAAGGTATACTAGCCATCCCAACCTCACTAAGGCACACTCACCAAGTAACGCAATTCAAGTAAAGTAATATAGTAAGAAAATCGATGGTATGGGTACCCCACACCACTTCCCACTAGTTAATTGTTCATACCTTAATGGAAAACATCCTAGCACTTTCAAACTCTTCCACAAGCCCCATGTCACAACCCGCTCGTAGGAAAGCACACCATATCTCATCTCATAGATACCTGAAAAATCATAGCTCGCCCGCAGTCACCTGGGCCTCACAACCTGCCTGAAGAGTCTTGGGATACCAATGCCTAGAAGAGGGACTAGGGAAGAGCCAATAACAATCCATCCATCCTCCCACCAGGATGTTGGGAAAAGAACCACCCCCCCATGACAATGGGGGTATTCAGCACATAGTGCTCAAATAGGGTGGGGTCTATATATAAATCACAAGGAAATACAAATAAATACATATATAGTACCAAACACTCAAGCTCAACCTATGGCTTCACGACAATCGCTAACCAACGCATGACTTCCCCACTTTGTTACCACGCCTAAAATACACACACCATATAAAAATCCACAAGCCCATTTCATGTTTTCCTACTAATTCCATTTAACCATTTTCATTTGTTATTAAACCATTCATTTATCAAATCCATCACTAATAGGAAACTACCAAACACAAGCCATAACAAGAAACACAACAAAGGTCATCTCAGAAGGAAAAAATCCAAAAAAAACTAAAGTATCTTCACATTCATCTAAGTTTGATACCCATTAATAATATATCGATCCTAAGACATGGGGTGAAGATTTATGCATGCTACTCAAGGAGAAACCCTGGTAAATTTACCCATACCAATCACCTCTATCATCATTATTCAAATTAATTCCACCCAATCCATCATCTCAACTATAAAAAAAACAATTTCCAACTCATAGCCAATCCCTTCAACACCCCTTATCACAACCATCGGCATCCCCCGCTGCAAAAATACACAACACCCAACAACACAAAAAAAACACAACCCGGTTGCAGTCCCACTGCACAACACCGCTCTTCTATTCCTCAATAAATCAATCTCTCTACCTAAGATTCCATTACATGGTCAGGTTGATGTATCGTCTATAGGTTTGTTCATTCCACCATCTGAACCAACCCATATGCCACAATGAAACCACTTCATGACCCATCTATCTCACGCACACAACCACAGCTATCCTAGAAAAAACCTAACACACATACCAAATAATAACACAATTCCATATTAAATAAAGCATCCCACAATTAATTCCACTAATTAATTCAGGAGATTATCATAGAAACTATATGATCCTAGGGCATCCGTTCATTATCCAAGTGTATGTAATTAACCAATTTCCATTTTCAAGTGTTTTATGAGAACTAACCAACATGAAACTTGTTTAGTGCATAAGAAAGGATGACCAATAGCCATGATTTTCAACTGGGTGTTTAGCCCGTACAATCACAACATCACAAAAAATATCAAGGCTATAAAAAGAATGCGAACACACCCCACTTCCATTTTTAATTAAATTATACAATTATTTATCTTTTATTAGGGTGGAAAAACTATGATTTGTAGGTAACAAAAGTATATATCTCCCACTTGATACACAATCAAAGAGAAACTAAGGAGAAACCCTACCTCAAAGAATCTTTTCAATTTTTTCGAGCACCACGGGGAAAATAAGAAATACCAAAAGTGACAATCGCGCCTCTAGAAATGTGTATCAACCTATTACATACCAAATTATCATTAAAACACTACCCAAATTCTCATACAAAGCCAACCCAAATTGCAACAGTGAATTCTAGGGGGAGAACAAGAGAAAATATATAAAAAAGGACATGAAAACTTACCATGGGTCGATAACAGGTCGCCTACGAACAACCACTGGATTCAATTGACCAAGGAAGGAGGAGTGGGGATCAAAGGTATCCTTGGTGCACCTAGGGTTCATATAGAATGATAGGAAAAATAGAGAATGGTTGAATGAAATAAGGTTCGGCCGAACGAAAACCTTAAAATAAAACTGGGTTGGGGATTACACGACATGTAATCACCTTTAACGCTATAAACCCTTACAGACAAGCTGTGAACTTGAGATTCATGTTATGTAACCTCATTACATGGTGTTTAATCCTACCACTTCTATCCTTTAGTACCTGAACCTCTCCAAACTCCCTCCAAACATTTATAACCTACAAAACCCACAAAGTAATGGACCGTGAGGACATGAATCGTTACATCAGATACCTATCAAATGATTCTAATCCTAGAGAATCCAAAACCAAGCCCATAATAAAGAGGGTTCTGAACAACCACCCCATGAGATACCTCTCAAGGATCCAGCCATGCTTGAAACACCACTACCGATAAAAAAACACCAAAGTTCAACGATAACCACCCTGTATTGGTCGAAAGCTAGAGTGCAAAACTTCCACATCCAAGAACACCTCCTCTGACATCTGCTAACACAACCGACCAGAATACTCACCACACAAGCACAAAAAACACACTATCTGAACATAAGAACCAAGTAATTTCATCCTCCATGTCAAGATTCTATCTACTCTAGAAAGAATTGACTTGCCCGCATGGGTTTAATCGCATCGTAATTAATGTGTCTCTATTGGGAATCTATCCTTCCCTTTTCCATATGTTAGGAATTCATCACACATCATGGAACAAGGAAAAAACTCATCTCATAGTAAACAAGGTTCAAACATCACATTAAAAAGAAAAACAGAAAAAGGAAAAACTCAAAACAACTTTGGGTACTCTGCATGCATCTATGTTTCTCACTCCCAAGTACTCTCCTCCAGGCCACCATGCCTCCAAAACACAAAAACGAAAGGAATGGTCCATCCATGAAGCACCTTCTCCTGATGATCTTGGATCTCTATCAGCCACTCCACATATTTTGTGTCATCCTCAATATTCAACTCTCCCCAATCAATGACATGGGAGTCATCGTGAAGATACCAATGAAGCTGAGAGATGTGAAAGATGATGTGGATCCTCTCCAACTGTGGTGGTAGTTCCAACTGGTAATCCACATCACCAACTCACCCTGACACCTCGAAGGGTCCAATGAACCTAGGATAAAGCTTACTCCCTCTACCAAACCTCTTCTTCCCACGTCGATGGGAAACCTATAAGAAAAAGTGGTCCCCAACCTCAAACTCCAAGGGCCTCTTCCTACGATCGGCATAAGACTTCTTCCATTCCTTCACTACTTTCATCCTCTCACAAACAAGATAAACCTTCTCCGTCATGCTTTGTACCACATCTGGTCCAAGAATGGTTGTCTCTCCAACCTCTTCCCAGCACAAAGGTAAATGATGTGGTCTTTAGTACAAGGGTTCAAATGGATCCATGCCAATGGAAGAGTGATGGCTACTATTATAAGTAGACTCTACCAAGGGAAGGTGTCATACCAAAGATCCACCAAATTCCAAGATGCATGCTTGCAACATATCTTCCAGGATCTAGATAGTCTGTTCTATCTTCCCATATGTCTGAGGGTGGAAGGTAGTGTTAAGGAATAACTGAGTGAGAAAAGCATGTTGCAATCCCCTCCAGACTCACAAAATATAATTTGTATCCTAATCCAAGATAATGGATCTTGGAAATCCATTAATCCACACCACTTCACCCACATACCTCTTTACCAAGGCATCCACATTTCTTGACTCCTTAATAACTAAGAAGTGAGCCAATTTCATTAGCCGATCCACTACTATCCAGATCGCATCACATCCTCCCTGAGACCTAGGTAACCCTATGATGAAATCCATTTAGATGTCATCCCACTTCCACTTAGGGATATCTAAGGGATGAAACAAGCCAGCAGGAACATGGTTCTTAGCCTTCACCTGCTAGAACACTAAACACTTTTCCAAAAACTCTGCTAATGTATGTTTCATCCTAAGCCACCAAAACTAAATCCTCAATCCATGGTACATCTTATAGACTCCTGGGTGCACCGCTAAGGGTGAGATATTAAACTCACTAAGGAATCCCTCACACACTGCCACTAGAATATATATCCTTCCATGTAAGAGAATCTGATTCTGACAATCCTCTGACCATCCCTCTAGAGCATCACCCTAGTCAAAGCAATCGTGCATCACTTCTTCCTCCGAGTCTCCCCACTAAGACTCCTCTACCTTCTATATCAGAGAAGACTGCACTGTAATCTAAAATAGATAGCCTCTACCACCATCCATTCTTGCACCTAAGTAAAGGGATTCCAACTCCTCCATCACCCTCCAAGAATCCACAAATTCCAAAACTTCCTCCTTCTGTGGCATCCTACTCAAGGCAACGGCTATGAAATTCCCCTTTCTTAAGGTGTAAGAGATATTAAAATCATAGTCCTGGAGAAACTACACCCACATCCACTATCGTAAGTTCAGATCTCACTAGGAAAAGATATACCTCAAACTCTTGTTATCTGTGAAGACAACAAAGTGCTCCCCAATGAGGTAATGTCACCACAACTTCAGCACAAACACATCCATTGCAATATCCATATCTTGTGTGGAATAGTTACATTCATGAGTATGTAACTACCTAGACCCATAAGAGATCATTCCCTATTGTTGCATCATCATGCATCCCAAGCCCATACTGAAGCATCACAAAACACTTCGAACGCCACCCCTTCATATAGAAAGCAGAGCACTGGAGCACGGATAAAATTCCCCTTCAGATAGTTTTCACATTTCTTGACACTTATCACTCCACACAAAATCCTGGTCTTTCCTGATCAAAGATGTTAACAGAGCTATAGCTTGAGAGAAATCGGGCATAAATCTCTGGTAATAGTCTGCCAGACCAAGAAAACTAAAAACCTCTGCAACATTCTTGGGTGATTCCCAAGAAAAAATTGCCTCAAAATTTGATGGGTCCACTATTGTACCCTATTATGACACCACATGTCCAAGTAAATGCACCTCTCGTGTCCAGAACTTGCACTTTGAGAGATTTCTGTAGAGTTGGTGACATTGAAGGACCTGCAATATAGTCCTGAGATGCTCGGTGTGCTCCTCCCCTGACTTCGAGTAGATCAATATGTCATTGATGAATATGATGATGAAATGGTATAGGAACTCACAGAATATAGGGTTCATAATCCCCATGAACATGACTGGTGTGTTTATAACACCGAACAACATAACTATGAACTTGAAGTTCTCATACCTTCATCTAAAAGCATTATTTAGAATATCACCCCCCTTCACCCTCAACTAGTAATATCTAGACCATAGATTGATCTTATAAAACTAATTTTATCCTCTCAGTTGTTTGAAAAGATCTTCTATCCTTGGAAGAGGGTCACAGTTTTTTACTGTCACTTGATTCAACCTCTGATAGTCTATACACAACCTCAGACTACCATCCGTCTTCTTTACAAACAACACTAGAGCACCCCATGGTGACACACTGGTCCAGATAAAACCCTTATTAATTAGGTTGTCAATTTATATCCTCAACTCCTACAGCTCAGGAGGTGTCATATGATAAAGAGCCATCAAAATCAGAGAAGCATCGGGCTATAAGTCTATCCCAAACTCAACATCATGTCTAGGGGGTAGAGTCACGAACTCCTTGGGAAAAACATCCAAGAACTCCCCAAAAACTTTGGGAACCTCTACCATCTCAACATCCAATGATTCCACTGACAGCTCATCCAATAAGGAAAGAAGAGGCTCTATACATCGAATTCCCACATAACAGCTCTGCTCACCAACGAAAGTCACACACTATCTATCCATGTCAGAAAAAAATACTCTCCTCCGAAAGTAGTTAATAAGAGAATGAACAAAATAAAACAATTTGATTCTGAGAATAGAAGTATATGGTTGTATATGTAACAATAATAGATCCCCGCGAGACTGATGTGGACCCATCATTAGTCTACATACCCGACATATATCAAACAATCTAGTCTGAACTCCGACTGGTGTACTCAACACCAGGGGAACTGGAAGCCTCTCTATGTCTAGTCCTAGAGCATGGGCTAGAGTGGGTGCAACGAAGGAGTGTGAAGCTCCCAAATAAAAAAAAGCACAAAAAATAGTACTAAACAAACTGATCTCACCTTGAATGATCTCTAAACCTGCTGGAACTTCTACCTCTACGGCATAAAAATGACCATGTATAGCTCCTATACCCCTTTGGTTATGAACACCTCCATGACCACACCCAGGTAGAGGTCCTTTAGGAACACCCTGAGGTCAGCCTCCACCTGATCTGTTTCCCCTCAGTGGAGCAGGAGCATACTATCCATGTTGCTGAAATGGACTGGCTAGAAACTACTGCTGAGGTAGGCACTAAATCTGCCCACCTCCACTATACTGAGCTCAAATGGCCATCAGACACTGACTCTTAAGATTTCCATGGGCTCTGCAAGTGAAACACTTCATTCCCAATTTCATGGTAAAATCATGAGGACCTGAAGGCCGAAATGGAAACTGCTGAGGTCGGTTCCCTACTAGTCAAAGCCTTAAAGGCCCTAGCACCTGAAACCTACTACTGGTAGCCTTCCCCTTAGAAGAACCCTACTGGATCCCCTTCCATGGTAGACCTCCCCATGAGTACATCCTCTCAACTACCTTTTCCTTCTTTTGGACTTTCAAGTACATCGACAAGGTAAAGGGAGTAACTGTGTACTGGATAGAAGGACAAAGTGCCACCTCTAGATGTCTCGCATGAGACTCATCATCCAGAAAGAGATCTAGGGAAAAATGAAGTAGATCCTTAAACTTGATCCCTAGCTCCCATATTGACATACTCCCCTACTAGAGGGAGATTAAATCCTACCTATTCTCAGCCTTAATAGTTAAATAAAGGAATAATGCTTGGAAATCATTCTCGAAATTGACCCATATAATGTCAGTCTCCTTCCTCTCTCCTAGGTACAGTGCCCACCACTGACGCACAACTCCCTAAATTTAGCTCATTGCCAAAAGAACCCAGTACTCTTTCAAAGCCCAGATCAAGCTGAAGGTGATCACAAACTCCTTGATATATCTCTATATCTCCATGTATGAAACACTTCCCTTGTAATTTCCCAGAGTCTTATGCTGGAAAGAGCGTAGCTTCCTCTGCCACTGATCATCCTCCTCCGCTTGATCAACCCTTCATCGGTCGACTGGGTCAGCCTGCTGGGCCTCCACTGCCTGCACTACATGTGGATGATGATTGGGTTCCATAGATGAAAAAGGTAAACAAGTAACTCTTAAGCCCAAGTAGTATGAAATTTTATTTAATATTCATTTTAAATCATTATTTACTTCAAATTTCCCAAAACACCCAATTCAAATAGGAACATAAGTCATTATGATGCATGTACCTTTACTAGGGTCTCTACCCTAAAAATGGTGCAGCCTCACTTGGTCATTAGGTAGGCTCAGAGTCCTTGCATCGGATCACGGGGGACCCTAAAATCTCGTGTCCTAGCCAATCTTCCCTAGCCTATGCCACGTACCAAGATTGTCTGACACTATTTCCCTATCAACCCATGAAATCCTCATTATGCCTAACTCCAAACTCCATCATATCTCTCAACCATCAGCCTCTAATACCATTTTATCATGACCCCCTCCCTACAAAGATTCCCCTCCAAAGATGACAATAGAGAAAGAGAGATAATGACCCCCAAGTCCTTCCTCCAGTAGGCCTCAGGGTGGTGACTAGCACCAAGGGTATACAATTCTAACAAAATGTGAGGCATTACCCTTTTATATTAACCAATATCGGTAGATAAGATGTATCAACCTCAAAACAAATCCAAGACACACATATATAAAAGAAAGCCACATCCACCCCCACATGCATGTTTAAAACAAAACTAATAAAAAAACAATAAAAACTCCAAGGTAAATACCAATAGTAAAAGCTAGGTAGTGACACAACAACTGTCCAAAAGTCTAAACTAGTAATTCCCAACATGGTCCATATAGTCCTCCTAGAAACCTGAAAGCAGTTTTATATACATAGGGTGATCATACAAGTATACTTTATAGGAAAAACCAAAGTTGCTTGTGCACAAGTAAGAGAAACATACTAATGATCATGTGAGAAAATAGCAAAACCAAACATCACCTAGAAAGGTATACTAGCCATACCAACCTCAACAAGGAACGTTCATCAAGTAACACAAGTCAAGTAAAGTAATATAGTAAGCACATCGATAGTATGGGTACCCTACACAACTTCCCAATGGTTAACTACTCATACCCTAATAGAAAACATCATGGGGATTCCACACTCTTCCATAATTCCCAAGTCAAAACCCACCCGCACACACCTAGGCCTCATACCTAGTCCTTCAACCTGGAAAAACAAATCTTACCACATCCTGATCACAGACACTTTGGACACAACCATACCACATCCTGCCTATAGACACCTAGACCACAACCATACCAAATCCCACCTGTAGAAACCTGGGCCACAACCATACATCATACTAAAGACACCTAGGAAATCACACCACATCTCATCCTATAGATACCTAGGAAATCACACCTCACCTATAGACACCTGGGCCTCACAACTGCACCACAACCTGCCCGAATATTATTGGGCTACAGATGCCTAGAATAGGGAGCAGGGAAGAGCTAATGATCAGTTATCCATCCTCCCACCAGGTTGTTGAGAAAAGACACCCCCATGACAATGGGGGTGTTCAATACATAGTACTAAAATAGGGTGGGGTAAATATATATATCATAAGGAAATACAAAAAGATACATATATAGTACCAAACACTCAATCCCAACCTATGGATTCAAAACAATTTCTAACCAACCCATGACTTCCCCACTTTGATGCCACGCCTAAAATACACACACCAAATAACAATCCATAATACAATTTCATGTTTTCCATCCAATTTCATTTAACCATTTCCATTCATTATTAAACCGTTCATTTATTAAATCCATCACTATCAGGCAACTATCAAACACAATCCCTAACAAGCAAGACAACCAAGGTCATCTCAGAAGTTGAAAAGCCAAAAAAACTAAAGGAGATTTACATTCATCTATGTTTGATACCCATTCATGATATATCAATCCTAAGACATATGGTGAATCTTTATGCATGCTACTCATGGAGAAACCCTAGGAAATTTACACATACTAATCACCTCCATCATCATTATTCAAATTCATTCCACCCAATCCATCATCTCAACCACAATAAAACAACCTCCAACTCATAGCCACTCCCATCAACACCCCTTATCATAACCATAGGCAGCCCCTACTTCAAAAACACACCACACCCAACAACACAAACAAAACACAACCTAGTTGCAGTCCCACTGCACAACACCGCTCATCCACTCTGCAATCAATCAATCTCTCTACCTGAGATCCCATTACATGGTTAGGTTGATGTACCATTCACAATTCCATTCATTCCTCCATCAAAACCAACCCATATGCCACAACGTAACCACTTCATGACCCATCTAGCTCACACTCACAACCATAGTTATCCTAGACAACACCCCACCCCACATACTATAGCATAAGACAATTCCAGATTAAACAAGCATCCCATAATTAATTCTGCTTATTAATTCAGGGGATTATCACAGAAAATGCATGACCTAAGGAATATGTTCATTATCCAAGTGTACATAATTAACCATTTTCCATTTTCAAGTGTTTCGCAAGAACTAACCAACATGAAACTTGTTTAGTGTGCAAGCAAGGACCCCGACGACCATGATTTTTAGTAGGGCATTTAGCCCATACAATCACAACATTACGTACAAGAGTGAGGCTGTAAAAAGCATGCGAACACACCCCACTTCACTTTTTAATTTAATTATACAATTATTTATCATTTATTAGGGTGACAGAACTATGATCCATAGGAAAAAAAGTAAATCCCTCCCTCTTGATACACAATCAAAGAGAAACGAAGGAGAAACCCTACCTCAAAGAAGCTTTTCAATTCATCTAGGAACAACAGGGCGAAGAAAAAAGCCCACAAGTGACAATAGCACTACTAGAAATGCAGATTAACCTATTTCATACCAAAGGATAATCAAAATGCTACCCAAATAATCATCCCAATCCAACCTTAATTGTAGAAGCGAATTCTGAGGGGTAAGAACAAGAGAAAACATATGAAAAAGAAGGGGGGACTTACCACAAGTCGATAAATAATTACCTACGAATAACCACCAGATTAAATTGACTAAGGAGGGAGGAGTGGGGCTTGAAGGCATCCTCAGTGTGCCTAGGGTTTGTATAGAATGAGAGGAAAAGAGAGAATGGCTGAATGAAATAAAGTTTGGCCAAATGAAAACCTTAAAATAAAACTGGGTCGGGGGATTACATGACGTGTAATCCCCTTTCACACTGTGAACCCTTCCAGACAAGCTGTGGACCCGAGATTCATGTTGTGTAACCTCATTACATGGTGTATAATCCTCCCACTTTCAGCCTTTAGCACTCGAACCTCTCCAAAATCCCTCTAAACGTTTAAAAACCCCAAAACCTACAAAGTAATGGACTGTGAGGACATGAACCATTATAGATAAGAAGGTATTGATATTGGTTGTGTTCTTGGAACTAGATCAGTAATAAAATATACCACCCTATCTAGATTAATCTTGGAGAAATAATTTGGGAAAACATCAGGAAAACCCTGAACAATGGTGGGAAGACCAACAACAGAAGAAACATCATCGGGATCAACTGCAATAGTAATCAATAACTCTTAAGTTCTAGGAGGGATGGTCCCGCACGACCAGACCTCAGAGCCCACTCTCCCTTAAACACCTATGAGATCCCATAGGCCATAATAAATGAGACATGCTGATGATAAAAATCAACCACATCACGATGAGCAACAAGAAAACTCATCATGATGATGATGTCAAACAGATCCAGATCAAGAATAAGAAAGTCCTAGACTAACTCTGTGTCAGCTATAGATAATGAAAAAGGACACTAAGACACCTACTTTTTCCTCCTACCAAGAGGTGTCTCTATATTCATAAAAAAAGGACATGATTTCTATTGTAAGGTTAAGCATATCAAAAAAAATGGCCAAATATAAACGATTGGGAAGCACCAGTATTAAATAATGCAGTTGTTGTTGAGGATGAAATAAATAGGGTACCTCTCACTGTTGATGTACCCACATATACCTCTGCTAGAAACTTGTAAGAACCCGGTTTTTCGTATGAGGTACGGATCCTTTTTCTTTTTGGTTTAACTATTCTGTTGAGGCCTAATGTGGATGCGTAACTTGACCGAGGGAGTTACGGAGGTGTTTGGGGCTTGTTCGGAGCCTGGAACCAAGTTTTAGGCTGGAAATGGCCTAGAACACGGTTTGTGCATGGCCTGGTTAAACTGTGCACCTTGGTGCAGGCTTGGCAGAGGCAGGAGCATGGCCTGTGCACGGTTTGAGGAAATCGTGTGGGGTGGTCGTGCGGTTTCCCCTTGCCTTCCAGCAAGGTCCGCACGGTCTCCACACGGTTTTTCCAGACCGTGCGGGTAAACCGTGCGACCTACTGTGTTTTTAATATTTAATTAATTTTTAATTAAATTAATTAAATTTTATAAAAACCTAATCTAACTCTCTTCTTCAACCGGACAGCAAGGGGGAGGCGCCTGGGAGAGCTCTCAAGAGGCTACGGAGTGATTTGAGCATGTTTCTCTGTCCGATCTCCGTTTCAAACATCATTCGTCTTGTTAGATCTGCAACAGTAAGTCCTTAATTCCTTTTTAATATTTCTCGATTCTTCTGGTTATGACGAACATATATTGGATTAAGACTCATATGCCCTAATTTCTCATTCTTCATCTGTTCTACAGATTTCTTCCAAATCAGGACGAATCAGAGCCTGATACTGGATGAGATATCTAGTACGAGCCTAAGGTAGGTGGTCTCATGCTTTTCGTTGGTTGTCAAGCTGTTTATATATGTCGGAGTGTCGCGCTCCCACTTTTGGGGTGTCGCTTGAACCTGGAATTTAACCTCGTTATTACCTAGCATGTTGTAGGTAATCTGAATAGGATGGTATGTGTTTGAGTTAGGTTATACACCTTAGACAGGAACCACCCCTTGGGTGTGTTTCCTTGAATGGCTCTTTTAAGGATTTTGACCCAGGATGCCTATGAGGCATTCCTTTTCTTTCCCTTGTGGGTTGTTAAAAATGGAAATTTAATATGATTGAAATTGCAATAAGATGAAATTGTAATTGAAATGGTTTTGGGTATGGGATGGAGTTTTTCCCCTTGACCCTCGTATGCTAATTCTTGAATTGCTAGACCATGTGAGTTAAATGCTTTTGAACTGCTTAAAATGTGAAACAAAGTCATGGGTGAACCATGGAACCAATTTAAGTTTCCATGGACGGGGCTCATACGAGACTTGTTACTGAAATGCCGAGTGAATCATGGGTCCAGTGTGAGATGCCATAGACGGACTCAACAGGGCATGATTTGTCATGGGAGATACCCGGATATTATTTATAGGATCCCGAGGACGGCCTCAGATGACGGACTATACCACACCTAGAGCGAGGCTGGGTACCTAGGAGGTTTCCCAGAACGGGCTTGTAGGGTGTTGGTGGACTTTCTCCCTGAGTGATGTCTGGTCTCCGATTTGAGTACTCCAGGAACAGGTTCAGGGAATGGTTTGTACACTTGAATGAAGTGATTAATGAATGTAATGGATACTTGAAGCGATGTCAAGCCAAAGAACAAGCTTGGGTCGGTCTTGCTATTTTCCTTGTTTACTGTTTTCTATATTTCACTACCTGTTTTATATATTCACTGAAAGATTAGCACGAATATTTGGTGGTTTCCTACTGGGATTTAGTCTCACAACCTATTTGGGTCATGTTTTTGGACCCAAGAAGATTATATGATTTCAGGTAATGATAAGGGGAAAAGGCCTAGTACAGGTACCTGACTTGCTGCTCAGAGTAGGAGTGCACAGAACCAAGATGAGGCTTACGATGCGACTGGGGATGCATTTTGGTTTCTTTTTGGTATTTTTTGTACTTTTATTGTGTTGCATTTACTTTCACCATCCTATATATATTAAATCCTTCTATTTATTATCTATTTCTGTTGTCTATGTGTTGTCTATTAGTTACCTTCTTTCGCTATTGTATGTTTATAATTACATTGTGATACTTTGGTAATGAGGGAATAGTCTCCCCACGGACTCACCTAGGCCCTCACTGCTAGTTGTCAGCCTCTGGCATTTGGGGAGATGCACTTGAGGCTATGTGGCGACCGGTCCGGCTACCGAATTGAATGGTAAGTCGGGTCGGGACGTTACAAAACTCATATACTGCATGAAAGTGCTTCACTCCCAAGGCATGTGGCTGGAGCCCTATAGTCTTTGAAGCATCTTACTGCATCGCAGTAGCCTTTGGAGTTGATGATCCCTGACCATATTGAGATGTATACATAGCTTGAAAAAAACACAGTAGATGACCATAACACTCACGGTTGTTACACATCTTAGTTGGTGAAGGACAAGAATGTCGTTTTTTTCTGACCTTACCACACTAATAGTAAGTCGAAGGCACACCACTAGCTATAACTAGAGGTTTCAAAGAGGCATGATACTGAGAACCACCTCCACCGCTCCTACAATGATCCTTAAACTTCCTCTTTTTCCCTAGAGTTCCATTAAAGCTATCACTAGGTGGAAGAGAAGGGGAAGAATATTCAGACTTTATTATTATATTCATTTATTCCATCATAGACCTGTCCACTATCTTTGCATAGGTCAAAAGATTAAACATAAATATTTATTATCTAATATCTGATTAAAAACCCTACAGGTACTTTTGAGCTTTCATCTAGTCATTTTTTACAACCTCTAGTAAAAAATGAACCATCTCAGCAAATCAATTGGTGTATACTGACATTGAACACTCTCCCTACTACAAAGAGAAGAACTTTAGAGATTTCACTACCATCAGTGAATCTAGAAAAAACTTCTAGAAAAAGAGAGTCTTGAAACCCTTCTAGTCTAATCCCATGTGCCTATATTCCTATACCATGGAATCCCACCAACACTTTCTAAGACCCTCAATTTTTAACGTTTCACACTTTACCTTGATATTCTCAGGTGTTTCTAAGAAGTTAAAGATATGGTCAATCTTATCAAGCTAATCCTCTACCTATTGAGGTTCATTTATACCTTTAAAGGATGGTGGATTCTCACACAATAACTCATATGATTGATCCCTTTCTCCTATAACTCCTAGTTGTACCTCTACAAATACATCCTAAACTTGTGGTGCATTCTAATCAACAGCATGAACTGCTTGCATGATATCCTTGATAAAGTTTTGATCCATCATAGGATTCCTTTGAGGAGTATCAATTGCACCCACCTGAGTAACTCATATAATGCGTCTCAAAGTCATAATATTTCACACCAAAACAAAATAAATGATTATAAAACAAAACAATCTCTATTAAAACTAGAAAACCCATAAGTAAAAATAGATATTCACATAAAGAACTCAAAATATGACATGTGCGTCCCAACATCCCATGGTAACTTGAGTCTCATCATGGTAATATGTAACACCCCAAGATTCCACGGTACGCTTCTCTTTGAATAATATAGTAGCGTGTGTTGTACGCAACTTTGAGTTCTAACACACACCACAACCAATCAAACTAGCCATTATGAATAGTAATACCCACTTTTTGAAATTTTATACATTTTATCTTTCAAAATGGACTTAATTTTTGGATTCTTAATATCTAAATTAGCTTTGGGTGAATTTTTGGTACTTTTCTGATAACTTTCATATTTTGATGAATAGTGAAATTTACTAAATTTTAATTAAAAACAACTTTTTTAATCGAAATAATTAATAGTAATAAATTATGAATTTGAGTGGTTTTAAATTATATTTAGAATATATTTTTACAATTTAATCCAATGTTTTTCATTGGACATAATTTCACATTTAAACCGGACATAAACAAGTGTCAATCTTTTGAAAGTTATTGTTTCTTAAAAACACGCTTTTTGTTTTGACAGCGGGAATTAATTTTAAATTAATAAATGCAACTTTTATGTTTTTAATTTGGTAAAATAGACTTTATTATTGAATTCAGAATATCAAAATTAGATTAGGGTAAATTTTTGGTATTTTTCTGAAAACTTTTAATTTTTGATGAATAGTGAAAAACACTGAGTTATAGTTTAAAACCGAATTTTTATTTAAATAATTATTTATTTTATTTAAATTATTTAATGTCAAAATAGATACATAATACCTATATAAGTTCAATTTAATTCATTGGAGTCGGTTTATAATAATTTTAGATATATAAAAATTTCATTGAACTTTTCACCATCTTTTACCCACCTCCTAAGAGTTTTTGCAAATTCACTTAAAACTTAATTTTACCACTTCAGTGAGCTGAATTTTGAAAATCAGAGAGACAAAGTTAATATCAAGGAGTAAAATGTGGTTTAATAAGATGAAAATAATTTTTGGTGAATAGTACCTTTTTACTTTTATTCACCACGGTTAAAAGTAAATAGGGTAATTAAGGGTAAAAATGATATTAATATTACCCTCACACATGTCCTAATTCTATTGTACAAGTTTATCTCGACCAAAAACAACCTTAGGAATAAAATATTATCATTTAGGTCCACTTGGATTAGATTAGGACATTTATTATTATTTAATTCAAAGAAGAGTTAAAAGAGTTAAAATCAAAGTTTAATAACTAAAACATTTTTAATATAGGGTTTTACATAAGATAAATTCAATTATAAATATTCATTAGAAATATAAAAATATTTCCTACATCAGGGTATTTTATTTATAATTTTTAGACATTTAATAAATAAATTTATTTATGACACAATGATGATGCAGTAATTACCTTATTCATGAAAGAATCAAATAAATGGTATTATAAATATTAAAATAAATATAATTTCAAAGTTTTTATGACATACACAAATTTTCTAGGTGAATATGACATGTTAGTATTGATTAAATGTATTTTTTTTAAGTAATCATGTTGTTATTATTTTAACAAAAAACAAATACCAAATAGTGTAAAAATTGACATAAAATAGTTTTTAAAACAAATATTATATTATTAATTGATATAATGGTCCTAAAAATCTAATGTTCGGCCAAAAGACTTTTTTATATATATATGACATTAATGAACCAATTGGGGTTAGATTGGCAGTATATAGTAAGTTTATTAACCATATATTGTAAGAATACAAGAAGACATGGTAAAAATTAAACTATTTAACTTAGAGTTAAATCTAAATGATAAGGTTAAAATGGTAACCTAAACTTGTCTAAAACCTATTGGTTAAGTTTTTTTCGACCTATACCCACCTTATAATTTAAATAATCAACTTTTGAGCCATTAGAAACCGAATATGGATTTATTATAAAATAATATTTTAAGTTTTTCCTAAGGTGACCCTCACCCCTCTTATAAAAGGGAACTCCCCCTTCTCTCTAATTCACACCTTCTAAGCCATTTGGATAGGCCAAACCCTGCCAAAATACCATCTAAAATATCCTCCCTTCATCCTAGGGTCATTAGTTTGATCATAAAGCCAACCTAAGGATCCCTTTTGATCAAATCAAAAGGATGAACCCGAAGAAGAGGTAATGATTTCACCACCCTCTTTCAAGTTCCTTTCTTCTTCCACTTCCTTTCTCTTTGTTGTTTCCATTATAAAATAATAAATCCAGTATATTATATATACTGTTATGTTATTATAATTATGGTACAACCAAAATCCATTATTCTATCCACCCTTTGAATGACATGTCATCATATGTGCGTACGTACGGCTTACCGTCTCCACGTCGTGGTGTAATTGTTATTCAATACATTATTACTTGGATGGGTATAATAATGATGTGTATTTGATGTAAATAATAAATATAACATGATAAGGATTCTTTATATATTATATACCATCCAATTATATATTATATTAATATCAAAAGAATGATATTTTCGCTCGTGCGTACGTACGGATTACCGTCTCCACGACGCGATGAGATTCATTTCCAAGTTCACCATTCATCGACAATTATAAAAAAACATATTACTAATAAGTATGTAATATATGAAATAATAATTATACTGTATATATATATTTATATATTTATATATATAAGTATTTATGTACTTACATATATCTTATTCACTTACTTCCATTCAATACTATATGAAAACAGAAACAGCGTTTATGAGTACGTACGGACTACTGTATCCATAAACAGTGATTTCCATTTCATATATATGTCTATTATAAATTTTTATATTTTAATATATATTATAAATAAATAATTTTTTATATTCTGTAAGTATTTAAATCATTATCTAAGTGATACAATCACTATTAACAAGTTAAAACACGTACGATAAAGAAAGCGATTATTACCCAGAATATTAATATAACATGGAAAGTATTATTAAATGGGTAGTATAAAGTCATAAATGAATAATGTATGATATCATAAATATTAATATGGTTCTGTTATAATTTAATAACATACTATAGTCTTCATACAGGAGGCTAAACGTACCCTCGACTAAAGGAAAGTGCAAGGTAAGGGGTTTTCATCTCACTCCTTATTCCCGTGAGATTCATGCCATATTGCCACTATTACGTTTTGTGTGATGTATGTACTATCCATAATTGTATTATTTGTGTAATACACTTTAATTTATGTGTATTTACATATTCATTGTATGATACCGCTTTCATGGGGTGTATGTTTTTTAAGTTACCAAATTGGTAAGGGTTAATTTCACAATCTCTTTATTATCCGAGGTTGCTTTTACGTAAGTATCTACTGGGACATATTTATTATCCATGTCCATGTTTTATGAAAGAGTTTTCAAAGGGATTATTTTAAGGGACTTTTTACTAAAACATTATTTCAAATGTTTTAAATATTTATTCTTCTAAATCTTTCTCATTAATGTCCATGTCTTCAAAATGGTTTTTAAGGATTTATTTATATGGACATGAATGTTTTTTAAAATGTTAATTCCTTTCAAAAGTTTCAAAGTGGTATGGGATGCTTTGATTCAAAAATTTCTTTAAATTTCTTCTTTTCTAAATTGTGTGACTTTTAAATGTTTTCAAGAAAAATGGATATTTCTCTCAAAGAGTTTTACAAATCATTTTCATCTATGTCAACATCCTTTGATGAATTTTAAACTTGTTTGAAGATGATTTATTATGATACAAATCTTCCATATTGTATTGAAGGTTTTGTGATATGTTTGACTATAGATGAGTTATTTTTATGCCATTAATGGTTTATGATTAATGTTTTGGAATTTTGTATGCTAGTTTTAATACGAATGTTTATGTTATATTTCATACTCTTCTTAAGATGAATGTGTTGGACTAGTATGTTCCGGTTTGGGGTCCGATTACAGCAGACCCTCCGGGTTGGTTTCCGGTTATTAGAGGCACTCCGGGTTGGTGTCCGGTTATTAGAGGCACTCCGGGTTGGTGCCCGGTTATTATAGGCACTCCGAGTTGGTGTCCGGTTATTAGAGGCACTCCGGGTTGGAGTCCGGTTACAGAGGCTCTCTGGGATGGAGTCCGGTTACAGAGGCTCTCCGGGTTGGGTTCCGGTTATAGTTATCCCTTAGTTCTTGGCACGAGGCCTTGACACAGAAATTAAAGTTCGGAATTATGAATTTTCATCGTTATGAAAGTGGTTATTGATATTGCATGTGATTATTAGATTAGTAGAATATCCATGTGAATAAGTAAATGGCATTATTTCATTTTATTTCTGCCATATTATGTTTAAGTTCAAGTTTAAAAGGATTTTGTTTTAGTTTTATACATTTCCTTAAATGTTTATGCTTATTTTTGAAAGTTTCTGCTGTATTGCTTACCCTTACTGAGCGTTTGAGCTCACCCCTTTCTATGTTTTATTTTCCCAGGATTCCAAGAAGTGTATTGTGATTGATATGCAGGGTTAAGCCAAAGGAATAATGGCATTTATAAAGAATTATTTATGTTGTTTTGTATGTTATAAATTGTAATGTAACATTCATGTATGTAATCTATTTTCCAAGACTGCTAAACTGGTCGGTCTTTCGGGACTTTATTCCTTGTAATCATGCCAATGTATTAAAGTAATGCACCGACTCTGGGTAATTGGGGTCGGGGAGTTACATAAGAGATCGACAAGCACTAACTAAAATATACCTCTCAAGCCCTGAAAATCTTATCTCTAGTCTACCAAATGTCCCAAGACAAGGAATCTTGAGTAAATACCACCTTTGATTCCATTTTGTAATGAATTGACCTGAATATTCTCTCAAACTAGTACCTGAACTGACTCGGCACATACCCGAAAGGCATTCCTGGTCCCCACAGCCTAGAGACTAGAACCCAGGAATCGAACAACAAATAGAGGGAATGATTTCACCCAACCTAAAGTAACAACATGGTGTATATATATATATATATATGATAGAGACAATAACAGAAAATATAAACATATTCCATAATAGAATACCAATAGTATAAACCAAACAACTTAAGAGAATAATAAATCTCTAAGTACAATTACAACCACAAAGAACTACCAAAATAGGAAAAACAACTAATCCATGTGATGTCATGGGAAAACTCTTACCATCTCACCACCATCTACCCATCCCAACTGAAGAAAACCACACTTCCTCATTGTGGCACCTTCCCTTTCACTACATCGAAAGACATAACAAGGTCTACACACCACCAAATAGGTACGTAGAGTGTGAGATAACATGCTTAGTAGGGACTCACCCAGGTGTTCCAAATCAAATCTCTGAACAATAATCCAAATGTTCTCAACTATAAAGGAAAATAAGTCATGATAACATTTTAATAGTTTTTATATAAAAATCATGTAAAAACAGTTTAATTTCCCATTTTTACACATTTCCAAATAAAGCGGGTAAATATGTTTCAAATAATTTTATAACCATATATCTAAAAAGATATATCATGTCAAAAATAAATAAAATCATACATCATATCCCATATCAAATCCATGCTAGTACAACAAAATAGTACAAACCAAAAGTAACCCAAATTAGTAAAGAATCATAGGAAACTATATGCCAAGTATCACACTAGGTCATAATATCTAGGACACTCATACCTAACATAAAAAATCATGTATTCATCAAACCACTAGACATATGTATTGAGTATATAGGGAATAGGAACACCCCATAAAGTGAACCCCCCAATAGTTCCAACAAGTCCCTAGAACAATAGGCCTAGAAGTAGAGATAAACCCCATGAGAAAATCTTCTAACAGTGGACAATACTTATTACTATAACTTGAACCTAAGTACCCAAGGCTTCCTATGTGATATATTTTCTAAATCAATTCATCATTTCATTTCCTCATTTCATACTTTGAAAACTATTTCACAAAACCATTTTATAATGTTTTGAAAACCCTTTTCATTTACCAAAACCATGGGAAAACCATCTTTTATAAAAATCCAATTCCACACACACATATCCAATAAATCATATCATTCCATTTCATTTAATAAAACAATTTATCAAAACAAGGGAAATGTAGTTCACCAACATAGGATAGAGATAGAACCACCTACCTCAAAACTTGGGGTTGCACACACCTAAAAAGGATCTAACAACAAGAAGAACACAACAATAAAAAAGGAGGACCTAGAACCAATCTAAAAATATTTTAATTTATCCATTTCAACAAAATGGTTGGTGAAGAAGAGGAATTGAAACATACCTCAAGAACAAACACCCATTGCGCCTCAACCAACAAAGGAAATGGCCCCCAGAATAAGATTGCACCACGAATCTAGAATAGAAGCAGAGGAATCATCACCATAGGTCAGATAATCTGATAAGGCAATGCATAAAAACTACCATAATCAAATAAATGAAGAATTGTAAATTATTACTCACCTAGAGAGACACAAACCAACTTCCATGGAGATCAAACACTAAACGGATCAATATGGATCGAATGGAGACTCCCAAAATCATCAGAGAAGCCTTCTAGGTCAAGAGTCAAAGGATCTGTGGAATAATGAAATGAAACATCATTCGTATGATGCCCAAAAATCCATTCTCGTGAAATTTACATGGCATGTAATCCCTTTACACATCGTGTAATCTGAGAGGTTCACATGCATTGAAAACCCCATCACCTTTTTAATAAAAACTAACCTTTTAATATTACACGGTGTGTACTCACATAATATTATGTACCTAATTAATGAAATATTCCTGGAAAAACTTATATGGTGTGTAATCCCATTACACAACATTTATTTCTCCTACAGACTACAAAAATTGTATATTCTTACAAAAAAAACTCAACCCAAATCGGGTGTTCTCCAAACTCGGGGAGAACCCCACAAATCCATTACACATTTATGCCTAGATTCCATTAATTAAAATAAACATCCATCCCTTAAATTTAATTAATTTTTCTCATAAAATGTTCTCCATCCTTGGGATCCCCAATACACACCCAATTCAAGAGGAAAACAAGCAAAGAGAAGGGAATTAACTGAAAGTGGGTAATAATATGTTACATTTCATGAGGCATATTATAATACCATGTCATTTAATATAAGAACACATCTTAGTCCCTTCTTCAATGTAATAATTTATATCAAAATCCCTTATCCATTGAGAGGTAGTGTAATCATAGGTACACCAACTGACCTTATCTTTAGTTCTTTAAAATTCTATGCACATTCATATATCTAAAGGAACTTGGATTCCTTCCACATCAACTTGGTTATTGGATTTTATATCTATGAGAAAATTCTCACAAAGAATCAGTGGTATCCATATAACCTAAGAAAAATATATATTTTGATCACTATGGTTGATATGGTTCATTTTTCAATAATTTCCATCTTAGAGGGATCCATATATATACCCTCACTTATGATCACATGACCCATGAATGATAATTTCTGTAGCCGAAATCCACACTTGCTAAATTTAACATACACTTTATCCTTACTCAAGGTCTTCATCATAATCCTCAAATGATCTATGTGATCTTCCTTTCTCTTTGAATATATAATAATATCATCTATAAATACTATCAAAAACTAATCAAGGTAATCTTTAAAGACACTATTCATTAGATCCATAAAGATAGTGGAGAGATTGGTAAGTCCAAATAGCATAATTATAAATTCATAATTACCATGCCACATATAGAAGGTTGTCTTGGGTATATCCTCCTTATTGAACCACAATTGATGATATCCAAAAAAAGGTCAATATTTGAAAAGTATTGAGATCCATGTAGCTGATTGAACAAGTCATCAATACAGGGTAGAGGATAATTTTTCTTGATAATGATATTTTAAAGTTCTTGATAATCAATACAAAGATGCCTTGGGTCATATTTCTTCTTAAAAAAGAATATTTTCACCCCATAGTGATGCAATCAGGTGTATGAATCCATTTTCTAGATTCTCCTAGAGTTGTTTCTTTAATTATAACAACTCAATTAGGGCCATTATATAGGATTATTTGAAATTGGTATAGCATTAGGTATGAGTTCTATTGAATAATAAACTTCCTAATTCACGGGAAGACTGGGAAACACTTTTGTAAATACATCAACATATTTCAAAAAAATAGTAATATATTTGATGTCTAGTTTCTCCCCAACCATTTGAGATAATTACCCCTCATTAATAGCTAGTAATACCCATATAATTGAATTAATTTCCATTGGAAGTTCATGTTCATACTTACACCTATATACAATCGTAGTTTGATTTGTATTATCATATATGACTTACCTTCCTCAGAAATTGATATGATATCTATATAAAGTGTTCCAATATATTCCTAATATCATATCAAATTCAACTAGATGGAGAATAAATAGGTTTTTAGTAATCACATTCCCACAAACTTCTATCATAGAAGAGATATAGAATTTTGATTCAATCATCACACCATTAATAGCTTTCATTGATGATTCAACATCTAATATTTTAGGTGGTGATTTGATTCCCTTAGGAAATTATTCAGATATAAAAGAGTGGGTAAAACCAAAATCAAATAAGACATTTTTAGTTATAGAGTAGATAATAAGTATAAATTTCACTACTTTATTCTCATGACCCACTTTTGTGGTTGTGATCGCATGAGATTTCCCTATGTCTCTTAGCATATGAGGTTTCTGGTGTTGATTTTAATCATTAACCCATGGATTAATGCACTAATTGGAATAATTTACATACTCCCGGAAATTATAGAATTGGAATTTGGATGTCGAATTCAATTTATATTTCTCTCTATTCATTTCATTGGTTGGACTCTTCACATCACTTCGATATTCAATTTCTTGATGGCATTAATTTCCACACTTAAAACATTTATTAGTCCCCTTAAAGAAATTTATCCCATGATTCTTTTCACACCTTCAGAATAAATAAAGATTAATTTTATTTCCTCTGGGTTTTATTATTTGAATCTATTCAAAGATTCATTACTGTATTCTTTTCCCTAAAAACCATGTGAATAATGGGAATCTCCACTCTTCATTTATACCTTGAGATTACATTGAATGATTTCTTTATAGCTACTAAAGTCCCTTAGGAATAATTCCTTTTGGAGAAATGGATTTATTAAACTAAATAATTGATCAAATTTTCTTTTAAGGTTGATTATAAAACCATAAGTGTACCTTCAAGTCTAGTGAAATTTTCCTCATAAGTGCTTATGGATTCGTCATACTTTAGTTTAATCTCAAGGAATTAAATTTACATTATTATGTGAAGATTTTGGGGATGTTACTTATTTAAAAATACCCTTTTAAACACTTCCCATGTCATGGTATCAATATTCTCCTCTTGCCTCATATTCTTAATTAGATTCCACCATTGGTCAGCTTCACCTTCCAAATGATAAACAACCAAAACAACCTTTTCATTCTTTGAGAACTAGAGAATGGAAAATATATTTTTAGTAATAAAAATCCATTTCTCGAAAATTATTAGATTAGATAACCCACTAATGGAATATAGGAATTGCCTCATGAAAGACTCAATGGTGTGTTGCTCCTTCCTTTGGTCATTTTGAAGCTCAATGTGATTCGTATCTTGAGAGAGTTGAATGAGTATAGTGATAATATTTTTTATTCTAGATCACATTCCATTCATTTTCTCATAAGTAAAAGCATTTTATTGTCCATCACAATCATTATAAGAATAATTCCTCCTAGTTCTAACCATTTACTAAAACCAAAAAGAATAGTATGAGTATCAATCATTTTTAGTCAAAGTGAGAAATTATAGAATCATAAAAATCATTCCAAATATGTCTTAAATTATGAAACCTTATCATCCTATGATACTTTAGGTTCATCCTAGATTTCTTTTAGTTAATCATAGGATGTTTTAGGTTTTATTAAAATTTTCCTCATAAATTAATCTCCAAAAATAACTACATCATGCTCTAATATCAACTGATGTGTACTAATAATTACATACATAAAATATTACATCATTTTAGATGAATATTCAATATATATCACAATAATAAAATATGTAAAACTATAAAGGATTAGTGTATTTGAATACTATATACATGATTAACTTATTTAATGAATGATACTAAACATTTCATATAAATTTCTTCCCACATATAACCCTTCTTAGATATACCCTATTCAATACCTTTCTCCATAACCTGTGGAAAAATATACAAAAAAAAGGGTGATTTTAGAGGTTCAATAAGAGAAAACATGTGAGATATCAATCGATGATCATAATTGAACATTATATAAGTATAAGGACATGAGAACTTGATCTTAACTTATGAAAAAATACCCAACATATCATAGACCATAAATCATGAGTCATGGCATAAATATTTTTCATAAAAAAATACATGAATCATAAGAGTATGGAATCATTAATAATTAATCATGGTCTAAGAGACCATATCATAAGTATAAGACATAATTTTATGGAATACACATAATCATGTAAAATCATTTCCTTATTAAAGGATCACTACCAAATATATCATAGAGGATAGAGTCCCATAGTGGATTGGTTTCACTCTTCATTCCTATCATTTCCTTAGTCAAGGCTCACTACTAAGAATATCATAGAGGATAGAGTCTCTTACTAGACTAGGTTCACTCCCCATTGCAGTTTATATTATCTCATGAGACATAAATATTTACCAAATGAACTAGAGGGATATATAATTTCATTCCCACCTGTCATATAATGAAAAACATACATAAGTGTTCCAAAATATCATAAAAACATTCATCATTTCATTATAGAAAAATTAATCCATGGGAAATAAATGGGTTTCATAAAGTTATCCTTATTAAAATTATCATAAGTTATCCAGAGAAAGAAATTTTATGGTTTCATAAGATAATATATATCCTTAGTAAAGCATAAAAATTCTTAAATTATGTTGACAAAGATGAAAAATATCTTTTTTAAAAGCATTTAAAATGTGATTTAAAAATCAAGATAAAACATCCCTTTTCTTTTGTTAACTTTTAAAAACTAAAATTCCTAGAAAAATAGGTATAGTATTTTATTTGTAGAACCTTTTAAACATTTAAAGTAATCTTTATAATTAAGTAAGGATGTTATGGTGAGAAAATACATTCATGTCGTATATATTAAAAGTGGTCATTCTTTTTACAATTTTGTAAAAATTCAAAAGTGGTTCATACTAAAAACCTTTGAAAATATTAATTTTAATATTTTTTAAATAAATTTAAAGATATTTAAAATGAACTTTTTAAACATTTAATTATATTAAAAAAATTCCATAAACCAATTTTAAGAACATGGATATGGAAGAGAATGATTCATGATTAGAAAGAGGAAATAAGGTTGGATTTTCATAAAACCATTCACTCGATCATTTTAAGTACCAAAAAGATGAGAATGAAAGGAAAATATGAAAATTATATAAATAAACATAGGAGAATAAAATTTATAAGGTTTAATAAAAATATAGATTATATTACTTCCCCCATGTAAATTTAAACATGAAAAAATCCAATTAAAATGATATTACAACATAAACCCTTATGCCAGATCATGAATTTCTTCATATGCGGTCTTAAACACTTATATAATAAATTTAGATTTATTATAAATATATACCAGAACCATATTCATGCTTATATTACAATATAACTTTCCCTTATAATTTCTAATTACCCCTTTATTAAAAAAGTTTCATTAAAATCAAACATTTGGGTGTTAACTATTGTGTTTCCCATGAAGGTTTTAGTTCAATGGTCCTGATAAATTCAACTTATAAATGGTTTCATCATATCTATAATCTTAATAATTTCTTAATTATAATAGTTATTCATTATATAAACTTTTATAACCATTCATTTAAATTGGTGATGAAAAATGAATTACATTGATTCTTGGAGACGTTGGTCTATACATACGCATAAGTGGTGTTTTCATTTTACAATGAATAAAAAAATGGTAAATAATAGTATATCATTAAATAATAATATTATTATTATAAATTTATTATATATTCACTAAATATATCCTTATACTATCCATACTAATCATAAATAAAAATAAATAAATCACATCGCTTAGTGGAGGTTGTAATCAACTTGTATTCACGAGCAATGCTTTAGTTTTATAACGGATGGTAGGGTAAGAAGTTAGATAGTATTTTATCTTAAAATAGTCATAATTATGTTTTAAAAATAATATATTTCTATTAAATACATTTATATAACCATCCATGAGATACATTGATGAAAAATAAAATACATTGCTTCATGGAGATGGTAGTTTATACATAAGCATGAGCGATGTTTTTAGTTTCCATTAGATTTAAAGGAGATATGAAATGGTCATACAATTATCATAAAAAAAATAAGTATAATAAATATGATAATTTAGACATGTTGATATGGTTATAAATTATTTATATGTGGTTAAGGAAGAAAGAAACTTGAAATAGATCGGTAAATAAAATTATATGTTCTTTAGGTATCTTCATTTAGATTACACCTTAAGACTTATTGAGATTGTATTTTTGTGAGACCAATACCTATAGGAAATGGGGAGGAAATTTGGGAAGGTATTTGGGTATGTTTTTTCTGAACTAGAGTGCTCAAGTGGTGTGGATAAGTGAGAAGAGGATGTTCCATTTTATAAGTGAGGTGGGTGGGAAACTTGTAAATACTTGAAACTTTATTATATAATATATGTCATACTCAATTAAAGTGGATAAAAATTCTAATATTTGTAAATATAATAAGGGTAAGGTAAAAATTTAATCAACCAATGGTATTTAATAATGTTTTTTATATTATTTTAAACCTTGTCTCTTAGGTTATCTCCCCCAACCCTTTTAACCCTTACCATGGTAATAAGATTTTTACCATGGTAACTATTCATTATGGCTAAAAATTAATTTGACCTTATTAACTAATATTAATTATATTGATTAAAAATATCTAATAAATTTTATAAGATTCAATTACTATAAGTTCCAAAAATTAATTCTAATATAATCACATAAAAACGATTTTTATAAAAAGGTATTTTAATGCGTAAAGATTAATTTATATTTATTTAGGCCAAAGATTCTTGAGTTGTGTTGATTATTACAAATTTATTGGATTATTATTAAGTAAAATAAGTTTATTTTAAATTTGAACCATGAAAAAAACTTAAATGAATCATTGAATCACCTCATTAAATTTAAAGAATCAAAAATAGTTTTTTATTAGAATAAAATCTAACTTAGGTTCCAAAAAGTCAAGCATGGGTTTCTAAAATAAACATAATAATTTTAAATGATTTATTTTACTTATTAAAAATATATTTGGTCAAGATAAAGGTTTCACATACTTTTAAGCCAATATTATATTATAATTATGTCCTCGAATTTATTGTATTCGTAAAAATGGTATTTTCACTATTCACTAAAAAATCAACCAGTTTAGAAAAATAAAAAAAATCACCCTAAAATAAATTCTACATGATGAATTCAAAAATTGAGTTCATTTTTTTAAAATCAAATTCTAAAATTTATAAATTTGTCTTTAAAATAAAATATATATAATATAAAATAAAAAAATTTAAACAAAACCTTTCTATTGAACTATGAATAATTAAATTGGTACTTATTATAATTGATTTTACTCATTATGTTTCATTTAATTGTCTCATAATATATTATAATTTTTATTATTACAAGTCATTATTCATTTTTTTTGTGTTTTTTGAATCACAAGCTATTGAACACATTGAATCTATTAAAGAGAAGTATATTCTAAAATCTTGGTGTGTTAAACTCTTACCCCTTTAGTTAAACTTTTTTAAATTTTTTCCATTTAAGAATGTTTTAAATATTACTTATCTATGATACTTTTTTATTTAAAATGAAAATTTTTCTTTTATATTTTTACTTCAAACTATCATTTCATGGTTTATTTCATAAGGGTTCTGCATAGAGAGTGGGACAAAAACCTGTTAGGCTTGATAGCTCACACCCTACTTACACCCTTTGGGTGTATGAAGATCTTGGTTTGTCTTATTTGATATATTTTACATGTGTAGATAGAAACATTTCTTTTTATAGTCATTAGACCATTTTTTCTAACTTGTGGTGTTCTTGAACATGCCACGAGTTTTGTGGTGAACCAACTTAGGTATCAAGAGAGGATATTTTGGGTTGATTCGCTACACATAGCTCTATTTAGGAGTTATCAATGATTTAACATAATTCATGAACACATGGGATAAAAATAATATATTTTAAAATATTAAACATTTATCAAGAGCCTGCAACAACATAAAATTTATCCAACCACATGAACACTTAATAAAATATTAAATTAAAATATTCCAAAGGATTTAATGAAAAATCCAGGTTTTTATATCATAGTATATGTTATAGAAGAATACTTGGCTAAAGAGTGAAGGTGTGTTCTTTATTTTCTATAAAATTTTCTAAATATCTCATGGTTATATCTTTTTCTATGGGTTTTTCTGTTTCTTATAATATATTTGGTCATGTTTGATGTCTATAAAAACCCAACTATATATTTTATATTGATCCTTATTATCCAAGGTTAATAATATATCTTGCATGTGAACATTTATACTTTGATACATTTATTATATCAAACTTAAGGTTGAACTAAACAAGGGATGGTTAAGTATATTTTTGACCACGTAATAGTTTTTTCTTAACCAAGATGATATTTTCCACCTATTTGATATTTATGATATATGGGTCCTCAATCAAGTTAAATTGAATAAATTCATTATCATGCTTATTTGGGTGACATGTGATGTTCTCATCTACATGGATGAATGATATGTTATATATTCATCTAAATTGGTCAGTCTACTTCAAAGAATCAATAATAGATGAGGTGGCCTATGTGAAATTGACATATTCCATGTCTCATGGTTGTACTAAATGTCTTGGAAAAATGAATTATATGAGTATGTATATTATATATGAAGATAAATTTGGTGTACATTCTCATATAGAGTTACATATGTTTTATAGAGATCATGTTAGATCTCATTATATCTTGAATAACTAATAAATTTTTCTACAATTCACTCTTGGATTATAGAAATGATTTATAAATTAATAATCAGTATCAATGCTATAATAAATAAATTTTTCTACGGGCCTTGTAAGGGTTCCCCGTCATCCCTTGAAAGGGAGGTTATCAAAAATCAATAAAAAAAATAAGGCCTTCGGGCCATTCAGGTAGGCTATAAAGTCCCATATTTTTACTCATAAGGTTGTGTAATGGTGAGTTATTTTGAAACAAAATATAATCTAAAATAAGAGAGCTAACATGTTGGTTTTAGTTTATATGATATTTTTACTCAAAAAAATGGATATGACTTCATAACTTGTTAATAAATGTGTGTAAAGTTTATGAGGCTTTAGTGAAAGTGAGAGATTAAATAATATATGCACTAAAGTCCATATCCCAGGCAGCAATACAGGCTATATCACTTTATACATTATATATTGAGTGATGTGATATATTTTTTATATACAATATTGCATACACTATATTTTATTATTAAATATATATTATCATTTACCCATATTATATATCATTAAATGATGTGTTTATTTAAATTTAATTCATGTTTTGAATAATTTAAGAGTTCAACAGTCACTAATGAGTCAAATATTATAACATATGATGTATAAAAATGAGTGTCAAGTATTCGCTTTTGAAATGTATAAAATATTTAAGGCTCCTTCATTAATACAAGAGATCTATAAAAAGGATTTCACATATTCATTATAGGATACAACATACTGAGTTACACTTATTGAAACTCTTTTTGTTCATTCTTTCTTCCTAAATTGAAATTAGGTACTAGCTTACCATGGAAGAGTATAAAGGTCCTTAAAAAACATTTGGAGATTTCACATATGGTGGATTAATTTTTTAGAAAAGAAATCATTGATTATTTTTAATTGATCTCCATCAACCACGTGACTAATGGTCTACTAGACAAGAGGTGTATACTTTATGTTCCGTTTATTCATTTAATTTATCCTTATTTATAATGATATTGTATTTGAGTTTTATTTTTTACTATTTTTAGACATAATTGATATCATGAAATCCTATCAAAATCATAGTGACATCCTATTAATATGTATAATAAACCACCAACAACTTATTCCATAAAAAAATACACACACAAACCCTATTTACAAAAAAAACATAGAAACCAATACCCCCCCAAAAAAATACAAAATGAAATATTCATATGACCAAAAATATAAAAAAAATATCCCACAACACAAACACACAAAACACTAAAAATCATGATTGAACATGAGGTTAAGAGAATAAAGTCAATAAAACCTAAAAATCAAATCTCACATCAACCACCCAAAATAAAAACCACCACTAGCGAGTAAAAATGAAAATCTATGACACATTCATTAACCATAAATACTATTATTTAGCACCTCTTGTAACAACCAATAATTTTATCAATGGAATTATCCTTCTTAATTTGTGTGTGTGTCACACTTGGTAATATGGTATAATTTAAAACGCATGTACCACATAATGAAACTCAAAAATACTTTATTTTATGAAATTAAACATTACATTTAGAGAATAAATTGAGACATAAGAACAAAAAGTGTTATAATGGGACAAAAAATAGGAAATAAGATAATTATAATTTAAAATTTTAGATCTTCTCAATCCCATAGAATGATCGCACTCATGAACAATACTGTAGAAATGAAACATAATATTAGTAATGCAATATTCATTTTGAAAATGAAAATATATATAACCTTGGGAGGAAATAGAAGTGGTGAAGAATGAATGAAATATAAGATATTTATAAAAGGTAGGGAACCCATATAACCATTAAAAATCTAACCATTGGAATATTAATATGATCGTTGGAATAGTGATCTGATCGTTAAGAATAGTAACCTTACCGTTAGAATGGTAACCTTACCTATATAATTGTAAATCAATAATATTTTGTAAAGAAAATATGTTTTATTTATATTTTTATGATAAATATAAAAATTTAAAAGAAATTTTATTTTTCTAAACTAGGTTTATAAAATAAGATTATTTTTCATTAAAATGTTAATATAATTTTATGATACCATAAGTAATTTTTCAAAGGGTCAGAAAATTGATCATAATATTAGAATTAGTACTTTTCAAATAAATAAGGATTATTTTAAAAAAATAATTTTCTTATATTTAGTGAATTATTTTCATAAAATGGATTTTATTTTTGGAAACTACATGTTGAAAAAATTTTAGGGTGATTTTTTGGTATTCTTCTAAAATAGTTGAATTTTTGTGAATAGTGAAATACGGAAAAATATAGTAATTTGCATTATAAGAAAAATATATGAAGAAATGATTCATGGATTATGTAAGTGACCATTAGCTCACACTTACAGAAACTAATTATTGTATATAGTCATAATAATAAACATTATTGTTAGTCTTTATAAAGAAATAAACTAATCAATATTATATCCAAAAACACCACTCTCATTGCCTTATAAATACGACCACTCGCCACCCCTTATCCTCACACCTTATATGATTTAAAGATATCCCAAAATATACCTATTTCTTTCCTCAACCCTCCTCCATATGTCTAAGGGGTTATGGTATTACCAAATGACCATTATAAGGAGCCTTAATGGGTGGCATAAGAGGATATAACCAAAGGAGAGGTAATACACTCAACCGAGCTTTTTAATATTTCTTTATCTTCATCCTCCAAACAAATTCAAACCAACATGAAATAATGACTCTAGTATAATAAATATATTGAAATTTTATTATGTTAATGAAATATCCATTATCCTCCATATTCTCATGTCACGACTCCCTACCCCTCTATTGGTACCCCTCCTAGGTCGATAGTAAAAAAAAGTTTCCCTCGAGTCCCTCCTCTAATAGAAACCAAGTTTGTTACTAGAACCAAGGGTATAAAACACTTATATGGGAGTAATTTCCCTTAATATACCTAGATCGTAACATAAAACTGTTAATCAATCCACCGTACTTTAAAAGAAATAAACCAAAATTACATACAATAAATATCTCACATTCAAGAATATAAAATAGATGAAAACATTTCCAAATATGAAACTATACCCAAAGAAAATATTATGGAAGGAACTAAAAAAACCCAATATTTGATCTAATTATAACCAGCTCAATCATTAAATCCCTCCTAGAAAACAGAAAAAAAAAGTTTTTATATATGTAGGGTGAGCATAATGAAAGTGCCCAATCGGGATAATTGTATCACTAAGAGGGGGAGGGGTGAATCAGTGATACTTTTTTATGTTTCCTTGCAATTGAAACAAACTTTACCTCCTGTTAAATATTAAATTCCCTGCTTAAACAATTCAAACACGCATCCACATAAACATAAGTATTTATAAGGTTGATTATTTGATACGAATAGCTATGTCCTGGGTATGGTTTGGATAAAATAAAATGCCACACAATCCACTAGAAAACAATACTTGGATTAAAATGAGTAGGAGATTCCCTTTCAGTCATGTATTACTTTGAAGACAGTCCAAAAGTATGTGTAAACCCTCTTAGCACAAATAGGGTAATACAAAGTTTGTGTAACAACTCATGTTACCTATTCTTATTTTCAAATTCTCAAATGTATTCCTTTTAAAACAATCCTTCAATTTATTACCTAGAAGAAGGTAAGAACTTCAAGGACTTTGATATAGAATTCAAGTTCGATTTTCCAGCCCAACTTTCTCACTCTGATTCTCTAGATTCAATAGTCCAATCTGATCTGCCTACTCTGATCTTAAAATCTGATTTCCCAATACGATAGATATAGCTCTGTCAGAATATGATCGAGACAATTCAGAGCACTTCCTTCCTCAGTCTGTAAATCCCAATAAAAAAATTCCATATCCGATTAATTCAACCCAATACAATGATCAACTGAATAAAATTGACAAGTTTAATATGGTAATCAATTGAATACGATAAATATTGAATACAATGGTCAACTGAATAAAATGTTGTGATCTTATCTCTTCTCATTTTACTTCTTTCATTGAAACCTCTTCAAAAAACACTCAATATGAAAACTTCTTTCTCTCCCTTAAACTTCAGAGCTTCTCTCTCTTATGAAGTGAACAGTACATCAGTCATCAGAAAAGTATGATGTACTTTTTTCCTTTTATAGGTGACCCACAAATGTTTTAGCGGGAATCCAAAAATATTTCCCGCTCAATAAAATTAAACCAAATTTCAATTTCCTCTAAATTTAGTGTGAAACTTGACTTCTCCAACTCTTCTTTAATCTTCTCTAAGCTTCTCCAAACTTCATCTCTTCTTTAGACTTTATTTTTCAATTTCCAATCTAGATCCGATTTATGAATCCGATTTTTATCAATATGATTTCATTGTTATGATTCTTTATACCAATTAAATTTATGCATGAAGAAATCCAAGATCCCTCTTGAAAACACATCCATCTCTTGACCCACATGATTAATAAACAAAGAAATTTAACCCCTTTTTAAATGGTTGACAACATTGTTGACCACATTATTTTCTCTTCATTTCATTCGTGGGTCTCAAACAATTTCTCTTCTGAATATTATTTCATCCTAAGTCTAATCATCAGCCTCTTTTTCTTCCGAATATGATACCACTTATCAGCTTTATTGACTTCATTCTTTCAAAATATTTATCTTGTATCATGAATTCCTTCATATCTTTGAATACATTTCAGTTTAGCTTTAACATCATCTTATTTTCCAAGGAAAGTATTGTAAATTCCCTTTATTTTATCAACACTCGTCTTTCCTTCTTAGCCCAAAACTGATTTTCTATAATACAATTCCCCTGAATACAATCAGGCTGAATGAGATTTCCAGCACCCATCTTTCTTTCCATTCATATCCAATCAATCTGAATACGATTGGAAGCATATCTATCTTTTCTTCCACCCAAATACTATTAATCTAGGTATGATTTACCTCATCTATTTTACTCCCCCTTTCTTCCATAAAGATTTCATCATAAGTTTTCACAACTTACTTATGATTTATGAGAACTCCAAGATCAGAAAATCATCATCACATTTAATTCATCGTAGTCATGTAGACTCTGATTCTTCATCAACTGGATTCATCATGAATTTTATGACCATTTACTTCTAGCAAGATTCATTTTCAATATTATTGATCCTTTCATTCCAGATTCAGTGTGAATATGATGAGTTCTTATAGCCATCTTCTCTGAATACGATGGTCCTTATTAGTAATTTTGAGTCTAATTCTCTGAATCCAATTGTCATTTTGAATTTCACCAAATACAAAGTGATGTTATTTTCCCTTTCTTCTTAAACTTCTTTGACAACAAAACACAATACTTTAATACAATCACTTTCCTTGTCATCTTAGTCCAAACAATATCCCCCTTTGGATTTTGTTGTAAACCAAGTTTCATAAATCACTTAACTTTGTATCCTAAAGAAATGGATTACTTATCAATAATTCTAAGCCTATGTGAGCTAACTCATTGTAGGAAACAAGAATCATTTATAGCAAAACCATTTTGTCCAAGAGTAGTGATTATGACACCCTTATTTATCTTCCTCAACTTTTCTTTCTTAGATCTTCTCCTTTATTGGAACACAATACAAATTGTTTCCTAAAACCAATCCAAAAAACAATTAGAATAGTTCACTCATAATACAATGTTGAATTCACATCTTACCCACAACTCCCCCTTTTTACATGCCTTTTAAGGATAGATTTATGAAACAATTCATTCGACCCATTGAAAACACTATACAAAGGTAATATGAGAGAGGGGAAAGAAACACATACCTCAACCTTGATGAGAAAGAGGTTGGACACCCATGTTCAACCTCAATTTATAGAATTATTCATTCAATAAATATTTTGTGAAAATGCCAGCAACTTGTTCTGATATTTGAACATATTCCATCTTTAATTCATTATTCTCTACATGCTCTTTAATTAAATGATATTTGATATCAATATTCTTTGAAAAAAATGTTGAACTAGATTCCTAGTGAGATTTATTGTGCTTTGATTATCACAACCCAAGAGCAAGGTTAACTTCACTTCAACAAGTAAGTCTTCTAATTGAGTTTTTATCCACATAAGTTGAGTAGTGGCTTGAGTTGCAGCAACATACTCAGCTTCAACTATAATGAAAGTTGCTGAATTTTTTTTCTTTTAATGCCAACTAACACAATTCTTTACCATAAAGAATACTCCACCAGAAGTGGATCTTCTATCATCAACATTTCCTACCCAATCATCATCTAAATACCCAAACAACTCAATACTATCTGAGTTGTCATGCCTAATTCTGAATTTTGTTGTGCCTTTGAGGTATCTGGGAATTCATTTTCCAAAAATTAAATATGATTATTTTGGAGCACTCTAAAATCTTTCACATAAGGTAATAGCATAAATAATATCAATTCTTGAGGTATTCAAATACAACAAACTTCCAATTAACTTTCAGAATTCTTTCTGATCAACTTATTTTCCTTCTCCATATTTGAACAACTTTGTTCCCACTAAAATAGGTGTGGAAATAGGTTTTTAATTTTCCATGTTGAACCTCTTAAGAAGTTCTATAGCATAATTTTCTTGAGAAATAAAAATATATTTCTCCTTTTGTAGGATTTGTAACCCAAGAAAGTATTTCATTTGCCCTAGTATGGAAATTTCAAATAACTTTTTCATCTCTTTAGAAAATCTTGAACAAATTCTTTCATCATTCCCATAAAAGATAATATCATTAATATAAACAATTACAATGAGGTAATACTCTTGAATTTCTTTGATGTAAATATTTTTATCCACTCTTCCTTTCTTAAAATTCATTTTCCTTGAGCATATATCCATTTTGGAATGTCATGCCCTCAAAGCTTATTTTATCCCATACACATCCTTTTTTAGTCTACACACATAACTTTCATCTTTCCCAATAACAAATCCACAGGTTTTTTCAATATAGAATTCCTCTTCAAGATCACAATTCAAGAATGTGGATTTAACATCCATTTGAAAGATATTGTAGCCTCGTTGTGAATCAATAGCAAGAAAGATTTTGATTGTTTCAAGTCCTTCCACCAGAGAAAAGGTTTCATTAAAATCAATACCTTCAATTTGTGAATACCCTTTTCACACCAATCATGATTTATTTATTATCACTTCACCTTTTTAATTCAGCTTGTTCTAGAAAACCCACTTTTTCCAATAATGTTTTTATTTTCATGCTTGGGTACGATTTCTCATGTATCATTATTTTCAATTTGATCCAACACTTTATTAATTTCCTGAACCCATTTCGGATACTCAAAAGCTTCTTTCGCATCATTTTCCTCTACTTTTTAATAAAAATAAGTATGTTTAATAGCATTTGTTGTTCTTCTTATTTTAACCTTTTGATTTTGATCACTAATTATATTTTGAGCTTCCACTTGTTTCCTTGTCCTAGGATTAGATTTTTGAGTATATTCCTCATCACTGGAAATGGATGAGTCTAATTCCTCTTCTTGAGTAGGAATACAATTATTTGTAACCTTATCCGAATTATTTTCTTCAACTTTCTCAACTTACTTTTATGCCTAAATATGTTTTTCGTTTTCACCTCTTTCAATTAATTTCACATTAACAGAATAAAAAATTCTTTTTTTATATTTGTTGAAGTATCTATATCCTCTTACTTCTAGAGTATAACTAATAAAGATTTCATCTTCACCTTTTTGTTCGAACTTTCCATAGTTTCCACCTTTTTACTTTATAATTCACGGACTCCCGAACACTTTAAAATGTTTCAAACTTGGAGTTTTTCCATAAAACAATTCATATGGAGTCATATCTGAATTTTTTCTATAGAAACAATGGTTTTGAATATAAATAGTAGTATTCATGGATTTCCTCCAAAAGTAATGAGAGAGGTTATGTTCAAGTAACATGGTCCTTCCCATTTCCACCAAAATTCTATTATTTCTTTCAGAAACCCCATTTTTTTAGGAGTGTATAGGGAACTATACTCATTCCTAATTCCATTATTCTCAATATAAATTTAAAATTACTCACTTATGTATTCGCCACCATTTTCTATTCTCAACTTCTTTATTGAATACTTTCATTCCTTCTCTTCTTTACTTTTGAAACTTTTAAAAAAATTCAAAGCTTCTAATTTTTGTTTCATATACATAACACAAGTAATGTGAGTAAAATCATCAATGAAGGTAGTGAAGTACTTATCTCTATTTGTTTATTGTTTTCTCATTGGCCCACAAATATCAGAATGAATCATCTCTAGGGGTTGTCTTGGACAAATATCAACTTTCTTATGCACAATATTTGCAATCTTACCTTTCTCACAAATAGTGAAACACCGATCTCTTCTTATTAGAAAATAGGGAATGTCTCGGACACTATTTATATTAGATAACTTTCTCATGTTTCTCTACCCAATGTATCCCAACCATTTATTCCACAATTAATTTTCTTCCACCATGCTCATATAACAAGAGTTTTGTATTTCACCAACCTAAAACAAGTTTCCTTTTGTACGTTGGAATCTTGTAACAATCTTTCCATCTTCCTCACTTTTCACAAAAAACCCATATTTTCTATAGATAACTTGGTTACCCTCATCACACAATTGTGAAACACATAGAAAATTGTGTTTCATCCCATCAACATACAATTTTTTCTTGGATTTCATCTTTTCTTTCTCAATGATGGTCAATCTGACACCTTTTATTTTTAAGGATTAATCATTTCCAAATGTTGATATTCCTTCTTTGAAGTCCTTCACATTCTTCAACAATTTTAAATCTCTTGGAATATGAGAATAACACCCACTATCAAGAATCCAAGGTCATTTTTCTATTGTTTATTTCAATGTAGTTTCAACAATAAGAGATTTCTCTTATTTATTTTATTTCTTCACCTTCAACTTTTGAGAATTGTTAAGGAACTTTTTCTATGCTGGTAACAATTATAGACATCCTTTTTCTAGGCATCCAGGTTGTTCACATCTTTCACAAATAGTTTCCAAAGGTTGGAACCTATTTTCAATTCTTACTTCAGCTTTCTCAGGTTTCTTCAAAACAACCTTTTCAGCCCTTTTATTTTTATGGAATTGAATCCCCCTCAAACCTTTACTTTCATAACTTTTGGAATTATATTAATGTTTTTGGTTGAACCAACACATATTTTTTATATGTATGAATCAACCACAATACCAGTAATAGCCATAAAATGAGTATTTTTCTCTGAAACTTCCATACTGGCTGGAATTTTGATTACGTTTCTTAGCCACCTTATTCTATTTCCTTTATGGGACACCAACCTTTCTGTTATCAATCAGAGTCTTCCTTTTATTTTCTTCTTTAATATAACCAAAAGTGTTTGAAACTTTTCTAGACTTAGATTGTTTCAAAACATTTTCGGAATCAAGGTTCTTTGAGACTTCTGAATTCCTAACTTTGTTGGTCTTGGGCATATATATGAATTTCCCAACTTTCTTATTTTAAAAAACAATATCATATTTCTTCTTAACATTTTAAGATGTATTTTTTTGATCCTTCTCAGGTTACTTATTTTGATAATTTTCACTAACTTCAATGCTAGATTTTTTGAAACTTTTATTCTTCTTTTCAGCTTTAGAAAGTTTTTTTAAAACAATTTCCAACTCTTATTATTTTGTTTTTAGCTTCACCTATAGATGCTCATTATGATTATTTTTTTCTTCAATAGATTTATTCAAATCACCAATCTATTCCCCCAGCTTTACTTTCTCATTAGAAAAACATTATTGATTTTATGTTAAGGAACATTAATCTTCTAACTTTTTTCTTTCTTTTCAAGCCTTATAATATTTCTCTGACATTCTTCTTTAAAATGATGTTCAAGTTGAGTTTCTTCTTCTTCAGAACTACTACCTCTAAAATCTTCATCATTTACTATTGCAATAAAAGTATCACTACTACAAATATGGATTTTATCAGCGCTAAAAATGGCCATTAACAGCACTAGAAAAAGCACTGATAATACCGGCGAAGATAAAGGGGGGGTCCCCTTTATCAGCGCTCCAAAAAGCACTGATAAAGACCCCTTTTATCAGCGCTAAAAAAAACCGCTGATAAAAATAAAAAAAAAATTAAAAAAAATAAATAAAATACTGCCAATCTCGTGGGGGGGGGCTTTTTACAGTGCTTGATCCCCCCTTTATCAGCGTTTTCCCGCACATCCAGCGCCTGCCCGCACCGCCTACACCCTTTATCAGCGCTAACCCTTTAAATCACCCTTGTGCGCGCGCCCTTGCCTCCACTCTGATTTGATCTCGAGACCTCCCCCATGCGCACCTAAAGCCTTTGCCACTACCCTATATTGATTTGTTCTCTTATTCATGATATATCTATTTATTTATATATATATATTTCATTATATTTATTCGTACAGTAATATATATTTATATTAATATATATAGTTATATTAATATATATATATATATATAGTTATATTAATATATATATATAGTTATATTAATATATATATATATATAGTTATATTTATATATATATATATATAGTTATATTAATATATAGTAGTTATATACATATTCATATATTGGTATTTTAAATAAAATGGATATTAGTTAATATTTAGATAAAGCTACTATATTTTATATGTAAATATGTTTAATTATTTATTTAAAAAATTTAATTTTTAGGTGTGAATATATAAAAAATATGTACATATAGTTATATATTTGATTATAAATAGCAGTGAATTATAAAAAATGATAAAATTTCAAAGACATAATATCAATATGAATGTAATACCTTGGAATAAATTCAGTCCCCACCAAAAAAATCCAATAATACCCCCTTAAACGAGGCTGAAAATCCACAAAATGTTAAAAAATCTGGGTACCCTGACTAAAAACTCAGTTTTGGAGGCCTTCTGGGCCTCTTTTTTCCTAGAAAAATGTTTTATTGGGGTCCTCTCAAGTCATAACGACGTAGAGCTCGTCGCAGGCTTCGATTTGATATGTGGTAGAGCTCAAACGGACACCTGGATCAAAAGTTATGGCCGTTTGAAGTTTGAGTTGCGTTTTCAACATATTTTGGATCTTTTTTTAATTTTTTTTATTTTTTTATTCTTAAAATTGTTATTAAATGACTATTAATCCATAATAATTATCAAATTATTAATTAAAAATATTTTTTTAATTTTTTAAGAATCCATTTTCACTAAATATCTTATATATTAGGTATATTAAGTGTAAATGTACATTTATACTTATCTAAAATATATTTAAAAATTATATATTATATTTATATCAATATAAATATATAACTATATTTATATATTAATATATATTTTTAAAAAAAATTGAAGTCGACCCTTTATCAGCGCTAAAAAAAGCACTGATAAAGGGGTACTTTTATCAGCGCTTTTTTGAGCGTTGATAAAGCCCCCCCCCTTTATCAGCACTTTTTCGTTAGCGCTGATAAAGGGGTGGCGGTGGCCTTGCCCAGTTTTGTGGTAGTGTATTTTCAATACCATACTCAACTGATTTTTCATATTCAACATCACTTTCTTCTTCTTTTTCATCTTTATACAAGAAACTTAATCTTTTGTATTTGAATAACTTTCTTTCTTTCCCTATGGATTTCGATTTTTCTTTGTCTCTCTATTTCTTCCACGATCTTCTTGTATTTATTTGTTCTTCATCATTATCTTATTCTTTCTTTATTCAAGGAAAATTAGTCTCAAAGTGACTAATGCCTCCATATTCAAAACATTTCAAGGGAAGTTTCCCTTTGTATTTCCCTGTACCTATTTTCACATTTTTAGAAAACAGGGATAAAATATCATCAATATTTTTACATACCTCATTTTCAGAGTTAGAATCACTAGCTTCATCTTCAATAAGAATCTTCTTTGACTTTTATTTAGTAGCCTTGAAATACATTTCTCTATCAACTTTTGTTTTTCTTTTCATATATTTCTCTCTTCTCATTTAATAAGTGATGAGAGTGCTATGAAAATCATCAAGAGATAATGTTTTAGGATCTCTGTATTCTAATAAAGAAACTTTTTCATCAAGCTTGTTGAGAAGGATTATCAATATCTTTTCAACAACTGTAGAATCATCCAAATTTTCACCAAGACATATGATATTACTCGCAATGTCATTTACCCTAGTAAAGAAGCCCCCAACATATCCGTACTCACTCATCTTCAAGTCTTCATACTTCAATCTCTATATTTGAAGTTTTTTCTTCTTCAATTTTGTATTGCCTTTGTATATGTTTTTCAATTTATCTTATATACCTTTGGTTGTGGCAACAAATTTTACCCTTAGGAATTCATTTTTTGAAAGTGATGACAATATAGCATTCTTGTCCCTTCCATCATTCTCGAGATTCTTCTTTTCAATAGATATAAGAGGAGTTTTATAATCAATAGGAGGAAACTCGTCTGTTGCAGCTTCAAGAACATCATATCTAATAGATATAAGATAGGGCAACATTCTATCTTTCCAGTTATGATAATTCTTACCATAGAAAACCAAAATACCATTATTTTTTACACAATTCAAATTCTCCATTAGAAAAGAAAAAGTGAACGGAACCTATACTCTGATACCACTTGAAAGTGCCCAGTCAGGATAATTGTATCACTGAGAGGAGGAGGGAGTGAATCAATGATACATTTTTATGTTTCCTTTCAATTAAAACAATATTTTCCTTCTATTAAAGATTCAATTCCCTACTGAAAATAATTCAAACACACATCCACAGGAACACAAGTATTTACAAGGTTCACTATTCAATATGAATAGCTATGTCCTTGGTATGGTTTGGAGAAAATCTAATAGCATGCAATCCATTAGAAAACAATCCTTGGATTATAATGAGTAGGATATGTCCTTTCACTTGTGTAGTACTTTGAAGACAATCCAAAAGTATGTGTGCACTCTCTTAGCATAAATAGGGTAATACAAAGTTTGTGTAACAACTCATGTTATGTGTACTTCTTTTAAATTTCACAAATTTATTCTATTTAAAACAATTCTTCAATTTCTTACCTAGAATAAGGTAATAACTTTAAGGACTTTGATATAGAATTGAAGTCTAATTTTCTAATCTGATCTTCTTACTCTGATTATCTAGATCTAACTGCCCAATCTGGTCTGCCTACTTTGATCTTCAAATCTAATTTCCCAATATGATAGATGTAGCTCTATCAGAATATGATCGAAACTATTCAGAACACTTCCTTCCTTAGTTCGGAAATCCCAATATGGAAATCCTCGATCCGATTAATTAATCCCAATACAATGATCATCTGAATACAATTGACAAGCCGAATATGGTAATCAATTGAATATGATAAATACTTGAATACGATGGTCATATGAATACAATGATGAAATATTGTCTCTTCTTCTTTCACTTCTTTCATCAAAACTTCTTCAAAAAAGACTCAATACGAAAACTTATTTCTCTCCCTTAAACTTCAGAGCTTCTCTCTCTTCTGTTGTGAACATTACATCAATCATCAGAAAAGTATGATGTACTTTTCTCCTTTTATAGGTGACCCATGAATATTTTGGTGAGAATCCGAAAATATTTCCCACTCAATCAAATTAACACAAATTTCAATTTCCCTTGAATTTAGGGTGAATCTTAACTTTGTCACTCTTCTTGAATCTTCTTAAAGCTTATCCAAACTTCATCTCTTCTTTAGACTTTATTTTTCAATTTCCATTCTAGATCTGGTTTCTAAATATAATTTTTCTCAATATGATTTCTTCATTATGATGATTTGTACCAATTGAATGTATGAATAAAGAAATTCATGCTCCCTCTTGACAACACATCCATATCTTCTCTTCATATATTCTCTTTACCCACTTGATTGATAAACAAATAAATTCAACCCCTTTCAAATGGTTTACTACATTGTTGACCACATTATTTTCTCTTCATTTCATTCATTAGTCTCAAACAATTACTCTTCTAAATATGATTTCATCCCGAGTCCAATCAGCAACCTATTTTTCTTCCAAATACAATACCACTTGTCAACTTCATCAACTTCATTCTTTCACAATATTCAACTTGTATCATGAATTCCTTCATGACATTGAATGAATTTGAGTTCAGCTTCAGCATCGTCTGATTTTCCAAGGAAAGTATTATAACTTTAATTTCTTTTATCAATAGTCATCGTTCCTTCGCAGCTTGAAACCAATTTTCCAAAATATAATTCCCCTGAATACAATCAGGGTGAATACAATTTCTATCAACCTTCTTTCTTCCCATTCAGATCTGATCAATCTAAATATGATCGATATCATATCTATCTTTTCTTCCACCTAGATATAATTAATTTGGGTACGATTGACCTCATCTCTTTCACTCCCCCTTTCTTCCATCAAGCTTGCATCATAAGTTTTCACAACTTATGTTTTATAAGAACTCTAAGATCAAAAAATCATTGTCACATTTAATTCATCGTAGTCATGAATACACCAATCATGCAGACTCTGATTCTTCATCAATTGGATTCATAGTGAATCTGATGACCATTTACTTCCAGCAAGATGCATTCTAAATATGATTGATCCTTTCATTATGAATTCAGTGTGAATTTGATGAGTTATTATAGCCAGCTTTTTCGAATACAATGGACCTTCTTAGGCATTGTGAGTCCGATTCTATGAATCTGATGGTCTGTCTGAATTTCACCAAATATAAAGTGAGGTGTTTTCCCCTTTCTTCTTAAACTTCTTTGACAAAAAAATACAATACTTGAATACATTCACCTTCCTCATCATCTTGGTCCTAACACATAATATGTACACTCAGTAGGATAATACCCAAGGTCTCTCATGAAAATGTGAAAAGAGTATACTAATTCCCTAGTGAACAAACAACAGAACTAACCAGCACCTACATGGGTCAACTAGTCCCCCATCCACACTAAGGCCCACTCACTAAATAATGCAATGAAGTAAAATAATATGATAATGGAAATAATATAATCATAATATCCCTAGAACTGCTTCCCTACTAATTTTCCACTCTCACCCAACGAGAATACATTCTATTCTCCCACCCCTTCTATATCAACTGATAATGGAAGCAATGATATATCATATCTTGTGGAGCCAATGACATATCAAACCTCATGGAACCAACTTCATATCGCATATCAGGTTACTATGGAAGTACAATATCATGAACATGTAGTGCATCAACCTCGCGTCCTCCTCCTACCATGCATGACCCCCATCACATATCTCATCATCCTCCACTAGTATCACCAAAATCTACTAATGAAGGGAGAGTGGGGTAGAGGGGGTAGTTAGCCATATATATCCTCCCCATCCTATATTTTATGAAAAATACCCCTAGGGTCTCTAGGCGTCATTTGGGTTACCTGTATCAGGTGGGGTTCATAGAAAATTCATAAAAGAATACAAGTATATAGTATTCCCATACAAGCACATACCTATAGGAACATGTGAGAAACACCACCATAAAAATAATCAGGTCACTACTGATATCATGCCACTAACCGTTGCCTCTAATGTAGAACAACTGACCACAAGAATCATACAATGGGCCACAACCCAGGTTTCATCTCCCATTATTTTATTTAACAAAACAGCCACTAATATTTATTCATTTAGTTATTAGTTTAAATTCATACCAATGAATTCCTTATCCATAACCATATTTATATATCAAGATTATTTCATTTCTACAAAATGGTTGTCAAGAAACCACCATGTCAAACCAGCACATCATAATTAAGCCCACAATATCACAAACCACCAAGGCCACCAAGCTACACACCACCAAATCTACCAAGCAACATACATAAAATCAAGAAAAAATAAGAATATTCAACTTAGTATTTTCATTTACCAACTTTAATTATTTAAAAATTTAAAGAGTATTATCAAATCAATCCATCACTATAAGAAAAAATATCATAACAAACATATATCATGAAATATTATCGATAACATCAAGAGAACAGGTAACTGGATATGCATCACATTATCCCCTTTCAATTTAATTAACATGATTTATTATCTTTATTATGCCAATTTATAATATCTACCCAATGAAAATAAAAAATATGATAATCTCACATATGTATATAAAGCAAGAAAACTCAAATCACCTACCTCGATCATCACTTTCTAACTCATTATGCAATGATAAATTAAATAATAGATGCCCAAAGTACCAAAAACTTGTTTAGGGGATGTCAAAATCCTAGAAAACACCATCCCATGCCATTCTCAAACCAAGGAATCAATAAAAACAGTTGTTACCTTGACATATTCCCTCTTCAGATGAAGAACCAAGCAAAAAGAAGAAGAAAGAAGGGGGAACTCACCTAGAATCATTGAGGATCTATCTCCCAAGGTTGGGGTTGAAAGTTAATGAAAGGGGGTTGAAATACCTCCTAGGGACACACCTGGATTACAAGAACTGAGATAAAGGGTGGAGGAATGACCGGGTTTGAAGGGTATTAGTAATTTATAGTAAATCAAGAAAATATAAAGTCATGAAGTAAATCCCTAGAACATGGTGAAAAGGGGCTGATGTGGGGTAAACCCCTGACATAAAGGAAGGGACCACACTGCAACCCACCTGGTCAAAGTCACATTTGAAAAACATAGTGTTTTCCACACCTTATATCCTATAAACTAGGATAAGAAACATAGTGAAAAGTAACTATCATGCCATGTAATTTTGATACTATAAAAGAAGGCCACGTCGCAGCCTATCTCTATGATGCAGTGACTCTGAAATCCAAAGAACCAACAAAACTCACCTCTCCAAGACTCCACACTACAGCCTACCCCCACACCTCGGTGATGATGAATCAGGAAGGACCAGAAATTTCTATCCTTCTAAGCTTTCAAATCATATCTATTCATCCATGAGATTACCTCATCTCCCAATTGGACTTTATGGTGTAACAAACACCCACACACTGTAATACAAGAGACTATGCCACAACACTAGCTCTCATCTAAAATTTTAGATTAACTCCATTTCTTCTTCATTAGAGCCTCCTCCTAGAACCTCTAACCCCTAAAAAACATAAAGTAATAGGCCTAGAAGTTCTAAACTATTACATATCATTTTATTCTAAAACAAAAACATTGTTCAAAATATGGTTGATTCACCACCTCTATAAACAATATACTTCATTTTTCACCACCACCATCAAGGATGGTTTTAATATATTTATTTTGATGAAAAATTATCTAAATAGGTATTTTATATTTTCTTCCACATTCTTTAACGGATATGTATCCATAATATCTAAGGAAACCCAAAAAGTTCATTATGGTCGAAAACCCGCCTAAATGAACTAAGTGTATAATTGTAACCCCTATACTCTTTGAATCATTATTATTTTTGAATAATATTTTATACTAGTTGCTATTTTAACTTCTGGAAACAAATTAATTCCACATCATTATAATTTTTGATTTATGTAACCATTTCATAAATAACTTCCATAATCATCCACAAGTAATGTGACCTCAGAACCATGAAGCAAACGACCTTGGGAAAGTTAATACGGACTCAGTATCTCAATTAAATGACTCTAATATAACATAAAATATTAATAACAAACCAAATATTATTGAATATGGTTATCAATAAAGTATTTAATAAATCTAATTTTATTATTCAAGAAGTTAAGTGGAAGTGCAGAAAGATTTAGGACCTAAGGTAAGGGAACTACCAAAACCACCCTCCTTTATTTTAGGACATGCATTTTCCCTCTATAAATCACTTCATCATGATATTATTATCATGTATTAATTTAATATTCAATGTGTATGTGTCTTTAAAATATATACCTAGTTGTTATTACCTTTTTTTGTTGGGTATATACATGTTTTTAAGGTTTCCTTCTTAACTCCATTTGTCAAGCAAAGTCGATTAAAGGGAACTTTTATGTTTCTTACCCCATTTCAAGTATCACTCCATAAAATTTTTTAAACCATAAATGGTTTCTAAAATTGATATTTTTTATTATGGAAAACCTTTTTAGTTCATTTTTGGTTTTATGGAAATTAATATTCTCTATCCCCTCTTTAAAGACTCTTTACTCTTTTCCCTAAAACCTTGCTTAAGAGATACATTTATAAAGGGACTTATCCACTCTTTTTCATGTATTCACTTCACTTGGACATAATTTTTCACGGACTATGATTATTTTTCACCTATGAACATATATTAATTCTTTAATACCTTATTTCATGGCACTACACCAAACTGACAGTTTAGCGGTAGTTCTTTAGTGATAGTTTATTAAACCGCCGCTAAATTTTTTTAAAAATTATTTAGTGGCGGTTTCTAAAAAACCACCACTAAACCATTAAATATTTTCATACCCACGACACTCTACCCATCCCCTGACACCCCAACCCCCCCCCCCCCGACCCCCCCCCCAACTCCCTGAATCTCTACCGGTTCTATCACCGCCCTTGCCTCTCTCGTCGTGCCTCACCGCCCTCGTTGCGCCTCACCGCCCTCGCTGCACCTCACTACCCCTCACCGCGCCTCGCCACCCCTTGTTGTGCCTCGTCACCACCTCACCGCCCCTCGAATCCTCCACTAGAGTTGGTATTCTCTGTAATAACATAATTGTAAGGAGATAAGCGATTTATTGTAAAGTGTGAAATATTTTTTTAATTTATGTTCTAAAGGACTTAATCTCCTCAAGAACATATTGAGACATATTAGATTGCACCATGGAAATATTTTGGAACATGTCTATTTGAGATAAAATTAACACCCCAAGCTCATTGAACTTTGATTTGGTAGTATAAACATTTTTCATATCTTTTACTAGATCTTTCATCACCTTAAGTTCTTTTTCACTTACCTCATAAATACCATACTATAAAGGATGGGATATCTAAATATTCTTATTAAAATATGTTTGGGTTTCCATTATCCCAACCCATTTTTCAAAATCATCCTTTGAAATAGAATTCACCTTGAGTTCCTTGATCTCATCCTTTTAGGATCTCATATCCTATTTCAATTTATTATAATCTCTTATAATATTATCAAATTTAGTTAACAAGGTAGAGAAAGAGGATTTCATTTCAGAACTATCTAATCTTTTACTCACCGATGGTGAATCCTTATGCACTAGAGGCGGTGATGACATATGGGGTATATGAGTATGGTCAATAGTCTCCATACCCACATCAACAACTCTATCTTCACCAGTAGGTGGTCCAAGAAGAATTGGATACACTAACTAATGATCAAATATAGCTCTAGGTCTTCCTTCAACAACTGAAACACCAGGAACCATCTCAATTATCCTTTCTTCAGGAAATAAAATAGTTGTCTCAACAACTAGATCAACATAATGAACTCCTTTAATGGATTCAATTACTCAACAACTAGATCAACATAATTAACTCCTTTAGTGGATTAAATTACTCTAGATCCTTGACTCTAACCAACATCTTACACTGTAGGATTGACTTATGGAAACTAAGTCTTTTCTCTAGCCACTTCTGATTACTTCACCTCCCTATGATTCACCATCTCAGGAGGTGCTACATACATAGGTGGTGAGGTTTGAGATGGCTACCCCCCTAAGCCACACCTTCCTGGCCTACATGATTCAAAGAGTTTGAATTGGTGTCCCGGTATTATCCAATAGTCTTCAATTTTATGAAAAATATTGCATTAGCCTTATGGAATTTTACTACATCTCCCTAATTTATATCCACTTATTTTTTCTTTAAAACCAGGTTTATCAACATACAATAGGGGTAATCATTCATTTTTTATTTTCCTTTCCAACAATGATGCATAAACCACATCATGTATCTTGGAAGGTTCAGCTTTAGATTATTGATCGAGATATATAATACATACATATCCTGAAACAATACTTTCTATATTTATAAATCTCTCTGGGAAATCATAGTTTGAACAAACTTACACAGAACCTTCCACTCAGGCTCTAAATCCTTCACTAGCTTATTCTCAAAGGAATAGGTTCTAAACATGAATTTAAAAACCTATTTTGGTTCTACTGTATATGTAGAAACTGATTTATAACTAAAATTTTACTTCCCTTAATGGGGAAAATGAAGAATCTCAACAAAATTCACTGATGAAGCCATCACATCTTTCCCATTTACATTTGACGAAACAATATCCTATGTTCCATAGTATTGAAAATAAACATTCCTCATGAACACATTTACCTCTTCCTCCAACAAAAAACCAGATTTTTTCTCATCAAAAACAAACCCCAAACCTTGAAACTTAAGGACCTTCTTTAGTAGTATCTCAATGTTCTTTAACCAGCTCATATCGACCACCTTCCCTATGAGATATCTATGTGGTACACCAATTTATTTTGCTTTCTTGGATGAACTAGTGCTTCCCTCATCTATATGCTTAGATTTTACCATGGCAGATAGGTCAATTCTAAATAAAATCAACTAAAATAAAATAAAATAAAATAAAATAGAAATATGAACAAAAAATAACATAACTTATTTTCTAAATACACAATAGGATTAATTTAAATAAAAAAGAATAAATTTTCAAAATAAATTAAAACAAAATTAATTCATTTAATTGAAAGATTTTTAATAAAATAAAATAAACTAAAATCATTTAAATTAAAATAAACGCAATTATCTTTTAATAAAATCAAAATGATCACATGTAAGGGGTTTAGTAAAAATATCTACTAACCGATTCTTAGTAGAGATAAACTCAAGAGTAATACCACATTTTTAACTCATCTGATGATGCTCATATGTGAAAAAATTTGATGTGAATCACCATACATGAGTACCCTTATGTGGATCCAGTCATACATGAATATGGAGTTTTACAAGAGCAATCTTCTAACATGTATGACCCTGACATGAATCTCATTATGAGGTGGATTGTATGTGAATCCTTTTATGTGAGGACTTTTCCATTTTCCAGAATATCACTCTAATTGTATTTGAATCTCATCCAATTGAATCAATGCCTTCTCAAACACATTGAATTCATCTAAATCAGTATTGGGATTTATTAGGGGGGAAATCATAATTCAAAGTCAATAATTTTATGGATCAATTTTGTCTCCCTATTAACAACCTCAGTTCAAACCCCCCTTATCGACATCTTGGGGTTAGGGAGGAATATTCTTCAACCATTTTATCCTTCTTCAATTTTCTTCCACTAAATTGAATTTAAGGCTTGAATTTATTGAGAGGAGGATGACATTGAATTTATTAAAATAGTAGGACATTAATTGGCTAAATAAATGTCTATGTTCCATGCTTTGAATATAGAGAAAGTGTTATTAACTCAAACGTTGTGGAAATCATTAAAATTTCAAAATTTATTTCCACTATTATTAAATATTATTTTATGTGTTAATTTATCTTATATTCATTCAATATACATTCATTCATCTATCTCAACAAACAAATCAAAAAATCAACCATAGTATATGAGTTTTTTACTCTTTAAAATATTTATTACTTTTCCTTCACAAATTAATACTTTCATTTAAATTTACACATTTTTATTTATATGAGAATAGGAGAGTATAGACAACATACATAATAGATGAAAACTACATGTTTTTTATAGATTTTCAATATCCGAAACATGATCAATATCTATAGATTCTTTTCTTTAGGTATATAATTGTTGAATTTCTCATAACTTCATAATATTGTTTCATATAAATTAGTTGTTCAAAAAATTTATATTCCAATAAACATCATTAGATCTATCGAATCATCAGCTTACATTTTTTGGGTCATACTCACCCTATATTGCATTACATTAAATTCCCCTTTTCATTGAACCTTATAAAAAATTATTACAAAATAATGTACATATTCCTTTCACCGTTATTTAGAGCTATATAGTTGATAAATCAAAATGTTATATCCAAGAACACATCTACTTAAATGCATTCCCTTGAAACTAAAGGTCTGTTTAGCATATTTGCAGCTAAAACAATTTTGATAGGCTTTCTTACAGACAATTAAATTCTACCTATAACTTCAATATTGAACAAATGAATTGTTATACCCAAAAACTCAATTACACTCATAACTTCAATATAAATTTAATTTTGATAGGCTTTTTTATATATTTTTTGTTTTTTAGTATTGTGCACCTATTATCATTTTTAACTTTTTTTCTGCATAATTTTTTTTGAAATATATGTTCTGAACTTAATTTTATTTGATTAAATGACAGGAATTCCAAGGAGGAAGCATTACATTATTTCATCAATCACACTGATAGATGATGATCCATTTTTCCCCCTCACTATGACATCTGAGACACCATCCGCTTCCCCCCTGCCCCATCTCTCACACCCTCTGTGAGCGTCCCTTCAGCTACTCAGTCGTCGCCTTCCCTTTCAGGATCCTCAAGAGTGAGGAAGTGGGTCGCCACTTCTAGTTCTTAATGGGGATACTGGAGGGTGACTACTATAGGTAAAAATTTTAATATGAATAAATTTATTGCACTTTTTTTATACTAACTGTTTGTTCATAAAAGATTTAAACAATGAAAGTATGGAGAAAAATATGAAAAGTTCAGATGTATAGAATCTGGTCGGAGAGAATATAGTTGTCTCATTTGATTCCAATAGGGTACCTATGGATGAATCCGTATTATTACTTATCTAGATTCTAGGCCAGCTGGCTATAGAGCTGGTTTCTCTTCCTATTACGTATGATGATTGGAGGCATATGCCTTCAACTTAGAAAAATGAAGTTTTTTATTCCCAAATAAAGGTAATTTTAATACATTATGGTGTAATTGAATGTCACTATGTTATTAAATTATAATATTTTCAAAATAAATTTTTGTGTACATATGTTATTCCACTTTACGGTTGCTGATGTGCTAGCACGAAAGTGGGTTTTGAAAAATCTGGGCAAGAAATGGAATGACTTTAAATGGAGATTGTGGAACGATGTCAATGATACTTTGTTGACCACCCAACATATGTATGACAAGCTACCTGATGGGATACCCAAAGAGCAATGGAAAGTTTTTGTTGACAGATATCGGGATGAGAAGCAGATGGTATTTAAATATATATTATTATATTAATCTCATTTTACATTTATACATGTATATGAAGAGGATATGACATTGAATAAATAACTATTAAATTACGTTTTATTTATTTTAGTATCTTTCAAGGAAGAATTCATCAAGTTGGGCTAAGCAATTCATCCCTCACACTGCGGGGTCAAAGAGTTTTTATAGAAGCTGATCAATTGTGGTAATCTTTTCATTAGTTTAAATATTTATAATAAAATATTATATGTTTAATATATTAATTTTTTTATTTATATTTGTTTAATGCAGTCACATAATTTAGATCATCGAGCATCCCAAACAGAAGTGTGGTTAGATGTTCACAAAAAATCTGATGGAAGTTTTGTTAACGAGTCTGCCAAAGATGTTGGGGTATGAACTCATTTTTCATTATAATAACTTATTATCAGTTGTCACTATGTTAATATATATTGTTTCTAATATGAATTATATTTTATTTATAGGTAAAAATTAAATAACTATGGGATGTAAATCCCGCTCAGTCCTACTCAGTCTCCTAAGATGACTCAGTTGATAAAGTCCTTGGGAAGGAGTATCTTGGTCGAGTACACGGGATGGGTTTAGGACCTGTACCATCTAAGGTATTTGGCAGGTCACCGTGGATTGTAGTTGCATCTAATCCTATTTTTAGTCAGTTCATACCCTAAGATCATCATAGAGAGATTGTTTCTCTACAAAATATAGTTCAGGAACAGGGGACTCAGATATCCTCTTTGCAAAAAGTGTTGATTGATTTATATCAGAAGATGACCGGATCTATCCTCAGTGGTATTGTATCGACTAGTGGTGAGTAAGTAAATCAAAATAATCAAAATAATTTAGTTTTCAAACATTTATTGGTTTTAAGTTTAAATATAAATATCCAACAGTATTTGATTTTCAATATAATGTTCTTACAGGTGCCGGTAACATGAAGTAGAGGTGGAGGTGGAGAGGGTGACGAGTTGTGTTCATCATCAGATAGTGATTAGTGGAGAGGTTTCCGATAATAGTATTTGTATATATATCATGTTTGGCACAGAGTAGTCACCAAACATTTTCATGACCTAACATTTTCTTGATTTCTCATGTTTTCTTTTATGTATTATGAACCTAGACTTACAAAGACACTAGGAATTTACAATCCTTATGTTGTATTAATGGATATTTATATTTATTAATAATATAATAATATGTGTAAAAATTTCTAGGTTGTTATATCTATGGTGTAGAGGATCAGGCTGAGGTTTTGGTGTTATTTCTAAAATCATCATAGGTTTATCATAGAGATAATGGCTTCAACATAGTGGATAATTATGGAGTTTTTAGTGGTTATACCTTTTTAGTAATAGTTACACCATGGATCAGGGATGTGGCCTAGCCTCTTCTTGATAATATATGACAATTTATGTTTATACTTATGTAGTTTAGTGGGTTTTTTAGTTGAAGATTTGGATGTTTAAAGTTTTTTAGTTTCATAGGCATATAGATTTACTACATTCAATTTTTAAAGTTTGTTGGATTAAAAATTCATAGGTTTATAGGTTTATAGGTTATAGGATTGATAGTATAGAGGTTTGAAAGCTATGGGTTTAATAGATTCAGTGTTTCTCATTAAAAGTTTCTAGTTTCTAGGTTTCCAATTTTGTAAGTATTAGGTTTAATGTTTTTCAGGTTTGTAGGTTTGTAGGTTTCTAGTTACATATTTTTTGTCTTTTTTGTTTTTATTTAACATTTTATACATTTTTTGTTTTTTAAGTTAATGTTTTATTGGATTTCATGTTATATGTTTCAATTTTTGTACATTTCCAGTGTTTAGTTTTTCACTTTTCATTTTTTTCATGTTTATAAGATGTTTTTACAAATTTAAAGTCATAAGTTCACATGAATTATATTTTATCAAATTTCTAGAAATAACTTATCCAGTTTTCATATTTTAAAATTTATAGATTTCATATTTATTATATTTCATGTTTTCAGGTTATAGGATTTGAAATTTGATGATTTCATATGTTTTTAATTTTAGGCTAATGGTTGGATGTTTGCACATTTTTTATTTTCAATAAGGAAGTTTGTAATATTTTAGGCTTTTAAGCATGGATATATCATGTTTAATGATCTCTAAAGTTGTAGGATTCTTGTATATAGGTATGGGGATTCTATGTTTTCAGTATTATAGGTTTTAGTTTTGTTTTTTAAGAAATAATTATTTTTAATGTTTGTTGGTTGAATGATTTCCAGTTTAAAGGAATGCATGATTGGAAGTTTAAAATTTTCTGGATTACATGTTTACATGTTTCCAGGGTACTGGTACTGGGGTTGCAAAATCTGCAGTAATTTTTTATATTAAATTTACCTTTAGCAGTGGTTTAAACCGCCGCAATGTAAATGGAACATATTTCGTGGCGGTTCAAACTACCGCTATAATTTGGTATCTTACTATCGATGGTGATTAAAACCATCACTATATACATTAAAGATATAATTTCAGCAGCGGTTTTTTTGATTTAGCGGTGGTTATTGTGAAAAAAATTGTTTTTTTGTAGCGGCGATTTAAACCGCTGCCAAAAAAGATTTCATTTTTTCTGGGAAAACTACTTCAAAAACCACAATAACCACCACGAAATGTGTTTACTATGATGGTTACCAAAAAACACCACTAAATTTAAGAAATATCCACGTATTGTACACTGACACCCAATTTAGAGGTGGTTTTATAAAACCACTGCAGAAGCATAAGGTGAAGGTTTAAACCGCCACTATGAGGTGATTTTCTTGTAGTGTGGAAAACATTATGATATTCCATATGGTTATGATCTAATACATGATTATGTAACCCATTTATTTCCATGGGAACTTCATATTTTTATGCATTATGTTTGATTTCCATTTCTATCACACATATGCATGTACATGTTATAATGGGTGTGATTAGATAGTGCTCCAATGCATTGGTTGAAGTTTATGTCTCATTAGATGATCGTTATGGGATTAGGGAGTAAACCTAATCCACAATGGGACTCTATCCACCATGTTATGTTGTCTTGTAAGTGATAATTGACTTGTGTTTATGTCATGTTTTATATAGTTTCCACATTCCTATGATGTCACAATATTATAATTCCATCTTTTTTTATTTCATAATTCCATATGATTATTCATGAGCCTTTCCTTTTATGATGTCATGTTATGCTTTTGACTTATATGTCATGCTTCATTATCATGTCCATTCCCTTACTGGGCATTATGGATCACCCCTTGTATTTATATATTCCCCAAGTTATCTTATGCATTTTTTGAAGTTCTAAGGGATCTAGAAGAACATTATAGATATCATAATAAATAATTTTTATTTTATATTCATGTTTATGTTTTATGTACCTTGTCTCCCAAATTCACTAAGCCTCTCTATCCTTGGGTTGTATTTATTGGATATTTATGTTAAAAATCATGAAATAATATGGATAAGAGGATTGGGTTTCTATAGTTGGTACCAGAGTAAGGCATAGTTATTTTTGGATAATAGGATAATAATACATTAGTAAAAACCGTAGGGATAAGTCTAAGTATAAGAAAACATCCTAAAATTTTAGTAAAGTATAGAGAGAGTGGTTTCTAAGTAATAAAATCCTTGTCTGGATACTACAAGTGGATGTGGATTTAGTACAGATGTACCGAAGGGTAATAACCCACAAAGTGCTCATTGGGAATTAAATTGACATGCACCTAGTGCACAAAAAATAATCCTTGATGCGCACTTAGTCTGAAACTCCCAAGGGATATTCTTTGGTAGATTCACAAACTCTTTATGAATTACTATAAAGGACTTGAAAAGATTGTTATGTTTGAAAAAAATAATAGGAAAATTATCGAGGATAACCTGTATTAAAACCTAGAGACTTATAAGTAAGGATATACATGTAACTTATAAGTTATTACTTATAGTTTCATAGTTTTCTTGTTTATATGATTATTATTTTAATTATTATCATCCCTAATTTTACTTTATTTTAGTTAATGAAATAAATAGGAGGAATCATGCCAACAATAAATGTGATAGGAAATGTGATGATTTCTCTAATGATATGCCTAGCCTGATGGGAGTGGGAGATAATAATTTCATTCTAGTACTAGATCAACTGACTCATTTTATGAATAATAACTTGAATTGTGTGGAACTCCATCCTTATCCTAAGAAAGATCATGTTTTTGTTGAATACTTTATGAGATAAAGAAATCTTGCATTTAGTACATCTTATAATCCCCTCATCATAGAAGGGTTAACTCTATTGTGAAGATATTCTCTATCCTCGAATGATTTAAATAAGAGAAAGTTGTACTGGTCATCTATCACCTGAAGGGAGAAGTAATCAGTGATGTACACTGATTAAGAACACAAAGCCCAAGGAGGAAATCGAATCCATTGAATGGTAAGGATTCAAGAAAATATATTTCAATAAATATTTTCCTTGAACTCTCCATATTAAAATGGATATAGATTTACTTAGACTAAGGAAAAAGGAAGATGAGTTTATTAGGGTGTATGAGGTAAAATTTATAAGACTTTCATGGTACACCTTTGGCTTTATCATTAACACTGAAAGTAATTTAGAACACTTATTTAGTGGATTAAAGCTGAGTCTATAAAAATATTCAGTGATTTGTGACTTTGATAGCTATGAAGAGATCATTCGTTGTGACCTTAAGGTTGAGATAGAGATTAGTGATTCACAGTGACCTCTAGCGGATAGAGATAAAAAAGTGGAAATGGAGTTTAATTTAGGAGGATCAATGGATAAATACCATGGAGGAAAGAAAACCCAACTACCCATGTGTAAAAAGTTTGGGAAGAATCATCTTAGAAACTGTATCAGAGGAACATAGAGATACTTCAAGTATGGAGAATAGGGTCATCTGGCTAATCAATACCAAAGGGAGAAGAAGAAGCCCACTAATGTGATGGAATAAAAGAAGGTATTGATCAATAATTATCATGTAGTCCAATTATTTAAATGTAAGGGTCATGGATATTATGAAAGTTAATGCCCTAATCCAAGGGTTTTTGAATATAATCAATTATAACAAACTCCAAGTCTTAGAGAGCAAGGAAGAGATTATGTTATCACTGCTACTAAGGTGGACCATGATAATGAAGTAGTGACAACTACACTATTTATTCATTTAAGAATAGAGAACATATTATTTGATTTTGGTTCTATGCATTCTTTTATATCATGAAATTTTAATAGAACTATTCAAACACCACCTCCAAACATGGAGGTTGAGTTATCTATAAGAATGGAAAATGGGGAAATTATTTCATTCCAAGTATATAACTCCTCCCCATTTAATGTTTGTGGAGTAAACCACCCAACAAATCTTATCCTACTTTCTTTAGTGTAATTTAACTTTATACTTGGCATGGATTTTATATCCTTATATAAATCCAACATTAAATTTAGGGAGTGATAAATCACTCTCTATAACTTGAATCATCATATTTTTCTATACAAGTGTAAGGAAGAGGATAAACCTCCTTTAGAATCTTTTTCTCAAGTATGGATATTATTACCTTATGAGAAATCATATCTAGAAAAAAATTATTGAGACAAAAGAGGGAATCATGATTAAAGACATTCCCATTGTGAGGGATTATACTAATGTATTCCCTAAAGCATTTTATAGTCTTCCTTTTTTCTAAGAGGTTGAGTTCTAAATTGAACTTATACCTAGATATCTGACCATATCCAAGACTCCCTACATAATGGACACCATTGAGTTGGAAGAAATGAATAAGCAGTTATCAGAGAATATAGATATGGGTTTTATATGCTCGAGTACTTCACCATAGGGAATGTTGATCCTCTTCATCAAAAAGAAGGATGGGTCAATGTGTATCTATATTTATTATCATGAAATCAAAAAAATCATGATAAAGAACAAGTATCCCCTTAGCCAAATTTATGAATTTTTTATCAACTATATGGGTAATAATACTTCTCTAAGGTGGACCTTCGATCGGGATATCACCATTTAAAGTTAAAGAAGGAAGATATTCCTAGAACCACTTTCTGCATAAGGTATGGGAACTATGAGTTCATAGTGATTCCCTTTAGACCCACTAATGCTCTAGAAATATTCACAGGATTAATGAATAGAGTCTTTAGATATTGCCTTGAAAATTTTATGGTAGTCTTTATAAATGATATTCTGATACGATCCAAAAGTAAGGAGGAGAAATGAGTACATTTGAGTACTATGATAAAGACATTATGAAAGTATAAGTTATATGAAAAGTATTGTAAATGTGAGTTTTTTATGGTGGATATATCATTATTGGGGTATGCTATTACCAGTAAAGGGATATCTATAGATCCTTCTAAGAAAAAGGCAATTTAGGAGTGGCCCAGACCAACATTTGTGATGGATATCCATAGTTTCCTTGGACTATCTAGGTACTATCAATGATTTCTAAGAAACATCTAGTAATTTTCAAACCCACCGATCAAGATAACTTGGAAGGGAGTAAAGTTTTTCTAGAGTAATGAATGAAAATAGTTCTTTAAGGAATTGAAAATGTGGCTTATCACTGCACCATTAATCACACTACCCATAATTGGGGAGCTTTTATGGTCTACAACGATGTTTCAAAGAAGGGCTTGGGTGGTTTACTGATGAAAAATAATAAATTGATTGCCTATACCTCAAGGAAGTTGAAAGTTCTTGATTATAACTATCCAACACATGTTATGGAGTTAGTAGTGGTTATTTTCACATTATATATTTGGTTGAATTATCTCAATGGGGAGAAGTATGAAATATATATTGATCATAAGAGCCTCAAGTATATATTCACACATAAGGAGCTTAATATGCACCAATGATGACATGAACCCCTCCCTCTAAAGATGCCCCTCTTGGGCTGGCAATGGAGAAAGAGAGATAATGACCCCTATGTCCCGCTTCTAGTAGGACTAGAGGTGGTGACCAGCACCAAGGGTATACAAATATCACAAAATGGGAGGCATTTACCTTTTTAGAAAAATAATATCAGGAGATAATATGTATCAACCTCAAAACAACTCCAAGAAATATATAAAAGGAATCCAAAATCCATCCCACATTAATGTTTAAAATAAAACTATTACAGTGCAATAAAAATCCAAAGTAAATACCAAAATAAATTTAAGAAGCAACACAAAAACTATCCCAAATTCTAAGTTAGTAAGGTCTAGTATGGTCCATGTAATCCTCCTAGAAACCTGAAAGTAGTTTTATATACGTAGGGTGAGAATACAAGTATACATAGTAGGAAAACTAAAGTCTCTCGTGAAAAAGTGAGAGAAGCATCCTAATGCTCCTATGAGAAAACAACAGAATCCAACAGAACCTAACAAGGTATACTAGCCATCCCAATATCACCAATATAATCTAACTAAATAAAACAATTCAAGTAATGTAATATAATAAGAAAATCAATGATAGGGTACCCTGCACCACTTTCCCGCTGATTAGCCGCTCTCACATCCTAACAGAAAATGTCCTGTAACTCCCACCTCTTCCAAAATTACCACTCCACAACCCTCCCACACACACCTGGGCCTTACACCACATATCATCCCACCCCACAGATAGATAGGCCACATACCATGTCACATCCCACCCGTAAACACCTGGGCCACCACCACAACAATCCTCATCTCATCCCGAAGACACCTGGGAAGCACAACACATCTCATCCTAAATACACCTAAGAAAACACAACTCATCTCATCCCAAAGACACCTGAGAAAGCACAACTCGCTCGCAAACACCTGGGCCTCACAAACCACAACCTACCCAAAGAATCTTGGGTTATCACCACCTGGAAGAAGGAGCATGGAAGAGTGGGTGTCCATCCATCCATCCTCCCACTGGGATGTTTGGGAAAGACACCCTCTCCTGTGACGATGGGGGTGTTCGGCACAAAATTCTCAAATATGGTGGTGTGAATATAGAAATCACAAGGGAAATACATGTATATATAGATATAATACCAAACACTCCTCCCAGCCTATGGGTTCTAAAAAAACCAACTCACAAAACCGCCTTTGCTGCTACCTCTAAATGAACCACCACATGACACGACACAAACTCAAATCATACCCCCAACCAATTCATTTAACCAATTCTCATTCTTTAATAAATAATTCATTTATTCATTCTATCCCTACTTGGGCAACTAATAAACACAAGACACAACAGGCAACACAACCAAAGTCATCTCAGAAGGCAAATATCCAATAAACTAACATAGCTTCACATTCCTCTACATTTAACACCCACGCCAACCACTACAATCATCATTATTCAAAGTCATTCCTCCCAATCTATCCTATCACTAAGAAAACCCAAACTCACATCCACACCCAACAACACATATCATCACAACCAAACTTGGTAGTCCTGGTGCACAACACTGTCCATCCATTCCATAATCAATCAATCTATCAACCTAAGATTCCATTACACCTTATGAACCACCCCACAACACATAATGGTGCTCACAACCATACCACCACACAAACCAAACAAAACTTATTCATATTTAACAATATATTCATTCTTTAATTCTACTTGTTGGCTTATGAGGTTATCATATAAGGTAAGATCTTGGGGCATCCATTTATTATCCAGGTATATGTGGTTAGAAAATTTCATATATAATTGTTTGATGAAAAAAAAACAATCATAATTCATCTCATAGACCATCCCATGAACACACAAAGACCCCAACAGTCATGATTTTCAGCAGGGAATTTAGCATGTATAATTCACAACAACAACAAAAAACAAATGATAAAAAGATCATATGTCACTTTTCCCTAACCCCTACATATTGGTCTTAAACCGGTTTAATTATCTATATTTAATTTGGATCAAACTATCTTCAAATGGGAAACATTCGTACACCCACCCCACATTATACATAATTAATAAGGATGGAGGAAACCTACTTGTAAGAAGAAGTGGGTATCACTTCCTTATTTCACCAAAGCAGGGGGTGCACATGCAGTAGGAAATTCCAAGGAAAACACAAACCAACTGGTGTAGCATAAAGGCACGACTCCTTGAGGAAGAAAGGTTCTAGGAGCCTCATACCAAGGGAAAGGAGAAGGAATGGATTAAGGGAATGCTCTCTTCTTAAAAGGATTAGATCTGAGACTCATGGAAAATAAACAGTTTTTAAAATCCATTAAAGGTAGATCTTGACCAAGATCACGTAGTTTGGAATTAAAAGGAATATTTAGGTTTTTAGAATATAGATATGATTCAAAACATCTCTAAAAACCATTAAATATGGTATTAAATTCATTTTACGTCAAAGGAAACGTTAAAGGGGTGAAACTATAAAAATTGGAAAAACCGAATTGGCAACCAGCACCAAGGGTATACAAATATCACAAAATGGGAGGCATTTCCCTTTTTAGAAAAACAATATTCGAAGATAAAATTTATCAACCTCAAAAAAACTACAAGACATATATAAAAGGAATCCAAAATCCATCCCACATGCTTGTTTAAAATAAAACTGTTATAATATAATAAAACTCCAAATTAAATACCAAAATAAATCTAAGCAACGACACAAAAATTGTCCCAAAGTTTGAGCTAGTAAGGTCCAACACGGTCCACGTAATCCTACTAGAAACCTAAAAGTATTTTTATATACTTAGGGTGAGAATACAAGTATAATCAGTAGGAAAACCAAAGTCTCTCGTGCATAAGTGAGAGAATCATCCTAATTCTCTCATGAGAAAACAGTAGAACCCAACAACACCTAACAAGGTATACTAGTCATCCCAACCTCACCAAGGCACGCTCACAAAATAATGCGAGTCAAGTAAGTAATATAATAAGAACATTGATGATAGGGTACCTTGTACCACTTTCCCATTGATTAGACACTCTCACACCCTAATGAAAAACATCTTGGTGCTCCCACCTCTTCCAAAAGTACCACGTAACAACCCGCCCGCACACACTGAGGCCTCACAGCTAGTCCCATCACTTGGGAAAATGAAGCACATCACATCCCTCCCACACACACCTGGGCCTCACACCACATCTCATACCACCCACAGACACTTGGGCTACATACCATGTCAAATCCCACCTGCAGACACCTAGGATACTACCAAAAAAATCCCCATCTCATCCTAAAGACACCTGGGAAGCACAACACATCTCATCCCGAAGATACCTGGGAAAACACAACTCATCTCATCCCGAAGACACCTAGGAAAGAAAAACTCGCCCACACACACCTAGGCCTCACAAACCACAACCTACCCGAAGATTCTTAGGCTATCACCGCCTGGAAGAAGGAGTAAGGAAGAGCAGGTGGCCATCCATCCATCCTCCCACTGGGATATTTGGGAAATACACCCTTCCCTGTGACGATGGGGGTGTTTAGAACATAGTGATCAACTAGGGTGGGTGCATATAGAAATCATAAGGTAAATACACGTATATATAGATATAATACCAAACACTCCTACCCAACCTATGGGTTCTCAAACAAACAAACAACTCAAAAAACCATCTTTGTTGCTACCTCTAAATACACCACCACATGACAAGCCATAAACTCAAATCATATACCCATCCAATTAATTTAACCAATTCTCATTCTTTAATAAACAATTCATTTATTCACTCTATCCCTACTCAGAAAACTACTAAACACAATACACAACAGGCAACACAACCAAAGTCATCTCAGAAGATGAAGATCCAATAAACTAAAGTAACTTTACATTCCTCTACATTTAACACCCATGCTAACCACTACCGTCATAATTATTCAAAGTCATTCTGCCCAATCCATCCTCTCACCAAGCAAACCCTCAACTCACATCTTCACCCAGAAACACATCTCATCACAACCAAACTCGGCATCCCTACTGCACAACGTTTCCCATCCATTCCACAATCAATCAATCTCTCAACCTGAGATTCCATTACACCTTTTTAACCACCCCACAACACATAATGGTGCTCACAACCGTACCACTACACAAACCAAACAAAACTTATTTAGATTTAACAGGTCATTTGTTCTTTAATTCCACTTGTTAACTTTCAAGGTTATCATAGAAGATAAGATCCTAGGGCATCCATTTATTAGCCGAGTATATGTGGTCAGCAAATTTCATATATAATTGTTCAACAAAAAACAAACAAAAAACATTAATCCCATATACCATCCCATGCGCACACAAATAACCCCAACATCTATGATTTTTAGTGGGGCGTTTAGCCCATATAATTCACAACAACAACCAAAAAAAATAAAAAACATATCATACGTCACTTTTTTCTAGCCCCTACATATTGATCTTAAACCGATTTAATTATATATATTTAATTTGCATCCAACTATCTTCACATGGGAAAAATTTGTACACCCACCCCACATGATACACAATTAAGATGGATGGAGGAAACCTACTTGGAAGAAGAAGCGATTAATACTTCCTTGTTACGCCAAAGCAGGGGGTGCGCATGCAGCAAGAAATTCCAAGGAAAAGACGAAACAACTGGTGTAGAACAAAGGCACGACTCCTCGGGGAAGAAAGGTTCTAGGCACATCGTACCAAGAGAAAGGATAATGAATGAATGAAGGGAAGGCCCCCGACTTAGAAGGATTAGATCTGATACTCACAGAAAAGAAACAGTTTTTAAAAGACATTAGAGGCGGATCTTGACCAAGACCACGTGGTTTGGAAGTAAAAGGAAGCTTCAAGTTTTTAGAAGATACACATGATTTGAAACAGCTCCAAAAACCATTAAATATGGTATTAAATTCATTTTACTTCAAAGTAAATGTTAAAGGGGAAAAACTAGAAAAACTAGAAGAATTATGGAATTTTGAAAAACTATTGGAAGTCAAATGACTCATCGTTAGGTGAGTCACCGGTGCAAGTCACTAGTGTGAGATACCAGTGCGAGTCATCGGTGTGAGCTACCGGTGATACCCACAGTCGTAACTCATTGTTGGATAATTTTAAAAACTATAAATTTTACAAAGTGTTGAAAAAGTCACCTTGACCTCCCAGAACACTTCAAACCCAGGGATTTTCACAAAACAATGGACCAAAGAGGTTTGAGCCATTAAAAATGAAGATGGTTAGAGCTGATCGAGGAAAATTATTTATCAATCCATTACCATCTTGGAAAATGAAAATAATATAGCATATGATCTAAGTAGAAAGGCTAATAAAACCTTATCAATGATGAGAATTTAGAATCATTCAATCTTCTTAGACTTGAAAAGGATGAACATGGAAGTCATAAAGGAAGGAACAACATCCTACCTAGATCAAATGATTTCCCAACCATCCATTCTGGAGAAGATAAAGGATGCTCAAAGGGATGATGTGGAAATATAGATGAAAGAATAATCTATAAGAAAAGAGAAATCCTCTAAGTTCAAAATAGATAAATAAGTATTTTTAAGATTTTGGTCATAACTATGTGTACCGTCAAGGCCTGAGATAAAGGAGTTGATGAATTATGCACAACGATCAACATTCTCCATCCAACCAGGGATCATAGAGATGTATCAAGACCTCTAAGAGCACTATTGGTGGGATAATTTGAAGAAGGAGATCACGAGATATACATCAAAGTTCCTGGCATGTTAACAAGTGAAAGAAGAGAGGTAAAAGTCCAAGGGAATGATGCAATGAAAGAGCGTTGTCGTGGGCACCCTCAAATGATTAGTGTAATTTGGGGTACTTAGGTGCAGCATAGTGGCTGACCAAGGTCGTCTCTCAAAGGATGAAGTGAATTTAACAACTTATTAGAGGTATTCTAAAAATAAAATAAAAGAGAATAAAATAAAAACACTACTTTAAAGTATTGGGGTTTGTTGTAGTTTATGAATCTAGAAGAAGTTTTCTGGAAGAAGATTGTATAATTTTTTTTTTTTAGTTTTGAAATGAATTTCGATTAAAATGACACAACAAGAAGATGTTTTTTTTAGAAATATATTTAAAAGGAGTAATCGATCTAACTCTACCTCTTCACTTTATTATTAATCATTATCATTTAAATTAACATTCACTTAATTATGATTCCTTAATTTGTTAAATCCCGAACCCTACGAGAATTAACTTTACCACGAAGATGATGTGAATTTAACCCTAGGCTAACTTCGGAACATGCAATCGCAGCACCCTGCTTTGATTGATGTTCTAAGATTAGCTTATGGTCAGTGGTAAATTAAGGCTCATATCCATTCTGGAAATGAGGATGAATTGTGTTTAGGTATTATATTTGAACTCTACAAATTTATCCCGTGTGGTCTTGTATTACCGATTAAGATCGCGCTCTCACAATTTACACAAAATCCCGACCTCGCGTGTTTTTGTGTTAATTGTTCAATTGCTTGCTTAGTTTCTTGTAATTTAAAAACACAATTCATGGATCATATTATGTTCATTACAGTAGCTCATTGATTCAAAATAAATGAATTAAAAAGGATAGAGGTCGATCGATTACTAAAAAGAACTACTCTTCCATGGGTGGCGTAATCATCGTAGAAGCATTTTGCATGTGCAAAGGTTTAAAATGGGTATAACCCAATAACGCTTCTACTCAAGAATTCCAGAACAATTAGGAAGATTAAGAGAACAAGAAATTTAAACAAAATAGAAGAAAAGAGAAGAAATAAAATAAGAACAAAGAATTTTATTACTTAAACAAAATCATTACAACATGAAGGAGAAGAAGAAGGCTTCGTCGAAGGGATCCTTGCTTCAAGAGCTACCCTTATTGAAATGGTTGGATAATTGGAGTGGATCCACTTCTCCTTTGACCTCAAATTCCCAATTCACGTCCCAACCCCTACAAATGAGAAAAAACTCCAATTTATAGAGGGGAGGGGAGGAGAGGTTACAAGTGGTTTCAAGTGTGAATGTGGAAATTCGGCCAAATATTTTATGTCAACTTGCACCGCCAATTTGACCACCAAAACGCGTGAATTGGCCGGCCTTCCAGAAGGATCAAATATTCGGATATGGGTCCTATGTCTCCTCTCCAACATTGGGCTCAATAAAGGCCCATTTGAAGGAGTTATGGCCTAAATACAGAAGATTCTCCATTCTGGCGAGCCCAACCCAACTTTGACTTCATGACCCATTTTCAACAACCAAATGAACTCTTTAGATCTAGTGTCCTGAATAAAATTTGTAGATAATTAAGTTAGGAACACTTTTACAAAATTTCAAATTCAAATAATAAATATAAAAATATTTATCTTCTAAATACTACAGTGAACTATAAAGGGTAAAACTGGAATTTTCATCAAATATTCAAATGAATGATCTAATCCCAAATACTTTCTAATTAAACATATTTAACACAATGTGAGGAAATTATATCATTTATTATCAATGAAATATTCAATAAAATAGTATTTTATCAACTCCCCCACACTTACCCTTTTGCACACCTGGGCAAAACCTCATATCAAGTAAACATCAATATCAAATCAAAACCAATTTTAAAACACATATCCTTAAGATCAATCAATTTCACACCAAGAATCAAAAGATATCATGCCTCATAAAAAACCTTATTTCAAGTTCTCCATTTATATCATTCAATATATTTCCACTTCATTTATCCACCCATGCACAAAACACTTACCTCGCTTGAATTTTCTCTCATCACTCAAATATCAATTTTTTTGCAATGTCTTTCTCATCCAAACTAATACAAGGGTCACCATAGGCTTGATAGATTCCTACATCGCTACCCGATGTGAGTCAAGGACATATGTTTATCATGAGGACTTTTCAGGTTTGTTCTGTGGCTTTCGGTTGGTAGGATTAAGATGTGAAAAACTCTGAGGCTGAATGAGGAGGGCTTGACTCTTTTGAAGAAAAATTGCATTAATCTAATTTTCACTTAAATATGGTCTTCTCCTCAATCCCCATAGTATCAATTCAGCTCCATCATCATGAAAAGTCATGAAAGGTTTACACCATTCATCATTTCAGCATAAAAAATTTCAATCTTCTCAAACATGATTTTCTTGAAAGCTCCAGATGGGCACAACTTTCCACCTCAATTAGAAGCTCCAGAAAAGGCACAGCTTCACTTGTCATGAAAGCTCCAGAAAAGGAACAACTTTCAATATAATGAATTTCTTCAGCAGCAAACACATCTCTTCAGAATTTAATTTTCCACCCAAAGTATCACAGAATGTGGTGGCAAAACACAAGACAACTTCCCCCACACTTAAGCTCAACTAGATTATGCAATTTCACTTCAAGAGTTGGTTGGATAGGGAAAATTGGCTTGTAATGTGGCTAACCTAATATTATTTGCATGGATTCTAAGGGATAAAAGGATTAAATATTCAAGGTAGTCCATTATAAAAAAGGATTCTTTGAAATAGGGGCTTTAATACCAAACAAATGCCTCAATCATTTAAACATAAGTACATCAAACCCTCAAGTTTTGACAGGAATAGATCAAATTCTGGTTAAATCAAGTATGGTTTGGTTCTCTCAAGAAGTGAGGTGAATGTAAAGAATATGAAAATAATGGTTCAGAAGCCTCACAGGAAAGTGATTTCAAATATAAAGACAGTGAGATGTGGCATGGGATTCAAAATTTAGTGTACTTTTCATGAAATTACTAAATATTTGAACTTGAAACAAAGTCATTTCAGCATTCATTTAAGCTTAGTTTCAAGGGGTAAATTGTTTCACTTATTGATATGGATTTAAAAATGGTGATGAGAATCATTTCATCCCAAAAGTTTCAAAAAAACACAGAAAATTGTAAAATAAACACACAAAATTTGAAAAACACGCTTTTTTTTGTTTTTTTTTTACAGGAAAGCAATTGAAATTACTAAACTAAAAGGTTCCCTCCCCCACACTTAAAATATTGCATTGTCCTCAATGTGAACCTATGAGATGATATATGCACATGAAATACAGAATTTTTAAATAGGATAAATAATATAAAAGTAAAAGGGTTAGGAACAGCCTGATGTGCTCAAGTGATGATGGGGTCATGCAGTGTGATAAAATCCACTGCACCATAAGGAAAAATATTAGTCACAACATAAGGACCTAACCATCTGGAATAAAACTTACCAGGCATCAGCTTCAGTTGTGAACTGTAGAGAAGGACTTTCTCTCCAACATGAAACTCCCTTTGTTGGATCATTTTGTCATGAGATGCTTTTGATCTTTCCTTGTAGAGCCTTGAGTTCTCATATGATGATAATCTAATCTCCTCAAGCTCTTGAATTTGCAGCTTCCTTTGGATTCCATCTTGGGCCAAATCCATGTTGCATTTCTTTATAGCCCAATAAGCCTGATGCTCGACTTCCACTGGGAGATAACATGCTTTCCCAAAAACAATCTGAAAATGGGGACATACCAATGGGGGTCTTGTATGCTGTTCTATAAGCCCACAATGCATCATCCAAGTGCTTGATCCAATCCTTCCTATTTGGCTGCACAGTTTTCTCTAATATTTGTTTCAGCTCACGATTTGAAACCTCATCCTGGCCATTTGTTTGGGGGTGGTATGGTGTTGATGTTTTGTGTGTCACCCCATACTTTTGAAGGAGGGAAGCAAAATTCCTATTACAAAAGTGTGTCCCTTGGTCACTGATGATGGCCTTTGGTACTCCAAACCTACAGAAAATTTGAGCCTTGAAAAAATCCACTACAACATGAGAATCTTCAGTCCCGGTGGCCTTGGCCTCCACCCATTTACTCACATAATCAACAACAACCAAAATATACAAAAATCCAAATGAACTAGGAAAAGGACCCATAAAATCAATGCCCCATACATCAAAAATCTCACAAAATAGTATGGGTTGTTGGGGCATCTCATGTCTCCTAGAAATGTTCCTAGTGTGTTGGCAACGAGAGCATGACTTACAAAACACATGGGCATCATGGAATAAACTAGGACAATACAATCCAGAGTCTAAGACTTTCCTAGCTATCTGTTGGGGTCCAAAGTGTCCACCACAGGCAAGTGTATGACAGAAATGTAGGACAGACTCAAACTCATGATCAGGAACACACCTCCTAATTACTTGGTCACTGCACATGCGCCAGAGGTAAGGATCATCCCAAACATAAAATCTTGACTCACTCTTTAATTTTTGGACTTGATGTTTCTTTAAGTTTGCATGGATTTCAGAGGAAACAATGTAATTAACTAAATCAGCATACCAAGGATGCGTACCTGAGATGGTATAGAGATGCTCATCGGGGAAAGTGTCCCGAAGTGGTACCTGGTCCAAGGTGTCATCCTTTAGTGTGTGAGTAAGCCTACTCATGTGGTCTGCTACCAAATTCTCTGATCCCTTCTTGTCCTTTATCTCGATGTCAAACTCTTGAAGAAGGAGCATCCAACGGATAAGTCGTGGCTTTGCATATGGCTTCTTCAGGAGGTACCTCAGAGCTGCATGGTCAGAAAAAACAACTACTTTAGAGCCCAATAAATATGAACGGAATTTATCTAAAGCAAATATGATAGCAAGAAACTCCTTTTCTATGGTAGTGTAGTTTGATTGGGCTGAATCCAATGTCCTTGATGCATAGGCAATCACATGTGAACGTCCTTCCACCCTCTGAGATAAGACATCTCCAACTGTGAAGTTGGAGGCGTCACACATAAGCTCAAATGGAAGGTCCCACCGTGGGGGCTGTATGATAGGTGGAGTGGTCAGACACTTCTTCAGCTCATCAAAGGAAGTCCTACAAGAATCATCAAACACAAAATCAGAATCTTTTTGAAGTAATCGTGACATTGGAAGAGCGATCTTACTAAAATCTTTGATGAAGCGCTAATAAAATCCGGCATGCCCTAGGAAAGATCTAACATCACGCACACATGAATGATAGGGTAAGGATGAAATAATGTCTACCTTATATCTATCAACCTCTATCCCATGTTTTGACACTACATGCCCTAAGACAATGCCATGCTCTACCATAAAATGACACTTTTCAAAGTTCAGGACCGGATTCTTCTCAATACAATGATTCAACACCTTTCCCAAACTCTTTAGACATTCATCAAATGAGGATCAATACACTGTAAAATCATCCATAAATACCTCCATGCAAGTCTCAAAAAAATCAGAAAAAATACTCACCATGCATCTCTGGAAGCTACCTGGGGCATTGCAAAGTCCAAATGGCATCCTCCGGTAGGAAAATGTGCCAAAGGGATAGGTGAATGTAGTCTTCTCCTGATCCTATGGAGCTATAGGAACCTAAAAATATCCAGAAAATCCATCCAAGAAACAATAGTGTGTCTTCCCAGCTAGTCTCTCAAGCATCTGATCAATAAATGGGAGGGGGAAATGATCCTTGCGAGTGGTCTGATTTAGTTTCCTATAATCAATACACACACGCCAACTGTTTTTCACCCTCATTGGAACTAACTAATCTTTCTCATTTTTAACAACAGTAAAACCAGTTTTCTTAGGCACAACCTGAATTGGACTTACCTACTGTGAATCTGAAATGGGAAAGATTATACCTGCGTCGATCAATTTCTCAACTTCTTTTTTAACAACTTCCAGGAGGGTGGGATTGAGTCTCCTTTGTGGCTGTCTCACCGGTTTAGCCCCATCCTCCAAGAGAATCCTATGCATGCAAATGGAGGGTCTAATACCTGATATGTCATCCAAGGTCCACCCAATCGCTCTGATGTTCTCCCTCAATATATTCAAAAGCTTTTCTTCATGTTCAAAAGGGAGATTGTTAGCAATGATAACAGGTAATCTCTCACCACTCAACAAGTATGAGTATTTCAGATTTGGTGGTAATGGCTTGAGTTCTAATGAAGGAAGGTGTAGTATGGATGGAGAAATTGATGCAACAAACATATCTACACAATGAACATTAGTATCAGAATAAAAATCATCACAATCAGAGAATAAATCACCAAATCCATCAGCATACTCAATAGCCATGTCATAATCAGAGTTCACATGATCAAAATCAGAATATGATTCCATTTCAAAATCAAATATTAGAGAGTCTTGTTCATTAGAAACATGTGTGGAAGTTCTCTTAGACATTAAACCATAACCAATACTCATAATCTCCCTAAGCATAGGACAATCAAAATCCATGGAGTTTTTACTTGGTGGTTCAAAATGGGAGATAACAAAAGCAGAATGGTCCTCAGAGGGGTACTTCATGGAATCCATAACATTAAATATCACAACTTCATCCCCAAATTCCATGGAAAGTGTACCCTCATTGACATTTATGATAGTTTTTGCAGTCTTGAGGAAGGGCCTACCTAAGATAATGGGGGCATGGGAACTTACCTGATCATCCTCCATGTTAAGCACATAGAAGTCTGCTGGAAAGATCATATCTCTTACCCGAACAAGTACATCCTCAAGAACTCCCGCTGGATATGTCGTAGCTCTATTCGCCAACTTCACCACTACTCTTGTCGGCTTCAACTCACCAACCTTCAAGGAAGATAATACAGAGTGAGGCATCACATTTATGGAAGCTCCCAAATCACAAAGAGCATCAGAGAAGTGCAACTCCCCTATGGTACATGGGATGGTGAATGTCCCGGGATCCTTGCACTTTGTTGGCATTGCTAGAGTTGGTGTAATGAGTGCTGATACATTCCTTCCAAGGTTGATCCTCTCATTCCCCTTGAGCCCTCTTCGATTGGTGCAGAGTTCTTTTAAGAATTTGGCATACCTTGGGATTTTCTTAATGGCTTCAAGTAGAGGAATGTTGATCTCCACACGCTTGAATGTGTCCAAAACCTCCTTTTGCATTGCTTCTTCAGCCATCTTCTTGGTTCGAACAACCCTGTTTGGAAAAGGAAGGGGTTTAGGAGGTACATCATCAATCTTTTTCTTACCTTTATCTTTCTCCTTGGATTGCTCATCAGTTGGTATGGAATGCGGCTTCTCTAGAGTAGAGGTGAATCCCGGTGGAATGGTAGGTACAGATGTATTGTTCATTTGCTTCCCACTTCTCAATGTGATGGAACTAAAATTCCCCTTTGGATTTGGAGTGGGTTGGAAAGGTAGATTTCCAGAATTCTTACTCACAAGTTCATGGAGGGCGGTGGCAATCTGACTCATTTGAGTCTTCAACTCTCTCAGCTCCGAACCTTGACTCTTCAGCTCATTCTGTTGATTAAGAACAATTTGTTTCAAAAGATCATCAGTGTTAGAGTCTACCTTGTGTTGGATATTCCCTTGTTGCTGACTCGTTGATGTTTGATCTTCGAATCTCCTTTGGGGTTGTTGGAAACCATGTTGGTAAGGTGGAGGTTGCTGGAACTTTGGTTGAAAAGGGGGCCTTTGTTGTTGTCCAGAGACATACCTCATGTCTGACTGATCTTTCCACCATTGGTTGTATACTGTATCAAACTTATTTTGGGGATATGGTTGTTGTTGTTGCTGCTGAAATGGTCTCCCATGGAACACTGCTGCATAATCTTCTGTCTCTTGTAGTTGTGGGCAACAGTCAGTTGGGTGTCTTGTCTCAGTGCAAATGCCACATGGCCTTGAAGGAGGGGGTTGGGATGTCTTTTGAGCCAATGCAATCTACCTCACCATAGTTTTCAATTCTTCTAACTTAGTATCAATCAAATGACTTTCAAGAGAAGGACTTACTTTATGTACTCCTCAAACATGTGGTGTACCTTTATCGCCAAATTGTTGGGAGTTTTGAGCCATCTTGTCGATCAATGCATGTGTGGCTGATGGTGTCTTGTCCACCAATGCTCCTCCAGCTGCAGCATCCACCATGCTCCTCTCTATAGGTGTGAGTCCTTCATAGAAGTACTGAATGAGGAGTTGCTCACTGATTTGGTGATGCAGACAGCTTGCGCACAACTTCTTGAATCTCTCCCAATACTCATACATTGACTCCCCTTGTGCTTGCTTGATCCCTGAAATCTCCTTTCGAATGGATGTGGTCCTTGATGCTGGAAAAAATCTCTGCAAGAAAAGACGTTTCAAATCGTTCCAACAAGTTACATCTTTGGGTTGTAAATAATATATCCAGTCTTTTGCAACTCCATCAAGTGAGAATGGGAATGCTCTTAATTTGATTTGATCTTCAGAAACATTTCTTGGTTTAAGGGTTGAGAAAACCACATTAAATTCTTTCAAATGCTTATTAGGATCCTCACCAGAGAGGCCATGAAACTTTGGAAGTAAGTGAATTAACCCAGATTTTAGTTCAAAGTCCGATTCGAGATTTGGGTATGCAATACAATTTGGTTGATAGTTAATATCAGGTGCAGCCAATTCTCGAATGGTTATATTAAGTTCATTTACATTGTTTTCAGCCATTGGTTCCTCTTTTATGTTTGAATTTGAATAGCTTCCAATTTCAATGTTTCCAGAAGAGAGGAATTCACCAACTGGTTGAATATTGAAACTTCCCGTAGACTGAGAATTTCTGATTCAAGCCCTAAGGCTACGTTCAATCTCAGGGTCAAGATCTAAGAGATCTTCGGGATTAGTTCGTGTCATAGATCAAATAAAAATGAAAAGAAAGAAAGTGGACCATAGTAAAATAAAAATGAGAAGTTTGAGTTGATGGTCCAAAAAGAAGTAGAATAAAATAAAAGAAGAGGAAGAAAAATCAGATTGGGTAAAGAATGAAGAAAGAAGAGAGGAAGAGAATAAAATGTAAAATAAAATAAATTCCTCTAATTGGTTGAAATAATTACTTTCCTCCCCAGCAACGGTGCCAATTTTAAAGAGCGCTGTTGTGGGCGCCCTCAAATGATTAGTGTAATTTGGGGTACTTAGGTGCAGCAGAGTGGCTGACCAAGGTCGTCTCTCAAAGGAGGAAGTGAATTTAACAACTTATTAGAGGTATTTTAAAAATAAAATAAAAGAGAATAAAATAAAAACACTACTTTAAAGGATTGGGGTTTGTTGTAGTTTATGAATCTAGAAGAATTTTGCTGGAAGAAGATTGTATAATTTTTTTTTTAGTTTTGAAATGAATTTCGATTAAAATGACACAACAAGAAGATGTTTTTTTTAGAAATATATTTAAAAGGTGTAATCGATCTAACTATACCTATTCACTTTATTGTTAATCATTATAATTTAAATTAACATTCACTTAATTATGATCCCTTAATTTGTTAAATCCCGAACCCTACGAGAATTAACTTTACCATGAAGATGATGTGAATTTAACCCTACGCTAACTTCGGAACATGCAATCGCAGCACCCTGCTTTGATTGATGTTCTAAGATTAGCTTATGGTAAGTGGTAAATTAAGGCTAATATCAATTCTGGAAATGAGGATGAATTGTTTTTAGGGATTATATTTTAACTCTACAAATTTATCCCGTGTGGTCTTGTATTACCGATTAAGATCGCACTCTCACAATTTAGACAAAATCCCGACCTCGCGTGTTTTTGTGTTAATTGTTCAATTGCTTTCTTAGTTTCTTGTAATTTAAAAACACAATTCATGGATCATATTATGTGAATTATAGTAGCTCATTGATTCAAAATAAATGAATGAAAAAGGATAGAGGTTGATCGATTACTAAAAAGAACTACTCTTCCATGGGTGGCGTAATCATCGTAGAAGCGTTTTGCATGTGCAAAGGTTTAAAATGGGTATAAACCAATAAAGCTTCTACTCAAGAATTCCAGACCAATTAGGAAGATTAAGAGAAGAAGAAATTTAAACAAAATAGAAGAAAAAAGAAGAAATAAAAGAAGAACAAAGAAGTTTATTACATAAACAAAATCATTACAACATGAAGGAGAAGAAGAAGGCTCCGTCGAAGGGATCCTTGCTTCAAGAGCTACCCTTATTGAAATGGTTGGATAATTGGAGTGGATCCACTTATCCTCTGCCCTCAACTTCCCAATTCACGTCCCAACCCCTCCAAATAAGAAAAAACTCCAATTTATAGAGGGGAGGGGAGGAGAGGTTACAAGTGGTTTCAAGTGTGAATGTGGAAATTCGGCCAAATATTTTATGCCAACTTGCACCGCCCATTTGACCACCAAAACGCGTGAATTGGCCGGCCTTCCAGAATAATCAAATGTTCGGATATGGGTCCTCTGTCTCCTCTCCAACTTTGGGCTCAATACAGGCCCATTTGAAGGAGTTATGGCCGAAATACAGAAGCTTCTCCATTCTGGAGAGCCCATCCCAACTTTGACTTCATGGACCATTTTCAACAACCAAATGAACTCTTTAGCTCTAGTGTCCTGAATAAAATTTGTAGATAATTAAGTTAGGAACACTGTTAAAAAATTTAAAATTCAAATAATAAATATAAAAATATTTATCTTCGAAATACTACAGTGAACTATAAAGGGTAAAACTGGAATTTTCATCAAATATTCAAATGAATGATCTAATCCCAAATACTTTCTAATTAAACATATTTAACACAATGTGAGGAAATTATATCATTTATTATCAATGAAATAGTCAACAAAATAGTGTTTTATCATGCAACCATTACCTATACCTATATAGAAATTGTAAAACATTTCCACTAACTTTTTTATAGGTCTTTTGAAGACATGCATACAGAGGAAATGATGCCATATGTGTTGTAGAAGATCGACTTAGAAATACTACTCAATTCATTGTAATTTGATAGGACTTCTCACTCGATCAACTTGCAAGTATATACATCAAGTAAGTGGTGAGACTACATGGAATACCACTATTAATTATATCCACTTGAGATCTGAGATTTACCTACAAGTTCTAGAAAAGTCTCCAATGTGATCAAAAACACTGAGTTGAACTTCAATACGTCTTATCACTACCAAACTGATAACCAATCTAAGTGGACTATCCATACACTTGAGTATATGTTGAAATCATTCTCGATGGACTTCAAAGGATGATGGGATCATCACATCTTCCCCTAGTTGAGTTCTTGTATAATAATAACTTCCAATAAAGAATCTAAATGGATCTATATGAATCCCATTATGGGAAGAGATGTTAAACACATGCGTTCAAGGATGAAGTTGGTGAACATAAGTTTATGGGACTTGAAATGATTGAAGAAATAGTAGAAAAGGTCAAGACTATTTAGAAGTACATCAGGACATCTCATAGTTGAAAAAAGAGCTATGTTGAAAACTCTTGGAGAGACCTAGAGTTTGAGGTTGGAGAAAAAGTGTTCCTTAACATATATCCATGGAAGAGAGTCATGATATTTTTGATGGAGGGAAAGATAAGTCATAGATACATTGACCCCTTTGAGATTCTTGATCACATCAGACTTGTGGCCTATCAACTAACACTCCTACCAACCCCATCTCGAGTATATTATATGTTCCACATATCCCTTTAAATAAGTATGTACCAGATCCCTCACATGTACTGAATTCATAGGTGTTATAGTTAGAGAAATATATTTCTAATGAGGAGTAGTCGGTGAGATCTTGAACTGTAGTGATAAACTTCTATGCAACATGATTACTCGCCTAGTTTAAGTAATATGGTGTAACCATAAGTTCGAGGAGATGATGTGAAAACTAAAGGAAGTAATGAAACATAAGTTACCTCATATGTTTTTATATTAGTGGGTGAAATGAAATTTCTAGGTTGAAATTTCTTAAATGGGAAGAATGTAACAACCGAAATTTTATTAGTGGAATTTTCCTTCATAATTTTTTTTGTATCGCACTTGGTAATAAAATATAATATAAAGCACATGCACCGCATAATGAAAACCAATAACAATTTATTATATAAAATTGAACATTGAATTTAGAGAATAAATATAGGCATAATAAGTGAAAGTGTTATAATGCGACAAAATATTGAAAATAAGATAACTATAATATGAAAATTTGGATATGCTCAATCCCTTAAAATGATCACACTCACGAACAACATTGTAGAAATGAAACAAAATATTATTAATGAAATATTCATTTTGAAAATGAAAATATATATCACCATGAGTGTAAATATAATTGGATGAAGAATGAATGAAATATATGGTATTTATAGAAGGTAGGGAACCTATATGACTGTTACAGATTTAACTGTTGGAATGGTAATCTTATAATTAGAATAGTAATCTGGCCATTGGGAATATTAACCTCACTGTAAGAATAATAACATCACCTATGTAATTATAAAATAAAATATATCTATCTTATAAAATGAAAATATAGTAAATTTATATCATGAATACAAATAATTAAATGTTTTAAAAATGATAAAATAAGTGTTTAGTTTTTTTGTAAAACACATGTGGTTTATTATATTTTTTGATAAATATAAAAATTTAAATGAAAGATTACTTCCCTGATATGGGTTTATAAAATAAAATTAATTTCATTAAATTGATAATATAATTTTGTGATACCATAAGTAATTTTTCAAAGGGTCAGAAAATTGATCATAATACTAAAATTGGTATTTTTCGAATAAATAAGGATTTAAAAAAAATATATTTTTTCTCATATTTAGAAAATTATTTTCATAAAATGAATTTATTTTTTGGAATTTACATGTCAAAAAAAATGGTTATGGTGAATTTTTGGTATTTTTCTAAAATAGTTGAGTTTTGGATGAATAGAAGTATGAAAAAATATGATAATTTGCATTAAAAAAACATGCAGAAATGAGTCATAACCGATGTAAGTGAACATTAGTTCAAACTCACATGCACTAATTACTGTATATAGTTACAAGAATCAACACTATTGGATGTTTTGAGAAAAAATAATAAACTAGTCAATATTAAATTCAAAAACAATACTCTCCCCGATTATAAATATAACTCCTTAACCTCGCACCTTCTAAGATTTGAAGATAGACCAACTATACCCATTTAACTTTCCAACCCTCCTCCCCATGTCCAAGGAGTTATGGTCTTACCAAAAGGCCATTCAAAGGAGCCTTAAGTGGTGGCCTAAGAGGAGACAACCAAAAGCGAAGGTAATACACTCAACCGATCTTTTTAATCATTCTTCCTCTTCATACTCCAAAAAAATTACATCCAACATGACATAATAAATACAATATAATAAATATACTAGGATTTTATTGTGTTAATTAAATATCCATTATCTAACCTCTTCTCATTTCATTCTAAAATGAAAATATTGTTCACAATATGGTCAGTTCACCACCTCCATAAACAACATACTTCGTTTTTCACTACCAGCTTCAAGGTTAGTTTTAATACATTTATTATGGTGAAAATTTATCTAAATCAGTATTTTATATTTTATTTCACATTTTTACTGGATATTTATCCATAATATTAAAGGAAACCCAACAAGTTCCTTGTGGTCGGAAAACCCACCTAAATGATCTAAGTGTATGGTAATAAAACATATACTCTATGAATAATTCTAATTTTTTAATACTATTTGACACTAATAATCTTTTTAACTTATGGAAGTATATTAAATTTACACCATTATACTTTTAGAGTTATGTAACCATTTCATAAAGAACTCCCATAATCATCCACAAGTGATGTAACTTTGGAACCATGAAACAAATGACCTTAGGAGAGTTAATACAAACTCAACATATCAATCAAATGGCTCTAAAATAACATAAAAGCTTAATAAAAAACAAATATATTTGAATAAGGTTATCAATCAAGACTTTAAAAAATCTAATTTTATTATTCAGAAAATTAAGTGGAAGTGCAGAATGAATCCGAACCTGAGGTAAAGAAACTTCCAAACCACCCTCCTTTATTTTGGGGCATGCCTTTTCCCTCTATAACTCACTTCATCGCACTATTATTCTCATGTATTACTTTAATATTCTGTATATATGTGCCCCTCACATATATACCTAGTTATTTTTACATTTATTTGTTTGGGATATACATGTTTTTAAGGTTTCCTTCTCAACTCCATTCGTTAAGAAACCCCGATTAAAGGGGATTTTTCTGTTTCTTACCACATTTCAAGTATCTATCCATAAAATGTTTTAAACCACTCATGGTTTCTAAAATTGATCATTTTAGTATGGAAATCCTTTTTAGTTCATTTCTGGTTTTATGGAAATTAATATGCTCTTACCCATCTTTAAAGACTCTTTTCCCTTTTCCCTAAAACCCCACTTAAGAGGTACATTTCCAAAGAGACTTCTCTACTCTTTTCATGTCTTTACTCACTTGGACAACATTTTTCATGGCATGTGCTTATTTTTCACCTATGAGCGTCTAAAAATGCTTTAATCCTTTCTTTCATGGAAATCATTATGATATGTCATTTGGATATGATATAAAACATGATCGTGTAACTCATTTCTTTCCATAAGTGATTATTATATTTTATTTCCTTTTGTGGCACACATACGCATGTACACGTTGTGATGAGTGCACTCAGATAGCGCTCCAATGCATTGGGTAATGTTTATATCTCATGAGATGATATGTGTGAGATTAGGGAGTAAACATGATTCACGATGGGACTTTATCCACTATGTTATGTTGTCTTGGCAATGAGTCTTGACTTGAGGTTATGTCATGTTTTATGTAGTTGTCACTTTCCTATGATGTCATTATCTTATGATTTCATCTTCTTTATTTCATGTTTCCATATGATTATTTATGAGTCTTTCCCTTTATGATATCATGTTATGTCATTTGATTCATATGTTATGTTTCATTGTCATGCTCATTCCCTTAATGAGCTTCATGACACACCCATTTTATTTATGTATTCCTCGGGTTATCCTATACAATTTGAGAAGCTCAATGGGAACTAGGAGCACATTACAGAGATCATAATAAAGAAGTTATATTTTAGATTAATGTTGATGTTTTATGTACCCAATCTCTCAAAGACACCAAACCTCTCAATCCTTGACTTATATTTATTAGATTGCATTAAAAATCATGTAATAATATGTGCAAGAGATTCAAAGACACCAGACCTCTCAATCCTTGACTTATATTTATTGGATATTTATGTTAAAAATCATGTAATAATATGTGTAAGAGGTTCAAAGACACGAGACCTCTCAATCTTTGACTTATATTTATTGGATATTTATGTTAAAAATCATGTAATAATATGTGTAAGAGGTTTGGATCGATACACCTCCATTAATCTATGAAGATGAGACTATACAAATCTAGCTCTCATGCCTTTCCTCTAGTCTCTAGTAAATCACCTTCGTGGCTAAACCCCTAACACCACCAATCAAAACGAAAACCCAAGTAGAACACTATGGTGTCATTAAAGAGCATGTAAAGGACCCTTTTAGGTGGGGTTTTAAAACCCTTTCACGTGTTATTTTGCTACAACGGCTAGACCTGTGGTCGGGTGACACTTGGTCGTGGCCCCCACATCGGCAAGGTAGGGGATCAAATCTCACTGCCTCATATTTGACCCACCATTTGGGTGGAGGCATTATTTTCCCCTGCATGCATGTGCGCAAGATGCTGGTAGTGAGCACAAACATATCAATGGGTTGGCGTGACTACGGGAGGAAACCACATAGGGCGCAGGTGCACTGGATGGCGAGGAAGCAAGCGCGGGGCGTGAATGCAGGGCATGCAGCGCACGTGGTGCCCCATGGCCTGGGGGTGGGGGTGGGGGTTGTAAATTATGTCTGCCCTTGTGCCGTCAAACCTTTGGACCATTTCTTACCCTTTAGGCCCCTGAGTTTTTGTGTCATGTCTTTAGGGGCCTTCGAGCTTCCATTTATTTGGGTCTTCGAGACATCGAGCTTTCAAGTCATCACCAATCTAAGGGTACAAGTCACATCCAATGTAATAAGTGTCATAACTAATGACCGTCGAGATATGAAGCTTGAACTACTAATGCATATAAGCGCGTGCGTGTGTTTGTAATCCATTCGACCTATTAAAGTGTTATTTTGTTACAACATTAATAATTTTTTTTCCGAAAATTAAATAATAAAAATGACGGATGAAAGTTTGAAAAAATGACAGTAAATGGCCAATACAAATAATTATTTTTTTGAATAAGTTTATAAATATATTGACATTAATTTGATATGTTGATAATTGGATGCCATTTTCAAGTTTTGGATAACATTAATTAAAAATCATATGTTTAATTTATTAGGTTCATGATCAGAATCGTCTCCATGCGGGCGACTATGGCAATTTTCTCGACCAAGTTGCACCGGAACTTTGACTATTCCAGAGTGCAGCCCGTCCTGGACGTTCCATGGAGACGATAAAACGCGCAGAGGCACGCTGATCAACTTACATCGAATGCCTCGAATAAAAAGAGGCACGCTAATCAACCTGCATCGAATGCCTCTCAACCTCCAATGTCAGGCAATGCTCTTGCTGGTTCCAGTATACTAATCTCTCAGGGTTTGTCTAAAGCTGCAGGCCGAATTCTTTGTTTAGTTGTTGCATAGGTGTTGAGATTAGCCGCCTCTGCTTCTTCCAGTTCGATTTGCTGCTTTTCGTCTTAGATTGGCGAAACAAGTCGATTTCAATACCTGGTGTTTGGATACATGTTCTGATCAGCTTCCTCCGCTTCTTCGTGTTTATTTTCTTCTGTTGAATTTTAACTGAATTGCGCATGTTTTCTTCATGCTGTTATCCATAAAATTGCCAAATTAGGAGGCATTTCATTATTGGTTTGATCAACCTAGGGTTTCTACGTACATTTGCGGGCATAAATCTGTTTCACTGTTTTATTTAAACGAGATGCAAGTATCAAAGAGCGAGTCATGCCTGAGAGCCCAAAATACTGAAGCCCAGACCATATGAAGGGAGTAAAACTCATGTTTTGCCAATTTTATAGTGATTATGCTGCCTCCTGTGTGCTGTTCGCTCCTTGGAGGCAATTAATTGAAGTTCTACCAAAATTGCCTGTGTAATTCTATGTGAAAATTGAGACACCTTAGAACCTTGCAATGATTCTTGAGACAACCTCTCAAGAGCATCCAAAGTGGAAAATTCTAGAAGAAAAACGCATGTTCTAGAGGGTGTTTGTTTTTAAACCACACTATAAGAAACACTCTTTTTGAATTGCAAAGAACGCATGACAGTGTGCGAATGAAAGCTTGGGAGTATGACTGTTTTTGATGATTCTTTTACTTCAAATGGTGCTGTGAAAACCCCTTATATGAAAGACGTCTTCTATAAAGCTGTTAGAGAGAATCTTTTGAGGATTATGCCCGAGCCCTGGGAAATCAATTGGTTTGATGAACAACTGACTATTACTAAAGTAGAATGGTTGCTGAAACTATTGTCTCCAACACTCATCTTTCTGTTCTGTCTGTTTCACTCATCAACAACGCATTGAAATAAATCAGATACAATTAAATTCTACATTTTATATGAATCGGAACAAAATTTAAATGTTGTTTAAGCTTTTTTTCCCTTTTTTTGCAAACTTCTAAGTTTGTTAGCGTTTGCCTTCATCAATTACAATCAAGGAAAATCAGGAAGCCAACAATTATCAATTTCTGAAGGCATCTCCTGCTACAATGATAGCCAGTCCATGTCAGTTTCATCTACTCCAGAGATCATTAAACATATTGCAGCGGCGGATCATGTGATTTCTGGAAAAAGTTGTCAACAGAGTGAACTACTCCATGCCTACAATGATGATCATGAAGGTGTTATTGTAGATTTGAAGGAACCAATGGATGCCAAGGTTTTTTCATGCTCACTCAGAGCTTCATTATTCCATTGGAGGAAACAGGTGATATGAATTACTAATCATCAGTCTTCAAATTTCTTTCAAATAGACCTAAAATTAAATTTCTGGTCCGCAGGTTACTCTTATCTTCAGTATTGACATATACATTTGACCAACCTGTTAGCAGATATCATCTTCCATTTGCTGTTTGTTTCTGAACACACATTGCAGGGTAAGAAGGGTGTTTGGATCAAACTTCCAATTGGACTTGCAAATCTTGTTGAAGCTGCTGTTAAGGTAGTTTCATGTTTATTTCCCTAACCAGTGCCTAAAGGTATGAAAATTATGAATCACTTGTCTCCGTTCATTGAATTCTTCTCGAAAAATCCCATTATTGGTGGCAGGAGGGGTTTTGGTACCACCATGCTGAACCAAATTATCTAATGCTTGTTTATTGGATCCCTAAGACTGAAAATACCATTCCTGCAAACGCCACCCACCAAATACGCATTGCTGCTATTGTTATGAATGCTAAAAGAGAGGTATATCTTGTCTTTGGTGCTGCTGTTCTTTTTATCTTTGGTGTCAAGAATCTTTTGAAGAACAAGAAAGTTATCTTGATTCCCTCCATGTAAATGTTTTGTCAGCTGAATACGCCAAGGCCCCATTTGGTTGATGGAAAGTAAATGAAAGGAAACAAGAAGAAAGAAAAACAGAGAATGGTAAAAACTGTGTTTGGTTTATGATGGAAAGGAAAACAGTCCAATTTATTTAAAATAACGATATAATAATAATAATAATAATAACAACTATTATTATTATTATATCACTAAAATTAGAAAATATAAATATAATATTTTAATAACATAATATGATATTAAAATATTTATTATTTTCGTTATTTTTTGATATAATATAATATTTATTTTTAAATTTCATCCATTTCCTTTCCTCCTGTTTCTAGCCCCCCATCCCATGGAGTCAATTTCCCCCCCCTTGGAATCTGTTTCCTCTATTGAGAGGAAAATCTCTCTCCTTTTTTCCAAAAACTAACCAAACCTTCCAAGGAAAACATTGCCCACTTTCGTTTCCATTCATTCTTCATCCGCCTACCACACAGGGCCTAAAATACATCTTATTTTCTTTTTGTTCATGTCCTTCAAATATATTTTCACTGTGGAGTTTTTTTATTTGATTTTGATTTTGTATTTTTCGTTTTGATAGATACTTGTAGTCCAAGAGAAAAATGGCAGATTGAAAGGATCTGGTGTGTGGAAAGTCCCTACTGGAGTTGTTGAAGTGGTAATGTTTGAAGTATTGAAATGAAATGGCAAAGATATTAAAAGCAAAATATAATACACGGTCGAATGTCAGGCTGTGTTTGATTTTGGAAAATGTTTCCTATTTTTATTTTCCAAAATTATATTAAAAGATATGTTATAAAATATTTTTAATACTATTCGAAAACAAAAAAACATATGATTTGACCCTTGCATTTTCATTTTTTACAAAACATGAAAACAAGGCTAGGTTTAATTTTAGAAAACGATTCTTGTTTTCTCTGTTCAAAATTGTATAAAAACTGCATCCGATTATATTTTTTGATGGTCGGGGGAAAACATAGACGTATATGCTTTATCTCTCCTTGCATTTTCATTTTTTACAAAACATGAAAATAAGGCTGTGTTTAATTTTAGAGAACGTTTCTTGTTTTCTCTGTTCAAAATTGTATAAAAAATGCATTAGATTATATTTTTTGATAGTTGGGGGAAAACATAGATGTATGTGCTTTATCTCTCCTTGCATTTTCATTTTCTCTGTGATTCATCTCTCCTTGCATTTTCATTTTCTAGGAAACATGGACATGAGGTTGTGTTTGATGATGGAAAAAGTTTCCTATTTTAATTTTTTAAGTATTAGAAAATGTATATAACATGTATAAATGAATGGTATTTTTTAGAAAGTGAAAATGTAAACTGAGCTTGCCATTCTGCAGGGTGAGGATATTTTCACGGGAGCAATACGTGAAGTAAAAGAAGAGACTGGTGTAAGTTATGAGGACATGTGGTTTGTTTGTTTAATTATTTTTGGGTAGTTTTCCAAATAGTGCCACTTTTCTACTGCTTCAGATTGACACTCGGTTTGTGGAGATTCTAGCCTTCAGGTTTGTTGTTTTGTACTTTAATATTATGAATAAAATCTGATTGCATTTCTCACTATTTATGCATGATTATCACAGACAAGCGCACAGGTTATTGTTTGAGAAATCAGACCTGTTTTTTGTGTGCATGATGCGCCCACTCTCGTTTGAAATACAAAAGCAGGATCTTGAGATTGAGGCTGCGCAGGTAATTAATTACTGACTTACATTGACCATGTTTCGTTTCAGAAAATGTTTTTAATTTCCAATTTTCAAAATTATTGTAAAATTTGTGGGCATATATTTTGAATGAGGGTAAAAACAAGAAAACAAATGAGTTATCTTTTCTTGCATTTTCATTTTTTCAAGAAATATGAAAACTATGATTTGGATTGGTTGGTTTTGGTAAAATGTTTCCTGTCTTCTTTTTTCAAAATTATATTAGAAAATGCGTTAGAAAGTATTTTGAGTAGTATGAGGCAGCAAAAAAAAAAAAAAAAAAAAAAAGTAATTTACCTCTCCTTGCATATTTGTTTTGCAGAAAACACGCCATTTAGTTCATCTTCCAACCCACGCCAATTTGCAATAAAAACCCTATTTTAGGGTAGAAATCATTCTCCGACCCAGCTGATAATTTATTATATTTATTTTAGGATATAAAAAACGAGGAATATGCCAAGAATATTCATTTTAGTGTGAAAAATAGAGTTATGGGTTCGAGAAGATTTTATTATATATATTATATTTTGAAGTGGTATTTTGTATTTTGGAGATTTGGGTGCATTTTGGAGATTTGGTTGGGAGATTTCATAATACATTTTTTTAAAATGAAGATATAAAACGTTATCCGAAAATGTATTAGAGAAAATGCTAGAAAATATTTTGGATCTTAGAAAACAAGAATGCCGGTGATTTACATTTTATTTTAATTTTATTTTCAAAAGATGATTTTTTTCTTTTTACTTTTGTTTACCAAAAATTTCGCATTTTCATTTTCAATTTTGTTTTTAAATATTTTTCTATTTACATGTAACGTTACATTATCTGATATCCATTTTGATATCCATTTGGAAAACTAAAGCAGGAAATGTTTTTATAAAATATATTACCAAATGCCTTTGATTGGGAAAATGGGAAACATTTTTTTTGGAAAATGAAAATGCAATAGATTCGCATAATTTCTTGTTTTTCTCTATTATTCATCATATTTCATAATACATTTCTCGAAAATGTAAATGGAAGAGGATTTTCTAAAATTAAATGCAACGGATTTTTTCTGTTTTTCAAAATTCTCATATTTTTATTTTTATTTTCTAAAAAGTTTCTGTTATTTTCATAATATAATATATTTTATAATACATTTTTTAAAATGAAATGAAGGAAACGGGTCATATTTAGTTGAATGATGATAGTAGGGCGATAAACCCTTTTGATCGGTTTGGTGTGTTTTTTTTGCAGTGGATGGCGTTCGAAGAATATGTTGCTCAGCCAATTATTGAGAAACATGAGTTTTACAAGTTCATAAATGATGTGTGTGTGGCGAAGTTAGCTGGGAAGTACTCCGGCTTTTCTCCCCAGCCCATAACATCATTTTTCAAGGATGGATTGAGCTACTACTATTGCTGCCACGATAATTTGGGTCAGTAATTCTTGCATTTTTATTCTATTTTATGTAATGTATGATTTTCTCTGTGATGTAATCTTTTCCCTAAATATGTAATGTGTAATTAGTTATGTAATCAAACCGTGTCAAATCAATACAGTTTACTACTGAGGTTTGACCATGAAAATGAAATATCATTTCATACTCAATTTGAACTTGTTGTGAACTGCCTTGACGTGACGGTCCACATTCAACCGTTTGGATTCAATTAGGTATAAATTTTGGTTCGTAAAACCCAAAAATGAAAACAAATAAGATGTTTCTTATACCAATCTCATTAACACATAAGTCAATAAACATGAAACATATTCGTTTTGTTGGAGTTGGGTGGTTTAGAACCAATTACTTTGTACTTTATGATAAAATTGTATTAATAAATAATTTATTACATCTTGATTGCTTTTTTTACGTGGCAATACATGTGATAATGTCCTAAGGATATCTATTGCACTAAAAGGTCACAGCGGATCCCTGCTACGATGAGAACCTGAAAGTGTCATAACAATATTCTTGAATATATGTTCTATGGTCAGATGATGTTATTTGAGAGACACATATAATACCGGCCATTAGGGGTGATGATTCATAAAACTTTGAGGCACCTTCTCATGGTGTGCGCCCTTGGTAATATCCAGAAGGATATTATGAGAACGAGACCTGCCAGTGAGAAATCTACATTTCATAGTGTCATTGGATGTTTCAATCTGCGGACGTGTGTATTGATCTTTAGACTTTAAGATTATTATTAATGGGTATTACAACTCGCGCATTTAGATGTATTGACGAAAATTGTGACGACACACTGTTCGCGGCGAGGTAGAATATGTTGGGTGCGTCACGAGTAATACTGCATTAATAGATAATGCGAGAAAGGATTTGTTCCTTCTGTTCCATAACAAAAGTAGATATCTCAGGCTCTTTGATGGAATTGATATAGCCTAAATAAATTCATGACCATGGTGTGGAAATGAGCGAGTTCAATTTTGAAAAGTCAAAGAAAGAATAATCGAGCACATGAGTTGATGACACTAGAATGCAATTCGCTTGATTCGAGATATCGAGACAAAGAGATTACATTACACGGTAATCGTTCATAGGAGCTGACACGTCATTACAGCGTTAACTTCTTTCTCTATAGATGCCTTGGCGTGTTCCTAGACGTTAACTTTGGACTTTAGGTAGGCTCCGTCTATAATACCACTGAGAAAGAGACCGAGAGAGTCACACACTAAGTGTGTCCAAGTATCTCAATTAAATATTCATTTAACAAGTTGAATAAAGATTATTTCCGATTGTGGTTTAATAATTATTCAAGGATGTCTGATTGCATTTATTTTGACGCTAGTTATTTGAGAGAATATATCGTGGGCAGAATAATATATTTATTAGTGAATAATGCATTGATATTTATTTAAGAAATAAATAGTTATTATTCAAGGTCTAATAAATGTGGAGGAAATAAAGAAAATGAAAAAAATAAAAGTACACGCCGTGTATATTAATATATACACGCCGTGTAGTTTTTCTGGGGATTTATGAGAAATAATATTATTTATTTAATTAAATAATATTAGGTATAATTCGTTGGGTGCATAATAGTCAACTGTTATTATTAGACATGATATCTTACTAAGAATTAAATGAAATGAATAAATGATTTCGGGTAATTAATTCATTTTATTATTTTAAGTAATAAAATCCCAATTACATTATTCCCATTAGAGCCAGCCATTCTTTATAGTTGTGCACAACGGATCTGGAGAAAGGTTTTAAGCCAAGAGAGATTTTTTTTTCTTCCAAGAACACGCAAGTTACGAGAGAGATCCTCCTCCACCGGATCAAGGAGAGCGCTTTGGAAGCGGCTCTCTAGGCGATCGAAAGCGGATATCGCAAACGAAAGCTCTTCCGCTCTAGCACCCGGAGATCCCTTCGGCGACGTCTAAAGATACGTGGAGCACATGTGGATCACTGTTAGAGGAAGCCTACACTTGACTTCTACGACGCAACGACGAATCACATTGGATCGTGATCAGAAACATTAACGGAGAGAGAATTCCATCAAGGTAATTCCTGTCTTTTAATTAAATTAATTATAACCAACATATGATGATCCTCTCTATAGTTCTGGGATTCCCCTCTTTTCTTTCGTTCTCCATTCTATTCCAAAGATCCGGTTTTTTATTATCGTGACGGATCTCGGATTGATCGTTGTTAACATAAAAATTAAAGTTGGGTACACCCACCCACGCGCTTCCACTGCGTCCAGATCCTACAAGTGGTATCAAAAGGGTCATATCGTTGATTATAATTATTTAGTTTTTCGTTGATGATTTACGCATTAATAATTTAGTTGTTTCAATTCAAGTTAATCGTTCTGTAAATCTGAATCTCGAGATCTATTCCTCCTCTTTCGTTTCTCGTTCACCTTACAGAAACAATATATATTTTTTAATTTTGATTAAAATAAAATAGAGGATCTCATTCGGAAGTGCCAAAGGTTCTTGGCCGTACAACACTAGAACACACGACGTGTATTCGGCAGTAGTCGCCGTGTAGTCAAGGTTCAATGCATCAGACTGGTCCGCCAAACCATGCCGTGTCATTGGAGTTTATCTAAGTCTTTATAACTCCGTGTGCTGACCAGGAACAGGTGACACACAGTTTTCAGATTACACGCCGTGTGACCCACTGTACACGGCGTGTAGTCCCTTCGAGTTAGGGTTGGATCGTGTACCCTGTACACAGCTTGCCCAGCTGGAGACCGTGTAACGCGGACACTACACGACGTGTGGCCCACTGCACACGCCGTGTACTCCGAAGATTTTTGAAGTACATCTACATGCTGTATCCTCGGGCGTGCGCTTCGGATGGACGATGAACGATAGTACACGCCGTGTAGTCGGAATTACACGCCATGTACTCATCCAAATTATGTAGATTTATTAAAATTTATTATTATATTATACAAACCCGTGAGACGTGTACCATGGTGCGAGCGTAAAGCTGAGACATAACACGTGATAGATGTTTTATATATATGTGTTTAATTTAACATCTGCATAATGTTCATTTCTACTCATTTGGTAGTTATGAACGAGAATTCACCGGGTTGCCTCCAAGGTACAAGTTACGTACAAAGATAATTTTAAATGAATTTATTTGTTTAAAATTATGATGGATGAGAATCTCAAGTAAATTCAGAAAAATGGTTAAGATAAAATGATTGGTTAATTAAAGATTATTAATTGATTCAAACGTGATTTATCTTAAACAAGAACGATTAAAGAATTGGATGCTAGTTTTATTTATGCGTAAATATCGTTGCATGTATGGATGATCATGAGATAGACCAATACCCTTTGTATGTGAATGATTTTTTTAATTTATTTATTTAAATTAAATTTGTTGGCCTACGAGCCTTCTCCTCATTAATATGTAGAGCATGCGTGCCCAATGTTTCTTTTATGTAAAACCCTGTTTTACCCCACCTGCGAGTGAGATAAAACATATGTAATTGATGGAGTTCCCAAGCTAGTGAAGACGACTCAAGTTAGGAGCCAAAGTGAAACCAATCCCAAGGAGATACAAAGGTGGACATGCGAAAAACTGTAAACACGAACCCAACAGGTTTAAGGTGTTTCTCCCCTAGGTCTTGGGTTAGTTTATCAACCATTAGATAAACTAACCAATGAAACAAGCTCATGATCACACCATTTATTTTATTTATGTCAGTTGCATGGTTTATTTATTGTGGGTGTGTTGTCACGATCACACAATTAATGAATTAAACAAGCATGCAAGATGAAATTAAAATAAGACCAGCTTATGCTTTAATATTATCTTAGACATGGTTAATCATTTAAGTACATCTCACTTAATATTAACAAGCATGTAAGAGAGATAATAAAACGACAATTTACGTATAATGATAAAATCCCTTAAAGAAATATTAATTCGGCATAGTCTTCCATAATCTTGGTTAGAATTGAACCACACTTTAAAGTGCTTGACCAACCATAGTTGGGGTGCTTTCAATTATCGGAGAATTCTAATTCAAAGTTTTGGGTTGACTTGACTTGCTTCGCATCAAGGGTTGACTACCACATCAGGACTTAATGTGACCAAGAGGCAAATGTTGAGAAAATCCAAAATAAAAGGATTTCAGGATTGGGGAGTCCACTCAGCGGATCAAGGAGCTACGAGTTAATGCAATTGACATTTGGAATGCCTACCTAAAACCTTTCAAGTTGCTTGACCAATCCTAATTGGGGTAATGCAAATGACAATATGGATCTTTGCCACTAGAATATTCATGCAACAAGATATTCCGAAGTCAATGGTGATGGCTATTGGATTTCGATAAAATAGTGGGAGACTAATAAGTATTAATTTATTTATTTGTCTCAATTTTATCATGATAAAGTACTAAATCTTTGCTCATCTTAATTTGTAGAAACGATAAGAAAAATGACTTCAAACATATCACTGCGAACCATACTCGAGAAGGAAAACCTTCTCACCGACACCAATTTATAGAAGTGGCAGAGACGTTTGCGCGTCATTCTTCACCACGAGAGGAAATTGTATGTGCTGGAGGAGCCTATTCCAGTTGCGCTTGGAAAAGATGCCAGTGATGAGGAACTATCTCTTTATATGAAACATATGGATGATGCCACAGATGTTCAATGTTTCATGATATCGACCATGTCTAATGAGCTCTTGAAGCAACATGAAAACAGAGACATGAGAGTTATGAGATCTCCAACGCTTTGTTCACAACCAAGCTTGGAGAGTCTGTGTCAGCTGTGCCTCATGTAGTCAAGCTTATTGGCTACATTGAACGTCTGGATATCTTAGGGATTAAGTTCCCGGATGAGTTGCGCACAGATCTCATCCTATCATCACTGCCCAAGACCTTCTCTAGCTTTATTGTCAACTACAACATGAGTAACAATGAGAAGAGTCTATCGAAACTTCTGACCTTAATTCGCCAGGTAGATAAGGACATGGGGCGTGACAAACTCGCAGTCCTTATGGTGAATAAGAAAAGGAAGGATAAGGCAAAGAGACCAATGATTTATAAACGGTCTAAAGCCTCTGAGCACCATCCCTCCAAGAAGGGGAAGATCCAGAGGCAGGGCAAGGCATGAGAGGCGGTATGTTTTGCATGTGGCAAGCTAGACCACTGGAAGAGAAACTGCACCCAGAAGCACGGGGACGCTAAAGGTGCGTTTGTTATCGAGTGTAATTTTCCATTTTTACACATTGAGTATTATATACAACACGTGGAGCTTACATTTGTATTCAAATGCAAGAACCAAGTAGATTTAGAAAGATTGCCAGATGAGAGGTGGATCTTCGAGCTGCCAATGACGCGAGGCTGGTTGCGTTGACCATTGACGATTACCATCTCTCATTGTCAACTGGAATGCTTTTGGTTTTACATAACTGTTATTATGTGCCTAGTGTTACCAAGAACATAATTTCTGTATCATGTTTGGATATGGATGGATTTATTTTCAAGTTTGGAAAAGGGGTTGCTTCTTTTATAAGAACAACGTATGTTATAGTATGATGCATTTAAATAACGGTTTGTATGTATTAAATTACGAAAACAAGTGTTGACAATCGATAACGAAACCAACTCACATGAATCATACAACACCGAGTTGTGGCATCACCGTCTTGGTCATGTAAACGAGAAGCGCTTTACAAAGCTCTGCCAAGATGGTTTTAGACTCTACTGAGCTAAAACCACTTGATAGATGTCACGTCTATTTACAAGGTAAAATGACCAAACCGCCTTTCAGTGGACATGGTGAAAGAGCCACATAGCTTTTAGAATTGGTGCACACAGATGTGTGTGGACCATTTCCAGTAGAAGCTAGATGTGGATATTCTTACTTCATTACTTTTATTGATGATTTGAGCAGATATGACTATATCTACTTAATGAGGTATAAGTCAGAGTCCTTGGAAAAATTTAAAGAATTCAAGAATGAAGTAGAGAATCAGCTTGGTAAGAAGATAAAGAAGTTTCGATCGGATCGAGGTGGAGAATATCTAAACCAAGAGTTCATCGACCTTTTATGGGAGTCTGAGATTCTATCTCAATTCACTCCTCCCTATACACCACAGTGAAATGGTGTTAGTGAAAGAAGGAACCGCACCTTGTTGGACATGGTGAGGTCGATGATGAGTCATGCAGATCTTCCATTATCCATTTGGGGATATGCATTATAAATCGCACCATACACATTAAACCGAGTACCAACTAAGGCGACAAATGGAATTCCCTCCAAGTTATGGAATGGAAAGAAACCCATTTTGTTGCACAAACGTGTATGGGGATGCGAGGTGTTTGTTAAGGTCTTTTCAGGCAATAAACTAACACCCCAGGGCACAAGGTGTATCTTTATAGGATATCCCAAGGAAACGAAAGGATATTACCTATATAACCCTTTAGACAAGAAAGTGACTGTCGCCAAACAGACCATCTTTCTTGAGAGGGAGCACATATTCAAAAAAGATAGTGGGAGCAAGATTGACTTTGACGAAGTTGATGCTCAAGATACACATAAGTTGGTACATGAACAAGTTCCACAGGTCTCCGTGGAAGAGGTTTCAGAAACACAAGTATTGTGTAGGAGCTCAAGAGAGGTAAGAGAACCAGAGAGAGTTGGTTTCCTAGTCACCGAGGATGGTGAATCATTATTGTTGGACAATGATGAACCTATATCCTACAATGAAACAGTAGAGAGCTCAGAAGCTGCAAGATGACTAAAAGCTATGAATTCTGAGATGAATTCCATGTATCAGAACCAAATCTGGGTTCTGGTCGATGAGCCAGTTGATGTAAAGCCTGTTGGATGCAAATTAGTATTCAAGAGAAAGTCGGACATGGAAGGTTAAGTTAGCACCTATAAAGCAAGGCTAGTGGCTAAAGGATCCAAACAACGTCAAAGAATTGACTATGATGAAACCTTTCGCCAGTTGCCATGTTTAAATCAATAAGAATCATACTTGCCATAGCAGCTTACCATGACTACGAGATTTGGTAAATGGATGTCAAAACAACATTCCTTAATGAGAACTTTCAGGAAGATGTCTATATGACACAACCAGAAGAGTTTGTGACACCAGTTGAAGCCAAACGAGTTTGCAAGTTACATAAATCCATTTATGGATTAAAGCAAGCATCCAGGTCATGGAACATTCGATTTGATGAAGCCATAAAGGAATTTGGTTTCATTAAGAACGAATGTGAGCCATGTGTTTATAAGTGGTTTAATGGGAATGTGGTCGTTATCCTAGTAGTATATGTTGACGACATATTACTTATTGGAAACGATGTACCAGTCTTACAGTTAGTCAAGGACTGATTGAACAAGTGTTTCTCCATGAAAGACTTAGGTGAAGCAACCTACATTCTAGGGATCAAGATCATTCGTGATGGATCCAAGAAGCTGCTTGGACTAAGTCAGAGTACATACATTGATCAGATACTAAAAAGATTTAGCATGGAACAATTCAAGAGGAGATTGGTTCTAGTGTCACATGCCCTACATCTTTCTAAGAGAATGTGTCATCAGACACAACAGGAGAAATATAGGATGAGTAAGATCCCATACACTTTGGCTATATGATCCATCATGTATGTCATGTTATGTATCATGCTTGATGTTGCCTATGCACTGAGCATGGTAGGTAGATGTCAAGCAGATCAGGAGAACAATATTGGATTGCTGTTAAGACTATCCTTAAGTATCTGAGAAGAATTAATGATATGTTCCTGGTGTATGGAGGAGACGAGAAGCTTGTCATTAGAGGGTATGTTGATGTTGGTTTCAGACAGATCAGAACGATCTGAAGTTGCAATCATGATATGTTTTTTGTCTCAACGGAGGAGCTGTGAGCTGGAAAAGTTCAAAGCAGTCAATTGTCGCCGATTCTACAGCGAAGTCTGAATATATAGCGACTTCTGATGCAGTCAAGGAAGGCGTCTGGATTTAGAACTTTGTCCAAGAGCTTGATGTGGTGCCTAGCAGTAAAGATCCTATCACATTGTATTGTGATAATATTGTAGTGGTGACTCTTGCAAAAGAACCAAGGTCACATCAACGGACAAAACACATTCTCCGAAAGTATCACCTCTTGAAGGATTTCTATCAAAGGGGTGAAGTTGCATTGAACAGAGTGTCCACAGAAGAGAACATGACAGACCCCATGACTAAAGGTCTATCTCAACAAAAGCATGAATATCATGTGACAGCTAGTGGGTTAAAGGTTGTTATCAGTTGGCTCTAGTTCAAGTGGGAGTCTGTTGAAGTTGGTGGCCTAGAACCAATTACTTTGTACTTTATGATAAACTTGTATTAATAAATACCTTATCACATCTTGATTGTTCTTCCGCGTGACAATGCATGTGATAATGTCTTAAGGATAACTGTTGCACTAAAATGTCACAGCGGATCCCTGCTATGATGAGAATCCGGAAGTGCCATAACACTATTTTTGAATATATGTTCTATGACTGAATGTTGTTATTTGAGGAACACAAATAATACATGCAATTAGGGGTGGGGACTCATAAAACTTTGAGGCACCTTTTCATGGTGTGCGCCCTTGATAATATCCAAGAGGATATTATGAGAACGAGACCCGCCAGTAGGAAATCCACATTTCATAGTGTCATTGGATGTTCCCATCTGCGGACATGTGTATTGGTCTTAAGATTATTATTAATGGGTATCACAACTTGCGTACTTAAATGTATTGACGAAAACTGTGACAATACATTGTTTGCAGCGAGATATGATATGTTGGGTGCGTTATGAGTAATACTGCATTAATAGATAATGCAAAAAAAGATTTGTCCATTCTGTTCCATAACAGAAGTAGATATCTCGGGCCCTTTGATGAAATTGATATAGCTTAAATAAATCCATGACCATTGTGAGGAATGAGCGAGTTCAATTCCGGAAAGTCAAAGAAAGAATAATCGAGCACATGGGTTGATGACACTAGCATGCAACTCGCTTGATTCGAGATATCGAGACAAAAAGATTACATTACACGGTAAACATTCGTAGGAGGTGACACGTCATTGCGGCGTTAACTTCTTTCTCTATGAGTGCCTTGGCGTGTTGCTAGACGCTAACCTTGAACTTCAGGCAGGTTTCGCCTAATGCCACTGAAAAAGAGGTCTAGAGGGTCACACATTAAGTGTGTCCAAATATCTCAGTTAAATATTCATTTAAAAAGTTGAATAAAGATTATTCCTGATTGTGGTTTAATAATTATTCAAAGATGTCTGATCACGTTTATTTCGACGTTAGTTATTCGAGAGAATATATTGTGGGCGGAATAATATATTGTGGGCGGAAGAATATATTTATTAGCGAGTAATGCAGTGATATTTATTTAAAAAATAAATAGTCATTATTCAAGGTCTAATAAATATGGTGGAAGAAATAAAGAAAACGGAAAAACTAAAGTGCACGCCGTGTATATTAATATATACACACTGTGTAGTTTTTCTGGGGATTTGTGAGAAATAATATTATTTATTTAATTAAATAATATTAGGTGTAATTCGTTGGGTGCATTTCAAGTGATAATAATAGTCAACTGTTATTATTAGACACAAGGTCTTACTAAGAATTAAATGAAATGGATAAATGTTTTCAGGTAATTAATTCATTTTATTATTCTAAGTAATAAAATCACAATTACATTATTCTCATTAGAGCTAGTCATTCTTTATGGTTGTGCACAACGAATCTGGAGAAAGCTCTCAAGCTAAGAGATTTTTTTTTTCTTCCAAGAACACTCTCAAGTTACAAGAGAGATCCTCCTTCACCGGATCAAAGAGAGGGCTTTGGAAGCGGCTCTTAAAGCGATCGAAGACGGACATTGCAAGCGAAAGCTCTTTCGTGCTCGCATTCGGAGATCCCTTCGATGACGTCCAGAGATACATGAAGCACGTGTGGAGCACGTGTGGATCACCGCTAGAGGAAGCCTACACTTGGCTTCTACGATGCAACGACGAATCACATTGGATCGTGATCAGAAACATCAACGGAGAAAGAATTCCATTAAGGCAATTCTTGTCTTTTAATTAAATTAATTATAATCAACATATGACGATTCTCTCCATGGTTTCAGGACTCCCCTCTTTTCTTTCGTTCTCCGTTCTATTCCGAAGATCCGACGTTTTATTATCGCGACAGATCTTGGATTGATCGTTGTTAACGGAAAAATTAAAGTTGGGTACACCCACCCACGCGCTTCCTTTGCGCCCGGAACCTACATGTTTAACAACATTCAAAGGTTTTAGGATTGATTACAAATGATTTCAATAGCGATGAACAAAGTTACAGTAGTGGTAGATACCACAATTCAAGACTTAATGAATTTTGATAAACAGAAACATAAATATGATAGAACCCAACCCTTACGTAATCAACCTCTTTAGAATTATAAACAGAACTTCAAACCAGAACAGAACAGAGAGCTACAGAAGCAAAAGTGAAGAAGAAAGAAATCGAGAGGCATGCAAACACTCCCGCGGCCCAAGCCAACAGTGGCTGACGTCCCAAGTCCAAGGCCGAACTAACAGAATTCTATTCTCCCCCTCTACTCTCACCCCTACCACTTATTTATATTGGAATCCTAACATCCCTGTGGACCCGACCTAACAAAATACTAACCATAATCTTTCTCCATCTAACAATTAATATTCCCCTACTAAAAAGACACTTATACCCCTGCTCCCCTAAAGCAGATCTCTATCACTGCCACCGTCCCGAAAAACCACATTGTCCTCAAGGTGGTGGAAGCGGCATGCATGCCAAGCAATCTTCCATACTAGCCGTGCTTCATGTATTTTGACTTCACGTATTCCCCAGGCAATCTCCCAGATGGGCCTTCCGGCACTGTGGACCCTTCGTGTGTGTTGCGGCCCAAACATAACGACTTGCCAAGCAATTTCCCATATAGTCCTTTCCGAAAGATGATAAGCTTACAGAGGGTTTATCAGCGGTTTACGATGCTGCTCCTGCCGGTGTGAGGGGTCGTGATCCGTCATGTGCTTTCGACGGTTCCTAGTGATCTCCATCAGAATAACTGTTGCCCCCTGATGGCACAACCCCCCGGTTGCCTGATGTCCCGCTACACTGGTTGGCCATAATTCCATCGTCGATGCGTGGCTTGACAACACCCCCTCGCCAAACTGCTTCACCGCTACACCGTCCAGAGTTGAAGTCTGCATGTTGCCAGTAACAGGGGTCGCGAAAAACATATCTTGATGCGAGTCTGCCTCCAACTTTCTCGGTCCATCAGTGTCATCGCTAGCGACAGGCTGTACGGAGATGGAGTGCACCTCCTGTTGCACGGTCATCAGTGGAAGTGGATGCACTGCCTGAGAACGTGAGTTGACTGCTTCTGTAGTCGGTGCCGACTGAAGTGTTGCCCTGTGAGTCTCTAGCACATCCTCCGACGCATGTTGCGACAATGATGGTGGAGCAAACTCGTCCGTTGGCTGCTGCAGGTCCTCACGGCGACTCAGCCACTGTATCATCATTTTCTGAAATCCCACCTCGCGCCAGTGGAGGTCCCATTTCTCCGCCCACGTCAGTGGGGTGGACTGCATTCGTAGGAGTTGAGAGCTGTCTCCCAACAAGAAAGTGTTCTGTGCTGTTTATTATTATTATTTTTTTTCCTTTCCCGCTATTACCTCCCGAGGCAACTTCCTATGGTGTGCCTCCCCTACTTCAAAACTAGGGGCACAAGTCACCTTTCCTCTTTTTTTTTTTTTTGTTCCGGCTTTTCCCTCCTGAGTTAGAAACGTGGGCCGCCCCCTACTTTTTTTTTGTTATTTTCCTGCAGCGCAACTGTACCTGTGCGGAAAAAAAATGACAGGCCGCCTCCTCCCGCGCGATCGGAAGATTCCGGTGTGTTCCCCTCATGTGTGAGCAGAAGAGAGAGCGCCGCTGAGAGAGTCGTACGTCATGCGAAGCCGCTGCTGCTGGTATTGACCGCGGCCGATCGAGAGGAAACCCACGCAACAGTGTCGTGTCGGGTGCAAGACGCCTTTGGAATGGAACATCGATGAAGATTGGAACGACGCCTAGATGCACACCTCCGAACGTTGCTGCCCGCACAAAATGAGAACAGATGCGTGAGTAGGCGTGCAGGCCAGGAGCGGCTCTGTGTAATTTTCCAGCTTTGCGGTGTGCGCTGCCACTGGATGCGAAGAAACCGGTATTGGAGATGAATGGAAATGGAAAACAGAGAGAGTAATAGGTCACATGTCCGAGGGAAATGGCAGCTTCACAGGGGAGTTACGTCTGCTGTAGGTCGGGAGTCTCTTTCTGCAACAGTCTTCTGCGTGCGTGGTGCGTCTCCGCAAATAAGAAGTAGGCTGCGCGGGGGAAATAAGTGGAGTAGAAGGAGACGTGGCGGCAGGTCAGACCAAATGATAGAACCCAACCCTTACGTAATCAGCCTCCTTAGAAATATAAGCAGAATTTCAAACCAGAACAGAACAAAGAGCTACGGAAGCAGAAGTGAAGAAGAACAAAATCGAGAGGCATGCAAACACTCCCGCCCAAGCCAACAGTAGCCGACGTCCCAAGCCCAAGGCCGAACTAACAGAATTCTATTCCCCCCCTCTATTCTCACCGCCTTCCACTTATTTATATTTGAATCCTAACATCCCTGTGGACCTGGTCTAACAAAATACTAACCATAATCTCTCTCCATCTAACAACTAATATTCCCCTGCTAAAAAGACACTTATACCCTTGCTCCTCTAAAACAGATCTCTATCAAAATCTATACAAGACAGTTTTACTAAAACTGGAACCAAAACATGAGAATTCAATTTCAGATTCAGCATATGCATTTTCAGAACCAAGAACACATTCTGGCATATAGAGAATCAAAAACCGTAAGCTAGAATGAACAACAACAACAATTATAAAACCAAGCAAGACTAGAGGCTCAAACAACTTTGAATACTAAGTAATGAATCCAAAGCAGATTAGAATTAAATGAAGAACCAAGCATTTAACAATTCCAAGTTGAATAAAGCAATAGATGGAAAGCAGTGAAAGAGGACACAAAGGATAGCAAGATAGGGCAGACACAACGAAGTTGCAAGCAACATCTATAAAGAATCAAAAAACACGACTAAGGCAGAGACCCCCCAGGAGCTTGACTTCACCTCAATCAAAGCTTCCATGATGAGCAAAGTCGACATCCCCAAGTCCTCGTCCTCTGGGTTCTTCACGGTTGTCCTGGTAAGCAATAACTGTCCAGGTGTGCCGCAAGTGTCCAAGTACGTTGTAGTTGTCCAGGTTCATTAGCGTTGTCCAAATCTGTGGCGGTTGAGGTTCATCATTCACAGGGTTTAAGAACAAGAACCCTTCACGATCAAACTTTTTGTGCAACAATACAAAAATCCCAGGAGCTCGTTGAAGCTCCTTCTCCAACTTTATGGACGACAATGCGACTTGCCCACTGCGACTCCGATGAACAAGGAACACGTCACCAGAGTACCTCTTCTCTCAATTCTATCTCGAACAAACCAAAATCACCGAAGCAAGGGGGGTCTCTCCCGTTGAATCCCAGGCGAGAGCATCGAACTCACCCTTCTCATGGACCATGGAGGTGCGCTGCACTCATAGGGGAGCGTGCAAGCGGTCGACCGTGAGGCACATGTGGATAACTGAGAATTAGCCCAACCTAATCATCAAATAACACAGCAGGGACACGCGGGAGGGCATGAATGACAAGCTAGATTGGGTGCTGATCCAGCCCTAATAATTTCACTAAAGCACAACAGACAACCACCAACGTCGTCACATCAAAATGATCCACGACTCATATTAAAACCCAAAAAGCAAGTGGATCGGCCCAACATACATATTTAAATCCAGCTGATAATGCATATTTAAAACCACAATTAAAAAACAAATAAACACGCATATTAAAAAGAAATTAAATCATGCAATTAATTAACAATTAAAATGAATTCAATTTTTGTTAGGACCGTAAATGATTGGCCCACGATGCAGCAATAATCACGAGATAAAAATAAAGTGCAAATGCGGAAAAAAATGGGACACCAGGTGTAACGTGTAAAAACCCCCAAATGGAAGGGGTAAAAAACCACAGGCAAATAGAAGGATCACTATGGGGTAAAAGTGGGTACACACTCCCTCACTTATTACAAGGAGAAAACTCTCGTAATATTCTCTCTTGAATAAATGGGGAAAACTGCCTCATGAAAACCACTCACAAATAATAATAAGAACCCGATACAGGTGATGAGATGAGATGTTGAAGGATGATCTTTGGAAGAGGGGAGAGCCTCCTTTTATAGGTCTCCTCACCCCTTCCCCTTCCCTTCTCCCGTTGGAATATTTGGTGGGGGTTGGCCACCCACTATCTACCACCACCAACCCCCTTTGACAATTGGGGGGGGGGGGCACCATTCTGTTGACACATCTCCCACTTGGAGATTTGATTGAGAACCAATCACATCTCCATACATCCTTTCTATCTGCCCAACCATGCTGCTCACGTATCTGCGAGGCCACTTGAGGATCTGCACCATCTGAACTTATCAGAGTTAATCGCCTTTGTCAGGAAATCTGCCACATTTTCTTTAGTATGAATCTTTTGCATATCCACACTTCCTCTACCACATCTCGGACAAAGTGATACTGTACCCCAATGTGCTTCGTCTTGGAATGAAAAGATGGATTCCTTGCAATGTGCAAGACGCTTTGACTGTCACAAAACAATGGAATCTGCTCCTGTCTGTGCCTGAGCTCCTCCAACAACCTTCTCATCCAAATCGCCTCTTTGCAAGCCTGTGTAGCTGCCATGTACTCTGCCTCCGTCATGGATAAAGCTACAACTGACTGTAACTTCGAAATCCAGCTCACAGCTCCTCCTGCAAGAGTAAACATATAACAAGTAGTGGATTTCCTCCGGTCAGAATCACCTGCAAAATCTGAATCAACATATCCTCTGACAGTAAAATCTGATCCTCCATAACATAATGCAGCATCTGAGGTCTCCTTGATGTATCTCAGGATCCTCTTCACTGTGTTCCAATGCTCCCGTCCTGGATTCGCCATGTACCGACTAACTACTCCCACTGCATGTGCAATGTCTGGTCTAGTACAAACCATAGCGAACATTAGACTACCTATTGCCGATGCATACGGTACTCGAGACATTTCCATCCTCTCTGCTTCACTGCTAGGACTCATCGTGGAGGATAACTTGAAATTAATGGAAAGTGAGGTAGAGATTGACTTACAGTCTTGCATGTTGAAGCGTTTCAAGACTCTCTGTAAGTAACTTTTCTGTGATAGCCAAATCTTCCCATTATTTCTGTCTCGGTAAATCTGCATCTCAAGAATCTTGTTTGCTGGTCCCAAGTCCTTCATATCAAACTCCCTAGCCAACCGTGCCTTCATCTTCTGGATCTGATCATTGTTGGGGCCTGCAACCAACATGTCATCCACATACAACAGAAGAATGATGAAATCATTACCATCTAAACCCTTGAAATATGCACAAGGATCTGAATGAAGTCTGTCGTATCCAAGGCTCATGATATAGGAATCAAATCTCTTGTACCAACACCTCGGTGCCTGTTTGAGACCGTATAAAGATTTGTTCAACCTGCAAACCAAGTTCTCTTTACCTTCTTCTACAAAACCTTCCGGTTGGAGCATATAGATCTCTTCATCAAGATCACCATGGAGAAAAAAAATTTTCACATCCAGCTGCTCTAGATGTAAACTGTATGTTGCACACATCGCCAGAACTATCCGAACAGTCGTCAGTCTAACAACAGGAGAAAATATTTCATTGAAATCAATACCTTCCTTCTGAGCACATCCTTTGACCACCAATCTTGCACGATATCTTTCCACCTGGTCTTTTCCATCCCGCTTGATCTTAAAGACCCATTTGTTTTCGATACCCTTCCTTCCATGAGGTAATGGAACAAGATCCCAAGTCTTGTTCCTGTGCAGGGCTTCAAGTTCCTCCTGCATCGCCGCCATCCATGAGGATACATCTGGACTCTGGGTCGCCTCCACAAAAGAAGATGGCTCTCCATCCTCCGTCAATAAGCAATATGCAATATTGCTCTCAGTGACATAGTTTGAGTGCCATACTGGTGCTCTTTTCTCCAGAGTTGACCGTCGTGGTCCAGACTCAACCGGTACTTGATCATCATGCTCTGGTAATGCCTTAGAGGAAACTGGTTTTTCCTTGGATTTTTCCTCTACTTCGACTGTTGTAGTTTTTGTATTCTCTTTCTCCGTGTCTCGATGAGTTGTCATTTGCACCTTATCATCTGCAAAAATGACATGTCTGCTGATGATAAATTTGTGGGCAGTGGGGTCCCACAAACGATACCCCTTCACACCATCAGCGTACCCCAATAAGATACATTTCCTGGATCTCGAATCCAACTTCGATCTTTCCTGATCATTAAACATTGCATATATAGGACTTCCAAAAGTATGTAACCGAGAATAGTCAGCGGGGTTACCAGTCCACATCTCTATCGGTGTCTTCAGCTCAATCGCCATTGAAGGAGATCGGTTGATCACATAACAGACGGTATTCACTGCTTCTGCCCAAAAAGTTTTGGCAATACCTGCAGTCTTCAGCATCGCCCTTGTTCTATCCAACAGGGTTCTGTTCATCCGCTCTGCCACTCCATTCTTCTGAGGAGTGTACGCCACCATGAACTGCCTCTTGATCCCTTCCTGTTGACAAAAAGTATCAAACTCCTCGCTTGTATATTCTCCACCATTGTCTGTCCTCAGACACTTGATCTTCTTTTCATAGTCAAGCTCCTTCCACGCTTTGAATGTTTTGAAGACTTCAAAAACATCTGCTTTCGTCCTAATTGGGTACACCCAACATCTCCTGGAATAATCATCAATGAATGATACAAAGTACCTTGCTCCTCCCAGGGATATAACCGGTGCTTGCCAAACGTCGGAATTGATCAACTCTAAGATCTCCTGACTTCTTGCTGTTGACGTCCCAAACTTTAGCCTGTGTTGCTTGCTCAAAACACAATGCTCACAAAATGGTAAAGATACCTTTGTCAGCCCAGACATCAACTTCTGATCCGCAAGAATCTTCAGGCCTCGTTCTGACATATGACCAAGCTTTCGATGCCATAACGTCGTCAACGCTTCTGTTGAGGTAGTTGATGCAACAACTATCTCCGCCTCCTTGTACGTTTTACCCATAAGCACGTACATGTTCTTTGAGATCTCCGCCTTCATTACCACATGCGTGCCCTTCACGATTCTCATCACTCCATTCTCGGTGCGAGTCTTGCATCCGATGTCATCAAATTGTCCCAAAGACAATATGTTCTTCTTCAGGCCCTTCACATGACGTACTCCTTGGACGGTCCGAACAATACCATCATGCATCTTCAGTTTGATGGTACCGACTCCAACGATCTTCAAAGTGTGATCGTTCCCCATGTACACAAGTCCTTCCGGGATGGTTTCACATTTGGTCAAACCATTCCCGTCGAGACGTCATATGCCATGTTGCTCCTGAGTTGATAATCCATGCATCGTCGAGATGCTGCCTGCTTCCAGTAGTCGTAGCCGCTTCACTAACTAGTATATCTCCACTTCCAGAAGTACTCACCACATTCCCCTGAGAGCCCTTTTCACCACTCTTCTTATTCCAACAATCCTTCTTGATGTGCCCCTTCTTGCCACAATTGAAACATGTGACATTTTTCTTCTTACTCCTTGATTTGGACCTGCCATGATTTTGGCTCCCACTGGAACCACGCTCCATCATTCTTCCTCTCTCCATTGACAGAGCTTCTGCTTGGTGCGAAGTTGTCTGTCTGTCCTCTTTGTTCTTGCGCCGACTTTATTCTTCAAGAACCGTGGCTGCAACATCATTAAAGAGCAACATACCCGTCAGGATATTATTGGTGAGGTTGATGATGAGTTGGTCATACGAATCTGGCAAACTCTGGAGCAGAATCTCCGTACGTTCAGTATCCACAATTTTATAGCCCAACGTCGTGAGCTGAGCGAACAGGGTATTGAGGTTGTTGATGTGGTCGGTCACCGATGATGACTCCACCATTCGAAGAGTGTACAATTTTCTCTTCAGGAAAATTTTGTTGTGCAGTGACTTGGCCTCGTATAGCTTCGTCAGAGTATCCCATATTTCCTTCGCCGTCTTTTTCTCCGCAATGCTCGATAGGACCCCGTCTGCCAAAGCCAAATGGATGTTGGCAATAGCATTTCCGTTTATATCGTTCCATTTCTCCTCCGTCACACCCGCCGACTTTTCGCCAATTGCCAGTAGGCAATTATCCTTCCGCAGCACTGCCTGCATCTTCATTTTCCACAACGAAAAATTATTCCCGTTGAATTTTTTGATCTCGAATTTCGCCGCCATCTGGACACGCTGTCGGTCCAGAACCTCCTCTGTTTCACAACGGTGTATTTAATAATCTCAATAAATTTTTTTTCTGATGTGAAAGATCAATCGGAGTCGCAATCACAGAGCATACTAAAATTTTAAGAGAATTATTAATACTCGAAAACGTGAACAACACTGGGCCAGAACCTCCTTTTATAGGCCTCCTCACCCCTTCCCCTTGCCTTCTCCCATTGGAATATTTGGTGGGGGTTGGCCACCCACCATCTACCACCACCAGCCCCCCCCCCCTTTGACAATTTGGGGGGGGGGCACCGTCCTGCTGACAATTTTCACAATTCACCGCCTCAGTAATTAAAATGCATGAACACAATTTAATATTCAACAATACCACATAAACTCTACCTTGCAAATTAAATCTACTACCTCATGATGATTTTGCACCACCTACCATCACCAATTTGGGCACAACCTAAACATGAAATAAAAGGGCATAACAGTTGTATGACCTTAGTCATACTATCAGTCAAGTCGCCCTAAAATGCATCAACATGACACATGATGTCCAAATTGAATGACATTCTAAAGCTGCTAATATGCTCAAAATTAATTAACTCCAATCATAAACAGAACACATACTTGCACTTATCTAAGTCACCCTATGAGATGATGCCAATGAGGAAGTCTTGTACCAGCTCATCAGTACCCACAACACAAGGCAGAACCCAACAATACCCATCCCCTAAACATTGAAAAATAAACTTGAATTCAGAAAGAAATAACTTATTAATAAAACAATGCGGTCATGCAAACCAGTAGTAAGAGAATAAACTCACCAACCATAGGAAAAGAAAAATTGCCTCCACATGAACCCTGACACACAAAGGATAAAAAACTAGCATTGTTGGATCCAAGTAGAGACACACCACCTGAAAACCACAATAAGGAAGACTATCATTGTCGGAACAAATGAATCCTTAAAGAGGATCCAAAATCTCAATAAGGGAGCTCCTCAACAGGAAACCATTGCAAATCACATGCAACCCCAAGATCCTAAGGACAAGCTCCAAACTGTGAGAAACACCGATGATTGAAGGGTATCTGGCTATCAACTGAGGAAAATACCCATCATAGTCTAGCTAACCTGGCGACACAAGGCTCCTAATCTCAAGAAACCTATACCAATCCTCAAAAGGGGTTGACCAGTAAGGCCAAAGAATCATAATGCTTGGTCAGGTAGCCAACACTGACACTGCACCCAAACTTCCCAAGACCAATCACCACTTGAAACAGGTAAACACTCGGAGACACCAACCCTATTTAGGACACAAATAGAGGAACAAACCAGTGCTAAATTCCATCTCACTCCTAAGGAAAACAAGAAAAAAATAGAAGACAAAAACACAATGGAAGACCCCACCACACACCTCACTGTTAACCAACACCTCCCACCTAGGCCACCCTATAACTGGCTCCTACCCCAGAATATGAGACAAAATCCAAAAAACTCCAAGCTGCCTATGGTCTCTACCAAGGCAGACAGATAGGGGAGATAACAAGGAATAAACAATCAATCACATATTATAAAATTACAGGCAAACAAAGTAAACGACCTAGCTGAACAAATAATCAAAGCATGCTACAAAGTAAAATCCACAGAAAAAATCATTTAAGTCAATGAATAATATAATTCCAGATTCTGACAACACAGACTTATGACCAATTTAACTCTGATACCAACTATTGTGGGATGAGTTATTGTGGTAGTCCACATTTGACTGCCAAGATCCAATTGGGTATATTTTTTGGTTAATAAAATTAAAAATGAAAACAAATAAGATGTTTATTATACGGGTCTTATTAACATATAAGCCAATAAACATGCAACATATTCATATAATAGCATTCCAAGGTTTCAGGAATATAAATGATTTAAACAATGGTGAAAAAAGTCATATGAGTAGTGGAAAATACAACAATTCAAGACTTGCATTAATCCTTATAAATAGAAACATAAACCTATACAAGGCGAATCTACTAAAACTACAATCAAGACATGAGAATTAAATTCCAGATTCAACATATACATTTTTAGAACCAAGGACACATTCTTGTATATAAAGAATCAAAAACAAAATTATGGAATGAACAACAACTGTTATGAAACCGAGCAAGACAAAAGGATCAAATAGCTTTGAATATCAACTAATGATTTAAAAACATATTTGAATTAAGTCAAGAAGAAAGTGTTCAAGAATTCTAGGTCAAATAAAGCAATACATGGAAAGTAGTAAAAGAGGACACATAGATTTACATGCTTTGGTCAATTACGTGCATCACGCATAATCATCACAGACTTCACTATGCAATGGGAAAGAGTACAAGAAGACAACAAGACAAGATGAACATGAAGTTGTAAGCAACATGTACAAGGAATCAAAAAACATGATTGAGGAGCATTTAAATCAAGTCAAGATCCCCTTACTAGGGGCTCAACTTCACCTTTGTCAAAACCTCCATACCGAGACAAGTCACCGTCTCTAAGTCCTCATCCTTTAGGTTCGTCACTATTGCCCAGGTATACAACAAATATCAAGGTATGTCACAACTATCTAGGAACGTTGTAGCTGTCCAGGCCCATCACTGCTGTCCAAATCCATCACGGTCAAGGTTCATCATCCTCTGGGTTCAAGAATAAGAATCACTTCCCCTTCACAATCAAACTTCGCATGCAATAATATGAGAATCCCATGAACTCATTGAAGCTCCTTCTCTAGCTATATGAATGATGATGTGGTCTGCCTTTGCTGTGACTCCTCCTCTGGTGAACAAGGAACGTGCCGTCAAAGTCCCTCACCTCTCAATTATTTCTCAGCTGATCCAAAATTTCCAAAGAGGGTCTCTCCCACCGAATCCTAAATGAGAATGTTGAACCCACCCCTCTCATGAACCAAGGAAGTGCACTGCACTCATAGGGGAGCAATCAGGTATTTGGTGTGAGGCACACGTGGAGGATTGAGAAGCAACCCAACCTTATGAGTTTTTTAAAAGGGTTTTAATTTTTTATGGGACAAGGTTTTAAGTATTTAAAAAAAGGGTTCGGAGAAGCATGAATCCCGTTCACGCTTCTCTATTTCACTGAGAAACATGAACATGGTTCACAATTATCTCTTTATCGCCAAGGAAGCGTGAACCCCATTCACGTTTCCTTCGAAAGTTTTACAAAGGAGGCATGAACGGGGTTCACACCTCTTGCTGAGTGAATTCTATAAATAGAGTGTCTCCCCCCTCCATTTTTAAATGTTCTGCTATGTATTTTACTACGAAGCCCTGCTGGATTTCTTTCTCAACATATATTTCAAGCTTTTAAGAAGGTAAAAATTCAATTAAAAATTTTAATTGTCTAATTGTTTTTATTTATTTTGTTTGTATGATTTATTTATTTAATATATATGGATGTATAAATGTATGGATGTATGGATGTATAAATTATTGTCCTTTGTATGATTTAATTTCTGAATGAGTTATTGTTTTTTGTATGATTTAATTTAAATTGAATGATTTAGGAAATTTCAATATGGTGTTTATATAATTTGAATTTTATGTATAAAATATAATTTATGTTTAGGGAAATATTATTGTTTTAAAAAATTTATATATTTATAATTTAAATGGCGAGTAATTAGATTTGCATAGATTTATATGTACATAATATATATTATATTTAAAGTAATACAAATCTACTATATCTACTAAACCTGGGTGTTTCCCTGCTTACGTGTCAACTCCACATTACACCACGTCACCATTTTCACGTTAACAATTACCTTTCAATCCTCTGCTTTCGAATCGCACTCCCACAATACCCCTAACGTTTCGCCTCTCGGTTTTCATCCCTGATTGGGAATTACCTCCGCTCTGTACCCACCGCTTTACCCGACCCCCCTCTCCCACTCCCATTCTCGAATCGCCACTCCAGCCGTGCCTACGCCTCTGGGTACCACCGTCTCTGCGTGCTCCGCCTCCATGTGCTCCGCCTCCACGTGCTCCGCCTCCATTGGCTCCACCTCGACATCCTCACGCTATTCCATGAATTCACCTAGGGTTTCAGGTAACGCTTCGCCTCACCTCATGCTTCTCTTCCCGAAAACCACCACCAACCACTACAAGTTTTTCTCTTCCTATACAGTCGCGCCTCCGCCTCCGGGTACCACCGTCTCCGCGTGCTCCGCCTTCGCGTGCTCCGCCTTCGCGTGCTCCGCCTCCGCGTGCTCCGCCTCCGTGTGCTCCAACACCATTTGCTCCACCTCGACATCCTCACGCTATTCCATGAATTCACCTAGGGTTTCAGGTATCGCTTCGCCTCACCTCATCCTTCTCTTCCTGAAAACCACCACCAACATCCACTACAAATTTTTATCTTCCTATACTATGGTTCATCCTCTCCAATCCCCTCATATCATTGTACGGTTCCCGCATAACAATGCTGACGTTGTGCTCCAGCTTACTACTTCGAAGAATTTTGGTAACAAAACCTCTATTTCAATTCAATCTCATTTCTTCTCTGAGCTTATTTCTGCAACATAGAACATAAATTTAAGATTTTTATTAATTTCTCCACCAATTTTCAGGATACCCAATGATCTATTTCCTTGGAACCCTATGAAACCCCCTGCATCTCCTATAATGTTCCTCACTATAGAGCATTTCTATGTCTGTAGCTTCTGCTTCAGATTCACTGAGTGAGATTAGGTTTTATAAAATTCTTATTCATTTTGCATTCCTTAAAATACTTGTTTTTTTGGAGGCAGATACCTCTTTTATTAAAAGAAAGTAAAGAAGAAAGTAGCTGAAAAGAGTTTAGGAAAACAAGGCAAAACCCAAATTAGTAACTACTTACCGATCTTTTTCAATAGTCGTTCACCTAGCTGCTTTTCTTCTTTCTGAAGCGCATGCCAGTCAACTCTTCCACGACCTTGCCCCCGACCTCTCGATCGTCCCCTACTTGAAGAGCTTGAAGCCTATTGTAAAGTGTCTCTGCATCAGTGCTTTCTGAATCAGAGTTGTCTTCTTGTCATTCCTCGTATTTGTCAGGGGAGGTGACTTTTTCCACAGGTATTACCTTTCCTTCAATGGCCATTGCATCAATTGGATCCACAATCTCCTGGTGCTTTTTCTCATCAGGATATGTCAGAGTTGAATCCTGATTCTCATTGTCACCTATAATCTGTTTAGATAAAGATTCAATGTTACCTGCAATCAAATTCTCAACCACCCTTGAAGTGGAAGCTGGGGGTTTTGCTCCTTAAAATACTTGTCATTATTTTCTAAATATAACATTTCACTTTAACATTATTGACATCATTATGATTTTATAGGGCTTTATTGCTGAAATTTTCACCAAGAATTGACAGCAGTAAATGTGGAGACTACCAAGGGAACAACTAGAAATAAGTTGTCAGATACGTATTAATGATTACATGATTTTATTTTATAAATTATGATTCATTCTCTTCATGGATTTATTCTATATGGTATGTTTTATTGGTTTTATTCAATGTTTGTTCTCATCATTCTTAATTTATTTTATTTTATTTTTGTTTTCTAGATGAATTAATTTAATGTTTATGTGTTGTTTTTATTATATAAATCTATTAGTTATGTATTGCTAATGTAATTATGTACTACTTTCTCCTACAGTGTAACATCCCAAGTAAATAATGAATAAAATATTTTTCATATTTATTAATATTTACAAATTAAATATTAATTTTATTTTAAAGGGGTTGCTATGTTCGATAGCGTACCTGATACGCAACAAAGAGTTTCTTTGAAATCTTACGTTGCACACTAGTAATAAAATAATATTATTTTAAATGGTAGTTAACACATAGCCGTTGTATTGGCGGGAATGAATAGAAATAACTAAAATATGATTATATATGTTTTTTAAATATTTTTACTTTTATCTAATAAAAGATAAAGGCTTAAAATACGGAAAGAATTCAATTTTAGGCGTATATGCCCTAATTTTCACTAAAGGTTCACTTATCACCTTTTGATGACAAACCGTCATTAAATATAGTTTTGTTCACTCTTATACATTCTATTGGACCAAATAAAACTCTTCTTTAGAATTTGGACATCAAAATTTACTTTGTGTAAATTTTTGGTATTTTTCCGATAAAGTTCATTTTTTAATGAATAATGTAAAATGTTGTATTTTAATTCAAAACCTCTTTTTAATCTAATTTATTTATATGATTAGATTATCTTTTGAATTTGTTTTAAAGTGAAATTAGAATATATTTTTACCATTAAATCCAATAGCGGTCGTTGGAATTAATTTCACTTTGAAATCGGACTTAAACTAGTGTCAATCTTTTGATACTTATTGTTTCATAAAAACACGTTTTTTGTCATGACAGTGGGAATTAATTATTAAATTAATTAATGTAACTTATATGATTTGAATTTTGTAAAATAGACATCATTTTTGAATTCAGAATATCAAATATAGCTTAGGGTGAAGTTTTGATATTTTTCTGAAAAACTTCAATTTTTGATGAATAGTGAAACCACTAAGTGGTAGTTAAAGAAACTGATTTTTCGTTTAAATGAAACTTTGCCACTTCTGTGATTTGATTTTCAAAAATCCGACATACATGGTTATCATTAAGAAGTAAAATGTGATTCAATGAGATTAAAATAATTTTTTGGTGAATAGTAACTTTTAAGTTTTTAATCGCAATTAGAGGTAATTAGTGTAATTTAAGGTAAAAATAATGTTGTAATAATATGAGATGAGCTTGACACATGTCCTACCCTTATTGGATGTGTCATGGCCGACCAAGACAATCCATGAGTCAACTTGGGGACCCCATGGAGCCACTTTGGTTGGGAAATGACATAAATAACTTTTTATTTAAAGTTAAAATAAAATGTCATAAACATGAGTTGTTTTACTAAAACAATTTTTACATGGGGTTATACAAATCAGATTTTTGACTATAAATATTCATTGGAAATCTAAAAAGATTTCCTACATCATGATATTTTTTTATAATTTTTAGACATTAAATAAATTAAACTATTTATGACACCATGATGATGCAGCGATTACCTCATTATTTAACGATTTAAATAAAATGAAAAGATAATGTAAAATCTAAGACCTATACATGTCAAAAACCTATTGGATGAGTGGATTTCGAACCCTTATCACCTTATCCTCGAAACACATCAATGTGGGACCATTAAAATCCGAATCTCATTCTAAAATAAAGTAACATTTCCTTACTTTCCAAGAGTGCTCCTCCTCTCCTCTTATAAAAGGCCCCCACCTCTACCTCCTTACCCACACCTCCCAAGGTTTTGGCTCGGCCAACCCCTGCCGATTTTGTCTCTCCACATCCCTCTCTTACTTCTTGAAGCCTCACTTTGGGCAGAAGTCTTCCCAAGGAAGTCTTTGAGCTCAAATCTAAGAGAGTTACCCGATTTTAAGGCAATGTCTTCACTTGAGTCCTTTTGTTTTATTTTGCTTCTCCAACCCCCTAAACTCTTTTTATTCATTTCTTTTGTAACAACTCCAGTATCTTCAATATACTAGGATGTTATAAGAAGCTTTCGAGCCACACTTACACACATCTACATCTAATGGTTAAAGAACATACTGTTTCTATGGTTGGCGAATTTCTGCCTCACGAAGCGATGATTGTTCAATCTTCTTTTAAACACCTTTAATGGTGGCCATTAAGATGTCACTCTATTTATATATGATATATATTATGTTTATGTTTTCCTTATGCTTATTTATTTTTCATTTGTGGTTTACCTTTATGGTTTCCATTGTGGGTAAACACGATAATTTCATTTTAGGAAGTGCGGACTACCGCCCCCTCAAAGTGATGTGATTCGTTAATGCCATATGTGGGACGTATAAGGATGGATTTAAAGTTATTATATATGATGTTATACTGGAATTATAATATACCTTTATATCATTATTATTTTCTTTCCATTAAAGTATGAGATAGAAATGAAAGTAGCGTTCATGCGTACGTACGACTTACCGTCTCCATGAACGATGCATTTCATTTCTTATCCACAAATGTAATGTACTATTATAAGTACATATATATAATGGATATATATGATGTATGTTACATCTAAATGATGAATATAATTCTGGAATTAAAATATACATATCTCTCATTTAGTTTTAATTCCATTAATATGACATAGAAATGAAAGTAGCGTTCATGCGTACGTACGGCTTACCGTCTCCATGAACGGTGCATTTCATTTCTTACCTCTAAATGATTATGTAATATTATAAATGCATGTATATACTGGATATATATATGATATATATGGAATCTAAATCATTAATATCATTCTTGAGATAATGGATATTTGACTACGTGAACAACTTGTAAATATAAGAAGTTCACTTTTGACTCAAGTACCAAATATCGACAAAACGACTATTATTATCCTAAATAATTACATAGTGTTCATGACAAGATAATAGGTGATATAAAAGGAATAATGAACTTGAAAAGGGTTCTTAAGCAAGTAGAAATTAACTCAAGTTTATTATTCAGGAGGTTAAAGAACAATCGAGTCAAGTCGAACCCGAGGTAAGGGACTTCGTCTCAATCTCCTTTCATTGAGGCATATTTCGTTTTATACACAACTTTCTTTTATACGGTGTATAAACCCCTTTGACTTTTACTTTTATACAAAAGGAATATTTTTCTACGAAGTGTTTTACAAAACGACAAAAAAGAATGTTTCTTTTAACGTACGCGGTGACAACGACCTTTTCCACCGCCGCAAGTATTATTTGGTCTTTGGCTTCCTAAACAAGCCGTAATGTTTTTTTAAAATGAAATAAATATCATATACTCTTTTATGTATTTTGGTATTGAAAGTGGTTTTTATAATGGATTTGTTATGTCAATATATTTAAGTGATATATTGTGATCAAAGTGTGGAAATGTTTTCTTTCCATTATATTTGTTTTATGTCTTATGTTTTTTATAATGGTATTTGGACATTTGACGGGTGGTTACGTGATAAACCATATGACGGGTGGTGCCGTGAATACCAGGACGGGTGGTTACGTTATAACCTCCAATGCATTGGGTATGGAAGTCGGCCGTATGACTATTCCATTAAGTATGTATGGAAGTTGGCCGTATGGCTATTCCATTAGTATGTATGGAAGTTGGCCGAATAACTATTCCATTAAGTGATATGTGTGGAAGTCGACCGTATGGTTATTCCACTTAAGTATGTTTATGTCCCAAGTTACCTTTATATGTTATGTGTTCTTTATATGGGTTTTATGGTAATCTTTTGGTTACAAAAAGGTAAGTAATGATCTTTTATTCAGTGAAGAGTTTTTACTACTCCATAAAGGTGAAAAGTATTACTTTGATAAAGTATACATGGTTTACTTGTTGTTTTGATAAACTAATAGTTTTCATCCTTTGTGTATCCCTTACTGAGCTTTTTTTTATGCTCATCCCAAGTTTTTTTGAAATGTTTTTCACAGGACTTAATGTGGAATAGGGTCAAGGATGAGATAAAGAGAAAGTCATGCTATATAAAACATGGAACTAGACATGTTTCTTTTTAAGAGTTTGTTATTCTATGGAAACTTAGTAGAAGTGTCTACTTTGTAATCTTTTGAGATGTAATAGTTATGTTCTAATTCTCTAAAACTCTAAACCTAAAAAGATCCTCAATGTGAATTATTTATTTAATTCAATATTAAGTATGGTTTAAGGCTGGGGCCTTATATACAGTTCAAGATGAGGTGTATGGATGATTCATTCTCTTTATGGATTTATTTTGCTCCATGTTTTCTTTGTCGGACTTCTGATGTGTGGATTCTTTTAATTTCAATAGTTGGGTTCGCATAAAAAGAGGTATTTTTATGGGAGCTGCATTAAACATAAATGCGATGATAATTGGTGAAGTGTACCACCACATGAAGGTTATTTTTTTTCATATGCATTTTTACATATTTGTAATTGTCAGTCATTTCTTTGATTCTGATTTCTCTATCAAACACCATTGTGAATTGTGCATTATACAGATTTGGTCATTTTTTAAATGATCTGCAACGAAATTGAAACTATTTATTTTTGAGTGATTTTGAATGATGTGTTGCAACTTTATAATACCAGAAAACAATACTGTCCATCTGTTAGTTGGATGGGTGTCGTCATTTTTAATCATTTTTTACTTAGTTTCTTCCCCCTTCAAGAGTTTTATGCACACTTGTGTTCCTTTTCTTTCCACATTGATCTCTTCTGAAGTGTCACCTACACATTTTTCTCTTTCATCATTAAGAGTTTCATGCGAGGTTGTGGTTTTTAAATGTTCTATGCTCATTTAAGTGACTTTAATGTTAGTTTTATTTACTGTTTCTAATTTTACTGACTACTATTCTCATCCTCACATAGAAAATAACACAATTCCTGATGAATGTGCATGGGATTATGGAATGACTGTCTTCTATTTATGTGCATGGAGGAGGACAAACATAAGATACACATCACTTATGGATCAAGGAGGTTTGAGCCTGGTGTTTTTTTACCAACTCATTGTTCATATGGATTTGATTTATGGATAAGGACTGAACAATTTTATACTGTTCAAAACTCAAGGAGTTAATGATTCAGCGATAGTCACGTGCTTCTTGAGTTTGACAAGACAGTACTTGAATATGACTTGTATGGGAAGGTATGAGTTGTTTTGGTTGTTTATTCCTATTCATAAATGTTCATTATCTAATGTATTTTTTCAGCATGCATGGTTCCTTTTTTATTTTCAAAATTTCATGCTCGCATTTCCTTATGTTTTATTTTATTTTGTTTTGGCTTAAATTAAACTCACTGAACATGTTTTGAAAGCCCAGTTTTATATTTTTTTGGAATTTTAATGAAGTTGCTTATCTTTGTAAATTTATAATTATTTTTGTTATTTTCATTAATTATTTTTGAGATTTGAAAGCTGGTAATCTTATGCGGGCTTAAATTGAACTTGCTGAACATGTTTGGCAAGCCCAGTTTTCCCAGTTTTTAATCATTTCAATGAAATTCCTTATCTTCAAAAATTTCTAACTATCCTAGTCATTTTTTAATCAGTTTTAGATTTGAAAGGTGGTCATTATATAAAGGCTTATAGTGAACTTGGTGTACATGTTTGGTAAGCCCATTTTTTCCATATTTTAATCATTTTAATGAAATTGCTTATCTTTGTAAATTTCTAAATATCCTGGTTATTTTCATTAATCATTTTTTAGATATGAAAGGTGGTAATTTTATGGTGGGTTTAATTGAACTTGCGAAAATGGGTTGGAAAGCCCAGTTTTTAAAGTTTTAATCATTATAATGAACTTTAGTATTCTGTATTTATGATGTTTATTTTAGTATATATATGCATTACAACTAACAGAATAACAATTTCGAAATCTATTGGGAATTATTCAATTACATCTATTCATCTCTCTTGTACTCAAATAAGTGGACCGCTGCCAACAAATGGAATCACACATGGAGACACACACATGCCATTAACACCATTACCTATCAATGGTTAGTTCTGTCTAATCATCTTGTCTGAATCTATATACTTATAACTACATTACAGACTAACACAAATTAGTCATATCGAACATCTTCTATGTCGACAGTGCCTCTAGAATCGGCAGCCGAGACAACAATTTCTACAGGATCAAACAATAAAAAGCAAAGACAACATGCCTATGGAGAATATCCACTTCCATTATGTAAGTATGATGTCAATGTTCTTTCATTTTATTTAATGGTTAAATGCATACCTAGGTTGTATATTATATGTTTCAACCAATAGATTTCTTTGGAAAAAGGAGGATATGAATTGATGCCAAATCTCTTCAGGTTTGTAGGCAAGCAAATTAATTTTTCTCAAATTTTTACTTCAATCAGAATTGTTGTCTTATCATTGATGAATTTAGGGTTATAACCTTTTTCCCTTATTGTTAAGCAGATTGAACACATAATGAATATCTTTCGCTCCCCTTCTAAATTCAGTCATTTTAATGGATCATTGTGTTTTTTTTACAAAGGTTTGAGGCCCAAATCATTCAATAGGCTAAGAATGATATTGAGATTGATACATACTTTCAGCACAATGTCAAATTAAACAGATTTCAGTAATATCAGTTGGATAGATTGTGAAATTAGTGTTTTTTAGTATTTTGTGCTTTGTTGTTTACTTAGTTTTATGAATACATTCTAAACAGATTGGATTTCCCATTTTACCAGTGGGTTTGAAGTCTTCATTATACATATTTTCTGACTTGACAAGAAATAGGTGAACTGCCACCCAATTTGAGACTTAGTAGCCGAAATATTCATGTGCTCATTATCATATTTAAGTTCTATATAGATTTATAATACAAGATTTCCACTTAATCGTTAACTTAAGGATTCACTAATTTCATTACTTTGTGCAGGCTCAGATATTTCATTTTCACGAGACATTTGTGCGGCATGGTGACTGTGAATCAGGTGCATGTTCCATCCCAAATTCGAGTTGTAGATGGTGAGCTTCTACCATATTACATTTGATTCCACTACAATAACTCCTCAAATGACGATGTCCGCAAGTCAATCCATCTCAATAGCCACTTCATGTGGTATAAATGGTATGTAATAATTCACAACCACTATTGCTACTATTTATTTCAAGTTACTTTTCAAATTTGATGTGATAACATGTATGGTACATATGGACTGATCTTACTATGACCTCTTATATATAGAGTGCTACAAAGAAAATGTGGCAATAAGTCAAATGCATGTACTGTTTTCTTCATACCACTATAAAGTTCACAGGATTTCTTTCTGCGGTCAATTGATAATGGATTGGATGGCTTCATGATCTTCTTAATTAATTATATGAATTTTAAGTTCTCATTGTGAAAATATAAGATCAACACCCACCCACATGGCCACCCACCCTCATTTATATTGAAATATAAATTCTTGTTTTTTGCTTCTACATTGTCCAAGTTTGATTTACAAATTCATCTGAATTTCATGTTTTTTTCCTCCAATGTTGAAAATTTAACTTATATAATTTATCATAGCAGTGTTTTATTGACTATGGCTTGAGTCTAACTTTCATATGACCCTTCTTTATATTATGTTTATTGACCTTAGCAGTTTCTTGGTGTTTAATTTTGTTTTTTTGGTTACATTAATCAATGAGAATCGAGAGCTAGAGTCTTGACAGTATATAATGCTTCTTTATATTATGTTTATTCAACATTGCTGCTTCTTAGTGTTTAATTTTTCAATTTACTCAGTAAATTAAAATATGGTTATCAAGAGTGAGATTGATGACAAATACATGATGAAATACCAACTAAAGTCTCTGTCATTTGAAGAAGCTAGCAGTGAGGGAAACTCAGGTGGAGTCTATTCTTTGAAGAAAGGTCCATGGACATCAGCTGAAGATGCAATTTTAATGGATTATGTTAGTAACCATGGTGAAGGGAATTGGAATGCTTTCCAGAATCACTCGGGCTTTGTTGCTCTGGGAAAAGCTGTTGCCTGCAATGGACAAATCATATGAGACCAGATTTGAAGAAGGGTGCATTCACCTCGGAAGAAGAACATCACATAATCGAGCTACATGCTAAGCTAGGAAATAAATGGGCTTGGATGGCTGTAGAGGTATTTTTTCCTGTTTCATCTTAATTACCCTATCTTTGAACCCAAAAGAAAACTTCTGTCTTGATTCCCTCTGTATGCTTCGATTAACTGCAATTGAATCTTATTCTTTTCTATTATTCTGGCTATATTGATTTGAGAATTAATCAGTACCAATTTTTTTTGAGTTTGTTACTGTCCAGTATACTGTGCATTTCCAGAACATTAACTTCAACTATTACTACATTGTTCTGTTTAATTTTTAGATTGGATTTTTATATTTAAATATTCATTACTAATTAATCTATATAATTAAATCTGCATCTGCAGAGTTCATTTTCTGGACAATGAAGCTGAAGAGATGTTGCAATGACCTTTTGTTCCTGGAACACTTCTCAATAATCACTTAGATGATTTTTTTTACAAACATGCATTTCATAGACTATTGTGTAATTATAGATTGAGTTCTGACATTTTTTAGTCAAATTAATCCTCTGGCCATAATGGCATAGAAGCAGGACTTGTATGCCTTTTGAAATGATTTGAAAACTTCCTCCAAAAACAAAAACCGCTTTTCCAATTTTTGTTCTATGTTCAATTTTTATTTTGTTGTATCCAGATTTTTCCCTTTCTATTCCATTTATATGTACCAATACTATATGATTACAAATTAATAAACATTACTATTACTAGGTAACTTTTACAAATAACATTCTATTTTCAATGAAAAACCATTAATTTAATATGCCGTGTGTATGCACGGGTGATGACTAGTTTAAATTATAATATTCCATACACAGGTAATTAGCTAAATATTTTATAAAAAATATATTATTAAAAAAATAAAAGTTATATTAAGTATCATATTTAAATTTATTTAAATATATATAATATTATTTTTGATAACGGTATACAAAAAGTTTACTATAAATAATAATTTTAAATAATAATTTTAAATAATAATTTTAAATTATATTAAGTATAAATAATTATTATTCCAAGTAATAATGTACAAAATATAATTACATAAATTTTTGAAAGTAGAAATATTACAAAAATTATATATATATACATTTGTAATTTTATAAAATTGAAAATAACATAAGTTTACAATATTTTAATGGTTATTATGTAAGTGTAAATCATATTACTTTTATTAATTAAATTTAATAAAAAATTATTATTAATAATATTTTCAGTATTTGTTTATAAATTAATAATACTTATATTTAGAAAACTATAGTTGTTTAAAAAAGTATATGCAATTATATTTTAAAACATTAATAAATAAAGTTGAATATATTTGAATTTCTATATAATTATGTTATATTATTTAAATATATTTTTATGTATATATTATTGTATATTACATCTAAAGTAAAATAAATTTAAATTATAATATATGATACACATAGGTTGATAAAGTGAATCTACCTACCTACCTATATATATATATATATATATATAGACACACAAACATTGAAATGTTTAAATTTTGGAAAGCAGGTGTAGATATTTATTATATATTAAATATAGTTATAGGTAAAGTTATATAATATGTAGAACATAATAAGTGTCCCAAAAAACTTGTTAAGAGTATTGTGTGATGACCGATATTGAGATGATCAACCAATGCATAATTGAAATTGCATGTCTTTTTTATGTGTATGTAGTCATATAATTTATAATAATTGCATTTTATTTTCCTTATTGATGACCTGCAAGTCATCCCTCTCTTTAAGTATATAAGGACTTGCGTGTCCATCTAAAAAATGTTATGTATCTCAAACCCCTAGACCCCTCCCTTGCATCTGAGTAACTTTGTAATAAAAAGACATTCAACAAGAGGCGTTTCATGAAATCTGTGATAATACAGGCTCTAGAAGTTCACTCAGAGGTTTTGGTTGGTTTATCAAGTAATGATAAACTAATCCATAGAAAAAGTCTCAAGATCAAGTCATAATTATTTATTCATAACTAATTAAAATATGTTAAACATTTGATGATATGGTATAAATATATATAACATTTTATTAAATTTTCTTTGGTAATCATATCACTGTCAATATACTTCAATAATGAGATTACACTACCACAAAACTGGGCACGACCAACGCCACTCCTTTATCAGCGCTAACGAAAAAGCGCTGATAAGGGGGGGGGGGGCTTTATCAGCGCTCAAAAAAGCGCTGATAAAAGTACCCCTTTATCAGCGCTTTTTTTTAGCACTGATAAAGACCCCCCTTTATCAGCGCTTGTTTAGTAGCGCTGATAAAGGGGGGCCTTTATCAGCGCTTTTTTTAAAAGTGCTGATAAAGGGTCGACTTCAAAAAAAAATTTAAAAAAATATATTAATATATAAATATAGTTATATAGTTATATTGATATAAATATAATATATAATTTTTAAATATATTTTAGATAAGTATAAATATACATTTACACTTAATATACTTAATATATAAGATATTTAGTGAAAATGGATTCTTAAAAAATTAAAAAAATATTTTTAATTAATAATTTGATAATTATTATGGAGTAATATTTAATAACAATTTGAAGAATAAAAAAATAAAAAAAATAAAAAAAAAGATTCAAAATATGTTAGAAAACGCAACTCAAACTTCAAACGGCCATAACTTTTGATCCGGGTGTTCGTTTGAGCTCTACCACATATCAAATCGAAGCCTGCGACGAGCTCTACGTCAATATGATTGGGGAAACCCCGGTCAAGCATTTTTCGAGGCCAAAAGAGGCTCAGAAGGCCTCCAAAACTGAGTTTTTTGTCGGGGTACCCAGATTTTTTAACATTTTGTGGATTTTCAGCCTCGTTTAAGGGGGTATTATTGGCTTTTTTTTGGTGGGGACTGAATTTATTCCAAGGTATTACATTAATATTGATATTATGTCTTTGAAATTTCATCCTTTTTTATAATTCACTACTATTTATAATCAAATATATAACTATATGTACATATTTTTTATATATTCACACTTAAAAATTAAATTTTTTAAATAAATAATTAAACATATTTACATATAAAATATATTAGATTTATCTAAATAATAACTAATATCCATTTTATTTAAAATACCAATATATGAATATTTATATAACTACTATATATTAATATAATTATACATATATTAATATAACTATATATATATATATATTAATATAACTATATGTATATATTAATATAACAATATATATATATATATATTAATATAACTATATATATATATATTAATAGAACTATATATATTAATATAAATATATATTACTATACAAATAAATATAACTAAATATATATATAAATAAATAGATATATCATGAATAAGAGAACAAATCAATATAGGGTAGTGACAAAGGCTTTAGGTGCGTAGGAGGGAGGTCTCGAGATCAAATCCGGGTGGAGGCACGGGTGTGTGCGCAAGGTTGATTTAAAGGGCTAGCGCTGATAAAGGGTGTAGGCGGTGCAGGCGGACGCTGGAGGTGCGAGAAAGCGCTAATAAAGGGGGGCTCAAGCGCTGTAAAAAGCCCCCCCTGATATTGGCAGTATTTTTATTTATTTATTTTATTTATTTTAATTTTTTTTAATTTTTTTTTAATTTTTTTTATTTTTTTTTATTTTTATTAGCGCTAAAAAAAGCGCTGATAAAAGGGGTCTTTTATCAGCGCTAAAAATAAAGCGCTGATAAAAAACCCTTTTATCACCGCTTCGTTTTAGTGCTGATAAAAGACCCCTTTTATCAGCGCTTTTTTTTAGCGCGGATAAAAGGGGTCTTTATCAGCGCTTTTTGGAGCGCTGATAAAGGGGACCCCCCCTTCATCTTCGCCGGCTTTATCAGCGCTTTTCTAGTGCTGATAAAGGCCATTTTTAGCACTGATAAAAGCCGTATTTGTAGTAGTGTTATTTATGTCGATCAAGGTTTTAGTTGTAGTTTGTCACTTGTAAGAGTGAAAAATATTTGTGAAAGTATGAATTCAAATATATTTTTATATATATATTATTTATTAAATATAGTTATAAGTAAAGTTACAGGATGTAGAATATAACAAATATCTCAAACAAACATGTTAGTAATTCAGTATGATGATTGACCTTGAGATAACCGTCTAATGTATAATTGAAATTGCATGTTGTATTTTTTTGTATCAAATTATTTAATTTGTAATAATTGAATGATCTTGAGATGACCGACCAATGTATGGTTGAAATTGCATATCGTGTTTTTTTGGTTATGTAATTTGCAATAATTGCATTTTCTTTTCCTCGTTGATGACCTACGTGTCATCTATCTCTCTAATTATGTAAGGATCTACATGTCCACATAAGAAATGTTATGTATCTCAAACCCCTAGACCCCCTCACTTTCATGTGAGTAACATTGTAATAAGAGGGTGATTATGGAGGCTGTTAATAGTGACGGGGTTTCATAGAGAGAACTGAATGCTTATCATCGATATTGCATTAAACATATTTCCACTAATGTACATAAGTATTTCAGATATGAGGTAATAAAGAAGACGATTATCAAGTTGGTTATGTTTCTTTTGAACTTATTCTTTTTGGGAAAAAATTAATATCCTTTTAAATACATTATTCTTTTATGGTTTCAACATACAATCCCCAAAAATAAAGGTTCGATCAACATCTTTAAGAAATTCAAAGGGCTAATCAAGATGTGTATGATTATATGATGCAAATTTCAAAGGACAAATGGTCATTATCATATGATGGTGGCAGGAGATATGGCTATATAACCACTATATAGTGAAGTGTATGAATGGTGTCTTGAAGGGTGTGCACAAACTGCCGATCATAATAGGGTTAGTACATGAGAAATTTTATAGATGTATGAAGTACTTTGTTGAATGCTCCTAATAGGCCTATTAGAGGATGTATAATGGAATGTGTTTTGGCCAACATTTCAAAAGTGCTATTGACTAGATACTGTATGACACATCATCATTGTATGTTCTAACCTCTGATCAGGTACAAAGCCTCTTTTAGGTAAGAGAGTGCCATGAAATGCTCATAGGCAATGGTGGTCAAGTGCTGGTGGTCATATTGGAAAATAGGTATTGTGATTGTGGTAACTTTCAAGCATTGAGATATCCCTGTACACATGTTGTTATAGTTTTTTCATCAATGAACATATCATGGGATCCCTATGTTGACTCAATGTATCACGTGAGAACTCTGCTTAACTTTTATAGTGCATCTTGGATGTCTGTTGGTGACTTTCGTTATATTACCTTGCATGCTAATCAACTAACTGTCATCCCCGATATTTCCAGGTTTCATGTTATGTTTTTTTTTCATTTTTGGATTTTTTTTATTAATGTCTTGTTACATTTCTAGTTTGAATTGGATTTTTTTGTGATATTTTATACTTTTACCTTTCCCACTCATCACCCGACTGTGCTGCCTAATGTTACCAAGTTGCACCCTTGAGGACGACCAAAGTCTACTCATATTAGAAATGAGATCGAATGACCTCGACAACAAGGAGGAGGACTACTGTAACGTCCTGGTTCCGGAAGCCACCCTGAGGCACCCCGTACCCGGTTGGTCACATGGCCTCAAGCGCATTTCCCCGAACGCCAGAGGCTGCCGACTAGCAGCGAGGACCTTGGGTGTGATAGTGGAGAAACTATGCCCTCATTGACAGAGTACACAGTGGAAGTACACAAATACATACAATAGTGGAAGTAGTAAATACCAAACAACAGTAACATTAGAAGACTTATAAATGAAACAACTGGAGCAAATACATATAAATGATGCATGAATGTTTAGGAAAACAGCCAAACAAGTCACAATGCTGCAATACAGCAGTGCTAAACCAAAATGAAAAAGAAAGCAAATAAACTCCTTTGCATCGCAAACCATAACTTGGTCCCATGCTCTCCAGCTCCACAACAATCAAGAACCAGAAGTCGAAGGGCGCTTTCCCTTATCTATACCTGTAAAAATATAATCTGTTTGGGCCCAAAAGCATGACCCAAACATGGTGTGAGACAAAATCCCAGTAGGAAGCCACCTAAAGATCTGTGCCTAACAGTCAGTGAATATATGACAAGTAAAAGTACAGAAAGCAGTAAATAGTAAAGTACTCAGCAGCAAACAACCCACAGTTTCTAGCATATAATGTACAAACAAGTAAGTAGAACAAACAGGTAACCCTATGACTAGTCCTCACAGCCCAACCCCTATGGTTCAACCAACAACTACTAGAAACCCTCTGGGAGGCACACACAGTCTCACCCCTCTAGTTCAGCTAAAGAATAGATTCTCTGGGGAAGCACTCACCGTCAATTCCCCCTATAGTCTCGTATTGTACTAAAGGCACTCTGGGGAAGCACTCAACGTCTCATTCCCCCTGTGACCCACGTTGAGGAACTACAGACACTCTAAGTAAGCACTCAACGTCAATTCCCCCTGTGGTCTCACATCATATTATAAAGACACTCTGGAGAAGCCCTTACGTCCATTCTCCATATGGTCTACTACACTAGGTTCCCACAACCCTGTGTAAAGTCAGCAAGTATCGCATCACTTAACGGCCAAAGTAACCTCAAGAACTACTTGGATAGCATTCTACAGCATCTCAACATGAAAGAACAACAGTCACACCATCCTATAATACCAAGCATGGAAAACAACAGCAGTCGAAAGGTAACTAGACCCAACGGTCCAGAAAGGCAAGAACATGCATGGAAAAAACTTCCAAAGCCTAACAATTATCCCAAAACACAATCAAAATCATCTACTCTAGCATACAAGCAAAACAGACAATCAATAGGGCTAAAAAAGTAAACACGCAATACCCCGTTCAAGGGTATTGGTGGAATTTGCACAAAATACTCAAATACTTTCTACATAAAGGCACAAACCACCTACCTTGATGTTAGGAGATCGATATACTTGAACCACGGGGCTTGAATCGCCTTAGAACTTTGAAGATATACAAAAAATTCTAAAATGTTCAACCCACGATAACTTGGAAAAGAGGAGGAATTGGAAAACGATGCTCTAGAAGAAGGAAGAGCTTACCGCTGCAGTTCCAACGCAATCGACGATGGTCGATTCAGAGAACAGACGGAGGCTTGGGGGCTCAGAGAAGATCCGCGGATGCTCGGCACTCTCGGACTAACGAAACCTAGGAGTGGTTTCTGTCCGTCAGACGCGACCCCCGGTGCGTTTAATGAAAAAAAGAAAGTACACGGCGTATACTTTTGGTGTACACGGCGTGTACTTACTATTTCCGTACTCCGCTTTAAGCGGCCTCCGAAACACCCCCACACGGCCGTGTGCATGTCTGCTACATGGCCAGCACCCAGCTGCCTGCGGCAAAGAGGTACACAGTGTGTACTCATAAAGTACACGGTGTGTACTTAGAAAATTTCCAGAAATTCCTCTTTTTCTGAAAAACGACTAGAAAAGGAAAAACATACCTGAAAAGAAGATTTGGGTTCTCACAAAATTCTCCCCTTAAAGAAATTCATCCCCGAATTTCCCTAGTGCGGCGTAGAAGAAGAAACCCCGAACAGCTCTGGCCACTGTGCTCGTGCATCGACCTTCCTCTCCCAAGTCTCATCTTGTACCCGCCCGTGCTTCCAAAGAACTCGTACCAGAGGAACAAACCGACCACAGAGAACCTTTGTAATTTGATCGAAAATATGGATAGGATGCTCCTCGAACGACACATCCACCTCGAGCTCAACCTCCTCGAGTTGCAAGACATGAGACGGGTTTGAAAAGTAACGTCGGAGCTGAGAAACGTGAAAAATGTCGTGCATAGCCTGATACCTCTGAGGTAACTACAACCGATAGGAAACCGGCCCAACTCACTCCAACACCTCAAACGGTCTGACGTACCTCGGTGAAAGATTACCCTGTCTCCTAATCCTCCTATGCCCCAACCTCGGTGTGACACGTAGGAAAACCTGATCCCCGACCTCAAACTCCAGAGGTCGTCTCTGTTGATCAACATAAGACTTCTTCCGAGACTGTGCAGTAGCCATCCTCTTCCGAATCAACTCTATCTGCTCTGTGGTCTCCTGAACAAGACGAGGTCTCAAAAAAGCTGCCTCTCCTGCCTACAGCCAACATAAGGGTGATCGACATGACCTACCATAAAAAGCCTCATAAGGTTCCATATGAATAGTTTCTTGAAAACTATTATTGTAGGCAAACTCCACAATAGGTATATGCTTCTCCCAAGAACCTCCAAAGTACAGAATGCAAGCCCGGAGCATATCCTCAAGCACCTGAATCGTACGCTCGGACTGGTCATCTGTTTGAGTATGGTAGGTTGTACTTAGAAGCACCTGCGTACCCACAACTTTCTGTAGCCCCTGTCAAACCTGAGAAGTAAAACATGCATCCCTGTTTGAAACTATGGAGTGTGGAACGCCATGTAGATGTACAGTCTCACGGATGTACAACCGTCCCAGCTCGTCAACACTGAAGGTCTCCTTGATCGGCAAGAAGTGTGAAACCTTCGTGAGTCTATCAATGACAACCCAAACTGTGTTGTTCCCTTGAGGAGACATTGTAAACCCCATCACGAAATCCATCGCAACGTCGTTCCACTTCCACTCGAGAATGGGTAGCTGCTATAAAAGCCCTGCTGGTCGCTGATGCTCCACTTTCACCTGCTGACAAGTGGAACACCTCATGACGAAACCAGAAACATCCCTCTTCATACCTGGCCACCAATATTGGCTGTGTAGATCATGATACATCTTGGTGACGCTAGGATGAACTGGCCAAACTGAGGAATGAAAATCCCACATCAGCTCCTCACGTATGTCTGCTGGCACCCATATGCATCCCTGGAAATGCAAGATCTCATCCTCACCTACTGTCTATCTAGGAAGAGGGTCCTCTCCTGACACACTCTCCCGCAGGACTAGGCCTTCAGAGTCTGATAGCTGCCTCATCCGTACTCGGTCGAGAAGAGTAGAGGTAACAACTACATAAGAAAGAAATGTTTTCCCCTGTCTGTCATGAACCTCCAGATGCATCTCAGAGAACAGAGCCATAAGCTGTCACTCACTACTGGCATCCTGAACTACTTGTATATGAGTTCTTCTTCTCAACGCATCAGCCACTACGTTTCCCTTCCCAGGCATATAGGCAAGCTCAAAGTCAAAGGACTATAGGTACTCAACCCACCCGCACTGTCTCAAATTCAGACCACGCTGAGTGAAGATGTACTTGAGACTCTTGTGGTCAGTGAAAACCACAAAGCGCTCTCCCAGATGATAATTTCTCCAACAATGTAAGGCATGAACAACTACCTCCGGCTTGAGATCGTGCGTCAGGTAGTTCCTCTCATGTGGCCTCAACTGCCGAGACCCGTACACAACGACTCCATCTCCCTGCATAAGCACATCTCCCAGCCCAATACCTGAATCATCACAGTAAACAGTGTAGCTCTTTCCCGAATCTGACAAGACTAGTATCGGTGCTGAATTCAACCTCCCTTTCAGCTTCTGAAAGGCTGACTCACAAGAATCCGACCATAAGAACTTTACACCCTTCTTGGTCAGACTCGTTAGTAGTGCTGCTAAGCGTGAAAAGTCCTGTATGAAGTGTCTGTAGTATACAGCCAGCCCTAGAAAACTCTGCACCTCAAAGACATTCTTCGACTGCTCCCATGAAACTACTGCTCTCACTTTCTCTGGGTCTACTGATACTCCTTTATCTGAGATAACATGACCCAAGAAGTGAATCTTATCCATCCAAAAGTGGCACTTTGAGAGCTTATCATATAACTAATGCTCCCTCAGTGTACTCAAAACAATCTCAAGATGGGTAGCATGGTCGTGTCGAGTGTGAGAGTACACCAAGATATTGTCCATGAAGACCACCATGAAAGAGTCTAAGTATGGATGGAACACTCGGTTCATCAATTCCATGAAAACTGCAGGCGCGTTCGTGAGACCGAACGGCATAACCATATACTAGTATAGACCATACCTGCTCCGAAAATCTATAAGAGGTATATCAGATGGTCTAACGTGCAACTGATGATAACTGGACCTCAAGTCGATCTTCGAGAACACTCGGGCTCCTCGAAACTGATCAAAGAGATCGTCAATTCTCGGCAAGGGATATCAATTCTTAACCGTTAACTAGTTTAGCTTTCGATAATCCACACAAAGCCTAAGGGTGTCGTCTACCTTCTTTGCAAATAGGACATACGAACCCCAAGGAGAAGTACTGGGTCAGATGAAACCCTTTGCCTGAAACTCCTCCAAATGCTTCTTGAGCTACTGCAACTCAGGTGTAGCCATACTATAATGAGGAATAGACACTGGTGCCGCTCCTAGAACGAGATCAATAGAAAAGTCCACCTCACACTCTGGAGGAAAACCTAAAAAGTCATCTGGAAAGACATCCATGAAACGATCCACCACTGGAGGAAAGTCTAACTGTGAAGTCCCCTGGTCATCCAGATATAGACTGACAATCTGAGCTGTAACTCCACCTAGCTCATGATGCTTGGGTCTTTCTCTACTCGCCTGGACATCCCACTTTCCTTGATGAAGAAAAGATCCACCCTCTGGTGATATGAAACTCACCCCACGATGATAACAGTCGACGAATGCCTGGAAGGGAACTAGCCAATCCATTCCAAGAATGACATCATACCCTGTCATCTCTAGGACATAGATATCCCATAGAAAGTGATACCCAAGCACCTCTAGAGGGAACTCCTTGCACTGACGTACACTAGCCATCTTAGTCCTCAACGGTGTGTCTAGAGTCAAATTATCGGTAGAGGAAAAGATGTAGAGCCCAAGGCTCTCCACAAAAGCAACAAAGATAAAGCTATGGTAAGCCCCTATATCGAAAAGAGCAGAAGATAAAACTAAGGCTACTAAGATCGTACCTCGAACTGTAGAGGGTCCGGGATCCTGCTCCAGCTGGGTCTACTCCACTGCAAAAGCCTGACCTGTACCACGGCCCTGGGACCCTGCCTGAACGCTCTGAGTTGATCCACATTGTTGTTGCTGAAATACCGGTGACTGACCACCACGACCTCAACCTCCATCTCGGCCCAAACGACCGGAAGAACTCAAGTTCCCAGACTGGTGAGAAACTGGTGGCTCTGCTCCTGAACAAGGAGTCATGGATGAACCCCTGTCACCAACTGCTGGTGAGAAAACCTGACAGAAGCGCTGAAGGTTACCCATCTTGCCGCAAGACCGACACTCCACTGGGTCTCTCTGGCACTGTGGCCTCATATGCCCAGACCTTCCACACTGGTATCATACCACCTGGCTACCTGAAGATGTGTCTCGCTGCCTCGGATCACCGTGCATAGACTCCCTAGGACGCTTCCTACTGTCAGCTGGTGAAGCACTAACTCTGGAAGCGGAACCTCCTTGGCTCTCATCTCCAGAATCTCTCATATTGCGCTCCGCAATCAGTGTCTGGTTGACGATGGAAGCGATGGAAGTCAGCCTGAAGATATTCACCTGTGAGCGGATCTCCCATCTGAGACCATCCTCAAAATTCCTCACCAAGAACAATCCATCTCCGCCCTGGAGGGGTGTGAAATGCTGAAGCTCGGTGAAAGGAGAGGAATACTCCATGACAGAAAGAGTACCCTGCTCTAGACTCATAAACTTCCGGGCTCGGTCGGCCCTTAGGGTCTCGAGATAGAAGTAGTCATAAAAGACGTGCTAAAACTCCTCCCACACCATAACCTGCTGATGACCCGCCTGTGATATCACGTCCCACCACCTCTTGGAGGAGTCTCGTAGTATGTAGGTAGCGAGCTTGACCCGCCTCTCTGGAGGCGTCTCCAGATGCTCGAAGATCGACATCATGACTTCTAGCCGTGACTCTGCAACTTTAGGTCCTCCTTCCCCTGAGAAGGTGGGAGGATGCTGCTGCTGGAAAACCCATGTCAAGTCTGCCATAGTCGAGGCAGGAGGCAGAGCTCCCTAGAAGGTCTGCATCATCCTCAGAAAGCCTTCCCTAAGCTGTACATCGACGCCTGTAACCGGTATCACTGCTGGTGCCAAGGCTGGAACAACAGGAGGATCTGCGGGAAGTCCCTGATCAGCCATATCTGGCGTCTGATCACTCCCCTACAACTGGTGGACAACTGAAGGATGTCTCAGTGGCATGACTCTGAAAGTTCAAATACACACCTTAGATTCAAGATTATCAAAGACTGAAAACTAGAAGGAAAAGAAAGGAATAGGAGGAAAGAATTCAAGTTCTGTAAAACATGACTACACAACGTGTACTTTTCCTTCACGGTGTGTTCCATTAAGTCATTCATATGGGTGTGTACTTTAGCTTAAACTGGTCGTGTAACACCCCAAATACACAGCGTGTTGTCCTAACACATGGCGTGTACTTGAATCTTCTTCCCTTCCCGATTCCTTCTACACGGTTAAGCCACACGACTCTCCTAAGACAAAACTACACGACGTGTTCAAGGTAGACACAACGTGTACTCAACAAGCTTCACCTAGCCCGTGTTGTTAGTGACATGGCCTATGCACCCAGGTCACACTACATGGCATGTTCCAGAAGGACACGATGTATACTAAGAAGTCCCAACAGACCGTGTGGTTAGCTACACGGACGGTTACACGGCTGACACTACATGGCGTGTTCCAGGAGTACACAACGTGTATGAGAAAGGATGACACCAAACCGTGTTGTTCATGACACGACCGTGTACCCGGGGCAGACTACATGGCGTGTTCAAGGTGGACACGACGTGTATAAGAAGCGACTCTACCGACCATGTTGTTAACTACACGGCCAGACTCCTAGGATTACACTACATGGCGTGCACAACCGGTACACGGCGTGTTCCCACAAGGTTTTCCCTATCCCGTGTCTCTACCCACATGACCTGTGACACGGTTAGAGAATACACGGCGTGTATAAAAGGTACACGACGTGTACTTAAGAAAAACTATTTCTTCCCGAATAGAAGAACACATGGCATGTATTCAAAACTACACGGTGTGTATTCTGGGTTTTTCCGGACAGTAAGCCCCAGAAACTACTCTGGAGTCCATAAAACAGTGAAAAAAACACTGAAGGTGCCAAATTCCAATCCGTGAGGGCCCATACTCCCCGCGAATAAAAGTCTGGCATCTTTAACAAGTTACAAACAAGGTAAACAAGACAATGATCTACCAAATTCCAGTCCACGAGGGCCCATAATAGCTCAAGAACCAAAATCTGGCATTCATTCAGGTAAAACCTTACACAATCAATGCTCTAATAAGAAGCAGATATTTTTATCAAGACATCTATCACAACAGAATGCATATTCTACACAACATCTATCACAACAACATGAAATTGTTAATGCATCCTAGATGGCATGGCAAGAATGCATGACATGTGATTTCTAACAAGTGCCTATATGATGCATGAGATGACATACCCCCATCTCATCGGGTTACGACAGAAATAAAACCGCAATAACAACAACGATAACAACATAAGGCATGTGAATCACCCAACGGTGAAATCAAATCAACTATAAAATTTGCAAACCAGTAAAATTGAAATAAATGAGGTAGTCTGGATTTTCCCTGTACACGGGTTAGCTACTCCTGGGCAAAACTTATTACCAAGTACCTATTCCATCCTATCCCTAGCTATAGGCTCCAAACAGTATGTTAAGAGAAAATAATTCCTCTGATACCACTTTGTAACGTCCCGGTTTCGGAAGCCACCCCGAGGTGCCCCGTACCAAGTTGGTCACATGGAATCAAGTGCATTTTCCCGAATGCCAGAGGCTGTCCACTAGCAGTGAGGGCCTTGGGTGTGATAGTGGGGAAACTATTCCCTCATTGACAGAGTACACAACGGAAGTACACAAATACATACAATAGCAGAAGCAGTAAATACCAAACAATAGTAACAACATAATACTGATAAATGAAACAACTGGAGCAAATAAATATAAATTATGCATGATATATATATGTTTACGAAAACAGAAAAACAATTCACAATGCTAGAATACAACAGTGTTAAACCAAAATGAAAAATAAATCAAATATACTCCTCAGCATCGCAAGCCATAGATTTGTCCCATGCTCTCCAACTCCACAATAATCATGAACCTGAAGTCGAAGGGCACTTGCCCTTATCTATACCTACAACAATATAATCTGTTTGGGCCCAAAAGCATGACCCGAATAGGGTGTGAGACAAAATCCCAGTAGGCAACCACCTGAAGATATGTGCCTAACAATCACTGAATATATGAAATGTAAAAGTACAGAAAACAGTAAACATGAAAGTACTCAGCAGCAAACAACCCACAGTTTCTAGCATATAATGTACAAAAAAATAAGTAGAACAAACAGGTAACCCTCTGGGTAGTCCTCACAGCCTAACCCCTATGGTTTAACCAACAAGTACTAGAAACCCTCTAGGAGGTACACACAGTCTCACCCCTCTGGTTCAGCTAAAGAATATACTCTCTGGGGAAGCACTCACCGTCAATTCCCCCTATAGTCTCGTATCGTACTAAAGGCGCTCTGGGGAAGCACTAAACGTCTCATTCCCCCTGTGGCCCATGTCGAGGAACTACAGACACTCTGTGGAAGCACTCAATGTCAATTCCCCCTGTGGTCTCGCATCGTATTATAAAGACACTCTGGAGAAGCCCTTACGTCTATTCTTCTTATGGTCTACCACACTAGGTTCCCACAGTCTTGTGTAAAGTCAGCAAGTATCACATCATGTAATGGCCAAAGTAACCTCAAGAACTACTTGGATAACATTCTACAGCATCTCAGCATGAAAGAAAAACAGTCACACCATCCTAAAATACTAGGCATGGAAAACAACATCAGTCGAAAGTTAACTAGACCCAACGGTCCAAACAGGAAAAAAAATGCACGACAAACAATTCCAAAGCCTAATAATTAGCCGAAAACACAATCAAAATCCTCTACTCTAGCATACAAGAAAAACAGTCAATCAATAGGGCTAAAACGGTAAACACGCAATACCCTGTTCAAGGGTATTGGTGGAATTTGCACAAAATACTCAAAGAATTTATACAGAAAGGCACAAACCACCTACCTTGATGTTAGGAGATTGATATACTTGAACCACGAGGCTTGAATCTCCTTAGAACATCTAAGATCTACAAAAACGTCTAAAATGTTCAGGCCACGATAACTTGGAAAAGAGGAGGAATTGGAAAACGATGCTCTAGAAGAAGGAATATCTTACTGTTGTGGTTCCAACGCAATCGACGACAGTCAATTCACAGAACAGACAGAGGCTCGGGGGCTCAGAGAAGATCCGCGGATGCTTGGCACTCTCGGACGAACGAAACCTAGAAGGAGTTGTTTCTGTCCGTCAGACGCGACCCCGATGCGTTTAATGAAAAAAAGAAAGTACACAGTGTGTAATTTTGGTGTACACAGCGTGTACTTACTGTTTCCGTACTCCACTTTAAGCGGCCTCTGAAACACCCCCACACAGCCGTGTGCATGGCCGCTACACGACCAACACCCGGCTGCCTATGGCAAAGAGGTACACGACGTGTACTCATAAAGTACATGGCGTGTACTTAGAAAATTTCCAGAAATTCTTCTTTTTCCCAAAAATGACTAGAAAAGGAAAAACATACCTGAAAAGAAGATTCGAGTTCTTACAACTATGATGCAAAATTTATCATGAAAAATGGCATACTCATAAGATATGTCCCCATGTGGTAGGATAGAGCTCCATTTCCCATTATCCTTAATTGAATCTTTATATTTTATCATGAATGTGTATTATTTTTGTATGAAAAATTTTCATTAATGGATCCTTTTATTTATGACTTGCTTCATTTCTAGCTTATTTCATCCTTGGTTTGTTTCATTTCTGGATTCAATCAAAAATAATTTTGTGATACCTCAACTATTAAAAAAATAAACACACATTGGAACTGAATAAAAAGAGGTTCAACCTCTAAATGGATTATCTTCAAATTTTTCTTTCAAATCACATAGTCGATTGAATATATCATGTAGCCACATGTTATAGGTGATATTTTCATCACGGATGATATACTATAAATATTTATAAATAAATTAAACATGATTGGGGATCATTAAAAAAATAAATTGATATACTAGTCCAACAACATCAGTCACATCTATTTCATTGCCTCATTTTTCATCATAATTCTTAATTATGAATGCTAATTTTCTACTTCATATTGCTTCTTGTAGTTTTTTAAAAAGTTATAGAAAATTTTTATTGAATTAACTATACAAGTGTAATGATGATATCAACTATAGATATTGGGGGTCATCCATTGATCACATTCTGGGATAGGCATGTTTCACGATTGGTTTTAGAGGGACTTCCAATGCCTACTTTGAGTGTATGAAGATATCATCATTTCCATCATGATGCACCACCTCCTGCCATCATCCCTTATCTGCGTCGTGTTGGGTTCTATGGTGTAGCGATGTGAAAATTTACATTTTTAAATCATAAGCTCATTGCAGTTCTCATAAAGAGATGGAGACTAGAGACACATACATTCCATTTTATAGAGGATGTCATGAACCGATTTGGGTCAACCCCGAACCGGTCACCTAAGCCAGCCCATGATAAGGCCCGAGAGACATTCCTGATCCTCGCTACTAGTTCCGGAAATCAAGATAAAACCAATGGGGATGATTTATCCCATAAAGCAGTATAAAAATAAATGAATATAAACTGAACAATAAAAATAAACACTAGCAACGAAAATAAAATAAAACACACATACCTCCATGTGACCCTGTGGGTCACCACTGACCACTAAACGAACGTTGCACCATAGAGATCGAATCCGAACTGGAAGAAGCACCAGAATATGAAAACAAAGATTAAACTATAGGTTTGAGTATTAAAACTCAGTAGGCGTGCATGAAATAAACTATTCCCCATGCCTTACCTTTAAAAATAAAATCAAGTCATGCTAGTTTGAAAATAACACATATAAAAATAAGGTTTTCCATTCTTAAAAAAAACAAGTAACATGCTTCAATTTTTAAGAAAAATGCCTTTCCATTACAATTTCCAAAATAATTTCCAAAGCATGAAAATTAATTTCAATAAATTCCTTTAAAAGAAAAATAGTGTCGGAATAGGTATTTTAATATGAAATGAAAAGCAATGGTGTCACTTTATAAAAATACTAGAAAATAGAGGAAAACATTTTATATGTGAAATAGGTGTCATGGGATCAAGTAAAAAAAGTGCCACAAAATGAAATAGGAATATACAAATATATAATCACAAGAATTTCCTAAACATCTCTAGAAGCAATCCGTAGATGTACTCGGTTCAGACTCAACTGCCAGCGTATGATGAAGTTCTATAGTCAACCACCAACCTGGCTGCTCTAAACTAGCCTCATCAGTGGCACATCCCACCTGACCTCTCACACATCAAGGGGTTACCAAACCATTTAATTGGGGTCAATAAGCAACTATCAATCGACCCTCTAGATGATTCCCATGAATCCCATGATAATAGTATGTGGAGAATGAGGAGGACATTAACCATAACCCACATATGCCACCATGCTTGCCTAGCCTATTCTCCAACACCACCTATGTGAAGACCCTCTCATTAGGAGGATGATCGTAGGGAATCTCATCACATGTAGAACTTATCAAAGTGCCAAACAGGCCAACACATTTACCATTTCAAAACCATTTCTTGAAAACAAGGGTGAAAATATCATTAATGTTTAGAAGATTCCAAATGAGCCTTTCAAGTCATTTGACTTACAAAATACACTTCAAGGTGTCAAACAAGCCTAGTTTTAGATAACACATTTAACCAAATCCTTTGAGTTCCAAGAAACACACTTCACATGTTAAGAATCATTTAGAAAACTAGTTTAAACATTTATGATACTTCACATTTAAAGGAAAGCTTGTAAACAAGCTTAGAAAAATTATGTAAATAAATAAAAAGCATTTACAAGAGGCACAACCAATTTTATTAACATATATATACCATATAAATATAAAAAAATACTTTTAAAATGACCAAGTAATCAAGGAATTAAAATTAAAGGCTCGGGCATAGGGAACCTACCTTAATGGGAAGATACTCAATCTGAAACTCCCTGGAACTCGATGTATTTGATGACAAAAACACAAATCTTCCCTTTTTCTTCTTGCATGCATATTCACCTTCGCATGTATATAAGGACACCTAGCCCCTATGTACATATTCTTATGGCTAAATGTGGTCCTTACATATATGATTCTACATGCCTATACCCCTTTACACTTACATTCGTATCCATTTTTCACATACATACATAAGCACCCCAAGACCTAATGTATATATTCTCATTGGCATGAGTGAATATATATAAAGTGTAAACTTACACACACACACTCATATATATATATGCCTACCTATGCATATGCTTGTAAGCCGTCTTCGACCTTGAAAACTCAAAACCGCTTCAAGGATGACCAATATGCACTATAAAAATACTAGGAACCCAAAAATCACCAAAAGACCCCAAATAAAATTGAAACAATAAAAAGGATGAAATAAATCAACCTCAATCAATGGAAGTAGAATCAAAACAGTCTGATATGCTTTTCCTTCAGTGATGAATGCTGAAACACACCTGAAGAAGACCCGAGAGGCCCATTGCAAGCCCTAAAACCATAAAATATAACAAAAAATTAGGTTAAACCTCACCATATGGTTTTTCTGAACAAGGATGGGTGACGAGGAGAGGAAAAACACCAAACTAAGGGAGGAGGAGGGTGTCAGAGTTATTACCTCAAAGGATAAACCAAAAATCCCCAAGAAATCTGGTGGATTTTCCATGGAAAGAGGGATCCTAGAGGGAGGGATAACATGAAACCATAGAGTAAGGGAGTGAGGTTGTTGCACAATACAAGAGGGAGAGGGGAGGAAAGAAAAAGGAAGAAAAAATAAAAAGAAAAACAAAAGAAAAACCAAAATTTTAAAATACTAGGAAACCCACATAGTTTGCGTATGATTTACCAAACCGTGCTCTAATTGTGCGCTGGTCACTACCAAGTCCATACATCCCCTCATACAGTTACTCCTAAGCAGACACACAGTTGAGAAAACTGTGCTCAAATCGTGCCACTTGGCACTGTCAACTCATAGAGACAAATCACACATTTACCACATGGTTTAATATAGCGTGCGTAAGCTGTGCACCAATCACAGACCCATCTTGGTTACTAATAACCATGCGCACTAACCATGCGCACTAACCATGCAACAACTAGAATGCCTCCAAAAATTTAAATTCTGACCGACTAACTACTAGAACTCAAAAATGAGGCTAAAAATAATTAAATAATTAATATTTCAAGGTTGGGGTATGGAAATTATCCCAACCATTAACAATTTTTCCCCCCATAAAGTCACCCATCCAAATGAGGAATAAAATCAAGACTCAGGACTAATCAAGAACAACCGAAACCACGAAACCCAGTGTGAACTTTCAACTCCACAAGTCACACCCGACCAAATCTAGAGAAAATGACAAGGTGATACATAGGGATAATAGAGAGGGGTCTCCCCAATATTAAGGAACTAACTAGTACAATGGTTGACCTAAGAGAAATGCTAAAAAAAACCACCCACAAACACAAGAAGGGTTTAATCATTGACACTTGAACATGGAACTTGGACAAGCCACAATTCATAATTTTTCAAGATACATGCATCTCCAAATGAGTACCACTCAAAAACTAAAATCAATTCAGAGAAGGAATAAAAATTTAAGAGTTTACATCCATAAGGCACGATATTTTTTTTTAGTAAAGAGGCCACCAAGATCATCCAAACGAAAGGTTCCCAAGGATAGAAAACCATAACAGGGCAAAAATTTAATAGCCACTACTTTGAAATCGGAGAAAACATGTTGGATGTATATCCCCACACCTAAAAATTCCCTGATTATGCGAAAAGATTCACTTTGAGACATATGGATAGAGCCCTGATGTATTAAAGCATATGTTACCCCACAGTCAGGAAATGAAAACCTCTAGCCGAGGCTTCCTCTTTTGGAAACACACATTACAAAAATATTCCATGGCCACACCGATGAAAAACTTTCAAAGGATTACGAAAATATGGCTTAGAGTGTCAAATTCGACCACACTGGAAACAAACAAGTGAGTGGTCTGATGAATTAAAGGTAGGAATTGACAAAGATACTTTTTCGAAATAGGTTCCTTTGGTTCACACTCCTCACCAGATGGATAACCTCCACGAGCACCCAAAATAAACCAAATCAAAAACTACCACAGGCTACCCTCTAAGAATTTTCCAGACATAAGAGCATGGTCATTGAACCCTATATAGAGACCCCACTTGAAAGGAGGAGCTTCTAACTGTTTTCTCAACACTATCTCTGGAGAAAAGAAGGCCAATTCATCGAAATGGTCAACATTCCCCTCACCATCAGTTGACCGTGTTGAGCATCCATGAGATCTTCCACTTTATTCTCCTTCACTTCCTCAAGAATAGAAAATTGGGTGAAATTGGTCTTGAGGACCACTTGAGACAACCCAACTCATAATGGGGATGGAACAATCATCTTCCACCAGTCCAATCCCAGTCCTTCAAACATACCCAAGACAACTTGCACTCTCATGACATCTGGAGTTCCAGAAAACCTAAATACACCCTCATCTTCCTCAATACACTCAAAAAACCCTAATGTATCTCGATAAATGTAGAAAATAGGCACCGATTGAGAAGAGATCAGCTCCACCACTCCACTAGGAGTTTGGTAAGGGCTGACGACTAAAAGAGAATCCCCAGAAAACCTTTTGGGTCTTTTGGGGCGGCATACTCTAAACAACATAAGGCATAAAACCAAATCAACATTGAACTAAAATTTGGCCGATTAAAATTTTAAACCAAACCCCAATCTTATAAACCAAAACATCACAAAACTAGATCAAAATCAAAGTAGATCTCAATCGAAACAAGACCACATCAACATCACAAAACAATCCAAAAAACCTCTTCTAAAAATCATTATTTTCCATTTTAAATTGAAAAACATTTTTCCCACTTCCAAAACCATTCCACACTTTATTCACACTCAAATTTACCCAAGAGAAGAAGGTAGACCGATCCTTGTAGTCTAGCTTGGGTTTTCGAATTCTCAAAGACCTAAGAAGTAACCTACAGACATGTACATTCTATGGATTGTTTTTGGCTATGAAGTGGCCAACTTGGGTTGATTTAAGATGGTTTTAAATGAAATCTAAGATACTTAAGTGAATTCAATTTAAAATAATGAGTTGATCCTAAGTTATCACTTGGGGTGGATTGGACGTATTCCCTTTTCAATTATTTTAATTTCTTATATTTGAGATGAGTTCATTTAAGGAGATCAAAAAACTTCATCACTTACTGATTTTATACCAACACACCATAATACTAATCACCTATACACTTGGAGGATCAAATTTATGAGCACTTCAAGGTAAAGGTTTTTATTAGCACTAGAAGTATGTGGCCTTAAAATTTAACAAGGACGAAGAAGTTTTAAAATCATCAAATAAAAATATCAATTAAAATAAGTGATTATACATTAATGGGGTGATAAATAACATCCAATACATCCCCTTGCTACTCAATTGGATAAAACCATAAGTGGGTTACCCCTCCATTTATTCTATGGGTTCAATGGAAGCGGAAAGTAGACTCATGAGGGAGTAATTGAATAAGTAAAGAAAACAATAAAAAGAAAATGATCACTCCACCGTTGTATGAATAATTTCACAAGATTTGGTGAGAATAAATTCAAAAATTGAGGCAAAGATATAAAAGTAAGATGGATAAGAACATAATAATATTATAATAAGAACTTTTATTAAGAAGCTAGGATGAATTAAAACAACTTACATGTGAAAGACAAACTTGAGACAAAAAAATTGCAGCGTAACATTACAATGAAAGAAAGCTCAAAATATGATACAATACTCCACAAAAACTTACTTAAATAGGAATTTCAAGAGGCTTGGGTCGATATACCAATAGTAAAAAGGATCCCACTTGAGTATGGTAGGCCTAGGGTGGTGGAAAGTAAGGGAGATGGGACTTTTCCACACTTGACCCGAAGTTGTATCCAGCTTGCTTCCACCGAACAGAGTCACCTGGAAGATCTTCTAGATGGCCGAATTGAAGTGGGCCATATAAGAAAAAAATGAAACTCCCGATGTACCCTATCTCTATGTAAAATTTCATCCCAAATGAATATGTTATTTTAGAGATATGACTAAATTAGTGGGATGATTTTATGGGCATTAGAATCTGGCCCAGAATTTTATCTCCAAACTGGTCCACCTTAATAACCACTATTTAGGATGAATTAGCACTAGATCCTGAAGAATTATTTGTTCCTATATATGTATTATATCATCCCACGAAATTTGGGCTTCATTGTGCTTGTATGTTGGGCCCCACATTCTCATCAGTGGGATGGTGTCCAATCTGCATTCTCCAGAATTGTTTGCATGAAATCCCATTTTGGTGGTCTTCCAATATGAATATTACAACAATCCACAAGTATGAATTATTCCAAATATAATTAAAAACCTGAAAATAAAATAAAATCAAGATCATTTGGTACTTTAAATGATGTTAAAAAATGTACCACATAATAGTGCATTTTAATAAAGGATTACAATCATAATGTGAAATGATGTTCAAAGTGTAAAATGCACTAAAATGGTGTTTATGAATAATAAAGTACATGAATATTATATATATTAACAATGAATATTATCCTTATTTAGTGGCTAATCACACCCCCTACTTGAGTTTTGCTAGTCCCGAGTAAAATATATCTCAACAATATGAAATTCGAATTCCCTTTTTCAAAAACATTTTAATACGCAATGATCACCAAAAACCCTTATACCAAAAAATCATGAAACCCATAAAAATATTTTAATATATGATAGTTTCATAAGCAAATCCCAATCCCAAGCCCATTCCTTTGTTCAAATTCATCGCCATATTTCATCCAATATCAATTAAGAGTGATGATGTGTTGTGCATCGCATTAGACATGGGGGTTCATCTCTATTCAAGAGGTAAATGATGGAAGCGCTAGGTGGAATCACATTTAAATATTAGGATGTGTATTCAAAATTTTTTTATTGTATTTTTTATTGTATTTTTTGTTTTTGCAATTTTTCCATGGTAATTGAAATTGCACTCAAAAGAGTCAACCACTGTAGCGAGAATTTTCCAATGACTCCCAGGATCAAAGACCTTAGGGCACCAAGTGAAGCCCACATACTCGGGCATCATATCGAGTTAACTCAGTTAAAAAAAAATTCAAATTACCAAAAATAGAGATAAAATTACTTACTCTGGGTCAGACAACTATGGAGTCATGATCTTCAAGTGTTGAAAGCCACGCATTAGGTCATTTCATTGCTCTACGCGTAAATTTATTATTTTTTATAATTTTTTTATTGAATACTCATATTAAAACTAAAATGTTCACCAAACCTATGATATTTATTTGGGGGACCCTATGAACTCAAACTAATACCCCACTATCCAAAGAACATGTGTTGTGATTCTTTTTTTTATTTGGATGAAAATATAAACAATGAAATATCACATTAGGCAGCCACACTTTCCAAAATCTATGCTCATGAAATATACATGGATTAAAATCATAATTAGGGAATGATAAATTATTTGATATTCATTTTCAAAGTGTACAATTTCTATTATCATGTTCAAGGTTAAAGAAATTTTTCCTTCCATTAAGGCACATTTTTTTTTCAAATCATTCATTTTTTTAACAAAAAAACATTTTTTTTATTTTATCTCCCCCCAACTTAAAATAAAACTATCCCCAGTGTTTAAAGAAAAGAAAATTTAGAAGGGGGTAGAGGTAGAGAATGAGAGTTCAAAAAGGAAATTGAAAACGAGGATCATAGAATGAAGTCACCTGGTAGTTGAAGTTGCAATTATTGCTGCTCCCTTTTAATCCATTGATCTCGATGTCACTATGAGAATTCACTAGTGGGAAAAAGGGAAAAAACAAAAAAAACTATATATATATATATTTATATAATAAAGAAAGTAAAATATAAGTATATATATATAAATTATAGAATAAGAAATCACAATAAGCTGTAGGTCAGTGGTAAGCGCGCACCCCTATCTCCCTTCGGTCTCGGGTTTGAGTCCCCGCGGCTTCGCCGGTTGTGATGGGGTTTGCCCCACGACCTACGATGTGGCCTTTTAATTTTATTATTATTATTATATATTTTTTATTTTAACCTAAAAACACATAAAAATAAAATGAACTGATGATACATTGTCTTCTTTTTAAATTTCTGGGTAAGGTATTACTCAAGGATCACACCATGTGACACAAAAGAATATGGAGATCCTCTTTCATACCCATACAAACTCATAATAAAAGAATAGGCCAATAGTATATTTTTTTATTTTTAAATATCAAAATGATTCATTAATCCTACTTAAAACATAAAGTTTATTAAAACAACAAAATTATTGTAAACTTGAAAACCATGGGTTGCCTCCCATGAAATGCTTTGTTTAATGTGATTAGCCCGACATGGATCCTAAATATATCAATTTTTTCCTGGTTCATAGGTTATCTCAGTTAACTCAACCTCTATTTCTTGTTTATTGAATGATTCAATGAATGGTTTTAACCTTTGACCATTGACCTTGAAAATGTAACCACTTGTGGGATCTTGAACCTCTACTACCCCATGGGGGTACACATGATTCACTATGAAAGGACCTGACTATCTAGACCTTAACTTTCCTGGGTGTAAATGAAGTTTTGAACTATACAAGAGCACAAATTTTCCTGGTTCAAAATTTTTGACTTTAATATTCCTAGATTGGTAGGCTTAAACTCTAGCTTTATTGATCCTTGAATTTTCATAAGCCTCCTATTGGTCGGAGTGGATACTCAAGAGGGGGTGAATTGAGTTCCAATTAAAATTTCTGTTTTAAAAACTTTGTCTTAAAACCCCCAAATAAAATACTGAATTAAATTGTAGTGAATTTATATCAAAGTAAAGGTTCTGTTGGGTTCTCAAGGGATTGATTATTTCCCAGTTAATCAAAACAGAAAGGTTGATTAACTTTTGAAACCAACTTACTGATTTACAACTAATATAAACACTTGAGAATTTAATTATCAAAGTGAATTTAAAAATAGTTTTTGTTTTAAAGTAATTAGCAGCGGAATAAAAGAACAACTTTGAAAGATATAGCACAACAGATATAACCAGGAGGTTCAGTCTCAAACAGAGACTTAGTCCTCTCAACACTTAATATAAAATTTGATCCACACCCTGGATCGGGGTTCACAACAGTTTACAACTATCCAGGTCCAAGACCTCTACCATTGTTATTCGTGGGAAACAGAACAACAACAACCAGTTGTCCAGGTCACACACGACCTCTACCACTATCCCAGTGGGAAATAAAAGATGTAAGAGTTTGAGTGAAGATTTACAGATCGTCCAGTTAAAGTACAAGAGACAATGTGTGTGTTAAATACAGCAGATAACACACACTGCTCAAAATGTAAAATAATGAATCACAAAGTAGAGATGTAGAGTCTATAAATGGCTCTAGTGATTGCAGTGAAGCTTCGGACTCCTTGAGTTTGATCAAAAATGATTCTGAGTCCTCTTCTGTTTTTTTTGAAAAAACAGAGTGTCGTCTGCTTGGTATCCAGATTCAGAGATAGTGAGAAATGTAGTCGATGAAGTTCTTCAATGTCCTCGTGAATGTACAGAACTCTTTTTTTGAGTAAGCTTGAGTTTGTAAGATCTTCTGTGTCTTCTTATTGTGAGGTATTCTCTTGTCTTCCACGATTATCTCATCCACCACTCTTTGCGCTCATATAAGTCTTGTTGTTGTTACATGGTGTATTTGCACCAGCAGGGAATTCTTGTATTTATGGCACGAGCTCCAGTAAAAGAAATGATTTCTTTTTATAGGTACGAGGTACGGTTCTAGATGTTTATGACTCTCGGTGAGTCAAGTGATCGGTAGGTCATCAGCATCAGCATCAGTGGCTAGACATCGGTGTTTCCTGATCGGTGACTCATTTGATCAGCATCGGTGTGTCATGATCGGTGACTCATTTGATCAGAATCGGTTTGTTATGATCGGTGACTCATTTGATCAGCATCAGTGAGACATCTTCGGTGACTCAGATGATCAACATCGGTGTGTCATGATCGGTAACTCATTTGATCAGCATCAGTGTGTCATGATCGGTGACTCATTTGATTAGCATCGGTGAGACATCTTTGGCGACTCAGATGATCAGCATCAGTGTGTCATGATTGGTGATTCATTTGATCAGCATCGGTGAGACATCTTCGGTGACTCAGATGATCAGCATCGGTGTGTCATGATTGGTGACTCATTTGATCAGCATCGATGTGTCATGATCGGTGACTCACTTGATCAGCATCGGTGAGACATCTTCGGTGACTCAGATGATCAGCATCAGTGTGTCATGATCGGTGCGACCGTTGTCCTTTGATATGGATCGGTGAGACCATTGTCCTTTGATATGGATCGGTGCGACCATTGTCCTTTGATATGGATCGGTGAGACCGTTGTCCTTCGATATGGATCGGTGAGACCGTTGTCCTTTGATATAGATCGGCGAGACCGTTGTCCTTTGATATGGATCAGTGCGACCGTTGTCCTTTGATATGGATCGGTGAGACCGTTGTCCTTCGATATGGATCGGTGAGACTGTTGTCCTTTGATATGGATCGGTGCGACCGTTGTCTGTTTGATCCATAGGACTTCCAAAATACTTGTAAATCAATAACAAAGAGATAAAAACATGATCCAACCAATATACACAGATTCACTAAGATATTGTGATTATGTATATGAGAAATCCAACCGGATTAAGTAATCGATGATTTGTGATTATTAAAACAGTAATCATAGGAAGAATTCAACAATCTTCCAGAGGGCTCAATAATCTCCCCCTTCTTGATAATCACAAATCTTAGCCATAAATAAAGATAATATATCATCAATAATACTGACAAGGCATAATAAGAATAAAAACATAATGAGATATAAATCTCCCCCTGAATTTATGCCTTTAAATACTTATGCAAGCATTTCCATAGAAAGGTTCTCCCCCATAGATAAAAAAAATCTCCCCCTTTAGAGATGCATCTCCCCCATATCCATAGATATACAGATTTCCCCCCCTTTGGGATAATAAAAAAGGAGGGAAAACAGATAAAGAAGAGATTAAAAGAAGGCATCAGAGAGAATAAAAAGAGAATAAAGTTTATAATGCATCAAAGTACAAACAAAACAGGGTTCACCCTATCAACAACAACGCACAACTATTTCTTAGGATGTAACGGGGCTTTGCCTTTGTCAGAAGGATCAATGGTTGGTAAGTTGGAAGGCTTGGAGGCAGGTTGAACTGGGTGAATTTGAAAAGGTGGTAATATGACTCGGGAAGGTGGAGGAGAGGATGCCACTGAGATTTTCTATGAAGCAGTAGCAGCTGGTTGCGAAGATTGCTGAGGAACTAGTCGGAGTTGAGATAGATCTTGAGCAACGGAGATCTGATTTGGAGCAACATCAGAGGCACTGAGAGGTTCAGCAGTAGGAAGCACAATGGCGGTGGCTTGTTCATTCAGATAAGGCTTCAAGAGAGTTATGAAATCCTGAATAACTTCTGCACCATACTGCATAGCCTTTTCAAAATCATCCTTATTCTCCATGAACCGTTCCAAGGTAGGAGTAAAATCTTTCAACTGATGAACTTGAGTCTTGAAAGCTTGAGTGACTGGAGGTAGTCTCAGATTGTCAGCTAACACTTTGAAATTCGCGGTCATCTCATGCTTGGTATAGATTTTTGAAAAGTAATGATCAACCTTTTCTTTGATCTCTCTCTGAGATTTAGTGGCATCTGCTGAATATACTGTTACCATCTTATGAATGTGATCACTGTGCTCCTTCATCTTCCTCAACGAGTCCAAATAAAGAAATTGTCTAATGGCGGCCAATTCATCATGCACAATCTGCCTTAGAGCCTCTATCTCACAAGTAGTGATCTTGGTTACTTTGGCTGTACTGGCTTGAGCAACTATCTGAGTTATCTCAGCTTTCAACTTTCTCAGATCCGACTTCTTAAGATGTTCAATCAGATTCCTCAACACTTCCATCATACCAGAGATGGTTGATCTAAATTCATTTGATAAAGAAACTAAGTCAGATTGTAGATCCTTCAGAATCTGATTTAGAGAGGCTATGTGCCTGCCAATAAACTCACCAGTATTGTCCAGGTCTGGTCGAATAGCATTTGAAATTTCTTCTCTGACTGTATCTCTCACAGCAGTAAGCAACTCACTTTTGAACTTATCAAAATCAGACTGAGAGACAGTAGAACTAGGTAGATGAGCATCTGTAACATCAACATGATGAGCAGACCTTGCCTCAACTGGTTGGCTTTCCTTCATAACCGCAGTAGATTCTGATTCTTCCTCTTCTTCTTCAGAATATTCTAAACCCAAAACAGCAAAACCAGGGTAATCATCCCGGACAGCAGCACACAGAGTGTATTTCGGTTTATCATAATTTGATTTTCCACTGATTTCAAGAGAATCTCTCTTGCCATTGAAATTTGTTTCTGATATAGTTTGATGTGTTTCTGTTGGAAGTACAGCAAGACCATCCACTGGCCGGTTATCACCATCATCATCATCATCATCATCATCATCATCATCTCCATTTCCATTTCCATTCTTCACAGAAACTTCACTGTCAAATACTTCAGTGTCACTAGATTATTCATCACCAAGAACTGGTTCTGATTCAGGTAAGGGTAAAGGTGGACTGGCAGGTCCAAAGTCTATTCTTCTCTTAGGGCTCACAGTATCAGGATCACTCCTATCATCAGGAGGTGACATACTTCCTTCTTCTGTTTCAGCTTCTTCCATTCCTTGTTTACCAGACTCTTTAGTGTCTTTATTCCTTTCAACATATACTTCTTCCTCATCATCAGAGTAAATTGGCTCCTCATCTGATTTCAAACCAGGGTCTCTTAAACCCTTCAGCCTCTTTCCATGATCAGTGGGATTGTAGGACTCATACATCTTGTCCTCATCAGCAACCCAACATTTCTTCCATGGGTTCCAGTTTATTTTCATCTGTTTACAAATTTATTTGTTAACACAAAAAGCACTATCAGATTCAGCTATCTCATTAGCTTCATCAAAAAATTCCAGATTCTTTAACATAGTAGAGATCATTTTGGAATAGAACAGGGCAGTGGTTTTCTTAGAAGGTTTCACCATTACAGCTATGTGCACCATGAGATATCTACACAAATTGATCTTCTCATGGGTCTTTAGTAAAAACAAGAGAAAAACATCCTGGTATCTTACAGCAGCAAAATATTCTTTCCTGGGGCAAATTTGGTGCTGAATAAACTTAAAGAGAAGTCTACATTCACCATCCATCTATGAGGCTGTGATTCTCCTTGACTCTCTATTTCCAGTCAAAAGTTCTAAAGCTAACTCATAAGAGAAGTATTCAGTGGTTGGAGGAATGTTTCCAGCATAATCCTCATACCGACCCTCATGGGGTACATTCAAACATTCAGCCCATTGTTTAGACGAAAAAGATATTTTCTTTCATTTCACTACAGAAGACATTCTGGCAGCCTCGACACCATCTAAAGTAACTTGCAGATTTATATAAAACTCATGCACTAGCTTTGGGTAGTATACACGAGTGTTATATGAGAACCAGGATTTCCATCCTTGCGAATCTAAAACTTGTAACAACAACGACTTACTTGTCAAAAGCCAGGTGGAACTGACTTCCTTTTCTACAACAACAATCTGAGTTTCCAGGTTCGGATTTACTGATCTTTGAGTGATACTACTCGACTCGCCTCGAGCACGCTTTGAAGGTACATGACTTTCTGATCCTTTGCTTGGTCTCTTTTGCTTAGCCATTTGTAGATTCTGGGGAAAGCAGGAGTTTGAAGGTTCGAAGTAGAGGAGAAGAGAGGAAATAAGGTTTGGCGGGAAAGAAATGAAAGGTCGATGGTTTGGGGAATAGAAATAGTCGCGTATCATTTATTTCATCATTTAGGGTTTCCATAATAAAGATAAAAGTAATTAATTAATTACAACATAATAAAAATAATAATAGAAAGAAAGATCGGTTTGACAGATCAGTTTCGAAGATCAGTTTCACAGATCGGTTTCATAGATTGGTTTCACAGATCAGTTTCACAGATCAGTTTCACAGATCGGTTTCACAGATCAGTTTCACAGATCAGTTTCACAGATCGGTTTCACAGATCGGTTTCATAGATCAGTTTCATAGATCAGTTTCATAGATCGGTTTCACAGATCAGTTTCACAGATCGGTTTCACAGATCAGTTTCAGAGATCAGTTTCACAGATCAGTTTCAGAGATCGGTTTCACAGATCAGTTTCACAGATCAGTTTCAAAGATCAGTTTCACAGATCGGTTTCACAGATCGGTTTCACAGATCGGTTTCACAGATCGGTTTCACAGATCAGTTTCACAGATCGGTTTCACAGATCAGTTTCACAGATCAGTTTCACAGATTAGTTTCATAGATCTATCATACACAATTCTTGTTTAATAAAATTCATTCTTTCAGAACATAAAGTCTTTGTAAAAATATCAGCTAATTGATGTTCAGAACTAATAAATTCTAGAGAAATATCACCTTTCTGATAATGATCTCTTAGAAAGTGATGTCTGACATCAATGTGCTTAGTCCTAGAGTGAGACACAGGGTTCTTAGATAAGTTGATTGCACTAGTGTTGTCATAGTTAATTGAAACATGTTTAAAATCAAATCCGTAGTTCAATAAAGTGTGTTTCATCCACAGAATCTATGCACAGCAACTACCAGCAGCTATATATTCTGCTTCAACAGTAGACAATGCAACTGAGTTCTGTTTCTTACTACACCATGATACTAGGGAATTTCCAAGTAAATGACATGTTCCAGATGTGCTCTTCCTATCTATCTTACATCCATCAAAGTCAGCATATGAATAACTAGTTAGGTCAAATGATTGTCCTTTTGGATAAAACAAACCTAAATTCATAGTATACTTAAGATATTTAAAAATCCTTTTAACAGCCAGTAAGTGTGATTCTTTAGAATTAGATTGAAATATATCACACATACACACACTAAACGTAATATCCGGTTGACTAGCAGTAAGATAAAGTAAACTCCCAATCATGCCTCTGTAATAGGTTTGATCAACTGGTTTCCCAGTTTCATCAAAATCCAATTTATAGGTAGTACTCATAGGTATATCACTTTCCTTAATACTATCTAAAACAAAATGTTTTAATAAATCCTTAGTATATTTACTTTGATTTAGTATAATAACATCTTTAGTTTGAAAGATTTGAAATCCAATAAAATACTTAAGCTCTCCCATTAAGATCATTTCAAACTCATTTTGCATAACCTTTGAAAATTCAGTACATAAAGAATTTTTAGAAGATCCAAAAATAATATCATCAACATAGATTTGTACTATTAACACATCTTTTGAAATCCTTTTTATAAAAAGAGTGGGATCAGCTATTCCTTTTGTAAATCCTTTTGAAATAAGAAAGTTTTAAAGTCTTTCATACCAAGCTCTTGGAGCTTGTTTTAAACCATATAAATCTTTAGAAAGTTTAAAAACATGATTTTGAAAATGAGGATTTGAGAAACCAGGTGGTTGTTCTACAAAAACATCTTCAACAATAAAACCATTTAAAAAATCACTTTTCACATCCATTTGATATAACTTGAAATTCAGATGTGATGCATAGGAAAGTAAGATCCTAATAGCCTCTAATCTAGCTACAGGTGCAAAGGTTTCCTCATAGTCAATTCCTTCTTCTTGATTGTAACCTTGTTCAACTAGCCTAGCTTTGTTTCTAATGATGTTTCCAGATTCATCAACTTTGTTTCTAAACACCCATTTTGTGCCTATGGTTATAGTGTCCTTAGGTCTTTCTACTAATTTCCAGACTTTGTTTCTTTAAAATTGATTTAGTTCTTCTTGCATAGCCATTACCCAAAATTCATCATTGATAGCATCATTAATATTTTTAGGTTCTAACTGTGAAAGAAAAGCTTGATGTTCAACCTGATTTCTTAGAGAAGCTCTAGTCTGTGTTCCTCTATCTAAATTACCTACAACAACATCTAATGGATGGTTCTTTATAATCCTAGTTGGTCTAGAAAAGGTAGGACTAGAGATTTCAGATTCATCTACAGGTTGAGGTTCAACAGAAGCAGGTTCTGGAAAATTTCCAGAACTAGATATTTTAACTACAGGTCCACTGTCTTTATCATTAAGGTTCAAACCAAAGAGATCATCTTCAAGATTTTCAAGAGAGGTCTTAGGTTCATGTGGATCAGTTTCATCAAATTTGATGTGAATAGATTCTTCCACACATTTTGTTCTTTTATTGAAAACACTATAGGCTTTACTAGAAGTAGAGTAACCTAGGAAAATTCCTTCATCACTCTTGGATGCAATTTTGTCGAGATTGTCTTTAGTATTGAGAATAAAGACTTTTCAGCCAAAAACTCTGAAGTAGTTAACCTTAGGTTTCCTATGGTTCCACAACTCATAAGGGGTCCTCTTAAGAACATGTCTGATCAAGACTCTATTAATAACATAACAAGCTGTATTTACAGCTTCAGCCCAAAAATAAACAGGTAGTTCATACTCATTAATCAAAGTCCTAGCAATTTCTTGCAGGGTTCTATTCCTCCTTTCTACTACACCATTCTATTGAGGTGTCCTAGGGGCAGAGAAATTGTGACTATAGCCACTGTGTGAGCAGTAAGACTCAAACTCATGATTTTCAAACTCACGGCCATGATCACTTCTCCGGGTTTTAATTTTAAGTCCACTAAAGTTTTCTACAGACTTGGAATATTTTACAAAGCAAGAACAAGCTTCACTTTTGTGAGCTAGAAAATATACCCAAGTATATCTAGAAAAGTCATCTACAAGAACATAGATGTAGTGCTTCCCATTTAAACTAGAAACTCTGGAAAGTCCAAATAAATCCATGTGAACCAACTCGAGAGGTTGAGAAGTTGAAACTTCTTTCTTTGATTTAAAATAAACTTTATGTTGCTTTCCCATTTGACAGGGATTACAAACTTTTTCTGCTGGAGATTCAAGTTTGGGTAGGTCTCTAACTAAGTTTTTCCTAGAAAGTTTTCTAAGTGAATGCACATTGCAATGTCCTAATCTTTTGTGCCAAAGCCAAGACTCTTTATGAAAAGCATTTAAACAAGTAATATTTTGCTTAGATAAAGAATTTAAATCAACAACATAAACATTTTCATTTCTTAAAGCAGAAAACACTAAGACATTTTTAGAATTAAAAACATTGCAAGAATCGTTTTCAAATTTAACATAAAAACCATCATCACATAACTGAGAAATACTTAACAAATTGTATTTAAGTTCATCAACAAATAAAACCTTAGAAATTAATACTGAGTTAGTGTTACCAATCTGGCCTAAGCCGATGATTTTCCCTTTTGAGTTATCACCAAAATTGAAAAAACCTCCATCAACTTTGACTAAGCTTTTAAAGCATGAGAAGTCTCCTGACATATGTCTTGAATATCCCCTGTCCAAATACCAAGGATTTCTACAGGAGCTCTTTAAGCAGGTTCCCTACAAAATAGATTTAGATAGGAAATGATTTTGGTACCCCGATCTTCTTGGGTCCAGAAAAGTTAGACAATAAAACTTTAGGTACCCATATTTGTCTAATGGGTCTCATAAGATTTCTAGAGTTAAAAGATTTTGAAAGATAAACCTTATTAGATACATAACTATGAATATAACTAGTTGAAGCATATGAAGTTTCAGAACTAGCTACATTATGTCCAGATTTAGGAATAAATTTAGTTTTGGTAATTTTCCTTTGTCCAGGTTGGTATCCTATACCAGTAGTGTATCTAGGTTCTATTTGCTTACCTAGCATCTGAGTAAGAGTATCTTTACCATTGGTAAATTTCTCTAAGTCATTCTTGAGTTTCTCATTAGATAATTTTAGTTCAGTATTCTATTTAAGAAACTGAGCATTCTTTTCCATTTCAATATCAAGATCAGATATATGTTTAACAGTTAAAGCATACTGTTTCTTTAAACCTTTGTATTTGTCTTTCATCTCATTACAGGTTTCTTCTAACATATCACAGTATTCAAATAGTTCAGATTTTGACATGTTTTCTGAGTCAGAATCATCTTCAGAATAATATGAATTTAAAGCAGGAGTTTCAGATGTTACCTCAGAGGTGTTTTTCATAAAACACATGTTTGCCTTATTTCTGTGTTCAGTTTCAGAAACTTCAGATTCAGTGGAGCTATCCTCAGAAGCACTCCAAGAAGCCTTCATGGCTTTCTTAAACTTATTGTCCTTGTATTCATACCTCTTCTTGTATTTCAACTTTCGACAGTCTGCTTTTATGTGTCCCTTTATTTTGCACTCATAGCAGACAACTTCATCTGATTTGTCATATTTCTTCCAATTATTTTTCCAATGTCCCTTGCTATCATACTTACCTTTATAATTTGATTTTCTGGAAAAATTCTTCTTCCTATAAAACTTTTTAAACCTTCTGGAAATGTGAACCATCTCAGCATCACTATCAGAAGCACTTTCACTGTATTTACAGCTTGAAATCTCATTTATAGCTTGAAGCTTCTCCTTATCCTTGTTCTTTGAAGTTGAAGTCTTGAAAGAAAATGACTTCCTTCTAGGTTCATCTTCTTCTTCTTTGTTAACCTTGAGTTCCTCTTCATACATCATCAACTTTCCAATTAGTTCCTTGACTGGCAGTTCACCAATATCACATGATTCTCTAATTGAGAAAGAAGTTCTCCTCCATCTTTCAGGTAGACATCTCAGAATTATCATAATTTGTTCCTTTGATGGAACATCCTTTCCCAAAGAAGTCATTGTGTTGACAATTTCATTAAACCTAAGATACATGTCAGAAATGGGTTCATCAGGCTTCATCTTAAAATTATCATACTTAATAGTATAAGTGTTCAATCTCATTTCCTTAACATTAGTTATTCCTTCATGAGAAACAACTAAGGTATCCCAAATTTCATAAGCAGTTTTACAGGAAGATATTCTATTAAATTCCTCATCTCCTAAAGCATAGTACAAGGCATTCATAGCTTTTCAATTATTGTTGTAGGCTGTCTTAGTAGCTTCATTCCAAGTAGATCTAACAGTAGTAGGAATTTTATATTCTGATTCTATAGCAGTCTAAATATCAAAACCCATGCTCTCTAAATGAATTTTCATCTTGATTTTCCACTGAGCATAGTTAGTGCCATTGAAAAATGGTGGTCTATTGGTAGAAACACCTTCAATTCTATTATCCATGATATCTTACTTAAAGAAAAGATTTTAAAGAGATAAAAATTTAGAAATAACAGAAATTTTAAGAACTTTAAAATACAACTAAAATCACAGTTGAAAAACATAGTACTTTAGAAAATATTTAAACAACCTCCGATACCAATTGTTGGTCGGAGTGGATACTCAAGAGGGGGGTGAATTGAGTTCCAATTAAAATTTATGTTTTAAAAACTTTGTCTTAAAAATCCCCAAATAAAATACTGAATTAAACTGTAGTGAATTTATATCAAAGTAAAGGTTATGTTGGGTTCTCAAGGGATTGATTATTTCCCAGTTAATTAAAACAGAAAGGTTGATTAAATTTTGAAACCAACTTACTGATTTACAACTAATATAAACACTTGCGAATTTAATTATCAAAGTGACTTTAAAAACAGTTTTGGTTTTAAAGTAATTAGCAGCGGAATAAAAGAACAACTTTGAAAGATATAGCACAACAGATATAACCAAGAGGTTAAGTCTCAATCCAAGACTTAGTCCTGTCAACACTTTATATAAAATTTGATCCACACCCTGGATCGGGGTTCACAATAGTTTACAACTGTCCAGGTCCAAGACCTCTACCACTGTTATTCGTGGGAAACAGAACAAAAAAAACTAGCTGTCCAGGTCACACACGACCTCTACCACTATCACAGTGGGAAATAAAAGATGTAAGTGTTTGAGTGAGGATTTAAATATCCTCCAGTTAAAGTACATGAGACAGTGTGTGTGTTAAATACAGCAGATAACACACACTGCTCGAAATGTAAAATAATGAATCACAGAGCAGAGATGTAGAGTTTAGAAATGGCTCTAGTGATTGCAGTGAAGCTTTGGACTTTTTGAGTTTGATCAGAAATGATTCTGAGTCCTCTTCTGGTTTTTGTTTGAAAAAACAGAGTGTCGTCTTCTTGGTATCCAAATTCAATGATAGTGAGAAATGTAGTCGATGAAGTTCTTCAATGTCCTCATGAATGTACATAACACTTTTTTTGAGTAAGCTTGAGTGTGTAAGAGCTTCTGTGTCTTCTTATTGTGAGGTATTCTCTTGTCTTCCACGGTTATCTCATCCACCACTCTTTGCGCTCATATAAGTCTTGTCGTTGTTACATGGTGTATTTGCACCAGCAGGGACTTCTTGTATTTATGGCACGAGCTCCAGTAAAAGGAATGATTTCTTTTTGCGGGTACGAGGTACAATTCCAACTGTTTATGACTATCAGTGAGTCAAGTGATCAGTAGGTCATCATCATCAGCATCGGTGGCAAGACATCGGTGTGTCCTGATCGGTGACTCATTTGATCAGCATCGGTGTGTCATGATCGGTGACTCATTTGATCAGCATTGGTGTTTCATGATCGATGACTCATTTGATCAGCATCGGTGAGACATCTTCGGTGACTTAGATGATCAACATCAGTGTGTCATGATAGGTGACTCATTTGATCAACATCGGTGTGTCATGATCGGTGACTCAGTTGATCAGCATCGGTGAGACATCTTCGGTGACTCAGATGATCAGCATCGGTGTGTCATGATCGGTGACTCATTTGATCAGCATCGATGAGACATCTTCTGTGACTCAGATGATCAGCATCGGTGTGTCATGATCAATGACTCATTTGATCAGCATCGGTGTGTCATGATCGGTGACTCACTTGATCAGCATCGGTGAGACATCTTCGGTGACTCAGATGATCAGCATCGGTGTGTCATGATCGGTGCGACCGTTGTCCTTTGATATGGATCGGTGAGACCGTTGTCCTTTGATATGGATCGGTGCGACCGTTGTCCTTTGATATGGATCGGTGAGACTGTTGTCCTTCGATATGGATCAGTGTGACCATTGTCCTTTGATATATATCGGTGAGACTGTTGTCCTTTGATATGGATCGGTGCGATCGTTGTCCTTTGATATGGATCGGTGAGACTGTTGTCCTTTAATATGGATCAGTGAGACTGTTGTCCTCTGATATGGATCGGTGCGACCGTTTTCTGTTTGATCCAGAGGACTTCCAAAATACTTGTAAATCAATAAAAAATAGATAAAAACATGATCCAACCAATATACACAGATTCACTAAGAGATTGTGATTATGTATATGAGAAATCCAACCGGATTAAGTAATCGATGATTTGTGATTATTAAAACAGCAATCATAGGAAGAATTCAACAATCTTCCAGAGGGCTCAACACCTCCATCCTTAGTTCCTCAAGTTCATTGAGATCTAATTTACTTTTTGTTCCAGCCAATGAGAGGTTATAATTTATTTTCTTAATTTCCCCAAATGCCATATGCTCAATTTAAACAGGTAAATGAAATGATTTTCCATAAACCAACCTATATGGTGAAATTCCTAGGATGGTTTTTTATTGTAAAGACCCGGAAATTTCAAGGAAAACTTTTTCTTAATTTTCTTTGGAATTTTACAAGAGCTCAGTTTCTAACAGAATCTGATTCCGAGGCCCGATGTGCCCGGAATCATTTTCCAAAGTTTAGCTCGGGTACGTTCAGTGAACGAACGAGCGGGTTTTTCTAACTTTTGAACCGGTGCCCGGAATTGAAATCCGAGGGCAACGATGGAATCACAACGCCGATAATTGCTTAAAAAGACCTTTTCCAGAGTTGTGTTTGCTCGGGAAGAGTTGTTTAGTTTTGTGGATAAAGACTTCCGAGAAATAAAATTTGTGCAACTAATTTTATTTCTTTAAAGTGGTTAAAACCTAAGGATGGAGGTTGGGTGAACCTAACTACCTAAGTGAGGTTAAATGAGAGGTGGGGCCCACATGAACCCCACCCCTTCACATTCCTTAAAACAACTCTAACTCCCCCATTAAGTGGGTGACCTCTCATATTCCTTAACTCCTTAACCCCCCTTTAATGTGAGACCACTCACCTCCTCTCTCACTTCTTAAATCATGCCAACTCACTTAATTAATTATGTGGTTTAATTCAATTTTTGAATTTTCAAACTTAAGTCATGAGTAATAAAATAAGTGAAGCACTTATTTTATTTTTGGTTGGAGCTTGTTGTGTTGAGAGGGGATTGGGAGAAAAAGGGGAGTCTTGAAGTTCTTCTTCTTCATCGAAGAACGCGAAGAACTCGAAGAATGTGAAGAATGCGAAGAACGCACCGATCTCCGACGAAGAACGCCGAATCCTTGGAGATCGACTACGCGACGCCGTGTACCGCGACGCCAACGACCCTCTCCTTCCGCGACACCTTCTTCCGTGACGATAAATTCCACGACGAACCTTCGCTCAACGAATTCGACGAGGTAGGGGATTTATTTGTTTGTTCATGAATACCTCAGTCACCATTTCTTCATTTCAAAATGGGCCACCAGTTTCCATAATAACGGGAGGAGGTCGGACCTCACAAACATGGCCGACCCTCCTCCCCCTTGTTTTTTTGATTATATTGCAGCACATACCAAGGTGGCGCGGTGCCGTTGCACCGCACAGAAACAATAGGAATGGGAAAGGATGCGCAGCGCCGTCGCGCCACGCCGGAGAACCATGAAAAACACCGCGGCCGGAGCGGGGCCGCGACGGAGGGGCGCGGCGCCGTCGCGCGGCGCCGGACGGACCAAGGCCGCGACTTTAGGCCACGGCGAAGCAGGGACCGACGACCAACTTCCGGCCGCCGGCGTCGGAGCAGGGGGACTGGCCCGCGCCAGTCCTGTGGTGCAGCAGCCGACCGATCAGAGGAGGAACCGGGGGTTTGTAACCCCCGGCTGGCCGGACAGCAGCGGCCCCCCGCATGGGGGCTGCGGTTATGAAACAGGGGGGGGGGGGGTATCGCCTCCCCCACCAAACTGCTCGGCCGTTTCGGCCGAGCCATCTGGGCAGCGGACCGCGCTGGCCGCGCCAGCGCGTCGGCTCGGGCCGCCCGAGCCGGGCGGTGCCGCGCCTAGGCCAGGCCAGGCCGCGCCCAGGCCGGGCCAGGCCACGCCCAAGTGGGCCGAACCCGGACCCGAGTCGGGTCAACCCGGTTCAGGCCGACCCAGGGGGTATCAGGTCGGGTCGGACCGGGCCCGAACCCCCTATTCGCGGACCTCTTACGATCTTTTGCCCATATCTTGGGCTACGGACCTTCGATCGACGCACCGTCAGCTGCGATGCCATCTTTGGATCGAGAAGGTCGTTTCGGTATATTACACTCAAGGTTTCAGAGTACTTTGGGTTTGTCCGGGCTGGTTCAAACACGAAACCAACCGGGCCCTCGGAGCGGAAACACTTATATCTTGAGCTCTGGACGTCCGATTGACGTGCCGTTGACTTTGTTGGATTCCTCTTGATGAGACAAAACTTTTGGAATACTTCGCCTAATATTTGGACGCAGTTGGAGTAAGGCCGGGTTGGATTGTACCCAAAATCCAACCGGGCCCCTGGAACGGAAAAACTGACAACTTTCAGACCGGACGTCCGTTTGAAGAACCGTCAGCGGCGTTGGTGATCACATTGAGAAACGGTCCCTATGAGTATACCCTATGAGAGTTCGTGGTACATTTGAGATACATCCAGGTTGGTTCACACACGAAACCAACCAGGCCCTTGGGACGAAAAGACTAATAACTCCCAGACCGGGTGTCCGATTGACACGCCGTCTGTTGCGTTGAGACCCCTATGACGAGGCGGTCCTTTGAGATACTTCTTCGTGGAACTTTGAGATACTTGGAGTATCGATCTGTAGCTCATGGAGCGGACCCTCCCGGAGACAAGCGTACTGAGTACGGAGACCGTGTAGCTGGCTGAGACCTGATGACTGCTTGTCCGATTCGATTCGGAGTGACTAGCATAGCCCAGTGGGGTGAACTACTTTGTGAGGTGAAAGAACCATGGCAGAGGAGCACTACTTTGTGAGGTGTCAAACCTGCGGTACTCGACAGGAGGAGTACCTCTATAGGCTATGAGGGGGAGAACTACTGTGTGAGGTGGCAGACCCATGGCGGAGGAGCACTACTGTGTGAGGTGGCAGACCCGCAGTACTCGACAGGAGGAGTACCTCAGCAGTATTATGTTAGTGAGCAGTACCTCGGAGTCGTGACAGGATCACTGTACACTCCAGAGACGGGTCTTTTCAACAGTTACAGTTTCGATAATGAAAATCTTGGTTTGAGATGAGTCTATGACCTTTGTGTTACCTCATGATTGAGATGGGTCACTTGATAACTTTGGTATATGTATGGGCATATACCTGGGTAGTGGTTATCCGTTGATTTCATAATCTTTGTGTTTCCTCATGATTGAGATGGGTTACTTGATAACTTAGGTATAAGTATGGGCTTATACCTAAGAAGGGTTATCTGTTCTGATTCTGCTTTGTGGATATCCTTGTTGGATTTAGAGAGACCTTGAGGGTCTCGGGGTCCCTACTGAGTATCGTTATACTCACCCATGCACGGGCTATGCCCGTACCTCATTGTGTTGGTTGCAGACGACGGGCAGTGCTGACGGAGGCCGAGTGTTCAAAGACTAGACGGTACCTGGAGGTGGACCTCACGACGAGTTAGTATCCAGAGGTGGACTTCACAGAGAGTTGATACTCGGAGGAGGTTGATGGGAAAGAGCGTTTTGGAGGCTATCTGTACCTACCCTTCAGGTAGGATCCGTGGTGGACGATACAGGAGTTACACTATCTGTACCTACCTTTCAGCTAGGATCCGAGGAGGATGACCCAGGAGCTGCTTCCTTTCTTCCAGTTGTTGTCTTTTTCTGTTTTACTTTGTTTAGTTGTAGCTGTACTTTCGATTGGGTTTGTATTCTAGCCCATTTAGTTTTCTGTACTTCCTTTTGTACTTAGTGTATTACTTCCGCTTGTACTCTGTGGTGTTTTTTTTACTTTTATAAAGGCAATGTCTTCCCAGTTATCAGGAATTACACCTTTCGTGCTAGTCGCCAGCCCTTGGCCTATGGAAGGCAGGCTTGGGGTAGTCACGGCATGGGCCCCGAGGATGGGTCGTGACAAATTGGTATCAGAGGAGTCGGTTGTACCGCAGAACTTAAGACTCTGATATTTTCTTTCTGTGAAGCAATAGTGTTAAGGGTACCGAGTGTGGTTTTCAGTTCATGGAGTCCAGTGTTGGTGCGGCGGCCGACGTATCCGTACACCAGGACCCTGAATTCTGATTTCCGACTTTGTGCACAAAAACACTGATTGCGTGTGTGTTTCCAAAAGTTTTAAAGTCAGCTCAAACTAGGTCAGCTCACCAGGTATAAATCATTTGACCGTGTCACGTATGTTTCTTTCAGGATTCCTCTCCACGGACGATCAGCTAGAGCCCTGAAATATGTACGTACTGATAGCCTGCCAAGCGACGAGGCTTCGGTACAGGGCCCTCTTGCAGTTGAGGCACCAGCGGAGGCACCAGCGGTACTACCACCCATTGGGCCACCGATGCCACCAACCCCAACAGCAGAGAGTGCACGTCACTTGAGCGCACTGCACGAGTTCCAGTGCCAGAGGTCACCCAGTTTCAGGGGAGAGACGGACCCGCAAGCGGTTGAGGATTGGCTGGAGGCTGTGGTGGGAGTTTTCAGGATAGTGGGTACACCAGCGGACTTCATGGTGATCTTTGATGCTAGCCTCCTTCAGGCAGTATCTGAGTGATGGTGGAGCCACTTGTTCCAGTTTTGCGACGGGATGACCTTCACATGGGGAGACTTTGAGACCTTCTTCAGGGTGGAGTTTATACTAGTGGCTCTACACCCCGAGCATGTTCATGAGATGCTGCCTTTGCCGCATGATTTTCCATCAGTAGCCGAGTCATCTGTAGGCAGTAGACAGATGATGCAGAGGTCCAGGAGGACCAGACCTACAGGTGGTCGACCGCATGACTCAGGATCGGTGGAGTGGGGCACCCAGGGTGGAGTCAGAGCCAGGCGTGCCAGAAACGGACAGTGTTTCTCCTGCGGTAGGAAGGGTCACATGGCACGTGACTGGCCGACCCACCGCACAGTTGATCCACATGCATTGGAGGAGCCACCGAGGAAGAAGCAGCGGCGGGTTCTTGACCAGCATCCGAGTGGTGGACAAGGCAGTAGGGCTCCGAGAGCAGGTGGACAGGAGCAGAACTAGTGGATTCCTTTTGTTCTTGGTACTTCTAGTTCTATGTTTATGTTGTATTTGTGTCTTTGTACTATGAGCTGCAATAATAAAAGACACTTATCCTAGTGACACTTGCTTTCCTGTCCTTTTGTTTGGTTGATACTGAGAGGTCCGGGTTTAAACTGTTGACTTGACCCTCACATCTGGAGATATCTTGGGAGGAGACTCGATAATCACACTTACGCTGATAGTGTGGTCATACCCTCGAGGTGAGAGTTTCGATTGGAATCTCTTGGTGGAAGCATTGAGGCCTTACGATGTTGGTTTGAGTATGGACTGGGCAATCACAGTTTATACACAAATTGACGGTATTAGGAAAAAAGGTTGTGGTTTAACTACGACTTTGGGATGGGTTTTCCTTGGTCGGCGAAAAGGAAACCCCAGGCAGCACAGGATAAACTCATGCACAGGAGGGTGCGACCAATCACTCTTGAGTCGGTCAACCTTACCCTCGTGGAAGTAGTCGTTTGAGTTTCATTCTAACAGGAATTAGAGACCTCTAGAGTTTGAGGATGATGATCACGTCCTTATACGGGTCTCACCTCGACGAGGTTTACAGAGATGTGGCCGAAGTGAAAAGTTATCTCTGAGGTTCAACAGACCTTTCTAGGTCCTCAGCAGGGTAGGCAAAGTGGTTTACCGCTTGACCCATCCACCTCAGTTGCACCAGGTGCACGACGACTTCCACGTATCTCAACTGAGGATATACGTGCTTGACCCAACGCATATCATCGACCATGGGGAGATGGACATTGGCGATGGGGTGACCTTCATGGAGGTTCTAGTGGGGATCTAGGATCGACAGGAGCGGATCCTACGAGGACGGTCGATTTCTTGGGTGCGCTTTCACTGGCAGTACGGGAACCTCCAGGTGAGCACATGGGAGCAGAAGGCTCAGATGCATGCTCAGTACCGATTTTGTATCCGTAGTTTGTGTTAAAGCTTTACGGGGACGTAAATCCCTGAGGTGGGAGTAATGTAAAGACCCAGAAATTTCAAGTAAAACTTTTTCTTAATTTTCTTTGGAATTTTACAAGAGCGCAGTTTCTGACGGCACCTGATTCCGAGGCCCGGTGTGCCCAGAATCATTTTCCGAAGTTTAGCTCGGGTACGTTCAGTGAACGAAAGAGCGGGTTTTTCTAACTTTTGAACCGGTGCTCAGAATTGAAATCCGAGGGCACTGATGGAATCACAGTGCCAGTAATTTCTTAAAAAGACCTTTTCCAGAGTTGTGTTTTCTCGGGAAGAGTTGTTTAGTTTTGTGGATAAAGACTTCTGAGAAATAAAATTTGTGCAACTAATTTTATTTCTTTAAAGTGGTTAAAACCTAAGGATGGAGGTTGGGTTAACCTAACTACCTAAGTGAGGTTAAATTAGAGGTGGGGCCCACATGAACCCCACCCCTTCACATTCCTTAAACCTACTCTAACTCCCCCATTAAGTGGGTGACCTCTCATATTCCTTAACTTCTTAACCCCCCTTTAATGTGAGACCACTCACCTCCTCTCTCACTTCTTAAATCATGCCAACTCACTTAATTAATTAAGTGGTTTAATTCAATTTTTGAATTTTCAAACTTAAGTCATGAGTAATAAAATAAGTGAAGAACTTATTTTATTTTTGGTTGGAGCTTGTTGTGTTGAGAGGGGATTGGGAGAAAAAGGGGAGTCTTGAAGTTCTTATTCTTCATCGAAGAATGCAAAGAACTTGAAGAACGCGAAGAACGCACCGATCTCCGATGAAGAACGCCGAATCCTCGGAGATCGACTACGCGACGCCGTGTACCGCGACGCCAACGACCCTCTCCTTCCGCGACACCTTCTTCCACAACGATAACTTCCGCGACGAACCTTCGCTCAACGAATTCGACGAGGTAGGGGATTTATTTGTTTGTTCGTGAATACTTCAGTCGCCATTTCTTCGTTTCAAATTGGGCCACCTGTTTCCGCAATAACGGGAGGAGTTCGGACCACACGAACACGGCCGACCCTCCTCCCCCTTGTTTTTTGATTATATTGTGGCACATACCAAGGCGATGCCGTGCCGTTGCACCGCACAGAAACAATAGGAATGGGCAAGGATGCGCGGTGCCGTCGCGCCGCGCCGGAGAACCATGAAAAACACCGCGGCCAGAGCGGGGCCGCGGCGGAGGGGCGCGGCACCGTCGCATCGCGCCGGACGGACCAAGCCCGCGACTTTAGGCCGCGGCGAAGCAGGGACCGACGACCAACTTCCGGCCGCCGACGTCGGAGTAGGGGGACCGGCCCGCGCCAGTCCCGTGGTGCAGCAGCCGGCCGGCCGGAGCGGGCCGGCCAGTCAGAGGAGGAACCAGGGGTTCGTAACCCCCAGCTGGCCGAACAGTAGCGCCCCCCCACATGGGGGCCGCAGTTACAAAACAGGGGGGGGCAGCGCCTCCCCCACCAAACCCCTCGGCCATTTCGGCCGAGCCATCTGGGCAGCGGACCGCGCTGGCCACGCCCAGGCTAGGCCGGGCCGCGCCAGCAGGGCCGTGCCATGCCCAAGTGGGCCGGACCCAGACCTGGGTCGGGTTGACCTGGTTCAGGCCGACCTAGGGGGTATCGGGCCGGGACGGACCGGGCCCGAACCCCATATTCGCGGACCTCTTACGATATTTTGCCCATATCTTGAGCTAAAGACCTCTGATAGACGCACCGTCAGCTACGATGCGATCCTTGGATCGAGACGGTCGTTTCGATATATTACACTCAAGGTTTCGGAGTAATTTGGGTTTGTCTGGGCTGGTTCGAACACGAAACCAACCGGGCCCTCGGAGCGGAAACCCTTATATCTTGAGCTCCGGACGTCCGATTGACGTGCCGTCGACTTTGTTGGATTCCTCTTGATGAGATGGAACTTTTGGAATACTTCTCCTGAGATTTGGACGCAGTTGGAGTAAGTCCGTGTTGGATTGTACCCAAAGTCCAACCGGGCCCCTAGAACGGAAAAGCTGATAACTTTCAGACCGGAAGTCCGTTTGACGAACCGTCAGCGGCGTTGGTGATCATGTTGAGAAACGGTCCCTATGAGTATACCCTATGAGAGTTTGGGGTACAGTTGAGATACGGCCGGGTTGGTTCGGACACGAAACCAATCAGGCCCCTGGGACGAAAATGCTAATAACTCATAGACCGGGCGTCCGATTGACGCGCAGTCTGTTGCGTTGAGACCCCTATGAAGAGGCGGTCCTTTGAGATACTTCTTCGTGTAACTTTGAGATACTTGGAGTATCGACATGTAGCTCGTGGAGCGGACCCTCCCGGAGACGAGCGTACTGAGTACGGAGACCGTGCAGCTGGCTGAGACCTAATGATTGCTTGTACGATTCGATTCCGAGTGACTAGCATAGCCCAGTAGGGAGCACTAATTTGTGAGGTGGAAGACCCCTGGAGGAGGAACACTACTTTGTGAGGTGACAGACCTGCGATACTTGACAGGAGGAGTACCTCCGTAGGCTATGAGGGGGAGCACTACTGTGTGAGGTGGCAGACCCATGGCAGAGGAGCACTACTGTGTGAGGTGGTAGACCCGCGATACTCGACAGGAGGAGTACCTCAGCAGTCTTAGGTTAGTGAGCACTACCTCGGAGCCGTGACAGGATCACTGTACAGTCCATAGACAGGGCTCTTCAGTAGTTACGGTTTCGATAATGAAAATCCTGGTTTGAGCTGAGTCTATGACCTTTGTGTTACCTCTTGATTGAGATGGGTCACTTGATAACTTAGGTATAAGTATGGGCTTATACCTAAGAGGGGTTATCTGTTCTGATTCTACTTTGTGGATATCCTTGTTGGATTTAGAGAGACCTTGAGGGTATCAGGGTCCCTACTGAGTATCATTATACTCACCCCTGCACGGGCTATGCCCGCACCTCGTTGTGTTGGTTGTAGACGATGGGCAGTGCTGACGGAGGCCGAGTGTTCAAAGACTGGACGGTATCTGGAGGTGGACCTCACGACGAGTCAGTATCCGGAGGTGGACTTCACAGCGAGACGATACTCGGAGGAGGTTGATGGGAAAGATCGTTGTGGAGGCTATCTGTACCTACCCTTCAGGTAGGATCCATGGTGGACGATACAGGAGCTGCGCTATCTGTACCTACCCTTCAGGTAGGATCCGAGAAGGACGAACTAGGACCTGCTTCCTTTATTCCAGCTGTTGTCTTTTTCTGTTGTACTTTGTTTAGTTGTAGCTGTACTTTCGATTGGGTTTGTATTCTGGCCCATTTAGTTTTCTGCACTTCCTTTTGTACTTAGTGTATTACTTCCGCTTGTACTCTGTGGTGTTTGTTTACTTTTATAAAGGCAATGCCTTCCCAGTTATCGGGAATTACGCCTTTGGTGCTAGTCACCAGCCCCTGGCCTATGGAAGGCGGGCTTGGGGGTAGTCATGGCACGGGCCCTAAGGATGGGTCGTGACATGTATGCTGTACGATATGCCCAAAGAGCATCCAAGAGTTTCTCGGACCAATCTTTCCTAGAAGGATTGACAGTTTTTTCAAGAATATTCTTAATCTCCCTATTTTCTAACTCAGATTGAGCATTGGTTTGAGGATGTTACGCAGTGGAAACTTTATGAGAAATCCCATACTTAGACATGAGTGAAGAGAATGGATGGTTGTAGAAATGGGTTCCTTGATCACTAATTATAGCTCTAGGAATTCCAAATTGAGAAAATATGTGCTCTTTCAGAAATCGGATCACAACATGATGGTCATTAGACTTGGTGGGAATGGATTCAACCCATTTTGAGATATAATCAATAGCTAAGAGGGTGTAGAGGTATCCCTTAGAGTTTGGGAAGGGACCCATGAAATCGATTCCCCAGCAGTCAAATATTTCAATCACTAAGATGGGAGTGAGTGGCATTTGATTCCTTTTTGTGATTGACCCTACTTGTTAACACTTTTTACATCTTTGAAAAAATGTGTAGGAGTCCCTTGAGAGGGTAGGCCAGAAGAGACCACTCTAAAGAATCTTAGAAGATGTTTTCTTAGAGGAAAAGTGACCTCCACATGCCTCACTATGATAGAATTTAAGGATGGACTCTTGTTCAGATTCTGGGACACACCTCCTAATGACTTGGTCAGGACAAAACTTATAGAGGTATGGATCATCAAACACATAGTGTCTAACATCAGAAAGGAATTTTCTTCGAGATTGAGTCCCTAAGAATTTTAGAATGACTCTTCTAACTAAGAAGTTGGCTATGTTGGCATACCAAGGGCAGTCACTCACAGAGTATAGGTGTTCATCAGGAAATGAATTAGATATAGAAAGTTGATTTGAGTTGTCTTTGAATTCCATCTTAGAAAGGTGATCAACTAAAACATTTTCAACAACCTTTTTATCCTTGATTGTGAGGTCAAATTCTTGTAAGAGAAGGACCCACCTAATCAGTTTAGCCTTAGTATCTTGTTTTTGGAAGAGGTATTTTAGTGCAGAATGGACAGTGAACACAGTGATGGGGGATCCTAATAGGTATGACCTAAACTTCTCTAAGGAAAAAAATAACAATTAACTCCTTTTCAGTGGTGGTGTAGTTGATTTGGGCATTATTTAAGGATTTTCTTGCATAAGCAATGACATAAGGAGTTTTATCACAATGTTGTACTAACATAGATCCTACAACAAAGTCACTGGCATCACACATATGTTTGAAAGGAAGGTTCCAATTTGGAGATTTGATAATAGGAGGAGAGGTGAGAGAGGATTTGAGGGTTGAGAATGAACCCTCACAGCTTTCTGTCCAAACAAATGGAGCATCCTTTACTAGGAGAGCACAAAGGGGATGAGAGATTGAACTAAATTCCTTGATGAATCTTCTATAGAAACCAGCATTTCCTAAGAAAGACCTCACTTCCTTGACAGTTTTGGGTGATAGAAGGCGACGAATGATGTCAACCTTGGCTTTATCAACTTCAATCCCCCTACATGAGACCAGATGGCCTAGAACTAGTCCATCTTTAACCATGAAATGACATTTTTTTCCATTTTAGGACCTGATTCTTTTCTTCACATCTTGAAAAGACTCTCTCCACATTACTCAGACATCCCTCAAATGTATCCCCAAACATAGATAAGTCATCCATGAAGACCTCAAGAAAATCCCCTACCATATCTGAGAATATTTCCATCATGCACCGCTGGAAGGTTCCAGGAGAATTGCATAACCCAAAGGGAATGCATTTGAAGGAAAAGGTGCCGAATGGACATGTGAATGTAGTCTTCCCTTGATCCTTTAGGGATACCTCAATATGATTGTACCCCGAGTACCCATGTAAGAAATAGTAGAAGTCATGAACTGCCACTCTCTCAAGGACTTGGTCAATGAATGGTAAGGGGAAATGGTCCTTCTTGGTAAATGAGTTTAGCTTCCTATAGTCGATGCAGAATCTCCAGCCACTACTCACCCTTGTTGGAAGAATCTCTCCATCCTTATTGGTTATCAATGCGATTCCTGCCTTCTTGGGAACCACTTGGATTGGGATGAACCACTCACTCTTAGCTATGGTATATATGATACAATCTTTTAAAAATTTCATAAGTTCCTTCCTTACTACCTCCATGCGATTAGGATTGAGTCACCGTTGAGGTTGACGACATGGATTTGAATTAGATTCCAGAACAATCCTATGAGTCTCGATAAGTGGGATAATCCCAGGAATATCAAATAGGGTCCAACCAATGGCTTTCTTATGTTTCCTAAGGACATCTAGAAGCATCCTCTCATGATTGGATTCAAGATAAGAATAAATATCAATAAGGTGTGTTTGATTATCCCCTAGGAAGGCATACTTGAGTGCAGCAGGAAGTTACTTCAATTCAAGATCAGGTTGGTTCAGAATTTTAGCAGAATATTGGGACATTGAATCAAGATCAATTTTTTTCCTAGAGTTTTAGATAGGATTGATTCCCCATATGTATAAGTTTCATCTACTAGATTGGATTGATCAGATTTATGGAAGGAAGTTGGAGTGGTCTCCATGAAAGTGGTTTCCTGAAAGGTTTCACTGATTGTTGGACCTAAGACTTCATCATAAGAGAAATTTGAAAATTATTCAAGCCAAGGAGATAAAATTCCTTCATGTGAACAAAGGAAATCAATCTCATCCTGACCTAAATATCCATAAAATATTCCTTGATGTTCTATGGATTCATTATCAATTCTTCCTATCATGTTTACTTCATGAATGTCCTCGTCATCCCCTATTTGTGAGCTTGCATTATAGATGTTCAAGTCTAGACTCATGTTTCCAAAGGTGATGGTCATGTTCCCATTTCGAACTCGGATAACAGAGTTGATTGTTTCAAGGAAAGGACGACCAAGGATGATTGGGGTTTGTTCCTTATTTTCTAAGTTTGGATGGTTTTCAAGGACAATGAAGTCAGCGGGGTAGATGAAGTTTTCAACCTTTACCAGAACGTCCTTTAAAATCCCCTTTGGAACCCTAATTCTACGATCACCAAGTTGAAGTGTGACATATGTGGGTTGGAGCTCTTCTAGGCCTAACTAACAATACACAACATAGGGAATGATATTGACAATAGCACCTAGGTCACACAAGGCCTTTACAACTTTGCTCTCTCCTAGTTCAACATTGATGTAAGGGAAACCTGGGTCTTTAAACTTAGGAGGAATGGTACCTTGAATGGTGGTACTCACATTAGCAACCAAAAGGACTTGGTTTTTATGTGAAAATTTTCTTTTAAAAGTGCATAGGTCCTTAAGGTACTTTGAGTAGGCAGGTATGGTTTGGATTGAATCGAGAAGAGGAATGTTCAACTTGACTTGTGAGAAAATTTCCCTCAATGTTTCACTCAATTTAGGATTGCTTTTCCCCCTCATGTGTTGAGGAAATGGTGTAGGTTGTGGGGTTGTTTATTGAAGAGTTGTTTCTTTGAAAATTTTATTGTGTTTTCCAGTTTGATCATTTGGTTAATTTGAATTTTCATTCAAGTTTGAATCTTTGGATTGGTTCTGAATTAGTTGATCATGTTTCTCAATTGATTTCCCACTTGTTAAAATAGTCACAACCTTTAGTTATTCATGAGTTGTTTGATCATATCTTGACTCTCCCCTTAAATTTGAGGATGGTACTGCCTGAGTAGGTATGGGTGCCTTTCCAATTTTTATGGTTTGAAGTTCTTGTTTAAGAAAAGTGACTTCTGAGTTCATCCTTTCCATTTGTTTGCACTGTTGTTCTAGTAGGATTTGTGGAACAGTTTGGTTTGGTGCTTGAGAAGATAGGTTTATCCCAGGGGGATATTTTGGAGGTGGGATGGTTTTTTGAAAATGGAACGGTGGCTGTTGGTATTGGATATGTTGGGTTTGGAACTAGTTATGGGTTTGACAGTTCTGATGGGGGTAAGGATTTTGTCCCTATGGTTGGCTAGGTTGTTGGTTATCTTTCCAGTGGAAGCCTAGGTGGTCATTATACCTTGAGTTGAAGTTGTTTTAGTATTGAGGCTTTTGAAATTTCAAATCATTTACTTCTGCTAGGGGTCCTTCTAAAAGATCATCCTTGATGGATGGAATGGTTGGGCAGTTGTCTGTCTTATGGTCATATTTTTCACAAATTGTGCAAACAAGTTCTACAGTTTGGATTTCATGGACTTTCCTAAGCTCTATCTCTTAAAACTTCCTAGAGAGTGCTGCAAGTTTATCCCTAAGGCTTTCCTCTTATCTAAGTGTATGAATTCTAGAAGTTATATGTGTCTTTTCAGAATAAGGTGAAGTTACCCAGGTTTGGTTTTTTTCATCAAGGCTTTCCAGATACTCATAAGCATCATTTGGGGCTTTGTTTTTAAAGGTTCCATTACACATCATGTCAATGAATTGTTTTTTCCCCAGACCCAACCCTTCATAGAAAATTCTCACTTGTTCAAGAATAGAAAAACCATGGTGTGTAACCATGTTTAGAGTGTCTTTGAACCTCTCCTATGTTTCATATAACGACTCTTTATCTTTTTCAAAAAAGTTTTGGATACTCTTTTTAAGTGCAATTGTTTTGTGGTAGGGAAAGTATTTTTTTATAGAATTATCTTTATAGTTGGTCCGAAGAGTTGATGGATGATGGTATCAAATTGTTTAGCCAATTTTTAGCTCGATCATTTAAAGAAAAAGTAAATTGCCTCAACTTAACTGATTCTAGTTGATGTGGTGGACACATGGTTTCTACAATGTCATTGAACTTCTTAACGTGAAGGTAGGGCATCTCGGACTCCATTACATGGAATGTGGGAAGGTGGTTTAGGACATGGGGTTTCAAGATGTAGTTGTAATATTCTAAGGAATTGTGTCTAATTCATGAGGGGGAATTGGTCCAGGTAGGTGTGAGGTATTCATTCATGGTTTGATCGACCACATTCTGCAAGTTTGGGGCTGCCTCATTTGGATTCCCATTTTGGTTTCCACCTGGGTTTATGAGTTGGTTTCTTTGAAGACCTTCCATTGAAATGGGCTCAATTTTGGACTCTATAATATCAAGAGGATTAGGATCTAATGGAAACAATCCCCTAGGTTCACTTGACTCCCCAACCCTAGGACTTTCCACCCTAACTAGACGGTTTGATTGATCGCGGGTGTAGGCGGACATGCGCCAAAAGAAAAAAAATGAGAAAGGGACAAGATAAGAGATCTTGGGTGAGAATAGAAGAAATGGGGGAGAATAGAATGGGTGTTTATATGAATTATTTGGGTCCCTAGCAATGGTTCCAAAATTTGATTCACGCTCAAATTTACCCAAGAGAAGAAGGTAGAACAGTCCTTGTAGTCTAGCTTGGATTGTCGAATCCTCAGAGACCTATGAAGTAACCTACAGACACGTAAATTCTATGGATTGTTTTTGGATATGAAGTGGAAAACTTGGGTTGATTTAAGATGGTTTTAAATGAAATCTAAGATACTTAAATGAATTCAATTTAAAAGAATGAGTTGATTCTAGGTTATCATTTGGGGTGGATTGAATGTATTCCCTTTTCAATTATTTTAATTTCTTATATTTGAGATGAGTTCATTTAAGGAGATAAAACAAATTCATCATTTACTGATTTTATATCAACACACCATAATACTAATCACCTATACACTTAGAGGATAAAATTTATGAGCTCTCCAAGGTAAAGGTTTGTATTATCACTTGAATTATGTGGCCTTAAAATTCAACAAGGATGAAGAAGTTTTAAAATCATCAAATAAAAATATCAATTAAAAGAAGTGATTATAAATTAATGGGGTGATAAATAACATCCAATACAGCCCCTTGCTACTCACTTGGATCAAACCATAAGTGGGTTATCCCTCCATTGATGCTATGGTTTCAATGGAAGCGATAATTAGACTCACGAGGGAGGAATTGGAGAAATAAAGAAAACAATAAAAAGAAAATGATCACTCCACCGTTGTGTGAATAATTTCACAAGATTTGGAGTGAATAAATTCAAACCTTGAGGAAATGATATAAAATTAAGATGTATAAGAATAGAATAATAGTATAATAAGAACTTTTATTAAGAAACTATTATGAATTAAAATAACATACATGCGAAAGACAAACTTGAGACAACAAAATCACAACATAACATTACAATGAAAGAAATCTCAAAATATGATAAAATCATCCAACAAAAATACCTTAAATAGGCATTTAAAGAGGCTTGGGTCGTGATCCCAATAGTAAAAAGGATCCCACTTGAGTATGGTAGGCCTAGGGTGGTGGAAAGTAAGGGAGAGGAGACTTTTCCACACTTGACCCGAAGTTGCATCCAGTTTGCTTCCACCAAACAGATGCACCTGGAAGATCTTCTAGATGGACGAATTGGAGTGGTTAATAGAAGAAAAAAATGAATCTACGGATGTCCCCTATCTCTCTGTAAAATGTCAGCACAAATGAATATGTGGTTTTAGAGATATGACTAAATTGGTGTGCTGATTTTATGGGACTCAGAATCTAGCACATAATTTTATCTCCAAATTGGGCTGCCTTAATAGCCACCATGGAGGCCGAATTAGCACTGGATCCTGAAGAATGATTTGTTCCTCTATATGTCTGCTAGAATCCCAAGAAATTTTCGCTTCATTGGGACTGTATGTTGGCCCCTAAATTCTCATCAGTGGGCTGGTGTCCAATATTCCTTCTCCAAAATTGTTTGCATGAAATCCCATTTTGGCGGTCTTCCAATGTGAATCTTCCAACACTCCACAAGTATGAATTGTTCCAAAAATAATTAGAAACCTGAAAATTAAATATGAAAATAAAATCAAGATCATTGGGTACTTTAAATGATGTTAAAAAATGTACCACATAATAGTGCATTTTAAGAAGGAATTACAATCATAATGTGAAATGACGTTCAAAGTGTAAAATGCACTAAAATGGTGTTTATGAATAATAAAGCACATGAATATTATATATATTAACAATGAATAATAGCCTAATTTAGTGACTAATCAAAACTACTACAAAACGGGCATTTAACAATGATGGTATTTATCAGTGCTAGAAAAAAGCACTAATAAATGACATCTTTATCAATGCTAAAAAAGTGCTGATAAATTTAACCCTTTATGAGTGCTTTATTTTTAGTGTTGATAAAGGGTACCCTTTATCAATGCTTTATTTTTAGCGCTCATAAAGGAATCCTTTATCAGTGTTTTTTAGCACTGATAAAGATCTAAAAAAAATAAAATGAAATAATTAAATAAATAAAAAATAAAAAATGAGTTTATTAAAAAAAACATGGCAATTTTTTTTAATTAAATAATTATTGATAAAAATGAATAAATTGATTATACTATATATAAATTATAAATACTAATAAATAGTATGTATTAAATATATAGATATATACAAAATGAAAATCAAACAAATTAAAATTAAAAATAAGTAAATTGAGAAAAATATTAAACATTTTATTAATTTGATGATTATTGATAATGTTAATAAATATTATACATTAAATATATAGATATATATTAATGTACATAAATATGATTTATATAATAAAAAATATTATTTATTCTTTACATTAAATAGTAATATATTTAGTGAATAATGGTTTATAATTAAAAATTAATATGAATTAAAAATACTGACTAATTGCATCGAGTATGGACATAATTGAATGTCATTTAATTTTTCAATTTATAACATAGATCAAATGTATTAAATTGATTTCACATATACATAATTAATGTATTTTTATATACATACGCACACACATAATTTTTCTTGAATTTAATCGATTTATATTATTTATTTATATATTTATTTACTATGTTTTAATATTTTCAATATTTATTCATCTTTATTTCAATATATATCCATTTTTTAATGATTTATATTAATCAAAATTATCCAAATTTTTAATAGTGTATACTCATTTTTAATTAATCAATTTTACTCATTTTTAACATACATAAACTTAAGATTAAATATTCATTAATAATGTTAAAAATAAATTTTTTATAAAAAATTTATAAATAAAAAAATTTATAAATATATATTTACTATTTTTAAAAAATTATAATTATAAATAAATAAATAATATTTGTTTTAAAAATATTTATATAATTATAAATAAATAGTTATAAAATTATAATAAATTTATTTAAATAATGAATATATTTACTATGTTTATATATATATATAATTATATAAATATATATAATGATATAGATATTTTTTCAAAAGTATTTATATAATTATAAATAAATAATTATATATTCAAAGAATTATAAAATTATTATTTTATAAAAAGTATTATTATAAGTATTATAATTATATATAATAATTATACATTTTTAAAAAGTATTTTTTTTAAAATTATTATTAGTATTTATCTGCGCTTTTTTAGCACTGATAAAAATAGAGATTTATCAGCACTGAAAAATCACTGATAAAGATTCATTTTATCAGTGCTTATTAACTTAGTACTGATAAAAGGTATCTTTATCAACACTTTTTTTGAAGTGCTGATAAAAGTGTCATGATCTATTTTAATAACTCTAACCATCGTGAACCAGTTCGCGATATCCAAAGCTCTCTGTGGAAGCGACCTGTTCTCGACACTCCTCGTTGTCGAATCCAAGCTCGAATCTAGGTTAGAATCAAGGCTCTAACTATTCCGAGGATCAAATCCAAGTCTCGAACAATTCAATGGTTAAACGTAACCACAACTCAAATGAAATCTAGATTTTTTGATATCTCTAATTTCCCTCAGTTATCCACTGAACCTTCTCATCCCACATCTGTGTATCCCAACAAGTCTAGTTGCACTATCCTATAATAAAACAACCCAAAATTCATATTTTTTTAGATATATTGAAGTATCGCATTCTCCATTATCATGTGGGTATCCTTGGGACAACATTGGTACCATGTGACTTGAAATATATCAAACCCAATGTTGGGTCATGTTATTGTGAGGTATAATCGACTCCCAATATCTATATTCCATGAAATTTACCTCTTTGCAATCATAAAATTTTAAAAAATTCATCCATATAGCGGTCGGTGTTGTCATTAGTTTGGAATATTACATTGCAAATCACTTGGATGATGAAATATCTGACATCATTAGGGTCTTATATTATGTCATGCAGCAATTGACACAGAGAGGGTTGAGTGAGGAGGAACTGAAATATAGGGTTATCCCCTTCCATTTGAAAGGTAATTCTAGAACATGTTTCCAAAAAATGGATGATGAAATATCTGACACATGAGAACAACTATATAAATATTTTCTCATGAAATTTATTCCTATAATAATGAGCACCAAAATATGGTGTAAAATTAATAGATTTATTTATGATGACTGTGAACTATTTCATGAGGCTTGGGATAGATTTAAGGGTCACTTATGAAATGTAACAATTAAATGATTCTGATGAATCTGTAAAATCAGATGAGAAAAAACATTATATATATTTGATTTTTTGCCTTATTTATTTTACTACTTCTTGAAAAAATATAATTTTTTAGTTTTTATTTTTAAAATATTTCAATTTGAATTTAAATAATATGACATAAATTATATAAAAAGAAAAATCAAAGAGGTTTAAGGTTCTATAATCCTTGGACTATATTATATAAGAAAAAATGATTTTGAGATAAAATGTAATTGATATTTTTATTTGGTTGTTGAAATATAGTTAGAAAATAAAAAATTGGAATGAATCATTTTCTAGGAAAAATATTAGCATCATGGCGTTTTAAGAAACAAAATACTATTTCATTACGTTGTGCAGAAGAAGAGTACATTGTTGATATAATTTATTGTTCTCAATACTATCGATCAAATTTTTTCTAAATTTGATATTTTATTTGAAAAGTAACTTATTTGACGAGAAAAGATTTCTATTATTTAAATTTTAAAGAATATTTTAAACTATTAAAGAATAAATTTTATACCACTAGATTTAATTAATTTTGATAAAATAAAATATTAACATTGATTGGTGTAAATTTAATAAATAAGTTTTAATAGAATCTATTTTGTTGAAATAAAAATTATTTTTCATGGATAAAATCATTACACATTTATAATATCACTTCAATTCAAAGTTCTTAGTTTGGATTTAATAATTTAATGACATTTTATGTTCACTATGGATTCTTAATTCTATTGAATTTTATAGTTTACTAAAATAAACTTAAGTACATTTTTATGTCTTTATAGTGGTAATATGATGCCCCAAAGATGTGGCTATCTCAATTACATGACATAAAAAAATGTTTCGTTACAATATATTACCATGACCTTTTATGTTAAGAGTTTTACAGAATTAAGACAAAAAATTAACTAAAAAACTCATGTATTTTTAAACTAATAGACATGTTTTGGAACAATATATGCAATAAATTAATCTATAAGAAGCATTCATTGTTCTTATTCGAATCAAGCTCCTCATGTCACATTTTTCTTTTTCATATCAAGATCCTCATGAATATATTTGATCCAATTATCATCCATTTCACTCCAAATGATTTAGGCTCTACTTGGGAAAAAATGAGGGTTTTTAGAGTCTTACTCTTTCAAGTTTTTACTGAAACTTTCCGACCACCAATGACATTTTATTCATTGGTTTAAGTAGTTCATGTATTTATTGTTTTTTATAAAAATATATCCATATTTTAAATGATAACCCACTCATTAATACTTCTTAAAAATAACTTCATTTATTTCATCACACATTTAAAAAACACTATGTATGTTTTACTTTAATCCATCTAAAAACAGATCACTCTTTAACATTTCATTTTGGTTCCACCCTTATAAATATATGATTACCATCCATGTAATTCTCAAAAATGGGAGGCATTAACCTTTGATAATGAATATCTTATGTGTATTTATTTATTTATTATATAAAATGAATATTTTATAAACACAATAGGATATATTTACTTTATCTTAGATGATTCAAAGCTTCAATCCAATGTATCTTATTTTCTCATTATCCTCCTCACTCAATGATTGATTATTTGGAGAGATCTATTTGCATTTTTTTATCATCATTCTTGATTTACTATCGGCATATCCCTATGGGAAACAATGTTTACACAGTAAAATCATTATCAATCGAATTAATTTATTGTTTCATATTTATGTTTAATTTATTTATTTTTCAGTATTATTCATATAATAATTGTTTTCTTGTACATGTGGATTCTTTTGTTCAAGATGATATGTTTTTTTTGAATATAATCATGCTCATGTGGGATTGGAATTCAATCTTATAACTGAGATAATAAAAATGAGAAAATGCGTCAAGAATGCATACAACCATCAGGAAAAGGTGAATTCCTACTACTTATTTAATTAATTTTGTCATAATTCTATCTAATAATTGTAAGTTAATTTCCTTATAATTTTATTTAATACTTATTTCATTTTTAAAGATCTTTTGGGAAGTCATATTTTACTTTCAACTATCTACAACAAGCCACAAAAGAGATAAAATGATTTTTTTCTACCAATGTAATCACATTTTCCATATTCATTGCCTTTCTTTGTCGAACTACCAACACTGCATATTGATTCGATGTTGTTAATTGAAAAACCTTTCTCATTGTTGAAATACAAGAGAGTAGAGGAATCTCATGTTCCCATTGTGGAAAATTATCATGATATAATGGGTACATGAGCTTCTTCTACTCTTCTAACTTTCAACAACGAGATTTTTTTTTGGGTAATAACATCGATTCAATATACAGTGCTGGAATTTAAACATAAAAATACAGTGGAAATGTGGTTACATTGGAAGTTAGTATTTTTTTGAGACTTTGGGACGTGTAATAATCAACCACACCTCAATCTGATACACGGTGTGATCGTTATGACTCCAAGTACTTCTTTTTATTTAAAATTGACAGGAATTTTAGTAAAAAGGGAAACTGACATACTCAAAACAAAGAAAAAATATTCTTATTATTTTGATACTTTATGGAAATGATACATAAGTCAATTGGGATGTGTAGGAATCATTCGAACCTCAATTCGATGCACGGTGTGATCACTATGGCTCAATGTGTCTATTATCAGTTTAAAATCGATAATTTAGTTCAAAAAATGTCACTCACTAAAAATAAATAAAATAGGATCAGATTTTCTTAATAATATAAGAAATAGATTCATAAGTAATTTTTGATGTGTGAGAATTAGTCTCACATCAAACCAATACATTATGTGATCCGTATAGGTCAAAGTGTGCGTTTCCAGTTTAAAATGATATTTTAGTAAGAAAAACAAATGATGTAATCAAAATTAAGAAAAAACATTCATATTATTTTGATACTTTAGGAAAATGATCCATAATTAAATTGAGACTTGTAGGAATTAGCCATACTTCAATCCGATGCACGGTGTGACCGATATGACTCCAAGTACATCTTTTTATTTAAAAATGACACCAATTTTAATAAAAAGGACAACATACCTACTCAAAACCAATAAAATGCATTCATATTATTTTTATAATTTAGTAAAATGATATATAAGTCATTTTAGATGTTTAGGAATCAACCGTACCTCAATCATATTCATAATGTGACTGATATGACTCTAAGTGCGTCTTTTTATTTAAAAATGATATCAATTTAAAATAAAGGACAACTCACCTAATCAAAACTGAAAAAACACATTCATATGGTTTTTATACTTTAGGGAACTGATCCATAAGTCATTTTTAACGTGTAGGAATCATCTTAAACTCAATCTGATACACAATGTGCCCGGTAGAACTCAATGTGTCCATTATCATTTTAAAAATGACAGTTTAGTTCAAAAAATGTCACTCACTAAAAACTAGGAAAACTTGCTTGAATTTTCTTGATAATTTTGGACATTGATTAATAATTCATTTATGACATATAGGAACCAGTATAATGTAAAACTGATACATGATGTGATTGGTATGAGTTAAAGTGCATGTTTCCAGTTTAAAATGACATTTTAGTAAAAAAGACAAATGACATACTCAAAACCGAGTAAACACATTCGGATTGTTTTCATTCTTTATGAAAACAATACATAATCCATTTAGGGTGTGTAAGAATTATCATAACCTCAATATAATTCATATTTTGATTTATATGACTCCAAATGCATCTTTTTCTTTAAAATCGACATCAATTTTAGTAAAAAGGACAAATCACCTACTCAAAACTGATAAAACACATTCAGATTGTTTTGATACTTTAGGAAAATGATCCAAAAATTATTTTTGATGTGTAGGAATCATATTCACCTCAATATGATACATGATGTGTTCAATATGACTCAATGTGTCTGTTATCAATTTAAAATCAACATTTTAGTTAAAAAAGTGTCACTTACTAAAAACCAAGAAAATGCTCTCAAATTGTCTTTATAATTTAGGAAAATGATTCATAATTCATTTGTGATGTTTAATAATTGGTATCATGTCAAATTTACACACAATGCGACCAGTATGAGTCAAAGTGCGAGTTTCCAGTTTAAAATGACATTTTAGTAAAAACGACAAGCGACATACTCAAAACTGAGAAAACCCATTCAGATTATTTTGATACTTTAGGAAAATGATCCATAAGTCATTTGAGATGTGTAAGAATATTCCTCACCTCAATCCAACGCACGGTGTGACTGGTTTGACTCCAAATACATTTTTCAATATATAAGTATCATTTCAGTTTAAAATGCACATCACATTACCTAAACCAAGAAAACGAGCCTAGATTGTTTTCTCTTCACTTAAATTATATATTAATACATTAATTTTATAATTTCATGGTTTTTTGGTGTTTTGGTGTGTTGTTATAGCACACTACACTAGTGTTACGGTGTGCTGGAACAATACACTATAGTATACCCCTTTATCATCACTTTTTTAGCACTGATAAAGGACTTGGGATTTTAATCTCTCTCCAACAGTTAACACTTATCTAGTGACGATAAAGGCCATTTTAGCACTGTTAAAGGAATATTTTTTAGTAGTTTTAGAACATCCACTTTAAAATTTAAAAAAACACCTCACTTTCACCTTTAAAACAACAAGTACTAATATAAAATAAACCCCCTTTTAATGGAAACCATTTTACTTTTCAAAAACCACTTTGAAAAAACCAAGTAAAACTTTATATTTTAAATACTCACCTACGACATCCTATGAACTGTCATGTGTGCATCCCACTTCAGCTTATATCATCCATTCATATGTACCAACATGCACTTTCCACACACACACATATATGTGAACATTCATAGGAAATACCAAGGGCCACACATATCATTTTTCCATAAAAACCAATCATTTCCAATTTAATTCTCATTTCACATTTTATAAAACCTTTCAAAATTAGAATCATTCTCCACTTACCCTTTGAAACATAAAATTCCATTATAAAAGAATCCTTTCCCCCTTTTTAAAACTCAATTTTTCACTTTGAAAGCCCTTTTCAAAAATCATTTTTCTTTAAAAAATCCACTCACACCAACCAACATCAGACCAAGGCATCATCCATACCAAAATAATTGAAATAGGGAACTAGAGGTCATGAATACCCCAATCACATGGTTTAGAAGACCATGCACTGAGTATGCACCAACCATTGGAAGCATATTAAATCATGCATATGGGATCCACATGGTTTTCTATGCCATGTAAGCTCACCATGTAACACTATCTCACTTCCATCATCATCCCCCAACCTACATAAGCTCACCGAACTAAACAAATACTAACAACATAATCCAAAGCAAAAAATAAAGACTTGAAACCCAACTACCCTTGGTGACTCAGGTTTCTTGATGAGTGGTCCCGTGCCTCAAAAATCCTATCTCATATCTACCAGACATCCCAAATAATAAGGGCCTCATCTGATATCATTTTTTCATGAACCAACCCGGGTCAACCCCAAACCAGTCACCTGATTCGGCCCGTAATAAGGCCCGTGAGGCATTCCTGATCCTCCCAGGATGGAAACTAGTGCTGGGCATCAGGATAAAACTATCGAGAAATATTTAACCCATAAATAAGTAAAAAAATAAATGAATATAAAATAAAAAATAAAAATAAACACTAGTAGTGGAAATAAAATAAAACACACATACCTCCACGTGACCCTATGGGTCACCACTGACCAGTAAACCAATGTCGCACCACAACGACCGAATTCGATATGGAAGCAGCACCAGAAGATAATAGAAATTATGAAACTATATGCATGAGTATTAAAAATAAATAGGTATTCCCAAAATAAACTATTCCCTATGAATTATCTTTTAAAAAAACCAAGTCATGCCAGTTTAAAAATAATACATAAAAATAAGGTTTTCTATTCTTAAAAAAAGTGACAAGCTTTCAATTTTAAGAAAAATACCTTTCCATTAAATTTTCCAAAATAATTTCCAAAACATGAAAAATCATTTCAATAAATTACTTTAAAATAAAAACACTACTCGAACATGTATTTTAATATGAAATAAAAAGAAAGGGTATCACTTTATACAAATACTAGAAAATAGATGAAAGTAGTGTATGTGTGAAACAGGTGTCATAGGATCAAGTAACAAAAGTTCCAAAAAAATGAAATTGTAACATAAAAATATGTAATCATGGGAGTTTCCTAAACATCTCTAAAATAAATTTCTAGATGTAATCGGTTCAGACTCATCTACCAGTATATGGTGCAGCTCCATAGTCAATCATCAACCTGGCTACACTAAACTAGCCTCGCTAGTGGAACATCCCACCCAGCCTCTCACACATCCAGAGGGTACCAACCCGCCTAATTAGGGTTGATAAGAAACCGTCATTCGACCCTCTAAATGACACTTAGGAATCCCATGATAATAGTATGTGGAGAATTATGAGGTCATCACTTGTGTGGCATTAACCATAATCCACAAATGCCACCATGATTTTCTATCCTAGACTCTGACACCATCTATGTGAAGACCCTATCATTGGGAGGATGAACATAGAGATTCCCATCACACATAGAACCTCTTAAAGTTCCAAATGGGCTTACACATTTACCATTTCAAAACCATTTCCACAAAACTAGGGTGAAAAGATCATTCATGTTGAGAAGAAGCCAAACAGACCTTTCAAGTCATTTAATTTCCAAACTACACTTCAAGGTGCCAAATGGGACAAGTTTTAGATAACACAATTAACCAAATCCATTGATTTATAAGAAACACACTTCACATGTTAGGAATTATTTAGAAAACTATTTTAAACATTTAGGATACTTCACATTTAAAGGAAAGATTGTAAATAGGTTTAGAAAAATTATATAAATAAATAATTTTTTTCCAAGAGGCACAACCAATTTTCTTAACATATATACACTACGGGAAAAATGGGTATTTGCGACGGGTTATTTGCGACGGGGATAAATCCTGTCGCAAATAGCCCCGTTAAAAATTTATTTGCGACGGGGGTATTTTCCCGTCGCCAATAAGTAGTCTTTTGCGACGGGTTAGCTTTCCCCGTCGCAAAAGAACTGGCGCGCTTTGCACGCCAAATCGCGGGAAACGTATTTGCGACGGGCGGTTATTGCCCGTCGCAAATAACCGGAGGCGGTAAAAGGTATTTGCGACGGGAATATACCCCCGTCGCAAATAGTATGTCGGCAGGTTATTATTTGCGACGGGACCCGTCACAAATAACTATTTAACCGTTGACCGTAATAAATGATGGCTAAGGTATTTGCGACGGGTACCGTCGCAAATAATATTATTTGCGACGGGTATCCCGTCGCAAATGGACCCGTCACAAATAATCTAACCTATAAATACCCCATCCGTTTTTTTCAATTCATTCTCAAACTCCATCTTCTCCTTCTCTCAAAATTCTATTTCTAGAGTAGAGCGTTTCTTAAGTTTAATTTTTTTTCCGGAGTTGATATTGAAGTTTTCAAGAACGATCAGAGATCAACCTCAGATCAATTTTAAAGGTATTTATGTTCATTTTAATTTAATATTTATTTTTAATTTTTTATTAGTTTCAATTATTCTTAATTAGTTGTAATTTAATTATGTTTACATTGTTTTGTTACTTAATAAATTTAAATTATTAGTATTGTTCATAGTTAATGGTAATTAGGAATAATTAGTAATAATTTTCAATAATTAAGAATAAATGCTAATAATTAGTAATAAATACCAATAATTAGGAATAATTACATTATTACATTATTAGTATATTTTATTATTAATATTAAAATAATATAATTTTTTATATTATATACAATTCTCCTTTCATCTGTGTGTTTTCTGTCTCCACATGTAATATTTGTATGTGGAGACAGAAAACACACAGATGAAAGGAGAATTGTATATAATATAGAAAATTATATTATTTTAATATTAATAATAAAATATACTAATAATGTTATTATTCCTAATTATTGGTAATTATTCCTAATTATTGGTAATTATATGAATAATTACCAATAATTAGCAATAATTAGGAATAATTAGTAAAAATTAGTAATAATTACCAATAATTAGTAATAATTACCAATAATTAGTAATAATTAGTAATAATTATAAATAATTATCAATAATTAGTAATAATTAGTAATAATTAGTAATAATTAGTAATAATTACTAATAATTACCACTAATTAGTAATAATTAGTAATAATTAGTAATAATTACCAATAATTAGTAGTAATTAGTAATAATTAGTAATAATTAGTAATAATTAGGAATAATTAGTAATAATTACCAATAATTAGTAATAATTACCAATAATTAGTAATAATTACCAATAATTATCAATAATTACCGATAATTACCAATAATTAGGAATAATTACCAATAATTAGGAATAATTACCAATAATTAGGAATAATTACCAATAATTAGTAATAATTAGTAATAATTAGGAATAATTACCAATAATTAGTAATAATTAGTAATAATTACCAATAATTAGTAATAATTAGTAATAATTAGTAATAATTACCAATAATACGTAATAATTAATAATAATTAGTAATAATTACCAATAATTAGTAATAATTAGTAATAATTACCAATAATTAGTAATAATTAGTAATAATTAGTAATAATTACCAATAATTAGTAATAATTACCAATAATTAGGAATAATTACCAATAATTAGTAATAATCAGTAATAATTAGAAATAATTACCAATAATTAGTAATAATTAGTAATAATTACCAATAATTAGTAATAATTACCAATAATTAGTAATAATTAGTAATAAATAGTAATAATTACCAATAATTACCAATAATTACCAATAATTACCGATAATTACCAATAATTAGGAATAATTACCAATAATTAGTAATAATTAGTAATAATTACCAATAATTAGTAATAATTACCAATAATTACCAATAATTACCAATAATTACCGATAATTAGTAATAATTAGTAATAATTAGGAATAATTACCAATAATTAGTAATAATTAGTAATAATTACCAATAACTAGTAATAATTAGTAATAATTACCAATAATTACCAATAATTACCAATAATTACCGATATTACCAATAATTAGGAATAATTACCAATAATTAGGAATAATTACCAATAATTACCAATAATTAGTAATAATTACCAATAATTAGTAATAATTACCAATAATTACCAATAATTACCGATAATTACCAATAATTAGGAATAATTACCAATAATTAGGAATAATTACCAATAATTAGGAATAATTACCAATAATTACCAATAATTAGTAATAATTACCAATAATTAGTAATAATTACCAATAATTACCAATAATTACCGATAATTAGTAATAATTAGTAATAATTAGGAATAATTACCAATAATTAGTAATAATTAGTAATAATTAGTAATAATTACCAATAATTAGTAATAATTAGTAATAATTAGTAATAATTACCAATAATTAGTAATAATTAGGAATAATTAGTAATAATTACCAATAATTAGTAATAATTAGTAATAATTAGTAATAATTACCAATAATTAGTAATAATTATTAATAATTACCAATAATTAGTAATAATTAGTAATAATTAGTAATAATTACCAATAATAGTAATAATTACCAATAATTACCAATAATTACCAATAATTACCAATAATTAGTAATAATTAGGAATAATTACCAATAATTAGTAATAATTAGTAATAATTAATAATAATTACCAATAATTAGTAATAATTAGTAATAATTACCAATAATTAGTAATAATTAGTAATAATTAGGAATAATTACCAATAATTAGGAATAATTACCAATAATTAGGAATAATTACCAATAATTAGGAATAATTACCAATAATTAGGAATAATTACCAATAACATTAGTACTATGAAAATAATAAAAAATTTATATAATATTAAAATTATCAATATTTGTAACAGGTTTTGCTTTATTCTCAACATATTCAATTCTTAAAGGGTCAATTTTTAGGTCTATCTCAATAAAAAGTTTGCGTCAGTCGTGTATGATGTAAACTCTTTAATTATCCTTGCTTGAGTGTTTTTTCTAACAAATTATTCAAAACCAGTAATGCTTTTATATTTTATAGAAAAATATGGAACAACGAGGTCGTCAACAATCATTATTAGGTGACCGCATATGGATAAATCAATGTAGAAATCCAAACGGTTCTGGTTTAAATCCAGTATATGTAGAGGGTGTGGAGACTTTTTTATCATTTGCGGAATCAAATCTAGAATTTGTTTCAGAAGGCAAAATAAAATTCCCTTGTAGAAAATGTGCATTGAGAACGTTTGACACGTTTGACAAAGTGGGGGGATATCTCTTGCGTTTTGGTTTTCAACCAGATTATGTTTTTTGGTATCAAAATATGAATTTTTTTCTATTCGTAGTTTCTGTCTCATTATGAAATATTAATAATATTATATTTTGAAATAGCAATATTAATATGAATAATAATATTATTTATATTTTATAATATTAAATTATATATATATATTAAAATTTTATAATATTATAATTTAATTATATTTTTTTATAATATTTGAATTATTTTAATATTTGAATGTAAAATAATTCTATTATTTTTATATTAATTAAAATAACTTATTAATATATTTTTTATTTATGAATTATAATTATAATATTATTATATTAATTAAATCATTTATTAATATTCTATTATTTTTTATTTTTGAATTATAATTCTATTATTATTATATAAATTAAAATAATTTATTAATAATTTATTATTTTTATTTGTGAATTATAATTCTATTATTATATTAATTAAAATCATTTATTAATATTTTATTATTTTTTATTTTTGAATTATAATTGGATTATTATTATATTAATTAAAATAATTTATTAATAATTTTTTTTTTATTTTTTTATAGTATTTGCGACATGATACTATGCCCATCGCAAATAGTATTATTATTATATCCATTAAAATAATTTAATAATAGTTTTTATTTTTTTTAAAAAAGCAATTGCGACGGGGCCCGTCGCAATTACTATTTGCGACGGGCCCATCGCAAATAACTGTTGCGACGGGGCCCATCGCAATTGCTTTTTTTTAAAAGCTTTTACAAATATACGGAGTATTATTTGCGACGGAAAGGATCCCTGTCACAAATAATAGCTTCAGTGACGGGCCCGTCGCAAATAATTGTTGTTGCGACGACGTTTTCTACAACGGGTCATTTGCGACGGACCCCCGTCGCGAACGACCATTTGCGACGGGATCCCGTCGCAAATGACCCGTCGCAAATACCCATTTTTCCCATAGTGATATACCACATAAATATAAAAACATAATTTTAAAATACTCAATAAATAAAGGAATTCAAATTAAAGGCTCACGCATAGGGAACCTATCTCAATAGAAATAGAATCAAGCTAAAACACCATGGAACTCAATGTCTTTGACAACAACAACACAAATCTTCCCTTTTTCTGCTTACATGAATATGCACCTTCACATATATATAAGGACACCTAGTCCTTATTTACATGTTTTCATGGACAAATATGTATATGGGGGTCCTTACATATATGATTATATGTGCCTATACCCCTTTACACTTACACACATGTGCATTTTTCATATATATATATATATATATATATATATATATATATATATAAGCACACCAATCCCCGATGTATATATTCGCATTTCCATGAGTGAATATATACAAAGGGGTAACTTACACATATATATATATATATATATATGTCTACCTATGCATACGCTCGTAAGTCGCCTTCAACTCCGGTGACTCGAAACCGCTTCAAGAATGACTAAGATGTGCTACAAAAATTCCAAGAACCCTAAAATCACCAAAATACCCCAAATAAAATTGAAATAATAAAAAAGGTGGAAGAAACCAACCTTAAATGATTATGGGAAAACTAAAATGGTCCAATATGCTTCACCTTCGGTGGAGAATACCAAAACACACATGAAGAAGACCCAAAAAACCCATTATAATCCCTAAAAACATAAAAGAGAATAAAAAATTAGTTTAACCCTCACCCTAGGATTCATATGAACAAGTATGGGTGATGGGTATAGGAAAAACACCAAACCAAGGGATGAGGAGGGAGCATGAGTTCTTACCTCAAAAGATCGACCCCAAATCCCCAAGAAATATGGTGGATTTTCCTTGGAAAGAGGGAGATAAGAGGGATGGGTGCTGCATGTCCATGGAGTAAGGGAGGGGGGATATCACATGATGTAGAAGGGATAAGGGAGGAAAGAAAAAGGGAGTAAATAAAAATAAGGAAAAAAGAAAAAGAAAATAAAAACCAAAATTTTAAAATACTAGGAAACCTGCACGGTTTGCATATGGTTTACCAAATCATGTAAAAACCATGCACTGGCCACTACCTAGGTTAGGCACCCCCTTACATGGTTACCCATAGGCAGATGTATAGTTGAGAGAACCATGCTCAAACCATGCCACTCAGCACTATCAACTCATAGATCCCAATCACACGCTTGCCGCACAGTTTAATATACCATGCTCAAGACGTGATCCACATCATAGACCCACCTAGGCACCCTCACATGTACGTAACAGTTACTACTAACCATGCGGGATAATTGTGCAACAACTAGAAAGCATATAAAAATTTAAATTTCATCCCTCCAACTACCGAAACTCAAAATTGAGGCTAAAAATAATTAATATTTCAAGGTTGGGGTGTGACAGGGGAGATGGCCATTACACTTGAGGTTATTTCAATTATGTTGGGTCTCCCCATCAATGGTGCGACTATTATGGGACGAGTGGATGAAAATTATTTTGATATAATTTATAAATTACTCGGCATTGAGGTCCATGATGATGGCTGGTCCATCATCGACAGTTGATTATGAGTGCAATTAATAGAAGAGTACTTCACTCATCTAGATGATAATGCTGATGAGATCATCATGCTATGATTTTTATGTACATACATATTGAGGCTTATCACTGGCACGATCTATGTTGATTAGTCGACTACATTTTTACATTTGTTGTATTTACCATTATTGGATGACTTGGACCAGACATGGTGATATAGTTGGGGATCTGTCTATCTTTCATATACATACATGGAGATATACATATCATGTTGCATCGATACGATAAATATCATGAGATGTGTTATTCTGATACAAATGTGGACATGAGAGCACATCCCTCGTTTAGATCCACATGCATGAGCGCTATTGCCTGCCGATATTTTAGCAGAGACTCTGCATGGATGATGGTATGTTATTCCTTATAATGTAAAAATAAAATGTATAACTTTCTATTATGAAATATGAGTATAAAAATATAGTAAGCCTCGGTTTTCATACATTAAAATTACATAACCTTTATGGAATACTTAAAACATCTTACAAACAGATGCTCAAAGACCATACTAGTCTAGTGCCTTTGGAAACAAGGAAACATAAACACGGGTACATAAATGATCTACATAATCTCCCACTAGTTTCTTCTTGACTAACACATTTATTATACACATCAAACATAATAAATATATTCATAACATGGGGGGATGAAATATAAAAAGGGGTGAACTCATATGCTCTGTAAGGGTAAACAAGGAAGATACATAAGAATAATCATGAGTATAAGGGTATGAGAACATGATCATGAAAATAGAATAACATACCCTATATATCAAAGATCATAAATGTGAATCATGTCATAAAGCTTGGAAGTTTATAAGATATGAATAATAAGGAAATAAAGAACATAAGCTAGGAAAGAATAACATAGGAATAAAACATGGAATTGTGGTACCCACATAAGCATATAATATGATTTCAATAGTAGACATTAAATTGCTTCCAAGATTATCTTGGTAGTACGGGTTCACTCCCTATACCATCTTGGTAGTCATGGTTCGCTCCCATAGCCATATTAGTAACATGAATTCACTCCTCATACTATATTGGTAGTCATGGTTCATTCCCATGACCATCTTAGTAGTCAAGGTTCATTCCCAAGACCATAGTAGTTCATCTCATGAGATATAAATCTTTACATAATGCATTGGAGGGATATATAGGTCCCACCCATATCATAATGAAATCATACATACATGTGCTATAAGACCCCAACCTTAAACCTTACTTAATCTTGAGGTATTACAAGATTACACATTGAGGATCTTTTTAGTTTTAGAGTTTTAGAGAATTATATCATAAAACTTTCATTACATTCCACATTTAAAAAAAGTGGTTACATAAAATATAGTATTAATTTTTCCCATCAACAGAAACATATTTAAAATAAAACATGTATTCTTTCTTGACACTTCCTTGACACTATCATCATATCATGTACCATTCCCTTGACCTGTGAAAAACATTTCAAAAACCTGGGATGAGCATAAAAAGCTCAGTAAGGGTTTTAAAAAGTATGGAAAGGAAACATGAGTACATATATATATATGAATTAAATCATACATTACCCATAAAATGTAAGCACTTTAACATACCTCATAAATCATGAATAAATCATAGAAATCATAAGACATAAAGGTAACTTGAGGCATTCATAACATTCTTACATAGGGAGTAACCCTCTTGGTTACGTTTGGAATACCCATCACAGTATATTCCCTAAATCTCTTCGTAGAAACCTTAACGCTTAACTCCTTCACGTTACCAAATGCATTGGAGAGCTATATCGGGCTCACCCGCCCTTAGTTTATCACGGAACCACCCGTCTTCATAACAATGCCTAAGAACCATAACATAATCATAGAACATAACATAAGCATAAAGGAAAGATAACATTCCCACATTGCAATAACAATATAACATTTTAAGATATTGAAATAATTAATCCATTCTAAAAACCATTTTCAAAACCATTTAAAACATTTAATAAAGAGTTTTTTAAATCAAAGTGTCCCATACCACATTGAAGCTTTTAAAATTTTAAACCATTAATATCCATATAAATAATTCCTTAAAACCATTTTACAAACATGGATATTAATGAGAAATATTTATAATATTAAATCATTAAAACATTTAAAACGATATTTTAGTTAAAGGGTTTTTAACAAAATGAGAGACACTTGAATACAATAACTGAGGAATAAAATTTAATCAAAACTTTATAATATCATGAGAATAAAGGTATTCATGATATAATATTACAAATGATAGTATATACACCATATAATAGTTAATTGGTGCATAACAACAATGAAGTCTCAATGGAAATGTAAATTGAGATGAAATCCATTATAAAGATGGTATCCTTAAATTAAGGATAAATAAATCTCATAATTGTGTGAGACAAATATAAATACACCCAATATAAGTGTATATTAAGTGTAAAATAATAAAAGGTCATTCACACATATTCAAAGGATGACATATTCAATAACTACATGTTGAACCCAAAGAAATCGAAATTGGGTTAATAAGTTCCCTTGACAGCCTAACGGCGTCACATCAAATTTTAGAAAAAGAGTTGATGAGAGAGATAAAGGGTATCTCATCACTTGGACATAAAATTTATGACAATAAGGATATATATAAGAACATATCCCCACATAATAATATGAAAATTAAAAGACATAACAAAAGAAGACTTTTAAAAAGAGGAGGGTGAAAGGTTCCCTTACCGATTTGGGTAACTTTCAAAACGTACACCCCATGAAAGAAGGACTATACAACATTGATGTAAATACTCATAAACAAAAGTATGTTACACAAATAGTATAATAATGGACAGTATATACACCACTCAAAATAAAATATTGGCAAATGTAGCATGAATCTCACGAAAAAACAAAGTGAGATAAAAAGACCCTTATGAAATTTCGGGAACCTAACGACGCCAATTAAAATTTCCAAAAATGGATTTATGAGATCAAATAGGGTCTCTCATAATATGAACATAAATAGTAAAGAATGAGGAATATAAAATAACATCCCCAAACACAAGAAAGATGAGCTTAAAAGAAATGACACAAAAGGGAGTACTTAAAAAGAAAGAGAGAAGTAGGATCCCTTACCTCGGGTCCGACTTGACTCGATCGTTCTTTAGCCTCCTGAATAATAAAATTGAGTTAATTTATAATTTCTTAAGAACCTTTTTCAATTTAATTATTACTTTTATATCACTTACTACCATGCTATGAACACTATGTAATTATTTAAGTAAATAATGGTCGTTTTGTAGATCATTGCTACTTGAGTCAAAAATAAACTCTTTATAATTACAAGTTGTTCATGTGGTAAAATATATATTATATACAGAATTATATTCATTATGTATATATCATATATATCATATATATCCATTATATACATGAATTTATAATATTACATAACATTTAGAGGTAAGAAATGAAATGCACCGTTCATGGAGACGGTAAGCCGTACGTACACATGAACGCTACTTCCATTTCTATTTCTTATTTAATGGAATTAAAAAATAATGATACATAATAGTATTATAATTAAAGTATGGTATCATATATAATATCATTAAATCTATCCTTTATACTTACCACATATGGTATTAACGAATCAAATCACTTTGAGGGGGCGGTAGTCCGCACTTCCTAAAATGAAGATATCACGTTTAACCATAATGGAAACCATAAAGGTATGCCATAAATGAAAAATACAGAAGCTTAAGTAAAAAATAAAGATATTATATATCATATATAAATATAGTGACATCTTAATGGACACCTTTGAGGGTGTTAAAAGAATATTGAACAATCATCGTTTCGTGAGGCAGAAATTCACCATCCACAGAAACAGTATGTCCTTTAACCATTAGATGTAGGTGTGTGTAAGTGTAGATCAAATAATTCTTATAAAAACATCCTAGTATATTTAATATACTGGATTTGTTACAAAATAAATGAAAAAAAAGAGTTTAGGGGGTTGGAGAAGTAAAATAAAACAAAAGAACACAAGTGAAGACATTACCTTAAAATCGAGCATCTCTCTTTGATTTGAGATCAAAGGATTCCTTGGGAAGACTTATGCCCAAAGTGAGGCTTCTAGGAGTAATAGAGAGATGTGTAGAGACAAAATGAGCAGTGGTTGTCCGAGACAAAGGCTTGAGAGGTGTGGGTAAGGTGGTAGAGGTGGGGGCCTTTTATAAGAGGAGAGGAGGGGCACTCTTGGAAAGTTACAAAATGTTACTTTATTTTCAAATGCGTTTCAGATTTTAAAGGTCCCAAATTGATTTATTTCAAGGATAAGGTGGTAAGGGTTTGAAATATACTCATCCAATAGGTCTTTGAAAAGTGTAAGTTATAGTTTTAACATTATCTTTTCATTTTATTTAAATCCTTTATTAATGAGGTAATCACTGCATCATCATGATGTCATAAATAATTTAATTTATTTAATGTCTAAAATTTATAAAAAATATACCATGATGTAGGAAATATTTTTATATTTCTAATGAATATTTATAGTCAAACATATGACTTGTATAACCCCATTTAAAAATTGTTTTAGTAAAACAACTCATGCTTGTGACATTTTTATTTTAACTTTAAATAAAAAGTTATTTATGTCATTTTCCAACCAAAGTGGCTCCATGGGGTCCCCAAGTTGACCCATAGATTGTCTTGGTCGGCCATGACACTTCCAATGAGGGTAGGGCATGTGTCTAGGTCATTTCATATTATTAAAATATTATTTTTACCTTAAATTACACTAATTACCTCTAATCGCGATTAAAAACTTAAAAGTTACTATTCACCAAAAAATTATTTTAATCCCATTGAAAAACATTTTACATCCTAATGACAAACATGTATGTAGGATTTTTGAAATTCAAATCATAGAAGTGGTAAAGTTTCATTTAAACAAAAAAATCAGTTTTTAAACTACCACTTAGTGGTTTCACTATTCATCAAAAATTGAAGTTTTTCAGAAAAATACCAAAAAATCACCCTAATATATATTTGATATTCTGAATTAAAAAATGATGTCTATTTTACAAAATTCAAAACATATATGTTTCATTAATTAATTTAATAATTAATTCCCGCTATCAAAACAAATAGCGTGTTTTTAAGAAACAATATCTATTAAAAGATTAACACTAGTTTAAGTCCAATTTCAAAGTGAAATTAATTCCAATGACCACCATTAGATTAAATGGTAAAAATATATTCTAAATACACTCTAATATAAATTAAAAATATAATATATCCATATAAATAAATCATATTAAAAGGAGGTTTTGAATTAAAATGCAACATTTTCAATAAAAATGATCTTTATCGGAAAAATAACAAAATTTTACACAAAGTAAATTTTGATGTCCAGATTCTAAAGAAGGATTTTATTTTGTCAAATACAACATATAAAATTGTCAAAAGTATATTTAAAAAGGGTTCTCCATCAAAAAACGTTTAATCAACCTTTTAAAGAATATTAGAAGATTTATGCTTAAAATTGGATTCATTTGCATTTTAAGGCTCAAAAATTTATTGGATAAAAGTAAAAATATTTGACAAACATATATAATCATTTTATAGTTAGTTCCGTTCATTACCGTCATTACAATGGCTAGACGTTAACTACCTTTTAAAATAATATTATTTTATTATTAGAGTGCAACGTAAGATTTCAAAGAAACTCATTGTTGCGTATTGGGTACGCCCTCAAGCATAGAATTCCCTTGAAAGTAATATTAATATTTTATTCAAAAATATGGATAAATATGAAAATGTCATATTCTTTATTTACCTAGGGTGTTACATCCTTCCCCCCTTTTGGGAACTGCGTCCTCGCAATTTTAAAATTGGGCTTGAAAGCTTCATTGAAAATCCCACATCGGAACAAGAGTCAGTAAAACTATCACTTTAAAAGAATGGGAGAGAAGTACAAATGTCACCCGAGTTAACCCATACTAGGATTACAAGTATGAAAATATGGATATGGAGGAAGAAAACAATGGGTCATTTTCTGATGGAGAGTGATAGTAAACATGTCTAGGAGAACGTTAACAACAAGAAGATCACAAACTTGTGATGGGTTAAACAGTATTTGATTCCCGAATAGGAAAAATTAATAGACAACATTTTTGTTTTAAGTTACTTTTCATTGAGGAATTTATTTATGAGATTAACTAAAACATAAGGAAGCATACTTAATTGTCATGTTTACTTTCAACTTTTACTATATTTCTTACACGAACTCATATTTTCTCCAAAAGATGAGTATTTAGGATGACTTGTTCACATTAAGAGAGCTATAATCAACTTATAGAGAATCACATAATACACAAAAGAGAACTATATACTTCCCATGTCTTTAGACCTTAACCAAAACTAAAATCCAAAGTTCAACAAAGACCATTCAATAAATATCTATCCATAAAATTCTACAAAGTAAACCAAAATAATATTGAAACCCAATTCTCTGAAGGATTTAATCACATAGTCTCCTAAGATAAATTTTAACATTTTTCTCCAAAATAACATCAGTTACTCTTACAGTCTCATACTGAAAAGTAATTAACCTAATCACATATCCTCCATGATAGGATAATCATTTCCATTGATAACAAAAAAAATCAACTTATTCTTAATTCACAATATCATCTAACTAAAAAGAATCATTCAAACTAACCAGGGACTTCACATAGTCCAGTGGTAGGCGATAAATACCAGTTTCACTTATGTTGTGAGTTCGATTCCCGCAGCTTCGTCTGACGCGACGGGATGTCACACAGTCTGCGTGTTGTTCCTTTTCAAAAACTATATAATTTTATAACATTCCTCAAAAATAAAAAAATAACCATAACATATTTTAACCACAAAGGCTATCTGATAACTTCCATTTTGAAACCCAAAATGTATTAACCAGTAATTTCCTCAAATTCAAGGATCATATAAACCCAAATGGTTCTTTATAACTATATCCACAAAAGAAAGGATAATTATTCCTTGAATAAAATTTTTGTATATCAAACATCAGGGTTACTATAAAAATTCTTCTAATATAACCCCATCATCAAAAGAGACTTAATACATCTAAGAATTTCACCATCCTAAAATCTACCATAACCCTTGAATCCCTTATATGATGACTTCTTACTCATTCAACATTCTTCATGATCCATTATCCATTCATTTTCAACTTATTCTGAAATAATTCTTTCCTACAAACAAAATCATGAATCATATCCTAAGATTCCAATAATAGAAAAACATATGTTAAGAAATAATCCATACCTTTCATTATTCATTGTGAGTTTATCCATCCTCAATCGGAATGGCATTAGGTATTGGTAAATGAATATTTGTATGATCTTGGTGACCCCATTCCCGAAACTTCTTCATAGGACATGTGTTTTCATAATGACCATGCACACCACATTTAAAACATTCAATTGATCCTTCAGAAAGAACTTCTTTCCCATTCATAGAGTCAACTAGATACTTCCTTTTTCCATGGCAGGTTCTTGCTTTATGACCTTCATTTCTACATCTATATTATATTTCTGTCCCTTTGAAACATTTTCCTATGTGTCTCTTTCCACATATTGGACACATAGGTTTTTGAACATACTAACCTTTATGATTATTACCTGAACTTCCGTAGGGATTTTTTTCTCGCATACATGATGCCTTATAAAAATCACTAAGGTTCAGGTGGTCAATCATGACTCCAGATAGTTGGTTGAGGATAACCACAAGAGTTCTCATTGTAGCTCCCATATCATTCAGTTGTTCTTTCATAAAACCATCACAATTTTCTTCAAATCCATTGTTACTTTAGTGTATGCTAGATCCAACCATTTACTGAAACCAAAAAGGTCAGTGTGAGTATATCAGTAAAATCATCAAATAAAAAAGAGAAAGATAAACACCAAGATATACTTATCCAAGTTATCTCAAACTCATTCTAACTTTAAAAAAAACGATGAATCCATCTAATATACTAACCATTGTGGTTATACACAACTTGTCACTTTTTCTTAAACAACACCCTAACCTCTAAAGTTATCTAAACCGACCTATGATACAAACTATAAGGCCCCAAACTTAAACCTTACTTAATCTTGAGGTATTACAAGAATACACATTGAGGATCTTTTCAGGTTTATAGTTTTAGATAATTAGATCATAAAACTTGCATTACATTCCATATTTAAAAAAAGTGGTTACATAAAATATAGTATTAATTTTTCCCATCAACAGAAACATATTTAAAATAAAACATGGATTCTTTCTTGACACTTCCTTGACACTATCATCACATCATGTACCATTCCCTTGACCTGTGAAAAACATTTCAAAAACTTGGGATGAGCATAAAAAGCTCAGTAAGGGTTTTAAAAAGTATGGAAAAGAAACATGAGTACATATATACATAAGAATTAAATCATACATTACCCATAAAACATAAGCACTTTAACATACCTCATAAATCATGAATAAATCATAGAAATCATAAGACATAAAGGTAACTTGAGGCATTCATAACATTCTTACGTAGGGATTAACCCTCTTGGTTACGTTTGTAATACCAATCATAGTATATTCCCTAAATCTCTTCGGAGAAACCTTAACGCTTAACTCCTTCGCGTTACCAAATGCATTGGAGAGCTATATCGGGCTCACCCGCACTTAGTTTATCACGGAACCACCCGTCTTCATAACAATGCCCAAGAACCATAACATAATCATAGCACATAACTTAAGTATAAAGAAAAGATAACATTCCCACATTGCAATAACAATATAACATTTTAATATATTGAAATAATGAATCCATTCTAAAAACCATTTTCAAAACCATTTAAAACATTTAACAAATAGATTTTTAAATCAAAGTGTCCCATACCACATTGAAGCTTTTGAAATTTTAAACCATTAATATCCATATAAATAATTCCTTAAAACCATTTTGAAAACATGGATATTAATGAGAAATATTTATAAGATTAAATCATTAAAACATTTAAAGCGATATTTTAGTTAAAGGGTTTTTAACAAAATGAGAGACACTTGAATACAATAATTGAGGAATAAAATTTAATCAAAACTTTATAATATCATGAGAATAAAGGTATTCATGATATAATATTCCAAATTATAGTATATAAACCATATAAGAGTGAATTGGTGCATAAAAACAATGAAGTCTCAATGGAAATGTAAATTGAGATGAAATCCATTATAAAGATGGTATCCTTAAATTAAGGATAAATCAATCTCATAATTATGTGCGACAAATATAAATACACCCAATATAAGTGGATATTAAGTGTAAAATAATCAAAGTTCATTCACACATATTCAAATGATGACATATTCAATAACTACATGTTGAACCCAAAGAAATCGAAATTGGGTTAAGAAGTTCCCTTGACAGCCTAACGACGTCACATCAAATTTTAGAAAAAGAGTTGATGGGAGAGATAAAGGGTATATCATCACTTGGACATATAATTTATGGCAATAAGTATATATAAGAACATATCCCCACATAATAAGATGAAAATTAAAAGACATAACAAAAGAATAATTTTAAAAAGAGGAGGGTGAAAGGTTCCCTTACCGATTTGGGTAACTTTCGAAACGTACACCCCATGAAAGAAGGACTATACAACATTGATGTAAATACTCATAAACGAAAGTATTTTACACAAAGAGTAGAATAATGGACAGTACATACACCACTCAAAAGGAAATATTGTCAAATGTAGCATGAATCTCACGAAAACACAAAGTGAGATAAAAAGCCCCTTATGAAATTTTGACAGCCTAACAACGCCAATTAAACTTCCAAAAATGGATTTTTGAGATCAAATAGGGTCTCTCATAATATGAACATAAAAAGTACAGAATGAAGAATATAAAATAACATCCCCAAACACAAGAAATATGAGCTTAAAAGAAATGACAGAAAAGGGAGTCCTTAAAAAGAAAGAGAGAAGTATGATCCCTTACCTTGGGTCCGACTTGACCCGATCGTTCTTTAGCCTCCTGAATAATAAACTTGAGTTAATTTCTACTTTCTTAAGAACCTTTTTCAAGTTAATTATTCCTTTTATATTACTTACTACCATGCTATGAACACTATGCAATTATTTAAGTTAATAATGGTCGTTTTGTAGATCATTGCTACTTGAGTCAAAAATAAACTCTTTATAATTACAAGTTGTTCATGTGGTAAAATATATATTATATCCAGAATTATATTCATTATGTAGATATCATATATATCATATATATCCATTATATACATGCATTTATACTATTATATAACATTTAGAGGTAAGAAATGAAATGCACCGTTCATGGAGACGGTAAGCCGTACGTACGCATGAACACTACTTCCATTTCTATTTGTTATTTAATGGAATTAAAACATAGTGATACATAATAGTATTATAATTAAAGTATGGTATCATATATAATATAATTAAATCTATCCTTTATACGTACCACATATGGTATTAATGAATCAAATCACTTTGAGGGGGCGGTAGTCCGCAATTCCTAAAATGAAGATATCGCGTTTAACCATAATGGAAACCATAAAAGTATGCCATAAATTAAAAATACAGAAGATTAAGTAAAACATAAAGATATTATATATCATATATAAATATAGTGACATCTTAATGGACACCTTTTAGGGTGTTAAAATAATATTGAACAATCATCGTTTCGTGAGGCAGAAATTCACCATCCACAGAAGCAGTATGTTCTTTAACCATTAGATGTAGGTGTGTGTAAGTGTAGCTCGAATAATTCTTATAAAAAAATCCTAGTATATTTAATATACTGTATTTGTTACAAAATAAATGAATAAAAAGATTTTAGGGGGTTGGAGAAGCAAAATAAAACAAAAGAACACAAGTGAAGACATTACCTTAAAATCAGGTATCTCTCTTTGATTTGAGCTCAAAGGCTTCCTTGGGAAGACTTTTGCCCAAAGTGAGGCTTCTAGGAGTAATAGAGGGATGTGTAGAGACAAAATGAGTAGGGGTTGGCCGAGAAAAAGACTTGAGAGGTGTGGGTAAGGTGGTAGAGGTGGAGGCCTTTTATAAGAGGAGAGGAGGGGCACTCTTGGAAAGTTACAAAATGTTACTTTATTTTCAAATGCGTTTCGGATTTTAAAGGTCAAAAATTGATGTATTTAGAGGATAAGGTGGTAAGGGTTCGAAATATACTCATACAATAGGTCTTTGACAAGTGTAAGTTATAGTTTTAACATTGTATTTTCATTTTATTTAAATCCTTTATTAATGAGGTAATCACTGCATCATCATGATGTCATAAATAATTTAATTTATTTAATGTATAAAAATTATAAAAAATATATCATGATGTAGGAAATCTTTTTATATTTCTAATTAATATTTATTGTCAAACATATGACTTGTATAACCCCATTTAAAAATTGTTTTAGTAAAACAACTCATGCTTGTGACATTTTTATTTTAACTTTAGATAAAAAGTTATTTATGTCATTTTCCAACCAAAGTAGCTCCATGGGGTCCCCAAGTTGACCCATAGATTATATTGGTCGGCCATGACACATAAAATGATGGTAGGACATGTGTCTAGGTAATTTCATATTATTAAAACATTATTTTTACCTTAAATTACACTAATTACCTCTAATTGCGATTAAAAACTTAAAAGTTACTATTCACCAAAAAATTATTTTAATCCCATTGAACCAAATTTTACATCCTAATGAAAACCATGTATGTCGGATTTTTGAAATTCAAATCACAGAAGTGGTAAAGTTTCATTTAAACGAAAAAAATCAGTTTTTAAACTACCACTTAGTGGTTTCACTATTCATCAAAAATTGAAGTTTTTCAGAAAAATACCAAAAATTCACCCTAATCTATATTTGATATTCTGAATTCAAAAATGATGTCTATTTTACAAAATTCAAAACATATATGTTGCATTAATTAATTTAATAATTAATTCCCGCTGTCAAAACAAATAGCGTGTTTTTAAGAAACAATATCTATTAAAAGATTGACACTAGTTTAAGTCCAATTTCAAAGTGAAATTAATTTCAATGACCACCATTAGATTAAATGGTAGAAATATATTCTAAATACACTCTAATATAAATTAAAAATATAATCTATCCATATAAATAAATCACATTAAAAGGAGGTTTTGAATTAAAATGCAATATTTTCAATAAAAATGATCTTTATCGGAAAAATAACAAAATTTTACACAAATTAAATTTTGATGTACAGATTCTAAAGAAGGATTTTATTTTGTCAAATACAACATATAAAATTTTCAAAAGTATATTTAAAAAGGGTTCTCTATAAAAAAGCGGTTAATCGACCGTTTAAAGAATATTAGAAGATTTATGCTTAAAATTGGATTCATTTGCATTTTAAGCCTCCAAAATTTATTGGATAAAAGTAAAAATATTTGAAAAACATATATAATCATTTTTTAGTTAGTTCTGTTCATTCCCGCCATTACAACGGCTAGGCATTAACTACCTTTTAAAATAATATTATTTTATTATTAGAGTGCAATATAAGATTTCAAAGAAACTCATTGTTGCGTATTGGGTACGCCCTTGATCATAGCATTACCTTGAAAGTAATATTAATATTTTATTCAAAAATATGGATAAATATGAAAATGTCATATTCTTTATTTACCTGGGGTGTTACATGTGCCACAAGATCATAAATAATCATATCATAACCCATAAATTTAAATGGTTATTGTAGACATGTAATCATATCAGAACCTATGAAAAAAGATAGGTTTCATAATCATTTCATCATAAACATAACCCATGAAAAGGAGCGGGTTTTAAAATCATATAACCCATAAAATAGAAATAGGTTTCATAAACATCATGCTATCAAAACATATTCCATTCAGAGAAATAATATAAATAGAAACAATGAATGATTTCCCCATAAAGTCATGATTAACACCAAAAAATGTTATCTTAGATGGGAAATAATTTTAAAATATCTTATAAAAATATTTCTTGAAGAAAATATCATTTCTGCATTGAAACACACTTTTTAAAACATAAAACATTTTTGAAAATTATTTTTCTTGAAAATAGATTTGAAAAATTATAAAGGAAGATTTGAAAACAATATTTTTTTAAAATCCTTTTCCTAGAAAATTACCTTCAAGTATCATTGGAAAAAAATTTAAAAACATTTTTGAAGACATGGTTTTTGAAATAAAACAGATTTCTAACAGAAGAGAGAAATACTATTAGATTTTTATTAAACACATTTTATTAATTATATTAAGTATAAAAGAGTGTAAAAATGGTTCTAATAAATGTATATACCTTGAATAAATAGAGGATAATAAAATTAATGAGTTTTCTTGATATATGGATCCTAATATTTCAATAAAGGAAGCATAATCATAAATAATCTCGATATACAATGAGATTGTTTCAATAAAATCTTACAACTTGGTAACTTGAGATCATACTATCCATGTAAGAAAAGGAAATAAAATGAAGCTTAAAATATCATTAAAATAAGGATATTCATGGCATAACATGTAAATTGGAAGTATAAACACCTTGAAAAAGAATTTAGGTGTATAATAAAACATGTGTCTCAAAGAAGGCAAATTGAGACAAAACTGTCTTACCGATTTTGTAACTTTTGATACATTAACCCCATGAAATAAAGATAATATAATGGATATGTAAAAACCCATAAATTTAAGTATAATAATCATTGAATACATCCATGGGCATTATACACTCCACACAAAAGGAATGAGTGGCGAATAAAGCATGTATCTCACGAAAATAAAAACTGAGATGAAATCCCCTTAACTTGTATCTTGAATCTCATCGTACTCATTCCAAACACCTGTATAATAAATATAAATTTATTATAAATATTTTAAAGAACCATATTATTATATCTAATACCATATCTGGTTTGATTATGACCTTATATTACCTGCTTTTTAACAATCCTATGTTAAGGTTTCACTTCAGGTAATATTCACTTTGTTCTTCGCATGTGTCTTAATTTGTTATATATTTGGTCCTAGTACTGATTTAATGATTTAAATAACCTAAATCATGATACAAATATCATTTATATTCATCATATGTGTGTTTTAATAATCTATATAATATAGAAGTATGAAATGGAATACACTGTTCATGGAGACGGTAAGCCGTACGTACATATGAATGTTCTTTATGTTTTTATTTTCATATTGAAAGAAATAAGGTAAATTAAATATGTTTATATATATTTATATATATATAATTATTATAGTATCATTATTATATCATATATATCATATAATTTCACTAATACCATCCTTAATACATTCCATGTAGTTTGTGAACGAATCACATCGCTTTGAGGGGCGGTAGTCCACACTTCCTCAAATGAAATTATCATATTTACACCAAAGGGAAAGTATAAATATATGTGTTGTAAAATGATTAAATAAGATTAAATACATAATAAATATAATATATAAAAAATATAAACATAGTTACCATCATAATTTCCACCATGAGAGATGGTAAGGAAAAATGAACAATCATCGTTTTGTGAGGCGGTAGTTCACCGCACACATAAATAGTATGTTCGTTACCCATTAGATGGAGGTGTGTGTAAGTTTAGGTCAAAAAATTGTCATAAAAAATCTTAGTATATTTAATATACTGGTTTTTTATAAAATCATGGAATAAAGAGAGTGTATGGGGTGGAGAAAGAAAATAAAAGAAAGGAGCTTGAGAGAAGTCGTTACCTCTTAATTGGGTAACTCCTTTTGGTTTGTGCCAAAAGGCTTCCTTAGATTGATTTTTCCCAAGGGAATGATTCTAGTATAAAGGGAAGGATGTTTTAAAGTGTATTGGTTATATATTTGCCGAAATTAAGTGGTTTGAGAGGTGTGAAGAATAGGGAGTGGTGGTGACCTTTTATAGGGAAGGGAAATGATACATTTAGCATTTTTGAAAACAAGTTAGGTATACCCACGTTTTTACCTAAAAAAAGTCATAGAAAACCAAAAAAACTCAATAATGGAAAATTAATGGAAGAATAATTTCCATTAAAAGGGTTTTGTACAAGTTTCTAGGTCATTTTGGGTCTTAAATTTAAGGTTTAGTTGTTTATTATCCCAATTTTTCTCTTAATCGTTATAATTAGTTTTAATTGCTTTCACTAATATTTTTGTTAAAAAACTAAGTTGAAATTATTATAAATTATAAATTATGATTATTAAATATATGGAATCAAATTTTCCAAATTCTAATAACATAAGTGACAGAAATTAATTTAAAAATAATCCTGTTGACGGGACGACAATGTAGGTTTTTAAAGTAAAAACATCCAAAAGTTTGCTAAGTTTTTATACCCAATTTCAAAGTGAAATTGATTCCAATGACCTAAATTGTATTAATTGATAAAATTATGGTCTAATTAAACTTTTTAATCAATTTAAAATATAATTTATCCTTATAAATAAATGAGAATAAAAAAGCAGTTTTGAATTAAAATCTGGTATTTTTCACTATTCATCCAAAAAATGAAGTTTCTTAGAAAAATACCAAAAATTACCCCTAAGATAATTTTGAAATTATAAATTCAAAAATTAATTTTATTTTATAAAATTTAATTTTTAAATTTGTCTAAAATTAATTTTATTATTTTTCACTGAAGGACATTAAAAGTAGTTTATTTGAGAAAATGGCATTTTTAAACATATAAGGACTTTACCAAAAATTATATATTTCATTATAAATATGTTTTATTTATATAGAACCATTATAAAAAATATTTTAAAGTATTTATTACTATTCATATTATTAATTTTAACGACTAGGTTTTAATTATCTCATTTAAATAATTATCACAATAAAATGATGTTTTGTAGAAACATCGATGTTGCGTGTAACATACTCCAAGTAGATATTTAATGTAACATAAAACAAGTTGATTTTTCATGTAACATATGCTGAGTTAGTGCTATGTGAAACGAATGTTTGATTTACTGAATTACAAGACATAAATGAAAATTTAATTTATTCAAAAAAAAGGTCCATAAAAACTTGGGGTGTTATATTCTACCCCAATTAAAATAAATTTCACCCTAGAAATTAATCACTCGGGTAAAAACAAATGAGGGTACTTTTTATTCATTATATCTTCAAGTTACCATATAGCTTCCTCTAACTTGTGATTTCTCCACAAAACTTTGACTAGATGAGTGGTCTTATTTCATAGAACTTTCTCTGATCAGTCAATAATTTCAACTGGTTGTTCTTCGTAAGAAAGATCCTGATCTAGGGGTATGACCTCTGAGTTCAGTACATGTGAAGGGTTAGGTATATACTTCCTCAATATAGATACATGTAACACATCATGGACTTGAGAGATATTTGAAGGAAGTTCCAAGAGATAGGATACTGTCCCGATATGATCAAGAATCTCAAAGGGACCAATATACCTAGGGATTAGTTCCCATTTATTTCTAAACCTAAGAAATTTCTTCGAGGGTGAGATTCATAGAAACACCTTTTCAACAACTTCAAATCCTATATCACACCATAAGTTATCATTATAACTTTTATGCTGACTTTGAGCTGCCTTGATATGCTGCTGAATGGTTCTAACCTTCTCGACCATTTCTTTTGCGATATTAGGTCCCAATAGATTTCTTTCTCCAACCTCATCCTAGCACATTGGAGCTCTACATTTCTTCCCATAGAGGGATTCATAATGTTCCATATGAATTCTTGAGTGAAATATATTTTTGTAAGAAAACTTAACTAGAGGAAGGTGTTGATCCCAAACAACTTTGATATCCAGAGAAAAAGATCTCAATATATCCTTAAGGGTTTGAATTGTTCTTTAAGATTGAATATCTATCCAAGGATGATAAGCAGTGCTGAAACTCAATTCTATGTCAAGTGATTATTTAAGTCTTCTCCATAACATTGAGGTGAATCTTGGATCCCGATATGATACAATGTAATGTGGCACTCTATGCAGCCTTACCACTTCCTTAATGTATATCCTAAAAAGATTATCCAGAGATAATTCTTCTATGATAGTAATGAAGTGTGATGACTTAGTAAGTAGATCAAATACCACCCATATAACATTAAACTCTTTGTAGCTTTTTGGTAGTCCAATGACAAAATCCATAGTGATGTTCTCTCATTTCCATTCTAGTATGGGTAATGGATGCAACATCCCATTTGACTTTTTTCTTTCAGCTATAACTTGTTGGCATAACAAGTACCGATATACAAACTCTGTGATATCTCTCTTCATACCATCCCACCAGAAGTATTCTTTCAAGTCGCTATAAATATTTATACTTCCAAGATGAATAGAGAATGAAGAACTATGAGCTTCCTCTAATAGCTCCTTCTTCAAATCTGGTATGGAAGTAACACATACATGGTTTCTAAACCATATCTTTCTATCCTGATCAAGGTTAAACTCAGGAACATTTATAACTTTATTTTCAAACTCTATATCTTCCTTCTGAACCTCTTTAATCTTTACTTGGATAGAGGTTTGAACATTAATTTGAAAAAGATAATACTTTCCACTTCCTTTAGGATTTCTAGATCCATCAGTTGAAAATCCAGAAATATTGGATCTTTTGTGATCCTCATCATGGATAATATAGAATGATCCTTATGACTCAAAGTATCGGCCACCTTGTTCACTTTCCTAAGGTGGTAATATATTGAGTAGTCATAATCCTTTATCAACTCTGACCATATTCTCTGGCGCATGTTCAACCCCTTCTATGTGAATATATATTTCAGACTTTTTATGATTAGTATATATATCGCACTTTTCTCCATAAAGATAATTCTTCTACATCTTTAATGAAAAAATTATCGCTACTAACTCCAAATCATGAGTTGGGTAATTTTGCTCATGAATCTTCAACTTCCATGAGGCATAAGTGATAACCATGTTATTCTTCATAAGAAAACATTCCAAACCCTTCTTAAATGCATTTCTATAGATTACAAACCCTTTTTCACTAAAAAGTAATGTAATCATAGGTGCACTAACTATATTTCTCTTAAGTTCCTTGAGATTTTCCTCACATTCAACTGTCAAGAGGAACTTGAAACCCTTCTGAGTTAACGTGGTCAGAGGATTATATAGTCATGATAAATTCTAAAAAAATCATCAATAATATCTAGCTAAACTAAGAAAGCTACGGATCTCAGTCACTGTGGTTGGTCTAGGCCAACATTCAATAGCCTCTATCTTTGATGGATCTACTACTATACCATATCTTGAGATTATGTGACCAAAAAATGAAACCTTTTGCAAAAAAATCACACTTTGTAATTTTTTCATATTTTTTCTCCTTACTTAGGGTGTTTAGTAAAATTATCAAGTGATCTTCATGCTCTTCCTTTCTCTTTGAATAGATAAGAATATCATCTATAAAGACTACCACAAACTGATCAAGGTAATCCATAAATAATATATTCATTAAATCCATAGAGATAGAAGCAGAATTAGTAATACCAAAAGACATAGCTATATATTCATAGTGTCCATACCTTATATGGGATGCCATTTTGGGTATATCCTCCTTATCGACCCTCAATTGATGATATCCAGAATGAAGGTCAATCTTGGAAAAGTATTGAGCTCCGTGAAATTGATCAAATAAGTCATCAATACAGGGAAGAGGATACATGTTCTTGATTGTGATCTTGTTCAACTCCTAATAATCAATGCAAATTCACATTGATCCATCTTTCTTTAAAAAAAAGAACCAGTGCACCCCAAGATAACACACTTGTATGAATGAATCCCTTATCAAGGTTTTATTGGAGTTACTTATTAAATTATTGAAACTCAATCGGGTCTATTCTATAAAGAGTATTTGAAATTGGCGTGGAACTAGGTATGAATTCTATTGAGAACTCAAATTCACATTTTGGTGGAAGGCTAGGAAACTCTTCCAAAAAGACACCCAAAAACCCCTGAACAATTGGCATATCATCAATGTCAATTTTCTCCCCAACCATTTGAGATATATAACCCTTATTAATGGGAATTAAGACCCATACACTGGATGTAATCTCCATATGAAGTTCATACTTATCACCACATGGATGAATGATCATAGGAGAGTTTGAAATATAAAAAATTACTTACCTTACTTGAAAATTGATGTGGGATTTATGTAGATAATTCCAATCCATTTTTAAGATAACATCAAATTCAACTAAAGGAAGAGTGATAGGATTTACAGGAAGCACATTCCCACAAACCTCAAATGGAGAGGAATCATAGACTTAGGATTAAATAATCATACCATTAGGGGTTTTAACTACTAATTCCACATCTAATTGTTTTGGTGTAATCTTAATACCCTTAGAAAATTCTTTAGATATGAAATAGTGGTTAGATATAGAATCAAATATGACATTAGTATTTCTAGAGTGGATGGTAAGTGTACCTTTCATCATGTCGTTATCACACCCCTAATTAGAAATAGTGATTACATGAGATTTACACTTGTCCCTTGGCTTAAGAGGTTGTTGACATCTGTAACGACCCGGACCCGGCCAGCCACCCGAACAGTGCCGAACGGGTCGGGTGTCACTACCTTAGGCGCACCTCCCCTGAATGCCAAAGGCTTATGACTAGCATTGAGGGTCTGAATAGGTATAGTGGGGAGGATATACCCTCTCGGAGGAATAAAATGGTACTGGTCCAATTATAATACTAAAATATGCAGCAGAAATAAATGGCTCAGTAGACTCAAACAAGACCCGCAAAGCGGAAGCATATCTAATATCAATAAACAGAAGAAGCAATATAGAAAACAACTACAGCGGAAAGTAAACAGAACAACATGCCAGGAATCATCTGAAATAACTACTGTAAACAACCAAGCATGCATCCAAAGTAGGTCATACACAACTGAATATAAAAAAAAGGCGCTAATGACTAGCCACAAGTAGCTACAACAAGTAAGCATGCCGATATAGAAAATTATAAAAAACAAAGTAAACCCCATCTAGGTATGACCTCAAGGTCCGTACTATCTCCATGCAACAACTAACGTAGCCCAGCTCCTGAAGCTAGCCTCTTTCCTGAACATAAATCCATAAAGTCTGCACGCGTCCCGAAGGGCCCGTGCTGGGTGTGAGACAAATCTCAGTAGGATACCACCCAACGGTGCGTACCAAATATATGTGTTTAAGTGGTCATGCATTTATAAGGAAAGTTGTAAACACTACGATGCACAAAAATAAACACAAACTCCACTGGTGCTCAACAGCCACCATGGAGTGTCACCTACTTCGGCCAACACCAGAATCTCTGTCGTGTAACCTAGAACCATGTGCCACCTGACACCTAGTGTCTCAAGTACCGACATCCCGAAGGCATGCCCAAAATTGTAACCCGGCACCATGTGCCTCTTGACACCTCGTTCCTTAAGTACCGACGTCCCGAAGGCACACCCAAGAATAGTAACCCTGCACCATGTGACTCCTGACACCTTGTGTCTCAAGTACCGACGTCCCGAAGGCATGCCCATCCCCTAAAGGCTCCTCACCTCCCATGTGGCTTTCTACGACAAACACCCCCAACCAAAATACCTAACCGTAACTACGGGGGCCTTTACCCACACGAGTGGTCAAAACCACCTCATCACGGAGTGTCTTTGTGTGCACACTACTCAAAGTCCTGGGTGAGCGGTAATCACCAAAATAGTCATAAGCCACCAACACGTCTGACACCTCGTGTCCCTGCGACCATGTTGCTCAAGTCCGATGGTATCACCATCCTTGTAACCCGGGCCATGCCCAACCTGAAAGTCGTATTGCCTCAAGCCGATGTCCATGACGCCCAAACCTATGGTCAAAACCACCCAAAGTAACTCAGGAAAAGCCCCAACCTATGATCAACATCACTCTTGCATAACCGGGCCAAGCCCAACACAACCCAAAAGGGTCCAGAAGATGCAATCCGAGAATTGCATATATAACATATTCAAACAGAAAACATAAACCGGCAAAACAAACTAAATAGTTGAATTGCACTCTATCAGGTGCTGTCCCATACCAGCACTGAGGTCTTAAATGCCTTCGGAAATTTATATCAAACATCAATAAATTAAACCAATAGTTTATAACAATGAAATTCCAATTAAAACCATTTTGTCATTCCCCGGCCAAAATGCCCCGACGAGCAACGACCCCTCACCCGGCCCTGCTTACGCAAACTGGTAACCGAGCATACCCAAAATCATACCATAGGTCCCATAAGCAATACAGTATGAAAAAAGTAGATAAAACGGGTCCCAATCAAAATACCTGAAAACACGCTGAAGGCCGCGTCAACCAAACAACTACGAAAACACAAAAAGAAGTATGCACCACCTACCTGAGACTTGTACGATGCTACTCCTCCGGTAACAACCACCAATTCGGTCTAAAATGTGGTAGATCTACAAAAGATTAAATACCGTTCAAACCCCTATAACTTTTTATAGAATGAGAATCAAACAAAACGGCCAAAGGGGAATTGAGGACTTACCAAGGGGGTTCCAAAGCATCCAACGGTGATCGAATCTGACTTCGGACGAAGAATCAAGAGAAGAGTGAAGATCCGGATGACTTGGGAGAGGGGGTTCTGTCCAGAACCTCAAAACGAGGATACTGCCCGTTTTAAGAGAAAAAAGAAAGTACACGGCGTGTACTTTTGGACTATACGTTGTGTATAGTTCATTTAACTGTTCATAAGATGGCAGGATTCCGCCGACTTACTTTCCAAACCTGCCGACTTGAGTACATGGCGTGTACCTAGGGGTACACGGTGTGTACTTGGTTCCTCTTCCTTTCCTCACCGACTTACTCACACGCCATGTGTTTCCCTTATACACGGCTAGACTACACGACGTGTCCAAAGGGAACATGGCGTACCCCTGGTTCTACCCGGCCAACAGGCCTACACGCCATGTATGGCCTCACACGGTCGGGGGTATACATGGTATGTTGAAAAATACACGCCGTGTAGTAAGAAACTACTACACGGTCATCACACGACATGTACTCAGCGAGCACACGACCGGTCACTCTCCTACACATACACGGCATGTAGTCTGGAAATTTACAGAAATTTCCCATTTTCTCTAGTTTCCTCAGAAACCAGTCAAAAAATTCAATCAGGGTCGAAATTTTGACCCGTTCTGAAAACCCGGGTTCTTACAAACTCCCCACCTTAACATAGATCGTCCCCTAGATACTGAACGAAACCCAGAGATGGAACCGAACATACCACCCCGATCAAAATAACCCGGACTTCCCCGGTCACAAGGGTCTCAGATAAGTTCCTCAAGGGGGATCCCCAGCTTAGAAACCACCTAACCCGGTCTCAACCCAACAAAACTCAAAGAAAACACGGTTTACTAACCTGTTTTACAAATGCATAGTCCTCCCGTGACGCATCATCACCCCTGCACCCCACTGGTGCTCCTGTGTCACTTCCGACACCCAACGTATCCCGCACCACATCGGTGTCCGCCTCCATGAGGTCCCGGTGCTGAGCACCTCAAGTAACCCGCATCCTCGATGCCCCGATGCCCACGAGACCTCAAGTAACCTGCATCCTCAATTCCCTGATGCTATGCATCTCATACATACATACATATATATATATCATGCACCCGATATGGTGCCAACCCCACTGACTAGCATCTAGTCAGTCCACAAAGATCCTGTGCACCACGTGCACTCAAAACAGACATGCCTCTACAGGTCATGCCAAAAAGGAAACATGGAGATCATGATTACACTGCAGTGTACCTCTAACCGTCATCGTCTCACCAGCCTACTCAGCCTCTGGCAGCTCCACAACATGCACCTGGCCTAAAACACGGCTTCCTGACGCCTGACCTCCCGATGCTGCTCCAGTCTCCGGCCACTGAACCCTCAGCTGGGTCCCACCGTCTCCGTCATGACCTCCGCACATAGCTGAACCTCGACTACCCTCTTTGGGTACCGAACCTGAACCAACTCCAGACGCTGTAGTCTATCCTGGTCCCTGCCTACCAGCTATCTGAGAAAGCTGCCTGCAAAACCTCTCCAGATGTCTATCCTGTCCACATGCCCGACACTCCTTCAGAGGCCTATCGCACTGCGCCTGAACATGTCCCGGCTATCCACACTGAAATAAAATCACCGAAGAACTCCCACGAGGTGGTCTAGCTGAAACCCTGTCCTGACTACCCTGCTGTAAATCGTCCCATCCTCATTTCCTGCTATCCGAGCCATCACCTGTAGCTGTCATCCTGCCCAAGTGAGATTTCTCCCTCTCATTTCCCTCAGCTATGAGCGCCTGATTCACCACCTCGGAGAAGGAACCTAGCCTGGAGATATTCACCTGGACCCGAATGGCATGTCTTAAGCCATCCTCAAAGCGCCTCACTCTAGCTGCGTCACCACTCACCATACCAGGTGCAAAACGGGAAAACTCTGTGAAGGTAGCTACATAGTCCATAACGGACATGTCTCCCTACTGAAGACTCAAGAACTCCCGAGCTCTCTCTGCCCTCAGTGTCTCTGGGTAGAAGTGTTCGAAGAACCTGTCCTTGAAGTCCTTCCATGCCAGTCCCTCATGCCTACGAGCCTGAACCTGTACATCCCACCAATGCTTTGCCAGTCCTCTCAACATGTACGTCACCAGCTTGAACCTCTGCCCTGGAGGTCTCTCGAGCTGCTCAAAAATCATCTGCATACTCTCTATCCAGTTCTCTACCACCTGCGGACCACCCTCACCCTAAAAAAGCGGCGGGTTCTGCAACTGGAACTCCCATGTCAGATACGCCATAGAAGGCTCTGTACCCTGTGCGCCTCTTTCAATCCCCTACAAGATGCGTTCTAGGCTCACTCAGAGCTGCTCGTCGAGCCACGGCCCAAACGATGCCAAACCCAGCTGCTGTTCTGCCTGCACTGGATCCTGAGCCCGATCCTATCCCTGTGCCTGTACCTGCGGCTCGTGCTCTGCCTGTACCGAATCCTGACCCTGATCCTGCGGTGCTGTATCGTCTCCTTCCTGACGCTCCATCGAGTCATGAAGGAGTAACCAGCTGAATACCATAAATGGCCAGACATCCCATATACATATACAAAAATATACTCTACGCAGATAAGGAAAGCAGTAAAAGGTAGTGCATAACAACTACCCTTACTCCCCCTCACCGTAACCCATGCCCCACAGCATCCCAGCCTCATGGCCTCCTTACCCGCCCTCAACAGAGCCAAGTATCAAAGTACCTTAGGCCATGCCCGTCCCGACAATTCACGTTGCTTAAAACCAACGACTGAGTCACCTAATCCTGATAGTTACACTGCCTCATTCATAGTACCTGCCTGCTCTCATAGGAGTCAGACCCACATATCCTGCACATGCAATTTTTACAAAATACAAAGCATGGAATACACATTGAAATAAACAATCAATTCTATTAGTAATTTCACCAATTCACATATCAAAGCAGATAAAGCATGGAAATTTATTTTATTCACATGGTATTATCACTTCACAAAGCATACATGCAATTATGAAATTGAAATACCCTAAAAATGTGCCTATCAAAAGCCAAGAAAAGTAGCCTTTCCATACCGGGCCAAGGTCCAATTCTCCCTTACCATACCAGGTCAAGGGTCTCATATCACAATCAATAACATCATACCTCAAGTGATCCACCGAGGTGGAAGTCATATAAACTGTAATCTGAGCAAAAGCAAACCACAATTCCCACCCATGTCAACTAGGTCCATCCCTTGTACCTAGGGCTGTAGGCACCCAAGCAAAAACTAAAAACCTAGTCCCAGTAACCACAACTTATCTCCAGCCTACCATATCCCAAATAGTAAAACCAACAGAAATAAAAAGAGAAGTCTCAATCTCATTGGTAGCAAGAAAAAAACTGCTTCTAAATCCTTGTCAAGAACTCCTCTGATACCATTTTGTAATGACCCGGACCCGGCCAGCCACCTGAACAGTGCCGAACGGGTCGGGTGTCACTACCTTAGGCGCACCTTCCCTGAACTCCAAAGGCTGCTGACTAGCAGCGAGAGTCTGAATAGGTATAGTGGGGAGGCTATACCCTCTCAGAGGAATAAAATAATACTGGTCTGAGTATAATACTAAAATATGCAGCGGAAATAAATGACTCAGCAGACTCTGACCAGACCCGCAAAGCGGAAGCATATCCAATATCAATAAACAGTGGAAGCAATATAGAAAACAACTGCAGCAGAAAGTAAACAGAACAACATGCCAGCAATCATCTGCAACAACTACTGTAAACAACCAAGCATGCATCCAAAGCAGGTCATACACAACTGAATATAAAAAAAGGCGCCAATGGCTAACCAACAGTAGCTACAAAAAGTAAGCATGTTGATACAGAAAAGTAAACAAAACAAAGTAAACCCTAGCTAGGTATGACCTCAAGGTCCGTACCATCTCCATGAAACAACTAACGCAGCCCAACTCCTGAAGTTGGCCTCTTTCCTGCACATAAATCCATAAAGTCTGCACGCGTCCCGAAGGGTTCGTGCAGGGTGTGAGACAAATCTCAGTATGATACCACCCAATGGTGCGTACCAAATATATGTGTTTAAGAAGTCATGAATTTATAAGGAAAGTAGTAAACATTACAATGCACACAAATAAACACAAACTCCACTGGTGCTCAATAGCCACCATGGAGTGTCACCTGCTTTGGCCAACACCGGAATCTCTATCGTGTAACCCGGCACCATGTGCCACCTGACACCTCGTGTCTCAAGTACCGACATCCCGAAGGCACGCCCAAAATAGTAACCCAGCACCATGTGCCTCCTGACACCTCGTGCCTCAAGTATCGACGTCCCGAAGGCACGCCCAATAATAGTAACCTGACACCATGTGCCTCCTGACACCTTGTGTCTCAAGTACCGACGTCCTGAAGGCACGCCCATCCCCTGAAGGCTCCTCACCTCCCACGTTGCTTTCTACGGCAAGAACCCCCAACCAAAATACCTAACCGCAACTACAGGGGCCTCTACCCACACGAGTGGTCAAAACCATTTCATTACGGAGTATATCTGTGTGCACACTACTCAAAGTACCGGGTGAGCGGTAATCACCAAAATATTCCTAAGCCACCAACACATCTGACACCTTGTGTCCCTGTGACCATGTCGCTCAAGTCCGATGGCATCGCCATCCTAGTAACCCGGGCCATGCCCAACCTAACAGTCGTACTGCCTAAAGCCGACGTCCATGATGCCCAAACCCGTGGTCAAAACCACCCAAAGTAACTCAGGAAAAGCCCCAACCTGTGATCATCATCACTCTAGCGTAACCGGGCCAAGCCCAACACAACCCAAAAGGGTCCAGCAGATGCAATCCAGCAATTTCATATATAACATATTCAAATAGAAAACATAAACCGACAAAACAAACTAAACAGTTGAATTGCACTCTACCAGGTGTTGTGCCATACCAGCACTGAGGTCTTAAATTCCTCCAACAATTTATATCAAACATCAATAAATTAAACTAACAGTTTATAACAATAACATTTCAATTAAAACCATTTTGGTATTCCCTGGCCAAAATTCCCCGACGAGCAACATCCCCTCACCCGGCCCTGCTCACGCAAACTGGTAATCGAGCATACCCAAAAGCATCCCAGAGGTCCCATAAGCAATACAGTATGAAAAAGTAGATAAAACGAGTCCCGCTCAAAATACCCAAAAACGCGCCGAAGTCCGCGTCACCCAAACAACTAAAAAAACACAAAAAGAAGTATACACCACCTACCTGAGACTCATATAATGCTACTCCTCCGGTAACAGCCGCCAATTCGGTCTAAAACGTGGTAGATCTACAAAATATTCAATACCGTTCAAACCCCTATAACTTGTTCTAGAATGAAAATAAAATAAAACGGCCAAAGTGGAATTGAGGCCTTACCGAGGGGGTTCCAACGCATCCAACGGTGATCAAATCCGACTTCGGACGAAGAACCAGGAGAAGAGTGAAGATCCAGCTGACTTGGAGGAGGGGGTTCTATCCAGAACCTCAAAACGAGGCTACTTCCCATTTTAAGCGAAAAAAGAAAGTACACGGCGTGTACTTTAGGACTACATGCCGTGTATAGTTCATTTAACTGTTCATAAGATGGCAGGATTCTACCGACTTACTTTCCGAACCTGCCGACATGAGTACACAGCGTGTACCTAGGGGTACACGGTGTGTACTTGGTTACTCTTCCTTTCCTCGCCAACTTACTCACACGCCATGTGTTTCCCTTATACATGGATAGACTACACGACGTGTCCAAAGGGAACATGGTGTGCCCCTGGTTCTACCCGGCCAATAGGCTTACACGCCATGTATGGCCTCACACGGTCGGGGGTATACACGACGTGTTCAAAACTACACGCCGTGTAGTAAGAAACTAATACACAGTCATCACACGACATGTACTCGGCGAGCACACATACGGTCACTCGCCTACACATACACAGTGTGTACTTAAAGTATATGGTGTGTAGTCTGAAAATTTCCAGAAACTTCCCGTTTTCTCCAGTTTCCTCAGAAACCAGTCAAAAAATTCAAACAGGGTCGGGATTTTGACCTGTTCTGAAAACCTGAGTTCTTACAACATCAATCATCATCACCATCCCTTGGGTTTGGGTAGTGGTTAGCATAATTCCCATTATCCTTACACTTGTATCCTTGAATTGGGGAGGTGTATTCTGTGTTGTTTTTTCTCCATTCACACTATTTGATAACTTCTTCCCATAAATTTGGAAATAAAATGCATGATGACCTTTCCTTTCACACTTAAAACATTTATTAGACCCCTTAAGGAAATTTACTCCATTATTCTTCCCACACTTAGAGCATAAAGTAAATATCATCTTCTTTTCTTTATGGTTTTTAGATTTTCTTTTAAACTCCATTTTCCTTTTCTTATCAAAACCATGGGATTGATAAATGAATCCAACCTCCATTTCAAACTTTATTGCACAATTAAAAATATTTTCATAGCTACTAAATTCTCTTATAGATAAAACCCTTATGATACTTGGCTTTATGCCACTGAATAACCTATCAACTATAATTTTAGGTTGGATGATAATTTCTGAAGTGTACCTTGCAAGTTGCGTGAAATTAGGCTCATAGGTACTGACTGATTCATTATCCCTTTGATTAAACTCAAGGAACTATTTATCTATCTTGGTATGAAGAATCTGAGGAAATTAATTATTTAAAAAGAAGTTCTTAAACTCTTCCCAATCCATGGATTCAATCTCATCTTGCTCCCTTGTATTTTTGATTAGAGTAAACCACTAGTCCACTTCACCTTATAAATGATAAAAAACCGGAATTACTTTATCCTACCCCAAACACTTGATAATGAAGAATATATTTTCAGTAGTACTGATCCATTGTTTAGAAATAAGTGGATCAAAAGACCCTTTGAAAGAAGGGGGACATTGTCTTATAAAAGAATCAATAAAATTTTGTTCCCTCATTTTCTTATTTGGAATTCCTCTATGATTCATAGCTTGAGAAAGATGTGTGAGCATAACAACAAGGTTTTTCACTCCATCTCCCATAATATTTGGTTTCTTAGGAGGAAAATTGTTTAATTGTCTATCAGAATCACTATCAACGTGGTTCCTTCAGGTTCCAGCCATTGACTAAAACCAAAATCATAAAGTAAGAAACAATTATCATATTGAGGAACCACATAACTATGAAAATTCACTTATAGGATGTATAAATTATGAAACCTTCCTTAATCTATGAAACATTAGGTTTATCCTATGTTATTAATTTCAAAATTATATTTAAATCCTTTATGATGGTTCATGAAGAGTTTGTGAATTTAGAAAGCCTATCCCCCAAGAGTGTCAAACCTTGTATGTAGTAAGACCCATTTTTGTGTACCAAATTACCTTAAGTCAGGCCCATAATATCTTTTCGGAGTTGTTACCCCTAGGTACATCTATTCCAGATCCACATACACTTTTAGTATCCAGAAAGGGATGTATTTCTAGGAAACCACTCACTCTATCCTTCACCAAAATTCCAGGACATTTTTCCTATACTTTTACTTATCCTTAGACTTATCCCTAGACATGTCCTTAGAGTTATCACTAAGGTTTTAACATCCTGTCATCCAAAGGTTAACCAAAACTTTTCTCTAATATAAACTATATAAATTCATGCTTTAATACATTAACATTACATAACTTTTACAGAATAATTAAAACATTATAGAAATAGATGCCCAAAGACCGTACTAGTATATTGAAGTTGGAAACATGGAAATATAAATGTTTGTACATAAATTAGCTACATAATCTCTCAATAGGTTCTTCTTGACTAGAAAAATTATTATACACATCAAACATAATACATATCTTCATAACCTAGGGGAAGAAAACATTAAAAGGGGTGATATCAAATGCTAAGTAAGGGTACAAAAGGGATATACGTTAGAATATTCATGAGCATAAGGGTATGAGAACATGATCATGAAAATAAAAGATCATAACTTGCATATCAAAGATCATAAACATGAATCATGACATACAGATTGGAAGTTCATAAGATATGAATCATAAGGAAATAAAGAACATAAGCCATGAAATTATAACATAGGAATAAAACATGGAATTGTGGCAGACACATAAGAATATAATATGATTTTCATAGTAGATAAGGAATTGTTGGCAAGACCATCTTTGTATTATGGGTTCACTCTATATACCATATTAGTGGTCATAGTTCACTCCCACGACCATCTTAGTAGCATGAGTTTACTCCTTATACCATCTTGGTAGTCATAGTTCACTCCCATGGCCATATTAGTAGTAAAGGTTCATTCCAAAAACCATCTTAGTCTATCTCATGAGATATAAATCTTTACCCAATGAATTGGATGAAGATATAGGTCCCACGCATCTCATAATAAAATCATACATACATGTACCAAAATATAATAAATAATAATATCATAACCCATGAAATGAAATGGGTATTATAAACATGTAATCAAATCATAACCTATAAAAAAATATAGTTTTCATAATAATTTCATCATAAACATAACATGTGTAAAGAAGTGGGTTTCAAAATCATATAACCCGTGTAAGAGAAACGAGTTTCATAAAAATCATGCCATAAAAACATATTCCATTAAGAGAAAGAATATGAATGAAAACATTAAATTATTTCCATATAAAGTCATGTGCAACACCAATGGATGTTATCTTATATGGGAAATAATTTTTAAATATCTTTTAAAATCATTTCTTGAGGAAAATATCCTTTCTATATTGAAAAATGGTTTTAAAAACATAAAACATTTTTGAAAACCATTTTCTTTGAAAATAGTTTTGAAAGATTATAAAGGAAGATTTTAAAACAATAATTTAAAAAAAAAATCATTTTTACTTGAAATTTATCTTCAAGTATAATTTGAACACATTTTTTAAAACATGGTTTTTGAAATAAAATAGATTTCTGACCAAAGAGAGAAATACAGTCAGATTTTTCTTAAGCACATTTTATTAATTATCTTAAGTAAAAATGAGTGAAAAATGGTACTAATAAATGGATATAACTTGAATAAACACATGATAAGAAAATTAATGAATGTTCTTGAGATATGCATCATAATATTTCAATAAATGAATCATAATCATAAACAATCTCGATATACGATGAGATTGTTTCAATAAACTATTACAACTTGGTAACCTGGGTTCATACTATCCATGTAAGAAAAGGAAATTAAATTAAGCTTAAAATATCATTAAAATAAGGATATTCATGTTATAACATTTAAAATGGATGAATTCACACCTTGAAAAAGAATATAGGTGTATAATAAAACATGTGTCTCAAAGAAGGAAAATTGAGACAAAACTGTCTTTCCGATTTGGTAGCTTTTGAAACATTAAACCCATGAAATAAAGATCATAGAATGGATATGTAAGAACACATAAATTTAAATATAATAATAATTTAATACATACATGTGAATTATACACACCACAAAAAATTAATGGGTGGTGAATAAAGCATATATCTCAAGGAAATAAAAAGTGAGATGAAATCCCCTTACCTTGTGTCTTGACACTCATCGTACTCGTTCAAAGCACATGTATAATAAATTTTAATTTATTATAAATATTTTATATAACCATATTATTATATCTAATACCATATATGGTTTTATTATGACCTTATATTACCCTCTTTTTAACAATCCTATGTTAAGGTTTCACTTCAGGTAATATTCGCTTTATTCTTCACACATGCCTTAATTTGTTATATCTTTGGTCCTTATACTTATATAATGATTTATAGAATTTAAATAATGGTATAAATATTATTTATATTCATTATATTTGTGTTATAATAATCTATATAATATATAAGTATGAAATGGAATACACCGTTCTTGGAGACGGTAAGCCGTACGTACACATGAACACTTTCTATTTTTATTGTCCTATTGAAAGAAAGAAGGTAAATGAAACATGTATATATTTATGTATATATATATAATTATTCCAGTATCATTATTATATCATATATATTATATATTCTCTCTAAACCCATCCTTAATACATTCCACGTAGTGTTTGAACGAATCACATCACTTTGAAGGGGAGGTAGTCCACACTTCCTCAAACAAAATTATTGTATTTAAACCAAAGGTAAAGTATAAATATATGTGTTTTAAAAGAATTAAATAAGCTTAAAGACATAATAAATATAATATATAACATATATTAATAGATTTTCCATCATAATTTCTACCATAAGAGGCGGTAAGGAAAAATGAACAATCATCGTTTTGTGAGGCGGTAGTTCACCGTACGCATAAACAGTATGTTCATTACCCATTAGATGGAGGTGTGTGTAAGTGTAGGTAGAAAAATTATCCTAAAAAACCCTAGTATATTTAATATACTATTTTTTATACAATAATGGAATAAATAGAGTGTATGGGGTGTATAAAGAAAATAAAAGAAAGGATCTTGAGCGAAATTGTTACCTCTTAATCAGGTAGCTCCTTTTGGTTTGTGCCAAAATGCTTCCTTGGATTGCTTTGTTCATATGGGAATGATTCTATGAGGAATAGAGGGATTTGTTTAACTTTATTGGGTAGATATTGGCTGAAATTAAGTGGTTTTAGAGGTGTGAAGAATATGGATAGGTGGTTTCCTTTTATAGGGAAGGGGAAGGACACACTTGGATTTTTTAAACAAGTTAGGTGTACCCATGTTTTTACCTAAAAAAAGTCATAAAAAAACAAAAAACTCAATAATGGAAGGTTAATGTATTAATAATGTCCATAAAATGTGTTTAGTACAAGTTTCTAGGTATTTATGGGTCTTAAATTTTAGGTTTAGTACTTTGTTATCCTACTTTTTCTCTTAATCGTTATAATTAATTTTAATCACTTTCACTATTTTTTTAGAAAAAAACTAAATTGAAATTATTATATAGTATAAATTATTCTAATTAAAAATATGGAATCCATTTTTCAAAATTCTAATCATATAAGTGACATAAATTAATTTAAAAATAATCTTGCTGACGGGACGACACTGCGAGTTTTTAAAGTAAAAATATGAAAAAGTTTATTAAAATTTTACACCCAATTCCAAAGTGAAATTGATTAAAATGAGATAAATTGTATTAATTGATAAAAATATAATCTAATTAAACTTTAAAATAAATTTAAAATATAATTTAGTCTTATAATTAAATTAAATAAAAAGCAGTTTTTAATTAAAATCTGGTATTTTTCACTATTCATCCAAAAATGATGTTTCTCAAAAAAATCCCAAAAATTATCTCTAAGATAATTTAAACATTAAAAATTAAAAAATGAAGTTTATTTTATCAAATTAAATTTCTAAATGTATCTAAAATTAATTTTATTATTTTTCTTAGAAGGACATTAAAAGCAATTTATTTGAGAAAATATTATTTTTAAACATATAAGGACTTTACCAAAAATTATATATTTAATTATAAATATGTTTTATTTATATAAAACCATTATAAACCATATTTGAAAATTAGTTATTACTATTCATATTAATAATTTTAATGGCTAGGTTATAATCATCTCATTTAAATAATTATAATAATAAAATGATGTTTCATAGAAACATCGGTGTTGTGTGTAACATATGCTAAGTAAATATTGTGTGTAACACACACCAAGTAAATTTTCTGTGTAACATATGCCTGTTCGGTGCCATGTTATAGGAATTTTTGACTTATTTCATTGTAATAAATAAATGAAAATTTAATTTATTCAAAAAAAGGTCCATAAAAACTTGGGGTGTTACAAAAAATGTTATCTACATGTGGAGTCAGGCACAATGATATTTAGATATAGCCAAAAAAGATGTCCATGATTATAGAATTATTCGAGACAATACTTGATGAGATGATGTACGTAATTATTAATTATATAGTTAAATTGTTATTGTTTACAATACATGTCTTCATTTATTAATTTATTTTTTATTTATTTTTTGATTTTTCAGATTTCATGGATGCCATATAATGAGGCTATCATCAAAAGTATCCCACCATACTGTATGAAGATACTTGCTGCCAACTCATGCATTGTTCATATGATTTATTTTCATATTGTTGAGTGGAATAATACTGATAGATTTATGATGAATTTTGGCTTCTATAATCCCATTCCTGAACTGCCCAGTAAGTTACATTCACTTCATTCCTTGAAGATATCATGGAAGTGATAATTTGATTGGAAGAGATATCATGTAGGATATATTGAGATCCGGGATAGATGGAATGAGTTCTTATTACGAGGGGATTCCATAGTACATATGCATTTATCAGATCAGTTGGATTATGAACCCTCATACTGCAAGTCCCCAATGATATTTATTACATGACACAGATGAGACTATCATGACTTGGTAATAATTATTCCTTACACTATTGAATAGTTTTTTATTAACATTAGTTAACTGCATAATTTTTTTAGGATTCTTGTATCACCCATATCCATGAAATATTTGATCCCTTAGAGGGAGGTACCTTTGAATAGACTTATTTTCATAGATTTGTGACAGAGCTACTTCCTCATATGGATGAGATTTATCAAGGGATTTTCTTTGATGTGCCAGGAATTTTGGTGGTGCAGAGATTGATATTGATGTGATAAGGGGTGATGAACTTGTTATGGATGCTGACGTGGAATAGGAGGAGGGTGTTCATCATGATCAGCCAGATGCTTCTCTAGATCATATTGCATATGAGCCACAACCACAACCATAGTAATAGGCACAAACATGGCCAATTAGCATGTCATATTTTGTTATAGAGATAAACACTAACTGGACTATGCTTCATTATTTATTATCCTCTAATCCCTAGATATCTGTTGAACATTATCTATCTTCTCCTCATGCACTACTACAAAATAGGCCTTTAACAATGCTAGAAATTTTCTTTATCTGCGCTAGAAAAGTGATGACTACATGAGTGAGGTTAAAAGCCCCAGTCTTTTATTAACGCTGAAAAAAGTGATGATAAAGGGGACCTTATCAGTGCTTTTAAAATCACTGATAAAGGAAAAATTTAGCAGTGCTTTAATTTAGGGCCACTAAATGCACCATTTATCAACACTTATAGAAGTGCTGATAAAGTATACCTTTATTAGTGCTTATAAAAGTGATGATAAAGGACATTTTATCAGCACTCATAGAAGTGATGATAAAGTAGACCTTTATTAGCACTTTTAAAAGCACTGATAAAGGGCCATACTGCAGTGTGCTGTAATAGCACACTATAACACCACTATAGTGTGCTATAATAGCACACCACAACATGATAAACACACCAGATATCAATAAAAACAAGTCTCAATACACGATTTAAATGAAATAAAATTTAGAACACAAAAACAAGAAAAAAATACTATATTATAGACATTTTAAATATTGGTTTATACAATTATATAAATACAAATTATTACATACATTCAAAAACATCAATGTTCCTTTGTCTTTTAATCCTAAACTGACTCATACTATTTCTAAACAAACCACCCCTACTCGAACAAAACAACACACCTATATAAGAAAACATTTTTTTATGTTAGTAATAATATAAAGAAATAAATTAATAGAAAGTGACTAAAATTGATGTCAATTTTAAATAAAAAGACTCACTTGGAGTCTTACTGCTCACACGGTGCATCAGATTAAGGTGAGACAAATTCCAACACATATCAAATGACTTGTGGATTGTTTTCCTAATGTATCAAAACAACATGAATGTATTTTCTCGGTTTTGAGTACATCAGTTGTATTTTTTACTAAAATGTCATTTTAAATTAGAAACACACACTTTTGACTCATTATAATCAAATAATGTATTGGTTTAAAGTTAAATGGATTACTACACATCAAAAATGACTTATAAATCATTTTCCTAAATTATCAAGAAAATCCGAGCACATTTGATTAGTTTTTAGTGAGTGAAACTTTTTGAACTAAAATATCAATTTTAAACTGATAACGAACACTTTGAGTCATACTAGGAACATCATGTATTAGATTGAGGTGAAGCTAATTCCTATACATCAAAAATGACTTATGGTTTATTTTTATGAAGTATAAAAACAATCTGAATGTGTTTGATCAGTTTTGAGTAGGAAAATTGTCCATTTTACTAAAATTTATGAAAATTTTAAATAAAAAGACATACTTTGAATCATACCAGTGATAACGTGCATCAGATTGAGGTGGGGGTGATTCCTACATTTAAGAACCAGCTTCTTACTTGAGGTATGGATATTTACTTTTCAGTTTATACTTAAGAAAATGGAGGAAAAGAGGTCAAGGGATGGCTGTAGGCCTGTTACATAATGTGATTGGGGACTACACACCATGTAATTTTATGCACACACTACGTATGGAAGTCTACATGCCTTGTAATCCCAATACACAACCATTTAATGGGATGGATAGAATTTGTACAGACACGACGTGTAGTCTCAAGTACACACCATTTACTTTTTTATTGATTAAATCAGTTAGTAGCATCATTTTTGTAAAAACATACAGAACTCACCCCTTCGTTCGATGAACAGCACGCCTAGGTGATCTGAGGATAGGGTGGCTTACCATTTCACTATCCGATCTCTGATTCGAATACCGTCAGATGTGTTGGATTCCCCATGGTAAGCTCTCGATCCCTCTTAAGCTTTTATTCTTGATTTCTTCTCTCGATCTAGTAATTTAATGGCAATCGTTTATACCCATTTTTTAGATCTACTCTATTCTAGGTCGAATTAAAACCCAACATTGGATGATGATAGTCATACGAGTATAAGGTAGGTAGTCTTGTACCTTTCACGAATTGTCATGATGTTTATATATACCGAAGTTCCACACACCCATTTTTGGGGTGTCTCTTGATTTATAAATTACCCTTATTTTTACCTATTGGTGTTTAGGTAATCGAATTAGTGTTTTAAAGTATGAATTAGGTTGTTTACCTTGATTAAGGGCCACCACATGGGTGCATTTCCCTTGGAATGACCGTTTATGGCCATTTGGCCAAGGTTGCCTATGAGACATGCCTTATTTCCCCTTTTTGGGTTGTCAAGTATGAATTAAATTTATAATGGAATTGAAATTGTGATAAATTATGATTGAATTGATTAAGGTTTTGGGATTAGTGATTCCCATTTTTTCCCCATGTTATTTTTATGCCTATTTAAGCATGTTTGGAATGTTTTTCTCCAACTGTGAACCTTCCCACATGAGTTAGGATATGCTAAGGATTTGTAATGGTTTAGATTACACAATAGTATTGTTATGTAAATTGTGCCCATGTTATTGTTTTATGATTAAATCCATGTGATAGTTTAATTCACATGTTTTCTTGTTATACATAAAATTTCCATGTGAGTATATTTGTTTAAGCCTTGTAAATGTTAGATTACATATTAGGCTTTTGATATGAACTGCCCATGTGAGTATAATTGCTTAAGCCTTGGGATAGTTTAATTCAATTGTTTCTTGTTTTGTATGATATCCACGTGAGTTGTTATTATGTTAACCATGTAATACTGTAATTTACATGTGTTGTCTATTATGCTGAAATGATGATATAATGGGCTTGACCCTATTGACTTCTATGCTTACGGGCGAGGATTTGTATGCCTGTGGGTGAGGATTTTTTATTCTTGCAGGTAAGGATTTTTATGATTTCAGGCGAGGATTTGTTATGCATGCAGTTGAGGATTTGTTATGCCTACAAGTGAGGATTTTTTATGCCTACGGGCGGGGTTTTTCTAGGCCTGCGGGAAAGATGTTAAGTTGAATATCGAAATGAAATAACTAATGACGTGTCTACCAATCCAAAGAACAATCTTGGATTTGGTCTTAACTTTACTTGTTTAGATATCCTTATGAGGTATCTATTGAGCATTATTTATACAGGGGATTGGTGGGATTAGGATGGATCTTGAGACTTATATACTTGAATGTAATTGAATGATTGAACTGAACACAATGGATGAAAATTGAAAACATGGCTTGTAGGGTTGTTTACTTTTGAGTACTTCATAGCATACCGCTTTCCCCTTTTGTACACTACTTTTTGCATATACTCACTGATAGATAGGCACAAATCTTTGGTGGTTTCCTACTGGGATTTATTTCTCACACCCTATTTGGGTCATACTTTTGGGCCCAAACAGATTATATTGTTGTAGGAGTCAATAAGGAAAAGCACCCTTCTCTAGGTACTTGAGATGGTGTTTAGGAGTTGGAGAGCATGAGACTAAGCTGAGGCTTGTGACGATTCTTAGTTTTTTTGTTTCTTTTTTCTTTTGGAACATATATTTTGGATTCTTGTAGTGTACCTATTTTTTCTTTTTTCTTAGAACATAACATTTTTTTGAAAGGATGGTTCCTTTTCCAAAAAGACCAAGGCAAAAATTATTATAAAAGAAAGTTGTTGCAAGAGTCTAAACGACGGAATCATATTAAAATCCTTGTCATGAAGAGGGAGAAGATTAGTAGGGAGATCATCAAGCTAGGTAATGTCTTGGTTTAATCCCTTGTTTTCAAGTCCATATATAACCATATTTGCTTCACGATAAACATGAGTGATTATGTAATTGATGTTAAGAAGTGAGAAGATGCAATCCATCCAATGGGCAGTAATCAGCCACGCAAGATGTGTCACACCATTCCAAATATCTTGCACAATGGTGGTCAAGTCAATTTCAATACAGAGATTATTCCAGCCATAAATCTTGGTGATATCAATAGCATGTATCAAGATCAACATTTCTACCTCCAGAGAAGAGGTAGTGCCGCAACTACCAAGAAATTAACCAAGGATTTGACCAAGGTGATTCCTAAAGATAACAGCATAACCCAAAGGACCCAGGTTTCCTTTAGAGGCACTATCCACATTAAATTTAATCCATCCAGGAAAAGGATCACGCCAAAAAACTTCAAAAGTGTGACGAGGCTAACAAAAATTTCTATCAATCCGAAGACGGTGCAAAATTCCAAAGTCACTAATAGTGTTGTTGCAGTTTCCCTTTTGCATCGATGTGGCTTCATGTATGGAAATAAGGATCCACATCCAACCTACATTATGGATGAATGAGTAATTATTATGAATAATAGAATTTATATCATGCCATATCACATGATATAGCTCAACAACAACAACAAGAAAAAGATTCATAATTTTTAGAGAGCTTTTCAATCCCACACATCTCTTGAGTTGAGAATTGACAGATTTAGGAATCAACTATCTTAGTCAAATATGTCAAAAATATAGTTCCAAAGAGTAGAAGCAATGGAAAAAGAAATAAATAAATGATTAGTATCTTCTTTGTGTTGGTTGCATAATATGCATTTGGAGAAAAGATGAATTCCAAACAATTGAAGTCACCTATATGTGGGAACTCTGTTGTGATCAAGGCGCCAAATAAGAGTAAATATTTAAGGCTTTATCTAGGGATTTCAAAATATTTTATCCAACCAAAATAATTTTTAGAGTTAAAAAAATAATGATTGTAAATATTTTTAGAGTTAAGCATTCCATTGTGAGTGGGTTCCCAAATTAAAAAATCATCCATGTTAGAAAAAGGATAGTTATCAATAACATGCATAATGATATCAGGGAGATGATCATTTTGAGAATTTAGCATATCTCTAATTGAATGAGTGGTACTCTCAAGGGGTTGATCAGGAAGAGTCATGTAAATTAAGGGTGTTCCAGTCTAGTTATCCAACCATAAATTCAAGGAGGAATCCCTAGAAACCATCCTTCTAGAATTATTCATAATACTAGAAAAAGATTGCTTAATGGAAGGCCAGATAAAAGAGTTGAATAAATTCAAATTACCTTCCTTATGTTTATCAAGAAATCTATTCTTGAGAAAAGAAATCGAGTTAGAATTGTTATAAAGAAGGTTCCAAGTGAGTCTGTCCTAAAGGGCCTCATTAAAGTACTTAATATTTTTTAATCTAATACCACCCCTTTCAATAGGTTTACAACAAGTTGGCCAGTGTATGCTCACAAGTTTTCTTTCCAGAGTGCTACCGGTCCAATTTTTTTTTGATATTTTCATTTTTTAATAATCCCAACAAGCCATTTATAGACCATAATAGAGTAAACCATCTTAGAAACAATAATATATTTGACCAGACATATTCTGCTATCTATAAAGAGAGATTTACCTTTCCAAGAAGTTAGCTGATTAACAACTTGGTCAACTATTATAGAGAAGTAATAGAACTTGGGACCTCCCCAAAAAATGGGAACACTAAGATAAGTAAAATGAAAAGACCCTTCTTTTATACCTAATTCACTAATAATGTTAAATTTATTGCTAGAAGGGAAGTTTTTCCCAAAGAAGATACAAGATTTGTGCCAACTGATGGATTGACCAGAAACTTATTCATAGTGAGAGAGGGCATTTTTGAGGTTTTGAATGTTTCTTTTATCACCTTGTAAGAAGAGGATGATATCATCTACATATAATAGTTGATTTGGAGAATTCACTCCATATACCATCTTATTGACACCTTCTGAGGCAAGGAAAATGCAGTCTTGTATAGATATACCCTTAATAAACCCAAATTGGTTCCATGAGACAATTTTTTCCATAATAGTTTAAAGTATATTGAAAATTATTTTAGTAATGATTTTTTAAAGAGTTTTAATGAGAGCTATGGGCCTAAAAAAATTAATCTCAGAGGCATTGTACACTTTTGGGATCAAGGAAAGAAATTGAGAATTAAGAAAATGCAAGAGGATACCATTAGAGAAGAAATATTTGACAAACTTGCAAGCATCAAATTGAATAACATCCCAATAGTGTTGAAAGAAACCGTTGTTAAAACAATTAGGACCTAGAGCACTATCAGGGTTCAAACTAAAGACTACGTCTTCACTTTCACGATTAATAGGAATATTTAGATGGAAATAATTATCTTCCTCATTGACCACCATTGGAATAACTTCAGGTAGGAGGTATTTGTTGATATCAAGAACATTAAATATGGATTCAAAGTGAGATAAAATATAATTAGCAATGTGATATTCATTTTCTAGTAGATTTTCTTTGTCTTTTAGAAAGGTTAGAGGTCTGCGATCTTTCCAGACTCTTTGAAGAGAGTTGTAGAACTTAGTATTTCTGTCACCGTCTGATAGCCATTTAACTTTAAAGGCATAATTTCTCATGTTTTCCTTAAATTTGAGCAAATATTTGAGTTTAACTGCAAGGTTTATTTCTTGAGTAGGATCAATGTTGAAATCAGAACTGGATTTATCATTTTTAAGTTTATTGAGATCATCTTCAAGAATCATGATATCATTGTTAATTTCTTTGGATTTTGAGCTACACCAACCTTTGAGGGTATGATTGAGGTATTTTAACTTTATAGTACATGCAAAGGAATCATGGTGATATGACATAAAAGACCAGAAATTTTTTATAATAGTAGTGAAATCAACATTAGAAAACTACACATTTTTAAACCTGAAAGGTAGCACGAGTTTCATGTTTTTGATGGACACATTGACCAAAATGGGATGGTGGTCAGAGTGTAGCTTGTGAAGGGTGTTTCTGGAGATAGTGTCCCATTTTTCTAAAGTTGGGGAATTTATGAAGGCTCTATCCAGTTTAAGGGCAACCACCATATTTTAATGCTTTTTATACCAAGTAAATTTATCACCAGTAAGATTAATTTCAACAAGATTGTTGTCTTCAATAGAAGTTTTAAATTCTCCTGTGGAAATAGTAGCATGATACAGACTAATTTTCTCACTTGAATGAATAACTTCATTAAAGTCCCCAATTAAAAACCAAGGGATATTAATATTAGTACCTAAATAAGTGATGTAATTCCAAAGAGTCAACCTATCTTGGTAACTATTCTTTTCATAAACAAAAGAGAAAAATGTAAGCATGCCATAAATAGAAAATTAACATGTAAAGAGATGCTCAGAAACATGAAAAATATTAACATTCTATAAAGAAGTGTGCAAAAAAATCTAGAGTGATTCAATGTTGGAGGTATAATTGGTTGCCCTAGTAAAATAATAACCATGATGGCACAAATGAGAGTACTTAGAAGAAAAGTTAATTTTAGGCTCATCAATAGAAAACAATATCATACGATGAGTTTTAATCATTCTTTTTAAAATATTAAACGTGTCAAAGTTGTCTATACCCTGAAAATTCCAGAATAAAATCTTCATTTAAACCTAGATTTGGAGCTAGAGCTCCCTTTTTTTATTCCCTAAGACCTTTTTCCTAGAAGATCTTCTAACCTTTTGAGAATTTTTCAGTCTAATATTTTGTTCTTGATTACTTTTAGAGGTGGTGGGGGGGGGGGGATGTTAGTAGAACCCACCTTATCATTATCCTTGAATGAATCATTCATATAGGTCTACAGAGTTGAGTCCACATAATTTTTGTTAATAACATTAGTGAGATCAGTATTTTGAATGCTAGGAAAATTATCCAATATCACAACACTAACAGTATTTTTAGTATATTTAGAACCATATATAGGATGAATGAAGAAAACAAAAACAAAAGTACCAGAGTCCTTTATAGTATATCTGTCCTATGGTAAGGTACTTAACATATTTGAGTGATCTGGACTAGAAGTCATCCAAGAAGGAGTTGTATGCAGCTTTGTAGTGCCTTCCAAGCCTCTTTGGTCCTGCTTGTTCATAACAGGATTTCTCTGATCCTTTTCATCACCCATTGATGAGGGCGTGATGAAGTTATCATCCTCCACGTCCTGTGTTATAGATTCATTTATATTGAGAGATTTTTGTATCGGGATAGTGCCCAAGGCTGAAGGTGTGGGTTCAACCACTGATTTTCTGTGAGTAACACCGGGTTCTCAGCCTTGCAACTAGGATCAAAGGGTGAGAAAGTAATAGGGCATGACACCTAACTAGGGGGATTTACTACTCCCTTTATACTAGTAGAAACATGTTCACTCTAATTGGAGTTTTTCTGCAACTAGACAGTGCCTAGAACATAGGGAGTGGACTCTTCTATAGGTTTATTTTCAGATGTATATTATTTACTGCTTCCACTATTGTATTATTATTTATTCTGATGTGTTACACTCTACCAATGAGGGAATATTTTCCATACTATCACACCCTAGTACCTCACTACTAGTCGGTAACCTATAGCATTTGGGTAAATGTGCTTGAGTCCATGTGGCCAACCAGTTACGGGGCACTAGTTGAGCGGCATCTGGATCTGGGACGTTATTAAGTGGTATAAGAGGATTTTTTCCTGGTTTTTCTTAATGTTTGGTGATGATATAAAGGAAAAAAAATTGGTAATTAGTTTTTCCTGGGAGTAGATACCCCGTGTATAGGGAAAATCCAAATTATCTCGAATGAAATTTTAAATTTTGGATTTTGAGTTATTACAGTTGATTTGATTTCACCATTTGGGGAGACAATTGTTTTGTGCTATTATTATTGATATCATTATGGTTATATTTTTTTTCAACCTGATGAGATGAGGGTATGAGATCTCATGAATCATATAAGCACTTGTTATAAATCACATGCCATGCATTCTTGCCATGCCATTTAGGAGCATTACTGATTGCATGCTGTTGTGATAGATGCATGCTAGATATTCATGTTGTTGTGATAGGTACCGTGATACATATGCTTGCTGTTATGATAATTGTATTGGTATGTGATATGGTTGAATTAGATGGATTCCAAACTTTGGTCCCTAATGAGTATGGGCCCTATTGGATCAGAATTTGGTGGATCATGTTTCAGACATGGGATATAAACTGTGTTGTTATGTACTACATTTGGATGGAAAGACTTGATTTTCGGGGAGTATAGGCCCCCAAAGATCATAATTTGTCACACCGTTGCTTTATTTTTCAAAAACAGGGGTTCCAAGGAAGTTTATGAGGCTTACTATCCAGAAACCCAGACAACATGGCGTGTGGTCCAATGAACACATGCTATGTGTTCTTTTGTTTGGGAAGAAAATAACTTTTCTTAAGTACACTCCATGTACTTGGAGTACATGCCATGTGGTAGATGGCCATGTCACCGACCATGTGAGATGAAACACAGGTTGTTGAGTTTTGATCAGAACATGCCATGTTCCTTATGTACACCCCGTGTAGTTTTATATAGGCAAACATGTGTAGCTTTGGCAATGTAAAAGTATATAGCCAAGAGGGAAGACTTGGGTATATGCCATGTGTTAGCCTAACATGCCGTGTACCTAGGACATTTACATGACCAAGGTAGGTGGAGTTACTCAAACATGTAGAAGCTTAAGTATACATGCTAGGTATGATCCCTACACGCAGTGTACCTAGGGAGTTTACATTCCCATGGTGGCGGGAGTACACGACCATGTAAGGGCTTAAGTGTACACACTGTGTACTATGCCTACACGCTGTGTACTCAACTTTTGTAAACCTTTGAGGGTTTTTTCTCCTGTTTTATATCCCTTTGTCAGTTTTGGACACATGAGTAGTCCTTTTTGAGTATTTTTCCACGTAGATCACAATGTTGAAACCCGTGGAACATTCTTAAGACTCCAAATGGGTGTTTTGGAGATTTTATATCTAAACGGGGAGGTTCTTCCTCCAATTATTGTTTTAGTGGTCTACTGAGAGTGAGACCAGTGTGTGAATGATCAGTTGGATGTTCGGACCAACCTAGTTTAGACCTTTGATTTGAGATGATCTATCTCTCATGACTTATGCTTTGTGGATGTATCACTTGTGAGATGTGTCCTTCTGACATATTAGGTCATGAGACTAGTTGTTATCGAGGATCCCATGTAGGATTCCTCTACTAATGTTTCGACCTAGATAATCCCATGTAGGATGTCTCTATCTTCTATCCAATTACCAAGGATCCCCTAAGGTATGCCTTTGATTAAATGCTGTTCTAGGGAGACCCTTGTAGGATCTCTCTTCTATGTACTATTTTCAAGGATCCCTATTGTAGGATGCCTCTGTTGTTTATCTTTTAAGGATCCGGTGTAGGATTCCTCCCTTGCCTTTTTAGCTAAGCATACCATGTGGAATTCCTTCTCTCATGTTACTTAGAGGATCTCAAGTAGGATGCTTCTCAGTGCTATGATGCTTATGCTTTGTCAGGGGCTAGCCTGTGGTAGAGCTTTCCAATGTTGGTACCCCCTAGGTGCCATTGTCCCTAGTAGGATGTTGGAGTCTTTAAATATGACACCCTTGTTCATATGGGTGATTATTTTATCTTGACCCTTGATATGGGAATGGCCATTAGGGAATGCTCAGTTCAGTAGGTTAGACATGCCTCGGGCACAGTCATCCGCTTAGGAGGTCGTGTGAACCTCTCTTTCTTTAAGTGATGGGTGACTTGGTATGTCATTATCTATGTAAATAGTTGTGTTGATGATGTTCTTTTTATATGGTTTCTATGTGAGACATCTAGTGAGAGGATGTATAGGGTGGAAAAACTATGAATTGTACCCAGAATGTTCTGTTGATCTTGTAAACTCGAGGCAGTATATGTTGACATACGCGGTACCCGTCGAGTGTTAAATGTAAAAAAAACGAGTCATCAAGTTCAGTTAAATCATTGATCTTTTAGATGATGTGTTTGTTCTCGGTTATCTCTAGATTAGAGTGGCCTAAATATTTTGGAACCATGTTCTTACCACTGCTAGAAAGGACTTTCTGCGACAGGAGTGTTTTGACACGCCGGTTAGTTTAATTTTTGACTTTCATGCCAAGTGATATAATGAAGTGATCATGGTTTGTGGAATAAAACTTGTGAGTTTAATTTGGTTCTAAATTAGCACATATGAGAGTGGTTGTTCCTTATTCTCGACGTATAGGACACTTCTAAGTGGGGAGCGTCACATCGGTTCTGTTTAAATGTGTTCTTCCAGGTAGAAGGATCACAATCAAGGATCATTCATAGATGGTCATTTCTACTTGAATGCCTTTGAGACTTGTGAGTCATGATTCATGTTGTTGTGTTTTGGTTGTGTGTGAAATCCTCGTGAGGCACTGATGATCATGAGTGTAACTCGGTGATTAAGTGTGATATTTTACGGCAATGACTTGGGACAAAGGAATTGTGGTTAGTTAAATGATGATGCATCGAAAAGTAAAGCCGAGTTTCTTTTAGAATTTCAACCAATAGTAGTTCGAATATCCTTTTATAGTGATACTTGAAATCTTCTTAGTGTACTCTTTCTTAAGATATGAGCATGTCCCTTATCTTAACATCATCCTAGATTCACTAAGAGAGCATCAGTTATACGTCGCACTATAGTTGAAATCTGTTGGGATAGTTCGTGATCTCTTTCTATGTTGTGCACTGGGTGCGTAGTTTTAAATGAGGCTTGGTTAATCCTGAGTGATACTTGGGTTTTCGTATAGGAATTCCTTGGGAAGACTCAGGGATGCCTGCCGTTTTCTTCGATGTGACCTTCAGGAAGATTCTTCTCTGGGTTCAATCAATGTTCTTATGTGGACTTTTGGCCTAGTGCCAAATTCTCACATGTAATGGGGAGTATGGACCACATTGGTGAGTTCCTTGGACTCCGAGTTATTGAATCTAAGGTTATCTCAGACTTATAGTCAGGCTCAAATGTGATGTTTTGAAAAGAGGAAATGGTTCTAGTGGGATAGATATAGAATTATTCTTTTACTCATGCTGTGGAATGACCTTTTAATTGATCAAGGGATGGATTGACAAATGAGTGTCACCAAGAGACATGTATGAGCTTCGGTGAACATGATTGTTGTTTGTGTACGGTGACTTGGGAGAAGGAGTTGTGTTATGTTGCAATAAGTTGGCCTTCTAAGCCGGGTGTTTCTAAGATAAGTCATCCAATGATTGTTTGACTCGTTATCCTTCTTGTTCTTCGTGTTTGGTTCTAGTGGACCAGTTTAAACACTACGCCAGTTTAAGGTGGGTGTGGTGTAAAAGTTCTCAATTTCTTTTGAGGAAATATTGCGTGACTGATTTTGATGAGGTCGATCGGGGTTAGACCATTCTTTGCTGTGAGGCTGCTGTTATGACCCCAGTTATGTTCAGGTTCACCCAGTTAAAGGAAAATAATGCTGGTATCATTGCTAGAACGTTCATGAGTGTGCTTTGTGGGGTTTTATGACTGTGGAGGTCACCCCAAGGTAATGATGTAGTATAGTTTGTGGTTGACAGGCTTATGAAGGTTTCAAATTTCATGCCGATCAAGGAAACATTCAATGTTGATGATCTTGGGAGGTTTTACATCTGAGAGATTGTATGACTACATGATGTTTCTCATAATCTATCATTTCATATAGGGACACCCTTTTTTACTTCTCATTTCTAGAAAGGGCTACAGAGAGTGCTGGGTACATAGGTGATTTTGAGCACAGCTTACCACCACCAGATGGATATTCAATCAGAGCCCACAATTCAGGTACTAAAGGAAATGATTCAGGAATGCATCCTGAATTTCAAAGGTTCTTGAGAGAGACACATACCCATTGTTGAGTTTTCCTACAATGATATCTTTTAGGATACTTTTCAGATGGTTCATTATGAGGCTTTGTACGGTAGGCCATGCCGATCACCATTGTGTTGAATGGAGGCAGGAGAGACAGCTACACTGGGACCTCATCTTATCTAGGAGACCACTAAGTATGTTTAGTTGATTCCGAAGCGAATGGCTACTTCACAGTCTTGTCAGAAATATTTTTTCAATTACTGCAGAAGAACTCTGGAGTTTAAGGTTGGGGATCATGCTTTCCTACATATTGCCTGAGGTTGGGACACCATTGGATTTGGAGATAGGTTAAGCTTTCACCAAGATACATCGGGCCATTCAAGATTTTGGAAAGAGTCGGTCCGATTTCCTATCGATTACAGTTACCTCAGAGGTACATGGATTTGCACGACGTCTTCCACATTTTTCAGTTGTGACTTTACTTTTCAGACCGGTCTCAGACCTTTCATCTTGAGGAAGTGGAGTTGCAGTAAGATGCATCCTTTGAGGAGCATCCCATTCATATTGTGGATCATATCATAAAGATTCTCCATGGACGGTCTATTCCTTTGGTACATGTGCTATGACAACACAACTGAGTGTAGGATGAGACTTGGGAGAGGGAGGCCGATGTATGATCACTGTGGACAGAGTTGTTCTCAGATATTTCTTAATCACCCTTATAAGGGAAATTTGGGGCAAATTTCTTTAAGGGGGAAAATTTGTAAGAACCCAGTTCTTCCTTGAGGTATGGATCTTTCCTTTTCTATTTATACTTAAGGAAATGAGGGAAAATAGGTCAAGGGATGGCTAAAAGCATGTTACATGACATTACTGGGGACTAATCGCCATGTACATTTATGTACACACCATGTACTTTTTTACATGCTGTGTATGGAAGGCTACATGCCATGTAATCTCAGTACACAACCATGTAATAAAATTACCAGAATTAGTACAGAAATGACATGTAGTCTTAAGTACATGCCATGTACTTTTTTATTGATTAAATCAGGCATTAACATCATTATTTTAAAAACATATAGAACTCACCCCTTCTTTCAATGAACACCATGCCCAGGCGATCCAAGGATAGGGTGGCCTCCCGTTTTGTCGTCTGATCTCTGATTCGAACATCATTGGATGCGTTGGATTCCCCTCGGTAAGCTCTTGATTGCTCTTAATCATTTATTCATAATTTATTATCTCAATATAGTTATTTAAGGTAAATAATTTATAGTTTTTTTTAGATACACTCCACTCTAGGTCGAATTAGAGCCCAACACTAGATGAGGAGAGTCATACGAGTATGAGGTAGGTGGTCTTGTGCCTTTCACAAATTGTCATGATGTTTATATATGTCGGAGTTCCGTGCGCCCATTTTTGGGGTGTCTATTGATTTATAAATTACAATTATTATTTTCTATTGGTGTTTAGATAATATAATAAATGTTTTAAAGTATGAATTAGGTTTTTTACCTTGATTATAGTCCACCCATGGGTGCATTTCCCTTGGAATGATCATTTATAACCGTTTGGTCGTGGTTTCCTATGAGGCACACCTTGTTTCCCCCTTTTGGGTTGTTAAGTATGAATTAAATTTATAATGGAATTGAAATTGTGATAAATTGTGATTGAATTGATTAAGGGTTTGGGATTAGTGATTCACCTTTTTCCCCCATGTTATGGCTATACCTGCTTAAGCACTTTTGGAATGTTTTTCTCCAACTGTGAACCTTCCCACGTGAGTTAGGATATGCTAAGGACTTGTAATGGTTTAGATTACATAATAGTCTTGTTATGTAAATTGTGACCATGTGAGTGTTTTATGATTAAAGCCATGTGATAGTTTAATTCACATGTTTTCTTGTTATACATAAAATGCCCATGTGATTATATTTGTTTAAGCATTGTAATTGTTAGATTACATATTAGGATTATGATATGAACTTCCCATGTGAGTATAATTTTTTAAGCCATATGATAGTTTAATTCACTTTTTTCTTGTTTTTTATGATGCCCACATGATTTCTTATTATGTTAACCATGTAATAGTTTAATTTACATGTGTTGTCTATTATTATGAAATGCTGATATACCAGGCTTGACCCTGTTGACTTCTATGCCTGTGGGAGAGGACTTGTATACCTGTGGGTGAGGATTTTTTATGCCTGCAGGTGAGGATTTGTATGCCTATGGGCAAGGATTTTTTATTCCTATGGGAGAGAAATTTTTATGCCTGTGGGTGGGGTTTTTCTAGGCCTACGGGAAAGATGTTGGGTTGAATATCGAAATGAAATAACTTATGATGCGTCTACCAAGCCAAAGAAAAATCTTGGATTCAGTCTTCACTTTACTTGATTAGATAGCCTTCTGAGGTATCTACTGAGAATTCTTTATACGGGGGATTGATGGGCTTAGGCCGGATCTTGAGACTTATATACTTCAATGTAATTGAATGAATGAACTTAACACAATGAATGAAAATGGAAAACATGACTTGTAGGATTTTTTACTTTTGAGTACTTCCTAGTAAACCGATTTTCCATTTTGTACACTACTTGTTGCATATACTCATTAATAGATAGGCATCTTTGGTGGTTTGATAATAAGATTTATTTCTCACACCCTATTTAGGTCATGATTTTGGGTCCAAATAGATTACATTCTTGCAATAGTCAATAGGGGAAATCTCCCTTCTACATGTACTTGAGAGGCTGTTTAGGAGCCGAAGAGCATAGGACCAAGATGAGGCTTGATATGATTCTTAGTTTCCTTTGTTTCTTTTTTTTCTTTTGGAACATATTTTTTGGATTCCTATAGTGTACCTATTTTGGCTATTTTCTTAGAACATAACATGCTCCATCATATTTTTTATGGAATGATGCTTGGTTATTTATCTTATCACTCTTCCACTATTTATTTTCAGATGTATGATGTTTACTGCTTCCACTATTGTATTATTATTTATTCTGTTATGTTACACTCTTCAAATGATGGTATATTTTCCCCACTATCACACCCTAGGACCTCACTGCTAGTTGGTAGTCACTGGCATTTGGGGAAATGCGCTTGAGGCCATGTGGCTAACCAGGTATGAGGCACCCGTTGAGTGGAATTTAGATGCGGGACATTACACTACACATCCCAAATGACTTATAGATCATTTTTCTAAAGTATCAAAGTAATATTAATGTGTTTTTCTCTATTTTGAGTATGTCACTTGTCTTTTTTACTAAAATGTCATTTTAAAATTGAAACATGCACTTTGACTCATACTGATCACATTGTGTATCATATTTAGGTGCGACTGATTCCTACGCAACAAAAATGACTTATAGATCATTATCTTAAAGTATTTAAACAATTTGAATGAATTTTCTCGGTTTTGAGTAGGTCATTTGGTATTTTTACTAAAATTGATGTCAATTTTAAATAAAAACACGCACTTGGAGTCATACCGATCACGCCATGCGTTAGATTGAGGTGTGGATAATTCACACATATCTAAAATTACTTATGGATCATTTTACTAAAGCATCAAAACAATATGAATGTGTTTTTTGAGTTTTGAGTAGGTCACTTTTCTTTTTTACTAAAATTGATTCCAATTTTAAATAAAGACGCACTTAGAGTCATACTGGTCACACCATGCATCAAATTGAGGTGCAGCTAATTCCTACATGTTATAAATAACTTATGGATTGTTGTCCTAAAGTATCAAAACAATATGAATGTGCTTTCTTAGTTTTGAGTATGTCACTTATCTTTTTTACGAAAATGTCATTTTAAACTTGAAACATGAACTTTAACTCATAAGGATCACATCATTTATTAGTTTGATGTGAGACTAATTCCTACACATCAAAAATTATTTATGAATTGATTCCCTAAATTATTAAGAAAATCCGAGCATGTTTTCTCAGTTTTTAGTGAGTGAAACTTTTTATTATGAAATATCAATTTTAAATTAATAACAGACACATTGAGTCAGTTGTATTTTTTACTAAAATTAATGTGAATTTTAAATATAAATAAGTAATTGGATTCATAATAGTCACATAATGTGTCGAATTGAGGTGAGACTGATTCCTACATGTCCCAAAGTCTCAAAAAAATCCTAACTATCAATGTTACCATGATTTCCATTGACTTTCTTTATCAAACTACCAGCACTGCATGAGAACCTTTGAACAAACCACATCAACTCGAAAAAAAGAATTCTACTATATAAGAAGAACATTATTATGAGTAATACTAAAAAGAAATAAATTAAACATAAATATGAAGTAATACATTAATTATATGGAAAATTATTTTACTATGAAAATATCAAGATTACCTCTATGATTGAGAAGTGGAGGGAACTTGAAAGAAAGTGATAAATGTAAACACTATAGGGGTGAAAGGGTTTCATGGAGAAGAAGTATGTGGAAGTTTTAGTGTATAAAGGAAATAAAGATAGATAGAGCACCCCAACTTGAATAAAATAATCCACCTATATAAGAAAAAAATTATTACGTGAGTAATAATAAAGGGAAATAAATTAAACATAAATATAAAATAACATATTAATTCTATGGACAATGATTTTATGGTGCAAAAATCAATATTACCTCTGTAATTGAGCAGAGATAGTTTCATTTCTCTTTCTGCAAAGGTAGTGAAGAGAAATTAAAATAAAGTGATAAATGCAACACTGCAGGGGTGAAAAGGTTTTGAGGGAGAAGAAGTCTATGGAAGTTTTGGTGTAGAAAGGCATGAAAGATGGATAGATCACCCCAAATCTAATAAAATAATCCACCTATATAATAAAAAAATTATTATGTGAGTAATAATAAAAATAAATAAATTAAACATTAATATGAAACAATACATTAATTATATGAACAATGATTTTACTGTGAAAACATCAAGATTACCTCTGTGATTGATCTGAGATAGCATCATTTCTCTTCTTGCAAAGTCAGTAGAGAGAAATTGAAAGAAAGTGATAAATGTAACACTGCAGGGGTGAAAAGGTTTTAAGGGAGAAGAAGCCTGTGAAAGTTTTGGTGTAGAAAGGCATGAAATATAGACAGACCACCCCAACTCAAACAAAAGAATCCAGCTATATAAGTAAACAATTATTATGTGAGTAATACTAAAAATAAATAAATTAAACATAAATATGAAACAATACATTATTTATATGGACAATGAGTCATACCAGGCACACCGTGCATCAAATTGAAGTGAAGTTGATCCCTACACATCACAAATGGCTTACGGATCATTACTCTAAAGTATCAAAATAATCAAAATGCATTTTATTGGTTTTGAGTAGGTTAGTTGTCCTTTTTATTAAAATTGATGTCATTTTTAAATAAAAATATTCACTTGGAGTCATACTGGTCACACCATGTGTTGGATTGAGGTAAAACTAATTCCTACACATCTAAAATGACTTATGTATCGTGGTATTAAAATATAAAAATAATCCAAATGTGTGTGCTTATTTTTGAGTATGTCACTTGGGTTTTTACTAAAATTTCATTTTAAACTGGAAACATACACTTTGACCTATATCGATCACATTGTGTATCAGTTTGATGTGAGACCGATTCCTACATGTCATAAAGGACTTAAGAATCGATGTCATAATTATCAAGAAAATCCGAGTGTGTTTGATTTGTTTTTAGTGAGTGACATTTTTTGAACTAAACTGTCTATTTTAAACAGATAACAGACACATTGAGTCATAACAGTCACACCGTGCATCAAATTGAGGTGTGACTGATTCTTACACATCAAAAATGACTTATGGATCACTACCCTAAGTCATAATGAAGTAAACACCTCCATAGAATTCCTTTTAAAATCATATAAAACCCTATAATTTTTTTAATAAAATAAAACCAATTAAAAAACTAATTTTTATAAAAAAAATATAAAAAATACTCAACCAATTATTTTATTAAAGTTTTATTCAGATACTTGTGGATAAATTAGAGGATAAAATTAAAGTAATTTAACATTAACTCTACCTCCATATCAAATCAAATAAATTAATTTTAGTAACATACACTCATCAGTTGAAATTACACTATAGCAACCCAAGACCCCTAGGCTACATAGAACTGTAGTTTCATAATCTGATTCTTCTATATCCACCCTCTCCATTTCTTTTCTGCCCTTCACTCTATCATTTCTCTAGTTGTGTAGATCTTTTCTCTAGAAGGAGTTGGAGTCAATAGAGGTGTCGAGTTAATAACTAGTGCCAATGGTGTTATTATCACAAATGGGAGGCATTTCTCTTTTTAGAGAACCCAATGAAGTACAATTGTCATTCTCATCATCTCATCTCCCAAACATTTACCATTGCATTTTGTTGTTTGACACACATCCTCTATCTATTGTGGGCATTCACCTATGTTTCTTAAAATACTATAAGTAGTAGTCATCCATAGGATGAATAATGCTCAGAGCAGTACAAGAAACATAAAAGAGATGGGGGATGAGTCTCAAGGTAACAAAATGAAATAATAACTATCCAGGAGATAAAGTTGATGAGGATGACAATTATACTTCATTGTGTTCTCTAAAAGGGGAAATGCCTCCCATTTGTGAGAATTAAACCATAGGCACTAGTTATTAACTTGGCACCTCTATTTCACCCAAATCCTTCCAAATCAAAGCTCCACACAACTAGAGAAATGATAGAGTGAAGGGAAGGAAAGAAATATAGAGGGTGGAGAGAGAAGAATTAGAATACGCAACTATAGTACTGTGCAGCCTGGGTGTATTGGGTTTCTACAGTGTAATTTCAGCTAAGAAATGTATGTTACTGAAATTAATTTATTTGATTTTACAAGGTGGTAGAGTTAATGATGAATTACTTTCATTTTTATCCTCAAATTTATCCACAATAATTTGAATAAAACTTTAAAAAAATAACCGGTTGAGGATTTTTATATATATTGTTTTTCAATAAAACTTTGTTTTTTTAATTGTTTTTATTTTATTAAAAAAATTGATAGGGTTTTATATGATTGGAAAAAGAGGTCTATGGAGGCATGTAATTCGTTCACACTTACCTCAATAGGCAATAAACTTGAATGTGGTTCACACCTTCCACCATCAAAAACTATAAAATGTAGGTCACTCCTCATTCGATACATAGACAAATAAAATAAATCTACTTAAATATTATATATATATATATGTATTATATTAGTAATTTTATTTGAATATAATTATATATATATGTATATTATTTATCATATTTAAATTTATTTAAATATACAATATATTATTCGATGTATATATAGATAATACTATTTTTTTTCTAATGAAACTAAAAAATACTACTACTAATAATTTTTAAATTATATTAATTATAAATAATTATTGTTTTGGGTAATTATGTATAAAATATAATTATTTAAATTTTGGAAAGTTTAATTATTTCAAAAAAATGTATATATAGTAAACTAATTTTATTATTTTAAAATTAGCATGAGTTTATAATATTTTATTGATTATTTAAGTATAAATTATATTAATGTTAATTAAATGTATATATAGACCTAAAATGTATATATAGACCTAAAATGATGAATACCTAAAAATAATTTCTAATATATAGAATTTGATAACTTCCATTCTATTTTTTGAAATAAATGATGTAGCAACCTAAGGATTCTAGGGAGGCCATCTAATACGCATTGACCCATCTTTGAGATTTTAGGGAGGTCTATAAAGAAGTTGGCATAAAGAAATAATATACATAAACAAGATATATTAGAAACAAAGGAGAAAAAACACCAACCCTTGCAACGTCAATCCTATACACATATAAACACACACACACGCACATATCATGGAATTTATAATACACATAATTTCAAAATAAATTCACATTTAAACATAATTTTTAATGAAAATAAATATAATCCATTTCTAATTTGGAAATCAAAAACCATAATTTGTGAATAAATAATTATAAAATCACCCTTACATTATAAGTTATGAAAAAACATATAAATAGATAGAAAGATATATATTTATATATGTATATATATATATATTTATAAAATAAACTTAAATTGATAAAAAATATATGTAACACTTATAATAGAATATCACAACATAGTAAAATAAATATAACACCATACTAATTTTGAAAATATAGAGCCATTGAAAATAATTAAATATGATATCACCCTCACTAAGATTTCTCTTAAATTAAAACAACACAATTCTGAGTAAATAAATTTTTAAGGAAAAACCCTTACACTAGAATGTTAAAAAAAAATTTAAATGAATAAATTCCCTTACATGAATTATATAAAATCAGATTCTGTTACTGATTCACACCATCATTAAACTGAGAATTGGTTTTCTAAATCAATTTTCTCAGCACCTACAAGGGAAATTGATTCAATACAGCAAAGCAAGATGGGGTATATATGTAGACAATGAATAAAATTGATTCAAAACAACAATTTAAAAAGACAAAAATAGGATATCGAAAATAGTAGTCAAGAAAACAACAGATCATAAACAAAATCAAAACAATATACAAAAACCAGAGCACAAATACAGAAAAAAAATCAGAACCTATAAAGGAAAATCAGAAATCCTCAGATCTAGATCTCAAAAAAAAAAAAAAAAAAATTAGAACCTATAAAGGAAAAAAAGGCCTACCTCTCTAGGTTGAAGAAAATTCAAGACCCTCAGATCCAGATCCCGATGTTTTCTTTGGAAACCCTGACTACAACCGAACACCAGATGTCGGATGATGTTTGAGAAACTGGAGGTAATGAGTTTGTGTGATTCAAGTGAGTTTGTGTGATTCAAAATTTGATTTACTAAGGAGGAGCGCTGATAATGGGTAGTTTCCACAAAATGATTTTGATATCACGACATGTTCATAATAATTTAGGTTTTTTTAATTGGACCGGGTCACTTTTATCGGTGCTTATTATTTAAGTGATGATAAAAGTCATATTTATCAGCACTTTAAGGCTTTATCAACGCTAAAAAAATGCTGATAAATATGGATTTTATCAACGCTTGTTTAGCGCTGATAAAGGTAGGTCTTTATCAGTGCTAAACAAGCGTTGATAAAATCCATATTTATGAGCATTTTTTTGCGTTGATAAAGCCTTATCTTTATTAGTGTTAAAAAAGTGCTGATAAAAATTTCATTCATAAGTGCTTATTACTTAAGCATTAATAAGGGATTTATAATTATAATTATAAATAAAATTTTTTTAAATATATATATATATATACTTAATAAATATATATAAATATAAATATAGTAAATATATTACTTATTTAAATATATTTATTATAATTTTATAATTATTTAAATATATAATTATTTATTTATAATTATATAAATAATTTTAAAAAATAATATATATATATCATTATATATATTTATATAATTATATATATATATATTTAATAAATATATATAAATATAAATATAGTAAATATATTCATTATTTAAGTAAATTTATTATAAATTAAATAATTATTTAAATATATATAATTATATAAATAATTTTAAAAAATATTTATTTATTTATAATTATAAATATATAATTTCATAAATATAGTATTTAAAATTTTAAATATATTTATTTATAATTATTTTTTTATAAATATTTTTTTACAAATTTTTTAAAATTATTAATGAATATATAATTTTAAGTGCATGTGTGTTAAAAATAAGTGAAATTGAATAAATTAAAAATAAGTACATTTTAATAATATTGAAAAAATGGATAAGTTTTGTGTGTGTACATTGTATATAAAAATTCATTAATTATATATATATATATGAAATTAATATAACACACATTTGATCTATGTTAAATTGAAAAATCAAACGAAATTCAATACAAATCCACTACTCTATGAAATTAGTCAGTATTTTTAATTGATATTATTTTTTAAATATAAACCATTATTCACTAAATTAGCACATAAATATTTGGTAATATATCAATCATATTTATATACATTAATATATATATATATATACTATTTATTAACATTATCAATAATCATCCAATTAATAAAATGCTTAATATTTTTCTCAATTTACTTATTTGTAATTTTAATTTGTTTAATTTTAATTTTTCAAATTTATATATTTAATACATACTATTTATTTGTATTTATAATTTATATATAGTATAATCAATTTATTCTTTTTTTTTCAATAATTATTTAATTAATAAAATTTGTAATATTTTTTTAATAAACTCATTTTTTATTTTTTATTTATCTAATTATTTCATTTTATTTATTTGGAACATTAGCGTTCAAAAAGAACTGATAAAGGAATCCTTTATGAGTGCCAAAAATATAGCACTGATAAAGGATTCCATTTATCAGCGCTAAAAATAAAGCACTGATAAAGGGTAAGCTTTATCAGTGCTAAAAATAAAGCACTGAGAAAGGGTACCATTTATCAATGCTAAAAATAAAGTTTTAATAAAGAGGAACTTTATCAGCGCTAAAAAAGTACTAGTAAAGGGTTAATTTTACCAGTTCTTAATTTAACGCTGATAAAGATGTCATTTATCAATGGTTTTTTCTAGCGCTGATAAGTACCAGCACTATTAAATGTCGGTTTTGTAGTAGTGATGTTGGGGAGAGTTCCAGTAAGCAACCACTATCCTTGGAAGACATGGTAATGGAAGAAAGAATGTAGATCCACCTCCTGTCACATAAGTTGATGTGGAGGTAGGTGCCAGGGATGATACATAGGAGCTGTGTACACCAATGCATAAACATAAGCATACATGGAATGAATGCATTATATATACACCTAACTGTGGCATAGAAGAGAATCCATGACACCGACATAGATTATATTGATACATGTTATATGTTTTTTAAATCATTACTTATATGTAATTTAAAAACATACTAATATATTATGTTTTGCTGCATAAATCAATAAATTGATATACTTAGAAATTCATATAAATATTTTTAAATGATTAAGAAACATTAATATCAATAACTACATTTGTAATAATAATAATTACTATTTTTTATTTATATCAATACTTAGTATTATTATCCATATTATGTATAATAAATAATCATCTTAAATTTATTATTAAATATTAATAATATTATTATATTGAATTCTATAAATATTATTTATATTAATAATAAATATTATCTTGTTTCTTATATAGGTAATTGATTAATAATAAAACATAATATATTAAGAATAATATAATTATTAATTGTTAAATATTCTTTTAAATAAAAATTACTTTATTTACATTATTATACAATAAATATTATCTGTAATGTGGTTAATTATATTAATAACACATTAATATATCATTAATTAATAATAAATAATACAATTGATATTTAATAAATATTTTACATATTAATAAATTACTAATAATTAGATCAATAAAAAATTTAACAAAGATTTATAATTAATATCTTATAAGAATAATATAATTATTGACTATTAAATACTTTTCTAAATAAAAATTATTTTATTTATATTATTATATAATAAATATTATCTATAGTTTTATTAATTATATTAATAACAAAATAATATATTTTTTATTAATAATAATTAATACAATTAGTAATTAATAAATATTTTACATATTAATATAATACTAATAATTATATCAATTTTTTTTAAAATATTTATAATTAAGATCTTATAAATATTAGTTGTTATACTATTAATCAATTAATAACATAATAATATAATATTAGTTAATAATAAATAATACAATTGATTATTAATAAATATATTACTTATTAATAAATTGGTAATATTTAATAAATAAAACAAATATTTATAAATAATATTCATAGAAATTAATATTAATAATAAATATTATATTATTAATTACATAAATTAATTATTAATAATACATACATACATACATACATACATACATACATACATACATACATACATACATACATACATACATACATACATACATACATACATACATACATACATACATACATACATACATACATACATACATACATACATACATACATACATACATACATACATACATACATACATACATAAAGAGGCATGGACGGGGTTCTCACCTCTTTGACTATGGTTAGGAAGCATGAACTCTGTTTATGCTTCTCAGCTAAATGGAGAAGCATGAATGGGGTTCACGCCTCCCCGAACCCATATTTTAAAATACTAATAAACATATCCCTATAGATTTTTAAAATTTTTAAAACCCATTAAAAAAACTCCAACCTAACCATCAAATAACACTGTAGGGACACATAGGAGGGCATGGATGGAAAACCAAATTGGGAACTGATCTAACCCTAACTATTTCACCAAAGAAGCACAATAGGGAACCATCAGTGTTGTTAGATAAAAATGATCCACGTCTCACAATAAAATATGGGAAGCAAGTGGATCAACATGAAAAACATATTTAAATCTAACATATAATACATATTTAAAACCACAATTAAAAAAATAAACATACATATTAAATGGAAATTAAATCATGTAATTAATTAATAATTAAAGTAAATCCAAATTTCATAGAACTTAATTAAATAAAATCAATATATCTTACTACCATGGGTTGAGCATGGAAAAAATAATTTTATAGCCAATTTGAATTTAATTGAATTGTATTTTAAGTTTTTACATAATTTATCTTTTAAATAAACCTACTATAATTCATTTGATTAGGTTTGATTGCTTAAAATTTCTTTTCCTATTTAAGCTCATTTTATGTTGCTCGAGTTCATGCTTTGATTCATACTTTAGTTTAATTGAGATATCAATGATTATTCATTAATCAAATAATTGAAACTACTTTACTTGGTTATGTTGGGTTTAAGAAATTATTAATTTTATTTTAATATAGTCCAGATGATAAATAAATGACTTTATAAGGTTCATGTTCAGGTTTAAGTTTACATATTTCATGCAAGGGCCCATATTTTTTTGATATGTTTTTTCTAACTTATATTCATGTACAATAAAATCATTATTGATTGAAATAAACAAATAAATAATGATAATATTAATATTATTTCAAAATAGTATCTTTCAAGAGGCGGTGAATTAAAATCCCTTTAAAAAAATTAAAACCTTTTGAAAGAGGGATTAATATTTTAGAAAAGTTTAAATATTTTAATATTTTGATAAAAGAAACAAATGCCAAATGTTAAAGAGTGGCACATGGATTTTTTTTGAAAGACATGTTTTGATAAAAAATAGTTATAAATTTAATTAGAAAACTGAAAGTCTATAGAGGTGAAAGAAACTATATATATAAATAGAAATTAATGAACAATGAAATTGAAAAAATAGTTTGGGACAAAAATTCCCTATATATCATGTATTTAGTTTTAAAGGATTTTGAGTTTTTATTCCAAAAACTTATTCACTTTTGACTCAAAGTGGTAGTTGGATCTTATGCCTAGATCGAGAAGATGTTAGAAAGTTGTTGTGCTACAAAAGACATTAACATATTCTACTTTTGATGCAAAAAAAATCCATTGTTTTTTTACTGATGAGTTTAATTTAGTGAGTAACATGTTATTTAATTTTTTAAAGAGTTTCTCAATGTTAGATTATATTGACATTGCTATTCTTGTTGTTTTTGAAAGAAATTTTACAACTATAATATCTTACGTAAAATTTTGTTTACTCATATTTAGACATAGAATTTCAAGATTTAATCTTATTTAAATAATTTTTAATAATGAAAAAAATTACATATCTATATGTTATTATTATGTATCTGAAATTATAAAAAGTATAGTTTCATATGTATCTGGTAATGTTTAGAAGGTAATCTTATGTGAAAAAATTTATTCTTATATAATATCAAATAATTTTCTATTCATACATAGACTCAAAGGAAGTGTATTTATTATTATTTATCATATTTCTTTCAAGATATATCTTATGTAGAAGAAGAAAATGGGTTTATTAATCCATCGATTGAATTTGAAGATATTTTCCTGGAAGTATTTAGTTTCCAAATTAAATGATCAATATTTTATCAAAATTGAAATGGTTTGTTAACAAAGGCACAATTTTAGGAAAGTTTGACCAATATTATTAACAAGACCCGACCCACCGAGGCCTCTCCTAGGACGACAGTAATCCAAGTTCTCTAACCCAAGCCCACATACAATAGGCTAAGGGATAGTGAATATCATAGAGTATGAATAAATCACAATATATGAGGCCTTATCCCATATCAACCAGTAATAGATACATCCAACCAATGTATAAAAATAACTAGCGGTATAAATATAAAAATTAAAATATATATAACACATGTATGAGATTGCCACTAATATCCACATAGATAACTAGTATATAATACATAATGATAAAGGGGAAAGATAAATACCCAATATGCAAAAGTGAAACTTACATAAATAGGTAGGATGAGGAGGTACCCGTAGTAAGATGTCCCCCAACACAATCATTTCATGTTGCTATCACCTCTTGGTACCACTAATATCCTCAAAAAATGTTCCCACCTAGGTCTCCACTAGGTTTCATCTTTGAAAAAGGCACACCGGATCCATGTCTACCAACCAATATTTCATCTACATAGACATAGAATATGTGGGCCCAAGTCTCATACATGGGTTGTTGGAATGGTGTAGCCTAATCCTTTGGACGAAGTTGGACCAACTGATAGCAACCTAAACTATACACTAGACCATAACTCATGTGGTCTATGACCTTCTTGTTATTTAATTTTTTTAGCTTTTACTCTCATTTTTTTGGAATCGTATGTTGTTACACCCGACATTTCCAAATTAGGGGTGAGTATAAACATACTCAATATTGTTGAACCCACTTTGTATCATGTTTTATTTATTGTCAATAGGTATCAATGAATATGAAAGTAGGTTTAATGATGTCTATATGATGATGTCTAGTTTCTTGGAAGTAGTTTTGAAGTACCCAAGACCATTAAGAAGAATTATAAAGTTCCCAAGAAAGTGTGACATCCATTCTATTACATACATGTTGTTTGAAGTGAAGAGTGGGTTATAAAAATTAAAGAGTTCATATATGTATTTCTTGGATGAAGTTGAGGATGATTAAAAGAGAAGAGTTTGAGTTTAAAAGTTCTATAATTATGATTATAATCATGGAAGATGAAAAATTATGTTGGAAATTATTTGTATGAAGTTGATATTTTAAAAAAGGGTAAATTGGGTAGAAACATTTAAATTTTCAATATGTTATGTTGCTTCCATTACATTTCAACATCATTTTGTATTTGGAAAAGTCTTACTTTTACTTGAGACAAAAAACATGGCCAAATATAAGGCAACTCAACCATATAAGTAGCTTAGTCATCTAGAATCTAACCGAGCCAAGATCAATGATAGGATTCACCCTTGAGTGGATAATATGAGGTATTAATAACATGGATCAATACTCAGGTAAATTGTAGAGTAATCACATGCAACTTGTCATGTGACATGATGCCCCTTTGAGGGGATAAGGGATTTATCAAACATCTTGTAGAGTGAATTTGTTTATAAAGAAGTTTCCTCCAGACCTTCTATTAAATATGGGTTTCACAATTAATCATACATTTTTTACTCATTTAAAATACAAACATGTGAAAGCACTACTTCAAATGATGGCATACAACATCGTCTTCAAACTCACACCACACCACCTAAGATTGTGACATACTACTAGACACACCAAACCTAAAATAACTCGAGTGAATCACTATGAGAGTCACATGTGATATGTATGATAGGATTTCAAATACTACATGAATGATATGAATATCATGAGAGAATCCCATGTCGTGAATATAATAAAACATGATGACGATGCTTAACACCCCAAGATTTTAGAATATATTTATCTTTAATAAATTTGATGCATTCGATAGATTGTGATGCCCAAAACACCAAACATAAGTGAATAATACCTTATTAAAAATATAAAATGAAATATACTAATATATAATTAAATTAAATTGATAAAAAATTTATTTTGGGTCAAATTCACTTAATGAAATACCTTTGATCCTAGAAAAAACTATTTTTAATTGTTTAGTTTAATTATGAATTTTTGTTAAATTTAATATTTTTGAGGAATGATATTAATAAAATTTATTAATAAAATTCAGTTAATAAAAAAGGTAATGAAATTCATTAAATGGTTGAGAAATGATAAGGAATGTTAGTCTAGTACTTCTTGGATAAATGGAAACATTCAGTTTATAAACATTATTTTTATCATATATGTTTTTTTAAAAGATAATTTATTTTATTTTAAGTATTAAACTTCTAAAAAATTATTGTTTACACTTTTATAAAAATTAATTATTACTCATAAATTTTTTATCAATTGGTTTTAACTGAAGATAATATAATTTGAAGGTAAAAAGTAATATTTTTTAGTAAACTATTTTTATGCACGCAGTGTGTTTTTATCATAATAAATTAAATTGATCACTATTGATGAATTATTTTCATGAAATGTGTAGATAATATATTAAAAAAATATTTTAACATTAATGTAATGGTTTTTACTTGGTAATTAATAAGAATAATTTATTTTTATGCTAAAAATAAATTTTCTAAAAATCCATTTTCATTACATTTTTCATTATTATTTTTAAAATTATTTTTTACACCTATATAAATTGAATTTTATAGAATTATTTCTATATTTGGAATCAAAATATTCATTTTTTTACAAGTATATTTTTTTATAATGAATAGTTACCATGGTAAAAGATAATCACCATGATAAGGTAAAAGGTTTAACAAGGCGGTTAAACTAAAAGATAAGAATTAAATTATCAATAAAACTTGTATAAATATGATTTTTTAGTGTATTTAGACCTTAAATTATCATATATTTTAAACTTTTTCCATTTTATGCCACTTTAACTAGGAAGTGACTATATATTATTTTAAAACTTTAAATATCTATAATGGTTCTACTCTTATAACTTATAAAATAGACCCTCATATTCTCACTTATTCAAACAGTTTGAGATATATATATTAGAAAATAAATTATTAAATATATTCCCAACCTAAGAAGGCTTAAGGTGTAAGCCAAAAAAAAGATACACAAAGAAGAGGTGATCGTCTTAACCGAGTTCTCTCAAGTTTATTTATTCTTACACATATTTTAAATATATTATATACATCCTAATATAATTATATAAATAAAATAAATATAATTAAATTTTATTATGTTTATTGAACAAACATTATTTACTTTTTATCCAACCAATGGAAAATGAAATAATCGCTCATGGGTACTTACGGACTACTATCTCCATGAAGTGTTGTGTATAATTTTTCATCACCACATAATATGGATAGTTATATTGATGGATTAAATGAATATATATTATATTTAAGATATAATTATTATTTTTTAATGATAAATTATTCTTCAATTTTTTTTCTTTCCATTCAGTGAAAAAAGAAAGTATCACTCGTGTATAGGTGTAGACTACCACCTCCACGAAGTAATGCAATTAATTTTTCATCACCACAATAGATAGTTTTTTATAAAAGTGTATGAAATGAATAAATATTATATTTATGAAATGAATAATATTTAATATATGATTAATCCATGGAAAATGTGCAAGGACTAGAATCTTCAATATGAATCAAGCATGAAAAATAAAATAGTTAACATCAAGAATATTGATTTTTGTGGAGGATTATTAATAAATGAATGACTGAAAATTATAAATAAATCACATATTATAATATAATTATGAAAATTGTTATTATATAAATGTATAATAAATCTAAATTTATTATATAGTAGGTTATAACATGTATAAATCAAGTTGGGACTTGAGGTAAGGGTTTATGTTGCAATCTCATATTTAATCAGGAATGTTCATGTATAAATATCCATTGATAAAATTATATAATATCTCTATTAAGACCAATATATTTTCTTATACTATGATAATTTCTATGTTTTTTAAGTATTCTCTCATTTCCCCCCATATTTGGTACTCAAAAGACTGAATTAATGTTTTTAAGAAAATCTGATCTTATTTCTTATTTTAGGCCAGTAATATTTTTCTTACATGTCCATATTATTTAAAACATTTAAAGAATGCTATTTTATATTATTCAATTATTTTGAAAAGGATTTTTCAAAAATATTTTATTTTCTATAAATTTTTTAAAAAATAACCATTACTATGTTTTTCATACGGGTTAAATTTGACTTCTTTATAAAAGTATGAAAATAATGATTTTCTTAACATTTACCACTTGAAGAGCCTTTCCCTAAATCATGAATGTTATTCACCATAAATATTAATTTAAAAGTTTCCTTGGTTTTATAAATAAAACCCAATTTCCATTTTTTTTGTAATTTTTAGTTTTTGAAAGTTACAAAAATGAAAGGATATTTCTTATTGTTCTTCAAAGCATCTTTCTAATTAATTTATAAAATTATTTTTTCATCTATGTAAATATAATTTATGGATTGTTATTATTAACTAGTGATATGATCTTATGACACCATCCACTCCCTTTCTTTGGATTACTTATGATTATGGCAGTTAACAATTTTTTATGAAACATGTTTCTTTCCCACAGGTTAATTAAGTTATAATGAAATCATGAACGTTTTTATGATCTTATGGCACACATATGTGTCATTTCCATTATGTGATGGGTGGGATAAAAATTATATATATGTCTAATAAATTGATTAAATATTTATATCTTATGAGAAAATATGAAAGGTAATGGGGGAGTGAACCCAATCCAATATAGTACTTTTTCCACCATGAATGAAAAGGGAATACAGAGTGAACCCAATCCACTATGAGACTCTTTCCACGATGTTATGATGGTATTGGTAGTGATAATTGAGAAATTAAATGATTTTATATGATTATTATTGTTCCATACACTCCTATGATATTTTCTTAGGCCTATGATATTCTCTCATGGCTCAGGATTGATTATTGATGATTCTAAACTCTTAGGACTCATGTCTTTTATTATGACAAAGTTTTCTTCTATGACTCATGATTTATGATCTATGACTTATTTAGTATTAATTTCATAAGTTATGTACAGTCTATAATAACCTTATGCTTATATTATTATAACTTATGATATTTTATTGATGTATCCCATGTTTACCCTTACTGATCATTCGAGCACAAAATTTCTTATATTTTCATTTTCCCTAAGTTATGAAGAAAGGTATTGAGTAGGATAACTATATAAGTGGTACCATTTTAGAATAAAATTAAGTGATATGATTAAATTATTTCATAAAATTAGTTTATTATGTATCTAGTCTTCAAATATACCAAACCTTTACAGTTTTGGGGTTTGTATTATTTTATAATATATTAAGTTTTCATCTAAAATGATGAAATTTGTATGTTAATTATGCTTGGGACAACTCAGTTGGTATCAAATTAGGTTTTAGTTATTTTTAGAGACTAGGATATGAATAATATGAGTTAATAACTTAATTCATCCTATAATGAACTGAATGTGATAGAGTATGAACCTAAGGTTTTATAGGTTGATAAGAAGGTATTATAATTTAGGATATATTTGGAATGATTTTCATGATTATATGATTTCTCACTTTGATTAGCGATTATTGATGATTAAAGTACGCTTTTTAGTTTTAGTCAATAGCCGTAACCAGGATGAATCATGTTAAAAATTTATGTGTAAAGAAATGTAATGATTTTACTTATAATAAATTTAAAAATATGGGGGATGTAATGAAAAATATTATGACTATTATCACTCAAATATATCAAGATATGAATCATTATAATCTTCCAAATTATCAAATGAAGGAGAAATATACCATTGATTCATTAATGAGGAAACACCCACCTTACTTTAGTGGGTCCTTTGATCCACTAATTACTAGGAAATGGATCAGTAACACTAAAAATACATTTTTTGTTCTCCAGTGATCGAAGCATGAAAATTTTTATTGGTAATGTATTTTTTGTAAGGTGAAAAAAATAAATGGTGAAATCTTATTAAGAATATGAATCAAGATGAATAAATTGAATCCATGGAGTGGGATGAGTTTAAGTGGCTATTTTTCAATAATTACTTTCCATAAAATATTCACATGAAAATGGAAATGGAATTCCTTTATCTAAAGTATAAGTATGATGAATTCATTGGTACATATGAGGAAAATTTTACAAGATTTGTGAGGTATGATTTTGGTTTTATCATTAAACTTGAATTAAAAATTGATTGATTCTTTAGTTTCTTACAACCAAGTCTCTAAAAAGAGTTATCCATAATTGAAAATATTAGTTATGGAAAAATCATTTGATGTTCTATAAAGGTAGAAATTTAGACTATAGAATCTAATTATTCTCATGGGTTTGAGGTCAAGAAGAGAAAGATTGATTTTCAAGTAAATTTTAATAATTAATCTCATGGTGGAATGAAAATTAATCTACCTTCATATCAAAAGAGTGGAAAGAATCATTGAGAAAATTACCTTAAGGGGACTAGTAAATATTTTAAGTGTGTAAAGGAAGGGAATTAAGAAAATTAATGAAGAAGTGATATGAAGAGGACAAATAATGAAATAAATGGATAGAAAACTCAACTGAATTCACCCCCACACTCCAATGATTCAAATTCAAAGGAAATGTGAATTATTATATCCAGTATAGAGGAAATAGATGTCAGTATATTCTTAAGCCTAGATAAAAAGGGAAATTAAATGCGATCACAATTTTTGGAGTGAGTCACAAAAATAAAGTGGTGAAAGGTACACTTATCATCCACTATAGAGTTACAAATTCTTTATTTGATTCAGAAAATACCCACTCTTTTATATATAAATTTTTTTCTAACAGTATCACATCATCACCTCAATGATTAAATATTTAATTATTGTTAAAAAATACTAATGGTACAATGATTAAAATTAAACTCTATAACTCCCCTCTAATATAAGTTTGTGGGAATGTTCTTCCTATAAATCTTATTATTCTCCCTCTAGTTGAATTTGATGTGATTTTGGTCATGTATTGACTCTCTCTCTATATATATCTCATATTAATTTCTAAGGAAGGTAATTCATATTTGATCTTCTAAATCGACCTTTGACCATCAATCAGTGAAAGGATGAATATGAACTTCCAATGGAAACTAATTCTATTATATGGGTTTTATTACCTATTCCTGAGGGTTATTTATCTCAAATGGATTGGGAGAAACTCAAAATTGAAGATATTCCTATTGTTTGGGAATATAATGATGTATTTCCTAATTAGTTTCCCAGTCTTATCTTGAATCATGAAGTTGATCATTCAATATTTTTCATAACTGGTGCTATGGTTATTTTAAATAATCCTTATAGAATGAACCCGATTGAGTTGAAGGAATTGAAGAAGCAACTATAGTTGAATCTGAATAAGGGATTAATTTTTCCAAGTGCTTCACCATGGGGTACACCTATTATTTTTGTTAAAAAGAAAGTTGGATCAATGCCCCTATGCATTGATTATCATGAGCATAATAAGATCACAATAAAAAATAAACATCTTTTACCCCATATTGATGATTTTTTTATCATCTATGAGAAACTCAATACTTTTAAAAGATTTTCATTTGGACTAGATATCATTATTTATGGGTCAAAAGAGAGGAAATACCCAATACAAGCTTTGGTATGAGGTATGTACACTATAACAACACCTGATCCATACTCCTGGATCTAGTGCTAAAAACAAAATCCTGACATTTTTAGCTTTGATACCAATAAACATGACCCAATTTTATCAATAAAAACCATATAACATCAAAATAAAATATTAGATCACTTACATACCCAATGGAATTTTAATTTTATGTTTTTAGATACTTAAGAAAAACTCTTTCATGAGAATAACCATGTATTCAAGTGATCATTTTTCCATCTATACCCATGTTTTCTTATTTCATAATTAGTATTAAACATCTCCCATAAAATTATTCACACATAAAACCTTTCTATACATAAATATTTTAGCTTTATTCTTCATAACATAGGGAAAAGGAAACATAATAAGGTTGAGATAAAATGCTCAATAAGGGTAAACATAATCATTAACAATTGAATGCAATTAGTGAGCATAATATGAGTATGAGGGTATGATGACATAATGAAAGTGAATGATCATAACACAAGAGAATTTATACCCATAAAAACATAGATTATAAATCATAAAACATGGCATAAATCTTTAACATAAAATAAGATTCATATAAGTCAACAATCACGATCCATGTTAAATAAATCTTTTACACCATTGTAAATTTAACATATAACAACTTTTTATAAAACCATTGGGTGGATAAGTGTGGAGATACCATTGTTATAGGTCCCCTAAATTATTTTAACTAATGGTTTAATGAAACCATTAGTATAAATGATATATGAAAATTTTGTAAAATTGTTGATATAGACTTCTATTCTCATATTGGTCCAGAACCTACACACACCCTCCAAAACAATTACATCCAATATAGAAAAATTTAGAAAAAAATTAATGCATTTAACCAATCATAATACACATTTAAAACAACACATATATTTTATATTTTTCACTTGATCAATTGATAATTGAAAAAAATCATAACACATATTTACAATCACATTAAATTATTAAACATTATGTTTCATAAATATCCAATCAGAAATATAGGATATCAATCTATTTATCATGACCACCACTATCATAACCATCATAAAAAACATATTTTTCTCTATTATCATCACCATCTCCATCACCATCCTTAAAAACATATTTTTCTCCATCACCATCACCACCTCCATCACCATCACCATCATCATCCCCACTAGTATGGACATCACTGTCACCATCACTAGAAAATTCATCATCCCAAATACCACTAAGACCATCATCACCATCAATTAATGCACCATACAATTAAAACATCATTGACATGAATATATAAAAAACCATGGTGGTATCTGGTGGAAGTGTTGGATATAATGCTTCCATGATTTTCATAAATTGCTTTTCATCCTTTTGACTTCATTCACACTCATTAATGGATATTTTTTTGGCTTTTCTTGCCTATGTATGATCCTTTTCTGCCTCCGAACAAGATATTTACAACTCAATACTACCAGAATAGTTAGAGGTACCTAAAGTGGGCCAATATCTAGTGGGGACTATACTCTTCCCTATTTGACAACATACCCTCCCTTGGTTCTCATCTCTTAATATCTAGTGCATATGATCATTTGGCCAAAATTTTTTAGCTTTTATCTCATCAAGGTCCTCCAAATCACATTATTTCCAATATAAATGAAATATTTAGTTACAAAATAGATATTAAAATTTAAAAGCAAAAATAAAATAAAACATACACTATTTTCTTATGTCTGTTCATTTATAAATCTTTCATCTTTATTCTTTCCACTCAAGAAAAATAATTTTTCTTGAGGCATAAGACCTTCAATTTTTAATACCAACCTCTACAATGACATTAAATATAGAAAAAAATATACATTAACACTCTATTTTTAAACGAAATTAACTCATTATAATAAATATTTAGCTGATAATAACCAAAACTAGTTGAACTAAATTTCATAGAATTGTGAAAAACTATAATTAATCAAACTGAAATGAAAAAAATTGAATTGTTTTAGTGAATATATATTTATATTAGTTTTTTTATTATTGCATTGGGTCAAATTAATTTTTTATTAGTTCATCTCAGTTTGTATGAATTCAGTTTGAGTAATAATTGTTTAGGTTAATTCAATAATTAAAGATCCAAATCATGTTTTTTTGTTTAGTTATAAATATGAATTATTAATTTGGATTATTTTAGGTTAATATGGTTTAGTTTAGTTTGATAATTTTAAGTTCAAATTTATTTTTACTAGATTATTTTTGTAAAGTTTAGTTTAATTTTATTCATTTAGGATTTTTTCAAATCATGTTTTAGTTGTAGTTACATTCAATACAATATATGATTTATATTGATTTCGTGCATGTTTTTATAATTTATTTAATTTAAGGATTGATTATATTTAGTTTGGTTCAATTTAATTTAATTTATATCTGGTCGGTTCAAGTCTGTTAGAGTAGGATTATTCCCTTTTGGTTCAATTTTGTTTTTTTATGTTTTATTTGGATTGAGAAGGCATGGATAGTAAATTTTATTTATATTTAGTTTCATTATATTATTACCTCTTTAGTTAAATTTATAGTTGATAATTGTTTATGTTTATATTAAATGAATCTATTTACATGTTAATATTATTTGAAACTATGCATATGTTACTAAATATTAGAGTTTACATGTTAATATAGTTTATATTTATAACTATTTATATGTTAATATCATGTGATGTAATTTTCATGTTTATATGTTTAAATTAATTCATAATATTTATAAAATATAAAATGAATCATTTAATGATTATATCAAACTGTTTACACATGGTTTAAAATTAAAACTATTTAGAAGTAGTTTTAAAAGTAGGTTGAAAGATTTTTTCAAAACTCTTTAAAAAAAGTTTAAAAAAAAGTTTAAAATAGTTTGTAAAAACTATTTAAAATAAGTTTTAAAAACTATATAAAATTAGTTTTAAAAACTATTTAAAATCTGTTTTAAAGATTTTTAAAACAATTTTCAAAAACTATTGAAAAGTTTTTTTAAAAACTTTATTATCTAACATTGATATTTAGACATCACCTTTAATAAATGGTAAATAATTTTAAGAAGGTAACATAGTGGTTGTGTGAAATTTGGGATTAAGAGGTGTTGAATTAATATGATGACATGTTTTGAGAAGAGAATTATTGGAGTGTTTTTTTGATAAATTGGGTACTGATAATGGAAATTGAAATTGAAGTGGAAGTGTAGGTTTTCCATTAATAAACATAAAAAGTAAACATTTATTGAAACATATTTGTTGATAAAATTATTAGAGTTGGTGTCTTACTACTATAGGTTTACTTTAGTTAGGTGGTGAGTTTGTGGGGTGTTCTCTTGGATGCCTCATGATCCAAGTATTATCTTGGAATGTACATGAGTTAGGGTGTTGTGTAACTACTATATTAAATGGGGATAAGATAGTTCCAAATATAAAAGTGACGAGTTAAAAACACACCATGTGTGTGTTAGAGCTAAGGAGATTGTTTGTTTGATTTTGGAGTATATATGTGTTATTTTTTTATATATTTTTATATTACAAATGCCTCATGATATTTTTATTTAATTATATTTAATTATATGTTATTAATTTTTTTTATGTTTTTCATATTAAAAACTCCTCTCTATATTTTTATTTAGTTATATTTTATTATATGTCATTAATTTTTATTAATTTTATATATCCTATAATTATTATTTTTTTTATAAAATAAATATCAAGTTTTTATATTAATTCTAAGTATTTTAATTACCCTTATGCATGTCTTTGAATTTATTTTCACCCTTAATTAACTTTTTTTACCCTTACTTAACTTTACTTTACCCTTAATTAATTTTATTTTACCCTTTAATAACTTTAGTTTTATCCCTTCTTAACTTTATCTTACCTTTACTTAACTTTATTTTACCCTTAATTAACTTTGTTTTTGCCTTACTTAACATTAGTTTACCCTTAGTTAACTTTATTTTACCCTTAATTAACATTGTTCTACCCTTACTTAAATTTAGTTTACTCTTACTTAAATTTTTTTACCCTTACTTACCATTATTTTACCCTTAATTAGATTTATTTTACCCTTAATTAAATTTAGTTTACCTTAACTTAACTTTATTTTATCCTTAATTAACTTTTTTTAACCCATAATTAACTTTAGTGTACCCATACTTAACTTTGTTTTATCCTTAATTAATATTACCCTTACTTAATTTTTTTACCCTTTCTTAACTTTATTTTTACCCTTAATTAACTTTTTTTACTCTTACTTAACTTTTGTTTTACCCTTAATTTACTTTTTTGACCCTTACTTAACTTTTTTTACCCTTAAATTTAGTTTTATCCTTACTTAACCTATAGAATATTCCATTTACCCTAACTTAAAATGTAGAAACTTCATCTTACTTATAATTAACTTATATAAAATTCTTATTACCTTTCTATAACCAAATCTAGTTACCTTTACTTAGATAATATAAATTTTGAGTTACCTTTATGTAACTCACAATCATAATGGATTTATGATTTCCATACTATGTTTTCTACCCTGTTTTGATCATAACTTGAGATATAAACTTCATAATTTAGGTATGATCCATTTTTCATTTCCATTAGCACCTTATTAAATACAAGTGTCCATGAAAAATACCTAATACCTATCATGTTATGGAATTATCATCTGACCCAATGTGTGGAGATACTTCATAGCCTCCTTATTTTTTTATTTCTTTTTTCTGATTCCTAAAAAATAATATTCAATAATAAAAAAAATTATTAATAAAAATCATCTTCATTTTCAATTAATAACCTCAAATTTGATTAATACCTTAAACTCATCACTCTTCCAATGAGAAATCATTTTCTGATACTGTGTTGTGAGACAATCATTCCGGATAGGTATAGACTCTAAATCAATTCCAACTCTAGAAACCCAACTATTATATAACTCATGTTTATATGCTCTTCATAACTCACCTCATTCCATTACCCTTACAACCCTCACAGCTTCACCATCAGGAAAATTATAATGAATCTCCTAAAAAAATATTAATTCATATAAATAAAATAATAATATAACATTAAATCTAATAAAATTTCTTACCCATCTTTAATCCAAAGCATTATACTTTATTTCATTTTCAATGTGTCTTCAGGAGACTATATTGACGGGAATGATGCCACAGTATTTGGAAAACCTCACCATAAATTTCTTGCATTCTCTCCATATTTTACCAATCATTTGATTATGCTCATTGTACTCAACAATCACCTATGTGTGTAGGTTACATATTTCACACATGTGTTTATGCTCACACCACCTTATAGCGGCACACAAGATAGAATTCCATCAGTATTTGGCTTCCATTGAGATGTGCCACATTTTATATAATCATTTAGGATAGTAATTTACTCCTAGAATAAGCTATAATCTTTTAGGCAATCATGATTTTTTTAGAAAGTCCAGGTTGTTTAGTTAACTTCTATGCCACATACTGGTTTAAGGGAATATCTAAATAATATAAAAGTAAGCCCTTCAAAAGTATAAGAATATAATCTATATAATTATTTGAAATTCCATATATGGTTTTCCCATGAAATAGTCATATTAAAAATTATATATTTTTCATTTTACCACATTGTTGATATACTAGAGTCATGGAAACTTCCTTCAAATTTTCACCTTATCAACATCATCATTTTAATTACATGCATCATGTGTACTAAAATCATTGTCTTCTTGCATTAACATACCGTTTTTCTCATGATGATAAATAAATAGAAACTAATCATTTAATAAATTCTATAACCCAGTCCTCTCATTCAAATCATGAACATTTTGAGACTGTCTCTTCACCCCATTATGAAACCAGACACAATAGTTTGTTTGGAATTTTTTTTGTTATATGGTATCTAACTCCTTCCTAAATCAACCAAGGTCTTCTCATATAATTATAACATGGGTAGTGTATAAGACCTCTATATAAATTATTGTTAAACGAAAAATCTAAAAAACTCTCCAACTTGTTTTGAAAATTGATTGAGATACGTTCAATATAATACATCCAAATTCAATCCATTCTATTAAACAAAATTATATTTCATGTCATAAAACATTGAAATAATATTGAAGTCAAATCCAAACTATATTTAAGGAATTGAGAGTCTTTCACTTTATTTCAATCACTTTGAAAAACATTTAACTAATATTGAAATCAAATCCATTTTAAATAACTATCGGTTTTTGTGCATAAATAACAAATTTAACATACATGAATACCTAATTATAAAAAACAACTTAGTTTATCATGAAAAATTAAATTTTAGAAGAGAAAATTCCATTTTTAAATAATTCAAACTATATATTTATCACCCATATCATTAATTTTAGAACTCAATATTATGAGGTAAAAAAATACCATATATATAAAACCATTATACTAAAATAAATTATATAAATGAGTAATAAATATATATAATACCACAAAAAAAATTATATGTATGGAATAACTGAAAAACTAGTCCACATGAGAATTAAAATATAAAAGACAATAATGTATATCAAACACGAACCATGGTATATATAGTGGTATAAATCTCACAAGTTTCAAACGTAACATGTGATTAGTTTAGGTTACTCAATAACTAGATTATATTTGCAGTAAACTAAGTAAGTGTTTAGTATAGAATAGGTCATAAAAAATTCATACTCAAAACAACCCACACATGGCATAAGGCATAACAAAAAAAATCTCTTTATATATATCAAAATAAAGGAAATGATCTTTTATATAAATATGGTTTTCAAATATTTAAAATAATTTAATAAATATTTTCATGTAACAAAATAAAGTCTATTCATATCAATTTTTTTTTCATACAATGACCATTTTAAAAGAAATTAAAACTTATGAGAAATATATATATTTAATTTGAGGTAAAAAATTTGTTCTAGGAAAACTATTTTAAAGTTGAAAAAATAATACCTCAATAAAAATATTTTTGATAATTTTTTAAATGAAATCATTATTATAAATCAAATCTATATTCAACCATTTATGAAAATAATATATATATATATATATATTCAAACCATATATTACATTTTAAATCCAAATAATTTTATGACTTGAAATGAATAATTTTATTTATTTAAATAAAAATTGAAATGAATAATTTCATAACCCCCTAATACATTCACAGTACAAAGTACAATAACGATTAATTATATATTGAACTCATATATCACAAAAATTAACAATCTTATATTATATTTATGTAGAAGTATAGAGTACCTAAATTAAAAAAATACAACACCTATAATCAGATTTATTATGCAATATTATAACAAATATAATCAATATGAACACTCATTCAATGAATCAGGAAGAATAATGAACTAAAAGAATCTAGGTTATTGTTTTATACCTAAAAAAATGAATATGATTTTTGGAAGAATAGATGATGGATTTTTAACTAGATAATTTGATTTTCAAGAAGAATAGAATAAAAAAACTAGGGAGTGATCACCAGGGGTGGAGAAGAATGCTGCTCTTAGGGTTGAATTGGGATGGGATTGAGATAAGAGGGGAGGCCGCATGATTGGAAGTTTATTTTTAGGGCTATACTAATGATTTCAAAAAACTATTTCTATAACCTAAATCTATACCAATGGTTTCAGTAAACCATTGGTATATCCTCCTCTATACCAATTCTTTTTTTTAAACCATTGGTATAAAATTACCATAAACAGACTATACCAATTATTTTAACAAACCGTTGGTATAGGGGGACCTATAACAATGGTTTCTTCAAAACGTTGGTGTAGGTCCATTTCTATAGATCCCATTTCTAGTAGTGTGATCAAAAGATCCATTAGAAACTCATATAAATCATAAAGAAAATGTGATGTTATCTTGGAACATCATTATCATATCACTCTTATAATCACTCTTAAAAATGGAATAACCCCTGGGTAAATTCTAAAAATCAATTAAGAGAAACCTTTAAGAGGTTAAATCTGTCTCTTTAAACAATGCATTGGAGGGCTATAATAGACTCAGTCATTCTTGGTTTATAATATAATAACTATCAATTGGTTTATAACTAAACCACTCATACTTGGCTTAAAATATAACCACCCATAAATAATCCATACATATATCTAAGTACCATAAAATGAGTAAAACAATTAAAATGAGGCACTTTTCAATATAACAATAACCATTAGTTTTTTATAGCTTGATTTACCCAAGGAAAAAAATGGGTTCCATGAAAATCACTTTGACATAATCATAATCCATCTAGAGAAAGAATAATCATGGTATCATTACAACATATTCCCAGTGGGGCATAAGTAAAATCAAGGGTTGTTATAATTAATGAATATAAATACCATTAAATGGTCATTAAAAACATTCTTGATAAAAATACCCTTTCCACTTTTAAAATCACTTTTTAAAACTTAAAATATATAGAATATAAGTTAAACAAATTTTCTTTTAAAATAACCATGGGAAATTTCAAAGGAATCTTCAAAGAAAAAATATTCACAGTGGAGAAAAAAGTTGGTTAATTTGTTTATGTTAAAATAAGAAATTTCTTTGACACTTTGGTAAAGAAAGTAAAAATGTGTTGTATGAATAATGTTAAAAATATTCCTTTTTTAAAGATTTGTAAATAAAGTGAAGGATACTTGAAATTTAAATTAATAAATAATTTAATTTTAGAAAATAACATTCTTGATTTTTTAGAATACATGGATATATAATAGAAATATTTATGATATTAAATAAAATACAAGATTGATATCACATAAAAGAACTTTCTTTATGTTTCTTTAATCAAAAAGGGAGGAAAATAAAATTAAACATATAAACCAAATTCACTACCATAGGAGAAGAAAAGATACATGGTCTAAAAAAAAGAGCATATGATCTCACCCAAAGAAACTTTGAACATAGACAATCCTGAAATAAAATTAGATTGTATCATAAAAGTCCTTACCATTTTTGTAACTTTTGAATTATGTGTCCATAAAATAAATGAATTCAAATGAAACATTAAATACCATGAATATAAATAGATACATTATAAAAAATTTCAAGGGTAATTATATACACCTCATAAAATTATATATGTATATAACATAAACATATATCCCAAATAAATAAAATTTGAGATGAATAATCCTTAAAAATATCATATCATTGAATTGGTAATTAATCAATCAATCGATTATATGTAACAAATGTAAATCCATAAAAAACAAGTATAAATACAACATAAATAAAATAAAGTCCATTTCACATAAAAAATTGACATACTATAATCAATAAAGAAGTGATATAACCCAATAAAAGGAAATTTAGTTAAGAAACCCCTTACCTTCAGTCCATATTTACTATGTATGTATTTCAACACCCATAAAATAAACTTATATTATTTATTTACTTGTTTAATAACCTTTTATATGTTTATTAATTTATCTTTAAACCATGTATTTCATTTATTTCAATTGAATATTTAATTACTTAATTGGTTATGTCTACATTGGGTGTTTTGAGGATGTTCAATTCATAATTTAAAAACAAATTCATCATGTTAACTATGGTTAAATAGGCCATTGTTCCATCATCTCAATAATTTTATTCATGTTATAATAATCAATTTTATACATTAATTATACTTTTAAAACCATCTATGTAAGATGGTTATGAAAAATGAATTATGTTAAAACATGGAGATGGTAGTCTATATGTACGCATGAGTAATGTTTCAATTTTTCAAGGAACATGAGGGAAAGGGTAAATAAAATTTTATCATTCCAAAATTTTAATATCCCATTTTTTTGAATGGGTCATTTTCTGGGTAGTTTTGAACTTTTGAGTTTGGTGGTCGAGCCAACCCTATTTCTTGATCTTTTAAACCTCGTTTCGAGAGTAGTTTTGACCCAAGACATTGTTTTATGTATGGTATATGTTTTGGTGGATGTCCCAGGTGTTTGAGTAAACACTGAAGAAAGATCATATGAACTAAGATATTGAAAACAACTACTATAAATTTTACACATCATGTTAATCATTTACCTAGAATGTAAATCATTTACACAACATGTAATGGGTTCATGGGGTGTTGCTGACAAATTCACGACATGAAAGGCTTGGGGGGGATTACCCCAAGGAAGACATGACATAAAGAAGTTACACATTGTTTAATTTATAGGAATCATTTTTTTAAAAGACCCAGGGTCTTGCCCCCCTTATTTTATTTCCCCACTACGGAAAGATGTGCCATTGACTTGGGAGCTCTCACACCTCTCCCCTCTCCCATTAGGGATCTTGATATCTATGCCATCTGATCTTTAATATTTGATCCATTGGTGGCTATGGATTCTTCTCATTAATACCTTCAATGTTCTAGACTCTTTTATTTTCTTACCTTTCTATATGGTGTGAAAAATCCGTGTGATCCATTTTTTCCTATTTTCAGGGAATTCATATAAAATGATGATCTATTCCGATTCAGATTGAGTTAGATTTTGATATCATATGATAAAATGTCTATGAGTATAAGGTAGGGGGTTCCTAGATTTATTTGTGTTTTTATGGTTTTTTTGGGGGTGACTTCCATATATGACCATGAGGGTTTTTTGATAGAGACCCTAATTAAATGAAGTTTGTTTCTAAATTAATTAAATTGTGTTGAGGGATTCCATTTAGCATAACCTAACCTTGATTATGGTTTTAATCTGGGTAAGGGGATTATGAACACTTGGAAAGGATAGGTCAAGTGTTGTTTAAATTATTATTTTTGTCTATATTAATTTATTGGTTTTGCAGGAACATGGAAGAAAATTTCTAAGGATTGAGGTGATATTGATCACCTAGACTAAGGCGATGTGTTTTTAAGGATATGATTGCCTCAGGATACTTGGGGTGATGTTGATCAACAAGTTGGGTGACATGGTTTTTGGATTGGGAAAACAAGGTCTTCAGGATGAGGGCATGGACCATGTGGGACGATATTGACCATTGGTAAGAGAGACATATTCATAGGGGCATGAGGTTCTAGAATTATGTGGATTAGTTTTTGAGTGATTTATGCTCACTTTTTTTTGGCCGATGTGCCGTTGGAGTCATGTACACATATATAGGACTTATATCGAGGTGGTGTTGACAAATCGTGTGGGTGGAGGCCCTCATAGACTATATGTGTTAGGTGATGGTTATGACCATCAGATATACTGGGGGTGCTCACTGTAGAAAGCTACATAGATGGTGATGAATCATCATTTGATGGTGATGAGATCATTAGTTGGTGGTTAAGTCTCTCCATATAAGGCCCCAGCCTTAAACCTTACTTAATCTTGAGTTATTACAAGATTACACATTGAGGATCTTTTTAGGTTTAGAGTTTTAGAGAATTAGATCATGAAACTTTCATTACATTCCACATTTAAACAAAGTGGTTACATAAAAGACAATATTCATTCTTCTCATCAACGGAAACATATTTAAAATAAAACACGGATTCTTTTTTGACACTCCCTTGACACTATCATCATATCATGTACCTTTCCCTTGACCTGTGAAAAAAATTTCAAAAAAACTTGGGATGAGCATAAAAAGCTCAGTAAGGGTTATAAAAATATGGAAAGGAAACATGAGTTCATATATAAATAATAATGAAATCATACTTTACCCATAAAAAAATAGGCACTTTAACATACCTTATCAAATCATAAATAAATCATAGAAATCATAAGACATAAAGGTATCTTGAGGCATTCATAACATTCTTACGTAGGGAGTAACCCTCAAGGTTACGTTTGGAATACCAATCACAGTATATTCCCTAAATCTCTTCGAAGAAACCTTAACGTTTCACTCCTTCGCGTTACCTAATGCATTGGAGAGCTATATCGGGCTCACCCGCCCTTAGTTTATCACGGAACCACCCATTTTCATAACAATGCCCAAGAACCATAACATAAACGTATCACATAAAACATGCATAAAGGAAACATAACATTTCCACATTTCAATCACAATATAACATTTTAGTATATTTAAATAATGAATCCGTTCAAAAAGAAACCATTTCCAAAACCATTTAAAACATTCAATAAGGAGATTTTTGAATCAAAGTGTCCCATACCACCTTGAAGCTTTTAAAATTTTAAACCATTAATATCCATATAAATAAATCCTTAAAACCATTTTGAAAACATTGATATTAATAAGAACAAATCATTAAAACATTTAAAGCGATATTTTGGTTAAAGGGTTTTTACCAAAATTAGAGACACTTGAATACAATAATTGAGGAATAACATTTAATCAGAACTTTATAATATCATGAGAATAAATAGATTAATGATATAATATTCCAAAGGATAGTATATACACCATATAAGAGTGAATTGGTGCATAACAACAATGAAGTCTCAATAGAGATGTAAAATGTGATGAAATCCCTTATAAAGAAGGTATCCTTAAATTAAGGATAAATCAATCTCAAAATTATGTGTGAAAAATATAAATACACCCAATATAATTGGATATTAAGTTTAAAACAATAAAAGACCATTCACACATATTCAAAGGATGACATATTCAATAACTACATGTTGAACCGAAAGAAATCGAAATTGGGTTAAAAAGTTCCCTTGGTAAAATTCGACAGCCTAACGACATCACTTCAAAAATTCATAAAATGAGTTGATGAGAGATAAAAAGGGAATCTCATCACTTGGACATAAAATTTACATCAATCAGGATATAGAAGAACATATCCCAACATAATAGTATGTGAATTAAAAGACATAACAAACGAAGTCTTTTAAAATGAGGAGGGTGAAAGGTTCCCTTACCGACTTGAGTAACTTTCGAAAAGTACACCCCATTGAAGAAGTGTCATACAATGAATATGTAAATACCCATAAATGTAATTATATTACAAAAGGATTGTAATAATGGGCAGTACATAAACCACTCAAAGGAAATTGTGGCAAATGTAGCATAAATCTCACGGGAATAAAAGTGAGATGAAAAATCTCTTACGAAAACTCGGCAGCCTAACGGCGCCACATAAAACTTCCAAAATGGATTGATGAGAGGAAATAGGGTCTCTCATAATATCAACATAAAGTTTAAAGAAAGAGGAATACAAAAGAACATCCCCCAACATAACAAAAATGAGCTCAAAAGAAGTGACATAAAGGAAAGTACTTAAAAAGAAAGAGAGAGGTTAGATCTCTTACGAAAACTCGGCAGCCTAACGGCGCCACTCAAAACTTCCAAAATGGATTGATGAGAGGAAATAGAGTCTCTCATCATATGAACATAATAATTACAGTAGGATTAATATAAAAGAACATCCCAATCATAATAAAGATGAGCTTAAAAGGAATGACATAAAAGAGTGTACTTAAAAAGAAAGAGAGGTGTAAGATCCCTTACCTCGGGTCCGACTTGACTCGATCGTTATTTAACGTCCTGAATAATAAACTTGAGTTAATTTAAAATTTATTAAGAACCTTTTTTTAGTTCATTATTCCTTTTAGATCACTTATTTCAATGTTATAAACATTATTTAATCATTTAAGTTAATAATGTTTGTTTTGTCGATATTTGGTTCTTAAGTCGAAAGTGGAATTCTTACAATTACATGTTGTTTGTGTGGTCAAAGGTTAGTTATATCCAGAATTATATTAATGATTTGTATAACATATATATCATATATATTCAGCATATACATGTATTTATAATATTACATCACATTTAGAGGTAAGAAATGAAATGCACCGTTCATGGAGACGGTAAGCCGTACGTACGCATGAACGCTACTTCCATTTCTATTTCGTATTTTCTGGAATGGAATCATAATGATATAAGAGTATATTATAATTCCAGTATAATAAAATATATAATATCATTAACTTTATCCTTTACACATCCCACATATGGTATTAACGAATCAAATCACTTTTAGGGGGCGGTAGTCCGCACTTCCTAAAATGAAGATATCGTGTTTACCCATAATGGAAACAATAATGGTATGCCATAAATGAAAAATACAGAAGATTAAGGAAATAATAAACATATTATATATCATATATAAAAATAGTGACATCATAATGGCCACCTTTGAAGGTGTTAAAAGAGTGTTGAACAATCATCGTTTCGGGAGGCAGAATTTCGCCATCCACGGAAACCGTATGTTCTTTAACCATTTGATGTAGTTGTGTGAGAGTGTAGCTCGAATAAATCTTATAAAAAAATCCTAGTATATTGAAGATACTGGTTTTGTTACAAAAGAAGTAAATAAAAAGAGTTTAGGGGGTTGGAGAAGCAAAATAAAACAAATGAACATGAGAGAATGAATCACCTTTAAAAGTGTAACTCCTTTTGATTTGAGCCTAAAGGCTTCCTTTGAAAGGATTCTGCCCAAAGGGAATCCTCTAGGATGAGGAGAAGGATGTGGAGAGAGTAAATGGGCAGGGGATGGCCGAGCCAAAGGCTTGAGGAGGGTGTGAAATGAGGTAGAGGTGGGGCCCTTTTATAAGAGGAGAGGAGGGGCACTTTTGGAAATCATGAAACTATTATTTTATTTTCAAAAGTGTTTCGAATTTATAAGGTCCCACATTGATATATTTCTAAGATAAGATGATAAGGATTCGAAATATTCCCATCCAATAGTTTTTTTACAAGTGTAGGTCTTAGATTTTATATTATCGTTTCATTTTATTTAAACTGTTCATTAATGAGGTCATCCTTGCATCATCATGATGTCGTAATTAAATTAATTTATTTAATGTATAAAAATTATAACAAAAATATCCTGATGTATGAAATCTTTGTATCTTTCCAAATAGTATTTATATACAAAAATATGATTAGTATAACCCCTTCTAAAAATTGTTTTAGTAAAACAATTTATGTTTGTGTCATTTTCACCTTTATTTAAAAAAAGGCATTAAAGTCATTATCTCACCCAAGAGGCTCCATAGGGTCCCCTAAATCGACCCATGGGTTGTATTGGTTGGCCATGACTCATTCAATAGGGGTAGGACAAGTTTCATGGTGTTTTCATATTTTTATAATATCATTTTTACCTTAAATTACACTAATTACCTCTAATAGCGATTAATGAAAAAAGTTACTATTCACCAAAAATTTATTTTCATCCCATTGAACCACATTTTACATACTAATGACAACCATGTATTCCATATTTTCAAAATTCAATACACATTAGTGGTAAACTTTCATTTAATTGAAAAATCAGTTTGCTTGATTACCACTTAGTGGTTTCACTATTCATCAAAAATTGAAGTTTTTCAGAAAAATACCAAAAATTAACCCTAAGCTATATTTGATATTACGAATTCAAAAATGAAGTCCATTTTACTAAATTCAAAACATATAAGTCACATTAATTAATTTAATAATTAATTCCCACTGTCAGAGCAAATAGCGTGTTTTTATAAAAGAATAAGTATTAAAAGATTGACACTAGTTTAAGTCTGATTTCAAAATGAAATTAATTCCAACGACCACTATTGAATTTAATGGTAAAAATATATTTTAATTTCACTTTAAAAACAATTAAAAATATAATCTAATCATATAAATAAATTATATTAAAAAGAGGTTTTGAATTAAAATACAACATTTTACACTATTCATTAAAAAAAATGAACTTTATTAGAAAGATACCAAAAATTTACACAAAGTAAATTTTGATGTCCCAATTCTTAAGAAGAGTTTTATTTGGTCCAATAGAATGTATAAGAGTGAACAAAACTATATTTAATGACGGTTCTCCATCAAAAGGCGATAAGTGAACCTTTAGTGAAAACTAGGGCATATACGCCTAAAATTGAATTCTTTCTGTATTTTATGCCTTTATCTTTTATTGGATAAATGTAAAAAAATTTAAAAACATATATAATCATATTTTAGTTATTTCTATCCATTCCCACCAATAAAACGGCTACATGTTAACTACCATTTAAAATAATATTATTTTATTATTAGAGTGCAACGTAAGATTCCCAAGAAAATCGTTGTTACGTGTTGGGTACGCCATCGAGCATAGCGTCCCCTTTAAGGACATATTAATATTTTATTCACAAATATAGATAAATATGAAAATGTCATATTCTTTATTTACCTGGGCTGTTACACTCCAGGATACTTGAGGTTATTGAGCTGGGAAATTAAGGGTATGGATATCGACTAAAAATTAATTTTTTTTGATTTTCAAAAAGCCACTTTGAGGATGAGCGGTAACCACAATGAGATCCAAAATTACACAACTGGATCCAAAATTATAAAACATAGATAAAATTTTAAATTTAAATTGCTAACACTAAACCCAAGGCCTCGATCCGAGGGACACCCGTGTTAGCCAAGGCCACGTGACCTGCATTCACCATCATAGTGTTGGCACACCACTGTCATCGACTTCCCATCACTAATAGTGCTGATGAAAGGAGAAATAAAAATGAAAAAGGAACCTTCAACCACCAACATCACTATCGGTGAAAAAATCACAAATGTTCATGCTGCCACTAGAGAACACCATTGTACCACTGTAAAACATCAAACCAAAACCATACAAACTTCACCGATAAACACTGAACAAAATCTGTAAAAACCAAAAGAAACATCTTCAACGATGTTGTCATTCCACTGATAAAAATCACCATCAATGAAGAGGAAAAATACCATAATGTATTAAATGGATAAGAAAAACTCCATCCATACAAGGAAAACCATTGTCCACCAAATATCACATCCTAAAACCACTTAGATTCCACTGCTCTAGATCTGTCTAGGTGAGGAGTATAGGCACTTGGGGTCAGAGAAGGGATTTGAGTGGCAAATATGACCTACACTAATAATATCAAACCAAACCAAGAACCAAGAAACACTAAAATTGGGATTCATCACACACAAAAAAAATCATATGAGGACCACTGCATCTCGAAGTGAAGAAAACATTGGACAATCCTCCTAGAACACCATCTACTGGTCGAATTCACATTCCAAAGCCTCTATGAAACCACCACCATTGACTGGATGTGAAAGCAATGAGGGAACCAAAATCCTGAGAAACATTCAAATCATCTAAGGCCTTGATAGAGAAGTGCATCCACAAATGGATTCCCACCTTGGCCATTGAATTCACCGCCATGTGAAAACCACACCAGAAAAAAATAAGGGGAACCATACCACCAGGCACCAAGAGAGGATGGGGAGAAAACAAGGAGAAATAGAGAAATGGAGAAAAAGTGGGGGAGATGAAGGGAGGAGGGAGAAAAAGTGGGGGAGATGAAGGGAGGAGGGAGAAAAAGTGGGGGATACGAAGCCAGAGCGGCACAACAATCTCCCCCCACTAAGGCACCACCACGAAAACCTTAGTGGAGAGTGCCGAGGAAGAGAATTCACTTAGAGGACCCTCATAAATGTTAATTCTCTTGAGGGTATGGATATCACTATGACTTGGGATATTGGTTTTTAAGATAAAAGTGGTTATTATTTGGAGTAAAGACATCATTTTGCCTCAGGATATTGATTTTAGAGCCGAAATGGACTTATGAGTTGGGGTCTGAGGGACCAAGTACATATTATTTAGGTGTGCTGCTTGGATGCTGGGCACTTTGATTTATGGAATGAGGTGCTGAGTGACTTGATTATAGGTGGAACCTGAGGGTTCACATAGGATTTATTTCATTAAGAGATGCCTTGGGTTTATTTCCATGGATCCTTTCAACTATAGTTACATATAAGTAGATAGATGATTTATTCTATTTATATAATTGGGGGAATGTGTTTAGACATTACCGATGATGGAAAAAGTTGGTGATCACTTCCTTATGGATGTTGAGAACAAGGTAAGTGAGTATTTATTTATTGTTCATGTTATTATTTTTTTATTTGACATTTAGATATACCTGCATTATTATGTATGTAAGGAAAGAACACATTGGTGGTGGACTACTAAGATTTATTCTCACACCCTACAAGGGACCTTTGGGATGAGTGTAGAATTTATGTCTCTATGATCAAGTAATGGGACAAGCTTAGGAGATAGACCTTAGCGATCAAGTGGTACCTTTGTATGGGATAGATGACAAGGGACCTTGGAGGTTTTTTCATCAGCTCTAGTTTATTTTTGAGTTCCTTTTATTCTAGAATGATTATATATGTATGTGATAATGGTTTTCCATGAGAGAACCTTCTGTTATGTATTTTTAATGCATTGATATGACTTATTGTATGAGTCTAAAAATGGTATTTTGATTTAAGGCATGTCTAACATTACTACTGATATCTTTTTATACTTCCTCTATTTATTATTATTTCTTATAATGTGTTATGGTATTTATTTCATTGTTATATTTATTATGAGACCATTATTATATTCACCGCCATAAGGTACATTCTCCCCAATATCACCTATCATACCCTCACCTCTATTCGGTAGCCTTTAGCATATAGGGAGATGCACCTAAGGCCTAGCGGTCAACTGGACCAGAGTGTCGTTTAACGTGGAATCAGAGTTGGGGAACTACTAATGGTATTAAATGTTTTCATTTTCCTTTATTTGGTCTTAATATTTGGTCCAAATAATAGGTTGTAGATGAAAATAGGTTTATAGATCGTGTTTGGGTGCCTAAATCCCCATGATCGGGGGACAAAACAAGTTTCCAGAGGTGGGAAATTGATTTTCTACAGTGTGATTTTTAAATTTTACTTGATTTCCACCTCAAGTGGTGCACATGGGTGTGATGATTATCTATTATATAGATTTTTACCCATGTCCTGATATGTAAATGGAGTATTGATTTTTCTTTATAGTAGGCACATAAGTTGTTTTGATATATATGAATGTGATTATGGTTTATTATTATTGGGAACTTGGATTTCAATAATAGGTTTTGGGTTGTTTAAAGTGTTTAAAAAGGATGATAAACAATGTTTTACTTCTTAGCCTCTGTTTGGTGAAATTCTACTCATCCAACCCAAGCATGTGGTTCTAATGAAATCTGTGTGTGACGCTATGTATATTCATATGATATATGGGCTTTAACCTAATAGGGGTAGGTAGATATGATGATATAGGGTGAGATGTTAAGATAATAAAAAAAAAAGAATATAAATAGTTTTTTCATGTATATCCTCTTTGTTGGAATTATACTCATTTAACTCAAACTATATGTGATGCCTGACCCTATTATGGGAAGGTGAGGGGCTGTGGGATCGGATTATACTTAATTCTTGAATCTGATGTGGGTTGGAATGGGGACATGAGGCTAGGATATACTTGATACCTGACCTCGATATGGGTGGGTAAGGGGCATTGAGGCTGGATGTCATGAGACAAGGTGTAGTAGGGGAGTATGAGGGTGGTGAGATGTAATTACTATTATAACTTTCTCTACATGTGATATTTATATATATACTATTATTTCTATATGAACATGGTATTGGTATTTAGTGGGATGAAGCCTTGGTGGGCTCTGATGGAGTGTCAAGAGGGCAGTGATTTGGTGTCGCATGAGCATGCATGGGATGAGGCCTTGGAGGGTTAGGATAGTCATGAGACATATGTACAATCACATGAACATGATCAAGTATAAGTGGGATGAGTGAAATATATGGAAGCTTTTGGGCCATGGCTTGATGAGAAGCTCAGGGCGAGTTTGGTTTGGGTTATAAAAGGAATTGACAGGGGATCTTAGGGGGCTGAGATATCGATGGAATACCTGACTCAAGAGTTTCATTCACTGCAACCATTACTATTTTAGGGTTAAAGTGGGATATAGGTGGTAGAGAACTAGATTTAATTGGTCTAGACCATATTTGACCAACTTGAGACACCCCCGGGCCAGAGGGTTAATCTAGATACCTTTATGCTCTTAGGACCAGAAAAACATTGGTGAGATATATAGTTATAGGCGGGAAGACATGAGGGATTTCCATGGAAGTATTTTGAGGCCAGATTCTTTGAGCGCTTATTTTAGGAGACATTGAGGGCATATAGGGCCCACGACTTCATGAATCTTCTATAGGGGATAATTCTATCATGGTATACACAACTACTTCACAAACTTGTTTATTTTTACCTACTATGGTAGGAAACAACATCGCTAGGGTGTGAAACTTTGAGGATGTCTTGAGGCACGCTATCAAGGTTTTGGTCAATATTTTCAAGTTGAAATCCTTTTTAGAGGTGGTAAACCAAGCATTAAAATATTAGGGTAATATGAAAGATCAATCATACTTGAGTTGGGTGCTAGCATTAGGTGATTTCAGCAGCAATGATTTGGGTAGCTGAAAATGAGGTCATGAGGAATATTAGTTGGGAATCCAGGATAGGGATACTTTAAGACCACTAAGGAGTGGGTCTTCAGCATTGTGCTTCCAGTGCAGGAATCCAGTACATTTCCAAAACCAATGTGAGTAGCCTCCAAAGGAGTGCTAGGAATGTGGCCAAATCGGGTATCTCAAGAGGTTTTATAGGAAGCCTACTTAGATAGTTGGGATCCAGGGACTAGGATAGACTCAGAAACCTGAGGTAGGACTGGGAGTGGTTCCATGATCTTGTAGTTGGGATTCATCTGCACACAGAGGTCACGGTAGAGACAATGGGACCTAGTAGTGGAGTCAGTGGCTAGTGGCTGGTGCAGCTCCATAGGGAGGCCAGACCTCAGGCAGTCGATCTTTATGCCAGGTACATGCAGTTGAGATGATAGGTAAAGAGCAGGCCAAAGAGCCAATTATGGTTAGAGGTACACCGTGGGTGTGACCAAATATATTTTTGTTTTTTTTATTTGGACAATTTTGGTGAACAAGGTACAATTTTTTTTTTATTTCAGGCTAACCAAGTGTTGGTTAGTAGTATGAAATTAGATATAATGCGTTATATATATATGAGGATCGTGGAACTGATATTATAGATGGGCATCAATGTGATGTGGGTTTTATATGAGATGAATAGAACTAGGATTATTTATGGGTGTTGATGTAGTGTAGGTTCTATTTGAGGTGCATAGTCATCTGAGAATCGATGTGATGCAGGTTATGAATGAGGTGATGAGGCATTAGGATTTTATGGGCATGAATATGTATACATGATGCAATTTTTACAGAAGATGCATATGCATCTATTCATTGATACAACGCAGTATTTTATGGGTGTAGGATATGACATGAGCATTGTTTGAGAACCTTAATAGGAGAAGGAGTGAAAGTATGTCACAAAAGGACTTTTGAGTTCATGGATTGTTGATGGACCATTAGAATGTTTTGATTTTGGGCCGAGATGCAACTGGGTAGGTAATTCCTAAGGTGGGGAGTGCCTTGAGGGATTTGACCTATGACTGCCTGAGATAGAAAAAGTTGATTTTTATGGCATGGGTATTTTTGGTACCATCTTTGAGTAATTATTTATAGTTCAGGGATGATCTATGTTAATGGGAGGAGACTGTAATGTCATGGGTTTTTGAACATGTTGTTTTTTAGGTAATTTTGAACCTTTGAGTTTGGTGGTTGGGACAACCCTTTTTCTTGATCTTCAGAACCTCATTAAGGGAGTTGTTTTTATCCAAGATCTTGTTTTAGGTGAGTTCTATGTTTTGATAGATTTCATAAGTGTTTGAGTAAACAGTAAAGAAATAACAGATGGCCTGGTCTATTGAAAATAGATAATTCAAGTTTTACATGGCATGTAATGGGTTCATGGGGTGTAGCCGATAGATTGCAAATGTGAAAGGATTAGGGGGATTAAACCAAGTAATAAATGTCATGTAGCATTTATACGTATTATAACTATTAAATGACATGTAACAGTTACACGTCATATAATTTTCAAGTAGCATTTTTATTAAAAGATCCAGAGGGCTTAGCCCCCTCATTTTACTTCTCCTATGTGGACAAAAGGGGTAGCACCTAGGGAGATTGAATGACTCTCCCCTATTCCCATAGGGATCTTGATATCTCCACCATTCAAGTTCTGATATTTGATACATTGGTGACTATGGATTTTTCTTGGTAAGACCTTTAATCATTTAGCCTCTTTTATTATTTTCCATCTCCATACTGTGTGCTAAATCTGTGCAATTCTTTTTACCCTATTTTTAGGACATTCATCTAAAATTCCGATATATTCCAATTCGTCTTGATTCAAAGGATAATATCATATGAGTGAACATCTAAAAGTATGATTTATGTGGTTCTAAGATTTATTTGTGTTTTTATTATTATTTTGGGGGTTTGTTCGATATACGCCCATGAGGGTTTTCTGAGAGAGACCCTAATTAAGTGATGTTTATCTCTAAATTAATTAAATGGTGTTTAGGGGTTCTATTAAGAATAAAATAACCTTTATTATGATTCTAAGTTGGGTAAGGGGATTATGACCACTTGGTAAGGATATGTTGTGTTTTGTTTAAATAAATTGTTTTTTTATATTGATTGTTTGGTTCTATAGGAACCTGAGAAGAAAATACCGAGGATTTATGTGATGTTGATCACCTAGATGAGGTGATGTGTTTGTCAGGATGGTCTTGTCCTGGGATACTTGGGGTGATTTTGATCACCAGGTTGGGTGACATGGTCATCAGATTAGAGAAACTAGGTGTTTAGGATGAGGTAATGGACCATGTGAGATGGTGTTGACCACCGGGATGAGCAACATGGTTTTAGGGGAACAAGGTTCTAGTATGATGTTTCTTAGGTACCATTTGGGTAATTTTCACTCATCATTTTTTGGCTGATGCACCATTGGATTTATGTTCACACATATAGAACTCAGATCGAGTTGGTGTTGACCAATCATATGGGTGGAGGCCCCCGTAGACTATGATGATTAAGTGATGGTGTTTACAATCGGATATGTTAGGGGCGATCACCATTAAAAGCCACTTGGATATCAACGGATCATCATTTGATGGTGATGAGACCATCAGTTTGGGGTTGCGTCTCACTGGATACATGAGGCCATTGGTCCTAGACATTGAGGGGACAAATATCACAATGCCTTGAAATGTCGACTATTGAGCCGACGATGGTTATTATTTGGAGGAAAGATATCACTATGCCTTAGAGAATCGGGATGAGAGCCGGTAGAACTTCTGAGTTGAGGTCTAAGGGACTAGGTACTTATTATTTGGGTATGCCACTTGGACATTGAGTACTATTATTTATGGAACAAGGTTCCTAGTGACATGATTATAGGTAGAACCTGAGGGTTCACCTAGGATATATTTTGTCAGGGGATGCCTTAGGCTTATTGACATGGATCCATGCCACTACAATTATATTTATGTATAGAGATGTCATATTCCATATATATAACTAGAGTCACATGTTCAAACATTACTAATGATGGTTAAAGAAGGTGATCACTTCCATGTAGATTTTGAGCATAAGGGAAGCGAGTATTTATTTATTGTTCATGTGTTTCCTTTTTATTTTACATTTAGATACACCTTCATTATCATGGATGTAAGATAGAAAAATATTGGTGTTGGCCTAATAAGACTCAATATCACATACTAAATTGTTTCTTCAGAATGTGTGTAGACTTTATGTCTCTACAATTAAGTAAGGTACCAAGCTCAGGAGATGGACCCTAGTGATCGAGTGGTACCTTTTTATGGGATGAATGATAAGGGTCCTTGGACGTTCTTGAATTAGCTGGATTTTATTTTTGAGTTTATTTTATTCCATAATGATTGTATATGTATGTGATAATGGTCGACTACATGAAAATATTTTATTATATATTTTGTATGACCTGATATGGCTTATTGTATGTTTCTACAAATGGTATTGTGATTTGAGGCTTGTATATTATTACTGTTTCTATATGTTTATGCTTCTGTTATTTCTTGTTATTGCTTCCAATGTGTTTTGGTATTTCTTACACTATTATATTTTTTATTATACCATTATTATATTCACCACCAAAGGGTATAATCTCCCCACTATCACCTCTCAGACCCTCACCATTAGTCGGCAGCCTTTGGCGTATGGAGAGCCGTGCCTAAGGCCTAGTGATCAACTAGACCAAAGAACCGTTTAAAGTAGAATTCAGGTCAGGTCTCTATAAGAATGATAATTATATCATGAATATTATATATATACATTAAATCCATCTATATTACCATCTGTGAGAGGCAGTTATGGAAAATGAATTACATCGGTTCGCAAGGCGGTAGTACGTCCTACACATGAACAATGATTTCATTTCCCATTAGATAAATAAATAGATAGATTAAAGTTAAGCCATAAACATAATAATATCTTAGTATATGAGAGATAATTATTTTTATTATATAATAATGGTAGAAGGGTTTTAATAGTTGTATAATAATAAATAAAACTAAAACATTCGGTGAAAACTTATACTTCTTATTTGGACACCCTCCTTTAATTTACACTTTAAGCCCTCTAAGGTTAGTATTCTACCCAAAATAAGACCTCTAGAATATGGAGAAGCATTTTAGAAAGGGTTTTAGGTTGGTATTTTATGAAACAAATAGATCCTTAAGTGTATATAAGAGAGGAGAGGATGTTTCCTTTTATAATTGGAGGAGAGTACACACTTGGAATATTTCAAAATAGTAAAATATATTAATTTATTTCTCAAGAAAAATAGCTCCAAAATGGAACATTTATGAAGATGAGATGGGACAGGGTCAAAATATGGTCAGAAAACAAGGTTTAGATAAGTTTCTACATCATTTTAACCTATATCACCTTTTTAAACCTTATCACTTTAGTTTAACCCTAAGTAAATATGTTTAACCTTAACCATGGTAACAAATTTTTATTGTTTTTACTATTCATTATGACAAAAAATTAAGTAAATTTATCACCTAATATTAATTATTCTGATTCCAAATATGGAATACATTTTATCAAATTAAATTCATATAATTGGAATAATTTAATTTAAAATCAGACCCTCAAAATGTGATGGAGAGTGATTTTCCAGAAAAAAATGTCTTCTCAAGTATAAACTTTTTTATACCAAAATAAACAATAAAATTGATTACAATGAAATTAATTGGATTAATAATAATATAAATGAACTAATTTACATTGAAACCATTTTTTTAAAAAAATTGACTTTTTAAATTCTTGAAATGAAAGGACATTTTTTAATAAAAAATGATATTTTTTAATAAAAAATGATATTTTTCAATATTCATTTGAAAAATCAAACTTTTTAGATAATTATAAAAAAATAAACTTAATATAATTTTTAAATTATAAATTCAAAAATTTTATCCATTTTTTCAAATAAAATTTATTAAAGTTATAGAAATTAATTATATTATCTCCACACAAAATGAAATAAAAACGATTTTTGAATAAAAAGTATTTTTGATGCATAAAATTAATTTATTCTAATTACTTTCATAATGACCATAATTAAATGAATGGTTATTCATTAAATTGAATATATAATATAATTATTTATTTATAATCATTTATCAATAGTTATTAATTTAATATATTAAAATAAAAATAGATTCCACACATAAAAATAGATTTATTGAAAATATTTATTTTACATTCAAATGGTTTGATATTTAAGTCCTGAAATTTGAATTCCAATAAACCTAAACAATATATATCTAATTAATAAAAATATATATATATATATATATATATACAATGGGTGTGTTTTAAATTACTATAAATATAATGATCATATTACATTACTATCCTTGATTTATAATGCAACCACTGATTCTTAGTTTATAACAGAACCAACCATCCCTGGTTTATAATATAACAACCCATAAATAATCCATACATATTTACAAGTACCATATATTGAGAAAAATAATTATAAGCTTTCAATTTTCAAAATAATAATAACCATTTTTCTTTTATATCTTAACTTACCTATAAGAAGAAATGGGTTCCATGAAAATATATTTGAAAAAATAATAATACATCTAGAGAAAGAATAAGGATGGTATAATTACAACATATACCTATTGGATCATAACTAAAATTAAGGTTTTTTTATTGATTAAAAAAAATACCATTAAATGACCTTTAAAAACATTTTTGGGGAAAATAACCTTTACACTTTAAAAATCACTTTTAAAAACTAAAAATTTAAAGAATATTAGGAAATTTTTTTTATTTGAAATTAATCTTAGAAAATTTAAAAGGAAAATTCGAATTTAAAATATTTATGGTATATAAAAAATATGGTTAGGTCATATATATTAAAATAAAACACTTATTTCACACTTTTGTAAAGAAATTCCAAATATGTCATATGAAAAATGTTAAAAGTATTCCTTTTTAAAACCTTTGTAAATAAATTAAAAGATAATTGAAAATGAACTTAAGAAATAATTTATGTTTAAATAATAAAATTATTGAAAACATTTTGGAAAACATAGATATATAAGAGATCGATTACCAATATTAAAGAAGATATAAGATCAGTATTACTTAAAAAAACTTTATTGATGTTTCTTTAAGAAATAAGGGAGGAAATAAAAATTAAAAATTTAAAACAAATTCATTATTATAGGAGAAAAAAATATAGGTGGTTCAAGAAAATAATATTATATCATCCCACACAAAATAACTTTAAACATATATAATCATGAAATAATATGATTTTGTACCATAAAAATCCTTACTATTTTGGAAACTTTTGAATCTTAAGACCGTGAAAGAAATAAATTAAATTGATACATTAAATACCATGAATATAAGTATACCCATGATATAACATGTGATGGGAAATTATATAAACTTCATAAAATAAAATAGGTGCATAATAAAAACATATGTCACAAAGAAGGAAAATTTTAGATGAATAACCCTAACAAAGATCATATCATTGAAATGAGAATTAATCAATGGATAAATTATATGTAACAAAATTAAATCCAAAAAAAATAAGTGCAATTAAAAAATAAATCAAACGAAGTTAATTTCAAACATAATCTTAACATAATATAATCAATGAATAAGTGATATAACCCAAAGGAAATTCAATTAAGAAAACCCTTACCTTAAGTCAAGATTTTCTATGTATGTCTTTTTACACCTGCATAATAAATTTATATTAATTATTTAATTCTTTAAGAAAATTTTATAGGTTTATTAATTTATCATTAAACCATTTATTTTACTTATTTAGATGACATATTTAATTACTTAATATGTTATCCACATCGAGTGTTTTGAGATCGTTAAGTTCATAATTTCAAAACAACTTTGGTATTTTGACCATGGTCAAATGAGTCATTATTTTATAATATATAGAATAATAATAATTTCATAATAATAATTTTTATACATTAATTATACTTTTAAAACCATATATATAAGGTGGTTATAAAAAATGAATTATGTTACAACATGAAGACGGTAGTCCATACGTACACATGAGTAAAGTTTCCATTTTTCAATGAAATTGAGAGAAAGAAGGTAAGTATAATTTTTTAATTCCATAATGATAATTATTTCATGAATATCATATATATGAATTAAATCCATCATCATAACCAGTCATGTGAGGTGGTAATGTAAAATTAATTACATTGTTTTGCGAGCTGATAGTTCGCCATACACATTGGTTTCATTTCCATTAGATGAAGAATAAGTTGAATTAAATTTAATAAATCAATTTAGTAACACATAATTATATGTTATATAATTATTTTATTATATAAAAATGTTTTTAAGAGTTTTTATGGTGGTAAAAGAAGAATTAAAACAAAAATATTCGGTTTAAATGTATACCTATTCTTTTTAAAATCTCCTTTAATTTATACCTTATTCCCTTTAAGGCTGGTATTTTGAAAAAAATAAGACCTATAAAACATGTATATGGATGTAATGAAGGTATTTGGTTAGGGATTTGAAGTCCAATAGATTTTTTAGTTACACTGAGAGGGGGGAGGGGGAGATAAGGCATGATTTTTTTTTCAAACTCCATTAAAACCTATGTCACCTGTTAGGATGAGTGGATCCTATATGAAATTTATAATTTAAATGAGACATAACACAAAATATGTTTTTTACAATTTTTAGTACTAAGACTTACTCCTTACTACAATCGTTTATTCCCCCTGGTTACAGATTCTTCACTATATATAGGCGGTTACAATTAGGGAAAGTCCAATTCCCATCAAAACTGAGTCCCACAGTGTTGAAATCTAGAGTCCCACAAGATATTACAAGTTCCCACCTATAATAGAAACTCCTAATTATCATAGTAGGATCTTTATACTTTATCCCATATTGTTACCAGCATCTCACCGGCCTACTCTAGAGTCCTATTGGAGACTTTTTATGCTTCAGAGTCCCACTAAAGACTTCCAAAATCTTGAGTCACACAAGATATGATCCACTGATTGAAATATATCTATCATTTTCAGACTGATTCTGTACTACCTTGAGATGAAGTCTTTCTCAACAAAAAAACCAGATCACCTGATCTACTCATGTACAATCTTGAATAACTTTAGCAATTATTTGAAAATTTCTTGATCTTGATCATTGTCCATCGACCATAAATTGATCTAAACTTATCTTAGTACACTAAATACTTGGGTATATGAATTCTGAATTAATACCTAGCTTCAACCTCAAAAAACTACACACCATAAAAAAATACATTTCATGTGAATTTATTCAAACTTTATGCATGTATGTAATTCACTGCATGGTCTTATCAATGTAATATGTAAAATAATACAAATGCAGAAACTCCACACTTTAATGCATTCATTATTTCATGTGAATTCATGTTTTTAATAATGCAAGCATATTACACTGCCTCATTTACTTCTTCACTTCCATGTTAGTTGTATATTTCCTCAGTACATATTCAATGTACTTACTTTAAAAATTACACAAGAATATCTTGTGACCATGACTTACACCGTGTCTTCATGTAAAAATTTCCTTCACAAGAACTCAAGCACTATTTCATATGAAACTCCCTTCAAGTATAGATAAAAATTCATGAATTTTTCTCAAAATCTTCATATAATAGTATATGTGTTACCTCTATCTTCTTCACATAACTGTATATGCAGTTCAAATTTCTGTTGAAAACATAGAACTCATGAAATAATTCTCAAATTTCATTGCATAACAAAGTGTAATAATCCACATTGGTTTTTTGATTTTTAACACCATCATTTAAATGTGAATGCTTTAAAAAAATCATAGCATGATCACATGAAATTTCCTCATGAATATAGAGAACTTAAAGCCTATGTTTCAGTCTTCTCCACTCTTAAAAAACTTACTCAGATATTATTTAATCTCATACCGAAAAATTATCCCCTCTAGGTTATTTATTGACAAATACACTACTAAATTATCTTGTGCACACCACCTCTACTGCTTCATGCAATGGATTCAATAAATCATTTTCAACAATAAAAATCACCATCTTCGTAAATCCATTTTTCTTTAAAATGTATATCCAAAGTTTGATATCCATTAATTCATGAAAATAACATTGTATGATGATTTGATCATATTATAAACAACAGTTGATAAAATTATACTTGGAATTCTCAACTTGATCCATCAGAGGTGCGATATGTAGAAAACCCATTGCATAGAAGCTCTCAGATGATCTTAAGGTAAAATAGAACCATGTAAGAAGACCACATGACCCTTATTCAATAGACAGGATTATGAAATTTCTTTACATATGTTAAATTATGGATGAAAGGTAACTAGAAGAAGTGAGTCCTACATTGGTTATCACTTCATTCTTTAGCTTCCTTTTATAAAAATTCACACAGGTACCTATCTAGATGTGAGTACTAGGGTCTGCTCCCAACATCCACTAACACTTCCCTATGCTAACATCCTCATCCACCACCATTCTTCTACACATGGTGGATCACCTATGCTCCCATGAACCTTTGGGAATACCATGCACTCTCTCTTCCACTACCATACTGTCCATTAAGAGGTTGACCTTCACACCTCAGAAATGGCTGTGGGTCCCTCATACTATCTAGTGTGGGTGGACAATTTTTTGGTTCTCACCACCAAGACACTCAACCATTTATTCTATATAATGTACACAATATTTCCTTATTGATATACAACTTTTGGAATTAAGAACAACACATCAATCATCACAATTAGAACTCATTGACTTTTCATCTTATCAAATTATTGGAAAAAATTTCAAATTTAATAAACCAATAATAAACCATTTGGATTATTTAATTACCCTGTTTGTATTTTTTGTTAATAAACACTTAATTTCAAAATTTAATGATATCTTTTCACCCTTATTAGAAATAAAACCAAATATATAGGTATGGGAAGAAATTACCATATCCATCATTCAAACATAAAATAATATTCTCCTCACTTGACCATTATAGTCCGATTTACTTCAGAGAAGGATGGATTCACCACTATCTTAGTAAAGAGATAAAATGAATCAACTATAAGTTCATGTGAGTAATGCTCTATATAGAAAATAAGAGTGATAAAATTTAACACCAATGCTATCAATGAATTTTCAGAATGTGATACCAACACTAAAACCTATTTTCTGGGATTTTTCAAAAGATTTTAAACTAATTTCTTGCATAAATCTTAGTTAACAGATTAAAAACATTAAGTTTAAGAATAAATTTCCCCTTTTCTTGTTACTTTTCCTTTTATCATAAAGTAATAAATCTCTCCCTTTTATAATTGGTTTTTTTTGATGAAAATAAGATAATTTAATCAACATACCACACTAAAACTTTTGACATTTATAAGATATCAAATGTGATAAAGATATCTGGTGGTTATTATTATATTCCCCCCTCAATAGATTCAATTTATACTTATTTATCATGATTTTATTTCCTTAAGAATAAACTCTAACAATATTATGAGATTATTTGAAATGATGAAAAAAGAAAACATGATTCCAATAGTCTTCCATAATGAAAAAATTTCTAGCTATAATATGTTCACATCTTTATCAAATTCAGGTATCCCCATAAATATATTCTTAACATTAAATTCTTTGCATGAAAAATGAACACAATGTATATATGGAAATAAAGTGGTTCTTCAATGCTCCTTAGTTTGAACAACAGGGCTGAGAGTTGCTTATGAAACCATTTATATTCTTAGATGAAAAATTATTCTTTACATTTTCTAGAAAAGTAGTTTCTGTTTTCTCTACTTACTCTATATTTTTTTCCTCTTCCAACTATTATGGATATATAATCAATCATTTTTTATCAACATGATCAGTCTTCACTTTGTGCATTGAATCCTCTTTCCCAAAAATATTTTTAGCACTAGAAGTCATAAGTGATTTTCTTCTATTCTTAAAGAAATATTCTTATCCAGGAAACCATGTCGAACAATTTTTACCTGAATGTAATGACATATTACACCTTTCTCACACAAGTTTAGAATTCATTAAGATACCCCTTTTAGGAAACTTGTCAGATTTTTCATCATACATGTCTTTCACTAAATCAATCATATTGTTTATTTTCTAGATTGATTCTCTCTTTGATTCCATATTTCTTATTTTAGTTCTAATTTTCATAGATGATTCACAATGGTCCATGATGTGACCATTACTACCAAAAAAGAATAATATTTTCTTTGGTGTGAAACTATTCACATCATTATTCGCAAACTTATTTGGAGTTTTCTGTTTAACAACCTTATTATTTTTTTTCACATCCCAAGGATGAATCTTCATCTTATTTTCTTGCCTGTTTCACATATTGTTGTGGTCCTATATTCATATAAACACATGATTTGTGAATGATTGATACATACTAGCAGTCATCATAATAATGAAAACTTCTATTGTAATAATAATAAAAAATTTCAAAGTAATCATATCTATTCTTTATAGACTGATTCCCTTTATATGATTTCTACTTCTATTGTGTAGGTTTTTTATTTTCTTTAGCTTTTCTCCCCATAAATGAATGAATTTTGTAATTTCCATACAATGATAGGCTGTTCCAAAAATTCATTACCTAATTCCCAAACTACCTAAAACACCAACAGTAGTAAAAAAAATCTTGATTCATCTTCTGTGACACATTTTGACTTTCTTTGACATTTTTCCACTTTTGGGTATCACATTTCTTCTTCTGTTATTTCTTTGGGGAAAATATATTTTTACACTTCTTCACATCCATCTTTGAAGATTTAATGGATTCCTCGAAATCTTTCTTCACCCATGATTTTCTAGAATTTAAAGCTGAATCTGCACTAGTAATAAAAACAACATTAGTACACACAAATTTATCAAGACAAAGGACTACCTTCTTCAATGAGACTACAGTATATTTATTCTTGTATAATATCAAGATCTTTTTTCCACTAGATTGAGTCTTTTTAGTAATAAGACTCTTATTTAAAAAATTCTTGGAAGAAATTATTTTCTCAGCATCTTGGGAAGTTTTAGCTTGTGTCTTTTCTATATTTCTTAGTTTCACTACCTATTCAAAATTTTTAAGTTGAGATAAATATTCACATCTTCAATTGATTTCATGATTTCTTCCCATTGAATCTTTATCTTTTGAATCTCATATTCATGTGTTTGATTTTAATTCAATAACAAACTATTAAGCTCCTTGATTCTTTCTAATTTAACATCCATATCAACATATTTAACATTCATATATTTATTATAAAACTTTTCAAGTACATGGATAACTTCAATAAAGTCCATTTTAGAAAAATATTTCTCACAAACATCACTTTTCAATTATTTAATAGATCCAACATATCTTTCATTACAAATAGATATTTTTTCATCCTATTCTCTGAATTTTTTTAAGAGTGTTGTGTATGCTAACTTTTTTTGCCAATGACTCTTCCATATCATTAGAATATTCCTCCATATGCAATTTTTCATCCCAAAGTTCCTTAAAAACCTTGATCATACATGTGATAACTTTAATTAGATGCTCTCTAATTTCATAATTTATCATATCTTCATCACATATTGAACTTGATTCATTAGAATTGTAATCAACTAACCTTATTAAACAACTAACACTCTAAGTGCCTTCATATTCCAGTTAATCTTCATTTATCTTTGAGTTTATCTTTAGTTTATTTTTCACTATTTTCTTTATTTTTTTTGAATCTTGAAAGAAACTTAAACATTTATAACATCATGAGTATAGGTAGGATTTTACATCTAAATATCTTCTAAATTTTCTTCAAAATAAAACATGCACTTTATATACTTATGATATAAAAAATTGGATAATTAAAGCTGAACCAACCAGATGTAGCCTTCCCTCTGATACCAATTGAAGTTTACAATAGATTATGAAATCACACTGAGAGGGGTGTGAATCAGGTGTGAATTTTTTTACTAAATTATTTTATTTTATTTAACCCCCTTAAAACCTTTATCACCTATTAGGATGAGTGAATTCTATATGTACTACTTAATGTAAATGAAACAAAACACAAAATATTTTCTACAAGGTTTAGTAATAAGTACTACTCCTTGCTACAACCGGTTATTCCCCTTGGTTACTGATTCTTCGTTATATGAAGGTGGTTACAACCAAAGAAATTTCTATTCCTATCAACACCGAGTCCCACTGTGTTCCACTCTAGAGTCCTACTAGATATTACAAGTTCCCACCCACACTAGAAACTCCTGATTCCTGCATGAGGATCTTTATACTGCATCCCATAGTGCTAAAATCATCCCACCAAATTATTCCAAAGTCCCATTGGAGACTTCTTCTACTTTAGATTCCCATTTAATAATTCCACAATCCTTAGTAATACAAGATATGATCAACTAATTGGAAGATCTCTATTATATTCCGACTCCTTCGACATTGCCTCGAGATGAAGTCTTTCTCCAAAAAAACCCAGATCACTTGATCTTCTTGTGTACAATATTCAAGAAATTTAGAAACTATCTAAAAACTACTTGATCTTTCTCACTATCCACTAATAATCAACTAATATAAACTTATCTTAGTACACTGAATAATCAAGTATATGACTTCTGAATTAATTCCCAACACCAGTCTAGAAACACTACACACCATAAAAAATATATTGCATGTGAATTTATTCAAAATTCATGCATGTAAGTAATACATTTCATGGTATTCTCAATATAATATGTGAAATAATAAAAATACAAAAACTTCACACTTTAATGCATGAATTATTTCATGCGCATTCATGTGTTGAATAATGTAAGCACATTTCATTGCCTCATTTACTTTTTCACTTCCATGTTAGTTGTGTACTTCCTAATCACATATTCAATGTAACAATTTTAAAAATTCCTTCACACAAGAATATCATGAGATAGTGTCTTACATTATTTCTTCTCATAAAACATTCATTAGCAAGAAATTAATAACCATTTCATGTGAAACTCCCTTCAATCATGGATAAAAATTCAAGAATTATTCTCAAAATATTTTCTTAACAGTATACGACCTGTCTCTATCTTCTTCATATAACTGTATATATGGTTCACATTTCTTTACAAAACTTATCACAACTCATGAAAAGATTATCAAATTTCATTGTACAACACAACTAAATAATCTACACTAGTTTTTAGATTCATAACACCATCATGTGAATGTGAAGGTTTTGGAAAAGCATAGAGCGGACCCATGTAATCTCTTTATGAATATATAGTGCTTCAAGCCTCTATTTATAACTTATATACTCTCAAAAAATTCCTTGGATATGAATTAATCACATACCTAAAAATGAGATCCTCAGGAGTATTTATATATAAATACACCACCAACTTTGCTTATGTGCACCACCTATACTACTTGTGATGGCTTTGGTAAATCATTCACGATAATAAAAATCATGATCTTCATAAAACCATTTTCTCCATAATTTATATCTATAGTTTTATCTTTGTTAATTCATACAAAAAATGTTTCGTGGTGATTTGATCCAATTAGAAATAATAGTTGACCAAATCTTTCTTGAAAGGCCCAGCTTGATCCATCGTAGATGCGACATGAAGAAAAACCAATGTGGAGAAGCTCTTGGATGAGTTCAAGGTAGAAAAAAATCATGGATTAAGATAAAATGAACCATATTAAACATATTGGAAATAAAATATTCTTTATGTATGATAAATGATGAATGAATAGTAAATAGAATCTGTGAGTCCCACATCGGTTATCACTTCAGTTGTCTGTATCCTTTTATAACAATGCACACTGGTACATCGTAATATGTGAGTAAGAGGGTCCACTCCCAACATCCATTAGAATCTCTCTATATCTGTATCCTCCTTTTTCACTATTCTAGTTTGAAAGGTGTCTCACCTATGCTCCCATGTGCCTCTGGGTGTTCCATACACTATCTACCATCGATATGCTGGATGAAAAGAGGTTGACCTGACCACGCAATTAGTGGCTATGGTTCCCTCATACTAGATAGTGTGGGAAGATAATTTTTTTTGGTTCTAACCACCAATACACTCATCCATTTCTTCTATATGTTGTAAACAACATGTCCTTGTTGACATAAAGTTTTGAAATTAAGAACATCACATTAATCATCATAATTTTAAATCATTAAATTTTCATCTTCTCAAATAATTAAAAATAATTTCAACTTCAATAAACCAATTTGGTTCTTTAGGTTTGGATTAACCAAATGTCTCTTGAAGTGTAGAGAAGATAGAAGAGGAGTTTCCTTTTATAAGTATGGGAGAGGATACTCATGGAATTTTTTAAAAGATTAAAATATATTAATTTCTTAATAAATAAAAATAGATAAAAAATGGACAATTTATGATGATGATATGAGATATGGTCTAAATATATCTATAAAATATGATTTAGAATAGTTTTTGGGTTATTTTAACCCTTATCACTTTAGTTTAATCCCCCATTAAACCAATTTTATCCTTAACTGTGGTAACATATTTTTAATGTTTTTAATATTAATTACGAAAAAAATTTATTTTAACCCATTAACTAATATTAATTATGATGATTCAAAATATGGAATTCATTTTATCAAATTAAATTCACAAAATTCTCATGATTTAATTTAAAATTAAACCGTAAAACGTGATGAAAAACGACTTTCCAAAAAAATGTATTCTTAAGTATAAAAAGTTTTTATACCAAAATAAAGTATAAAATTGAATAAAATGACCTCAATTAGATTATTAATAATAAAAACGAACAAATTTTACTCTGAAACCATTTTAAAACAAAATATAACTTTTTAGATGCTTGAAATGAAACGATAGTTTTTAATAAAAATAAGTATTTTCTCTATTCATTCGAAAAATCCAACCTTTAAGATAATTCTAAAAAATTCATAATAAGTTAATTTTAACATGGTGAATTTAAAAATGATAATAATTTTATTAAATAAAATTTATAAAAGTGATATAAATTAATTATATTATTCACACAAAAATGCAATAAAAACCATTGTTGAAGAAAACATATCTTTGAAATATAAAATGACTTTATCCTCATTACTTTAATAATATAAATAATTAAATGAATATTAATTAATTAAATTGATTATATAATATAATTATTTTATTATAATCATTTATCAATAGCGATTAATTTAATCTATTATGATAAAAATACGCCGAACACATAAAAACAGTTTTATTGAAAATATTTATTTTACCTTCAAATGATTTTATCTCCATTTCCAAAAAATTGAATTTACATATACCTAAAAAATATATATTTAATGAATATATACACACACACAATGGATATGTGTCTAATGAATATATATATAATGGTCATATTATATTCCTATATATAACCTCACATTGTTCAATGGAATTTATTTATTTACTAATCTCTCATAATGTCCATTATATTCCTAGTTTTTCCAAGTTTCTATAGTTGTAGTTGGGATAAAAATATTTATGTAAAAACATAAGGATTAATATTTTATGTTTGTAGTATATATATATATATATGTATTGACTCCACTTATACTTTTCTTTATGTTGTTTCATAATGCAACCTCATAATGTATTAGTGTTTAAATTTCATTATAGTAGTTTATTTAAATAGAAGTATCATGGTTCATTTTTGTTTGATTCTATGTATATCACAATATATAAAACATAATATTAATTTATATGAGAAATACATATCAAAATATTAGGGTTTTACAGACACTATGAATTTATAGTGATGCCATTTGGACTTGCCAATGCCCCTACTATGTGACGACCCGAATTGTTATAAATACAATTACCTTATGATTTAATGTTTTATTAGGTAATATGGTTATATATAACACATAAATTTATTTATTTTATACCCAATTGGATTCAAAATACCATTAATAATCTTTACAATTGATAATATAGCTGTTAAATAGTGATCACATGATTAGTATAAATATAGGGCTTTAACAAATCCAATTGACTTAGAAAAAGGAAATGATGGCCTCATTGAGTAGGATTATACCCTATTAAACCTATTTATTGGAGATTCCTAGGGAGATATCATCTCTAGTGTTTTACCTTGACCAAGATCAAGTTGAGATCTAACAACTTAAGCATGAGAAAAACTGGTTACAGGAGAAGTTCAAGCTCATCGAGATCACAACCCAAACCATGTTTTCCGAACAACCCCATGAAAGTCTCACCATCACACACCTTACTATTAGAGATTATTATATTGTATTAAAGGGATATGTATCAAGACCCTATAAAATTTATTTTGTACATTATTTTTTAAATAATAATGAATATATTTTTATTTTGATAATATAAAACACAAATAGTATTTTTTGGTAATATTCAATTGAATTAAGGAATTTATTTTATTGAATTAATTTATTTTTGAAATAAATAATATTTTAATTAAACATTATTATTAAATTATTTTTATTAAATATAAATAATCATATACTTTTTATAATGTCAAATGTAATGTTTTATTAGGGTTCAAAAACTATTATTGTCAAAAACTCGTCATTTTCAATAAATGTCATTTATTATTTTTCAAAAGTGAAAATGAAAATATTTAGAAAATTATTTAGATAAAATGAATATTATTTTTGAAATCATAACTTCAAAATTATCAAACAATGATTTTTTCATAATTTTATGAGAGATTTGAATTTCAGGTGAAAATTAAATACCGTATAAATATATGGTGTGTTTTATGGCATCATAATATCCAAAAAATGATGTAATAAATACTATAATGGGTATAATTAGACAAATCTACGTTTTCCACTAAAAAAAATTCAATTTTAATATTATTTGATTAATTTTATAAAGCCTTTATTAATCCTCCAAAACATATAATATATTTTATGATTTTAAATTCATTTCTTTAAAAGTGTGACTCACCTCCACATGAGAAAGGGTAATATTTTAATAATTTCATACCTTTTCCTAATAAAATATTAAAAAAAACCCCATTTGACAAAAACCATGAGAGAAAACTGAGGGAAGGTTTGTGATTTTTAATATTTTATTATATAGATTCCAAAACCTATGTTTGTAAAATATTAAAAAATTACCCTCTCATTTCCTATATAAACCCACCCAAGATACCATTTATATTCACTCAAAATCCTTGGATCATGTCCTTACTCTACTCTCCTTTCTCTGTAATCCTCCTAAGGCTACCCAAGCTCTCAATAATTCCCTTTCAAGATTTGGTGTCACACTCTTAAGGTAAGGGATCCAATTTTCTCACTTTTATTCAAGAATATCCTCTATTATATGGCCCTTTTATTTTTAATTACTATTGACGGAGTATGTTTTCACACCTAAAAAATAATTACCTTATGATATATAAATTATTAGAGACCCCATTCTCTCTCATTAATCCCTCCCAAGTACACCCATTACCATGCTAAACTTTCGTAAGAGTTCATCCTTCGTATTCTTTAACCAATTTTCTTTATTATCATATGCCTTTTATTACCAATTAATAATGATGAGATATTTCTTTCCACATCCCTATTACTTCCTATTTTATGTAAAAATTATTATAGACCCTTTTCATTCTCTTCAACTCATTTTATGATTTTTAAGTGATTTTGTTAGGCTGCTGAAATTTCACCATGATTTTCCAATTTCAAAGAAATTGTGTAGTGAATACCATAACCATTTACTATCAAGGGTATTAAAATTTATACACTTATAACTATTTTATTTGGTACTTACATGTATTTATTCCACACTACATGGTTATGGAATAAAATATGATGATGAATGAATCCAATTTTTATGATCTATGTGTAACACTTAAGCATGTGATTACAATGAAAGTGACGGGTGTAACTAAAATTATATAGCGATCCAATGCATTGGGTAATGTTTAGTATCATGATAAGTCATGTATTTTCATGGATAAAACCTGATTCCTTAATGAGACTTTGTCCATTATGATATCTTGATAGTTAGCCTTGACCTATGATGTAGTGTTTTAAGTTATTGCCACATTTCCCATGTTGACATTATGTTATCATGTTATATCATGTATTATCATTAATATTTTTGATTAATACTCTTTTTACACCCTTGATATTCCTATTTTCTAACGTGTTTTACCTTATTACATGTTTAGTACCTTACTGGGCTTTATAGATCACCCCTTTCTTATGTATTTTTTCAGGTTATCCCATGTAGTTTTAAGTGTGAGCATGTTAAAGAAGTTTTCAATAATGATGTTGTATTCCATGTTTTAAGTTGTGATTTAACATACCTAATTACCAAATACATTGGTATTCTCAATATTTTTGATTGAATTAAGTGTAATTTTATGTAATAAATCATGTTTTAATGTATAATAAATGGAATATTTGTTATAGTTGATATTAGAGGAAAATTTTATTTATTTTTGGGATTAGGATCAGAAAAAACTAGAAAATTCATTAGGGACAAGACTAAGTATAAGCAAAAATCACTAAATTTTGGTAAATACAGAGTATGTGGTTTATCATGCAAATACATCTCTGTCTGAATACTACAAGTGGACATGGTTCTGACATATATGTACCTAAGAGTAACAACCCTGAAAAGGTGTCCCGAGCCTGACCCGAGGTAACTCGATACACAAAAATGGGCCTTACTGTACACCTGATTTGAAACTTCTAAGGGATATTCTTTGGTAAATTCATAAGATCATTATGAATCATTATTTGGTGTGTAAAAAAAATTCCCATAAGAGTATATGTTAGGAAATAAATTTTTGATAACATAGACTGGAGCCTAGAAATCTACAAGTTAAGTAAATACAAGTAAGTTATAAGTTATCCCTTGAATATCATTAAATTCCTATTTATGTGTTTAAAAGTTTAAATATACTCATCCCTAATTTTCCTTTTATTCTATCCAATGGCTGAAAAAAGGAGGGATCAGGTAAACAATCAATGTGAAGAGCAATGTGATGACTTCCCCAATGAGATTCCCAACCAGATGGGAGTAGGAATCATACACTTCATGGTGATACCCTCTTAGATGAATCAGGTTATGAATAGAAACCTGGATCAGGAGGAGCATCCAAATCCCCCTAATAGAGAACAAACCACAATCAAAAGCTTTATGTGACAAAGGCCTCTGACTTTTAATGGGTCATATGATCCCTTAATCATATAATAGTTTATCAAATCCATTTAAAATAACTTCTCTATCCTTAAATGTTCTGATTAAGAGAAGGTTTTTTCTGGTTATTTATTATATAGAAGGTGAAGCTGATATTTGGTGGACATTGATAAAAAATACAAAGCCTGAGGAATATATTGAAGCAATGAGGTGGATGGATTTATAAAAAATGATTTTCGATAAATATTTTCCTTGCACTACCCATCTTAAAATGGAATGTGATTTCCTTTACCTCAAGAAAAAAATATGATGTATCTATCAGGGCATATAATGAAAACTTCATAAGACTTCCACGATATACCTCTAACTTTTTCATTACCCCTGATTTCAAGGTTGGATACTTCTTTGGTGGACTAAAACCTAGTCTATGGAAAACCCTGAAAATTCAAGACTTCAATATCTATAAGGAAATTATCTGATGTTACCTCAAAGTTGAAATGGAGATCAGAAAATCTCAGGGGTATCATGGGGATAATAATAAGAAATTGGAGTTTAATTTTAGCAGTTTGATAGAGAAATATAATGATGCCAATAAATTTCAACACCCCACTTGTCAAAGGTGTAGAAATAAGCACCCCAGAAAATTGACTAAAGGGGATGAGGAAATGTTTTAGGTGTGGGATGAAAGGGAACCTAGCCAATGATTTATGATAGAAGAAACCTGCTACTACAATAGAGGAAAGGAATTCTCCAATCAAACCTTATATATTTGTTCATTACTACAACTATAAGGAACCAAGAAACTTTTCATACCAATGCACTAAGATAAGGGTTTTCAGAGGCAACCAACAACCTCCATGGTATCAAGGGAGAGATTTTTCCATCACTATCACTGAAGTGAATCCCAAAAATGAAGTGGTAATAGGTATGCTAGTTATTCATTCAAGAATAACAAATGTACTTTCTGATTGTAATTCTACACATTTCTTCATATCATAAAAGTTTATTAGAGTTATTCAAACACCAAGACAAATAATGGAAGTATTGATGTTGGTGAAAATACAAAATAGGGAAATTATTGCATCCCAAGTATATAACTACCCCCCTTTCAAAGTTTGTGGGATGATTTTTCTAGTGAACCTTGTCATACACCCTTCAGTGGAATTTGATTCAATTCTAGGAATGGATTGACTTTCCTTATATAGATCCAACGTAAATTTATGTAATAAGGAAATCACTCTCTGTATTTCTAATCATCCTTAGATTCTATAAAAATGTAAGGAAAAATGAATCTTATTTATAACCATTATCTCAAGAATAGATATTATTTCCCTATGAGGAATCATATCTAGATCAAATGATTGAGTCTAAGGAAAAGATCATCATTGATGACATGCCCATTATGATGGAATATGCGATGTGTTTCCTGAGGAATTTCCTGGCCTTCCCCCCAATGAAGAGGTTGGATTTTCAATCAAGCTTATACCTGGGGAATTACTATTATCCAAGACACTGTATAGAATGGCTATTGTGGAACTTGAGGAGATAAAGAAACAACTACAGGAGAATTTGGATAAAGGTTTTATACACCCAAGTGCTTCACCATGGGGTGAACTAGTTCTCTTAGTCAAGAATAAGTATGGGTCAATGCGCCTTTGGATCGATTATCATGAGACCAACAAGATCATGATAAATAAAAAGTATCCTCTTCCTCAGATTGATGATTTATTTGATCAACTATGTGGAATACAATACTTCTCCAAGGTGTATCTATGGTCAGAATTTTAACAAGTTAGGGAGAATAAGGAGGATATACCCAAGACTACTTTTCGTTCAAGGTACAGGCACTATGATTTCATAGTGATTCCTTTCAGACTCACTAATATTCCAACAATATTCATGGACATGATGAATAGAGTCTTTATAGATTACCTCAACAAATTTGTGTTAGTATTTATAGATGATATTCTAATATACTCTAAAAGTAAGGTGGAGCATGAGGATCATTTGATTACTATGTTAAAGACCTTGATAAAGGAGAATATTTATGAAAAGTACAACAAATGTGAGTTCTATTTGAAGAATGTATCTTTCTTGTGGAATATAATCACAAGAAATGTGACATCTATAGACCCTTCAAAGATAGAAAAAATCAACAGATGGATCAGTATAACATCTATTACATATATCCATAGTTTCCTTGGTTTAGATAGGTATTACTACCGAGTTGTGAGAAATTTATCATGATTTTCAAACCTCTTACCAAGATAACTCGAATGAGAGTAAATTTTTCTTGGAACGATGAATGCAAGGAGAACTTCAAGGAGTTGATATGGAGGCTTATCATTACCCTTGTTCCTACACTACCCTCAAGTGGAGAACTTTTCATGGTATTCATCAATGCTTCAAAAAAGGTCTTGGGCTATGTTTTAATGCAGAATGAAAAAGTGATGTCCTATGCTTCAAGGCATTTAAATATTCAGGAGTAGAACTACCCAATTCATGATCTGGAGTTGATTGTAGTGATATTTTCTTTGAAAATTTGGTGGCATTATCACTTTGGGGAGAAGTGTTAAATATATAAGGACCACAAAATACTCAAGTATATATTAAAAAAAAGAGCTGAATATGAACCAATGAAGATGGTTAGAGCTGATCAAAGACTATGACTACTCAATCCACTACCATCATGGGAAAGTGAATAATGTGGAATATGATCTAATAAGAATGGATCTGAAAATTCTATCATTATTGAGAATTGAGAGGGATCCAATATTCTTAGATTTGGAAAGGATGGACATGAGAATCATAAAGGAAGGAACATCATCAATACTTTCACAAATGATTGCTCAACCATCTCTTTTGGAGAGGTTAAATATTATCAAAGAGTTTATGTGGGGATTCATAAGAAAGTGGAAGCTATGAGGAAAAATAAATCCTCAGAGTTCAATGTTAATGATGAAGGTGTTGTAAGATTTGGGTCAATACCATGTGTACCATAAAACCTTGAGTTAAAGAAGGAGCGGTTGGATGATGCACATAGCTCAACCTTATCCATACACCAAGGAATAAAAAATATGCATTGAGATATATGAGAAAACTATTGGTGGGACAATATAAAGAAGAAGATCATGGAATATACATCAAGATGTATTGTATGTCAGGAAGTGAAAGTAGAACGGCCAAAATCTAAGGGGATGATGCAAGAATTACCTATACCTACATGGAAATGGGAAAATATCACCATGGAATTTGTAACCAATATTCGAAATACATCAGAGGGAATAATTCTATATGGTTTGTAGTGGATATTCTTAGAAAATCTACACACTTAATTTTTCTATGAGAGAAATTATCACTGGATCTACTTGCATGGATTTACTATAAGGACCCGACCTTATTATATAAATAATCTTGAATTTAGTGAAGAAAAAACTTCCTTATACATTGAGGATCTTTTCAAGTTTATAGCTTTATATAATTAGTACAAAACATTCATAACATTACACATTGTTACAGAGTGGATACCATAAAAACAGTTTCCATTTTTTTTCGAATTATAAAACATTAAAACTAAAAACAAGACTCCTTGAAAATTCTTCAACATTTAACATGTCTTACTTACTTGTATTACACATCCATTAACCTGTGAAAAATAATTTAAAAACTTGGGATGAGCACAAAATCTCAGTAAGGGATGAAAAAGAAGGAAAGATCATATTTGTCCATGAATACTCGTAACGTATGAAAACATTTTCAAAAGACATGCTTGTCACCCATATATACTTACTTTGTGTAACATGATATTTACAAAAAAACCAAAAAAAATATGAGAACATAAATATAATCATAAAGGTATCTTGGGGAATTACTTATATAATCTTGTAACCATTCTTGGCTACCTTATAATTTGTAACCCTCACGGCTACCTTACTTTGTGTAACCATCGCAGTTACACTTGGAGTAACCATACAAACGAACTCCAACTTAATCATACCCAATGCATTGGAGGGAGATATAGGTACCAAAATTTATCATAAATAATTCCCAAGAACCAAAACATAATCATAGAACATGAATAATTCCATAAAAACATTACTTTGGAATTTCATAAAACTGAATTTTAAAAGAGAATTTTTAAAGAAAAGACCCTTATAAATATCATACAATTGAAGAGATACTTAAAAGAGTGGATGGAGTATGTATATATACTGTAAATAAACATAATAAAACATAATATAAACAGAACCCATTACACAAAAAATTTAAATAGAACATAAATAATGAAGTAGAAGGTTAACCCAAAGAATGGAAATCAGGTTAAGAATTACCTTACCTCAGGTTTGTCTTACTTACAACTTGTTTAAACCTACTGTATAATGGTTAAAAGAGTTTTATTAATAATTTAAAAAAACATTTTCATGTTTATAATATCTTATATGATCATTTCATAAAATCTTTTCACCCTTAATTGTTAGTATTTTTCCCCTTGCACTGTTTTTGGTTGAATTCTTTACATGATTTATATGATTGGTTCATGGTGGACATTCTTGTCGGTTGGAAGTGAAAATATAGAATTGTAATGGAGTAGTATTTTCATATAACCAGTAATATAAATTATTAAATTTATCATTTTTAATTCTTACATGAGGATGACTCATAATTTAGAACAATAATGATGTTCATTTAGATCCTTTTAGTGGTTCTTTGATAATAACAACCTTGTTTTGTCTTATAAATTATAACCATGAGTATAAAAGAATTACAGAACCATGGGTGAGTCATAAAACATATATTATAACCTGGTTCAACCATATAAATGGTTTCATGATCATACTTTAAAGAATTAATGGAAATTGAAATCACATCGTCCATGATGTCGATAATTCGACACAAACAGACAATGTTTTTATTCTTTAAATAAGTGGGGGAGGAGAAGAATAATGATGAGTAATTTTTCCTAAAAATTATACAATACAGATTATACATGATCTTTTTAGATTTAATTCCTCTTGGGTAAGGAGATATGAAGAAAGAATAAGGAAGGAACTCAAAATAAAAAAAAAGTGAGAAATCTCTTACAAAAATTCGGCAGCCTAACGGCTACACTACATGGTTTTAGAAAATATTAAAAAGAGAAAGGACAAGGGTCACCCATCCAAAAATAAATCATAATATATAGTAGATCAATAATAAGAATAAAATAAGAACATGGTATGGAAATTTGAAAGTTATACCACATAAAAGAGAACTTGAAAGGAAAAAGAAAGAAATTGAGAATTTTCTTACCTTGTAGAGTAACCCTTAGAACTTGAAGGTTGGGACCTTGGGGGATTGAGGAAACCTTGGGAGGACTAATATGAAGTTAAGGAGGCCAGATAATAGTTGAGGGAGAATTGGGAATGAATTCAATGAAGGGAAGAGTTGGTATTTATAGGAAAAGTGAGGGATTATTTTAATAATTTTCAAGGGACACCTCATGAGTGGTATTTACAAAACCATGAGCTTGCCCATGGTATTTTCCCATGGTATAAGCCACTTGGGACACCTCAAATATTATTTAACTATACAAAAGTCTACCAGATTTATGAAATCATTATTATATCACTAATGATGTCATTAACACACCGAAACTAAAAACTGTATTTTTTTAGTATTCACTGAAAAATCAATTGTTGCAGAAAAATTCCCAAAATTCTCCCTAACCATTTATCTATGTGTAGAATTAAAAAATGAAGTCCATTTTTTGAAAACAATTTTCTAAATATTATTAATTTAATTTTTAAATAAAATCATACTTAATTAAAAAATTAACAATTCTAATTTTGTAACTACTTCTATATCACAATGAAAAATTAACCTAGATGCTATTATCTTAAAGCCTTAATAAAATAAAATAATAATAAAATTTACTATTAATTAGGGTCATATCACTACTCACATTACTATTCATAAGGGTATGTTACTATTCACCAAAAAAACTAGTTGGTTTCAATAGACTCCAAATAACATACTGAACACAATTGTAGATGATAGTTTCTTGAAATTCAAAACATAAAAGTAGAAAAGTTTTGTTTTAAAGGATAATTAAAAATATCTGTTTAAAACAAATTTCCATGCATTTCTATTTATTTTTAGAAAAACATGGGGTGTTACATTATCCCCACCTTCTTGAAATTGCATCCTCACAATTTTATTTACTTATTAAACAACTGAGGTTATTTTCCCTCATAGCATTTTCAGACTCCCATGTTTCTTCTTCAACCATGTGGTTTCTCCACAAAACCTTTACCTGGTGGATAACCTTATTCCGTAATACCTGTTCTCTTCGATCAAGAATATGAACCAATTTCTCTTCATAAGAAAGGTTATCTTCCAGCTGAACTACTTCTGGGCTCAAAACATGTGATGAATTTGGAACATACTTTCTCAACATCGAAACTTGAAAAACATTGTGTACCTGAAACAAACTCCGAGGCAAAGCTATGAGGTATACAACTGTTCCAACTTTCTCCAAGTTTTAAAAAGGACCTATGAACCTTGGACTTAGCTTTCCTTTCTTACCTAAACACATAACACTTTTCCAAGGAGAGACTTTAAGGAAAACATGGTCACCTACCTTGAAAGAGAAGTCTTTCCTTCTGTTATCTGCATAACTTTTCTGCCTGCTCTAAGCTTTCCTCATATGCTAGTGGATCATCCTCACTTTCTCAGCCACTTCTTCAACTAATTCTGGCCCCAACAACTTTCTTTCACCGACTTCATCCCAAAATGCAGGATTCCGACACCGCTTTCCATACAAGGCCTCAAAAGGTACCATCTGAATACTAGAATGAAAACTATTATTATAAGAAAACTCAACTAATGAAATATTTTGATCCCAAATTCCCTGATAGTCCATTGAACAAGATCGAAGCATATCCTATAAGGTTTGAATCGTTCGTTTTGACTGCCCATCTGATTGAGGATGAAAAGCTGTACTAAAATTCAACTCTGTTCCCAAAGACTTCTGAAGTCCCTTACAAAAGTTAGAAGTGAACCTGGGATCTCAGTCAGACATAATGGAAAGAGGAATTCCATGTAACCTGACAATCTCCTTGAGGTACAATCGAGAAAGCTGATCCAAATTAATTGTATCTTGAATATAAAGAAAATGTGCAGACTTTGTTAGCCGATCAACAATAACCCAAATCGCATTGTTACCTCAATAAGTCCTTGGTAGTCCCACCACAAAGTCCATGGATACATTCTTCCATTTCTACTCTGGCACTGGTAAAGGCTGAAGCATCCCCTTTGGTAACTGCCTCTCTTCTTTAACCTGTTGACACGTCAAACATTTCATGGTAAAATCAGCAATATCTCTTTTCATTCCATCCCACCAATAATACTCCCGAAGGTCTCTGTACATCTTAGTACTGCTAGGATGAATAGAAAATGGAGAACTATGAGCTTCGCACAACAAATCTTTCTTCAACTGAGAATCACTAGGCACACACAAACTTTTTCCAAATATTAAAAAACAATCTTTATCAGGATTAAATTATGGAAACTTACCCATTTTAACCAAATCTACCTTTTTCTGTAGTTCACGATCTTCCTTTGGCGCCTGCTTAATTCTGTATGACAACGAATACTGCACTGAAACCTGAAACAAAACAGAGGTATTCCCTACACTAACAACTTCTAATCTAAAATTCATCAAATCAAAAATAAAGGGATTGAATACAGCAGGTGAATTAGTTAATCCAAATGGCATAACAACAAATTCATAATGCCCATATCTAGTATGAAAGGCTGTTTTGGGATGTCATCCTCCTTCACCTTCAGCTGATGGTATCCAGATCTCAAGTCAATCTTGGAAAAGTACTGAGTTCCCTGGAGCTGATCAAACAAGTCATCAATATGAGGCAAAAGATACTTTTTTTTAACAATGATGTTATTCAAAGCTATATAATAAATGCAAAGTCTCATAGAACCATCTTTCTTTTTAACAAACAAAACAGGGGATCCCCATGATGAAGTGCTAGGATGAATGAATCCTTTGTCAAGAAAATCCTGCAACTTATTTTCCAATTCAAGAAGTTATATTGGAGCCATACGATATGGGGGTTTTGAAATTGGATTAGCATCAGGAACTAAGTCAATTTTGAATTCGACTTCTCGATCAGGTATGACACCAGGTAACTCATCAGGGAAAAAATCAAGGTATTCATTTACCACTGACACATCATTAATTTGAATAGTTCCTTTGTTTTCAACAATACGAGCAAGATAACTTTCATTTCCATATTTCAATAGTTTCTCAGCTTCCTGATATGTTATCAATTTATGGGTTCATTCTTGTATACAAACTGAAACTCTTTCTGAAAAACAACTTCTTTAGCTCTACAATAAATCTTAGCATGATAATAAAAAAGCTAGTCCATCCCCAGAATAACATCAAACTCGACTAAGGGTAAAACAACAAGGTTTGAAGGTAAATTCTTTCCATAGACCACAATATAAATATTTTTATAATTCCTTTTTGCTATAACATTTCCCCCCTGGTGTTTTAACAACAAGTTCGGGTCTCATTTGTTGAGGTGATATTTCCAATTTATCAGAAAATTTCTCAGAGATAAAGGAATGTGTAGACCCCGTATCAAACAAAAATTTAGCAAAATATGAGTGAACAAACAAAGTACCTAATACAACTTCATTGGATAGCCCAACATCTAATGACGTAGTCACAAAGGATCTCACTAAACCTTTCTACTTGTAGTATGGCTTGTTTGCATCATTCGGATCTCTCTTTGGGAAGATGTTTGCATAGTGACCCATCTCACCACATTTAAAACACTTTACAGTTTTATTATCAAGATTATTATTAGGATCATTTTCATTGCAATCTCGGGCCATATGTCCAAACTGACCACATTTAAAACACTTCCCAGTTTTGATAAGACATTCCCCTGACATTGTCCTGGGTGTTTCTTGCCACACTTTTCACAAACTGGAAATTGGATTTTCTTACCATCAGATTTCTTTGGTTGATTCTTACCCATTGCTTTCCAAATGGACCTCTTCTTCTATTTTTTTCCAAAATGCACATGATCATCAGAAAACTCCATCTCTACCCTCTCATCACATCGGACAAGTTTCTCATAACTTTTGAATTCACGGGAGGCAAACACCCTTCAATACCTTGGATTCAGTCCTGAGTAAAAGCGGTTGATTTTGATATCAAGATTCAGAATAAGATTTGGTACATACCTCGCCAGTAGGGTGAATTTCGCTTCATAAACAACCACTGAATCTTCCCCCTTCTATTTCAATTCAAGAAATTGCTTCTCCATTCTAAGTTGCACCACCTTAGGAAAATATTTTTCAAGGAAAAGGATTTTAAATTCATCCAACTCTAAGGCATCAAAATCCTCTCTACCCCTGATATTCCTTACCATTGACCACCACGGATCAGCTTCCCCTTCAAAATGATAAATGGAAAGACCTACCTTTTGATTTTCTGAACAACCCATAACATCGAATATCTTTTCAAGGGCTTTGATCCATCTTTCAAATGCTAATAGGTCATAAGATCTATTGAATGCAGGAGGATGTTGTCTCATAAAATGTTCAACTACTGTCATGTTCTGTTGTGGTACCTCTATTGGTCCTCTTGCATGGATGTCACCACCATTTATTGCCTGCGTTAGCTGAGCCATTACTGTCACAAACTGCTCGATTCCAATCCCTACCATTCCGGGCTGTAGTTCCGGAAGGATGTCATTCTGTCGGTGCCTCTCCTCTTTAGCATCCCTGTTCCTTCTACGTACAACCATTCTGAACAAGCATATCTTAGATGAAGCAACATGGAAATATTTAAATGCTATAACAAATTAAACATAGAGTTAAAATTATTTACGGTATTCTATTAACATCACCCTAACCCCTAAAGTTATCTAAACCATCCTATGATACCAACTATAAGGACCCGACATTATTACAAACATAATCTTGAATTTATTGAAGAAAAAACTTACTTTTACATTGAGGATCTTTTCAAGTTTAGAGCTTTAGAGAATTAGTACAAAACATTAATAACATTACACATTGTTATAGGGTGGATACCATAAAAACAGTTTCCATTTTTTTTTAAATTATAAAACATTAAAACATAAAACAAGACTCCTTGAAAATTATTCAACATTTAACGTGTCTTCTGTAACGACCCAAAATTTCATTAATGGAAAATCCATCTTGATCCAGTTAAATGTTTCTTTATGTTTTTATAAGATGTCAACTTCTTTAGTTTTACGTTAAGATTTGTGACCGTTACTTTTATAGCCGTTGAACATTGATCATCTGGGTAGTTTAAATATAAGGCTTTAACGAAACCATTTTTACTCAGACAAAGGAAGCGATGGCCTCATCCAGTAGAATTGCCCCTTACGAAGCCCATTTTTCGGAGCTCGGAAAGGAGGTGGCGTCTTTGGGCTTTGCCCTTGACCAAGCCCAAGCTGAGCTTCATCAAGTCAAGCTCGAACGTGATCGTCTACGGGAAAAATGGAAGTTGATAGAGATTACCACTCGAGCGATGTTATCCGAGCAGCCCCAAGAGTCTGTCACCATCGCGCACCTTACCCTTAGGTCTTATGCGGCTATTTTAAGGGGTTATGTAACAAATAAGTAGCACCATGTTCATGTACATTATTTTTGTATATAATAATGAATATAATTTCTAGTCATTTTTGATGCATTGTAATTAGTTTTTAAAGTACAAATGATGTTTTTAGTTATTATTTAATTAAGAATTATATTTTATTAAATTAAAGGATTTTTGAATTAAATAATATTTTAATAAAATATTATTATTAATATTAAATTAATTTTTATTAAATATAAATGATCTTATAATTTTATGAATGCAATTAAAATTTTTATTAAGGTTTGAAAGCCATTTCTGTCAAAACCCGTGAATTTTTTATAAATGTCGGTTTTTATTTTAAAAGTGCAAATTCACATATTTAGAAAATTATTTAGATAAAATAAATATTATTTTTGGAATCAGGACGTCGAAATTATCCAACGGTGAATTTTTCATAATTTTCTGAGACAGTCAAATTTTTGGGTAAAAATTAAATACCATTTAAATATATAATGTGTTTTATGACATCATAATGACCCAATGGTGATGTAATAAAATACCATAATCCTTAGGTTCGGCCAATATATGTTTTATCATTAAAATAATGAGGTTTTGGGTTTGTTTGACTCACTTTTCAAAGCATTAATGGAGCCCTCAAGACTTATTCAACACTTTGCCTTTTTAAAATTAATTTCCATGGGAGTGTGACTCACCTCCACATAAGCAACCCTAATTTTTTAATAAGTTCGGACCTTGGCCTTGTAAAATATTGTTTTCCTCTTCCCTTTTCCAGAAACCATGGGCAAATACCATGGGATGGTTTGTGGTTTGGATTATTTTAATATAAGGGGTCCCAAACCTAAATAATAAAGAATTCTCTCACCTTTCCTATATAAACCCACCCAAGCTCCCACTTCCTCCTCACCCAAATCCCTTGAAGTTCGTCCAACCTCTGCCCTACTCTCTCTAGAATCCTCTCAAGGTTCCCCAAGCTCCCAAGAAGCCTCTCACAAGCCTCTCTCTAGCCTTTGGAAGCACACTTCCAAGTAAGGGTTTTTTCTTCCTTTCTCATTTTTGTCAATTTTCTTTAAGTTGTATTGCCCTTTTAATTTAATTTATGAATGTTGGGGTATGGTTTCGCACCTCCCCCATACTGCCCTCTTATTGTTTGAATGATGGGATAACCCTTTCTCTCTCATTAAATGCCTCCCATGTACACCCGTTACTATGCCGAAATTCCGAAAGGAACTTCTCTCTCTTCTTTTATATTCAAGAAATACTTTTGTATCATGAATCTAAATTCCATTTCTGTTTTTGGGACATGTATATATATGATCTCCTTACTGTCCATTTCATGTAAATATGATGAGGAACCCCTTTCTCTCTCATCAACCTTTTTTATGAATTCTTGTGTCACGCCGTTACGCTGCCGAAATCGCACCAATTTTCTAAACCAATGTCTTTGTGTAGTGAATACCATGCCCATTTCTCCATCAAGGGTATTCACCTTTATGCACATATACGTATTGATTGTAAAGTTTCATTTTTGAATTCCACATTCCTTTATCGTGGAAGAAATGATTATGTTTTATGAATCCATGTTTTATGATCCATGTGGCACACTTATGCATGAAATGAAATGTTTAAGAAGGGTGCGCCCTGATAGCGCTCCAATGCATTGGGTAAAGTATAGTATCATGATACGTCATGTGCAATGAGTGTTGACTCATGCTAATTCAAGTGCAACGAGGGTTTACTCGTGCTTCAAGTGCAATGAGGGTTTACTCATGCTCCATGTGCAATGAGCCTTGGCTCATGCTAATTCAATGTTAAGTGTTGTTGCCACATTTCCATGTTATGATTATCATGCTTTATCATGCCTTTATGTTCATGACTCTCTTATGCTCTATTGATATGCCTATTGCCTAACATGTATTGTACTCCTCATGTTATTCATTGTGTACTCCCTTACTGGGCTTTATAGCTCACCCTTTTCTTATGCATGTCCTCAGGTTATCCCATGCAATGCTAAGTACGAAGGAATGTAGTGGTCATGTAAAGGAAGTTTTCAATAAGGATGTTGTATTTCATCTTTAAAGTTTTTATGTAATGATCCTAAGCCCCAAAGACACTAAACCTCTCGATCTTCTTTGTTGTATCAAGTGAAGTTTTATGTAATGAAGCATGTTTAAGTTGTAATAAAAAGCAGGGTTGTCATAGTTGGTATCAAAGGATAGGTTTAGTTATTTTTGGGATTAGGAAACCCTAGTAAAGCCTTAGATACAAGACTAAGCATAATAAAAACATCCCTAAGTTTTGGTAAATACTAAGTAAGTGTTTTATCAAACAAATACATCCCTGTCTGGATACGAGCAGGTAGAGGCGGCTCTGGCACAGATGTATCCTAGGGGTAAAACCCGAAAACACCGCTTTGAGCTAGACTCGAACGGGAACTGGTGCACGACAACGGGCCTTGCTGCACTCTTGGTTACGACACTCCTGGGGGATATGTTTTGATAAATTCACAATCTTAGTATGAACCCTTATTAAGGGAAAAATGCCCCTAAGAATATATGTTAGAAGGAAGATCATGAAAAGCCTGGATTGAATGCTATAGACTCATGAGTTAAAGAGATTAAAGTTTATTTATAAGTCATCAACTTTTGTCTTTGGATTACCCTCTATGTGTTACCCCTAACTTTCCTTTTATTCCAGCCAATGGCCGGTAATAGGAGAACTCGGGCTAACAACCGTTGTGAAGATCAGTGTGATGATTGTACTAATGAGATGCCCAATCCGATGAGAGCGGGAATCGCGAACTTTGTCACGCTTCTCTCTCAGCTAACTCAAGTTTTGAATAGAAACACTGGTCAAGAGGAACGTTCAACCCCCCCTAAGAAAGAACAAGTCGCTATTGAAAGCTTCATGAGACAAAGGCCTCCTACTTTTAGTGGATCATCCGATCCCACGATTGCTGAACAATGGATCAACTCCATTGAAAAGATATTCTCCATCCTCCAATGCTCTGAAAAAGAGAAGGTTCTCCTGGCGGCTTATCGTATGGAGGGTGAAGCTGATCAATGGTGGACGTTGATCAAAAATACGAAGCCTGAGGAGGAGATCGAGGCTTTGGAATGGAAGGTATTCCGGAAGATGTTTTTCGATAAATATTTTCCACGCACCCTCCGTCTTAAGATGGAAAGGGACTTCCTTTCCCTCAAGCAGAAAGATGAAGAATCTGTGGGAGCGTACGAGGCAAACTTCACAAGGCTTGCACGATACGCTTCCGGCTTTGTCGTTACCCCCGAATGCAAAGTTGACCGCTTCTTTGGTGGGCTGAAGCCTAGCTTGCGGAAAGCATTAGCGATCCGTGACTTCGACAGCTATGAGGAAATTATCCGATGTGCCCTTAAGGTTGAAATGGAGATCGGAGAATCACAGGGGTATCATGGGGACAAGAAGCGGAAGGTGGACTTCAATGCTGGTGGTCCGATGGATAAATCCAACGGCGCTAAGAAATTCCAGCACCCCACTTGCCAAAAGTGTGGAAAGAAGCACCCTGGAAATTGCCTTAGGGGGACAAGAAAATGCTTCAAGTGTGGAAGAGAAGGGAACCTAGCTGTTAACTGTCAGCAAGAAGGACCCGCGGCTGCGACGGAGGGGAGGAACGCTCCGTTCGAACCTCAACGCGTTGTTCAATGCTTCAAATGCAAAGAACCGGGTCATTTTGCGAATCAGTGCCCTAATCCAAGGGTTATCGGAGGCAATCAACAACCTCCAAGACAGCAAGGAAGAGCTTTTGCCATCACTTCTGCCGAAGTGAACCCCGACAACGAAGTGGTGACAGGTACGCTAGTTATTCATTCAAGAATAGCGAACGTACTTTTTGATTCAGGTTCTACGCATTCTTTTATATCTCAAAAGTTTAGTAGAACAATCCCTGCACCACCACAAATCCTGGAAGTAAAGATGTCGGTGAGTACGGCAAATGGGGCAATCATTGCATCCCATGAGTATAAGTCCTCCCCTGTTATAATCTGTGGATTGAATTTCCCGGCGAACCTCGTCATACTCCCTTTGGTAGAATTTGATGCAATTCTTGGCATGGATTGGCTTTCCTTATATAGAGCCAACATAAATTGTTGGGAGAGGGAAATCACACTCCATATGGAGAATCGACCCCCGATTCTTTACAAGTGTCAGGAGGAAGATGAATCTCCTTTAGCTCCATCATCTCAAGCATGGATATTACTGCCTTATGAGCACGCATATCTGGCTCAGATGATTGAGTCCAAGGAAGAAACCACCCTTGAAGAAATGCCTATTGTGAGGGAATTCGCTGAAGTATTTCCCGAGGAACTTCCTGGTCTTTCTCCAAGAAGAGATGTTGAGTTCTCAATTGAACTTATACCTGGGGCGCTACCAATATCCAAGACTCCATATAGAATGGCTGTGGTTGAGCTTGAAGAACTGAAGAAACAACTACAGGAGAATCTGGATAAAGGGTTTATATGCCCAAGTGCATCACCATGGGGTGCACCAGTCCTCTTCGTCAAGAAGAAGGATGGGTCAATGCGGCTTTGCATCGATTATCGTGAACTTAACAAAATCACGATAAAGAACAAGTATCCTCTCCCAAGAATCGATGACTTGTTTGATCAGCTGCGTGGAGCACAATACTTCTCCAAGGTCGACTTGCGGTCGGGATATTATCAAGTAAGGGTGAAGAAGGAAGATATCCCCAAGACTGCTTTTCGTACAAGGTACGGGCACTATGAATTCATAGTAATGCCTTTTGGACTCACCAATGCTCCAGCAATATTCATGGACTTGATGAATAGAGTCTTTAGAGATTACCTAGATAAATTTGTGGTAGTCTTTATAGATGATATTCTAATATACTCCAAAACCAAGGAGGACCATGAGGAGCATTTAAGAACTGTACTGGAGACTTTGCGCAAGGAGAAGCTCTATGCCAAGTACAGCAAGTGTGAGTTCTGGTTGAAGGAGGTCTCATTCTTGGGCCATATCATCACAAGCAATGGGATATCTGTGGACCCCTCCAAAACAGATGCAATTGAGGGATGGCCGAGGCCAACATCGGTAACTGATATTCGTAGCTTCTTGGGGTTAGCTGGATATTATCGACGATTTGTGAGAAACTTCTCACGATTGTCCAACCCTCTTACCAAGCTAACTCGAAAGGGAGTAAAGTTTGCTTGGAGTGATGAATGCGAAGAAAGCTTCAAGGAGTTGAAAAGGAGGCTTATCACTGCACCTGTGCTCACTTTACCCACAAGTGGGGAGCTTTTTGTGGTATTCAGTGATGCTTCAAAGAAGGGCTTAGGATGTGTGCTGATGCAGAATGATAAAGTGATATCCTATGCCTCAAGACAGTTGAAAATCCATGAGAGAAACTATCCAACGCATGATCTGGAGTTGGCGGCGGTGATCTTTGCCTTGAAAATCTGGCGGCATTATCTCTATGGAGAGAAATGTGAGATATATACGGACCACAAGAGTCTTAAATATATATTCACAAAGAAAGAGCTTAATATGCTCCAGAGAAGATGGATAGAGCTCATAAAGGATTATGACTGTTCAATACATTACCACCCTGGGAAGGCGAACAAGGTGGCAGATGCCCTAAGTAGAAAGGATCCAGCAATTCTATCAATGATGAGAATTGAGAAGGATCCAATCTTCTTAGACTTGATGAAGATGGACGTGGGAATCATAAAGAAGGGAACATCATCAATCCTTTCACAAATGATTGCTCAATCATCTCTTTTGGAAAGGTTAAAGGATGCTCAAAAGGATGATGTGAGAATCCAAGAAAAAGTGGAAGCTATCAAAAAGGGAAAATCCTCAGAGTTTAATGTTAATGAAGAAGGAATTGTGCGGTTTGGGAAAAGACTATGTGTCCCACCAAGTTCGGAGCTGAAGAAGGAACTTTTGGATGATGCACATAGTTCAAATTTCTCTATTCACCCAGGGAGCACAAAGATGTATCGAGATCTCCGAGAAAACTTTTGGTGGGATAATATGAAGAAGGAGATCGCCGAATATACATCAAAGTGCCTGGTGTGTCAGCAAGTGAAGGCAGAGAGGCAGAAGTCTAAGGGGATGATGCAACCATTGCCCATACCAGAATGGAAATGGGAGAACATCACCATGGACTTCGTCACTGGACTTCCAAGGACATCCAAAAGCAACAATGCAATCTGGGTTATTGTGGATCGTCTTACAAAGACTGCACACTTCATTGCTATTCGAGAGGATTTCTCTTTGGATCAACTGGCACGGATATATATCAGGGAAGTGGTACGGTTGCATGGAGTACCACTATCTATTGTGTCGGACCGAGATCCAAGATTTACCTCTAAGTTTTGGAAGAGTCTTCAACATGCTCTGAATACTGAACTGAACTTCAGTACGGCCTATCATCCTCAAACTGATGGCCAATCCGAGCGGACTATCCAAACACTTGAGGATATGTTGAGAGCGTGCTCAATGGACTTTAAAGGAGGATGGGATCAACATCTTCCTCTAGTTGAGTTCTCTTATAATAATAGTTTCCACTCGAGCATCCAAATGGCACCATATGAAGCCCTGTATGGGAAAAGGTGTAGAACACCGGCATGTTGGGATGAGGTCGGTGAACGTAAGCTGCTTGGACCAGAAATGGTCGAAGAAATGGTGGAGAAGGTGAAAACCATTCAGCAGCATATCAAGGCAGCCCAAAGTCGACAGAAGAGTTATGCAGATAATCGTCGACGAGACCTTGAATTTAAAGTCGGAGACATGGTGTTTTTACGCATATCTCCGTGGAAGAAGGTCATGAGGTTTGGAAAGAAAGGGAAGTTAAGTCCAAGGTACATCGGCCCCTTCGAGATTCTCGATCGTGTTGGGGCTGTGGCCTATCGACTAACACTTCCACCTACTATGGCCAAGGTGCATGATGTCTTCCATGTATCCCTCTTAAGGAAGTACATACCAGACCCTTCACATGTACTCTCTTCTGAGGTGGTACAATTAGAAGATGATCTTTCTTATGAGGAGCAACCAGTGAAGATCTTGGATCGTAGAGAAAAAGTTCTATGAAATAAGACAATGCCCCTCGTCAAGGTGTTGTGGAGAAACCACAAGTTTGAAGAAGCAACTTGGGAGTCGGAGGATATGATGAAGCTAAGTTACCCACATTTGTTTTAGTGTGGGAAAAGGAAAATTTCGAGGGCGAAATTTCTTAAGGGGGGAATGTTGTAACGACCCAAAATTTCATTAATGGAAAATCCCTCTTGATCCAGTTAAATGTTTCTTTATGTTTTTATAAGATGTCAACTTCTTTAGTTTTACGTTAAGATTTGTGACCGTTACTTTTATAGCCGTTGAACATTGATCATCTGGGTAGTTTAAATATAAGGCTTTAACGAAACCATTTTTACTCAGACAAAGGAAGCGATGGCCTCATCCAGTAGAATTGCCCCTTACGAAGCCCATTTGTCGGAGCTCGGAAAGGAGGTGGCGTCTTTGGGCTTTGCCCTTGACCAAGCCCAAGCTGAGCTTCATCAAGTCAAGCTCGAACGTGATCTTCTACGGGAAAAATGGTAGTTGATAGAGATTACCACTCGAGCGATGTTATCCGAGCAGCCCCAAGAGTCTGTCACCATCGCGCACCTTACCCTTAGGTCTTATGCGGCTATTTTAAGGGGTTATGTAACAAATAAGTAGCACCATGTTCATGTACATTATTTTTGTATATAATAATGAATATAATTTCTAGTCATTTTTGATGCATTGTAATTAGTTTTTAAAGTACAAATGATGTTTTTAGTTATTATTTAATTAAGAATTATATTTTATTAAATTAAAGGATTTTTGAATTAAATAATATTTTAATAAAATATTATTATTAATATTAAATTAATTTTTATTAAATATAAATGATCTTATAATTTTATGAATGCAATTAAAATTTTTATTAAGGTTTGAAAGCCATTTCTGTCAAAACCCGTGAATTTTTTATAAATGTCGGTTTTTATTTTAAAAGTGCAAATTCACATATTTAGAAAATTATTTAGATAAAATAAATATTATTTTTGGAATCAGGATGTCGAAATTATCCAACGGTGAATTTTTCATAATTTTCTGAGACAGTCAAATTTTTGGGTAAAAATTAAATACCATTTAAATATATAATGTGTTTTATGACATCATAATGACCCAATGGTGATGTAATAAAATACCATAATCCTTAGGTTCGGCCAATATATGTTTTATCATTAAAATAATGAGGTTTTGGGTTTGTTTGACTCACTTTTCAAAGCATTAATGGAGCCCTCAAGACTTATTCAACACTTTGCCTTTTTAAAATTAATTTCCATGGGAGTGTGACTCACCTCCACATAAGCAACCCTAATTTTTTAATAAGTTCTGACCTTGGCCTTGTAAAATATTGTTTTCCTCTTCCCTTTTCCAGAAACCATGGGCAAATACCATGGGATGGTTTGTGGTTTGGATTATTTTAATATAAGGGGTCCCAAACCTAAATAATAAAGAATTCTCTCACCTTTCCTATATAAACCCACCCAAGCTCCCACTTCCTCCTCACCCAAATCCCTTGAAGTTCGTCCAACCTCTGCCCTACTCTCTCTAGAATCCTCTCAAGGTGCCCCAAGCTCCCAAGAAGCCTCTCACAAGCCTCTCTCTAGCCTTTGGAAGCACACTTCCAAGTAAGGGTTTTTTCTTCCTTTCTCATTTTTGTCAATTTTCTTTAAGTTGTATTTCCCTTTTAATTTAATTTATGAATGTTGGGGTATGGTTTCTCACCTCCCCCATACTTCCCTCTTATTGTTTGAATGATGGGAGAACCCTTTCTCTCTCATTAAATGCCTCCCATGTACACCCGTTACTATGCCGAAATTCCGAAAGGAACTTCTCTCTCTTCTTTTATATTCAAGCAATACTTTTGTATCATGAATCTAAATTCCATTTCTGTTTTTGGGACATGTATATATATGATCTACTTACTGTCCATTTCATGTAAATATGATGAGGAACCCCTTTCTCTCTCATCAACCTTTTTTTATGAATTCTTGTGTCACGCCGTTACGCTGCCGAAATCGCACCAATTTTCTAAACCAATGTCTTTGTGTAGTGAATACCATGCCCATTTCTCCATCAAGGGTATTCACCTTTATGCACATATACGTATTGATTGTAAAGTTTCATGTTTGAATTCCACATTCCTTTATCGTGGAAGAAATGATTATGTTTTATGAATCCATGTTTTATGATCCATGTGGCACACTTATGCATGAAATGAAATGTTTAAGAAGGGTGCGCCCTGATAGCGCTCCAATGCATTGGGTAAAGTATAGTATCATGATACGTCATGTGCAATGAGTGTTGACTCATGCTAATTCAAGTGCAACGAGGGTTTACTCGTGCTTCAAGTGCAATGAGGGTTTACTCATGCTCCATGTGCAATGAGCCTTGGCTCATGCTAATTCAATGTTAAGTGTTGTTGCCACATTTCCATGTTATGATTATCATGCTTTATCATGCCTTTATGTTCATGACTCTCTTATGCTCTATTGATATGCCTATTGCCTAACATGTATTGTACTCCTCATGTTATTCATTGTGTACTCCCTTACTGGGCTTTATAGCTCACCCTTTTCTTATGCATGTCCTCAGGTTATCCCATGCAATGCTAAGTACGAAGGAATGTAGTGGTCATGTAAAGGAAGTTTTCAATAAGGATGTTGTATTTCATGTTTAAAGTTTTTATGTAATGATCCTAAGCCCCAAAGACACTAAACCTCTCGATCTTCTTTGTTGTATCAAGTGAAGTTTTATGTAATGAAGCATGTTTAAGTTGTAATAAAAAGCAGGGTTGTCATATCTTCCTTCCTTGTATTAAACATCCATTAACCTGTGAAAAATCATTTAAAAACTTGGGATGAGCACAAAAGCTCACTAAGGGATGAAAAATAAGGAAAGAGCATATTAGTCCATGAATACTTGTAACGTATGAAAACATTTTCAAAAGACATGCTTGTCACCCATATATAATTACTTTGTGTAACATGAGATTTAAACAAAATCCACACAAAACATGAGAACATAAATATAATCATAAAGGTATCTTGGGTCATTACTTACACAATCTTGTAACCATTTTTGGCTACCTTATAATTTGTAACCCTCACAGCTACCTTACTTTGTGTAACCATCGCAGTTACACTTGGAGTAACCATACGGATGAACTCCAACTTAATAATAACCAATGAATTGGAGGGATATATAGGTCCCACCCTTCATCATAAATAATTCCCAAGAACCAAAACATAATCATACAACATGAATAATTCCAAAAATATATTACTTTAGAATTTCATAAAACCGAATTTTAAAAGAGGATTTTTAAAGAAAACCCCCTTATAAATATCATACAATTGAAGAGAGACTTAAAAGAGTGGATGGAGTATGTATATATACTGTAAATACACATAATAAAACATAATATAAATAGAACCCATTACACAAACAATTTAAATAGCACATAAACAATGTAGTAGAAGGTTAACCCAAAGAATGGAAATCAGGTTAAGAATTCCCCTACCTCGGGTATGTCTTACTTAAAACTTGTTTAAAACTCATGTATAATGGTTAAAATAGTGTTATTAATATTTTACAGAAACATGTTCATTTTTATAACATCTTATATGATCATTTCATAACATCTTTTCACCCTTAATTGTTAGTATTTTTCCCCTTGCACTGTTTTTGGTTGAATTCTTTACATGATTTATATGATTGGTTCATGGTGGACATTCTTGTCGATTGGAAGTGAAAATCCAGAATTGGAATGGAGTAGTATTTTAATATAACCAGTAAAATAAATTATTCAATTTAGCATTTTTAATTCTTACATGATGATGATTCATAATTTAGAACATTAATGATGTTCGTTTAGATCCTTTTAGTGGTTCTTTGATAATAACAACCTCGTTTTGTCTTATAAATCAGAACCATGAGTAAAAAAGAATTCTAGAACCATGGGTGAGTCATAAAAAATATATTATAACCTGGTTCAACCATATAAATTATTTCATGACCATAATTTAAAGAATTAATGGAAATTGAAATCACATCGTCCACGATGTCGATAATTCGACACAAACAAACAATTTTTTTTCTTTAAACAAGTGGGATAGGAGAAGAATAATGATGATTAATTTTTCATAAAAATGATAAAATTAAGAGTATACATGATTTATGGAGATTTCATGCCTATTGGGTAAGGAGATATGAAGAAATAATAAGGAAGGAAATCAAAATAAAAGAAAAAGTGAGGAATCTCTTACAAAAATTCGGCAGCCTAACGACTACACAACATGGTTTTAGAAAATATTAAAAAGAAAGGGGACAAGGTTCACCCATCCATAAATTAATAATAATATATATTAGATCAAGAATAAGAAGAAAATAATAACATGGTATGGAAATTTGAAAGTTATACCACATAAAAGAGAACTTGAAAGTAAAAAGAAAGAAATTGAGAATTTTCTTACCTTGCAGAGTAACCCTTAGAACTTGAAGGTTTGGACCTTGGGGGCTTGAGGAAACATTGGGAGGACTAATATGAAGGTAAGGAGGCCAGATATTAGTTGATTGATAATTGGTAATGAATTCAATGAAGGGAAGAGTTGGTATTTATAGGAAAAGTGAGGGATTATTTTAATCATTTTCAAGGGACACCTCATGAGTAGTATTTACAAAACCATGGGCTTTCCCATGGTATTTTCCCATGGTATAAGCCACTTGGGACACCTCACATATTATTTAACTATACACAAGTCTACCAGATTTATGACATCATTATTATATCATTAATGATGTCATTAACTCACCGAAACTAAAAACAGTATTTTTTACTATTCACCGAAATATCAACTGTTGTAGAAAAAATCCAAAACTTCACCCTAACCATTTATCGACGTGTAGAATAAAAAAAGGAAGTCCATTTTTTGAAAATAATTGTCTAAATATTATTAATTTAATTTTTAAATAAAAGCATACTTAATTCAAAAATTAACAATTCTAATTTTGTAACTACTTCTATATCACAATGAAAAATTAACCTAGATGCTATTATCTTAAAGCCTTAATAAAATAAAATAATAATAAAATTTACTATTTGTTAGGGTCATATCACTATTCATATTACTATTCATAAGGGTATGTTACTATTCAGCAAAAAAAAGTTGGTTCCAATAGACTCCAAATAACATACTGAACACAATTGTAGATGGTAGTCTCTTGAAATTAAAAACATAAAAGTAGAAAAGTTTTGTTTTAAAGGATAATTAAAAATATCTATTTAAAAAAAAGTTCCATGAATTTCTATTTATTCTTAGAAAAACATGGGGTGTTACATTTACATTAGAGAATTGGTCAGGATGAATGGAGTTCTACTATCGATTGTATCCAATTGAGATCCAATATTCACCTCCAAGTTATGGAAAAGTATTCAGCATGATCTAAAAAATGAGTTGAACTTTAGCATGGATTATCCCCATAAAATTTATGGCCAATCAAGGAAAACTATCCATACACTTGAGGACATTTTGAGAGCATGATCAATTGATTTCGAAGGAGGATAGGATCAACATATTTCTCTGGTTGAGTTATCTTACAACAATAGCTTCCACTCGAGCATCCAAATTGCTCTATATGAATCCCTTTATGGGAAGAGGTGTAAGGAACCTGTAGCTGGGATGAATTTGGGGAAAAAATGCTAGAACCTGAAATAGTTTAGGAAATGGTGGAAAAGGTTAAGATCATTCAACAGCATATCAATGCTGCTCAGAGTCAAAAGAAGAGATATGGCGACAATTGTCGATGATACCCAGAGTTTGATGTTGGAGACAAGGTATTCCTCCAAATATATCCATGGAATATAGTGATGAGATTTGGGAAGAATGGAAAGATTAGTCCAAGATAAATTTCCCCTTTTAGACCCTTGATCACATCGGAGCGGTGTCCTATCGACTTACACTCCCACCTAACCTATCTCAAGTTCATGATATCTTCTATGTATCACTATTGAGGAAGTATATACCTAACCCCTTAAATGTACTCAATCCAGAGGTGGTACAATTGGATAATGATATTTCCTATGAGGAGTAGCTGGTAAATCTCTTAGATCATAGAGACAAATTTCTACAAAATAAGATAATGTACCTTGTCAAAGTGTTGTGGATATTAAAGAAGCAATGTGGGAAATAGAGGAAGTGATGAAATAGAATTATACTCAACTATTTTAAGGGGGTGAAATGAAAATTTCAAGGGATAAATTTCTCAAGGGGGAAATATTGTAACGAATCAAACTATTATAAATAAAATTCCCTTATAATTTAATGTTTTATTATGTAAAGTGGTTATAGATAACACATGCACTTGTTTTTTTATATCCAATTGGATTAAAAACACCATTAAGAATATTTTCCGTTGATAATATAGACATTAAACAATGATCACATGATTAGTATAAATATAGAGATTTAAAAAATCTAATTGACTCAGAAAAAGGAAGTGATGAAATCATTAAGTAGGATTGTACCCTATAAATCCCATTTATCATATATTTTGAGAGAGATAGAATCTTCAGGCTTTTCCCTCAACCAATCCCAAGATGAGATCCTACAACTTAAGCATGAGGGAAACCGTTTATGGAAGAAGTTTAAGCTCATCGAGATCACAACTCAAACTAAGTTTTCTGAACATCTCCATGAAATTCTCACCCACACACACCTTAATATTTGTACGTATGCTAGTGTATTAAAGGGATATGTATCAATACCCTATAAAATTGATTATTTATATTAATTTTTAAATAATAATGAATATATTTTTATTTTGATACTATAAAACATGAATAATATTTTTGAGTAATATTCAATTCAATTAAGGAATTAATTTTGATTAATTAATGTATTTTTGAAATAAATAATATTTCAATCAAATATTCTTATTAAATTATGTTTATTAAATATAAATAATTATATACTTTTTATGAAGTCAAATGTAATGTTTTATTAGGGTTCAAAAACTGTTATTGTAAAAAACCCATCATTTTTACTAAATGTCGGTTATTATTTTTTAAAAGTGAAAATGAAAATATTTAGAAAAATATTTAGATAAAATTAATATTATTTTTGGAATTAGAATGTCAAAATTATCCAAATTTAAATTTTTCATAATTTTTTGAGATAATCAATTTTTTTGGGTAAAACTTTAATACCGTATAAATATACTGTGTGTTTTATGACATCATAATAACCAAAAGAATGATGTAATAAATACTATAATGGGTATCCTATGAAAAATATATGTTTCACCTTAAAATTATTTATTTTTAATATTATTTTATTGATTTTATAAATCATTTATGAATCCACAAAAACATATAATATATTTTATTATTTTAAATTCATCTATTTAAATGTGTGACTCACCTCCACATTAGAAAGGTTAATATTTTAATAATTTAGGCCCTTTTTATAATAAAATATTGAAAAACACTCCCATTTGGTATAAAAAATGGTCCAAAACCATGGGAAGGTTTTTGGTTTTGAATATTTTATTATATAGATTCCAAAACATATGTTTGTGAAATATTAAAGAATTACACTCTCATTTCTTATATAAACCCACCCAAACTCCCATTTCTCTTCAATAAAAATCCTTTGATAACATCCTTAATATACCCTATTTTCTATAGAATCATCCCAAGGTGACCCTAAGCTCTCAAGAATCCCCTTTTAATCTTTTTGTGTCCTAATATTAAGGTAAGGGATCCTCTCTTTCTCACTTTTATTAAAAAATATCCTCTATTCTATGACCATTTTTATTTTTAATTACTAATTATGGAGTATGTTTTCACACCTCCCCTATACTTCTTGTAGGATCTAAATATGAATGTAGATGCTCAATTACAAGAGGGGGGTGGATTTTAAGTTTAAAAAACATTCGTTTTTAACCTTAAGGAAAACTATGTTTAACAAAGTTAAACAAGGTAAATTCACAAGACCTATTTTAGTTCTAAAAACTTGCTAGGTTCTGAAAATATGGTTCTAAAAATGAAACTTAAGGTAAGTTTACAGGAAAAAGAGTCTTCCTTAAAGCATATAGAGTCTTTCTTATCATAGTTACAAATGAACAAGAAAGTATAAGAAGGTTATACTTTCTTCCTTTATCAAAATGCATCAGAAGTAAACTTGAAACAAAACAAGTAACAAGTATGAAATATTTTAACCTAAAGAGAAGGGTATCCAACAACCTTGGATAAAGGTCCCTTGATTTATATTTTCAAGAAAGTCTGTCTTACCCACACCAGGGTAAGCCCTCAATAGGAAAATCAGAATCTGTCTTATTATCCCCACAAGCCCTCAAATGTTAAGGTAGTCGAAACCCATGTCTTTCTATCCATGGAAGTCCTCGAACTTTAAGGTAGTTGGAACCTCTGTCTTCCTATCCTAATAAGTCCTCGATTTCACACATCAACAATCATAGTCTCACGAAGAAAGATGAACAAGATGTTCAGTACACATAAGGCATGAGAGTCTCTCCAATTTATAGTCATTTCTCCAACAGTTGGCTCCCTCCTCTAAGAGTCATATTTTTCCTTGAATCTCGGAGGGACCTGTACACCTGTCACTCAAACAATGGTTAATTAGTAACAGAATTCATGTCATCGTTTCATAACTATAATAGGTATAAGAAAAATAAGGTTGTTTAACCAAAACTATTTTTCAAAGTCTAAGGAAAAAAAGTTTGGATTCTAAGTAAATAAACACTTGAAGACTATAAAACATGGGTATTAGGATTCTATTTTCTAAGGAATTCGGAACCTGAATTCTATAGATTTCAGAATCTAAATTCTAATGAATCTGAAATCTGAATTCTTATAAATTCAGAGTCAGAATTCTAAGGAATTCGGAGTCAGAATTATGAGGAATTCAGAGTCATAATTCTAAGAAATTAGGAGTCAAAATTATAAGGAATTCCGAGTCATAATTATAAGGAATTAGGAGTCATAATTATGAGGAATTAGAAGTTTTAATTTCAGAGAATTTAGAGTATGAATTTCAGAGAATTTGGAGTCTGAATTTTAGAGAATTCAGAGCCTAAATTTCAGAGAATTCGGAGTCTAAAAACAGAATACCCTATAACCAAGGATTTATAGGATTATGAGGTTTTAGATGTGAAACTGAATTTTACTCATTATAAATAAAAAGAGTTAGATTTAGAAACTATAAAATGAACAATGAAAACAAAGGTAAGAATAAAATTTCCTTGAGGAAGGAAAATTTTCCTTATTAAGATAAATCTTAGGGAAAATATGACTTTCCTTAAGATAGAGTGTTTTTGATTTTCAAAATACAGAGGAATGGAAAAGTCATAAGGAAACCTTATTGAATCAACAATATCCCCCCTTTTGGAAAACACAAACATACTTACAAAAAAGAATATAAGGACTTAGAGTTTTTTTATGTGAACATAAAAGAAAACTTATCTCCCTATACATATGAATCATAGTGAATACAACTAACCCCCGTTAGGTTTTGAAATCCCTAAGGATCGTATTCTTGATTTCCTGAATGAGATTTTCCATTTTCTTGCATACGAAAATATTCTTTGATAAGAACTTCCCCTTAAATTAACTCCCCATTACTTAGGGAAATATCTTCTTCACTTAGAATTATTTTAATCATTCCTTTCTCCCCCTTTGTGATTTTCAAAAAGGAATAGAGGGAATGGAAAAAAAATGGTACCTAAAAAATTATTACTAAATAAGAAAATATATGGAGAATAACCAACATTTCATTAAGATTGAAAGAATTTGTACAAGGATGAAATTCAACAAAATATCGGAATTGGAAAAATTATTCTTCTTTCTCCTTCGGCATCAGCTTCTTGACAATGGTTTTCAACTTCTTTATCTCCTTGTGATCTTCTTCTACATGCTTAAGCAACTGATCCTGATCTTACTTTTCTTCTCTAAGGCTTTTATCTTTTCTTCCCGAGCCTTAAGAATATATGCCTGAACCTTCAAGACTTCTTATTTCTTAGCAATATTTTCTTCAAATTCGATTCTGAGATCCCTTTCCCTCTTCCAATTTATGTCTACAAAATTAAGTTTTCCATTCATATCCTTGAATTCCTACTTCCTAGTAGTCTATTAGAGACTTAACTTTTCCTAAAAACTATTAGAAAGGTCTTTTATCTTCCCATATTCAGTGTCCAAATCATCCTTGACATTGTCATGAAATTCATCAAAGACTCTGATCTCTTCAACTTTATTTCTTGACCTGTTTGTAATCTTTTTTCTAGATCTTTTATGAGCCTCATAACCAATGAGAAAAGATTTGATATCTACCTCACATCTGACAAATTTATCCTTAACCATGGAAACTGAATCTGATTTCTGATTTATCAAATGTTTAAGCATCTAGCATCTTGAATCTATTTTTGGAAATAAGTGAATAGTTCCAACCAGCTTTTTCAGAGACTGAAAAAAAAATCATGTCCAAGAGAGGATGATTCTGAATCTGAGTGTTTAGTTTGTGAGTATTCTTTATCTATCTCATCAGCTTTCCTCTTCGACGAAGCACCAAATTCTTTCTCTTTCACTACATATTTACAAGGTGTATCGACTACCACCTGTTTTACCTTATGAGATCTTGGAATAATGTCTTGTGTTTTGGGTGATTCATGCTCTCTATTTGATAAAAGAACAATATTATCTTCATTAAATTATTCTTTCTCAGCATCAACCACTTGATCTTCAGGATAAATGAAATCATGATTATATCTTTCTTCTTCAGATGGTTTGTTTACTTCTTCCTGACCCTTATCATCTTTTCCCAGAGTAGCAAGTTTTGAAGACTCTGCTTCCGAAGTTCGGATTGAAAGCTTATTAGAAGGACTCTCCTTCTCATGATATTCCTTGAATTTCCTTAACATGTCTTCTTTATCACCACTACCTTATTCTTCTCATTCTTCTTACAATCCTTCCTATTCAACTATTTCTTCTTCTTGATGTGGTTCTGGAATCACCACCTTATTTCCCCGAGTCACAGGGAGTGATTCTTTCAAAAATGATTCTGATACCCGAAGTTGTTAAGAGGCTTTCTCAGCAGCCTTGAGAAGAGATTATACTATCTTAGCTTCAGACATTTTCTTTCTTTACTTATTTTTTTCTTGCTTCTCAAGATTCTCAACAACCTTCAACTTCGAGGATTTTTCCTTAGCAAGATCCAAGACAAAAATAGGCTCCCCTTCCTTCATATTCTTCTTGTCTTCTCTCCACTTAGCCACAACTTCATCAGGGTAAGACTTTTGCTTTTTTTTCTTTGGAGGAGAAGATTGGGTTTCCTTAGCCACAAGGGTTTCTCCTTTCTCTTCTGATTCCTTTGACTTACTCTTCCTTCCACCCTTTTTTTGGAAGTTTCAGCCACTTATGGATTATTTAAAAGAGATTCTAATTCGGATTCAAACAAATCATAAAAATCTCCAAATTTTCAACTGAATCCAACCTTCATCCTTCTTAAAGTATCATCACCCAATAACATTACTTTAAAATTCCTTGGATTAGAACTGCTAGGAATTTTTAATGATTGAAGACATAGAACAATAATCTTAGAGATTATAGCCAGATACATGATAATTTGAGACTTCAAATTTCCATTCTTTATATTCTCAATCATAACCAAGATATACTTGACCAGGTTTATCTTCCTGAGGTTCACCAAGAAGTTGAGAATATAGATATCACTTTTCTTCAGGGTGTACTTATCCCCTTTTCTAAAAATGATAAATCCTTGGACCCATAACTCAAGAATCCGAAGGTTTGTAGATAGATGAACAATCTTTAGAGTCTTCACTCCTTTCAAACCAAGAAAAGCTAGATCCTTCTCCTTATCAAAATATCCTGATACATCAGGTAATTTGTGAGTAAAAAATTCTACTTCACCCTCATAAGGAATTCCAATCAAATTTGTAGCCTTGGTGTAGGAAAGGGAGTAGGTCTTTCCATAACACTTGAAGGAAAAATTATCTCTCACTTCTTCATTGAAGAAACTTACTGGCTCATTTCTATCAATAACTACGAATAGACCGGATCCTACGCCTTTGGTTTCAATATACACAAGCTCTCCCAGCTATTCAGCTTAATATTTATTGAAATGATAGAGTCATTCTTAGCCTAGAATTTCAGATTGACCAACCTTTCTTTGTATATCTTCCATTCAAAAATTTCTTTTACAGTCAACATTTCTTTCTGAGGAGAGGCTTCAGCAGAAATTCAAAAGTAAGGAAAGCCTGAAGATTCAGAATGGCCTTAAGTAGGGGGGAAAACTTCAGCACGTGAAGGCTTTGAAGATCGATGTGGGACAACCAACAGGGGGTCCTTATATAGGCGTTTGATACAATAGTTCAACTTCTTTGATTGATCCAATGGTTGAAATACTCTTGATCAGATCTGACAGTTGAGATGATAAAAAAGAAAATTTTTAGTAGGTTCTGATCTTTTTAGGTTTTTAAGATAGACATTCATATTTAATAAAAAGTGAATCCAAAAGAGTTTCTTAAATAAGATAAAAATACCAACATGAAAAAGAAATGATTATGAAAATTTAAGAGAAAAAACATACTTTATGGATTGAAAGGATAATTATTCATGATGAGGTAGATTCACCTTGAAGAACTTTAGATTCCAAAAAAAACCTTTAAAAAAAACATAAAGAAAATTTTGATTACGAAAAAAAATTTTGACTACAAAAAATTTTGATTACAAAAAAAATTTTGACAATGAAAAATTTTGATTACGAAAAAAAATTTGACTACGAAAAATTTGATTACGAATTTTTTTTTGACTACGAAATATTTTGATTATGAAAAAAAAATTTTACTATGAAAAAATTTTATTATTAAAAGAAAAATTTGATTTCAAGCATATGTACTCCCCCTATGAAAAGAAGTTTCTTACTATAATAAGATAGGTTTTAACAAGAAGTTAATAGGGAATATTTCCTTATGGTTATCATTACTAACTTCTGTTTAATGTTTTCAAATCTATCAGAGGGTAAAGATTTTGTGAAAATATCAGAAAGTTGATCTTGAATTCCGATAAATTAAATAATGATATCTCCTTTTTGTGTGTGATACGTAAGAAAGTGATGCCTGATATCTATGTGTTTTTCATGAGAGTGATGTGTAGAGTTTTTACTTAAGGCAATGGGACTGGTATTATCACACAATATTTGTGTTTTGGTAAAACTCATACCATAGTCTATGAGTGTGTGTTGTATACACAATACTTGAGCACAATAACTTCTAGCTGCTATATATTCAGCTTTAGCAGTGAAAAGTGTTACTGAGTGTTGCTTTTTGCATGAACAAGAAACTAATTAATCTTCTAAGAAATGAAATGTTCCGAATATAATTTTCTTATCCATTCTACATCCACCGAAGTCAGCATCTGAAAATATTTTTAAAACAAAATCATTTCCAAAAGTATAAAAGAGTCCAAAATCCATGGTTCTCTTTAAGTAGTGAAACATTATTTTCACTACCTTTAAAAGAGATTCCTTAGGATTAGATTAATAAATTACACATAAGCATACTAAAAACATTAAGTCTGGACGACTAGCTGTCGAGTATAGTAAGCTTCCTATCATACCTCTAAATGATGTTTAATCCACTGGTTTCCCATCTACATCATGATTAAGTGAATTTTAGATACTAATAGGAATACTTATACTCTTAGTGTTGTCATATCCATAATTTTTAATAATATATTTAATATACTTATGTTGAGATATATAAATTCCTTCTGGTTTTTGAGAAATTTGAAAAGGAAGGAAAAATGTTAACTCACCCATCATACTCATTTTGAACTCATATTTCATTATATTTGCAAACAAATTGGTTGAAGATTTCTGAGTTGAACCAAATATAATGTCATCAACATAAATTTGAACAATCAAAACATTTTTATTATCTTTCTTTATAAAGAGGGTTGGATCAGAATTTCCCTTAATGTAATTATTTTGTAACAAGAATCCTGCAAGTCTATTATACCAGCCTCTAGGGACAAGTTTAAGTCCATATAAAGCTTTGGTAAGTTTGAAAACATGTTCATGATGTTTTGTATCTTCAAAACCGGGAGGTTGTTCAACAAAAACTTCATCTTGAACATATCCATTAAGGAAATCACATTTAACATCCATTTTAAAAAGTTTAAAGTTAAATAATACTACAAAGGCAAGTATAATATGAATAGATTCAAGTCTAACTACTGGAGCATAGGTTTCTTCATAGTCTATTTCTTCTTGTTGATTATAGCCTTTAACAACTAATCCAGCTTTATTTCTTACTATGATTCCATTTTCATCATACTTATTTATAAATAACCATTTTACTCTAATAAAAAAAGTTTCCTTAGGTTTTTCAACCAAGGTCCATACATTATTCCTTTCGAATTCATTTAGCTCATCTTGCATAAGTTTTATCCAATCATCATAACCTAAAGCTTCCTAAGTGCTTTTTGGTTCTAATTGAGAAAGGAATGCTAGATGTTCTACTTCATTCCATAAGGAACTTCTAGTCCTAACATGATGATTTACATCACCAATGATACTATCAATGGGATGATTCTTAAGAAACAATTGATTTTGGTTTTGTAAAACATGTTCATCAACATATGGTAGGAAATATTCTGGGGTAAATGTTTCAGAAACATTTTCTTGAACATTTTCCTTATTAGAAGGATCTTCTATCAATGGTTGATAATCCGTTTTTGAAAACACATACATAGATGTTGGTTGAGGGTGTTTAAAAAAAAGTTTTCATTTCATCAAATTTAACATGTACTGTTTCTTCAACAGTACAAGCATTTTTATTAAAAACTCTATAATCCTTAGAAGTTGTGGAGTAGCCTAAAAAAACTCCTTTATCAGATTTGGGTGTGAATTTATGTAAATTTTCTTTAATATTCAGAATAAATACTTTTTTTCCAAATACCTTGAATTAGGAAAGTCTAGGTTTTCTACCATTATATAACTCATAGGGGGTTTTATTAAGAAAATGTCTAATCAAAACTCGATTTATAGTATAACAAGCAGTACTTACAACTTCAGCCCAAAAATGTTTGGCTACAGAATACTCACTCATCATGGTTCTTATTATCTCTTGAAGAATTCGATTTCTTCTTTCAATAACACCATTTTGTTGAGGGTTTCATTTTGTTGAGAAGTTATGAGTAATGCCTTTTCTACTACAAAAAGTTTCAAAATCATAATTTTGAAATTCTCCTCCATGATCACTATGAATAGTTATCAATGAAAGGTTTTTCTCATTTTTAACTTGGGATCTAAATATTTTAAAATAATAAAAATATTTAGATTTATTTACTATAAAATAGAACCACGTAAATATTGTGTAATCATCAACTTGAACAAATACATAATATCTTCCTTCAATGCTTCTAGTTTGTGTTGGACCAAAAAGATCCATATGCACCAAATGTAATTAATTAGAAGTTGAGACTTCACTGATTGACATAAATCTTGATTTATGTTGCTTCCCAAATTTACAAAGATCATAAACTATTGAATAATCATATCTAAGCTCTGGTAGATCCTTAACAAGTATTTTCTTAGAGAGTTTACATAATTTCCGAAGGTAACAATGTCCTAAACTTCTATGCCATAACCAAGATTAGTCTTCCATTGCACTAAGCCAAGGTAGGTATTGGCTCCTAAAGTCTTCTAAGTTTAGTGTGTATACATTCTCTTACCTATGGGAAGAAAGAATAAACTCTTCCTTGGAATTGTGTACTAAGCACTTATCATTTCTAAAATTCAAAAGGTAACCTTCATCACATAATTGACTTATGTTAATAAGGTTGTGCTTAATACCTTTAACAAATAAAACATTTGAAATCAAAGTTTTTCCAAGAAGAACAATGCTACCTATACCAATAATTTCTCCTCGAGCATTATCTCTGAAAGTTACTTTTCCTCCTTTCATCTTGATAATCTTTTCAAAATTTTTTTTACCAGTCATGTGTCGGGAACATCCACTATCCATGTACTATGTATTTCTATTGGTACTATATTTATTTTTATGAAAATAAGATTATTAGGCTTTTGGAACCCAAACTTTCTTGGGTATGGAAACTTCAGAAAGCAAAATTTAAGGTATCCACATTTTCTTAGAAAAATAAGCTTTATGAAATCCTAAAGACTGAGTTTTGTTTAAAGAACAATTTTTTCCCAATGTCCCCCACACTTACACTTAGTGCATAATGGAGCACTTTGAGGAAAAAAATAATTATTGCTAAAAATTGGTTTAGAATGAGTATAACCAAAACTAGAATTATTCCTTAGAGGTCGAATTTGGGAATATATATTATCAAAGCTTTCCTTACCTAAGGTAAAGTTTGACAAACACTTACTCAGGTAAAATATTTCTAACTTCAGTCTAATAACTATGTTTTTATCCTCAAAAATATTAGTTTTATTACTAGAGTTATTCTCTAAAATATTTTTCTTAGAAAATACATTTTCAAGATCCTTAGAAAGTTTATCCTTCTCAGAATTAACTTCCTCATGGTTTTTTGAAATAATTTCAAAATTATAAAATTTCTTATCAAGATCTTTAGAAAGATATGATACTTATTTAGTAAGAACAAAAATTCTAGAATTTTCCCTATCAAAATTTTTATTGAGTTTATAATTTTCATTCTCTAGAAGTTTAGAAAACCTAGATACTTCTTCATAGGTAGGTAAGGTATTATCTTCACCAGAAAAAGATTCTTCATCCAAAGATTCATAATATTTATTATCACTATAATTTACATTTAAGGATACATTAGTTATGGATTCAACATTGTGTACCTTATCCATTAGACAATGATTTTAAATAGGTGGGTTGGCAATTAGACCAATATTATTCTGAATAAAAGATTCATATTTTGAGGATTCATCAGAAGAGTCTCCACCACTGGCACTCTAGGTGTCATTAGCATTCAAAACTTTCTTAGATTTATCCTTGTAATAATTTTTTCAATTTTTCTTGGAATTCTTTTCCTTTATATCCTTTCTCTTAAGCATAGGACAATCTGGCCTTATATTCCCTACTCATTTTCATTCATAACAAGTGACTTCAGAGTCTTTCTTATCCTTTCTTTATTTATTCTTAAACCTATACTGAAAGTCTTTATTCTTAATTATCTTGTTTATTCTTTGAGAAAGATTAGCTATCTTATTCTCATAATTCTCACTTACACTTGATTCAGATAAAACATTGAATTTCTTTGACTTGGATCTTGTAATCCTTTCAAGAGTCTTGGATTTTTTAGCAGTAAAGGATACACTTCCATTTCCATTATTCTTCTTATTCATATCAGCATCTCTTTTAATTCTTGCCTCATGCTGAAGAAGAGTTCCAAAAATCTCATCAAGAGTAATTTGAGATACTTTCCTATTCTCATCAATAGATGTTCTCTTAGATTCCCAATAATTAGGCATGATATCTATAATCTTGTCCACAAGTGCCTCATCATCTAAGCCTTTCTCACCCATTGATTGCAAACTATTAACAATAGTCATAAACCTTTGTTATACCTTACATACTGGTTCTTCATAAGGAAATAGAAATCCATGATATTCTGTTATAAGTGTAGGTCTTCTAGTTTCTATAACCTTGGATGTACCAAAATGAGTAACTTCTAATTTCTTCAAAATACAATTTTCAGCTTCACAAGAAGAAATCTGAATATATATATTCCTGGTCATGGAACACAACAAAGTATTGTGTACCTTGTAGTTTAGTTGATATTATGAACTTTCTTGATTAGTGAAAGTTATGAATTCCTTATCAAGAATATTTTAATCTCCAGTAAGCATAACAAAGTTTTCCACTCCAGTATTAATAACAAAAGTCTTCATACAATATCTCCAATATTCATAATCATTCCCATAAAATATAGGTTGTCTGGTAGGATTTAGATTGTCAATCAAACTGATATTCATTCCTTCCATCTAAAAGAAAATATCATTCCACAAAAACTTGTTAATAGAAAAAGTTTATAGATAAGGATAAAAATACTAAGCAAGGAAAATATTTAGAACAATGAAAAATTGAGCAAGAAAACTTATATGTGAATATAAGTATTTCATAGACGTACTCTGATACCAATTGTAGGATCAAAATATGAATGTAGATGCTCAATTAAAAGAGGGGGGTGAATTGTAAGTTAAAAAACTTTTGTTTTTAACCTTAAGGAAAACTGTGTTTAACAAAGTTAAAAAAGGTAAATTCACAAGACCTCTTTTAGTTCTACAAACTTTCTAGGTTCTGAAAATATGGTTCTAGAAATTAAACTTAAGAAAATTTTACAAGAAAAAGAGTCTAACTTAAAGCGTATAGAATCTTGATTATCAGAGTATATAAATGAACAAGAAAGTATAAGAAGGTTATACTTTCTTCCTTTATCAAAATGTAGCGAAAATAAACTTGAAACAAAACAAGTAACAAGTATGAAATCTTTTAACCCAAAGAGAAGGGTATCCAAAAACCTTGGATAAAGGTCCCTTGATTTATACTTTCAAGTAAATTTGTCTTACCCACACTAGGGTAAGCCCTCGATAGGAATATCAGAATCTATCTTGTTATCCCCACAAGCCATCAAACTTTAAGGTAGTTAGAACCTCTGTATTCCTATCCACGGAAGTCCTCGAACCTTAAGGTAGTCGGAACCTCTGTCTTCCTATCCCCAAAAGTCCTCTATTGTACATATCAACAATCAGAGTTGCAGGAAGAAAACTGAACAAGATGTTTAGTACGCACAAGGCATGAGATTATCTCTCTCTATAAATTACTTCAGAAGCAAGAAATCTCTAGAGTGATCAACCGATAATGAGATCATTCAAATGAGATCCTATTTATAGGCATTTCTACAATGGTCGGATCCCTCCCCCAATGGTCATATTTTTCTTGAATCTCATGGGGACCAGTACACATGTCACTCAAACAATAGTTAATTAGAAATAGAATGTATGAAATCGTTTAATTACTATAAAAGGTATAAGAAAAATAAGGTTTCTTAACCAATACTATTTTTCGGAGTCTAAGGAAAAATAATGTTCAGAGTCTAAGTAAATAAACACTTGGAGACTATAAACCATGGGTATTCAGATTCTGTTTTCCAAGGAATTCAAAACTTGAATTCTATAGATTTCGAAATCTGAATTATTAGGAATTCAGAGTCACAATTCTGAGGAATTTGGAGTGAGAATTATGAGGAATTTGGAGTCAGAATTCTGAGAAATTCAGAGTTAGAATTTTGAGGAATTTGGAGTTATAATTCTGAGAAATTTGGAGTCATAATTTTGAGGAATTCAGAGTCTGAATTTTAGAGAATTAGGAGTCTGAATTTCAGAAAATTCAGAGTCTAAATTTTAGAGAATTCGGAGTCTGAATTTTCGAGAGTTCGGAGTCTGATTTTCAGAGAATTCAGAGTCTAAAAACAGAATAAACTATAACCAAGGATTTATAGTATTTTTAGGTTTTAGATGTGAAAACGAATTTTACCCTTTGGAAATAAAAAGATATAGATTTAGAAACTATAAAATGAACAATGAAAAAATAGGTAAGAATAAAATTTCCTTGAAGAAGGAAAATTTTCCTTATTAAGATAAAGCTTAGGAAAAATATGATTTTCCTTAAGATAGAGTGTTTGTGATTTTCAAAACATGGAGTAATGAAAAAGTCATAAGGAAAAATTATTGTCTCAAAAATTCTCTTATGATGTATAAATGATGAGATACCATATTCTCTATCATTAATCCCTCCCAAGTACACCCATTGCCATGCCAAAATTTTGTTAGAGCTATTCTTTCTTCTTCTTTAATAAAGTTTCTTTATTATCATATGCCTTATATTTCTAATTAATAATGATGGTATATGTCTTTATATGTCCCTATTACTTTCCATTTTATGTAAAAATGATGAGATATCCTTTTGTTTCTCATAAAACCATTTTATGAATTTTTAAACGACGTCGTTATGCTGTCGAAATTTCACCGCAATTTTCCAATTTCAAAGAAATTGTATAGTGAATACCATACCCATTTAATATCAAGGGTATTCAAATTTATACACTTATACCTCTTGAATTTTGGAATTACATGTATGTATTCCACAATACATGATCATGGAATAAAATATGATGATGAATGAATCCATGTTGTATGATCTATGTGGCACACTTAAGCATGAGATTGAAATGAAAGTGATGGGTGTTCTTGGAATTATATAATGCTCCAATGCATTGGGATATGTTTAGTATCATGATACTTCATGTTGGGATAGGGATTAAACCTGATTCCTTTATGATACTTTTTTCATTATGATGTTTGGTTGTTATCCTTGACCTATGGTGCAGTGTTTTAAGTTGTTGCCACATTTCCCAAGTTGTCTTTCTGTTATCATGATATATCATGACTTATCATTAATTTTTATGATTCCTACTCTTTTTATAACCCTTGATATTCTTATTGTCTAACATGTTTTACCCTATTCTATGTTTATTCCCTTACTGGGCATTATAGCTCACCCATTTCTTATATATTTCTTCTGGTTATCCCATATTGTTTTAAGTGCGAGCATGTTAAAGAAGTTTTAAATAATAATGTTTTATTACATGTTTTAAGTTGTAATGTAATGTACCGAATTCCCAAATACACTATACTTTTCAATATTTTGGGTTGAATTAAGTGTAATTTTATGTAATAAATCATGTGTTAATGTGTAATAAAGGGAAGATTTGTTATATTCTATCTTCATGGATCTAATGAGTAGAGTCTTTAGAGATTAATTTGATAAGTTTGTGGTAGTATTTATTGTAATATAACATTAACCAATTTCAATTATTTCTCTCTAATTTTTCTTTTCCCACTTTATTTGGGTGCATTTGGGACTTTCGAGGATAAATATCATTTTCTGGGGAAAATGACCTAAAGTTCAGGGACATATGTTTGTTTCAATTAATGGAGTATAGATATAAACATGTTAAAGGATTTACGGGGTTCTCTCTAAGTTTTAATAACTTTGGTGTTTGTTTGGGTTTTTAGGAGAATTTGAGATTTTCTCTGTTTGTAGGAGAAATAAAAACTGTGTAAAGTTTACAATCCATGTATTGGTCACTGGGTGGATGTCATGAATTGGGTTTAGAGCATGAAAAACTTACAAACTGTGTAAATGATTACACATCATGAAATGGTTTTACACACCGTATAAAATATTCACGTTGTGTATTGGGTTCCAGGAATATGTCATGAATCAGTAAAAGGCATGAAGGGTTTACACGTCGTGTAATGGTAAAAATCATGATTTTAACCCGAGGTAATGGGTTTTTTATCCTTTTTGGGTTTCATAGTTTACATGATGTGAAAAGGGGTTGGACATTGTGTAATCCTTGTGGTTTGTGTTTTTAGTACATGATAGGACTGATATGTTTTTCATTCGGTCACAAGTCTCTTCCCTCTTGACCATGAGATCTCCAGGGTAATTTTGGGGACCTCATATCCTTCTAGATTGATTCATTTAGTGATTTATCTCCATTGTGGTTATGGTGCATTTCTCCAAGTGAGTAATCCTTCTTCCTATTCATTTCCATTGATTGTGGTAGCACTATTGTTATGTGTTATTGGATCAATTGATCTATGATGATAATATTTTTGATACTTTCTAGATCTGTTGTGTGATATTCCTTCAGAGGCTGACCGTTGTGTTGGTTGTGGTGCGGTGTGAAATTTTCTTTGAGTTATGTTGTGATATATCCTCTATACTGATCATTTTGATTTTTGAATCAAATTTTAGACATGAGGATTTATTCTAGGGCCTCCGTCATTGTCTTTGCATTAGTCCATGTTGGTTGATCCCATTGTGGGCGTGTGTGACTTGAGTTTGAGGTAGGTAGTTCCATCTCTAGCCTATTTTAGATGAAATTTATTTATTTTACTTTTTATAAATTATTTTATAAATGAAATATCATGATATATAGATTGATTTTTGTGTGTGAAAATGGGTTTTTAAGAAAATATAGTTTCCCCTTGTTTTGGTAAAAAGAAGTGGTATTTTTAGATCATTGTGAAATGGATTTCTAAAATGGGTTTTAAAGCATGGTTTTGATGAAATGGTTTGAAAAATAGGGCACATGGTAAGCCATGGGTACTTAGGTGGAAGGTTTAATAATAAGCCTCATTTATTCATAAGGGGTTTCACTCCTGGTGTGTTCCTCTACTCCCTAGGTTCATTGTTCTAGGGACTTGATAGACCTACTAGGGAGTTCACTATCTAGGTGTTCCTATAATATCTACATTCAATGCATATATCTAGAGACTTTATGTGAATTATTGTCTATGTTTAGGTATGAGTTTCCTAATTATATTGACATGTAGTGATTATTGGAATGATGTTACCTATTCTTTAGCTTTTACTATTTTAGCTTGTACTACCATGGATTTGATATGATATGAAATACATGCTTTTCCTTGATTTGAATGCTTTTATGTATATGAAATTCTTTGAATTTTTTTACCTAGCTTATTTTGGAAATATGGGAAAATGGAAAAATAAATGATCAACCATGATTTTGATATAAAAATTTTGTAACTATTTATCATGCCTTTTTTCCTTTAATATTGATCATGTTCATATTATTTTATATAGGCATTATATGGAACACTTGGGCAGGATACTACTGATTCATGCTCAAATTTACCCAAGAAAGAAGGTAGAACGGTCCTTGTAGTCTATCTTGGGTTGTCGAATCCTCAAATACCTAAGAAGTAACCTACAGACACGTACATTATATGGATTTTTTTTGTCTATGAAGTGGACAACTTGGGTTTATTTAAGATGGTTTTAAATGAACTCTAAGAGACTTAAGTGAATTCAATTTAAAATACTGAGTTGATCCTAGGCTATCACTTGGGGTGGATTGGACGTATTCCCTTTTCAATTATTTTAATTTATATATTTGAGACGAGTTCATTTAAGGAGATCAAACAACTTCATCACTTAATGATTTTATACCAACACACCATAATACTAATCACCAATAAAATTGTAGGATCAAATTTATGAGCACTCCAAGGTAAATGTTTGTATTAGCACTTGAAGTATGTGGCCTTAAAATTCAACAAGTACGAAGAAGTTTTAAAATCATCAAATAAAAATCTCAATTAAAAGAAGTAATTATACATTAATGGGGTAATAAATAACATCCAATATAGCCCCTTTATACTCCCTTGGATCAACCCATAAGTGGGTTAGCCCTACATTGATGCTATGGTTTCAATGGAAGTAGGAAGTAGACTCATGAGGGAGGAATTGAAGAAGTAAAGAAAACAATAAAAAGAAAATGATCTCTCCACCGTTGTGTGAATAATTTCACAAGATTTGGTGCGAATAAATTCACACCTTGTGGAAACGGTATCAAATTAAGTTGGACAAGAACATAATAATAGTAGAATAAGAACTTTTATTAAGAAACTAGTATGGATTAAAACAACTTACATGTGAAAGACAAACTTGAGACAACAGAATCACAACATAACATTACAATGAAAGAAAGCTCAAAAGATGATAAACTCCTCCAAAAACACTGAATTAAATAGGTATTTCAAGAGTCTTGGGCCAAGATCCCAACAGTATAAAGGATCCCACTTGAGTATGGTAGGCCTAGGGTGGTGGAAAGTAAGGGAGAGGAGACTTTTCCACACTTGACCTGAAGTTGCAGCCAACTTTCTTCCACCGAACAGAGGCGCCTAGAAGACCTTATGTATTACAGAATTGGAGTGGTCCATAGAAGACAAAAAATTAATATCAGGATGTCCCATATATCTCTGTAAAATATCATACCAAATGAATATGTGTTTTTTGAGATATGACTAAATTGGTGGGCTGATTTTATGAGCCTCAGAATCTGACTCAGAATTTTATCTCCAAATTGGTCCACCTTAATAACCACCATGGATGCCTAATTAGAACTAGCTATTGAATATGTGTTTGATCCTATATTTTTCTTATAGAATAACATGAAATTTGGATTTCATTGGGACTGTATGGTGGTCCCCACATTCTCATTAGTGGGATGGTGTCCAATCTACCTTCTCCAGAATTGTTTGCATGAAATCCCATTTTGGTGGTCTTCCAATGTGAATCTTCCAACACTCCACAAGTATGAATTGTTACCAATATAATTATAAACCTGAAAATTAAATATGAAAATAAAATCAAGATCATTGGGTACTTTAAATGATGTTAAAAAATGTACCACATAATAGTGCATTTTAAGAAGGAATTACAATCATAATGTGAAATGATGTTCAAAGTGTAAAATGCACTAAATGGTGTTTATGAATAATAAAGAACATGAATATTATATATATTAACAATGAATATTAGCCTAATTTAGTGGCTAATCACACCCACCAACTTCATTTTTTCTAGTCCTGAGAAAAATATATCTCAACAATATGAAATATGAATTCTCTTTTCCAAAAAAATTTTAATGCACAATGATCACCAAAAACCCTCATACCAAAAAATCATGAAACCCATAAAAATATTTTAATACATTGTAGTTTCATAAGAAGATCCAAATCCCAAGACCATTCCTTTGTTTAAATTCATCACCATATTTCATCCAATATCAATTAAGATTGATGATGTGTTGTGCATCACATTAGACATGAGGGTTCATCTTTATTCAAGAGGGAAATTATGGAAGCGCTAGGTGGAATCACATTTCAATATTAAGATGATTATTCAAAAAAAATTTGTTGTATTTTTTTTTGTTTTTGAAAATTTTCCATGGTAATTGAAATTGCACTCAAAAGAGTCAACCCCTATAGAAAGACTTTGCCGATGACTCCCAGGCTCAAAGACCTTAGGGAACCAAGTGAAGCCCACATACTCAGGCATCATCTCGAGTTAACCCAGTCAAAAAAGATTCAAATTACCAAAAATAGAGATAAAATTACTAACTCTGGGTTAGACAACTATGGAGTCATGATCCCCAAGTGCCTAAAGCCACGCATTAGGTCATTTCATTTCTCTATGTGCAAATTTATTGTTTTTTTAATTTTTTTATTGAACAATCATATTAAAAATAAAATGATCACCAAAACTATGCTATTTATTAGGGTTATCCCATGAACTCAAACTAATATCCCACTATCCAAAGGACATGTGTTGTGATTCTTTTTTTATTTGGATGAAAATATAAAAATGAAATATCACATTAGGAAGCTAAACTTTCCAAAATCTTTTCTCATGAAATATACATGGATTAAAATCATAATTAGGGAATGATAAATTATTTGATATTCAGTTTTAAAGTGTACAATGTATATTATCATGTTCAAGTTTAAAGAAATTTTTCCTTCCATTAAGGCACACTTTTTTTTTCAAATCATTCATTTTTTTGACACAAAACCATTTTTTTTATTTTATCTCCCCCCAAAATTAAAATAACACCATCCCAAGTGTTTAAAGAAAATAAAATTTAGAAGGGTGTAGAGGTATAGAATGAGAGTTCAAAAAGGAAATTGAAAACAAGGATCATGGAATGAAGTCACCTAATGGTTGAAGTTGAAATTCTTGCTGCTCCCTTTTAATCCCTTGATCTCGATGTCACTCTGAGAATTCCCTAGTGGAAAAAAAGGAAAAACAAAAAAAAACAAAAAAACTATATATATATATATATATATATATTTATATAATAAAGAAAGTAAAATATAAGTATATATATAAAAATTATAGAATAAGAAATCACAATAAGCCGTAGGTCCGTGGTAAGCGTGCACCGCTATCTCAATTCGGTCCTAGGTTCGAGTCCCTGTGGCTCCACCAGTTGTGACGGGGTTTTCCCCATGACCTACGATGTGGCCTTTTAATTTTATTATTATTATTATTTTTATTATATTTTTTATTTTAACCTACAAACACATAAAAATAAAATGAACTCATGATAAATTGTCTTCTTTTTAAATTTCTGGGTAAGGTATTACTCAAGGATAACACCACTTGACAAGGATGAATATGGAACTCCTATTTTATACCCATCCATAATCATAATAAAAGAACACGTCAACAGTCTATTTTTTATTTTAAATATCAAAACGATTCATTAATCCTATTTAAAATATAAAGTTGATTAAAACAACAAAATGATTGGAAACATGAAAACCATGGGTTGGACTCCCATGCACTGCTTTGTTTAACATCGTTAGCCTGACATGGATCCTAAATCTATCAATTTTTTCCTAGTTTATAGGTTGGATCAGTTAACTCAACCTCTATTTCTTGATTATTGAATGATTCAATGAATGGTTTTAAACTTTGACCATTAACCTTGAAAATTTTACCACTTGTGGGATCTTGAACTTCTACTGCCCCATGGGGGTAAAAATGATGTACTATGAAAGGACCTAACCATCTAGACCTTAACTTTTTCGGGTGTAAATGAAGTTTTGAACTATACAAGAGCAAGAATTTTCCTGGTTCAAAATGTTTGACTTTAATATTCCTATATTGGTAGACTTGAACTCTATCTTTATTGATCCTTGATTTTTCATAAGACTCTATCCTTAGTTCCTCAAGTTCATTGAGATCTAATTTCCTTTTTGTTCCAGCCAATGAGAGGTCATAATTTATTTTTTTTCAATTGCTAAAAAATCCTTATGCTCAATTTTTCAACAGGTAAATGGAATGCTTTTCCATAAACCACCCTATATGGTGACATTCCTAGGATGGTTTTATAGGCTGTACGATATTCCCAAAGAGAATCCAAGAGTTTCTTAGACCAATCTTTCCTAGAAGAATTGATAGTTTTTTCAAGAATATTCTTAATCTCTCTATTTCATAACTCAACTTGACCATTGGTTTGAGGATGGTACACAGTAGAAACTTTATGAGAAATCCCATACTTAGACATGAGTGAAGAGAATGGACGGTTGCAGAAATGGGTTCCTTGATCACTGATTATAGCCCTAGGAATTCCAAATTGAGAAAATATGTGCTCTTTCAGAAATTAGATCACAACATGATGGTCATTAGACTTGGTGGGAATGTATTCAACCCATTTTGAGACATAATCAATATCTAAGAGGATGTAGAGGTATCCCCAAGAGTTTGGTAAGGAACCCATGAAATTGATTCCCCAGCAGTCAAAGATTTCAATCAATAAGATGAGAGTGAGTGACATTTGATTGATTTTTGTGATTGACCCTACTTGTTGACACTTATGACAACTTTGAAAAAATGTGTAGGAGTCCCTTGAGAGGGTGGGCCAGAAGAGACCACACTAAAGAATCTTAACAGATGTTTTCTAAGAGGAAAAGTGACCTCCACATGCCTCACTATGATAGAATTTAAGGATGGACTCTTGTTCATATTCTGGGACACACCACCTAATGACTTGGTCAGGGCAGAACTTATAGAGCTATAAATCATCAAACACATAGTGTCTAACATCATAAAGGAATTTACTTCGAGCTTGAGTCCCTAAGAATTTTGGAATGACTCCTGTAACTAAGAAATTGGCTATGTCGGCATACCAAGGGCAGTGACTCACAGAGTATAGGTGTTCATCCAGAAATGAATCAGACACAGAAAAGTGATTTGAGTTGTCTTGGAATTCTATCCTAGAGAGGCGATCAACTAAAAAATTTTCAACACCCTTTTTATCCTTGATTGTGAGGTAAAATTATTGTAAGATAAGGACCCACCCAATCAGTCTAGCCTTAGAATCTTGTTTTTGGAAGAGGTATTTTAGTGGAGAATGGTTAGTGAACACAGTGATGGGGGATCCTAAGAGGTAGGTCCTAAACTTCTCTAAGGAAAACACAATATCAAGTAACTTATTTTCAGTGGTGGTGTAGTTGATTTGGGCATCATTTAAGGATTTTATTGTATAAGCAATGACATAAGGAGTTTTATCACAACGTTTTACTAACATAGCTCCTACAACAAAGTCACTGGAATCACACATAAGTTCTAAAGGAAGGTTCAAATTTAGAGATTTCATAATGGGAGGAGAGGTGAGAGAGGATTTGAGGGTTGAGAATGAACCCTCACAGATTTTTGTCCAAACAAATGAAGCATCCTTTACTAGGAGAGAACAAAGGGGGCAAGAGATTGAACTAAAGTCCTTGATGAATCTTCTATAGAAACAAGAATGTCATAAGAAAGACCTCACTTCCTTGACTGTTTTGGGTGATAGAAGGTGATGAATGATGTCAACCTTGGGTTTATCAACTTCAATCCCCCAACCTGAGACCATATGTCCTATAACTAGTCCTTATTTAACCATGAAATGACATTTTTTCTAGTTTAGGACCAGATTATTTTCTTCACATCTTGACAAGACTCTCTCCACATTACTCAGACATCCCTCAACTATATCCCCAAACACAGAGAAGTCATCCATGAAGACCTCAAGAAAATCTCCTACCATGTCTTAGAAGATTCCCATTATGCACCGCCGGAAGGTTCTAGGGGCATTGGCCTGAAGGCCTTCTTTTTTATTTTATTATAGATAATCCCCCTTTTAAGGGTTGAAAGGGAACCCGTACATGACCCGTAGGCCCAAGGAACAAGGCCCGACATGACCCGCAATACATGACCTGAAGGCCCAGAGGCATACCATGCCCATACATGAACCGTATGGCCAACCCACTAGAACTGCCCCTCCCACATGTCTTACATCATTGATCTACTTAACTCCCCACCTTACATTGCTGATCGGATAGCATTTACCCATACAAAGATGCACGGTGCCTAGTCCCGATGGCGGCTGCCATACCCTCTCATTATTCCAATCCGGTTAGCTATGCATCTGGTGGCTGCTAATCCTATTGCTCTGATCCTCTTCTGGGGCCTGTTCTGTGTGAACTGGGCTACTCCATGGTCTACGTGACCCGAAGGCCCTGTGGCCCAAAGGCCTTTGATGACCTGAAGGCCCTGGAGACCCGTAGGCCCAAACTGGTGGCCCGAAAGCCCAAATAGGGTGAATATTTCCGGCTGCTACAGTACTGAATAGTAACTTCTACAGTCCTACTATAGTGTCCAAAAATTCGCCTCCATCCGTTTTTGAACCCGGGTCTCTTGGATGCCAAGCAGGAGCCCTTACCACTCGAATACGGGCTCGTTGGCTTCCAGGGTCATTGCATAACCCAAAGGGCATGAGTTTGAAGGAAAAGGTGCTGAATGGATAGGTGAATGTAGTCTTCCCTTTATCCTCTAGGGATACCTCAATCAGATTGTACCCCGATTACCCATCTAAGAAAGAGTAGAAGGCATGACCTGCCACTCTCTCAAGGACTTGGTCAATGAATGGTAAGGGGAAATGGTCCTTCTTGGTAAATGATTTTAGCTTCCTATAGTTGATGCAGACTCTCCAGCCACTACTCACCCTAGTTGGAAGAATCTCTCCATCCCTATTGGTTATCACTGTGATTCCTTCCTTCTTGTTAACCACTTGGATTGGGCTGACCCACTCACTCTCATCTATGGGATATATGATACCAGATTTTAACAATTTCATAAGTTCCTTCTTTACTACCTCCATGATATTAGGATTGAGTTTCCGTTGAGGTTGACGACATGGCTTTGAATCAGATTCCAGAACAATCATATGAGTCCCGATAAGTGGGATAATCCCAGGAATATCAGACAAGGTCCAACCAATGGATTTCTTATGTTTCTTATGGACATTTAGAATCATCCTCTCATGATTGGATTCAAGATAAGAAGAAATGAAAATAGGATGTGTTTTATTGTCCCCTAGGAAGGCATACTTGAGTGCGGTGGGAAGTTCCTTCCATTCAAGATCAAGTTGGTTTAGAATTTTAGCAGAAGATTGGGACATTGGATCAAGATCAATTTTGTTTCCTAGAGTTTTAGATAAGATTGTTTCCCCACATGTATAAGTTTCAGCTACTAGATTTTCTTGATCAGATTTAGGGAAGAAAGTTGGAGTGGTCTCCATGAAAGTGGTTTCCTAAAAATTTTCACTGATTGTTAGACCTAAGACTTCATCATAAGATAAATTTGAAAATTATTCAAGACAAGGAGATAAACTTCCTTCATGTGAACAAAGGAAATCAATCTCATCCTGACCTAAACATCCATCAAATATTCCTTGATGTTCTATGGATTCATTATCAATGCTTCCTATCATGTTTACTTCATGAATGTCCTCGTCATCCTCTATTTGTGAGCTTGCATTATAGATGTTCAAGTCTAGACTCATGTTTCGAAAGGTTATGGTCATGTTTCCGTTTCAAACTCAGATAACAGAGTTTATTGTTGCAAGGAAAGGATGACCAAGGATGATTGGGGTTTGTTGCTTATTTCCAATGTTTGGATGGTTGTCAAGGACAATGAAGTCAGCAGGATAGATGAAGTTTTCAACCTTTACCAGAACGTCCTTTAAAATTACCTTTGTAACCCTAATGCTAAAATCAACAAGTTTAAGTATGATAGATGTGGGTTAGAGCTCTTCTAGGCCTAACTAACAGTACACAACATATGTAATGAGATTGACACTACCACCTAGGTCAGACAAGTCCTTGAAAACTTTGCTCTCTCTTAGTTCAACATTGATGTAAGGGAAACCCGTGTCTTTCAACTTAGGAGGAATGGTCCCTTAAATGGTGGTACTCACATTAGCATCCAAAAGGACTTGGTTTTTATGTGAAAATTTTCTTTTAAAAGTGCACAGGTCCTTAAGGTACTTTGAGTAGGTAGGTATGGTTTGGATTGCATCGAGAAGAGGAATGTTCAACTTGACTTGTGATAAGATTTCCCTTAATGTTTCACTCAATCCAAGCTTGGTTTTCCCCCTCATGCATTGAGGAAATGGTGCATGTTGTGGGGTTGTTTGTTTAAGAGTTGTTTCTTTGACAATGTTATAGTTTATTTCAGTTTGATCATTTGGTTCATTTGAATTTTCATCCAAGTTTGAATATTTGGATGGGTTCTGAATTAGTTGTTTAGGTTTCTCAATTGATTTCACACTTCTTAAAAGAGTCACAACCTTTAGTTGTTCATGAGTTGTTTGAGTACAGCTTGACTCTCCCCTTAAATTTTAGGATTGTACGGCCTGATTAGGCATGGTTCCCTTTCCACTTTTGATGGTTTTAAGTTCTTGTTTAAGGGAAGAGACTTTCGAGTTCATCCTTTCCATTTGTTTTCACAGTTGTTCTAGTAGGATTTGTGGAACAGTTTGGGTTGGTGCTTGAGAATATAGGTTTATCCCTGGGGGATATTTTGGAGGTGGGATGGTTTGTTGAAAATGGACCGGTGGCTGTTCATATTGGATAGGTTGGGTTTGTAACTTGTTATGGGGTTGATAGTTCTTATGGGGGTAAGGATTTTTTCCCTGTGGTTGGCTAGGTTGTTTGTTATCTTTCCAGTGGAAGCCTGGGTGATCATTATACCATGGGTTGGAGTTGTTTTGGAATTGAGGCTTTTGAAAGTTCAAAGAATTTAATTCTACTGGGGGTCATCCTAAAAGAAAATCCTTGATGGATGGAATGGTTGGGCAGTTGTCTGTCTTATGGTCATATTTGTCACAAATTGTGGAAACAGGTTCTACCGTTTGGATTTCATGGACTTTCCTAAGGTCTATCTCTTCAACCTTCCTAGAGAGTGCTGCAAGTTTATCCCTAAGGATTTACTCTTATCGAAGTGTATGAATTCCATTAGTTCTTTGTGGATTTTCAGAATAAGGTGAATTTCCCCATGTTTGGTTTTGTTCAGCAAGGCTTTCTAGATACTCATAAGCATCATTTGGGGATTTATTTTTAAAGGTTCCATTACACATCATGTCAATGAAATTTTGTTCCCCAGACCCAAACCTTTATAGAAAATTCTCACTTGTTCAGGAATAGAAAAACCATGGTGTGGAACCATGTTTAGAGTGTCTTTGAACCACTCCCATGTTTCATAGAATGACTCTCCCTTTTTTTCAAAAAAGTTTTGGATACTCTTTTTAAGTGCAATTATTTTGTGGTGGGAAAAGTATTTTTTGTAGAATTATCTTTGTAGTTGGTCCCAAGAGTTGATGTATTATGGTCTCAAATTTTTTGTCCAATTTTTATCTCAATACTTTAAATAAAAAGGAAATAGCCTCAAATTACCTGATTCTAGTTGATGTGGGGGACACATGGTTTCTACAATGTCATTGAACTCCTTAACATGAAGGTAGGGAATCTCGGACTCCATTCCATGGAACGTGGGAAGGTGGTTTAGGACTTGGGGTTTAAATATGTAGTTGGAATCTCCTAGGTAATTGTGTCTAATTCATGATGGGGCATTGGTCTAGGCAGGTGTGAGGTAGTCATTCATGGTTTGATCGACTGCATTCCCCAAGTTTGGGGCGGCCTCATTTGGATTCCCATTTTGGTTTCCACCCGGGTTTATGAGTTGGTTTCTTTGAAGAACTTCCATTGAAATGAGCTCAATTTTGGACCCTGGAATATCAATAGTATTAGGATATAATGGAAACAATCCCCTAGGTTCACTTGACTCCCCAACCCTAGGACTTTCCACCGAAGCTAGATGGTTTGATAGATCGCGGGTGTAGGCGGACATTCACCAAAAGGAAAAAAAATGAGAAAGGGACAAGATAAGAGATTTTGGGTTAGAATAGAAGAAATGGGGGATAATAGAATGGGTGTTGAGATGAATTAATTGGGTCCCTAGAAAAAATTCCAAAATTTGATTCATGCTCAAATTTACCCAAGAGAAGAAGGTATAACGGTCCTTGTAGTCTAGCTTGGGTTGTCGAATCCTCAGAGACCTAAGAAGTAACCTACAGACACATAAATTATATGGATCGTTTTTGGATATTAAGTGGCCAACATGGGTTTATTTAATATTTTTTTAAATGAACTCTAAGTTACTTAAGTGAATTGAATTTAAAATAATGAGTTGATCCTAGGTTATCACTTGGGGTGGATTGGACGTATTCCCTTTTCAATTATTTTAATTTCTTATATTCGAGATGAGTTCATTTAAGGAGATCAAACAACTTCACATACTAATTTTATACCAACACACCACAATACTAATCAAATATACACTTGTAGGATCACATTTATGAGCACTACAAGGTAAATGTTTGTATTATCACTTGAAGTATGTGGCCTTAAAATTCAACAAGGACGAAGAAGTTTTAAAATCATCAAATAAAAATCTCAATTAAAAGAAGTGATTATACATTAATGGGGTGATAAATAACGTCCAATCTATCCCCATTATACTCCCTTGGATCAACCAATTAGTGGGTTATCCCTCCATTGATTCTATGGTTTCAATGGAAGCGGGAAGTAGACTCATGATGGAGGAATTGAATAAGTAAAGAAAACAATAAAAAGAAAATAATCACTCCACTGTTGTGTGAATAATTTCACAATATTTGGTGTGAATAAATTCACAAATTGAGTAAAAAATATCAAATTAATATGGAGAAGATAATAATAATTGTAGAAGAAGAACTTTTATTAATAAAATAGGATGAATTAAAATAACTTTCATGTGAAAGACAAACTTGAGACAACAAAATCGCATCATAACATTACAATGAAAGAAAGCTCAAAAGATGATAAACTCCTCCACCAACACTACCTTAAATAGTAATTTCAAGAGTCTTGGGTTGATATAACAATAGTACAAAGGTTACCACTTGAGTATGGTAGGCCTAGGGTTGTGGAATGTAAGGGAGAGGAGACTTTTCCACACTTGACCCGAAGTTGCAACCATCTTGCTTCCACCTAACAGAGGCACCTGGAAGACCTTCTAGATTGCCGAATTGGAGTGGGACATAGAATAAAATAATTAATCTCCCGATGTCCCTTATCTCTCTGTAATATTTCAGCCCAAATGAATATGTGGTTTTCGAGATATGACTAAATTGGTGGTCTGATTTTATGGGCCTCAGAATATGGCCCATAATTTTAGATCCAAATTGGTCCACCTTAATAAACACAATGTAAGACTAATTATCACTTTATCCTAAAAAATTATTTCTTCCTATATATGTCTTCTATCATACCACCAAATTTGGGATTCATTGGGACTGTATGTTGGGCCGCACATTCTCATCAGTGGGCTGGTGTCCAATCTACCTTCTCCAGAATTGTTTGCATGAAATCCCATTTTGGTGGTCTTCCAATGTGAATCTTACAACACTGCACAAGTATGAATTGTTTCCTATATAATTAAAAATTTGAAAATTAAATATGAAAATAAAATCAAGATCATTGGGTACTTTAAATGATGTTAAAAAATGTACCACATAATAGTTCATTTTAAGAAAGAAATACAATTATAATGTGAAATGACGTTCATAGTGTAAAATGCACTAAAATGGTGTTTATTAATAATAAATCACATGAATATTATATATATTAACAATGAATATTAGCCCCATTTAGTGGCTAATCAACTAATAAGTCTGTTTATCTCACACCCTGTGTTCCTCTTTCGTGGTGCGTAGACCTTTGTATATATTTTGATATAAGGAAAGATAAAGAACCATAATGAGGAAAATATGTTTTTTTAGCTAGGTTGGGTAGCTAGTGGTTATATGATGAGAGTTTTCCCAAGCTATAACATGGTGTAGTTCGTTTTATATTTTAGTTATCCTTTAATGTTAGAATTATACTTTGGGATATTGTGACTGATTTTGAGTAGTATATTTTCAGTTGTCTTCTTTCAGTTTTGGAATATGTTATCTATTATACTATTTCACTATGTTATATATATATATATATATTCCATGTTATTGCTTTAAGTTGTGTGAAATTGTTTTCTCCAATTGTTGTTTAATTCCAGGGTACTAATTGTTAGCCTTTGGAGATCATGAACACCCTTCAGGTATGTGAAAATTCAGGTTATGTACTAGTTAAAGAGGGTATTTTTGTTGGGTTCATCATAGTTTGGTATTAGAGGTAGTTCTATCCTAAAGAGTAATTTTCTTGGGAAGTTGGTAGACTAGATATAGGATTATCAAGACTTGAGAGGTAGGTTGTGGTGAGTACTTTCACATATCTTTCTGTGATGAAACTCAAGTTACCATGGGATGCTGGGATGCATGTCTCTTATTTTGAGTTCTTAATATTAATCTCAATTTTTACTTATGGTTTTCTAGTTTGAACTGAGATTATTCTATTGATTGATAATTTCTTCTATTTCAGTGTGTATTAGTATGCCTCCGATATTTCTTCCATATGTTCCTTAGGAGGGAGAAATAGATACTCCTCAAGGGGAGCCACCTACAAATCTGAATCTTATCAAGGCTATCATGCCAATAGTCATGATATTGACCAAAATGTAATAAAATTATAGAACATAGTTTTTGAGGTATATCCATAAGATTAATGATAAATGGATCAGTCACATGAGTTCCTATGCGATAAGACACCATCCTTTAAGGGTACAAATGAACCTCAAGAGGTAGAGGAATGGCTGAATAAGATCGACCGAATCTTTGAATTCCTAGATAAAACTGATAATATCAAGGTGAAGTATGCAGTATTCAGACTTGAGGTTCCCAACAAGCTATGGTGGGATCCCATGGTACAGTTAGATAGGCTTGTGGGCTTGGTCTGGAAGGGTTTCACAACTCTCTTTTTATAGTAGTTTTTTCCAGATTCACTGATGATTGTGAAGTTTCTAGAGTTCCTTTATTTATAGTATGGAGAGTATTCAATGTCAGCGTACACCAATAGGTTCAATGAGTAGGTTTTTTATCTAAAGTTAGTGAAGAATGACCAATTGAGAGATCAAATGTACCTGAAAGGTTTGCGATCAGATATCAAATTATAGGTATTTATACTAAATATTTTACCTATTAAGACATAATAGATAAGGAAATTATGGAAGAGATGAATATAGAAGTCAATATTGGTTATTATTCCCCTTTTCTTTCACCCAGTGATAGCTTCTATGGAACAGAAAGGAAAAATAAGAAGTTACAAGATCATCACATGAGTGGTGGAGGTGGTTCTCAGGGATAGAACTCTTATACACCTTTGATTATATCCATTAGTGTTCCCCTGAAATGCAATCAATGTGTCAAGGTTGGATATACATGGAGTTATTATCCTACACCTGCAAATATGTGCAATATTTGTAAACATTATGGTCATCTTTAGTGTTTATTTCAGGAAATGTCTTGCCTCATTATGGTCATGGGTCATCAGATCCAAAGGCTACTGTGAAAGAGTTATATGCTTCTAAGAATAAAAGGCTTTAGCCATAGTCCTCAATAGTGAATAACCTTCAAGAATTAGTTGAGTTTATAATAGAGGTATATGTGGGTATAACAATAGTGAGAGGTACCATATTTATTGAATCTTCAGTAGTGATTTATTTATTTGATATTGGTTCTTCCCACTCATTTATATCTAGATGTTTTTTTTATATTCTTAAAAATCTAAAGAATATCATGTCCTTTGTTATGGAGTTAGTGAAACCTCTTGGGAAGGTGAAAGAACAGTGGTTTCTATGTCCTTCTTGTTCATTATTGATAGTTTATGTGGAGTTAGTATGGGATTTTATCGTTCTTGATATAGATTTGTTTGAAATCATAATCAGGATGGATTGGATTTTTTCTCATCATGATGAGGTTTATTATTATCATCATCGTATATCATTTCTTGATGTTGATGGAAGATCACAGGTGTTTCAGGGAGAGTGGGATCTAAGGACTAGTTGTACATGACCTTACCACCCAGAGATCAGGAGTTTATTGTCTGCTGTAGTAGTTGATCCTAATAACATTTCTTCAATTATTGATCTTTCTACTGTTGTTTCATATTTTCCTGAATTTTTCCCAAATGACTTTTCCTATATTTCTCTAAAAGAGGGAGGTGGATTTTACAATTGACCTGGTTATAGGTATGAATCCTATTTTGATACATTATTATCATATGGAACTAGTGGAGATAAAATATCTCAAGATTTAGTTGGATGATCTGATGGAGAAATGTCTTGTTCACCCTAGTGTTTCACCTTGGTCAGCCCCTGTGCTCTTTTCCAAGAAGTCAGATGGTTCACTTTGATTGCGTGTGGACTATTGGAAGTCGAATTGGGTAGAAGTTAAGAAAAAATATCCTTTTATCCATATTAATGATTTGTTTGATCAATTAAAGGGGGAAAAGTGATTTTCAAAGATCAATATTTGGCCGGGTTATCATCATAATAGATTTAGAAAGTTTTATGCACTGAATATGGATTTCAAGAGTAGGTATGACCATTGTGAATATCTTGTGATGATATTTGGACTAAATAATGATTCTATATAATTCATGTCTTTGATGAACTTTATATTCCATGAGTAACTCAACAATTTTGTGGTAGTTTTCATGGATGATATTTTGGTTTATTCGAGATCTGAGCATGGGAATAAACACCATTTGAGTTTGGTTATATAAATCATAAGAAGTCACCATTTTTGTGGAAATATTTTGAAATTTAATTTTTTGATCCATGAAGTAAAGTTCTTGGGGAACATAATTTCTAAAAATGGATTATCAATTGATCTTGATAAGGCAAAGATGGTATTTTCATGGGAAGATCCATGTAATGTCTTTGAGATTTAGAGCTTCCTTAGCCTTACTAGATATTATTGATGGTCACTCAATGATTTCTCAAATTTTTCATCATTATTGAATTCTTTTACTATGAAAGGGGTGAAATTCATATAGGATGAAAAGTGTAATTCTTCTTTCAATGGGCTGAAATTACTTCTAACATCAACACCTATTCTGACCTTACATGAGACTGGTAAGGTGTATGTGATTTTTTTGTGATGATTCTAGTACTATTTTTGGTTGTGTACTTATACAGGATGATCATGTAGTGGATTAAAAATCTCTCTAGATTAAATAGAATGATAAGAATTACCCCACTCATGGTTTATAGCTTACCAAAGTTATTCATGTGCTTAAGTGTTAGAAGAAATATCTTTTTGGGGAGTGGTTCACGATATTTTATGACCATAAGAGTATGAGATATATCTTCTCTCAAATAGACTTGAATATCCAATAGAGATGATGGGTTAAATAACCATAAACATTTTAATTCAAAAACATCTACACCCCAGGATGGGGAATGTAGTTGCAAATGCTCCAAGTAGGAAAGTACCATTGCCTGCTATTGTGGAATCGAAGGAAGAGTGGAACCTTATAGGGATCTTCACTATGATTCACCCAGATGATTAGGAGGACGTTTTAGGTATTATTCTGACCAGTTTTTAGTTATCATCATCTCTCATCGATTCTATTCTATAGATTCAACATTAGGATGGAGAGTTTAAAGGAATTAAAGAAACCCTATATGATAAGGAGATTGTTTGTAGTCAATCTCTCTCTTTAGATGGTATAATCCATTTTGGAGATTAAATTTTCATCCTAAAATCTATGAGGATATATATTTCTTACCATAATAGTTATTTATGGTTTTTTCATCTAGGAAATATGAAGATGTATTATTATATGAGAAAGTGAATCTAGTGGCCTGGTATGAAGCGTGACATTATAGACTGTGTGTCCCATTGCTACACCTATCAATAGATAAAGGTAGATCATATGAAAACCTCTAGTTTTCTCTAGCCTCTTCTAGTTCTGATTTGAAAATGGGACAAGTTATCCATGTACTTTTTTGTTGGATTACCATAGACACCCCATGGGAGAAATGATATCTAGGTGGTGATTGATCAGTTAATGAATTCATCTCACTTAATTTCAATACAGTACACCATAAAAGTTGAATATTTAGGTAAGCTGTATGTGAAAGAGATAATGAGGTTACAAGGGGTTCCCTCTATAATTATTTTATATAGGGATCCTATATTTACTGTGCGGTTCTACAGGAGTCTCCATGAAGTGATGGGGACTGAGTTCAGGTTGAGTAAAACTTACCATTCATAGACAGACGGTCTAATAGAGCATGATATTTAGATCCCAGAGGATATTCTCTATGCCTACATCTTGGATTTTGGTTGAACATGAGATAGCCATATGGAAATGGTTGAGTTTTTGTTTAACAATATTTATCAGTCATAGATCATAATGGATCCCTTTGAGTCATTGTTTGGTCACTCGTGAAGACCACCTCTTTGTTGGGTAGAGGTGGGTGGGGCCTCTATGGTGGGACCAAGTCTTGTTCAGGAGATGTCTATGAGGATTATGGATATACGTCAATATCTTGTTATATCTTTGAGTCAATATAAATAATATATATATATCTTATGAAGTTCCCAATCAGGATCTAAGTATCACTGAGAGGGGGATGGGTGAATCAGTGATGTATTTTTCTTTTTATGTTTCCTTCTTTTTGAAACAACCTTCACCTCCTGTTAAAGAGTTTCTTCTCTTCTGAACACACAAAACCACATGAACACAAGATTTACAAGGTTCACTACTCAACAAGAGTAGCTACATCCTTGGTATGGTACGAAAATAATCCAGTACCACAAAATCTACTAGAAAAAAATCCTTTGATGTGGAATATAACGAGTAGGATATACCCTTACACTCATGTAGCACTTGGAAAACAATATGCAAGTGTGTGTGCACCCTCTTAGCACAAATAGGAAATTACAGTATTTCAGTGCTTCTTTACAATTGAGCAGGTGTATTATTTGAAGTGCTAATATTCACTTTCTTACCCAAAATCCAGTAAGAACTGTCTTACGCACAAACAAATACATGCGAAGACCCCAAATATTTCACGTACCCGTTTAGATGTATTTCACACAACTTTTATTCTAGGCACACAAGATTCGACTTTTGTCGCGAAACACCTCTTGCGTGCAACTTCAATCTTGCACAGAACTCTCTTCTTGTGCGCAACTTATCCTTATTGTGTGCAACTCTATTTCTTTCACACACGCCGCTTTTTTAAATATTTTTCTGTACCTCAGAGCTTGGGATTTATTTAAGTTTTGAGCCACACATATGTGAAGGGTTCACCTCTTATTTATAGACCTCTTTGACCCCTACACACAAAAACCCCAATGTATCACGCAAGATCCCGACACGTTGCGCAAAAACCCGTTTGATGTCACCTTTGACACGTAAGTCTCTTTCGAGCCAACCTCATCTTTCGCTCACATCTTTGAATATTTTTCACACTTCATTCCTTTGCCATTTTTCAAAGGTTGGACCTCGAATCCTGCCTCGCGTGCAAAGCCCCATTTTACATCGCCTTTGGCGCATAAGTCTCTTTCGCGCCAACCTATTCTTTTGCACACTTATTGAATATTTCACACGCTTCCTTCCTTTTCCATTTTTAAAAGTTTGGACCTCAAATCATGCCTTCTACACAAGATTTAAAACTACCTTCAATATTACATGCAAAAACCAATCTTGCGCACAAAACCCCAATATTTCGCGCAAGCCTCTCCTTTGCCAGATTTTGATGTTCGGATCATGAAACACCACTTGCGCGCAACATACGAAGCCATATTAAAAATTGCACACAATATCCTTTTCCAAAAAACATTTCTTCATCTCTCGATTTTCAGGCCCTAAAATTTGGAAAACACTGGGAAACAACACCACCTTAAACTATTCTTTTGTGCCACCTCTAGATTGTCCGTTACTTTTTCATTTATCTCTTCATTGCATCCCATAACCATTCTTCAACTTTCATTATGAAATACACTATTGTGATATGTATCCTTTGATCAAACATCTTTAGCATCATCAGATTTTCAATGGAAAGTACTGAAACTTCCCTTTCTTCCAGCAGCATCATTCCAACCAATCAAAGTTTTATATGACTGGCATCATCATTTATACCCCTTTATTTTATAAGGATTGCATCAAAAGTTCTCCTAACTTATGATATTTGTGAAATACAAATCCGAAAAGCATCGTCTGGTTTCCAAGTCCTTTAAAAAGTGAATTGATTTATCTTCTTTGAAAATAAAAAAACAACACTCTACAACAGAAAACTATTCTTACTTCCTTATCTGTCCAACTTGGTCCCAACATCTTTGGTGTCATCCTTTGGAGATTTTCATTAGTGACCATTTTTTCTTGAAAGTTTCTCCTTGGTTGGGTCACCATGTAGAGACCCTAAGCTTAACGTACATGGACATTACATTACTTTGCGGAATACTTAGTACATAACAAAAACACACACACACAAGGACCGTAATAGTTTAGTGTATTTGGAAACTCGGAATATAATCTTCTAATCGTGGTGAAAGATCTTCAATATCTCCCATAAAGATCTTTTTTTTACCTAAAACCTTTCTTTATATCCTGGGGAAAAGAAAACATAAAAGGGTGAGCTCAAATGCTCAGTAAGGGTAAACAAAAGAAATATCAATCACATCATATTCATAAGAACATAACATTTTAGAAATCTTAACCTGCAAAAGAGATCATAATATCATAACATGGAATAAATCATAGTAGTGAAATGTAATCCCAATAATCATAACATAAAACATGAAACTTTGTGTCATACACACATAATCATAGAGAATAATTTCCTAGTAGTCAAGACTCATTGCCAAGACTATCTTAGTGGACAAAGTCCATTTCTGAACCGAGTTCACTCCTCATTTTAGTCCTGTTTCACTGAACCGGTTTAACCTGCCGTTCCAGCCATGTCTATCTCATGAGATATAAAATATTTACCCAATGAATTGGAGGGAGATATAGGTCCCACCCATCTCATAATGATACCATTCTTATATGTGCCACAAAATCAAAAATCACACATCATTGCATAACCCATGTAATAAAAATGAGAATCTTAAACATCATGACATCATAACATAAGATAAAAGGACATCATAAAAATAATTACATCATAACATAATAAAATCAATGTAAAAATAGGGATAGAAACAGAACCCTTTATTATCTTAGATGGAAAATAATTTTGATAAAACACTTGAACTCTATTCTTGAGGAAAATATCATTTCTACTTCAAAAACACTTTTCCTTTCTTAACATGTCATACAATTATAAACTAAAAGAAGTTGATTAAAAATAAACTTGAAAACTTTTAAAGGAATATTCTTGTAAATAATGTTTTAAAAATCCATTCATGCCGTATAAGTTAAAAAAAACATTCTTCTCGTACTTTTGTCGGAAAAGTCAAAAAGTACCTCATACGAAAAACGACAAGAGATTCCCTTCATATCTTTTACTAAAAACTCACCGAAGGGTAAAATTGGATTTAAACAATTGTAGGTGGATGGAAATAATATTACATATTGAGGAAACATGGATGTGGATGATAAAATACACCCCAGTAAATACCAAAGTATAAACAATCTCGGATAAAAATGAGATTGTGATATTTCCCTTACCTTAGGTCCGATTTGCTTCGTAAGTGTCTGAACCTCCTGTATAATGATTTAAATAATGTTATTGACTTATTAAAGAATCATAATTATTGTTATGATATCATATATGGTCATATTATTAGCTTCTTATTAGTAATATTTCATTACTACTTGTTATTCGGGTGTTTATTACTTTTTGTTCTTATGCATGTTTTGTCGAATAAATTCTTATTCTTATCTTTAGGTTATAGATACCTCATTTCCATAATGGTATTAGTGTAATATATATCATATTAATTCATTCAATTCATTTATATAATCATTATGCAATGAAGATCATGTAGAACGAGTCGCATCACATCATGGAGATGGTATTCCGTACGTACACACGAGTGATGATATCGTTCCTATGATCGTGGAATTGTATTGGAGTGTATGTATACTATTTCAGAATAAATATCACTTTATAATAGTCATATATATTCATTATTTACACCATTATACCCATCCAATTAAGGTGGTGGTGGAAAATAGATTACACCACGACGTGGAGACGGTATTCCGTACGTACGCACGTGCGGTGATTTCTTTTTCCGTAGGATGGATAGATAGTGAAATAGGGTTGTTTAATACTTATAATAACATATCAGTATATGAGTGATACTGATTTTATTACTTCATAATGAAACAAATAAATAAGAAGAAGTGGAAGAAGAAATAAAGATGAAAGAATTGGTAACGGACATTACCTCTTCTTTGAAGTGCTTCTTTGAGACCTCCTTTTAGGGAACTAAAATAGGTCTTTGAAGAAGACCAGAACTACTAGGATGTGTCTAGGGAAGTGGAGAGAAGAAATTGGCAGGGGTTGGACGAGGTTGAAGGCTCAAAGTGGTGTGAGGAAGAGAGGGAGGAGGTGCCCTTTTATAAGGGAGGAGAGGGGCACCTTTGGAATAACTAAAACTATTATTTTATTATAAAGTAAAATTCGGTTTTAAATAGCTCCAAATTGATTTATTTTGAAGCTAAGATGGGGATGGGTCTAAATCCTCTCATCAAATAGAATTTAGACAAGTTTAGGTTCCTATTTTAACCTTATCATTTAGATTTAACATTAAGTTAAATAATTTTACTTTTAGCGTGTCTTCTTGTGTTCTTATACTATAAGGTTAATAAACTTACTATAAGCAGCCAAACGAACCCTAAGTTGTTTATTATTAATATATATAACCTTATCTAAGTCATTTGGCTGAACCATAGATTTTTAGGAATAAAATAACAATTACTAATATAATATTTGTTTTAAAAACTATTTTATGTCAATTTTGACACTATTTAGTAATTGATTTGTTTGAAAATCATAACAGAATGATTAGTTCTAAAAAAGTTAATTAAATCAATAATAACATGTCATATTAACCTAGGAAATTATTGTAATTCATAAAAAGTCTCAAATTACATTTATTTGGGTATTTATAACATTAATTATGTAAATATTTCATTAATAAGATAATTACTGCATCATATTTGTGTCATATATAAATTACATTATATAACGTCTAAAAATTACAAATAAAATATCATTATGTAGGAAATCTTTTTAGATTTCTAATGAATATTTACAATCGAATTTATCTTATGTATAATGTTATATTAAAAATGTTTTAATAAATAAACTTTGATTTTAACTCTTTTAACTCTTCTTTGAATTAAATAATAATAAATGTCCTAATCTAATCCAAGTGGGCCTAAATGGTCATATTTTATTCCTAAGTTTGTTTTTGGTCGAATTAAACTTATACAATAGAATTAGGATATGTGTTAGGGTAATAATAATAACATTTTTACCCTTAATTACCCTATTTACTTTTAACCGTGGTAAAAAAAGTAAAAAGTTACTATTCACCAAAAATTATTTTCATCTCATTGAACCACATTTTACTTACTGACATCAACTGTGTCTCTCAGATTTTTGAAATTCCACCCACAGAAGCGGTAAAATTATGTTTTATGAAAAATTTAGTTTTTTTAACTACCACTTAGTGGTTTCACTATTCATCAAAAAATGAAAGTTTCCAGAAAAATACCAAAAATTAGGCCTAAGCTATATTTGATATTATGAATTCAAAAATGATGTTTATTTTAAAAAATTCAATACATATCAGTTACATTAACTAATTTAAAAATTAATTCCCGTCGTCAAAATAAATAGCGTGTTTTTAAAAGATAATAACTATCAAAAGATTGACACTTGTTTATGTCTGGTTTAAATGTGAAATTACATCCAATGAAAAACATTGTATTAAATTATAAAAATATATTCTAAATATACTTTAAAACCACTCAAATTAATAATTTATCACTATTAATTATTTTTATTAAAAAAGTTGTTTTTAATTAAAATTTAATAATTTTCACTATTCATCAGAATATGAAAGTTATCCGAAAAGTACCAAAATTTTACTCTAAGCTAATTTTGATATTCCGAATCCAAAAATGAAGTCCATTTTGAAAAATAAAATTTACAAAATTTCAAAAAGTGGTTATTACTATTCATAAGGGCTAGTTTTAACAATATTTTAATAGCAGATCGTTGTTTAGTGAAACTCGGTATTGCGTACTACACACGCTATCGAGGAAGGTCGCGATTGCGTATAATGAAAGGTAAGTCAAGGATGCATGTTGTGCAAGCTCTTTTTGGTGTAGCATACAAAACAAGACATTAATGAAATTAAAAAAGAATATTTTTCATAAAATCTCGGGGTGTTACACACCATCAGCTCAAAAAGTTGAGAAAGTTAGATCTGAGATATGTTGGACCATTTGAGGCCACTTACTGGATTAGGAAAGTTTCTTATCAGTTGGAATTTCTAGTTAAATTGATGGTTATTCATGATGTTTTCCAAATATCACGACTTAAGAAATACCATCCCAATCCATCTCACATTATGAGTTGGTAATGGATTGAGTTAGAGCCAGAAATTTCTATTTTGGAGAAGCCAGTAGGGATCATTGACTCTCAAGTGAAAGTATTTCATTGGAAGTTGATTCCATTGGTCTGAGTGTTATGATTACATGAATCAAATTTTCATGAGACATGGGAGTGTGAGTCACTGATGAGGGAGTAATGGCCTCACCTCTTTTCCAGACATCATTCTTCCACATTAATTCTCAGGGATAGAAAGTATTATGGTGAGGTGTTTATAACATCACATTACCCATTTTAGGAATTTTATCTATCTTTTCATTTCCCTATTTATTTGGGTGAATTTTGGAATTATGAGTATGGAGATAATTTTCTAAGTAAAATGACATAAAGTTTAGGGATGTATGTTTTTTTTGAATTAATGGAGTTTGGGTATAAATGTGTTAAAGGCTTTGCAGGTCTCTCCCTGAGTTTGGAGAATGCCAGTGTGGGTTTGGTTATTTCAAGAGAATCTATGATTTTTTCTATCTACAGAAGAAATACATGCCATGTAAATTTTACATGCCTTGTATTGGTCACTAGGAATATGCCATGAATTGGGTCCAGAGTGTGAAAAACTTACACGCTGTGTAAATTATTACACATCATGAAATGGTTTTACATGTCTTGTAAAATATTCAAATCATATAAAATATTCACGTCAGGTATTGGGTACTGAGAATATTTCATACAGTATAAGTAATCAAGGGGTTACATTATATGAAAATATTACACACTGTGAAATGGTAAAAATTATGATTTTAACCCTAGGTGATGGGTTTTTTGGTGTTTTTTTTTGTTTTTTAGATTACATGATGTAAAAAGGGTTCACACACCATGTAATCCTCATGGTTTGTGTTTTTAGGGTGATGTAGGATGGATATATTTTTCATTGAGTCACATGTCTCTTCTCTCTCTACCTAGGTGTTATCCTAAGTGATTTTTGAGACCTGTAATCCTTAAAAAACACTCTGTTTTTGTGATTGATCTTCATTACAATTGCGGTGCATTTCTCTGGGTGAGTATTCCTTCTTCTTCTTCATTTACATTGATCTGGGAAGCACCATTTTGATTATTTTTTGGATTTTTTGATCTATGGTGATAATTTTATTGATCCTTTCAAGATCTATTGTGTGATCTTCCATCAAAGGCTGACCATTGTGTTGGTTATGGTAAAAAATGTAAGTTTCTTTGAGGTATGTTGTGATCTATACTCTCCACTAACTATTTTTATTGTTGAATAAATTTTGATATGTGACGATTGATTCTAGGGACTCTATCATTGTATTTGGATTCTTCCATGTTGGTGGATCTCGTTACAGGTGTGTGCAACCTAAGTTTTAGGTAGGTGGTTCTATATCTAGATTATATTGGATGAACTGTATTGTTATGAGTTTCTATAAATTATTTTATAAATGAAATTTCATGATTTATTGATTGATTTGTGTGTGAGGAAATGGTTTTTTGGAAAATATAGTTTTCTCTTTATTTTGGTAACAGGAAAATGTATTTTCAAAGCATTTTGAAATGGATTTCTAAAATGGTTTACAAATCATGGTTTTGATAAAATGGTTTGGAAAATACAGCACATGGGAAGCCTTGGGTACTTAGGTGGAAGGTGTAGTAATATGCCTCATCCATTTGTCGGGGGGGGGGGGGGGGTCACTCATGGGGTGTTCCTATGCTCCCTAGATCTGTTTTCTAGCTACATGATAGACCTACTGTGGGGTTTACTTTTTTGGGGTGTTATTATGCTCTCTATATTCGATGCATATATCTAGAGACTTGATGCACATGGTTGTCTATGCTTAGGAATGAGTGTCCTAGATATCCTAACCTATGTTGATCCTTGGGGTGAAGTTACTTGTGATTTGGATTGTAATTCCATGGATATGATATGATATGTGATACATTATTTTCCTTTATTTGATTGCTTTGATGTATATGAAATTCCTTGAAGTTGTTTTACCTGGATTATTTTGAAAATATGAAAAGGGGAAAATTAAACCATTTAACATGATTTTGATATAAAAACCATGTAACTTTTTATCATGCCTTGTTTTTTTTAAATTTGATCATGTTCAAATTATTGTATAGAAACTTGATATGGAACACCTGAGTGGGATCATACCAAGCCTATTTATCTCACACCCTATATTCCCCTTTGGCAGTGCGTATAACTTTTTATGTCTTTTAATGTAGGTAAAGAAAAGGAGACACAGTGAGGAAATGAGGTTTTTGTTATCTAGGTTGGGTATCTGGTGGTGATATAGTGGGAGTTTACCCACCCTATCACATGGAGTAGTTAGTTTTCTATTTTAGTTGTCCTTTGATGTTGGACTTGTAATTTGGGATGTTCTGATTTATTTTGAGTTGTATCATTCCTACTGTCTTCTTTAAGCTATGTAATATGTTATCTCTTTTAATTTTTCACTCACTATCTCTCTATATATATGTATATATTCCATGTTGTTGCTTCAGGTTGGAAAAAACTATTCCCTCTGGTTGTTTGACACCCGAGTGCTAGTCTCCATCTATTGTGGATCGGGAACACCCTTTAATTATGTGGAAATTCATGTTGGGTACCAGTTAGAGAGGGAATATGGTTCGAGTTTGTCACATTTATAGATTAAAATATCATATATTCCAAGATAAAGTAAGAGGATGGAGATCATTTAAGGATTGTGTTGAAGGACTTGATAAAGGAGAAACTGTATGGTAAAGTTAGAAACTGTGAATTCTAGTTATAGAAAGTATCATTATTCTATCAAATAATTACATGTGATGGAATATCAGTGCATCCTTCAAAGATAGAAGTTATTGAGCATTGGTCTAGACCAAACATGGTGAATTAGATCCAAAATTTTCTTATACTGGTTAGAAATTATCATCCCTTTGTGATAAATTTATCTTAGCTATCAAATCCACTAACCTAGTTGACATGGAAGGGAGTTAAGTTCATTTTTACTAATGAATGTGAAGATAATTTCAAGTAAATGAAAAAATGTTGGTTAGTGAACTTGTTCTCACACTACCTTGCAATGGAGAATGGTTTTTGATCTACAGTGATGCATCAAATAAAGGACTAAGATGTGTTATCATTCTGAATGACATGGTTCTAGTCTATGCCTCAATCCAATTGAAGGTTCATGAGAAAAATTACCTAAATCGTGATTTATATTCAATATTAGTAGTTTTTTACTTTTAAGATATTAATGCATTATCTTCATGGTGAAAGATATGATATATACATCAATTCATAAAATATTGAAGTATGTATTCACACCAAAAAAGTTGAATATGCACCAAAGGATATGGTTGGAGTTGATAAAAGATTATTATTGTTCAATACATTACATCCATAGTATGAAAAACAAGGTGGTTGATGCTTTGGGTTGAAAATAACATGATAGATTTTCCATAATGAGGATTGAAATAGATCCAATATTTATGGATTTAAAGAGGCTAGGTCTTGAAATCATGATGAAAGGGGATAAATCCCACCTCGCTCAGTTGAATGTCCAACCATCCATTTATGTTAATATTAATGTGTCTCATGAGGATTATAATCTACAAAACAAGGTAAATAATGTTACTAAGTTCAAATATAATAGTGATTGAATGATCAAGTTCCAGAACTGAGTATGTGTCCCATCAATACCATAATTTAAGAAAGAGTTGTTGGAAGAAGCACATAGCTCATTATTCTCTATCCTTCCTAGGAGTAAATATATATATAAATATCTCAAAGATAATTTATGGTGGGATAACATAAAGACGGATTTATGGAGTATGTATCTCGATTCCTAGTATATCCTTAATTTAAGACTGAACATCACAAGTCTAAGGAGATGATATAACCATTACCTATACCTATATAGAAATAGGAAAAAATAACCATAGATTTCATCACAGGACTACCCAATACATCTAAAGGATATAAAACTATTTGGGTTGAAGTTGAATGTCATATAAATTCATCACATTTTATTTATATTAGAGAAGATTCATCACTTGAACAAATTTCTAGGATATACATTAAGGAAGTGGTAAGGTTTCATGGCGTACAAATATCATTCATATCTAATCAAGATATGAGGTTTACCTCAATGTTTTGGATAAGTCTTCACAAGCATTGAATATGGAGTTAAACTTTATCATTGTATATCATACTCAAACCAATGGCCAGTTTGAGAGAACTATTAAAACCCTAGAAGATATGCTGAGAGCTTTCTCTAAAGACTTAAAGGTGGTCATGATCAACACATTCCCCTAGTCAATTTTTCTTACAATAATATATTTCATTTGAGAATTCATATTGATCCTTATGAATCCCTCTATGGTAATAAGAGAAGAACTTTAACATGCTAGGATGGAGCTGGAGAATGAAAGCTATTGGGACCTTAGCTACTAGAGGAAATTATAGAGAATGTTAAAGCCATTGAACATCACCTCAGGGTAACTAATATTTTTCATAAGAGTTATTTCAATAACTATCAATGATATCTGGAGTCTGATATTGAAGAGAATGTATTCTTATATATATATACGTGGAAAACGGTTATGAGATTTGGAAGGAAGGGGAAGCTAGGCCCTAGATACTTTGGTCCCTTCAAGATTCTTGATCATTTAGGGATAATAGCTTATCACTTGACACTTATAAAGAAACTTATCCAAGTTCATGATGTGTTCTATATAGCACTTTTCAGGAAGCACATAATTGATCATTCACATGTTCTTAACTTGGATGTCATACCACTAGAGCATGATTTTCTTGTGAGGATAAATTGATAGAAATCTTGGATCATAGAGATAAAGTACTACAACATAAGACCACTCACCTAGTTAAAGTTATGTAGATGAATCATAAATTCAAGGAAGTTACATTGGAACTCAAGGAGGTAATGAGGAAGAGGTATCCTAATTTTTTTTCATTGGAGAAATATAATTTTGAGGGTGGAATTATAATGATGGGGGTAGAATGTAACACCTTGAGTGTAACAAACCAAACAAGGTCAACTAAATAAGTCACCCGAAATTAGTTTTCCATACGACGAAGTACAAACTATAGAACAAAAAACTAGTCTCATGTGAAACAAAAAAAGTATACATCCAGAGTACAATGTGGAAGATAGATAAACATCCATGAGGCCAATAAGATCAAGGCAAATAGTATAAACTAGGAAGATAAAATAATAAAAGTATAAACATTTTCCCATGTGACCATCCATCACTTCCAAACCATCCATAAAAAAAACATATATAATCACCCAAAGGAAAAAAGTAGGGTGTGAGAAAAAATCCCTATAGGACACCACCAAATAATCTATAAAAGTTCTAATATCATGAATTCATTAGTTCTAACTTTAAAAAATACAGTTTACAAATCATTTTCAAAAAAATAAACTATTTTGTAAAATATTCCTTTAGTTTCCATAAAATCATACCATATTCATCAAATATTGAAATATGTTTATAAATCATGTAAGAAACCATGATTACACCCTAAGATATGCATGTGCATAATAACCATTAAATATACCATCATGTGATAAACAATCCAAAAATGACAAAGCACACCATTTGGGCTCTAACCTATGGGTATATGTGCTAGGCATGAAAGAAAATCCCCAATCCAAGCCTAAGGTGGATCCAACCAATAAAACCTCTAGTGTAATTACACACACTAAAGTGTCATAAAACCTCTTGTGACATCATGCACAAAAATAGAGACAATTCTATTAACAACACACCCAAGTTTACCCAATTTGATAAGTTTGTAAAAATCCATTTCAAAATCAAAAACACCCTTTAAAGAATTTAATCAAATAATTTGTGTGTGAAAAAGCTTTTTTTAAATAAAAACAATTTAAAAATGTTTATTGTTTCCAAAATTCCATTAAAATTTCAAATAAATTAAATTAAATGAACATAACAAAGTAATTGACAAGAACATAATGAAATACATGAATTAGAACCACTTGTATAGATACACCTGCCTCAAGAATGGAGGAAACCTAATTGCCTTTGACAATAGAGATTTGAATCAACCAGATCAGCCTCTGAAAGATAAGTCATGATGGAAAACTGCAAAGGATCAATAAAAATTCCAAATTTATCAAAACTCGATCCATAAACATAGCCAAATCCACTAATTCTACCAATTATAGTGAAGAAATAGGAAGACCACTTACCTGGGAGAAGTGAAACAACCATCATAGGGATAAAAACTGAAGGAAACAATACAGAGGAGGAAGAGTCACTTGAAATTCATTGAGATAAGACTAGGGATCAATGGGGAAAATTATACAAAATGAATGAGAGATATCATACATTCTTCATGATATAACCTGATGAGATGAATTCATTTATGACATAAACCATTTCCTTACAATTTAAAAATACCATAACGCATATACACTAAAAAACACATCACCTTGGGTTAAATTTATTTTGATCAATGATCTTATGATATAAAATAATATATTATCAAGTAAAGGTAATTTATGGAGTAAAAATGGATTTTATGGCTTTCAAGATTCATGTTATATAAACCAATACAAAGCTTATGCCGAGTGCTAGACTTACATTGCAATACATAAATTTAAAACATAAATGTATCTTGAAGGTAGAACCAAAAATATAACCCTACATAAAATTACAAGGAATATACTAACCCCATCCAAGTCCTTTATAAAATTTATACCTGGGATCCACTTAATAAAACAAACATACATCCCTAAACTTTAGTTCATTTTCACCATAAAATGATCTCCATCCCTTAAAAGACTGCAATGCACCCAAACACGAAGGGGGACCAAAACAAGATCCAAAGAATACCTAAAATAAGGTAACATGGTGTTAAAATTTCCCCACTATAAACACTTTCTATCCCTATAAATTCCTCAATATCTCAGACTTGAAAAAATAAAAGGCTACTTCTGACTCATCAAAAATTCCCACTCCCATGTCTCATGGATATCCTATTCGAACTAACACAATACATGGACCAAAGGAATAATTTTACCATACAATAATTCCTCTCATATATCCATAATATGAATTGGTTTCTCATCCAAAGTGATGTTGGATTCAAGATCAACATTCTGCTATTAAATCACATAGGAAGGATCCAGTTGATACATCCTAAACTAGGAAATATAAAACACATCACGAATCAAAGTCAAAAAAGATGTTAAGTCCAACCAATATGTCACCTTTCTAAGTCATCCAAAAATTTAAAAGGTCCCCAGAAACAATGGTTCCAAATTAACCTACTTACCCAACTGATGGTTTCCTAAGAGAGGTAAAAATCTGAGAAAAACCCAATCGCCAACCACAAACTCTAGCGATCAATGATGAATTTTTTTTATAAGATTCCTAATTAATCTGTACTATGATCAATATATTCCAGATCAATTACACACTTTCCATATTTTCTTGAACCAGACTCAGTCCAAATAAGGACCTATCTCCCAACTTTTCCTAATATAAGATAGATCTACATGGCCACCCATACATAGCCTTAAAGGGTTCCATTTTGATCGAGGCCTGATAAATATTGTTATCTTCAAACTAAACTAAAGGAAAATTATTTTCCCAAAATCCATAGAAATAAAGAACACAAGCCTAGAGAATATCCTCAAGAACCTGGATATACCTCTATGTCTATCTATCTGTCTACAGATGATATGTCGTGATCAATTTCAACTGGGAACCCATAACCTCCTACAAAACTTTTCAAAACCTAGATTTGAACCTTGGGTCTCTATAAGAAAAAAAAAACTATAGAGATAACCTGTTTCTAACGCTTTGATCGGGGTGCATGTGTTTGTCTCGTTTGGAGGGATGACAACATTGTATGTTTCCCCACATTTCTACTTTTCAAAGGCGGGATACATCAGCTCCTTGTTCAGGGATGTTTTCTCCTTGATCGAAATGGGATTATGGGTTGTCGGTTCTTCCTTCCTTGGATTCCTCCTCAAAACTCGTCACCTAGTCCGGGTCTCCCTTATAGATTTAAGACGTTATTCATGAAACTCTTCCTGGTGCCATATCTTCATGGACACCAGTTAATTACACTAATTCTGTTAGGACATTCCAAGGGGTCCGGTCAGGGCAGCAACCTTCGGTCAGGGGAGTAGTCACGTTGGACATCACTGGAGTGTCTGGATACTGGGACACTGGCACGTCTGGGTTTCTTCCCTTTATTATAGAGATTCTCGAGGGCACAGAAGCCCGAGGCATCCCACGTCCAATGCGAGGAATTATATTCCATAGGCATATCTCTAAGGTTTTACTCAGCTTCCCATGCTTAACACAGGGTATGCTGCAAGTTTAACGTCCAGCGGAGATGGATCAGACTGATCAGAACACCGATTAAAGTGGATCAGATGGGTGAAACCCTTGGAGGGAACACTAATGTTGGGACCAACATTTGGTTGACCTCCTAGTTACTATTTAGGAGAATGGGGAATGAGATAACATAATTTCACCGGGATGTGGAAGCCTGGATAAGAATCATGATGGATGATGGAGTGGTTGAATTAAGTGGATGGTGAATGGCATGTAAATTTCATGAGGATGATGATGGTTTTGGGACTGAGCCTCGAAGAGGCTTCCTACATATCCCTGTGGTAGGGAATCAAAGTCTATGTTGTTCATCTGACGATGGCTTACCACCAATTGGGGTTTTCAACGAGTTACCGGTGGATGGGGTCACAACGGCTTACCGCTGGATAAGAATGTCAACGTCTTACCACTAGATAAGAAATTCAACGTCTTACCACTGATTGAGGTCACAACGGCTTACCGCTGGATGGGGTCGAACCAATGGGAAGGCGGTCAGAGCGACCAATTTTTGGGCTTAAACCTCTTGGAGGCTTCCTACATACCTCACCTTAGCAAGGATCAAAGACCTCGTAGTTCAGGTGATATGGGAATATGGGGGTTATGCTCTGAGGCGGCCCAAGGTGTTGGTGATCTGACATGAAGGGGGTAAGAGCAACCAATTGGTGGTGGGCTTGAACCTCATGGAGGCTTCCTACACACCTTGCCTTGGTAAGGATCAAATACCACATAGTTCAGGTGGTGGGAACCGATGTGAAGATGGTCGGGACGACCGGTGGATGGTGGGCTTGGACCTCTGGGAGGCGTCCTACATACCCTGCCTTGGCAAGGATCAAAGACCACGTAGTTCATGGTGGGGTTTTTTGTGAAATGGCTTACCATTGACTGGGGAAACAAAGGCTTACCGCTGATTGGGGTCCACAATTTAACATCATGAAGGATGGGGGCGAACTGACGTGAAGGTGGTCAGAGTGACCGAGTGTTGGGCTTGAATCTCTTGGAGGCTTCCTACATACCTTTCCTTGGCAAGGATCAAATACCACGTAGTTCAGAGTGGGTTTGAGGCTTACACTCTAGGCCTCCCAAGGTGTTGGTGAACCGACGTGAAGATGGTTGGGACCAATGGGTGGTGGGCTTAAACCTCATGGAGGCTTCCTACGTACCTTGACTTAGAAAAGATCAAAGACCACATAGTTCAGAATGGGTGTGGGGATTAAACTCTAGGTTGACCAAGGTGGATTTCATGGTCGGTGCTTACTCTAAGCCCATGTGAGTCATGCTCGGTGTGAGAAACAAGAGAAAACAATGACCTGATGATAACGTCACAAAAAGTTGCATCTGTGGGAAATGGAGTGGGGCTTACATGTAATCGCAACCCAAAGAGGAAACATGGGATTATGCATGGTTAGCGGCCCGAACAAGTTGGGACTTACTCCAGGATGGAGGCCCAGTGGCGACAAAGCCCAGTTGGAGAGGGATTTGGCACTGAAGAAAGGAGGGGCAGGGTTACTGCCTCATGCAAGAAAAGCTAGGGGCTTACACCATGATGATTTCCCTTTCCCTACATAGGATGCATGGGGGGGAAGTCACAGTTTAACACAATGTGCTGAGGAGGACTGTGATTGGAATTTTAACGTCCTGCAACTCAGATGAGGGAGGGTTCACTCCGCACCCATAGGACTTACATAACTGGTACCCTCTACACCTTGGTGAAGGGAATGCATCGGCAATGTCGTGGCTAGGGGGTGTCATAGAGTAAACCATTGGGGGTCCATGTTAGTGTGGATATGCGAGGAAGTAATAGCTGTTAGCGTGCCTATGCAAAGAAGCATGAGGCAAAGCAACGCAATGGTCAATATAATCCAAGGGACTTTAAAATTAATCCTTGAAAACCTGAGGGGCCACATGGTGAATGAGCACGTGACGTAGGGGGTGTTGCGCGTAAGAGTGGTTTGAACAAGGTACCTCAAGGTGAGGGCAGCACATGGAGCGCATCATAGAATGGACCGAGGTAAAATAGGAAGTCTGCGTGCAAGAGGAAGGGTTGACGTGAAAGACGGACGGCTGGCGCGCAAGTTGGACCTATGGAACACAAGATGGAGGTGTTGTGCATAAAATGGGGGTTTACACGCAAGTCAGATCAGAGGCATGCAAGAAGCAGGCTTACACGCAAGTCGGACAAGTGGCGCGCAAGGACGCCTGTCGTAGAGGGGGCCTGTGCGCAAGACGATACCCTTGCGTGCAAAGAACTTTAAAAATTTATGAGGATCCAAGGGACCGTCTGAAGGCGCCCACAACCTATCGTGCAACAACCATCAACTGAAGTCCATGGGTTTTCGTGCGGTCACGGAAGATGGGGTTTTCGCAAAGTAGAGATTCGCTTCATCTTCGGGTTACCGTCCCTCGAAGGGAGGGGATATGATTTGTATTATAGCCGGAGTCCCCAGAGTGCTGCACAAGGGACCGGTGCACAAGGGACAGACATGCAAGCGACTAGTGCGAAAACCCCAACCGACGTCGCCTAGGGTTCAGACACGGGGCCCACCTCACAAACGGTCATTCGACGTCGACTTCGGCCTAGAACTAGTCCCGGCTGTGGAAACCCCCTTTCGAAGATGCCTTGGGCACTGAAGCGGGGGCCAGAGCGGCCGAAGCGGCCAGCACACAAACAACCATTCCCCACCGCCTTCGGCGTGGAACCTGGCCTGGCCGCACAAACGCGGTTCGTTGGGGCCTTCAGCGTGGATCAGGCCTACGCGCAAATAGCTGTTCATCATCGCCTTCAGCGCAGAAATGGGCCTGCACGTGCAAACCCCCTTCTGACGATGCCTTCCGTGCTGAAGCGGATCTAGAGTGGCCAGACACGGAGGGCAGCGTTTTGGGCACTGAAGCGAAGGCTGGTGCACACTGGTTTGCGCACCGAAGGCCGCTTGTGAGTGCACCCAACCCCTGGGCCCTGGGATCTCCTTTTTTTGTCCCAAATTCCTTCGGAGATCTTTCATCTGCCCGAAGGTCCCCTCCTCCAGATTTAAGAATCAACAAATTCCCCCCCTCAGAATTAGAGCTGAAAGGTAACCTAAAGGTCGAATTCTGAGGTTACACTGAAGAATAAAAATGAAATCCATGGTGGAGTGCAAAAACGCATATTGCACACGCAAGAGGGATGCGCAGGCACGGAAGCTGCATCTGCGCTTTATAAATAGGTCGAGCCCCCCAGTACTACTTTGAATTTTTTCCGCACGACAGGCTTGCTTTCTCTCGCGCACGAAAAAATTCCTCTTCCATGCGTAAGATTCCGCGATTGACTCCTGGTTTTGCACGCCGTCTGGAATTTTTTCACGCCTGTCAACCGTCTTTCACGCCACCACCGTTTTGAGTGTCGATTCCTTTGACTTTTGCGCCAACCCCTTCGGAGTTCTAAAAATGGCCGCTCATTAGACCGATGCCGAGAGGGAAGTTGCCGCTGCAACAAGGAGAAACCAAATGATCATGAAACCTCAGATTTTTCACACAAGGAGGGTCATTTCTGACAATCAAATGCTTTTCGGCATGTTGACACAAGCTCAAAAAGACTATATCCTGAGCGGTAGCTGACCACTATGGAATTTCGGTCTTCTAGACGAAGTGTTGATGCCAGATTTTGTGATGGACACACCACGGTTGTGGGTGACACGTGAGGATAGTCTTCCATAATTCCACATTTCCAAAAACAACCATCCTTCTAGGGATACACAAAATACACCAATCTACGTACTAAATACGAAGACCAGGAAGGTGGAAGGAAGTGATCCAGTTCCTGAGGAATCTCCCTCTATTTATGCAAGTACTTTCAGAAGCAACATTACCGATAAGACAATGGGCTGGCAAGAGTGGGATTTTAGATATGGGGGAAAATTTAACAAATAATGGGAATGAGAATACTGGGTACACCAGAAATGTGAGGAATTTGGGCTGGAGCTGTGGTCCATTGGGCTTTTCGAGGCCATTTGGACATATCAATTCCACTTTTATCAACAACAAGACTTAGTAGTGGAGTTGTTCAGTCGCTGGTTTCCTGATACCAATACTTTTCACCTACATCATGGGGAGGTGGGAATCAGTCTGTTGGGATATCCATTATATCAGAGGGATCCTCTTGGAGGGGTATCAGTATGATGAGTTTCTTTCGATGGAGAATTTCTGGGGGGATATGACCCGCACCCCAATTCTGTCATGGCACCTGATGGAGCTATCTAATGAGGAACTCAAAATAAAATATATCCTAAAGGAAATATCTTACTCAGGGTGGTTTAGCCTCTTCCTGACACAGGACACTGCTGTGAAAATTCCAGGTAGAGGGAAGCAATGCCCAAACACATATCAGAGGGGAAAGGCAGGATCGTATTGGAAGAATTTGGAGATGGGAGAATATCGATCATGGAGATTTGGAATAAATGAAGGTCGAGACCCGAATGTGAGATATGCTAGGTTCCTCTCCATTTTCTTGAGTGGATGGTTATTACCTGTGAGGGACATGAGGATGGGAGTTCGCCCGGGTATTCTATTGATGGTCGGGACCATGGCGGCAAAGAACAGGGTTAACCTAGGGGTACCAGTGTTGGCTAGGCTATACAGTATCCTAGGGTGCATTTCAAGGGGAAGTATGCCCAGGAGGATATGCAGGCCATTCCAGATCTTCCACGATTGGGTTTCAGCCCATTGTGGTGGGTATGACTTCCCGAATGCCATTCGCCCCCTGGAAACAGTATGCAACCATCCCTCTTGAACATCACTGGGATCCACCCATTGACACCCAGGGATGACAGAGTCAAGCTCAAGATCAGAATCCACACTCACTTTTACTTCCACCCATTTCGAACCCCAGTTTCCCAAATGGTAGATGATGGGCAGGGTCCACTAGAGCAGAGGGAGTACCTGCAGAGCATCCGAGGTGGCGTGCAGGTTGCCTGAATTGATGGAAAAATATTCTGCGAACCCTATGTGCCGACCAGATTTTCCAGGAAGTTCGGGCGCATGAAACAGATGACCAAGAGAGTATATATAGAGGTACAGGAATAGAAGAATCTCTGCATTCTCTGTCAGATGTGGCTTATTTTCATGATGGTAGGACTAGGAAAAATCATTACTCTTCCCCCCACCGATGTCAGTTCCAGACTATCGACAGAGTATGCTAAACACTGGATGAGGACGTACCCTAAGGCAATTATTTGGAAACGTGTTCAGAAAATAAAGGAAACTATTGTAGAGCGTGAAGAGAAGGAAGGTCGGCAAGGTGCTGTGGGGGGAGTGAGGCAGAGAATGGGTTAAGGGGCTAGTGTGGCGCTGGATGGTACTTCATTGGGAGGGGAAACATAGACCGAAAACGTGCCTCTGCCCTCCAGGGAAGGGTGGTCTCATGCACGGCCTCAAGGTCTAACTAGGGACCTCCCAGGGAAGCAACTCAGGTAACTCCTGATGTCGTCCACCAATGCTATCTTCCCTTATCTATGGTCTTCTTAGGGAACGTTGCGATATTCCATGTTCACTGAAGAGTTATGGTGGAGGTTGATGTGTACCGGGCTCGATCTACCAGACAGGGCGCATCCGGATACTGGATATGGTAAACCTTCATCACCGGCACACATACCTAACATCCATGGACATGTATGTATGCCAACGGGGGAAATATGAAGAGACCCATCTCCTGGTGAAAGTAATGCTTGGCCAGGTGAAATATCTAGAGAGGCTACCGTCCGAGGATGAAAGTGTAGAGGATGAAGAAGGAGGAGGAGAAGAAGAAGAAGAAGAAGAAGAATAAGAGGAAGAAGATAAGGAAGAGGAGGAGGAGGACCAAGTCGAGGGTATCGGTGGTGAGGGCCCTTCATAAGCTCCCACTCACCAGCGGAGTTCCTGGGAGAGCATAGAAATTGTTGGCTCTGATACAGAATTGGAATATCAACTTGAGGTATGGTTTAAACCTCATACCAGTATTCATCATTTTTTTATAGTCTCAATCCGTCAACCAAACACTGTCCTATTTAGGAACACGTGGGAGAGGCTCCCCAGGAAGCCTTCCCCGCCAAGGGCGCAGGTATGCTTGTGGAGACCAGGGAGAAACCTCAAGGGTCAGTCCTTGGAACCAGGCGTAATGGGGCACCGAATTCAGCTGAACTAGGTGATAATGAGCTGGAAGGAGAGCCTCCTACCATCCCCATTGTCCAAGAGGAACCGACATCGATAATCGAGTTGACAAGCGCCGAAGGCTCTCCCGTGGTGGGGGCCCCCACCATGACCCAGGCATTGGACACCGCTGCACTTGGCTCTTGTAAGTCCTTTCTCACTGGTTATCCCTCTTTGCTAGAGAATTCACCAAATCAAGATACTGATTCCTGATGTAGTGATCGCAAGGTTGGAGGCACGAAAAACCGTCGAATCCGGGACATCTGCAGGAGAGGGATGGGCAACGACCGCATCAGCCTTTGCAGAAGCAACCATTCTATGTGATCCTACCCCGATACTCGGTGAGCCAGAGATCATAATGATGGATGGTAATGCCGCCCGGGTGGAACTCCAGCCCGAAGAGAGCAATGTCATTGATGAGGTGGAGGTTCCTAGAGAAGACCCTGCTACTGAGCTCCTCGCTGCTTTCCCCGACTATCGGCCTGTAGATCCTAAAGAGATAGATGATTCCAATTCAGAGGTGGCCGATGAAAGTCGGATGACGTGTCGCAAATGGTGTAAGTGTATCAAGCACTTTCTTGGTCAGCCTCAGACGGAGTGGATAAAACGGATGGGATCACTCCATACCTGGCTGTGATTTATCTCTGCTGGAGGGGTGGATGCTCAATACCTTCATTTGATAGTCTACAATTACATGGACGAGAAGCTGCGCGAGAGCATCCAACACTCCGATGTTGCCCAATGTTAGGAAGAGTCAGGGAGTACCTGAGCCTTCCAGAAGGTAGAACAAGAATTCCAATGCCTCGAAGAACAGATGAAGGAGAAGGAGGTATTCATTGCAAACTACTCCGATCTTGTGGAGAAATTGAGGTCCTAGCTGGCGGATGCCCAAGAGTAGCTAGTGGAAGCGGGTCACCAAATGACCACACTCCAAATGGGATAGGAACAAGCACAGGCTAGGGTCAGTGAACTGTGCCCTATGGCCACTAATGAAGAGAAGGTTCTCAGGGGGCGGGAGGAAATCTTGGAGGCCACAAGACAAAAGGTAGTGGCCCTAGAGTGATTTATCCAAGATGATAATCCCTAAGGTCCCTATTTTGGTCAAACTCATAAAACAATTTCTCCTCAATGTCCCTTATTTTGAACTGCATGTATGGATAGATTTATTTACTTGTTCATTTGGTTTAATGCATTTGAACACAATCCTGAAATAAGTAGCAATCCATTCCTAAGCTCACGTGGGTCGTACTCGGTGTGAGAATCAAGGGATGCTCACGCTATTACTTTGTTTGAATGTAGGAGCGCCAACCAAGCTTCGGGAAACCGAGGTTCGAAAAACCAATTTGGATTCTTAGAAAGAGAAGAGAGAGACCCGAATGGGGAATGAAGCTCTCAAAACAATCAAATTATCGTTTTCTCGATGTGCTCCTGTGCACAAGCGGAGTAATGCCAGGAGCGCTGTAACAAATACGAATAGAGGGGGTGGAAGGTGTGAATCACGACACCCAAGATTTATAAAACTGTAGTAATGGAATGAAAATTAAGAATGACTATTGACCATGTTCGAAACACAACATCCTTATTGTGTTAGCCTGAAATGGGGTAACAAATGAGGGCCGATCACTGACCATGTTCGAAACACAGGGCCTGACTCGAAATGTCATCTGATAGTCCTCCAGAATGTTGGCCCAGGATAGTAGGTGGGACATAGGCCGAGAATCCATACTGTTAGGGGGTTTTTCTAGACGTGAAAGAGGGCGAGGATCCGAATAAAGGGCATGCAAAGTGTGAAGAGCAGAGTTATGGGTTGTTCGACTAGAGTCCACACTATTGAAATTACGCCACCATGGTGGAAACACATTAGGTGGATACACCAGCCTGATCAAGGATCAAACATTCTTCTGAACAAGACCTCTCTGATGAGGAAACCGTCGCCTTCCAGTGTTTATCGTGGGGCATCCCGAACTTGTTCAGGGTAAAGATGAAATTTTGTGGTTCCCAAAAAGAGCTCAGGTCAAGGGACTAAAAAAAGAGGGGGAAATAGGAATTATGATTCCTAGGGTTGGACCCAGAGACAATAAAATCCTAGGAATTCCTACGTATCCCATGAGGATGGGAATCAATCCATACGTAGTTTTGAGAGCGCTATTTAACGTCATGCGGGATGAGGAAAGGCATGCGTGGAAATGGTTGCGCCAGTACAAATCCTACCAGAACTACTAAGCCCATGTGAGTCGTGCTTGATATGGGAAACAAGAAGTAGTGACGGGACTTTCCTAGCATAGGGAGACACACATTAGAGATGACAGTGCATTAGATTATTGACATCCAACTGATGCTGACCCACCTATATAACACACCTAGATGCACTGAAGAGTAAAGCCGAGCATGTTGGAATTCCACTAGAACATAAGGGAGTGGAAACAAGTGAATCATGATGCTCGAGATCTAGACCAAAATGTTGGTGGCACGACGATAGGGGGTAGTTGTTGACCATGTTCAAAACATATCATCCATATCGCATTATCCTAGAGTGGGGATAGACAGATGAGGGTCGTCCACTGACCATGTTTGAAATGCGGGACCTGTCGCAAATGTCATCCGGGGTCTTTAGGGACGTCGGCCCGAAACGGTAGGTGAGCTGAGGCGACATGAGACCAGGCCGTGAAGGGGGGTCCCTTCGGATGTGGAAGAATATGATGATCCAAATGATGAGATCACGAAGCTTGGACATGAAACGAGGGGAATGTCCTCATGAAAATTCCATACTTCAGGCTCTTTGCCTAAACACATCTGAATACGACTATAAGACGTATCAGAAATAGGGATTCGATTCCCCTCTCAAGGACAAGGGTCCTGGGGCCACACACTTCCAACTTAAGGTTCTAGGGTGGACCGTTAAGGGGGGATTGATTTAATGGATTGTGCGCAGGGCGTAGAAATAGCCAAACGTGACGCGCAGTTCCCATAGGGAGATCTTAGTTTTGGGTCATAAAACTCGGACCACACTGGGAAAAGATATGGGAAGCACATGTGGAAGCTATTAAAAGACCCAACATGAATGATAACCTAAGAGGTACTTTCCACCCCACATATTCCCAGATGAGTTCAGGCCAAGGGGATGAAAAAGAAGGGATAGGATTTGTAGATTCCTAAGGATGGACCCAGATACAAGAAATTCCTAGACATTCCTACGTATCCTATGAGGATGAGAATCAATCCATATGTAGTTCTAAGAGGCGGCACAGTAAGGTACCAGTGCCATGGATAAAAGGGGCGTACGGGTCTAGCCCTCGTACCAAAAGAAGCGGCATTTGATATGTCTTGTTTTTTCCTTTAGGGTGAATGGATGTATTTTTTTTGAAGTGATGGGCCTCGAATAGTGAATCTAGGCATCGCAACAAGAATCAGGCCAAAGGAAGGCATTGAAAAATGGTATGGTGTTTGACCGATACCAAACATGATGTCCCTTGAGCGAGGACATCACAATGTAGTGCCATTTTTCATCGTGCGGTTGGGATGATTTTGTCTCAGTTTAAGGTCATGTGATGGGACCAACCATGCGGTTTAACATTATATGGTATCAACGTAATAGTTTAGAGTCATGTGGGACAAGGTAGAATAGTCTAGAGTCGTAAGGCTCTGACATATACAAGAAGGATGAGGTTCGAAAGGGAATGTGCATGACATGATAAAGCATACCTGACATGAATGAGGATGAGGTCCACATCATACCGGGCATGATTCCATAAAAGAAACCTCAGACCGAGGGGTCGGGAAAGATTAGAGGACAAGGGGCAGGAGAAAATAGATCCCAATTGAGCTGGACCCGTAGACGAGGTGTCCGGGTGTTCCTACGTATCCCATGGAATGGGAATCAAGCTACACGTAGTTCTATAAAGGGGAAATACAAAAAGATATTAGTTTAAGGTCTTAGAACTTGGAACATGGAAAAGCGGGACTATTCCAAGTAAGCGCGAACCTTAATCTGATCCCTAAGCCTACGCGAGTCGAACTCAGTGTAGGAAACAAGGTTGGATAAGGTGTTTGCAATACGTAAAATACCTACAAAGGGGAAATCGGTGGAGACCCAAATGATTGCCTTATCGTGGATTTTTCCTCCTAACATGTGGATGCGCAGTGAGTAATAGTTCCAAGAGTCTCGAAATTCTACTGGGATATGATGAGGTGGATAAGGATGTGAGTCATGTAACCAACATTTTGGGCTTAATAGGGTTGGCGTGACGATGGAGGATAACTGTTGACCATGTTCAAAACACAACATCCATATCATGTGACCTAAGGTGGGAACAACAAACGAGCATTGACCGCTGACCAAATTCACAACATGGGACTTGTATCAATTTGTTGCTCGAAACCCTTGAGGATGTTGGCCCGTAATGGTAGAAGGGTCCTTGGTCCTAGAATCCATTCCATTCAGGGGTCCCTTTGGGTGTGAAAGGTTATGGAATCCATAGTTAAGGAGAACACGAAGCCTGAGAAATGGGTGAAATCATGTCCGGGTAGAATCCAACATTCTATGTGCTAAAACAGAGTACCCTTGGGAACATTAGTGAATCACTGAAGAGGACCAAAGGGATCATCTTGAGAGCGGCCGATTTGAAAAGATGATTATAACACAAGGGGATGGAAAACTCTTAGGAGGAGGAGGTAAATGGCATGGTTGTTACAAAACCCGACATGAATGAGGACATAATCCCATACCACACCATATACCCCTCTCCCTGGGGGAACGTAGGCCTAGGGGCCAAGATAAGGCTGTACCCGAGGACTAGATGTCTGGGCGGTCCTACGTATCCCATGAGGATGGGTATCAAGCCACATGTAGTTCTTATAGAGAGTAATATGTAGTTTACCGTCATGAAGTAAGGACATAAATGGGTGAGGTAACCCACACAGAGGGGGTGCACGACATGGTGAGTAACCCGACGTGAATGAACACATAATCCCATACCACACCGTACAACCCTAAATGGGAACTTGGACCTGGGGCCCGAAAAGGCCAAGGGGCCTGAGGCTGGGCCTTGGACAGAAAGTCCCAACCAACTTGTAGTTTAACGTCTTGTTGTGAGGACTAGGTGACCTTAGTTTAGGGTCATAGATCTCAGACCATATATTCCTAGTTTAATTTCATATGCATGGGACAGAAAGGGCGAACCATTGTGCTTATGGAAGACCACAAAGCAGCAATGATGATTGAAGACAATTGTTGGCCAGGTTCGCAACACAGTACCCACCCTTATGTGACCATAGTTTAGGGTAAAAAATTGAGCATTAAAAATTGACCATATTCGCAACATGGGACTCGCATCAACCTTTCACCCGTAATCCTCGAGGATGTTATCCCATAATGGTAGGAGAGACCTTGGGCCTAGCATCCATGCCATTCAGTGGTCATTTGGATATTGAGGGTGATGGAAACCCAAATGATGGGGATCACGAAGCATGGTAGGGGATATGTGTGGCGTGGTGAAATAGCCTGATGTGAATGAGAACATAATTCTGCACCACCACATACAATCCTAAATGAGAACTTGGGCCAGGGGCCGAAATAGGCCAAGGGGCCAACAAAGGCCAAGGGAACTGAGGTTGGGCGTCCTGTGTAATTGTATCCATATGACATCTTGTGCAGTTACCACCTCATCACAACTCCTAAGCCCACATGAGCAGTGCTTGGTGTGGGAAACAAGGATCCGGATTTGGATTTACCTTTTATATAAGGGTCAGATAGCTGGCATCGCCCTAAGGGAGTTTATCACTTAGAGATACAACGGGGTAGAATGAACCAATACACTCAATGTTTGGGACATCTTGGGGTAGCTCTAATGATAGAGGATAGCTGTTGACCATGTTCGAAAAACAACATCCTTATAGTGGCCTAGAATGGGAACAACAAATGAGCATCGACTGCTGAACATATTCTCAATGCGGGACTTGTATCAACTCATTGCTCAACATCCTCGAGGGTGTTGGCCCGAAGTGGTAGGAGAGCCCTTGGGCCTAGTATCCCTGCCGTTCGGGGGCCCTTCTGGATGGAAAGAATGATGGAGTCCCAATCAAAGGAATCGATGAAGCATATATGTTCCCATACATTTTAAATTCAAGTAGGGAAGTGAAAGAGGCAGACACCTCCGGGGAGTGGGAAGTACGACAGAATCGAGATGAGCTCGACATGTATTGAGACAAAAACCTGCACCACACCATATGTACTGACCCGAGGGGAGATTCTAGCATTTGGGCTGGGCCAACGAATGAAATTTATTGGAATTCCTACATATCCCATAAGGATGGGAATCAAGCCGTACATAGTTCTTTAAGGCCATGAAGTTTAATGTCATGCAGTGAGAACATGGGAGGATAGAAGAACGAGGAGTGGGAACATGATACGACCGTTATAATCCTGGCATGAGTGGGGATAAGGAAGCCTACACTATATCATGCAAGGATCCTCCGAGAGAACTATACCTAGGGGGGATATTCAAAGAGAATAGTTTGGGACTGGGCTCAATATAAAACACTTGAGCATTCCTACATATCCCATACAGCTGGAAATCAAGCCACATATAGTTCTAAGGGTGCAGTTTAACATCTTACAGAATGAAATATAGTTTAACGTCATGCAGGATGAAGTAGTTTAGGGTCATACAGGACCAAAAATTTTAAGGTCATATTGGACCGAACAATTTAGGGTCATGTCGGACCAACATGCAGTTTAGGGTCACTTGGGACCGTCCAATTTAAGGTCGTGCAGGACCAGTAGGCTCAGGCAAAGTATTTCTTGAGGAAATTGGAATTGGTGGGAGGAGTTATACGCTCACCATCCATGGTCACTAGGGAGTATGCTCCATTGGGGTAAACCCTATGAATTATGTAAGGTCCTTCCCATTTGGGCTCCTACTTGGTCGGTTTCCTTCCAGGGATGATTTGTGTCCATAGGGCCAATACCAAGTCACCTTGAAGGAAAGAGCAGAGGAGAACCTTCTTGTTGAAGGATATAGCTATATTATTCGGATGCCTTTCCAGATTGTGCAGGGCATGAAGCCTATTCTCGTCAAGTGCTTCCAATTAATCCAGACGAATTTTGGCTACCTTATCTGGTGCCTGCTGGTCATAGACTGCTGTGCATAACAAAGGCAGCTGGATCTTGGTGGGAAGGACGACCTCAGTTCTGTACACCAGGGAGTATGGAGTCACCTGGGTGGAATTACGAGTTATTGTCTGGTAATACCAGAGAGTGTTGGGGAGCTTTTCCAGCCAACTCTTCTTATTCTGACCAACCATTTTCAAAATAATGTTAGAGAGGGTTTTGTTGAACGCCTAGATCTGCCCATTTGCTTGCGCGTGATAGTGGGAGGTATGGTTCGAACAGATGTTTTACTTGGCGTACAATTTCTTCAGCTCGACTGCTCAGAAGTTGGTGCCGTTATCGGTGAGAATGACATGAGGGACTCCCAACCAGTAGATGATATTGTATCTCATGAAGTCGACGATAGAAAAATCCTTGAACCCCTTCAGTGGAACTACATCTTCCCACTTGGAAAAGAAATCCGCAGCGGTCAGGATGAATCTGCATTGGCGAGCAGTTGCCGGTGGATATGTTCCTACGACATTGATCCCCCACACCAAAAACATCTAAGAGTAATTGGTGGATTGGAGAGGTTCGGGCGGCCGATGAATAAAGTTAGCATGAATTTGGCATGCGTGGCACCGTTTGGAAATCTCGATGCAATCGTGGATCATGGAGGGCCATAAGTACCTCAGTATCTAGATCTAGTGGGACAACTTTGGCCCAGTTTGGTGGGTGCCGCATGAACTAGCATGAACCTCCTACATGACCTGAGAAATCTCAAATCCTTGGATGAAATGGAGGATAACACCATCAAACCCGTTCTTGTAGAGGTTCTGATCAAGACTGGGACCTCTCTGGAGGGTAAATTGTAGCGCGCAACATCAGATTCACTCACGCTCGGCCTGATCAGCCGACAGGTAACCATTTTGGAGATACTCGACAAAGGGGGCTCTCCAGTTGGGGGTCACTTCAACAACTACATCTAAGGAACCTTGGGGTCCTAACATGGAGGCTCCGACGGTATGATGGATTACCCGCAAGCCGTCGTCATCATCTGGGGTGATGGGAGAAATGACTCTCCAATGTGCCATGTGTATAATAAAATCATCCTACTCGGGTTCTATAAGTGATGCATCTAGGACAGCCAGGGCATCAGCTTGACCGTTCTGAGATTGAGGGACATGAGTAACTTTTGGCCGAGATGGAAACTAGGCCATTAGTTGGAGGGTGCGCTCCAAAAATGGTACGAGCTCTGGTTTTCTAATGACATAGTCACCATTGATCTGCTTGATGACTAGTTCGGAGTCCCCTTTCACATGTAAATGGGTCACATAAATCTCGAGGGCCAGATCGAGGCCAGTGATGAGGGCGTGATACTCTGCTTCATTGTTGTTGTAGCCTTCCAACAACAGAAATGAATATGGTAGGATAACTTATGCCGGGGTAATAAAGATAATACCCAAGCCTACTCTGTTGAGTTTGGGATCATTGAGCCTCTTACCGGTGGGGCTTTGGGAGGCACCATCGAAGTGCATTTTCCAACACATGATCTGCTGAGAGGATTGCCTCGTCAAGAAAATCCAGGTCCAGGGACTGGTCTACATGGGTTGGATGGGTAGCAAGAAAATCTGCCAATGCTTATCCCTTAATAGCCTTATGGGGCATGAACCTGATGTCAAACTGCTGGAGGATTACTGCCCACTGTGCTAGTAGGCCTGTCAACATGGGGTGGTTCATAATGTACTTTAGTGGGTCTACCCGAGACACCAGTAGTACCTCGTGGTGCTGCAGGTAATGTCACAACTTTTGTATGGAAAATATGAGTGCAAGGAATCTTTTATCGATGGGGGAGTATCTGGTATCCATACCGAGGAGCATGCAAATGAGGTAGTAGATGATGTTTTTAGTTCCCTCATTGTTCTTATGGGCGAGAAGAGTGCCAAGAGATCATTCTAGGGAAGTCACGTATAGGATCTGTGGTTTTCTGGAGATGGGTGGAATCAAGACCAATGGCTGGAGAAGATAACGCTTGATTTCCTCAAACATGGTCTGGCACTCTTCATCCCACTCTTAGGTAGAACCTTTCTTCATGATCCGAGAAAAGGGATCACACTTTCCGGCCAGATTCGAAATGAATCGGTGTATATAGGCTAAGTGGCCTTGGAAACCTCAAATCTCCCAAATATTGCTCAGGGGAGGAATCTGACCGATGGCCTTGATCTTTTCTAGGTCGATCTCAATGCCCCAGTACCTAACAACAAAGCCAAGGAACTTCCTAGAGGTGACCCCAAAGGCACATTTCAATGGGTTCGTCTTCAGGTGGCGGGAACGGAGGAAGCCAGACACTTTCTCGAGGTCCTTGATATGGTCCTGGCACTAGAGAGATTTGACCACCAGATCGCCCACATAGAATTCCACCAATGTCCCAAGGATTGGGTTGGATACGCGATGCATGGCCCGCTGATAGGTGGCACCTGCATTCTTTAAGCCAAAGGGCATGACCTGGTAAAAAAACATACCTTGTGGCGCCCTGAAATCTATGGACTCCTCATCCTCGGGGGCCATCTAGATCTGATTATATCCGGAGTACCCGTCCATGAAGGAAAGTGCTTGGAACCGAGCCGTAGAATCAATCAACAATTCTATCACTGGAAGGGGAAAATCATCCTTTGGGCACTAACAGTTGAGATCTCGAAAGTTGATGCAGACTCTGATATGTCCATTCTTCTTCCTGACTGGCACAATGTTGGCCGGCCATTTGGGGTACTGGACCTCCTTAACAAAGTTGTCCCTGATGAGCTTGTCAACTTCGGCCTCAACCATGGAACCATGAGAAGGTTTCACCTTTCTGGGAAGCTACTTGAACCTGTGATGATTTTCCAGAATACTGAGGCGGTGGATGGCTACATGAGGATCTAGTCCTAGCATCTCATCGTAACTCCAGGAAAACACATCACAATGCTGTTTATGGAAGTCCACGTACCACTGTTGCTCCTCGGGGGGCACGAAGACCCTGATCAACGTGGGTCTCAGGTCTGCCTCGCTACCGAGGTTCACCTGTACCAACTCATCGACCATGGCAGAGACGCCCTCTTCAAAGGCAGTGGGTGCATCCTCCAAGTCATTCTTTTCTCTTGCAGAGGAGGGATCCCCAGTGAGAGAATATTCCTCTGGGTTAGAAGATTTCGATGGGAGGCTAGTACCAGCCTGAGCAGCAGTGGTCACTACATCGGGAGATTCCGGTACTATCGAAACCATAACAATGAAGGCTGTCGACCCGATCCCATATGGTCTTCGGCCCAAGGGGCCACGCTTGATGATATCAAAGCAATAGTGGCAAGTCAGCTTGAGCCAGTTAATTCTAGCCCGGCGAAACAGACTCGTATGACGTACTACAATTGCCATGGGGTGGACATACCGATACCTTACGGGGGTAAGAGGCTCCGGGATCACCTGATCCTGATTTGTGTAGGAGTACGAGGTGATTTTTCGTCGTCGCTTGGACTTGGGAATATGATTCTCCCTTTTACAAGAGACAACAAAACATTGCCCCATGCCGGGGTTTGTGGCCTCCAATCGATGGATTGGGAAGACGTAGGTGCCATCCAGACCTGCCTAGGGGTCAGTTGCAACAACAACGGGTTCGACCTCACTGGTCTGAATCTGCTTATCCTTGCTCTTGTAATAGTCAGCATCTAGGTAGCAGGATTCATAAGAGGCAAAAGGAGACGCGTCACCTTGGAGTACGCCTACTCGACCATTGAGAGAGTACTTGAGGCATTGGTGATATGACGAGGGGACCGCCGCGTGTAGTTGGAGCCATGGTCCTCCCATCAATGCATTGTACGCGGTGTCTTAGGAGACAACAATAAACTCAATGTTGGAAACTAGGCCACCGAACTGGGTCTTAAAATGAATCTTACTGACTATGGTCTGCTCTGTCCTATCGTATCCCTAGATTCTTAAATCAGAGGGAGTCAGGTCATCTTCAGATAACCCCAGCTTCCGCAGTGTCTGCGTCGGGATCAGGTTAATCCCAGAGCCGGTGTCAACAAGACAGCGACGAACCTCCATGCCATTAAATTGGCCAGTGATGTATAGTGGGAGGATGTTCCCCTGTATGGGAGAGCCTTCATCTTCTTCATAGAACGAAATGATGGCCTGAGATTCAGTGTTCTTAGCCACTTTAGCATGAAAGGCTTCTACAGCTGCTACCTCCATCTCAAACTGGGGGGGGGGGGGCTTCTTAAAGCCTCAGTGAGGTACTCGTGCATATCTGATGACTTGTGAAGGGACTTGAGGATGGAAAGACTCACTGGGATGCTGGCAAGGTGCTTGAGAACATCATACTTCTATGTCAAGCACAAACTTCTGCTTGCAGGAGGCCGCTCTGTGACAGGAGTCATGGCGGGCCCTACCGGCTGGGTCGGCGGCTGACTGGTGCTGGGCATATCTTGCTGCTCACTAGTCGAAGCCCACATAGTAGCTACTAGATGAGGGCCAGATGACTAATACTAGCCTATAGCAGGGTGAGGCCGGTCATGGCATGGTCAAAGTGGCTCTTCCTGATCCAGCAACACAAATGGTGGTGGAGGCGGGCCTGATGACACTGGATGAGGAGGCTGCGCTGTAACACCCCGAGATTTTATGAAAAATATTCTTTTAATTTCATTAATGTCTTGTGTTGTATGCTACACCAAGATTACCTTGCGCTATACGCAACACCGTATTAGCTTGCAGTATACGCAACACTATTCTTGGATTGTGTTACACACAATTTTGATAATAGTTATTCTACGCAACATTGAGTATATATATATATATTCAATGTATAAATGGAATATGGTTGGATTCTTTTATATGAAACAACGAAGTATTCTTGCACAACATGCAACCCTAACTTGGCTTTCATTACATGCAATCACGACCTTCCTCGATAGCGTGTGTTGTACGCAATACCAGGTTTTACTAAACAACGATATATTATTATAATATTATTATGAACTAGCCGTTATGAATAGTATTAACTAAAATTTGAATTTTATAACATTATTATTCATCTTACACATTTTCTAGAACATGGTATAAGAACAAAATAAATTTTTCGGGTAAAATAAGTATTTTTAAAAAAATGCAGTTTTGCCGCCTTTTGATGGCGCACCCACTTTAAATATAGTTTTTGACATGTTTATAAGTTCAATTTGAAAAAATAAAATTCTTCTTCGGAATCAAGAAATGAAAATTTACTTTGGATAAATTTTTCATATTATTCAGGTAACTTTCATATTTTGATGAATAGTAAAAACACGCTATATTTTAATTAAAAACAACTTTTTTCATCACAATAATTTATATGGTTAAATTATAATATTTAATGGTTTTAAAGTATAAATAGAATATATTTTTACCATTTAATATAATTTATGTCATTAGCATTGATTCTACCTTGAATTCGTAGGATAAATCAATTTAATCTTTTGCAATGTTTTAAACAAAAACCCGTTTTCTTTTGACAACGGGATTAATCTTAATTTAATTTCTGCAACTTTTGTGTATTGAATTTGGAAAAATGGATTCCATATTTGGAATCAGTGGGTCCAAATTATGTTAATAATCTACTTTTTATTTTTTGGCATTATGAATAGTAACTACGGTAAATTTTATTTACCATAGTTAAAGGTAAATCAGGTAATTAAGGGTAAATATAAGATTATAAAATTAACCAAATACCTTCCAAAATCCTATTTTATGACTAAAAGTCTACCCATATCACCTAAGGGTCGGATTAGATTCATTTAATGGACTTTTTTCCATGAAAATAATTTAATTATTATTAAAACCAAAGAATGTGACAACATGTCACTTTCTTAAATCTTATAAGTATAATAATTTTAATTTAGTGATAAACTTCATGAAACTTCGAACATGAATATTATCCATAAATATAATACAATTATCTACATCATAGGAATTTATTTAGAATTTTTAGGGATTAAATAAGTATCATTTATTATGACACAAAGATGATGCAGTAATTATCTTATTAATGAAATATTGACATAATTGATGTTATAAATACCCAAATAAATGTAATTTAAGACTTTTTATGAATTAAACAAATTTTATAGGTTAATATGACATGTTAGTATTGATTTAATTAACATTTTTCGAACTAATCATTCTGGTATGATTTTCACAAAAATCAATTACTAAATAGTGTCAAAATTGACATAAAATAGTTTTTAAAACAAATATTATATTATTAATTGTTATTTTATTCCTAAAAATCTAAGGTTCGGAAATATGACTTAGATAAGGTTATATATATTAATAATAAACAACTTGGGGTTCGTTTGTCTTCTTATAGTACATTTATTAACCTTATAGTATAAGAACACAAGAAGACACGGTAAAAGTAAAATTATTTAACTTAATGTTAAATCTAAATGATAAGGTTAAAATAGGAACCTAAAATTGTCTAAATTCTATTGGATGAGAGGATTTCGACCCATCCCCACCTTATCTTCTAAATAAATCAGTTTGGAGATATTTAAAACTGAACTTGACTTTATAATAAAATAATATGTTTAGTTTTTCCAAAGGATCCTCTCTCCTCCCTTATAAAAGGGCACCTCCTCCCTCTCTTCCTCACACCACATTGAGCCTTCAAGCTCGGCCAACCCCTGCCAAATTCTCTTCTCCACTTCCCTAGAAACATCTTAGAGGTTATGGTCTTCTTCAAAGACCAATTTTATTCCCTAAAAGGAGATCTCAAAGAGGCGCTTCAAAGAAGAGGTAAATGTCCGTTACCGATTCTTTCAACATTATTTCTTCTTCCACTTCTTCTTCTTAGGTTGTTTCATTATGAAGTAATAATATTAGTATCACTCATATACTGATATGTTATTATAAGTATTAAACAACCCTATTTCACCATCTATCCATCCTACGGAAAATGAAATCACCGCGCATGCGTACGTACGGAATACCGTCTCAACGCCGTAGTGTAATCTATTTTCCACCACCACCTTACTTGGATGGTTATAATGGTGTAAATAAGTACTATATATGACTATTGTAAAGTTATATTGATTCTGAATTAGTATACATACACTCCAATACAATTCAACGATCATGAGAACGATATCATCGCTCGTGCGTACGTACGGACTACCGTCTCCACGACGCGATGAGATTCATTGTCCACGTTAACCATTCATGAATGATTATAAAGTATATATAATAAGTAATCATGAAATATATGACATAATAATGATACTGGATTTATGTGTATATATATGTATTTCATCTACTTAATTCCATTCAACTCAATAAGGAAACGAAAACAACGTTCATGCGTACGTACGGCCTACCGTCTCCATGAACGGTGTATTTCTTTCCATTTATAGATCCATTATATATATTTATATTCTGAATATATATTATATATAAATAATTTTTTACATTCTAGATTTAAGTAATCATGATTCAAGTAACCATATGAATAATTACAAGTCAAAACACGGCCGACAAATAAAATGATTTTACCCAAAACGCTCTTTAACATGGAATTTACAAAAGAACGGGTGAAATAAAGTCATAAGTGAACCATATATGATATTATAACAATGATTATGATTTTGGAATAAGTCAATGACATTATTTAAATCATTATACATGAGGTTCAGACACTTATGAAGCAAATCGGACCTAAGGTAAGGGAAATATCACAATCTCATTTTTATCCGAGATTGTTTATAATTTGGAATTTACTGGGGTGTATTTTATCATACAAATCCATGTTTCCTCAATATGTAATATTTATATCCTTCTACAATAGTTTATATCCAATTTTACCCTTCGGTGAGTTTTTAGTAAAAGATATGAAAGGAATCTTTTGTCGTTTTTCGTACGAGGTACTTTTTGACTTTTTCAACAAAAGTACGAGAAGAATGTTTTTTTAACTTATACGGCATGAATGGATTTTTAAAACATTATTTCGAAGAAGCTTCCTTTAAAAGTTTTCAAGTTTATTTTTAATCAACTTCTTTTAGTTTAAAATTGTATGACATGTTAAGAAAGGAAAATGTTTTTGAAGTTGAAAGGATATTTTCCTCAAGAATGGTGTTCAAGTGTTTTATCAAAATTATTTTCCATCTAAGATAATATAGGGTTCTGTTTCTTTCCATATTATTACATTGATTTGATTATGTTGTGATGGAATTATTTTTATGAATCCCTTTATCTTATATGAATTGTTTTATGATGTCATGTTGTTTAAGAATCCCATTTTTATTTCATGGGTTATGAAATGATGTATGATTTATGATTTTGTGGAACACATAAGAATGGTATCATTATGAGATGGGTGGGACCTATATCTACCTCCAATGCATTGGGTAATGATTTTATATCTCATGAGATAGACATGGCTGGAACGGCAGGTTAAACCGGTTCAGTGAAACAGGACTGAAACGAGGAGTGAACTCGGTTTAGAAATGGACTTTGTCCACTAAGATAGTCTTGGAAATGAGTCTTGAATAATAAGAAATGATTCTATATGATTATGTGTGTACGCCACAAAGTTTCATGTTTTAAGTTATCATTATTGGGATTACATTTCACTACTATGATTTATCCCATGTTATGATATTATGATCTCTTTTGCAGGATTAAGATTTCCAAAATGTTATGTTCTTATGAATATGATGTGATTGATATTTCTTTTATTTACCCTTACTGAGCATTTGAGCTCACCCTTTTATGTTTTCTTTTCCCCAGGATATAAAGAAAGGTTTTAGGTAAAAAAAGGAAGATCTTTATGGGAGATGTTGAAGATCATTAACCACAATTAGAAGATTATATTCCGAGTTTCCAAAGACACTAAACTATTATGATCCTTGTGTGTGTGTTTTTTTTATGTACTAAGTATTCCGAAAAAGTAATGTAATGTCCATGTACGTTATGTTTAGGGTCTCTATAGTTGGTATCAGAGGAAAGGTTTAGTCAACCTTTGGAAACTAGGATGCGAGAACTTTAGTGATATCCCTATAGATATTTCTAAGGTATGTATAGGGATGTCCCTAAGGTTAAGTATAAGTATAGGTTATAGTACTAGAATTAAGGTAATCTAAGATGTTAGATATTGAATGTACCCCCCCTTTATTATATTGTTTTCCCTAGCGTAATTTTTGCCTCTCACACTATTCTTTTTGGGTTTTAGACGATGGCTGGAACCCGAAGGAACCGTGTTGATCAATATAATGGACAATGCAATGATTGTCCTCCTGAACAAACAAATGTTATGGGTGATGGAGTGAAAAATCTTATTGCTATACTTACACAAGCTATGAATCATTTTGGACTTCCAAATGAGCAGAGAAGGGAACAATATTCTCTTGAGTCCTTCATGAGGCAACGTCCACCTTCTTTCAGTGGGTCTTCTGATCCACTTGTTGCTGAACAATGGATCAGTACCACTGAAAAGATATTTTCAGTTCTTCAATGTTCTGAACATGATAAAGTCGTCTTAGCAGTATATCGTTTGGAAGGTGAAGATGATCAATTGTGGAATCTTATCAAGAATACGAGGCAAAGAGATGAAATTGAGTCCATGGAATGGGACGAGTTCAAGAAATTATTTTTCATTAATTACTTCCCTCGTATTCTTCAAACAAAGATGGAGAAGGAGTTTCTTGAACTAAAGAAAAAGGATGATGAATCTGTTGGTATATATGAAGCGAATTTTACAAGGCTTGCAAGGTATGCATCTGGATTTATCATCCAACCTGAAAGTAAAGTTGATCGATTCTTTAGTGGCTTAAAACCAAATCTTTGAAGGGCATTAGCTATAAGAGACTTCAGTAGCTATGAAGAAATTGTACGTTGTGCTATCAAGGTAGAAATGGAAGTTGGTGTTACTTATCCATCTCATAGTTTTGACAAGAAACGAAAGCTGGAGTTCAAGGAGAAATCTCAGAATAATGGTGAAAAGAATATGAATGTTTCCTTATGCTCAAAGTGTGGAAAGAAGCATGGTGGAGATTGTCTTAAAGGGACAAGTAAATGTTTCAAATGTGGAAAGGAAGGTCATCGGGCATTTGAATGCCACAATGATGGGAAGAAGAGGTCTAATGATGCAAACAAAGGAAGGGATACACAGAATGAACCTACTACACTTCAATGCTTCAAGTGCAAGGAAATGGGGCATTATGTTAATAAATTCCCTAATCCAAGGGTTAGTGATGATCGACATGAGCAACCACTTAAGGCAAAGGACAAAGGGAAGTCACATGCGATCACCATTGGCGATGTTGAATATGAAAACGATGTGGTGGAGTGATTAATTGTTTATGTAATGGGATTCCAAAATAATGTTGTATATAGTATCGTGGAATATTGGAATATTTATGTATTGGTCTATTGTGGTTTTCAATAATTTTATGGTACCGATAACCATGGAAAGTGATTGAGATATTTTTGGAAAAAAAAGATGATATGCGCATAATGAAGGGAAAATGAGAAAATGAAATATTTGATAGTATTCATGAGCTCATGATTGATATAAGGACTAAGTGATATCATGGTTTGAGTATATATAATTTTGAGGATTTTGGTATGTGGAAAGAGTTAACTTTTAACAGCATTCATGTTTTCAATAAGGTTCAATGGGTATTAATTATTCAATAGAATACATGATTAAGGTATTCACATGTTTGTAATTTGACCAACAAGATATATCTTATGATAAATGGGGGATAAATTATGGCATTCACGTGATCATTTTCTTTATACTATGATCTTGGACCGAAGTATTTTAGATAAGCCTAAATATTGGAATGGATTATGTTGGTCATAAGTTAGTATTGTTTAAGGATAAAACTTTTTTTTGATATTGTTGAGGGGATGTTATAGTAATATAGTTTTAGAAAAAGGACAACCTACAGGACGGGCGACAACCCATCGCGTCGGACAAGGCTGTGGGAATCAAACCCACAACCGAAGTGCGACTGACCTTTATCGCCTACCACTGGCCTACATGAAGTCTCTGTTTAGTAGAAACTAGTTTTATTATATTAAGCAGTATGATATATGAAGTATAAGTCCATTTTAGGAACCATATATGATTAATCTCACTATACATGGACTTACGTATTTTTTTGATAACTTTTCTAACCTTTTGTTTGAGACAGATGGAATGACCCCTCATTCTATCACATGATATGCTAACACATCACGAATGACAAATTCAACTTCATTTCTTTAAGAGATGAAGTGGAAATTGTCCAAAGAACGACTAACGGTGAGACTATACCAAAATCACGAAAGTATTTCTTCGAATTCCAATTTCATCAACTTTAGGGAAATGATCTTGAAAACCAAAAATGTTGTCCTAGTGCTCTTATATCTAATGAATCAGATAGTACCTTAGATCATCACAAATTTATGGCTTTGTGATTGCTGGATTTTCCATAGCCATGTTCTCTACCACTCTCCATCAGAACTTGATGGTTAGATTTTTTTCCATATCTATATTTTCACCTATGTTCTCCTATGCGGAAACCCAGTGATGAGTTAATTTGGGTAACCATTACATTTCATACTTTATTTTTTAAAGCCATGTTTTGGTATTCCTTTTTACAATGTGGGTTTCTATTAAACAAACTTTCGAGTAGTAAACCATTTATAACCCCGACGAATTTCGAGGGAGAAATTCATTTTAAGGGGGGTAGAATGTAACACCCCGAGATTTTATGAAAAATATTCTTTTAATTTCATTAATGTCTTGTGTTGTATGCTACACCAAGATTAACTTGCGCTATATGCAACACCGTATTAGCTTGCAGTATATGCAACACTATTCTTGGATCGTGTTACACACAATTTTGATAATAGTTATTCTACGCAACATTGAGTATATATATATATATATTCAATGTATAAATGAAATATGGTTGGATTCTGTTATACGAAACAAAGAAGGATTCTTTAACAACACGCAACCCTGAATTGGCTTTCATTACACGCAATCACGACCTTCCTCGATAGCGTGTGTTGTACGCAATACCGGGTTTTACTAAACAACGATATATTATTTTAATATTATTATAAACTATCCGTTATGACTAGTATTAACTAAATTTTGAATTTTATAACATTATTATTCATCTTACACATTTTCTAGAATATGGTATAAGAACAAAATAAATTTTTCGGGTAAAATAAGTATTTTTCAAAAAATGCAGTTTTGCCGCCTTTTGATGGCGCACCCACTTTAAATCTAGTTTTTGACATGTTTATAAGTTCAATTTGGCAAAATAAAATTCTTATTTGGAATCAAGAAATGAAAATTTACTGTGGATAAATTTTTCATACTATTCTGGTAACTTTTATATTTTGATGAATAGTAAAAACACGCTATATTTTAATTAAAAACAACTTTTTTCATCGCAATAATTTATATGGTTAAATTATAATATTGAATGGTTTTAAAGTATAAATAGAATATATTTTTACCATTTAATATAATTTATGTCATTAGCATTGATTCTACCTTGAATTCGTAGGATAAATCAATTCAATCTTTTGCAATGTTTTAAACAAAAACCCGTTTTCTTTCGACAACGGGATTAATTTTAATTTAATTTATGCAACTTTTGTGTATTGAATTTGAAAAAATGGATTCCATATTTGGAATCAGTGGGTCCAAATTATGTTAATAATCTACTTTTTATTTTTTGGCATTATGAATATTAACTACGGTAAATTTTATTTACCATAGTTAAAGGTAAATCAGGTAATTAAGGGTAAATATAAGATTATAAAATTAACCAAACACCTTCCAAAATCCTATTGTATGACTAAAAGTAGACCCATATCACCTAAGGGTCGGATTAGATTCATTTAATGGACTTTTTTCCATGAAAATAATTTAATTATTATTAAAACCAAAGAATGTGACAACATGTCACTTTCTTAAATCTTATAAGTATAATAATTTTAATTTAGTGATAAACTTCATGAAACTTAGAACATGAATAGGATCCAGAAATATAATACAATTATCTACATCATAGGAATTTATTTATAATTTTTAGGGATTAAATAATTATCATTTATTATGACACAAAGATGATGCAGTAATTATCTTATTAATGAAATATTGACATAATTGATGTTATAAATACCCAAATAAATGTAATTTAAGACTTTTTATGAATTAAACAAATTTTATAGGTTAATATGACATCTTAGTATTAATTTAATTAACATTTTTAGAACTAATCATTCTGTTATGATTTTCAAAAAAATCAATTACTAAATAGTGTCAAAATTGACATAAAATAGTTTTTAAAACAAATATTATATTATTAATTGTTATTTTATTCCTAAAAATCTAAGGTTAGGAAAAATGACTTAGATAAGGTTATATATATTAATAATAAACATCTTTGGGTTCGTTTGGCTTCTTATAGTACATTTATTAACCTTATAGTATAAGAACACAAGAAGACACGGTAAAAGTAAAATTATTTAACTTAATGTTAAATCTAAATGATAAGGTTAAAATAGGAACCTAAACTTGTCTAAATTCTATTGGATGAGAGGATTTTGACCCATACCCATCTTATCTTCGAAATAAATCAATTGTGAGCTATTTAAAACCGAACTTGACTTTATAATAAAATAATATGTTTAGTTTTTCCAAAGGAGCCCCTCTCCTCCCTTATAAAAGGGCACCTCCTCCCTCTCTTCCTCACACCACATTGAGCCTTCAAGCTCGGAAAAACCCTGCCAAATTCTCTTCTCCACTTCCCTAGAAACATCTTAGAGGTTCTGGTATTCTTCAAAGACCAATTTTAGTGCCCTAAAAGGAGATCTCAAAGAGGTGCTTCAAAGAAGAGGTAAATGTCCATTACTGATTCTTTCAACTTTATTTCTTATTCCACTTATTCTTCTTAGGTTGTTTCATTATGAAGTAATAAAATCAGTATCAATAATATAATGATATGTTATTATGAGTATGAAACAACCCTATTTCACCATCCATCCATCCTACGGAAAATGAAATCACCGCGCGCGCGTACATACGGAATACCATCTCCATGCCGTGGTGTAATCTATTTTCCACCACCACCTTACTTGGATGGGTATAATGGTGTAAATAATTACTATATATGACTATTTTAAAGTGATATTGATTCTAAAATAGTATACATGAACTCCAATACAATTCAACGATCATGAGAACGATATCATCGCTCGTGCGTACGTACGGACTACCGTCTCCACGACGCGATGAGATTCATTATCCACGTTAACCATTCATGAATGATTATAAAGTATATATAATAAGTAATCATGAAATATATGACATAATAATGATACTGAATTTATGTGTATATAAATGCATTTCATCTACTTAATTCCATTCAACTCAATAAGGAAACGAAAACATCGTTCATGCGTACGTACGGCCTACCGTCTCCATGAACGGTGTATTTCTTTTCATTTATCGATCCATTATATATATGAATATTCTGAATATATATTATATATAAATAATGTTTTACATTCTGGATTTAAGTAATCATGATCTAAGTAACCATATGAATAATTACAATTCAAAACACGGATGACAAATAAAACGATTTTACCCAAAACGCTCTTTAACATGGAATTTACAAAAGAACGGGTCAAATAAAGTCATAAGTGAACCATATATGATATCATAACAATGAGTATGATTTTGGAATAAGTCAACGACATTATTTAAATCATTATACAGGAGGTTCAGACACTTACGAATCAAATCGGACCTAAGGTAAGGGAAATATCACAATCTCATTTTTATCCGAGATTATTTATACTTTGGAATTTACTGGGGTGTATTTTATAATCCAAATCCATGTTTCCTCAATATGTAATATTTATATCCTTCTAAAATAGTTTATATCCAATTTTACCCTTCGGTGAGTTTTTAGTAAAAGATATGAAAGGAATCTTTTATCATTTTTTGTACGAGGTACTTTTTGACTTTTCCGACAAAAGTACGAGAAGAATGTTTTTTTAACTTAAAAGGCATGAATGGATTTTTAAAACATTATTTCCAAGAATCTTCCTTTACAAGTTTTCAAGTTTATTTTTAATCAACTTCTTTTAGTTTAAAATTGTATAACATGTTAAGAAAGGAAAATGTTTTTGAAGTTGAAAGGATATTTTCCTCAAGAATGGAGTTCAAGTGTTTTATCAAAATTATTTTCCATCTAAGATAATATAGGGTTATATTTCTTTCCCTATTATTAAATTGATTTGATTATTTTGTGATGGAATTATTTTTATGAATCCCTTTATCTTATATGAATTGTTTTATGATGTCATGTTGTTTAAGAATCTCATTTTTATTACATGGGTTATGCAATGATGTATGATTTATGATTTTGTGGCACACATAAGAATGATATCATTATGAGATGGGTGGGACCTATATCTCCCTCCAATTCATTGGGTAATGATTTTATATCTCATTAGATAGACATGGCTATAATGGCAGGTTAAACCAGTTCAGTGAAATAGGACTGAAACGAGGAGTGAACTCGGTTCAGAAATGGACTTTGTCCACTAAGATTGTCTTGGCAATGAGTCTTGACTAATAAGAAATGATTCTATATGATTATGTGTGTACGACACAAAGTTTCATGTTTTAAGTTATGATTATTGGGATTACATTTCACTACTATGATTTATCCCATGTTATGATATTATGATCTCTTTTACAGGATTAAGATTTCCAAAATGTTATGTTCTTATGAATATGATGTGATTGATATTTATTTTGTTTACCCTTACTAAGCATTTGAGCTCACCCTTTTATGTTTTCTTTTACCTAGGATATAAAGAAATGTTTTAGGTAAAAAAAGGAAGATCTTTATGGGAGATGTTGAAGATCATTCAACACGATTAGAAGATTATATTCTGAGTTTCCAAAGACACTAAACTATTACGATCATTGTGTGTGTGTTTTTGTTATGTACTAAGTATTCCGCAAAAGTAATGTAATGTCCATGTACGTTAAGTTTAGGGTCTCTACATGCGCGTGCTGAACTCTGCACTAGGCCTACTGTCTAGTCTCAATGGCATGGACGGCTTGGCTAGAGGTGCCAACTAATGTGCCTTGATGACTCATATGGATGCAGCTCTGCCGATGTTGGCGTCAGCTAGGGACATTGGGGAGGTCAGCCTGGCGCTCCCCATTGTCGAGAGTCATATAGGGATTTACCAATTCCACGGTATTAACCGAAGTGTACCATTGACTATCACTTGAAGAGTCATCCATTACTGGGCAGATTCTGGGAGAAATCCCCATCTCCAGAGGCATGAAGTCACCGAGAGTGCGGGACTATGGTGGCATTGGAAGGGCACATTTCTTTCCCTTGTGTCGCCGATGCTTACTCTTCTGGGAAGAGGCCGACTAAGATGATGATGCCGAAGTAGCGACAACAGCTTCTGAAGGATATGGCTGATTTAGGCTTTCACGAATGATATCATGGGAATGAGTAACAGTTTTGCGATTCATCAAGTCATCATACTTCTAGGACTCATGGTTAGAAACCTACTGCCACTCGCCCTCGTTGTCGCTACTGCTATCTGGCCTTCCGATGACGCATTCAACTTATGCCGGGGCCAGGCCCAGCCTGAATATGTTGTTATCAACCTAGTCTTGAAGCCAGTCTTTAAACACATATCACTACTTTAGGGTGTGCCCTAGGATCCTATGATGGGGGCATTATTTGGGGAGATTAGTGAGGTTTGCCTCTTCTGTCCTTCTGTAATCAAGAAAACGCACAATCCCTTATTTTAAGGCACTTTGGAAATAGTCGGGGAACTGATTCTTGTTGAATGAGTAGGTCCAGTTTCTTCTATCCAGAAAGGGGGACCTTGGAGCCTGGCCCTGACGAGGAGATGGAGGGGCCTGTTGAGGAGGTGGAGCCTTGTTGTCCTGCCTAGGCGGTGGCGGCGCATTTTGCATGGGCACCTGCCAATTCTGAGGAAGCCGCTGGTAGTCTAGAGGCTGCGCCTGTGGTAGCAGGCCTCTGTGAGGCTAGAGAAGTGGCCCCACCAGTAATAATTCAAGCTGTCTGGGGGCCTCTATTTGGGCCACTGCGGTAGGCTCGACTCTGACAGCCCTTCTTGCTGGAATTACAGGGGGCAACGGATGTGCCTGGATGGCTTGTTGTAGGGAATCTTCTAGGAACTGGGCCTTATCAGAGAAGTCTCGAAATCCCTCAGGGTAGTTCTAGGTTATTAGAGAGGGAACCAATTCCATCTTGACATTTCCTACACAAATCATCAGTAATTTCTCCTGAGTCAGTGGAATGTCAAGGGAATATGTAAGCCCTTTCCACCAGGAAATAAAGTCCACGACACGCTCATCAGGCATTTGTTTGTACTTGAAGAGGTCTGCAGTACTCGTTTTCCATGTGGTGGAGTTGAACTGGTAGAGGAATTTCCTGCGAAGGTCCTTCCAGCTGGTTACAGATCTGATGGGAAGCTGGTTGTACCAGATGAATGAAGGCCCCTCCAATGTCTGAACAAAACAGCAGAACTTGGCAGCCTCCTACTGCCTTTTTTTGTACTTGAAGAGGTTTGCAATACTTGTTTTCCGTGTGGTGGAGTTGAACTGGTAGAGGAATTTCCTGCGATGGTCCTCCCAGCTGGTTACAGATCCGATGGGAAGCTGGTTGTACCAGACGAATGAAGGCCCCTCCAATGTCTGAACAAAACAGCAGAACTTGGCAGCCTCCTACTGCACTGGAGTCCCTAACATGGGCCCACACCTTGAGTTGAAGTGGGCCGGGTGTTTCGGCGGGTCCCCTGTTCCGTTAAAGGTGGATAAGGTGGGATTCCCGAAACCCGGAGGTGCCGACATATCATCCACCCATGCTGGATATGGATTGCCATCAGGCGGGATTGCCACCTTTCATGTTTCCAATGCCTCTAGGCAGGCAATGAGTGCCACCATTGGATCATCTGGGAAGGGGTACCTGTCTTGATAGGGATCCCTAACCACGAGTGCATTGGTGGGTTCTTCAACACGGTAAGCGGGCCCAACGGCTCATGGAGTAGTTGGTGGCACGACCCTCGGGGTAGCTGGGGGAGACTGAGCTGGGTCCCTTGGATTGTCACGTCATTTGGGAGGGTTTGTAAAGACACACCACGCCCCCTTTCCATAAGCTCTGGCCTCAACCCTGTCTGTAGGGGTAGGACAGTCACAGTCTCCTAGAGGCGGCTTGTCAAGGGGATGTTTTTCCTACCCCTGCTTCCCTGGCCTAGGATCACCGTAGTCCGATCATTTCTCTACAGCGCATTCATCCAATAGGTTATCGACCGACTTCATCTTCTTGGCAAATTTCTTGAACAATGTGGACTCATCAGGGTCTTGATCCATCTTTTTCACTAAAGCGGATGGGTCGGAGTGCTTGGAAGCTCCGATTTTCTCTTTACCCTTACCATAATTCCAGCTGAGTACTAATGCCTCGGTGGGTTCATGGAGGCCTAATAGGTTTATCTATTGGAGAGTAACCCTACCTGATGGGTCTAACAGTTGTGGAACTCCCCCATGGGGTAAGTCCCCATTAAGAATCTCCAACTCATCCTCCTTGTCCACTATGTCAGCCATGTTGACCATGACCCTTCATGGGAGCATATCCTCGACATTTCCTAGCAGGTTGGGCTGCCGCTGAATAGGACTGAAGAGGAGGGAATCATACTACCCCCAGCCATGGATTTGTGCATGGGGGAATCCTCCTTGATGATCTTTCATATTATCTTGAAACTCTGAAAGCATTGCTCTTGGAGGGCCTTGCGGCGGACTAGTGACTCGGGGCACTGGGCCACAGGGAGCGCAGCCAGATTGACTAGATGGAATTTATCGCCAATTTATTTGAAATGAGCTCGAATCCTAGGATAAATCACTCGCTTATGACGAAGGAAAAAGTTCATCGCTCAAAGGGTTTGGCGGAAACATTCAACCTCTTCTAGGGTGAGGGATTCCAGCGCGTGAAAATTCAGCACTGCCACAGGCCAGAACATCTTGGGGAATTGGTCCGCCGTGAGGATGTTCCATAAGCTTCTTGGCTTAGATTCAGGGTCTGGCCCTTGATTTCCCCATTTGTCAACTGGGGGTGGCTGAGAAACTGGTAGTGGTACTGAGGTAGACTACTGGGACGACAGGCTGGCCGGTGGAGAGTATGATGGGTGGGATGACTGGATGCCGAATCTCAGGATGTCCTCTGAAGAGTGTAATAACCTAGAAGCTATGTCGCGATAAGATGTACTGACAACCACAGTTCCTGTTTCAGGGGCTAGGTCTAATGGAGATAGGCCGTGATGCTGCTCGCCTGCCATTGGTCCCCAAAATAGCTCTATGTGATCTCTTGTGGAGGTAGAGAGCGCTTCTGGTGACGACGATGGTGATTGCATGACCATAACCTATGGGGTTGCCAAATTTTCATCCTCTTGGATATACCAGTGGAGGGAGGCGGGAATCCCATGGACCTTGTATTCTAGGAGTACTAGGATGAAGCGCCTCATTCCTTCCCCATCCCTTGACTCGGATGAGCGAGAGGAGGGTCCCCGTGCTGAGTCATACTCCACTTCAGAGTCTTAGAAGCGGACTAGTTTGATCTCTGTCCGTACCTTCACAAAATTCTTCTTATGGCGGCAATGACCCACCTTCCTACCTCATGGTGTCTCCTCAGGACAGGGCTGATTTCTGACACAAGTTCCTTTGGCTGCACTGGTATTGAGGTGGATAGGGTTTCCACCTGAGTAAGCTGGGGTGCGATGAGCACCGGGAAAAATGTCAAAGGGGATATGGGGAGGACCTCCATGGATAGTGATGGAGTGGGTAAGACCTCTGCTAGAACTGGCATGAGCATGGGGAGGACCTCCATGCTTGCTTCCCCTGGTGACCTCAGTATGAGGAGGGTTCTTGTACCGGTCTAGATGAACACGGGTATGACCTCCGTGTTGGGTGCTAGTGAGGTGAGGCTGGCCTTCACCCCTCTAGTTGCCGAGATGAGGAGGACCTTCACCAGCTACTAAGAGGACATGGGGAGGATCCCCAAGTTAAAGAGAGACTGGATGGGCAATGTCCCTACACTGGTGGTTGGGGGCAGGAGGAATGACTCCATACCCAGTGTAATGGGAACGAGAGAGACTTCCGTACTGAGGTTCACCACTGCAGGGAAGGCCCTCATTGGGGTTGAGGGTGGCACGGGGCAGACCTCCATGTCAATCCTCGAAGCGGGGAAGGCCCACGCTCTCCGTGGTAGTGGTACGAGGAGGACCTCCGTACTGGGTGGAATCGCTGCGGGTTAGCTCGCGACGACCACTTCTTGTGTTGAAAACCAAGAGAGTTGACCCAACCTGCTCATGGGGTGGTTGCGGCCTTGATCCTGGTCAGGCGCATAAGTGCCCCTGCTTAGTGTATACATAGAACTAATGATATGCGTCGGCGGTGGATCAGGCTATAGTAGCCGTCGACGATGATGCTCCTTGGCAGGCGTCTTCTTCATCTTCCTCCCGTTGCTGGTGTCAGGTCAGACAAACCGGAGCCGGCGGTGAAAGTACGTGGATTACCTTCTCTTCATCCAGCAAGACCGGGTAGCGACGCTAATGCGGATGGGTGGAAGCCCTCACTGGGATCCCTTGGAATGGGACTCTGACCGGGCTGGGCCGGATGTCACCTACCTCGTCAGCGTAAGGCAGGGAGTCATCAAAGCAATAAGGGAAGAGGCTCCCAAAATGGTTATATGTCAGCGTGGGGAGAAGTGGCTCCCTGTGTGGCCCTCGGGGGCAGCGTTGACGACGAGGCGTAAACTCTTCCAGGTCCAGGTGGTCTATATCCTGAGTAGGTATTATTCCCTCCTCCTCATAACGGCACACAAGGTCATTGATTATCCTTCGTTGGATGACCTCGGACTGGGAGATGGGTCGTCGGAACCCCATGGTTGTGGGTGTAGAGGCCGTCATAGAAGAGATGAAAATTCATGGGACTACCGTGTTGGTACTGCCCCTGCCCCTGTATTGGTGTGCAGGCGGTGACCGCGTTCCAGGTGCAGCAACTTGATTCCTAAAAAGCAGGGAGATTAACTCATCAGTGCTGAAAGAAAAAGGAATTGATGACCAATGCCCCAGTTCCATTCTATCTTCCATGACCGGTAGGAGGGATTCACACTGACAACGTCGCAGAACGGGATGTCCAACGTTCTACTGCCCCAACTTCTGGTGAGTTTCACACCAGGTCCACTATTTTCTTGACAGAACCTGGTGCCAGATAATAGGATCCAGTGACACACTAGTCCATAGATCCCTCGAGCACTACTAATCTCCATATCGAGGATAAGAAATTCACATTGGATTCACCATTTCTGTTTCTGACACTTCCACCGGGGCGCGCACATCCATCTCATTTGGTGGGATGGCGGCACTGTCTATTTCCCTGCATTACCACTTTCCAAAGGTGAGTGGCATCCACTCCTTGGTTAGGGACGTCTGATCCTTGATTGACAATGGATGATGGGATGTTGGTTCTTCCTTCCTTGGATTCCTCCTCGGAACTCGTCACCTAGTCTGTGTCTCCGTTATAGATTTAAGACGTTTTTCGTGAAACTCTTCCTAGTTCCATATCTTCATGGACACCAGTTAATTAAATTGCTTCTGTCAGGACATTCCAAGGGGTTCGGTCAGGGGAGTAGTCACGTTGGACATCACTGGTGTGTCTGGACACTGGGACACTGGCGCGTCTGGGTTTCTTCCTCTTATTATAGGGCTTCTCTAGGGAATGGAAGCTTGAGGCATCCCATGTTGAATGCAAGATATTATATTCCATAGGCATATCTCTGAGGTTTTCCTCAGCTTCCCATGTTTAACATAGGGTATACCGCAAGTTTAATGTCCAGTGGAGACGAATTAGACTGATTCGAACACTGATTAAAGTGGATCAGATGGGTGAAACCCCTAGAGGGAACACTGATGTTGGGACCAATGTGTGGTTGACCTCCCAGTTACTATTGAGGAGAATAGGGAATGAGATGGCATGATTTCACTGGGATGTGGCGGCCCAGATAAGAACCGGGATGGATGATGGATCGTTTGAATGAAGTGGATGGTGAATGAGATGGAACTATCATGACGATGATGATGGTTTTGGTCTTGAGCCTCAAAGAGTCTTCCTACGTATCCCCGTGGTAGGGAATTAAAGTCCATGTAGTTCATATGACGACGAATTACCGCTTATTGGGGTTTTCAATGGATTACCGCTGGATGGGGTCACTACGGCTTACCGCTGGATAAGAATGTCAATAGCTTACCAATGGATATGAATTTCAACGACTTACCACTAATTGAGGTCACAATGACTTACCACTGGATGGGGTCGAACCGATGGGAAGGTGGTCAGAGCGACTGATTGTTGGGCTTGAACCTCGTGGAGGATTCATACGTACCTCACCCTAGCAAGGATCAAAGACCTCATAGTTCGGGTGATAGGGGAATTTGGGGGTTACACTCTAAGGTGGACCAAGGTGTTGATGAACCGACGTGAAGGGGGTCAGAGCAACCAATGGGTGGTGGTCTTGGACCTCATGGAGGATTCCTACATACCTTGCCTTGGAAAGGATCAAATACCACATAGTTCAGGTGGTGGGAACTGACATAAAGATGGTCGGGACGACCGGTGGATGGTGGTCTTGAACGTCAGGGAGGCTTCTTACGTACCCTTCCTTGGAAAGGATCGAAGACCACATAGTTTAGGGTGGGTTTTGTGTGCAACAACTTACTGCTGACTGGGGAAACAACAACTTACCACTAATTGGGGTCCATAGTTTTACGTCATTCAAGACGGGGGAGAACCGACGTGAAGGTGGTCAGAGCGACCGAGTGTTGGGATTAAACCTCTTGGAGGCTTCCTACGTACCTTACCTTGGCAAGGATCAAATACCACATAGTTTAGAGTGGGTTTGGGGCTTACACTCTAGGCTTCCCAAGGTGTTGGTGAACCGACGTGAAGATGGTCAGGACCAATGGGTGGTGGGATTGAACGTCGTGGAGGCTTCCTATGTACATTGCCTTAGTAAGGATAAAAGACCACATAGATCAGAATGGGTGTGGGGATTACACTCTAGGCTTCCCAAGGTGGATGTCATGGTCAGTGCTTACTCTAAGCCCACGTGAGTCATGCTCGGTGTGAGAAACAAGAGACAACAAAGACCTGACGATCATGTCACGAAAGGTGTGTCCATGGGAAATGGAGTGGGGATTACACGTGAGCGCATGCCAAAGAGGAAACAGAGGCTTGTGAGTGGTTAATAGACCGAAGAGGTTGGGACTTACTCCAGGATAGAGGCCTAGTGGCGACAAAGGCCAATGGGAGAGGGATTTGGAACCGAAGAAAGGAGGGGCATGGATGATGCCTCCTGCAAGAAAATCTAGGGGCTTACACCAGGATGGTTGCCCTTTCCCCACATAGGATGCATGGGGGGAAGTCACAGTTTAACATCATGTGATGAGGACAATGGTGCTTGATAGTTTAACGTCCTGCAGCTCGAACGAGGGATGGTTCACTCCACACCCCTAGGTCATACATAACTGGTACCCTCTCCACCTTGGTGAAGGAAATGCACCGGAAATGCTGTGGCTTGGGGGTGTCATGGAGAGAACCATTGGGGGTCCACATTAGTATGGCTATGTGAAGAAGAAATAGCCGTTAGCATGCCTATGCAAAGAAGAATGAGGCGAAGCAACACAATGGGAAGTATCATCCAAGGGAATTTGAAATCACTCCGTGCAAACCTGAGGGGCCACATGGTGAATGAGTGCGTGACGCAGGGGTGTCGCGCGTAAGAGTGGTTTGAACAAGGTTCCAAAAGGTGAGGGCAGCACATGGAGCATGTCAGAGAATGGACCAAGGTAAAATAGGAAGTCTTTGCGCAAGAGGATGTGTTAGCGCGTAAGACGGGCGGTTGGCGCGCAAGTGGAACCTGTGGCATGCAAGATGGAGGTTCTGCGCGTAAAATGAGGGTTTGTGCGCAAGTCGGACTAGAGGCACACAAGAATAAGGCTTGCATGCAAGTCGGATAGGTTGCACTCAAGGACGCTTGTAGAGGGGGCCTACGTGCAAGATGAGACCCTTGCGTGCAAAGAACTTTGAAAATTTCTGAGGATCCAAGGTCCCGTCCGAAGGTGACCCCAACCTATCGCGCAACAACCATCACTTGAAGGCCATGGGTTTTCATGCAGTCATGGAAGAAGGGGTTTTCATGTAGTAGAGAGTCACTTCGTCTTCATTTTACCATCCCACAAAGGGAGGGGAGACAATTTGTTTTATAGCCGAAGTCCCCAGAGTTCCGTGCAAGGGTCCGGCGTGCAAGGGACAGGCGCGCAAGCGACTGGCACGGAAACCCCTGACGACGTCGCCTAGGGTGCGGACACGGGGACGACCATGAAAACAGGTGTTCGATGTCGACTTTGGTGTAGAACTAGTCTCAGCCATGAAAACCCCCTTTCGAAAAATCCTTGGGCATAGAAGTGGGGGCCAGAGTAGCTGGCGTGACCGGCATGAAAACAGTCGTTTCCCGCCACCTTCGGCGCGAAACCGGGCCCTGCCACGCAAACACAGTTTTTTGGGCCTTCAGTGCGAATCGGGCCCGTACTCAAACGACCGTTCATTGTCTCCTTCATAACGGAAATAGGCCCACGCACATAAACCCCCTTTCGACGATGCCTTCGGAGCAGAAGCAGGGCTAGAGCGGCTGGACGCGAAGGGTAGTGTTTTGGGCATCGAAGGCTGCTTGTGCGCGCCTTTTTCCATTTTGCGCGCGCCCACCCCCGGGCCCTAGGATCTCATTTTTTTTTTCATACTAGCTTCCTTTAGATCTCTTTAATCCTTACTAAGGGACCCTCCTCCAGATTTTGGTGTCAAAAAAACTCCATGAAGTACTACAATCTCCTAGATAATTTAGTCCCTATGTTTCTCCACTTTCATCATCTCTTTGAGAGGGAGGAAATGCACTGATTTCATGAGTTGTTTAATGATCACCAAAATTTCATCCCTACCACTAGGATTCCATTTTAAACCAATGATAAATTCCATGGAAATATCATCACATTTCCATATCAGAATGGGTAATGTCTAAAAAAACCATAAGGTCTCTGGTGCTTTGTCTTAATTCTATGATAAGTAAAAAATCATGATACAAAATAAACAATCGACCATATCTTCCCCAAAAATGAATACTGATGTATTTTATCATGATAAATCTTGGTATTACCTTGGTTAATGGACTAAAAATGATGGTTTCCACTATCTAATAACTCCTACCTTAGAGAAAAAGGAACAGTCAACCAACTTCAAAAACATGAAGCTCCAACGGGAGACCGAGACCACTCACCCAAGGTCTCCCCACCATAAATGTTTCCACTAAAGTAATGACACTCATTTTCAGATATATAATTTCATTAAACCCACTTGTAAAATGATTAGTCATCCTTCATCGAATGGAAACATACCTTCCCTTCAACTTCTTCTATTCCCAAACTCATCTTAAAAAACAAACTCATTAGAGACCACTCTTCCACTAATTCCTTCATTACTTGTGTTGGTAATTTTCTTCTTAGCACATCAACGACCACATTACCTTTCCTAGGAGTATAATAAATATCAAAATAAAAAGTCTGGAGATACCACACCTAGAGTCTCCATCACAAGTTCAGATCCCTCTGAGTGAAAATATACCTCAGGATCATATGATCAGAATATATAGTAAATCACTCCCCTAAGTGGTAGTGACTCCATGTTTTGAGTGAATGAATAATCATTTCTAACTCCAAATCTTGGGTAGTGTTGTTCTTATTATGAGGATGTAACTGGAGAGAGATTTCAGCTACCTACTATCTCCCCTGCATCAATAAAAACCACAAACCCATTCCAAAAGCATTATAGAAAACATCATAACCCAAATTTTGTTCTAGAAGAATAAAAAATAGATATGAAGTTAATATCACCTTCAATTACTAAAAAGATAGCTGAAATATTTCATTCCACTCAAACTTTACACCCTTATGGGTTAAATTTGTCATCAAAGATGCAAACACAGAGAAGTCTTGAACAAACCACCTATAATAACAAGCCAACCCCAAGAAGCTTCAGATCTTAAACACATTTCTGGACTACTCCAAAGACATAACCAATTGTACCTTTTTAGGATCCACTGAGAACCCCCCCTTAGATATAACATTACCTAGAAACTTTATTTCTTGAATCCAAAACTCACATTTGGGAAGCTTACTATATAGAATATGTTTCCTCAAATTTCTATAAATGATATAAAAATTTTACATGATCCTCTATGACTTGGAGTAAACCAAAATATTATTCATGAACACAAAAACAAAATATTCCAAGTACTAATTAAATATCATGTTTATCAATTCTATAAACATCAAAGGAGCATTAGTCATACTGAATGGTATAACCAAAAACATGAAATACCTATACAAGATCCTAAAATCTATCTTAGGTATATCCTCTTCTTAGACTCTCAAATTATGTTACCCCAACTAATGGTCAATCTTTTAAAACCAATGAGCCTCTCTAAGATGATCAAAGAGATCATAAATTATAGTAAAGAGATATTTTTTCTTGAAGGCCAACTGATTTAACTTTTTATTATCAATAAAAAGGATGAGTGTAACGCCCTGACCCCAGCTACCCAGAGTCGGTGCATTACTTCGTAACATTGTCATGATTACAAAAGATCAAGTCTCGAAAGACCGATTAGTTTAGTAGCCTTGGAAACACTAGATACATTCATAAGTCTTACATTACATCATAAAGTAAAAAAAACTACAACATCTTCTCTTCATATCCCCTTATATTATCCCTGCAGGTCATTCATAATATACTTCTTCACATCCTGGAAAAATTAAAACATTGAAAGGGGTGAACTCAGATGCTCAGTAAGGATAACAATATAGCGGAAGATTTCATAAATAAACATTAACATTTAAGGCAATGTATAACTAAAACAAAAGCCTTTTAAACTTGAAATTTAGCATAATATGGAAAAAGTAAACTGAAATAATTCCATTTACTTACTCACATGGATATTCTACTAGTCGAATAATCACATGAAATATCAATAACCACTTTCATAATTATGGAATGCAAAATGCCAGACTACCATAACCACGTAGTCAAGGCCTCGTGCCAAGACCACAAATAAGATTTTGTCAAGGCCTTGTGCCAAGACACTAGTTTGTATCATGAGACCTATCGATGCATCGAGGAGCTATAGTGGGCTCCACCCGTCACTTATTAAGTCCAATGCATTCCTCATATGAACAGGTTTAAACATATCATAAACCATAACATAATCGTATCACATAAAACATGCATAAAGGAAACATAACATTTCCACATTTCAATCACAAGATATCAATACAACACATTGATATAATAAAAAATCTTTCAAAACCATTTTCAATACCAAAATAAAAGAAAGTTAAAACTTTGTATTTATTTTTCATTAAAAAAGTGATGGCTTGTAGAGGAAGCCGAAACTCAAATAATGGTCACGGCGGCGGAGAAGTCATTGTCGCCGCATATGTAAAGAAAGAAAAAAATTATCTTTTTGTTATTTAGTAAAACGCTCCGTATAAAAAAATATTCCTTTTGAATAAACGTAAAAGTCAAAGGGGTTTATACACCGTGTAAAAGAAAGTTGTGTATAAAACAAAATATGCCTCAATGAAAGGAGATTGAGACGAAGTCCTTAAAAAGATAATTTTTAAAATAAAATAGATCTATTATGTGTATTCACTATAAGTACACATAAATAAAGTACAAATACAAGATAGTACATAATAATATCATGACATAATTTGAAAGTAGGAGATTAACCCAAAGAATGGAAATTGGGTTAAGAAATTCCCTTACCTTGTGTCCGACTTGATTCGACCGTTCTTTAACCTACTGAATAATAAACTAGAGTTAATATCTACTTTATTAAGAACCATTTTCAATTTCATTATCCCTTTTATATCACTTATTACAATGTTATGAACATTATGTAATTATTTAAGTTAATAACGGTCGTTTTGTCGATCTTTGGTACTTGAGTCAACAATAAAATTCTTATAATTACAAGTTGTTTATGTGGTAGAATATCCCTTATCTCCAGAATTATATTCATGATTTAGATGTAATATATATCATATATATCCATTATATACATTCATTCATAATATTACGTAACATTTAGAGGTAAGAAATGAAATGCACCGTTCATGGAGACGGTAAGCCGTACGTACGCATGAATGCTACTTTCATTTCTATTTCGTATTTAATGGAATGAAATCATAATAGTATAAAGGTTTATTATAATTCAAGTATAATATCATATACAATATCATTTACTCCATCCTTTATACATCCCACATATGGCATTAACGATTCAATCACTTTGAGGGGGAGGTAGTCCGCACTTCCTAAAATGAAATTATCGCGTTTACCCATAATGGAAATCATAAAGTATGCCATAAATGAGAAATAAATAAGGATAAGGAAAAAATAAACATAATATATATATCATATATGAAAATAGTGTCATCAAAATGGCCACCATTATAGGTGTTAAAAGAATTTGAACAATCATCGTTTCGTGAGGCAGTATTTCGCCACCCACAGAAACAGTATGTTCTTTAACCATTTGACAAAGGTGTGTGTAAGTGTAAAAAAAATAATTATCATAACAAAATCCTAGTATATTTTATATACTGGTTTTTTTACAAAATAAAGGAATAAAAGAAGTTTAAGGGGTTGGAGAAGAAAAATAAAACAAAAGAACATAAGAGAAAACACTACCTTTAAAACAGGTAACTCTTTTTTATTTGAGCCAAAGGCTTCCTTGGGAAGCATTCTGCCCAAAGTGAGGCTTCTAGGAGTAAGGGAGAGAAGTTGGGAGAGTATTTGGGAAGAGTTTGGCCGATCCAAAAGGCTTTTAAAGTGTGAGTAAGGTGGTATAGGTGGAGGCCTTTTATAAGTGGAGAGGAGGGGCACTTTTGGAAAGTAATAAAATGTTACTTTATTATACAATGATTTTTGGATTCTAAAGGTCCCACACTTATATAATTCTAGGATAAGGTGATAAGGGTTCTAAGTCTACTCATCCAATAGGTTTTTGACAAGTTTAAGCCTTGGATTTTACATTATCTTTTCATTTTATTTAAATCGTTAATTAATGTGGTAATCGCTGCATCATCATGGTGTCATAAATAATTTAATTTATTTAATGTCTAAAAATTATTAAAAAAATATCATGATTTAGTAAATATTTGTATCTTTCTAATGAATATTTATAGTCAAAAATATGACTTGTATAAACCCATTTAAAAATTATTTTAGTAAAACAACTCTTGTTTGTGACCTTTTTATTTTAACATTAAATAAAAAGTTGTTTATGTCCTTTTCCTACCAAAGTGGCTCCATGGGGTCCCCAAGTTGACCCATGGATTGTCTTGGTCAGCCATGACAAATCCAATTAGGTTAGGAAATGTTTCAAGCTCATCTCATATTATTAAAACATTATTTTTACCTTAAACTACACTAATTACCTCTAATCACGATTAAGAACTTAAAAGTTACTATTCACCAAAAATTATTTTAATCTCATTGAACAAAATTTTACTTCCTAATGAAAACCATGTATGTAGGATTTTTGAAATTCAAAACACAGAAGTGGTAAAATTTCATTTAAACGAAAAATCAGTTTTTATAAGTACCACTTAGTGGTTTCACTATTCATCAAAAATTGAAGTTTTTCAGAAAAATCCCAAAAATTCACCCTAAGCTATATTTGATATTGCGATTTCAAAAATGATGTATATTTTACAAAATTACAAACATGTAAGTTGTATTAATTAATTTTATAATTAATTTCCGCTGTCACAACAAATAGCGTGTTTTTTAAGAAACAATTTATATCAAAAGATTGATAATTGTTCATGCCCATTTTCAATGTTAAATTAATTCTAATGACCACCATTGGATAAAATGGTAAAAATATATTCTAATTATACTTTAAAACCAATAAATAGTATAATTTATCACAATAAATTATTTTGATTAAAAAAGTTGTTTTAAGTATTTTTCACTATTCATAAAAAATTGGGAGTTCTCAGAAAGTTACAAAAAATTCAACTTAGGATAATTTTGATATTACGAATACAAAAACGAAGTCCATTTGGAAATTTATAAAATTTCAAAAATTAGGTATTACTATTCATAACGGCTACTTTGATTGGTTGTGGTGTGTGTTAGAACTCGAAGTTGAGTACAACACACGCTACTGTATTAATCAAAGAGAAGAGTACCGGGGAAGCTTGGGGTGTTACATTCTCCCATCCTTCAAATAATTTCGTTCTCAAAATTTCATATAATATCACTGTATAAAAAGACTCGGGTGATTCTTCATCATAAGTTCCTCGGGTTCCCACATTGCCTCCTCTATCTTATGGTTTCTCCATAGAATCTTTACCAGACGAGTCGTCCGGTTTATCAGCACTTGTTCTCTTGTATCAAGAATCCCGACGGGCTCTTCGCAATAAGATAGATTGGGTTCCAGTTCTAATTCCTCATAGGTGAGTACATGCGTTGGGTCAGGCATGTATTTTCTCAACAGTGATACGTGGAATACATCATGAACTTTGGAGAGACTTGGCGGCATTGCCAAACGGTAAGCTACATCCCCAATTCGTTCTAGAATTTTGAAGGGTCCGATGTACCTGAGACTCAATTTACCCTTCTTACCGAAACGTATAACTCCCTTCCATGGAGATACCTTCAAGAAAACATGATCTCCTACCAGAAATTCCAAATCCTTCCTTCGGTTGTCGGCATAGATCTTCTGCCTACTTTGAGCTGCTTTGATGTGGTTTTGGATTAATTTCACCTTTTCCATCGTTTCCTCCACCAGTTCTGGGCCTACAAGTTTTCTTTCACCAACGTCATCCCAATAGGTTGGTGTGCGACATCTCTTTCCATATAACGCTTCATATGGTGCCATCTGAATACTTGAATGGAAGCTATTGTTATAAGAAAATTCTACCAGAGGTAAATATTGATCCCACATTCCTTGAAAGTCAAGTGAACATGATCTCAACATGTCTTCTAAGGTTTGAATAGTTCTTTCTGATTGTCCATATGTTTGAGGGTGGTAATCAGTGCTCAAACGAAGTTCAGTATCCAAGGCCTTCTGAAGAATTTTCCAGAATCTTGATGTAAAACAGGGATCATGATCTGAGACAATCGACAGGGGTACTCCATGAAGTCTCACAACTTCATTAATATACAGTCTTGCTAGACGTTCAAGTGGTAGATCTTCCCTTATAGCAAGAAAATGTGCTGACTTCGTGAGACGCTCAACAATGAACCATATTGCGTCATTTCTTCTAGGAGTATTTGGTAGTCCCATGACAAAATCCATCATAATATTATCCCATTTCCACTCAGGTATGGGAAGAGGTTGCAATACTCCACCAGGCAGTTGCCTTCCAGCTTTCACTTGTTGACAAACCATACATCTTGACACAAAATCAGCAATCTCCCTCTTCATGTTGTCCCACCAAAAATGTCCCTTTAAATCTCTATACATTTTGGTGCTCCCAGGGTGTATAGAGAAATTGGAACTATGAGAATCATCTAACAATTCCCTCTTTAAATCAGGTATATCGGGAAGACAGAGTCTCCTCCCAAATATCAAAATTCCATCTTCATACACAAAGTCCCTCAACCGCCCATCATTCACAGCTTTAATCTTCTTTTTCAACACTTCATCATCGGACTGAGAACTCTTTATCCTTTCTTTTAAAGATGGTTTGGCAACCATTTGAAAAAGTTTTGATGTTTCACCCACCATGGTGATTCCCATATCCATCTTTACTAGATCCATGAAAATAGGATCCCTTTCCACTCTCATCATGTTTAAAACTCCATGATCTTTTCTACTCAAAGCATCTGCAACCTTATTTGCCTTCCCTGTGTGGTAGTGTATCATGCAATCATAATCCTTGAGTAGTTCAAGCCATCGCCTTTGCCTCATGTTGAGTTCTTTTTGTGAGAAAATATATTTCAAACTCTTGTGATCGGTATATATCTCACATTTTTCACCATAGAGATAATGTCTCCATATCTTCAAGGCAAAGATTACAGCAGCTAACTCGAGATCATGAGTAGGGTATTTTTTCTCATGAATTTTTGGCTGTCGTGATGCATAGGCAATAACCCTATCGTTCTGCATAAGGACACAACCAAGTCCTTTGATTGATGAATCACTATAAATAACGAACCCATCATTCCCTAATGGTAGGGTCAATATAGGAGCATTGACTAATATTCTCTTCAGTTATTCAAAACATTCTTCACACTCTTTTGTCCAGACAAATTTAACCCCTTTACGTGTGAGATTCGTCAATGGGTTATCCAATCAGGCAAAATTCTGGACAAAACGTCGATAATAACCTGCCAAACCAATAAAGCTGCATACCTCAGTTATACTCGTCGGTGCTGGCCATTCTTGGATTGCCTTGGTCTTAGAAGGATCAACGGAAATTCCATCCTTAGAGAAAATGTGGCCAAGAAAATAAATCTCTTGAAGCCAGAATTCACACTTACTAAACTTCCCATATAATTCTTTCCTCCTAAGAGTCTTCAAAATAACACGCAAATGATTTTCATGATCTCCGTAGCTTTTGGAGTACACCAAGATGTCATCAATAAATACCACCACAAAATCATCTAGATATTCCTTGAAAACTCTATTCATTAGATCTATGAATACAGAGGGTGCATTAGTCAATCCAAAAGGCATTACTGTAAACTCGTAATGCCCGTACCTTGTTCGAAATGCTGTCTTCGGAATATCTTCCTTCTTCATGAACAACTGATGGTATCCTGATCGAAGGTCAATCTTTGAAAAGTATTGAGCTCCATGCAATTGGTCAAATAAATCATCAATGCGAGGTAGTTGATACTTGTTCTTTATTTTTATAGCATTGATCTCCCTGTAGTCAACGCACAACCTCATAGATCCATCTTTCTTCTTAACAAAAAGGGCAGGGGCTCCCCATGGAGAAAAACTAGGGCGAATAAATCCCTTATTACTCAATTCCTCTAGTTGTTTCTTTAGTTCAACTAATTCCACAGTGGCCATCCTATAAGGGGTCTTCGATATGGGCCTCAATCCAGGAATTAAATCAATGGAAAACTCAACTTCTCATTCTGGAGGATGTCCAGGAAAATCTTCCGGAAACACATCTACATATTCTTTCACAATAGGTAAATCCTCTATCTGAACATTCCTTTCCTCGCTATTAGTTATTTCATTCTCTTCCTCCCCAATAATTGAACTTAGTTGAGCCACTAGGGGTGGATCTAAATAATAATTAAGTGGTGACGATTCTGCTCTAAAAATAAGGTGTTCCTTATCATCATCATAAAAAATCGTAACCTCCTTCTTCTTACAATAAATCTTTGCATCATAGTCCGAAAGACAATTCATACCAAGGATTATATCAAACTCAATAATATGTATAACAATGAGATCAGCGGATAAAGAACAGTTATGTGCTCTAATGGGGACTGATTCACAAAACTTTGTTGCAATAATACTTCCCTTAGGAGTTTTGACTGACAATTCTCTTGTTAAATCAAACTGGAAATATCTAATTTTCTTAGCAAACTGGGAAGATATGAAACAATGCGATGATCCAGAATCAAATAATGAATTTTCTAAACTTGAGGAAACCATTAAATTACCTGCCACCACATCTTTTGGAGCTTCAACCTCAGCAGTAGTGATAGCATAAGCTTGGCCTTGATCCCTTGGCCTCTTCTGAGGTAAGTTCCCCTGACGCTTAGGACATTCATTTGCATAATGTCCCATCTCTCTACAATTATAGCATTCCACATTCACATCAACTTTCTTTCCCTTGCAATCATGAGCTTGGTGGCCTTTTTCACCACACTTGTAACAGAATCACAATCCCTTCAAGAAAGTACCAGGGTGTTTCTTCTCACATTTACTGCAGGACTGAAATTCAACTCTTCCCTTCTTCCCCTTATTTCCATTTCCAGATTGATCAGAAGATCTCTTCTTCTCTTGCTTTGCTTTAAAGTCATAATACTTAGAGAATTCCTTTTCCGTCTTGATAGCACACGAGACAATATCTTCGTATGTTGAGAAAGATTGTGATACTAAAGCTCGACGGCGAAATGGTTTTAACCCATCAAAGAAACGATCAATCTTACTTCTTGGGTTACGTATATAATCTGCAGCATGCCTCGATAACCTTGTAAAGTTATCCTCATACTTTGCGACATTCTCATCCTCCTTCTGCCTCAGACTCAGAAATTACCTTTCCATATCTGCTCGATGGTCACGAGGAAAGTATTTTTCTAAGAAAAGATCTTTGAACTCTCTCCATTCCATACTTGATACTTCTTCATCTTCCTTTGTATTTTGAATCAATGACCACCATTGATCGGCATCTCCAGTGAGGTGGTAAACTGCCATGATAACCTTCTCCCTTTCACTACTCCCCAAGGCATGGAATATTTTCTCTAAGGAGTTTATCCATTGCTCAGCTACTAATGAATTTGTACCCCCATTAAATGTTGGCGGTTGTTTCCTCATGAAGCGGTCTAACATTGATCCTCCACGTTGTGGATCAGGGTGATCCATACGAGTAAGGTTATTATTCATAACCTGAGTGAGTTGTCCCAGTATGGTAATAAGTTGATCAGCACCAGTTGTATCTCCAGATCCACAATAATTATCTTGAGCAGGATGACAATCCCTACACGGAGTGCGTGCATTGATACAGTTTCCATTCCTTCCACTAGGCACCATTTCTAAACAATGGAATAAACTAGATTAGTTTATGAATCAAAATACATAATTCCATACTTATAAAATACTTAACATAAATTGAACTATTTATGGATATATTCCATAATCATAAAAATGTTTTCTTTGAGGTAGTATATACTCATAACCCTTCATAGTGGTTTGTAAAGAAAACGAGAATTATCTTAAGCATATCCCCCGGGAGTGTCATAACCAAGAGTGCAGCAAGGCTTGTTGTCGTGCACCAGTTCCCGTTCGAGTCTAGCTCAAATCGGTGTTTTTGGGTTTTACCCCTAGGTACATCTGTTCCAGAGCCGCCTCTACCTGCTCGTATCCAGACGGGGATGTATTGCTCAGAAAACTCACAAAATCTCTATAATACCAAAATTCTAGGAAGTTTTTCTATACTAATCCTCAAAGTCTATCTTCGGGCTATGTGCTCTAATCAGAGTTTATCTAAATCTAGCTTCCAAGGTTAGTACTAAACTGCCTCTGATACCAACTGTAATTCCCCGACCCCAGCTACCCAGAGTCGGTGCATTACATTGTAACATTGGCATGATCACAAAAGAACAAGTCTCAGAAGACCGATTAGTTTAGTAGCCTTGGAAACACTAGATACATTCATAAGTCTTACATTACATCATAAAGTAAAACAAAACTACAACATCTTCTCTTCATATACCCTTATATTATCCCTGCAGGTCATTCATAATATACTTCTTCACATCCTGGAAAAATTAAAACATTGAAATGGGTGAGCTCAGATTCTCAGTAAGGATAACAATATAGTGGATGCTTTCATAAATAAACATTAACATTTAAGGCATTGTATAACTAAAACAAAAGCCTTTTAAACTTGAACTTTAGCATAATATGGAAAAAGTAAACTGAAATAATGCCATTTACTTACTCACATGGATATTCTACTAGTCGAATAATCACATGAAATATCAATAACCACTTTCGTAATGATGGAATGCATAAGGCCATACTATCATAACCACGTAGTCAAGGCCTCGTGCCAAGACCACAAATAAGATTTTTTAAAGGCCTCGTTCCAAGAAACTAGTTTGTCTCCTGAGACCTACCGATGCATCGAGGAGCTATAGCGGGCTCCACCCATCACTTATTAAGTCCAATGAATTCCTCATATGAATAGGTTTAAACATATCATAAACCATAACATAATCGTATCACATAAAACATGCATAAAGGAAACATAAAATTTCCACATTTCAATCACAAGATATCAATACAAAACATTGATATAATAAAAATGCTTTCAAAACCATTTTCAATACCAAAATAAAAGAAAGTTAAAACTTTGTATTTATTTTTCATTAAAAAAGTGATGGCTTGTAGAGGAAGCCGAAACTCAAATAATGGTCACGGCGGCGGAGAAGTCGTTGTCGCCGCATATGTACCGAAAGAAAAAAATTCCCTTTTTGTCATTTAGTAAAACGCTTCGTATAAAAAAAGATTCCTTTTGAATAAACGTAAAAGTCAAATGGGTTTATACACCGTGTAAAAGAAAGTTGTGTATAAAACCAAATATGCCTCAATGAAAGGAGATTGAGACGAAGTCCTTAAAAAGATCATTTTTAAAATAATATAGATCTATTATGTGTATTTACTATAAGTACACATAAAGAAAGTACAAATACAAGATAGGACATAATAATATCATGACATAATTTGAAAGTAGGAGATTAACCCAAAGAATGGAAATTGGGTTAAAAAATTCCCTTACCTTGTGTCCGACTTGATTCGACCGTTCTTTAACCTCCTGAATAATAAACTAGAGTTAATATCTACTTTATTAAGAACCATTTTCAATTTCATTATCCCTTTTATATCACTTATTACAATGTTATTAACATTATGTAATTATTTAAGTTAATAACGGTCGTTTTGTCGATCTTTGGTACTTGAGTCAACAATAAAATTCTTATAATTACAAGTTGTTTATGTGGTAGAATATCCATTATCTCCAGAATTATATTCATGATTTAGATGTAATATATATCATATATATCCAGTATATACATTCATTCATAATATTACGTAACATTTAGAGGTAAGAAATGAAATGCACCGTTCATGGAGACGGTAAGCCGTACGTACGCATGAACGCTACTTTCATTTCTATTTCATATTTAATGGAATAAAATAATAATAGTATAAAGGTGTATTATAATTAAAGTATAATATCATATACAATATCATTTAATCCATCCTTTATACATTCCACATATGGCATTAACGATTCAATCACTTTGAGGGGGCGGTAGTCCGCACTTCCTAAAATGAAATTATCGCGTTTACCCATAATGGAAATCATAAAGTATGACATAAATGAGAAATATAGAAGGATAAAGAAAACATAAACATAATATATATATCATATATGAAAATAGTTTCATCAAAATGGCCACCATTATAGGTGTTAAAAGAATTTGAACAATCATCGTTTCGTGAGGCAGTATTTTGCCACCCACAGAAACAGTATGTTATTTAACCATTAGACAAAGGTGTGTGTAAGTGTAAACCAAATCCTTATCATAAAAATATCCTAGTATATTTTAGATACTGGTGTTGTTACAAAAGAAAGGAATAAAAGGAGTTTAAGGGGTTGGAGAAGCAAAATAAAACAGAAGAACATAAGAGAAAACACTACCTTTAAAACGGGTAACTCTTTTTGATTTGAGCCAAAGGCTTCCTTGGGAAGAATTATGCCCAAAGTGAGACTTCTAGGAGTAAGGTAGGGAAGTTGGGAGAGTATTTGGGCAGAGGTTGGCCGATCCAAAAGGCTTTGAAAGTGTGAGTAAGGTGGTAGAGGTGGGGGCATTTTATAAGTGGAGAGGAGGGGCACTTTTGGAAAGTAATAAAATGTTACTTTATTATACAATGATTTTCGGATTATAAAGGTCACAAACTTATATAATTCAAGGATAAGGTGACAAGGGTTAGAAATCTACTCATCCAATAGGTTTTTGACAAGTGTACGCCTTGTATTTTACATTATCTTTTCATTTTATTTAAATCATTAATTAATGAGGTAATCGCTGCATCATCATGGTGTCATAAATAATTTAATTTATTTAATGTCTAAAAAGTATTAAAAAAATATCATGATGTAGGAAATCTTTTTATCTTTCTAATGAATATTTATAGTAAAAAATATGACTTTTATAACCCCATTTAATTTTTTTTTAGTAAAACAACTTTTGTTTGTGACCTTTTTATTTTAACATTAAATAAAAAGTTGTTTATGTCCTTTTCCTACCAAAGTAGCTCCATGGGGTCCCCAAGTTGACCCATGGATTGTCTTGGACGTCCATGACACATCCAATGAGGGTAGGAAATGTGTCAAGCTCATCTCATATTATTAAAACATTATTTTTACCTTAAACTACACTAATTACCTCTAATCGCGATTAAGAACTTAAAAGTTACTATTCACCAAAAATTATTTTAATCTCATTGAACCACATTTTACTTCCTAATGAAAACCATGTATGTAGGATTTTTGAAATTCGAAACACAGAAGTGGTAAAATTTCATTTAAACAAAAAATCAGTTTTTATAAGTACCACTTAGTGGTTTCACTATTCATCAAAAATTGAAGTTTTTCAGAAAAATCCCAAAAATTCACCCTAAGCTATATTTGATATTCCGATTTCAAAAATGATGTCTATTTTAAAAACTTCCAAACATGTAATTTGTATTAATTAATTTTATAATTAATTCCCGCTGTCACAACAAATAGCGTGTTTTTTAAGAAACAATTTATATCAAAAGATTGACAATTGTTCATGCCCATTTTCAATGTTAAATTAATTCTAATAACCACCATTGGATAAAATGGTAAAAATATATTCTAATTATACTTTAAAACCACCAAATAGTATAATTTATCACAATAAATTATTTTGATTAAAAAATTTGTTTTAAGTATTTTTCACTATTCATAAAAAATTGGGAGTTCTCAGAAAGTTACAAAAAATTCAACCTAGGATAATTTTGATATTACGAATACAAAAACAAAGTCCATTTGGAAATTTATAAAATTTCAAAAATTAGGTATTACTATTCATAACGGCTACTTTGATTGATTGTGGTGTGTGTTAGAACTCGAAGTTGCGTACAACACACGCTACTGTATTAATCAAAGAGAAGAGTACCGAGGAAGCTTGGGGTGTTACAATGAGGCTCCCATATTCATTCTTAGAAAAGAGGATAGGTGAAACCCATGGTGACATGCTAGGAAGAGTAAATCCCTTAAACTCTAGATCTGTAAGCTAGACCTGAATTTATACCAACTTAGCCGGTGCTATATGATAATATGGAATAGAAATGTGAATCGTACCAAGTAGAAGGCCTATGGTAAACTAGACCTCTATCTATGGTGGTAAATTAGAAAAATTCTCTAGAAAGACCTTGGGGTACACACACCACCACCATAAGAAGTGGATTACTAAAACAAGGTTCGATGAAATTGGGGAACATTTCCAATAATTGATATGTGATCACCCCAAAATAAGAAAAAACTGGCCCTACTCTCCCAGACCTAGAATCAAAATCACCCTAAAAGATATGAGTGATTTTATATGAAGATAAAAACTATATTCAATAAAAAATAACAATCAATCTAGTCCTTAACTCTGATCATCAAATTCATGCCAATAATAATTTCAAATATATCAATATCAAAAACCAAGAATTATCATTCAACCTCATTGTTTGCGATCATCACTCAACACACTAGAAACTTGAAACCTCATACATATTTTCCAAAGGCATGGAAAGATCCAATAAGAAATAAATACACTCCAAAAATAATACCAACAAGACAACTGGATTTGATGATATAAAAGAATGAGTAGAAACTATATCAAACAAATCTAGAACCATAAAATATGAAATAAACACAGTGCCTTTAAAATTAGACTACCCTACTTTAGATTCATAGAGATCATACTTTACCACATAAATATGTCCAATATTAGTACCCCCTAGGATTTATTAGCCACATTAATGTCCCCATTAGCCTAAGGATAAGACCCACCACCATTGGAAGCATTGATAAAAACCTATGAACCATTGGTGAGAGTGGATCGAACATTACTTCCGTGGAAAATCCTTTCAAAAAAATGCCTTAGATGTCTAGATTGTCCATAATGATGATGAGTCTTGGGAGCCTCTATAAAATTAGGGTTAGTATGAATCGGTGATCCACAATAATAGCAAACAAGATACTACTTTCCTGATGAAGACCCCAAAACTAGTCCTGAGGGAAATTGGCCAACTTTTAACTTCCTTTTCTAGGTAGAAGATACACCTTGGATAATGAAAGTACTAATTGAAGCTCAAACCAAAAATATTTTTATAGATATGTATGACTCTGCCAAAGCTACCTTATCAAATACCTCCACAAATGCTGAAATGCACATATCATTGAATAAATATAATCCCTCATAAAAAACTCAAAAATTCAAGAATTTAGGTACTCATTGGTGACTAGATCTGGTGACAATTGTACTAAATTAGAAAAATGGGTGGAATACTCCAGAATGGTATGATATCCATGTTATAAGGTTAGAAACTCTGGATTCTTTCCCCTTGTAAGGCCTCAAGATAAAAATTCTGGTTGAATTTTTCTTAAAATATACCTAGGTGAGATCCTTATGCAACTTATCTTTCACAATAGAGTCCCACTATATTCTTCATAGTCCCTCAACCATATACATAAAAAAACCACCTTAGTGTCCTCAGGAGTCTTCATAAATTTGAAGATCCTATCAATATTCTCAATCTATTCTTCAAATTCTTAGGGTCATTTTTCACCATGGAATATAGGTGGATATTTCTTAGTAAATTCTAAGATATGATCCAATACTCATACTAGGTTCCTGAAACCAGCTTGAACTAGAGTTTAAATAGTGTGGTTACCTCTTCTACCAAAGAAGGGTCCTTCAAAGGATTCTCATGAGGAACCTATCTCATAACTCCCTCACTTTTATTTTGAAGATATCTTCTAGGAGGAATTTTCTAATAATCATAAGAAAAAAACCAATCAGTCATGAGTAGATTCCAAAATCATAGGAACAAATTCTGGTATCCATATATTTTTTAAAAAAAAAGATGAATTTAAATCAATTATGAATTCTTTGAAAAATATTAAACAATAAGAAGGAACAATTCCATTTTAAATAAACCCCATATCTTGTTTATTCAAATAACCTCATCCATAAAGTCTCAATATCAGAAAAATCCATGAATACCCATGGTAACTTGATTTAAATGTGAAAGTGAGATGTCCATGAAGCTTTTATATACTTACTTCCCAAATTTCAATGGTCCAAACTCTGGTATACCAAAACACAAAAAAACACCCAGAAAATTTCAATAACACTTTTGGATGAGTATTCCCTTTGATACCAATTTATAACGAACCAACCCAGGAGAACTTGAAAAGTCACCCAAAATTGGTCCTCCACATGATGAAGTACAAACTAAGGAACAAATAACTAGTATCATGTGAAACAAAACATTATATAAAACTATATTACAATGAAAAATAGAGATAAACATCCATGTTAATAATAAATTCAATAAAAATAGGTCAAAATAGAAAGATAAAAGAAGACAAGTCTAAACATTCCCCTGTGCGACCATCCGTTACTTCTAAACCAACAAACTATAAAGATGACCAAAAAGAGAAATTGACATGCTACATAATGACCTTCACTTTAGCCGAGTCTTGAAAAAAACATCTACAACTTCCCAAATGAAAAATTATGGCATGAGCATAAATCCCAGTAGGATACCACCAAAGAATCTATACAATTTCTAATATCAAGAATGCATCAGTTCAAAATTTAAAACTAATCTAGTTTACAAATAATTTTCAATAAAATAAACCATTTAGTAAAATATTCCTTTGGTTTCCATAAAAGCATATCATATTCACCAAATCTTGGAATATGTTAAGAAATTAGGTAAGAAACCATTATTACACCATAAGATAAGCATGTATTTAATAACCATGAAATATTCCATCATATGATAAATAATCAAAAAATAAAAAATCACACCATTTGGGCTCTAACTAATGGGTATATGTTCTAGAAATGAAAGAAAATATCCAATCCAGGATTGAGGTAGATTCTATCAATATAACCTCTAGTGGAATTACACACACTAAAGTGACATAAAACCTCTTTTGGAATTACACACACAAATAGTGAGAAGTCTATTCATGATCCACCCAAGGTTACCTAATGTGATAAGTTTTTCAAAAGGAATTTCCAAACAAAAACCACCCTTTAAAGAATTTAATAAAATACTTGGTGTGAAAAAAACCATTTTTAAATAAAACCACTTTAAAAACTTATATCTTTTCCAAAAAGTCCATTCCCATGCTAAATAAAGAAATTTCAATGAACTTACTAAAGGAATTGAAAAGAACGTATGTCAATTCATGAATTAGAACCACTTGTATAGATACACCTACCTCAAGAATAGAAGAAACATAATTAACTTTGACAATAGAGATTGGAATTAAAAATATTAGCCTTCTAAAGAAAAGGAATGATGGAAAAATAAAAATGATCAATAGAAAACCCAAACTGATCACAAAACGATCCCTAAATGCAGCCAACTCCATTACCACTACCAAAAGAAGAGAAGATGATTATCAAGGAGAAGAGATAAAACCATAAAAGGAATCAAAGACTAAAAGAAAATATCCATAGGAGGAAGTGTCACCCAAAACACATCGGGTGAAGACTAAGGCTTGATGGGGAAACCTACACACAATGAATGAGATAGATTAGGTGTGATTCATGATTTAACCTGATGGGATTAAGGATTTATGTCCTAAAACCTTTACTTACATTATAAAAAAACTATAAATCATATACATTGAAAAACATTTCACCTCATGTTAAATTTATCCTGATTAATGATATTATGATGTAAAATAAGATCTTACAGTGTAAAGTTAATTTATATAATAACATAATATTTTATTACTTTTAAAATTCTAATTATATAAACTGATTCATTTATTGTCCCAACGTTGTAATTATGTCATAGTATAGACATTTATAGCATAAATGTCTCCAATAAGAAGTACCAAACAAATACCCCTATATAAAAGTTTTAGGAACATCCTGACCCCTCCAAGGCCTTTGTCACATTTATAACTTGAATCTACTTAATCAAAAAAACACATATACCTGGACTTGAGTTCATTTTTTCTCAATAAATTTTATCCATCCTTGAAAATTCTTCAGTGCACCCAAATAAGAAGGGGAACAAAAATAAGAGCCAAAGCACACCTGAAAGATGGTAATAGGGTGTTACACTGAGATTTTAGAATATATTATTATTTAAAAAATTCAATGCATTCAATAACCTATGATACAAATTAAGCTTAAATTAAGTTAATAATTCTTTATTAAAAATATAAAATGAAATAAATTAATAGATAGTTAAATTAAATTGATAAAATAAATTATTTTGGGTCAAATTCACTTAAAGAAATACCTTTGATCCATGAAAAAAACTATTTTAGACTCTTTTGTTGAATTATGAATTTCTATTAAATTTAATAATTTTGAGAAATGGTATAAAAAAACTTCATTGAATTAATTCAAGTAAAAAAACAATGTAATTTCATTCTTGAAATGATTAATAAATGATGAGTAATGTTAGTATAGTAATTCTTGGCTAAACATAAGTGTTCTATTTATAAAAACTATTTTTATTATATAAGTTTTATTAAAAAGATAATATCTTTTATTTTGAGTATTCAAATTATGGAAAAGTATTTTTTACACATGTAAAATAATGGATGATCATTCATAAGTTTTTTTTTCAATTGGTTAAGAAAAGATAAAATAATTTGATGTTAAAAAGAAATATTTTTCAAAAAATTATTTTTATACGCTCAATGTGTTTTTTTCATAATAAATTAAATTAATCACTATTGATGAATGATTTTAATGAACTTTTTGTGTATGAACCCGTGTTTTTTAAACTAAATGAAATTCCAAGAGAATTTGAATTTTGGTGATTACTGGAAGGGTCATTTCTAAAATTAAACTTCAGAACTTAAACATGGGAGTTTTAATGCTTCAATGTTTTGTTTCTAGACTTGGGTGAAGGCCCAAGAAATTTCTTAGGATGCTCAAGGAGTTTCGAGAGAACTGGTCCTGGAAAAGTAGGTTTTAGAGGACCTGTAGAGGGAACATGGTTTGTCTAAAATCGTGCATCCCCAAACAGGAAACCGTGCAGCTTATTCTATGTGGACAGAAGCTATCGCACGGGCTGTACACAGTTTTCCTAACCGTGCACCTAGTCTACATGATTAGTGGTTCAGGTAGTACCTAAAAACTATTCACCGCACGGTTGGTGCACTATTTCTAAACTGTGCGGGCTAAGCCGTGCATGGTCCCTAGGTACCTAGTAACGGGGAACACAGGTGGCACACGATTTGATAAACTATGAATCAAGAGCCTATTTTAAAAATTAAATAAATTTAATTAAATTAAAAAAATAAAATGGGATAAAGGGGTTCCTCTCCCCCTACTTGGGTCATGCGATGCATGTATCCCCTTTTCCTTTTGCTACACGCTCAAGCCCTCCTCTGACTCCCTCTTATTTAGCCGATTTAAGGTGTTTTCTTCATGGTTCTCATCCAATTCGATGAGGTAAGGCCTTCTCCATACTCCTCCTCTTTCGGCTCAGCTGATTTTGGTCTTTATGTTACCCTATATGGTTTGGCCAAAACCCTAGGTTAGGGTTAACCTGAAATATTGTGGTTTCTTCTTGTGTTAGGGTGTTCGATACCTCCATTGAGATTTCTGGGTTCATGTTCCAGTATTCGTCGATGAAGGTGGGGCATGTGCGTTTGATTTGGCTCACCGCTATCATTTTGGATAAGGTTCTGAACTTTTTGTTTTGTTTTTCACCCTTAAATTGAGAGTCTTAAGCTGTGTTGAGTCTCTAAAATTGATTATAGAGAGTTTTAATCCTCCTTGGTGGTGTGAAAACACATACAAAGGTATGTAAGTGTGTGTGTATATATATATATATCCCCCATGCATATTCCCTCATGGTGAGGGGAATACATGCTTTGGATTAAAGGATATATATATGTATAATAATGTATGTGCGTATGAGTGCGGGGTATTTTAGAGTGGTCACTACCTAATCAAACATGTGTCATAAGTCGTATTGGTCTTCTACTTGAGGTAGGATCCCTATCCTCAACATTTTTATTTAAGAATGGTTAAAGTGATTCTTTAAATAAGTTAAACTATGAGTTTCCTTGATTTTAGAACTACAAAGATTGAATAAAATTCTTAAAGGTGATAAATGACTTCTTGATGAATAATATCATTTTTTATAATAAAACCCCTTTAATGGAGGTGTGCTTACTTCAAACCAAAAAGCATTGATAATTGTTATATAATTCTTAGTTATGGTTTGAGTTTTTCATATATCTTCTTATTGGTGTTGATATATGGAATGTTAGTGCATAGACCCATTGATGTTATTAATTGATGTTTCCCACATGAGTTAAATGAGGAATTGGAAATATATTTGTTGTTAAGAATTTAATTCTTATTATATCACTTTCTACCCATGCGATTTATGTTTAAGTCTATGCCATGAGATAAATTATTAATCTTGAAGTAACCCTTGGGTTTTCTTATCAAATGTAACTTGGATGGATTTTGGCCTTTCACACCGTTTGATGTGCCTTTTTACCCTATTTCATGGAATTCCAAACATGCAGTTGATTCTGCATAATTATTTGTGAATTAAATGGATTTAATGGGAAGGGATGAGTGACCACAACCCTTGGCCCTTACTATGTGATTGCTTGATTAAGCATGTTTTCCCTTCATATGGATATGCCCATGTGAGATAGACAGTACCACACAATGTAGTAGGTTATTAAGTTTAAGAAGCTTGTTATAAAGTTTATCCTGCATGAGTTAAATGATAACTAAGCCATGTGATAGCTTGATAGGCTTGTTAGGCTTGTTATATTGGAATTGTCAATGTGAGTATTTAAATGGATTTTGAATTTCTAACCTCTGTGAGTTATTTTGAGACCGTGCTATGTGATGAATTGATTTATCATGAGGATCATGTTATCATGTTTTTCCCATATGATTAAATGAATGGAAAAGCCTTATGAGGTTGGAGAATGCTTGAATCACCCTCTTGAGGTGAGTTTGTTAAAGGATGATCTTGGTTTTCACCTCAACATGATAAATGAATTGTTTAAATATAATTGAATTGATTAAATGGTTAAGAGCCTTAGGTGATACATGGATTCATATTAGAATGGCATGGACAAACTCAATTTCCCTTAACCATGTTTATGCCAAGACTGATACATGGATACAATTGAAGGATGCCATGGATAAACTCTTGAGGTTTGACTTATAAGCTGAGTGATACATGTATTCATATTTGAATTCCATGGATGAAATCATATGGGCTTTTGACTTATAAGCCGAGTGATACATGGATTCATATTAGAATTCCTTGTATGGACTCATAGGGGATTTTGACTTATATACTGAGTGATACATGGATCCAGTTATATGAGGGATTCCATGGATGGACTCAAGGGGAAATGATTATATGTCATGGGTGATACTTGGGGTTTCCATATAGGAATTCCAAGGAGGGACTTAGATGACATGGACTTTATCCCTCACCTAGAGAGATACTGGGTTTCTAATAGGTTCACCAAGGACAGGCTTGTAGGGTGTTGGTTGATATTATACCTTCAGTGATACTTGAATTACAACTTAGGAATGCCAAGGATGGACTTACGTTCTTAATTTATTAATGAATGAAATGAATCAATTCACACGTATTCCAATCCAAATCACAAGATTGGATTCAGTCTTGATTATTCCTTATAGATGGGCTAGCTAGGCATCTTGATTGTATCTTATGAGGGAATGTCGGGCTATGTGCTGAGTCTCAAGACTTATTTAATTAATGAGTTGAAAGCTCATTTGAACGTGATAAAACGTAATAGGTATGACTATTAAATCAGAGACTTCTCACTTAAATGGGTTTGATTAAACATATTTGAGTATACGTGGAAGCCTGGACTTTATAGGTAGATTACTTTTGAGTACTTCATTACTTGTTATATAACTGCTTGCACACTGATAGATTTTCATAGCACATGTTAGATTGGGCTTGACACTGTGGGTGCCATCCTACTGAGATTTATATATCACATCGTGACTGGGCACCATTGGTACCTAAGTAGACCTACTTGTTTGCAGGTATATGGACCTTTGTTGTGTTGTATTTATTGAACCAAGATGTTTAGAGCAAAGGATTGAGCTGGAGCTCAGGATGCTCGTGGAGATCGCCCTTATGACTTTACTGTCATTTTATTTATTTTTTTACTAAAATGTAATGCATGATTTTAGTTGCAATTTTAGATTATGTAACATCATATAGAATGCATGCATTGTATGAACTAGATTTGTCCATATTCTTGTTTTCAGTTGATATTGCATCTATCTTCCACTGTTAATTATTGCTTTATACTGCTTCTGCTGATATCTGAGTTTTACTATCTTATTTACACTATTAACTATGAGTATGAGGGTATAGTTTCCCCAATAAAATACCTTTACACCCTCTCTAATAGTCTATAGCCTCTGTCATATAGGGAGACGCTCTTGAGGCCATGTGGCGACCAATCCAGCTACCAATTTTGTGGTAAGTTGGGACATGATGTTACAAAGTGGTATTAGAGGAATTCTTCATTTTGTCTTACTATTTTGGGCTGCTAGACAAGAGTTTAGAAATGTATCATCACTTGGTAAATATCTATGCTTGGTACTGATCATTCCATGTATGGTAAATGAACAAGTGGACATGGATGGGCATTGCTGTTATACTATTCGATGTTACAGTTGATATGATTTCACCTTGAGTGAATGGTATATTTTCCATGGCTTATGGATTTATGGTATTTTAAACTTGGTCAAAATGGAAAGGAAGTGACATAATATGAATCATATTAGACACATAATAAGGAATTCACATTCCACGCAATGTAGCTACATTAGTAGGTTGCCTGCTAAGTATGATTGTGTGCCTTGAGTAATTCCATGTTAGTTTTGTACCTATTGAGGTAATATTTTAGCATGTCTATTTACTTATAATGTGTTTCCTATGGTGTAACATGCTTATGTGATTATCTTCTATTATTTTTTTCTCATTATCATGCTCTTGGTGTGTACTTATTATAACATTCTCTTTTTGATATATGAAAATGGTTGCATGGGATGAGATTTGTTAGTTGCAGTTTAAGCGGGAGCCAGTTTTCAATCGTAAGGTGTATGGGCACCTTATGATTGGAAAAGGGTAACCTGTATACTCAAACCAACTCTGGATCTTTATAAATGTTTATAGAAATTGTGGAAATAAAAAAAGGTTACTAAAGTTAAAAGTTAAAGTGAAATGATTTCAATTAATGGGAGCCAAATACAAACTGTAAGGTGTATTGGCACCTTATGGATCGGTAGATGGCCACCCATATGATTGAGAGTTTATATAACCATGGTATATTTTGGAATTGTTATGATAATAAAATCCATTATGTTTTGAAATTGAATGGATGGTTAGCTTTGAAAATGCTCAACTGGACCCAAGTAGGTCAGTTGGGGCATGCTTTTATAAGATAAATTGTTAAATTGTTTATTCTTTCTATAGTTAAACAACTGTTATTGGGTTACTTTTTAAAGAATCCATGTTGGTTTAATTGGAACCTCATAGGTAACCTTATAAGTTAAAATGAATTTATATGCTAAATTTCATTATTATGCCAGAAATTCAAAGAATGCTAAATGTTTAAAAAGGAAGTTGATGAGACTTACTTATTTTTTCTTTGAGCAGTTAGCTAAAGTGGATACCAAGTGACATGTTTTATAAAATGTTTCTTGAAGTTTTGTTTAAAATTATTTCAAATGTTTAAAGGTTTAAGTGAATTAATTAAATGGATTTAAATTGGAACCCGAAGTGGTTTCCTCTATTTAGACCCTTGTGAAAGGGTAGTTAAAATGTTCCCAGTGGTATTCCTTGGAACAAAGACGTTAGAATTTGTATATAGGATGTTTATTTTTATCAATGGGTAAAATAAAAGGGTATCTTGATCCTATTTTAATCTATTTTTTTGTGACCTAGAGATAGGGTCGATGCTTATGCTTCATAAAGGGCTAGCCCGTGGTAGGTAACACCCTTTGAGATTGATGCCTTGCTTTCCGCTACGAGATTTCTAATGTTGGTGCTGCTCAGGTACTATTTCCCTAGTAAAACCTTTGTTCTTTTAAAAGGTTAAACTTATTCAGATGGGTTTTAATTGCATCTTGAACCTTGATATGGGAGAGAACATCGAGGAATTATCAGTTTAGTAGGTTAGACCTGCCTCGAGCATGGTCAGCTACTTAAGAGGTCGTGTGAACCTCTCTTTTCTTTAGTGATGGAAGAATTAGTACGTTGTCATCCGAGTTAATGGTTTTATATGATGATGTTATTTTGATCTAGTTTCTGTGTGATCCATATGATACTTGATTATATAGGGAAGATAGACTATGAAAAATATTCGGGATGTGCTATTTTCTCTTGTAAACATGGGGTAATATGTGTTGGTATAAGTGGTACCCATTGAGTGTTAAATGTTAGAACATGCCATTTGATTTTGGTTAAATAATTGATCTCTGAGATGTTTAGTATGTTCTCAGATCATCTCTAGAGTAGAGTGACCTGAGCGTTGGAAAAATAAGTTAGTCCCACTACTCAAGAGAACTTTTGAGACTCAAGTGTTTTGAAATGTCGGTCAGCTTGATTTTGGATTTCATTCCAAATTATAACATACATGATCATGTATTGAGGAAGAGACATGTCAGTTGTGGTGGTTACATTCCCTTACAAATAGAAGGAGTACAACCTAAGGGTACCATTTAGAAATGGTTGGTTTTCTCGAATTCCTTTAAGGCTTGATAGTTTTAAATGTGTGTTGGTTCTTTCTTAGCAGTACGACATTCATGTGGTTGGTAGTGTATGAAACCTTTGGAAAAACCATTAGTATTGGATGGACTTAATTGTTTAATCTTGAGAAATCACAAGGCACCTCGGTTAGTAAAGGCTAGTGATCTGTTAATTACGATGCGTTAGTAGGGTGAAGTTGATCTTTTTTCAGTAGGCTGACTAGTAGTGGTTTGGATGTTCTTTTTTGGTGATCCTGAAGATCCTCTTAGTGTTCCTAATTAGTGAACATCATGTCCCCTATCTTGATTTCCTCTTAGATACACTAGGAGAGTGTTGATCTTACACTAAACTAATGTTTTAAATCTATAGGGCTATTTTGATATTTCTATATGTGTTGTACGCTGGATGTGTGGTTTTTGCTGAGGCTTGGTTAGTCTTGAGTGATACTTGGGTTCTAATATAGGAACACATTTTATATACTTTTGGAAACCTTCCACATCCTTTGATGTGACCACCAGGTGGATGCTGCTATGGGATCATTAAATGTTCTTATGTGGGCATTTTGTATTTGTATCAACCTCTCACTTATATAATGGGGTATGGGATACCAAGAGATAGTTTCATGGAATCCAGTGGGTTGACTATGTGGTTATTCTGAACATGTTTTCGGGCTCAGATGTAAATATTTAAGGGCAACTTTTCCAATGGGATGGAACTGGTCTATACCTTCTTTTAAGATGAGGCACAACAGTTTTAAATGGCGAAGTTTTGGTTTGGTCTTGAAATGTCACCAAAAGTCAGGTGTGATATTTAGAATTTTATATTGTTGTAAATTCATGAGCCATGAATTAAGGCATTGAAATTTTGTTAAAATATGTCAAAAGAGTCATTAAAATTCTTAGGTCGTGCTTTTAAAGGCAATTATAGCTTTGGGGAAAAACCCTAATTAGGAATTGGCCTCTTTCTGATGTTTAAATCCTAATGTGAGGAGAACCTTTGGATAGATGTTAAAAACATAATGACGTGATCATGTATTTAGTTAATAAGGCTTGGGTAAGTGCTGCTATGATGTTTTAGTTGGTCATCGATCATTGGATCAAGTTTTGATGGCATAATTTCTATGAGCTTAAAGGGTACTTTAAGTTGTGATGGGCATTTGTAAATGTGCAATAGCCATTTAAATAAAACTTTATGACCCTTGAAGGTTGGGTGATGTATTTTTTGTTTCTGCAAGGCTTCTTGGGGATGCTAAGTTCTAAGGTTGGGAGTTTGTAGGAACCCTTGTTTTTGAAACAGGTGAAATTCTAAGGAAATTTGAATTTTGGTGATTAATATATGGGTTGTTTTTAAAATGGAACTTTAGAACATAAATAAAAGAGTTTGAATGCTTCGAAGTGTTGTTTTTGGACTTGGGTGAAGTCCTGATAACTTTCACAGATGGCTTGAGGATTTTTGGGAGCACTAGACCAAGGAAGGAAGGTTTTAAAGGACCTGTAGAGGGCACATGGTTTGTCTAAAACTGTAGGACCCATAGTAAGAAACTGCACGACTTATCTTAGGTGGAAAAAAGATATCACACAAATTGTGCACGATTTTCCTAACCATGCACCTAGCCCGTACAGTTAGTGTTTTCGGTATTACCTAAACACTATTCACCACACAGTTAGTGTGTAGTTTTTAAACTTTGTGGGCCAAGCCATGAAGGGTTCCTTGGTGCCCAGTAAAGGGGTACATGGGCGACACATAGTTTGATAAATTTTGTGGACTAAACTATGTTTGAAGGCCCTATTTTAAAAATAAAATAAAATAAAATAAAATAAATAAAAATAAAATGGGTGAAAGGGGTTCCTCTCCCCTTACTTGGGTCGTGCAACGGACACACCCCCTTCTCCTTTGGTCGCACACTTGATCCCTCCTCCAACTCCCTCTCCATAGGTTGATTCAAGGTGGTTTATTTTTGGTTCTCATCCAATTCAATGAGGTAAGTCCTTATCCCTACTCCTCCTCCTTCACCTCGACTGATTTTGGTCTTTCTGTCACCCTATATGGTTCATCCGAAACCCTAGGTTTGAGTTTTCATGACCCCCTCCCTCTAAATATGCCCCTCCTAGGATGTAAATGAAGAAAGGGTGATAATGACCCCCTGAGTCCCACCTCAAGTAGGCCCTGGTGTGGCAACCAACACTAAGGGTATACAAGTCTCACAAAATGGAAGGCATTGACCTTTTTAAAGAAACAATATCAGGATATAAGACATTTCATCCCAAAAACAACTCCAAGATATATGTAAAAGAAAACCAAAATCCATCCCACACACATGTTTAAAATAAAACTGTTACAAGTGTAATAAAAAAATCAAGTACATACCAAAATTAAAAGTTAGGCAGCGACATAAAAACTGTCAATATCAAAGCTAATAAATTCCAGCACGGTCTATGAAGTCCTCATAGAAACTTGAAAATAGTTTTATATATGTAGGGTGAGAATACATGTATACTTAGTAAGAAAAAAATCCTCCCAAACACATGTGAAAGAAGCGTATGAATTCCCTTGTGAGAAAAATAGAAGAACCAAACAACACCTAAGAAGGTATATTAACCACCCCAACCTCACCAAGGCATTCTCACCAAATAATGCATGTCAAGTAAAGTAACATAATGCGCATCAATAATAGGGTACCCCACACCACTTTCCCACTGATTAGCCACTCTCACACCCTAATGGAAAACGTCCTGGTGATCACACATCTTCCGAACACACCACATCACAACCCATCTGCACACACCTAGGCCTCACAACCACATCACATCCTGACCGCAGACACCTGGTCCACATACTATATCACATCCTACTCGCAGAAAACTAGGCCACATACCACATCACATCCTACCCATAGACACTTGGGACGCATACCACATCACATCTCCAAAACACCTGAGAAAGCACAACACATCTCATCCTAAAGACACCTAAGAAAACACAACACATCTCAACCCGATGACACCGTAGAAAAGACAAATCGTCCATAAACACTTAGGCCCCAAAAACTACAACTTTCCTAAAGAACCTTGGGATATCACTGCCTAGAAGAATGATCATGACCGAGTGGGTGGCCGGTCATCCATCCTCCCATTAGGATGTTTGGGAAAGACACCATCCCCTAGGATGATGGGGGTGTTCGACACATAATGATCAACTAGGGTGGGGTGCGTATAGAAATCACAAAGGAAAATACCGAGTATATACTCATAGATACCAAACACTCATCCCAACCTATGATTTCTCAAACAACCAACCATATCTCAACACTTCCAACCTTGCTACTACCTCCAAATGAAATTACCACACAACAATCCATAACTTCTTTCCGATTCCCGACCAATTTTGTTAAACCATTACCGTTCTTCATTTACAATTCATTTATTCATTCTATTAACCAAACCATCCCAATCCAGTCCAAAAAATTATTAATCAATTATTTATTCCTCTATTCCATTACTATCTGGGTAACTACCAAGAAGAAAACATAAAAAGAAACACAACAAAGGACAAACATGGAGAAACCCTGGGTGAATTACCCATACCAACCAAAAAAAGTCCCCAAATCTCAACCATATATAAGAACAAAACAAAAGAACAACCTTATTGTAGATCCATTGTACAATAATGCTCATCCATTCCACAATTAATCAATCTCTCAACCCGAGATTCCATTACATGGTCAGGTTGATGTATCGTCTACAAGTTCATCCACCACACCGCCAAAACTAACCCACAACACACACTTGTGATTCAAAAACATACCACAACACAAACCAGAGTGTATCAAAAAATAACAACATAGAAACTTCACATTACATCTATCCCACACACACAACCACACTATCCCACACAACCATCACCCCACATACCAAAGTATAACACAATTCTAGATTTAAAGAAGCATCCCTTATTTAATTACTCTTATTAATTCAACAGTTTTCATAGAAACTATGTAGTCCCGGGGAATTAGTTCATTAGTCAAGTGTACATGATTTACCGGTTTCCATTTAGGGTGATACCAAAACAACCATAACCAAAGAAACACACACAACATATATAACCTATGAAAACAAATCCAATAACTACCACCATTTTTAACAGGACATTTAGAACGTATAATCACAATAACACAAATAATAAGTAAAGCTGTGAAAAGCATCAAATAATCCATTATACCCTTTTAGTCCAATTGTCTAGTTCTTTATCTTTGATTAAGCCAGTACAACCATAATAAAAGGGTAAAAAAATAAAAAACCCCTCCCACATATTGCACAATTAAAGAGAGATAAGAAAATCCCTACCTCAAAGGGGTGTCAACTTTCTTCGCATGAGAATGGATCACATTAGGTTATCTAATCACCTATCCCACTATATCTACATAAATCCGAGGATTCCGTGACACCACCACACCAATAACAACCGATAGGACCCCATTAGGAATCATGGATAAGAACACGCCATGGAATGATGAGGAGATATGGAAGATAATGAGGCACAAACTAAGAGAAATTGCTAGAAAATGAAGGGATAATGTACCTTAGACCACCACAGATGGACAATGAACAATCCCCAAGATCAAAAAATTGAAGATAGAGGAAGAGGGTTCAAATAACTCCTTAGGGAACCTAGGGTTTTTCTGGAATGAGAGAGATTTTTGTAGTGGTAGGATTTGTGAAAGCAGGAGTGACTGGAATGTTTTAAAACATTACAACATCTAGGGATTACACGACGTGAAATCCTCTTTCATGTTGTGAAATCCCTTGAGGTCCACTTCGGACAAAAAACACATCGCCTATCGGTTTAATTTTATTTTTCAGACCCCCAAGTATTTGATGCCATGAATCCCTCTTTCATTCCATGTAAAAGTTAGCATGTCGTCAATCTTTCCAGACAAGGCAAAAAACCAAACTTCATGCTATGAAATCAACTTACATGACGTGTAACATTCTTACTTATATCTTTTAACTACCAACTTATCAAAAATACCTCTGAACCTCCTCCAAGCACTTCCAAAGACCAAAATCACAAAGTAATAGACTAGGAAGCCACAAACCATTACATTAGATACCTCTAAAATGATTCTCATCCTCTATAATCCAAAACCAAGCCCAGGGAAAAAGGGGTCTAAACAACCACCCAGCAAGATACCTATCAAGGATCTCTCTACACTTGAAACACAGCTAACAACCAAACACATCAACATTTAATGATAAACCACCCTGTGTTGTTCGAAATCTAGAGTAGAAACCTCCACATCCAAGAAAACCTCTTCCGACACCTGTAACTATGCCTTATCACATCAACCCAAATGACCAAAATACACACTACACAAGCACAACAACCACACTATCCGAACACATGAACTAGGGAATTCCATCCTCTATATCAAGATACTATCCTCTATGGGTGGTACTGGCTCACCCGCACGGGTTTAATAACATCATAGTTAATGAATATCAATTAGGAATATGTTCCTCCCCTTTCCACACACTAGGACTTCATCATACATTGCACCACACACAACACTATCAATGGAAAACAACTCATCACATAAAACAATGTTCAAGAATTAAATTTCAAAGAAAAATAGAACAAGAAAAAACTCAAAATAGATCCGAGTACTGGGCGTACATCTATATTTACCTCTCTTAAGTACTCTCCTCTAGGCCACAATGCCTCTACAACACACAGACTAAAGGAATGGTCTGTCCATGCAGCACCTTCTCCCGATGATTGTGGATCTCTATCGGCCATTCCACGTACATCGCGTCATCCTCAATATCCAAATCTCCCCATTAAATTACATGAGAGTCATCGTGTAGATATAGAGGGATCTATGAGACATGGAAGATTTCATGGATCCTCTCCAACAGTGGTGGAAATTCCAATTGGTATGCCACCTCTCCAACTCACTCCAACACCTCGAAGGGTCTAGAAAACCTAGGTGAAATCTTTCTCTCTCTTCCAAACCTCCACTACCCATGTTGAGGGAAAAACTTCAAAAACATGTGGTCCCAAACCTTGGAATCCTAGGGAATCCTTCTACATTTTAAATACGACTTATTCTAGTAATTCCCTGATTTCATACCCTCACGAACAAGCTGAACCTTCTCTATCATGATTTTCACCAATTCTAGACCATGAACAACTACCTCCCCAACTTTCATCTAGTACAATGGAGAATGAAACAGTATCTTGTAAAACACCGAAAATGGATTCATGCCAATGGAATAGTGATAGCTATTATTATAAGTGAACTCTACCAAGAGAAGGTTTTGTACCCAAAATCCACCAAAGTCTAATACATATGACCACAACATATCCTCTAATGTCTGGATAGTCTGCTCTGTCTAGCCATCTGTCTGAGGGTAGAAAGTAGTGATGAGGTGTAACTGGGTTCCAAAAGCATGCTATAATCCCCTAAAAATTTGTGAGGTAAAATGCACATCCTGAAATGAGAAAATGTACCTCAAAACTATGTTCAAATGCACTACTTCATCCACATACATCTTGGCTAAGGCATCCACTACGCCCAACTCCTTGATCACTAATTAGTGAGTTGATTTCATCAGCTGATCCACTACTACCCATATAGCATCATAATCACACTGATACCTGGGTAACCCTATGATGAAATACATCATGATTTCATCCCACTTCCACTCGGGGACATCAAAGGGATACAATAATCCACCGAGAACATGGTGCTTAGACTTTACCCTTTAGCAGACCAAGCATCTTACCACAAACTCTGCTACAAGCCGTTTCATCATGAGCCATAAAAAATTCATCTTCAAACCATGGTACATTTTATAAATTACTAGGTGTAACGCTAAAGGTGAGTATTGAAACTCACAAAGAACTCCCTTGTGCATTGCTAACAGAAAAAAAAACCTCACACAGAACAACATCCTATTTTGAACAACCTTCGACCATCCCTTTAGAGTATCGCCATGGCCAACATGATTGTACAAAACCTCTACCTCTGAGTCTCCACACTGAGACTCCTCCACTAACTACATTAGAGAAAAATACACTATCATCTGGAACAAAAAACCTCTACCACCATCCATTTCTCAATCTAAGTAAAAGGCTTCCAAATCCTGCATCACTTTCCAAGAGTCTATAGATTCCCAAAAAACCTCCTTCTACGACTTTATACTCAAAGAATTGAACATGAAATTCACCTTTCATGAGGTGAAGGAGATCTAAAAATTGTAGTCCTGTAGAAATTCCATCCGCCTCCACTAATTTTGATTTAGATCACACTAGGAAAAGATATACCTGAAACCCTTATGATCTATGGAGACCATAAAGCACTCCCCAATGAGGTAATTTCACAAAAAATTCAGCACAAACACAACTTCTTCCAAATCCAAAACATGATTGGTATAGTTTTTCTCATGGGGGAATAACTTCTTAGACCCATAAGATATCACTACTTGTTATTTCATCAAGACACATCCAAAACCCAGACATCAAGCATCACAAAACACCTCAAATATCACCCCTTACTCTGAAAATTAGATCACCGGAGCACTAACCAACTTCCCCTTTATATAACTGAATGCTTACTAGCAATGCTAACTCTACAAAAATCTTGGTCCTTTCTAATCATAGTTTTCAATGAAGCTACAACTCAAGATAAATTGGGTAAAAATATCTGATAATAGCCAGTGAAACCAAGAAAATAGCAAACTTATACCACATTCATGGGTGCTTCCTAATAAACAACTGCTTTAACCTTTGACGGGTCAACTGCCACACCCTATTGGGACACCACATGCCCAAAGAAATGAAACTCTCATGTCCAGAACTTACACTTAGAAAACTTTTGGTAGAGCTGGTGGCATCGAAGAATATGAAAGATAGTTATGAGATGATTGATGTGCTCCTCCTCTGACTTTGAGTAGACTAGGATATCATTGATGAATATAATGATGAATTGGTTTAGAAACTCATAAAATATGGAGTTCATAATCCCCATGAACATGGATGGTGTGTTCGTAACACTGAATAGTATGACTACAAACTTGAAGTGCCCATACCTTCATATGAAAGCAGTCTTCAGGATATCTCCCTTCTTCACCCTCAACTGGTGATATACATACCATATATCGATCTTAGAATACCAAATTTCCCCTATCAGCTAGTCGAAAATATCATCTATAGAGGGTAACCGTTCTTGGCCATCACTTGATTCAACCTCTAGTAGTTTATGCAAAACCTCAAACTACTATCCACCTTCTTTGTGAACAAAACTGGAAGACCCCATGGTGACACATTGGGCTAGATATAGCCCTTCTTCATTAGATCATCTATCTGAATCCTTAACTCTCACAACTCAAAAGGTTCCATCAGATAAGGATCCATCAAAATTAGAGAAGCACCAGTCTACAAGTATACCCTGAACTCAACATCACTTCAAGGGGGTAGAGTCACAACCTCCTTAGGAAAACAAAATCCAAGAAATTCCCAAAAACTCTAGGAACCTCCACCATCACAATATTTTTTGATTCTACTAAAATCTCATCCAATAAGGAAAGAAGAGGCTCTATACACTGACTTCCAACCCAAAACTCCACTCACAAATAAAAACAACACACCGACCATCCATGTATGAAAACAAAAATATTATATGAATGTAGTTGTTAACAACATAAATGGAATACCACTAGTCGATGCTGATAATGACATCATATGGCTGCATCTATAGAAAAAAAATATCCCCATGGGACTGATGCGGTCCCATCATCAGTCTACATCCCCATCAAACATCAAACAAGATGGTATAACCTCTGACTAGAATACTCAACACCAAGGGCATGATAAGCCTCTCCATGCCTAGTCCCAGAGCAAGGGATAGATAGGGTGAAACAAAGGAGTGCGAAGCTCCTGAATCAAACAAAGCTGATCGTACCTCTAACAATCTGTGGTCCTAACAGAACTGCTACCTCTACTGCGTGCAACTAACCATGACCATATCCTATGCCCCTCTATATATAAACTCCTACATGACCATAATCAGGTCTAGTCCCATATAGAAGATCCTAAGGTTGGCCTCTACCTGCTACATCTACCATCAGTGGATCAAAATCCTACTGTCCCTACTATTGAAACTACCAACTGAAAACTGCTGCTGAGGTTGGAACTGAACCTGTTATACTCTACCAAACTGATCTCTAGAAACCACTGGGCACTAATTTTGAAGATTTACATGGAATCTACAGACATAAAACCTCGACCCCAACCTAATAGAAAGAGCATAAGAACCACTAGAACCAAAAGGTTAGAAAGGAAACTGCCGAGGTCAACTCTCTACCAGTCAAAACCTCAAAGGTCTTAGTGCTTGAGATCTTCCACTGACATCCCTACCTCTTGAAGAGTTATACTGGCTACCCTATCAAAATATACCACCATTAAAGTGAATAATATCAATCATCTTTTCCTTCTTCTGAACCTCAAGATAAATTGGAATCATAAAAGAAGTAACAATATAATGGATAGAAGGGTGGAGGGACTCCTTAATCCATCTCGCACGAGACTCCTCAGCTGGAAAGTGATACATGGTGAAGATAATAATATCCTTGAACTTGATCCCAAGTTCCCACACTGACATACTCCCATACTGAAGGGAGAAAAACTCCTATATATTCTCATTCTTTATGGTTGATGAGAGGAACTCCGCTTGAAATTCCTTCCAAAAGTTGACCCACCACATGTCTACCACCTTCCTCTCCCCTAGGTGTAGCATCCACCACTAATGCGCATCTCCTCGCATCTAACTAACCTCAAAAGGACCCTAATACTCTATTAGAGCATAGATCAAACTTAAGGTGATCTCAAGATCCTCGAGCCAGATCTCTGTCTCTATGTCCTAAACACCACCCTCATAGTTTCCCAAGTATTGCCGCTTTAAAGCATGTAATGTTCTCTGCCACTAGTCATCCTCCTTCACTAGATGAACCCTCATACGATTAACTAGATCATCTTACTAATCCTCAACTGCCCAAGCCACATGCAGACAATAACCAGGTTCCACAGCTGAAAGGTAAATAAGGAATTCCCAATCCCGAGTAGTATGGAATTTTATTTAAGATTTATTTTAACTCATTTAACTCATTTCTTTTCATTCATTCCCAATTTCCCAAAACACCTAATTCAGACAAAACACAAGTCATTATGTGGCATATAAATTTCCTAGGGTCTCTAACCTTCAGCCGGTGTAGCCTCACTTGGTCATTCGGTAGGCTCAGAGTCCTTGCATTGGATCATGGTAGGCCCTAAAATCCCATGTCCTAACTGATCTTCCCTGGCCTATGTGATGCACCAAAATAACATGACACTGTTTCCCTACCAACCCATGCAATCTTCACTGTGCCTAACTCCAAACTCCATACTATCTCTCAACCATTAGATCTGATACCATTATGTCATGACCCCTACCTCCAAAGATGCCCCTCCTGTGCTAGCAATGAAGAAAGGGAGATAATGAACCCTCGAGTCCCGCCTCTAGTAGGACCTGGTGTGGAAACCAACACCAAGGTTATACAACTCTCACAAAATGGGAGGCATTTCCCTTTTTAATGAAAAAAGATCATGAGATAAGTTGTTTCATCTCAAAACAACTCCATGATATATATAAAATAAATGCAAAATACAACCCACATGCATGTTTAAAATAAAACTGTTACAAGTGGAATAAAAACTCCATGTAAATACTAAAATTAAAGCTAGGAAGTGACACAAAAACTGTCAAGATCTGAGCTAGTAAATTCTAGAACGGTCTGCGAAGTCCTCCTGGAAACCTGAAAATAGTTTTATATACATAGGGTGAGAATACATGTATACTCAATAGGAAAACCAAAGTTTCTCATACACATGTGAAAGAAGCATACTAATTTCCCTATGAGAAAAATAACAGAACCAAATAGCACCTAAGTAGGTATACTAACAACCCTAACCTCACCAAGGAACGATCACCAAATAATGAAAGTCAAGTAAAGTAATATAATGCACATCGATAATAGGGTACCCCACACCACTTTACCACTAATTAGCCGCTCTCACACCCTAATGGAAAATATCCTAGTACTCCCACATCTTCTGAACACACCACACCACACCACATCACAACCCACCCACCCACATTTGGGCCTCACAACCACATCACATCCTTCCCACAAACACCTGGGCCATATACCACATCACATCCTGCCCACAGACACCAGGGCCACATACCGCATCACATAACTCCCACAGACTCTTGGGCTATATACCATGTCACATCCCAAAAACACCTTGGAAAGCACAAAATATATCATCCTGAAGACACCTGGGAAAACACAACTCACCTGCACAGACCTAGGCCCCACAAACCATAACCTGCCCAAAGAATCTTGGGCTGTCACCACCTTGAAGAAGAAGTAGAGAAGGTCAGGTGGCCAGCCATCCATCCTCCCACTGGGATGTTTGGGAAATACACCCTCCCCCGTGATGATGGGGGTGTTCGACACATAGTGCTTAACTAGGGTGAGGATCGTATTGAAATAAAAAAGGAAGATACATAGTATATACATATAGATACCAAACACTCAACCCAACCTATGGGTTATCAAACAACCACCCATCTCTCAACATTTCCAACCTTACTACTACCCCTAAATTCAATTACCACACAATAAGACACACTTTCTTTCCAATTCCCAACCAATTTTGTTAAACCATTACCATTATGCATTCATAATTAATTTAGTCATTCTGTTATCCAAACTAAACCATGCCAGTCCCAATTTTATTAATAAATTATTTATTCATCTATTTTATTACAATTCGGGAAACTACAAAGAACAACACATAAAAAGAAACACAACCAAGGACAAACATGGAGAAATTCCGGGCGAATTACCCATACCAACCAAAACAAGTCCCCAACTCTCAACCACATCCAGCAGAATAACCAAAGCACAACCCGATTGCATCCCCACTACAAAAAACTACTCATCCATTCCATAATCAATCAATCTCTCAACCTGAGATTCCATCACATGGTTAGGTTATTTTATCATCTAAAAGTTCATCCATCACACCACCCAAACCAACCCACAACACACAGCTATGATTCAAAAACATACCACAACACAAACCAGAGTGTATCCAAACATCACTACATAGCCACTTCACATTCCATCTATCCTGCACACACAACGAAACTATCCCAAAAAACTATCACCCCACATATCAAATCATAACACAATTCCATATTTAATGAATAATCCCTTATTTAATTCCTCATGTTAATTCATAGGTTTTCACAGAAATTGGGTAATACTGGGGAATCCATTTATTATCCAAGTGTACCTGATTTACCAGTTTCCATTTAGCGTGATACTACAAAAAACACAACCAAATTAACACACACAATAGATATAAAAAGTGAAAAAAATCCACCAACGACCACCATTTTTAGGAGGGTGTTCATCCTGTATAATCAAAATATCACAAAAAATAATCCTAGCTGTGAAAAGAATGAAATAAACCCCTATACCATTTTAATTCAATTATCCAGTTATTTATATTTTATTAATCCAACACAACCATAATCCAAGGGTAAAAAAATCAGAAAACCCCGCCTGCAGGATTTACAAATAAAGAAAGATAATGGAATTCCACCTCAAAGGGGTTTTAATGTTCTTTACACAAGAACAGATCACATAATGGTTCTCTGATCAGGTATACCACAAGATGTACATCCATCCAAGGATGCCACGAAACCACCTCACTAAAAAAAATTGAGAGAGATCCCATTAAGATTCATGGATAAGCACATTCCATGGAACAACAAGGAGATATGGAAGATAACAAGACCCAAACTGAGGTAAACTACAAGAAAAAAATGGAGAATGTACCTTGGATCACCATAGATCTCCAATGAATGATCACTGAGATCCATAGATTATAGAGGGAGGAAGAGGGTTTAAATAACTCCTTAGGGCACTTAGGGTTCTTCTGGAATGAGAGAGATTTTTGTAGCCATAGGATTTTTAAAAACTTGAGTAGTTGGAATGTTTTAAAACATTACAGCATCAAGGGATTACACAACGCGAAATCCCCTTCCATGGAGTGAAATCCATCGAGGCTCACTTTAATTGAAAAACGCATTGCCTATCGGTTTAATTTTATTTTAAAGACCCCAAAGTATTTCATGCTGTGAATCCCTCTTTCATGCCATGTAAAAGTCTTCACATAATGAAGCTTTCTAGGAAAATCCATGGAACCAAACTTCATGCTTTGAAATCAAGTTACATGACATGTAACATCCATGATTTGATATTTTAATAACCAAAATTATCCAAACACCCTCATATCCTCCTCCAATAACTTCCAAAAACCAAAATCACAAAGTAACAAAGTGGGAATCCATGGACCATTACAAGGTTTAACCCAAAAACTTGTTGTTTATTCCAGTGTTAGGGTGTGCGGTACCTCCCTAGAGACTCTTGGGTTCATGTTATGGAATACTAAGCCGAAGGTAAGGAAGATGGGTTCGATTTGGCCCACTGCTATCATTTTAGGTAAGGTTCTAAACCCGCTATTTTGTTTCACACCCTTTAATTGGGAGTCTTAAGGTTTGTTGAGTCTTTAAAATTGACTATAGGGAATTTTTATCATCCTTGGTGGGGAAAAACACATACATAGGTATGTATATATATATATATTCCTCGTGCATATTCCCTCATGGTGAGGGGAATATGTGATTTGGATTAAAGAATATATATATGTATAAGAATGTTTGTGCGTGCGACTAAAAGGCGGTTTATAGTGGTCACTGCCTAATCAAACAAGTGCTGAAAGCCGGTTTGGTCTTCCTCTTGAGGAAGGATCCCTATACCTGACCTTTTTATTTAAGAATTATTGAAATTCTTCTTTAAATAAGTTAAATTATGATTTTACTTTATTTTGGAACTACAAATATTGAATAAAATTCTTAAAGGTGATAAATGACTTGTTGATGAATAAAGTCATACTTTTATAATAAAACCCCTCCAACAGAGGTGTGCTGCCTTCAAACAAAAAATTAGTGATAGTTGCTATATCATGCTTAGTTATGGTTTGAGTTTTTCAAATATATTCTTGTTGGTGTTGATATATGGAATTTTAGTGCATGGACCCTTTGATTTTATTAATTGATGTTTCCCACATGAGTTAAATGAGGACTTGGACATATAGTTGTTGTTAAGCATATAATGATTATTATATTGCTTGTTTCCCATGTGAGTTATGTTTAAGTCTATGCTATGAGATAAATTTTTAAGCTTGAATCACCCCTTGGGTTTGATTATTAAATGGAACATTGATGGCTTTTGGCCATATAAACCCTTAGTTGTGCCTTTTTACCCTATGTCATGGGATGTCATGCATGTAATTTATTTGAATAATGATTTTTGAATTAAATGGATTGACTGGGAAAGGATGAGTGACCATGACCCTTGTCCCTTATTATGTCATTGATTTATTAATCATGTTTTTATTTTTTATGGAAATGGCCATGTGAGATAGACACTACCACATCATGTTGTAGGTTATTAATCTTAATAATCTTGTTATAAAGTTTTTCCCATGCAAGTTAAATGATAACTAATCCATGTGATAACTTGATAGGATTTTTAGGTTTTTTATATTGAAATTGTCCAAGTGAACATTTAAATGGATTTTGAATTTCTAACCCAGGTGAGTTATTTTGAGACCATGCTATGTGATGAATTGATTTAGCATGGGGTGTGAATTATCATGTTTTTCCCACATGAGTAAATAAAAGGACATGCCTTATGAGGTTTTCCAATGCTTGAATCACCCTCTTGAGGTGAGTTTGTTAAATTATTATCTTGGTTTTGACCTTGGCATGTTAAATGAATTGTTTAAATTGAATTGAATTGATTAAATGGTTAAGTGCCTTGGGTGATATGTGGATTAATATTAGAATGCCATGTATGGACTCAATTTCATTGAACCATTTTTATTCCAAGAGTGATACATGGATCCAATTGAAGGATTACATGGAAGGACTCTTGAGGTTTGACATATAAGCCGAGTGATACATTGATTCATATTAGAGTGCTATGGATGGACCCATAGGGTCTTTTGACTTATAAGATGAGTGATACATGGATTCATATCAGAATTGCATGGATGGAATCATAGGGTATTTTGGATTATAATATGAGTGATACATGAATTCATATTATAATGCCATGGATGGAATCATAGAAGATTTTGACTTATAAGTCGAGTGATACATGGATCAAGTTATATGAGGGGTGCCATGGATAGAATGAAGGGGCAATGATTATATGTCATGGGTGATACTTGGGGTTTCTATATAGGACCTCCAAGGACAAACTCAGCTGACATGGACTTTATACCTCACCTAGAGAAATACCGGGTTCCTAAGAGGTTCGCCTGGGATGGGCTTGTAGGGTATTGGTTGATATTATACCTTGAGTGATACTTGAATTACAACTTAGGAATGTCAACGATGGACTCATGTTCTAAATTGACTGATGAATGAAATAAATCAAGCGATGTGTCTTCCAAGACAAAAAAAATCTTGTATTCATTCTTGAATATTCTTTATAGATGGAATGATTAGGCATATTTATTGTATATTATGGGAGACGTTGATTGACGTGTTGGGTCTTGAGAATTATTTAATTAATGAGTTGAAACCTCATTTGAACTTGGTAAAATGTAACAAGTATGACTATTAAATAAGACAATTATCACTTAAATCGGTTTGATTAAATATATTTGAGTATATGTGGGAGCATGGACTTTATAGGTTGCTTACTTTTGAGTACTTCCTTAATTGTTATATAACTACTTTCACACTACTAGATTTTCATAGTACAAGTTTGATTGGACTTGACACTATGGGTTCCATCCTATTGATATTTATATCTCACAACTTGCTTGAGAACTATTGGTACCTGAGTAGACCTACTTGTTTGTAGGGATATGGACCTTGCTTGTACTATATTTTATGTACCTAGAAATTGAGAGAAAAGGACTGAGATGGAGTTCAGGATGATCATGGAGATCACCCTTAGAGATTTGATACCATTTTCTTTATTTTTAACTTAAATGTAAATCATGCTATTAGTTACTCTTTTAGATTATGTAATATCATCTAGCATACATGCATTGTATGAATTGGAATTGATTATATTCTATTTTTAGTTTATATTACATCTTTCTTCGACTATCAATTATTACTTGTTCCTCTTCATGGATGGGAATGAGCCTGTAAAGGGATATTCATTCTAGGGTTTCCCATCATCGACGCCTCCTCCATTTCTCTTGGGTTGGCACGGTGCACCACCTCGTTCTTGGTGAGATCGTGGCGGAAGATCCCTTGTCACGGTGGCATCATGCAAATTCATGGAATAGGACATCTCAACTTTTATCACCGTTTCTATCCTATTAATTTCCCAAATACCTCTTTAGTAGATAGAGCTTCCCATGGAATCATGGTGATGGTACAAAAGATGAGATCCAGCTTCAGCGGCCTGAGGGATGCCGCCTCGTCTCTGGTGTGTGTGCATAGTGGTTCATCGTGATCTTTGCGAGTGACCTGTTTGGCAGCGACAAGTTCTGGTTGCATGGGACCTCCTTTTGGCATGCTGGTGATGGTTTTTATTTCATTTTATGAAATAATTTTTTGGTTTTTGTATGCGTTTCTATGGTTCATGATGCTGAGTTCATGACGACTAACAGCAAGGTCCTTCTGACGATCTTTGGAGATGGTTATGGTCTTTGAAGACTGTTTTTTTGAGATTTCATGATTTATATTTTGATGTGTTGAGGATTTTATGTTTATTGGTCTATTCTTGGTGTTGTGATTCATATTATTTGGTGATTCAATAGTTTTTGTGATGGTTTTGGTATGTTTTATTTGGTGGTTTGATTTCCAAGATGCTCTGATTTTGGTTTTGGCCTCAGTTGTCCATGGATCAAGGGATTATGCAACCAATTTTCTACAAGAATATTCTACAGATGAGGTTTAGGGAAGGAGATTTCACTATCTCATGGCTATTAAGAATTGGATGTTTGAGAGGGTATGGCTACTACCATTGGTACGAGGCTGATGTTCTTTTTCATGGGACATCTAGCCGTGCAATAATGAGACAATGGAAGATGGACTTAATGTTTTTGTTACTGGGAGAAGATTATCTCTTGTAGTATAGCTTGTTTTTGGTCTTGGGATTTTGTTCCATTAGGGCCTGATTTTTGTTTAATTCTTGATGTCTTGATGGGTTCCCCCTCAGCCCTTAAAAGGGGATCAATCTTAATAAAAAATAAATTTTTAGTCAGTTTGTCAATTATTACTTTATACTAATTGTTCTATTATATTAGTTTTACTATATATTTACCACCTTTTACTTTTATTATGAGGATATAGTCTCTCTAATTAACTACCTTTACATACTCTCTACCAGTCAGTAGCCTCTAGCGTATGGGGAGATGCACTTGAGGCCATGTGAAGACCAGTCTAGCTACCAGTTTAATGGTAAGTTGGGCTGAGACGTTAAATGTTGAAAATATATTCAATAAAATATATTAACATTAATCTAATGGTTTTTACTAGGAAATGAATAAGAATAAATTTATTTTTATGTTTAGAAATGAAATTTTCAAAAAAACTGTTTTCATTACGTTTTGTGTGCTTATTTTAAATTTTATTTTTACCACCTATATAAATTGAATTCAATAAAAACGGAGTCTATATTTGGAATCAAAATATTATAATTTAGTTATAAGGGAATTTTATTTTTGGTTATAATTAATAGTTACATTGTTAAGAGTTAATCACCATGGTATGGGTTAAAATGTTTAACGAGGTAGTTAAACTAAGAGACAAGACTTTAATTATCACTAGAACTTGTCTATGTTTGATTGGTTGAGTGGATGATGACCTTAACTTATCCAATCTTTGAATTTTTTTCCATTTGGTGTCACATTCCCAAGAAAAAAACTTTATATTATTTTAAATCATTGAATATTTACAAGGGTGTCACTCCCCTGACTTATAAAAAAGAACCTCCTATTCTAACTTATTCACACACTTTTAGCACTATAGATTGGAAAATACATGATTTAATATCTTCTTGAATTTCCTCCCACTTCCCATATTTCCTAGTCTCACTAAAATACTATCCTAAGAAGGATTAAGGTGTAATCTAAAGGAAGAGGTAATTGTCTTAACTGAGTACTTTCATGTTTCTTTATCACAACCGGACCTATCAGGCCCCACTTGGCCAAAGATAAGCTGAGTGTGACTACCCCAATCCCACCTCCAATAGGCTAGGGGCTATATACCAACATTGATTAAGAATTACACTCACATGGGAGAAATTATCCTAATGTAACTATACTCTCACACACATTTTCAAGCCCATACAATTATGGAATTTAAAATAAAACTGATACCAAATGCATGCACACTTATAAATCCCACAATCAAAATATAAAGAAATATTGTAAAGTGATAAGGGAAAAATACAGTCCCACTATTTTTTTTAAATAAGTCCAACCTAATATCAATAGGGTAATACAACCAAATGTGGATCCTAGAATGAACCATAGTTTGTCTAGTCCAAATTCTTAGCTCCATCTTCTTCTGGTCCACCGAGAACACCATCGAATGACTGGTCATCTGCATAAGAAACAATACGTCCGAGAGAGCCAATATAGGGGTGAGTGTAATAACACCCAGTAGGACACCATGAAATCACTAATCACAAATCATCAAGAGTAGTATTCCACTCATTATAGGTATATTTCAACATCATAAATAAAAATAATATATAGATATACTCATAGTAGGCACACAGTCTCAAGGTAAGGTCACAACCATCTTTTATTGCATAGGATTCATGTCTGAAGGTTCCATATAACACCCATCTTGGAGAACATTCTCCATGAGTTAGATAACACTATTAGAGCCAGTATGAGATATCATGATCATTGGGTCTCGTCATAAGAAGTGCATACTGGAAGTCTGAAGATAAAAATACATAGATGGAAATCACACCTAAGGTAATGGGGTATACCAATAACCCAATCTATTTTAACCCGCTAAGTAGGGGATATAAACCTATGTAGTGTTGGTCATGATGATTCTGAGAACCCCACTTAGGGATTATGATGACATATTATCTCACTTTGGGCCTCATGAATGGATTCCTACAACTCTATCTGAGACTGAAGTTCCTCAAAGGGGATTACCATCCTTTTTATTGGACACAATTCCATAATAAAACCTCAGGTAAAGGATCAAGGGAACACACCCTAAAGAAACTTGTCCCAGCTGATGGTAACAAGGTATAAAATCCAAATTTGAAGAAGTACATAGAATTTAATAGTAGTACTTGGTGTGTCCCTTTGAAACTAAGTCTACCTGTGTACTAGGCCATGTAAAATTACACGACTTAGCCCATGTAATCTATCCATGCCGTGTTCTTGACCATGTATGTGTCTATGTATCCTCTGTGATACATTTCAATCCATTATGTAAGGGTCACATAGTGTGTGACATGTGTCACATGATTTTTGATAATTCTATTCTCTGGGGAAACCCTAGAACTGTAATAGGGCCCCAGATGATGTGTGATTCTGGATTACACGCCGTGTAAATCGTGACTTCCAGAAATGCATGGTTCCTCCTCCATGCATTCCCACACCGCCTCCACACCTAGTATCTCCATTTATCTTTCCAAAAGATTAGGGATATAGTCCAACTAAGGCTCTTCATTACCCGCTCTCTTGAAATTGTGCCTCAATCGGCTTGTAAATCATCCGTTGAGCTGCACCGTCATCACATATTGAAAACGTGAAGAATGTGTATCCCAAAATTTGACCTATCAACCCTCCTCTATCATCATGCATCATAATCATAGACTTGATTTCATATTTAACTTTGATATTTATTCTTTATGTCAAATAATGGTCACACAATAATCAAATACCAAGTATTCATCAAACCTCAGACCAAAGGAATTTCCCCATGATGAATGTGAAAAGAACGAGGGTAGAAATGAAAATAACACAAACATAAGGAGTGAAACATGATCAATGTTCATGAAATCCTCATTTAATTTCTATTAAAATGATTAATTAAGATATATAATATAATAAAAAATATAAATCCCCAATCCTAGATAAATCTAACTCATACCCACAATATGATCGATCCATGAATCAATTCATCAGTTGATTGATTTATGTTGATCATAGGAAAAATCAAACAAGGATAAATCTACATAAAAAATGTGATACCTTAGTTTGGATCAATCATTGGAATATAACAAATCCATTTCATTATCGTTAGCGAGATCCTCAATATTCGTTGCACACTGATTGATGATCCACGTTCCCGTAGTTGTTCATCTGAGAAATATCCCCCAAAAATCACTCTCAAATATCTAGTTTTATGTTATCAATCTTGAGATTTTTCCATAGCATCATATTTATATACAAATATTAGGTCACAATAATATTTTTATAAAATAAATAAATTATTTTATTTATTTATTAATCTGCATGACTATACTCAACTTGAACATTCGATGCGCTTCAAGGTTATGTTTCAACTAGGGAAAAACCCATGATCTAAACTCAATGAAGGAATTGGTTTGATGATTTGAGTCCCCATTTGGTAGTTTTTACACTATTTTAATAAATCAGTGTGCACATGAAATTTAATATATTTAATACATTTCAAACATCAATTCTGGGTTCACCAGGTCTTAGAATCACATTCTATATTATCCACTATTCACCAATATATCGGTAGATATATTCAAAGAATTTACATGGAAAAAACAAAGACGTTACACCCTCCCAAACTTAGGAATTTATGTTTTAGAAATAAAAAAAGACTACAAAAAGAGATTTTGGTACTGAATATGCATCTGGGTATCCCATCACAAGTATTCTCCTGAAGATTCTTATGATGCCACTGAACACGCACTTAAGGAATCACTAAACCACATAGGATATTCACTTACAAATCCTCAATCTCTATAGGGTACTTTTCAAAAGTATCTCCATCCTCAATGTCCAAATCGCTCTAGTTGATAACATGCAATGAGTCATGCACATACCACCTCAACCGTGACACATGGTTGACGTCATGTACCCGGCTAACTGTTGGGTAGAGCTAATATGTATCCCACCTCACCAACTATATTTAGTATGTATAAAGAACCAATGAATCTTAAATATATCTTTCGACACCACAGGAAAACATGGCCTCCCATCTCAAACACCAAAAGCCTTCATTGTCTATTCATGTAAGAATTATTATGACTCTATGAATTCTAAATCCACTCCTGTATGATATTAACCTTCTCTATCATGGATCTCACCAACTCTGGGTCCATAATTGTTGCTCTCCTAGGTTGGTCCAGCATAGTGGTGACCTACAAGGTTACCCATACAAGACCTCAAATGGAGCCATATCGACGATGTAATGGTAGCTATTTTTTCACAAAAACTTTGCTAATGGTAGGTGATCCTACCAACTACAGCCAAAGTCTAACATTCAAGCTTGAAACATTTCATTCAGGACCCGAATGGTCCACTTAGTCTATCTGTTAGTCTATGGGTGAAAATTTGTGCTCAAATGCAACTAATTATCAGAGGATTTTGGAAATACCTTCCATAACCAAGATGTGAAGAGAGTATCACTATCAAAAATGATTGTTGCAGGAAATCCATAGAGATAGACTATCTTCTGTATGTATAGGTATCCCAATCTATTTAATAAACTATGCTCTTAGATAGCTACGAAGTGAGATGAATTGTTGAGTCAGTCTATAATAACCCAGATAGAATCATGTACTAAAGAATTATATGGAATCCACATCATAAAGTACATAGATATCCTACCCCAATTCCACTATAGAACCTTAAGGGGTTGATCTAAACCCACTATAAACTGGTGATCAACCTTCGCTTTCTGAAAAGTAAGGCATTAAGTAACAAAATATGTAACTACTGTCTTCATCCATGGTCACTAAAACTGACATCATAGGTCTTGGTTCATCTTCATTTCACCCAAATGTACCTCCAAAAGAGATGCATGAAACTATTTCAGAACCTCCTCCCACAACATCACTGGTACCATCGTGCATCCTCTAGAAAGGGTGATGTACTCCACACATTAATAAAATCCATCAGGATCACATATAATGGATATATGAGTACATAGGGTCTCACAATCGATATCTACATGATAAACATCCCTAGATTGCTGTAGAAGTGATGGGGTAACAAAAAATTAATGGAGGTAAGTTTCACCATATCTATCCATCAAGGAAAAATGTAACGAGGCCAACTATTCTGATTCCTCACTCAATAACTGCAAACAAGATCTCCTGCTGAGAGAAACTACTACCATGTTCCCCTTCCCAAGAGTATATAAAATCTCAAAGTCATATTCCTAGAGGAACTCTAGCCATCAAATCTATAACGCCCCGACCCAAGAATCCAGAAGCTAGTGCATTATTTTAATACATTGGCATGATTACAAGGAATGAAGTCCCGAAGGACCGATCAGTTTAGTAGTCTTGGAAACAAGATACATACATAAGTTCAACATTATAACTTGAAAATAAAAACTAAACTAATTTATTCCATTAGAAACATCCAATCTTAAAAGATTATTCATGAAAGTCACCCATAACTTACTTTTTCATATCATGGGAAAATGAAACATAAGAAAGGGGTGATATCAAATGCTCTTTAAGATTAAGCAATATAGTGGAATATAACATAAAAATTAGGCATGGTGAATAATTGAAAACACATGCCTTTACAAATAGTAAACATGAACACTTTATGGCAGGAATATGAGCAGAGTAAATAATTCCATAATAAAACATAGTCATGGGTATTCTACTAGTCGAATAACCATGTGAAATATCAATAGAAAATCTCATAATGATGGAATGCATAATGTCGGACATCATAACCACATAGTCAAGGCCTCGTGCCAAGACTACAAATAAGATTTTGTCAAGGACTTGTTCCAAGATACTAGTTTGTCTCATGAGACCTATCAATGAATTTAGGAGCTATAGCGGGCTCCACCCGTCACTTACTAAGTCCAATTCATTCCTCATATAAAAGGGTGAAACATAATCTAAACATTTTTATTAAAACTAGCATACAAAATATCAATACTTTAACCAAAAACCATGAATGGAATAAAAATAGCACACCCACAGTCAAACACAACTCATTCAATACAATATGGATTATTGTATTATAATAAATCAACCTCAATCAAGAATAAAATACACTGAAGGATATTTACATAGATGAAAATATTCATTAAAAATATTTCAGAGATATATCCCCTTTTTCTTGAAAACAATTAAAAGTCTCAATATTTATCAAGAAAGTGTTTAAAATAGATTTTTGAATCAAAGTGTCCCATACCACTTTGAAACTTTTAAAAGGAATTTCAATTTTAAAACATTAATGTCCATATAAATAAAACCTTAAAACCATTTTTAAAACATGGACATTAATGAGAAATATTTAAAAGAATAAATTTTTAAAACATTTAAAATGATATTTTAGTTAGAGTTCCTAACCAAATGAGAGACACTTGAAAAAAATAATTGAGTTAAAAAAACATTATAATATCATGATAATAAAGTGATTCATGATATACTATGTCAAATTTTAGTATATAAAACTAATAAAAATTAATTTGTGCATAACAACAAATAAGTCTCAATGGAATGTGAGTTGAGATAAATTCCTTTATAAAGACCGTATCCTTAGGTTAAGGATAAATCAATGAAATAATTATGTGTGAAAAATATAAATACACTCAATATGATTGGATATTTAGTGTAAATAAATCAGGGGATATTCACACATATTCTTGTAAAAAACACCAATGACTTGGATGTTTAACTCAATGAATGAAAATTGAGTTAAAATTACTATTATCAAGTTTATATCGATGACTTGAGAATTTATAAATGGAGTGATTATGTGTATCAAAATTACATCCACACAAAGGGGAGTAGAAATTACTAAATAAGTAAATAATTAGTGATTTTACACATAATATTGGAGTAAAGTAATCAATGAAGTTTGCGTAGAACCGAATGAGTGGAAATTGAAATTGGGAATTCTCTTACCACATTGTAATCAATGGAGTCATAAGAACAAAAGTTAATAACCACCAAATTAATCACAGAATACCATGAATATAAATAGAATCATGATAATATATATCAAATGGGAGTACACAATACACCACATGTGATAAATAAGTGGTGAACAATTAAAATCTCACAAAATTAAGAGTGAGATAAGAAACCCCTTACCTCAAGTCTGACTTGTCTTGTATGTTACTTGTTCTTAATGAATAATAAATTAAGTTAATTTCAAATCGATTAAGAAAATTTGTCAAGTTTATTATTCCTTTTATATCAATTATTACCTTGCAATAACAATTAGGTAATTATTTGAGTTCATATTGGATATTTTATTGATGTTCGGAACTTGAGTCAAAATGAACTTGTTATAATTTTAATTTTTCCATGTGGTCAAAATTAAATTATCTTTAGAATGATATACATGATTTAGATATTATATATATATATTATATATCCAGTATATATATGTATTTATAACAATACATAACATTTGGAGATAAGAAATGAAATGCACTGTTCATGGAGACGGTAAGCCGTACGTACACATGAATGCTACTTTCATTTCTATTTTTTATCTTAATGGAATTAAAACATAATTATACATAGGTATATTATAATTCCAGTATAATATCATATATAATATCATCAACTCCATCCTTTATACATCTCACATAAGGCATTAACGAGTCATATCACTTTGAGGGGGCGGTAGTCCGCACTTCCTCAAATGAAATTATCGCGTTTTACCCATAATGGAAACCATAAACAAATGATATAAATGGAAAATACATAAGCATAAATAAAACATAAACATAATATATATAATATATAAATAAAGTTCTATCTTAATGGCCACCATGAGAGGTGGTAGTATATAATTGAACAATCATCGTTTCGTGAGGCGTTAGTTTTCCATCCACAGAAACAATATGTTCTTTACCCATTAGATGGAGGTGTGTGTAAGTGAAGTTTGAATAATTATCATAAAAAAATACTAGTATATTTATAATACTGGGTTTTTTCAAAAAGAAAGAAATGAAATAAGTTTAGGGGTTGGAGAAGCTAAATAAAATAAAAAATTTAAGAGAAACTGTTACCTTTAATTCGGGTAACTCCCTTTGGTTTGAACCGAAAGGACCTCTTGAAGGGAATTTTTCCTAAGGTAAGGCTTCTTGGAGGAAGAGGGGGATATTAAGAGATTATTTGGTCCGGGTTTGGATGATCCAAGAGGCTTGAGATGTGTGGGGAATGGGTTAGAATTGAGGGATTTTTATAAGGGGGAGGAAGAGCTCTTTAGGAAAGTGTGAAAATATTATTTTATTATATATTTATATTCATTTTCTAAAGGTCCAAAACTAATTAATGTCAAATATAATATGAATAATGGTCTAAATAAAATCATCCCATAATAATTGGCCAGGTTTTGGATGTTATTTTAATATTTATAATCTTATTTATTTAAATAATTTATTAATGGGGTAAATACTGCATCATTTTTGTGTCATAAATAATTTTATTTATTTGTTGTCTAAAAATTATAAAAAAACTACCATGATCTAGGAAATATTTTTATATTTCCAATGAATATTTATAGTATAAATTATAACTTATATAACCTCATGTAAAAATTAATTTACTAAAAGATATTTGTTTGTGTCATTTTGGTCTTTACTTTAAATTAATTAATCTAAAGTGTCATTATCACTCCCACGTGGCTCCATGGGGTCCCAAAATAGACCTAAAGATGACCATGGTCATAAATGACTCAACTAATAAGGTTAGAACAAGTGTTAGGGTAATTTTTTATTATTATAATATTATTTTTACCTTGGATGACCCTATTTACCTTTAACCGCGGTAAATAAAAGCCAAATGTTACTATTCACCAAAAATTATTTTCATCTTATTAAACCACATATTAATTAATAATAACAACCATGTATGTCAGAGTTTAAAAATCCAATTCAAATAAGTAGTAAAATTTCATTTAAATTAAAAATTTAGTTTTTTAACTACTACTTAGTGGTTTCACTATTCATCAAAAATTGCATATTTTTTCAGAAAACTACCAAAAATTCAACCGAAGCTATATTTGATATTACGAATTCAAAAATGATGACTATTTTAACAAATTAAAAACATATAAGTTTCATTAATTAATTTAAAATTAATTCTCGTTATCAAAACAAATAGCATGTTTTTAAGAAACAATAACTATCAAAAGATTGATACTTGTTTATGTCCAATTTCAAAGTGAAATTAATTTCTAATGATCAAAATTGAATTAAATGGTAAAAACATAATATAATTAAACTTTAAAACCAATTAAAAAGATAATATAACCATAAAAATAAATTATATTAAAAGTCACTTTTGAATTAAAATGTAGTATTTTTCACTATTCATAAAAAATGAATTTTATCAGAAAAATACCAAAAATTGACCCAAAGTAAATTTTGATGTCCCAATTCTAAAGAATAATTTTATTTTTTCAAATGGAACATATGAAAGTGACAAAAACAATATTTAAAGAGATTCCCCCATTAAAAGGTGGTAAATCAACCTTTTAAATTAAATTATGTTTAAAATTAGATTCATTCACCTTTTAAGCCTCTAAATTTTTTTTAGATAAATATAAAAACATTTAACAAACATATATAATAATTTTGTAGTTAGTTATGTTTTTTCCCACCATTAAAACGGCTAGGTGTTAACTACCATTTAAAATAATAATATTATATTATTAGTGTGCAACGTAAGATTTCAAAGAAACCCATTGTTGCGTATCGGGTACGCCATGGAACATAGAGTCCCCTTTCAAGTAGAATTTAGTTCAAAAATATTAATAAATTTGAAAAATTTCATGTTCTTTATTTACCTAGGATGTTACATCCTTCCCCCCCTTTTGAGAATCTCATCCTTGCAATTTTAAAACTGGTCTTGGAAACTTCATTGAGAGTCCCAAATCAGAAAAAGAGTCAATAAAACTATTACTTTAAAAGAAATAAAGAGAAGTTAAAAGGTCACCCAAGATAACCCATACTAGGATTCCATGTAGGAAAACATGGATATGGAAGATAAACTAATTGTCAAGTTCTGATGGAGAGGGATAGAAAACATGATCGGGATAAAGTTAACAATAAGAAAACCAAAGACTTGTGATGGGATAAACAGTCATTAGTTTCCCAGTAGGAAAATTAAACAGACAACATTTTTTTTTGTTTTAAGTTCAATTTCATAAAGTTGAAGACTTTATTTATGAGATTGAATAAGAACATAAATATATATACTTACTTTTTAAGTAGAGTTTCATTCTTTAATAAATTTCTATCACTAACTCATTTTTTTCAAACGATGAATTTTCTTGATGACTTAGTCACACCGGAAGATATATAATCAAATTCAAGAGAATCACATGATCCAAAAAGGATAAAAAATATATTTACCTTGACTTTAGAGATTAACCAAAACCAAAATGGTTAGTACAAGATCAGATGATCCCCAAAAAGGATAATCCTTTAGAGAAAGAAATACTAATCTTATTTTCTAAAATTAAACCAACAATACCCGAAAGTTAAATAAATACCATTCAATAAAAAATTGTCCTTAAAATCATTCTATATAATCCAAACTAATATTGAAACCCAAAACTTATAATAATTTGGTTATGTAGTCTTCCACGTTAAATTGTATATCCAAAGGACATCGACTACTCTTAAAGTCATATACTTAAAAGTAATTAACCTAATCACATATTCTCTATGATAGGTTAATAATTTCCATAAATAACCCACATCACTATAAATATACAAAAAAAACATAGATAAAAATCCATCATTACTCCTCAAATGAAATCCCATAGTATTCTATTTTCCTTAGGCATATAGTGTTCCAAACATAGCGAACGTCTTCCAAAATAACATTTATCACTTAATCAAAAAAATCCTTTTCCTATACGAAGGATATCCATTTGATAATACATAAGGTCCCAAATCAACTTTATAAAATCATTTAGCTAAAAATAATTTGTCACACTAACCAGGGACTTCACGTAGTCATATGCTAGGTGATAAATCCTAATCGCACTCTGGATGTGGCTTCGATTCCCACATATTTGTCCGACATGACGGGTTGTCACACGGTCTGCGTGTTGTCCTTTTTAAAAAACTAAATTTTATAAAATTACCAAAATGAGATAAATTCCTCAAAATAACCATAACATAATTTAACCACAAATGTTATCTCATACCTCGCTTTTCATTCCAAAATTTAATAACTTGTAATTACCTCAAACTCAATGATCATTTAAAAACAAATGGTTATTTATAACTATATCCACAAGAGAAAAGATAATTCTTCCTCAAATATCATTTTCACATGACAAATTGTAGGGTTACAAATAAAATAGAAAAGTTTTCCAAAGTAATCCCATAAAAAAAGAGCACTAATACTTTTAAACATTTTTCAATCCATTTATTTCCACATAGCTTTCTCCTTGACCAAGAGGATATCCTATAGAATAGGTAATTCACTCGGGTAATGACCAGGTCCCCTACATTTATGGAAAATGACTGTAAATGGATTATTGGGACCATTTTTATTTTCTTCCATAGTACTCTTCATTTTTCCTCAGAAATTATTTTCTTTATGTCCTTATTTCCCACACGTAAAGCATTTCTTTGTTCCATTGAGACACTTTCCTGGGTGTCTCCTTCCACATTTCCTACATGATGGAAATTTAGGTTTCTTTTCTCCATGGTCTCCACTGCTGGAACTCTTATCATTCATCGCTTTTCTCTTCTTTGTTGAGTCCAGGAGTTGGTTAATATATATGTTGTTCATCATATTTTTGGAAAAATGATTTGGAATGAACACGATATCTTTTACGCCTATCAACATTCCATTTTTTGCTCATTTCTACCACCGTTCCCACCTTGTACATCATGCTAAAAGTTACTATGACTTCCTTGGAATCCGGACATTGACTAAAACCAGAAAGCATTGTGTGAGTAAAAATAGTCATAAAATAATTTAGAGAATATCATGTCACCTTATTTTCAATTTAAAACACCTTAGGATTAAACAAGGTCATTTATTCTCATATTATATTAAAATCCTTCAAATCAGTTTGTAAAGAAAATGTAAATTGTCCTAAGCATATCCCCCAGGAGTGTCGTAACCAAGAGTGTAGCAGGGCCCATTGTCATGTACTAGGATACCCCGGGTCAAGCTCGAAACTCCTTGTCAGAGTTTTCACTCCTAGGTACATTTGTGCCAGAGCCGCCTCTACCTTCTCATATCCAGATAGGGATGTATTTCTTGGAAAGTACACAAAATCTATACATTACCAAAATTTTAGGAAGTTCTTCTACACGAATCCTCAAAGTCTATCTTAGGGTAATGTGGTCTAATCATAGTTTATCTAAATCTAGTTTCCAAGGTTTGTACTAAACTTCCTCTGATACCAACTGTAACGCCCTGACCCCAGAATCCAAGAGCCATTGCATTATTTTAATACATTGGCATTATTACAAGGAATCATGTCCCAAATGACCGATCAGTTTAGTAGTCTTGGAAACAAGATACATACATAAGTTCAACATTGAAACTTTAAAATAAAAACAACACTAATTTATTCAATTAGAAACATCCAAGCTTCCAAGATTATTCCTGTAAGTCATTCATAAATAACTTGTTCATATCCTAGGAAAATGAAACATAAGAAAGGGGTGAGCTCAAATGCTCAGTAAGAGTAAGAAATACAATGGAATATAACATAAACATTAGGCATGGTGAATAATTGAAAACACATGCCTTTACAAATAGTAAACATAAACACTTTATGACAGGAATATGAGATGAGTAAATAATGCCATAATAAAACATAGTCATGGGTATTCTACTAGTCAAATAACCACGTGAAATATCAATAGCTAATCTCATAATGATGGAATGCATAATTCCGGACATCATAACCACATAGTCAAGGCCTCATACCAAGACTACAAATAAGATTTTGTCAAGGCCTTGTTCCGAGACACTAGTTTATCTCATGAGACCTACTAATGCATCAAGGATCTTTATAAGGCTCCACCCATCACTTAATAATTCCAATGAAATCCTCATATGAAAGGGTTAAACATAATATAAACATTCATATTAAAACTAGCATACGAAATGTTAATACTTTAACCACAAACGATGAATGGAATAAAAATTTCACACCCATAGTAAAACATAACTCATTCAATAAAATATGGATTATTGTATTATAATAAATAAACCTAAATAAAGAATACAATACAATGAATCATATTGACATAGATGAAAATAGTCATTAAAACTATTTGAGAGAAATATCCCCTTTTTCTTGAAAACAATTAAAAGTCTCAATATTTATCAAGAAGGTGTTTAAAATAGATTTTTGAATCAAAGTGTCCCATACCACTTTGAAAATTTTAAAAGGAGTTTCAATTTTAAAACATTAATGTCCACATAAATAAAACCTTAAAACCATTTTAACACATGGACATTAATGAGAAATATTGAGAAGAATAAATTTTTACAACATTTAAAATGATATTTTAGTTAGAGTTCCTAACCAAATGAGAGATTCTTAAATACAAATAATTGAGGTAACAAAAACATTATAATATAATTAGAATAAAGGGATTCATGATATACTATGTCAAAGTACAGTATATACACCAAATAAAAGTGAATTGGCACATAACAACAAATACGTCTAAATGGAATGTAAGTTGAGATGAATTCCTTTATAAAGACCGTATCCTTAGGTTAAGGATAAATCAATAACATAATTATGTGTGAAAAATATAAATAAACTCAATATTATTGGATATTCAGTGTAAATAAATCAGGGTACATTCACACATATTCTTGTAAAAACAACACCAATGACTTGGATGTTTAACTCAATGAATGTAAATTGAGTTAAAATTACTCTTATCAAGTTTATATCGATGACTTGAGAATTTATAAATGGAGTGATTATATGTATCAAAAGTAAATACACACATAGGGGAGTGGAAATTACTACATAAGTAAATAATTAGTTATTTCACACATAATCTTGGAGTAAAGTAATCAATGAAGTTTGCGTAGAACCGAACACTACTGGAAAACTAACCTTTACCAACAGTTTGGAACCGTTGGTATAGGCCTCCAAACCGTTGGTATAGCCTATACCAACGGTTTGGAGAACCGTAGCCAAGTAAGCCGTTGGGATAGGTCTATACCAACGGTTTTCCAAAACCGTTGGTATAGACCTATACCAACGGTTTTGGGAACCGTTGGTATAGGTAATATGAAATCTATACCAACGGTAATGGAACCGTTGGTATATAAATTCCAAAAATAAAACATCCGCTGGGATTTGATCCCACGACCCCTCGTTTATAATCGAACGACTTAACCACTAACCTAACATCACTTTTGTAAACATAATTTCATAAATATATATATGTATTATCATAATTATATTAAATTTTGATTTATATAATGTTCTCGGTTAGTGGATCTGGAAAAAGTAAAGAACCTATCCCAACGGTTTTCAAAACCGTTGGGATAGGTTCTGGTTTGGTGTAATGTTGTTGGCCGAAGGTTGAATTTTTTTGATGCTTTTTCCCAACGGTTCTTGAGAACCGTTGGGAAAGAGTGACCTTTCCCAACGGTTCTCCCAAACCGTTGGGAAAGGGGTGGGAAAGGGGGGTCTTTCCCAACGGTTCTCCCAAACCGTTGGGAAAGGGGGGGTCTTTCCCAACGGTTTGGGAGAACCGTTGGGAAAGGGGTGGGAAAGGGGGTCTTTCCCAACGGTTCTCCCAAACCGTTGGGAAAGACCCCCCCCTTTCCCAACGGTTCTCCCAAACCGTTGGGAAAGGGGTGTTTTGAGGCCCCTTTCCCAACGGTTCTCCCAAACCGTTGGGAAAGGGGTGTTTTGAGGCCCCTTTCCCAACGGTTCTCCCAAACCGTTGGGAAAGACCCCCCTTTCCCAACGGTTTGGGAGAACCGTTGGGAAAGGGTGTATATAAGTGTTGGGAAAGATCTGATTTCCAGTAGTGGAATGAGTGGAAATTGAAATTTGAAATTCCTTTACCACGTTGTAATCAATGGAGTCGTAAGAACAAAAGTTAATAACTACCAAATTAATCATAGAATACCATTAATATAAATAAAATCATGATAATATATATCAAATGACAGTACACAATACACCACATGTGATAAATAAGTGACGAATAATGGAAATCTCACGAAATTAAGAGTGAGATAAGAAACCCCTTACCTCAAGTCTGACTTGTCTTTTATGTTTCTTGTTATTCATGAATAATAAACTTAAATTAATTTATACTCGATTAATAACATTTCTCAAGTTTATTATTCCTTTTATATCACTTATTACCTTGCTATAACAATTAGTTAATTATTTGAGTTCATATTGGATATTTTATCGATGTTCGGAACTTGAGTCAAAATGTACTTGTTATAATTACACTTTTTCCATGTGGTCAAAAGTCCATTATCTTCAGAATGATATACATGATTTAGATATTATATATATATATATTATATATCCAGTATATATATATGTATTTATAACAATACATAACATTTGGCTATAAGAAATGAAATGCACCGTTCATAGAGACGGTAAGCTGTACGTACGCATGAACGCTACTTTCATTTCTATTTTGTATTTTAATGGAATTAAAACATAATTATACATAGTTATATTATAATTACAGTATAATATAATATATAATATCATTAAATCCATCATTTATATGTCCCACATAAGGCATTAACAAGTCATATCACTTTGAAGGGGCGGTAGTCCGCACTTCCTCAAATGAAATTATCACATTTTACCCATAATGGAAAACATAAAGGAATGATATAAATGTAAAATATAAAATCATAAATAAAACATAAACATAATATATATCATATATAAATAAAGTTCTATCTTAATGGACACCATGAGTGGCAGTAGGATATAATTGAACAATTATCATTTCGTGAGGCGTTTGTTTTCCATCCACAGAAACAATATATTCTTTACCCATTAGATGGAGGTGTGTGTAAGTGTAGTTTTAATCCTTATCATAAAAACATCCTAGTATATTTAGGATACTGGGGTTGTTATAAAATAATGGAATTAAAATATTTTAGGGGTTGTAGAAGTAAAAGAAAAGAAAAGAATTTAAGAGAAACCGTTACCTTTAATTCGGGTAACTCTATTTGGTTTGAACTAAAAAGACCTCTTGAAGTGCCTTATGCCCAAGGTAAGGATTCTTGGAGGAATAGGGGGATATTGAGAGCTTATTTGGGAAGGGTTTGGACGATCTAATGGTCTTGAGATGTGTGAGGAATGGGTTATAAGTGAGGTCTTTTTATAAGGGAGAGGAAGGGCTCTTTAGGAAAGTGTGAAAATATTATTTTATTATATAATTATATTCATTTTCTAAAGGTCCAAAACAAATTAAATTCAAATATAAAATAAAGAATTGTCGAAAAAATAATCCAATAATAATTGGTTAGGTTTTGGATGTTATTTTAATATTTATAATCTTATTTATTTAAATCATTTATTAATGAGGTAAATACTGCATCATATTTCTGTCATAAATAATTTTTTTTATTTATGTCTAAAAATTATAAAAAAATACCCTGATATATGAAATATTTTTATATTTCCAATGAATATTTATAGTCTAAAAGATAACTTATATAACCCCATGTAAAAATTAATTTACTAAAAGATATTTGTTTGTGTTATTTTGGTCTTTACTTTAAATTAATTAATCTAAAATGTCATTATCACTCCCAAGTGGCTCCATGGGGTCCCAAAATTGACAAAAATATGCCCATGGTTTTAAATGACTCAAAAAATAAGGTTAGGTCATGTGTTAAGGTAATTTTGTATTATTATAATATTCTTTTTACCTTGAATTACCCTATTTACCTTAAACTGCGGTAAATAAAAGTCAAAAGTTACTATTCACCAAAAATTATTTTCATCTTATTGAACCAAATTTTACTTGATAATAAAAATAATGTATGTCTTATTTTCAAAATCCAATTCACAAAAGTTGTAAAATTTCATTTAAATGAAAAATTTAGTTCTTTAACTATTACTTAGTGGTTTCACTATTCATCAAAAATTGATGTTTTTTAGAAAACTACCAAAAATTAAGCCTAAGTTATATTTGATATTCTAAATTCAGAAATGATATATATTTTACCAATTTAAAAACATATAATTTTCATTAATTAATTTAAAATTAATTTCCGTTATCAAAACAAATAGCATGTTTTTAAGAAACAATAACTATCAAAAGATTGATACTTGTTTACGTCCAATTTCAAAGTGAAATTAATTTCAATGATCAAAATTGGATTAAATGGTAAAAATATAATATAATTAAACTTTAAAACCAATTAAAAAGATAATATAACCATGTAAATAAATTAGATTAAAAGTCAGTTTTGTATTAAAATATAGTATTTTTCACTATTCATAAAAAATGAATTTCATCAGAAAAATACGAAAAATTTACCCAAAGTAAAATTTGATATACCAATTATAAAGAATAATTTTATTTTTTCAAATGGAACATATAAAAGTGACCAAAACTAGATTTAAAGAGGGTTCTCCATTAAAAAGCGGTAAATCAACATTTTAAAGTAAATTATGTTTAAAATTAGATTCATTCACATTTTAATCCTATAAATTTTATTAGATAAATGTAAAAACATTTAACAAACATATATAATCATTTAGTAGTTAGGTCTGTTCATTCCCACCATTACAACGGCTAGGTGTTAACTACCATTTAAAATAATAATATTATATTATTAGTGTGCAACGTAAGATTTCAAAGAAACCCATTGTTGCGTATCGGGTATGCCATCAAACATAGTGTCCCATTTAAAGTAGAATTTGGTTCACAAATATCAATAAATTTGAAAAATGTCATGTTCTTTATTTACCTGGGATGTTACAAAATCTATATCAAGTTAAAATCATTCTGAGAGAATATATACTTGAGTCCTTTTTGGTAAAAATAAAAGATAAATCTCTCACCCATAAGGTAGTGTCACCAAAACATTAGTACAAAGACTACTACTGGTAGCTCAAGATCCTGGGTCATGTAGTTCTTCTCATGTGGTCTCAAATGATGTAAACCATAGGCAATCACCACCTGCCTCTACATCAAACCAAAACCAAGGCCATCCCCTGATGCATTGAAAACACTACGTAATTGACACCCACTTATGGAAATATTAGGATGGGAGAACTCATCAATCTCCACCTAAATTCCTAAAAATCTTGTTGGCACCACTCTATCCAAATGAAAAGAATTCCCCTTCCAGGTAAAAGATATCAAAGGAGATAATATACTAGAGAAATTGGGTACAAATCTCTGATAGTATCCTACCATCCCAAGGAATATCCACACCACCATCACAATCTTGGGTGGTTCCAAGTCTAACACTCCCTTGACCTTAGCTGGGTCCATTGCTTCACCATTTACTGATATAACATGTCTGAGGAAGTGGAAATCATGAATATAGAACTAGAACTTAAAAATATTCTTGTAAATATAGTGCTCTCAAATTATATCTAGGACTATCCTAAAGTGTCTCACCTATTCCTCCTTAGACACTGGGTACACTAGGATATCATTAATGAAGACTACCACAAACCAGTATAAGAAAGGTTGAAATATCTGGTTCATGAGTCTCCTGAACACTACTGAGTAATTATTAATTCCAAATGGAATCACCAAGTATTCATAGTGTCCATAATCATATAGGAAATTCATCTTCAGTATATCCTCATCCCATACTCGTAGCTGGTGATAACCTAATTTGAGTTTAATCTTCAAGAACCTTTGTTACCCTATCAACTGATCAAATAGGACCTTGATCCTTAGCATTGAATAATTTTTCTTTAGGGTCACCTAGTTTAGGTGAAAGTAACCCACAAACAACCTCAACCTCCCATTATTCTTCATAGAGAGCAACACAGGGGATTCTTAGGGTGAAAAACTATCTTTGACAACGCCTTTACTCTGTAAGTCCTCCAATTTCACCCTTATCTCGTGAAGCTTCATGGAAGCCATTTGTTATGTTGGTGTAGATATCAGGTCTATACCAAGGTGTAGATCAACACATAATTCTATCTTTCAGTGCAGAGGTAAGCCTGGGACATCATCAGGAAATGCATCCTCATACTCCACCACCACTATAGGAAACTGAAAACCTATAGAATCTACTGTACTAAGGGTAATTATAGACAACTGGTGCATAATCAGATGTAACCTCCTATGACTGAAAAATACGTTTTATTTGATTTTATAAGAAGCCGATTTGAGGGAGAGCAGTAACCGACGGGATAAAAAATCAAATGATATAAAATAAAAACATGCCCCATTCAAAATTCAAAAAGAAACTGACGATACACAGAACCCAATATGATCATATCATCACACCAGTCGCCAACCAAGCATGCCGTAGAACACCATCACCATTCCATCAGTCGAAATACTATCATCTTCAACCAAAATCATCACTATCACCTTCACCGTCACCATCCAATCACCACCATTGACGTCGCCAACCAGCACCAGATCCCATCAAGAACCATTGAACCGCCAGAAAACAAACATTGCCACTGTCGCCACCAACCAAACATCACCAGTTTCCAGAGACTGATAGAGTCCATCGTAGAAACCGTTAATGCCTTCGAGAAAGGATCAAGCCTCATGGAACTCCTAAATCCCCTCGAACAGCACCTCTCAAAGCTCCTGTGGAAACCATCTCGCTAGACCGACCCAGGGAGGAGAGACAGTACACGAAGCCAGGGTAGAGTAAGAGGGGAAATGAGCCTACAAGGAGTCAAGATCATCGCCGAGAACCGAGATGTAACCTCCTATGAACGAGTCAATCTTGATCTGATTGTGTTTCCTTTTCACCAAAAAAGGAAAACCTTATCTCATCACTACAGACACACCACATACTCCACATGAAACATTCTATATGGGAATGAACTGTAGATAACTAGTCTATGCCTCAGATGATGTTATAACTCCTCATCGCTACTATAAATAGATCCCAAAATAAAATATCACCTCCAAGAGTTAGGTCACACTATTTGAATAAGTGTTTGATCACTGAGTCACCTCTAGTAGGAGTCTCTAAATGCAAGGGTTGAGCCAAGGGCTCAACCAGAATCTCTAAGTCTCTAACCAGGGTAGTGTAATGAAAGCAATGGATCACACCCATGTCTATCAATACTAAAACTAAAGTAGATAAGACATAGTTCATACCTCGTATCATCCCTGGATCCTCTGGGTCATAAGCCTCAATTTTCTAAAGCTTTCCTCATCCCTATTCCCCAACTTCTTGAGATTGGTGATGGCCACCTAGGTGTGGTGGTAGTAACAATTCAAAACGTCTACCTCCTCAAACTACTATCCCAGCGCCACTTCCATGTCCAACAACATGTGCACCAACCTGCTACTACCACTACCTCTACCTAGGTGTCCCATCCATTATCTCTCTATCAACCAAATGAGGGTAAAAAAAACTAGTATGAGATTTCCCCTACCATCACAAGAGTAGAACCACATATCTCTTGGATGACTAGATCTATCCCACAAGACCTGAACCACAAACAATCTATCCTTGGATCACCTCATGAAATTTCTCACACATCTAGGTCTCTATGTATATCATTGTATACCTTCTATCAAAATATAAACTCCGTAATTCCCACTACCAGCAAAAACTGTATGTGACTACTCCTTTAGGAAACTCTCAACCAGAAAAGTGCACTCCTGCACCTCATAATGGGTAGGAATTCATAGAGGTATCATGATATATTGGATGTATTCATATAGAACTCACTTTATGATCTTAGTCCGAATGAACTGATCACACATCATATACATTAAGTACCAAGAGAGGTTCATGAACCTCAATGAATACTCGACCACAATCACACTACCCTAATAAATATATAGATGCTCTTGGATGTGCACATACCTATACATAGCTAGATAAAACTTCTATATAAAATGGTGCTAAAACTATGACCATGTAAGAGTCACCACATCATATGAATGGGTCACTCAGCCTCATCATTGTCCCATAGATCCATAGAGAAGGCTCACTTCCAAAACCACCATCTGGTCTGCTGGTATCCTAAAAATAAGAAGGACTCACATCACCACATCAAGAAAATACTTAGCCTCATGGGGGTCTATCTCATCTCTTAACCTGAAGGATCATTGTCGCTAAAACTCAAAAATTTCTCTCATCCTATGCACCTCATATATTGGTACTTCCAGTACCATCTACTGATTTATAGGTGGTGGTATGACTGGTGCACCAACTAGATGTAACACATCCTAAATAGTTCCATGTAACGAAGACTCATCACTCAGGGGATCATCCTCATGATCCTTCTTCTTAATATTAGCTAGAAAACATCATGGAGGCATCCTAAAATAGATAATATGTACCACATCCAATGATTATATCTAGAGATATTACTCAAGAAGTTCATGGAAACCACAAACCATTCTTATATGATGCATGTACCAATTTTTTTCCCCACAACCAGTACCTATATGTACCGAGTTGAAAAGAAGAGAGTCAGAGTCCTGGTGAATAGATACATTGGCCGCCACACCAACACTAGAGTCCTTGTACTGAGAGATGAACTCAAAACACTTAACACTATTATTATAAATCCAAAACCATTATTTTTTCTAGAAAAAACTCCAAAAACATGTACATAATATGAAACAATACTCTGATACCAATCTGTCACAAAACGAATCACTGGAGACCTCCTGGCCGACAATAAGCTAAGTATGACTACTCTAATACTACCTCCAATAGAACAAAGGATGGAGACCAATGTAAAGTAGGAATAACAATCACATGGTAGGACTTATCCTAAGTTATATGTACTAACACACACATTTACAAGCCCATAAAATGCTAAAATGTAAAATAAAACTGATACCAAATGCATGCACTCATCTAAATCCCATTCTCATAATATAAACAAACAATAGAAACTGATAAGGGCCAAATACAAGACTACTAAAAACTGTAAAGAAGTATAAATTAATAGAAAGAGGAGGATGAAGTTAAATGTGACTCCTGGTATGAAGCATGGTCTTTCTATCCCAAAGTCTAATCTCCATTAACTCTTGGTCTATTGAGAACCCTATCAAATGGTTGATTATCTTCATAAGACACAACACATGTGAACAATTCTCATGTAGGGGTGAGTATAATAATAGATAGTTGGATACCCTGAAATCACTAAGCATAAATCATAAATAGTAGTAGTTATATCATCATATGGATATTTCAATAACATACATAATAGGAATATCCATATATACTCATAGTAGACACACAATCTCGAGGTAAGGTCACAACTATCTTTTCTAACCTAGGATTCCTATATGAAGTATCTATATAACACTATTCTATGAGAACATACTCAAAGAGTTATATATCACTGATGGTGTGTGTCTATGGTGTCATGATCATCAGATATCTTCATAAGGAGTACATGATAGAAGTCCGAATAGAATGATATAAAGATTAGGATTAAACCTTAGGCCATGGGGTATACTAAAAAACCCAATCCATATTAATCCTCTAAGTAGGGGATAGATTCCCATGAAGGTTTGGTCACGAAAATTCCTAGAACCCCACCTAGGGCCGATGATGACAGAGAATATCACTTCGGGCCACACAAAGTGATTCCAAAAACTCTACCTAATATTTAAGTTCCTTAGATAGGATCACTATCATTTTTATAGGATGGAATTCCATAATAAACCCTCAAATAAATAATCAAGGGAACACACCCTCATGAAACTTGTCCCATATAATGGGAATAAGGGCTCCAAGCCATCCTTTAAAAAGTACATGGTGTGTATTGGCAGCACATGATGTGTCCCTTCAGCATCAAGTCTACCCATGTATCATAACTCAATCCCATGTCTGTGCCTGTGTACATCTAGACATATCTGTTTTCCTGGCCATGTCTGTGTACCATTCCATATCCAAGTACACGACTCAGCCAATGTAATCTGGCCATGTTGTGTTCCTGACCATGTATGTGTCCATTTATACTCCAAGATACATGTTGAGCTGTCAAGTAAGGTCCGCATGATGTGTGACACATGTCACATGGTGTGTGATAATTTTATTCTCCTTATAAACCCTATAAGTGTGGTAGCGCCCCACATGGATTGTGATTTCGAATTATATACTGTGTAACTTAGAATTTAAAGAAATCCTTGGTTCCTCTACTAGGTATTCTTATGCCATCGATGCCTCCAGTTATGCTACAAATCTCAAATATAGATCATGGATATGTTACAACTAATCCTCACTACCATTGGATAACCAAAAACCATGCCTTGATCTGATCAGAAATCATCCGTTGAGTTGCACCATCATCACATGCTGAAAACATGAAGAATGGGTATCCCCAAATTTGACTGATCGCTCATCCATCTTCATGCCTCACAATCACATACTTGATTTCATTAATACAAGAAATATTGGTCATTTGTGACTAATAAAAGTTATGAAACAATGAAATACTAGGTATTCATCAAACTGTGGGCCAAAGGAATTACCCGCGATGAATGTGAGAAGAGCGTGGGAAGAAATTCATAAAACCAAAAAAAATGAGGAATGGACACCAACCAATGTTCATGTTGGCATCGATTTAATGCTGTTAGAATGTATAATGAATAGATATAAAATAATTAATAATAGAAATCTCTAATACAAGATAAATCTAACCCATACCCCCAATATGCTCGATCCATGAATCAGTTCGTTAGTTGATTGATTCACATTCATTATAGGAAAAACCAAATAGTGATAAATCCATATAAAACAAATATCCTACCTCAGGTTGATTCAATTTTTAAGAAATAAGTAATACACATTATTTTCATTGGTTATATCCTTGAGATTCGTTGCACACTGATTGAAGATCCACAATCCATTTTTTGTTCTATGGAGAACAATCCTCCAACTATCTCTCTCAAATCTCTAGGCACTACTACAAAAACGGCCTATATCAGCGCTAAAAAAGGGCTTTAATAGCGCTAAAAAAGCGCTGTAAAGCTCAGCGCTGATATGGGGGGGGGGGTCCCTTTTATTAGTGCCCCGAAAAGCGCTGATAAAGGCCCATTTTATCGGTGCTAAAAAAGCGTTGATAAAAGCCCCCTTTATCAGCGCTTTTAAAAAGCGCTGATAAAGGTAAAATAAAAAATAAAAAAAATAAAAAAAATTAAATATAATACGGGGGAGTGCTTTTTTCAGCACTTCACACCCCCTTTATCAGCGTTAGGAGGTCTCCCACGTGCTGCCCTTCCCGCGCATCCTCATACGTGTTCACCCCCTTCGCTTCCACCCAAACTCAACCCCGGGACCTCCCCCCTTTCGATGCTGCACCTTTACCACTATGCCATTTCATTTTGTTCTCTATTTAGTGATATATCTATATATATAGTTATATTTATTCATATATTGATTCATATATTGATATAGATTCATATTAATATAAATATATTTATTCATATATTTGTATATATATATATTAATTCGTATATTAATATATTTATATATATATTTTTAGTTATAATTTTTTATACGTATATTTATTTGTATATTAATATATACATATAAGATTAGTTTTAAATAAATTTATGAAAAAATATGTTTTTTTATGTATGTTTATAAATAAATAAATACATGAATACATACATAGATATATACAACACACATACATATATATATACAACACACAGACACACACAGAGACACACACACACAAACACATTTATATTTACAAATAAATACATATATATGTGTATTTGAAAAGCAATAGAATGTACATATAAGATTAGTTTTAAATGAATTTATGAAAAAATATGTTTTTTATGTGTGTTTATAAGTAAGTAAATAAATAAATACATATATACATATATACAACACGCAGACACACACATAGACACCCACCCACACACAGACACATATATATTTACGAATAAATACATATATATGTATTTGAAAATACATAAAATGTTAAAACGACCATAACTTATAATCTAGAATTCCATTTCAACTCCACAACCATTAAAATCAAATAAAATGAAACAATATTCAATATGATATGTGGTACAGGACTAATGGGCATCCAGATCAAAAGTTATACCTGTTTGAATGCTAAAATATCGGGGTATCCCAACTAAAAACTCAGTTTTGGAGGCCTTATAGGCCATTTTTGGGCTCAAAAAATGTGACAGAAGCTTTTCCTGGGTCATTACCACATAGAGCTCGCCGCATGCTTCAATTTGATATGCTGTAGAACTCAAACAGACACCTGGATCAAAAGTTATGGCCGTTTGAAGTTTGAGTTACATTTTCAATGTATTTTAGATCTTTTATTAATTGTTTTGATTTTTTGTGTCCTCAAATTATTATTAAATTATTTTTAATTTATAATAATTAGAAAATTATTGATTAATAATATTTTTTTAAAATATTTTGAATCCATTTTCACTAAATTTATTATATATTAAATGTAATAGTCTATTTATATGTATCTATAACATATTTAAAAAATATATATTGTATTTATATCAATATAAATATACTTATATAACAAAATATTATTTTTCATGAAAAAATATTTTTTTTTGAAACTAAACATTTATCAGTGCTCGGGAAAAGCACTGATAAATCTCCCTTTATCAATGCTACTAAAAGAAGCGCTGATAAAGGGGTAGCGCTTCCCTTGCCAGTTTTTGGCGTAGTGAGGGTTATGTGGACAACCCTAGGATTTTTCCATAATAGTTTATTTATAGAAAAATATTAGGTCACAACAATTTTTTAATAAATTAAATAAAATATTTTATTTATTTATTAATTTTCCTATGGTTGTGCTCATCCCAAATGTCCAATAAGCTCCAAGTTTATGTCACATCAAGGGTAAAACCTATGCTATGAACTCAACAACAACCTTAGATTTCAGATCCAAGTCCTTATTTAGGAGTTATTACATTTTTTAGGAAAACTAAATGCATATACAATTTATTTTATTAAATATATTTAAAACATCAATTCTAAGTTCACAGGGCCTCTAAATCACATTCCATATTAGATCCTATCCTCAAAAATACTAATATATTTATTCGAATACTTTATATGAAAAAAACAAAGGCGTAACATTACTTCTTCTTCATAATACTTTAAATATATTTTATCCATACTAATATAATGAAATAAATATCATAAGTGTACTAAAATTTTAGTATTATGATGGAACAATAATTATTTATTTCTCACATATCTAATATAAAATGAAATTTTTTCTTATACATATGTACAAACTCTCGTCTCTGTGAAGCAACACGTTCCATTTTTCATCACCGTATCAAATAGATGGTAATGTTGATAGATTTAATGAATATATTTAATATTGATGATATAATTATGATTTTATAAATATAAATTATTATTTAGCTTCATTTCTTTCTATTCATTGAAAAATGAAAGTATCACCCCGTGTGTATCTATGAACTACCATCTCCATGAAGTGTTGTAATTCATTTTTCATAATTAACTTAAATGGATTATTATATAAGTGTATGTAATGAATAAATATGATATTTATGAAATTGTTAATATTCTATATATTATGAAAAAATTATTAAGGTGAAAGTATTAGAATAATCAAACTGAAATATGCATGAAAAATAAATAGTTAACACCCAAAAGATTGATTTTAGTGGATAATTATTAATAAATGGGTGATTAGAAATTATAAATGAATATTATCTAGTAATATAAGTATTAATATGGTTATAATTTAATTTTATAGTAAATATATTCTTTATACATTATGTTAGATCTTGTATGAAGCAAGTAAAGACTTTAGGTAAGAGTTTATGTTGCAATCTCATTTTTAATCGAGATTGTTCATGTTTAAATATCTACTGGGGAAATTTTATGTTAAATATCTCTTAAACCCCATATATTTTCTCATAATATATTTATTTATTGTAACATCACAAGTAAGTAATGAATAATAGATATTTTTATCTATGTCTATTAATGAATTAGATAGTGTTTTAGAGGCTTAAAATGAAAATAAATCCAATCTTAAGCATGGAATACACTAATATTTTTAAAAGATTGTTTTACTGCCTTTTGATGGAAAACCATTTTTAAATCTATATTTTGACAATTTCATAAGATATATTTGTCAAAATAAACATATTCATTATGATTGGGACATTGAAATTTACATTGGATAAATTTTTGGTATTTTTCTGACAATGTTCATTTTTTAATGAATAGTGAAAAAATACTGCATTTTACATCAAAACTGCTTTTTCATTTAATTTAATTATATGGTTAGATTATCCTTTTAATTGGTCTGAAAGTGTAATCTGAATATATTTCTACCATTTAATCCAATGGTGATCATTAGGATTAATTTCACTTTGGAATTGTTCATAAACTAATGCCAATATTTTCATAGATATTGTTTCAAAAAAACCCGCTATTTGTTTTGGAAATGAGAATTATTTTTAAATCAATTATTGCAATTTATGTGTTTGGAATTTGGTAAAATGGATTACATATTTGGAATCAGAAGGTCCAAATTATGTAATTAAGACTCTTTTATTTTTGGACATTATGAATAGTAACGATGGTAATTATCTTTAATTATCTTGATTAATGAGTAATCAGGTAGTTAAAGATAATAAAATGATATCATAATAATACAAAAAGACCACAACATGTGTCCTAAAGATACTGGTTGTCTCATGGCCGACCATGGGATGCCTTGTTCCAAAATTGGGGGCCCCATGGAATCACTTTTGTGAGAAAGTGACTTTTTATCTTTTTATTTTTAAAGAATGTTAAATGTGACAAAGAATGTATCACCTAAGTAAAATATTTTTACTTTTGTCTACATAAATGATATTTTGGACTATAAATATTAATTAGAAAGATAAAAAGATTTCCTACATCATAGTATTTTTTTCATAATTTTTAGACTTTAAATAAATTAAATTATTTATGACATCATGATGATGCAGCGATTACCTCATTAATAAAGTATTTAAATAAAATGAAATGATAATGTAAAATCTATGACCTAAACATGTCCAAAACCTATTGGATGGGTGGATTTAGAAACCTTATCACCTTAACCTCGAATTATATCAATGTGGGACCTTATGAATCGGAAAAGCATTTTCAAATAAAGTAACATTTCTTTACTTTCCAAGAGTGCCCCTCCTATCCTCTTATAAAAGGCCCCCACCTATACCTCCTTACCCACAATCCCAAAGCCTTTGGCTCGGACAAAACCTACCCATTTTGTCTCTCCACTTCCCTCTATTACTCCTTAAAGCCACACTTTGGGCAGAAGTCTTCCCAAGGAAGCCTTTGAGCTCAAACCAAAGGGAGTTACCCGATTTTTAGGTAATGTCTTCACTTGAGTCCTTTTGTTTTATTTTGATTCTCCAACCCCCTAAACTCTTTTTATTAATTTATTTTGTAACAAATCCAGTATCTTCAATATACTAGGATGTTGTTATAAGAAGGATTAGAGCTACACTTACACACACCTACATCTAATGGTTAAAGGACATACTGTTTCCGTGGATGGTGAATTTATGCCTCCCGAAACAATGATTGTTCAACATTATTTTAACACCTTAAAAGGTGGCCATTAAGATGAAAATATATTTATATATGATATATAATATGTTTATGTTTTCATTAAGCTTATGTATTTTTCATTTTGGGCATACCTTTATGGTTTCTATTATGGGTAAACACGATATCTTCATTTAAGGAAGTGCGGACTACCGCCCCCTCAAAGTGATTTGATTCGTTAAATACCATATGTGGGACGTATAAAGGATGGAACTATGATATTATATATGATATTATACTAGAATTATAATATACCTTTATATCATTATGATTCCATTCTATAAAATACGAAATAGAAATGAAAGTAGCGTTCATGCGTACGTACGGCTTACCGTCTCCATGAACGGTGCATTTCATTTCTTACCTCTAAATGATTATGTAATTTTATAAATGCATGTATATACTGGATATATATGATATATATGATATATACATCATGATTATAATTCTGGATATAATGGATACATGAACAACTTGTAATTATAAAGAGTTTATTTTTGACTCAAGTACCAATGATCGTTAAAACGACCGTTATTAAATAAAATAATTACATAGTGTTCATGACATGGTAATAAGTGATATAAAAGGAATAATGAACTTGAAAAAGGTTCTTAAGCAAGTAGAAATTAACTCAAGTTTATTATTCAGGACATTAAAGAACGATCGAGTCAAGTCGGACCCGAGGTATGGGACTTCGTCTCAATCTCCTTTCATTGAGGCATATTTTGTTTTATACACAACCTTCTTTTATACGATGTATAAAACCCTTTGACTTTTACGTTTATCCAAAAGGAATCTTTTTCATACGAAGCGTTTTACTAAACGACAAAAGGGAATTTTTTTGTCGTACGTATGCGGCGACAACGACTTCTCCGCCGCCGTGACCATTATTTGAGTTTCGGCTTCCTCTATAAGCCATACCTTTTTTTAAAAGAAAAAATAAATACCATGTTTTACTTTTCATTTATTTTGGTATTGAAAATGGTTTTCATAATGTTTTTATACAATTTTTTGTAATGATATCTTGTGATTGAAAGGTGGACATGTTATGTTTCCTTTATGCATGTTTTATGTGATACGATTATGTTGAGGTTCTTGGGCATTATTATGAAGACAGGTGGTTCCGTGATAAACTAAGGGCGGGTGAGCCTGATATAGCTCTCTAATGCATTGGGTAACGCGAAGGAGTGAAACGTTAAGGTTTATCCGAAGAGATTTAGGGAATATACTGTGATGGGTATTCCGAACGTAACCAAGAGGGTTACTCCCTACGTAAGAATGTTATGAATGCCTCAAGTTACCTTTATGTCTTATGATTTCTATGATTTATTCATGATTTTATGAGGTATGTTAAAGTGCTTATGTTTTATGGGTAAAGTATGATTTCATTCTTATGTATATATGTACCCATGTTTCCTTTCCATATTTTTATATCCCTTACTGAGCTTTTTATGCTCATCCCGAGTTTTTTGAAATGTTTTTCACAGGTCAAGGGAAAGGTACATGATATGATGATAGTGTCAAGGAAGTGTCATGAAAGAATCCATGTTTTATTTTAAATATGTTTCCATTTATGGGAAAGAAGAATACTATCTTTATGTAACCAATTTGTTTATATGTGGAATGTAATGCAAGTTTTATGATCTAATTCTATAAAACTCTAAACCCGAAAAGATCCTCAATGTGTAATCTTGTAATAACTCAAGATTAAGTAAGGTTTAAGGCTGGGGCCTTATAGTTGGTATCAGAGGTCGGTTTAGATAACTTTAGGAGTTAGAATTCTATTAAATGATTATCCAAAAATATTTTTTATGGTCAAATTGAAGTGATATAGTATTTGAATATTACCATGTTGCTTCATCTAAGACATGTTTGTTCAGAATGGTTTTCCGTAGAGGAAACAGGGAAGCAGTGCAAGGAAGGCATGAAGAAGGAAATAACCTTCCGAATCAGTATCCTAAGGTGGTCGGAATTCGAACTGAACAGTTTGTTGCATTAATGGCGCAGTTGACTCAAGCGATAAATGGCGGTGGTATCCATACATGAGATCAACCAGATCAACCGTAGAGGAACATGTCAGTGGTGGAACATTTCATGAGGCAACATCCCCCATCATTCAGAGGATCATCTGACCCTGTGCTAGCTGAAGGGTGGATTAAAGCACTGGAGAAGATTTTTGATTTCATGGGGTGTTCAGACAATCAAAAGGTTAGTCTTTCTATTTACCGTTTGGAGGGTGAAGCAGATCAGTGGTGGTCGATGGTTAAAAATATCAGGGAAGCCGATGAGATTGATGCTCTTGACTGGGATGAATTCAAAGGTATGTTTCTTGAGAAGTATTTTCCTAAGGCTGTTCGACTTAGGATGGAAAAGAAATTCTTGGAATTGAGGCAAGGGGAAGACTCAGTGGCTGCCTATGAAGAAAGGTTCACTCGATTGGAAGGGTATGCTCTAAATTTTATCCGAGACCTTGATAGTAAAATCAATCATTTTTACTCAGGGTTAAAGCCAAAATATCGAATGGAATTAGCTTCTCGTGAGTTTAAAAGTTATGAAAAGCTTGTTCGATGTGCTGAGAAGGTGGAAATGGAGTTTTCCGATGATCAAGTGTTCTATAACAACCAACAGAAGAAGAGACCAAGGTGGCATGAGAAAGGGAAGAATTCTTCAAAAAATTCTGATGGTAAGAAATCTAAGTTTCCAGTTTGTGATAAATGTGGAAAAAGGAATGTTGGGGAATGTCTTCTGAATTCTGGAAAGTGCTACCGATATGGTAAGATGGGACATAAGGCTCGTGATTGCACTGAAAAAGATCAAGGAGAAGGTAAGAAAAAATTTTATTTACAGTTAGTGAAATGTTTTAAGTGCAATGAGATGGGTCACTATGCAAACGAGTGTCCAAAAAAGAGCTTGAGTGGTGGGAAGAAGTTAGACTACAAGCAGAAAGGGGTGGTGAAATCCTTTGCAACTACTTCAGCAGATGTCGGGCCATCAAATGAAGTTGTATCAGGTACTTTGTTTATTTTTTCAGATTATGCCAGTGTGTTGTTTGATTCGGGGTCTACACATTCTTTCATCTCTGAAAACTTTTCTAGTAAAATGGGAATACCATCTCAAGAAATGACTCCTAAACTTTTGGTAAAAACACATGGGGGAAATGTTGAGGAAAAAAGAATTTATAAGAATCTTCTTATCCTTATTTGTGGAAAGAACCTACTTGCAAACCTTATTGTTCTACCTCTAGTAGAGTTTGATGTTATCCTGGGTATGGATTGTCTCTCTATTTACCATGCTAAGATTGACTGTAGAGATAAAGAAGTTTCTTTTCAGAAATAATTTCAGTTTGTGTACAAGAATGAACCCTTACTGTTGATAACATATCAAGAGGCCAAGAAACTTGTAAAAGATGGAAATGAATGTTACCTTGCACACATCATTGAAAACAAGGGAACTTTTCAGATTAATGATGTGCCAGTGGTAAATGAGTATCCTGATGTTTTCCTGATGAGTTTCCTGGAATAATACCAGATCGAAAAGTTGAGTTTACTGTTGACTTAGTTCCTGATGCTAATCCAATTTCAAAACCCCCTTATCGAATGGCTCAAATTGAACTTTTAGAGTTGAAGGAGAAATTTCAAGATTTATTAGAGAAAGGTTTCATTTGACCTAGCACGCCACCATGGGGTTCTCTTGTTTTATTTGTTAAAAAGAAATATGGTTTAATGAGACTTTGCATTGATTATAGAGCCTTGAATAACATCACTGTTAAGAACAAATATCCTTTGCCTCATATCGATGATTTGTTTGATCAGCTCCAGGGAGCTCAGTATTTTTCAAAGATTGACTTGAGATCGGGGTACCATCAGCTGAAGGTAAAGGAAGCAGATGTTCCGAAGACCACATTCCGTACAAGATATGGCCATTATGAATTTGTAGTAATGCCTTTTGGGATAACCAATGTACCTGCTGTATTCATGGACTTAATGAATAGAATTTTCCATGAGTTCTTAGATAAGTTTGTGGTGGTTTTCATTGATGATATTTTGGTGTTTTCTAAAAGTAAAGAGGAGCATGAAAGACATTTAAGGGTTATCTTTCAAACCTCAAAATAAAATAAACTGTATGGAAAATTCAGAAAGTGTGAGTTTTGGTTGAAAAAAATTTCTTTCCTTCGTCACATTGTTTCTAAAGATGGGATAACTGTTGATCCTGGAAAAACAAAAGTTGTGGAAGACTAGCCAAGACCCACAAATGTAACTGAGATTCGTAGCTTCCTTGGTTTGGCAGGCTATTACCGAAGGTTTGTTAGAAATTTTTCACGGTTATCTATTCCAATGAATAAGATAACTCGGAAGGGTGTTAAGTTTATCTGGAAAAAATAATGTGATGATTGATTTCATGAATTTAAAAGAAGATTGGTGAATGCTCCAGTTTTGGCACTACCTTCCAGGAATGGTGAGTTTGTTATATACAGTGATGCCTCATTGAAAGGACTTGGTTGAGTCCTAATGCAGAATGATCAGGTAATTGCTTATGCTTCACGATAGTTGAAAACTCATGAGGTAAATTTCCCTACACATGATTTGGAATTAGCTGCTGTTGTTTTTTCTTTAAAAATTTGGAGGCATCATTTGTATGGAATAAAGTGTGAAATATATACTGATCACAAAAGTTTAAAGTATATATTCACGCAGAAATAATTGAACACGAGACAAAGGAGATGGCTGGAATTAATCAAGGATTATGATTGTACAATTCCTTACCATTCATCATCGAAGCATGCTCTCCAGTCGAGGGAGTACCACACCCTTTGATCCCTGAAAACCATACCACTAAATAATAATTTGAACTACCAAAGTCAAGTGACTTTTATAACCTCACATAAATTATATTAGAGGATGATAAAACCCCGATTAGTAGAGGATACTGACTCTTGTGTATGATCTCACACCTCATCCCAGTTCTTCATACATGGGGGATACTGACTCGAGAAATAGAGGATCCTACTCCTTGAGTGTGTGTTTATAGGGGAGATACCAACCCTATCTTATCTACAAGAAGAGGATATCATACCTGAATTATAAAAATGGGATTACCAATCCTATTTCTCACACAACTAAGCCTACAGGGAGGGTTTCTAACCCTGATAATATTCTAATTTTCATGAAAAACCCTATTGTAAGAACTACAAATATAAATTTGAAATATACCTATCTCACATTAAAAACCATATAATATAGATAAATAGACCACATTATTGCAATATGTAAGAAAAATAATTAGGATATTCTATTTTTTTATCCATTAAAGGAATTCATTAGATTAAAAATTTTCATTTGATCATATCATAAAGGAGGGATGCTTCCTGATAGGAGATGAGGCTTGTACCATAGGTTGAGATTATATTTCAAATATTGGTCTTGAATAGTCTATATCTATACCCTCTTTCATATCCCAAGATATTGTTTATGTGAAAAACCCTAACTTTATGAGGTTAAGTTTGAATTTATGAGGGATGGTGAAGCTATATTTTTATAATTAATTTATTAATTAATTCACATGAAATACTAACCTCGAAGCCCAATGTGAACTAATTTTATGGTGATCCTAAGGTAAACCCAATATTACAAACTCAATGGAGGCATCTGATTTTCTATTCAAGGACAAATTTTGATGGAAAATAATAATTTACATTAATAAAAATGTATGTGATAAAAATATTATTTTTATATTTAAAATATTATCTATGTGGCCATGTAGCACCAAAAACTATCTTCCAGCTCATCATTTCATCCAAAATATATCCTAAAAACATTTTATAGTCTAAAAATGAGAAACCAGGGATCCACATCACTATTTAAGATCCAATAGTTATATTTATTTAATAATAATAAATATTATAAATATCATAAAACTGTACAACATGAAAAATCACCAAAACTCATCCTGGGGGTAAACACTATATTCTAAGAATAATTAACCATAAAGTTTTCTTCTAAGATTAATTTATATGGTAAATTTATATTTTTACCTCGGAGGAGGTCTCAAGTCTCTCAAAATTTAAATTGAGCTAAGTCTCATCCGAAAAAACACTCGGGTCAATATAATTATTTTGAGCTATTATTTTGGAAGAATGAATTAGTTATAATAGGTATGAATATTTATATTTTCTAGGATAAGATCAAGGAAATATTTGACTCAATCAAATTTAAATTATTGTTTATATAACCTCAAAATAGTGAAGGAAACTAACTATTAGCACTACTATTTATGAATACACATAAACTACTAAAATAAATTTGTTTTGATTTCTAGTTTTTATCTGAAATTGTTTCTATTCATAATCCTTATACTATAAAACTAAAAAAAAAATAAGAAAAAAAGATTTCTTCCATTGTGAGTTCTTTATTATCTTCTTACAGATAGGAATAAACTTTAGAGCTATAGTTTAGAGACTTATTTTTCTTTTGGGAAGATTCATTTTTTTTTTCAATTGTGTTTTTATAAAACCATGTTCTATTCATATAAATAAAATTATACATATTTATCTATTTCCTAACTGCACAATTCTTGAACTTAGTGTGAGTATATGACCAAGGATAAGTATTATAGAAATGATCCTTGTAAAATATCTTCATACAAGTTTTAAAGGACTAAGTGGTACCATATTTCACTTAACTATGAAAATAATTAGTAAAATATCTAAATAAAACCACCAAACATGTACTGTGTGTTATTGGAGTGGAGTTGAGTATTATCTTGGAGACCTCAAACCACTATAAAAAATTTATTTTCTCTATTTTTATTTTTTTACATTATAACTTTATATGTCTGATTAAATAAGAGGAAATAATTTAAAGATTTAATTTAAGTTTGAAGTTATAGTTTTTAAAAGGTGAAATTCAATAAATCAATTCACACCCTATTGATTCATTATAATAAAAGAAATATGGGGAAACACTTGTTATCAAAGCTGATATTTTTAATTCTATACATTGTTCTATTGAAGTTTTAAAGACTTATCTTTGTATTTATAATGGATGATCAAAGATAAGGTATGTTTATGGTTAGATCACCTTATTTCAATAGATATAATTATTGTTATTGGAAAAAGGATGATTATCTATCTTAAAACATGGGTTTGAAAGTCAATAAGAAAATTATGAAACCTTACAAGGTACCTTTTGGTTAGCCTAAAATTTAGAGTGATGAACAAGAGTTTGAATATGATCTTAATTCAAGATCCATGAGTGATATTAATTGTGTTTTAAGGCATGGTGAATTTAATAGAGTTTCCCAACATACTTATAAGGACCCAAAATTGAATCATTTTTTAAATTTAATATCTAGTAGGTAATTCACTCTCTTAAATTTAATGATATTTTTAGGTTTATAATTTTAGATAAATAGGTCATAAATCTTACATAAAAAAACCCATATATTATAAAGCGGACACTTCTACTCAGTATTCATTTTTACCACAATTTAATACTTTTAATATAAAACACATTTTCTTTTATTGATAAATCTTTATGACTTTCAAATTGACTTAGTATTTTTCCTAACCAATCATTAAAACCTATGATTTTTTTTAAACATGAGATGAGAAAAAAAAATATTAGTGAGGGATATAAAAAGAATAAAGAAACCCATTAGTTCTTTTTAAAACCATGAGATCATAAAGGAAATTTTCCTTTAACACAGTAAACCTTGAGCTCAAATAATCATATACTTACACATGATATCAAATTTTATGCCCAAATGTTTTCATAAAATACTTTATATAAAAACATAATGAAAAAATCATAATCATGATGGTTTTTTAGAAAACACAAGAACTTGTGAAAAGCATTTTCTTAAAAACATAAATTTTTACCTTAAAATGGAATAATAATTCCTTTAAAAATGATCACTTTTTTACCATTTAAAATCGAAAAATTTCCATAAAAAACCATGAGAAAGAATAGAAAATTCATGTACGTTCCTTGGGAAATAATCTTCATAGAACCCTTACAATTGGAATAACCACAGGGTTAACTTCTGACATAATTTTACGGAGAACATAATCTTTACCCAATGCATTAGAGTGCTATCTGGGTGCACCCATTATATAAGATATATCACTATCACCCATATTCATGAGCTATATTGGGATCATCCGTTATCATAAGCAATGTGCAATGTCTATATCATGAATAAAAACCTTGACAAAATATTTTAAACCCGTATGGAAAAAAATTTTGGATATAAAAAAAAAACATTTCATTTTAAAAACCATTTTGAAAAACATAAACACCCAAAATAAGGGAAATAAGGTTTTTATATGAATAAAACATGAAATATTATAAATTAATCCAAACATTAAATAATTTTTATGGTTGAAAAAAATTCGTTGTAATCATATACATTAAAGTGGAACATTCTTTATATCTTTTTTAAAGGAAGTAAAAATATTTCCTAATAATATTCCTTTTAAAAACATTTGAAATAAAGTCAAAAGATACATAAAATTTCTTTTATAATTATTTTATTCCCAAATAAATAATTTATTAAGATATATTTTTTAAAAAATATGGACATGGAAGAAAAAGAGTTGGAAGGGAATATTTAAACAAATATTTTTAAAATAAAGTCCCTTACCTTGAGTCCAAATCATCACGTACATTCTTTATATTCCTAAATAATAAAATTATGTTAATTATTTACTTTATTAATAAATTTTTTCAAGTTTATTATTACTTTTACCATGTAATAATCAATTAAGTTCCCATTGAATTTTTTGATGGTATTCAGCTTATATATCCAAAATGAATTTGGTAAGTTGACTAGAGTCAAGTAAGTCATCATTACACTATCTCTTGAATAATAATCATGAAATAATTATCATTTTTATACATCAAATATATTTTTAAAACTAAACATAAAATATGGTTATGAAAAATGAACTACATTATAGTCACGAAGATAGTAGGCCATACATACTCATAAGTAACTGTTAGTAAGAGTGAGTTACTCAAGAGGGGGGGGGGGGGTGGATTGAGTTATTAATAAAATTTATATTTAAAAACATTTTAAAACATAAATCCTAAAAATTAATAAAAACTCCTAGATAAATAAATAAATATAAGTAAATAATATTATTTTTTTAAATAGATTATCAAAGATAGATCATTTATCCATTAAAACAACATATGAAATCACTTTAAATTTTGAAACTAAATTACATGATCAAAAAATCAATATAAAAAAATTAGATTAACTATCAAAGTAAAACATTTGATACTGATTATAAAATGGATATAGTTTTAAAACCTTGAAACACATAAAACAAAACTAATAACACATAGAGGAATTAAAACAAGGAATTTAATCTCAATATAAGACTTTATCACCTCCACCTTTAAATCACCTGCTTTTAATAAGTTTGTTAAATAATAAACTTGATACATAACTTTGATTAGATTTTACAAAAAAAATCACAAAAATCTATCCAGAAATAAGTCCTATTATACAGTTATACGTGAGATAAAAATAAGAATAGGTCACACATGACCTATTCCACAGTTTCTATGGGTATACAGTAAAATAGTTTGAGAGAATGTGTTAAGAAATCTCCAGTTTAAACACAAGAGAAAATTTGTATAGATAAATAGACTGCATCAACACACTTTTAAAAAGTAAATCATAAATAAAGAGATAAAATGAGAAGAGATAGGAAAAAGTTATGATTCTCAATTTTAATTGTTTCAAATGTTCATCAGTTCTAAAATTTTTCTTTTAAAGGTGATTGAAATTTTTTATCAGAATGTGAATGAAAACAGAGCATTTTAGGGGTCTGGAAGGTCCTTCTATTTTTAGTCTATTGATTAACTGAATTGAATAATCATATGAAAGTATTCCATATTTATATATGTTTAACTAATATGGGATTTATTCTGCTCCACAAAGATCCAACAATACCCCACACACATGAGTAGGGGGGGATTCCGTAGAATTTATATAGCTACAGGTCCAGTTATCCATTGGGACCTAAATCCTCATATTGAGAATAAAATTAGAATGGTGTAAATTTTTCTTCAACGAATCCATGGATTAGTTTAAGAATAATTATTTTTAAATCCATGTGTAACTGACTATATTTAATTCCTTAAAATAACTATTAGAGGAATTATATTTGAATAAGTCTAGACAACAACAATAGAAGTCTAGTGGTAGATCTTTGAATGGTGGATTTACACTAGAGATAGATCTATTTTGGAGGTAGATGGGTTCTGGTGGTATCTTAACAATATTATAGAATTAATAAATTATAACATAAGATGGTGATAGCACAATCTAATGATATATGGCTTCAGGAATAGATGTGATGATAGTAGATATATTTGACGATTGATTCAACTGGAGGTGGATCTATCTGATAGTAGATATCTTAAGTGGTAGATCTATCAGTGGTATATGTGGTCCACATGTATATGTGTTCAGTGGTAGATCTGTTGAACTGACGGTATATTATCATAACCAGTGGTAGATATTTTTTAACTAATGGTATATCGACACTTTACAAAGTTTTTCCAAAAAAATTACTTATAAAATTATTTACTATCATGAAACATTGAACTTGTTAGAAACATAATAATAATTATTTGTGATCATTAAAACAAGGAGGTTACAATAATATCACCCTTTTTGATGATCACAAATCAGGAAATTTAAAACTCGGTATATAAAAATAAATAAAGCAAAGATAAATAGAAACAATTTTCTACTCATCATTTAAGAGTATGAAAATTATTATTACCATCATAAAATCAATTTAAGTATACTCTATCTTTTGGGATTATGAAAAATAAAAGGAAATAAAATAAAAAACAAGTAAAGTTATAAATATGAGCAAAAAATAATATTCATTAGATATTAAAGTCCATGATTACATTCCAAAAAGTAACAAAAGGGGAAAATATAATCCTTATCAAAGAATAACCAGATTCTGAAAAACTCTTAGCTCGAGTAGATGAAGGAACTAATGGGTCTTTTTCATTTTATAGTGATAAGAGGTATTGAAGTGGAATCCAAGGGTGTAGAATTATATTACGGATGCTATCAGATTATTATAGGCCTGAGATACTAAACAACCATAACTGGTTTCATACCAAAAAGTTGAAACTAAGTAGGAATGGGTTGTAATAAAGGTAAAAGAGTGGGAGAATACATGGGAATAACTTTAGGTTTGAATACATTATTCATAGAGGCATAAAAAAATTTCTTCATCACTTTTGAAAAATCTATAATGTTGTTTCCAACATAATCTATTTCTTTGAAGAAATACTTCATCTCCTCCATGAAAATATTGAGGAAAGGGACCAAAACCTTGAGTTGATTTACATTATCCCTGAATTCCCAAGACACATGAGGAATCCTTATATATTTTCGACAAGAAACATAAAAGGGGAATTGAGATCATACTATGTATATATTCTGAAAAGGAAGTATTTTATTTCTTTAATGATAGTCTCTCTATCACTTCTAGTTTCATTCAAATACTCCCTATCTAGTTTATAAATTTTATCACTATGGGACTTTATTTTTCAAATTTCTTCATGGTGATAGGTAGAAAGATTACCCAGGATAGCATGGAACTCCTCTCTCATAATGGAACAGAACTCATCAGCATCAACTAATGAATCAGGAGGTGGAAGAGTAGAAGTAAAAGCAATGATAGTAGGTACGGACTCCAACCTCTCCAGAAGTGATGTATAGACAACGAAAAATCTTCCTATAATCTATCCCTTAATGGAATTAAATTCTTACATCTCATTATACAACCTATGGTTCTTAATCTTCAATTATTTAATTTTCATGATCATCTTAGGTTGGATATGAGAGATCATTAATTCAAAAATCCATATGGTGTCGGATTCACTGATATTGGTTTCTCAAGGGGGTGTGGATCTAATAATCCCACTAATATTTGACAGAATACTTACTCTAAAACAATCCAGAACAGCCTTTGTAACATAACTGAAATTTATAGGATCAAAAGGCAGAGAAGATGAAATCCTCTCTTAGCTAGGTAGGCCAACCTCTACATTTCCAGATTCAGAAGAAGGAACATCTGTGGGAAAGGATTCCAACTGGCCAACCTAATCTATCTATTCAAAAAAGGATACCTTAGGATATTTTATATTAATAGGGATGGAAAGTCCACCATGATTTGGTGGACTAACATGGTCATCATTATCATCATTATATTATGACTGTAATTCAGAATACTCAATCCCTAGTTGAGTAGCTCCAAGGTATTTCTCCCCATATATAGGTTGTTTCTCCACATCTTTATATGAACCAACATCCTCAACCTAAATCCTAGAAGCTTAAAAATGATTACCATTTTTATCATGACTTATAGAAGTTACTAACTCAACTTTTCCACTTCTTGAAGCCTAACATTCTAAATTTGTTTGATCATCTCTAGGAATAGATCCTTGGATAACCAAAAAATCCTGATTAGAACTTGGTCTAACCTCATCATCAGACTTACCTGAAATAGAAACACTAGGAGAGTGATGTGACTCCTCTCCCTCAACAACATCACCATTACCATTTCCATCAAATACATAAGATCCATAAAAAACATCAACTACTTTCCTTGATCTCTTATAATAACTCTTAGACTATTTTTCTCCTAATACTCCTGTCTCCTAAAATTCTTCAACTTCACTTAAAAAATGTTCTTTATAAGGAAGAGTAAGAAGTGGAATAGTATGTACATAGGAAACAATTGTGATTATGAACACATCAAGGTAACTTCCTTCCTCTACTAACATATAAACATACACTTCTTCTTTAGTTTTGTCTTCTTCTTACTCAACTTCCTCATTAGAGGAATAAACTAAATTTTCATTTGGATATAAGCTACGATCAACCATATATTTATTTCCATAAGTTTTCTACATATGATTGAAATTACCATAAATATTATCAACATTAGTCACCAATTTCTTCAGCCAAGGGTTCCAATTTACTTTCATCCTCGTACAAGTAATATAACTTAAACAGTAACCTCTATATCTTACTACAAATTATTCACCTTAAGTTACTAGACCTTCGAATTCTAACATAAATGGAAGAAAATTAGTATAAATCAAGGAATTTGATCTAGATGAGGTCTTTCTCATCTCTATCATGTGAACAATCAAATATCTGTATAGATTTATCTTATCTACTCTTTTTATAAGAAATAATAAAAACACATCTTCGTACCTCATGATGATAAATCCCCCCCTTCATGGAATAAAACATGTGTTGGAAAAACCTAAACAACAATCTACACCCCCCATAAAGCTCTATAGTAGTGGGTATTTATAAAACAAAATTTCTATTCAATTATATTAGGGCATCCTAATATAATAAAAAACTCACTTTTACTTGGAATAGATCCTTTAAAATAATCATAAATACCTCTATGAGGTATATTGAGGAATTTGGATCATTTATTCAAAGATAAGATTAGTTATTTTCCATTTATCATACTTCTAATCACATATTTCTTCTCAAAAAAACTATACTACACATACTAATAAAACTCATGAACCAACCTAGGATAGAATGTTTGATCGTTCCTCAAGAACCATTCAGTCCATCCTTGGTCTTGGATCACTTTTAGCACAGATGAATTGCTCAAAATAAACTATTCAACATCTATCTTTTTTTTAGTAATGAAAAATCGAGTCGAGAGTTGTGGGTTCTTCAGTTTGAAAACAGTATTTTGAGTAGATTCACCTTATGATATCTTCATATAACGTGATACTTCAGGATACAAAACTGAGGTGCATTTCACTATCACCATTACACTGGTTCTATGGGAGAAGGTGAATTAAAATAAGGTTGTAGGTTGAGAGAGAAATGAAGATAAAGGGTTCAAAGGAGGCATGAGATAGAGGGTTCTAAAAATATGATTTTAAGAAAATTTTATCCTCAAGGGATTTATAATTGAGAAATATTATAAGATATACCTAAATAAATCTAATAAAAATGTAATTGTAGAAAAAAAAAGAAGAGTGGTGGAATAAAATCTGAAACACTCAAATAGAAGATCATTTAATAGTGGATCACAAATGGTATATCACAAATGGTATATCACCAATGATATATCACCAATAGTGGGTCACCAATGGTGGATCAATTCTAAAGAGTTAATCTAAAGAAAAATAATTAACCAAAGTTTATCTTTCCTAGTTTATGTTTGATATAGATTAATATCTAAAAATTCAATGTCTTCGTAAAAAATTCAGTAAGTTGATGTCCAGTTCCAATGAATTCAAGAGTTATATTAACTTTTTAGAAATTATCTCTCAAAAATTTATGTCTTATATCAATATGTTTTGTTCTCAAATGAGATATAGGATTCTTAGAGATATTTATCACACTTTTATTACCAAAATTAATAGGGTCATTTATAAATTGATATCCATATTCTCTTAAATTTTGTTTCACCCACACAATCTATACATAGAAACTTCCTGTAGCTATGTACTATGTTTTTGTAGTAGAAATTGCATTTTTTTCTTTTTACTAAACCATGAAACTAGTGGCTTGCCTAGAAAGTGACAAGTTCCGGTGGTGCTTTTTCGATCTAACTTATGACCAAAAAAATTTGCATCAGAATAACTCACTAAATATAATGCTTTTCCTCTAGGTTCAAATAGTCCTAAATTGGTTGTTTACTTGAGCTATTCAAAAATTCTTTTGACATTATATAAATGTGAATCTTTATGATTTATTAAAAATGAGAACACATACATACACTAAACATAATATCTAGTTGTATAGAAATTAAATATAGAAAACTTCCAATGAAACCTATATAATTGGTTTGATCAACAGATTTTATGGCTTCATCAAGATTCAGTTTATAAGTTTTACTCCTGGAATTATCACTACTCTTTGTGCTATCCATAAAAAAATATTTTAAATGGAATTTTTTATAATTAATTTTATTCAAAATAATACCATCTTAATTTTTAAAAATTTAAAAACTAAGAAATAATTTTAACTCAACCATAAAAATCATTTCAAATCCAATTTGTATCATTTTTAAAAATTTTGTACCCAATTAATTTATATAAGATCCAAAAATTATTCCATCAACATAAATTTATAAGACTAAAACATCTTTTGAAATTATTATAAATAAGGTAGGTTCAACCATACCTTTTAAAAAACATATAGAAATCAAAAAATAGATGATCCTATCTTACCAAGCTCTTAGAGCTTGTTTTAAACCGTATAATTATTCTGATAATTTAAAATATGATTTGGAAAATGAGGATTTTTAAATCTAGTGGTTGTTCAAAAAACATCTTCCACTATATAACCATTTATAAATTCACTATTGACATTCATTTGATATAGTTTAAAATTCAAATGTGCTACATAGAAAAGAAAAATTATAATAGCTTTAATCCTTGCAATCAGTGAAAATGTTTCCTCATAGTTAATACCATTTGATTGAATATATCCTTGAGTGACCAATCTATCTTTTTTAACTATGGTTCTTGACTTATCAACTTTATTTCTAAATACCCATTTTTGTGGTAATGGTTAGAATGTATTTAGGTCTTTCCACTAGTTTCCATAATTTATTTATTTCAAATTGATGGAGTTGTTATTTAATTTCCATTACCTAGAATTCATCATTTATTACATAATTGATATTCTTAGGTTTAAGTTGTGACAAGAAAGCTTGATGTTCAACCTGATTTCTAAGAGAATCTATATTTTATGTTCCCATATCTAGGTTTCTCACTATAGTATCTAAGGGATGATATCTATGAGACCTAATGGTTATAGGAAATGAAGGGTTGCATATTTCATTACCCTTTAGAGATTAGGGTTTAGGTAGTTCATCAGAACTAGTGGATTTTTTTTGTTTCATAGAATTGTTAGAAGGTTTGGAATTTATATTCAAGTTGGATAGATCATCTTCAAGGGTTTATAAATAAGTCTTAGACTCATGTGGATATGTTCCATAAAACTTGATATGTACATATTATCGTACAATATTTGTTATTTTATTAAAAAACCTATAAGTCATACTATTTTTTGAATATCTATGGTAAATTCCTTTATCACTCTTAGAATAATTTTTTTTAAGATTATCCTTTTTATTGAGAATAAAAAATTTTAAATAAAAAACTATAAAGTATTTAAACTTTTGTTTTCATCCATTCCATAATTCATATGTTGTTTTCATTAAAAGTTATCTTATAATAAGTCTATTGATTATTTAACAGGCTATATTCACTAATTTTTTCCAAAATTAAATAGGTAGATTATTCTCATTAAGCCTGGTTCGAGAAATTTCATGAAGGGTTCTATTACTCCTTTATACTGCACCATTATTATATGGGGTTCTTGGAGTAGAAAAGGTATGATTATATCCATATTGTAAGAATAATGATTCAAAATATTGATTTTTAAACTCATGGACAAGATCACTTCTTATGTTCTTAATTATATGTCCACTAATATTTTCTATAGATTTATCATACTTATAAAAATTGGAATAAGATTCACTTTTTTGAGCTAAAAAGAATACCCAAGTTTATCTAGAAGATTCAAATACTATAACATAAAAATACTTCTTTCCATTTAAGATAAAAAATCTAGAAGGTCCAAAAAAATCCATGTGAAACAAATCTAGGGGTTGGGATGTTGACACTTCTTTCTTTGATTTAAAAGAGATTTTATGATATTTACCTTTTTGAAATGTGTTATAGAATTTATAATTTAAGAATTATTTTTTGGTAGGTCTCTAACTAATAATTTCATAGTTGGCTTTCTAAGAGAGTAAATGTTGCAATGGAATATTATTCTATACCAAGGACAAGAATCTTTATGAAATACACTTAGATAAGAAATGTTTTGAGAAAACAATAAATTTGTAGTAACAACATATACATTATCTTTTCTTAAGGTAGTAAATATTAAATAATATTCATAATTAAAATCTTTATAGGAACTATTTTCAAATTTATCATGGAAACTATCATCACATAATTATGAGATTCTAATCAGGTTATAATTTAATACATCTATAAATAAAAATTTGGAAATTAAAATAGCATTAGAGTTATTGATTTGACCATGTCCAATAATTTTTACATTTTCATTGTCATCAAATGTGACATGTACACCATCAACCTTAATTAGGTTTTGAAAACTTGAATAGAGCCTGGTCATATGTCTAGAGCAGCCACTAGCTAGATACCATAATCATTTACTGGATATTTTCAAGAAGGTTTCTTATAAAAAATATTTAAAAAAAATGATTTTGGTGCCCAAATTTTATTGGGTCCAAAGATGTTAGTAATAAGGGATTTTGGAATCCATAATTTTTAAACTAAGTTTATTATTGGAATATCTGATACTTTTATAAATAAAAACTTTATTAGGTGAAACAGAATAAAAATTTATAACAAAATTAGTAGAAATGGAGTTAGTAATACATTTATTTTTAATAATCTTTCTTTTCCCAAGCTAATATATTATTCTAGTAGTATATTTAAGAGATTTTTAATTTCTAAGAATCTGTGGTAAGTGGTTTATTCCAATTTTTAATATTCTCTAGATCCCTTTTTAATTGTTCATTGTTTAATTTTAACTCTATATTTTATTTTAGAAATTAAGTATTTTTATCCTTCTATATACTAAGATCTATTTTAAAGTGAGAAGACAAGGAATTTTACTTCTTTAAATATTTTATTTATTTTTATATTAATTGAATGTGTCCTCCATCATATTAAAATATTATGAAATTTATTTACAAGACATTTTTTCTTCAGTATTTTCATTTTCAAACATGTTATAATTAAAAACATGATATGCAGAAAAAATACTAGATACCTTTGTTATGTTTATCATAATAAACATATTATCTCTCTCATGATTTTCCTATCTGTTTGATTCTAAATCACTTGAAATATATTACCAAGAACTAAAAGGTATTTTCATAGATTTATTATACCTTTTTTCCTAATCCTCATATTTTTTCTTGAACTTTAACTTAGGATAGTCATATTTTAGGTGAAATTTTCTCTTGCATTCACATTGAACTATTTAATTTGTAGTATTATGATTTTTCCATTATTTTCTCCAACTACCTCTATTTTCATACTTACATTTTTTTGTTTCTCTTATTGAATTTTTATTCATTTTATAAAATCTATTTAATATTCTGGCTAAGGGAACTATTTATTTATCACTATATGAAGACGATTCTACCTCACATGAGATATCTTCTTTAATATTTCCTCATTTGAGTCAGAAGTCTTGAATGCAACTAAATTTCTATTTCTTCTTCTTTTATATTCACTTTGAGTTTATCTTCATACATCACGAGCTTTCCTATCATCTCCTTAATAATAAACTTACTTATATCACATGACTCACAAATTGAAACTAAAGTTCCCCTCCATCTATTTGGTAAAGATCTAAACAATTACATCAGTTGTTAATTGTCACTAATTGGTTTCCCTTTGAATGCATCGTGTTCAAAATCTCATTAAACCTGATATATTTATCAAAAATTGAGACATAAAGTTTCATCTTAAAGGTATCATATTTAATTTTATAAAATTTCAAACACATTTCTTTAACATTTTATGTTCCTTCATGAGAAAAACCAAGATATCCCGAATCTCAAAAGTAGTGGTACAGATAGATATTCTATTAAATTATTAATATCTAAAAGTAAAATATAAAGAATTTATAGCTTTATTGTTATTATTATAATATTATTTATTAAGATTACTCCATTCATCACTAGTATTTTTTGGCAATTCATATTTATCCTCAATGATGCTCCAAATCTTAAAAACCATGCTTTTAATATGATTTTTCATCTTAATGTTCCATTGCACATAATTGGTACCATTAAAATAAGGATCCTTGTTAGTGGAAGTTCTCTATTTTCTATTATTATCTATAAATAATTAAATTTAGAAATCAAAAAAATTTAAGATCTTTAATTTGCAACTAGATCATAGTAAAATGATATTTTGAAATTCCTCTGATACCAAATGTTAGTCGGAGTGAGTAACTCAAGTGGGGGTTAATTGAGTTCCCAATTAAATTTATGTTTACAAAAATTTAAAACTTAAACCCCCCAAATTAATAAAAACATCCAGTTAATCAAAATAGTACAAATATATAATTCGATCAAATAGATTCTCAAAGAAGGATCAATGCTTATCTAAAACAATCTTCGAAATCACTTTAGCTTTTGAAACTAAATTACTTGATCAAACACTCTATATAAAATATAAATTAAGATTAACTATAAAATTAAAATACTTGATACATATTATAAAAAGAAATAGTTTTAAAACTTTGAAATAATGAAAAAAAACTAATAACACACAGTGGAATTAAAACAAGGGGTTTAGTCTCAAGATGATACTTAATCCCTTCCACTTGGAAATCAATTTCTGCTAAGAAATTTATTAAATAATAAACTTGATTTGAAACCTATATTGGATTTTAATTACAATAAAACACAAGTTTTTTATAGAAATAAATCCTCTTCCACAATTATACATGGGATGAAAATAGGTACAGGTCCCACACGACGTATTCTAAAGCTTCTATGGGGATACAATAAAAGTGTTTAAGATAATCTGCCAAGAACACTATAGTTTAAGAACAAGAGACATTTTTTATAGATAAAAAAAGTACATGGACATACTACTGAAAAGTAAGCATAAATAGAGAGATAAAACTAGTAGACATATGAAATATTGATACTAGTTGATCTGAATTGATTCATGTTTTCAAAGGTCCTTGAGCCTATCGTTAAAAGGACATTGAAAAGGTTTCTCAAAACATGATGGAAAAAATAGTAATGTAAGGGTCTAGAAGGCCCTATTTTTAGTTTTCTGATATCTTGAATTGATTTAGTATATAAAATTAAGTAATATCTATTAATTTCTCACTTTTATTGCCTATATTATGTTCCACATAGATCCCACAATCCCACACATGCACCGGGGGGGGGGGGTGAGTGGGGGTATTATAAATAATATGTATAGCTATAGGTCTAATTAACCATTTGGAATTGATTCCTCAAACCAACAACAAAACTAGGAAGGTGTGAATTTTTCTTCAATGCATCCGTGGAGTTGTATAAGAATAATGATTCTTAAATGCACGTGCGGCTGACTGCATTGAATTTATTAAACTATATATTGGTGGAATTAAACTTGAATGATTCTAAAAAACAATGGTAGTAGTCTGGTGATAGATATTTTAATGATATATTTACTATGTAAGTAGATCTATTCTGGAGGTAAATGAGTTTTGGAGTTAACTCATCCTGATGGGAACATGAGTGAATGACAACATAAGATGGTGGTAACATAATCTAGTGGTATATGGATTCAATGGTAGATGTGATGATTGTAGATATAACCAATGGTAGATTATAATAATGATAGATCTATCTGATGGTATATCTCTTCAGTAGTAGATCTATCAGAGGTAAGTGTGGTCCACTAATAGATGTGTTCAGTGGTAGATCCATTGGACTATTGGTAGATCAATATACCCAACAATGGATATTTTTAAACTAAAAGTAGATAAAAAAATTACCAAGTTTTTTTACAATGTTACTTATAAAATGATTTTCTATTATAAAACATTAATCTTGTTAAAAACATAATAATCTGGATTTATGATTATCAAAATATGGAGGTTCCAATAATAACATTTCCATTTTTCAAAAATCATTATAGAAATATGGTAAGTATTATTCTATCCTTATATAATGACCATTATATCATAAATACCATTTTATTTCGTTAAATACACTTATATATACTAGTCATGTGATGCGGTGATGAAAAAATCACATTGCTTTGTGGAGGTGGTAGTCCAAACATACGCATTAACAACGTTATCATTATTCAATGGATGGAAATATATAAAGTTATATTATATATTATATTTTAATAATGATAAATATGTCATTAATATCATATATACACACACACACACACACACACACACTATATCCATCATTATGACTAGTTATTAGATGTGGTGATGGAAAACAAATTACATCAGTTTGCGATGTGGTAGTCTACCATACACATAAAGAAAGATTTCATTGCCCATTTTATGGAATAGTATACAAATATATATTGTTACATTAACATAATAATATCTAATTATATTCAAGATGATTGTGTTATTATTTTATTATGATTGAATATTATTGGAAGGAGTTAGAAGAAGAAATAAAACATAAATACTTAGTTAATAACTATTCCTCTTATTCAGACAACCTCTTAAGATTCACAGAAAAATATTTCATATATTGGTTTTATGATAAAACAAAGGCCTATAAACATGGGGTGAGGGGATGTAAAGAATATATTTTGTATGGTATTGTATGAACCAAAATGTTTTAAGTGAAGAAAGAGGAGATGAGGTTATTTTATAAGTGATGGGAGGGACACTTTTAGAAATTATTATAAATTAATTTTCATATTAAAATGGATCCAAATTGATAATATGAGAATCTAAGATTCAAATGAGTTGAAATCATCTCATATAATAAAAATTATACAAGTTTAGGTGATTTTTTCACCCTTATCATTTTGTTTGAACCCAGGTTAACCCTTTTTGACAATTACCATGATATTAACGATTTTACTCTTCAGGGGAAATGAAAGTTACTATAAAAGGACAATTATAATGTAAATGGATCATGGTTTATATTTTAAACCATATCCAAATCACTTATCTGAACATAATATTTTTTTTTTGGAGTTTTAAATCATTTTAAAAAATATTATTTATTATAAAATAACATTAATGTTAATTATAGAACTATTCATTTATTTTTACTTTTAAAACTAAAATTAAAAAATATAGTTAGAATATAAGGTATTAAAACCTATATAATATGCAAGTTTTATCTAAAAAAATCACAGAACACAATAATTCTTTGAAATCATATAACTTTTTACATTTTTAAAATCATTTATTTTATTTTTCAATTTATTGAATAAATACTGTATTGATGTTTCATAGGTATTTAAGATAATTATTTCATCACTAAGAATTATAAATAAATTACCATGATAAATTAAAATAATTTATATTTCAAGTTAATATTTATAATCAAGCATACTTTCTTTTTATTCACATGTAAATGATTTAATAATTATACAACTTAGAGAATGAAAATTTTTACTGTTCTTTACAAAAATATATTTTCAAGGAAAAAATAACGGTAATATGAAAAATGTCATATATTAGAATTTTGGATTAAATATACTCATAAAATAAAATTAAGGCATGTTTTGGGGTTATTTTCTAGTCTTTATCTTATTATTTGTATCCTTAATTAACCCATTTTATCTTTACCGTGGTAACAAAATTTACAATGATTACTATTCATAATGACTAAAATTAAAAGGGACATATTTAAAAAATTAGTGCCTACTTATTAAAAATATATAATACATTTTTCAAGATTCAAAACTCTACAGTGGTATAATTTAATTTAAAATTAAACCTACAAAACACGACAGAGAACAATTTTTTCAGAAAAATGTCCTTTTAAGTGAAAATATATTTTTATCAAAAATTAAATATAATATTCCTTATAAATAATTATTGGATTAATTTTAATCAAAATAAACTAATGAAAATTTTAAAATAATACAAAATATAATTTTTCAATATAAATAATTTAAAATAAAATAAAATTTTCAATAAAAAATAGTATTTTTCACCATTTATTGAAAAATAAAACTTAATAAAACAATCTCAAAATTTCACCATAGATTAATTTTGATATTATTATTTAAATACTTATATCATTTATATAAAATAATATATCTAAAATTTTCATAAATTAATAATAATATTCATTCAATAAAAATCATTTTTGAAGGAAATAGTTTTTTAAGCATAAAATGTTTTTACTAAAAATTGAGTAATTATTTACTAAGAATTTATTAATAAATTTTTATTGAGTAGTAACTTTATATATATTTCATAAATTATTTAATACTATTCATACCTTCCAATTTAATGGCTAGGTTATAATGGTCATATTTAAATAATAATATTTCATGGTTCTTTTAGGCTCTATGTTTGTGTGTCATATATTCTATCAAACATAGTTTTATTTTTAAAATATTAGGATGTTACATTATCCCCCTTGAATAATTTTATCCTCAAAATTTTAACTTGATTTTTATAATCAATGTTTTTATATATTAAAATACCTCTGTTGAAATTCCACATCATAAAAAGGGTTAATAATAACTCCTTTTCAAATTAGGGAAAGAGAAATTTGAAGGTTATCTAGAATAACAAATATCTTGGTTTCCAAATAGAAAGACATTAGTGGGAAATGAAAATATGGACATGGAAGAAAATCACAATTTCCAAATAATGATGGATAGTCATAGAGATCAGGGATCCCAAAAAAGTCAATGATCATGATAAAGTCAATGACTACAAAATCATAAACTGAAGAGGTGTGAAAATACCACAAATTCATCATAAATTTTTATATTAGGTAATATTTTTGTTTCAAGGTCCTTTTACTAATGTTTAGAAATTCCTCTACAATATAGATGAATAATAAAATGAAATGTACTTACTTGATAATTTTAATTTCAACCTTTAATAAATTTCCACCATAATCTTATATTTTTCTCCAAATTATGAGTATTCAAGATGATTTTTTATGTCCGAAACATTAAAAATAAGATTATAATAAATAAAATAATTCCATTAGAAGGAAAAAAAATATTCCTCCCATCCTTAAACATTATCCAAAATCAAAATTGTTAGCATAAGGTAAGATAATTCCCAAAATAATAAACCTTTATATGAAGAAATAAAAAATTAATCTCCAAAGCCTCAATAATAATACCCAAAGATTAAATCAGATCATTTTATAAATAACTAACAATAAAATTATTTAAAATATTCCCAAATAAGTTCAAAAGACAAAAAATCCGAAGGATTATATCACATATTCTTTCGAGATTAATTTAACATTTATCTCCAATCTATATTAGTCACCCATAATTTCATATACCCAACAATTCATATGCCATAATCATATAATATCCAAGATATTATAATCATTTTCCTAAATAACCTGAATCACCATAAATATATATTAAAATCATATATTATTCCGAAATAAAATTCAACATTCATTCCTTAAATAAAATCCTATAATATCGTATAATGTTCCCCAAAATTATAGTTATATCACTAATCACTTAATCACTAGATCACTTCTCAGTTCTATAGTTAGCTATATGATAAGAAATATGTTCCTAAAATCAACTTAATATTTATTTTTAATTCCATAATATCTAGTAAATCATGTAGTCTAGGGGTAGGAAGTGCACTCTTGTCACCCTTTGGATGTAGGTTCAATACCATAAACATTTCTTAATGTGATAGGTCTTCCTTTTTCTAATCCCTATAGTATTTACAAAAATGTAATTAATATCCTAAAAAATATCATTAATCATAAAATTTCTTTTTAGCCTCAAATATTTTATATACATCTTATTTTTCTACAAAATTAAATAATATTAATTGACTATCATCAAGAATATATTAATTTAATGGTTTATTTATTTCTTAATCATATAACATTAAATGAGTGTCTAAAATTATCAACTTTTCAGTACACCACTTTTAAAAGGTATAGGTTACATCTAATATATGTTACACATTTTTTAAAAAAAATCTACTATATAATGTTTTATAATTATAATAATATTTAGAATATATCAAAATATCATTGATAAACACATCCTTTATTTAACTTCATTCTTAAACCCTAAATGATGATTTGTTGTCTTATTTCTTTATACTTCATTTCTAAAAATTAAATATTTTAATTATGTCCTTATGATTCATGAAAATCAACTCAATCAGGTTTCATACTTTAAACATAATAAAAAATAATTCATAACTCAAATCCAAATTTGAGGATCTTATTTTACGCCGTTGATATCCCCTTTATATTCTAGCATGAAGTTCATGTTTCCAAAAAATAAATAGTCATTCCCTTAGTGTTATTTCCAATTCCAAATGATATGGATGAGATGATATTTTGAAATAAAATAAAATAAATTACATTATCCATAAATCTTTTGAATAAATTAAAAGGTTTTGGATAGATAAAATAGTTTCTTGCAGGTGATCTGGATGTTTAAGAAGAATTCAACTTAATTTTAGCTAGTTTTTTCCATGATAATGATTATTAAATAATATGGAATGGATAATAAGGTTATGTGATTTCCTTTTCCTTTAATCTTGGTAAACGATATTTATTCTATAGAAAATAACATTATTAAAACCTGAAATGAATTATTTCATGTCAAAGTGAATTTGGTCTGTGTAAATACATTACCCATATGAATTATATAATACATTAACGAAAAAAATACTAAAAAATAACTTTAACAACACCAATATTAAAGAATGTTTTGTCCTTAACGGTTATCTTATACCTTTCCACTTCCATCCCAAAAATGTAACAAAATTATTAAGAAAAAATAATTCATGCTAAACCTGTGGGTTACATATACCTCAATTATAACACATTGATATTTTATGATTTTTATATTAAATTTAATTTTTTTCCTTAGCTTTTTATACATGAAACATTGATTTTCAGTAGAACATGACATATTTTTAAAATATTATTATTTAATATGATAGTTATCACCTAGCCATTTGAATGACGAGTATGAATATGATTAAATAATTTATTAAAATATATGATTTACACGTTTATATGAAATAAATTATTTTTTGAACAATTAATTAAAAATTAAATTAATAACCCATTGAAAATAAAGAAAATATTTTTCCCAAAAATCACTTTTCTGCACACAAAAACATTTTACATTGATTAATTAAATAAATCACTTTTGGTGAATTATTTTAATTAAATTTAAGTAATTAAATATATCAATAACCTATTACTATTTTTAGGTTTTCCTAAACCCCATATTTTTACTATTCTTAGGTTAGGTTTTTTTGAGGGATAACTGGGTGAAATCTTGAATGTTTTAGTTGTTTTTGTGCTAGATCATGATTATCACATGGTTCCCGCATAGTTTCCCAAACCATATGTCCTCTCAGAGAAAAAAATGTAAATCGAGGCAGGGGATATTGCACAGTTAGTACACAGTTTTCAAACTATATACCCTTTTAAGAAATAACCATTTGGACCTTTTATAATTAGCACACGGCTTGCACACAATTTTTCTAAACCGTGTGCCTCTTCCCAGGTCACCATGCAGATGAGTTTTTATTTAATCCTATTTTTTATTAAAAAATTCCAAACCCTCTATTTAGGTCCCCTATGTACCTCTCTCAACCCAAATAATTTAATATCATCTTTGGAGCTCCCAAGAAGTATTTTTGGCCCTTCATATCCCTCATTGAATCAATTCAAAACTAGAGGAACTTCCTTCAATCTTTTCACGGTTAGTTTCCTCCTCCCATTCTTAATCTCAAATAGCTTATATTCTTCTCTATAGGGTTACATGAATACACATGTTCATTTTTAGATCTAATACCCACTTTTTTGAATCTAAACCTATGTTTTATTCATGTATCCCCATATCTATTATTCTTCACGGGAATTTTCCATTCACGACTTTGTGATTCGAGATCCATTGATCTGGCGGTAGGTGGTTCTGTTACGATGCACAATTTATCATAACCCTAAATTGTTGTTTTAAATTAGCTTGACGATTTAAAAAAGATTTATTGATTTTTGTTTAATTTATTTCAATGTTTTTGATTAAAAACCAAATTACATTGAACTAGGGTTTCTAGAAAAATAGGTTTTTAGCATGAAATTAGAAAACCCCCAATTCCATTGAATTAGGGTGTATTTATAGAAATGAGTGAAATTTAAATTGTTTAATTTAAATTATGAAATTGTTTCAATTTAATCATGGTTATGTATTTGATGGAAAATTGTGAAAAACCCCAATTCTATTGAATTGGCGGTTTGTGATTAAATTGATGGAATTTATTTGAAAATTAAATTGTTGAATTTAATTTGGGAAAGTGGATTGTGAAATTTCATGAATTGGTTTGAGTTCTTTATTTAAGAAAAAGTTCTTAATTTTTTTGATGGAAACCTTAGGGTTTCATCTTTTTAAAATGGCATGTTTTTTTATTTAAAACCAGTTAGTGTTTTTAAATGGAAAATTGGAATATTTGAAATAGAGAATGGAATGAATTGTATTTTAAGTAGTATTGAAATAAATTTTCCATCATTGATTTTTACTTGAGAACATGAAAGCCTTAGGTAGCAAGTGAGTTTTTTGGGTGTCACTTTATGACTTACAATATTATATAACATCATATCATCATATCACATTCCTTAGGTGATGGTGATGAGTCCTCTCTATCTTAGGCCCAAATGGGAGTGTGTATATACTTTCTATTTCATAGTGTTGGATCCCTATAGCCTAGAACTACCATACATATTTAGAAAATGACCATTCTTATCACTTTCTTTAAATGTGTATATGCTATTGTTATAAACTATTTTTCATGCCTTGAGAATTTTAATAAACTATTTTATATAATTTTTTTATTTAAGCAATTTTTTTTAAAGTTACATTGTTTTAGAAATGTTCTATCAATAGTATTATAAAGCTTTTGGTTAAAAGTGTTTTCCATCATTTGAATTGTTAAGTGTGATTTACGAAAGTATTTCCATATTTTGAAATGTAAAGAATTATTTGTTTAAATATTCTTTTGAAATGACAAACTCATTTTTTTTAAAATTGAAATAATTTATTTGGTTAATTTGATATTGAAATATTGTTATGGAATCTTTGGGTAAAATCCTACAGGGATTTGCTTCAAACCATACATTTTCCATCTAGTATTTTTAGATTATCTGACCCATGGTTCAAGCATGGGAAATACATTTATTAGAGGAGGTTTTAGCTATTGAACCTTAGACTTGGTGAGTTGCATATGAGTTGGGAAATGAGAAGTTTTCCAATTTCTCTAGTACTTGGTTATAGTACTTGGAAATTTTTATGCCAGTTTTAATTCTAGTAAATTACTTATAGTGGAGTTTATTTTTTTACACACTATTTTTTCTCTCACTTTCACATTGTTAGTGGAAAAATTGTTCATAATTACATTTTGTATGATTATAGGTGATAGTTTCCAATATGTGGGGATCATGAATTAATTTAAAGATATATTAAATAAGGTTCAGTTATTAGGTTAATAGGGTACTTGTAATGGTTCTTGACAAATTGGTATTAGAGGTCCAGGTAGAACTTCTCGTCATGAAGTCTGTATGAATTTGTGAAATCTTATCAGGACTCAGGAGGTAGTTACAATTGAGTGCCCGACCAAATCTCACTATAATGAAAATTAATTCTCTAGTGGTTTTTAAGGAAAGAAATATTGTGGATTAGTTATTGTATTTTACCTATTTTTATTTGGATAGTTTGATTTCCAAATATTGTTTGTTCTATCTATTAGAATTGATTTCCTTGCTGACCTATTTGAATATAAATCTGATGTATTCTTTATTTTATTCTAATGTTGTGTAGAATCATGCATAAGATAAGACGTGTGAATCAAATCTAGGAGAAAGATACTGTTGAAACTTAATGAGAGAATCCTATTGTGGAAATAAATCTAGTAGAGGTGATCATACACACTATCCAATATCTGGTACATGCACCACCTCCAGTTCCTATTTAGGCTCCATCTATGGATCCAAAGAGGTACATTCTCAAGATTTATTCTCAAGAGTTTCTCCACCAGAAGACAGAACTGTTCAAAATCTCAAATGATCCTTAGGAGGCTGAGAAGTGGTTGATCAGAATGGAGTTCTTGTTTGGGTTTTTGGACACACCCAAAAAAATCAAACTAAAGTGTTCCACCTTCATGCAGGAAAGATCGAGTAGAAGATGTTGGGACACTAAAATAATAGTGAAGAATACGAGGTCTTTGGGTGAAAATAATTCTAGATTCTCTTCACAGACTAGTTCTATCTAGAATAAATTATGTTTGACAAGTCTACAGAGTGTTTCAAACTTTATTAGGCTGACAAGACCGTGACGGAGTATGCAAACTGTTTTTTATTTTTTTGTGCATTTTTCACCTGAGGTTGTGTCGAATGAGAAAATGAAGGATCAAAGGATCGAGTTGGGAATTCATCTAGATATTAATTATCAGGTTTTCTTTCAAAAGATACCTTCTTATGCTAACGTGATAGATAGTGTTCTTATGGTTGAAATGCACCTGGCCAGTAAGTCATGGTTATCTGGAGTTTCATTCACTCTTAATGAAAGTGTGAGTTCCTTCAAGTGAAAGTGAAAGAGTGATGATTATCACTACATTTATTGATAAAGGGACATTCCATACCTAATTTAGTGCCTAGTAGGGGTCCTTTGGTTTGCTACCAGTTTGGAAAGGTAAGATATTCAAATAGGGTTTTTATTGAGGAACCTAATAACTGTGGATCCTATGGATGTTTAGGACACTTACAGTGATTATGTCATATTTATTCCACTCCTTATAGTGGATCAGGATCATCACTTCCTCTTAAAACTATGGGGAAATAATATTCTTCTCATATAAAAGTGTTATAGCCATAAACATCTGGAATGAATCTTCTTCACATAGTGGAAGAGTTTCTAGAGGAAGCCGATATAGGTCTAATGAGCATGATAGACACCATAACCATAGATTCATCATTAATGGCTGCTCTATTTGATACTAGTGAATCTCATTCATTTATTTCAACACGTAGTATTAATCTGATTAACCTTCATATGAAGATTTTATCTTATTCTATGGATATTACTACACCCCTTGGTATGAAGAGAGAGTAGGGTCTCTATAGTCTTTCATGTGTTTTCTCTCTGTCAAATGTTGAGATTTCTTGGAGTTTTCTAGTTCTCAACATGAAACATCTTGAAATTATATTTGGGATTGATTAGATAATTTCTATTAAATCTTGGATTTATTTTTATCTTTGATGACTCTCCTTTAATACAATAAGTGGTGTGTGTCGTGTCTTTCAAGGATAATGATACCCAAGGCCAAGCAGAGTCAAACCTTCTTATCCATAGTTAGGGAAAGTGATATATGTGTTTGAATTTTATTTAGAGTAGGAATCTTTGAGCGGTGATCTACTTATAGTGGTTATCGAGTTTCCTGGTGTATTTCGTTTTTATTTATTTGGTTTTCCACTAGTAAGGGAGGTTGATATTTCTATTGACTTGATTCATAGTACTCAACCAGTTTATATTCTCTCTTACCACATGGCACCAGATAAACTGAAAGTGACAAAGTCCCAATTGGATGATATTATTGAGAAAGGATTTATACACCCAAGTATTCCACCTTGGGCGGTGCTAGTTCTCTTTGCTAAGAAATATGATGTTTCACTTCATATATGGGTTGATTATCGAAAGATCAATCAAGTTACGATAAAGAAAATATATCCATTACCATGTATTGATAATATGTTTGATCAGATGAAAGGGACAAAGTGGTTCTCAAAGATAGAACATTGAACTGGTAACCATCAACTGAAGATAAAAGAATCTAACATTAATTAAAATTCCTTTCAGAGCAGTTAAGGACATTATAAGTACATTGTCATTCCCTTTGGACTTAAAAATTCTCTTATAGTTTTCATGGATTTAATGAAGATGATTTTCCATGAGTATCATGATACTTTCATAGAAATATTTTTTGATGACGACCTTCTTTACTATAAGTCCAAGGTGGATCTTGTGCATCATCTGATAACAGTTCTGAACTTACTAAGAAATCACCGACTTTATGCCAATATTTAAAATGTGATTTATGGATTTGGGTAGTAAAGGTATTGAAACATGTGGTGTCAAAACATAAAATATAATTTTATCCTAAGAAGGTGAAGGATGTTATAAAATGGGAAAAACCATGAATTGTTTTTGAGATTTAGAGCTTCTTGGGCCTAACTGGATATTATCACTAGTTCATTAAGGACTTCCCAAAGATGGATTATTTGATGACTGCTATGAATCGCAAGGGAGTGAAGTTTGATTGGGATGAGATATGTAATAATTATTTCATTAATATGAATCATGCTTTGATTAATGTGCTGGTGTTGAATCTTACTACAGTTGGGCAGGGCTATGTGATCTTCTGTGACGCATCATGTTTAGGCTTGGGTTGAATTATTATGAAAGATTATCATGTCATTTATTATGGCTTTAATCAGCTTAGGCCACATGTGAAGATTTATCTAACCCAATACCTTGAACATATAGCTATGATGCACATAGTTTAGAGTTGGAAACATTACCTTTATGGAGAATTTTTTACTTTGTTTTCTAACAAGAGGAGGTTGAGTTATATCTTCTCTCAAAATGATTTGAATCCCCCACAGATGTGTTGGGTGGAATACCTGTAGTATTTAAACTTCAACATCTCCTAAACCTCAGGGAAAGTGAATGTTGTTGTAGATTCTTTGAGCAAAAAAATTACGACCAAAAAAATGAAATAATCATCAAAATAGTGGAATTTGACGGCTGTCTTTGCATAGTTTCATATTAGAGTCCAAGAGAAAGGAGATGAGGTTTCCTTGGAAAGTGTTCAGTTGACATACACTCTTCTCAAATTGTTTCTTTATGATTACCAGCTTGGTGATGAGTTCCATGTTATTAGAGACTCTCTTTATGGTGGGTAGGTAGTTTCCCAGTGGTCATTATCCTAAGAAGGAATCTTGTGCTACAAAAATTATTTTGTGGTACCATCTTCAGTGAAGAAAGTTGTGATGGGAGATTTCTATATTTCCCTGTAGGCAATGCACCTAGGATAAAAAAAGATGTTCTATGAAATGTGATGATAGTTCTGATGGATAGGTCTGAGACAAGCGATTACTAAATTTGTTTTTCATTGTTATATATTCCATCAAGTGAATGCTGAGATCTAGAAACCTTTTTGTTTTCTTTATCCACTTCGAGTTCCTACATGTAAGTTGGATGAGACCTCTATAGAAATTGTGGTTATTTTTCCATGTACCCATATAAAGAATAATGTGATATGATTTTTGATCGATCGATTGACAAAACCTGCTCACTTTATACCCATTCTTGATACAACCAAGGTTGCAGAATTGGAAAATATCTATGTGAAAGATATTGTTGATTTTCACGAAGTTCCAACTGCTATAGTTTTTGATAGAGATCCTCAGTTCACTACTCGTTTTTGGAGAGGAATTCAGGAGGCACTAGGATCTCACATCCATTTGAGTATGGCATACTATCTATAGTCAGATGGTTAGAGAAAAGGAGCTATATAGATTCTTGATGATGTGATCAACACTTTTGTTCTTGACTTTGGTGGGTCTTAGGATTATAAACTGGGGATGGTTGAGTTTTCTTATAACCAAAGTTACCAGTCTGTGATTAGGATGGATTTTCTGAGGCCTTTTATGACCAGCCTTGAAAATATCTATTGTGTTGGTCAAATATTGGGGAAATTTCCTTGGTTGTATTGAGCTTGGGCTAAGAGATGATAACAAAGATTCAACTGATTATTTAGTGAATTTTAGTGGCATAGATCCAATATAAGTCTTATGCTGATCATCACCACAGGACATTGGATTTTTTTTTGTTGATAAATAGGAGTTATTGAAAGTTTCACCTCGGTTAGGTCATCGACAACTTCGAAGGTAAGGGAAGCTTCATCATCGCTTTGTGGTACCTTTGAATGTTATTAAAATGGTGAGTAATGTTTCATAACATTTATCACTACAACTAGATATGATTTAGATATATAATGTGTTTCATGTATCTCATCTCCAAAATTTCAGTCTAATCCATCCCATGTTATAAGCTGGAGTGATCTTGAAGTTGAACCTGATTTATCTGTGATGGAATTACTAGTAAAGATAATTGATTCTAATACCATGGTACTTTGTGGGAGGATGATACCTCTGTTTCATGTTCTATAGAAACATGGTTCTGATTCTCATGAGATATGGGAGAGGGAGGCACCAATGAGAGAGTAGAAACCTCATATTTTTGACATGGAATCTTCTTTGTTGGATTTTAGGGGAAAAAGTTTCAATGGTAGGGAGGTTGTGACATACTATTACTATTTTTAAGTATTACTAAACCCCCTATTTTTTACTTTGCTTGGTTTGGGTTTTGTGTGAGGGAGAACTAGGTGAAATCTTGAAAGTTACTGGGTGAGAGCACTGTTGGCGCACAATTTACCAAACCATGCACCCTCTCTGAAAAAATTACACAAACCAAGTAAGTGGCTACTACATAGTTGGAATACGATTTGAAAACCATAAAACCTCTTAATAAATAACATTGTAGACCTATTATAACTAGTGAACTACTTGAAAACAATTTTCCTAAACAATGTACCTTTGTTTGGGAAACAATTCTGACGAGTTTTTCTTTATTCTATATTTTTATTAAAAATTACCAAACTCCCCATTTAGGTCCCTGAGGGACCTCCTATGACAAAAATCATTTTCTCTCATTGTTGGACCTCACAATAAGGATTCTTATTCCCTTGAATCCCTCACATAATCAATTTCAAGCTAGAGGAATTCCCTATGATATTCTCATGGTTAGTTTCCTCCTCTCATTCTTAATCTTCCATGGCCTCTCTTCTTATATCTAAGGTTCCATGAATAACCATAGATATTTGTGGATTTAATACCAACTATTTTGAATCTAATCCTTGAATGATTCATAGATCCTCATTTCTTTTGTTCTCCATTAGATTTTCCCATTCACGTCTTTTTTATTAGAGATCTGTTGATCCTGAGGTAGGTGGTTACATTATGAAGACCAATTTATCTTAACCCTATATTTCTATTTTAAATTCAATTCATGATTTAAATTCAATTAATTTATTTGTGTTAAATTTATTTCAATTTTTTTGATTAAAAACCCAATTACATTGAATTGGGGTTCTTGAAAAAATAGTTTTTTGGAATGAGATTAGAAAACCCCCAATTCCATTGAATTGGAGTGTGTTTATAGAAACTGGTTATATTATATTATTTCATTTAAATTGAGAAAATTTTTTAATTAGATTTTCGAAATTAATTATGGTTATGGATTTGATGGAAAATTTTGAAAACCCCCTATTCTAGTGAATTGGGGGTTTGTGATGAATTGATGAAAATTATTTGAAAATTAAATTATTCAATTTAATTTGGGAAAGTGGATTTTGAAATTGCATGAATTGGTTTCAATTATTTATTTTTGAAAAATATATTAATTTTTTTGATGGAAACATTAGGGTTTTATATATGTGAAAAGGAATATTTTTTTATTAAAACCCGGTATGGGTTTTAAAGGGAAAATTGGCATATTTGAAATGGAGAATGAGATGAATTATATTTTAATCAGTCTTGAAATAAATTATGCATAATTGATTTTTACTTGAGCACATGCAAGACTTAGGTAGTTAGTGGTTTATTTTGGGTGGAACTTTATAAATTACAATGTTCTAAACTTTATATCATCACATCACATCCCTTAGGCTATGGTGATGAGTCCTCTTTGCCTTAGGCCTAAAGGGGTGAAAGTACATACTTTCTGTTTCACAGTGTAGGGTCCCTATAACCTGGAACAACCATACCTATTTATAAAATGACCATGCTTCTCGCTAGTTTTAATTTTTAAAGGTATATATTCCATTATTGTAAACTATTTTACATGCCTTAATAATTTCTATAAACTGTTTTAAATAAAAGTGTTTATTTAATCCATTTATTTAAAGTGACATTATTTTAGAAAAGTTTCGTCAATAATATTGTGAAGATTTTGGTTCAAATATTATTTCCATCAGTTGAATTTTTAACGTGATTTTCTATAGTATTTAAATATTTTGAAATATAAAGTGCGATTTGTTTAAATATGCTTTTGAAATACCAAACCCGTTTGTTTTAAAATTGAAATCACATATTTTGTTAATTTGATATTGGTATCTTATTATGGAATATTTGTGGAAAATATTACTATGATTTGGATCAAACCCCACTTGTGCCTTCATGTGTTTATATATTATCTCCTCCAAGGTTCGAGTAGGGGAAAGGCATCTCTTGGAGGAGGTTCTAGCTGCTAAACCTTGGACTTGGTGAGTTGCATCTGAGTTGGGACTTGAGAAGTTTTCTTATTTTTCTAGTACTTGGTTGTAGTACTTGGGCGTGTTTATGCCTACTTGAATTTTGGTAAATTAATTCCATTGGAGTTTTTTTCTTACTGTCTTTTTTCTCTTACTTTCGCATTGTTAGTGAAAAAATCATTCCCACTTCCATTTTGTATGATGCTAGGTGTTAGTCACCGACCCATAGGGATTGGGAACGCCCTTCAAGTTATTTCAGGTCCGAATAGATTATTGGGTTTCTAGGGCCCTTGGGATGCTTTGGGAAACATATTAAATAAAATGTTTAACATTCATCTTATTTTTTTTCTAGACATGAGATAAGAACAAATCCAATTTTACTTTTAAAAATAGTATTTTTCTAAAAATCATTTTTTCTCATTTTGTACGCTTAATTTAAAATTAATTTTTGATACTTCTAGAAATTTTATTTTAAAAAATAAAATTATTTTTTAAAATGATAATGTCAAAATTCTGTAGTATTTAATTTTTTATAATTTTATGAAAAAATAAAATTTTTAGTGAATATTGAAAAATAATGGTTTTTATTAAAAATATTCTTTTTCATTCAAATAATTTAAAAGATAAATTTTATTTTAAAATGGATATAAAAGTGAAATTATTTCAATTATATATATTTAAATACAATTTAGTTCTTTTTAATTAATTTAATATTGAATTTCGATATAAAAACTTTTTAAACTTTTAAACATTTTTTCTTTGGAAAACTACTTTCTCATCATATCCGTGGGTTTAATTTTAAAATATTTTTCCACTTATGTGAATGGAATTTAGAAAAATTAATTCTTTATTTTGAATAATCAAAAAAAAATTATCTAGTATTTATTTTTTACCATAATAGATATTGAAAACATTAAAAATTAATTACCACTGTTAAGGTTAAAATATGTTTATTGTTGGGGGGGGAGAGGGTAAACTAAAATGATTAGTAGTAAAATGACCTAGATAATTATACAAAACCCATTTGATAAAAATATTTTGACCTTATAACCTATAAGGGTTGAAAATAAACCATTTTGGATCCTTTTAAAAGGTGATAAACATGGATATACTTTACTCTTTTCAAAAATTGAACATGTGTTCTTTCCCCACCTTATAAAAGACCACCCCTCTCCTCCCCACTTCACACTTCCAAAACAATTTGGTTTAGAAAATACTAGAAAAATATACTCCTCAATTCCCTCACCACATCCAATAGGAAATATTATTATTATTATTAGTAATCAATCCTAATAATTCTTTAGGTGTAAACCTAAATAGGTTCTTTGAAAAAGAGGTATAGTCCTTAAACTTGCATATTTATTTTATTTCTTCCTATAAATAATTAAAATATTCTTTATATATGATGATATAATTACACCAATATATAAAATATAATTGGATGTTAATTTTTTTAATTAAATAATCTAAATTTATCTCGGATTCTTTCAAATGTAAAAAAAACCATCAATCTTGTGTATGGAGGACTACCGCCTCACGATCCATGGTTGGTTGTTTTTCATCAAAATTTCTCATGATTGGAAATAATGAAAAATTTAATGTTTACATAAGATATTTATGATATTACTATACTTATTTAATTGTAATATGACACCTACCTTTTTATATTACAACCCATTGGAAAACAATAACATCACTAGTGTGTATGACAGTCTACCGCCTCAGGATCTGATGTGATATGAATTTTAGTTTTGTTTTAATTGTATGGTAATAAAGAATGATTAAATTAAAATATATTATATTTTTAACATGAATATAATTATTTAATTATCTTACCACAAATAAATTCTTATTTTCAATTCTATGGGGGATAATATAACATTGCTTGTGTGTACGGAGAACTACCGCCTCACGAAGCGATATGATTCGTTTTTAAATAACGATTTGTATAGATGGTAATAATGATAAAGATAATAAATATACGTGAAATATATGAAATAATAATTATTCTTTAAATTTGAAATATTATTTAACTTTATTTTTTTTCTATCCCTTAAAAAATGGAAACAACGTTCATCCGTATGTATGGCCTACCGTCTCCACGAACGATGTATTTAATTTTATATCCCTAAATTTTATGTATTAATCTAAATAAATAAATAATGAATATATAGGATATTTATATAATTTTTAATGTTATGGAGATTATGAAACCACTTTCAAATTAAAATGATCAAAAATACCAAATCAAAACATACATGAAAACAATGCAGTTATTTCCCAAAACATTATTTTAATAATGAATTGTTAATAAACGGGTAATAAAAAGTCAAAATTCAATAATTTATGGTATGATATATATATAATTATGGCTATTTATTATATGTAAAATAATACTATATTTATTATACAGGATGTTTGAATGTGTAAAATTAGATTCAATACTTAAGGTAAAGGATTTCTATTATCTTTTTTATTTCTGGGAGACATATTCCATAATCACCACTCATTTATTTTTTGTGGTGTATATACATCACATTTTACATGTTATATCATGAATATAATAATTTATTGATATTTAAATTTTATTTTTATTTTATCATTTAATGGGTCTTACGATTCGAAATAAAACTAAAGAGGTAATAGATTTTTTTCTCAATTGTCATTATTTGAGAAAAATGTTATGTTATGCACATATATTATTTTACGAGGAGTATATAAAACCTATTTAAAATTTAATATCATGAATTTATTAATTCTCATGATATTTTAAGTTTTATTTAATGTTATTATTTCATTCAGATTATGATTCAATATTACCAAAGTGGTAATAGTTTTATGATACAATCTCATCATTTATCAGGATTATTTATGTTTATGATTCTGATGATGAAATTTTATGATTCATATCTCAAAAAAATTATGAATTTTATTCTAATATGGATATTTCCTGAGAATACATTTTTTATATTTATTTTCTTCTCTGTATGTACTCGAGAGTTCAAAATAAGTTTTTTAAGAAAAATTATCCTTATTTCCCCCTTTGGTCAAAAACCCATTTTATTCCATATCCATGTATTCTAAAAAAATTTCAAAACTATTTTCAATATTATCTAATTGATTTATTAAATAAATTTTACCTATGTTCGAATTTATAAAAATGTCTTAAAATATATCTTCATAATATTTTCTAAACATGTTTTGTTTGCCTTTTACCAAAAAATGTGAAAGGAATATTTGTTTTAACATACATGATATGAATAATATTTCATGATACCATGAATACTCCATGATTTAAAGATTCCAATAAATAATTTAATGTTTCTTTTCAAATAATTTCTTTACGTAAAATTCGGTAAATTTTTAGATTTTAAATAAATTATTTTTAAGTGAAAAGGTTATTTTCCTCAAGAAATATTTTAAATGATTTTAAATCTTCCTTTATAAGTTTCCTTGGATATTTTAAAATAAAAGTATTTTTAAAATATTTTATGTTTTAAAAATCATTTTTCAATCTGTGAAGGTTATTTTCCCTAAGAAATGTTTTGAGTGATTTTATTTTAAAAATCATTTTCCAGTGATGATGACATTCCTTGATGTTACCTATGATTTACTGGGGATATGATTGAAGGATACCATTATTAATATTTATTTGAAAGGTTTATGATTATGATAACAAGTTTTTTACAAAACATGTGTCTATTCCATAGGTTAAACCATGATAAAATTATTATAAAACCACTTATTTTTCCATGTGCCATGCTACGATGTAATGATGAAATGATTATGAAACCTATTTCTTTTCCACACGTTATGATATGATGATATATTTATGAAACCCACATATTTTTTATAGGTTATGATATGATGGATTTTTTATAATCTTCTGGTAAATGTATGTAGGATTTTCATTATGTGATGGTGGTTATGTTATAACCAAGGATGGTGGTTATGTTATAACCAAGGACGGTGTTCACATTACAACTAAGGACGGGTGGGACCTATATCACTCTCTAATGTATTAGATAAAGTTTTAAATATCATGATATAAACATGAATGGAATGTTGAGTGAACCCAGTTTATTAAGGGTCTTTGTCCACTATGATAGTCATGTAATTTAACCTTGACCACCATGATGGTTTTTTTTGGGGAGTGAACCCATTATACTATGATAGACTTGGAATTGATCCTTGAATACTATTAAAATTGTTTTCTATGCTTATTTGTATGCAAAAATTATATTTATCATGCCAATTTTGTGATCTCATGTCTCATTTTGTTTAATTAATTTATGATTCATGCCTTATAACTACCAATCTTTATTCCATGACACTAGATTTTGATATTTGATATACATGGTATGATTTTCATATATTAGATCGGGTTTTTATACCCTTATTCTCACGTTATGTTTACATATCTTTCATTTTTACCCTTACTGAGCATCCAGTATTACCCTTTCTTATGTTTCTTTTCAATAAGTTTTGATGATAGGTTTTACATGTGATATTTATAATAAGGGTTTTAGTTATGAGGAACTAAGTGGGTGAGCTCTTATGAAAGAGTTGTTTATGTTTTTAATTTTCTAAAGGAACTATAAATTTATGATCCCCATACATGTGTTTGTGTAATGTAATGAATATTCATCTAAAAGATGTAATATCTATGTATGAGAAGCCTGGGTCGCTATTGTTGACATCAAAGGATATATTTAGTTATCCTTTTGAAACTAGGATGATAAATCCTTAGTGAGATCCTTAGGGATATGTCTAAGTATAATTTTAAGGATAATTATACATATAGGAAAATATCCTGGAATATTGGTGATAGATGGAGTGAGTGGGTTCTTATAAAAACATCCCTGTTTGGATTCTATAAGAGGGAATGGTTCTAGAACAAATATACCTAGTGGTAATTACTCTAGTAGAGGCACTTCAGGCTTGACTCAAACATTATCTGGTATACAACAATGGGACTTACTATGCAACTATTTTGATATTTTTAGGGTATTCTTTGGAAATTCACAAACTCTTTACAAACCATCTTAAAGGATTTGAATAATAACCATTGATGACCTAGGTTAAATCTAAGGTGTCATATATTTATAAGAAGTTTTCAGGATTTTGAATACTATAAGTGATTTTTCATGATTATATGGTTTTACACTATAAATATTTTTTATCACACAATGATTTCTAGTTTCATTCAATCGTAGGAACTAGAAGCAATTATGTTAATGTAAAATGTGATAGATAAAGTTTTGATAAGAAACCAAATGGGATGATAAATGGAGTGATGAATAATATGATTAATTCTAATCAGTTATCAAAATAGACAATTAAAAAATTTCACCTTAACTAAATCTTGGACTCAAAAAATAAGATAAGGATAGAGTTTTTTGAATGTTTGGGTGGTGGAGACCATGGAGTAAAGAAGATTCAGTTTCTTATATGTCAAGAATGTGGGAAGAATCACTTCAGGTAACGTGTCAAAAAATAAGAAGATTCTTCATGTAATGCCCTAAACCCAATTACCCAGAGTCGATGCATTATTTTATTACATTGGAATGATTACAAAAAATCAAATCCCGAAGGACCAACCTGTTTAGCTATCTTGGAAGACTATATTACATTCATGATACCCATAATACACTGGTAAAAGAAAATAAAAATTTATACAATATGAAATGAAATAAATTGCATCCTTGAAAGCTTATTCAAAGTTTTATTCTTCATAACATGGGGAAAATAAACAAAATAAAGGGGTGATCTCAGATGCTCAGTAATGGTAATTAATACAATAAAAGTTATCATAAATATAAACACTAGGCATGGTGAACAACTAAAAACACACGCTTTTAAAAAATATACGTAAGCATAATATGGTAGGAATAAATGATGAATAAATAATGCCATAATAAAAAATAACCATGGATATTATGCTAGTTTAATAATCACATGGACTATCAATTACTAGTTTTATAATAAGGTAATTCATAATGTGGGACATCATAATTATTCTTCCAAGGCCTCGTGCTAAATCCATACACAAATGGGTAAAAACCCATACTAGTTTGTCTCTTGAGACCTACTGATGCATCGAGGGACTATAACATACCCTAACCATCACTTACTAAGTCCAATTAATTCCTCATATGAAAGGGGTGAACATAAAAACATATAAATTAATATTGAAACTAACATATGAAATTTAAATAACTTTCCCCAATCATTACACATAAACACTAACTATTCAGTGTAATATGGTGAATGGTATCAAGATAACACATCTATAGTCAAACTAATAAAAAACCCTTCAAAAAAATATTTTAGATGATATAATAAGATAAAAACCTCATGGAAGTACAATATTCAAAAAAGGATTTTGACATAAATGAAGATACTTTTAAATGAGACCATTGGAAAATTCTTGAGAAAATAATCCTTAAACATTCCAAAGTGTCCCATACTATCTTGAAACATTAAAATCAGAATATATCAAAATATCATGAGAATAATGATACTATTGATATGATATACCAAAGGGAGCTACACACACCACATTCATGGAATAAGTGGCGAACATGGAATATATCTCATAAAAGTTAAAGTAAGACGATAAAAATCCTTTTTTACTTTTGAAACAAGAGTTCTTTTGGAAAAATAGTTTCTATTTGTCATTAAATTAGATTGTAAACATGTATATCCCAGAAAATAAAATGGAAGGTTATTGAAATTATATTTTTGGAATAAATTTTTTTTCATGCAAGTAAAAGCACATAAAAAGGGTTTTTAAAGATGCTTTATAAATAAAGCATTTTAGTGCAATTTAAGGAAAATATTAAAGAGATTTTAAAGAAGAAGGGAATGTTTGTTTTCATAAAAAAAGGAACCAAGATGGTTTTTCATTATATTTTTTTTGATTTTATAAATATAATTATGTATTAAAATATATTATACAGTAAACTTGAAAAATGGGTAAGAATTCAAGAACTTCCCTTTAATCGGGCTTGTTTATTGGGAAGAATTAGGAAAGGCACCATTTTAAAACTTGTATATCCCATTACAATAAGGATGATATGATATGGATACATGAGTTTAGGATATATAAATATAATTTATAATAAATATAAAAAAATTAATAATCATTATAATTGAGTAAAGATAGTGAAAGATTTACCCGAAGGAAAAATGGGAGTTCAAGTAGAATCCCTTACCCCTTTGTAATCAATCGAATATTTTGAACCAAAATTAATAATAATCAAATCATAAAATGAATACCATGAAAATAAATATATCAAGGATATGATACATAAATGGTAAGTATACATATACCATACACAATAAATAGTGGTGAATAAGGAATATCTCACAAAAATGGAAGTGAGATGAGAAAACCCTTACCTTATGTCCGAACGTGTTCTGCACTTGACCTTAATGTCATGGATAAACAAATTAAATCCATTAATTCATTAATTTAGAACCTTTTATACTTAAATTTTATTCATTATAGTTATATTATTTTCATTTATTTACTTATTGATAAGTTATAAGATTGAATTTTGTCGTTCTAGAGTGTTCGTTTTCTTAGATTTCATAATCAGTTCGCTTTTTATAAGAAATGAAGTTCATGTGGAATAAATTTAATTCTCCAGAATTGATTTTATATGATAATAATGAACATATATAAAATTAAATGATGATATAATTCATTTTTTATATGGTATGAGGATGATTTATTAGATGAAATGTAAATGAAAATCATTTAGATTATTTTTGCGGTATTTTGATTATTACAAACTAGTTTTGTCATATGAATTAATATTATGTATATATACTAGTTATAGAATATTAAATAGGTTATAATACATATATTATAGTTGTTTTTCAACCATAAAAATGGTTTCATGACCATATTTGAAGGATAAATTGAAGAAATAAGGTTCTTCATCCACAAAGGTTGTAAATTGGCACATCCCGAATGATGATTTTGCTTCTAAAAATAAAAGTGAGAGAGATAGTAGTTTGAGGAAGTATATTCCAATAAAATTATATAATTATAGTTTATATATTATAATGGAGTTATCAAGATCATTTTTATATGGGAGGTGAGGAGATACTAAGAAAAGAAAATAAATTGAAATAAAATTAAATGAAAAAGTAGGAGGATTTACCTCTTGAAATATCCCCATTGAGAACCTATTTATAGGAAGGGGTTTGGGTATTTTGGAAAGAATAAGATCTACTAGATGTGGGGAGAGGATATGTAAGATTATTTGTGTATAAATTTTATAGGATTCAATAATTATAGGAGTGAGGAGAAGATGGTGCATGGGGTGGTTTTTTATAGTGGTGGATATGAGTGATTTTTGAATATCTTATTCATTATATTATTATTTTGCTCAAGAAAAACAACAATGTTTGATTACTGTGAAAAAAACCGTAATAGGTGCATGTGAGTTTAAAAAAAGTGTTCTTATATCATCCATGATTCCATGTAACTTATAATGTACATATACAGTAAATTATTGTATTTCGCTATTCACTAAAAATTCAAATATTTCAGAAAAATCAAAAAAAATCACTATATCCATTTTTTGAGGTATAAAATCAAAAAATGTAATCCATTTTATCAAAATATTTTTTGAAATATGAGAAATTTAATTTTTAATTAAAATCACCGTTTACTCAAAAAATATAGTCTTTAAAATTAAAACTCATTTTATAACACCATAAAAATTAACTAAGGTATAATTAAATTATCCTAAAATCATAGGATGACAAAATATTGATTTAGGAATATATTTCATGAAAATTTATTTTATTTTAAATAAATTTATTAATTATAAAATTATAATTAAATATTTATTATTCAAAAATAAAATACCAACACTTAATTATTAATTATAATTCATTTATATGGTGCCTAAATTTTATTTATACTTTCATGGGTAAAGTTACTATTCATAAGTTTCATATTACTATTCATAAGGGTAACATTACTATTAATCAGGGTAAAGATACTATTCACCAAAAATTCAGTTGATGCTATCATACTCTAAATATCTTACTGAACCCAACCGTGTATATCAGTTTTTCAAAATTCAAATCAGAGAAGTGGAAAAATTATATTTATTGGCTAGGTTATAATAAAGTTTCATTTCATAGAGACTAATTGTTTCATTAATTATATATTAAATTTATTTGTAAATATTGTGTGTGTTATATTCTTCCCCCATTATAAAAATTTCATCCTTGAAATTCCATAATATTACCACATTAAAATATTTGGGTCATAAAATCTTCAGGCTCCCTCATCACCTCTTCAATTTTATGTTTTTTCAAAAACACCTTTACCAGCCGAGTCATCCAATTCCTCAACACTTATTCTTTAATTTCCCTAATATGAATAGAATCTTCATGGTACGATAATTCAAGTTCCAATTATATTCTTTCAGTAGTAAGTACATGTGTTGGTCCTAACATGTACTGCATTAACAAAGAGACGTTGAACACATTGTGTACCTTATAAAGGCTAAGAGGCATTTCCAAATGACAATCCAAAGATCCATTTATCTTCAGAATTTTTGAAGGACCGATGTACATGGGGCTCAGTTATAATTTCATCCTAAATATTATAACACCCTTCCTTGATAATTTCAATATCCATCCTTGCTAGATCCATGTACACGGGGTCCTTGGCAATCCTTATTTTGTTTAGAACTCCAAGATCCATCCTGCTCAATGCATCAACTAACTTATTTTACTCTAATAACCATGAAGAAGATCTAAATTTTCACATTACAAATATGGGAATAACTTCATCATGTGTCCCCTTGAAATATGGAAATAACTTTAATTACTATAAAACCTTATTGGAAATATTCATTTATCCTTACACATTCTATTGAATATATTCCCTATATCCAAAAGTGTTGTAAACTACATCAATGATAGCATAGAAAACATTATGAAAAGTCACTAATCAATTCCATAGTAGTCATCACTTATCCGAATCAATGATTTCTTCATCATTATCTCAACATCAGGAATATATTGAGGGTTTTCTTTCCCTCAACCATGCATTTTCTAAAAAAGTTTAACTTTCCACTAAATATATTTTCTTAGTACCATTCAACTTATGGTCTCAAATACTTCATGAAAAAAATACTACAGTACATTCCTCATATATTCCATAATTCTTATAAACAGTACATTGATGATAAAATATTCAAATGACATGTTTCTTGACTAAGAATATTAATCATACCACCTTATCTAAGACAATATCATAACTTGATCATTATCTAGTAACATTATTTGGGGTATATTCCTTTGATGCTTGGGACATTGATTTTCCGAGTGTCCCATCTCCTTGAAGTTGAATCATTTTACATTGAAATCCTTTTTCTTACCCTTGAAATCACAAACTTGGTGTCCTTTTTTTCTACACTTATAACAAAATCCTGTTCCCTTAAGGTATTTACCAGGGTGATTCTTCCCGTAGTTATCACATGTGGGAAAAACCTTTTTTCCCTTCTTCCTTTTATCCATTTTTTCACTTCCATCCTCTTCTTCTCTTTATTCCCTTCAAATACATTAGGCCCAAAGAATTATTTGAAAATATTGTTAACACATGAAACTATTTCCTCATATGATCAGGGTACTTGTCAGACTATATCCATTCAAAATGACGGCTTAAGACTATGAGAGATATGGCACTTCCTACTATTTATATCAGGTGCATTGGTGAAGTTTTCATTCCTTTTTCTAGGTTCCATTTCTAATCAATTCCATATACTATATTATCTCATAAAATTATGAACTTTATATAACTCTAAATATGGTATAACAAAAAACATAAATTTATGCCTTGTAAATCCTAGAACTATATACTTTGGTTACTTTGGAGGCATAAATCCTTCATAATGGTGGGTAAATTAAATATAAATTTTCCAAAGAATATCCCCCAAGATTGTAAATCATAGTACATATTAAGGCCCATTTTTCTGTACGGGGTTACCCCGAGTCAAGTTCAAAACCCCTTGTCAGAGTTGTTACTTCTAGGTACATCTATTCCATAACCATGTCCACTTTTAGTATCAAGACATGGATGTATTTACTAGGAATATCCACATAATCTCTTCCTTACAAAAATTATAGGATATTCTTGTATGATTATCCTCAAATTCTACCTTAGGGTTTTGTTCCCTAATATACATTTCTTAAATCTAGTTTCCATGTTTTCTACTAAAATTCCTTTGATACTAACTATAATTCCCCGATCCCAGTTGCCTTGAGCTCGTTCATTATTTTATTACATTGGCATGATTAAAAGGAATAAAATCCCAAAGTACTGATAAGTTTATCAATCTTGGAAGACTAGATTACATTCATGATACCCATAATACATTGGGAAAAGAAAATCAAACATGATACAACTACTAAAAAAACAGGAAAGGGAAGCACTACCCTTTTATTAGCACTGATAAAGGTCCCCCCTTTATCAGCGCCTTTTTAGCGCTGTTAAAGGGGACCCCTTTATCAGCGCTTCTTTTAGTAGCACTGATAAAGGGGGGATTTATCAGTGATTTTTCCAAGAGATGATAATTTTATGCTTCAAAAAAAAATAATTTTTCTTGAAAAATAATATATTGTTATATAAGTATATTTATATTGATATAAATATAATATAATTTTTTTAAATATGTTTTAGATAAATATAAATAGACTATTAAATTTTACTATATAAGCAATTTAGTGAAAATGGATTTATAATATTTTAAAAAATATAATTAATTAATAATTTTCTAATTATCATAAATTAAAAATAATTTAATAACAATTTGATGACACAAAAATAAAAAAATAATAAAAGATAAAAAATAAGTTGAAAATGTAACTCAAACTTCAAATGACCATAAATTTTGATCCGACTGTCCGTTTGAGTTCTACATCATATAAAATCGAAGCCTGTGATGAGTTCTACACACTTGTGACACAAACAAAGATTTTGTCACATTTTTCGAGTCCAAAAAATTCCTAGATTGCCTCCAAAACTGAGTTTTTAGTCAGGATACCCCGATTTGTTAACATTCAATCAAGTATAACTTCTGATCCGGATCTCCGTTAGGCCTGTACCACGTATCATATTGAATATTGTTTCATTTCTTCGATTTGGATGGTTGTGGAGTTGATAAAGGCTTATGGACTAGAAGTTATGGTTGTTTTAACATTCTATGGCTTTTCAAACACACACATATATATATATATGCATTTATTCATATATATATATATGTGTGTGTGTGTGTGTCTGTGTGTTTTTGTGTGTGTGTTGTATATATGTATGTATGTATGTATTTATTTATTTATAAACAAACATAAAAAACATATTTTATAAATGTATTTAAAACTAATCTTATAAATATATATTATTATACAAATAAATATATGGATAAAAAATTATAACTAAAAATATATATAGAAATAAATATAAATATAAATTAATATATGAATAAATATATATATACTAATATACGAATAAATATAAATATATATATATAAATATAAATATATATTAATATATGAATAAATATATATGTATTAATATGACTAACTATATTTATATTAATATGAATCTATATTAATATATGAATAAATATATCTATATATATAAATAAATAGACATATCATTAAATAGAAAAAAAACAAAATGGATTATTGGTAAAGGTGAAGGCGCGCAAGGGGGAGGTCGCGGGTTCGAGTTCTGGTATAAGCAAGGAGGTGTGCACGGGGGGAATGTGTTGGATGCGCGGGCAAGGGAAACGCGTGGGAGTGTTATACCTAGTAATGATAAAGTGGGTTAAGCGCTGTTAAAATACCCCCCCCCTCGAATTATATATTTTCCTTTTATTTTTTTTATTTTTTTGTTGAATTTTATCAGCGGTTTTCTGAGCACCGATAAAAGGGACCCCCTTTATCTTTTCCTTAATTAACAACACTTTTTTTAGCGCTATTAATTCACTTTTCTAGCATTTATAAAAGCCATATTTGTAGTAGTGTACAATATAAAATGAAATAAAATGCATCCTTGAAAGCTTATTCAAAGTTTTCTTCTTCATAATCTGGGGAATAGAAACATAATAAATATGTGATATTAGATTCTTAGTAAGGGTGAGTGATACAATGGATGTTATCATAAACATAAACACTAGTCATGGTGTACAACTAAAAACACATGCCTTTAAAAAATATACTTGAGCATAATATGGAAGGAATAAAAGATGAAGAAATAATAACATAATAAAACATAACCATGGATATTATACTAGTATAATAATCACACCTACTATCTATTAGTAGTTTTATAATGAGGGAATTCATAATGTGGGTCATCATAACAATTCTTCTAAGGCCTCATGCCAAGTCCATACATAAACGGGTAAAAACCCAAACTAGTTTGTCTGATGAGACCTATTGATGCATCGATGGGCTATAGCGAGTTTCTCCCATCACATACTAAGTCCAATTAATTTCTAATATTAAAGGGGTGAATATAACCAACATATAAATTCAAATTGAAACTAACATATGAAATGTAAATAACTTTCCCCAATCATTAAACATAAACATTAACCATTTAGAGTAATATAGTGAGGGATATCCCGAAAACATATCCACTATAAAACTAATTAGAAACCCTTAAAAACATTTTTTTGATTATATCATAATAGATAAACCTCAATTAAGTACAATATTCAACAAATTATGTTAACATAGATGAATATACTTTTAAATGAGACTATCAAAAAATTCTTGATGAAATAATCCTTAAAAATTCTAAAGTGCCCCATACCACCTTGAAACATTAAAATCATAATCTCTTAGAATATATTGAGAATAATGAGACTATTTATATGATATAACAAAGGTATGTACATACAACACATGCAAATAATAAGTTGTGAATAAGACAAATATATCTTATAAGATAAAGTGAGATGAGAAAAATCCTTTTTTACTTTGGAAAGAAGAGTTATTTTGGAAAATAATTTTTATTTGTCATGTACATACTAGAAAGGATAAGTAAAGTACATTGAAATTATATTTCAGGCACAAATGTTTTCCCAATTAAGTTAAATCATGTAAAAAGGGGTTTTTAAAGAATCATTAGAAATAAAGCATTTTAGTGCGGTTTAAGGAAAATATTAAAGATATTTTGAAGTGGAAGGGAATTTTTGTTTTCATAAAAAATGAACCAAGTTAGTTTTTTCATGATAAAATGTGTGATTTTATAAATATAATTATGTCTTAAAATAGATTATATAGTGTACTTGAAAATGGGTAAGAATTCAAGAAGTTCTTTTGAATTAGGCTTGTTTATTGGGAAGAATTTAGAAAGGAACCATTTTAAAACATGTATATTACAGTCAAATAAGGATGATATTATAGGTATATATGTTTTTTGTACATATAAAAATAATTTATAATAAATATAAAAAAATAAATAAGCATGAAAATTGAGTAAAGATATTGAAAGTGTAACTCGAAGGAAAACAAGGGATTTAGGTAGAATCCCTTACCACTTTGTAATCAATCAAATCATATGACAAAAAATTTAAAATCATAAAATGATACACTGAATAAAATTAAAATAAAGTGATTCATTATATGATACATCTAAGGGAGTTATACATACACCATACACAATAAATCGTGGTGAATAAGAAATATCTCACAAAATGTAAGTTAGATAAGAAAACCCTTACATTATATCCGAACGTATTCTGCACATGACCATAAAATTTTGGATAACCAAATTAAATCCATTAATTAATTAATTAAGAAAATTATATACATATATTTTATTCATTATATTTTTATTAAGTTTATTTATGTATTTATTGATAAATTATAACATTGAATTCCGTCATTTCGGAGTGTTCATTTTCTTGGTTTTCATAATCGGTTCGCTTGTTTATAAGTAATGTAGTTCATGTGGAATGGATATAATTCTAAAGAATTAATTTTATATGATAATAATGAAAATATATAACTTTAAATGATCATATAATTCATTTGGATATATGGTATGAGGATGATTTATTAGATGAAACATTAATGAAAATCATTTTGATTATTTTGGTGGTATTTCGATTATTACGAACTAGTTTTGTCATATGAATTAATATTATGTATATATACTGGTTTTATAATATTAAATAGGTTATAATACATATATTATAGTTTGATTCAACCATAAAAATGGTTTCATGACCAGTCTTGAAGGATAAATTGAAGAAGGTAGGTTCATCGTCCACAAAGGTTATAAATCGGCACATCCCAGACAATGATTTCAGTTTTAAAAATAAAAAAGATAGAGGTAGTAGTTTGAGGAAGTATATTAAATTAAAATTATATAATTAAAGTATAAATATGATACTAGATTTATCATTATCATTTTGATAGAGGAGGTGAGTATATACTAAGAAAATAAAATAAATTGAAATAAAATTAAATGAAAAAGGAGGAGGATTTACCTCTTGAAATATAGTCCTTGAAAACCTCCTTAAGGGAAGGGGTTTTGATATTTTGGAAAGACCAAGAGCTCATAGATGTGGGTAGAGGCTAATTAAGTGGATTTAGGAAGAAATTTGACAATCTTGAAGGTTTAGATATGTGAGGAGAAGAGGGGGTTATGGGTGGTTTCTTTGTGGAGGAGGTGAGTGATTTTTGAATATTTTATTCATTATTTTATTATTTTGCTCAAGGAAATAGATAGTGTTTGATTATTGTGAATAAAAATAGTAATAGGTGAATGTGATTTAAAAACAAGTTTGATTACATCATCCATGATGTTAGTAATAGTGTATTTAACTTATAATGTAAATATACGGTAAATTACCATATTTCACTATTCACTAAATTTCAAATATTTTAGAAAAATACAAAAAAATTACTGTAACAATTTTTAAAGGTTTAGAATATAAAATGGGACTCCATTTCATCAAAATAATTTTTTAAATGTGTTAAATTTAATTTTTATTTAAAATCATCATTTACTCTAAAAATATAGTCTTCAAAATTAAAACTTATTTTTTAACGCCCAAAAAATTAACTAAGGTCTCATTAAATTATCCTAAAATCATAGGAAAATAAAATATTGATCTAGGAATAAATTTTATGAAAATTTATTTATTTTTAAATAAATTTACTAATTATAAAATTATAATTAAATATTTATTGTTCACAAAAAATACCAACAGTTAATTATTAATTCTATTTCATTTAAAATGTACCTAAATTTTATTTATACATTCATAGGTGAGGTTAATATCCATAAGGGACATATTACTATTCATAAGGGTAAAATTACTATTAATAAGGGTCAAGTTACTATTCATCAAAAAGTAAGTTGATGCTATAATACTCTAAATATCTTACTGAAGGCAACCGTGTATGTCCGTTTTTTTCGAAATTCAAATCACATAAGTGGAAAAATTATGTTTATTATATAGGTTATAAAAAAAGTGTTTTCTTCTAGAAAATCACTGTTTCATACATTCTATATGAAATTTATTTTTAAATCCTTGGCGTGTTAAATTTTATGTGTGGAGAATAAGGGAACAGAGTAAACGATCTCTAAGAAAAAAAACGAAAAGTTCAATAAATGAAAGGGATGAGAATGATGGTTTCTCTAAGGCATCATCAATAGTTGAATGTTATAAATATGAAAAGAATAGGCAGTATAAAAATTTATTTCCTAGGGGAAATGATCAAGAAGAGGATCAATGAGGTGGTATAAGTAAATATATATATTTTTTTGATGAAAGGAATAGAAATGAAATATGAAAGGAAGGACATATTATGGAATAATATGTTGAATCCTAGTAAATGGTTTAGGAATAAAGTAGAATGATTAAAGTGTTTATGTATTTAAATTAAAGAATTATGAAATAAAAAAAAATTTATATAGAAGTTTTTAATTAATGATTTTAAATAATATACTAAATGGTATTAATGAACTAGAGAAGTCATTTAACGAAAAGGGGATATTTTATATAAAACACATGATTAAGGGAAAGATAACCCTTAATATGTTTTTATATTGAGATTATGATGCTGGGATAAATAGGTGATTGATATGGATAAAGTAAATTGGATAGTATTGATGACCAAAAAAATGATTATTGATTTTTTGAAAAAGTAGTATATGTTATCATTAATGGATTTTACTACTTTTTTGGATTTATGGAATATATTTAATAATCTATTGTTTTATTTAAGGATGATGGAGAATGTATGTTTTCATTGAGGGTTTATAGTAATTCTAGTTATTACCACGATTCAGGAGAATATAAGACCAAGGTATTCACATATTTGTTATGTGTACATTAAGAGATACTTAATAATATTTTAGGGATTAGTGTTAAGTTTATTTTGGGATGTTTAGTGATTTTATTTATAAATATTGAAATTTTGAAGGGTCATAAGTATAGCCATTTTTGGAATGGTTTAATTTGAACTTTGGATGAGGTTTTTGAGATTAATATACTAGTTCATTTTATGAATATTTATGCATATTTTATAACTTGTTCTAACTATTTTTATGATGATAACTTGAAATAGAAAGAATGAATTATCATTCTACTACTGATATTGCGATTCGTTAGTTTTTTAAGAAAAATAAATTCATCTTCATTTCTTGGAGTAAGTGATGAAGTGGAAATTGATCAAATCAAAATAAAATGATGAAATTATGATTATGATATATTGTAAAGCTAACCCTAGGAATATCAGTCCCTTTGAAATTCTTGATCATATTGGGATGGTATCTTATTTTTTGGTACTTCCACAAAACCTCTCTCATGTCCACAATATGTTCCATATATCTCTCCTGAGGAAGTAAATAACAGATCCACCACATTTATTAAACTCACATTTCATACTATTTGAGAAATATGTTTCATAAGATGAATAACTGATGGATATTCTAGATTGTATAGTGAAATTTCTATGGAACAAGACCACTCACCTAGTTAAATTTTGTGGCAGAAGCACAAACTTGAGGAAGCTATGTAGGAACCGAGGGATGTAATAAGGTAGAAGTATACTTAGTTGTTTGTATGAAAGAGATAAAATTTTATTCATGAACTTAATTTTAAGTGGGGTAAAATGTAACACCATCATATTTTATTATTTTTTCAATAATTTAATTTCTCTGATATTTTGTTCCCCACACAACATTGTGTTTTAATGAAACACAACACACTATTAAAATATTATTATTTAATATGATACTTATTAACTAGCCATTATAATGATGGTTATGAATATGATTGACTAAATTATGAAAATTTATGGTTTATATAGATATATAAAATTAATTATTTGGTGAAAAATTAACTTGAAATTAAAATAAAAATCGTTTGAAAATAAAGGAAATCTTTTTCTAAAAAACCATTTTTCTGCGCATAAATCCATTTTACAAAAATAAAATTTAAAAATAAGTTTTTGTGATTTATTATAATAAAATAAATATATTATATATTTAATAAAATGTTCATCATTAATCTTATGTGTTTTTTAGACATGAAAAAGAATTAATCCTATTTTATTCTTAAAACTGTATTTTTTGTAAAAGCCTATTTTGTCATATTTTGCGCACTAATTTAAAAATTAATTTTTGATACCTTCAGAAAATTTATTTTAAAATACAAACTTAAAATTTGAAATTATAATTTTAAAATTATCTTGAGTTATTTTTTTATAAATTTCTGAAAAGGTAAATTTTTCTACGGATAGCGACAAATACTGGTTTTTATTAAAAACCCGCCTTTTCATTCAAATAATTGGCAAGATAAATTTTATTTTAATAAAATTTTTAAAATAAAATTTGTAAATTATATATTTATTAATACAATTTAGTTCATTATAATAAATTTTAGATTGAAATTATATTTATATTTTTTGAACTTTTAAACATTTTCTCTTTGGAAAACTATTTTCTCATTGCTTTAGAAGGTTTAAATTTAAAATAAAATTTTCCACTTATGCGATGGTAATTTGGAAAAATGGATTTCATATTTGGAATATAAATAATTAATATTATCTAATAAGTTCAACTTAATTTTTTACCATAATTAATATTGAAAATGGTAAAAATCAATTACCACGGATAAGGTTAAAACTAGTTTACCAGGTTGGGTGGGGGGTAAAATAAAATGATAAATGATGAAATGAATTATAAAATTGTAAAAAACTAATTTTATTGACATATTAAAATATTATAACCACTAATTTTCTATAATTATCCATTTTAGATCCTTGTGGTATATAAAAAACGTGGGTACAATTTATTCTTTTCAAATATTTCATGTATGTCCTCTCCCCCATTTATATTATGCCACCCCAATCCTCTCCACTTAACACATAAAAAAATATATTTTTCAGATAATAATTACCCAAAAATATTCCTTAATTACCCCCCACATCCTAGAGTCATTAGTTTTATTAGTAATCCATTCTAAGAAGGATTTATGTGTAAACCAAAAGAGGTTCTCTGAAAAAGTGGTATAGTCGTTAAACATGCTTTTTTCATTTTATTTATTCCTATAAATTATTAAAATATTATTAAACTATGATGGTATAATAACAATATTATCTACCATATATTTATATATTATTATGTTAATGGAATAAACAATATCCATCTTCTCTTCCATCAAATGGGAAATGAAACTGTCGATCATGTGTATGGTGGACTACCACCTCACGAACGGATGTTATATATTTTCCATCAACACCCATAAAAGATGGATATAATTATGTATTTAATGTTTATATATGATATTTATGATATTATTATACCTTTTTATTTATAATATCGCACCTACCTTCTAACCTTATAACCCATTGGAATGTAATAATGTCGCTGGTGTGTACGAAATACTACCGTCTTATGACCCAATGTGATGTGTTTTTCATTTTTATTTTACTTGTATGGTAATAAGGATAGATTAAATAAATATATAAGATATTTTTAACATAATTATAATTATTTAATTATCATATTACATATACCATCTTTTTATCCCATGGGGGATACGATAACGTTGCTTGTGTGTAAGGCAGACTATAGCCTCACAAAACATTGGATTCATTTTTCACTAATGATTTTCATGGAAGGTAAAAAGGAAAAATTTATAAATATATGTGATATTTATTAATAATAATTATTTTTTAAATATGAATTGTTATTTAACTTTATTTTTTTTCATCCGTTAAAAAATGGAAACATCATTTATGCGTATTTACGGCCTACCGTCTCCATGAACGATGTATTTAATTTCATATCTATAACTTTTATGAATTACTATAAATACACATATAATGAATATATATGATATTTATATCATGGTTAACATTTTTGAGATGATGTAACCATGATAAATGTGACACCCCTAGATTTTATGAAAAATATTCTTTTAATTTCATTAATGTCTTGTGTTGTATGCTACACCAAGATTACCTTGCACTATACGCAACACCGTATTAGCTTGCAGTATACGCAACACTATTCTTGGATCGTGTTACACACAATTTTGATAATAGTTATTCTACGCAAAATTGAGTATATATATATATATTCAATGTATAAATGAAATATGGTTAGATTATGTTATACGAAACAACGAAGGATTCTTGCACAACACGCAACCCTGACTTGGCTTTCATTACACGCAATCACGACCTTCCTCGATAGTGTGTGTTGTACGCAATACGGGGTTTTACTAAACAATGATATATTATTATAATATTATTATGAACTAGCCGTTATGAATATTATTAACTTAATTTTGAATTTTATAACATTATTATTCATCTTACACATTTTCTAGAACATGGTATAAGTACAAAATAATGTTTTCGGGTAAAATTAGTATTTTTTAAAAAATGCAGTTTTGCCGCCTTTTGATGGAACACCCACTTTAAATCTAATTTTTGACATGTTTATAAGTTAAATTTGACAAAATAAAATTCTTATTTGGAATCAAGAAATGAAAATTTACTTTGGATAAATTTTTCATATTATTCTGGTAACTTTCATATTTTGATGAATAGTAAAAACACGCTATATTTTAATTAAAAACAACTTTTTTCATCGCAATAATTTATATGGTTAAATTATAATATTTAATGGTTTTAAAGTATAAATAGAATATATTTTTACCATTTAATATAATGTATTTCATTATCATTGATTCTACCTTGAATTCGTAGGATAAATCAATTCAATCTTTTGCAATGTTTTAAACAAAACCCGTTTTCTTTCGACAACGGGATTAATTTTAATTTAATTTATGAAACTTCTGTTTATTGAATTTGAAAAAATGGATTCTATATTTGGAATCAGTGGGTCCAAATTATGTTAATAAGATACTTTTTATTTTTTGGCATTATAAATAGTAACTACGGTAACTTTTATTTACCATAGTTAAAGGTAAATCGGGTAATTAAGGGTAAATATAAGGTTATAAAATTAACCAAACACCTTCCAAAATCCTATTTGATGAATAAAAGTAGACCCATATCACATAAAGGTCAGATTATATTCATTTAATGGACTTTTGTCCACGAAAATAATTTAATTATTATTAAAACCAAAGAATGTGACAACATGTCACTTTCTTAAATATTATAAGTATAATAATTTTACTTTAGTGATAAACTTCATGAAACTACGAACATGAATAGTCTCCAGAACCCTAATAAAATTATCCAAATCATAGGAATCTATTTATAATTTTTATGGATTAAATAATTATCATTTATTATGACACAATGATGATGCAGTAATTATCTTATTAATGCAATATTGAAATAATTGATGTTATAAATACCCAAATAAATGTAATTTATGACTTTTTATGAATTAATATAATTTTATAGGTTAATATGACATGTTAGTATTGATTTAATTAACATTTTTCTAACTAATAATTCTGTTATGATTTTCACAAAAATCAATTACTAAATAGTGTCACAATTGACATAAAATAGTTTTTAAAACAAATATTATATTATTAATTTTTATTTTATTTCTAAAAATCTAAGGTTCCGAAAAATGACTTAGATATGGTTATATATATTAATAATAAACAACTTGGGGTTCGTTTGGCTTCTTATAGTACATTAATTAGCCTTATAGTATAAGAACACAAGAAGAAACAGTAAAAGTAAAATTATTTAACTTAATGTTAAATCTAAATGATAAGGTTAAAATGGGAACCTAAACTTGTCTAAATTCTATTGGATGAGAGGATTTCGACCCATCACCACCTTAGATTCGAAATAAATCAATTTGGAGCTATTAAAAACCGAACTTGACTTTATAATAAAATAATATGTTTAGTTTTTCCAAAGGAGCCCCTCTCCTCCCTTATAAAAGGGCACCTCCTCCCTCTCTTCCTCACACCACATTGAGCCTTCAAGCTCGGCCAAACCCTGACAAATTCTCTTCTCCACTTCCCTAGAAACATCTTAGAGGTTCTGGTCTTCCTCAAAGACCAATTTTAGTGCCCTAAAAGGAGATCTCAAAGAGGCGCTTCAAAGAAGAAGCAAATGTCCGTTACTGATTCTTTCAACTTTATTTATTCTTCCACTTATTCTTCTTAGGTTGTTTCATTATGAAGTAATAACATCAGTATCAATAATATACTGATATGTTATTATATGTATGAAACAACCCTATTTCACCATCAATCCATCCTACGGAAAACAAAATCACCGCGCGTGCGTACGTATGGAATATCGTCTCCACCCCGTGGTGTAATCTATTTTCCACCACCACCTTACTTAGATGGGTATAATGGAATAAATAATTACTATATATGACTATTTTAAAGTGATATTTCTTCTAAAATAGTATACATACACTCCAATACAATTCAACTATCATGATAACGATATCATCGCTCGTGCGTACGTACGGACTACCGTCTCCACGACGCGATGAGATTCATTCTACACGTTAACCATTCATGAATGATTATAAAGTATATATAATAAGTAATCATGAAATATATGACATAATAATGATACTGTATTTATGTGTATATATATGTATTTCATCTACTTAATTCCATTCAACTCAATAAGGAAACAAAAACAATGTTCATGCGTACGTACGGTCTACCGTCTCCATGAACGGTGTATTTCTTTCCATTTATCAATCCATTATATATATGTATATTATGAATATATATTATATATAAATAATTTTTTACATTCTGGATTTAAGTAATCATGATCTAAGTAACCATATGAATAATTACAAGTCAAAACACGGACGACAAATAAAACGACTTTACCCAAAACGCTCTTTAACATGGAATTTACAAAAGAACGGGTGAAATAAAGTCATAATTGAACCATATATGATATCATAACAATGAGTTTGATTTTTGAATAAGTCAATGACATTATTTAAATCATTATACAGGAGTTTCGGACACTTACAAAGAAAATCGGGCCTAAGGTAAGGGGAAATCTCGCAATCTCAATTTTTATCTGAGATTGTTTATACTTCATAATTTACTGGGGTGTATTTTATCATCCAAATCCATGTTTTCTAAATTTTTAATATTGTTTCCATACACCTACAATTTTTTAAATCCAATTTTACCCTTCGGTGAGTTTTTAGTAAAAGATATGAAAGGAATCTTTTGTCGTTTTTCGTACGAGGTACTTTTTGACTTTTCCGAAAAAAGTTCGAGAAGAATGTTTTTTTAACTTATAAGGTATGAATGGATTTTTAAAACATTATTTACAAGAAGCTTAATTTACAAGTTTTCAAGTTTATTTTTAATCAACTTATTTTAGTTTAAAATTGTATGACATGTTAAGAAAGGAAAATGTTTTTGAAGTTGAAAAGATATTTTCCTCAAGAATGGAGTTCAAGTGTTTTATCAAAATTATTTTCCATCTAAGATAATATAGGGTTATGTTTCTTTCTCTATTATTACATTGATTTGATTATGTTGTGATGGAATTATTTTTTTGAATCATTTTATCTTATATGAATTGTTTTATGATGTCATGTTGTTTAAGAATCCCATTTTTATTACATGGGTTATGCAATGATGTATGATTTATGATTTTGTGGCACACATAAGAATGGTATAATTATGAGATGGGTGGGACCTATATCTCCCTCCAATGCATTGGGTAATGATTTTATATCTCATGAGATAGACATGGCTGGAACGGAAGGTTAAACCGGTTCAGTGAAACAGGAGTGAAACGAGGAGTGAACTCGGTTCAGAAATGGAATTTGTCCACTAAGATAGTCTTGGAAATGAGTCTTGACTAATAAGAAATATTCTCTATGATTATGTGTGTATGACACAAAGTTTTATGTTTTAATTTATGATTATTGGGATTACATTTCACAACTATGATTTATCCCATGTTATGATATTATGATATCTTTTGCAGGATTAAGATTTTAAAAATGTTATGTTCTTATGAATATGATGTGATTGATATTTCTTTTATTTACCCTCACTGAGCATTTGAGCTCACCCTTTTATGTTTTCTTCTCCCCAGGATATAAAGAAAGGTTTTAGGTAAAAAAAGGAAGATCTTTATGGGAGATGTTGAAGATCATTCACCACGATTAGAAGATTATATTCCGAGTTTCCAAAGACACTAAACTATTACTATCCTTGTGTGTGTGTTTTTTTATGTACTAAGTATTCCACAAAAGTAATGTAATGTCCATGTACGTTAAGTGTAGGGTCTCTACAGTTGGTATCAGAGGAAAGATTTATTCAATCTTTGGAAACTAGGATGCGAGAACTTTAGTGATATCCCTATAGATATTTCTAAGGTATGTATAGGGATGTCCCTAAGGTTAAGTATAAGTATAGGTTATAGTACTAGAATTACGGAAATCTAAGATGTTAGATATTTAAGGTAATCCCCCTTTATTATATTGTTTTCAATAGCGTAATTTTTTCCTCTCACACTTTTCTTTTTGGGTTTTAGACGATGGCTGGAACCCGAAGGAACCGTGTTGATCAATGTAATGGACAATGCAATGATTGTCCTCTTGAACAAACAAATGTTATGGGATATGGAGTGCAAAATATTATTGCTATACTTACACAAGCTATGAATCATTCTGGACTTCCAAATGAGCAGAGAAGGGAACAACATTCTATTGAGTCCTTCATGAGGCAACGCCCACCTTCTTTCAGTGGGTCTTCTGATCCACTTGTTGCTGAACAATGGATCAGTACCACTGAAAAGATATTTTCAGTTCTTCAATGTTCTGAACATGATAAAGTCATCTTAGTAGTATATCGTTTGGAAGCTGAAGCTTATCAATGGTAAAATCTTATCAAGAATACGAGGCAAAGAGATGAAATTGAGTCCATGGAATGGGATGAGTTCAAGAACTTATTTTTCAATAAGTACTTCCCTCGTATTCTTCGAACAAATATAGAAAAGGAGTTTCTTGAACTAAAGCAAAAGGATGATGAATCTGTTGGTATATACGAAGCGAATTTTACAAGGCTTGCAAGGTATGCATCTGGATTTATCATCCAACCTGAAAGTAAAGTTGATCGATTCTTCAGTGGCTTAAAACCAAATCTTCAAAGGGAATTAGCTATAAGAGAATTCATAGCTATGAAGAAATTGTACGTTGTGCTATCAAGGTAGAAATGGAAGTTGGTGTTACTTATCCATCTCATAGTTTTGACAAGAAACGAAAGATGGAGTTCAAGGAGAAATCTCAGAATAATGGTGAAAAGAAGATGAATGTTTCCTTATGCTCAAAGTGTGGAAAGAAGTATGGTGGAGATTGTCTTAAAGGGATAAGTAAATGTTTCAAATGTGGAAAGGAACGTCATCGGGCATTTGAATGCTGCAATGATGGGAAGAAGATGTCTAATGATGCAAACAACGGAAGGGATACACAGAATGAACCTACTACACTTCAATGCTTCAAGTGCAAGGAAATGGTGCATTATGCTAATAAATGCCCTAATCCAAGGGTTAGTGATGATCAACATGAGCAACCACTTAAGGCAATGGACAAAGAGAAGTCACATGCGATCACCATTGGCGATGTTGAATATGACAACGATGTGGTGGAATGATTAAGTGTTTATGTAATGGGATTCCAAAATAATGTTGTATATAGTATCGTGGAGTATTGGAATATTTATGTATTGGTCTATTGTGGTTTTCAATAATGTTATGGTACCGATAACCATGGAAAGAGATTGATATATTTTTGGAAAAAAATATGATACGCGCATAATGAAGGGAAAACAAGAAAATGAAATATTTGACAGTATTCATGAGCTAATGATTGATATAAGGACTAAGTGATATCATGGTTTGAGTATATAGAATTTTGAGGATTTTGGTATGTGGAAAGAGTTAACTTTTAACAGAATTCATGTTTTCAATAAGGTTCAATGGGTATTCATTATTCAAGATAATACATGATTAAGGTATTCACATGTTTGTAATTTGACCAACAAGATATATCTTATGATATATGGGGGATAAATGATGGCATTCACGTGATCATTTTTTTTATACTATGATCTTGGACCGAAGTATTTTAGATAAGACTAAATATTGGAATGGATTATGTTGGACATAAGTTAGTATTGCTTAAGGATAAAACTTTTTTTTGATATTGTCGATGGGATATTATAGTAATATAGTTTTAGAAAAAGGACAACCTGCAGGACGGGCGACAGCCCATCGCCTCAGACAAGGCTGTGGGAATTGAACCCACAACCGAAGTGCGACTGACCTTTATTGCCTACCACTGGCCTACAGGAAGTCCCTGTTTAGTAGAAACTAGTTTTATTATATTAAGCAGTATGATATATGAAGTATTAGTCCATTTTAGGAACCATATATGATTAATGTCACTATAGATGGACTTACGAATTTTTTTGATAACTTTTCTAACCTTTTGTTTGAGACAGATGGAATGACCCCTCATTCTATCACATGATCTGCTAACACATCACGAATGACAAATTCAACTTCATTTCTTTAATAGATGAAGTGGAAATTGTCCAAAGAACGACTAACGGTGAGACTAAACCAAAATCACGAAAGTATTTCTTCTAATTCCAATTTCATCAACTTTAGGGAAATGATCTTGAAAACCAAAAATGTTGTCCTAGTGCTCTTATATATAATGAATCAGATAATACCTTAGATCGTCTCAAATTTATGGCTTTGTGATTGCTGGATTTTCCATAGCCATGTTCTCTACCACTCTCCACCAGAACTTGATGGTTAGATTTTTCTTCCATATCCATATTTTCACCTATGTTCTCCTACGTGGAAACCTAGTGATGAGTTAATTTGGGTAACCATTACATTTCATACTTTATTTTTTTTAAAGCCATGTATTGGTATTCCTTTTTACGATGTGGGTTTCTATTAAACAAACTTTCGATTAGTAAACCATTTATAACCCCGACGAATTTCGAGGGCGAAATTCATTTTAAGGGGGGTAGAATGTAACACCCCGAGATTTTATGAAAAATATTCTTTTAATTTCATTAATGTCTTGTGTTGTATGCTACACCAAGATTACATTGAGCTATATGCAACACTGTATTGGCTTGTAGTATACGCAACACTATTCTTGGATTGTGTTACACACAATTTTTATAATAGTTATTCTACGCAACATTGAGTGTGTATATATATATATATATATATTCAATGTATAAATGAAATATGCTTGGATTCTGTTATACGAAACAACGATGGATTCTTGCACAACACGCAACCCTGACTTGGCTTTCATTACACGCAATCACGACCTTCCTCGATAGCGGGTGTTGTACGCAATACCAGGTTTTACTAAACAACGATATATTATTATAATATTATTATGAACTAGCCGTTATGAATAGTATTAACTAAAATTTGGATTTTATAACATTATTATTCATCTTACAAATTTTCTAGAACATGGTATAAGAACAAAATAAATTTTTCGGGTAAAATAATTATTTTTCAAAAAATGCAGTTTTGCCGCCTTTTGATGACGCACCCACTTTAAATCTAGTTTTTGACATGTTTATAAGTTCAATTTGACAAAATAAAATTCTTATTTGGAATAAATAAATGAAAATTTACTTTGGATAAATTTTTCATATTATTCTAGTAAATTTCATTTTTTGATGAATAGTAAAAACACACTATATTTTAATTAAAAATAACTTTTTTCATCGCAATAATTTATATGGTTAAATTATAATATTGAATGGTTTTAAAGTATAAATAGAATATATTTTTACCATTTAATATAATGTATGTCAATATCATTGATTCTACCTTGAATTCATAGGATAAATCAATTCAATCTTTTGCAATGTTTTAAACAAAAACCCGTTTTCTTTCGACAACAAGATTAATTTTAATTTAATTTCTGAAACTTTTGTGTACTGAATTTGGAAAAATGGATTCTATATTTGGAATCATTGGGTTCAAATTATGTTAATAAGCTACTTTTTATTTTTTGGCATTATGAATAGTAACTACGGTAAATTTTATTTACCATAGTTAATGGTAAATCGGGTAATTAAGGGTAAATATAAGATTATAAAAATAACCAAACACCTTCAAAAATACCATTGGATGACTAAAGGTCGACCCATATCACCTAATGGTCGTATTAGATTAATTTAATGGACTTTTTCCCATGAAAATAATTTAATTATTTTTAAAACCAAAGAATGTGACAACATGTCACTTTCTTAACTCTTATAAGTATAATAATTTTAATTTAGTGATAAACTTCATGAAACTTAGAAAATGAAAAGTCTCCAGAAAGCTAATACAATTATCTACATCATAGGAATTTATTTAGAATTTTTAGGGATTAAATAGTTATCATTTATTATGACACAAAGATGATGCAGTAATTATCTTATTAATCAAATATTTACATAATTGATGTTATAAATACCAAAATAAATGTAATTTAAGACTTTTTATGAATTAAACTAATTTTATAGGTTAATATGACATGTTAGTATTGACTTAATTAAATTTTTTTAACTAATCATTCTATTATGATTTTCAAAAAAATCAATTACTAAATAGTGTCAAAATTGACATAAAATAGTTTTTAAAACAAATATTATATTATTAATTGTTATTTTATTTCTAAAAATCTAAGGTTCGGAAAAATGACTTAGATAAGGTTATATATATTAATAATAAACAACTTGGGGTTCTTTTTTCTTCTTATAGTACATTTATTAACCTTATAGTATAAGAACACAAGAAGACACGGTAAAAGTAAAATTATTTAACTTAATGTTAAATCTAAATGATAAGGTTACAATAGGAACCTAAACTTGTCTAAATTCTATTGTATGAGAGTATTTGGACCCATACCCACCTTAGCTTCGAAATAAATCAATTTGGATCTATTTAAAACCGAACTTTACTTTATAATAAAATAATATGTTTAGTTTTTCCAAAGGAGCCCATCTCCTCCCTTATAAAAGGACACCTCCTCCCTCTCTTCCTCACACCACATTGAGCCTTAAATCTCGGACAAACCCTGCCAAATCCTCTTCTATACTTACCTAGCCATATCTTAGAGGTTCTGGTATTCCTCAAAGACCAATTTTAGTGCCCTAAAAAGAGATCTCAAAGAGGCGCTTCAAAGAAGAGGTAAATGTCCGTTACCGATTCTTTCAAATTTATTTCTTCTTCCACTTATTCTTCTTAGGTTGTTTCATTATGAAGTAATAACATCAGTATCAATCATATACTGATATTTTATTATAAGTATGAAAAAAACCTATTTCCCCATCTATCCATCCTACGGAAAACAAAATCACTGTGCGTGCGTACATAAGGAATATTGTCTCCACGCCGTGGTGTAATCTATTTTCCACCACCACATTACTTGGATGGGTATAATGGTATAAATAATTACTATATATGACTATTGTAAAGTGATATTGATTCTGAAATAGTATACATACACTCCAATACAATTCAACGATCATGAGAATGATATCATCGCTCGTGCGTACGTACGGACTACCGTCTCCACGACGCGATGAGATTCATTCTCCACGTTAACCATTCATGAATGATTATAAAGTATATATAATAAGTAATCATGAAATATATGACATAATAATTATACTGGATTTATGTGTATATATATGTATTTTATCTACTTAATTCCATTCAACTCAATAAGGAAACAAAAACTGCGTTCATGCGTACGTACGACCTACCGTCTCCATGAACGGTGTATTTCTTTTCATTTATTGATCCATTATATATTTGTATATTATGAATATATATTATATATAAATAATTATTTACATTCTGGATTTAATTAATCATGATCTAAGAAACCATATTAATAATTACAAGTCAAAACACGGACGACAAATAAAACGATTTTACCCAAAACGCTCTTTAACATGGAATTTACAAAAGAACGGATGAAATAAAGTCATAAGTGAACCATATATGATATCATAACAATGAGTATGATTTTGGAATAAGTCAATGACATTATTTAAATCATTATACAAGAGTTTTGGACACTTACAATGCAAATCAGACCTAAGGTAAGGGAAAATCTCGTAATCTCAATTTTTATCCGAGATTGTTTATACTTCAGAATTTACTGGGGTGTATTTTATCATCCAAATCCATGTTTTATCAATTTTTAATATTGTTTCCATCCACCTAAAATTTTTTAAATCCAATTTTACCCTTCGGTGAGTTTTTAGTAAAAGATACGAAAGGAATCTTTTGTCGTTTTTCGTATGAGGTACTTTTTGACTTTTCCGACAAAAGTACGAGAAGAATGTTTTTTTAACTTATACGGCATGAATGGATTTTTAAAACATTATTTCCAAGAAGCTTCATTTACAAGTTTTTAAGTTTATTTTTAATCAACTTCTTTTAGTTTAAAATTGTATGACATGTTAAGAAAGGAAAATGTTTTTGAAGTTGAAAGGATATTTTCCTCAAGAATGAAGTTCAAGTGTTTTATCAAAATTATTTTCCATCTAAGATAATATAGGGTTCTGTTTCTTTCCATATTATTACATTGATTTGATTATGTTGTGATGTAATTATTTTTATGAATCCCTTTATCTTATATGAATTGTTTTATGATGTCATGTTGTTTAAGAATCCCATTTTTATTACATGGGTTATGCAATGATGTATGATTTATGATTTTGTGGCACACATAAGAATTGTATCATTATGAGATGGGTGGGACCTATATCTCTCTCCAATGCATTGGGTAATGATTTTATATCTCATGATATAGACATGGCTGGAATGACAGGTTAAACCGGTTCAGTGAAACAGGACTGAAACGAGGAGTAAACTCGGTTCAGAAATGGACTTTGTCCACTAAGATAGTCTTGGAAATGAGTCTTGACTAATAAGAAATGATTATCTATGATTATGTGTGTACGACAAAAAGTTTCATGTTTTAAGTTATGATTATTGGGATTACATTTCACTACTATGATTTATCCCATGTTATGATATTATGATCTCTTTTGCAGGATTAAGATTTCCCAAATGTTATGTTCTTATGAATATGATGTGATTGATATTTATTTTGTTTACCCTTACTGAGCATTTGAGATCACCCTTTTATGTTTTCTTTTCCACAGGATATAAAGAAAGGTTTTAGGTAAAAAAGGAAGATCTTTATGGGAGATGTTGAAGATCATTCACCACGATTAGAAGATTATATTTCGAGTTTCCAAAGACACTAAACTATTACGATCCTTGTGTGTGTGTTTTTGTTATGTAATAAGTATTCCGTAAAACTAATGTAATGTCAATGTACATTAAGTTTAGGGTCTCTACAATAAATTTAGAATGAAAAAAAATACCAAATCAAAACATACATGAAAAGCCAAGCAGTTATTACCCAAAACATGATTTTAACAAGGAATTGTTAATAAATGGGTAATAAAAGGTAAATATTAAATAATATATGTTATTATATATATAATTATAGTTCTAGAATAGATTTATCATAAACCTATATTATTTATATGGGATGTTCCAATATGTATAAAGAAATTCTAGACATAAGGTAATGGATTTCTAGCCTCTCTTTTATTTCTGGGAGATATATGCCATAATCACCACACAATTCTTTCGTACGATGTATATACTACCCATTTGACATGTTAAATCATGATTATAATTGTTTTAATGATATTTAAAGTTTATTTTTTATTTATTATTTAATGGGTATTAAAATTCAAAAGATTACTAAATTGATAAGATATTTTTGTCTCAATTTACATTCTTTGAGGCATATGTTATGTTATGCACCTATATTATTTTATAAGGATTATATATAACCCATTTTACTTATAATATCATGAATTTATATATTATCATTATATTTTATGTTTAATTTAATGTTATTATTTCATGTGTATTATGATTAAATGTTACCAAAGTGGCATTTATTTCATGATATAATCTCATTGTGTATCAGGATTATTTATGTTTATGATTTTGATGATGAAATATTATGATCCATATATCAATAAAGAAATTAATTTTCTTATCATTTTTTATTTCATGTGAATAAAATTTTTTCCTTCAATTTTCATTCTCTATGTACTCAAGATTTTAAATTAATGTTTTTAATAGAAATCGTCTTTATTTATCTCTTTAGTCGAGAACTCATTTTCTTCCTTATCCATATTTTCTAAAAATGTTTTTAACATTATCTGAATTATTTATTACATATATTTTAACAATGTTTGGATTTTTAAAAATGTTTTGAATGGAATATTCATTCATTTTCTTAATAAATCTTATTTGGATTTCACAAAAGAAGTGAAAGGAATCTTTGTTTTAACATGCCTGACATGAAAAATATTTACTACTATCACGACCACTCAATTATTTCAAGAATTAATTATATGTTTTCAAGGTTCTTTTAAAAGAGAAAGTTTTCATTAATATTTAGAAATTTCTTAGATTTTAAATAAACGATTTAAAATAAAAAGGTTATTTTCCTCAATAAATGTTTTAAATGATTTTTAAAGATTCCTTTATAAGTTTCAAAGTTTATTTTCAAAGAAAATAATTTTGAAAATGTTTTATATTATTAATATTGTTTTTAAAAGTGGAAAGGTTTTTTTACTTATGAAATTTTCCTAGTGATTCTATTTTCAAAATCATTTCCCATCAAAGATGGTATCCTTTGAAGTTACTTTTGATTTGCTGGGGATATGGTCCAAGGATACCATTATTATTATTTCTATGAATAATTTATGCTTATGATGATAATATTTTTATGAAACCTATTTATAATACATGGGTTATACCATGATAAAATTCTTATTAAACCCATTTTTTTCCATTGGTTATGCTATGATGAAATGATGAAATGATTGTGAAACCTATTTCTTTTCCACAGGTTATGATATGATGAAATGTTTATGAAACCAATTTATTTTAATGGGTTTGGATATGATGAATTTTTATGATCTCGTTGAACATGTATTTATGATTTTAATTATGTGATGGTAGTTACGTTATAAAAAAGGATAATGGTTACATTATAACTAAATAAGGTGGTCACGTCATAATCAAGGATTGGTGTGACCAATATCACCCTATAATTCATTATTTAAAGATTCAAGTCTCATGAGAAAAATTAGAATATAATGGGGAGTGAAAATAGTTCAATAAGGTACTTTTTCTACTATGATAGTCTTGGGAGTGAACCTTGGCTACTACAATGGTTTGGGGAGTGAAACATAACTACTAAAATAGTTTGGGGAGTGAACTCACTCTAATATGATATACTAGTAAATGATACTTGACTTCCATTGAAATGATTTTATATTATTATGTGTATGACATAATTATATGTGTTATTCAATTATTATTAAGGAATTTAACCTTTTTATTATATAAATTTTCATTACATGGTACAAAATAGAGGATCTGTTCAAGTTTTGTATCTTGAAGAAAAGGTACATAATACATGAAAACTCAAAAAATTATTCTAAAACCACTTGAAAGAAATATTAATAGGTTCACTATAGTTTAATTTTTCTAGCATCTCATATCCTAGGGACACACATCAAAAGAAAGGGCTGACCATAAAGCCTAATAAGGGAATAAGAAAGAGAGACATAAGGCATGCGATTTTGAGATATATCAATAATAACGTAAGGAATAACGATAAGGATTAAGCATGAGGAGTATCATAATAATAAGATCCCAAATCATAAAATTGAAATGTGGATACAAAATTTTAATGAGACATTGCATAAGAATATCACCAAGGTTTTATCACCAAGGTGTCATAAATGAAAATTACCAATGTTATTCACTGATGTATCATAAAACATGTTATATCTAGAGATTAAATTATTTACCCAAATAATTGGAGAATTTTCAGGGAAAAACCTTCATATTTATTAATTAATTTGAGACACATAGATCAGAATAGAACAATTTATTAATAAACCATGAATAATAAATAATGCGTTTCTTATCCAAATCACTGTGTTTCAAAAGATCTTAAGACACGATCATTTTGTCATTTTTAACCCACGTATATGGTATTTAGGTTTCCTGTATATTAATAATTGAATAAAATAAATATTTTTTTCATCTAGGTGAGTAAACCTAAAAAATAAAGAGGTTTGGGTATTCAAAAAAAGAAAATAAAATAGAATTTCTTAAGTAGATAGATAAATTTAGAGGAGTAAATTCAATAGTATGACGGGTATAAAATGTAGTTTTAGAAAAGGGTAAAATGATAGGGGAAACAAGTATCCCATTGACTAAATATAATTTGGGATTAAAAATTAGATCCAAAAGTGTAATAAAATATAGTAACCATAATATTTATAATACCTATAAAAACGTTTCTTGAATTAAAGAGAAAAGAAGGATAATTTCATTACCTTGAAGAGTTGTTCCTAAAACTTGAGGATGAAACCATGGGGGATTGAGAAAACCTTAAGGGTAATACTTGGGAGGAAATATATAAATAACTTCATAGATAATGGAATGTTATTGGGAGTAAATAGATAAATAGGCAGGTATTTATTGGAGAAGTGGAGGAATTGTTTATTAATTTCCAAATATAGATCTTGGAAAACTAGGTTTTGGAAAATGAAAAAAAATTAGCTTAACCATGGGGTTATCTCATGGTTTTGGAAATTCGGGTCAAATTTTAAGTTATTTTAATCCACCATAACTATACACCATTTTTAATAATTCTTTTGGAATTGAAGAGTAAAAATTTTATAAAGTAATGTTTTTTAAAAATCAAAATTTCAATTTTAGGCTTTAGAAAGTCACTTATAGTTTTAAAAATTGGTTAAATCAATTAAAATATAGAATATTAATAAAATAAAACATTTTATGTTGTGGATACTGTTTAGTTAATTATTACATCATCATTACATAAATATGATGTGATAAAATATACTGAAACCCGAAAACTGTATTTTTTTACTATTAAAAAAATAATGTATTTTAAGAAATTATCATAAATTCACCCAAACCTAATTTTGACACGCTGATTTAAAAAATTATATTTATTTTTTCATGAAAATTATCTAAATATAATAAATTTAACTTTTAAATATAAAAAACCCTTATTTAAAAATAACAGTTTTGAGGTACAATCGATTTTGTGAAACTTATAAAAAATTTCCTAGGATTTATAAAATTATTGTATAATTTATTATTTAAAATGATTATTTTAAAAAGAAATTACATTAAAAAAAACTATTCAAAATACGTTAGTTTATTATAAAATTTTTATATATTTTCTAAAAAAACAAAATAATGTTATATTTTCATCCAAAAATTAAATTATCAAATTCATCTCAATTAAACATATATTTTGTTAAGAAAAACTATTCTAAGAGGAATTTATGTAATAATGATTTTTTTATACAAAGTAATTCACCCTTTATATAACTAAGGTCTAGACACGTAACCGCTTATTACCCTGCATACGCCCTAAGAGTAAGGTGTGTGATGTTGGTAGTTCATTGGGTGTCTTGACTAAAATCAAATGAGCGGTAGTATCCAATAACTTGAACTTATCATATAAGTGATTTCGATCAAGATTCACCTGTTGAAACTTGACTTGGGCTAAGTCTAGCGAAAACCCCAGTTACAATACCTCCCTCCCATGTTCTGAAAAATGGACTTCAAATGCGATGAATCTTCTGGTTGAGGCCATCGATTCTTCTTTTTTGTATCAATTATACTTTGTCATTACTACTTAAAAACATTAATTATAATTATAAAATTATCAACCAAGGGTGTAGTTTCCAATTTTCATATTGACCAACAGTTATATAACAGTCAAATCCCAATGATCACATTTCCCTTAATACCATATAAACACAACTTAATTCTTTCACTCAAGATTTACTATAATTTATCTTAAGGTTATATTTTCATTTCCATAAGATGTTGAGTGGTTTAATAATTTATTTTTTCATTTATTTAGAATTTTCAGCGGTGGTGATGATTCTAGTAGATTGGGGTGATCTATATTTTTCCATTTTGGTGAATAAATTATTGATCATTATTAAAGAGAAATAGTTTTTTTGTGTATAATATAATATAACACACATTTTCTCAAGAAACAAATATCATTTTAAAAAATATGGGTCATTACGGTTATGCAACCATAGATAATTTTATTTGATTCATTTATGATTCATGTCTAATGATATTCCAATATTTAATCCATGAATCTATATTTTGATATTTGATAAGTAGGTTATGGTTTTCAAATGTTATGATCATGTTCTTATACTCTTATGATCATGTTATGTTTACATATTTCCCTTATTTTCCCTTTTTGAGCATCTAAGATCTCCCTTTATTATGTTTATTTTTCCCAGGTTATGATGATAGGTATTGTCACGACCTCTCCCACTAATTATAAAAAAATGAGGGAGAGAGATAATGACCCATGAGTCCCACCTTCAGTAGGCCCTGGGATAGTGACTAGCACCAAAGGTATACAAATCTCACAATATGGGAGACATTAACATTTATAAGGAAACAAGATCAGAAGATAGAATGAATCAACTTCAAAAAAATTCATTACATAAAACCAAATAAATCAAATAACCATCCAACAATACATGAGTAAATAAAAATGATACAGATAAAAATCCCACAAGACTAAATACCCGAAATAAAACTAAGCATAAAAACAACAACTATCCCAATGTCCATGATAGAAACACCTAGAACGATCCATTTAATCCTCATAGAAACCTAAAAGAAGTTTCTATATATGTAGGGTGAGATATATGTATACTCAGTAGGAAAACCAAAGTCTCTCATACACACATGAAACATCATACTAATGTACCCTTGAGAAAATAATAGAATCAAAAACACCTAACTAGGAATACTAACCAAACCCAAACCTCAAAAGGCTTGCTCACCAAATAATTCATCAATATAAAACAGTATAATAATAATAAAATCAATAATAGGGTACTCAACACCACTTTTACTCTGATTAGCTACTCTCACACCCAAAAAACAATATCCTGGCCCTCCCACCTCTTCTAAATATATCACATCACGTCACATATCATATAGAAACCCTAGCCTTTTTCACCTAAAATTACATGATTTTAAGAATAATTATACCTTAGAGTACAATCCAAGGATCATTAAGTCTATTTTATTGAAATAATACATACATAAAACATAAAACATGGGGATAAAAAAAATACTTATTTATTTAATCCCCATAAATATCTCCTAACTTTCTTTGAGCCCTTACATCGACATATGGTACCCTAGGGAACACATGGACACAGGGATGAGCTAAAAAGATCAGTAAGAGAATGAACTTAAGAATACAGATTAAGCACATGAGTTAGGAGGCATGGAATAATGATATCAAAATTTTGGATCATATGAAATCATTTCATATAAACATGAGATCATATAAACATGGAATCATATAAATGTGGAAGAATCATAAAACACATCTCTAGTACGAGTTAAGGATAATAACCAATCCCATTTCCCATTTTAGTATGGCTCAAGGAAAATCACCAATCCCATTTCCCATTTTAATATGAGTCAAGGATAACTTCCAATCCTGTTTCCAATTTTAGAATGGGTCAAGGATAACCACCAATCCCATTTCCCATTTTAGAACGGGTCAAGGCTAACCGCCAATCTCGTTTAAGATCGCATCCCATGAGACTTAATTTTATCCAATGCATTGGATCACTATCTAGCCACACCAATCTCAACATTTTCATGAATATTCATTCCATATAAATAATCATACCCAATCAACCATACTTAAACATAAGGGTACCAATGGAAATAATTGGGTACCATAATCACAACATAAAGCATAACCAATGGGCGTATCATGAATGTGTCCATGAAAGAAAGGGATTAGAACATACAAGTACATTAATAAGGTAAAATAGTTATATAAAAAGGTAAGTGATTTCAAACAAAAGTGACAACATATAAAAAATGTATTTGAGAAACATTATCATTAAAACATTTTTGTGCAGTTTTCAGGAAAATACTATAGAGCTTTTAAAATAGAAAAGAGAAAAATATTTTATATAAAACCAGAATGGAAGAAAGAATGTTTTCATAATAAAAAAATTATTTTATAAAGACAATGGGGGATTAAAACATTGGATAGATTCACTTGAAATTGGGTAAAAATTCAGAAAGTTCTCTTAAAATAGGTTTTCTTATCGGAATGTTCTAAGGAGGGAATCTTTTAAAAACATGTATATCCCCAAAATGGAGTGATGAAAGGGTCTTCATAAATTAAATTTTTAAAACTAAGAATTATTTAGAATATGTGCATAAACAGATAAGATAACTCCATTTTGATATAAAGAAAGATAAGTCAACTCTAATGAACAAAGAAGGTTTGGGTAGAACTCGTTTCGGTTTATCGGCATGGTATAGGGTGTAACTAAAAGAAATTGATGAAAGAGAAAAGGGGTTATCATCACTTATAAATCATGAGGGAAGTATGAGTATGGTGAAAAATCATACCCCATTATTTGGTATTACACATAAAATGGCATAGCATAGAGGACAATCTTGATTTTAGAGTGAAATGGAGAGGATCCCTTACCTTAAGTCCGTTGGTGTTCTCCACTTGTTAATAATGACATGAAGAAAAAAATTAGTTTTATTAATTAATAAGTCCATAAGAGATTATATATGTAAAATATTTATTATAACCTTTTTATGTTCATTAAAGACCAGTTTTATTTGTTATAAGGTTCAATTTCATTTTTCAGGTCCGGTTTCTTGCTTGGTTTCTAAAGATCATTTCACTTATATTCATGTTCAAATAAATATTTAAGATGAAAGTGGTTGTAAAGAATTAAAGTTTTATGTTATTATTTAAAATCCATGATATTAAATGGTTATAAAAATTCACTAATTTATTGGGAGTGAAGATGAGTTATTATATAAAACCTTAGTGATAACCGTTTTGGTTAATCGATGGGTTTTGATTACAACGAACATGTTTTTATTTATAACATAATAACATTTGTACAAAAGGTTTACAAAAAAATAAATAGGATATATTAAATATATAATAATCTGGTTTAACCATAAAAAAATGGTTTCATGACCGGAATTAAATATGAAAATAAAAATTGATAAACTGTTGTCTTTGAATGTGCTAAATTAACACATCTCAAATAACGTTTTCATTTATTTCAAATAAAAGATGGGTAAACGAGAGAAGATAATGAAATATCCTATTATAATAATATCATTATAGTACATGTATATTACTAGAGTTATCATACCATTTGGGTTAATAGAGGTGAAGAAAGAAATAAGAAAAGAAACGAACATAAAAGAAATAAAAGAATTGGAAAGAGGACTTTACCTCTTGAATTTATCTCCTTTGAGAACCTCTTAAGGAGAAAGGTTTTGGTATATTTAAGATAATAGGTGATGTTAGACGTGGGGGAGGAGCTTGGGGAGAGATTTTGGAAAAATATTGACAAGGAAAAAGGCTTGATAGTAGTGAAGACAAAGGGAGTGAGCGAGGTTTTATAGTGGGGAGGAGGGTTTTCCTAATTTTTTAATCATTAGTTTATTAATTTCCATCAGGACCATAAATAGTGATTATTCCAAGACCAATAATAGTCATAAATTCATGTGAGTTTGAGAATTTTATGCTTACAACACTTGTGATGTCAGGAACAGTGGATTTAAATTATAATGTATTTATATGATAAATTAATGTATTTTACTATTCACAAAAATTCATGTATTTTAGAAAAATCAAAAAAAATCACCTTAACCATTTTACAACATGTAGAATAAAAAAATGAAATCCATTTTTCAAAAATAATTTTCTAAATATGATAAATTTAATATTTAATTAAAATCATAATTTATTATTAAAAAAACCATTTTTAAAACATTCATTTACTTATTAAAAAATATAGGTACATCATAATTTCATTTGAATAATTTTTTATTCTATAATAGGCAAGGTTACTATTCATTAGGGTATATAACTATTCACAAGGGTATGTTACTATTAATAAGGGTAGGTTACTATTCTCTAAAAAAATAAGTTTTCTTTATCAGACTCCAAATAACATATTGATCACAACCGTGAATGTCATATTTTTGAAATTCAAATCATAAAAGTGACAAACTTACGTTTAAAGGTCACATAGAATATAATAGTTCATTATGTTGTGATTTCATGTGATTATATAATATAATTATAAGAAAGTAATTTCCATTAAAAACTTTGGGTCGTTACATTATTCCCCCTCATATAAAATTTCACCCTCGAAATTTCGTTTTAAAATCTAGGCCATAAACAGGTGCCGGTACCTTTCCTTCAGTGCCTCCTCCAGTTACCATGTTGCCTATTCGTACTTATGGTTTCTCCATAGTACCTTGACCAGGTGAGAAGTCTTGTTACGTAGAACTTTATCTCTACGATCCAAGATCTTCACTAACTGCTCCTCAAAGGAAAGATCATCCTCCAACTATACCATCTCTAAAGAGATTTGATTAGCCAATAAAAAAACATATTTTTATTACATTGTAATGGTATTAAAATTTCATTTTTGATCTTATGGGCCTGAGTTAGTGGATTTTAATTTTGGACATCCATTCTCATCATTTGTGCACTTCAAGAATAATATGCACCAATTTAGGCCCAATGTTTCATTTGATTTTAAATAATGTAATTATACATATTTTAATTTGATATTTTGGGAAATGGATATAAAATTAAATAAGAACATTTTTCATTCAGGGCTCAATGGAAGATTCATAAATGATGATGGGGATATTTGGCGATGAAAGGAAACAATTCTGGAGAAGGAAGATTGTATATCATCCCACTGATGAGAATGTGGGGCCCATAATAAAATCCCAATGAAGAACAAATTTCATGGACAGATAGAAGACATATATAAGAACAAATAATTTATTTTGAGACAATTCTAATTTGTCTTAATGGTGGTGATTAGGGCGGCCCAAGTTGAAGATGCAATTCTGGGCCAGATTCCACATCCGAGAAAAATATCCCACCATTTAAATCATATCTCGCGAAACACAAAGTATTTGGGGCTTGAATTCTACAGTCTATTAGGAGACGTCCGGGGATGAATTTAAGTCTTATATGGCCGACTCCACTTTTGCTTTCTAAAAGGTGAATTCGGCTCTTCTGTTCGGTTGATAAAAGCTGGCTCCCACTTCGAGGCAAGAGTTGAAAGGTCTCCTCTACATTAAATGTCCATCCACCTAGGTCCACCAAAATTAATTAAAGGCACATGTGTTGATGGGGGATTGGCCAGAGACTTCCAAAATTCCTATTTAAGGCAGTTTTGGTGGAGAATTTGAAGGATCTTGGAGCTTTGTTTTCATTGTAATGTTGTTATGCCAATTTGTCTTTGTATGTGCTTCCTTCTCATGTAAGTTGTTTGAATCACATTAGTTTTCAATAAAAGTTCTTCTTCTTATGTTGTTCTGTTCTTATTCATATCACCTTGATACCTTTTCCTCAAGGTGTGAACTTTTTCACACCAAACCTTGTGATTTATCACACAACGGTGGAGTGATCATTTTTGTTGTTCTTGTTTCTTCTTCTTCAATTTCGCCCCTATGAGTCTGCTTTCCGCTTCCTTTGAGATCATAGAATCAATGGAGGGATAAACCCTTATGGGTCGGTCCTAGGGAGTTTCATGGGGTATATTGGATGCTATTTTATGATCTAAAATTATATAATCATTTCATTAATTTAATATTTCCATTTGATGATTATTTTCTTCTTCATGTTCGCCAACTTTAACAATGACACATTTCGAGTGCTAGTACGATCCAATTCCTTGGAGTGATAATTAAATTGATCCACTAAGTGCATTGGTGATTATCCAGGGAATTTTGTAGAGATTAAATTGGTGAATGATTTTGAGGAATTATATCATTTTGTGGATACGTCTTGAATTATTGAAACAAACGTTATAATATAATAAATACATCCAATCTAACCCTAGTAACAACTTAGGATCAACTCATCTCCATTAATTGTTTTAGACTAAGTAATTGTATGTTTTAATTTATATCTTTTAATTAAATCAATAGTTATTCAAATCAAATCAATCCAAATAGTTGTCCACTCCATAGCCAAATCCTTCCAAAATCAGTGTCTCTAGGTTTCTTCTTTGGTCCCTGTGGATTCGACCCCTACCTGTCGGGTAAATTTAGGCGCAACCAAATTTTGGCTCCGTTTTCGAGGACCCAAGTAAGTACCTTGACACGCATCATCCTTTTCTCACCCCATGTTCTCTATTCACACCCCCATCTCTCTTATCTTTACCCCTTTTTGTTTGTGTGTGTCCGGAGAATCTAGAATCCAAATTTATGTCTTCTCCAATGGAGTATCTTTAAAGTTACCATGTCACAAACTCATGCTGGAATAAAATGGATAATAAATATAGGGAATTCCATAAATTAGAAAATTTCTTTGATCAACCCTTGATCAATTACCCCACACCCGATGAGACGTACAATCAATGGGATGATGAATATTTAAAGGATAAATTTCCATCCCTCTCAAGGATGGTTGAAGAGATGAATCTTGGGGAAGTCCATGTTGATCAACCACATAAAAATTATATTCCTCAAACTCTGATTTAAAAATTGTGTAATCAATTGGATATAATGAGTTCCGAGGTATCATCTTTGAGATTAGAACTACAACGCATTAATACTTGTGAGGAACTCATCCCCACACCAATTGTACCTTCCAAAACCTTATGTGGAGTGTCTAGTTTCCCAAAATCCTATCATGAATTTATTGAAGAACCGACCATTGAATTTGGGGTAGGGGAAGTGAATCAAGAAACTTTTGAAGGGTCTTTAAATCAAGAGGAAATTGATTTCATGTATTCACAAGAGGGAAATTTGACATCGTGGATTGAGTCTCCTATGTATAACTCTATTGATGATTTTTTAAAAATAAAAATCACTGAACCATTGAGAGAAATTAAAAACATTGAGTCCATACCCATTCCTGATACTTATCTCTCCAATTTGGTGGTTGAATCTTCTATTCTAAAGGAACCAATTTTGTTGAGAAATTTGGAAAATGAAACTGAGTTGGATTCAAAATCTCAACCTGTGTTTGAATGTCCTATGAAACCCATTATCAAAATTATTATCCTTCCTTACCCACCCAAGTATCCCTTCCTAGGGTATAATCAGGAGCTTTCAATTGGAATTCATTCTTCTCTTGAAACCAAAAAAGTTGGAATGGTCATTGATTTCTTAGGAAAGACTACAAAGGAATCTAGATCGACCATTTCTGATATTCCTTGTATTTTTCCACTCATTGTTGAACATAGTTTTGTACATGACACAAATTTGAAACAAATATTCAATCTCAAAAAATTATAAGTGGAGATATATGGGGTCCTTAGAATGTTGAAAGTTGGTATTGGGTAAGTTAGGGGGTTCATGTCGAGCTAACAACGTTAAAAAAAAGCACTGCACGGGACACAACCCATGGTTTTCATGTTTTATTTTATTTAATTAGAACTTCAGACTGTTGAACTGTTATTATTTAATGAGTATGGATGGGTATTAAAGGGGAGAACCATATTCACCCGTGTCACGTGGTGTGATCCTTGAGTAATACCTTACCCGAAAATTTAATAGAAGACAATGTATCATCACTTTGTTTTATTTTATTTATGTTTTTATTAGGTTAAAAAAAATTAGATAGTTGAACTGTTCTTCTTTTATGAGTATGGATGGGTATGAAAGGGGACCACCATATTCATCTGTGTCACGCGGTGTGATCCCTGATTAATACCTTACCCAGAAAATTTAAAGAAGACAATGTATCATCAGTTTATTTTATGTTTTTGTAGGTATTTAAAAAATATATATTGTTGAACTGTTTTTATTTTATGAGTAAGGATGGGTATGAAAGGGGAGCACCGTGTTCATCTTTGTCATGCGGTGTGATCCTTGAGTAATACCTTACCCAGAAAATTTAAAGAGGATAATGTATCATCAGTTTGATTTTTTAAAATTTAGAAGAAAAAAAACAGGGAAAACCATAAAAATTATGATACATGGAATTAAATAAATCATTGTGTTTTTTGTTTTTTCCGGTTTGTTCTTCTTTGTATGGTTCAAGGACTATTTTGGGTGATACATGTTCAATCAAGGAGGTGCCTACATCCCCCAAGAGATCAAAGGAGTAATCTGGAGCATCATGAACTTCAACTTCAAAAACCAGGTGAATTTGTTCCATGTTTATCATTTTGAATTTCCTCTTTCAACTCCTCTCCTACCCCCTTCTAACTTTTCTTTTCTTTACACACTGGGGACAGTGTTATTCTATGTTGGGGGAGATGAAATACAAAAATTTGATCTTGTGTGGAAAAAAAAATTTGTGTGGAAGGAAAAATTTCATTAACCTTGAACATGATAACACACATTGAAAACTCTGAAATTGGATATCAAAGAATTTTTCATGCCTTTATTCTGATTTTATTGCAAGTTTTGGTTCATGTGCATAGATTTTGGAAAGTTCCATTGTCAGATGTGATTTTTCACCATTATATTTTCATCCATTTAATAAAAAAAATACAACACGCGTCCTTTAGATTGTGGGGTTTTAGTTTGAGTTCTTGGGGAACCGTAATAAATAGCATAGTTTTGGTAATAATTTTAGTTTTAAAATGAGTATTCAAAAAAAATCAAAAAAAAAATCAATTTGCGCTTAGAGAAATGAAATGACCTAATGTGTGGCTTTTGGCACTTAGGCATCGTGACTCCATAGTCGCCTGGCCCAGAGTTGGGCATTTTATCTCTGTTTGTGGTAATTTGAATTTATTTTTGATTTAGTTAACTCGAGACGATGCCCGAGTATGTGAGTTTCACTTGGTGACCTAAGGTCTTTGAGCCTGGGAGTCATCGGCAAAGTCTTGCTACATGGGTTGACTCGATTGAGTTCAATTTCAATTAACAAGGAAAAATTGCAAAAAAAAAAGAAAAAAAGAAAGGAAAAAAAATGAATACTCATCTTAATATTAAAATCTCATTCCTCCTAGCGCTTCCATCTTTTCTCCCTCGAATGAAAATTAATCCCCATGTCTATTGTGATGCACAACACTTCGTCATGCTTAATTGAAATTGGATGAAATATGGAGATAAATTTGAACAAAGGAGTGGGCATGGGCTTGGGTTATGCCTCTGGACTTACCTTGTTTTAAATGATTTTGATGGGTTTTAATTTTTTTTGATATGAGGTCTTTGGGTGAGCAATGCGTATTAAAATGTATTTGGAAAATGTCATTCGAATTTCATATTTGTGAGATATATTTTTCTCGGGACTAACCAAACTCAAGTTGGGGGGGGGGTGTGATTAGCCAATAAAAACACCTATTTTTATTACATTGTAATGGTATTAAATGTTCATTTTTGATCTTATGGGTCTGATTTAGTGGATTTTAATTTTGAACATCCATTATCATCGTTTGTGCACTTCATGCCTAATATACACCAATTTAGGCTCAATGTTTCATCTCATTTTAAAGAATGTAATTATCAATATTTTAATTGGATATTTTTGGAAATGGATATAAACTTAAATAAGAACATTTTTCATTCAGGTATCAATGGAGGATTCATAAATGATGATGGGGATATTTGGCAATGAAAGGAAACAATTCTGGAGAAGGAACATTGGATATCATCCCACTGATAAGAATGTGGGTCCCAAAACATAGACCCAATGAAGCCCAAATTTTATGGAGGGATAGAAGCGATATATAGGAACAAATAATTCTTTTAGATCCAATGCTAATTAGTCTTAAATGGTGGTGATTAAGGAGGCTCAAGTTGAAGATGTAATTCTGGGCCAGATTTCACGGCCCAGAAAAATATACCACCATTTAAATCATATCTCAAGAACCAAAAAGTATTTGGGGCTGAAATTTTATAGACTATTAGGAGACATCCGAGGATTCATTTACATATTCTATGGACCACTCCACTTTGGCCTTCTAGAAGGTGAATTCGGCGCTTCTTTTCGGTTGATAAAAGTTGGCTCCCACTTCGAGGCAAGAGTTTAAATGTCTCCTCTACATTAAATGTCCATCCTCCTAGGTCCACCACAATTAATTAAAGGCACATGGGATGATATGGGACTGGGAAAAGACTTCCAAAATGCCTATTTAAGGCATTTTTGGTGGAGGATTTGATGTATCTTGGATCTTTTTTTTCATTGTAATGTTATTATGCCAATTTGTCTTTTTATGTGCTTCCTTCTCATGTAAGTTGTTCGAATCACCTTAGTTTTAAATAAAAGTTATTCTTCTTCTCGTGTTATGTTTTTATTCATATCACCTTGATACCTTTGCCTCAAGGTTTGAACTTTTTCACACCAAACCTTGTGATTTATTACACAATGGTGGAGTGATCATTTTTATTGTTCTTGTTTTTTCTTCTACAATTCCGCCCCTATGAGTCTGGTTTCCGCTTTCTTTGAGATCATAGAATCAATAGAGGGCTAAACCCATATGGTTTGGTCCTAGGGAGTTTCATGGGGCAGATTGAATGTTATTTTATGATCTAAAATTCTGTAATCATTTCATTAATTTAATATTTCTATTTGATGATTATTTTCTTCTTCATATTCGCCAACATTAACAATGACACATTTCGAGTGCTAGTACGATCCAATTCCTTAGAGTGATCAATAAATTGATCCTCTAAGTGCATTGGTTATTATCCTTTGAATTGTGTAAAGATTAATTTGGTGAATTATTTTTAGGAATTATATCATTTTGTGGATACATCTTGAATTAGTGAAAAGAACGTTATAAGAAACTAAATTCATCCAATCTAACCCTAGTAACAACTTAGGATCAACTCATATACATTAATTGTTTTAGACTAAGTAATTATCTGTTTTAATTTATTTTCTTTTAATTAAATCAGTAGTTATTCAAATCATATCAATCCAAATAGTTGGCCACTCCATAGACAAATCCTTCCAAAATCAGAGTGTCTCTAGGTTTCTTCTTCAGTACCTGTGGATTCGACCCCTACCTGTACTACAACAACCACATACCTGTAGGGTATATTTGGCCGCAACCAAGAGTATATGTGAAGGGCCTGATATATACTTCCTTAATAGGGATTCATGAAAAACATCATGTACTTTGGCTATTGTAGGTGGAAGTGCTAGTCGATAGGTCACAACCTCGACACGATCCAGAATCTCGAAGGTGATGATGTACCTAGGACATAACTTCCCTTTTATTTCCAAACCTCATGACCTTATTCCATGGATATATGTGTAGAAATACCATGTCTCCAACTTTTAACTCAAGGTCTCATCAACAATTGTCTGCATAACTCTTCTTCCGAATTTGGGATGTGTTGATGTGATGATGAATGGGTTTCACCTTCTCCACCATTCTTTGACCATTTCAGGTCTTAGAATCTTACGCTCACTGACATCATCCCAAAACACCTGTTTTATACACCTTTTCCCATAAAGGGATTCATATGGTGCCATTCAGATTATCGAGTGGAAACTGTTGTTGTAGGAGAATTCAAATAGTGGAAGATGTTGGTCCCATCCTCCTTTGAAGTTCATAGAACATGCCCTCAACATATCTTCTAGTGTCTAAATATTTTGCTTAGATTGGCCATCAGTTTGAGGATAATAGGCTGTACTGAAGTTTAGTTCAGTGCTTAGATCATGTTGGAGACTTTTCCAGAAATTCAAGGTGAATCTTAGATCATGATCGAATATAATAGATAGTGGTACTCCATGTAGTCTTACCACTTATTTGATGTAAATATGTGCAAGTTTATCCAATGAGAAGTCCTCTCGAATCATGATAAAGTGAGTTGTCTTTATAAGACGATCCACAATGACCCATATACATTGTTTCTTATGGATATCCTTGGAAGTCTAGTGACAAAGTCCATGGTAATGTTCTCCCACTTCCATGTTGGTATGGGTAGTGGTTCCATCATCCCCTTAGACTTTTTCCTCTCACCATTCACTTGCTAACATACCAGACACTTGGATGTATATTCATAAATCTCCCTTTTCATATTGTCCCACCAAAGGTTTTCTTGGATATCTCAATACATCTTTGTGCTGCCTGGGTGGATAGAGAAGGTTTGGATATGTGCATCATTCAAAAGATCAATCTTTATCTCTAGATCAGATGGTACATATAATCGTGACCCAAATCTTACAACTCCTTCCTCATCAATCATGAAATCATAGGATTTCCCATTTTTGATAGCTTCCACCCTTTTTAGAAGTTCCACATTTTTTCTTTGATCATACTATATTTTCTCCAAGAGAGACGGTTGAGAAATCATTTGAGAAAGGATTGATGTTGTTCCACCCTTAATGATTCTCATGTCCATCCTCAGAAAATCTAATAAGATCAAATCCTTTTTAATTCTCATCATTGATAAAGATTCCGGATCCTTTCTACTTAGAGGATCTGTCACCTTATTTTCCTTAACAAGATGGTAGTGGATTGAGTAGTTATAGTCCTTGATGCGCTATATCATATTCGCTGGTGCATATTAATCATTTTTTGCATGAATATATATATTTTAGACTCTTCTGGTTAGTATATATCTCATGATTCACCCCAAAGAGACAATGCCACCAGATTTTCAATGCAAAGATCACCACTGCCAACTCCAAATCATGCGTAGGATAGTGTCTCTCATTGATTTTAATCTTGCTTGAGATGTAGGATATCACTTTATCATTTTCATCAGCACATAGCCTAATCCCTTCTTAGAAGCATCACTATACACCAAAAAAAGTTCTCCACTTATTGGGAGTGTGAGTATTGGTGCAGTGATAAGCCTCTTTTTCAACTCCTTGAAACATTCTTCACATTTTTTATTCTAGAAAAAATTAACTCCCTGATGTGTCATCTTGGTCAGTGGGTTTGAAAATTGTGAAGAGTTCTTCACAAATCATCGATAATACCCAGCTAGACCCAAAAAGATACGGATCTCCATTACAAAAGTTAGCCTGATCCACTCTTCAATCGCCTTTTCCTTATAAGGGTCCATAGATATCCATTTACTGGTGATAAAATGCCCCTAGAAAGATACTTCCTCCATCCAGAACTCACATTTACTGTACTTTTCATTAAACTTATCCCTTCACAAATTATTTAACACAGTATTCAAATGCTCCTCATGTTCCTCCTTTCTATTGGAGTATATCAGAATATCATCAATAAATACTACCACAAATTTTTTGAGGTAATATCTAAAGACTCTTTTCATTAAATCCATGATAATGGCTAGAGAATTCGTGAGTCTGAAGGGAACCACTATGAACTCATAGTGTCCATACCTCGTTCGAAAGGTAGTCTTGGGAATATCTTCCTTCCTCACCTTTAGTTGGTGATATCCTGACTGAAGGTCCACCTTAGAGAAATAACAGGCCCCACGAAGCTGACCAAACAAGTCATCTATCTGTGTAAGGGGATACTTGTTATTTATCGTGATTTTATTGAGCTCACGATAATCAATGTAAGGGCACATTGATCCATCATTCTTCTTGATGAAGAGGACTGGCGTATCCCACGGTGAAGCAATAAGGTGTATAAAACCCTTATCTAGATTCTCCTGTAACTTCTTATTCAGCTCTTCCAGCTCTATGGTGGCCATTCTATAAGGTTCCCTTGATATTGGAAGAGATCTAGAGATAAAATCAATTGAAAACTCAACCTATCAGGTCAGAAGTAAGCCCATGAAACTCTTTAGGGAACACATTAGTGTAATCCCTCACAATGGGCATGTCTTCAAACATGATTCTCTCCTTTATCTCTATAATTTGAGAAAGATATTCTTGATCATAAGGAAAAAATATCTAAACTTGAGATGATGATTCTAAAGGAGATTCATCTTTTTCTTTACACTTGTAAAGAATCAGAGGATGCTTCGAGATGTGAAAAGTGATCTCTCTTTCTCAACAGTTTACATTGGATTTGTATAAATATAGCCAATCCATTCCCAATATGACGTCAAACTCCACTAAAATAGGTATGAATAGATTTTCTGGTAGGTTCAATCCATAAATATTAACCGGGGAGGAGTTATACACCATGGACGCAACAATTTCCCCATTTGTTGTTCTCACAGATAACTTTTCCTCCAAATTTTGAGGTGGTATTTGAATAGTTCTACTAAACTTTCAAGATATGAAAGAATGCGTAAACCCAGAATCAGATAGTACATTCTATATTCTTGAATGAATAACAAGCGTACCTGTCATCACATCATTTTCCAAATTCACCTCAATCGTAGTGATAGAATAATCCCTTCCTTGTTACCTTGGAGGTTGTTTATAATTGCCTCCAACAACCCTTAGATTTGGGAATTTGCTTGCATAATGACAATACTCCTTGTAGTTGTAATACTGCACTATAGGCTGAGTGTTGATCTGAACTTCCTTTTCTTCTTCCGCATTAGTGGGATTCTTCATATCCCGTCAGCAATTTTTAGCCAGATGACCAAGCTTTCTACATTTGAAGCAATTCTTAGCTTCATTCAGACAGTTCCCATGATGCTTCTTCCCAAAACTTGTACAAGGAAAAAATTCAGGCTTATTTCCATTATGGGATTTTGTTGTCTAACCACCCATGTTATTCTCTATTTTCTTCTTCTTGACACAGGGCCCATGAGACCACTGAGATTCTCTAATATACATTCAACCTTGAGGGCACAACAGAAAATCTCCTCATAACTCTAGAAGTCTCGAATCACCAACTCTTTTCATAGACTCAGCTTTAGTCTTCTAAAGAAGAGATCCACCTTTCTTTTAGTGTTCATGAAAAAGAGGGAGGCATACCTTGAAATCCTTGAAAATTTTTCATCATATGCCCTGATGAAGTCATCTTCCTTCTGCTTGAGTTCGAGGAACCCACGTTCCATCTTAAGACGAAGGGTTTGAGGAAAATATTTGTCAAAAAACATCCTCTTGAATTCCTCCCAATCCATGGAATCAATTTCATATTAGGAGTTTTTATTCTTGACCAGTGTCCACCACTGATCAGCTTCCCCATCAAAATGATAGACCACCAATACAACGTTTTCTCTTTCTGAGCACTAGAGGATGGAGAATATCTTTTGAATGGGGTTAATCCATTGTTCCATGAGGAGGGGATCAGAAGATCCTCTAAACATAGGATGACTTTTTCACATGAATGATTATACAACAACTTGCTATTTTCTTGGAGGAGGAGGGTGTTCTACATGATTCAAGTTATTATTCATAACTCGAGCTAGCTAAGCAAGTACTGTCATGAAGTTTTCAGCAACCGTTCTTGTCATATCATGCATATCATTAGGGAATTATTCACATTTTCTATCACATTGATTGTTGGAATGTTTTCTTCTATTTATTTTTATTAACTAAGAAAAATAACGTATAATTAGAGGGCTTGAATACTTAGATATTGGTCATAAAAAGGAAAATTTTAACATAAAAGGATAAACTTGTAAAGGAGAAGTATATCCTAACTTTTGATTCCCTATTTTTCGATCTAGGTTATCCTTGATCTATTTATTAACTTATATTCTTATGGGATTACCCCCCTTAATAATGGTTTTTACTAATCTCATGAATTTACCAAAGCATATCCCCCGGGAGTGTAAATACCAAGAGTGCAGTAAGGCCCATTGTCGTGTACTAGGATACCATGGTTCAAGCCTAAAACTCATTGTCAGAGTTTTCACTCCTAGTTAGATCTGTGCTAGAGCTGCCTCTACCTATTTTTATCTAGAAAGGGATGTATTTTATTGATAAACCACTTACTCTATACTTACCAAAACTTAGGGCTTCTTTCTTATAATTCATATCTTCCTTAAGGTTCCCACAAAGGTGCTCTATTCATAATCTCCAAAAATAACTAGACCATCCTATGATACCAACTATAAATACCCTAGCCTTTTACAAATCCATTACATGATTTTAAGCATAATTATATATCAGAGTACAAGTGATTGTTCATTAAGTCTAGTGTCTTGGGAGAATAGGTACATAAAACATAAAACATGGGGCTAAGAAAAACTTCTTTATTTAATCTCCATAAAGAGATCCTAACTTCCTTTGAGACCTTACATCTGCATAGGGTACCCTTGGGAACACATGAACATTGGGATGAGCTAAAAAGACTAGTATGGGAATGAACATAAGAATACAGCTTAAGCACATGAGTTAGAAGTACTGGCATAATGATATTAAAATCATGGAACATATGAAATCATATCATATAAACATGGGATCATATAAGCATGGAATCATATAAATGTGGAAAAATCATAAAACATGTCTTTAGTATGATTCAAGGCTAACATGAAATCACATTTCCAATTTTATTACGGTTCAAGGATAACCATCAATCCCGTTTCCCATTTTAGAATGGGTCAAGGCTAACCGCTAATCCCATTTCCCATTTTAGTGCGGGTCAAGGCTAACTGCCAATCCCCATTCATATTTAATCCCATGATACTTAACATTAACCAATTCATTATAGTGCTATCTGGGTGAACCCATCTAAAAATTTCATGAATATTCTTTCCATATAAATAATCATACATAATCAACCATATATAAACATAAGGGTGCCCATGGAAAGAATTGAGTACCACCATCATGACATAAATCATAACCAATGGGTGTATCATGAAAGTGTCCATGAAATAAAGGTATTAGAACATACATGGAAGTTCATAAGGTAAAATAGTCATATAACATGGTAAGTGATGTCAAACATAACTGAAAACATATAATAAATGTATTTGAGAAACATTAGCATTTAAACATTTTTGTGCGGTTTTTAAAAAAATACTATAGAGATTTTAAAATAGAAAAGAAGAAAATATTTTATATAAAACCATAATGGAACCAATAATGTTTTAATAATAAAAAATCTGATTTTATAAAGAAATCGGTGGCTTAAATCAGAGGATAGAGTGCAATTGAAATTGGGTAAAAATTTGGGAAGTTCCTCTAAAATAGGTTTTCTTATCGGAAAGTTCTAAGGAAGAAATCTTTTTAAAACATGTATATCCTCAAAACAGAGGGATGAAAGGGTCTTCATAAATTAATTTTTTAAAACTAAAAAACATTTATAATATGTAAATAAATAGATAATATAACTCTATTTTTATATAAAGAAAGATAAGGCAACCTGAAAGAACAACGAAGGTTCGGGTAGAATTCGTTACGGTTTATCAGCATGGTGTTAGGTGTACTTAAGAGGGATTTATGAGAGAGAAAAGGGGTTTATAATCACTTATACATCACAAGGGAAGTATGGGGAAGGTGATAAATCATACCCCATCATTTGGGATTACACATAAAATGGCATAGAATAGTGGACAATCTTGATTTAAGAGTGAAATGGAGAGTATCCCTTACCTTAAGTTCATTGATGTTATCCACTTGTTATTAATGAACTGAATAACCAAATTAGGTTTATTAATTAATAATTTCAGAGCCTATTATATATTTAAAATATTAATTATAACCTTTTTATGTTCATTCAAGACCATTTTTATTGGTTATAAGGTTCAATTTCATTGTTTGGGTCCGATTGCTTGGTTGGTTTTTAATGATCGGTTCACTTATATTCATGCCCGGATAAACATGTAAGATTAAAGTGATTGTCCAGAATTGAAGTTGTATGTTATTATTGAACATCCAGGAGATTACATGGTTATAAAAATTCATTCAATTATTGTGAGTGAATATGAGTTATTATATAAAACCTTAGTGATAACCGTTTTGGTAAATCTGTGAGTTTGGAATACGACGAACATGTTTTTCTTTGTAACTTAATAGTATTTTTACAAAAGGATTAGATAACCACAAATAGGATATATTAAATATATAGTAATATGTTTCTACCATAACAAAAATGTTATCCTGACCAGAATTAAATACGATAATAGAAATTGATCAACCATTGTCCTTGAATGTGCTAAATTAACACATCTCAAACAGTGTTTTCATTTCTTTCAAATAAAAGATGGGGAAAGGAGAGAATATAATGAAATATACCATTATAATAATATAATTACCTTAAATTTATGTTAATGGAGTTATCATATAATTTTTGTGAATTGAGGTGAGTAAAGAAATAAGAAAAGAAAATAACTTAGAATAAATAAAAGAATTGGAAAGAGGAATTTACCTCTTGAGTTTATCTCTTTTGGGAACTTCTTAAGGGGAGAGTTTTTGGTATATTGAAGAGACTAGGGGATGTTGGACGTTGGGGAGGATCTTGGGAAGATATTTTGGAAGAATATTGGCAAGGCACAAGGCTTGAGAGTAGTGAAGATAAGAGGGAGTTAGGGGGTTTTTATTGTGGAGGAGAGGAGGGTTTTCATAATTTTTTAATCATTAGCTTATTAATTTCCCTCAAGGCCAGAAATAGTGATTATTACAAGACCAAGGATAGTCATAAATGCACGTGATTTTGATATTTGGATGCTTACATCACTTTTTATATTAGTAATAGTGGATTTAAATTATAATGTATTTAAACGGTAAATTAATATATTTTACTATTCACAAAAAAATCAAGTATTTCATAAAAATCCCAAAAAATAACCATAACCATTTTTCGATGTGTAGAATAAAAAAATGAAATCCATTTTTAAAAAATAATTTTATAAATATGATTAATTTAATATTTAATTAAAATCATAATTTTTTATTAAAAAACCAGTTTAAAAACATTTATTTACTTATTCTAAAATATAGGTACATCATACATTCATTTGAATGCTATTTTTATTCTATAATAGGTAAGGTTAACATTAATTAGGGTATATTACTATTCATAAGGGTATGTTACTATCTATAAGGGTGGGTTACTATTCAACAAAAATTAAGTTTTTCTTATCGGACTCCAAATAACTTACGGATCACAACCGTGAATGTCAGATTTTCGAAATTCAAATCACAAAAGTGACAAACTTATGTTTAATGGTCACATAGAACTTATTAGTTCATTATGTTGTTATTTCATGTGATTATATGACATAATTATAAGAAAGGAATTTCCATTAAAATCTTTTGGTCATTACATCTCATCCTTCCTGCACACACCTGGGCCACACATCTCATCTCTTCACATCACATCCCACACGCACACACCTTGGCCAACATCACATCTCATCCCAAACACATTTGAGACATCACTACACAACTTGTACCAAAGACAGCTAGGACACCACATCACAACTCATCCCGGAGACACATGGTGTAACACCCTGAGATTTTATGAAAAATATTCCTTTTAATTTCATTAATGTCTTGTGTTGTACGCTACAACAAAAGGAGCTTTCACAACACGCATCCTTGACTTTCCTTGCATTACACGCAATCACGACCTTCCTCGATAGCGTGTGTAGTACGCAATACCGAGTTTCACTAAACAACGATATGCTATTAAATTATTATTAAAACTAGCCGTTATGAATGGTAATAACCACTTTTTAAAATTTTATAAATTTTATTTTTCAAAATGGACTTCATTTTTGGATTCGGAATATCGAAATTAGCTTAGGGTAAAATTTTGGTACTTTTCGGATAACTTTCATTTTCTGATGAATAGTGAAAATTACTAAATTTTAATTAAAAACAACCTTTTTAATCGAAATAATTAATAGTGATAAATTATTAATTTGAGTGGTTTTAAAGTATATTTAGAATATATTTTTACAATTTAATACAATGTTGGTCATTGGATGTAATTTCACATTTAAACCAGACATAAACAAGTGTCAATCTTTTGATAGTTATTATCTCTTAAGAACACGCTATTTGTTTTGACGACGGAAATTAATTTTTAAATTAATTAATGCAACTGATATGTTTGTAATTTGGTATAATAGACATCATTTTTGAGTTCATAATATCAAATATAGATTAGCCTTAATTTTTGGTATTTTTCTGGAAACATTCATTTTTTGATGAATAGTGAAACCACAAAGTGGTAGTTAAAAAAATGAAATTTTCATAAAACTTAATTTTACCACTTCTGTGAGTGTAATTTCAAAAATCCTAGAGGCATGGTTGATTTTATTAAGTAAAATGTGGTTCAATGAGTTGAAAATAATTTTTGGTGAATAGTAACTTTTTACTTTTTTTTACCACGGTTAAAAGTAAATAGGGTAATTAAGTGTAAAAATGATATTATTATTACCCTAACACATGTCCTAATTATATTGGATAAGTGTAATTCGACCTATAACAACCTTAGTAATAAAATATGACCATTTAGGCCCACTTGGATTAGATTAGGACATTTATTATTAATTAATTAAAAGAAGGGTTAAAATAGTTAAAATCAAAGTTTAATAAGTAAATCATTTTTAATATAGGGTTATAAATAAGATAAATTCGACTATAAATATTAATTATAAATCTAAAACTATTTAATACATAATTATATTTTATTTGTAATTTTTATACTTTAAATAATTTAATATATTTATGACACAATGATGATGTAGTAATTATCTTATTAATGAAATATTGACATAATTGATAATATAAATACCCAAATAAATGTAATTTGAGACTTTTTATGAATTCCAAAAATTTTATATGTTAATATGACATGTTAGTGTTTATTTAATTAACTTTTTTCGAACTAATAATTATGTTATGATTTTCAGAAAAATCAATTACCAAATAGTGTCAAAATTGACATAAAATAGTTTTTAAAACAAATATTATATTATTAATTGTTATTTTATTCCTAAAAATCTATGTTTCGGCCAAATGACTTATATAAGGCTATATATATTAATAATAAACAAATTGGGGTTCGTTTTTCTTGTTATAGTAAGTTTATTAACCTTATAGTGTAAGAACACAAAAAGACATGGTAAAAGTGAAATTATCTAACTTAAAGTCAAATATAAATGATAAGGTTAAAATAGGAACCTAAACATGTATAAATTCTATTGGATGAGAGGATTTATTCCCATACCCACCTTAGCATCGAAATAAATCAATTTTCAGCTATTTAAAACCGAATTTGGCTTTATAATAAAATAATATTTTTAGCTTTTCCAAAGGAGCCCCTCTCCTCCCTTATAAAAGGGCACCTCCTCCCTCTCTTCCTCACACCACTTTGAGACTTAAAGATCGGCCAATCCCTACCCATTTCACTTCTACACTTCCCTAGAAACATCCTAGAGGTCTTGGTCTTCTTCAAAGACCAATTTTAGTTCCCTAAGAGGAGGTTTCAAAAAGGCCATTCAAAGAAGAGGTAATGTCCATTACCGATTCTTTCAACTTTATTTCTTCTTCTACTTATTCTTCTTTAGTTGTTTCATTATGAAGTAATAAAATCAGTATCACTCATATACTGATACGTTATTATAAATATTATACAACCCTATTTCACCATCTATCCATCCTACGGAAAACGAAATCACCACGCGTGCGTACGTATGGAATACCGTCTCCACACCGTGGTGTAATCTGTTTTTCCACCACCACCTTACATGGATGGGTATAATGGTGTAAATAAATAACTATATATGATTATTGTAAAGTGATATTTATTCTTAAATAGTATACATACACTCCAATACAATTCCACAATCATGGGAATGATTTCATCACTCGTGCGTACGTACGGACTACCGTCTCCACGAACGCTATGCGATTCATTTTCCATGATTAACCATTCGAGAATGATTATAAAGTATATATAATGAATAATAATGAAATATATGACATTATAATTCTACTTTATTTATGTATATATATATATATGTATGTCATATACTCAATTCCATTCAATTCAATAAGGAAACAAAAACAGCGTTCATGCGTACGTACGACCTACCGTCTCCATGAACGATGTATTTTATTCCTTTTATTGATCTATAATATATATGTATATAATGAATATATATTATATATAAATCATGTTTTACATTCTGGAATTATGTAAATCAATATATAAGTAATAATATCAAGAACGACGAGTCGAAACACATACGATAAATGAAACGATTTTACCCAAAACGCTCTTTATACTGGAATTTACAAAAGAACGGGTAATATAAAGTCATAAGTGAACCATATATGATATCATAACAATGAATATGATTCTGTAATAATTCAATGACATTATTTAAATCATTATACAGCAGGTTCGGATACATACGAAGCATATCAGACATAAGGTAAGGGATAATTTTGCAAATCTCATTTTTATCCGAGATTTCTTATTCGTAAGTATTTACTGAGGTTATTTATATCATCCATGTCCTGGTTTTATAAAAGTGTTTTCATGTATGTTTAAATTCCTTTTTACCCATTTTTGACATTTACTACATGGTATGTAAGGAATCTTTCTTTTGTTTACGTTACGAGGTACTTTTTGACTTTTCTGAAAAAAGTACGACGAGAATGTTATTTTAAACTTATACGGCGTGAATGGATTTTTACGGTTTCATAACGCCTCTTTTTCATGAATCTTAGCCTACATTATTTTATGACTATTTTCAACAAAATACATTTATTTTAAAAGTGCATGGCATTTTTTGAAAAGAAAATGATTTCGAAGAAGAAAGGATATTTTCCTCAAGAATTCATTTCAAATGTTTTATCAAAACCATTTTCCATCTAAGATGACATTATTTGATATGTGTATGTTTCAAGTTTAATTTCTCTATGATTTACATGGTTCACTTTTCTTATGATGAAATGTCCATTTGTTTTATATGGATTATGAAATGATGGGATGATGTTTATGAAACCCATTTTATTCGTTGGGTTATTATGAATGATGTATGTTTATTTTGTGGAACAAGTAAGAATGATTTCATTATGAGATGAGTGGGACCTATATCTCCCTCCAATGCATTGGGTAAAGATTTATATCTCATGAGATAGACATGGCTGGAACGGTAAGTTAATCCAGTTCAGTGTTATAGGACTGAAATGAGGAGTGAACTCGATTCAGAAAGGGACTTTTTCCACTAAGATGGTCTTGGCAGAAATGTCTTGGCTACTATGGAAATCATGACATGTGTTGAATGGTTTCCACAATTAAATGTTTTATTCCCATTTTATCATGGTTGATGTTCTATTATGATATATGCCTTATGTACTTCCACGATTTATGTCTTTGCTCAATTTTTTGATGTTTAAATTTCATATTCTTGTTTTTGCTTCCAAATGTTTATGGATTGTTTTATGTTATCTATGTTTGACCTTACTGAGCATTTGATCTCACCCTTTTTTATGTTTTATTTTCCCTAGGAAGTAAAGAAAGGTTTTAGGTAAGGAAACAAAAAGGGGAAGATCGTTATGGGAGTTTTTGAAGATCTTTCTCCATGATTAGATGATTTTATTCCGAGTTTCCAAAGACACTAAACTATTATGGTCCTTGTGTGTCTATTTTTGTTATCTATTAAGTATTCCGCAAAAGTAATGTAATGTCCATGTACGTCAAGCTTAGGGTCTCTACAGTTGGTATCATAGGAAAGGTTTAGTCATCCTTTGGAAACTAGGATGCCAGAACTTTAGTGAGATCCCTAGAGATATTTCTAAGTTATGTCTAGGGATGTCTCTAAGGTTAAGTATAAGTATAGGTTATAGTACTAGAATTATAGTAACCCAAGATGTTTGATATTGAAGGTACTCCCCCTTTATTATATTGTTTTCCCTAGTGTGATTTTTGCCTCTCACACTATTCTTTTTGGGTTTTAGACGATGGATGGAACCCGAAGGAACCGTGTTGATCAATGTAATGGACAATGCAATGATTGTCCTCCAGAACAAACAAATGTTATGGGAGATGGAGTGTAAAATCTTATTGCTATACTTACACAATCTATGAATCATTCTGGACTTCCCAATGAGCAGAGAAGGGAACAATATTCTATTGAGTCCTTCATGAGGCAACGCCCACCTTCTTTCAGTGGGTCTTCTGATCCACTTGTTTCTGAACAATGGATCAGTACTACTGAAAATATATTTTCAGTTATTCAATGTTCTGAACATGATAGATTCATCTTAGCAGTGTATCGTTTGGAAGGTGATTCTGATCAATGGTGGAATCTTATCAAGAATACGAGGCCAAGAGATGAAATTGAGTCCATGGAATGGGACGAGTTCAAGAACTTATTTTTCAATAAGTACTTCCCTCATATTCTTCGAACAAAGATGGAGAACAAGTTTCTTGAACTAAAGAAAAAGGATAATGAATCTGTTGGTATATATGAAGTGGATTTTACAAGGATTTCAAGGTATGCATCTAGATTTATCATCCAACCTGAAAGAAAATTTGATCAATTCTTCAGTGGCTTAAAACCAAATCTTCGAAGGGAATTTGCTATAAGAGACTTTAGTAGCTATGAAGAAATTGTGCGTTGTGCTATCAAGGTATAAATGGAAGTTGGTGTTACTTATCCATCTCATATTTTTGACAAGAAACGAAAGATGGAGTTCAAGGAGAAATCTTAGAATAATGGTGAAAATAAGATGAATGTTTCCTTATGCTCAAAGTGTGGAAAGAAGCATGGTGGAGATTGTCTTAAAGGGACTAGAAAATGTTTTAAGTGTGGAAAAGAAGGTCATAGAGCAGCTGAGTGACGAAGTAATGGAAAAAGGGTTTCTAATGATGTGAATAAAGAAAATACTATAGAGAACGCACCACCAACACTTCAATTCTTCAAGTGCAAGGAAATGGGGCATTATGCTAATAAATGCCCTAATCCAAGGGTTATTGATGATCGACTTGAGCAACCACTTAAGGCAAAGGACAAAGGGAAGTCACATGTGATCACTATTAGCGATGTTGAATATGACAACAATGTGGTGGAATGATTAGGTGTTTATATAATGGGATTCCAAAATAATTTTGTATATAGTATCGTGGAATATTGGAATATTTATGTATTGGTCAATTGTGGCTTTCAATAATTTTATGGTACCGGTAACCATGAAAAGTGATTCAAATATTTTGGAAAGCAGATGATATGCACATAATGAAGGGATAAGAAGATAATGAGATGTTTGATTGTATTCATGAGCTCATGATTGATATAAGGACTAAGTGATATCATGGTTTGAGTATATAGAATTTTGAGGATTTTGGTATGTGGAAAGAGTTAACTTTTAACAGCATTCATGTTTTCAATAAGGTTCAATGGGTATTCATTTTTTTTCAAGAGAATACATGATTAAGGTATTCACATGATTGGAATGTGACCAACAAGATATATGAGGGATAAATGATAGTATTCACATGCTTGTTATATGACCTTTTTAGTAATCGTTCTCTTTATACGATGAGTTTAGAAAGAAGTATTTTGGATAAGCCTAAAGATTGGAATGGATTATGTTGGACATAAGTTAGTATTGTTTAAGGATAGAAGTTTTTTCGATATTATTTATGGGATGTTATAGTAATGTAGTTTTAGAAAAAGGACAACATGCGAGATGGGCGACATCCCATCGCGTCGGACCAGGCTGTGGGAATCGAACCCACAACCGAAGTGCGACTGGACTTTATCGCCTACCACTAGCCTACAGGAAGTCCCTGGTTAGTAGAAACTAGTTTTATTTTATTACGTGGTATGATATATGAATTATAAGTTCATTTTTGGAATCATATACGATTAACCTTACCATAGATGGACTTATGTATATTTGATAACTTTTGCTAACATTTTGTTTGAAACAGATGGAATGACCCATCATTCTATCACATGATCTGTTAACACTTCACGAATAAAAAATTCAACTTCATTTATTTAAGAGATGAAGTGGAAATTGTTCAAAGCACGAAAAATAGTGATATTGTACCAAAATAAACTAAGTATTTATTCTAATTCAAATCCTTCAACTTTAGGGAAATGATCTTGAAAACCAAAAATGTTGTCCTAGTGCCCTTATATCCGATGAATCAGATGGCACCCTAGATCATCACAAATTTATGGCTTTGTGATTGTTGGATTTTTTATATCCATGTTCTCTACCACTCTCCATCAGAACATGACAGTTATATTTCTCTTCCATATCCATATTTTCACCTATGTTATCCTATGTGGAAACCCAGTGATTAGTTAATTTGGGTAACCGTTACGTTTCAAACGTTATTTTTTTAAATCCATGTTATGGTATTCGTTTTTACGATGTGGGTTTCTATTAAAGAAACTTTCGAGTAGTAAAAAATTTATAACCCCGACGAATTTCGAGGGAGAAATTCATTTTAAGGGGGGTAGAATGTAAAACCCCGAGATTTTATGAAAAATATTCATTTTAATTTCATTAATGTCTTGTGTTGTACGATACACCAAAAGGAGCTTGCATAACACGCAACCTTGACTTGCCTTTCATTACACGCAATCATGACCTTCCTCGATAGCGTGTGTAGTACGCAATATCGAGTTTCACTAAACAACGATATGCTATTAAAATATTATTAAAACTGGCCGTTATGAATAGTAATAACCACTTTTTTAAATTTTGTAAACTTTATTTTTCAAAATGGACTTCATTTTTGGATTCGGAATATCGGAATTATCTTAGGGTGAAATTTTGGTACTTTTCGGATAACTTTCATTTTCTGATGAATAGTGAAAATTACTAAATTTTAATTAAAAACAACCTTTTTAATCGAAATAATTAATAGTGATAAATTATTAATTTGAGTGGTTTTAAAGTATATTTATAATATATTTTTACAATTTAATACAATGTTGTTCATTGGATGTAATTTCACATTTAAACCAGACATAAACAAGGGTCAATCTTTTGATAGTTATTATCTCTTAAGAACACGCTATTTGTTTTGACGACGAGAATTAATTTTTAAATTAATTAATGCAACTGATATGTTTTTAATTTGGTAAAATAGACATCATTTTTGAGTTCATAATATCAAATATAGCTTAGGCCTAATTTTTGGTATTTTTCTGGAAACTTTCATTTTTGATGAATAGTGAAACCACTAAGTGGTAGTTAAAAAAAATGAATTTTCATAAAACATAATTTTACCGCTTTTGTGAGTGTAATTTAAAAAATCCAAGAGACACGGTTGATATCAGTAAGTAAAATGTGGTTCAATGAGATGAAAATAATTTTTGGTGAATAGTAACTTTTTTCTTTTTTTTACCACGGTTAAAAGTAAATAGGGTAATTAAGGGTAAAAATGATATTATTATTACCCTAACACATGTCCTAATTCTATTGGATAAGTGTAATTCGAACAAAAACAACCTTAGAAATAAAATATGACCATTTAGGCCAACTCGGATTAGATTATGACATTTATTATTAATTTATTTAAAGAAGGGTTAAAATAGTTAAAATCAAAGTTTAATAAGTAAATGATTTTTAATATAAGGTTATACATAAGATAAATTAGACTATAAACATTCATTAGAAATATAAAACTATATCCTACATAATGATATTTTATTTGTAATTTTTAGACATTAAATAATTTAATATATTTATGACACAATGATGATGCAGTAATTATCTTATTAATGAAATATTGACATAATTGATGTTATAAATACCCAAATAAATGTAATTTGAGACTTTTTATGAATTCCAAAACTTATATATGTTAATATGACATGTTAGTGTTTATTTAATGGAATTTTTTAGAACTAATAATTCTGTTATTATTTTCAGAAAAATCAATTACCAAATAGTTTCAAAATTGACATAAAATAGTTTTTAAAACAAATATTATATTATTAATTGTTATTTTATTACTAAAAATATAAGGTTCGGCTAAATGCCTTATATAAGGTTATATATATTAAAAATAAAAAACTTGGGGTTCTTTTGTCTTGTTATAGTATGTTTATTAACCTTATAGTGTAAGAACACAAAAAGACGCGGTAAAAGTAAAATTATCTAACTTAAAGTTAAATATAAATGATAAGGTTAAAATAGGAACCGAAACTTGTCTAAATTCTATTGGATGAGAGGATTTAGACCCCTACCCACCTTATCTTCGAAATAAATAAATTTGGAGCTATTTAAAACCGAATTTGGATTTATAATACAATAATATTTTTAGTTTTTCCAAAGGAGCCCCTCTCCTCCCTTATAAAAGGGCACCTCCTCCCTCTCTTCCTTACACCACTTTGAGCCTTCATGCTCGGCCAATCCCTGCCCATTTCACTTATAAACTTCCCTAGAAACATCCTATAGGTCATGGTCTTCTTAAAAGACCAATTTTAGTGCCCTAAGAGGAGGTTTCAAAAAGGCGCTTCAAAGAAGAGGTAATGTCCATTACCGATTCTTTCAACTTTATTTCTTCTTCTACTTATTCTTTTTTAGTTATTTAATTATGAAGTAATAACATCAGTATCAATCATATACTGATACGTTATTATAATTATGACACAACCATATTTCACCATCTATCCATCCTACGGAAAACAAAATCACCACGCGTGCGTACGTACGAAATACCGTCTCCACGCCGTGGTGTAATCTGTTTTTCCACCACCACCTTACATGGATGGGTATAATGGTGTAAATAAATAACTATATATGATTATTGTAAAGTGATATTTATTCTGAAATAGTATACATACACTCCAATACAATTCCACAATCATGGGAATGATATCATCGCTCGTGCGTACATACAGACTACCGTCTCCACGAACGCGATGAGATTCATTTTCTATGATTAACCATTCGAGAATGATTATAAAGTATATATAATGAATAATAATGAAATATATGACATAATAATGCTACTGGATTTATGTATATATATATATATGTATGTATGTCATATACTCAATTCCATTCAATTCAATAAGGAAACGAAAACAGCGTTCATGCGTACGTACGACCTACCGTCACCATGAACGGTGTATTTCATTCCTTTTATCAATCTATAATACATATGTATATAATGAATATATATTATATATAAATCAGGTTTTACATTCTGGAATTATGTAAATCAATATATAAGTAATAATATCAAGAACGACGAGTCGAAACACATACGATAAATGAAACGATTTTACCCAAAACGCTCTTTAAACTGGAATTTACAAAAGAACGGGTAATATAAAGTCATAAGTGAACCATATATGATATCATAACAATGAATATGATTCTGTAATAAGTCAATGACATTATTTAAATCATTATACAGGAGGTTAGGATACATACGAAGCATATCAGACATAAGGTAAGGGATAATTTTAGAAATCTCATTTTTATCCAAGATTGCTTATTCATAAGTATTTACTGGGGTTATTTATATAATCCATGTCCATGTTTTATAAAAGTGTTTTCATATATGTTTAAATTACTTTTTACCCATTTTTTGACTATTATTACATGGTATGTAAGGAATCTATCTTTTTTTTACGTTACGAGGTACTTTTTGACTTTTCCGACAAAAGTACGAGGAGAATGTTATTTTTAACTTATACGGCGTGAATGGATTTTTACGATTTCATAACGCCACATTTTCATAAAGCTTACCCTACATTATTTTATTACTATTTTCAACAAAATACAATTATTTTAAAAGTGCATGGCATTTTTTGAAAAGAAAATGATTTCGATGAAGAAATGACATTTTCCTCAAGAATTCACTTCAAATGTTTTATCAAAACCATTTTCCATCTAAGATGACATTATTTGATATGTGTATGTTTCAAGTTTATTGTCTCTATGATTTACATGGTTGAATTTTCTTATGATGAAATTTACATTTGTTTTATATGTATTATGAAATGATGGGATGATGTTTATGAACCCCATTTTATTCTTTGGGTTATTATGAATGATGTATGTTTATTTTGTGGCACAAGTAAGAATGATTTAATTATGAGATGGGTGGGACCTATATATCCCTCCAATGCATTGGGTAAAGATTTATATCTCATGAGATAGACATGGCTGGAATGGTAAGTTAATCCGGTTCAGTGTTACAGTACTGAAACGAGGAGTGAACTCGATTCAGAAAGGGACTTTGTCCACTAAGATGGTCTTGGCAGCAATGCGTTGGCTACTATAGAAATCATGACATGTGCTGAATGGTTTCCACAGTTACATGTTTTATTCCCATTTTATCATGGTTGATGATATATTATGATATATGCCTTACGCACTTCCACGATTTATGTCTTTGCTCAAGATTTTGATGTTTAAATTTCATGTTCAAGTTTTTGCTTCCAAATGTTTATGGATTGTTTTATGTTATCTATGTTTGACCTTACTGAGCATTTGAGCTCACCCTTTTTTATGTTTTATTTTCCCCAGGAAGTAAATAAAGGTTTTAGGTAAGGAAAAAAGGGGAAGATCGTTATGGGAGTTGTTGAAGATCTTTCTCCACGATTAGAAGATTGTATTCCGAGTTTCCAAAGACACTAAACTATTACAGTCCTTGTGTGTTTGTTTTTGTTATGTATCAAGTATTCCGCAAAAGTAATGTAATTTCCATGTACGTCAAGCTTAGGGTCTCTACACATGGGGCACCACATCACAACTCGCCCGAAGACACCTAGGCCATTATCACCTAGAAGAGGGAGCATGGTAGAGAAGGTTGCCATCCATCCATCCTCCAAACAGGATATTGGGAACGAAACCCTCCCGCAAGACTATATGGGTGTCGAAACATGATCCTCCACATGGGTGGGTGCTTATATAAATCATGATAATATACAGTGTATACATATATATAGAGAAAAAACACCCAATACAAACCTATGGGTTTACAAACAAAACACCAACCTACTAATGAATTCCACACTTTGCTTCCACCTCTAAATTCATAACAACATAAAAGAAAAACACAATACATAATTTATATTTCTGTCTCGAACTATCATTAATCCATTTTCTAGATTCTCCATTTCTAACCCATTTTATTAAACATTATTTTTATTTATAATTAAATCAAATCATTAATTCATCCATTAAACATGTAGTTTAAATAAGTATCTTGTAATAATTCAATTTCATGATTATTATTAATTTATCTATCCATACCAACTAGGAAAATAACACATCACAGAACACAATAAGCAATATAGTGAAACAAAAGCCCAATTTCCAAGTCCAAATCCATCTTCCACAGCAGCCTTGCCACACAACCACATCACAATCATAATAGCCCCACTGAACAAACATATCTTATCCACATCTCCCCCCACATGTAGTATCACACACAAAAACACAACATTATTTCATATTTATCAAGGAATATCTTATTCAATTTCACTTTTCTAATTATGGGTGTTATCAATGAAAACATATGATCATGGGGCATCCATTTTATTCACTAAATTCCAATGGTTAATTAATTACACAATGAGCATGTATTCCATAGACTATAAACTAGTGCATAAATAAGGACCTCCAACAACCATGATTTTGTGCGGGTAATTAGCCCTCACAATTCACAACATCAATCAATATTAATAAAATATTAAGATTAAACATCACATTCCCAAGCCCCTTTGTATTAATTTTGGAAGAATTATATTATATTTCTTAATTTATAATCAACTATCTCTACTAGGATAAACATTTATATATCCATAGCACATGATAAAAAATAAATAAATATAAAGGAAATATTACCTTTAAGAAAGATGATCGATATAGTCATGTTGTACCAAAAATCGAGGTGTGCATAAAGAACGAAACTATCTTGGGAAAAAACAAACTAACTATAAAAAATAGGTCACTCGACTCCAAGAAATATGGATTTGGGACATTTGGTCTCAAGAGAAATCCATACCAAAAGAGAGAAGGAAATACCATTTCTTTAGAAAGATTAGTTCTTGAACGTTTAGGTTTAGATAGAGTTTTGAATTTCCATTAATGTGGATCTCATAAACACCACACATTTTAAACATTTTGAAGGATTCCAGACATTTAAAAAATTAAATACACAATATATCCATTTTTAAATAGCTTTTAAACCCTTATATAAGGTATTTAAACACATTTTATCATAAAATATGCTAAATGGAAATTCTGTAATTTTTTTGGAAAATTGAATATTTTTGGAAAAATGAAAAACAATTGAATCGACTCACTTTTGGAATAACTCGTATGTCCCAAAAACACCTTGGACTACCGAAAGGCACCTCAAAATCAAATTTTTGGCAATGTAATAAGCTAGAAGGTCTGGTACATCACATCAGATACCTATCAAAATATTCTCACCCTTGAGAATTCAAAACTAACCCTAAAGAAAAGAGAGGAAGGGTCTGAAAAACCATCCCTCGAGATACCTATCAAATATATCATTAAACTTGAAACACCACCACTAATCAAACATGATAACCCAAACTCTCATAACATCTAAATAACCATACTATCATGGAAATACGAATCAAGGAATTCCATACTCTATGTCAATATACTATCTGCTCTGGGCAGCACTGACTCACCCTCACTGGTTTAATCGCATCATAGTAGAATGCATCATGATTAGGTATTAGGTCTTCCCTTTTTCTCATGTCAAAACATCATCACACAACACAAAACACACATAACATCAAAGGGAAAAGAAACATATCTCACAAAACACCAAGGTCTGAACAACACATTACAAATAAAATAAATAAAAGGGAAAACTTAAAACAACTCCGGATATTGGGCTTGCATCTGCATCTCACGCTCCTAAGTACTCTCTTATAAGCCACCAAGCCTCCATATCACCTGATATAGGGGAATGGTTCATCCCCAAAACATCTTCTCTCAATGATATTGGATCTACATTGGATGATCTATGATGGTTGCATCATCCTTAATATAAAAATCTCCCCAATAAATGATACGTGAGTCATTGTGGAGATATTGATGGGGTTGAGAGATGTAGAAGATATCATGAACCCTTCTCATGCATGGCGGGAAGGCCAACTGACCTGAAACCTCACCAAATCACCCCAAAAACTTGAAGGGTCTAACAAATTGGGGTAAGAGCTTACTCCCCTTCATGAATCTCTACTATCTATATTGAGGGGAAACCTTGAAGAACATATGGTCTCCAACCTCTTACTCTAGGGGCCTACTCTTACGTTAAACATAATACTTCTTCTAGTCTTGTGCTGATTTCATCCCCTTTTTAACCAAATTAACATTCTATATTGTGGTTTTAACTACTTTAGGACCAATAACTACTACCTCCCCAACCTCAGTCCATCACAACAAATAATGAAACGACAATCTATACAAAGACTCAAATGGGGTCATGCCAATGGAAGGGTAATAACTATTATTATAAGGGAACTAAAAAAAGGGTAGGTGTTGTGCCCATGATCTTCCAAAGTCCAAGACACATGCCCAAAACCAATACTCTAATGTATGGATAGTCCATTCCATCTTCCCATCTGTCTAAGGGTGGATGGTAGTGCTGAGGCGCAACTTCGTGCCAAAATCATGCTGTAATTCCCTCCAGACTTGTGAGGTAAAATGGGAATATCAATCTGAGATAATGGATATATAAAATCCATTTAAATTCAGCACCTCATCTATATACCTCTTTTCCGATGAATCTATGGTGCCTAACTCCTTGATCCCTAAGAAGTTGGCTGATTTTGCCAACCGATCCATGATCACCTAGATAGCATCACAGCCTCCCTGAGGCTTGGGTAACCCTATAAAAAAATCCATAAATATTTATTCCTATTTTCACTTAGGGAATTCCAATGGTTGTAGAAAACCACTAAGAACCTGATTCTCTTCTTTTACCTGATAGAGAACCAAGAACCTTTCCACAAATTTGGCCATTCCCCACTTCATCCCGGTCCACCAAAACAGAAACCTCAAGCCACAATACATCTTAGAAATTCTCAAGTGTATCACAAAAGGAAATCTATAGAAATAAAGAATAAAACCATTGAGAATTTCTACCAGAACAAATATCCTTCACCAAAATAACCATTGGTTATGACTATCCTCTAACCATCCCTTTAGAGCATCACCATGTCCAACACGATCACACATAACCTCTACCTCTGAGTCTCCACACTAAGACTCCTCCACCTACTGCATTAGAGAATACTAGAACATCATTTGAAATAAACAACCTCTACTACCATCTACCCATATATTTAATTTCGTGGAATCAAACTCCTACATCACTATTCAAGAATCCGAAGACTCCTAAATGACATCCTTTCTCGAATTTCTACTCAAAGCATCATCCATGACATTTCCACTTCCAGATGTGCAGGAGACCTAAAAATCATAGACCTAAAGAAACTCCAAAAACCTTCACTATTGTAGATTTATGTCACACTAGGAAAATATATACCCCAAACTCTTGTGATATGTAAAGACCACAAATCACTCCCTAATGAGGCAATGTCACCACAACTTCAATGTAAAAAAACTACCGATAGATCTAGATCATGGGTGACATAGTTATATTTGTGAAGGTGTAACTTCCTAGAATCATAATTTATCACTACATTCTTCTATATCAAGATTCACCCAAATACTAGATGAGATGCGTCACAAAAAACCTCAAATAATAAACCCTTCTCTAGAAACGGAAGCACTAGAGCACTGAACAACTTCCCCTTCAGGTAACTGAATTATGCCTGACATTGATTAGTCCACAAAAAATCTTCGTCTTTCTTAGTCAATACTATCAAAAGGGATGAAACTTGAGAGAATTGGAACACAAAACTACAATAATATCCTTTGATACCAAGAAAGTTATGACCTTCTTCCATGTTCTTAGGTGCTTTCCAATAAAATACTACTTCAACCTCCATTGGGTCAACTTCTACACACTGCTGAGACACTACATGTCAAAGGAAATGGACCTCTAATGTCCAAAAAATTAACCTGTACAACTTTTTATAGAGATAGAGACATTGTAAATCATGAAAGACTGTTCTAAGATGCTTGAAATGATCCTACTCTGACTTCAAGTAGATCAAGTTATCATCGATGAATATAATGATGAATTGATCCAAGAACTCATGGAACAAGGAGATCATAAGGCCCATGAACATATTTTGCATGTTTTTAATACCTAACAACATGACTATATAATTGAAGTTCCCATACCTACATCTCAAGGAAATATTTCCGATATCAACCTCATTCACCCTTAATTTGTGATATCCAGATCGTAGGTTGATCTTTGAAAACTGACTCACCACTCTCAGCTGGTTGAAAAGGTCATCGATCCTCAAAAGAGGGAAATAGTTCTTGATTGTCACATGATTCAACTACTAGTATTCTATGAAAAAACTCATACCACCGTCCTTTTTCTTGGTGAACTACACTGGAGTGCCCCATGGCGACAAACTAGGCCCGATGAAGACTTTATGCATCCGATAATCAATTTAGATCCTATAATCCTGCAACTCAAAGGGTTCCATATGATAGGGATCCATATAAATTATAGAAGCACTGGGATGAAAGTCTATCACAAAGTCAACATCACATCGATGGGGTAGTGTCACAACCTCCTTAGGGAAAACGTCTAGGAACTCCTCAAAGACCCTAGGAACCTCTACCATCTTAGCCGAAAAATAATCCAATTGGGAAAGAAGAGGCTCCACACATCGAGTGTCCAACTGACAACTCCACTCACCAATGAAAATCACATGATGGACATGCACATCTGAAAAAATATTCTCCTATGAAAGTAATCAATAACAACACGCATAGAATAGAACTAGTCGATGCCAAGGATGACATCATATGACTACATCTCAAGCAAGATAAGGTCCACACATGACTGATTTTTCCCATCATTAGTGTGTATCCCTTAAAAACATCAATCAAGATGGTCCAGACTCTGATTAGAATAGTCAACACCAGGGGTACGAGAAGGCTCTCTATGTCTAGTCCCAAAGCTCATACTAGAGTTGGTGACATAAAGGAGTACAAATATTACAAATAAAACAAATCACAGACAAGTGTAGATGATAAACTGATCATACCTCTAATTATCTATGGACCATATGGTGCTTCTACCTCGACTACATGCAACTAACCATGCCCGGATCCCCTTAATATATACTGACGACCGCCTCTATGACCACACTCATGTTGAGGTCCCAGAGCTCTAGGAATTTCCTAAGGATGTCCCCTCACAACCTCATCTTCTCTAGCTAGACCATAGGCATGCTTCCCCTACTATTGGAATGACATCACTTGTAATTGATGCTGAGGATGACATTGAACCTATCTGCCTTGGCCAAATTGAGCTTAAGTAACCATTCAGAACTAGTCTTGAAGATGTCCATGAACCCCATAGAAGAAACACATTAGTCCAAAGCACACTGAAAAGGAATAGAAACCAAAAGGTTGAAAGGGAAGCTATTGAGGCCGACTCATGGCTAGTTGAAACCTCAAAGGCCTTGGCACCTGAGGCTTTCCACCAACAAATCCACTCATTATAGAACCCTTCTAGTTCCCCTCTCATACAAAACCACCTCATGAGTGCATATTCCTGATATCCTCTTCCTTCTTTTAAACCTCCAGTTACATTTTCATCGTAAAAGGAAGAAATGTATACTAGATTAATGGATGGAGTGCCTCCTTAATATTATTTACCCAACACTCCTCATCTATAAAAAACTCTAAGGTGAAGCACATAGGGTACTTTAACTTAATATAAATATCCCACACTGACATACTACCCTGATGGTGGGAGAGAAAATCCTTCCTCTTCTCATCCTTCATGGTCTATGAGAGGAACTCTTCCTGAAATTCCTTATGGAATTCGACCCTTAAAACATCTGCCTCTCTCTGCTCACCAAGGTACAACATCCAAAACCGACACAGAACATTTTACATATGACTAACCACCAAAGGGACCCTGTACACTATCAGGTATTGAATAAAACTAAAAGAGATCTCTAGCTCCTCTATCCAACTATCTATTTCCATATTTGAAATGCTCCCCTCATAATGTTCCAAATCCAGGCGCTGAAATGTGTGCAACGTCGTCTGCCACTGATCATCATCCTTAGCCGGATCAACCCTCTATCAATCCAATGAGTCATCAAGTTGAACCTCCACTGCCTGAGCCACACAAAATCTATGACTAGGAGCCACATTTGAAAGAGAAACACGGATTTTAAAAGCCTAGTAGCATGAATTTTCACTATTATATATTTTAATTAATCTATTTAATTCATTTCATGCATTTTAACTTTCACAAAAACAACAATTCAAACTAGAATAAAAGTCATCATGATGCATGTACCTCTCATAGGTATCTACCCTACAAGAAGTCCCATCTAACTTGGTCATTCAATAAGCCTACAGTCCATACATTGGATTATGGGGGGCCCTAAAATCCCATATCCTAGAAAACCTCCATAGTCTATGTTACACACCAAGTTCAAATGCCACTATTTCCATACCAACCCATGAAAACCTCATAGTGCCCAAATCCAAAATCCATCCTATATCTCAACCATAAGCTCTGATACCACTCTGTCATAACCCCCTCCTACCAAAGATACAACAATGAAGGGTGATAGATAATGACCCCCTCAGTCCGGCCTCAAGTAGGCCCCAAGTTGGTGACTAGAACCAAGGGTGTAAAAATCTCACAATATGGGAGGCATTAACCTTTATAAGGAAAAATTATTGAGATATATAATGAATCATCAACAAACAACTCCATGACATAAAACAAAAGAAATCAAAAAATTCCACAAGAGTAAATACCCAAAATAAAACTAAGTAGAAAAACAGAAACTATCCCAAGGTCTGAGTTAGTAACGCACAAAACAATCCATGTAATCCTCTAAGAAACCTGGAAATAGTTTATATAAATGTATTTTGAGCATATAGTTATAATTAGTAGGAAAACCAGTCTCTCATTCACATGTTAAAGACCATACTAATTCACCCATGATAAAACATAAGAACCAAAAGCACCAATGCATTTATACTAACTAAACCCCAACCTCATCGAGGCTTGATCAATAAATAATGCATCCAAGTAAAATATTATAACATAAATATTTGGTTACCCCATACCACTTTCCCATTTATTAGCTACTCTCACACCCCAACACCCCAATGAAAAATTTCTTGGAACTCCAACCTCTTCTGAATCTATCAAATCACGTCACATTATATCTCCCCGACACATACTTGGGTCACACATCACATATCATCACATAAAATCCCATTTGTACACACCTGGGACACACATTACATATTTTCCCAAATACACCTAGGAAGACACACCACAATTCATCCCAAAGACACATGTGACACCATAAAAAAACTCATTCTGAAGACACCTAGGACACCACATCACAACTCACTCGGAGACACCGGGGCCATTATCATCTGGAAGAGGGATCAGGGAAGAGCAGGTGGCCAAACATCCATCCATAATTGGGATATTGGGAAATAAACCCTCCCATGTTCTTATGTGGGTATTAGAACATTGTGCTCGATATGGGTGGAGTTTTTATATAAATCATGAGAATATATAGTGTATACATATATATAGAGAAAAAGAACACAAACCCAACCTATTGGTTTACAAACAAAACACCAACCTAATCATGAATTCAACACTTTGATACCACCTCTAAATTCATAACACTATACATGAAAACCACAATCCATAATTTATATTTCAGTCTCAAACTATCATTAATCCATTTCCCAGATTCTCCTTTTTCAACCCATTCCATTAAACATGTAGTTTAATTTTTTACTTAAATCACATCATAAATTCATCCATTAAACATGATATTTGAATCATTATCATGTAGTAATTCTATTTAATGATTATTATTCATTTCTTCATCCATACAAATTGGGAAAACAACACAACACAATACACAATAAGTAGTTCAGTGAAGAAAAATCCCAACAGACATGTCCAACTCCATCATCCATCACAACCCCATTGCACAACCACATCATGAAAATCACAACTCCAATGTAAAACCACATATCATACACTTCCACCCCTATAGATTTCATATCACACATCACAACATGACATACTTTTAGATTTATAAAAGGATATCTAATTCAATTTTACTTTGTTAATTAAGGGTGTTATCATAGAAACCGTATGATCCTAAGGCATCAATTTTATTAACCGAACATATGTGGTTAACCAATTACATAATAAGAGACATAAAAAACCACACAATGAGATTACATTACACAAACTATCCACCAATTGACAAAAAAGGACCCCTAATGGACACAATTTTTAGTGGGTAATTAGCCCATACAATTCACAACATCAATCAATTTCAATAAAATTGTAAGATCAAACATCACATTCCCCGACCCTTTGTATTTATTTTAGAAAAAATATATTTTATTTATTAATTAGATATCAATTATATCAATAGAGATAAAAATTTATATACCTATTCCATATGATGAAAAATCAATAAAGATAATGGAAATCATACCTGGAAGAAAAACGATTGACACAACCTTGCTGTATCAAAAAAAGAGGTGAGTGTACAATAGGAAACTCTCAAGGGAAAACACTAACTAACTAAAAAAAGCAGGTTACTCAAATACAAGAAAGAATTATTTGGAAGTTTGGTCTCAATAAAAATCCAAAAAAGAGAGAGAAGGAATGATATTTTCTTTATAAATATTAGATGTTGAATATTTAGATATATATATAGTTTGGAATTTCTATTAAAGTGGATCTTATTAAGATCACATGTTTAAAAAAAAGTAGGATTCTAGAATTTTAGAAAATTAAAGATACGACTGGTCCATTTTAAAATAGTTTTAAAAACCAAATTTAAGGCATTTAAACCCATTTTTCATTATAAAAGAGATAAAATGTAAATTCTGTGATTTTTCTGGAAAAAAAAATTCGGAAAAAAATGAAAAAATGTTGGAATGAGTCACCTCCAGAAGATTCATCACCAGAAGAGTCACCTCTAGATGAGTCACCTCTAAATGACTGACCACTAGATGAGTCAATGCCAAACAAGTCACTGCCAGACAAGTCACTGCCAGACAAGTCACTTCCAGATGATTCACCACTAGACGAGTCACTGTAGAAAAACTATTGAAATGAATCACCTAGGGAATGACTCAAATGTCCCAAAAACACCATGAACTACCCCCAGGCACCTCAAACATTATATTTTTGAAAACATTAATGGGATAATTGCTCGGGCACATTACAATTATTACATGAGAAATGTTTAATACGGGTGAAAGTTATGAAGAACTAAGTGGGAGATGTTTTATAACTCTTATGAACAAGTTTCTTATGTTTCCATATTTATAAAGGAACTATACCTTTATGATACATAGGAATGTGTTTGTATAATATAATAAATATTAATATAAAATGATGTAATATATATGGATGAAAATCTCGGGTCACTATATCAACCAAATAAAACATCTCCCAAAATACCATTAATAACTTTAAAATAACATCACTTGAAACCTAAAAAATGGGTGTCTATGACTTTGAAATTATAATTAAAATTAAACTTAAAAACCCATGATGGTATCTATAAGTCTTAAAAAGTCAAAATATATAATGTTATATAAACAATTTCTCTCATATGAACTATAAGGGCTTAACCTTAAATCATTCCCTAAATTGGATATCTAGAAAATAATTCACTCTATTTCATTTGAGGATCTATCTAGGTTTAGAGTTTTATAGAATTAGGTAATAAATATTACATAACAAAACCCATATATTACAAAGTGGACACTATTAAACAGTATTCATTTTTCCTACAATATAAATATTTTAAAATAAAAAACATTTTCTTTTAGTGAAAAAACTTCATGAATATCAACTTGACTTATTCATTGTCCATAACCATAAATAAACCCTATGATTTTTTTAAAATGTGTAATGAGCTCAAAAATATTATTATGTGACAAAAAAAGAATAAAGAAACCCAATAGTCCATTTTTAAACCATGATATCATAAAGGAAACATTCCTTTAATATAATAAACCTTGATCTCAAATAATCATTTACTTACATATGAAAAGAGATTTTTTACCCAATGTTTTTTATAAACTAATTTATAAGAAAACATAATGGACAAATTATAATCATGGGGGTTTATTATAAAACATTAGAACCCATGAAAAACATTATCTTTAAAAAATGCATTTTTACCCAAAATAGGTATAATCATTCCATCAAACAAATGATTGTCATATTACCTTTTGAAATAAAATTATTTCCATAAAAACTCATTATCAGTCATATAAAATTCATGTATGTTACTTGGGAAATAAAATTCAAATAACCCCTACTTAACCCTTACAATTGGAACAGCCATATGGTCACTTTTTAACATAATTCTTCATAGAACACAATCATTTTCAAATGAATTAGAGTTATATCTCGGCATAACCATTGTATAATCTATATCAGGATCACCCATATTAATGAGATATATAAATCTCACCCACTATCACAAAAAAATTCTTCAAGACCATATCATGAATAAAACCCTTGAAAAAATCTTTTAAACTTGAATACATAACACCTTTGGACATCAAAATACCCTTTCGTTTTAATGTTTTTTCCAAAAAATTAATACCCAAAACAAGGGAAGAATTGTTTTTATTTGAAGAAAACATGTTATATTAAACATGAATTAAAATATCATATAAGAATTACGATATCAGAAAAGTAATTTCCACTTTATATGTTAAAATAAAACATTCCTTTGTTTTTAATTTATAAAAAAGTCAAAAAATTCCGTAAAATAATTCATTATAAAAAATTTAAATAAAATTAAAAAGAAACGTAAAATTTCTTTTATAATTATTTTATGTTCATATAAATAATTTTAATTTTTTAAAAAAAAAATATGGACAGTGAAGAAAAAGAGTTGGAAGGGAAACTTTAAAAGAGAATTTTTTAAATAATATCTCTTATCTTGAGTCCAAATCATCATGTACATTCTTTATATTAAGAAATAATAAAATTATGTTAATTATTTACTCTTTTAATAACCATTTTAATGTTTATTATGCATCTAAACATGTTATAATAAATTACTAATTAATTAATTTCAGTTCAGATGTTTTGATGATATTCGGCTCATAAGTCCAAAATGACTTCAGTTTATTGACTATGGTCCAAGAGGTAATTATTAAACCATATAAAAATAATAACAATAAAATAATTATCATTTTTTTACATAAATTTAAAATTTAAAACCAAACATAAAATTCGGTAATGAAAAATGAACTATGTTATAGTCAAAGAGACGGTAGGACATACACACGCATGGGTAAAGCTTCCATTTTTCAACGATCATCATGGAAAGAAGTTAAGTATTATTTTATCCCTCAAGAATTACAATTATATCATAAATATAATAATATTTATTTAAATACACTTTTCTAAACCAACCATGTGATGTAGTGATGAAAAATGAATCAAAACGCCTCATGGAGGTGGTAGTGCACACGTACACACGAACTACATTATAATTATTCAATGGATGGAAAGGTAAGAAATAATATGATATATTATATTTTTAGAATGATGAAACAATATATATATATATATTAAATATATTATTAATACCATCTTTAAGAGACGTCGATGAAAAAATAATTATATCGGTTCATGAGGTGGTAGTCCACCATATACAAAAATGGCGGTTTTATTTCCCATTTGATGGAAGTGAAGATGGTTATACGTTATTCAATTAAAATTATAAAATATTAGTATATGGAATTTAATAGTGTTATTATTTTATCATGGTTGAATAACATTTGAAGGAAATAGAAAAAAAAATAAAACAAAAATGCTTGGTTAAGAACTATACCTGTTCTTCAGACAACCTCTTAAGGATTACATCAAAATATTTCATAGATTAGATTTATGATAAAACCAAGGACTCTAAGAAATTTTTATGTATGAAATGAAGTTATTTGGTTAGTTATTTTTTGGGTAAAAATGTTTTTTAACTGTGAAGAAAAGTTGAGAGGAGGTTCCCTTTTATATGTGATGGGAGGGGCACTCTTGGAAATTATTATAAATTAATTTCCATGTAAAAAGGGCTGCTAATTGATAATATTAAAATATAATATGAGTATAAGTAAAATTTACCTAATATAACAAAAATGTGATAGGTTTAGGTGATTATTCCACCCTTATCATTTTGTTTAAACCTGTGTCAACCCTTTTTGACAATCACCATGATATTAAAGATTTTACTCTTTAATGGTCAAGAAAGTTATTAAAAATTAAAAATTTGACCATAAATAGAACATGGTTCCTATTTTAAAATATATCCCAATAATTTTTTGGAAAATATTTTTTTTTAATTTTTAAATCACTTTAAAAAATATTATTTATTATAAAATAACATTAATTCCAATTTTAGAACTTCTCATTTAAGATGAATTTTAAAAACAAAAGAAAAAATGGAATTAGAACATAATAAATTAAAACAACTATAATATGTCATTATTATCTAAAATAATCATTAAACACAATAACTGATTCAAATTATATTACTTTTTACATTTTTAGAATCATTCATTTTATTTTTATACTAATTGAAAAAATACTGTATGGGCATTGCATAAAATATAAGTTAATTATTTCATCACTAAAAATTAGAAATAAAATACCATCATAAATAAAAATCATTTATATTTCATTTGAATATTTATAATCAAACATAACTTCTTTTTATTCTTATGTAAATAATTTATAGATAATAAAACAAAGAGAATGAGATTTTTGACTTTTCATTACATAAAATATTATAAAGGTAAACATCATTGAACTATGAAAAAAGGTCATATGTTTTAAATTTGTATGATTATGAAAAAAAGATACTCATCTAATAATTTTAATCCAAGTTTTATGGTTATTTTCTAGTATTTATCATATTATTTTTACCCTTAATTAACACATGTTACCTTTATTGTTGTAACAAAATTTACTATGATTACTATTCATAATAAATAATATTTCTAGGGTAAGTATTTACCTAATTTTAACATATTGATTATAAATATTGAATAAAAATTTCAAGATTAAAAAAAAGGTTGAATTTAATTTTAAATTTATCCTATAAAACGTGATAAAAAACAATTTTTTAGAAAAATGCCTTTTTAAGTACAAAAATGTTTTAAAAATAAATTCAAGTATAAAATTATTTAAAAATACTATAATTGAATTATTTTAATCACAATTAACTAATTAAATATTAAAAATAATTTAAAATAGAATATCACTTTATAAATACAATAAAATACAGTTTTCAATAAAAATCAATAATTTTTACTAGTCATTGAGAAATGAAAATTTTAATAAAAATCTAAAAATTTCACCAAAAGATATTTTTGATATCATAATTTAAAAAATGATATAAATTTTACCAAATATAATTTCTAAAATGTTCAAAAATTAATTATAATACACACTGAATAAAAAGCATTTCTAAAGGAAACATATTTTTGAAGCATAAAATGACTTTACTAAAAATTGAGTGACTATTTACTTAGAATTTATGAATAAATTTGTATTGAGTAGGAACTTTATATATATATATATTTAATTAATTTTTTAATCCTATTCATACCTGCCAATATGATGGCTAGGTTATATCACTCATATTTAAATAATAATACTGCATGGGTTGTTTAGGCTTGGTGTTGCATGTTATATACTCTATCAAACATAGTTTTATTTTTAAAATCTTGAGGTGTTACAGTACTACCAACTTTAATATATGGGAAACTATTTATATTAATTATGAAGGTACACAAAATGTGAGACAAATGAGGTACAATAATCCCAAATTTAATTTTTCTACTTTCAGGTTGTGTGATGGTGAAAAAATCACTCAAATGAATATAAGACTCACTAAGATAGTCAATAATATTGCTAGCTTCAAAGATGTTTTAACATAATATGATAAATATTTAAATGTTTTAAGAGTTATAACTACTATATGGTGTGAAATATCAGCTTCTATAAGACTTTCCACACATGTTGAAGTTCTGGAAATGAAAAATATTATTGCTACTTTAATGATGTATAACATTGAGATAAAATAAGAAGCACATGATTAGAAATTAAGTAGTAAAGGAAATTATACTCTTAAATTCACTAATTTAAAGGATTTTATAAAGGTAAAAGATATATTTTGTACTTCATATGATGTATTATATTCAATTAGTTCAATTTTTCATTATGAACGTGATCAAATTCTCAAAAGATTCAATAATTCGATTAGGGAAGTAAGGGGTTCATATAATCAATTAATAATATTAAAAATAATGAAAAAATTAAAAAGAAGTTAGATTTTATGAATATAAGAAGCTTGATCATATTAACCCTAATTACCTAAACATAAATAAAAGATTAAATAAAAAATAATGTCTTAGATAATAATAGATTAAAATAAGAATGGAATGAATGCTATAAAATCTACCTAAAGAGATTCTCAGAGATTATAGTGATACTTATAATTTTAAATATGAGTATGAAAAATTAAATCAATAAGATAATATGTTGTTTATGGTATATAATAAAGTGGTAAATTAAATTTAATCCGATATACCTGAATATTATTGTTATTCATTTGATGATATTAATGAATATAGTTATATGTATAAAAATAATTGTTATTAATTAATGTTTTATCATACAAATATTAAAAAGTATTATGATTATTTTTTTATCAAAAAAGGTAGTTTGTAAAAGTGAATATATTTCCCAAAATCACTCCTTTTCATTTATTATCTACTGAGGGTGTATTAGGTGGTTTGGTGGTAATATTTTGGATGGAAAAATAGTTTGTCCAATTCCTTATTTATTAATATCTAACATGATTTTTGGATAAGTATTGAATAACCATTATGTATTATGTGGGTCCTAGAATTAACCCTAAAGTATTACCTTTGTCTCTAAAAAAACACATATTTCCTTTTACATGAAATTAAACCTTACGTATCAGCCCTTGATGACCCTTATATATTCACTTTACCTCAAAAGTCACTTACAGGTTTCCCTCCCCTCTTAGAAATGAGCCTCATGTATTGAGAAGTTTTATAAATTTTTAATATGTCAGATTCTTCCTCGTAATATGTAAGAGACATTAATTCATGTAAATTTCATTTATTTAAATATAAAAGTACAATATTTATATTTAAGATTCCTTTCCCTATATGTAATATTCATTCCTTTAGCTGTAGAAATGAGACTATTCATATGTAAGAGTCTTTTAACTTTATGTAAAAGTTATTCCATATATTATTAACATTATTTAACTTTACTAAAAATCAAAATTTTATTATTTAGATTGAATAGTATTTTAAAATTGATAATGGTGTCACGAACCAACCCAGGTCGACCCTAAAACGGTCACCCGAGATGGTCCACGGTATTGCATGAAGGGCATTCCCAGTCCCCAGAGGCTAGAAACTTGTAATGAGAATCAAAACAAGACATTTGGGAATTTTTTGGCCCATAAATAAGAGATAGATAAACAAATATAAATTGAACAAAATAAATAAATTCTAAAAGTAGGAAAAGACATAGAAATGAGTGGATGAACATACCTCTAAGTGACCTCATGGGTTACCACTCAGTACAGAAACACACTCGCTGTAAGAGAGATCCAGAACTAGAACGTGAAACTAAAAGAATAAAGTAGGTGTGAGCACCAATATGCTTAATTGGAATACTGAGGAATAACAACTCTCTATGACCTTACCATTAAAAATAAACCCACAACATACTAGTTTGAAAATAAGAAAAAATGAAATATTGTTTTTCATTCATTTCAAATTCATGCTACAAGTTTGTATTTTCTTGGAAATCATTTCCCTTCCACTACATTTTCAAAATAGGTTCCAAGAACACATTAACATTTCAAAATGAAAAGAAAAACAATTTAGATTAAAATATGGTTTTCAAAAATGAGACATTGGGTATGAAATAACTGAAATGAAAATCACATCACAAGAACCTTAGGAAATATCTAAGCAACTAGTGTTATTTAGGGTCCTAGGATCCTTATACCTTAGTGAAACATGGCTTAGAAACTAGGACCATTAGCATTCTCATGCATGGGCCACTAAGAGGGGACACCACAATAGAAAACTTATCTCCAATCATCATAATAATTTAGTTATTTTTGTAAGCGACTATCCTAGTAGACGAAATCAGGACGAAGAACTTTCATATCATATAGAATACTAGTCCTAGTCTACCCACCTAGGTATCCAGGGTTACTCATGTGATCTATTTCAAATGATGTTGAGGTTTTATCCAGTGAACATAAATGAACATAACACTTTCTTTATCCAAAAACCACTCAAACTCTCACCACCATTCTCCCACCTTAATCATATTCCCCCTATTTCAAATCACACAATGCATAAGACTCAACACTAGGAACATATCAAAAATCACATGTAAACAGTTACATCACATTTATCAAACTAAGGGCGAATGACTCAAATGGGTTTCCACCTTTGTAAACCATTTTCAAAGTGACAAACAAACCCCATTACATTACAAGAAATATTTTCATTTTAGAAAATCATAAACATACAACACTTTCCAAAACCCCTTAAATTCCCAATTAAACAACCAAAGAACCTTTATTTAAAAAACTACATTGAAAATAGGTTTGAAACAAATTAGACCTTTTTAAGAAAGGAAAATTACCAATTAACCTCAAATTGATACCAAAAACCATTCATTTTTCCAAACTAACCAAAACATGAAACTTACAATTTTTTAAATCACACAATAACCTATCTTCATTAAATCTAGCTTTCACAACTATTATACATGCCAAATACCCTTTGAAGTACAGAATAATCTCAAAAACATTTAGGAATCCATTTTTAAAGATTTAACATTTACAACCAATTGAGCATTAGAAATTCATTACATTTTCCAAATAGGGTTGAGGGAATATAACAATAAGAAAATCACATGTTGGAAACTTTTTAAATTATGAAAAACGAATGTAGAACCATTTTAAAAAACACCTTTAAGTATTTAATGTGTCAGGCTTGGAAGAATATTTAAAATAAGACTACACATTTCAAAAGATAAAAGTGAATCATGAAATATATATGAATGTACAACACAAATAATCACTAACACTTTTTATATCACATATATACTATTTAATTTTAAAAAAACTTTTTAAAACACTTATGAAATTATGGAATTCAAATTATAGGTATAGGAATAGGTGACCTACCTCAGGGTAGAACCAAAATGAACATTTGGTTCTTGGTTCTTTCTAACTAATAGTTTCTGGTTCTCCACTAATCATATGAACCTTTAAATACAAGTAATGAAACCTAGCCCCTATGCACACATCTGCATGGCCATGAATATGTACAAGGGGATCCTTTAAAATATGCGTACATGCATATACTCGTTGCCACTCACCTACGTATGAATTTTTATATATATTAATGGGAAAACCTTGGCCTATACATGTATATTCACTAAAATGGATAATTATACATGTAATGGGGGAACCCAAAAACACATATATATAGACTTACCTATGCACACATAGGTGAGTCACCTTAGAACCGATGACTTGAAACCTCAAAAAAGAGGTCAATGCACTACACCAAAAATACAACAAAACTTAAAATAAATAATGATCTTAATTAATATGTTTTAAAAACAAGAAAAACGATTTAAAACTCACCTCAGATGGCAGCAGCAGCCTGAAATCACACGAAACAACCCAACTCCCTACAGATTAATCAAAAGGAAGTCAACAACACCCATAAAACCTAATAATAGAGGTGTAAAAAGACAAAATGGAAGGAAAAACTTACCCCAAAACATTGTCAGTGAAATGGAACACTATGAACCACCTTGAATTCAGCGGCAGTTGCGAGAACACACACAATGGAGTCCCAATGGACCATTCAAAACACCTTAAAACTGAAGAAATAAAGGAAATCAGAGTTAGCCCATACCCAGGGTCTGATAAAATTTCAAATCGTGTAATGGGAAAGGATAAATTGGCCAAATTGAGAGAGGATAAGAGATTTAGGGACCATATCTTGATGGATTGAACAAAAAAATGAATGGATCCAGTGAGATCAGCGTTCGAAGTGGGAGGCTAAGAGGGGTGTGTGTGTTGCTGATCGAGCAGCTCCATGGGGGGGGTGTCACACAGAAGAAGGTCTTTCCATAGGGGTTCGATCGAGGGAGATTACAAGGAGGAGGGTGTTATACTGTATGGAGCTCAGCAAAGGGAGGAAGGTGGTGACTATGAGGGGGGAGCTATAGAGGATCTCTCACTTGTAAGGGGTCGAACAGGGGAGTGGGTTGCGTGACAGGATAGGGAAGGAGACCCTTTAGGGTCTCAAGAAAAACATAACCCTAAAATAAAAAAATAATAATATAATAATAATAATATTAATATTAATAAAATTAGTAATAATAATAATAATAAATTTAATAATAATAATAAACTTTATAATAATTAACTTAATAATAATAATATTATTATTCATAATAATAATAATATTATTTTTAAACCATTTTCTTTTAATTTTATTTTGTTTCATTTTGATTTTAATTTAAAATATTTAAAACATTTTTAAAAAAGACTCAAATATAAATGAAATAACCACATCCATAAGGTTCTAGGTCAAGGTGTGACAATTCTCCCCACCACAAAACTTTATGCTCCTAGAAAGTCACCCATCCAAATGAGGGATCAAAATCGAGTTTGAAACTAAACGAGGACAATGAAATCCCAAACTCGGTGTGAGTTTTAACTCCACTAGTCACACCTAACCAACTATAAGGAAAACTAAAATTATAAGATAAATCATGAAATGAGGATGGTTCTCCCCACCACAAGAACCCAACTAGCGTAACCAACATTGAGACTCTCAGAACAAGCTTACTTTAGAACTAATAACTTGAAACAAAGAAGAAACCACCAAGAAAGACCGAAAATACTGCATAGACTAACTCTTGAAGGAACTAAAACAAGATCCATGCTGGGTATCTTCACCATTTAAGAATCAAATAGCTTAGGCCCACCATCACAGACCGACTGGAACTTCCAACCCATATTAGAAACCTCTAACACATGGGGAAACAAATGAAAAGAGCTCAAAAAAATAGAGAACTGAAATAAAACTCATAATTTCCATAATATATGATTATATCCAAGATAAAAATGATTTAAAACAATAATTATCTATAAAAGATCTAACCACACAAGAGAGACAACCATTCAGAGAATCACATTTGAGGAGGCACAACCACCAAAATTATAAGAAAACAAGATCCCCATGAATTCTTAAAACCAAATTGAGGTATTCAAATAACAAAAACCACAATAAGAAAATGATACCTCTATGTATCTTAGAAAAAAACAGAACCATCAATGACGAGGAAGCTACAATGGGGAAATTTAAACCGCCCCCATTCTAGCACTAGAGACAAAAGTCAGGCCAAGGTTCTCCACACCCCAAGAAATTTATAACTGCATGTAAGCTTCACTCATAGGCATATGGCTAGATCTCTGATATCTAAAGAATTTAATGCCTCACATTTAGAAGATAAAATCCTCTAATTGAGACTCCTTTTGAATACGCCACTAGAAAAACTTCTCCATGTGTCTCAAACGACCACACCAATGACAAGCCTTCAGAGGATGATGACAAAGTGACTTAATGTAACCAAAATGTCCAGACCAGAAGAAAAAAATAGAGTGGACCAACTAATAAGAAGATGTAATTGACAAGAAGACTTTTCTAAAATAGGTTCCTTTAGTTTTCTCTCCTCACCGGATGGGGAACCTTTCTGAAGACCAAAAAGAATCGTTCTTTGAACCCTGTAGGAAGACCCCACACAAGAGAAACTTTAACTTATTCTTTGATGATACCTCCTTAGAAAAGATAATAAACCCATTTAAATTCCCCCACATAGTTCATCACTAATTTTTGGCCTTTTTGGACACTCACAAGTTCTTCCATTTTCCTCACCATCACCTTCTTAGGTATAAAACATCAGAAAAAGTGGTCTTAAACACCTTCCAAGACATCCCATCATGAAACAGTGCTGGGATCATCTCCTTCCATCAATCCAAAGTTAAAAATTCAAATGAACCTGAACCAACATAGGATCTCATAGATTTTAAATCTTATAATAACCTAAAAATACCAATGATTTTACAAAACCATCCTGCTGCCTTCAATAAATCACGATCACCATGGAAGATAGGGAAAAACCTAAAAGAAATCAATTCCACCACTATTATAAGAGTTTGGGTAGAAACAACAATTATAAGATACTCAATAGGAACCTATAGGTCTTTTTTGGGTGGCATACTCAAAAATATCAAGCATGAAGCTGAATCAAAATGCATCATAAATCAAAACTTCACAATCTAATAATAAACTAAAACTCAAACTCAAATAACCATTTTAACCACAATTCAGTTTTCCAAAACTAAGAGCCCATAAAAAACGATACCAAATATGGAAATAGGATACTAAAAAATTTATCAATCACTTTATAAAACCTTGAAATCACCCCCTTTAAAAACTATTTTTTAGAAAGAAAAAAAATCAAATACCCACCACTAGTGTTCCATGAAGTCACACACATAGACACAGACACACACACATCTTTTTCCTAACTCAAACACCCATCCAAACATACCACCAATTATCTATGTGACACATTAATACATTCATTTATGTGTTAATTCATAGAAATACCAAGGGTTAATTAAAAAAAATCTCTTTATCAAAATAGTCCATTCAACCCAAATCCCAAATTCCCAAGCAATGTTCATTTTACATTCCAAATATTATTTCCAAAACCTAAAAGTTTTTCAAAAACTTTCTATATTTTCCTTTGAAACCACACATTCTATTAAGATAAAAAAATTTCTATTTCAAAAACTTTTTAACCACTCAAAAAACCACATAGCCTTTTGAAAAAAAAATTCAGTAAAATCCATTTTTATTTTTGGGATCCACTCACACCATCAAAAAATGAAAGAAAAAAATAAGCCACATCAAAATTTCCAAAATTAAGGAACTAGTGGCTATGCCTAACTGACAACATGAATTAGAAAAACATGATCCAAGAGAGAATCAACCATAGGAAGTATCTTGAGCCATGAACTTGGGCTGTACATGGGTCGCTAATCCATGAAATCTCATCACATAACACTGACTCACTTCCATTATCATACCTTATCCACACAAACCAAGAAAAAGAAAAATTCAGATCCTAAACCACCCCTGAAAACTAAATGCTTAGGATGGGAAAGGGTTCCTGTTGTCTTTTCCGCACCTACCTCTCGAGTCCCAACAATTCTAATCTCCATGATACCTGACATCCCAGATTATAAGGGCCTGATCTGATACCATTTTGTCATGAATCAACTCTGGTAGACACTAAATAGGTCACCCAAGCCAGTCCACGACATTTCCCAAAGGGAATTCCCAATCCTTACAGGCTGGAAACTAGTCCAGGCATCAAAACAAGATAGTTAGGAATGGTTTGGCCTAGAAATAAAAGACAAATAAAAAAAATATAAATTGAAAAAAATAAATAAACACTAGTATTGGGAAAAGAGATAGAACTTAGTGTATGAACATACTTCTATGTGACCTCATGGGTCCCCACTGAATAAAGAAACACACTTGCTGCAAGAAAGATCTAGAACTAGAACCTGAAACGGAAATTATAAAGTAGGTGTGAACACTAAGATGCTCACTAAGGAATAGCAATGACCGATTCCCTTAACTTTAAAAAGAAACCCAAAACATGCTAGTTTGAAAATAAGACAAATTAAAATAATGTTTTTTTATTATTTTCAAATTCACGCAACAAGTTTTTATTTTCAAGGAAAGAATTTCTCTTCCACTACATTTTCAAAATAGGTTCCAAGCATGCATTAACATTTCTAAATGAAAGGAAACCAATTAAGATTAAAATATGGTTTTAAAAAATGAGACATCAGGTATGAAACATCTAAAATAAAAATCACATGAAAATAACCATGTGAAATATATAAGAAACTAGTGTTATTTAGGGACCTAGGATCCTCATACCTTAGTGAAACATGTATTATAAACCACGACCATCAGCATTCTTGTGCACGAGCCACTAGGAATGTACACAATAATGGCCCAGTGGTCTCTAATCACCATAATCATTTAGTTAGTGTTGTAATTTTCAATCTTACTAGTTGAAACCGAGAAGAACCACTTCCGTATCATCTAGCGTACTAGTCCTAGTATTCCTACCTAGGTACTTGGGGTTACCCATGTGCTCTATTTCAAATGGTGGGGAGGTTTTATCAAGTGAACATAAATGAAAATAAAACTTTATTTATCCAAAACCCATTCAAACTCTCACCACAATTATCCCTCATTATGTGATTTACCCCTCTTTCACACCACACAATGCATAAGACTCAACACTAGTAACATATAAAAAATCACATGTTAACACTCTCATCACATTTTTGAAACGAGGGGGAATGACTCAAGAGGGGTTTTCCACTTTCTCAAACCATTTCCAAAGTGATAAATGGTCCCTATTAATTTACTAGAAATATTGTCATTTTAGAAAAACATAAACACCAACACTTTCCAAAACCACTTAAATCCCAATTTAATAACCGAGGCACCACACTTTTAAAAACTAGATGGAAACCATGTTTGAAACAACAGGGTTTAAGGTATATAACAACAAGAAAATAAAACATTGGAAACGTTATAAATTATGAAAAAAAATGCAGAACCATTTTTAAATAAAACATCAAACATTTAAAGTGTCAATCTTGGAAGCATATCTAAAAGAAGATTACACATTTAAAAACATAAAAGTGAATCATGAAATATATTGGAAAGTCCAACATTAAGCATAACTAACACTTTAAATAGAATATATATAATATTTAATTTTTATTTTTTTAAAACACTAAAGAAATTATGGAATTAAAATTAAAGGAATAGGCATAAGTGACCTACCTCATTGAGGAACCAAACAAAACATTCGGTCCTTAGAATTTTATAACTAAAAGTTTTTACACCCCCACTAAGTATATGAACGTTCACATACATGTAAGAAAACCTATCCCATATCCACACATCCTCATGGCCATGAATATTATCAAAATAGATCCTTATATATATGATTATATGAATATACTATTCGCCACTCACCTACGTTTGTATTTTTATATATATACATGGAAACACCTAGCCCCACACATTAATATTCACTACCATGGATGATTATACATGAAACAGTGGACCCCCCCACAAATATATATATATATATATACACACACACATACCTTTGAACATGAACGAGAGTCACCTTAAACTCGACGACTTGAAACCACAAAGCGGGGTTCAACGTACTACACCCAAAATAATACAAACCTTAAAACAAATAATAACCCTAATTAAGATGGAAAGAAACCAATCAACATGATTTAAACATCACAACGGATGTTGGTGGTGGCCTGAAATCACATGACACAACCCAACTACCAACCGATTAATCCAAATAAAGTCAACAACACCCATAAAATCTAATAATAGAGGTGAAAAAAAACAAAATAGAAGGAACACCTTAACCCAAAACATTGGCGGTGAACTAAAACACTCCGAACTGCCTCATCTTCGGCGACGGGTACCGAAACATGCACAAGGGAGTCCCAATGGACCTTTCACTCCACCTTACAATGGAAGAAAAAAAATTAAATCAGAGTTATCGCATACCTAGAGTTTGGCCGAATTTCAAATCGAGTGATGAGAATGGACAAATTGGCCAAAATGAGGGAGGAGAATGGATATAGGGACTATACCTTAATGAATAAAATAAAAAAAAGGGATCAAGTGAAATCGACGATCAAAGAGGGAGGCTAGGAGGGGGGGTGTGTACTTCAAACCGAGTGGATCCATGGGGGTGTCCTGTGGAGGAAGGTCACACTGTAGGGGTTCAGTCGAGGGAACTTGCAAGGAGGGTGGAGGGGGGGGGGGGGTCAAACTGTAGGGAGATCGACCGAGGGAGAAAGGTTGAAAACATGAGGGGGGAGATGGAGAGGAGATCACACACATATGGGATCAACCAGGGGATGGGGTCACACGATGGGCTAGGGAAGGAGACCCTTTGGGGTCTAAAAAAAACTATCCCTAAAATAAAAAAACAATAGAATAATTATAATATTAATACTAGTAAAAATAAAAAATAAATAATAATAATAAAAATAATAAACTTAATAATAATAATAATAAAATTTATAATAATTAACATAATAATAATATTATCATTTTTTTATTTTTAAATCATTTTTTATTTTATTTTCTTTCATTTTGATTTTATTTTAAAACATTTTAAACTTTAAAAAAAAGACTCAAATATAAATGATATAACCATGACCACAAGGTGCTGGGTTGGGGTGTGAAAATGGGATTATCAATCATAAAACCTTAAAATTAGGTATTCTATATTGTAAGAAAAATATATATTTTATTCTGTAAGGTTAGAGATATGATTCTAAGTGGGGATTTAAATGTTGAAATGTGGTAATATTTAGTGAAATACGACCATCCCTTGATCACATCAAAATTTAGTAGTTGAATGAGTTTTAAGAGAAGGATACCCAAATGAGGATTGCATCATGGTTTATGTATCCACATATTTAAATTTAGGTTTCACCTCCTTTTTAATATTACATTTACTATTCAATTTAACCTTAGATGACCTGAGATTGCCTTAGATACCTATGAGATCTATTCAGTTAGCTTTTGACCAATACCCTCTTCCTGATTTTGTATAGTGAATTGAGGTTATTTTTAGGAAGAGATTCAAAACCTCTCCTGTTTTCAAATTATAAATTTGGAGTTATCTTGTTTTGGTTTCCAATGGATAAATAGTTGAGATTATCCAAAATAAGATAACAATATAGAATAAATATAATTAAAAGGTATGGAATTATTTCTTTTCATGTGTTTATGATTTTGGTTATGATACTGGGTTTTGTTATTTCATAGTTTTCATGTCAGTTTCTACTATGATTTAATTTTTTGAAATCATATATAAATATATTAAGTGACTTAAATATGGTAAGATGCAATGTAAATTTACCAAATGGTTAATAATTGTTAAGGAAAATTTTAGAAATTGCTTGATATTGAATAGAAATGCACCATACATAATTATGTTGTGATAATTTCTATAATATGATCACTAATTGAATATAAATATATTTTTAGTAAAAGATATGATCTTATCTATGTGGAAAAAAATATTTCATTGAGAAAAGAAAAAAATATTAAAAAAGTCTAAAGTAAGGACTTTTACAACAATCAATTTACTTTGCATTGAAAAATATATTTCATTGAGAATGTAATTACTACTCATGAAATTGTGATTATATTCCACTCTATATATTTCAATGGAAATTAACTCTAGGTGATTAAATATTTTATTCTTAACCATGAAATTTATTTCTAAATATGGATCATGGAAATTTAATAGATTAACAAGAAGTGTAGCTATCCAACTGTGCAACCAAAATTCTAGGGATGAATTCATATTAAACAACTAGTGTTAATGTATTGGTATGTTGGGAAACAATCTTTTAATATAGTCAATATGGAAGAATCCGTATTATTTATGTTTTAATATTTGAGCCTACTTAAAAATATTGATATTAGAAATCCAAGAATCTCTAAATTCTCATCCATAAGCCTCCAAATGAAATTCACTTGTTTAAATTGACTAAAGTTGAAAATGTTTTTGATTCCCAATTCTCCATGATCAATGGGATGGAGAAATTGATTCTAGAGGATAGTTTTGATCTTTATTTGAAAGATTCTACCACTCCAAATGATGTTATTGATGAAAATAGTGATACTATTAATTAAAGAATTTGGCCATTTTAAAACCATTAAAGAGTAAATGAATTCTGAAACAATAATGGAATTCATAAGAAAAGTCATTCCAACCATAAATAAGTCATTTACTTTCTAAAAATACAAATGATTTTTGATTTGAGTTATGATATGAGTGAAATATATGGCATGGGGTATTCCACAAAACATAAGTTTACCAAGGTAAGTGAAAGGGAAAACATCTTCTTTGATTCCTAACTCATTGATAATGTCCACATTCCTTGTTGCAGGGATATTATTTAAAAAAAATATAATAATTAATTATTCTAGAATATCTCTTGACCTGATAATTTTGGGCAATGAAGAACATAATTGACTTTTTTAATGTTTCTCTTGACTCCTTGAATAAATAATAGGATTACATCAGTATATAATAAATTATTGGGAGAAACTAAACCTCTGGATCCTTTTATGGGTTTAATATTTTTATTTTACACCATGTTGAGAATAATTCTACTTATATAATCCCATAAATAATAAAAATAATGACCGAGATAGGATCACCTTGTTTGTTATCTCTAAAGAATGTGAAATAATTATCCAATGAGCCCTTGATAAGAACTAAAATATGTGATGATCTTAGGGGGATTTTGACCCCATTTATAAACAAACCATTAAAATCAAATATAGACACGGCCTTATAAATACACCATAGTCAATCATATGAAATGTTTTTTTAACATCAAATTTCAAAGAAATGTTACCTCCATGGGTGGTTTTCTTGAGTAGATTGAAACTTTTAGAAGTAGTGATGAGGTAATCATGTGTATTTATTCCTTTAAGGAATCCAAACAAATTTGGGGAGATGATCTTGTTTGCAACGGTGATAAGACTATTAGATATAATTTTTCCAATAATTTTTCTAAATGTATCAATGTGATCCATGAGTCTAAAAAGATGAATATCATTTACATTATCCACTTTTGGGATAAGGGAAAGTAATTGAGTATTGATTCCTTGAGTGAGATATCCTCCATTAAAAAAATGAGTGATAAGTCTACAAACATCATGTTTTATAACCTATCAATATTTTTGAAAGAATTAGTTTGTGAATCCATCTGGACTAGGGGAGATACCTATTTTGAGACCGAAGACAACATACATTATTTCAAATTCAATATGAATGGTAGTAAGCCTTATATTTTCTCCATGATTGAAAATACTAGGAGTTATATAAGCAAAAAGATTAAGGATGGTGGTGGCACCATAAAGAATATTTTCATAAAAGGAAACAATATTATTAGAAAGATATTTCTTGTTGTCAAAAACTTTCCCATCATCATTCAGAATTTCAAAGGGCATGATGACTTTCTTGGCTATTTGAAGACAATTGAAGAATTTTCTGTGTTTTCAATATCTATAATCCACTTCAAATTAAAGTTTTATCTTTGAATGCCTTCCTTAATATTTAATAGGTTTTCAAGTTCATTGGAGATTTCATTTTACTACTCAATTCCTATTGGAATATCATTTACAGTGTTCTTCACTTGAATAACATGAAGAAATTATTTAAGCTGCTCAATGTTCTTATCAAGATCACCGAATAAATTTCTACTCCAATATTTCAAATTCCTATTTAGAAACTTAATCATTAAAATTAAATACAAGTCATCATCCTTGTAATTAATAGAGTTCCAGGTATCCTGGGCCAACTTATAAAAATTAGGGTTAAAAGTACAAGCATATTTTAATCTAGATGGGATAGGTAATTTAACCACCCTTATAATAATACTAGATAAGATTTTATGGTTATTAGTGTTAATTCTGGCAAGGATTTTACAATATTTATAGGCCCAAACATAAATGAGTTCTTCATTAAAAAAGGACCTATCCAATTTTATGGACACCATTTTGTTTAGGTTCCTTCTATACCAAGCATATTTGACACCCATTAAGTTCACTTCATAGAGATTACTATCTTCAAATAGGCCTTGAATTCCATAGTTGAAATAGATTCATTAATCATACCTAGTTTCTCATTAGGATTTATGATAGAATCAAAGCCTCCTATGAGGGTCCACGAACCAATTATTGATCCACTCAAGGATTAAATTCTATTTCAAAACTCCCTTTGGTATTAATAACCATTTTAGGAATAAATAATGGAGCAAAAAGGATACAATTCCATTATTTTATAACTGAAGGTGAGAATATGTTTATAAATTTTGATGAGAGAGATCTCTTATATACTCGAATGATCTAAGAACTAGAGATTTTTAATTCCCATGGATGACTAGATTATTTCAACCAAATAATAGCCCAAGTTTTCAAGATTAGAATCCCTTTAAAAAAACCATTTTGGGTTCAAAAAATCCCAATAGTTCAGGTTTAGGATTTCTAATGAATAGCCTGAGAGAAATGGATGTTTTAGGGTTGAAGTTTCCTTGAAAGCTCTATAAGATGAACCTCATTTATGCTTCTATTTTAGGTTAGATCCCCCTTTTTTTATTTCCCCGTGAGTTATTTTTTCTAGGTTATTTCCTAGCTGGACCATCCTTTTTCACATCAATGGAAAGTGTGTCATCAGAGCCAATGTAAGAAATAGGGGGAGGATAACTCTTTCTATGACTATAATTCTATATAGTTGGAGTTTTTTCAATATTAACACAGTGTTAATTAATAGAATAACACACCATTGGGTTACAAACAATCTTAAAATTTTCCTAAGTATCTATATGTCTATAATGATCATGTTTTGTTTATCCTACACTGGTGGATTAGATGAATTATTTGTGATATTCCCAAGAACTATATAGTATACAAATCCAAGCATGATTGAAAACAAAACATCAATTAAATAATATAGAGGACATGATTTTCCTTTAGATCCAGCATCATCCTCTATTTCACCATGAACATTTGTATGCTCCATCTTGGAAGTAGTTTGATAACCCTTTAGAGAAGTATCATCTAGTTCAGTGGGTCGAGATCCATTATAAATTACTAAATTTTTAGTAGTTTATAATACTGATTTACCATCTATTCCACTAATAGTAGGAGAGGGAATTTTTAATTCAATCCTTTTATGTCCCGAGATTCTTCTAGCCTTACAGTTATACGAGTTTCTAGGACAAATATCATTTTTAAAATAGATAACATGGTTTATGATATCTTGAGCAATGTAATTGGAAATGATATTATGATTACTACATATGATTCCTTATCTCCCATATAATATTTAGCTAGTTTGATGATTTTTATTTGTTCCATAGATAAACCAAAGGTGTTTTTCTCTTTTTCCTCTTCAACAACAATTTCTGTGCATGACTTATTTGACGTGCCTTTGGGATAATGGATTCAGGATTGTCTAAATTTCACCGATTTACCATATTCATTCTTCTTTGGGAGATCACATTTCTCCAAGAAAATGGATTTACCTTGTTTTATTCTTATTGACATATTTCCATGTATTATGATCATTCACTGGTTTAACTTGTTTCTAAATCACCCTATAGTTCAGAATTGAGTGTTGAATAATTCTACAAACATAAAAAAGCAAGAATATATTCATACTCTTCCTTGAACTTAGATTTGTGATCATTATAAATGAATGTAATCACATATGGAAGATTTGAGTCAAAGTTAGCATCTACAAGAATCATGGTATATAATCACATTACTCCATTAAGTGTGTTATTTTCCACTTTCATGGGTTCACATATATTTAATAATAAAGATCATTCATAATTTTTTTATGCAACAAATCCTAGATTAATCCTTGTATCCTAAAGCAAATTTTATCTATAGAATTTATTTAATTAAAGGGATTGAAATTGATATCCCGTTAATAAATTCAGAAAACCATAGGATTCAGGTGCACATTCCCAAATTTTGAATCTATATTAAGATCTTCCTAACTTCTAAGAATAATGTGGAAGAAACCTATTTCAATTAGGATCATATTCCAGTTACTATTTCTCAAACCATGATATATTTTATATTTTAATTCCACATTCATCTAGATTTTATCACCTTTTGATGGTTAATTGAGTGAAAAATGCTATCCATTTTCTTTCATACTAGAGGCTTTTTAATTAAATACTTGTTTTTGTTTTCTATTATGTTTTATGTATATCATTCCTTAGGATAGATCTAGTTGAGTCGATAAGAACCTAAATTATTAAATGTTGATGAATTATAAATGATTTAATATGAATGGGTGATGATGATATTTATGACACACACACACAAACACAGATAACTGATTATAATCCATGGATTGGAAAAATACCTCAAAAGAGTGAAGATATTAAGTTGAAATTATGTTATTAAATAAATTTACCCAAGAATTTAGTGAATAATGATAAATTTTAACTACAATTAATTATGAAGATATTTTTAGTTTGGTTCTAAGTAAATCATTTAAAGTAATGTTGAATCTCATTTTTTATATTCTTATAAATTATTTAATTCCTAGTCCTTAGCGATAGAAACAGAGTTATTATATTGGAATTTAGCTATATACTGATAGTAGGATTAGGAATTTAAATTTATAATGGTTATGTGATTTTATATCAATTATAATATGTTATTTCTTATTCTCCATCAACATAGTCGATTGGGGAAGATGATGCCTATATTTAACCTTAGGCTACATGTGTTTTCCCAATATATAGGTTGTCTAAGATATATATGGCTGACTACTCCTACCTTACTCTATTTTACACACATTGTATAGTATGAAAGAATATCTAGGCTATAGTGGCTTATGATTATAGGATATGTGCTCATACAAGATTTAATAGATCATGGTTATGAAAAGCATGTGTATGCGGGCTATGATTACTTAATGTTATATCGTTTAATTATATCTAGTCTATAATGTATTATGGTTATCATATGTTTATTTATAAATGGGAAATAATTTATTAAGATATAGATTATATTTATATGGGATATAATGGACCTTGGTTTTATTATATGATTATAGAAGTGTGATGGTGATATACTTGTGATTATGTGGCTGTGTTTATGTTGAGTTAACGTGAATGTAAATTATGACTCATGGAGGGGATGAGAGAATGAGGATGTAGGAAATTTGGGTTTGGGGTGATTAGTTCTATGGGAATGTGAAAGTGGGTAACCTTTCTTCAATATATGATTTCGATATTATGTTATCCATTTCTATGTGTTACTTGGTGAGGATGGAAATATAGGCGACCTAATTTAGGTAACAAGAAAATTTATTTTTTTATTTATTATGGTTTTAGTATAATTCTAACACATCTTCAAAAGAGTTTTCAGGGAAGATCCTATAGAGTATAATTTTATTTTTACCCCAATATATATAACTGTTTTCAATTATATAAGATGGAGTTGGTGATCAAAATGGGCATCACTATATTGTTTTTTTGAGGAATTATGTTATTTTGGGTTGGTCCCACAGGTATTGTTAATGGTATTTCTCATTCATAGTCTTGAATTGTATACAATTACATGTATTGGGATGGTTTTATTTACTAATATGGAGTAGATTTATGGATTATTATCATTTCATAGGAATATTGAGGGTAATTCCTCCCATATTTATGCAATCTATAACCTCGGTGATAGCCACTAACCTGTGGCCTATTGGAGTGGTATTTAAGGGATAATCCTATCTTCACTACCTATCCAAGAGGGGAATTAGCGGGGATAGGTCATGATAATTTTATATTAAAGATTGTTTTTGAGAGATATGATGGAATTTAGGGATAAAAACTAATGAAGATTTCACAGTCTGGTAGGGAAACTATATCTGGTAGACTTAGTATGTGATGTTATCAAGGGAGAATTAATAGAACAAAAATAATTATGACTTATGATCGATGAAAGGACCTCAAGTTTACCGAATGTACTAGGTGAAGTGCTACTACTTACTATGTAGAGATTGAGATAAGGATCACACATCATGATTTTTTTAACCTATGATTGAATTAGGTATGTAATGGGAAATGATATGAATCTTAACAAATTAATATTAAGGTTATATATTTTGGGATTAGGAATTCCTTAACATTTATATTTTGCAGCAATGAATCCAGGATGATTTCCCCATTGGGTTCAATATGATTACATATAAAAAGAAGCATCGGTAAACTATCATAGATTTGAAGTTTATAAAGATGGTTCATGGAGGTAGAAACTTTGGTAGTTCTAGTGTTAGGTCCTAAAGAAGTATAAGGGATCTATTTTAATTAGAAGATCGAGGCATGTTCAGGGGAGGTAGAGATTGCCTTCAGTTTTATTTGTGATAAAAAAAGAACTATATTCTATTATATATCAATATGTTGTAAGGATATACTCACCAATGGTTGGTTTTATAAAAAGTATATTGTTAGGAGACATAAGTTTCATGGGAAAAATTCCACAACCAGTTCCAGGGCAAGGTCCTTTATTCAACTTTGAAGGTATAAAATTAATAAGAGATGGTTTCACTCTTCTACAGGAGTTTAATTATGAGTTAAAATAGTTTTATGTTTAATAATATCTTATGTTATGATTTAAACATCATACTAGATAAATAGACCAAAGAGGGGAATTTTTAAGAGGTATTATATCCAGAGATCCAAAGCGAGGTCACCCTATTCACATTACAAAAATTACTTGATTTTTTGTAAAAGGTAGAATTTATTGAGTGGATTATAACTCATAATGGATATTCATTGGATAGAATTTATCAGAACTCCCTGATGAGAAGAGCTATGAGAAGAGGTTCCCAATTCACTAGTCAATTAAGTTTTCAGATATCTATGAGTCATCTTCAGTTTGCTTTATATTTTTTCACTGGAGTTAGATGTTTTTAGACCTCCACTAGGATATTGGACAATGTTTTTTTCTCATAGAGGCCTTGAATAATAACTACCTAAATTTTATTAGCTATTAGTGTGGAGTAGGAAACCTACATCACGTTAAACCATTAAAGTATTATCATCTAAGGAAACAATAATAGTAACATGGATCTCTAGGGTTTAATTAAAAAAGATATAAAAATTCATGGAAATTAAATCCCTATGATTCCCATAATACACCGGGACATTGAGTAGAGCATGGTCATGGAGGTAGTCTATATCAGGGACAGAGAGGGAAATGAGTAAGATAGGGTCAGATGCATTCTCTAGAGTTGATAATTCTAGGAGAGCTAAACATCGTACAAGTCTGAATATTTATATTTTACACTTGGATTTCATATTTGTTCAATTTAATATCTTTATATTCCTTTGTTGCACACAAATTCATCAAGGATTTACGACTTGGGTTAAAAATAATTTCAATTTCCCAGGAATTGACTATTATAGTTAAAGGTTGAGCAAGATTATATAATGTATGTAAATATTGTGAGATGATGTTAGGATAGAATGGGTCTACAAGAGATTTACAATATTTATTGATACATCTATATAATATCATTCTCGATATATACAAGATATATTCAGTGTAGAGGATTTTTAATTAATTTATAAGGAGAGTTATATTATTTGATGCTAATGGAGATCATTTTGTGTTAATTGATGAGAAATACCATTAGATGGGATAAATACATGTTGAGTTTATATCTTCCATGATGATGTAGTTGATGTTGATTTTGATGGTGGTTTTGTCAGTGGTGTTTCTAGGGGTTGTATAATAGTACCCATATGTCTTTCTTAAAGAGGTTGTGATGAAATACCATTTCATCGATGTAAAATTGAGATTGGGATAGGGTTATAGACAAATGTTTCTCTAATATTGATTTCTTCATATAAAATTTCATATTTTGAGTTGTGGGAACTATGGATTCTGATTGATGACCTTATGTAGGGAAGATTTATTCAACCCAGTGGGTAACCTTAGGGTTCCCCAATTGTGTTCATGAAGAATGTATATAGTAGACTATAAATATATATCAATTGTCATTAACTATATTGGATGGCAATGTAAAAAGTATATCCCATCTAATAGATTAATGATCTATTTGATAAGCTGAAGGGTAACCGCTCATTCTCAAAGATTGATTTATATCTAGGGTATCATCAAATGTGGGTGAAAGTTGAATATATACTAAAGACTACCTTCAGCTGTCATTATTGAGAATTATGAGTTCTTGGAAATACATTTTGGTGTTATGAATGAACTATACATATTAATAGGAATAATAAAATATATATTTCATGAGTTCCTTGATAAATTTTTGTTTGTGTTCATTGATGACATCCTCAAATATTTAGAGTATGTGTAAGAAAATTCAGAGCATTTGTGAGCCATTTTATAGGTTTTTAATTATCAATATCTATTAGGATGATGTTTAAGTATATATTTTAGGATCCTGAGGTGTATTTTTAAGGCATGTTATGTCTCAGTAGGGAGTGGTTGTGGATACTTCAACGATCAATGTGGTTATTTCCTGGGTATCCCCTAAGAATGTCAGATGACTTTAAAGTTTCTATAGTCTCATTGGTTATTATAATTGGTTTGTGCATGATTTATCTCAGATTGTAAATCTTATAAAATCATTTACTATAAATGATCAAGATTTCATGCGAAATTAATATTTTTAGACTGATTTTGAGTACATAGAAGAGAAGCTTGCCAATGACCCTATTATCTATTTTATAGAGGAAGGAGTTATGATTGAGGTTCTATATGATGATTCTTTCCTTATATTATGTTATTTTATGATACAGTATATAGAAGTCATATCTTATGGTTCTCTATATACATGAACATAACTATAATACCCATTATATCGAGTTTTCCAAGGTTGCGTTTATCTGGAAGTTGTGGAGATACTACATCATCATTGGTAATTTTTTTGGTATTCAAGGATCATAATATTATGAGAAATATCTTCTTTCAGTTTGATTTGAATTTTTAAAAATGGCAGTGGTTGGAATTATTATAGGATTATAACTTTATTAATTATTATACATTAGGGGAAATGAGTATTATTGCTGATGCATTGTGTAGATTATCCCACGGTGATGTTTTTCATGAGTTTTGGGATTATTAGAGAGTGTTAGAGGGGATTTCATCAATAAACCTTTATATTGGAGAAGTTGATGGTATAGAGCTTCTATAATAGAAGAATTTGTAGTCATCCTTTTTGTAGCAGGTGAAGGAATCTCTGTTAGGGGATTTTGAGGTAGAATTTTTTATAATTGTGTTTTCTATGGTGTTTCCACCCTAGGTTGGTATAAATATAGTTAGAATTAAATGCTATTCTAGGGAATTATCTTTATCCTCTTAGTGATTCGTGAAGTGGTTCTTTATGAGTTTCAAAGGTCACCCTTGGAGGTACATTCAGGGGTGTCCAAGATATATCATCCATTAAAATGTCAGTTTTAGTTGTCATGGATGAAGAAAATACACAAAATGTTTATATATTAGTGTCAAGTATTCCATAAGGTTAAGGATAAACATTATATTGCTTTTGGGTTTGTTTTAACCAGTAGATGTTCTCCTGTGGAAGTGGGAGGACACCTAAAAAGAGTTTGTGACCAGTTTTTCTCGAGTACATGGTGGATATGATGCTATCTGGGTGATTTTGTATTTTCTGAATAATTCAACTAATTTTTTATAAATTAAGGAATCAAGTATAGTATTCATTCTATAAAGGAAGTATTTATAGGATATTGGGAGGCTCCCTAAGGTTCCATGGTTTATCATCTTTGATTGAGACCCCCATTTTACCTCTTGAGTGTGGATATGCCACCAATGTTATTTTGTATCTCAGTTTTCCCTCAATAAATCTTTTAATGTACAAATATATTATCAGAAAGAGAAGAATATCAATATTTTAGAAGATATTTTTTGTTCATTTGTTCTAAAATTTGTCAGATCATGGGTGAAGAACATACCCTATGTTATGTTTTCCTATAATAACAACTACCACTTAACCATTGGCATAAATTAATTTCCCCCATTTTAAAGCCAACCTTGATGATCTCTATTGTGTGGGAATGAGGTTAGAGAGTTACCAATTTTAGAACTAGAATTGTATTATAGCTCCACAAAGAAGGTTCATGTGATTTGGGAACAAATCAAGGCATCTTAGGATCATTGTTAGTCCTATATAGATCATACGAGGAAGATTTTGGAGTTTGATATTAGATATTATGTATTCTTAAATTTATCTTCTGTTTATTATAATTGGAGGTTGGATTATGATATTATCTCTCTCCATAACTTTTTTCACCTTTTGGTGTGTTGGGGTGTATTAGTGACATTTCATTTCAGTTAGTTATCCCTCCATAGATGGGATGAATCCATAAAAAGTTTCATGTGTTATAGATTTTTTGTTATCTTCATGATGACTCCCATGTGATTGATCAGGGAAAGTTGTAAGTGTAAGATGATGTGATGTTCAATGAATGACCTATAGGAATATTGGAACCTCATAATAAGGTGTTTGACAAGAATGTTATTTATTTGGTTCATGTATCATGGCAACATTGTGGCTTAGAATAATACACTTGGGAACATGATTCATTGATTCATGCTCAATAGCTTGAGTTTTTTGATGATTTATTTTATTAGGATGATATGTATGAACTTTATTGATGATGATATGTTGATTATTATATATATATTTATTTTATTTTTTGATCTTCTATACTTATTTATGATTTAGTGATAGCTATAACCTTATTTGAGTGGTATCTCACAGGGAGTTATTTTATAATTCCATTTATTTATCTTCTTGGTTGGGTTTTTGATCCTAGAGGATGATAATAATTTGGGAATCATTTTATGTAAGGTCTCAAAATTTTCCAAACCCTTTATAATATCTTGGGTATTGAGGGAGTTAAGGGAGGTTTGGTGGTAATCATGTGGATACGTGAAATAGTTTTAAGATTTATATATTTTTTTCTACGTAACTTGATATTTGGATAATATTTTAATGACCTTAACATATTAACTTGGTTATGAAATTAACCCGTACACATTTCATTTGTCTATAGAAAGGCCCTTACATATTTCGTTTTACATAGAATTTGACCTTATGTATCACACCTTAATGACTCTTATGTGTCTTGTTTGTCGTAAAAAGTCACCTTCATATTGAAATTCCTACTTGGAAATGACCAATAAGTATTGATGTGGTTTCCAAATTTTCAATACGTAATATTATTCCCTATGATAGATATGTTTCCTTAATTCATTTGAATGTAATTTATTCTAATGTAAAGGTAATGTATTCACATGAAAGAGTCATTTCCCCATGAATTAGAGTCATTCCCCTATCCATAGATGTGAAAATATTCATGTTTAATAGTCCATTATACTTAATTAAAAGTCATTCCCATCTTGAATAAGTGTATTTTCATTTGATAAAAACCCCCATTTTCTTATCCTGACATGAGTCATTTTTTATGACTGATAATGTAATTAAAAATCATAAAAAAATAAAATTAACAATTTTGTTATGTAATACAAATGTATTTTGTCTCTATAAGGTTTTCACATGGATTATAGATTAATATTTAAATATTTTGGAGTGGTGATATTCAATGCGCCAAGACCATCCCTCGATCATATCAAAATTAGGTGGCTGATAGAGTTTTAAAATAAGGAAACCCCAAGGAGGATCGTGTCGTGGTACATGAATCTAAATATTTAAATTTAGGGTTACCCTACCCTTTAATAAGATATTTATTTTTTATTAAACCATATATTACATGAGACTCCCTTGGATTCCATTAATATATCTTTAATAAGATTGTGAAAATCTCCCTTTTCAGAATTATTCATAGAGAATTATGGATTTATTTGAGGCAAGGGAATCAAAACCTCTCTTGTTTTTTAGGTATTGATTTGGAATTATCATGATTTGGTTTCAAGTGAATAGATAGTTTTGAATAATAAAAAGACAATAATAATATGAAATTAATTGAATGAAAAGGGATGGAATAATAGCTTTACATGAATTTTTTATTTTTGGTAATAATATTGAGTTTTGTTATTTCATAGTTTTCATGGTAGTTTCTACTGTAATTAAGTTTTTGGAAATAATATATAATTATATTAAGTGACTTAAAGATTTTATGATATAAAGGATATTAACCATGTTTTTTATAATCATTAAGTATTTTTTTTTGGATTTCTGAATATAGTATAGATATATACTATACATAGTTATTTTGAGATCATTTATATAATATGAGAACGACTTGAATATCTATATAGGATTTAGAGATTATTTTTGATAATATATTATTGATAAATTAGGTGTTTGTCTTCACAAAATGTACTCCTAATGAGATAAATTAAATAATATAATAAATAAAGATATTATTTTCTAGAATAAATATTTAAATTTGACTACATTTGGCCCTTGGTTGCATTAATATTACTTGCATTAATTGATGTGATATTGATTGGTTATTGATATTGGTTGCTATTGGATTTTACATTTTATTCTAGTTTTATGTGTTTAAAGTATTAGAATACTTAGTTTAATATAAAATAAATATGAAAATTATTGGTTGATATGGAGTGGTTAGAGCTATAGATATGTAACTATAGCGATGGCTTGGTATAGATGATGTGGGAAGATGCTGAGAATGATTTTTTGATAGTTGTCTGAAGATGGAAGTGTTTCCCAAAGGTTATTTTTCTTATGTTCTAGATACTATATAATTAATTACATACTTATTTTTAATATTACATTTTAGGTATATATATACTTGGTATAGGTCTAGCTAAGTCTAGAACCACCAAGAATTTGGAATGATGATGAATTATAAATGAATTAATGGGAATTTTCAATGATCACACACACACACACACATGATAAGAATCAATGTATTTAGAAAATGATTTAAAAGAGAGAAGATATGGAAACTAATATTATGTTATTGAATAAAAATACCTTTATATTTGGCGATCAATGATAACTTTGAACCTAAATTGATAGTGGAGTACAATAAATGGTTGGTAAATGGTTAAAAATAAATTATTTGAGAAAATGTTCCATCTTGTTTCCTGTATGCTTAGAAATTACAAGCTTCCTATTATTTAGTGAAGGTAGACATTATTTTTTGAGGTGTTTGATATATATTGTGTCTAGGACTACATATTTTTCCTTATAATTGTTGTGATATTTTACATTAATTATGTTCTATTATTTTTTATGCACAACCACCTGGGTTGGTTGGGGAAGTTGACAACCATGTTGGTTTCCATAAATCAAATATTTCATATGATGAAATGAATTAGAGTTTAATGTAATCATTCAATGGTTACATGAAATTTATGAGTATAATTTACCCAAGCATTATAATGCATGAGTAAATGTATGTTCACTTAAGGAGTGTTCATGAGGAGTTTAGAAAGAGGAATTTACCTTGAGATGGTGATTAATGAAACTCTATCCCTGAATTGGATAAAAATACTCCATCCTAAATACTTATATTTCGTAATGTTTTCCTAGAGAGGTACTACTATATTATGGTAAAATGAGAAATTTTTCACATCTTATAAGTGATTAAACATAACCCGTGGATGCCTCTAGAGGAGTGATGTCTTTTAGCAACCTCTACTGTGATCCTCCTCTGTCATGGATGAAAAATGTTTTAGCAACCCACTTTGGTGAAAGGTACACATTTTTCTTCATATATAATTTGTGTGATTTATTTTTTATCTAACATAGTTATTCTTTGATTGGGATTTCTTTATTTTCTTTCTTTTTTATTTAACCAATGTTATTAGATCCTTTAAAACCAAGTAGTTGTATCAAATAATTGTAATGATTTTTAATTCATGAAATAATACTAAAACTTAAGTTTCCAAATTTATAATAACGTTCAAATTATCTATCATTAAATATGCTTGGATATTTTTTATGCCTTATTAATTCATGTCTTACAATATAGGGATATCATTGCTTGTGAATTAGTACAAAACCCATGGTTTTTTATTTTTCACCGTATAAAACATTGAGATATCATATTAGATGATAAAACTATGTCATATATTAAAAAAAGAGCACCATATCTCCTAAGTGATGTCGATGAAAATTGTGAAATGTTATATTATATGGAATCCTTTTCCTTGATACATAAGGGTTACACTAATAGGAAAGTTTTTTCTTTTATTGGAAATGTGGAAAAACCTTATGTTCATCACTTACATATGCTTTGATAGGACCATCAATCATAAAATCAGAATTATTACACTTAAGTAGGTTAAACACCTCAACCTATTAATTATAGTTTATGATTCCATTAAAATTGTTAAATACAATTAAAGAAAAAATGATTTTTCTTGAAATTAAATAATGAATTGAATTATATAATTTTTCAATTATTTATAAAATTTAATAAAAGGTATTTTGGGATATTTATTAATTTACAAGAGTTCTTATAAATTAATTAATAATAAAGTTCTTATAATTAATTAATTAAATGTTTATGAAACATTTATTAATAAATATTACATAATATAAAATGTTAATATTGAAAATAAATTTCTTTAAATTATATGAAAAGAATCATGACTTAAAAATAAAGTGATAATTTAGAAATCATATGGGAAATTTATAAAGTGTTTATAAATTTCATAAATAATTCCAATATATAAAAGTGTTTATATTCAATTTTTAATTTTTCATAATTAGATAATTTTAATTCTTCAAATAGAAATCCTTTTTTGGGATATTAATTAAACCACATCAAAATTATTTTTAATGATTGATTTGACCGAGGTTTAAATAATATTAAATACATGTGACTTATATTATGTAAAATATATACATAACGAAAGTTGAAATGTAAAATATTTATTTTTCATGAAATATAATATATCTAAAGAGAAATTTAATATAATTAAAAAGTTGAAAGATTTAATATTAATAAATGAATATAAATTGTTTATTTTAGGAAATTAATATAAAGTGTTTATGTTAAGAAATTATTATAAATTGTTTATATTCAAAATTATAAAATGTACATAAGTTTATCTAAACTATAAAGTGATTATAACTAGTTTTTTCATTTATGAATTGTTCATAAATATTTTATCTCATGTTTAAATACATGAATTGTTCATTTATTGAAAAGTTATTCCTTTATTTATAATTCATGTATATAATTATTATAATATGGATGGTGTATATTTTAGTTTAATTTTATTAAACTGCTTTAGAGATTATTATACATACATCTAAGTAGTTACGTGCTTGGTAAGATAATGAATTTAGTTTTTTTCCTTCCTTGACTTTGGATTTTATAGAGTTATAATCTTGAATTACTAGTTAATTATGATTTATACATATTATGTGTTAGATTCATGTTTTAATTGAGATCTCACTTGAGTATTGTACCATTGTGTAGAGAAACTTTATTTCAGAGTTCCCTCTGACCTGAAGGCATATTCCTTATTCTAAAAATGTGGGATTTTTATCTATGGCTTCAAGATTAATCATATAGAGATTATAAAATTCATATAATTCTAAACATTTACCTAAAAGAGATTCATGTAACTTATTCATAGTATGCAATTGGATATGTGTGAATATAATTGGATCTTGATTTTTGTTAGTAACACAGGCTGAGAGTTGTGTAAGGAGTTCCACATAAATATGGTTTCTGCATATTGATTTGGTGGAAAGAATATGATTCAAAACAAAATCACTACCATTATAAATACATGTAAATGGAATGACATATGATAATGTGGTGAGATTAAACCCTTCAAAATACAAGGTGTTTTAATACTTCCAAAGTGAAACATGTTAAGGCCTAGACCATTTAACTGGGTATTCTCTGTGATGACCCAGACCCCCCTTGGTCCCTTCCTTTTCCAAAATCCGGATCCTTAAGAGGTGCCGATCGGTGAGACAGATCGGTGAGACGGATCGGTGAGACGGATCGGTGAGACGGATCGGTGAGACGGATCGGTGAGACGGATCGGTGAGACGGATCGGTGAGACGGATCGGTGAGACGGATCGGTGAGACGGATCGGTGAGACGGATCGGTGAGACGGATCGGTGAGACGGATCGGTGAGACCGATCGGTGCGACCGATCGGTACGACCGATCGGTGTGACCGATCGGCGGAACCGGCCGACGTCACCCGACCTTGCCAAGTTGTTCCAGTAACGCGCACAAAAGTTTTAATTAGATACTGAATCGACTCATGAGTCGGTTTAAACCACTCAGCACCTTTAATGATGAGTCAATCCGCGTGGTCAACCCACGACTTCCACGTCATATGCGGTTTCGCGTTTTCACCTCAACCGTCCCCGGATCTTATAAATTAAGGGTTAGGACGTGGTTTATCCCTTCTTCGATCGTGGCTCTTCTGGTGCATCGGGACTTCCGCATCGTTATCCGTAAAGTTCCGCGCCCCCGGCCCAAACGTCGATCATCTATCAACAAGTAGGGAATTTCTCTCATCTCTCACTTTTGTGTATCATGCGGGGTGGGCGTTATTTTTGTTCCTATGGAATTGGTTGAACCAAACCTTAATGAAGATAATAAACGAAGTTCTAAAGAAAGAAGGGGAAGGGGTTGTGATCGTTGTTTATGCTTTATCTTGTGATCATCTTTTTTTTGTTGTGCTGGTTTATGTTTTCTGAAAATTGAGGCCGTTGGTGGTCGTTGTATGTGCACTGATGAATCCACTCGTGATGTTTTAAATGGGTTGCTGAAATTGTAAATTCCTATTGTGAAATTGGTTAATCATGTATATCCAGCTGAATAATTGAAAGCACCAGGATCAACCCTTCTGTGATAACACCCGGTTAGAACACACGGAATTTGAAATCATGGAGTGTGTTAAGTCGTTTAAATCTGAAAATCTCTGACTTGTGTTGGTAGTGGTAGTTGGTTGTTTTCCTTTCGGGCCGATTGCTGGAAATGTGGGAGGGGATGGGATCCCCTGTTATTTTATACTCTCGGTGGTTGTGTGAATTTGGGGGATGGGATCTCCTGTTGGTATGGATTCAGTGGTTGTGAGTTTTAAATCCGAGTGGTTACTTGTTGATATCGCAATTGGGGAGAGATCCTCTGTTGACAGAACCGGGTGTGAGTGTTTTGGTTGATCCTCGATTTTGACGCTTTCCTTGGTTATGCTTATGGTAGTTGCCCAGTAGTGCTTAAAATTAATTGAACATTTGACTGAACGTGAAACAAGAATGGGACAAATGGTTTTGTGGGCAAGGGTCGTGAGCTGTGACTCGGACGCAGTGGTGTTGTGTTCTGTAGGTTGTCTAGGAAAACCTAAGCTTTGGGTGAGTGTTTGTTACCTATATCTATATTTGTAGCTTTGTGTTTCTTATTCGCGCCCCACCCAAGTTGAGCACTCAGTGCCGAACACCCCCATTTATGGGGGAAGGGTGTTTTCCCCAACACTATCCTTAGTGGCTGGTTATTAGCTCCTTTTCTGCTCCCTTTCCCGGATACCCAAGTACCTTCGGGCAGGCTGTGATGGCCTGAAGTCCATTATAAGCCCAAGAACCATCGGGCGGGGCGTTGTGGTGGTTGGCCAAGTGTGTGCGGCAGGTGGTTTCCCAAGTGTCTTCAGGATGAGGCCTAGGTGTCTTCGGGCGTGGCAGTGGATCCTTTAGCCCAGGTGTCTTCGGGCGTGGCGGTGGTTGTGCTGGCCTAGGTGTTTGCAGGCATGGTTACATGTGACAGTTGAGGCCCAGGTGTGTGCGGGCGGGATTTCGGCAGTGGGACTGCGTGTGGTTGTGGCCCAGGTGTGTGCGGGCGGGTGTGGCAGTGGGACTGCGGTGAGAATGGCGGGATTGGTCCGATGCGTAGGATGTCTCAATAACCAGTGGGAAAGTGGCGCGGGGTACCCAAACATCGATGTGCTCTTATTATATATGTTACTTGACTTGTGTTATTTGGGGAGTGAGCCTTGGTGAGGCCTGGGATGGATAGTTTGCCTTGTTAGGTGTTTGGTTTACTCTTTTTCTCACGGGACTTTAGTACGTTCCCCCACTTGTGCATGAGAGTCTTGGTTCTCCCTACTGAGTGTACTTGTATACTCACCCTACGTTTACTTTCAGGTTTCCAGGAGGACTACCAGGGCTGTACGGGACCCTACTAGTCAGACAGTTGGAGTTGCTTCTGTTGTCGTACCTTTGTTTTCTATTGGTATTGTACCTTGAGCCTCTTTTTTGGTACTTGCACCTTGTTGTAAACTGTTTAAACATGCATGGGGGCTTTGTTTGGGTTTATTTATTTACACCTGTTTCTTTCCCTTTTTGGGTGGTTGACTTGTCCTATTTCCTGATCCTGAAAAATAAATAGGGTAATGCCTTCCATTGCGAGAATTTTCTATACCCTTGGTGCTAGTCGCCACTCCGGGACCTATTGAAGGCGGGTTTCGGGGGTCATTATCTCTCCTTCAACTTAAAGAAGGAAGGGCCTGGCAAACTGCTGACCCTTCCCTCCTTTTGGTGAAGGCGGGTCGTGACAGAATGGTATCAGAGGTGATGGTTGAGAGATAGGACGGAGTCTGGAGTTAGGAACAGTGAGGATTGCATGGGGTGGTAAGGCAACGGTGTTGGGTGACCTTGGAGCGTGAATTAGGCCAGGGAAGACCGGCTAGGACACGAGATTTTAGGGCCCCCCGTGATCCGATGCAAGGAATCTGGACCTACCGAACGACCAAGTGAGGCCACACTGATTGCAGGGTAGAGACCCTAGGAAAGGTACATGCATCATAATGACTTGTGTTCTTGTGTTTCTGGGATGTCTTGGGAATTAAGAATAAATTAAATCTTAAGAAGTTTTAAGAACGATATTCTGCACCACTTGGGCTTAGGCATTCCTTGTTTACCTTGCAGCTATGGCACCTGGAAGGCGACCACATGTGGTACAGGCGATCGAGGCCCCTGAGACTACTTTGGCCAACTGGAAGAGAGCTGATCGAGAGGAAGAGGACGACCAGTGGCAGAAGACTCTTCGAGCCTTCCAGCGACAGGCCCTCGAGAAGTATGAGGGAAGCACCTCTGATATGAAGACGGAAGGCTGGCTAGAGGAGTTAGTTATAGCCTTCGGCCTGATTCGGGCCCCGACCGAGTACTGGGTTCCTCTGGCTGTTAGCCAGATGCGAGGAGCGGCACGTCATTGGTGGATGCTTCACCTGGGGAATAGGAAAGAGTCTGAGGTTTCTTGGGCGGATTTCGAGAAGGAGTTCCGGGCGGAGTTCCTCTCCTCGACAATGAAGGCGGAGAAGAGGCAGGATCTACTCTCCCTCCAGCAGGGGAGCATGTCCGTGAGGGAACTTGGAATCAAGTTCAAGGACCTCCTACGTTTTTCTCCGGACCTCTTTCCCGATGAGGAGTCTCGGGCAAGACATTTGGAGGAGGCGCTCCGACCCTCCCTCCAGTATGCTGTTACCCCCTTTACCCTTCCGACATACTTAGAGGTCCAGAATAAGGCCGAAGTGGTGGAAAGGATGCATGCTCTGGGCGGAGTTTCACAAGAAGGGATCCAGCTGGGACCATCGAAGGGGAAGGCCGTCAGCACCAGGCCTCCAGCATCGGGACCCTCCAGGTTCCGACCCACAGGGAGCAGACCACAACAGTTTTAGTTTCGATCCCCTGGCCCATGTTCCTTCCCTTCAGGCTCGGGACCACGGTGGTTCATCTGCGGGAGCCCTGGACATCTCCGGAGTCAGTGCCCCGATCGGGTGCAGTACAACAGTGGCAGTCATCCCCAGCATCCTCCGCAGCACCAGTTTCCAGCCAGACCCTTCCGGCAGCAGCAGTAGGAACAGCGAGCTCCCGCTCCTCCGCAGGCAGATATAGGAGGAGGAGGCCGACCTCAGGGCGCTCCCCAGGGACCTCGACCAGGGCATGGTCGGGGAGGTGGCCGACAACCGAGGGGCAGGGGAGCTGGGCGTGGACAGCTACACGCTGCAGAGGCAACAGTTCCAACAGGGCCAGAGGTTGTTCGAGGTACGATCAATGTGTTTAGCACTCTTTCTTATGCTTTGTTCGATACCGGAGCTTCGCACTCCTTTATTTCACCCATTCTAGCCCGTGCCTTGGGTCTAGATGCCGAGAGACTTCCAGGGCCCCTAGTGTTGAGCACACTAGTTGGAGGTCAGACCGACTTGCTGCTCGTTTGTCGGGGATGTAGACTGATGTTAGGGCCACATCAGTCGGTTAGGGATCTCCTTCTGCTACAGATTCAGCCGTACGATGTCATCCTAGGCATCGACTGGCTATTTTCTGTGTGCGCCGTCATTGACTGTTTCCAAAGAAGGGTGGTGTTCTCAGGTTCGGACGGCTAGCGTGTTACCTTTACCGGCGAGCGGAGCTGTCCGAAGGGAAACAGGAGGGAGGAACCTCTCCTCTCCTTGTTGACCGAACTGACGGTAGAATCAGTAGATGCAGAAATGGTGGAAGTGCCAGAGATTGTCCATGAGTTTATGGACATCTTTCCTGAGGAGGTGACGACTCTACCCCCTCGATGTGATATCGAGTTCGGGATAGACCTGCAGCCCGACTCTCATCCAATCTCGATGGCTCCTTACCGGATGGCACCTTCGGAGCTACGGGTGTTGCGGATACAGATTGACGATCTGATGAAGAGGGGTTATGTTCGTCCAAGTGCATCACCGTGGGGCGCTCCAGTCTTGTTCGCAAGGAAGGCGGATGGTGGCCTCAGGTTGTGCATCGACTATAGGAGGCTGAATCGGGTAACGATCAAGAATCGCTACCCTCTTCCGAGGATAGATGATCTTTTCGACCAGCTGAAAGGGGCAGGATGGTTCTCGAAGATCGACCTACGGTCTGGGTACCACCAGCTGAGGGTGAAGGATAGCGACGTCCCGAAGACAGCGTTCAGGTGCAGGTATGGGCACTTCGAGTTCGTGGTCATGCCCTTTGGTGTTACGAACGCCCCGGCCGTGTTCATGGGGCTTATGAACTCCATCTTTCGGGAGTACCTGGATCGGTTTGTGGTGGTATTCATCGACGATATCCTGATCTATTCAAGGTCAGAAAAGGACCATGCATAGCACCTGAGGACAGTTTTGGAAGTCCTCCGACAGCACCAGCTGTACGGGAAGTTGTCAAAGTGCATGTTCTGGGCACGAGAAGTGCACTTCCTCAGGCACGTAGTGTCTAAGCAGGGGTTAGCAGTCGACCCATCAAAGGTTGAGGTAGTTGTTTCTTGGGCAGCACCCAAGAATGTGGCGGAAGTCCGGAGTTTCCTCAGACTGGCAGGTTACTACCGGAGATTCGTACCCAACTTCTCCCGAGTAGCAGCCCCTTTGACGGCTTTGACCAAGAAGGACCAGGTTTTCGTGTGGAGCGAGCAATGCGAGTCATCCTTCAGCTACCTAAAAGAAAAGCTGGTTAGTGCCCCAGTGTTGAGATTACCAGAAGAGGGGATGACCTATGAGGTATTTTGTGATGCTTCAGGACAGGGCCTAGGATGCGTGTTGATGCAACAACGAGGGGTGATCTCTTACGGGTCCAGGCAGCTACGCCCCCATGAGCGTAACTACGCCACCCATGACCTGGAGCTTGCAGCGGTCGTTTTTGCGCTAAAGTAATGGCGTCACTACCTCATAGGTGAATGCTTTGTGGTCTTCACAGATCACAAAAGATTGAAGTATATCTTCTCCCAGTGGGACTTGAACTTGCGACAGCGGAGATGGGTGGAGTTCCTCCAGGACTACGAATTTGAAATCTCTTATACTGAGGGAAAGGGCAATGTGGTGGCCGACGCCTTGAGCAGGAGGACGCAGAAGGATGCGGTCCGAGAGTCGGAAAATGCCTGGAAGGAAATGGAGGAGTTGGCTGCCTTACACCTGGATGCGAAGATGGATAGTGGCAGAGACTGCCTATATCAGATGATAGTGCAGTCATCCCTGTTTCGACTAGTGGAGGAGTCTCAGTGGGGAGACCCCGAGTGCGAAGTGATGCGTGATCGGGTTGACCAGGGCGATGCTCCAAGAGAATGGACAGAGGATGGTCAACACCGGATGCTTTTCTAGAAAAGGTTGTTTGTTCCAAGAGTAATGCGTGGCAAGGTTCTCAGTGAGTTCCACAACTCACCCCTAGAGGTGCACCCAGGAGTCACCAAGATGTACCAGGGGCTGAAAAGGCAGTTCTGGTGGCCCGGAGTTAAGCGAGCGGTGGCAGAATTTGTGGCTAAATGCTTAGTATGCCAGCAAGTGAAGGATGAACACCGGGTTCCAGGTGGCCTACTGCAGCCTTTAGCTGCCCCCGAGTGGAAGTGGGACGACATGTCAATGGATTTTGTCACGGGACTACCCAAGGTCCAAGGAGGGTGTGATGCCATCTGGGTGGTGGTGGACAGGTTGACGAAATCGGATCACTTTCTGGCAATCAGGGAGTCAAGTACTGTGGATGCATTGGCATGAAAGTACGTGAATGAGGTGGTGCGGTTGCATGGAGTTCCAAGGTCTACAGTCTCGGATAGGGATTCACGGTTTACCTCGCGAATCTGGAGAGGATTGCAGCATGCGTTTGGCACCCAGTTACGCCTTAGCACTGCTTTCCATCCCCAAACAGATGGACAAATGGAGCGAACCATCCAGACCTTGGAGGATATGCTACGGGCATGTGTTATGGACTCAGGAGAGTCATGGGTGCGATACTTTCCTCTAGTAGAGTTTTCCTACAATAATAGCTACCACTCTACCATCGGTATGACCCCGTTTGAGGCCTTGTACGGGAGGCCATGCCGTTCACCTGTGTGTTGGACCGATGTAGGAGAGGCAGGCATCCTTGGCCCGGAGGTGGTGCAGAACACGACAGAGAAAGTTCAGCTCATACGGGAAAGGATGAAGGCGGCCCAGGACCGGCAGAAGTCGTATGCTGATACTAGGAGAAGGCCCTTGGAGTTCGAGGTTGGAGACCACGTGTTCTTGAAGGTCTCCCCGCGGCGTGGGCAACGGAGGTTCGGCAAGGGGGGTAAGCTTTCCCCCCAGATTCGTCGGACCCTTCGAAGTGTTACGGCGGGTCGGCGAAGGGGCTTATCAGCTAGCGTTACCTCCGCCGCTAAGGATACATGATGTCTTTCATGTATCCCAGCTCCGTCGTTATCTGCACGATGATTCACACGTCCTTGATTGGGGTGAACTGGACATCGAGGACGACGTAACCTTTGTGGAAAAACCAGTGATGATCGAGGATCGCAAGGAGAAGGTGCTTCATGGGCGAGCTATTCCCTTGGTTCGTGTGTTGTGGAGACATGGCGGGCTCGAAGAGAGTACGTGGGAGAGGGAAGCACAGATGCGTGCCCAATACCCCGAGTTGTTTTGAGCTTTGTTCCTTTTGTACCTGTTGTGGTGGAACTTTTGACTTTTGGCTATGAAATGTATTGGTTTATTTCCTCTGTTGTGCGTGAAGAGCCCTGGCTAAAGGGAAGAGGGAACCCGACCCCTAATCAAGACGCATTAAGGTGGATGCGATTGAACCCGTGCGGGCGAGTCAGTGCCGCCCAAAGCAGATAATATCTTGACATGGGGGAGGGAAACTCCTCAAACCCGCATGACCGGGCGGTTTGGCGTGGTATGTTGCTTAGTTCTTGATAGGGGAGTGTTTTTAGTTAGCAGAGGTTCACTCCTAAGAGGTATGTTTCGAAGATGGTTGTTCAGACCCTCTCTTTCCTTCTGGTTTGTTGTGATTCTCGAGGACGAGAATCGTTTAAGAGGTATCTGATGTGATGACCCAGACCCCCCTTGGTCCCTTCCTTTGCCAAAATCCGGATCCTTAAGGGGTGCCGATCAGTGAGACCGATCGGTGAGGCCGATCGGTGAGGCCGATCGGTGAGGCCGATCGGTGATACCGATCGGTGTGACCGATCGGCGGAACCGGACGACGTCACCCGGGCTTGCCAAGTTATTCCAGTAACGCGCACAAAAGTTTTAATTAGATACTGAATCGACTCATGAGTCGGTTTAAACCACTCAGCACCTTTAATGATGAGTCAAGCCGCGTGGTCAACCCACGACTTCCACGTCTTACGCGGTTTCGCGTTTTCACCTCAACCGTCCCCGACTCTTATAAATTAAGGGTTAGGCCGTGGTTTCCCCCTTCTTCGATCGTGGCTCTTCTGGTGCATCGGGACCGCCGCATCGTTATCCGTAAAGTTCCGCGCCCCCGGCCTAAACGTCGATCATCTATCAACAAGTAGGGAATTTCTCTCGTCTCTCACTTTTGTGTATCATGCAGGGTGGGCGTTATTTTTGTTCCTATGGAATTGGTTGAACCAAACCTTAATGAAGATAATAAAAGAAGTTCTAAAGAAAGAAGGGGAAGGGGTTGTGATCGTTGTTTATGCTTTATCTTGTGATCATCTTTTTTTTGTTGTGCTGGTTTATGTTTTCCGGAAATTGAGGCCGTTGGTGGTCGTTGTATGTGCACTGATGAATCCCCTCGTGATGTTTTAAATGGGTTGCTGAAATTGTGAACTCCTGCTGTGAAATTGGTTAATCCCGTATATCCAGCTGAATAATTGAAAGCACCATGATCAACCCTTCTGTGATAACACCCGGTTAGAACACATGGAATTTGAAATCATGGAGTGTGTTAAGTCGTTTAAATCTGAAAATCTCTGACCTGTATTGGTAGTGGTAGTTGGTTGTTTTCCTTTCGGGCCGATTGCTGGAAATGTGGGAGGGGATGGGATCCTCTGTTCTTTTATACTCTCGTTGGTTGTGTGAATTTGGGGGATGGGATCTCCTGTTGGTATGGATTCGGTGGTTGTGAGTTTTAAATCCGAGTGGTTACTTGTTGATATCACAATTGGGGAGAGATCCTCTGTTGACAGAACCGGGTGTGAGTGTTTTGGTTGATCCTTGATTTTGACGCTTTCCTTGGTTATGCTTATGGTAGTTGCCCAGTAGTGCTTAAAATTAATTGAACATTTGACTGAATGTGAAACAAGAATGGGACAAATGGTTTTGTGGGCAAGGGTCGTGAGCTTTGACTCGGACGCAGTGGTGTTGTGTTCTATAGGTTGGCTAGGAAAACCTAAGCTTTGGGTGAGTGTTTGTTACCTATATCTATATTTGTAGCTTTGTGTTTCTTATTCGCGCCCCACCCAAGTTGAGAACTCAGTTCCGAACACCCCCATTTATGGGGGAAGGGTGTTTTTCCCAACACTATTCTTAGTGGCTGGTTATTAGCTCCTTTTCTGCTCCCTTTCCCGGATAGCCCAAGTACCTTCGGGAAGGCTGTGATGGCCTGAAGTCCATTATTAGCCGAAGAACCATCAAGAGGGGCGTTGTGGTGGTTGGCCAGGTGTGTGCGGCAGGTGGCTTCCCAAGTGTCTTCGGGATGAGGCCCAGGTGTCTTCGGGCGTGGCAGTGGATCCTTTAGCCCAGGTGTCTTCGGGCGTGGAGGTGGTTGTGCTGGCCTAGGTGTTTGCAGGCATGGTTACATGTTACAGTTGAGGCCCAGGTGTGTGCGGGCGGGATTTCGGTAGTGGGACTGCATGTGGTTGTGGCCCAGGTGTGTGCGGGCGGGTGTGACAGTGGGACTGCGGTGAGAATGGCGGGATTGGTCCGATGCATAGGATGTCTCAATAACCAGTGGGAAAGTGGCGCGGGGTACCCAAACAATGATGTGCTCTTATTATATATATTACTTGACTTGCATTATTTGGGGAGTGAGCCTTGGTGAGGCCTGGGATGGATAGTTTGCTTTGTTAGGTGTTTGGTTTACTCTTTTTCTCACGGGACTTTAGTACGTTCCCCCACTTGTGCACGAGAGTTTTGGTTCTCCCTACTGAGTGTACTTGTATACTCACCCTACGTTTACTTTCAGGTTTCCAGGAGGACTACCAGGGCTGTATGGGACCCTACTAGTCAGACAGTTGGAGTTGTTGCTGTTGTCGTACCTTTGTTTTCTTTTGGTATTGTACCTTGAGCCTCTTTTTTTTTTGTACTTGCACCATGTTGTAAACTGTTTAAACATGCATGGGGGCTTTGTTTGGGTTTATTTATTTACACCTGTTTCTTTCCCTTTTTGGGTGGTTGACTTGTCCTATTTCCCGATCCTGAAAAATAAATAGGGTAATGCCTTCCATTGCGAGAATTTTCTATACCCTTGGTGCTAGTCGCCACTCCGGGACCTATTGAAGGCGGGTTTCAGGGGTCATTATCTCTCCTTCAACTTAAAGAAGGAAGGGCCTGGAAAACTACTGACCCTTCCCTCCTTTTGGTGAAGGCGGGTCATGACATTCTCTAACAAAGTTGGGTTCCCATGGATTTATTATATAAGGTATGGTGGAAATGGATAAACCTAAGAGTTGGGTAACTAAATACTAGTGTTTTAATTGGGTTACAATTAGATGTGAATCCCTAAGAGTTAGGATACTAGAGTAATAATGTTGAGTTTATCCATATGTAAGATTTGACTAAGTGTTGTATGATCAAATATATAAGAATCATATATGATATGATTGGGATTCTTCCCTACCTAAATATCTTAGTGATGAAAGTAACACCAAATCAGACTCATTTCTTAGTGAAATATGAATTTTAGATCATTAATTGTTATGATGAATTTAAAATGGATCATAATTTTAGTAGGAGACCATTAAATAAAAATACTTATTAAATGTACGCAAAAAAAGATACTCATTTGATAAAATATTATGTTTTAGATAAATAGAACCATCATCCTCAAAATTATCTTTGAGATCAATATTATAGGAATGATAGTTTTAATGTATGAAACTCTTACGTTCTCTAACTTAAGAAAAGTTCATAATTAATAAAAAATTCTATGTGATAGAGAAACACCTTATCTGGTTTCCATGTATTTATATTTTCATAAGAATCATATAATGATTTACATAGGTGTTTTAAGGAATTATTTGTAAAATGACCACATAAATTTTAGTATCCACTCATATATTCAATATAATTGGATATATCAATGACTTAGTGAGACTAAATGTTTATTTAAGGCTTGTTCTAGTTAAATAATTAATTATATCATCATCAATTTAAATTTTGAAACAAGATAAGCGAGTTCAAGATATGCGTACCCTATTATTCTCAATGTGTTGAGAATAGATGAACTAGGCATTTGATGTTTAGGTTTTGGTGGTGTATAAATAGTTCAAGTGAGAAAAAGTTCAATCCAAAAAAACAAATATTTAAAATGTACAATAAGGCTTCTTCAAGTAGCCATTAAATGTTATTAAAACCTAAAATGTGTTATTGGGAAAACTAAGCAATGATTCAATGATATGAAATTGTTCATGATATCTAAAGGAGTTCGTGAAACTCTATGGAATGTTCATATCAGATATCAGTACTATAGAAATCATTTATTTAGTTTTGAATGGTATATGATAACAAATTTATACTTTACAAGTGTTGTAAATATACAATAGTTTAAAATAAAGTGAATAATTTATAAATTATATATTTTTCATTCTAGTGATGAAGATAAGAGTTGTTACATAAAATATTTTATTATAAAGGACTATATTAAGCTAAAATTAATCTAAATAAAATATTTTTATAGTTATCTCATTTATATTATATGACAAGAAGAGTTTTTTTTAATAAATAGTTTTTACGAACAATATGAGATTATGAATTCAATACACATGGTTTATGACTCATTGGACTCTATAACATGGTTTGAAAATGAGACAATGATAAAAATGTTTTATTTATGTTAATAGTTTTTATCTAGATGATTTTTAAGATATTATGGAAGATGTTCTCATCACCCATCAATGATATATTTTATTGAATAAAGATTTATTTTCAGAATAAAATGCTCAAAAAATATACAATAATATATATAATATGGAATTAAATTTTTTTTAATATTCATAATGAAAGGAAATGTGTATTATTTACCAGAAAAAAGTTGTTTTTTAATCTTAACATAACATTCAAAAGATAATATTGTGTCCAACATGATACTCGGTGTATTTTTGGACTTAAAGAAGTTCAAAATTAACTAATAAAGAATTATAATAATTAAAAATTATAGTGTTTTTTCACTTAAATTATTATGATAGTCATAATTCATAGTGAATTTCACTTTATCCTAACAATGTTTAGGATATGTTTTTAATGTAATAATATAAATAGTTTCTTTAGTTACCGAATTTTGTTAAGTTAAATATTATTGGAAAATGTTCTAATAATAATGATGATGTACTTAGAAAGAGTTATAAGTAGACAACATAAGTTATTAACATTATAACATTAGAAGATGTAAAGTTAAAGAGTTTGAATATGTTCAAGGAGTTGAAAATTATAAATATGACTCATAAATCTCAAAATTATTCATACTTTAAATCGTCATATATTTTACTCACTATAAAGTTTACTGGGAGGGTTTTATCAAATGATCACATAAATATGTGAAATGAATTATATATAGGTTTAATGAGTTAACATAACCATAGAATGTTCTGAAAACGTAAGGCTAAGATGATAGTCTATCATATACAATATGTTATACATACACTTTTCTAGGGTTTTTCCAAGTGTTCTTTAAAAAGTTTAAGAATATAAAATGTATCAATAGAAAATAAATATATAGTTTATAATTCTTTCACACTGTCTATATATATTTATATATTGATATATATTTCATGATGTGTAATGATAATTAACCTCTCTATGTATGAATTATGTTATCCCTAATTGATTTTTATCATATAATATTACAGGTTTTGATTAGAATTTAAATTTAGTGTGAACATGATTCTTGTATATAGATACAAAATATTCTAATGAGGTACAAAACATGTTTTATGCACTAAACTACCCATGAATTATACCAAACAGAGTGTCATACAATATATATTTTTTCTACCACAGGTGCATGTATCGTATTTGGAGTCCCCCCACCTAAGGATGGTGAGATACTTTACATGAGAACCTTCAATATTTCCTACCTTTATTGAAAATGCATTATGGCTTAATACATCAGGGGTGGTTGGGTATATTTTTGATCATTTATTCAGTTAGAGACAAACTAAGATGTTTTTTTAATCTTATATGATGAGAATTATATCTAATCCCTCAATTAATATAGACTCAGAGAGTGTGTGGTCACACCTAGATAGTACATGTAGTGTGACTATTTATTAGTCTAAGGGATATAGTATGTTCTTATCCAAAAAGATAAATAACATGTGTGGTATTCATCAAATTGTTTTGTCTATACCTGGAGAGTCAAGAATTTATGAGTTGGATATGTGATATTGGAATAATTAATGTACCATTATCACTTGATGTATTGGAAAAAAGGAATGTAGAAGAATTCATGCTTGAATATAGTGAAACTAGTGGATAAAAGTATAGAGATACATGTTTTTTATAGAGATGACACCAGATCCATTAATAGCTCGAGTAACATTGATGATTTTCTATAGGTGGATTTTTTCTTAAATTTATGGTTCCGATGTTTTATATTTTTTTCAACACTAAAAATTAAATGCCGGGTTATACATTATTGTTTTTTGAATGGGGATTGATTTTAACTCAAAGAGTTAATCAATTTTTTTTAGAGTTAATACAAATGAGTTTTGAATGGTTATTCCAAAAGTATTACTGTGATGAAATATAAGGTGAATTTAATGATATATTTATAAAAGTTTTTTTGGAAGATATCTAAAAGGATATTTGGATATTTTTTCACAAGTCATCATACGTGATATGTCATAAGGTGAAATGGTATAAAATTATTTTAGGCTACATTGAAAGTAATAGATAAAAGGACATATTCCCTAAATCCCACATACATATGTTGTATTATGGATACATCATAGGTTATGATTTGGCATATCATAATAAAAATAAATAGATATTTCATAACACTTCATTTTCCAATCTAATTGTTTGATTGGGTGATACCATGTGGAGTATAATAAGTATAATCATAAGGTATAATATAAAATGACATCCTATGATATTGGTATCTAAATGATAATATATATCATTCATGAGTCTTACAAATATTACATCATAAATAAATCATTTTGTATTATGAAACCAAAGGGATTTTGATGTATTCATGTAAAAAATGCATGAATTTGATGAGTTTCATTTAGTAATGCATTATAACACATGTGTAAATGCATGTTCACTAGAGGATAATCCTTAATGGATTTAAAATGGGAATTCACTATGAGATGGTGATTTATGAAAGTATACCTAGTCCATGGATGAAACTCCATAATCTAAAATATTACTCATTATTCCACATTTTCTAAAAAGGCACTAGTACACCATGGAAATAATAGAAATCCTACTTGTTTGATGAGAAATTCAGAATAACCCATAGATACCTATGGAGGAGGGATGGATGTTGGTTGCCTACAACTTGATCTTTATAAAGCATGGATGAATAATTTTTCAGAAAATATTTTAGTGAAATGTATATAGGTTTCTCCATTTATAGTTTGTGTGATTTCATTTATCTATTGTAGTCAATACTGGATTTCAGTTTCTTTTTTTTCTGTCACTGTATTTAATGAATTCCTAGAGATACTTTGAGATCCATCACTAAAAGTACACCAAAAATTGTTTTTTTCACCATGGTATTTATGGGAATTATTCTAATGATTATAGTTTGAAATTCCCTCATTTTATGGTGTTAACATACCTATATTTATGAAGATTTATCTATGGTTATGTATGAAATTTCTAATCAGAGAAAATATTTTTGGTTACATAAATCTCTAATTGAAAACACAAATTGTCCTAAAAGTATATGGGTACCCAAAAAAATACTTTTTTAAAATATTCTCATGGATGGATCCTTAAAACAATAGTGAAAAATAGGATATTGGCAATATATTTTCATGATATATGAATTTAAACTATTATAATTTATACTCTCTATCAAAAATTGATGGTGTAAATATAACATTTGGTGATAAAAAATAGTGAAAGTAATTATTTTTAGATTATAATTAATGGTAGAATAAATTTTTATTAATATGGTTGTAAATTTAATGGTGGTTATTCTTTTTATTCTGTAACAAATTCTTGTTTTGTTTATAGGGATAAAACTGGTAGACTTAATTCACCTAAAACTGAAAATATATATACATTATTATTTATATATACAAAATATAAATTATTTTAATGATTAAATTAATTAATATTTTATTTCACATAGAATACTTGGACATTGTAATTTTTATTATTTATGAAATTTATTTAACAGGAATTTGGTTTATGATTTTCTTAAACTAAAGGTTGATTAAAAAATCCTATGTGATGTATGCCAAATTGGAATCTTATTTTAAAACCATCAAAGAGGTTTATACTTATAGATCATAGGAAATTATCAAAATATATTTTTATAAATGATATATAATAACAATACTTGGTTTAATATATATATTAATGTTTTGGTAGACGTTTTTTTGGATTTTCCTAGGTTTAATTTTTGAGGAATAAAAATGAATTGTTTATTGTATTCATGAATTCCTATGAACTTGTTTATAATAAAAAGATTCCCAAATTAATTCTTTGAGTAATGAAAATGGTGGATAAATTTAAAGTAACAAGTTTTACTCATTTTTCTAAAAATATGGTACTAAACATAAAATTTATGCTCTTATGACACCTTAGTAGAATGTTGTTATTGAAAAGAGAAATAATACATTAAAAGGCATTTCTAGAAAAATGATATGTGAATATATCTTAATTAATTATTTTTTGGTTGAAAATGTTAATTTATCTTAATATATCATAAAAAACTTCTAATAATACAAAATTTAAAGAAAAAAACTATGAGTTATGGAATATAGGAAAGACAAAAGTTATATACTCTAATATTTTTGGGATGTAAGGTTTATATATTTAATAATAAGGATAGTATTCATAAATTTGATCCAAATGATGATGAAGGAATCATTATTTTATATTTTATTATTTCTAAAAATTATATAGTTTTCAATATAAAGAATTTTAATTTTAAAGAGTCCATTCATATAAATTTGGATGAAAGTGATTCTTTTACTCATAAGAAAACATTCATTTTTTACCACGATGATTCTCTAAATAAATTGAGACTTGATACTCTTTACAAACCAAAATATATGATAATGAGGAATATTTTCTTCTAGAACCAAGTCCTTGATATTTTGAAACCAAATATCCTAAGAGTATACTTCCTAAAACATTAAAATACCACCCATTAGATCCTTTTATTGGTGGTTTGGATGAAAGAGTTGAGATTATAAGAAGTTCAGAAAACATAATTGAGTTTTTTACCATTATATCACAATATGAACTTAAAACCATATGGGGATACATGAAAGATGAAAGTTGGGTTGTATCTATGAAAGAAGAGAAGAACCAATTTGAGAGAAATAATTTTGTGAGTTAGTTAATGGATCGTTAGACTATCCAGTTATAAGAAATAAATGTGTTTTTAGGAATAAGAAATATGATCCAGGTTTTATTACTTGTAATATGTATAAATTAGGGGATAAAAGTTATAATCAAGTATAATGAATATATAATGAATATTCCTTTCCATCTATTTTAAGTATATATTCCATAATAACCCTTCTTACTTATGCATTTCATATAAATATCAAAATTTCATTGATGGATATTGTTTTTTTAAATTTTTTTTCTTATGGATGAAGTTTATAATGAACATATTTATAGTATTAAAAATTCTATTTTTAAAAAAGATGACTTTAAACTTATAAAAGATTAATATGATCTTAAACAATCACCAATTTTTTGAATGAAAGTCTTAGTTCTTTCTTTAGTTAAATGGTATTTTTATAGGGGTGGACGACCTTATATTGGTAAAGAAAAGTTTATATTCAAATATTTTACTAGTTTAAATAGACATTGATGATGTAATTTTTAGTTAAAAAAACAATCTGTTGTGTAATTAATTTATTAAACTCATGGAAAAATAATTTTAAATGAGAAATAAGGTTGAGTTGAAAATTTTAATTGGTTTTCAAAATCTTTCAGAAATAATTTTTTTTGTGGTATAAATAAAATAATATACACACTAAACTCACTATAAATGTTTTTAATTGAAAATAATAAATAATATTAGACTCTTATGAGTTATAATATTAAACTTGTTATGAATGAACTAGAAAACTAGTTGATAATAAGTTATATAAATGAAAAATGAAAATATTGTTATATCTTACTACTAGTAGACTAGAAAACATGTTTGTTATGTATTTGTATTTTAGATTTATATATAATGCTAAGGAATATCACTCTAAATCTTCCAAAAGTATTTTAAGTCATTTTAAGTGTATATTTATCTTATTCTTTTATTTACAAATACCTCTATATATGATTTAAATTTATATCATGATTCTAACTTTGGAGGATGTAGATTAGATGGGAAGAGTACCTCAAGTACCTATCATTTCTTAGGAAAATATTTTTTCTCTTCATTTAATAATAAATAAAAATCTATTGAATAATTTATAAATAATGTAGAAAATATTGTATTTGGTATTTATTATTCACAAGTGTTGAGGATGAAATACACTTTGAATGGATTTTTATTTAATTTTGAATATATTTATATCAAATGTGATAGCACTAGTGTTATCATCATTTTTTGAAATTATATAAGTAATTATAGAACCTAACACATTTATATATGAAATAATTTCAAGAGATATGATTCTAAAAAGTTTATATTTATTTTGATTTTATTAACACTTAACATTAGTGAGAAAATATTTTTACTAACCCCCTAAATTTTTATTAATTTTATTTTATCAGGAGTGAGTCAGGTATGTTTTCAATTAAGTGACTTTATGATATTTGTATTGTGTTTTTTATATTTCTAAATTTGATCTTCATTTTTTATGGTTAAGTGTTTAATATTACATATCTTTATATATTTTTGGTAAATATTACATTTAAAACTGCATTTTTTTACTCTAATCTTATACAATGTTATGAAGAATATTTTTGTACTTGTTTAATATTAAATAACTAACTATGTATATATAGTATATGTTGATGTTTAATATTAATTATTATTTTCTACTATATATGAAATATTATCAGTTACTCATGTATGATTAATTTTATTTTATTCTTATATGTTATTTTTTTTTTCAAATTTATAATATTTTTCACAGCCTTTTCTATCATGTTGTTTGATATTATTATATCTCTATTTTTAAATAATTTTTTTCTTGGTTCAAGGATTACTCCTTTTAAAACATTAATCCAATACTTTCTCTGTCAAAACCATACCCTAACTTCTAATATTATTTAATTTTCAATACATGGGAAGACAAAGAGATCTGAATCAAATGAACCATTTGTTTCTTTAAAGAAAGAGAAAAATGGTTCAAAATAAAAGATCTTAATAGGTAAAAATATATGTTTTTATTGGTTAGATGAATCAAAAATTTTCCTTAAGAGAGTTTTTAGTTTTTAATAGTAGCAAGTTGTGTTAAATGTAAAAAAGAAAAATATTCTTTTGATGCTAAAATGTATTTAGAGATTCATGTATAAAATCTATTTGATAGAAAATAGGGAAGCCAAGGAGACAAATATGTTTCTCTACTTTAAACAACTAATATAAAGAAGGAAAAATTCAATGTTTTGGAACCTGAGAATAAGGTTCCTTGTAATATTTTTTGAACATGTATTGCTCAAATAACATAAGAATTTTTGAGGGTTGATTTTTATTTTTTTTATCTCATGTACATGCTATTGAATGAAATAAATGTCAACTTTAAAAGGTATATGATGACATATATGTATAACTACAACCAAGGAAAGAGAAAACTCAATTACTATCCTCATAGAAGGATCTTGACATTTGATTAAGGATAAAAATATAAAATTATATCACAAGAATACCATTAGTTATGTAGTATTAAATAATTTTTTTTACCTTGAGTGTATCCAAATTTTTTTGAACATATTAAAAGAGTTATAATAGTAGTTATAATAAGAAAAAGATCCCTATTAGATATGAGGGGAGATTGCTGATGTACCTATTGAAGTTGAAGTAACTAAATCTGTCAGTTTTGAACATTATTATACTATAATATATTTTCATATTGTTTTTGAGGAAGTTCTAGATGAGGATATTAAAATTCAAACTGAATAATTTCATATTGATTTGGATAAAAATTGAAATTTGGATAACATGAATTTGAATATTGAAACCACAACTATTAGTGAAAATGAAGGAATATTCATGACCAGGATCTTAATGCTATAGATATTTATATAGAGGTTGGTCTCAGATACATATCTATGTATGAAACTAAATTTGAGCAGTCAATTGAGAAAGATAAGGAATCTATTTTAAATGATCATATGATGATTGGAGTAGTGTAAGAAAATACTGAAGAAGATGAAAATAAAATGGATGAATATGTTAAACCTATAGAAATGGAACTGGAACATGGATTTTAAGAATAAAATTAAAAGGTTTTTTGTAAAATATAAAGGATAATGATAATTAAGATACTGTGGAAGTCACATCACTCAAGAGAGCCAATGTAGTTTTGGATAAAGATATTATATCACTATGTGGTGTAGAATGTTAAATTTTGGATTAAAAATTTAATTAGTTTACTAATTATATATTATCTATTTTTTATAGTTTAATATTAAAGTTACTAATTTGAAATATGGTTTAAAATATGGTTAGTAAGAGCTAATAAATTATATTTAAACTTACATTTTGAAATAAAATTTTTAAGAATTGAAATCATCACTGGTTTTAAAATATAATTTCAATGACCTAAAAGCACTTCTTAATACTCAAACTAATATATTGAAGGTATCCAAACATATTTGAATAGGTAAGAATGTAATAGTTTAGAATGATTTAAAATACATAAATACTCAAATTTCACACATGGAATTTATAAGTGATGTTTCTAAACTAAATAAAAAATTGGCCCAAATGTAATTTTTTGTGGTGTCACATGAAAATTTATTAGATATAATTAAATAGTTTATTAAAAAAATAGAAATGATAGGTTTGAAGAAATAATTTTTTATGTAAGTTAATAGAATGAATTTGTTGAAAAAAACTAATGAATATTTCTCGTATATTCATTCTTTAATAATTAATGATGTTAAAAGTCTTAGAAAACTTAAGGGGGATTGGTTTAAGGTTCTTGAAAAAAATCCAAGATCATACTTTTGATGTTATTCAAGCTCTTAAGGTTGTAACAAATCATTTATGAAGAGACTAAATTTAAAGACCCGACTTTAAATGTTACATTTTATATTGTTTTTGAACTAGAATTTACATTCCAGGATATTTTCCGATTAGAGTTTCAGAGAATTCGGAAAAAATCATACAATGTGAACCCATACATTACAAGTGGACAATTATACTCAGTATCCATTTTTTCACCAAAATAACCCCTTTTAAAATAAAACATGACTTATTTTCACAACATATATTCAATAATTCCATCATGAAAACATATTTTTTCTTTAACAGTCTTAGGACCCATGGAAAAAAATTTTAAACCATGGTATGAGAACAAAAATCTCAGTAAGGGATACACAAAGAAGTAAAACTATTAGTATTGTAAAAACATGAAAACCCATGGATACTTTATCATAAAGCAATAATTTCCAACCTTAAAAAGTAATAAATACATTCCTTTCAAAATAATCTCATTACGTACCATTTTTGAAATAAAGATATTAACATAAAACCACATAAATAACATATATTATATAAAGATAACTTGATATATAATCATACTTAAATGGAATAACCATGCTGTTTACATCCATACATGTCACTCTTATAAAGGGAATATCCCTACGACTGACTTCCATACCCAATGCATTGGAGGTTATAAAATAGCCACCCATCATTGGTTTGTTATGGAACAACCCATCCTTGGTTTACCACGTATCCATCAATTAACTTTCTATGTAAAATTATATAAACATACCACATAAAATATTTCAATTTTCATCATTTGACTCATAAAATTTCATTTTCAGTAATAAGAAATCATTTAAAGATATTTCAATACCAAAATTCCCCAAAAAGGGAATAAGTTATTTCTTTTTCATTTAAAATATATGTTTAGGATTTTAAAGGATTCCAAATATCAAAAAACAATTATGGTGTGGGAGAATTTATTATCACCATATAAGTTAAAACAAAACATTCCTTTTATCATTTGTAAAGAAATTAAAATCTCAATATAAAAATATTCCATTTGAATTTTTTTTAATGAAATTAAAAATAGACATAATATTTCCAGTATAATCCTTTTATATCTATATAAATAAATATGTAAATTAATATTAGGGATAAAAATATTTGATAATTAAATCTTTAAACATTCAAGGTGTCCCAATCCACTTTGAACATTTAAATATTAATATCTATGAATGAATATATTTACTAAAAAATTAAATAAGTATAGATAAATTAGTATAGATAAAATATGGATATGAAATGTTTTAGTGGATGTATATACACCTTATAAAAGAATAAATTTTCATATTTTCAAGAAATGCCTCCATGAAAAGAGATTGAGACGAAGTCCCTTACCCTGAGTTTGAATCATCATGTATGTTATTTGTCTTCAAAAATAACAAAAATAGGTTAATTTATACTTTCTTCAAAACCTTTTTATTTTTATTATTCCCTTTATATAATTAATTATCTTTTTATAAAAACTAATTAATGATTAAATTTCATATTAGATGGTTTTGACAATATTCAGTACTTGAGTTAGAAATAAATTTGATATGATGTGAAAAGTACATATGTTCATGAGTAAATCATATAAAAATTAATATTCATGATGTATTAATCACAATTATACATTAATTATAGATTAAAATCAAACCATTTATGAATGGTTATGAAAAATGAACAATGTTATAGTTATGGAAAAGGTAGGTAGTACGCATGAGTAACATTTCCATTTTTCAATGATCATTATGGAAAGAATTTAATTATAATTTTACCCTTTTATAATTATATAAATAAAAATAATATCATATTTACCATTTAAATATACTTATATATATCATACTAGTGATGTGGAGAATAAAAATGAATCACATCACTTCGTGGATGTGATAGTTCACAAATACGCATGAACGACGTTATCATTTTTATATGCATGGAATGGTAAGAGAGTGAATTATAAATTAATATTTAATAATGATATATATGTCATTAATATCATATATAAACATTAATTAAATCATTAAAACCAGTCTTGAAAGACAGTGATCAAAAAAGAACTATATCGGTTCGCGAGGCGGTAGTCCGCCGTACAGATGAATGAAAAGTTTATTTACCATTTGATGAAATTGGAGATGGATTTAGGTTATGAAATTAAAATAATAAAATCAATTTTATATTTAGTACACTTGTGTTTTTATTTTATCCTAGTTTAAAGAGATTTGAAATAATTGGAAGAAGAAAAAAATAGAAATACTTATATAAAAACACTACTTTTCCTTCAGATGATCACCTTTATTGACACCTTAATTCTTATAAAGGATGCATTTATGCCTCAACTAAGGCCTCAAGAATTTGGGTAGGGATTTTAGTAATTCTATTTGGGTAGATATATGGTGAAAAAATGGGTTTTTAAGTGTGAGTTAAAAATATGAATGGGTACCCTTTTATAGGAGTGGGTAGGGGCACTCTTGGAATTCTCAAAATTATTATATTAATATAAATTAATTTTCTATTATAAATTGATAAAAATTAAATTATTTATAATTTAGAATGAGTTTGGGTCTAAATACATTAATAAAATTAAAATTATAAAAGTTTTTTTTTATTTTTTAATCCTTTTATTTGTGTTTTAACACTTTTAACTCTTACCGTTTTATCAAGTAATTTACATATTTATGGTCAATATAATTACTATAAACTTACTAAAGACCTAAAAAGAGTCATTAAAGAAAATTTTTGAATTAAAAAAATTATTTGATTTTTTTAAATTTTTTTGAATTTTAAATCATCTAATAAAATATTTATTTATCTTAAAATCTCATAAATTTTAATGTTTGTCACTATTAAATTATTGAATTTTTAAAAATATCATAAAAACTTGATTCCTTATAAAAAACTAATCTAACTCATCTATAACATGTCTAAGTCATACTTAAAATTCTATTACAGAATTAAATATTTAAAATTATATTTATTTTAATATTATTAATATCATTTATTTGATTCTTGCATTAATAAATCAATTATTGCATCATCATTGTGTCACAATTAAATATAACTATTTATTTTATAAAAATTAGAAATAAATAATCATGATGTAGATAAACATTTTATCTTTAATATTACTATTTATAGTTTAATTTATCTTTTATATAACCCTATATTAAAATGTATTTACTTATTAAAAATATAAGTATTGAATTTATAACTTATCTTCAAATAAAATATAATAAATATCATATTCTTACCCAATTGGATTAAAAAGGTAATAATTTCATCCCAAAGTTTTTTTTGTATAAAACAAATCATCAAATGAAATTAGGAAAATAATTAGAGTAATTTTAAAATATTATAATATTATTTTATCCTTAATTACCCGATTTAATCTTAATTGTGTTAAATAAAATACTAAAGTTACTGTTCAACTAAAATTAAGTTGATAATATCAGACCAAATATTTCATACTAATTACAACCATGGATTTTAATTTTAAAAAATTAAATTCAAAGAAGAGATAAAATTACATTTAATGTTAATCCCACAGACTTGGTGAGAAAGCGGGTAAAAAAGGTCGAAAGTTCTATAAAGTTTCATATCTAATTTCAATATAAAAATTAATCCAATGAACTAAATTAGATTAATTATTATATTATTGATCTATTTTGACTTTAAAAATTAGTTTAAATTATAATAATTACGTAAACAAAAAATTATTTTTTAACTACAATATAGTATTTTTCACTATTCATTAAAAAATAAAACTTTTCAGAAAAATAAAAAAAATTCACCCCAATATAATTTTTATATTCATAATTAAAAAATAAAGAATATTTTTTATAATATAATTTATAAAATTATAAAAAACTCTATTTAAAACAATTACTCTATCAAAGGCATCAAAACTGTATTTTTGGAAACATACATGTTTTAAGTGTAAACTGGATTTTATACTTATATTATGCCTATAAAATCTATTTAGATGAGTGTAATTTTTTTAATTAACATGTGTAAAAATAATATAGATAATTTTATTCATACTCTAGGAAAAAACTTCTAGGTGATAAATTCCACTTTAATTAATAATATTAACAATATATTATTTTTCAGTTTAACTCAGTCTTTCATGAAATATTAAGTTTTTAGAGAAACTCAGTGTTGTGTGTCATGTATTCTATCAAACATTGCATACTCATTAATGTAAAATTACCATACAAATCTTAAATATTAATTTATTTTATTCTTTATGGAGTATCATGTATGCTATCGAATATAGATTTTTCCTTCAAAAAAATTAGGTTGTTACATTCTCCCCCATTTTGGTAATTGAATCCTCATAATTTTTAATTCAGTCTTGGTAACTAAGGTTTGAATGTTCAAAATAAATTTATTGAAATCCCAAATTGCAAAAAGGATTAATAAAACTTCCACTTTAAAATAAATAATGGGAAATTAGATGGTCACCTGAGATAACACACACTAGGTTTCCATATAGGAAAATATTGAAATGGATGATAACATTAACTCTCAAAGACTAAGAGAGAGTGATAGAGAAAATAATAATTAGAAAGTTATCCATCACAAAACCATAAATATGTGATGGGTTAAAATATTATTGATAAAAGTAAAAAAATATTTTTTTTATCTCACGATAATTTTCATAGAGTTGATGAATTATTTTATTATCTAAACTAAGAAAATAATGAATTATACTAACATGGAAAGTAGAGTTTCATCTATTAATTAATTTCCACCACAAACTCATCCTTTTCTCCAAATGATGGGTATTTACGATGAATTTTTCATTCCATAATCACTAGAATCAACTTCTAGAGAATCACATTATCTACAAAATATTAAATATTTATTTCTATTATCTATAAACATTAAACAAAACCAAAAAGTTAGTACCAGATAAAATAATTTTCCAAAAATAATTAACCTTATTTGAAGAAATACTACTTTAAACTCCAAAATTAAACAGTAATACCCAAAGTTCAACATAGACCATCCAAAAAATAACTATCCATAAAATCCATCAAAAATAAAAACTTAGATTGAAACCCAAAATTTATATGTATTTGATTACATAATTTTACAAGATAAATTTTATGATTTATCTCCAAATGAAATCAATTACACTTAAAGTCTCACACCAAAAGAAATTACCCTACTCACATAATCTCTATGTATTCTATCCATTTCCATAAATAACCTGAATCACCTTAAGTCCATAATAAAATCATAGATTCTTACAAAATATAATGCAACATTTATTCCCTAAATTAAATAACATAGTATTCTATTTACCTTGGTCATATTGGTTTCCCAAAATAGCAAACGTTTTTCAAAATAACATTAATCACTTAATTATCAAATAATTGTTCTAATCACATGTTTATCTATTCGATAAAAATAATATTTGCAAAATAAAATTATTGTTCACCCATCAAATCATTTAACTGATAAGAATAAGTTATACTAACCAGGACTTCACATAGGCTAATGGTAGGTAATTCACCCTTATTTCCCTTTGACTATGAGTTTGATTCTCATGACCTTTCCAGATGTGACAGGTTTTCACCCATCATATGGGTTATCATTTTTATAAAACTCCATTGTTATAATCCTTATAAAATTATATAAATCCTATAAAAAATCTTAAAATAACCTTAATATTTATAATCTTTAATGGTTATCTCATACTAATAATTTTACATCACAAAATGAAATAAACCGTAATTAACTAAAAAATAAATTCCCTCAAAAAATAATATTAGTCTCTTTAAAATTTTATAACATAAAGCCTCAAAAGGGGTTTTTAAAATGCTAAACTTATGATGAACCATATGATTGTAATCCAATGATGATATACCTAACTCTTATAAAGTCATCCAAATCTCCAATGTTTTTTAAACCCTCCTTTGATACAAATTATTAAGACCCGACATTAAACATTACATATTCTAGTGTTTTTGAACTAGAATTTACAATCTATGATATTTTCGGTTCATAGTTTTAGATAATTAGGAAAAACTCTTATAATTTAAACCCAAACATTAAAAGTGGACCCTTATACTAAGTATATATTTTTTTCACAAAATAAAACCCTTTTAAAATAAAACATGACTTATTTTCATGATATAACTTTAATACTTCCATAATGACATATTTTTTGCCATTAAAAATCATAAAACCTATGAAATGAATTTTAAAACATGTACTACTAGAAAACTATGCTATAGCCATGGACCTACAACCACGGTTTTCCAAAACCATGTCTATAGGTATTTATACCAATGCTATATCCATAGTTTTATATAAAACCATGGCTATTAGGTACATTTTAGAAGGCTATAGCCCTAGTTTAGTGAAACCATGTATATAGAGTTTTTTATTTCAACACCTATAGCCCCAGTTTTGTAAAACCATGGCTACTAAGTGTTTTTAGAGGGATATAAACAAGGTTTGTGTAAAACCAAGGCTATAGAGTATTTTTCCAACTGATATATCCTTAGTTTGTAAAAGCGTGACTATAGAGTTTTTTCCTAGGGTTATAGCCACAGTTTGTTTAAAACTGTGGCTATAAAGTTTTTTCCATTTTTCTATAGAAACAATTTCTCAAACTGTGGCTATAGGCCTCCCGCCCTTTTGTCGGAAAAAATTAACTTGTGAAAAAAGAGAAGGAAGGGATATAACCATGGTTTACATGATATAGCCATGATTTTTAATAATAATAATATATATATACATATATATATATACACCCAAATTATTTCATGGTGTAGGGGTTCGGAAGATGGTGTCCATAGCGGAGGTACAAAGATCAAATCTGATAGGGCACATATTATTTTTTGGCTATAGTCGCGGTTTACATGGGTTATAGCCATGGTTTTCCATTATGGAAATAGATCTGTTTCTATGGTGCAAAATCTTGGCTATAGCCCAACTTCCATGGTGGAATTCTATGGGAGGTATTGCTACAGTTTGGAAAATAATGGAAATCAAGCTGTTTCCATAGTGGAAAACCATATAAATATCTCATAGAACCATGGTTATGCCATTTAGATATATCCTTTCCAATACATTCTGTGACCAAATGGAACTATGGGTATAGAATAATGCCACAATTTTGACCCCTATAGCCATGATTTTGATCCATGGATATAGAAAAAATTTCTACTTGTGTTGGGATGAGCCCAAAAATCTCCTTAAGTGATACACAAATAAAGAAAATTGTTAGTCTTGTGAAAACATTAATCCCATGGAAACATTATCATAAATTAATACTTTACACCCTAAAAATTTATTAAATACTTTATTTTGATAATAAGATCGTTACTTACCATTTTTAAATCAAAATATTACCATAAAACCATAGAAATCACATAAATCATATAAAGGTATCTTGGGACATAATCATACTTATATAGAATAACCATGCGGTCGACTTCTATACATGACACTCTTATAAATGGAATAGCCATACAGATGACTTCCATGCCCAATTTTTTGGAGGTTATAATATAACCACCCATATTTGGTTTTTCATGGAACCACCTGTCTTTGGTTTATTAGATAATCACTCATCATATTTCCATGTACCATTATATAATTATAATACCTAAAAGATTTCAATTTTCATCATTTCACTAATAAAATTTCATTTACAATCACAAGAAATCATGTCAATATATTAAAATAATAAACCCATTCCCAAAAACATTTTCAATACCAAAATACCTAAAAAATTTAATAATAGAATTTTTTCTCATATAAAAAAATGTTATGTCTTGTAGATTAATCCAAATATCAAAAAACAATTATGGTGGCTAAGAAGTCATTATCGATGTATACGTTAAAACAAAACATTACTTTTATCATTTGTATTGAGATATAAACCTACATATAGAAAGATTAATTTGCAAAACCTTTGAATGAAATTAAAAATAGACATAAAATTTCATTTATAATCCTTTTATATTTATATAAATAAATATGTAAATTAATATCACAGATAAAAATATTTGATCATGAAATCTTTAAACATTCAGGGTGTCTCATACCACTTTGAACATTTAATTATTAATATCCAAGAATTAATAAATTTACTAAAATATTAAAAAACATTTATGTAGATAAATTAATATAGATAAAATATGGATATGAAATGGTGTAGTGGATATATATACACCTTATAAAAGAGTAAATTCTCATATCCTTAAGAAATGCCGCAATAAAATAAGATTGAGACGATGTCTCATACCTTGTGTCTGATTCATCACATATATTATTTGTATTCATAAATAATAAAAATAGGTTAATTTATTCTTGATTTAGAAACTTTTTATGTTTATTATTCATTTTTTATCACTAAATACCATGTTACAACTGTTAAATAGTCATTTAAGTTCACGTCAGACGGTTTGACGATATTTGGTACTTGAGTTAAAAATGAATTTGATATGATGAAAAAAGTAAATATGGATATGATTAATTCATCTATTAATAATATTCATGACATATTAATAACATTTAAATATTAAATATACTTTTAAATCAAACCATTTTTGTATGGTTATGAAAAATGAACAATGTTATAATAATGAAGATAGTAGGCCGTATGTATGCATGAGTAACATTTCCATTTTTCATTGATCATTATGGAAATAAGGTAATTATCATTTTATATTTTTATAATGTAAAAAATATCATTAAAAAAATATTTATCATTTAAATATAATTATATATATATATATATCATATAATTGTTGTGGTGAATAAAAATGAATCACATCGCTTTGTGGAGGTGATAGTTAACATTTACGCACGAAAAACATTATCATTTTTATGTGCATGGAATGTTAAGAATTTTACTGATATATTAATATTTAATAATGATATATATGTCAAGAATATCATATATAAGCATTAATTCCAACATTATAACCGTTCTTGAAAGATGGTGATGAAAAAAAACTATATCAGTTCATGAGGTGGTAGTATGACGAATACATGAATGAAAATTTCTTTTCCCATTTGATTAAATTGGAGAAAGATTTAGGTGATGATATTAAAATAATAACATATTATTATATTTCATATACTACAATTTTTATTTCATCATGGTTTAAGGATATTTTAAATAAGTGAATGAAAAAAATAAAATAGAAACACTTAAATAAAAACATTACCTTTCCTTCGGATGATCAACTTTATTAACAACTTAATTCCTCTAAAGGATGGATTTATTCCTAAACTAAGGACTCAAGAATATGGTTATTAATTTTAGGAAGGGTTATGTTCAGATCTTGGAAAAACCAAATAGATTTTCAAGTGTGAGTAATAGAGATTAATTTGTGCCCTTTTATAGGAGAGGGGAGAAGAAATCTTGGAATTACTAAATGTATTAAATTAATATAAATCCATTTTCCATTACAAATAGATCCAAACTAAATTGTTTTTAATATATTATTATTTTGGGTCTAAATAAATTCATACAATTGAAATTATACTAGTATTGTTTATTTTTTAATTCTTATTTTTTGTTTTAACCCTTTCAACTCTTACTATTTTATAAATTAATTTACAATTTGAGGGTTAATATAATTACTATAAAATTCCAAAACAACCAAAAACGTGTCATTAATTAAGTTTTAGTCTTAAAAAAATTCTTTGGATGATGTTTATATATTTTTAAAATTTTTATCAATTAATAAAATATTATTTATTTTAAAATATCATAAATGTAAAGTTTGACACTATTAAATATATTACTTTTTAAAAATATCATGACAACATTATTACTTTGTAAAAACTACTTTAAATCATACCTAAAATTTCAATTAGTCTAAAAAATCCATGTATGGAATCAATTATTTAAAATTATATTTATTTTAATATTTTTAATATCATTTATTTGATTCTTCCTTTAATAAATCAATTACTGCATCATCATTATGCCACATTTAAATTAAATTATTTAATATCCAAAAATAATAATTAAATTATCATGATGTATATATATATTTTATCTTTTAAATGATTTTTTATATTAGAATTTATATTCTATATATCCCTTTATTAAAAATTATTTACTTTTTAAAAATATGTGTACGAAATTTTTAACTTATCTTTAAGTAAAATATAATAAATGTCATATTCATACCCAATTGGCTTAAAAATTTTATATTTTCATAACAAGGTTGATTTGGTCGAAACCCACTCATCTAATGAAATTATTACAAGAGTTAGTGTAATTTTATAATATTATAATATTATTTTTACCTTTAATTACCTAATTTACCATTAACTATGGTAAATAAAATACAAAAGTAACAATTAAAAAAAATTAAGTAGATTATATTAGACCAGAAATTTCATACTAATTAAAATAATGTATGTTTCTTTTTCAAAATCCAATTCATAGAAGTGTGAATATTAAGTTTAATGCTAATCTCACAGACGTGGCGAGAATGCAGTTAACAAGAATGTTAAAAAGTTCAATAAGTTTTCATATCTAATTTCAATATAAAATTATTTTAATGACCTTAATTATATTAATACATGTATTATTGACCTATACTGACTTTAAAAATCAGTTTAAATTATAATAGTTACTTAAACAAAAAAATTGGATTTTAACTTCAATGTAGTATTTTTCACTATTCATCAAAGATAACTTTTCAAAAAAATACAAAAAAATCACCCTATGATAATTTTGATATTAAAAATTCAAAAATGATGTTTATTTTTTCATATAGAGTTTATAAAATTTTCAAAAACTTTTTTTAAAATATGTGCACCATCAAAAGGCAATAAAATTTCATTTTTGGAAAAGTACATTATTTAAGCGTAAAGTAGATTTTATACTTATATTATTCTTATAAAATCTATTTAGACGAGTGTAAAAAAAATTTAATAGAAACATGTAAAAATAATACAGATAGTCATATTAACACTCTAAATAAACAACTAGGAGATAATTTTCAATTAAATTAATAATTTTAGCAATATATAATTTTTCAGTATAACTCAGTCTTACATGAAATCGTATGTTTTCAGAGAAACTCAGTTTTTCATTTCATGCACTCTATCAAAAATAGAATCCCATTTAATGTAAAATTAATATCTAATTTCTAAATAAGAATAAGTATTATTCTTTGTGGCGTATCATGGACTCTATTAAATAAAGAGTTTTCTTTTAAAAAACATAGGATGTTACACTAAATATTCTTTTACACCTAAATCTGAACCTTCTACTGAAGTTGAAGATAATCAGGCCACATATGGTATTGGTGTAAAAACTATAAATAAGGTTATTAGAATTCATAATTTTTGGAAAAAATATTCATACTAATCTTAAATATGAAGATGAAACTAAAACCAAGTCTTCTAAAAATGTAAAATGAAATAAAAAATGAAAATAAATTATTGTTTATACATTTCTAGTTGATCCAAAATCAAATGAAAAATAAAAATAAATGTTTTGATAAATTGTTGATGACATTTAAAAATATTTCAAAAAAAAATATGTAAGAATTTAAAAATATAATGAAAACTCATGAAAGCCTTTTTAGGATTTTTAATTGAACGATCCAACAGGTTGAAGATAATTTAAATGTGTTTATAGAGAAAGATTTAGATAGGTGGAAATTGAAAATTAATCAGTTTTTTTTGGTGTTGGGAGAGATGATATGAAAGAGATTCAAAAACTATATGGATATATTTTATGGTAATGTTATGAGGGTTTTAATGAGTTTAATAAGGATGAAATTATATCATTGGAATGTATATTTGGAAAGCAATTATAAGAAATCATAGAAAATATTAATCTTGGCACTAACGAACCTACCACACCACCATCTTCTAGGGATCAGTTATATAAAATTATTGGTCTAAATAAATTATTTCATGGTAAATCTATGAATTTTCCTCATTTCTAAAGGATATGATACATTTCCATTGAAAAAACGTCTCCACTAACTTTTTTACTAATATATGACAGATGATACCATATAAACATCAATTTCCACCAAGTTCCTCTCAACCATAATATCCTATAAGATTATATTTCAAGAAAAAAAAATATACTAAGGAGAAATAAGATAAATAATCAAAAAATATTGATCAATTTTTGATAAAATACAAACAAAATTTAATTAGATCTTAGGATATTGGATTTGAAGGAGACAAATCTATTGGTCACTGAGGTATTCATGAACCAAATTTAATTCCCCCAAATAATTCTAGAAAAATTATTCTTTAAGTAGACCTGTATATCTAAAACCATCTAAACCCGAACATTCTAATCCAAAGACCAAATGATTCTATGTTTAGTATGTTTATATGACTGTTTTTCTACTGTTATCAATTACTAAAAGTCAATGCTATTTTTTTCATCTTAGTGTTATATTCTCATAATTTATATTTTATTATGTAAAAATGACCATGTTAATCATTTACATATTTTTTTTGTTAATATAAGAAAATGGGATGAATTATACTAAAACACAAAATTTTATTTATCTTCCTGATCTATTGGCTAATAATTTATTATATTATATATCATATAATATATAAATGTTTTTTCTATATTTTATGAGATAAAATATCATAAAAAGGTGGATATTGTTGGATAATTACTGTGATCCAACATTAACTAACATATTTTAGTTTTTATGATCACAAAATCCCTAATTTATTTTAAAGATGTTTTTATTTTGATCGAGTTATAGATTATATATTTATTTTTTAAGGAGTTACTCATTGTGAAATTATATCCACTATATTATTCATGAAATCTTTTGAATTATTTTTACAAATATAATATCCTACATAATTTTTAAGTTACTTAAATGTAAATAGAACATTTTAAGAGTCACTCTTATGTGAGGAATTTTTTAATGTGAAAAATATTACATATCTATAATTTATTCTCACACAGTCAATGTAATTTAGAGATTACTATTTTTTAAGGGAAACCAACTAAGTATAATATCTTATATAGAATAATTCTAATCATTCATAATCAATTTTACGATCAATTTATTCTTACAAATATGAATTTATACAAATTAAAGTTCCATACATATTAAATTATATTCAAAATTTAATATTATGTGAAGATAAATTTATTCATATGGAATATAAAAGACTTATCTAAAAATTTATAGACTCAAGGGAAGTTAATTTATTCTTATATAACATATTTGTTTCGATAAATACCTTACACATAAGTTTAAAATGGTTTTATTCATTCTTAATTTGAATTTAAATACCTTTTCATGGAATTATCCTCCTTCTAAATTAAAAGAAAAATATTCTCTCAAATTTGAAAAGGGTTGTGAACAAAGGTGTAATATTAGTAAATTATGTCTAATATTAATTTGTGCTATTATTTTAAAAGACTAAATATTTTTTATCATACAAGAAGATTTATATTTTCAAGGACATGATTAAGGAAATATTTTGACTTAATTAAATTTTAATTATTTTCCATATAACCTCATGTTGGTGAAGGAAAATAATTATTCACATAAATGTTTTTCAATACACACTAACTAATAAAATAATACTCTTGTGATTTTATATTTTATTCTAAAAGAGTTTTTATTCATATTATATATATTATATAATTGAACAAATGAAACAAGAATAAGTATAAAATAATTCCATTTCTATGTGTTCTTAGAAATAATCATACAAATAAGAATCAACTTCAGAGTTACACTTTGGGGATGTATTTTATATAGAGAATATTCATCATTGAATACTTCTTTTTATATAAAATATAATGTTGTTGTTTTCAATAAAATTACATTTATTTATATTTTTTTTATATTCAAGCTTTTTGTACTAAACATGGGTTTATGGATAAGGATATTTATTATATAAAAGAGCCCATTAAAATCCCTTTTTATAATTTGTAAAGGACTAAGGGTCAGATGGTTACACTAATCTATAAAGATCCTTAGTAAAAAGATCTAGGAAAAATCACCAAATATACATTTAGAATTAGTGGAATGGAGTATAGGATTATCTTGGAGACCCCAAACCACTATAATAATCATTTTTATCTTTAACTTCATTTTCATCACATTATTCCACTATATATCTAATTAATGAAAAGAAAAACAATTAAATATTTAATTGAAGAGAGAAGTTTTAGTTTTTAAATTGTGAAATTTAAGAACTAAATTCACCCCACTCTTAATTCATTTTAATCAATATGGAATGAAAAATATAAGACTAACACTATATAAAAATTGTACCTAATTTTACAATTATTTTTCAGAAAACACTCCTTTATTCAAAAAAATCATATAAAGTTTTTAATTGATAGAAATGGTGGAAGAATTCACAGATTTATTGAAGTGAAAATAGTAATGAGGAATATGAAATAAAGTATAAAGATTAAAATATAGTAAAATCACAAAAAGTGTTTTTTATCTTTGAATGCTATGAACTATTGAAGATTTAAGATTATTTAATAAACAATTATACCTATCAACAAAAAACATCCATTGAGAATAAAGAAAAAACAATTCTTGATAAAAAAACCCTGATTTAAAATTATCTTCTTGGTAATTTATATTACTATTATAATATCACCATTAATGAAGATGTACGTTGGTGTATTAAAGATGAAAATAAAATAAGTTTTTCATTAATTATATAATAGTATTTGAACATATTTGAAATTTTTTCTGGATTATTAACTCACAAATTTTTGATTTGGTGTTTATTTTCATTTACAATGAAATATAAAACTATTAAGAGATAATATAAATAATGATGTGTTTGAGGAAGATTATTTTATTTCTAGCATGAAATGAATGGTCTTTTGATGGTAGATCACAACTTCTTGATTTTAATTATTTTGTGACATCTCATTCATTAACGTTTCCTTCTCATATACTTATCATGATCTTTAGTAGAGAGTTTGGTGTTGTTATTTTTTGGAAGACTAATATCTTATTTTGATATTTTCTCCATTAGATGAAGTATTAATATTCAGATGATGAGTTTTCCTAATAAAGTATATGTATGGTAAATAATTACTTTTCTAATATTATTCAAAGTAAAGTTAGTAGAGAAATAATTAAAATGTGTTGTGATTATCAAAACCAAGGAAAAATTGTGTATATTTGAATGCTCAATTGTATCCTTGAAAATAGATTCATATGATGTGAGGATTTTATGGGCCACACAAGAAACACAAATTTATAACTCCTAGAATGCATCTCGGGAAGGTTAATAGTGCTATATCATTAAGATTATTGCTAATAAACTCACCGATGAATACAATTATATCTTATTTTTTTCAATATTTCAAGTAGTAGTAAAATAGAGGTGGGTAAAATAAAAATAGAAATTAATCATAAAATATAGGCACATTAAATATAGTTAAGAATAAAAGCTTTAATTTTAGGATCATTTCTATAGGCACCCTTAATGTATTACTCTAGTAAGTCTCATCTATGGTCAACATTCACACTCCATCGTATGTATTAATGACTCTCACAAAAAATTTGAAAGTGTTAATGAAAATATCAACCACCTACTTCATATATAACCAATAAAATACTCATCTACCAAGATATCACCCAAGAAGCTCCCCTATAATTCTCCCATATCTATTTACCACTCAGCCACTGAGAAACTACTTATAACCGAGTAAAGGAATGAGATATAATTTAATTATTTGGGGAAAAAATATATAAAATAAAGGGGAATAAAGACTATCACCAACCTCTCCTCACTGAAGCCTATGAATTTATAGAGTTACAACCAATCATTTAATATAAAATTACATGGACTCAAGAAGAATCACAATTGTGTTTACATAAAAACCCTTGGGTTTTCTCTCTATGATCATTGAGGTTTAGATTACAATATGAAAATAAAATAAATGAAATTATAAAAGAGATGGAGGTAACATAATTATAACACAAAAATAGAGTGAGTTGTTATTAATAAAGAAATAAAAAATATGATAAACCTAGAGTACATAAAACCACGATCAAATAACCAAGGGACATAATCCTCTCAGATGAAATGGATAATTATTTTTAAGAATCAAGGGACTTATTCATCATTATGGTGGAGTTTAGTGCCACAGAACTCCTCCCCCAGATTTCCTAAATGTGGAATAGTTGAGAGTATAGATTTATTTATGAAATAATTCTCATGAATCTTTATGAGTGTGTGGAATTAATTCAATTACTCCCATTATATTGATTTAATATTATTATGGATAATTTCCATGTGATAAATAATATAGATATTTCCCAATTTTTGTATATTACTTAAATAAGAATTTTATTGACTATTTTTTTTGATACATAATTTAATTTTCTTAATTTTATATTTAATCCCACAAGACATCAATTTTCTTGGTTTTTAATGTGAAATGATTTGAAGAAGTGTCATACAAGGGGACTAAACATGAATTAATGCAATTTAGGTTCACCTGATGTAGGTATTAGAGCGTGGTAATGAACCTTATATAAGTAGAGAAGTGGATAGTTTAATCACACGCGATCTGTATCATAACCCAAATCTCCTTACACAACACCTGGATAGGGGTTTGGAATTTTACACAAGAGATATCTTATAGGAATGATTTTGATGAAATAACAGTTCATTCTGACATGAAGGGTGTGACCCAACTCACCTTATATGAGCAGTAGAATGACCCTTTTATTCTTGTATGAGTGTAATGTTAATCTAACACAAGGGTTACACAAAGTATTTAATCTTAAAAAATTAATGGGGAAAAAATTATTCATACATGAAGGATATAGATTAATCTTACACAAGGTGGATTAAATCTAAATTGGGGCATATTTTAATATAATATGTGGATTGTTCAGGGAAGATTATGCATATGATATCCCTTGGTTTGGTGATATTTAATTGTGAGTCAAATGAATTTTTATTTTTATGTAACACCCTTTTCCTTAATTTAATTCACATTCAATACATATCCCTTTATTTTTTAATAACAATTAGCGACTATTATAGATAAATCTCCTTATATAAGTGTTATTACCTTTTTATTAACATTAAACCCATAGAAGTTGTGATTTAATATCACATTAGAACTTTAAATTAAAAATTAATATTATTCATCCCTTTGAAATTACCTTCAACCATCCAAAACCTTTTTAAATCATTCTGTAATTACACGTAACTACTAATTTCTACATGAAATTCATCAATCCCCAACAATATTTATAGGCTCGTTATTATAATTATTTATTTTAAAAATAAAACAATTAAAAACCATAATTTAAATGCTATTACAAATAAATTACAGAATATTTACAAGTATAAAAAATGAATATATTCTATAGGTTTAGTGAAAATATGGATTGAATTATCATTACAAAAAATAAAATATAAATCTAAAATATTAGTTCTCATCACTCCCCCAAATTGAGGCCATGATACTCCCCGATAATTCAAATAATTCAGGAAATAATATCTAACCAACCAACATAAAATACATAAAATAAAAACTAAAAAATATACCATTAATCGAAAATTTAATTTTATCTTGAATTATATATAAATTAGTCCCAATTCCTCATTTACTTTTACTAAATCTTTAAACCTTTAAATCAATATAATCATCTAAATTACCTACCTCATATATTTTTTCCTTATTCTCTATAGGAACAATTAATATGGTGTTATGTTCAATCATAGAATGAACATGATCTACTGTATTCTTTTCAAAATCCAAGCTTCCCTACTACTAGATTAAAATCTTCTACTTAATAAGAATTTTAATAGGTTGTTTTAGGATTCAAGGGCTAATTGGATTTAATGTGAAAATTCATAGGAATAAGAGGAATTTTAAATATCTAAAAAAACTAAATGTTATAATTCAATCCATTGTAAAAAAAAGAGAATATACTCATGCTTCTCCTCACTAATGAAAAACCCCCGAAACCCATTCCCCTTTATTATTTTTTTGTCACAACCAAATCAGTGAAAAATAGGGAATATTCATCCTTTAATATATATATATATATATATTCTTTTATTATAATTGTTTATATGTATATATTTTTTCATATACACCTTTTCCTTATATAATAATAGGGGATCATGTATAATAATTATAGATTCAATCTTGTTAACCCACATTCCAAAACCAAATTCATAGCCCCCATATACTCATCCCCAAAATAGTAAACTCCCTTCTATGATTCCCAATGAACAAACCCTAATCCTTATGCTCAGATAAAATCAAAACATAAAATTCATTGAAAATATTGGTACATAGGTATTAATATATCTTGAAATACAGCTTACTTAATAGGTTGTTTATAGTTTCAGAATCTTAAAGGGGGTGAAATGTCAAGGTGTCCAGAAAAATGAATTTTACAATGGATTTTCAAATTAATGATGGTCTCAATCATATATAAAATAGTTTAATCCAATAACTTAAAATAAAAATAGTGTAAAGTTATAGTTTAACTACATAACAAGAGGCTCTCATGAAATGGATTACAAGGAATAATATAAAAAATGAGTTCATAATTTCTCTTAGACAAGGAATAAATTTTTTAGGCAACCATGTTTTTATGGGACATTCATTTCAAAATTACTATAATGAGTTAAAGTTCATAAAAATAGTAAAACAAATCACATCACCAATACTTTTAAATTAAAATATATTTAAATTTATGAAATTATGAAGATTTAAAAAGGAATTTTCATATGCATAGATAACATTGAAGATAAAATTTATTTCAAAAAAAAAGAAAAATCAAAACATAAAACATTAAGTAGAAATTCCATATGTTGACCCTAAAAATATATTTAGTTACCCCATACTCATCCAATAATAATTTATTTAGGTCCAACACAATGCACACAATATAGGTTGTGATTAAATAACATTTTAAGAGTTTTATAATTGAGTTATTATTCTAGTTGAATCCTTGAGTTAAGCTCATATTACTTTTCACTTGTTCTTTTATAAGTAAAAAGAAAACATAAACTTGGGATTTTTTTTCAAATAAATAATAAAAAAATGAAAGAGGGAAATTAAGAGACTCTTGGATCATTCCAGAAAATGTATTTGAGTTTTTAACTACCTACAAATATGTAGTTCTAGTGAATCAACCCCAATATAAAGGTGTGTTGGGTTTCTTTTATAGAAACCACCACATGATTTTTCTTCCAATTCCCATCAGTAGAAATTGGTGTGTATGTATCTAATCAGAAAAAAATATCAAATCCCAAATTAACAAATAATTGGAATTTTAATATGATATAGAAAGATAGGTAAGGTGTCTCCATTTCATTTATTGTTTCCCCCTCTATATCGTAGTATTTTTCTTATTTAGGGAGTAACAGATTATTTATAGTTATCAAGTATTCATATACTTATTATCTAGCTACCTTATTTGTGGCCTTTTTTTACTGTCTAGGGATGGTTCTAATAGTCCCAAACTCATATTAAGAAGATAGGTGAGATAATTAAATAGTTTTACTTGAAAAATTATAAAGAATTATGAAATAAAAAGCTCATAGAAAAACATCATATTTTAATTACAAATAAAATATCACTTTTTTGGGTGTATATTCTAATTGTTTCACTATTTAGCGATGTTATAGGCAGAGCCAGATCTGAAATTTCAAAACATATAGAGTTAAAACTTATTTCATATAGTCAAAAAAAATATGAATCCAAATAATTTGAAACCTCATCAAGTGGATCATCCTTGAGATATTTCTCTTACTTGATAACCTTTTGAAGGATTTATTCTTTTGTATTCACACATGGAGAGCCCACTGAGTATGTCATTATGTTAATAGGAGTGGCATGTCTGATTTTTTGAGCATTTATCTTTATTTAATTCCAAAAAAATGCCTTTTACTTCAATCTTATAAATCATATATGGTGTCTCTTTTATTCCTTCATTCAAATATGCCTCTAATCCAATATTTTTTTACCACTATCCTACCAGTCATACTCTAACCATGATGAATATACATCATTAAGATAAGGATGGTTTGTTTTCAAGTGAATTTTAGAAAATTTAAAAACAAGTAAATGAAGAGTTCGATCAATTTTCTATAATGTTTTACCCAATATTTATTTTTATCCATAAATTTTTTCAATAAGGATTATTTAAATTTAAAGGAGTGAAGGATTTTCAATTGTTTCTCCCCTCTTTTATATCTTCCTGAGCAATAAAGTCGAGAATTTATTCCACCACTTCTCCTTTTTTTCTTTTTGTAGTCCTTAGTCCATGTAGGTTTGGTGAGTGGAGGATATCATAGATATTATTTACTTTAATTGGATATCTAACCTTGTTTCTCTAGAAGTTGTTGGTTTAGTATTAAGGAAATAGTTTCTATCTCTGGAATCACCTTTGAGGTACATTCTTATATAACATCATTGAATCAGTGATTTTATAACTAGAAATGAATTTTTTCATTGGTGTAGTATAATTCATCTGCCCATCTATTGGTATACACTGGTGGTTTCTCATGCTGCTTTAGTAGATATTTATCCTTGAATTCCTATGTGAAGAGAGGTTAGTTGGTTCAAAAGTTTTATTCCATAGGAAAATATACGTCTTCAGTAATGATTTTATCAATCTCTTTTAACTAGAAATAAATATCACAATCCATTATTAAAGAATGATCAAATTTTGGGATTTATCCTATATTGAAATAAACAAATAAATAAATAAATAATAAATAAAAGAAAACAAAAAAATGAAAGTAAAGAATTTATACAAATGTGAAAAAATAATTAATTCTTAGTTGGATCCCTGAAAATGGAACCAACTGATGTGAGGATATCATGTGACTAATAATCAACAACAATTTGTATCTCTTGGAATGCAAATGGGGAAGCTAAGAAAATTAATCTCACAAAGTACTGATCCTATACACTCACTAATCAATGAAACTTTTATTTTATTTTTTTATATTTAATGTATAAGATTAATGGTGGTGGTTAAAATGAAGTAAAAATAAAAACAAAATGTAGACAGATAGAATGAATTTAAGATGAATGGTTTGGATCTTAGGATTAATGCTATGGGAACTTTCACTCCATTTTACTAATTAGACATATTTATAAAAAATATTCACACTCTAATATATGTATGAATGTCTTTCACTGAATATTTGAATGTGTGAATGGATAGATTACCCACCTGCTTCACATGGAGCCAATAAAATAATCCCCTGCCACGAGATTACGTACTATGTCCTCTATATTGTTCCCATATATATTCATCACTTGATCAATGAATTACCACCTGGGTAAATAATAAAAGTAAAGGAAAAGAATTAATTTGAGGAGAAAATAAGATAAAAGTAAGGACAAGAAGCATTGTCACCAACGTCTACTCTTTACAATGATATAAATTCTCAGTGTTAGAATGAAACATTTAATCAAGAATTTCAAGGACTTATGAAAACTCATAACATATGTCATATAAAATCCATGTTTTTATCTCTATGATCATGGAATTTGATATTATTATATGAAATTAAAATAAATCAAAATAGAAAAGTGATAGGGAGAGAAAAAAATAGAAGAAAACAAAATGAATTATTATTAATATCAAAATTAAAAACATATAAAACCTACTCTATATAATTCCATGGATTAAGAGACATAGATGTAAATCATATCAAATGAAATAGATAATGGTTATTATAGGAATCAAGGGAATTATTCTTAATTATGGTGAATTTTAGTGTCGCACATCTCTTCTCCTGGATTTCCACCCTATGGACTAATTGAGGGTAGGAATTTATTCATGGATCACATCACATGAATCTTCTATGGTGTGAATGATTCATTTATTTACTATCACGTTCTCAATTGAATATTGTAATGGATGAAGGTTATGTTGAAGTTCATGTAGTTCTTTCCCTAATTGGGAAGTACAATTGAATATGAATTTGATTTACTTAAGATGGTATACCCCTCATTTCCATTGTGTTAATTTATATTTAATCACACAAAATAAATGTTTTATGGGTTTTTAATATAATATGACCATAATATCGTCCATATAAGGTGAATGAGAATGCATGAGTTTATTTTGGGTTCACTTTATATAGGTCTTGGAGTGAAATAATGAATATTAAACAAGAAAAGGAGTGCTAAATTTGATCACTTCTGAGATATTAATTAGAAAAACTCTTCTTACATAACTTTTGGATGGGTGTTTTTAATATAACATTAGTGGAATACTATGATAATGATTTTTATGTGTCAGTATTTCATTTTAAATTAAAGGTTTTAGTTTTTCTCACCTTATTCAAGTTGAGGTACTACCTATTTATTCTTTAATGAGTGGGAGATTAATTTGATGTGACTGATGTATTGATATGTCATTCTTACACGAAGAATGGGGAAGGGCTTATTAATAAATTAGGTATAAAAATTAATTTTATGTGAGGTGGATCGAATCAAATATCAGGTGTATTTTATATGATGTGTGGTATTTTTTGAAAATACTATTCATATGAGAGATCCTAGCCAGGTAATCTTACATAGAAACTTAGATGTAGTTTTATTATGATATATGGCCCTTTGAATTTTTTTACTCACATGAAACACATACCCCTTGATTTTTAATCACATACAAAAACCATTTTGTCTTGTTATCCTTATATAGGCTCTCTACTATTTGGTTATTCACATGCATCCCTTAGAAATTGTGATTTAATATCACATGGGCACATCAAAACCTAATTTATTGTTAGAAAACCATTTAAAACTACCTTTACTCACCAAAAGCTTCTGATAATTAGAATTTAATCACACAGAACTATTAATTTTCACATTAAATTCATGAAAACCAAAAAATCAATATAGGATTTTTGTTTTGAATAATTTTAAACTTAATAAAATAATTAAAAACCATGTTTTAAAGCCTTCTACAAATTTGTTATAAAATATTACAAAGTATCAGAAATTAATAATTTTCCCAGGTTTAGTAAGAATATTTAATGAATTATCATTGAAAAATCAGAATAAAAATTTAAAATATTTGTTCTTATCAGTATTCAACGACTGACCCAAAAATATCATCATTTTTTATGATCAAAATACATGGTATATTTAAAACCATAATCAAATTTTCATAAAAATAAATGAACAAACTTCATTTTATTTGAATAAATTTACTTGTTTTAAATATTACTTACCTTTTATTTAAGTTTCTCTAAATTTGTTATTATAAAAAAGAAAAATTGGTAAAATAAAAATTATATAAATTCAAAGATAAGTAAATATATTGAAGCAACATTAGTGAGAAAACAATACATGTAAAAAAATAGAAAAAATACAATAAAAAAATAATTTACCATCAACTTAAGATTTTCAAGATCTTAATAGAGTTATTTTACTTTATTCTTGTTGATATCATGACACTTGAGGTGATCTGACAAAACAATTTGTCTTATAGGTTCTCACTTCACAGATTTATGAGGTCTTGGATGAGATTGAAATTCTCATGTTAAAGATAATAAATTTACAGTGTAAGGGTATCATATTAAGGGTCTTTCTTAGGTGAAACATGAAAGGAGGTTGACTAGTTTTAATGGTTTGTGATTATGATGATTAAAATGGTATTGATTTTGGGAATATGATCATTGCAATTTATAATATATATAGTGTCCACTAATTTTAGAAACCATAGTGGTTTAAGCATTTTGACTACGGTGGAAGGGTCAGTTGTGTGTAGGAAAGGTTTGGTATGGGAACAAGATGAGTGTATTGAGGGTTTGAGGTGATGTTATGATGGGTGTATGGTTCTAACTGATAGGTGGGGTTGGGGTTTTCATCCGAGGAGAATGAGGTTTTAGAGGGAAAGGATGAATCGATCAAAAAGAGACTTATCCAATATTTTCTTCATTAAAGCTATGATATGAAACATTTATAGGTTATATTATCCCATTAATTGATAATTTTGTATTCAATACACATTTTTAGTTACGTTTTTAAAAACATGCTCAAAAGGATGAAATTAAACCTTGGGATAATTGGACAACATGTGTTTATTTTTATGATAACTTAGCTACACTGATCCATTTCATAATATTCATTTTTTAAGATTCACGGGTCATAAATATTCAATTCATTCAACTAGAGAAAATGATGGATCCAACCACAAGAGGTTCAATGGAGCCCAACAAATAGGTGAAATTATTGGTTACACATATTGGGACAATATTTTTTAAATAGGCCCTAAAATGGGGTTGGAAACTATAATTGGAATAATTATTTTAGAATTGAAAAATTTTACTTGAATGAAAATAATTTTAAAAAATTTAAATTCAAGATTCTATTGAATATATTTCATTATAGAAATTTAAATTAGAGAAAAAAACTTTCTTGATCAACCCACCTATACTCATATAATTTGTACTTTTTTTGGGGCAAACTTGAGAAATTTCTCAATAAAATCACTCCATTGTTCATTTTAAATTTTAGAATGTCTAGGGTTCAGTTTTGATTGAGATCGATTGGTTTTTTTATCAATTTTTTCTCCTCCTCCCTCTTTTAATTCTAAACCTCAAATTGATCATGCTAGAGAGTTCTCTTTGATTAGATATAGAGTTATATGTTTATTATATTTTAATGATAATTGAATTTATTGGTTTATTTCATATTATAATTTAGTCATATTTTTTTTATACTGGAATGATCATAAAAAGTCAAAGGATCATCCATATCTATTATTTTAAGCATAATAAAGATCTTGTGCTTATTTTAGGGTGCTTTATTTTTCTCTCACACTTTCTTTATCATGATTGAAATTATGGATTTCATTGGTTGATAATGCATATAATATAAAACTCATTAAATTCCATGTTATTATAATGATAAAATTATAAATATTGAAAAAAATATGGTCACCAAAACACTTTATTAATGTGATGACTCAATGAGTTATTATCATATATTAAAGAATATATTATTGATTTTAAACTATCACCAATAATCAATATTATTTGATAAATAAAATACTATGTGTTAATCAAGTAGAAAGACATATAACACAGTTGATTTAGTAGTTATGAATCAAGGAATCACTAATATATCTTACATCCCTTGAGATAAATAATGGTTGAGAATTAAGGGACACTTACCAAGTTAGATCACAATTTATCCGACTTTTTATTTCTTTTAGTATTTTATTTATAATACTTGTATAAAAATTTTAAAAACCCAATTTCCAGAAGTTTTTTTTAAAAATTCCATAAGTATCAATCAATCATACTTGAATGTTATTTCACTTCCTTGATAAATGACCTAGGTTACTCTATACTTAAATCCTAGATATCTTAATTCAATTTTGATGTACTCGATGATTCGATTAAAATTTTGGGACCCATAAAAGGTGAGTTTTTTATTTGGAACCTTCTAATTCCTTGTTTCTCTCAGCTCACCTTCATTTTATTTTTCCTTTTTTCTTGACCAACTATAATGATTTGATTAAAATATGGTATACCATATTGATGTCACTTATTTATATTTAGTAAAAATTCGGTATAAAAGGTTTAATATACCATATAAAAAAGACTAACATAGTGTGAATGAGCCTATTTTTGTTAAATTAATTTATTTTGGTCATTTGGTATCCAACCCCTATTTTCATATTTCCCCCTTTCATTCCTTTATATTTTTATACTTCTTTTCTCACTATTTAATTATTTTAAATCTATCTTCTGCACTATATTTTTTTTTTCATTTATATATTGATATCACTAATTACATGATCAGTCCATCTAAAGTTAATTTACTTTAGAGAAACCAAAAAATTGAAAAAATGATTAACACAAAAAATCATGCTTTTATATTAGGGTAATGAAAGTCCACTAAGGATCACATTATAAAATAATATCAAGTGGATATCAATCAAACCAATAGTGAACCTTTTCCTGAAATTAAAATAATGGCAGGAAATAATTGGATTCTAAAAGGATTAATAAACCCCGATGTAGATTACCAAGATGTATACATACAATATCAATAATAGGTTGTAAATGTTGATCTTAGGTCCAACATTATCCATATTCTCCCTAAATTTCATGTTATTTCTTCTGAGGACCCATACAAACACCTTCTTTTATTTCCATATTGTGAGATCCAACATGAAATTATTGTGTATCATTGAGGAACTCATTAATCTAGGGGACTTCCCTTTCACTCTCAATGGTGTGGCTAAATGTTTTTTATACCATTGTTCTACTACTACTGGGGGATAATCTAACAGTAGATGAATCTATAAAAAGAAGTTTTTTACTTGGATTTTAGACCACGTTCATTAGAAAATAAATATGTGAATTTAAGAAAGCATAATAAGATAACCTTCATGAATATTGGAACTGATTTAAAATAAATTTTACTAATTTAAAACTCTATCAAATTAGTTACCAACTATTAATTCAATAATTTTATGAAGGACTTGTTCCCATGGAAACATTATTGATGGTACAATTAGTGGTGATCTGGTGAAAAAAATCCTACCACGGCTCATGAATTAATTTATAAACTTTATCAAAATAAACAACAATATAAGACATGTGTGACCACACCCTCTAGAGGTGTGTATGAGGTAAAAATTTCTAAACCTGAAAAAAGGTGGCCACTAAATTCAGTGAAATTCATACTCTTTTATGAAAAATGATCATAGATTAAGTCATTTCCCAATATTCACCTACTTATTTACATCATGGTATTTGTGATAATAAAACATATTTATCTGTTGAATTCCTCTAACTTCATGATTAATTTAATTCTTGTGGAAAAATATTTCGGAAGTATCCATTTCAAAAATAACCCCCATTCTAGAAGGAGAATTAAATTAATTATGTTAACTCTAAGTGGAAAGGGAAATAATAATATTTAAAATGGGAAAATTCTTTCAACCCTAATCATTCTTGGTCCCACCATCATAAAAAAATCATCATTATACTACACCTTATAATAATTCACCTTTATTACCCCTCATGTATAAACAAAGATGAAATAACCTAGGTCTATCACAAGGATTCATGAGATGATACTTAAAGTTTTTTAGTCTGATATGTTTTGTAACATTATATTTTGAATAACATAATGAAAATTTACTAACAGATTTCATGAAACAAAATTTAATCCCAATGAACAAAAATAAAAATGTAAATGATGACTCCTTGGGGGAATGGCTCAATCCATGTGTATTATTATTGTATTTGGATCACAATAGTTCAAATTCACTAAGTGAGGAATCATTTAGATTTTACACACATGTACCAAAATCTATCAGTTCATCTCTACATAATATTTATGTTCGATCATTTAATAATAGTTTTATTTATGATTAATGTGGGATTATGAGAAGAGTATGAACTCGATCTGAGTAGATGGGATCAATCAAATCTCATTATTCCTCAAAATTCCTCTTTTTAAACTGGAGATAATTTTGGGACAACTTAAAAATTCATGTAAATGAAGTATACCCATATTTATAATTAATTTTTGGGTTTAAATATTTACGTTTATGTACCAAAATTTACATTTAGGTATCTAAAGAAAATTAAAAAATATTTTCAACCATTATTATATTAAAAATAATTTTTGAATTAACGTATTTAAATGTTTTTAATAATATTTAAAAATTTGGATGTGAAAATGGTTCATCTTAATGGTGTCATAGGTATTCAAAAAAGAAATAATATAATAAATATTTTATTTTTATCCACAAAATTGAAAATATTTAATATCTCTTAAATTTAATTTAAAAATGAAATTATAACATAATTATGGTGACCAAAATCAGTGTTTTTTTCTAGGATAGGTGTAACATTTTTTGGGTTCAGGACCTAGATAACTTATTTTTAGGTTTTCAATTAAAAGAATTTTTAATAGACACCCTTGACTTAATCAAACCTTAAAATTTAATTTTATAATTTCTTTAAAGGGGATTATCGATGAATAGTGAAAAACCTAGATATATTCTTCATGTTCTTTATGGTCATAATGTTCTTTATGGTGGAAGTGGTAACAAACATAGATTGAGATAGAAGGGTGAAAGTAATGAATGTTATCCATTGAGGTAGGGAATTTCTATTTTTATTTTTCATTGTTATTATTTTAGTCAAATTATTCTTCTGAAGAATAAATATTTCTCCAATGATAGATCATAAAAAATTATTTATTTTATAATGACTCTAATATTTGATGAAAAACACATTATTCAGTTATTTTTTTTAAAATATTTATTTTATATTGGGGTAGACTAAACATTTTTTATTTAATTAATACATCCATATATTTTTTATTATTCAATTATCACATATTGTGTGGAATTAACATCGAGATAAATCCCCATGATAAGATAATTTTTAATTTTTAAATATTTTTCTTGGGTTATTATTCTAATTATACTTTTTATTTTGAATAATAAAATTCCCAAATTAATGAATTAATATTTTAATTATTGACATATTTTTAATGTTTATTATTTATATTTTTGTACATTAATTAATGAATGGAATTATTTCCCCCTATATCATGTCTCATAATTTTCATTTGAAATGAATGTGAGCCTAGTTTTTGGTGGATGGGCATTTCAAAGAAAAACATTATTAACTCTTTTAATTCTATAATTTCAATTTGATTCATTCATTGGTATGTGATGATACAATATTAAATGGATGATGATATGGGTTCACCTAAGGTAGTGGGAGCATGTAAGTGACATACTAATAAGGTTTTGAGCATGATTTTGATCTTAGAAGGTGAAAATAATTAAATGGATAATGATAAATGGCTAGAGAAGCTTTGCTGTGGTGTGATAGAGGCCTCAAAGGGTGTTGAGTATTATGGTAATGGTGTTGTGACTAGAGTTAGTAACAATGAAGAGAATCACGATGTGAAATGATAATATCTGTACATATTTGATATAGAAAACCCAAATGAGAAATTAATAGTCCTTCGGTCAAATTCCAAATTTGTGACTCTAGGGTTGAATGGTTTTATAAATATCATACACTATATGAGACCAGGTCACCTATCATGTTATTTGGGAATTAGTGCCTCAATATATACTATGCATACATGATAGGCCACTGTGTTACACCCACAAGACATTCAACAACTATGTCATGCCCATTATAAGGAATATCTTGGAATTTTTAGGCCATACATTCCAATTAACTAAATTCAATACACATCATGTATCCTGATGGATATGTTATGTACCAATGGTGATAAAACTAGACATGTATTTAGAGTACTTAATGACATTTCTGATGTGATCTCACACTCTTTGTACCATATTAGGACACATTTTGTAGATATTATTCATATTAAATGGACAATGATCACTTATGTATGACTACTGTCGAGGACTATATAGCATGTACAATATAGTACATGTTGTTTATAGGATAGTTATTAGTATTCTTCTTATATTCTCACCCAAGTTTCAATTTTGGATATATAAATATTCTTTTCTATGTTTTTTCCATGAATGAAATGATAATACATATCTTTTTATCAGTAGGGGATCATTTTAGAGGCATTCGTTCTATTAGAGTTTTATAACTTCATTGAGTAGATAATTGGTGTGGGTGGATAATTAGAGAAGACATTGGGTTGGTACTGGGAGAATACTATATCTAGGGCATGGGTCCTCTATAATCTTAGTATATTTTGTAACCCCAACATTGATGAGGTGTGGGTACTCCACTTGGGGATTTGGTAACCCCCTTGGTTGATGCACATTACACATGATAAAAAAGAGTGATCTATAATGGTTGATACTCCCTATACTGGAATACTCTCTTTAGTGAGGCATGGTACTCCCACTACTGTTGTTATTAAGGAATTACATAGAAATGAATTAAGTTAGGTTTTTGGGGTTCTTTGTGTTCTATGATGCTCTGGGTATCTTATTTTACTTATTGGGACATACTTCCTATAGATCTGAGATATGATGACCAATGACCCACTTGACCATAACTACAAGTTACCTTTAAACATATATAGGGTTATTCAAGTGATCAAAATCTCTGTCTTATTTTCCTCTTGTGTTTTTGGGGTTTCCTACATAGAAAAGTTATAATCACCCATGTATAGGCTTTATTTCCACATTTTTTGTTTGTGAAGATGAATCATGGTTCAATAGTGGTCTATAAAGACATGGTGTGGGAGGAGGTGGCGCTTGGTGGAGTTTGGTAGTGTGTTTTTCTAATGGGGATGATTCTTAGTTGAGATTGGTAGGGTTAATTGCTAGTGGTTCTTATGTATGTCTTGATGTGACATGGTATATATTTTTAGTTTTTTAGGTTGGTCATTATCATATATTGTTGGGATTTGTAATATACTATAGTGTCCCTAACTATGTTCACCTCCATCATATCTAAACGAAGTCACTATGAACATCACACACTCCTCCATATATTCTAAAACCATCTAAATAGTGACGTGGGCACGAATATATCAGGTGTAGACTATACCCTCTCTGGTATAGATAATTATACATAACAATGGATGCGATATATAATAGTAATCATAATATAAGTAAAAATATTTGTTGAAATCATAGGTAAATTTCAAAATGATTAAATAATACAACCCATGCCATGAAAAAAATGAACTATCCTAATGAAACATGAGTCATACAGAAAGGAAGAAGATCCCTAATGAGAGTATCATATTCAACCAGGAAAAAAATAAACATAAGTTAAAGATATCCACAAGCTATTATTGAGTCTTTTATCGATATTATATCCTAACTCTAATGTACCTCCCTCAACTTATACGTCCAAAACCGTAAGGAACCTTACCTTACCTATGTCATGATACATGAAACTTTCTCAAGTACAAGGGTGCTCGAGTAGGGTGTGAGTAAAAATTAGTAGGCCACCACTAATGGTATCCCTAAAAATATATAGTAAATACAACTTTATGCTAGGGTGACATGATAATATAAATAAATAACATGAAAATAAATACATATCATATCATTGGGTTCTTTAATGACAACTAGGATCAATCATATATGGTTTGTCCAGGTCAAGTGTCTAGTTAGGATTTGTCACATTACAATACAAAGAGTCTATTGTATTTCCATGCATAATTATTTCTCATTTACTCATAGATAACAGTTGGTAGTTCACTCAACTATAAAAACAAATAGGGCATGGTTGGTAGTAAACCCAACCCATCCATTTGATTATACCCAAGTCTGTAATACATTAAACATGAACCATCCATCTATCTATTGTTAATATCACACCCAAACCACATCATAAGCATGTTTATCATTAGCATAAAATCCAAAACACCCCAAATATGTTTTTTGTTGTTGTTACACCCAACATGAATCACATAACTTATTCATGGTTGGTATTACACCCAACCTAAATCTCATGTATTCTTATGTTTGGTATTACTTCCAAACCAAGTCATCCATCTATCCACAGTTAGCATTACACCAAACATTCATAACATACTTTTCAATGTTTTCATTAATTCCAACCATGTATTGTTTACATGCCTAGGTTTTAATCACACTAAACCCTTATCAAATAACTTCTAAAGGTTTTCAGTACACCCAACCATGTATTAGTCACACACTCAGGTTATCATTATGACCAACCCTTTTAAAAATTTATAATCATTTTACATACCAAGATTAATCAATCAAATAATATAATGAAATTCTCAATAATGGAAATATATAATAAAACATATCATAACAAAAATATCACAAAGATAAAAAAAGAGATGGAAATTCACCTAACATCACTATACACTATAAACTAGGTTGACCATTCATATAGAAAAACCTCTTAATTCACATTCAATTAAGGTAACTACTATGTTATCCTTTTATTCTCTTATTTTTATATTCATAAAAATTTTAGGGAACCTACTCATGATCCACTAGGTCACCATATATCCATGTACACCTATAAAAAATCCACCTAAAATTTATTAAAAAAATTTAGTTTGGGAACACCTCTATCTGTGGCCATTTCTTAGGAATCACAACCCACGATAGAACACCTGCAACTCGAGTAAACCTTTCCACTTACATGATAACAATAAAACAATTTTATGTTAATTAAATTCCAAGTGAACATGTTTAGTGTAAGTAAACATCAAAAAAGTATATAAATAGGTATAAACCATCTATAATGGTTAGGATCCATCTAACAAGATAGAGATGGGTCTTTTGGAATGAATATCATACGCTGATTCAACCTCAAATGGTAGGAATCACGAAATCTAAAAAAATATAAAAATTAGGGATACCCGATAACAACTGCTAAAATAGGGAGAGAAAATGAGGAAAATAAAAAAAGAGTCTTTAGACTCACCTTAAGATGTCTCTTTTTGTAAAAATGATAAATATTATAGAATGATTGAGGGAGACCTAGAATATAGAGAAGGAAAATACAAGGGAAATGGGATAAGTTCATGTAGTTCTATTAGAAATAATTGAGGATGGGGTCTCATTTTAATGAAAATTAAACACTTCAAATTAATTTAATTAAAAAATAAAAAAATACATAGGACATGCATTACATCATGACCACAATGGTTATGGTGTGACCCCCTATCAATGAAACCCTTATGGAATGACCCTTCTTATTATGGTGTAACTCCCTATTCTATGTGTGAATTCTCAGACCTAGATTCCACTCTGATGTAACTTGAGCTCGATGGGCCGCATGGACTCAAGCACATCACCCGGAATTCCAGAGGCTTCTGACTAGTAGCGAGGGCTTAGGGTGTGTTCACGGTAAGACTATGACCTCATTAACAGAGTGTATCACAACAGATAAATAAGGTAATTGGTAAATAGTAGAATCAATATAAGTAAAAAAAAGGCACAATAGAATTAGACAATAATAATGATTAACAAAACATCTGGTAATAATATAAAAAGGCTTATGATGAAATATGTCATGTATATATAAGGATGGAAAACATTGATACAAAGAATCAGACAATAAATGTCAAAAATAATTAGAAAAAAGGAATCCAAAAAACAATCCAAGTATCTCGAGATCTAGCTCTACCATCTACTACCAGCTTCATCCTAAGTAAGAAGGTACAATCAAGTGTCTATGGAGGGAAACATCCCTTTGAAAACACCTACATACATGTTATATTCCTGGTTTCCAATGGAGGCTTAGATAACGTGTGAGATAAATCTCAGAAGGCCACTACCAACAATGTCTATAAAATCAAATCTATGTAACATAAATAGAAACAATTTTCAAATAAAAGTAATGAAATATAGTAATTAAAATAACCAAGTATCTGCTTCATCCTCATCTGGTGTCTAAACACATAACTAGTTAATTAATTAATTATGTTCCGGTTTATATAGGTAATTAATTGAAGGGATAACCAACACTAACATCCTGGAATAATAATAATAGTGAATGATTCAATATATAATAAGAAATCATGTAACTAGGATAATGATGAAGAGGATCCATGGAAATATATAAGTCATCCATAACATCAATGTTAAGACAAATCATCTTATAAATAGTTTCTTGGATATAAGGGTAAGGTTGTAATCCAATGTGAATCACCCAAATAATTCCAAAATAACATAATTCTAACCGATTCTAAGTAATTCATCCAAAGTAAAATAGAATAACCAGTGACTAGACCAAGGGTGTGTCTAAGGTGCCTCATGTCCAAAAATGCCACACTAGATCCAAAGAGTGTATCCAAGGCATCCTATAATTAAATGGAGGGATCCTATGGTGTCATATTAGGTATCCACATGTATAATATGATTAGGATCCAAGGTGGGTCTCAACCATGGTAATAGATATCCATGAATCAGAATGGTGTCCATGAGTTCTCATGGAATTCCATCAAGAATCCATGGATGGATCGAGTCTGATCACTACTATAATAATTTTACATTCCATATACAATATGAACCTTATAATTAATTCATTTAATTAATTAAGTCCATGTAATTACTCATGCATTTGATTATTCATTTGATTTATTCCACTACCTTTCATTAGTTTGACAAGGATAAAATGGGCATTCAACTATTTCATTCATTTTATATTTAAATAATTAATTCTACCCTTTACCTTTCAAAAACATTAAAAGGTGGGATAAAAATGAGAAACATGGTTAAATTCATTTAATATATATATACTAGTCCAAGTGATATCAATACTATACTTTCCAATTCTATTTAAAATTGATTTATCAAGTTGAATTACTCACCTTAGGTGGGTTAAGTGACACAATAATATTCAAAGGATAATGTAAAACCAATTCAATAGTCATTTAAATAAACAAGGACTTTCCATTATTAGGGTCAAGGCAAAGCACACCATAATGGTGGCACACACACACATAACAAACATCAAAAGGAATGATTAAGAAGAACACCCTACATAGGGTGTGTAGATTTGAGGTTGGAACCTACAACAATATGAATATCATACATTAAATGAGATCTAGAACATGTGAATAATTAATATAATTACATAATATGAATAAAACATGTGACACCCAATGAAATCGGTCTTCATGCACAAAGGTAATTTAAAAAATTATGGAAACTTGAGGGATGAGTTATAGACCACCTACCTCATACTCATACGACTCTCCTCATCCAGTATTAGACTCTAGTTTGGCCTAGATTTAAAGAGATCTAAATAAAGGATCACTGCCTTGAAAACAGGAAATAAGAGCCTACATCTAAAAAGAATTTTCGATAGAACGAAGAATGCAGAATGACAAAGAAGGAATTAAGATCTTATTAGAATGGATCCAATGGTATGCATTTTGCTTTGATTGAACTCTAGATGGATGTTCGGGACAAAAAACTACCAAAGAATAAAAAAGGAGATGTAATGTGAAAAATGAGGGGTGGCTATTCACTGGAAACGAAATAAGAGGAAGGGTTAATAAAATATAAGCATTTAAGGGAATTTCGATAAAATCACCCAAAAATATGCATCACACGGTTTGGCCACATGGTTGAACAAAAATTGAGCCAACCATGCATGATCTACTATAGGAAGGGGCATTTCACATGGTTAGGCTACACGATTGGGGAAACTATGCACCAACTATACCAAAATAAAATTACAACAATGTATGCATTTTATGCATGAGTGTGAATCCTCTAGCGCATGGTTAAGGAAAAATGTTCACCCTACATCACCCCACCATCCAACCTCACATGGTTAGAAGTAAGTATGTGGCCTGACCCACACATTTTATACTAATAATGTAGGCAACCTATTTCTTCCCAAAAGTAGGTTTTTGGTCTTGGAACATGCCCCATTAACCCTAGAGACACCCATGAAATAATTATAAATTTATATTAGGTCCAAAATAAATAATTAGACCCAATTTGAAAGGATCCATACCTTAGTGAAAAACTGGCTCTTAGAGTCTTCCACCCATTAAATGAACTATTCTTTAAGTTCACCTTCCAAGGGCAATGAAACCCTTCCTGAGAACAACTATGGAAACTGAGAACAGACATTTGCCTCTTCTCCCAAGCCTCATCTTGTACATGTTCATGCTTCTATAACACTAATACTAAAGGGATAGACCAACCTCATAGATCCTTCGTGACTCGGTCAATGATACATAAAGGATACTACTTAAATGTATCATCAATATCAAACTCAACTTCATCAGGATCCAATGTATGAGATGTGTCGACATGATACTGGTGAAGCTATGAAATGTGGAAGATGTTATGCATTGAATAGTACCTAGAAGGGAAAATAAACCAAAAGGCTACTGGCCTAACTCTCTTCAAAATATCAAATGAACCTTTATTACGTGGTGATAAATTCCCTTTCCTCTACATATGTCTATTCCCTATCCTAGGAAACACCCACAAAAACATGATCCATAACATCATAATCTAGAGGACGTCAATAACGATTTAAATAATATTCCTATCTAGATTGATAAGTAAACATACCCTTCCTGTTTAGCTGAACCTACTCCGAAGTCTCCTACATGAGACAAAGACCTAGTAGGGATACCCATAATACCTCTAATCAGTACAAGGGTGAACAAAATGACCTATCGTATATGGGATCAAAAGGATCTATCTGAATTGTCTTCTGAAATATATTATTATAGGATAACTCGACGAGAGGGATATGTTTCTCCCAAGAACTAACAAAATCAAGGATGCATGTTAGAACCATGTCCTCTAACACATGTATCATCCATTCTGACTGTCCATCTGTATGAGATTGAAAGGATATAATCAAAATGACCTATGTAACCATATCATTTTGTAACCCCTTCGATAACCATGATGTAAAGAAACCATCCCTAACTAAAACAACAGAATGAGAGACCCCATATAGTCAGATGATCTCATAGACATATAATATTCCCAACTCATAAACTAAGAAATGCCCCTTATATGAAGGAAGTGGGATAATTTCTTAATTTGGTCAATGACTACCCATAAAACGTTTCTACCTTGAGGTGAACTTAGTAAACCGATGAAAGAATTTATGGAAGCATATTTCCATTTCCATTCCAGGATTGGAAGTGGCTGTAACAAGCCTTCATATTTCTGGTTTTCCACATTCACCTACTGACAGGTGAAATACCTAGTAATAAATCATACTATCTATCATTTCTTCATAGTCCACTAATACTATAGTCACATATCTTGATACATCTTGGATATGCCTTGATGAACTATTAACTGAGACGCATGGGACTGTCACGTCAGTTCCTCTCTCATATCTATAGGAACCTAGACATGTCCATGAATATTTAGGATTTTATCTCTATCCACATGAAAATCCGGAGGTGGGTGATCTCTTAAAATACTCTCATGAAGAACCAATCATTTAGGTTCTAATAATTTCCTTCTTTTCACCTTCTCAAGTTGGGAATAAGTAACTATCAATTCTGAGAGATAAGACTGATCATGACTTTCAGGAAACTTTAGATACAACTCAGAAAAGAGAGACATCAATTTCTATTTGTCATTAGATTTCTATATAGAGAGCGCCTGTGTTTTCTAACTAAGCACATTAACTACTACATTACCCTTTAAAAGAGAATAAGAAATCTCAAAATCAATGGGTTGAAGACATTCAACCCATTTACATTATCTAAGGTTAAGTTTACAATGTGTAAAGATATATTTGAGGATCTTATGGCCTGTATACACCACAAAGTGCTCACCCATCAGATAATGTCTCCAACAATGTAAGACAAGGACAACTACTACTAGATCAAGGTCATGCATTGGGTAATTTATATAAGGAGATCCCAACTTCTAAGATCCATATGAAAAGACTCTTTACTCCCACATTAGCACTACTCCTAGGCCAATGCTTGTTGCATCACAATGAATTATATAGTCTCTCTTAGGCTCTATAAGAATCATAATAGGTGCTGATACAAGCCTCCCCTTCTTCTCCGGAAAGGATTTATCATAATTTTATGATCATTAGAACATAATAATCTTCTTTGTAAGACTATTAATAGGTACTACAATTCATGATAAATACTATATGAAACTCTTGTAATATCTAGATATCCTCAATAAACTCTACATATCAATGACATTCTTTGGATTCTCCTAGGAAACCAAAACACTCACCTACTCTAGGTCAACATAGACAAGTGATTATGAGATAATATGACCCAAGAGGTGAAATTTTTTTGATCTAGAATATTCACATAGAAAGATTTAAATAGAGATTATGCTCCCTTAGTGTACTCAAAATGATCATAAGATTCTTATCATGATAATTATGAGTGTGAGAATACACCAAGATGTCATCCACAATGAGTACGATAAAAGAATTTGGACTGAAAAAAAAAACTTATTAATAAAATCCATGAAAATTGAGGGTGCATTTGTAAGATTGAACAACATAAAAAGGTACTCATACAAAACATAAATGATACCAAAAACTATACAAGGTATGTCTGAATCCTTCCCCACACCTAATGATATCCCGATCATCGATCGATTTTAGAGAACAACCTAGATCCTTCGAGCTGGAAAAAATATAATCTATTCGAGGTAGTGGTTACTGATTCTTGATCATAAGCTGGTTCAATCATCTGTAATCCACACATAGATGAAGGATCCCACCCACCTTCTTGGATAAAATCTTGGGAAAACCCCATTGGGAAGTACTAGGATATATAAAACCTTGGGATTATGAATCCTACAACTACCTCTTGAGCTCATAGAGTGCAGTAGGATCCATCATGTATATCATAATGAATAGTGTATCTGCTTCTAAAATGAGCTCTATCATAAAATCCACCTCTCTATTAAGAGGTAATATAGAAAACATTATCATGAAAATTGTCCCTAAAATGATCAACTACTTGATGGAATTCAACCTAATGTAAACCTTAATCCTCCATGAAGAGATTTGCAATTTGGGTGGTCACTCCACCCAGCCCATGATGCTCTGGTCTAGCTCTACCAGCTAGGACATCCCAATAAACATTCTATAGATAACTAATACCCTATGGTGATGTAATAAATATCCCCTAGTGATAGAAGTATACAAAGGAATGATACATGACTAACTAATCCATCCCAAGAATGACCTAAAAGTATGTAATTTTGAGAAGAAAGAGGCCCCCAAAGAGAGGTAAACTACCTACATCAAGGGGAAAATCCCTAAATCATCATATTCCCTCTAACCACACTCCCAATAGTGTATCCAGAGTCATTACACCACAACAATATTATATTTCTCTCCCAATACTTTCTATGATAGATAAAGAGATGAAGGAGTGTGAAGCACCTATATAAAATAAAATAGATATTATAGTGGAGGATAATAGAATATTACCTCATACTATTGATGGTAATTTAATCATATCATCAGGTATAAGATGTAAAGAATGAAACTGACATTATCCATGATCCTCTGCTACAATTGGACTACCTCGAGCCTGATCTCTCTATTGGTGCTGATGATCTGGAGTCTAGCTACCACAACCACAACCTCCTCCTTGGCTAGTATTTCCAATGATACTATAACTCTAGGCCAAAAATGACATAAAAGAACTTGTCCTTGAGGGTAGATATTGTGTGGATACTCTTCCACTAGAAGTATATGAAAAGGTCTGACAAAATCTACGAGGATGACCCATATGTCCGTAAGCTTGAAAATCCAGAGAGTCTCTATCACACTTAGGCTTAATATTCCCATGTATTCCACATTGATGGAACACCACAGAGTTACCTCTCTAAGTACTATGGCTACCATTTCCCTGATGGGAAACCTCTAGGGAATGTTTCCTACTATTGGAAGAACTACTGGATTGCCTAGGCAGTGATCCTTTATGGCGGGTACTATCACCTTACCTTAGGCTAATCTCATTGACAATATCCTCATTGAATATCTCAGAGAAAATAGGTTTGTGGAAGGCATTCACCTGGGTACATATGGAATACACGATCCCACCCTTGACGTGTCCATCATGCAAAATCTCATCACCATCTAGAAGTGGGACAAAGCACTGAATCTCTGTAAAATGTGCTGAATACTCTATATCTAACATATCTCTTTGCTAGAGATGCCTAAAATTTATTGATCAGTCATATCTAAATGTCTAAATAAATAAGAGATCATATAAAGCAATCTGAAAACCTATTCATACCATTCTTTGATGGAGACCATCCTCGGTAATTACATCCCACTAGCACTTGGCCAAATCATGCAACACATAAATAATAAGCTTGACCAACCACTCTAGAGGCATCTCTAAATTCTCAAAGATAGGAAGGGTTTCCTCTATCCATGACTCAACAACCTATGTACAACCATCCCCTGAGAATGAAGGATGTTGCTTCTATTAGAACTCACATGTTAGATCAACGATCATAGGTGCAGGTCATTGAGTAACTTTCATGGACTGAATAAGACATAGGAAACCCTCCTGAAGCTGAGTGTTAGTTCCTTGACTAGGTATAATAGGTGGTGAATTATGTTGAACTCATGGTAGTAAGACTAGTAGATCAGGGCCCACCATGTTTTGAGCATGGTCATCACCACCCTCATGGTGCATGTTATGAGGACGTCCTGGTTCCATTGGTTCTAAAAATTCCAAGAACATGACTTAGAACAAGATTTAATAAGATAGATATAAATAATGGAAGCTAAAAAAGTAAATGGCTCAATACCCAAGGTTTAAAACCCCAAATACTCACATTGAAAATCTAGTATTGTTAAGAATTCAAGTATAAATTGTAGGCTTTCTAGTATATGAGGGGTCAACTATACCTTACCTCATCATTTACTAGAAAACATTTCATTTCATTAGTCAAGTTTCACATGTTTAAGTTTCATTTTCTAGTAAAATTATATCAAAGTTTGATTAAAATTAGTTTTCAATCCTAGTGAATCAGGTCCCATACACCTTATCATTGAAATGAACACCCATTAAATTTCATTTTAACCCTATCTACATTCGGTCTCAGAATGTAACATGTTATATACAATTCCTTGACTTAGAAAACTACCCATTCTAACCCATGTGAGACTATACACCTCATGAATTGAAACATACAATCAATAAATCATATCCAAAGAGTAGCACAAGCATAATATATATACAAGGCTCACTCAATAATCGTAGGCATTTAATGAAAATGCATGAATTAAAATGACCATAGATGGCATGTCATATGCGTGTAATGTGAATTCTAGGTGCCTATAATGATGCAGGATACAATGATCCTTTACATCATATCATCACACTAAGGATTAAATAAATTTATCTATATTAATAATAATAATGACCATCACACAACATGTTCATCACCCAAAAGTGAAATGATTTCAACTGTAATAGGAAAAAATAAAACAATAATCATTATTTAGGGAACATAGTATTTAACCCAAACATGGGTTATCTATGACCAAGAACATTATATAATCAAGTTCCATGTGTTCCGAATCTCATGTCTATTATCTTCAAATAGTAAATTAAGAAAGGAACCTATTTGACACCAGTTTTTGAAATCCTATACCCTAATGAATCTCTGATATACCCCATGCTTGGTGGGCCATATGGCCTCAAGCATATCTCCCTGGATTCTAAAGGCTAAAAACTAATAGAGAGGGCCTAGGGTGTATCTGTGGGGAGACTATTCCCACATTACCAGAGTGTAGAAAATTGGATAAATACAGAAACATATAAATGGAACATGCAATATAAGTAATCAAATGCACAATAGAAGAAGACAAGAGTAATGAATAAAAAACAACTTATAATAATATATAAAAGTTGATGATGATATATTTAATGTATCTATAAATCTATAAAATGTGGATACAAATTAGTAGAAAATAAATTCCTTACAAAATTAGAAAAAAGGGATCTAAGAAACAATATAAGCATCCCAAGATCCAATTTGGTCATCTGTTACCAGCTCTATCCTAATAAATAAAGCGGTATCAAGTGTCCAAGGTGGAATGATTCCGTTTTTCAATGAATTCATACATGTAATCTTCTTGGGTTCCACTGGAGGCCTAAATAGGGTGTGAGATAAATATCAGTAGGCCACCATCAACGGTGTCTATAACATCTAGTCTATGTAATATGAATTGAATCAACGTTGAAGAATGCAAATATAAAAGTAAAGTAGTATAATAACATAAATACCCAAATACCTGGTTCAGACTCAAATGGTTTTTAAACATGTAAACAGTTAATTAATTAATTATTTTCTAGCTTATATAAGCAAGTCAGTTGAGGTATAACCAATACTGACATCCTGAAAAAATAATAATATTGAAAGATCCAAGATATAACAAGGTATCTTATAATGATGATAGTGATAAAGAGGATCCAAGGCAATAACCAAGGCATCCTTAACCTTAGGAGATGACCCAACATAGGTAATATACTATAAACTAGATATAAGGGTAAGGGTTTAATCCAAGGGGAATATCCCAATGCATTCCACAATAACATAATTTTAACCTATTATAAGGAATTCGTCCAAGGTAAAATTAGATAAGCAGTGACTAGAACCAAAGGTGTATCCATGGAACCTCTTGTCCATAGACGCCATGCTAGATCCAAGGAGTGTATACAAGGAAAACTATAAAAATAATAGCGGGATCCTATGGTTTCATACCAGACATCCAAAAGTATACAAGGATCGGGTTCCAAGGTGGGTATCAACCATGAAAACCAGTATCCCTAAACCAGAATGGTGTCTATGAGTGCTCATGTAATTCCCTCAAGAATCTATAGATGGGTTGACTTTGACAACTCCTATAATAATTTCAAGTTATATATACAATATGAACCTTATAATAAATTCATTTAATTAATTGGTTCCATTTAATTACTCATGCCATTTGATAATTCATTTGGTCCAATCCATTACCTTTCATTGATTTGACAAGGCTAAAAGGGGCATGCAACCAATTCATTCATTTCATATTTAATTACTTGGTTCACTTCTTTACCTATCATAAACATGAAAAGGTAGGCTAAGTATGATCAATCAAGTTAAATTCATTTAATATATATATATATACTAGTCTAAGTGATATTAATACTAAACATTCCAATTCCATTTAAGATTGATTTATCATGTTGAAGCACTCACCTTGGGTGGGTCGAGTGACACTAACATATTTAAAGGATAACTTAAACCCAATTTAATAGTCATTTAAAAATAAGGGGATTAACATTAGAGGGTAGATACAAAGCACACCCAAATAGTGGTGCATATGTACATAACAAGACTCAAAAGGCATAATTTAGAAGAACACCGTACATGGGGTGTGTAACATTGAGGTTCTAACATCCAATGATATGAATATAATTTATTAAACAAGATCTATAATATGAGAACAATGAATATAATCAATGAATATTAATTAAATAGGTGATGCATAATTAAATAAGTGTTCATAACCACTAAAAATTTATAAAATTGATGGAAACATGAAGGATGAGTTATAGACCACCTACCTCATACTCATAAAAATATCCCCATCCTGCATTAGACTCTAGTATGCTATGGATTGAAAGAGATCTAAAAATGGATCAATGACTTGAAAATAGGTTATATTAGCCTATATCTAAATAGAATTGTTGATTTAAAGAAGAATGATGAATGAATAAAAATTAATCAAGAACTTACCAGAATAGATCCAATGAGATGAAAAATGATTCGATTGGACTCCAGATGGATGATTGGGATAAAAAAGTACTGAAGAGACAAAAGGGAGATCCAATGTGATAAAGGAATGATGGGTGTCCTCTGGAAATTAAATTGGAGTAATGGTTAAGAAAATATAATAATTTAAGGGGATTTTGGAAAAATCATCCATAAATAGGCGTCACACGGTTTGGTTTCACGGTTTGCCTAATCATGTGCCAACCGTGCACCATATGCGGTAGGGAGGGGCATTTCACATGGTTAGGATGCATGGTTGGGTAAACCATGCGCCAACCACAGAAAGAAACTCTGTAACAATGTATGCAACTTTTTCAAAGGCATGTAGCCCTCTAGAACATGGTTGAGGAAAAATATGCCCCCTACATCACCCCACTACCCAGCATCGCATAGTTAGAAGTAACCATGTGGCATGACCCATACTTTCTCTATCAACTAGGGGGACAACCTATTTCTCACAAAAATATGGGTTATAGTCTTTATAGGCCCGAAAAACAACTGATACAATCGTGAAATCATTGTGCATCCATATTAAGACCCAAATAAATAATTTTACCAAATTTAAAAGAATTAATGATTTAGTGAAAAACTGGTTTCTTACATGACTGTAGAAACAAAACCATGATCCTTTATGACCTCATGAAATAACCACCACTTCTCATAGTGTAATGCCCCTAGACGGGGCCAGGTTTCAACATGGCTTCCCTAGTCACAAAACAATTCCTCACACCATGGAAGAACCCAATACCCAAATTTTACCCCCCTCAAGGCTTGGTCGGCACTTTAGAACTTAAATTTGACCACTATCTTGGGATTCATGGAATTAACCAAAGAATTATAGTATTAAATTCCATCACACAACCCTAAAAGGGTGGAATCCCTCATTTTTCAACATGATGATCCATATACAGTAGAATTTAATCCCAAAATCAAATCTAAATCCATAAAACCAACAACATAGCCCCTTCCAACACCTCTAATAGCCTAAAAAAACTAAAATAAAATTTATTTTATATGAAGTAAATTGAATTCATACCTAAACAGTATACAGAATGTTACAACCTCCAAATCATACAACATCTTTTCCTAGAGATACATCACTAAGCATCACCAAGACTTATCAGTAAAAAGATTTATCCACTAACCATGCATATCAAACAATTGATCCCCGGTCACCTATTGGATATTTCATTTTTTCCACAATATTCACATCAAAGGAAATTTATTTAATTATATATATTCTAAATCTAACCCATGATATTCACTTATCATTCCTCAAATGATAAATTAGTCATTAGATTGATGTTGTTGATTTTAATCACATAATAAGTGTCAGGATGGTGTACCTTATGATGAGATACATGTTTTTTTTCATATCCCTATATCTTTTTGTAAGTTCCAACCAATATAATATATTGTTGATCCCCTAAATAACCTCTTATAACTCTCTAAACCTTGGTTATAATTTACTCTATATCCATACACACATGTGGCTTAATCATAGTGACACTATCTAAAATAATTGGTTTCCAACCAGAAACTATTGAGGGAAAAGTCACCGATATTCATAAGATCTAAGCTTACTTTGATCAGTATCCATCCACTTCCCAGTTAGTAAAATATGTTTTGACATCTCTTTCATGAGACTAATGCCAATAATATATAACTCATTTACCTCTAACCTCTAAATATGTGATCGACATAGCCTGCCATATAAGGCCTTAAATAGTTCCATTTGAATCAATGAATAATATCTATTATTATAGTATAACTCTACAAGAGTGATATTGTAATCCCATAAAACACCAAAATTAAGGATATATGCATGAAAAATGTCCTCTAAAACCTAAAGAGTATTCTTGATAGCCTGTATATGTAAGGATGGTAGGGAGTTCTCAAGAACAAAATCATATCAAGAACCCTCTACAACCCCTACAAGAAGATTCATATAAACCAATAATATTAATAAAAAATTATTATCCTAAGGACCCTATTATGTTTCACAATTTCTTAGACTTACAACCATCCAATAGAATCAGTATAATAGGTTTCTTGAATCGGTATGAAATGGGTGACCTCTGTTAACCAATCAATGATAACACATACCACATCAATTCCTTAAGATGGCCAATGAAAAACCTGTTAATCCTATATATAAATAATTTTTATTATTTATAATTATTCATTTTAAGAATTCATATTCATAATAATATGATAAATAACTTTATATAATTTTTAATTTAAAATGTAATAGTTTAATTTAACTAAATTTTTTTCCAGGTATTACATGGTTTTATTTAATAGTTAATTTTTTAAATTTCAAAAATATGCTTCATTTTTCAAATAACCTTGTAAAAATAATATTAAGGTAAATTTTTGGTATTTTGATGAAATAGTCTATTTTTGGGTATATAGTGAAAATTACAGATTTTACAAACACTATCATTTTTATGATATTATCATGATATAATAATGATCTAAAAGTTTATGAAATTTTTTTGAAAGACCAAATGTATATTTAAGAAGTAATATAATTAATTTAAAAATACAATGTTTAACTTATAAATCTTTTTTTAACAATTTGGAAATCTAATTAATTTTTTTATTAAAATAAAAACTATTTTTGATTATTTTATTTTAATAATGTTTTTCACAATGTTAAATTTAGTTTTGGTTTAGTTTTAAAGTCAAATAACTATCCTTTTATTTAAACAAATACAATTACTTACATGTGAATCAAAATTATACTTTATTTTGGAACAAAATCATTTTTATGATTAAAAAGGATTATTTTGAAAAGGGGTTTTCATTGTGTTTTGTGAACTTATATTAAAAGTGATTTCTTAAAATTTATATAAAATTAATCTCAGAAAATGTATTTGTTATTTTGAATCAGAATGTTGAATGATTTTAATGAGGTTAATTCAATATTTAGTCATAATTAATAGTTACCATGGTAAAAGACTGTAATCACATTAAGGGTTAAAAGGGTTAAAGGGAGGGGTTAAACTAAGAGATAAGGTTTTAAATATATTTGAAACTCACCTAAATTTTATTTTTTGACTATATTTTATCCTCAAATGATCATATATTATAAATTTTAATAAATTGGTTCCAATTTACATGATAAATACATTTATTATGTTTACAAGTTATTAAATATCCTAATGGTGTCACTACTCTCACTTATAAAAGGGAAGCTCCTCTAATCACTTTTACACACACTTCTAGAACCCTATACCAACCAATATCTTACCAAATACTACCCCAAATATACTTACCATTACTTATATTTCCTTATATAACTAAAATACCAATCATATTAGGATTAAGGTGAAATCCAAAGGATAATATCCAAGGGGGAGGTATAAGTCTTAATCAAATTCTTTCAAGATTATTTTTTCTTCAACCTAATTTAAATATATTCTAACCATAATAATATAAATAAATAATAATAATTACTATAGTTAAATTTTTTATTTATATGTAACAACTACCTTTTTACACATTTCCTTATTATGGTAAATGAAAACATTTCTCGTGCATACCAACAGATTTCCATATCCACAAAGTGATGTAATTAATTTTTTATCACTGAATCTCATAGATGGTCATAAGGATGGATTTTAAGATTAAATATAATATTTATGATATTATTATTCTTACATAAATGTAAAAATTTATACTCTCCATTTCATATTCAACCATTGGAAACATGAAAATGTCACTCATGGGAATGTATGGACTACAACATCCATAAATTAAGTATCTCATTTTTATGAAAAAATTAAATATATGGATTTAAAAGTATATTTAATGAAAAATCAAGATAAATATATAATTTTTATGACTCTAGAGATGATGGAACCATGACCCCTTTTACCACAATCAACAAATAAAAGTTTTTCTGGACCGAACAACCTCAAAATGTCAGACACAACTTAATTGATTTTATAGATAAATAGAACATGGTAATAAATTAAATAAAAGGAATAATAATAAGATAATTAACATGGAAAAGGTTTTAGATAAAGTATATAATTAATTTAATTCTCTTATACAAGATTTATTGAATGTATAATGAAATACGAGACTCAAGGTAAGAGATTTTTTTTAAAACCTTATTTTAATATTTTACTTCCAACTCTTTTTCCTCCATGTGCATATTCTTAAAAATGATTCAAGAATATTATTATCTATAATTAAAATATTTTTTAATTTCAATTTCAAATATCTTTGATTATTTTAATGGTTTAAAAAGGAATCTTTTTCCCATTTTTTGTATGGGTCACTTTAGACTCCTTTTACCAAAGTGAAAAAGAATGTTTTTTAAATTTACCACATGGCTAAATTTTCCCATTATAATAGATATAATTACTTATTAATATTCATATTTAAATTTTCATGGTTTTTAATATAATATAATATTTTCATTATTCTATTTTACTTTTTTTAGTGTTTTAAAAAAAGTATTTACATTTTATAAAAAAACAATAAGTGGTTTTTCTTATGTTTTCAAAATGCATTTTTCAAGTGTTTTATAAATAAAAATTACATGATTATAATTTTTTTTATCCAAATTCAATAATTATACATTATATATGGTGATATATGAGCCCCAAATATAGTTATCCATTGCATTGGGTAATGATTTAGTCTCTAAAGAAAAGATTCTAGAGTTAACTCTTCCTCCAATGGCCCGAAGGCCTTAAATTTTTATTATTTTAAAAGAATCCCCTTTTAATGGAAGAATGGGAAAAGAAAACAGGCTTCATGACATAAATAATTACTTAACCAAAAGATCATAGAAAACAAAAATAGACAGACAACATAGAACTGCCCCTCCCCAGCAATTGAATCTTGAAGAAGCTCTCACCCGATGTAGGATTGTACAACAAACAGTTGTCCTGTGACGAAGCACAATCCTGATTCGATGGCTGTCACCATACCCTCTCACGATTCCAAATCCATAATTCCTGCACATGATACACGCATGCTCTGAAACCTCCTAGGTCCTGAACCATGTGGTTGCGTCTGACTGAATCTAGGATCCTGAGTCCCAAAAGCATTCCAGACAACAGAACATAGTCGACTACGAAAATGAGAAACACAACGATGGAATCAAAATCAAAGATCCCAGCCACAACCGCAAGGCATCTCCACCACCAAACTGAGAAAAACGAAGAGGAGGATGAGCCAGGGAACGTGAAGTTGGGTCTTCGTCACCTAGGACTGGAAGACTAAACTGCACATCGATGGAGTGTCACTCTTGAGGGGATCCGAGTCAAGATAAACCAACGGCGCCAACCTGGTCATGAGGTTGATCAGGTCGAGGCTGCAGAAGAACCCTCCATAGGTTCCCCAAAGTCTGAACCATGGGAAGCAAGCGAAGGGACAGAGAGGGGGGATCTCCGATGACAAGGACGCCATAAGACTGCCATCATACATCCAATAAAACCACACAACAACCAATACAAACCAGATAAGGGACCAAGAACCAGATACTCCCCCCTTTAAGCCGCTCTGAAGCTGATGCCACGCCACCCACGGAAGAGTGTCCACTCCAGAATCATAATGGAGGAGCCTACAACCGGAGTTAGAAACCAGAACTAGAACAGAGGAACCCGAAACGAGAAACCAATAACCAGAAAACCAAGAAAACAGCAACTGGAAACCATAACCATAGCCGGTCCGTTGCCAAAACCATAAACCATCAATCGGATCCACCACTAGGAATCTGATGCTCGCTGGATCCGATGCCGAGCCGAGAAAGGATAACTCACCGCACCGGAACCACGTCAGATCTTGCGTCGAACCAATATCGAGACACCCAACACCATGCCGCACCACCGATCCAGAAACAATATATTTGGTATAAAAATGTCTACATTTCTATTTAATGGTTGTAATAATTCCCTAAAACTCTATACCAAAAATATCATGGGAATAGAATAATGTGAAATAATTTTTATTGATCTCATAATTATGGGATTTTTATGTTAAGGAGTGTTATAGTTGGCATCAAATAAAGTGGTTAGATAACTTTAGAGGTTAGGATTATGTTAAAATAAACTATTAAGATATTATTATGTATGGTTATATTACCATGATATATATTTTTTAGGATGTTTTTGTGGGTTCATGTAATCTACTTCTATTTAGAATGGTTTTCTATAGAGTAAATAGGGTGTCTAAGGTAGGAAGGCATCAAGAGGACAATATCCTTCCAAATCCGTAACCTAAAAATGGTTATAGTCAAATAAGAGTAGATTTTTGTTGTGTTAACTCATTCAACATGAGAAATAAATGGATTAACCCATGTAAGAGAGAAACTTAATTCCTTATAGAGGAATATTTCGATAGTATATCATCTACTGAAGTAGCACCCTCTAAAATTTTGTGGATATTATGACCTAGTAAAATCTAAAGGATGTATAAATACATTGGAAAAAATATTTTAAGTACAATCCATAATAAGGCAACTCTTTATATTTACCATTTTAAAGGAGAATCTATTCAGTGGTGGTCTTTAATTAAGAATACAAAGGATGAAAATGATATTGATACCAGTGAGTGGGCAATAAATAAGTAAATTTTTATTGAGAAACATTTCAATAATGTTATTCAACATACAATTAAAATGGAATTTCTAGAATTGAAGAAAAGGGAGGAGGATTCAGTTTCCACTTATGAATAAAATTTCACTGGACTATTCGGGTATGCACCAAAATTATTTTTGACAAAGAAAGTAAAATTGATTGATTTTTCAAAGGTGTGAAACCAAGTTTATGAAGATATTTGGACTGTAATAAATTAAAAATCTACGTTAAAGTTGTTATATATACCTAGAAAATTAAGATGTATTTTTATGAAAATTATGTACCTCATGAAAATAAGAATAAGAAGCAGTTAATGTGACAAGAAATGGACAAGTAGCCAACAAGGAAATCTACAGGTAAGCCAAAAACATGCTCTAAATATTGTAATTTTTTTAAGGAATGTATTGATGGACCACGAGGAAAGTGCTACCATTTTTCTGAGTTAAGTCATATAGCACATGATTGTGTTGAAAAGAGATCCATTCAATCCAGAAATGAGAAAATAGGAAGTCAATATATAGTGAGATGGATTAATTGTTACAAGGTTGTTCATTATGAAAAAACATGTCCTATGTTTGTTTCTCAAGGTGTAAATAATCAATATAGAAATTATAAAGTTGTGAAAAAATATTTCTCTACTACTTTGTAATAATATAGACCCTTAAATGAAATGGTTACAAGTAAATTAATTATTTACCAAAATTAATGAACTCTATTATTTGAATAAGGACCTATGCATTCTTTTATTTTTGGAAAATTCACATATAAAATGGAAATATCACCTTAAGAAATTGAAAAAAAAAACATTTTTTGTGAAAATTAGTGAGGAAGTATTAAATTAAATAGAATTTATATGAATATTCTTCTTATTATGTATGATATGGGTTTTCATGAAAAACGTGTTTTTTTCCCATGGTAGAGTTTGATGTTATTCTAGGTATTGATTGGATTTTAGTTTATCATGATAAGATAGATTGGAGAGATAAATAAGTATTTTTAAATTCATAGAGTGAGATTAAATTTATATATATGATTGATTTCATACCTATGATAACATATCAATAATATAATAAACTGAATATAGATGGGAATGGAAGTTATATTACACTTATCCTTGAAAAGAACTGGACCATTAAAATTAGGGATGTACCTGTGGTAAATGAATCTTCAAATGTATTTACTAATGATATTTCTGGTTTTGTTTCTTATTGGGAGTTTGAATTCACCATTGACATAGTTCCCAATGCTATGGAATTTTCAAAACTTCCCTTTCAAATGAATATATCAGATATAATGGAATTTAAAAAGTAGTGATAAGAGTTATTTTATAAGGGGTTCATCCAACCTATCATTTTACCTTATGGAGATCCTATTTTGTTTGTTAAAAATAAGGATTGTTATATGAGGCTTTGTATTGATTACAGAGAACTCAATAACATTACTGTTAAGATTAATTATTCATTACCACATATCAATGAATTATTTGATCATCCCTATAGTGATAAATATTTTAATATGATTGGCATCAAATATTGATACCATCAGTTGAATGTGAAAGAATAGGATATTATGAGGAAAAACTTTCGTAATAGGTATGGTAATCGTGAATTTGTGGCTATGAATTTTGGATTAAAAATGTACCCACTATATTTATGGATCTTATGAATATATTTTTACATGAGTTATGGGATATTTTTTTTGTATTTAATTAAATATGAAATAACATTTTATACCAGTAAAACTAAAGTGGTTGAAGAGTGACCAAGAATTATAAATATCATTTAGATTCAATTTTTTCTTGGACTATTAGGTTACTACCGATGATTTGTTGAATTTTTTTATTAGATTTCCCATAAAACAAGTTAAGTAAAAATGTAGTTAAAATCATTTGGATAAAGGAATAAGAACAATATTTTCAGAAATTAAAAAGAAGACTAGTTAATTATCTAGTATTAGATTTTCCATCAGGGAATGTGTAGTTCTTCGTTCATAGTGTTGCTTTATTGAAGGAAATTTGTAGTATTTTGATACAGAATGATAAATTAATTTTGTACACATCACATTAATTAGAACCTCTTGATAAGAATTATCCTCTTCAAAAATTTGATCTAGATATAATAGTATTTGATTTAAGAATATGGAGGCATCATCCAAATGGATTGAACTGTGAAATATATATTGATCATAAATGTTTATAGTATAGGTTCAATCAAAAGTAGTTAAACACAGGGTAGAGAAGATTATTGTAATTGATAAAGGATTATTGTTTCTAGATTCTCTATTTTCCAGGTAAATTTGATAAAGTAATCAATGATTTTAACTAAAAAGATAATATATCACTGGATATGTAACATTTGAAACATGGTCCATTAGATAAGGATTTAAGGAATTTCAGACTAGAAGTTTTATATATAGAAACATATTCTCTTTGGGTTAAGGTATCAGTTCTATAATCCTTGTTAGAATATATGAATCATGATCATAAAAAAGATCATTGTTTTCATGAAAAGATAAAATTGGTCAAAAATTATAAGTTTCTTGAGTTTAATATTGATAAAGAAGGTATTATATTGATTATAAAATATTATGTGTACTGAATGATTTTTATTTGTAGAAAGAATTGTGGATTGAGGCTCAAAACTCTCTATTTTATTCATCATAATACGATTAAGTTTTATATATATCTATATGAATTTTATTGGTAGGATGAAATGTATAAATATATTTCTGATTTTACCATGAAATTTTTGGATTCACAACAGGTTAAAGTTGAATGATAACTGAAAAAGGGAATCCTTCATCAATTTTTTGTTCCTGAATGAAAATAGAAAAATATATCCATGGATTGGGTGGTAGGATTTCCAAATATAGATCGATGTATTAATGTTATTTAGTTCATTATTGATCATTTGACTAAATATGATCATTTATTCCTTTTTGAGATAGTATATATATATATATTAATAAGATTTATATACTTTATCTTAAGGAGATAATCATGTTACATGGATTCAATCTCTCTATTTTATCTGATCGTGATCTTATATTTACATTAATGTTTTGTAAAGGAATTAAAAATATGTCTGGTACAAAATTTAATTTTAGTATAGTTTTTCATCCTCATACTAATGGATAGTTTGAGAAAAAATCAGTCTTGTAATCATAATATTTTGTATTTTTCATTGGATTATCAGGGAAGTTGGTATTATTATCTTTCATTAGTGTAATTTTATTATAATATTCGTTTTCATTCAAGTATACAGATGACACCATTTTAGGAATTATAAGGAATGTGGGGTCAAACTTCAGTGTGTAGGGATGAAGTCAATGAGGTAAAAGTATTGGGGATATGACTAGTACAAGATATGTTTGAAAACATAAGGATGATTCATCAAAATATAAGGGTATCTCATAGTTGGAATAAGAGTTATATAGATAAGTATATGAAATATCATTTATTTGAGGTAGGGAATCATATTTTCCTTAAAGTACCTCCTTATAAAGATGTTATTTGTTTTGGTAGAAAATGAAAATTATGTTCATGGTATATTAGTACATATGAAATTATAAAGAAAGTGGGATTAGTTTCTTATCATATAACCTCACCTATAAGTTTATATTGGTTTCATGATGTGTTTCATGTTTCATTATTAAATAAATATATACCTGATGCATGTCATGTTTTGAGACCTGAAGTGGTATTGTTATAAGAGAATCTATTTTATGAGGAAAGACTAATTTAGTTTATAGATCACATAGAGAAAGTATTGTGGAATAAGTTAACTCAAATGGTTATGTTTTTGTAGAATAATCACATGATTGAAGATGATAAATAGGAATTTGAAAAATCAATGATAGAGAAATATAATCACTTGTTTAACTGAGGAATAAAATTAAAATTATGCAATTTATTTAAGGGGGGAAGAATGTGATAAACCATATTATTCCATAAATAATTCAATTTTAGGATTTATTTTTATTTATTTTAAGGATTTATATTCCTCATAGTTTATAAATAATGTTATATAATTTTTTTATAAAGAAGGAACAATTTTATTTAATAATTTTTTCCATATAATGTATGGTTTTATTTAAATGTTAAATTTCCATATTTTATAAATTTAATTTTATAAAATAGAATTAATTTTTGAAATAAAATATTTAAAAATAATCTTAAGATATAAGTATTTGGATTTTTCTAAAATAGTTAATGTTTAGGTGAATAGTAAAAATTAAAATTTTTAGAAATACAATAATTTTTATGATATTATCATGATATAAAAAGGAATTTATTATTTAAATAATAATTTTTATATACAAAGGATATTTTTAATAAGTAAAATAATTTGTTTAAAAATATGATTCTTGTAAGATCCCATGTTCTGTGGGATAGAAATTTTAGAAGGAATTTGATTTTTCAAGTACTGGATGTGTCAAATTTTGATCTGAGATTTGGAATGGAATTATAAAGGTTTAAATAGATAAAAGTGATGTTTTTTAGATGAGTAATTAGTCTTATAAGATAAATCATATGTTTTAGAAACAACTTGAGGGTTTGGGACTTGAAATTATAGTTTTAGAAAAGTGCAGACTAGGAAACACAATTTGTGCTAACCATGATTCCCAATATGTAATGGAACACAACTTGTTAAACCATGTGAGGGGGACTAGAAAACTATATTATTTGGTGAAATGGTACATATGGGCTTGAATGGATGGCTCATATTTTTCTTAACTGTGCACTACAATTGTGTATGGTAGTGGTGTTTGAGTAGTCAATCCCGCATGGTTAGCAAACAATTTTCCTAAACATGCAGTATAAACTTGTAACTCATTAAAAGAGGGAAAATTACAATTTTCACCTTCCGAAACATAAATATTTTTACCCCTTTTCTCCCTCATTTCACCTAATAACTCATTGCATGCTCCCTCCTCCTTTCACTTCCTCTAAAGGATATTCTTGGTCCGAATTAAGTTTCATCAGATGAATTGGAAGCATATAGGTAAGTATTTAACTATGTTATAACCTATTACATTATAATCACCCTTAATATAATTTAGGATTCTTTAATTAGGGGTTTTTATATTTTATTCAACTGGATCATGGTCGAATTGGATACTAGTGATATACCTTTTTCTCTTCCTAAGAAGAGGGTGACCTGGGAGGCTATCTGATCTTCACCGTGTACTATTTTATTTATGCATGTCATGAAGGTTAATTTTGAAAATATATAATGATTTATATTAAATTAGTTTGGTATTTGTGTTTACACCTTTTTTAGGTATTATTCTTTTTTCAAGGTTGATGATGTGTTGTGTGGGGTCGGCGAGTGTTTGGTTTTGGTTCTGATGCAATGAGATATGCTAGTAGGGTTTTAGGCTATATTATTTTTAATTAAATTATTTGTTTTGATTATATTTTAATCATATTTATAAATTAATTATAACATAATTATAATTAATTAACATCTGGTGTTTGGTAGTGAGATAGGATCTCCGCACGCCTCAGATGAGTTTGGATGGGCCTTGGAACCTACTATATGCCCTTTGAATAAATGATTAAAGGATTACTAAAGGTAGGTGGTATTTCATACCATAACTATAGTATTTATGAATGTTTATGGTGGTAAGAGGATTCTTGGGATCACCCCTAATGGTGAAAACCATTGTTTAAATTAATCTCAATGAATTGTTAAATTAATTTAAATTAGAAAATTAAAATGTATGAATGTTAGGGGTTACTAACAAACCCTATGAAATAATTTCTTATCTTGGCCTTGATGGACCATACCTAGTTTTCTTGTAAAACCTAGTGATTTCAAAACCTCTTAGAAGGTGAGAAAATACACGGTAAGTCATATAATCTCTTATATAGGCCTAGGTGGATGAAATCTAGGCAGATCAGGATTAGGATGGATGAGTGGACAATCCTTGGGAACAAGATGGGCCATGATCCATCTCATGACCATTACCATTATTATAGGGCCCCATGTAGTCAAAAAATCGACATTATACATATTTATTATTTCAAGGGTCATGATTTATTGGTGTATTGGGAGTTGACCTAAGACCATGAATTGACTTACAAAATCCCAAGAGTGATGTCTATACTAATGTGTGAACCTCAAGGATCCCACTAGGGATGACTCTTAAAATTATTATCGCAGGAGACCCAATGGGTTCCCTAATGATTGAACAACCCTAAATGAGTGCATTATAAGTTAGGGTAGAGATGGTAGCATGTGGAACCTAGAATCTATAACGAACATGTAAGCCCAAGGGTTTTTGGCAATAGTGATGGGTTTAGGTGTTTGAAAAAACTCCCTCTTTATTTATGATTTCAAATTTCTACTATTGAGGAAAATATGATTTTCATCCATGCTTCATCCTATTAGTCCAATGAGCCTAATGTGATGCGATAAAAGTATAAGATTCCCAAAGGTACTTTTTGGGATCCGAGTTACGAGCCTTGTTGATTTAATGCTATTTTATCTCTATTCTTAGTGTCATTATGATCCTTCCCTGTATAGGGTAGACAAATGATGTTTATGGGTTGGAAATGTTTCCACAAAGTACTTAATTTGAGATATTCTTAGGGATTTATGATTATCAAATTGAGAGATTCATAAGATACTCCCAAGGGCCAGGGTGGCACATCATTACTGCAGTTTCCTGAATTTCCTGGAAATGGGGTTATTAATTAGTTTATTGAATTGAACTCATCTAAAATTATCATTTATTATATGATCAATTGGGCGATACTTGTATTCTTATATCTAATTACTTGGATGGGTTCATAGGTTAAATGGAATTATATAATTCTATGGGAGATACTAGTATTCCTATACTTAATTCCTTAGACTGGATGATAGGTCAAATGAACCTATATCATTCCATGGGTGATACTTGGAACCATTCTTAGAATTACCTGGCTATGGTCATATGAAAAACGAAATTATATCATTACATGGATGATAATTGGATTCCTTATTTGAATTACTTGGGTAAGATCATAGGAAAAGTGAAATTATATCATTACATGAACGATACTAGGATTCCTATATAGAATACCTTAGAAAGGATTATAGGTCAAATAAACTTGTATCATTCAATGGGAAATAATTGGATCCTTTCTTGGAATTCCTTATTCCGGATCATAGAAAAAATGAAATTATATCAGTCAATGGGTGATATAAGTGCTCATAGGACAAATGAAATTATATCATGACATGGTAGATACATGTATTCCTGCTTGGGAAGCCATAGATGGGATCATAGGACAAATGTAATTATATCATGACATGGGAAATACTTGGATTCCTGCTTGGAATTCCTTTGATGGCCTCATAGGAAAAATGGAATTATATCATGTGTGATGGTTATCTGGGCCCTCATATGATTATCATTATACATGGAAACCTTGGTTATACACATTAGTTCCTAAGTTTATTTATAAAATACTAAATGATCAGAGATATTTCAGAACTGAACAAAGTAGGTATTGTCGATCAATATTATAGACCTAAGGATTTAATTGACTATAAATGGATTATGTGAAATGGAATCTATCTTAATTATTTTTTTCACTATATTTACAATCGATTGGGTTTATGAACCCATATATTGACTTTTGATTTTATTTTATTCTTTTAATTTAAATTCGAGTCTCATCTAGAATGACAACTTTGCCTGAGAATACACTTATTATAGAAGAATTTGGAAGACCCTTTTCATTTTGTTTACTTTCAAAAATTATTATTATTATTTGTCTAATGAGTCTCACATATACAGACACTACATTTACTTTCTATGTATGATATCGTGTTGGTGGTTCGCTATTGAGTTTTGTACTAACAACCTGCTCTAGATTCCATTTCACTCAGGTTCCCAAGGAGACATTCATTTATTTTAAGGAAGATGTTGGGTTAAATAATGATACAAATTGATCAGGATGGATTTGATATATATGTGGAGAACTGTTATTTGGTTCAACTTAGAGGAGAATAAGGACCTTGTAATTTTATTTATATTTCATTCATCCTTGTATTTTTGGTTTGACCAGAGGGTGATCAATATTATATGTAAGATATTACCTTTCAAGCATTTACTATATTCCATTAAGTACTATATCATTTATTATACTTATTGTTTATATAATCTGATTATTTACTACTATATTTGTTTTTTTGTTTATTTATTCATGTTTCTTAAATTGATAAGAGGGAATATTCTCCCCAAAAACACACCCTTGGTCCTTATTGATTTTTAGTAGCCTCTCACGTATAGGAAGGTCTTTTTGAGGCCTTAATTGTAACTATTATATTTATTGTTTATAGGGTGAGACCTACTGGAACTTGAAAAAGTGTTATTAGAGATTTTTATTGTCCTGTTGGATTATTATTTAGGATATGGTAGAAATAAGTATTCAGATGTGTCAGAGCATATAATGGATATCAGACTGGTGCGTTGAGAACATTTTTCCCAGTAATAACTATAGCCTGAATGGCTCGAAGGCCTTCTTTTTTATTTTATTATGGATAATCCCTATTTTAGGGGTTTAAGGGGAACCCGTACATGACCCGTAGGCCCAAGGAACAAGGCCCGACTAGCCAGCAATACATGACCCGAAGGCCCAGAGGCAAACCATGCCCAATACATGACCTGTAGGCCCAGCCCACTTGAACTGCCCCTCCCTAGCTTCTGCGTCATTGATCACCTAGCACCACACCTTGCATTGCTGATCAGCTATCATTGCCCCATACAAAGCTGCACGGTGCTTGGTCCCGATGGCGGCTGCCATACCCTCTCACTCTTCTAATCCAATTAGCTATACTTCTAGTGGCTGCTACTCTTGTTGCTCTGTTCCTCTTTTGGGGAATGTTCTTTGTGAACCGGGATACTCCATGGTCTACGTGGCCCGAAGTCCTTATGGCCCGAATGCCCTGTTCCTTGAAGGCCATTGATGACCCGAAGGCCCTAGAGACCCGTAGTCCCAAACCGGTGCCTCAAAGGCCCAAATCAAATGAATAGTTCCGGCTACTACATTACCAAATAGTAACTGCTACAATAACTACTACAGTAACCCGTAAATTCACCTCCACCCAGTTTTTAACCTGGGTCTCTTGGATGCCAAGCAGGAGCCCTTACCACTCGGGTACGAGCTTGTTGGCAGTAAGTACTATAGATTACCAAAGATATGGGATTTATATTCATGATATGTGATGTTATTGTTTTTTTTAATTTCAATATGAGTGGCACACATGTGATGTATATTTTATGATTTATCTTGGATTTATATCCCTTAACCTTTTGGTGAGAGGCCAACGACAGATTTTGACACATGGATAGAAAAGGAAAGAGGAATATAATATATCATATTCAACAATGAGGGTAGATATATTATAGTCTTAAAGTTGTGTGACTTATTACTGATGATTGAGATCAACTATTTAAATTGTAAAAAAAATCTAAATTGAGTTTTCCCATATGGATTCTTGGTGGAATTCCACTCAGTTATAATGAATTATATTTATTTATTAATTTATTTATTTATGATTGAAGACTTTGTGGATCTATGGAGAGACATTTTATGATGAGTATAATAATTCATTCCTTAGATATGGGAGGCACAATATTGATAGGGAACATGGTTCCCAAGGGTTGGACCCATTACATGGGATTTCTATTTAGGTTGGGTTATTTAATGTTCTAGTAACAACCTATATAATTGTTTTCTGCATAGCTTGGAATAAAATTATATATAACTGAACCATGTGAGTGTTCTATGATACATATAATTTTAGATGATGTGTTGTGTGTAATTTTTACCCTCTTAGGTCAAGTTTGGTAGTTGATTCCATTCTGGTAGAACCTTTTCGGTATATCCTTTTTAGGTGTGGTAAACTAAAGATTTGTAACAACCTGCATGGAGTTTTCCCATCAATATTGCTATGATATTTTAATTCAAAAACCTTTTCTTATGACTATCTAGTTGGATCATCTTGATGTTATGCTGATTGGAACCTAAATACTTCTTTTGAACTAGAATGTCAAGGGGGTATTACCATACATGTATTCCTAGTGAGGTTCTTTTCTTATCCTTATACCATCATAACCCTCCAGGAAAAAATACCTTATAAAGATTCTCTAAGAAGATCAGGGCTTGGAAGACCGATGCATAGAAATTGATTCCTTAAATATTTAAAATAATAGATTCCCCCTTAGTAATTAGTTATAATGGGTTTCTTTTAAATAGGTTTCCAATTACATCTTAAATCTAATTTTACTATATAACTTGGAATTGATAACCTAAATAATTGAACCCTTGTTAATTGGTTTTGACCCTCATAGGGCGATGATCTCTTTTTTCGACTTCACCTTTTCAACTCTTTTAGAGATATTTTATAGGTGAATTAAATTCCATAAAATAGTTGATATGGGATTGTTGGTGACTCCCCATGAGATGTGACTTGGTAAGAGGTTTGAACTTTTTGGAAAGGTGAATAAACCTAGTGGTCCTATTTTGATAATTGTCTGGTAGGGCTAGGAGGAAGACCCAAAGAACCTTAATTTTAACATAGACTCCTGTTGGTCAAATTTTGGCCTGATTGAGGGAAACTTGATAGAGGGGTTAGATCGGGTTTACATATACTTTTTGGTAGTGATCTTGGTTGTAAGGTCATATTGAGAATAATGTAAGAGAGGTACTAGGGTTTTGTGATATAGGCATAGTGATTCCTTTGTTTTCCAAGAAATCCCCAAGGGTGCTTGGGTATATAGAATCTCTTTAGAAGGAATGAATTTTTGGGTGAATTGACCTATTAATCAGTGATTTTTATTTTGAAATTTTAGTTTAAAAAAATGATGAAATGTTATGAGAGGCTTTGGATTAAATCATGACTCATGCGTGGTGCTCAATTTTTATGAGAAGTTACAAGTGTGCCCCGAGTATGTCTAGACGAACATTCTGTATAGAATGTTCATCTTGGCCTTGTTTATGAGTGACTAATGAGAGAATGAGTTAAGTATTTATTTTTTTGGTATGGTACTTTACACTCTCCCTATTGGGTGGGAATGAAAAAGTGCATGCTGTTTATGCATAAGACTACTTAAAGTTTAATCAGTGAGAGACCATGTACGAGTTGGGGACTAATAGTTTCAAAGAAATTCTATTGTTATAGTCTCCTCGGAGCTGTGATAAAGTGACAATTATCCCTCCATGGTATATGAGGTACCAATAATGGATTGGGTTTACTGTCATGACCGATCTAGCTAAATCTTGGTTCGGTATTTATCAGAAAATGAGTGTAGCTCATAAAGAGAGACACACATTTAGTGATAGAACATGTTAAGGTTGAACTTAAGGAGTGGCATGTGGTAAGCCATATGGTGGGGAGTGAACCATTTTCTGTTTGATGGTTGTGACCTTAATTGTGAGTTAAAACTCAGCAAACACCACGGTAACCATTCTCAAAACCTTGAATAAGTTATCGGTGACGTTGCATTTATGCTCAAGAATGAGTAGGTTTGTATCCAAACCACTTATTATGTCTAATAATGGACAGTGTACAAGATGAAATGAATGGGGACACGTTTTTAGGTGTGATGAAAATGATAATTTTAATGTGGGGAGTGGGATGATGTTTGATGTTATGTAACCATCATGTGAAAATGTTGTATAAAGATGTTACTAGTCATTGGATGTTGATTTTTGATATCAAATATCGTTCGATAAATGTAACTATATACTTCTAGATTTTTCAGTGAATTCCAAGTACAGGGTTGATCATGGAATTGAATGGAGTTTGAGCATAGGTATCATGAATGAGGTTCCTATGATGATACAAGGGTATTACATCAGGTATTCAATAGTATTAATGTTGTGGAATGAAAAATGAGATAGACAAGGTATGGTTCGGCTGAGAAATGCCCCATAAAGTTTGTTATAGGATTCAGTTAGTGTTTTTAAAATGATCTCAATGTGACTAAGGATAAAGGAATTGGGATTAGGTTTTGGAGATAGGTCATATACTGAAGCCGTTTTTTTGAGAATAGTCGTCCAATGGTGCTTCAACATGAGTTATCTTGAATAATTGGATTTTTTTGGGGAATACTCACCTCATACAGGTCGATGTGATGAGGTAGGTGTAGTCTAAAGGTCATTTATTACTTTTCAATAAGGAGTTTTCATGACTAGGTTGAGATTGGTCAAATAGAATTCAACCATTTACATAAAATTGAGGATCATGAGTAGTAACCTTGTGGATGATTGACTGTAGTGAGTGAGTTGTGTATCAGGAGTGTCATTAGGACAATAGGGGTGAGTTTCATTTGAAAACCTATATGGTGGTAGCACGATGGCTAGGAATTTGATGTTAAAAGTAAGAACATATGTCATGGAGTACCATAGGACAAAAAATGACTAACTTGATGACATGGTCAAGTATCTGTTATAAGATCTTCATTATGTACTATCTTCATATTTCAATAATGGTTATGGTTATTGGATTGAATTTTAGGAAGTTAAGATCTATGTGTTTAAAATAGTGCTGGGAAGTGCATTAAGAGTTCATAGAAGAAACAGATCTATTTTCATGGATTTTAAAACCCTTGTAGGATGGTTAGTTTTTTTTATTCCCACCATGATATCTCATGGATGATAGTTACTAAGGTGTGGAGGTTGTAATATTCCATGTTTTACGAGTGATAAATTTCAGAACGAATTCGAATTTTCAATTACTGGATGGTCCAAATTTTGGTTAGAGATTCATAATATAATTTTTAAGGTTGTAATTCCTCAATGTAATGTTTTTTGACATGAAATAAGGTGAAAAAGATATCTTAGAGGTGTTAGAGGTGTCTCGAGGATTTGGGACCTGAAATCAGAGTTTTGAAAAATGTAGTATATGGAACATGTATTGTGCATTGTTAGTACTAACCATGCAACCTAACCAAGAGACCCAATATGTAAAGGGACATAGTTTGTTTAACCAAATTAGTGGGACCATAAAACTATATGGTTTGGAGTAGAGGGAATTACATGGGTAGTGCACAATTTTCCTAAATATGCACTACAATTGTGCAATGTGGTGGTGTTCGGGTAGTGCAACCTGCATGGTTGGTGAATAGTTTACTTAAACATACGACCTTATAATGTGCTTCATTAAAAAGATAAAATAACCATTTTCAATCCCACCCTTAATGATTTGTATCAATATTCTCCATTATTTCACCCAGTTGCTCCCATGTATGTTCCTTATCCCTTCCCTTTCCTCCATGGGTGATCTCCCTCATTCATGGTATTAATCAAATGTCATTGGATTCATTGGAATACAAGAGGTATGTATTCAAATTTTCAATCCCATGTTACGTACTAATCCATATTTCTCTATATTCAGATTCTCCACTTGGGGGTTTTTCTCTCATATTCCCCTGACACATAGTGGAATCAGATACAAGTGATATGGATTTTTCTCTACCTATAAAGAGGGTGACCTACGAGGCCTTGTGATCTTCATCACGTTTCATTTAATTATATAATGCCACCATGGTGAATGTTTTAAATATACAACTCTTTAAATTAAATTTCATTTGTGTTATTTATGTTGTTTCTTAGGTTTTAAGACCATTTCAAGGTTGATCATGTAACATGTGGTGTTGGTGGAAGTTAGGTCGTGGTTCTGAAGTGAGGAGATCATTAAGTAGGGTTTTAGTTTTTATGAATTCTAATTAAATTATTTATTTCATTAATATTTGGTTTATTTTTATAAACTAATAATAATGTAATTATAATTAACTAACTGTTAGTGTTTGGATGTGACAAAGAATCTTTGTATACCTCAGATGAGCTTGGACGGGCCTTGGAACCTACTTCTGGCCTTAAGAATAAATAATTATAGTATTTAAAATGTTATGGGACTGTCATACCCTCCACTTATTATTTATTCATTTTTATAGTGGAATGGGGATACTCGGGCTTACCCGTGATGGTAACACACCCTATTTAAATTAATCTTAATGAATTTTTAAATTAAATAAAATTGGGTAATTAAAATGGATGATAGTTAGGGGTGACTATAAACCCATGTGCACTAATTTTATGTCTTGGGAATTATGGCCTAGACCTAGTTTACATGGAATAATTACTATCCTCTAGAACTCTTAGAAGGAAAGACTTCACTTGTTAAGGCATTTCAGTCATTATATACGCCAAGGTGGATATAATCTATGTAGACCAGGACTGGGATGGATGAGTGGACTATCCTTGGGTACCAAATTCTTCCATGACCCATCTCATGACCATTTCAATTGTGGCACAAACCTATGCAGTTAGTAAGGCCGTGATATGATTTTTTAGGATGACTGAGTACCTGATGTCCTGGTGCATTGGGTGTTGAACCGAGACCGTGACTTGACTTATAGGATCCCAAGAGAGATGCCTTTTCTTATGTGTGCACCTTGAGAATCCCACTAGGGATGTCTTTCTAGAGTATTGACCTAAGATACCGAGCCAGTTCCCTGATTATCAACCCATCTAGACTGAGTGAATAATGTGTTTGTGTAGAGATGGTAGATAGTGGAACCTAGATCCTCTACTAAATAAGAAAGACCAAGGGGATGTTTAAATATAAATGTGTTTTAGAGTTCAACCAACATCAGTTTTGTTTTATGATTTCACATGGTTACTCTTGATGTAACTATGATTTTCTAATCTGTTTCCTAATACTTTGATGACGAAAATGATGTGATGTGATAAATGATAGGGATTACTTTATGTATATCCCAAGATATATCTTTAGTGACTTATTAATTGACTGTTTCTTTATTAGGATACCAAATATCACTAGGATCATTCCCAGTATAGGGTAAATAGATGATTCTATCATGTGGGGGATTTTTCCCATAAACATCATATTTGAGATATTCTTAGAGATTGATGATGATATACTTGAGATATTCCTAGGATGATCCTTAGGGTTAGGGTGGAAACACCGTTACTAAATTTTCAAGACTTTTCTAGGAATGGGGTTGTTCATGTGTTTATTAAAATAAATTCATATGAATTGATTCTTTATTATATAATGCCTTGGGAAATAATCGGATTCCTATATGAAATTACTTACATGGGATCATAAGTCGAAATAAATTATATCATTTTTTGGGAGATACTTTGATTCCTATATGGAATGCCTTGGATGAGCTCATAGGTCAAATAAAATTGAATCATGCCATGGGAGATACTTGGATTCCTCCATAGAATTCCTTGGATGGGTTCATAGGAAAAATGAAATTGTATCATAGAAGGGGTGATACTTATATTGTTTCTTTGAATTAATTGTGTGTGCTCTTAGGATAAATGAAATTATATCATAACATGGGAAAAATATGGATTCTAACATGTAATGACTTAGATGATATCATAATTTAAATGAAATTATATTATGCCATGGGTGATACTTGGATACCTTCTTGGAATTCATTTAATGGGATCATAAGAGAAATTAAATTATATCATGCCATGATATATACTTGTAATTCCTTGGATAGGATCATAAAACCTATGAAATTATATAATTACAAGGTTGATACATTGATTCTTACTTGTAATTATTTTAATAAGATCATAGGTTAAATGAAATTATATCATGAAATGGGATATACTTGGATTCATTTTTGGAATTTCTAAATGAGATCATATGAAAAATGGAATTATATCATACTTTATGGTAATGTGGTTACCTTATATGATTATCATTATACATGGATTCCTTTTCTACACAACTTGGGTCTTGAGTTTATTTATAAAATGTTAAATGCTCAGAGATATTCTAGATCTGACCAAAGAAGGTATTGTTAATCATGATCATTTACTAAAGGATCAATTTGATTGTACATGTCTTGAGTGGGTTGAAATCCAAATAAATTACTTTTTAAAAATATATCTATTCAATTGGGTTCATGGACCCATGGTTTGACTATGTATTTTTTTTGTCCATTTATTTTCTAGTTGAGTATCGGCTATGCTGAAAACTATACATTAATATGCACTTAGGAAAGAATATGATGGATGAACCTTTCCATTTATTTTAATTTTAGCAGTTATTATTAATATTATTATCCTGATGAGGAGCTCAAATATACATACACTACATTTAAAAAATATGTATGTGACCTTGTTGGTGGTTCCATACTAATTTTTATACTCACAACCTGCTTGGGTTGCCATTTCATTGGGATAACCATGCAGACATTCACTTAGTTATAGGAATTGGTAGTGCTAAAGACTAGGAATGATTGAGTAGGATGGATTTGAAATATATGTGGAGATCATTTATGTAGTCTGGCTCAAAGGATGAGATAGTCCTTGTACTTTTATTTGTATATCCTTCATTCCTGTATTTGTGGTCATCCTAGTAAGAAATCGATGTTTTATGTATTACATGTCCTTTCAAGTATTTACTATATTTAATTATTTATTATATCTATATTTATATTTATTTATTGTACACGCTGATAATTTATTACAATGGGTGTTTTGCAGTTATTTCCAATGGGTTTTTACTCTCATATGAGGTCATAGTCACCCCATAAACACATCTTAGGACCTCGCTACTAGTTGAAAGACTTTAGCGTATGGGGAGATTATCTTGAGGCCTTGTCTCCAACCGGCCTGGTTATTTATTATAGAGTGAACTAGGCTTGGACATAACAATTTTGAACTTCTAAATATATATTTTTTCATTGTGGAAATATAGTTAATCATTTTATTAAAATAAACATTATATTTGGATATCCTCTTTTTAACCAATTTTTAAATGTTTATTTATCATTTTGGTTTTGTTTTCATATTATATATGTGTTTATATATTTAAAATAATCTAATTTATTATATGGGAATGAACATTATATTTCATTTGGTGCAAAATAATTTTTATTCTTAAAAAAATAATTTTTCTAAAAAATACTTTTCATTACATTTTTTGAAAATATATTAAAACTTATTTTTAGAAATTCTATAAAATTAATCATAAAAAATTTATTCCATATTTAGAATTATCATGTTTAAATTTTGAAATGAGTTCAGTTTCATTTTTTTCATAATTAATAGTTAGCATGGTAAATGTTTTTCACCATGGTAAGGGTTAAAAATTTTAAAGTGGGGGGGGGGGGGTAAAATAAGAGATAAGGTTTAAAATAACCTTAAAAATTGTATAAATTTTATCATTTTTGTGTATATAAACCTTAAATTATCAAATCGTTGAAATTGGAATAAATTTGACCTATTCTATATGAGAATGAAAGTAATCACTTTTAAAAGTTCTTAATATTTACAATAGTTCCACTCCTCTCACTTATGAAATGGAACCTCTTATACTCAATTATGCACACACAATGAGAACCCCGTATTTACCAAGGTACTCATAAATCTCTCCTCAATAATCTTCTTTATTATCTATATGTTATATTTAAATTGAAATACCAATCCAATAAGTATTATGGTGTTTTCTTAAGGAAGATATCAAAGGAGGAGGTATAAGTGTTAATCGAATTACGTGATGATTTATTTATTATTATACATAACTATTCTAACCATATTAATATTATAAAACACTTATATTTACTATTTTTAAATTTTTTTATGTTAATGTAAATAATATCTTCTACCTCTTTTCCATTCTATGGGGAATGAAAACATCCATCATGCGTACATGTGGACTACCATCTCCATGAAGTGATGCAATTAATTTTTCATAACCACCTTACATGGATGGTCATAATGATGAATTTAATGATTAAATTCGAAATTTATAATATTATTACTATTATTTAATGTTAAACCTCTAACTTCTTTAATTCATTTTCATCCATTGGAAAAATCAAAACGTCGCTAATGCATAGTGAACACTACCGCAACTATAAACTCAGAATCTCATATTACATTACCAACTTACATGGATAGTTTTTAAAGTATATTTAATATAAATAAATTATAATTATTACATTTTTAATACTCCAAAGGTAATGTAACCATGACCCCATTTTACCATGACTAACACACCAAAGCTATTTTTGATCGAACATCCTGAAACATACGATGTTAACTTAACTGATTTGGTAACTCAATTGATCATAGTAATAAATTAAATAAAATGATTAATAATAAGGGAATGATCCTAAAAAATGTTTTTAATAAATTAAATAATTATTATGATTTTATTTTTAATGGATTATAGAGTGTATAAAGAAATATGAGACTCAAGGTAAGATATTTTTCTTGAAAACCTTATTTTAATGGTTTCCTTCCATATATTATCCCTCCATATCCATGTTCTTCCAAATTATTCAAGAATATTATTCTAAATTATTTATTTATTTCTTAAATTAATTTTAAACTAACTTTTACTTTTATTTCAATGTTTTAAAAAGGTATATTTTTCACATTTTCTGCAGAAGACACTATTTGACTCTTTTTACCAAAGTGAAAAAGATTCTTTTTTAAAATTGACCACATGACTAAATTTTATTATCCTTAAAAAAATTATTAATTATCATGATACCTCTAAAAGTTTTCAAGGTTCTTCAAATAAGACCCTATTTCCCTTCGTCTATGTAATTTTATTTTTTATGAGTTTCCAAAAGAAAAGTATATCCCAACTTATTTTAAGTGATAATAGAAATTGAATTTTATTATGGGTTAAAATTAGTTTTTCATGGGTTTTATACTGAAAATTGAAATATTATAATTTTTTTATTAATGATATGGTACATTATAATTATATATTATGATGAGTGAGTCCAAGATATTGATAAAAAATGCATTGGGTAAGGATTTAGTTTCTAACCATAAAATGATACAGTTTACCAATTAGGTTACTCCTTTTAAAAGGATTTTATGAATGTGTTTACCATAGGTTTGAATATGATGACTTAATATTAAATTATGGATTTCTATGTTTTTTATGGATTTTTAAGGCTTTATTTTATCATTTTTTTTGTTTAAAATGTGATTATTAATTATTTTATATGTTAAATGATTATCATTAAAAAGGTAAAAATGTTTATGGGTTTTAATGTTTTTCATATGTTTCATTTATTTTTTATCCCTTACTGAGATTTTTGTTCTTATATTAATTTTTAATATTTTTTTTCATAATATCTATGTATATATAGGAACTATATAAATGTCAATATTTTCTCTATGATGAATCAACATAAATGAAGAAAACGTGTCTTGAATGAACTAAGGGTGTAATTTTAAAACATATGTTTGTGGAAAAAATTACACTATGTCAAAATTTATATCTTTTTATATAATATATTTCCTAATTTTCTAAAAATATAAACTTAAATATTATAGAAAAAAATTAATGTGATATATTTTCTATTTAACTCATAGTCATGGGTTGTCTAAGTTATATGGTATTATAAAACCTCAATTGTATCATCATGAAGTCCATCATCACTTCTGTTGGATTTGGTGTTCTAGAAACATCTATTTACACTTTGTATTACATTTATATTAAAAGGTTTGAATATTAATAAAAATATTATTAAATATTTGTTCATTATTCTAAATGACTTTAATGTAATAATGTCTTTGAGTATCTGTCACATTGATAAGGTTGTAACAGTTCCCTGCTATAATTAGATCCTATAAATACCCTAAAAATATTCTTAAATATAGTTCTAGAGTCAAATAAAATTCTATGAAGGGGCACATAATATGATTCTTGTGTGAGTACTCATAAGGGGATTAGACTTCATCATATGAAGTTCACACTTAATAATCTACAACATGGGAGATTACGAGAATAGATTTTCCATTAGGAATTTATCATCTTTATGTGTCATTGAATATTACTATCTATGAATATGTGTAATATTACTTACACTTAAATATTATTATTAATCTGTGTCATTATCTCTCACACCTATATTTACTTATCAAAACCATGAAACCATATATTTTTGGGATGTTGGGTATTCTGGGTTCCTCACAAATGAAAAGTTATTCATAATAATTTAAGGAATGATTAGTCCCTAAAATCTTTATTGAAGTTGATATCTCAGTCCTTTGGTTGAAATGGAACCATAACATTAAATTCCATGGCCATGGTTTAATCACATGTTTATTTCAGAAGTCAAAGAGAGATGTATCAAAGATATAGAATGATGACACAGATGTGAAACCTTTTTGATGAGATATTGTGATAAATAAATTATTTTAAAGAATAATAATTCATATGTGGTTATTGAAATTGAGACATTAAGTTCTTTCTCTTGATTCATTTAACCAATTTCTGGACAGTAGTCTTAGACTTTAGAAAATCCCACCTAATTCCAATGAGAAAAAATATTAGAGGGTCACACATGTAGTGTTTCCATTTATCTTGATTAATTTCTATGGGAATTTAATTATTTTAATAAATATTATTCTCAATACCAAGGTATAATTTGTTTTCTAGTTTTATTGATCACAAATTATTTTTTAAATATTTAATAAATATTTATTTTCCAGAATGTGAATAAAAATATTCATATATAAATAAATTTTTAATTATATATTTATTTAGTAATTTAATAAATAATGATGAGGATTAATAGACCAAGATCACATATCATGATAAATATTAATTTAGAAGACAATAAAATAATATTTATTTTTGTTCCAGTTATGACACACCATAAAAATATAATATTATTATCATATGACATAGGGTATGAAATGGTTTATTATAATATTTAAGGGATGATAACCAAGTAAAATATATTTTATCTGAATCCCTAACTATATTAATTTATGGTTATGTAGACTATGTAGGGTTAATCATGAAATAAGAATCATTATGCACAACTGATTTATCTCTCTAAATTCATCCTACTATCATCCTCTCAATAATGAGAAGAATAAGAAGAACCCCTCACACATGAAGGATCCTAAAGCGATCATGACAAACAAAAAAAGATGATTTATCCACCATGTTTTCACCTGACGTTCTATTAGTGTTGTTTAAAGATCAAATGAGCATGTGTGGAACACCACTAGATGGATTCTACTATTGGGTCCTACTAGTGTAACAAATGTTATCTAAAAAGTGTTTTTTGGATGATCACCATCATTATCGAAGAAAGTTCCTCAAACCAGGTAATATTTCTTTAGATAAAAGTAAAAATAATTATAAATTTAATATGAAAAGATCCCCACTCTAGGTTCTGAAATTTTCTATATCAAAATTTTATGGAAAAATTTATTTGGTCGTAACGTTTATGTCATTGAAAATTATAGTATGATCCATAAAATATGAAAAAACATTTACAGTTATTTTCAGACTAGAATATTTTGTTTAATTCAAAACATTCAAGTGTTATTACAGTGGCCACAATTTAAATTTATAATTATTTATTTGATTGTTGATTGATTATCTGAAATATTGGTTATATATTTCATTTTAAGATTATTTATTCTATAATATGATGTTTAATTAACATGCTTTCAAAATTTTAATTACTTCATTTAGGATTCATATTTTCTTAAAGGACTAAGGAAATATGGAGAATGATCGGATATTCCCTTGGGAAGTGCCAAGGATTCTTCCTGGTGAGACTGGGTTACACGACATGTAGCTGGAGTACACACTGTGTACCCACGTGCGCTACACCTAGATGTTTCATGGGATACAAGACATTTTGAGTAGTTATTACACACTTCGTGTAAACTAAGACAACCTAGAACAAGTCTTATCAGATTACATGCCATGTTGATAGTGTACACATTGTGTAGTCTACAAGGTTTAGTGGTGAAATTCACACTAACTATGTGGTTAAATACATATTTATCGACCACATGATACAGAAATCCTATGTAATTAATGAAACAAATGGAATGTATGTGGGGTATAAAGAGTTTAATTCATTAGTTCTTATGTTTTAAAAACAGATTAGTCCTTTAGAAGGTTATGTGAAGACACAACATGCGGAACACACAACATGTAGCTTTTGCACATGTTGTATGGTCTTGCATCTAAAGAACTTTATATGTCTTTTAGTGGATCATGAAAACACATAATCAACATGATACACAAATTTTAGTTAGCTGGTAAATGACATGTTGTCCTGCCAAGATACACACTAAATCCCAATGCATTTATCCAGGGTACATGTAAACCAAGGAACACAACGTGTAGCTTGTAAGTACACACATTGTAGTCTCCTAATAAAATTCAGAATTAAATTACATTGAAATAATTAATTACAACATGAAAATATAATTACACCCTTGGAACCATTTTAGTTACAATGTAATAAAGATTCTAAATAATTAATAAATAAATAATTAATTTAATTTAATTATATGTAATTATTATTCATATTATTTATTTTCTTTTATTTCATTTATGATGGGTATCTCCAAGAGAATTTGGATGATCACTAAAGATGAAGGTAATTAATTAATTAATTAATACAATTTAATTCATCTTAATAAAAAATAATGAGTATAAATTAATGTTCACTCGTGTAATTTTGCATATTCATTCTATGTTTATGAGTGATAATGAGATTGATCAAGACCAATGTATGTGTTAATTTAACTTAATTTAATTTATTTCATGGTTTTTGAAATTAATTATAATTAAATTAAAATGATGGCCTGCTTTTCACCCCTCTATAATTTATTATGTAGGACATATGTTTCCAAGGTTCTTTATGTAATTTACATTAACCAATGCTTTGGTTCCCTTAAACTTTATGTGAGTTATAAAATATGAAATTAAAGGAGCATCCCAAACTGAATGGAGGTGGTTAATAATGAAATCGGGACACTACCAACCTAGGTGATACATAATTGGATAGGTAGAATACTATAACTCAATCCCAGATTAGCATAATGATTTTTACCCTAGATTATAGTTTTATTTATTGTCTTCTCAATAGATAAACCATTAGATAAGCTCATGAATAGGTTATATATTTATTTATTTCGGTCTTATGAATTATTTATTTTATGGATGCAAGACTGCGATCACATAAATAAGTAGATTAATTTGAAAATATTAAATTTAAATAAATGGATTATACATAATTTTTTTTATCAGAACATGGTTAATCACTTATGTAAAATCCATGTAACATTTATAATAAATATAAATTATAAATTATAAATTATAAATTATAAATCATTATGAAAGATGAATGAGATCCCTTAACTTAAAATTAAGTCAGACTAATCATTCCGTTACTTGATTAGGAATGAAATCCGTATAATTAAGTATTTAACTAAACTTCATTAGGACGCTACTTTTATTGTAGAGTTATTATGTATGCTACAGATTTAATCAACCAATTTTTTACAATATATGTATCCCTCAATAGACATGATTTAACTTGGAGGCAAGTGTAGAGGAAAAAAAATTTTGAATTTCAGGATGTAGATTCTACTCAACAGATCAAGGAGATATAAGCCAAAAGTTTGAAATGACTTGTATACCTAAATACATTTTAACGATTAACTAATCCCTATCTTAGGATATGAGAAGGTCCATATAAATCATTACAACTAAAATGTATAAGAAACTAGGAATTCTGAGTTCAATGGTGGTGGATATTGGGACTTGATAAAATAGTGGGAGATTTAATAAAATTAAAATCTTTATAACCCAAATAAATTTTAATTAAGTACTAAAAATATGAACATTTATCATTATAAAATAATCAAAATTTATTCATATAAATTATACTTATGATCAGTATTGGGGAAATACCATCTCCCCATTGGAAGTAACTTCTATGAATGGATCATACACCTACGGATTATGTTGCGACATGAATAGAATTCTTACACACAAGAATCCTTATAGCCTGATTCGACTCTATGGGAGGAAAGTGATGAAGATTTATCTATATATGATAAACACTAGAGTGACACATTCAACATTTAGTGTTTAATTTTTTTCATCCACATCTAGTGAACTCATGAATTCTTATGAAGAAATGGGATTATATAGCATGATCTAATATCTCTATGTTCTTCACCTAGGGATAAAAATATAAAAATGGTTTGAGATATATAAGGAACTATTTCAGAGTAATTTTTGAGAAGGTGCACCATGTGGGTGTCATATTGTCAAACGTATTGGCTACATTGACAACCCAGAGGTTATAGGGTTTAAATTTCCTAAAGAACAATGAACTGATCAATTCTTGCATTAATCTCTCAAAAATTAACTATCCTTCTTGTTAATTATCATATAAACAACATTGAGAAGTATCTCCCACATCTTATCACGTTTCTTCATCAAGTTGATAAGGAGATGCATCATGAAAAGTATTCCATCCTTATGGTGAATACAAGGAAAATACAAAATAAGAGCTCTTTACTCAAAGGTTTTTTAGAATTCCTATCTAGTAAGAGAGATATCAAGGGGAAAACATGTAAACATGATGATATATATTTTATATGTGGTAATAAGGGACACTGGAAGAAAAACTATACCCCAAAATGAATTTAGGGGAATATTTATTTGAGTTTGTTGTCAAGTTCAATTTATCTATTTCTAAAAATTAGGTATTAAAACAACATGTGCTAATAATATATGTATTGAAATATTAGAACCAATTAGATTTATTAATATTGACCAAGGGGAGGTATATCTATGAGTAGTCAAAAAATATGTACTTCCTGCTATGAATATTAGGGACTACCACCTCATCTTTTCGATGAGAATGATATTGTCTTTAAGAGATTGATATTACATTCCATCATTTACCAAAACATTATTCCTATATCCAAACTTGATATAGATGGAATTATTTTCAAATTTGGGAATAAATGTTTCTAATTTCATAAATAAATAATTTTTTATGGAAATTCACATTTTAATAATGGTCTTTATATGTTTTATTAAAGAAATAATGTAATGATAATCGATAGCGAAACTAGTTCACATGGCTCATACAACACCCATCTTTGGAATCACTAGACAAGCCATGTAAATTATTTTTTTGAATATATTATACCAAGATGGGTCTTTATATTCCATTAAACAAAAATAACTTGGTGTATTCTACACTTGTTTATAAGGAAAAATGAGCAAAGACACATTTAGTGGAAAGGTAAAAGGGACAAAGGGATTATTGAATTAGGTTGTCACACCCATGTCCTTCATTTAATGTACTTGTTATCTTTTATTATTGGCCTAACATTCACACCTATGTTCCCCCTATCCCCCCTTTGATTGTATGTTTTTTGAATACTTTTTTAGTGAACATAAGGGGGTGCACGGTTTGGGTGCATAGTTTGATAAACTATGCAAGTAAACAATGCGGCCTTGTCCAAGTCATTAAAATTATTTCTGGAATTCCATTTTCCCCCTCCTAGGATATATCCTAATTAGGCCCTTTCTTTCCCACTTCAAACCTTACAACCATTTCATCCTCCCAGTCTCTTCAAAACCTTATCAGAGATCCATTTTGAAGGGGGATTTGGTGGAGGAACTTCACAAAATCTCAAATAAGTGTTTCTCCCTCTTAGTTCCTCCCCTTTTCATGATGTTTTTCTAATTTCCTTAAAGTCCCAAATTACCCGAGGGTAGGGTTTCGAACCTAAGGTTTCAATTTGGGTTTTCTTGGTCCAATCCTCTGATTTTAGGATTGATCTACCGTCATTGAGGTGTGACAGTGGTGCAATTGAATTTTGGAAAACAGGATTCAAGGTTTTAACAATTTTGGTAGGTGATTCCATGTGTATGAAATCATTGTGACTTATATTGCAGTTTTTATAATATTTTCATGTTTATATCATTTTATTATTGGTGATGAAATTCAATTTAGTGTAATTTTTAAAGAAAATAAATTTTAAGTCCCTTTTTATGTGAAATTGGGGTTTCTTCATTGAAATATTTTGTTGGATCATTTGGGGCTTCCATATAATTATTTAGTTGATTTTATTGAAATTTATTAGGGCCAAAAATAATTTTTTTAGTGTTTATATACTTTGGTATTTTCTTCAAAAAATTGTTTTTATGGTGTTTATGAAGCATATGGACTTTAACTTCCATGTTTGTGTGGAAATTGATGTTTTTAAAAGATATCACTTCTTGGTTTATATGGGGCTTCCCTATTACTTATTATTTGGTCTCATTAAAAGTTAATGGACTGAATTTTGTTTTGGTGACATATAAGTGTTCACAAGGTATGAAAAGTGGAGATTTCATGGTTTTTTGGGTGCAAAACAATGTGAGATTTGAGAAGTTGTTTTATTGAACATAAAAATGTTTTGTTGTGTGTTTTAAGTGGTATAAAGTGTGTATAGATACTGTGTTGTTTGTATGTGACTATTAGTGGCGTTTTTATATGAAAAGGTATGTATGTAGCCAGATGAAATTGTTTGAGTAAAAAGGGGGAATCCTGGGTTCCTAGGTGGACAGATATGTACAAGTACGCTAGTGATTAAGATGGGTTTAATACCTATTTCACTGGGAAAATGGGTAAAGAAAACTCTAAATAAACTATATGGATGATTTTTTGGGACCAATAGGTAATGGGTATGTTTTCTACTAGTTTCTCATGCATGGAAACAGATTGTAACATGGATTTTTTACACTAAGGGATGAGGTTCATAGGGCCCGAGACTATCTAGTTCGTAGGGGTGTTCCCGGTTTTGGTGCTCATTGGATTTTTGGTATATAACCTTGTCTTAAGGTGTGTTTTTTTGTAAATTACAGTATCTAAAATTTCTTTTTAAAATGTTTTAACATTCTGAAAGTTTTATTTTGAAAACCAGTTATAATTGAAAATTGCATTTCTTGGAATTTATCACAGCTTTTCCTTGCATATTAAAGATGAGTGATTTTTCAACTTTTATTACATTCTCTTTGAAATATTTGGGCGATATAATATTGTGATTAGGGTCACAACATACTTACACCCATTGGGTGTAAGTATACATGAATATGATTGATATAGGTAAAGGCAACACCTCGGGTGAAGGTGGTTCTGGTTGTTAGTCCCCTCCTACGGTGTGGTGTTGTGGAGATGACTCGGGGGTGATGAACCCTTGTCATGTGGAGTATTTGTGGATGATTTTCTACTATTTTATTTATGTTTTGACCTCTTTTAATTTTTTTAAAACAATGTATTCAGATCTGGTTTCTACAAAGGCTTGTTTGGCATGAAAATTTTAGATTTATATTATTGATTGTTTTAATGTTTTAGGCTTTCATACTTCTGTAAATCATTCCCAAAAAAAATTTATTGATACCTAGGAACTTTTTTCAGCCTATGGGGATAGGTAATGCCCTTTAGGCCTTGTCATGGGATGGATTTTGTGCCGATATTAGTGGTGACAAGATTTGGTTCCTGACAAAATGGTATCAAAGTCAGGTTAATGTTTTTGGGTTATACTACTATTTTGGGATGAGTCAGGAGAGACAAGAACTAGGACTAGCAGGGATCAGGTTTTTGATAATGAGTAGGGTTACTATCCCACACTTCTCATGGAAGACCTTGAGTCACCAGGGGATGTTCGAATTGTCTAATTGACTTCACTTCAAAGTGAGACGTGTGGGCTGCGGACCACACGTAGACATCGGGTGGGGGTGGAGTAGTTGTTTCTTTTATTACTATAATGTGATTAGATTATTTATATCTGATGTGTTTGATTAAAATTATCAGAATTATTTTATTGAATATTGTTTTGTGACTGTTGCATTTTGTAGCAACATGCCTCTACAAAAAGCTCTCATCCCCCCACCAGAGGAAGATGAAGAGAGTTCTCCCATGCTTATTGATTTGAGGCTAGTTGAGGCTGTGTTTTGGGATGTCTATTATATGGGAAAAGGACAAAATACTATTGAAATTTCTATTAGGGCAGAAGAGATGGGTCCTAGAAAAGATTAATCCGAGGAGTTTCTGAAAAAAAACCTCATACTTTTCAAGGAAACATAGAACCCCAGGATGTAGAGGAATGACTCAAAAAGATCAAGTGCATGTTCTAGTTCTTGCATACACCTGAGGAGATCATGGTGAAATATGAATCCTTTTTGTTGGAGGGTCCTAGCCACAAGTGGTGAGAATCAGTACTTAAAACTAGGAAGAATGAGAAAATACGGTGGGGAGATTTCAAGGATGTCTTCAATGAACAATACTGCCTTAAGGTGTTGGAAGATACCAGGTCCTGAGAGTTCATGGATCTTGTTCTAGGGAATCTATTTTTGATGGATTATGAAAAACTTTTTTATGAGTTGGTTTGGTATGATCCTAAAATAATCTCTAATGAGCAAGTGAAGATACAAAGGTTTGATAAAGGCATGCGACCAGAGATATAATCCTAGTTTTTCATTTTTTAGAAGAGGACCTATATTGAGGTGGTTGATCAGGTGTTCATGGTGGAGATTGACCTAAATGGGAGGGATGGTTTTTTTGGGTCAGTATCAGTAGTGGGAAGTGACAGATCTTCAGAAAAGAAATGGAAGGAGAAGGAACATGTGAATAAGAGAGATGGTAGTTCATGCCACTCTTCCAGGAAGTTTTCGTCTGTGGCTCCTGATGCAAGATCGGTCATATGAAACCAGTGTGGGAGGATAGGGAACATCCAACCAACATTAACACTTCCTCTGAATACCTATTACCTATGTCGAGGCGTGGGTAACTTGCTGCCCTTTTGCGGGGTGGAACTTCCACATCAGAGTGGGGAAGGTTCAACGACTTCAAGAGGAGTGCCCGCATAGTCCACGCCGTCGAGGATGGAAGGATCTTGTTTTGGTGGCTGTGGTGGAATGTTTGGGTCATCTTATTGAAAAATACAGTTTAGGGCACAATCACAGAAGATCGGTCATCCTCAGGTAGAGAACAGACATCTCTATGCGGTGGATCAGACACTAGCATGATCAGAGGCGGGACCGTCGATAGTTCGAGGTACGATTTTGATTGCATCTTCTTTAACTACTACTATTTTTTATATTGGTTCCTCTGTTTCATTCATTTCTTCCCATTTTTTGGACACACTGAATTTTCCATCTGTGTTGTAGTATTTTGTGATCGAATTGGTTACGCTATTGGAAAAGAAGAAGGAGCAGGGTATCGGGTTCCCATCATGTGTGATTTCTGTATCAGGGGTTGAGATGGAGTGGGACCCATTGGTATTAGATAAGGATCTGTTGGCATGATACTTGGTATGTATTTTCTAGTACACTTCTAGGAACACATCAATTGCTATAGGCGGAGAGTGAGTTTCACAACACCTGATGGGAGTCGTCGGGTTTATCATGGAGAATGGGATCCTCAGTCAGGTCGCGCAGGACCTCCACTCCCAGAGTTGGGAAATATTATCTTCCTATTGTTGTCGCTCACACTAGATGATGATTTTATTGACCCTGAACATGCACTACCTCATGTAGTGAATGGGTTTTCATAGGTATTCCCAGATGATTTTTCATGTTTTCCCACAGAACAGGATGTAGAGTTCTCGATTGATCTAGTGCCAGGAACACTATCGATATCTATTCCCTCATATCATATGGACCCAACCGAGATGAGGGAATTCAAGATATATCTAGACGACTTAGAATCTGAAGGATTCATTCAACCAAGTGTCTCTCCTTGGGTTACTAATGTGTTTTTCATGAAAAAGTCTGACGGATCCCTCCGGTTGTGCATTCACAACCGCAATCAGAATAAGGTAACAATTAAGAACAAATAAACTTTTCCTAGAATAGATTATTTGTTCAATCAGTTGAAGGGGGAAAAGTGATTGTAAAAAATATACTTGCATTTGGGATACCATAAAATTAGGGTGAAAGAGGCAAATATCCCAAAGACAGCCTTCCGAAGCAGGCACATCTACTTCGAGTACTTGTTATGTCCTTCTGATTGACCTATGCTCCAACGGTCTTTATGGAACTCATGAATAGGGTGTTCCATCAGTATCTCGATTCTTTTTGTGTGTGTGGAATTTGTTGATGAAATACTAGTTTATTCAATATCTGATGAGGAACATGAGCATCACTTGAGAATTGTTCTAGGCACCTTGGGAGAGAATCGCCTTTTTTGAAAAGTTATCCCAATTCACCTTCTGGATCAGGGAAGTGAAATTCAAGGGGCTTGTGAGCTTGGATAAGGGGGTTTTAGTGGACCCCGAGAAGATCAGTGTGATCATTTCATGGGAGAAACCGTAGAATGTGTTCGAGATCATGAGTTTCCTTGGCCTGCCTAGTAATTACAGGTGATTCATTCAGTATTTCTCTCATCTTCCTTCACAAATGACCGCACTCTCCCGGAAAGGGATGAATTTGTCATGGGACCTATAATTTCATGAATCATTCATGGAGCTAAATAGGTGGTTGAATACTTCCCCCATTTTGATTTTTCAAGAGTTTGGAAGGGGGTATGTGGTGTATTGTGATGCTTCATGTATGGGTATTGGGTGCATGCTTATCCAGGATGATCATATGGTGGCGTATGTCTCTTGCCAACTCTAACCACATGAAAAGAATTACCCTACCCATGAATAGTAGTTATTAGGTATGATGCAATATTTTAAAACATGGCATCACTAACTATTTTATGAGAATTTCTTGGTATACTATGATCATAAAATCATGACCTATATCTTCTCATTGAAGGACCTAAAATTGAAGCAGCATTGTTGGATCAAGTACTTGTAGGGATTCGACATTGACATTTTCTATACCCTAGGAAAGGGTAACGTGGTGGCTGATGCCTTGAGCAGAAGAGTTACAGTGCAGGCTTTGAGGAAGTCCAGTGATGAGTGGACTTTTATAGGGATCTTTTATCAGATGCATATAGAGACCAAGGAAAAAAATGGGGGTGAATTCTTGGAAAGCGTTCAGTTGACGCCTTCTCTCTTGGATTTGATTCAAGGGGAATAGCCTAATGATGAGTTTTTTTAGCAGTCGAGGCATTTTCTTCATTTTGGGGAGACATCTTCTGATTGGCCGTCGTCCATTGAGTTCATCATGTACTTCAAGGGCCGTTTAGTAGTGCCATCATCTCTATGGAAGGTGGTGATATAGGATAGACACCAGTCTCAGTGGGATATCCATATGGGTGCCATCGAGATGTATTATGATGTCCGTTAGTAGTTATGGTGGCCTAGTATGGGACACGAAATCATGGGATTTGTGTCGAGATGGTACACATGCTAGCTGGTGAAAGAAGAGCATCTAAGGCCCTCCAGTTTGCTCCAGCCATCACCCATTACTACCTGGAAGTGGGATGAGGTCACCATGGACTTAATTTTTTTCTTGAATCATACACCTCAGAGTAATAATTTCATTTGGGTGGGAATTGATCATCTGACCAAGTCACCCTGCTTCATTCCGATTAGAGATACTGCTAAAGTGGATGATTTGAGACGTTTTTATCTTCAGAAGGTTGTACGACTCCATTGTGTACTGCTAGCATTTGTCTTAGATAGAGACCCCGATTAACTTATTAGTTTTTGGAAGACCATAATAAGGCCTTATGGTCTTAGATTAATATTATAGTGGCATACCATCCTCAAACGGATGGTCAGACAGAGTGGGCGAACCAGATTTTGGAGGACATGGTCTGTGCAATTGTTCTAGATTTTGGTGGTTCCAGGGATAGAAATTTGGTATTGGTTGAGTTTACTAATAATAATAGTTACCAACTATCTATTCAAATGGATCTATTTGAGGTTCTCTATGGTCGGCCTTGTCGGTCCCCCTGTGTTGGTCTGAGGTAAGTGAGACCTCACTGTTGGGGTGGAGTCTGGTGTAGGAGACATTAGAGAAGGTCAAGTTGATCAGGAAGAAATTATTCACAGATCATAGTCTCCATAAATCATATTCTAACCAGAGGCATCGATACCTAGAGTTTTCTTTGGGTGAGAGGGTATTCTTGAAAGTGGCCCCTTGTGTGGGCCATTGTCGATTGGGAAAGCAAGGGAAGCAGATGCTGCGGAATGTCGACCTTTTGAGATCACCGAGAGTGTTGAAAAGGTGGCATAAAAGTTGGATTTATCTTCTCAGTTTACATCTATCCATGAAGTCTTCTATGTCTCCTAGTTGAAGAAATATAACCCTGATCCATCCCCTGTACTGAATTGGAAGGAGTTAGATATAGAGCCTGATTTATCTGTTGTTGAGCGGCCGATGAAAATAGTGGACTTATAAGAAAAGGTGATTCCAGGAAACATTATTACACTAGTCCAGGTTATTTAGAAGCATGAGAATGATACTCATGAGAAATGGGAGAGGAATTCATGGGTCAAGGAAGAGTAACCAATTCTGTTTTCTGATCAAGCTTTAGTTTGACTTTTCAGGATGGAAAGTTTTCATGGCGGGGAGAATTGACACACCCATTTCTGTCATTTAACGTACTTTTTTCTCATTTATTTTTGGAATACATTTTACCCCTATGTTTCTTCTAGAACCCCTTGAATTTGATAGTTTTTGAACACTTTTTTGAGTGGACAGAAGGGGGCGCACAGTTTGGGCACACGGTTTGCTAAGCTGTGCAATTAAACCATGCGGCCCTGTCTAGGTCATTAAAAAACTCCATGGAATTCCATTTTTTCCCTCTCAAGATTTATCCTAATTCACTCCTTTCTTACCCAATTAGAACCTCAAATCCATTTCAGCCTCTTATGCTCTTTAAACCCTACTTGGAACACCATTTTGATGGGATATTTGGTAGAGGAACTTCACACAATCTCAAGTAAGTGCTTCTACCAATTAGTTCCTCCCTTTTTCATAATGTTTTTTCAAATTTCATGGAATTCAAAAATGAAATAAGGGTAGGGTTTTGAACCTAGGGTTTAACTTTGGGTTTTCTTTGTCCAATCCTTTGATTTTAGGCTCGATCTACCTTCCTTGAGGTGCGGCGATGGTGCGATTGAATGTTCGCATAAAGGATTCAAGGTTTTAACAATTTTGGTAGATGATTCCATGTGAATGAAATCCTTGTGACTTATCAATATATTTTTATAATATTTTCATGTTTATATCATTTTATTATTTGTGCCAAAATTTATTTATGTGGTACTTGTAATGAAAATGAAATTTAAGTTCCATTTTTATGTGAAATTGGTGGGGTTTTCATAGAATTATTTTATTGGTTCATTTGTAAATTACCTATAATTACTTAGTTTATTTTATTGAAACGTATTACAGATGAAAATAGTGTTTTTAATTTTTATCTCCTTTGGTTGTTGCTACGAAAATTTGTTTTAATGGTGTTTGTGAAGCATATGGACTTTAAGTGCCATGTTTGTGTGAAAATGGATGTTTTACAAAGACATCACTTCTTGGTTTTTATAGGGATTCCCTATACCTGATTTTATGGTCTTATTTAAAGGTAATGTACTGAATTTTTAGTTTTTTTTACTTATAAGTGTTCTCATGCTGTAAAAAGTGGGGATTTCAAGGTGTTTTGGGTGCAAAACAATGCGAGATTTTAGATATTTTTTATTGAAAATAAAAATATTTTGTTGTGTGTTTGAAGTGGTATAATGTGTGTATAGATACTGTATTGTTTTTATGTGACCAGTTGTGGTGTTATTATATGAAAAGGGATGTATGTAGCATGCTGAAATTTCTTGATCACAATGGGGGGAGCCTGGGTATCTAGGTGGGTGGATATGTACTAGTACGCTAGTGATATGGATGGTTTTTGTCCCGGTTTCAATGAGAAAATGAAAAAAAACTATTACTAAACTATATTGATGATTTTTGGGGACCACTAGGTTTTGGGTATGTTCCCTACTAGTGTATTGTGCATTGGAAAAGATTGTGACATGGATATTTTACACTGAGGTATGAGGTACATAGGGTTGGAGACTATCTAGTTCCTATGGGTGTTCCAGGTTTTGGTGCCCATTGGATTTGTGGTATTTACCCTTGTCTTCAGGTGTGTTTGGCTGTACATTATATACGATATAATGTCTTATTAAAATGTGTTAACATTCTGAATGTTTTATTCTGAAAACTGTTTATAATTAAAAGTTTCATTTCTTGGAATTTAGCACCCCTTTTCCTTGCATATTAAAACTATGTAAATTTTCACCTTGTATTGCATACTATTTGGAATCATTTGCTGCTATCCTATTGGGCTTAAGCTCACACCCTACTTACACCCCTTGGGTGAAAGTATACTTTATTATGTTTGAAACAGGTAAAGGCAATGCCTCAGGTGAAGGCGATTTGGGTTTTTAGTTCCCTCCTATGGTGTGATGTTGTGGAGACGGCTCAGGGGTGATGACCCCTTATCATGTAGAGACTTGTTGACGATTTTATGATGTTTTTATTTATATTTGGACCTCTTTTACTTTATTTAGAACCATGTATTCAGATCTGGTTTCTTATATGGCTTGTTTGGCATGAAAATTTCAGATTCACATTATTTATTGTTTTTAATGTTGTATGCTTTCATACTCTGGTAAATCATTCCCAAAACAAATATATTGATACCCATGCACTTGTACCAGCCCGTGGTGATAGAGAACACCCTTCAGGCCTTATCATGGGATGGATTTGGTGTCGGTATTAGTGGCGAACAGATTCGGTTCGTGACATAGGTCATACTTGTAATGAATCTACTTTTGTGGGTCTAGTCCTTTGGATATGTTTAGATATATATTTGAATTTTTAATAAGATTTAGTGATATTTTTGGGTGTCATAGTACCCTGGAAGTAATATATTAGGAAAATTATTATATTAAATCATGAACACCCATAATTTATATAATAAATGAATTTCCCATTTCTTAGGACCTCATAGGGAAAATTTAATACCATGGTTGTTTCTAGAACATAAGGTTTACCCAGAGAATGACATAATGTTGGCCAACATTGGGTGTTTAGTGGAAGGTAATAGTTGGAAGGAATGATAAATAATAACAGTTTATTTACTTAAGTAAACAAACCCTTATACCCCCTTGTTTGGATTCCCATGATAAGAGAAAATGGAAATGAATTCAACCAAAAGTCATGGAAAAATAGAGAGGAAGGGGGGAGAAGAGGTTCCACTAGACATAGTCCTTGATGACCATCACGACCAATTTTAGGTTAAGTGCCTTATGGGAAACCTTTTGGACCTAAAGCTTCAATATTTCACCATGAGGTAAGAGGATTTTGATTTTTGATCCATGATTCTCTTATATGAATTGTTTAGTGGTTCTAAATCCCTTTTTATGACTTCTATGGACCCTCTGGGAGTTAATCAATGTCTAGTTGGGGAAAACCTGGTGTTTTGGGAGTTTTTCAGGGATTTAATTTATAGAAATATTGATCATGGGGGAAGACATAGTTTTCATGACTATACACCATGTACCTTGAGAACATTATATATAGTGGGACATGGCCATGGGGATGATTACATTGTCAGAAAACCCATGTTAATAGGACATGACCATGTGGAAGTACATGGATAGACCCCTAGTGTACACTAGTATGACCAAGATACACAGGCATGGGTTGATGTACTTGGGCATGGGATAATGGACATAAGATCTGGTTGGGCTAGGAAATTCATGTTATGTACTTCATGTGCATAATGTGTATGTACATTTTTTTAACTAGACCATGTGTGAGAAAGGACACACCCATGACTCCAGGAGAGGTTATATTCCATGTACATCATATACAGAAATTTTATATTGACCTGGATCAGAAATATGTTTGTAGGAGAGAAAACACAAGGGTGTAAGTGATGTTACATTCCACATAGCCACATGTACATTACTTTTTAATTTACTCTTTCATTTCCATATACCATGAGGGGACACAACATGGTTTTGGCCTCTTGATATGTTACAACCTAGACTTTTTTAATGATAATTGCTTCTTGAAAATGTATGTTGTATTATTTTGTACACAAAAAATCATTTATCTTTATTAATGAAGTGAATATAAAGGGAAATGTGACAATATTGATTCCACCCATATATGACCATTGGTCAAATATGACCATTGGTCGAATATGACCATTGGTCGAATATGACCATTGGTCAAATATGACCATTGGTCAAATATGACCATTTTCAATATGACTATTGTAGACTATACAATAGGTAATAATTTTTATGTTATAATTTGTAAGTAGAAATGAAAAAGTGCAATTAATGAATAAAGAAGAAATGATGGCCTCAACTTGTAGGATAATTCCATATAAATACCATTTTTCAGATCATGGGAGGGAGGTAGCATCACTGGGGTTCAATCTTGACCAATCCCAAGCCAATCGTCAACAAATTAATCTAGAGAAAATTCTCATACATGTGAAGTTCATGTTAGTGGAAATTACCACCCTTTTGATGTTTGCAAAGATGCTCAATGAATCTATCACCATCACACACCTTATCCTTTGGTTTAATGTGGGTTTTATAAGGGGTCACATGTAATGACCTTAGATTGTAATTCCTTTTCTTTTATAAAATTTTAATTCCATCAATTCAATTTTAAGAATAGTTTTTTTAATAAAATGGGTATGGAATTTGATAAATTGAGTCTTTAGATAGAAATTGTACTTTACAGAAAAGATATAAATATTAATAATAAACTAAGATATTATTAATAATACTTGTTTTAATTAAATAGTATGATAAAAACACTTTTATTTAAATAAAAATTATAAAATAATTTTTTTTCAAGTGTTAGTTATTTTAGCATGAATTTTCAATCAGCTATTACTTTTAATAAATAAGGATTTTAATATTTAAAAGTTATAATTATCATATTTTGAGAATTTTTAAGATAAAATAAATATAATTTATGAATTCATCACACCAAAATTAGGTTTGGGTGAATTTTTTAGAATTTTCTAAATACTTTTTTTTTGTGAATAATAAAAATATAGTTTTAGTTTTTTGGCATGTTTAAGGGCATCATAATTATGTAATAATGATGTAATAAATAATTAAACACAATAAACAACCTAAAATATTTTATTTCATTAATATCATGTATTTAAATAGATTTTAAACAACTTTTAAGCCTATAATTTACTTTCTAAAGTCTAAAGTGGAAACTATAACATTAAAAATGTTCTCTTTTTGGAAAATTTACTTTTCAATGACAGAAGAATTAATATAAAATTATAATTGTATATTTTGGATTAAAATACCATAAAATATGACCCATGTTTCCCAAACCATGAATAAATACAATTTCATGCTCATGGTTTTTCATTTTCCACAACCTAGGTTTCCAAGGCCTATATTTGGAAATTAATAAACAAATCCTCCACCTTTTCTATAAATAACAAACCATTTATTCATTTAATTATACTAAAAATTTATCTAATATAAATATATGGTAGTTTTACCTTCTAGAGAGTCCTTAAAAGGTGTCATCAACCCCCTAATGTCAGAATACTCATGTTTTAGAAACAACTCTTTAAGGTAAGGGAAATATCCTTCTTTTCTCTTTATTTCAAGAACCAACTTTTGTATATGTAATCTGAATATTATGGTCTCTCAATATTTTCCTTTTTTTCAATAAATTAACTCAAAATTATGTTTATTCAGTGGTATAACCCTATAATCTCTCTCTACCCCTTTTCAAAAAATATATTTTATACCATTATGCTACCAAAATTACATTTCAAAATGTTTCTTTTCTCTTCAAGAAATTATTATTTTTTTGTGAATTCCCAAAAAAAATTTATTTTCCAAGGTTATTAAACTATATATAAAAAATTATTTATTTTATTATGGTATTAATATATAGGAAACACTCATTTTATTTTCTATAGGTCAAAAATGACATAATGATCATGTCTTTAATCACTTTTTGAAATTCCATGATTTGGATATGAATGTTTCTTTTATTATCCATATGTTTTTTTATGAAATGTTTGATTATTATCACTATAGATGATGTTAATTAATAAATATGAAGGGTTATACATGATATTAGACTGATTCATTGGGTAAAAAATTAAATCTCTAGAGATGACATGTTTTACGATACCACAGTGAATAACCTTGGTAATTTTTATGACACCTCGGTGAAAAACATTTGTGATATACCTATGAATGCATCTTTTTAATTTTTTAGCCACCTTTTAATGTTATGGTTACTGTATTTTTTATTATGTTATACCTCATGCCCCCTTTCTCATTCTATAATTATATTCATAATGTTCTTATTGATTTTCTTCAAGATCATATGCAAATGGTTTCCCTTAAATTCCCTTACTATGTAGTATGCTCACCCTTTCCATTGATGTGTGTACCTAGGTTATGAGATGTAGTAAATGTACTTAGGATGAACCTATGATGATTCCCAATTGGTTTTTAAGAACATATTAAATTTATTGTAATATATACCTTATTTCCAAGAAACTAAACTTTAAACAATACTCTATTTATACAATGTAAATGAAAAGTTTATGTTATGGAAAGGCGAGATTCCATAGTTTGTATCAATGTATAGTTTCGTTATTTGTGGAAATTAGAATTTTAAAACATTAAGGAGAACCTTAGGCATATAAGTTAAAATATAGGAAAACATCCTGGTATTTTAGTGAAGTATTAACTAAGTGGTTTTTGATAAAATAAATCCCTATCTGGATACAAACAAGTTGATGTTGCTCTAGCATAGATGTATCTAGGAGTAACACCTAAAAAAATTCTTTGGTCTAGACTCAAACATAAACTAGTTCATGAAAATGGGCCTTGCTTCACTCATAGTTCGAAACTGTCATGGGATATGTTTGGTTAATTTCAATATTTTTATAAACAATTATGAATGATTTATAGAATATGTTTTTTTAAAGAATAACATATTTAAACATGATATTTTAAGACATAAAAATTACTTCAGAACTATAAGATTATTAAAAAAACATGCTTCTCACTATGGTACTATTATTTTAGTAAATGAATTGAAATATGAGGAATCAGGTAAATGGTGAGTGCAACAGACCATGCACTGATGACCCTCTGATAGAAGCCATAATGGAAAACATCATGATAATGATGAGTCAAATCACTCGAGTTATGACCAATAACTAAAATTAAGCCGAGTGAACGAATTTAACTAGAAGTAAAAAACTATCGGTTGATTCCTTAATGCATCAACCACCACATTATTTCTATGGATCTATTGACCCATTGATTTCTGAAAAATGGATAAGCACTATAGAAAAGGTCTTTTCTGTACTCCATTATTAATAATAAGAGAAATTCACCCTAGTTGTGTACTTATTAGAGGGAGAAGATGATCAATGGTGGAAAATGATTAAAAACATGAAGCCAAGAGTGGATATTGATTCTATGTAGTGGGAAGAGTTTAGGGGAACCTTTTTTTTAAAAAATTTCCCAGTTTAATGAAAAAAATATAGAAGTAATTCCTAGAGCTGAAGTAGAGGGAAAAAGAATCTATGGGAATATTGAGATGTACATTACAAGACTTTATAGTTACAGTTATAACATTTCCATGGATCCTAATAAAAAGATTTATATATTATTTGGTGGTCTAAAACCCCATCTATATAATAATCTAGAAAATATAGACTATGATAGCTATGAGGAGATAGTGCGGAGTGCCATGATGGTTGGAATGGAGTTTAGAGAGATGTAGTGGTCCTATAGATCAAATAAAAATAAGAGACCAATAGGGAAGATCTTAGGGATGAACTTTAATCATTAAAAAGGAGAAAATAAATTGAAACTTCCCACATGAAACAAATGTGGGAAAATCATTCTGGGAACTTCTTGTTTGGGAGTGAGAAATGCTACAAGTGAGGAAGAGGTGACCACATTGATCATAATTGTTGTAGAGAGATAAAGCCTCAAATTTTCAACACTATCAACATAGGGAACATGGTATAGCCCCGACCTGAATTCCAATGCTTCAATTGTGGATAGCTTGGTCAATTTTATAATCACTATCCAAATTAGAAGATAATGGAGGAGAGTAACCATCAATCTCCACACAAGCCAAGTGAGTAAGGTCATAATTTTTCTGTCATAACGAATGAAGTTGAAGCTCCAAATAATGTAAAAGTAGTTATTCTCATTATTCTATCAAAGATAGAAAGTACTTTGGTTTATTATGGTTCTTTTAATTCTGTTATTTTTTCCATGTTTGAAATGAATATAGAATCAATCCCAGAACTGATAAAAGTAGAGTTATCAGTCAAGAATCCTGGAGGGATTATCCAACCATCAACAGTGTATAGAAACTCTAGTATTTACTTTGGTGAGAACAATATCATTGTAAACCCCACGGTCATTCCAATTATAGAATTCAATAATATACTAGGGATGTGATATATCTCAATGAATAATACTATGATCAACTATATAAGCATTTAAATTTTAGTTGTCTTGAATGGAATACCATTAGTTGTTTTCAAGGAAGATATATATTGACCTAATATTTTTCTAAAGGAACCTCCCGTATCCTTATTTTGGATATGATCAGTGAAGAGGAAGAAGAAAATGAAAGCATATGAATATAATATACCCACATAGTGCATGGATACATTGACATATTTCCCAAATAGTTACCTGGACCTCCCATTGAAAGATAGGTAGAGTTTTCGATTGAAATCAAGCCTGGATACAAGACGATATCAAATACCCCCTATAGAATAGAAAATGTGGTGTTTGAGGAACTAAAGAAATAACTCTAAGATATTTTGGAGAATGGGTTTATCTGACCAAGTGTGTCTCCTTGGGGTGCACCTATTCTATTTGTAAATAATAAGGATAAATTATTGGGTCTATGTATTGATTATATAGAACTTAACGAGATCATAGTGAGTAAAAAGTACCATCTTCCAAGGATTGATGATTTATTTGACCAACCTCTTATGGCTCAATTCTTTCCAAGATTGATCTTCTACCTATCTATCATAAATTGAGGTTAAAGAAAGAATATATTCCAAAAAACTCACTTCTAATCAATATATGAGAATTATGAGTTTGTTTTTTTTCCTTTCATCTTGTCAAATGATCCTGTTATATTTATAGATTAGATTTATAGAGTCTTTAAAGAGTACCTTGATAATTTTTTGGTAGTTTTCATTAATGATATTATGATATATTCCAAAATTTTTAAGGTGCATTAGGATCATATGAGGGTTATATTTCAAACTACAAGGAAGGACATGCTCTTCAGAAAGTTCAGAAAATGTGAATTTTAGATGCAACAAGTTTCTTTCTTGGGGAAATTTGTAACCACCAATGAAGTAATATTAGTTGATCCTGCCAAGAAAATGGTTGTGGAGGAGTGGACTCATCAAAAAACACTAACTTATATTCATATTATCCTTGGTTTAGAAGGATATTATAGGATGTTTGTGAAAAAAATGAACGAATTTCTATTCCATTAACTAATTTAACTCGAAAAAGGGCCAAGTTCATCTAGAAAAATAAGTGTGAAGAATTTTTTGAATAAATGAAGAACATATTAGTTACTACAACCATGTCAACTCTACCATATATTGGAAAATAATTGTCTATTTTTTTTGTGATGCCTCTATTAAAGGTCATGTGTGTGTCCTCATAAAAAATGACATAGTGATTTCTTATTCATCTTGAAATTTAAATCCATATAATCTGAATTATCCTAATCATGAACTGGATCAAGATGTAGTTATTTAATCTTGATAGATATGGAAGTACTATCATTATAGGGATAAATGTGATATATAAACATACCATCAAAGTTTGAAGTATATTTTCATACAAAATGAATTGAACATGAGATAAGGAGATGGTTGGAACATCTTAAAGACTATGATATTTATATTCATTATCACCCTAGAATAAAAAAAGAATTTGTTGATGCATTAATTAGGAAAGACCCAATTGTTTTGGAAATGATGAGGATTCAAGGAGATCTATTAATAAAATTCCTAGTAAACTGGACATGGAAATCATAAGGGAAGAGAAATCATCAACACTATCAAAAATGATTTCTCAACCATCATTACTAGATATTATCAATTAATATCCTATAGAGTATCCTTTGTTATAGAATAATATAGAGGATGTAAAGAATAGGAAGTTTCTTGAATTCAATATTGATTAGTAAGGTATACTAAAATTTCATATAAGGATATGGGTTCCATCTATTTCAAAAATAGAGAAATTACTAATGTATGAAGCTCACAGATCTACATTCTCTATAAATCATAGAAGCAGTATAATTTATAGGGAACTTAGCTTTCATTATTGGATAGATAACACATAACGGGATATTTCTGATTACATTACAAGGTTCTTGGTGTTTATAAAAAGTGAAGTTAGAGGGAAAACATCCTAAAGGGGTATTGCAACCACTACCCATACTAACATGGAAGTGGGACATTATCTGTAACACCCCAGGTAAATAAAGAATATGAAATTTTCATATTTATCCATATCTGTGAATAAAATATTAATATGACTTTAAAGGGGATGCTATGCTCGATGGCGTACCCAACACGCAACAACGAGTTTCTTGGGAATCTTACGTTGCACTCTAATAATAAAATATTATTATTTTAAATGGTTGTTAACAAGTAGCCGTTGTATTGGCGGGAATGGATAAAAATAACTAAAATATGATTATATATGTTTTTAAATGTTTTTACATTTATCCAATAAAGGATAAAGGCTTAAAATATGGAAAGAATTCAATTTTAGGCGTATATTCCCTAGTTTTCACTAAAGGTTCACTTATCACCTTTTGATGGAGAACCCTCATTAAATATAGTATTGTTCACTCTTATACATTATATTGTACCAAATAAAACTCTTCTTAAGAATTTGGACCTCAAAATTTACTTTGTGTAAATTTTTGGTATCTTTCCGATAAAGGTCATTTTTTAATGAATAGTGTAAAATGTTGTATCTCAATTCAAAACCTCTTTTTAATCTAATTATTTTTATGATTATATTATCCTTTGAATTGGTTTTAAAGTTAAATTAGAATATATTTTTACCATTAAATCCAATAGTGGTCGTTGGAATTAATTTCACATTGAAATCAGACTTAAACTAATGTCAATCTTTTGATACTTATTGTTTCATAAAAACACGCTATTTGCTCTGACAGCGGGAATTAATTATTAAATTAATTAATGTGACTTATATTTTTTGAATTTTATAAAATAGACTTCATTTTTGAATTCGGAATATCAAATATAGCTTAGGGTGAATTTTTGAGATTTTTCTGAAAAACCTCAATTTTTGATGAATAGTGAAACCACTAAGTGGTACTTATAAAAACTAATTTTTCCGTTTAAATGAAATTTTTCCATCTTTGTGTTTTGAATTTCAAAAATCCGACATACATGGTTTTCATTAAGAAGTAAAATGTGGTTCAATGGGATAAAAATAATTTCTTGGTGAATAGTAACTTATTAAGTTCTTAATCACGATTAGAGGTAATTAGTGTAGTTTATGGTAAGAATAATGTTTTAATAAAATGAAATGACCTATACACATGTCCTACCCTCATTGGATGTGTCATGGCCGACAAAGACAATCCATGGGTCAACATGGGGACCCCATGGAGCCACATTGGTTGGGAAATGACATAAATATCTTTTTATTTAATGTTAAAGTAAAAATGACACAAACATGAAATGTTTTACTAAAACAATTTTTACATGGGGTAATACAAGTCATATTTTTTACTATAAATAGTAATTGGAAATCTAAAAAGATTTCCTACATCATATTATTTTTTTTATAATTTTTAGACATTAAATAAATTAAATTATTTATGACATCATGATGATGCAGCGATGACCTCATTATTTAACGATTTAAATAAAATGGAAAGATAATGTAATATCTAATACCTAAACATGTCCAAAACCTATTGGATTAGTGGATTTAGAACCCTTATCACCTTATCCTTTAAATAAATCAATGTGGGGCCTTTAATACCCGAAACTCTTTTGAAAATAATGTAACATTTTGTAACTTTACAAGAGTGCCCCTCCTCTCCTCTTATAAAAGGCACCCACCTCTACCTACTTACCCACACTCCCAAAGCCATTGGCTCGGCCAAACCCTCAGCATTTTGTCTCTCCACTTCCCTCTATTACTCCTTGAAGCCTCACATTGGGCATAAGTCTTCCCAAGGAATCCTTTGATCTCAAACCAAAGGGAGTTACACGATTTTAAGGTAATGTCTTCACTTGTATCCTTTTGTTTTATTATTCTTCTCCAACCTCCTAAACTCTTTTTATTCATTTATTTTGTAACAAATACAGTATCTTCAATATAATAGGACGTTGTTATAAGAAGGATTCAAGCTACACTTACACACACCTACATATAATGGTTAAAGAACATACTGTTTCTGTGGATGGCGAATTTCTGCCTCACGAAACGATGATTGTTCAACATTCTTCTAACACCTTCAAAGGTGGCCATTAAGATGACACTATATTTATATATGATATATAATATGTTTATGTTTTACTTAAGCTTCTGTATTTTTCATTTATTTCATAACTTTATGGTTTCCATTATGGGTAAATGCGATATCTTCATTTAAGGAAGTGCGGACTACCGCCCCCTCAAAGTGATTTGATTCGTTATTTCCATATGTGGTACGTATAAAGGGTATATTTAATGATATTATATATGATACCATACTGGAATTAAAATACTATTATGTATCATTATGTTTTAATTATATTAAATATCAAATAGAAATGGAAGTAGCGTTCATGCGTACATACGACTTACTGTCTCCATGAACGATACATTTCATTTCTTATCTCAAAATGTTATGTAATATTATAAGTACATATATATAATGGATATATATGTAATATATTAAATCTAAATTATGGATACCATTCTGTAATTATAACATATATATATATATCTCATTTTGTTTTAATTGCATTAATATGACAAAAAAATGAAAGTAACGTTCATGCGTACGTACGGCCTACCGTCTCCATGAACGGTGCTTTTAATTTTTATCTCCAAATTCGAAGTAATAGTATAAAATGAATATATACTAGATATATATTATATTTAAAACATCAATACTATTCTGGATATGAGTTACCTATAACTACATGGAAAATTATTTTCCAACAAGTTCAATTTTTGACTCATGTACCAAACATCGACAAAAAAGTCTGATATGAACTCATATTATTAACCAATTATTATAACATTAAAATATGTGATATTAACTGAATAATAATATCTATAGGAGTTCTTTAATGAATTATAAATTGACCAAATTTTATTATTCAGGAATATAAAGAAATGAACAAGGCAAGTTGGACTTGAGGTAAGGGATCCTACACCTCTCTATCTTTTTAAGTACACTCTTTTATGTCATTCCTTTTAAGCTCATATTTCTTATGATTGGGATGTTCTTTTGTATTAATCCTACGGTACATATTATGTTAATATGATGAGAGACCCTATTTACTCTCATCAATCCATTTTGGAAGTTTTGAGTGGCGCCGTTAGGCTGCCGAATTTTCGTAAGAGATCTAACCTCTCTTTTTCTTTTTAAGTCCTCTCCTTTATGTCACTTCTTTTAAGATACTATTTGTTATGTTGGGGGATGTTATTTTATATTCCTCTTTCTGTAAACTTTATGTTAATACGATGAGAGACCCTATATGATCTCATCAATCCATTTTTGGAAGTTTTAAGTGGCGTCGTTAGGCTGCCGAGTTTTCGTAAGGGATTTTTCATCTTACTTTTATTCCCGTGAGATTTATGATACATTTTACACAATTTCCTTTGAGTGGTGTATGTACTTCCCATTATTTTACTCATTGTGTAATATAATTTCTTTTATGAGTATTTACATCAATGTTTTATTGTCCTTCTTTCACGAGGTGTATGTTTCGAAAGATACCCATATCGATAAGGGAACCTTTCACCCTCCTCTTTTTAAAATACTTATTTTTTTGGGACTTTTAATTTACATATTTTTATGTTGGGATATGTTCTCATATATCCTTATTGATGTCAATTTTATGTCCAAGTGATGAGATACCCTTTTTTTTATCTCTCATCAACTCATTTTGATGTGACGTCGTTAGGCTGTCAAGGGAACTTCTTAACCCAATTTCGATTTCTTTGGGTTCAACATGTAGTTATTGAATATGTCATCCTTTGAATATGTTTGAATGACCTTTGATTATTTTACACTTAATATCCACTTATATTTGGTGTATTCGTTTGTCACTCATAATTATGTAATTGATTTATCCTTAAACCAAGGACACCGTCTTTGTAAGGGACTTCGTCTCAATCTCCTTTCATTGAGGAATATTTTGTTTTATACACGAACTTCTTTTATACAGTGTATAAACCCCTTTTACTTTTCCGTTTATCCAAAAGGAATCTTTCTTATATGAAGAGTTTTACTAAATGACAAAAAGGGAATGTTTTTGTCATACGTATGCGGCGACAACGACTTCTCTGCCGCCGTGACCATTATTTGAGTTTCAGCTTCCTCTACAAGCCATACCTTCTTTCTAAAAGGAAAATAAATACCATGTTTTACTTTTCTTTTATTTTGGTATTGAAAATGGTTTTCATAATGTTTTTATTACATCAATGTGTTGTATTGATATCTTGTGATTGAAATGTGGAAATGTTATGTTTCCTTTATGCATGTTTTATGTGATACGATTATGTTATGGTTCTTGGGTATTATTATGAAGACGGGTGGTTCCGTGATAAACTAAGGGCGGGTGAGCCCGATATATCGCTCCAATGCATTGGGTAACGTGAAGGAGTGAAACATTAAGGTTTCTCCGAAGAGATTTAGGTAATATACTGTGATGGGTATTCCAAAACGTAACCAAGAGGGTTACTCCCTACGTAAGAATGTTATGAATGCCTCAAGTTATCTTTTATGTCTTATGATTTCTATGATTTATTCATGATTTGATGAGGTATGTTAAAGTTCCTATGTTTTATGGGTAAAGTATGATTTCATTCTTATGTATATATGAACTCATGTTTCCTTTCCATATTTTTATATCCCTTACTGAGCTTTTTATGCTCATCCCAAGTTTTTGAAATGTTTTTCATAGGTTAAGGGAAACGTACGTGATGTGATGATAGTGTCAAGGATGTGTCAAGAAAGAATCCAAGTTTTATTTTAAATATGTTTCCGTTGATGGGAAGAATGAATCCTGTCTTTTATGTAACCATTTTGTTTAAATGTGGAATGTAATGCAAGTTTTATGATCTAATTCTCTAAAACACTAAACCTGAAAAGAACCTCAATGTGCAATCTTGTATTAACTCAAGATTAAGTAAGGTTTAAGGCTGGGGCCTTATAGTTGGTATCAAAGGTCAGTTTAGATAACTTTAGAGGTTAGGGTATTCTTTAAGCATAAGTGACATTACCATAATGGTTAAGATTTCAGAAAGAGTCATAGTTTTAGATAAAGTGAATGAGTAAGTATATCTTATTGTTTATCTTCCTCATTAGTACATGATGGTTTTGTTGATATACTCACACTGACCTTTTTGGTTTTAGTAAATGGATGGATCTAGCAGGCACTAAAGTAACAGTGGATGTGAAGGAAACTGTGACAGTTTTTTGAGCAAGCAACTGAATGATATGGGAGCTGCAATGAGAACTCTTGTGATTATCCTCAACCAACTATCTGGATTCATGATTGACCACCTAAACCTTGGTGATTTCTCTAAGGCATCATATATGCGAGAAACAAATCCCTACGGAAGTACATGTAATAATCATAAAGGTAAGTGTGTTAAAAAACCTATGTGTCAAAGATGTGGAAAGAAACACCTAGGAAAATGTTTCAAAGGGACAGAAATATGCTATAGATGTGGAAATGAAGGTCATAAAGCAAGAACCTGCCATGGAAAAAGGAATCATCCAGTTGACTCGAGGAAAGGGAAAGAAGTTCTTTCTAAGGGATCAATTGGATGTTTAAAATGTGGTGTGCATGGTCATTATGCAAACACATGTCCTAGGAGGAAGTTTCGTGAATGGGATCACCAAGATCGTACAAATGTTCGTTTACCAATACCTAATGCCATTCCGATTGAGGATGAAGAAACAGACAATGACCAATCAAAGGTATGGATTATTTCATAACTATTGTTTTCTTATTTTGGAATCTTATGATATGATTCATGATTTTGTTTGTAGGAAAGAAGTATTTCAGAATAAGTTGGAAAGGAATGGTTAATGGATCATGAGGAATGTTGAATGAGTAAAGTGTCAACATATAAGGGCTTCAAGAGTCATGGTCAAATTCTTAAGAGTATTAAGTCTCTTTTGATGATGGGGTTACATTAGAAGACTTTTTATAGTATGTGTTACCATGATGTTTAATATATGAAAATTTTATTCAAGGAATAGTTATCTGTTCTTTTATGGACATAGTTATAAAGAACCATTTGGGTTTATATGATCCTTACTTTTGAGGTAATTATGGGTTACTATATGATATGATGGAAGTGAAAGGCATGAGATAAATTTGAGGTTAAATTATGTTATGGTTATTTTTGATGATTTTATCCCTTTTTAGGGAATGATTTGACAATTATATAGTTTTGGAAATAGGACAACACGCAGACCGTGTGACTACCCATCGCGTCGGAAAAAGCTGCGGGAATCGAACCCACAACCAAAGTGCGACTGGTATTTACCGCCTACCACTGGACTACGTGAAGTCCTTGGTTAGTTTTAATGATTCTTTTTAGTTATATGATTTTATGGATTAAGAGTAAGTTGATTTTGGGTTATTTATGAAAATGATTAACCTATCATGGAGGATATGTGATTAGGTTAATTACTTTTCAATATGAGACTTTAGGAGCAACTAATGTTGTTTGGAGATTAATGTTATGATTTAACATGGAAGACTATGTGACTAAATCCTTCAAATATTTGGGTTTCAATGTTAGTTTGGTTTACTTTGAACAATTTTATGGACAAATTGATTATAGAATGGTCCTCGTTGAACTTTGGGTTTTGTTGGACAAATTTTGGAGATTAAGAATAGATTTTCTTTTTATAAAGGGTTATCCTTTTCTGGATTATCTGATCTTGTACTAACCTTTTTGGTTTTGGTTTTGGTTAAAGTCTAAAGACATGGGAAGTATATAGTTATATTTTTTGGATTAGGTGACTCTCTAGAAGTTGATTATAGTACTCTTAATGCGAACAAGTCTCCCTAAACACTCGTCTTTTGGAAAAAAAATATGATTTTGATTAAGGAATCTAGTAAAAGTTGAAATTCAACATGATAAGTGATTATGTTTCCTTATGAATAAATTCCTCAATAAAAAGTAACATAAAACAAAAATGTTTTCTATTAACTTTTCCTACTGGGGAATCGAATACCGTTTAACCCATCACAAGTTTTTGATTTTCTTATGGTTAACTTTCTCCTAGACATGTTTACTATCACTCTCCCTCAAGAAAATGACCCTTTTCTTTTTCTTCCATGTCCATGTTTTTCTACATGGAATCCTAGTATGGGTTAACTCAGGTGACCTATGTACTTATCTTTCTTTATTTTAAAGTGATTGTTTTACCGACTCTTGTTCCGATGTGGGACTCTCAAGGATGTTTCCATGATCAATTTTAAAAATTGTGAGGACGCAATTACCAAAAGGGGGGAAGGATGTAACACCTCAGGTAAATAAAAAATATGACATTTTCATATTTATCCATATTTGTGAATAAAATATTAATATTACTTTAAAGGGGACTCTATGCTCGATGGCGTACCCAACACGCAACAATGAGTTTCTTGGGAATCTTACGTTGCACTGTAATAATAAAATAATATTATTTTAAATGGTTGTTAAAATGTAGCCATTGTATTGGCGGGAATGGATACAAATAACTAAAATATTATTATATATGTTTTTAAATGTTTTTACATTTATCCAATAAAGCATAAAGGCTTAAAATACGGAAAGAATTCAATTTTAGGCGTATATGCCATAGTTTTCACTAAAGGTTCACTTATCACCTTTTGATGGAGAACCCTCATTAAATATAGTTTTGTTCACTCTTATACATTATATTTTACCAAATAGAACTCTTCTTAAGAATTGGGACATCAAAATTTACTTTGTGTAAATTTTTGGTATCTTTCCGATAAAGTTCATTTTTTAATGAATAGTGTAAAATGTTGTATTTCAATTCAAAACCTCTTTTTAATCTAATTTATTTATATGATTAGATTATCTTTTGAATTGGGTTTTAAGTGAAATTAGAATATATTTTTACCATTAAATCCAATAGTGGTCGTTGGAATTAATTTCACTTTGAAATCAGACTTAAACTAGTGTCAATCTTTTGATACTTATTGTTTCATAAAAACACGCTATTTGCTCTGACAGCGGGAATTAATTATTAAATTAATTAATGTGACTTATATGTTTTGAATTTAGTAAAATAGACTTCATTTTTGAATTCGGAATATCAAATATATCTTAGGGTGAATTTTTGGGATTTTTCTGAAAAACCTCAATTTTTGACGAATAGTGAAACCACTAAGTGGTACTTATAAAAACTGATTTTTCCGTTTAAATGAAAATTTTCCATCTTTGTGTTTTGAATTTCAAAAATCCGACATACATGGTTGTCATTAAGAAGTAAAATGTGGTTCAATGGGATAAAAATAATTTTTTGGTGAATAGTAACTTATTAAGTTCTTAATCGCGATTAGAGGTAATTAGTGTAGTGTATGGTAAGAATAATGTTTTAATAAAATGAAATGACCTAGACACATGTACTACCCTCATTGGATGTGTCATGGCCGACCAAGAAAATCCATGGGTCAACTTGGGGACCCCATGGAGCCACATTGGTTGGGAAAAGACATAAATATCTTTTTATTTAATGTTAAAGTAAAAATGACACAAACATGAGATGTTTTACTAAAACAATTTTTACATGGGGTTATACAAGTCATATTTTTTACTATAAATAGTAATTGGAAAGATAAATAGATTTACTACATCATAGTATTTTTTATAATTTTTAGACATTAAATAAATTAAATTATTTATGACATCATGATGATGCAGCGATGACCTCATTATTTAATGATTTAAATAAAATGGAAATATAATGTAATATCTAAGAGCTAAAAATGTCCAAAACCTATTGGATGAGTGGATATAGAACCCTTATCACCTTATCCTTGAAATACATCAATGTGGGACCTTTAAAATCTGAAACGGTTTTGAAAATAATGTAACATTTTGTAACTTTACAAGAGTGCCCCTCCTCTCCTCTTATAAAAGGCCCCCACCTCTACCTCATTACCCACACTCCCAAAGCCTTTGGCTCGGCCAAACCCTACCCATTTTTTCTCCCCACTTCCCTGTCTTACCCCTTGAAGCCTCACATTGGGAATATGTCTTCCCAAGGAATCCTTTGAGCTCAAACCAAAGGGAGTTACCCGATTTTAAGGTAATGTCTTCACTTGTGTCCTTTTGTTTTATTTTTCTTCTACAACCCCCTAAACTCTTTTTATTAATTTATTTTGTAACAAATCAAGTATCTTAAATATAATAGGATGTTGTTATAAGAGGGATTCGATCTACACTTACACACACCTACATATAATGGTTAAAAAACATACTGTTTCTGTGGATGGCGAATTTCTACCTCACGAAATCATGATTGTTCAACATTCTTATAACACCTTCAAAGGTGTCCATTAATATGAAACTATATTTATATATGATATATAATATGTTTATGTTTTAATTAAGCTTCTGTATTTTTCATTTATTTCATAACTTTATGGTTTCCATTATGGGTAAACGCGATATCTTCATTTAAGGAAGTGCGGACTACCGCCCCCTCAAACTGATTTGATTCGTTATTACCATATGTGGTACGTATAAAGGGTATATTTAATGATATTATATATGATACCATACTGGAATTAAAATACTATTATGTATCATTATGTTTTAATTCTATTAAATATGAAATAGAAATGGAAGTAGCGTTCATGCGTATGTACGGCTTACTGTCTCCATGAACGGTACATTTCAATTCTTATCTCAAAATGTTATGTACTATTATAAGTACATATATATAATGGATATATATGTAATATATTACATCTAAATTATGGATATCATTCTGGAATTATAACATATACATATATATATCTCATTTTGTTTTAATTGAATTAATATGACAAAAAAATGAAAGTAGCGTTCATGCGTATGTACATCCTACCGTCTCCATGAACGGTGCTTTTAATTTTTATCTCCAAATTCTAAGGAATAGTATAAAATGAATATATACTGGATATATATGATATTTAAAACATCAATACTATTCTGGATATGATGTACCTATAACTACATGGAAAATTATTTTCCAACAAGTTCAATTTTTGACTCATGTACCAAACATCAACAAAAACGTCTGATATGAACTCATATTATCAACCAATTATTATAACATTAAAATAAGTGATATGAACTGAATAATAATATTTATAGGTGGTCTTTAATCAATTATAAAATGACCAAAGTTTATTATTCAGGAATATATTGAAACGAACAAGACAAGTTGGACTTGAGGTAAGGGATCCTACACCTCTCTTTCTTTTTAAGTACACTCTTTTATGTCATTCCTTTTAAGCTCATATTTCTTATGATTGAGATGTTCTTTTATATTAATCCTACTGTACATATTATGTTCATATGATGAGAGGCCCTATTTCCTCTCATCAATCCATTTTGGAAGTTTTGAGTGACGTCGTTAGGCTGCCGAATTTTCGTAAGAGATCTAACCTCTCTTTTTCTTTTTAAGCCCTCTCCTTTATGTCACTTCTTTTAAGATCCTATTTGTTATGTTGGGGGATGTTATTTTATATTCCTCTTTCTATAAACATTATGTTAATACGATGAGAGACCCTATATGATCTCATCAATCCATTTTTGGAAGTTTTAAGTGGCGTCATTAGGTTGCCAAGTTTTTGTAAGGGATTTTTCATCTAACTTTTATTCCCGTGAGATTTATGGTACATTTTCCTCAATTTCCTTTGAGTGGTGTATGTACTGCCCATTATTTTACTCATTGTGTAATATACTTTCTTTTATGAGTATTTACATCAATGTTTTATTGTCCTTCTTTCACGAGGTGTATCTTTCGAAAGATACCCATATCAGTAAGGGAACCTTTCACCCTCCTCTTTTTAAAAGACTTGTTTTGTTGGGTCTTTTAATTTACATATTTTTATGTTGGGATATGTTCTCATATATCCTTATTGATGTAAATTTTATGTCCAAGTGATGAGATACCCTTTTTTTATCTCTCATCAACTCATTTTGATGTGACGTCGTTAGGCTGTCAAGGGAACTTCTTAACCCAATTTCGATTTCATTGGGTTCAACATGTAGTTATTGAATACGTCATCCTTTGAATATGTGTGAATGACCTTTGATTATTTTACACTTAATATAAACTTATATTTGGTGTATTCGTTTTTCACACATAATTATGTAATTGATTTATCCTTAAACCAAGGATACCGTCTTTGTAAGGGACTTCGTCTCAATCTCCTTTCATTGAGGCTTATTTTGTTTTATACACAACCTTCTTTTATACGGTGTATAAACCCCTTTTACTTTTACTTTTATCCAAAAAGAATCTTTCTTATATGAAGAGTTTTACTAAATGACAAAAAGGGAATGTTTTTTTCATACGTAAGCGGCGACAACGACTTCTCCGCCGCCGTGACCATTATTTGAGTTTTAGCTTCCTCTACAAGCCATTCATTCTTTTTAAAAGAAAAATAAATACCATGTTTTACTTTTCATTTATTTTGGTATTGAAAATGGTTTTCATAATGTTTTCATTATGTTTCCTTTATGCATGTTTTAGGTGATACGATTATGTTATGGTTCTTGGGAATTATTATGAAGACGGGTGGTTCCGTGATAAACTAATGGCGGGTGAGCCCGATATAGCTCTCCAATACATTGGGTAACACGAAGGAGTGAAACGTTAAGGTTTCTCCGAAGAGATTTAGGGAATATACTGTGATGGGTATTCCAAAACGTAACCAAGAGGGTTACTCCCTAAATAAGAATGTTATGAATGCCTCAAGTTACCTTTTATGTCTTATGATTTCTATGATTTATTCATGATTTGATGAGGTATGTTAAAGTGCCTATGTTTTATGTGTAAAGTATGATTTCATTCTTATGTATATATGAACTCATGTTTCCTTTCCATATTTTTATATCCATTACTGTGATTTTTATGCTCATCCCAAGTTTTTGAAATGTTTTTCACAGGTTAAGGGAAAGGTACGTGATGTGATGATAGTGTCAAGGATATGTCAAGAAAGAATCCAAGTTTTATTTTAAATATGTTTCCGTTGATGGGAAGAATGAATCCTGTCTTTTATGTAACCATTTTGTTTAAATGTGGAATGTAATGCAAGTTTTATGATCTAATTATCTAAAACTCTAAACCTGAAAAGATCCTCAATGTGTAATCTTGTATTAACTCAAGATTAAGTAAGGTTTAAGGCTGGGCCCTTATATTATCACTCTAGAATTTTTCACTGATATCCTGAGAATTTCTAAAGGAAATAATGTGATATGGGTATTATTGGATCATCTCAACAAGACTGCCCATTTCATCGCTATTCGAAATGATTTTTCTCTTGAACAACTTTACAATATTTATGTAAATTAAGTGGTGAGTTTTTTTGGGGTACCAATTTAGATTATTTTTTAACATGATCCGAGGATTAACTCAAAAGTTAGGAGAAGTATTCAATATGTATTGAATACTGAATTAAATTTCAGTGCATCTAATCACCCCCAAATCGATGGCCAATCTAAAATTAGTATTCAAAAACTCAAAGACATGCTGAAAACATGATCAATGGAATTTAATTATGGGTTGGATAAACATATTGCAATAGTTGTGTTCTCATTAAACAATAGATTCTATTCATGTATTCAATTGGAAGCTTCTGAAGCACTATATGGGAAGTGATTTAGAACTACTATATGTTGGGATGATGTTGGTTAGAGAAAGCTGCATTTTCCTAATCTTGCGCAAGAGATGACATAAAAGGTTAATGCTATCCAACCACACATAAATGTTTCTCTAGGTTGGCAGAAGATCTATGGTAAAAACCATCAATGGGACATGGATCTTGGTGTTAGATAAAAAGTTTTCCTTCAAATATCACCATGGAAAAGAGTCATGTTCTTTGGGAAGAAAGGTAAGATTAGCCCCATGTACATTGGAACCTATTGAATAATTGATCACATAAAAGTAGTGGCCTATCAACATGAAATTCCACCAAATGTAGCTTAATTTCAGGATGTATTCCTCATATCTCTCGTGGAGAAGTACATACCTAACCATTCATATTTACTGAATCCATAGGTGGTACAATTGGAATATGACCACTCTTATGAGGAGCATCTGATGGAGATCATAGTCCGTAAAGAAAAGGTTCCACACAACAAGTCTAACCATCTCGTCAAAGTGTTGTGCATGAACCATATATACAAAAGAGATACATGGAAACTAGAGGAGATAATGAGATAAAAGTACCCAAAAATGTTCTCATTTTTGATAATGAGTTGAAATTTATGAGATAAAATTTCTTGAGAGGGGAACAATGTAATGAATCAAACTTTTTGAATGATAATTGTTTCTTGAAAATGTGTGTTATACTATTTTATACACAAAAAACCATATATATTTAATAATTAAGTGAATGTAAAGGGAAGTGTTACTATATTTATTCAAGAATTATATGAATGTTGGTCAAATATAATAGTTGTTCAATATGAACAATGGAAACTATACTCTTAGTAATAATTTTTATGTTATAATTTGTAAGTAGAAATGATAAATAATAATTAATAAAGAAAGAAGAAATGATGGCCTCAACCAGTAGAGTCATGCCATATAAAGCCCATTTGTCGAATCTTGGGAGGGAGGTAGAATCATTGGGGTTCACTCTTGACCAAGCCTAAGCTGAGCTTCAATAAGTGACATTTGAACGAAATCACCTAAAGGATAAGTTTAAGTTAGTGGAAATTACCACTCATGAAATGTTAATCGGGCCGCCCCATGAATCTATCACCATTGGAAATATCACCCTTTGGTTATAAATGGGTGTTATAAGGGGTTACATGTCCCTACCATAGTTTTTAATTATTTTTTTAAAATAAAATTTTTATTCCATAAATTCCATTTTAAGAATACATTTTCTTAAAAAAATTGAGATGGAATTTGATAAATTATTTTTGAATAGAAATTATTTTTTTTGGAAATGATATAAATATTTATAATAAAATAAGATAATATGAATAATAATTATTTTAATGTAATATTATGATAAAAACACTCTTATTCAAATATAAATGATAAAATATTTTTTTGTCAAGTGTCAGAAATTTTATTATGCATTTTTAGTCTGCTATTTTTTAATAAATAACGAATTGTATAATTAAAAGTTTTAATTATAATATTTATAGAATTATTCTGATAAAATAAATATCTTTTCTGAAATCTTAATTCCAAAATTAGGTTAGGGTGAATTTATGATAATTTTATAAAATACTTTATTTTTTCATAAATAGTAAAAATATAGTTCTAGTTTTTTTGTATGTTTAATGACTTCATAATCATTCCATAATGATTTAATAACTTATTAAACACAATAAACGACCTAAAATATTTCATTTTTAAATATAAATTATTTTAATATATTTTAATCAATTTAAAAACCTTTAATTTGCTTTCTAAAGTCTAAAATGAAAACTTTAACATTAAAAACATTATTTTAGTAGTAACTTTACATTTCCATGCCAAATTTAAGTAATATAAAATGATTATCAACTATTTTGGATTATAATAACATAAAATATGACCAAGTGTGCAAAACCGTGGGAAAATACCAAGGGAAGGACTATGGATTTTCATTTTCCACAACCTAGGTTTCCAGGGCCTATATTTGGAAATTAATAAACAAATTATATACTCTTTCTATAAATAACCACCCATTTACCCATTTTAATTTACTCAAAATTCATCCTACATAAAGATCTCATATTTTTACCTCCCATGGATTCCTTAAAAGATGTCTTCAATTCCCCAAGGTCCCAATCCTCAACTTTTAAGAGAAACTCTTTAAGGTAAGGGAAATATCCTTCGTTTTCTCGTTATTTCAAGAACCTCCTTTTGTATATGTATTATTAATATTATGTTAACTCAATTTGTTTTCCTATTTATAAATTCCCTTACTTCCAAATAAATTTTTATCAAATGGATACTCGTTTCCCCACTATTTTCACTATTTTCTAAAGCCATGTTTTATTCCCATTATATTATAGTAATTACTTTCCAAAATTTCTCTTTTCTCCTAAATAAATTATATTTTATTATTTTTTTGTGAAAACCCTAAACTTTTACTTTTCTAAGGCTATTCAACTATATATAAAAATGATTTATTTTATTCTGGGATTAACATAAATGGAACCCTCATTTCTTTTATGTGGGTCAAAAATGACATAATGATCATGCCTTTAAGCACTTTTTAAAGCACCATGATTTGGATACGAAGCCTATTTCTTTTATTCTCCATGGGTTATTTGTGAAATTTTTTATTATGATATATATGGAGAAAATTAATTAATTCATATTAATGGAATGACAACATATTCTTTAAATGCATTGGGTAATGAATATAATATGTAGAGATGACATATTTTATGATACCTTGGTGAATAATCTTGGTAATTTTTATGACACCTCGGTGACACACGTTGATAATATGATTATGAATGTATATTTAAAAAAATTTATCCATATTTTCATGTTATTATTAATTTATTTTAATTATTTCATGCCTCAAGTTCTGTTTCTCATGCCATAATGATATTCCATATGTTATTATTAATTTTCCTCAAGATCATATGTAAACTATTTCCATCAATTTCCCTTACTAATAATTATTCTCACCCTTTCCTTTAATGTATGTCCCCAAGTTAGGAGATGTAGTAATTGTACTTAGGATGAAACAATGATGAATATTTTCAAGTGTTTTTGAATAATGTTTTAGTTTTCTTGTATAATGTACCTTATTTGAAAGAAACTAAACATTAAAAGATCCTCTGGTTGTATAATGTAAATGAAAATTTTATGCATTAAAAAACAACATCCCATATGAGACATACCAATTACTCTAAGAGGTCATGTCATGTACACCCATCAGAGACTTCTTTCTCATGTATATCCTTCTTGAAGACTCATATTTTGGCCCGTTAGGATCTTATTATGAGTTTTTTTCACATAGATTGTGATGGTGGACAATGTTTTGGAATTAGAGAAACAACATAAGGTGGTTCTATTAGGAAAATTCCTTCAATGATGTTTGGACAAAAATAGTGATCTAGTTAGATCACCAGGGAGATAATGGGGTTAGTACTTCCCTATTGTACCTAAGAAAGGTAACCCATACACTTTAAATAGATATATTTGGTACTTCGCCATAATATATGGAGAAACAGTCCTCTATCTATATAGTGGTACTCTCTTCCTCAAGATTTGATGGGGGAGAAGGTTATCCACAGGAGATAGTTCTCCTTCAGTTGTGGAGCAAAATGGTAAGATATGGGACCTCCGTACTCTTTCTTGAGGTTGTGATAGATGTATGTCAGGAGATAGTGCCCCCTCATCTATGGAGTAAAGTAGTCAGTAGTAGGACTCTCCACTTCTACTACTGTGACTTTGTGCATGGTGTTGTTCTTCTGTTGTTAGACCCTTATAACTGGAGAAAAAATCACTATTCTTAGCTTGGTTGTAGTGATGAAATTCCACTTTATTTATTACTTGGGATTATATTTAGCATATCTGATGATGGGTTTTCCATACCATTATTCTTATGGGTGGATCTAACTACTGTATATTTCTATTTCTACCTTCTTGGTTTCTATGTTTCCTACTTGTATGTATATACTCACACTTAAACAGAAGTCTCCCAAAAATGTTTTGTCATATGCATACGATAGGTAGATCATCAATTATATCAGTGTACCTCATTACGGTGGATATTAGTGCCTATTGGTGATGACCATGTTTGGTGGACAGCCTTGGAGATTACGAGCCCAGATCTCTCCCATATTCTATTATTTTAGTTTATTTCTGGTTAGGATCACATTTATAGTGGGGCATTCATTTTTAAACCTTCATACTTTCTTAATAGACTACTGTACTATGACACTCTTTGAGAGGTTGTTACTTGTATGAATTACACTCCAGATGTTTATTATTTTATTATACCTCTACACTATTTCATATATATGGATGGGTGAGTGCGCTTAGGTTCATATGATAAGGCCCCCATATATATTGTTCTCACTCGATGATTTCCCCCAAAACCTATTCTATTGAAGGTGCATTTGGGGTGTCTCAGTCAACATACTTCCATCTATAAGAGCCTCTATAGGTTGGTTTGTGATAGAGTGGTGTCAAATAGGTTCATCTTAAGATCATATTTTAAGGTTTTCTAGCTATGAGGCTTTGGTTTGAGAAGTAGGAAATAGTGTTATAGTTTCACGAGCTGAGTTTTCTGTCCAGGGAACCTGGTGTTGGTACAGTGGATAATGAATCCATTCATAATGATTATGATAACCCAATTATTTATTGGGGACATGTGGAAATTCCAAAATTGGTACACGAATCATATTGCAAAGGATTTTAGTTTCCTTTTAAGTTTTGATTCAACCTCATAGATATGCTATTCGACCATAGAAAGTCTTGATTACTTTCAAGGTGCGTCCATGATTACAACCAATTTGGATTCAGAGAGTGTCATGATATAGACTAGGTGAGAAATGGGGCCTCAGTTCAAGGACCCATTAATGTGGAGTTTCTTGTAATACTGAATAGATAAGCACTACAACTTATTGAGTAAAACGTAGTTCCACTTATGATAGACTAATTGGCTGATCAACAACATGCTGGGTAGTCAATAGCACTAGCAAGTCAAGATTATTTTAGGTGTAGTTTTGGAGAATTATGAAAGTTCCAATAAAATATACTAATAAGGATTCATAGTGAACCTATCCCCTAGGTATTGGAGGGATGGATCTTGAAAGATGTTCAAGTTTTCCAGAGTTTAGACCTTGATAGATTGGATGGTTACATTTGCCAATATTTTTTTTATTTCCATAGTTGGTGGTTCCAAAAGATAACACACATGTGCTGAGTGAGAATCATGATTCTTAGGGATATACATAACCAATATTTTATGGAGGGATGGCCCCCCATCTTGGTCGATGGAAGAAAAAATTGAGCATGTGGTGTGAGTGTCTTACGTGTTTAGAGACTATATTGATTGTGGTCTTGGATCTGAGAATTCCCTTGGATGATGTAGTGAATTTGTGGAACCCTATAGTGGTGATGTTTGAGGTGGATTCTGAAATATGGAGAAGAGGGAAACTCCTTAAAAAAGGTACATTCTTGTAATGTGATTTAAAACTGTACAAGAATGTTAGTGCCACCAAAAGTGGATAGTTTCATGGTGTGGCAGGTGAGTTTCTTTTACTATATACTTGTGGTCATTTTGATGTGATAAGGTGTTAGAGAAATTCCAAGTTATAGAGAACATGAATATAGAGGGATCGAAAGCCTTATGTTGTTGGGGTTTATGACTCAGGGTTTTTGGGGGTCTTTTTATGTATGAAATGTGTCTTCACTTCCCATAGTTTCCATTTTAATACACAAATACAAAATTTAACCCTGAAATAATCCCTTGTATGATATATAGTGGTCCCAGTAGAGCCCTTTTTTATGGAATATTTATTTGGAGGCTTATAGAAATACGGATTGGAGATCACACACTTATACCAATAGTGTGAGATAAATTTAAGAGGAGATAGAGAGTCTTGTGGAATCATTATATAATAATAGTGAGGCTCTGTGATGCTTTCCACAGTACAAAATAGATGCCTACTGTCCAGGGCCAGATGACCATCACTTGTGAGGGTTGTACTGTGTCCATGAAATTGGTATGGAATATCATTATTAGGTGAGAAATAATCCTATGAATATAGGTATGAGCTCATGTGTAGGAGGATACAACTTATTCATTATCAGTTGGATGGTATGACCCTTGGCACAATGAATACTATGAGATTTCAGTTCCTACAATGTTGGAGAAGTACAATGGAATCTTCCCTGAGGATGTGTCAAAATTACCTACCTATTAGAAGTGTTTTTTCTATATAGACCTGGACCAAGGGATGGACCTATATCAATACTATCATATTAGATGAACCCATTTAGCTATAAGAGTTAAAGGAGCGATTGGAGAATCGGTAAAAAAGGACCTTGGTTAGACCTAGTTTGTTTCCCTAGGTATCCCAAAGTTTCTCACATAGAAGGAAGATAAGATCATTTGGTTAGGTGTGACCTAGAATCACCTATTTTAGGTGATGGTCGAGAAGTATTACCTACCCCCGGTGATATATAGCCTCTTTGACCAGTGGATAGGGGAGAGCTGGTATTTGTATTTTGACCCTAGGATGAGTTACCAATGATTCCGGGTTCTAGAGGATGATATAATAAGGATTTATGGATAAATTTTTTATGTTTTCATTGAGTTTAAGGTAAAAAATATTAGTGTGTTTAAAACTATAATGGAAGTGGTGATACTTATGAACCAGTTCCATTAACCCTTCTTGGATCAGTTCATGGTAGTCACCATCAATCAAATCCTTGTGTACTCAGAATATATGGTGGGGTACTCTTGACCCATGTGGTTAGTTTTGGAAATTCTATAATATTATCATATTTATGTGATGATACCAAAGCATTGGTTCTAGTTTATGTAGGTCCACTTCCTAGGATATCTTATCTTAGGAATGGGTGTGATAGTAAACCGAGCAAAGGACGGAACAATGTTTGGTTGTGGTCCCCCAAGGGTGTGGTGGATGTGAGGAGTTTCTTCCCTTTATAAATATTATTTTATAAGTTTTGGGTATAATTTTCATTTATATAATCCTATTTTTTATTTTATTTGACACAGGAATGGAATCTATTTTCAAGTATTGATCAATGTGAGCGATCCATTGAGGAGTTGAGGCTAAGGTTAACCAGTGCTTTGGTGTTGAGACCTCCTAATGGAGGTAGCCATATACATATTGTCTTGTGATGCCAAATAATATGGGATTTTACGCATGATGATGTGGATATATGGAGTTTTTACTTTTTGGATAATGAATTTTAGTCCCCTTGAGCTAGTTTATGTGATTGAATCGATTTGGGAAGTGATTGTCTTCACCTTGGACATTTGGAGATGTTTATTTAGTGTAATAATTTTTTTTATTTTCTCAGATCACTAGAGTCAAATTTACATATTTAATCATAGAGACATTAACATAATATATGCGCATTGATTATAGATCTTTTAGTACTATGACATTGAGATAGTATATACTCCTTAGATGTGAAACATGGTTGTATATTCCCTTAGTAAAAAGACTTGTTACAACTAGATGGAGGAGGCATATGAGTAGTTGGATTCTTTATAGATCACCCCCGAGGAGGGTGGGGTGAAATTTATCATCAATCAGGGATGATGACTCCACAAAATCATCATCATGTGAGAGATGATAGTTGGTAGACATCAACTGTGAGTTTTTACATGACCAGTTATCAATAGAAGGTGAACCATGAAAATTCCCTTATGGAGGGAAGAACATAATTATTTATTTAGGTATAAACGATAGTCTTGATCATGTTGTCAAGTTTGTCCCTTAGTTTCTCATATGTCAGTAGTTAATGGATGAACATCAGGTTTAAATTGGTTGAACTCATCCCCTTGAGACCCCATTATGCAAACATGATGACATATCGATAGTTTTCATGACAGGGGATTCTATGGACAAAGAGAGACCATGATGCTATCTGGATGATTGTTGGACAACATAAAAAAGTCAAAAAAATATCCTACTATCCTAGGGTAGAGTTCATTTATGACTTTATAGAAGTTATACATGCGATGGATTTTTTAGATTCTTGGGGTTCACATGACGATTATTAATGATCGTGATGATCATTTTACATCACAGTTGTGGAGATAATTGTTGGAGGATTTTGGGACCTAGTTACTGATGAGCATGAAATTTCACCCCTTGATGGACAGATACAATAAAAATTATATTTAGGTTTTGGGGGATACATTGAGATCTTATGTGTTATACATTTATAAGAACTAGAGAGATCACTTTATCTTTTAATAGATTAAAAACTATCACTATATTATCAGCATGGAACCTTTCAAGGCCCTGTATTAGAGACCATGTAGGTCACACTTTTTCTTGATTGAGATTGGTGAGACATACCTTGTTGTGATAGAGATGGTGTTGGTTAAGGAAGAGAATGTTCAGGCGACCATGATCATAAGAGGACAGACCATGGATGAAAAAAATCTTATATATATTGACATCGTATAACTTTTTTACTTCAAGTAGGGAGACCATATTTTGTTGAGAGTTTCAATATAATGATGATGGAATAGTTTTTAACATGCAATCTATCATTGAGGTTCATTATACCATTCTGAATCCCACAGATGGTTGGAAATATTGATCACTTCCTGTACATACCCCCATTGTTGGATTGAGTGCACAACATCTTCCATGTGTCGATGTTGGGTAGATACATGCAAAAACCGTAGAATGCAATTTGTGGTGATGAGCTGGATATTGAGGATGAATCCACATTCATGGAGTAATTGGCGGTGAATGAGGATAAGTAGGAAAGGATCCTATGTGGATGGACCATACCATTATTTCATTTTCATTGGTATCATGATAGAATTGAAGAGATCTCCAGGTAACATGAGATCCATATGTGGGCTCAATACAAACACTTTTTTTGGAAGCTTATGATTTTAGGGGGAAAGTCCTTAAATTAGGGGAGAAAGTGGGGACTCTAATTTTTTTATAGTCCTTTTTATATTTTTAGATATATCTCTTTATTTTTCCTCATATTTGGTGATATTTTTGAGTTTCTTAGGACATCGAAAATAATATATTAAAAATATTAATATAGTAAAACAAGAGCACACATATTTTATAGAATAAATGGTTTTACTATTCCTTGAGAACCCATAGTGGAAGTACAAGATTAATATTGTTACCAGAATGAGGGGTTTGAACTAGGAATGAAATAAAGTTGGAATGTATTTTAAATTTAGTGGAAGGAAACCATTATAGGGTGTGATAAATAATAAGGTTTTATTTAATAAATTAAACAAACCCTGATAACCCCTTGTTATTCTTCCCACGTGCAAAGGAAAGGGATATTTAGTATATCTCATGTGATTACTAAACTGAGAGGAAGGGGGAGAGGAGATGTCTTGAAACATCATCCTTGATGGTGACTGAGATCTGGTCGAGGTGTAGTGGCTTTCAAAAAAAAATTTGGACATGAAGATTTGACGTTTCTCTATGATGTAGGGTAATGTTGAGTTTTGAGCCTCTATCCGAATATATCCTTTATTTAAAGGGTTTAGATTCCTTTTTATGACTACTAAGGACCCCGTGAGGGTTGATCTGTGTTTAATTGGGGACAAATGAGGGTTTCAAGAGCTTCGTAGGGATTTCCCATTCAGAAATACTGATCACGAAACATATAGTTTCAGAGAACAAACCATGTATTATTTATGACGGGGTATGATAGAGTTTTTTGGGCTATACGTAGTGTACTCAGATTGTATTCCATGTAGTGGTACTTTACCATGTGGATGATTACATTAAAAGGCACACCATGTTAATAGAACATGACAATGGGGAAGTACACAGACAAAACCCTAGTGTGCATGAGATAGATTACATACATAGGTATGGGTTGATGTACACATTCATGGGATGATGAACAATGGATTAGGTTGGGATAGGGGGTTCATTACATGTACTCCATGTACATGACATTTTTGGCCAATTTTCCACCCTTGTGCGGTAAAGGATAGACCAAAGTGTCCAGGAGAGGTTAGAGGAAGTGAACATCATATACATGCTCTATATATTATCATGGCCTATAAATCCATGTGAAAGTGAGGATATGACTACGGTTCTAGGTGAGGTTACATTCCTTGAATCCATACGTATATTCCATGTACTTTAATCTTACCCACAATGTACCATGAGGGAAAATGACCAGGGTTTATCCTCGTGATACATGTCATGTACCCTAGGAGGAAACTGTGTGTACTCCCCTCAAAGACTTGTTCCTCAAATTTTTCCTTCTTTAGGATATGGATATGGGAATGTGATTATCCTATAATGAGTGTTTTATATGTAGAACATGATGGTTTCCTTAATTTCGGAATGAAATATACGCTGTGAGGTGGTATTAATAGGATGATTTTTTAGTGATTCTTGGATGATGGTAGTGATCGAGTTAGATCACAATAGAGATTCCTGGGTAATTACTTCCCTATCATACTATGATGCAGGACCACCATACAACTTAATCATATAGAATTATTTATCCCTATACTATATGGGTTTGGGTCCTCTATTTATTGTGTTGTACTCCTCTATCTTAGAGATGTTATAGGGAGTGGTCCTTTATTGAATAAATTAATCCCTTATCCATGGAGTGAAATGGTGAGGTATATGCTATCCACACTCTTTCAAGTGGTTATGTGAGATGTTTAGAAGGATATAGTGGTCACTTGGCTATGGAGTACGTTAGTGATGACTAAGATTATCCACTATAACTCTTATTAATTTACACATGAAGTTGGTATTTGGTTTTTGGACCCTTAGAACTGGTGGAAAACCCATCATTCTTACCTGGGATATGGAGAATAAGATACCCTTTATCTATACCTTGGGATTATTTTGAGCATATCTGATGATGGTTATTCTGTACCCTCATTCTTATGGGTTGAGCTCAATATTATACATTCACATTTCTCCATTTTTGGTTTCTGGTATGCCAACTAGGTATGAATATACTCATCCCTTCATGGGATTTACATACACAAGTTGTGTCTCATATAAAAGGAAATAAGATTATTAGTGATATTTATTTACCTAGTTATGGTGGATCTTATCATCTCATGGTTCTGACCATGTTTGGTGGTCGAACATGGCGATCATTTGCGGATATATTTCATGTTTTTACTTCTTCTTGTTGATGTTAGGTTGGGATACCATTTCTTGTTGGGAATTTATTTTTCCTATTTTATACGTTTTACTACACTAATATACTCAGATTCATTCCTAGAGGTTTTTTATACATATATTACACTCTAGATGTTTAATATTTTTTATACCTCTTCACTATTAAATGGATATGGTTGGGTGTATGTGTAAAGGTACTTAGGATAAGACCTCCAATATGAATTGTGAATACTCAATACTTTTCACTAGCCCCTAGCCTATTTTAGGTGGGCATGGGTTGTCTCTATCAGTTTACCACATATTAGGATGACCCCGATGGTTCAGGTCATGAAAATTCTGACCATTTGTAGTAGAAGAAAAGGGTTTGTACTCATACTTCATAACTTTTACTGAAGATTTATGTAGATATGGATATGTCTACTTAATGATGATTAATTTATATTCCTTTGATAATTTCTTCAAATATAAGAATAATGTTGAGAACCATCTTGGTAAGAATATTATGAAATTCCACCCTAACTATGGTGGATAATATCTTGATAAAAAATTCAATGATTTTTAGTGGGAGTTTGGGATTTTATCCTAACTCACTTCTCCATATACACCATAGTGTTATGATGTCTGTGAAAGGAGTAACCATAAATCGTTTGATATAGTGAGATTAGTGATGAGTCACATGATTCGTCCATTATCCTTCTAGGGATACACATTATAGAAAAAATTACAAATAATAAAACTGGTTCCAAATAAAGAAATATATTCTATTCTGTACTAATTGAGGAGTGGAAATAAACAAATGTTTTTATACTTACATGTGTGGGGTTGTGAATCATTTTTACATGTTTTTTTGGAAATTTACATTCAACTTGAGAAAAAATGCTTACCTTTATAGGATACCTCAAGGAAAAATGGATATTGAATATAAAACCCCTTAAAAATGTGAATAGTGGAAATATACACTATATTGATTAAGAGGGAGCACATCATTAAAAAGATATAGGGAGTGAGATAGAATTTGATGAAGTTCAAGATCAAGGTAAAAAAGAATTGGTTGAGGAAGATATTCCACAAATCCCCATGGAAGAATATGTTCTAGAGAAATAGATAATACATTGGATTAAAAGATTAGTTGAAAAAATAGAAGAATTTATTTTTCTAGTCACTGAGTATGGTGACTGATTATTTACTGATAATAATTATCTTGTAACCTACATGAAAGTAGTAATTGGCCCATATTTTTCTAAGTGGAAAGATGCTATGAATTTTGAAAAGGATTACATGTACCAAAACTATGTATGGATTATGGTAGACTCTATAGTGTATTTAAATACCATTGAATATAATTGGGGTTTCAAAAATACTATGGATATAGATGGATGAGTGAATACATATGTAATATCCCACCCCTCTTCATTGGCTTGAATCGAGGTAGAATTTCTACTTGGCCTTAAGAGACACCACCAAGGTGATAAAGGGAGGAAATTAATGCCAAGGGATTCATTATATCTAGGGAATGATTTTACCTTTGAGAAATAAAAAAACCCATCCAAACATGACATAAAAAAAATCCACAACTTGATGTATGATAACACTGTAAAACAACTCTATCTAATACCATTGATATAAAAAACAATCTATAACAAAGTACCAAAATGGAAGAATAAACCACAAAGATCAAAGAATCCAAGGAAAAAACTCCATATCTTCCAATATACTCTATGCTCCAAATCCACAAAACTACTCAAGGTATCTGGATGAACCACTAAATAAATGTGATGATTTACCTTTACTTATATCCGGATAAATAACTTCTGCAAAAGCACCAAAGTGAAAAATTAGGGGTGATTATTGAAAGTCAATAGGTTTTCCCCAAATTAATTCCTTATTAACAATACTAGAATAGAATAATATAGAATAATTATTTTAAAAAATTTACATAAAACTATTGAAAATAGTATATTAAAAGCCAAGTAGTTCACACCAAATAATTTTCCATACTAAAACAATTTTAAAGGAATGAAATCAAAAAAGTAGTTTAACCATTTCTCATTTTCCATGTTGGAATAATCCATTCCATTACACATAACCACACACACACACACTTAACCACAAAACTATTCAATATCAGGGTTACCATTATCTATGGAACTTCACATCCATAACCCTTCCTTTTGACGGAAGAACATCATAACCATTATCTATTCCATTCAACTCACACTTAACCATTTAATCTAATAACCATAATAAACCAATATTTTCAGTTTCATTTCAATAAAACCATTTAATTTATTAAAAACACTTTTCTATTCATTTAAACCAAACAACCATTTTAAAATCATAAATTTAAAATCATGAAACTAAATTCAATTTCCAAAAAAACACCCAATTTCCAAAAATCCACAGACCAACACTCAATAGAATTTACATCAATAAATTCACCGAAATTTCACAATCAATTTCCAGAAAAAATTCAATTGGAAATCACACTTCTAGTTATATAAAGAGGAGTCGAGTGTGAATCCACCTATTTAAGGAATTACGATTAAAATAAATAATGACACAAATTTTTCAGCAAACCCAGGTTGAACCTCCACAAAACCACATTAGGTATCTTTACCTAACATCAAAAAAATAATATTTCATAATTTTTGGAATAAAAAACCATTTATATATCCATAATTGATTATATCTAAGAAACATATATAGGTAGGATGAGTATATCTAAGAAAAAAAACAAAAAATAAAGAATTACCAATGAATTAGGATTCAACATAGTAAAATTTTCCTCCATATTTCTTTTGGATTGAAGTGGAGAGACCCCATAACATTTAAGAGGAATAAAATATTTATTAGGGTTTAAAATAGGGGACATGGATTGGATTATAGCTAATACCATGCAAGATCCATGTTTTAAGGATATTATTTTAAAGCCATGAATGATTAGTTACATGGTTAGAAAAACTGTGTGCTATTCATATAGTAGACTCTACCTCAAGAAGCACTTTTTGTGGTTGGCCTACAAGATTAAACAAATTTTGACCCATCTTTGAAAAATTACTCTATCCCATTTGTGATAGTTTCTCCTTTGTGGCCACATGGTTTGGAAAAATCGTTTTCCTAACTATGTGCCTACCCAAAAGCTACTATTTCAGCTTACAATGTTTCATGTGGAAGTTTCACGATTTTCAATAAACATTCCGAAACTATAAACCTTTACAAAATCCCCAAAAATATTCCAAAAAGTCTTCCAAACCCACTCAAAAATCACCCACACAATTATAATCCTTAAAAATCATAATTAAAGGGTTATATACTTGAATCCAGGGGTTTAACATTTTCTCCCCATTGATATTTACATCCTCAAAAAGTTATAAAACAACAATTTTCCTGAAGGAGTTTGTAACATTGATTGACCATTTATTTCTTTCGTTCCCAAGTCTCTTCCTAAATCCACTATGATTTCGCAAAACTCACACTATACTGATGCTTTTCCCATGCATGGATTTCTCTTGTCTATCCACAATATGTACTGACATATATACCAATTAAGCATCTATCTCTAGGTCAATGTGATTCCATATAATAACATGGTCAGGATCGGGATGATACATTTTCAACTGATATACATAAAACACATTATACACTGCACTAATCTATGGTGGAAATTGTAACGAATATTCCATGTCCCCAACCAGTTTGGGTATCTAGAAATGGATTATGTATTAAGGTGACAACTTTCCATTCTTCCCAAAACAATGATTCCAAATTATTAGAGAAATTTTTAATAAAAAATTATCACTTACGTTAAACAATAATGATCACCGACAATGATCCGCATATGACTTTTGACGACTCAAAGATATCTCAATATTATTTCATATTAATTGGCTCTTCTATATTGTCTCTTGGAAAAGTATTGGTCCAACTAGTGAAGTCTCACTTGTTTCCACCCAACAAAGTGGAAAACAAAAAGTACACCCATACAATGATTCAAAAGAATCCATATGAATCAAGCCCTAATAATTTTTTGTTTTATGAGGACTCCAGTAAGGGTATTCTCTTCTCCTATGAGCCACCAACATCCATTACACAATCCCAAAGAACATCTTCCAACATTTGTATCATCCTTTGAGATTATCCATCCATCTGAGGATTATACGTTATACTCATTGTAAATTGAGTCCCAAGGGCTTGCGGTAAGTATTTTCAAAAACATTACATAAAACTCAGATATATATCTAATACTATCGAAACTGGTATTCCATTCTTCTTTACCACTTCACAGATATATATTTTTGACAAGTCCGATTCCATATGAGATTGAAAAATTGGGATGAAATGGAACAAATTTGTGATCTGATCCACTTTCACACATATGTAATCATGTTTCCTAACTATTCTAGGGAGACCAATTACAAAATACATTTCTCTATTCTCCCACTCCCGAATAGAAAATTATAAAGACTGTAGTATATATGTTGGTCACTGATACTCCAAGTTATCTTGCCAACAAGTAAAGAATATTAAAACATACTTAGTTACCTTTTTTTTCATACATAACTACCCAAACTATGTTTTCAATGCCTTATACATATTTTTTTATCCTAGGATGAATAGACCATCTTGAATGGTTTTAAGTATGGTGACGTTTTTTCTGAAAATCCACAGGTACAACCATCTGATCTCGAAATCATAAAATTTAACACCCATTTAAATTCCATCCTTTAATGGTCCCCCCACCATTGAGTTTTGAACTCAATGAAACACATTCTAAATCCAAATTATATTCCTCTTAAGATATCTCAACTAAATCATGAACAAAATAAACTACAAATAAAACTATAAAATCACCTCATTATTTACATTCCAAGTTCATACCTTCTATCAATGACATTAACTACCAACAATCAAAATCCTTGTTTTATAATTGAGAATATGAAATTATATATAATGCATCTTACACCAAATAACCTTTACCCTATGTATAAATAAATTGAAATTAAAACATTTGGAGATTCTACATCCATATTATTTGTCTCAGGTTTAAATCCCTCTGTGAGAAAATATGTTTCATTCTCTTATGATCTGTAAACACCATAAATTTTTCACCAAATAGTTAATGATGATAAGTATTCATAGCCAGGACTATGATAACTAACTCCAAATCATGTTCATGGTCGTTTTTCACATGAAATTAACTACCTTGACCTATAATAAATTACATGATATAACTAAATGAGAACACATACCAACCCAAATACCAAAGCCTCCGAACACACCCCATACCCTTGTCTTAATTTCAGAAAAATCAAGATTAGTGTGAATTTAAGGATAAACATTGGATCTTGAAAAGATTTATAACATTCCTTAATCCATTGGAATGGATCATTTTTCATTTTTAAAGATATCATTTGTGAAGAAAGTTTTGAGAAATCATGAACAAAACATCAGTTATAACCAGCTAGACCAAGGAATGTGTGTATCTCGAATACATTATTTGGTGGTTTCTAAGAGATAAAAACCTTTATATATTATAAATCCATAGAACTACCAATTTTAGAGATTACATATTCAGGAAAAAGTACATTTTGTATCCAAAAATCACACTTTGATAAATCGGCATATAGATAATGTTCTCTCAACGTTCCCAACATTGTTGCTTTGTATTTTTAATGCTCATCACTTGTCTTTGAATACAAAAATATCTCATCAATAAATAACACCAAAAATTAATATATATATATATATATATATGTTAAAATTTTCCAATTCATAATTTTGATAATTACTATTGGTGCATTCATAAGACTGAAATTAATAACCACGTACTCGTAATGGGAATATCTACTCCTAAAAACTGTTTTCGAAATATCCTTTTTTTGAACTCACAATAAGTGATATCATGATCAAAACTCAATTTTAGAGAACAACTAGGATACCCTAAATTGATCAAATATATCATCAATTCATGAAATAGATATAAATTATTTATTATAACATGTTTAAGCTTATTATAATCCACACATAGACTTAGTGTTCTATCTACTTTCTTGAAAAAAAAGACAAGTGCTGCCCACATGGATGTGCTATTCTGAATAAACCATTTACTTTCCTACTCTTCCAACTATACTATCAGTTCCCATAATTTTATTCTTACCATATAGTTATATGGAAGGAAAATAGTGTTGGTACTTAGAAGAAGATCAATCATAATCTCCACTTCTCTTATCGGTGGAAACCCTGATAAATTTTAGGGAAAGACATCCTAAAACTTGTGAACCACAGTTGGAAAAATACTATTGTCGATATATTCCTTTGATTACAAAGTTAATTCTTCAAACTGGTATGATATTGACCCTATTTCTAGTGTCAAAAAGTATTTATAACCTTCCATTACATCTTTATCTCCTCTAAAGAGATGCTCGATTCCATTCTCAGTCACAAAACTAATTGTTCCATTATAATAGTCAATGTGAACCCAAAACATTGTCAATAAATACATACTCAGGATTATGTCATAGAAATAAATCATAGGCATAGATAAATTTTATATCAACTCGGCTCCTTTAATAGTTGTTGAACATTCTCTACACATAAAATCCCAATATTCTCTTTGACCAAGTGGAGTTTTGAGTTTGGAGACAGAAGAAATCATCTCAATATTTTAACCCATAAGATCAACAACATAAGTAGAAATAATTTTTTTAGCATCCCTAATATCAAAAAAAGTTTTCAAAAGGGTATAATTCAAAAGAATCATTCCTCTAACCTTCAATGGTCCAGATTGATCATCCACCATAACTTTCTCAGCTACATAATTTTTTTTTCTCATTGTACTTTGTCATTTATTTCCTTGTTGAGACAACCCATTCTAAGGAATCATGGAATTCTTTGAATAACCATGGATAGATATATTCTGCTAAAAATATGTATTATGTGGCCCTTATCCCATTGAAACATATGACATATGTAAAACATCATACATGTCTTGAATTCCTACCCATGGAGCACTAAGAAAATAGTATAGAAGAGTTTCCATCTGATTGAAATTGTGGAATGTTCTAGGTGGTTTCATACAATATTACTTTATATAGTTAATGTAAACACATTGGAAACTTCATGGATTACTCTTGGTTCTTGGATTTTGATTCATCGATCCATCCATATGATTTTGAGTCATTCCACTACCTTTGAAACAGGTGTACCTCTTCCTCTTACTTCAGGAATTTGAGTTCCTACTATTTCCTATAGTATAAACTTGCCTCCTCCACTCATTACTCTTGATATGTCCCTTTCATCCACCATCGATATATTGACCATCTCTTTATAATCTATTATAAAAATCATGAAAATCATCTTGTGAATCTATCACCTAATCCCTGATTCAAAAATGCGTTCCTTCAAGGATGAACAAGCATAAAATTCCAAAACATAGTGGGCTATATTTATGAACTTTACTACTTAATCTATCAGAGAGAGACTCTCATGCTTCAATGTGATGAAGTCTATTATTGTTCAGATCCCGAACTTGCGAGGATAAGATTTTATTTTGAATAAAAATTCTCCCATGCAAGGACCTGTTCTAATTTATCCTAAATGGATAAATCCCACCACTAACATGTAAGATCCTAAAACATGTGCATCTCAAACTAGACGTTCAACTCTACTAATGTACCAAGGAAATTGAAGATTTGATTCATTCATTTCAACCACACCTCTACATTCATTGGTTCTGAGTCACACTAAAAGATAGGTGGATTCTATTACTGGAACTAAACTAAATGATCCCATTTCTTTTGTTCATCCTTTGAGTTCCCTTTATCCGTATCTTGAAAGTCATGAACTATACTGTCCACTAGATATTGGATCACCTATGGATCATGTGAAACCACATTCTTAGTAGTTTCCTCTAGTTGGTTTTTACAACACAAGCTATGTTCCATTTTCAATAACCAAAACCAAATGCCACAAGTCTCACTCTCTTGAATCTGAAGGCTTAAAAAATTAAATTTACCATATCATAACTATCACAATAAGGCACTCCCAAAATTCACCATGTTCCATGTTCAACCATTTTTGAGAATCCCACCAAGTTTTTGAACGTCAAAGAATTTTCAAAACACCACTCTCAAGATGTTTCCAAAATCTTAAATTTAAAAATAACTGCAACCTTTTTAAAAAATACACATTTTTATCAAATGATAGATCATTACTCAAAATATAATTTTCACGCCCAGTGGGAATTAATTTCTACAGTGCATGTCATTCTCTTCTCATTGGCTAAACCCATGAAAATGACATTAAAAATCTTATAAGTGTCTCAAAATAATTATGCACCCATCTCCTTCATAACTTCACGTTCATCATAAAAATGGTAGATATTTCTTTTTATGTTATACATTTCATGTATCAACAATCCTACACCTCTATACCATCACAAATGATGGAATAAACTAGAATGATTTACAACTCCAAGACTATAACAACTGATACCTAAGGATTGAACAAACTTGTACAATTTATAATTCAAGTACAAAACAAGATTATACCACTTGTAACATCTTGCACCTCCTCAATGGATTGAGTCAAGGATGAAATGAAACTTGGACTTAAAAGAAATCACCAAGGTACCAAATTTTGGAAATTAATGTCAAGGGCTTCAATACAATTGGGTGAAAGATTTAACTTTTAGAAATAAATCAACCAAAATAAACATTCAATAACCAAAAACCACTACATGATGCATGATAACATTGTAAAACAACACAACGTAATACCATTGTAATAAAATACAATATATAACAGAGTACGACAACAGAATACTAAACCACAAATTTCAGAGACTCCAAAGACATAACCCCATAGCTTCATACATTCTCCATGATCTATGTCCACAAAACTGATCAAGGTATCAAAATTACCCAATAAAGATGCGTGATAATAAACCTTTACCTACGTCCCAAAAAACATCTACAAAAATACCAAAGTTCCAAAGAAGGTTTGAGTAATGAAACTTAATAGATTTTCCCAAATGAATTACCAAATCATGCCACTAGGATATAAAAATTTAGAAAAATTATATATTTTTTTTATAAAACAATTGAAAACAGTATATTCAAATCCAATCAATTCACACTAAATAGTTTTCCATACAAAAATAGTTTTCAAGGAAAGAAATAAATTATGTCATTTAAACATTTCTAAATTTCCATGATGTCATAAACCATTCCATTTAATGTAACCACACACACACACACACTTAAGAACACAAAAATCCAAGCATGGTGTTTCCATTTATGGTGGAACTGCACATCCACAACCCGTCCCTTTGATGGTGGTACTTCATGACCATTATCCATCCCATTCGACTCATGCTTAAGAATTTATGCCAATGAAAATTCCAAATCAATATTTTCCAAACTAGTTTAATAAAACCATCCATTTTATTGAATTTTATTCCGTGCATCAAAACCAAAAAACCATTTTAAAAGAATCATTTTAAAATCATGAAACCAATTTCACTTTCCACAATACACCCCATTTCTACTAAACCACCAACCATAAAAAAGATGGTTTCTATCATGAAATTGGCAACAAGTTCCTAATAAATTCCAAGAAAATAGTAAATTTTAAATCAATACTTATAGTTATAGAAGGTGGATTCGAGAGTGAATCTACATACCTCTAGAATTATGATGAAAATGAAGAACAACACAAATTATTCAACAAAACTAGGTTGAATCTCCAAAAACACACCTTAGATATCTTTCCCTAACATCAAAAAAAAAATATCATCATGAATGGAATTAAAAACCACATATATATATATATCCATAGTGGGATAGATAAAATAAACCAAGAGAGGGAAGACGAGTAGATCTAAGGAAAACTACAAAATACGATGACATACCAAGGGAATATGGATTCGATGAAATAATATTGGCCTTTAGATTGCTTCCAAATCAAAGGGGAGACACTCCACAGCCTTTGGAAGGAATAAAGAAAGTCTAAGGGTCAAAAATAATTAAAATTTATTTGTTTAGATATAATCAGAAACAAGATATACTTTTTAAGTATCTAATTTTTAAATCGGGCAAAGCTAGTTACACGGTTCAGAAAACCGTGCACTAACTATGCACCAGCCTCTACCTCATGAAGAACCTCACACGGTTGTCCCACATGGTTATACCCAGCGTGTTCCAACCAAAAAAAGGTTATCTATCCCATTTTCATGGTTTCTCTTGGGGGACAATATAGTTTGAAAAAACCGTGTGCCTAACTATCCGCCTACCCATAAGCCCTTGTTTTACCCTGCATGGTTTCTTGTAGGAGTCCCACAATTCCAAATAGCTATTTTCAAATTGTGCACATTTATAAAACACCCCAAACATTAAATAATTCTTCCAAACCCTCCCAAAATTCACACAAATAATTTAGATACATAAAAATTATAAATAAAGGGTTACATACATGAAATTTGGGGTGATACAAATTACATGTCATGAATGGTTTCAAAATGGTTTAAATACTATCAAAGTATTGACTATGATGAAATTTTTTAATCAGTTTCTATATTAAAATATATTAAAATTGTACCTTCTTTTGTGATTTTCCATGACCATGAGATTTGGAAAATTAATGTTAAAATAGCCTTCCTTAATTGGAACCTTATAGAAGATTCATATATCACAAAACCTAGAGGGTTTGTGACTCCAATGGATTCCAAAAAGGTATAATAATTAAAAATATCAATTTATTGATTAAAAACACATCCATGTGATGGAAAATTATATTTTATAAATTTTTAATGAAATTTGGTTTCATAAAGAATGAATTAGATCCTTATATATATATAAGTAGTTTAGTGGGAGTGTGATCATTTTCTTAATAGTATATTTTGATGATAAATTACTTATTATAAATGAAATAATAGACTTATAGTCTATTAAATATCCATTTAATAAATGATTCTCCATTAAAGAATTAGGTTACCTAATATATATTATTGGGATAAAGATCCATTAGGATAGATTTAAGAGACTGATCTTCCCATGTCAAGGTACTTATATTGAAAATATACTAAAATAATTCAGTATGTAACAATCCAAGAGGGAATTTGTAATGTCACATACTGTCCATATTTATAATAAAACGAGTCATCATAAGCATGCAGAATTATAAAGGATGATAACAATTCCATATGCATATGCGATTGGGTCAGTTATGTATGTTATGCTACGTACTAAGAAAGATGTCACTTATGCCATGAATATGGTAGGAAGATATCAATATAACATAGGTGATTTCTATTGGATGGAATGGAAGTCTCTCCATAAGTAACATAGCAATACTAAAAATATGTTCCTAGTATATGGAGGAGATTAATAACTAGTCCTTAGAGGATAAACACTTTCTAGTTTTCAAATAGATCATGACGATTTGAAATTGCAGACAGGAGACATATTTACTCTAAATAAAGGTGATAAAAGTTATAATAGATCAACTATGGTTGTGTTTATAGATTATATAATATATTTTGAGTATATTATATCTTCATAGGAAGCTAAATTACTATTTTAGATATGAAACATTATATAACACCGTGTTGTGGTACTTATAAGTAAAGACCCCGTCACACTCTATTACGATATTATTGTAGTGGTGGATCTTGCTAAAGAGCCAAGGTCACATCAATGGTTGGAACAAAAACTTCATAAGTATCATCTCTTTAAGTATTTTTCTCAAATAGGTTATGTTTCATTAAGTAGAACACCAACAAAAGACAACATGGGGGGATAACTTGACTAAATCCCTATCTTAGTAGAAACATGATCATTAGGTGAGGTCTTATAAAATAAAAGCTGTATGAAGTTGGATCTTGAAAAAGTATGACTTTTTTGGAATTGGTGTTCCAAAAACAATTGTTTTACTTTGGATTACACATATATTCAATGAAATGAATATTAATAAAACATATTATTATATATTTTTCATTGTTCTTTATAATATTAATATAATAATGTCCTTGAGAATATATCACATTGATAAGATTGTAGTAGATCCCTTCCATGACGAGAACCTTGAAATTCCATTACAATATTCTTAAATTTAGTTCTATGATAAGATAATATTCTATGATGGGACACGTAGTATGTTTAATATTAGGTGAGGGAACTCATAAGTGGATGAGACTTCATCTCATAAAGTTTATTAATGGTAATCTGCAATATGGTAGATTATGAGAACAAACTTGCTAGTAGGAATTCCACATGTTTATGTGTCATCAGAAATTTATATATGTGAGCATGATTAATGGTCCTTATACTTTAAGATTATTATTAATACATGCCATGACACACATAGTTATATTTATTAACCAATATTGTGATACCAAATTTTCATGGGAAGTACAGTATGTTGGGTGCATTATGAATGAAATTTTATCAATAATAAGTTGAGGAAGGATTTTACCTTTAGTATTTAAGGAATTTAATATCTCCATTATTTGATTGAAATGGAATCGTGACATAAAATTCCACGTCCATGGTGTAATGGTGTGTTTATTCTAGATAGACATATCAAGAGTATGGATTGATGAAATTGATGTACAATCTACTTAATGAGATATTGAGACAAAGGGATTATATTACACATTAATCATTCATATGTGGTTGTAAACATGAAGACATTAAGTTATTTTTCGTGTGTTCCTCGAGCCATTACAGTACAATAATCTTGTTCTTTGGGAAAGATATCTTGATACCAATGAGAAAGATTCATAGAGGATCCCACACTATGTGTTTCCATTGGTCTCAATTAAATATTATATGAATTTAATTATTAAAATAAATACAATTCACTTGTAAAAGGAATAATTTAATTCTGGTTCTATTTATTTTAAATTATTTATTGAAAAATTAATAAATAAATATTCACTAGACTATGAATAAAAATATTGAATTATGAATAAATATTTAATTAAATATTTATTATTGTATTCAATAAATGACGAGGATGACAAACAAACCAAGATCATGTTTGGTGATAAATATTAATTTTATAATCTAATAAAATAATAATAATTGTTTTTCCCATTAGGATATTCCATAAAAAAATATTATTATTATATTTTATGGGGTAATAAATTGTATATTATATTATTTAAGGAAAAGTATTAATTAATTAATATTTTTACCCTAACCCAAAATCTATAAATATATGGTTATATATATTTTGTAGGGTTAATCAAGAATTGAAAATTATTGCATAAAATTTATTTCTCGCTCAAGATTCATCCTCCCATGTTCCTATCAAGAATTAGAAGAATAAGAATGAAACCTTTAAGCCTAAATAATATTAAATAAATCAATATAAACAACACTAGACTATCAATCCACTAAACTAGAACCCAATTTTATATTGGTGTTTTTTGAAGATAAAAAAAACATTCAAATCACTACTAGAAAGAATATAAACATGGATCATGAAAGTGAAATGATGGTAAACTGAAAAGGAGTTTTTAGATGATCACAACCATCATCAAATAATGGTCCTTAGACCCAATAATCTTTCATCAGATATGTATTAAATTAATTATAAATTTAATGTTCAAAGATTCTCTCTCAAGGTTTTAGGATTTTCATTGTCAATATTCAATAGAAAAAGTTCATTGGTTATAACATTTATGTTTTACACAATTAGTGAATAATCTATCAAATCTAACAAAATGTTTATGGATATTTTCCCACTAGTAGATTCCACATTTTTTTAACCTTTTACATCATCTTGCTTCCACTTAGGAATGAGTTGAGGATGTAGAAGACTTGTAGGTCACTTTTGGTCAAACTTCACCTGCTAATAGGTAAGGGATTGTGAAATGGACCTTTATTTTATCCTTCCTTATCCTAGGATGCCAATACTACCTATTAATATAATGGAAAATCTTGGTAATAACCTGGTTAACAACCCATATCAAGGCACTAGAGTCCTATATGAGAACCTTACAGATGCTTGATGGGAGCACCACACAAACTCAGTCATACAGAATCTATTTATCATCTAGGTACCAATAAATTAGAGGTTATAAATTATATATATATATATATGCATATCATACCTCAACACCCGAAAGTATTCATATAAAAATTGAATCAAATTCACAATATAGAGGGATGATGAGGTAATATACAAGGATGTAAGGGTCACTCTTCCCCAATACTCATTGAAATCTTGGTGTATCTTAACAAAGAGGCTCACCAACTACCACTCATTCTATCCTCCTGCACCTGATTCTTCAAATGAAACACGAAAACCGTAAATTCCCTTTCATAGGGTTTTATTCAATTTCTAAATTAAAGGAAAAAAACTCAACCCATCTCTATTGTCAAAGGTTTTGGTCATAATGGGAGAATATATACTTTATGATATGGTAGTATATATATAACATGACTTTATTGACAAAAAAGAATGATGGTAACACCTCAATGTGTGGAATAATCTATCTATATATAAATAAATACTTGGATAAATTTATTCATGAAATATAAACTACCTATATATATACTCCACAACATTACCTTCTAACACTAAAAAATATCCCAAACCAACCATTGATGAATCACAATATGGAGTATACTTCTTACCCAAATTTGGTATGTTCAAGATTGATGGCAATTCTAAATCCCCTTTAGCACCATAAAATACCACTTACACAAATCTAAAGACTTGAAATTCACCCCATTCTTGGTTTGTTCACTCATTATCACTACTAATAAGAATAATTCCTAAATATATCTTTGATAGTAAGTTAAAAAGACTAGGAAACAATTAATCTAAAAAATGTTCTTGGGATACTCCCAATAAACTAAATCCCAACCTTCTCTAGGTCTAATAAAATTTGTACCTTAGATATTAAATTCCCTAAGAAGTTAACCGTACTAGTTTATAACTAACACTTCAAGAGCTTGACATATAGTTGATGCTAACTCAGTGTACCCAATATAATTTCTAAATGGGAAGCATGATCCTACCTCTAATAGGTGTATACAAAAATATCATCGATAAAAATGACCATAAAGGAATATATATAGTGATATAAGAATTTATTAATTATGGTTACGAAATCTATAAATACATTTGTAATCTTGAATGATTTCCCAATTAAGACCACTCCTTAATAAAGGTATAACTATTCCCATTAATAGATATAAAAGATACCCATCATGGATAATAATTGATATATGCTTGATATTGTGTTAGCCAACCCTTCTGAAGAATTTTATTGAAGATGTTTATCTATAACTACAGAAAATCCATGATAAGCCTTAAATCACTAATCAAAATAGTGAACTGAGGATATTTATAGATTCCCATGGATCAAACCCATATGGGAGTGTCAAGAGGCATCACCCTATGATCAATACCAACCCATCAGTAAGCTGGATAGATATAAATGAGTTTATTTTACTTGTATGGAATAAAATACAAGGAATGGAATATTACACTAAAATATTACCTCAAACAATCAATATCCTAGTATCTTGATCAGTAAGAGTTTGATTAATAGCATGAAGCTATCCTAGACTCTGACCCCAAGACCTTGTATATAGAATCCCTCAATGAGTATCAATCTTTTAATATTTCTTCCACTTAGGTATGTTATCCACCTATACATAAAAAAATTTGAAGAACCCCAACCACCAATCTGCAATAGTTTTCTTGGTATTAATAAAGAAACCTGTGTTTAACTAGATCTTCTTTTATCAGATGATAGTGGATTGCTCCTAGAAAATAAATACCAGTGTCTCATCCATCAACATAATTGATAATCTATTAGCCATGGATGGTATTTATATCACATGAGACCTAGAATACTATATTGGTAACACTATATAGAACCTATCCCCCAATGTGGAATATATTAACAACCACTATAGATACTTTACTCAATAACTCCCCGATATGAACCATAAAATCTATACTTTTTATTGCCTGAAGACCCATTACCAAACTCTATGGTAAAAGACTAATAACAAATTCTCCTACTCACATTTAGGTTCTTATAAAATAAGGAAACCTAATTCATAATCTCAAATATTATTTTTGGTGAAATACATTCACATTAACATGAATGGAAGACAGAATCCAATCCTTATGATGGTTGATTTTGGATGCCTCATCCCTAATTAGCATCAAAGGAAATCATAGAAGATCTATGAATTATACTGTGTAATCCATAACAAAAATGTCTGACTGGGTGATATGCACGAACTCCCAGGCCATATATTCCCTCAAAATAGCTAGCTAAAAATACTCATAGAAATGAGTAAGAAAATTATTCCAATAAATCCTCACATCATGGTCTTACTGATCTATGAATTTCTACCAGTTCCTTATTGGCCCCTAAAGAAAATTCATAACCAACTTCACCCACCTCTCAAGGTATGTATTGAGATGCTCAATGATGATATTCATTTACTCCATATAGAGATTAGTAGCCAAGGGACCTCCCTCACCCATAAATAGGGGTAGATTATGCATTTAAAAATACTTCACCATCTCAATAATAGAATCTTTGATAAACAGAGTCCCCATATCTATATCATTTATATCCCATAACAAACACTCTATGATCTAGATATTCATAGTCAGCACTGACATATCAAAGGGTTTCAGATCATCCACTAAAGGTGAATTCTCACCCATGCCCTCCTAGAACTATAATGGTGGATTTCATAGTGTCATGGTGGTAAATTCCAATGAAACATCAAAGAAAAAATCTTTTAAAACTAATAAAAAATTGTTTTGAATTACTAGTAACAGAATGAAATCCTTCTACTCTATAAAAATCATTGATAGGTTCAGTATTTAGACCTATCTACACACTCTAAAGGTTAGGTAAAATCTCACCAAGTCTACATAACAAATCAAAAATATATCATTAGAAAAATATTTATCTGAGGATCAATTAGGTATAATTAAACTAGGGAGTTAAATAGTGAAAATATATGTAATTCATTACTAAAAATTTAAATAACAGAACCATAAAACTTATATAGAATATCAGTCACGAATCTTAATAAAATGTTAGAATACAAATGTCATGTGAGACCTATATCTTAATAACGATGAATGGACACATTCCCTCTTCCCACTCCAATCTAATTGTAATAAAATAATTATAAATAAATAAAACAACGAATATATTTGGTAAAAGTATCCCAATTATAAAAATTGAAACGAAAAACATCAATATATTAATGATAAGCTATACATACCTTATATGTGGGTTAGTTACCCCCATGAACAACATCTATACCAAGCTCTGACATTATCATGTCTCATGTTTACCATAACCCAAATAGTAAGACAAAAGAAACAAGGATCTAGTGCCACCTTTTAGCATCCTAAATCTAGTTCAACACTTTTATGATTGATCTAGGTCTCTGTGCATGTCAAGTGTACCTCCCCAATTGCTAACAATTTACAATTAATAATGAGGGAGAAAATATATCATGGGGAGACCATAAAATATCTAGTACAAATAACCATATATCATAGTAGGTAGAATATATATGACTCATCATAATATAAGTAGAAATAAAAGTGGGAAGAAAAATCAAAATTCCAATCAGTGTAAATTATATGATCCATAATATAGAAAAATGAACTATAATAATGGCACACAAGTTATATAGAAATAACAAAGATTCTATATGGGAGGAACATATAAATATAGGATATAAAATGAACTAATGTTGAAGTTATCAATAAGCTAGTAATGGGTCCTAGCCTGATCTGATATTCTAACTCAAACCAAGCTCCCATGTCTTATCCATCCATTGTAGAAAGTCCCTTGAACAAACTTAGGTCATGAAACAAAAAAAAATCTACTTAGGTGCTAGGGTGATTGAGTATGGTGTTAGTACAAATCCTTAGGTCACCACTGATGGTGTTATTAAATATATCTAGTAAATAAAAAAGTGTTATAGTATGGGATGAATTTTTTTAAAAAAATAGAATAAATACATAATATATCCTCAAGTTCCATCATGACACCTGGGATGTACCTACCTACTTAGGCAAGTTTTGGGGTTGCATATAAACATGGAACATAATAAAACAAAGATTCATCATGATTTCTACTAATACTACTATCTCATATACTCATAAATACCATTTTTTAGTACATCAAAATATAAAAAAAATATTGAACGGTTCACAGTACACCCAAATCATCCCTATAAATAACCCTAATTTGGAAGTACAACCAACCTAAACATCCATATATCTACTATTGTCATTACACACAACACACAAGATAATTATGTTTTAAGTTTTCAAAACACCAAACCGACCTATCTAATATGTATATAGTTTTCATTATACCCAAGCTAAATATTATAACCCTACCATGGTTAGAATTACACCCAAATCAAATACCAAGTATGTTTAGGGTTGGAATTACATCCATACCATTCACAAAGTATATTCATAGTTGACCCAACTCAAGTATTCCATCAATCCATGTTTATCATTACACATAACCTACATCACATAATTTCTCATGGTTAGAATTAAATCCAACATTATAGAAATATTTCCAAACTATATTATGTAACTACTCAAGTTTGGAATTACACCCAACCTTATGTTAGTCCCATACTAGGGTTAACATTTCACCCAACCCCTTTTCCAGTTCATAATCATTTTACATACCATGATTAATCATTCTCATAATGTAAACAACCTCTTAATAAGAAAAATAAACAAATAAACATATCAATAGCACTAATATATCACAAGGGTCAAAATGGGATGTAAATTAACCCAACACTGATATACACTATCTACAAGGATGTCCATTCTTACACAACCACTTATCAATTTAAATCCAATTAAGGATACTACCATGTTATCTATACATTCACTTTTTACAATTTTTATAAACTTTATAGGGAACCAAGTCAAGGTATATTAGGTCACCATAGATATAGGTAATCCATTAAAGGACCACCCTATAATTTCTTAAATCACTTGGTTTTGGTACACCACTATTCGTGGACATTACATACCAATAAAAATCCCTGATAGGACACCGAAGATTTATGTAAAACTTCCCCACTCTCAATAAAAAACATAATATATTAATTAATGGTCAACCAAACATTTTCAGTGAGAAATAACATCACACAAACCATATAAATGAGTATAAACTATCGATAATGGTTAATGAAAACCTACATTGACCTCGAAGGGACCTTATTATTGAATATTACCTACTCATTTGGATAAAATGATTGAAATTAAAGAATATAATAAAATTACTAAAATTTGGTTTACCTAGTTATAACTACTAAAACAAGAAGATAAATAGTGGAAAAATAAAAAAGGATAGTTATCCTTACCATAAGTAATATCTTGTGAGAGACGAGGTGAAGTTAAGAGCATGGTCAAGGAAGATCCACAACTTCTAAGAGAACAATACCAGGGTAGGAGAAAAGGGAATGCTATGTGATTGAAAATAAATGAGGAGGGGGTTTCATTTTGGTTAACATTAAACATTTTACATGAATTTAATTAAAACATAAAAAACTAAATGGTTCATGAATTTCATCACTACCACAACGGTCATTGACCAATTCAACTTCCAAGGCCACCCTTGCTGTGTGACCTGGTCATCCACAACACAATGTCATGCTCCATGGCAAAACTAGAATTGTTAACCCTGATGACCTCATGTCACAACCACCACTACTCATGGTGCAAAACCCATGGAAGGGTTTATATTGCGGTGTGGGAAACATGGTTAGACAAAAACACTTATCCCTAAACAATAACCACATAACCCATCCATTACCCCCTCATGGTGTGGTAAGGCACTTCATGATGCAACTTACACCATTATCTTATGACTCATGGTGAAACCCAAAGTATCACAACAATAATTCTTTTCATGAATCCCTCAGCATAGTAAAACCCATTAGATTATGCCATTGAAAACCATATTTAGTATATTTTCATTATAAACTTATGTGAACTACCCAAAACTAGCCCATTCCAATACATTTTACCACCAAATAACATTGAAAAACAAGAGGTTTGGTGGAATGTAAATAGAATCAGTATATAGAAAATATGAAGGGTGTTACATTTTTCATGTTTACTAGATTTTAGTTTACATTATACTGTTATGATATGAGTTATTATCACTTTCATGCTGTAATATAACTATTTAATTTATACATTTGTTTGTATTTCTATATAAATATTTTCAGGGCGTTGTGTAGGATGTTTATAGGTTTATATGACATGGACTACCATTTATATGATAATATTTCATGGTGATTATTATCATACCCTAGATTATTAGAGGAAATATTTTGGTGGAACATTCAGATTAGTAATGGACTAGGTGTGGTCTTGGTGGGCCATTCCATGTTATAATGATATCATAGTGGTTTGAGTCTTATAGATAGGGTTTGATGTTAACAGTGTTGTTAGGATTTGTTTGGGATATGTATTGAAATGGAATCAAAGGGTCTTGAGTTCATATATTAGATAGGGGAACCTAATTAATGGTGTGGATTAATGATATAACCATTCAACTAGATTTTTATAACCTATTAATCAACATGAAACTATAAGATATTAGGTTCTTGGATTAATGGGATGGCACATGAACTATGTAGCGTATAAGTTGTGTATTTATTCACACTCTTGTTGAGTCATATCTTCCAAATATTCTTGAATAACCATGGGTTCAACATGCCAATTGTGCCATTATATCCAAAATAAAAATAGATCTACTTCATATGAAGGGTCATGTTGATCTTATTCTAGTGATACAACCTCAATCTTCCAACTAGTTGAGCGACGAGTGAGACCACCCATGTATTATTAATAATATATGAATTTTATATTTTATTTATATTTTTTATATTTTATTTATTAAATAAATTTTTATATTATAAATGATATCATGTCAATGAAAATATTTTATAATTAGATACTAATGATACATTTAATGCTATGGTGTTCACTATCTCGAACCAACCCAGTTCGACCCTAAACCGTTCACCCGAGCCGGCCCATGACATGGCCTCAAGCGCGTCTCCCCTTACCCCGGAGGCTGCCGACTAGCGGAGAGGGTGTAATGTAAGTCAGAGGGGAGACTACAACCTCTTATTAAAGTGAAGGAAAAAGGGGAAAATATGAAAACAACAGAAGTAGTGTAAATAATAAGAAAGCAGCGGAAAACATTTTTCATTTATAAGGTTTGAACAAAATTGGTGAATGTCAGTTTATATAGAAGATGCATGAATGACATGCTAATGATACAATGGAAGCAGTAAACAAGGAAAAATACTTACACATAAATGGAATATGTAAATAAACCAAAGACTCAAGCCTGAGGAAGATCTCCATAAGCATCCCGAGCCTTAGCTCGGTCCATTGCTCCTAACTCCAAGGAAAAGAAACAACAATGAAAAGGTCCTGTAACCAAATAGAATCTACTCGGGTACCCCAGTGAAATGGCAGCCTGAGTAGGGTGTGAGATATAAATCTCAGTAGGTCAGAACCATTGGGGTCTATCCCACTCCAGAAAATGAAATATAATTAAACAGTGTGCTGGTATTTCTTAACAATAACGATACAATACAAACAATAAATGCCCCTTCAGGTTCCAAAAAGGACACCTTACGACAATACCTGCCTCGACCCATATCTATAATAAGAACCAGATTAAAACAACACAAGTACATTTGTTTCAAGCATAAAAACACTTTTTATCATTTTTCTCACTTACTCTATTTAGTCACTTATCATTTCAACTCATATTCGAAATCCATTCATTCTTACCTTTCTTTATTTGATCACATTTCACTTGGATTTTAACCACATATCTCATTATTTTTATAAGTTATTATTATCATTAGTTTGGTGTTGAACGCCCGGTCAAGAACCCCAATTCTCATTTGGTGTAGATCGCCATGTCTAACACCTCGAATCACATTTGGTGTAGATCGCCATGTCTAACACCTCGATAATTATCCGGTGTATATCACCAAGTCTAACACCCTATATCACATGCTTGGATAACCATTGGGAATGAATGCCATGTCCAAACCCAACTTTTAAATAGGTCTAGAACTCCATGTCTAGGACCCAAAATCTCATTCATTTATTAACATTTACCAATAAATTAATCAGTCGACACAATTCCCATTTCATAATTAATTCTTCACATTTAATTATCCAAATATTTTCTCAACTTTTCCTAATTAGTTGTCATAATTAATTATCTTTAATTAGAATTCTGAAACTTTCATGAGAAATAGAAGGTAAACAAAAGTGTATGGCATCAACATGCCTCAATGATGGGATATTAATGACATTAAATGGTAGAAGCTAACAAACTTGTTCAATCAAGGCATTCATTTTAAACTATCATGTTACATTTATAACTTAAAGAACATAAAAAAGGGGGGCGTTTAGGCGGGGCGCACCCAAGGGGGTGGCCAAGAGGCAAAGTGAGCACCCAGGACGGGCTTCACCATAAACGAAGGCCACAATGGTTATGATAGAACCACCCAAGAATTTCAATAAGAGATAATGAGGAATCACCGAAAGGTTGAGACAAGCGGAACAAGACGTGGCCTGACATAAGCACCGAAGTAAAGGGAAGAGGGTAAACACCCTACACTAAAATTTCTAATTATATGTTAATCCATGAACTTAGGAGGTGTCTTGGATCATTTATTATTTTTCAAGAAGCAACGTCATTTTCAATGTTCAGTGAGGTGCATGTACAAGCAAGTCATTTATCAAGTATAATGTCAAGAATAAAGAGTCATAAGACATTTAAGAAAGAAAGCACAAAAATATACTACTACATTTTTATCTTGAAGACAACTCACCTCCAATGGAGGAGTTTTATTATAAAACATTTCATTACATTATCAAACAATTCATTTAGTGATATTTTACAATTATTTTAAAACTATTTCAACACTTAACAAAATTAAGAAGCCATGTAATAGGGAAGGCAATCATGAAATTCTATCACTACATTTTTATATTGAAGGCAGCGTACATCGGAAGAGGGGTTTTATTATAAAACAATGAAGTTTATTAAGAATAAAAAATTTATTACATTTACCACTTATAATCTACTATTAATTTAAGTACTTAACTGCATTAATTAAAACAACAATTAATTTAAAGACTTAGCTCCGTTAATTAAAAGGTAATAAAAATTCAGTGACCAAAAAATTAATGAATTTATTAAATTAAATGGGCAAAAGAAAGGGATCCTACCAGTAGTGGAACTATGTTATCCGCTCTGACTCTTAATGCTTTCTAACTATGAGCAGCTACTCCCCCACTAAGTATCTGCACTTTCACACACGTGCAAGGACACCTATCCCATATACACACACCCGAATGGCCATGGGTATGCGCAAGGGGATCCTTATGTATATGATTATGGGCATACACTAGCCTCCACTCACCTATACACACACGGTGAGTTTCCCTTTAATTGGAAACTCAAAACCGACAGGTAGGGACCAACGCTCTACAAGATAAACAATCGGAACTCTAAAAAACCAAAGAACAACATATAACAAGGGAGAAACCAAAAAGTAAGTCTACAACATTACCCCGGTTGGCGGCGACGAACCAAAACACCCCAAAACCACACGACGAAGATCAACATACTACAAACAACATTCCACAGACTCATAAAAACTACAAGCCCTAAACTAAACAGGTGGAAAAAAAGCAACAACAACAATACCTTACCCCGAAGCAATGTCGGAAGAATGAAACCACCCGAACCACCTTGCTCGCGACTACGGTTAATGGTACACCCATCAAGGAGTACCATGGAATCCTTTTCACACCCTTACAATGGTGTATTTAATCCTGAAGATGAAGGAAAACCAGATGAAATCATCCTCAGAAGGAGGAGGTCGCACGTCGAGTCGTCGCATGCTGCAGCGGTTCGGCCGAAACTGCTTTGCGTGGTTACTGTGGGGTCGACCGAGGGAGGAGGAGAGGGAGAGGGGGCCGCCACACTGGTGGTTTGGTTGCTGCAGGGTCAGCCGAGGGAGGATGAGAGGGAGAGGGGGGTCGCACGTCCTAGGGTTTCGGCCCGAGGGTGTTGCGCTGTAGCAAGGGGGTTGGCTGAGGGAGGAGGCCAAACCGAGGAGGAGGAGGCTCGACCAAGGGAAGAGGAGGCCGCGTGGTCCTGCTGCTGTGGAGGTGCCGCACTAGGGTTGTAGGCTGGAGGATCTCATGCACCTCATATGGGAGAAGAAGGGGGGGGGGGTTATCACACCCCTCTTTTGTTTTCTAAAATAAAATAATAAAAATAAATAATGAAAATAAAATAAATAAAACATAATATACTATGGTAAATAATTTCAATTATATTATTCTTATTATAAAATACACATACCATTAATATCATCTTACCCAAAATTAAAAAGGCTTATTCATTAAATTATGAGACTCCCCATTTACGATTCATTTGACCAATAAATTAAAAAAATTATTCCATGTGAAAAAATATGAAGCTCCCTAATAAATTTAAAACACTTTGCTGACCAACTGAAACTCCCCATTAATTAAACATTTCAATAAACATTTAATTATTTCAACACATTAATTAATTCGCAATTAATTAATTCAATGTAATTAATTAACATACAAAATAATTAATTAAGTCCTAAATCCTTAATAAATTCGCAAAAGATTAAATATATACGTTACACATATTTAATTAAATCCTTTTAAATTTTATTTAATTAAAAACAAATCAAAATTTTAAATCTGGATAAACCACACGTCTTGATTCGCACCGTCCGAAAAACCTTGCGCAGCCCATGCGCCTGCTACCGGATACCTTGGGTATCCCACATGTCTGACCCGAATGGTTACACCTACCGCGTGCAGTCCGATATCACCGCTTAAAATCGTTCCAAAACTCGGTTTTCGTTCTGAAGTTCGGTTTCTAAAACTGACCCGTTGATAAAAGAAAAAGATGAAAAACCTTGGTATTTTATCCGGATCAAAATAAGGGATGTGACAACCTCCCCACCTTATAACCTCTCGTCCCTGAGAAGCCTTCAGGAACAACATAACCCTCACCAATCCTATGCAATTATGGAAGTCTTGCACAAAGGGTCATGTTGCGTCTCCAAACGTCCAAAACATGATCGAAATTTTGTTCGGCAAGCGACACACAAGCCAATAAAATCTGAGCCAACACCCATTTTCCAATCAAAACACCACGACGACACTTACTTGAGATTTTATAACCTATTGGAAAAGAGCACTACATGATTCTCAAGCCCGAAAAAAGGTCAATGAAAACATGACCACACTTCCAAACAATGGTGTCAATTTAAGCTAGGGGAGTCTGACTAGGGACAATGTCATGCAAGAGGTTCTACTCCAAATCGACTCAAGGAGAAACTCTATCTACCCCTATACGAGGGTCTTAAACAGAGGACGTCAATATAGGTTCCACTTCCCAGCCCTTTATATTTAATCACATTTACTCCATAATCATTAAGGTGACCTACAAGGGTCCCACTAAGAAAACCCGGTTTCATTATCATGAAAACCAATAGAAATTTTCAAAAATTATTAAAATTAAAACACCCAAATGGTTCATCACATAAAAAAATTCTCCAACCAACCAACATGGGTCCAATTTCTTATTAAATGATAATCATTTTGATTACAAATCCAAAATTAAACATATTTCACATTTATAAGCATTTCATACGGCATCGCCATCACATTTAATATGGGTTTCCATTTCCCATCTCATGAAGTGCCCATACACCTCATGAGTTGGAAGTTTAATTACATGGTTTACCCTTTCCCCAAGTTATAAGGCACCCATACACATTACAACTTGAAAATTGGTTATGTCATAACTGCAACTAATAAATTCAGACCAAGCAATATATCATTTTTTGACAAGTTACCATGTCTTTACAAGCAGCTAACACAGAGAAACAGGCTGAAACTATTAAAAACCTTCTATAACATAGAAGAATGGCACAAAATCATGACATATTATCACTCAATCATGTTAGATCTACCACTAAAACATGTTATCTAAAAGGGAATGGTAAGAAAATACAATACATGGAATATTCAAGGCACAAAATTCATATCAGCAAGTGTACTACTGATGAAACTACATGCATGATATATATGCATGACATGTGAATCTCTAAGTGCCTATTATGATGCATACAATGCTTCATCTTTTACATAATAGGTTAAGGGTTAAATACTATAATGATCATCAACCATAAGTATTTGAAATTGTGCCAATCACTAAAGTTGAAATCATATCAACTGTAATATCGAAAAACATGAACAACAATCCCAGCCCTAGTCACTTGGTCATTTCCCATATGCGGGGTGATCAGCCCCAAGCACGACTATTAACCCAAGTGTTGACACATTCCTAGTCTCCTGTCTACCAATCCTAAAAATAGAAGAACAAAGAAAAAGGAGGGTCCTGTGATACAATTTTGTCACGACCTGCCTCCCCGGGCCATGAACCTTTTCATCTGACCCCATGGGTCTCCTGTAATACCTCGGTTGCCTTGACAACACACCATAGGTCACTTATCAGACCAATGACTGTCCCCACATGCCAACACATGTTCTTTATATGTGTTTTTTCCTCACTCACACACCCTGGGAAACATCCCAGAAGGTCACCCATCCTGATTACTAGTCTAGGATAAGCATGCTTAACTGTGGAGTTCTAATCAGGTAGGATCCTGAAAAGAAAGGTGCACCTTGTTGACATGTGTAGTAACATTTAGCCTTTTAAGTCTCACTTTTATAGGGGTGTTACATTATCCACCCCTTTAAATCACAATGCCCTCGTTGTGGACCGCAAGCCTCAAACCCAGGCAGCACCAAAGAACTTCTAGTTGGGTATTGGCTATGACACCATTTGTCAGGAACCAACCCGGGTTGACCCTAAACCGGTCACCCGAGCCTGCCTACGACATGGCCTCAAGCATGTCTCCCCTTACACTGTAGGCTATTGACTAGCGGTGAGGGTGTAAGGTAAGTTAGGGGGTAGACTATACCCTCTTATTAAAGTGAAGGAAAGGATAAAAATACAACAATAGCAGAAGAAGTGTAAATAATAAGAAAGCATCAGAAAACATTTTTCATTTATAAGGTTTGAACAAAATTGGTGAATGTCAGTTTATATAGAAGAAGCATGCATGACATGCTAATGATACAATGGAAGCAGTAAAAAATGCAACATACTTACACATAAATGCAAGAATTAAATAAACAAAATAGTCGATCCTGGGGAAGATCTCCATAAGCATCCGAAGCCTTAGCTCGGGCCTTTTCTCCTAACTCCAAGTATAAGAAACAACAATGACAAGGTCCTGCAACCAAATAGAATCTACTCGGGTACCCCAGTGTAATGGTGGCCTGAGTAGGGTGTGAGGTATAAATCTCAGTAGGCTGGAACCACCGGGGTCTAGCCCACTTCAAGCAATGAAATATAATTAAACAGTGTGATGGAATTTCAAAACAATAACGATACAATATAAATAATAAATCCCATCCAGGTTCCAAAAAGGACACCTTACGACAATACCAGCCTCGGCCCATAGCCAGAATAAGAACCTACTTAAAACAAAACAAGTAAATTTGGTTCAAGCATAAAAACAATTTTTATCATTTTGCTAACTTAATCTATTTATTCACTTATCATTTCAACTCAGATTGGAAATCTATTCATTCTTACCCTTCTTTATTTGATCACATTTCACTAAGGTTTTAACCACATCTCTCATTCTTTTTATAAATTATTATTATCATTTGTTTGGTGTTGAACGACATGTCAATCACCCCAATTCTTATTTGGTGTAGATATCCATGTCTAACACCTCGAATTACATTTGGTGTAGATCGCCATGTCTAAAACCTCGATAATTATTCGGTGTAGATCACCATATCTAACAACCTATATTAAAATATTGGATAACCATTGGGAAGGAACGCCATGTCCAAACCCAACTTTTAAATCGGTCTAGAACTCCATTTCTAGGACCCAGAATCTCATTAATTTATTACCATTTATCAATCAATTAATTAGTCGATACAGTTCCTATTTCATAATTAATTCTTCACAGTTAATTATCCAAATCTATTCTCAACTTTTCCTAATTAGTTCTCGTAATAAATTATCTTTAATCAGAATTCTGTAACTTGCATGAGAAATAAAAGGTAATCAAAAGTGTATGAAATCAACATGCCTTAATGATGGGTTATTAATGAAATTAAATGGTACAAGATAACAAACTTGTTCAAGAAAGGCATTCAATTAAAAATATCGCGTTACATTTATAACTCAAAGAACATGGAAAAAGCGGGGCGTTTAGGTGGGGCATACCCAAGGGGGTGGCCAAGAGGCAAAGCGAGCACCCAAGATGGGCTTCACCATAAATGAAGGAAACAATGGGAATGAGCGAACCACCCAAGAATTTCAATATGAGATAATGAGGAATCGCTGAAAGGTTGCGACAAGCAGAACAAGACGTGGCATGACATAAGAGGCGAAGTAAAGGGAAGAGGGTAAACACCCTACACTAAAAGTTCTAATTACATGTTAAGCCATGAACTTAGAAGGTTTCTTGGCTCATTTATTATTTTTCAAGAAGCAACATCATTTGAGGTAACCAGTGAGGTGCATGTACAAGAATTTCATTTATCAAGTATAATGTCAAGAATAAAGAGTCATAAGACATTTAAGCAAGCAAGAAAAAAAATATTCTACTACATTTTTATCTTGAAGATAGCTCACCTCCATTGGAGGAGTTTTATTATAAAACATGTAATTTCATTATCAAAACAATTCATTTAGTGATATTTAACATTTATTTTAAAACTCATCCAACACTTAACAAAATTAAGAATCCAAGCAATAGGGGAGGCAATCATGAAATGCTATCACAAAATTTTTAGATTGAAGGAAGCGCACCTCGGAAGATGGGTTTTATTATAAAACCATGACTTTTATTATGAATCAAACATTTATTACATTTACCACTTCTAATATACAATTAATTTAGGGCCTTAACGGCATTAATTAAAACAAAAATTAATTTAAAGACTTAGCTGCATTAATTAAAATGTAATAAAAATGCAGTGAGAAAAAAATTAATGCATTTCTTAAATTAAATGGGAAAAAGAAAGGGATCCTACCTCAAGTGGAACTAGGCCATCTTCTCTGACTCTTAACGCTGTCTAACTATGAGCAGCTTCTCCCCCATTGAGTATCCACAATTTCACACATGTGCAAGGACACCTATCCCCTATGCACACACCTGAATGGCCATGGGTATGCGCAAGGGGATCATTACGCATATGCTTATGTGCATACACTAGCCTCCACTCACATATGCACATGCAGTGAGTTTCCCTTGAATTGGAAACTCGAAACCGACAAGCAAGGACCAACACTCTACAAGATAAACATTAGGAACTCTAAATAACCAAAGAACAACATATAACAAGGGAGAAACCAAAAAAACGTCTACAACATTACCCCGGTTGGTGGCGACGAACCGAAACACCGCAAAACCACATGACAGAGTTCAACGTACTATAAACAACATGCCACAGACTCATAAAAACCACAATCCCTAAATTAAACAGGTGCAATGAACGAAACAACAATAATACGTTACCCCGAAGCAAAGTCGACGGACCGAAACCACCAGAACTACCTTGCTCGTGACTACTGTTGATGGAACCTACATCAAGGAGTCCCATGGAATCCGTCACACGCCCTTGCCGTGGAAGATCAAATCTTGAAGATGAAGGAAAACCGGACAAAATTGTCCGTGGAAGGAGGAGGTTGCACGTCGGGTCATCGTGCGCTACATCGGTTCAGCCGGAACTACATTGCGCGGATGCTACGGGGTCGGCCGAGGGAGGAAGAGATGGAGAGGGGGCCGCTGCACTAGTGGTCCGGTTTCTACGGGGTCAGCCGAGGGAGGATGAGAGAGGGGGGGGGGGTCGCACGTCCTATGGTTTCCGCATGGGGGTGTCGCGCTGCAGTAAGGGGGGTCGGCCGAGGGAGGAGGCCGCGTGGAGGAGGAGGAGGCTCGGTAAAGGGAAGAGGAGGCCGCATGGTATGGATGCTTCGGAGGTGCCGCACTAGGGTTTCAGGCCGGAGGAGCTCGCACACCTTATATGGGAGAAGAAAGGGGGGGTGTCTCGCCCCTTATTTTGTTTTCTAAAAAAATAATAACAATAAATATATACAATAAAATAAAAAAGACATGATATACTATAGTTAATAATTTCAATTATATTATTCTTATTATTCAATAAACATAACGTTAATATCATCTTACCCAAAATTAAAAAGGCTTCTTCATTAAATTATGAGACTCCCCATTTACGATTCACTTGACCAATAAATTAAAAAATGATTCCATGTAAAAAAAATATAAAGCTCTCTAATAAATTTAAAACACTTCACTGACCGAGTGAAACTCCCCATTAATTAAACATTTCATCAAACATTTAATTATTTAAATGCATTAATTAATTCACAATTAATTAATGCAAAGTAATTAATTAACTTAAAAAATAATTAATTAAGTCCTGAAGCATTAATAAACTCTCAAAATATTAAATATATACATTACACATATTTAATTAAATCATTTTAAATTTTATTTTATTAAATAAAAATAGAAATTTTAAATCTGGATAAACCGCACGTCTTGACTCACACCATCTGAAAAACCGTGCGTAGCCCACGCGCCTGCTACCGGATACCAGGGGTATCCCGCATGGATGACCCGCAGGGTTAAACCTACTACGCGTAGTCCGATATCACCGCTTAAAACGGTTCCAAAACACGGGACCTCGTTCCGAAGCTCGGTTTTTGAAACTGACCGGTTGATAAAACAAAAATTTCAAAAACCTTGGTATTTTATCTGATTCAAAACATGGAATGTGAAATTCACCTCTTGATTTTTTTCTTCAAAATGGTTATATATATTTTCTTTACATTATTTTTGTTATCTTTTTAAAGACTTATTTAATTATAAGATATGGTATTAATTTTCATTAATGTTAATAACATGAATTAATATTTATAATTTTTTTATTAATATATTTTTCAATTAATTTTATTATAAGAACCTAGTTCTTATCTTTGAGGTACATGTTTCTTATTTTCTCCCATCCTTAAGTGTTTTTAAGAAAATAAGGACAATGGGGGAAACTCCCAAATTTTGGAACTACACACCGTGTAATTTTCCACAGGCCGTGTACTCTTGGCCGTGTGGAATGGGTACACAGGGCGTATAGCCATATCAGCAACTAAGGGTGTAGGAACTGACTACATGCCATGTAGTGGTCCTCTACAAGCAGTGTAGTCAGTCGGTAGGCCAAAACAGTAAGGCGGTGGAGCAGCCGCTAGCTGGGTGACGGTACACGCCGTGTACTCGTGAGTAGATGTTGTGTACTCATGTCGACAGATGAACAGTTTGGAAGTGCCGCTAGAGGAACAGTTAAATGATGAAAGTACACATCGTGTACTTGGAAGTACATACTGTGTAATTTGTTTTTTTCACTTAAATGGGCAGTAGCCTCCCCTATTCACAACAAAGGCTTAGAACCAAATGAGAGGAGCGGAAGAGGGAGGCCGAACCTTGGGAGATCCACCGATCGAGCACCGAGAATCTGATCCCGCTACTTTCGATCACGTTGGAACTGCGCGGGTAATCTCTCTCTTCTCCTAGTGTGTTGCTTACCAATTATTATCCTAATGTTAGTTATTTTAGGTTAAGAGGGTTTTCTTCTTCGTCAGATCTCCGTCGTAATTGGGCTTTTCTGGAATCGACGTTCGCATATAGCCCTCGTTTGCATATAAGGTAGGTGGCTTGGTGTTTATTTTCCATCTGTCGTGCATTTTTTTCATGTTTTTGAGCTACGAACTCATATTTGGGGTGTCGTGAGGCTGTGCACGTGGCTATATTGATTACCGAGAATTGAATAGGTAATTGATAAAATTGTGAAAATGATGTTCGGGATCGTTGCTTGGATCTAGGACCACCCAGGGGGTGCGTTCCTCTGTTTAGTGGTTTGGCCAGGATACCCGAGGGTATGCCATGTTTAAATTATGCATTACTTTTGACTTGACAGGAATTTTATGTAAAGTACATGTTTATATGTTGGGCATGGGCCGATTATTTATTCCTAAGGGTGGTGTTTTACTATGGCCTGAGGGCATGACTATATTAGCCTGAGGGAAACATACTATTTCGCATGAGGGAAACCTTTCGTGCCTGAGGGCTTGACTTATGTGCCTTAGGGTGACACTTCCTATGCATGAGGAAAATTTCTATTATGATTGAGGGCAATACCTGCGTGTTGAATTATGTATTGCCTGAGGGAAAGTCTGAGGGCATGGTTTAATATTTTAGCCTGAGGGCATCGTTCTGGTTGGCTTGAGGGCTTGGTGCTGTTGAGCAAAGAATGTTACTATACTAAATGGATTAAATGAATAATTAAATGGAAATATAAATGTTAAGTTAGTTACTTTTGTGTACTTCTTAGTTTATTTCATTTTACTACTTCACACTATTGTTGCATGTTTACACACATTTGGGAACGAGCCTTTGGTGGGTGCCTACTAAGATATATTTATCACACCCTGTTTGGGCCATGCTTTTAGGCCCAAACATATTACGTTTCTGCAGGTGTAGATAAGGGAAAGATTCCTTATACAGGTACTTGATCGTAGTTGGGGTGTAGGAGAGCATGGGATCGAGCATTGGCTCGCAATGCCGCGGACTGTTCTGTTTTGCGTTTCTGTACCTGTACTTTAGTTGTATTGTATTGATCGTGTAACATGTTCTGGCTGTTTTATATAATAGTGACATGCTACATCTTCTCAAATATATATGACTGCTAGTTCCCTTTTTATCAGTTATCCATTTCAGTTATATATGAATGGTTATTGCTTCCACTATTGTTGTATGTTTAATTTCGTATTTCCGCTGTGCTACACTTTGAAAAATAAGGGCATAGTTTCCCCACTATCAGACCTGGGCCCTCCCAGCTAGTCGACAGCCTCTGGCATTTGGGGAAATGCGCTTGAGGTCACGTGGCGAACTGGGTTCGGGGGATCCGTTGCATGGAACCTAGAACCGGGACGTTACATTTATTAAGCAATGAAACAATAATATATGTTTTTTATTATGAAAATAATGAGACTTTTTATTTTAAATAAATTATTTTTTTCATGTACCATATTGTTTTACATAAAAGATAAATTTATAAATTTAAAAATTATAATATCATAAAATGAACATAATATTTTTATTTAGAATGTAAAAAATATATTATCCTGAGGGAAACATTCTATTTCACCTGAGGGAAACCTTTCGTGCCTGAGGGATTGACTTCTGTGCCTTACGGCGACACATCCTATGACTGAGGGAAATTTCTATTACGCCTAAGGGCAATACCTGCGGGTTGGATTCTATATTGCCTGAGGAAAATCCTGAGGTCGTGGTTTACTATTTTAGCCTGAGGGCATGGTTCTGGTTGGCCTGAGGGCTTGGTGCTATTGAGAACAGAATGTTACTATATTAAATAGATTAAATGAATAATTAAATGGAAATATAACTGTTAAGTTAGTTAGTTTTGAGCAATGCTTAGTTTATTGCATTTTACTACTGCACACTGTTGTTGCATGTTTACACACAGTTGGGCACGTGCCTTTGGTGGGTGCCTACTGAGATATATTTCTCACACCCTGTTTAGACCATGCATTTCATCCCAAACATATAATGTTTCTATAGGTGTAGATAAGGCAAAGAGTCCTTATACAGGTACTTGATTGCTGATGGGGTGTAGGAGAGCATGGGACTGAGCATTGGCTCAGGATGCCGCTGACTGTTCTGTTTTGATTTTCTGTACTTTTACTTCAGTTGTATTGTATTGATCATGTAACATGTTCTGTCTGTTTTGTAGAATAGTGACATTCTGCATCTTCTCATATATATATGACTCATGGTCCCCTTTTTATCAGTTATCCATTTTAATTATATATGAATGGTTATTGCTTCCACTGTTGTTGTATGTTTAATTTCATATTTCCGCTGCACTACACTTTGAAAAATGAGGGAATAGTTTCCCCACTATCAGACCTGGGCCCTCGCTACTAGTCAGCAGCCTCTGGAGTTTGGGGAAATGTACTTGAAGTCACATGGCGAATCGGGTTCGGGGCACCCGTTGCGTGGCACCCAGAACCGGGACGTTACAAAGTGGTATCAAAGGGTTTCTTTTCTTTGACTTTCTATTTAGAGCCATAGTCAGGGATAGGACGAACGGTAGTTGGTAATAAGCAGTTCTTGGGCATAGCTAACCCATGTACTGGGAAATGCCAATTTACGTCGTGTTGCAATTTTACTGATTTTTCAATTTACAGTTGACTTGTTTTCACCGTTGGGTGACACACTTGAGATTGTGCTGATTATAATTTATCTATGGGTTCTATTTAGTTGCATCCCGATGTGATGAGGGTATGCCGTCTCATGCACCATATAAGCACATGCTAGATATCGCATTCCATGGATAGTTTCCATGCCATGTAGGTACATTATAAATTGCATGTTTTTGTGACAGTTGTTGTGCTAGAAAAGAATGTTGTTTTGATATCTGCTTGATAAATACCTGCTTTGTGATAGGGTATTTTCTTGTGTGAGCCTATTTATAGAATGGATGCCAAAATTTGGTTTTTGGGGAGTATGGGACACCATTGAATGGAATTTGGTGGATCATTAGCTGTTTATTAGTTATAGCACAGATAAGATGTCAAACTTTGATTCGTGCGGAGTATGGGCCCTCACAGGTCGAAATTTGACACTTAGGTGTTGTTTTTTTGGTATTTTCTGGGTTCCAAAGAAGTTTCTGGGGCATACTTTCTAGAAACCCAGTATACACTCCGTGTATTACTTTAAACACGCCGTTTATGGCCTTCTGTTTGGGAAGAAAAATAAACCTTTTGAGTACACGCCGTGTACCTAGAGTACACGTCGTGTAGTCTCTTCCCGTGCCACGAACCGTGTTGGCGGCAACACTGGTAAGGGAAGAGCTTGGGGAGAACACACCGTGTAGCTTTTGTACACACCGTGTAGTGTTGACCCGGTGTCCGGCCAAGTAACTAACAGCACAGGTCGGTGAACTACTGTACAGAACATGCCATGTCAATGATGAACACTCCGTGTATTGTGACCTAGGGACATGGCCGTGTAACTAACAACACGGGTCGGTGTAACCTCTCTTTGAACACGCCGTGTACCTGTGGGACATACCGTGTAGTCTTTTCCGAGGACAGACCGTGTGGACTTAACCGTGTGGCTAGGAGATGGGGTAGTGTACACGCCGTGTGCAGGTGTAACACGCCGTGTAGTTGGAAGCCGAGTAGTCGGCCATGTCACAAATGACACGGGCAGTTGGAAAATAACAACATACATGCCGTGTAGATTATATACACGCCGTGTAGTTCTGTTGAATGGGAGTCGTGTTTCTTATCTGTGTAGACGGACCCGGGTAGGGGAAGTGAAGTCATGTACACGTCGTGTAGTCATTGTACACGCCGTGTAGTCTTGTTTTTCAAATCTTGAAATGCCTTCTTCCTCTTGTTCCCTTTGTGGTTCCTTCACTCTCATTCTTTGATAATCTTGAATCTAAAGCATGTTTTGACCTTGTAGTGTCATGACGCCTAGACAACTACGCGTTGTTCTCCAGGAGAGTGGTGATGACTATACTCTAGAGATGGTGGGCCATGGGATACCATTTGATCCTCCAGCAGAGCCAGATGTGGTACCCACTGCTATACCGGACAAAGGCGCGGAGGCGCTATTCCATGAAGGATTTATGCGGTTCATGCAGACCTTTCTTGGGGCACTGCAGGCTGCCACATCTATGGAAGAGCTGACTCATATCTTCCAGTAGCAGCATCCACCTATATTTTCAGGGGATGGAAGACCACAGGCTGTAGATTCTTGGTGGGGTCGATGCAGACTATTTTCGAGCATCATGAGATGCCTCTAGGGCAGAGGGTCAAGCTTGCGACTTATATGCTCCGTGATTCCTCCAAGAGGTGGTGGGATGTTACCACCCAGTCATAGCATCACAGAGACATGGCGTGGGAATATTTTCAGGCAGTATTTTATGACTTCTTCTTTACAAAGACGTTGAGGGCAGATAGAGCTCGAGAGTTCATGAATCTACAGTAGGGCGCTATGCCGGTGATGGACTATTCTGCTCGTTTTTCCAAGATTCAGCGTTTTGCACCCGTGCAGGTGGGTGATGAGACGTTGAGAGACAGACGTTTTGAGGATGTTCTTCGTTATGACATCCGAGCGCTGGTGAATGTTTTTAGGTTGCCTTCAGTACATGCTATTATGAACTAGGTGCTGATTAGAGGGAGGAACCTACGGGAAGCTAGTGGTGTGGGCCAGGGCGGTTCAACACCAGTTACTGGTACTATTTCTACTAGAAAGAGGAAGAGACATATGGATTTCTCTTAGGGTGGAAGTACCAGCCAGGAAGTTTCTTCAGGTGTCCCAATCAGGTGCTACCAGTGTGGCAGAGAGGGGCACAATATACTGCAGTGTCCACGTGACCTAGTGGAGTACCAAACATGCAACATGATGGGTCATCTACAACACTTTTGTAGGGAGTTTCTACCTGTGTCTAGTGAGAGGGGTTCTGTGAAGACTCTGAGTGCGGGAGCAGGACCAGTGGCTTCTCACCAGTCGGGGAAGTAGAATACGTCAGGGCGTGCAGGTAGAGATGGTGTTCGTGGTAGTGGTAGCCAGACACCAGGATCTCAGAGGCAGCAGGGTGGGACAGCTCAGGGTAGCCAGGGTATGTCGCAGGGCCACGACACTGGATAGGCATATGCAGTGCAACAGACCCAGCAGGAGCAGGATCCCAGACCATCTACAGTCAGACGTACTATTCTAGTAGGTTCTGTCTTATCTTCAGTACTTTTCGAAACGGGTGCTACACATAGTTTCATATCATTACCAGTTGTGGAGAGCCTTGGGATCTGTGTTTCTACTTCTTGTGATATCATGACAGTAGACACTCTGTTGGGGACTAGGATGGTTGGTGTGCGTCAGTGCAAGGAGTGCCCCCTTGAGGTTGGCGGGTGTCACTTTCTATGGGACCTCTATGTCTTAGAGATGACAGCATATGACGTCATTCTCGGGATGGACTGGTTGGTTCCCTTTCGAGCCTCTGTGGACTACTATCGTCACAGGGTGAGTTTCACATCACCAGAGGGTGGAGAGTTTCTATACAAGGGCGAATGGGATGTTTAGGCGAGTCGAGCTAGACCAGAGCATCATGGGTGAGGAGGAGTCACAACCCAGACTGTGAGATTGTATCTGGATGATCAGGGGACTTGTCAGACGAATTTCCCTCCAGTTGTTGATCATTTCAAGGATGTCTTCCTGGATGACTTTTCAGGTCTACCTCTGGAGTGAGAGGTGGATTTCTCTATTGAGCTAGTGCCAGGAGCAGCACCGGTGTCCATTCGTCCTTATAGGATGGCCACTCTTGAGTTGCAGGAGCTCAAGAGGCAGTTAGAGGAGTTACAATCAAAGTGTTTCATCCTACCCAGTACTTCTATGTGGGGTTCTCAGGTCCTTTTTGCGAAGTAGGCGGACGATAACCTCAGGCATTGCATGGATTATCGGAATTTGAACCAGTTGACAGTCAAGAACTGATATCCTTTTCCGAGGATAAATGGTCTTTTTGATTAGATTCTAGGAGAACGAGTGTTCTCGAAGATTGACTTGAGATTCAGATATCATCAGCTGTGCGTGAGACCATCGGATATACCGCTTACGACTTTTCGGAGCAGATATGGTCTGTACGATTACTTGGTTATGCCGTTTGGACTCACGAACACGCCAGATGTTTTCATGGATCTGATGAATTGTGTGTTCAATCCGTATCTTGATTATTTTGTGGTAGTATTCGTGGATGACATCTTAGTGTACTCTCACACTCGACACGACCATGCCACCCATCTTGAGATCGTATTGAGTACACTGAGAGAGCATCAGCTATATGCTATGCTCTAAAAGTACCACTTTTGGATAGACCAGATTCACATCCTGGGTCATATCATCTCGGAGGTAGGAGTTGCAGTGGACCCAGAGAAGGTGAGAGCAGTATTTTCCTGGGAGAAGCTGAAGAACGTGTTTGAGATACGAAGTTTCTTGGGGCTGGCTGGTTAATACAAACGCCTCATAGAGGAATTCTCCTCCTTGGAAGCACCATTGAAAGGTCTGACTAAGAAGGGTGTGAAGTTCATTTGGTCGGAAGCTTGCGAGGAAACCTTCCAGGACCTGAAAGGAAGGTTGACTTCAGCACTGATCCTGATACTCCCAGAGCAGGGGAAGAGCTATACAGTTTACTGTGACGCATCAGGTATTGGGCTGGGAGTAGTGTTGATGCAGGGTGATCGAGTTGTTGCGTACGGGTCTCGGCAGTTGAGTCCACCTGAGAGGAATTACCCAATTCATGATCTCGAGTTGGCTGCAGTGGTGCATGCATTGCAATGTTGGAGACATTATCTATTAGGAGAGCATTTTGTGGTTTTCACCGACCACAAAAGCCTCAAGTATATCATTACTCAGTGTGACCTGAATCTGAGGCAGAGAAGGTGTGTTGAATACCTACAGTCCTTCGATTTTGAGCTTGCCTATACACCTGGTAAAGGTAATGCAGTAGCTGATGCACTGAGCAAGAAGACCCAGATACAGGTAGTGCAGGAGGCCAGTGGTGAGTGGCAGCTTACGAACTTGTTCTCCGAGATGCATCTAGAGGTGCACGACAGTCTGGGGAATACTTATCTTTCCTCGTTAGTTGTAACATCTACCCTCCTGGACAGAGTGAGGATGAGACAACTATCTAATTCGAAAGGCCTAGTTCTATGGGATTCAGTGGCAAGTGAGGACCCTCCTCCCGGTTGGGAAATATGCGATGATGAGGTTATGCGTTTCCACGGCCGAGTATGGTTTACATGGGATATACGTGAGGAGCTAATGCGGGAGTTTTATCCTCCAACTTGGGCAGTTCATCCTGGGGTTACCAAGATATACCGAGACTTGAGACGTCAGTACTAGTGGCCGGTTATGAAGAGAGATATAGCTGGTTTTGTTACGAGGTGTTCCACCTGTCAGTAGGTGAAGGCGGAGAACCAGAGGCCAGCCAGACTGTTACAGCAGTTACCCATTCCAGAGTGGAAATGGGATGATGTCACGATGGACTTCGTGATAGGGTTGTCGAGGTCACCTATAGGAAATACTGCGGTGTGGGTTGTTGTGGACAGACTCACGAAGGTAGCTCACTTTTTGCAGATTAAGGAGACCTTCGATGTTGATGAGCTCAGAAGGCTGTATATCTAAGAGATCATACGCCTTCATGGGGTCCCTCATTCTATCGTTTCATATAGGGATGCCCATTTTATGGCTCGTTTCTGGAAGAGTTTTGAGAGGGCAGTAGGTACACAGGTGCTTCTGAGCACAACATACCACCCTCAGACAGAAGGCCAGTTAGAGTGTACGATATAAGTGCTAGAGGACATGCTGCGTGCATGCGTCCTAGACATTGGGGGATCTTGGGAGAGGCATATACCCCTAGTCGAGTTTTCCTATAACAATAGTTTTCAGGTGACTATTAAGATGGCACTATATGAGGATTTATATGGTAGGCCATGCCGATCACCTTTGTGCTGGTCAGAGGTAGGTGAGGCTGCTTTACTGGGACCACGTCTCGTACATGAAACTTCTGAGCAGGTCCAGTTGATTCAGAAGCGGATGGCTACCGCACTGTCTCCTCAGAAGTCTTATGCTGATCGCCGCAGACGACCTTTGGAGTTCGTGGCCAGGGATCAGGTTTTCTTGCCTGTCTCGCCGAGGCTGGGACATAGACGGATCAGGAGACATGGTAAGCTTTCACCGAGGAAATGTGGGGCTGTTTGAGATTCTGGAGAGAGTTGGGCTGGTTTCCTATCAGTTGCAGTTATCGCAGCGGTACTGAGCCATGCACGACGTCTTCCATGTGTCTCAGTTGCGCCGTTATCAATCAGAACCATCTCAAATCTTTTAGCCCGAGGCGGTTGAGCTTCAAATTGATGCGTCCTTTGAGGAGCATCCGATTCCTATCATTGATAGGAGCACAAACATTCTCTAAGGCCTGTTAGTTCCTCTCATACGAGTGCTATGGTAGCATAGCCAAGTGCAGGATGAATCCTGGGAGCGGGATACTGACGTACATGATCAGTGGCCAGAGCTGTTCTGAGCTATATCTTCACCACCCTTGGAAGGGAAATTTGTGGACGAATTTCTTTAAGGGGGGAATTTTGTAAGAACCCAGTTCTTATCTTTGAGGTACGAGTTTCTTCTTTTCTCTCTTCTTTAAGTGTTTTTAAGAAAATATGGAAAATGGGAAAAAATCACAAATTTTGGAACTACACACCATGTACTTTTCCACACGCTGTGTACTTTTGGCCGTGTGGAATGGGTACACGGGGCGTGTATCCATGTCGGTGACGAAGGGTGTAGGAACCAACTACACATCGTGTAGTGGTCCTTTACACTCTATGTAGTCAGTCGGTAGGCCAAAACAGTAAGGCGGTGGATTAGCCGCCAGCTGGGAGACGGTACACGCTGTGTACTCGTGAGTACAAGCCGTGTACTCATATCGACAGATGAATAGTTTGGCGGTGCCGGTAGAGGAACAGTTAAATGATGAAAGTACACGCTATGTACTTGGAAGTACACACCGTGTACTTTGTTTTTTTTTTCACTTAAATGGGCAGTAGCCTCCCCTGTTCATAGGGAAGACTTAGAACTGGACGAGAGGAGAGGAAGAGGGAGGCCGAACCATGGGAGATCTGCCGATCGAGCACCGGGAATCCGATCCCTCTTCTGTCGATCAAGTTGGAACCGCGTGGGTAATCCCTCTCTTCTCCTAGCATGTTTCTTACTAATTATTATCCTAATGGGAGTTATTTGAGGTTAAGAGGTTTTTATTCTTTGTCAAATATACATTGTAATTGGGCATTTCTGGAATCGACGTTCGCGTATAGTGCTCGTTGGCATATAAGGTAGGTGGCTTGGTGTTTATTTTCCAACTGTCGTGCATTTTTACGTGCTTTTGAGCTACGAACCCATATTTGGGGTGTTGTGAGGTTGAGGCCATGACTATATTGAATACCTAGAATTGAATAGGTAATTGATAAAATTGTGAAAATGTTGTTTGGGATCGCTTCTTGGATCAAGGACCACCCCGAGGGTGCGTTCCTCTTTTTAGCCGTTTGGCCAGGATACCCGAGGGTATGCCATGTTTAAATTATGAATTAATTTTTCCTTGAGAGGAATTATATGTAAAGTGCATGTTTATATGTTTGGCATGGCCCGATTATTTATGCCTGAGGGCGGTGTTTTACAATGGCCTGAGGGCGTGACTGTATTAGCCTGAGGGCAACATACTATTTCGCCTGAGGGCAACCATTCGTGCCTGAGGGATTGACTTATGTGCCTGAGGGTGACAAATTATATGCCTGAGGAAAATTTCTGTTACGCCTAAGGGAAATACCTACAGGTTGGATTCTGTATTTCCTGAGGGAAAGCCTTAGGGTGTGGTTTACTATTTTAGCCTCAGGGCATGGTTCTGGTTGGCAAGAGGGCTTGGCGCTGTTGAGCACAGAATGTTACTATATAAAATGGATTAAATGAATAATTAAATAGAAATATAACTGTTAAGTTAGTTACTTTTGAGTACTGCTTAGTTTATTGCATTTTACTACTGCACACTATTGTTGCAGGTTTACACACAGTTGGGCACATGCCTTTGGTGGGTGCCTACTGAGATATATTTCTCACCCCCTGTTTGGGCCATGCTTTTTGGCCTAAACAGATTATGTTTCTGCTGGTGTAGATAAGGGAAAGAGTCCTTATACAGGTACTTGATTGCTGCTGGGGTGTAGGAGAGCATGGGACCGAGCATTGGCTCGTAATGCCGCAGACTGTTCTGTTTTTCTTTTCTGTACTTGTACTTCAGTTGTATTATATTGATCGTTTAACATTTTATGGCTGTTTTATAGAATAGTGACATGCTGAATCTTCCCATATATATATGACTGCTAGTTACCTTTTTATCAGTTATCCATTTCAGTTATATATGAATGGTTATTGCTTCCGCTGTTGTTGTATGTTTAATTTCATATTTCTGCTGCGCTAGACTTTGAGAAATGAGGTCATAGTTTCCCCACTATCAAACCTGATCCCTCACTGCTAGTCGGCAGCCTCTGGCGTTTGGGGAAATGTGTTTGAGGTAACATAGCGAACCGGGTTCGGGGCACCCATTGTGTGGCACCCAGAACTGGGACGTTACATTTATTAAGAAATGAAACAATAATATATGTTTTTTATTATGAAAATAATGTGATTTTTTATTTTAAATAAATTATTTTTTTCATGTACAATATTGTTTTACATAAAAGATAAGTTTATAAATTTAAGAATTATAATATCATAAAATGAACATAATTTTTTTATTTATAATGTAAAAAATATATTAGGATGAATTTATATGATTTTTTGAAAATGCATTATATTTTGTTAATAGTAAAATATATAGTTTTTATAAATACTGTAACTTTTATTACATCATCATGATATAATAATGAATTAAAAAAATATGAAATTCTTTTGTAGAACAAATATATATTTTAGGAGTAAAATAATACATTTCAAAATAATATTTTTAACTTATTGACAAATTCTTAAAAATTTGAAACCTATGTTATATTTTATTCTAATAAAAAACTATTTTTGGTCTGTTTACCTTCAATAAAGTATTTAAAAGGATCCATTTAGTTTTTCATTAGTTTTATATTCATATAAACACTATTTAATTAATAAAAAAAATAATTTTAATTTTTAGACAATATTAAAAACATTTGGCTTAAATAAGTATAAATTTATTTTTATGCTTAGATATACATTTTTCTAATTATTTTAATGAGTTATGGATATTTATATTAAACTTAATTATTATCACCATTATAAATAGAATTAAATAAAATTTATTTCATATTTATAATCATAATAATAAAAATTATAAAATAATTTTAGTTTAATTTTAACAAATAGAAATAAGTCACTAAGGTAAAAGTTAGTTAAGACGCTAAAGGTTAAAATAAGGTAAAAAGGATAAATCAAAGGATAAGACCATAAAATATCATTTAAATTATATATAAATGGGTGGATTTATGGTTTTCTATAAAACACCATATATTATATTTACTAATTTTTAATTTTGGATCCACTTTACCTAAAGATGTTATTCTTTTTTATTATGAAATTAGTATTTAAAAAAAATAACACCATTTATCACTTATAAAAGTACCCCTCTATACCAATTGATAAGATATTAATTAAGTTATAATTACTCCCTAAAATATACAATATTTAATTCCCTAAAAATCACCCCCTATATTTTTTCAAAATTGGTCTCAGGATAATTCCCTCAATACTTCAAAAACAAAGAAGGCTTCCAAGAGAAGACTATTTTTATTCTTTGCGGGCAATGACTTCTTATCCATTATTTTAAATTTAATTAATCTACTAAATAATACAAATTATGATTTTTAATATTTATAACTACTAGTTAAGATTATTAATAATCTATTATAATGATAGGTCATAAGAATCAAAACATTATTGAACTCATCCATTAATTATAGCTAGTTCTTGTTTTGGTCGGTTTGACCACTTACATGGACGATGATAGAAAATTTTATCATGTATGGTTATGATAAAATAATTACTAGAAATAAATTTTATTAATAATTAAATATATATATATATATATATATATTGTTTTCTATTTTTAAGGTTGGTTTTAATTTTTAAATCATTATTAATGTACCACCTTTTGTTCGTTAACAATTATGGAAACAAAATTGTTCTTTAAAAATGAGACCTAAAACCCACATAGAATGAATCTAGAGATTCATAAATCATTATGGATCTTCAATTATAATACCATGACTATTTTTGGGACCATGAATTATTAAACATGTAATAATGAATACAAATATTATATTAATATAGAAAAGCAATGATCGAAACTACCAACAACCGATGGTAAATATAAACTATATATCCATCAAATTTATTTGCAAGTGATATTTTTTTCATGATATGACATATAAGGGATTGAGGAGTAAACCCAATACACTATGAGACACTATCTAATAATTGATAATGGTCTTTTAAGTGATATTTAACATAAGAAATTATTTTCTATGCTTATGTATATTCCATACTCTTATTCCACATTATTATGACTATGTTATGTTTTAATGGATCATGATTATTGACTTCTATTTCCAACATAATATATATCTTTTTTATAATTATTCCAAAACAATTATATTATGATTCATGACTTTTGAATAATGAATTTTTGGGTATGATTTTTAAATATTATGTTCATGTACCTTGTTTATGTTCCCATATCCACATGCTCATCTTATTATCACTTATGATATTTGATTATTACCACTTATATTTTCTATTTATTGAGTATTTGATCTAACCCTTTGTTATGCATCTAGAACCTTTTTAAATAAATTATAGTATTGTAAATGATATTTCTAGAAGGGAATCATGTACAGATAATTTTTAATAGATGTCAAAGACTTAATATAATATATGAAATTATTGGTTTAATGGAAAACATTTCTAGTATGTGGAAGAAGATATGAGTTTGGATAGGTAATTATTTTTTATAATTCTCTAAAAATATAAACATAATAGATATTGGGTATGTGAGTGTTGTAATATTTTATACAGATTTTATTATTTCATATATGGATAAGTTCTGGCTATCATAGTTTGTATTAATGCCTAAATGTAAAGAAAATGTATTTATAATAAGATCCAAAAGTGTGGATATGAGGTGTTTAGGTTGGTACTAGAGTAAGTTTTAGATATCATTATATGTTAGTATGTTTTTGGTTTATGATAATTTTAGGGTTATAGATATTATAATGGGTTTATATAAAGTCATAGATATTATTTTAAGGACTTATGTGATCTGATGCGAAGGTGATCATTTATTGTGTTTTTGGATTAATAAATTATTGAGATATAGATAACAGTTGGGGTAAATATGTTTTATAAATTCAAGGTAATTATAGTTATTTAGAAAAAAGGAAATCATATTTTGGGAAAATATGTTGAAAAAAAAGATAATCTTAAGGACTGAAAAAATGATTTAGTGACAAGGTGAATAGGGTTATTTTATGAAATTTTATTGTTTTTGAGAATATCACACAATTAAGGTATATATTGAAAATTATTAGACAGTTTGCAATTTTGTGGTGAAATTTTTGATATTATTTGGTGGATAATAAATGAGTTAATTTTCCAGAACAGACATGATTAAGTATATATATATATCAGAATTCTGGGGGAGAATGTGATTTTAATAATGTTTCTTGAAGATAAAAGTTAAGTTAATTTTGGGAACTTATATAGTTATTTTAGGTGAAGTGAATAATAAACAATATTTTTATGACTATTTAGGTTCAATAATTTTTGTATAATTCATTTTTTGACTTTTATGTGAACATGTGATTAATGTTTTCTTGATTCTTGGGGATTCTTTTTCAACCCTATATTCTCTTCAAGTGTAGTTCTTTTATTTCATATTTTCTCCCCAATAAAATATCGGTACAAAAATAATTTAATCTTTTACATTAATATTGGATGAAATGATTGTCTTTCTTCTTCCCATATGAATTAATAATTCACACACTGTGTTTTTACAAAGTATTATTTATAGAACCAATCTATTTTACTTGAGTTATAATATTTATTATTTAACAATATCATTATATTACTGAAAAATTATCCATTTATTTTTCTCAATTTATAGTTTTTGTTTTTCTTGGGGGGAAATTAAATTTTCATGTCATGTCAATATTCTTTGATGAATTTCTTATTTCATAAAATTCTATGTTTTGAAGAATATTTATTATCCTCATTGATGACTATTTATCTTCTCTATTTCCATGTTATTTCTTCCTAAAATGGTTTTATTTTATTATTTTAAAAGAATAATTTTTAGTATTTGCTGAAGCATTCATATTTCATAATATCTCTATTAAAAAGGAATTGTTCTATTTATTTTATCGATGTGTGTATCCTTTAAATCATTTACCAAACATAAAAGGCACACCCTTCCAATTTAATATTTTTCTATTATCTTCCACTCAATATTTATCATCATTACATTTATTCCTATCATGGTTTTCTTATTGATGGGTTTTTTTATATTATGGTCTTATAATTCCCCATTATCCCATAGAATATATTTTTAATTTATTTGAAATATTACTAAACTTCATTAACCCTTAACCTATGAAAAATATAAATTTCAGATTCTGGTAAATAATTAAAAAGTTACGAGGACATAATTTCTTCAATGGGGGTAGATGGAATTTGACAAACCAGGTATAATAAATAATATATAATTTTTATGTTTTATTTAAATTATGAATTTATATTTATCCATAATATAGTTATTTTAAAAATGAATTATTTTCACCAATATATATTATATAATTAGATACAAATGATACATTGAAAATTATAATGTTCGTTTTGTGATATTTTTTCAAAATGGTTAAATATATTTTCTTTGAATGATATCATATTTTTATATTATATATAATTATTTACTTATTTGATATGATATAAATATATATTATTGTTAATTATATGAATTAATATTGATATAAATTATTATTATTGTTTTTTATATAATTTTATCAAGGTATGAAATAAGTATATGATTTTTCATTTGAAAAGTAAATATTTTTTCATTCTAGATGATTTTTTTATTTGTAAAACATTTTTTATATAAAATATAGGTTTCAATATTTTATAATTATAATGTTAAAAAATGAATGTTAATTTTGTATTCAGCAAGTCAAAATTATCTCAGGGCATGTTTTTTTTCTAAAAAATTTGTTTTTTGTGAGTAATAAAAAATAAAATTTTTAAAAACACCATAATTTTTTTGAGATCATCATGATATAAGAAGGAATAGAAAATTTATTTAATGATTTTCCAAAAAAATATTTATCTAAAGAGTATAATAATTTATTTAAAAATAATAAGCTGAATTTATAAACCTATATTTGACATGTTGGAACCTAAGTTATATTTTATTCTAATAAAAAACTATTTTTGGTCATATTTGCTTTAATTAAGTATTCACAAGATCCTATTTGGTCTTTTCTTGGTTTTAGACTCACATCAACCTCATTTTTAAAAATAAACCTATAAATTTTACGTGTATCACTTCTATTAATATTATTTATCCTAAATAAGTATATATTCATTTTTACGTTTAAAAATAAATTTCTATAAAAAGTGTTTTAATATGGTATGCATACTTATATTGGAGATAATTTTTGTCATCACTAGAAATTAAATTCAATTAAATTAATTCATATTTGGAATCAAAATAACTAATGTTAGGTAATAAGGTATATTTAAATTTTGGTCATAAAAACCAATTACTACGGTTAAATTTAGTTGCCATGGGGAAAGCTAAAGTGGGGTAAAATGGTTAAATTAAAGGAAAATATCATACAATATCACAAAATATTATCTATAAATATGTAAATTAGATATTTGTTACCCTAACCCTTTCTTATCCACACTAATTTTTAATTTTGGATCCACTTTCTTTGGATATGACATTCATTTTATATTAAGAAACTAACATTTATAAAAATAACTCCCTTTTTCACTTATAAAATACCCTCCACTACCCCTTATAAGATAAAAATAATATTTGAATTCCCCAATAATATTATATATTTTTTTACTTAGTAATACTCCCTTACATTTTATAGGAACCGGTCTCATGAGAATTCCCTAAATCCTTTAAAAACCAAGGAAGTTTCCTAGTGAAGATACGATTTCTTCTTGGTAAGTAATGTATTATTATCCTCCATTTTCATTTGTCTTCATCTTCTAACTCTTAATAATTTTGTTTCATATTATAAATAACATCTAAATTATATAATTAAAATTTATTAATAATTATATTTTAGTAAAACCACTACATAACCTTAACCATCAATTGATTATAGTCTATTCTTATTTAGCTTGGTTTGACAACCCACATGGACGATGCTATAGAATTTTATCATGGATGGTTATGAAAAATTAATTTATATAAATCTAAGATATTAGTATGGAAATTATTTTTTTGGTTCTATAAATTTTTTATTAATATTTCACACATTATTAACATACCTCCTTTTTTGTTAGAAATTTCTGAGACACGACCCTTATGAGTTTCAACTTTATCAATCATACCTGAAACCCACATGGAATCAACCAAAATATTTATAAATAATTATGAAACTTATATTAAAACAAATTGTCTATTATAGATATTATTAACTGATAAACATGGAATGATGATCAAAATTGTTATATCAAAAGAGATAAGTAATGGTTGAAACTAATAACCACTGATGATCAGTATAAAATAAAAATGAGAAAAAACTATAAAAAACAGTTATAAAGATTTAACATAAAAGTTAATAGAAATTTATAAGGTTTTTTTAATATATTTTTAATTATTTTATAGTTAATATATTGGAGGCTATAGTACATCTGATCAAGTGGTAATCTAAGGTAATGATATTTGTAAACTCAATTTCATTTCATTGAGTTATAATTGTTTTTATTGATCATTATTTTAATAAGATAGATAAAATATAAATTTTTATTTTATTATATTTTTGTTCCTATTATGTTTATAAGGATTTTAATTTCATTCTTATAATATCATTTTTTTATTTAATCTTACACCATAGAATATGACATTTCAAGGGATTCTCATCTCAACTTCCCTTAATTGAGATTTGATCTATATTCAACAGATTTTTTTATTTTGTGTAGTGTATATACTTACTATATATGAATTTTAACATCAATTTCATGAAATTAAATGGACATAAAAATCAATACCAAGTTATATCCTTCACATTATTTTCCTTCAAAATTTAACTAATCCATAAGGGTTTATTTTTTTAATATCACATTCAAATCTATATTGTCTATGTTTGATTTTTTATTCAGGTAAAGGCTTGTTCATTATATACTCATACCAATCTATTATAATTTTTTATTTTTAGTATTTAAATTTCTTATTACCATTTAACTTCCATTTGTTTCACAAATTAATAGAAATACTCTTTATAAGAGGGAATAACATTATCTCTTTTCTTGCTTCCAAGACGGGAGACCATTATATTTTAATTAATTTTTTTTGATAAACCCTATTTTTTTAATAAGGATGATTGGGAAACATTAAATTACCTATAGATAAATAGTCATAAGGATTTAGTATATTAATTGGGGACTAAGGGCCATACACATAGATAAAACCCTCCTTAGCTCCGGATTAATTTGATGCTCCATAAGATCCCACCACACAGAGTTGAGTGGGAAGCATTTACACCTATAAAATTTCATGATTGCCAAAAATGATAGAGAAAAACATACCATCTCATACTTAATATATATATATATATATAAAATGGTGTTTTATATATGCTTTATACATCATGTGGTCCCACACCTATGGATATTGGCCCATCTATCACCTGACCAAAGAGTGAACCCTCACAAATACCAAACCCAAGACATGTTTCTGTATTCTATTATCATATTTTGTAGTGTTATTTTGAGTTATTTTATATTTTATTATTTATATTATCTTTATTAAATGGATTTTCCTCAATTTATTGATAAAATATTTGGTTTTGTGTCAGACAGAAGAAGGTGCACAGTTGGTGCACGGTTAGTAGAAAATGTGCACCAGCCAAGTGAAAATGGTGGACCCTGTGTAGTGGAATAGTCGAAGATTTATGAACTAGAACATGGGTGTGTAACCATATAAGAATAATTGTGTGATTATGATAGTGACACTATCTAGGCTGCACAGCTATGGGAACGAGCATGTTCCCCTCTAGGAAAATCATGCAACCTTCAAGATCTTTAAAACTTTTTGAAATTCCAACCTTTCCCCCTTCAATTTGAATACTCTAATAACTATTTTGAACTCCATTTGAACCTTATTTCCATATTTTCGCCTAACTATACTTCTACACATCCTTTTGATACAATTTTGGGTGGATTTTTCTTGAATTATTCATGGAATCCCCAAGTAACATTCTCATATCTTCTCCCCTCTATTCTATTATCCTCTTATCCCTTATTTATTTGTTCTATTTTATTCAATTATTAGACTGACCTATGTTGGGTTCAATATATTTTTATTGCGTTTAATCATATTGGATTCAGTGTGCTATTAATTTCATAGGATCCCTTCTTAGTACAACTAATGTTTTCCAACCGAATTTGTGTGATTTCTAGAAAGTGGTAGGTGGTTACATTCCATGGAATTATTTGATGGATTTATTATGATTTATTTAGTTTCGAAATGGGTTTTATAATTTTTTTGTTGTGATAAAGGTGTTTTACATGGGTTTTTATTTTTATTGACGGTTGAATACGGAATTTTCCCCTCTGAATTTTTGTTTTCTTAATGTGGTTTCAATTAATGAAAGTGTGTCTATATAAAAAGGGACTACAATTGACATAGGGATTGAAATAGATCACATGGGAATCTTGGTCATTTATATGGAGAGACTATAACTATTACACTAGTGAATTTAACAGGGATGAGTCTTGGTCTCCCTAGAAGAACTATATCCTAACACTAACTAAAATATTTTATGGGGATTGGTGACTCGACCTGGAGATGGAGCTTCATTTATAAGGATTTGATCACCGAGAGTATGATTATACTAGGACTCTGCTGAACATAGTCACTTAGTAATTTCCTATGGTGATATTATTTTTCTTTCTGTTTTGTCTTATCTTCACATTTAATTTCTATTTTATGATGACATTTGCATTTAATTAAATTAAATTATTAATTTTCTTAAAAACTAGCATGTTAATTTCTTATTTGATTTCATCGAATGAAATATATTTGGTGGTATCCTGTTGGAAAAATTTTCTCACACCCTACATTAACCCTTGGGTGTATGTAGATGTTTTCGTTTTTGATTTAGTCAGGGAAATGGATTCTTGTCATGATTATGGTGGTTATATGTGCTAGAAATTTCATTTTGGACACATGTTGGTGGTGATAGCATGATGGATCCGGCCCACATGTTACATAGAGGATTGGTTGTCGAGTAAGTTCCCTTACCCCTTTTTGGTTATTTAGTATTTTGGTTATAAATTATAAGTGTTTTAATAATGATTTTAGTGGTATGTTTTTTCTATTTTTTAGTTGTTAATGGTATTTTTGTGATTTATTATTTTTATGGATTGTTTATAGTTGATTATAAGTGGAAAAATAATTCCCAAAGGTGTTACTTGATTCCTTGGAACTAGATTCCAGCCCATGGGGATTCAAAATTCCCTTCAAGCCAGGCCACAAACTAGGTTGATTGTCAAGTTGGATGGAAACCTGGGCTAGTTTGTGAGAAAATAGTAGTAGAGGTAGGTTTTTACCATTCCTTGGGTCATGTTATTTTGGAGAGTTTAGATGGACTGAATTTATGAATATCGAGGTGATAGTTTCTAGTTATGATATGGGGTGTCTATCCAACAAACCTCAGGATAGGCCTTAGGTCACCATGAGATTTTTTAGATTTGGTTTTACTCCACTTTTAGTTATGATACTCAGGCTACAGAATATTAATGGACACAAAGCTTGGGTGGAGTTGTTGAATTGTTGGATACATTTATGATGGTTTCATTTTTATTTATGTAGATGATTACATCTTGTTTTTATTGAAAACCTTTAGGTATGGTTTATTGGAAGTATCTTAAGTTTTTTCAATTGATATTGAATCATTCCTCCCTAGAGAATTTATGTGAAACCATAGGAGAGGTTATAGAAAATTCTCTGTTACGTGTTTATAAGAGACAAGTTGAATCAATGGTTTGGGCACTTTGAGATTTGGATTAGGGAGTAGGCTCTAGTCCTTCTCAAGCTAAGGAAACTGTTTCTTGTTCCAAAATGGATAAATCTCAAAAGTTTTTAAAGAACAAACTTGACTTCTTATGGGGTTGTATGGACCCCCCAGAAGCTGATGATTGGGTTTAAAATATTGATAGGATTTCCGGTTTCTTGAGAATCTAGAGGCATTCAAGGTTAAGTGTTCTTAGTTAATGTTGGAAGTCATAATTTAAAGATGGTAGTGCTCAGTTTTATAGACTGAAAAACATGAGCATATGAGTTGGAAGGTCTTCACATATATTTTCAATGAGTAATATTTCATTGATATATTAGACCTTTCCAAGACCTAAGAGTTTCTAGATCTCCATCAGGGGAGCAGACCATGTCGGAGTATTCCAACCATTTTTCAGAGTAGGTCCATTTCACGCTCGAGGAATTTTCCAACTACTAGATGAAGGAACATTGGTTTGAAATGGGGTTGTACCGAGATATATGATCCAAGGTTTTTCAATTTAAGATGAAGACTTTTGATGAGGTGATTTACTGATCCATGATGGTTGAAATTGACTTGGTGGGTAAGCTTGGTTATTCAGTAGTTTCTATACATATATTATAAGGTGGTAGTGGTATGTTTGAAAAGAAGAGGAAGCATTATGAGTATGAAAATAAGGGAGGTGGTAGCTCAAGACACCATTATAGACCACATTAATTTGCAACCACTTGTGGTGGGTCAGTTGTATTCTTTTAGTGTTGAAGGTCAGGACATGTCCAGTCAACGTGTCTAGTCTCACATAGAACATTCCATCAGTGTGGGTGCATGGGTTAATTGTAGAGGTTCTATAAGAGTCGGTTTCTGAATTAGAGTGATGAAGGATCCTCACTTCCTAGAGAATTACTAGATCATTTTGGTGCATCAAAGGTTATAGTTTATCAGTATGCTGGGAGTGGAGGAATGGATGGACCGTCTTATGGGATTATTCAGCTCAAGGAAAATCCACAAGTCATTAATCGAACTTAGGAACCAATATAAATAAATTAACTTCATTCTATGGACCAAGATCCATAGGAATCTGATATAGGATATGAAATAGTTTATGGTATCATTCTTATTATATCTTCTATATCAATCATTTTGTATGATACAAGTTCTTATAATTATTTAATTTCTACTAATTTTATGTAACTACTGAAATTACCAACCGAGCATATGCATTACTCCATAGAGTTGGTTACCCCACTTGGAAATAAGAGGGAACATGTTTTTAGGGGTCCCTCCTATTATCTCACTCTATCAGGATTTGAGTTAGAGGAAGACTTCTTTGTTCCAAAAATAGAACTCTTTGACATGATTTTGGGCACTGATTAGATGGTGTGTTCCAAGGTGCACATCAATTTTTATCACTAAAGAGTTACTTTCATGGAATTTAATGGGAGGACTCATGTATTTCATGATGAATGGGATCCTTTTTTAGGGTTAGATGGACATCCACTTCCAGAATGGGGAGACCACATATTCCAGGAATATTCTCTTATAGTGGAGGAAGAATGTTGAGGTTCTAAGGATGGGTTGCCCCTATAGTGGATGAGTTTCCATAGGTGTTTTCATATGATTTCATAGGTTTAACTCTAGAATGGAATGTAGTGGTCACCATAAATTTTGTTCCAAGAACACAATTTATATCTTTTCCCTCATTTCATATGGCCCACACTGAGTTGAGGAAAATAAAGATACAGTTGGATAACATGGAATCCAAAGGATTCATTCACCCGATCATGTTAACTTGGTTCACCCACATGATATTTTTAGAATGTCTGGTAGATCCCTTTGGGTTTTCATCAATTACCATAATTTTCATAGAGTCACAATGAATAACAAATACCCCTTTCCCTACATTGATAAACTCTTTCCGAAAAAACACGAGAAAAGTATTTTTCTAAGATTTACCTATACTCCAGGTACCATCAGGTTAGGGTTTGAAAGGTATACGTTCACAAGATAGACTCTTAATGTAGGTATGGACACATTTAGTATATGTTCATTACATTTATGATGAATAATTCTTTGGCAATTTTGATGGCCCTTATAAACTGGGTCTTCCATTAGTACCTCGACTCCTTTGTTGTAGTGTTCATGGATGACATTTTAGAATACTCTAAGATAGAGGAAGAGCATGGGAAACACTTGAGTATCATTTTCTGAAACCATTAGGATCACTTAATTAATGATAACTCTCAATGTATACATTCTTGATCCATGAAGTGAACTTTATAGGCCACATTATTTCAGAACGTGGAGTTTTTGTGGACCCTAAGAAAATAAAAGTAGTGATTTGATGAGACAAACCAAGAAATTTCATTGAGATCAGGATTTTCTTTGACAGGATTAGGTATTATAGGAGGTTTATTAGGATTTTTTCTTAGGCCCACTTTTCCCATGACCATGCTTACCTAAAAAAGGTAAGGTCAGAATGGTTCCTAGAATGCCATACATTTTGCAAGGAACTCAAGAGGTGTTTGAACATCAATCTTGTATTGATCTTAAAAGAATCTATTATGGAATATGTAGTCATCTTTAATGCTTTAGTTATGGGTAATGGGTGTGTGTTGATGTAGGATGACCATGTGGTGGCAAATGACTTTCACCATATCTGACCGCATGGAAGGAACTACATGACCCTTGACATGGAACATGCATCAGTGATGCATGATTTCAAGATGTGGCACCACTTTCTCTCTGGGAAGAAATTTGTAGATTAAATGGATCATAATTTTGTGGGCTACATTTTCTCTTAAAAATATATAAATTTGAGGTAGTACTGATGAGTTTTCTATACTCAGTGGTTGGACATTGATATTGTTGAAACCATGGGAAAAGGTAATGTGGTAGGTGATGACCTAAGAAAGAAGGTACTAGTGAAAACCTTGAAGGAATCCAGTGATGAGTGGAATTTTATGGGGTTTTTTCTTTGATTCCCATAGAAACCAAGGATCATAGTGGAGGTACATTCTTGGATAGAATTTAGTTGACTACCTTTGTTCTGGAGATAATTTTGGAAGAGCAGCCTAATGATGAATTGTGCCAACATTATATGATATTTCTAAATAGAGGGGAGGTTCTTTGTGAGTGATCTTTATCTGATGAGAGAATCCTTTATTTAAATGGTCACTTTAGGGGTTCGTTATCTCAACTGAGGTTGGTGATGTTGGAAAACAACAAGTATTAGTGGGTTTTTTAGTCTTGAAAATCCTAGATGTTTTATGACATGAAATCATGGTTTTGGTGGCCAGGAATGAAGTGTGGAATAGCTGACTTCGTTTCTAGGTGATATACTTTTCAGTAGGTTAAGGATGAGCACCAAAGGCCCTCAGGTTTTCTTCATCCACTCCTCATTTCTATCTGGGAGTGGGACGAGGTTTCTAGGGAATTCATCATTGGATTTCCCCATACACACTAAATATGGAATCCCATTTGATTGGAAACCGATCATATATCCAAATCCAACCATTTCATTCTAATCAAGTACTTGAACAAGGTGTATAAGCTATTTTTTTTAGGTTCAAAAAATTTGGTGGCATCATGGTGTGACATATTTTATAGTTTTTGACAAGGACCCCTTCTTTAAATATCGGTTTTGGTAAGGCCTTTAATGGGAAATGAGTTTATAGGTCAAACTCATTACTACTTACCATCATAAAAAATATGGTCAGACGGAGCGAGAAAATCAAATTTTAGAAGACATGATCTGTGTATGAGTGTTGGATTTTGTAGGCTCATGGGATAAAAATTTGGTATTAGTGTAATTTTTGTATAATAACATTTACTAATCCTTTATAAAAATGGCTCCCTTTGAGGTGCTAAATGGTCGGCCATTTTAGTTACACCTGCGATGGACAAAAGTGGGAGAGTCATATTTTCTTGGACGAGTCCTTATGCAAGAGACCTATAAAAATGTTTAATAGATCTTGAAATAGTTTTTAACAACATAGATTGTCCATAAGTCTTATGATGATCAGCCCCACCGAGGTCTGTCAGACCTTTCATTACTGCAAAAATAATTGGAATGGTGGAATTCCAATTGGATTTACAATCCAATTTAATGTCTACTTAGGATGTTTTCCATGTCTCTCAACAGAATAATTATAATCTAAACCCATCTCATGTGCTGATTTGGGAAGTATTGGAGCTGGAATATGATTTGTCTACGTCAGAGCAACTAGTGTGGATTTGGTATTCCCAAGTGAATGTGCTTTGGAAAAAATCCATACCATTAGTTTGGATCCTTTGGAAGCAGGAAAATTATGATCAATAGACATAGGAATAAAATCTTGGGTGGAGAAACAATACCCTCATTTTTCTCTGATAATAATTCAGTTTGAATTTCCAAGGATGGAATGTTTTCATGGAAGGGAGAATTTTCACATCTATGGTTTTATTTTGAGATATTTTCTCTTATTCTCATTCTTATATTAGTTACAAATATTTTATAGGATTTTTTGAGAAAATTGTCGCTTTTTGGGCCGAAAATAAGAAGGTGAATGGTTGGATCATGGTTATCATAAACCATGATCCAACCTAGTAAATACATGTTGTCACAACCTGACCCATTCAAGGGATCATGAAACAACCCCAAAGCCTACCTCCATAGGCAAGGGGGTGGTGAAAAGCGTTAAAGGAAAAACTAAACTTGGGGAGGCCTCTTCTGAAGTACCTGTATGATCACATGCAACCAACTTTATGAAAAAGTGTAGTGTGAACGGGGAAAAGATGCAAAACTGCTTTAAAATTAACTAGGTATGCATGAAATTCTAGAATGTAAAAAAGTACAGTAGTTTAAACTGAATGTAAATGGGAAAAAATACACACCCAAATGGAAATTTCACAACAAGAAAAATTTAAAAATGAGTAAACAACTGAGAGAGCCTAGCTCTTGTATCCAAAGCTGTGACTAGCGTACATTTTCCAACAACCATATATCCCTAAGATCTACTGATGTTAAGGTCAACCTATCCATCATCTGGAAAAGACATGACATGTGTGGGAAAATCCCATGTAGGGGTGAGTATGTAAATACCCAATAGAACACCCCAAAATTGGTGAAGGGGGAGAAATAAGAGATACAACTGAAGAGGGAAGTAGTAGATAGAACAAGGTATAGTGAATGAGTACCACTCAAACCAATAAGAGAGTGAAACTATTCTCATCCAAGCATAAGGGGATAAACATAGCTAGTAGATTAACTACCCATTGATCTTTCTCCAACTATAGTAGGAGAGTATACTTGTACAACTATAATAATCTTGACATGAAAAGAATGTTGCATACCCCCCCATGTATTCACCTCTATTGGAAGGAGAGTATCGAAAGAAAGAGTTTGAATCTAAAAGATAGATTATATATATATATATATATATTCTTAGTCAAGGAATCCCAAATGAGAGAGTAAGGTGATATTCGTCTCACAGTTCATCCCAAGAAGAAGAGTCACCAAAAGTTCCAAAAGATGTATATCAATGATTCCCAACATCTCATGCATCTTCCCCAAACACATATGTCTAAGGGACTCAATCAACACACCTTGATACTATCTCATATGGGAAAAAATGACTCGGTCACATAGTTTTAGGCTACTTCACAAAAACACGTCTTAGTAGGGAAAGAAGAAAATATTCTTTGTGAGTCAAAATCCACATCAAACCATGTCTCAACACTGTTCCACACCATATTGGGTCTACAAATTCTAGGTAAGGATCCTATGCCTTGGTACGATAGGAGGATCCTACTATGATAACAATCAAGGAACTCCACTTCCCAGTCCTACTGTAGAGTACCACACGAGAAGGTCATCGAGGAATTCCATTGCCCACTCCTACTGGAGCGTAAGCTCAGTAAGGTCATTAGGGAACTTCACTGCCTAGACCTACTAGAGGGTAAGTCCAGAACATTTAGGAACTCCACATCCCAACCCTATATGTGGGTAACTCAAATGGTCATCAGTGAATTCCACTACCCATACCTACTAGAGTGTAAGCCAGAAATGCTGATGAAATCCACTTCCTAACCCTTCTAATGGGTAATTCAGAATGGCCATTGGAGAATTCCACTTATTATCCCTACTTGAGGGTAAGTACAAAAAGATCTGGAGATATCGTATGATGGAATCCATAATTGTGCGTTTCCTTAGAGTATCATGATCATAAATTCTTCTATCATATCTCAAAATCCACAATTGAAGGAACCATCATGTTTTATGAAGAAAATTGATTGAGATAGGATATTCACTTTCCTTAATCGGATACCCAATGAAAAAGTCTCATTTCACCACATCATTCTTGAATATCAACTCGTGGTCCTGAGCCCTGATTACAAATTAAATAATTGATATTGATCTTGAATCATCTGCCTAAAATTTTAGTGGCACAAAATCCCAAACGGTTCATTATTCCAAGACTGCATGAGGGAGATAATTCAGATACAAGATTCATCAATAATAATAATTTTGTTGTTGTTGGGTTTTTTCATTAACCTAAGGCATGATTCGGAAAAAGGATTCCAATATGAGTCTTAAAATGAAAATATCAATTCTAAGATCACATTGTCCCTGATGATTCATCAAATAGACACCTTAGTTAAAAGAAATAACAAATATAAGATTATTTAACAAATATTTATATCTCATATCTTATATTTCATATATTGTATCTTATATATTATATCTCATATCTCATATATCATAAAATATATCTTATATCTCATATATCATATCTTGTATCTTATATATTTTATCTCACATCTCAAATATGGTATATTATATATAATATCTCATATCTCAAACCAATAGATTTAGCATCCATGTACCACAAAAATTCCATATCTATTATTCGCTCGCCAATCTATTGTCGCATCCTTGATCCACCATGAATCCGTGACCCTGATCGAGCTCAGTGACTCCCAACAATGTCGAGTCATGAACATAGGGATACTATCAGAGAATATAGAAAATAATTGAGGGATAAAATCACCATAAACAAAAGTTTTAAGCATCACCATTAAAAAATTATTGGATATAGATCAAGAGTGGGTTACTGAGTTTAGAACATTGATTAAACAATATGAATTCTGGAACTTCGGATCATGAGAAGGCCATAAAAAGATGCAGATCAAAGAAGAAATGAATATCTATATAGTATTTTAATAAAAAGGTATAAAAACACCAAAACATGAGTCATGAGTTTGTTTTGTGTCAATATTTGGTGAATAATGAACCTGTGCAATGATTGGAAGAAATTGATGATTTTGTTGCGTCCAGATTCGATCCGATCTGACGTTCCTTCATTGTTCGTCTGGATTCCCTGAAGGGATTAGAGAGGAGCTCTCACCAGTGGATTCCTGAAATTGAAATGCCAATCCATGAAAATTTCTTTTAACAATATATTTGTAAACATCCTTTTAGGTCAAATGTATTTAAATTATTAATTTATTAAATTAAGTAAATCCACATAATGCACCGCCAATGATCGAGGGGACCTAATGTTGAGCGCTAACTCATTTTATACTGCATGTAGGGTAAAAATAATGTTTCAGACCCAACCATGTTCTCCAATTTCCAATATAATCAAAATTTTAAGACGTTTACTATTTTTTTTAACTAAACAAATGAATGCAATTTAGAATATTTAAAATATTTTCATAAAATTAAATTCGGAACACTAGGCCTCAAAATATCACCCTATCACAGCTCCTAGCTCTGCAAATATATATAGAAATATTTTAATTTCTTAAATGGTAAAAATGGGTGTCTAAATAATTCCCTCCTTCAATATTTTCATCCCTGAAAAGAAAAAACTAAGAAAAAAACTCTGGATACTGAGCTCACACTTGGCTCTCCCACTCCTAGGAACTGACCTACATGTTTTCATCCGACCACTTCACATGAACCAAAGGGATGGTTTTACCTTGTATGGTCCTCTCTTTCCAATGTATGGTACTCTCAAAAATATCATATATATTAATTAGTCCCATAATTATAACCATCCATGAAAAGTGGGGATGAAAAATGAATTACAACGCTATGTGGTGATGACAAGTCATACACACACAAGAGATGTTTTCACTTTTTATATGATGAAAAAGATATTTAAAATAGTCATCCAAAAAACATAAAAACATATTATTATATTTATGATATTTTTTTATTTATTTTATTAAGGTTAAAATAGAGTAATAGGAAGTAGTAGGAGAAATCAATATGAAAGATTCAGTAAAGACGATTGCATATTCTTCAGTAGAATTTCATTAGATTACTTATTATAGATTATTGTAATGGTATTTGAATAATAAAATAACATATAATTTGTGGATTGAGAAAAGGATAAGATAATTTGGTAGTGTATGGTTGAGAAAGGTTTATGAATAAGTGTAAAAAAATAGAGAAATAGTGCACTTTTATAAGTGAGTAAAGGGAAACACTTGTAATTTTTCCCAATATTATAATATAATAAAGTAAAATTCACGGAAAAGTGTTCAAAAAATGAAATTAATTATAATATAATGAGTTTATATTCATAATATAACCATCCAATAAAATTTATACAAAATTTATATCATTTTAAAAACTTACTTTTTTTGATTAACCCATCATTAACCAATTGTAACAATAACCACAGTAACAACTATTTCAATATTAAAGGGTTATAATTTGACTTATAAGGTTAAAATTGGATTATAAAGACAATATATTAAATATTAAACCTTATATTATCCTAGTTTCCTAGTTAAAGGTTTTTATGATTTTTAAATAATTCAATAAAATATTATTTTAATAAAATACAATTAATGTCAATTTTGAATGTATTCATTTTAGTTGAAATTAAAGACTTCAATAAAAACATATAATTATAATAAAAAATTTAAAACATCCAAAATATGTCATATTTTTCTAGAATTTTTTTGGGGAACCATAACTCACCCAATCAATTTTACTTTTAGTGTTTTCAAAATCATTGACATGATTTTTTTACTACTTTCACAAGTAGTGTACCAGTGTTGTGTAAGAATTATTGGAAATTAAATTATCATTAAAAATTGAAAATAAATTACCATGATAAAGAAATAATATTTAAAATAACTTTTTATAACTTAACATAATTTTTTTTACCCCCATCACAAAATATGATATATATTAAAGGAAAGAGACTGATATTTTTGGATTTATCTATTACTTAAATATTATAAAGGTTTAAATCAAATCGAAATTGAAAAAATGTCATATTTTCAATTTTACTATGATTAAGGATGAAATATACCCATATATTGAAATAAATAAATTTTTTAATGAATTTTATGCTTTATCATATTAGTTTTCAACCTTAATTACTCGATTTACTCACTATTGATGTGATAAATTATACCACTATTATTTTTCATAATGTCTAAAAATTAGAGGAACCTATTTAAAAATTTTAAACCTCTAGATTGAAAACATGTAATCCATTTTATTAAATTTAATTCCTATAAGTTGTTGATATTAATTTAAAAATAAACCAGAAAATGTGATAAAAAATGATTTTATAGAAAAATGTGTTTTAATCCTAAAGTATAACTTATATAAAAATCATGTAAAATTATGAACCAATTGTAAATAACATGGATGTTATATAACATTAATATTAAATAAAAAATATTATGACACTTTTATTTTAGTTTATTTATAGAAAAAATAAGACTTTTAAAAAAATCCTTATTTTTTACTATTCACTAGAAAATAAATATTTGTAACAAAAAAACCCCAAAAAATTATCATAAAAAATACCTAAATAATGATTACAAAAAATTATAAAAATATCTCATACTAATATTTAAATAGTTTTTCATTTTTTGATTAAACATGAAGTTGCATGCAAAGAAAGATACTAAAGAAATTAGATTTATTTAAAGAGATATATATAATAAAATATTGGGTTGTTACATTATACCCCCTTAAAAAGACATTAACCACTAAAATTATTTCACTTTGATAAACAAAAATGAGGTTACTTCTACCTCGTTACATCCTTAGGTTCTTTAGTTCAATTCTCAAATTTTCCCTACACTATTCCCTTCTCTTTCAATATATAAGAATACCATCTATTAAGACTACCAAAAATAGGTCAAGGTATTCTCTAAAGACACTATTCAATAAATAAATTAAGATAATAGGATCATTGATTATTACATATTTTATTACGATAAATTCATAATGACCATACCTCATACGAAAGGTTGTCCGGGTTATATCCTCCTTCTTTACCCGTAGCTGAGAATATCCAGATCAAAGTTTAATCTTTTAAAAAATATTAAGCAAATTTTAGTTGATCAATTTTGTCGTCTATATAGGGTAGAAGATTATTTTTCTTAATATAATCCTTGTTAAGTTCTCGATAATCAATGAAGATATTCATTTACCAATATTTCTTCTTAAGTAAAAGAATATTTGCACCCCATGGTGAATAACTTGGACGAATGCATCCATTATCTAGATTCTCATGGAGTTTCGTATTTAATTCCTTCAACTAAATCCAAGTCATTATATATGGAATATTTTATATAGGTGTAGCACTAAAAATTAGTAGTATTAAAAACTCAACTTTATGATTTGGGGATAGGTAAATCTTTTGGAAAGACATCAACAAACCCCCTTACAAGAGGAATATATCCAATGTGGAGTTTATACACTCCCATATACGGTAAATATCACTCATTAATTAGTATTCAAACTAATGTGATGGAAGTAATTTATAATGGGAGTTTACATTCATCTACACACTAATATACGATCATATTTTTATTCTGAATATCAAATGTAACTTTCCTTACTGAACAATTGATATAGTAACAATATTGAAAGAGCCAGTATATGACAAAAAATTTATCAAATGAAACTAGTGGATGAATAAGAATATTTTTACCCATCATACTCCCATAAAATTCTATTAGAGAGGATCTATAGACTTGATATGTAACCATTATACCATTAGTATTTTTTCACTACCAACTCAATATCTAATCATTATGGTAGTGATATGATACCCATTAAAAATTCATTAGATATAAACTAGTTTTAAGAAACTGAACCAAATAAAACATTTACACTTTTTGAGTGGATTATAATTATACCCTTTACCAAATCGATTGTAACTTACACTTATGCTATAGTAATTCCATATGTTTGGCCTACTCCCCTTGGATTCTTCTGTGGAAATATCCCTTTATTTATAGGGAACAAGATTGAATAAATCACCATAATTTTGTAGTTGATGTATTGAATACCAATGGTATATTTATTTACCATAAATTTATTAGATATATGATCCTTATCTCCAAACTTAAAATAAAATCCCATGCCCTTTAATCATTTTCCAAGATTTTTCATTCCACAATTTTGGCATCATAAAAATCAATTTGTTCCCTTATTCTTATTTTATGCATTCCCTTTTTCTTGGTGGTCAACCAAACACTTATTATATTGATTTCCCATGAAGATATAAGATCTACAACATTATTTCTCTATTTTAATGGAATTTGATAAAATATCATCACGTGATGAAAAAATTTGAGAAACTAGTGCCCTTTAGAGACTAAACTTAATCCAGTTAAAGAAAATTTCAATCTTAATTTCTAGATTATATATCTATATATATATATTCCACAATATTACAGTTTATTCTTATAAATCTATCCTCATACTCTATGATATTTTCATCTTTTTTTTCTTTAATGTGAGTATCTTCCTCTCCATTTCAGCTTAATGTTCCAATGGGAGGTATTTATTAAAAATATCCATTTAAAAATTAAATATTACATGCTTTATATTTCTTTGTCTTCTTTATTATTCCAGATCAATGAATACCATTGATTGAAATCGCCTGTCAAACAATGCACTATTAGAATATCCTTTTCACTATTATTAGATCCCAAAGCTAAGAATATATATTTGAGGGACTAAATTCATTTCTCATCTAACAAAGGACTATTAGTTCCACTAAAATATGGATGATTCTATCACATTAATTGATCCAATATTGGTGAATCATGTTATAGAACATAATGTTGCTTCAACAAGCAAGAATATTTTTAATAACTTGAGTTAACTTGTCTAATATGTCTACTATCTACTCAGTTCCAACACCGGCTATATTTTCGTTCTTAGTGGGGGAATCTCCATATTTTATACAGGTGTTTATTACCTTCATTTTATTAGGAGCTGTTTTTAAAGAATGGCAAAAAAAAGTAATCTCATAACAATATTTAATATTGATCTAGAAAATAAAAATCACTAAAATATTAAGTGTTCTAAAATACTATATTGAATTATCATAATTCTCAAGTTAGATATTTTAATTTAAATTCTAATTTCCAAGGTTTCTAATAAACTTCATTTTATATAAACTACTGAAGTCGCAACTCTAGTAACCCAAAGGTGGTGTATTCTTTTTTTTATTCTTATAAGATATAAAGAATCTCATATTGAAGGACCAATCAGCTCAGTATTCATAATTAACCTAAAAAATTCAAGATTTTAATATTACATTAGAAATAAAAAACACATATCATATAAAATATTATCACATCCTTGATATTATTTATAATATAATTCTCCATATCTTAGGGAAAATACAAAAAATAATGATGAGAATGGATCCCTAATAAGGGTTATGCACAATAAACTCTATCATGAGTAACAAAAGAATAATCTATATGGTAAAGTAAAAAATTAAAAAAACATTCCATTTAATCAATATGTTCATAAGGAAATATATCCATTGATAATATCAATGCAGTAATGTCATGGATAATAATAAAAGAATTTTAAATTATGGAAATGATTAATATTAGATGTCATGATATCATATATCATGATATATTTACAATTAAATCTATATTTCATGATAATTTAATCGATGGATAGAAATGCAGCAATAAACCATTTAATAAGGCCAACTATCCAATTTGTCTCATGAGACATATCGATGTATCAGCGGTAAATCTATAACTAGGCCCCACCCATTACATAATTTCTAATAAATTTATAATACATTGAATGATCAGTTTAAATCATAAAAAATATTCCTTATTAATAGATTTATTTTTTTAAATAAAGTGTATAAGTTATCAATATTTCGGTAGTCAATTAAATAACATTCAATGTAAAACACTATATTTAGAAATTATATATAGTTTAACAAATAACCATGTCCCTGATACTAAGAAAATATATATTTAATAGAAATTTATTATCAAACTATCATAAGAATGTAAATGATTCAATAGGTAGTTAATGACCAAAGAATTAATAAGAGATAATAGATGACTCTCTATTAATTTGAAATATTGGGTTTGTATCAAATCCATGTCTTTTATAGAATGTAATAAAAAAATTTCAAATTATGTTCTCATTAAATAGTTTTATTTTTAAAACCATTGAATACTTTTTAAACAATATCATTACCACAAAACAGTTATTCTGGTGGGAAGGTTTCTAAATTCTGAATATGTTAAAAATACATTCCTTTTAAATTTTTATAAAAAAGTCGAAAAATAATTTTTTTAAAAAATTAATAATATTAAATTAAATATTTTTAAAAATAAATGGGTAACTTAAAATATCCTTAATAAATATTTTTATTAAAAAAATGGATTTTTAAAACAAATTTGAAAAAATGTGGACGTTGAAGAATAATGTACCCAATCAAAAGAGAAATATTATCAGATTTTCTTTTAAACAAAAATTTTACTAATTAATTCACCAATGGGATGTAAATTTAGTATAAAACATAGAAAATACTTAAATATCCAATGGAAATTAAAATAGAATAATTTTATAAAGGATAGATTTAATATTACTTTAATCGAAATATGATGGTTTCTAAAAAATGAGATTATAATGAATACTATGACCTATTTAGTAACTTTTAAATTAAAAAACCTTGAATTGAACAATTAAAAATCATGAATATATATATATATGTTAAAAACATCAAGGGGTAAGTCTATACACCATATAAATATAAATAGGTGTATAATACCAAATATGTCTTAATAGAGTGGAAAGTGAGACATAATCACTTACTTCTTTTTGAATTGCCTCATATGTGTTCTCAAACTCATGTATAATAAATTGAGTTATATTATAACTATATAAAATAACCATATAAATATCTATCATATCATATATGATCCATTTATAATATTGTATCTCCTGTTTATCAAAAATATTTTATTACTATCATTGTTTTGAGTGTTAACTGATAAATTTTTCATTTGAATTTTTGTTTGGTGATTCTGATCTGTTTACTTTTATATGGTTATATCATATCCATAGTGATAATAGTGATATAAATATCGTATATCAATTATATATATATAGTTTCATCCATAAAATGATGATATAGAAAAATTAATTACACCATTCATAGAGACAGTAGGTTGTAGGTACGTATGACCATTCTTCACTTTTCAATAGATTGAACAAAAGAAAGGTAAATAATAATTAACATTTAAAAAATAATTATTTTATAAAATATACCATATATATTCATTAATTATATCCTTGTTACAATCCATTTAAATAGGAAATGAAAAATAGACCACATCGCTACATGGTGGTGGTAGTCCACACGCACGCACGAGTGACGTTGTTGTCTTCAAACTAATTGGAAGGTTATAAGGTAGACATGATATTATAACAATATAATAATAAATATTTCATAAATATAATATGTATTTAATACTTCCATCTTTATAACTATATAACAAAAGTGGTGATGAATAATGACTTACGCAGCTACGTGGAGATGATATGTCTTACATACACATGAGTGATGTTTTCAGTTCTAATAGGATGTAAAAGAGATATAAAATGGTTATACCATAATAATAATTAAATACAAGTATATTTCTGATACTGGATTTATTATTTTAGGATGTATATATTATATTTATATGAATTAAAATAATAAATAAATTTAAAAGAGTCGATAAAGATGAGTATATATTCTTTAGTAGGATTCCTTTAAATTCCTTCTTAAGGATTGTTGGAATGATATTTTAATAATAAAATAAGCTCTAATTATTTTATATGTATGTTTATAATATAATTGGGTAGGTGATGGTCGACCTAGGGTTCTCTAAAAGTATAAATAAAAGAGAGTAATTGTGACCTTTTATAAGTAATGGGAGGGTCACTCTTATAAATTTTCAAAATATAGAATTAAAATAAATTCAAATTCATGAAAATATGGTTGAAAAATTACTTGTATTATAATATCATGATGTTATGGATCTAATATAGTCATAAAATAAAATCCATATAGGTTTATATATCATTTGAAACATATATTATTAATTAACCCCTTCATTAAGCATTTTTAACCTTAACCACGGTAACAACTATTTCAGTATTAAAGGCTTATTATTTAACTCATATGGTGAAAATAGGCTAATAAATAGAAAATTAATGAAATTTTTATCATATAATATCTTCTTATACTAGTTTAATATTTTTATGAGTTTTAAATTATTTAATAAAATATTTTTTTCATAAAACATCATTAGTGTCATTCTTGAAACTATTTTTTTTTAATTTAATGAAATCAATAAAAATGTGTAATTATAATGTAAACCTTTAATAAATCCCTAATATTATATATATTTCTATATAATTTGTGTGGAACTATAGATTTTACAATCAATATTACTTTTAGAATCCTTGTACAAGCACTATGTCGATGTTGTGGAAGCATTTAAGGTAATTATTTCTTCATTAAAAATTAAAAATAAGTTTACTTTATAAAAATAATTTAATAATATTTGAAATAAATATTTTTAACATAAAATTATTTTTTCTATCCCTATCACAAAATACTATACATATTAAATTCAATAGAGTTTCATCTTTGACATTACCCTTTACTTAAATATTATAAAGGTTAAAATAAAATCTATATGGATTTGTTTTTCATATTTTAGTAGTTATGATGATTATATATGAAATATAATAATAAAATAAAATAAAGTAATGTTTTAATGAATTCTAAGCCTTATCAAATAAATTTTTAATCTTAATTACCTGATTTACCCTTTACATAGGTGGTAAATATTACCAATGTCTCTATTCATAATTTCCATAAATAAAAGGGATGTATTTACCGAATTTAAACATATAATTAAAAATAATTAATCCATTTTATAAAATTCAATTAATAAAATTTGTGTAAATTAATTTAGAAATAATCCCCCAAAATGGGATGAAAAAAGGATTTCCAAAAAAATACGTTTTAAGACAAAAAATTGACTTTTTAAATATCACGCAAAATATCAATCATAATGTAAATAATATGGATCTTATATAACATTACATACCAATCCAAAATATAATGAGACTTATATTTTACATTATTTAAATAACATAAATTAACTTTTTTTAAAAAAAATTGGTATTTTTTATTATTCATCAAAATATATATATCCTTTAGGAAAAAATCCAAAAAATTAAACCTACAATAATACTAACATGTTTATTTCAAAAATTATAAAATTATATCATAAAAATATTTTTATAGGTTATAATAGTTCTTTTAAACTCAGTGTTTTATGTAAATCAAGCTATCAAATAAATTAGATTTATTTGAAGATAAATATTAAATAATATCATGAGTTATTATAAGTTTTAGATGAAGTAAATATAATACTATTAATTTAAAATATACTAGGGGAGGGAAATGTTTTAGGGGATTTTTTTAATATAGAATCCCATGTTGAGATGTTATAGGATGTGTTTGAGTTGGCAGTTTCACTGTAGTTGGATTATATGGAGGAAGAAAACATTTTCTATCTTAGGTTGAGAGTACATTCCCCAAAAATTTATCACCAAGTAAAGGAGGACCAACTCAGAGTCATTGATTATGAGATTCTACTTGATAATATTTTCTCAAGATACATGACATGCCTATCTTATAAAATTCAAAGGTAGTCAATATATTTTTCCTAGGAAAATATAGTGGCTAACCAGGGTCATCACTTAAAGTGAATTTTAATTTTAACTTTATTTATATTTTTTGTATTTAGATATTTAAAGGCATGTAAAATCTATGAGGTTTTTTAATAGTGTGTTTGGATGCAATAATTAAAATACATTAATAACACAAAAAATATTAGAAATAAAGAAGTGTGATCCTATTTTTTCAATAGATTATTTTATTATATAATTTTTTATTTAAATTAATTCAAATAACCAACTAAATATCATTCATCAGTTACACTAATTTCACAAATATTATGGTACTAAATACACATGAGATATATCTCATGTATATCAATGCTCGCATCATCCCATAGATAAGGATGATGAACATATCTAAATTGAGTGCACGAATCCACCTAATACATAGCTCGATCGTATTTCATTTCATCAATTAATATACTATAATTCCATATATAAACATTGGATTAAGATAAGGGAGAGATATTATATAGCATAATGAGAGAGTTAGATGATCTCACAAATGTTAAGGGTGACAATCACCTGCCTAAAACATTACATTCTCACTAATATTTATAAAGATAAATAAAAATGTTAATAAAATTCATGAATAAGACACACTAAGTACATGGATCCCCCAATGATAAGATCCATAAATTAGTGATCCTTTTCAAATGAATTATAGAAGAACATGTTGATAGAAAAAATGAATTATATGAGAGAAAAAAAGAATAATAAGTTGTTATTTATTAAAATTGAAAAAAATTATAGAATTGATAAATCAATGAAACCCTAATATATTATTTTCCATCGATAAAATAATATACATAGGAGGACAAAATAGCTTTAAATAAATATCCACAGGGCTTTGATATGTATGGGTGTGGATTCTACATGGGAATATATAATGGTAGGATTATTCCATATAGTATATTTTTACATTTTCTCAATTTTAAATTATTAAAAATCCTCTAATGATATTTATCTAGTACCTTACTTCTTCCTATTGAATTAAAATTTCATGGCCAATAACGGATATGAAAATATTTTTTCCCCAAAAATAAATAAATTCATGCCATATTGAACGGTAATGGATCTCACAGTGCTATTATAAAAAGAAATTTTAATGAAATACAAGAACATGATACAACTAAATTGAAAGGAAATGTATTATAAAATGTAGGTCAAGGATAAATTGTATGGGGGTTATCAGAATCCATTTTTATTCATAAAGATACATTAGTTAGAATTCAATAGAAGCATTGTATCATGAGGTAGATTAGAGTGGAGAACACATGATTTATTTTGTAATTAGAATCAATTATAGGGGTGCGAGAATTAGTGTAGATCTATTACTATGATGAAATATCTAAATAAAATAACTTAAAAAATTAAAATGGGGTTCTAATATATTAGGATCGTTGTGAAGTATTGTTTAATTGTATGCGAGGAAGATTTATTCTGACATAGATTTTTATTTTTTTTATATAATCCTCCATAGGATCTCTATCTATGGATAATTCTCACACATACACTAAGATATGAAAGTAACTCTAATTTGAGATTTTTTTTCCGTCAAGATTTATCTAACGCGTGACTTAATCACTTGATTTAATCACTTGTGTAAGGTTTCAATGAATTTAGTCCAACACAGTGGTTTTCTGATGGATTTAATATTATGCTTATACACTTTTCATAATTAACCATTAACGAGGATTATAATTTTTTATTTAACAACACATAAATATTTAGACATTGATTTTAATATGTTTTAACCTCATTTTGATGTCTTAAAACCCTGTAATTTTATTGAATATCTTTGAAAATCAGAAATAAATTTATAATTTGTTTATAAATTAATTCCAAAATTTAAAAAATAATATATTTCTAGAATTTTTTTAATAAATAAACTCTAAGATAATCCTATAAAATAAATATGTGATAATTTATTTTAATATGTGAATATATCAAGAGTTAAAAAATTTAATTACATAGTTAAATATATGAAAATATATTCTCGATCAACTCTACCACACTTAGGTGTTCCACTCCTAGGAAATCATCGTATACGAATATCAATTACATAAAAATAGAATAATGAAAAAAATTCAATATATTTTCATAATACAATTATATCAAATATCATTTATGAGTCTATTTTGTATTCAATTTTATTTTATCAAATTTAAATGTATTAAACCAAAAAAATTCATCTAGTAACCAATCCAAAACTACTTAATATTGAAATTCATGCCACTCTTAACTCAATTGAATTTTAAATATTTATTTATTCTCATAATTGAAAAAATATATCTATCACCATTGGCTTGTAAAAATTATTATTCTCTATATTTTGAGATATAAAAACTATTTAAATTATAATTATTCACATTGTGAGATAGAACAAAATATTTAATCATGTGGTATTTTCCAGGTGATTTTGATGGCTAATTATTAATGGGAAAATATATTAAAAATGCTGTCATAAAAGAGGAGGATTAACTCTCAAATATAATAATTTAATATTCAAGTAACTCCCTAAAATAAACATCACTCAATTAGTTTTCAAAGGAACTAGCCCTAGAATTATTTTCTTAACACGCGACATGAGTCCAACAATAAATCAAATGAATGAATTCATCATTATACTCCTCATTTTATTTGTATTTATTAATTTTATTTTTTTAATGGAGGATAAGAAGAAAAATGAATATAATGAAGGATTGATAATTCAATAAATTTTCTTGATTAAGTACATGAGTTATAAAATTAGTCATAATGAATAATTAAATCAATCGTATAAAGAGTAGGTTGAGAGAAGGGAGAGGGTGTGTTTATTTGGTATAGAATGGAACACAACCATGAGAGTTACCTATGAAGAAAAACCAAAATATGACACACCTGTTATGAGGCATGAAAATTATAATTTATATTTTTCCTAGTGCAGTATAGTGGTCAACTAGTGTCTTCAACGAAGGTTTTTTATAGATCAATCAATATTCCATTCCAATTTATTTTTATTTTATTTTACTATATTTAAAAACATAAAAATGTATAGAGTTTTTATGGTGTGAATTCATGTATAAATTAAAATAATTTAATAAAAACCACATGTAAGAAATAAATAATAATGATCCCATTGTTTTTAAGGATCCCTTTCTTTCTATTTTTAGTTATTGAAATTTATTTCAATAACCAAATCAATACGATTCATTGGTTTCCCTCTTCTCAGCAATATTTTTTTATAAATCCCCCATGAGTTATCTCCCATGCATTTCAAGTACTATCTCCCCCCATAATTAATAATTATTAACACACCTTTACTAAGTGTGTGAATTCAGGTTCCCTAGACCCACACTCATGGGTCCATTGCAAAACATAAATTCTTTACAAATTGGATTTGATACCAAGTAGGAGTAACACATATAATATTTTTATATCATTCAAAATAATTCTATAATTAGAGTATTAAATATCAAAAAAAATCACACAATACTAGAACTAAAATGTATAAGGTCTTTATACAATAACTAAATACAAATATTATTTCACGTATTTGTTAAAATATACTCATAACTTCACAATAATAAACTTAATTATATGAAAATAATTTGTCATACTCATCTTCATAACCTATGGAATAGAAAAAATAAGAAGGGGTGAGCTCATATGCTCAGTAAGGGAAAACCATATCAATATTATATCAAGTTTTAGACCATAATAATTTGTGTAAGCATGAGAATTAGGGAATATCTTATTACAAAAACACAGAACAATAAGAGTTTTCCATAAGGTATAATATAAGGGCATATAATCTCAAATGATCAAACTTATACAATGTCAGAAGAATAAGAAATTATGAGATAATAATCATGATACATAAAAAATAGCATATAAATTTAACATAGAAACGTGGCATAAGAATAAATATAGGAAATCATAATATTGTGAAAATAACATAACATGAATTATATTGATGAAAAATATAGTGAGCATATATTAACCAAAATTAAACCCATATAAAATTTTATGATCATAGTTTAACTACAATTACACCAATGCACAATATTGTGAGAAAATATTAAACAAAGCTATACCCACACACAATATTCTGAGTGTAGTTTAACTACATTTACTCCCACCCAAAATCTTATGATAATCACTTTTCCACAATTACACCAATGAAAAATCTTATGAGAATATTTTAACCATAATTATATCCCCACAAAAAACCATTATATCATGAGAGATCAAACATTACCAAATTCATTAGAGGTGTTTATTGGACCCCACCTATCATAATAATAATCATCCATACATATCAGTGCCTAGAGAACATGAAAACCTTTATATTAAAAACATCACTTATTTCAACCATGGAAATGAGATGAGTTTCACCAAGATTTCCCAATAACTTTTCATAATCTATATAGAGAAATAAGGAGGATGAAAACAAATGAACTTATACCCAGTGAAAAATGAAAATTTTCTAGAATGTTTATATTTGTAAAAAACACCTTTATAAGAAGAACACTTTGAATGGTACAACATGTGAGGAGATCAGGAGTTAGAACGTCTAATACCACAAGTTTAATCCCATAAAAAAACGTATAAGAGAATTTATATGGAAATTCGTGAAAAATAATTTACCTCAAAATAAATCCTTTTTTAGATAAAGAGTAAAAATAATGATAATCCATAAAATGGTTTTTTGAAAAAATTTTAAACATTTTCATAAAATATGGAGTTACAAGTCTCTTTAAAAAATAATTTCTGAAAAACTGAAGTGAATTTTTTTAAAATTTAAAAATTATAATAAATAATAGATCCTTGAAAATGATATAAAATTTATCATGGATAAATTTGGATTGTAATATTAAACAAAATATCATTTATGGAAAACCATTTCATATTTTAAAAAATCATTATAGAAGTGTACAACATAATAAGAGTAATAATTATTATTTTTAGAAATAGGCAATGAAAAATATTAATATCACAAGTGATAATGCATATTTTTTTTTCAAAATAATAATTTTAAATTTTTTTTAAAGAATTAATATCGATATGGATGAAAAATAGTCTTCAAAGAGAATGATAATTATTCATAACAATGTTGTAATTTTCTGTGAAAAAAAATAATCAATGAATAAAATTTGAATTATAAATTAAATTTTCTCAAGAGAGAATGAAATTACATATAATAAAATATTAGTGTGGAATAAACTTAACATAAAATAAATAAGTTCAAAAATAAAGCTTATAACTTAATGAAAGTGATTTGATTTAACAAAATCCCTTATAGCTTTGGTAACTTTTTAATTAAATGCCTTTTAAATGGAAAATTTAAATGGATCTCAAAATCCATAAAAATTAATTATAAGTATGATTTAAATACATACATTATCAGTATAAGAACCTCACAATTGAAAATAAGCGATGAATATAACATACGTCACAAATAATGAAAATTGAGATGAGAAAAACCCTTATCATATTGGTATTAAATTAAATATAATATTATGAAGAAAATGGTATTTAACATACAAGTAAAATCAATTAAATAATCATTAATAATGATAATATGGGACATTGGATTGTAATTAAACCATATAAAATAATAATAGATTCATAATATAAAAATATTCCTCAATGAAGGGAAATTATGAAAGAGATCCTTACCTTAGATTTCTACATGGCCATACATGCTCTAACTACCTATATAATAAACATTAAAATATAAACAACCTTTTTAATAACTATATCCATATCAAATACCTTATGTATAGATCATTTGTAATCATTATGAACGCATATACTAGTTAATTTTAGTTTATTTTCATCATTGAATGTTAATAATTTTGTTTGTATCATACGTGTTTCATAATAGAAATTATGATGCTTATTCATTGGTAAAAAACAATCATTATTAATTCAATATACTTCAATATAGTTTCCCTAATTCTTTATAAAGTTCCAATATCACACTATAATATTTTTAGTTATGGTTTAAGAAGTAAAATCGATGACCAACTTATTTCGGGGAATTAATGACATCAATAAATTAGTTTATAAGGATCATGTATTTTTTTCATCCTTTAAGAACCGTATTAATAAAATATAATACTCCTTAATAATATATTTACTAAAAAATCAATTTTTTAACCATACATGTAAATCAATGATTAAAATAATACACGCTGTCTATATAGGTGGTAGTACGCACGTATGCATGAATGGCATTTTCATTTTTTAAGGCATGGGATAGAAGGAAGGTAGATAATGTTTTATATTTATATATTATTTATTTTATAAATATAATATTTATTCGTTAAATACATTTCTAAAACAATCCATTTTATGTGGTGATTAATTACGAAATATGCTATTCATGGAGTTGGTAGTCAACACGTATAGACGAGTGACATTTTAATTTTTCAAAAAGTTTGGAAGATGGTATAAACTAATAATTACATAAAAATAATATTATTTTAGTATATTTGGGACACTAATTTAAATATTTTATTTTTGGAAGAATAGTTTTGGTTGAGGTGGAAGAGGAAATACAAGAATAGAAATAAAAAATTTGTTACTAGGACATTTTACCATACTCCTTGGAACAACACCTTTAAAAAAATTTATTAATCCTTTTAAGGGTGGTATTTTTATGATAGAATTACCTATATGAAATTTATAAGAGTATTTGGGATGTTTTTGGACGTTTTCTAGTTTAAATAAGGGGTTTTGGGTTTGATAATAAATGGGGTGTTGAAAGACATCTTTTATAAGTGGGATGAGTATTATTTTTGTAATAAGAGACGCACTATTTAGGTAACATGGCCCAAAAAGTGGGAAATAAGGGATAGGATTTGAGTTACGTTCAAGAAATAACTCATCCACTCATTTTTATATATGTTTTAAACATATTTTTGGTCTTTTACCCCTTTGATTTAACACTTTTTTCAATATTAAGTTTTATAGAGTTAATTAATATTTACCTAAGTAATTTATTTTTCATTCCTAAAAAATGGGACTGATTAAAAAAATTCATACCTTATAATTCAAAATATGAAATCCAACATATTAGATAAATTCTAAAATAATAAATTTATAACTCATTAAATATAGGGTTATAGAAAAATATAACTTAAGTTTTAAAATGAAAAATACATGTTCATAAGTTAAAATTAAAATTAATAAATGTATAATTTTAATTATAAAATAAATATTTTAAAATGAAAAAAGTTTCATATATTTTTTGTTATTCATATATCCTAATGATGTCATAAAATTCATATTATATTAAAAAATTTCATTTTTCATTATTCTCCTAAAAATCCATGTTTTCAAAATAATCACAAAATTTCATCATCATCTAATATTTTCTTGATTAGTTTCAAATTGAAGATAAATTTTCAAATTAAATTTTTAAAAACAAAATTTTTAAATTTTAAATTGAAATATAAAATATAATTAAATATGTTGTTATAATAAAATGACACTTGAAAATATTAATTTTTCTTGTTTTTATTTCTTAGTTTCTAATTAAATTTGTGTAAATATATTTGTTTATATGAATATAAATCACATTATATTCCTTTTTTAAAAGAGATAAATTTAATATATTTAGAAAAAAATTTCAAAATATTTGTGAAAACAATTATTTGAATACAACCCTTTTACTATTAGCATGGTAATTTACTAAAATCTCAAAAACTAATATCAATATATAAAAATAAAATTTACCTTATTAATTAATCTGAAAATAATGAATTCTAATAATAAAGTAATTTTATCTTATCCATTATCTAAATGCTATGAAATCTAATTTGAATATAAGTCCACATAAAGAATAAAAACAATTTTTGGATAATTTATCCCCTATGTATAAAATAAATTTATTAATTTACTAGTAATAACTATTAGATGGATGTTTACATATTTTATTATATATATTTTCATTAATATTCATTATTTTTTTATATAAAATAATATAACAAAATTCAAAGGCCATAAATCTGAACTTTTTAGTAAAATATTTTTTATATATAAATTGGTTTCATTAGTTAATTTTTCACACTAATTGAATATTATCAATGAATTAGTACTAACAATAAACATTATTTTTTTTATAAAAATATTTCATAATGAATTTACCTCTGTTTATACCCTTTTATATAATGACTACTTTACAATAGTTATATTTATCTTAATAATGTGTATCACTATTCATTTTGGTTCAGAATTACGTGTGAAACAAGCTATTCTATATAATATTTTTTTAAAGGAAAGTGATAAAAAAATATAAGGGTGTTACATGAATCTAACCAAGACATGACTCTATCTAATCTCATTTCGTCCCTTGACCTCCTCAACTACATCATATAAATATTTTTTCAATATAAAAGGGAGATAAGAAAATGTGAAATAAGAGAATGAGGAAATCCTATACAATTAAATGGAGATAATTTCATACTCGAACCCTTGAATTATTATTGGTCACTATGAAGATAAATAAAAATATAAACATAACTAAAGAATAAGTCTCATTTTTTCATGGATTAACTAAGAATCAAATCCCTCAATTGGTACTCTTATACTGGGGAGTAATGGAAGAACACAATTGGTGAAAAAATGAAATCTATGATAGAATGAAATGAATAATGATATACTATTTATTAAAAAGAAAAAGAAATTATAGAACAAAGAAATATTCCACACACTAATCTATTATCAACATGGAACCTGATACTTTACCGAGGAGCTCATAATGTATTTAAATATGTATAAGTTGGGCTTTAATGTGAATGGAGAATTATTCCATATTGTAATGATATATTAGTCTAATTACAACCTTAAATAAATGATTAATTCACCAACACCACCAAGAAATTTTTATGTTTTAAAATTTAGATTATTATGGAAAAGATTTACTTAATAAGAGTTAGGTATTTCCCATTAAATAAACATTTTCCCCGTTAGACCTAGAGTTTTCTATTAAAAATTAACCTTAAAAAATTCTCACAAAATTAACCACACATTATACCCTTTTAGATATATCATATACATTACTCTTCTTCATAAACATAAGAAATGGAAAAATTATAAAGGGCGAGTCTAAATGCTCTGTAAGGGAAATCATATAATTGAACATATCATAAAAACATAAGGGATAAGAAAATATGACATAGTGGATATTCAGTACATATTAGATTAAATCAATAACATGAGAATTAAATTAATCCATGGATAATATAAATAAAGTAATCAAATGGAAAATAATAGATGTTTTCACAATGGTGGAATGGATAATACTATACATCATAAATGTATCATAAAAACCTTATTCCAAGTCCTCATAAACATATCATCAAGTAATCATGCCATGTAATCATAAATAATTGTGTGGGAATACACCGAATACCCAATATAGTTGGTCTCATGCGACCTTCTAATGCATATAAGGGCTATTGCAGACCTCTTCCCTCAGTTAATAAGTCTAATGAATTCATCATATAATAGGATTGAATAAAAATACTATACACAATAAACATTATCGATGAATTAATATCAATATTGAATCAAGTAATACATTGTGATAATATTTTCCTAGAATATAATAATCATGTATTAGCAGTCAAGAATAATTCATAAAGAACATATATGTATATATATTTTTAATATTCCCCTCAGTCAAAAAAGTATCTATCTTTCATGGAAAACAACCCCAATCCTATATATATAAAATAGGGCTTTTACACTATCTAGAGTAATGGGTATAATGTCAAGTCAATAATAGAAATGATTTAGAATACATCCATGATAATAATGTGCATGGACATGAAGGAGACCATCAATTACTAAAAAATTAAAATGATTCATTACAGGTAATTCTTTTGGAAAATATAGTGTAAAATGAAAGCAATTAATTAAAAAAGAGTTTTCCTTTAATTTTTTTGTAAATTTATTAAAAAAAAGTTAAAAGTCACTTACAAGACTATTTTAATGAAATGTTATAAATAAATTTAATATTTACTTTCTTAAAATTATTTACAATCATATATTTTTAAAAACAAATCTATTATTAATTAATAAAATGTGGAGAGGATGATAAAAATATTCATTAGTGGAACTAAATCCATTTTGAAAACATTTAATAAAATAATTAATTATTATTTTGTAAAATTCCTATAACAATTGGAATAGATATTAATTTTTAAAATCATAAAATTTGGTAAAGGAATCTAAATCATGAATAATTTTCATGATGTTGGGAAAATTTGTTCATGCAAAAAATATTTAAAAAGCAATTCTTGTAAGTCTTTTGTAAAGAAAGTCAAAAATGACTTGTTTAAAAAACATTAAAAGATATTACTTTAATTTTTTTGAATATAAAGTCAAAGTTAATATATATTTACATTCATAAATAATTCAATTATAGAGAAAATTATCTTGAAACAAAATAAATAATATTTAAATTAAAGAGAATGGTCCTTGACAAAAAAGGTGAAATAAGGTTGCATTTTCCTAAAAACATTATTTGGGCCAATTTAAAAACCAAATAGATGACAAAATGGAAATAATATTTTAAAAAAAATAAATAAAAATAGTATAAGAATATTTATATGGTTTAGGAGAGTAATAAAAAATAAATTTACCATTAATTTTGAAACATAAATAATACCGATAAAGAGTGTGTTTGTTAATAAACCGTTATGAATTTTATAAAATTTGAATAAAAGAACCATGAAATAGAGAAATTGAAATTGAAATTTATGTACCTTGATTAAATATTGGACCATTACATAATATTTCAAAGAGTAATAATATACAATATATAAAATAAATAAATTTATAATTCAAACATGACTCAAAGAAGGAGGTTTGAGATGATAAACCCTTACATTGGATTCCCGCTTGGTCGTACACATTCTAACCAAATATATAATAAATTTATATTTATTATTAATATGTATAACATTAATATCTTTATATTTATTTGTGAATATAATTTATTTATATATTCTTATTATCCATTTACTTATAACTCTATGTTAGAATAAACTATTTAGGTGTTAACTATTCTATTTCTCATGAATATTTTGTTTCAGAAGTTCCAGACCATTCATCTTGGTCTTGATATACAAATATATAATGTTCATAATATCATATATATAATATTTTTATATTAAATTATTTTTTAAAACCTCCCATGTAAGACAATGATGAAAAACGAATTACATCACTCTATAGAGGTGGTATTCTACATGTACTCATGAGTGTCATTTCAATTTTCAAATGAATGGAGGGGTAAGAAGGTAGATAATATATTATATTTATAGAATAATAATTATGTCATAAATATTTTTTATATTAATTAATTACATATTTATAAACATCCATGTAATATTGGGATGAAAAATGAAATATATTTCTTCACGAAGACCATAGTTTGTATGTACGCATGATTGATGTTTTCTTTTCCCATTAGATAGACATAAGGTTGAAATTATTTGTTACATAAACGTAATAATATTTATGTATATAAAATATAATTATGTAATTATTATGATCTCTATAACATATTTTAATGAGGTATAATAATTAATAATATAGAAATAATTTAGGTAATACTTATACCTTATCTTTGGATATATTGATTTAGAAATCACCTTAATCCTTCAAGGATTGATTTTTTTGTATGGAAATGAACTATAAGTAATTGATAAGAATTTTTTGAGTTTATTTCATTATATATTTCTCTATCCAAGGTATATTTGTGTTTTTGTGTATTTTTTAGGAGAGGTGGTTCCTTTTTATAAGTGGGTTGAGTGACACCTTTGTTAATATTAAGAATTTTAAAATATTATAAATGTATTTCTCCTGGAAAGTGGATCCAATTTAGTTAAAATTAAAATACATTACAATTTTGGGTTTAGATATAATAAAAAACACATTTATACATGTTTGATAGATATTTTAAGCCATATAGATTATTTCAATCCCCTAATTAACCGTTTTAACCTTTATTTTGGTGAAAATCATTTACTGTGGTAACTATTCATTATGAATATAAATGGAGTTGAAATAATTAAAAAATTATAACTTTTTAATAAAAAACATTCAATCCCTTTTCTATCATTCATTTATATAAGCATTAAAAATCACATTAAATAAAACTTTCCAAAATACAATGCAACATATATTTAGAAAAGTTCTCTTTTAAGTATAAAAATGATTTTATACCAAAATCATGTATAATTTTATACCAAAATAATTTATAATTTTTATTCAAATAGAATAAATTCTATTTTTTAATCAAAGGGAAATTATTTTAATTTAAAAAAAACAAGAACTCAGTGGAATGTTTTTAGTAATTAAATAAACGATAAGAACAAAAAAAGTCAAACAAAGATTTATAATTTCAACATTATATTTATAAATGATTTATATTAATTATGAAATAAGTATTTATTCTATCAAAAATATTTCATGAACTTTCAATTCATTATTGTGTCATTATAATTTTATAAAATTGAGGGTATTTGTATGGTTTTTTTCACTATTCACCCTAAAATCACCTATTTTAGAAAAATATAAAAATTTCATCATAAGATAATTTTGAGTGATGAATATAAAATTTAAGTTAGTATCATAAAATTTAATTTTTTAAATTCATAAATTTATCTTTTAAATAGAAATAAAAAATATTATAAAACACCATTTTTGTAGAAAAATAACCCTTTTTATGTTTAAGTGTACTTACTATAAATTCTTAATTAATCAAGTGTTAATTTATTAGTTTACACATTGAAATATTAAATATTATCATAATAATATTTAATATTAGTTTAGTTTTTCTTAATTTTATATTTTTAAACTTCTTATATTTATCAAGATAAAATACATAACAGTTGAAAAAAGTTATTTGGAAGAAAAATCACCTATTAACATTGAAGTATTGGAATCACATCAAATAAATTATTATTTTCAATAATTAAATTTCATCAATAAAAAAATCATACAATTCATGTATCATAATTTATTATTGAATTTGTTTTTACTAAATTTTTATTATAATATGGTGAGAGTCCATTTAGTTTGGTGTTTCATGTAACAAAAGATATATTATTCTTTAAAGGAAAATTACATATTGAAATCTAGGGGTGTTACATTACCCCCCCTTAAAAAAATTTTGTCTTCAAAATTTTGATTTTAATCCCTAAATGAGTATATCATGAAATAGTAGTAAAAGTAGAGGAATATTTTATCATGATAATTAATTTTTGTGTCACTACAAGGAAACCTAGTATTTTTTAATTGAATATATTTAAAATGATATATGTATAATTATAGGTATAAAACTTTTAGATGAGTTTCCATAAAAATACCTTGATACTTAAGTGATATTTTACACATAATACTCAATATATTTATCTTCTTCTTACATGAGTTGAGGAATTAATTTACCATAAAGTTAAATAATATGAGAAAATATACATATATGATTTATTTCCATTCCATAAGAACAATTTTTTCCTTTTTCTAGGTTTCAAGAATTTTTCCATATCTCCTCCATCTCATAATCTAAATGATAATAAACAAGGTGAATTATTTATGCCTGAATCCCTACAATAAACTTTTAATGGATCATAAGATCCACAAAAGGGATGAAATGTTGTTCCTACTATATCCATCATTTACGAAAACTAAAATGGTTAGAACAGTTTATTATAATACTTAATGGGAATAAACCTTTATATGATTTTGTAATAAATTAATCTAAAAAACATCAATAATAACACCTAATGTTTAACATAAATCATTCTATAAATAACTAATCGTAAAACTCCTCAAAATATTCATAACCAAATTTGAAACCTAAATATCATGAGGATTTAATCAACTTAACCTTTTTCTCAAAAATTAATGAACCTCAATAATTATTTAAAACTATTCCCAAATTTTATTGAGATCTATGGTTCTAAACATATATAAATCCATCAAATTAATCTTAAAATCTCTAGGTAATCAATACTACTAATCTTATATAGAAAACATCAATTAAACTTTTGTCCCCATTATCAATAACGACTCCAATATAATAATAAATAGAAACATATTCAAATCCTTTATAATAGCATGTTGAGAGTGTGAGAATTAACCAAAATATTTCCCATGAAGGTGTCAAACAAGGTACACAATTATTCCCCATTGTTGTGAACTTAGTGAGATCATGTTAATAGACAACCGAAATTGTTAAGGGTTATTACACCTAGGTGCATATATAATTGAGCTTGTATCTACTTGTTTATATTCAGTTATGAATGTCATTTCTATGAAACCAAACAATCTTTCATTTACAAAAAATTTATGTCGTTTTCCTCTATGTTGACATATCGTTAGGGTTTTCACTAATATTTAATCATCTTAGTACATAAAAAATAAAAAACAACAAGTTAATTTATATTAAATCAACATTAAATCGCATAAAAACCCATAGGGATACCTTAAACTCAATAATATATCAAAATATATTTAATGCCTTTAATATATAGTAGAATAAGATTTCAAAAAGGTATATATACCTTTAATTGTATAATCATAATTATACTTATAACTCGTAAATTATCTTTAATTCATAACATCATAATATATAAATTTATATAAACCCTACTTTGATACTAATTGTAATATCCAAGATATATATGCCCTAATTTAGTTCTAAAAACCAAATAGTTATACATTGGATTGATACCAACTCACATGACCCAATTTTGACCATCCAAAATCTCCACATAAAAGAAATTATTGATCCACTTTGATGATAAAGACATTTTTACGTATAGAGATTTAGAGGATTAGGAAAAATATCTACCTAAGAAGTCTCATGTATTTACCATTCAATAGAAATTTTTCCCATTATACCATGATTTTCTTTTTCGGTAACCAGACTATAATATTTCCCACAAAATTATTCAAATTTAATATCCTTCTAGATAAATCAAATGAATTAATATTATTTTTAATCCATGAAAATAGAAATATAAGAAAAGGTGAACTCAAATAATTAGTATGAAAAAGAATATAAACGAAGCTATCATGAATTAATAAGGTATAAATAATATAGAAAAATTTATAGTCAATACACATCTCATTTATTTAGTAAATTGTTTATCAAATTACACCATGGATAATATAAATATAGTAATCATATGGAATATAATAACTATTTTCATAATTTTGGAATGTATAATGTCGAAAACCATAAACATACCATCGAGGTCTTGTTTTAAGAAACCATAGACATACCATTAAGGCCTCATTCTAAGTCATAATAAACAATTGGGCCAAAAAACACCAAATACCAAAGCTAGTTTATCTCATTAGTGCTACCAATGAATTGCGGGTCTATTGTGGGATACTACCATTACATTATAATTCCAATACATTCATTATAAAAAAGGGATGTATAACAATATAATACATAATCTATAATCCATAACAATCAATAAATATTCATATAGAATCCTATAATATGGAATGTAAATATTTCCCCATAACAAAATTAACATGTCTTAAAAGTCAAAAATAATATATATTTAACTAATAAGTATACATATTATAAATATTTTCCTCATTAAAAAAATGATCTATCATTATTGGTGAACAACCAAATCTTATTTAAGAAATATTATGGTGTTTTCACCATATAGAGTAATCGATATATAACTACGTTAATACTTGAAATGAGGTTGAGTATATCCATGAGAATAAAGAACATGGACATTAAGTAGACAATCAATTCATCAGAAATGAAGGTATTTCTGTAAAGTCCCGTCTTTTATAAAATATAGTGTAAAATTGAAGCAAATATTTAAAAAATAGTTTTCCTTTAATGATTTTCTAAAATGATACTGTTTTTATTGAAAAATTTATAAAAAATGGGGTTAAATATTACCCTGGAGGAAAAATAAAAACATGTATATGAATTTAAATCATTTATAATGGTCCTGATATCTGGAAAATACACTCTTGTAGAAAATATTTAATATTTTTTCATACTTTTATAAAAAAAAGTCAAAAAATGACTTGTTTGGATGTTTATAAAAGAATATTTCTTTAAAAAATTTGATTATAAATAAAACGTTAATTGAAATTTACCTTGATAAATCATTTAGTTATATAAATAATCTTTCTTAAAATAAAATAAAGAATATACATAGGGAAGGGCAAGGATCTTGGAAAAAAGGTGAAATAAGATCAGTTTTTCTAAAAATATTTTTTTGGTATATTTTAGTACTAAATAGAGGGAAATATTTAGAGAAGAACTGAAAACCCTAAAAATAAATAATATATAATAAAATAGATGTATTTTTAGATATTATGCATTTATAATTCTCCCTTTATTAATTGAAACATTAACAATCCTGGTAAGGAGTGAGATTATACAATAAACCCTTATGGATATTATAACATTTGACTAAAGAAATATTGAAATAGAGAAATTTAAAGAGATTTGTAGGTTGAAGTGGACACTCAAGAGGGGTGTGAATTGAGTTCCAATTAAAATTTCTATTAAAAATTATTTATCATAAAACCCCCCAATTTAAAAACAAAGTTAAACTATAGTGAATTTATACAGAGTGTAAATGTTCAATCAATTTCCGAAATATTGATTAGGTATTAGTTAACTTAATCTGAAGATTACATTAACTTTTGAAACTAACCTACTGGTTTACAATAAGTATAAACACTTGGTAATTTAACTATCAAATTAGCTTTAAAATGGTTTTGTATTTCAAAGTAATAGGAGTGGAATATGAAATATATATATTGTAATTAAGAATTAACCTAAAAAGGCACAACAGAGGTAACCAAGGGGTTCAGTCTCAAGCCAAGACTTAGTCCTCTCAACAATTTATAAAAATTGATCCACACCCTGGATCGAGGTTAACAACAGTACAATACTGTCCAGGTCCAAATACCTCTACCACAGTTCTACGTGGTAAAACAAACAACAACTCACAGCTATCCAGGTCTTACTCGACCTCTACCACTATCCTCAGTGGGAAACAAGAGAGTTATGGAGTGTGAGTGAGGATTTAAGAATCCTCCAGTTTAGCTCAGGAGACAATGTGTGTAAAATAAATAGGGTACACACACTGCTCAAAATGTAAAATTAAAGAATCAATAATGTAAGTGAGAATGGGTTTAGAAGAGCTTTAGTGATTAGTCGTGTAGCTCTGGACTCGTTTGATTGGTCAGAAAAGCTTCTGAGTCCTTCTCTGGTTTCTGTTCAGAAAACAGAGTGTCATTTTCTTCTTTGGTTCTTAGTTCTGCTTGTCAGCCTGAATGCATGAAGTGTTTGTTGTAGTTCATCACTCAAGATGCAGCTTGTGGTTTCCTTTAGAATGATTGACTTCAAGTATGTCCATTGTTCTTGGAGGATATATATAGCCTTGCGTGAATGCTCCATGTTTGAATGATTGTTGAGGATTCCTGGTTTATTGTACTATCCGTATGCAACCAATTTTCTTTCTATATTCCCTACTCTCTTCATCTAGGTCTTTATCTTCCCTTTTATAGATTTCAGCTCTGGCAAGAAGGAATGATTACTTTTTTCATGGGTACTAGGTACGACTCCCTGACATGGAAACAATGATCACTAAATAACATTAACTGCATTAAAAACATCAAATGTAACCGTTATCTTAATGAATAAATAGTATTGAGAGTATAGAGTTTGACTGGTTGGTCAATCATTAATAGCTCTTTTGTACGGTGGACTGTGTGTAGCAGCAATCTTCTATCGGTAGCTCTTTTGAACTTGTATTGGTAGCTTCTTTCATAGGTAGCTCTTACTCTGTTGGTAACTCCTTCTGTCGGTAGACTTACTCTATCGGTAGCTCTATATATCGGTAACATAATTCTATCAGTAGCTCTTGATTCGTCGGTAGCTCTTTTTCTATTGATAAATCAATGTATCGGTGACTCTGTACTTGTTTTGGTAGACTGTGTCAGTCACTTCATATCCGTTGCTAGTCTGTGGATCAGTAGGCCGGTCGGTAGCTCGCATCGGTAGCTCTGAGTGTTATCTATCGGTATCTCTAGTTATCGGTATATCCTTGGATTATCGGTGACTCTATCTATCAGTAGACTACGTCTATTGGTAGACTAGGTACCAGTAGCTCTCTTATCAGTACCTATATAGGGATCAGTGACTACCACTTTTATTTTGTGCAAAACATATCCGAATGGGTTAGAATTACTTCAGAACTCACATAAACAAGGATAAATATTGATTAACATATTTCAAGGATTATTTTAATAATATTACCATCTTGATAACAGAATATCATATATTGAAAGAATTAGAATATTTATAAACATTAATTGGCAGTATCAAAGTATGTGAAGGCATAATTGGGATTATCAAAATAGGTGAGGTCAAAAATCTCCCCCCTTTTGATAATTACAACTTATGATATTATAGTTTTAAAATAGTGAGATATTGTATTAGAGGATATATCAGAAAATAAAATTATCTCAGAGAAAACAGTATGTTATAGAACATAATTTATTAGAGGTAGAATTAAATTCAATGATATTAGAGGTAAAATTTAGTGGTATCAGAAAGTTAAATGAAATGGTATTAGAGAACTGAATGTAATGGTATCAGAGGGGAAAAGCATGATAGCTCTTCCTTAGATAAAATTTCTTCCCCTGTGATACTTTCTCCCCATTATTTAGTCTCCCTTTAATACTTCTCCCCCTTTGTAGAATCTTGGGAAATATTTCTCCCCCTTTATGATAATCAAAAAGTGGAAAATAGAAAGGAAAAATAGGAATAAAATGAGAAATAACAGAAGTCCACTTGCATTAAATGTAGAAAAAAGGTACATAGAAAGAAAAAAATACAAGGAATTCCTATCAAACATCCTAGACATTTGTTCAATACACATTCTCAATATGAGATTTGCCCTTTGGATCAGTAGAGGATTCAGGTGATGTGGATGTAGGTGAAGTCTTAGGAACACCAGAGATGATCACAGGAGGCTGAGCCACAGAAACTGTGCCTGGACTATACTGAGGAGTTCTTTGAGTGATCATAGGTGTGAGGCTTCGAATTGCTTGAGCATGAGTCATCTGAATAGGAGAAGTAATAGAGGCAGAGGCAGGTAAGGCTGGAGGTACAATCACTAGTCTAGCATCAACATGCAGTAAAAGAAGCAAAATATTTCTAAAATCCATAATTATTCCTCCTCCTCTCTCCACGACAGATATGAAGTCATCCTTGTTCTCAATGAATTTATCCAACGCTGGAGTCAATTCCATTATCTTGCGAACTTGTTCTCTGAAGGATTGATGTACAAGAGGCAGCTTCATATTCTCTATTAGAAGCTTTAAATGGCTGGTCATTTTGTTCTTTGTGTAAATCATTTGGAAATAGGAGTACACTTTGTCTTTCACCTCTTTCTGAGAGGCAGAGGATTCTCTCATATAGTCTTGGACTATTTTCATTATTTCTCTAGCAGAATCTCTAGTAGATATCACAACTTTTCTCAGATCAGATGAGTCCACAGAGCCACTGGTTGACAATGAACCAAGATCCTCCTTCATCACAGCTCAAATCTGTTCCAAATCCACTGAGGGACTGGAAGAAACAGAACCAATAGATAAAGATACGGTTTCTTTGATGTTTTTGGTCAACCCACTAATAAAATTTTGAACTTGGGAATATTGGGTTTTAACATGATCTTTCATGGAGGTTTTAAATACTTCGAACACTAAAACCATCTGTCTAACCACACTCTTTACATAGGCTAAGTCATTGTCAGCTAGGGATTTTGAACTCATGTAGGAATCTAAAGAGATAACTGATTTCTTCATAGCTTCAAGATCTACTTCCAGTCTAGATACTTGAGTTTGATAGTCTTTAACTTCTTCCACTATTTCTGGCATAAAGGTTGACAAATTACAACCTAGAGAGAGTTAAAAAGATCTTTCCAACATACACATATCTTCAGCAAAATAGTGCTTCATCTCAGCAACAGAGGAACTAAAAGACGCTTTCAGCTCATTCTTTAAGGATTCCAGATCATCCTTGGTAATCACATCCATGGGTGAAATTGCAACGGGTACTCTTTCGTATGCTAAACTGACCACTGATTCAGTCATAATCGATTGAAATAACTATATGAAAGAAACTTCCATTTATTTACCTCTTCCACAAAGCTGTCCTTATGCTTTTTCTTCAGAATATCCAGGTCATTCATTCTGACCACATCTTGAGGTATCAATTCAGTCCTAACATCATAAATAATCTTTGGCCTATTTAGAGATGCCTCATTATCAGAATCAGGATAGTCTAAACCACATACTACAAAACCTGGGTCTTCTGTTCAGTCCTCAATATCAACAGCCAATGTAACACTTCCAAACATGGTTTGATGCTCCCCCTCAATGGGTTCATCCTCAAGAATAAAAACTGCATTCTCAGCAACATTCTCAGCAGGTCTTCCTTTCTCATGAGAATCTTATAATATCAATTATTTCTCTGCAACAACAGGAGGGTCTTCCAAAATAGGAAAGGGTATATGAACTTCATTTTCATCCTTATTAGGCACTAAAGATTGTCCAATCATTAGAATAAGGCTCAAATAAGCTGATAGAGATGCTTCAGTCTCATGAACATCTTCTTCATTTTCTATAGCAGCCTCTTTAACATCCTCTAAAGTAGCTTCTTTCTTATCATATTTCTGTTGTTCTAGATTTTCTGGTGCTGGGCTATGAGGTAAGCTAGGGTCTCCACCTTCATCAGTGGAAGACTATTCCTCTTCTGAATCATCACTGTATTCTGGCTCTTCTTCATCAGGTCCTAGACCTGGATCCCTCACATCCTTCAGTCTTGAAGGATGATCCACACGATTAAACTTATCATAGACCTTCTGGTCATCATAAAACCATTCTCCAATCCATGTGTTTAAATTTATCTTCACGTATTTTCAAACTGTGCTGGTGATATAGAAATTGTTCCTTACTACCACTGTCTCATCTTGAGACTCAGCTATTCCTTTTACTTTGATCATCACAGAGATCAATTTGGAAAAGAATTGGGAATTGCTCTTTGATTTCGGTCTTATCATGTCTTCCATTTGAAACATCACCAATATGCACAGATTTACTTTCACACAGTGTCTCAGGAGATGCAGGAGATAGATATCTTGATATCTTAGATTTTCAAAGTCTCCTATCCTCACTATTAAGACATGCTGAACAAATTTGAACAGTAATGTGTTCTCTCCCTCTATTTCTGCAGCTACTACTTGTCTTTGATTTCCATCACCAGTAAGCTCTTCCAAAGTAGTCTCATAATCGAAAATATCACTTGTAGGTGGCATATCTTTCGAGACAAATCCAGATACACCTTCATGCAGAACCTTCAAGCATTCATCCCATTCAACAGATGAGAAAGATATCTCCTTTCCATTTACATAAGAAGTCACTCGGTTCTCATTTTCATATTTCTCAAAGCTTAAAAACTCATAAAATTTCTTTACAAGCTTCGGATAGTAGTGGCCATTTTTGTTTGAAAAACAATCTAACCACTTTTTATCTTCCAGCACTTCAAGCACTTGATATTTTCTAGGCAGCAGCCATTCCACACAGAGTTCCTTTTCAAACACAATAACTGTATTCTTCAAACGAGGATTTATTGGTCGCCTACCCGAATTAGTTCTTCCAACACTACCACTTTCTTCTGACTCAGACTTATACTTCTTTGCCTTAGGCTCATCAGAAACATCTCTAATAGAAGGGAGTTTGGTTTTTTCCATCACTAGTTCGAGGGATTTAGGGTTCTCGAAGGATTCCGGAGCTAAGGTTTGACGAAAAAGGGTTTGAGACTTGGTGGATTGAGAAGTAGCTAGGACATAGTTTTTATCATTTAGGAATCATAAAATAGATAAATGAAATGAAATAAAGTAAAAACGATTCCGATTCTGGCGATAGACAGATGTTTAAAACAACGCACTCATCAGTAGGGTTTATCGGTGGGGATTTATCGGTGGGGATTTATCGGTGAGGATTTATCGGTGAGGATTTATTGTTGAGGTAGCTACCAATCAAGATTAATCATACCTAACTCATGCCCAATGTAACTTAACCTATCCAAACTCAAAGGTTTGGTGAAAATTTCAGCTAATTGATCTTCAGTACCTATAAACTAAAGAATAATATCACCCTTTTGGTAATGATCTCTCAAGAAATGGTGCCTTACATCATTGTATTTGGTTCTAGTGTGAGACACAGGGTTCTTCAAAATGTTAATTTCACTAGTGTTATCCCATTTGATTGTAACATGTTTAAAGTTATATCCATAGTCTAAAAGAGTGTGTTTAATCCATAGAATTTGTGCACAACAACTACCAGCAGCTATATACTCTGCTTCAGTAGTAGACAAAGCTACAAAATTCTTCTTCTTACTACACCAAGATACTAATGATTTTCCCAATAAATGACATGTTCCAGATGTTCTTTTTCTATCCAACTTGCAACCAGCAAATTTAGCATCTGAATAACTCATTAACTCAAAGGATTTTCCTTTTGGGTAAAACAAACCTAAGTTTACAGTGTGTTTAAGATACTTAAAAATTCTTTTAAAAGCAAGAAAATGCAATTCTTTTGGATTAGATTGAAATATTTCACACATACACACACTAAACATAATAATCGGTCGACTAGAAGTAAGGTAATGTAATCTTCCAATCACACCTCTGTAATTGGTTTGATCCACTGGTTTCCCAGTTTCATCTGCATCTAATTTACAAATAGTACTCATAGGAGTATCACTTTCCTTAATACTATCCAAACCAAAATGTTTCAAAAGATCCTTTGTATATTTACCTTGATTCAAAATAATACAATTTTCATTTTGAAAAACATGAAATCCAAGAAAATATTTAAGTTCTCCCATTAAACTCATTTCAAATTCATTTTTCATACTTTTTGAAAATTCAGTACAAAAAGAATGTTTAGAAGATCCAAAAATAATATCAATAACATAGATTTAAAAAATTAAAACATCTTTAGAAATTATTTTAATAAAAAGAGTTGGATCAGCAATCCCTTTTGTAAAAATTTTAAATAAGAAAATTACTAAATCTATCATACCAAGATCTTGGAGCTTGTTTTAAACCATATAAATATTTAGATAGTTTGAAAACTAGATTTGGAAAATGAGGATTAGAAAATCCATGTGGTTGTTCAACAAAAACATCTTCAATTATAAATCCATTTAGAAAAGAACTTTTGACATTCATTTGATATAACTTGAAATTTAGATGAGCAGCATAGGCATGTAAGATCCTAATGGCTTCTAATATAGCTATAGGTAAAAAGGTTTCCTCATAGTCTATACCTTCCTCTTGACTATATCCTTGTGTAACTAATCTAGCTTTGTTTCTAACTATATTTCCAGACTCATCAACTTTGTTTCTAAAAACCCATTTAGTGCCTATTGTCAAAGTGTCCATGGGTCTCTCAACTAATTCCAAGACTTTGTTTCTTTCAAATTGATTTAACTCTTCTTGCATAGACATTACCAAAAATTCATCCTTGATTGCATCATTGACATTTTTAGGTTCTAGCTGTGAATGAAAGGCCTGATGTTCAACCTGATTTCTTAGAGAAGCTCTAGTATGTGTCCCTCTATCAAGATTACCAACAACAACATCCAAAGGATGATTCTTTAGAATCCTTGTTGATTTAGTAAAGGTAGGACTAGAAATTTCAGGTTCATATCAAATTTCGTGTTCAATAGAAGTAGATTCTGGAATATGTCCAGAACTGGATGTTTTTATAGCAGGTTCTTTAGATTTATCATTATGGTCCAGAACAGACAAATCATCTTCACGATTTTCAAGAGAGGTTTTAGGCATATGTGGATCAGTTTCACCAAACATGATGTGAACAGATTATTCCACACATGTGGTTCCTTTATTAAAAACTCTATAGGCTTTTCTAGTTTAATAATAACCAAGAAAAATTCCTTCATCACTTTTAGAAGAAAACTTGTCCAGACTATCCTTTGTATTAAGAATAAAAACTTTGCAGCCAAAGACTCTAAAGTAACTAACCTTAGGTTTTCAATTATTCCATAATTCATATGGGGTCCTTTTGAGAATAGGTCTAATTAAAACTCTATTAATAATATAACAAGCTGTATTCACATCTTCAGCCCAAAAATAAATAGGCAGATCATACTCATTAATCATGGTTCTTGAAATCTCTTGAAGGGTTTTATTCCTTCTTTCTACTACACCATTCTGCTGAGGTTTCCTAGGAGCAGAAAAGTTGTGAATATAGCCATTGTGTGAGAAATAAGATTCAAACTCATGATTTTCAAACTCACGGCCATGGTCACTTCTCAGAGTATTAATCTTAAGTTCACTAAGGTTTTCTAGAGATTTGGAGTATTTAACAAAGTAAGAACAAGCTTCACTTTTGTGAGCTAAGAAATATACCCAAGTATATCAAGAAAAGTCATCTACTAATACATAGACCTAGTATTCCCATTTAAACTAGAAACTATAGAAGGTCCAAACAAGTCCATGTGAACCAACTCGAGAGGTTGAGAAATTGAGACTTCTTTGTTTGATTTAAAAGAAACTTTATGTTTCTTTCCCTTTTGATAGGGATTACAAACTTTGTCTGATGGGAACTCAAGTTTAGGTAGGTCTCTAACCATGTTCTTCTTAGTCAAATTTCTAAGTGAATGGATGTTTCGGTGTCCTAATATTCTGTTCCAAAGCCATGATTCTTAATGAAAAGCATTTAAAAACGTAACATTTTGTTTAGATAAAGAATTATGATCAACAACATAAACATTTTCATTTCTTAAAGCAGAAAATACTAAAATATTATTAGAAATAAATACATTACAAGAATAATTTTCAAATTTAACATTAAATCCATCATCACAAAACTGAGAAATACTTAACACATTGTATTTAAGTGCATCAACAAATAAAACTGTAGAAATTAAAAATGAATTACTGTTACCAATCTGGCCTAGGCCGATGATTTTTCCTTTAGAATTATCACCAAAGGTGACATGGACTCCATAAAACTTTATTAAGCTTTTGAAGCCTGAATAATCTCCCGACATGTTCATTGAACATCCACTATCCAAGTACCATACCTTTTTGTGAGAACTCTTCCAGAAAGTTTCCTACAAAACAGTTTTAGATAGAAAATGTCTTTGGTACCTAGATCTTTTTTGGTCCAGAAAGGTTATCAATCAAAGCTTTGGGTACCCATATATGTCTTATGGGTCTCGTATAATTTAAAGAATAAATAGATTTTGAAAGATAAACTTTATTTGATCAATAACCATATGGATAAATAGTTGAAGCATAGAAATTTCCAGAACTGGAACTAGCATAATTTTGTACAGACTTAGGAAAAAATTTAGTTTTAGTGAACTGTCTCTGTCCAAGTTGGTCTCCCATACTAGTAGTGTAATTTGGTGAAACTTTTTTACCTAACATTTGAGTAATTTTATCTTTTACCATTGTGAATTTTTCTAAGTCCTTTCTAAGTTGATCATTAGACATTTTCGGTTCTGTATTTTCCATTAACAGTTGAGAATTCTTTTCCTTTTCTATATTAAGAGTATATTTAACATTTTCAGTGAGAGAATTATACTTATTTAATGAATTATATTTGTCCTTAAGTTCATTACATGTTTCTTCCAACATATTACAATATTCAAACAATTTAACCTTAGAAATATTTTCATCAGTATCTGAATCACTGTTATTTTTAGAATAATAATCATTTAGAACATGGGAAACAGGTACCTCAGATGTTTTGGTCATGAAGCACATATTGGCATGATTCTTTTCAGAATCAGAAACATCAGATTCAATTGTGATGTCCTCTGAAGCACTCCAAGTAGATTTCATAGCTTTCTTGTACTTCTTGTCCTTACAATCATATTTCTTTTTGAATTTTAATTTTGGATAGTCATCCTTGATGTGTCCTTTCCTCTTGCATTCATAGAAGACTATACCATCCTCCTAAGTCATAGTACATGGCGTTCATAGATTTACAACTATTATTGTTAGTAGTCTTTGTAGGTTCATCCCAAGATATTCTTTCAGTTTCGGGAATTGTATATTGAGACTCTATAGCAGTTCAGATATCAAAACCCATACTCTCTAAATAAATTTTCATTTTCAACTTCCACTGAGCATAGTTTGTACCATTGAAGAAAGGTGGCCTGTTAGTAGCAGCACTCTCTATTCTATTATCCATAACAAGATTTTAGAAACTAGTTTTAAAGAGATAAAATTTAAAACTAACCGAAATTTAAAATCTTTAAAGATGAAACACAAATCACAGTTGAAAAATATAATGTTTTGAAAATTTTATTAATAAAAACAACCATTTGATACCAAAAGTTGGATGGAGTGGACACTCAAGAGGGGGGTAAATTGAGTTCCAATTAAAATTTCTATTAAAAATTATTTCTCCTAAAAACCCCCAATTTAAAAACAAAGTTAAACTGTAGTGAATTTATCCAGAGTGTAAATGTTCAATCTGTTTCTCAAAGATTGATTAGGTCTCAGTTAACTTAAATTTAAGATTACATTAACTTTTGAAACTAACTTACTGGTTTACAATAAGTATAAACACTTTATAATTTAACTATCAAAGTAGCATTAAAATTGTTTTTTATTTCAAAGTAATACCAGCAGAATATGAAATATATATAGTGTACTTAAGACTTAAACTAAAAAGGCACAGCAGAGGTAACGAAGAGGTTCAGTCTCAAGCCGAGACTTAGTCCTCTCCAAAATTTATAAAAATTGATCCACACTCTAGATCGAGGTTAACAATAGTAAAATACTGTCCAGGTCCAAATACCTCTACCAAGGTTCTACGTGAAGAAAAACAATAGCTCACATCTATCCATGTCTTACTCGACCTCTACCACTATCCATAGTGGGAAACAAGAGAGTTATGGAGTGTGAGTGAGGATTTAATAATCCTCCAGTTTAGCTCAGGAGACATTGTGTGTAAAATAAATAGGGTACACACACTGCTCGAAATGTAAAATGAAAGAATCACTAAAGTAAGTGAGAATGAGTTTAAAAGAGCTTTAGTGATTAATAGTGTAGCTCTGGACTCGTTTTATTGGTCAAAAAATCTTCTGAGTCCTTCTCTAGTTTCTGTTCAGAAAACAGAGCGTCATTTTCTTCTTTGGTTCTCGGTTCCTCTTGTCAGCCTGAGTGCATGAAGTGTTTGTTGTAGTTCTTCACTCAATATACAGCATGTGGTTTCCTTCAGAATTATTAACTTCAAGTATGTCCGTTATTCTTGGAGGATATATGTAGCCTTGTGTGAATGCTCCACGTTTGAATGATTGTTGAGGCTTCTTGGTTTATTTTACTATCTGTATGCAACCGCTTTTATTTCTATCTACCCCAATATCTTTAGCTAGGTCTTGTCTTCCCTTTTATAGCTTTCAGATCCACCAAAAATGAATGATTACTTTTTTTGCATGGGTACTCGGTACGGTTCACTGACATGGAAACAAAGATCATTAAATAAAATTAACTGCATTAAAAACATCAAATGTAACCATTAGCTTAATAAATAAATAGTATAGAGAATATAGAGTTTGACTGGTTGGTCAATCATTAGTATCTCTTTTGTACGGTGGACTGTGCGTAGCAGCAATCTTCCATCGGTAGCCCTTTTGAACTTGTATCGGTAGCTTCTTGCATAGGTAGCTCTTACTCTGTTGGTAAATCCTTCTATCTGTAGACTTACTCTATCGGTAGCTCTATATACCGGTAACTTCATTCTATTGGTAGAACTTGATCCATTGGTATCTCTTTTTCTATCGGTATCTCGATGTATTGGTGACTCTGTACTTGTATCGGTAGACCGTGTCAGTCACTTCATATCAGTCGCTAGTCTGTGTATCAGTTGGCCTGTCGGTAGCTCGTATCTGTAGCACTGTGTGTTCTCTATCGGTAGCTCTGGTTATCGGTAGATCCTTGGATTATCGGTGAATCTGGCTATCGGTAGACTAAGTCTATCGGTATACTAGGTACCGGTAGCTCTCTTATTAGTAGGTATACATGGATCAGTGAATAACACTTCGGTTTTATGCAAAACATATTCGAATGGGTTAGAATTACTTTAGAACTCATATAAACAAGGATAAACATTGATTAACATATTTAAAGTATTATCTTAATAATATTTTCATCTTGATAACATAATATCATATATTGATAGAATTATAATATAGATAAACATTAATTGGGATTATCAAAGTATGTGACGGCATAATTGGGATTATCAAAATAGGTGAGGTCAATAGGATTATTAATTACCATGATTAAATATTTTATCTGGATACAACATTTTAAAGTGGCATCACATGCACCATATAATGGAAATAGTTTCATAATTAAAACATATCGCAAATGAGGAAGTTTGAAATGAGAATCCATTTCCTTGGATTCCTACATGGTTGGCCACATTACAACCTACTATATAATAAATTTATATTTATTATCCATATATATCATATTTATATTTATATATATCATTCTTTATATAATTTATTCATAAATTCTTTATACGCATTTACTCTAAATTTTTTGTCAAAATCAATTATTTAGGTGTTAAATATTTTGTTTCTCCAACTTTTTTTGATTATATAGTTCCACCCCTTTCACATTTTCCATGAATAAATCACATATTAAATTTTAATTGTGTTATATATATATATATATGTAATTTTTAAATAAAATATATTTTTAATAACAACTCATGTAAGGTGGTAATGAAATATGATCTATATCACCTTGTGGAGGTGGTATTCCACATATATGCACAAGTGATGTTCCCAATTTCTTATAGATGAGATGGAAAAAAGTGGACAATATATTATAATTTTAGAATCAAAATTATTTAATAATTATCCTATATATTCATTAATTTCATCTTTATAAAAATTCTTGTGATGTGTAGATGAAAAATAAAATACATCACTTCATGGAGATGGAAGTTCACACGTTCACATAAGCGATTTTTTTATTTAAAATTCAATGAAAAAGAGGTATATAATAGTTTTTCCATGAATATTATAAAACATTAGTATTTAAAATATATTAATATAATAATATTATGGTGTTTATGATAAATTTTTATTATGTATAATAAGAAATAAACTTGAAAGAATTCGGTTTAGACTAATACCACCTCCTTGGATATCTTATATTATCCTACACCTTGATATTTATTGGATTAGTATATTGGTGATACTAAAACCTATATGTCATGGATAACTGTGTTTTTAGGGTATTTATTAGTGCTCGGTAGATATAATAGAGCTTTGGGTGTTACTATAAGTGAGGATATTAGGGGTCTTCTATAAGTAAGGGGAGTGGCACCATTGTTAATATTAAGAAATTTAATATATAATAAATGTATTTATCCGGAAAAGTGACTATAATTTAGATAAATTTTGAATATATGATACATCAGGGTATAATGACACTCAACAATCACAGTTAGAAATTATATATATATATATATTTGAATATTTTTCTCTTAGTTTAACCCTCTCTTTAACAATTTTAAAATATACCATAGTGATAAACTTTTAACAAGGTAACTATCAATTATGAATAATAATTAAATATGAATAATAAGAATATTTAAATATTTAATCATATATATGGAATCAATTTTATGAAATTAAATTTCAAGAGGTGTTATAATACTTTTATTATAAGTTCTCAAAAAACAATGAAAACTATTTTTTGAAAAATAGTTTTTGAAGCAAAAAAACTGTTTTATTTTAAAATCATGTATATTACTAGTTATAATGAAATTAATTGGATTATTGTTATTAAAATGGAACTTAATTTACTTTGAAACCAAACCAAAACTAAATGTAACCTTAATAATACTTGATTTAAGGCAAGGAACCAAAATACTCTTTATTTGAATAAAAACATTTCATAGAATTCCAAAATGTCAAACATATAATTTTAAAATCAAAAGTATATTTTTAAATAATTTATATTAGCTATTTAATATATATTTTTTCTATAAAAATGTTTTCATTAATCTTTATGTCATTATTGTTTCATGATAATATCATAAAAGTGATATTATTTGTAAAATCCGTATTTTTCACTACTCAGGCAAAGAGTAACTATTTTCAAAAACTAAAAAAATAGAACCCAAATATTTTTTTTATATTTTGAATAAAACATATTTTAATTTCAAAAAATTCTATTTCTATAATTCACAATTTTTTTTATATTATTGTAAAAAATATAATGGAAAAATTATTTTACAATAAAATTACCCTTTGAAACTTTATGTATCCTCCATAACAATTTATAATTAATTTCATGTTAGTATATTTGTTCACACAATAATATATTATGTATTATCAGAAAAATATTTTAAATTTAAATGTTTATTTCGATAGAACAAACAACTCTTTAAAAACAGTTCTTTGAAAGAATAATCCTTTATAACAATGAATTATTTTATTAATATTAAATTTATTATTTATTTTCTAATCATTATATTTAATTAGTTAGAAAAATAATAAAATTTATGTATCATATTTTATTATAGAATTTATTTTCACTAATTGTTTTTTGTATTATTTAATGAGTATTTTTTGTTTAGGGATGCATGCAATGTAAGTTATAGAATTGCATAAAGAAGAATTATTTATTAGACAATCAATGTGTTACAAACTATGACCCAACTACATCATATTCATCTCATATTTTGACCTCTCAAAATCAATCATATAAATATTTAGTGAAGATAATATTGAGAGAAGACATAATGAATGAACAGAGTGAGCGGCTCCCATAATAGTTAATGGGGACAATCGCCAACCCGAACACTTGAGTTCTTAGTTCTCACTATTAATATGAATACAAATATTAATAAAATTCAATTAATAGACATAATAGATAGATGTATTCCCCAAATATAAAATACATTGGATAATAATCCTCTATAAAGATGGTAATGAAGCACACAATGGGAGAAAACATGAATTATGATCTATAAAAAAAATAATAATGAACTACTATTTTTTAAAATGAAAAATAAATTATAAAATAGATAAATAATTGAAACCATATTCATTTATATTATAGGGATTGAATAATTTAAATAAGAGGGAATAAAGTATTTATATACAATATAGGGGGACTTTATAAGAATTTAGAAAGATTTCATGTGGTTTATGGTGTAATAGTAGGATAATTCCATGTTATAGATTTATTAATTTCAATTTGTTTGAATTCGTAATTATACTCTCAAAATATTCAATTGAAAAATTAATTTTTTCTATTGAATTAAAGTTCATGGTGAAAAATTCAAAACAACCTTTTGAAAAAAAATAAAAACACATTCCATGTTTATAATTGATAAGCCTTATAACTCAAGTGTAGTTCATCATTTGGATAAAATACCACAAGAGGATGAGACTACATTTCATGTAAAATTATCATGTAATATAGGCTAAGGATAAGTTTCCTGGTGATATGAATCCAACATTTATCCATGAGGAAAAATTATACAGAGTTCAGAAACTACAATAGTCCATGAGTTAGATCCGAGTTTAGAAAGTATATATCATTGTGGACTGAGAAATTATAATGGGTATTTTATAAATGGTGTATTATAATTAACATGAGATTCAAATAATATTACATTAACCCTTTATGGGGTTTTAATATGATTTTAGGCCGATAAAATTTTACTCATATTTTCTTTTTTAGTGTAATCACACATGATCACACTAAATGAAAGATTTTTATTTTGCAGGGACTAGGATTCATTAATTACTCTCACACGAGTTTCTATTTCTATGGGAGTTATCTTGAAGATGAATCATCCCCCACACATGCAAAATATTCCCATGGAGTTATTCTTATGTAGCTATTTTTAAGGCATTTAATCTCACTCAAATTCTATTATTTTTAATTAATCACACGTGATCATTATAATTCACGATTTAATCACCAAATTTGGTCCAAAATTCCTCTGAATATGCCATGGAATCGTTTTAATTTTAATTTTAATGTTTTATAGCCCTTACATTCTTCTAAAAGTCATTGAACACTGAAAAATAAATTTAGAGTATTGTTCAAAATTAATTTCAAAATTAATAAAACAAGAAAAGTCATGAAATTAATCTATTTAAAACTTGAACTCAAATAAAACCCTATAAAATAAATATGTGATAATTTCTCATAATATTTAAAATTGGTGGGAATTAAATAATTTTATTACATAGTTAAATAAATGAAAATATATGCTCCATCAATACTCAACATATGGATTCTCTAAAGGCAGGGATCATCTCATACTCTTTAATGGGAGAAAAATGGTTCCCATATCAATGTGTGAGGATGCATTTAAGAAATTTCACACCACCCCTTTTATAGTGAATCTAGGTGTGAAAACATATTCCATGATCTAATTTGTTGATTTGGATGGCCAATCATATGTAAATGTGTTACTAAGTTCATTTCTCAATGCCTCAGCTGTTAGTAGGTGAAAACAATGAAATATGTTCCCACAAATTTGAGCCGACCTCTTGAGGTTTTAAAGTGAACATGGGATAATAAATTGAAGTATTTTGTAACTATACTTCGATAGTTATCACCTGGTCATGAAACTATTCAGGTGATCATTGAATGACTAAAAAATACCTCTCAATTTCATCAAATTCCGAATTATAATTTGATAGAGAGTTTGAGATGAATTTATATATATGTTAATATTAATTTTCATGGGGTACCCTAATGATTTTTTCTGACCATGTGGATAAATTTTTTTATTAATTTTGGTTGATTTTATTGGAGTATTTTGAAAACATGTTACATTTATGTATGACATTGATCCCCTATATTGATGGTTAACATGAAAGGTCTATCTAGTATCTCAAGGAAATGTTGTGAGATTTTGGGATATCTATTTTCTAGACTTGGGTTGATCACAAATCATTAGTAGAGTGTTCATACAAAAAAATTCCAAATTAATATTAGAATAAAACCTCTCAATAAATTTTATGAGTCATTTCATGTATCCCCTTTACTAGATGTTAATAATTGATTTTACTCTCATAGGGATAGAGTGAGTTCATTTAATGGAAAATAAGGTACATGTGACATATGAGTGCATGAGGATAAATGTAATCTAATAGATGTACCAAATGGATAGGAGAAGATGGCCTTTTTAATTCAAGGAATGAGACCATATATTCTTGATTTTATACCCCACATCATGGATTGAGGAGAATTTGACAGGGTGGTATCCTATCCATGTTATTTATCAGAATATTACAGACTATTTGAAGGGAATGTGAAATTTATTATCCCATAGAATTACCATTAATGATGGACCAGGTGCAAATTTTTTTCATATGTCTCAACTAAGGTGGTATGTCTATGACTCATTGCACATTATTGACTAGGGTGAGCTAGATGTATAGGATTACAAAAAAATTTACTTAATATTTGGTAACTATTATGGATTTCTAAGATATGATTGATATTGGAAAAAAATTCATTATTTTTTGTTAATAGAAATTTTATTATATTTCCTTATATTTGGTTATTCAATGTGTTTTTTGGATGTTTTAGAAGAAAATTTCCATTTCTATAAGTTTACAGAATATTTTTTAAATAGAAAAAAATTATGGTATTAATTCATATATATAATTTATTGACTTGAATAACCAGTTTCAATTTTATTTCATATCTTCTATTGTCTTGAAGGTAAATTATAATGGTTTTAAGAGGGTTGGAAACACACTGGTGTATTTTTGAATCACTATAAGAAAATATGGAAAAATAGAAAAGGGAATAAACTATATGGGATCTATATAGAGTTTTCTTACTGAGTTCCATAGAGAGTTCCCATGAACTCTTCATCAATCTGTATAGAATTTCCTTCAGATGAGATTTTTTAAAATACATTTTTGATATTTCTTGACCAGGTGTTGATGTAAGACTCCATGTAGAGTTCCAGAAGGTATTATTCTATATATAGTTTTGATATAGCAGTCTGATCCATATACCTGAATGGCCTGAAGGCCTTTATTTTTATTGATTTTTGATAACCCCCCCCTTCAAGGGATGATGGGGAACCCTTACATGGCCCGTAGGCTCAGAGATTACATGGCCCGTAGGCTTAGGAGATTACACGACCCGGAGGTCTTAGGGAATTAACCCAGACTATGTACAAGGAACTGCCCCTCCCTATCATCTGCATCATGATAGTAGCTCTCCACCTTTGCATGAGTGTCTGGCTAGGCTTCCCATGCAAGCACAGGCTAGTACCGATGGCCTAGCCATACCCTCTCATTCTGACAATCCATTTGGATCTGCTCTGGTGAGTGAATCTGCTCTGAATCCTCTTCTGTGGTTGATCCTTTTTTGTAGTGTGTTTTGGGCCTGCATTCATGTGGCCTAAAGGCCTGGGGGTGGACCTAAGGCCTTATGGTGTCCCAGAGGCCTTGAGAATCAACTGGCCTGAAGGCCTTGGTTGGCTCGAAAGCCTTGCAGGACCCGAGGACCTAATCGGTGGCCTAGATGGATGAATAGTTCAATGGCTATAGTACCAAATAGTGCATGCTACAGTACTGTTACAGTGCCTGCTACAGTATTGCTACAGTGCCTGCTACAGTATTGATACAGTGCTCGAGCAGTACCCTGTAGATATGCCGCCACCCAAATTTGATCTCGGGTCTCTTGGATGAACCTAGTGAGTCCTCACCAACGGGGCTGAGGCTCCTGTGCCTGATACATATAAGGTTTACTAAATATTCAACTTAGAGTTCATTTCCATATCAATTTAGAGCTGAGAGAAGATATAAATACCATATAAAGTTACAATGTAATGTTACAATGTTGAGTAACTGTGAACTCTATATCAATCCATGTAATGTTTTTTAAGGCCACATAGAGTTCATTTCCCACTTAGAGTTAAGTTCCTTTGTAATAATTTACATTTCACCCAAATATTAATCTAACACATCGATGCCCAATAGAGATATACACTATTTATCATGTGAAAAACATAATATAAAATGAATAAAACTCCACTATTGATTCTTTTAGTTTGAATAATAAATATCTAAAAAAATCCATAGATCCTTCAGATATTTTATGATCATTAAGGAAGGTAACAATGTGAATGATTAAATGATAGAAAATTTCATACGTTTTAAAATGACCTAAGTATATAGAATATAAAAACTATAAAGGAGGAGGAGTCTAATGCAAAAGGGAGTTTGATAGTTAAATGGTGAGTTCTGATGATTTTTTATAGTTCATACTAATTTCTTTTACTATAAAATTTTATTTTCTAGTGTGATAGTTCTGTATTCCCTTTTCCTCATTCCTTTATCTATATTACCTGTAAAATTGATTGGTAAACCTTGAGTGAATGGTTAAGGGGATAATATTTTTTTATAATTCTAGAGTATTTTACAAAATAAAAAAACAATTTTCTATTAATTTATTTGGTTTTATGTGGCTTTATGATACACATAAGTTTATACAAAAAAATTTGTAATTAATTTCAGTAATATTTATATACCTATTTCAAGGTTACTTTTGAAAGATGATAAATTATATTTTGATGATTTATTCAAGGAATATTTTTATTGATTAAAGGGGGGATTGAGCACACAACTAGAAAAACATTCATGGAAATTAGTGAACTATTTTGTGCCAATTCATAATACTTCTAACTTGGTCATGGGATATGTTATATCCAGAAGTATTTAAGGGAAACCAAAATAATTTTATTATTCTTATAAAAGAATAGATTCTTCCCACCTAAAATAAAAAACCTCTAAAAAGGATTTTCAAGTGATTATATTTTCTTTCAAACAGATACTATCTTACATGTTTGGAAGTAAATTCACCATTTTTTGATCATATAGATCTTGAGTAATTCATGAATATGGAAGAAGAAAAACTTATAATACTTTGGTTTATGTTGTTACTGAAAAATTAAAATAAAAAATAAAATATAATAAAGGAGTAATGAAACTGATGGTTGGCCACCTATCAGGCTTACCAAAATTACTAAGTTTTAAATTCCAACCAAATACTCCATAAATGATCATATTATAGGAATTAAGTAATAATTGGTTGATGGAGAATTTCTATGGTATGATTACATGGTTAAATATTTTGTAACATCCCATATAATATCTCATTTTAATCCCCAACTAATTTAAAGACTAAATTTTAAAAAAATATTATATTTGATAAGATCCATAAATTTAGAAAATATGGAATGATCAATTGATAAGGATATGTTTAATTATAACTGAAATTCAATTTGGTTTCAAATTATGTCACACACTTTATTATAGAGGAAACTTTATACCAAAAATAAAAAAATTAATGTCTTAGAGTCTATAATTTATTATCCCACATTTTTTATGTATTCACAAGAATTCTATAGACTATGTGAAAAATGTCAATTTCATTGAAATATTTCAAAACAATTAGAAATACCCTAAAATCCACTTAGTTTAAATGAAATTGTAATATTTTAAGGAATTAATTACATGGGAATTTTTATAATTTAAATTAGTAATTGTTACATCTTTCATATTGTGGTGTGTGTATCAAATGGGTGGAAGCTATGGCCATCAAAATAGATGATGCTAGAATTTTAGTATATTTGTAAAAACTAACAAATTTTATATGATTGGGTTTACAAGTGACATCATCCAGGACCAAGAGACATACTTTTTCAATAGGAGCATCGTGTCTTTGATAAGGAAGTGTGGAGTGCATCATAAGACCTAAAAACCCTATTATTCACATTCCATTGGCCAAGATGATGTGTCTAACATAGTGATAAAAGGAAATTTGGAGAAAACTACTAAAACCAATAGAAAATATTAGATCCAAAGGATGGATGACACTCTAAGAGCATAAATTATAGCTTATGAAAACCTTATTGAAATCAGTCCTTCTATGATGGTTTATGGAAAGGGTTGTCACCAACCTATAGAGTTAGAACACAAAGCCTAATGGGACCTGATAATAGTCAATCTAGACAAGTATAGAGTTGAAAAAGATATAAAACTATAGTTAAAATAATTATATAAAATTATAAGTTAATCTTTTGAAAAATCAATATTTTAAAAAGAAGTTAACAGAGTAGATCCTGACAAGTTTATTCAACCAATCAATTTTCATCAAGGGGACTAATTTTTATAATATAACTCAGAACTGAAACTATTACCAGGTAAACATTGTTCCAAATGGGAAATTACATTTATAGTTAATATAGTATATACATCTGGTGTTTGAAGATCATTGAAGAATGGATCAAAAACCCATTCACTATATATTGACATACATAAATAAATGTCCAGGAAAATTTCCTTAAGAAGTAGTGGAGGAGGTTACACTCCTCCATCAAGCCCGTCTCTCAAAACCATCTGGTTTTACCTTTACTTGACACTTTAGTTCATGTTTTTAGTTTATTTAAAATATAATTTACACATTAAATCTATTATAATTCAACGAAGAAACTATATCATTTATGTTCTTGAGAAATTTTTTAAAGGAACACTATTTTGTTAATCTCATGTTATAAAATATTTTCATACATTTTAATAACTTACGTTAGTGAATTTTTAACCAATTTTTACATATTTTATAAAATGTAATTTTTATTGTTTGAAAAATGGATTTCTTGAATAACTATAGCTTGTTGAGTAATCTTTTAAAAACCTCTAAGAATTTGAGAAACTTGTGTTGTAAACAATCAAGGTATAGTTTTTATTTTTTGAGCTATTTTTAATGAATTTAAATTCCCTTTCGACCTTTTCATTTTAACAATATACCCCAACTATGTTACAAAAAAAATCCCTAGTGACCTTTATCTAGAAGTTGATATTTTATTAATGTTGAATTCAAATACGGGGAAGGGATAAAGTGACCTGGAATAAGTTTTTTTATAGATATCATTTAGATAAAGAGATAAGTGATGAAAATTTTATGCTATTGATTTATGAGAAAAATCAAGCTAGGAATAAAGGTACGACAACCATGATATTATCAAATTATGGTTATGAATGTACTCTAACTTAAGAGGTAAAAATTACCTATATTTTCCAAAAAAATCAAATTTGAAAAAAATTAATATAGAAAACATGCTAGAAAAACATCTGAATGAAAGCTAAAAAATTACACAATGTGAGAAATAGGGAATTAATGTGTCATTTTTTGGTCAGAGTATGATGGAAAGAAGGGGTGGGGGGGAGGTTAATTCCATTTTAAAAATTAAAGTAAATACATCGATGAAATAATAAAAATCAATAAATAAATTTATTAAGTGAAATTAATATAGATTAAAAGAGTGATCATTGCAGAATAATATAAATGGAAAAGACAATTGTCAAAGGATTTTAGTAAATACTCTATACGAGTACTGAGATCTATTCCCTTAAAGAGTCTTGAGAGGTATGTATTACTCCCATGGAATTATTGGTAGGTACAATAACTGAAAATAAATAATACATATTCTTTTAAATAATGTATTCCAGAAGCCTTATACAATACTTTCTTTTAAGTATAGAAAGAGGGAAACCCACAGAAACTCACTTTAGTGGAAGTGAGAACCCAAGATCCCTTAGTTTTAGTTGTAGTGAGAACCTGAGAATAAGAAATAACAAGTTATTTTCATTTAATGAATCCATTATAACCCATTTTCAAATACCTATATTACAATTGAACAAGAAATATTGGTAGAAAGAAAGACAAATGTAAGAGGGAGAAAGAATCACAAAAACAAAGCATAGTTTAGCTCAAGATAAGTCTATAAGTTAAGTATTATAATCCAATTCTAATATGGGTTTATTTATAGCCTCAAAAGGTTCCATGATTATTTTGGAAGTCTTGAGATTCGAAAAGAGTTGTTGGGAGGTGAGAGAAGTCAGTGGGGGCTTACATGAAATATATATATTTATTGCTTATAAAAAGGTCACCGACTAGACTTTAGGGTATGGAAGTCATAAAAGATACTATACAAAAACTATAGGGTAAATTTTAGTGCTCACCAGGTAGTCTATGGGATCCAAGAATTACAAAATACTACTAAAAATCCAATCCGCTGTCTGGAAGCTTCCCATTGGGTGGTCCACTCCAATAACATAAAATAACCTTAAAAATTTCTTTCAATTAACATCTTGATTCAAAGGATTTTCTAATTAAATTCCTAGAATGATATAAAAAATTAATAAATAAAAAATCATAAAAATAAATTGTTTGAAAAACAATTAGGGTTTTATATCATTAAAAATACTAATAAGGTTGGATTTACAAAAATCTCTAACTTTTTTATGATATTAAACAATGAAAATAAATAAGATAATCTTTAACATATGATAAAGTTTATTTCAAAAAATAAATCTAATAATGTTTAATATTTCTAAAATTAAATTCAAATGATATTTTAGAATATTTTAAATTTTTAAAAAAGTATAACAAAACATTTGAAACATAAAAATAATTTGAAACCTTTAATAAAATGAATATACCATTGAGATCATAAGTTTTAAAACAATTGAAACCTAATTACAATTTGAAAACTTTAACTAGATGAATATACCATTAACAATATAACCTTATCACCCATTATTATTATCAAAAAGGAATGAAAAAGGTTAGATAATTAATGTATAATGAATTCATCATAAAAAGATATTCATCCATAATAGAAAATGTAAATGAATATTTAACAGCCCCTCACAAATGTTCTTAAAAATAGAAAAATCATAAAGATGTTAAATATCTAAAACTAATATATCTATAAAATATTAAAACAAATTGTAAATCACAAAATATCTGTCATTCTACAATATTTTTCAATATTTTTCACCGAATGCACTAATTCTTAAAAAATATATTTAAATTTGATGTACCAAAAAGCATAAATTTTTTATAAAGGTATCTCCCTCTAGAAAAATTTTAGAATTTAAAGAGGTTTTACTTCCCCTTAAATGGTATATATATTAAAGAAGACAATTCACCTTAAATAAATAATTTAAAAGAACAAGGATTAATAATTATATATAAAACACACAAAAAATAACTATTTGAAAGAAAAATGTACATAAGAGAATGAGATACATAGATCAAGTAATTTAAAAAATAAATATCAAAAATAAAGTTTTAAATTAATTGTTTTAAGTTCAATAGTGTGTGTCATATGCATTCAATGGATAACTCCCCATTATGAAAATCATAATACTCTAAAGCAAGGTTTTTTTGAAGATATCCTCTAATTGAAGATCTGTACTTATGAATTCTGGCAGAGTATCTACCTTTTTTTAATTTTATATCAAAAGAAGTGGTTATTAAGGATGATTTTATTAGTGGGTGTGAATGGAATCTGATTCTTAGAGATACTAATCATATTATTATTACAACACTTAATATGAATATGATCAAATCTGATCCCATAATTTAAGAGAGTGTTTTCATCCAAATAATTTGTATACAAAATCTACCTAAAATTAAATATTCCTATTTATCTATAAGTTGATCGATGGAGGTTTATATAATACCACTCCAAGATAATAGAGATTTTTAATTTAGGTGAAATGTACAACTTGTACTTTTCTTATCTATTATACATCCATCAAAATCAACATTAAAAAACATGTATGGTAAAAATATGTATCTTTTCGATAAAATGAAAAATTATTTATAGAAAATTTTAAACATATAAAATTAATTTAATATATCTAAAATGATATTATTTATTATTTTATTGAATGTAATATAAAAATAAAAACAAAAAACCTGACTTTTTCTTAGGTTATTGTAAGGTAATGATTTCAACCAATAATACCTCGATAAATCTTTTGGTCATAAATTTTACTCATTTCATGCGACATTATATTACATGAAGTACGTATAGATTTACTTACTTCCTTTGGGTGATCGATTATGAATTGTATTTAACGTTCATAATTGTATTTTCCTTGATTTAGAAAAATACCATTTTTATTTTGAGAAATTTGAAAAGAAATGAAAAATTTTAATTCACGTATAAAATTATTTTCAAATTTTTTTCACCTTAAATCTAAAAAATTTAGTATAATGATAGTATTTTTTTTAAAAAAATAACATCATTGATATAAATTTTAATAATTAAGAAATTGATTGAAATATGTTTTCAAAACAAAGTTTAATTGAGTTTTCTAATTTTTAAATCAGGTTCTAAAATACATTTATTTAAATAATCATTCAATGCATATGATCATGTTTTAAGCAATATTGATTCATTTCTAACATAAAAACATTATTTGGATATATTGAATCATTAAAAATTGGAATTATCTAACAAAAAATATTAAAAACCATTCAGAAAGAAACTTCTAACATCCATTTGAAAAAGCATACAATTTAAGTGGCCAACAAATGAAAATAAGATTCTAATAGAATAATTTCTTGTCATGGGTGATATGGTTTCACCATAATCAATTTTTAGTTCATGATTGTAGTCTTTGAATGTTATTATATCTTTTTTACTAGTGATCTTACCTTGATTATCTTACTTATTCCTAAAAACCCATTTGGTAGGGATAATTGGATGATGTCTAGGTCATTCAACAAGAGGCCAAACATTTTTACTTGTAAAGTGTCTCAACTCTTATTTCATTATAATTATAAAATTTTAATTGCTAATGAAATCAATTTTTTTGGGAATTAGGTGTGAAACAAAAGAACAATGTTAAATATCATTTAAAAAACATTATAGTATGGGAACAGGAATTAAAATCACTAATTCCATTTTATAAGGGATGTTATCTAGACTTCAACAATTCCATTGGTAATTGTATAGATGGTTGTTCTTCCACTACATCATGTTTTCTAGAAGTGTATGGTTCCTTCAATGTTATGTTTTCTTTTTCAAACTAAACACTGCCAATTTGAGGATTCCTTTAAGGAAAATTCCTATCAAATTTGATGTGAATTGTTTCTTAAATGATTTGGGTCCTTTTATTAAATATCAGATATACTTTAATTGAGTTATATTACCCAAAAAATTACCTTCATAGTATTTGGTATCTAATTTTACTACATTTTATTTGGTGTTAATAATATATCATTTACTCCCAAACACCATCAAATAGCCAACATTAGGTTCTTTTCCGTTATAAAGTTCATAGGGGTGCTTATTAAATATGGGTATTATAAAAACAAAATTTAATGTATAAAAAGAGGTATTGAACACCTTAAATAAATAATATAGAAGTAATTTAAATTAATTTTATAGATTTATTGAAATGTCATGAAGTGTTATATTTTTTATTTCAAGAAAACCATTTTGTTTGGGATTTCTATAAGAAGAAAAATATTGTTTATGACCTTCTGTATCACAAATTTTAGTAAAATTTTTTTGCTCAAACCATCCCATATAATCACTCAAAATTGTTATGATCTTATATCATTTTTCATTTCAATACTTTTTGGTATATTTAATAATTACATTATAAGCTTATTTTTTATCAGCTAAGAGATAAACTAAAAATAAATATTATATAATCACCGACAATTACGACTTTTTATGATTAAACTCCTATACTTGAAACAAGGGTTGGTACAATAATTTCATGTTGTAAATACTCAATGGTCTTGGATTTTGACAATTCGTTTTTAAATTCCAGGGAGGATTTTTGGTTCATTCTATGTTGGTAAGGCTCACACAAAATTTTATTTTGGAAAATATCATACTAGTTGGTTCCTATGGTGTTTGAAAAGTGTCTGTGTGATACAATGAACAATTTGTCTATGAAGAATTCATGAATCACTCTCTTCTGAACCCATATATTTAACATTTTACAAAAAAAAATTAAACAAATAAAAACAAACATTTTCTAACTGAGAGGATGAAATTAAATTTTTTTTGTGGGAATCAAAAGAATTGAAAACATCATTTTTAAATGAAACTATAAAACCTCTATCACATAATGATAAATTAATAATAATGTTTTCTTTTAACCCATTAACATATTTTTTTAATAATATTATAATTTTAAATACCAATGCTACCTATTTCAATGATCTTACTCATTTAGTCATCAATGAAAGTGGCATGTCTCCCATCAAGCTTTCCAAGATGGTTGGATTTAGTGTAGTCCCACACGTGTTTCTTGATATCCTATTAGCCATGTACACTGTTTCTCATTATACCATGATCTTGAGAAATCTTTTATATACAATAATCTAGAAAACAAATCCTTTGGCACCCAAATTAATTTTGGTCCACTACTGTAATCTAAAACTCATTTATAAACCCATATTATTTTCAAAAATATTTCTTGACTAAATTTATGGAAGAGAGGTAAACTCTAATAGTTGTACCATATCAAGAATTTTTATAATCAAATTAATAAATAATATTAATGTATTTACTACAACAATAAAAAAATTATTTTGAGATTATATTCTTATAAAAGTTGTTTTTAGAGGTACTAGATTGGTTTTATTTACCAAGATGATAATTATATTCAAAATGTTGTTGGAAACCTAGAATTTTATTTAATTTCTTCTCACATTTGGTGAACATATGAAGGTAATTCCTAATATCATTAATTGTAGATTATAATTTATCAACATTAATGTTTATCCATTAATTTTAAAGATAAATCAACCATATATTTTTAGATTTGATTCTTTTCAAAAACTACTTTATTTTACATCTTTTTAAGATCATTTGTTTTTTAGAAAGTTTATAAAATACATACTCTAATTGATATCTATCATATTAATTATCTTAATAATTTAAATGAAAATAATTAAAAGAATAAGTGAATGTATTTACCATATCACTCTACTATATTTCACTTATGAGACATTTGGAATTACTATAACTTGATTTGGTAGTGGAGAATGAATCCTCACTTGTATTCTGTGTGGAAACATTGAAGGACTTAATTCATTCATTCTTATCATTCATATTTTTTTGAATTTAGGGATCTCTAGTTTGATATTTCCATTATTATTTATTCCAAATAATGTTACCTTTATTTACTTATATTTATTATACATTATGGTTTGGATAAATGATTTCATTTTTGTCATGATCTTGTTCATATTTTTGGCCAAGTGTGAAATTTTGGAATAAATTATTGAAGTGTCACCATCGATTGTGTTGAAGGTAATTGTCTTCTTCTCCTTGACCTCCCTTTCTTATTTTTTGGCTCAACTCTTAATATTAATCTCATATGTCATGACTGAACTAATGTGTTCATCTAATGGAATGCTATTAATTCCCTTCACTAAATTAATTTTCTTTTACTTGGGTCATAAGGAAATTAGAAAAACCAAAAGTATATTATTTATAATATTTTTTTAAAGATCATCACCAATAGATTTTTTATCAGTGAAAATATCAGTAAAACATGTAAAAATTCAGTTATAGACTCATTTCGGTGCACAATATATCTTTTAAAATATTTATTATACATGTCATGTCTATAGTCTTTGAATTTATTAATTACCTTTTGTATAATTTTAATAAATATCGAATTTTTTTGTGTAGTTTTAAAAGTTTATATATAATTATTTTCATTGTGATATATCCCACAATAAAGATAATTCGTTGATTTTCCATCAAGCTAAATTGATGCTATATTATAAAGAGTCCATTTTTCCATTGATTCCATAGACGAAGTGTAACCATGCATACAAATTTTCTAAACATGATAACCTATGCTTATATGAAAAGTAGGCTATATATTTTGAAATAATTATAATATTTTCTTTTAATGAAAGGGGATCAATCCATTGGGTATCCTTCTAAATAAATACGGGTGTTAGAGGTAGTGGCCATCCATTATTATTGTTCCTTGAAACTATTGATAGTTAAAGATATAAGTATATAACTGATACCAAATACTGGCTCGAGTAGTATATAAAGAAGGGGTGAATGGAATTTTAAAAAATAATAAAAATAATAATGAAATTAAAGGATTATAATAAACAAATAGATAAAGTTAAATATATATTAATTAAAAGAGTGTGGATGGTAGAATAAAATAATCGATATGGAAAAATGATAAATGAGTGTGACCAATAATCAATATGATGACCTAAATAACCTCTTCTAAAGAGTCTAAAGAGGGTTGTATTAATAAAATGGGTTTATTATTATACAAGATACCTAAAATAAATAAGGAACTTTATTTTCAATGGCGTTATCATGGAACAAAATACAATAGTTTATTTTAAGTGGGGAAATAAAAAACCCACAATCCTTCACTTTAGGGGTAGTGAGTAGCTAAGAAACCTCACATTTAGTGGCAGTGATCTCTTAAAAAGAATAATGAAGAATATATTTTATTTACACAAACTCTTTATAGCCCACCTTCAAATATCTGTGTAATAATTGAATAAAAAATAACCGGTAAAGGAGAAAAACATGTAATAGAGAGAAAGAATCAAAAAAATAAAGCACACGTTATCTTAAGAGAAGTTTCAAAGGTAACTAATAGAAAATAATCCTCATAGGGGTGTATTTATATACTATAATAGTCCTAACCTGATTATGGAGGTCTTTGTAATTTAATAGAGAAACCAGTATATGAGAGAACACAGTGGGAGGAAATTTAAAAGGTAATATTTATTGTCTTGAAAAAATCCATTGGCTAGCTAATGGGGTCTACAGGAAACATCGTGGGTAAGGTAGTAGGACGGATACTTCCCATAAAACATTGGATATATAGTGGTTCTTGTTAGATATCTGGTGGTTTCTAAGAAGTGAAACATACTATGGGAAATACCAACGGCTAGCTAGTGGATTCCCACAGGGTGTCCAGTTCCATATCCTAGAAATGCTCTTGAAAATAGCCTCCAATGCACCTCTTGATCTCATATATAGTCCAATATATTTCATAAGATGATATAATGACTTGAATAATAAAAAACCGTAAAAAAAAATTTTTAGATAAAATTTATTTTTCCTTTTCATATAACTCCTAAGATTTTTAGAGGTAAAAAATAATTCATTATGATGTTCATGAAGTTAGACTACAGAATAAGCTGTAGAAGGGATTAGAGGATAAATGCAGTTGTGAAGGAGATGAAACATATTTTATAAAATTTAAATTCTATTACGAGAATTTTAAGAGATTTTTGGGGAATAAATACTAAATCTATCAAAGAAAGGACCATTAACTATTATTATGGAAGAAAAATAAATCCTAATATGAATAATATAATAATATTACCTACTAGATGAAATTAATGATCTATACATAATATTAGAGGAAGAAAAAAAATCATTTTTTGGAAACCCATCAAGGGAAATAGAGAAAGGGGGTGTTTATTACCAATGAAATCACAAAATTTGTGAGTTTTACTATGTAAATATCAAAGGGGTGGAGATAAATAAATGAAAGAGAAAGAATATGGGGGAATCCATTCTTGAAGAAAAATAAAAATCATCCATCACGAGTTAACATAGAGCCAAAACGTTTAAATCTACCTCAGAAAATTTCTCCATATAAACCCCTAGCATAATGAATCTTAATATCCATGAAAATCCCTCATAATATTAAAAAAATATATGAATAATTTGGTGGAGATGAAAACATTCACCAAACATAAATTGACCATTTCTTGCACTTGGAATGAAAAAATATTTTATTGAAATTTATACTTGAGCATTGAGTGAAATAACTTAGTAATGTTAGGCGTAAATTTTATTTATAGGATAAAATAAATGGAACTAAATTGAATATATTTAAAGAAAAAATTAAAACAATACCATTTAATATGAATGATAACTTTAGTTCCATGTTTCTAAAAAATAAATTCACATTGGCTTGTGTTTGAACTTCTCTTTAATAATCTTTTTAATATTAACTTGTTTTGGATTATAAAGATGATTTTTAGGGGAATTGATATAGGAAATAATTTCATCGCATATTTTTAATATTGATTTCATTTTATTCCCTAATATTAAAAAATTCATTGAGTTTCTGATTGTTTTGGAATAATAGGTCCATTTATATCTGTTTGGAAACTAATGCCCCAACCTAAACCACTATGTTCGATTCAGTGCACTATATGAACTTATACATGCCTTTCCATATGCAATAGGTTATTGACTAGAGGTGATGTCTGAATGGAAAATATTGGGAGACAACTCCCTCAATACGAGGTAAACATTAGTGTATAAATATAAGAAGAGAAAGAAAATAAATGAACAAATAATGAGTACATAATTAATGATATGAGTAATAGAATAAAAAATAAATATAAAACCATGTCATATCAATATGTAATATCAGACATATAAACCAAAACCAATATAAGATATCCCTATAAGAAGTGGATCAAAGTACAATTTAAGTATCTGAACTAAAATAACTACAACTATCTAGTTGGAGGTCCATATTGCAATTACCACATCATCCTATAAAACCTGCTCTACCATCCACCAAAGGGCCCATTCCCTTCATTGGATCCCTATCTATAAAATCTACAAGTTCAAGAAAATGTGCGAATAGTATGTAAGTATAAGACATAGTCAGGAACCACCAGCTTTTTTTGAAGAATGTTTTACTTTCTATAATTTATATACTTAGTTTTGAAAAGGAAAAAAAATTCTAAAAACTATTTTTACTAAAATTATATTTCCCAGGTCTTTTAGAATGTTTTTGTAGAAATTGTTTCACTATTACAATCTTAAAAATATTTCTAAACTGATGAATATAAACTATTTATACTAGGTTTATTCCATCAGACTGATTGAGTTTAGTGGATCAGATTAATGAAGTTCATTCCATCAAATTGGCATAATGTATTCCATCCGATCAGTGGAGTTTAGACCATAAATTTGATGAATTTTAGTTCATATGATTAAAAATGATTATTCCATCCGATTGACCGTGTTTAGTCCATCAGACTGACAATATTTATCCATCCGATTAATGAGATGAATTCTATTAGAGTGACATATTTTATTCAATCAGACTGACTGAGTTTATTATATCGAATTCATGATGATTAGTCTATCATACTGATGAAATTTAGTTTATCTAATTGATAAATTATAGTATATCAGTTTTATTATGTCCCATCTATCAAACTAATCATGTTTTTATCCAATGGAATAAAAATATTTTTTTTCACCAAATTACTACTATTTATAATTAGATTTTTAGAATCACATCTACGAGAAGGAATACTTCTACAAAATTATGGGGATTCTATCAAAGTGGAACCAGATGAAGATATACAGATCATACTTAGCTATCAATATGGGGATTATCCACATAATTTTAAAACAACTCTTAGAATCACTAAATATGATTGTTGGACATGTGCCTATAAATAGTGGTATATTCGATGATCCAGGAGTTAATGTTTTTTATGACCGAACCCATTGGAATAATTCTCTGATTTAATATATTGTTACTTACGATTTGTAAATATTCAGAGATTTTTTTTATTATATGGAATCCAATTGAGGATTTAACATTCCATAGAGCATTTTAAATTTTTATCCATTATGTACTGTTTGGGTTTTGATCGAGGGGTTTTTAGGGATTGGATGACCACTGATTCTGATCAATATTATCAAGGGATTCAGAAGATAGGAAGACATAGATGATTCTAATATTAATTTTTTAGGGATTTCTGACTATAGAAAGATAGACCTTAACGTTGGGCTAAAAGCTAGGGATACCAAACGTCAGGTTTTCTGACTTCCTTAACTCTTAAGGTTAAATAGAAAAAATATTTTATAAATATTTTTTAAGTCATTCATACTTTTGTATTAAGATATGTTTTTACTTTTATGTTATAAAAAATCTTTTTCAACTATGAATTTATATAGAAATTTTATTATATTAAAATTTTCTAAAATCTTACTTTATAGAAATAATGTGTTTTTAATTTATAAAATGTGATCATCCTAGGAAATCTATGTATAATAAATCATAATAAAGGATTTTGGGGTTTTTAGTTATTTCATGCTTTTAAAATTAAATTAACTACCACACTTGTATCCATTGATATACACTATAATACTATAATTGGAATCTGAGGAGGTTATACTTATTAGCTGTGTATTTTTTAATTTTTTATTTTGAGAAATTTTATAACATTTTACAACTTTTGGTGGAAATTTTTTTTATAGGTTTTGTATAAACTTATTTAAAAATTTATTTTATAAAAATATTATTTTTCTTATTTGTAAATATGGATTGTCTAAATTCTATAACTCTAGAAAATATTAATCCAAATAGACCATTGATTTTATATATGGATAATTATGATATTGTCGAGTTAGAGTGAAAACCATTTTTGTTAATATTGGAGAAGATAATTTTTTAATACTGATCAGAAATTATAAAATCCATGATAAAGAGCCTTCTATGATTAAAAATAAAGATAAACTTGAATATTAACTGAATTATCATGTATTAAATACTTTTTGTTGTTCTATGAAGATAAATATCTACATGAAAATATATACTTGTAAAGATGTGAAAAATATTAGGAAAATTTATAAGTTACTCATGTTAGAACTTCTAAAGTTATAGGAACAAGAATAGGTATGATGTGGGAATATTATCATGGTTCTAATTTTATTCTTTTTGAATCTATTTCTAAAATTAAATAATGGTTTATGAAAATTTTAAATAATTTACAATATTTTTGTGAAAATACCTTACTGATATAATTCTATTATAAATGATCATTGAAGTTATAAGTAGAGAATGGGAGTTAAAAAATCATCTCTAGATAATAGAAATAGGATAAACAATTTGACTATGGATGATTTAATTGGAAATATCATGAAGTATGAGGGTATAATAAAGGGAGTTTATGAGAATATAAAGAAACATAATGGTGGTGTTACTCTTAATACCACATGAAATGCTTCTAATAATTTTATTAGCTGATAATGTTTTAGATTTTTCAAAGAAAAAGAATCTTCAAGTAGAAGTTTAGAGAAATTCTTATAAAAAATCTGAGAATGAGTTAGATATTCTTGATAAGATAATTACATGTGTTTTTGGGAATAAATTTTTTTGATATAAGTATAAAAATATTCATAAGGATATAAATGAGAAGAAATATTCTTCTGAAGTAATATTTTATGAGTCCAAGAAGGCGCGTCATATATAAGAATATTGTCCCAAGATTGACAAAAAAAAAATAAGAATAGGAATTATTATAGGATTTCTAATTTATATAGACCTAATGGTATGAAAACATCAAAAGTGTGAGATATTTTGAGTGATTGTAGAGGTGATAGTTCATTTAAAATTTCATCGGATATTGAATGTGAATATTAGAAGAATATCAATTTCATTAAAGAAATTAAAAAGTATAATAATTAATTTATTTATAAGGTATATAATGAAACATTCACTAAACTTACTTTAAATTATAATTATCCTAATAGTTAAAATGAGAATAATTCCTTATATTAAGATGAGGAATATAATTCGTTAGAAGATAATAATATGTTACCATATTTTGAGGAAGTTTCAATATTTTTTAAATGTTTAGAAAGCCATAATTACCATGTTTCTAAATATATTAATGGTGTTTAAGGAAAAAATGTGAATGAAAATCCAAGATTATCTACACCTACTACTAAAATTTATAATCATTAAAAAGTGTTATATATATTCTAATTTTGAGAAAAGTAATTTTTCAAAATATTTAGAGAAATATAATCGTATAAAACTAATTTCTCAAAAAATTTAGAGGAATCAAATCTTGAGAAAACTAATTATTCAAAAAAAATTGAAAAACATAATTCTATCACAACATCTCTTGAGGATACAAATTTGGTAGTGAAACTAAATTATAAAATTATAAAATTGAAAAAATTACTATCAATGTTTACTACTGGTAAAGGAAATTTTGATAAAAAGTATAGATAGATAAAAACTTATATATATTTGTCTGGAATGGGTTTAATAATAAAAAATAAATTTTTCAAAACAACTATTTGTAAAAATGGGTGTCCCATTTAGTATAAAAATTCAATGTAGAGTAAATTAGAAAAATGGTTGCACTTTAAATAAAGTACCATATTTAGGCTTTCAAAAATCTTATGTTTCTAAAAAATTGACAACTGCTTATTGTAGTATTCTTGAATAGATATGGATTTAAAAAAAATTATTTTATAATTATTTGTTTCCCAATCATATTTGGGATCCAAAATACTAATAATTTTTTCTTTCATGAAAACAAGAAGTGTACCAACAATAATAAAATTTTCTACATGGATAGTGGAGGTTGTATAAATATAACTAGGAATAAGTATTTCATCAACAATATTATTAAAATGAATGTTGGAAATGTTACATTAGGTGAGAATTCCCATGGAGGAATTATTAGAATAGGTAATATTGTTATTCTTGGTAAATATTTGATTTAAAATTATTAATTTGTTTTAATTTTTAGGGAAAAACTAATTATGATATGTTAATTATGTTATAAGGATATATTGTGAACTTTATTAATGATAATGTTTCTATTAATAGTTCAAAAAATTAATTAATTCTGTAAAAAAATAAGTATGAGAATGTTTATACACGTGACATATAAGACCTTAGGATCCGAGATCTAACTTGTCTTAGTGCAATGGAAAATAAATATTGGTTATGAAATAAAAGATTAGGAAACTTTACTATTAGAAAGTTAGCTAAAATATCTAAGAACGGACTAGTTAAATATCTACTAGAGTTTATGTTTGATTCTTCTAAAGTTTGCGATCCTTTTCAATTTGGAAAGAAGCATAAGTAAATTATTAAATCTATTAGTTAAGTCCAAAATTTTGAGACTTTAGTTATTGAAGATGGATTTATTTGGTTCTAGAATAAATTTAAGTAATGGGGGGAAAACTATGTATATGTTTTAGTTGAGATTATAGTTGATATAGATGGTTTTATTTTATAAAAAAAGAATTATAAGTCTTTTTTGTTTTAAAACTTTTATATCCCATGTTAAAAATTAGAAAAATATATCCTTGATAACAATTTTGCATGATCATGTTAGAGAATGTTTAAATTTTGATTTTGAATAATTTTGTACTAAAAAGGGTAAATAACTAATTTCTCATGACATAGAACTCCACAAAAAAATTGTGTAGTTGAGAGAAGAAATAGAATTATTGAAGAAAATACAAGATCCATGATGAGTGAATACTTAGTTAGAAAAAACATTTGGGATGAATAAGTTTGTACAACCTACTATATTATAAATCACGTTTGAATAAGACCTTTTATTAGTAAAATTATTTATGATTTGTGGATTGGAAGAAAACAAAGACATTACTACTTCAATGTTTTTGGATGGAATGTTTTTATTATGAATACTAAACACAATCAATATAATTTTTAACCAAAATATAATAAGGGGGATATTTCTAGTTAATTATAAAACTTCTAAGTCCTATATAGTATTTCATAAAAATAGAAGTACTATAGAATAAACCGTATATGTTAAATTTTATGAAATTGATCCTTTTGTTTTCAAGAAAACTCAATTTATATCTGTAGATGTTATTTTAAAAACTAATTTTCAACAAGTTATGGAAAGTTCTTCAAATGAGAGAACAAATGAATATTTATTTTAATTTCGACCTCATGAAGAATTTCAACATATTATTTATGAACCAATATTTATAAATACAATAAATTGGTTAATTATTAGGAATCATCCTAGTGATAATGTCGTTAGTTATGTAGATAAACTTGTTAGAACTAGAAGCCCTTTAATAAATAAAGTTGAAAATTGTGTATTTTTATCAAAATTTGAACCTAATACTCATTATGAGGATTTCAGTGATGAATATTGGATAATATATATGAAAGATGAACTAAATTAATTCAAAAGGAAGCAAGTTTTCACATTGGTTGAATGACCTAAAGATACTTATATAATTTGATTAAAATAGGTTTTTCGAAATAAATATTATGTGAATGAAATTATAGTTTGAAATAATGTTAGAATTATTACAAAGGGTTATATTATACAAGATCACATAGACTATGAATAAAGTTATTATCCAATAACTATATGTAAAGCTATTTGTATTCTTTTAGAATATGAAACATGTTACGAACCATCCTGGGTACCCTGGTAAAATGATAACTAATCCGAACCTGACATAGACCGAAGGGTAGTCCCGATCCCCATGGATCAATGAATAGCACCTAGCATCATAAAACATGAAAGTGGGAAGGATTTTAAAACAAGACATAGTTTAAGTAAGACAACAAAGTCAATATGCATATAAAATAAACTCCAAGGGGAATAATGTACTGGAACATAAAAAGGAATTAAAATCCCAAAGAATTACAAACTAAGTACAAAAAATAGGGTTTACATCCCCAAGGTCCTTAAGGACTTAACTCACTAAGTCCCAAGGTCAAAAGAAGGATCCCCCTTTAAGATATCCATTTTCTTTTCCTGATCCTAGAAAACTATAATATAGAAACACCTGAAGGAAAAAAGTAGGGTTTTATACTATTCCCAATAGGATACCACCAAAGAATCCATAACAGATACCAAATATAGTTTTTACAAAGAAAATAGTTCAATTATCAAAATAAAAAGGTTTGGAAATTCAAGAGAATATTGAAAAAACTTTCTATATAAATTCAAAGTGATGGAAAATAATTTTAAATCACATTATTTACTTTACAAGATATGAAATATTTCTTAAAAAATGGATTAAAAAATATAGTCACATGAAATAATTTGTGTAAATATAATAAAGTAATGTAATGTTGTTTTACAAAAATATCATACATTTATATCTCATACATAAATTAACAAGAAAGAAACATTGTCATCTTCCAAGTAGTTATGATAGTATTAACCAACTATAATATTCCACACTCTCTTAGTTATTTTAGCAAAATGAGTATAATCATGACCCCAAACACTCACTATTGGGGACTCATCACCCTCCCACAAGGGATGTGACCCACTACTGGTATGTTTTATATCATTTTCATATCGTATAGTGTATCCAAATAAATCACCAACTACCTAAGGCTTTCATGAGATCTTACATGATGGAAAATTTATTTTAAGACTACATGAAATAAAATTAAATCCCAATTATCCATTTTAGAATGTGATTTTTTTCATTTAAATCCAAAATATATTTTAATAAAAAATATTTCCTTTTCACAAGAAAAAAAAACTAGGTTTATAATTAATCATTTTAATCCACATTCACAAGTTTTACATCAATTCAAAACCAATTCTAACTTTTCACAATTCATTTTCTCCAATTAAATTCAACAATTTAGTTGAAATACTTTCCATGAAAATCCAAAATTTAAATTAAACAATTTAAATTATCCAACTTCCATAAACACATCCTAATTCAATGGAATTAGGGATTTTCCAAAATTTCAGTCCAAAAACATTTCAAATATACTAATTCACTAGAATTGGATTTTATCAATTTAACTAAAATAATATTTGAGACATTAAATTTAAATCATCAATTGAAATAAATCTGGTAAGTTAGAAATAATCAATTTTGGCTAATTGGGACAGAACCACCTAGCTCTTCCTAAAACTCAAAAATCACAATGACACATGTTAATGAAAATGAAGGTGAAGAAGACATTGAAAATCATCCTAGAAGTATGATCCAAAACCTCAGGGAATAAATACATCAATTCCAAGATGATCCATTGAAAACCCAATGGAGGAGAAGGAGAGAAACATATAGAATGAGGGAGACCAATTACCTAGAAAACACACCGTAAGCGTAACGATGATCTAATGCCAACCAATTAGTTTTAGAAGGGTTGTGCAGGTTCGAGATCACTTGAAGAAAGAATTAGGTCGAAGAAGTTGAGATTATAGGGGAGGGAAAATAAATAACCCACCATACTACCTATTAAATAAACACGGTTGGGGTACTACACGACTTGTAATACCGATACAGTTCATGAACCTTTTAAATTTCATAACCGCAGAAAAACGCATCATCTTAACGTAAATTCATATGCTAAAAATTAAAAACTGATCATTAATTCCATCACAACGTATAGTGAAAACTCATGATGTGTACCCATCATAGTGTGAAGTCTATCCTTGCCTCTTTTTCAGACCATTACACGATGTGTATGCCTGTTACACGATGTCTAACCCTCTAGCAGTCCGTATGAAAAGTCGACTTAAAGGAAAGAATACAAAAAAATATCTAACTTCAAAGTGATGGGTATCCTATCAAGATAAAATCCACCCAACTACACCAATGAAATGGAATAACTAAGACAAGGTTTAAGGAATACCTATCATAATGGTAATGAGATGTTACAACCTCCCCACCATAAGGCCTTTCAATCCCTAAAAAGCATATGAGAAGCTTCAATGAAAAAATTATGTGGCCTCTAATCTCTCCTAAGTACCTCACATTATCACATATCATGATTATGAGAACCATGCTTCCATAGCATAAAAACCAAAGGTATCATCCTCCCATAATGTACCTTGGTCTCAGAATCAACTACTATGACTAGCCACATAGTCCAAGATAAATCATGTTTAATCTCAAGAATACTCCATCTCAAAACATGATATGTATATAAGAGAAAAATTATTAGTTGTGATACATGGAACACATTATGAATTGATGTTTGGTGTGGTTGAAGTGATAAACAATAACCAACTTTCCCTTCCAGCTCAACAGCCTCAATAGGTCCCACAAAACAAGGAGCAAGATTCTCTTGCCTCCCAAGCCGTCGATGACCCAAATGGTGTGAAAATTTCAGGAAAAACTGGTCACCGAATAACAAGTACAACATTTTATGGTTTTGATCAGGATAAGACTTATATCTTATCTGTGATGTCAAAATTATCTGATGAATCAGCCGAATCTTAGCTTTCGTCTCCTACACCAAGCTTGATCTATCCAATGAAATTTCACCAACCTCCGACCAGTACAACAGATATTTACAAGGATGAACATACAAGGAATCAAAAGGATCCTTCGAGATCATGGTATATTAATTTTTTTATAAGAGAACTAAACCGGCCCCGAGTGATCATCCCTATCCTCACCAAAGTCGATAAGAGATGCATGAAGCATATCCTTAAGATTTTTTATAGCTTTCTTGGTATTTTTATATGACTACAGATGATAGGCTATGCTCAAATGAACCAAAGTTCTCAGTGCCTCTTTAATCCCTATCCAAACATGATAAGTAAACCAAGGATCTCTATCAGAGAATATAACAGATGAGACTCCATGAAAATGAACAATTTATCTTGCATATAGACATCCCAACTCCTCAACATTGGCTATATCATGAATGGGTATAAAGTGAGACGACCAGGTTAGTCTATAAGTCAAACCCCATATCACATTCTTCTTTATCTGGGTATGATTAAACCCAACCACAATTTCAATAGAGATATCTTCCCACATCCATGTAGGGACTGAAAGTGGCTGAAGAAAACCTAAAGGTTTCTGGGGATCGACCCTAACCTCTTGGAACATATAATAATAAGATACTAACAAAGCAATGTCCTGCCTCATCCCTGGACACAAGAACTGCTGCTGCATATCATAGAACAATTTTTTGGTTCTTTGTTGCACTTTCCACTAGTAATTATGATATCTACCCATTAAGGCCTTATTTTCCTCTAAAGAAACAAAAAAGTGGTTATGATAGAATAGAACACCCTATTTGTAGAACGACCACTGGGAAACTATATCCCCACCATAAAAAGAGTCTCCAAAGATATGGAATTCATCATCAAGCTATTGATCTTAAATAATAATCTCATGAAGTGAGGATAATAACTGAATTCTCTATAAATAAACCTTATCCTCATTCTCTGAAACTATGATATGCAACTTGGAAAAGAGATCCATAAAATTCTACTCTTCTAAATATTTCCCCACTTCATGGGTTAGAATTTTCCTAATTAATACATCTGCAATGAAATTCCATTTCCTTAAGGTATATTAAATTTAAATATTGGATGAAGAAAGGTACTCCACCCAATGCCTATAGAGAAGGGTCAAATATTTTTAAAAGAAGATACAACTCAAGATTTTGTGGTATGAAGACATGGTAATCCTTTCTTAATAAAGGTAATTCCACCAACTCTTCTACGCATGAATCAAAGAAACAACTTCAAGAACATGGGTATGATAATTCCTCTTGTGTTTCCTAAGCTAACAAGATCTATAAGCAACTACATGGTCGCCCTACATAAGAACACAACCCAAGCATGAACCCGATGCATCATAAAAGACTACATAGCCCTACCATTCCTTTGGAAGGGTCAACACATTTGTAGTATTCAAAATATGTTTCATCTCAAAAAATAAATTATAACATTTATCATCCCAAGTAAACATCACCCCTCCCAAGTTAGGGAAGTCATTAGAGAATCAAACATTGAGAATCCTATCATGAACTTGTAGTAATATCCGGATAATCCCACGAATCTCTGGATCTCGAAGACATTCCATGGTCAATAACAACTCATAATATCCTTCACCTTATTAGGATCAACTGATATACCATATTTAGACACCACGTTGTTGTACCTCTCGTATCCCCTCGTGGTTTAATTTTCATGATCACAATCACTTTCATGTTTATCTAACATTGTTTGAAGTGTTTTTGATTGAAAGGCACAAGGTTGCCAAGAAGTTGGCCCAAGAATGGACATCAAATGGACTGAAATTCAGTCCACCGGCCAACCGGTGTGATAGCACCGGCCAGCCGGTGGAACTGGCAGAGGGATTGACCACTGCCAGGTTCCACCGGTCGACCGGTGGCTCTGTCACCGGTCGACCTGTGGCATCCAGCTCAAATAGTGTTTGCTACTGTCTTGCCACCGGCCAGCCGGTGGCTCCTCCACCGGTCGACCGGTAGAGCCTGGATCAAGACTCTTCTTCTCTACCAAGGCACCGGCCAGCCGGTGGAGATGTACCGGTCAGCCGGTGGCCCCTGGACAAGAATCCTATTCCTTTTTGCACACACCGGCCAGCCGGTGGGACTGTACCGGCCAGCCGGTGGACACAGTCAAACTAGCCGTTGGGCTGTTGACCAGCCTGCCCACTTGGCTCCCAACGGCTCTTTTAGCCTCTCCAACGGCTCCGAAGCCTCCCCAAGGGTTCCATGCCTATAAATAAAGGCCAAGGAAGCCCCGGACATCAACCGGAACTATTGTGAAGCCCACGGACATATTTTGCATCAATTGGCCAACCTCCGGCGACTTCCTCCAAGGGAACCCCAAGTGCTCCAACAACTTCCACATCCAAGGAGCTCCTTCAAAGAAGCTTGGAAGCAGCCTTCAACATCTCCAATCATCAAAGCCGCCCAAGGCTTCTCCCAATTACGGTTTTTATTGTTTTATCTATTTTGAGCTTTAAAATTGGGTTTGTGCCTACAAACCCCAAACCCTTTTCTCATCCCCCTTTCTTTTGGGTTTCACACCACCACTAAGGTGTGAAGAGGTTCACAAGCTTTTCCTTTAAAAAGCTTGAGAAAAAGGTGAGCTATCCTTCACCTGTAAGAAGGATAGTGGGTTCTTGCTAAACCATCAAAAGCAAGTGGGTTCTTGCTAAACCACAAAAGCAAGCTGTAATAGGTCCTAGTGCTACCTCAAAGCCTAGTGGGTTTCTTGCTAAAACTATTGAAAAGCAAGCGGTAGGAATCTCTCAACGGTTGAGTTGGGAGCGGAGACGTAGGCCGGGTTTTGGCCGAACTCCATTATCAATTTTGTGTGTCTTGCCTTCTTTATTTCCGCTGCATCTTTCACTTTGATTTTAATTTGATTATTTTTTTTTAAAAGGCAATTCACCCCCCCTCTTGCCATCTATCCTTCTCGTTTGTTCCGACCCATCAATTGGTATCAAAGGGGTAATTTGAGTAATACCTTAAAAGGTTTCAAATTCAAAGATCCATTGTGATGGCATCCACCTCTTTCGCCCCCGAGGGCTACTCATTGGGTCGGGCTCCATTTTTTGATGGGACTGACTATAATTATTGGAAAACCCGCATGACCACCTTTTTAAGAAGCATAGGTTATCCAATTTACAAAATTGTCATTCAAGGTTACACTTTGTCTACCCCCGACGAATCCAAATGGACCCCAGCCGATATTAGAAACTTTGAGCTTGATGGCAAAGCCATGAACGCTCTCCATTGCGGATTAGATAGAAATGAATTTAATCGTGTATCTACTTGCTCATCTTCACATGAAATTTGGAAGCTCTTAGAAGTGACCCATGAAGGCACTAATAAAGTCAAGGATACTCGGTTAGACATGTACCGTCAGGATTTTGAGTCATTCTCTATGCATCCAAATGAATCTATTTCTGAAATGTTTACTAGATTTACTGACGTCTGCAATGGAAGGAAATCTCTTGGTGATGATATTTCTGCAGAAACTATGGTCAAGAAGATCCTATGGGTCCTTCCGAGCTCATGGGCACCAAAAGTGACGGCGATCCAAGAAGCTAAGGACGTCAAAAATATGCCGGTAGAGGAGCTCATTGGATCTCTAATGACATATGAGATCACAATGAGGAGGCAAGCTCAAAAGAAGGGCACACCAATCAAGACACCAAAGAACATGGCCCTCAAGGTACAAAAAGAAGTAAGCTCCTCCTCATCCTCTTCCTCCTCATCTTCATCATCTTCAAGAGGCGACTCGGAAATGGAGAATCTCGCCCGCCAAATGAAAAAATTCATGAAGAAGCACAAGAAGAAGAAGCAATCTCGCAAGGCGCGAAAGCAAGAACCCACCGCAAGATCCGAGCCCAAGGTAAAATGCTACGGGTGCGGCCAAAAAGGGCATTACAAGCCCGATTGCCCACTCAACAAGAAACGGGCCACGCAAAAGGAAAAAGGAAAGAAGAAGGTCCTCAAGGCGACATGGAGTGACACCTCCACATCATCCTCCTCCTCCTCCTCCTCGAGCGACAACGGTACGAAATGCCTAATGGCATGTCATGAGGTAACATCTTCCGACTCCTCATCCTCTTGTTCTTCAAATTCAAATTCTTTAAATCATTTATCCTATGAGGATCTCCAATACGCTAGAGACCAACTAGAAAAAGGTTTTCATACTTTATCGTCAAAATTTGTTGCTTTAAAAAAGTCTTTCAAAAAACTCTCCTCCGAAAAAGAACAACTTCTCAAAGAGAAGGAGGAGTTGACCCTAAAAATCCAAAACCTCCCCGATGTTGATTCCTTGGAATCAACCATCAAAGACCTAAGGGAGACCCTAGCCAAGTTCACCCAAGGTGAACAAAATTTGAAAAATATTCTTGGTTCCCAACGTATATCCCGAACCACCAATGGACTTGGCTATACCAACCGAGCCTCCTCCTCCCATGCTCAAACTGTTTTTGTAAGGGGGAGCTCCGATTACAAATTTTGTAATTATTGCAAGAAAACCCGGGCACCTTATTTATGAATGTAATTGTAAAAATGCTCGGTACGGCCAACCAAAGTCTATTTTCTTTTTGGAAGAATTTTATAGGAGAAGACCCGCTATGAGACAAGTATGGATTGAAAAATCCCTTCTTGCGAGTCTCTCCGGGCCAAAAATTGTTTCCTCTCCCCGGTGATTTATTGTTTTTATTTAGGGGGAGTTAGGTTTGTTTAAGAATTTTTGTTTTATTCAAACTTTCAATTTCAACTTTTGGTTTCAATTTTCAAATTTTCAATTGGTTTTTGATTCAAAACTTTCAATTCAAACTGTTATTCAATTTTTCTTTCAAATCTTTCAATTTCCAAAATTTCAATTGATTTTCAAATCCCATCCCTTGTTTTTCAAAATTTCCCTCAATCAAGTTTTATGCCCCATTCTATTTTGATAATCACAAAGGGGGAGAAATTCCTTGATTGATTGGGGGAGAGTCTTCTCTATCATGCTTTGATTTATTTTCAAATTATCCTTTAAGAATGTCTTTAATTTCAGTATTTTACTTTGATTGTTTCGGTGATTGTGATCATCAAAATAGGGGGAGATTGTTGTACCTCTCGTATCCCCTCGTGGTTTAATTTTCATGATCACAATCACTTTCATGTTTATCTAACATTGTTTGAAGTGTTTTTGATTGAAAGGCACAAGGTTGCCAAGAAGTTGGCCCAAGAATGGACATCAAATGGACTGAAATTCAGTCCACCGGCCAACCGGTGTGATAGCACCGGCCAGCCGGTGGAACTGGCAGAGGGATTGACCACTGCCAGGTTCCACCGGTCGACCGGTGGCTCTGTCACCGGTCGACCTGTGGCATCCAGCTCAAATAGTGTTTGCTACTGTCTTGCCACCGGCCAGCCGGTGGCTCCTCCACCGGTCGACCGGTAGAGCCTGGATCAAGACTCTTCTTCTATACCAAGGCACCGGCCAGCCGGTGGAGATGTACCGGTCAGCCGGTGGCCCCTGGACAAGAATCCTATGCCTTTTTGCACACACCGGCCAGCCGGTGGGACTGTACCGGCCAGCCGGTGGACACAGTCAAACTAGCCATTGGGCTGTTGACCAGCCTGCCCACTTGGCTCCCAACGGCTCTTTTAGCCTCTCCAACGGCTCCGAAGCCTCCCCAAGGGTTCCATGCCTATAAATAAAGGCCAAGGAAGCCCCGAACATCAACCGGAACTATTGTGAAGCCCACGGACATATTTTGCATCAATTGGCCAACCTCCGGCGACTTCCTCCAAGGGAACCCCAAGTGCTCCAACAACTTCCACATCCAAGGAGCTCCTTCAAAGAAGCTTGGAAGCAGCCTTCAACATCTCCAATCATCAAAGGCGCCCAAGGCTTCTCCCAATTACGGTTTTTATTGTTTTATCTATTTTGAGCTTTAAAATTGGGTTTGTGCCTACAAACCCCAAACCCTTTTCTCATCCCCCTTTCTTTTGGGTTTCACACCACCACTAAGGTGTGAAGAGGTTCACAAGATTTTCCTTTAAAAAGCTTGAGAAAAAGGTGAGCTATCCTTCACCTGTAAGAAGGATAGTGGGTTCTTGCTAAACCATCAAAAGCAAGTGGGTTCTTGCTAAACCACAAAAGCAAGCTGTAATAGGTCCTAGTGCTACCTCAAAGCCTAGTGGGTTTCTTGCTAAAACTATTGAAAAGCAAGCGGTAGGAATCTCTCAACGGTTGAGTTGGGAGCAGAGACGTAGGCCGGGTTTTGGCCGAACTCCGTTATCAATTTTGTGTGTCTTGCCTTCTTTATTTCCGCTGCATCTTTCACTTTGATTTTAATTTGTTTATTTTTTTTAAAAGGCAATTCACCCCCCTCTTGCCATCTATCCTTCTCGTTTGTTCTGACCCATCACACGTTTCCCCAGAATCTCACCTCACAAATCCAGAAATCACATTTTAAGAGCTTGGCATGGAGTTCGTGACTTCTTAGCAATCTCATAAATGTTCTCAGATGATGCACATGTTCCTACTCGGATTTAGATTAAAAAGGATGTAGTACCGAAAGACCACTAAAAAACTATCTAGATACTCATGTAAGATCTTGTTCATAAAATCCATGAAAAAAAATATATTTTGTTATACCAAAGGGAATAACAAGGTAATCATAATGGCTTTTTCTGTTATGAAAGGAAGTTTAGTAAATTTCAGATTCTTTTATCCTCAACTGATGTTAACCACACCAAAGATCGATATTTGAAAACCTCTTCATACCTTTCATCTTATCGAACAAATCATTAGTTATTGGAAACAAATAATTATTCTTTATCATGAATCGATTGAGTTTCCAATAATAAATACATTGGTGAGGATATCTATCATCCTTTTTAGTGAAGAGAACTGGTGTCGCCCAAGTAGAAACACTTGGGAATATAAAGCCTTTATCAAGAATATCACTCAACCACGACTTCTACTCTTTTAGCTCTATTAGTGTCATGTTATAGGATAGAATTGAAACTAGTTGAGTACTAGGCATTATGTCAATAGAGAACTCAACTTCCCTTACTAGTGGAAGACCATAGAAATTTGAAGGAAACACGTCGATACACTTTTCTCAAAAAACATGACGACGATTGGAGGGATATCATTACTCAAATATTCTCACTCCAGATCAAAAGAAAACAATGATATCACATTCCATAACTCTAGATAAGAATATCCAAATCTAATAAACCTCAGGTCCCAATCCCCTCGAAATACAAGAGATTCACCACTAGGTGTATTAAAGTAGACTTGTAGAAGATAAAAATCAATCTGGGATTTATCGTAAATTCTCCAATCCATCCCAAATATAATACCAATATATTTTATATTAAGAACCAAAAAAATACAATAATATTGACATCTAAAAGAGACAACCAACAAGAGGGACTATGAAGACCATGCTATATTTTTTTAAAAAGGGGTGTTGTAACATCCATTGGAAAATATAATTTCTCCAGAGTAAGATTAAGTTGATTAAAAATAGAGATTCAAAATAAATGAATGAGATTAACTAGTATCAAATAAAAGAGTCACTAATTATGATTCTATAGTAATTTTACCTTTCACGGTCACTGGAATCATGTCTGCTTCCTCTAGAGACTATTCCACTGCGTGAAGAAGCATCGTTCTAGATGCTTGTGGCCGGAACCCTTTCGTACAAGAAGCATCTAGATTCCATATAGTTTTAGGAGGAATTGATGATCTTGTTCCACTATGTGGAGTAGAGAAATAATGGAAGAATCTACATAGGTGTCCAAAATAGCCACATGAGCAACAGTTCTTAGGTTCCTTAGTGAAAAACCTCTTAGAATGTCTTGGTTTTCCACATTGATTGGAAGTCAAATAACTTCTTCCTAGAGTATTAGGAGGTCTAGAAAGACTTTATCATCAAGAACCACAATGATTTAATTTTCATTTGAAGGAACCAACACTGCCACTGGGAGAACCACTGTGACTTTCCAATGAGGTTCATTTAAACCATCATCACCCTATCCAACACCTCAACATAAGTTGGAAACATTAGTAAGAAAACATGAGAATAGATATCTGATATAATTTCTATGTTGAAGCATCTAGACTTCATCCTTTAATGAGATAAAATCTTAGGATAACATTAAACCAACTCAACAAAGTGATTTGAATAATCAGTCATGGTTTTTTTGGCCTCCTCAAGCTTGAAAAACTCCAAAGCATTGACCAACACCACTGACTCTGAATTTAACTAGTCAGTGAAAATAATGTTGAAGTCCTACCACTCTAATACCTCATGCTTTCCTGTTGTCACCATTGTTTCCCACCATATCCTTCTTGGTCCTTCCAATAAAAAGGTGGAACAATTTACCTGTATTATGTCTTTTTTCTTTCAAGAACTCAAATAGACGTTCTATTTTTCTCAATAATTCCTCAGCATGTTTAGGATTAGTGGATCCATTGAAAATCGGGGGCTTCAGGTGAAGGAACTATTGATAATGGTTATGATGAATATCCCTTTAATGATCCATAGATGTAGCCTAAATGGGAACTAGTGGTGGTGCCCTTCCTAGAGCATGAACAATTCACACAATCACCTCAACTAGATTGAGGTCCATTGGAGGTTTCGATAACTATGGTTTAGTAGATGCTTCATCTTAGATCTAATTTCATATCATATATAAGGAATGATTCTAAAAAATATCAACAGATTGAATAGAGACATTAAATTAACAATCAAATAGAGAAATAAGGAAAATTATTTCCAACAGATGGAACAACTTGATTTGGATTCCACTCTATCCAAACCAGGATAGGGAAATGACTAGAACTAATCTATAAGACGTCCTTACCTAAAAACCCATGGAATCTTATGGTTCATTATGCTAAGATATGTCCATGCACTCAATTACAACTACCTCCAATGCCCTAAAAAGATTTCAAAAATTCATACCTAATTTAAGAAAAAAGATCAATGGCCTTCTTTGATACCACTTAGTCACAAACTAACTGGGGTACCCTAGTTACTTGATAACTGAGCCGACCCTGAAATAACCCAAAGGGTGTTCTCGATCCCCACTGGTCATCGACTAGCACCTGTCATCATACAATGTGTAAGTGGGAACGATTTTTCCACAAGATATAGATGAAGTAAGACATGAAATTCGATATGAATATAAAAGAGAATCCACTAGGAGTAAAGCACTATAATATAACAAGGAATAAAAATCCCAAAGTACTAAAACCCTTGTAAAAAAGGGAAAATAGCCCCATGGCCCCAAAGGACATGACTCACCAAGTCCCAAGCTTAATAGCTAGACCCATTTCCAAGATATCCCATTCCTTTTCTTGAACATTGAAGAAGAAAGTCTCCCAACACCCCAAGGGAAAAAGTATGGTGTGAGCTTATGCCTGGTATGATATGTAACACCCCAGGTAAATAAAGAATATGAAATTTTCACATTTATCCATTTTTTTGAATAAAATATTAATATTAATTTAAAGGTATCACTATGCACGATGGCGTACCCAATACGCAACACGAGTTTCTTGGGAATCTTACGTTGCACTCTAATAATAAAATAATATTATTTTAAATGGTAGTTAATGCCTGGTCGTTGTAATGGTGGGAATGAATAGAGCTAACTACAAAATGATTATATATTTTTTTCAAATATTTTTACTCTTTACAATTAATGTTAGAGGATTAAAAATGCGAAAGAATCCAATTTTAAGCGTAAACATTCTTATATTCTTTAAAAGGTCGATTAACTGCCTTTTTATGGAGAACCAATTTTAAATCCACTTTTTGACAATTTTATGTGTCATATTTGACAAAATAAAATTCTTCTTTGTAATCGGGACATCAAAATTTACTTTTGTAAATTTTTGGTATTTTCCCGATAAAGTTCATTTTTTAATGAATAGTGAAAATGTTGTATTTTAATTCAAAACAACTTTTTAATATAATTTATTTATATGATTAGATTATCTTTTGAATTTGTTTTAAAGTGAAATTATAATATATTTTTGCCATTTAATCCAATAGTGGTCATTGGAATTAATTTCACTTTGAAATTGGACTTAAACTAGTGTCAATGTTTTGATATATTTTGTTTCATAAAAACACGCTATTTGTCATGGCAGCGGGAATTAATTATTAAATTAATTAATGAAACTTATACGATTTGAATTTTTTAAAATAGAAATCATTTTTGAATTCGGAATATTAAATATAGCTTAGGGTGAAGTTTTGGTATTATTATGAAAAACTTCAATTTTTGATGAATAGTGAAACCACTAAGTGGTACTTAAAAAACTGATCTTTCGTTTAAATGAAACATTACCACTTTTGTGTTTTGAATTTCAAAAATCCGACATATATGGTTGTAATTAGTAAGTAAAATGTGGTTCAATTGGATTAAAATAATTTTTTGGTGAATAGTGACTTTTATGTTTTTAATCGCGATTAGAGGTAATTAGTGTAGTTTAAGGTAAAAAAAATGTTTTAATAATATGAAATGAACTAGAAACATGTCCTACCCTAATTGGATGTGTCATGGACGACCACAAAAATCCATGGGTCAACTTGGGGACCCCATGGAGCAACTTTTTTTGGAAAATGACATGAATACCTTTTTATTTAAAGTTAAATTTAAAATGTCACAAACATGAGATGTTTTACTAAAACAAATTTTAAATGGGGTTATACAAGTCATATGTTTGACTATAAATATTCATTAGAAATCTAAAAAAATTACCTACATCATGATATTTTTTTTATAATTTTTAGACATTAAATAAATTAAATTATTTATGACATCATGACGATGCATCAATTACCTCATTAATAAGGGATTTAAATAAAATGAAAAGATAATGTTAAAACTATAATTTACACTTGTCACAAACCTATTGGATGGGTGGATTTCGAACCCTTACCAACTTATCCTCTAAATACATCAATGTGGGACCTTTAAAATCCTAAAATCATTTGAAAATAAAGTAACATTTTGTGACTTTCCAAGAGTGCCCCTCCTCTCCTCTTATAAAAGGCCCCCACCTCTACCACCATACACACACATATAAAGCCTTGGGATAGGCCAACCCCTTCCCATTTCATCTCTCAACATCCATATATTCATCATTTAAGCCTCACATTGGGCATAATACTTTCCAAGGAATCCTTTGAGCTCAAATAAATGGAAGTTACCCGATTTAAAGGTAATGTCTTCCCTTGTGTTCATTTGTTTTATTTTGCTTCTCCAACCCCCTAAACTCTTTTTCTTATTTTCTTTTGTAAAAACACCAGTATATTAAATATACTAGGATGTTTTTATGTGATGTATTCTATCTAAACTTACACACACCTTCGTCTAATGGTTAAAGAACATACTGTTTCTGTGGATGGAGAATTACTGCCTCACGAAATGATGATTGTTCAATATTCTTTTAACACCTTCAAAGGTCCCACATATGTCATTAACGAATAAAATCACTTTGACAAAATTTTATTGTTCAGGAGATTAAATAACGATTGAGTCATGTCGGACACGAGGTAAGGGATCTGACCCCTCTCTTTCTTTTGAAGTACACTCTTTTATGGCATTCCTTTTAAGCTCATATTTATTATGATTGGGATGTTCTTTTATATTAATCATACATTAATTTTTATGTTAATATGATGAGATACCCTATATTCTCTCATCAATCCATTTAGGATGTTTTGATTGGCGCCGTTAGGCTGTAGAATTTTCATAAGAGATCCAACCTCTCTCTTTCTTTTTAGGTACTCTTCTTTATGTCACTTATTTTAAGCTCCTCTTTGTTATGTTGGGAGATGTTATTTTATATTCCTCTTTCTGAAAATTTTATTTTAATATGGTGGGAGACCATATTTGATCTCATAAATCCATTTTTGGAAGTTTTCAGTGGCGTCGTTAGGCTGCCGAGTTTTCGTAAGGGATTTTTCATCTCACTTTTATTCCCATGAGATTCATGCTACATTTTCCAATATTTCCTTTTGAGTGGTGTATGTACTCACAATTATTATACTATTTTTTTTAACATACTTTCGTTTATTATTATTTAAATCAATGTTGTATAGTCCTTCTTTCATGGGGTGTACGTTTCGAAAGTTACCCAAATCGGTAAGGGAACCTTTCACCCTCCTCTTTTTAAAAGACTTCTTTTGTTATGTCTTTTAATTTTCATCTTATTATGTGGGGATATGTTATTATATATACTTATTTCAATAAATTTTATGTCCATGTTATGAGATACCCTTTATATCTCTCATCAACTCTTTTTCTAAAATTTGATGTGACGCCGTTAGGGTGTCAATGGAACTTCATAACCCAATTTCAATTTCTTTGGGTTCAACATGTAGTTATTGAATATGTCATCCTTTGAATACGTGTGAATGACCTTGGATTGTTTTACACTTAATATCCTCTTATATTGGGAGTATTTATATTTTTCACACATAATTATGAGATTCATTTATCCTTAATTTAAGGATACCTTCTTTACAGGGGATTTCATCTCATTTTACATTTATATTGAGACTTCATTTTTGTTATGCACCAATTCACTCTTATATGGTGTATATACTGTCCTTTGGAATATTATATCATGAATTCCTTTATTCTCATAATATTATAATGTTATTATTAAATGTTATTCTTCAATTATTGTATTCAATTGTATCTCATTTTGTTTTAAACCCTTAAACTAAAATATGCTTTTAAATGTTTTAATGATTTATTCTTATAAATATTTCTCGTTAATATCCATGTTTTCAAAATGGTTTTAAGGACTTATTTATAAGGATATTAATGGTTTAAAATGTTAAAACCTTTAAAGTTGTATGGGACTCTTTGATTCAAATATATCTTTATTAATTTTTTCAAATGGTTTCGAAAATGGTTTTTAGAATGGATTTATAATTTCAATATCTTAAAATGTTATATTGTTATTGCAATATGGGAATGTTATATTTCCTTTATGATTAAGTTATGTTATATGATTATGTTGTGGTTCTTGGGCATTGTTTATGAAGACGGGTGGTTTCGTGATAAACTAAGGGCGGGTGAGCCCGATATAGCTCTCCAATGAATTGGGTAACACGAAGGGGTAAAACATTAAGGTTTCTCCGAAGAGATTTAGGGAATATACTGTGATGGGTATTCCAAACGTAACCAAGAGGGTTACTCCCTACGTAAGAATGTTATTAATGCCTCAAGTTACCTTTATGTCTTATGATTTATATGATTTATTCATGATTTTATGAGGTATGTTAAAGTTCTTATGCTTTATGGGTAAAGTATGATTTCATTATTATGTATATATGTACTCATGTTTCCTTTCCATACTTTTTATAACCCTTAATGAGCTTTTTATGCTCATCCCAAGTTTTTGAAATGTTTTCACAGGTCAAGGGATTGGTACATGATATGATTATAGTGTCAAGGAAGTGTCAAGAAAGAATCCATGTTTTATTTTAAATATGTTTCCATTGATGGGAAAATGAATACTATCTTTTATGTAACCACTTTGTTTAAATGTGAAATGTAATACAAGTTTTATGATCTAATTATCTAAAACTCAAAACCTAAAAAGATCCACAATGTGTAATCTTGTAATAACTCAAGATTAAGTAAGGTTTAAGGCTGGGGCCTTATAGTTGGTATTAAAGGACGGTTTAGATAACTTTAGAGGTTAGGGTATTCTTTAAGCATAAGTGACATTACCATAATGGTTAGGATTTCAGAAAGAGTCATAGTTTTTAGATAAAGTGAATGAGTAAGTATATCTTCCTCATTATTACATGATGGTTTTATTGATATTATCACACTGACATTTCTTCTTTTAGCGAATGGAAGGATCTAGCAGGCACCAAAGTGACCACAGGTTTGAAGGAAACTGTGGTGGTTCTCTGATTAAGAGACTGGATGAAATGGGGGATTCAATGAGGAAAATCATGGTTGTTCTAAACCAACAATCAAGGAGTCATGATAAACCACTTGAACCTTGGTATGTTCTGTAATGCATCATGTACGAGATGACCAATCGATGTGGAAGTTCAGGTAATAATTATAAAGCTAACCATTAGGGTTTATATGATCCTTACTTTTGAGGTAATTATGGGTTATTATATGTTATGATGGAAAATGAAAGGCGTGAGATAAAATTGAGGTTAAAATATGTTATGATTATTTTTTAAGATTTTATCTCATTTTGGGGAATGTTTTAGGAATTATTTAGTTTTGGAAAAAGGACAACACGCAGACCGTGTGACAACCCGTCGTGTCAGACAAAGCTACGGGAATCGAACCCACAACCGAAGTGTGAATTGTATTTATCACCTACCACTTGACTACGTGAAGTCCCTGGTTAGTTTGACAAATTATTTTTAGTTATATGATTTTAGGAATCAAGAGTAAGTTTATTTTGGGTTATCTATGGAAATGATTAACCTATCATGGAGGATATGTGATTAGGTTAATTACTTTTCAATATGAGAATTTAAGAGAAACTGATGTTATTTGGAGATAAAAGTTAATTTGTAACTTGGAAGACTATGTGATTAAATCCTTCAAATATTTGGGTTTCAATATTAGTTTGGTTTACTTTGAAGAATTTTATGGACAATTGTTTATCGAATGGTCTTCGTTGAACTTTGGGTATTTTTGGACAAATTTTGGAGATTAAGAATAGATTTTCTTTTTATAAAGGATTATAATTTTGTGGATTATCTTACCTCATACAAACAATTTTGGTTTTGGATTCTGTCTAAAGACATGGAAAATATATAGTTCTCTTTTTTGGATTAGGTGTTTCTCAAGAAGTTGATTTTAGTACTCTTAATGCGAACAAGTCTTCCTAAATACTCGTCTTTTGGAGAAAATATGAGTTTGATTAAGGAATCTAGTAAAAGTTGAAAGTCTACGTGAAAAGTAATTATGTTTGATTATGATTTAGTTAAGCTAAAAAATAAATTCCTCAATGAAGAGTAACTTAAACAAAAATGTTGTCTGTTAACTTTTCCTACTGGGGAATCTAATACCGTTTAAGCCATCACAAGTCTGTGATTTTGTTATGGTTAACATTCTCCTAGACATGTTTACTATCACTCTCCATCAGAACATGACCCTTTGTTTTCTCCTCTATATCCATATTTTCTTACATGGAATCCTAGCATGGGTTAACTCAGGTGACCTTTGTACTTCTCTTTCTTTATTTTAAGGTGATTGTTTTACTGACTATTGTTCCGATGTGGGATTTTCAATGAAGTTTCCAAGCCCAATTTTAAAATTGCGAGGATGCAATTCCCAAAAGGGGGGGAAGGATGTAACACCCCAGGTAAATAAAGAATATGAAATTTTCACATTTATCCATTTTTTTTGAATGCAATATTAATATTACTTTAAAGGGGACTCTATGCGCGATGGCATACCCAATACGCAACAACGAGTTTCTTGGGAATCTTACGTTGCACTCTAGTAAAAAAATAATATTATTTTAAATGGTAGTTAACGCATAGCCGTTGTAATGGAGGGAATGAAAAAAACTAACTACAAAATGATTATATATGTTTGTCAAATATTTTTACTCTTTACAATAAATGTTAGAGGATTAAAAATGCGAATGAATCCAATTTTAATCTTAAACATTCTAATATTCTTTAAAAGGTCGATTAACCGCCTTTTTATGGAAAACCTCTTTTAAATCCACTTTTTGACAATTATATGTGTTATATTTGACAAAATAAAATTCTTCTTTGGAATCAGGACATCAAAATTTACTTTGTGTAAATTTGTGGTATTTTTCCGATAAAGATCATTTTTTAATGAATAGTGAAAATGTTGTATTTTAATTCAAAACCACTTTTTAATCTAATTTATTTATATGATTAGATTATCTTTTGAATTGGTTTTAAAGTTAAATTAGAATATATTTTTACCATTTAATCCAATAGTGGTCGTTGGAATTAATTTCACTTTGAAATTGGACTTAAACTAGTGTCAATCTTTTGATATATTTTGTTTCATAAAAACACACTATTTGTCATGATAGCGGGAATTAATTATTAAATTAATTAATGTAACTTATACGATTTTAATTTTATAAAATAGACATCATTTTTGAATTAGGAATATCAAATATAGCCTAGGGTGATGTTTTGGTATTATTTTGAAAAACTTCAATTTTTGATGAATAGTGAAACCACTAAGTGGTACTTAAAAAACTGATCTTTCATTTAAATGAAACATTACCACTTTTGTGTTTTTAATTTCAAAAATCAGACATACATGGTTTTCATTTGGAAGTAAAATGTGGTTCAATGGGATTAAAATAATTTTTTGGTGAATAGTAACTTTTATGTTTTTAATCGCGATTAGAGGTAATTAGTGTAATTTAAGGTAAAAATAATGTATTAATAATATGAAATGAACACGACACATTTCCTACCCTCATTTGATGTGTTGTGGCAGACCAAGAAAATCCATGGGTCAACTTGGGTACCCCATGGAGCCACTTTGGTTGGAAAATGACATAAATACCTTTTTATTTAAAGTTAAAATTAAAATGTCACAATCATGAGATGTTTTACCAAAACAATTTTTAAATGGGGTTATTGAAGTAATATTTTTGACTATAAATATTCATTAGAAAGATAAAAATATTTCCTACATCATGATTGTTTTTATAATATTTAGACATTAAATAAATTAAATTATTTTTGACATCACAATGATGCAACAATTACCTCATTAATAAGGGATTTAAATAAAATGAAAAGATAATGTTAAAACTATAACTTAAACTTGTCAAAAACCTAATGGATGGGTGGATTTAGAACCCTTACAACCTTATCCTCAATATAAATCAATGTGGGACATTTAAAATCCGAAAATCATTTGAAAATAAAGTAACATTTTGTGACTTTCCAAGAGTGCCCCTCCTCTCCTCTTATAAAAGGCCCCCACCTCTACCACCTTACACACAACTCTAAAACCTTTGCCTCGTCCAAAACCTGCCCATTTCATCTCTCCAAATCCATATATTAATCATGAAATCCTCACTTTGGGCAGAATCTTTTCCAAGGAAGCCTTTGAGCTCAAATCAAAGGAAGTTACCCGATTTAAAGGTAATATCTTCCCCTGTGTGCTTTTGTTTTATTTTGCTTCTCCAACCCCCTAAAATATTTTTATTATTTTCTTTTTTAACAAAAAAAGTATCTTAAATATACTATTATGTTGTTATGTGAAGGATTTGAGCTACACATACACACACCTTCGTCTAATGGTTAAAGAACATACTGTTTCTGTGGATGGCGAATTACTGCCTCACGAAATGATGATTGTTCAATATTCTTTTAACACCTTCAAAGGTGGACATTAAGATGTAACTATATTTATATATGATATATAATATGTTTATGTTTTCCTTAAGCTTCTGTATTTTTCATTTATGTCATACCTTTATGGTTTTCATTATGGGCAAACACGATATCTTCATTTTAGGAAGTGCGGACTACCGCCCCCTCAAAGTGATTTGATTCGTTAATGCCATATGTGGGACGTATAAATGATGTAATTAATGGTATTACATATTTTATCCTACTGTAATTATAATATACCTTTATATACTTATTATTTCATTCCATTAAATATAAAAAAAATAAATGAAAGTAGCATTCATGCGTACGTACGACTTACCGTCTCCATGAACGGTACATTTCATTTCTTATCTCCAAATGTTTTGAACTATTATAAGTACATATATATAATGGATATATATGTAATATATTACATCTAAATGATGGATTTCATTATGTAATTATAATATATATATATATCATTTTGTTTTAATTCCATTAATATGACAAAAAATGAAAGTAGCGTTAATGCGTATGTACGACCTACCGTCTCCATGAACGGTGCTGTTAATTTTTTATCTCCAAATTCTATGGAATAGTATAAAATAAATATATACTGGATATATATGATATTTAAAACAGAAATAATATTCTGGAGATGATGTACCTATAGCTACATGGAAAATTCTTTTCCAACAAGTTCAATTTTTACTCATGTACTGAACATTGACAAAAACATCTGATATGAACTCACTTTATTAACCAATTATTATAACACTATAATATGTGATATGAAGTTAATAATAATATTTAATGTAGGTCCTTAATAAATTATAAATTGACAAAATTTTATTATTCAGGAGATTAAATAACGATTGAGTCATGTCGAACACGAGGCAAGGGATCTGACCCCTCTCTTTCTTTTAAAGTACACTCTTTTATGCCATTCCTTTTAAGCTCATATTTCTTCTAATTGGGATGTTATTTTATATTAATATTACTGTACTTTTTATGTTCATATTATGAGAGACCCTATTTTCTCTCATCAATCCATTTTGGAAGTTTTGATTGGCGTCGTTAGGCTGCCGAATTTTCGTAAGAGATCCAACCTCTCTCTTTCTTTTCAAGTACTCTCCTTTATGTCACTTCTTTTAAGATCCTCTTTGTTATGTTGGGAGATGTTATTTTATATTCCTATTGTTGTAAATTTTTTGTTAATATGGTGAGAGACCCTATTTGATCTCATCAATCCATTTTTAGATGTTTTAAGTGGCGCCGTTAGGCTGCCGAGTTTTCGTAATGGATTTTTCATCTCACTTTGATTCCCGTGAGATTCAAGCTACATTTGCCAATATTTAATTTATAGTGGTTCATATACTCTCCATTATTCTAATATTTGTGTAACATAGTTTTTGTTATGATTATTTACATCAATGTTGTATAGTCCTTCTTTCATGGGGTGTACGTTTCGAAAGTTACACAAATCGGTAAGGGAACCTTTCACCCTCCTATTTTTAAAAGACTTATTTTGTTATTCCTTTTAATTTTCATCTTAATAAGTGGGGATATGTTATTATATATACATATTTCAGTAAATTTTATGTCCAAGTTATGAGATACCCTTTATCTCTCTCATCAACTGTTTTTCTAAAATTTGATGTGACGTCGTTAGGCTGTCAAGGGAACTTCTTAACCCAATTTTGATTTCATTGGGATCAACATGTAGTTATTGAATATGTCATCCTTTGAATATTTGTGAATTAACGTTTATTGTTTTACACTTAATATCTACTTATATTTGGTGTATTTATATTTTTCACACATAATTATGAGAATGATTTATCCTTAATTTAAGGATACCTTCTTTACAGGGGATTTCATCTCATTTCACATTTCTATTGAGACTTCATTGTTGTTATGCACCAATTCAATCTTATATTGTGTATATACTATCCTTTGAAATATTATATCATGAAATAATTTATTCTCATGATATTATAAAGTTCTGATTAAATGTTATTCCTCAATTATTGTATTCAAGTGTCTCTCATTCTGTTAAAAACCCTTTAACTAAAATATGGTTTTAAATGTTTAAATGATTTATTCTTATAAATATTTCTCATTAATATCCATGTTTTCAAAATGGTTTTAAGGATTTATTTATACGGATATTAATGGTTTAAAATGTTAAAACCTTCAAAGTGGTATGGGGCACTTTGATTCAAAGATCTCTTTATTAAATGTTTTAAATGGTTTCGAAAATGGTTTTTAGAATGGATTTATTTATTCAATATCTTAATATGTTATATTGTTATTGCAATATGGAAATTTTATATTTCATTTATTCCTAAGTTATGTTCTATGATTATGTTATGGATCTTGGGCATTATTTATGAAGACGGGTGGTTTCGTGATAAACTAAGGGCGGGTGAGCCCGATATAGCTCTCAAATGCATTGGGTAACGTGAAGGGGTTAAACGTTAAGGTTTCTCCGAAGAGATTTAGGGAATATAATGTGATGGGTATTCCAAACGTAACCAAGAGGGTTACTCCCTATGTAATAATTTTATGAATGCCTCATGATACCTTTATGTCTTATGATTTCTATGATTTATTCATTATTTTATGAGGTATGTTAAAGTGCTTATGCTTTATGGGTAAAGTATGATTTCATTCTTATGTATATATGTACTCATGTTTCCTTTCCATACTTTTTATAACCCTTACTGAGCTTTTTATTCTCATCCAAAGTTTTTGAAATGTTTTAACAGGTCAAGGGATTGGTACATGATATGATGATAGTGTCACGGAAGTGTCAAGAAAGAATCCATGTTTTATTTTAAATATGTTTCCGTTAATGGGAAAATGAAAACTATCTTTTATGTAACCACTTTTTTTAAATGTGGAATGTAATGGAAGTTTTATGATCTAATTCTCTAAAACTCTAAACCTGAAAATATCCTCAATGTGTAATCTTGTAGTAACTCAAGATTAAGTAAGGTTTATATTTGGGGCCTTATAGTTGGTATCAAAGGTCGATTTAGATAACGTTAGAGGTCAGGGTATTCTTTAAGCATAAGTGAAATTACCATAATGGTTAGGATTTCAGAAAGAGTCATAGTATTTAGATAAAGTGAATGAGTAAGTATATCTTCCTCATTAGTACATGATGGTTTTGTTGATATAATCACACTGACATTTTTGTTTTTAGTGAATGGATGGATCTAGCAGGCACCAAAGTGACAATAGGTTTGAAGGAAACTGTGGTGGTTCTCTGATTAAGAGACTAGATGAAATGGGGGATTCAATGAGGAAACTCGTGGTTGTTCTAAACCAACTATAAAAGAGTCATGATCAACCACTTGAACCTTGGTATGTTCTGTAATGAATTATGTATGAGATGACCAATCGATGTGAAAGTTCAGGTAATAATTATAAAGCTAACCATTAGGGTTTATATGATCCTTACTTTTGAGGTAATTATGGGTTGTTTTATGTTATGATGGTAAATGAAATGCGTGAGATAAACATGAGGTTAAAATATGTTATGATTATTTTTGAAGATTTTATCTCGTTTTGGGGAATGTTATATGAATTATTTAGTTTTGGAAAAAGGACAACACGCAGACCGTGTGAAAACCCGTCGTGTCGGACAAAGCTGCGGGAATCAAACCCACAACCAATGTGCGACTGGTATTTATCGCCTACCACTGGACTACATGAAGTCCCTGGTTATTTTGACTAATTCTTTTTAGTTAGATGATTTTAGGAATCAAGAGTATGTTTATTTTGGGTTATCTATGGAAATGATTAACCTATCATGGAGGATATGTGATTAGGTTAATTACTTTTCAATATGAGAATTTAAGAGCAACTGATGTTATTTGGAGATAAAAGTTAATTTGTACCTTGGAAGACTATGTGATTAAATCCATCAAGTATTTGGGTTTCAATGTTAGTTTGGTTTACTTTGAAGAATTTTATGGACAATTGTTTATCGAATGGTCTTCGTTGAACTTTGGGGTTTTTTGGACAAATTTTGGAGATTAAGAATAGGCTTTCTTTTTATAAAGGATTATACTTTTGTGGATTCTCTGAACTCATACTAACAATTTTAGTTTTGGATTTTGTCTAAAGACATGGGAAATATATAATTCTCTTTTGTGGATTAGGTGATTCTCAAGAAGTTGATTATAGTACTCTTAATGCGAACAAGTCTTCCTAAATACTCGTCTTTTGGAGAAAATATGAGTTTGATTAAGGAATCTAGTAAAAGTTGAAAGTCTACATGACAAGTAAGTATGTTTCATTATGATTTAGTTAAGCTCAAAAATAAATTTCTCAATGAAGAGTAACTTAAAAAAATGTTGTCTGTTAACTTTTCCTACTGGGGAGTCGAATACCGTTTAAACCATAACAAGTTTGTGATTTTCTAATGGTTAAATTTCTCCTAGACATGTTTACTATCACTCTCCATCAGAACATGACCCTTCGTTTTCTCCTCCATATCCATATTTTATTACATGAAATCATAGTATGGGTTAACTCGGGTGACCTTTGTACTTTTCTTTCTTTATTTTAAGGTGATTGTTTTACTAACTATTGTTCCGATGTGGGATTTTCAATGAAGTTTGCAAGCCCAATTTTAAAATTGCGAGGAAGAAATTTTCAAAAGGGGGGAAGGATGTAACACCCCAGGTAAATAAAGAATATGAAATTTTCACATTTATCCATTTTTCTGAATAAAATATTAATATTACTTTAAAGGGGACCCTATGCGCGATGGCGTACCCAATATGCAACAATGAGTTTCTCGGGAATCTAACGTTGCACTCTAATAATAAAATAATATTATTTTAAATGGTAGTTAACGCCTAGACGTTGTAATGGCAAGAATGAACATAACTAACTAAAAAATGATTATATATGTTTGTCAAATATTTTTACTCTTTACAATAAATGTTAGAGGATTAAAAATGCGAATGAATCCAATTTTAAGCGTAAACATTCTAATATTCTTTAAAAGGTCGATTAACCGCCTTTTTATGGAGAACCTCTTTTAAATCAACTTTTTGAAAATTTTATGTGTTATATTTGACAAAATAAAATTCTTTTTTGGAATCGGGACATCAAAATTTACTTTGTGTAAATTTTTGGTATTTTTCCGATAAAGTTCATTTTTTAATAAATAGTTAAAAATGTTGTATTTTAATTCAAAACCAATTTTTAATCTAATTCATTTATATGATTAGATTATTTTTTGAATTGGTTTTAAAGTGAAATTAGAATATATTTTTACCATTTAATCCAATATTGGTCGTTGGAATTAATTTCACTTTGAAATTGGACTTAAACTAGTGTCAATCTTTTGATATATTTTGTTTCATAAAAACACGCTATTTGTCATGACAACGGGAATTAATTATTAAAATAATTAATGTAACTTATACTATTTGGATTTTTTAAAATATAAATCATTTTTGAATTTGGAATATCAAATATAGCTTAGGGTAAAGTTTTGGTATTATTCTGAAAAACTTCAATTTTTGATGAATAGTGAAACCACTAAGTGGTACTTAAAAAACTGATCTTTCGTTTAAATGAAACTTTACCACTTCTGTGTTTTGAATTTCAAAAATCCGACATAAATGGTTTTCATTAGGAAGTAAAATGTGGTTCAATGGGATTAAAATAATTTTTTGGTGAATAGTTACTTTTATGTTTTTAATCGCGATTAGAGGTAATTAGTGTAATTTAAGGTAAAAATAATGTTTTAATAATATGAAATGAACATTAAACATGTACTACCCTCATTGGATGTGTCATGGACGACCAGGAAAATTCATGGGTCAACTTGGGGACCCCATGGATGCACTTTGGTAGGAAAATGACATAAATACCATTTTATTTAATGTTAAAAAGAAAATGTCACAAACATGAGTTGTTTTACTAAAACAATTTTTAAATGGGGATATACATGTAATATTTTTGACTATAAATATTCATTAGAAATATAACAAGATTTACTACATCATGACATTTTGTTTTATAATTTTTAGACATTAGATAAATTAAATTATTTATGACATCATGATGATGCAGCAATGGCCTCATTAATAAGTGATTTAAATAAAATGAAAAGATAATGTTAAAACTATAACCTAAACTTGTCAAAAACCTATTGGATGGGTGGTTATCGAACCCTTACCATCTTATCCTCGAAATAAATCAATGTGGGACCTTTAAAATCCGAAACTCATTTGAAAATAAACTAACATTTTGTGACTTTCCAAGAGTGCCCCTCCTCTCCTCTTATAAAAGCCCCCACCTCTACCACCTTACACACACCTCTCAAGCCTTTGTCTCGGCCAAAACCTTCCCATTTAATCTCTCCAAATACATAAATTCATCATTGAAGCTTCACTTTGGTCAGAATCCTTTCCAAGGATGCCTTCGATCTCAAATCAAAGGAAGTTACCCAATTTAAAGGTAATGTCTTCCCTTGTGTTCTTTTGTTTTATTTTTCTTCTCCAACCCCCTAAACTCTTTTTATTATTTTCTTTTGTAACAAAAAAAGTATCTTAAATATACTAGTATGTTGTTATGTGAAGTATTCTAGCTACACTTACACACACCTTCATATAATGGTTAAAGAACATACTGTTTCTGTGGATGGAGAATTACTGCCTCACGAAACGATAATTGTTCAATATTCTTTTAACACTTTCAAAGGTGTCCATTAAAATGTACCTATATTTATATAGGATATATAATATTTTTATGTTTTACTTAAGCTTCTGTATTTTTTATTTATGGAATACCTTTATGGTTTCCATTATGGGTAAACGTGATATCTTCATTTTAGGAAGTACGGACTATCGCCCCCTCAAAGTGATTTGATTTGTTAATTCCATATGTGGGATTTATAAAGGATGTAATTAATTATATTACATATGTTATACTACTGGAATTATAATATACCTTTAAATCATTATTATTTAATTAAATTAAATACAAAAAATAAATAAATTAAATTAGCGTTCATGCGTACGTACGGCTTACTGTCTCCATGAACGGTACAATTCATTTCTTATCTCCAAATGTTATGAACTATTATAAGTACATATATATAATGGATATATATGTAATATATTACATCTAAATTATGGATATCATTCAGGAATTATAATATATATATCTCTCATTTTGTTTTAATTCCATTAATATGAAAAAAAATGAAAGTAGCGTTCATGCGTACGTACGGCCTACCGTCTCTATGAACGATGATTTATATTTTTTATCTCAAAATGCTATAAAATAGTATAAAATTAATATATACTTGATATATATGATATTAAAAACATAAATACTATTCTGGAGATGATGTACCTATAACTACATGGAAAATTCTTTTCCAACAAGTTCAATTTTTACTCATGTAATGAACATCGACAAAAACGTCTGATATGAACTCACTTTATTAACCAATTATTATAACATTATAATATGTGATATGAAATGAATAATAATATTTAAAATAGGTCATTAATAAATTATAAATTGCCCAAATTTTATTATTCTGGAGATTAAAGAACGATTGAGTCATGTCGGACACGAGGTAAGGGATCTGACCCCTCTATTTCTTTTAAAGTACACTCTTTTATATCATTCCTTTTAAGCTCATATTTCTTATGATTGACATGTTATTTTATATTAATATTACTTTAATTTTTATATTCATATGATGAGAGACCCTATTTTCTCTCATCAATCCATTTTGGAAGTTTTGAATGGGGCCGTTAGGCTGCCGAATTTTCACAAGAGATCTAACCTCTCTCTTTGTTTTTAAGTACTCTCCTTTATGTCACTTCTTTTATGCTCCTATTTGTTATGTTAGGAGATGTTATTTTATATTACACTTTCTGTACATTTTATGTTAATATGGTGGAGACCCTATTTTATCTCATCAATCCATTTTTGGATGTTTTAAGTGGCGTCGTTAGGCTGTCGAGTTTTCGTAAGGGATTTTTCATCTCACTTTTATTGCCATGAGATTCATGCTACATTTGCCAATATTTTCTTTTGAGTGGTTTATGTACTCTACATAATTCTATTCTTTGTGTAACATACTTTCGTTTATATGTATTTACATCAATTTTTTATTGTTCTTCTTTCGCGGGGTGTACGTTTCGAAAGTTACCCAAATCGGTAAGGGAACCTTTCACCCTCTTCTTTTTAAAAGACTTATTTTGTTATGTCTTTTAATTTTCATCTTATTATGTGGGGATATGTTATTATATATCCTTATTGTAGTAAATTTTATGTCCAAGTGATGAGATACCCGTTATCTCTCTCATCAACTCTTTTTCTAAAATTTGATGTGACGTCGTTAGGCTGTCAAGGGAACTTCTTAACCCAATTTCAATTTCATTGGGTTCAACATGTGTTATTGAATATGTCATCCTTTGAATATGTTTGAATGAAATTTTATTGTTTTACACTTAATATCCACTTATATTGAGTGTATTTATATTTTTCACACATAATTATGAGATTGATTTATCCTTAATTTAAGGATACCCTCTTTATAGGGGATTTCATCTAATTTTACATTTCTATTGAGACTTCATTGTTGTTATGCACCAATTCAATCTTATATAGTGTATATACTGTCCTTTGGAATATTATATCAGGAATTCCTTTACTCTCATGATATTATAAAGTTCTGATTAAATGTTATTCCTCAATTATTGTATTCAAGTGCCTCTCATTTTGTTAAAAACCCTTTAACTAAAATATGGTTTTAAATGTTTTAATGATTTATTCTTATAAATATTTCTCGTTAATATCTATGTTTTAAAAATGGTTTTAAGGATTTATTTATGTGGATATTAATGGTTTAAAATTTTAAAATCTTCAAAGTGGTATGGGGCACTTTGATTCAATGATATCTTTATTAAATGATTTAAATGGTTTTGAAAATGGTCATTAGAATGGATTTATTATTTCAATATCTTAAAATGTTATATTGTTATTGAAATATGGGAATGTTATATTTCCTTTATGCTTAAGTTATGTTCTATGATTATGTTATGGTTCTTGGGCATTGTTTATGAAGATGGGTGGTTCCGTGATAAACTAAGGGCGGGTGAGCCCGATATAGCTCTCCAATGCATTGGGTAACGTGAAGGGGTTAAACGTTAAGGTTTCTCTGAAGAGATTTTGGGAATATACGGTGATGGGTATTCCAAACGTAACCAAGAGGGTTACTCCCTATGGAAGAATGTTATGAATGCCTCAAGTTACCTTTATGTCTTATGATTTCTATGATTTATTCATGATTTTATGAGGTATGTTAAAGTGCATAGGCTTTATGGGTAAAGTATGATTTCATTCTTATGTATATATGTACTCATGTTTCCTTTCCATACTTTTTATAACCCTTACTGAGCTTTTTATGCTCATCCCAAGTTTTTGAAATGTTTTCACCGGTCAATGGATTGGTACATGATATGATGATAGTGTCAAGGAAGTGTCAAGAAAGAATCCATGTTTTATTTTAAATATGTTTCCGTTGATGGGAAAATGAATACTATATTTCATGTAACCACATTGTTTAAATGTGGAATGTAATACAAGTTTTATGATCTAATTATCTAAAACTCAAAACCTAAAAAGATCCATAATGTGTAATCTTGTAATAACTCAAGATTAAGTAAGGTTTAAGGCTGGGGACTTATATGATACCCCAAAAGATTCCATAAAAAAGGCCAAATATAGATTATCCAAATAAAATATTTAAATTTTCATAATAAATAGTTTTGGTAATTGAACATAATATTTCAACAAAACAAGTTATACCATTTCAAAATGATGGAAAATACTTTTAAAGCACATGCCTTACACTATAAGTGAAGGAATAGTTCAAAACAATTGCTTAAATAAAATATTTACATAAAACAGTTTATGTAAATACAATAAAGGAATGTAAAGAAATTTTATGACATTGGAAAACATTTATATCTCATATATATATAAACAAACGAGAAACACGATCATCTTCAAAGTTGGTATGATAATATTAACCAGCTATAGGATTTCGAAATCTCTATGTGATTCTAAAAAAATGAGCATACTCACATCCCCCTGACACTAGACCAAGGTAACTCATCACCATCCCACCAATTATGTGACCCACCATAGGTATGTTTTAGAAAATTGAAATAGCGTAGAGGGTATCCCAATAACTCACCGACTACCTACAACTTTCATGTTACATTACATGATAAGAAATTTATTTTAAGACTTCATAAAATTCAATTAAATCCCATTCTTCCATTTCCAGAGGATATTTTTTTCATTTAAAACCAAAATTGATTTTCAACAAAAAAATTCTATTTTCCCAAGAAAAAACTATTTGGTTTCATTCAAATCATTTTAATCCATTTTCATAAGTTCGAAATCCATTCAAAAACAAATTACATCCTTTTCACAATTCATTTTCCACAATTAAATTCAAAATTTTAATTAAAATCATTTCTATAAAATCCAAAAATTAATTTCAATAATTTAAATCATCTTAATTCCATAAAAACACCCCAATTAAATGGAATTGGGTTTTTAAAAATTTCCATTCCAAAACCATTTCATATATCTCGATTCATTGGAATCATGTTTTATCAATTTGATTAAGATAAATTGTGATAAAATATATTTAAATCATCAATTGAAATAAATAAATCAATTTATGATTAATCAATTTTTCTTGTATAGATGAAACCACTTACCTCTTCCAAAAACTCAAAACTCAAAATGACACCCATCAATGAGAACAAAAGGGAATAATACCTCAAAACTCAACCTAAAAGAATGATCCAACACCACAGGGCTTAGATCCATCAATTCCAATATGATCCATTGAAAAACCAAGAGAGGATAAGGAGAGAAACCAACATAATGAGGGAAAACATTACATAAAAACACATCACAAGCATAATTGTGATCCAATGCTGAACGAAAGGATTTGGAAGGGATGGAAAGGTATGAGATCACATATGGAATGAATTAGGTAGAGTAATTTGAGTCTATATCGAAGGAAAAAAAATAAACTGTTTCACTACCTGTTAAGAAAATGAAGTTGGGGTATTACACAATGTGTAATACCAATACACATTGTGAACCATTTAAATTTCATAACCTCTGAAAAATGTATCACCCTGACTTAAATTTTGATGCTCAAAATTAAAACCAATCATTAATTATATCATGAAATATTTTGAAATGTAATCATGTTCCCACCATAGCGTGAAGCTAATCACGACCTATTGTGATTACCATTAAACTTCGTGTAATCCTATTACACGGTGTGTAACCCTCTAGTAGTCATCATGAAAAGTTTATTTGAAGGTAAGAATCTAATAAATCTCTAACATTACCATTATAGGTATCCTCCAAATCCAAAATCCACCATATCATGTAAAATAAAAGAAAAAAATAAGACAAGGTTTAATGTGTACCTATCAAAAGAGGAATGGGATGTTACAAAGAATTTCTTAATTTCAAAATTTTATAAAATGGATGTGAAGTGTGGTTTTCTTAATAGATACGTGTATGGGGAATTTTATGAAGAAATTCCCACTGGTTTTTAAAATACAAAATATCCTGAACATTTATTTATAATTATTAATGCACGTTAAAGACTAAAACAACCCCCTTGAGCCTGATATGATAGATTAATTAGATTTTTGTTTCAAAATAATTTTGTTAAGGGTGCTTTAGATCGAACTATTTTTATTAAAAAAATTTATAAGAACACTATAATTGATAAAATTTATGTCAATGAAATTATATTTAGATCTAATAAAAATATATTATATATTCATTTTTGAATACTATGAAATCTGAGTTTGAGACGAGCACGATTTTTGAACTTACTTTCTTTGTTTTCAAATTTCACAAGCACCAAAAAGTAATTTTATATCTCAAAAAAAGTATTTAAAATATTTTACTAATAAAATTGGATATGAAATTAATAAATGTAGTTGTACTCATATTGGAACCTAAAATAATTTAAATATTGATTAATATAGGAAACCGGTTGATCAAAAGTTCTTTAGAGGGATGATTGGTTGTTTAATATACTTAACAACTAGTAATCCAGATTTAATTTTTATTATATTATTGTGTTCATGGTACCATGATAATCCAAAGGAGTCCTATCTTTAGTCTATAAAATTTTTTTTGTTATATTATTGGAATTATGGATCATTTAAAATTTTACTCTTTTCGAAATGATTTTGAACCGATTTGTTTTAAATGACGACTTTGGTTGATGTAAAATTGGTAAGAATATTACAGCAAGAAATTTTCATTTTGTAGGAGAATATTTAGTTTCATGGTATTTTAAGAAATAAAATTCTATTTAAATTTCCATTTCTAAAGCTAAATATGTAGTAATTAGAAGTTATCATTATCAAGTGTTTTGGTTACAACCCACACAAACACGTAAATTAGCATGCGTGTTACTAAAACTCCAATTTTGTGTGAAACCAAAAGTTCCATAGATTTAATTACAAACCCAAAACATCATTCAAAATCTAACAACATAGATATAAGACACCATTTCCTCTGAGATCGCACAAAAAAAAGATATATAATTTGAAAATTCATTTGAATGAAAGAACAACTTGATGATATATTTATTAATCCTCTAGATTGGGAGTGATTTAAATTTATTAAATAGAGGTTACGACTGATCAATACTAAATAATAATTAATATCTAATTCTTATTTATCCATCCCATTAAATTAATAAACTCAATTTCAAAGGAGGAGTACGTATGTCATAGTTTTTATAAAAAATTATGTTTATCTATTTTTTAACTTTATAATTTTTCATAAATGATTTATATTTATATTTTTTTATTTTTTGAAAATATTGTTTTATCATAAAAAAAATATTTTAGAAAAACAAGAAGTACAATTACTGGCCTAAATTTTCCACATATATATTAAATTTTACTCATTGAGGTAATTTATAATCTTTAGTTTTTTACTATCCTTTACTATGATTTTTATATGGTGTTTACATTTTATTTAATTTGTCGAAACATTCCAGATTTTTATAAATATTGAATTTTCTTTTTTTCCACCAATTAGTTCACTCAATTATACCTTTATTAAAACAATTAAGAGTTATAAATTCAAAAGTTGAAATTTTGTGGATACACGTAACACCCCAAGCTTCCACCTTGCGCTTCTCTTTGAATAATACAATAACGTGTGTTGTACGCAACTTCAAGTTCTAACACACCACAACCAATCAACCTAGCCGTTATGAATAGCAATACCAACTTTTTAAAATTTTATCAATTTTATCTTTAAAAATGTAATTCATTTTTGGATTCATAATATCGAAATTAGCCTAGGGTGAGTTTTTGGTATTTTTCTGAAAACATTCAATTTTTGATGAATAGTGAAAAACACTGAGTTATTGTATAAAACCGAATTCTTATTTAAATAATTATTTATTTAATATAATTATAATTTAGGTAAAAATAGATACATAATGCCTATATAAGTTCGATTTAATTCATTTGAGTCTGTTTATAATAATTTTAGATATAAAAAAATTTTATTGAACTTTTTACCGTCTTTTACCCACCTCCAAGGAGTATTTGCAAATTTACATAAAAAATAATATTACGACCTCTATGAGTTGAATTTGAAAAATACGAGAGACACAGTTGATATCAGTAAGTAAAATGTGGTTTAATAAGATGATAATAATTTTTGGCGAATAGTATCTTTTTACTTTAATTTACCACGGTTAAAAGTAAATATGCTAATTAAGGGTAAAAATGGAATTATTATTACCCTAACACATGTCATAATTCTATTAAATAATTATAATTCGAAAAAAATTAACATTAGGAATAAAATATGATCCTTTAGGTCCACTTGGATTAGATTATGACATTTATTATTATTTAATTCAAAGAAGAGTTAAAAGTGTTAAATTCATAGTTTAATAACTAAACCATTTTTAATATAGGTTTACACATAAGATAAATTCGACTATAAATATTTATTAGAAAGATAAAAAGATTTCCTACATAATGGTATTTTATTTATATAATTTAAACATTAAATAATTTAATTTATTTATGACACAATGATGATGTAGTAATTACCTAATTAATGAAATATTAATATAATTTATATAATATATATCCAAATAAATGTAATTTGAGACATTTTATGAATTAAAAGAATTTTATAGGTCAATAAGACATGTTATGGTAGGTTAGATGAATTTTTTTGTTAGTAAAAATGCTGTTATAAATTTAGAAAAAACAAAATACCAAATAGTGTCAAAATTGACAAAAAAGAGTTTTTAAAACAAATATTATATTATTAATTAATATTCTATTTCTAAAAATATATGGTTCAGAAAAAAGACTTATATATTGATATTTGTATCATTAATGAATCAATTGGGGTTCTCTTAGAAGTATATAGTATGTTTATTGACCATATAATTTAAAAATACAAAGAGATATAGTAAATGTCAATCTATTTAACAAATAGTTAAATCTAAAAGATAAAGTTAATATAGTGACCCAAACCGGTCTAAAACCTATTAGTTGAGTGATGTTAGACCCAACCCAGCCTTATCCTTTAAATAATTCAATTTTGAGCCATTAGAAACTGAGACGCTTTGTATTATAAAATAATATTTCTAGCTTTTCCTTAGGTGCCCCTCACCCATCTTATAAAGGGGCACCCCATTCTCTCTTATTCACACCTTAAAATCCATTTTCCTCATCCAAAACCTACCCAAATACCCTCTAAACGGTACTCCCGTAATCCTAGAGTCCTTAATTTAATTAGAAAGCCAACCTATGGAGCCCTTTTGATCAAATCAATAAGAAGAACCCGAAGAAGAGGTAAAAATTTCATCACCTCTTTCAAGTTCCGTTCTTCTTCTACTTCTTATTTCTTTGTTGTTCCCATTCTAAAATAATAATTCAACTATATTCTATGTACATTTATGTTATTATAAATATGATACAACCATATTTATTATTCTATCCATCCTTTGAATGACATTTCACCATACGTGCGTACGTACGACTTACCGTCTCCAAGTCATAGAGTAATTGTTATTAAATACATTATTATTTTGATGGGTTTAATAATTATGTTTAATTGATGTAACTAATAAATATAAAATGATAATTATTCGGTATATATGATATAACATCCAATTATATATTATTTTAATATAAAAATAATGATATTGTCGCTCATGCGTACGTACGGATTACCGTCTCCACGAACGCGATGAGATTCATTCCCCATTGTATCCATTCAAGACTTGTTTTCATTATATGATTACAAATAATGTTTAAAGACTTAATATAATTCTGAATATGAATAAGATACATTCTATCCATAACACACATTAATTACGGATCAAAACATATAAAGGAAAACGAATCAGTTAACACCTGAAACGACGATAATACTAAGATATTATTAACAAAGCAATGTTAAAAGATAATATATGATATCATATTAATATATATGATTCTTGTATAATTTAATAACAATTTATTAACCATTATAAAGGATGTTAACCTACCCAGGGCCATGGAAAATTACAAGGTAAGGGTTAATTCTACAATCTCTTTATTATCTGAGAATGTTTATATGTAATTATCAATGGGGACCTCCGTATCATCCACACCCATGTTTCTTAAAAATGTATTTCAAAACATTCTTACTATTTTATAGACTACGGGTTAAAGTCATTTATAACCTTTTTTTACTTTTACAAGATGTTTATAAGGAAATATTTTCGCAATTTTCCAAACAAGGTCCTTTATAACCTTTTTGAAAAAATTAAGGTAATAATGTCTTTTTTTAACTTATACGGCGGGTTCAGCTATTTTCCACCATTATAACATCATTGAAGCTTCCCTTACAATATTATAAGTATATTTCCAAAAAAAATGTTTCCTTAAATGATTTCAAAATAGAAAGAGATATTTCTCTAAAAAGGTTTTGATTTCATCTATGTAAATATCCTTTGATGTATTTTAAACTTATTTGAAGTTGATTTATTATGATACAAAACATCCATATTGTATTGAAGTTTTTGTGATATTTTTGACTGTGGATGTGTTATTTTTACACCCTTGATGGTTTATAGATAAATTATTGTCATTTAATATGATAGTTTTAATACGAATGTTTAGGTTATGTTTAAACTTTTTCATATGAGGAATAAATTGGACTTAGTAAGTGATGGGTGGAGCCCACTATAACTCCTCGATGCATCGATAGGTCTCATGAGTCAAACTAGTGTCTTGGAACAAGGCCTTGAAAAAATATTATTTGTATTCTTGGAACAAGGCCTTGAATATCTGGTTATGAAGTCTGGAATTATGCATTCCAAAATTATGAATGTGGCTATTGATATTGCATGTGATTATTCGACTAGTAGAATATACATGTGAATAAGTAAATGTAATTATTTGATTTTATCTTAGCCATATTATGCTGAAGTTCAAGTTTAAATGGATTCTTATTTAGTCTTATACATTGCCTTAAATGTTAATTCTTATTTATGAAAGTTTCCGCTTTATTGATATCCTTACAGAGGATCTGAGCTCACCCCTTTGTATGTTTTATTTTTCCCAGGATGTGAAGAAGTATATTATGACTAACTAGTAGGGATAGTATATAAGATCTTATTGTTGTCTATGGAAACAATCTTGTTGTATTCTTCCATTTTATAATGTAATATAAACCTTATGAATGTATCAAGTACTTCTAAGGATAATAAACTAATCGGTCTTTCGAGACATGATCTATTGTGATCATGCTAATGATACGTAATAATGCACCAACTTTGGGCTTCTGAGGTTGGGGCATTATAGTTGGTATCAGTGGAAGTTTATTACAAACCATGGAAACTATATTTAGATAAACTCTGATTAGATCACATAACCCTAAGATAGACTTTGAGGATTAGTATAGATGAACTTCCTAGAATTTTGTTATTGTAGAGATTTTGTGAGTTTTCCAATAAATACACCCCTTTCTGGATACGAGCAGATAGAGGCGGCTCTGGAACAGATGTACCTAGGGGTAAAACCCGAAAGCACCGCTTTAAGCTAGACTTGAACAGGAACTGGTGCATGGAAACGAGCTTTGATGCACTCTTGGTTACGATACTCCCAGGGGATATGCTTAGGATAATTCTCATTTTATTTACAAACCCTTATAATGGGTTTATGAGTATATAGTTCCTCAAATAATTTTTTTTATGATTATTGGTTATATCCATAAACCGTTCAGCTTATGTTAAGTGTTTTACAGGTTTGGAATTATGTATTTCGATTCATAAACTAATCTAGTTTTTCCATTTTTTAGAAATGGTGCCTAGTGGAAGGAATGAAAATCGTATCAATGCATGTAATCAATGTAGGGATTTCCCTCCTACTCAAGATAATTATAGTGGAGCTGGTGAACAACTAGTGTTGATCATAGTATCACCATACTGGGAAAAATCACTAAGGTTATGAATAATAACCTTACCTATATGGAGCACCTTGATCCACAACGTGGAGGATCAATGTTAGATTGCTTCATGAGGCAACAACCACCAACATTAAATGGGGGGTAAAAATACACTAGTAGCTGAGAAATGGATAAATTCTGTAGAGAAAATATTCCATGCCTTGGGGAGTAGCGAAAGGGAAAATGATTTCATGGAATTTTACTGCCTCACTGGAGATGCTGATCAATGGTGTTCATTGATTCAAAACACAAAGGAAGATGATGAAGAATCAATTATGGAATGGTGGGAGATTAAATAAATTTTCTTAGGAAAATACTCTCCTCATGACCATCGAGCAGCTATTGAATGATAATTTTTGGAGTTTGGGGGAAAAGGACGATGAGAATGTCGCAAAGTATGAAGCTAACTTTACAAGGATAGAGAGGCATGCTGAAGATTATATACATAACCCAAGAAGTAAGATTGATCATTTCTTTAATGGGTTAAAACCATTTCTCCATCAAGCATTAGTCTCACAGTCCTTCTCATCGTACAAAGATATTGCCCATATGCTATCAAGACAGAAAAATAATTCTCTAAGTCTTACAACATTAAATCAAAGAAAGAGAAGAAGAGATCAGATTACACTCTGGAAATGGAAATAAGGGGAATAAGTGAAATTTTGAATATCCATCTTGTAGTAAATGTGGGAAGAAAAACCCTGGTACTTTCTTGAAGGGAATAAAAGTCTATTACAAGTGTAGTAAAATAGGCCACCAAGCTCGTGATTGCAAGGGGAAGAAAGAGGTTGTTGATGCTGAATGCTAAAATTGTAGAGAAAGGGGGCATTATTTTAATAAGTATCCTAAATATCAGGGGAACAAACCTCAAAAAAGGCCCAGGGATCAAGGCTAAGATTATTCTATCACTACTGCTGAGGTTGAGGCTCCGAAAGACGTAGTGGAAAGTAATTTAATGGCTTCTCAAGTTTATCCAATGGTTTATTTGATTCGGGATCATCACATTGTTTCATATCTTCCTAGTTTTCAAAGAAAATTAGATATTTCCAATTTGATTTAACAAGGGAGTTTTCAGTCAAAACTCTTAAGGGAAGTAACATTGTAACAATGTTTTGGGAATAAGTCCCCATTAGGGAATATAAATGTTCTTTATCTGCTGATCTCATCATCATACCCATTATTGAATTTGAAATAATCCTCAGTATGGATTGGCTTTTGGACCGTGATGCAAAAATTTATTGTAAGAAGAAGGAGGTTACTATTTTTGATGATAATTATAAGGAGTACCTTATCTTTGGAGAAGAAACGTCGCCACCTAATTATTATCTAGATCAACCCCCAGTAGCTCAACTAAATTCAATTATTGGGGAGGAAGAGAATGAAATAACTGTGGGTGAGGAAGGGAATGTTAAAATAGAGGATGTACCTATTGTGAATGAATATGTTGATGTGTTTCCTAAAGATTTACCTGAACATCCTCCAAGACAAGAAATTGAGTTTTCCATTTATTTAATCTTTGGTTAAAGGCCCATATCAAAGACCCCTTATAGAATGGCCACTGTGGAATTAGTGAAACTAAAGAAACAACTAGAGGAATTGATTAATAAGTGGTTTATTCTCCCTAGTGTTTCTCCATGGGGGGGCCCTATCCTTTTTGTTAAAAAGAATGATGGATCTATGAGGTTGTAAATTGACAACAGTGAGGTCAATGCTATAACAATAAAGAACAAGTATCCCCTACCACACATTAAGGATTTATTTGACCAACTTAATGAAGCTCAATAATTTTAAAAAATTGACCTTTGATATGGATATCATCAGTTGTGTGTGAATAAGGAAGACATTCTAAAAACAGAATTTCGAACCAGGTACATGGATTACGAGTTTACAGTAATTCCTTTTGGATTGACTAATGCACCCTATGTCTTCATGGATCTAATGAATAGAGTTATCATGGAATATCTTGATGAATTTGTAGTGGTATTTATTAATTATATCTTTGTACACTACAAAATCTATGAATATCATGAAAATCACTTGAACATTATCCTGAATACTCTTTGAAGACATGAAATATATGGGAAGTTTAACAAGTGTGAATTCTGGCTTCAGGAGATTTCTTTTCATGCCCATTTTGTCTCTAAGGATGGAATCTCTGTTGATCCTTCTTATTCAAGAGCAATCCAAGAATGGAAAGAACCGATGAGTATAACTGAGGTATGTAGTTTTATTGGTTTAGTAGGTTATTATCGACGTTTCATCCAAAATTTTTCCCAGTTGGCTAACCCATTAACAAAGATTACACGAGAAGGGGTTAAATTTGATTGAAAAAAATAGTGTGAATAATGTTTAGAAGAACTGAAGAGAAGATTAGTCAATTCTCCTATATTGACTCTACCATTGGGGAATGATGGGTTTGTTATTTATACTGATGAATAAAAGAAAGGACTTGGTTTTGTACTTATGCAGAATGATAGGGTTATTGCTTATGCATCAAGATAGCTCAAAATTCACGAGCAAAGCTATCCTACTCATGATCTTGAGTTAGCAGTTGTAATCTTTTCTTTGATGATTTCGAGACACTATCTCTATGGTAAAAAAAATGTGAGATATATACCGATCATAAGAGATTGAAGTATATTTCCTCATATAAAGAACTCGACATGAGGCAAAGAAGAAGGCTTGAAGCACCCAAGGATTATGATTGCACCATTCACTACCACCCGGGGAAGGAAAATAAGGTGGAAAGTGCTTTGAGTAGAAAATATCATGGACTTTTGAACAATATGCGAGTTGAAAGGGATCATATTTTCATGGATCTAGTAATGATGGATATGGGAATAACCATTCAAGGTGAAACATAAATAATTTTTCAAATGGTTTCCAAACCATATTTATTAGAAAGGATAAAAAATTTTCAAGATGATGATGAGGAGTTTCAAAATAAGATTAAAGCTGTGAATAACGGGAGATTGAGTGACTTTATATATGGATATGGAATTTTGAAATTTTGGAAGAGAATTTCAGTTCCTAATATACCTGATCTAAAAATTTAATTGTTGGATGATGCTCATAGATCAAATTTCACTATACACCCTGGTAGCCCAAAAATGTATAGAGATTTGAAAGAACATTTTTGGTGGGACAACATGAAGAGGGAGATTGTTGATTTCATGTCAAGATGTATGGTTTGTCAATAAGTGAAAGCTGGAAGGAAACAACTGGGAGGATTCATGAAACCTCTTCCCATACCAGAATGGAAATGAGATAATATTACGATGGAATTTGTCATAGGACTACAAATTAATCCTAGAATGAATGATGTAATATGGGTCATTTTCGATCGTCTTACCAAGTAAGTACATTTTCTTGCTATAAGAGAAGATTTACAACTCGAATGATTAGCAAGACTATATATTAATGAAGTTGTAAGACTTCATGGAGTAACACTATCGATTGTTTCTAATCGTGATCCGCGTTTTACATCAAGATTCTGGAATAGTCTTCAGAAATCCCTGTATACTGAACTTTGTTTGAGCACTGCCTACCACCCTCAAACTGATGGACAATCAGAAAGGACATTTCAAACCTTAGAAGACATGTTGAGATCTTGGTCAGTTGACTTTCAAGGTATGTGGGATCAATATTTACCTATAGTATAATTTTCTTATAATAATAGTCTCATTCAAGTATTCAGATGGAACCATATGAAGCGTTAAATGGAAAGGGATTTTTCACACCAACTTCTTGGGATGATGTCGGTGAAAGAAAACATGTAGGCCCATAACTTGTTGAGGAAACGATGGAAAAGGTGAAGGTAACTCAAACCCACATCAAAGCAGCTCAAAGCAGGTAGAAGAGTTAGGCTGATAACCAAAGGAAGGATTTGGAATTTCAGGTAGGAGATCAAGTTTTCTTGAAGGTATCTCTTTAGAAGGGTGTTATATGTTTCGGTATGAAGGGTGAATTGAGTCCTATGTACATCAGAACTTTCAAAATTCTAGAACTAATTGGGGCTATAGATTACCGTTTGGAAATTCCACCAAGTCTCTCCAAACTCACGATGTATTCCATGTATCACTATTGAGAAAATACATGCTTGAACCAATGAATGTACTCACCTACATAGAATTAGAACTGGAACCCAATCTATCTTATTGGGAAGAGCCTTTCAAGGTTCTTGATACAATAGAACAAGTGTTGAGAAACCAGACGACTCGTCTGGTAAAAGTTCTATGGAGAAACCATATGATGGAAGAGGCAACGTGGGAACCCGAGGAACTTATGATGAAGAAACACCTGAGTATTTTTATGTAGTAATATTCTATAAATTTAGAGGATGACATTATTTTAAGGAGGGGATAATGTTACACCCCAAGCTTCCACGATATGCTTCTCTTTGAATAATACAATTGCGTGTGTTGTACGTAAATTCGAGTTCTAAGACACCACAACCAATCAAACTAGCCTTTATAAATAGTAATACCAACATTTTGAAATTTTATAAAGTTTATCATTCAAAATGGATTTCATTTTTGGATTTTGAATATCGAAATTAGCCTAGGGAAAATTTTTGGTATTTTTCTGAAAACATTCAATTTTTGATGAATAGTAAAAAACACTGAGTTATAGTTTAAAACAGAATTTTTATTTAAATAATTATTTATTTTATTTAAATTTATTTTAGGTCAAAATAGACACATAATACCTATTTATGTTCAATGTAATTCATTGGATTTAGTTTATAATAATTTTAGATATATAAAAAATTTGTAGAACTTTTTACCGTCTTTTACACACCTCCTAGGAGTATTTCGAAATTTACATACAACATAATTTTATTGCTTCTATGAGTTGAATTTAAAAAATCCGAGAGACGTTGTTGATATCAGTAAGTAAAATGTGGTTCAATAAGATGAAAATAATTTATGGTGAATCGTAACTTTTTACTTTTATTTACCATGATTAAAAGTAAATAGGGTATGTAAGGGTAAAAATGATATTATTATTACCCTAACACATGTCCTAATTCTATTGATAAATTTTAAATCGACCAAAAGCAACCTTAGGAATAAAATATGACCCGTTAGGTCCAGTTGGATTATATTAGAACATTTATTATTATTTAATTTAAAGAAGAGTTAAAAGTGTTAAATTCAATGTTTAATAACTAACCCCTTTTTAATATAGGGTTACACATAAGATAAATTCGACTATGAATATTCATTAAAAATAAAAAAATATTTTCTACATAATGGTATTTTATTTATATTTTTTAGACATTAAATAATTTAATTTATTTATGACAAAATGATGATGCGGTAATTACCTAATTAATGTAATCTTAAAATAATTGATATTATAAATATACAAAAAAATTTAATATGTGACATTTTATGAAATAAAATAATTCTATAGGTTAATATGACATATTAGGGTCGGTTTGATGAATGTTTTAGAAGTAATAATTCTGTTATGAATTTAGTAAAAACAAAATACCATATAGTGTCAAAAATGACATAAAAGAGTTTTTAAAACAAATATTATATTATTAAAAGATATTATATTCTTAAAAATATAAGGTTAGACCAAAAGACTTATATAATGATAGGTGTATCATTAATGAACCACTTTGGGTTCTTTTGGAAGTATATATTTAGTTTATTAACCATATAATAAAAAAAATACAAAGTGACATGGTAAATGTCAAACTATTTAACTAAGAGTTAAATCTAAAAGATAAAGTTAACAATATGACCCGAACCTGTCTAAAACCTATTATTTGAGTTTTTTTCAACCCATATCCACCTTATACTTTAAATAATTCATTTTTGAGCCATTAGAAACTGAAAATGATTTTATTAAAAAATAATATTTCTAGCTTTTCCTAAGGTTCCCCTCACCCCTCTTATAAAAGGGCACTCCCCCTTATTTATAATTCACACCTTCAAAGCCATTTTTCATGCCCAACACCTACGCAAATACCCTATAAATTGTCCTCCATTAATCCTAGAGGCCTTCCTTTAGTCATAAATCTAACTTAAGGATCCTTTTTGATCAAATCAAAAGGAAGTACCCAAAGTAGAGGTAAATATTTCATCACCTCTTATAAGTTCCTTTCTTCTTCCACTTCCTCTTTCTTAGTTGTTTCCATTCTAAAATAACAACTCTAGTATCTTCTATATACTATGATATTATTATAAATATGGTAAAACCATATTCATTATTCTATCCATCCTTGGAATGACATGTCACCATACGTGCGTACGTACAACTTACCGTCTCCACGTCATGGTGTAATTGTTATTCAATACGTTATTTTTTGGATGGGTATAATAATGATGTGTAATTGATGTAAATAATAAATATAACATGAAAATGATTCTTTATATATGATATAACATCCAATTATATATTAATTTAATATCAAAAGATTGATATTGTCGCTCGTGCGTACGTACAGATTACAATCCCCACGAACGCGATGAGATTCATTCCCCATTGTATCCATTCAAGACTAACTTTCATTAGATGATTAAAAATAATTTTTAAAGACTTAATATAATTTTGAATGTGAATAAGATACATCCTATCCATAAATAACATTACTTACATAAAAAATCATATAAAGGAAAACGAATCAGTTAACACCCGAAACGGCGATAATTTTAGGATATTATTAACAAAGCAATGTTTAGAGATCATATATAATATCATATTAATATAAATGATTCTTTTATAATTTAATAACAATTATTTAACCATTATACATGAGGTTAACCTACCCTTTACATAATAAAAGTACAAGGTAAGGGTTATTTCAACAATCTCTTTATTATCCGAGGTTGTTTATACGTAATTATCTACTGGGACCTATTTATCATCCACATCCATGTTTCTTAAAAATGTATTTCAAAACATTCATAAAATTTTATCGGCTATGGTTTAAAGTCATTTATACCCTTGTTTGACTTTTTTAAGATGTTTATAAAGGAATATTTCTGCCGTTTCCCAAATAACTTCCTTTATAACCTTGTTGTCAAAATTAAGGTAAGAATGACTTTTTTTAACTTATACTGAGGGTGAGGATATTTTCCACTGTTATATCATCATCTAAGATTCCATTATAATGTTATAACAGTATTTCCAAAATAATTTTTTTCTTAAATGATTTCAAAATAGAAAGAGATATTTCTCTAAAAAAGGATTTGATTTCATCTATTTCAACATTCTTTGATGTATTTTAAGCTTATTTGAAGTTGATTTTTTATGATACATAAAATACATATTTTATTGAATTTTTTGTGATATGTTTGACTATGGATGTGTTATTTTTACACCATTCATGGTTTATGGATAATGTATTTACATTTCATATGCTAATTTTAATATCAATGTTTATTTTATGTTTAAACCTTTTCATATAAGGAATTCGTTGGAATTAGTATGTGACGGGTGGAGCCTGCATTAGATCCTCGATGCATCGGTAGGTCTCATGAGACAAACTAGTGTCTTGGAACAAGGGATTGACAAAATCTTATTTGTTTTCTTGGAACAAGGCCTTTCATACGGGGTTATGAAGACTGGCATTGTACATTCCATCATTATGAAAGAGGCTATTGATATTGGATGTGATTATTCGACTAGTAGAATATACTTGTGGATAATAAAATGGAATTATTTGATTTTATCTTTTCCATATTATGTGGAAGATGAAGTTTAAAAGTCTTGTTTTTAGTCTTATACATTACTTTAAATGTTTATGCTTATTTATGAAAGTTTCCACTTTATTGTTATCCTTACTGAGCATCTGAGGTCAACCATTTCTATGTTTTATTTTTCCTAGGATGTGAAGAAATATATTATGGATGACCTGCAGGGGTAGTCTATGGGATCTCAGTGTTGTCTATGGAAACAATGTTGTTGTGGTTTTCTATTTTAGTATGTAATATAAACCTTATGAATGTATCTAGTACTTCCAAGGATACTAAACTAATCGGTCTTTCGAGACTTGATCTTTTGTGATCATGCCAATGATACATAATAATGCACCGACTCTGGGCTATTGGGGTCAGGGATTTATAATAAATATCCATGGTTGGATTTGATGCTGTTTTTATTTTGAGACTTCATATTTATGGAATTATAAAGAACACTCTAAGGCTTTAAATACAAGTGTAGGTCACATCATACCACATCAATTTTCTATATTGATCTCGACCATCATCGATTAAGTTTCAAATATGTCTAATTATTTAAAATATATTTGATCAGTTTCTCTCTCATCTTAACTATAATCATTATTAGTTTTTGAAAAAACAATTCTCTTTTGAAGAAATTGTAAATAGGGATGTATTGAAAGAGTGGTGGATTGAAAATTCATGGTTTGATAAGACTGACACTTTTCTGAAAGAATTTTCCTTGTTCCATGGTTGGGAAATGGTATGCATTAAAAAAGAAAATTTTGATATTCACTATCCTACGATATTGAATGTGTTTTATTATTCAGTATTCTTCAGTGTCATAGTTAATTTGGAGTGTATTAAGTTTTATCTTTTTAATGAATGTTATAACCTTAATATTCAAAAAGTAGTAGATTTGGAAGAAGTTCCTTTTGAAGGATTGGAATATCTATTTTCCTATAAGATTCTATAAAATCTTGGAAGCTTTGAATAGAATAGTGCTAAGACCTATTTGTTTCATTCTTATAAAATGATTATGATTTTTTTCAATTAAAACAATATGAAAGAGTTATAACTTTGTGGAAGAAAGATTAGTGACTTTGTGGATGAATGGGTATCTTATTATGATAAAAGGAGATAAAGATACATTGGACGTTTTGGATATCTTTTGTTTTCTATTTTTTAGTTAATATGAGAAATTTCAATATTGTTATGTTTTTTTTTCTGTTGATTAACGTTGTAAATATATTTTCTATGATGTTGAGATTTTTTTTTGAGTTTTATCAACAAAATGTTGGTGAATTTTATTTTTTGATGAACATTATGAATCAGGATATTTCTTTTTGAGAGGAGCTCTCTTAGTTTTGAGATTAAACCATTTACAAAATGAATTTACTTTTTATGCTATAGATTAAAATATTTGTTGACAAATCAAACAATGAAACATTCAATGGAGACGTTCTTTTGAAAAAGAAGAGTGTTCAATAAAAACTAAAAGCAAGTTCTTCTCTACTAAGAAAGAAAAATAAAGTAATGGAAATGTATGATGTGGATTATATAGAATTAATTAAATTAATAGATGAAAAGAAGCCTAGAATTAAAAAGTTTGGTCGCTTAAACGATAAAAATTATAAAATTTTAAAAGGTGAAGAGAAGAAGAATAAGAGGAAGAAAATATTTAATGAATCTAGAGTAGTTAAAAGTCCAATAAATAGAGTGAACTCAGATCATGGAGATTTTTGTACAAAAAAATAAATAAAGAGTTCTTTTGATTTATCCTTTTCAATAATTCAATAGATAGGTCATTCATCCAATGTTTATCAACCAATTCCACTAGAAAAAAGCATATTGGAACTTTTATAGTTCCTTTATCTTTTTAAAAGTATAAAAATAATGTTGTTGAAGATGAAAAATATGTTTCAGAGTATGTTAATTTTAAATTTTTCTAAAGTGAGAAGTTGAATGGGAAATAAGATTTTATAAGTTTTTATAATTTTGATATATAGTAAGGAAAAGATATGGAATAATATTTAAAAGAATATTTAGAGGATGAAGAAGAAGAAGAAGAAAAGAATAATAAGAGATTTATTCTGAGACCTCATCTATTACTTTTCAATCTGAGAAAGAATTCAAGTTATATGTTTTAGAGAAAGAACAATGTTAAAAGAAGGTAATAGAAAATTATCAATCCCATAAAAAGTTATCAGACAATGGTGAATATAAAATGAATGATTTTGTGGATGTATCAAATACTATGAAAGAAAAAGAGTGAGAGAATGAAAATGTAAGTACTGGACCTTTTACATATCATGATTATGAAGTCTTAATATATTCAACAACTCCTATAATTAGTTAATTTGGTAAAAGGGTTGAATCAATGTTTACATATTTTAATAAATCCTTGAATATTCTTGTTGATTTTATTCTATATTTTCCTAGAATAAAATCTCATTTCAATCGCTTTCAAAGAAAGATAAATGTCTTAGAAAATTCTTACGTGTCAATAAACTGGATGAAATAATTTTTTAAAAAGAAACCAATTTCAAATATTTTATATAAGATTCTAAAGAATTAAATATAAGGGTAAAGAATATTTTATTATTGTTTATAGATATAGGAATAGGATTAAAGTTTCATGATGAACAAATTTAAGATTTCAAGACGAAAACTTTAGATATTGAGGATTATTTTGGAAGTTTTCATCAAATGTTTCTCATAATTTCAACCTTTTTGATCAGTTGAATAATTATTTGGTGTCTCAAGATCAAAAAATATCAGATAAAAAGAATAAGAATTTGTTTCTTTAAGAATAATTTTTACAATTTATTGTATAAAATTGAAAATTCCAAATTCTGGAAGAATAGGTCATCAATTTGAAGTAAGAAGTTCAAAAGTTTCAAGTTCTAGAAGGGAATATTTCTAGATTTGAATAATTGAAAGTTATGTTAGAGAAGAATCAATATGAAATCAGAATGATGAAAGTTGTTTTAAATAAATTGCAAAAGAGGATTAATTTTCTATGAGATTTTAATGTCTTGAAAATCATATATTTGAAATAATATTTTTTTGAATGAATCATTCTCAATATATTTTCTATTTGATTTTTTTCTAATCATAATTTTTAAAATATTATTTGCATATTCTTAGATGAATGCTTATTTTAACCAGTTTTTTTCATAGTATGGTTTCTCTATCATTTCAGGTTTTTTGTTCCTCCCAAATTATTTTTGAAAATCATATTGGGGGTGGGGGTGGGAGGAATTTGTTGGAAGAAATTGTTTGTACATGGAATTTATTATAATATATTTTTTATAAGAAGATCTCATGTTATTGACATCCTAAATTTTTTATAAATATTATTTTTTGAAAAATGAGTGTCACAAAAATGGGGATATAATAAAGAATAGAGTAGTAGGTTTAAAAAAATTAATGAATTTCTATAACATATAAAATATTTTTACATGTTTTAATGTTTTTTGTTTCTATATAAGTATTCAGTTTTTTTATTTTCAAAAAATGGGGAGATTTTTTAATTGAAAGTTTTACTTTATATACATTCTATACATAGTTTTTAAGTAAAAAACACTTTATTAAAACTATGTTTTTATAAAATTATTTTACCCAAGTATTTTAGAATGTTTGTGTAGAAATATTTTTATTCCACCAATCATAGAAATATTCTCGAACTGATGAATATATAATTTTTACACTAAGTTTATTTCATCAAACCAGCTAAGTTTAATACATCAAATTTACAAAGTTTACTCCATTAGAGTGACCTATATTGGTCCATCAGATTGAATATGTGTTTTCCATCATATTTCTAATGTTTAAACCATCTAATTTACAAATACTAGTCCACACAGGTGACATAGTTTAGTTCACTAAACTAATTGATTTTAGTCCATAGGATTAATGAATCTTAGTCCATCTGAGTGACCTAGTTTAGAAAATTGGAGTAATGATTTTATTCCTTAATATTATCTAATTTTAGTCTATTATATTGAATAAGTATATTACATAATATTAACAAATTCTATTCCATTGGGTTAAAAAAGTCTCATCCATCAGACTAATAATTTTTTGATCCATTGGACTAAACACAATCTATTCTATTAAACTAATATTGTCTATAATTAGATGGTTGAATCATTTATATCCAATGGAATACTTCTACAAAATTGTGATGATGATATCAAGATGACATCAAATGAATATGTGCATAATTTTCTATGTTTTCAAGATGGAGATCATCCGAGGTCGTTGAAACCAACTCCAAGAATCACAATATATGACCATTGGATTTTTTTTATATAAATAGAGGTAAATTCAGGGAGCTAGGAGCTAATTATTTTGTGACTCAAACTATCTGAAGATTTCTATTATATAACACCTTATTACTTAATCTTTATTAATATTTGGAGTGTTTTTACTAAGGAATCTGAGTGAGAATTGTTAATTCCTTATAACTTTTTATATTTTTATTTTTTGTGTCTTATATGGGATTAGATGGAGGGATTATAGGGATAATTAGACTGTTGTCTCTTATCATGGTGATTAATGGATCCTAGGGATGTGAAGATAGATCTGATTCCAATATTTACGATTGATGGATTTCTTGTTGTAGAAAGACATACATTATGTTTAGGTTGAAAATCAGGGATATCCAAAGTTAGTGTTTGTGGATTACTTATCTCTTGAGGTAAAATATTAAAAATCATTTATAAATATTTTTTAATTAATTATTAGTTTTTTCTTAAGATATTTTTTTTACTTAATTGTTATAACAAGTTATATGTTTTGATGTGAATTAATATATAAAGCTTATTTTACTAAAATTTTCTAAACTCTGATATTCTGGATGCAATGTGTGTCTGATATTGAAGCTCTTTTTATCAGATGATTCTTTGTATGATTAATCATAATAAAGAGGTATGTATTTTTAGTTAGTCTATGTTTTTATACTATAATTCACCCCTCTTGCAGCTAATGATATACTCTTCAACCCTACTAAAAGAAACATTACATAAGTGTAAAATAAATAGTGATGCATTCTATAAAAGTAAACATAACATATACTAGAATAAAGTATATTACACAAGAATAAAACATATGTTAGAATATTAGAGGCCAAATTTACATATTATAGAGTCATGTTGAAAATAATGTCAACCACTGATGTCTAACACCCCCTCCTTGATGAGATAGATAAAAAACCATGTTTGACATATCCAACTGGTTGGGATAGCCCATGTACATGCTAATAAATTTCTCACACATCCCTCTAATGGGGGGATAGTCCATATGCCACAAGTCTCATCATCTATATAAGAAAAAGAGATAAATATATGAAATACATGTATACAAGATGAAAAATAAAACATCACATCATAATAAGAAAGTGTCGTAGTCCTAAAATACCATATACAAGAAAACATGAAACTCAGAGTTCATGGGGCTACTCATGCACACCACATGTGATCAATAATGAAACATAGGTATCAAAAGGATATACACACCTAAAATCTTGCTAAGAAACTGTATAAAGAATGTGGTAAAGTCAAGGTATTCCCACCTTATGTTAAATAATGCCTTAGTATCAAGGGTCACTATCTATGTCCAAAATAACCACTAAACAATAAAAAACCCGAATTGATATGATATTAAGACTATAATCAGGGTTGATTAAAACCAAACACTAAAGGTAAGTCAAGTTCAAACATATATGAGCAGATCCATTTTCGATATCAATATAGTTTAGATTGATGTGTAGAATCTATATCCTAGAATTAGGTTGATAATTTGATCAATGATGAAAAATACCTTATTATATAAATCCAAAACCCATAGATCCAATCGATACATCAAATAGAAAATTGAATTTGATTAAGGAGAAGAGAAATAGATTTATCTAGATTGAATATGAATACACCAGATCAAAAAAAGGTCAAACCAATATTTATACATTGAACGGAAAATATAGAAGGTGATGAAAGAAATCTAAATCGCCAAGGGAGGGCTTCTATTTTGTTAGGAATCAATGACATCCAAATAAAAATATTTAAAATTAACTGGAGGGAAGGTTTTTATAAAAATAGCTATAAAATCATCATGCTCACTGGGAACTGAAGGATGCCACCCATGGTATAGTGGCCTCCACTTGTTGGGAAATGGAAACTAGGTAGATTCAACTATTCATAATAAAAATATTGTCTAGAATGTGACTTATGTATAGAAATGCCTCTACCCAGGATCCTCACCATCAATCTAGTGAAACTTTTATGGCATAAAATTCTATAGAAATTCTATCGTCCTTTAAATTTTCCATTTACGGCCTCTTGAACACCCATATCACACCTCAAATTACTTTAAAATATATTTAAAAATATTTTTAGAAGTAAAAGGGGTTGTACTTGAAATTGTATTTTTCATAATTCTCACCCTCTTAAACTTACCATCCTCGAGAACAATCCATAGACCTTTGGTCAAACAAGTCAGTCCACAATTCCCTAATATCATTACATGATCCCACATATCTTCCAAATTTCACCAGTGTAGCCACTTATCCCATACAAGAAGAAAACTTTCCCTCACAACACATTACCTATTTGGTAAACAATTCAAATGCATTGCTCCACAAAATACACATCCATATATAACTCAACATCCTCACATTCAAGTACATTCACATGATCGGGTTACTAATTACGAAGTTGAGACATGTGAAACACATTATTCATTCCTTGATACTATGGATGAAGATTTATCTGATAGGAAACCACCCTGATGCATTTGATGTTATAGAACATACTAATATACCATTACACCAACATTCCTTACTACCTAAAATGCCCATACCCCAACCCTGGGGATGCCCACAAGAAAACCTTATTGACCAATGTGAACTAAAAGGGTCATACACATTGGTAATCATAATAATACTTCATATTCTGAGATGTAACCATCCATTTTTTGAATCAATTTCAGGCTCTCTTAGGCCTCATCTTCCATACTCAACCCAAAAACTAAAGATTCACCTACCTCTATCTATCATAGAAGTGAATGAAATGGACACCTATTAATTTCATCCAAGAAAACTGTATAAATATAAGACTGAATGTTTTTATTATATGTAAATAATAACAAATCCAAGTGATCATCCCCTAACCTCCTAAATAAAAATTATACACTCAAAGAATATTGTATAGATCCTTGATCATTCTCCCGAATTTCCCATCACTGTGAGTTTGAATGGTCTTACTCATCTTTATCTAATTCCCAAATTACATCTACAATCCTTAAAAAATCCATGAAGTAAACCTTGAATATCTATCAGATACCACACTCTATGTAACTCTATTAAACCATTAGATCTATAAAACCTATATATTTTCTAGCTCATCAACTGAGTTACTCTCTGAGATTGGTATTAACTAAGTCACATTTTTCAGTTGATCCACTACCACCCAAATGGTATCCTAACCTCTCAAGGTCTTGGGAAACCCACTCACAATGTCTTTGGATACCTCATCCCATAACCACATAGGTATTGGTAGTAACTAGTATAATTATTCTGTTATCTAATTTTGGGCATATATTCTATTAAAAGTCAAACAACAAAAGATAAAGTAATAAATTTATCTCTTAATGAAATGACACTAGAACTACAATATATAATTCTGATTCATCTTGGTAGATCCCAAGTTTAATACCCACTGTGAATCATGAGAGGCTCCCATCAACTCTTATCATATAAAATAAATAACCAACACCCTTACAGGAACTCGAGTCACACCATTTCTACCCAATTTTACCATAAAATTGAACCGTTTTCTTTCCAACATCTCACCCATCATGAAAAAAACTAGATAAAAATCCAAACCGACCTTCACTCATTACATCAATGAGGTCATGGTCACTAAGGTTTTATAATACAGTCCCCTCAATCCTCAGCTATAACCACATACCAGTCTACTGACAACACAATGAGATTTTATTCATCCTTTGACATTCTATCTTTAGTCTCATTCATTTTTATGCTCAGTGCATGTGGTAATACATTTACTTTCCCATATGTATTCTCCAACTCAAAGTTGAATTTCTTCATGTACTCTACCAGATTCCACCGATGAATATTCAGGTCATGTTGGGAGAAAATATGTTGCAGAATCTTGTGGGTAATATAAATGAAATATCTATTATCCAAGAGGTATTGTTTCAAACATTTCACCACATAAACCAAATTGGAAAACTCTAATTCATGAGTAGGGTAGTTCTAAAAATGTGTTAATAGATAACAATACATGTAAGAAATTACCTAATCACCTGCATTATAATAACTTCAAAAACTATTTTAGATATGTCACCATATACAACATAACCTACTCGATGCTTAGTAAGAATGAAAATCAATGTCGATATCAACCTATTCTTTATCTATATGAAGAAATATTAACACTGATTTTTCAATTCAAACTTCACTTCCTTCTTGGCAATAATGGTCACGGGAACTACAAAGTGAAAAAAATACAGAATAAACCTCTTTTAGTACCCATCTAACCTAAGAAAAATTAGAATCTCCAACACATTACTTGTCCTTTCCCAAAGATTAATTACATCAACTTTATCCTAATTAATTAACATTCCAATTTTAGAGATATCTTTCTCGAGAAAGATTACCTTCTATATCCAAAAGAAACATTTCATTAACTTGGAATAATGTCAATGTTCGTGAAGTTTATCAATATGATTTCAAGGTGTATCTCAATTTATATCAACATATTTGAATATATAAGGATGTAATAAAAAAACACAATGAAGAATAAGTCCATATATGGGTGAAAGAACTTTGTCATGGGGCCTATGAACACAATTGGAGAATTCTTCAGCCCAATTGGAATAAGAATATACTCATACAAACATTACTTAATAATAAACACCATATTTGGTATATCTTCATATTTTAGAGAAATATGATTGTAAAAAAATGTAGATCAATCTTTGAAAACCATTCAGATCTCCACAATTGGTCAAAAGCATATACAATTCTAAAACTGGGTACTTATTCTTCATACAGATCTAATAAAACATTCAGTTGTCTAATAGAGACTGAATACTATCATCTAACTTCATAGATAATAACACCATAGCACCCCAAGGGGATGTTCTTGTTATGGTGAATCCTTTTGATTCAAGGTCATCCAATAGAAACTTGATCTCCTTCAACTTTTCTAGTTCCATATGATATAGCTAAATCAACATGGGCCTTGCATTGGGAATCTTATCAATCTAAAACATAACAATCTTGAGTGAAGGCAACCATCAGAAATAATATAAAAGGAAATCCCAAAAATGTTCTATCACATGAGGAAAAGGGGAAAGAATCAATATTTATTCAACTAAAAGGATTATAATAGTCAACTGAAATGAAATGAATTATCTCTAAAGAGGATACAATCCCACAGTTCCAACATTGATGTTTCGTTCACCAATCTAGAAGAACTATTCCACTTTAAGTGATGTAAAAGTAACTGATCATTAATAAAAATCGATGTCTTTATGGTGGATGGTCAACCACTCCCTGGAAATGATAACATTAAAACCTATCTTTTCCAGGATTATGAGGCTCCACATATGTTCGATCTTAGAAACCACCTATAGGATAGTCTACATAGAGAGAAATGATGATCTACATTTCTTCCTAGAGGTGTAGTGATAGAAAAAAACTCAGAGGATAATTAGGTAGGGAAAACCAACCAAACAATGATCATATATGAATAAATATGATGGTGTTATATCAAAAAAAACAAATAAAGAAGAAGAAATCATGACCATACCTATCATTGAGAAAGGTCCCCTAGCACCATCTTCCAAATATTGGTCAACCGCATAATCCCTTCGAGAAACCACTCCATGATACCCTAGATTATCATGAATCACATGATTCATCGACCCCTGCAAGTTATCACATGATGCTAAGGCCCTGTATGAAAAACCAGGTAAGAATTTTCAATTAGAATCCTAAAATTCTTGTACTAGAACCACATTAGATAACCATTATTGCCACAGTGGGTAAAAGTGGTTGGAGAAACATGCCAGTATTTAGAAAGTTTCCCTTCCACCCACAGTTATAACACATGGAAGAGTCATTTCCTATTATTGGAGCCGTGAAAACTTCGATCTACTTTGTCTAATGACCATCACCCTGGAATTTGGCCTCTGAATTTCTCTTCTTATTATCCAAATTAGAATCTGGGATTGAAATAGATAAAACACCAATCATCTATTTATCATCTAGAGTCCTAAAATTTTATTTTTCTCCAAGCCCCCATCAATCGCCAGTTCCTTCTGAAGAACTACAATATATGTCTTCTTATAGATGTTCTTATCTTGTTGTTTCAAGTATAGATGAAGCCAAATAATGAACATTACATCCTTTTCACATATTTCCTAGATATGATAGTTGAAATGTGAATCATCTCAGTGAAGTTTGTTGAATAGGTGGTCACTATCATCACCCCCATTTAGAGCTCCATGAACTCATGGGAAAATTCAAAATTTAGTTAATTAAGGAATAATTTCTTAAATAAGAGGACCTTAGGGTTTCCAACATCATTAATTTACATCTTATATCCTACCACATGATGTCCCACAATCATCTATCTATACAATTAAGCATAAAGATCACAATCTTAACATCTATATCCCTTGGGGTCTTTACCAAGTAAAAAAATCCCCTTAGTGAATTTTATTCAATCCTTTGTATCTCGAGATACTAATGTGAATAGGATGTATGGGGGATACAAGATCTATAAATCATGCACATATTATTTGATAATTGACACACCTTAGTTGGCTATGCTACTCTAAACATGCACTAGCTGAAGGATTCATATCTGGATTGGTTGTATTTCCTAAACTGATAGAGAAACCAAGGGAGTATGCTCGATTGATTCCTATTTCAAAACCAATAATAAAATTGGATACTTTATATTTCTACATGGAATAAATTTTATAAATATTATACAAAACTATTGAGAAAAAAATAACATTGAAAATGGAAATAGATAACAAACATAGGAGCACATAAGGGTTTACAACATGGTTTAACCTAAGAGGCCACCAACAAGAACAATGAATGACCCCTAAGAACTAACCATAAACTATTCCAAGCCTCCAGTACCTACAGATTATTCATAACCACATATAAACCATCAAGAATAGAAAAAACATGATAAAATAAAAGAAATCATGAAATAATACACCAAAAAACGTATCAAAATTTCATCAAGAATTTAATTATTAGGGATATATTTAATGAATGAAATAGGTGATTAACATGTGATCCTATGTTCCTAAATTGATGCATGAACCCACATAAAACCCATAAATTAATATAAAACATTATGTGTATCACCCAAGGTGAATTTTAAACGATGGTAACATCAAATAGAAAGGACACCAATTCCCACTTTTTTTGAAACATAGTGGTCAACTATACAATGATGACCAAGCACTAACATATTTCCCTTTCCTAAGTACCAATCATCATATATTCTATCTATAATAACCCAAATCAATGAAATGATAAGAAACAAGTTTGTGAGAATAATAGTTTGATACCATTTTCTAACACCATGACCCACCTCGACCCGAACCACTGGTCCAATATAGTATACCCCATGACCTCATACACACATCCCTGTATGAAATATGTTTCCTAATAGAAATTTCTATGTTCTATCCTACAACACCCACATCCTTTTGATAAACCTGCTTAACCTTAAACTATAGTACTCTTTACCTTTAGTAGATCCCTAAAAAAGAAATCTAAAAGTTCCTGGAAATTCTCAATATGGGTGTGAGTACAAGACTATGTTGGACACCACAAATGACCCTAAATGTAAGTGAATAAGAATAACTTGGTCAGGCTATAAAAGAAAGAAAAAAATATAACCTGCAAGTATATCACCCAAGAATAACACATATGTAAACTACTAAAAGAGTTTCCCTACCTGCTTCAACACCATCCTAGAAAGAACATCAACTAGCCATTTCGAACACCCCCTCCTCAATGGTATAGTTTAACATCCTATTTGAAGGTATTTACCATTTATATGCCAATTAATATCTCAAAACAATGTCTATCAGGGGGGAGGTGATCATCCATATAACACAAATTATATAAATATTAAAACATAGAGAGGTAAATTCCAAAAAACATATATATAAGATTATAGATCAAACATTATATCATAATAAGTAAGATTCAAAACTATAACAAACTACATGTGAGAAAAAATCAAACATAAATTTAATGGGGCTATAAAAACACACCTAATGCAATTAATCATTAATCATAGGTCTCATAGGGGCACACATACATGAAAAAAATCATGAAATGAACCTATTTAAAACCTTTTCTAACACTAAGGTCTTTCTAATTCTGGTGTAACAATGATTTAGTAGAAAGGGTCCCCATCTGAGGTAAAATGCACCACTAAATTATAGAACCATACGAAAAATTAAATTATTTAGAAAAATAGGACAAAGGTTAAAAACCACACTATATAGGTTGTTCAAGGTTAAAAATACCTGAAAATATCCACTACTAAAAATTATATTAGTATGATTGATGCACAAATTCTAGAATCATAAATCTGGGTTCCGATTGTATCAATGTTGAACTATCCCTTGTTAAATAAAGCTGAAACCCAAATATATAATTGATACATCCAATATATAATTGGCTTTGATCATTATGATGAGAAATAGTCCTGTTTATAATGAATAATAACTCACTTTATAAAAAATATAAGATCAAACTATTGTCCAAGTGTCAAATGAATGAGTTGAAAGGGAAAGAGAGCACTCCAAATCACTAAGAGAGGAATCTTAGTTCATTTGTGTTTGAATAGGGACTAATATTATGAGAAAATGTAAATGGATGGATTTTTTTTAAAAAAATTTCTATAAAATTGTCATTTTTGATGGTATCCAAAGGATTCCACCGATTAGTTGGTGGATGTTGGGAAGATTCAATTATACCCAAGAGCCCCAATGACCTCATCTTCCTCTATTTCTAGTATCCTGAACACTTATGTCTCACATCATACTACTATAAATCATGGAAAAATATATGTTCAATTCCAAAATAAGCTTACCTAAAATTATTTTTATTATAAGGAGTCTCAAATCACTATTTATAAATGTTGAAAATAGAAAATGTAGTGAATTCTATGTATTCTATATAGAGTTCCCATATAGTGTTCCGTGTAGAGTTCCCATGAACACTAAAATTATCCATGTAGAGTTTTATTACTTAAAAATAGAGTATAATTCATTTCGAAATATTTAATGAATGGGTACCCATGTAAGATTTCTGTTTCGTGTTCTTATAGGCGATGATCCACTTATAGTTTCAATATAGAGTTTGGATCTACATAGAGTTGATCCAACCTTTCATATAAAGGTTTTTTCCATGTTTATGTAAAGTTGATTGAGGATCAAAAAAATATGTATATTTATGATATATAGTTTCTAAATAGAGTTCCCATAAACTCAACGTTGAACTATATAGGGGTTTTTCAAGTACATATAAATTTCAATTCCCAAATAGATTTTAATTCCCATATAATAATTTGCAATGAATTAGTTACTAACAGAAAACTCAAGGAGGTCATCTATATTTCAACTAAAACTCGAGCCCCCACATCAGCACCCAAGTGATACAACCATTTTCTTACATGTGTAAAACATAGAATAAAATCAATAAAATTCCATGTTTGATGTTTTTAGCTCATATATGAAAACTCTCAACTAGAATCCAAGGATCTGGTAGAAATTTGAGGAACAATAAAGTAAGAGAATTTGTGGATGACTTGAAGGTGAATGATTTCATAATTTTGATAATGATTTAGTATTATGGAGGTTGATACCTTTAAAGTATGAAAATTATGGGGCAATAATATTGTTTTAGAGATCATTGGTGTGTTCTAATGTTTATCTAGTGTTTGGGATTCTTTCATTTACTATTTTTTCTCATAATTTGGATTTATTAGTCCCTTAATACCTTTTCCTCCATCCTTTATCTCTATTATGCTTTGAATAGATGGATAAATATTTAGTGATTAGGTAAGGGGAAGATATTATCTAATATTATTGAGTACAACATGTAATTAATAAAACAATTTCATGTTAATTAATATATGGGTTTTGGGGTTCTTTAATAACGTGCTTGAAATTTCCTCTTAGGTTTCGGAAATTCCTATTATTAAATTATCAGGATGATAATATTTAATCTCCCACCATGTTGTTAATATTTTCTTAAAGTAAGAAGTTATGTTTGGGGGTGAGAGTATATAAATGGATTGAATTTATTTTGAAGGAAGTGAGTTATTTCTGAATTCCCTAGGACCACCAATACCTCACTCAAATATAACTTTTTATTACCAATTCCTAAGACTCAGGGGGTATAAAGTAGTGAATCCGAAGATCCTTCACCCCTAACAATATAGTTTAAATCATATATAAGAGTACTAATGCAATGAAAAAGAATAATAATACTGGTTGGGCTACCATTTCAAGAAAAATTATATATGACATGATTTTCCTCCCTCTAAGTATTATAGATCTATGTGTCATGGATTGCGAGAGACCATCATTTTCTGATATGATACACAATAGACTAGTGACCACATGTTTTGTAACATATAAAACTATCTAGAATCATGGAATTATACTGAATGATTGATATAAGAAATCTATATAGCTTTGAGAGAGTTTGAGACTGCATAGAATGGATCTCACTTCTTCCTCAATAGATTTTCCCAAACCATAACATGTACTAAAGATGAGCGACAAAAACCATCTAGAAGCTCATGAAATAAATCCTCCTCTAATCAGACCCCAATAGAAGGATCCATCTACATTCATCTTGAGACTAGTTTTGGGAGGCCTCTACTGAACCCACCTCCATTGGAGAATAGCGCTCCTTCCTTTGGGGAAAAGAGACACCCTTGTTAGAATCCCCAAGTTGACAATCATATTTTATCCTCCAGGGATAATATGACCAAGGTCATCAACGAAATAAAAAAAATATATACTTTGATATAGATAAGGTAAAATCACTTTCCTTCAAAACACATTTTCTGAGCTTCCCAAATAACCCAACACATATCATCAATCACAATGATTTGAAACTGTATGTCATTGTATCATTGATCATCCCCATGAAACCAAGAAGATAGAAAGTCACCAAATCTTCCACCTTTTATAAAAAAATAATCCCTGGATGATGATATTCCAATAATATCTATCCTAGTCACCCTCAAAAAATATATTCGACATTGTCTCAATGTTGGTTCTCTTATGAGACAAGCAACAAGAATCCAACTAAATACCTTTCTTCCAAATATTATCCTTAGTTAGGAGACATCTATTATAAATCATCCATACTTTGAATTTCATCTTTCTACGTATCTTCTTGAACCATAATCTAGTATCCCACACATCACTCTCCCTCTATCCATGTACCAAATAATTGTTCACTCATGAAAAAAGCAGCCAAATGTCGATAAATAGAATAAAAGTCTATCAGATTAATCAATGAGAATAATTCTATCATGCAATTTCTTTATATCATTAATAATATTGTTTGAAATAATGATAGGATTAGTTCTCAACTGTTTAAATGATATGTCTGATACAAGATATCTAGGAAAAAATTGAACATACCCTCAATAGTTATCTTTATATTAACTAATATCCCTCTCCCAATAACCAATATCGTTATATCTTTTAAAGAGTATATATGATTGGGCATTCACTGAGCAATGCCTAAAATTATTCTAGAATGCTCCACCCATCATCCCCATTCATATCTTTATCTATCCTTTATGAATATTTCCAACAAAGATTTACCTTTAATAACTTCACATACCAACTATCCCTACAAGCCCGACATATTCCTCTCTAATCTCCTCACATTGACACCTCCTTTAGCAAGGGACCTCTCCATTATTTTCCATGATTCTCAGTGGATCTTCCCTTATTGATAAAAATTCTATATAAAGGATTGATCATTTTTTACTTGATTGTAACAATTCTTTTTGGATATATAATGATAAAAAATGTGAATTTTTATTAATTTGAGAACACTGTTAAACAAAGTGATCCTACCCCCAAATTAAAGAAACCTATTTTTCCAATTTAAATTTTACGAAAAAACATGACTAACCTAATACATAATGATATTTTTTTTAAAAAAATTCCCAACTAAAATAGGTGGCCAAAAATAAACCCAACAAGTTTCCTTCACCAAATGGTTTCCCTCTTATGGATCATGTAACTATAACGATTCGAACATGTTTTCAAAATGAATAGGATTACCTTTTGAAATATGATCCTATAAAAACTCTAGAAACTATATAATTTCAATATATTATTTAAGACTTTGATAGATTTTTTCTTACCAATTATAAGAAACAACATGTTATCAACCAACATTTAGTGAGATATCATGTCTATCCCAGAACTATTCTTAAATGGGAAAATATTCCTTCAATCCATTTCAGATTTAAATTTCCTTGATAGCACATTCGAAGCTATAATAAATATACTATGTGAGACCGGATCTCCCTAGAGAATACCCAGTACTAAATTAGAGAACCAAAATCTTATTCCTTTTAGAGATATGGAAAACCCTAGAGATGAAATTCATCATAACATCAGATCACAAGACCATTCCCTAAAACCAAATCATTCCATATTTTTTAAGATAAAACCCCACTCCATCCTATCATTTGCCTTATCCATTACCTCCTATACCATTATATTGGAGCCATGATGTATCATGTTAATATCATCTAACATCGAATTTTCAATCACAATATCCCCTTGTGTGTTTCAACCCTGAATTAACCCATGCTACTTTTTTGATATAATCCATGGCATCTCTCGACTTAGACTTATGTTTTTATAGTAGTATGAATATTATAACTAATATATTATTCTTATTCATCATATAATTAATGGTGTTAGTGACAATGATAAAAAATCAAGATATAAATATTGATGCGACTATTACACATCATAGTAAGACAGGTATATTTTTGTGTTCAACTCCAATGATCTTAATTAAATAATTCTTCTATATAATTTAAATTTATCCAATTATAGACCATGAATCATTATTTGTTTTATATTCACAGGAATATTTTAATATAATCATAATATTCGATTAAATTATTTAAAATTATTTTTATCATAATGGAGAAGGAATAAACATATTTTATTTATTTGATTTGTTTATATTTTAATTATTATTTAGGGATCTCCTTTGGAGAGGAATTTTCATATAAATAAAGCATCTATGTTATTATAAATTTAATTTTAAAATATTTTTCTTAGACTATTATTTTAATAAAAAAAATCATGTTGAAGAATAAATGACCCACTAAGATGAATTTATTTTTGAATTATTGAAATGTTTTTAGTGTTGAATTCCAACAATTTTTCTTCATTAATAAAAGAATATAATTATTTCTCCTTCTCTCCCATAACCCACATTATTCACTTTATATGATCTAAAACTTAGTTTTTTATGGTTGTACATTCTGAATACCACCATTCCTGAATCCTTTAATCATTTACTTTTACTTTAATTCATTCATAGTTACAAAATGCTAAATTTCTCTAAAGAAAGTGATTCATGATTTTATAAGGTAGTGGGAGTTAATAAATGTGTTAATGATATCTTTACAAATGTGGGTTTGATTGTAAAAGGTGGAAACATCGAAAGGGGTGATAATAGATGGTAAAAGAAGCTCTAGTGAGGCATAGTAGAGGCCTGAAGGGAGTCATGTTTTGTTTATGATAGTGGTATGGATGGAGGCAGAGACAACAGTGATAATGAAAGTGTGAAAGGTAGAGCTCTTCATACACTAGATATATAAAACCATACTATAAGGACTGTAGTATTTTGGCTCACACATTATATATCCTTTGAGGTATAATTATAAGTGTAATAGACAATGTTAATATAGGATTGTTAATTCAAAAGGAATTTTAATTTTTAGTGATATAGTATGAAATTTTTAACAATTGGGACTTTAATCTGAAATAAAATAATTCATACACCTCTTAGAAACGTTTTTTTTGAATGATTAAGTGTTTGGGTAGTTTGTGGGGGTGGGAACCAAGAGTCATAGGGGTGTAATACCTATTTCCAGAATGTATAGACCAACTGGGCACCTAGTGAGACCTCCAGAATCTAATATCCCATTGAGGTCCACTATGTATCCAATGACTATCTCGGTTTCATAAATTTATTATTTTTATTTTATACGGGTGCCTCACCCTTTTTGTAAGCCACCAGTGACCAATACCCGAACACCTATCCTATATTTACACCCTTATCTTTTCCTCCTATGAGATGTTCTTGGATAAATATCTCTCAAAGGATTAGAGTTTTTCCAGAAGAGGAAGGTTCCCCCTGTAAAAATAATATAATATATATGTTCCATTATTATATTTCTCTTATTTCTTTCTCTATTCCAGGTAACCCACATTTATGGAATATTTGTATGATTTTTCAATTTGAGGTGAATTAGGTCAAATCAAGAAACAATATAAAATAAATTATCTACTACGATTTTAGTGTACGTGGTTCCTTTTATATTTCAGTATATATTGTATGTTTTTATGTAATGTTAATATTTTTGTGTTTGGTCTATTTTTAGGAATTTTGGGAAGGTGGTTGGAGAGGTTTGAGGATAGTTTTAAGATATATTAGAACCTCTTTATGGAGAATGGATTCTATCGTGCATAGTTTGGTGATTTTTAAGTAAAAAATACCTATATATCCATATATTACAACATATTGTTAAGTTCAATTTTCCATATAGTGATCTAGTACATTGAAATTGATTACGAATATCCAAGGTTGATGCACTATGATATGGTTTATGGTGTCTTGTATAATAGGGTCCTTGGTAAAGGTTTTGGTACATGAAGGGTTTTAGGTTTTTTATAATAAGTGATTTGGGTGTACTCAATGGGAATAATGTTGTGAATTAAGGAACCCTTTATAGGAAACCATCATCTTTTCGATTGAATAGAAAGACCTAGAAGGACAACATTCATTGAACTGAGTTATCCATCTGATCTCTTTCATCTTTCACAATGAAAAATCTACAAAATATTGTTGAGTAGTGACATCCTCTGATAACTTCCTCCACTAAAGTTTATGTGAACATGAACTAGGATATGGAAACATAATCACCCCATAATACTGCATGATTATAAATCACATGAAATAACAAAATAAATAGAAAGACATTATTTCTATGTTCAAAAAATGCACTACATCTATATGAGAATACTACAATCAACTATTAAATAAGGAGATATAAGTGATTACAAAACACTTTCTCACTTCATCTCTGTATTGGGTTTTAGAAATTTAAGTAAAGAACACACATTATTTATACTATTTTTTAAATTAAATTCAATGTTTGGCCACCATACCTCTTTATAGAAGACATTATCTGGTCAAAAATATCGCATTTACATTTTAAATTCATGGTAAAAATTCTATTTAGAAAATAAACTATTGATACACTATTGAAACACCGAATGAAAATATCAATATCTGGTCAATATAAAATATCCATCTCCAGCATAAGGGTATCCTCAATTCTACATAAAGGTGCCTTCTAATACCAACATAATGGTATTATCACCACTATATAAGTTCACAAGAGAATTTACATTTCCTAAAAAAGTTAATTATTGTTTTTATCTATTGGAAAAAAATCCATCGAGGTATCATTGAAGCATTGTTTAGGTGATTGTGTTTGTTGACAATGTGGGCCTCTATGTTGTGTTTGTTGACAAAGCAAACCACGCTGTAAATTTTTTTGAAAAAGGGGTTTACATGGTGAGTTTTTGAGTTCAAGTGATGATTTCAACAATGCATGATTTATTGAATAACCTCGATCCTGGAATGGACTATCTGGAGGTGGTACAAAAAGAGAAGATACAAGGTGGCGCTGTTTTCTAGTGTTTGCCAAATTTTTTGGGCCTGAAAATCAAAAAATGGATAAAGGTGTTTTTGGCTAAGGGACTTCTGTGTCTTTATCTTATAAGAATGAAAAAGTTGTGCGCCAAATGTTGTTCAATATCAGAACATCAAAATAAGAAAAAGGAAAGAGGGGTTCTCGAGTTTTGGTTCAGTCGCGCAAGTGACTAGGGCGACAGAGGCTTGGGCCGCTGGACCAACTCGATGAGAGGAGACATGTGCACTAGTGCTAAGGGTACCCAAAATGCCTATAAATATAGGGATACCCCTCCTCATTTTTCAAAAAAGCTCAACACTTATAGAAAATTAGATCTTTGGTCATGCAAGTGGTGGTGTGAGGACACAAGTATACAATTATTCTAAAGTTTCACGCCAATTGATAGTTCCATGCCCATATTGGATTAGGAGTAAAAGGGTGTGAGTATCCCATGTTTTGAGTTGGTGAAGGGAGAGTCGCACAAGTGGTTTGGTGAATCTTTCTTACTAGGTTTGAAGAAGTGCGCCAGTTGGTTTTTGCACCCTAATATTGTATTGGGCGTAAAAAAGTGTGGGTGACCCAAGTTTTGGGTTGAAGAAGGGATTGTCGAGCAAGTGATTCTGTGACACTCGCATGCCAGGCATAGAGAATCATTCCATTCATTCTTGGGCTATGAAAAAGTTATAAGATTTCCTGATACATCTGGTGTAAAGTGAGATTCATCTTTTGGTCAATGTTGTACCTCAAAAGAGAATCTACATATAGAAGAAGATGCATTCATTTGTGATGATGAAGGGACCTAAAATTCCATAAACTATGTGTGGATCCCTTCCAGAGAAGTGAGAAAAGGAAGAGGAAGAAGGTGATCCTCTCCACCGGTAGTGATCCAGAGAAAGAGAGAAATACGGAGTGACCCTTCAGAAAGCAGTGAGATAATTTTAACCATTGTAAAGGCAATGAGCCTAGGAAAAGATGTGATCTGGCCAGAACATTGTAAATTGGTTGTGAGTTTTAAGGGATTTGGTACATCAACACATTTCCATTGTATTCTCCTTGGATGTTTACCAGTGAGGGTGATCCATGTAAAATTTGTTTGTGTCATTCTCCTGGGTTTCCTGCATTACATTCAAAGCATTATCATCAGAGAAAGAAGAAAATAATAAGATAAATAGTAAAGTATAAGTGCGAACAAAGTTACCCTTATAATAAAGAGGTCAATATCCAGTGGGGCAGGGATAATTTTGAAAAGAAAATCCATACCCTGATTCACCCCCCTCTCTGGTAATCTAGGATTATTTTGGTCCTAACAATATATAAGTGTATCTCTTAAACATATTCAGCAAGAGGATTTTTTAATAATCTCTATCCAATCATCAAAGCATCAGAATAGAAAACCTTATTCCAAAGACTTTGCACACACTCAAGCCTTGGTTGATTATTACCACTAAAGGAAATATTTTTATGATGATAAAAACTTCTAACCAAAATTCAATGAGACATCACATATAGAAAACATCAATCCAATTAACATGATGAACTTTGCCTGATCATATCATTCTAAAAACACTCTATCAAATGAATTGGGAATAATTTCCAACAAACCAAACAATTGACCACTAGGAAAATGATTTAGGATTTTCTACCTCCTTATTATTTCATTAAACTATGATCTCCCTCTATTTTATGCAAATAGTTCCTTCCAATTTTTCCATTCATCCAAGTCCCATTGAGGCATAATGTTTCCTCAAAAATTATTTTACATTATATTTTTAAAATATATCCATATTAATTTACTTCTAAAAAATATTTTATAGAGCCATTTTTTTCTCCGTGATACATAAAGTGAATTGATACTTTTGGTCAATGGGTTTCATTATTTCATGAAATAATAGGTTGTGAGTAAGATAAAAGTTACTATAATTTTCAAAAATCACCTTCCTTTGTTTGGTCCTTTTATGAGTTCCTTCACCAAGCCCATCAACCATATAATCTCGTTCCTTGCTTCAATAGTAGAAATGTACTCTACTTTAGTTAAAGATAAAGTTACCACTAGTTGTAATTGAGATATCCAACTTACTACTATTCCATCGAAATTAGATAAAAAATATTTGGTACATTTTAGTGAATTCAATTTCTCCCATAAAATATGCATATAAAAATCCATTTAACTGATTTTAATCATCAAAACATAAAGATTCATCTTTCAACCTTTTAAAGTATCTTAAGATATGTTTCACAGGTTCCCAATGTATTCATCAAGGATTTTACATGAAAAAACTAAAAAACCCATTGAAAGAGTAATTTCTGGTTAAGTAAATACTAATGCATAAATCAAACTTCTTATAGTCAAAGCATAAATAACACTCTCTATTTCAAAAAATTATTATTCTTTATATAGTTCCGGAGTTTTACTATGATTTAATTGTCTAGTTAGTGAAATTTATATTGGTTTATAAATAGTCATTAAAAAATTTTCAATTACATTCCTTATATACTCCTATGATAAAACCAATGATCCGAATTTCCTATCACTATTAATTCTCATCCCCAAAATCATTTTATCATGCCCAAGGATATTCATCACAATCCTTCTTGGAAAATTCCACCTATGTTCCTCAATCCATTCAAGCTATGGAATAAAAATCAATATATCATCCACAAACCACAATAATATAGGATATGTTCCATATTCTTATTTCTTTTTTTTCTACAATAGTCTTCAAACTCGCATTGACTAAACCATTATTCAAACATGAGGGAGTTAAACATACTTTTATACTATCTTGGAGATTTTTCAAGACATAAAGACTATGTTGCAATGTAGAAACCCAGTCCAACTTCCAATGAACTTTATGGCCATTGGTCTTAACCATGTACTTTTTATTATCTAAATCAGTATGAAGAAAAGTTGTTTTATATCCATATTCTATTGGTATATATCAACAGAAAAAATAAATATACACACTATCTGAATGATTTTGTGTTTAGCCACTGGTGATAAAATTTTATAAAATTCAATACCTTTCTTTTGATTAAAACCATTCACCACCAACCTTGATTTGTATATCTTACTTCCATAATCTTCATATTTAAATCAAAATACTCATTTATGATTTAAATCGCTATTTCTTTGTAGTATCATATCCATCTCCCATTATTTTTTAAATTTGAAGAATTAATTACTTCTTAAATGGCTAACTCCCACTATTTAGAGTTTGTAAGAGCAGCCACATCATCCAGAATATCTGGTTCCCCTATTTCCATTAGAATTATGAAATTCAAATCATCCCAAAAACCATTGAATATTATTCTTTATAAGATTGGATTTTATCAACAAAACCTCAAGTTTATCCATATAAACCTCTTTGTTTATTAGTATTTTTTCTAGTAAAGGTTTGTATAATCATTATCTATTCATTATGTTTCTATTAAAACTTTCAACATCTATTAGTGGTCTATCCAACATGCCTCTATCATGTGCTCTGAATATCAATGTCTATTCCTTTAATCTTTCCTCTAAAAATTGTAGACTAAATGTCTATCTAGTAAATTATATCTAATCATTCTAAAGATAAATTATTGACCTCTAGTCTACCTCACATTCTATGAGGTTCTGATCTTTCCATAGATGTTTCATAATGAAAACAAAATCTCTTCTCTTGATGAATTTTTTATTTTCATCAAGCCATAAGTGATTATTAAATTTATCGTCACTATACCTGATATGAAAACACACACTAAATTTTTCCTCTAACTAATAGAAATCATTGGAATCAACATAAATATTTGAAAAAATACTAAAGATCTTGATATTTTTGACCTCTAGAAACCTACTGAAAAAGTTTTCTTTGGGAAGTTTCTATCCCAAAGTTGAAGTCAGACTGGTTTTTACCTTGTAAGAAGCTATATTCAAGGCTTATACCCAAATTCCCTTTTGAAATCTAAAATGAATCCTATGTAGGATTGAAATAATGATGTAGATTCTCAATATACAAGGGGGGGTGAATTGTATACTTTAAAAAAACTCCTTTGTAACTTTTAACGTTTGTTATAAAACATTCGTTTTTTACTTTAGGGAAACCTATGTTTAACAAAGTTAATCAAGGTAAATTCAGAAAACCTCTTTGTTCTATAAAAATTCTAGATTCCAATAATATGGTTCCAAAAATGAATCTTAAGAAAAGTTTACAAGGAAAAAGATTCTACCTTAAATAGTATAGAATATTACTAACTAGAGTATACAAGTACAAGAAAGTATAAGATAGTTACACTTTCCTTATTAATCCAAATGCAGTGAAAAAAAACATGAAATAATAAAAGTAAAAAGTATGAAATATTTTACCCCAAAGAGTAGGGTATCCAACAACCTTGGATAAAGTTCCATTGGTTTATACTTTCACAAAAGTTTGTCTTCCCCACACCAGGGTAGGCCCTCGATATGAATATCGAAGTTTGTATTTATATCCCAACAAGCCCTCAAACTTTAATGTAGTCAGCACCGCATTTTTCCTTATCAAGGAAATCCTCGATCTTTAATGTAGTCGGCACCTCTGTCTTCATATCCCCAGAATCCCTTGATTGTACACAACAATAATCAGTGTTGCACGATGCAATTTGAACAAGATGTTCAGTACACACAAAGCTTGAGAGTCTCTCTCTCTTGAAATCACATCAGCAGCATGTAATCTCTAGATTGATCAACGTTGTTGAGCTTGTTCAAATGATCTCGTATTTATAGGAATTTCTCCAATGGTCGGCTCCCTCCTCCAACGGTCATATTTTTCCTTGAATTCCGGAGGGACCTGTACATGAGTCACTCAAACAATGGTTAGTTAGAAATTGAATGTACGACATCATTTCATAACTATAACAAGGGTAAGAAAAATATGTTTTCTTAACCAAATCCATTTTTTCAGAGTCTAGAAAAAAAAAATTCAATGTATAAGTAAATAAAAATTCAGATTCAATGTTACAAGGATATTTGGATTTAGTTTTTCTTGGAATTTGGAATCAAAATTCGATAGACATTGGAGTCTGAATTCTAAGGAATTCAGAACATGAATTCTAAGGAATTCAAAACCTGAATTATGAGGAATTCAGATTCTGAATTATAAGGATTTGGAGCCTGAATTCTAAGGGATTCGGTGTCTGAATTTTGAGGAATTCAGAATCTGAATTTCAGAGAATTCAGAATACGAATTTCAGAGAATTTAGAATCTGAATTTCAGAGAATTTGGAATCTGAATTTCTGAGAATTTAGAATCTGAATTTCAGAGAATTAAGAATCTGAATTCAGAACCTAAATATAGAATAATTTATATCTATGTATTTATAGGATTTAATGGTTTTAGAAATGAAACCAAATTTTATATATAGAAATAAAAAGACCAAGGTTTATTGAAACTAAATCATGAACAATGAAGACAAAGAGAGGTGGAAAATTTCCTTGGGAAGGAAAACTTTACATAATAAGATAAATCTTATGGGAAGTTAAATTTGTCTTGAGATAGGGTTTTTGTGATGTTCAAAACATAAATGAATGTAAAAGTCATATGGAAACCTTTTGGACTCAATAATATCCCCCTTTTTGGAAATCACAAACATCCTAACTAAGAATAATATAAGGACTTAGAAATTTTATGGACTAGAAAATTGAAACTTATCTCCCTTTACTTATAGATCATCGTGAATACGACTAACTCTCCATTATGATTTGGAATCACTAAGGATCATATTCTTGACTCCCTAAATGATATTTTTCATTTTCTTGCATTTAAAAAATATCATTCATAATAACATTCCTCTAGATAAACTCCCCTTTACTTAGGGAAATTTCCTCTTACATAGAATCATATTTATAATTCCTTTCTCCCCCTTTATGATTTTCAAAAAATAACAGAGGGAATGGAAAGAAAATACGGGTACCTGTAACATTAGTTCTAAACAACCACAAATAAAATATATATAGAACTACCTGTATTTAAATAATGTGGAAAAAATTTGTACAATGAAAAATACATCAAAATATCATAATGGAAAGAAAATAACCTTTTTTCTCCTTTGGTATCAGATTCTTCACAATAGTTTTTAGATTCTTGAGATCTTTTTGATCCCCTTCTTCATGCTTTAGAAACCGATACTGATGTTCACTTTTCTTCTCTAAGGCTTGAATTTTCTCTTACCGAGCCTTAATAATGTCTGCCTGAGCTTTCAATAGTTCTTCATGCTTAACGAGCTTCTCTTCAACCTCTATTATAAGATCTCATTCCCTCTTCCAATTAATGGCCACAAAGTTAAGCTTTCCATTCAAATCCTTAACTTCTTTCTTCCGAGGAGTCTTTTATAGGGTTAAATTTTCCTCAAAACTATTTGTAAAATCTTTAATCTTACCATTTTAGGTATCAAAAACATCCTTGACATTATCATATAATTCACCCAAGATTCTCATTTCTTTGATTGTTTTCTTTGACCAGCTTGTCATCTTATTGCGCGATCTTTTCTAAGCCTCCTAAACAATGAGTAAGGTCTTGAAATCTTCCTCTAGAGGAACACATTTTTCCTACACCCTGGAAATTGAATCTGACTTATGATTTATCATATGATGAAGCATCTGACATCTTGAATCTATGCTTGGGAATAAAAGAATAGTAACAACCATCTTTTTCAAGGGCTGAACAATAAATTCATGTCTGAGGGAAGATGATTCTGAATCCGAATGTTTGGTTGGTGAGGATTCTTTTTATATGTCTCCTTATTTCCTCTTTGATGAAGCACCAACATCTTTCTTCTTCACACCATATTTTCTAGGTGTATCTACTACCACTTTATTTCCCTTTTAAGCTCTCAGAATGGTGTCTTATTCTTTGGGAGATCCATGCTCACTATCAAATAGCTGAACAATATTATCTTCCTAAACTTCTTCTTTCTCTACATCAAACACTAGATCTTTCGAATGAATAAAATCATGATTACTACTTTCATCATCTTTTGGATTATTCACTTCTTCTTCACCCTTCTCATCCTTTCTTGGTGTATAAATTTTTGAGGATTCGAATTGAGAAGTCCAAATTAATAATTTTACAGATGGACTTTACTTCTCATGGTACTATTTGACTTGATTTACAGTATCATAAGTTTTATTCCCTTCTTCTCCCACCTCTTCTTATTCTTCTATTTCCTCTTCCACTTCTCCTTATTCAACTATTTCTTTTTCCTAATGTGATTTTAAAGTCACCACTTTCTTTTCCCAAATCTCATGTAATGATTCTAATAATAAGTATTCTATTATTGGAATTTTCTCATATGCTCTCTCAACATCTTTGAGAAGTGATTGTAAAATCTGAGCTTCAAATAACTTCTTCCTTTGCTTCTTCTCTTTCTGTTGATTCTCAATATTCTCAGCATCCATCTCCTTAAATGTTTTTCCCTCAGTACGGTCCAAGTCAAACATAGTCTCCCCTTCCTTCAAGTTTTTCTTATCCTCTTTCCACTTAACCACTAATTCATCAGGTTATGCCTTTTTTTCTTTGGCTTTGTAGGTGCTGACTAAGTTTACTTGGATACAAGAGTTTTTATTTTCTCTTCAGACTCCTTATACACTGTCTTTCTTCCACCTTTATTAGAGGGTTCATCCACTTCCGGCTTCATTGATAAAGCTTCCAATTCTTCTTTAGAAAGATCATAAAATTTTCCAGATTCACTGGAAAATCCAATTTTCATTCTCTTTAAGGTGTCATCACTCAGCAACACAACTTTGTAATTTCTTGTCTAGGAACTACATGGGATTTTGAATGACTGAAGTCAAAGAAAAATAATCTTTGAATGAATTGATAGATACATAATAATCTAAGACTTCAGATTTCCATTCTAGATATTCTTCATCGTTAACAAGATATACTTAATCATGGTTAACTTTCTATGCTTGAACAAGAAATCCAATATATAGATATCACTCTTTTTCATATTATCCTTATCCCCTTTCCATGGAATTATAAAAACTTTAACTCACAATTCAAAAATCTGCAAATTCGTTGAGAGATGAATGATCTTCGGAGTATTCACTCCTTTCAAACCAAGACACTCTATTTCCCTTTCCTTATCAAAAGATCTGGATTTATCCGGTAGTTTGTGAGTACAAAACTCTACTTCTACTTCATAAAGAATTACAATAAGACTTATTTCCTTACTATATGAAAGATAGTAGGTGTTTCTATAACTCTTGAATGAAAATTTATCTCTTCCTATATCATTTAAAAAACTAACCATTTCATTGAACTCCACGCTCAACTCCGGATACACTGCATCCAGTGCCTTCAATTTTGAAATGAAAATGCTCTCCAAGCCATTCAACTTTATATTCTTGGAGATGATAGAATCATTATTTTTGAATAATCTTGGATCAACTAACCTCTCTTGGTATATGTTCCACTCGAGGAGAAGTTTCAGCAGACATCCAGAACTAATGAATCTTTTGAAGATTCAGAACGACCTTAAAATACAGAGGCCGAGCTTCAACATGATAGATATTGAAAACCCAATGTTGGAAAACCATCGGGGGACTTTATATAGGGGATTGAAGTGATGGTTAAACATCCATGGTTGATCCAATGGTTAAAAACACTTCTGATAAAATCTGACAATTGAGATGATAACAGAAGAAGGATTTTGGTAGGTTTTGATCTTTTGTGGGTTTTTAAGATAGACATTCGGATTTTAGAAAAAAACAACATAAAATGTTTATTAATCAAGATAAAAATATGAACAACTAAAAAGATGATTATGAAAACATAGAAACAAAGAACAAACCTTCCATATTACTAGGAAAATTATTCGTAATGAGGAAAATTTTTCTTAGAGAAGTTTAGATTCTGGAAAAATTTAAAAACAAAATTTAAAGGAAAAAAATTCATTCTGAAAATCTGATTATGGAAAAAAACATGATTACATAAAATTTTGATTACGAAAAAAAACTTGATTACGAAAAATTTTATTATGAAAAATTTTTACTACAAAAAATTTTATTACAAAAAAACATGATTAAAAAAATGTTACTAAAAAGAAAATGTACTCCCCCTTTGAAAAGGAGTTTCTTACTGTAAAGATATAGGTTTCAACAAGATGTTAATACGGAAGATTACCATAAAGTTATCATTCCTAACTTTTGTTTAATATATTCATATATATTAGATGGAAATGATTATTTTGAAAATATCAACAAGTTGATCTTGCGTTTCGATAAAATGAAGAACGATATCTTCTTTTTGTGTGCGATCCCTAAGAAAGTGATGCTTAATATCTTTGTGTTTTTCACCTGATTGATGTGTATTATTTTTACTTAAGGAAATGGCATTAGTATTATCACAAAGTATTTGTGTTTTGGTAAAAATCAAACCATAGTTTGTGAATGTGTGTTGCATCCACAATAATTGAGCACAAAAACTTACAGCTGCTACATATTCATCTTTAGCAGTGGAAAGTGCTACTGATTGTTAATTTTTTCATGACCAAGTAACTAATGAATCTCCTATGAAAGGACACATTCCATATGTACTTTTTCTATCCATTCTACATCTACTAAAGTCTGCATCAGAAAAATGGTTTTTATAAAAATCATTTCAAGAAGTATAAAAGATTATTAGATCCATGGTTCTCTTTAATTAGAAAAAAGTCATATTCGATACCTTAAAATGAGATTACTTAGGATTGTATTGATATCTTTCACATAAGCATACAAAAAAAATTTCATCTTGATGACTATATGTCAAGTAAAGTAGAATTACTATGATACCTCTAAATGATGTTTGATCTACAGGTTTCCTAGCTTCATCAAGATCAAGTGCTTTTAAGGTACCAATGGGAGTACATATACATATAGTGTTTTCATAGCCATACTTTTTAAAAAGATATTTAATACACTTATATTGGGATATATAGATTCCTTCTAGTTTTTGAGAAATTTGAAAACCAAAGAAAAATGTTAACTCACCCATCATACTCATTTCAAACTCAAATATCATTAGACCCACAAAGGAATTAGTTAGAGATTTCTAAGTTGAACCGAATATAATGTAATAAAATTAAATTTGATCAATTCATTTTTTTCTTATCTTTATAAATAAAAAGGGTGGTATCAACATTTCCCTTAACATAATTAGTTTGAAGAAAAAACCCGATAATTCAATCATACTAAGATCTAGGAGATTTTTTAAGTCTATATAAAACATTTGTAAGTTTGAAAACATGTTTAGGATGTTTTTTATATTTAAAACCTGGTGGTTGTTCAAAAAAAACTTCCTCTTGAACAAAACCATTAAGGAAAGAACATTTAACATCCATTTGAAAAAGTTTAAAATTAAAGAATACTGTAGAGGATAGTAGAATACGAATAGATTCAAGTCTATCTATTGGAGCATAGGTTTCTTCATAGTCTATTCCTTGTTGTTGATTATAACCTTTATCAACCAGTATAGATTTATTTTTTTACTATGATTCAATTTTCATCACACTTATTTCTGAAGACCCATTTTACTCTAATAACATATGTTTCCATAGGTCTTTCAACCGAGATACAAAAATTATTCTTTTAGAATTCATTTATCTCATCTTGAATAGATTTTATCCAATCATCATCACTTAATGCTTCATAAGTTCTTTTTTGGTTCTAATTGGGAAAGGAATTCTCGATTTTCTACTTCATTTCTTGAGGAACTTATTGTCTTTACAGGTTGATTTACATCACTAATGATACTATCACTAGGATCATTCTTAGGAAACAACTGATTTGGGTTTCATAAAACCTATTCATCAACATATTGTAGGTATTCTTATGGGGTGAATGCTTCAGAAACATTTTCTTGAACATTTTCTTTATCAGAATGATCTCTTATCAAGGGTTGATAATTAGTTTTTGAAAAAAAATTGGATGATATAGGTTGAGTTTGTTTAAAAACAAATGGATTGGTTTCATCAAATTCAACTTGTAATATTTCTTCAACAATACAAGTATATTTATCGAAAACTCTATAAGCCTTAGTGGTTATGGAGTAGCCTATGAAAATTCCTTCATCAGTATTTGGTGTGAATTTATATAGATTATCTTTAGTATTCAGAATAAATACCTTGAAACCAAAAACCTTGAAGTAGGAAAGTCTAGGTTTTCTACCATTTCAAAACACAAAAAGAGTTTTTTAAGAATAATTCTAATCAAAACATGATTTATTGTATAAAAACAAGTCTAACAGCTTCCGCCAAAAAAAATTTGGCTACTGAGTATTCACTCAACATGGTTATTATTATATCTCGATGAATTCTATTTCTTCTTTCAAAACCACCATTTTGTTGAGGAGTTCTTGGTGCTGAGAAGTTATGATTAATTCCTTTTCTACAATAAAAAGTTTCAAAATCAGAATATTGAAATTATCTTGAATGATCACTATGAATAGTCATCAATGGAAGGTTTTTCACATTTCTAACTTGGGCTCAAAAAATTTTGAAATAAGAAAAGTCTTAAGATTTCATTGATTTAAAATAGAACTATATAAATCTAGTGTAATCATCAACTAAGACAAATACATAAAATTTTCCTCCAATGCATCCAGTTTGTGTTGGACTAAAAAGATCCATATTCACTAACTATAATGTATCTATGATTGAGACTTAGCCAACTGATTTAAAACATGATTTATGTTGCTTTCCAATTTGAAAAGAATTAGAAACTGTTGAAGAATCAAATATAAGCTCCAGTATATCCATAACTAGTCTTTTATAAGAGAGTTTACATAGGTTTCTAAGGTTACAGTGTCTTAACCTTCTATTCCATAACCTAGAATGATCTTCCATTGCACTAAGACAAGGTGGATCTTTGCTCCTACGGTCTTATTGTTTATTATGTAAACATTATGTTTCCTATGGGCAAAAAGAATAAACTCTTCCTTGGAATTGTGTACTAAAGACTTTTCATTCGTAAAATTTACAAGGTAACCTTCATCACATAACTGACATATGCTAATAAGGTTGTGCTTAAGACCCTTAACAAATAAAACAATTGAAATCAATGTTTTTCCAAGAAGAATAATGTTACCTATGCCAATAATTTCTCCCTGAGCATTATCACTAAAATTTACTTTTCCTCACTTCATCTTGATAATATTTTCAAAGAGGTTTTTTTTACCAGTCATGTGCCAGAAACATCCACTATCCATGTACCATGTATTTCTATTGCTACTATCATTATTTTCCTAAAAATAAGAGTGTTAGACTTTTGGAACCCAAACATTCTTTGATCCAGAAACATCAAAATGAAAAATTTTAGGCATCCACATTTTCTTTAAAAAACAAACTTTATGAAAACATAAAGACTGAGTTTTCTTAAGGAACAATTTTTTTCCCAATACCCACCACACTGACACATAGTGTAGAATGGAACGCTTTGAGGAAAAAAATAATTATTACTAAAAAATGGTTTAGTATAAGTATAACCAAATCCAGAATTATTCGTTAGAGGTCAAATTTTTGAATACATCTTATCAAATTTTTTCTTACCCAAGGTTAAGTTTGAAAAGAACTTCCTCAAAGAAAATATTTTGGACTTCAGTCTAATAACTATGTTTTTATCCTAAAAAACATTAGTTTTAGCACTAGAGTTAGTCTCTAAAACATTTTTCTTAGAAATTACTATTTCTAGATCCTCATAATGTTTATCCTTTCCAGAATTAACTTCCCCAAGTGTTTTGAAATACTTTCAAAATCATAAATTTAATTATAAAGATCTTTAGAATGATTTGATACTTCTTTAGTAAGAATATGAATTCTAGAATTTTCTTTATCAAGATTTTTGTGACATTATAATTTTCATTCTCAAAGAGCATAGAAAACCTAGAAACTTCATCATAAGTACGTAATGTATTATCTTCATCAAAATATGATTCTTCATTCAAAGATTCATAATATTTAGTATAACTATAATTAGCATTCAAGGATACAATGGTTATGGATTTAGTATTTTGTACCTTGTCCATTAAACAATGATTTTCAATGGTTAATTTGGAAAGTAAACCAAGATTCTCTTGACCAGAAGATTCATACTCTGAGGATTCATCAGAAGAGTCTCCACCAATGGAACTCTTGGTGTAAATAGCTTTCAAAAGATTCTTATCTTTTTCTTTGTAGTACATCATTCTATTCTTCTCAGAATGATTTTCCTTTCTTTCCTTTCTCTTAATAATAGGACAATATGGTGTAATATTCCCTGCTCTTTTGAATTCATAACAAGTGACTTCAGAGTATTTCTTGTACTTTCTCTATTTCTTCTTATATCTATACTCAATGTCGTTCTTCCCAACTATCTTGTTCATCCTTCGAGCAAGATTAGATAGTCCATCCTCCGAATGTTCACTTTCACTTGATTCAGATAAAACAGTCACATTATTCGACTTGGATCTTGTAACCCTCTCTGGAGTCTTGACATTAGTAGTTGTAAAGGCTACACTTTCATTTCCATTATTCTTCTTATTTAGATCAAAATCTCTTTTCATTCTTGTCTCATGATGAATAATAGTTCTAAAAATATCATCAAGAGTAATCTGAGATACATTCTTATTATCATCAATAGTTGTTCTCTTAGATTCCCACTCATTAGGCATGATGTCTATAGTCTGGTCGACAAGTGCCTCATCATCTAAACCTTTCTCACCCATGGATTGTAAACTATTAACAATAGTCATAAAAATCTGTTGTACCTTTCACAGTGGTTCTCCATAAGAAAATAGAAATCCACGAAATTCTTCTCTAAGCATATCTCTTGTAGTTTCTATAACATTGTATGCACCAAAATGAGGAACCTATAATTTATTCCAAATACAATTTGTAGCTTCACAAGAAGAAATTGGAAAATATATATTCCTGGTTGCGGAATATGACAAAGTATTGTGTACCTTGTAGTTCAGTTTATATTCTGGCATTTCTTTATTAGTAAATTTTCTGAATTCATATCATAAATATTGTAATCTCCAGTAAGCACAATGAAGTTGCAAAGTCCTGTATTAATAACAAATGCCTTCATTCGATCTCTCCAATATTCATAATAATTCCCATCAAATATAGGTGGTCTAGTTGGAATAAGATTGTCAATCGAACCAACTTTCATTCATTCCATCTAGAAGAAAATATATTTCTACAGAAACTTGTCAATAGTAATGTTTGTAAACAAGGATAAAAATCCTAATCAAGGAAAAATATAGAACAATGAAAACATGAGAAAGAATACTTATATGTGAATTTAAGTATTTCAAATCCCTCCTCTAATAGCATTTGTTGGATCAAAATAATTATGTAGATGATCAATATACAGGGGGGGGGGGTGAATTGTATACTTTAAAAAAATCATTTGGAACTTTGAAAGTTTATTATAAAAATCTTGTTTTCATCCTTAGGTAAAACTATGTTTAACAAAGTGAAACAAGGGAAATTCACAAAACCTCTTAGTTCTACAGACATGCTAGATTCCCAAAATAGGGTTCCGAAAAATGAATCTTAAGAAAAGTTTACAAATTAAAATATTCTACCATAAAGTGTATAGAATCTTACTAATCAATCTATACAAGTAAAAGAAAATATAATTTAGTTATACATTCTTTATTAATCAAAATTCAGCGGAAAACAAACATGAATCCATACAAGTAACAAGTATGAAATATTATAACACAAAGAGAAGGGTATCCAACAACCTTGGATAAAGGTACCTTGATTTATACATTCAAAAAAGTCTATCTTACCCATCCTAGGGTAAGCCCTTGATAATAATATCAAAGTCTATCTTGTTATCCCCATAAGCCCTCTAACTTCATGTTAGCCGGCACCTCTTTCTTCCATGTCAAGTAAGTCCTAAAACTTTAAGGCAGTCATGACCTCTCTCTTCCTATCCCTGGAAGCCCTCGATTGTACACAGCAACAGTCAGAGTCACATGAATAAATATGAACAAGAATTTCAGTATGCACAATGCATGAGATTATCTCTATATAGAAATCACTTCAGTAGCATACAATCTCTAGATTGATAAAAATTGTTGAGCTCGTTCAAATGAGCTCTTATTTAGGGTCATTTCTCCAAAGGTCAGCTCCCTCCTCCAATTGTCATATTATTCCTTGAATTCTGGAGGGACCTGTACAAGTTTCACTCCAACAATGGTTTTTTAGAAACAAAATGTACGACATCATTTCATTACTATAACAAGAGTAAGAAAAATATGGTTTCTTAAACAAATCTATTTTATCGGAGTATAGGATTTTTTTTTCCGAAGTCTTAGTAAATAAGAATTTGGAGTCTATATTACATGTATATTCGGATTTGGGTTTTCAAGGAATTCAAAATGAGAATTATATAGACTTTAGAGTTTTAATTCTAAAGAATTTGGAACATGAATTCTAAGAAATTATGAGTCTGAATTCTAAAGAATTCATATTCTGAATTATAAGGAATTCCGAACCTGAATTCTAAGGAATTTGGAACATGAATTCTGAAGAATTCAGTGTCTGAATTTTAAGGAATTTGGAGACTGAATTCTAAGGAATTCAGAGTCTGAATTCTAAGGAATTTGGAATCCGAATTTCAGAAAATTTAAAATATGAATTTCGGAGTATTCAGAATATAAATTTCAGAGAATTCATAATCTGAATTTTAGAGAATTCGGAATCTGAATTTTAGAGAATTTAGAATCTGAATTTCATAGAATTCAGAATCTAAATTTCAGAGAATTCGGAATATGAATTCAGAAACTGGAAACTGAATACTTGATGCCTGTGTATTTTTAGGATTCTAAGGTTTTATAAATGAAAATGAATTTTACACGTAGAAATTAAAATAGTTAAGTTTAGTGAAACTATTTCATGAACAATGAATACAAAGATAGAGAGAAAATTTCCTTGGGAAGGAAAACATTCCATAATAAGATTAATCTTATGGGAAATGAAATTTCCCTTGAGATGGTGTTTGTGATTTTTGAAACAAAAAATAATGGAAAAGTCATAAGGAAAACTTATTTACTCAACATCCTGATATTCCAATAATTATCTTCCAGTGTCCGATTCATTCCCTCATCTAATATATTTTATTGTGGAGTCTTTGGAATATTCTTCTCATTCCAGATTCCCTTGTTTATATATAATTTCATGAAAAATCTAGTGCACTCCCCATAATTATTGGTCCTGAGAAATTTTAACTTTTGTTTACACACTTTCTCAACCACAGATATCCACTAAATAAATTCTTGAAACACATTATATTTATTCATCAAGAAATAAACCTAGAAATTGTGAGCTGAATCATAAACAAAAGTCACTAAATACAGTGATCTTATATATGAGAAAACATGGGTGGTCCCTACACAACAAAATGAACAAGTTCAAAATTTTGACTCATTGGATTTATCTCATCCATGTTTGTAATGCCTTGACCCCATATGCCCAATGCTAGTTCCTTACTTTTTAACATTAGCATAATTACAAGGAATCAAATTCTAGAGGAATTATTAGTTTAATAGCCTTTTAAAACCCAATAAAATATGTGATATAATTTTTACATTGGTTAATGAAAATGAAACATAATACATAACAAAATTAACATCTCATCAACCTGGAAATATATTCCAAAAATTTATTTATATATCCAAGGAAAAAAAATAATCAGGGTGAGATCAAATTATTATTGAAGATTAATTATAGTAGAAAATATCTTGAACCAGTGATCATAATAAATATGGTAAGGTAGATAACTGAACACTGATGACATTTAATAAATAAAATGTGTAGGAAATGCATCCATTGATTTTATCATAGTGAAAATATCATGGATTATAATAACTGAATAATGAAGAAATGGAAATGACTATTGTTGTAAATCTTGTATTTTTTCACATGAACTACTTAACTCATGACCATTCACATGATGATTAAATCATTATGGAAAAACCCATTTAATGACATCATAACTGATTTACCCCATTTGATTATTGATGCATCTACGACCTATCTAAAACCAGCCCCACCCATGTCTTGTAGTACATATATTTCCTTATATATAAAATAGATGACTTAATTAATAAATAATATTCCTTATCATAAAATATCCATGTTGTCAAATTGATACAAATTTAAAATTATTTCCCCAGTTAATCCAATAACATTCAATGTAAAGGCTATTTGTAAAAATGGTATACTGTTTATGTAATAATAAAATGAATAAATTCTGTGTATCCAAATTAAATCCACAAAAAATAAGTGAAAATACAATATTTGATATTTAAAATTCATTTCAATAAAAATCTTATCAATAAATAATCAATCAATTATAAGTTTAAAACATTGATGGGAAATTGGGTTAAAAAATCCCTTACAACATTTTAATCAGTCAATTTGTATTCCCCATAAAATTAATAATTTTCAAATGAAATATTGAATACTAGGAATATAGTGAGATTAATGATATTATATATTAAAGGGAAATTATACACACAACATAAAATTTATTAGTGGTGAATAATTCATATATCTCATAGATGTAATAAGTGAGATGAGAAATCCATAATTTTCAATTCACTTTAGTTGAATGTGATTTAACATCCTATATAATTTTTTAAAAAATGATATTAATTTATACTAGAAACATATTTACATTTATGATATGATATATGATCCTAATATTTCATTTTATCAACAATTTGACAATAATAGTACGTTATTACCCTTGTTTCAGGTGTTAAATGCTTCATTTTACTCTGCATGTTTTATCATGTAAGTCTCGATTATTGTGCATAAGATATAGTTCCTTCATATCCATAATGATATTCAGTTCATATATATATATATATATATAATATTTAGTCATTATTTAAATTTTAATAATCGTTATTTAATGTTGATTAGGGAAAATTAAATGCATTGTGGCATGATGAAGGTAAGCCGTATGTACACACAAGAGACAATATCACTCACTTATTGGTGAAATGGAATGAAAGTGTTTGGTATATTAATTATTTAAGAGTCAATATCATTTAATAATTATCACATATATATTATATCCATCATTATACCAATAACAATACAGTGGTTATGAAAAAATTACACCATGATATAGAGACGGTAATTCATTCATACGCATGAACATTGCTTTATTTTCTCATAGGATGGATAAAAGGTAGAATATGGATTTAAAATAATAATAATAACAAATAATCATATATATGATATTTTATTTATTAATTTATAATGGAAAAAACACATGGAGAGGAATTGGAAGAAGAAACAAACATGAAAGAGTTGGTAAATTCAATTACCTCTTCTCTGATGAACATCCTTTAACATCTTATTATGTGATCTAGGGTAGGTATTATTGAAGTTCCATAACCTCTAGAACATAAATAATTTTGATTAAAATAGAAATTGATAGAGGTTTTTCGAGATAGATGCAAAACATTGGTGTGACAGAGTGAGGGAGGAGGTGCCACTTTATAATTGAGTAGAGGGGATCTTTTAGAAATCCTAAAAGTATTTAATTATAATATGGATATTATAGAAATAAATACTTTAAAATGTCATATAAATGAATAGGCAAAGACATTTTGGACTAAATATTATCACAATTTTTATTTTTTTATATTTTTTCCTATTTTTAAATCATTTAACAATATATTTATTCAATAAAATATCATTATTGTCAAACTTGATACTATTTAGTTTATTTGACTTCAAATACTTCATGAAAATGTGATAAGTTGAATATAATGATTTAAAATATATATAATATATCCTATAGATATATTAAATACATTACAAACATTAAATCATCATATATATATCAAAACTAATACTTTTAAAATGAATTATTTTATTTTCTATTAATTAGTGAAATATTGTATAAGCAGTTTATAATAAGTTAAGGTAGCAAGGAAATTTATAAAAAATAAAAATAAATTTTTATAATGAATATAATTTCATTAATGTAAAAATATATATTTATTTTGGTTCATATCATTATTTTTTACTTATGTGGACACATAAAAGATATTAAATACATAGAGAGTGATATTTTGTAACTATATTTGATTTAAATAATATATAAGTTATTCTAATAGATAAGAGTCAATTAAACAACTACAAATCAGTATTAAAGTTTTAAGGGTATAAAGAACATTATTCAATAACTTTTTAGAATTTTTAGGTCACATTCATATCATTATCTTTTGGTTTTAACCATTATTTAGTCCCTTAAATTCTTACCAAGACAACATGGATTTTTTTACTCATTTAGGGTCAATACTGTTACTATAAAATTGAAAAACCCATAAATGAATCATGGATGATATATTTAAACCAATATAAATATGTTGGTAAAATTTTAGATTTTTATAAATTTTATATCTTTTAGTAAAATATTATTTATTTTAATAAAACATTAATGTCACGTTTGACTCTATTTGTTACTTTGACATTTAAAAAAACAAAAAAAACAAGATAACTTCAGAAAAATATTTTTAAAAACCCCTAACATGTCAAATGTATCTATCAAATTCTTGTATTACATTAATTATCCCATATTACATTTATTTTATTATTTTCAATATCATTTATTTTATATTTTTAGTAATTGATCAATAAATACATAAAAGTTTAAAATGTTTTTAATGCAATTATTTCTTCACAAAAAAAATAAAATAAATTTCCATGATTAAGATAAATATTTTACCTTTCAAAATACTACTTATAACTGTATATATCCCCTAGGTAACTCCATATTAAAATATTTAACTTGTTAAAAAAATAATTAAATGTTTCACTTTTCATTAAATAAAATTTTAGAAAGGTAACATTCTCATGAAAATGGCCTTAAATGGTCACATAACTGATCCTTTAATTCTTAGGGATGAAAAATAATCATCCAATAAAATTAGGGAAATTTCTAGAGTAATTTTATAATATTCATAATAATTTTTTACAGTTAATTATCAAATTCAACCTTAACCGTGGAAACAAATAATTACTTAAGATATTATTAACATTGGTGTAACATCCCAACCCAGCTCACCCCAAAGAAGGTGGTTATACTGGTGGGTCATATGACCTCAAGCATGCCTCCCTGTATGCCAGATGTAGCCGACTAATAGTGAGGGTCTATTGATGGAACAATTGGGAGACTATACCCTCGAGATCAGAGTAGAACAACAGTTTATCAGATAATAAATAACAAAAAAATGAATAAGTAGTAATAATAGAAATAGAAGTAGTGGAAGAATAATATAATATCTGAATAAACATAAAATAGAAAATTCCAATTCCATATAATGATGCATTTAATTTCAGGTGTTACTATAACGTACTAGAAGTACAAAACAACAAGAGGAAAAAAATACCCAATGGTACACTAATCGAGAATCCTGAGCAAGAGCCCAATCCAATACACCCAAGCTTCCATGTATATAGCACAATAAAATAATGAATCCATGGAACTAGGAGAAAGAAGTTCTACTTGGGATCCAAATAGCTATTGAGCAGGGTGTGAGATAAAAATATAAGTAGGATGACACCCACAGTGTCTAACCCAATTCATTACATGATATAAAATGGAAAGTAGTGATTAGGTATAACTAGAAAAATGAATATGTAAGTTCTGAAAAAATAAAATACAACCTGCCCAAGTTTCTATGGGATTCCAAGTAGATATCCCTACTTTGGCACCCTACCAAGTATCTATGTTTGTGGGTAGATCCTCCTACATCTAAATGTTCCAACCAAATCAATGGTATATTATCCTATTGTGGATGAATAACTTATAATATACAATAAACATATGGATTCTACCCTTAGGATAAACAAAACCTTTCTCTAAGGTTATCTATAATCTCACCCTCATGTATCGTGTGACTATGCATATATCCCTCAAGAATTTGACATAATCATATAATATTCTCTAAGGCATTAAATACCAATGCACCTAGCCATCATGTGATAAAGAAAATTCACCATGTAACACTCCAAGCTTCCACGATACGTTTCCTTTTGAATAATGCAGTAGCTTGCATTATACGAAACATAGAGTATTAACACACCACGACTAATGAATCTAGCCGTTATGAATAGTAATACACACTTTATGAAAATTTATAAATTTTAATTTTCAAAATGGGATTCATTTTTGGATTCTGAATATCAAAATTTTCTTAGGGTGAATTTTTGGTATTTATCTGAGAAATTTCAATTTTTGATGAATAGTGAAAAACACTGCATTATTGTTTAAACCCGAATCATTATAAATATAATTAGTTATTTTATTTTAATTTATTTTAGGTAAAAATAGACACATAATACCTATATATATTAAATTTAATTCATTGGAGTCATTTTAATATAAGCTTAGATATATAAAATTTTATTTAACTTTTTACAGCCTTTTACCCACCTTCTAGAAGAATTTGAAAATTTACATAAAACCTAATTTTACTACTTCTGTGAGTTGAATTTAAAAAAATTGGGAGACACAGTTGATATTAATAGGTAAAATTTGGTTTAATAAAAAGTAAATAGTTTTTGGTGAATTGTAACTTTTGACTTTTATTTACCACGGTTAAAAGTAAATAGGGTAATTGAGGGTAAAAATGATATCATAATTACACTAACACATGTACTAATTCTATTAGATAGGTGTAATTCGACCAAAAAACCTTAGGAATAAAATATGATCCTCTTTGGTACACCTGGATTAGATTTTTTCATTTATTATTATTTTATTTAAAGAAGCGTTGAAAGAGTTAAATTCAAGGTTAAATAACTAAACCATTTTTAATATAGGGTTATACATAAGATAAATTAGACTATAAATATTCATTATAAATCTAAAAATATTTCATACATAATGGTATTTTATTTATAATTTTTAGACATTAAATAATTTAATTTATTTATGACACAATAATGATGTAGTAATTACCTTATTAATGAAATATTAAAATATTTGATATTATAAATATCCAAATAAATGTAATTGGAGACTTTTGATGAATTCAAAAAAAAATTATTGGTTAATATGACATGTTAGGGTTGATTAAATAATTTTTTTTCTATGTAATCATGCTATTATGATCTTAATGAAAACCTATAACTAAATAGTGTCAAAATTGACATAATTGAGTTTTTTTAAGAAAATACTATATTATTAATTGATATAATTTTCATAAAAATATATGGTACGTCCAAATGACTTAGATAATGTTATTTATATTAATAATGAACCACTTGGGGTTCAATTTTCATGTTATAGTATGTTTATGAACAATATAATATAAACATACAAAGAGACATGGTAAATGTCAAACTATTTTACTAAGAGTTAAATCTAAAAGATATGGTTAATATGGTGACCTAAACCTATCTAAAACCTATTTTTGAGCTTTATTCGACCAATACCCACCTTTTCCTCTAACTTAATTATTTTTCAGCCATTAGAAACCGAAAATTGTTTTATTATAAAATAATATTTCAAGATTTTCCTAAAGTGACCCTCACCTCTCTTATAAAAGGGTACTTATCCTTCTCTTAATTTCACACCTCCAAATCCATTTGGCTTGGCCTAAACCCGCCCAAATATCCTCCAAAATTATATCAAGTCAACCTAGTGTCCTTAATTTTGTATAAATCCAACCTATGGAGCCCTTTTGATCAACTCAAAAGGAAACACCCGAAGAAGAGGTAATAATTTCACCACACTATTTCAAGTTCTTTTATTATTCCACTTTCTATTTCATTGTTGGTTCCATTATAAAATAATAACACCATTATCTTATATATATTGTTATATGATTATGAAAATGGTACAGTAGTATTCATTATTCTATCCATCATATGATTGACAAAGTCACCCTACATGTGTACGTACGCCTTACCCTCTCCCCCTCATGGTGTAGTTTGTTATTCAAACACTTCATTATTTGGATAGGTATAATAATGAGTATAAATGATGTAAATAATAAATATAACATGTTAATTATTCTTTATATATGATATACCATACAATTACATATAATTCACCATCAATATAATGATATTGTTGCTAGTGCGTACATACAGATTACCGTCTCCATGAACACGATGAGATTCATTCCCCATCGTAATCATTCAAAAATAATTTTCATTTTAGGATTGAAAATAATGATTAACAACTTTGTATCATTTTGGATATGAATAAAATACATCCAATCTATAACAAACATGGCTTACGTAACCAAACATATAAATGTAAAATAATCAGTTAAAACCCGAAACGATGGAACTACTAAAATATTATTAACAAAGAAATATTTGAGGATCATATATGATATCATATTTATGTATATTGTTATTTTATAATTTAATAACAATTAATTAACTATTATTCAAAATGTTATTGTACCCTCGACTAAGGAAAAGTAGATGGTAAGGGTTAATTTCAAAATCTCTTTATTATCCGGCGTTTTTTATGTAAGTATCTACTGGGACATATTTATTATCCATGTCTATGTTTCATAAAAGAATTTTCCAAGGGTTTATTTTACAGGACTTTTTAACTAAAATATCAATTTAAATGTTTAAAATATTTATTCTTATAAACTCTTCTCATTAATGTCCATGTTTTCAAAATGGGTTTAAGGGTTTATTTATATGGACCAGAATGTTTTAATATATAAATTCCTTTCAAAATTTTCAAATTGGTATGGGACACTTTGATTAAAAACTATATTTTAAATGAATCCCTTTATAAATTATGTGACTTTTAATTGATTTAATAAAAAGGGATATTTCTCTAAAAGATTTGTACAGATCATTTTCAACTATGACAACATCCTTTACGGGATATTATTCTTGATCATGGTTGAATTATTATGATATAAATCATCTATATTGTATCGAAGGTTTTTTGATATGTTTTATAGTGTATGTTTTATTTTTATACCATTCATGGTTTATGGATAAAGTATTGAAATTTTGTATACATGTTTTAATACGAATGTTTATGTTATGTTTAAACCTTTTCATATGAGGAAGGCATTGGATTTAGTAAGTTATGAGTGGGGCCTGCTATAGCTCCCTAATTCATCAGTAGGTCTTAGGAGACAAACTAGTGTCTTGGCACATGGCCTTGACAAAATCTTATTTGTAGTCTTTGCATAAGGCCTTGACTATGTGGTTATGAAGTCTGTCATTATGCATTCCGCCATTATGAAAGTGGCTATTGATATTGAATGTGATTATTCGACTTGTAGAATATCAATGTGAATAAGTAAATGTAATTATTTGATTTTATCTTGGCCATATTATGCTGATGTTTAAGTTTAAAAGGCTTTTTTTTGTCTTATACATTGCCTTAAATGTTTATGCTTATTTATGAAAGTTTCCACTATATTTTTATCCTAACTGAGAATCGGAGCTCACCCCTTTCTATGTTTTATTTTTCCCAAGATGTGAAGAATTATTTTATGGTTTACATGTACGGATAGACTAAGGATATATGTGTTTTCAAAATAGGACAAAATATTTTTGATGTTTTTAGTTCATGATGTAATGTAAAACTTATGAATGTATCCAGTACTTCTAAGGCTACTAAAATGATCGGTCATTTACGACATTATTCCTTTTATGATTCCAATGTTATGTAATAATACACCAACTCTGGGTAACTGGGGTCAGGTTGTTACAGTTGGAATCGAAGAAATTTTATTACAAACCTTTCAAACTAGATTTTAGAAAACTCTAATTAGAGAACACTATCCTATGATAGACTTTGAGGATTAGTATAGAACAACTTCCTAGAATTTTGGTTCTGTAGATATTTTGTGAATTTTCCAAGAAATACATCCCTATCTAGATATGAGTAGGTAGAGGCAGCTCTGACATAGATGTACCTAGGGGTAAAACCTTAAAGCACCGCTTTGATCTAGGCACAAACTGCAACTAGAGCACGACAACGGGCCTTACTGCACTCTTGGTTATGAAACTCATGGGGGATTTGCTTAGGATAATTACCATTTTCTTAACAAATAATTATGAAGGGTTTATGAGTATATACTTCCTCAAAGAAAATATTTTTATGATTATGGATTATATCCATAAACTGTTGAATTTATGTTAACAAGTTTACAAGTTTAGAATTATGTATTGTGATTCATAAACTAATCTAGTGTATGACATTGTTTAGAAATTATGCCTAGTGGAAGGAATGGAAACTGTATCAACCCATGTAATCTATGTTGGGATTTACCTCTTACATAATATAATTATAATGGATCTATTGACACAACTAGTGTTGATCATCTTATCACCATACTGGGACAACTTACCGAGGTTCTGAATAATAACCTTACCCATATGGAGCACCCAGATCCACAACATGGAGGATCAATGTCAGACTGCTTAATGATGAAACAACCACCAACATTAAATGGGAGTAAAAATCCATTAGAATCTAAGAAATGGATAAATTCATAATATAAAATATTTCATGCTTTCGAGAGTAGCGAAAGGGAAAGAGTTGTCATGGAAGTTTATTGTCTCACGAGAGATGCAGATCAATGGTGGTCGTTAATCCAAAACACAATGGAAGATGAATAAGTATCAAACATATAATGGAGGGAGTTTAAAGAAATTTTCTTAGAAAAATACTATCCTCATGACCATAGTGTGGATTTTGAGAGACAATTTCTGAGTTTGAGGAAAAAGGAGGATGATAATGTCGCAATGTATGAGATTAACTTTACAAGGTTTACAAGGCATGCAATATATTATATACGTAACCCATGGAGTAATATTGATCGATTATTTTATGGGTTAAATCCATTTCTCCATAGAGCATTAGTCTCACAATCCTTCTCATTGTACGAAGATAATTTCTCATGCGCTATTAAGATAGAAAAAGAATTCTATAAGTCTAACGACTTCAAAGAAAAGAAACAGAAGAAGATATCTTCTAAACACACTGGAAATGGAAATAAGGGGGAAAAGGGAAAAGTTTAATATCATTCCTATGGTAAATGTGGAAAGAAACACCATGGTACATGCCTTAAGGGAATGTGAGTCTGTTACAAGTGTGGTGAAAATAGAAACCATGCTCATGATTACAAGGGGATGAAACAGGCTATCAATGTTTAATGCTACAATTGTACAAAAAAGGGGAATTATGCAAATGGATTTCCTATGCCCCAGGGGAAAATATCCCATAAAAGGAAATCAGAGTAAGTCGAAGATTATGTGATCACTACTACTGAGTTTAAATCTCCAAAAGACGTGGTGGTATGTAATTTAATTATTTCCTCAAGTTTATCCAACACTTTATTTGATTCTGGATCATCGCATTGTTTCATATCTTACCAGCTTGCTAAGAAAACTAGATATTTTCAATTTGACATAACAGTGGAGCTGTCAATCAAAAATCCTAAGGGAAGTATCATCGCAACAAATTTTTGTTAATCAGTTCCCATTATGGCATATAAATGTTTTTTATATGCTTATCTCATCATCATACCCATGATTTTGTTTGATATAATCCTCAGAACCGATTGGCTTTCGAACCATTATGAAAAAATTTATTGTAAAAATGAGGTTAAAATTTTCAGTGATGAAAATGAGTACCTTATCTTTAGAGTAGAAATTTCACCACCTGATTATAATATAAATCCACTCCTAGTAGCTCTACTAAATTCAGTTATTGGTGATGAATAGAAATAAATAACTATAGGTGAGGAAAATAATGTTTGAATAGAGGACATAAATATTGTGTAAGAATATGTTGATTTGTTTCCCAAGGATTTACCTGGACATCCTTCAGAATACGAAATTTAGTTTTCCATTGATTTAATTCTTGGTTCAAGGCCCATATCAAAGACCCCTTATAGAATGGCCATTGTGGAATTAGTGTAACTAAAGAAATAACTAGAGGAATTGAGTAATAAGGGATTTATTCGCCCTAATGTTTCTCCATGGGGATACCCTGTCCATTTTTAAGAAGAAATAAGTATCATTGAGGTTGTGCATTAGCTACAAGGAGATTAATGTTATCACAATAAAGAAAAAGTATCTCCTACCTTTCATTGATGATTTATTTGACCAACTTCATAGAGCTCAATATTTTTCAAAGCTTTACCTTCAAACTGGATATCATCGGTTGTGTCTGATGAAGGAAGACATTCCGAAAACAGCATTTCGAACCAGGTATGGGCATTACAAGTTTATAGTAATGATTTTTGGATTGACTAATGAATCCTCTATCATTAAGGATATAATGAATAGAACTTTCAAGGAATATATTTATGACTTTGTAGTGGTATTTATTGATGATATCTTGGTATATGAAAAATCTATGAAGATCATGAAAATAACTTAGGCACTATTCTGAAAACACTTAGAAGAAATTAATTATGTGGGATGTTTAGAAAGTGTGAATTCTGGCTTCAATAGATTTCTTTTCTTGTCCATATTGTCTCTACAGATGAAATCCCTATTGATCGTTCAATGACCAAGGAAATCGAAGAATGGCCAGCACTGACGAGTATAACCAAGGTATGCAATTTTGTAGGTTAAGCAGGTTATTATCGGTGTTTTGTCCAGAATTTTTCCTGATTGGATAACCCATTAACCATGATCACACGTAAAATGATTAAATTTATTTGGACAAAAGAATGTGAAGAATATTGTTTATAACTGAAGAGAAGATTAGTTAATTCTCTTATATTGACTCTATTATTGGGGAATGATGGGTTTTTTATTAATAGTAATGCTTTAAAGAAAGGAATTTGTCATGTCCTTATGCAGAATGATAGAGTTATTGCCTATGCATCACGATATCTAAAAATTCAAGAGAAAAACTATCCAACTCATAATCTTTAGTTAGTAGCTGTAATCTTTGCTCTAAAAATATTGAGACACAATCCTTATGGTGAAAATGTGAGATTTATACTGATCACCAGAGTTTAAAATATATTTTCTATCAGAAAGAACTCAACATGAGGCAATGATGATGGATTGAACTACTCAAATATTATGATTTCACTATACACTACAACACAAGGAAGGCAAATAAGGTGGAAGATGATTTGAGCAGAAAGAATCATGGAGTTTTTAATAAGATGAGAGTTGAAAAGGATCCTATATACATGGATCTAGTAAACATGGATATGGTAATAAAAATAGAAGGTGAAACGTCAATGCTTTTTCAAATTTTTTCCAAACCATCTTTACAAGAAAGGATAAAAAGTTCTCATAGTGATGATGAAGAATTTCAAAAGAAAATTAAAGTTGTGAACGATGGGAGATTGAGTGACTTCATATATTTTGATTGAATTTTGAAATTTGGGAAGATAATTTGTGTTCTTAACATACCTGATCTAAAAAGGGAATAGTTGGATGATACTCATAGCACCAATTTCTCTACACACCATGGGAGAACCGGGTTGTATAGATATTTGATGGAACATTTTCGATGGGTCAAAATGAAGAAAGAGATTGCTGATTTGGTGTCAAGATTAATGGTTTGTCAACAAGTGAAAGTTGGAAGGCAATATACTAGAGGAGTCATGCAACCTCTTCCCATACCTGAGTGTAGATGGGGTAATATTACGATAGACTATGTCATGGGGATACCAAAGACTCCAATAAGGAATGATGCAATATGGATCATTATTGATTGTCTTACCAAGTCAGCAAATTTTCTTTCTATAAGAGAAGATTTACCACTTGAACGTCTGGAAAGACTATGTATTAATGATGTTTCAAGACTCCATGGTGTACCCCAATAGATTGTTTCTGATCATGATCACCATTTTACATCAAGATTCTATAAAAGTCTTCAGAAGGTCCTTCATACTGAACTTCATTTAAGCACTTCCTACCACCCTCAAACCGATGGAAACTCAGAACGAACTATTCAAATCATAGAAGACATGTTGAGATCTTTCTATCTTAACATTCAAGGTATATGGGATCAGTATTTACCTCTGATAGAATTTTCATATAACAATATCTTCCATTTAAGTATTTACATGGCACCATATGAAGTGTTATACGAAAAGAGATGTTGCACAACAACTTTTTGGGATTATGATAGTGAAAGAAAACTCATAGTCCTAGAACTTGTTGAGGAAACAATGGAAGAGGTGATGGTTATCCAAACCCACATCAAATCATCCCAATGTATTCAAAGGAGCTATGCCAATAACAGAAGGAATGATTTTGAATATCAAGTAGGAGACCATGTTTTCTTAAAGGTATCTCCATGGAAGGGTGTTATATGTTTTGGTAAGAAAGGTAAATTGAGTCCCAGTTATATTGGACCTTCAAAAATTCTAGAACTAATTGGAGTAATAGATTATCATTTGAAAATGCCTCTAAATCTCTCCAAAGTTCATGATGTGTTCCATGTATCAGTGTTGAGAAAATACATGACTGACCAAATGTATGTACTCACTTATGAATAAATTGAACTAGAACCTGGTCTGTCATATTGTGAAGAGTGTGTCAAGATTCTTGATACTAGAGAACAAGTACGGAGAAACCGGACGACTCGTCTGGTTAAAAGTTATATGAAGAAACCATAAGATGGAAGAGGCAATGTGGGAACCCGAGGAACTTATGACGAAGATCCACTCGAATATTTTTATGCAGTAATATTCTAGAAATTTTTAGGATGCAATTATTTTAAGGAGGGGAGAATGTAACACCCTAATCTTCCACAATACGTTTCCCTTTGAATAATGTAGTAGGTTGTATTGTACCCAACTTGAAGTTTTAACACACCCCAACAAATGAAACTATCCATTATGAATAGTAATAAACACTTTTTGAAATTTCATAAATTTTAATTTTCAAAATGGACTTCATTTTTGGATTTAGAATATCAAAATTAGTTTAGGGTGAATTTTTTGAATTTTTCTGAGAACTTTCAATTTTTGATGAATGGTGAAAAAAACAGTGTTATTGTTTAAAACCAACTCATTATTTAAAAAATTAGTTGTTTTATTTTAATTAATTTTAGGTCATAATAGACACATAATACCAATATATTTTCAATTTAATTCATAGGAGTCACTTTATAAAAAGTATAGATATATAAAATTTTATTGAAGTTTTTACTGTCTTTTTCCCACCTTCTAGGAGCATTTGAAAATTTGTATTAAACTTAATTTTACCACTTATGTGAGTTAAATTTCAAAAATACGAGAGACACGGTTGATATAATTAAGTAAAATTTGGTTCAATAAGATGAAAATATTTTTTGGTGAATAATAACTTTTGATTTTTATTTTCCACGGTTAAAAGTAAATAGGGTAATTAAGGGTAAAAATGATATCATAATTATCCTAAAACATGTCCTAATTCTATTGGATGAGTTTAATTCGACCAAAAACAACCTTAGGAATAAAATATTATCCCATTTGGTCCTCTTGGATTAGATTAGGACATTTATTATTATTTTATTTAAAGAAGAGTTAAAAGAGTAAAACTCAAAGATTAATAACTAAACTATTTTTAATATATGGATATACATAAGATAAATTCAACTATTAATATTCTTCAGAAATCTAAAAATCTTTTGTACATAATGGTATTTTGTTTATAATTTTTAGACATTAAATAATTTAATTTATTTATGAAACAGTGATGATGCAGTAATTACCCAATTAATGAAATATTAAAATATTTGATATTATAAATATCCAAATAAAGGTAAATTGAGACTTTTTATGAATTAAAATAATTTTATAGGTTAATATGATATGTTAGGGTTTATTAAACAATTTTTTTTCGAATTAATCATGATGTTATGATTTTCCAAAAAACCAAATACTAAATAGTGTCAAAATTGACATAATTGAGTTTTTAAACAAATACTATATTATTAATTGATATAATATTCCTAAAACTATACGTTTCTGCCAAAGGACTTATATAAGGTTATATGTATTAATAAATAACTACTTGGGTTTTGGTTGGCTTGTTATAGTATGTTTATTAACCATATGATAAAAAAATACCAAGAGACATGGTAAATGTAAAAATATGTAACTAAGAGTTAAATTTAAAGGTTATGGTTAATATGGTGACCTAAACCTATATAAAACCTGTTGGTTGAATGGTTTTATACCCATACCCACCTAATCCTTTATATAAATCATTTTGGTTCCATTAAAAACCGAAAATTATTTTATTATAAAATAATATTTCAAGCTTTTCCTAAAGTGACCCTCACCTCTCTTATAAAATGGTACTTCTCATTCTCATAATTTTACACCTCCAAAGACATTTGGATCGGAGAAACCTTTCCCAAATATCCTCCAAACTTCCCTCAAATCAACCTAGATTCGTTACATTGATCATCTAGCTAATCTAAGGAGCCCTTTTGATCTACTCAAAAGGAAACACTCGAAGAAGAGGTAATAATTTCCCCACCTCTTCCAAGTTCTTTTCTTCTTAAACTTATTATTTATTTGTTGTTTCCATTATAAAATAATAAATCTCATATCTTCTATATAATTTGATGTTATTATACAAATTGTACAACGATATTCATTATTCGATCCATCATATGAATGACAAAGTCACCATACGTGCGTACATACTGCTTACCGTCTCCACGTCGTGGTGTAGTTTGTTATTCAAAAACATCATTATTTGGATGGGTATAATGATGAGTATAATTGATGTAAATAATAAATATAACATTTTAATGATTCTATATATATGATATACTATCAATTAAATATGTTTTCACCATCAATATAATGATATTGTCACTTGTGCGTACGTACAGATTACTGTCTCAACAAACGCGATGAGATTCATTCCCCATCATAATCATTCAAGAATAATATAAATTTTATGAATAAAAATAAATTTTATGAACTTATTATCATTTTGGATATGAAAAAAATATATCCTATCCATATCAAATAAGGCTTATGTAACCGATCATATAAAGGAAAACAGATAAGTTAACACCCGAAACAATGATACTACTAAAATATTATTAACAAAGAAATATTATAGGATCATATATGATATAATATTAATGTATATAGTTATTGTATAATTTAATAAAAATCATTTAACTATTATACAAGAGGTTAAAGTACCCTCAACCAAGGAAAAGTACAAGGTAATGGTTAATTTCACAATCTGATTATTATCCGAGGTTGTTTTTACATAAGTATCTACTGGGAAATATTTACTATCCATATCTTAGTTTCATAAAATAATTTTCGAAGGAATTATTTTAAGAGGATTTCTTAATAAAACATCATTTTAAATATTTTAATGAATTATTCTTCTAAACGATTCTTATTAATAACCATGTTTTCAAAATGGTTTTATGAATTTATTTATATGTAGAAGAATGTTTTAAAATGTCAGTTCCTTTCATAAGTTTCAAAGTGGTATGTCGAACTTTGATTAAAAACTATCATTTTAATGAATTCATTTAGAAATTATGTGACTTTTAATTGATTTCATGGAAAAGGGTTATTTCTCTCAATGATTTTTACTGATCATTTTCAACTATGTCAACATCTTTTATATGATATTATTCTTGAATGTGGTTGATTTATTATGATACAATTCATCCATATTTTATTGAAGGATTTTTGATATGTTTGACTTTGGGTATTTTATTTTTATACCATTCATGGTTTAGGGATAAAGTACTTACATTTTCTATGCCAGTTTTAATATGAATGTTTATGTTATATTTTAACCTTTTCATACGAGGAATACATTGGACTTAGTAAGTGACCGGTGGATCCCTTTATAGCTCCTCAATGCATCGGTAGGTCTCATAAGGCAAACTAGTGTCTTGGAAAAAGGCCTTAACAAAGTCTTATTTGTAGTCTGGGCACAAGGCCTTGACTATGTGTTTATGTAGTCTGGCATTATGCATTCCGTCATTATGAAAGTGGCTATTGATATTGCATGTGATTATTCGAATAATAGAATAACCATGTGAATAAATGAAAATTTTATATTTTATCTTAGCCATATTATGCTGAATTTTAAGTTTAAAATTCTTTTGTTTTAGTCTTATACATTTCATTAAATGTTTATTCTTATTTATGAAATTTTCTGCTATATTGTTATCCTTAATAAGCATCTGAACTCACACCTTTCTATGTTTTATTTTTACCAGGATGTAAAGAAGTATCTTATGGTTGAAATGCAGAGATAGGCTAAGGATATAAGTGTGTTTAAAAGAGGACAAAATGTTGTTGATGTTTTCATTTCATGATGTAATGTAAAACTTTTGAAAGTATCTAGTACTTCCAATGCTACTAAACTGATCGGTCTTTCAGGACATGATTCATGGTATCATGCCTATGTTATGTAATAATGGACTGACTCTGGGTAATAGAGTTAGGGGTGTTACCCACCAATCCATCAAGCATCAACATAGTCATTAGTCATAGACAAAAAAACTCAACATTCCATCACCATCAATCCTGATTGTATCAATCACATTGATATCACATATGCTCAAAATCTAAGTAAGAAAAATTCACATGTCTAGTATCAAACAGAACATATTTATCTTCATATGACACAATGATCAATTTTTAAAAATTACCATTTTTCAAACCAATTAATTTCAATAAACCAAGTTCTTAATTATCATTATAATTTTAACATAACTGTTTAATCAATCATTTGAACCTATGGTCATTAATATATGGATTAAAAAGATTAGATAAAGTGATTATTCAATAAAAAATAACACAATTTATTATTATTCCAATTCAAAAGTCTAATCCATCAAAAAAACAATTTATCCAATTTATTATAGGGATATTAAGTCAAATAGACCATGTCCTAATAATTACCAAGGTAGGAACACCAATCGGGTGGCTGCAGGTCTGATTCTCTAGGACTATAGACCCAAATGAATCCAACGGACAATTTGAAAAGATAAATTATAATCTAAGAGTTGTTTTTCAATTTATTTGGTCATGCTGGGTATTCCAGTGCGATCAATCATATTGAATATACTTTATGTAATTAAATCATAAAAAAGGGTTTGGGTTTAGGCTCCCTAAATCAATTCATTTCAAGGCATGCAACTGCCATTAATCATCCTGATAAATATATCCAAGCCATATAATTGAAACATATTATATAAACCATTCTTATTTAATCATAACAAGAGATATGGTCATACCACCATAATAAGTTCAATTTAAATTAATTCATGTAAAATATTTAAGGATGGAACACCATCACGTCTATCCATTTCTTTATATTCATTCCATTTAAATAAACAAGTAAAACAAATTCATTTATCAAGGTTCATGTGGTACTTAGAAGATACCATGGGAAAATAGTGAATATTCTTACATGGAGATTCCCTTTTTAAAAATCATTCCAAACCTTCAACAGGATCCTGGTCTATTTGTCAATTATATTGGAGTGTCCATGATTTGAAATTATATTAAAAAATTTTATCATCAACATTTATAATAAAATAGGGGTAACTCATCTCATAACTTCAACAAATTCTAGGTCTCAACAAACTATATACCAAACCATAACATCAATCCATAAAAGGAAAACCAAGGAAATAAGGTTTGAAAATAATAAAAGTCTAATGGTTACTTTTAGCTTGAAGAAAACTCACCTTAATTGGAGGGGTTTTATTATTAAATCATCAAATTATTCATCAAAAAGGCATTTTTCATATTTAACATTTCTTTCATGAACATACTAAATTCAAAAATAAAAAAAATTAAATATAAAAATCATACTGCATTAATTAAAATCTAAGGATTGAGTAATATGTAAATTAATTAATGTATTCATAAAATTTAAGGGAATGGAAGGAGATCCTACCATAAGCGAAGACCATACCAATATGAACACTTTTACACTTGATATTTTCAAAGGAAAATATTTTTCCACACAATCACACAAATAAATTTCTATTTATATATATCCTTAATATAGTGTACAAGTTCACCACACCATGAGGGAATAATTATGAGGAATATATATATATATATATATGAGTGAAATCCCTCTAGAGCCAACTAATTATCTCAATGCTCCGATCACAACATGAAACCATCACAGTGAGGCCAAATAACTTAATAAAAAATTACCAAGAACACATACACTAAAAAAATACCTAGCTATAAAATGAGGAAAATTGAACCACGATGGGAAACTGTCCCAAAAATTGACGATAGTGGACTGAGATGATATGAACCACTTCGCCTTTGAGGGTGGTCACTGGAATATGAATAAGGGAGTTCCGAGAGACCCTTTCTCACAAACTAACAATGGAAGACAACTGAAAATGCGTCAACTCCCAACCCTAGGGTTTTGGATGAACCTCACCAGGTGACGGGAAGAGTGAAATATGGATGGATTAGGGAAGGGGATGGGGGAAAGAGGTTTACTGTTATTGATCGAATTAAAACCCCCATGAAATTTGGATTTAATGTCACACTGATGGGGAGTGAAAGGGGGGGGGGGGGTTATCACGAGGCCAACAGCTCTGGGGGGGTGCATCGCATGGAATAGGAGGTGGATACCACTTGGGTATATAAAAAAATATAATAATAATAATAATAGTAAAATAGATAATTATAACAATAGAATTATTATTATTATTATTAATCTTTTAGATATTTCTATTCCCACAATTATATTTATTTAATATATTTCCATTTTAATTATAATTTAACAAAATAATTTCTTAAAAACAAATACAGCGCATGATTTTTTACTGAGGTCTACAGAGTTTTAGACTAACTTTACACCCCTTCCAACTCCACCTAACATGAGGTTTTGGAGCCTGATGCTCCCAAAACATAAAGGAACACCAAGGGAACCCTATTGGGCCTTGAACCACATACAAAGACGACAAAATGAAGTTTTTAAACTCTATTAATTACACTCTAAATCTTGGTTTGTAAAATGGATAGTCTAATAAACAAAAGAATTCAAATTCATTTGTATTTTCGTCTTGTTCAAAACACGGGTTGTTAAAACCTCCCCACCGTAGAACTTTGCAGCCCCAAGAACCCTTTGGGAAAAATGAAAACAAAACCTTAGATATGTGGGTCATGAAACTTCGTTCAAATGGTCACCTTGCATTTCCAAACACCCAATGCACATTGAAGTATCTTTTAAGAATACTAAACATAAGCCATCAACACCCGATCCAACAATAATTTTTCAAGAGAAGCATTGATATGGAACTCACTAAAGCTCATTTAGCTCAAGAAAAGATCACATTTTCATCTTGTTAAGAATCTATCTAAAGGAACTTCCCACATTAGGCTTTAACACTAAAATCGGCCAATTTCGAGCTATTACACCTCTACTATAATAATTTCCTTAAAAAGAACACCTCTAAGCAATTGAGCAATGCTCTAGGAATTATTTTCTTTAAGAGAATGAACTTGATTACTTATAAGGTCATATAAAAGACTGAATCATAAATAAATGATCAAATTATAGATCGATCAAACCAAACTTATTTTGAAAGATTTCTAAGAAGACACTTCCTACGTTTATACCACACTCGACCTAACCTGAAGACATGCTTAAAAATGATTCCTTATGACCGTTTACATCAAACAAATAGATTAAAAAATCCGAGCCCCTACAGAATACTCATGTTGAAGGTGATTGGATTAGATGACCAGAACATTTCAAATTGAAATGAGATGCCTTCTTCTGATGTATCTCGCATTCACCATGGACATATCCACTAATGTCCATACCTTCTTTCCTGTGAAATTCCATGGTCAAAAAATCATCTCCAAGAACAATGAAAATCTTGGGATAACCTCAAATTGAAATAATTATAGTGTAAGGAACTAACCTAAGGATGTCCATACTCCATATTTACAAGTGAGACATTGGTACAAATCCAAGACGTCCACATCATAAATTTGACTGAGACCAGAGTGGCATTGTACTGACAATCAATTTAGAAGAAACATAACATGTATGATAGTTCATCCAAGGGATTTATACAGGAATCCAAGGGTCACTGTAGAATAAAAAAAGCCTCAGTAAAGAACCATGCGTTCAACATGAAACACTGGGAGACCACTTAAGGTGACCAATAACTTTCAAATTACAGTGTCATAAGACTGACACTCTATTAGTGTATCATGGGTGAAGTCAAGATAGGAGAAACACTTGTCTCTCAAGGAAGAGTATAATAAGTGTATTTTAAAGATTACCAGAAGGAAAATGGTTGAACCACCACTGGTCAATACCTTAGAAGAAACTATGTTTCACCTACTGGTGCACCATCATTAACTAGTCCCTTAGCCTTTACCAATCAATGCATCCCGTGATTGTTCAAGATTAAACACTAAAGTACAACCATGAACAATGAAATTTCACAATGGTTTCATACACCTCTAAAAAAACCTATATAGTATTACCAACTAAGAACTAACATTAACAAAACCCAACATCCCTAAGGGATTCAAGCAAGACCAAACATTTCTAAAGGTTCTTTTTTGTTATGTTCTATCTACGCAAAAGGAAATGTTTAATCAGAACCAACTAGAAACTCCCCTCCTTAGGAGTGTCCTATCCATAAAAAATAAGGGATAGACTATCAAATTACATGTTACTAGGTCAGTTAACCTTGGAAGAAAATGTATGGAATTCTTTATGAAAACCAAACCAATCGGACTGGGGTGTCCAAAAACCTATGCCTCTTGGATATCATCCTGATTATTATGACTATCATCATTCCTTTTAACACCTTGGTCACTATACTATAGAGATAACCTGTGTTAGCACTCAACATCTCAAAGATCATTGATTTAACTAAACTCAATTAGTTTTTTACATTATTTAGAATCTCGACAGGCACCACGTATGTGAATGCATACTACCCTGATATTTTCACAAGAAACAAATACATCATGAATAATATCCATAGGTTATCTTCCCAATGCATTCAGGCATCATACATCCTATACATAAAATCTAATCCAAACTCATACATCCCCTTATGGTCATTAATATATATTATGATATACCAATTATTACATCACTGACAAAGATGAAGGGGTCATAAGACCTAAGAAATGGTTAACTGTGCCCTTAGCATGTCTAAACTGATGAAAATGACCATTACTCGATGCTCAAACCCATAAAAAAGAGCACAAAAACATGACCCCACATTCGATTAAGAGTGTTATTTAGAAACATGGAGTCCTACCGGGGACAACAACATAGAAACAACATCCAATGTCATTTAAAATCACCAAATTGTTAAGGAATATACATTTTAAGGGTGCTACCTACCACATGATAGCCCCTTACGATGAACAAGTTTCAAACCTATCACTGGGTAACACAAATATAAATGTCACTAGGAGAAAAAACCATACCATTTAATCCATTTATAAAAATAAAGAAAGCACATGTAAAATGATAATTTTTTTGTTCCACGGTTAATAAAAATTAAAATCTCAAGCTACCCTTTCACATGGGTTTAAAAAAGGACACTGCCTAGGGTTTCATTTTATTTCCATTAAATTTAATCACATTTAAATATTTAAACATCTAAATGATTTAAATTCGAACAAAATGTATCATCCTAAAACAAGAACAATATCCACTTGATTTTAACCAACACCCCAAGGGAAAAATAGAAAAGTCATATCAAACTTATTTTTTAACATTAATCATACATTGACCTCCAATATTTTTTTAGGAAATTTGTCATATAAATTATTTTTAACAGATAAGAGACCTAAGAGGTTCCCGATAAGCCAACTTGGGTTCATCAGAATGGAACCCAATAGTATTTTCTTAGTTATTAAATTTATAAACATCCATAATAGGTTATCTCATAAGATACATGTCCCAACTAACGTAATTGTGTCTATCTGCACATTTTTGAAGGTGACCAAGTTCATTTCAAATTAAAAATGAACAAGATTTACATTTAAAACCATTTCAAAATACAAAATGCACATGTTCAACAGTCCAGTCATATGTTCAGCTATCTATAATCTATAAATCACCCATACACATTATAGTTTGGAATTTGACTCCAATTTAATCAAATCCAATATAATTTAAAATTTGGACTTTAGCAGCATTTTAATTTTTTTGAAAAAACCCTTTAACTATATTTAAAACAAAAACATGGTTGGAGTATATGGTTTACCTTTTCTCATTTTAAGGCACCCATACACCTTACAACTAATAATGAGTTCCCATTTTAATAAAAACTAGTAAAATTTAGCCCCTTCCATCAATTAAATATTTAAATAAAAAGTGAAGCACATCACTTCAAGAATCTAACACAGAGAAACATAATGAAATAAAAGAATCATGGCATACTAAAGAGAGAGGGAATGATAGAAATTCATGTCACATGAAATATAAACAACTAAGTAGGTTATAAAAATAATCATGGCATAACACTCAAGGAACATAATCAAAACATCACGTAACCAATATAAGAAACTACATGGCATGGAATATGAATGGGAAGTGAATTATCTATGCGCCTAATATGATGTATTTTATGATTCCTTATTCTCGTACAAGGAAAATGGTAAAATTACATAAATTCATAAATTAATACATAGAAGAATGTAATCCATTCACTCAAGGTAAAATTATTTTAACTATAACATCAAACAACAAAAACAACAATCCCAACCTTGGAAACTTTGTCATTTCACTATACATTGGTTGATCAATCCCAAGAACACTTATTTATCAGGCATCAGAAAATTTCAAGTCTCCTATTTACTAGCCCAAAATATTATGGGAAAATGGAAAATAACATGTAATACCACTTTGTAACGTCATGACCTCATTCAACACTAAGATAGTGGTTAGATCGGTGGGTCACTTGGCCTCAAGTGTTCCACACCTTACGAAAGAGGATACCAACTAGAAATGAGGGTCTACTGATGGTATGGTGGGGAGACATTACCCTCAATATTAGAGTTTCAAAATAGTTTATCATATAATAAATAATAGACAAATTCATACAAAGAATTAATAGTAAAATATGGAGTTGAAGAATAATATAACATTTGTATAAAAATAAAATGGACAACTCCTATTCCATATAATAATTCAAGTAATTTATGATGTTACTAAAAGATAAAAGATATACAAAATGACAAAATAAAAGAAAAGACCATTGGGGAACTCCTCGAGAATCTTGAGAAAGACCCCAATCATGTTCTCACTATCTCCCATGTACACAACACATTACAAGAAATGAATCCAAAGAACAACAAGCAAGAAGATTTAATTGGGTTCCAAATGGTGCCCCAACAGTGTATGAGATAATTATATCAGTACGATAGTCCCCATGACATCTATACCAAAATATTACATGATATAAAATGAATTTAATTGAGTAGGTTAATAATAAATAAACAAGAAGTGTAAAACAAATAATCAACCCGCCTAGATTCCTAAGGGTTGCCTGTCGGTTATACCTATTTTAGCACCCTGTAAGGTAACCATGTCCATGGTTAGGTCATCATACATCAAGATGGATCACCCAAATTGGTGGTAGATTCTATTGATGGGGATTAATCACTCTAAATGTCCCTTAAAATATGACCTCTTCCCATATGATAACCAAAATATCACCCTCATGCATAAATAGAATCTCAACCTCAGGCATTGTGTAACTATGAATCTAGCACTTAGGCATCTGACATAATAAAATAATCTTCCCTTAGGTATTCATTAATAGTGATCCTTTCCTTTATGCATCCTACAAAATCATATACTATTCCCCTAGTCATTCAGTACCAGTGTTCCTAGCTCTTAGGAAATATGAAAACATGCAACAATCCCTCTAGCATCAACACCAATCATGAGTTGAATATAGAAAATAACAACATTCCATAAATATCAAACCTATAGGTATAAATAACAATTATATCACATTATCTCAAAAGCTATGAAAGGAAAACACATGAGTCTAGTATTAAACATATCCGATTTTATCATCACAAGACACAATGATGAATTTATAAAAATTACCATATTTCACACCAATTAATTTCATTAATCCAGGTTCGTAATTATCATTATAATTATAAAAAATATCTTTAATTAATCATTCGAATATAAGGTTTTTATTATATTAATTAACTGGATTAGCTAAGGAAATTCTACTAAAAGAAATCACACAATTTTTTATTATTCGAATTCAAAATTATGAGCCATCAATTAAACAATTTATCCAATTTATTATAGAGAATTAAAGTTACATAAGCCAAGTATTAATAATTTCCAAGGAAAGAACACCAATCAGGTGGTTTCAAGTCTAAGTCTCCTCACCTATAGACCCAAAGGGCTCTAAGGGATGGTTTGAAATGAACAAATATATTTTAATTGGGATTGTTCATTTTATTTGGTCATGAACAACATGCCAACATGATCAAAATTATTTCATATACTTTAATTATATATATCATCCAAAATGGGATTAGGGTTATACCACCCAAATCAATTCCTTTCAAGGAATGAAACCTATATAAAGCATGCCATTTAATATATTCAAGTAATATGATTTTAAAATTTTATATAAACAATGTTTATTTAATCATAACAAGAGGTGTGGTCATGCCACCCTAATTATTTCCATTAAAATTAATTCATGTAGAACATTTAAGGATGGAAATGAATCACTTCAAGTCATTCCATTCAATTCATTCTATTTAATTAAAAAGGTTATGGTAACTCATTTATCGAGGTTCAAGTGGTACTTAGAAGGAACCTTCGACAATCAGGGAAAATGCTTACAAGGCTATTCCCTTTTTATAAACCATTTCAAAACATAAGTAGGATATTTTTCCATTAATCAATTAGATTGGATTGGAAAATATATTCACTTATATGGTGCGTGGGTTACATGAAATGTAATAAAGAAAAAGTGGTAAAACATTTCATGACATCAACAATGGAAAAATATCAACATACTATATTCCAAACCATAACAACATATCATAAGAGGAAAAGAAAGACAATAAGGCATGTAATAAATAAAATTGTAATATCTACTTTATATCTTGAAGATAGTAAACCTCCATTTTAGGGGTTTTATTATTAAATCATTAAATTGTTCCTAAAACAACTAATTTTTCATATTTAGCATTTATTTCAGGAACATACTCAATCCACATAAAAGAAACATTATATATGAAAATCATAATACGTAGATTAAAATATAATGATGGTGTGATAAGTAAATTAATTAATTCAATAATTACATTAAATATAAAGGAAAAGTATTTAACCTCAAGTGAAGACCTAGCAAATCTTAAGACAATGGCACTTGAAATTTTCAATGGAAAAGATCCTTCTACACTTGCAAACACATACATTCCTATATATACATACCACAAAATACAATGTACACATTCCCATATCCATAATGAAATATATACAAAGAATATATATATATATACGTACATATATATATGAGCACAATCCTTCTAGAGCGAGTAAACACTATCGAAGTGATGCCGGAAAGCCGAAACCATCGCGGTGATGGAAAAACACTTAAGAAAAAATTACCCTGGACACATTAACTACAAAACCCCTGATTATTAAATGAGAAAAAATGAAGAACGAAGGAAAACCTACCTTAAAATTGATAAATATGGACATAGATGATCTGAACAACTTCACCTTTATAACAACACATACTTTACATACATTGTTATTACTTCAGAATTGAATCATGAATATTACAATATATAACAAAACCATGATAGCACCATATAGTAATAGTGTCTTTAGAAACTGGGAAACATAAACAGATGGTTCATAAATCATCTACATTATCTCCCATTTATTTCATCATATCTAGAGTCCCTATTGTAATATCCTTCTTAATACCCTTCTTCCTGACATGGGGAAAAGAAAACATACAAAAAGGTGAGCTCAAATGCTCAGTAAGGGTAAACAAAGAAAATATAAATCATATCATATTCATAAGAACATAACATTTTGAAAATATTAACCTGCAAAAGAGATCATAATATCATAACATGGGATAAATCATAGTGTTGAAATGTAATCCCAATAATCATAACATAAAAAATGAATCTTTGTGGCATTCACACATAATCATAGAAAATCATTTCTTATTAGTCAAAAATCATTTCCAAAACTATCATAGTGGACAAAGTCCATTTCTGAACCAAGTTCACTCCTCGTTCTAGTCCTGTATCACTGAACCAGATTTACTTGCCGTTCCAGCCATGTCTATATCATGAGATATAAATCTTTACCCAATGCATTGGAGGGAGATTTAGGTCCCACCAATCTTATAATGAAACCATTCTTATGTGTGCCACAAAATCATAAATCATATATCATAGCATAACCCATATAATAAAAATGGGATTCTTAAACATCATTCCATCATAACATAAACCATATATGATAAAAGGACATAATTACATCATAATATAATCAAATAAATGTAAAAATAGGGACAGAAACAGAACCCAATATTATCTTAGATGGAAAATAATTTTATTAAAACACTTGAACTCCATTCTTGAGGAAAATATCCTTTCTACTTCAAAAACATCTTCCTTTCTTAATATGTCATACAATTTTAAACTAAAATATGTTAATTAAAATTAAACTTGAAAACATGTAAAGGAAGATTCATGTAAATAATGTTTGATGAAATCATAAAAATCCATTAATTCATTATAAGTTAAAAAACATTCTTCTCATACTTTGGCCGGAAAAGTCAAAAACTACCTCGTACAAAAAACGACAAAATATTCCTTTCATATCTTTTACAAAAAATCACCAATAGGTAAACTTGGATTTATAAAATTTTAAGAGGATAGAAATAATATTACATATTTAGGAAAAATGGATGTGGATGATAAATATTCCCCAGTAAATTCTGAAGTATAAACAATCTCAGATAAAAATGTGATTGACATATTTTCCCTTACCTTAGGTCCGGTTTGCTTCATATGTATCCGAACCTCCTGTATAATGATTTAGATAATGTCATTGACTTATTATAGAATCATTTTCATTTTTATGATATCACATATGGTCATATTATTATCTTCTTATTAATAATATTTCATTTCTACTTGTTATTCAGGTGTTCATTGCTTAATGTTATTATGCATGTTTTGTTGAATAAATTCTTATTCCTATTTTGATGTTATAGATAACTTATATAAATAATGGTATTATTGTAATATATATCATATTTATTCATTCAATTAATTTATATAATCATTATTCAATGAAGATCATGTATAACGGGTCTTATCACATCCTGGAGAAGGTAGACCATACGTACGCACGAGCGATGATATCATTCTTTTGATATTAAAATCGTATATAAATGGATGGTATATCATATATAAATAATCATAATAATGTTATATTTATTATTTATATCATTCATATTCATTATCATACCCATCCAAATGATGAAATTTTGAATAACAAACAACACCACGACGTGGTGACGGTAAGTCGTACGCACGCACGTGTGGTGAATTTTTCATTCATAGGATGGATAAAATAACTAATATGTTTGTACAATTTATAATGAAATCACAGTATATAGAATATACTGGTGTTATTATTTATTAATGGAAACAACGAAGAAGGAGGAAGTGGAAGAAGAAAAGATCTTCAAATAGGTGGTGTGATATTTACCTCTTCCTCGGGTTCTTCCTTTTGATTTGATCAAAAGGCCTCCTTAGGATGGATTTATTAATAAATTAAGGCCTATATGATGAATGGATTAATGTTGATAGGGTATTTGGGAATGGGTTGGACGAGCCAAATGGCTTTGGAGGTGTGAATTAGAGAGAAGGGTGAGTTCCCTTTTATAAGAGGGGTGAGGGGCACTTTAGAAAAAACTTAGAATATTATTTTATAATAAATTAATATTCGGTTTATAATGTCTCAAAAGTGACTTATTTATAGGCTATGGTGTGGAAGGGTCGAAATACGTTCAACCAATAGGTTTGAGACAAGTTTAGGATACCATTTTAACCTGATCATGTAGATTTAACTCTATGTTAAATAATTTAACTTTTATCGTGTCTTCTTGTATTTTTACAATATATGGTTAATAAAAATACTATAAAATTCCAATAGAACCCTAATTGGTTCATTAATGTCATATATATTATTATATAAGTCTTTTGGACGATCCATAGATTTTTACGAATATAATATCGATTAATAATTTAATATTTGTTTTAAAAACACATTTATGTCAATTTTGACACTATTTGGTTTTTTATTTTTGATATATTTATAACAGCATTATTAATTCGAAAACAATTCATATAACCAGCCCTAATATGTTATATTAACCTATAAAATTAGTTTAATTAATAAAAAGTCTAAAATTACATTTATTTGGGTATTTATAATATCAATTATGTTAATATTTCATTAATAAGGTAATTACTGCATCATCATTGTGTCATAAATAAATTAAATTATTTAATGTCTAAAAATTATAAATAAAATACCATTATGTAGAAAATAGTTTTATCTTTCTAATTAATATTTATAGTTGAATTTATCTTATGTATAACACTATATTAAAAATGTTTCACATATTAAACAATGATTTTAATTCTTTTAACTCTTCTTTGAATTAAATAATAATAAATGTCCTAATCTAATCCAAGTTGACCTAAATGGTCATATTTTATTTCTAATGTTGTTTTTGGTAGAATTAAACTTATCCAATTGAATTAAGACATGTTTTAGGGTAATAAAAATATCATTTTTACCTTTAATTACAATATTTACATTTTACCGTGGTAAATAAAAGTAAAAAGTTACTATTCACGAATAATTATTTTAATCTTATTGAACCAAATTTTACTCCTTGATATTAACCATGTCTCTCAGATTTTTCAAATTCAACTCACAGAAGCCGTAAAATTAATTTTTATGTTAATTTGCAAATTCTCCTAGGAGGTGGGTAAAGACGGTAAAACGTTCAATAAAACTTTTATATATCTAAAATTATTATAAAATGGATCCATTTAATTGAATTGAACTTATATAGGTATTATATATCTATTTTGACCAAAAATAAAAATAAAATAAATAATTATTTAAATAAAAATTCGATTTTAAACTATAACTCAGTGTTTTTCACTATTCATAAAAAATTGAATGTTTTCAGAAAAATACCAAAACATCACCCTAAGATAATTTCGATATTCCAAATACAAAAAAGTTGTCCATTTTAAAAGATAAAATTTAAAAAATTTCAATAAGTGGGTATTATTATTTATAACAGCTAGTTTATATAATATTTTAATAACATATCGTTGTTTAGTGAAACTCTGTATTGTGTACAATGCAAGTTATCGAGGAAGGTTGCTCTTGCGTGTAACACAAGCCAAGACAGTGTTGTGGTTAGTGAAAGATTCCTTTGGTGTTGCATATAATATAATACATAAAAAATATTTCTCATAAAATCTCAGGGTGTTACATTCTACCCCCCTTAAAAAGAATTTCACCCTCAAAATTCGTCACTCTATAAAAAACAAATGAGGATACCTCTCCCTCATCACATCCTCAAGTTCCCCTGTAGCTTCTTCTAATTGGTAGTTCCTCCATAAAACTTTAACCATTAGAGTGGTCTTGTTTCATCGAACTTTTTCTCTACGATCCAGAATCTCTATTGGCTGTTCTTCATAAGAAATATCATTCTCCAGCGGTACAACTTCTGAGCTTAGTACATGTGAAGGATCAGGTATGTATTTTCTCAGGAGAGATACATGAAACACATCATGAACTTGAGAGAGATTCGATGGAAGTTCCAATCGGTAAGATACCTTCCCAACATGATCCAGTATCTCAAAATAACCAATATACCTAGGGCTCAGCTTTCCATTCTTTCCAAATCTCATTACTCTCTTCCCAGGAGATATTCGTAAGAACACTTTATCTCCCACTTCCAACTCTAGGTCTTTTCATCGGTTGTCGGCATAACCTTTTTGTCGACTCTGAGTTACTCTTAAGTGTTGTTGAATAGATCTTACCTTTTCTTCCATCTCATCAACAAGATCAGGTCCCAATATATTTCTTTCCCCAACTTCATCCCAGAAAGTTGGAGTTCTGCCTTTCTTTACATAGAGAGCTTCATAAGGAGCCATCTGAATACTAGAGTGAAAGCTATTATTATAAGAAAATTACACCAAAGGTAGGTGTTGATCCCAACCACCTTTGAAATCTATAGAGAAATCTCTCAACATTTCTTCTAGAGTTTGAATTTTCCTCTCTGACTGACCATCGATCTGGGGATGATAAGCAGTGCTAAAACTCAACTCTGTATCTAGATTATGTTGAAGACTTCGCCAAAACATTGAGGTAAACCTTGGATCCCGATCAGATATAAAGAAAAGAGGCACTCCATTAAATCTTACCACTTCTTTCACATATATCCTGGCAAGCTAATCAAGAGAGAAATCTTCTCTAATAGCAATGAAGTGTGCCGACTTCGTAAGACAATCAACAATAACACATATAGCATTATTACCTTTGGATGTTTTAGAAAGTATAGTGACAAAGTCCATAATGATATTTTCCCATTTCAATTCTGGTATGGGTTATGGTTGTAACATCCCCTTAGACTTCTGTCTCTCATTATTAACTTTCTAACAAACTAAGCATCAAGATACAAATTCATCAACATCTATTTTCATGCCATTCCCCCAAAAGTACTCCTTCAGGTCCCTATACATATTTGTGCATCTAGGGTGAATAGATAATGAATAAATATGAGCTTTGTAATGGCTCGGACCTCTCCAGTCCATTATATTGTAAAAATGTGTCCTTAGAGGTGTTCCGGGATGTCAAGATGACTTATCCCCAACAATGTGTCAATTTTCCAGTTCTGTGAATAGTGTTTCCAGTTTTATGAATAGCATCAGATCGGTTTCAGAGATCGGTTTCAAAGATCAGCTTCACAGATCAGTTTCACAGATCGGTTTCAAAGATCAGTTTCACAGATCAGTTCCACATATCAGTTTAACAGATCGGTTTCACAGATTCGTTTCAGAGATCGGTTTCACAGATCCGTTTCACAGATCTGTTTCACAGATCCCTTTCACAGAACGGTTTCACAGATCCGTTTCACAGATCGGTTTCACAGATCGGTTTCACAGATCGGTTTCACAGATCGGTTTCACAGATCGGTTTCACAGATTGGTTTCATAGATCGGTTTCATAGATCAGTTTCACAGATCGGTTGGTGTACAGTAACGGTAGGTGAATAGTGTTTCCAGATTCCTACAGTTTTCCCCTTTTGACATTTCCTTGGATGTAAAATACATTTAAAGACTTATTTTAAAGAATCTTAAGGCCGATTAAAAGGCGATAAATCCTATATTAAATACTCCTAAGGCTTGGAATTTTTTACTTGGTCAAACCGCGTGGGTTAATGTGATCCGTTTTTGATGGAGAATTAAGCGCATCATAAACTATCGCCCCATTAAATATTCAAAAGGGACGAGATATCTTCCTTTCTTTTTCTTCCTCTTTTTCTAGGCTATGAGACGCTAGAACCTTTCAATCCTTCCCGTAGGAGTTTCACAATCAAACTTTACTCCTAGAATTAGTTCTGCTCTGTTTTGATACAACCAAGCTGTATCGATCAATCTTCAATATAAGGTATGTTGTATCTTTGTTCATTTGGGATAATCTTCTCTTATTTCTTCTTTCTATATTGGAATGTAATCTCCATGCTTCAAATGGGTTTCTCATGGGGTTTGGTTGTTGCGGTCGTACCGTGGCATCCTCAGGTGGATGCAGTTGTTGCGAGAGGAGGATTGTGACCCATTGTGTGGATAAAGAACGTGAGGAACTGTTTGAGGTAAGGGTTTCATTGCTTCTCTAATTGTTTATGTGCAAATGTAGAGCTTCCATGATTTAGCCCTTTGGATAACAATGGAATTGACCAGATAAAATATTGGAACCGGATAAAGAAATTGTTATCACTCGTATGTTATTGCCTCGTGTTTTGATAGATAGTGTGATATCTATACTTGCCTTTCTTAGATTTTTGTTCTTTATGGAAATTGATAAAGAACGTAAAGCCAAATTTAATTGATAATTAATTGCCTAAAGATAAAGAGTCATGTAAATGAATCCGGTTTTTGATGTTGTTATAATTGTTCTTATTTGAAGTTATTCATATTGGCATAGTAAGCATGTTAAATCTTTTGTGATAGCTTACTGATTAGGTTTCCCGGAATTGGAACCCACAAATTGAATCTGTTAATTCAAGAGGTATTAAAGAACTGTTTGGTTGATAACAGCTAACGCCTGGTAGGGTTCTTAGTTACCCTCTTGTTCATAAGGTCGAGTGCCTTATGATTTAGAGCCATGAGTGCTCATTTTGTATGAAGGCTGGATTCCTTGTTAAAGGGCCAAGAGCCCATTTGATGTGATGTTTGATTTACTACTGCTTGTGATGTGATGTGACCCTGGAGGGGTGTTTTGATATGTTGAGGCTGGGAGGCCTTGTGGTTGTGGCAGCGAATGATGCCTAGAGTGGAGAGATGCATCAGTTTATGCAATTGGGTGTCGGGGAGGACACCAAGGATGATTGTATGGGATGGATGTGATGGCTGGATGTTGGTGGTTTTGTTTGGTTGTTTATCTAATTTACTTTTCCCCACTACTCAAGGCAGCTAGTCTTGCTTACTCTCCTTCTGAAGGAGGCGAAGACACGTGGGGTATGCCACATACTTTTCGTGTTTAGCCTCTCGAGGGAGGATGGGTCTACGCTCTTACCATAGTTGGAAAAGACTCGATGGGTAATACATCTACTCACCGTGTAGATCCCCCTTGTGTTTAGTAGCAGAGGTTTCCTTTCTAGAATGCCTGGGAATATGGGAATGTAATTTCTGTAATTAAAGATTGATTAAATGGCGATAATCCACGGGGATGGAGATGCTGGAATTTAAAGGTGATAAAGAATCTTAAAAGGATCATTTGATTTTGAATATGATGCTTATTCAGTTTATTGAGGTATTGTTCATGGTTAATTAATGTTTGAAGAATTAATTAACATACAGTGGAATTGATAAAATGGTAATAAAGTAATCTAATAAAGCCCTAAAATGGTTGTGTGCTTATAGGATACCAATTCTTAGAAGTCGCAGCCCAGAGTCCGAGAGACTTTAGCTGTAGTTGTGTCTAAGACTGGGTTATTCCCATAATGTGGTTGTGAGTTATATATATTCTGTACTTTTTGTGTTTCTATATGCTACCCCACCCTTTCGGTAAGGGTAACTGACACCCTAGGGATTTTGAGCACTAGGGGGTGTTTTCCCCAACATTCTCATGGGAGGTTGAATGGATGACTACCCCCTTTATCCTCGCTCTCTTTTCATGGAAGATACTAGTGCCTTTGGCACAACAACTAGTTCTCCACATATATGTGTGTAGAGGGCTATAATGGCTTGTGGTTATTTCACACACATATGTTCTAGATATATTATCCTATGGAAAACTATAGGTGTAATGTGTATAGGCTGTGATATCTTGAGGATCTTTACTCGGAGTATGGGTTGTGATAGCTTGAGGTATAATACCAAACATATGATACACGTTATGTGAGCTGTGGTGGCTCTCGAAAACAACCTTGTTACTTTTGGTTGGGAGGATGGTGTGGTTCTTTGCTGAGGTGTCTACGAGAAAGCCTTTGTAGTGCACGAGGTGCAGATTGTGGAACTTAGCCCAAGTTTATATTGGAAAGCCTTTGGAGAGAGATGCAAATGACGTATATCATTGCGAAAAAGCGGAAAACCAATTGGGAAGTAGTAGCGGGGTACCCTTGATATTCTTTACTATATGATATATTCTTGTATGTGTTAATTGGTGAAAGTAGCCATGGTGAGGTTGGGAACTTAGTATACATGTTTAAGTGATGAGTTAGTTTCACTTGTTGTTCACTGTGCTTTAGTATGATTTCTTTAGTTTTGCACGAGAGGCTTCGGGGAGGATCCTACTGAGTATACTGTTATACTCACCCTACCTATATATAAACTATTTTTCAGGTCACTTGGAGAAGGTTGGAGATCAAGCTGGTTACTACTATCTTGTGGTTGCAGGAGCTGCTCGGGGTTGTGGTTGCTGCTGTTTTTCCTTTCTTTTTGGTACTTGTCGTTTTCCCCTTTCAGTTGTAGTACTTTTTCATGGAATTTCATATATGTAATTAGGTTTCTTTTATATTTCAGTTCTGAGTGGGAGTTGGTTGGTGTCCATCTTATCTCTCTCTTTCGCATGTGTTCTCTTAGAGGGTAATACCTCCCATTTGTGTGTTTATTATACCCTTGTTTCTAGTCACCAACCCAGGGCCTACTAGAGGTGGTATTCGGGGGTCACTATCTCTCTTCTCACATTCCTGGCCCAAGAGGGGTACACTTTGTGGGGAGGGGTCATGATAGAGTGGTATCAGAGGTCTGGTTTAGGGATAGGATGAAGTTCGGAGTTAGGCACATGTGAGGTTGCATGTGTTGGTAGGGCAACAGTGTCACTCATGTTTAGAAAGTGAGGTAAACACTGGAGACCGGCTGAGACCTAGGCGTTTTGGTCCCCCTATGATATGATGTATGGACGATGAAGTTTACAATGCTTACTAAACAAGGTGATACTAGTTGCAGGGTAGAGACCTAGGAAAGGATCATGCATCATTCATCTTGTGCCTGTGTTTGAATGGGTAGTCCTTGGGATATGTTAACCTAAAATGAATGAAAGAAAACAGTAAATTAATTAATCTTGAGTCTTCCATATTCTAGTCTTAGGATCACTAACTGTTTTTTATTTTACAGGTATGGCTCTAGGCTGAAGTCTTCCTCAGGTTTGTGTAGAAGATGTCCAGCAGGCTATGCCAGCAGATCGCCGCTAGGTAGAGGTCGACGACGACGACACTTGGAGGAAGACACTCCGAGAGTTTTAGTGCCAGAGTCTGCAGAAGTATGAGGGTTCCATTTCAGATACAGTCACAGAAGACTGGTTAGAGGAGGTCGAGATCGGCTTCAGTTCGATTCGTTCTCGGAAGGAGCACTAGGTGTCCAGGGTTGTGACGATACTGCGTGGAGTAGCAAGGCAGTGGTGGCTCTTGTTCCTCAGGGATCGTGAGGATTCAGCGATCTCATGGGAGGATTTTCAAGACAATTTTAGAGTTGAGTTCCTTTCCTCAACCGTGAAGGCGTCTAGTCGTCAAGAGCTTCTTTCCCTTCGAAAGGGGAGATCCAGTGTTCGAGAGTTTGGAATCCATTCCAAGAACCTTCTACGACATGCTTCAAACCTACTGCCAGATGAGGAGGCTAGGGAGAGGCATTTCGAGGAGGCTTTTCATCCATAGATCTAGCGCAAGGTCACCCCATTTATGATGAAGACATATCTTGAGGTGTTGGAAAGGGCAGAGGTTGTTGAGAATACTTTTTCTAGGGCCAGATCGTCACGAGAGGGGAATAGTCATGATTCCTCACGAAGAAGAGCTGTGGTCTGGGTTTCCCAGTTATTAGGACAGAAGAGTTTCCGTTCACCTGGGAATAGGTCCCATCCCTTTCCATCTCATTTCTCCAGAGGCAGCAACTCTCTGGCATATGCCAAGGGATTAGGTGCTTATTTTTCTTGTGGTGGTTGTGGTTATCTTCAGCAGGAGTGCCCAACTTTTTAGAGTAGTCATCGTGCATCGGGCACTACATTCCAGGTTCCTCCCTTGAGGCAGTTCCAGCCGAGGAAGAAGTAACAGGTTTCACTAGATTTAGATCTCTAGAGGGTAGATGGATATGGAAAAGGATATCCCCATGATGCTCCCCGTCCTCATAGAGTAGAGCGTGACCATGGTGGTGGTCGTCATCAGGTTCAGAGAGGTCATGGAGGAGGCCGTGGTCAGCTTTAGGCTCTAGCGTTACCAGCTCTGAGAGAGCCAGATGTCGTTAGAGGCACCCTTTTCTAGTTTTCTACCTTGGTGTATTCCTTGTTTGATTCAGGAGCGACACGATCCTTTATATCACCTACCCTTGTCCTTGCTTTGGGACTTGAGGTAGAGAGGCTTCCAGTACCTTTGGCGTTGACTACGCCAGTTGGAGGTCGAGCTAGCTTGTTTGAAGTATGTAGAGACTGTGAGCTAGTCTTGGGGAAACACTTCTCTTGGGGAGATTACATATGTTTACGTATACAACCATATGATTTCATCCTTGGCATGGATTGGTTGTATTCGGTGCAGGATATTTTGGATTGCTAGATTAAGAAGTCCATTTTCCTTGATGTAGATGGAGAGAAAGTGGTGTTTGTTGGTGAATGAGACCCTTAGATGGGTCATAGGTGCATTCCATCCTTATCATCTATGATGGCTGAGATGATGCTATGTTCTTCAGAGGTTCAGCAGGTGGCGTTTCCTAGGGTCATGGAGGAGTACCCTGATGGATTTCTAGAAGAGGTCATAGCATTACCCCCTCGACGATAGATCGAGTTTGGGATCAAGCTATAGCCAGGAGCGTCTCCTATCTCTATGTATCTGTATAGGATGACCCCTTATGAGTTACAAGAGCTATGTATACAGCTTGATGGTCTGTTGCAGTGCGGTTTTGTTCGGCCAAGTGTGTCACCATGGGGTGAACCGGTCTTGTTCGTGAAGAAGGCTGATGGCAGTTTGCGGTTGTGTGATGATTAACGTCACTTAAACAAAGTGACAATAAATAATCTCTATCCTCTTCCATGAATTGATGATTTATTCTATCAACTTAAGGGTGAAAGTTGGTTCTCAAAGATCGACTTACGGTCATGATATCATCAAATGCATGTGAAGGATGAGGATATCCCGAATACTACCTTCCATGTCATCATGGGAATTATGAGTTCGTTGTAATGCCATTTGGCGTGATGAATGCTCCATCTATATTCATGGGATTGATGAATGTTGTGTTCTGTGAATTCATGGACAAGTTTGTGGTGGTTTTCATTGACGACATCCTTGTGTACTCCACATCTGAAGAGGAGCATACATAGAATCAATGAGCTGTTTTGGGAGTACTTCTCCAACATCAGTTGTTTGGGAAGTTTTCGAAGTGTGTGTTTGGGGCTTGAGAAGTCCATTTCATGGGGCATGGTGTGTCCCAACAAGGAGTATCCGTGGATCCTTCGAAGATAGATGTAGTGGTGTCTTGGGCAGCCCCCAAGACAATGTCAGAGGTGCAAAGTTTCCTTGGTCTCGCAAGCTATTACAAGAGGTTCGTAGACAATTTATCACGGGTTGTGACTCCTCTAACAGCTATGACCAGGAAGGATCAGGCCGTCGAATGGACTGATTAGTGCCAGGAAGCCTTCGAGTATCTAAAGGAGAGTTTAGTAAGTCCTCTCGTTCTTTTTCTTCCAACTGAGGCAGTCCGGTTTGATGTTTTCTGCGATGCTTCACATCTGGGGCTAGGATATGTTCTCATGAAGAAGAGGTCAGTTGTTTCTTATGGGTCTTGACAGTTGCGTCCCCATGAACACAACTATTCCACCCATGATCTTGAGTTGGCAGTCGTGGTGTTTACACTGAAGTTGTTGAGAAATTACCTCATTGGTGAGTGCTTTGTGGTTTTCACCGATCATAAGAGTTTGAGGTATGTTTTCTCCCAATGTGACTTGGAATTACGACAACATCGGTGGATGGAGTTCATACTGGAATACGACTTCAAAATATCATATACATATGGAAAAGGGAATTTTGTAGCTGATGCACTGAGCCGAAAGTCACGTAGTGATGCTGTGCATGAATTCAGTGATTCCTGGAGAGTAATGGAGGAACTATCAGCTTTGCATCTTGATATAGAAGAGGTTGGAGGTATAGGTTGTATTTTCTTGATGACGGTGCATTCATCCCTGATGAAGATGGTGGAAGAGTCCCAGTTGGGTGATCCAGAGGTGGAAGTTTGGAGAGACAGATTTGTTTGTGGTGAGGCCCTTGATGGTTGGTCAGAGGATGAACAACACGGAGTGTTGTATCATGATAGGATTTTTTTTCCCTTGGAGATGCACGAGACGCTTCTCCGAGTGTTACATAGTTCTCCCTTAGCAGTACATCCTAGTTTGAAAAAGATGTACTGATCCTTGAGGAGTCAGTTCTGGTGGCCGGGGCTGAAGCGTGCTGTTGTAGAGTTTGTGTCTCGATGTTTCGTCTGCCAGAAGGTGAAGGCCGAACACCATGTTCTTGGTGGTCTTCTCCAGCCATTAGATATTCCTCAGTAGAAGTGGGAGGAAATCTCAATGGACTTTGTTACAGGTTTTCCTCGAGCTCCGGGAGGACATGATGCTATTTGGGTGGTAGTGGATCATTTAACAAAATCGACCCACTTCATAGAAATCAAGGAGTCGATCTCAGTAGAAGTTTTGTCGAGGCTGTATCTGGAGGAGGTGGTGAGACTTCATCGAGTACATAAGACGGTCATTTCTGATCGAGATCCTCATTTTACCTCCAGGGTGTGGAGAGGTCTCCAACATGCTTTTGGTTCAAAACTATGCCTTAGCACTGCTTTTCATCCTCAAACAGATGGTCAAACTGTGCGAACAATCCAAACTCTCGAAGAAATGTTATGATCTTGTGTTCTTGATTTTGGAGGTTCATGGATGAGGCAATTACCCTTGGTGGAATTCTCTTGTAATAATAGTTTTCACTCCACCATTGGTATGTCGCCGTTTGAAGCCTTGTATGTATGGCCTTGCCATTCTCTGTTGTGCTGGATTGGGGTCAGAGAGTCAGCAATTCTCGGACCAGAACTAGTGCAGAATACAACAGAGATGGTTTAGGTGATTTGTGAGAGGATGAAAACAACACAATATTGTCAGAAATCATATGCTAATCAAAGGAGGAGACCCTTGGAGTTTAATATTGGGGATCTTGTGTTTCTGAAGGCGACTCCCCATTGTGGGCAGTGAAGGCTTGGTTGTGGAAGTAAGCTTTCTCCTCGGTTTGTTGGGCCTTTTGAGGTGTTAGATTGTATTGGAGCTAGGGCGTATCGAGTAGCACTTCCCCCGCAGATGAGTCAGATACATGAAGTTTTCCACTTATCACAACTCCGTCGTTATCTTCATGATGACTCTCACATCATCAATTGGGGAGATATCAATGTTGATAATGATTCATCCTTTGAGCAGCGACCTGTGGAGATCCAAGACCGAAAGGAGAAGGTGTTGTGTGGGCGTTCTATTCCCTTGGTTCGTGTCTTGTGGTGACACGGTGGCAAGGAAGAGAGTACTTGGGAACGTGAGTCACAGATGCATGTCCCGTACCCAGAGCTGTTTTAAGATGTCGTGTTATGTTGTCTTTGATCCATTCTTTTATGTACCTTTGATGTGATGTTATGATTTAATTTTTTGGATATGGATTTTTTGTTCCATTTCTCTCAGATGTAATGGTTTTTCCCCGCTTTAGAACAACTCAGGGTGGTTTTCCCCTGAGAGGTATCTTGCGGGGTGGTTGTTCAGACCCCTCTTTTCATTAGGTTGGTTTTAAATTGCCGAGGGCGAGAATGTTTTGAGAGGCATCTGATGTAATGGTCTGAACCTCTCTGGTCCATTACATTGTGAAAATGTGGTGTTGGAGGTGTTTTGGGAGGTCAAGATGACTTATCCCCAACACTTTTCCAATTTTCCAGTTCTGTGAACAGTGTTTCCAGTTTTATGAACAGTAACAGATCGATTTCACAGATCTATTTCAAAGATGGGTTTCAAAGATCATTTTCACAGATCGGTTTCACATATTGGTTTTACAGATCAGTTTCAGAGAAATGTTTCAAAGATTGGTTTCACAGATCTGTTTCAAAGATCGGTTTCACAGATCTGTTTCAAAGATCGGTTTCACATAATGGTTTCACAGATCAGTTTCACAGATCGGTTTCACAGATCAGTTTCACAGATCGGTTTCACAGATCGGTTTCACATATTGGTTTCATAGGTCGGTTTCAAAGACCAGTTTCACAGATCAGTTTCACAGATCGGTTTAACAGATCGGTTTCATAGATCGGTTTCACAGATCGGTAGGTGTATAGTAACGGTAGGTGAACAGAGTTTCCAGATTCCTATAGTTTTTCCCCTTTTGACGTTTACTTTGACATAAAATACATTTAATGCCTTATTTTAAGGACTCTTAAGGTCGATTAAAAGGTGATAAATCCTATATTAATTATTCATAAGTCTTGGAATGTTTTACTTGGTCAAATCGCGTGGGTTAGTGCGATCCATTTTTAATGGAGAATTATGCACATCTTAAACCTTCTCCCCATTAAATCTTCAAAAGGGACGAGATATCTTCCTTTCTTTTTCTTCCTCATTTTTCTCAGCTATGAGACACTAGAACCTTTCAATCCTTCCTATAGGAGTTGCATAATAAAACTTTTCTCCTAGGACTGGTTCTGCTCTGTTTTGATGCAACCAAGCTGTATTGATCAATCTTCGATATAAGGTATGTTGTATCGTTGTTATTTTGGGATAATCTTCTCTTGTTTCTCCTTTCCATATTAGCATGTAATCTCCATTCTTCTAATGTGGTTTTTTGGGGTTTGGTTTTTGCGGTCGTACCATGGAATCCTCAGGTGGATGCAGTTGTTGCGAGAGGAGGATCGTGACCCGTTGTGTGGATAAAGAACGCGAGGAACTGTTTGATGTAGGGGATTCATTGCTTCTTTAATTGTTTTTGTTAATCATTGAGTTATCATGATTTATCCCTTTGGATCACAATGGAATTTACATAATTAAATATTGGAACCAGATAAAGAAATTGTTATCACTCATATGTTATTGCTTCATGTTTTGCTAGATAGTGTGATATCTATGCTTGCCTTGCTTAGCTGTTTGTTCTTGATGGAAATTGATAAAGAACATAAAACAGAAATTAATTGATAATTAATTGGCTAAAGATAAAGAGGCATGTAAATGGATCTGGTTGTTGCTGTTGTTGTAGTTTTTCTAATTTGAAGTTAATCAGATGGGCATAATAATCATGTTAAATCTTTTGTGATATCTTACTAATTAGGTTTCCCAGAATCGGAACCTATAAATTGAATATGCTAATTCAAGAGGGATTAAAGAACTGGTTGGTTGAAAAAAGTTAACGCCTGGTAGGGTTCTTAGTTACACTCTTGTTCGAAAGGCCGAGTGCCTTGTGCTTTAGAGCCATGAGTGCTCATTTTGTATGAAGGTTGGATGCCTTGTTAACGGGCCAAGAGCCCATTTGATGTGATGTTTGATTTCCGGCTACTTGTGCTTTGATTTGACCCTGGAGGGGTGTTGTGATATGTGGAGGCAGGGAGGCCTTGTGGTTGTGGCAGCGGATGACACCTAGAGTGGGGAGATGCATCGGTTTATGCATGTGGGTGTCGGGGAGGACACCAATGATGATTGTATGGGATGGATGTGATGGCTGGATGTTGGTGGTTTTGTTTGGTTGTTTATCTACTTTACTTTTCCCCGCTGCTCAAGGCATCAAGTCTTTCTTACTCTCCTTCCGAAGGAGGCGAAGACACGTAGGGTATGCCGCGTGATTTTCGTGTTTAGCCTCTTGAGGGAGGATGGATCTACGCTCTTAACATAGGCGGAAAAGACTCGATGGGTAATACATCTACTCACTGTGTTAAGTACCCTTGTGTTTAGTAGCATAGGTTTCTTTTCTAGAATGCCTAGGAATATGGGAAAGTAATTTATGTAAAGAATGTTTGAATAAATGGGGATAATCCATCGGGATGGAGATGCTGGAATTTAAAGGTGATGTTGAATCTTAAAAGGAGCTGTTGATTTTGAATATGATGCCTATTCAGTTTATTAAGGTTGTGTTCATGGTTAATTAATGATTGAAGAATTAATTAACATACAGTGGAATTGATAAAATGGGAATGAAGTAATCTAATAAAGACCTTAAATGGTTGTGTGCTTATAGGATACCTAGTCTTAAAAGTGGCAGCTCGGAGTCCGAGAGATGTTAGCTGCAGTTGTGTCTAAGACTAGGTTATGTCCATAGTGTGGTTTTGAGTTATATATATTTTGTACTTTTTTTGTTTCTATACACTACCCCACCCTGTCGTTAAGGGAAACTGACACCCTGGGGATTCTGAGTCCTAGGGGGTGTTTTTACCAACATTATGATGGGAGGTTGAAAGGATGATTACCCCATTTATCCCCTCTCTCTTCTCTTGGTAGATACCAGTGCCTTTGGCACAACGGTTAGTTTTCCCCATATATGTGTGTATAGGGATGTAATGTCTTGTGGTTATTTCACACACATATATTCTGGATATAGTATCCTATGGACTACTATAGGTGTAACATGTATAGGATGTGATGGCTTGAGGATCCTTAATCGGCGTATGGGCTGCGATGGCTTGAGGTATAATACCCGACATATGATACACGTTATGCGAGATGTGGTGGCTCCCAGAAACTAACTGGTTACTTTTGGTTGTGAGTATGGTGTAACGCTTCACCCAGGTGTATGCGGGCAATCCTTTTTGGTGCAGGAGGTGCAGATTGTGGAGCTTAGCCCAAGTTTATAAGGGCAATCCCTTGGATAGAGATGCGCATGACGTATGTCGTTGGGGAAAAGCGGAAAACCAGTGGGGAAGTAGTAGTGGGGTACCCTTGATATTATTTACTATATGCTATATTATTGTATGCGTAACTCGGTGAGAGTATCCATGTTGAGGTTGGGAACTTAGTATACTTGTTTAGGTGACGAGTTAGTTTCACATGTTGTTCACTGTGCTTTAGCATGATTTCTTTACTTTTTCACGAGAGGATTTGAGGAGGATCCTACTGAGTATACTATTATACTCACCCTACGTATATATAAAATGTTTTTCAGGAAACTTGGAACAGGTTGGAGATCAAGCTGGTTACTACTAGCATGTGGTTGTAGGAGCTGTTCGGGCTTGTGGTCACTGCTGTTTTTCCTTTCTTTTGGGTACTTGTAGTTTCCCCCTTTCAGTTGTAGGAATTTTGCATGGAATTTCATATATGTACTTGGGTTTCTTCTATATTTTAGTTCTGAGTTGGAGTTGGTTGGTGTCTATCTTATCTCTCTCTTTCGCATGTGTTCTATAAGAGGGAAATGCCTCCCATTTGTGTGTTTATTATACCCTCGGTGCTAGTCGCCAACCCGAGGCCTACTAGAGGTGGGACTCAGGAGTCATTATCTCTCTTCTCACATTTTCGGCCAAATAGGGGTACACTATCTGGGGAGGGGGTCGTGACAAGATTCATCCAATATTTCGTTCTTTAATTATGGGATGGGAGGAACACAAACCTGATTTCTGAACCATATTATTTCATCACAATCAATTTAGAATTCAGGAACATTTCTCACCTTTTTTTGTTACTCTACATCTTCTTTCTGTGCCTCTATAATCATTACATGTATAGAGGGTTGAACATTCATTTGAAAAAGATAAGATTTTTCCCCTTCCATTATAATTCCAAGATCCATCCTTTGTAAATCCATAAATATTGGATCTTTTGTGATCCTCATCATGGATAAGCTAGCATTCTCATGTCAACTTAATGCGTCTGACACCTTGTTTTCATTCCCAGGGTGGTAATGAATTGAGAAGTCATAATCTGTATTCATCTCCAACCATATTTTTTGGCGCATACTTAGCTCCTTTTGTGTGAAAATATACTTTAAACTTTTATGATCAGTATAAATATCACACCTTTAACCATAAAGATAATGCATCCAAATCTTTAATGAAATGATTACCGCAGCAAATTCTAAATCATGAGTTGGATAATTTTGATCATGAATTTTCTACTGTCATGAGGCATAAGCTATCACCATATCATTTTTCATGAGAACACATCCCAATCCCTTCTTTGAAGAGTCACTGTAGATCACAAACCTTTCTCCACTACAAGGCAGTGTGAGCCCAGGTGCACTGGATAACCTTCTTTTTAACTCTTCGATATTCTCTTCACACTCCTCCATCTAAACAAACTTAAATCCTTTTTGAGTCAACCTGGTGAGTGGATTAGATAATTGTGATAAATCATTCACAAAACATTGATAATATCCAGCCAAACCAAGAAAACTTCGGATATCAGTTACTATTGTTGGTCTCGACCATCTTTCGATAACTTCTATTTTTGCTGGATCCATAAATATCCGCTCTTTTGATATTTTGTTACCCAAAAATGAAATTTTTTGAAGCCAAAATTCACACTTGGTAAATTTGGCATAGAGATTCTCCTTTCATAGGTTCTTTAATACAATTCTCAAGTGATCTTAATGTTCTTCCTTGCTCTTTGAATAAACAAGAATAACATCTATAAAGACTACCAAAAACTGATCAAGATAGTCTCTAAAGACATTATTTATTAGATACATGAAGATAGAAGGGGAATTAGTAAGACCAAAAGGGATCACAATAAATTCATAGTTTCCATACCTTGTACGGAAATCCGTCTTTGGTATATCCTCCCTTTTGAACCTTAATTGATGATAACATGAACAAAGAGCAATATTAGAAAAGTATTGAGTTACATGTAGTTTGTCAAATAATTCATCAATGTGTGGGAAATGATATTTTCTCTTGATATTGATCTTGTTAAGTTCTCAATAATCAATGCAGAGTCTCATTGATCCATCTTTCCTCTTAACAAACAGAATAGGTGCTCCCCAAGGTGATGCACTAGGGCGTATGAATCCCTTATCTAGATTCTCTTGGAGTTTCTTCTTCAATTCCTACAAATCAATTGGGGACATTCTATGAAGTTTTTTGAAATGGGCATAGCACCTGATATGAGTCCTATTGAAAACTCAACTTCACGATTTGGGGGAAGACCTGGCAATAACTCTTGAAAGACATCATCAAACTCTCATACAATGGGAATATTCTTAATCGTGAGATTCTCTACAACCATTTGAGATAAATAACATTCATTTATTGGAATAAAGGACCATAAAATGGAAGAAATTTCCACTGGAAGGTTTTATTCATCCTTGCATCGATAGATGATAATAGATTGATTGGGAATATGACATGTGACTTCCCTTATTTGGAAATAGATATGATATCCATATAAGGAAAGCCAATACATGCCACGAATCACATCAAATTACACTATAGGAAGGATCACAAGATTTGCAGGAAGCACATTCCCACAAACATCAATTGGAGAAGAATTATAACCTTATGATGCAACTGTTGTTCCATTAGAATTTGTCACAACTAACTCAACAGCTAATTGTTGAGGTAGTACGACAATACCCTTGGAAAATTCTTCATAAATAAAAGAGTGGGTGGATCTAGAATCAAATAAAACATTTTCTACATTAGAGTGTATGGTAAGTGTACCTGTAGAGACCCAGATCTTAACGTACATAGACATTACATTACTTTTGAGAAATACTTAGTACATAACAAAAACACACACACAAGGACCGTAATAGTTTAGTGTCTTTGGAAACTCAGAATATAATCTTCTAATCGTGGTGAAAGATATTCAACATCTCACATAAAGATAATCTTTTTTTTAAACCTAAATCCTTTCTTTATATCCTGGAGAAAAGAAAACATAAAAGGGTGAGCTCAGATGCTCAGTAAGGGTAAACAAAAGAAATATCAATCACATCATATTCATAAGAACATATCTTTTGGAAATCTTAACCTGCAAAAGAGATCATAATTTTATAACATGGGATAAATCATAGTAGTGAAATGTAATCCCAATAATCATAACATAAAACATGAAACTTTGTGGAATACACACATAATCATAGAGAATCATTTCTTATTAGTCAAGACTCATTTCCAAGACTATCTTAGTGGACAAAGTCCCTTTCTGAACCGAGTTCACTCCTCGTTTCAGTCCTGTTTCACTGAACCGGTATAACCTACCATTCCAGCCATGTCTATCTCATGAGATATAAAATCTTTACTCAATGCATTGAAGGGAGATATAGGTCCCGCCCATCTCATAATGATACCATTCTTATGTGTTCCACAAAATCAAAAACCATACATCACATCATAACCCATGTAATAAAAATGCGAATCATAAACATCGTGACATCATAAAACAATTCATATAAGATAAAGGAATTCATAAAAATAAATCCATAACAACATAATCAAATCAATGTAATAATAGGGATATAAACAAAACCCTTTATTATCTTAGATGGAAAATAATTTTGATAAAACACTTGAACTCCATTCTTGAGGAAAATATACTTTCAATTTCAAAAACACTTTTCCTTTCTAAACATGTCATACAATTCTAACTAAAAGAAGTTGATTAAAAATAAACTTGAAAACTTGTAAAGGAAGCTTCTTGGAAATAATGTTTTAAAAATCCATTTATTCCGTATAAGTTAAAAAAACATTCTTCTCGTACTTTGGTCGGAAAAGTCAAAAAGTACCTCGTACGAAAAACAAAAAAAGATTCCTTTCATATCTTTTACTAAAAACTCACTGAAGGGTAAAATTGGATTTAAACAATTTTAGGTGGATGGAAATAATATTACATATTGAGGAAACATGGATGTGGATTATAAAATACACCCCAGTAAATTTCAAATTATAAACAATCTCTGATAAAAATGAGATTGTGATATATTCCCTTACCTTAGGTCCGATATGCTTCGTAAGTGTCCGAACCTCCTGTATAATGTTTTAAATAATGTCATTGACTTATTCCAGAATCATAATTATTGTTATGATATCATATATGGTCATATTATTAACTTATTATTGGTAATATTTCATTATTACTTGTTATTCGGGTGTTTATTACTTTTTGTTCTTATGCGTGTTTTGTCGAATAAATTCTTATTTTTCTTTTTAGGTTATAGATACCTCATTTCCAGAATGGTATTAGGTAATATATATCATATTAATTCATTCAATTCATTTATATAATCATTATGCAATGAATATCATGTAGAACGAGTCGCATCACATCGTGCAGACGATATTCCGTACGTACGCACGAGCGATGATATCGTTCCCATGATTATGGAATTGTATTTGAGTATATATATACTATTTCGGAATCAATATCACTTTACAATAATCATATATAGTCATTATTTACACCATTATACCCATCAAAGAAGGTGGTGGTGGAAAATAGATTACACCATGGCGTGGAGACGGTATTCCGTACATACGCACGCGTAGTGATTTCATTTCCCCCAGGATGGATAGATTGTGAAATAGGGTTTTTTAATACTTATAATAACATATCAGTATATTATTGATAATTATGTTATTACTTCATAATGAAACAACCTAAAAAGAAGAAGTGGAAGAAGAAATATAGGTGAAAGAATCGGTAACAAATATTACCTCTTCTTTGAAGCACCTCTTTGATACCTCCTTTTAGGGAACTAAAATTGGTCTTTGAAGAAGACCAGGACCTCTAGGATGTATCTAGGGAAGTGGATAGAAGAAATTGGTAGGGTTTGGCCGAGCTTGAAGGCTCAATGAGGTGTGAGGAAGAGAGGGAGGAAGTGCCCTTTTATAAGGGATGAGAGGGGAACCTTTGTAATAACAAAAAATATTATTTTATTACAAAGTCAAATTCGGTTTTTAATAGCTCTAAATTGAGTTATTTCTAAGATAAGGTGGGGATGGTTCGAAATCCTATCATTAAATAGAATTTGGACAAGTTTAGTTTACTATTTTAACCTTATCATTTAGTTTTAACTTTAAGTTAGATAATTTTACTTTTACCGTGTCTTTTTGTGTTCTTACACTATAAGGTTAATAAACTTACTATAACAAGCCAACCAAACCCCAAGTTGTTTATTATTAATATATATAACCTTATATATGTCATTTTTCCGAACCATATATTTTTAGGAATATAATAACAATTAATAATATAATATTTTTTTTAAAAACTATTTTATGTCAATTTTGACACTATTTAGTAATTGATTTTTCTGAAAATCATAACAGAATGATTAGATAGAAAAAAGTTAATTAAATAAATAATAACATGTCATATATACCTATAAAATTAGTGTAATTCATAAAAAGTCTTAAATTACATTTATTTGGTTATTTATAACATCAATTATGTCAATATTTCATTAATAGGATAATTACTACATCATTTTTCTGTCATAGTAAATGATAATTATTTAATCTCTAAAAATCTATATAAATTCCTATGATGTATATAATTGTATTAGATTTCTGGAGACTATTCATGTTTGAAGTTCCATGAAGTTTATCACTAAATTAAAATTATTATACTTATAAGATTTAAGAAAGTGACATGTTGTCACATTCTTTGGTTTTAATAATAATTAAATTATTTTCATGGACAAAAGCCCATTAAATGAATCTAATCCGACACTTAGGTGATATGGGTCTACTTTTAGTCATCCAATAGGATTTTGGCAGGTGTTAGGTTAATTTTATAGTCTTATATTTACCCTTAATTACCCGATTTACCTTTAACTTTGGTAAATAAAATTTACCGTAGTTACTATTCATAATGCCAAAAAATAAAAAGTAGCTTATTAACATAATTTGGACCCACTGATTCCAAATACGGAATCCATTTTTTTCAAATTCAATACAATAAAGTTGCAGAAATTAAATTGAAATTAATCATGTTGTCGAAAGAAAATGGGTTTTTCTTTAAAACATTGCAAAAGATTGAATTGATTTAAACTATGAATTTATTGTAAAATCAATGATAATGACATAAATTATATTAAATGGTAAAAATATATTCTATTTATACTTTAAAACCATTCAATATTATAATTTAACCATATAAATTATTGCGATGAAAAAAGTTGTTTTTAATTAAAATATAGCGTGTTTTTACTATTTATCAAAATATGAAAGTTAGCAAAATAATATGAAAATTTTATCCAAAGTAAATTTTTATTTCATGATTCCAAAGAAGAATTTTATTTTTTCAAATTTAACTTATAAACATTTCAAAAACTAAATTTAAAGTGGGTGCACCATCAAAAGGCGGCAAAACTACATTTTTTGAAAAATACTTATTTTACCCGAAAAATTTATTTTGTTCTTATACCATGTTCTAGAAAATGTGTATGATGAATAATAATGTTATAAAATTCAAAATTTAGTTATTACTATTCATAACGGCTAGTTCATAATAATATTATAATAATATATTGTTGTTTAGTAAAACCCGGTATTGCGTACAACACACGCTATCGAGGAAGGTTGTGATTGCGTGTAATGCAAGACAAGTCAGGGTTGCGTGTTGTGAAATAATCCTTCATTGTTTTGTATAACAGAATCCAACCATATTTCATTTATACATTGAATATATATATATATATACTCAATGTTGCGTAGATTAACTATTACCAAAATTGTGTGTAACACGATCCAAGAATAGTGTTGAGTATACTGCAAGCTAATACGGTGTTGCGTATAACACAAGGTAATCCTGGTGTAGCATACAACACAAGACATTAATGAAATTAAAAGAATATTTTTCATAAAATCTCCGGGTGTTACATTCTACCCCCCTTAAAATTAATTTCGCCCTCAAAATTCATCGGGGCTATAAATGGTTTACTACTCGAAAGATTGTTTAATAGAAAACCACATCGTAAAAAGGAATACCAAAACATGGCTTTAAAAAATAAAGTATTAAATGTAACTGTTACCCAAATTAACTCATCACTCGGTTTCTACGCAGGAGAACATAAGTGAAAATATTGATATGGAATTAAAATCTAACCATCAAGTTCTGATGGAGAGTGGTAGAGAACATGGCTATGAAAAATCCAACAATCATAAAGCTATTGATTTGTGATGATTTAAGGTACCATCTGATTCATCAGATATAAGGGAACAAGGACAACATTTTTGGTTTTCAAGATCATTTCCCTAAAGTTGATGAATTAAAATAAATACTTGCATGATTTTGGTACAATCTCACTGTTGTTCGTGAATTGAACAATTTCCACTTCATCCCTTAAAGAAATGAAGTTGAATTTGTTATTCGTGATGTGTTAGCAGATCATGTAATAGAATGATGGGTCATTCCATCTCTTTCAAACTAATGGTTTGCAAATGTTATAAGTCCATCTTATGGATAGATTAATCGTATATGGTTCCAAAAATGAACTTATACTTCTTATATCATACCGATTAATAAAATAAAACTAGTTTCTACTAACCAGGGACTTCTTGTAGGCCAGTGGTAGGTGATAAAGGCCAGTCGCACTTCGGTTGTGGGTTTGATTCCCACAGCCTTGTTCGACGCGATGGGCTGTCGCCCGTCCTACAGGTTGTCCTTTTTCTAAAACTATACTACTATAACATCCCCTAAATAATATCGAAAAAACTTCTATCCTTAAACAATACTAACTTATGTCCAACATAATCATTTCCAATATTTAGGATTATCCAAAATACTGCTGTCCAATCTCATATTATAGTGAAAATGATTACCAAAGAGTTCATATAACAAGCATGTTAATACCATCGCTGATCCCCGTATATCATGAGATATGTCTTGTTGGTCACATTCCAAACATTCGAAGGCCTTAATCATGTATTCTCTTGAAAAAATTAATACCCATTGAATCTTAGTGAAAACATGAGTGCAGTCAAAAGTTAACTCTTTTCACATACCAAAACCTCAAACCATGATATAACTATTTCCTTATATCAGTCATGAGCTCATGAATACTTTCAAACATTTCATTTTCTCCTTATCCCTTCATTATGAGCATATCATCCTTTTTTCCAAAAATGTCTCAATCACTTTCCATGGTTACCGGTACCATAAAATTATTGAAAACCACAATAGACCAATACATAAATATTCTAATATTCCACGATACTATATACAACATTATTTTGGAATCCCATTACATAAACACTTAATCATTCCACCACATCGTTTTCATATTCAACATCGCCAATAGTGATCGCATGTGACTTCCCTTTTCCCATTACCTTAAGTGGTTGCTCATGTCGATCATTTCTAACCCGTGGATTAGGGCATTTATTAGCATAATGCCCCATTTCCTTGCACTTGAATCATTAAAGATTCGGTGGTGTGTTCTCTGTAGTCATTTCTTTATTCACATCATTAGAATCCCTTTTTCCATTACTGCAACACTCAACTGCTCGATGACCTTCTTTTCCACACTTAAAAACATTTTCTAGTCCCTTTACGACAATATCCACCATGCTTCTTTCCACACTTTGATCATAAGGAATCATTCAACTTCTTTTCACCATTATTATGAGATTTATCCTTGAAATCCATCTTTCGTTTCTTGTCAAAACTACTAGATGGATAAGTAACACCAAATTCCATTTCTACCCTGATAGCACAACGCACAATTTCTTTATAACTACTGAATTCTCTTATAGCTAATTCCCTTTGATGATTTGGTTTTAAGCCACTGAAGAATCGATCAACTTTACTTTCAGGTTGGATGATAAAGCCATATGCATACCTTGCAAGCCTTGTAAAATTCGCTTCGTATACACCAAAAGATTCATCATCCTTTTTCTTTAGTTCAAGAAACTCCTTCTCCATCTTTGTTCGAAGAATACGAGGGAAGTACTAATTGAAAAATAAGATCTTGAACTCGTCCCATTCCATGGACTCAATTTCATCTCTTGGCCTCGTATTCTTGATAAGATTCCACTATTGATCAGCTTCACCTTCCAAATGATAAACTGCTAAGATGACTTTATCATGTTCTGAACATTGATGAACTGAAAATATCTTTTCAGTGGTGCTGATCCATTGTTCAGCAACAGGAGGATCAGAAGGCCCACTGAAAGAAGGTGGACATTGCCTGATGAAGGAGTCAATAGAATATTGTTCCCTTCTCTGCTCATTTGGAAGTACAGAATGATTCATAGCTTGTGAAAGTATAGCAATAAGATTTTTCACTCCATCTCCCATAACATTTGTTTGTTCAAGAGGAAAATCATTGCATTGTCCATTGCATTGATCAACACGGTTCCTTTGGGTTCCCACCATCCTCTAAAACCCAAAAAGAATAGTGTGAGAGGCAAAAATCATGCTAGGGAAAACAACATAATAAAGGGGGAGTACCTTCAATATCTAACACCTTAGGTTTAATTCTATGATCGTTAGCGTAATTCTAGGACTATAACCTATACGTATTCTTAACCTTAGGGACATCCCTAGACATACCTTAGAAATATCTCTAGGGATCTCACTAAAGTTCTTGCATCTTAGTTTCCAAAGGTTGACTAATCCTTTCCTCTGATACCAACTGTAGAGACCCAGAGCTTAACGTACATAGACATTACATTACTTTTGCGGAATACTTAGTACATAACAAAAACACACACACAAGGACTGTAATAGTTTAGTGTCTTTGGAAACTCGGAATATAATCTTCTAATCGTGGTGAAAGATCTTCAACATCTCCCATAAAGATATTCTTTTTTTAAACCTAAATCCTTTCTTTATATCCTAGGTAAAATAAAACATAAAAGGGTGAGATCAGATGCTCAGTAAGGGTAAACAAAAGAAATATCAATCACATCATATTCATAAGAACATATCTTTTGGAAATCTTAACCTGCAAAAGAGATCATAATTTTATAACATGGGATAAATCGTAGTAGTGAAATGTAATCCCAATAATCATAACTTAAAACATGAAACTTTGTGGCATACACACATAATCATAGATAATCATTTCTTATTAGTCAAGACTCATTTCCAAGAATATCTTAGTGGACAAAGTCCCTTTCTGAACCGAGTTCACTCCTCGTTTCAGTCCTGTTTCACTGAACCGGTATAACCTACCGTTCCAGCCATGTCTATCTCATGAGATATAAAATCTTTACCCAATGCAATGGAGGGAGATAAAGGTCCCACCCATCTCATAATGATACCATTCTTATGTGTTACACAAAATCATAAACCATACATCACAGCATAACCCATGTAATAAAAATGGGAATCTTAAACATCGTGAAATCATAAAACAATTCATATAAGATAAAGGAATTCATAAAAATAATTCCATCACAACATAATAAAATCAATGTAATAATAGGGATAGAAACAGATCCCTTTATTATCTTAGATGGAAAATAATTTTGATAAAACACTTGAACTCCATTCTTGAGGAAAATATCCTTTCAATTTCAGAAACACTTTTCCTTTCTTAACATGTCATACAATTCTAACTATAAGAATTTGATTAAAAATAAACATGAAAAATTGTAAAGGAATCTTCCTGGAAATAATGTTTTAAAAATCCATTTATTCCGTATAAGTTAAAAAAAACATTATTCTCGTACTTTTGTCGGAAAAGTCAAAAAGTACATCGTACGAAAAACGACAAAAGATTCCTTTCATATCTTTTACTAAAAACTCACCGAAGGGTAAAATTGGATTTAAACAATTTTAGGTGGATGGAAATAATATTACATATTGAGGAAACAAGGATGTGGATGATAAAATACACCCCAGTAAATTTCAAAGTATAAACAATCTCGGATAAAAATGAGATTGTGATATTTTCCCTTACCTTAGGTCTGATTTGCTTCGTAAGTGTCCGAACCTCCTGTATAATTATTTAAATAATTTCATTGACTTATTACAGAATCATAAATATTGTTATGATATCATATATGGTCATATTCTTAGCATATTATTGGTAATATTTCATTATTACTTGTTATTCGGGTGTTTATTACTTTTTGTTCTTATGCGTGTTTTGTCGAATAAATTCTTATTTTTCTTTTTAGGTTATAGATACCTCATTCCGAGAATGGTATTAGGGTAATATATATCATATTAATTCATTCAATTCATTTATATAATCATTATGCAATGAATATCATGTATAATGAGTCGCATCACATCATGGAGACGGTATTCCGTACGTATGCACGAGCGATGATATCATTCCCATGATTGTGGAATTGTATTGGAGTATATATATATACTATTTCAGAATCAATATCACTTTACAATAATCATATATAGTCATTATTTACACCATTATACCCATCCAATTAAGTTGGTGGTGGAAAATAGATTACACCACGGTGTGGAGACGATATTCCGTACGTACGCACGCGCGGTGATTCGTTTCCTATAGGATGGATAGATGGTGAAATAGGGTTGTTTCATACTTATAATAAAATATTAGTATATTAGTGATACTTATGTTATTACTTCATAATGAAAAAACCTAATAAAAATAAGTGGAAGAAGAAATAAAGGTGAAAGAATCGGTAACGGATATTACCTCTTCTTTGGAGCGCCTCTTTGATACCTCCTCTTAGGGCACTAAAATTGGTATTTAAAGAAAACCAGGACCACTAGGATGTCTCTAGCGAAGTGGAGAGAAGAAATTGGAAGTGGTTTTCCGGGCATGAAGGCTCAATGTGGTGTGAGGAAGAGAGGGAGGAAGTTCCCTTTTATAAGGGAGGAGAGGGGCACCTTTGGAATAACAAAAAATATTATTTTATTACAAAGTCAAATTCGGTATTTAAAAGCTAAAAATTGAGTTATTTCGAAGCTAAGGTGGGGGTGGTTCGAAATCCTATCATCCAATAGAATTTGGACAAGTTTACTTTAATATTTTAACCTTATCATTTAGTTTTAACTTTAAGTTAGATAATTTTACTTTTACCGTGTCTTTTTGTGTTCTTACACTATAAGGTTAATAAACTTAATATAACAAGCCAAAAGAACCCCAAGTTGTTTATTATTAATATATATAACCTTATCTAAGTCATTTTTCTGAACATTAGATTTTTAGGAATATAATAACAATTAATAATATAATATTTTTTTTAAAAACAATTTTATGTCAATTTTGACACTATTTAGTAATTGATTTTTGTGAATATCATAACAGAATGATTAGTTCTAAAAATGTTAATTAAATAAATAATAACATGTCATATTAACCTATAAAATTATTTTAATTCATAAAAAGTCTTAAATTACATTTATTTGGGTATTTATAACATCAATTATGTCAATATTTCATTAATAAGATAATTACTCCATCATCTTTCTGTTGTAATAAATGATAATTATATAATGACTCAAAATTATAAATAAATTCCTATGATGTAGATAATTGTATTAGATTTCTGGAGACTATTCATGTTCGATTTTCCATGAAGTTTATCACTAAATTAAAATTATTATACTTATAAGATTTAAAAAAGTGACATGTTGTCACATTCTTTGGTTTTAATATAATTAAATTATTTTCATTGACAAAAGACCATTAAATGAATATAATCCGACCCTTAGGTGATATGGGTAGACTTTTAGTCATCTAATAGGATTTTGGCATGTGTTAGATTAATTTTATAATATTATATTTACCCTTAATTACCCGATTTACCTTTAACTATGGTAAATAAAATTACCGTAGTTACTATTCATAATGCCAAAAAATAAAAAGTATCTTATTAACATAATTTGGAACCACTGATTCCAAATATAGAATCCATTTTTTCCAAATTCAATACACTAAAGTTGTAGAAATTAAATTAAAATTAATCCCGTTGTCGAAAGAAAACGAGGTTTTCTTTAAAACATTGCAAAAGATTGAATTGATTTAACCTACGAATTTAATGTAAAATCAATAATAATGAAATAAATTATATTAAATGGTAAAAATATATTCTATTTATACTTTAAAACCATTCAATATTATAATTTAACCATATAAATTATTACGATGAAAAAAGCTGTTTTTAATTAAAATATAGCGTGTTTTTACTATTCATCAAAATATGAAAGTTAGCAAAAAAATATGAAAAATTTATCCAAAGTAAATTTTTATTTCATGATTCCAAAGAAGAATTTTATTTTGTAAAGTTGAACTTATAAACATGTCAAAAACTAAATTTAAAGTGGGTGCGCCATAAAAAGGCTGCAAAACTGCATTTTTTGAAAAATACTTATTTTACCCGAAAAATTTATTTTGTTCTTATACCATGTTCTAGAAAATGTGTATGATGAATAATAATGTTATAAAATTCAAAATTTAGTTATTACTATTCATAACGGCTATTTCATAATAATATTATAATAATATATCGTTGTTTAGTAAAACCCGATATTGCGTACAACACACGCTATCTAGGAAGGTCGTGATTGCATGTAATGCAAGCCAATTTAGAGTTGCGTGTTGTGCAAGAATCATTCGTTGTTTCATATAACAGAATCCAACCATATTTCATTTATACATTGAATATATATATATATATATTTACTCAATGTTGCGTAGAATAACTATTATCAAAATTGTGTGTAACACGATCCAAGAATAGTGTTGCGTAAACTGCAAGCTAATACGGTGTTGCGTATAGCACAAGGTAATCTCTGTCTAGCATACAACACAAGACATTAATGAAATTAAAAGAATATTTTTCATAAAATCTCAGGGTGTTACATTCTCCCCCCCTTAAAATGAATTTCGCCCTCGAAATTCATCGGGGTTATAAATGGTTTACTACACGAAAGTTTGTTTAATAGAAACCCACATCGTAAAAAGGAATACCAAAACATGGATTTAAAAAATAAATTATGAAATGTAGCGGTTACCCAAATTAACTCATCACTGGGTTTTTATGTTGGAGAACATAAGTGAAAATATGGATATGGAAGAAAAATCTAACCATCACGTTCTGATGGAGAGTGGTAGAGAACATGGCTATGAAAAATACAACAATCACAAAGCTATTGATTTGTGATGATTCAAGGTACCATTTTATTCATCAGATATAAGGGAACTAGGACAATATTTTTGGTTTTCAAGATCATTTCCCTAAAGTTGATGAATTAAAAAAAATACCTGCATGATTTCGGTACAATCTCACTATTGTTCGTGAATTGAACAATTTCCACTTCATCCCTTAAAGAAATGAAGTTGAATTTGTTATTCGTGATGTGTTAGCAGATCATGTGATAGAATGATGGGTCATTCCATCTCTTTCAAAAAAAAGGTTAGAAAAAGTTATAAGTCCATATTATGGTTAGATTAATCGTATATGGTTCCAAAAATGAACTTATACTTCATATATCATACCGCTTAATAAAATAATAGTAGTTTCTACTAACCAGGGACTTCCTGTAGGCCAGTGGTAGGCGATAAACGCCAGTTGCACTTCGGTTGTGGGTTCGATTCCCAAGCCTTGTCCGACGCGATGGGCTGTCGCCCGTCTTGCATGTTGTCTTTTTTCTAAAACTATACTACTATAAAATCCCCTCAATAATATCAAAAAAGCTTCTATCCTTAAATAATACTAACTTATGTCCAACATAATCATTTCCAATCTTTAGGCTTATCCAAAATACTGCTGTCCAATCTCATATTATAGTGAAAACGATTACCAAAGAGTTTATATAACAAGCATGTTAATACCATCGTTGATCCCCGTATATCATGAGATATGTCTTGTTGGTCACATTCCAAACATTTGAAGGCCTTAATCATGTATTCTCTTGAAAAAATGAATACCCATTGAATCTTAGTGAAAACATGAGTGCTGTCAAAAGTTAACTCTTTTCACATACCAAAACCTCAAACCATGATATAACTATTTCCTTATATCAGTCATGAGCTCATGAATACTGTAAAACATTTCATTTTCTCCTTATCCCTTCATTATGCTCATATCATCCTTTTTTCCAAAAATATCTCAATAACTTTCCATGGTTACCGATACCATAAAATTATTGAAAACCACAATAGACCAATACAAAAATATTCTGATATTCCATGATACTATATACAACATTATTTTTGAATCCCATTACATAAACACTTAATCATTCCACCACATCGTTTTAATTTTCAACATTGCCAATAGTGATCACATGTGACTTCCCTTTGTCCATTGTCGTAAGTGGTTTCTCATGTCGATCATCACTAACCCTTGGATTAGGGCATTTATTAGCATAATGCTCCATTTCCTTGCACTTGAAGCATTGAAGTGTTGGTGGTGTGTTCTCTGTAGTCTTTTCTTTATTCACATCATTAGAAACCCTTTTTCCATTACTTCTACACCCATCTACTCGATGACCTTCTTTTCCACACTTAAAACATTTTCTAGTCACTTTATGAAAATCTCCACCATGCTTTTTTCCACACTTTGAGCATAAGGAAACATTCATCTCCTTTTCACCATTATTCTGAGATTTATCCATGAACACCATCTTTTGTTTCTTGTCAAAACTACTAGATGGATAAGTAACACCAACTTACATTTCTACCTTAATACCACAACCCATAATTTCTTCATAGCTATTGAAGTCTCTTATAGCTAATTCCATTTGAAGATTTGGTTTTAATAATAATTAAATTATTTTCATGGACAAAAGTCCATTAAATGAATCTAATCCGACCCTTAGGTGATATGGGTCAACTTTTAGTCGTCCAATATGATTTTGGCAGGTGTTAGGTTAATTTTATAATCTTATATTTACCCTTAATTACCCGATTTACCTTTAACTGTGGTAAATAAAATTTACCGTAGTTACTATTCATAATGCCAAAAAATAGAAAGTAGCTTATTAAAATAATTTAAACCCACTGATTCCAAATATGTAATACATTTTTTCCAAATTCAATACACTAAAGTTTCTGAAATTAAATTAAAATTAATCCCGTTGTCGAAAGAAAACAGGTTTTTCTTTAAAACATTGCAAAAGATTGAATTAATTTAACCTACAAATTTAATGTAAAATCAATGCTAATGACATAAATTATATTAAATGGTAAAAATATATTCTATTTATACTTTAAAACCATTCAATATTATAATTTAACCATATAAATTATTGCGATGAAAAAAGTTGTTTTTAATTAAAATATAGCGTGTTTTTACTATTCATCAAAATATGAAAGTTACCAAAATAATATGAAAAATTTATCCAAAGTAAATTGTTATTTCATGATTCTAAAGAAGATTTTTTTTTGTAAAATTGAACTTATAAAAATGTGAAAAACAAAATTTAAAGTGGGTGTGCCATCAAAAGGCGGCAACACTGCATTTTTTGAAAAATACTTATTTTACCCGAAAAATTTATTTTGTTCTTATACCATGTTCTAGAAAATGTGTAAGATGAATAATAATGTTATAAAATTAAAAATTTAGTTAATACTATTCATAACGGCTAGTTCATAATAATATTATAACAATATATCGTTGTTTAGTAAAACCCGGTATTGCGTACAACACACGCTATCGAGGAAGGTGGCGATTGCGTGTAATGAAAGCCAAGTCAGGGTTGCGTGTTGTGCAAGAATCCTTAGTTGTTTCTTATAACAGAATCCAACCATATTTAATTTATACATTGAATATATATATATATATATACTCAATGTTGCATAGAATAACTATTATCAAAATTGTGTGTAACACGATCCAAGAATAGAGTTGCGTATACTGCAAACTAATACGGTGTTGCGTATAGCACAAGGTAATCTTGGTGTAGCATACAACACAACAAATTAATGAAATTAAAAGAATATTTTTCATAAAATCTCGGGGTGTTACAGTAACTTTCAGCACTTCCTTATCGTACTCCACATCGCCTATAGAAATTTCATGTGACATTCTTTTGCCTTTGGCCTTAAGAGTTTTTTGATGTTGATCATCTTCAACAACCCTTGGATTAGGGCATTGATTAGCATAATGGCCCATTTCCTTGCACTTGTAACATTGAACTGTAGGAGGTACATTCTTTGTATCCTTTTCTTTGTTCACATCATTAGACATCTTTTTCCCATCATTGTGAAATTCAAATGCCAGATGACCTTCTTTTCCACATTTGTATCATTTACTTGTCCCTTTAAGACAATTACCTCTATGTTTCCTTCCACACTTTCAGCATAAGGGAAAATCATCTTATTTTCAGTGTGGTCTTTAGATTTCCCTTTGAATTACATTTTCATTATCTTATCAAACCCATATGACTGATGGGTCACTCCAATATCCATCTCAACCTTGAGAGCACATCGAAAAATTTCCTTGTAGCTATTGAAGTCCCTTATCTCTAACACCCTTTGAAGACTTGGTTTTAAGCCACTAAATAATCGATCGATCTTAATCTCACGTTGGATAATAATTCCAGAATCATACCTTGGAAGTCTTCAAATTTTTTCTTCATAGGTACCAACAGATTCATCATCCTTTTTCTTTAGTTCAAGAAACGCCTTCTCCATATTTGTTTGAAGAATACGACAGTGGTACTTATTGAAAAATATGTTATTGAACTCGTCCCATTCCATGGACTCAATTTATTCTCTTTGCCTAGTATTCTTGATAAGATTCCACCATTGATCAGCTTCACCTTCAAATCGATATAATGATAAGAAGACTTTATCATGTTCTGAACATTGATGAACTGAAAATATCATTTCAGTGGTACAGAACCATTGTTCATCCACTAATGGATCAGTAGACCCGCTGAATGAGGGTGGACGCTGCCTCATGAAGGATTCAACAGAATGTTTCTCCTTCGTTTCCTTGTTTGGAAGTCCTACATGATTCATAGATTGAGAATGTTTTGTGAGCATGGCTACAAGATTTTTCATTCCATCTCCCATAACGTTTGGTTGCTTAGGGGGACAATCATTTCACTTCTTGTCGCATTCAGCATTAACACAGTTCCTCCGGGATTCATCCATTGACTAAAAACAATAAGCATAGTGTGAGAAACAATAATCATAACAGGAAAACCACATAACCAAGAATAAAATTTTACACTTAAGGTCTTATCATAGGTTATTCATGGCCATTTCTAAAACAATAATATTGTGTTCTATGCTTAGAAATATCCTTAGGTTTCTTACTAAGGCTTTCACATCCTAGTTTCAAAAGGTTGACTATAACCTCCATATGATACCAACTATAATAACCCATAATTTACATACATTGTTATTACTTCAGAATTGAAGCATATTGATTACAACATATAACAAATCCATGATAGGACCATATAGGTATAGTGTCTTTAGAAACTGGGAAACATGAACAACTGGTTCCTAAAGCATCTACATTGTCTCCCATTTATTTCATCGTACCTAGAGTCCCTTTTGAGATATCCTACATAATAACAAAAAAAAAGATCTTTATAAGAGATGTTGATGATCTATCACCATGATTAGAAGATTATTTTTAGAGTTTCCAAAGACACTAATATAATATGGTCATTGGGTGTTTGTTTTGTAATGTATTAAGTATTCCACAAAAATAATGTAATGTCTATGTACGTCAAGTATGGATCTCTACAGTTGGTCCTAATACCATTCTTCCTAACATGGGAAAAAGAAAATATACAAAAGGGTGAGCTCAAATTCTCAATAAGGGTAAACAAAGGAAATATCAATCCTATCATATTCATAAGAACACAACATTTTGAAAATATTAACCTGCAAAAGAGATCATAATATCATAACATGGGATAAATCCTAGCAGTGAAATGTAATCCCAATAATCATAACATAAAACATGAATCTTTGAGGCATACACACATAATCATATAAAATCATTTCTTATTAATGAATACTCATTGCCAAGACTATCATAGTAGACAAAGTCCATTTCTGAACCGAGTTCACTCCTCGTTCCAGTCCTGTTTCACTGAACCATATTAAATTTCCATTACATGCATGTCTATCTCATGAGATATAAATCATTACCCAATGCATTGGAGGGAGATATAGGTCCACCCATCTCATAATTAAACCATTCTTATGTGTGCCACAAAATCATAAATCATATATCATAGCATAACATATGTAATAAAAATAGGATTCATAAACATTATGTCATCATAAAATAAACCATATAAGATAAAAGGACATAATTCCATCATAAAATAATAAAATGAATGTAAAAATAGGGATAGAAACATAACCCTATATTATCTTAGATGGAAAATAATTTTGATAAAACACTTGAACTCCAATCATGAGGAAAATATCCTTTCTACTTCAAAAACATTTTTCCTTTCTTAATATGTCATACAATTTTATACTAAAATAAGTTAATTAAAAATAAACATGAAAACTTGTAAATGAAGCATCATGGAAATAATGTTCTATGAAATCATAAAAATCCATTCAATACATATAAGTTAAAAAAACATTCTTTTCGTACTTTGGCCAGAAAAGTCAAAAAGTACCTCGTACTGAAAACAACAAAAGATTCCTTTCATATCTTTTAATAAAAATTAAAAAATAGGTAAAATTGGATTTAAAACATTTTAGGAGGATAAAAATAATATTACATATTGAGGAAACATCGATGTGGATGATAAATATTCCCCAATAAATTCGGAAGTATAAACAATATCAGATAAACATTAGATTGTAATATTTTCCCTTACCTTAGGTTTGATATGATTCGTACGCATCCGAACCTCCTATATAATGATTTATATAATGTGATTTACTTATTAAATAATCATATTAAATGTTATTATATCATATATGGTCATATTATTATCTTCATATTAGTAATATTTCATTGCTACTTGTTATTCGAGTGTTCATTACTTTTTGTTCTTATGCATGTTTTGTTGAATAAATTCTTATTCCTTTTTTAGGTTATAGATGCCTCGTTTACAGAATGGTATTAGTGTAATATATATCATATTTATTAATTCAATTCATTTATATAATCATTATTCAATGAAGATCATGTAAAACGAGTCGCATCACATCATAGAGACGGTAGACCATACGTATGCACCAGCGATGATATCATTCTTTTGATATTAAAATCATATATAATTGGATGATATATCATATATAAAGAAAAATAATAATGTTATATTTATTATTTATATCATTTATACTCATTATCATTCCCATCCAAATGATGAAATGTTTGAATAACAAACTACACCACGACGTGGAGATGGTAAGCCGTGCGTACGCACATGCGGTGACTTTTTCATTCATATGATGGATAAAATAACTAATATGGTTTTAACATTTATAATAAAATCACAGTATATAGAAGATACTGGAGTTATTATTTTATAATGGAAACAACAAAGAAGGAGGAAGAGGAAGAAGAAAGGTTATTGAAATAGGTGGTGAGATATTTACCTCTTCCTCGGGTTCTTCATTTTGATTTGATCAAAAGGGATCCATAGGCTGGCTTTCTGAGTAAATTAAGGCTTCTAAGATGAATGGAGGACAGTTTAGAGGGTATTTGGGTAGGGTTTGGCTGAGTAAAATGGATTTGGAGGTGTAAATTAGAGAGAAGGGGGAGTTCCTTTTATAAGAGGGGTGAGGGCCACCTTAGAAAAAACGAAAAATATTATTTTATAATAAATTTATATTCAGTTTATAATGGCTCCGAAGTGACTTATTTCTAGTTTAGGGTGAGGATGGGTCTAGAAACTCTCAACCAATAGGTTTTAGACATGTTTAGGTTACCATTTTAACCTTATCATTTAGATTTAACTCTAATTTAAATAATTTAACATTTACAGTGTCCTTTTGTATTCTTACACTATATGGTTAATAAACATACTATGAACTGCCAATAGAACCACAATTGGTTCATTAATGTCATATATATTGTTATATATGTCTTTTGGATGAACCATATATTTTTAGGAATATAATATCAATTAATAATATAATATTTGTTTTAAAAACTCTTTTGTGTCAATTTTGACATAATTTAGTATTTTGTTTTATCTAAATTCATAACGGCATTATTACAGCAAAAAAAATTCATCTAACCAACCCTCATATGTTATATTAACCTATAAAATTAGATTAATTCATTAAAGTCTCTAATTACCTTAATTTGGATATTTATAATACTAATTATCTTAATATTTCATTAATAAGGTAATTACTGCATCATCATTGTGTCACGAATAAATAAAATTATTTAATGTCTAAAAATTATAAATGAAATAAAATTAGGTAGGAAATATTTTTATCTTTCTAATGAATATTTTTAGTGGAATGTATCTTATTCATAACCCTATATTAAAAATGTTTTACTCATTAAACATTGAATTTAATTCTTTTAACTCATCTTTGAATTAAATAATAATAAATGTCATAATATAATTCAGGTGGACCTAAATGGTCATATTTTATTCGTAAAGTTGTTTTTGGTCGAATTACACTTATCCAATAGAATTAGGAAATGTTTTAGGGTAATAATAATATAATTTTTACACTTAATTACCCTATTTACTTTTAACCGTGGTAAATAAAAGTAAAAAGTTACTATTCATTGAAAATTATTTTTATCTTATTGAACCAAATTTTACTCTTAATTTTAAACATGTCTCTCAGATTGTCTAAATTCAACTCACAGAAACAGTAAAATTATCTTTTATATAAATTTTCAAATTCTCCTAGGAGATGGGTAAAAGACGGTAAAAAGTTCAATAAAATTTTTACATATCTAAAATTATTATAAAATGACTCCAATGAATTAAATTGAACTCATATAGGTATTATATATCTATTTTGACCTAAAATAAAAATAAAAAATATAATTATTTAAAAAAAAATCGGCTTAAAACTATAAATCAGTGTTTTTCACTATTCATCAAAAATTGAATGTTTTTAGAAAAATACCAAAAATTTAACATAAGCTAATTTCAATATTCAGAATCAAAAAATGAATTCCATTTTGAAAGATAAAATTTATTAAATTTCAAAAAGTGTGTATTACTATTCATAACGGCTAGTTTATAAAATATTTTAATAACATATCGTTGATTAGTGAAACTCGGTATTGTGTACAACACAAGCTATCGTGGAAGGATTCTCATGTGTGTAACACAAGCCAAGACAATGTTGTGTATAGTGAAAGATTTCTTTGTTGTTGCGTATAACATAATACATAAAAACAAAATATTTCTCATCAAATCTCAAAGTGTTACAACCTTCATCGGAGGTTTTTGGAATTTGAACAAGGGAGTTGTCAGAGACCCTTCACATATCCTTATAATAAAATAAGACAAAATATAGATCAACAACTAACCATAAGATTTCATTTTAACCTCACAGGGTGATGGGGAGAGCGATAAACAGTCAGAATTGGGAAGATGAGGGAGGAATGAGTTTTACCGTGATTGATCGAATGATGAACCCCAATAAATCTGGGGTGAATGGAAGAATGTAGAGGAGAAGAGGAGAGGGTGTTCGTGTGAGGACAAGGGCTCTAGAGGGGTTGTGATGAATGGAATAATAGGGGGAGAGAGTAGGGGAGATGCCACAAGTATCTAAAAAATAAACATAATAATAATATTATTTTTTTTTATTAAAACTTTCTGGGGTTTTTATTTACTAAATTACATTCTTTTAATTTATTTTCTGTTACATTTTAATTTAACTAAATAATTTCTTAAAATGAAACCCACCGCACAGTTTTTTATTGAGGGTCAGACGATTTGAAACATACCTTGCGGTCCTCCCAGCTCTGCAAGACTTGAGGTTTCGATGCCCGATGCTCCCAAAACATGACACAATACCTAGGGTACCCCCTCAGGCCATGAAACACATAAAAAAACATTGATTTTCTAAAACTCTTTTAATTCCCCTCTAAATCTCGGTTTTCAAAATGGATAGGCCAAGAAATTCAAAAATTCAAATTTCTTTGGATTTTTTACCAGTTCAAAACATGGGTTGTTACAATTGGAAAAAAACAAAGGGAATATATTTACTAAAGTTGGACCTTATAACTCAAAATATTTAATCCGTATTTAAATATTCAAAACACATAATTGGCTAAAATTAATTTTAAATTCATCTTTTAGATGGGGTCAGAAAACTAGTTTTTACAGTGAAAACATGGAAAAAATTGGAATGCTTTTATATGAAAAGTCAACATAAAAAATATTCAAATGAAATTATTTGAATTAAAATATATAATATTATTCTAATTTTGTATTTAAAAATAAATAAAATATAATATAATGTCATAAATTATTTAGATGAAAGGCCAGTTATCAATTAAAATGTAGTGTTTTTTACTATTCATCAACAAATTAAATATATTATAAAAATAAATGAATTCCAAAAAATTATATTTTGATAGTCCTTTTTCAAAAATGAGGATTATTTTTATATATAATTTATAAAATTTTCACAATTTTGTTATAAAAAATGTGCACCATTAAAAGTTGACATTCATGCCTTTAGAAAAATATATCATTTAATGCATAAAATTAGATTTATTCTTATCATATGATTATCAAATATATTGGATGAATGAAAAAAATAGATGTTATATAAATTCCATAATGTTGTGAATACTATTCTCTCTAAAAAAATTAACTGTTATTTTATAAATATATTTTGTTATACAGTTAATTTAGGTGTTGTGTTCAACATATGTTATCAAAGAGACTATATTTAGGTAGAGACCTACCATAATATCATGGTGTGTTACATTCTCCCCTCCTTCAAAAAATTTCATCCTCACAATTTTTAATTTATATTCAAAATTCAAATTTTGATACATGAAAAATACTTTATGGAAAAACCACATTTAAAATAAGGTTATTAAAACATCCTCTTAATAATAGGAAAAGGGAAATGTGTTGGTCAGGAAAAAATTATGCTTTCAAATGGAATAATATTAGTTGTAAGCGTACAATAGACATGGAAGAGAAATATAACTATCATTTAATGATTTATAGTGGTAGAGATCATGGTTATTATAAAGTTAACCCTCACAAATTTTTAAATTTGTTATCGGTTAAAATACCATTGATTTAATAGAAAGAAATGTTAATGGATACAATTTATGTTCCAAATATTTTTCTTAGAGTCGAGGGACTCCTTTACTATTCAGATAAGAACTTGAGGTAATAAACATACTTTATTACATTCCATTTCTTGAGCATACTTGTATCCCTTGGTTTTACTTCAATCTATTTTCACTTCATTTTATATATCGAGATATGGATATTCAATATGAGTTCTTATTCTGAAAGAACATTAATGAATCTTATTGTCCACAAGTAATTACTTTATCCTACAAATGTTTACTAAAACAAAAAAGGATAGAAAAATTATATAATAAATCATAATTTAACCTCAAACAATATACGTGATGTTAAAATTAATCCATTAAAACCTAAAGACTCATCCAAAATTCATCTATCCATGTTTACAGTCAAAAAATTTATAATGAAGGACACCAAATTTCAAAAATCAATATAACATTATATTTTCCACAAACAAAACAATGAAGCTCTATTTGTCACAAACTAGATATATGAATACCTTAATCATATTGAAACCTCAATATAAACATGAATACTTATAATAATAAAATCACAGATATTATTATTAAATCCAAACATGTCTTAAGCCCATCAAAGATAATATAAACCATCAAATCACTAACCACTTTCCTAGCCACCAATATTGTCCCATAAAAATATATTTTTCCATATTATCTCAGAATAAAGTATATATTATGTGTTATCCTTCCACAATAATATGTTTCCTAGATGTTCACTATTTTTACTAAGTCATTTTTCTTCATCATCGGTACCGATCAACACACCCTTTATAATCCTATATGAAAATGTACTACATTAAAATCCTTATACATTCCATAATAATTATATCTAAGATATAAACTAAAAATATTCCTAATTTTATTTTAAGGATATATATACAAGGTAAAATTAGTCATTCCACTTTTGATTTATCAAAACCATAATCTTGACCTGAATCCCTTATCTTTTTCTGAGGTATATTCCCTTGATGCTTTAGGAATTCATTTAGATAGTGACCCATCTCATTATAGATGTAATATTGAATAATTTATTTTTTTATACTTCCCTTTACATTATTTTTACTGGTTTCCCCTATCTCCACACATATTAAAAACTCATAACCCCTTCAAGCACTTCAAAGGGCTATTCATTCCCCAATTATCACATATAAGAAAATCCTTCTTACAATTCGTTGCTTTATCCACCTTTTTCTCTACCATACTATTGTTCTCCTATTTCCCATCCAAACCCTAGTAATTATAGAATTATTTCTCTATCTTGATACCACATAAAAGAAGTTTATCATATGAAGAATTTTTTCAAGAAAAATTCCCTTCAAAGACTTTGCTTAATCCCCTCAAAGAAATGGTTATTATTTCACTATAATTTTAATATGTACTCTATATCATACGTAGATAATATTGTAAAGGTAGATTCATACTTTGAAACACTTTATTATACATTTTTCTCTAAACTAAAGAATTTTATATTCTTTTCAATTTGTTCCTCATATGGAAAATATTTTTCAAACAATTTATCCTTAAAATCATTCCATTCCATGAGTTATATTTCTTCTTATTCCATAGTATTCAAGATCAATGACCACCAATGGTAAACATTGTCTTTGAGGAAATATACTACAATTGGGAAAAAATTTCACTACATTCTAATGCTACGAATGAAATCTCTATAGACCTAATAAAATTTTTGATGTCAATTTGACTAGTCGTCCTAATAAAGGATGGAAGATTCTGCCATATAAAGAGATCCATCATAGGATTGTCTCAATGTAGAATATGTTTTTCCATCTAGGAAGGGTAATTTGTCATAGTTATATTATGATTTCATAAAATATCCATAATTTTTTCTATACTAATAGTATATATATTGTTTCCCTCAGTAGAGAAATATCTTCATTATCCATGAGTATCGATACCAGTCATCATTCCAAGATGCTTTTTTTTAAATATTTGTATATACTAGATTAGATCGTATCATTATGAAACATAATGTATTACCCAAAACTAGCGAAATACGTAGTATTAATTTATAAATGTATGCATATTTAATCTCATAGTCATAAAAATGGTATATTTGGGATGTTTTTATAAAATTTTCCTCAAATTCTACCGTAGGGTTTTTTTAATAATATATTTTTTCCTCAATCGAGTTACCAAGTTTTATTATAAACTTCCTTTGATATCAACTGTAATACCCCAACCCCAGAATCCCAAATCAAGTGCCTTGATTTTTTAAATTGGAATGATTACAATGAATCAAATATTGAAAGTTTATTCAGTTTAGTAGTTGCGGAAAACTAGATTATATACATGATATCCTTTTCACACCTGGGATAGAAAATTAAACATAATACATAATAAAATAAACTCATCCACATCTTGAAATTTATTCCAATAATTTATATTCATTTTGAGAAATGTAAGGAATAATAAGCATGATCTCAAATGCTTATTAACGGTTAAGTACAGTAGAATCTATCTTGAATCAAGGTTCAGAATCCATATGGAAATGTAGATAAACACACACTCATTCCACTTAATCAATAAACTGAGAATGAAATGAATCCATAAATTTTTTCATAGTGAAAATAACATAGATAATAATAACTAAATGATTAATAAATGAAATTATTAATTATTAGACATCATGTATCTGGTATAAGAACAACTACTATCAAGACCTTTCAGAATACAGGTTAATCATTATGGAAAAAACACATATAATGATAGCTTAACTAATTCATCTCTTGATACTATCAAAGCATCAATGGGATATCTACAGCCAGGCCCCAACCATATCTACTTGTCAAAATCATTCCTTATATATCTTATAAATGATTAAAGTAATAAACAAATGTTCTTTTCTTATAAAATATTTTTATATATCAACTAATAAAAATTTAACATTACATCCCCATTTAATCAAATAACATTCAAAGTAAACACTGTATGAAAAAATGGTATATAGTTTAGGAAATATCCAAATGAATAAATTATGTGTATCCACAATAAAACCACATTAAACAATTTTAATTTCAAAATAAGTAATAAAAAGTCATTTTACACAAAATGTAAACCTGACATAACCAAGGAAGTATAAGGTTAACCTAATGATTCAAAATTAGGTTATGAAATCCCTTTCCATTTTCTAATCAGTCGAATAGTATTCCACATAAATGTAATAATTATCAAATGAAATATTGAATACCATTTAGATAATGATATTCATGGTATTATATGTCATAGTTTAAATATATACACCACCTAAATGAAATTAGTGGTGAATAAGGAATATATATCACATAAGTAATATGTGAGATGAGAAATCCTTGCCCTGAACATTTCTTTCATTGAATATTATTTAACATCCTATATAATGTATTAATAAATGTTATTAATTTATAATATTACTATATCTATATTTATGATATCATATATGAACCTCTTATTTTATTTTATCACTTTTTTGTTAATAAGATTTTGTTATTACCCTTGTTTTGGATGTTAACTACTTCATTTTTCTATGCTTGATTTGATGTTAATGTCCTAATTATTTTTCATAAGTTATAGTTCCATCATATAAAAAATGATATTACGGTATTATATATCATATATATTCATTATATACATCTTTTATAATCATTATGGAATAGTTAACAAGGAAAATGAATTGCATCGTGTCGTGGAGATGGTATGTCGTTCGTACCCACGAGCGACCATATCATTCTCTTAATGGGGAAAGGGTAAGGAAGTGGATTCCATATTAATTTTTCTAGAGTAATTATCATGCCATAATTATCATATATATCAATTATATCCATCATTATTCCCATCCAAATAAAACGGTGATAAAAAACAAATTACATCACTACGTGGAGATGACAAGTCATTCCTATGCATGCACAATGCATTCATTTTTCATAGGATTGATGAATGGAAGAATATGGTTTGAACATAAACATAATAACATCTAATAATATAAATAATTATTAATATATTACTTTATCATGGAAAAAACTCTTGAAGAGGAAGTGGAAGAAGAAAAAATCTTGAAAGAGTCAATAAAAATGTTGACCTCTATTTCAGATGACTTCCATTAATCTATTATTAAGTGATATAGGGTAGGTATTTTGAATAAAAATGACAACTATAAATTGAATAATAATGTTTAGAAGATAAATTTTAATAGTTATGTTGGGATAGATGGCCCAAATTGATACAAGGAAGTGAAATAGGTGGTGCCCTTTATAATTGAGGTGAGGGGCAGTTTCAGAAATCCTTAAATTATTATAATATAATAAAGAAATTATAAAGCCAAAGACTTTAAAATATCATTTAAATGATTAGGGGAATTATTTTTCAAACATATCATATCCCAGTTTTTTATTTAATATATTTTTTAGTTTTTAAATAATTTATTGATGTATTAATTCATTAAAATATTATATTTGTAAAATTTGAAACTATTTATTTAATTTTACTTCAAATAAATCAAGAATAATTGTAATTCAAATACAATTATTTCAAGTATCACTAATATATCCTATATATTTTTAAAATTCATTAGAAACTTTAACTCATCCAAAATATATCAAAGCTAATACTTCAAAAATTATTTATTTTATATATTTTTTAATTAAATAAATATTTTTTCAGCATTGGAGAAGTATTTAAAGTTAAAATATAATTTATAAAAATTAAATATAAATTTATATAATTAAAATAATTTTATTAGGATCGTTATATAATATTTTTTACGTTCATATCATGGTTTTTCACCTATGTGGACACATAAATGTTATTAAGTACAGAAAGAGTGAAATTTTGTAACTATATTTATTTTAAATAATATATAATTTATTTTTATCGAAAATTTTCCATTAAACAAATAAAATTTGATATAATGTGGTATGGATCGAAAAACCATAATCCAATAATTTTTAGATAAATGGATTTTTCCTTCTTACCATTATCTTTTTGTTTTAACCCTTATTTAATCTCATTATCTCTTATAATGACAACATGGATTTTTACTATTTGAGGGTTAGTATTGTTACTACAAAATGAAAAAAGATCCATAAATGAATCATGGATGATATTTTAATCCTTAAATTAATAATTTTATTTAAATTTTATGTTTTTATTAAATTTATATTATTTAATAAAATATTATTTATTTTAAAATAACATCAATGTTAATTTTTACACTATTCATTACTTTGACATTTACTATAATAAATAAAACATGTTATCCTCGATAAAACTGTTTTAAAACATCACTAACATGTCAAAATTTTCTATAAAATTCATGGATGGCATTAATTACCTCAAATTATATTTATTTTAATATTTTTAATATCATTTATTTGATATTTCAATTAATTAAACTGTTATTGCATAATTGTTGTATAACTATTTCAGGTATTTATTTCATCAATAAAAAGTAAATTTATATGAAAATTATGAAGATAAATATTTTATATTTCAAAATACTATTTATGGCCTAATATTTTCCATAGGTGACCCCATATTAAAATATTTAAATTGTTAAAAACAAGAGTATGAAAAGTTTTACTTTTCATTGAATAAAATATTATAGATATTATATTCTCATACAAATGGACATAAATTTTCACATAATAGATAATTTTATTCTTAGGGGAAAAAATACTAATCCAATAAAATTTAGGTGAGTTTTAGGGTAATTTTTTAATATTTATATTATTATTTTTACCTCTAATTACCCGATTCAACCTTAATAGTGGTATCAGAAATTAGTAAACATATTATATGTATTAAAAAAAATAAAATGGAAATATTTAATAAATTTAGAACATATGATTCAAAATATGGAATCCAATTTTCAAAATTTAAAACACATAATTGGATAAAATTACTTTAAAATTAATCCCATAGATGGGGTGAGAAAAAGAGTTTTTAAAGTTAAAACATGCAAAAGATTGAAATGTGTTTATACCCACATTCAATATAAAAAAGATAACAGTGACCACAATTGAATAAATATATGTATTAGTGATCTAATATTACATTAAAACTAATTAAAAATATAATTTTACAACATAAATTATTTATATAAAAAAGTCAGTTTCATTTAAAATACAGTACTTTTTAATATTCTTCAAAAAATGAAACATATCAGAAAAATACGAAAAAAAATAAACAACTTTTTATATTATGATTTCAGAAATAAAATTTCATTTGTCAATTCGAATTTATAAAAGTGTTAAAATTTATTTTTAAAACAATTGTACCATTAAAAGGCCATATAAACGCCTTTAAAAAAATATAGATTTTTATATGCAAAATTGGATTTATTTTTATTTTATACCTATCAAATATTTTGGATGGTTTTAAAAAAAATTGAATTTATATTAATTTCATAATTTTGTTAATACTATTAATTTCCTCCAATTTAAGAATTAGGTTATAATAATATTTTATTGTGCGGTTAAGAAAGGTGTTTCATGAAACATAAGATATCAAAGAGATTAAAATTTGCATGAGACATACCATAAAATCCTAGGGTGTTACAAGGTTGAAGGAAACTCTCATTCTTTCCTAACATATAACACTCAAATATTTCAAGGTGTTTTTGATCAAGTTATAGCATTCACCTTTCTATCAGAACATTAATATTATTATCATTATGTTTTCTGAACATATAGTGACACTTTTTCAGACCGTTTGATGAAGTCATTCCAATATATTCAACATCATGAATCTATCCAGTAAGATAAAAGATACCATTTTTACACTATTATTAATCACCATGAAAACTTTATTGATATTCCAGTCTCCGTTAATTTTTTTTTCTAAAACCTACATCATTAATCTATCCCAATAATATGAGGTTTTTCCAAAGGGATGCAATGTATCTAAAATCATATAGTTTCATGATACATCCACTTTTAATTTAAATTTTCATAATTCCATTCCCAATAACATCTATAGATTCATCATGTGGTATATATAGTATGGTTAAGATTCTGATATATAATCAACCATGCACCCACACTCACTAGTTGAATTAAAATATTCAGATAAGTTAATAACCTATTATTTTTTTGGAATGATCATTTTCAATATAATGTTTTACCTCTATCCATTGTAATTACCATGTTTTTTCATCCAAATTTAGAAACTTATGATTAATTATAAGAATTTATCTTAATATATACCTTTTTCCCACTAAGATAACATGTTAGACCTAGACCTATCAATTTACATTCACTTCATTGATGTGGCATATACTGTAAAGATTTATTCTTATGATGATCTTTCAGATCAATTGACCATCACCATACAATATCATCAAGAGAATTTTAGAATTAAGTTCAAACATTATTCTACAACATCTCCCCATTCAAGATCATGTTTAGAATTATATCAAACACAAGATCTATCTTCCCATTTGAGTTTCTCACCACCATATTCATGGTATTTAAACACTTTGAATGATAGGAAAGAAGAAGAAAATAACAAATATGATCTCTGGATGTAACCTTAAAAGATTCGATATTCCTTCAGATTAGGTTAAATTCATCCACATGATTGATAAAATTCCTTCCAACCTATAACCTTAAGTGTAATAGTCTTAACCACATTTATACTTTTAAATAGTTGTTGGAATCTTGTACATTTTATCCAATGAATTAATAACCTCAACAGTAGTTTCATTTTCTATAATGTTGAACACAACATTTCATTCCAGCGACATACCAATTAATTCTAAATATTTCCATTCCAAATTAAAGAATTCCATTTTTTCTATTGTTTCATGAAATTTACTAAAATAGGATAGTTAAAATCTTTTTGTGTTAAAATATCTCCCAATTTCATTACACAAAAGTAAAATTTAATTACATGAAACTTACTGATATAGAATATTCCTTCTTATGATTTTATCATTTCAATAATAGTAAAATTAATGAAATAACACAAATTAAGGGAAAAAATCACTTAAAATTTGTGAGTGATGTATAAATAATCATACTAGCTGAGTAAAATACTTTGATACCACTTTTTGTGAATGATGGGACCCTTGAGATTCAACCTCCAACCATTAAATCTAATGGATTAACCTGGCGGGACAATGTTCACCAAACCATATATTCTATCTGATCACATTCTTCTTATGTAGTAGAAAAGATAAACAAGATTATCAGATAGTGTGTTTTTATGATAAATTCTTCTTATAGATTTTGTGTGAACTGGAAGAAGGATGTTCCAACTCAATCACCAAAAAAACTCCATGATATTAATGTTCATGAAATAGAAACAAAATTAAAAAACATGAATCAATTAATTCAGAAGGAGTCTGATATCTATGAGAGAAAAATGAAAAACCATTTATATCATGATATATAAGACATTATAAAACACTCTCGCACTTCGGATTTGTACTGGGTTTCAAAAAATTAAGTAAAAACACACAATATTTATAATGTTTTCCAAAATTACAAACACAGATAGGCCAACATACTTATTTGTGGAGGTCTTTGTGTAGTCAATAAGTCTGAACTAACCTTCAACATTCATGATAAACCATCAATTGTTAAAAAAACATCAAATACAATGTTTTAACACCCAGTGAGACCATCAAAATCCAATCAATATGAAATAGCCAACACCTACATTATGGTATCCTCACTACTATAAAAAGGTACCATCTAATACATGCGTATGAGTATTCTCATCACTGTATAAGGGTACATGTGAGATTATAATGCCCATTTAACAGTATTTTCACCACTACATTAGATTATCCCTTGAACATATTTAGTGATGTTATATATGTCAGGAAGTTTGTGATGGGTTGTGTTAAAAAATATTCTTTAGTATCATGCTATGTATTGTTTAGTGGTTATATGATAACATGGTGGTTTATGTTTTCTATATTTTTTATGTTTTGTGACAATGTTCATGCACTTGGTGATGAAAATTTAACTGAGGTTGAACCCTGAGTGAGAAGGTAAAGGTTAACGATGTAATGATAAGGACTAACCTCATATGAGAGTGTGTTTTTACATGTCTCTTTGAATGAGAGGGTGATTATAAATTATGTGAATATGGGACCTTACCCTAAGCAATAGATAAATGGTATGAGATGATATACATGTCTCACATTGAGTGAGAGGGTGGTGGTATAAGACATAGTATGTGATGTTCTATGAGACCTCACCTTCTGTGACAGTTCAGTGGTATGAGACGAGACACGAGTTTTGGAGATGGTATGAAACCATAACATGAGTTAGAGGGAAGTTATTGAGGCTGATTTTTTTTTATTTCCATAAGTGTTGGGGTTTGGGATCATTTTCTTTGATTGATAACTTATTCCACCAACTTTTTTTAGAAAGAGGGGAGGTCAAGTCTAATAATGGTATGGTTAGTACATGTTGACATGACATGTATTCTGTTTTGTTTTCAGTTTAGTTTCCATACATTCACATATTATATATATTATTATATCTAAATAACCCTATTTGTGGTTACCTATTGATATTATTTCAAACACCCTGAACATGCACCTAGATTCCCATGATGATATTCAAGTTTTGATTTATGTTGAAATTTTATATTGGAAATATGATTAGAGTGTCTATATATAGATTTAGGTTACTAGTGTGAGGATGTACTTGAGTTTTATAGTTTATTTTCCCTATATATTGATTTAGTTTTGTAACATCCTAGTTCTAGATTCCAACTAAAAGTGCCTCCATACCCGGTTGGTCACATGGCCTCAAGTGAATTTCCTCAAACCCTAGAGGCTTCCAACTAGCAATGAGGGCCGTGGGTGTGATAGTGGAGAAACTATGCCCTCATTGGAAGGTCAACATAGAGGAAGTAAAACCGATAAAAATAGACGCAACATTAAAAATACCATCCAAAATTAAACAATCGGTGATTGGAAGAAATAAACTGGAGCTCATATTTTAATGATTCTTCATACATATGTCTCGGAATGCATCCAAACAAATCAAAATGCTAGAATATAGTATAAAACAAAAGTACAAATGAAAAAATAGTAAAAAACTCCTCAACATTGCAAGCCTCATCCTGGTCTCATGCTCTCCAGCTCCGAAGAAGTCAAGTACCTATAGTAAAAGGAAGCTTTCCCTTATCTATACATGTAATAATATAATCTGTTTGGGCCAAACAACATGACCCAAATTGGGTGTGAGATGAATCCTAGTAGGAAACTGCCCAAAGATTTATGCCTAGCAGTCAGTGAATATATATATGGTAGGAAATAAGAAAAAATGAAGTAGTAAATAGGGAAGTATTCAAAAGTAACAATTCTACCAATTCAGTTATTGTCAATTTACATTTGAAAATTTAACCAACCAATTACAAAAAACAAGAAACCCTCTGGGAAAGATATCATAACCTATCCCCTTGGGTTCAACTAATAATGTTAAGTAACCCTCTAGGTAGTTCTCACATCCTAACCCCTCCGGTTCATTTTAAAACAAGGATATAGTGAATAATCTCCGAGGAAGCACTCACTGTCAATTCCCACTATATTCATGTGTCATCAAAGAATCTATGATGAAGCACTCACCATCAAGTCCCCCTCTAGTCTTTTAATGGTAAACTATAGATAGTTAGAGGAAGAACTCAACATGAATTCCCCCCGTGGTCTCGTAACGTAACTATAGACACTCTGGGGCATAAATAAATGTTAATCCACCCTATGGTCTTGTAATGTTATAAATATAATAGACACTTTGGGAAAGCCCTCAATATCAATTTCCCCAATAGACTCACTACACCAGGTTCCCTCAGCACCGTTTAAAGAAATCGTACACAAAAGATAATCAACAGCCAAAGTAAACCTCAAAGTACTAATTTTCTAAAATAGCTACAAGTTATAGAACATCCTATCAAAATAACAATCACTCCATCCTAACAACACTAGGAATGAAAAAAACAGCATACAAACAGGAAAAGCTAGACCAAATAGTCAATAACAAGCCACTTGGGAAAAACATTCATAACTTCGAAAGGATAACCCTATCCTCAAAACATTATCCTCTATCCAATCAAACAAGGAATATAATGAAATAAAAGGGCTAAACCCATTATAAGAAAATACCTCGAACAAGGGTATTGGGAACATTTCCACATATAACTCAAATAATAACTACAAAAAGTCACAAACCACCTACATCGTCATCGTGAGATATATATATGTGAACCTTAGGCCTTGAATCACCCTAGAATACTATAGATCTACAAAAAATCTACAAACATTCAATCAAGGATAACTCATGAGAGAGAAGAAATCAGGAGATGATGTTCAACAAGGAGGAAGAACTAAACGATGTGATACCAACGCAATTAACGGAGTTAGAATTGGAGAACGGAAGGTGTGGGGGGGGGGGATTGGAGAAGATCCATGGTCATATAGATGCTCCTAGATGAAATAGGTAGAGAAGAAGTGTGTTCTGTCCGTCAGACGTGACCCCAGTCCATTTAATGAAATAAAAATAAAGTACACGGTGCGTTCTTTAAAAGTAAATGTCGTGTACTTGCCTATTCTGGCCTCCACATAAGGTTTTCTCTAGGTAACCACACATAGCCATGTACTCAGCTGTTACCCGACCAGTACACGGTCACGCCGCGACAACCATGTACACGACGTATATTTATAAGCACACAACCTGTAGTCCTGAAATTTCCAAAAAAACTCCTCTTTTTCTAGAAAAAACCAAAAAAGAATTATATACCTAAAAAGAAGATCATGGTTCATACAATCTTCCCCCCTTACAGAAATTTTTCCTCGAATTTCTCTAGCATGGTGGCGTAGACGGAGAATCCTCAAACAACTCCAACCACTGTGTTCATTCATCAGCCTCCCTCTCCCAAGACTTATCTAGTACTCGCCCGTGAGGCCATAACACTCGCACCAGAGGAGCATACCGTCCATGGAGAACCTCTACACTTTGATCAATAATCTAGATAGGATTATCTTCAAACAATGAATCCACCTCTAGCTCAACCTCATTGGGTTGAAAGATATGAGACCGGTCAAAAATTAAAGCTGCAACTGAAAAACATGAAAGACGTCGTGCATACCTGATACCTCTGAGGTAACTGCAACCGATATGAAACTGATATGACTATCTCCATAACCTCAAATAGACCAACGTACCTTAGTGAAATCTTACCCTGTCTCTTAATCCTCCTGTGTCCCAACCTCTATGTGACTCGTAGGAAATCTTGATCTCCAACCTCGAACCCTAGAGGTCGTCTCCATCGATAATCATAAGACTTCTGTTGTGATTGTGCAGTAGAAAAACTCTTCTGAATCAACTCTATCTACTCTGTGGTCTCCTGGACAAGATGGGGTCCCAACATAGGCACCTCTCCTACCTCCGACTAGCATAAGGGTTAAAGGAATGGCCTACCGTTCAAAGCCCCAAAGGGTTCCATTTGAATAGTTTCTTGAGAACTATTATTGTAGGAAAACTCTATAAGAGGCATGTGCTTCTCCCAAGAACCTCCAAAATTTTGGATGCATGGTCGAAGCATGTCCTCAAGCACCTGAATCGTATGCTTAGACTGGCCATCTATGTGGGGATGGTAAGATGTACTCTAAAGTACCTGTGTACCCAAAGCCATCTAAAGTCCCTCCAAGACCCAAGAAGTAAAACATGCATCCCTATCTAAAAAAATGGAGTGTGAAACTTTGTGTAAATGTACAATCTATTGGATGTACAACCTCCCAAGATCATCAACACTGATGGTCTCCATGATCAGTAAAATTGATAAACCTTTTTCAGTCTATCAAATATAACCCATACTACCTCATTCTCTCAAGGTGACCTCGGTAAACCTATCACGAAGTCCATCGTGACATTGTTACACTTCCACTTAGGTATGGGTAACATTAGTAAAAGCCCTACTGGTCGTTGATGCTCCACCTTCACCTGCTGATAAGTGGAACTGAAATGCACGGACGATTGTCTCCTATCGACCGGTCAAAATTACGGTGCTCTGCTAATGTGTATAGCAGCACTCGGGTCGAATCCTCGGCGATGATACTTTGTAATAGTCGTTTGTTTTTAGTTGATTGTATTTTGATTAGGGGGGGTTTGTTTACAGAGCTTAATTGAAATGTTTTATGGATGATATTTGATTTACCAAATTGATAAAGATTGGGGTGAGTTCATTATTGGGGAGTAAAGCATGTGATATCCTTGAGCCTTACTTTGTATTGCATTAAATTAACAACCATGTCATAAGTTGACGTTGATTGGAATTCCTAAGTGTGAAGGCTTTAATCCAAGCCTTAACATAACATAGGGTTCTAATATCAATCAAAACTTATTTATGGTAGTGTATTTATGGTTCCAATAATCCATGGAAACCACTCGTTAAACAAAACATATCATTAATCCATGACATATTAAGTTTAACATACACAATATTAATTTAAAGAATACTCATCGAGCAAAACTCTCAATCACTTAACATCCCCGAATTGTAACTCACCCCAATGAGAGATTTACTCATCCATTTGGATGTTTAATATTCTGGTTAAAATAATTATGATGATAAATTAAGAATAGAAGAAAAAGAAAGGGATTAGAAAAGAGTGGTACGTTGACACACACACACGAACGATGATGATAATTAAAAACAGATTTTCGATTGAATTAGGAAGAAAAAGAAGGGAAGGGGATTCAACTGAATTTAAACTATTTTAGGAACATAAATATTAAACTACAGAAGGTGGATGATAATAAGAGATATTAAAGAAGTAACTTTCATTAAAACAGAATTACGAAGAAAGAGAATTACAAGATTACAAAAATGAAGAACACAAAAGTAAGTGAAAACAAAGAGAGGAGGAAAGGTCTCTCAAGTGAAAACTTGAGTATGGAAGGTCCTGACAAGCCTTTGTAAAGGCTTTGGTCGTGCCAATATGGTATCCTCTCTTCTGAAATGCCAACCCCTCTCAAAGAGAGAAGGGGAGAGTATTTATAGCCCAAGGAGTGGACTGTTTGCATTCCTAATCTGTTCCTCCACTTGAATCGCCAATTTGGCTATTCCGACAGCCAAATATTCAAATATATCCTTCTTCAAAGTTGTAGAAATAATGTTGGGCGACTACTCTCAATATTTGGAGTCATTTGGTCTTAAGTATCAAAAGTTATGGCCGGTGGATTAAACAAAATTAAACTGTCTATTTGAATCCAGTATTTTTTAAGTCCATAATGTGAAAGGGTTTTTGAATATTAATATGCCTTAAAATATGAATGGTTTCTTCAACAAAGTCGGCCACCTATATCTCCTATTTCACACTGAAAAATCTCAGCTTGATTTGATTCTTGCATCATGAGAGATGTTATGAATACTATACTGATTTTAATTCTATGCCAGAATGGAGGGCTGGACTTCAAAGCTTTATTTGGGCCCCTTGTACTTGGATTTGGGCCTTGAAATTTTTATCCCAGATAACATGTAGTGTCCCCCAAAATATGGTGGAGAGTTAATATTTTTGGACTTCTGTATTGATCCCAGTAAGTCAATCTTCATGGCTGGTCCAGTTTGTTCACAGATTCTTTGGTCTTGTTTGTGAGGACCATATGACCCTACAAATAGAAGAATTGGATCATGGTTCCTTCTAATGAAATGTTTTATATTGAAAGGAGAATCCTAAACAACAAAAACCATACAATTTGGATCAGTATAGTGAGAGGTATTATTAAAACATTAAACTGACTCAATTGGACTACTTCTAAAAATGCTCAAAAATTATATTTAATATTAAAACATTAATATCTCACACAAATTATGAACATTTCATATAAAATAAGTAAAGGGGGAATATAATAAGTCATGAAAATATTAATAACATAAAATCACCCACACTTAGTTTTGTGCATGTCCTCATGTGCAAAAAATATAAAAACATCGCAAAATCATTTTCACTCACCAACAAATATTAAAATTTTGTTTTCTCCAATCAGGGAAGGTTTAGACTATTTCACTAATCCATATTGAATTCCATCACAAATTTGGTTTACAATAATGCATTAGAAACAATTCATTTTTTCATGTTCAAGGTTTGAATTTGAAAATGTAGGCACTCAAAAATTACTCCTCTCAAGATGATAAAAATGTATTTTAGGAGGTTCACTCATTCACCAACAAAAAGTGAAAATCAAGAGTTTGTAAGAGCTCTCAGCTTCCATTCCCAAATATAATGTGTAAAAGAATCAAGAGGACTTTTAAGGGGTTTTTCAGTGGCTATGGGACGGTAGGTATATAATGTCCAAAGTAAAAGAGGGGTTAAAAACACCAACATGGAAAAATCAATGCACATTTTTTTTTGAAATTTGATTTGAAAGGAAATAGAAACACATATTTACAAGGGCATGAATGTGTGATGAATGAAAATTGAGGGAGATAGAAAATGGAATAGGGTGAGATGATGGAATATGTACAACATGGAAGACTTCCAATAATGACACAGTACAAGATGATTCAAGTGTTCTTTTTTTTCTCTCTTTTTGTTTTTTTTCAAAAGTTGTGATTGAAACATGTCTCACAGTAATCTCCCAACCTATGCTTGATCTCCTCATGGAACTAATTTTAGTAGTTATAACAAGATCAAAGGATGATGATGAATGATTTTTGACCCACCCAAGACACAACCCATTCCTTTTTTTTATTTTTTTTCATTTTTTTTATATAATTTTTTTTGAACACTTTTCAATGACTTTTGTACAATTGACAATTACACATATACACCCCAAAGCTCACAGAATAACAACCTCTCCCCCACACTTGAATGGATTCTTGCCCTTAAGCATATGATGAAACATCGGAAATCAATGAAAGTACGCCCAAAAATAAAGTCCATTCCCCCCACACTTAAATTTCAATAAATTGTACAATGAAAATCCATGAAGATGTTGGGTGGGACAAGGTATTAGGCTTGTAATGTGGATATCAAAAGAAAGGTTTTATTAGGCTCAAAGGGGCTTTCAAAAGTAGGATCAATGTAAGGGTAACGGGAGACTATTTGGCTATTCTGATTCTCATGTGGCTTAAAAAATGCCTCTATCATATTAATGCACACAAAAGATGGAAATTCAGCTCGAAGGTCCACAAACTCAAGACTCACAATCAGTGGTGAAGACACACAATAAAATAGATGGCCATAGATGACCTTGTCATGAAGGCTAATGTTATTCCTCATGGTAGGTGAGATTCATTTTCCACCAAAAATTGTTCATTCAAAATGTTTTTTATTGACACAAAATTGTTTACCCATGTTTGAGATAAAAATTCAATATATTTGAGTTTAAAACGAGCCTTTGGACTCCCCAAAATGGTTGGACAGAATTTCAATATTTGATGATGAGTAATTATGACCCCCCCTTTTTTTTAATTTTCATTAATTTTTTTTTATTTTTTTTATTTTTAATGACACATCCACACAAAAAAGAAAATAGAAAAAAGGTTCTGGAAGAATGTTGTAATAAAAATGAGAGAGAGAGAGGAAGAAGAATAAATAAAAAGAAGAAGAGAGGGAATAGATATTGAGGAGAGAGAGAGTTAAAGGGAAAGAGGTGCCCCCTAGTTTGGATTTGGTGGGTCGCCGTTTCCATCTAGTGGTGGGTCAATGGAAGTCGATGTGGAGCATGAAGTGAATGGCCTCTCATGGTGATGCTTTAACCGGTGTCCATTTACCGTGAATGTTCTTTTTGACGAAGGGTCTTGGACTTGCACTACACCAAATGGGTAAACATTAGTAATAATAAAAGGTCCATCCCAACGACAATTGAGCTTACCTGGGTGAAGTCGAAATCGAGAATTGAAGAGCATTACCTTTTCACCTTCATGAAATACCTTTCGACGAATGTTCTTTTCATGGAGTGACTTTTCCTTTTCTTTATAGAGAATGGAGTTCTCATAAGAATCAAGTCGAAGCTCCTCCAATTTAGTCAACTGCAACAATCTTTCTTCACCAGATTTTTCACAATCAAAATTACAAGTTTTGACAGCCCAAAATGACTTATGTTGGATTTCAACTGGTAAATGACATGCTTTACCAAAAACTAGCCTAAATGGAGACATCCTAATGGGTGTCTTATAGGCTGTTCGATAGGCCCAAAGTGCTTCACCAAGTCTATCAGGCCAGTCTTTTCTTGTGGGCTTAACAATTCTTTCAAGCACTCTTTTCACTTCTCTGTTAGAAAGTTCAGCCATTCCATTTGTTTTAGGGTGATATGCAGTGGATGTTTTATGTACAACCCCATTCTTTTTCAAAAGTGACTCCATGGTACTATTACAGATATGAGTTCTTAAGTCACTTATCAAAGCACGTGGTGTTCCGAATCGATGGAAGATATGGGTTTTGAGGAACTCACTCACAGTTTGAGCATCATATTTCGTAGTGGGTTTGGCCTCGACCCACCTATAAACATAGTCAAAGTCAAGGAGAATGTAGGATAATCCATTGGAAGGGGGAAAATGTCCCATGAAATCGATGCCCCAAACATCGAAAAGCTCACAGAAGATTAATGGCTTTTGAGGTATTTTGTTTCTTTTGGAAATTGTGCCAAACTTTTGGCAAGCGGGACATGATTGACAGAACTCGTATGAGTCCTTGAAGAGTGAAGGCCAAAAGAATCCAGAATCTAGGACCTTTCGAGAAGTCATTTGTGGTCCAAAGTGGCCACCTCCAGGCATTGAGTGGCAGAATTCCAAGATGGAGGATTGTTCAGTTTCATCAACACATCTCCTAATTACCATGTCAGTCCCAGTTTTCCAAAGTTTATTATCTTCCCAAAAATAATTCTTTGAATCACTTTTCATCTTTTCTTTTTGTTCTTTTGAAAAATATTCAGGTAAAACCCCAGAAACCAAGTAATTGACAATTGGGGCATACCGTGGTAACTTTGGAGTGAGAGATGAGAGGTGTTCAGTTGGAAATTCAGGATCAATTATTTCAGAATGAGAAGAATTAGAAATTATACTCAGGTGGTCAGCCACAGAGTTTTATTTTCCAGGTTTATCTTTTATTACAAGGTCAAACTCTTGGATCATTAAAATCCATCTTATTAGCCTTGGTTTGGAATCACTTCTCTTAAGTAAGAACTTTAATATTGAGTGGTCTGTGAAGATGATGATTTTGGCACCTAAGAGATAGGGTCGGAATTTATCCATGGCAAAAACCACAGCTAAAAGTTCTTTTTCAGTCACAGTGTAGTGTGATTGAGTTTCATCCAATGTTCTTGAGGCATAAAAGATGACATGAGGAATATTTTCTCTTCTTTGACCAAGAACAGCCCCAATGGCCCTATCAGAAGCATCACACATCAATTCAAATGGTAAGGACCAATCTGGGGGTTGGATTATTGGAGCAGATGTGAGAGCATATTTGAGTTCAATGAAGGCTCTCTTGCAAGCCTCATCAAAATTGAATGTGACATCATTTTGAAGTAAATGAGTAAGTGGGAGGGAAATCATGCTGAAGTTATGAATGAATCGCCAATAGAAACCGGCATGACCAAGGAAGGACCGAATGTCTCGAACTGATTTGGGTTCAGGAAGTGATTGGATCACCTCAATTTTGGCTGGATCAACTTGGATACCCTCTTGAGAAATTATGTGCCGTAGAACAATCCCATTTGAAACCATGAAGTGACATTTTTCAAAATTCAGCACAAGGTTGCACTTGACACTTTTGAAGGACCAAAGAGAGTGAATGTAAGAAAGATTCAAATGACTCTCCATAAATGGTAAAGTCATCCATGAAGACTTCCATGCAATTCTCAATGAATTCAGAAAAGATACTCATCACACACCGCTGGAATGTTGTAGGAGCATTACAAAGGCCAAAAGGCATTCGCCTATAGGCATAGGTTCCAAAGGGGCAAGTGAATGTGGTCTTTTCTTGGTCTTGAGGTGCGATTGGAATTTGGAAGTAGACGGTGTAACCATCAAGAAAGCAATAGTGTGACTTTCCAGCCAATCTCTCAAGCATTTTGTCAAGGAAAGGAAGTGGGGAGTGATCTTTTCGTGTTTCAGCATTCAATTTGTGATAATCGATGCACACACGCCATTTGTTTTTCACTCGAGTTGTGAAAACTTCTCCATGTTCATTTGTGACAACTGTTTTCTCACCCTTCTTAGGAACGACTTGAATTGGACTAACCCATTCACTATCAGAAATTGGGTAGATAATACCATCTTGAAGAAGCTTGGTAATCTCTTCCCTAACTACCTCAAGTATGAGTGTATTGAGTCTACTTTAAGGTTGCCTAATTGGTTTGGATGATTCCTCTAGATGGATGTGATGCATACAAGGGGCAGGGTTGATTCCTGGAATATCCTTAAGGGTCCAACCTAAGGCATTTTTGTTTTCCTCTAACACTTGAACAAGTTGTGACTCCTCAGTTTCAGAAAGTGAAGCAGAGATAATGACAGGGTAGGAGGGATTATGGAAAAGGAATGCATACTTGAGGTGTGAAGGAAGTTGGTTTAGATCAGTTTCAGCCTTTATTTGAGAGCTAGACAAGTTAGGAGCTGGAGAAGGGATTCCAGATGGGTTTGGATCATTTTCCTCAACACTGTCCAAGGTGGAGCAGTAGAGATCAGAGTTGATGTGGGATTAAAGAGAGTTTTCAAGTTCACTTTGATTGATGGAGTCTAAGAAAGAAAGGTCAACATCAACTTCTCCATTTATAACTTGGTTAATCATTGAGCAGATTTCACAGTCTCCACTATCATTGGAACATGATGAGCATGAAGAAATCGAGGTGAGTTGACTCTTAGAAGTGTCATCAGATGCATGAATAGAGAATGCAGAGTGATTCTCTGATGGGTATCGCATGGCTTGAAAAATGTTGAACTTGACCACTTGGTCATCAAATTCCATGGATAAGATTCCCGAATGGACATCGATCTTGGTTCTACCAGTCATGAGGAATGGTCTTCCTAGAATTAGGGGAGATGAGAAGAGGTCGTCTCACCTTCCATTTCAAGGACATAGAAATCGGCTGGGAAGATAAGATCATTGACCCAAACAAGAACATCCTCAATTATCCCCTCAGTACTGGAAGTGCTTCAATTGTCTAATTGAATGACAACACCCGTTGGGTGCAAGGGACCTAGACCAAGGTTGGAGAAAATGGATTTGGGCATGACATTTATTGAGGCTCCAAGGTCTATGAGTGCATCATCAAAGTTGGAACTCCCTATTTGACATGGAACCATGAAGGTCCCTGGATCTTTGCAATTCATGGGAATGGACTGTTGGGTTGAAACATTTTCAATGTTCCTAAGTTGCCTTTTATGGGTGGACAATTCCTTAAGAAACGTGGCATACTTAGGGATTTGTTTGATGGCATCAAAGAGGGGGATGTTCACTTCAACACGTCTAAACATGTCAAGCATTTCAGGATCAGGTTCAAAGGACTTCTTAGGCTTGGAGATGTCTTGAGGAAATGGAATTGGGTTCCTTAGAGGAATGGAAGGAGGTGAAGGAGTGGATTCAAGTTCCTTTTCAAGATTTTTGTTCTTTTTATTTTCTAGATCAACATCGAAAGGGGAGGTAGAGGAATCAGCATGTGGCATAGCAAATTTCTTTCCTGATCTAAGTGCAATTGCACATACATTACCCTTAGGGTTGGGTAATGGTTGAGCTGGGAGTTGGGATGAATTGGATGGTTGTTGCTGGCTAAGGTTGGATGCAAGTTGACCTATTTGGGTTTCAATGTTCTTGAGGCTAGAATGGGTGAAGGAAGCAAGATCCTCTACAGCACTTTCCCATGGTTGTTTAGAAGAAGAGGCTTGTCCCAAATTGGGTTGGCCTTGATTTTGGTTCTTGGGAAAGCGATTGTATTGGGTGGGGAATTGGGAAGGCTCGTTAGGATAGTGGAATCCAGGAGGAGGGTTGTTCCTTTGGGTTTGAGGAACAAAAGGATAAGGTTGATGGATGTTACCACCACTTTGACCATATTCGAACTGGATTGGATTTTGATGAGGGAACTGAGGAGGATGAGAAATGGGATTACCATACCTTAGAGGTGGGTTAAAGGTAGAAGAGAAGGGCTCAGAGTGGGGTTGGTTGAAGTTTCTAACAAACTGACCTGATTGTTGAGGGTTGAAGTTTCGCTGAGCATATGCCGCATTGAGCTCCATTAGACTAGATGAATCAGATGGATCATCTTGAAGTAGTGGATATGTGTCAGTCGGATGAGTTGGTGAGTTGCAGATTCCACAGTTCTTGATAGGCCCAGTGAAAAGAGGTTTTTGAGGAGAGGAGTTTGGGGCTTTGGAAGCCACAGCTAGTTGGCGCACAAGACCTGTAAGTTCACTCATCCACTCAGTCATTTTGTTGGGCTCTATGGATTGATTCTCTTGGGCTTGTTTCACTTGAGCATGTGCTCGAGTATGGAATTACTGCGTGTTTGCAGCCATGTTTCTTATGAGTTCTCGTGTAGCTGCAGGAGTTTTTTCAACAAGAGCACCGCCACTTGCGGCATCAATGAGAGTTCACTCCATAGCCAATAACCCCTCATAGAAGTATTGGATCAGGAGTTGATCAGGGATTTGATGGTGTGGACAAGTTTCCACAAGCTTTTTGAACCTCTCCCACTACTCATGGTGTGATTCATTAGGGAATTGATGGATGCCGCTTATTTCCTTTCGGATAGAAGCTGTTCGGGAAGCGGGAAAGAACTTCTCAAGGAAAAGTCTCTTCATGTCAACCCATGAGTTTATGGAACCAACTGGGAGGTAGTAGAACCAAGACTTGGCAGAATCCGCTAGGGAAAAGGGGAAAGATCTAAGCTTGATTAGTTTTTCAGAAACCCCTTGAGGTTTCATGGTTGAGAAGACCACTTGGAACTCTTTGAGGTGAAGATGAGGATCCTTACCAGCTAGACCATGGAAATGAGGAAGAAGATGAATCAAACCCGACTTGAGTTTGAAGTCAGCCTCTATGTTTGGATATTTAATACCAAGAGTTTGGTAATTCATATCAGGGGCAGCGAGTTCTTTCAATGTTTTTTCCCTAGTATTGGCCATATCGAATTCAATTGGAAGGGCAATGATTGGTTCTTGGGTGATTTGGTTATCCCTAATGGTTCTCCTAAGTCGACGAAGAGTTCTATCAATTTTAGGGTCAAACAAATCCGAGGGATTGTTTGGGAGGCTACGGGGAATTCAGAGATATTTTGGAAGGAAGAGGAATATGGGTTTTTCTTTGTATTTTTTTCATTTTATGATTTTATGAGAAGACGAGTTTTTCTTTGTGATTTGTTTTCAATTTTTTTTTAAAATTTTGTTTTTTTTGTTTTTTTACAATAACCAGAAACTAATGACTACTTAAAGAACCATCCCCGGCAACGGCGCCGTTTGAAACACACGGTCGATTGTTGCCTATCGACCAGTCAAAATTTAGGTGCTCTGCTAATGTGTATAGCAGCACTCGGGTCGAATCCTCGGTGATGATACTTTGTAATAGTCGTTTGTTTTTAGTTGATTGTATTTTGATTAGGGGGGTTTGTTTGCAAAGCTTAATTAAAATGATTTATGGATGATTTTTGATTTACCAAATTGATAAAGATTGGGGTGAGTTCATCATTGGGGAGTTAAGCATGTGATATCCTTGAGCCTTACTTTGTATTGCATTAAATTAACACCCATGTCATAAGTTGACGTTGATTGGAATTCCTAAGTGTGAAGGCTTTAATCCAAGCCTTAAATTAACTTAGGGTTCTAATCTCAATCAAAACTTATTTATGGTAGTGTATTTATGGTTCCAATAATCCATGGAAACCACTCGTTAAACAAAACATATCATTAATCCATGACATATTAATTTTAACATACACAATATTAATTTAAAGAATACTCATCGAGAAAAACTCTCAATCAATTAACATCCCCGAATTATAACTCACCCCAATGAGAGATTTACTCAGCCATTTGGATGTTTAATATTCTGGTTAAAATAATTATGATGATAAATTAAGAATAGAAGAAAAAGAAAGGGATTAGAAAAGAGTGGTACGTTGACACACACACACGAATGATGATGATAATTAAAAACGGATTTTTGATTGAATGAGGAAGCAAAAGAAGGGAAGGGGATTAAACTGAATTTAAACTATTTTAGGAACATAAATATTAAAATACAGAAGGTGGATGATAATAAGAGATATTGAAGAAGTAACTTGCATTAAAATAGAATTACAATGAAAGAGAATTACAAGATTAAAAAAATGAAGAACACAAAAGTAAGTGAAAACAAAGAGAGGAGGAAAGGTCTCTCAAGTGAAAACATGAGTATGGAAGGTCCTCCCAAGCCTTTTTCAGGGCTTTGGTCGTGCCAATATGATATCCTCTTTTCTGAAATGCCAACCCCTCTCTAGGAGAGTAGGGGAGAGTATTAATAGCCCAAGGAGTGGACTGTTTGCATTCCCAATCTGTCCCTCCACTTGAATCGCCAATTTGGCTATTCCGACAGCCGAATCGTCAAATATCTCCTTCTTCAAAGTTGTAGAAAATACTGTTGGACGACTACTCCCAAACTCTGGAGTCATTTGGACATAAGGATCAAAAGTTATGGCTGGTTGATTAAACAAAATTAAACTGTCCATTTCAATCTAGTCTTTTTGAAGTACATAATGTGAAAGGGTTTTTGAATATGAAAATGCCTTCAAATCAGAATGGTTTCTTCCAAAACGTCATCTGTCTATATCTCCCCTTTCACACTGAAAAATTTCAGCTCGATTTGATGCTTAAATCATGAGAGATGTCATGCATACTATACTGATTTTAATTCTCGTCCAGAATGGTGGTCTGGACTTCAAAGCTTTATTTGGGCCCCTTGTACTTGGATTTGGGCCTTGAAATTTTTATCCCAGATGACATGTAGTGTCCCCCAAATTATGGTGGAGAGTTATTGTTTTTGGACTTCTGTATTGAGCCCAGTAAATCAATCTTCAAGGCTGGTCCAGTTTGTTCACAGATTCTTTGGTCTTGTTTGTGAGGACCATATGGCCCATCAAATGGTAGAATTGGATCATGGTTCCTTCTAATGAAATGTTTTATATTGAACGGATAATCCTACAAAATAGGAACCACATGATTTGGATCCGTATAGTGACATTTATTATTAAAACACTAAACTGACTCAATTGGACTACTTCTAAAAATGCTCAAAAATTATATTTAATATTAAAACATTAATATTTCACACAAATTATGCACATTTCATATAAAATTAGTAAAGAGGGAATATAATAAGTCATGAAAATATTAATAACATCAGGAACACCTCTTGAAATAACTAGCAACATATCTCTTCATACTTGGACACCAATACAGATAGTGTAGATCTCGATACATCATGGTGACAACAGGATGAACTGCCCAAACTGAGGAATGAAAGTCTCACATCAGCTCCTCGCGTATGTCTATTGGCCCCCACACGCGTCCATGAAAATTTAAGATCTCATCCTTTCCTACAGTCCATCTGAGAATAGGGTCATCTCCTGACACACTCCCCTGTAGTACTAGGCCTTCTGAATCTGATAACTGCCTCATTCACACTCGATCAAGAAGAATAGAGGTAACAACTACAAAAGATATAAACGTCTTCCCATGTCTGTCATGCACCTCCAAATGCATTTTAGAGAACAGATCGATAAGATTCCACTCACTACTAGCCTCCTGAATAGCCTGTACCTGATTCCTCTTGCTCAATGCATCGGCCACTGTATTTCCCTTCCCAGTGGTGTAGGAAAGCTCAAAGTCAAAGGAATGAAGGTACTCTAATCACCTTTGTTGTCTCAAATTCTGGTCACACTGAGAGAAGATAAACTTCAGACCTTTTCAATTGGTGAGAACCAAAAAATTCTCTCCCCAAAGATAATGTCTCAACAATATAAAGCATGAACAACTACATTCAACTCGAGATTGTGCATCGGGTAATTTCCCTCATGTGGCATCAATTGCTGAGCCCCGTATGCAAACACACATTCCCCCTACATAAGCATAGCTCCCAGCCCGATACCTTATGCATCACAGTAAATAGCATTGCTCTTTATCGGATCTAGAAAAATTACTATCAGCGCTGAACTCAACGTCCCTTCCAGCTCCTGAAAGGTTGACTCGAATGATTCTGACCTCAAGTACTTCACACCCTTCTTCGTTAGGTCTGTCAGTGGTGCTGATAAGAGTGAAAAGTCCTGTATAAAATGTTTGTAGTATCCAGCCAGCCCTAGAAAACCCTATACCTCATGGACATTCTTCAGATTCTCCAATGAAGCTACTGCTCTCACTTTCTCCGGGTCTACTAATACTCATGTCTCTGAGATAACATGACCCAAGAAGTGAATATGTTCCTCCAAATGTGTCATTTTGAGAGCCTATAATATAAATTATTCTCTCTCAATATACATAAAACTATCTTTAGATGGGTATCATGGTCGTGTCATGTGTGAGAGTACACCATGATATCATCCACGAAGACTACCATGAAAGAATACATGTATGGATGGAACACGCGGTTCATCAGTGCCATGAAAAAACGTAGGCATGCTCGTGAGAACGAACGACATAACTACATACTCGTATAGACCATACCTACTCCGAAAGGCTGTAAGAGGTATATTAGACGGTCTAACGTGAAACTGATGGGAACCAAATCTCAATTCGATCTTTGAGAACACCCGATCTACTTCAAGTTGATCAAAGAGATCATCAATCCACGACAAGGGATATCAGTTATTGACTGTCAAATGGTTCAACATTAGATAATCCATACAAAGTCTGAGGGTACTATCCACCTTATTTGAAAACAGGAAAGTCGAACCCCAAGAAGAAGTACTAGGTCTGATGAAACCCTTTCTTGCAACTCCACCAATTTCTTATTGAGATCATGTGACTCTAGTGTAACCATCCTATAAGGAGGAATGGATTGGTTAGTAACCTTTTAGGTTTTTTTCGATTGCAATCACTGTAGGGTGAGTTTCACATCACTAAAGGATATACCATTTCTACATAAGGGTGAATGGGATGTTCAGGTGAGCAGTGTGGGACACAAGCATCATGGGTGGACGTCCTGGTAACAGGTGACACCAGGAAGTGCCTCGTACCCGGTTGTTCACATGGCCTCAAGAGCATTTACCCAAATTCCAGACGCTACCGAAAAGCAGTGAGGACCATGGGTGTGATAGTAGGGAAACTATTCACTCATTGGCAGAGCAACACAATAGAAGTAAAACTGATAACAAAACTAGAAGCAGTAATAATACCATAAAAATTAAACAGCTGGTGACTGAAAGAAATAAGCGGGAGAACATATATAAATGATGCATGATACATATGTCTAGGAATGTAGCAAAACAAATCACAATGCTGGAATATAGTACTAAACCAATGTACTAAAGAAAAAAATGTAAAAATCTCCTCATCATCACAAACCTCAGCTTGGTCCCATGCTCTCTAGCTCCAATGTAGATAAGTACCTAAAGTATAAGGGTAATTTCCCTTATCTAGACCTGTAACAATATAATTTGTTTAGGAAAAAAATCATGACCCAAACAGGGTGTGAGAAGAATCCCTATAGGAAACCAACCAAAAATCTGGGCCTAACAGTTTGTGAATATATATATGGAAGGCTATAAGAAAAAATGAAGTAGTAAACATGGAAGTACTCAAAAGTAACAATTCTACCAATTAAATTACAATAAATTTACATTTAATAATTTCTCCAACCAATTAAAAATACAAGAACCCCTTTGGAAAAGTTCTCACCACCTATCTCCTCTGGTTTAGCTAACAATCTTAAGCAACCCTCTCAGTTGTTCTCATAGAATAACCCCTCTGGTTCAATTTACAATAAGGATTAATTGAAGAATCTCTAAGGACTCACTCACTGTCAATTCCCCCTACAATCATGTGTAATCAAAGACTCTCTGAGGAAGCACTGACCGTCAATTCCCTCTATAGTCTTTTAATGGTAAACTATAGATACGATGAAGAATCTATTAACATCAATTCCTCCTGTGGTATTGTAAAGTAACTAGACACTCTGAGGGAGCACTCAATGTAAATCCCTCTATGTTTTTGTAGTGTGATAATTATAACAGACACTCTGGAAAGCCCTGAATGTCAATTTCCCCTATGGTGTCACTACACCCAGTTCCCGCAACCCTGTGTAAAGAAATCGTGCCCAAAAGATAATTTGTAGTCAATGTAAACCTCAAAGTAAAACTTGGTTGAAATAGATACAAGGCACGACACAACATATCAGATATATAATCACTCCATCCTATAAACACTAGTAATAGAAAACAAAACAACATACCAATAAGAAAAGCTAGACCAAATGGTCAATAAAAAGCAACTTGGGAAAAATATCCATAGCACGGAAAGGATAACCCTATCCTCAAACAATTAACCTCTATCCAATAAAACAAGGAAAAATAGTAAATTAAAGGGATAAAAACCATAAATACGCAATACCCTGAACAAGGGTATGGGGCACTTTTGCACATATCACTCAAAGACTAACTATGGAAAGGCACAAACCACCCACCTCAGCGTTGTGAGATTGATATATATGAACCTTGATCCTTGAATCACCCTATAACACCATCGATCTACAAAAACACTACAAACGTTTATCTGAGGATAACTTGTGGTATGAGAAATCACGAGATGATGCTCAAGAGGAAGGGAGAACTCCCTGATGAGATTCCAACACACTTGACGTAGTTCGAATCGGAGAACGGATAGTGAGTCATGGGCTCAGAGAAGATCTGTGGACATACAAACGCTCCTGGATGAAATAGGTCTAGAAGAAGTGTGTGTTGTCTATCAGATGTGAATTGTGTCTATTTAATAAAATAAAAGGAATGTGCATGGCGTTTTATTTAAATGTATATAGTGTGTACTTTCCTTTTCTGGCCTCCGCTTTAGGCGGTCTCCAGGTCACCCCACACGGCCATGTACTCGGCCATTACTCGGCCAGAACACAGTCACCTATGGAAACTGGGTACATGGTATGTACTTATAAGTAAACGATGTGTACTCCTGAAATTTCTAGAAACACCTCTTTTTCTTAAAAAAACAAAAAATTAAAGACATCCCTAAAAAGAATATCTGAGTTCTTATAAGTTTACCCTTGTGTTTGGTCAACTCAGTGGGTGATCCTTATTATGTTTTCATGTACAATGAGGATGATTATTATAATTTTATAACATTTTGATATTGTATATTGCTGATGGTTTTATCTTCTATTTATATCCTTGTGATTCTCTAACTTTTTTAATCAATTAGGATATTTACTGGTTGTTGTATTTGATCATATTGAGAGTATAGTATCCCCATTCATGTCATAGAATCTCACCAATAATCAATATCCATTGACGTAAAAGAAGGACTGCTTGAGGTTTAATAACAACCTTGTCTTGGAATAGTTTTTGAATTCATTATTTAGGGAATTACACTAGGGCTGGATGGTGTTATAAATATCATGAACTAGGTTACCCTAATTCACTTTCGAAGTTATTCAATAGCATGTGGATTAGTGTGTACTCCATACACACACATAAGGAAACTATATCAAACCCAAATGATGTGTCACTCAATATACACACCAAGTAAATCAAAAAGTGTTTCCTAGAATGTACAAGAATTATACACCCAATAATTATGTGCACAACACATCTTGTGTTACAGTAGACACATTGTGTATAACTGGTTATATGACTTAGTGTGTGTCTATTGTACACTCTAACCAAACTATTTGATCCCATAAGATGTGTAACCTAATAGGATGCTTCAAATATGTTATTTAGAAAAAAAATGAACACAATAGTTTTTATTTCTTACTACACAGGCCTACACATCATGTACCAGATAGTAAGTTCATTTACCAGATAGTCCTCAACCTTCTTCATTGATCCTCACTAATTTGTTAGTTTTGAATATAAAATTAATACATTTTGAGTGTTCTTACTCCTTGGATGTGAAGGTAGATATATATTCTTATAGAAATATATTTCTCTATTTTTTCAAGTAGTATTTTTTGAAGGGTTAATTTAGATAATAGTGGGTGTTGTTGGGTGATTGTAGTAGACATGGGTTCGATGAACCCATGGTACTATACCATATCCAAGGATGAGGTCCTACATATACTTAGTAGATTTGGTAACTCACGACTGTGATGGGGCATAGTCCCTCTACTTTTGGTGTAGGTAACCCCCTCAGTTAATGAACAATACACAAAAGAGGTCCAAGTATTCATAGGGGTTGGTACTCTATCAACCAACACACTTTCTATATCAAGGAATGAGTCCCCCAAAATACTATTAATGAGGAATGATATTGGAGTTACTAAACTGAGGTAGTTTAGGTGCAGTGGGTTCTATAGTACTCTGGGTATTTGAGTTCCATTTTTTTTGGATTCATATAGAGTTTATATTTGACAGTCAATAAACTACATGACCTTAGAGACCTAATTACTTTAATAATATGTGGGATTATTCTATTGAATTGAATTTCTATAATGTTTTCCTCTTCTGTTTTTAGGAAATCTTACTGGGTATATTTAGACTCACCCATGAATGAGCTTTGTTTACACACATTGTTTTGAATATGATGAAGATGAATGATTTGATGGTTGTATTGGAGGATATAAAACTGTAGGATCTTGTGATTAGTGGAGTTTGGTGGTGCTCATTTATAGTGGTTCTAGTTCTTATTGGTGATCAATATTTTTAATTCATGGTGGTATTCATATAGGTATTGATGTGACATGGAGTATATTGGTGTATGTTTTTTGGGTTTTTCTTTATTTGGGGTGTTTGGTCTTTGTACTTTTTCAAGTTGTCAGACTTTTGTTACATGTTTTATTATTTATATATTTTTTGTTATCAAATGTTTATTGTATAGAAATTGTTTATTTTTTTACATGGGTATATATATATATTATCATGGAGTTGGATGGGCATTTTCAATGTTTATTTGATAAAGACTCTTATTTATGTGATATGAATTATTGTTGATTGTCTTCATCCATAAGCCTATTAGAGGCATTCTTGGGGTGGAACACTAGGCTTATTGCCACCACAGGATGAGTCCCAGTGGGCCGTTTCAAGTCACATCATTACACATATGACTTATTTAACACAATATAATTTCCATGATCATTTAAACAATTTGTTGTGAAACCATTATGTTTTCTATTATGAAATAAAAACAATTAACTTATCTCATTCCTCCCCAATTAATTTTAAGATCCTTGAATACAATTTTTTTTTGAAAAACTAATATTCTCATATTAATTTTGAAAACATTAATAACATTTGAATAATTTGATAAATAACTCCAATTATGATCATTATAAACTTGAGTGACGCATAAATAAATAAATTTAATATTTATTTTTGATCGTTCATATTCCAACATTCACTGGATGATGGAAAGGGGCCCACTCCATCCTAAACTCCAACTCATATTAATTAGTGGAACTTATCGATTCAATTTGTATGTGACCCTTTAATAGCTTATCAAAATAATAAGGAAAATAATCCTAGAACAAGAGGTATATGTTGTAACACATCATGGACACAAAATAGATAAGGATAGAACAATGAGCAATTATTTTGTACTATAATATCTTTTTCTAAAGATATCTTATAAAGAAGGATACATAATTTGTTTCACCATCCATTAATCCTTCATTTATATTCTTTGAATGTATTTAATTGATATCCCCATTTTTACCATGTTTATTGATATAATTAATGTGATACTATCCTTTTTATGTTTCAAAATATATCTTCTTCTAGTACGCATAATTTTTTTTATCTTGATCATTCAATCAATGTCATACCACAAAAGACACATATGACTCTAGATACATCACCGTAACCTAAACAGTTATGGTTGTTATCATTCATTAAATCATATGATTAAATTATATAGAATAATAATGATCTCAAATCAAGATATTAATATAAATTCTTATATTTAAGAACATCTAGTGACATGAGAAACATGGGGGTTTCTGGTTCGAAGGTCAGTACGCATGATATACTCTACTAAAGATCAATAAATGTAAATTCAATGAGAATAATTTTAAATGTTTATGAGCCACAAAAACATGTACCACTCTTAGAAATTTGAGATGGTTAGGTCATGTTAATGGACCAAAATTTTTGACAGTGTGTTTTTTGCATCAGATACAATCATTCTATAAAATGAAACATAACATATTTTTACTTTTAATATGGCTGCTGATTATTTAGGAATTATTGTTTAATTAATATTAAATCTATCCCACTATTTTATTTAAATTAAAATATCCCTTAACTCCTATATTTTCAATAATCAGTCACTTGGAATGTCTTGTTGAAAAGGATCCTTAAACCACTATTCATAACTCAATATATGGAATCACTGATACTCTGATCATTTAAGGTAGGGTTTTTGTTTTCAAACTCCATTAGCTCAAAACTCATTGATTTACTATGTGGAGTCACTTATCATATGAATCCCAAATTTGTACATTCTCAAAAAGTTCGTCTAAAATTTCACCAACATAGTTATGGGAACTCCATTGATTATAATTTTAGTTAAGTTAACCCATAACTCTTGCACTACTAGAAAACATGGAAATATCCATGGGCCTATAGCCACGGTTTTATAAGTCCATGGATATAGATTAGATTATACCCAAAGTTCTATTAAAACTATGGATAAATCATAATTTATAGCCATGGATTAAAAAAATATGTTGCTAGGTTTTTTCGACTATATGTCGGGATCCTCCTCCCCAGTCCATGAAGATCTCCTCTCCTCCACTGATCTGCAAGCTCCTCCATCCCACAATCCGTGATGCTCTCCGATATGCTCTCCACTAAGCTTTCAATGACTCTCTCTGTGATGCTCTCTGCAACGCTCTCCTCATACCCTCCCCTGATCCACGGGCTCCTGCTCCCCACTGTCTGCGACTCCTCGAACCCTCAACCTAAACCTGTTCTTCGTGCACTCCTCCCCAATGTCTCTTCAACACTTCCCAACAATTGGTGTAAAACAATAGTCTCACCACCCTCGTGCATGAATTTCTCCTCCCATCCTCGACACTCTCCCCAGGAGAATACTCCTTCTCCCTTGATGTTCCTCCTCCTTCTCCATTCCTCTAGAGAACGAATAGTCCCATATTTTATCTTATATGTTGATTGTAATTTTCATTTGGTCCTTGCCCGCACACTTGGTTTCTTAGGAATATGTGAAATTTTCATGAAATTTGAAAGGTATTTCAATTGAATGCTTCAGAGTTTAGGGGAAATTTGGAACAGCAGTGCCCAAGAGGAGCCGACTAATCTTGTTCAATTGGTTCTGCACATTGATAACAGGTTTTGAAATTTATTTGATTTCTCTTATCTCTTTGTGTTTTTAAAATTTTACCCAGCCGGAATGTAGATTGAATTTTATGTTTTACAAATTTTTTTATTTACATCCCACATGATACTTACACCTTCTTTTCACAAACGAATTTCTATTCTGGTTTCCATATAAGGATAATCCTTTTATCTATTTTTATTACCCACTTTAATGAGATTAGTAATCAAGGATCTTATGGTAGAAAAGGTTATTAGTAAATGTAAGAGTGATGGAGTGGGATATGGTTAATCTTATATTGATAATAAGAGTAAATATGACAAAATCATAGTGATAGAGAGTGGTTAGAAACATAGTAGAAGAATTTTAATTCTCCTCTATCCAGCGGAAATTTTTTATTGGAGTACTCTCAGTGTGGATGAAGAGGCCATAATTAGCCTATTCATCATAATAGGTTGATAGGGTGTCACAAATAGGAAGGGGGCTGGAGGGGGGTGTCCCGGGAAAGGGAGGGGCTGTATGGGAGTGGTGATGGTGGTAGTGGGGAAGGGGGGGGGGCTATCCAGGGGAGGGCGGGAGGGCTGCAGGTGCTGGTGGGGGGGGGCTATCCATGGAGAGGGAGGGGCCTACAGGTGTGGGGGGGGGGGGGGGCTCTGTAGGGTGTGGGGGGGAAACCCTAATGGTAGTGGGGGGTTTCCATGGAAATAGGGGAGGAAAGGGGAGTGGGGGTTGTCTAGGGAAATTTCGAGAATCATGCAGGATGATTTTGGGACCCATTCGATAACGAGAACAAAACATGAACCCCAAATCAATTGGTAGAGTGGGTGAGCTATATTGGTTTTATGGGATATGTTGAGATCCTTTGTTTATGACTTAGGATGGATATGGGGGTCAATTTCAATTGGTAATGTTTTGGTCATAATAAAATCCATCATTTTAAGATTAGTATAAATCTTTTAAGAGGTATATATGAGAGTCCCATCATGTCAAAATTTTGTTGGACTTTTATTGGTGAGACATCACTTAATGAAATGAAGATTGTGAAAGGTATGGAAATGAAAGAACAAGTGAATGTTGAGGATATGGTGATATCCCTGACGAGATAGATATCTCACATAGGTTGACATCTACGACCTTTGGAGTTTGACAATTGGGGACCATTTTTTTTGAATATCTCCCCATGATGAGTATTAAGAAAGCTTGAATGGGGTAGCAGGATTTCTCCAATGACCTTCAGTACATTCAGGATTCAATGGGGGGAATTTTAGTATTCTACACACGTGGAATTTACACCAATGTTAGACCATGTTCATGATCTCTTCCATGTGTTATAGCTAAGGATCTAGATGAAATAACCGATTCACATTAATGACATGGTATATCTAGACATTGATGATGGATATTTCTTTTAAAAAATATCTGATGTTGATCACTGATCGACAAGATATTATCCCATGGTTGTAGTAGACATATCTTTATTGTTGAACTATCTAGCTTCCTTATACACAGTCATATAGTGTTATAACTTTACCATCATATTTTTTTGACTTCCTCTTACATGAGTTATACTATATATTTACTACATTTTTATAGAAACCCTGTTGTTATTCTTCATAATACAAGTATTAGTTTTCAAATGAGTTTCTTTAGTTTTTTTGCATTCTTTTTATGATATAAAGATCATCCTCTATATTCTTAATCCATATACCCTTCTCCTCTAGTTGACCTTCTAGATTCTGAATTTGATAATTCCTTTCAAATTATGTTATCTTAATTTGTTCTTCATACTGTTCCATAGAGACGATCATCGATATCTCATGTTTTCTCCTCATTCACATTATTTACTTCTTGAACAATTGTCTTAATAATAACACTTTACCAACAGTTTCTTTCCCATATTTTAGATGGTTTACCTAAATTCTTCCATAAGATCACAATTCATTTATTCTTCAGCTTTCAAAACTTTTAATTCATTCTCCAAGACTTTAATTTTCCTTTGTGGGTTGTACCAAAAATTTCTAGATTTACCACATGATGTGGTTGCTTCATCTTTAACATATTGAAGTGATATAGAATCTATAATTTTAGTTTTTCATGAAGCATATAGTATATGGTTAGAAACAAATATGCACAATGATTCATTTTTTTAAACTAGATAGTAGTATCCAATTTCTCGGTGTCCCTCTTCTTGATCTTCTTCATTTTAATTTAAAAAAAATGATATTATTAATTAATTGAAGGATCGTCATTAGAGACAACCCATATTCCCTTCTTAAAGATGGATTTTTACTATAAAATTCTTTGAATTTTATTTACACGTCTTTGGAAATCTTGTAGGGATCTAAAATTTCAAATACATCTTATTAAAAAAAAATTCCAATGCCTTATTAGAAGGATCATAAATTTGAATATTTCATCAATCGAACTAATAAAAACCCAATTCCGACTATCAAATAAATTCCCATCTAAAAAAACATGAAAAGGAATGAAAATATATTTGTTAAAATATAACATGAATTCTTTTTCAAAGGGGCAGGGGGCAAGGGGTGTGTAGGGGAGGGGCGGGGGGGTAAGGGGTGTGTTGGGGGTAGGGGTAGGGGGTGTGCATTGTGTATTGGGTGTGTAGGGGGTAGGGGGTGTGCTGTTGGAAGGGAATGGGGTGTAGGTGGGGGTAGTGGGGGTGAAAGTGGGGTGTCTGTGCAGGGGGAAATGGGGTTGTGTGTTGGGTGGTGCTGGGGGGGGGGGTGCAGGGGGAAATGGGGTACAGGTGGGAGGGGGTGCAAGTGAGGGGAGGGGGTGCAGGGGGTACTGGTTTTTTAGGTGGGGGGAGGGTTCAGAAGGGGGTTGGGGTGAGCCTTATATTATTTCCATTTTCCAACCTTCAAACTAATATACATACTCCCAACATTTTGGATGATCAGATGGGTGTATACTAAAAAATACCTAATCACCAATGATCCCACTGTTATCATATCCATGATGAAAGAAAAATCACTACCTTAATTGAAGAAAGAAAACTCATGTCTCCCTATACCACTAAAATGAACGAAACTAAAAATAGGTTTGTGGATATATCTTAATTTATTTCCATGGGTTTAATTAAAATCATGGTTGTATTATTGTTTAAAACCATGGTGGTATCACATATAAATGATGGAGATTTCATGTGTGTCATATATATGAGACTTAGAAATCTTGAAATCTCAATATTACATTTCATTTGAGTTTAGTTGTACTACTCAGTGGATGTATTTATTGTTTTTCATGATGTTTGATGAAATTTTACGTTTTTTTTGGGTTGATAAATTTGATTTTTTGTGTTTATTAGGTTGGGATGGGTGTCTAGAGTTGACCCCACACATGGCTTGTTTGCTGAGTGCATCATATTACCCGATGAGTTTAGAATCAATTATACCAATTATAGATCTAATTTTAAAATGTTTTTTTGTTCGATTCAAATGTATTTATGGATGATAGAGGGGATAGATGGATCATTGGTGGTTGGTACAAGCTTGAGATCGATTTATAGATTATTGTTTGAGGTATGTGCCCTTTATATTACTAATTCTCTTGATCATTAGGATTATATTATTTTTGTGTAATAAATAATATTATTCATGTGATCATGTTGGAATTGGCGTCATTTATAATTTATCATGTACAATTGACACACCGATCACATATATTTAAAAAGTCTTTATACTCACTTATTTTTCCATTATTTCCATATATGTGGTTTCTTTTGACGAGGAATGTTCTATCCATTGCCATCAAAGGTAGTAAGTTCAACATTATATTCAAGTAAGGGTTCTTCCTTTTTTTTTCATTGGCCTAATTTTAAAAAGGGCTTTTCTGAGTTTTTGGTTTCCTATATTTTTGAAGTGTGTTTTGGATCTCTTTGAGGTGGATTTGAGATACTTGTCGAAGTCAACTCACCGTGTATCCATATGTAAGAACATATATAATAAGTTCTCCCATTATATGTATGTCCGCTCAGGGTAGTGTGATTACATATAAGGGGCTAGGTGTGATTGTGTATATATATGGAAAATGCATACGTGTGGGGGTGATAATGGGATTATGCCTATGAGTATATATATAAGGATCCTCTTGTGTGTGTTCAAGACTTTGCAGAAATGTACATAGGGGTTAGGGCATCCTTATGTATATGAAAAGGTGCCTATGTTTGGGGGATGGATGTAGCAGCTTAGAGTTGTCTCTAATTAAAGTGTCAAGCTCCGAGTGTGGCTGGGATCTTTTGAGGCATGGTCCCACTCTTCAAGAATGTTTTAAATTAAATTTAGCTTCCTTCATAATTCTTCTTGTTTATATTAAATTGAAATTCTTTAATAAGTGTTAAGATAACAGTTTCATTTGATAAACAATCATGGGTTTGTAATGAAACCCATCCATCTAGTTTATAAGTTAATTTTATTAAATAAATCAACATCAAAAAAATACCAGTATGCTTCCTTCCATAGTCTCCCACTCCTCCTCTCTTACTCCTCCACCTTCCAGCCTCTTCTGAGCCTCCCCTTCCCACATTCGCATCCCCTCCTCCTCCTCACCTCACTCAGTTACTGCATCTGTCTTCACCTTTTGGCCTCCCTACCTCCCCGTCTCCCCCTTCCTGAATTTGTATCCCCACATACCAAGCTAGAAAGTTAGAATAATCAGGGTTTGTCTCTTCAAATGATTAAGGAGAGTCATATTGTTTGCTTTTCTTGTGGTGTTTCATGAAATTACATGTACTCTTACATGAAATATCCAAGGTATTTCCTTTTCCGAGTAGATTGTTCCCATATTCATAAGTTTTTTTATTTTGAATTATAATAAAGGGAAGTATTGTGTTTAAGTTGGTTTCGGGTGATTATTGTGTTTTCGGATTTATATGAGGTGTGTTTTAAGTTTATTAGAATTATTTTTTGGATTTTAGTGAATTCAAGATCAATGCGGTCTCTTTGGATTTATGTTTCTTTATGTTTTTGTGTGGGTGAACATTTGTAAACTGGGTTTTTAAAGTTTGGTTTCATGATGGTTTTAATATGAGATTCCACTGGTCCAATCCTTCACTAACTATAACCAACACCAACTTAGAGAAATTATGAACTTATCAGTGATCATTTTTCATTGTTGGTTCACTCTAGGGTGATGTTCAGTGTAGAAGGACCCATTTTACCAGTTGGCTGTAGGGAAAAACATCTAAATCCTATATTTTTTTGTAATGAGGCCTGTGTTTTTTTTATTCTTCAATTTTTCAGCAAATACTTATGATGGTTCTCATCTCGTGAATATGGTGTTCTTTTGAATTGTGTTATATTTTTGGTGTTTTAGATTGGTTGCTTGGATGACTATGAGTTTTCTAGGTTTTTGGTGGTTATTGTGCTTCTTGAAAATTTATTTCATTAAGGTGTGTGTCTCATATTTTATGCCATTTTATAATTATTACAATTTTTTATGACTACTAGACCAACGTTTTATATCCTTAGGTTTGTCCATTCATAATTTTTACTAAATTTTTCATGGGGACTTCACATGATCTTGTGTATTTAACTAATAAATATGGAGAGTATGGTTATATGTTATGATTTTCTTATTTAAGACCATATCTTTTCTATTCAACACCAAACCAACCTCATTTGTTGGGTATTAATGAGGCATTTATTTTAGTAATTCCACTACCACTAGACACTTTTCTAGAGAAGAAAGTTGTATGGTGGGAAGATTATAACACCTCATGTCAATGTAGTTATTTAGATTAGTTTCCCCTTGTGACATATATTTAATTTCTGATCCTGTAATAAGTACTGATTCACTATGGATATAATTTTTATGCATATAAAATATGTGAAATGTGCATCATGTCTACATTTCAAAGAACAACATAGACACTTAATTTGAAATATACATATCTTAAACATTCTTTTTATGAATACATTTTTATAATCCATGTATATAATATGGTCTTCTATTATCTAACACATTGTAATATGCAATATTAATCTCCAATGACTATCATTAAATCACTACTATTTCATAGACTATAAACTGTTATTGAATGCATTGTATAAATTGTGTCAATATATGCTTATTGGATTTTGTAAAGATTTTTTTCCAACATGGAAGGAAATGAAATTATTAAAGATCTTTATTATTTCATTATCAGATTTGGTTAATGTGATGAATTTTGAATGTTCTAAACAAGGAAAAATGGTTTGTGGTTAAAGAAATATTTTTTAGAAACCAATGAATGAAACATTTGAACTAAATCATAGTTTAAAAACATCTATAATTTGTTTATGTTATAATTTCTTTTGATAAATAGAAAAAGTTGTGACGAAAGATCAAGGTGGATTAAGAGACCCTGTGAAATTGAAATATTATGGTTTTCATCACCTAGAATTTATAGAAAATCACAATTTGGTAAATAGCATTGAAAAGGTAATATGAGATTGTAAGAGTTTTTGATTCACTTTTATGGTCAAGGATGCTCATATCGCCGCTATCTTTTCACTTCCAAAGGTATTATTTTTATATTATCAAAATTTCTTGGTCGATGATGCATTTTGTAACTTCTTAATAGAATTTAATTGTGTGTCTATGGTGGTCATGTTAAGCTATGTATAAAATGTGGTTAGAATTTATACTGAATATATCAGTTTTCAGTTGTTCTAATAATTTATATTACAGGGAAAAAGTTCAATATTTTCTCGGTGATGATTTCAAAAAAATCTATTTTGGATCCCGTTTATGCTCAGATTTAGGTCACTAGTTTTGTTTGTTATTTAGTGTCTATTTAAATTTTGTAATTTTCATTTGTCATTTGGTGATGTTTTCTTTCCTTTCCTTGAATATTTTTCTTTTCATTCCATCTATATCTACAATAGCCTGTAATGTTTTATATTATTTGTTTAATTTAAATTTGTGACACATATACAACTTCACATGAACAATTAGTTTATCATATCATCAAAAATAATTTAAACATAACCCATGGTGTTACAGAACCTCCTCAGTTTTTCATCATCAGTAATGCCTGAAAATAATCTATCTATGTGCTCTGATCAAACCATTTGTCCTTTCTAGACATAACCCTCCATGGAAAACTCCCCTTGGCATCATTTTTTCCTATACATGATACTCTTTCAATAAGTGGTTTTAGACAACAGGGGGGAGTGATCGAACTAGAAATTTCATAAATCTTTATATGGAATTCATTGTTTCATTGTCTAAAATTCAATTAAAATCCAAGGAATTTCTATATTTACACATTTTGTATGATTTTATATGATTAAAATAAACCAGGAATGATTTGTTTATTTTAGTGATAAACTTTTTTTGTTTTCATTAATTAAATGTGTTCTAATTTATTTGTGTTCATTTTATGATGATTATTTTGTTTTTCCATTGATTTTGGTGCATATGAAAATGCAGATGTTGATGATGGTGGTTGTCTGAGAAGAGGAGATAATGATGTTGATGTTTCTGAAGATATGACAAGGGTCATGATGGTTTTGGTGGTACTGATGTTGAGGTATATTTTAGATGTAAATTTTATTCTTGGTTTATTAATTTAATTATACCATATAATGATGCTATGGTTTCGTAGAATTTTTGGTGTATACACTATGTTCACTTGAATAGCTCATGACTTCATTTCCTTAACAATAATGATCCACCATACTTACTAAATTGTATCCTTATATTTTCAGCATTACTTCTTGAATACATGAAATGAAATCTCACTCTACTAGAATAACATCCTACACATCTAAAGGCATTTTTTTGGCATGTACTTCATTGAAATCATGACTATAGTATAGCCTACAACATGGTGTAAATATGTTTATCATTTTTCAATGACACTGTTAGTTTCTCATAAACACTTATTTTCTTGCTTATAATTCTTACACTGTAAATTTGTCACATATTTCCTTCAAATATCAAGAGAGATTGAAATGGTGATTGTTTCATATGTGTGAAAGTGGAAAAAATAAAGATTCGAGTTGTCGTCGTCAAAAGAAACACGTCTTGAGGTTGAGGTAGGTTTCTCTGCCTAAACCTTTATTTGAATTCTACAATTTCTTGATTGTTTTAAAAATTTGTTTCCATAATTTCATTATTGTTTTACTCATGATTTTTTGCCTATAGACATAAAATAATGTGAAACTATTAGGTAATCCAAGGTGTATAACCATTCTACAAAGTCCTTAGAATTATTATCTTATCTATTCCTGCTAGTTTCCCTATTTTGATATCTAAAATTTTTGTTTATTGAAATATGGAGTTCATCCTTAACCACATGAGTCACTAAAGTCCCAAAACAAGCACAATCCATAAATTATAAAGAGATATGGATGATCCATACCTCCAAGTGGGTGTCATAATAGGTATACACCCCACAATCTTCCTACACATGAGCCACATACCACATTGAACCGGACTTGGAAACACTAATGTGTAGCCCTAATAAATCACATATTGTCACTTATTTCCCAACAAAAGCATCTTTACTGCATGATGTTATACAATATCAATGATCCTCTCATATGAACCTATATTATGTAAATTGGACTATGAGGGTTTTGATTAATTTTCAAATAGGATAGATAGTAAAACCAAGGTTAATTCACAACAACCCAATATCATCACCATCACATCAAAAACTTTTGAGTCAATATATCTGATTCCCAACCATATTCCAAGAGTAATCTAAACCTCATAGTAGTCACCACTATTCATTAAACTGTTGCTTGTCTTATGTGAAGAGTATAAGAGGATTAGTCCCCACTGGAATTTAAATCGTGACCGGACTTATGCGATGAGCATAAGAGGACTAGTCCCCACTAGACCTAAAATGATGAGTAAAATTCACTGATGAGCAAAATAGGACCCTTACTTTCCATATATGGAAAGTATAATATTTATTATGTGATAAGAATAGGATTACTCACTGATCCTAATGCATCATAATCCCATCCTTCCTCATGCGATGAACATGGAATTCTTTAGGTGATGAGCCTAGAGCTCATTAGGTGATGAGCCTATAATACCTCAGGTGACTAGCATATGATTAATTTTTTGATGAATCTTGGATTATATAGGTGATGAGAATAGTATTACATTGATTATGAGCCTAATATGTCATTATGGATTGAAAGGAGAAGATAAAACATCCTTCCTTCCAAGATCATAATTGAAGATCCATCCTTTACTTATATGTGGCAAGCATAAGATTCCCTGACTTCCAGAAATGAGAAAGACATTTATGGGATTTTCTAAATATTAAATGTAATCTAAATTCTAGTCAACTATGATCATTAGGTTGTCACCTTGATAAATAATCAAGTGACATTATTAATTGATGTCCAATGGAGATGGAATCAAGAACAAGATTCATGGGCATGTGTTAATTATATAAGAGAAATGTGGGTTGGGAAATGAAAACCATAAAGATATGTTTTAAACTACCATCATCACATTTCAAGGAAAGCTTCCATCATCATCCTTCTTGTGGTGACATGCTGATTACCTTAAAAATTTGGGCATGCGAGACAAGGATCCTGAACATCCTAGTGTATTCTAACACAATGGTCTTGAAGTAATGTTTCAGAAAAAAATTTGATGAAACTGAGATGAATTCATTCTCCTTCAACATATAGAGGATGAGTATCATTGGGAATCAACTGGAAGGGGGTGGTGGGGGGGGAGAACTGGTAGGGGTAGGGGGAGGGTAGGGTGGATGGTGTAAATGGGAAGGGGGAGAGGGGAGAGTGCAGGGGGAGGGGTGGGTGGTGGGGCATGGGGCAGGGGGAGGGGGGAGGTCTATAGGAAAAGAGGGTTGGTCTGTTGGGGGATCTGCGTGGTAGGTGGGAGGGTGGAGGGTGTAGTTGGGATGGAAGGGGGAGAGTGTGATGGTCTGTAGGGGGTTTGCAGGGTAGGGGGTGCAAGGGGGAAGTTGGGGGGATGGAAAACTGGTAGGGGGGAGGGTGCAGGGGGGATGGGGGGGGGGGTCCGCAGGGTGGTCTGCAGGGTAGTAAGAATCATCAATAGTTGGGTGACCAGATTATATTATCTAAAGTAAATTTTAAATTTATATATTACAAATATCCTATGAAACCAAAATATTAGAAAATAAAATAAGGTATAAATAAATGGGTTTATAAAACTCTTGAAAAGAGATCTTCACTCCTGTTCTCAATAGTGAAAATTCCCCTTCCATCTCTAACTTCTTATTAGAACTCAACCTAGCCTCTAATCAATCCATCTATTCTATCATGTATTCACTTTGATCCTCTAAGGGTTTATCTCCCATTTGTTTCTTTTTGACTTACATAATTTTTATTTGAAATTTTTTTCTCAAATGATTTTTTGTTATCTTGACATTTTAAAATGGATGTATTGATCACTACTATATTGGAAGCTCTATTCCATCCTAGTATGAGTTGATTAAAATGAAAATTTCTATGAAATTTAATATTTACCTCACTTTGGTATATCCTTCTATGTGGTATTTTATTTGTGTAATTACCAATTTTTCTTAGGAATATTCAGTGAGATGATTCTAATATGGTCCCCTTGGCATTGCATGAGGTTGGGGTGCCATAGGGGGTGGGGTGGGGAAGGGGGGATAGGAGGGAGGGGCCTGATTGTGAAAGGGGGTGTGCAGGTCATGGGGATGGGTGTGTGCTGTGGGGAGGGGAAGTGCAGGTGGGGTCCAAGGGGAGTGGGGTGGGGGGGCTTTGCATAGGGGAAGGGGTGATTTATGGGGTAGGGGTCTAGGAGGAAGGGGGTGTCCAGGGTTTGGGGGAGGGGTGTCCACGATTTGTCTTGTGGGGGGGGGGGTCTATCCAGGGACCACATGGGTCTGTTTAGGGGGGGGTGTCCAGTGTCTGGGGGGGTGGGGGTTGTCCATGGTTTGGGGGTGGGGGGTCTGTCTAGGGTATGGGGGGGTATGACTAGGGGTTTCCAGGGTCTGTCCAATGGGGGTGTCTAGGGTGGGTGGGGTGGTTGTCTAGGGTCTAGGGGGTGGGGGTTTCCAGGTTTTGTCCAGGGGTGTCCAAGGTCTGGGGGGGGGGGGTGTTTTTTTTAATCATATGGAAAACCCTATGGCCACAGTTTCAAATCATGGGGAGTCCAGGGTGTGTCCTGGGGGGGTCTGTCTGGGTGTGGTGTTTGTCCAGGGTTTAGGGGGATCAATCTAGGGGTTTCCAGTGTCATGGAGGGGGTATCCGGGGGGGGTGTCCATGGTCTGTTCTGGGGAGGGGGGGGTCTATTCCGGATCTAGGGGGTGTTTTTTTTATAAAATGGGAAACCCAATAGCCACTATTTCAAATTGTGGCTATTGCCTTGTGTACCTTAAGATGCTACAAGGGTTTCAAACCATGGCTCTAGGTGTATAGCCACGATTTGAACCGTGGCTATAGGGATATAGCCATAGTTGGAAACCCTGGCTATAGGTCAAGGCCTATTTCCACGCTAAGCATAGCCATGATTTCTACGAATATAAATATTACTTATATCCATGGTTCCTCAAACCATGGCTATTACCTATAGCCACGGTTTGAGGACATATTGCCACAATTTAAAACCATGGAAACAACACGAATTTTCAATAGTGTTGTTTAAACTCTCCAATAAAATGTTGTACTCATAACCTGTGTTGAAAATCACCTTATACTATGATTTCACTTGATCTTAATTAATGAATTTAATTTAAGGATAAATATTTACTTTAATGTAGTTGTAGTTATCTTTTTTATTTATTTAAGGAAAAATGATTCTATTTACCACACTTGTTAGTAGGTGATCATACTCATAACATTACCATGAATAAATAGAAGACATTCATCTTGTGTATATTAATTATATATATATATATATACTTGTTAATACATTTTATGTGATCATGTATATAAAATATATTCATTAAATTGTAATCCATGGATGTTATAATAAATAAATATACATGACAATGAGTTGATATCTAATGGAAGATCTATTGAGAGAATTATGGATCAACAAAGACCCTTGTGAAATTATTTGATCCATTCATCGAATCAAGATAAAAAACCATAATATATAATTTATTTTATATCTTTTGGATCGATTTCAATTCTCCCTTTGAATTGAATAATCATGAATGCCTATATTCTTTATACATGTTTGTTGGCAATAAAAATATATTCCACATAGTTAAACATGGAAGCCAAGACATGGACCTCATTTAAATAACACCATTCAAATATTGAAAGAATGGTAATGTTGTGCATGAAGAATCCATAAATGATATCTCCACGTGCCACATGATTATTCCCTCACAGAGTTATAGATATTTCACAAAAATGATTAATGATTTTGTGACAGGGTGTTGAGAACCTCCCACCAGAAGTAGGCCATGTATGCCCTATTTTACTAATTAAAAGGGTTTTAAAGTCATAAAAACCATTTTAACGGTATTATAGACACATTGTATCCTTATAAAACACTTCTATAGGATACATTAGTATCCAAAGGTGTATTTAATTTAAAAATATTCAATTTTACATCTCATGGAGCTAAAAAAGACACTCCAATAGAAAGTTATAATCATTTGAAGTTCGAAAACATTTTTCCAATACTGGTCTCATTCCCAAGATAAGTTTTTTACATGAGACTTACTCAATGTATTCCATGAAATTTTCATTCTTTTTTATATTCATATACATCCATGTGATAAGAAAAAACCCAAACACATTCCTTGATATAGTCATTCATTCCATGAATCCATACAGTGGAGCCCATGGAAGTTTACACCATTGGATAGGTTCCAAGGATAAGGATTTATTATAAAAGTACTCTCAATATACCATATTTATATAGATGTTAGAACAAGATCATATGAGTGATCAAAGATCTAAAAATCTGATGTGAGCTTAATTTTTCCAAAAAAAGCATTTATTAATTCCAAATACCCATAATTTAATCTAATTCCCAACATGATTTATACTTTTTCGGAAACTATTATATATGATATAATTAGTCTATAAATGAATTTAGATAATTATTTTTTTTAATTATTGATTTTTTTTTGAAAAAATCAGGAATCGAAAATCTGTTTTATTATTCTTGAATTTAATCATAGGGAAAAAACGATTGTACTGTACAGACGGATGAAAATTAGAAAAGTAATGAAACTACCATGAATTTAATTCTTATGGTCAATACTATCATAAAAAAGTGGAAAAGGCTTGGAATGACCATGAATTCTCTACCCATAGTCATCCTAGCCACGGAACAAAGGAAGGGAGGTACCACACGATAATGTCCATAGACCACATAAGAAATATTCTCACTGTCGATCATTTAATGGATTCCCTTCTTATGGTCGATCCATACAATTTAAATTCAGGAAATTCAATTAAAAATAGTGAAAAAATTACCTCTACCACAAAAATGAAATAGTCCTGGAATTGTTATACATAAAAAAGTGGAGGTACTAGGACTCATATTTGATGTGACCATGACTTATATTTAATCATAGACCATCACAAGACCCAAAAATTGTATGATGCATAGACTTGGTATACAAAAAATAGGAATTATTTTCACCAATTCTCATGGTGGATCATCTCAATTTACCATACTACCTTCTTTAACCAACTATAGTTCGTAATTGAGTGAGAGTGGTGGGATAAAAGTGAAATTCCTTACTGTTGAGGTCACATTTGTGTACTAACGGAACATGAGTTATACATTTACCGAAGCTGATATCCTACTAAGAGAACCAAATAAAAATCCTCAATTCTCCCCCACCTATAACTAATATTTTTATTCCACTTCAAAAAAATGGATATCACCTCATGCCACTATTGAAATTCACAACAACTTTTTTAGGGAAGATAAACCCTACCAATAGGGTAACATTTTGAATTGAAGATGCAATATAATATGAAAGAAAAAGGTGAAACATTTGGCACCTAAAGATGAAAATCAAGGTGAAATACCCAATTCTTAATGCTCGTAGGTTCTTATGAATCTTCAAGCATGTCGCATTACTGACCAGGAGAATATGGAGGATCCCCAATGTAAAGGCCCAAATTTTATTAATTAAAATTACCCTGAATCTAATTAAATATCTTATTACATAAAATGGTTACATAAAATAAATTAACTTACTTTGTTTTATGTTTATGAATTTTAAAATAACATTATGAAATGTTATAATTTCTAATGTAGCCATTGAATAGTGATCACATGAGTATTTTGAATATAAGGATTTAACAGAACCAATTTACTCAGAAAAATGAAGTGATAGAATCATATAGTGTAAATTATCCATACAAAGCCCATTTTTCGGAGCTCAAAAAGGAGGTGGCCTCACTAGGCTTCACTTTCTCGAATACCAAGTCATTCTAAATCACGTTAAGCGTGAATGCAGTCACCTATGTGAGAAGTGGACGTTAATAGAGATTAACACTTGAGCGATGTTATCTGAGCCACCCCAAGAGTCTGTCATGATCACAGAAATTACCCTTAGGTCTTATACGGGGGTTATAAGGGGTTATGTAAAAATACCATATCATTATGATTATGTTCAATATTTTTTGTATAAAGAATATACATTCATTTAATTTTGGTTACTTTGTAAATGGTTTTTAAAGTACATATATTATTTTTAGTTAATGTTCAATTAAGAAATCAATTTTGATGAATTAACATATTTTTTAATTAAATAATATTTTAAAAAAATATTATTACTAAATAACATTTTATTAAATAAAATGATCATATAATTTTTATGAATACAATTATTTTTTCTATTGTGGTTTGAAAGCTGTCTTTGTCCAAACCCATGAATTTTCTACAATTTTTGAACATTATTTTAAACGATAAAATTCGAATATTAAGAAAATTATTTTGATTAAATGAATATTATTTTTGGAATCAGGAAATCAAAATTATCCAACGAGAAATGTTTCATAATATTCTGAGACAATAAGAGTTTTAGGTAAAACTTAAATACCATTTAAAATATATAAAGTGTTTTATAACATCATAATGATCCAATAATGATGTAATAAAATACTATAAAAGATATGTTTGTCCAATATATGTTTTAACAATAAAATAATGTGACTTTAGATCTTTTTTATTTATTTTATGAATACTTAGTGGACCATCCACGAGTTGTAAATTTTTTTACCATTTTAAAATGATTTCTTTGAGAGTATGAATCACCTCCACATAAGAAAGACTAATATTTTAATAAGTTCGGATTTTTTTATTATAAAATAAGGTTTTCCACTCCCCTTTGAATAAATACTTGGGCAGAAACCGTGGGATGGTTTTTCGTTTTTATTAGTTTAATGTGTTGTGTCCAAAACCTAAATAATAAATAATTACCTCTTATTTCATATATAAACCCAATCAATATCCCATTCCTCTTCACTCAAACCATTTGGATCTCGACCAAAACCTGCCCTCCTATTTATAGAATCCTCCCAAGTCACCAAAATCTCCTAATAAGCCTCTATCAATCCCCTCCTATGCCATTGGTATCACACTTCCATGTAAGGATCTTATTCATTTTTTTGTCCAAATATCATTATGTTGTTAAAACCTTTTATTATCAATTAAAAATATTAGGGTATGATTATAAACCTCCCCTATAATGCCCTACTTATGTTTGAATGATGATAGAACTCTTTCTATCTCATTAATTCCTCCCATGTACACCCATTACCATGCCAAAATTCCGTTTGGAATTTATCTTGTCTCAGTTACATTAAACCAATACTTTTATCTTATGCATCTAAATTTCATTACAAATGTTGTAATATTGTGTTCCATGACCCCCTAACTATCCATTTCATGTATAAATGATGATATACTCATTTCTGTCTCATCAACCCATTTCATGATTTCTATTTAATGTCGTTGTGATGCCAAATTTACACCAACATTTCACATGCCAAAATAATAGTGTAAGTGAATACCATACCCATTTCTCTATCAACAGTATTATACATTTTGCACATGTACTTGTTGATTGAGGAAATACATTAATGTATTCCATATCTTATATTCATCGAATACATTATGATGCTAAATGAATCAATATTGTATGATCTATGCGGCACACTTAGGCATGAAATGAAATGATTATAAAGGGTGCACCATGATAATGCTCCAATACATTGGGTAAAGATTAGTATCATGATACATCAAGTGAAATGAGAATTTAATCATGATAATTCAAGTGAAATGAGGATTTAATTATGATAATTCAAGTGAAATGAGTATTTACTCATGCTCCATTTGCAATGAGCCTTTGTTTAAGCTAATATCCTGTTAAATGTTGTCGCCACATTTCCATGTTATGATAATCATGCTATATCGTGTCGTTATGTTAATGTTTCTATTAGGATATATTGATATGCCTATTGCCTAAAATGTGTTGTATTCTTGATTTTATGCCTTGTTTAGTCCATTACTGGGCATTATAGCTCACTCTTTTCACATGTATTCCTCAGATTATCCCATGAAATGTTAATTACGAGGGAATGTTGTGGTCATGTAAAAGAAGTTTTTAATAAAGATGTTGTATTTTTATGTCTTAAGTTGTCATGTAATTTCTCTAACTTCCCAAGACAAAAGATATCTAAATCCTCAGAGTTTTCTTAAGTTAATTAATATGTAATAAATCATGTTTAAGTGTTTAATAAAGAGTCGGGTTGTTATATTTCGTATCAGAGGATTGGTTTAGTTATTTTTAGGATTAGGATTAGAAAACCCAAGTGAAATCCATAGGGATTGGACTAAGCATAATAAAAACATCCCTAAATCTTGGTGAGTATAGAGTAAGTGGTTTATCAGGAAAATACATCCCTGTCTAGATATGAACAAGTAGAGGTGGCTCTGGCGTAGATGTATCTAGGGGCGAAACCAAAAAACACCACTTTGAGTTAGAATCGAACGAGAACTGGTGCACTAAAATGAGACTTGTTGCACTCTTTGTTACCAAAATCCCAAGGGATATGCTTTGGTAAATTCATGAGCTTATTATGAACCATTATTAAGGGAATAGAAAATGCCACTAAGAATATATGTTGGGAAGTAGATCATGGATTACATAGATTGATGACTCTAAATTCATAAATTATGGAAATAAATGTAATTTATAAGTGATACTTGTTTTCATTGGATTCCCCTTTATGTGTTACCCCTAAATTTCCCATTATTATAACCAATGGACAATAGTAGGAGGACTTAGGCTAACAGGAAATGAAAAGATTAATCTGATGACTATTCTCATGAGATGACCAATCCGATGGGAGTGCAAATCAAAAACATTGTTAGGATACTCTCTTAGTTAACTCATGCTTTGAATTGAAATATGGGTCAAGAAGAATGTTCAACACACCCTAAGAAAGAACAAGAACCAATTGAGAGATTCATGAGACAAAGGACTCTTACTTATAATGGATAATCTAATCCCTCAATCTCTGATCAATGGATCAACTCTACTGAAAAGATCTTCTCCATCATTCAATGTTCTGAAAAAGAGAAGGTTCTTTTGGAATCTTATATTATGGAGGGTGAAGCTGATCAATGGTGTACATTTATAAAAAAATATGAATCCTGAGGAATAGGTTGAGGCATTACAATATAAAAATTTCAAGAAAATGTTTTTTGATAAATATTTTCCACACACCCTTTGACTTAATATGGAAAGGGACTTACATGAACTCAAGAAAAAAGATGAAAAATCCATTATAACAAACGAGAAAAACTTCACAAATCTTTCTTGATATGACTTTAACATTGTCATTACCCATGAATGAAAGGTTGAACACTTCTTTGGTGGGTTAAATCATAGCGTACAGAAATCCCTAGAGATCCCTGAATTCAATAACTATGAGGAGATTGTCCGATTTTACCTCAATGTCAAAATTATGATCGGTGAATCTGAGTGATTTCATAGGGATAATAAGTGGAATATGAACATTAATTCTGGAGGTCTGATAGATAAATCCAACGATGCTAATAAATTACAGCACCCCACTTGCTAATGGTGTGTAAATATTCACCATGAAAATTGCCTAATCTGGAATAGGAAATACATTAGGTGTGGAAGAGAAGGGAACCTATCCGTTAACCGCTGACAAGAAAAACCCACTACTGTGACAAAGGAGAGGAATGCACTATTTAACCCTCAATGCATTGTTCATTTCATTAACTACAACGAACCATATAATTTTGAAAACTAGGTCCCTAAGATAAGGGTTTTCAAAGGCAACCAATACCCTCCATGGAATAAAAGGAAAGATTTTTCCATCACTACCACCAAATCGAATCCTTGCAATGAAGTGGTGACATGTATGCAAGTTATTTATTCAATAATAGCCAACAAAATTTTTTCTTATAGCTTTACACATTATTTTATATCCTGAAAGTCTAGTATAATAATACCAACATCACCACAAATCATGGAAGTAAATATGTCGGTGAGAACAGAAAATGGGAAATCTTTGCATCCCCTTAATATAACTCCTCTCTTATCACAATTTGTGTATTGAACATCCCGGCGAACCTCTTCATACTCCCTCTAGTGGAATTTGATTCAATTCTTGGAATGGATTGACTTTATTTGTATAGAGCCAACAAAAATTGACGTGATAGAGAAATCACTCTCCATATTGAGAATTGACCCCTAATTCCCTAAAAGTGCATGGAGGATAATAAATATTCTTTAGCCCAATCATCATATGAATGGATATTATTGCCCTGTGAGCATGCGTATCTTGATTATATGATGGAGTTTATAGAAGAAACTATCCTTGTAGACATGCCGATTGTGAGGTAATTCACTGAAGTGTTTCCCGGGGAATTTCCTAGTCTTAATCATAAAAGAGATGTTGAATTCTCAATTGATATTATACGTGGGGTGTTTCCAATATCCAAGAATCTATAAAGAATGAATTTTTTGGAGCTTGAGGAGCTAAAGAAAAATCTACAGGAGAATCGAGATAAAGGGTTTATACACCCTAGGGTTTCACTATGGGGTGCACTAGTCCTCTTCGTCATGAAGACAGATGGGTCAATGTGCCTTTTCATTGATTATTATAAGCTCAAGAAAATCACGATAAAGAACAAGAATCCTCTGTCAAGAATTAATGACTTGTTGATCATCTATGTGGAGGAAAATACTTCTCCAAGGTGGATCTATGGTTAGGATATTACCATGTAAGGGTGAAGAGGGAGTATATACCCAAGACTGCTTTTCATACAAGGTAAGGACACTATGAATAAAAAGTAATTCCTTTAGAACTCACTAATGCTATAACAATGATCATGGACTTGATGAATAGATTATTTAGAGATTACCTCGACAAATTTGTTTTAGTCTTTATTGATGAAATTCTAATAAACTCTAAAACCAAATAATAGCACGAGGAGCATCTAAGAACTATTCTAGAGACCTTGCAAAAGTGGAATCTCTCTTTAAAGTACAGAAAGTGCAAGTTATAGTTTGAAGTAAGTCTCATTATTGTGTCAAATCATCAGAATAAATAAAATATCTATGGATCCCTCTATGAAAAATGCAATTGAGTGTTGACAAAGGCCAACATCTATGATGGATATCCATATATTTCTTGGGTTAGTGGGATATTATCACCAATTTTTATAAAATATCTCATGGTTTTCAAACCCTCTTACTAAGCTAACTCGGAAGGGAGTCAAGTATGGTTGGTGTGATGAATGTGAAGTGATCTTCAGGGAGTTGAAAATGATGCATATCTCTGCACCCATGATCACACAACCAATAAGTGGTGAAATTTTTTGGGTATTCAGTGATGCTTTGATAAAGAGCATGGGTTGTGTGTTGATGAAAAATGAAAAAGTAGTTGCATATGCTTCAAGGAAATTGAATGTTGATTATAAATACTATCCAACACATGATCTATAGTTGGCTACAGTAATCATCACTTTAAAGATTTGGCAAAATTACCTCTTTGGGGAGAAGTGTGAGATATATATGGATCAAGAAATCCTCAGGTATATATTCATGCAGAAAGTGTTTAACATTAGCCAATGAAGATGGTTATAGCTGATCAAAGACTATGACTGCTCAATCCATTACCACCCTGGGAAAGTGAACAAGGTGGTATATGCTCTAAGTAGAAAGTACCCAGTGATTCTATCATTGATGAGAATTGAAAAGGATCCAATCTTCCTAGATATTATGAATATGGATAATGGAATCATAATTAAGGTAAAATCATTAATCCATTCACAAATAATGGCTCCACCATCTCTTTTGGAAAGGATAAAAAATTCTCAAAAGGATGATGTGGGAATTCAGAAGAAAGTGGAAACAATCAACAAAGTGAAATTCTCAGAGTTCAATTTCAATGAAGAGTAATTGTGATATTTAGGACAAGACTATGTGTTCCAAAAAATATGGAGTTAAATAAATAACTTTGGGATGATGCACATAGTTCAAATTTATCCATTCACCCAAGAAACCCAAATATGTATTGAGATCTCTGAGATAATTATTGGTGGGAAAACATGAAAAAAGAGATCGTTGAGTATACATATAAGTGCCTGGTATGACAAAGAGTGACGTCTGAGAATTATAAGTATTAAAGGATGATGCAAAAATTACTCATACCAACATCGAAATGGGGGAACATCACCATGGACTTTGTCACTAAAATTTCAAAGACATCCAAAGGAAACAATGCTATTGGGGTTGTTGTGGATCGTCTTACAGAAATTGAACACTTCACTGCAATTTTAGAGGATTTCTCATTAGATAAACTACCATGGATATACATCAAATAAATGGTAAGGCTACATAGAGTTCCACTATCTATTGTATCGGATCAAGTTCCAAGATTCACCTATATGTTCTAGATGAGTCTCCAATATTTAATGAATATTGATCTAAAATCTAGTAAGGATTATCATCCTCAAACTGATGTCTAATCTAGATGAACTTTCCAAACACCTGAGGACATGTTGAGAGAATGATCAATGGACTTAAAAGGAGGATGGGATCAATATCTTCCAATGGTTGAGTTCTCTTAGAATAATAGTTTCCACTCAAACATAAAAATGGATCCTTATGAAGCCCTTTATGGGAAGAGGATCAGAAGACTGGCATGTTTGGATGATGTTGGGGAGAAAAAACTCATAGGTCCAGAGATTTTAAAGGAAAGGGTGGAGAAGTTGAAGACCATTCAGCAACAAATTAAAGCTTCCAAGAGTGGAAAAACGATCTCTGCTAATAATCGTCGACAATACCAAGAGTTAAAAGTTGGAGACATTGTATTCCTACACAAATCATCGTGGAGGGGAGTTCTGATAATTTGGAAGAAGGGAAATATTAGTACAAGGTACATCAACCCTTTTGAGATCCTTGATTGCATTGGAGTAGTAGCCTATCGACTAGAACTCCCACTGAACCTATCTCAAGTACGTGATGTATTCCATATATCACTCTTTAGGAAGTACATACCCAAACAATCACATGTACTTAATCAAGAGGTTGTACCATTAGATAATGACCTCTCCTATGAAGATAAGCTGGTGAATATCATAGATCATTAGGAAAAAGTTCTACGAAATAAGACAATTCCCCTCGTCATGGTGTTGTGGCGAAACCACAAGTTTGATGAGGCCATGTGGGAATCAGAGGAAGTGATGAATAAGATTTAACCACAACTATTTTAGTCCGGGAAAATGAAATTTCAAAGGTGAAATTTCTTAAGGGGGGAGTATTTTAATGACCCAAACTTTTATTAATGAAAATTCCTCTTGATATAATAAAATGTATTATTATGTTAAATGGTTATATATAATATATTAAATTCATTTGTTTTATGTTTTTGGAATTTAAAATATTGTTAACAAATGTTACTGTTGCTAATATTGATGTTGTACAACAATAACATGATTAATATAAATATAAGGATTCAACAAATCCAATTTTCTCAGAGAAACAAAACAATGGCCTCATCCAGTAGAATTTCTCTATAAGAAGCCCATATTTTTGTTCTCGGAAAGAGGTGGATTTAATGGGCTTCACTCTTGACCAATCCCATGATAAGCTTCAACACGTTAAGATTGAACAGAATTTCCTATAGGAGAAGTGGAAGTTCATATATATTACAACAAGAGCTATATTATCCAAGCCACCCCAAGAGTTTATCACCACCGAAAAACATACCCTTAGGTCATATGAAGTTTTTATAAGGGGCTATGTAACAATACCCTAGATCTATGATTAAGTTATTTTTTTTATTTAAAGAATTTACATTCATTTCATTATTGTTACATTGTGAATGGTTTTTAAAGCACAAAAAGTATTCTTAGTAAATGTTTAATTAAGAATTCTATTTTGATGAATTAATGGATTTATGTTTTAAATAATATTTTAATAAAATATTATTACTAAATTACTTTTTATTAAATATAAATGATCTTATATTTTTTATGAATACAGTTGTAATTTTTATTATGGATTGAAAGCGGTTTTTTTAAAATCCATGATTTTTCGATAAATGTCAATATTTAATTTAAAAGTAAAAATTCATATATTTAGAAAATTATTTAGATACATTGAATATTATTTTTTGAATCAGTATGTAAAAATTATCCAATGGTGAATTTTTCATAATTTTCTAAGACACTAGAATTTTAAAGTAAAAATTCAATACTGTTTAAAATATATAATGTGTTTTATGACATCATAAGGACCCAATAATGATGTAAAAAAAACTATAAAATGGGTGTTTGGAAAATATATGTTTTACTTTTAATATAATGTGATTTTATATTTTGAATAGACCCTGGGAAAAAACCATGGGATGGTTTGTGGTTTTCATTAGTTTAATGTGTAGTGTCCAAAACCTAAATAATAAATAATCCACTCTTTTTTCTAATATAAAATAACTTAATATCTCAATACTATTCACTAAAACCATTTTTATCCTGACCAAAAACTACCCCCCTTTATCTAGAATCCTCCCAATGCTCCCCAAGCTCCCAAGAGGACTCTCTCAAGCCCCTCCAAAGCCTTTGGGATCACACTTTCAATTAAGGGACTTCTTTTTTAATTATTTTTTTTCAAAATTTTTTATGACGATAAACCATTTTATTTTCCATTAAAAATGTTTTCGTATGATTAGGAACCTCCCCTATACTTCCTTCCTTATGTTTGAATAATGAGAGACCAATTTCATTCTCATTAATGTCTGCCATGTACACCTGTTACCATACTGAAATTCCGTAAGGAATTTCTCTCTTCCCATTTACATTCAAGAAATTATTTTACATTATGCATTTAAATTAAACTAAAAATGTTGGGATATTGTGTTCCATGAACCCCTTATTTTACATTTCAATTATAAATGATTAGAGACACTTTTTATCTCATCAACCCATATAACAATTTATATTTGATTTTGTTATGCTGCCAAAGTTAAACCAAACTTTCCCATACGAAAGTAATCATGTTTGCGAATACCATACCCATTTCTGTTTCAAGGGTATTCATATTTATACACATGTACCAGTTGATTTAAGAGGTAAATTTATGTATTATATGTCTCTCATTCATGGAATAAATTAATATGTTTAATGAATCAATGTTTTATGATCCATGTGGCATACTTATGCATGAAATGAAATGTTTATAAAGGGTGGACCTGTATAAAGCTCCACTGAATTGGGTAAAGATTAGTATCATGATACGTCTAGGGAAATGAGGGTTTACTCATTCTAATCTAAGTGAAATGAAGGTTTACTCATGATAATTCAACTGTAATTAGGGTTTACTCATTATCAATGTGTAATGGTAATTGGTTCATTCTAATATCATGATAAATGTTGTCACCATATTTCCATGATACAATAATCCTGCTATATCATGACATTTTTTTCATGTTTCTCTTATGCTCTATTACTATTCCCATTACCTAACATGTATTTTATTCTTCATTTTATGCCTTGTTTTCCCCTTTACTAGGATTTGTAGCTCTACCTTTTCACATGTTTGTCCTAAAGTTATCCAATGCAATGCTATGTACAAAGGAATGTTGTGGTCATATAATGAATGTTTTCAATAAATATGTTGTATTTTTATATCTTATGTATTTATTTAATGTCCCTAATTTCCCAAGACACTAGACCGATCTATACTAATAGTTATCTTAAGTATAATATTATGTAATAAATCATGTTTAACTGTGTAATAAAGAAGAGGGTTGTTATACCCCAACTATAAACCAAAGTCACATGATGAACGTACAAGCTCTCATCCAAATATTATAAGGTTAATCCACACTGACACATTCACCTGATCTCAGTTGAATAATAATAAATCCATGTTATGCTAAAAACCATAAAACATCAAAGATTTCATTGGTAGGAACTAATCACACCACTGTTGAAGCTCAATTTTCAAATGAATAAATAGTCCCCAGTAAAGAGTATGAATATCGAGCCTGAACTATGTAAACTCACAATAGAATACAAACCTGCAGAAAAATATAGCACCAATGATAAATGATTGTTAAAATTTCCCTTTCAATGATAAAATTGGAAAATGATTTGAGTCATTGAGGATTTAAATTTAGTAATTCATAAAAAACAAGAATGAAAAAATAAAATATTAAAGGGCTGACACACAACAATATCACAACCCAATCCTAATAATGTGTCCCAACGATGAAGGACCAAGATTATTCCTTTAAAACCCAGAAAATAATTTAAATTCCATTTCCCTAGTATTTGAAACCCATTACATGAATATTTTATCTTCCACTAATTATTCAAAAAAACACATAATTTATACCCAAATAAGTACCAAACTCGATCGTGGGAGGAAAATGATTTTCTGATAAATATTTGAAGTGTGTTTACCTAAATAAATCATGATCATAGAGCTATACATATAGAGGAGATAAATTAAATAGATGATGGAATAAAATAAAAGGATTGAATATGGTGTACTAGGTTCATTAGAAAAGGAAATCATTCCTAAAATTATGTTGTTAAAAAATATAAGAGAAAATAAATATAAAAATAGGAGTCTGGTGTGCTGTGGAGGATATGAATAGGTCAATTAGAGCTATTCTATGTTTACTATTATTTTCCATTTTATTTTTCTATCTATTTTCTAAATTTTTAGAAATGTAATCCAAGTATGATTGGTTGAGCCTTGGTGATCTCTCCCAACCCTTTGATGAATTATTTACTTTCAATGAAAAATTATTCATCTTTTAATTATCTAGAGGTGATTGGATTAATATTTTTTTGGAGTTTCTATTTTGAAATCACATATTTATATATATATTTTTCTTAAACTACATGGGATCCCCACTACTTATAAAATATAATAGTAGAATGATCAATGATATTTTGTAATTATCCAACAAACATGTCATTCATAGAATGTAAATCCAATGATTGTTGAATCTCTATTAAAATCACAAATTTACAAGAATGGATTATCTAGGAGATTTGATTGATTAGAGAAGGACTGGGAAGGAAAATTTAATAATGATTTGTATGGAAGTGATGACATTAATTCTAGGTTAGGAAAAAATATTTTAAACATTTAATTTTAAAAAAATCATTTTCTTCCACAATTATTAAAAAATTTAGACCCACTAAATACAATTTTAATACATACAAAAAACTATTTTCTTGAGAGAAATCGTGAGCCCCACTAATACAACATTTAAATTATTTTTTTAAATAATTATATTGAGACACATGTAATATAAATCCATAAAAAATGGCCCTATTGCAAGGGTATCTAGTGTTAGTATTTTAATTTTGTTTAAAATTATTTGAAATGACCAAACTGTGTTCTTCCAATATCATTGGTTATGATCTTAAAATTGAGAGCACCATTCTCCCTAGAATTATAAGTCTTAAAATCATATAATAATAGGAACCTTATTTTTTACCCATTACATAGGCTAACTATATTCTTCATATTCTTCCTAAACTAGGGTTACATTAGGTGATAAAAAATAGAGGAAAATAATACTCCAATGAACAGTATATTGAGGGAGATGGATTCCCCAAATTCATACATCAATAAAAGAAAAATACTATTAAATAAAGAATAATATGAACTTAAAATTAGAATGATATTTATTGTGATAACATTTAATATATTATCATGTGAGGATCCCAACATGGATCAAACACAATTCAATTAAGAACTAAATGTATTCATAACTATATACGTCATTGAGGCCAAAATTAGTTGGAAGGTGTTCCCCTTATCTCTTGAATGGGAAACCAAGTTTTGGTTCTATAATCTAAAACCTAGATAAGTCATCTCATTATAAGATCTATAATGTAACTTCCTCTATAAAGTACTCCATACTTTAAGGAGTAATCAACTAAGGAAAATACAATATGGAATCGAAAAAGAAACAAGGAAAACACTCTATGATTTTTGGAAAAGGTTTAAGAAACTGACTATATTCAAACCACAACGGCCATATAGAGAACATAATTTTATAGAATTATATTACCATGGATTTATTGATAATTAATATATCTTACAATATGAATATTTAGTAGGACTACTGATTGATAAGTCATCAAATAAACATAGATAAATGATTGAGATAATCCCATGAAATTCCTAATAATTTGGTACCAGAAATAAAAAAAGAGGTTTAATTGGGGAAGATATTTATAAATTACATTTATTAGAAAATAAAATTGATAAACTAACCTCTGTTGTGAGATATATGAATATGAACAAGGTGCATGATTCATCTCCAACCACATCCCTATGTGTCTTCAAAATGTTTTATTCTTAGGAGGATTCCACTAATGGATGATCTCAAGTTCATGGGATATTAAACTATGATACCTTGTTCTGGAGGTAAGTATAGAATAAACCATGTGTAAACCATGTATTTGGATATTTTTAAACCAATCAATTTATATTTGGGAGATATCTTCAGAATGGATAATCATTTTTCAAAGGTGGTCAGCTCATTCATGGTATACATGTTTAATTCCTTAATCATATCCCTAATGTTGAGAATAGAAATGAGATACATCATTTCTGACATGTTTCTCTTTTCAATACCATTTTTTAAATTATTGATAAAAGTATTTATAATATATTGGATGGAACTTCCAACAAGATTGTGTCTACAAATCAATTTGGTTTTAGCAAAGGTAAGATTATACATGATTGTCTTATTATGGCATCTGAATGTGTTAATATTCTCAGGAAACCCCCTAGAGTAGGGAAAAAAATATTAAATTAGATGTTAATAAAGCCTTTTACAATCCTTATTGGATATTTATTTGTAATGTCTTTACAAGGTTTTCCTTCAATGAAACCTTTTTCAAATGGGTTCAAATAATCATGTACTCATATTTCTGTGCTGATAAATGGATATCCTGAGGGATATTTCCCATGATCAAGAGGTATCAAACAAGGAGATAAACATTCATAAATTATTGACCGTATTTTTAGGGACTAGATGAAAAGTGTTTTTTTTAAATTAAGGAAGTAAGATAAGATTACTCTTATTAGGGATGGTAGAGGTCTTGCTTCTCCCAGTCAAAATTTTTATGCTAAAAATATCATTATTTTAATATTAGGTGATAAAAGAACCAATACAAACATAAAAATGATATTTTTAACTATGAAAAAGTCTTAGGTTTGGAAATTATTGGGAAAAATTAATTCCTCTACAATGGTAAAAGAATTCCTAGAGCCAGAAGTCTGAGCATCACTACTGATTTAGGGATTAGATACGGTATTCTAAACTTTCTTTATCTTTTTTCCTTATTTTATGGGTTAAAAATTATTCCTTACACTACTATAATATTTTGAGTCAAATTAAGAGTTATATACCTTCATTGAAAGGGAAATATCTTTCAATGTAAAGGTGAATTAACCTTGTTAAATCCAGTCTTGTTTACAAATTTTTTGACTCTATTATGGTTTATATATGATCATCTTATCTCATAAAAGTATCAATGCTTCTTTAAAAAAATATTGAGTTGAAGAATCCTCCATAGGATATTTACCATTGTTCCTTTGAAACAATGCAACCAATATTTTGAATAAGGAGGTATATGAAGTAAGAATATCAGTAAGTTTAATCATGCTTTGCAGAATAGTTTTTTTGTAGAGACGTATCCGTAAGAAATATGGTTCCATTACTCTTATTACATAAAATTACTTTGAAAACATATATCTTGGTATGTGAATTATGTAGATTCCTCCACTTTTCCTAATTTAATGAAATAATATTCTATAAAAATTATTGACCCCCACTGGACTGTTAATACTAATTCCTATCTCAATTTATGGATGAAAAAATGGAATTTTACTACTCTCATCAAAAACCTTGTTTCACATGACATGAATTTGGGAACTAATACCTCAATTAAAGATAAATTGAAGATTCCTCTTGATACCCTTCCTACCGAGATTTAAGAAACTGTTTTAAATTACAATTTAATCGGTAGAGATGACATTCTTATTTAAAATCATGCTACCAATAGAATGAAATCCCCGAAGGCCTTATATTTTATGGAAAATCATGAACACATTAACAAATAGAAAAAAAATCCTCAACAATCCTTATTTTCTTCCATCTAGAATTACACTTTCTTGGAGAGTCTTTTATTCTAAAATTCCCAAAAATGATTTCCTTTAAATTTTTGGTAATTTTTTCTCTTAATGTGATATTTGTAATAACTATACAGAAGGCATTGAAAATATATTAATTCATTTTGTTATAGCTGATTCCCTAGGTATTGTAATTGAATATTTGTTTCATGTTAATCTTCTATACTGTTTCTCAATCAAAGACTACCTGGTTTCTTGTATATAGGTGAAAATATCAAAGTAAATGAAATGACTACTATATAAGGCATACTTGGTTGTTCTATTTATAATTTGAAGCAGATGAGATCACATAATCAATTATTTCATACCATATTGTCTACAATTTGCATTAGCACGTATCATTAGAGATGTAAAAGGGTATCATACATGAAAAATAGTAAATATGATATATCATTACATCATTTTTTTCTTAAGTGGTTTGTAATTACTGGTAATTATAATCCCGCTCGTAGAACATTGGAATTATAATAGACCCTTACATTTATTGGTTAGATTAAATACAATATGGATGGTTCTTAAAGAAGTAATCAAATTCCCTCTAGATATGGTAATATTTTTAGAGATCACAAAGGTAGTAATAAAGGATGTCTATATGGCCCTTGTGGGTTTCCACCTCTATAGATGCTGATATGTTTATGATTATCAATGAGTTTGATGTGTTAAAAAAACCAAGATGGTCTAATATATGTTTAGAAAGTGAGTCTACCATGGTGGTACTTGAAATTAGAAAAGGAATAATTCATTTATCTTGGAAACTAACTGTGAGATGGATTGGATGCTTGGAATCCCTTTCTGTCGTGAATTAGAAAATCACACATGTATTATTGTGAAGAAAATTTTGTAGAAGAGGTCTTGGAAAATAAATGGGAGAAAACTAATGGGTTGAGATAACTTAATTAAATTCGTAAATATTTTTTTTTCTTTTTGGTGTGATAACTATTGTAAAAAACCACACATCAGACTTTTTTAACATTATTTTATTTTAATATAGGAGACTTTTCCTTTTGTAAATGTCCACATTTACCCAAAAAAATATCTAAGAGCCAACAGAATCAAACGATAACATTATAAAAAGGAAATCTAGAAATCGTCTCAACAACATTTCCACCCCCTTCTATTCCAAAGACAAGGTTTCCATCCACCCACATGATACCTACAAGGAAAAGAAATAGAACCTTCTATGAATGGAATGCTGATGCATGTAATAAAATATAAAAATATAAAACAAACCACTATAGCCACTCATTGACCATAACTAATTTAATTTGAAGTAAAATGTATCTAGCTCTTGGACAACCTCAATAATATTGAAAATCAATGATCAGGTAATATTATCATATAGTTAATTCAAACACCTAAAAGAAATTTTATTGCTTTCACAATAAAGAGTGGAAATGATCTAAAATATAGTAAAGTATCAGCTCTATAAATAAAATCTATATTTTAATAACAATATATACATGATGAAGTTACCATATAAAGGAATATTATGTAGGAATATGTGAATAATCCCACCCTGAAGAAAGAAAAAGGGAAAATAAAGATGGAATATCCACACCCACAACAACATCCCATCCTTACTAGGATAAAATAATACAACACCCCGACACCAGAGCATAGAGACAATGTGTTATTTTATTACACTGTAATGATTACATGCAATCAAATCCAAAAGGGGGGATTATTTTAGAATCCTTGGAAAGACAGATTACATACATGATACCAATAATACATTGGGAAATAGGAAATCCTACAAAGATACAAATAAAGAAAAAAAAAATTGTCCTTGAATACTTATTCAAAGAATTATTCATTATAACTTATGGAAAGTAAAATTAATAAGGGTGATCTCAAATGATCATTATGGGTAAGTAAAGATGATGAAATATTGAATCAATAAGAAAAAATTAACATGGCAAGGTAAATAACTAATAAAACATTCCATTCAATTAACTGGATAAGGCAATATCAACATAGCAAGGTAAGAAGATGAAACACATGACATTTAATCAGTGAACTGAAAATGAAATGCATCCATAGATATGTTGATGCAAAATCCCATGGATAAATAATAATAATCAAATTCTCAATAAAGTAAATGATTATTTATAGACAATAGTGTTCCAAGGAACATTATACCTTTACCATCATGATATAATTTAAAAATTTCTTATATGGAAAACTAATTCGTTTTAGGATACTACCGATGCATCAATGGGCTTACATTAACAATTCCCCAACCCATCGGTCTTGCATTAAATGGTCCCCAACCCTTGTATTGCATTTACAAAGCATTACCATATATTGATTAAAAAAATGATCCTTATTAAATATCCATGTGGAATAAATAATATGGATTTATAAATAATACCTCAATGGAGGATAAGTAACAACAAGGGTAGTAGACATTAAAACCTTCTTGAGGATAATTAATCTTTAAACATTCCAAAGTGTTCCATACCACATATGTAATGACCCAAAAATTTATTAATGAAAATTCCTATTGGTCTGTTTAAATGTCTTCTTATGGTGACACGGTTATTTGGTTCTATGTTTTGTTTTTTTAAATACAATTATGAATTGTGATATTTAATAATATAATCATTGAATAGTGATCACATGATTTATATAAATATAGGGCTTTAAAAAATCCAATTTACCCAGACAAAGCAAGCGATATCCTCATCAAGTAGACTAGACCCATATGAATCCCATTTGTTGGAGTTCAAAATATCAGTGGCATACTTGGGATTCAATCTTGACCAAGCCATAGTTGAGCTATAATATAATAAGCTCGAGCGGAACCACCTATGAGAGAAGTGAATGTTGATTGAGATTACCACTCGAGCAATGTTATTCGAGCCACCCTCAAGAGTTTGTCACCATCGCACACCTTACCCTAAGGACTTATGTGCGTGTTTTAAGGGGTTATGTAATAAGACCCTATTACTATGTTTATGTACATTATTCTTGTATAGAGAATATACATTCTTTTTATTAGTGTTAATTTCTAAATAGTTTTTAAAGGACAAATAGTATTTTTAGTTAATATTCAAATAAGAATATACATTTTAATGAATTAATGGATTTTTTAATTAAATAATATTTTAATAGATTATTATTATTATTATTAAATTAATTTTTATTAAATATAAATTATCGTATAATTTTATGAATGCAATTGTAATTTTTATTAATGTTTGAAAGCTGTTTTTGTCAAAACCCATGAATTTTCGGTAACTATCGGTTTTTATTTTAAAACTAAAAAATAACATATTTAAAAAATTATTTAGATAAAATAAATATTATTTTTGGAATCAGGATGTCAAAATTATCCAATGGTGAATTTTTCATAATTTTCTGAGACAGTCGGATTTTTGGGTAAAAATTAAATACGATTTAAATATATAATGTGTTTTATGACATCATAATAACCCAATAGTGATTTAATAAAATAATATAAAAATAATTTTCGGCCAATATATGTTTTAACATTAAAATAATGTGATTTTGGGTTTTTTTGATTTATTTTACAATGCTTTAGTGGACCTTTCAATGCTTTGAAAACATTTTTTCTTTTTAAATTGTTTTCCTGAGAGTGTGACTCCCCTCCACATAAGAAACCCAATTATTTTAAGAAGTTCGTCCATTTGATTTATAAAATATTTTTTCCAATCCCTGTTTTTAAAAACCATCGGCAAAAATGATGGTCTGGTTTGTGGTTTAGATTAGTTTAATACGAGGTGCCCCAAACCTAAATAATAATGAATTCCATCTCTGTCCTATATAAACCCACCCCAGATCCCACTTCCTCTACACTCAAATACATTGTAGTTTGACAAAAAACTTCCCTCCTATCTCTGTAATTATCCCAAGGCTCCCATGATCCGTAGAAGTCTCTCTCAAGCCCCTACCATGCCTTTAGGATCACACTTCCAAGTAAGGGATTTATTCCTTTCTCATTTTTGTCAAATTGTTTAAATGGTTATGCCCTTTTTTTTCAATTACAAATGTTGGGGTATGAGTTTTCCCCTCCCCCATACTACCCTATTTACGTTAGGATTATGGTAGACCCATTTCTCTCTCACTGACGCCTCCCATGTACACCCATTACCATGATGAAATTCCATATGGAATTTATCTCTCCTCGTTTATATTCAAGTAATTCTTTTGAATCATGAATCTAAATTCCATTATAATTGTTGGGACATGTATCTATATGAACCCCTTACTTTCCATTTCATTTAAATATGAAGAGACACCACTTTATCTCCCATAAACCATTTGTATGAGTTCTTATGTCACACCATTATGTTGTAGAAATTGCACCCTGATTTTCCAAACCAAAGTCAGTGGATAGTGAATACCATTCCGATTTCTCTATCTAGGCTATTAAACTTTATGCACATTTACTTATTTTTTAATGAGTATCATTTAGGAATTAAAAACTTCTTTATCATGGAATAAATGATGATGTTTAATGAATCCATGTTTTATGATCCATGTGGCACAGTTATGCATGAAATGAAATGATTAAGAAGGGTGCGCCCTGATAGCACTTCAATGCATTGGGTAATGTATAGTATCATGATAATTAATGTTCCAAGAGGGTTTACTAGTGCATCATGTACAATGAGGGTTTACTCATGCTCCATGTTCAATGAGACTTGGCTCATGCTAATTTCATGTAAAGTGTTGTTGCCACATTTCCATGTTAAGCTTATCATGATTTTTCTTGAATTTATGTTCCTATTTCCCTTGTGCTCCATTGATATGCCTATTGTCTAACATTTATTATATTCCTCATTTTATTACATGTTTATTCCCTCACTACGCTTTATAGGTCACCATTTTTGATGCATGTCCTCTAGTTTTCCTATGGAATGAAAAGTACGAGGGAATGTACTGGTCATGTAAAGAATGTTTTCAATAAAAATGTTGTATTTCATGTTTTAAGTTGTTATGTGATGATCCTAAGCCCCAAATACAATATACCTCTTGATCATCTATATTTTATCAAGTGAATTTTATGTTATAAATCATGTTTTAGTGTGTAATAATGAGTAGGGTTTTCTTAGTTAGTATCAAAATAAAGGTTTAGTTTTTTTGGGATTAGGATTTGAAATCCATAATGAAGCCTTAGAAATAATATTATGTATAATAAAAACGTCCCTAAATTTTTGTGGGTATTGAGAAAGTTTTTTATCAAGCAAATACATCCCTGTCTAGATACGAGCAGGTGGAGGCAACTCTGACATAGATGTGCCTAGGGGTGAAAACCCTGACAAGGAGTTTTGGGCGTGACCTGGGGTATCCTGGTACACAACAAGGGGATTCTCTACACTCTTGGTTATGACACTCTCGGGGGATATGAATTGGTAAATTCACAATATTTTTGATGACTATTATTAAGGGAATTTAAAAAAATGCCTCTAAGAATACATTTTAGAAATTAGATCATGGATAACATAGATTTATGCTTATAGATTCCAAAGTTAAGGAACTAAAAGTTATTTATAAGTCATCTGTTTTGTCCTTGGATTACCCTTTTTCTGTTTAATAGTTATCTTCCCAAAGTTGATTAGGATGATGTAAATAATTAGAACCAGAATCAAAAAGTTATAGTTAGGTCTATCATCTAGATTTCATTTCACTCTTTTATATCATGAAATTTTAGAGTAATAATCCCAGCACCATTGCAAATCATGGAAGTGAAGATGTCGGTGAGTATGGAAAATGGGGATATCATTGCATCCCATGAATATAACTCCTCCCCTGTCATAATCAATGGATTGAACTTTCTATAGAACCTCTTCATACTCCCTATGGTGAAATTTGATGCAATTCTTGGCATGGATTGTCTTTCCTTATATTGAGCCATTATAAATTGTCGTGAGAGGGAAATCACTCTCCCGGTTGAGAATCGACCCCTGATTCTATACAAGTGGAAGAATTAGGATGAATCTTCTTTAGTTACATCATATCTAGAATGGATATTACTGCCCTATGAGAACACAGATCTGGCTTAGATGATTGAGTCCAAAGAATCAATCATCCTTGAAGACATGCCTATTGTGAGGGAATTCACTAATGTGTTTATTGAGGAATTACATGGTCTTCCTCTCAGAAGAGATATTTAATTCTCAATTAACCTTATACCTAGGGCATTTTCAATATGCAAGAATCTATATAGAGTGGCTCTTTTGGAGCTTGAGGAGCTAAAGAAACAACTCTAAGAGAATCTGGATTATGGGTTTATACGCCCAAGTGCTTCACCAGGGGGTGCACCAGTCCTCTTCTTCAAGATGTAGGATGGGTAAACGCGCCTTTACATTGATTATCATGAGCTCAACAAAATCACGACAAAGAATAAGTATCCTCTTCTACGAATTTTTGACTTGTTCGATCAGCTTCCTGGTGTACAATACTTCTCCAAGGTAGATTTATGGTCGGAATTTTATCAAGTAAGGGTGAAGAAGGAAGATATCCCAATGACTGCTTTTCGTACAAGGTAAATTCACTAGGAATTCATATTAATGTATTTTGGAATCACTAATGCTCCAACAATATTCATGGAAATGATGAATAGAGTCTTTATATATTTCCTCGACAAATTTGTGGTTTGTCTTTATAGATGATATTCTAACATACTCAAAAACCAATGAGGATCATGAGAAGCATCTAAGAACTGTACTAGAGACCTTGCGAAAGGAGAATATATATGAAAAGTACATCAAGTGTGAGTTTTTGTTGAAGGAAGTATCATTCTGGGGTCATATCATCATAAGCAATGGGATATTTGTGGATCCATCAAAGAAAATTGCAATAGAGGGATGGCCGAGGCCAACATCGGTAACATATATCCATAGCTTGTTGGGGTTATCTGGATATTATCACTAATTTGTGAGAAATTTCTCATGATTATCAAACCCTATTACCAATCTAAATCTAAAGGTATTCAACGTTTCTTGGAGTTAAGAATGCAAAGAAAGATTCAATGTGTGGAAAAGGAAGCTAATCACTGCACTCGTGCTCACATTACCCACAAGTGGATAACTTTTTGTGGTATTCAGTGATTCTTTGATGAATGGTATGGGCGATGTGTTGATGAAAAATGACAAATTCATTGCTTATGCTTCAAGGAAATTGACTTTTCATGAGAATAATTATCCAACAGACAATCTGGAGTTGGCTGTAGTGAACTTTTCATTAACAATTTGCCAGCATTATCTCTTTGGGGGGAAGTGTGAAATATATATGGACCAGAAAATCCCCAAGTGTATATTCACACAGAAAGAGTTGAACATGTGCCAACAAATATGGTTAGAACTGATCAAAGACTATGACTGCTCAATCCATTACCACACTAGGAAAGCTAACAAGGTGGCGTATTCTCTAAGTAGAAAGGACCCAATAATTCTATCATCAATGAGAATTGGGAAGGATCCAATCTTCTTAGATTTGATGAAGACGGACATCAAAATCAAAAATAAGGGAAAATAATCAATTCTTTCACAAATGATTGCATAATTGTCTCTTTTGGAAATGTTAAAGGATGATCGAAAGGATGATGTGAGAATTCTGTAGAATGTGGAGGCTATCAGAAAGGGGAAATCCTCAGAGTGAAATGTTAATGAAGAAGGAATTGTATGATTTGTGTAAAGATTATGTGTTCTATCATTTATAAAGCTAAAGAAGTAACTTTGGGATGATGAACATAGTTCAAATTTATCTATTCACCCATGAAACAAAAATATGTATCGAGATCTCTAAGAGCATTATTGGTGGGATAATATAAAGAAGAAAATCACTAAGTATACATCAATGTTCCTAGTGTGACAGTAAGTGAAGGAAGAGAGGTAGAGGTCTAAGGGGATGATGCAACCATTTCCCATACCAGCCTGGAAATGGGAGAACATCACCATGGAAATTGTCACCAGACATCCGAAGACATCCAAAGGAAACAATACAATCTGGGTTGTTGTGGATCATCTTATAAAGTCTGCACACTTCATTGAAATTCAGAAGGATTTCACATTGGATAAATTGACACAGATATATATCAGGGAAGTGGTAAGGCTGAATGGAGTACGAATATCTATTGTATCCAATCGAGATCCAATATTCCCCTCTATGTTTTGGAAGAGTCTTAAATATTCTCCAGATACTGAACTGAACTTCAGTATCTCCTATCATCCTCAAACAGATGTGAAATCTAAGCGAACTATTCATACATTATAAGATATGTTAGTTTCATGTTCATGGACATTAATAGAGGATGGTATCAACATATTCCTATCGTTTAATTCCCTTATAAATATACTTTACACTCAAGCATCTGAATGGAACCTTATGAATCCCTATATGAGAAGAGGTGCAGAACACCAGAATGTTGGGACGATGTCTGTGAGCGTAAGCTACTAGGACCAGAAATGGTCAAATAAATGGTGGAGAAGCTGAAAACCATTCATAAGAACATCAAGGTAGACCATAGTCGATAGAAATGTTATACAGATAACCGTCGACGAGACCTTGAGATTAAAATTAGAGAAAGGGAATTTCTATGCTTATCTCCACGGAAGAAGTTCATGAGGTTTCGAAAGTAGAGGATGTTATGTCTTAGGTATATCGACCCCTTCGAGATTCTTGATCGTGTCAAGGATGTGGCCAATCGACTTTCACTTCCACATACAACGGCCAAAGTACATGATGTATTTCATGTATTCATTTTAAGAAAATTCAAACCATACCCTTCACAGGTACTCTCATCAGAGGTATTAGAACTAGAGGATGATCATTCTTATGAGGAGAAACCAATGAAGATATTAGATCATAGAGAAAAATTTCTAAAAATATTTCAACTCCCCTCATCATAGTGATATGGAAAACCACATGTTTGAAGAAACAATGTGGGAATCAGAGGAAGTGATGATGCAAAGTTACCAACATTTGTTTTAGTGTGGGAAAATGAAATTTCGAGGATGCAATTTCTTAAGGGGGGGTGATTGTAACAATCCAAAAATTTATTAATGAAAATTTATCCTGGTCTATTTAAAATTTTTCTTATTGTTACACACTTATTTGGTTCTATGTTTTGTTTTTTTAAAATACCGTTATGAATTGTGACCATTTTTAATACAGTTGTTTAATAGTGATCACATGGCTAGTATAAGTATAAGGCTTTAACATATCTAATTTACTCACACAAAGGAAGTGAATGCCTCATCCAGTTTACTTACCCCCTATGAAGTCCATTTGTCGGATCTTATAAAGGAGGTGATGTCATTGGGATTTTCTCTTAACCAAGCCCAATCAAAGCTTGAATATGTTAAGCTCTAGTGGGACCGCCTATGAGATAAGTGGATGTTGATTGAAATTACCACTCGAGTAAAGTTGTCCATGCCACCCGAAGAGTCTATCACCATCACACACCTTACCCTAAGGTCTTATGTGGGTGTTTTAAGGGTTTATGTAACAATACCCTAATACTATGATTATGTGCATTATTCTTGTATAGAGAATATATATTCTTTTTATTATTTTACATTGTAAATAGTTATTAAAAGAAAAAATAGTATTTTAGTTAATATTCAACTAAGAAATCTATATTGATGAATTAATAGTTTTTTGAATTAAATAATATTTTAATAAATTATCATTATTATTATTAAATTAATTTTTATTAAATTTAAATTATCGTACAATTTTATGAATTCAATTGTAATTTTTATGAAGGTTTGAAAGCTGTTTCTGTCAAAACCTGTGAATTTTCGATAAATATCGATTATTATTTAAAAAGTAAAAATTCACATATTTAGAAAATTATTTAAATAAAATGAATATTATTTTGGGAATCAGGACATCTAAATTTTCCAACGGTTAATATTTCAAAAAAAATCGAGACAGTAGAAATTTTGGGAAACATTTAAATACCGTTTAACTATATAATGTGTTTTATGACATCATAATGACCCAATAGTGATGTAATAAAATCCTATAAACATTATTTTCGGCCAATATATGTTTTAACATTAAAATAATGTTCTTTTGTGTTTGTTTTATTCTTTTTACAAAGCTTTACCGGACCCTTCAAGGTTTATAAAATATTTTCCCTTGTTAAATTGTTTTCCTTGAGAGTGTGTCTCACCTTCACATAAGCAACCCTATTAATTTAAGAATTTAGGCCATTGACTTTATAAAATATTTTTTTCCAATTCCCATTGGCAAAAACCATGAGCAAAAACCATGGGTTGGGTTGTGGTTTTGATTAGTTTAATGTGAGCTGTCTCAATCCTAAATAATAATGAATTCTCTCCCCTTTCCTATATAAACCCACCCAAGATCCCTCTTACTCTTCACTCAAAGCCTTTGGATTTCAACCAACCCTATCCCTAATCTGTATATAATCCTCCCAACATGCCCCAATCTCCCATGAAGTCTCTATCAAGCCCCTCCCAAGCCATTCGTATCTCACATCCAAGTAAGGAATTTCTTCCTTTCTATTTTTTTTCCTATTTTCTTTAAGTTATTATTCCCTATTGTTTTCAATTAAAAATTTTTGGGTATGATTTCTATCCTCTCCCATAATGCCCTATTTTGGTTTTGAGGATGGGATAACCCTTTTTATCTAATTAATTTTTCCAATTTACACCTGTTACCATTCTGAAATTTTGTAAGGAATTTCTCTCTTCTCATTTACATTCAAGTAATTATTTTGAATCATGGATATAAAGTCCAATAAAATTGTTGGAACATGTATCTATATGACCCCTTACTGTCCATTTCATATGAATATGACGAGACTCCTCTTTATCTCTCATAAACCATTTTTATGAGTTATTATGTGAGGCCGTTATGCAGCCAAAATTGCACCGTGATTTTCCAAGCCAAAGTCATTGTGTAGTGAATACCATTCCCATTTCTCTATCAAGGGTATTCACCTTTATGCACATTTAATTATTGTTTAAAGAGTCTCATGTATTAATTCTACACTTCTTTATCATATAATTAATTATTATGTTTAATGAATCCATGTTTTATGATTTATGTGGCACACTTATGCATGGAATGAAATGATTAAGAAGGGTGCTTCCTGATAGTGATCCAATGCATTGGATAAAGTATAGTATCATGATACGTCATGTTCCATGGGTTTTGAATCATTCTAATTCAAGTGTAGGGAGGGTTTACTTGTGCTTCATGAAAAATGAGGATTTACTCATGCTCCATGTGCAATGAGCCTTGGCTCATGCTAATTCCATGTTAAGTGTTGTCGCCACATTTCCACGTTATGATTATCATGATTTATCATGACTTTATGTTCATGTTTCTATTATTATCCATTTATATTCCTATTTTCTAACATTTATTTTACTCCTCATGTTATTCCATGTTTATTCCTTTACAGTTCATTATATCCCACCCTTCTCTTATGCATGTCCTCAGGTTATCCCATGCAATGCTAAGTACGAGGGAATATAGTGTCCATGTAAAGGATGTTTTCAAAAAATATGTTTTATTTAATGTTTTAAGTTGTTATATAATGATCCAAAGCCACACATACACTATAACTCTTGATCTTATATGTTGTATCAAGTTAATTTTATTTAATAAATCACATTTTAGTGTGAAATAAAGAGAAGGGTTTCCTTAACATTGAAACATTTAAATCATAATTTACGAAATGGTATGATATTAAACAAAACATAAAATATTATGAAAATAATGGGATTAATTATATAACATGAAAAAGGTTGGATATACACCAAATAAAAGTATATTAGAGGATATTAATAAATAAGTCTCAATGGAATGTAAATTGAGTGATAATTCACTCATCGTAACCATACTTTTTGTTGTGTTGTATTTTTCCTCTTGTATAGTGGTTTTAAATATGTTAATAATTAATATAATGAAAATAATAATGATTTTAGTATCTTATATTAAAAATATTATAATGTTTTATTACCCATTTTTGAATAATCATTCTTTATTTTGACTATTTCGTGTGTTAATTGCCTAGTTTTCTCAAGTATGCTTTCAATTGATGTTTTTTGTTCATATTAATTATATCATGGTTGAATCATATATATAATTTAAACCATGATTTAATTATAATAATTTTCATTAAATATTTATTTACAGGAGTCCATAATATTTGGTGATTAGAAATGAAGTGCCCCATTCATGGAGATGGTATGCCCTACATACGCACGAACACAACATTAATTTATTTACTGTATTAAAAGAATGAAATCAAAATGATGAATATTTATATTATTATTAAAGTATCATACCTTTGTTATATATGTTAAATAAGATTGTTAAAACCATCCTTTATTGCAGAACCCCTGGGTTCAGGTACATAACCCCTTTCCTCAAGTTTTTTAATTAGTGTGTCTTTAATAGAGAGTTTCCATAAAAAGGGAGTTTCCGTAAGGTTGGGTGTTTCCATAACGTTGTTTGTTTCCATAAAGTGGATTGATTCTATAATTTGGGGGTGTTTCTATAATGTGGGTTTTCTCCATAATGTGGGGTGTTTCTATAATGTGGGTTGTTTCCAAAAAGTGGGGTGTTTCTATAAAGTGGGATGTTTCCATAAAAAATGTGTTTCCAAAAAAAAGTGTAATGGTGAAGGATAATAGTGTTTGGGGGTTTTATAAGGAGTTTTGGGACCAAAAGGAAGGTAACACTACTAATACACGATTGTCCCAATCCGTGAGCTCAAACCTTGCGCAAAGGTCAAATATAGATCCTATTTTCTATGAGCTTAATCCTTTTTCTATATAATTTCGTTTGGGCATCAAAACTAAACTATTTTGATATTAATCTCCTTGGATGCCCGAAGAACCCTCCCCACATGAGGTATATCAAACCCAGAGCCTTCCCTTGGTCACTTCGAGTCCGATTCTTGAGGTATTCCACCATTCTTTCTGGATTTGTCATGTTTTCTTAGATCTAGTTAGATATACTTCTCCAATCTCCATTATTTCTCATATCTGAACCTATAGTAGGTATATATAAGTTTCAATATGGTAAATAATTCAGCATTCAGTCGTGATATTGTTAGGATAAGAGAACAAAGTCCATTCCGGGAGAATCGACCCGCTTTCTTGCGCGTTCTTCGTTTGCTATCTAAGTTTCATCAAAATATTTAACGTATGTGGCTTCAATAACATCTCATCTTTCTGGAATTTATTTTATTAGATTCAAATTCTGTTATTTATTGTGAAGTACATGGGAAAATCTTCATTTGTGATGATATATGGTTTTTGTGAAATTGCATGATCTTGGTGAATAGTTGTGAAAAAGGTGGTTCAATTTCAGGAATTTAAATTATGGAATTTATGTAATTGCTAAATGGTTTATGAAAATGATATTTTTATTAGAAATGGTTTTCAATAAAAATGTAGTTTTATTGAAATGGTTTTGAATTGAAATGGTTTGGAAATGAAATCGTTTTGAAGGAAATGATTTTCAATATAAACATGTTTTTAATGAAAGAGTTGTTTTGGCATGATCATTGGTAATATGTGGTGTGTATTCATGTTGCATATATGGGGAATGTTTCAAATATGACATTGTGCCCAGTTCCAAAGTTTTAATGGAACATGGGATGTTTATACATGGGGCTTGGTTGAAATATGACCTTGTGCTTTGCGCCAAAGGGTTAATGAAACATGGGAAACAATTACATTGTGACGACCTGGTAGATCGATGAGAAACTGCTCATGAGTAGAGAACTGTAATAATGTAGCAGCTTGATTGGTTGCATGTGTTTGAGGAATGTTTGGGTATGATGATAATGGGATATTGTGAAATTTTTGTAAAGTTTGTTTAGTTATTTTTCTGAAAAAATATCTTGCTGGGAAAATTGGTTTCAATTGCACTTGTATTCTTTTGGTAATGAATGATTTTGGAAACTTTTTTATATTTAGTTATAAACTGTTTTTGAGTAATTTTTTGATATAAACCATTTTATATAAATTTTTCCAACTCTTATATCTTAGTGTCATGAGTAGGGAAGTCATTGGGGGAAAACCTACTGAGTTTTATATTCACCCCTTCTTTTATTATTTTGTGCTTTTGTATATGTTTTCTTCCGGGAGAAGGGAAGAGGCAATGTTTCAAATGTGTTTAGAATTTCCTTGTGATGTTTCTACTGTTTGGATATTTTTGGATCTTGGAGCTTGTGGAGCATGGAGTCTTGAGGGCTTTAGAGAGTCTTGTGTAGTCTATCCACTGTGTACTTTGATACTTGGTTTTTCTTCTACTGTTTCTTAGTAGGATGTGATTTTGAGATACATGAAGTTTTTGAGTTGTATTCCATTTTTTCATGCATCATATAGTGAATGTTTTGTTGTGGTTGGTAGGTTTATTGGTTTATTTCTTAAAAGGTAAATTATCCCCCACTTGTATTTGAAACCTTTCAGAATTTATTTTCAGCCTTTGGCATCTTGGGGAAGTTTATTAAGGCTTGGTAATGTCTCTTTTGACTCTCTAGCCAATGAGAATTTGAAGGTCATTAAAAATGGAATCGACTTGTTCTGTACATTCCAAAAAAGTAGTCATCGATGTTCCAAGTTTTGGAGATGAAATCCGTTCATTTATATTCCTTGGGTGGTAATCTTAGAAAGGAGTAGGATTTTTTGAACTTGAAAGGTATAGGAAAAGTGGACATTGATAAACCATTTATGTTATACATCATGTTACTAGGGGGTGGGTAAACAAGTGTTTGGAGTCACTTATAGGATTTTGAAATCTCATTGTCACGGGTCTAGCCAATGAGTCTAACTTGGAATGCATTGTAGTGGAATGAATTCCCACTAGGAGTGAATACATCATTTTTAGGAATGATTCATATTGAAAAAATGTGTTATTTTTTGAAAAAGTATTGATTTGTTTTTCAAATGAATGATTAAGAAAAAGAAAATTCTTATCATATTTTGAAAAAGGATTAATTTTCAAAAGCAAGTGAAGTGTTTTAACAAATGGTTGAATAAGGAAAAACAGTTTTTTTGGAAAACAATATTGTGATAGTTGATGTGATAGAGTTTGAAATGCTATGCCAATAGTTTCTAGAGAGTGAGATTGATAGAGGTTGTTTTTTTTAAGAAATGGAACATGGTAGGCGTTGTACAAACTAGTCAGAAGGGGCTGTTGAAAATTTGGTTTCACCTGATCCATAGGTGAACCACCAGTTGGTCCAAAGCATTGCTCAGTATTTCCAAACCATTGAGTTGAGACTGCTATCAGATACTCTATTTACAATATCGGTCTATGCTTAAAATCCATGTGGAGGAAGTGTGATTTTCTTCACTAGAGGAGCTAAGAATTCCATCACTAAGATAAAGAATAAGCAGGACACCTATTCTCTATGATTAAAACATGAGATGATTTCATCTATGAAAAAACTCCAAACTCCTATCGTTGAAATAAAATTTCAAATATTCATGTGTAGATCTTGTCCTATAGTTATTAATAGAGGTGAGTTGAAATGGGACTTCTCGATGCTGGAGATGGATTTTTATGACGTAATACTAGGAATGGATTGGTTGACAATGTTTAAGGATCAAATATACTTTTATAGGAGAACAACCAGTTTCAGGACTGAGGATGAAATCGAGAATCTCTTTAGAAGAGATAGGATTGTAAAGAAGGGTGCAAAGAGCATGTTGGCACCAATGGTGGAAACAATATCTTGCCAGTTGGCATCATTGACCTTGGAATCAATTGAAGTGATCGAGGAAAATAGTTTTCCATCTGTTGTTGATCAATTTCTAGATGTTTTCCCAATAACTTCTTAGGATTACCACGCCTAAGAGAAGTGGATTTTAAGATTGATCTCTTTCCGGGGACCATTCTTATTTCTCTTCCGTCTTATAGGATGGAACCAACAGAGTTAAATGAATTTAAAGTGCAGTTAGAGGAGATGGAAAGAAAGGGTTTCATTTGACCAAGTACATCTCCAGGGGAAGAACCATTTTTGTTCATAAAGAAGGCAGATGGAACTCCTCAGCTGTGTGCTGATTATTGTAATCTTAACCAAGTTAAAATAAAGAACAGATATCCACTTCCACATGTTGGTGATATGTTCGATCAATTAAGGGGAGCTCAGTGGTTCTCCAAGATTTAATTGCGATTAGTATATCACCAATTGAGAGTTCAAAAAGAGGATATTCCAAAGATAGTTTTAAGAAGTATATATGGCCACTAGGAATATTTATTCATGCCTTTCGGTCAAATGAATGCACCTGTGGTCTTCATGGCATTGATGAATGGGATATTTTAACGATATTTGGATTCTTTTGTTGTGGTGTTTGTGGACATCATTTTGGTCTATTCAAAGACAAGGGATGATCATGAGGTGCACCTTGAAATAGTGTTACAAATCCCAAGAGATCATCATTTGTTTTCCAACTTTTAAAAGTGTGAATTTTGGATACAAGAATTACCATTTATTGACCATGTCATTTATGAGAAAGCCGTTTATGTTGATCCTGAAAAGATATAATCCATTATCTCTTGGAAACCACCGAAGAATGTTTTCTAGATAAAAGGTTTTCTTGTTCTACATAGTTACTACTGATGCTTTATTCATGATTTCACATGATTAGCATTACCAATGAATACTCTAACAAAGAAGAATTCTCCATTCCAATGGACAGAGGAATGTCAGAATTCTTTCTAGGAAATGAATGTTCATCTTACATCAGAACCTATCTTGATCTTTCTGGAATTAGTACAAGGGTATGTGGTGTATTGTGATGCTTCAGGATTAGGGCTGGGGTGTGTTCTCATGAAAAGAGATTATGTGGTTTCTTATGGTACAAGGAAGTTTAGGTTACATGAGAGGAATTACACAACATATGATTTAGAGTTAGCTACAGCCGTCAATTCATTGAAAACAAAGATACACTATCTCTTTGGTGAGAAAATTACTATTTTTACATATCAAAAAATCTTGAAACACATTTCCTCACAGTGATATTTGAATATGAGGTAAAGAAGATAGATGGAGTATCTCTAAATGTTTGACTTCGACTTGATGTACACACTGGGGAAATGAAATTCGGTGGGGGATACATTGATTAGAAAGTCATATGATCAGTTGGTGAAAGAAGATTTAGATGAATGTCAGTTGATGTCAGTCTTAGCCAACATGCATGTGGAATATGAAGACTAAGGTGATGTTACTGTTTTCTTTTCAGCTACACTTATTCCCAATTTAGTAAAAATGATAAATGAGGCAGAATCATATGATTTAGAATGTCTGGTTGTAAGTTCAAAACTTAATGGTGGGGAGACCATTGAGGGATGGAAACATGATGGGGGTTCAATTTTGTGTTTCAAATATCAGATGGTTGTACCTATGGTTTTTCAGGAAAAAATCGTTCATGCTTACCACCATTCGAGATGGGATGTACGTCTCGGTACATAGAAGATGTATAAGGCGTTGAAGGCACAGTTTTGGGGGAGCAACATGAAAAGTATGGCGGACGAGTTTGTCTTGTGGTGCTTAACAATTCAGTAGGTTAAAGTAGATCATCATAGAAAAGCTATTATATTACAATATTTGCCCATCCCAATCTGGAAATGGGATTAGGTTGCCATAGATTTTGTTACAGGTCTTCCAAAAATGGTCAGGACACATGATGCCATTTGGTTAATAGTGGATCATCTTACCAATTCGGCCCACTTCATATTTATTCGTGAAACTGATATGGTGAAAGATCTTTCTGAAAAATATATCTGAGAAGCAGTAAAGAGGAATGGTGTACTAGTGTCAATAGTCTCAGATAAACATCCATGTTTCACATCTCATTTCTTTAAATCCTTAGAGAAATCCCTTGTGACTCAGTTGACTATGAGCACAACATATCATCCTCAGACGGATGAGAAATTCAAGCGGACGATAAAAATGTTTGAGGACATGTTGTGGGCTTGAGTAATAGATTTTGGTGGCTCATGGGAGGATCATATACCCTTAGTGGAGTTCTCATACAATAACAACCATCTAGCCTCGATACACATGGATCCGTTTGAAGCATTGTATGGGTGTCCTCGTCATTCTCCACTGTACAGGGTGGGAATGAGAGAAACTTCATTAGTCGGGCCAAGCCTTGTCCAAGAAACAAAAGAGAAGATCCAGCTGATTAGAAAGAGGATGGAGACAACTCAGAGTCATCATAAATCTTATGCAGATCATCGTCGAAGACCACTGTCCTTCACAGTGGGTGATCATGCCTTCTTGAGGAACTCTCCAAGGCTTTGACATCGTCACTTTGGGAAGTAGGGAAAGTTATCTCTTAGACACATTATCCCTTTTGAGACACTGGAATGGGTTGGAGAGGTGGAAAATCGGTTGGCATTGCCACCACAGTTTAGTTTGGTGCATAATGTGTTCCATGTTTCCCAGTAGAAAAAGTACCACCCTAATCCTGACCATGTTATCAAATGGGACCACGTTTAGATAGAATCAGATGCATCAATGATATATATCCCAGTTTGGATCATGGATAGACAAGATAATGTCTCACGTTGGAAAAGCATCGGCCTACGGTGGGTTTTATGGCAACAAGATCCGATTTAGGAAGAGACTTGGGAACATGAGAAGAAAATTAAAGTGTAGTGGCCAAAACTCATTTGGGCTAGTGAGGGTTTTCCACTTTCCGAGGATGGAATGAACAATGGTGGGAAGAATTTTGTACCACTTGTTTTGGGTATATAACCCCTTTCCTCACGTTTTTTTAATTGATGTGTCTTTAATAGATATTTTCCATTAAATAGATGCTTTCCATAAAATAGAGAGTTTCCATAAAGATGGTTGTTTCCATAAATATGGTTGTTTCCATAAAGTAGGGTGTTTCTATAAAGTGGGTTTTTTCTATAAAGTGGGGTGTTTCTATAAAGTCGGTTTTTTTCCATAAAGTGGGGTGTCTCTATAAAATGGGATGTTTCCATAAAAAATGTGTTTCCATAAAAAGAGTAAATGTGAATGATAAGAGATTTTAGGGGTTTTATAAAGACTTTTTGTACCAAAAGGAAGGTTTCACAATCCATACACAGTTGTCCCAAACCGTGTGGTCAAACATTGTGCAAAGGTCAAATCTATATCTGATTTTCTAGGAGCTTACTCGTTCTTGCTCTATATATTTCTTTTTGGCTTTAAAACACCCCTATTTCGTGGATACACTCCCTATAAGTCTAGATAACCCTCCCCACACGAGTTGGAGCCTACCCAGAGTCTTATCTTGGTGATTTCGAGTCCGATTATTGAGGTATGACACCATTCTTCTCAAATTTGTATTGGTTTCTTTGGTCTTCTTAGATATACTTCTCTAATCTCCATTATTTCTTATATTTGAAACTCTAGTGGGTAGATCTGCATTTTTTGATGAAAAATAATTCAATGCTGACCCGTGATCTTACTAGGATAAGCGAACCAAGGCTGTTCTTAGATAATCGACCCACTTTCTCGTGTGTTCTTTGTCTGTTGTCAAAGATTCATCATATCCTTCAAGGTAGGTGGCTTCAATATCATCTCCACTTTTTGGAATTTATTGTCTTAGATTGAAATAAGTTTATTGATTATGAAATTCATGGAAAAATCTTCATTTCTGATGATTTATGGTTTTTGTGAAATTGCGTGATCTAGGTGAATAATTGTGAAAAAGGGGGATCAGTTTCATGAATTTAAAATTATGATTTAAAATTATGGATTTTCTGGAATTTATAAATGGTTGATGAGAAAGATTATTTCAATAGAAATGGTTTTCAATAAAAATGGTTTTCTATTGAAATGTCTTGTAATTGTAATGGTTTGGCATTGAAATAGTTTTGACAGAAATGGTTTTCAATAAAAAGGTCTTTTTATAGAAGGGTTGTTTTGGAATGATTGTTAGGAATATGTGGTGTGTGTTCATGTTTCATATACGGGGTTTGGTTGAAATATGACCATGTGTTCAGGGCCAAATATTTAATGGCACATGGGAATTTGAAACACAGGGCTTGGTTTAAATATGACCTTGTGCTCAGTGCCAATGTGTTAGTGGAACATGGGAAAAAATTACCTTATGACGACTTGATAGATCGACGATAAACCACTCATGAGTATGGAACTGTTATAACACATCATTAATGGTTTTTTGTATGGGTTTGAGGAATAGTTGTGTATGCTGGTAAAGGGATATTGTGAAATGGTTGTAAAGATTGTTTAGTTATTTTTCTAGAAAAATATCATGCTGGGAAAATTGGTTTCAATTTCACTTTTATGCTTTTGGTAATGAGTGGTTTCCAAAACATTTTTATATTTATTTATAAACCATTTTGGAGAAATAGTTTTATATAAATAGTTTTATATAATCGTTTCTAACTCTTATATCTCAGTGGCATTAGAAGGGAAGTCATTGGGGAAACCTACTCCGTTTTATACTCTCCCCTGCTTTGGAACTTTGGGGATTTTGCAGATGCTATCTTCCGGGACAAGGGAAAAATTAATGTTTCACATGTGTATAGCACTATCTCGTGATGTTTGGGATGTTCGTAGATTTTGGAGATTGGAGCTTGTGGAGCATGGAGTCTGGAGGTCTTTTGAGAGTCTTGTTTAGTCTATCTACTATGTACATTGATACTTTGTTATTATTCTGTTGTTTCTTACGTTGATGTGATTTTTAGATACATGATGTTTTTTGAGTTGTCTTCCATTTTTTCATGCATCTTATAGTGAATGTTTGATTATGGTTGGTAGGTTTATTGGTTTATTTCGTAAAGGGTAAATCACCCCCACTTGTATTTGAAACCTTTCAGCATTTATTATCAGACTTTGGCCTCTTGGGGATGTCTTTTAAGGCCTAGTAATGAATCGTTGTACTCTCAATCCTATGATAATTTTTGGGTCATTACATTTATATACACTTTGTATGGCATGAACAAGCCACATTGCTTTGAAGGGGTGGTAGTCTATGCTTCATGAAATGATATTATATTATTTACAAAAGATAGAAATAATAAAAGTATCTTTTAGAGAAAAATTGATGAAGAATAAATTCACTATAAATATAATATATAAGATATATAAACATACTTTACATCATAATTACCACAATGAGAGGTGGTAATAAGAAAAATGAACAATCATCGTTTCAGGAGGCAGTTGTTTTCCGTACACAGAATCAGTATGTTCATTACCCATTAGATAGAGGTTTGTGTAAGGTTACCTAAAAATATTAATATAAATAAATCCTATTATATTTAGGACACAATTTTTCTTATAAAATAATTTAATAATAGTAGTATAGGGAGTGAATAATTGAAATGAAACAGAAAATATTGATTGATGATGTAACCTCTTAATTAGTTAATTTTCTTGGTTTATAACAAAAGGATTACTTTGAAGGATTTATGTAAAAAGGGTGGCATCAAGTTCAAGGAGAGGGATATTTGGAAGATATTTTAGAATATACTAGATGAACCTCATAGGTTGGAGAGATGAGATGAAGTGTGAGAGGTGGTCAAATTTTATATGGAATGAAAAAGACTCACTTGGATTTTTTTAGAAATAAGTTAGGTGTACACATGTTCTTACCAAAGAAAGGTCATAAAACAAAAATAAATAAATAATGAATGTTGTATATCTGAGATAGGTCCATAAAATTTGTTTTTAACAATCTATTTGGGCATTTGGTTATCTAAGATAAAGTTTCATTCCTTTATTATGATTAATTTTTCATCAGTAATTATAATTAATTTTAATTAAATTCACTTATAATTTTGGTCAAAAACTAATTTGAAATTATTATAAATTATAAATTATTATAATTAAAAATATTTAATCCATTTTTCAAAATTACAATCATATAAGTGGTAAAAATTCAATTAAAATTCTTCCCATATGCGGGACGACAACACAAGTTTAAAAAATAAAAACATCAAAAAGATTACTTTGTTTTTATAATCAATTTCAAAGTGAAAATGAATATAATAACCTAAATTTGTTTAATTTATAAACATGTTATCTAGTTAAACTTTAAATCCAATATAATACATAACTCAACCATACAACTTAATCATATGAAAAAGCAGTTTTGAACTAAAATGCAGTATTTTTAACTATTCATTAAAAAATGACATGTTTTTGAAAAATATCTGAAATTTTCCAGAAGATAATTTTTATGTTTCTATTTAAAATATTAAGTTTATTTTTAAATATTATATCAATTAAAGTTTCAAAATTCCTATTTAAAATTTTTTGACCATTAAAAAGAGGTAAAAATACATTAATAAAAATATAATTTTTAAGTGCAATATTTGGGATGTTCATATCTTTTTCTTATCAAATCTATTAGATGAAAATAAAAAATATTATATTGAATTTATGATATATATATATATATATATATATATATTAAATTAATATCACACCTTAATTGTTGTTAATTAAATCTATTAGGGTAAAAAATATTGGGGAAAATAATATTTTCTTTTATATTTTATAAGTTTTCATTTTCATTTATCATTAGTTGGTAACCAATGAATTAATTTTATATTTATATTTTAATAAGTTATTTAATAATATTAATAAACTATAACATATATTATAATATATATCATATGATATTAAATAATAATATTTTAGTAATACCGTGTTATTTGGAGAAACATGGTCTTGCGTTTAACAGAAGCTATCGAGGAAGGTCGCTCTTCCATGCAACACAAGATAACTCAGTGTTTCATTAATTTAAATATATACCAAGTATTGAATATTTTTAATGTTTTGAATATATAGTAGAGTCTCTAGATATTACATTCCTTTATGTACTTGGTGATGCATGTCTTGCACACTATTGAATACAAAGTTGTACATTATAATTTTAGGGAGTTACAGAGAACCCAATAGAAATAATAAAGAATCACTACAATAAGAGGTGCTAGTGATGTTGGAATCCATCATCAAACTTTCAAGGAACACAATATTTATTAAATACATATATACTAAGAGAATAATATTTCAAGGAAATAAAGAGGAATGATTTTGTAAGAATATTTCTACCCTCGGTACCCTTAAAATATCCCAGAAATTCCAATATATAGGTCCATTTTCTATAAATTTAACTGTTTTTAAAATTAATTTTGACAATTCATTGTGTGATTTAGGATACTAAATTAATTTAATGACTGATTCCATTTATTCTTCTTTTCAGATGAGAGAACATAAATCTGACCATGTTATCATGTAACCCATCAATCGAGCCACCAGTATCCTAGTATGTGTGTTTGAGGATGACATGATAATTGTACAAGGTTACCCATTCTATATGAACATCTATATTCTCAACATGGAAGAAGGAAAAGGGGAAGATCACTATCCTATAACTCTAGGTTGGCAATTACTTTGGACTGCTAAAACCATAATAAATCTAAATGAGGGATCCCTTTATATTAATTTTGGTGAGAAAAAAAGTATCTTTAAACATCCATGACTAGATGAAACACACACATGAAGATAATTATGCTTCTTCATTAAATCGTTTTAGATGATATTCTTCTTTTAGGGAGGAAATTTAAATTTTTTATGATATAATCTGAGTAGGAGAATATTTAGAGTCGCCCAACATTATTGAAAACTATGTTTCTAAAAACAAACTCAATTTAGTAAAATTTGGGAACGATGAACATTTTGATGAAATCTATGAATATTATTTTGATGAATTACTCACCCATTTTACTAATATTTCTTCCTTACCTATGAAGGTTACTAACTCAGAGAACTCCCAACACAAATCATCCTGTGAAAACCCCCTAAACAAGACTTGAGTCACTTCTATCAAACATAAAATTTTCCTTCTTAAATAGAAATAAGAATATTCTAGTTATAATATTAAATAACATAGAGCCTATCCATGAAAGGAAAATTCTGAAAAATTATAAAACAAAATTCTAGGGAAACTAGCTAGACATTAGGGTACATCATATGGATTATCCATACAACCTAGATGAATAGAATTTTACTTGTAGACTAATAAAAAACAGTGAGATAACACTAATGAAGACTTAACTTTCCCCTTTTGGGGTTATAAAAAAGTAGAAGGAAGAAATTTAGGACCTAGAATAATATACAATATATCAGACACCAAAAGTATGAGTACCATTAAAATTGTATTTATGAAATTTGGATACAAAATTATAGAAAATGGGAATAATGAGTTAGTTCTAATAATAACTCCAAACAACTAGATGGTTTTCATAGATTATAGGATATTGGACCATGTAACAAGAAAAGACCACTTCCCCATACACTATTTGGAAAAAATGATAGAGATAATATTCAAGAAGGGACATTATTACTTCCTTATTGATTTTGTAGGCATTTTTAGGTTCATATTGCTTCTAGGGACCAAGAAATGGCCACTTTCATGTGTCCCTTTGTTAGGTTTTCTTAATGAAGGATACTTTTCACTCTTTACAATGACCAAAATACCATTGAATGATTCATTTAAAATATCTTGTAAGACCTGATTGAGAAATATATGGTGGAATTACATGATGACATCCCTATGCATTATACATGTTTTAGAAGATTGTAATTATTTTTGGAGAGGGATTTAAAAAATTTGTATTGATAAAAAATGGTTTAATATTTTGAAATGTTTCATTTTATTATAGAATAAGGAAATTACACAGGACAATAAATTTATAATGATTTAATTAATTTAGATAAAGCTGAATTTAATGTTATTTCCAAACTTCCTTAACCCCCATTATGAAACACAATAAATCATTTCCGGGACTTGGTAAAATATATTGATGTTTTTTGGGACATTAGAAATTTCTTCCCATTACTAACATTATGAATAAAGAAACATTTTTTGTTTTTGATTGTTAATTTTTTTAAAAGTTGAAAGAGTTATTGACCACTTCCTTCATTATCTATCCACAAAACAGAGTTCCACCTTAGAGATTCAGTGTGAGGCTTGAAATAAAGTTGTATTGGTTTTTCATTCCAAAAAAAATCATAGGATTCCAAAAGTGATTGACTACACTTTATATACCCAATAAATTTTATAAATTGACTATAAATAAATAGATAAGTAGTTTTTGTCTATTGTTGTAGATTTACAAATATTTAATTCTTATCTTATAGGGATTAAGTAAATTTTTATTTTGATCATACATCATTAAGATATTTAATAAAGAAAACATAGGCAAATACCAATGTAGTGAGATGGATGATACTGTTACAATAGTTTAACATGGAGATTCAGGGTAATAAGGTATTTGAAATTATGGTAGTAGACTACATGAGCTAAGAGCTTCACACTGTCGAGGTAGAACCAATCCCCAAGGCTAATCTTGACGATTCATTCCTTGTTGAGAAACATTATCACCCCACAGAAGTTCCCCAATACATAAGCATAGTAAAAAATATGGTAATATTAAAGGTACCCACTTTATATTATAGACTGTAAATATCCAAACCGAAATCTAAATCAAAATATTCTTTCCACAAGGACCATTACTTGTGGATAATTTTCAATGGAAATGTCATTAGAAGGTGCATACATGAGGAGGAAATGAACTATATGATTTCTTATTACTATAAAATTAAATGTTGAGGTCATTTTAGACATCAAATAACTATTATAAAAATTCTATAAGTTGGATTGGTTTGGCCATCAAATTTTAGAAATTCGCATAGTTTTGGAAAGAAATGTTCTCACTATAAGATTACTGGTGGGACTTCCAAAATATATGAGATATCCAAAATCCTTTTATTTTAGTTGAAACTTTGGAATTATGGATAATTTAATTCAAGGTCCAATTTCATTTTTCATTTAGATTCTCATACGTCTATTTTTTAGTAGATGATGTTTCTAAGTGGATTAAAGAAAAAATCTACCAGAATTGATGATTTAAAAATTGAGGTTGAGTCTCTAAAATAGAACATTTTTGAAGGTTTTAAATATATCAACATATAATCAGTTATCAAGTAACCCACTTCAATAACAACAACAAATAATCACAAATAAATAAAAATGAATTTAACTACAAAAATTATACCACCTAACGCCTATAGAAAAATGGATTCTCTAAGGTGTACAACAGGCATATAAAAAGAATTTTTTAGAAAATAGTGATACCTAATTAAGAAGACTAGAGTAAGAAATTAGAGGATAAACTATTTACATATAGAACTTCCCAAAAAACCCCATAATTATTTTACCCTAGATGATTTATTGTGGAAATAATTTTCACTTTCTTATTGTGCGGTTATACAATGACTAAATTAATGTCAAAAAAGTAAACATTGGGTCTAAAAAGGCTAGAGAAAAAAAGGATATTGTAAATATAAGATTTTTAGTAGATGAGAATGGAAAAACAATAGAACTAACTATGGTACAAGGAGGAAAATAAATCTATTCATGAAATGTTGATCCAACAAATTGAATTCCATGTTATAGAAAATGTTTTTTTTCATTTCTTCAAATATTACCCTCTTGCATTGTAATGTTTATTTCCAGTGGACTAGTCCCTGTATATTAACTAATACTATCCATTGGGTGTAGTTGAAATTGAAGGAGAAATTTCAAATAAACCATTCAAGGTTAATGTCCAATAATTAAAGAATTATTAGTAAGATTTCTAGAATGAACATGTGGATGAGTCAAAACTCATCCTTAATAATATTAATTAGAGCACCACCAGGTTGTCTCCTTCCATTATCTGGGTTTGGATTCCTTATTTTGAACTAAATTTTAAGAAAATTAAATCCCAAATTTGGTTGGAATAATTTCTTAACTTTGTGAGGGTGATTCAGATAATGTATTTTTAAAATGTATATAATATTATTTTTTTTACATTTTTTGTAAAAAAAGTATACTCTATTTTAAAACATTATTTGAGATGAATAAGAAAAATTAATGTATTTTTAACTCCATATGTGTGTGATGAACTTGATAATATTATTTAATCTCCAAAGATCAGATGATTGAAGAAATGTATTTATTTTATTTGGATATGATTCACAAATTGATCATGTCTTTTTACTAGAAATTGAAATTATGAACAACTAGTGACTATATCAAATTTTAATTCCTGTAACAAGAGGTTTATAGACCATTTTTAGATCAAATTTCGGATACCCTCACTTCATGAGTGATGTTTGGGGTTTGTTTTATAAATTCTAGATCATATCTTTATTATCTATTAAATCATTGAAAATTTGGAGGTTCTTTCAGTATAATTGAGGGATTCAATTTGTTATACCCTAAATTTTCCTTTAATCATTCCTTAAACAATAATCCTTAGTAATCCATTAGATAATACTAAATTACCTTAATGATTTATGACACATTACAAGATAAATTTTCCCGTAGTTACCCTTGATCTAAATACAACTATATGTTTGATTACAATACATGTGTGGGGGAACAGGGTATCCATGTGTTTGTATCTAGGAAACAGTCTATGATAAGGGGCCTATGGGAGGTGTGTGTCTCTATTTGGGGAATCATATAGAGGATAAATTGGAATGATTCACATTCTTTACATTCAGTTTTTATCATCACATGCTTAAGGGGAATTAGTTTTCAACATTACATATTATCATCCGAGAGATAGATGGCCCTATTCAAAGAAAATGGAATGAACATTATTCATTATCCACAAATTGAAAACTGATTTCCACTAAAAAATAGGATTATTATTTTCCATTTTTTTGATTTATTTCATGACCCTTTCACTGTGTACAATATAGTATATTTGGGGAAGTGTGTGTTATATCATATTTAGGGGAGATTGAGAGAGTTATTTTTTATAATATATTTGATAAATCATGAACAACATTTAATGATTAAAACCTTAAACTTTCCACCAAAGAATTTTGGAAAAGTTTCTCACCAACCTCAATCTCACTGAAAACCATTTTCAAAGACATCAAGATTAATTATTTTTTTATGATTCATGATGTGGTGAGATGAAAATTTCCCATTGCCTATTATTAATACCCTATTACCAAGTATAATAAATACTCCACATAGAAACATTTTCTTAAGTGAAGAGTGGAAGTGTACTACACGTGATGTATGTATCAACATGGATTTTGGATGTATTTTATGTGAATTGGAAAATATTGACCCTTTAAAATTAATCACATTTATGAATAAACATGTAATTTTTTGGAAACAATTTAATTTTTTTTCTCACTATCTAGATGACAGTTTTGAATTTTCACTGATCGTTTCTTTTCCATTCATTCACTTCCTTTTATTTAAATTAAACTTCCATTGAAAAAATGATTATTAACAAGGAAAATATGTATAAATTAATATCAATTATAAAATTTTCTGTGAGTGGAATAGTTTATATGTGGGGGAGTAATGTGAGAATAAATTTTTACATTTTTCATTAATCGTAAATACTCATAATTTAATATAATTCTTGAGTTTTTAAAGTTTTTGGAGACTATTTGATAAAATATAAATAATATGTAAATCAATTTTGAAAATTATTTTTTCATTCTTTAGAAAAAAACCAGAAAGTTTTTTTGTATTGTTCAGGAATTTAATCCTGCACTAATTTTTTTTGGCATTGTGCAGAACATAAAAAATTGATAAAGGAATGGATCGACCATAAATTTCATTCTTACAGTTGTTCTCATAATTGAAAAATTTAAAAAAATGGATCAAGCCTAAAAACTATTCCAATGGTCATCATAGCCACTAGAAAATGGAATGAAGTTTCTACATGATATAAACAATTGAATTTTGGATAATTCCTCTCACAGTAGATCATTCGATGCAGTCCCTTTTTATGGTTGATATGTGCCATGAAAATTCTATAATGGCAATCATCTAGAGGGTAAAAACCAACTAGAAGCACAAAAATGAAAAATTTTATGGAACATATGGGTATATAAAATAGTGAGTTATTGTGCCTTATATTTTACGAAATTTCCCCTACATATAATCATAATAAATATCAATACCAAAGTTTTGTAGAGGCATGGACATTCTATACAACAAAAGAGGAATCATATGCATCCTTTCTCAAGATTGGTCGTATAGATTGGCCATTACAACTTCTGGAACCGACCACAGATCTAAATATGATGGTCTATGTTGGATTAATTTGAACTTCCTTTCTATTGAACAAACACATGTACACTAAAAAAACCCCATTTCAACACCAACTATACCCAAGATCCATATGAGTGTCCCGCATATGAAGATTATATCCTCCCACAACCTCCAATAAAGTTTTATTATACCTATCCTCCATGAAAGATATAAACAAATGAAACCATGAAATTGTAGAACTACTACCATAAGGGAGATTAACCCCACAAATCATGTCACACTACTAATGAAGATGTTCTTGGATATGAAAGAAAAAGTTGAACCACGCGGAACCCGAAGATACCAACTAAGGTGAAACACCAATTGATCATAGTTCATAGGAGACTAGAAAACATTAGAAACAATTCCTTCTAGTTTAAGATATCATAGAAGATACCTTATCCTGAAAATAGAGCCATGTGATGAAGTTCCATTCTTCCATCCAAAGCTAAGGAGGTTAGTCCACACCAATGCGTTCAACCAGGAACCACTAAATCCAAAAAAATATTATCAATGCTAAAACAATAAATTGACTAATCTTGTATTTAGAGGTATCGATCATTCCACTATTGATTCTTGATGATCCACTAAACAAATATTCATGTGAAATGAGAGTGAATATCAATCTTGAATAAAAAAATATCATCAAATAAGCCACACTTAAAAAAATTATATCACCACTGTTAAATGACTGTTCAATTTCGATATCCAATGATAAAATGGGGAAAGGATATGATTTTAAGAGTAATTCGATGAAGTTTAGTAAATTATATATTATAAAGAAATCATAGATGAATGTAGTGATAGCTTAAACTATCCAAACCAAAGACCAATGATGGGAACCAACAACCAAGGACCAAGAGGTTTTCTTTAAAGACCATGGAAATAATTTCAATTCAATATTACCGGAACATGAAACAACTCACATGATGAATTTTTATTCCATTAAAGCAAAGTAGCATTAACCAATTTCTCCCTAAACAATTATGATGACCAATAATTTGACGAAAATGGATTATCATGAAATATTTGAAGTTCAATAACCCAAATAAATCTAGACCATCGAGATATGAATGTGTAACAAATAAAAGAAAAATAACTGGGGTTATAATTTTATGAGTGAATTGGGTATACTAGGTTTTTTAGAAAAGAAATCATTACTTTCATGAGGTAGGTGTGAATGATCAGAGAGTATCGATATAGAAAGAGGAGTATGGAAAGATATAGAGTTGTTGAATAGATTAATAAGAGATATTATTTTTTAGCTTATATTTTCCTATTTATTTTCCAAATATTGTTTAAATTTACATTGATGGAACACTAGTATAATGGTGGAAAATCCTAGGTGATCTCTGAAACCCCTTTTACTATTTTTTTCAATGAAAAATTATTCTTTATTTAATTCTGTAGAGGTGTCTGGATGCATAACATTTGATAGTCTCGTATTTAATTTTTCATTTTAATATCTATTTTCTTCTTCAAATGGTTTCACACAAATGATACTTTGGAACCCCATGGAATATGATAGTTAATATTGGGATGTTCCAAGTTCTATTAGTTGTATCAAATCACTAGGCCTGGTGAATATTGTTCGAAACCAAAATTTCTATAAAAGGATAATAATTGATATTTCCTTTTTGTATAGAATGACTCTGAAGAAAAATTGATTAATGATTCATCGGTTATTGAGGAGATTTATCCCTATTTTGGAAACAATATTTTAATATTTTTATTTTAAACAAATCAATTCCATCCACAATTTTCAAACATTTGAAACCCCCTAAAAAAGGTAACACATATAAAACACTAAATTATCGAGAGACAGCATGAGTCCCACTAATACTACATTTAACTCAGGTTAAAAAATCATTGCTTTGTGCCTCACGATAGCTATTCATCTTCTATTCACCAATATATATCAAAATAACCTTCTATCATGTATCTTTTTTTCATCAAAATATAAGGATAGGGTATAAAAAGTCCATGCCTCATTCCACCTAATTATAGCTATGATCAGGGAATAGAAATAATTGAGTGCTTAGATACGTGGTTAACAATCTTCCTTAGACCCAATTTGTATGAACTAGGAAACCTGAGATATTGGGCACTTGAGTATTAGTATTACTAAGAAACCACTATTCCATGCCCTCCCACCAAATTTCTAACATTCCTAGGTTACCTACGTAAGTTTCCACTTCACCCAGGACTCTATCCTAGGAACCCATTTTGCTAGGTTACCTATTAGGGCATGTTAGACTCATTTTACATCATATGATTATAATACTAGAAGAAGGAGTGAGGATATGGGGGCCTTAATTATGATGAATATATGGGGTGATTGAGAAGTAGTGTCTTGGTTCAACTCACTGGATATTGGAGGGTGGTGATAGTTAGAATCGTACAACTGAATTGAAATGTATAAGTCTAAATTAGTAAAATAATTGATGAAGTATATATATATATAAAAATAATTGGAATAAAAATAGTGTACGGGAGGTGATAATTGAGGCATTGGGAGTCCATGACTACATGATGGTCTATTCATGAAGAAAGCTAAGGTGAACAGTAATCCAATATGATTAGATGGATACAGAGACCATAAGAAGCAGTTGGGAACTCCTATATAATGAATTTTTGATCTATTTATTGGATATAAATTCATCAAGTGTATCATTAGGAACACTAAATTTTATAGTCATATTTAATTCATTAAGTAATAATAAATAACCACTCCCCCATTTATTATTACCTAAGTATGAACCACATAATTTTTATGGCTCACATGCTCTATTTTCTTCCTGATCATTTTATCTATTGGTTATTGTCTTAATAATTTAGATTTTTTTAATTACAAAGTGGAGGCATGTGTTTGGGTGACTATGAAACACTAGATTTCATAGTTTTGGTTTTATTGAAGATATTTTTCTTCTGTGCTTCATATTTTGGTGAAATATCATACGATGGTTGAACTGAATAGTTCACATGGACACAAAAAATATGGATAAAAGCTCATGGATAGAGTGATTCCAGAGGATTATGACCTGGTTAATGTGTTTCAAATATATTTTCAATATCATCATTAATGCCTTTTCATTTTATTAGAATAAATGTTTGTAGTTTATGTCCTTTAATTTCATGTTATTTTAAAGAAGTGTGTGCTAAAAAATTATGTTGTGATGGAGTCCGATGGGTGTAAGGACCAAGTGGAAATTTTTCATGGAATGAATTTTTGGGTTATGGAAGCTAAAATTGGAGGATTCCCTTTTGGTGAAGGACCATGAACATCATTTATCTAGATCTATGGAAAATGTTATGAATTCAAAGTAATGGGGGAGGCTTGAAAAGAAAGTACATGGGTTGATGTTGATTCCACCTACTCGAAATGTGTCATACCGAATCCATGACATGATGATGACATTGTAACTCATGAATATATTATATAATAAATATAAGAAGCTAGAAAACTTGAAAAAAATGTTTTTACTACAACAAATATTCACCATGTTAATTTTTGGAGGAAAATATTCCACTAATCATATAATTAAATTGCATGTCATTCAAATTATATTGTACTTAGTGAAGGTTGGATTTAAGAACCTGGATTGCATATATTTCTTACTTTCTTAACTCACAGAATCATGGGATTGTATCATGACCATTGCGCGTAATTCTAATTTAATGGTAGAATTTAAGTTCATAGATGTTCAAAAAATAATCATGAATTCAGAGATTTAGTAGAGGGATATTTAGGAATCCACAACCAATACATACAACTTCGATGGGAGATGACATTCTTCTAGATAGAAAGTTTATAAAGGAGGAAAAGGAAGGAGATGTTAGAGTAGGAAAAGATTTGTGTATAGTGCTCCCATGTGATAACATTAGGAGATAAAATTCTAGATCATGAATGATCATAGTAAATAGATAAAGAAATATAAAAGGAATGCCTTTATAGAAGGATATTTGAATACTTATTAGAATATAAGAATTGATGACTTCCAAGTGTTGTTAGTTATTTTTGGGATATTCAGTGATAGACTCTATGGATTCATTCCATTCTACATTTGAGAGATGGATTATAAATAACTATACCCACAAAAAGATTGTGAAGGTGAATATTGAAGATTAAAATTCTCTCAAGATAGTGGTGAAAGGTGGTGTTTTGGTCTAGAAATGAAATGAAATAATTATGGAGTTGGAGGATGTAAAATATATTTCATGACTATGAAAAAACATAATTTTTAATGTGAAACTTGATTACAGGAGTTTCTATTCCCAAATGGTGAAAGAAAAATTTAATATAAATCAATAGTCATTAGAAGAGGGGTGAAGTATTGGATACTCTACCTAAGGAGTTAAAAAAATAGAGTAATGCATGGTTGAGAGTTAACTTCAAAATATTTATGGCATGATCATATTGCTCTCCCTAGTGATAAGGGGCATAAAATACTTGATATAAAAGGATTACTAAAGGCTATAATCATAGTGTAAAAAATTGAGAGGATTGTATCCATGGAATGTAGTAAAATATATCCTTCTAGATGGATGGTAAAACAATAAAGCATAATAATATGGAGCTAGGGAACACAGACATATAAGGACCCTCATTGTTGAATTCTCCTGAAGGGTCACTCCCCTATACGACATTCAGAAATAATTCCACATGAAATGTGTGGGTGTATTTTCTATGGAACAAGATTGAGGTTTTTGGGATACCAGTAAAAGGAGGTCTATTGTTGATAAAGAGACTATATTGAAGTTGAAGTGATTATGGTTATAAAATGGTAATGTTTATGAATGAATATATTTCTAGTTTCTCTACTGGTTGAAACGGTTTTTATTTGAGTAGTCAATGCCAGTGATTCGAAAACATAATGGAGTCAGAGTTAGTATAACTTTGAAACTAATACATAATGAGAGAATTATGTAAATTGACATGGGTTACCTTAAATATTTTTGGTAGAGGCTATTAATTATTTACATACATGATTAGGTAGAGTCTTTCATATGAAATAAGAAAAGAAATTTTAGAAATTTTTTAGTATAGAAGGAATATTTATTTTAATCACCTAAATGTCTTTAGAGCACTATACTACTCCCATAATGATTCCATGGAACAAGTAAATCTTGACGAAAAGCCTCAAGTGTGTTAATTTATTAGAAATGGTTACCAAGATTATATATTTCAACTATGAAAAAATTACTCCTGAAAAGTCATATGATGTCGAAATGGGATCTTCAATTAAGATATTTTATAGAAGGATCATAACAAGATCGGAATTCTAGGAGGGAGTAAAGAATCATTGGAAGATGATGTTATGTTAAATGGAAAATTTTCAAAGAATCTAGTGATCATATCAGGATTGGAATTACTAGAACATTCTATGGAATTATTGGAAGTAGGAGATCACATTCAAATGATATTTCCCATTCCAGGTGTTTCATAGAGTTCAAGGATTATGGGAGAGAAATCACCAAAATTCTATACTCCAAAATATGTAGTACTTGAAAGAGATTAAGAATAGGGGAATCTATTGGGATCTTATTGAGAGAGATTTCTAGTACAAAGGTATGATTACTGAATGAAATACATTCTTCTAATGAAAAATGGAATTCCTTAGATCCCAGAAGAGGAGAGGAGTCTAAAATATTAAAAAAAGCACTTTCCACAATGAGGTCGAGTGCATGGTGAAAGTTCCATATGCAACAGTTATTGGATGATTTATATACACCATTGTTTGTACTCGTATGGAAATTATAAAAGTAGTGGGATTCAACAATGGGTTAAGTTGGACTCCTAGAAGATAGAACTATGATCCTTTAATATAAATACTCATGTAATTGAAAGGCTATGAAAGAATATAATTTTTCATCAGAATAAATGAACTTTTTTAGGGTTTAGTATACCTGTATTTTGGAGTAGATTCAAACACATGGAATGGAACAACCTGTTATGTGTTTACTTTTGGAAATCAAATTGTGATTTGGATGTGAATGCTTCAATTAGCAATTGAAACATCAGCAACAGAAGCAGAGTACATCACCTTTATGGATATTGGGGATGATTTTATTTAGTTGAATGGGGTACAAGAGTATCTTGGAAGTTGACTTAAATCTAAGATGTTGTTTTATAACTGATAAATCATGATTCAATTAGAGGGAAATACTACATTTCATTCTTTAATAAAGCACATTCAGACGAACTTCCACATTATTTTGATGTTGTTGGAGGATAGAGTGTTACACCTATGAAATAATGGAGTACTTCTCAGTCCAGTCGAAGTGTTGATGAAGGTGGATTACAAGGATATAATGGGTGTGATGTTGTGTCTTAGTTAAAATTTTATAAATAGATGGTATTATTGGGGAACTATATATAATGTTCATTAAATTCAAAGGAAGAAATTATTTCAATGTAGATAAATGACATCATCCGAATGGAGTCTTCATATGAATCTCAAGTGAGGGATTATTGGAGTATGTGATATTTTATAATGGAAAATTAGGACAATTGAAGTAGAGAAGATCCTTAGGCCTTGATTTTGATGATTGTATGAGGTGATAGAATGACCCTGGATGGGTTTAGTTCACTAGATACTAGAAGTATATGGAATACAAGGGTGTTGAATAACTTAACACTAAAAGTATAAATTATAAAATTGCATGTTAGAGTGCATATCAAGAGAAATATTATGAAGGGTTATAGTACACTAGAATAACCTGTTGAGGAAGTGGGAGTTAGAGAATACATAGAGATCTAGCCATGAAGATAGGATAAGGTTAATAGTGAACTAGGAATATCCTATGTCAGGGGTGGATGGGAGAATTGGATGGGAACTCATACATAATTCATTGTGTGATCACTTTTTTTGAAGATCAATTCATCAAGTAGATCATTGAGAATACTCAAAATTGTAATCATATTTACCTCTTAATGTAATGGTAAAACAACATTCCCCTATGAATTAGGATATAAATTTGAATCAAATATTTTTTATCATTATCATCCTTTATTTTCATTCTTATTATTGCATCTATTATATCCTATTTTCATCATCCATATCTTTTTAATTAAATTTTGGTGGAATGGGTATATTCGATATCTAATCTCTCGATGACATAGTGTGGGGATTTATCTGAAGACTTTTCTTCCATACATTAGGTTTTGGTGAAATATATTCTAATGGTTTAACTGGTAGGTTCATGTGAACACAACATCACCTACCTAGGAACCCATTCACCTAAATAACATTCTAGAATCCCATTTACCAAGGACACCTAACTAGGTGACCATCTTCCAAATCACCGATCTAGGCATGCATTCACCTAAGTCCCCTACATGAGTGTCCATTCCCATAGGTAACTATTAGAGGTTCTCATTCACCCAAGTTACATACATAGGTTCCATTGACCTAGGTCACCTACCTAGGAACCCATTTTTTCTAGTCACCTACATGGGTTACCAACTAAGGTTCCACCCCAATATCCCATGTCAGGATTTGTGATGGGATACATTATTATCCATTTATCTTTATCTATCCACATCCATCATTGACCCCCAATAAAAAAAGAGTGAAACCATGCACCTTTTTGGCTTAGTTAAAAATTATTCAAGTTTTAATACCTATTATCACAATATTGATCTCAGAAAAAAAATTATCCGAGATACTATTTTTTGTCCTTACATGCCTTGAATCGAGATAATTCTGCGTTTTTTCTCACATTTCATGAGTATAGACACCCCATTGGTTTCCTCGTAATCCTCAGTATGATATTATCCACTTAATTTCCTCATATATCTTATGCCAAAATACTTATCTTGGGGTTTTATGCCTTCAATTTTGATAATACTCATGGTTTCCAAAAACTATTTAATTGGAGATTTTTAATTTGGATTCAAAAAAATATTCTTTCTCCTTCCATACCTATAAATGTAAAAAAAATTAAAGGGCCACTCTTGAATATGCACTAGAACAACATGTGTTTAGGAGCATTTCACCTAGAATTCCTAGATATATGAATTTAAACTACCTAAGATATAGTACAAGATGCATCAATTTAAACTATATATCACATGGTATTTAGAATATGATATTAAACTAAATTAAACGTACCTATCACACAACTATAAACTATGGAACTTAAACTATGTGGGTTTTGATTCTTATCCCAGAAATTTATATAGGATACCTTTCTAATGATCAATACAAGTTTCATTTCCATCCCATCATCAACTCTAGAGGTAGTATATCAAAAACTTTTCCAAAAATATTATGTGATGAGAATTAGGAACCAATGTCCTTATGTGTTGAGTATATGATTACCTCTTTGATTATCATAAGATAACCCATTATTCTTTATGTGATGAGAATGAGATTCCCTATTTAAAGAGAACAGGATGGTCAATGAATTATTATGTTACAAGAATAAATTTATATAATTGGATTATATTTGGATGATATAGACTCTCGCCAACAGTCCATATGTTGTGAGTATAAGTTTCCCTCATTCCTCAACATGCAGAAGATAAAAGTAGAGCCAAAGATAAAAATTTACTATGTATTAATTTAAACTATTTGTTAGTGGTCATGAATTCTTGAATTTAAAAGGAGCTGTCATGTTACTTTTCACATGACATTAAAATTAATGACATGTCTTTTTAAGTTGAACTGAACTATGTGTATTCTATTTCCCATCTTAGGGATACGTAAAAAGACCATTTCATGGGTCCTATCTAGACTCCACAACACCTCAAACCTCCTTTTATATGATATTAAGGACTAATTATATGGAGATAAGATCTAGAGTGTCATATTATTGGGTTCCAAACTATATAGTTACGAAATATATAAATCGAATGAGAGAGGGAATAATCCCTAAGTGCAGAGTCATCTTAAATTCACAGTGTCAGTCAGTCAATTTCATAATGGAAACTAATGTTATTCATGGGAAAAATTCATGATATAGTATTAAATCTATAAGAGATTCTAGTAATACTCAATTAAGAACCTTTAATGGTTGAACCAATATCTAATTCCCTTATACAAGAAATGGTGTTATAGTCAATGCCTAACGTGATTGAGATCCAACCAACCTTTAGAAGCTGGGAGAGCTATGAAAATGCAATTAGAAGAAAATGGGTTAAAAAGAGTAGAAATCCATCCAAAATAGAATGGTGAACCCGATGTGAATCTATAATTAGAAAGGAATATAATTAAACATATATTTATATTTTTTCTATTACACATATGGGTTTATTTTTCTCCTTTATACTAAAAATATATTTAATAATAATCATTCTACAAGGAGTCAGGAACTTCAGTCAGACTGGGGGAAATTTTCCTTTATAAAGGTTTGTGTAAACCATCATCTGATAAAAACTTATCCCCGTGAAACTATTATTTCTAAATATACCTCAAATTTAAGGAACATAGTTATATTAACACATAACTATAACCTAAATCTCAAAATTTTAAATAGAATGGCGCAAGGGTACCTCCATGAATGTATAATTATGACCTTGGAAGTATCAAATGTTAACATGGATGGATTGAATCCATGAACCCATAACAATTTAGATTAATCAATAGGGTAAATAGACCTCTATGTTAATATAAATCCAATTCTGGAGTCTCTCAATTAGAAAATGAAATTAATACCTTATTTATCACTGGGGGGTGGGTGGTTAGAGGAGGACATACACCACATCATGGTAACCACCTAGGAGCTAACACAGAGAGATGTAGTTGATCATGGACATCATTACAAATGTTTGAGCATAATTGTACCAACAGAAATAGAGGATTATGTTCTACCCCTGATAATTCATAATGGGTGACACAAAAAGATAGACCTTTGGGGGAACATAACAAACTCAACTCCAAAATTGTTCTATACCTATACCAATTCAAATATCCTTGTTTCCTATCAGGGTATCCCAGTAATGATTTTGGGAAAATTCCTCTTCAATATTACTTATAATCCTTACAATTAACCATATGTGGGTATAGTGATGGATTAAATAGTCCCCGAACAATATAGAAGATAATTAACCAAAATAGAGGTCCCCATTAGGGTATCACACCACATTAAGCACATAAAAAAAATATAATCCATTGAATAGAAGAGTGATGTAGTTGTCTATATATCTAAAATATCCCAACGGAAATTTTATCGCAATAAGATAGAGAACTTTTTTCATCCAAAATTATCTCCATTATAATGAATTAAGACAAAATATTGAAGTTTATAGATATAACTCATCTCGAAAAATATGTGTGTCCTATCATGGAATTCAAATTATTAAATTCCATCACGATTAACCCAAATATTATTGTAGAACATGATACCATAAAAGAACATAAAAAAGAATTCATGCATAGATAAACACACTAAAACAATGGATATTGATGAACCCAAAATGGTAGAATCAAGACTATCCATCAAATTAATATCACATCAATTAGCCAATTTTATTGTAGCACCAATTAATTATAAATATTTTCAACCACTGGGGAAAAATAAACTATAATTTTAGAAAACTGAATCTAGTCTAAACATAGCAATAATTTACCAAAAATTACTAGACTCTATTAATTCTCCAATGGATGATATATAATGTTGATGTGCACTAGTATAAATGAAGTGTAATATGTATCCCCATTTTATGAATTTTAACCCCTTACACCCAACATTATGAATCCTAATTTCTCAAAATTTAATATAATTAGAGATCCAGAGTATTATATCTACCATTTGTATTCCCTGTGCAGACATATATTGGGAACATTATTACAAAAAAAATATAAGAAGGCTAGATAATTTATACATTCTATAGAAGGTCTCACATTTTTTTGGTACAATAACCATGTATCTAAATCTATTAGAAGCTAGGAATATCTCCTCCAAAATTTCATCTACTATTCTATATTTAAACTAAGGGAATAAAATATTTGACCCCGCTAATTGCAAGCAGTGAGAGAATTATGGACTTATAAATTTATTTTCAAAATTGATGGGTTTTACATACACTTAGGAGACATATCATCCTTTACAATAATTAATAGAGATTAAAATAAAGAACCTATATGATGATTTTTCAACCATGATCGTCCCTCAGATCTATCTTAATATATTTTAAGAATCAGTGACTAAAAAGATGTTAAGATGATGTTATTTTGTAAACCATGGTAAGTGCTCATTAAGTAGCACCATCACAGATATGAATTTAAGGGAATGCATAAATTTTTTCTATCAAAATCAAATTAATAAGGTTGAGGTTATGTGTCATTGAAAATAGAAAGAATAAAATTTATTTCTTTTGTACTTATAAGGTTTCATGGTACTTCATGCCTTCTACATAGAAAAAACTGATTTTATTGAAAAAATAAAAAATCCATATGAATAATGACCAAATTATCACCCATATTATTTTCCATAACTTCTTATGTAACATATCATGATCTTGTAAGTATTTTTTATGTATTTACTGATAAAGATGTCCAATGATGTTCAATTACTATTAAACTACCTCATGGAACACATGATATGTGTATTAACAAATCTTTCTAAATATGAAGGAGAATGATAAAATGATTTTTATGGGAATGAACAAACTTTTTATGTATGAATGATATATAATATATTATATTATGAACATGAAATCATTAGATAATGATTATGTAAAATATCTATTACCTAATTTCACTTTGTAACTTATACTAGAATATCCTCTATTTATCACCATCCAATGATATGACACAATTAGTACAAGCAAGTAAACAATAAAGAGAGGTAACCAAGGATTCCAAAACCAATCTATGATCACATGAATTTTATTCTCAAATCATAGGGATAACGGGAAATATACCTAGAAATTGGACTATTTGAACCATCCAACCAAATGATATCTTATATTATTAAGGATCACTCATTCACCATGCTAAATGTTATTCAGGTGATGAACAAGCATAAAAATATAGAAGAGTTTTATCAAATGGTACCCACAATTTCCATCCACATAGTGTCATATAAGGAGGAGAAGAATGGCGAGCCACCCACCAATGAATTTTTTTTGTCAACCCCAACCTCATATATTTTAATCTATAAATAGATATTATAATTTTTAGATATATCAAAAACATGTTAAATTTTCTGATAGATCATAGCATTACACAATTTGCGAGTGAATTAGACTTAAGATATTTTTATAAATTCAATTTTCTATTTTAATATCCATGTGGGTATATAGTCCTTTTTATGTTGGGTTGAGTATGACGCAAATAAATTAAGTATAATATGTAGTTGAATACAATAGAAGGTACATGTACTTCCTTAAATGCTGTGAGTTTTTATAAGATACTACATGTGAATGGAATAATATATCCCTGACTAATTATAAATCCATAGTAGTTCTATCATTAAGGCTCTTCCATCTTTAGACTAGTATGGATATTATTATACATGATCGCTCTAATATTCTATGATACTCTATATAAATATATGAAAAAGCTATATTTTATACTCTAGGATATCATTGAATAAAAATAATGAGATATTATTCCTTTAAAAAAGGTATTTCATTGCCAATATATATTTTTGTTACAACAGAATGCATTTCAGACATTTTTTCCCAATTAACATAATGTTTGGACCTTATTCAAGGCCAATATCTCTGACCCTTCTCACTCAATTTTTATGAGTTTAAACACACAAAATCTAAAATATCAATAACAATGGAAACCTAACATAATAAATTTCTTATTTATTATAAATAATGTTATATGATATAGGGATACCATAGGACAACTTATTACATTTCTCAACTAACTTCTATGATGTAGTCATATTTTAGGATAACTTAATCTCCTCTTTTTATTCCTCAATGCATAGAATCTTCTATCATAGAATGGTGTGAGTTACTATTTTTTCAACACATATAGTTATCTCTCACGGAAGGTAGTATTGAATTCTATTCAAAATAACTTTTTTGATCAATTAATAAAGTATCATTGAGATATTAAATATCTAAATTCGTAACTTCCACATGAACATTGTAGATATACCTCTCATCATAAACCAACATTAGCCATTGATTTATTACATGATCATATCTATAATTATCAAATGTCTAGGTCACTTCCTTGTATATATTCATCTAAGAACACTAATCAATAGTAGTATTTTCCCTTATTCATGGGTAATATCTTCTTCATGTTCATTTCCAATATATGATTGGATATCCGTCAACATGTACAATGGATAGCAGATTTAATTCCATTGATCTATTAGAATACAAAATGGTTCTCACATGTTCAACTTCTTGATTTCAATTAGTCCAATTAATCTCTTGTTTCATCCATGAATTTGAATATAATATTCTTCCTTTATTAAAATCAATGACCTGATTAACATGAGGGAAGTATATAATCACATATCTCTTTGAAATATTCTGTAAATTAATCAACTATAAGTTTACATGAGATATCATGTTAAAGAAAACAAGAGTGAATTATCTTGACCTAATTTTTTCCCATAAAATTTCTCAACATGTGATACCAACTAAAAAAATCAATTTTTAGGGATTTTTTTTGAAAATTCACAGATAAACACTAATACTAATCTATAAATAACATATTATAATAAATTTGAGTGAAAAAAATTACTCCCCCTTATAATACCTTAGTATCGTGACTAAGTAATCAGTTTATCCCCATTTAAAAAATAATTAAATATTTTTATAAAAGGATATGAGTAAAGGATAAAAATATACAATAAATTAAAAATTCCACCAAATTACTAAAATTATGGATTCACATGAAATAATGTTTCACTAGAAGGTTTCTCGTCTTTGATCCACCTCATGGGTTACACTATATATGTCTTCACTATAATAAATCTGTATGAACGATAATAATTTTCTGGAAATATCACCTAAAAATGTTTAGAGGATGTTGATATTCACTAGACACTCACTCCTATATCAAGTTCTTCAAATAGAAACATTATTCATATGTACTGATACCATGTTATATGACTAGAGCCTAACATGCTTATATTTTTCATCACATCCATAACATTAAAATATACCATGAAAAATAGAAACAAGATCCACGAACCCAAAGGATTATATTATTTAGATATTATCTACATGATATTCTTATTTTAAAATAAATCATCATTATTTCCTATAAATGTACTCTTCACCTGATTGTAATTAAGACAAGTCATATATTATAATCTTTTTTATAACATCAGGACTTGGAAAGTTAAGAAAAAGTTGTTATTAGATGCTCGATAAGGTTAAGCATGGAGATATCAATCAAATATAATATGAAAACCTAATATGGCTAAGTGGGAATGATAATATAATCAATGTGCATGGCCATATCATAAGAGAATCATACCTAATGAAATATATATTATAAATAATAAATCATGTAATTAAGATTTTTTCAATAAACATGATATTTCGGAATAAAGAAACACGAGTCATTAACATGTTAACATGACATAGGCTTGATGAATAATATAATAATACACCCCAAATATGAGTCATGAGCATGTGTTATGGTTAAACACCATGAAGTTCATGACATAAGGGATTAGGCTAACCACCTTCTAATAACATAATAGGCTTGGGATAGCCTGTTGTGTACCTTATTAAGATTAGGATAAAGACCCATGCATGAAAACCTTTTGGAAAGGATAACCACTTATGGACCAAAGATTTTTATTCTTGGGATACTAATTATGTACAGAAATTATTTTCATATGGTTACTTCCCATATACCTCAAAAGTTTTGGTTGGGGAAACTATTTGTGTACTATAACTTCTTGGTATTGGAATACTACCCATGTTACCTGACCCTATATCCTAAAATATAAAATTTTATCAGTTAGTTAGAGGGATATACTGTAATACACTAATAACATAAGGAAAACCCATACATATGTCTGCCATAAGAATATAGAATTATTTATAATTTTATTATAGGTTAGTTAATTTATTATATATAAAAATTCCATAACACATTAACATAATTCATATTTATAAATTAGGTGGATGGTGTCGTTAGATTAAATCCATAGAGAAGTATAAGAATCATTAAAGGACACAAAAAAGGTGAAAAAACTTTTTTAAGAACATCAAAAAATTAATTTGAAAAATAAGATGGAATGACATTTATTTTTGATAGATTTTAGATTTAATTGAAAAATAAAAAAAATAAAAAATAGAATTTACATTTGGAAAACAGAGAAAACATGGATTGGAAAATTCTTAAATATTAATTAACTTAAATGTAAAAAAAATATGTTCATTTGAAAATTATTTAACAATATATTATTTTCACCCTTTTGTAATTGAAGTAAAAAATAACTTGTGTAGAAAATAAAAAACAGATTCATTTAAAAAGTATGTAGTGAAATAAATAGATTCTATTAAATTTAATTAATTAATAATTAATTTATATAGAGGAATATTATTGAAATAATATAAATAATAATGATATGAGGGGGAATTATTTCCAATTGAGGTGAAATGATAAATTCATGTACACTTAAAGGAATACGTTGAGTTGAATTTTAATTTTAAGGGAAGTGATATAATTATAATAATTATAAAAAATAGAAATATCTATATGAGAGGAAACTAGAGCAGGTTATGGAGAAAAATAATATACACTTCCCACAAAAATTAATTTAGATATAAAAATCTATTATTTAATTTGATATCATAGAAGATTATTATAATATAAAAATGTTTAGTTTTATTATGAGGGGGGATTTATTTTTAAAAATAAAAAATAAAATTTTCATTAACCTCTAAAATGAAGGTAATTGTACACATGGATAACAATATATTCTAAAATATCACAGTTTATAAATGTGTAAAACAAATAATATTAAATATTTCTTAAATATGCGCATTATAAAATCTGTAGAAACTTATAGTTATTAAGTAAAGTATGTTTTATTAATGGTTTCCTAAAAACATAAGAAAATCATTCATAAGAATGTTACCATACTCTACCCTTTAGTCAAGATATAGATGATTATCACCAAGCTATCATTTCTTTCTTCTTAACCTCAAAATTACTCAATCTCTAAGATAGAACAAAAATATGTTTTCATATACTTGGGAACCCATGATCACAATCGATCCAAATAACTTCAATCTCTCAATACCCTGAGGGTTGTAGATCAAGACGGATCTGACATAGCTATTTAAAAATTACATTACTTAAGGCATTTAAAAATATATTCTAAAAAATCGACACCACAAGTGAAAATATATAATTAAATTGAATGAATAGATCATGCAAAAAAATATGTTACAAAATCATCAAAATAATTATTGATTTATTGGGTAATCAAAACTAGATAATAATTCCCAATACATGAATGGAACTTCCATTTATTTCCATTTCTCCAGTGGTCATATTCTGCATTCATAGGAGTTGGGTTCAATGAAATTGTATAAAATATCATTTAGTTAAAATGGTTCAATACATATTCTTCATAAGAGGGATAATTTTGACAAATCTCCATTACAATGATTTAAATCTTATATATGGTAGACTAAAGTTTATCAATACAACAAACTGAAAATTCCTCATTTGATTAATTGGAATTTCATCATATGGTATATTTTATAGAAATTAATTTGGGATGAATATACACCTCAGGTTGATAAAGTATATATGGTAGCCTCGTAAAACTTCTGCAAGGGGAATAATTATAATATTTTTTTTATACATTATAAATATATATTCTAATTTTTTAATAATCCTTCTAGTATACAGAATATATAAACTTCTATTTAAAAAAACATTGTTTGGTGGATGGATATTTCTATTTTTGGGTAAAATATAAGTATTTTATATAAATTTTTTTGGAATTTCAAAAATAATGTTTGAAAGTGTTGAAAAAACTTTCATCTCCACAATATATCCCTATTTAGAAATCACAAAACACAACTAAGGAAGATAAAAAAAAAGCTAAATTAATTTGAAATATACTTACTCCCTATAAATTATAAATAGTTATCCTTTATAATTTTTCCGGAAAATATATAACTTTTTTTAGATTCTCCCTTTGTTTCAATGTTCTTTATCTCCAAAGAATAATATTTTTTTTTCTGTTTTTCATCAAGAGTTTGGAATATTTCTCCCCCTTTGTGATTTTAAAAATGAATTTTTGGTAAGTATAAAGTGTTCCTCAAATATTATGAAAGAATAAAATATTACAGGAGGAAATATATAGATTTCATGTAAATAAAGAAATACCAATATAAAAGAAACATATCTACCCAAAATTATAGGATACATATTTAATCAATGAAATTTGATAAAAAAACCCATAAAAATGATTTTGGTAATTACAATATTCCAAGAGTTTAAAGAAAACAAATAATTATTATATAGAAACATTTTTATCCAATAGATTCAAATTCATGTCATAATATTGGGTTTTTGTTGACTCATTAAAAACTTGCTGTATTCTTTCAAATTCATCTTCTAGAGATTGAACTATCTTACTATAATTATGACTTTCTTCAAACAACACCACTACTCTCTTTAAAATTAAAACACAATCTTATAAAAATTAAATCATATTTGTTTTATATTTCATCATATTAATTCATATTATGTGATATCATATTATAAACTACAGTTATAGTATGCGTAGCTTCAAAATTATTGGATCTTAAAAAAAATTTAATTGACAAGACATATGATATTATTCCAAAAACAATAATTATAAAATTTGATATATACCTCAGTGTGATTAATAAAATTTATAAATTTCTTGAAATTCCATGAATACACATCATATTTTCCATTAAAATAAATATATTTTTTGACATTCTGAACAACTAGATCAACAATATTTTTTAATGAAGATTATTTTTTCAACAAATCAAGTTTCCCATGAAAGTATTTTCTTCTTTATTTAATAATTTGGAAAATTTACATCACTAAATAAAGCCTATGGATCACCTCATTGAAATAATTTATTTTATTTTCCTTAATTTAAAATATTTTATTGGTGGATTTATTTTTATAGTCATAAGATGCATCTGGTTCATATATGGTAGAATGTCATGATGTCCGATGATCTTCTTTAAATCAATAAGATCGATTTTCATAAAATTACATAACATGAACATGTTTTTATAATTATAATTTGTCTGATTATTATTTTTCAAATTAATCTTTCTCTGGTTAATTTATTTGTGAATGTTAATAATTTTCTTGCAGATATTTCTCTATATCTAAAATTATTATGGAAGCAGATTTTTCATATTAAGAAAATGGAGATGTAGAGGAAGAAACTGATAGATCATAAATATATAAAGCCTCTTTAAATTATTTAGTAATCTCATATTATTTCATATTATTTATTTTTCTCTTTATTTCAATAATTATTTATACCTAATATTTAAAATATTGATATTGAATTTTCTCTATAAAAACTTATTAAACCTTATTCTTCTCAACCGAGGAAGGTTACTCTAAAACTAGAAATAATTATTCGATAGGTTGATTTGATAGAGTTTATATAGTCTTATCAGACTAAGCAAATTTTCCTTTTATATATAGTTTATCTTTTAAATTCATTTCTTTAACTTCCATTTAATTATATCTTCTAATATTTCCATTTATTTCCTTCTCACTTGTTATTTTCTTCTTTTATTATTCAGTATAGATTTTATAATATGTCCCCTTTAGATCTGGATCCTTTGACATATAAAAAATTATGGATTATCACATTTAATTTTGTTCTTTTTAAATTTATTAAGACATAAAAATATGCATCCAACAGGGAATTCAGTTCCTTCTGTGGAAAGGGATGAAATTTTCAACTTCTTTTATATTATCTAATTTTTCATTAATTTGTTTAATTTTAGATTCAAATGTAGATTTGTCTAATTTTTTATCAATTTAATTGAAATTTGGAACATAAATAAATATGATCCTATTAAAAATTTCCTCGATAATATAATAAATCTTTCCCTTACCAGGATTTGATCATTATGTATTTTAAAAAATTCAATAAATTTTACCATATACTTATTATTAAAACATATATAATGATTAAAATTCAAATTTATCATCATAGATTTCATGGAATCAATGAAACGTGAAAAATAACTAACATCATTAAATCTTCTCATGTTACAAAAAAAGAACATAAATATCATGGACTTTATGGGTATCCATGTCACCTTTCCGGGAATAAGAAAATTTTAAACACAAAATGTCACAATATGAGCATCATAAGAAAGGTGGGAATATTTAAAAACCATTTCATATGAGAAAAATAGAGAGGTTTAAACCTTATATTATTTTAAAACATCATAAATTCTCTATAATAATTTGAGATAAAATTTATGGATCTATTTCTATGGTAATATGGAGTAAATAAGTTATTTTTTCAATGATCATCATATATGATCTTCCAAATAGAGTATTGTGTAGAAAATTTAAACCTTCAACTTCACTAAAGATAGTATATGTATAAAATTATAAGATATTATTAGGATAATTTAAATTATAATAATCCTTTGAAACACATATATCATCTCATCCTTAATAAAATAATTTATTTTAGTAGAGTGTCATACTTATCATATAAGATTCTTTATATTAGCCTTTTTTGAAATCTTTTATGGTGGAGAAATCACTGTATGAATCCATTTTTTTGATCAACATTACATATAAAATGTATGAATCAAAAAAATAGATAATGGGAAGAATAGTTTAAGATTCTAGTCTATTGATAAGAAATTTAGATAAATGAGTGGTGAGACTTATCTGATTTATATATGCTCAAAGTGAGTGATATTTCAACTTCATTAAATCCCATTCCTTTGATTGAAACCATAATAAAGTTCAATTATTTAAATTAATACATATAATATGAAAATAAATAAATTAAACTCTTAATGTTTATATCGGAATAAGTTTTATTTAAAGAAGTTTTATTCAAGTAAAACATAAATTTTTTTATAGTTTTTTGTAAAAGTTTTAAAAAAATAGAAAACATATTATAAATATTAATAGGATAAAACAAAATATTTAGAATTTAGCTCTTAGAAAAAATTTGTAAACATTCTTAATAATGTTTATATTCTCAAAAATTCACTTCATGTGTTAAAAAAATATAAAACGAGCTTGTGAAAAAATTATGGAAAAATTGTCTGAATTATTTTTAAGGAAAATATATTAGAATATTTTTTATAGATGTTTGTATGAAATTTTTTTATGTAAATTTTTTCTTTAATTGTTTCAGAAATATTTTGAAAAAAATATGTGGGGAAAAAGTCAAAAAATAGTAAAAAATACTTCCCTTTTAAAGTAGTTTTTCACTTTTAAGAGATGGTTAAATTAATAGGTATATAAATGATCATTTTTATGGAAAATTACTTTATTATTTTAAATAGACTCTTTAATATAATAATTTTGTGATTTTAAAGAAATATCATCAAGTTTTTCTTAAGTTCCAACTAATTTTAATATTATATCTCCTTTTTATGGGTGATCTCAATGGAAATAGTATCTTATTTCTTTGTGATTTTATTATTAATGATGTCAAGTTTTCCTTCAAATGGATATATACATTGTGTTATAAAAATATGAGTTTCCCTAAAACTCATTCCAATGTTAGTGAGTGCCAGTTGAATCCACCATACCTAAGCACAAAAACTCCTAGTTTCTACATACTATACTTCAATATTTGTAAAGTTTTATTGAGTGTTGTTTATTATAATTCCATGTCAGTAAAACCTCTCATTATAAATGAAATGTTTCAGATGTACTTTTTCTATCCATTTTACATCCACAAAATTCCACATCTGAAAAACAATTTAATTCAAAATCAGTTCCTAATGAAAATTAATGTCCATGATTCATAGTTACCTTAATGTCGTGGAAAATTAGTTTTATTTATTTATGATGGGATTCTATTTGATTGGCTTGAAATTTTTTAAAAAAACATATTGAAAATAATAAATCATGAATACTTTCTATATTGTATAGTAAACTACCAACCATTCCTATAAATGCTTTTGATCAACTGGTTTCAAAGATTCATAAAGATATACTATTTTGGAGGTTCAAATAGAAGTAATAATACTTTTAATATTGTTGAATCAAAACATTATAAGAATATAATTTATATACTTTTTTTGAGATATAAAATTTTCATCTCGTTTTGAGAAATTTTAAAACTATATTAAAATGTTAATTCACCCATCAGGCTCATTTGAAACATAGATTTCATTAAATCCTCAATATAATCTAAAGGAAATTTTTTAGTTGAGACAAATATAAATAAATATTCATAAATGTGAATTGTAATGGTTTCCTTAAAAACTTTTTGAATAAAAATAGTTGGATCAAAAAATACCTTAATAAAACTATTTTGTAACGAACATCCAATTAATATATCATACAAGGCTCTTGGGGAATTTTGTGACTGTAAAAGGATTTATTATGCCCAAAACACAAAATGATGATTATGTGATCACGAAAATTGGTGGATATTTTACATAAAATTCATTATAAATATATCTATTAATTAAAGTACACTTGACATCCATTTGATAAAGAGAAATATTTAAGAATACTACATAGCATAAAAGTATATGAATAGATTCAGGACTAGATACTAGATAAAAAAATTTGTTATATTATAATCCTTATTATTGATTATAAACATTTGAATAAATATAAATGTTTTTGTAACTGTTGTTCTAATTTAACCATGTTTATTTTTAAATACTCATTTCACTCTATTTATATGAAAATAATGAGATTGTTCAACCAATTCCCACACTTGATTCATCTCAATCTCATTATGTTTATCCTTCATGAATTATATATAATCTTCAACACCAAAATCCTCAACAAGAGTCTTAGGATAAAACTATGGTTATAATTCCTAATATTTACTTTTATTTTTTATCAAACATCATGTTTTAATACGTTAATATATGTTATCAATGATACCATAATTATGATGATTCTTGAGGATTTTATGGTTCCTTGGATTTAAAAAACTTTTTTCTTCAACTTCAATTTGAATTTATTATTGAGATATAACTTTAGAAAATGTTTCTTAAATTTTTCTCACAAGTGAATAATTTCAAAAAAATGGTTGAAAATTTGTTTTATAAAAATATTCCTAATATGGGGTCGCTTAGTTTTTGATAACATAATGGCTAGTTAAATCAAATTATATATGTTCAATTTCTTCAATTTCACTTGTTTTTTACTTAAAAATTGATAGGACTTAGTAGTTGTGGAATAGACTAAAAAATCCATTCCTTATATTTTGTAAAAATTTATATACATTCATTTTATTATTGAGAAGAAATAATTTTCATATAAATAATATGATGTAAGAAAGTTTTGGTTTGGTTTTTTTATAGTCCATTACTCAGGAAGATGTTTTATTAAGAAAGTTACAATATACAATTTGATTTACATTATAATAGGAATTACAAATTACATTAGCCTAAATATATTTATCAAATGAGTATTCACTCACCATATTCCTATTAATCTCTAAATGAAATTTTTTTATCCTTTTATTGTCCCCATTTTGATGTGGTGTTCTTGGAGCTGAAATGTTATGTCTTATAACTTTTTTATTATAATAATTTTCAAAATGAAAATTTATAAATTCCAAACCAAGTTTTCTATGAAACCATACACAAGTTTTTTCCCTTTTTAACATTTCCTATAGAGATTTTATAAATGGAAAACTATTATGATTTTTTTTTCTAGAAAATAGACCCACATATATCTTGGGATGTTATCAATTAAGACATAAAAATAGTATTTGAAGCCAATAATCCTAGTTTTTTGACCAAATAAATACACGTGCACTTATAGTAAATAATTATAAGGAAAACTATCCCTAATATCTTTAAATCTACACTTATATTTTTTTTGAAAGTGACAAAGATCATCAAAATTAGAATATTTAAACATTGACATTTTTAAATCTCTAACTTTTTATTTATTAAAAAGTTTGGCTAATGTTATGTCCTGATAGTGTCTTAACTCTTGATGCCAAAACCAATATTGTTATCTCATTAAAAAAATTCAAGTTATATCATGGAATCTATGGTGTTAAATATAGAAACCCACACCTTTTACACATATTATTACATTGTTTTTTAATGGAAATATATAATAAGTATAACCCAAATATCATGAGGCCTAGTATGTTTGGAATCCCATGTTCACAATATATCTAATAGAAAAAAATGCATGATGTCTTTATTTTATCCTCCATCATGATATCTTAAATCCATTAGCGCTCTTAAAACTATAATGGATAACTCTGAGAACACACAAAAGAAAATAGTGAACAAAAAATTCCATTAATGGAATACATATGTTAAGGAAAAATGACACATGAGTCAATGATATAAAATGATATCCTAAAATATATGGATCATGAGTAATAAAATGGAAGAATACTATAAATAACGCAATATTATAAAATCATAGAAACATTAGTGATTTGGAAGATACATAAAAATGAGTTAAGGATAACAACCTAGAAAATATCACATTGTGGAAAAAGTCCCCCCAATGTATTTGGCTTACTTCATAATCCCTAGCATAACATCTCATGAGACCAGAAACATTAGCCGATTCATTGAAGAATTATATTGGAATTCTCATAATAATATGTACATGACTATGTGTTCCAGAAAAAAAGAAATAAATAATAACATATAAACATAATAATTACCCATAGAAATAATTGGGTTTCATAATCTTGCCTCATGTCGTAATCAAAGGATATTTCATAAAGAAGTCCTTTTATAAATGAAATTAAGCAATGTATAACCCCATAAAAGAATGTGATAATGGGATAGATAAATGTGTAATATATATATATATATAATTTATATGAAATAGATAACATAATTTTTTTATGTTGATGAAAACGTCTTTAAAAGGTCACATGGGATATTTATTTACAAAAATACCCTTTTCTATTTGAATTCAATTATTTAAAATCTATAATTTTTCAAAATTTTATAAAAAACATTTTATTTGAAATGAATCATGGTGAAATATAAATAAATCTTCAAACAGTTAAGTAGTAATGAAAACGATATATTTTTTATGCAGTATAAGATAAAATAAAACATTCCTTTCACACTGTTGTAAAAAAGTCAAAAAGTACCTTGTTCGAAAAATGATATAAAGATTAATTTGAATATATTTTTTAAGAAATTACTTTTTTAAATTACCTTTAATAAATCATTGTATTATAGTAAAAACATTCTTTAAATTAATTTAATGAAAATATAGACTTGGAAGAGAAATATTCCAGATCTAAAAGAATATAGAAGATCAGTGTCACTTCAAAGAACATTATTACAATTTCATTATTTCAGAAGGGGAGATTTAAAAAAACATTTAAACCAAATTAAATTGTAGAAAATAATTAAAAATAATTGGGTTCAAAAAAATATTTCTATAAGATTTCTCCCAACAGAACCTTAAACATAAAAAATATCAAAAAGAAAGAATATTTTAACATAAAACCTATACTACTTTGGTAACCTTCAAATAAAATCCCGTTATATGAATTATATTTAATTTCAAATAAAAACACAAATAATTATTAATAATTCGTGATAGGATACATAAAATGGGATATGTGTAAAATATATACGATAAATTTGCTGCATTTTATTAAAACATTCTTCAATGAAGAGAAATTAATATGACATCCCTTATGAATATCGTATCATTGATGTGAGAAAAAATTAAAGAAGTGATATAGTGTGTAAAATTAAAATAAATGTAAAATTATTTGAAATACAATATAAATAGTAAAATTCATTTCAAACATAACATTAACATATCAAATAAAATAAAGATGTACTTTAACCAAATGAAAAGAAATTGACTTATGAAACCCTTATCTTGAGTTCGAAAAATAATGTATGTACTTTATATTATTGATTAATAAATTTATGTTTATTTTTTTATTTTATTAAGAATATTTTTCATTTTGATTATTCTTTTTATTTTATTTTTTATCATAATCAATTTATTTACTTAATAAATGGAATTCACATGAGATGTTTTGAGGATATTGAATTCATATATCCAAAATAATTTTGGTAGGATGAATATGGTAAAAGATGTAATAGTTCAACAATATCCATAATAATAATCATGATATAATTATAATTTTTATTCACCAAATATATTTTTAAAACCCAACATGAATGATGGTTATGAATAATTATCTATCTAACAATCCTAGTGATAGTGTGTCATATGTACGCTTGGAAAATGCTTCCATTCTTCAATGATCATGTTGAAAAGAAGCTAATTATTAATTAATCTTTAAATAATGATAATTATATTATAAATAACATGTTATATAATTAAATATAATTAGAAAATATCCATGTGATTTGGTGATGAAAAATGAGTCACATCACTTCATAGTGGTAGTAGTCCACACGTTTTCTTGAAAAACGTTATCATTTTATTGAATTGAAAGGAAATTAAATATATCATACATAAATTCTAAATAATGATAAATATTTCAAAAATATTATATATATATATATATATATATATTTAATCCTTCATTATAAATATCCATGAGATGTGATGATGAAAAATGAATTACATCAAATCTTGAGGTACTGGACCTCTATACACATGAAAAATTGTTTCTTTTCCCATTTTAGGGAATATGGATTGGTTATAGTTTATGTAAGTATCCTAATAATATATTATTATATGGTATATAATGATGTTTTTATATAATAATGGTTTAATACAATTTTATGGGGGTGGAAGAAGACATTGAACAAAAATCATAGGTTAAGAATGATTCAACTTCTTGGGACCACCTCTTTAATTTTCCACTAAATGAATCACAAGGTGGGTTTTACAATCAAAATAAGGACTCTATGACCTATTAAGGAAGTAAGTAATTATTTGGGTAGGTATTGGTTGAACCAAAATTATTTTGACATGTGAATAAAATAGGATATGAGGTTCCCTTTTACAAGGGAGGAGTGACATTTTTGTGAATACCCAAAATTATTCAATAATGGAAATTCAATATAAAGAAAAGTGCCGAAAATGATAAATTATATAATGGAGTTTATGTAAGTTCAAATAAAACATACAATAGCAAGGAACATATTTTTTTAACCATTTTATTCCCATTATGTTTATGGTTACTCACTTTCAAGAATTTAGTTTTCACCATAATAACAAGTTTTTTAACAAAGTTAATTTATCCTTTAATAATATGAAATATGAAACCTATTATATTATATAGGACCAATAATTATAAATGTGAAATTATTTTTTTAAATAAAATAAATATTTTTGTGTAAAAATAATTTTAACACAACCACATATAACACACAAAACCCCATTTTAACCTTAATCACATGAATTTATTTTTTCAATCATTAAAAATAATTAAGACCCCAAATTATGTTTAATTTATTATATAATATAAATTATTTTGACTAAAGATTTTTAATCCATTTTATAAAAATAAATTAACATAAGTTTTAGAATTTAATTTAAAATTTATCATGAACAATGCAGTGAATTGTGTGTCTTTAAGAAAATGCATTTTTCAGGAAATAGATGGTGTTATTTTAACTATGGGAATAGATATAATCATTTTATGAAATTAAGATCTAATAAATAGATATATAAGCTATAAATATTAATGAAATATTCTCTTACAATGGGGTATTTTAATTAATTAAAATGGATAATCTTTATGAAAATAATAATACTTTGAAGAAAACAATGTTTTCAAGCATAATATAATCATATTGAAAAATCATGAAAAGTGATGGTAAAAATTAAATAAAAAATATTATTTTAATTAAAATGTTTCATATTTAAATTTACCAACTATATAAAAAATATAATGGGACTTTTAAATTATATGATTTAATAAAAATAAATATTAGTATGTGGAAAATCGGTAATTTTAGCTTTTCACTGAAAAATCAATCATTTTAGAGAAATAACTAAATTTATTCCAATGTAATTTTTGATATTATGATTTAAAAAATAAACATAATTTATTAGAAAATATATTATTAAATTTATTAAAATTATTTATAATATTTTCTCACAAAAAAACCAATACAAATCATTTTGGAAAAAAAACTTTTTTTGAGGAACATAATATCTTCATTAAAATTTGATTGTTTATTTCCTAAGAAGTTTTTCAATAAATTTATATTGAGTAGAATATTTATATATGATTCCTAAATTATTTAGTCATATTAATACATTCTAATTAAATGTATGTGTTATGATATTCATGTTTAAGTAATTATATTCTATGGGCTTTAGGCTAGTCTTTGGGTTTCATATATGCTATCGATTAAAATATTTTTTTAAAATAATGGGATGATAAATTCTCCCCCCATTTAATAAATTTAATTCTTAAAATTATAACTTCAACTCAATAATAAAATTATTAACATTTCAGAATACATTTTTTGAAATATCACATTTTAAAAAGGGTAAAAAAACATCCACTCGATGAGAGGGAAAATGAAATAGGAATGTCGTTAAATAAATAGGTTTTCAAATAGGATAACGTTAGTGGGAAGTAAAAATATGGAAATAGATAAACGAAAAAATGTTCAAATTATCATGGAGAGTGTGATATAACATTGATCATGATAAATTGAATGATTATGAGAATGTTGATGACGAAAAAACTATAAACTAATGAGGTGTGAAAAGGTCTATAAATTCATCAAAAATAAAGGTAAAAGGACAAAATTTTCATTTAAATATCCTTTATCTATTGTTAAGTTATTCTATACCATATTTACAAAGAACATAAAGAAAATATTCTTACTTGATTAGTATAATTTCACCTGGTAATCAATTTCCACATCAATCTCATCTTCTTCCACAAAATTTTAGTAATCAAGATGATTATTTAATGCCCGAAGAAATAAAATGATCTTCTAATAGATAAAATAATCTATAAAAGGATAATAGGGTGTTACTCCTATATTTAGACATTATTTAAAACCAAAATATTTAGCTCGAGGTATGATAGTTCCATTAGTACATAAACCATTATATTAATAATCAAATATGATATTTAATATAAATCATTGCATAAATAAATAACCATACATATCAAATAACCTCAACATTAAAAAATTTTAATTTTGTTCTTACCAAATAGTATTTTATGATATTTCAAATGTTAGAACTAAGGGTTACATATACCTCAACTTAATGAACCATTTCCCAAAATATAATTAATTAACTCCAAATCTTAACCAGGACATTACATATGCCAGTGCTAGCAGCTATATAACGACCCATACTTTACATAAATTGTTATTACTTTAGAATTGAAGCATACTTATTACAACATTTAACAAAACCATGATAGGAAAGTATAGGTATAGTGTCTTTAGAAACTGGTAAACATAAACAAATGGTTCATAAATCATCAACATTGTCTCCCATTTATCATATCTAGAATCCCTCTTGGCATATCCTATTTAATACCCATCTTCCTGACCCGAGGAAAAGAAATAATAAAAAAGGGTGTGCTCAAATGCACAGTAAGGGTAAACAAAAGAAAATATCAATCATATCATATTCATAAGAACATAACATTTTGAAAATATTAACCTACAAAAGAGATCATAATATCAAAACATGGGATAAATCATAGTAGTGAAATGTAATCCCAATAATCATAACATAAAACATGAAACATTGTGTAATACACACATAATCATAGAAAATCATTTGTTATTAGTCAATACTCATTTACAAGACTCTCATTGTGGACAATGTCCATTTCTAAACCGACTTCACTCTTCGTTCCAGTCCTATATCACTGAAAAAGATTAACTTGCTGTTCTCTCCATGTGTATCTCATGAGATATAAATCTTTACTCAATGAATTTTAGGGAGATATTGGTCCCACCCATCTCATAATTAACCCATTTTTATATGTGTCACAAAATCATAAATCATATATCATAGCATAACCCATGTAATAAAAATGGGATTCTTAAACATCATGCCATCATAAAATAAACCATATAAGATAAAAGGACATAATTCCACCATACCATAATCAAATAAATGTAAAAATAGGGATATAAACAGAACCATATATTATATTAGATGGAAAATATTTTTGATAAAACACTCGAACTCAATTCTTGAGTAAAATATCCTTTCTACTTCAATTTTTTTTTCTTTTCTTCATATGGTATACAATTTTTAACTAAAAGAAGTTAATTAAAAATAAACTTGAAAACTTTTAAAGGAATCTTCATGTAAATAATGTTCTATGAAATCATAAAAATACATTCATGCCATAGAAGTTAAAAAAATATTCTTCTCGTACTTTGGCCGGAAAAGTCAAAAAATACCTCCTACTGAAAACGAAAAAAGATTCCTTTCATATCGTTTACTAAATATTCACCAATAGGTAAAAATTTATTTACAAAATTTTAGGATATTAATAATATTACATATTGAGGAAACATGGAGAATAAATATATCGCAGTAAATTTTGAAGTATAAACAATCTTAGATAAAAATGAGATTGTGAGATTTTCTTTTACCTTAGGTCCGATATGCATCATACGTATCTGAACCTCCTGTATAATGATTTAAATAATTTCATTTACTTATTATAGAATTATATTCATTTTTATGATATCATATATGGTCATATTCTTATCTTATTATTAGTAATATGTCATTGCTACTTGTTATTCAGGTGTTCAATGATTTATGTTCTTATGAATGTTTTGTCGAATAAATTCTTATTCCTCTTTTTAGGTTGTAGATACATCATTTAAATAATGGTATTAGTGTAATATATATCATATTTATTCATTCAATTCATTTATATAATCATTACTCAATGAAGATCATGCAGAATGAGTAACATCACATCGTGGAGATGGTAGGCCGTACGTACACACGAGGGATGATATCATTCTTTTGATATTAAAATCATATATAATTGGATGGTATATCATATATACAGAATCATAATAATGTTATATTTGTTATTTATATCATTTATACTAATTATAATATCCATTCAAATGATGAAATGTTTGAATAGGGAACTACACCATGACGTGGAGACGGTAAGCCGTACGTATGCACGTGTGGTGACATTTTCATTCATAGGATGGATAAAATAACTAATATGGTTGTACCATTTATAATAACATCATAGTATATATAAGATACTGGAGTTATTATTTTAGAATGGGAAAAACAAATAATGATGAAGTGGAATAAGAAAGGAACTTGAAATATGTGGTGAGATATTTAACTCTTCCTCGGGATCTTCCTTTTGATTTGATCAAAAGGGCTCCATAAATTGGATTTATGACTAAAAGAATGCCTCTTGGATGAAGGGAGGACAGTTGGGAGGGTATTTGGGAAGGTTTTGGGGGAGCCAAATGGATTTTCATGTAGAAATCCCAATCTTGACGTACATGGACATTACATTACTTTTGTGGAATACTTAATACATAACAAAAAAATCAACACTCAAGGATCCTAATAGTTTAGTGTCTTTGGAAACTCCGAATATTATCTTCTAATCTTGGTGAAAGATTTTCAACATATCCCATAAAGATCATCCTTTTTTTCTTACCTAAAACCTTTCTTTATATCATGGGGAAAATAAAACATATAAAGGGTGAGCTCAAATTCTTAGTAATGGTATGCATGGATAAAACAGAACAAACCATATACATTTTTACTTAAAAACATGAACATAATGTTTAAACATCAAAATAATGAGCAATGACATAAAACACGGCAGTATGTAAGGCATAGATCAAAATGGAACATCAATAATCATAAAATACCATGGGAATAAATCATATAATTGTGGAAAACCATTAAGCACATGATATGATTTCCATAGTATCCAAGGAATTGCTTCCAAGACCATCTTAGTGCACAACGTCCCTTACTGAACTGAGTTCACTCCTCGTTCCAGTCCTGTATCACTGAACCAGATTAACTTTTCATTCCAGGCATGTCTATCTCATGAAATATAAATCTTTACCCAATGCATTGGAGGGAGATATAGGTCCCACCCATCTCATAATGAAATAATTTTACTTGTTCCGCAACATAAACATAAATCATTCATCATTACCCAAAGAATAAAAATGGGTTTCATAAATATCATCCCATCATAACATAATCCATATAAAAAATGGATATCATTTCATAATAATAAAATTGAAACCATGTAAATCATAGAGATATTATACATGAAACATACACATATGAAATAATTTCATCTTATATGGAAAATGGTTCTGATAAAATATTTGAAATGAATTTTTGAGGAAAATATCCTTTCTTTTACGAAATCAATTTTTTCACGAAATGCCATGAAATTTTAAAAGAAAAGTATTTTGTTGAAAATAGTCATGAAATCTTGTAGAGTAAGCTTCATGAAAATTAGTCGTTATGAAACCATAAAAATATGTTCATGCCGTATAAGTTAAAAAAACATTTTTCTCGTACTTTTGCCGGAAAAGTAAAAAAGTACCTCATAAGGTAAAAAAAAGAAAGAATCCTTACATACCTTGATGTAAAAGTCAAAAATGGGTAAAGATTACTTTTAACATACATGAGACCATTTTTAGAAAACATGGACATGGATGATAAATATAACCCCAGTACATACTTACGAATAAACAATCTCGGATAAAAACGAGATTGGAAAAGTTATCCCTTACCTTAGATCTGATTTGCTTCGTATGTATCCGAAACTCGTGTATAATGATTTAAATAATTTCATTTACTTATTAAAGAATCATATAAATTGTTATGATATCTTATATGGTTCAATTATGACTTTATATTACCCTTTATTTTGTAAATTCCATGTTAATGCAACGTTTTGGGTAAAATTGTTTTATTTATCATTCATGTTTGGACTTGTTATTATTGATATTATTATTACTTATATCAAGTTTCAATTACCTAAAGAATGTAAATCATGATTTATATATCATATATATTCACTATATATATATAATATATAGATAAATGAAATTAAACACATCGTTCATGGAGACGGTAGGCCGTACATACACATGAACGTTGTTTTCCATTCCTTATTGACTAGAATGGAAGTAAATAGTTTACATATGTATATATAGATAAATAAAATAGCTTAATCATGTCATATATTTAATTATTATTCATTATATATACTTTATAATCATTCTTGAGTGGTTAACATGGAGAATGAATCTCATCGTGTTGTGGATACAGTAATCCGTACATACGCACGAGCGATGATATCGCTCCCATAATTATTGAATTGAATTGGAGTGGATGATATTATATATCAGAATCAGTATGATGTTATAATAACCATATATATTTATTCTTTACACCAATATACCCATCCAAGTAAGGTGGGGGTGGAAAACAGATTACACCACGGCGTGGAGACGGTATTCCGTACGTACGCATGCACGGTGATTTTGTTTTCTGTAGGATGGATAGAAGATGAAATAGGGTTGTTTCATATTTATAATAAAATATAAGTATATTAGTGATACTGATGTTATTAATTTATGATGAAACAAATAAAGAAGAAGAAGTATAAGAACAAATAAATTTGAAAAAATCGTTAAGGGATATTACCTCTTCTTTGACGCGCTTCATTTTAACCTCCTCTTAAGGAACTAGAGTTGATCTTTTAAGGAGACCAAAACCTCTATAATGGTTCTAGGGAAGTTGAGAAGGGAAATGGGCATGGGTTGTCTGAGATTCAAGGCTCAAAAGGGAGTTATGAGGAGAAGGAGGAGGTGCCCTTTTATAAGGGGGGAGAGTGGCCCCTTTGGAAAGTGTGAAAATATTATTTTATTATAAACATATGTTCGGTTTTAAAAGGTCCAAAAATACTTAAAGATGAATATAAGATGACTCATTGTCAAAATAAAATCATAAAATCAGAAATGGACATGTTTTGGATAATATTTTAATCATTTTGATCTTATTTATTGAAATCATTTATTAATGAGGTAAATACTGCATCATTGTTGTGTCATAAATAATTTAATTTATCTGATGTCTAAAAATTATAAAATTAACCACCATGTAGGAAATCATTTTATATTTCCAAAGAATATTTATTGTCGAAAAGATAATTTATATAACTCCTTATAAAAATTAATTACAAAAAGATATTTGTTAATGTCAATTTTTTCTTTACATTAAATTAATTAATCCAAATTGTCATTATCACTACCAAGTGGCTCAATGGGGTCCCAAAATCAACCCATGGATTCCCATGGTCTTCCACTACTCATCCAATAAGGTTAGGAAAAGTGTTAATGTAATATTGAGTTATTATAATATTCTTTTAACCTTGAATTACCCTATTTACCTTTAGACGTAGTAAATATAAGTTAAAAGTTACTATTCACCAAAAATTATTTTCATTTTATTGAACCACATTTTACTTCTTGATAACACCCATGTATGTCATATTTTTGAAATTCAATTCACAGAAGTGGTAAAATTTTATTTAAATGAAAGAGTCAGTTTTTTTAACAACCACTAAGTGGTTTAACTATTCATAAAAAATTGATGTTTTTCAGAAAAATACCAAAAATTCAGCCTAAGCTATATTTGATATTCTTAATTCAAAAATTATGTCTATTTTTTAAAATTCAAAACATATAAGTAGAATTAATTAATTTTAAAACTAATTCCTGTTATCAAAACAACTAGCATGTTTTTAAGAAACAATAACTATCAAAAGATCAACACTTGTTTATCTCCAATTTCAAAGTGAAATTAATTCTAATGACCAAAATTGGATTAAATGGTAAAAATATATTCTAAATAAACTTTAAATCCAATTAAAAATATAATCTATCCATATAAATTATTGCGATGAAAAAAGTTGTTTTTAATTAAAATATAGCGTGTTTTTACTATTCATTAAAATATGAATGTTTTCAGAATAATATGAAAAATTTATCCACTTTAAATTTTTATATCCTGATTCCAAGGAAGAATTTTATTTTGTCAAATTGAACTTACAAACATGTCAAAAACTATATTTAATGTCGGTGTGCAATCAAAAGGTGGCAAAACTGCATATTTTTAAAAATACTTATTTTACCCGAAAAATTTATTTTGTTCTCATACCATGTTCAAGAAAATGTTTAAGATGAATAATAATGTTATAAATATTAAAATTTAGTAAAAACTATTCATAAAATCTAGTTCATAATAATATTATAACCATATATCATTGTTTACTGAAACCCGATATTGCGTACAACACACGCTATCGAGGAAGGTCGTGATTGCGTGTAATGCAAGCCAAGTTAGGGTTGGGTGTAGTGAAAGACTTATTTGTTGTTGCGTATAAAAAAATCCAACAATATTTCATTTATACATTGAATATATAGATATATATACACACTCAATGATGCATTGAATAACTACTATCAAACAATCTTGAAATTGTGTTTAACACGATCCAAGATTAGATTTTCGTATACTGCAAAATAATACGGTGTTGCATATAGCGCAAGATAATCTAGGTGTAGAGTACATCATAAGATATGAACGAAATTAAAAAGAATATATCTTATAAAATATTGAGGTGTTACATTGGAGGTGTGAATTAGAGAGAAGGGGGAGTTCCCTTTTATAAGAGGGGTGAGGGGGACCTTAGGAAAAACTTAAAATATTATTTTATAATAAATTCATATTCGGTTTAAAATGGCTACAAAGTGACTTATTTCTAGGATAAGGTGGGGATGGGTCTAAATCCTCTCATCAAATAGGTTTTAGACAATTTTAGGTTACCGTTTTAACCTTATCATTTTGATATAACTCAATGTTAAATAATTTAACTTTTACCCTCAATTCTTGTATTCTTACAATATATGGTTAATAAACATACTATAAACTACCCATAGAACCCCAATTGGTTCATTAAATTAATATATATTATTATATAAGTCTTTTGGCCGAACCTTAGATTTTAATGAATAGAAAATCAATTAATAATTTAATATTTCTTTTGAAAACTCTTTTATGTCAATTTTGACACTATTCGCTATTTTGTTTTTTCTAAATTTATAACATCATTATTATTTCAACAAAAAATCATCTAAAAAACCATAATATGATATATGAACCAATGAAATTATTTTAATTCATAAAAAGTCTCAAATTAAATTTATTTTGGTATTTATAAGATCAATTATGTTATTATCTCATTAATAAGGTTATTACTGCATCATCATAGTTTCATAAATAAATTAAATTATTTAATGTCTAAAAATTTTAATTAAAATACCATTATATAGGAAATATTTTTATATTTCTAATTAATATTTATAGTCGAATTTATCTTATGTATAATCCTATATTAAAAAAAATTTACTTATTAAACATTGATTTTAATTCTTTTAACTCTTCTTTGAATTAAATAATAATAAATGTCATAATATAATTCAAGTGGACCTAAATGGTCATATTTTATACCTATGGTTGTTTTTGGTCGAATTAAACTTATCTAATAGAATTATTATATGTGTTAGGGTAATAATAATATCATTTTTACCCTTAATTACCATATTTACTTTTAATAGTGGTAAATAAAAGTAAAATGTTATTATTCACAAAAAATTATTTTCATCTTATTGAACCACACTTTACTCCTTGATATTAATTGTGCCCCTCGGATTTTAGAAATTCAACTCACAGAAGTGATAAAATTATGTTTTATGTAAATTTGCAAATTCTTCTAGGAGGTGGGTAAAAGACGGCAAAAAGTTCAATAAAATTTTTATATATATAAAATTATTATAAAATGACTCCAATGAATTATAGTGAACTTATATAGGTATTATATATCTATTTTGACCTAAAATAAAAATAAAATAAATAATTATTTAAATAAATATTAGGTTTTAAACTATAACTTAGTGTTTTTCACTTTTCATAAAAAATTGAAAGTTTTCAGAAAAATACCAAAAAATCACCCTAAGCTAATTTAGATATTCTGAATCCAAAAATGAGGTCCATTTTGAACGAAATTTTTTATAAAATTTCAAAAATTGGGTATTACTGTTCATAACAGCTAGTTTATATAATATTTGAATAACATATCGTTGTTTAGTGAAAATCGATATTGTGTACAACACAAGATATCGAGGAAGGTTTCTCTTGAGTGTAACGCAAGCCAAGACAGTGTTGTGTGTAGTAAAAGATTCCTTTGGTGTTGTGTATAACATAATACATAAAAACAAAATATTTCTCATAAAATCTTAGGGTGTTACATTCTACCCCCCTTAAAAAAGAATTTCTCCCTAAAAATTCATCACTTCGTAACAAACAGATGATTATTCCTCTCCCTCAACAGATCCTAAAGTTCTAATGTAGCTTTTTCTAATTGGCGGTTCTTCTATAGAACTTTAACCATGTGAGTAGTCTTGTTTCATAGAAAATTTTCACTACGATCTAGAATCTCTATTGGTTGTTTTTTATAAGAAAGATCTTTTTCCAGCGGTACAACTTCTGAGCTTAGTACATGTGAAGGATGAGGTATGTACATTATCTGTAGAAATACATGGAACACATCATGAAATTGAGAGAGATTCGGTGGATGCTCCAATTGGTAAACTACCTTCCCAACACGATCCAATATCTCTAAATAACCAATATACCTAGGGATCATCTTTCCCTTCTTTCCAAATCTCATTACTCTCTTCCAAGGAGATATTCGTAAGAACACTTTATCACCGACTTCGTAAGACAATCAACTATTACCCAGAGAGCATTATTCCCTTTAGATGTTTTAGGAAGTCCAGTGACAAAGTCCATAGTGATGTTTTCCCATTTCCATTCTGGTATGGTTAATGGTTGTAACATCCCCTTAGACTTCTATATATCACCTTTAACTAGCTGAAAAACTAAGCATCGAGAGATATATTCATCAACATCTCTTTTCATTACATCCCACCAGAAGTACTCCTTCAGGGCTCTATACATCTTCATGCGTCCACGATGACTAGAGAATGAAGAACAATGAGGTTCATCCAATATATACTTCTTTAATTCTGGGATGGGAGGAACACAAACCCGATTCATGAACCTTATTATTTCATTACATTCAATGTGGAATTCAGGAACATTTCTGACCTTTTTTTTGTAACTCTACATCTTCATTCTGTGCCTCTTTAATCTTCACATGTATAGATGGCGGAACATTCATTTTAGAAAGATAATATTTTTCCCCTTCCATTATAATTTCAGGATCCACCCTTTGTAAATCCATAAATATTGGATCTTTTGTGATCCTCATCATAGATAAGCTAGCACGGTCATGTCGATTTAATGCATCTGCCACCTTGTTTTCTTTTCTAGGGTGGTAATGAATTGAGCAGTCGTAATCCTTAATCACCTCCAACCATCTTCTTTGGCGCATATTCAGCTCATTTTTTGTTAAAAATACTTTAAACTTTTATGATCAGTATAAATATCACACCTTTCATTATAAAGATAATGCCTCTAAATCATTAATGCAAAGATTACCGCAGCTAATTCCAAATCATGAGTTGGGTAATTTTGCACATGGATTTTCAATGGTCTTGAGGCATAAGCTATCACCATATCATTTTTCATGAGAACACACCCTAATACCTTCTTGGATGCATCACTGTAGATCACAATCCTTTCTCCACTGCAAGGAAGTGTGAACACATGTGCACTAGATAAGCTTATTTTTAACTCCTTGAAATTCTCTTCACACTCCTCCGTCCAAACGAACTTATCTTCTTTTCGAGTCAACCTGGTGTGTTGATTAGATAATCGTGAAAAATCTTTCACAAAACATCGATAATATCCAGCCAAACCAAGAAAACTTCGAATCTCAGTTATTGTTATTGGTCTCGACCATCTTTTGATAACCTCTATTTTTGCTGGATCCACATATATACCCTCTTTTGAGATTATGTGACCCAATAATGAAACTTTTTGAAGAGAAAATTCACACTTGGTAAATATGCCATAAATCTTATCCTTTATTAGGGTCTTTAATACATTTCTCAAGTGATCTTCATGTTCTTCCTTTCTCTTTGAATAGACAAGAATATTGTCTATAAAGACTACCACAAACGGATCAAGATTGTATCTAAAGACTCTATTCATTAGATCCATGAAGATAGCTGGGGAATTAGTAAGACCGAATGGAATCACTATAAATTCATAGTGTCCATACCTTGTATAGAAAGCCGTATTTGGTATATCCTACATTTTGACCCCTAATTGATGATACCCTGAATGAAGATCAATCTTGTAAAAGTATTGATCTCTGCGTAGTTGGTAAAATAAGTAATTAATGCATGGGATATGATATTTGTTATTGATAGTTATCTTGTTAAGTCTCGATAATTAAAAAGAGTCTCATTGATCCATCTATCTTCTTAACAAACAGAACAGGTTATCCCCAAGGTGATTCACTAGGGCGTATGAATCACTTATCAAGATTCTCATATAGGTGCTTCTTCAATTCCTCCAACTCAATTAGGTACATTCTATAAGGTTTCATTGAAATGGGTATATCACCCAGTATGAGTTCTATTGAAAACTCAACTTCACGATTTGGGGGAAGGCCTTGAAATACCTCTGGAAAGACATCATCAAACTCCCGTACAATGGGAATATTCTTAATAGTGAGTTTCTATCCAACCATTTGAGATAAATAACCTTCATTTATTGGAATAAAGACCCATAAGATGGAAGAAATTTCCACTGTAAGGTTATATTCATTGTTACATCGATAGAGGATCATAGATTGATCAAGAATATGAAATGTGACTTCCCATATTTGGAAATTGATATGAGCTCCATATAAGGATAGCCAATCCATGCCAAGAATAACATCAAATTCCACTATAGGAAGGATCACAAGATTTGAAGGAAGCACTTTACGACAAAAATAAATTGAAGAAGAATTATACACTTTTAATGCAACTGTTGTGCAATTAAGAGTTTTCACAGCTAACTCAACAGCTAATTGTTGAGGTAGTACAATGATACCATTGAAAAATTCTTCATAAATAAATGAATGGGTGGATCCAGAATAAAAAAAACATTTTCTACTTTAGAGTGAATGGTAAGTGTACCTTTCACCACTTCGTTATTGTACTCCACATCACCGATAGAAATTTCATGTGACTGTCCTTTGTCTTTGGCCTTTATAGTATGTTGACGTCGATCATCATCAATAACCCTTGGACTGGGGAATTGATTATAAAAATGCCCAATTTCCATGCACTTGTAACATTGATGTGTAGGAGGTGAATTTTGTGTAGCCTTTTCTTTTTTCGTATCCCTAGACATATTTTTCCCATCATTACGTAATTGAAATGCCCGATGACTTTATTTTCCTCATTTGAAACATTTTATTGTCCCTTTAACACAATTCCCTCCATATTTCTTTCCACACTTTGAGCATAAGGGGAAACTCATATTCTTTTTAGTTTGGTCTTTAGATTGCCCTTTGAATTCCATTTTCATCTTTATATCAAACCCATATGACTAATGGGTTACTCCAATCTCCATCTCAACCTTGAGAGCACATTGAACAATTTCTTCATATCTATTGAAATCCCTTATGGTTAATGCCCTTAGAAGATTGGTTTTAAGCCACCTATGAATCGATCGATCTTACTCTTAGGTTGAATAATAATTCTGGAGGCATACCTTGAAAGTCTTGTAAAATTTACTTCATAGGTACCAACAAATTTATCATCCTTTTTCTTTTATTTAAGATACTCCTTCTCCATCTTTTTTCAAAGAATACGAGGGAAGTACTTATTGAAAAATATGCTCTTGAACTCATCCCATTCGATGGACTCAATTTCGTCTATTTTTCTCGTATTCTTGATAAGATTCTACCATTGATCAGCTTCACCTTCCAAACAATATACTGCTAAGATGACTTTATCATGTTTAGAACATTGAATAACTGAAAATATCTTTTCAGTGGTACTGAACCATTGTTCAGCCACTAATGGATCAGTAGACCCACTGAATGAGGGTGGACGCTGCCTCGTGAAGGATTAAATAGAATGTTGCTCCTTCCTTTGCTCGTTTGAAAGTCTTGTATGATTAATAACTTGAGAAAGTTGTGTGAGCATGGCTAAAATATTTTTCATTCCAGCTCCCATAACGTTTGGTTGCTCAGGGGGACAATCATTACATTGCTCGTCGCATTCAGCATTAACACAGTTCCTTCGGGTTCCAGCCATTGACTAAAACAATAAGCATATTGTGAGAAACACTAATAATAATAGGAAAACAACATAATCAAGAATACAATTTCACATTTAAGGTCTTATCATAGGTCATTCATGGCCATTTCTAAAACAATAATATTGTGTTCTATGCATAGACACATCCTTAGGGTTTTTACTAAGGGTTTCACATCCTAGTTTCCAATGTTTGACTATACCTTTCCTCTAATACCAACTATAACGACCCATACATTACATAAATTGTTATTACTTCAGAATTGATGCATAATTACTATAACATATAACAAAACCATGATAGGAAAATATAGGTATAATGTATTTAGAAACTGGGAAATAAAAACAATAGGTTCATAAAGCATCTACATTGTCTCCCATTTATCATAAGTAGAATCCCTTTTGGCATATCCGACATAATACCCTTCTTCATGACCTAGGGAAGAGAAAACATACAAAATGGTGAGCTCAAATGCACAGTAAGGAAAAACAAAGGAAATATCAATCATATCATATTCAAAAGAACATAACATTTTGAAAATCTTAACCTGCAAAAGAGATCATAATATCATAACATGGGATAAATCATAGTAGTGAAATGTAATCGAAATAATATTAACATAAAACATGAAACTTTTTAGAATACACACATAATCATAGAAAATCATTTTTTATTAGTGAAGACTCATTTCCAAGACTATCATAGTGGACACAGTCCATTTCTGAACCGAGTTCACTCTTCGTTCGAGTCATGTATCACTGAACTAGATTAACATTCCATTCTATCCATGTCTAACTCATGAGATATAAATCTTTACCAAATTAATTGGAGTGAGATATAGGTCCCACCCATCTTGTAATGAAGCCATTCTTATGTGTGTCTCAAAATCATAAATAATATATCATAACATAACCCATGTAATAAAAATGGGATTCTTAAACCTCATTCCATCATAACATAAACCATATAAGATAAAAGGAAATAATTCCATCATAACATAATCAAATAAATGTTAAAACATGGATAGAAACAGAACCCTATATTATCTTATATGGAAAGTAATTTTGATGAAACACTTAAACTCTATTCTTATGGAAAATATCCTTTGTACATCAAAAACATTTTTCCTTTCTTAATATATCATAGTATTTTAAACTAAAAGAAGTTAATTAAAAATAAAATTTAAAACGTGTAAAGAAATCTTCATGGAAATAATTTTATATGAAATCATAAAAATCCATTCAAGCCATATAAGTTAAAAAAATATTTTACTCGTACTTTGGCCGGAAAAGTCAAAAAGTACCTCGTACTAAAAACCAAAAAAGATTCCTTTCATATATTTTACTAAAAATTAACCAATAGGTAAAATTGGATTTAAAAAATTATAGTAGTATTGAAATAATATTACATATTGATGAAACATGGATGATAAATATGATCTAGTAAATTCTGAAGTATAAACAATCTTAGATAAAAGTGAGATTGTGAGATTTTCTCTTACATTAGGTCCAATATGCTTCGTACGTTTCTGAACCACCCGTATAATGATTTAAATAATGTAATAGAATTATTACATAATCATATTCATTATTATGATATCATATATGGTCATATTTTTATCTTCTTATTAGTAATATTTCATTGCTACTTGTTATTCGGGTGTTCATTGCTTTATGTTCTTATGCATGTTTTGTCGAATAAATTCTTATTCCTATTTTTAAATTATATATACCTTATTTACATAATGGTATTAGTGTAATATATATCATAGATATTAATTCAATTAATTTATATAATCATTATTCAATTAAGATCATGTAGAACAAGTCGTATCACATCGTGGAGACGGTATGCCGTATGTACGCACGAGCGATGATATAATTCTTTTGATATTAAAATAGTATATAATTGGATGGTATATCATATATACGTAATCATAATAATGTTATATTTATTATTTATATCATTTATACTCATTATCATACCCATCCAAATGATGAAATGTTTGAATAATAAACTACACCACGACGTGGAGACGGTAAGACGTACATACACACGTGTGGTGACTTTTTCATTCATTGGATGGATAAAATAGCTAATATGGTTGTACAATTTATAATAGAATAATAGTATATAGAATATACTGGAGTTATTATTTTATAATGGAAGCAACAAAGAAGGATGTAGTGGACAAATAAAGGATCTTGAAATAGGTGGTGAGATATTTACCTCTTCCTCGAGTTCTTCCTTTTGATTTGATCAAAAGGGCTTTATAGGTTGGATTTATGACTAAAGGAAGGCCTCTAAGATGAAGGGAGGACAGTGGAGAGGGTATTTGGTCAGGGGTTTTCCGAGCCAAATTTCTTTGGAGGTGTGAATTTGAGAGTAGGGTGAGTGCCCTTTTATAAGAGGGGTGAGGGGTAGCTTAGGAAAATCGTAAAATATTATATTATAATAAATTCATATTCGGTTTGTAATTGCTCAATAGTGACTTATTTCTAGGATAGGGTGGGGATAGGTAGAAATAAACTCAGCCAGTAGGTTTTATACATATTTAGGTTACCATTTTAACGTTATCATTTAGATTTAACTCCAAGTTAAATAATTTAACTTTTACTGTATCTTCTTGTATTCTTACACTATATGATTAATAAACATACAGTAAAATAAAAATAGAACCCCAATTAGTTCATTAGTGTCATATATATTATTATATAAGTCTTTTTTTCAATCCTTAGATTTTTAGGAATAGAATATCAATTAATAATTTCATATTTGTTTTAAAAACTCTATTTTGTCAATTTTGACAGTATTTGGTATTTTGTTTTTTCTAAATTCATAACTGCATTATAACATCGAAAACAATTCATCCAACCAACCCTAATATGTTATATTAACCTATAAAATTATTTTAATTGATAAAAAGTCTCAAATTACAGTTATTTGGGTATTTATAATATCAATTATGTTAATATTTCATTAATAAGGTAATTACTGCATCATCATTGGGTCATAAATAAATTAAATTATTTGATGTCTAAAAATTATAAATAAAATAAAATTATGTAGGAAATATTTTTATCTTTATAATGAATATATATTGTTGAATTTATCTTATGTATAACCCTATATAAAAAATATTTTACTTAACAAACTTTGATTTTAATTTTTTTATCTCTTCTTTGAATTAAATAATAATAAATGTCCTAATCTAATCCATGTGGTCCTAAATGGTCATATTTTATTCCTATGGTTGTTTTTGGTCTAATTACACTTATCCAATATAATTAAGACATGTGTTAGGGTAATACTAATATCATTTTTACCCTTAATTACCCTATTTAGTTTTTACCGCGGTAAATAAAAGTGAATAGTTACTATTCACCAAAAATTATTTTTGTCTTATTGAACCACATTTTACACCTTGATATTAACTGCATCTCTCAGATTTTAGAAAATCAACTCACTGAAGCGGTAAAGTTAAGTTTTATGTAAATTTTCAAATTCTCCTAGGAGGTAGGGAAAAGACGGAAAAAGTTCAATAAATTTTTTTATAAATCTATAATTATTATAAAATGACTGAAATTAATTACATTGAACTTATATAGGTATTATATATCTATTTTTACATAAAAAAAAAAAAAAATTATTTAAATAAAAATTCAGTTTTAATCTATAACTCAGTGTTTTTCACTATTCATAAAAAATTTTATGTTTTCAGAAAAATACCAAAAAGTCACCCTAAGCTGATTTCAATATTTCGAATCCAAAAATGAAGTCCATTATGAGTGCTAAAATTTATAAAATTTAAAAAAATGGGTATTACTATTCATAATGGCTAGTTTATATAATATTTTAATAACATATCGTTGTTTAGTGAAACTCGGTATTGCGTACAACGCAAGCTACCGAGGAAGGTTGCTCTTGCGTGTAACGCAAGAAAAGACAGTGTTGTGTGTATTGAAAGATTCATTTGGTGTTTCATATAACATAATAAATAGAAAAAATATTTTTTTATAAAATCTCAGGGTGTTACAAGCTACACCATTTTCACCGTACGATTGTAGCTTCAAGCCCGTGACCTTTACAAATATGATTAGTTATTACCTGACATGATGATTGTAATTTTTTTCTAAAAATATTTTTAAATAATGCCTATTATCTTCCAAAAACATGATGAACATCCTCAAAATAAATTTAATCATAAAATCATTTTTAACAATTATAATATTTTATACAACTTATTTTTTCCCAAAAAATCAAATAATACTAATTGAATATTAGAACATTAACATTAATAATTAAATTAACCCTAAATGTTATAAATGAAATTAATATTATTTCCAATAAATATGAAATTGTTATACCTTAAATTAATATAAAATCTACTAACTAAAGGGGTTTTTCAATAAATTTCTCTAAAAAATATCCTTAATCATCTTAATCCCCCATCACACAAATCCTCAAAATGGGCCTCTATGCCTTTGAAAATATGATAAAACATAGAATTACCAATCCAAGATAGTTTAGGATTATCCCATTTATCCAAGGAATTCCATAGGTCTCCATATAATATATTTTCTAAGTCAACACGATGGTCCATAGAGAAAATATGATTTGATCCAAACATATCCCTAAGAAGTGTTAAACCAGGTGCGAATTACAGGAACACTCATCGTGTACTAGAATTATGGTTGATGTATACTAAACCAAATATTTTATGATTTATTACCCCTAGGAGCATCTTTTCTAAAAATTTTGTCTACTTGTAATATCAAAAAATCAACGTATTTCTAGAAAATCTACTTAATATCTTCATTAAAAACATTAGGATGTTAAACTTTACTAAGACATATCCCCATGGTTTTATAAAAATTATATAATCCTAATACCTCAAAATTACTTGACCTTGATCTGGTACTAAATACAGTGACCCAAAAAATTGACACATAATATTAAATGAATCTTTAACATAAATATTCAATAAGCAGAACCCCAAGATCATGGGGCCTTGACTATTTGGAAGACTAGGTTCTTAATATAGAGAAATGAAACTCAAACCTAATATCCTTATTTTATACCCCATAATAGTATTCTAAATCCATTTGATCACCTAAAAAATCATAAGATAACCTGAGGATACACAATAGAAAGGGGTGAGCTAAATATCATAGTAATGGAACAAATATTATAAGGGAACAAAATGTGCGAGTTAAAGAAATTACATGATATCATAAAAGATAATTCTTATGAGTAATTAAAAGATATTCTAACATAAAGATAATGGTATCATAATATCATAGATATATAGGAAATTTGGATGAAATATTAATCATGACATAAAAATGTGTTAAGGATAACTACCTAGATTGTATTATATGGTAGAAATGTCCCATAATGGATTTGGTTTACTGACTAAGCCCATACATAATGTCTCATGAGAGCAAAAATATTACCCAGTGCACTAGGGATATATCATTGTGCAAGAACCATAAGATGTACATGCTTATGTGTACCAATAAAGAAATCATTAATGATTATTAAATATTAGAATCACCCATGTAATGAAATGAGTTGTATAATCCCACGTCATTTCTTAATTAATGGAGAGTTTATAAATAATGCATTAGATAAATGACCTTAGGGAATGTATTACCCCTTAAAATATTGGTATAAATATTTAATTATATCATCAAATAATATATATATATATATATATAATTTAGAAGCAATTTATATCATCAAAGGATGTCATCATTGATAAAACATGTTTAAAATATCACATGGAATATTTCTTGTTTTAAAAAATCCATTTTTATTGGATATAACTTCATTAAAATGATACAATATCCCAAATATTATAGAAAAACATTTATTTGAAAAGAGAAATATAAAATTTTAACGGATTCTTCAAATCATTATGATGTCATGACAGTAGGAAATTTTATTCATGAAGCATAAGATAAAATAAAAAATTCTTTTCAAAATTTTTCAAAAAAAGGAAAAAGTACCATGTTCAAAAAATGACAGAAATACTAATTTTAATATTTTTATGAAAGTTAAAATGTAGGTAAAATTTTATTTTATTAATCATTGGATAATAGTAAATGGATATTTAGAATATTTTATTAGAAATATAAAAATGGGAGAGAAATATTCCATATCTAAAAAAAGATACCTGATTGGTATTACACACAATAAAATTATTGATATTTATTTCTTCAATAGGGGAGGAAATAGAAGACAAAATGTAAAAAGCAATCATTACCAAAAATTGAAATATAGTTTTGGAAGAAAATAATTGTATATGGATTTCCCCAAATAATCATTGAGCCAAAATAATCTCAAAACGAAAAAAGATTATAACATAAAGCCTTTACTGCATTAGTATGTTTCAAATAAAACCCCCTCGGATCAAGTAATATGAATTGTAACATAAAATACAATTAGTTATAGAGGATTAATGATAAAATATGTAAATAGAGAATTATATATATCATATTAAATATATTAGGTGTATAACATTAAAACATGCCTCAGTTAAGGGAAATTGGTATCAAATATCTTACAATGATCGTATGATTGAAGTGAGAATTAATCCATGAAGTGATGATATATGTAAAATTTAAATCCTTTTTAAATATTTTTAAATAACAAATACATTAAACAAAAGTTCAGCACACACATAATCTTTTCATATCAAATATAATGATGAATTAATTTGACCCAATTAAAAAAAATTGAGTTATGAATCCCCTTATCTTGAGTTTGGATCATCACGTACGTAAATTATTTTACTAAATAATAAAATTATTGTAATTATATACTATATTAGGAATATTTTTCCTGTTTATTATTACTTTTATTTCATTTTTTTACTATTTTATATTTATTTACGTAATCAATGAAATTCACATAAGAAGTTTTTATGATATTCAGTTTATATGTCCAAAATGACTTTGGTAGGGTTACAATCACAAAAGAAGTCATTGTAAAATAATATCTAGAATATTATTCCTAAAATAAATATTATATATATATATATATTATTCCTTTAAAAAAATCATAAATTATGGTAAAAAAAATTAAATATGTTTCAATCATGGAGATGGTAAGTCATACGTACACATGAGCAATGTTTCAATTTTTCAATGATCATGATGGAAAGAAGTTAAGTATTATTTTATTATTAAATAATGATAATTATAACATAAATACAATAATATTTATTTAAATACAATTATACATACTATCCCTGTGATGTTGTGATGAAAAATGAATTATATCTCTTTGTGGAGGTGGTAGTCTACATGCGTGCTCAAACGACATTATTATTTTTCAGTGAATAGAATGGTGAGAAAATATATGATATATTTCTTTTAATTAATTATAAATATTTCATAAACTAATCATCACAATCATCTAGCATAGATGATGATCGAAAAAAATTAAATTAGTCAATGAGGTTGTAGTCTATCGTACACACAAACAATGATTTTGATTCCTATTTGATCGGAGAGGAGATGAATATAGATTATAAAATTACCATAACAAAATATTAGAATATTATAAATAATTATGTTTTTATATCACCATGGTAGAATAAGTTTTTAATTATAATTAATAATAAATAAAACAAAATTCTATATTGAGAAAGATATATCTTCTGGGATAACCTCTTAATGTTTGCAAATAAAGCCTTCCAAATAGATTTTATAATAAAAACTTACTCTTATAAGTAGAATGTTATTAAATTAATATATATTTAAGGGATTTATTAAAAACCTCTTTAAATTTGTGAATATAGTAGGAGAGTAGGTGCCCCGTTATAATTGAGAAGAAGTGGAATTTTTTGTAAATAAGAAAAAATATACATTAATGGGATGTCAGTCTCAATCCAAGTGCCTCCAAAATTGATAAATGATATAATATAGGGATGAAATTTTAGATACCAACATCCAAAATAAAAAAAACTTGTTTTAAATATGTTATTTCATTTAAATTTATTTTTAGTCATTTTTACTATTTTGGTTTTTCCATGTGTAACTATTTTTTACGTATATAATTATAATCTAATATTAAAAATATAATGATAAAAATTTGATAATTTGGACTAAATTATTATAAATATTAAAAAAAATTCAAATAAAAATCCCATGATTTTGTAGAATTAATTTTATAACAAGTGCATGTAACACCCTAAATGTTGTTTTAATCATAATTGCGGTAATTAATTTTTATAACTTTTACTATTCAATAAGAACAAAATTTGAGTCACATTATTAAATAATATAAATTATTATGATTCAAAATATGGAACCGATTTTATCAATTTCAATTTTCATAAGTAATATAATTTAATATAGAAATTTTACCTAAAAATGATACGATATGATTTTTTAAAGAGAAAATACATTTTCAAGTAACAATGATTTTATATTAACTATGTGTTTATAAATCAACATTATAAAAATATAAATTCATATTAATAGAAATATAACATAAAATATTATTTAAATATTTTCTTACTAGGGATTATATTAATTAATTAAAATAGATAATCTTCATTCACTTAAAAACCATATTCAGAAAATATCATTTCATAATTAAAATTTACTTATACCAAAGTCATGAAAATTTATAATTTGAATGAAATTAATTAGATAATTATAATTGAAAGGGTCTATATTTTACATTAATTATGAATCCAAAATATAATGCGACTCTTTACTCATATGATACAATGAAAAGAAATGATTGTATTTCAAAAAATCCTTACTTTTCACTATTCACTGAAAAATTAATAATTTTAGAAAAATCATAAAATTTTACAATAAATTATTTTTTATATTATTATATGGAAAATATAGTCAATTTTAAGAAAATTTCCAAAAATTATTTATAATATATTATCAAAAAAATAAAATTTATACATTTTTGAGGAAAATATATTTTTTAAAGAATAAAATGTATTCATTAAAATTTATTTCATATTTCTTAAGAATTTATCAATAAATTAATATTGAGTAGAATATATATATATATTAAATTACTAAATCCTATTCTTACCCACAAATTTCATGACTAGGTTATAAAAATCATGTTTAAATAATAACATTTTATGGTTTATTTAGGCATGGTATTGCATGTCACATACGCTATCCAATATAGTTTTATTTTTAAATTCTCTCAGTGTCACATTAAAAATTTATTATGTATACATTATAATTATTATCAGTAGAAATATTTAATTTACCTTCAGATGATTGAATAGTGCATTCATTTTTCATAAATTCTACAAGATATCCATCATCAAATTATATACTAATTTTAATGAGGTTGCAAAAAAGTCCTACTAAAAATAAATCATCTTGAATACATGTTTTACCAAGAAGAATAATACCACCACTACCATATATATTTCAAAGGGAATTATCCCCGAATGTTAATTTTCCACCTTTTATCATTATAATATTATAAAATAATTTTCTATTTACATTAAAAAATATATAACATCTACTATATATGTAATTTATATTGTTTTTTATATTATTCTTATTCTGTTACTGATAAAAACTTACGAATTTGGTGACAAAAATTCATGGGTCCAAATTTATTAGAAAATAAGACATTATAGATCCAAAACTGTCAATATTTACTATATTTTGTAGTATCCAATTCATTATAAAGGTAAACATTATGAAAACCTAAAGAGACAAATTTATATAAAGAACATTTATTTTTCAATTTTCCACCACTTTGAATTTTTCTAAAAGAAGGAAAACCATAAGGAAAAATGTGGTTATTTAAAAAATGTGGTTTATGGTTTATAAAACCTATCATAGTTGTCTCTATAATTGGTTTCAATAATGTGTACTTGTTATCAAACTTTTTCTTTTCATAATTAATATTGGATACTAACTTTTTAATACTAGGAATTTCAGAATTTAATTTCACAACTAAAGCCTTATGATCAACAGATGAGTTACAACGTTATTTTTAATCTAATTATTTAGTAATATTAGAAATCTAAAGGGAAATTTTCTGAAATTTTAGATTTTTTTGGAATGTCCAGCCTCATCATTTTCATAGTTTTTAGAAACTATAAAAAATTTTTTATCAAAAAGTTATAAACCTAGAAGTTTCTTCAAAACATAGTAATGAATCATATTCATTAAATAAAGTAGTTTTTTATTATTCTAAAGATGTAGATATATTTTCAACATCAGAATATATATAATTTACTTAAAAAGGTAAATTAGTTAAGTATTACGTACATATCGTAGACATAAAAAATTGATTTATCATTAGAATTTACTATACAATCCCATTATCTTTTGACTATCACTACTTTCATAAAAAGATTTCAATAAAGAGCAGTCTCCACAACAAAAAATTACATGTGTATGTATATTTTAGATTTTTTTCCCTTTAACATTTTTCAAAATCTTATAACTTATATAATTATTTTTCAGTCTTGGAAAATATTGCCTTTTATGTCCCAGATTTTTTAATTGAAAAAAAATATTTTCTGCAGAATCCATCTGATCACTTATATCAATAGGATTTTCTTCTACATGTATCTGAAATATTTATTTCCAGAAATCTTATTTATTTTTAGTAATATATTCTATCTCATTATCAATTTTAATAGAAAAACTCCATTCTATCTGACAATTTACTTTATTACTCATTAAATATTTTTTATCCTTTTTCAGATGATCATTCAATATTAGAAGTATTTGATATAGAATAAAAAACTATTCCATTACTCTTCTTATGTTTTCATGGATCTTCAAAACCTACCATCATACTGCATGATATTACTAATAAGATCATATATACTTAGTATTTTATTATTCATTATATAATTAATAGTTTTGATTTTTTTCCCACTCATCGGGATTAATATCAATTATCCTGTCGACAATAATTTTCATAAGGTATGTATTTATCTCAAATATATTGAATAATGTTTAAACTATTCATCAAATATTGATGAATCTTTTTTACTAATTGTTTAGGTAAAAAATAAAATGCTTTATAATATGATGTTAGCATAAATCATCTAATTTCAACTACTTTGGAGGTTAAAAATGTTTTACTTACATTTTATTCCAAATATCATTCATATTTTCATGGAAAAAATACAATTGTAGATATTTATTGTCATTGATCATAAATAAGTATTTATGACTCTATGATTATGTTAATATTCAATATTTTCTGGTCAAGTAAAAGTAGTACTTCCTTGTCATAAATTATGTATTCACCAGTCAATATAGCAAAGATGAAAAAATAGAATTTATTATGACGGTCTTCATGTTATCTCTTCAACATTCACAATCAAGACCATAAACGATAGGTGGTGTAACACCCCCAAACCGCACTCGTGGATCTTGTGTTAAAAACATAAATATTATATTTCTATATTTGATAATGAGAAATGTGACCCAATTTTTTCAATCATAATCAAAAAAAATGAAAAGGATATATTTCTTCCATTACATACCCAAATTTTTTTTTTGTTCAATGTTATATAGAATTAAGAAAAACTCTTGTATACATAATAATGATAAATTCAAGAGCTTATCCTTCCCTAATACCTAGATTTTCATATTCCATATTACATCTGCTATATCTACCACACTATTTTTCACATATTAAACCTCTATAGACTCATATAATATATCAACATTGTCTGTAACATAGTAGAATATAAAACATGTTAAGAGAGATCTTAAATTCTCAGAAACAGTAAAAATATGCATTAATGATTGAATTTCATCAGTTAGAATGTAATGAGAATGAGGGTATGATGAAATAATCAATGAGACTGAGCATAAAATAGGGCAATTAATTCCCATAAAAACATTTATAATAAATAATGAAAAATGTAATAAATCATTTACATTTTCAAGAGTCATTAGTATAAAAAATCTTGGTCCATGTGATCTTAATATTGATGAAAAGAAATATTTATAAACCATAGAAATAATTGATAAAACATGTAAGTAACATAGGGAATCATTTACATATCCATATTACATATGGAATAAAAATAATTTTTTTATATGGTGTATCCCTCAATGTTAAACTTGGAGTAACTATCATAGTTTTACTTGATATAACAATCATGGTTATACTTGGATTAACCCTCATGTTAAATTCTCATAGTCTCTTATGATAAACCTAACTGATTTATTGTGTTCCATTACCCAATGCATTGGAAATTTATATTGGGTTTAATCACCCTAAATTTATAATAAAACCTCCCATAATCATAATGAATTTAAAAGAACCATAACATTATTATAGTAAATGTTGCTTCCATTTCATTATAAAACTTATAAAAAATGCTTTATTTTTTAATAACATGATTATAACATGGAAAAGAAATATGTTTCAACAAATTATAATTACAATAATACGAAATAATTTAGAAAAAGAATGTTGATAGTTCAATAAAAAATAATCCCAGTGGAGAATATGTAACTTCACGGGTTGATGACATTGATTAACAGAAATACTATTAATGTACCATTAAAATAATTGTTGAAGAAAATAAACTTTTTCACTTTTAAAATTCCTTTTAAAAAAAATTAATAAAATATTTTGAAAATACTCTTCTATGAAATAATACTTGGAATATTGTGAAGAAATCATCAAAGAAATTTTTGTCATGGATGTAGGAAATTACATTCATGTTGTAAACATTAGAAAAACATTATTTTCAAATATTTTGTAAACGGAGTCTAAAGTGACCCATTTGGAAAACATTATGAAATTACTTTTTTATTACATTTTAGAAGAAGGTAAAATATTTGATGAAATCATTTATGTTTATTAAATAATATTTTTTAAATCATTTTCTTAAATTGGAATACGAAAATGAAATATTCTTGATCTAAAAGAAGATTAAATATTAGTATCACATACAAATGACATCCGTAATGATTCTTTAATTAATATAGTAGGAAATAGAAATTAAAAATTTAAGTGAAATTTGTAACTAGATTATAATAAAATAGATGTATCTCAACAAAATATGATCATATGATTTCCCCCAAGGAACCTTGAACTTAACCAATCCCAAAAAGAAATGATATTTTAACACAAATCCTTTTCCACTTTAGAAACATTTCAAACATAATTCCCAAGAAAGTTAAATTTAAAATGGAAAAGAAATATAAATAAATATAGATATTAAAGATATAAAATGTCAAATGGGATGTATATAACACTCATAAAATATGATAGGTACATATCATAATTGTATGTCACATTGAAATAGAATTTGAGATGAATAATCCTAACGAAGAACATATCATTGAATTAAGAGTAAATAAATAGTAATATTATTTTCAACAGATTTAAATCCAAATAAAACAAATGATTAAATACATAATCATAAAATTTAGATATATATTCCCCCAAAATAATGTCCTACCAATGTCATCTAATAAGACTTATAACCTAATGAAATGAAATTGAGTTAATAATCCTTTTACAATTTGGTAACCTTCAATTGAAATCCCATTGGTAAGAATAATTAAAATTTAAAATCAAAATAACATTAATTATTATGTATTAATTATATTACATGTAAAAGGTATGTATAAACATCATATAAGAGAAATTAGGTTCATATGAAAAATATATGCCTCAATGAATGAAAATTGAGACAAAATCCCTTACCATGAGTCCAAACATTCTATGTATGCCCTTTGTATCTTCTATAAAAAACTCATTTAAATGATTTTATTATTTAAGGAAGATTAGAATGTATTTACATAATAATTAAAACATTTTCTTAATTTATTAAAATTGAACATTTAATTAATTAATCAGCTAAACCAACTTTAGGAGTTTTTAGGACGTTCGACCCATAATTTCAAAACAACTTAAGTATGTTGACTATGGTCAAATGGGACATTGACCCATCATATGTAGAATAATAATAATTAAGTAATTGTAAATTTATAAAATAAATTATTCTCTTAAATTAAGTCATTAAATAAGGTTATGAAAACTGAACTACGTTTCAATCATGGAGATGGTAGGTCGTACATATGTGTGAGTAAAGATTCGATTTTTCAATCGTCCTTATAGGAAGAAGAAAAGTATTATTTTATCTTTATATAATGATCATTATGTTATTAAAAAAATATTATTTATTTAAATATATAGAAACAAAAACAAAAACACCCACCAACAAACACACACACACACACAGATATATATATATATATCACCATATTGATGCGATGATGAAAAACGAAGCACATCGGTTCGTGGAGGTGGTAGTCCACATGTACGCCCAAATTATGTTACCATTTTTATTGTATGTAAAGGTAATAAAATAGGTAACATATTATCCTATAATAATAATAAATATGGTACAAATATAGTATAAAAACATTAATTTCATTGTTATACCTAGTCTTGAGAGGCGATGCCGGAAAACAATTACATTGGTTCATAATGTGGTATTCTTCCAGACACATGATCGATGGTTTGGTTTCACATTTGGTGGAAGAGGATATAAATATATTTTGTGTAACAAAAATAATTAAATACTAGAATATGGAAGATAATGATGTTATTATATATTTATGTTTAAGTAAGATCTAGAGGATGCAGAAGAAGAAACAAAGTAAAAAATGGTCGGGTAAGAATTATACATCTTCACCTGAAAATCATCTTTTCATTACCCCTTAATACCACTAATTTTGTATTATGACCAAAATAATTACTCTATAATATTTCAAGTGATTTTAGGAATAGATCAATGAAGATATTGAATAAAAAAAGGTTCTTGAGGAGTGAATAAATGAGAAGAATAGGTTCCCTTTTTTATGAGAGGGTGGGGGTAGTCTTGGAATTTATTAAAATATTAAAATAATATAAATTAATATTGATGTATATGTGGATGGAGATTGAATCTTTTAAACAATAATATGATTATTAGTATAAATAATAACATCTAGTAAAATTTATACATGTTTAGATGACATGTTTACCCTTAACTTTTGGTTTTAACCCCAAGTTAACCCTTCTCACACTTATAGTGACAACAAGGTTTTTACTCTTAGAGAGTAAACATAGTTACAATAAATAGAAAAAAGGCTCATAAATGGACCATTATTATTATTATTATCTATATAACATTAATTTTCTATATGATATCATTTTTATGATTTTAAAATCATTTAAAAAAATATTATTATCCTAAGATATCATTAATTTAAATTTTAGAACTATTGATTTACATTGAAAATAATTACATTAAGACAAAAAATAAAATTCAAATAAAATATTTTAATAAATAACTAAAATATAATATTATTTTTATAATTTTCTTAGATCATAGTAATTGTTTCAAATTATATTAATTTTAAAAATTTTAATATCATTTATTTATTTTTCCATTAGTTGAATATTTAATGCGTCAGCGTCACAAAAGTATTTGAGGTAAATATTTTTCTGCACTAAAAAGAATTACCATGAGAAGTATAAATATGTTAAACTTTAATATAAAATTTATAAATGAACATATCCTATGGTAATTCCCATATTAAAAATATTATATTTATATAAAACAATGGTATGATATTTTGGACTTTTCATTAAAAAATATTTAAAGGGTAATAATAACATAAAAATTAAATAATGGCCATATAAAAAACTATTGGATGAAGATAGAATAAATGGAAAAATAAAATAAATTTAATTAATGTTTTATTTTCATTTTATAGTCCATATCATATTATTTTTATCCATAATTACTTGATTTACAATTACCAGGGTAAAAAATATTTAATCAGGTTCGTATGAATAACGACTAAAAAGAAAAGGAATTTTTAAAAAAAAAATTAGACCCCCATGATCTCCAATATTAAATGTATTTTATATATTATTAAAACATAATTTTAATTATTTAATTTAAAATTAAATCATAAAATCTTGTTGAGAAATGGTTTTTTGGAAATACTTCCCTTTTAAAAATAAATGTTTTAATACAAAATTCATGTTTTAAATTAATTTTATAAAATGTAAAAAAATTATTTTATATTAAAATTAACTAATTTAATCTTACAACCAATCCAAAATATAATTTTACATTATAAATAGTATAAAATAAAATATATTTATAAATAAAATTAAGTATTTTTCAATATTCATTAATTGTTTTTTGAATAATTATCACACCGTTATCCTATTATTATTTTTTCATGATGATTAAAAAAATTATATTATTTTTTTAAAATAAATATTCTATAATTTTCAAAAATATATTTTTAATATTCTCTCATAGAATGAAATAAAAGCTATTTTTGATGAAAACATATTGTTTAAGAATAAATTGTCTTTACTAAAATTTGAGTTCTTATTTTTGAAACATGAAACTATAGATTATTAATAAGATGGATCATTATATATTAAATCATATAGTTAATAATTTTCATTCCTACATATTTGATGTCTAGGTTATGATGTTAACATTTAAATAATAATATTTTCTTGTTTATTTAATCTCATTATTATATATCATGTATTCTATCAAACATAGTATTTTTTTAGTCACATGATATTATATGTGGTTTGATAAGATTGGGATTATTGAGTTACCCAATGGATAAACATACCATATTATGAAAAATATATATAATTGTTTACGTAACACAATAGTATATCAATTTATAAACTCTAGAATATACTCTCATACCAAATATAAGATAAAAAGAGTATATTTTTACTACAAGAGTGGAGGTGAGTTTACGTTTATAAAATAAAAACATACAATTTTCTCTAACCACATAAATGAAATAAATGAAACATAGAAATACCAATATGATTTATACAATCATAGTTAAGTAATGTTTATAACTAATAGTATAAAAAATTAAATTATTCAAAATACAAAATATATAAAAAAATATAGTAAATAAGAATAAAAAGGAAAAAAATGATTTAAAAATGGTGTAAGAAAAACATAAAATAACAATAATAAGAATATAACTAAACTTTTACATTCAATGTAAAGTTAGTTTTAATAAAACATAATATATTCATAGTTTTCATGAAACTATAATGGTTTATCTTCATACACTTTAATGTCATTGATCACTAGGATCAGACATTATTCTATTTCCTTATCCTTAGGAATACATGATCACACCTGTACAAAACAAAAGATGTCCCTAAAAAAAAGAAACCTTGATCAAGATTAATGAGAAAAAATAATTAAAAAATAAAATAACATCATGTGTTTATAAAATTCCTTACAAATAGATTTCATATATCAAAATTTGTAATGAAATGAAATAAAGTAAACTAAGATTTCACAAACTATTAACAAAAAAATTATAGATATTATGTAATGAATTCTTACTAAAGCTTCCTTCTTGTTGAATTATAGTTTTATTTATAGTCATTTCTCCAATGGTCATTTTCTGCATTATTAAGAGTTGGTTGTGATGATAATAGAAACAATACTATTTACATGAAAGGGTTCATAACATATTCATAGTATGATGGTTGATTTTGAAGCAGAATTACAATTCTTAATGGTTCCATATGGAAGAATAATGTTTACCCATTCAATGGATTTATGTTTCCTTGTCTATTAAAATGAGATTTATTCATCTAGAATATTATATAAATGTTTTCTTGAAATAATATCTTCATTCGACTGGTAAATTTTATCTGGTAGTCATGTATAACATTATCTGGTGGAATTTTGTCATACTAAGTCATATAGACTTTATAAATATACACTTGTTGAAGTATATAATCATTCATATAATATGAATAATACATGTATGTATAATTAAAAGAACTCATTCCCATGTAATTTACATTCTATATAAAATAAAACATTTGTTCTATCTATATAAAAATTTACAAAAACTTGGTAAACATGAAATTTATTAAAGTATAATCATTGAAATAATTGGGTTGCAATTTTTAAAAATAGGTTTATAAATTATTGAAAGAAAAAATTTGACTCAACCGTTATTTGGGATGTAAATATATTAGTTTATTGATGGAATTATAATTGGTTGTTTATCATTTAATGGGTGGTGGTGGGGTCTTTTTATAATTGAGAAGAGTTGAATTTTTTTAAATATTTATTTACTAATATAAAATAAATAACATATTATTGTCAAGTTGATCTAAAATAGACACTTACGGGAGATAATATGTGTTTTAGTTAAAAAATAACTTATAAACTCATTTAAATATATGTTTTTTGATATTTTTATACTCATATCTTAATTAATTATTTTACCATATTTTTCCATTTATTTTGGGGACTAAATTTTAACTTGGAAAATAATTTTTACCATTCAAAATAAAATTAATGTTTTTTTATTAATTCCCAAATTAAGATTATAAATATTTTCATTTTATTTCATTAAATATATAAAAGTGGAAAAATTTAATTTTAATATAAAATGAATAATTCATCAAAAAGAAGTATTTAGATAACACGTATTTATAAGAATAAAAATGAACTTATACATAGGAGAAATATTGTAAATAATATTAAATCCCATGAAATTTGTGGTTTATGATTAAATAAACATGGGTTAATTTATTTTTAGGACAATAAAAAAATGAATATTCTCTTGTGAATACTTAATTAGAGTAAAAAAGGGACAAAAGAAGTCATTATTTGAATAAAATATATTGTAGAATTCAAAATCTAAAACATAGGTTTCTGAATAAATATATTTTTTTAAATGATTTATTTTAATCCTAAAAATAAATTTTCTTTAGTTAAATGTCTTTTTATATTATTAAATTAAATTATTATCAAGACAATGTCACAAAAGATAAGATATATATAGAAATTGCATTTTCACATTTCAATAAAAATCAACATTTATCCAAATAATCTAAAAAATAATCGCAAGATTATATTGACATGATGAATCCAAAAAACGATGTTTATTCCATCATATTAACTTCCAAAAATTTAGTAATTTAATATATAAATTAAAACATAAAATATAATGAAAACAGTTTCTCTTAAAAACTAATTTTTAAAACATTATGAGTTCTTAATTTTATTCATATTAATTATGAATCAAATGTGGGTTGATCTATATTTTTTTAATTAAACCATTTTTCTATAATAATACTTTAAATCAATCAATTTAATTTAATATTAATATTAACCAAAAATTAAAAAACATTTCATTAAAAAATATATCTTTTAACATTAAATTATTCTAATTACATCCTATTAAAATAAAATATTTATCATCTAACAATTAAATTTATTCAGTTCATTAGTATTTGTGAAAATGAAATTATTCTATAAAATAACCATAATATGTATGGACTTAAAATACAAATATTTATAATAAATCATTTTAGTTAATTTCCATCTTATTATTTACATGTAGTTTTACTCTTATTATAATTAACTAAATGATATTTCACATTCAATTGACTTAATGTATTTTTGTTTATCTATAATTATAATAAAATATATCCAAGTTCATTTTAGTTTAGTGTTATATGGGACACAATCTATTAAATATATTATTTACATAATGGAAAATACTTATTATCATCTTATGTTGTTTTATTATACTCATCTTAACTAAAATGAATCCTTGAAATTTTAATTATCATTTATTAGTGAAAGTAGTTGATGGTGTCCACAATATCAACAAATCATCAAATATAACATACATGGACATATTAACCTCACTATCTTTGGTAAAACTAGGAAATTCATTATTTCCTTCAAAATATTTATATATTCATATTTTAATTAGTCTTATACATTTATTCCAAATATATCTTTTAGTAGGTTATAAGAAATAGGGGTTTCTAGAGACATACCTTCCAAAATGAAAGTATTATGATCATGTTTTTAATTAAATACTATCCCAAAATAGTTAACAAATCACTGTAATATCCTATGAAATAAAATTTAACCATCATATAAACATGAAATATCAATCTTTTGACATTATATACTATAAAGAATTCATTTAGACATGTGACACTTTAGGTTCATCCTACTTTAAATATAATTCTACATATATTTTTTTCAGTTCTATCCTCTTACTCTTCCTAACCAAATACCCAAAAATAATAAAAACTCACCCAGATTCCTTGAATATGAAATCACCTTGAAGACCATGAAAGATTATTATGATAAATTAATTAATATTCATGTCGAATCGTCAAAGGATGTTGAGATAACAAACCCTAATAATAAGGCACAAAATATATCTAAATTCTCAAGTGATATAAAATTTATATCCATTAGTTGTAAAAAAATTGAAATCAATTTTAATAAGTTCATAATAAAGAAATTTGATAAAAGTTTCTTTCTATATGATGGTATGTAAAAATTGGGCTAGGGAAGGGGAAACAATTAAATTAAAGGAAAAAGTAGGAAGATACGTAGAAAAAAGGTTTTGTAAATAGAATCATAAATATATTGGATGATTATGTTTTATGAGATATTTTTTGAGTTGTTGATGTATTGGGAAAAAATCCAATGCTTATTGGTATAAAATATAATTTATAATAAACTAGAATTAATCAAGAGAGAAGAGACCTGAGAAGAAATGGATAGATTCCATTTGAAAAAATAATACTCTTAATATGTAAATGTTTTAGGATGAAACAATTACTAGATATATCTCAACACTACTAAATTTGATAAGAATCTGATTAGAAGCACACAATTTCATTAAAATGGTACAAAAAGTGAATTGCAAATGAAGACAAAAAAAGTTTCTTATCAAGAATGAAAGAAGGGATAACCTAGTTTGAAGAATTTTGTAAGGGAGATGAATGGAAAAAATTAATATTTAAATGAACATTATAACATTCCTTCCAGGATAGGAGGAAAATATGAAGAAGATAATCCTAGCATATTTGGAAGATTGTGCCTTTATTTCTTATCAAATAAAATATGTCTAAATAAGAATCTCCGTAAATATAGTAAAGAACCATGTCGTCTAAAAAGATAAATGATATAAAAATTTGGAAAAGAATATTGAAGTGTATCCTCAATGATGTAGTGGGAATGAATGGATGATCTAAATTGAGAGACATATCACAAACTACTTTCACCCATTAAAGAGAAAGGAATCCTCTCCATAATCTCTTTTTTTATTACATTATACGTGTATGTAATTGAAGATAAAAAATTAATGGGGGAATTAGATTAAGTAGTCACTATTTGACATTAGAGGTCCCAATGAGAAAGGAAAATAATTCCTCAATAAGAGAGTATATGAATAATTAAAATAGAACAAGTACATATCTCTAACATTCAATAAAACTTAAAATACCTATTCAAATAAAATCTTAGGAGTACCATTAAAGAACTATCAAGAGTCTATATAAAGATCCACTAAGAGTTAACATGTTTAATTTTGGAAGATATCTTGAATTAGTGGTATTTCTGAATAAATAACACATAATGATTTGAATAATTTTACGACTTGATGACTAGACAATTCAAGATATTTTCTTCTAGGTATTTTAAGAGATTTATCATTAGGATTATCAATAGGAAGCTTTAACATTATACTAAAGTGATTTACAGTTGGGAAACCAGGGATCAAAAAATATCAACCTAGTAGGGACCAGGCCCTCAAGGCTGAAATGAATGAATCCTTATGTCTTGTTCCTTCAAAAATATACCTAACTAGGAAAGGTTTTGGTATTAATGGATGACTATATCTAATCATAAACATGCTATAGAGGTTGAATTAATAAGTCCTATTTATAAATGAAAAATGGATAACTCATTCACACCTCCGCCACATAATGGTCTTGCATAATCTAGGAACTATAATTAGAATATGACTAAAAAAGAGAGTTATGACACTTTAAAACTAATCAAAAACTGAAATATACTATATGAATACTTATTCAAATAAAATGTTATGGTATTCAGGAACACCTTTTTTTCTAATATTTACAAAAAACCATTTCAGAAAAACCCCAAAAATCCTCCCTAAGGTAAGTTTAATATTATTAATCCAAAAATTAAATTCATTTTATCAAATTAAAATTTAAAAATTTAGTGATTTATGTTCTAAAAACCCATATAGCTAATTTAAAACATTTTAGTTAAAAAAACGCCTTTTACAAATATAAAATTATATTCATGTCCCATATATTAATAGAATTATTTATAATTTCCTAATAATAAATATCAAAATAAATATATAAAATTAATGAAACTAAAATATAAAATTGATCCATTTGATAAAATACTCATGTCATCACATTCTACCACACATTAAATAAATTTCTTTCTTGTAATATTATTCAATATTAATCTAGTGGGGATATTTTTATTTCATTTTACTTCTATATTAGAATTTATTTTCTTTTAAAATATTATATTTCCATAAAACATTAATTAAGTGAGACAGTTTATTTAAGGACCCTTTCAATTTTTGATCAAGAATATAAAATGTTAATCCTCATAATAATGATTCTCCTTTATTTATACCACTTTAGTGAATAATCACTGAGATCTGGATGAAAAAACTTCTTTAACAATGAAACCCAATACACATGATGTTAAAAATATTAACTCAAAGTTAAATCTATATGGTATGAAACTAATCCCACATTCTACAGAATTTCATACAGACCAATAAAATTCAACCCTTATTTCCCCTTATTTCTAAAATACATCACACATTTCGATAGTGATATTTTATTGAAAAAATTATGTCCGGCCTCTTGTTCATTATATAGATACATAGGCATAACATACATGGATATTACATATTTTTATAGTAATACTCATAAAAATACAAAAAAACATGCTTGTGGATCATAATAGTTTAGGTTATTTAGAAACATTTAATCATTAATTTCTATCATGTTGAATGATATTCAAAATATACCTTTAAGATCTTACCCATTACTATTCCTACCTAAATCCTTTATTATAACCTTTGGAAAGGAAATATAATAGAGGGGTTATCTCAGATTATCAGTAACGGTAAACAAAGAAGATATGCATGAATATCTTGAGCTTAATGGTATGCATTGATGATACTAATTTTATAGATCACACCCTTCATATCCTAGATCATAAACATGAATCAGGGAATAAATATTAGAATATAATAAGACCTAAATTAAGAGGAAATCAAGATAAAAATCCATAAAATCTTAACATCAGAATAAGATAAATAATTTCAACCATAATGTAATCATATAAAAATGATTTTCGTTGTAGAAATAGATTAATTCAATGTCCATTATTGTGGAATGGGGAACTCCAAAAACCATCTTGGTATTAATGGTTCACTCCCATGACCATATTAGTAGTAAGGGTTCCCTCCCAACACTGTCTTAGTGGACAAAGTCATTTACTGAACTGAGTTCACTCCACATCCAAACCATATCTATCTCAGGAGATATAAATTTTTACCCAATGAAAATGAATAGAGATATAGGTCCATACCATCTCATAATTAAATAATACATATGAGTGCCACTAGATCACAAACATTTATATCAGAACCTATGAAATGAAATGTGTAACATAAACCAATCATCATATCATAATCTGTGGAAAAGTGATAGGTCTCTTAAGAATTTCATTATAGAATAGCCCATGGAAAGGAGTGGGTATCATAGGAATTTAACCCATTAAAGAGAAATGAGTTTCAAAAAAACAACATATTAAAGTGAAATGGGTTTCATAATCATATTACCTATGAAAGAGAAAGATGTTTAACAAACATATAACATGGAAAAGAGAAAATTGTTTCATATAGATAATCGTATCAAAAAATAAACCAGTCAGAGAAAGAATATGAATGGAACCCTAGGATCACATTCCTAGTAAGGGATGAGTAACATTCATATATTTCAACTTATATGGAACATAATTTTTGGGAAATATTTTAAAATAATTTCATAAGTAAAAAGTAATTTCTATTTAGAAAGAAATACTTTTCTAAACACAAACCATTTTGAAAAATATATTCTTGAAAATAATCTTGAAAACTTACAATAAATTCTTGAAAACTGTCTAAAAACCTATTTCATTGAAAAATTATAAAGAAATCTTGAGAACATTTTTAAAACCATTTTATTTGAAAACATATAATGGAATATTAAAAACATTATGAAAAAAAGTTTTCATGAAAACTTATAGAATAATATTGAAAAAATTTGGAAATTTGTTTTCCTTGAATACTTATAAAACAATGAAGAATTTTTTTAAAAAATATTTTAGTTGAAGAATTATAAATCAACCTTGAAAATATTTTAAATACTTTTTCCTTGAAAACATTTAAAAGATTCATGAAAACAATTAGAAAATATTTCTTGTTGAAACCAAATTTAAAAACAATGAGTTTTCAAAAAATTAGGAAAAAAATTTTCATAAAAAATTAATCATTCAAACATGTAATGGATGATTTAATGAATTTATTGTCATGATGGAAGATAAATCAACACATTCTGAACATTCCTTTTGCACCATTGAAAGGAAAGAAAAATATATCTATGGGATAAATTAAAGGGGATTAATTTTGAAAAACCATTTTTTAATAGTTTAATCATGTATAAAAATATATTTTATATATCACATGTTAAGAATAGTAAATTTTGCATTTTTTTTGAAAAACACTGTTATGAAAAAACAATGATTTCTAACCGAAAAGATCAATAAAGCCATATTTGCTTATAAAAACATTAATAATTATCTTATGTAAAATAGTTGAAAAATTGTAACAATTTTTCAAGATATCTTGAATAACCATAGGATAAGAAAATAAACAAGGGTTCTTGAGAGATAGATAATAATATTTTATCCATGGAAGTGTAATCAAAACAATACTGATAAATAATGAGATTGTAGCAATAAACTATTTCCACATTAGTAACATTGAATCATAATACCAAAGAAATAATAATATTACATGAAGCTAAAAATATCATGAAATGAATTATATTCATGATATTAATTTTCATATGATAGTATATACACCTCATAGAAGAATATTGGTTCATAACATGGTATGTATGTCAATGAAAGAAAATTGAGACAAAATTACTTTACTGATTTGGTAGCTTCAGAAATTTATAAACCATGAAAGAGATATTATCAAATAGATATCTAAATACCCATATATTTAATTATAATAGTATTATAATAAATTCATGGGAGGTATATACACCACAAAAAATAAACAAGTCATGAATAAGGAATCAATCTCACAAAAATAATAGTGAGATGAGAGAAAATACACTATAAGTATTGAAACTATAAATACACATTAAAACTAATGTATAATGAATATAATATTATTATAAATATAAAATAGAACAATATTATTATTTTAATAACTTATATAATATTATTATGACTTTATATTACTCATTTATTAATTACTTCATGTTAATATTAGTTTTTGGGCAATATCTTCATTATTTTTCATATATGTTTTGACTATTTATTTTGGCCGACCTACCTAAAAGATGATTTCATAATTTACAGAATATAAAACAAGGTATAAGTATCATATATATACATTATATATTTATTAATATTGGTCGATGAATGAGTAAAATGAGAAGTTAAATACATCATTCAAGTTGACGGTCGGTTGTACGTACACATGAACATTGTATCCATTTTTTGGACGTATTTTTATCCTTAGAAAAGTTAATGATATATATATATATATTATATATTAATTTAAATTATTATGTCATATATATAATTTAGGTTCCCTAGGAGGATCCTTATAACATTCTACGAAAACTGTGAGTGAATCACATCACTTTGAAGAGATGGTAGTCCACATGTCTGCAAATAAAGTAATCGTATTTTCACAATAAAAACATATTTATTTTATGGGTTATATAATAAGTAAATATGTAAAAATACATTATAAATATAAAATATTTCATATAAGAACATAAATTAAATCATTATTTTCAACCATTAATGGCTGTAATAGAAGAATGAACAACATCAGTTCGAAAGGTGGTAGTCTACCATACACATGAATGGCGATTAGGTATCCAATTTAATAGATTTTAGTGTTATTATAAGTAAAAACATGAAAAAAACATATTATTATATGAATGACACTTAGTTTTTTATATAGGAATGTATAAATAATAATTTAGGGTGTGTATAATGAATTAAAACAAAAGTACTAAGGGAAGGATGTTACCTCTTCTTTTGGAAAATCCGTTTGGTCTGGTCCACTGGGATTCATTGGTTGGAAATATAATCTAATTGAGGCCTATATAAAGAATTTTTGGAAACAGGAATGACATTTGGTCATGTTTTATATGATACAAATGGTTGGGAGGTGATAATAAGTGAGGGGGGGGGGGGGGGGTGAGGTTCCCTTTTATAGTGGAGGAGGAGTGGTATTCTTGTAAATATAAAAAAACCCAATTTATGGGTCTCCCTTAAATAATGTGAATCTAATAATTTTAAATTTTATACAAAATAGGGAAATCAGTATAAATATTTCACGAAAATTTATTTTTGACACTTTTCTTGGTTTTTGGCCCCTAAATTAAATTGTTACTACTAAGTAATCTTGTTTTTACCTTAATCATTGTAATTAAATTTAATTACTTTCACAATTATTTTTTTTCAATAACTTTGATGATTTTTTTAAATTTTAATTTTTGATGATTAAAAATTATGAATACATTTTGTCCAATTATAATCACACAATTTGTATAAATTAATTTAAAATTAATCCCATAGTCATGTCGTGAGAATGAGTTTTTAAGGGAAATATTTTAAAAGTATGATTTTTTTATATCCAATTTCAATGTGAAATTGATTACAATTACCAAAATTAAATTTATTTATGTAAAATTTCTCTTAATTAATATTAATAAAATGGAAAATATAATTTAACTATACAATTAAATTAGATTAAAATATTGGTTTCCATTAAAATTTATTATCTGTCATTACTCCTAAAAAATGAAACTTTTCAAAAACATGCCAAAAAATCTCCCAATGTTAATTTTGATATTTTTATTTAAAAAATAAAGTTCATTTATAAAAATATAAATTAAAATTATTTGAAAATATATATTTAAAATGATTTTTCTAATAAAAGTTGATAAAATAACCTTTTGAAAAAATATAACCTTTTATTTATAATATTTCATTTATTAATATCTTACACCTATCAAATTGAATGCATGTGTTTTAAATTTTTTTATTGAATATAAAATATATAAATTTTTATCAAAAATAATACTCCAATGTTTTTTGTTTAATTTATTTATAAAAATCTGCGTTTTTACTTAGAAAAAATAGTTTTATTAGAAAATGAGTTCCATTTTTTTAGATAGTTCTTACTCTAATTCCTTACTAACTCATAACTAGTGGATTCATTTCATATTCATATGAAAATAATAATTTACAAATTATTTTAATATTATTCATATGTTCAATTCCAGTAGCAAGGTGGAAATTATGATATTTCAAAAAAAATAATAATAGTATATTATAGTTCAGTAAAAATCAATCTTCTGTGTAACCGAAGTCATCGAAGAAACTCGACATTGTGTGTCGAAAATGACAAAAAATAGTGTTGGATGTAATATAAGATAATATAAGTGTTACATGGAATGCTATATTAACTTGGTGTTGTGTGAAACGCAATCCAAACATAATTCTTTTATATAACACAAGTTATACTAAGTTATTCATGAAACGAATAATATAGAAAAGATTAAATTTATTCGATTTTTTTTCACAAAATCTCATGGTGTTACAAATTATATTTCCCTTGGATATCTAAATAATTTTTCTCCAATATCGGAGCTACCCTCACATAATGGTGAATCATATATATCTTTTTAATAATTTATTATATCAGTTGAGGTCCTCCCAAAATTCGCTCACCAAATCCATTACAACATGCTGGAGTATGAAATGAATTTCTATAAAATTCCTCAAATGGAGAAAAATATATATTTGAATGGAAAAAATTATTATAAAAGAATTACATCAATGAAAGGTGATGATCCTAGCCTCCATGATAATCAAATGACTAATCCTACATCATATCCTCTAATGTGTGTGTAAAACCTCTATTTTAGGTACATCTCTTTTAAATTTTTATTTATATTATGAGTACATGTTTTAGTGGTAGTTATAGGAATGATAGATGATGGATATGGGTTGAGGTAGTGTTTGGGGAGTTTCTATAGATTTTAGTGCTACAAAAGTCACATTGGCCCACTGGTGGCAAGTAATGATCTCCTGGCGAGGATCTCAGGTAGAAGTGATTCAACACATAAGATACCATCCAATTGATGGTATTATTTGAATGAACTAGATCTACCCAGTGTCTAATGATTAGTGGTTTAAGGCCACTCGCTAGCCCATGGAATCCAATGGAGCCATGTAAGACCCACCAATTTATGAGTCATTTTTTCATTCCTGAACACCAATTAATTATGTCTCATTATTTCTTATCATTTTTATTCCTAATTACTTAGTGACCCTCTCTAATGAGTTTGGGGTCTTCTCCTCCCTTCCATTAACTTCAGTCTAGGATGAAAAATTATTCGATCACCAATCCTTGATCTGGTGAGTTCTTATTCAATCCAGATCAAACTCTTTATCTTCTCCTTGATCATAAACAAGTATATATTTAATGGATTGATCATATATAGGTTTTATGGATTAATCAAATAGGATATTAATTTATCATTTATAGAATCAACACTTTTGTCTATGGTTTTGGAATCCTCACATTAATCAGACCTAGACCATTATTGGAAGGGAATATTCTTATGTAAGTGAGACCTTGTCCTATATATTGAATGTGGATTATAATAAATATTTATCATATAATTATAATAATGATGAATCAGGTTTGGTTCTAGGATATAATAGTTCTTTTGGACTAATGTGTTGATCATTTCTATCAAATCATCATTGATCCAAAAGGTAGGAAACCCTTGACATTAGCATATTCTTTATACAGGTTCCCACACAGATTATTGGAAAGAGTGTGTATCCCATGGGACCTATATGAACACTTGATCAAATGATTATTGGAATAATATTTTTAATATCTCTATGTTTTATAGGTGAACCTTTGGAACATAGCTCATAATATTTTCAGATATAGGCACATAGATAGTGTGATATTTTGAGGCCTCATGAGGAAGAAATTGATATTTTAAAAATATTAAATACATTAATATCATGAATGAATAGTTTTCCTAAAAAGGTGGAATAAATGTTAAATGAAGTCTCAGATAAAAAATAAAAGGCCACTATTGGATCCGGAAAATGGTTTTTACCATAGAGATGATATAATAATAAAGTGTGTTAGGTGTTTAGCTTGGCCTATATCATGGATGGATAAATAATTAAATGAATAAATTATATATCCAATTTTTTTTAATATTTACCATGAGATAAGAAACCCTTTAAATAAATACTTATTTAAAAATAATATGGATAGATACATAACTCTAGGGGTTTTAGGGAGAGTCCATATGTAGATTTTGGAGGAATAAAATGAATGAGAGGATAATATCAATACTGAAGTCATCATATATGTCAATGGGGTTCATGAATTGTCCAATAATTATGAAAAAGGTTGTTCTTTGTCAATGTCTAATAAAAACTCAAGGTGAGATCTTTTTATATGGTGTATTAATCCAATTTTTTATCCCACATCAAATACAAATCTTTTATACTATCAAGAAATTATTCACTCATCAACAATTTAATTTCATATTTATTTATGTTGTTTGTTTTCTTTGGTTTATTCATTCATCAATATAACTACAATGAAATAAGGATTACTTGAACATAATAAATGTTTGTTCCTTTATTTTGTTATTTTTTATTTCATCCCGCATTATTTAAACATTAGTCATTGGAAATTTCTTGTTATATGGTTAGAAAAATCAATAGTTTTTTATCTTTTCACGATAGTTCTTTCGTACAATGTATAAATACTAGGAGTGCAGTTCACTATCATGGTGTGATGATTATGATAGACGATCAGAGATGGGTATAGAATAGATTTGAGATAGTCATTTTACTAGTTGAAATGTGGTGACAGAATGGAGAAACAAGATAGTTTTATACTTATATCTAATAGTAATATTCTCGCCAAAAATGATGATAAGTCATATACATATGAGATTTGTGCTATCTGGGAAATATTAGTTGAAGATCTTGAAGAAATGGTTTCATGAGTGTATGTATATAATAAATGAGGGTTTCTAGAAGATATTTCATCACAAATATGCAATCTATAATAATATGCTATGTTTTTCTATGGCTGTTGTACTAGGGTGTTCTCAATGAATATAATATCACATGTCATGTGACACATGTCACACAATCTATGAATCAACATGGAGACTCTCTGTGTAACCTTAGGTACCCGATATTGGCCAAAATACATGGTCTAATCCATGTACTAAGACATGGATATGGTAAACATGCCGAGTCATGTTCTCAAACATTTCCTGGTATATGGGAAAAAGATGGAAGATCTCTAAAAACCTTTTACCCCATGGGACACACTATGTACTAAATTGAACATGTCATGTGAGATTTCATTGACATGGATAAATCCAAGGGAAGAAATATGTGCCATGTACCCCTAGTACATGATGTATAAATACATGATGTAGGTTTGAGGTCACTATTATCCTTATTATGGAGCATTTTCCTTAAGTAATGTTCCCCTAGTCTATCCCTATGATGGTATAGCATTGAATTACATCCCGAACAATGGTTTGTGATCCCATATAAGGGATTTTTTTAGATAGAGTTCTCAGTGTCCCCCATGGACCTCTGGGGGATCCACTATCATCTTCTACACTGAGTGGGGTTCTATTAATTGGTGTGACCAACATACATGGTCATTGATTCCATACATAGAGAGTTAATACAACTCAGGTTCTTGGTATACAACATCGAGTTGGTATGATCCCCCGTCTATGTATTAATCTCTAATGGAATATATCATGTAGTCCCTCATGTCATGACCTGAATAACAGAACATATCTTATGGATGACATTAGTGTTATGAGACTCATAGAGTGAGTTATCCAGATACAATGTTACAAAGAACTCTCAAGAGAATGATTAGGATGAAAATGCAGTAATGGCCATACCTTGAGACATTGTACCTATGTAGAGCATATCCAATTGCATATTTCTATATTTATCATATTTCATATTGATATAAATCTATGATGAGATTACAACTATATTGATATTTTATTCTAACTTATTTTTTGTTGTCTAACTAGGTATTTTTATACTCACCACTACATCGGATCTTCCCATACATATCATGTCTTATGTAGATGACTCGTCGTCTGATGGGGTTCATTTTGGACTTTGAGTGGATGGAGCTTACACTAGGCTAGGAAAACCATGGTTTTTAATAGGAGTAATATTTGGCTGTAGTCCCCTTTTCCAATCATGTTGTGATTATTTATAGTTTTTTTGTGGGATTGTATATTTATTTTTATTCTATCCATTATTATTCATCATACTTTGATTGTGGGATAGATTTTATAAAATCATTGGTATCTATTTCAACATTTCAAATTTTAGCATTATATGGGCTTATGGGTTTTTATGTGTATCGGTACATTTAGATAATGCCTCCCATGTGTGTGATATTCCTACTTGGAACTCATTGCCAACCCATGGTCTATTGGGGGTGGTCTTGTGGTAGTTCTACATGGATCATCATCAACTAGGAAGGAATTTTTGGTTTATGTAATAATAATGTGTTATCAAGGCAGGGCTTCAGCTTAGGCCCGTAGTTTAGAGTTTTTTCTATCTATAACATTGATTTTGGATCAATGGAAATAGTGTTATGTGCTTTAAGTTAATATATATAGACATGGACTACATTTTTGGTGTAGCAATTAACGTATGTATTCACTTGTATTGTGGCCACCATCTTGTTGATGTGGTATATATTAACATCAGTTACAGAGGGAAAAACTATTACATGCATCATATAATAATGTGTTGTGGTTTCCATGACCTTCTTTAGGCAAATCCCAAGATATAATCATTGAATGTGGAACATCCTTCCAATTTTCAGATTCCAATAGGACTATTTCTAGATAGGATTTAGTAGAAAGTAATTGAAGATGATCACCTTAACAATGAGGCTTTGATATAAGGACCTGTTAAGGTGGTATTACCTATGGTTGGTTTTCCATCCATACCTCCACCTATAATGTAGAATATGGTACCAGTAATACCAGTAAATGAGTTGTGAAAGATGAATATTCATCCCACGTTTAAATATCAGCGACCCCTCTGGCTTCAGGGTGAGATAGATCCCCATGAAGTTGAGTATTGGCATCAAATTGTAATGTGAGACTTTCTCCTCATCAAGATACATACAAACAAAATTGGTGTCCAAAGTGGATAGTCTCCATCATGGAATCATGGGGTGATAATATGGCCTATATCCCTTTTCATACGATGTGATGACCATTTCATGGTAAAATTTTGAGTGAAAATTAAATTTTTTTTTTCTCCACCTATGTTGTGATATGTGCACATCTAGAAGATTATTTAGATTTAGCAAGGTATATGGAACATGGATTTGTATTTGTTAAGGTTTACCAACATCTCAATATACTGTATGGATATGATATAGGATTCATTTCTATAAGAACTAAAATTTGTTAAATAATTTCGTAGAGATATCTTGGGAATTATAAAAATGTATTCATCTCTACCTATGTCGGGGTACTAGTGCATGCTCTGGTTCTAGAGGGATTTCTGTCTATAAAATAATTTATAATGGGTTTAATTTGTGTGAAAACATGAGCTACGACTTTGGTGGAAGGTATCCAATAACAAATACAGTGATCTAGACATGTGAGACATTTCATGAGGTAATCTTATGGTAGTGGTTATATATTTCAGGGATCGTAGGATAGTTCTAGTAAGGAAATAGATAACTTATTATATTCTCATGATGGTCAACAATTTATTTTTTATATTTTTTTGAACCTCTATACAACTAACTGAGAGTTAGATGAGGGGAAACCAAGGAAGAGGCATTAGTATAAAAATATTTGTCCATAGGGTTAAAATTGTTTAATAGGTATAAATAATGAAGCAAGAGGTATCACCACCCCCTTATGGTCCCTGTTAGGATTATGGATAAGGTGGATAAATATTAAGGCAACTACATAAAATGGAGGCCTATAACCCAGTAGATCTTCGGTTAATTAGAGGTACGATCTGCCTATTTTCTACCTTAGACATAGTTCTTATTGACATAAGCACAATAAACTCTTTTCTTTCTATATCGCCATTTTGAGACCTAGAGATTCTACTTGATCCCTCAGATAGAAATATATGATTGGTGAATCATACTAAATATGAATCCTCAATCACACATTTTTTTCGATAATGTGATATGTTACTTTTAAGAGATATCTTTTTATTAGATATCATTATGGTACTGATGGGGCCTTACAACATCATATTAGGAATGGGAAGGCTATTAATATATTATAAATAGACTAATCAGTATAGATGGTGGACGTGGTGTGTGGGAATAGATAGAATGATGGGGTTTTACATAGAAGTGATTGAGAACCAAACAGATAATGATGTACTCATATATAGTTTTTTGCAATCGATTATTCAGAAGTTGTATAGAATGACACTAAGAGAGGTGGATTCTATTGGCTATTGGTTTCTTACTTTTATCATGTAGTAGGAGAACTTATTTCATATGGATTTTCTAGGATTACCTCCTAGCTGGTATATCAACTTATTCATTGACATGAACCCATGGATGGCCCCTATATCAACGTACCATATCATATGACTCTCATAGATCATTATGAGTTGAAGTTTCTATTAGAGGGGTTCGAGAGGAGAGTCCTTGTGAGATCTAGTGATTCCCCCTGAGAATACCTAGTGTTATTCTCCATGAAATATTATGGTATATTAAGGCTCTCTTTAGATTACTAGTGCCTAAACTAGGTGATTGTGAAGAATAAGTATAAAAAATCTAGGATTTAAGACCACACCATCCAGTTGATAAGGGTGTAGTGTTTCTAGAATATTGACCCTTGATTAGGCTACCCAAACTGTGGGTACTAAAATAGGATATATTGTGGAAAATTTTAATATTTTTTCTACAGTAATTAGGATTATGTGGTGATTCCCTTTGGAATTATGAATTCCAAATCTGTGTTTATAGGAATCATGAATCATATCTTCCATTAATTATTATACTAGTTCAAGGTAGTCTAAATTAATGACATCTTAGTGTAATCCATGTCTAAGGAGGAGAAAAATAGTCATGTGATAAAGGTCTTGGACTTACACTGATAGAATTGTCTTTATGTGAAGCTATCAAAGTGTCTGTTTTGGATTTATAAGATCCACATTCTAAAACATGTCATCTTAGTAGAGAGTGTTGTAGTAAGACATGTAAAGTTTGAGGGAGTGTTAGCCTAGGATCCCCCCAACAGTGTGAAGGAGGTTCCAATATTCCATAGGTCTAGATGGTATTATAGGTGATTCATGACTAATTTGACTAGGATATCAACCCCTTTTATTTCATTTACATGGAAGGGGAATTATTTCATTTGTTTGGAGAGGTGCCAATTTTTTTAGGAGTTGTGGAAGGGGTTGACAAGAACCACCATATGGAAAATTCTAGAGGAGGGTGTCAAGTATATAGTGTTTTGTGATGAATTAGGGACTATTATTAGTAGTGTTATGATGAAAAGTCAGGAAAATGTTTCTTATTTTTCAATGAAGTTTAGTCATCATGAGCATAACTACATGACACATGATCTTTAGTTGGTAGCAGTATTCTTCTCACTGGCGATATGAAGAAAATACATTATGAGTGAGAGGTTTTTCATTTATTATGACCATAAGAGTTTCAAAAATATATTATCATAGAATGATATTAACTTGTTTTATTTATAATGGATAAATTTATTCTAGGAGTATGACTTTGAGATAGTCTATACTTATTGGATGGGGAATGTGGTGGAAGAAGTTCCTAATAGAAGATCATTTTCTCTGGTGTTAGATATAGAATCAATGTTTTTAGCCACAGAATAGAACCATTTAGGTTTTGGAGGAAAATCCAAAAGAATGAAATTTGTAATTTTTCAATAGTTTAAATGATCTCCTACCCTTATAGGAGTTTTTGTACAACAACAGATATCATTCCACCCTTGGGATGACACCATTCAAGTCTTTGTAGGGGATAACTTGTAGGTCATCACTTTATCGTAAAAATCTAGGCGTGTCAACAATCATGGGCCCAAATTCGGGGGGATCTACTACAAAGATGGTGTATGTTATAAAATATATTATAAGAAATACAAAAAGCGATCAATAGTGTTATGAAAAATGAAGATGATGACCTATAGAGTTCAAGGAAGGATAAAATGTGTTCCTGAGGGTCTAACATCGATGAGGATTGAATATTTTTGGCTGTGGTGAAAAGTTATCTCTAAGGCTCATTGGCCCCTTCTAGATACTACGTATAGTTGTATAGGTGGCATACCACTTAGTTCTACCACTATAGTTGGACTGGTACATGACTTTTCTTATGTGTTGTAGCTGAGGAGGTATGTGCATAACCCATAAATAATTAATGACTAGGGTGAGATGAACATCATGGATGATGATACCTTAGTTGTGTACCTTGATTAAATCGAGGATTAGTAGGAGAGGATCCTTCATGTAAATTTTATTCCCCTTGGGCATATCCAGTGGAAGCACGAGAATCTTCAGGAGAGCACATGAAAGTGGGATACCCAGATGTTATCAAAATACCTTCATGTCATTGAGTAGTTTTTTATATTTTTTTCCCAAAAGACATAAGTTGGGTATAATTTAATGTCTCAAACTGTCAGTGTATTATTTTTGGATAATACAAGGATTAATTTCAAGACAAATGTCATGGAATACGTGCAATTCCGAGGCCCAATGTGACCGAAAAAAATGTTTCAAATATATTAATTTTTTTAACAACAAAAACACATATTTTTACTTAAAAAGTGTAATAACTACTCAACATGGGGCTTTATAATAAATCCTAGGTAATCTTTGAGTTCAAAATTACAATTTTACCCTAGATACAATACAATCATTGTCAACGAGATCCATTTTTGAAAAAGTAATCATGGGAGTAATTAAATGAAATAATTAATTTATTTTTCTTATTTATGATGTTGTATTGAAATCTAAATTATGTATATAGATACGGAAATTGTATCAGAGTGGGCCTCTAAACAATAGGTAACTTGGATATATTAGAGGAGAGATTTCTTGGAGAATGATGAAAGATCATGGATCGTTGCGCCAATGGTGTAGGATGATATCTTCAATGATGGAAACAAAACTTTTCTGTACCAACTATCAATCAAAAATCATGGTAGGATGTTTTTATTTTTCATTTATATCCCATTATTTAATTCCAAGAGAACAAGTATCAATTATATACACATAATTGATACCCGCATCACCGATATATTTTATTTTATAGAATTGTTTTGTTCATTTTGATTACATCCATGTCATTCATCCCGTTTAATGATAATTAATCGATGCCAAATAAACTAAATTTGAAGTTAATTCCTCACTTTTATTTTATGTTTTATGCATTTATTTCCAATTTCACCATTCGATCATCATTGGTGTTCCGTTTGTCCAAAATTTATACAAATACCTGGTTTCCTATCATTGCATGATTGTTCATCTACATAAAGGATAAAAAACATGGGTATAAAATGTGATGGAGGTTGAGAATCAAGGCTTGAAAATGATGGTGGATATATCTAGGGAGAACGAGACTGTATAGTGGGTTTTTTTATATTCATGACTGGTGCATGAAAATAGACCCCGAAGGGGGTTTTCCCCTGATGTGATTCAAGGAATAGATTTTGGACAATAGATGATATTGAGGCTGATGAAAACTAGATTCAGGATCTATGGAAATATTTCAAGCAAGAAACACATAAGTAGTGGATCATTTGGAATAATATAGGAGAAATTATTAATATGGAAATTCCTGAGTGACATGACATGTAAATTGGGATAAGACTTCCTCTGGGGACCATTTTGTCGAGGTTAGGGTTTCAGGATGACTATAAAGATCACACAACATGTGAACCTTGTCAAAATTTGTGTGGGACTATCCATGAGGATCAGAATGTACATCTAGAAGTATACACACATGAGAAAATGTAAATGGATAGAGGGAAATTCATGTACATGGACACATACATGGCTTAACATACACTAGCCAATACACAGACACATCCACCATACAAAGACACAATCCAGAAACTCGAGCACGGTACCATGTGTATCTACACGCTATGTACTAGTTCTATTTTCATGTATCTGGGACATAATTTTCATTTTAGAATTAACCACATGGTAAGATTTATGTATAGATATACATACCATTTAAAATCTGGAACTTTCTCTGTACCCCCATCAAGCGATCTTGTTCCTCTTCCTTAGCATATTTTGGAACGGTATTGGTCAGGTGTGTTTCATAGTTCCTTTGCCTCAAGGGTAAACTATGAAATTACATCCACATCACATTATTATGGTCCCCACTAGAGGCTGAGTATCAATTAGAGTTATAATGTCCCTCTGTGAGACTTGAGTGTGATCCACTATCATCCATTGTTCCCTAAGTGGGGTTTTTGGATTCAACATGACCTCTCGGAGCTGGGCTTCAATCCTCCATCTTGTAGGAAATACATATAGGATTGATTGAATCATTTAAAAACAATTCCCTATGTAGTTGGTGAATCTATATTGGGATTATGGTGTCCCGATGTAGTTTAAGTCTTGACCCCTATCAGAGTATTAGGGTATTTGTACACCAGTAATCTTTATTTGATGGGGCCTAATGATCTAGGACTCTTCGTCGATTTTCATTGAGGAATGCATTGATCGGGGAGCGGGATCTATTGAAATGATCATTCCTTTGAGTAGAATATGGTGGCTGGTAGTAGGTTATGACAGCTCGGTGGAGGGGTGTCCTTCTAAAGTATATCTAGGTGTTTCTATTATTATTATTTTGTACATATTTTATTGAGCTAACTATATGTGGTACTTCCTATTTAGTGTTTTTTGGGAGTCCGTTTGAGTATTTAATACTCCCCCCTACTTGGGATTTCCCCGCATGTGTTATGTATTATGAATATGATGGCTTATTTAACGGTGTCCTGGTAAGAGTGGGAGTGGGTCAAGAATAAGTTATTCTTGATAGACAAAGGTGTATTACAATGATATGGAATTTTACTTAGTCCTTTCCCTTGTATAAGTTTTCAATCATTAATGAATTTTGGTTGGGATTTTATTCAGACCGTTTTTCTAGTTTGAGCACTTTGTTGGCGTACTCTTCTGTGGGATCTTATATTTATGCTGGTATTGGTCTTAGTTGTTTAGAATTTTAGTGTGGTGTGGGATTGAGATGGCTGAATGTGTATAGGTATATTAGGCTAATGTCTCTCATTTGTGAAATATTACAACTTGACATTGGTCACTATCCCATGGCCTATTGGAGGGGGGGCGTGGGATAGTAACAGGTCAGACCATGATGGGTCGGTCCATCAAAAATATTTTGAAACCTATATTTTATGTTTAACTATTTTATATTTGTAAATGGATTTGGAGATTTTTTAAATGTTTGTAGGTGTGTTAGATATTTTTAAAAGGCTGGAAATGGATTGAGTTGTGTCTTGGGGACCTGTATTAGCTTTTGGAGCTATAAAAGTCCCACTGGCTAGATAGTGGCATCCCTCTAGCTCTTAGATGCAACTCTTGGGTAGTAGTGATTCATCCCAGAAGCTATCATTTATTCGGTGGTGTACCTAGTCAAAAACATATCTTGTTAGTGGCCACCAGGTAGCAAATGGAGACTGACAGATCCCTTTAAGGCCTTCTAAATTATGTGATTTTTTTTTAAAATCCCAAGCTCCACTATTTTTTCTATAATTATATAATTTTATCTCCAGTTATAAAAAATAGAATCCCCTTTGATGATTGTGGGATCTCTTCTACCCTTCTAACTCTTCTATTTTATGCTTGATAATCGATTTGATCATGATTTCTGGATATAGAGAGTTCTTATTCTATCTACATTGATCTTATTCTCTTATAATTGATCAAAAGGAAGCATACATTTTATATATTGATAAGATATAGGTGTTTTGGGTTGATCTGATAAGTTATTCATTAATAATTAATAAAACCAACACATTAGGTTATAGTTTTAGTGTTTATGTATCAATCATAAATTTACCATTATCGATATTGTATCTTATCAGGTATGTGTGACCATGTCATACATTTTTAGTTTGGTTTATACTAAATATTGACCCTAGAATTATAATCATTAGAAATTGGGTTTGGTTCTAGGATCTGATGGTTCATTAGGACATGGAAAATGACCTTTGGTTTTGAATCACTTTTATAACAAAGGTAGGATGCCCTTGAATTTAGAGTATGTTTTATATTGGCTCTTGCCATGATTTTTTGTCATTTCTGTGTAAATTTTGGGACCTATGTTGATACTTTATAACATGATTACAGACCTATGCATTTTGTTTTCTATAAATGTGGATTGTGATGATTAGGATACATGCTTTTTGACACAGTGCTAGATCTTTCATGTGCTTCCTATATCATATAATTATATTTTTCTCCTATGATTTTTAGTTGGAATTACAAGTTGATACTAATGGAATATTCCTTGAGAGGGATTTTTCAGATGATATTTTGGAAATCATTGTATTATCCCATCAAGGGGGGATATTTAATTTATATTTTTAAACATTCCCATTGGGGGGATGTGTTTGGATTCAATTTTATATTCCATCTATAGTGGCATTGATGTAGGTAGAGATGGTCTTAAAGGACCTAACATATATGTTGTGTTTTTTTGTGATTTACGTGATGTTTATATCCATTACATTTGCATTCCTATAATGAAACATATTATATTATGCACTAATGTTAAGGACCATTGATGGTGACCAACTGATTCTTGTACTGACACACTAATCAATAATTTTAGTGTGCATGTATATTTCATGTTCTGAGATATAGTCAAGGGTAATGGACATATGGTGGATAGTTGATAAATTTTGTAGAAGGTTACTAGTTGTGGGTTTGTAGTGATTGGGACGCATGTATGATACTATTTTATAACTGGATTTCCTTCTAATTTGGATCCCTTTTTTGTTTATATATATGGAATTCCATATTGATATTTCATGGGTTTATTTATTTTTTTTGTTAATACTTTATTGATTAGTCATTTATTCATTTTTCTATTAGTTACAACTTACTTATTTAAAATATGATGTTTACCTAGTACCATGAGAATGGTGTCCACATGTTTTTCAATGTGTTCATGACTTTTTGAAAACATTTTTTGTATAGGGAGGTGTAGATGTGGTTACACAAAAATCCAGCTCAGACCCAGTGGTTTGGGACAGAGTGTAACAATTTGAATTGTATGCTCTTATTTTCAAACTGATTGAACATGAAAAGTTATACTAAAACATAATTCAGTACCCCATGACTTCTAATGTCCCATAAAAAAATTAGATTTAAACAGTATATTATTACAAGATACAATAGAGATAATAACTCCACATAACATGAATATATATTTAATATAATGGTGAAAAATATGATGTAAAGGAATGTCATCTAGAAGAGGATGAAAATGAGTAGATTTTATCCAATGGTAAATAATATCCCAAATTTAAATATTAATTTAAGATATATTTGGAAATTCTATAAACAAATCCATGGGTATATTCTACCATTTAAATTATAGAAATGAATGTAGATAAAGAATATCCTTCAGTTGCGGTTGTTTTGTTTTAACCTATTTAAAAGTAAAGGATTTACTGGTTTAATCAGCAATATATTTCTTCATTCCACATGACCAAATAAATAATTAAAAGATATATGTACATATTAATGCTCCCAATATGAATAGAATATAGTTAATTTTAATCCTCACTCAAATATTACTTTTTTAAAATGAGAGCCACTTGATACACAAAACCCCCTTTCAAATATTATAACACCTTAATTATCAATATTAGTCATAATAAAATTTCCTTCACCAGTTCCATCTCTTCTTATAAACCATAATTTGACATATAAGCCTAGTTAATTCTTTCTATCAAGGATGACTGTATAGATAACTGATCAAAAAGAAAAGGGGTTTCCTGGTACCCAAATTCTATTTCTAGTTTTATTAGATAATTAACTATAGTATCATGATCCAAGTGTATCATATTAAATATTTTATTTTTCTTTCATCTCAAAGCGTATTCAAACTTTCTTGATTTACATTGATGATAGTGGATCATGAAATTGCAATAATTTTTTAGCTAAATTTTTTTCCTCATTTTCAAATATTTTTGAGGGAACATATAATTTATGTTTTTATGATTCAATTATATATATCACATTTCTCCAGATATAAATGTTTCCTTTAAATTGATAAATAAAAAATTTCCATCAGAAGTTCAATATCATGTGTTTGATAATTTTTCTCATTTTTTTCAAATATTGTGATGTATATCCTATTACACGATCATTTTTCATAAAAACACTACAAAGACGCTTTAAATGAGAACCACTATATTTAAATAATATAACACTTATTGATGGAAATTTCAAAACTAGAGTATTGACAAATTATAATTTTAATTGCTATAAAAATTAATTACATTCCTATATCCAATTGAATATAAATTTCTTTCATGTTAATTTGGATACTGGTGAGCTAACCAAATAATATTTTCAACAAACTATTAGAAACAATTTTATTATATAAGTATAATTTGAATATCCTATAAAATAAAAGGTTTAAAATATTCATTAACCACTAGTAAGATCAACTATTCTTCCAGCATTAGTTATAATAGTCACATGGAAAGAAATCTATTGTACCCAAAAATTCACAATTATTCATTTTCCCTTACAACTAATTTTCATCAAGGTCCTATAGAAGAATCATTTTATGTTTTTCATGATCCTAAAAATATTTAGGATATAACATAATATCATATATAACACAACATCCTTATCTATGTACTCACTATAAAATCAATACATTATATCTATAAATATTATGAGTTAATTTGTTAACCCAAAGGGAACAACCAAAAAGTCATATTGGCCATATCAATTTTTAAATGATATCCTCAAAATTTCCCACCATTTACCATTATAAAATGATATCGAAAACTAAGTTCAATATTTGAAAAATAATATGCTCACAAGAATTGATCATGTGAGTCATCAGTGTGAGGTAAAAAATAATTATTCTTAATATAAATGTTATTGAGTTCTCTGTAATCATTATAATGGATTGTATAACTATCTTTCTTATTAATAAACCAAATAGAAGAACCCAAATGTTATGTTATAGGGAGAATGAAACCCTTATAAGGTAATTCAAGATAAAGAATTCTCATCTATGATAGATCTACTAGATCCATTCTTTAAAGATTTTTTTTAAACTGACATATAATTGTTAACTATGTCTATCGAAAAATAAATATGACATACCATTCTCCAGAATATATCATTTCATGAAAACTATAAATAAAATCTAAAAATATAATATCATGAAACTCTACTAAGGCTAAGTCAATGAGATTTGAAGGAAATGTAATTCCATGGATAACAAAAAGAAGTTTCAGGAAAATTCATAATGTCTAAATACTTCGCGAAATAGTTGTTATCAAAAGTTCCATCACCATTTCATAAGGTGATATTTTTCATTATAATTTAACATTTACAATATATAAAAGAAATTTTAGATCCTCAATTAGTAAAAAAACATAATTTTTCAAAACAATTAATTTAACTCTCGTCAATTAATTTGATGGATCAACATCTATTATAGTGGTACAAAATTAATTTTTCACACCTTTATACGTTTAATATTGACGATTATAGCCTTGAGTAACTAACATTCTACAAATTTTTCAATAATGACCAAATTCCTTATAATTAAAATATTTTTCTACTTACCAACTTCCCAATTTATAATTAATTTTGTGATCATTTTTCATTTATTAGAAATCACTTATAAAATTTCTAAACATACGAAACTAGTGGTACTATCATAAGGATTTTAGATATTCCATTGAATGATTTTTTACAACATTTGGGACATGTAGGAGGACTACATATAGATTTCATTATTGAAAGTTTCTTTATTTTCTTACCACCATTACCACTTCTTATACTTGATATCATGTGATTAATAAGTATCAAAAAAATTCATCATATCCTTCTCATCACATCACATTATTTCATTATAACATTTAAATTTTCAAGAGGATACTTCTATTTGTTATGTAGATTTAAAACCGATATAAGAACTATCATTTATACTCTCATAGTATAGAATAAAATTTTCTATATAACATTAAAATATGGTAAAATTATCTTTAGAATAAGTAACAGAGTCTTCTTTCATTTTCATCAACTCTAGAAATTTACTTTCCATTATATGTCGAAAAAGATTAGGAAAATATATTTCTTGAAACCGATCTGAAAAAACCATCTAGTACAAGGTATAAATTTTATTTTTCTCTATGATAATTTAAATTAAATACCACCACTAATCAAAATCAACTTAAAAATGATAAACTCCAAGAGTTTCCTTTAAAATCACTAAATAATCCAAAAATTCAAATATATTATACAAAATATTTATATATCCATTAACATCCAATGGGTCTTATGATCTAGAAAATTTCATAGTCTCGTATTTCATAAAATTTTCCACTATTGAAATGTTACACTATATATAATTTTGACACTGCTTTATATGGGCTTTATAGTTTATAGTCAATGTTAATTAAGTTAAAACAACCAAAATGTACCAAACCTTGAATTGTTTAGGTGTGTTATGAGTAAAATAAAACTTTGTTTCACGTGTTTTTTATATATGAATTGTTTAGCCTAAATTTTGGTGGATTATAGTACATTTCATATTGACATAATGAACTATTTATATGTATATAGTTAGAAAATGGTTTTCCCAAATTATGTTGATCCTCCAACAACCCATGTGGCTAAAGGAAGAAGAACATGGGGTGGAGCAGGGTTATGTAGAACAATTTATAAAATACTATAGCCATACCTAAGAATCAATGGGACATGATCCAATGGTCAAAATTATGATTGGTGCATTTTTTTAAAAACTATGAAACCAAACCATGTTGGTTACTAGGTGAAGCAGAAAGCCTCACATGGTTGGTGAATGAATTTTTAAACCATGAAACCAAAATATATGAACATGATTTAATGATATGAAAATACTATATAAAAACCATAAATTTATTATTTTGACCTATTATTCCTTATAAATTAATCACTCATGAACATTGGGACTCTATAACCATACCTAAAATGATTTCCCCTCCCTCCAAGATAGATTCCATCGGATCAAATTTTGTTGTTGATCAAGAAATAAGTCACGTGATCCATGAACCACAATTCATTGGGTTTCTTATATATAAAACCTTATAACCTTAGAAATTATAAAATATTTAAAATTTCATTGTAATATCTATAGATTTTAATTCCATATAATGATTAATGTTTTTATTAATATTAGATTATTAATGGGTCTAGAGTGTCAGAGGCTCCTCCTTCGATCAATTAGAATTCTAGGAAAGTGGGTGGACCTGATGGGTATGTGGGTATTGATCTAATCACAATTGATTAGAATCATCTTGAATTTAATTCTAGAACTTTTATTATTTTTATTTGGGATTAGTTCTTGGGGCCCTTAGTGTGCTGGCTAATTCAAGGGCATTGTTTCACAGCGGGTTTTGAAATATTAATTAATAATAATGAGGTAAGATATTCGTACCCATTTAAGTCCCTTATATACTCTTCTTCCTTGAAAAGTTACTTGTGTTGGAATATATTATTTAATATTGACTGATATTGTTTTCATTTGTGTATTGGTGTAAAATAAATGAGTCTCATATATGGTGCCAGATTCTATTAGTATGCCTATTTAACTTGTTACCATATTCAATTTTGATCACATGTGATTTTTTATTTATATTTATTCTCATGATGTCATGGTATTCTCAACATATATATTTTGAACCATGATATGTGAGATTAATAAACCATTGGAGGTATTGATGTTAGAAATTGAATCATTTGGACCATCATGTTATGGATATCCCTTAGATGTGGAGTGCACTCGAGTTTCAATGATGAAAATGATCGAACTGAAAATAGGGTAAGGGAATGATGGACACGAGGCCTAACATATGTTTGTGGAATTGAGTGTAAGATGGAATTTTGGCATGATCCAATGAATATAGGTGACATGATGACCTCAAGGCATGACCTATGACCCAGAATGGGGTTTTATAGTCTTGATGTCAAACCAATGATTGAGGTGGTATGTGATGACCATGTTTCCCGATCTGACTCAATGACTTGTGACTTCCAAGGTACATTTTTACCTTCCTTGTGGATAACTGTTGGTAACTTTTGACTTCCATTATGACTATCCTTCCCACATGGATCCCAAGCAGGTATGATCTAGGCATGATGTAGCATAGTTCACACACGAACGATTGACCAATGGTTGTTAATGTTTCCTCACACATTTACATTTATCATGGAATAAATCTATTATACTTGTGAACTCATGTTATGGATGAATTGGTGGTGTATTACTAGGTTATATTAATCAGACCCTATATGGGAATCTCACTGGACATAAAGACTTCAAGGTTAGGGATCCAAGTAAGGGAAAAGGTCATATGGTAGACAGTTGAGTTGTGAATCATGGTGGTGGTAGGTGTATCTGTAAAGAAATATATATTACAACACAATGTTCTTTTTATAATTGTAATTATTATATTCTATAGTATTATTTTCCAAATTGGGATCCTAGTTTATTTACACATATGAAATGAGTTAAAGTTGTTTATTACATTATATTTACTATTACTCTACATGATATGAAAATAAATTAAATTTTATTTATTTCAATAGTTTATTGATATGATTACTAAGTGTATAGTCTCCACACTACTTCCTTAGACCCCATATTTAGTTGGTGGCCTCTTTCATATAAGTAGGTATGTATGATGTTAGTTGAAACTTTGGCTCAGACATGATGATTGATTTTAGGGGTTTATAATATGGTATTAGATTTGTAGTTCTATTCTTTATTTCTGATTATTCTAATACATTTTTGAATAAAGATAATATTCATGGAAGTCAGGTAAGAGAGTTCCCAGGTTCCAGGATACCCCTAAGTAATAGACACCCAGGTTATTGGTGATGGTATTATTGTTATAGAACCATGGGATCTAAGTGTGTTCATCCATCATGAATTGGAACATATGATCATATTTAATATACATACTTGTTTCATGATGTATTGTAGTTCATTAAATTATTTTCTAAATTATTGATGTCCCGTGATATATATTTACTCCCTTATTTTGTGATATATATATTTTGAATTTGTTAGTTGAAATGGATCACGTTGTTTTGTTATATATATATATATATATATATGATTTTCATTAACATCCATGTATAGAATATTAGTCTTGATACTTGTGTAGAACTACGAGGGTTAAACCTAATCTATGGGTATATACTTGGATATGTCCCCCAACTGAAATTTTGTAAGTGTAACTTGTAACTATTTATGTTCTTCTTCTAGGAATGTTTATTGGGTTCTCTAAACAATATTTATGAATTAAAAAAACAACTTAGATATGGCTGAATGATCCTTCTATAGAGGAGGCATCAGTTCCACTAGAAGCTATGAATGATTATGCACATGATCATGCCCCACACATGATCTATTGGTTCATGATATAGAGACACTCTATCCTAGAGCCTTTTGGATTTCTCATACTCATGTAGGAGGAGTACAATGAACCATAGTCGACAATGCATGTTGCTTCTAGATCCAGTGCATGTACATCATTTAGAGAATTAGAGGACCACCAGATATTGATGAATGTATAGAAATAATAGAAGGAATATTAAACATGGTTAACAAATAAAATGAATTATGGGTAAATATAGCATAGTTTACGCTTTAGTGACACACTAAGTTATGGTTGGTTGTTATGGGACTACATTGAAGAAATGATGGTATTTAATGGGAGGAATTCAAGAATAAATTCTTTAGAGAATTATTTCCCACAAATTTGTTTCTAAAATGATTCAAAAAATTTAATGTGAAATATGAATGATCTATGATGGTATTAGCGTGCTCCACTATTTTCATGGAATTTATTCATTGAGTTATCTCTTATCCAGAAACAAAGCACATAAGGATAGAACGTCCATAATCAATCTTCATACTAATTATAGAATATAGGTTAGGATATTTGACCTAATACTGTACCTATATGATATATGCAAGGAACTAACTATTGATAAAGGACTGGTGGAGGATATAGTAGTTGGTATTCTTCCATCCTTCAGTATTCATGTGGGTAGAACTCCTATAATTATAGTGAGTGTCTCATCAAATAGTATGAAGAGGAATATCAAGGATGTTCTATAGGATGGGAAGAGGATGGTCAATTATAGTATGGTGTATTCATCACAATCAAGAGTATTTACCTAATTATTCAACTATGGGAAGGTTAGAAAATACTGTATTTTTTTCCAACACCTCAATGAACATAAAGAAAGAGTGGAATTATTGAGCATCTTCATTAGTTTTTCTCTAATGATTTGATGTCAAGTGTAAGAACTTGAAGTTTATTTAATATTCTTGGGAGTATAGGTTGAGGATTAGTTTTTATAAGTCTAGGATTTTTTAAGATCCCTTTTTTTCTATGTATGAATATTTTTTGTTTTTTTTGGGTAAGATGAATTTTTTTAATATAATTCAGAGATTAAACTAATTTACAAGCATGACAATTTAAACCCCCTTATAAATAGTTTTCACCACATGTATAAATGAAAAAATGTATATTACACCCCTAATAACTGTCATTCACCATGTGTTGACATGTTATAAAATTAGATTTAACCATTTTTAATTATATTTCACCGCGTGTTGTTGGATGTCACCACATGTAATATTTATTTAATGGGTTTTAATGGTTTTGATGGGATTTCCTCTGAAAAAATGGTAAAATGGTTAATATTAATTACATGAAATGAAATAAGGATTCACATCATGCAATTATCACACCCAACATTTTAAAAACACCTATCCAGCTCCATGTAACACTTTGAACCCCATTTTATTGGCTGCATAAGCTCTACAAACCAACATTCTAGACCTAAGATGTCTTATGCATCTCAAAAATGAACCAGAACTCCTATTTAAACCTCCAACATGGACCGAATACCCTCTACAGACCTCCAGGTATGGGTTTCCCTCTTTTTTAAGATCTATCTCTGTTGTACTCATCTTCTTAGATAAAATTAAGATGTTTACTTGCAATCAGATATCGATCTTGATTTAATAGATCTTTCTTCGTTTAATCATGGATTTTGTTTTAGATGTAGATCATGTTCTTCATTGTGTTTTTGAATGATTAACTTCAAATTGTGGATATCTATTGGCAATCATTCTTCACCATTATTGAGGTAGGTGGTAAAATATTTAAATATGACTATTGTGAATTTTTATTACGTATATTCAGGTAGTAGAATTGATAGATCTATCTAGCAATATGATTTCCAAATTTAATTAATTAATTTGAAGAATTAATTAATTAGAAAATTGTAAAATTGTGATGTTTATGGATTATTTAATGATAAAATTAATTAGAGGACTAATTATGTGATTTTGGGATTCGTGAATTTGTTAATTAATTTTGGGATTTAATTATACAATTAATAATATTTTTGACCCATATTAACTAATTTTATATTTAATTGACTGGAATGGTTACAATATGTAATTGTTGTTTTGGATAAATAATTTTTGAATTAATAATTCCAAGATAGATATTATTGACATTGATTAATTAACTGAAAAACTAATTATTATTTTATTGAAGTTGTTGAAAGGGGATAATTAATTGTATACTTAATTAAAATATTTTCATTGATTATTAAATTTATTAACATGGAAAAATTAATTTAGGAATTAATTGGGGGTGATTGATCTAACAAAGATATAACAATTAATTGAGGAATTAATTGGGGTTATTGAATAAATTTATATGAAATAATTAATTGATTACATAATTGGGGTTATTAAATTGTTTAAAGTTGGAATACTTAATTTTTGAGTTAATTATTGGGAGAAGTTTTGTTATTTAATATTATAATTAAATAACAAGATTGAGCAAGATTAAGTAATTGATGTAATTAATTAAGGGGATTGATGTAGAAAGTTAATTATTGAATTAGTTTATGGGTCTTTTATGTGTGCATTTTTTGTAGAATTAATTAATGGATAATGTGGTAGATTAATAGTTGGTGGATTAATTAATAGAGGTTATTTTGTTAATACAATTGAATGAGTTAGATTAATTAAATTGTGGAATTGGTAAAAGTAGAATATTGTGTTGACACAATTTAATAAGTTAGATCAATTAATTGGTGAATTAATTAATGGGCACAGTTAAGTTGAACCAATTGAATGAGTTAGATTAATTAATTGGTGAATTAATTAATGGGGATTATTTTGATGAAACATTTGAGTGAATTGGGTTAATTAATTGATAATCATATTAAAATGGATCATTGGTATAATTAGTTGATGATTTGAGTTGATTAATTATAAAATTAATCTTCAGATATTGAGTTGTTGAGTTGAGAGGATTAATTGTAGAACAAATCTTTTGATATTGACTTGTAAATTTTAGGTAATTAGTTTTCAAATTAATTTTTTGATATTGAGTTATTGATTTGAGATAATTAATTTTAGAATTAATTATGTGATATTAAGATTGATGATTAGAGAAAACTAATTGTAAAATTAATTATGAGTTATTGAGATCATGAGTGATTTAAGTAATTGTGTGATTAATTATGTGATTTTGAGGTTTTGGATATTGATTAATTAATTGATGAATTAATTAAGGGAATTAGCTTTCTTAATTAATAGGAGAAATTAACTAAAGGGATTTTTGTTATAAAGTAGTTATTTAATTAGTTATGTAATTTATTTGTTTAGTTAATTATTGATTTGAATAATATAATTGAAGAAAATAATTAATTATTATATTAATTAATGTATTTGATGTTATTTGTTAATTGGTGAATTAAATAATATTATTGATGTGATTAGTTATTTTATGAATTAAATAGATTAATCAACATGATTCATTCATTATTTAATTAATTATAGTAATTAATGTGATTAGTTAACTGAGGAATTAACTAGATAATGTTAGTGATTAATTAACAACTGGGTAAGTTAAATACATTGATGTTCTTAACTAATTCGAGGATTAATTAAGGGGTTTTGTGTGTAGAATAACTTCTGAATTTTAAATGAGGATAACATGATTAATTAATATATAAATTAATTACCATAATATTGGGGTAAGAGGTTTAATGTTGATTAATTTTTCTTTATGTGAATATGTTCTATATGTGATAATGTGGTTAATGTTGATTATCCTAGATAAATGTGATACATGTGATATGTGTAAAATGGTGAATGGTAACATGATAATTGAGAAAATTATTATGAATGGTAACATTTTCATTCAATTATGTGTTATTAAATGTTGAATGGTATCATGGTCATTCCGCTTGAATTTAAGGATTGTAACATGGACATCCAAATGTTCTGATTTAATGATTTGTAACATGGTCATTGATTGTATAACAAGGATGGAAACATGGTCATACAAACTATGTGATTTAATTATTGGTACATGGTTATTCATTTTTAAATAATAATGGTAATAATGGTAGACAACGTTATGGACTCACATTAGAATAATTCAAAGACCAACATAAGTCGAATCGGGTGCTGAGATATCATATTACCTTTGAATACTTCAAGCTCTAGATCGAGTTAAAGATGGTATTAATACATGATATTACATAGGGAATGATTTGGGACATAGCATGATCCGAAGTATGTATTGAGGTATGAGTGTCCCTGGGAACACGATAGTTTATATTATTAAATAAATAATAAATGATAATGTGATAACTATTTATTTATTACTTATACTTATATCTTTGAACAACTACATACACAATATGACTAGATTTGTCTTAGATACTATTGGTGGCGACCAATTGAGTTGTACACAAACCCTATTTGGGACGATTGATCAGTAACCGAATAGACAATGTGTTTTTTGGGTCGGTTAAGGGAAAATTCCAAATGCTATATAGCTGATTTTGGATGGAGCATGGATGAGGATACCAGATGTGGTTCAAGAACCACATGGGAGTTTCAATGTATTAACATTTTGGATTTCATTTGGTAACAATCCTAATACATTAGCATGGAATATTAACTGTTTTTATAAATTGTATTTTCTGTTTTGGACATCTTGTTATATTGGTTTTTTTCTATAGTTATACATATATTCTTTATCTATTGATAATTTATTACCACTATTGTATTAATCTTATAAAAGATAGAATAGTCTCCCCTTTATCAACTTATCATACCCTATCTACATGTTTGAATCCTCTGGTATAGGGGGAGGCATGCCTGTGGTCATGTGGTGAATCTGCTCAGGGCACTGTTGAGTGGAACCTAGGCCGAGATGTCACATTGTTGTATTAGAGCTCATGATTTCATTTCTTCTTATTTTTTCATACTATTTGTGAGAGGTAGACAACATATTAGGAAGAGTGAGGTCTTGGTTATGAGCTCTTTTATGAGAGTAGCTACACCATGAGAGTAGCTCTTTCATGTTGTAGTTAAATATTATTTCACCTTGGGTGACACACTTGTTGTGTGATGTGATTATTTTAGAGGGTTTTTTTATTTTTGAAATGTGACCCCAAATGGAATGACAATTGAGTCTTCAAAAATAATTCTAGGTAATCATGATTATTTTGGGACATGAATCATTATAGGAATACATGGAAAAATTTTTTTTTGATAATTTGTTGAAATTGATAAATGTTTCTGTGCTTGTAAAGTTGAAATGATAATGGTACCTAGAATAAAATTGAAAAATATTTAAAGATGATGTAAGATGAGAATAATTGTGTTTCTAAATGGGAAACATGAATAAGAATAATTTTTTACCCTTGATAACCATGACCTAGGTGTAAGATTGTTAAGGGTATTGATAGTTCCTTAGTTTTGACTGTGTGGAATGAAAAATGGGGAATTTTATGATATGGTTTTGTGTAAATCCATATTGAAAATTTAGTTAATGAAATGAAATGAGAATATTTTTTTTATTTGTTTGTCCATTGATGTCGGTGGTTTGGGTTGTGAGAATTCCATAGTTGAGAAGTCAATTGGGAGTTATGTGAGGGACCATACGGTTTTGGGTCATATGGTGAGATTTTAGTAGGAAGTGAATTCTAAGACTATTGATAGGATAAGATGTTTCCATAGTGGTAGGAAAAATTAGTAATGATGGTTTGGTTATTGTATTCATCGATGGATTATTATTGTACTCTAATTAGTGACGATAAGGTCCCCTTCCTTGAAATCATCCCCACTACATTGATAAAGCTCCAGATTTACACCTAACAACATAAATGTGTTTTGGTATGACATAGGGAATCTTGGGAGTTGTGCATATGAAGCAGTATATATGTGGTGTTGGATTGTTTAAGGTATGGCATCGATGGATTATGTATAAAGTTATCAGGAGGGACTAGAGGTCGATAAATACAATGGTCGATGGATCTTGGTGCATTACTTACTTGACAAGTGGTGTTAACAATTATCTAAAGGTGAAGCGAATAATATAAGTAATAAATTTGTGGAGAAATACCAATAGAGTATGAAAATGGGGAAACATATTTCATGTTTAAATTCCATGGGGAATGGCCTAGATAGCCATAGAGGTAATGTGTGTATGCCTATTCTAGGAAATTTTTAATATAAAGGCTAAGTGAAAATGTTGGTTTGTGTTCTTGTGGTTATTGAGAAAAATGACTTGGAAACACATTATGTATTTTTTAGAAGTTGATCATGAGGTCGATGAATCCTTTGAGTTGAATCTGATACATGTGTTGGGTTGTAATTGGAAGGTGTTGTAGAAAAAGACCGTGTAGATAGATCGTGTATTGTGGAGACATGTATGAGTTTAGGAGGAATCATTAAAGAGAGAAACAGATCTGCATGATCATGTTTCTTATCCATTTTTTTCACAATCATATAGATATATGAGAGTCCATCTCAAGGATGATCTTTTATAAGGCAGGGAGATTTTAAGATCACTTTTTTTTATGTATGAATATTTTTAACTTTTTGGTTATGATGGGGTTTTTTATCTTAATTCATGAATTAAATTAATTCAAAACTCTGATAATTAACTCCCCTATAAGTATATTTCACCACATGTCAAAATGTCAAAAATATATATTACACCCCCTGTAACTTTCTTTCACAGTGTGTCAACATGTCACGAAAAATGATTTCACCGTGTGTAATTAGATTTCATCACATGTAAGATTTAATCACTTGTAATTGGATTTCATCATGTGTAATTTTAATAATTGTTTTTAAATAGTTTGATGTTATTTCCTCAGAGATATGAGAATTTGGTTTCAAGTCATTACCCAATGTGAATTGAGGATTCATGACATGTAATTATCACACCCATCTTTTTAAAAACCCTCTTAAACACCTCGTAACTTTACGAACCACATTTTATTTCCTATAAAAGCTCCGCCCACAACCATTTTAAACCCAAGACATACCGCACATCTTTACCTTTGAATGAAACTCCCTTTCACATGTTTTCCTTGGACCGAATACCTTTATGCACCTCCTGGGTATGAGTGTTCTTATTTATGATCTATATGTCCTATGCTCATCTTATTTGATAAAATATAGTTTTTTATATACTATTGGATCTAGATCATGATTTTCTGAATATAGATCTAGGATTACAGAATTTAGATATGATGTAAAGAGATATAGTTTCATTTAATCATGGATTTAAGATGTAGATCTAGACCGTGTTCTTTATTGTGTTGTTAATGGATCCACCTCAAATTGGAGGAATTTATTAGAGAAAATTCATCACGATTTTGAGTTAGGTTTTCAAAATTAAAATCCCATATTTGTGTTTATTGATTACTTATATTCAAGTTTTAAAACATAAAAATCTATTTATAAATTGGATTTTCAAATAGAATTAATTATTTTTTGATATAATTATTTATGAAATTGTAAATTGTGATATTTAGGGATTTCTGAAATAGATTATTAATTAGATGATTAATAATTTGATTTTTGGATTTGGGAATTTGATAATTAATTGTGGGAATTCATTATTGAATTATTGAGAAAACTAAACCTGATTAATTAATTGTGTAATTAATAAATGGGAATGGTTGGTATTGTGAAATTTTTATTTTGGATAAATAATTGAAGAATTAATTATACCAATATAGATATTATTGAGATTCAATAACTAATTGATGAATTAATTATTATTGTATTGATGTTTTGGAATGGGGGTAATTAATTTTATAATTAATTATTAGAGATAAAATTATTGTTAAATTGTTTGAAATGGTATAATTAATTGAGTAATTCATTGGAGTGATTTATTTAATCTATATAGAATAATTAATTAATTAATTAACTGGGGTAATTGAATTAATTGAAATGGTACAATTAATTGATGAATTAATTGGTGTTATTGAATTAATTGATATAGAAAAATTAATTGAGAATTAATTGGGTTATTGAATTTATTAATGGTAGTATGGTTGTTATTTAATTATTGAAATAAATAATGCGATTTATTTAGATTAATTAATTGAGGACATTAATTAATGTAATTGAAGTGGAAAATTAATTGGATAAATAATTGAAGGGTTTGTATGTGTTAATTAAATTTATAATTAATTAATGGAAATGTGTTAGATTAATAAATGGTGAATTAATTACCCAGGGTTGTTTTGTTAATACAATTTAATGAGTTAGATTAATTAACTGTTGAATTAAATAAATGGGATTGGTGTCTTCAAACAATTTAAAAAGATAGATTAATTAATTAGTGATTTAAATAGTCAGAAATATTGGGTTAACCTAATTTAATGAGTTAGATTAATCAATTGGTGAAATAATTAATTGGGATTATTGTGGTGAAACAATTGAGTGAATTAAATTAATTAATTTATGAATTATTTAATATTAATCATTGGGAAATTTAGTTATTTATTTGAGATGATTAATTGAATAATTAATCTAGAGATATTGGGTTGTTTATTTGAGATGATTAATTATATAATTAATCAAGTGATATTGATTTTTAAATTTGTGATAATTAATTACCGAATTAATTATTTGATATTTTGTTCTTCATTTGAGATAATTAATTATAGAATTAATAATGTGATATTGAGATTAATGACATGAGATAATTTATTTTAGAATTAATACTGAGTTATTGAGATCATGAGTGAGATAATTAATTGGGGGATTAATTATTATATTTTGAGTTTGTGGATATTGATTTTTTAATTGTTGAATTAATTAATAAGATTGACCGGAGTAATTAATTGGGGAAATTAATTAAAGGTATTTATGTGATAAAATATTTTTTGAATTAGTGATGTAGTTTATGTTTTTAGTTAGTTGTTTAATTGACCAATAGAATTAATGTAATTACTTAATTATTGAATTAATTAAATTATTTGATGTGAATAATTAATTTTTGAATTAATTAATAGTAGTGATGTGATTTATTAGTCGTTGAATTAACTAGAGGATTCTACATGATTAGTTAATTTTTGAATTAACTATATTAATTGATTTGATTAGTTAGTTGATGAATTAACTAGAGAAAGTAAGTGATTATATAACAATTGTGTTAATTAAAGATATTGATATACTTAATTAATGAAATAATTAATTAAGGAGAATCATGTGAAGACTAATTATGGAATTAGTAATGAGGATGAGTTGATTAATTAATTGAAAAATTATTTAATGTGATATTGGGGTAAGAGGTTTCATTTTGATTAATCCTTTTTGATGTGATGATTTTCTATATGTGATAATGTGGTTAATGTTGATTAGCCTTGATAAATGAGATACATGTGATATGTGTGAATTGGTAATGGTAACACAATCATTTTTTCAACTATTATGAATGGTAACATGATCGTTCATTATGTATTGCTAAATGGTGAATGGAAATAGGGTCATTCAATGGGAATTAAATGATGGAAACATGGTCATCCAAATTGTGTGATTAAATGAATGGTGACATGTTAATCTAAATCATGTGATTAAATTAATGGTAACATGGTCATTCATTTCTGAAATAAGGATGGTAACATGGTCTTCCAAATAGTGTGATTAAATGAATGGTAACATGGTCATTCCTTTTTTGAAAAAAAGGATGATAATATGATCATTCAAATTATCTGATTTAATGAATGGCGACATGGTCATTCATTTAGAAACAATGATGGTATCATGGTTATCCAAATTCATTGATTTAATGAGTTGTAACATGGTCATTCATTATTTAATAAGAAAGGTAATAACTCACTCTGAGATATGTCCTCACATGAGAATAATTCAAACTCTAGAATGAGATGAATGAGGTGCTGATATATGATATCACCATTGAATAATTTGAGATCTAAGATGAGTGGAATAAGGTATTCAGACTTGATATTACCTAGGGAATACTTCAGGATCTACCATGATTCAAAGTTAGTATTGAGGGACGTGTGTCCTCGGGAACACTAGATATAATATAATTAAATAAATAAAAAATCATCATGTGATAAGTATTTTTTATGCATTGTACTTGTATCTTTATACATCATTATACAAATTTTAATTGGATTTTTTCGTCGCCTCTGGTGTGGTCCTAATAAGATGTAATCACAACCAATTTCGGCTTCCTGATCACTACCTACCTAGACTTTGTGTTTTTTGGAAAAGTTAATGGAAAAGGACATGTGTTAGATAGATGATTTGGGATAGAGCATGGATTAGGGAAGAAGATATTGTTTGGGACCCACATGTCAGTTTTATTGCCTTTATTTTTCGGTATTCATTTTGGAACATGGCTTGTACATTATCGTGGAATATCTTCTATTTATTTATGACATTGTATTTCTAGTTTTGTTCATCTTGTGATATTGGTTTTTTCTATGGTTATATATATTCTCCCACTATTGTTTATTTTTTCTCTATTATATTACTATGAAAAAATAGGGCATAGTCTCCCCATTTTCGTCACATCAGACTCTTCAAGCTATTCACCAGCCTTTGGGTTACGGGGAGGTGTGCTTGAGGTCATGTCGAGAATAAGATCATGACACCATTGGGTGGAACCCGAGTTGGGATGTGACCTCAAGAATCTATAAGGGTGCATTCCATACATTAGAAAAGACACAAGGAAATAGTTAGTGTCCTATATAGTTGGTTTACACTCTTTAGACTATGTTGACTTATCGATTTATGCACCTCATGTTCAGGGTCATGGAGTGGAGACATGATTAGTGTATGAGATGGACAAGGTACTAGATGACTATAGAGAGGGACTATCCGCCCTTTGAGATATGCCCTCGACTACATATTGTCTTTATATCACACCTTAAATATTTATTCTTACCATTATTCTATACCACCCCATGTAGTTTCTGGTTCTAAATTACTAATTAAGTTATCTTTTGAGCCTTTTTGTCTCAAAAAACCATGGGGAAGAAAGTTAATAATATCTAAATTTGTATTAAGTATCCTATGGTAGTTAATAACTACCAAAATTTGTGGGATATAATAATAATTGAGATGAAAGTATTTTATGTTGACATGGGAATGAATAGACTAAAAAGGTTTGATGCTTACATATACTTTTACCGGATGTTGGTATAATTTATATCATATAAATAAGAGTTGTTTCTAAGGACTATTGTTTGGGACATCAAATCCGGTAAATTGGAAATATATTTGACAAATATTTGAGCCCTTATAACCCATGTGTTATGATTTTAAATCGTAGAAAACCCATATATTGGGTTCTCTTAATTTGATCATGTTTTTAATCACTATCAAGATGTTTTTTTTCAGATGACTTCTCATGTATTTCTCCTGAAAGAGGGATTACATTTGAGATTGATATTTTTCATGGAGGACCATCAATATCAATTCATCCTTATCATATGGTACCAACTATATCAAAGGTGTTGAATGTGAAAATAGAGGATTTATAAGTAAATGGATTTATAAGAATGAGCACATCACCATAGTGTGATATTGTCTTGTTTTCCAAGAAGGGAAATGGTATTTTATATATCTATGTTGGCTACATGTAGTTTAATAATTTTAAAATGAAGATCTGGTTTCCTATTCCTCTGATTGATGATATATTTGATTATTAATGGGGAACTTTGTGATTCTCTAACATTAACCTTCATTAAGTCTATCATAAATTCTAGGTAATAAATGAGGATATCCCTATGACTCCCTGTAGATGTATTTATGGCATGTATGAGTACCTCTTCATGCCTTCCATTTTCATTAATTCCCCATTAGTGTTCATGGATCCCATCAAAAGGAACTTTTACCTATATATTGACTCCATAATAATGCTAATTTTTAACAAAATCCTTATATATTTGTAGAATATTGAGTTACACAATAGAAAACTTGAGACCATGTTAACTACACTCCATTTCCATCATATATATGAAAATATTTGGAATTATAACTTCTAGAACTATGGGGTATGTTATCTAGTCCATGTGATATCTATGTCATAAATTTATGGGTACCCATAGAAGGTGTATGTTGTGATGTATTGGGGCCACCCTTATAATGTTATTGTGATCATTAGTTTCCTAAGGTTATCTCGATATTGTCGATCATTCGTTCAAGACTTATTCTACTTAGCAGCACAAATGAAGGGGCCTACCAATAAGGGGTAATGTTTTAATGGAATGAGTAGTGAGAGAAGGAATTTATTATGCTAAATAGGATGTTGATGATGTATTCAGTTTTAATTCTTCAAGAGCATGGGTTTATATACATAGTGTATTATAATGCATCAGGTGCTGGTTTGGGATCTGTCCTGATGAAAAGAAATCATGTAGTAACATAAGGGTCACATTATCTACGTCCCAAATATTATAACTACAATAATCATAACTTGGAGTTTCTCTCTGTAATCCATTCCTAGAATTCTGGAGACATTATTTCTTTGATGAGAGGTTTATTATTTTCAAGTACCCCAAGAGACTATGATATATGTTCGATTCAAAATATCTGAACATGAGAAATATGTGTCTCATAGAATATAAATATAAATTATAAATTTATATTATGAAAAGATAATGTCATTATATATTCTCTTATAAGTAAAACACCAGAATTTCAAGAGCTTGGTGAGTGGTAATCATAATAGGAATAATGATTGATGAGTTTTATGGGAGAATGGATTATGGATGAATATGAAGATCATGGATTTTGGACATGTAATTTATATTCCTCAAATATTCATTAGTAGACTTGTTGAAGACTATCCATGAGTTAGATCTCGAGTGTATGGTAATGTGATAATGATCAATAAGAATTGAACCAATCCTAAGGATGTTTGTAGATGATGATGATGTGATCAGTCTATATGGGAATATTGTGTAAACATCTTCTTTGTGAGAGGAGATGAATACATTCCCTAATTCCATTAAATCGGTTATTCATATAGGGTCAAAAAAAATGTACTATGAAATTTGACACTAGTTTTAGTGAACTGGTTTAAAAAGGGACAACCCTATATTTATTTTATAAATATTTACCTATCATTGGGTGAAGGTTGATATCAGTGTCCTGGTGGTTTTCTTCATCCACTTCATATACAGATAAGATATTAAGTTAGCATGATGATGACATTTGTGATGGGGTTACCCCAAACCCCAAGGAGTAAGGACACCGTTTGTGTGAAAACTGAATGGAATGAAAACATTTCTCATTTATTATAGATTAGTGAGTCTCATTAATTATGTAAGCTAAGAAATATGTATATTTATAAGAAAAACGTCTAACATTATGTTCCCTCAAAAATTATATCTGACAATGAAATGATTTTCAAATTACAATTTTTGGATGGTCTTGCCCTATAATTTTGTTACTCATCTGAAACTGATTACAAAAAATCATCCATAGACTGACGACCAATCATAGAGTAAATTATAGATATTATATTAAATTATGTAGTAATCTGTCCTTGATTTCAAGGGAAAGTGGTATGATTATATCACCTTTGTTGAATCATCTACCAAAATAGCTTCATGTCATATATTAATATAGGACCTTTTAAATATCTCTATGGATTTTTTTTAATTCACCACTATTTTGGAATGAGGTATGTGAGATAGATATTATGGGGCTAAGAATCATGAAAGAGACCTCTAAGGGACTCAATCTAATCAAGAAGTGTTTCAAAACCGCTATGAGTAGAAAATGATCATATGTGGATAGAGGATATGACCCTTGGTGTTCTCTATTGAAGACAGTGTTTTCTAGTGGGGGACTCTTCTATTAAGGATCAATGTTTTCATAAGCAAGGATATCCAACTTCAAAAATTTTTGGGATATTCATGATTTATTTGAAACTAAGGAAAATGGATAACTATCTAGACCATATTTTCAAATTTCAAGGCACGTATGATTTATTTCATTTTCCTTAAATTAAGAGGTTTATGGTAGATCATATGAATGTAATCGACTGTGAGGATGTTATGCTAGAGCTTAATTCATTATATGTGTAATTCCAATTATAAATTTTAGATTTGATTATAAAGGTGTTTTTTTTGAAGGATAGTTCCCCTTGTTTATATCCTATGGTTTCATTGACAGATCATTGAGGAATTTTCAGAGTGTGAGTCTGATATTTGAATTTAGTTGACTAAATTGTTGAAGAAAAATTATTACACGTGGTTCCCAAAGTCATGATGTATTTAGAAGGGGGACTATAGAATATTAATATTTTTCATCCATGATATAGGATATATTCATCAAATATTCATGTTCTTTGAGATATGAATTGTTTTGGATGAGATCTATGGGTTTATAGTTGTTTTTAAAAGTGTATTAGATGAATTTTTAGGGGTATATGGTTTGAGAATGATTTTTTAAAACTAGATTGATCCTTCTAAAAACCATATAGTGATAAGAAGAATTACTTAGGGTGGATCATAGTTCAGGAACATACTTTATCAAACTATATGGCCCCATAGGAATAAAATTCTCCAAGTCTACATTGTGAAAATGAATTATTGGAACACAATTTAGGAAACCATGTGACTATACCATGAAGGAACCATGGAGATCCCCAATGACCCTCCCAATTGAAACATGGTTTTTTCAACCGTTCAACAAACCCTCATTCACATGGATTAGTGATCTAAAAAATCATCGTTATTGGCTATTAATTTCCATTTTCACCATTTTTTCTTTATAAATGTATGCCTTTCACACTAGAAAAATCCAAAACATTAACTACATGATTTTCCCCTTCAATGATTTATTTGGACATATTAAAGAGTAATACAGACTAGAAATTATGTTATTTGATCTATAAACCTCTATTATATTGGTATATTCTAGATTTATCCTTATTCAATTAATACCAATAATTGTGATATAATCTCATTGAATATTCTATCGATTATGAATATATCTAATAATAGATTATTGTATGGTTGCAATATTGGGGATAGGTCTAGAGTTTCAACTAAAACTCCATTGATCACGATCAATTCAAGAGAAATTGGAAGATATAGAGAGGAATGTTATTGTTGATATAATACCTTTTACTTATAATGTAATTAAATAAAATTCTAGAACATTGATGTGTTTTAATTAGGATTGGTTGTAGGGGTGATTAGTGTATTATCCTGATCTGAGATATCATTACATGATGGTTTTAGAAGCTTTTAGTTAACAAGATTGAGGTAGGAAGTTCTTTATATTTTAGAGACTTTTTATACTTGTGTTCACATGATATGGTACTTGATTTGGAATATATTATTTGACCATTCTTTATACTAATCTCTTGTGTTTTTATTACTAGTGACACTAATATATGATGCTCTATTCCAGTAGTATTCCTATGTAACATGTTACCATGTTTTACATTGAAAACATGTGATACTTTTTTTGTACTTATTCTCATAATGCCATTATATGTTTTTCTTATTTATTATCTACCCTATTATATGTGATTATAATACCTTTTAAGGTATTCCTAATAGTACTTAGAATTCGTGGATTATCATTATCTCAATATCCATTATAGGGGGACTGCGTTGTACTCATGAAAATGAAGGCGATGGACCTGATCTTAAGGTAGGGTCATGATGGAATTATGTAAAGGCCTATGGAATAAAACTTAGGGGTAATACGGAATTATGGTCTTCCATAAGAAATTAATGGGATATCATGGCCTTGGGGCCTAACATGTGGCTAGTGATGGGGTTTGAAAGTCCTCTGGCTTGACCCATAATGGAAGTGGGATACAATAGACTTGTGGATGAATCCAAATTTACGAATTGTGACTACTAAGATACATGTTCACTATCATTGTGAATAGATATTGGTCACTTATATCTTCATCTAAAATAATAATTATGAAATAAATATGATGGATGTTTGACATGGTATCATGGTTATTTGGTTAGCACAATAACACTCGACATGTTGTGTTCAATGCTTGTTTGTGCATTTATATTTATCATAGAATACATATATTATACTTTTTCACTCATATTAAGGATAATTTATTGTGTACTACTAGGTTATATTACTAAAACATCATACGAGAATCTAGATACATATGAAAAATTCCTGGTTATGGAATTAGATACGGAAAAGGGGCCTATGGTGGATAGTTGAGCTACAGAGAATTGATCTGGAAGTGATAATAAGACTTAAATTAGATTATTACATATGGTTTATTATTTTTTCAAACTAGACATAATATATTACCTAGTTTTTATTTCCAAATAGGGATATGGATTTATTTACATGTATGACATGGGTGGAGGTTTTCAATACAATATGTTTACATATCTTCCACTTCATATTATAGGTTCTTATATTTTATTTATGTTTAGGCTATATAACTATTATTACTATGGGTATAGTCTCCCCACTACAACATTAGACTCTATCCTATAGTTGTAATACTATTAACTATTAGAAATGTGCATGCGATCATGTGGCACTTTGGATTGGACTCAATGATCTGAGTTGGGGTTTTAATCATAAAATTAACAGCTAGAACTCCAAAAATTTCATCTTACTGACTTAGAAAGCTATTTTGATGTTTTTGTATTTTTTTTACTTCATTTACAATATAACATTAATAAAAGAACATTATAAAATAGTAATATATTATTTAAATCAACATTATTTCCAATGTAGTAATAGGATACACTCTCATGATAATATGACAATAAATTATAATCCCTAAATTGTATTTCCCTATTGAGATCTCTATCTTGAACATTATCTAAACCCATCTCTGAAACCAACTACAACATCTAGTATAAATCAAATCATTAAATACTTGATTTGTAGTGATATTTTGTTTCCCAAAATTCCCATTCCATTTTTGGTTTAGTTGTTTTTAAAACTAGGAAAAATATTTATTACAAACTATACAACTCTCGAATGTTAATATATTTTCCATAGGACAAGTTATTAAATTGACAATCATATTTCAATTATGATACACTATCTCCATTCAAGATGACTCTCCATAAATATAATATTTATCTTAGTATAGGTCATATAAATCCTTAAATCCACTAAAACCATTTCCAAATATTTTATGAGAATATAAATCTCAATAAGGGATTTAAAAATAAAGGAAATGATTTAGTCCATTGAAAAACATAAAACCCCTTTAAATGATCTACCTTTTCTATTAATAAATTCCGAACTCATAGTAAAATGTTAAATAAACCATTATTCAACATTAAAATTTGAAATAAATTTAATAACAGAAAAACCATAAGGTATCATAGGGAACAATATTCATCACTTATTTTGAATCACATTTTCATACCACTCTCTTTATATGAATAACCGATTCAAAAACATCCATCATTTAATCTATGGAGTCGAAATTAGTAAATAATTCATTAGAGTTTTATATCCGAGGATTAAACATGATTATCTAGAATTCGAATGTACTATAAAATGAATAAAACATGGGGAATAATTCATTTCCTAGTTAACACTCATAAAAATGTAATTTTATCCCATGGGTTAAATCACTTTAATTTTACACATTAAAATAAATGAAATATCCTTTTCTTTCAATAACTCTTTAAAACAAAAATTTTAATGAATAATGGAAATATTATCTTCTTTCATAAACCATAGAATCACAGTAATATTTCCTAATAAAAAATAAATGAGTTAGTTTTGGGAAAATATGATCAAGCGATAAATGTTAACAAAAATACTATTTTCATATGTTCATAATGTGAAAAGTGACCAATATGTAAAACGTTAAAAATAATAATTTATAAAAAATTGAAATTAAATTAATTTTTTTTGAAAATTATATGAAATAATTACTAGACTATAGAGATAATTATTCATGAATCAAAATTTATAATATTAATATAAAATAGAAATATTTTAAAAGAAAACATTAAGACATTTTAAATAAATGTTTAATGAAAAATCCTTTACCTTGAGTCATGACTCGCTTAAAAAACTTCATCCATCCTAACTAATAAATAATAAATAATTTTTTAATTTTTTTTGAAAATATCATTTTTATAAATATATTTTCATTAATTTTATTTTATTTATTATTGTGTTTTATTTTCTTTTTAAATTCATGTAGTTCATGTTGGTCATATTTGGGCTATTCGATCCATAATCTCTAAAACAGATGTTGTATCCTATTAACAGTATAAAATAATTTTAAAATAGTTCTATATGTACTATACATGTCAATTTATATGTTTTATACCATCTAAAGAACAAATAAGTTCAATAGGTTATGATATAGTAACTTTTCCATAAATCTTCATTGAAAAACAAGTTTTTATAGTTTAAAATAACCTTGATTGTTCACATTTAATTATATCATAATGATAAAGATTTCAACATTATATAATATTTAGAACATTTTAAAATTTTAATCATTACATAATATTACAAGTATTTCATTTTTCATGATCATTTGTAACTAATGAAAACATTATTCATTTTAGTGGTAATGTTGACCCAAAAAAGAGCATGTTATAACAACCAAATGAATATAAATATATTATTATATAATAAAAATGTCACTATATCATAAGATCAATGATTTAAAAAAAATATTATCAATGTGAAAAATTATATTTATGAATTTTTATACGGACAAGATAAATGGAAGACAATGGTAAGAAGTAATTACTTACAAAGATTCTCAGCAACCCGTTTTAGGTAGTTAAATTTTATGATGGCCATTTATTATTAATATATTTTATAGAATGTTAAATTTATCTTCAAATAAAATTATTAATGTTATAAATATAATGTTTATTAACTGAAAGAATTTTTATAACCATCCTTTTATGTTGGTGATGAAAAATGAAATACATCATTCTTGGAAGCGGCAGTCTACACGTACTATTAGTAACATTTTTATTTTAAAAGAAATAGAGGAAGGTAGATATTCGTTATTCCATAAAGATAATATTTTTTTGTAAATTAATGTTATTAATATCATTATATTAGTATTTTTATAATATTTTAATATTATTTGGAAGAATAAAGACACTTAGTTGAACTCGGTTAAACATGTTACCACTTTTCTTGATATCTTCTTGTAAGCCTCTACTTATGATTTATTATATGAGTATTTTTTTGAATACCAAAACATCTAGTACATGAAAAAGAGAATATAGAAGGTATTTTGTACATATATTAGTAATGATAGGCTTCTTAATGTGTGTGAATATGCGAGGCGGTGAAGGGGTCTATTTATAAGTGAGGGGATTAGAACTCTAGTGATTAATTTATTTCATAAAATACACATGATATCTTGCTAAAGTAATGGGGAACCAATACTGACCAATTCTAAAGATAGGAAAAGGAGGTATTATAATTCACTAAATCTTATTATTAATGTTTTTATTTTGTGGTCTTACCACTTAATTTAACCTTATATAACCCTTTACGATGGAGTCAAATATTTACCATGGGAGATTATTATTATGAAAAAATATAAATTAAAATATACATTTTTTAATATTTTTATTCCAAATATAATTTTGTTAAATGATTCAATTTATATATGTTTTAAAAATTAATTTTAATACAAGTATACAAAACTTAATGAAAACCATGTTTTATAAAAATTTATCTTTAAGTGTAAAAATGAATTTTACCCAAAATCAAGTATAGTATTCCTTATCATTTGAATAATTTGTTTATGAATAATAAAGTCTAATTTATGATACTTTAAAATTTATTCAATACTAAATTGTACCTCATGAATACTTAATAAAAAAATAATGCTATTTGATAAAAAAAATTCATCAACAATTATCCTAAAAATAAAACCTTACAGAAAAATTCCAAATATTCAATCTAAGATAATATTTGTTTACTTAACATAAAAATAAATAATTTTTTATCAAATTAAAAGTTATAAATTTAAAAATTAAATTTTTTTAGAACCCATATAAAATATAGTAGAAAAATTAGTTCGAATAAAAACCACTTCCTTTTTCAAATGAAATGTCATATTCTTATTCCATGTCCTAATAATGTTATTTCTAAAGATATATTAATAACTAATAGTATTCATAAAAATACATAAAATAAATCAATATATAATAGAGATATTATAAAAAATAATTATGTCATCACACCCATATGTAATATTACCTAGATATTTTTACTCGTATATGTTTGAATAATTTTTTACTTATTTATTTGGTTTATTTTTATTGTTATTATTTTATATAATTATGTAAATAAATATGTAGTGTATTTCATATTTTTTTTCTTTAAAATAGTATATGAACAAGATTCAAGGATAGTAAATGAAGAATTCATGAAAATTAAAATGACATTAAATCATGGAATATCCTCTAGGAAATCAAGTGATTATGACCATTTTTAATGATGATAGAAATAATCATAATTATTTAATTTTTTTAAAATTAATTTCATGAGTGATAAAGTGGGAATGAAGAAATACAAACAACAATTTTTTGTGAAGATGAGTTACATAATAGATACCTATAAATATGTGATAGAAATCATAAAAAATTAAGCTAAAAATAGCGTGTTTGTGATACACGACATGTCATGTTAAAAAGAACAAGTTTTCCACTTTTTAGTTCACGACTTGTGTAATATTTTTTATTAGACTGCAGCATGACTAATTGAAAACAAAGAATTTAAGAAAGTTAGAAATTGGAGGCTGCATAATGTGGTTGCCAAAAACTAATATCAACAACCTAATTTGTTATTCACCCCATTTAAAAAATCCCCTCCACATACCATCCCTAAATCCCACTCTTTATGCCCCCTCCCTCCCTACATCTTATTTAAAATCCCCGCCCCATGGCCACTTGTGACTCTAGTCCCCACCATTGATCATGACCCCACTCCCCAACACAACTTGCGACCCAAAAAATCATTGATTTATATGACCCAACCCCATATACTAATCATAAAAACCCTATAATACCTTCAGTTTTCTAAAAGTGGAAATTATGTTCTATAATATAAGTAATAAGCAACACTGGACCCAAACTAACTATGATATTTAAATATGTCCATTTTATCCCAGCCATTAAATATAAAATATGAGTTGTGTTAATTACATTATATATATATATATACAACTCAACATAAATTCATTGATAAATTATTAGTGAACAACCACTCAATTTTTAGTATTTTAATTTTTTTCTTAAAAATTTGTTTTCTACAAAAAAATGTTTTTATATAATTTTTTAAAAAAATATGAAATATTTCTAGAAAATTTACAAAATATTCTCACTAAAATGATCCCCATTTTTTATATTAGGGTATCAAAATTTACTTATTGTGAATTTGTTTTATTTCTTTAGAAAAATATTGAATTTTCGATGAATATTGATAAATATTGTTTTCAGGTGATATTGTTATTTAATTTGATAAATTATGTAATATAAAAGTAAAAATATAATATTAATTTTATTTCATGGTAATATAATTATTATTTAGTAATATTCAATTGAATTAATTCCGTTTAAATAATTTTTATACTGGATTTGAGTACAATTTAATTTTTCGGATTAAATAATCATTTTTTAAAAAATAACATAAAATGCATAACAGACCTCAATTAAAATTAAATAATATAAAACCTACTAAAGAATGATTTAAATCAAATTTTATTATATATACTTATGATTATTAATTTAAATTCTTTTAATAATGTCTAATAGTTATAAAGTGGAAGGAAAATCCTCTTTTATTTGAAAAACACATTTTTTTAGAAAACTGATTCCTAAGATGCTTGTGGGTTTTATTTTAAATTAAATTATTTCTTATCTGATAATTTATTTTAATAAAATGGATTATATTATTTAAATCAACATAAATTATATTTATAAATAGGGTTAAACTAATTTTTGAACACTATGAACTGTAACCATAGTAAATATTTATTGTTATGGTAAAAAGAGAATTGGTTAATTGAGGATCAAAATAACATAAAAAGGACTGGAAATAAGATAACATAAGATTATAAATATGTATTTTTAATTTCAATTTTATAATTAATATGTTATTTTTATTCTTATTAATGATTAACCATCAATTTTGAGAAAATTAAATTTTTGATATGTTAAAACTTTAATTTTATTTGGGGTAAAAAATAATTTCAATGAAGAAAAAAAATATTTTAATTAACTTAATAGTTTTTAAATAATTTTATATTTAAATAAAATAGTAATATTAATTATTATATATAAAATAAGAATAATTTTTCAATGTGAAAATGTAATTTTACTAGGATCAAAAAATTATAAATATCGAAAAACATATATTTTTCTATAATAGAAAATTTTAATTTAAATGTTTATATTATCATATATATTGAATTAGTTTGACTATATAAATTATATTTTTGGAATAATCATTTAAAAATTATCCAATTTATGCGTTTTCATAATTTTTTTAGACAGTCAAATTTTTGGGAAAAAATTAAATACAATATATGAATATGAGGCTTATTATGAAACCATAAATACCAAAAAGTGATGAAATAAATACAATAAATGGAATAAATTGTCAAATAAATGTTTTACCTTTAATATAATGGGTATTTATATTATTTTATTATTTTTATAAAGTCATTATGAATGTTTTACCTTTCAAGGTCATCTGATCCTCTCAAGAAGATCTTCCCAAGCATTTGGAATTACCCTCTAAAGGTAAGGGATTTCAGTCTACTAATTTTCGATCAAGAACATTATTTGTAATTATAATTTTTCATCTCAATTAGTTGTCTTTTCATGTAATTATAATGATAAATACACATCCAATTTATTATATAATAATGATACCCCATTTAACCCCTCACATAATTTCATTTACCTAATCTGTTACCATGCCGAAATTTACAATGGGATCTCACCCTCTTCTACTTATTCAAGCACCTCATTTCGAGTTTTCACTTAATTTACATTTTTTCTTCTTTGGGTCTGCTTTTATAAATAATTTTTAATTCAATTTTTATGTAAAATTTATTGGATACCCCTTTTCTATCATTAATCCACTAATGGACCTTTATGTACACCCAATATGCTCCCGACACTTTATATTGATTTATTATGGAAAACAATTGTGTAGTGAATAATCATACCTATTTTTTATCAAGGGAGTTAACTATTATGAAAAAATAACTATTTGATTATGTAATTAAATTTATTTAATCCACACTCCAATATTTTGGGGTTGAATGTTATAAAATATATTCTTATGTTATTTGATCTACTTGTTACAATTATGCATGTACATGAGATAATTATGATGGGTGCACCTAGATAGTGCTCTAATATATTTGGTATTGTTTTTGTCTCCTCAGATGCCTTTTTTAGTTATAGTAGGTTATATTTAGCACATTGTGTTATGATTTATTGGATCTTATACTTTAATTATATATATAATTTCAAGTTTAATGTTTTTCCACATCCCTATGTTTCCTTTATGTTATCACGATATGTCATAAATCAATATTCAGGATTATAATTCTCACCCCATTTATGTCCAATTGAAGTTCCTATTTTCTAAAATATCATCCGTTCCTCATGTAAAGTTTTTTATTACCATATTAGGATTTATATATCTTCCCTTGCATATGTTTTCCCCAGGTTACCACACACAGTCTTAAGTGCTATGAAATTTTAGAAGCATGTTAAAAACGTTTTCAATAATGTTGTTGTATCTCATATTCAAGATGTTATTATCTATACCTAATTCATCCTAGAACTAGAATTATCTATATATTTGGTTGTATTATGTGCAATATTTTATAAAAAATCATGAATTAATGTGTAATAAGGACATGGGTTTTCATAGTTTGTATTAAAGGAAAGTTTAGTTATCTTGGGATTAGGATTAGAAAAATCTATTGAAAGACATAGGGATAAGAATAAAAATAATAATACATACCAAAATTTGGTAGAGTATATAGTATTTGGATTCCAATAAAAATCCATATTTGGATACTACAAGTGGATATGACTCTATCACAAATGTATGTAGTGCTAAAAATCGAATAGACCACATTGATCTAGAAATGATTGAGAAGTGATGCATAAAAAAAGGCCTTGCTTCACACTTGGTTTGAAACTCCCTAGGGATATGATTTGGTATATTTATAATCTCATTATAAACCATTATTATGGGAATAAGAATTGTTATATGTTTATATGTTAGGAAATATATAATTTATAACTTATATAGAATCCTAAAAAGTCATAAGTTAACGAAAAAATTGTCATTTATAGGTTGTCCTTTTAATATTACATTCCTATAGGTTAAGTGTTTAATAGTTTATAATTATTAATTCATTATTTTCTCTCAATTATAGCAACTTTCTTCAAATAGGAAGAACTGAGACAACCACCACTATGAGGGGAAATACAATGACTGCCTAAATATAAGGCATACCACTACGAGAGCTCAAGTAATATATATTGTGATTATGCCAAACAATCTATCAAAAATAAAAATTAGCCAATGGTACATAGTTTATGTTCAATGATATTGAATAATAGGATAATTAAGTCTCATGTAATTTAATCTCATAAGCGTGATAGGGGAAAGAAGAATCAATTTCTTATGTGACAAAAATGTGGAAAGTGGCACGAAGGGGAATTCCACAGTGGAACCCAAAGGTGACTTATGTGAGAATCAATAGGGCATAAAGTAGCTAGTTTCAATAAACAATTTTGAGTATGATGGATGTGAATAACTTACATCCTACATAATTATTTTTTACTCAATGTATTATTTGATGATAATATAAAAATTATTAGAGTCAATTCCCAAATCTAAGGGTTAAATCTTGGACTAAGGACATATTCTATAGAAATAATTGGTTTAGAAGGATTAATGTGTTGATGAATTGGTATTTGATATTTGTTTTGAAGAAATATTATATCAATGACTTTATGGATAAAATAATTGTGACATATATAAGTATTTATCCCAAATATTTTTTTATTTAAGGATTTGAATCATATGTTGAATAATACCGATGACCTATAAAAGTGATTTAGTGATAAAGTGATATTATTGAAATCACATTATTGAGGGATTAATAATACATAATATGACTTTAAGGATAGGATAACCGTAATTTTTTTTAAAATTATTTATGTCTATCTATATCTTTAAAAGAATTTATGTGATGTATGTTCTGGATGATTAAAGATAATTTGGGGAAATATATTACATGATAAAATCTATTATTAATTTTGAGGTGATTATTGATATTTTCAGAGATATTTTATTTGGGATGAGGTATATATATCAATTTTGTTTCATACAAACGATTATATTAGATGAATTATCTTATGTTTATGGAGGTTTAACCTAAATTATATTATACAAACATTGTGGTTAAAACATTCATTAAAGTTGATGTTATTTGTGTTATTTAGTATATAGGATCACTAGGTTAATGAATGGTATATGATAACCAATTAGAGATTGATGTTGAATTATAATGATTAATGTATTATGGTTTTTTTATTTTCATTATAATCTTACATTATGATAACCATTATAGATTTAAAATATTTTTTATCTAATAACATGTTATTATTTGGTGTTTAATGTGTCCCATTATAAGTTTAGCCTTGTGATTCACGAATAAAGATAATTTCATTGTGTGATCTCATCATTTGGATAAATGATGAGATAGTAATTGATTTTTTTAAATATATGAAATTATGCTTGTCAAGAAATTATATTTTCTTATTTTACTCATCTATGTAATAAAGGAACTTGTTGGACACCTCATGTGTTAATCATGTATTAATGATGAAAAATCCTATAAATTATTTAAATATTTTTACTCAAGTTTAATATATCTAAAATCATGTGTACAGAAAATTAGTTTCTTTATATTTTAATAAACCTATCTAAGATCATAACTACTATGTTTAATGGTTGTAAACTATTTTGAGTTTAGGTAATAATTTATTTCCTTGAAAATTGATTAAGTCTAATACATTCTATGAATATCACTATTTATGTTTGTATACAGATATTTGGCTATGTCTGAGAAACTAGGACAAGAAACCGTGACCAGACACCGTAACCCTAACACCATGACCCAAAGACTATGACCCAAAAAACATGACCATCTAGACCCCATGACCATCCATACACCGTGAAAATCCAGACACTGTGATCTGACACTGTGATCAAACACCAAATCTGTGATACCAGTTCATGATCTTTATACAATTATGCCATACTACATGTCTCACCGCTCAATGGGAAAGAATGAGACAACGTTTCATGGAGAAACTATTTCATGGAGAATCTATTTCTAGATACACGTTAACAACGTTTCTTAATATATTTTTTCATTTTTCGATTTAATTTCTAACATCCATATTTGAAGTTTTTAAATGCACTGACATAATTAATGTTTCTTGGTAGACATGACACTTGACAGTTCAATGTACAATGTTAATAATACATGCATCCTATTGGCTCCAACACATTCATTCGATGAATAAAAAGAACAACTTGTACAGAAGCAAAGGGTTACAATAGTTACAATAGGGAAACAGGTGTCTGCATGATTAAATAGAAGCATGGGCATTTATGAAATAATAAATGTCACATGAAACTGACAATACTGAAGAGGTCACGAAGGATAGTGAAACCCTATAGTCAAGAACATTTCCACACTATCAAATCCACAAAGAATATGAGCTAGATCTAGATGACTTCTGATACTCTATTTTTCACATGATGACTCGATTTCTGCATTTGCTTCAACCAAGATGTATAGAACTACATAGAATAACACTTAGAGAACTTCTAACCTTATCTAATCATTTATTCGCTATTATGTATTATTATCATCTTATGAGAAGTGTGTGTGTGCCTGTATAAAAACATGAACTGTCTCCCACATTATACTGAAGGATACAAGAAAACCCTTCTCATACAACTTTTTACACTTGTGTATTCCCACAGATAATTGTGGAAGCGGTCCATGTGTGACATATTAGTTCATATCCATGAAGAACTGTGGAAGAGGTCGTGTGACGTAGATAGTCTGTGTAGTGTTGTTAAACCTGATCAAGGGTGTGGATCACATTTATTTATATAAACTACATGGTGGCAGGTGATCACCAAGTGGATTGGATTAGTTTTCTACTTGAGAATGAACCACTTGTTTAATATCCACTATGTTGTTTAATTTATTTATCTCTATTTTATTATATAATTCATAAATTAATAAATTTAATTTAAAATTTATTATAGGAAATAAGTTATAATTTATTTTCCTTATTAGAATATATTAAAAAGTATTTTTAATGACCAATATTAATATTATTGATAATTAATCAATCTTCTGAGAAGTTATTTAAACAGTCAAACCATCATAACGATATTACTTTGATTAACCAGGATGTATTTAATTTAACTAGGGAACCCTTTTATGAATAATTTTTAAACAGAAAATTTTATAGATACTTAATTGACCTCCTTCTTTAATACTATACTCCAACCAACATTTGGTATCAGAGTTTTTTTATTTCATTTAGGACTATGTTATTGACAATATTCAGCTGGGATTTTAGTTGTAATTTAAATATTTGTAAATTTATATTAATTCTAAATTTCTAGATCTTTTAATGTATTTATTTATAATGGAAAATATATTGGAAGGCACTGCAACAAATAGACCACCATTCTTTAATAGAATCAATTATTCCGAATGGAAAATAAAAATGAACATTCATTTAAAAAGTATGAGTTTTGAAATCTGGAAATCAATTATAGATGTATATAATATTACTACTACTAACAGAATCACTTGGGATATTCCCACCAATACTATCTACAATAACAATTGAAAATATATTAATCATTTATATATCTCTTTAAGAGATAAGAAATTTTATAGAATATCTATATGTAAAACCGTAGATGAAATTTCAGATACCTAGCCTGTTTCACATGAAGGAACCTCTTGTGTGAATGAAATGAGACATGATACATGTACTATTAAATATGGTAACTTTAAAAGGAATATTGATGAGTATATTTCTATCATGTATCTCAGTTTCAAAGAAATTTTCAACACAATGATTTCTCTTGTAAGTGAAGTCACTGCCAAAGAACAAATCACAAGGATTCTCAGATGCCTACGTGACATTTGGAGAGGAACCACTGTCTCTATTAGAGAGTCATGCGACATCAGTAAGGTACCTGTAAAAGAACTAATTGAAAAAGCTGGGTATGTATAAAGAGGATATGAAATTCAACAAGGAAGAAGAGGATGAACCCAAAAGAAAATTATTTGTATACCAGACCACCACCTCTAAACACAAAGAGAAAGGGAAATTAGACATTTTGTAGAAATTTCGAATAGTGAACTATAACCACTTGATAGTGATGAGGAGATGGATCATTTATCTAGAATAATTAAGAGATTTTAAAAGAAGAATATCTTTTTTCATAAATCCTATCTTTAAGTGAAGATATGATCAAAATGGAATATGGATGAATGATTGGAAAAAAAGTGACTAGTTTTATGAGATTTTATGTTATGAATGTAAGAAAATGAGACATATCATGACTGATTGTGTGAATCTCAAGTACAGAAATAAATATGAGGAAAAATATAGAATGTATAAAAAGGAAATTAAAGAAACCTAGAGTACTTTTGAGGACTGCTCAAATAACTCAGAATCATCAATTGATGAATATGCTAACTAAACCAATAAGTGTTTTACAAAAAACACATATAAGGTAACACTGGAATCTATTGTACACAATTTATATTATTCTATAGATGATATTGAATCTTAAAGTATGTATAATGAAGAAATTTTTGAGTACTGTAATATTCTTGAAGATACATGAAATTAAATAAAATATAAATACAAGTCTTTGAAAAAACAACTTGCTCTTACCTCAAATATTAAAACACAACATAACATAGAAAGTGAAAAAATGCTCGATTTCTCAAAGAAAACAATGAACTAAATCTATCAAATGATAAATTAATAAAGGATCTGGGATTTTTTACTAATGGTAATGATACCTTGGTACCAATGAAATGTTAAAAGATTTCTCCTAAATATACTACTGGCATTGGCTATCAACCTGGTAAATGAAATTTTGGTTGAACTAATTCGGTTTTTAAGTATATGACCTAAAACATTACTCCTAGTTATTTAAAACATTCATCTAGTTCATGTTATGATACACTCTCTACTGTTTCATTATTTTCGTGGAACAAATATTGTTTAATTTTCAAATACTTTAAATAAGGTTTATAGAAATCCTATGATGTATATATGGGTTTCTAAGGCACTAGTCACTAATATTGCTGGACCCAAACATGTATGGGTACCAATTTTTTTTCATTTGACTATTTTTTAGGAAAGTTGCTTAAAAATTTCATGTAAATGCTTATGGTACTTGGATAGTGGGTGTTCAAGACACATGATTGGGGACTCTTCATGATTAAAGAACATAATAAAAATTTATGGTGGACATGTCACCTTTTGTGACTATGCCAAAGGAAAGATTATTGTCCATAGAAATATCTATAACTCTTAATTAGTTTTAATTTCCTAAGTACTTCTTATTAATTTAATGAAATATAATCTACATTGTTTTTCCCAACCATGTGATGATGTATTTCATGTTAAATTTGAAAATGATGCTTTCAACGTTTTCAATTATAAAAATGAATTAGTAATTATGGTTTATGAAATGAAAATCTATGTTATGTTAACATAGAGTCTTTAGTTTCTCAAATTGATTCATTTTAAGTGTATTTCAAAAAGAATCTTGGATTTGGAATTGGATACTAGGACATAATAATATTAACTCCCATAGAAAGTTAACTAGAAAAATATTAATCAGAGACCTACCCAATCTTTAGTTTCTAAATGATAAAGTGTTTAATCCTTGACAATGAATAATGAAACACAAAATTTCCTTCAACCGAAATAAAGATGTGCCAAATTCTCAAACTCTCTAATTGGTTTACATGGATTTGTTTTGACCATCTAGAGTTTCTAGCTTAAATGGGATACACTTTGTTTATGTTCTTTTAGAGGACTTTTCTAGATATACTTGGACATTTTTTTGGCTCACAAAATTAATGCCACCTCTCATTTTAGAAAATATTCCAAAACAATAAAACAACTATGTCAAATTAGAATTAAATCCTTTAGAAGTGATCATGTCCGTTATTTTTTAAATCAAGTGTTTTGATCCATTTGTTCAAAAAATGGATATAGTCATAATTTTTCTTCCCCTAGAACACCTCAATAGTATGGAGTTGTAGAAGGATGAAATAGAACCTTTCACAAGATTTCTAGTACCATGCTTAGTGAATACGACATACCTATCTATTTTTGGGCTGAAGCTATAATTACAACATGCAACATTATCAATAGAGTATTGATTAGACCTATTCTCAAAATAAAAACATATGAGTTATGGAAAAATCGAAAACCTAGAGTTAGCTATTACAATTATTTGGGTTAAAAAGTCTATATCCTTAATACCATGGACAATCGTGAAAAATTTTCATCCAAGAGTGATGAAGGAAGCTTTTTATGACATTCAATCTATAGTAGAGCCTATAAAGTGTTTAATAAAAGAAATAAATGTGTGGAAGAATCTATCCAAGTAAAATTTGATGAAAGAGATCCACATGATCCTAGGAACACTCTAGATAACCTGGAGGATGATCTAGGCATTAATTCAAAATCCCTTAACCATCCTCTAACCGAATCTGTGAAAACATCGAATTCTGGATATTCTATAGATTTTGGTCACAATGAATCAGACCCTATTGAAGAACATAAAATCAGTAGTCCTTATTTTTCAAGAGTTGTTGAAACTCTTAAGAACCATCCTTTAGATTCTATTGTAGGAGACTTAGATAATGGAACTCAGAATAGATATTCTCGTAAAAATTAGGTTGAAAATCAAGACTTCTTGTCCCAACTTGTACATAAAGATATTAATGATACTATCAATGATGAATTTTGGGTGATGGCTATGCAAGAAGAACATAATCAGTTTGAAAGGAACAGAGTTTGGAAACATGATGACAGAGCCAAAAGCAAAATCCCCATAGTCAATGAATGATCTTCTAGAAATAAGTTAGATGAAGCTAGTAATATAGTTAGAAACAAGGTTATATTGGTTGCACAAGGCTATAGTCAAGAAGAAGGAATTGACTATGAAGAGACCCTTGCAACAATATCTAGACATGAATCCATCATAATTATTCTTGATTATGATTCACATATGAATTTGAAACTATATCAAATGGATGTCAAAAGTGCATTTATAAATGGTTATATAACAGAGGATGTATTTTTTGAGCAACCCACTGGTTTTTCAAACCCCCATTTTCCAAATAAAAATTTTAAATTACCAAAATATTTATATGGTTTAAAAGAAGCACCAAGAGATTGGTATGATAGATTAAATATTTTTCATATTTCCAATGGTTTTACAAAAGGAATAGTTGATTCAACCATTTTTATAAAACGAATTTACAATTTTGTTTTAGTAGTTAAAATTTATTTAGATGGCATTATCTTTGGATGATAAAAAATTTCTTTATGTATTTAATTTTCTAAAATGATGCAAAATGAATTTGAAATGTGTTTAATGGGTGGGAAGAAAATCTTTCTTAGATTTAAAATCATTCAAAATAATAACGGTTTTATTTTAAATCAATGAAAACATACTATAGATCTTTAAATAGGGTTTGGATTGGATGGCACTAGTAATAGTGACAATCTAATGAGTACAACTTGTAAATTGGATATTGATGAAATGGGAAAATATATTGATCAAACCAATTATTGAGGGATGATTAGAAGATTACTCTATGTAACTGCTAGCCAACCTGACATTATGATCAGTGTGGGTATGTGTGCTCATTTTCAAGAAAATCCAATTTAATCTCATTTAAATGATGTTAAAATAATCTTCAAATTCCTCAAGTATACACCAAATATCTGGCTGTTCTTTCTCAAAGGAAAATCATTAATGTTAGTGAGTTATTTTGATGCTGATATCAGTGGTTTTATGTTAAATAGAAAAAACACCTCTGGAATATATCACTTTTTAGGTAAGTCACTAGTATCATGGTGTAGTAGGAAACAAAATCTTGTTGCATTATCTACTATAGAATAAGAATACATAGTTGCTGGTAGTTTTTGTGGACAAATTTTGTGGATGAAACCCACATTACTAGATTATAGATATCAATTCAGACATATACCTATAAATTTTTACAATACAAGTTATATTATCATCTCAGAAAATCATATTTCACACTCTAGGACAAAACATATTGATGTAAAACATCCCTTTTTTAGAGACCATTGTCAAAAAGGTGACATCACATTGAAATACATTGGAACTGAATATCAGCTTCCATATATACTCACCAAACCATTAAATTCTAATGAATAGACTACATCATACTTGAATTTGGAATGATAAATCTTAAATAGTAAATATAAGGTTCCAAAGCTTACTATTTCACAGTTTACAATTCCACAAGTCACTATCTAATGATTCTATAATTTAACTTTCTTAAAAGTTACTGTTTCATGTTTACAGTCTCATAGTGAAAACCAGTTATAGTCTCACCATGAAAGTAGATTATGGTATCACCATAAAGATGATTTATTGTTTTATTTACACATTATAATCCATATCATGGTAATTAATTATTTTACTCTTTTACTTTCCTATGTTCTTGATCCGGCGACGCTAGATATCCCTAAATGATAAAATAAAATAAGTTTCACACTTTCTTCACTCGATCCCTCTTATCTCAAACCATAAACCATCTCTCAACCCTTTGGTTTCCACTTTCTATCTCTCCAACCTTTGTTTAATTCCTAGGATGAAACACCCATCATCATCAACTCTAGAGAAGCGTAGTTTAAAGAAGAAGATAAAAATAGTGCCGAAGTTAGCACATGCAGGCCCGATGAATCCAAATCTAGTAGAAAAAATATTGGTACCTGAAAAGAAAATATGACCTAAGTGGCTTCTATCATGTATGGCTTTGGAATTTAATGTGCTAAAAGAAAAAGGATGGATTTATTAGTTCACAAAATAGTATATTCCAATATATTCAAAATTAGTTGCATAGTTTTATTAGTACATTCAATTCACTTTTTAATCAGAAGATGGCTATGTTGTGAGAAGCTGTATCAATGGACAATGATATACGTTTTCTTCAACATTATAGGTTAGATTCCTTAGGTTACCTAATGAGGGTATGTGTGAGGACTATCAGAGAGGTCCTCTACATCCACGTGAGATTTTTGTTTTGGAAGAAATGTTGGTAAGCTTAATTGGGAATTAATCAAAGCGAAGAGCCATTGCTACTGATCTAGATGGTAATACGGGGTTTCAGTTTATGATTTTTCAGAATCAAAATATCCCCAAAAAATTTTATTTTTCTACACTAAAGTATCCGGATGTATTTTTGATACATATTATGTAAAATCGACACAATATCAACCTATGAAAATATGTTATACAACATATGTGTGAGTTGATCAAAACAACCTCCAAGTCAACATCCCTATTCTATTAATGGATTATCCAAGCTATGATTTATGAAAAATGGTTGGTTGGACTCGTTGAAGAATCTATTAAGGATAGTGAGTTTTTTCTTTAAAAAGTTATAGTAAAGAGAATGAAAATATTTTGGAGTCCTTGGGGAAAAGCATGGGTGGAAGATAATGATAGGGTTTATGAAAAGTTTAATATGGTGGAACAGTCTTCAAGACCTAAGGATATTTCTAATCATTTATTGGAACCCGATGAAATTGTTGAGTATTTTGATGCGGAAGAAGAGGAAGAGGTTTTTGTACCTTCAATAAAAAATGTTCTGGTTGAGGAAGACAGTAAATATACTCCGCAAGTCTTAATTGAGAAGGAAATACATGTTCCTGAAGAAGTTGCTAATTTAGAGGAATAACCTACTACTGAAGAATAATATATTTCTATGGTAAATGAAAATGTATTTGTAGAAGGGGATATAGAATAAGATATTCCAATTTTCCAAGAAGCAACTCTAGAGGAATTACCAGAAGGACAAGATGTTCCTGAAATTAATCCATATACTAAAGAATGAAAGGAGAAAGCCTTTCAGTTGGAAATAAAGGAAATGGGTGAGGATATCAGGGATGAAATAATGGAAATAGATCAAGGATATAAATCACTTATTCCTGAGAAAGATGGACATGTGGAGGGGGAGAAACACCCGAATCAGGAACATATTGAAGTCTCGAATCTTGTTGATCCATGATCAGTGGACAACTAGTATAAATTATTTAGTTATATTGGTGTGAATGACTCTTAGGATGCCACATTTAAAGGTATCGATCTTTTTACTATGTTTCAATTGACAGAAATATCTTTTCTTGATGTTATAGATACCAATGAACCTAATCCTATCTCAGATCCTCTTTTCAAGCCTACACAAGAACCTCCAAACCTGGTGAATAAGGATGTTATAAAATCATTTGGAGCTACACTATTAGCTGGAGTTGAAAAAATCATGAATAACCAACTGGCTCTTGTAACCAATTTGAGTAAAAGTGATGCTGCCCTATTGTTGGAAAAGATTATATGGCTGATTTTTCCCAAGATGCTTCAAAAGATTCAAGAAGTCAGAGTTAAGAACAAAAAGCTCAGTGATGAAGTAAATACTCTCAGAGGTATGGTTGAAGATATGCAGAGAGTGATGAATCTTGACTAGAACAATTTTCTTATCCTATTGAGGATGTTGTTAGTGAGATTCCATAGGAAGTATCCACCCTAAGTCAACCTAATATCACTTCCTTAGCTGACAAGGTAGCTGAATGAAGCATGAAGTTTGATTAAGAGATGCATGAACTTGATATTGGTCTTAACGAGTTGATTGATGAGTATAAGAGATACCACCAGAATGTTCTGAATCAAATTAATCCCTTACATCGACTCTTACTGCTTCTCTTACTTCTATAAAATTATCTCAACACTCTTTAGACAATGATCTGTCCAGAACAGTTGTCAAAAAAGTGCTCCAGGCTATGTTCAGTGGCTTTGACATGTAATCTCTATTTGAAGTTGTCAATAACCGTGAAAAAGTATCTGATTTGGTGAGAATTAATTCCATGATTTCCAATTATGATCTGCAAGAAATTGGTAAAATGGTGGATTTATACATCAATCAGATATTCCCTAAGAATTACATGAACAACCATTTCATGTATTTGGTTGAGAATCTAAGAATTCCTCCTATCACTTTTGCTTTCAATACTCAAGTCCAAAAGCTCAAAGATTTCTCTCCTTTTTTAAAAATGTTTATGGAGAACAAGGACGAATTTGAGAAATCCATGGATTATGGTGGTGAGATCATTTCTGTCTTCAACAGGATTTTGAGGCCATATCTTCATGTTCATTTTACTGCCATTATCGCTCTGGAAACTCCGCCCATAAATATATATGATATTTTAACCCTTATCAAAATTATTAATATGATGGAACTATGATCAATGTATAAGTACCAAAAGTAATAGACCAAAACATATATGGAAAATGAAGCAGATATAAACTAAAATAATGACTACATTACATAATTACCAATAAACATTTGATAAATGGTTATAAGTAAATAATATTTGGTATAATAAATATTATTATGGTTATATTATTTATTTAAAATAAATTTAAATTTATTATACACAAGTTTATAGTGCTTTTAATGAACGTGGATGTCGAGTTAAGGGTTAATAAACTCAAATTATCTTCTCTGGGACCCATGTTATGTTACACACCTATCTTATTTTTTTGATATATATATAATGAAATTAGAAATTTTATATATTTATTATACTTATGATAATGATATTTAATTATTCATTTGATGTCATTTTTTCACGGGGATTATGATTCAAAAGTTACAAAATACGTAAGGGTTTTGTGTTACAATCTCAATATTTATTCAGGATTGATGTTTATTAAATTCGGTTGACGAAATAATAAGGTCTATATCTAAATAATCTCATGAGATTTAATATCCTATGGTTATATCTATAAATTATATATAATCCTTTCATTTTACTCTCTATTAGTACTCTATAGACCAATAAAATATTTTTAGGGAAAACCAACTTTAATTCTCTCTTCAGTTGAAGATCATTTATCTCCCATGTCCATGTTTTCAAAAAAACAATTAATAAAATGTAATTAATATTTATTAATGTTTATTTGATGTCATTTATACCCATTTTTTACGTTTTAAAATTGGTTAAAAAATAACAATCTTGTCATATTCTAAATGAGGTACTTTTTTTATTCTTACAAAAATGTGTGTGTAATGTTTTTTTAACTTATACAACATAAGATATTTCTAATCTCCATGAACAAATAATGATTTTATGAATCATTAAAACATTTAGAATTTTATTTTCAAAAAACAATTTTTTCTTAAATATGGGAGAATTCTAGTTTTTAAATTTCAATTTCTATGTGAAAATGGGATTTTTCTCAAGAATATTTTTATGGATCATATTAGGTCATGTCTATTAAACTAGAACAATAACCATTATTTTTTATTAGGATCTACATGTGTTGTTTTGTAATTACATGATTTTTATTGTTTTTCCATATAGTTTATGATCAGTTTGACTGGGTAAGTTTTAATTTATCATATTATTTTTTTTCAATCAGGATGTATATATTTATTATATACTAAATGTTTTTTCTCCTCTTTCATATGATGAATATATTAGACTTATTAAGTGAGGGGTGGGACTATCTGTAGCACCTTTATGCATTAGTATATCCCATGAGGAAATCTACATTAGGTATTTAGATGATCACTTTCAAATTTTTATAAGATGTTATATCACAGGGCCTTAATAGTATGTTTACGATGTTCAATACTATACAATTTATCATTATTAGATTACCAATTGATGCCCATGTTATTATTTTGAAAATTATTATATCCATGGATATGTTTAAAGATAATATGATTAGTTATATGAAATTATATTATCATCATTTTTTACTTATATATTATTCTTCTTGATCAATTTTTTGATTAAATGTTATCTGTTTTCCATTATTTTCTATTCCATATTGATTATTCATTATTTAATGATGATGGTTCCTTTTAAACGTAACACTGAATGAGAATTTGGTCTCAACATTATCATGTTCTCCATTTCAATATGTTGTGAAGAAATTAATTTAAGTACATTAAACCTAAATATGTTTCTATATGTGAAAAACATATTGGGAGCTCACAATGTTTTTTTATGAACCAAAAGTTTATATATATATTTTTTTTATAGAACCATTTTTCATTATAATAAAAAATTATTATCTTAAAATTTACATGGGTATATAAGTGATCAATCATTTAATATGAATGTTGTATGTTTTTTATGGCCAAATTGGGTCACATTTATCAGTATCATTCTAGAAATTAAAAGGAGAGTTTTTAGAATAAGATACGGGTGTATTAATATATGGTTTTTATAGTTGGTATCAGAGAAGGGTTTAGATATCATTAGAGATTAAGATATTTATATGAGAGGTAATATTAAGTTTTATGGATAATATCATTGAAATATAATATTACTGTTGTACAAAATATTAATGGTTTTGAATCCCATGTTGAATTATTTAGTGATGGAAGTATAATATGGTTAATATTACTTTTCGAGAAATTTTATTTTGGTTAAGGTATATGTGACCCTTAGGTTTATAATGAAGTATTATTTGAGTTAGAATGCATTTATGTTTCATGGACATAAGTTTAATGTATTTTATTACAATTAGGGTATATATGATAAGTTATATTGATGTAATTATGTGTTACTACAATTTGGAAATATATGTTTTATCATATAAATAACCATGAAATCAAAATTTTATATGGTGATTTTGTGATTAATTTTATTTTTGAAGAATTTCACTATATGGGTTTGGAACATTATATGATATTATTGTATTTTATTTGTGAAATCAAGGTTGGATTATCTATTAGAATCATATATAATGTGTATTTATGTTGATTTAGGTTCTTAATGGAAATGATTATAATATCTTGACGATTATATGATTTTGGAATATAAATATTTTACTATATGACTTCTAGAGTAACTAATGTTGATTAATGAACGTTGTTAAATTAATATTGGAATAATATATGATCAAATCATTGTAATCATTGGGTTTTAATCATAGTCAAAAATATTTACATCAATTTTAAGGATAGTTAATTATATAATTTTTTTAGTTTTAAATTTGGGTATTACTATTTAATTTTGGATATTAATGTATTATTTCTTCATATTAAGGATTATTCATTTTATATTCATCTCAACTTATGCTATCCATTTTGGTGTTGGATAATTTAATGGGATTGAATAAATAGATTTCTATTATTTTTAGATTATGTGATCTATTAGTAGTTGATTTTAGTATTTTATGTATAAATAATTTATCCATAATTCACATCATTTGGTATAAAATATTAGACTGTGGTGGAAATTTATTAAAGGATAGGATTTTATTCATCATTTAAGTTAATTACATTATGTTATCACATAAAATGGTAACTAGATTCCTAAAATTAAGAAAAAAAATATGAAACAAAATGTTTATCATATGACATTCAATTCCAATAAATTGATGGTCTTTTTCACACCTCATAAATTTATGGTTTTGGCATTTTTAACTTTATCATGATCAATTAATTTTATTTAAATCACTTTTCTAAATCATTATTAATAATTATGTGGACCTTATGATCTCTTAAATTCCCATATTTTTACTTCAAACTATTTTTTTCACATTATGAAAGTCAGATATGTGTTATTCCAGATGAACATCAAATTTCTCTTTCCCTGTTTTCAAGAGAATGTTATATTAATCATTTTTTTGATTTGGGTTTTCCACATTATAATTTTTAAATGGAAAACCCCAAATTACTATGTATAAGTTGAAATTATGAAGAAATAACTTATGTAAGGGGAGAATATTAAACAAAAATATTTTGAGATAACAATATGTATTATAGCATACAGGACATGAAACACCAAGAAAAAATAAACCATGAAATATTATTATTTTATTATGACCCTTGTAAACTATTAATTGAATTGGAGTATATGAATATTATTTAAAAAATTATGAGCTATATATAATTTACCTATTCTATATAAATCCATTTATTAATGCTCTATAAATATGTAATCAATTTTCAATATAGTTATTATATACTTCAAAATTATATTTTCTACACAAAATGATTTTTATTAGATTATGTGAGTTAATATTAAAATTAATTTCTAGAACTTATATATGTTTTATTTTATTAAAAATAATTTAATTTTTGAAATAAACATATAAAATTTTTCTTAGGGTGAATATTTAATAATTTTATTAATAGATTAGTTTTTTGATTAATAGTGAAATATATTGATTTTTATTTAAACCGTTAATTTATTTCAAGTATTTACAAAGATACATTTAATATTTAAAACATTTAATGTTAAATTTGTTGTATTATATTATAAATCTTCCAATAATGTTTATTGTAATCAGTTTCGTTATTGAATTTAGTATAAAATATTTTTTATATAGAAAGCAACATTTTTCGAGAAAACTATTATTGTATAAGGAATTTTTTTTATCATAATAAATAAAATTGATAAATATAAGTTATTTAAATTATTGAAATTTATATATTATATATTTTATAAAAAAAATTAACATTACATTAATATATTTTAAAGGATAGAATAACAATAAACAATGTTTTATACTTAATAATATTTTTTAGATGTATGTTTCACAGAATTCTCTAGGATTATATTTAAAATTAATTTATATAATTTATATAAAATTAACCATGAAAAAAGGATTCCATATTTGAAATCATGATGTTAATTTTCAATAAATATGACCCTTTAATTTTTACCTTATAAGAAATTTTATAACCCTTATGAGTAAACAAGATGTTACCATATTTAAGGATAAAATTAGTTAACCTAACAACTAAAAAAGATACAGTTTAAAATGAAACCAAAACCAACAACATTTTTATTTTTTAATATCATTTTTACCCCATAATACATTAAATTAAGAACCCTTTAGAATTTTTATTAATTTTTATAGATAATTAATTTTTTATATTTTAATATTTAAGGAAATCTAAAGAGTTCTTCTCCCCTTCTTTTATAAAAGGGAAACCCACATGCCTCTTCTTCAAACCAATATGAGACTTAAAAATCGATCATAAACTCTGAAAATATATTTTAAACATCCTTATATATATTATAGATATGTTTTCATCACAAAATACCATCTAGAGGATCCTTAAGAGGTTATATAAAGGAATTCATTCAATCAAAAGGTGATCACCATAACTGGCTACATTATTTTTACATATTATTATAACTGAACTAAATATATCTTATATATAAAAATAATAATATCTTCTTTATCCTAAATATAGTAAAATGTTATTTTGACCATGAAAACACAACTATCCATCCTATTTAACATCAAATCATATTTTAATGTATCACTCATTTGTACATACGACGTGACGTCTCTACATAGAGATACAATTTTTTTAATCCCCATATATTATAGATGGGTATTACGATTGGGTTAATATTTATATATGATATTTATGACATATTTATGATTTTTAATGATAATATCATATCTACATTATAAAAAACCCACCATTTTCTTACATAGATAAAACAACTAAATATATGGATATTTATTACATAAATTAAAAAAATTATGCTTGAATCATATCTATTTAGTATCTTTGGAAACATAGAAACAAATACATATGGTTCACAAAAAATTTAAATCAACTCACAACTTCTCCTAAAAAACTAGAACCCTCTTTTACATGTCATACTTAATAATTTCCTTCATATAATAGGGAATATAGACATAATAAAATGGATAAATTAGATGTTAAAAATGTTTAATATAGCAACCCTCACTCTTCATAAATTAAATTTACATTAATTCTTTTTGTAATTAATATCTTACACAAAGAAATTAACAAAGTCCATATTATTATGATTCCTTTGGAAACATTGAAACATCAACACTGTTACAATGGTGAGCTATATTATCTCTTTCTATGTTCTTCATGAAATGAACACTTCTTAGACACATAAAACATAACACATATCTTCATAAACTGTGGGAATGGAAATATAATAATGGGTGAGATTAGATTCCCAGTAATGGTAAACAAGAGATATATGTAAAAATAATCATGATAATGAGGGTATGATAATAGGATCCTGAAAATAGAAGACCATACCATGCATATTAATGATCATAAAAAGAAATCATGGCATACAAATCGGTAGTTCATAAGATATGATTAATAAGGAAATAATGAACCTAATCCCTGAAATCATGACATAGAAATAAGACATGGAATTGTGGAAGACACATAAGAATGTTAAATTACTTCCATAGTAGTCAAGGTATCACTACCATGGAAATATTATTTGTATGAGTTCACTCCCAAACAATATTGGTAGTTATGGTTCACTTCCATGGAAATGTTAGTATTATGATTTCACTCTCTATACCATATAGATAGTTATGGTTAATGCACATTGAAATTCTAGTATTCATGTTTCACTCTTAATAAGGTCATATTCTATATCATGAGATATAAATATTTAACTATTTCATTAGAGGGAGATATTAGTTCCACCCATCACATAATGAAATAACACACACGTGTTCCACCTGATCATATAAAATCATATCATAACCCATTAAATTAAAAGGGTGTCAAAAATATGTAATGATATCTTTCCATGTGGGAAATTATAGGTTTCATAATCATTTCATAAAATCATAAACAAAGAAAAGAAGCAGGTTTCATAAGAAGAAACCCATTTAAGTAAAATTAATTCCATAAACATATAACCTATGGAATAGAGATGAGTTTTATAAATATATAACTTGTGAAGGAGAAATGGGTTTCACAAACATATAACCCGTGAAAGAGAAATGTATTTTATGAATGTGGTTCCATCAAAACATGATCCATTAGAAGAAAGAATATGAATGTAATCATTGAATAATTTACCCAAAAAGGCATGAGTAACCCCAATAAATGACATCTTAGATTCAAAATAGAATTGAAATATATTTTAAAATCATTTCATGAGGAAAATTTTATTTATGCATTGAAAACTATTTTTTAAAATTTAAGTCATTTTTTAAATGATATTTCTTGGAAAATAACACTAATAAATTATAAAGGAATAATAAAAAATTATAAATCATTTTGGAAAATACCATTTACACGAAAATTATCTATAAAAATCAATTTAGTTTTTTTAATTTTTTTTAAAACATATTTTTCGAATAAAATAATTTCTTACCAAAGAGATAAAGAAACTCAAATTTTTCTTAAAAACATTTTCTAAATTATCTTTAGTATAAATGAGGGGGGAAAAGGTACCAATACATGGATGTATCATTAATAAACAGATGATAAGAAAACTCATGATTTTTCCTGAGATATGTATCATAATATTTCATCAATGTAATCATAATCATAAACAATTTCGATTAACGATGGGATAGTTTCAATAAACTATTACCACTTGGTAACATGGCATCAAACACTCCATGAATGAAAATTTAATTTAATAAAGAATAAAATATAATTAAAATAATTATTTTCATGATATAAAATGTAAAATGAAATTATATACCCCTTAAAAAAATATTTGTTCTTAGAAAAACACGTGGCTCAACAAATGAAAATTGAGGAAAAACAATCCCCCATGATTGGTAAATTTTGAAACACAATAACCATGAATTAAAGATAATATAATAATTATTTAAATACCCAAAAATTTAATAATAATAATCATATAATAAATTCATGGTTATTATATAAACCATGCAAAAAAAAGAGTGGTGAACATGGAATGTTTCTCATAGATTTAAAAAGTGAGATGAAATTTCATTACCTAATGTCTTGACTCTCATCAAACTCGTACATCCATAATATTTAATAAATGTAAGTTTATTATTCATATTTTATAGGAAAATATTTTTATATTAACTTCCATATATGTTTTTATTATAAATTTATATTACCAACTTATTAACAATTAAATCTTCAGGTAACGCTTAGGGTAATATCTGATTTTTTTCGCATGTGTTGTAATTTGCGATATATTTTGTTCTTATACTTATATAATGACATCCAGAATTCAAAAAATGATATAAATAAAAATTATATTTAGTATATTTGTATTATAATAATAAATTTAATATATAATTACTAAATGGTATTCACTACTCATAGAGACGGAAGGTCCTACGTTCGCATGAACATTGTATCTATTTTATTATCGTATTCAAATAAGGAAAGTATATGAAATATATGTATAAGAATTTGTATATGTATAAATATATCATTATTTAAGTATAATTATTATATCACATATATATCATATATATTTACTAATCCCATCATTAAAACATTCCATGTATAGTGTGAACGAATCACAGCGCTATGAGGATGTGGTAGTACACACGTCCACAAAGATGTTGTCCTATATAAAAAAGATGGAAAGTTAAAAAGTTTGTGTTATAAAAGAATTAAAAATAAAAAAATAACAAAAAATATCATAAATATCATATATAATTTACATTTTAATGATAATTTTAATCCTAGAATGGTCATAAAGGAAAAACGAAGAACATCATTTCTCGATGCGGTAGTTCACCATACAAAATAACATTGAATTTTGTAACTATTAGATGAAATTTTGTATATGTATAGGTTAAACCATTAATATAAAAAATTCACTAAAATTTGGATTTGGGTGTTATTATATAATCATGTAATAAGGATAGTAGAGGTGGTGATGAATGTAAATAAAAGAAATGATATTGAGGAAGGATGAGACATCTTCTTTGGGTAACTATAAGGCCCCAGCCTTAAACCTTACATACTCTTGAGTTATTACAAGATTACACATTGATGATCTTTTCGGGTTTAGAGTTTTAGAGAATTAGATCATAAAACTTGCATTACATTCCATATATAAACAAAGTGGTTACATAAAGATAGTATTATTCTTTCCCATCAATGGAAACATATTTAAAATAAAACATGGATTCTTTCTTGAAAATTCCTTGACACTATCATCATATCATGTACCTTTCCCTTGACCTATGAAAAACATTTCAAAAAACATGGGATGAGCATAAAAAGCTCAGTAAGGGATATAAAAATATGGAAAGGAAACATGGGTACATATATACATAATAATTAAATCATACTTTACCCATAAAACATAAGAACTTTAACATACCTCATCAAATCATGAATAAATCATATAAATCATAATACATAAAGGTAACTTGAGGCATTCATAACATTCTTACGTAGGGAGTAACCCTCTTGGTTACGTTTGGAATACCCATCACAGTATATTCCCTAAATCTCTTCGGAGAAACCTTAACGTTTCACTCCTTCACGTTACCCAATGCATTGGAGAGCTATATCGGGCTCACCCGCCCTTAGTTTATCATGGAACCACCCGTCTTCAAAACAATTCCCAAGAACCTCAACATAATCGTGTCACATAAAACATGCATAAAGGAAACATAACATTTCCAACTTTCAATCACAAGATATAAATACAACACATTGATATAAAAACATTATGAAAACCATTTTCAATACCAAAATAAAAGAAAAGTAAAACATGGTATTTATTTTTTCTTTTAAAAAAAGGTATGGCTTGTAGAGGAAGCCGAAACTCAAATAATGGTCCCGGCGGCGGAGAAGTCGTTGTCGCCGCATACATACGACAAAAACATTCCCTATTGTCATTTAGTAAAATGCTTCGTGTAAAAAATATTCCTTTTGGATAAACGTAAAATTCAAAGGGGTTTATACATCGTATAAAAGAAGGTTGTGTATAAAACAAAATATGCCTCAATGAAAGGAGATTGAGACGAAGTCCCATACCTCAGGTCCGACTTGACTCGATCATTCATTAATGTCCTGAATAATAAAATTGATTTAATTTCTACTTGCTTAAGAACATTTTTCAAGTTCATTATTCCTTTTATATCACTTATTTCCATGTCATGAACACTATGTAATTATTTAAGTTAATAACGATCATTTTAACGATCATTGGTACTTGAGTCAAAAATAAACCCTTTATAATTACAAGTTGTTCATGTATCCATTATATCCAGAATTATAATAATGATGTATATATCATATATATGCAGTATATACATGCATTTATAATATTACATAATCATATAGAGGTAATAAATGAAATACACCGTTCATGGAGACGGTAAGCCGTACGTACGCATGAACGCTATTTTCATTTCTATTTCGTATTTTATAGAATGGAATCATAATGATATAAAGGTATATTATAATTCTAGTATAATATCATATATAATATCATTTTTCCATCCTTTATATGTCCCACATATGGTATTTAACGAATCAAATCACTTTGAGGGGGCGGTAGTCCGCACTTCCTTAAATGAAGATATCGCGTTTACCCATAATGGAAACCATAAAGGTATGCCAAAAATGAAAAATACAGAAGCTTAAGGAAAACAAAAACATATTATATATCATATATAAATATAGTTACATCTCAATGGCCACCTTTTAATGTGTTAAAAGAATGTTGAACAATCATCGTTTCGGGAGGCATAAATTCGCCATCCACGAAAACAGTGTGTTCTTTAACCATTAGATGTAGGTGTGTGTAAGTGTAGCTCGAATCCTTCTTATAAAAACATCCTAGTATATTGAATATACTGTAGTTTTTACAAAATAAATTAATAAAAAGAGTTTAGGGGGTTGGAGAAGCAAAATAAAACAAAAGGACTCAAGTGAAGACATTACCTTAAAATCGGGTAACTCCCTTTGGTTTGAGATCAAAGGCTTCCTTGGGAAGACTTCTGCCCAAAGTGAGGCTTTAAGGAGTAAGAGAGGGTAGTGGAGAGACAAAAAGGGCAGGGGTTGGCCGAGACAAAGGCATTGGGAGTGTGGGTAATGAGGTAGAGGTGGGGGCCTTTTATAAGAGGAGAGGAGGGGCACTCTTGGAAAGTAAAGAAATGTTACTTTATTTGAAAATGCTTTTAGGATTAAAAAGGTCCCACATTGATATAATTAGAGGGTAAGGTGATGAGGGTTCTAAATCAACCTATCCAATAAGTTTTGGAGATGTTTAGGTCATAGATTTTACATTATCATTTCATTTTATTTAAATACTTTATTAATGAGGTAATCGCTGCATCATCATGATGTCATAAGTAATTTAATTTATTTAAAATCTAAATATTATGAAAAAACTACTATGATGTAGGAAATATTTTTATATTTCTAATGAATATTTATAGTCCAAAATATAATTTATGTAGACAAAATTAAAAATATTTTACTTAGGTGATACATTCTTTGTCACATTTAACATTCTTTAAAAATAAAAAGATAAAAAGTCACTTTATCACAAAAGTGATTCCATTGGGCCCCCAAGATTGGCACAAGGCATCCCATGGTCGGCCATGAGACAACCAGTAGCCTTAGGACACATGTTGTGGTATTTTTGTATTATTATGATATCATTTTATTATCTTTAACTACCTGATTACTCATTAATCAAGATAATTAAACATAATTACCATCGTTACTATTCATAATGTCCAAAAATAAAAGAGTCTTAATTACATAATTTGGACCTTCTGATTCCAAATATTTAATCCATTTTACCAAATTCCAAACACATAAATTTAAATAATTGATTTATATATAATTCCCGTTGTCAAAACAAATAGCAGGTTTTTTGGAAACAATATCTATGAAAAGTTTGGCATTAGTTTATGACCAATTCCAAAGTGAAATTAATCCTAATGACCACCATTGGATTAAATGGTAAAAATATATTCAGATTACACTTTAAGAAAAAATAAAAGGATAATCTAACCATGTAATTAAATTAAATGAAAAAGCAGTTTTGATGTAAAATGCAGTATTTTTTCACTATTCATTAAAAAATGAACATTCTTAGAAAAATACCAAAAATTTATCCAATGTAAATTTAAATGTCCCAATCATAATGAATATGTTTATTTTGACAAACATAGCATATGTAATTGTCAAAAGATATATTTAAAAATGGTTTTCCATCAAAAGGCAGTAAAACACTCCTTTAAAAAATATTAGTGTATTCCATGCTTAAGATTGGATTTATTTTCATTTTAAGCCTCTAAAACACTATCCAATTCATTAATAGACATAGATAAAAATATCTATTATTCATTACATACTTGGGATGTTACATCCTTCCCCCTTTATAAAATTTCATCACTGCAATTTATTTACTTATCGAATAAATGGGGGTACTTATCCCCCATTGCATTTTCAGATTCCCATGTTGCCTCTTCCATCATGTGGTTTTTCCACAAAATCGTTACCTGATTAATCACCTTATTTAGTAACACTTTCTCCCTTTGGTCAAGAATCTGGACCGGTTGTTCCTCATAAGATAGGTTCTCTTCCAGCTGAACTACCCTTGGACTCAAAACATGAGATGGATCTGGCATATACTTTCTCAACATCGAAACGTGAAAAACATTGTGTACCTGAGATAAATTCAGAGGTAAAGCCACCCGGTATGCAACTGATCCAACTCTCTCCAGAATTTCATATGGTCCAATGAACCATGGACTCATCTTTCCTTTCTTACCAAATCTCATCACACTTTTCCATGGTGAGACTTTGATAAAAACATGATCACCTACCTCAAAAGTTAGATCCTTCCTCCTATTGTCTGCATAACTCTTCTGCCTACTCTGAGCTGTTCTCATGTGTTTCTGAATCAGCTGAACTTTTTCTGCCATCTCTTCTAGAAATTCTGGTCCCATCAACTTCCTTTTACCCACTTCATCCCAGAAAGCTAGAGTTCGACACTGTTTCCCATATAACTTCTCAAATGGTGCCATCTGTATACTGGAATGAAAATTGTTATTATATGAAAATTCAACCAAAGAAAGATGTTGGTCCCAACTTCCCTGATAATCCATTGAAAAAGCTCGTAGCATATCCTCCAAGGTCTGAATTGTTCGTTCTGACTGCCCATCTGATTGAGGATGAAAAGCTGTACTAAAATTTAATTCAGTACCCAACGACTTCTGAAGGCCTTTCCAAAAGTTACATGTGAACCTGGGATCACGATCAGATACAATGGAGAGGGGAACTCCATGTAAACTAACTATCTATTTAAGATACAAACGGGAAAGTTAATCTCGGGAAAAAGTATCTCGTATAGAAAAGAGATGAGCAGATTTAGTCAAGCAATCAACAATAACCCAGATTGCATTATTACCTCGAGATGTCTTCGGTAATCCCACAACAAAGTCCATGGATATATTCTCACATTTCCACTCTGGCACTGGTAAAGGATGAAGCATCCCTTTCGGTAACTGCCACTCTACTTTAACATGTTGTCATGTAAAACACTTCACAGTAAAATCAGCAATATCTCTTTTCATTCCATCCCACCAGTAATACTCCCTTAGATCTCTGTACATCTTAGTACTTCCAGGATGAACTGAAAATGGAGAACTATGAGCTTCACATAACAACTCTATCTTCAACTGTGAATCATAAGGCACACACAATCTCTTCCCAAATCTCAAAACGCAATCATTATCAATGTTGAATTCAGTAAACTTACCTTTCTGAACCAGCTCTACCTTTTTCTGCAACTCACTGTCTTGCTTCTGTGCTTGCTTGATTCTATCTGATAGAGATGATCTCACTGATACCTGAAACAAAACAGAAGAACATCCTTCACCAAAAACATCTTTGCCAAATTTCAAAAAATCCTTAACCAAAGGATCATGTTCCAAATGCAACATTTCTAATGAAGCATTACTTTTTCGACTCAAAACATCAACCACTTTATTTGCTTTTCCCGGATGGTAATGAATTGTACAATCATAATCCTTGATTAATTCCAGTCATCTCCTCTATCTCATGTTTAACTCTTTTTTAGTGAATATATAATTTAAACTTTTGTGATCAGTATATATTTCACACTTTACTCCATACAAATGATGCCTCTAAATTTTTAAAGCGAAAACAGCAGCAGCTAATTCCAAATCATGTGTAGGGTAATTTACCTCATGAGTTTTCAACTATCGTGAAGCATAACCAATTACCTGATCATTATGCATTAGGACACAACCAAGTCCTTTCAATGAAGCATCACTGTATATAACAAACTCACCATTCCAGGAAGGTAGTGCCAAAACTGGAGCATTCACCAATATTCTTTTCAATTCCTATAAACAATCATCACATTCTTTTGTCCAGATAAACTTAACACCCTTCCGAGATAGCTTAGTCATTGGACTAGATAGCCGTGAAAAATTTCTAACAAACCTTCGGTAATATCCTTCCAAAGCAAGGATGTTAAGAATATCAGTTACATTTGTGGGTTTTTCCCATTCTTCCACAACTTTTGTTTTTATAGGATCAACAGTTATCCCATCTTTAGAAATAATGTGACCAAGGAAAAGAAATTTGTTACAACCAAAACTCACACATTCTGAATATTCCATACAGTTTCTTTTCTTTTAAGGTTTGTAAGATAACCCTTAAATGTCTTTCATGCTCCTCTTTAATTTTAGAAAACACCAAAACATCATAAATGAAAACCACTACAAACTTATCCAAGAACACATGAAAAATTCTATTCATTAAGTCCATGAATACAGCAGGTGCATTGGTTAGCCCAAAAGGAATTACTACAAATTCATAATGGCCATATCTTGTACGGAACGCGGTCTTCGGAACATCTGCTTCCTTTACCTTCAGCTGATGGTACCCCGATCTCATGTCAATCTTTAAAAAATACTGAGCTCCCTGGAGCTGATCAAGCAAATCATCGATATGAGGTAAAGGATATTTTTTATTAACAGTGATGTTATTCAAGGCTCTATAATCAATGCAAAGTCTCATTGAACCATATTTCTTTTTAACAAATAAAACAGGAGCACCCCATGGTGATGTGCTAGGTCGAATGAAACCTTTCTCTAATAAATCTTGCAATTGCTCCTTCAACTCTAAAAGTTCAATTTGAGCCATTCGATAAGGGGGTTTTGAAATTGGGTTAGCATCAGGAACTAAGTCAATAGTAAACTCAACTTCCAGATCTGGTATTATTCCAGGCAACTAATCAGGAAAAACATCAGGATACTCATTTACAACTGGCACATCATTAATCTGAATAGTTCCATTATTTTCAACGATGTGTGCAAGGTAACATTTATTTCCATCTTTTACATGTTTCTTGGCCTCTTGATAAGTTATCAACAGTAAGGGTTCATTCTTGTACACAATATGAAATTCTTTTTGAAAAGAAACTTCTTTAGCTCTACAGTCAATCTTAGCATGGTAAATAGAGAGCCAATCCATACCCAGGATAACATCAAACTCTACTAGAGGTAGAACAATAAGGTTTGAAAGTAGGTTCTTTCAACAGATAAGGATATGAAGATTATTATAAATTATTTTTGCCTCAACATGTCCCCTAGGTGTTTTTACCAAAAGTTCAGGAGTCATTTCTTGAGATGGTATTCCCAATTTACAACAAAAGGTTTCAGAGATGAAGGAATATGTGGACCCTGAATCAAACAACACACTGGCATAATCTGAAAAAACAAACAAAGTACCTGATACAACTTCATTTGATGGCCTGACATCTGCTGAAGTAGTTGCAAAGGATTTCACCACCCCTTTCTGCTTGTAGTCTAAATACTTCCCATCACTTAAGCTCTTTGTCGGACACTCATTTGCATAGTGACCCATCTCATTGCACTTAAAACATTTCAGTAACTGTAAATCAAATTTGGTCTTACCTTCACCTTGATCTTTTTCAGTGTAATCACGAGACTTATGTCCCATATTACTATATCAGTAGCAATTTCCAGAATTCAAAATACATTCCCCAGCATGCCTTTTGCCACATTTATCACAAATTGGAAACTTATATTTCTTACCATTAGACTTTTTTGAAGAATTCTTCCCTTTCTCCTGTCACCTCGGTCTCTTCTTCTGTTGGTTGTTATATAACACTTGATCATCGAAAAACCCCATTTCCACCTTCTCAGCACATCAAACAAGATTTTCATAACTTTTGAACTCACGAGAAGATAATGCCCTTCGATATTTTAGCTTTAATCTTGAGTAAAAATGATTGATTTTACTATCAAGGTCTCGAATAAAATTTGGAGCATACCTTTCCAATCGAGTGAACCTTTCTTCATAGGTAGCCATTGAGTCTTCCTCTTGCCTCAATTCCAAGAATTTTTTTTCCATCCTAAGTCGAACAGCCTTAGGAAAATACTTTTCAAGAAACATACCTTTGAATTGATCCCAATTGAGAGCATCAATTTCATCAGCGTCCCTGATATTTTTAACCATCGACCACCACTGATCTGCTTCACCCTCCAAATGGTAAATAAAAAGACTAACCTTTTGATTGTCTGAACACCCCATGACATCAAAAATCCTCTCCAGTGATTTAATCCACCCTTCAACTAGCATAGGGTCAGATGATCCTCTGAATGATGGGGGATGTTGCCTTATGAAATGTTCCGCCACTGACATGTTCCTATGTGTTTGATCTGGCTGATCTCGTGTATGGATACCACCGCTATTTATCGCTTGAGTCAACTGTACCATTACTGCAAAAAACTGTTTAGTTCCAATTCCGACCATCTCAGGATGCTGATTCGGAAGGTTATTTCCTTCTGCATGCCTTCCTAGCACTGCTTCTTTGTTTCCTCTGGGGAAAACCATTCTGAACAAACATGTCTTAGATGAAGTAACATGGTAATCTTCAAATACTATATCACATCAATTTGACCATAAAAAAAATATTTTTGGATAATCATTTAATAGAATTCTAACTCCTAAAGTTATCTAAACTGACCTTTGATACCAACTATAAGGCCCCAGCCTTAAACCTTACTTAATCTTGGGTTATTAGAAGATTAAACATTGAGGATCTTTTGGGTTTAGAGTTTTAGAGAATTAGATCATAAAACTTGCATTACATTCCACATATAAAAAAAGTGTTTACATAAAGATTATATTCTTCTTTCCCATCAATGGAAACATATTTAAAATATAACATGGATTCTTTCTTGAAACTTCCTCGATACTATCATCATATCATGTACCTTTCCCTTGACCTGTAAAAACATTTCAAAAAACTTGGGATGAGCACAAAAAGCTTAGTAAGGGATATAAAAATATGGAAAGGAATCATGGGTACAAATATACATAAGAATGAAATCATACTTTACCCATAAAACATAAGCACTTTAACATACCTCATAAAATCATGAATAAATCATAGAAATCATAAGACATAAAGGTAACTTGAGGCATTCATAACATTCTTACGTAGGGAGTAACCCTCTTGGTTACGTTTGGAATACCCATCACGGTATATTCCCTAAATCTCTTCAGAGAAACCTTAACGTTTCACTCCTTCGCGTTACCCAATGCATTGGAGAGCTATATCGGGCTCACCCTCCCTTAGTTTATCACGGAACCACCCGTCTTCATAATAATTCCCAAGAACCTCAACATAATCGTATCACATAAAACATGCATAAAGGAAGCATAACATTTCCACATTTCAATCATAAGATATAAATACAAAACATTGATATAAAAACATTATTAAAACCATTTTCAATACCAAAATAAAAGAAAAGTAAAACATGGTATTTATTTTTTCTTTTAAAAAAAGGTATGGCTTGTAGAGGAAGCCGAAACTCAAATAATGGTCACGGCGGCAGAGAAGTCGTTGTCACCGCATAATTACGACAAAAACATTCCCTTTTATCATTTAGTAAATCGCTTCGTATAAAAAAGATTCCTTTTGGATAAATGTAAAAGTCAAAGGGGTTTATACATCGTATAAAAGAAGGTTGTGTATAAAACAAAATATGCCTCAATGAAAGGAGATTGAGACGAAGTCCCATACCTCGGGTCCGACTTGACTCGATCGTTATTTAATGTCCTGAATAATAAACATGAGTTAATTTCTACTTTCTTAAGAACCTTTTTCAAGTTCATTATTCCTTTTATATCACTTATTTCCATGTCATGAATACTATGTAATTATTTAAGTTAATAACAGTCGTTTTAACGATCATTGGTACTTGAGTCAAAAATAAACCCTTTAGAATTACAAGTTGTTCATGTATCCATTATATCCAGAATTATAATCATGATGTATATATCATATATATCTAGTATATACATGAATTTATAATATTACGTAATCATTTAGAGGTAAGAAATGAAATTCACCGTTCATGGAGACGGTAAGTCGTACGTACGCATGAACTCTACTTTCATTTCTATTTCGTATTTTATAGAATGGAATCATAATGATATAAAGGTATATTATAATTCCAGTATAATATAATACATAATATCATAGTTCCATCCTTTATACTTCCCACATATGGTATTTAACAAATCAAATCACTTTGAGGGGGCGGTAGTCCGCACTTCCTCAAATGAAGATATCGCGTTTACCCATAATGGAAACCATAAAGGTATGAAAAAAATGAAAAATACAGAAGCTTAAGGAAAACATAAACATATTATATATCATATATAAATATAGTGACATCTCAATGGCCACCATTGGAGGTGTTAAAAGAATGTTGAACAATCATCGTTTCGGGAGGCATAAATTCGCCATCCACGGAAACAATATGTTCTTTAACCATTAGATGTATGTGTGTGTAAGTGTAGCTCGAATCCTTCTTATAAAAACATCCTAGTATATTGAAGATACTAAAGTTTTTACAAATTAAATGAATAAAATGAGTTTAGGGGGTTGGAGAAGCAAAATAAAACAAAAGGACTCAAGTGAAGACATTACCTTAAAATCGGGTAACTCCATTTGGTTTGAGCGCAAAGGATTCCTTGGGAAGACTTCTGCCCAAAGTGAGGCTTTAAGGAGTAAAAGAGGGAAGTGGAGAGACAAAATGGTCAGGGGTTGGCCGAGCCAAAGGCTTTGGAAGTGTGGGAAAGGAGGTAGAGGTGGGGGCCTTTTATAAGAGGAGAGGAGAGGCACTCTTGGAATGTAAAGAAATGTTACTTCATTTGAAAATTATTTTCGAATTCAAAAGGACCCACATTGATATAATTCGAGGGTAAGGTTATAAGGGTTCGAAATCCACCCATCCAATAGGTTTTGGACATGTGTAGGTCATAGATTTTACATTATCATTTCATTTTATTTTAATACTTTATTAATGTGGTAATCGATGCATCATCATGATGTCATAAATATTTTAATTTATTTAAAGTCTAAAAATTATGTAAAAAATACTATGATGTAGGAAATATTTTTAGATTTCTAATTAATATTATAGTCAAAAATATCATTTATTTAGACAAAATTAAAAATATTTTACATAGGTGATACATTCTTTGTCACATTTAACATTCTTTAAAAATAAAAAGATAAAAAGTCACTTTCTCCGAAAAGTGATTCCATGGGGCCCCCAAGATTGGCACAAGGTATCCCATGGTCGGCCATGAGACAACAAAAAGCCTTATAACACATGTTGTATTCTTTTTGTATTATTATCATATCATTTTATTATCATTAACTACCTAATTACTCATTAATCAAGATAATAAAAGATAATTACCATCGTTACTATTCATAATGTCCAAAAATAAAAGAGTCTTAATTACATAATTTGGACCTTCTGATTCCAAATTTGTAATCCATTTTACCAAATTCCAAACACATAAATTGAAATAATTGATCTAAAAATAATTCACGTTGTCAAAACAAATAGCAGGTTTTTTTGAAACAATATCTATGAAAAGTTTGGCATTAGTTTATGACCAATTACAAAGTGAAATTAATACTAATGACCACCATTGTATTAAATGGTAAGAATATATTCAGATTACACTTTAAGACCAATTAAAAGGATAATCTAACCATACAATTAAATTAAATGAAAATGATGTTTTGATGTAAAATGCAGTATTTTTTCACGATTCATTAAAAAATGAACATTGTCAGAAAAATACCAAAAAATTATCCAATGTAAATTTCAATGTCCCAATAATAATGAATATTTTTATTTTGACAAAATTAGCTTATAAAATTGTCAAAATATAGATTTAAAAATGGTTTTCCATCAAAAGGCAGTAAAACAATCCCTTAAAAAATATTAGTGTATTCCTTGCTTAAGATTTGATTTATTTTCATTTTAAGCCTCTGAAACACTATCCAATTCATTAATAGACATAGATAAAAATATTTATTATTCATTACTTACTTGGTATGTTACAGTAACTACTTTTGGTTTGCACCAAAGGTATTCCCTTGAAGAATTTATGACCAAATATAAGATTAAAGTAAAATATTTTGGGGTTTTTGGAGGATATTTGATATGATTTTCTGTAACACCATGAGATCATATGAAAAATATTCTTTTAATTTCATTAATGTCTTTTGTTTTATGATACAACAAGATTACCTTGCGCTATACGCAACACCGTATTAGCTTACAGTATACGCAACACTATTCTTGGATCGTGTTATACACAATTTTGATAATAGTTATTCTACGCAACATTGAGTATATATATATATATATTCAATATATAAATTAAATATGGTTGGATTATGTTATAAAAAACAACGAAGGATTCTTTCACAACATGTAACCTTGACTTGGCTTGCATTACACGCAATCGCGACCTTCCTCGATAGCGTGTGTTGTAAGCAATACCGAGTTTTACTAAACAACGATATATTTTTATAATATTTTTATGAACTAGACGTTTTGAATAGTATTAACTAAATTTTGAATTTTATACCATTATTATTCATCTTACACATTTTCTAGAACATGGTATAAGAACAAAATAAATTTTTTGGGTAAAATAAGTATTTTTCAAAGAATGTAGTTTTTCCACCTTTTGATGGAGCACCCACTTTAAATCTAGTTTTTGACATGTTTATAAGTTCAATTTGACAAAATAAAATTCTTCTTTGGAATCAAGAAATAAAAATTTACTTTGGAAAAATTTTTCATATTATTCTGGTAACATTCTTATTTTGATGAATAGTAAAAACACGCTATATTTTAATTAAAAACAACTTTTTCATCGCAATAATTTCTATGGTTAAATTATAATATTGAATGGTTTTAAAGTATAAATAGAATATATTTTAACCATTTAATATAATCTATGTCATTATCATTTATTTTACATTAAATTCGTATGTTAAATCAATTCAATCTTTTGCAATGTTTTAAAGAAAAACTCGTTTTATTTCGACAACGGGATTAATTTTAATTTAATTTCTGCAACTTTTTTGTATTGAATTTGGAAAAATGTATTCTATATTTGGAATCAATGGGTCCAAATTATGTTAATAAGATATTTTTTATTTTTGGGAATTATGAATAGTAACTACGGTAAATTTTATTTACCATAGTTAAAGGTAAATCGGGTAATTAAGGGTAACTATAATATTATAAAATTACCTTAACACATGCCAAAATTCTATTGGATGGATAAAAGTAGACCCATATAACCTAAGGGTCAGATTAGATTCATTTTATGGACTTTTGACCATGAAAATAATTTAATCATTATTAAAACCAAAGAAAGTGACAAAATGTCACTCTCTTAAATCTTATAAGTGTATTAATTTTAATTTAGTGATAAACTTCATGAAACATCGAACATGAATAGTATACTTAAAGCTAATGAAATTATATACATCATATGAATTTATTTATAATTTTTAGGGATTATATAATTATCATTAATTGTAACAAAATAGTGATTGAGAAATTGTTTATCTAGTGAAAAATCAAGAATATAGTTTTTATTAAACTAATAGTAAGCATAAAATGCACAAAACCCTGACCAAAATTTATTTTCCATGTACATATAAACCATAATCATCCAATGGTCAAATATTGAACCATTTGGAGCCTTATAAAAGCGATTATGACACTTATACTATTATATTTTAAATGATTCCAAAGTTGTCACCTTCATAATTTAATAAATATAACAATTTAAATATTGTGATTTTAAGATTATAAATCCTAGTAAAAGTATTATTATAAACTTTAATATATTTATCTTCATAATAGGATTTTATTTTTAATTTTATGCAATAAATAAGTATATTAAATAATTATACAAAAATGTTGTAGTAATTTATTTATTAAGAGACAAACCAAATAAATGGTTTTAAAAATAATAAAATAAATATTATATGAATTATTTAATGTTCTACACTAATTTTCTAGATACGTATGACCTTTTATGATTCTATTAAAGATTTTGGTTCGAACATATCTTCTGTATATATTTTATTTAAATTCAAATAAATGAATAGTGTCAAAATTGACACTATTGTTATTTTATAAAAATAATATATTATAAAATTGTTTAAAAATCACAAATATATATAAAAATTATAAATTTAAATTTATATGGTATAAAATGTTATAAATTATCCAATTATGGAAAATTCAAAACTAATAAGTAATTATTTGTTATAATTTAAATTTTAGAATATTATTACCACAAATAAAATTAAATTGACTAAATAAGAATAAATCAAGTTGATAATGTTTAAACTAAATACCAAACATGTATAAATTTGATTTTTTGATGAGATTACAACCATATCTCATCTAATATTCGTATATGAGTCATTTTTTGAGGTTTTTAAGTGGGGTTAGATTTATTATAAATTAATATTTATAAGAATTCCAAAGGTGCCCCTCTCCTCCCTTATAAAAGGGCACGCCCTCCCTCTCCTCCTCACGCCAATTTGAGCCTTCAAGATCGGCTAACCCCTACCAAATTATCTTCTCCACTTCCCTAGAAACATCCTAGAGGTTCTGGTCTACTTTAAATACCAATCTTAGTGCCCTAAGATGAGGTTTCAAAGAGGCGTATCGAAGAAGAGGTAATTTCTTCTCCTGATTCTTTCAAGCTTCTTTCTTCTTCAACTTCTTCTTCATTAGTTGTTTCATTATAAAGTAATAACATAAGTATCACTAATATACTGATTTTTTATTATAAATATTAAACAACCCCATTTCACCTTCTATCCATCATACGAAAAACAAAATTATCGCGCATGCGTACATACGGAATACCGTCTCCACGCCATGGTGTAATCTGTTTTTCCACCAACACCTTACATGGATGGGTATAATGGTGTAAAGAATAACTATACATAGTTATTATAACATCATACTGATTCTGATATATTGTATCATCCAGTAAAATTCAATTCAATAATTATGGAAACGATATCATCGCTCATGCGTACGTACGAACTACCATCTCCACGACGCGATGAGATTCATTCTCCTTGTTAACCATTTAAGAGTGATTATAAATTATATATAATCAATAATAATGAAATATATGACATTATAAAGCTACTTTATTTATGTATATATGTATGTCATCTACTTAATTCCATTCAACTCAATAAGGAATCGAAAATAGTGTTCATGCGTATGTACGGCCTACCGTCTCCATGAACGGTGTATTTCATTCCATTTATCGATCTATTATATATATGTATATTATGAATATATATTATATATAAATCATGTTTTATATTCTGGAATTAAGTAATCATGATCTAAGTAATCATATGAATAATTACAAGTCAAAACACGGACGACAAATGAAACGATTTTACCCAAAACACTCTTTAACATGGAATTTACAAAAGAAAGGGTAATATAAAGTCATAAGTGAACCATATATGATATCATAACAATGAATATGATTCTATAATAATTCAATGACATTATTTAAATCATTATACAGGAGGTTCGGATACATACGAAGCATATCAGACATAAGGTAAGGGATAATTTCGCAAATCTCATTTTTATCCGAGATTGCTTATTCGTAAGTATTTACTGGGGTTATTTATATCATCCATGTCCATGTTTTATAAAAGTGTTTTTATGTATGTTTAAAGTCCTTCTAACCCATTTTTGACTTTTACTACATGGTATGTAAGGAATGTTTCTTTTGTTTACGTTACGAGGTACTTTTTGACGTTTCCGACAAAAGTATGAGGAGAATGTTATTTTTAACTTATATGGCATGAATAGATTTTTAAGGTTTCATAATGCCTCATTTTCATGAAACTTACTCTACATGATTTTATTAATATTTTCATCAAAATACTTTTATTTTAAATGTGCATGGAATTTTTTGGAAGGAAAATTATTTTGACGAAGAAAGGATATTTTCCTCAAGAATTCATTTCAAATGTTTTATCAAAACCATTTTCCATATAAGATGACATTTTTTGATATGTGTATGTTTCAAGTTTAATGTCTCTATGATTTACATGGTTCAATTTTCTTATGATGAAATGCCCATTTGTTTTATATGGATTATGAAATTATGGGATGATATTTATGAAACCCATTTTATTCTTTGGGTTATGATGAATGTTTTCAGTTTATTTTGTGGCACAAGTAAGAATGATTTCATTATGAGATGGGTGGGACCTATATCTCCCTCCAATGCATTGGGTAAAGATTTTATATCTCATGAGATAGACATGGCTAGAACGGTAAGTTAATCTGGTTCAGTGTTAGAGGACTGAAACGAGGAGTGAACTCGATTTAGAATGGGACTTTGTCCACTAAGATGGTCTTGGAAGCAATGCCTTGGCTACTATGGAAATCATTACATGTGCTTAATGGATGCCACAATTACATGCTTTATTCCTATGATATGATATCATGATTTATGTTCCATTATGATCTATGCCTTATGTACTTCCATGTTTTAAGTCATTGCTCAAGATTTTTATGTTTAAACATTATGTTCATGTTTTTAAGTTCAAATGTATGTGGTGTGTTTTATTTTATCTATTCTTACCCTTACTGAGAATTTTAGCTCACCCTTTTTATGTTTTATCTTTCCCCAGGATTAAAAAAAAGGGATTTAGTTAAGGAAACAAAATGTGGAAGATCTTTATGGGACATGTTGAAGATCTTTCACCACGATTAGAAGATTACGTTCCAAGTTTCCAAAGACACTAAACTATTACGGTCCTTGTGTGTCTGTTTTTGTTATGTATTAAGTATTCCACTAAAGTAATGTAATATCCATGTACGAAAAGCTTTGGGTCTCTACATTTTCAAATATCTAAATGTTTTAATATGTGTGAGGAAGATTGAGGAGTGAGTGCCTATTTACTGTGGGGGAGGAGTGGCATTCCACTACATTTGAAAAAACATAACCAACGTTTATCCCATGTAATGGGGATCCAATAATTATCCAAATTATATAAAACTTATTTTGGGGTATAATTATTGTCATCCAATGGGTTTTGGAAAAGTTTTTAGGTTTTTTGGCCCTTAGGTTTAAGGCTTAGTCCCTTAAAATGCTTAATTTTACATTAATAATTGTAATTAATTTTAATTTTATTCACTAAATTTTTTTTCAACAAATAATTTCTTATTATTGTAATTTAAATATTATTACTTATCCAAAAATAGAATAATTTTATTAAAATTCCAATCAACTATGTGGAAGATATTAATTTAAAATTAATCATACAAACATGACTACACTATATGTTTTTTATATAAAAATGAACAAAATTTTCAATGTTTTTTGGTTCTATTTGAATGAAAAATTGGTTCCAATGACCTAAATTTGATTCAATGATGAATATTTTATATAATTATAACTTAAAACCAAATTAATACATAATTTATCTATTTATAAAATTTAAATGAAAAAGGTTTTGATTTAGAATTCAGAATTATTCATTATTCATCCAAAAAATGAAATTTCGTAGAAAAATCCTAAAAATAAACACCTTGATAATTTCAAAATATATAATTCGAAATTAAAGTTTATTTTATAAATTCATTTTCAAAATTTTTCTAAAATTAATATTATTATTTTTCATAGAAGGGAATGAATAATAGTTTATTTGTGAAAATACAATTTTAAATCAATTTAGTTGTTTTAAAAAATTATATTTTTCATTATCAATATGTTTAATTTATGTAAAAACACTATAAAAAATATTTTAAAAGTAGATATTACTTTTCATAATACTATTTTCAATAAATAAGTTTTAACAATCTAATTTAAATTATTATAGTAAAAAATTCCTTATAGTGATAACTTAGTGTTGTGTGTAATGTACATTAAGTTGGTGTTGCGTCTAGTGTAATACAAGTCAGTTTTAGGTGTAGTGAATGAAAAATTAGTGTCATGTAAAATGATTGTTTGACTTAGTGAAATGAAATAAATCACAAAAAATAAACTTATTCAAGGAAAGAAAGGGAAAAAGGCTCATAAAACATGTGAGCTTACATTTTAACACAATTAAATTGAATTATTCTATCAAAATTTATCCTTATGATACAAAAAATGTGGAAAATATACTTCATAATATCCTAAATGTCTATAACATATTCATATAACTGGTGATTTCTCCACGAAACATTAATTGAGTTGGTGTTCTTGTTTTGTAGGGCAATCTATGTATAATCTAGAATTTAAAATCATTGTTCCTCATTAGAAATATCCTACTCCAGATATATGACTTTTGAGTTTAGTACCTTGGAAATATTAGGTATGTACTTCCTTAGGAGTGATTTATTAAAAAAAACGTGGACTGGAGACATATTTTTAGGAATTTTACTAATATATGCTACCATCTAGATACGATAATCAATTTCAAAGGGATATATATACATAGGGATTAGTTTCCCATTATTATTGAATCTCACAAACTTGTTATAGGGATAAACTCAAAGAAACACATTCTCATTAACATCTAATTCAATACCATTCCATCAGTTATCATCATAATAATTTTTTTCTGACTTTCAGCTACCTTGATATATTGCTGAATGTTTCTTACAGTCTAAAAAATTTCTTATGCTCTCTCAAGTCATAATATAATTTTTTATACAACTTAATGTCATCACATAGGATCTCTATATTTGTTTTCCAATGGAGATATTAATGAGGATCAGTTTGAGTGCTTGTGTGAAAATAATTTTTATAAGAAAACTCAACTAGAGGAAGGTGTTGGACTGAACCACAATTGGAATCTTTAGAACAAGATCTCAATAAATAATCTATGGTTTGAATTTATCTTTAATACTAAACATCCATATAAAGATGATAATTGGTGTTAAATCTCATTATGTGTCTATTTATTTCGGAAGACTTTTCCAAAAAAATGATGTAAACCTCATATCATCATCCGATGATATTTAATGTGGTACACCATTAAACCTTACCACTTCATTAATGTATATCCTGGAACGTTGATTCATAGATAATTTTTATGTGATATTGATGAAGATTTATGAATTTTCAAGTCAATCAAATACCACCAAAATAGTATTAATCCTTTTAGAGGTTTTGGGTATTCCAATGATAAAATTCATGGTGATTTCGCCTATTTCCATTATGGTATGGGTAATGGATGTAACACCCATTTTGAAATTTTTCTTTCAAAATTCTCTTTTTGGAAAACCAATAACATAGATTCAAACTCTACAATATCTATCTTTATGGTGTCCCACCATATGTATTCTTTAAAATCAAAAATTAATACATTAATGATGAATACAAAATGGAGAACTATGAGATTCTTTGAACAACTCGTTCATCAAATCCATTGTGCATGAAACTCAACAATGGTTCTAAAACCTAATCATTCCATCACGATCAAGGATAAAATAAAGATCATTTCCAATCTTCTTTTTTTATCAACATCTTCCTTCTTTGCCTCTGTAATCATCGCAGAGATATGGGGTTGATCTTTCAATTGAGAATGATAAGATTTCCCCTTCCTTTTGGATTTATTATTCCACTTTTTTAAAATCAAGTTATGTGGGATCTTATGAAATCCTCATTATGGATAAGGTAGCATGATCCATTCAAATCAAAGCATCAGACACCATGTTTACTTTCCAATGGTGGAAATGTGTTGAGTAGTCATAATCATTTATCAACTCTAACCATGTTCCCTATAATATGTTCTAATCCTTATATGTCAATATATATTTCATACTTTTATGATCAATATATATATATATATATGAAACTTTTCTTCATAATGAAAATACCTCAGTATATTTAATCCCAAGTTTCCACAGATATCTTCAAATCATGAGTTACGTTATTTTTCTCCTAAATCTTCTACTTCCATGAGGAATAAGTGATAACATGTGATTTTTCATAAGAACACATACCAATACCTTATTATTTTCATTTCTATGGACTAAAAAAACCACATCCATTATAGGGTAGTGTTATCACATGTGTGCAAACCGACCTTCCATTCTGTTCTTTTAAATTTTCCCCACATTCATTTTTTAATTGAAACATGACACCCTATTGAGATCACTTAGTAAGATGATTATATAGCCCTGATATATTCTCAAGAAACCATTGAGAATATCTTGTTAAACCAAGAAAACCATGTATCTTAGTCACTAAGGATGGTCAATAAAATCATTCAATAGAATCATTATTTGATGGATCCAATACAATACCCACTCTTTAGGTTATATAACTAAAAATGAGACATTTTGAGGCTAAAACTAGAATAATTTAAATATTTTATATATTTCCTCCCACCTTAGGGTATTTAATACAATTATTAAGTTATTTTAATTTAATTTCTCTCCATTTGAATAGAAAATACTATAATCTATAAATACTACCACAACAGGAAAAGGTAATTCATAAATATAGTATTCATTGGATATATGAAGATAGAAGGGGAATAATTAAGACCAAAGTGAATTAGTCTATATTCATAGTGTTTATACCTTGTAAAAATTCCATCTTATGTATATACTCATTATTGATCATCAATTAATGATATTATGTCCAAACGTTTGTCTTGGAAAAGTATTGAGATCTATGCTTCTGAAAAAAAAATTCATCAATACGAGGAAGAGGATAGTTGTTCTTCATTTTGGTATTGTTTATCTCCTGATAATCAATAACCATTACATTGATCTGTCTTTATTTTTCACAAAAATAACTATATCACCCCAAGGTGAAACACCATGAGTAATGAATCCCTTATCAAGGTTTTCTTGTATTTTCTTCTTCAATTCCTACAACTCAATTGAAGGAATTCTATAAGCAGTCTTTAAAATTTGTATGGATCCCAGTGTGAGTTCTATTGAGAATTCAAATTCATATTTTGGTGGATAATAAGGAACTCTTATAGAAATTAATCTAAAAAGTCCCTAAAAATATGCATATCATCGATTTCCATTTTATCCCCACCCATTTGAGATAAAAAACCCTTATTAGTGGGAATAAAGACTCATACAATGGATTTAATCTCCATAGGAAGTTCATACTTATTGTCACATTTATAAATGATATTAAATTGGTTTGAAATATTAAATGTAACTTCCAATCCTTTATAATTGATGAGGGATTTATGAAGAGAAATCAATCCTTGCCCGAGATGTCATTAAATTCATGCAAAGTAATAATGATAAGAATTTGAGGAAGAACATTCCCACAAACTCCAACTAGAGTGGAATCAAATAATAGGGATAAAAGAATCGTAACATTAGGGGTTTCTACTTCTTAATGTGTATTTAATCATTTTGGTATAATATTAACACCCCTAGATAATTATTTGTGATTTGAAATAGCGGGTATGTCAAGAATCCAATACTATATTAGCAGTTATTTAGTGGATTCTATGTGTACCTTTCATAATTTTGTTATCGCACCCCTCTTCAGAAATATTAATTGCATGAGATTCACCCTTAGCCCGGGGATTTAGTGTTTGATGGAAACATTCATCATCATAAGCACTTGGGTTTGGGTACTAGTTACCATAATTCCCATTCTCCTTACAATTGTTGCACTGAAGTGTAGGAAGTTCATTCTATGAAGATTTTTCTATAATCACAAGATTAGGTAACTTCTTCCCATCACTTCAGTAATCAAATAGCTGATGGAATCCCCTTATATACATTAATTATTTATTATAAAACTTAATATAATTTCCTCTATTCTTATTCCAACACTTATAGAATAAGGGGAAGGTCATATTATTCACTTCATGATGTGTAGATTACCCATTGAACTCAATCTTCCTTTTATTTTTGAATCCATGAGATTGACACATGACTCAAACCTTCATTTCAACCTTGATTCCACAATGAAAATATCTTCTTAGATACTATTGCATCATATGAAAAAATTTTATATGTCAATTTTATTTTATTGAATAAATAACCTATCAAATTTATATTTAGGTTAGATGATATCTCTTGAAGCATTTTTCACAATCCTTTTGAAATTAGCCTCATAGGTACAAACAGATTCATCATCCCCTTTTAGAAAAATGAACTATTTATTTATATCTATATGATGAATATGAGTAATATACTTATCCAAAAATAATTTATTGAACTCATCTCAATCTATAGATTCAATTTCATGTTTCTCCCTCATATTATTGGTTAGATTCCACTGCTGATCAAATTAACATTATAAACATTAAACATATGAAATAAATGTCTGGAACACTGAAGGAGGAATAATATCTTTTTATTGATACTGATCTATTATTAAAAAACAAGTGGATCATAATACCGGTTGAAAAATGTTTTTCATTGCCTCATTAAAGAAATAATATAATGTTGTTCCCACATTTTATCGTATGGAAGTACTGAATGATTCAATGATTGAAAAATCTATTGGAAAATAGTAATGATGTTTTTCATTCCATATTCTATATCATTCAGTTTCTCAACAGAAAATAATTTTATTGTCCATTGGAATCACCGTAAATGTGGTTCCTTTGAGTTCCAACCATTGAATAAAACAAAAATGCATAGAGTTAGAAACATTTATCATATTAGGGAAGCACGTAATCAGGAAAAACCAATTATTGGATGTTTAAATTATCACACCCCTTTAATTTATTACATTTTATGTTTATACTAGGATATTAATAGTAAAGTTATATTTAAATCCTGTATTATGGTTAATGAATATTTTTAAAATTCCCTAATAATTTCTACAGAGAGTGTCAAATAATGTGTTCAATAAGTCCGGTTGTCATGTTCCAGGTTATACCAAGTCAGGATCAACACACCTTGTTATAGATGTTACCCCATAGTATATTTATTCTATAGAAACATCCACTTATAGTATCTAGAACAAGATTTATTTCTAATAATCCACTCACTATATCCATTAACAAAATTCATATAAACTTTACTATACTTTCTCTTATACTTAGATGAATCCTAGAACATGTGCTTAAGGTTATCAATAAGGTTTCTTCATATTATTTTACAATGGTTTACTAATTTTTTCTCTGACACCAATAATATAAATACTCTATTTTCAAACATTAACATTACATTACTGTCATGGAATACTGAATAAATTACACAAAAAAGTTCCAAGTACCATAATAGTTTAGTCTCGTTAGAATCATGGAAACAACAAAAATGGTACCAAAGTGAGCTACATTATCTACCACTAGGTTCCCCTTGATTTTCACCCTTCTTAGACACATCAAACAGATAAAGCATTTTTATAAACTAGGGGAAAAGAAAAAATTAAAATGTCTTATATCGGATGCTCAGTAATGATAAACAAGGTAAATATATAAACATAATCATTACTATAAGGGTACAAGAAGATGATCATGAAAATAAGAGATCATGCATTTCATGTCAATGATAATGTAATGAATCATGGAACATAAATTTAGAGTTCATAATACATGAATCATGATGAAATATAGAACATAAGACTTGAAAAAATAATATATTAATAAGACATGGAATTATGGTAGACAGGTAAGCAAACAAAATTATTTCTATAGTATTCAAGGCCTCACTACCAAGGACATCATAAAAGTACAAGACCACACAACATACCATCTTGGTAGTCATGATTTACTCACATGGCCATATTAGTATTTTGAGTTCACTCCCCATGCCATCTTGGTAGTCATGGTTCACTCCCTTGGCCATCTTAGTAGTCCAGTATAACTCCCAATACCATCATATCCTATTTAATAATATATAAATCATTACCCAATAAATTGGGGGGAGATATAGGTCCCAACGATCTCATAAAAAATCACACATACATGTCCCAAAAGACCATAACTAATAATATCATACACCATGAAATGAAATGGGTGTCATAACCATGTAATCATATGTTAGGATGTGGGAAAATGTTGGTTTCATAGTAATTTCAGGATAACATAACCCATGAAATAAAGCAAGATTCATTAGAATAAAACCCATGAAAGAGAAATTATTTTCATAAAAATAGAACTCATTGAAGAGAAAAAAGTTTCATAAACATATAACCCATGATATAGAAATATTTTCAATAAATATATAACCCATGAAATAGAAATAGGTTTTTTGAATGTTGTTCCATCAAAACACAAACCATTCATAGAAAGAATATGAATGGAAATATTGAATAATTAAATACTAAAGAAATTAGTAACACAAATTGATCTTATAATATTTGTAAAATATTTTTGAATTATCATTTAATGAAATTTATTAAGGGAAATATTCTTTCTTCATTGAAAAAAATGTTTTAAAAGAGAAGACATTTTTAAAAATCATTTTCGCAGAAAATCACTTTTAGAACACATAAAGAATTCTTTGAAAACCAAATTTTTTTTAAATCCATTTTATATAAAAATTATCATAAAATATCATTAGAAACAAATATAAATTATTTATGAAAAGATACTTTTTGAATGAAAACATATTTCTGGCCGAAGAGAGAAATACTGTCAGATTTTTCTTAAAAGGATTTTGTTAGTGATATTAACTCCCAAAGAATGAAAAAATGGTTCTATTTTAGGGTTATATTCTGAATAAACATAATTTAAGAAACCTCCTTAGTTTTATAAAGATATTTATCATAATATTTAATAAATTAAATAATAATTATAAAAATCTTGAAAAACTATGAGATTGTTTCAATAAAATCTTACCACAAGGTAACATGGGACCATAATCTCCAAGAAAGAAAATGGAATTAAATAAAACGTAAAAGACAATTAGGATAACTATATTCATGATATAACATGTCTAGTTTAGTTATATAAAACTTGAAAAACAATGTTGATGCACAACAAAACATGTCTCTCATAGAATGAATATTGAGACAAAACTATCTTACCGATTTGGAAACATTTCAAACATTAAACCCATGAAATAAAGATCATTGAATGAATATGTAAATAAAAAAATATTAAATAATAATATTCATAGGATACATTCATAGGAAGTATATATTGTATTCAAAATAAAATAGTTGTTAACATTGAAAGTTTCTATATATATAAAAAGTGAGATGGAATTCCTCTAGCTTTTGTTTTGACTCTCATCGTACAAGTACATGATTACAGAATAATAGATTAAATATTATAATAAATATTTTATTGAAAAATATTATCCTTTAAATTAACATATATTATTTTCTTATTTCTTTATATTTCTACCTTATTAACAATTCCATGTTAAGGTTACACTTCAGGTAATACTCACTTTGTTTTTCACATGTGTATTAATTTGTTATGTCTTTTGTGCTTATACATATATCATTAATTAAATAATGTAAACCATGAAATAAATATAATTTATATTCAATATATTTTTAATATAATATTCTATATAATATAGATGTATGAAAAGGAATAAATTGTTCTTGGAGAAGATAGGTCATAGATAAGCATGAACGTTGTTTCCATTTTATTGTCGTATTGAAATAATGAAAGTAAATGGAATATATGTATATATATATATATAATTATTATAATATAATGATTATATTATCAATATATAAATACCATATAATATCAATAGACCCATCTTTAATGCATTCCATGTAGAGCATGGATGCATAACATCACTTTTAGGAGACAGTAGTCTACACTTCCATAATAAATGTTATCCTATTTACATAAGATTGAATGTAAAATTAGGGGTAATAAAATAATTAAATAGTAATAAATAAATAATAAATATCACTTATAAAATATATAAAAATAATTTTTATTATAATTCTCAACCATGAATGGTAGTAAAAGAAAATCAAACAACATCATTTCATGAGGTGGTAGATCGCAGTACACAATAATGGTAGGTTCATTACCCATTAGATGTATGTGTGTGTATGTCTAGGTAAAAAACATAATTTAAAATATTCTATATATATTTAGGTTACTATTTTAATAATATTAAAATATAATAATAATATTTAATGTGATGGAGAAAGAAAATAAAATGAGAGGAGCTTGAGGAAGGACATTATCTGTTTTTTGGGTAATTCCTTTTGGTTTTCACCAAAGGTTTTTATTGGATGGATTTATATCAACAAGGAAGATTAAATGATGAATATAGTGTATTTGGAAGTATATTTTATCATATTTTTTATAATAAAAATTGAATTAGAGGTGTGAGGATGTGGGAGGGGCGAGTTTCGTTTTATAGTGGATGAGGAGTGGCATTATTGTTAATTTTCAAAAAAGGAATTCCACCCACATTTTTCCTATTTTATGTGGATTAAATAATAATATATATTATATAAAAGGGTGTATAGAGTTTACATACGTCCATCCAATGGATTTTATAATAATCTATTTGTTTTTTGACCCTTACTTTTAAGGCTTAGTCCCGTATAAAGCATGATTTTACCGTAATATTTGTAGTTAATTTTAATAGTATCCACTCATATTTAGGGCCAAAAACTATGTTGATATTATTATATATTATAAATAAATATTATTACAAATATTTAGTCCATTTCTATAAACTAAAATAACATAATTGGATGATTTTAATTTAAAATTCATCCCCCTGATAGGAAGAAACCTCAAGTTTTTTGAAGTAAAAATGATCAAATGTTTTTTATTTTTGTATATCCAATTTCAATGTGAAATTGTTCCAATGAGATCAATTGAATTAATTTATATATTGTTGATCTAATTATCAGAGGAATGAAAATTAAAATAAAATTTATTTCTATAAATAAATTACATGAAAAACTTCCTCTGATTTAAAATTCCATATGTTTCACAATTCATCAAAAAATAAGGCTTTCCAAAAAAATCTGAAAAATTCTCCCTAAGATAATTTTGGAATTCTAGATAAAAAAATTATTTTAGTTTATAATGTTCAATTAATTAATGTTTCTAAAATTATATTTTCTATTTTTCTCAGAAGGGTATGAAAAGTAGTTTATTTGAGAAAATAATAATTTTAAACATATATCGACATTAAAAAAATTTATTTTTCATTATCAATAATTTTTATTTATATACAACCATTTAAAAAATATTAGAAAAGTATTTATTATGATTAAAATTAGTATTTTTAACATCTATTTTATAACTACCCCATTTATATAATTATAATAATAAAATAATGATTATTCGAAACTCACTATTTCATGTAAGGTACTCCAAGTCAGTTTTGCGTATAACACAAGAAGAATATGTGTTGGGTGTAGTTCAATAAAATAAGATTCTATGTGAATGAGATTTTTTTACTTATTGAAATGAAAGAAATCAATGAAAATTAATTTATTTGATGAAAGAAATAAATGGTTTGTAATACTGGGGGTGTTATAGTAAACAAGGTAGATTTAAATCATAACATAAAAAATGGAATAATAACATGAAATAACAATTGAATATTATACCATAGATATATAATATAATAATATTGAATAATGTAATAAATAATCGAAGTTTATATGACACTAATCATGAGATAATGTGATCCATAAGAGAATAACATTGACCTAAGTCATGGATTATTCCATACACATTAAATTATAACATTGTGGACATTTATAAATAAAAACAGGTTCACTAATCAAGTGAAGGAACTGAAATCAGTAAATTTATTAAAAATATGGAAAATAAATTGGTTCATTGTATAATCATATGTACAATAAAATGAGGTACACACATTGAATTTTGAACATGAAATTAGGTTCACACATAACAAAAATACCTAAGGAGTTATCAATATTTACAAAATTCATTATAGTGAGATATTTTTAACAACAATAATTGAATAAAAATAAAAAAAATATTTCTTCTACAAGAACAAAATCCTTCATCATATCAAAAATCATGAAAAGAAATGGGTTTCATAATCATATCATCATAAAATATCTCATGGAAAAGTAACTGGAATCATAAACATTATTGCATAATAAAAAAACTGACCATAAAAATAATAAAAATATTGTCCTTGAATAATAACCCTATTAATGTAAAAGTAAAATCAAATAATGTTTTCTTGTATGGGAAGATTACTTTTCGAAGTATCACTTGAAATAATTCAGGTGGAAAATATCCTTTCTATTCGGAAACCAATTTTTTAAGTTCCATGAAATTAATAAAGAAAATGTTTTATTTGAAAAATATATTATAAGATTATAATGAAATATTCTAGAAATTAATATGTCATGATTTATGGAAAATCTTCTCATTTTTTATATGTTAAAAAATTGTTCTTTTGTATTTTTGTCAGAAAATGCATGAAGAAACACACTTTGAAAATTAAAAAAAGAATAATCTCCAACAATTTTGTAATACGTCCTCCATGAGTAATAATGGATTTAAGAAATCATAATATAATATTAAATACATATTTTGAAACAACTTTATAAAATAAGGGAATGAAAGAAAAGGTGAGTTTTAAGGGGAAAAATTAAGAAGATAATTTCTAAAATAGATTCCCTTATAAATTTCATATCATCAAAGTGTTTATTAAGATTATTTATTTATTAAGTATATTCTATGTAAATACAAAGAAAAAATTTTAAATACAATCATAATATATTAAAAATTATCTTGACACATAATATTAGTATGACATTACCAATGAAGTAGGAATTTATCCCAAAGAATGGAAATTGGGTTTAAAATTCCATTTCCAAATTATAATCAGTTGAATTTTATGCCCCATAAATGTAACAAATTATGAAATTAAACATTGGAGAAATTTATGGAAATTATTTTATTGAAATGATATAATAAATGGATGTATATCCACCAAACATAAGATATATTTGGTTAATAATACATATATTTCATAAAAGTAAATGTTAGACGAGAAAACCTTATGTCAAACTTCCCATTAGTTTATATATACATTATCCTCTTAGATAATGGATTAGTTATTTTTATTAGTTAACTAATGTTCTACAAAAATATTTTAATATGATATATTCTACTTTTATAGAATCTATCCAAATTTTCATTTTTAATATTTCATCATTTTCATAGTTTTGGGTGCGTTTATTTCATAGTTACATGATCGGTTCATCTGTGTCCAATTATGGATTTTATTTTAAAATTTAATAATAATACTATAATTGTAATGAAATGGTATTAATTCCCTTAAATAAGTTTACATTTTCCCATATATAATTTTTTCGTCATATATGTGCATGATTCATCTGATAGAATGTTAATTGTAATTGTTATGTATAATTTAGCGGGTTTATCCGTCCATCACGAGTTAGTTTTTTTATTTTATATTATTTTTATATTTTATTTATAAAACCTGAAATTGGTTTTAATATAAATATTAAAATATAATTTTACCCTAATTAACCTTGTATAACCAATGAAGGTATGAATGAAAAACAATAAAATAATTATTCACCAAGATGGTTAACCGCAACTATTTATACAATAGATTTGTTTCATTGAATAATTGGAGGTAATAAAAGGGATTGATATAATATATTCTATTATAAACATAATATTAAATTATATAAGTGAAACTTTAGTTAATATTCTATTATTTATGAAGGATATTAGGTGAAGGATGAAAAATAAATGAAATTTAGAGAGGTTCTTTGAGAAAATAATAACTTGAAAGTCACCTTCATGATGGTCCCATTAATGAATTTGGAATTTTTATTTGGGTGAGGTCAACATAATTTTGAAATATGTAGAGTGGGGAGGAAAGTTATTTTTTGTTGTTTTAGAATCTTCATGGATTTTGAATATAAATGGGGTGGTGATGGGTGGTATTTATACTCGAGGAGGAGTGGTTTTGAGTTATTAAATAATTATTATTTTATAATTAAAGACATGCACATTTGGGTGGCATTAATTCCAATGAATTTGGAATATTCATAAAGTCTTAATGTTTTTTTATGTTCTATAAAGACCAAAAATACCCATTTAAGGTTGTAGTTTTTAGTTATTTTAAGATTTTACCTTATATATTTATCTAGCTACATTTTCTTATCAATACTATGGTAATTATCTTTACCACTGGAACATTTTTATGAATAAGAATGAAAATGAGTTTATAAAATAATTTGGACCTCATGATTACTAATATTAAAAAAAGTTAATAAAAATCAAAACAAATATGTTGAAATTTTATATTTAAAAGAAAACCTTCAATACACAATGAAACATAGTTTTTTTAGAAAAATTTGTTCTTAATTCCAAAATAATAGTTTTACTAAAATAAGATATTCATGTTTTTTAAATGTAAGTAATTAGATTATATATAATTAAAAAGTACTTGATGTTATTTTAGATCATTTTAAAAACACAAAAAATACGTATAAATATAAATAAAATGTGGGTTTTATATAAATTAGTATTATTTATTGTTCATTGAATAGTTAAATTTTTCAAAAAATTATCAACTATTTATCTTAAGATAATCCTAACTCAATGAATCATATATCAATTTTCATTTTCTCAATAACATTTTCTAATGTATTCAATAATTAATTATATTTATTTTATCATTTAATGAAATAAAAATATATTTTTGAAGAAAAAAAATATTTGAAGAAAAAAACAGCTTTACAAAAAATATGTATTTATTTAATAAGAATAGATAAATGTTTCTTAAACATGAAATTAATATATATTTCATAAGATATTTAATCTTTATCCACACCCTATAATTTAACGGCTAGTTGTTATAGATCGTGTTAAAAAAAATTTTGTAGTTCATTTAATATCATGGCTTTTTAAAACATAAGCTATCAACGACAATAAATATATTTATATAAAAATTGAGATAGAAAAAAATAATTTGGTGTTCCATGAATTATAAATTTCCAATCAATTTTAAAATGATAATTTCTCTGATGCACGCATGTTCACTACCACCTTCATGAAGCGATATAATTCATATTTCATTTATGATTTAAATAAATAGAAATAATGATGTAATTGATGAATATATACAATATATATGATATAATAATTAATATATAAAGTTTAATTATATTTTAAATTTAATTTTTTTCATTCTTTTGAAAATTGAAACAACATTCATACATACATATGGTCTGTCATCTCCATAAACTGTGTAATTCATTTTCCCATCACTATAATTTATAAGTGATTCTAAATATGTATATAATGTATATATATATATATATATGATATTTATATAATTATTTAAATTATATAGATTATTGAACTATGATAAATGTATAAGGAAAAAATCTATCGATATAAAACATATGTGAAAACATAGTACATATCATCCAAAAAAGTTATTTTAGTAAAGAATTGTTAGAAAATAGTTGATAAAAGGTTATAAGTAAATAATATACGATATTTTATATATTATTATGGTTCAATTATTCAATTATAATAAATTTAAATTTATTATACATTTATATATCTTATATAGAATATGGATGTAAAGGTAAGAGTTTATCATTTCAAATTACCTTTTTTGGGGCATATGTTATGTTATGCACCTATCATATTTTATGAGGTGTATATAATTCCCTTTTAAAATTTTTACCATTATTATACTAATGTTAATTATATTTATTGTTTCATTTGAATTTATTCTTTCGAGGATCTTATGATTCAAAATATAACAAATTATTATGGTTTTTTTTGTAATAATGTCATTGTTTTATCAGGATTGTTTATGAATAAATTATATTAATGAAATATTATTTACAATACCTAAATAATCACATGAGTTTCATTATCTTATATTTATTTCTATAAATTTCATATTTTACAATCAATTTCATCCCTTTATAAACTACAGATACCAAAAGAATGTTTTTAATAAAAACGAAAATAATTTTTATCTTTCGTTGAAAATGCTTTCTCTGATACGTACATGTTTTAAAAAATAGTTTCATGAAAGTTTTTAATATTATCCAGTGATTTTTTAAATTATTTTTAACAATTTTTTGATTATTTTTAGATTTTTTAAAATGAATATTCTTATCATTTTTAGATCATTAAACTTTTTATCCTTTCATTAAAAAGTGGGAAATGAATGTTTTCTTAACTTATAGGGCATGAACTAAATTTTCTACCATGATGAACACTAAATTATTTTATTCTTACTCAAAATTTTTCAAGGATATTTTAAAATAAAATGTTATCTATAGTATTTTTTAATTTATTAGTTTATAAAAGTGAATTTCAATGTGAAAAGGTTATTTTCCTCTAGAGTGTTTTGATAATCGTTTTTTGGAATTTATATTTATGAATGATAATTACCCTTCCTTTTAATTATGGTCCCTTGGGTATATTTCGTAATGAGACCACAATTATTCATCATCTTGATTAATTCTGATGTATTTTATTGGTGAAATATTATCATTTTATAGAATAGTTAATCAATATTAATTTATATATTGACTATAAATTCAATTTTTATTGAATTGTTTCATTTAATTAATTTATTTAGATTATTAAGTAATGGTTAAGGCCTTCTATGACCAATAAATTAATTGTTAGGTGTAAATTGATAATCTATATTTGTTATTTGGTTGATGCCTTATATGTTTAAGAAAGATGTTTTGGCACAAGGCCTTGAAGTAAGTTTAATATGTATGGAATTATGTATTCCATTGTTATGAGATTAGTTATTAATGTCAATGTGATATTTTATATTGTCCTCATATCCACAGATAATATTGAAGAACATATGAATAATAATATGGAAATATTTTATCATCATTTATTCATGATCATGTTGTTGATTAAATTGTGATTCTTTTCAATTAATTTACTTTATATTTTGATTATGACTTATTTACTCTAGATAATTTCTATTCTACATAAACCAAAGTAGTCATTTTAGATCAACCTTCTTATGTTTTCAATTTCTTTGAGTTTTTAATAAAGGGTTTTAGGTTTTTTATACATAATATGGTTTTCTATAAAACAGTTGTCTGAGTATCCATGTTAGTATGTAATGTTTTTTACTAATTATCTAAAACTATAAACCATAAAATTACATCGGTATGTAAGTGATAAAACATTTAATTTTTTTTGTATGTTTTGTATAGACAAAATTCAGTCATGTCTATCAATATCAATCTAGAAATTTAAAGAAAAGGTTTTAAAACTAGATCCGAGAGTGAATGATTGAGGCTTCTAAACAATATCTCCAAATGCATGATATATATACATAAAATAGTAGATCAAATAAAGGAATACCATAGAATGTTATCTTCATAATCATTATCAACATCGAACAACATGTAATCGAAATCTATCATGGGCCAAAAATATGCATAATAATACCAAGGGAATCAAAAATCATATATTTGTTTCACATGCTAGACACACGCACACACATGTGATCACTATCAAAAATGATTCATCAAAATACTCCATGAAAAGTATCATATCTTTGAAAAAATAGTATAAAAGGCCCTAAAATGGTAAGCAACATCCTATTATTATCTTTTTGAGGGAAAAACCTGATTGTGTTGGAAAGCAATACCCATGTCACACCCAACATCTAATAAAATTAATCCAACAAACATAGAACTAATATATTTTATCACAAACCAAAAACATATAGGGTTTATAATGATATTCAAGATGATTTTATACCAACTGATATAGTTTTACACAAAAATACCTCTCAGGATACACCAATGACACTAGAATATATTTTTATCAAAAGTTGAAACACATTCACTCTAGATCCACCACTACTCTATAATCATTAAATCATGCGAATTTGGTAATAATACCCATTAAATGGAATTTTTCAATCATTAAATCAAGTGAATATGGTATAGTTTCTTGGTTTTAAAGACCATGCACAAGCCGTGTTAGTCTTTCTAACTCTCTAGAACACCCAAATGTTTTTGTTGCAAGTTTTGTAATACCATGCATTGGTCATGATTTGGAATATTAGAATATGTTGTGTTGTTTATGTGGTTAGGGTACATAGAATGGTAATCTATGCACATTAACCGTACACCATCCCATGGGCCTCTGCGACTAGGCGCACAATTTCAAGAAAGGTCAGCATGGTTTAGTAACCATAATCTATCTTTTCACTCTTATAAAGGCCAACGAATCCCTCCAAAACTAGACAAAACTCCATTAATTCAGTACAAATGATTCTTTTTCCAAAAAAATATAAATAAATAATTAAATTAACTCATAACATACCAATAATATCTATATTGATTACAATATCCCCATCAATATAGTTATCATCCTCATGAATCATCTCTATGAATTTTTCATGAATAACTTATGCCACTATGGATGAATATTAGAATCCCACTCTTAGGATTCCTTCTGGATTTTTTCATTCCACTATAATATATATAATATTCGTAATTCCTTCCCCAACAACACCTTTTAACATTAGTCTACAATATGAATCATCTACTCCACAGATGATGCTTGAGGCTACAGTCCAACAACCTAGTAGTTTATATTAGGTGTAAGATTTGGAATGTTTCATAAGAGACGTGACACATGAAAAAAATCATGCATACCACCAAAACATGGACGAAAGCCCAAATGGTACCCCACAGTCCTAATATTCATAAAAATTGTAATGGTCCAATGATTCATAGAGATGGATCTCCATTCTAACACAAACATCAATTCTCTTAACTAGATGTCAGTTGATATAAAACTATATCTCCAAAAGAAAACACCAAGGGTCCTCTCCTTAATTCATCATGAAATCACTTCCTTGTCTGTGCGGTGGTCAACCACTTCCAGAGCATATATACTCTCTAAAATGTATATTATACCATGATCAGACCCACTACAATTTCCACACTTTTATTATTCCATCATAGTGGTAAAAGAAAGGTCGGATCATATAGAGACTCAAAATCTTCCATCTAAATAGAATCCCAAAAGGTTTGGTCATGAAATAATTCTTCCATGGCTATATGATTATCCCATATACAAAAAAAATCAAGGATTCAAGCTCATAGAATATCCTCTAATATCTAGATCATCCTATATGATTCATAATCTATCTATGTATGTTATTCCTTACTCAATTTCAGAAAAGTACCTAAACACTTCAATATTCCCTTCCAAAACAGTTACATTAATCGAGTGTATTTTCACATACAATTCTCAGGGAAAATCCCGAAGGTGTGAAATATATTATACATAAAAAATTTCAATCTCATTTAATAACTGATTATTATGGATTTTTAAGAAATGTGAAACTTTAATTAAATAATATTCTATCACTTAAACCATATTGAGACTCCTTAGGGTGATGGGAAACCCAAAAATAAATTCAATCCTAATAATATACCACTACATAATTTTCACTATAGTTGGATAAATAAAACCACAAAGATAACGATACTCAGCATTCACCATCTAGTACTTAAGGAATTTTAAAACAAAACCTCCAATGTCCCACATCATACCAGGAACCACGCACTAATATCAGATTTCATTGTATATATTATTTGACATTATTTTAACATCCCATTTTGAAACATATGATCCTCTTGTTACCTCCCCTCTCAAGAAGGCTGGTATAATAATCCTCATATATACATTTATCACATAATCATTATAAATTTACCATCCTATAATTGGGTCCTCGTCTTCAAAAAATTCTTGTATGACTACATAATTGGGATTTGACTCCCATATATTCTTCACTTAGTCGTGAAATGAATATGTAAAGGCCAATGGCACAAATTTCATGACTCCACGATCCTTAGACACCACCAAACACCATTACAGAATCTAAATCATAAGATGTTATTCCACCGGTAATCGCCACTCAATAATATTTTACACCAACTATGTTTTACTAATAAGATAATTTATAATGAAATTACCCTTCCATTGAGTCAATCTTATCTCAAAGTCCAATGATTATAGATACTCTTCTAAATTCCTCTATCTCAAAATAATATCCCACCAAGAGAAAATATAATTTTGGATCTTTTGGTCTATGTGAATTTCAAACCACTTTCAAAAGAGACATTTTTTCTTACTCTTTAGGGCATGTTCCATATATACCAATCTCTATATCACCCACGAAGTTGTTTTTCTCATGTGTTCACAACTAACATGACCAATAAAAAAATTGCCGGATCACTCAACATCAGAAATACTCATAACCAAACACTTAATGTATCACAACACACATTGTATTCGATATTAGGATCTAAAAGAATTAAAACTGCTGTTCTATTCAATCACCTAATCAATATAAGAAAAAAAATTCTTCCCACAGATCATTCAATGAAAATTTAACCTCCTTTTTGAAAATCTTCATCAGAATTATTTATTATATAATGAAATCTAGAATGATGTGTTTAGAGTTTCCATACTACCTTGGAGAAAACATACCTAAAATAATTATATCCATGAGCCCAAATCATCATTATTTCTATTGTATCCATGTCAATACAAATTCTTGACTTAGATATCACATGACCAAGAAAACATACCAAATGTAACTAGAAATTACACATAAAAATATTCAAATAAAGGTGATGTAGTAAATTTGTAACAAATATACTCTCAAGGTGTATAACATGTAACTCAGATGTCCATGAATAAATAAATATTCTATCAATGATGGCCATGAAAAAAGAGTTGTGATATGGGTTAAAGACCATGTCCATGAAATCCTTGAACATTGCTATAGAATTATTTAATCTGAAGGGCCTAATTCTATACTCATAAAAGCTATATGTACTAACAACTACAAAATGAACGTTTGTCCATGGTTTAATAGACACAGTTTTTAGAAACTTCTTCATAAGGTGGTCTATTTAGATTTTATTCTTGAACCATGGATGAAGTCCTTTATATGACAATCTATATCCATAGATTTAGTAAATCATGGATTTAGTTAGAAATTCAGCAATAGTTATATGATACACTGGTTATAGGTGGTTAGTGGGAACCCCAAAATTTGTATGGTACATTGGTTGGAAGTCCTATCACTAAATTTTTTAGAAACTATTATTTAAATAGGATATATATCCACAATTATGAAGAACCACAAAAACGGCAATATGAGATCACTTTAAGCCAAAAAAAATTTAAGCACTGGTAATATTCAATGATATGGGTACAGTTATAGAAAATTGTGACCACATGACTATTTGAGATCATATATTTCTATAGTTTTATGTAACCATGATTATGATCAAATCTATGGACATGATTATAAAAAAACATCAAATTGGTGTCTGAATATTAGTTATTTTTTTAAGAATTAGAATTAAAATTATATATATTATATATAACAATATATTCATATAAATTTATATGTTTTTGTAAACACAATAAATATATCCTTACATAGTGTTAATGCTTGTGGAATTCATTTCAAGGCAACATAGGGTCGAAACTCGACACTTTACTTTTTTTTTGGAATTTCATCATCATGGTTAAAAATTATAATTATATATAATTACACAATAAAATATATATTATTATTTATTATTACAAATTATATGACATACTATAATGGAGATGGATTTAGAGCCATTTAAAAATGATTACATGTCAAAAAACAGTGGCATCTATTTTGATAACATATCTTTCTATAAGAATATATACATATATATATATATTATTTATGATGTCGCATGGTGGTAAATTATTTTTAGCGGTGTATAATTTGTTGTGGGTTCAACACCATGTGATCCCATTTTAATTTTCATATGTTATTTCAATGGTTTTTTAAACCATAAAAATATCTTTATGGGGTTTACTTTGGGGCCACAGTCCTCAAAGACCATGGCTATAAAATAAATATATACTTGGTTATGAAAATTCTGGAAATTCTTTTCACTGGCATTGCCTATAGCCACGATCCACGTAGACCATGGTTATAAATTGAATATTTGCAAGGATGGAAACTTTTATCTCAATGTTGACCCTATTACAACAACGATAGGGTTCATAGTCTATAAAAATAATGGAATTAATCTTTGACCACATTTATAACTTATTTCCATGTTTTTGAACCATGAAAAATAGGGTTCTTTTGTAATTTTTACCCAAGAACATCGTCTTAGGGATATCCAACACTATGAACCACAACATATGTTCTCCTAAATGAATATTAATCATTAAAAACCACTAGGATCCCCATAAATAATCAATAAGATAATCCATAATAGGTAAATAATACCTATTCTTTATCGTCACATAATTTATCTTATCATAGTCTACATAGATCCATATACTACCATCAACCTTCCTAGAAAAAAATATTAGATCTCCATATAGATATGTGTTTAGTTTGATAATGCTCTTTACCTCGAAGTCCTCAATCCAAATCTCCAGCTATCTCAACATGGTCAGTGTTATTAAATATAGAGTAATTGATATCAATTTAACACCAATAACAAGATCATTATCAAATTTATTTCATTAATATAGAATAATGCATGAGAATTTACCTAGAAATACATCCTATTAATGATAAAAATCAAGGAAAATAAGGGGACACAACATCTGGTTCTACTAAAAGCGATAATACAACAACCTATGTCATGATGGATCATATAAAGATCAAAACTAGTCCTAATATTCTAATATAAACATCCCACTCAATTATCATCCCTAAAATCAGTCCCTTATGTGAAAATATTATACCCACCACTAATAAAAATCAATGTGAGTATTAAAACTAGTGGGTTATACCATTAGAAATAGGACAACAAAGGTTTTAATATCAAGGATCATAAGATCCCACAAATCTCCATTACGATAAATAAAAACTATACACTCTAGAAAATTATAGAGATAATTAAATCTCTTCCCCAAGGGTATATTGTGAGGAAGCTACTCAGAAGACAACATAATTGTTATGTTGAGATCAATAATAACTTTAGAAGATATAAAATAATAAGAATAAAAAGTATCTTAAGGAGTTTTAGAAAGATAACAGTTGATTAATACCATATCAGGAATGGTTGATAGTTCCTCACCACATTCATCTTGAACTTGGTTCATTTCATAAACCCAGTCTATCTTAGCTCAATGACCTTGACCCTAAGGGTAATGACTCTCCTTAGTCAATATCCTATGAGTGGAATGAACCTACTATTAATGACGCAGCCTAGATACTTAGATCATAGATAGTCTCTATCCGGCACCTATTTTAAACATGACCATAAATACATGGAGGAGAAGTGTTGGAGATCCCACATATTTCCACATTGGAAACAATTTCTCCTGATGTTCTATGAAATTCTTATGATAATTATTTACTTTCTCACTGTTTAAGAACTATGAAAATAATAGTAAATATGATAATGAATCCATAATCTATTTAACCTCATACCACATATCTATTTCACATCCCTCATGTTCCTCTTCTTCCTACCAGATTTTCCATTCAATGCAATAGTAGGAGGTGAAACCACATGGGTATTGTTGGATAAAATATTACTAACTTATCGATCCTCATACAAACCCTTATCAATATTAAAGGACTTTAATATAAATTTATTTTAGATATTTAGGCCTGAGATCCTAACATGACATCTGATACCAGAATCATGACCTATCTCAACTTTTTGGGCCTTTATTTCATTGTTTCTGGTTAGGAAAAGAGTAAAAAATGTATTTCATTGAAATGAGGAGAGTATTTATATTTTTAATTCATCTCTATTTATGATCCATGAATTTATGGGTATGATCCAGCTTCAACATGTCAGGAATTAATTGAAAAAATTTAGGTTCTTGTTTGACTCCCAAGATATACCATCCCATCTACTAGTTTTTCCCCTGACACTCCACAATCTACTGGAATGTTTCTAGATCATTAACATCACTAGATTTACCCATTGGTTATCTGATGTCTCTTCCTTAGGTATTATTGTTTCAATTATTTTTATATAGTCCTCAACATCATATGCTTCCTCATTCACTAGATGATTGGAAGATACTAGAGATTGAAGTCCCAATAATAGTCCACAATATTCCAATATACCCTCTTCCTTTGGTAGACACAATCTAAAAAATCATAGGATGTAGTAGATCTAATTCCTAAGCCAATAATGTAGGTTTGGGAGCATGATCAGGTTCATCTTCTAATATAGAAAATGGGGGATCTGTTATATCCTCCTGAATGATACTATTCATATATCTACAAATATACATTTTTTTCTAAAAGTATATATGAATGTTTATAATTCTACTAAATCATTCGTACAAAATAATTTAGAATATATACTGTACACTTATGGAATCATTTTATCAAAAACACTATCCTATGGGTCACATACATACAAGGTATAACCCTCCTTACTTAACCCAAGGCTCAAGCGTAGTCCACCGTACATTCAGGTTAGTCATAATCACATATATTTTTATATAAACATAATATAATTGTAATGTTTTTATAACTAATTCCAGTGCTAATATATCATAAAGGATACATACAAAAAGATATCAGTCTGCAAAAAATAACGGTATATCCGAATCAAAAAATAATAAAATAATTAAATTAAATTAAATAACTACTACACATTAACCAATAAGAATATATATCTATGGAATGTGATCCTATGTACTTAATCATAATTCATGACCATACCCAAAATATCATAAAACTATAATAGAAATCCTATTAGTTGGAACCTATAGGTATATTAAAGATGAGATGGAAGGGAACACAGAATCTCCCCGACCAGATTTCCACAAAACCTATATCCTTTTGATCATGCCCTAGAATAACCAATATAAAAAGAAATAAAACTGAACTTTGATTCCATGTTTTAATACCCCAACCCATATTTTCTTAGAAAACACCCAATTGGAGATTCCACAAGACCACATGTGTGCCTCACCATATAAAATATGTTTCCAACAAGTAGAGATGGTCTAAGGGAGAAGTGGTGAAACCATACCCTATTTAATCAAATTAATACGCAAAAGCATAAATAAATATAAAAAACTATAGTATAAAAATGGAAGATAAATAAACCTTCTGTAATAAAACCATTTCACCCATGTCATCCATATCAATAACACATTATACCAAGTTAGAATACCTCACTAGATTATATAATTATAAAGAAGGGAAATAAATAAACACCATAGAATCTTCTAGATTCTATCTTGGAACTACTTCTAGCTCCAAGATCCACAGATCAACTATATTTTGTGGGTTCCATTCCATTATATAGATCCATAATAAGTAATTGTATACATTCTTGGAGATTCCATTTCATGGAGTCAGTAATAAATTATACTAGGGAACCACCAATTCATCCCTAACATCTTGGGAAAATTATGACATGTATATTCCATAATTAAAATACATGTAAAAGAAATCATAAATTATTACATTCCAAGAACTTGTGGGAAAACCACGAAATTGTGATCATTTTTCATACTTCCCTTGTCTACATACCAAAAAGATAATGGAATAAATTTTGAACGTGGTCCAGAACAAGACACAAGGTAGCCGAACATGTCTCCTAGAAGACTCAAGGAATAGATTAAAATATAGACACAAGGTCACCTCATCCGGAATCTATCATAGGTCGGGCCATAAGGAAATCAAGCTTAATCTCTATCATTATCTGAGGTCACAGGGTATTTTGTCCCACCACTATATTGGGAAATGCCCCAAGGTCATCATGACCCTACTACCACTATCTAGGGTAAGTCCAAACAGTTTTCATGCCCCTTTTTCTACCATATCAGGTCAATCCATAATTTTGTCTAGACCCCACTAGTTCTATCTCAAATTAGGACCCATGGTCTTCATGACCCTCTCCTTTGTTTTGGTCCATCATCTTCTCCATATCATGTAATGAAATGTATCTTTTTAAGGGACAAACATAATATTATAGTCCACCTATTCTCAGTACAAAATTAATACCTCCAAAGACATGGTAGATAAATATAATAGGGTATAGAATATAAAGGCATACCATAATTGTTCATTAAGAGAATCAGTAACAACATAAAAGTATGTGTGATCAAAATCAAACATGGGATAACATTATTTTTAATAATGACTTAAGAATCAATCATCATATATAAATATCAAGGGCTAAAAAATGATGTCACTATCAAGCACATTCAATTATGATATTCCAATAAAAATATCACATTATGGAAACAAGAGTAATCAGTGTTCCCAATTATAAATGAACTTCCTACCATTATCTTATGGATAATAAACACTAAAACTCTTGAGTAGCGATAATCAAGTCAATACTAAGGTTCATCCGAATCGAGAAAACACAAAATAATCCCAATAAAAAACCCCAAATAATACACATCTAGGTTATAGAATAAGATTCCGGAATATTTTAATCAAATGGATTGGTTTTTACACACATACCTCTCAGTTTCCACCAAGGATAATTGAATCAAAATTGATCAATTGTGGAATCAAAATCTCTCTCGATGTGCCCCCATTCTAGAATGGATTCTTGAAATCAATGATATATGGTATCAAAATCCATAATCCCAAAAATGGAATTACATATATATCATTTTTTTTAAAAATGATAAGGTTATATTATAAAGAAATACATAGAATTTATATTTTTGGATCACACATCATATTTTTTGATGATCAACACACTTTATTATTCTATATTAGAGCATTAAAGGAGGGTAATTTTATTATGGTGGGATTTAGAGTCTCATTATTTGATATGGAATCTAGTAGGAATAATAATTTGGAAGAACATGTGATTAATGTTCATTAAAAAGAATTTTAGGATCATTAAACCACTTTCATAATGTTTAATTTTGAAGCTTGAAAAACATGTGAGGAATTCTTACACTTCTAGGAACTTACCGTGTCAAGTTAGATGAGTTTTAACACCATGTCCCATATATGATTTTGGATAGTATAATTTCTTAAAAAAATTTCTTTGGTGAGTCCACTATTTTGGGTGAACCATATAACATAAAATAATCCACCCCCATGTTCCTATTGCATTAGACGCATTGTTTCTCAGAGGATGAGAAATGTTTGGAAAAATCATGCTCTAACCAAAAACCCTTATAAGGGCCTATAAAACCCTAAAAACCAACCAGAGACTCCAAAAACACATCCAAAACAATTCATAGTCCTAAAAATATGAATAAATACTGAAATTAACTAAAAATTTATCAGAAAAACCAAGGTCATTATAATAGTTGGACTCCTTCTTATTTTTTCCACCTTCTACTATGATATGGGTCTAATCTAAGAACTAAAAATATCAAAAAAGAACATAAATAAAATTTAAAATTATCTAAATGTTCCCAAATCTCTTAAAAATCAAATCTAAATTATTTTAAAGATTGTAATAATTCTTCTTTAATTACTCAATGTAGCTTCATTTCCATATTAGATTTAGAATCAAACTCATCTTTCTACATTACACCATATAAGATACATTATTCATTTATTATAGAATCCATTATACTTGATAATATGAAAATGGATTCTCAATCTTCCAACAAGATCTTTCAATAAAATATATTTCATCATTTTAATATCCATCTTCTAAAACAACATATATATACTATAGGAAATCATCTAATATTACATAATCACTAGTCATTGATTCAATAAAACCACATTTCTAAAATCATTATATTTATAGGATACTACCATGGATCTATTTATCCAAGAACATTATGTAGCATCAATTCGTAAACATCATCAAGGGAAGAATCTTCTTCATTTTTATTTCCAAAATATGAATAAATCCCATCAATATGTCCAATGTTATGAAAAATCAATAAAAATGAACTATTGGAATTACATGTTAATCGGGTGATAAATTGGATGGAAAAATCAAGTTTTATTAATGGGAATTTATACAAGCATGTGTATATGATATGAAAAAAATATACTTAGCACATAAATCGATTTTCTAATTTTTATAGGCATTAAGGATCTATTATGTGAGTGACCATATTTTGAAAACCCTATATTTTCAAGTATTTAGGGATTATGGGAAATAAAAGAGACATTAGAGGTGTCATAGTGGGTATAATTGGGTTTCAGGCATTTAGAGGATCACTATTCTGGGGGCCGTAGGTGTTTTCATTACAGTTTTGAAGCTTTAGTTGAGGCTTGAGCATGGGGGTTTCTATTTTTTCCATTTGAATTTTGTGTATTGTCCTGGATTTGATCGTTTGTTTTTGGGGTGAACAATAGTGATTGAAATGGTCTTGATGGAAATTTTTGAGGTATCTTCAAATAGGTAACCATGTACCAGAAATAGATGATGGAAAATAGCCTACATATCCCATTATGTTAGTGTTATTGGGAGGTTTACCTGTGAAAAATTGAAAATGTATAGAACATTATGTTAAAGGGATGGGTGTGGTGAGGAGAAAACAACCATGTTCTTTGTGTAACACCATAGTGGCATATCATGGCGGGTGAATGGAGAACAAATGTCATAGAACATTCCATGGACAAGTGGATGGTGTTTGTTAAAGAATTTTTTTATGTTTTTATACCTTTGGAAAATTAGGGCATCAAATGATTTAATCTCAAATATTTTCTTTAATCGGACTCACCATAGAAATTTTTAGGACACCCACACTATGGGGAAGGATTATAAAGCCTCCTCTATGTAAATTATATTATCATTTTACATTTTTTATTATTTCTTCATCTCTCAAGTCAGATTTTACCCTTTTATTCCTTATCACCCTCCAACCACACCTGTTTAGAGTTTGAACACCATAGATAATCCTTAACTAAGACTTATGAATCAACCTAATTTTACGTTTCCTATATTATTTTCTCTATTTATTCTTATTTTATGTGGAGGTTTGGTATGGTGTTGATCCACTATTTTTTTCTATAAATAAATAAATTATTAATGTTACATTATCATTATTAGTATTCGATGGTGTTTCATTTGGTGGTGGACGCTTTTTATTTTATTTGTTCTTTATTGGATAACATTCACTTCTATTTAATCTAGGGGAACCTCTCTCTCTCTCTCATTCATTTATGTTAATATGTAGATAGTGGGTGACATTTTACTTAATTTCTGTGGAATTACGGGTAAAAATAAGAAGATAAATAATTTTAATATCCATAAATTTAGTGGGAGGGGGGATTTCACTTGTGAATAATTATTTTGTCAAATATATTAAGAATTTATACTTTCTCACTATTATTGTTGAATGTCCTGCTTATTTAAAACTATATTTTTCATTCATTTGTTGTGATTTTTGGGCCATATTTTTACTCTGTTCATGATCTCACCATGCATAAAATTATACGAAATTATACATGGATAAGGAATCTATTTTCCATGTAAATCTTTTTTTTGTAAGAATACACATAAATGGATAATTATTTTGATGTGAAAGTCCTATCTGAATGTTATGGTGACTTTAGAAACCTAATTCATATATATGAGAAATATTGTGTTTATTTAGTTATTTATATGTGTTATGTAGGGATATTATTTGGATTATGCAAGGATGGAAGCGACTGGATCAGATATGGGATGTGTTGTGGTAGTAGAGTAATGGTTAGTTCTAATGGGTTATGACATGGGATAATTTGTGATGGTTAGATTATGGTGATTATTATGGTATTATTTTTTTGGTGATTATTGGAATGTGATGAAGTGAGTTTTGTTATATAGATTGTTTTGTGGAGTGTGTGATGTAGTATTCTGGGGGTGATGAATTGAAATAATAATGATGAAATTGAAATGGCATGGTTGGATACCTAAATGTGGGTGAGATGATATTAAAAATTTGTAATTAAATTAATAATTTTAATAAATAATGAATACAGTGACTTATTATGTATATGTTGGTTAACAATTAGTAACTTTTGAAATTTGTTAACATGAAATGGGAAGGTAAAATTTTCCTTGTGTGTGTCTCGTTTGTGTAGTGTTTTTCATTATTAGTGCTTCACTTGATGGAAAATTCCATGAAATGTTGTGGTGGTGTTTTTGCAATATCTAGTGGTGTTTAATGTGAAATATTATGTTTTTTTATTATGTGTTATATATAAATATTTAATTTTCATGTTTTTTATATTCTCCCCACATGAGTTCAGTTACCAGGACAACACCCAAATATTTTCTGTTCTAAGTGTTTTATGAAGCATCCAGGTTGATTGTGAAACATGTGGCTGGTCACTAACTCTTCCCATCTGTTGATTCAGTAGTTGCGATAATGATGGTCAGTGGGGGAGATTACCATTTATGATGATAACTTGTGTTGGATATTCCTAGTAATAATGCAGATATGATATGTGGTGTGGGGTTATTCGTAGTAATAGAAGGGAACAAGGTAGATTTCTTTTATATTTATGATATTGTACTACCCTGGTTTCATGATGATGTTTATATGTTGATTTTTATTGATTCTAACATGAAATTATAAACCATTAATGGTTGGGTGGGTAGGTATGTGTCCTGTCTCACTTCATGTATGGATGTATATGCGACTTGATTATATAGAAATAATGGGGGAATGAAATTTTTTACATAAAGGGTGAGAGTATTAAATCAGCGGGGAAGTGTTTATGGGCTGTCATTTCTTATATTCTTATTTGAAAATATATATTTAGAACCTGTTGTGTTATTTTTTGATCGTGTCCAGAAATGGTTGGAATAAATAGTTGACATATCAATGTGGTTGTTATTTCTATTGTTTATTCACTAGTGTGTTAGAATGCTCTTTCTTTTCATAGGCATGAGTTTCATTGGGTATGATCCAACAATGTATATAAGTTATTCTCAACAAAAATATATTTAAACTATTTTTTAGTATTCTTGGAGTATTTTTGGGATAAAATTGAAATTAATATATTTGTTGTTGGAGATGTTATTATGTTACTATCATAGGTTTTATCTTTTGATATTTACATGGGTATTTATACATGTTATATGGAATTAAAATTATAAATAATTAGTTTCCTTTTAATAATATATGTTGAAAATTCATAAATGAGGTTCTATTTATTACTTGTTATACATACTAACCCATGAATGTATATCTCATGTAATTTCATAAATAAACATTAATATACAAAGATATATTTTTTATCTATACCCTTTACTTATGATTAAGAAGTTACCCCTAATGTGAATCTTTATACATTTATAAATTTCATTCACCATAATTCTGGATAAGATGATCAAGGATTTGTTGGGTAACAATATAATCATATACTAGGTTTTTGTTAACCAATATGAGATTTTTCCTCATATATGAAAAGTGTAAAATATAGACCCATAAATGAATTATATTAATGAGACTTATGTCCTTTACTAGTTGAGTGATATGAGATGTACTCATCTATATATATGAATGGCTTGTAATTTATTAATCTAATATTGTTAGTGAACTTTGGAGAATTAAGAATGTATGAGTTATCCTACAGTTGATTTCAATATTCTATTTGTAGTGTCTTGAATCGATTTCTTAGATAAATTTATTATATAAATATGTATGTTCTGTGGTATAATCATGGTGTACATTGTCATATGAATTCATTTGATGGAGATCACACTATATATGAAAATTATAACTTATGGACCCTTAATTGAATGATATTAATTAGACTCATGTCCTTTCACAGTTCAGTGGCATGTGATATTTTAATCTACATAGTTGAATGAATCGTAATTTATTCATTTAATATAGTTAGTCTACTTAGAATAATTAAGAATTTATGTGTTATCCTATACAATATTGGAATATTCCTTGTATAGTGTATGTAATTGATGTATTTGATAATGTGATTATATAAGTATGTTTATTTAATAAGATACTCATGGTGTACCAACACAACATAAATTGCCTTTTCCGGTGGGGTTTTAGCGGTGTTTTAGTATACCACCGCTAATGTATTTTTTTCTAATCTCGACACTTCTCCCCCATAATCCTTGTGAGACCTCCCCTACCCCAGTGGCCCCCAAATCCCAATGCCTCCCCTCAGTGCGACTCACCGCCCGGCCGCCCCTTAGTGTGGATTGCCGCCCATCACCGCCGACCCCCTGAAGCCCTAGCTCGCATCCCCACTGTTAGTCCTGACTCGTGGCGTCGCTCGACACTTCTCGATGACCCTCAGTATCATTGATTATCTTATTGTTCCATCCTCTAGTTAGTATAGTATAACCTATAGTACATACTCAAACATATGCACATGATATTTTCATCAGTTGGAATTATATGATTATAACCCCTCTACCCCATCAAATTGAGCTTTGAGAAAATATCCTTGCACTATAGCAGTTCACCCCAAAAAACTAGTTTATTGGATACCATTTATTTAATAATGTTCTTGAATTATATTCTCTATTTTATGATAGTAATTATAAAAAAAATTAGATCAATTTAAAAATTCCTTTTTATTTTAAAAAAAAAATTGATATTTTGAAAAGATCAATGAATATTATTATTTTCACAACATTATAAACCCAAATTGTTATGTAATTTTTTAGACATTGGTTAATTTCAAAATATTTTTTTCATATATTCAATATACCATTGTAACTGCATCACACTATATTCATCATTATTTTTGATAATTTAGTTTTTTTTTATTTTGAATTTAACTTATCATTAAGGGATTGATTACACTTATTTTTATGATATTTTTATATTAAAATAAGTTTGAAAAAACCTTCATCATGTCTTCAACAATCATATTTTAGGTCCTTATACCATATGTGAATGTATAATGAATTATAGGGAGAGGAGGAATTTTTAGTGGAAGACGAATAAGAGTCGTATTTTACATCAGGTTTAACCTCTATTTTAGTCATTAGATACTAGGAAAAATTTTCCATTGATACCCTTTATTGGAGGGTTTTATTTGTCACACACTAAGTTGAAACATAGATTATTTCCTTGTTTTTTTATCTTTAACCTTGTACCTTTGGTTACTCATATTTAATTACGACCTTATGTGTTCCTTTTTTTCATTGGAATATCATCCCTTGTTGTTCTCTATCATTATCCGCCTTATTTTAACAATTTTTTGATTTCTTTATTTTGAATAATATGTTCATATTCATTGACTGATGCGCCATCTCATCATCATTATAGGTTTCATCATTAATTTCTTTAAAATAAAACATTATTTTATTATTAGATTATTTGGATTGTTTATTAGCATGTAACTTTATAGTTATCTCATATGTAACACTCCATGTTTCCATGGTACGTTTCCTGTTGAATAATACAGTAGCATGCATTATACACAACTTGGAGTTTTAACACACCGCGTCCAATGATACTAGCCATTATGAATAGTAATACCAACATTTGGAATTTTTATAAATTTTAATTTTAAAAATGGACTTCATTTTTGGATTTGGAATATCAAAATTAGCGTAGGGGGATTTTTTGATATTTTTCGGAAAACATTCAATTTTTTATGACTAGTTGAAAGAACTGCATAATTGTTTAGAACCGACACTTTATTTAAATACTTAGTTATTTTATTTTAATTTATTTTAGGTCCAAATAGACACATATTACCTATATATTTTCAATTTTATTCATTTGAATCATTTTCTAATAAGTTTAGATATATAATATTTTATTGATCTTTTTACCATCTTTTACCTATCTTCAATGAGAATTTACAAATTTGAATAAGAATTAATTTTACCTCTTTTATGTGTTGAATTTCCAAAATTATAGAGATGCAGTTGACATCAGTATGTAATATTTTGTTCAATAAGATGAAAATAATTTTTGGTGAATAGTAAATATTGACTTTTATTTACCACCGTTAAAAGTAAATAGGGAAATTAAGGGTAAAAATGATATTATAATTACCTAACACATGTCCAAATTATATTGGATATTTGTAATTCGACCAAGAACAAACTTTGGAATAAAATACGATCCTTTTGGTCCACTTGGATTAGATTAGGGCATTTATTATTATTTTATTTAAAGAATAGTTAAAAATGTTAAATTCTAATATTAATAACTAAAGTATTTTTAATATAGGGTTATTAATAAGATAAATTTGACTATAAATATTCATTAAAAAAATAAAAAGATTTCATACATAGTGGTATTTTATTTATAATTTTTAGACATTAAATAATGTAATTTATTTATGACATAATGATGATGTAGTAATTGCCCTGTTAATTAAATATTAAAATATTTGATATTATAAATATCCAAATAAATATAATTTTAGACTTCTGATGATTTCCACTTATTTTATAGGTTAATATGGAATGATAAGGTTGATTAAATACTATTTATTCGATGTAATCATGCTGTTATGATTTTCACATAAACCAAATACTAAGTGGTGTAAAAATTGACATAAATTGTGTTTTTAAAACAAATACTATATTATAAATTGATAGAATATTCCTAAAAATATAAGGTGCAGCCAAAGGACATAGATAAGGTTATATATATTAATCATGAATCACTTGGGGTTCTACTGGCTTGTTATAGTATGTTTATTAACCATATAATATAAAAATACAAAGATACATGGTAAATGTAAAACTATTTAACTAAGAGTTAAATCTAAAAGATAAGGTTATTATAGTGACCTAAAAATTTCTAAAACCTATTGGTTGAGAGGTTCACGACCCATCCCAATCATATCCTCTAAATATATTATTTTTTATCCATTATAAAATGGAAATTATTTTATTATAAAATAATATTTCACGATTTTATAAAATAACCCTCACATATCTTATAAAAGGGTACTTCCCTTCTCTTAATTTCACACCTCCAATGCCATTTGGACCGGCAAACCCCTACCCAAATATCCTCTCAACTTCCCTCACATCATCCTATTTTCCTTACTTTGATCTGAATGCCAACCTATGGGGACCTTTTGATCAACTCAAAAGGAAACACCTGAATAAGAAGTTATAATTTCACCATCCTCTTTCAAGTTCTTTTCTAACTACACTGCCAATTTCTTTATTGTTTCCATTCTAAAATAATAAATCCAATATATTCTATATACTGTGATGTTATTATTAAATTTTTACAACCGTATTAATTTTTCTATCTATCATATCAATTACAAAGTCGCCATACATGTGTTCGTATTACTTACCGTCTCCACATCGTGGTGTAGTTTGTTATTCAAACACTAAATTATTTGGACGGGTATAATAATGAGTATTATTTATATAAATAATAAATATAACATGTTAAGGATTATGTATGTATGATATACCATCCAATTACAAATTATTTCACCATCAATATAATGATTTTGTCACTCATGTGTACGTACGGATTATCGTCTCCCCGAATGTGATGAGATTCCTTCCCCATGAAAATAATTCAAAAATTAGATTCTTTTTATGATTAAAAATTATGTATAATATCTTAATATAATTCTTTATATGAATAAAATACATCCTATCCATAAAAATACAGCTTATGTAACTGAGAATATAAAAGAAAAATGAATCAGTTAACACCTGAAACGATGATACTACAAATATATTATTAACAATGAAATATTAAAGGATCATATATGATATCATATTTAGGTATTGTAACACCCAGAGATTTTATGAAAAATATTATGTCTTGTGTTGTATTCTACACCAAAAGGAGATTTCACAACATGCATCCTTGACTTTCCTTGCATTACACGCAATCGCGACCTTCCTCAATAGCGTGTGTAGTACGCAATACCGAGTTTTACTAAACAACGATATGCTATTAAAATATTAATAAAACTAGCTGTTATGAATAGTGATAACCACTTTTTGAAATTTTTTAAATATTATTTTTCAAAATGGACTTCATTTTAGGATTCGGAATATCGAAATTAGCTTAGGGTGAAATTTTGGTACTTTTCGGATAACTTTCATTTTCTGATGAATAGTGAAAATTACTAAATTTTAATTAAAAACAACCTTTTTAATCGAAATAATTAATAGTGATAAATTATTAATTTGAGTGGTTTTAAATTATATTTATAATATATTTTTACAATTTAATACAATTTTTTTCATTGGATTTAATTTCACATTTAAACTAAACATAAACAAGTGTCAATCTTTTGATAGCTATTATCTCTTAAAAACACGCTATTTATTTTGACGGCGGGAATTAATTTTTAAATTAGATAATGTAACTGATATGTTTTGAATTTGGTAAAATAAACATCATTTTTTAATTAATAATATCAAATATAGCTTAGGCCTAATTTTTGGTATTTTTCTGGAAACTTTCATTTTTGATGAATAGTGAAACCACTAAGTGGTAGTTAAAAAACTAATTTTTTTAATAAAACATAATTTAACCGCTTCTGTGAGTGAAAATTTCAAAAATCCAAGAGACACAGTTGATTTAAGTAAGTAAAATGTGGTTTAATGAGATGAAAATAATTTTTGTGAATAGTAACTTTTTACTTTTATTTACCACGGTTAAAAGTAAATAGTGTAGTTAAGGGTAAAAATGATATTATTATTACCGTAACACATGTCCTAATTCTATTGGATAAGTTTAATTCGACCAAAAACAACCATAGGAATAAAATATGACCATTTAGGCCCACTTGGATTAGATTAGGACATTTATTATCAATTTATTTAAATAAGGGTTAAAATAGTGAAAATCAATGTTTAATAAATAATGCATTTTTAATATAGGGTTATACATAAGATAAATTCGACTATAAATATTCATTAGAAAGATAAAACGATTTCCTAGATAATGGTATTTTATTTTTAATTTTTAGACTTAAAATAATTTAGTTTATTTATGATACAATGATGAGGTAGTAATTATCTTATTAATGAAATATTGACATCATTGATGTTATAAATACCCAAATAAATGTAATTTGAGACTTTTTATAAATTCCAATAATTTTAAATGTTAATATGATATGTTAGTGATTATTTAATTAAATTTTTTCTAACTAATCATTCTGTTATGATTTTCACAAAAATCAATTACCTAATAGTGTCAAAATTGACATAAAATAGTTTTTTAAACAAATAATATATTATTAATTGTTATTTTATTCCTAAAAATCTATGGTTCGACAAAATTACTTAGATAAGGTTATATATATTAATAATAAACAACTTGGGGTTCTTTTGGCTTTATATAGTATGTTTATTAACCTTATAGTGTAATAAATCAAGAAGACATGGTAAAAGTTAAATTATCTAACTTAAAGATAAATCTAAATTATAAGGTTACAATTGATACCTAAACTTTTCTAAATTCTATTTTATGAGAGGATTTCGACCCATCCCCACCTTATCTTATAAATATATCAATTTGGAGCTATTAAAAACCAAATTTGACTTTATAATAAAATAATACTTTTAGTTATTCCAAAGGTGCCCCTCTCCTCCCTTATAAAAGGGCACCTCATCCCTCTCTTCCTCACACCATTTGGAGCCTTAAAGCTTGGCCAACCCCTGACAATTTCTCTTCTACACTTCTATAGAAAAATACTTGAGTTTCTGGTCTTCTTCAAAGACCAATTTGAGTTCCCTAAGAGGAGGTCTCAAAGAGGAGCTTCAATGAAGAGGTAATGTCCGTTACCGATTCTTTCAACTTTATTTCTTCTTCCACTTCTTCTTCTTTATTTATTTCATTATGAATTAATAACATCAGTATAAATCATATACTGATACGTTATTATAATTATTAAACAACCCTATTTCACTATCTATCCATCCTATGGAAAACAAAATCACCGCGCGTGCGTACGTACAGAATACCGTCTCCACGTCGTGGTGTAATATATTTTCCACCACCACTATACATGGATGATTATAATGGTTAAAATAAATAACTATATATGGTTATTGTAAAGTGATATTTATTTTGTAACATTATACATACACTTAAATACAATTCCACGATCATGGGAATGATATAATCGCTCGTGCGTACGTACGGACTACCGTCTCCACGACGCGATGAGATTCACTCTCCATGTTAACCATTCAAGAATTATTATAAAGTATATATAATGAATAATAATGAAATATATGACATAATTAAGATACTGGATTGATATATACATATATATATATATATATATATATATATTTCATCTACTTAATTCCATACAATTCAATAAGGAAACGAAAACAGCGTTCATGCGTACGTATGGACTACCGTCTCCATGAACGGTGTATTTCATTACTTTTATCGATCTATAATATATATGTATATAATGAATATATATTATATATAAATCATGTTTTACATTCTGGAATTATTTAAATCATGATATAAGTAATAATATCAAGAACGAAGAGTCGAAACACATACGATAAATGAAACGATTTTACCCAAAACGCTCTTTAACATGGAATTTACAACAGAACGGGTAATATAAAGTCATAAGTGAACCATATATGATATCATAACAATTAATATTATTCTGTAATAAGTCAATGACATTATTTAAATCATTATAAAAAAGGTTCAGATACATATGAAGCATATCGGACATAAGGTAAGGGATAATTTTTCTAATCTCATTTTTATCCGAGAATTGCTTATTCGTAATTATTTACTGGGGTTATTGCTATCATCCATGTAAATGTTTTATAAAAGTGTATTCATGTATGTTTAAAGTAATTTTTACCCATTTTTTACTTTTACTACATGGTATGTATGGAATCTTTCTTTTACGAGGTACTTTTTGACTTTCCCGGAAAAAGTTCGAGAAAAATGTTTTTTTTAACGTATACGGCATGAAAGGATTTTTACGGTTTTATAAAGACTTATTTTCATGAAGCTTCCTACAAAATATTTCATGAATATTTTAAACAAAAACTATTTCTTTTAAAATTTCATGTTGTTTTGTGAAAAGAAATTGATTTTGAAGAAGAAAGGATATTTTCTTCAAGAATTCATTTCAAGTGTTTTTTCAAAACCATTTTCCATCTAAGATGACATTATATCATATGTGTGTGTTTCAAGTATAATGTCTCTATGATTTACATGGTTTCAATTTTCTTATTATTAAATGATATCCATTTCTTTTATATGGATTATGTGATGATGGGATGATGTTTATGAAACCCATTTTATTTATTGTGTTTTTATGAATGATGTATGATTATTTTGTGGCACAAGTAAGAATGATTTAATTATGAGATGGGTGGGACATTATCTCCCTCCAATGCATTGGGTAAAGATTTATATCTCATGAGATAGACATGGATGGAATGTTATGTTAATCTGGTTCAGTGTTACAGGACTGAAACAAGGAGTGAACTCGATTCAGAAAGGGACTTTTTCCACTAAGATTGTCTTGGAAGCAATGCCTTGGCTACTATGGAAATCATGACATGTGCTAAATGGTTGCCACAATTACATGTTTATTCCACATTTTATCATGGTTGATGTTCTATTATGATATATTCCTTACGTACTTCCACGATTTATGTCTTTTCTCAAGATTTTGATGTTTAAATTTCATGTTCAAGTTTTTGCTTCCAAATGTTTATGGATTGTTTTATGTTATCTATGTTTGCCCTTAATGAGAATTTGAGATCACCCTTTTTTATGTTTTATTTTCCCCAGGAAGTAAAGAAAGGTTTTAGGTAAGGAATCAAAAAGGGGAAGATCGTTATGGGAGTTTTTGAACAACATTCTCCACGATTATAAGATTTTATTCCGAGTTTCCAAAGACACTAAACTATTACGGTCCTTGTGTGTCTGTTTTTGTTATGTATTAAGTATTCCACAAAAGTAATATATTTTCCATGTACGTTATGCTTTGGGTCTCTAAAGGTATATAGTTATTTTATAATTTAATAACAATTATTTATCTATTATACATGAGGTTAATTTACCCTCGACCAAGGAAAAGTACCAGGTAATGGTTAATTCTACATTCTCTTCATTATCCGAGGTTGTTTTTACTTGAGTATCTAATGGGACCACTTTCTCATCCAGTTTCATGTTTCATAAATTTATTTTAAAAAAAACATTTTATGGTTTTATGGAAGAGTCTCATTAAGTAGATCATAATTTAAAATGATTTAATTATTTAATCTTCTAAATCAATCACATTAATGTTGAAATTATCAAAATGTGTTTTAAGGATTTATTTCTATAAACAAGAATATATTTAAAATTTTAATTCTTTTCAAAAGTATAAAAGTGGTATGGGAAACTTTGATTCCAAAATGTCTTTAAATGTCTTCCTTTATGAATTTTGTGACATTTAAATTGTTTTAGGAAAAATGGATATTTCTATGAAAGACTTTTACAAATCATTTTCATCTATGTCGACATCCTTTGATAGATTTTAAATGATTTGGAAGTTGATTTATTGTGATAAGAATTATCCAAATTTTATTGAAGATTTGTGATATTATGGACTATGGATATGTTATTTTTATACCATTCATGGTTTATAGATAAATTATTGGCATTTTGTTTATTAGTTTTAAAATGAATTTTTATGTTGTGTTTGAACCTTTTCATATGAGGAATGCTTTGGACTTATTTAGTGATGTGTAGAGCCTAGTATAGCTCCTTGATGCATCGGTAGGTCTCATGAGATAAACTAGTGTCTTGGCATAAGGCCTTGACAAAACCTTATTTTTTGTCTTGGCACAAAGCATTGACTGTGTGGTTATGAATTCTGGCCTTATGCATTCCATAATTATGAAAGTTTCTATTGATATGGCATTTGATCATTCGACTAGTAGAATATCCATCTGAATATGTAAATATAATTATTTAATTTTAACTTTTCCATATTATGCTGATGTTTAGGTTTAAAAGGCTGGTGTATTACTCATATACATTACCTTAAATGTTTATGCTTATTTATGAATGTTTCTGCTATATTGTTATCCTTACTACGCATCTGAGCCCACCCCTTTCTATATTTTATTTTTCCCAAGATGTGAAAACGTATTTTATGGTTGACCTGTAGGGATACACTAGGGAGAGAAGTGTGTTCAAAAGGGGAAAAAATGTTGTTGGTGCTTTTATTTCATGATGTAATGTAAAACTTATGAATGTGTCTAGTACTTCCAAGGTAACTAAACTGATCAGTTTTTCGGGTCATGATTGTGACGCCCCAACCCCAGTTACCCAGAGTCGGAGCATTATTACTTAAAATTGTCATGATATAAGGATGTCATGGCCCAAAATACTGATCAGTTTAGTAGCCTTGGATATACTTGATGCATTCATAAGTTTTACATTAGATTATAAAATGAAAAACTACAAAAACATTGTTTACATAGACCACACTCATATCCCCTCAGACTATCCCTATAGGTCAGTCATAAAATACGTCTTCACTTCTTGGGAAAAATAAAACATAGAAAGGGGTGATCTCATTTTCTCAGTAAGGATAACAATATAGAGGAAACTATCAAAAATAAGCATAAACATTTATGGCAATGTATAAGACTAAAACAAAATACTTTTAAACTTGAACTTTAACATAATATGGAAAAGATAAAATCAAATAATTCCATTTAATTATTTCAATGGATATTCTAATAGTTGAATAATCACATGAAATATCAATAACCACTTTCATAATTATGGAATGAATAATTCCAGACATTATAACCACATAGTCAAGGCCTTGTTCCAAGACTACAAATAAGATTATGTCAAGTCCTTGTTCCAAGACAATATTTTTTCTCATGATACCTACTGATGCATCGAGGAGATATTACGAGCTCCACTTTTCACATACTAAGTCAAATGCATTCCTCATATGAAAAGGTTTAAACATAACATAAACATTCGTATTAAAAGTATCATACAAAATTTAAATACTTTATCCATAAACAATGAATGGTGTAAAAATAACACATCCACAGTAAAACATATCACAAAACCTTGAAAACAATATGTACGTTTTTATCATAATAAATCAACATCCAATAAGCTTCAAATTCATCAAAGGATATTCACATAGATGAAATCAAAACCTTTTTTTAGAGAAATATCACTTTCTATTTTCAATTAATTTTAAATTAAAATTATTATAAAAGAAAACATTTATTTTGTAAATATTATTATAATCTTGTAAGGGATTAATTGATGATGTTATAATGGTTTAAAATAGCCACACCCACCATATATGTTAAAAAACATTCTTACCTTAATTTTGTCAAAAAGGTTTTAAAGTTCCTTGTTTGGAAAACCATAGAAAGATTCCTATCAGAATATATAAGGTAAAATAAGGGTATAAATTACATTGAACCATTATCTAGTAAATAGTAAAAAGGTTTTGAAATACATTTATAAGAAGAATAGTTGTGGATGATAAAGAGGTCCCAGTAGATAATTATGTATAAACAACCTCAGATAATGAAGAGATTGTGGAATTAACCCTTACCTTGTCCTTTTACTTTGTCGAGGGTAGTTTAACCTCATGTATAATGGTTAAATAATTGTAATTAAATAGTAAAATAACCATATACATTAATATTGTATCATATATGATCTTCTAATATTGCATTGTCAATGATATTTCAGTAGTATCATCGTTTCAGGTGTTAACCGATTCATTTTCCTTTATATGACTTGTTAAATAAGTAATGTTTGTTGTGGATATGATGCATATTATTCATATTAAGAATGATATTAATTCATTAAATCTTATTTTTAATCATCTAATGAATATTAGTCTTGAATGGATACGATGGGAAATGAATCTCATCGCGTTCGTGGAGACAGTAAGCCGTACGTACGTACGAGTGACAATATCATTATTTTGATCTTAAATTCATATATAATTGTATGGTATATAATATATAAAGAATAATTATCATGTTATATTTATTATTTACATCAATTATACATCATTATTGTACTCATCCAAATAATAATGTATTGAATAACAATTACACCATGACGTGGAGACGGTAAGTCGTACATACGAATGTGTGGCGACATGTCATTCATAGGATGGATATAATAATTAATATGGTTTTACCATATTTATAATAACATAAAAGTATATATAAGATACTTTAGTTATTATTTTAGAATGTAAACAACAAATAAAGTGGATGTTGAAGAAGAAAGGAACTTGAAAGAGGTGATGAAATATTTACCTCTTTTTCAGGTTCTTCCTTTTTATTTGATCAAAAAGGATCATTAGGTTATATTTACAACTAAATTAAGGCCTCTAATATGAAGGGAGTACAATTGAGAGGATATGTGGGTAGGTTTTGGCAGATCTAAATGGCTTTGAAGGTGTGAATTTTGGGGAAGGGGAAGTTCTCTTTTATAAGAGAGGTGAGGGGCACCTTAGGAAATGATTCTAATATTATATTATAATAAAATCATTTTCGGTTTCTAATGGGTAAAAAATGATTTATTTAGAGGATAATGTGGTGATGGGTTGAACAACCACTCAACCATTAGGTTTTATATTGGTTTGGGTCACTATATTAACCTTATCTTCTAGATTTAACGCCAAGTTAATTAGATTGACATTTACCCTGTGTCTTTGTATTTTTATATTATATGGTTAATAAACATACTATAAACTTCAAAGAGAAACCTCAAGTGGTTCACTAATGATAGATATAAAATTATTTATGATTTTTTTGAACCATATATTTTTATGAATAGAATATCAATTAATAATACAATATTTGTTTTAAAAACTCTTTTATGTCAATTTTGACACTATTTTCTATTTTGTTTTTGATAAATTCATAAAAGCATTATTACATCGAAAAAAATTTATTTAATTAATCCTAACAGGTCAAATTAACCATATAAAATTGTGTATGTCATCAAAACATTCAAATTATATTTATTTTAACATCTATAATACCATTTATTTGATTCATTCATTAATAAGGAAAATACTACAACATCATTGTGTCCTAAATAAATTTAATTGTTCAATGTCTAAAAATTATTAATAAAATACCATTATTTATAAAATATTTTCATATTTATCATGAATATTTATAGTCTAAGAGATATCATATATAAATCTATGTAAAAATTGTTTTACTAAAAGATATATGCGTATGTCATTTTTGTATTTACATTAATTTAATTAATATAATGTTTCATTATCACTTACATGTGGCTCCATGGGGTCCCAAAATAGACCCAAGGATGACCATGGTCGGACATGTATCATCCAATAGGGTTAGAACACATGTTAGGGTAATTTAATATTATTATAATATTACATTTTTACCCTTATTTACCAGATTTACCTTTTCACCATAGTAAATAAAATATTTACCAAAATAATTATTCAAAATGTCTAAAAATAAAAGTGACCTATTTACACAATTTGGATCTCTTGATTCTAAATATGGAATCCATTTTTCTAAATTCATGACACATAAGTGTCATAATTTAATTTAAAATTATTTCTCGTTTTCAAAACAGAAAGTGTGTTTTTAAGAAATAATTGCTATCAAAATATTGACATTTGCTTATTCCATTTTAAATGTGAAATTACATCCAACGACCATCACTGGATTAAATTGTAAAAATATAATCTATTTATACTTATAAAACACTCAATTGTATAATTTATCATAATAAATTGTTTTTATTAAATAAATTGTTTTTAAATAAAATTTAATATTTTTAACTATTCATCAAAAACTAAATGTTTTCATAAATATACCAAAAAATCACCAAAAGATAATTTTGATATTCCGAACCCAATAATGAAGTCCATATTAATAGATAAAATTTATAAAATTTTAAAAAGTGGGTATTACTATTCGTAATGGCTAGTTTGATTGGTTGTCGTGTGTATGAACTCGATGTTGTGTACAACAGAAGCTACTGTATTATTAAAAGGGAAACGTACCATGGAAGCTTGGGGTGTCACATTATCCTCTCCATAAAATAATTTTATCCTCATAATTTCTAGAATATTACAGCATAAAAACATTTTGGTGGTTCTTCATCATATGTTCCTCGGTTTCCCACGTTGCCTCTTCCATATTATGGTTTCTCCATAGAACTTTCACCAGATTAGTCATCCGGTTTCTCAACACTTGTTCTCTTGTATCAAGAACCTTGATAGTCTCTCCGCAATAAGATAGATCGGGTTCCGGTTCTAATTCCTCATAGGTAAGTACATGTGTTGGGTCATGAATTTATTTTCTCAATAGTGATACGTGGAACACATCATGAACTTTGGAGAGACATGGTGGCATTTCCAAACAGTAATCTAAAACCCCATTCATTCTATAATTTTGATAGGTCAAATGTACTTGGGACTCAATCTATCCTTCTTACTGAATTGTATAATTCCCTTCAATGGAGATACCTTCAAGAAAACATGATCTCCTACCTAAAATTACAAATCCTTCCTTTAGTTATCTGTATTCCTCTTTTGCCTACTTGGAGCTACTTTTATGTGGGTTTGGATTACCTTCACCTTTTCCATCGTTTCATCAACATGTTTTGGGCCTACGAGTTTTCATTAATCGACATCATCTCAACAAGTAGGTGTACGTCATCTTTTTTCGTATAAAGCTTCCTATGGTGCCATTAGAATACATGAATAGAAGCTATTGTTATATGAAAATTATAATAGAGGTAAATATTGATCGCACATATCTTGAAAGTCAAGTGAGTGAGATCTCAACATGTCTTCTAAGGATTGAATAACCTATTCTGATTGTCCATCAGTTTGAGGGTGGTGGGCAGTGCTCAAACGAAGTTCAGTATCCTTGGCATTCTGAATACTTTTCTATAATCTTGATGTAAAATGGGGATCACAATCAGAAACAATCAATTATGGTACTCCGAGAAGTCTTTCAACTTAATTAATTTTCAGTCTTGCTAAACGTTCAAGTGGTGAATCTCCTCTTATAGAAAGAAAATGTGCTGACATGGTAAGATGATCAACAATGACGCATATTGCATCATTCCATATAAGAGTATTTGGTAGTCCCATGACAATGTCCAACATTATATTTTCCCATTCCCACTCAGGTATGGGAAGAGGTTGCATGACTCCACCAGGCAGTGGCCTTCCAGCATTCACTTGTTGACAAACCATGCATCTTGACACAAAATCAGCATTCCCCCTCTTCATGTTATCCCCGCAAAAATGTTCCTTCAAATCTCTATACATCTTGGTGCTCCCATGGTGTATAGAGAAATTAGAGCTATGAGCATCATCCAACGAATCTCTTATTAAATCAGGTATATCAGGAACACAAAGTCTTTTCCCAAATTTCAAAATTCCATCTTCATATATGAAGTCAAAGAATCTCTCATTATTAACAACTTTAATCATCTTTTGAAACTCCTCATCATTAGCCAAAGAACATTTTATCCTTTATAGTAAAGACTGTTTGGAAGCCATTTGAAATTTCATTGAGGTTTTACCTTCCATGGTCATTCCCATATCCATATTTATTAGATCCATGTATATATGGTCATTTTTTAACTATCTTCTTGTTCAAAACTCCATGATCCTTTCAACTCAAAGCATTTTACACCTTATTTTAATTCCCCATGTTGTAGTGTATAGTTAATTCATAATCCTTGAGTAGTTCAATCCATCACCATTGCCTCATCTTGTGTTTTTTTTGTGAAAAAATATACTTCAAAATCTTATGATCAGTATAAATCTCACATTTTTCACCATATAGAAAGTTTCTCCATATCATCAAAGAAATGATTACATATTCCAACTCAAGATCATGAGTGGGATAGTTTTTTTCATGAATTTTTAGCTATCGTGATGCATAGTCAATAACCCTATCATTCTATAAAAGGACAAAACCAAGTCCTTTTTCGAAGCATCACTACAAATAACAAAATCGTCATTCCCCGATGATAGAGTAAATATAGGAACATTGACTAATATTCTCTTCAGTTATTCAAAAAATTCATCACACTATTTTTTCCAAAAAAATTTATCCCCTATGCGTGTGGCCTTGGTTAATGGGTTATCCAATCAGGCGAAATTCTGAACGGAACGCCGATAATAACATGTGAAACCAATAAAATCACGTACGTCAGTTATACTAGTCGGTGCTTTCCATTATTGGATTGAATTGGTCTTTGAAGGATCAACAGATATTTCATCCATAGAGACAATATAGGCCAGAAAAGAAATCTCTAGTAGCCAGAATTCACACTTGCTAAACTTCTCATATAATTCATTTCTTCCAAAATTCTTCAGAATAATGCGCAACTGATTTTCATGATCATCGTAGATTTTGGAGTATAACAAGATATAATCAATGAATAATACCAAAAATTCATCAAGATATTCCTTGAAAACCCTATTCATTAGATCCCTAAAGACAGAGGGTAAATTAGAAAATCCAAAAGGCAATACTGTAAACTCGTAATGCCCGTAATAGGTTCGAAATGCAGTCTCCAGAATGTATTCCTTATTCACACACAATTGATAGTATCCAGATCTAAGGTAAAACTATGAAACATATTGAGATCCATGAAGTTGGTCAAAAGAATCATCAATACGAGGTAGTGGAAACATGTTATTTATTGTTATAGCCTTGATATCCCTGTAATCAATGCACATCCTCATAGATCTGACTTCCTTCTTAACAAAAGGGCAGGTGTTCCCCATGGAAAAACCCTTGGGAGAATAAATCCCTTCTTACTCAATTTCTCTAGTTCTTTTTTAGTTCCACTAATTCCACTGTGTCCATTCAATAAGGGGTCTTCGATATGGGCCTTGAACTGGGAAATAATTCAATGGAAAACTCAATTTCTCATTCTGGAGGATGTCCAGGTAAATCCTTTGGAAATACATCAACATAATCTTGCATAATAGGTACATCCTCTATTTGAACATTATTTTCCTCACCCATATCTATTTTATTCTCTTACTCCCCAATAATTGAATTTAGTTGAGCTACTGGGGGTGGATCAAGATAAGAATTAGGTGGCGACGTTTCTGTTCTAAAGATATGGTATTCCTTATCATCATCATCAAAAATTGTAACCTCCATCTTCTTTCAATAATTTTTTTCATCATGGTCTAAAAGCCAATCCATACCTATAATTAAATCAAATTAAAACATGGGTATGATGATGATATTAGTAGAAAAATAACATTTATGTGCCCCAATGGGGACTGATTCACATAAAGTTGTTGCAATGATACTTCCCTTGAGATATTTGACTAACCACTCCCTTGTTAAATCAAATTTTAAATATATAATTTTATTACCAAACTAGGAAGATATGAAACAATTTGAGGATCTAGAATCTAATAAAGCATTTTATAAACTCGAGGAAACCATTAAATTTCCTACCACAACGTCTTTCAGAGCTTAAATTTCAGTAGTACTGATAGAAAAAGATTTTCATTTATCCATTGGCCATTTCTGAGGTAAGTTTCTTCGGATCTTAGGAAATTCATTTTTATAATTCCCCCATTCTATAAAATTTTAGCCTTCAACATTGACAACCACTTTCTTCCCCTTGCAATCACGAGCTTGGTGGACTTTTTCAAGACACTTGTAGTAGACTCTCAATCCCTTCAGAAAAGTATCAGAGTGTTTCTTCCCATATTTACTACTGGATGGATATTCAACATTTCCCTTCATTCCCTTATTTCAATTTTCAGAGTTTTTAACAGATCTATTTTCTCTGGATTTCCATTAAAGTCGTAAGACATAGATAATTCTTTTTCTATCTTGACATCACATGAGACAATATCTTCGTACGATGAGAAGGATTGTGAGACTAATGCTCGATAGTGAAATTGTTTTATCCCATCAATGAAACGATCAATCTTAGTTCTTGGGTTACCTATGTAATCTGCAGCATACCTCACTAGCCCTGTAAAGTTAGCTTCATACATTGCGACATTCTCAACCTCCTTTTTCCCTAGACTCAGAAATTGTCTTTCCATATCCGCTCAATGGTCCCGAGGAAAGAATTTTTATAAGAAAATATATTTAAACTACCTCCATTCCATATTTTATACTTCCTCATCTTCCTTTGGGTTTTGAATCAATGAACACCATTGATCATCATAACTAGTCAGGCAGTAAACTACCATGAAAATGTTTTCCCTTTCACTACTCGCTAAGGTGTAGAACATTTTCTATATGGAATGAATCCATTGATTATGTACTAATGGTTTTGTACTCCCATTGAATGTTAGTGGTTGTTTCCTCATGAAAAGATCTAACATTGATCCCCCACTCTAAGGATCTGGGTGCTCTATACGGGTAAGGATATTATTAATAACTTGAGTGAGTTGTCCCATTGTGGTGATAAGCTGATCAGCACCAGTTGCTTCACCAGATCTACTATAATTATCTTGAGTCTGAGGGAAATACCTACATGTATTACACATGTTTATACGGTTTCTATTCCTTCCACTAGGTTCCATTTCAATGGCATAAACTAGATTAGTTTATGAATCGATATACATAATTATAAACATGTAAAACACTTAACATAAACAGAAAAGTTTATGGATATAATCTATAATCATAAAAATGATTTCTTTGAGAAATTATATTCTTATAAACCCTTTATAATGATTTGTAAAGAAGATGAGAATTTTCCTAAGAATATCCCTCAGGAGTGTCGTAACCAAGAGTGTAGAAAATCCCATTGTCATGCACCCTTACCCATTTGAGTCTATATTCAAACGGTGTGTTTGGGTTTTACCCCTAGGTACATCTATGCTAGAGCCGCCTCTACCTACTCGTATCTAGACAGGGATGTATTGCTTGGAAAACTCACAAAATACCTACAATACCAAATTTCTAGGAATTTCTTCTATATTAATCCTTAATGTATATCTTAGGGTATTATGCTCTTATCAGAGTTTATCTAAATCTAGATCTCATGGTTTGTACTAAACATCCTCTAATACCAACTATAATGCAGTAAACCCAATTACCCAGAGTCGGTGCATTATTACATAACATTGTCATGATGCAAGGAAATCATGTCCCAAAAGATTGATTAGTTTAATATCCATGTAAATATTAGATACATTCATATGTTTTACATTACATTATAAAATGAAATCCTACAACAACATTTATTCCATAGAACGCACTCATATCCCCTCAGAATATTCCTATAGGTTAGTCATAAAATATTTCTTCGTGTCCTGGGAAAAATAAAACATAGAAAGGGGTGAGATGAGATGGTCAGTAAGGATAACAATATAGCAGAAACTTTCATAAAAAAATAAACATCTATGCAAATGTATAAGACTAAAACAAATTCCTATTAAACTTGAACCTTTTCATAATATGGAAAAGATAAAATCAAATAATTCCATTTATTTATTCAGATGTATATTTTAATAGTCTAATAATCCCATGAAATATCAATGGCCACTTTCATAATGATGGAATGTATAATGCCAGACTTCATAACCACATAGTCAAGGCCATGTTCCAAGACTATAAATAAGTTTTTCTCAAGGCCTTGTGCCAAGACAAATGTTTGTCTCATGAGACCTACCATTGTATCTAGGAGCTATAGCGGGCTCCACCCGTGACATACTATGTATAATGCATTCCTCATATGGAAAGGTTTAAAAATAATTTAAACATTCATATTAAAACTAGAATACAAAATGTTAATACTTTCTACATAAATCATGAATGGTGTAAAAATAACACATCCATAGTCAAACATACCACAGAACCTTCAATATAATAGTGAAGTTTTTTATCATATTAAATGAACATCAAATAAGCTTAAAATTCATCAAAGGATGTTGACATAAATGAAATCAAATCATTTTTTATGTAAATATCTCATTCTATTTTGAAATCATTTAAAATTTATATAATTATAAAAGAACAAAATTTATTTTTGAAATATTCCTATGTGGTTTTAATGTAAGCTTTGATGATGTTATAACAGTAGAAAATAGACTCACCCTCTGTATAAGTTAAAAAAACATTCTTACCTTAATTTTGTCAAAAAGGTCATAAAGTACCTAGTTTGGAAAATGATGTTAAGATTCCTTTTAGAACATATATGGTCAAATATGGGTATAAATGAAGTTAACCCATTTTCTAGTAAATAGTAAAAATGTTTTGAAATTCATTTTTAAGAAGCATGGATGTGGATGATAAAGCGGTCCCAGTAGATAATTACGTATAAACAACCTCAGATAATGAAGAGATTGTGAAAGTAACAATTACCTTATTATTTTCCTTAGTATATGGTAGTTTAACCTCCTATATAATGGTGAAATATTTTTTATTAAATTATACATGAACCATATACATTAATATGATATCATATATGATCTTCTAATATTTCTTTATTAATGATATTTCTATAGTATCGTTATTTCAGGTGTTACATGATCTATTTTTCTTTATATGATTTGTTACGTAAGTAATGTTTGTGGTTGATATGATGTATCTTATTCATATTAATAATGATATTATGTCTTTAAACATTATTTTTAATCATCAAATGAAAATTATTCATGAATTGATACGATAGGAATGAATCTCATCACGTTTGCGGAGACGATAAGTCGTACATACACACGAGTGACAATGTCATTCTTTTGATATAAAAATTGTATATAATAGGATGGTATATCATATAATAAGAATAATTATCACATTATATTTATTATTTACATTAATTATTTATCAATATTATACCCATCCAAATAATAATTTATTGAATATCAACAACACCACGACGTGCAGACGGTAAGCCATACGTACGCACGTATGGTGACATGTCATTCAATGGATGATTAGAACAATGAATATGGTTGTACCATATTTATAATAACATTAGAGTATATAGATGTTACTAGAATTATTATTTTACAATGGAAACAACAAATAAAGAGAAAGTGGAAGAAGAAAATAACTTGAAAGAGGTGATGAAATATTTACCTCTTCTTCGAGTTATTCCTTTTGATTTGATCAAAAGGGCTCTGTAGGTTGGCTATATGACTAAAAGAATGCCTCTAGGATAAATGAAGGACAGTTGAGATGATATTTGGGATGGGGTTGGAAGATCAAAATGTTTTTGATGGTGTCAATTTTAGAGAAGGGGAAGGGCCCTTTTATTTCAATGATATGGTGAGTATGGGTCGAAAACCACCCAACCAATCTGTTTTAGATAGGTTTATATCACTATATTAACCATATCTTCTAGATTTAACTCCTAGTTAATTAGTTTGACATTTAACATGTCTCTTTTTATTTTTAAATTATATGTTTAATAAACATACTATAAACTTCCAAGAGAACCTCAAGTGGTTCATTAATGACATATATAATATTATTTAATACCTATATCTTACTCTTATATTTTTAAGAATAAAATATCAATTAATAATATAATACTTTTTTTTAAAAGCTCATTTATGTCAATTTTGACACTATTAGCTATTTTTTTGTTAAATTACTAATATAAATATTACATAAAAAAATAATATATTTAATGAATCCTAACATGTCACATTAACCTAAATTGTTTTTACGGCATAAAAACATTCAAATTATATTTATTTTAACATCTATAATAACATTTATTTGATTCTTTCATTAATAAGGGAAATACTGCATCATCACTGTGTCATAAATAAATTTAATTATTCGATGTCTAAAAATTATAAATAAAATAATCTTATGTATAGAATATTTTTATATTTCTAATGAATATTTATAGTCGAAGAGATAACATACATAATCTTATGTAAATTTTTTTTTACTAAAATATGTATGCTTATGTGTTTTTTGTATTATTTTAACTTAATTAATATAATGTGTCATTATCCTATATAAGTGGCTCAATGGGGTCCCAAAATAAACTCAAGGATGCCCATGGATGGACATATATCATCCAATATGGTTAGAACACTTGTTAGGGTAATTTAATATTATTTTAATATAATTTTTTTAACCTTATTTACCGGATTTACCCTAACCATGGTAAATAAAATATTTACCGAAACAATTATTCAAAATTTCTCAAAATAAAATTTAACTATTTACAAAAATTTTACCTCCTAATTTAAAATTTGGAATTAATTTTTCTTAATTCAAAACATAAAATTGGAAGAAATTAATTTAAAATTATTTCATGGTGTCAAAATAAAAAACATTTTTTTAAGAAATAATAACTATCAAAATATTGACACTTACTTATATCCAGTTTAAATGTGAAATTATGTCAAATGGCCAAATTGGATTAAATGGTAAAAATATAATCAATTTATACTTAAAAACCACTTAATAGTATAATTTAGAACAATAAATTATTTTGATTAAAAATTTTGTTTTTATTTAAAATTTAGTATTTTTAACTATTCATAAAAAACTAAATGTTTTCAGAAAAATACCAAATATTCACCCAAAGATAAGTACGATATTCTGAACCCAAAAATGAAGTCCATTTTGAAAGATAAAATTGATAAAATTTTAAAAAGTGGTTATTACTATTCGTATTGGCTAGCTTGATTTGTTGTGGCGTGTTTAAACTCAAAGTTGCGTACAACACAAACTACTGTATTATTCAAAGGGAAATGTACCATGGAATCTCGAGGTGTTACAAAGATTCCATTTTGATTCCAATATTGTGTAATAATTCACTGACTCTAGTTAGTTGGGGTTGGGGCGTTATAGTTGGTATCAGTGGAAGTTTAGTACAATCCTTGGAAACTTGATTTAGAAAAACTCTAATTAGAGAACACTACCCTAAGATAGACTTTGAGGATAGTATAGCAGAACATCCTAGAATTTTTTACTGTAGATATTTTTTTAGTTTTCCAAGAAATACATACCTGTATGGATACGAGCAGGTAGAGGTGGGTCTGGCATAGATGTACCTAGGGGTAAATCTTGAAAACTCCGCTTTGATCTAGACTCGAATGGGAACTGGTGCACGACAACGGGCCATGATGCACTCTTAGTTATGACACTCCTATGGTATATGATAAGGATAATTATAATTTTCTTTAAAAACCATTATGAAGGGTTTATTAGTATATACTTCTTCAACGAAAACATTTTTATGATTATGGATTATATCTATAAACAGTTCAATTTATGTTAACTATTTTACAACTTTGGTATTATGTGTTATGATTCATAAAATAATCTAGTGTATGAAATTGTTTATAAATGGAGCCTAGTGGGAGTAATAGAAACCGTATAATCCTACGTAATTCATGTAGGTATTTCCCTCCTAATTAAGTTAATTATATTAGAGGTGGTGATACAACTGGTGCTGAACAACTTTTCACCATACCTTGACAACTCACTCAGGTTATAAATAATAACCTTACCCGTATAGAGAACCATGATCCACAAAGTGAAGGATAAATTTTCGATCACTTCACGAGGAAACAACGACCAATATTAAATGGTAGTACAAATCCATTAGTAGCCGAGTAAACAATAAATTCCATAGAAGAAATATTTAATTCTTTGGGGAGTAGAAAAGGGAAAAATTTGTCACTGCAGTTTATCACCTTATGAGAGATGCAGATCAATTTTTGGTCATTAATACAAAACACAAAGGAATGTGAAGAATTATAGAACATTAAATGGTGGGTGTTTAAGGATATTTTCATAGAAAATTACTTTCCTCGTGACCATCGAGCGGATATGGAAAGACAATTTCTGAGTCCGAGGAAAAAGGAGGATGATAATGTCACAATGTATGAGGCTATCATTTCAAGGATATCAAGGCATGAAACAGATTATACACATAACCCATGGAGTAGGATTGAGAAATTTTTTGATGGGTTAAAACCGTTTCTTTGTCGAGCATTAGTCACACAATCCTTCTCATTGTACGAAGATATTGTATCATGTGCTATCAAGATAGAAAAGGTTTTCTCTAAGTCTTACACAATTAATGAAAAAAAAGAGAAAAAGAGACCATCTTAACACTCAAGAAATGGAAATAAGGAGAGGAATGGAAAATTTGAATATCCATCCTATGGTAAATGTGGGAAGAAACACCCTGATACTTGCCTAACAGGAATGGGAGTCTGTTATAAGTGTGGTGAAAAATGCCATCAAGCTCATGATTTCAAGGGAAAGAAAGAGACTGTAAATGTTGAATTCTACAATTTAAAAAGAAAGGGTAATTATGAAAATGAATGTAATAATCACCAAGAGAACATACATCAGAAAAGGCCAAGGGTGCAAGGCGAAGATTATGCGATCACTACTGCTGAGGTTGAAGCTCTGAAAGAGGTGATGGTAGGTAATTTAATGGTTTCTTCAAGTTTATCTAATACTGTATTTGATTCTAGATCATTTCATTGTTTCCTATCATCCCTATTTTCTATGAAAAATAGATATTTTAAATTTTACTTAATAAGGTATTTTTCCGTCAAAACACCTATGGGAAGCATCACCGCAATAATGTGTTGTGAATCAATTCCCATTAGGGAATATAAAAGTTCTTTATCTACTGATCTCATCGCCATACCCGTGATTTTGTTTGATATAATCCCTATAATGGATTGGATTTCATACCATGATGCGAAAAATTATTGTAATAAGAAAAAGGTTACAATTTTCGATGATGATAAGGAGTACCTTATCATTAGAGTAGAAATGTCACCACCTAATTCTTATCTAGATCCACCCCCATTAGCTCTAATAAATTAAATTATAGGGGATGAAGAGAATGAAATAACTATAGGTTAGTAAAATAATGTTCTAATAGAGGACATAACTATTGTGAAAGAATATGTTGATGTGTTTATAGAGGATTTACCTGGACATCCTCCTGAATGAGAAATTGAGTTTTCCTTTGATTTAATTCTGGTTCAAGGCCTATATCGATGACCCCTTATAGAATTACCATTGTGGAATTAGTGTAACTAAAGAAACAAATAGAGTAATTGGGTAATAATGGATTTATTCTCCCAAGTGTTTCTCCATGGGGAGCTCCTATTCTTTTTGTTAATAAAGAAGTTGGATCTATGAGGTTGTGCATTGACTATAGGGAGATAAATGCTATTACAATAATGAACAAGTATCCCCTACCACTCATTGTTGATTTATTCGACGAACTTCATTGAGCTCAATATTTTTCAATGATTGACCTTCGATCTGGATATCATCAGTTGTGTGTGAAGAAGGAATAAATTTCAAAAACGGCACTTTCCAACCAGGTACAGGCATTACAAGTTTACCGTAATGCCTTTCGGACTGACTAATGCTCCCTCTGTCTTCATAGATCTAATGAATAGTGTTTTCATAGAATATCTTGATCTATTTGTAGTGTAATTTATTGATGATATCTTGGTATACACTAACCGATATGAAGATCATGAAAATCGCTAGCGCACTATTCTTAAAACCCTTTGAAGAAATTTAGTATATGGGAAGTTTATCAAGTGTGAATTTTGGCTTCAAGATAATTCTGTTCTTGGACATATTGTCTATATGAATGGAATATCAGTTGATCCTTCAATGGCCAAGGCAATCCAATAATGGCCAGCACCGATGAGTATAACTGAAGTACACAGTTTTGATGGTTTAGTAGGTTATTATTGATGTTTCGACCAGAATTTTTCCTGGTTGGATAACCCATTAACCAAGCTCAAATGTATAGGGGTTAAATGTTTTTGGAAAAAATAGTGTGAATAATTTTTTTAAGAACTAAAGTGGAGATTAATTAATGCACTTTTCTTGACTCTAGCATCGGGGAATGATGGGTTTTTATTTATATTAATGCTTCAAAGAAATGACTTCATTGTGTCCATATGCAGAAAGATAGAGTTATTGCCTATGAATCACGATAACTAATAATTCATAATGAAATCTATCCCATTCATGATATTGAGTTAGAATAAGTAATCTTTAGTCTGAAAATATGGAGACAATATTTATATGGTAAAAAATGTAAGATTTATACTGATCACAAGAGTTTGAAGTATATTTTCTCACCAAAAGAACTCAACATGATGCAAATGCAATGGATTGAACTACTCAAGGATAATGATTCCACTATACACTACCACCTGGGGAAGACAAATAAAGTGGAAGATGCTTTGATCATAATTGATCATGGAGATTTGAACAAGATGATAGTTGAAAAGGATCATATATAAATAGATCTAGTAAATATGGATATGGGAATAAGAATGGAAGGTGGAACATCAATGCATTTTCAAATGGCTTCTAAACAATCTTTACTAGAAAGGATAAAAAGTTCTCAGACCGATGATGAGGAATTTCAAAAAAACAAATTTGCTGTGAGTGATGGGAGATTGAATGACTTCATATATGAAGATGAAATTTTGTAATTTGGGAAGAGACTTTGTGTTCCTAACATACCTAATCTAAAAATGGAAATGTTGTATAATGCTCATAGATCCAATTTATCAACACACCATGGGAGAACCAAGATATATAGATAATTGAAGGAACATTTTTTGTCGGACAACATGAAGAGGAAGATTGCATATTTTGATTCAAGATGTATGGTTTTTCAACAAGTGAAAAATGGATGGCAACTGCCTAAAGGAGTCATTCTTCCCATTCCCATACATGAGTGGAAATGGGATGATATTACAATATACATTGTCAAGGAAATACCAAAGAATCCTAGAAGCAATGATGCAATATGGGTCATTGTTGATCGTATTACCATGTCCACACTTTTTATTTTTATAAGTGATGATTTACCATTTGAACGGCTGGAAAGACTATATATTCATGATGTAGTAAGACTCCATGGTGTACCCCTATCAATTGTTTCTGATCATGATCCCTATTTTACATCACGATTCTGGAAAAGTCTTTAGAAGGCCCTGGATGCCGAACATCATTTGAGCACTTCCTACCACCCTCAAACTGATGGACGATCAGAACAGACAATTCATACCATAGAATACATGTTGAGATCTTGCTCACATGACTTTCATGGTATATGGGATCAATACTTACCTCTAGTATAATTTTACTTTAACAATAGCTTCTATTAATGTATTCAGATGGCATCATATAAAGAGTTATATGGAAAGTGATGTTGCACACTAACTTGTGGGGATGATGATAGTGAAAGAAAACTCGTAGGCCCAGAACATGTTGAAAAAATAACGGAAAAGGTAAAGGTTATCCAAACCCACATCAAAGCATCCCAAAGTATGCAAAAGATCTATGCCGATAACCGAACGAACAATTTGGAATTTCAAGTAGGGGACCATGTTTTCTTGAAGGTATCTCCATGGAAGGGTGTTATACTTTATGGTAAGAAGGTTAAATTGAGTCCAAAGTACATCGGACCTTTTGAAATTCTAGAAATAATTGGAGTTGAAGCTTATAGTTTGGAAATTCCTCTAAGTCTCTCCAAATATCATGATGTGTTCCATGTATCACTATTGAGAAAATAAATGAATGACCCAATGCATGTACTCACCTATGAGGACATAGAACTAGAACCTGATCTATCTTATTTTTAAGAGCTTATCAATATTCTTGATGCCAGAGAACAAGTGCGGAGAAATCGGACGACTTTTCTCATGAATGTTCTATGGAGAAACCATAAGATGGAAGAGGCAATGTTGGAACCCGAGGAACATATGATGAAGAACCACCTGAATCTTTTTATGCAGTAATATTCTAAAAATTTTGAGGACAAAAATATTTTAACGAGGGGAGAATGTAACAGCCCAAGCTTCCACGATATGTTTCCCTTTTAATAATGCAGTATCTTGCATTGTGCGCAACTTGAAGTTTTAATACATCACAACCAATCATACTAGCTGTTATGAATAGTAATATCCACTTTTTAATGTTTTATAAATTTTAATTTTCAAAATGGACTTCATTTTTGGATTCGGAATAAAAAAATTAGCTTAGGGTGAATTTTTTGTATTATTCTGAGAACTTTCAATATCTGATGAATAGTGAAAAACATTGCATTATTATTTAAAACCGACTCTTTATTTAAATAATTAGTTATTTTATTTTAATTTATTTTAGGTAAAAATAGAAACATAATAACTATATATAATGAATTTAATTCATTAGATTCATTTTATAACAACTTTTGATATATAACATTTTATTGAAATTTTTACCGTCTTTTACCCACCTTCTAGGAGCATTTACAAATTTGCATAAAAATTAATTTTACCGCATCTGTGAGTTGAATTTCAAAAATCATAGAGACACAGTTAATGTTAGTAAGTAAAATGAGCTTTATTGAGATGGAAATAATTTTTGTGAATAGTAACTTTTGACTTTTATTTACCACGGTTAAAAGTAAATAGGGAAATTAAGGGTAAAAATGATATTATAATTACACTAAAAGATATTATAATTCTATTAGATAAGTTTAATTAGACCAAAAGAAACCTTAGGAATAAAATATGATCATTTTGATCCACTTGGATTTGATTAAAACAATTTTTATTATTTTATTTAAGGAAAAGTTAAAAGTGTTAAATTCAATGATTAATAACTCAACCATTTTTAATATAGGGTAAAACATAAGATAAATTCGGAAATAAATATTAATTGGAAAAATAAAAATATTTCCTACAAAATAGTATTTTATTTATAATTTTATTCATTAAATAATTTAATTTATTTATGATCCAATGATGATGCAATAATTACCATAATAAAAAAATTAAAATATTTCATATTATAAGTATCCAAATAAATGTAATTTGAGACTTATGATGAGTTACATTAATTTTATTAGATAATATGACATGTTAGGCTAATTAAATAATTTTCATCTAAGTAATCATTCTATAATAATATTCACAAAAACAAAATACTAAATTGTGTCAAAATTGACATAATTGAGTTTAAAAAAATACTATATTATTAATTGATATAATATTCCTAAAAATATACGGTTCAGAAAAAGTACTTATATAAGATTATATTTATTAATAGTGAACCACTTGGGGTTCCCCTAGGTTATTATAGTTGGTTTATTAACCTTATAATATAAAAATACAAAGATACATGGTAAATGTCAAACTATTTAACAATAAGTTCAATAAAAAAGATAAGGCTAATATAGTGACCTAATCATGTATAAAACATATTGGTTGACAGATTTTTGAGCCATACCTTCCCGAGACTCTAAATAAATCATTTTGGATCCATTAGTAACCAAAAATGATTTTATTATAAAATAATATTTCACGCTATTCCCCAAGTGACCCTCACCACTCTTATAAAATTGTACTTCACATTCTCATATTTCCACACTTCCATAGACATTTGGCTCAGCCAAACACTGCGCAAATATCCTCCCAAATTCCTTCAAATAAACCTAGAGTCCTTACATTGATCATAAAGACAACCTATGGAGCCCTTTTGTTCAACTCAAAAGGAAACACTCGAATAAGAGGTAATAATTTCACCACCATCTTTCAAGTTCCTTTCTTCTTCCACTTCCAGTTTCTTGGTAGTTTCGCTTGTAAAATAATAACTCTAATACCTTCAATATATTTTGATGTTATTATAAAAATGGTACAACCATATTCATTATTCTATCCATCAGATGAATGAAAAATTCACAATACGTGTGTACGTACGGCTAACTGTCTCCACGTCGTGGTGTAGTTTGTTATTCAAACACATTATTATTTGGATGGGAATAATAAATGAGTATAACTGATGAAAATAACAAATATTACATTTTAATGATTCCGTATATATGATATACCATCCAATTACATATGATTTCACCATCAGTATGACGATATTGTCGCTCCTGCATACGTACGGATTATCGTCTCAACAAACCCGATGAGATTCATTCCCCAAAGTAATAAATTAAAAATAATATGATTTTATGATTAAAAATAATTTATAAGAACTTAATATCATTCTTTATATGAATAAAATATTTCTTATCCATAACAAACATGTCTTACGTAACTGAGCATATAAAGGAAAATAGATCAGTTAACACCCGAAACAATGATACTACTACAATATTATTAAAAATGAAATATTTGAGGATCATATATGATATCATATTTATGTATATAGTTATTTAATAATTTAGTTACCATGATTTATCAATTATTCAAGAGGTTAGCGTACCCACTACTGAGGAAAAGTATAAGGTAAGGTTTAATTCTACAATATCTTCATTATCTGATGTTCTTTTTAAATGAGTATCTACTGGGACCTCTTTATCATGAACATCCTTGATTCATAAATATATTTTCAAAAGGAAAATTTTAAGGTTTTATGGAAGGGAATCATTAAATAGATCATCAATTTAAATAGTATGAAAAATTATTCTCCTAAATCATTCTCATTAATGTCCTTTTTTCAAAATGGGTTTTAAGGATTTATTTATATGGACGTGAATGTCAGTAAAATGTAAATTCCTTTCAATAGTTTCAAATTGGTATGAGACACATCGATTCAAAAATGTCTTCAAATGTATTCCTTTATAAATTGTGTGACTCTTAAATGTTTTCATGAAAAAGGATATTTCCCTCATTGAGTTTTACAAATCATTTTCATCTATGTCAATATCCTTTGATGGATTTTAAACTATTTTGAAGTTGATTTATTGTGATAAAAATCTTCCATATTGTGTTGAAGGTTTTGTGATATGTTTGAATATAGATGTGTTATTTTTATACCACTCACGGTTTATGGAAAAAGTATTGACATTTCATATGCTAGTTTTAATATGGATGTTTATGTTATGTTTTAAACTTTTCAAAAGTGGAATGCATTGGATATAGTAAGTGACAGGTGTATCCCTCTATATCTCCTCGATGCATCGGTAGGACTCAGGAGTGAAATTTTTTTCTTGGCATAAGGCCTTGACAAAATCTTATTTTTAGACTTGGCACAAGGCCTCAACTATGTGGTTATGAAGTCTGGCATTATGCATCTAATCATTATGAAAGTTACAATTGATATAGCATTTGATTATTCCACTAGAAGAATATCCATGTGAATAAGTAAATGGAATTATTTGATTTAATCTTTTCCATATTATGAAGAAGTTTAAGTTCAAAAGGCTTTTTTTAGTTTTATACATTGCCTCAAATGTTTATTATTATTTATGAATGTTTCTTCTATATTGTTATCTTTACTGAGAATATTAGCTCACCCCTTTGTATATTTTATTTTCTCTAGGATGTGAAGAAGTATTTTATGGTTTACCTTCAAGGATTTTCTAAGGATATAAGTGTGTTCAAAAGGAGAAAAAATTTTGTTGATGTTTTTTTCATGATGTAATGTAAAACTTATGAATTTATCTATTACTTCAAAGGCTACTAAACTAATTGGTCTTCCAGGACATAATTCCTTGTATAATGACAATGTTATGTAATAATGCATCGACTATAGGTAACTGGGGTGGGGGCGTTACATCATAGGTCATGATAGATTCATATAGATCCTCAAATGACAGGTTTTTAATTTCATTTTCCTCTTGGACTATTATATATTTAGGTTTCTTATTTTTTTGAAAACCTAAAATATTTTGATCACTATATATTCTCTATTATGAGTGTAATTAAGATACATTCAACCATTCCATATGTCATTAATGTATATAAATTTTTAGTTTTAATGAATTATTTTAAATGGGATTTCAAATAGGATTAAAATGACCTAGAATTATGATTATTTTAATAAGTCTCATTTGTAACATTAATATTGAACTACTTATAATGTATGTAATACCCTCAATGATTCCCCCATCTCTTTAGATGTATTTTTATGAAATGAATGATATTTTGGGTGTTGTTTATTGGAAGGATGTTAAAGGTGAGGTCAAATTTATATTATGTTGTTGCATTAATCATTTAACATTTTGATTACACAACTCCTATTATTTCTATCATGGGTACACTAGGCACTAAGAGAGAGGTCTATATTTATGTTACATTGGATATTCACACACTCTTGGTGTCCCATATTTGTGTTGTATACCATGGCTAGTGGGGAGTTCCCCCTATGATGCTAAGTGCTGGATAATCAAGTGACATGCGTTGTTTGTATGAATCAAATTTCAGTGGTAGGTATCATGTATTGGTAAGGTCTAGGAATATATTAAATTATGAACTTGTTTTCCCATGATACTATATGGATTCCATTTGGGGACTCACATTCCATGTGTCCCTTAGTTTTATTTATATGGTGGGAACCATGAATTTTCTCCTTGTTTACTAATATCTCGGTTGTGATGCGGTGTTTTTGTTATTTATAGTTTATAATAATGGTTTTTCATCATTAAATTGCTTTTTAAGTGTTTTCAATATGGTGTTTCTATGGTATTTTTAAAATTGAAATGGTAGTGATTCGTTTTAATGAATTTAAGGGATTGAAATTTATATTTTTAAATTCATTGTTTTCATTTAAAGAAGAAAAAAATAGAAGTTTATAAAATGGATGTTTAGGTGATATTTTGTTTTTCATGTGATTATCAGAAAAAATCTATTTTCTAACAATATTTAAAACTATCATAAATGAGATGTGTTTTGTAATCAATTTTTCAAAATCCTAGTTGATATCAGACTGGGATTATTTTTTTTCTCACACCATATAATCATCATTTGATGCATAAAAATATTATGGTATTATTTATTAGGTTCCCTATCAGTTTTAGGATTACTAGAATTTTAAAATACACTTGGATACATTAATAAATAAACCAGCCTTTGTGATTTGGAAAGTGATACATTTCTATTTTCATAGAGCATATTAAGAAGTTGAATAATAGAGAAGAAAATAAAATAAACTATAGATAAAAATTCCAATTCATTATTGAATGTTATGTTAAACAAAAATAAATGTATTCTGAAAAAAATTAGCTCTGAAACATTAAACTACAGAAAAATTTAAATAGACAATAAAGATATAAAATAAAATAATATAAATATATCATAAGTGATTTGAAAAATTTTTAAATTGGGAATAACCATGTAGGTGATTTCTCCTTTCCCTAATAACATTTTCTAAGTGACCCATAGAGCCTTATAAATTTAATTTCTTATTTTTTGATAAATTGAATGGATTTTTTTAAATTAAATGGATAAATAATGAGGGTTTCCCTTTAATAATGAATATTTTTTAAAAAAACATGACCTAAAGGGGGGATATTGCGGGTAGAGGGGATGTCTAGTTGGAGGGGGTTGTCCAGGTGGGGGTGGGTTGTCCAGGGGTAGGGGCTACAGGGGGGTCTGGTGGGGGGGGGGCTATAGGGGTGTGGGGTAGGAGGTTTGGACTATCCAAGTAGGGGTGTGGGCTCTCTTGGGGGGTCACAGTGGGCTGTCCAGGTTGGGGTGCAGGTGTGGGCTGTCTAGGGGGTTAGTTGTCCAAGGGGTGTGGGTAGGATGTCTTGGTGGGGGAGGGGTGTGGGATGTCCAGGGGTGGGGTGGGTTTTCCAGGTGGTGGTGGGGGGCTATCCAAGGATGAGGTGGGCTGTCTAGGGGGGCTGTCCAAGTGGGGGGTCGAGGGAAGTCCAGGTGGGGGTGGAGGGTTGTCTATCTGGTTGATGGACTATCTAGGTGGAATGGGGTGGTGCCTATGTGGGGGTGGGCAGTCCAGGGGGTAGGGGATGTAGGGGTGTGGGAGAGGGGGTGTGGGTTGTCCAAGTGGGAGGGGGTGGGTGTGGGATATCTTGGTGGGGGAGGGGGTGTGGGATTTCAAGTGGGGTGGGATGTCCAAGGCGGTGGGGTTGGGTGTCCAGGTGGGGGAGGGGTGCTGGATGTCCAAGGGCGATCGGGTGGTCCAGGTGGGGGTGGGGATGGGCTGTCTAGGTGGAGTGGGGTGGGGGTTTCTAGGGGTGGATAGGGGTCTATAGAGGGTGTGGGCTATCCGGGGGGGGTTACCACTCTAATACTCTACAAAAAATTGGAATCTCATATAACCAAGGTATAGTTTCTTTCACCCATTAAGACTTTTCTTGAAGTTTCATACCAACTCTCACTATTACCCTTCCAAGAAGAATTGATCTCTGCTAATAAATTTCACTCAGGTTGTTTTCTACTATATATATTGATCTCATACAAATTTAACATTCGTACAACTCCATATCACCTAATGATATAATAAGGATCATACTCCCATGAGTAGTGTCCCTTAAAAACATCACTCATATTCCAAAAAAATAGATATAGGATCACATTTGACACACCCACAAAATTTTATAAACATAGAAAATACCATATTTACACCTTACATCACAACCTACAATTAGATATCAGCTAGCCTCTCAAGTCATCAATAACCCACACACCTAACTCAAAATATGGATGTGTGTTTACAATTAGTTGTGTTTTTTTGGAATTCAAGTATGATATTTATAGCGGGAGATAAAATTCGATCGACATTTTATATTTGGAGGTGTGTTTAAAATTAAGTGTGTTGTGATTTTTATGTATGATATTCATGGTTTACACTAATAATCTTTTGGGTCATCTATAATAGTCTTGATGTCATGCATCAATTGGATATAGATTTGCTCTATGGGTCACTTAGGGAATGTCATTGGGAAAAGGGGAAATCACCAACATCATTAATTCCAATTTAATAATTTGGAAAAGTAATTAAGATATCTTTATATTATTTTATGGATCTTTTTAATTTTCATGAATTCATTTTCTAGTGGGTGGGTTCATTATTTACCATATGTATTTATATATGAAATCCTTATTTAACATATTTATATATTTTTTCAACTACTATATATGAATTTATTTCTCTGTTTATTAAAAGTTATGTGTTTTAATTTTTTTTAATATTGTGTATTCACATTATGATATACATGGACAACAATTGGATAAAATTACCAAGGAACAGACCTCAGTATGTTAATGGTTTGGAGCTGTTTTTAGATTTTTCAATTTATAATCAATCTACTGAAGGGATAATAAGATTTACATGTCATTAATTTAAATTTAGAAGATGGTTGAAGAGATATACAGTTTATGAACATTTAATATTATGCATTTCCTTAATTAATCTTTATGTTGGATTTCTCATGAAGAATCAAATGTTACCGAAAGGTTGACCACTGATGACAATCCACAGAATGAGCTCCCAACATCATCAACAATGGAAAATGAAATCTGAAACCTTATAAATTATGAATTCAGCACTCCAAGACGCCACCATCATAATCAAAACAAAGAATAACAACCAGATAAGGGTGCGACAAATAAAAAACATGGAAAGTGATGTTTTTCAGACTGTTGGATTGTTAGGACCAATAGGGGCCTATATACTCTGAGAGGGGGGTGAATTAGGGTATGGATATTCTTTTTCAATGTTCTTCTTCCCCACTGGATCTTGAACTCTTTATTAAAAGGGTCACTTTGTTTGGACTTGTGTGTTTATTATGATCACTTGTTTTCTTCTTTTTCTGGTGATGATGCTTTAATTGCAATGCAGGGAAGTAAGCAGGCAGACACATAGATTTTTACTTGGTTCACCCTCACTGGGCTATGTCCAAGGAGTATATGCTGACAAGTTTCCGGTCGTACCAAATTTCACTATTATTCACTAGATGTGGATACAATGGTTCGGGAACAGTCACTCTGTCCCAAACTCACTACCTTTACGAGGTTTAGGGTTAGCTCACTGATTTCCCAAGGGTCACTCCCAGTTTCTCTCTCTCTGGATCACTTCCAGTGGAGAGGATCACCTTCTTCCCCTTCCTTTCCTCACTGATCTGGAAAGGATCCACTCATAGTTTATAGACCTGTAGGTATCTTCATTATCTATAATGAATACATCCTATGTTGTATGTCGATGGTCTGTTTAAGTCCAACTTTCACCCGTAGATTAATTTCACTTTTCGCTGAAGGTATCAGACAATCTTTTAGATTTCACGTAGCCCTGAATAAACATCATGAATCAACCATACTTGGCGTGTAGGTCTAACCCAGCATGCAAGTATCAGCACAGAAGTCACAACTGGTGCATAGGTCTGCCTCTACCACCTGCACGACGCAATATTTTACAACTCCAAAACTGCGCGGCTCAATCCATTTTACACCCAAGCCAATATTGGTGGGAAACTACCAACTAGCATGCAACATCAAACACTGGCGCGCAAGTCCACCTGCATGACCAAACACCCCATGTGCGACCACCACACCAGTGCGACAGGAGCTCGGATTTTTCTATGTGTTTAACTCTGTAAAAAATGAGGAGGGGTGGTCCAGTATTTAAAGGCATTTGGTAAGACTACGCGACAACGTGCAAGTCTACCCTCGACGCACAAGTCTCGGTTTGTATTTCTATTCCTCTACAAGTCACCTACACAACCCTCTTTCCTTCTCCATATTTCAATGATCTAATATTGAAAAACATATGGCACACAGTTTTCCAATCCTCCTAGGCACCGGTGCGCAAGTCCTTTCACGGCGCGCAGGTCACCTGCGCGACCACACCAATACCTGCACGACCCTCTTTCCTTTTCCATATTTTGATGCTCTGATCTTGAAAAACATATGGCCTGCAAGTTTCTTCTACTTCAAGTCAACGACACGCATGTCGCTTTTCCAAAATCCACTTGTCTTCATTTGTCAATTTTCAGGCCCAAACATTTGGCAAACACTACAAAACGGCACCACCTTGTATCTATTATTTTTGTACCACCTCCAGAGCATCCATTCCATTGTCGAAGTTCTTCAATCAAACATAGATCTTTGACCAGAGCTCTTGAACTCAACATTCCACCATTAAATCCCCTTTGTCAACAAATTTTTATGTCAATGTTTTGCTTTGTCAACAATCACAACATAGTGGTCCACTTTGTCAACAAAGACAATCACCTCAAAAATGATTCAATGATGACTTGAGGTATTTTTTTCCCAACAATATTCCCCTTTGGTTTTGTTGAAAACTCCTCCATAAATAGATGAATCGTTAATTCTTCATCCACCATTTGCCTATTGCGATTCCAATAGCGATCAAGGATTTACTCAACACATAATCTAATCCCACATGAGCAATGCTCAGCGTGAGAAACACGAGTAAATGAAAGGTTCATCAATGAATCACTTCATCTCTGACACCCATTGTTGACATCAAACTGATACCAATTGTTACCAAACTGATACCAATTTTTGGAAATATTCTTACCACATTCCAAAACCACTCTTCTGCTTTTATCACGATCCTCAACTATCGTGATATCTATTATTTGATCGATCAGTTCTAGCATCATCAGATTTAAAACCCTCCCCCTTTCTCATTGCTCTCCCCCAATCTCGCTGCTCCACCTGTCAGCTTCTCCCCATATCAGTCATGATTTGTCAAATTTCCACACTTTCTCCCCCTTGAACAATCAATATTTTCTCCCCCATTTTCAACAAACACAAAGGTTTCTCCTCTACAGTCTCTAATAGAATAGAAAACACATATCATCACATTTGGAAAAAAAACATCATACCTCAGGAAGATGGGGGTGGGTCCCACATCCACACTCTTTTAAGTGTGGGGAGTTGACTAACTCCCAGATCCAGTCGATGCCTTTCAAACGCTTCCATGGGTAAGGCCTTTGTTAGAATGTCTGCAACCTTTAGTTTTGTAGGAACATACTCCAATTATATAATTCCTTGATAAACCTTCTCCTTGATGAAATGGTATTTGATCTCAATGTTCTTGGTCCCTGAGTGATGGACGAGATTTTTTCTGTGATTGATAGCACTTGAGTTATCACACTGGATTTCTATTAGAGACTTCACTTCAACTCCCATATCTTCAAGATGATGTTTCATCCACAATTACTGTGTGCACGCTTGGGTGGCCGCAGTATACTTAGCTTCCGCGGTGCTCAATGAAATGCAATATTTCTTCTTTCTTAGCCAAGAAATACACAATATACCAAGATAGAATACACCTCTTTATTTTGATTTCCGGTTATCTGTTGAACCAGCCCAATCTCCATCAGTATATCCAAATAACCCTGTCTGAGATTCACCATTATACCAAAATCTGAAATCCACTATGCCCATGACATACCAAAGTATTATTTTCACAGCAACCATGTGGGTTTCTTTGGGATTACTTTGATATCTAGATACATGGCATGTGGAGAATACAATTTCAGGTATTTTTTTCAATCAAGTATAGAAAACATCCAATAATTTGTCTGTATTCTGTCATATTAACTACCTTTCCAACCTCGTCTTTTGATTATTTCATACTGGTAGAAACCGGGGTCTTCATATCCTTGGAATTATCCATTTCAAACCTTATTAGAACCTCCTTGGCATATTTGGATTGAGAGATCAAAGTTCCATTACTTATTTGTGTCACCTGTAAACCAAGGAAAAATGTTATCTCTCCAATAATTTCCATTTTGAACTCATTTTTCATGAATTCAAGAAAACTATCTGGATTGAGCTTCATCTGATCCGCTAAATATTATGTCATTGACATAAACCAACACCATCATCCTTTGATTACTGTCGTTGCTAAAATAAATATTGTAATCAACTCCCCCACGTTGGAATCCAAGATTCATCAAGTACTGATCAAGCCTTGAGTACCATGCTCTTGGTGCTTGTTTCAGCCCATACAACACCTTCTTCAGCCTGTAAACATTTTTCTCATCATCATGAATGAGAAAAACATATGGATTCTCAATGTACACATCTTCTTCTAGAACCCCATTTAGAAATAAAGATTTGAAATCTATCTGGAACACATTGAACTTTCATTGCACTTCAATGAAAAAAATAATAATTTGATTGTATCCAGCCTTGCAACTAGTGAAAATGCCTCATCAACATCTTTTCCATCTATCTGGGAGTATCCCTTACACACTAGTTGTGCTTTGTTCCGAATAACTATTATATCTTCATTTATCTTGTTGCGATAGACCCATTTAGTCCTAATGAAATTCTTATCTACAAGCCTCAAAACAATCTCCCATGTCTGGTTCTTCTTAATTTGATCATGCTCTTTATTCATAGCCTGAACCCAATTTTCATCTTTAGCTGCACCGGAAAAAAAATTCGGCTCCACTTGAGATAAAAATGATGTTTTTTGTAATGATTTCATTCTTTGAGTCTGAACTGGTGTTGTCTGATCACCATTGATATTTCGCCTATAAATTTCATCTCAATTCTTTGGCTTCCTTGCAGACAAAGACTTGACACTTTCCTGTTCATCATTAGTATCTTCTTCTGAGTCAGCCTCTGCCACTTTTACTCCCCCCTGTGATTCTTTCTTAATCAAAACATTCATCAAGAAAATTCTCACTATTTCATTGTTTAGTGGCATCCTTTCTTTTAGCTACTTTTATAATATTCTTTTTGAAACCGGGTTGATATTCTCTCGCAGCATCTTGGTATCCTAAAAATAGTCAACTAATACCATATTTTCAGAACAAAATTGATAAGAATGAGATGCATGGTTACTGCTGCTTCTCCCACAATATGTCTTCCCACGATGGACCACACCTGAGCTGAGTCATCCAATTATTGTTGTGATGGCTCTTGAATCTGATTTTGTTATTGAATGCTTCTCCTATGTTATGAAACATTTCCTAGGGTTAGGCCCACTGTTTAAACCCATAATCAATCTTCTTCTCCTGCATCATTTAATCACATCTTCCTCTATAAATTGAGCCATTAACAAAATCTCTAAGCCTAATGAGTTGGAACTCAGTGTAGGAAATAAGAGATAAAGTTAATAACACAATAAATTCCTATTTTTCTCTGTTGCTTCCTTTCTTCATCAACTCTTATACCTGATTTGAGTAAATTGAAACTCTGAATCATATCACTTCTACTGTGCATATTTAGATTCCACTTCCCCTTGGATCATATCTCCCTAAAACCTAAAACAATTGAATCATCTTTTAACAAATTTTATATACATATGGAGAGGGGAACTTCTGGAATCTTCAAGAAGAGGTTTGTGGTTGATCCTGATGGGTAAAACCTTCGATTATTTCTTGCAGAGCATCACACTCTTCTCTTGATTCTTCTAGCTGCATAGCCAACATCAACTACTCTGGCCATATGACTAAGAATTCATTACTCAAATGCTAAGTCTTTTTCTGATATAATGATTCTGCAGGCCTGGCCTATATCACCATTTGGGGTTTAAACCCACTATTATACAATTTCGTCTTTAATGTTCCACAAAAATTCTATTTTCATTGATTCCTTCTCTGAACAAGAATATCTTTTATTTCCATCTCCCTTGCTTCTTCCACCATTTCAAGGATCGTCCTCTTTCCTCTACTTCATGTAGTGTCACGTGACATGTAAATTTTTCAATGCATTCTATGTTTTTTTACTTTTGTCATATTTCTATGTTTCCACCCTATTTTTCATTGGTGGTGGGTCCTCTAGTGAACATAAATTCTTCTTACTCACAGTTGTATTGTTTCCTACCTTTTCCTCTAAATTTGTTCATGTTCATTCTTAGAGGGAAGTTGTGAATGTGACTGATACATCTTTCATTCAGCTTCATGTGACTCCCCTGAGGCTCTGAGTCTATTCTCCAACTTACCACTTTTTCTCGCAATGTAATATATTTCTTAATACCTCACTGGATTCAAGATTCTCTTTCTGGGCTCCTTTTCCTTTCTCGCATTCTTCTTACTACAATTTATTTCCAAATTCCATTGATTGGAACATATGAGATATCTTCTATTTAAGGCATACCTCATTTCATCATCTCTTAGACAGTATGTTCATGCATCTTGAGTTCTTCCTCAGACATTGAGCTCTTGAGCATCCTGAAACATATTCATGGTGTGTCCCATTCTTCCACTGTAATAGCATCTTATGAATTCTTTCCTCTGAGAGACTCTTCTCTCTGATTTCTCATGATGCTTCTTCTTATCCCCAAATTTATCAAAGTTTCTTTTTTCATAGCCTGAAATGTATTCCAGAGCCTCTAGACAAAAGATTGATGTGTGGCCATGAATCCCACAGAAATAACACATGTTGTCACTACATTAGGAAACTGTCATCTTAGGCCAATCTCTAACTCCTACAGGTTTTTCATCACTACTAGAACTACTCACGACTCACATTATATCATGAATGGGAGGGGATTCATCAAATCTAATGCCAAATTTTCCCAAACTATATGGTCTTTGAGCTGAGAAAATATTTTCTTGTTTCTCTTTAGAAATCTCATATTTCCTTTTCACTTTATCATTAACTTTCGAAGGACAATTGAATAGTAAGTGTAGTGCATCCTTCAACTTAGGTTTTCTGTTGTCCTTTGATATCTCCATTTCTTTCTTGGATTTCTCTTTTACATCCTCCAATTGTTAAATCTTCTTATTTTTTTATTCAAGTTGATCATTAAGTTCTTTTCTGAGATTTTTCCATCTACTCAACTCATATTCTAGTTCTTGTGTGAGCTTTTCCACCATGTCACCTAGCATCATTACATTCAATTTTTTCTGAGAAATAGATTCAGAGACAGATTCATTCTCTTGTTGTAGCCTCTGATTCATCTGAACTTCTTTAGATAACTGTGTTTCTAGATCATCATTTGTGGCTTTCAGATTCTGAACTACATCTGACTTTTGATTCTCTTCAGAATCACCAGCCTTTTGTTTTCCTTTCATTTTAGCCATCTTTTGAAGTAATTCACCTTGAGAATCATTCTTCTCCATTAGTTTAGTAGCCACATCAATAATCCTTTGATTTAATCCTCTTAGCTTGTTGACCTCAACTTCCAATACTTGGATCCAGATATCTTTAGATTTGACTTCTTCATCCAATTTCTGACCCAATTTATTTTTCATGTTGACAACATCTACGGGTGGCATCCTTCTTGAAACTTCTTTGTCATAAGTTTTTTTGGTATCTCTTTGAAAATCATGTAAATAACTTATTCCTATATCATTATTGAGTGAATCAATCTTTTCTTTATCAGATTCATCAAGGCCTTCTTTCAGTAAGCTGTTTGATTCTTTTAATTGAATCACACTTTTTCCATAAACACTTCCACACTGAGGAATACCGCCTAACTTCTCACTCTTCTTTGATGTTTTTTCCTTTGCCATGGCACACTGAGATAAGATCAGTCTGATTATTTAACCACACAGATCGACTACACCAAGTCGAAGCAAACAAATCTGATAAAAGAAACCTTCCCTCTCATACCAATTGTGAGGACCAATAGAGGCCTATATACCCTGAGAGGGGGGGGGGGTGAATCAGGGTATGAATATTCTTTTTCAAAGTTCTTCATAACCCACTAGATCTTGACCTCTTTATTACAAGGGTCACTTTGTTTGCACTTGTGTGTTTATTATGATCACTTATTTTCTTCTTTATCTGATGATGTTTCTTTAAATGTAATGTAGGGAAGTAAGCAGGAAGAGACAAATATTTTTACTTGGTTCACCCTCACTGGGATATGTCCAAGGAGAACATGCCGACAAGTCTCCGGTCTTACCAAATTCCACTATTCTTCACTAGATGTGGATAAAAAGAATCGGGAAGAGTCACTCTGTCCCAGGCTCACAGCCTTTACAAGGTTTAATGTTAACTCACTGCTTTCCCAAGGGTCACTCCCTATTTATCTCTCTCTTGCTCACTGCCGGTGGATAGGATCACCTTATTTCACTTCCTTTTCTGACTGCTCTATAAAGGATCAACTTAAAATTTATAGACCAGTTGGTCTCTTCATTATCTCTAATTAATACATCCTCAATTGTATGTGGATGCTCTGTTGAATTACAACTCTCACCCGTAGATGAATTTCACTATGCACCGAAGGTATCAGGAAATCTTCCAGCTATCACGCACCACTGAATAGCCACTGTGAATCAACCTTACTTGGTGTGCAGGTCTATCCCAGCACGCAAGTATCGGCACGCAAGTCACAACTGGTGTGCAGTTCTGCCTCTGCCACCTGCATGACACAATCTTCTATAACACCTGCGCGACTCAATCCCTTTTAAGTCCAATACAATATTGTCGTGCAACTACCAACCAACACGTATCTTCAAACACTAGAACGCAAGTCCACCTGCATGACCACACACCACCTATGCGACCACCACATCTGCCCGGCGGGAGCTCTGATTTTTCTAAGTGTTGAAATCTGTTAAAAATGACGAGGGGTGGTCCAGTATTTATAGGCATTTGGTCAGGCTACGCGATGGCGTTCAAGTCTACCCTCAGCGTGCAAGTATTGGTGCACAACTCTATGCCCCTACAAGTCACTTGTGCGACCCTCATTCCTTTTCCATATTTCAAAGATGTAATCTCAAAAAACATATGGCATGCAACTTTCCATTCCTCTGAGGCACCGGCACGCAAGTCCTTTCATGGAATGAAAGTCACTTGCGCAACCACAACAATACCTACGTGGGCCTCTTTCTTTTTCCATATTTTGATTCTATGATCATGAAAAACATATGGCACATATGTTTCTTCTACTTCAAGTCAATGGCGCTCATGTCCCTTTTCCAAAATCCACTTGTCTTCATTTGTCGATTTTCAGTTTCAAAAATTTGGCAAACACTGGAAAACGGCACCACCTTGTATTTGTTATTTTTGTTCCACCTCTAGATCATCCATTCCTTTATAAATGTTCTTGAATCAAACATGGATCATTGAACACAGCTGTTGAACTCGACATTCCACCATGAAATCCCCTTTGTCAAAAAATTTGTATGTCATTGTTTTTCTTTGTCAACAATCACAGAACAGTTCTCCAAATTGTCAAAAAACACAATCACCTCAAAAATACTTCAATGATGCGTTGAAGGATATTTTACCAACAAGGAAAACCAGATCAAGATTTTAACATATCAGTGGATCCACCTCTTAATTATGTGATGAAAAATGTAACAAAAACTCTACTAATGAAAATAAGTTTCATGATTTTGTTGACGATGGAAATCAAAATTTCTATAGTGTATGTTTCAAATATTAAAAAATTTATTTTCTATTAATGTTGTACCAAATCAAATGCCTATGTGGAATTACGAATAATGTAATATCCATGATATTGGAATTTTTTCATGATATATTTCCGGATGAAAACATCCACGAGGCATTTTATGTTATTAAAAATGTTGTTAACATGGTTGGTTTGAATAATAAAAAATACATGTGTGTCGCAATGATTATATGATTTATTGGTGAGAGGATTCAAGTAGATAGGATTGCAAAAAATGTTCTTCTTCTAGATGGTAGTCAATGGGTGATGCTGGAATTCTGAATCAACACACTATCACGAAGAAGATGAAAAAGAACACACCTAAAAAGTTTTTTCAATACATTACATTAAATCCTCAATTACAATGATTATTCATGTCATTGAAAACATGCAAACCCATGATGTCGAATTTGGTAGATAATAAAAATGATGGGTTAATGCGACATTCATGAGATTCAAAATTGTAAATGGAATTTGATTCATTACATACATATTTCTCAGATGATATTCCGAATGTTCTATTGGGATTGGATGCTGATAGATTCAAACCATTTGGGACTTTGATAACTAGTTATAACATTTGGCTAGATTTTTTCATCCCTTACAATCTGACTTTGAGGATATGTATGCAACAAATATCATTTATCAATTTGATGATTATTCTTGGAAAAAGATTCCTAGAAAAGATATTGATGTATTCTTCCAGACATTAATGGAATAATTACAATAGTTATGGAGCAACATTGTTGAGAAATTTGATGCATCTTTGATAAAAATGTTAAGATTTCATGCACCATTATTGTAGATCATTAATGACTTTCCTGACCTTGGGAATTTATCTGATTAGAACACTTACAAATTATTGGATTTCCCTATTTTTATCATTTATTTTGAGCCCCAACGGCTACCTCATAGTAGAAAATGGTGCTTCTTGTTCCATAAATTATTTCTCAAAGCATCTCATAGATTTCAGTAAAAGCAATAAAAGTATAACTATTTCATTGATTATAGACCACCTCCAAAGTTGGTAACTAGTTCTGAAATATTGAAACAACTTGGAAATGTTGAAACCTAATTTGAGAAGGATCATAATTTGAATGATAGCCAAAAATAGGTTTGAAGTGCCTCATCAAGTGAAATCAGAATGCTACAATGGATGAAATGAAGTATATTATTTAAACTTCCTTATTGGGAATTTAATTTATTGCGGCATAATCTTGATGTGATGCATATTAAGAAGAATTTATCTGACAATTTGATCTTCACATTGCTTTATGAGGATGGAAATTTGATGGATTATCCCAATGATTAGAAAGACTTACATGTAATGAACATAAAACGCGATCTCTATCCAGATGAAAATTAAAAGTATTCTCATGCTATTTTTCAATGAACAATAGGGATAAAGATACACTTCTTCAAATTTTAAAGCATGTGAATGTATTATATGGGAATTAAAGTAACATATCGAGGTGTGTTGGCTTAAAGAATCATATGTCACATGGATTGAAAATTCATGATTCAAAAATTCTTTATTTACAGAAGTTACTACTATTGGCATTACATACATTATTACTTGAAAAAGTTACTATTGTTGTACTCGAATTCTGAACATTATTAAAAAAACTATGTGAGAAATACATAAATCCATTTGAGCTTGAAGACATTAAGGAGAGGTTTTTATTGACACTTTGTGCAATGAAGATAATCTTTCATCCGTCCTTTTTTACTCTCATGATGTATTTAACAGTGCATTTTTTAGGAAGATATATTAGGAGGGTCCAATTATTATCGATGGATGTATCCAAATGGGAGGTATATTATTTATATTTTTTCAGTTATTTGAACAATTTTTTGAACATAATTAAATACATTATTATTTTTGTTTATTTTATATCACAGATATCATGGGAATTTGATATTATACGTGAGAAATAATGCTCAACGACAAGGCACTATTGGTGAAGGAAATTCGAAAGAGGGGTGTCTTACCATTTGTTATAGATACTTGGATGTCATTGAGACATGATTTATTCATGTTGGATGTGTTGAAGACACGTAGAATCAATCTCAATTAAATGGGTAATGAAAAATATTTCCTGTTATTGGCTGATCAATTTGGATGACCTCAAATGTTACACTGACTTAAATGGAATTATTACTGGCACATAGATATGTGCTTCTGAATAGTGAAATTTCAGGTCCACTTATTAATGATTTTATGATAAAAATAATGATACAAATGAGATGGTGAACTCAAAATGATAATGATATTAAAATATATATTAATAAAGAACTCTTAGAACTGTTTTCATGACCTTTAAGTTCCTATATATTTCAATAAATATGAATATTAAGTTGACACATATATTTTTTAATTAAAATAATGTATATTTCTTTTTTAGATCATGAACAATGATACTCGAGTATAGTTGTCATTATATTTGACTTTTATTTCTTGAGGTCCTCTAAAATAAGTTATAATGTTTGACGCTTACAATGCGAATGGATTTTGATTTCGTATAGTTGATCAAAAAACAGTTTCAAAACACCAAATAGTTTTCTATTTACATTTTCTGAACTAGGGTTCTATGGAAAGCTAACCGATATTATTGAATTAAAATACCAAAATTATTTCTCAGTTGTTTTATTCAATTGAAATTGAGTCGATATTATCAGAGGTGTCAAAAGATATTCCTTTCAATTAACTTCTATCATCATCTCTTGCTTCATTGATGTTGGTGATCATGAACTGCATGATCCATATATCTTATCATCGTAAGGAAAAATGCTATATTATGTGAATGATGTTGTGGATAAAAGGGGGGAATGTAGTTTCTCATGTAAAACATAGAGATTTGTATGATATGGGTAATGAAGTGGAATATTTGGATTCTGAAATTGGATCTCATCAATAATATGAATTAGTTTTAATTGTACATCATATTATTGAAAATGTTAGTCTAGAAAGAATGAATGAAGTGGATGAAGTAATGGAGTCGGAAACTGACCTGATTGAAGGAGAAAATGATTGCATGTACAATTATTCATTCATTTAGAACCCACTTACATTATATGTGAAATAATTCGTTATCATTGTTATCTATATTTTTTTGTTAGTACTGTTCATTTGTTATCAATTTGAATTTTTTTCTGCATTTTTTTTGAAATATATGTTTAGAAATTTATTTTATTTTATTAAATGACATGAATTGAAGGGAGGAAGTGATATATTGTTTCTATGAATACTACGACAAATGATGATCCATATGTCTCCTTCCCAACAACATATGAGACACCATCCAACTTCCCCCTACACCATATCCCCCAACACCATCTCTCACACTCTCTGTGAGTGTCCCTTCAGAATCTCAGTCATCGTCTATCGCTTCAGAAGCCTCAATAGTGGGGGAGAGGCACGTTGCTTCTATTTCTTAGCGGGGATACTGGAGGTCGAATTTTATTGGTAAATTTTTTAATATTAATAACATTATTGAATTTTTTTTATACTAACTGTTTTTTCATTAAAGATGGAAAAAATGAAACTGTGGGGAAAAATATAAAAAGAATATATGTATGGAATATGACCGAAGAGAAGATAGTTGTCCCATTTGATTCATATGGGGTCCCTATAGATGATTTCATAGGATTAATTGGCTAGATTTTTGGCCTACTGGCCGCATAGACCGTTTCCCTTTCTATTTAATATGATTATTAGAGGCATATGCTTGCAAGTAGAAAAAATGATGTTTCTGATTACCATATAATGGTTATTTTAATACATTATTGTGTAATTAATTTTTATGTTATTAATATTTTCAAAATGAATTTCTGTGTATATATATATTTCCACTTTACAGTGGCTAATGTGATAGCACAAAAGTGGAAAATGAAAAATTGTGGGAAAATGGAAAAAATTTAAATGGAGATTGTGGGGAGATGTCAACGATACTTCGTTGACCACCCAACATATGTATGACAAGCTACCCAAAGGGGTACCCAAAGAGCAATGGAATGTTTTTGCTGATAGACATCATGATGAGAATCAGATGGTATTTAAATATATATTTCTATATTAATCTCATTTTAAATTTATTCATGTATATGAAGAGGATATGTCTTTGAATACATTATTATAAAATTTAATTTTATTTATTTTAGGAACCTTTAAGAATGAATTCATAATGTTGGGATAGTTAGGTCATTCATCACACTGCGGAGTCAAAGTTTTTTCTAGAATCCGATGTACTATGTTAATCTATTCATTAGTTTAAATATTTATAACACAATGTTTTTTTAATATGTTAAATTTTTTATTTATGTATTTTAATGCAGTCACAGAGTTTAGGGCACGAAGCATCCAAAAAAATTGTGGTTTAATGTTCACCCAAAATCTGATGGATGATTTTTTATTGTACATGCCATATATGTTGGGGTATGAACTCATTTTTCATAATAATAACATATTCTCAGTTTTTACTTTTTAAATATATATTGTTTATAATATGATGGAACATTGATTTATAGTTAAAAATTAGTGAACATAGGGATTCCAAACATGTTCATTCCTACTCAGTATCCTAGTATTAGCAGGTTGATAATGTCCTTGGGAAGGAGTATCCTAGTAGGGTTTGTGGGTTTGGTTTGGGACTTGTATCATTTACGGTCTTTGGCAAGCCAGGAGGTATTGTAGTTGCATCAACTCCTGGTTGTAGTCAGTATATACCCCAAGATACTCTAAGAGATATTATTTCCCTATGAAACACATTTCATGAAACGGTGGATCAGATATCGGCTTTGCAGTAATCTTTGATTGATTTATTTCAGAAGATGACCAGATATGCCCCTGGTTGTATTGCATCGACAAGTGGTGAGAAAGTAAATCACAAGAAATCAAATTCATTTAGTTTAAAAACATTTATTGATTTTAAGTTTAAATAAAAATATACAATAGTATTTAATTTTCAATATAATGTTCTGCCAGGTGGTATGAGGAAGTAAAGATGGAGGTAGAGAGGGTGACAAGATGTGATCATCATCATACCGTGATTAGTTGTATTGTTGATATGTTGGACAAATATGACAACAATCGGTTTGTATATGTATCATGTGTGACACAAAGTTTCTACCAAAAATTATCAGGACCTAATATTTTCTTGATTTCTCAAGTTTTCTTTTATGTATTTTATTGATTTATGGAGTTTACTTTTATGTCTTGATATGTCGAGTGTGGTATGCACCATATATGTTGATTCATTATTGTCATGAATCATTTTTTATGACTCAATTTTCCTAAATTTATTGATTTTTTCCCCAAGGATGAACGATCAACCTACATATTGATTTTCATGGGAATATATAATTTTGTAACTCACTTAAACTTTTTTTAGTTGATATCCCTTCTTTCATCCAATTTTATAGTATTCTCTTCTCATGTTTTATATTGTCCATGTGATCACTCCCACTTATGGTTTCCTCTTATTCAAAATAGTTTTGATAATAATGTACAAATATCTGTTGAACACTTGAGTGTCTTGATCATTTTTAGATAGAGGGACTATCCACTTAATTAATAGTAGAATTCAAAAATATTTGTTTAACACTAGAGTGTCTTACACTAACAAAATTTTTATCTCCTAAAAAGATTCATCCAATTTCTAAAATCTATAATACAATCTTGAAGCATTTGATATATGGTTTGGATCATCCTTCCTGACTAAAAAACGATCTAAGGATTAAAGTTTATACACAACATCAACTATCAACTCATAGACTTCTATTATAATTACCAAAACAATGATGTAAAACAGGTCAGCCATGGGTTAATATCCCACTTCAACTATCAACTCTGACACTCAGTGATAATTTTTGGACAAGTCAATAAATGGGAAACAAAGCCTTCAATGACTCTTACAATGGAGGACCACCATAACATCAAATTTTCTTTATTATAAATCATGGTAATCCCTAAGTGAACATCCCACTTCAACGCATTATAGGATCTCATAAAATCAACTCTCACAGAATACGTGACCATTAACATGCTATGAACTATAAACACTCCATGTATATCAAAAATGATTCCTGAAATAGTTTCACATTTTTCTAACCTATTGCACATCCTGATACATTCCATAATAATATTTTAACTTATGTTTACTTGTTTAAAAAATGAATAAATTATCTCTAAGGATACCCACATTTCGTCCCCTAAACCCTCAACTACATCGACCAAATAGTCATACATTGATGATACGATCTTCTATCCAGCTAATGACATTTTTTCTCCCATAGCGTACATTTTCTATCCCATTTCATTTACCACTACATTTCAATTAGTATTGGAATACAATTTATCGATGTCGAACATGTAAAAGTACTCTATGAAATTCACCCGATAAAGATTATCTCCACGCATTGGAAAAATATTATAAACACTATATGTGCCAAAGTACCGAACAAATCATTCTCCTAAAAGGTTCTATCACGATCATTTCAATGCATGGACTAAAACTATAAACTAAGATACATTATTATAGTATTTCAACTTGTGGGTTAAAATATAATGACCCCCGAAGTGACAAATTTATCACTCTACATCAAAACATATCCTATTATAGAACCTAATGCATTACATTTCACAACATGTCCAACATTAGGCTCCCGAATGCTTAGAATCCGAGTTGATATAAACCACTACTTTAACACTATGGAAACTTCCTCACAATAGTATGTATAATAAAATGACAATCCATTCATGGTAACTGTGGTCATTGAAAATTCTAAGTGAGAGATCTCCAAAATGATCCTCCTTTAATTCCAATACAATAAAAAAACATCAACTACCGATTACATTCCTCGGTTATGACAGATACACATATATATCAACATACTCGAGATCAACGAATATCTCGTATTGCGAATCCACTGTATTCAAAAGTGACATGTCACATATTTAGAATAAATTTTATGTACCCAAATCAGAATAAACATATTGCCTGAATGGCCAGAACGCCTTCATAATAAACATAATTTTCATGTATCTATCATGTAATTCTTAGAAAAATGATGCTCTTCTGGTTTTTTTTGTATGTGGGATTTATGGGCATGTTATATTGGAAACCCTTTTTCTTAAAAAAATTGGTACGGGGGCTAAAAAACCAGCTACTTTTTTTGTAAATCAGACTCTAGCGGTAGTTTTAACTTCTGTGAACTAAATGTATTATATTTAGAGGCAGTTTTAACTACCGCTACAATTTTGATATTTTGCGATCTCCATCGGTTAAATATGCCTCTACATACAATAATATATCAGCAGTTAAAACAACTACTAAATAAATTTCATATTCCATTATTATTATTTTGGGTTATCTTGGTTGTAGAGGAGGTTTTATCGGTGAAAATGAATTATTTTTCACATCGGTTTTAACCACAACTATAAAAATTCATTTTTGACATTAAAACCACTTCTAAAACCATAAAAACCCACCGCTAAATGCGTCCGCTAAAACGGTTATAATAAACCGATACTAAATCGAGTAAACCGCCATATATTGTATGACGACACATAATTTAGTGGTGGTTTCTTGAAACCACTGAAAAATCATATTTCGGTGGTTTAATCCACTTCTATATAAAAAACAGCTTCGAAATGGTCATTTTCATATAGTGTACATAAAATATATGAATTTTTTTGATAGATATCACCATATATCCCTTTGTTTCATTTGTAATAATATTTTTTTGGATTCTAATCATTTATTTGGTTTATAAATATTGAAATTATAATATTTATCAATGAAATAATTGATCATATAATAATTAAGTATGATATGAAATATGGAAAAATTTTAATTCAAAGTTTTTATCCACACAATTGAGATAGTTTATGTGATAGTTATAACCAATGAATATTGTATAGATTAACATTTAGTTTTAATGTTTTGTATAAATTTTGAGATCATTTAATGGAAGTGGGTGATTGTTGGATATATGTACAAGATCATAAACCATAACATTGTTAATGTTAAAAAATTTATGTTTTTGTTATTTATTGTTTATATACACCACATCATCAAGTTCATCGTGAAATTATATGATTCCTCATTTTTATTTAGAATATATATTTCATTTAACCAAATTATTGTATTATTTTTAAGTATCTTAACCATTAATATAATGATATATTTATTATTAATAGAAGGAAAGATTGTTTTGAAATAAATTAATGAATTCAGTATATACTATAAATGTTAGAATTGATGAAGATAAACATTGTACAATTTCATAATTTAGATATCATATTAACTCCATGTGAAAAAATTCAATAAATGGTATTGTTCTATATAATTTATTTTCAATAAACTCATTTTGATACAATTTTTCATTATTAAAAATTATAAATATAGTTTTCATCATTTTCCCATCATTTAAATTGGAGGAGTTATTAATATTAAATTTAAGAGTGAAATATATCCTAGAAAATACTTCAATTATTACATTTTAATGGTGGGTAACTATAGAGGAAAATACATGTTGGTAGTTGGTGAGGCTTCCCCATCAACATTTCTAATTATAAAACAGAATATAGAAATATTTTGGTCAAAATGGCTTATTTTTCATTTTATTCTCATATTTTATCTCTTTATAAAAAATATTTTTGGGTTTTGGATTTTCTTAAACTACATTTTGGGTATAATGATTTCCAAAAATTCCCTACATCGAAATATTCTTGTACTTTTCCTTTCTAATCTCTCATAGTAGTCCATAAAAAATTGAATAAATAGAAAGGATATTATTAACACCATTTATATTTTATTTTAATTATGAACTATATAATAAACATACCCAAACTTTATAGAGAATGTCAACAAGTAATTATTTCATGAGAAGGATCCCAAGTATCTGTAAATGACCAAAATAACAGAATATTTTTATTATATAAATATAGATAAATGGAATAATATTAATCATGAACTCAAATAATTATATACATAATTTATATATTTTAAACGAAGACATATATTGGAGAACTATATGTTAGGGGTAGATCTTATAAAATGATTTAATATAGTTATTCAATTCCTAATTTATAAATTCATAGTAGCCAGTTCGAGGTATGATATATTTTAAGAATTCTCCAGAAAATACTTGTATGAATATTTATCATCCCATGTATGATTAACAACATGTTTTATAGAAATGATATCCTCCTGAACATGATTATTATAATTTTATTTGATTTAAATAATTAAATTATAATTCCAATAGAGATAATTAAATCTATTTAAAAAATCCTCTTTAACAATGGATCGTAGAATTTAGTTTGATTTTTTATTTGGAATATAATTTTTAAATGTTTTATTTGAAACTTTATTCGACATTCAATAATGAATTTTATTGGAAACTTTAAACAAATTAATTTTCCTATTTTGGTGAAACATGATCTATATTTCACTGTACCATGATCCTGATTTATATTTTACCAGAAATAAAAACTATTTATACTAAAAAAAATTATATTTTAATTCAATGAAACTCTATGATGGTTAATAAGGAAACATTGTATCCTATATTATTTTTATTAATCATTAATTTATACCACTATAAACTAGTATTAATGGACCACTAAGTGAAGTGGTAACCAAATTTTAATAATGAATATCTATTATCCATTGGGTCTAATATTGAATAGATCATGTTTATATTGCTAGTGTTGGATTTCCTAATTGTTTGTATTTATTTCCCATTGATAATTAAAAAATACCCATTTTATCTATTCCATCAAACATGAGTTTAGAATAGGAAAAATATTTTTCTTGATAGAACCATGTGCTTCATGTATAAAAAAATAATGATGTTAAAATTATTGATTTTTAATTTTTTACTCATTGAATAATTATTAGTTATTTGTTTGGTTTTTATTTTTTATTCCCAGTATTATTGTCTTTATTATTATTTGGATACATTTATAATTGTATAATATTGTTTCAATAATTTTTCCATGTGTAATATGTCCCATACACACACTATAATGAAAGATATATAGTTTACGAAAAGGACTTGTATAATTTCTTATAAGATGGAACACACAAAATATATGGTGGATGACTCATAAGTTTTCACTTACATTAAAGTGAATCCTACACTAATGAATGAATGAATAATACATTGCACTAAAATGAATCACATGGAAAATGAATAAGATAAAATTAAATATACACAGAATGAATCATATGCTGAATGGAATGAATCATATTGTAATTACGTTAAAATGATCAAATATTATAATCAATTTTTCCATAACTCACATATTTGAAAAATCATGATGGGTCAAAATAATGACTGTGTTTTTCCAAAAAAAATTTATTGATAATTTTTTAAAATTTATCATTGCATTTAAATGCATTTATAATACTTCCATATCTTATAAAATTGATGATATTCCTATTAAAAATGTGAGTATTTTGAAAACTAGAAATGTAATAGAAACCATATAAGAAGCATATCATCGATAAAACATATTTTTGAATATACATATGGTGACCATAAAAATGTCTATACAAAGAAATAGACAAGAGAAGTCAAGACAATGTATTGGTGGAAACCATTCATCAACATTTCATTAAGATGTAACTAAATATATAGAGTACATGAGATTCAATAAAAAAACTTGATTAATCCCTATAATATATAATCCAATATCTTGAATTACTATGTTTAGAGAATCCAATGGTTTGGGAATATGTAGATTATTACTGGGATCTGTGTATCCATCGCCATTATTATCATTATGACATCTACAGACTAATATTATATAACACACCCCCTTGGATGTCATAATTTCATTAAATATTATATAATTTCACAAAAAAATTAAATGCGAAAAATAAGTGAAGATAATGTAATTGAATTCTATTCTATGTCTCCTCATTAATAACATTACTAAGAAAACCATGTTGGAGAATCCTGATGAAGGGTAAAATATTGTAGCATTACCAAATCTACATTATTTCATCATTTATTTATTTATTTAGGACTTCAATCAATAATAATTGTTAATTATGTACTAAATACAAGGGAAAAATAATATCGATTATAATTAATGGTCTCTCTAAAAATTATTTCTATGGGGGAAGGCCATCAATTTACAGTAGTTACAAATAAAAATAATAATTCATATCTCCTATATATATCCACAATGTTGTATTATTTCCTCATTTAAAACCTCATCAAGAAAAACAATTATCTGGAAACCCTTAAATAGGTAAAAACATACAATAACCTAATTTCCCTGTTGTGTTAATTGGAGAAATTTCACTAAGGGGGAAATAGTAAAATGGATACATCTCACACATGCAATGGTAATCAATAAATAATTTATTTAAATAATGCCCATGATAAATTCATAACTATAACATTCAGTTTTGTGTTTTGGAATAATTTATACCCTTAATATTTCAAATAATATGGAAGAACATTACCTAGTACAATAATAGGATTTATTGTTATTTATTAAGTACATATGAATATGTACAACCATGTACTTCTGGAAAGAATAATTTTTTCATCTATATTTAATCTTTCTTTAATAATAGAGTTCATCATCAACCATCAATTTATGAAATACTCATCATAGGAAGACATTTAACAGTCAAGGGTATTTTCATGAATTTGTAAAGTCAATCGAAAATTTATGATTTGAAGTTCTCGATGATTAATGCAAAATACTTTGAATTCTTTTTAATTTTATGATTAAATTTTTTAAATTATAGAAATAATATTAATGTGGTTTGATGTTTTTAAAAATATAATACTAATATAATGAATAAAATAATTTATAAAAAATTAGGATGATAAATTCAATTTTATATTCTTACTTATCTAAATATGGACACATGAAGTACATCTAATTTAGATCACCGTATAATTTAATATATCATGTTAGACTTTTGTAGTTTTAAATCTGCTTCATTCATTTTAAACCATTCATGGATATATATATAGATGTCATAATCAATAAAATATGACAACATTAATTGTAAATGTTACAATATTATATAAACGTACAAATATAAAAGGAATAATATCACGTATAATAAACTTAGTGGTATTAAATAGGAATTTTAATATGGATAGTAAAATTTAAATTATTATATATTAAACATATCATATGTGTCACGACCAGCCTCCCCGGGCCATGAACCTTGTCATCTAACCCCATGGGTCTCCTGTAATATCGTGGTTGCCTTCCCAGCACAACATAGAACATTACTCACTTGGGTTGCTTATTAGAATAATGACTATCCCCACAGGACAACACATGTACTTTCAGTGTGTTTTGTCCTCACTCACACACACCCTTGGAAACTTCCCAGAAGGTCACCCATCATGATTACTACTCCAGGACAAGCATGCTTAACTATGGAGTTTGGATCAGAAAGGCTCCCGAAAAAATGTGCACCTAGTTGACATGGGTAGTAACAATTAGCCTTTTAAGTCTCACTTTTCTAGGGGTGTTACATTATCCACACCATTAAAGCACAACGCCCTCATTGTGGATCCCGAGCCTCAAACCCTGGTAGTGCCAAAGCACTTCCGACTAGGTATTGTCTCTAATACCATTTGTCACAACCCGCCTCCCCGAGCCATGAAGCCTGTCATCTGACCCCATGGGTATCCTGTAATACCTTGGTTGCCTTACCAACACACCATAGGCTATTATGCCCTAGGGTCGCTTATCAGACTAATGACTCTCCCCACAGGCCAACACATGTTCTTTTAGTGTGTTTTATTCTCACTCATACACACCCGGGGATACTTCTCAGAAGGTCACCTATCCTGATAACTACTCCATGCGAAACATTCTTAACTATGGAGTTTAAATCAGATAGGGAATCGAAAATAATGGTGCACCTTGTTGACATGGGTAGTATCATTTATCCTTTAACGTCTCACTTTTCCAGGGGCGTTATATTTGTTCTTTTACGCTGGTTGTTCGTTTGGTTTTTTTAAGTTAGTGGCTATGTGTTCTTGGTTATCGTTTGCTTGTTTCAGCTTGTTGGCGAGGTAACCCTGCAACCCCACAATCATCGCCTTGTGCATGCTTGTGCGCCTGGGCATGGTGTATTGTGTTGTCGTGTCGAAGTTGCGACTCGAGGTAGGTCCCCCAATGCACTCGCCTTTAAATTCAGAAATTTATAATTGATTGATATTTTATTAATTTTAATTAATGAGAAATAATATAAGATAATTAATTTTTATATGATTATTTTGTGTAAAAAGAGCCATTTGTTTTATACACGACACTTGAAATATTTTCATGACGAGCAGACACCCAGTAGTGAAAGAATGCACATTTTCCCTTTAAACATAATTCACTGAATTTTAAATGTAGTTCTAGTATTAAAGATAAATGATTTCTTCTGAACAAGTGATTTGGGTTTTCATAAGAAATGAGGTTTTTCTATAAAATTGGTGAAGGCTTGTTTTGCACTTTAATAAAATTAATTATTTTGGAAAACCCACTCATGGGTGATCTTTGGTGTGCGTTGATTGTGTGAGATGTATGTGATGTTTGTGAATTCGTGACAGATTGATTTATATTGTGGACGCACCCCTTTTTATTTCATGTGTTGACATGGGAACCTAGTATTGTGAGTGAATCATCTGAGAATGATTGTTGCACTACTTTAGATTACGCACTGGCTAGTGGCCCCATATCAGGGGAATACTGAGTTATTGCTGCTATAGGGATTGTGCCCCTCGGTTAGGCCATGTAGGTCTATACCGAGCGTTAGGGTGTTATAACGTCATCGAGTTAAAGCATGCTTTCATGATGAGTCACATTTATAGTAAGTTTTCGATTGTTCACGATCTCCAAAGTCCGAACCATGTTTCAATTAGTGTTTATATGTATGTGGAGGATGGTTGAGAGGTATAGTTCGGTTGCTGACCCTTGTGTGCCACTTTTTCCACTCCCATGGGTGTGTGTTTTGTGTTATGTGTAGTTTTCATTTTTGGCTAATAACTAATGTTTGGTTTTCTAATTTTTCGCAAAATTTTTTTAAAATGCAAATCACATGTTCCTTTCAAACATTAAAAATTGTTTTTAAATTATTAAGGGCAATGGACTGATACTTGTTTTTGAAATGAAAGTGTGTTTGTGTGAAAACAATTATTTTTTATATTTAGTTCAAACCTGGAATTAGTGAATTTCTTTTTTTAAAGGTAGTGCTTTGGGAATAGATTTACCGGGCTAGCTTACTGAGTTTTAAAACACATTCCTATAGTGTTTTCTTTTTTTTAGTTATGCTGTAGGTTCCAGCTTCTATTTATTTTCCTTGAGCGTCGTTGGTGGTGGTATTGGTGGGTGACCCAAGGGGTCACATAGAGTTTTGGTCATGGTCAGGTTAGTAGCGGTGTGGGTTACTATATCTTTATTTTCATTTGTTCTATTTATTTCCGCTTCTTAATTTAATTTATTTTGAGCTAAACCATTTCCACCTGTTTACTTTTGATGCCCGACACTAGTTTCCAGCCCGTGGGAATCAAGAACGCTCTTCGGGCCATGTCGCGGACCGGCTCGGGTGACCGGTTCAAGGTCATCCCGGGTTGGTTCATGAAAAAATAGTATCAGTGGTGACCCTTGTTATTTGTGGTGTCTGGTAGATCCAGATTCGGTGTGTCGGGAAATGAGAGGTAGGTACGAGAATGATGCCATGAACCCTCCCCAGTTCCGAACCTCAAGTCTCCAGGGGTAGTCCGATAATTGAGTTATTGTCTCGTTCTGGTTTGTTTTGGATTGAGGGAAGACAACAGAGGTGAACTGATGTTAAATCATGATCTCACATAGAGTAATGACCCATGTGGAGTCCGGGTACATGGTTTGAATTCCTCCTAGTTGTTTACCCTTACTTGGAGCATGGCCCAATACCGTGTCGCCAGGTTATGTGTGACCGCTAGTCCCTCACTCCGGTGGTTTGATGCAAGTTGAGTTTTGTTCTCGTTCTGGTTGGTGTATGTACGTTTTTGGAAATCAAAAATGGTTTTTTGATAATGGGACTGATTTCTTTTAAAGGACTTTAAATTTATGAAATGGGTTTTAAAATTGAAATCCTTCAGTTTGGAAAACTGGTGTTTTCTTGTAAATTAGTCGGAAATGGTTTGGGGTGAAACCTCAGGTACTCTTTATGAATGTTTTCACATGTGATAGGATTTTTAGAAAGTGTGTGTTGGTGCGTATGAATGAAAGTGGATGAATACATGTTCAACAGTTCATGGGATTACCTGGGTGTGTTTGAAATTAAAGGCTTGACATTGTTTTCTAAATTGGATTTTAAAGAGGAAAACAGTTTTGGAAAGTGATTTTGGTTTGAAAAGTGTATTTGGTATTTTTAAAGTGTTCATGAAGGAAAGTGGTTTTAAAAAAAAGGTGGTTTAGGAATCTAAAATGGAACAAGAATTTTGGTTTGTGTTTGTGGTTTTTAGGTTTTTTTGAGATGGTTGTCTTTGGATGAGGGTACTTTATTTATGTTGCTTCGATTGATATTGGTTTTGGCTTGGTGTTATATATGTTGTTCAGAAATGCCGACCAGAATGGTCCCCATAGTTTTGATGAGTCATGCCCAGTTTTTGGTCATTCTCGGATGTTGTCTATCCTTCATGGTGATTGGAGTCTGTTAGAGATAGTGGAGTGGCATGAAGATGTCAAGTGCGTCTTCATGGTATTGGGAACTCCTGAAGCTGTTAGAGTGAAAGCTATTTTGGGTCTATTCGAAGGTCCATCTCTAGATGAGTAGGAGTTGTTCTCCCCACCATTACTATAATTTGGGATGATGTGGTATGTCTTTAAAGCCGTCTTCATTCAATGGCTTGTACTTGTGGAGGTGAAGATGAAGAAAATGGAAGAGCTCATGCGTGTTCAACATTGCTAGCTGACGGTGAAAGCGTATGTTGAACATTTCAAGGATCTTGTTTCTCTTTTCCCGGGGGTTGTGTCATAGGACTGGATGAAGACTTCTCCCTTCATCAAGTTTCTTCAACCAGAGATCAAGGAGCGAGTCCTCCTTTTTTGGGAGAATCACTTTTGAGAAGTTGGTGCATGAGTTGTTCTTAGCTGAGTTGGTCTCCAGAGCGCAAACGGTTGAAAATTCATCATATCTGGTTGCTCCTGAAGGTCCCCCATATGATGAGAAGAGTGTGTCAGGTGAATTTGTTTCTAAATAGTTCTCTTTAGTGGATCTAATTTCCAGTTCGTCGGACCATCTAATGGTGTACTGTCAGTATGGATGTTTAGGGCATACAAGCCATCATGTCACACCCCTCCAAAGACTTTCCATCATTGCAGGTGTCTAGGTCATCTAGAGAAGTTTTGCAGGAAGCGTCGCCTGAAGAAGATTCTGTAACCGGTGGAATTTCAATTCCTAAATGTGAGGCAGGAGATGCTTCATCCATCAGATCCCCATCCACGGGCCTCGAGGGGAAGCTCGCGCTCAGTCAGGAATTTCCAGGTATGTGAAGCCTTGGTTCGGGTTTTTTGTTCCATGTTGGCAGTGGAACATTTAATGTCTTTTCATTCTTTTTTATGCAGTTAATGTTATGACATTGTTGTAGGTCCATTTTTTTCGTGAAGTTGGGATGGAAGTGTTCGTTTGTAATCCAAACAGTCTGGTTTGTCTGAATTATGATTCTATGAGTCGTAAATTTTTCTTTAAAAAGTGTGTTTGAACCTTGTATTGGTTAATCTCAGTTTGGCAGTGTTTGTTTGGATATGTGAGGGCCTGCAGAGGAGTCTAGGCTTGCAGTTATGCTCGGGTTTACTGCTAGGGTTAAGTTCTGCTCGGAGGTTTTTCTCTAGTGTTCGGGCTTTCCGTGGTCTGAGTTGAGACTTCCATGTTTCAATAGAGGTGTTGTCTAGCTCATTCTATAGAGGTTTGTCTAGATCGGTTTGGAGTTCCTGTGTCACCCCCACCTTCTCAGGTTACTATGGTTGGGTGTTAAATTTCTGCATTAGTTGAGCTCTTGTGGTGGGGAGAACCCTCTTAAGTTCTCCTCTTCTCTCGTATTGTTGTTTCCCTTGGTTTCAGTCAGGCATGGATCATTGTTTTGTCTATTGATCAGTTGGGTGACATTCTGGGGGAAGAAAGTGTCTGTGGTGGTGAGAATTGTAACACATGTACTTTTTAATTCTTTTTTTTATTAATTCTTGGCCTTGGGTTCTCACGCCAAGGTCCGGGATGGGTCTCAAATTAAAATCTTCATCGTTTACTATTTTTACTTGGTTTCAGACACATGCACGGGCACCACATGATTAGCGGTAACCGCGCGGTCTCCCCAGGTGCTTGTGCGGGTTCCGAAGTGGACTGCGTTGAGGTAAAAAATTTGACTTCATGTTTTTTTCAAGGTGTACGTTCAGCGCATGGTTACCCAGTTTTCAGAATTTGATAATTAAATGGATTAAGATAAAAAAAAATTGATAATAATATTATTATTATTGTTATTTATTTTTATTATTATTGTTTTGTTTGTTTATTATTGGTATTTATATTGTTATAATTGTAATTTATATTATTTATATTATTATTTATATTATTATTATTAATATTATTATAAGAAATAATTTTAAAAAAAAAGATGGTTTGAAAACCCTAAAGTAGGGCCAAGACACCCCCCCCCCCCCCCCGTTTTCTCTTATGCGCGGCACAACGCGCCAGGCCCGGTGCCCCTCGTAGTCTCTCCTGCTACAGCCACCCTTCTCTTGCTCCGACAGTCCGACACCACCTCCCTTCTCCCTTTTCGACGGCCTGACGCCGCCACCCCACTCCTTTCTCTAGAGAATCGACCACCGCAGCCACTCCCTCCTCTCACTAGAACCCCCCTCACTCACATTTGGCCTCCGGCAACCGCCCCCATATCTAGCCAGTGCGACCGACTCTCCAGTGACCTTCTGCTATGGCAAGAACCCCTCGCTGCTGATTTTTTCTTCTAAATTTTGGGGCTTCAGGATGGGTCAAACCTAAATTCTTAGATTGATGTGCAGGTTGGTTTTTCTTGGGTTTTAGGGTGTGCAAAGAGTCCGCGAGGTCTCCATCCCCATCTTCGTGAAGTATCATCACATCCATGCTTGAATTGAGGTTGGAGAATCCTAATTTATCCTTTCCAATACATTATATTGACACTTTCATTCATCAAATTATTTATCTTATTTGATTTTCAGATTTATAATACCCAATATTTAGTCCATTGGTGAGATTATAATTCTATTTAATGTTTTTTAAATAATATATTTGGTGATTTAGTGAAATTTGATTATTTTGTGAAATGCTTGGACCATAAGTTGATTTGATAAGACTGTTTATTTATGATGTTGGTTAGGTGTGTATGATGGAAAGAATTTTTTTCGAGTTGGATTTGTGTATAAAAAGATATGGTATACTTCTCAAATCAGACTTATAATCTATTAAATTATTTATTAAATAGTTTGTATGCTACAAGCCTGGTTTTGAAAATGACTAAGGTGCACGTGTTTTTAAATGTTGATATCATCGTGTCGTGCGCTTTTTTCAGGTTGTTCAATAGTGTTTTCTTAAAATGGTATGTTAGATCATTAAAATGATTACTAATTTATTTTGGGGTTGTGTGGTTTTGGTAAACACATTGTGGATTTTAATGTGGTTTAATAAATAGTGTTGATGGCCCGAGTTGTGTTTTGAATTTATGTCTAGCTGGTTCTTTTGGGCGGGTGTTCGTTTGGTTTGTTCTAGGTCAGTGGCTATATGTTCTTATTTATTGTGAATTTGTTTCTGCGTGTTGGCGAGGAAACCATGTGACACCACCATCATCATCTTGCGTGTGATTGTGCGCCTGTGCGAGGTGTATTGTGTAGTCGTGTCCGAGCTACGACTCGAGGTAGTCCCCCCACTGCACTCGCCTTTATAATATTTCTCATTAATTAATATTAATAAAATATCAATAAATTAATAAATTATGAATTCAAAGGCGAGTGTAGTGGGGGACCTACCTCGAGTCGCAACTCAGACTCGACGACAAAAAACACCTCGCAAAGTAGCACAAGCACGCGCAAGCCGATGATCGCAAGTCACAGGGTTACCTCACCAACATGCTGATACAAACACATGATAACTAAGAACACATAGCCACTGACATAGAACAAATAAAACGAACTACCAGCACAAAAGAACCAGCTCGACATTAATTCAAAACACAACTCACGCCATCAACACTATTTATTAAACCACTTTAAAGTCCACAAAGTGTTTACAAACACCCCACAACACCAAAATAAATCACTAATCATTTTAATGATCAAACAAAACATTTTAAGAAAACACTAGTTCACAACCAGAAAAAAGCGCACGACACGATGATATCAACATTTAAAAACACGTCCACCTAACACATTTTCAAAACCAGGCGCGTATCATACACACTATTAAAAAACTAATTTAAAAGTATATAAATATGATTTGAGAAGTATACCACATATTTTCACACACAAAACCAACTCGAAAACCATTCTTTCCATCATACACACCAGACCAACTTTACAACTAAATAGTCTTATAAAATCAACTTAATGTCCAAGCATTTCACGAAATAATCAAATTTCAAAAAATCCAAAAATATATTTTTTAACACTTTCAATAGAATTATAAACTCTTCAATGGACTAAATATGGGGTATTATAAAGCTGAAAATAAAATAAGATAAATAATTTGAAGAATTCAAGTGTCAAAAGAATGCACTGGAAAGGATAAATCGTGATTCACCTACCTAAATTCAAGCGTGGATGCGATGAAAATTCTAGGAGATGGAGATCAAGACCTCGCAGACTCTTCACGCTCCCTAAATCCCATGAAAAACCAACCCGCACATAAATCCTAGAATCTAGGATCGACCCACCATGAAACCCACAAATTAAGAAGAAAAATGCACCGGCGAGGGGTTCGTGCCATAGCAGCATGTCCCTGGAGCAGCGGGTCGCACTGGCCGGACAAGGGGCTGTGGTCGGAAGCCAAACTCGAGTGAGGGGTGGTTCTGGTGAGATGAGGGAGCGGCTGGGGTGGTCATTTCAACGGAGCGGGGAGAGGGGTGGCGACATCGAGCTGTCAAAACGGGAGTGGGTTAGAGGCGTCAGGCCACCGGAGCAGGAGCAGTGTTGATGTAGCAGGAGAGGCTGCGAGGGGTGTGGGGTCAGGCGCGCTGCGCCGTGTAGAAGAGAAAACCGGGGGTGGGGTGGGGTGTCATGGCCCTCCCCTAGGGTTTTCAACCCCTCTTTTTTAAGAAAGTATTTCTTATAATAATAATAATAATAATAAAAAGAATAATAATAATAATAATAATATAAATAATAATTATAACAATATAAATATGAATACTATAAAACCAAAACAATAATAATAAAAATAAATAACAATAATAATATTATTTTTAACAAACATAATTTTTTTTAAACTTAATCCATTTAATTATCAAATACTGATAACTGGGTAACCATGCGCTCAACGCACATCTTGAAAAAAACTCGCAAGAAAATTACACACCTCAACAAAGTCCACTTTGGCACCCGCACAAGCACCTGGGGAGACCGCGCAGTTACCGCTAATCATATGGTGCCTGTGCATGGGTCTGAAACCAAGTAAAAATAGTAAACGGTGATGATTTTAATCTGGGACCCAACATAGACCTTGGCGAGAGAACCCGGGGCCAGGAATTAATAAAATAAAAAATGTATTAAAAATCCCATGTGTGACAATTATCCCCACCACAGACACTTTCTGCCCCCAGAAAGTCACCCAGCTAATCCATAGGAAAAACAAGGATCCCTTCCTGACTAAAACCAAGGGAAACAACAATACGAGAGAAGAGGAGAACTCGAGAGGGTTATCCCCACCACAAGAGCTCAACTAATGCGTAAATTTATCACCCAACCATAGTAACCTGAGAAGGGGGTGAGAGATGCGTGAACTACCAACCGATCCAGACTAACCTCTATATCATGAGCGACGCGTAGAAGAAAAATGGGGGGGGGGGGGGGTTGTCGCGACCCTCACAACCTCTCCTGATGCAGCCACCCTGCTCCTGCTCCGATGGCCTAACGCTGCCACCCCGCTCCTGTTTCGATGGCCCGACGCCTCCACCCCACTCCTTGCTCCGGTGAATCGACCACCCCAGCCACACCCTCCTCTCACAGGACTCCTCCCTCACTCGCGTTCAACCTCCGGACACCGCCCCACTATCCGGCCAGTGCGACCTCCTTCTCTAGTGTCCTGCTGTTATGGAACGAACCCCTCACCGGTGCGTTTTTCTTCTAAATTTGCGGTGTTTCAGGATGGGTCAAACCTACATGATAGGATTGCTGTGTGGGTTGGTTTTACTTGGGTTTTAGGGCATGTGTAGAGTCCTTGATGTCTCGATCCCCATCTCCTTGAAGTCTAATCGCATCAATGTTTGAATTTAGGTGGGAGAATCCTGATTTATCCTTTCCAATGCATTCTTTTGACAATTTAATTCTTCAAATTATTTATCATATATGATTTGAAACTTTATAATTCTTCATATTTAGTCCATTAATGAGTTTATAATACTATTGAATGTGTTAAAAAATATATTTGGTGATTCTGTTAAATTTTATTATTTAGTGAAATTCTTTAACATTAAGTTGATTTGATAAGACTATTTAGTTCGTAAGTTGGTTTCGTGTGTATGATGGAAAGAAGGGTTTTCGAGTTGGTTTTTTGTATTGAAATATGTGGTATACTTCTCAAATCAGATTTATTAACTTTTAAATTATTTATTAAATAGTGTGTATGCTACGTGCCTGGTTTTGAAAATGTGATAGGCGCATGGTTTTTTAAATGTATATATCATCGTGTCATGCACTTTTTTCAGGTTTCGCACTAGTGTTTTCATAAAATTGTATGTTGGCTCTTTAAAATGATTAGTGAATTATTTTGTTGTTGTGTGGTTTTTGTAAACACTTTGTGGATTTTAAAGTGGTTTAACAAATAGTGTTGATAGCGCGAGTTGTGTTTTGAAGTTATGTCGAGCTGGTTCTTTTGCGCTGGTTGTTTGTTTAGTTTGTTCTAAGTAAGTAGATATGTTTTATTAGTTATCATGTGTTTGATTCAACATGTTGGTGAGGTATCCTAGGGACACCGCAATCATCAGCTTTCCCATGCTTGTGCGCATGTGCGAGGTGTATTATGTCGTCGTGTCCGAGCTGCGACATGAGGTAGGTCTTCTATTGCACTCACCTTTAAATTCATAATTTATTAATTATTTGATATTTTATTTATTTTAATTAAAGAGGAATAATATAAGATAATTAATTTTAAAATGATTATTTGGTGTAAAAAGAGCTGTTTATTTTATACACGACAGTTGAAATATTTTCTTGGAGAGCGGACACCCAGTAGTGAAAGAATTATTGTTTGGAATATAACATAATTCATAGAATTGTAAATGTAGTTCTGGTTTTAAAGATAAATGATTTCTTCTGAAGAAGTGATTTGGGTTTTCTTTCGAAATGAGGTTTTTCTAATATATTGGTGAATGCCCGTTTTTCACTTTAATAAAATAAATTGTTTTGGAAAACCCACTTTGGGGTGATCTTTGGTGTGCGTTGATTGCGTGAGCTGTATGTGATGTTTGTGCATTCGTGACGGATTGATTTACATTGTGGACTCACCCCTTTTTATTGTATGTGTTGACATTGGAAACTGGCATAGTGAGTGAATCCTTTAAGAATGGTTGCTACAGTAGTTTAGATTATGTACTAGCTAGTGGCCCCATAACAGGAGAATACTGAGTATTTTCTAATATGGGGATTGGGCCCCTCAGTTAGACCATGTAAGGCTATACCGAGTGTTATGGAATTATGACATCATCGAGTTAGTTCATGCTTTCAGGATGAGTCACATGTATAGTACATTCCAGATTGTTCATGATCTCCTAGCTTCTGCCCATGTTTCTATTTGTGTTTATTTGTATGTAGTGGACGGTTGAGAGGTCTAGTTCAGTTGCTGGCCCCTATGTCCCACTTTTTCCATTTCCCTGTGTGTGTGTTGTGTGTTATGTGTAGTTTTACCTTTTGTCTAATAACTAAATGTTGGTTTTCTAATTGTTCGCAAAAATTTCTTAAAATGTAATGCACTTCTTCCTTTAAAACATTAAAAATTGTTTTTAAATTATGAAGGGAAATGGAATGATACTTGATTTAGAAATGAAAGTGTGTGTGTGTGTGAAAACCAATATTTTGTATATTTAGTTCAAACCTGGAATTAGTAAATTTCATTATTTAAAGGTTGTGCTTTGTGAATAGATTTACCGGGCTAGCCTACAGAGTTTTAATACTAATGCCTATAGTGTTTTATTGTTTTTAGTTCTGCTGCAGGTTCCAGCTTCAATTTTTTGGATTCAGCGACGTTGGTTGTGGTATTGGAGGGTGACCCAAGGGGTCACGTGGAGTTTTGTTCATGGTCAAGTTAGTAGCAATGTTGGTTACTCTTTCATTATTTGTATTTTTTCTATTTATCTCCATAGCTTAATTTATTTTCCTTTGGGCCAAATCATTCCCACCTATTTACTGTTGATTCCCGGTACTAGTTGTCAGCCTGTGGGGATCGGGAACACCCTTCGGGACATGTCGCGGACCGGCTTGGGTGACCGGTTCAAGGTCGTCCCGGGTTGGTTCGTGACAATATGTTCGTTTAATACATTATTCCAATTATTTTGAGGTTGAAATCTATCAAATTAGATTTTCATCGATGTGTTTCTATATAATAAAATTATTTAAATACATCTTCAACAACATTGACTGAGGTCACATAATTTTTATAGAACATGTTTCTCATTAGGGATAATAACTAGAAAGACATATTGTTATACATAAATTAATTTTCCCCTTTAAGGGGGAATTTGTTTTTATTTATAGTCAAGATGAACAACGATTTTACATAATCAGTTCAACCAAAAGTATGGTGTGTATAATAACACTATTGAACATTAACATTGACATTCATTAAGTTTTGTGATAATATTGTCAATAATTCTACAAGTCAACTTTGTAAACAATATGTGATGCTCAATATTTATTTTAATCAACATGAATGGGATGAATTATACACTCACCAATTACTAATAACACACATGACCATTTATAAGATGAAAATTTCATATAATATTTAAATGTACCACATGGTAAGTGGCCACACCCATATATATATATATCATACTTTGTTCTCATAAATTTATTGGAAATTCATTTCTAAATATATTCTAATGATAAAAATAATTTAACTAAAAAATAGTTAACTTAATAATTGGTAACTCATGATAAAATATTATATAGGGGAATTCACAGTAACCTAATGAGAATGAATTTTTTGAAAATTTATTAAACATATATTTGTTAAATAAATTCATCATTGTACTAATCATATATTTCAAAAATGTTATTAATAAAATTATGATACTGTATACTTGAATCAATATATCCCTTTCAATTGATCATGGATGGCCAAAACCATCATGTCATACATTTAAATTTCTAAGAATCATAAAATATGGAATTATCATTATTGATTGGATTATACATTAAAAATTCATTATAATCACATTTTATTATTTCTTGTTACATATAAAGGTACATTATTTTTTCCAATGTCTCCCTAGGATATTCATTTTCAATAATAACATTTTTTTATATCTCACCATGGCTTCAGATGTAACATGGAATTAAGAATTTGTATTACCATATGGGAATATATTATCTCTTATATATATGTTAATTGATTATCTCAACGAGTAAATATAAATACATGAGTATATACTAAATCATATATGAGTTGTTTTGAATCGTTTGGTCAAAATCATATCTCTAAATATTTTTATTCAAGGTATTTAGGAAATATTTTAAAAATCATCAATTATTTATACTATTATTTTTCATTATATTTCCATTTCATTTGTTTGATGAATTCATAAAACTACCATAACGAATTAGGCCCTTCGCTAAGAAGAATATTTTATATTTAAGATCTTTTTATAGAATTATTATTTCCTAATACAACTACATGGTAATATATCCATCACATATTTTAAAGCTATTAATGTTGTAAAAATAACCAATTTGAAAGAATCTTATAGATTCACAATACACACCTCATCGCCTTCAAAAATATATATTTCAATGACTAAATACAATTTAACAAATGAAAGTGAAATCATTTAATCAAATGTAATAAACTCTCAAATAGTTCGGATAATATTAAAATTACATATAACAAAAATCATATCTAAATTTTCTTGAATAATTACATTATATGAAATAATTAAATAGAGTATTTAAAAAGACATTCACATAGGTGAATGAATTAATTACATATTTTAGTTATCATGACTATAGATGTTTAACTATTTAAGTGGAAAAATAATTAACATATAATACTGATGATTATAATTGTTATGTAAATTTGATTTCTCATATATGTACTATAATAAAAACAATATCATATATGGGTTTTAGTATTGAGTGAATAACATGATATTATTTCCATGATCCAAAACCACATGACAAATGATAATTCATTTGTACAATTTTTTTGTAAAAAGAAAATCATCTAAAGCCTTAGATGTCTAGTTTTGGATGAACCTAGCATACAGGTGACCCCATATGACTATTCTAGGAGAGATGAGTGGAGTTTTTGTATGTTTCCACTTCTACCCACAATAATATCAGAGTGTGTGAAAAGATCATATGCACTAATAGTGCTGAGAATTCGGATATTTTCTAACATGCCAAAAATGATTTCCAAATAAAACACATGAAAAAAGAAGGTTTGTCTGAATGATATGAAGGCTATGCATAACTGCTCATCTTTCATACCAAAAAAAACATTATTCATGGTATATTACATGATTTCACCCCATTGTAAAAGTAAATATCCATGTGAAAAGGCCATCCATTCCCAAAATATTTCATACCCACAACAGAAAATTTCATCTATTATTAAAGGGTCGACCTCTCTTTGGAGAGGCTCTACAAAAGATAAAGTATTTATCTACTATAAATAAAACTGATATTTCATGAAAACAGATAACATGGACCTCCCAACGTAGATAATATTGAACTGTATAATTCAAATGGGTTAAAAATTGACTTGATTCGTAGATGAGTTATCCTCCCTAGAACTATCTTAACAAAAGTTGGGTGCATGAAATGAATCCACTTTCCTGCAACCCTGAACTTGCACACAACCACAAATATTGTAAGAATAGACTTCTTGGGACTCCTTGACTTTCCCTTGATCATGATAATCCTTCTCGGACAAATATATCATGAAACCCTCCAAATTTTCATGAACCAACGTCTGAGTTTCCCACTTGTTGTGCCCTATTTTTATGGTACAACTGTTGACCAACTTATTTCTCCAATGAATTGGTATCCTAGACCATATTTCTTTAATCCTAAGGATTTTAATGTAGACATCGTGACTAAGAATGCCTCCCATTGTTGTATAGAGGTAGTTTCAAATCCATGCCCTACCCAAAGGTGTAAGATCTATGGTCACGTAATCTACAGGGGTGAGGATTGAGCCCTCCCACATATGAGATTCATGATGTAAAACTACCTAGTTCTACATAATAGTCATATAGTTATAATCTAAATGAAAACATCATCAGTATATGAAATGAAAATGTTGACTCACCCTGTGTTATAGGAACAATATTCTCAAGGTATGAACCGAATTAAATGAACTCTAATAGGATGTCAGGTGTACTGATCATAGTAAATTAGATCCTCTAGGAATCCCTCCAATAGAAATCCCTACTATTTCATGTGATGGATGGAACTCTGGACCCTCTTCACCATCCCAGGTCATAGAAAGATAGATCATTAGATTTGACATTCCGGGTCACCAAAAAATAGGAGATGGGTTCCACCCCTTTTTTTGGGCTTTAGTATCTTCTCGCTAGTGGAAAAGGTGAATCACCCGATCTTCAGATATAATGCTTCCTCTTCTTTCTCAAACTCAGAAGGACTCATGTGGGATTATAGTTTATTAGAAATCATGAAATCCACACTATCACAAGCCTCATATGGTCTTCCTATTCAATATAATCCCAAACCATATACATTCTGATGGGCCTCATCTATTGTGTTAAGCCCTAACCTTTTAGAACAACGTGGGATTTGATTCCCATTTAGATTGGATTTCTAGATATCCTCCATTAGATCCAATCCCTACATCCCAAATAGTTTATGGGCCTCGTATATTATTGTATTTCAAAAACCATACAAACACCATGATATTTTATTCTTGATAATATGGGATATGTAGGAAGCCTCCATGAGGCTGAAACATGAATTACGAAACAACCTATGGGACTCCTCCTTATGTGTATGCCCAAACCATTCCAAACTAAGTGTTATTTGATTCTCATCTGGCTAGGATTCGTAGGAACACTTCATATGGTCCAAACCCATCATTCAACTATTCAATAATGTTATACATGCTACATCCCTAGTAAGATCACGACCCTCACCTATGAGACAAAGTTTCGTCCAACTCCATTGGTCCACCTCAGTGTTTGTCCCAAACACATCATCCTTACAATACAACATAACCATCATGGATCGGCCCTACCACATGACCTAATACCCCAATATCAAACTATTTGGGTTTTGATCCCTATCTTCTAAACATGTTATATAGGAATCCTAATTGTTGATCAATCTCAATCCATTTGTAATTTTAGGTTCACCCTCCCAAGGATGTACCTCCCTGATTTGCCTCAAGTGGAATAATGATCATCCATCATGGGTCTTCCTGAAGCAGAATTATACTCCATATATCCATGGTTCGTCTCCAAATGGAATTCACATCCATTGGTAAACATAGGTTCTCCCTCATAAGAATGTACATACCTGATCCACATAAAGGGTAATAGAGATCATCTATCTTGGGTCTACCTCAAGGGGCATTCAAATCAACATCTCCTAGTTTCTCCTCTACATGGTTCTCTCATCCATTCGTAAACATAGGTTCTCCCTCAAAGGGAAGTATGGCCCTAATATTCTACAAGGGGCATCCTAATAATCCATCATGAGCCACATTAAGTGGATTTCTGATCCACATCTCCTGGGTTCTCCCCCATGGGGCCTTCCCATCCATTGGTAATCTTGGTTGTTCCCTCTTAGTGATATACCACCCTAATCCTCCTCAAGGGGAATCCTAATCATCCGTCCTTGGTCTACATCAAGGGACGTGAAAATAAACATCTCCCGGGTAAAAATCCATGGGTAATTCCCATAATTTGGTAAACTATATAGGATTAAAATCATACCAACATGGGATGAAACTCTATTATCCACATCAAATAGGATTTTTGATCTATCCACTAGCATATCCCCAAAATAAATTACCCTTAGTATTATCTACAGAAAATGTTTATTTCATGATCTAATCCATCACAACCATAATTTTTGAGCATATGCCACAACATTGTGAGCTTTGTAAAATTGTTGGTCACTCTCTATTGAAATGTAGAGTGATGAAAAGCCAGGTTGCGTAACCTCTAGTGGATGGTTGGACTGAAATTAGGAGGCGTAAAGACAAAGGTCCTGCACCCTATCTTCCTGATCCTCCAAGGAAAAAGGCTGAAATTTGGGTTCAAAAAACAACTATTTTGGGTGAAGGTTCAGGCACCAGGGCAGACCAAGTGGATGAGGAAGATCTTCTCGCTGCTGATATGAGCTTTATTGCTGCTATTGAAAGGATGGTGATGGAGGAATGTATGCGAAATTCAGCTAATATTTCGTCATCGTGTATTGTTTCTGTTGAATTAGGACAACCTAAAATGGTTTCTTCTAGTGCGGCAGCAGGTCCTGGACATCAGCTGTAGACGGTTGGTATTACTGCATCTATAAAGGCAGCTCCATGTGGAAATTTACTCGATAGTCTGAATGACCTCATGTTGGTTTCTCCTAAGTCTATCTCACCTAAGACTATAGTAAGGCCTTCTGTTGGTTCTGAATATCATAATATTCTTCTGTATGGAGAATCATGTTTGTCACCGAATTCTATTCTAATTCATTCTTATGAATACAGAGTGGATGTGCACACAACACCGATTCATACTTTTAGTAGTGTAACCTCTATTGAAACTACTATAGTTAATTCTGGTACACTAAATGAGGTTCCAGTGGACATGAGTCTTATAGCAGTAGTGGACACACTGCCTACTCAGGTTCTGTCTGATGACACTAGGATTCTGAATAACACCAAGGATGTAATTACTGATCCTATGGTTGCACATATGAGTTATCTTCCTATTGTTTCAATTTATATGGACAATTGAGGTACAACTAATAGCCCCCCTATTTCTGTTTTGAGTAAGCAGGGTACAAAGAAAAATCTAGGCACTTCCCAAACTCTTAGAAGATTTAAGGGGAAGAGAGGTTCTGGTGGTTCTAAGAAGAAAATGTGGGGATCTTGCCCCAATTCCAGGTGACTTTAATGGATGTTTTATTTTGGAACTATTAGGGTATTGCAAATACGGATACCCTTACAGTTTTTAAAAGAAATATTTTGACTCATAAACCAATACCTTTTGCGTTGGATGAGCCCAAAGTTAATTTCTCTTTGAAATATCTAAGTCTATGTCTGTATGGTTATCATTTCCTTGGTTCTTCTAAGAATATGGTGACTGATGACTCTCTTTGGGTTTTCAATCATTTCTCTTTACAAAATGTCAAGGTCTATAAGTTTTCTGATCAAATTTTAACGATTGATTTTTATCTGGATGGTTTGCATGTCTTTGCTCTATGATTTATGAAAAAAAAATATATTAAGATCATATGCCTCTTTGGACTGATCTTGTTTCTTTAGCTATCACTATGCAAGACCCCTGGTTGGTTGTCAGGGACCTTAATTACATCCTTTCTCCTGGGAAAAAAATTGGTCCCTCTCATACCCTCATCTCCTCTAGTGAATTTAGAGCTACTCTTGATGAGTGTGCTCTAATTGAAATCAGCTTGTTGGGTGCCAAATACACATGGTATATGAGACATTATAACAGGGTCATCGCTAGAAAATTAGATAGGGCCTTTAAGAATCTTTTTGCACTGGACAAATGGGATACCATATCCAGTATCACCATGGAAAACTAAATTCGGACCATCATCCTATTTTTGTTAACATTTTTTCCAATAGAACGAAGTCCATTACCCCCTTCAAATTCAATAATGCTTGGGTTGTCGACCTAGAGTGCTCCAAGATGATTTTTCATTGTTGGAGCATGGTGAGCCAACAATTTGGTGCCTTTTCATGTATCAATAATCTTAAGAATCTTAAATAGCATCTAAAAGGTTGGTTCAAGGATAAATCTAACCCAATGGACAAGGATATCACCAACCTTGAAAAAGATCTAATGTAGATACAAACTATCTCCACCAACTCTGATCTTTCTATTGATCCTCAAAATGAAATCAATATCTCCAGAAAGCTCAACTCTATTCTGTTTCATAAAGATAACTTGAGAAAGCATGTTTTTAAATCTAAGTGGCTGTCAGATGGTGATAGTAACACTTATTTTTCCAACGCCCTGCAAAGAATCAGAAAGGTCAACATGCCGCTATCCATTCTCAAGGTCAATGACTCCATTTTTTACTCTGAGACTGCCATTACTAGTCATGTGGATTCTTATTTTGAAAATCTTTTTAATGGTACACACATTCATAAGGACCTTATTCCTGATGTCATCCAGGTCTTAGTGAATGATGTGGACAATTGTAATCTTCTGAGCATTCCTCTAGATCATGAGATCAAAAGTATGGTCTTTATCCTCAACTCGGATAGTGACTCGGTACTAGATGGTTTTAACAATGAATTCTATCAACAATTCTGGGAGATCATCCATACTGAAGTTTGTAATCATGTTAGATCATTTTTTGTGCATGGAGTCGACCCTCATGGTCTCAACACGCAATTCCTTACTTTAATCCCCAAAGTGGAAAATGCCTCTGAAATCCACCTCTTCTGGCATATTTCTATCATCAACTCCCTTTATAAAATCATCACTAATTCTCTTGCCAACCGGCCCTCTTGTATTTGTAAAAAATCATTTCTTGGAATCAGTTTTGTTTCATCAAGGGAAGGTCTATCCAAGACTGCATCTGTCTTGCCTTTGAATGCACAAACTCTTTAAATAAAAACACCATAGGGGGAAACATTTCCATCAATCTTGACATTAATAAGTATTTTGATAATATATATTGGGGTTTCATTTTTAAATTACTATGAGATTTTGGTTTTAATAACTCCTTCATTGGTAGAATTAACACCTTATTCTCTTCAGCCAATATCTCTATTATTATTAATGGTTCTCCAAAATTCTATTTTAAATGCAGAAAAGGTTTCAGGAAGGGTGAACCTCTATTGGCCATTCTTTTTTCTATCATAAAGGATTACCTGAGAAGATTACTTGCTAGACTTGTGGATAAAAACAAGCTCAAACCTACTCAGGTGGCCAGAAATCTTACTGTGCCAACACATATTATATACGCCGATGACATCATTCTTTTCTTGAAATGTGGCAAAAAAATGTTCAGACCCTAAAAAATTCCTTAGCTCATTACGAAGATGTCTCTGGTCAATCTATAATTTGGAATAAATCCTTTGTGTTTTTTGGTAAATGTTTCTCACCTAATAGAAAAAATAACATCATAAACAATATTGACATCAAAGAAGGCTATTTACCTTTCATCTACCTAGGGGTTCCCTTTTTCTGGGGAAGGCCTAAGGCCTCGTATTTCATTTCAACTGTGGACCAGGTTATCTAACAACATGCTTCCTGGAAGGGAAAATACCTCTCTATGGCCAGCAGAGTTTGTCTTGTTAAATCTACCATTATTTCTAAATTGGTTTATTCCTTGATGATCTATAAATCGCATGCCAGCCTTTTAAAAAAATAAACGGGTACATTAGAAACATTGTTTTGTCCGGTAAAATTTTGGTTTGGAATCTTGTCCCCATCCCCTGGTCTAAATGTCGGACCCCTCTGGAGAAGGGTGGCATGGGCATTAAAAATCGTTGGCTCTTTAATGAGGCCCTTCAAGCCAAATTTACTTGGAATTTTTTTCATAGTTCAACTGACTCGGTTTCCTTCATCAAGAACATGTTCCTCATGATGCTTAAGAAAGGTACTCTGAATTATGTGAGCTCTTCGATCTGGCCTTCCATCAGACTCTCTTTCACTAGCATCATGAATAATTCTAGATGATTTGTTAGTGTTGAATCCTCTATGAACTCCTGGTTGGATAATTGGACCGGCACCCCTGCTCTATAAGTTATCTCCAAATTCAACCCCCATACTAACACTAATTTCTCCATTAATGATGGTTTGAAATCTAATGTTTCTACTCTTTCTGATATCATCTTGAATGTGGTTGACAATTATCTTTTTACTCACACTGATGATTTCCTTATTTGGGAACCTGCACATAATGGTGTGTTTCACTCTAAAAGTTTTTATAATCATAATTTCAATTCGTCTGACTCTGATTTCAATTGGCTGAAATTTTTTAATAAGCCTTTGATTAAACCTTAGAGGCTCAACTTGATTTTACGTAATGCTCACTACTGCATTCCTACTGAGGTATGTCTTCAATGTCTTGGTATTCAGCTTTGCTCTAAATGTCCTTTTTTCCATCAACACAAGGAATATATCAATCAACTTTTCTTGACCTGTGCCATAGCTTCGGCTCTTTGGGATTATATTACTGATGTGTTTGCCTGTAGATGGTTGTATTTTGACTCCATTATTTCTCAAATCAAAATCTGTTTGGCGCATGATTTTTCACTAAAAATCAAGAACCTCTTCACAATTTCTTGTTGCAGAACTCCTCCACGTTATATGGTATGCTATAAATGATTTTATGCACAAAAATTTATCATTTAATCTTAATGCAGGTAGGATACAAATTTTTATTGCCGTAAAGGAGGCAACTTTGATGCACATTGCTACTTGTAATAACACGGTTGGAGATCTGATGATCCTTCGACAACTTGGAATCTGGGGTTTTTATAGGCACCCAAGACACACTTTTGAGGTTTTCTGGTAGGCTACTATTCCTGGATGGATCAAACATAATGTGGATGATGCTTTTAAAGGAAACCCAGGTCCTTCTAGGTGTGGTGGTATTTTTAGAGATTTTCAAGGCCAAATTCTTGGTTGCTTCTTCACCAATTGCAGTTTGGCCACCTCGTTAGAGGCAGAAATGTTGGCTGTGATCCATGCGATTGAGTTTGTTATATAAAAGGGATGAAATAATATTTGGATCGAAAGTGACTCTACTACCATTATTCAAGCTATTTGCAATGGTACATTGCATATTGCTTGGCTGCTTACCACCCAATGGATGAGTTTCCTCGATTCACTCGGGGGAATCAATTATATATCCACACATGCCTTTCATGAAGAGAATTTAGTTGCAGATGGCCTCACCAATAAGGGTATCAACCAGGACCTCTCTTGGATGGAGGAATTACCAGTTGAGTTACTCCCCCTCTATGATATATATTGTAATAAAATCCCCTCTTTTAGACTTTTGTAATAGATTCATTGTTTTTTAATAAATTGTGTCTTGGTATTTGACCAAAATGCCACCTTTAAAAAAAACCTCCTCCATGTATAATCAATGGAAGCCTAAGGTGAGTGTCTTGAATGACATATTCCCCTAATTCCAGTCATTGCATTAAAAACAGGTGATGAATGGGGTAAAAATACGCAGAGGATGTAATCCCCCTGAGTTGTTACCTCATGATTGAAAAGATATTCCTTGGGTATTATGCCAACAATTCATCAAATGCGATTCCATCCCTAGAGGTAGAATACATGTGAGAAATGCACCCAACATATAGACATGGCACATATTCCAAATATGACTACTCTCCTAATCGAAGGATCTCGTAATATCAATACAATAATATAATGTATTGATAATATCAGTTTAATTAAACATAATCCATAAAAAGTTGGTGTTAGGAATGAGTTCCATGAATATTACATAACTCTATGAGGGAGACCCGAACTAACCACGAGTTCCAAGGAGGAATCCGTGGGAGGTGGAAAATAGATCCCATTACCCTATTTGGATCAAGGAGAAAACATTTCCATTGAATGTGATGAATCTCGTCCACCTTTTAATAGTGGTAATGTGGGGAAACAAGTTTTCTAGTGCATGCATCATGCTGACACATATTTAAAAACCCAGCGAAAGCATCATAAATAGAAGTGGTGAAACCAACATGAATCTCTTTTCAACAATATGGGGACATGTAGAATTAGATAATTAGTATATTAGTATGTCTCTAGTTCTAGATATATGGCTCACGGTCATACTTTGAAAAAGGATCTCTCATCATGGAAGTCTCAAAAAATTGGGGAATTTCTAATTTTTCCATCCTTGGTCTATGAATTTTTTGGTACAGAACCCTCTATATCTTCAAAAGATTGGATATCACCAGAACATTGTATCTTGATTTCCATGTGCATGTACTGTTATCTAAATCCACCTACCTTGTAGGACCTAAACCTTAGGATGTTGAAAACCCACACCCAAAGGAACATGGGTAGGACAAATGTTAATGTGGAAATCCCACATGACACCAACTCTTCCATGTCTCCCACCACACCATCGACTATCTAGATCTCACACCACATATCAAACATATTGAACATCCAAAAGAGATTGATGGAAACCCCATATGTTGATATGATTATAAGTGGTACACTCCAAGGAAGGAAATTTCATGACAATAAATTTTTGTGGTAACCCCTCACCGACATCACAGACCCCCGGGGTCATATAGGGAGAAACCACATTGCATTCCAATATCAAACAATTTTTGGATTCTCTCTATAGAGAGATCCTATGACTCAATCCCCTCTATCGAGGAGTTTGGGGATGCTCTAATCACCTCGGTTGCGACTACTTCCTCAGAGTCTCTATAGAGGGATACCATGAATCCTCCTCAGCACCGATAATTATCAGTACATTCGGACGAAAAATATGTGTATATTACTGATACTATGACATCCCCAATTAAAACCTCCAGAAAAAAAATTCAAAAAATGAAAAAAAAATAATTCTTGATAAAGGGAATAATCTTCCACAACTCCTATAACCCCTTCAACCTCCAACACATTCTACAATATCCCTTCCACAAATGAATAGGGATCTATCTTCCCCTAACTGGGATAAAAGCCACATCAACCTCATAGGCAGGCTTGGTTGACTCTGTCAATATACAATACCACCTAAATCTATTATTGGAAATCCCATAAAGATGAGATACTATAAAAATTTCTTTCCTACATCATCAACAACCAATGTGGAGGTCCTAAACAGGCTACCACCCACTAGTCGAGAGGCCTTCCCTATACTCATGATCCTCAACATAGAGGTCCTAATCATTCCCACTTCAACCAGCATGTGGATATTTCTTATGTTGTAACCAAAAATTACAGAAGTTCTCCCTATTCCAAATAGGTTCCCATACCAGATGAACCATCCCTGGGAAGTTGGGTGAATAATCATCGATGAAGGAGAAATCTTGAGAAATGATAAGTCATCATCGACTCATCGACCTATCGAACTGTGAGGAAACATATTACTCTATAATGGTGTTTCAATATCGGCTACTAGATTCTTGGGAAGGATCCATCCATGTAAAATTTTTGATCCTAGAATGTGAAATTTGTAAGATCCCTAGATCCATCTATATTTACATTCAGGTGTAGGATGTTCTAGATCCCTTCTTGTATCTCACAATACTTCCATGTCCATCCTCACCAGTCTCCATATCTTTTTATACATAGGGTAATGGAGAAATATTATAGTATGGTCTAAATACCTAATATGTTTAGTTTTTTACTGATCCCATGATGAGAACCACTTATCTTATAGATGAGATAGTGGTGAACACCTAGTACAATAATGATGTGAAGATGCAGTTGGTGCTGCCATCGAGAGATGAATCAGAATAAAGTGAATAAATGACTTGTGTTTTGACTTATCTTCTATCCAGTCAGCAACCAAACCAATCAACATTGGTTCCACCATATATCTATTAAACTATGTCGATTAGATCTTGGGACGATAATGAATATGTCCCTACCTCTGATAAAGAATGAATATGGGAGGTTGTAGCCATTGATTAATTTGCAGTTGTATTTTGGAAAACTACAACTCCCAAATTTGATATCCAGGAGACCATCATATAGCGAATGGAGAAATGATTCTCCTATAACATTGATGAAATGCTTAAATTTCCCCATGATCAACTGTTGGAAAACTTAGGAAGCCTGGGTATCATTTAAGACACTGACCAGTAGTGCTGAAAGGTTGAGTTGCAAGTGAATCAAGTGGCTCAATACCATGGATATCCCGGATTCCATTAGAACATAAAATATATATTTTATGATCCCCATATTTCACCACCATATCATAGATTTCGAATCTCCACATGTGAAGATCAAGGGTTTAGGAAAGTACACTGCTCTTTTCTTCATCGCAATCCCAAGACAATGTGAATTACATGTAGTGGATGAATTATCTACTATGTGTGTAGTTATAGTAAACCTGGTTGTTCACAAATTTTATAGGAAAAAGGACCCTTATGTAGGGCTTGGAAGTGAAAACCTACTTCTCGGGGAAACCCTGTACCATAAATACCCTCATGCAGTTGTATGTACCTGCTAGTAACAGTAGTTTCTAAACCACAATGAGCCCTCTAAGAAATTGCCTTCTAATCGGCCTAACAACATGGGAAAAGAGCAAGTTGGGACATCTAATCCATCCCATATATATGATATTTCTAAAAAAAATATGGTGACATCATGGTTTCTTCCTTTATTCTACAGGTTTTAAAGAATAAAAGGATCATCGATGACCCCATTGTTGATCGATGCCTGGATTATAGTGCCACCAAAAAAAATATCATTTATCCCCCACTAAGGAAATATAAATTCTACCATGAGTAATTAAACCATATCGAGGTTGGTATCCACATCCATTATAATTGACCAGTTGTGGGATTTTATGGAAAGTGATTGAGGTTTGAGTCATCAAACCCTCAAAAGAAGCATGATTATACCCCTTGGAATACAGGTTATTTCGATGCACAAGCTATAGAACTTGCTTACTGAGTTGATGAGATAGTAAATTCATTGGTAGTCTGGAATCCACATCAAGATAGGGAACCTAATGAAGATGAATTGGTATCTACTCTAATCGATTTCCTTAAAGACATGGAGAGGTAAAATCACGATCCCACCTGATGGAAAGCCATACCCAGTAAGGGTTGATGACATGTGAGAAACACCAAATTTGGGGAATAATAGATTCACCCAATTTAGTGAGATATGTGACCAGATTTATCATTTTTTCCACTTTATATCAAGGTTTGGTCCCATGATTGGAACCCTAGATTAGTAGGAGGCAACGAAGCTCAATTCATTAATATAGATATTAGAAGGACTTGCATTTGTTTGGTATGTCCAACATCCCAGAAGGTCCATCCCTAGTTAGGAAGACCTTCATAGATAGTTCCACTTCTAGTTTATCTCCACCATGTGAAAGGCAAGTAATAATGACATATTTAGTTGATAGAAACTACCGGATGATTGAGTTGTTGATTGTGTCTCTGGGTGAAAAGGTCTCATATATTAACGTGACATTCTACTAGCTCAAGAGAATCTACTAATGAGTTGTGTGGGGAATGTCATGAATGTGATGGTCCCAAACATCGTCACTCAAAACTTCTCATGTGGGTTTCTATATATTTTTGATTAGTCTTAATGCCTAGAGGGAGCATTATATCATGTTAACATAGCATGCATGTTTCCTTATCCAGCTCCTAGGAGATGCTCTAACAGAGTACAATTTACCATCACAGAACAAGTAAAGGATCCCATGCCACTGGATTATTCATCCCATCTTCCTATGGAACCATGCTAAGTGTATAATCCCTACTATTCTCAACCTCTCCTAGAATATAATCTCCAAACACTATACAATTAGAAGTATCTGTCGAGATGAGAGAATGTGGCTCTGACCCCTCTTCGGGATCATGCGTCTTTTTGAGGTCAAGCAACTAGATCACCATTCCCTAAAATAAAAAAACTATACCAATTGGTCCAGTAATGAATAGGTCTTAGATTATTAACTCTATTCATTATCAAATGGAATTATAAAGCTTCTAGAATGTAGAAGGCCCCAGGAATCTAAACTCAATAATTGCCCATACCATTTCAGTTACCACAAGGATCCTAAGAGATACAATAATACAATGATATGATTTCAAGGATTCGTTCTAGGACCAAGTGGATAATAGTCTATTCATATTGGGGAACATCCCAGAATAGGTGGCACATATATCCACCCATATTAATAGTGATAATGAATGATCTGTTGAATGGAAGTAGGTTTTCTATCGAGGGACTCAAAAGCATGAAGACTGATTAGTCCAAAGAGAAGTCACTCATACCCATGGTTTTATCCGTCCTATATTAGGCCAGCGTGAATATCATGAAGTCACCACACCATCCCTGGCTAATTCCTCCACATATACTTCAAAACATTTTAAATATTAATGGTTAATGCACAAATCTCAAAAAAGAAATCATAGTCATCCACTTATGATGAAGCCATCCCATACTCTTTGTGATTTCCTACCTCTAGGGTTGGTAATTTCCCCCATGGTTCACCAAGAATTAGAAGACCCATCAGATGATGAGAAGGAGCATGACTCTATGAACATTGTCAAGTTGATAGATAGTTTCACACACCCAGAAAATGAGTAATTCCTTGTATATTCCTTGAGATCCTCCTGATGATGCATCGAAGGAATAGCTGAGGATATCCAAGTTACTAGAATGTTCATTCTAGTTCCATAAAATGACTCGTTCATGCTACCGAGGCTTGGAAATAAGTCATACGTTGAGATCAATATTTTTAGTTCTCCTAACAGACTCTATTAGACCCACCACACAAGCTAACCATGTTTACTAATTTGGTATATCAGGTATGACCACACCATGATCAGTCACATCCTTTCATTGATATGCCTTCGTCAGCTAAAAATAATCTAGCAGTGGTTCAAGGAATGGTATATAGTAAGTAGTGGGATATTTCCAATAATATATAGGTCCTAGTGGTACAACCAATATCATCCATTGTTCATCCAACCAATGAGTGACCCCCATATGGGTAGAAACATTCCTTTGGATCAGAAATATGATGTGCTAAAGCACATATCTATCATACCTATGAGGATTATGATCATCAAGGCCCTCTACATGTCGATAGAAACCAGGGATTCTATTACATAATCCAAGAGGATACCCCTTCATTTCCAAGTATAGGTGGTTTCAATAGAGACCTATTGTTCTAATGAGGATGAGAAATATGAATTTCAAGCCATCATCTCATTCTCTGAGATGATGATGGATATAACATATAGGGTCAAATCCCCACACTATATGTCACAGTCTTGTATAATGGAATGGAAATCCTCCATTGACTTATGGAGATTGTTTCTAGGACTATCCTAATCCAAATTTATATGCTCCAAAATTTGTGGATTACTGAATAAGTTCTCAATTCTTTCAACCTGAAGATTCAGGCATAAAATACGACTAAGCAAACACCATGTGGTGGGATTCTGTGGAAGACCATATTTTGAGGCTTGATAGAAATCACTGAATTCTTAGTAGCCTCAATAGATAACACAAACAATATGTTGATCGATAGGATCTTGATTTATTTTTAGGTGGAATTCACCTCCTCATATTTACGTATGGGCACTTCAAGTTGATGCATCCCCCTTCGATGTCTGGGAATCTTGCTATCTGGATGCCATCTGTTACAATAGATAGGGAAATAAAGTTCAAACCAATGAGTCTGAGTGAAGATACACTACATCCAATCTATATGTGGACCTGGATGTTTCCATCATTCTTCTGATTCATCAAATGGAATCCACAATGAGTGAAATGGGAATATAGTTTGACATCTTCCATAAAAGGAGTGACACATCCCAATGTGTAAAGAGAATTAAAATATTACATCATACCCCTACAAATGATATTCCAGGGTGATAACATAAGTCCATACCCCTATCAAATACCAATATGTTCAACCCATGGAAACCATTTCATGACCTTCCCACATGCTACTTTGAGCTTGGTTTAATGGTCGCAAGCCTGTGCACCAACATTTCTTCAACATAAATCATGGAGACCACAATCAATGTCATAATGAAATACTATAATTATCCTCTATCAAAATTATTTTAGTAGATAAGCAGTACCCCAATGAAGATTCCATATTCACAGATGAAGGCACCGATGATCCTTACAAATTTGATGGACATGATGAACCACTTACCATCAATTTTCCTGACTCAGTCAATGAAGTGGATTAGGAAGGCACACCCTATGCATTGGAAGAGGGTATCTCCAACACTATAAATGAGTTGGTTTGGGTGACCCTTGGTGTAGAGGGAGATCCATGGACAATGCTAATATGTGTATCCATTCCATCAATTGAGCAGCAACATTATGTAGATTTGTTGAATCAAAATATCCAGGTATTTATTAAGAGCTATGATGAGATTCTAGGACTAGACCATTAGGTCTCCATCAACCATCTTGGTGTCCCTAAGAGTCATTATAGGTTCAATTAGACTCCTATAAAGATGCACATTCTCATGGTTCTATTGTGGAGGATACGATTGACTGTCTTTTAAAGATAACATCATTAGGAATGTCCAGTATGACTAAGGGCTATCAAGTATCATTCCCATCTGAAAGGGGAATATATAGATCAAAGTATACATTGACTTTTGGGATCTCAACCACAATTTTCTGAAATATGATCCTCCCCTTCCATCAAATGATTTTTTTAATCGATGTGATAACTGGGTTACAAGATCTATCTTTCATGGTTGGATATTCCATGTACAACTGGATGCAGACAAGACCCAAGGATGATCTATCTAACACCTTCATAATTCAACTAGGAACCATTTGATATCAGGTAATTCCATTTTTTTTTTGAACAGTACATGATCCACTTATATGTGATTCGTGCATCACATCTTCAATTTGATTCTCAATATTTTGGTGGAATTCTATGTGGATGATTTGGTCACCAAATCCTAAAAATCTCATAACCATTTTAGATACCTTTATAATTTTTTTGTCTTCCTTCACTCCATGAATTTATGATAACCCCTTGAGGTGTGCATTCAAGGTTACACATGGTATGTTTCTAAGATTCAACTTCAGATACAGATGCATCGAGGTCAACCCATAGACGCTCAAGGAAATCAGTAGAATTCATCCTAAAAGAAACCTTTAAGAGATTTAGGGTCTTCAAATAAACATAATATACATATCCATATTCAAATAAAATCTGTCCGATAAGTGTACATAATTTTAAAGCATCCTGAAAAAAAGTACCATACAGTATTGGGACAAGGAATTTCATATTGTCATAATAAAAAAAGCAATATCTACTAAAAATCTCGTTCTAATGAAAACAGTCTCCAAGAATACTATAGTTTTTTAAGTGACTTCCATGGTATCGTCCCACAGTGACATTATCATCAAGAAGAATAATTATGTAAGACATAATAATTTATACTATCTCAATTGTATTATATTCAATATGGAGACTAGATAGTCATATGATTAGAAAATCTACCATTCAATGGTTTTCGTAGTGAGGACATTTTGGAATTATCTACAACATCATGAGATATAGTTAGTTTCATGTGTGGATCAAATAAATTATATCCTGAATTTTCAAGTTTCGACAAAACAACTAGCATGTTGAGAAGTGATCCTTATGTAGTTTGATATTATGTTTATTTTAATGAATTTTGTCAGGGATATTACATTGTAAGACTTCCTATATACACATATTACTCTAGAGGATCCTCTCAAGTATTTATAATTTCAAGATGAGTCTATCCCTTCAGTGGCTCAAGATATTCCATGCTGGAAAATGAATTTTGATAGTGCCTCTTAGAGCCCTACTAGTAGAAGGCCCAATGATCCAAATATTTATAGAGAATTCCTAAGAATCTTCTTAATCACTTCGGCATAGGCAGTTCATCCGTACACATTCCTACCATCATAAGGAAGCACCAACAATGAGGTAGAGTATCAGTCCCTCATAACTGGTCTTGAGCAAGACATTGAGATTTTTTTCCACTACTTTGGTGTGATTGGGGACTCCAAATAAATCATCAAATAGATTAATGGTGAATGCATCATCAGAAAGCTTGATCTTATTCCCTTATTAGTGTGCACTATGTAGATAATGGACCAATTATTTTCTCATCTAGTGGTGACTCATGTCACTCGATCATAGAATTGTTGAGCGGGTTCCTTGGCCAGCTTAGTCACATCTCTGGAAGATCCTAACAAGGATGACCAGTTCATTCACTTGGTGTATTGGAGAGTCATTAGTACTTTAATTCAAGGAAATAATGATAAATTGTAGTAGGTAAATAATATTTATGTAGGTTCTGCCATTGGAAGACCCATTTTTACCCTCACAAGTTAAGAAATCATTGATTGGACAACTCCTTTTTGTGTGTACCTCTAGTGTGTCATTCTACCAACATATTGATCATATTGTGAGAAAATCCATTAGTGCTCAATGAAATTTACCCTCCTAAGTGGGCCTAACCAGGAGTCAACTCTCTAAAAATGTGTTATTGATGGAATTATCATTTATTTCATCTAGGGAGATAAAATTTCCATGGTTATAAAGGAATTTCATGTCAGGTGTTACGGTTCCCACTAGGGAGGTTTGAATCTCTTGCATAAGATTTGGAGACCTGGCTATTTCTATCCCATTAGGTTCAATTAATTCATTGTGTTTTCCAAGAGGTCTAATGTGTGTTAAATCCATTCCAATTTGTTGCATCAAACATAAAATCCCCTCAACAACACAATATATTTTTATCCCTTTTCACTATAGGGGTATTAATGGTGTGGGCCCCTATATGCCAGCCAGAACTTTCCTGTGCATGTTAATTTTGATCGAAATGGATTTAATTTCCATGTGGGGATAAGGGATTCTTATTGAGGAAGTAAAGGCATGATTTTTTTTTGAATTCATGATCTCCCGCATCATCCATCAATTTGGAGTCCCTCACACAATTATCACCTACAATAGAACCACATTATGGGATATTGAGCCGGGGAGATTTTACACCAAGAATAATATCCATTCCAACCACACGTCCCACTATGAAGCACAATTGAATGGATAGATCAAGGAATTTAATATGAACCACATTCACATTCTATGAATGATGGTGGGACAATACATGAACAGTTGGTCAGATAATCTCCCCAATGGCATATTGGAATATTAGATGATGGCTTAGAATTCCATCAAGTTGACTCCATATTCTCTGGAGTATAAAATAGAAGTTGTCCTACCCATTTAGGTTCAAAGAACATTATGTTCAATTTCTATCTACGTCCAACATATTCTAGAAATAATTTCAGAAGTCCATCTAGATAATTAATAATACCACCATGAGAACATTCTATATGCCTTTCATAATCTAGAGAGGAACCATAACTAGATAAAAAGATCATTTCACAAGAAGGTTCTCCTCTTCTCCTACCTCTAGGGTGACACGATAGTGGATCTCATAATTATAACGATACCCAAAAAGAATCACCCAATATAGGATCCCATGTGGTAAATTCCATATATCATCCATAAGATCATTTTAAATGGATAATTCTATTTGATCAATATGGATAGAGAGAATAACAAACCTCCCACTAATGTCGAGTTTCTCATGTAGTTCTTCGTATGAGGAGAACTGTATCCTAGGAACATGAAATTAAATTATGTTCTTGGTCAAAACTATATTAATTTAAACTAAGAGTCCTAGTCCAAGAATCATGACATTAAATTGTATTTGATCCCTTCCCAAGAATCTATAATGTGGTGTTGGGTCTCCATGTCCCACATTCACATTTGGGTATTCAGGAAAATGAACTACACATATATACCTAATGTTCCTCATACCAGGGTCCAGAATCCATCATCGTAAACCAAGTAACTCATTGGTCTAATATTTAAGACCATAAAATATAAACTAGAATATATTCCACATAACACGACATTAATATGTATGAAATAAGTCCCAAAATTATAAGCTTAAAATATTTTTAGAACACATATTCTGAGTTGTAAATAAATACACAACCATTCCTAAAATCCAGAACACCTGAAATTAAACTCCAATTATACCCTATACAAATTTGGTATGCCTCATAATAATAGACGAACATTACCCAGTTTGAATCATTATTCCCCGCACGATAAATATGTGATCATAAAAAAACTGCACCACATTCCCCAAACATTTGATTCCACTTTATAACTATGGGATGACCTCAATTCCATCTATTTAGTGTATCTCCCCTACCAGTATCTATCTTCTACCACACTGTACATTAGAACTGTGTTTGTCATGATTCCCATCATTATGGGATATATAGTGACACCAAGAATTATTATCTCCATTCCTCGAAAAAAACAGATTAACCCTTAATCTCTAAAGATACTTCTGTAGTGTGCATGATTACATGGGTCTATTAAAATAAGGTATTACCTCTATCAATTTCACATAGGTTTTAGTGGGGTAGCTCATCCCAATCCAGGCATCACAAAAAATAATCTCTTTACTATATTTCTCTAGTCTATTAATTATAACCTCAAACTATGTAATGTTTTTCTCCAGGTACTTGTATGGTGCACATTTTTCCTTTGGATAATTCATTTTTGATTTTACCTCTATCACACCACACAAGGATAATTGAATAAAAATGTTTTATAGTCCACACATAACGACAATAAATTGATTTCCCTTAGTGCAAGATACTTATGTAACGACCCGACTCTTTGGAAAAGGTACTGATCATTAGTTATTCTTTAAAATATTTCATTTATGCTTGTTTAATGTGTGTAACATCCTAAGGAAGGTCTAGGGAGTGTCTGGGGTTGGTTCAGAGCCCGAAAGCTTGAGAAATGGGGTTACAGGCAGTGGCCCATGGCCTGCGCTTGGTCTGCAGATGGTTTGGGATAAACCGTGCGGCTGCTGACAGGGGCACCTGCAGGGGCGCACGACTAGGTGGACCAGGCCGCACGGCCGTGAAGATTTTGTCTAAAAGGCAGTGAGGTGCACAAGGATTGTGCACGGTTTGGGTAAACCGTGCACCTAAACCGTGTGACCCTGTTTTGGGTGAATTTACCATTTTCCCTTAAATATCTTTTAAGGCCTTAAGCCTTTATTTTTCCTTCTTCCAGTGGACAGAACCAGGGGATCCCCCTTTTGAGCTCCAAAACCCGCCTCCCTCTAATTTCTTGGTGGAGTATTCACCCGGAATCCAATCCTCGATCCGTCGAAGGCGTTGGATAACCCTTGGAAATGATTTCCTCGTGCACCCTTATTTCCTCAGTGAATCTTGGTATCCGTTGTGTTATTTTACCGTTGGCTCAAAAGCCCTATTTTCAGGGCTTTGGACTGGAACTCATATCTCTTCCTTCCCACTGTGAATCTGTGGATGATATCAGGCAAGCCTATGCCTACAACTCTCAGGTAGGTGGTCACGTATTTTCCATTTTGGGTTTTCTCCTTTTTGAGTTATTATCACCATGACATGGTTTGTATTTCGCCAAACCCATTATTGGTAATGATTTGTTCATATCTAAATGACCTGTTTTGTATGAGATTGATGAATATAATCTGGATAGGGTGTTTAGATGAGGCATGGACTGGGTAAGGTCAACCACAGGTGTTATTCCTTATGATTTGGAATTTTTCACCTTTGGAATTTAACGATATGTCTTGAAAGGTAATTTCCCATGTCAGGAAAATGAGATGACTTGGTTAGAGGATGGCTAGGAAGAGATAGCCTAAAACCCATGAATGAATGTAAATGTATGTTGCCTTGAGATGTGATTATGTGAAATTATAAGATGGAAATTCCATGATATTTTAATGTGATATTATATAAGATGGATTGCCATATATATTTTGATGCGAATGGTTATTCCATACCGTGTTGACATGCTTTTGATAACCCATGTGTGGGTGGGAGGCATTCTTACCCCATGCCAGATGAATCTCCATGTGTGGCAGGAGACATTTCTACCCAGTGCATACTGAAACTTTCCTTAATGGGAAGTGATGCATTCATAACATGTGACTATATATCCTTTATGGGTGAGAGGCATTCTTCCCCACGCCAGCTACAGTGATTTTGGATGAGTGGCATTCGTACCTCGTGCCAGTGATGATTATACGTATGTGAGAAGCATGGACGAGAGGCATTCTTACCTCGTGCCAGTGATAACCTATATCTATGTACTTATACCTCTGGTGATTGTTCAGATTTACAACCTTGAGCTGAAGCAGGTAGAACCACCAGCTATCCTTCAGGAACCTGATAAGGAGGATTATTTATTACTTTTCTTTACTTAGTTGCAGTTTACTACACACTGGTTACCTTGAAAACACCAATTTGGATTACACCTAGACATCGTTGGTGGTATCCTACTGAGACTTGTCTCACACCCTACCCGGGAAGCCGTTGACACCTATGTAGACTTTGCTGCTACAAGTACTAGTAGGGGAAATGGCCTTACTTCAGGTTGTTGATACATATATGTTCTAGCTGGAGTTACGGAGCAGAGGACCGAGCTAGGCTAGTGATGCTTGTGGACTACTTTTGTTCATTGTTCTCTTTTTTTATTACTGTATAGCATGTTTTCTATCTACTTCCCTTGTATCGGCATTCCATGAATCCATTTTGTATATGAAATTGCCTATGTGGATTTTTTATATTTTTCATGGTTTTCCTTATTTCTGTTGTTTGGTTTGTATGTTTCCCTTTTTCTCTTGTTTATCCATTAGTTGTTCTTCCACTATTTAACAACTTGATGCTATACCACTGTGTACTCTAACATGGGGGTATAGTATCCCCCACTAACTTACCATTACACTTGTAACACCACGAGATTTTATGAAAAATCTTTTTTTAATTTCATTAATGTCTTGTGCTACACCAAGATTACCTTGCGCTATACGCAACACCGTATTAGCTTGTAGTATACGCAACACTATTCTTGGATCGTGTTACACACAATTTTGATAATAGTTATTCTACGCAACATTGAGTATATATATATATATATATATCGAATGTATAAATGAAATATGGTTGGATTCTGTTATACGAAACAACGAAGGATTCTTTTACAACACACAACCCTGACTTGGCTTTCATTACACGCAATCACTACCTTCCTTGATAGCTTGTGTTGTATGCAATACCGGGTTTTACTAAACAATGATATATTATTATAATATTATTATGAACTAGCTGTTATTATTATTATTAACTAAATTGTGAGTTTTATAACATTATTATTCATCTTACACATTTTCTAGAACATGGTATAAGAACAAAATAATTTTTTTGGGTAAAATAAGTATTTTTCAAAAAATGTAGTTTTGCTGCCTTTTGATGGCGCACCCATTTTAAATCTAGTTTTCGAAATGTTTATAAGTTCAATTTTACAAAATAAAATTTTTCTTTGGAATAAAGAAATAAAAATTTACTTTGGATAAATTTTTCGTATTATTCTGGAAACTTTCATATTTTGATGAATAGTAAAAACACGCTATATTTTAATGAAAAACAACTTTTTTCATCGTAATAATTTATATGGTTAAATTATAATATTGAATGGTTTTAAAGTATAAATAGAATATATTTTTACGATTTAATATAATTGATGTCATTAGCATTGATTTTACATTGAATTCGTAGGGTAAATCAATTCAATCTTTCGAAATGTTTTAAACAAAAACCCGTTTTCATTCGACAACGGGACTAATTTTAATTTAATTTCTGCAACATCTGTGTATTGAATTTGAAAAAATGGATTCCATATTTGGAATCAGTGGGTCCAAATTATGTTAAAAGGCTACTTTTCATTTTTGGGAAGTATGAATAGTAACTACGGTAAATTTTATTTATCAATAGTTAAAGGTAAATTGGGCAATTAAGGGTAAATATAATATTATAAAATTACCCTAACACATTCCAAAATTCTATTGGATGGCTAAAAGTAAACCCATATCAACTAAGGGTCGGATTAGATTCATTTTATGGACTTTTGACCAAGAAAATAATTTAATTATTATTTAAACCAAAGAAAGTGACAACATGTCACTCCCTTAAATCTTATAAGTATAATAATTTTAATTTAGTTATAAACATCATAAAACATCGAAAATGAATATTATCCAGAAATCTAATAAAATTATATACATCAGGATAATTTATTTAGAATTTTTAGGGATTAAATAATTGTCATTAATGGTGATACATTAATGATACAGAAATTATTTATTAAGTGTAAAATGAGTAATATAGTTTTTATTGAAATATAAATACCCATTAAAAGGCCCACAAACCTGACCAAAACTTATTGGTAGTGTATATATACACCTTAATCATACAATAACCTAATATATAACCGTTTGGATCCTTATAAAAGTGATTATGACAATTATATTATTTTATTTTAAATGATGCCAAAGTTGTCACCTTCATAATTTAATAAATATAACAATTTAAATATTGTTATTTTTAGATGATAAATTAGAGTAAAAGTATTATTGTGAAATTTAATATATTTATCTTCATCATAGAATTTTATTTTAAATTTTTATGCAACAAATCAGTATATTAAATAATTATACAAAAATGTCGTAGTAATTATTTTATTAAGAGATAAACCAAATAAATGGTTTTAAAAATATTAAAATAAATATTATATGAACTATTTAATGTGATACACTAATTTTATAGATATATATTACATTTTATGAATCTATTAAAGCTTTTAGTTTGAACATATCGCTTGTATATATTTTATTTAAATTCAAATAAATGAATAGTGTCAAAATTGACACTTTTGTTATTTTATAAAAATAACATATAATAAAATTGTTTAAAAATCACAAAAATATTTAAAAATTATAAATTTAAGTTCATATGGTCTATAATGTTATAAAGTAAACAATTATGGAATATTCACAACAAACAAGTAATTATTTGTCATAAATTAAAATTTAGAATTTTATTACCACAAATAAACTTAAATAGATTAAATAAGGATAAATCAAAATGATAAGGTTTAAAATAAGATCCAAACATGTCTAAATTTGATTGTTTGATGAGATTAAAAACCTATCTCATCTAATCTTTGAATATGAGTCATTTTTTGGAGTGTTTTAAGTGGGGTTAGATTTATTATAAATTAATAGTTTTAAGAATTCCCCAGGTGCCCCTCTCCTCCCTTATAAAAGGTCACCTCCTCCCTCTCCTCCTCCAACCAATTTGAGCCTTAAAGCTCGGCCAACCCCTTCCAAATTATCTTCTTCACTTCCCTAATAACATCCTAGAGGTTTTTTTCTACTTTAAAGACCAATCTTAGTGCCCTTTGTGGAGGTTTCAAAGAGACGTATTGAAGAAGAGGTAATTTCGTCTCCCGATTCATTCAAACTTCTATCTTCTTTAAATTCCTCTTATTTAGATGTTTCATTATAAATTAATAACATCAGTATCAATAATATACTGATTTGTTATTATAAATATGAAACAACCCCATTTCACCTTTTATCCATCCTACGAAAAACAAAATCACCGCGCGTGCGTACGTACGGAATAACGTCTCCACGCCGTGGTGTAATCTATTTTTCCACCAACATCATACATGGATGGGTATAATTATAAGGCCCCAGCCTTAAACCTTAATTAATCTTGAGTTATTACAAGATTACACATTGAGGATCTTTTCGGGTTTAGAGTTTTAGAGAATTAGATCATAAAACTTGCATTACATTCCACATATAAACAAAGTGGTTACATAAAGATAGTATTATTCATTCCCATCAATGGAAACACATTTAAAATAAAACATGGATTATTTCTTGACACTTCCTTGACACTATCATCATATCATGTACCTTTCCCTTGACCTGTGAAAAATATTTCAAAAAAACTTGGGATGAGCATAAAAAGCTCATTATGGGTTATAAAAACATGGAAAGGAAACATGGGTACATATATACATAAGAGTGAAATCATACTTTACCCATAAAACATAAGCACATTAACATACCTCATCAAATCATGAGTAAATCATTGAAATCATAAGACATAAAGGTAACTTGAGGCATTCATAACATTCTTACATAGGGAGTAACCCTCTTGGTTACGTTTGAAATACCCATCACAGTATATTCTCTAAATCTCTTCGGAGAAACCTTAACGTTTCACTCCTTCGCATTACGCAATGCATTGGAGAGCTATAACGGTCTCACCCGCCCTTAGTTTATCACGGAACCACCCGTCTTCATAATAATGCCCAAGAACCATAACATAATCGTATCACGTAAAACATGCATAAAGGAAACATAACATTTCCACATTTCAATCACGAGATATCAATACAACACATTGATATAATAAAAACATTATGAAAACCATTTTCAATACCAAAGTAAAACAAGGTATTTATTTTTCGTTTAAAGAAAAGGGTATGACTTGTAGAGGAAGCTGAAACTCAAATAATGGTCACGACGGCGGAGAAGTTGTTGTCTCCACATACATACGACAAAAATATTCCCTTTTGTCGTTTAGTAAATGCTTCGTATAAAAAGGATTCCTTTTGAATAAACGGAAAAGTCAAAGGTGTTTATACACCTTATAAAAGAAAGTTGTGTATAAAATAAAATATGCCTCAATGAAAGGAGATTGAGACGAAGTCCCATACCTCGTATCCGACTTGACCCAACCGTTCTTTATTCTCTTGAATAACAAACTTGAGTTAATATATACTTGCTTATGAACCATTTTAAAGTTCATTATTCCTTTTATACCATGTTATGAACATCATGTAATCATTTATGTTAATAATGTTCATTTTTTCGGTATTTGGTTCTTAAGTCAAAAATAGACTTCTTACATTTACATGTTGTTAATTTGGTCAAAGGTTCCTTATATCCAGAATGATATTAATGATTTGTATAAAATATATATCATATATATTCATCATATACATGTATTTATAATATTACATCACATTTAGAGGTAAGAAATGAAATGCACCGTTCATGTAGACGGTAAGCCGTACGTACGCATGAACGCTACTTCCATTTATATTTCGTATTTTATGGAATTGAATCATAATGATATAAGCGTATATTATAATTTCAGTATAATAACATATATAATATCATTAACATTATCCTTTACACATCCCACATATGGTATTAACGAATCAAATCACTTTCAGGGGGCGGTAGTCCGCACTTCCTAAAATGAAGATATCGTGTTTACCCATAATGGAAATAATAATGGTATGCCATAAATGAAAAATACAGAAGCTTAAGTAAATAATAAATATATTATATATCATATATAAAAATAGTTACATCATAATGGCCACCTTTTAAGGTGTTAAATGAGTATTGAACAATCATCGTTTCGGGAGGCAGAATTTCGCCATCCACGGAAAACATATGTTCTTTAACCATTTGATGTATTTGTGTGAGAGTGTAGCTCAAATAAATATTATAAAAACATCCTAGTATATTGAAGATAATGGTGTTGTTACAAAAGAAGTAAATAAAAAGAGTTTAGGGGGTTGGAGAAGCAAAATAAAACAAATGAACATGAGAGAATGAATTACCTTTAAAAGTGTAACTCCTTTTGATTTGAGAATAAAGGCTTCCATTGAAAGGATTATTCCCAAAGGTAATCCTCTAGGATGAGGAGAGGTATTTGGAAAGAGTAAATGGGCAGGGGTTGGAGGAGCCAAAGGCTTGAGGAGTGTGTGAAATGAGGTAGAGGTGGGGGCCTTTTATAAGAGGAGAGGAGGGGCACTTTTGGAAAGTAAAGAAATATTACTTTATTTGAAAATGTGTTTCGGTTTTAAAAGTTCCCACATTGATATAATTCGTGGATAAGGTGATAAGGGTTCTAAATCCAATCATCCAATTGGTTTTGGCCATGTTTAGGTCTTAGATGTTTCATTATCGTTCCATTTTATTTAAATCGTTAAACAATGAGGTCATCGCTGAATCATCATGATGTCATAAATAATTTAATTTATTTAAAGTCTAAAAATTATAAACAAAATTCTATGATGTAGGAAATCTTTTTATCTTTCCAATGACTATTTATAATCAAAAATATGATCTTTATAACCCCATGTAAAAATTGTTTTCGTAAAACATATTATGTTTGGGTCATTTTTACTTTTACATTAAATAAAAAGTTATTTATGTCATTTCCCAACCAAAGTGGATCCATGGGGTCCCCAAGTTGACCCATGGCTTGTCTTGGTCGGCCATGACACAACCAATGAGGTTAGGACATGTGTCAAGCTCATCTTATTTTATTAAAGCATTAATTTTACCTTAAACTACACTAATTACCACTAATCGCGATTAAAAACTTAAGAAGTTACTATTCACCAAAAAATTATTTTAATCTCATTGAACCACATTTTTCTTCTTAAGGACAACCATGTATATTGGATTTTTGAAATTCAAAACACAATGATGGAAAAATTTCATTTAAACGGAAAAACTTTTTTTATAAGTACCACTTAGTGGTTTCACTATTCATCAAAAATTGATGTTTTTCAGAAAATTACCAAAAATTCACCCTAAGCTATATTTGATATTATGAATTCAAAAATGAAGTCTATTTTACCAAATTTAAAACATATAAGTCACATTAATTGATTTAATAATTAATTCCCGCTGTTAGAGCAAATAGCGTGTTTTTATAAAACAATAAGTTTCAAAAGATTGACACCAGTTTAAGTCTAATTTCAAAGTGAAATTGATTCCAATGACCACCATTGGATTAAATGGTAAAAATATATTCAGATTAGACATTAATACCAATTCAAAAGATAATCTAATCATATAAATAAATTAGATTAAAAAGCAGTTTTGATGTAAAATGCAGTATTTTTTACTATTCATTAAAAAATGAACATTGTCTGAAAAATACCAAAAATTCACAAAAAGTAAATTTTGATGCCCCAATCATAAAGAATAAGTTTATCTTGACAAACATAGCTTATAAAGTTGTCAAAAGATATATTTAAAAATGGGTTGCCATCAAAAGGCAGTAAAACAATCTTTTAAGAATATTAGTGTATTCCATGCATAAGATTGTATTTATTTTCATTTTAAGCCTCTATAACACTATCTAGTTCATTAATAGACATAGATAAAAATATCTATTATTCATTACTTACATGAGATGTTACATCCTTCCCCCCTTTACAAAATTGCGTCCCCACAATTTATTTACTTATCAAATAAATGAGGGTACTTATCCCTCATTGCATTTTCAGATTCCCATGTTGCCTCTTCCATCATGTGGTTTTTTCACAAAACCTTTACCTGATTAATCACCTTATTCCATAACACTTCCTCCCTCTGGTCAAGAATCTGGACCGCTTGTTCCTCATAAGATAGGTTCTCTTTCAGCTGAACTACCTCTGGACTCAAAACATGAGATGGATCTGGCAAATACTTTCTCAACATCGAAACGTGAAAAACATTCTGTACCTGAGATAAACTCGGAGGTAAAGCCACTCGGTTTGAAACTGATCCAACTCTCTCCAGAATTTCGTATGGTCCAATGAACCTTGGACTCAACTTTCCTTTCTTACCAAATCTCATCACACTTTTCCAAGGAGAAACCTTGAGAAAAACATGATCACCTACCTCGAAAGATAGATCCTTCCTCTGGTTATCCGCATAACTCTTCTGCCTGCTCTGAGCTGTTCTCATGTGTTTCTGAATCAGCTGAACTTTTACTGCCATCTCTTCTACCAATTCTGGTCCCATTAACTTCCTTTCACCCACTTCATCCCAGAAAGCGGGAGTTCGACACCGCTTCCCATATAATGCCTGAAATGGTGCCATCTGTATACTGGAATGAAAACTGTTATTATATGAAAACTCAACCAAAGAAAGATGTTGGTCCCAAATTCCCTGATAATACATAGAACTAGCTCGTAACATATCCTCCAAGGTATGAACTGTTCGTTCTGACTATCCATATGATTGAGGATGAAAAGCTGTACTAAAATTTAATTCAGTACCCAACGAATTCTGAAGGCCTTTCCAAAAGTTAGAAGTAAACCTGGGATCACGATCCGATACAATGGAGAGAGGAACTCCATGTAACCTGACTATCTCTTTAAGATACAAACGGGAAAGTTGATCAAGAGAGAAAGTATCTCGTATAGCATGGAAATGAGCAGATTTGGTCAAGTGATCAACAATAACCCAGATTGCATTATTACCTCGAGATGTCTTCGGTAATCCAACAACAAAGTCCATGGATATATTCTCCCATTTCCACTCTGGCAATGGTAAAGGCTGAAGCATCCCTTTTGGTAACTGCTGCTCTGCTTTAACCTGCTGACAAGTCAAACACTTCACAGTAAAATCAGCAATATCTCTTTTCATTCCATCCTACCAGTAATACTCCCGCAGATCTCTATACATCTTAGTACTGCCCGGATGAACTGAAAACGGAGAACTATGAGCTTCAAATAACAACTCTCTCTTCAACTGTGAATCACAAGGCACACAAAATCTCTTCCCAAATCTCAAAACACAATCATTATAAATTTCGAATTCAGGCAACATACCTTTCTGAACCAGCTCTACCTTTTTCTGCAACTCACTGTCTTGCTTCTGTGCTTGCTTGATTCTATCTGATAGCGATGATCTCACTGATACCTGAAACAAAACAGAAGGACTCCCTGCACTAACAACTTCTATCCCAAATTTCATCAAATCCTTAACCAAAGGATCACGTTCCAAACTCAACATTGTTAATGAAGCATTACTTTTTCGACTCAAAGCATCAGCCACTTTATTTTCTTTTCTCGGATGGTAATGAATTTTTTAATCATAATCCTTGATTAATTCTAGCCATCTCTTTTGTCTCATGTTCAATTCTTTCTGAGTGAATACATACTTTAAACTTTTTTGATTGGTATATATTTCACACTTTACTCCATACAAATGATGCCTCCAAATTTTTAAAGCAAAAAAAACAGCAGCTAATTCCAAATCATGTGTAGGTTAATTTACCTCATGAGTTTTCAACTGTCGTGAAGCATAAGCAATTACCTGATCATTCTGCATTAGGACGCAACCAAGTCCTTTCAATGAAGCATCACTGTATATAACAAACTCACCATTCCTGGAAGGTAGTGCCAAAACTGGAGCATTCACCAATCTTCTTTTCAATTCCTGAAAACAATCATCACATTCTTTTGTCCAGATAAACTTAACACCCTTCCGAGTTAGCTTAGTCATTGGACTAGATAACCATGAAAAATTTCTAACAAACCTTCGGTAATAGCCCGCCAAACCAAGGAAGCTACGAATCTCGGTTACATTTGTGGGTCTTGGCCATTCTTCCACAACTTTTGTTTTTGTAGGATCAACAGTTATTCCATCTTTAGAAACAATGTGACCAAGGAAAGAAATTTGTTGCAACCAAAACTCACACTTGATGAATTTTCCCATACAGTTTCTTTTCGTTTAAGGTTTGCAAGATAACCCTCAAATGTCTTTCATGCTCCTATTTACTTTTAGAAAACACAAAAATATCATCAATGAAAACCACCACAAACTTATCCAAGAATTCATGGAAAATTCTATTCATTACGTCCATGAATACAGCAGGTGCATTGGTTAGCTCAAAAGGCATTACTACAAATTCATAATGGCCATATCTCGTACGGAACGCGGTATTCAGAATATCTTCCTCCTTTACCTTCATCTGATGGTACCTCGATCTCAGGTCAATCTTTGAAAAAAACTGAGCTCCCTGGAGCTGATCAAACAAATCATCGATATGAGGCAAAGGATATTTGTTCTTAACAGTGATATTATTCAAGGCTCTATAATCAATGCAAAGTCTCATAGAACCATCTTTCTTTTTAACAAATAAAACAGGAGAACCCCATGGTGATGTGCTAGGTCTAATGAAACCTTTCTCTAATAAATCTTACAATTTCTCCTTCAACTCTAAAAGTTCAATTTGTGCCATTCGATAAGGGGGTTTTGAAATTGGCTTAGCATCATGAACTAAGTCAACAGTAAACTCAACTTCCCGATCTGGTATTATTCCAGGCAACTCATCAGGGAAAACATCAGGATACTCATTTACCACTGGCACAACGTTAATCTGAATAGTTTATTTTCAACGACGTGTGCAAGGTAACATTCATTTCCATCTTTTAAAAGTTTCTCGGCCTCTTCATATGTTATCAAAAGTAATCATTCATTCTTGTAAACAAACTGAAAGTCTTTCTGAAAAGAAACTTCTTTAGCTCTACAGTCAATCTTAGAATGGTAAATAGAGAGCCAATCCATACCCAGGATGACATCAAACTCTACTAGAGGTAGAACAATAAGGTTTGCAAGTAGGTTCTTTCCACAGATAAGGATAGGAAGATTCTTATAAATTATTTTTGCCTCAAAATTTCCCCAAGTTTTTAGCAAAAGTTCAAAAGTCATTTCTTGAGATGGTATTCCCATTTTACTAGAAAAGGTTTCAGAGATGAAAGAATGTGTAGACCCCGAATCAAAGAACACACTGGCATAATCTGAAAAAACAAACAAAGTACCTGATATAACTTCATTTGATGGTCCGACATCTGCTGAAGTAGTTGCAAAGGATTTCACCACCCCTTTCTGCTTGTAGTCTAACTGCTTCCCATCACTCAAGCTCTTTGTCGGACACTCATTTGCAGAGTCACCCATCTCATTGCACTTATAACATTTCACTAACTGTAAATAAAATTTTTTCTTACCTTCACCTTGATCCTTTTCAGTGAAATCACGAGCCTTATGTCCCATCTTACCACATCGGTAGCATTTTCCAGAATTCAGAAGACATTCCCCAGCATGCCTTTTGCCACATTTATCACAAAATGGAAACTTAGTTTTCTTACCATCAGACTTTTTTGAAGAATTCTTACCTTTCTCCTGCCACCTCAGTCTCTTCTTCTGCTGGTTGTTATAGAACACTTGGTCATCGACAAACTCCATTTCCACCTTCTCAGCACATCGAACAAGCTTTTCATAACTTTTAAACTCACAAGAAGCTAATGCCGTTCGATATTTTGGCTTTAATCCTGAGTAAAAATGATTGATTTTACTATCAAGGTCTCGGATAAAATTTGGAGCAAACCTCGCCAATCGAGTGAACCTTTCTTCATAGGCAGCCACTGAGTCTTCTTCTTGCCTCAATTCCAAGAATTTTTTTTCCATCCTAAGTCAAACAGCCTTAGGAAAATACTTCTCAAGAAACATACCTTTGAATTCATCCCAGTCAAGAGCATCAATCTCATCGGCGTCCCTGATATTTTTAACCATAGACCACCACTGATCTGCTTCACCCTCCAAACGGTAAATAGCAAGACTAACCTTTTGATTGTCTGACCACCCCATGACATCAAAAATCTTCTCCAGTGCTTTAATCCACCCTTCAGCTAGCACAGGGTCAGATGATCCTCTAAATGATGGTGGATGTTGCCTCATGAAATGTTCCACCACCGACATGTTCCTCTGCGGTTGATCTGGCTGATCTCGTGCACGGATACCACCACCATTTATCGCTTGAGTCAGCTACGCCATTACTGCAACAAACAATTCAGTTCCAATTCCGACCATTTCCGGATGCTGATTCGGAAGGTTATTTCCTTCTGTATGCCTTCCTAGCACTGCTTCCCTATTTCCTCTGCGGAAAACCATTCTAAACAAACATGTCTTAGATGAAGCAACATGGTAATCTTCAAATGCTATATCATTTCAAAAAAAAATTGGATAATCATTTAATATAATTCTAACTCCTAAAGTTATCTAAACTGACCTTTGATACCAAATATAAGGCCCCAGCCTTAAACCTTACTTAATCTTGAGTTATTACAAGATTACACATTGAGGATCTTTTCGGGTTTAGAGTTTTAGAGAATTAGATCATAAAACTTGTATTACATTCCACATATAAACAAAGTGTTTACATAAAGATAGTATTCTTCATTCCCATCAATGGAAACACATTTAAATTAAAACATGGATTATTTCTTGACACTTCCTTGACACTATCATCATATCTTGTACCTTTCCCTTGAGCTGTGAAAAACATTTCAAAAAAACTTGGGATGAGCATAAAAATCTCAGTATGGGTTATAAAAACATGGAAAGGAAACATGGGTACATATATACATAAGAGTGAAATAATACTTTACCCATAAAACATAAGCACATTAACATACCTCATCAAATCATGAGTAAATCATTGAAATCATAAGACATAAAGGTAACTTGAGGCATTCATAACATTATTACGTAGGGAGTAATCCTCTTGGTTATGTTTGGAATACCCATCACAGTATATTCCCTAAATCTCTTCGGAGAAACCTTAACGTTTCACTCCTTCGCGTTACCCAATGCATTGGAGAGATATAACGGGCTCACCTGCCCTTAGTTTATCATGGAACCACCCGTCTTCATAATAATGGCCAAGAACCATAACATAATCGTATCATGTAAAACATGCATAAAGGAAACATAACATTTCCACATTTCAATCACGAGATATCAATACAACACATTGATATAATAAAAACATTATGAAAACAATTTTCAATACCAAAGTAAAACATGGTATTTATTTTTCGTTTAAAGAAAAGGGTATGGCTTGTAGAGGAAGCTGAAACTCAAATAATGGTCACGACGGCGGAGAAGTAGTTGTCGCCACATACATACGACAAAAACATTCCCTTTTGTCGTTTAGTAAACGCTTCATATAAAAAATATTCCTTTTGAATAAACGGAAAAGTCAAAGGGGTTTATAAACCGTATAAAAGAAAGTTGTGTATAAAATAAAATATGCCTCAATGAAAGGAGATTGAGACGAAGTCCCATACCTCGTATCCGACTTGACCCGACCTTTCTTTAATCTCCTGAATAGTAAACTTGAGTTAATCTCTACTTTCTTATGAACCTTTTTCAAGTTAATTATTCATTTTATACCATGTTATGAACATCATGTAATCATTTAAGTTAATAATGTTCATTTTGTCGTTATTTGGTTCTTAAGTCAAAAATAGACTTCTTACACTTACATGTTGTTAATTTGGTCAAAGGTTCGTTATATCCAGAATCATATTAATAATTTGGATAACATATATATCATATATATTCATCATATACATGTATTTATAATATTACATCACATTTAGAGGTAAGAAATGAAATGCACCGTTCATGGAGACGGTAAGCCGTACGTACGCATGAACGCTACTTCCATTTCTATTTCATATTTTCTGGAATGGAATCATAATGATATAAGAGTATATTATAATTCCAGTATAATAACATATATAATATCATTAACTTTATCCTTTACACATCCCACATATGGTATTAACGAATCAAATCACTTTCAGGGGGCGGTAGTCCGCACTTCCTAAAATGAAGATATCGTGTTTACCCATAATGGAAATAATAATGGTATGCCATAAATGAAAAATACAGAATCTTAAGGAAATAATAAACATATTATATTTCATATATCAAAATAGTGACATCATAATGGCCACCTTTGAAGGTGTTAAATGAGTATTGAACAATCATCGTTTTGGGAGGCAGAATTTCACCATCCACGGAAAACATATGTTCTTTAACCATTTGATGTAGTTGTGTGAGATTTTAGCTCAAATGAATCTTATAACAACATCCTAGTATATTGAATATACTGGTGTTGTTACAAAGGAATTAAATAAAAAGAGTTTAGGGGGTTGGAGAAGCAAAATAAAACAAATGAACATGAGAGAATGAATTACCTTTAAAAGTGTAACTCCTTTTGATTTGAGCCTAAAGGCTTCCTTTGAAAGGATTCTGCCAAAAGGGAATCCTCTAGGATGAGGAGAGGTATGTGGAGAGAGTAAATGGTAAGGGTTTGGCCGAGCCAAAGTCTTGAGGAGTGTGTGAAATGAGGTAGAGGTGGGGGCCTTTTATAAGAGGAGAGGAGGGGCACTTTTAGAAAGTAAAGAAATATTACTTTATTTGAAAATGTGTTTCGGTTCTAAAAGGTCCCACATTGATATAATTCGTGGATAAGGTGATAAGGGTTTGAAATCCACTCATCCAATTGGTTTTTTCCATGTGTAGGTTTTAGATTTTTCATTATCGCTCCATTTTATTTAAATCGTTAAATAATGAGGTCATCACTGCATCATCATGATGTCATAAATAATTTAATTTATTTAAAGTCTAAAAATTATAAACAAAATACTATGATGTATGAAATCTTTTTATCTTTCCAATGACTATTTATAATCAAAAATATGATCTTTATAACCCCATGTAAAAATTGTTTTCGTAAAACATATTATGTTTGTGTCATTTTTACTTTTATATTAAATAAAAAGTTATTTATGTCATTTCCCAACCAAAGTGGATCCATGGGGTCCCCAAGTTGGCCCATGGATTTTCTTGGTCGGCCATGACACAACCAATGAGGGTAGGACATGTTTCAAGATCATCTTATTTTATTAAAGCATTAATTTTACCTTAAACTACACTAATTACCACTAATCGTGATTAAAAACTTAATAATTTACTATTCACCAAAAAATTATTTTAATCTCATTGAACCACATTTTACTTCTTAATGACAACCATGTATGTCGTATTTTTGAAATTCAAAACACAATGATGGCAAAATTTCATTTAAATGGAAAATCAGTTTTTATAAGTACCACTTAGTGGTTTCACTATTCATCAAAAATTGATGTTTTTCAGAAAATTACCAAAAATTCCCCCTAAGCTATATTTGATATTCCAAATACAAAAATGAAGTCTATTTTACCAAATTCAAAACATATAAGTCACATTAATTAATTTAATAATTAATTCTCGCTGTCGGAGCAAATAGCGTGTTTTTATAAAACAATAAGTATCAAAAGATTGACACCAGTTTAAGTCTAATTTCAAAGTGAAATTGATTCCAATGACAATCATTGGATTAAATGGTAAAAATATATCTAGATTAGATATTAATACCAATTCAAAAGATAATCTAATCATATAAATAAATTAGATTAAAAATCAGTTTTGATGTAAAATGCAGTATTTTTCACTATTCATTAAAAAATGAACATTGTCTGAAAAATACCAAAAATTCACACAAAGTAAATTTTGATGTCCCAATCATAAATAATAAGTTTATCTTGACAAACATAGCTTATAAAGTTGTCAAAAGATATATTTAAAAATGGGTTGCCATCAAAAGGTAGTAAAACAATCTTTTAAGAATATTAGTGTATTCCATGCATAAGATTGTATTTATTTTCATTTTAAGTCTCTATAACACTATCTAGTTCATTAATAGACATAGATAAAAATATATATTATTCATTACTTACTTGGGATGTTACATCCTTCCCCCCTTTAGAAAATTGTGTCCCCGCAATTTATTTACTTATCAAATAAATGGGGGTACTTATCCCTCGTTGCATTTTCAGATTCCCATGTTGCCTCTTCCATCATGTGGTTTTTCCACAAAACCTTTACCTGCTTAATCACCTTATTCCGTAACACTTGCTCCCTCTGGTCAAGAATCTGGACCGGTTGTTCCTCATAAGATAGGTTCTCTTCCTGCTGAACTACCTCTGGACTCAAAACATGAGATGGATCTGGCATATACTTTCTCAACATCGAACCGTGAAAAACATTCTGTACCTGAGATAAACTCGGAGGTAAAGCCACTCGGTATGAAACTGATCCAACTCTCTCCAGAATTTTGTATGGTCCAATGAACCTTGGAATCAACATTCCTTTCTTACCAAATCTCATCACACTTTTCCAAGGAGAAATCTTGAGAAAAACATGATCACCTACCTCGAAAGATAGATCCTTCCTCCGGTTATCCACATAACTCGTCTGCCTGCTCTGAGCTGTTCTCATGTGTTTTTGAATCAGCTTAACTTTTTCTGCCATCTCTCCTACCAATTCTGGTCCCATCAACTTCCTTTCACCCACTTCATCCCAGAAAGCTGGAGTTTGACACCGCTTCCCATATAATTCCTGAAATGGTGCCATCTGTATACTGGAATGAAAACTGTTATTATATGAAAACTCAACCAACGAAAGATGTTGGTCCCAACTTCCCTGATAATCCATAGAACAAGCTCGTAACATATCCTCCAAGGTCTGAATTGTTCGTTCTGACTGCCCATCTGATTGAGGATGAAAAGCTGTACTAAAATTTAATTCAGTACCCAACGACTTCTGAAGGCCTTTCCAAAAGTTAGAAGTAAACCTGGGATCACGATCTGATACAATGGAGAGAGGAAATCCATTTAACCTGACTATCTATTTAAGATACCAACATGAAAGTTGATCAAGAGAGAAATTATCTCGTATAGAAAGGAAATGAGCAGATTTGGTCAAGCGATCAACAATAACCCAGATTGCATTATTACCTCGAGATGTCTTCGGTAATCCAACAACAAATTCCATGGATATATTCTCCCATTTCCACTCTGGCAATGGTAATGGTTGAAGCATCCCTTTCTGTAACTGCCACTATGCTTTAACCTGCTAACAAGTCAAACAATTCACAGTAAAATCAGCAATATCTCTTTTCATTCCATCCCACCAGTAATACTCCCGCAGATCTCTATACATCTTAGTACTGCCCGGATGAACTGAAAACGGAGAACTATGAGCTTCACATAACAACTCTCTTTTCAACTGTGAATCACAAGGCACACAAAATCTCTTCCCAAATCTCAAAACACAATCATTATCAATGTTGAATTCAGGCAACTAACCTTTCTGAACCAACTCTACCTTTTTCTGCAACTCACTGTCTTACTTCTGTGCTTGCTTGATTCTATCTGATAGAGATGATCTCACTGATACCTGAAACAAAACAGAAGGACTCCCTGCACCAAAAACATCTATGCCAAAGTTCATCAAATCCTTAACCAAAGGATCACATTCCAAACGCAACATTGTTAATGAAGCATTACTTTTTCGACTCAAAGCATCATCCACTTTATTTGCTTTTCCCGGATGGTAATGAATTGTACAATCATAATCCTCGATTAATTCTAGCCATCTCCTTTGTCTCATGTTCAATTCTTTCTGAGTGAATATATACTTTAAACTTTTTTCATTGGTATATATTTCAAACTTTACTCCATACAAATGATGCCTCCAAATTTTTAAAGCAAAAACAATAGCAGCTAATTCCAAATCATGTGTAGGGTAATTTACCTCATGAGTTTTCAACTGTCATGAAGCATAATCAATTACCTGATCATTCTTCCTTAGGACGCAACCAAGTCCTTTCAATGAAGCATCACTGTATATAACAAACTCACCATTCCTGGAAGGTAGTGCCAAAACTGGAGCATTCACCAATCTTCTTTTCAATTCCTGAAAACAATCATCACATTCTTTTGTCCAGATAAACTTAACACCCTTCCGAGTTAGCTTAGTCATTGGACATGATAACCGTGAAAAATTTCTAACAAACCTTCGGTAATAGCCTGCCAAACCAAGGAAGCTACGAATGTCGGTTACATTTGTGGGTCTTGGCCATTCTTCCACAACTTTTTTTTTTGTAGGATCAACAGTTATTCCATCTTTAGAAACAATGTGACCAAGGAAAGAAATTTGTTGCAACCAAAACTCACACTTGCTGAATTTCCCATACAGTTTCTTTTCTTTTAAGGTTTGCAAGATAACCCTCAAATGTCTTTCATGCTCCTCTTTAAATTTAGAAAACACCAAAATATCATCAATGAAAACCACCACAAACTTATCCAAGAATTCATGGAAAATTCTATTTATTAAGTCCATGAATACAGTAGGTGCATTGGTTATCCCAAAAGGAATTACTACAAATTCATAATGGCCATATCTCGTACGGAACGCAGTCTTCAGAATATCTGCCTCCTTTACCTTCAGCTGATGGTACCTCGATCTCAGGTCAATCTTTGTAAAAAACTGAGCTCCCTGGAGTTGATCAAACAAATCATCGATATGAGGCAAAGGATATTTGTTCTTAACAGTTATATTATTCTAGGCTCTATAATCAATGAAAAGTCTCATAGAACCATCTTTCTTTTTTAACAAATAAAACAGGAGCACCCCATGGTGATGTGATAGGTCTAATGAAACCTTTCTCTAATAAATCTTGCAATTGCTCCTTCAACTACAAAAGTTCAATTTGTGCCATTCGATAAGGGGGTTTTGAAATTGGCTTAGCATCAGGAACAAAGTCAATAGTAAACTCAACTTCCCAATCTGGTATTATTCCAGGCAACACATCAGGAAAAACATCAGGATACTCATTTACCAGTGGCACATCATTAATCTGAACAGTTCCTTTATTTTCAACGACGTGTTCAAGGTAACATTCATTTCCATCTTTTACAAGTTTCTCAGCCTCTTGATATGTTATCAAAAGTAAGGGTTCATTCTTGTAAACAAATGGAAATTATTTCTGAAAAGAAACTTCTTTAGCTCTACAGTCAATCTTAGCATGGTAAATAGAGAGCCAATCCATACCCAGGATAACATCAAACTCTACTAGAGGTAGGACAATAAGGTTTGCAAGTAGGTTCTTTCCACATATAAGGATAGGAAGATTCTTATAAATTCTTTTTGCCTCAACATTTCCCCCAGGTGTTTTTACCAAAAGTTCAACAGTCATTTTTTGATATGGTGTTCCCATTTTACTAGAAAAGGTTTCAGAGATGAATGAATGTGTAGACCCCGAATCAAACAACACACTGGCATAATATGAAAAAATAAACAAAGTACCTGATACAACTTCATTTGATGGCCCGACATCTGCTGAAGTAGTTGCAAAGGATTTCACCACCCCTTTCTGCTTGTAGTCTAACTGCTTCCCATCACTCAAGCTCTTTGTCGGACACTCGTTTGCATAGTGACCCATCTCATTTCACTTATAACATTTCACTAACTGTAAATAAAATTTGTTCTTACCTTCACCTTGATCTTTTTCAGTGCAATCACGAGCCTTATGTCCCATCTTACCACATAGGTAGCACTTTCCAGAATTCAGAAGACATTCCCCAGTAAGCCTTTTTCCACATTTATCACAAACTGGAAACTTAGTTTTCTTACCATCAGACTTTTTTGAAGAATTATTACCTTTCTCCTTCCACCTCAGTCTCTTCTTCTGCTGGTTGGTATAGAACACTTGGTCATCGACAAACTCCATTTCCACCTTCTCAGCACATCGAACAAGCTTTTCATAACTTTTAAACTCACGAGAAGCTAATGCCCTTCGATATTTTGGCTTTAATCCTGAGTAAAAACGATTGATTTTACTATCAAGGTCTCGGATAAAATTTGGAGCATACCTCGCCAATCGAGTGAACCTTTCTTCATAGGCAGCCACTGAGTCTTCCTCTTGCCTGAATTCCATGAATTTTTTTTCCATCCTAAGTCGAACAGCCTTAGGAAAATACTTCTCAAGAAACATACCTTTGAATTCATCCCAGTCAAGAGCATCAATCTCATCGGGGTCCCTGATATTTTTAACCATAGACCACCACTGATCTGCTTCACCCTCCAAACGGTAAATAGCAAGACTAACCTTTTGATTGTCTGAACACCCCATGACATCAAATATCTTCTCCAGTTCTTTAATCCACCCTTCAGCTAGCACATGGTCAGATGATCCTCTGAATAATGGTGGATGTTTCCTCATGAAATGTTCCACCACTGACATGTTCCTCTGCGGTTGATCTGGCTGATCTCGTGCATGGATACCACCACCATTTATCGCTTGAGTCAACAACGCCATTACTGCAACAAACTATTCAGTTCCAATTCCGACCATTTCCGGATGCTGATTTGGAAGGTTATTTCCTTCTGTATGCCTTCCTAGCACTGCTTCCCTGTTTCCTCTGCGGAAAACCATTCTAAACAAACATGTCTTAGATGAAGCAACATGGTAATATTCAAATGCTATATCATTTCATTTTTTTGGATAATCATTTAATAGAATTCTAACTCCTAAAGTTATCTAAACCGACCTTTGATACCAACTATAAGGCCCCAGCCTTAAACCTTACTTAATATTGAGTTATTACAAGATTACAAATTGAGGATCTTTTCGGGTTTAGAGTTTTAGAGAATTAGATCATAAAACTTGCATTACATTCCACATATAAACAAAGTGGTTACATAAAGATAGTATTCTTCATTCCCATCAATGGAAACACATTTAAAATAAAACATGGATTATTTATTGACACTTCCTTGACACTATCATCATATCATGTACCTTTCCCTTGACCTGTGAAAAACATTTCAAAAAACTGGGGATGAGCATAAAAATATCAGTATGGGTTACAAAAAAATGTAAAGGAAACATGGGTACATATATACATAAGAGTGAAATCATACTTTACCCATAAAACATAAGCACATTAACATACCTCATCAAATCATGAGTATATCATTGAAATCATAAGACATAAAGGTAACTTGAGGCATTCATAACATTCTTACGTAGGGAGTAACCCTCTTGGTTACGTTTGGAATACCCATCACAGTATATTCCCTAAACCACTTCGGAGAAACCATAACATTTCACTCCTTCGCGTTACCCAATGCATTGGAGAGCTATAACGGGCTCACCCGCCCTTAGTTTATCACGGAACCACCCGTCTTCATAATAATTACCAAGAACCATAACATAATCGTATCACGTAAAACATGCATAAAGGAAACATAACATTTCCACATTTCAATCAAGAGATATCAATACAACACAATGATATAATAAAAACATTATGAAAACCATTTTCAATACCAAAGTAAAACATGGTATTTATTTTTCGTTTAAAGAAAAGGTTATGGCTTGTAGAGGAAGCCGAAACTCAAATAATGGTCACGACGGCGGAGAAGTCGTTGTCGCCACATACGTACGACAAAAACATTCCCTTTTGTCGTTTAGTAAACGCTTCGTATAATACATATTCCTTTTGAATAAATGGAAAAGTCAAAAGGTTTTATACACCGTATAAAATAAAGTTGTGTATAAAATAAAATATCCCTCAATGAAAGGAGATTGAGACGAAGTCCCATACCTCGTATCCGACTTGACCCGACCGTTCTTTAATCTCCTGAATAATAAACTTGAGTTAATCTCTACTTGCTTATGAACCTTTTTCAAGTTCATTATTCCTTTTATACCATGTTATGAACATCATGTAATCATTTAAGTTAATAATGTTCATTTTGTCGGTATTTAGTTTTTAAGTCAAAAATAGACTTCTTACACTTTCATGTTGTTAATTTGGTCAAAGGTTCATTATATCCAGAATGATATTAATGATTTGGATAACATATATATCATATATATTCATCATATACATGTATTTATAATATTACATCACATTTAGAGGTAATAAATGAAATGCACCGTTCATGGAGACGGTAAGCCGTACGTACGTATGAACGCTACTTCCATTTCTATTTCGTATTTTCTGGAATGGAATCATAATGATATAATATTATATTATAATTCCAGTATAATAACATATATAATATCATTAACTTTATCATTTACACATCCCACATATTGTATTAACGAATCAAATCACTTTCAGGGGGTGGTAGTCCGCACTTCCTAAAATGAAGATATTGTGTTTACCCATAATGTAAATAATAATGGTATGCCATAAATGAAAAATACAGAAGCTCAAGGAAAGAATAAACATATTATATATCATATATAAAAATAGTGACATCATAATGGCCACCTTTTAAGGTGTTAAATGAGTATTGAACAATCATCGTTTCGGGAGGCAGAATTTCACCATCCACGGAAAACATATGTTCTTTAACCATTTTATGTAGTTGTGTGAGACTGTATCTCAAATAAATCTTATAACAACATCCTATTATATTGAAGATACTGTTGTTGTTACAAAAGAAGTAAATAAAAATAGTTTAGGGGGTTGGAGAAGCAAAATAAAACAAATGAACATGAGAGAATGAATTACCTTTAAAAGTGCAACTCCTTTTGATTTGAGCCTAAAGGCTTCCTTTGAATGGCGTCTGCCTAAAGGTAATCCTCTAGGATGAGGATAGGGATGTGGAGAGAGTAAATTGGCAGGGTTTGGCCGAGCCAAAGGCTTGAGGAGTGTGTGAAATGAGGTAGAGGTGGGGGCCTTTTATAAAAGGAGGGAAGGGTCAGTTTTGGAAAGTAAAGAAATATTACTTTATTTGAAAATGTGTTTCGGTTTTCAAAGGTCCCACATTGATATAATTCGTGTATAAGGTGATAAGGGTTCTAAATAAACTCATCCAATTGGTTTTTTCCATGTGTAGGTTTTAGATTTTTCATTATCTTTCCATTTTATTTAAATCGTTAAATAATGAGGTCATCGCTGCATCGTCATGATGTTCATAAATAATTTAATTTATTTAAAGTATAAAAATTATAAACAAAATACTATGATGTAGAAAATCTTTTTATCTTTCCAATTACTATTTATAATCAAAAATCTGATTTTATAACCCCATGTAAAAATTGTTTTCGTAAAACATATTATGTTTGTGTCATTTTTACTTTTACATTAAATAAAAAGTTATTTATGTCATTTCCCAAACAAAGTAGATCCATGGGGTCCCCAAGTTGACCCATGGATTTTCTTGGTCGGCCATCACACAACCAATGAGGTTAGGACATGTGTCAAGCTTATCTTATTTTATTAAAGCATTAATTTTACCTTAAACTACACTAATTACCACTAATCGCGATTAAAAACTTAATAAGTTACTATTCACCAAAAAATTATTTTAATCTCATTGAACCACATTTTACTTCTTAATGAAAACCATGTATGTTGGATTTTTGAAATTCAAAACACAATGATGGAAAAATTTCATTTAAACGGAAAATCAATTTTTATAAGTACCACTTAGTGGTTTCACTATTCATCAAAAATTGAAGTTTTTCAGAAATTTACCAAAAATTCACCCTAATCTATATTTGATATTCCGAATTCAAAAATGAAGTCTATTTTACCAAATTCAAAACATATAAGTCACATTAATTAATTTAATAATTAATTCCCGCTGTCAGAGCAAATATCGTGTTTTTATAAAACAATAAGTATCAAAAGATTGGCACCAGTTTAAGTCTAATTTCAAAGTGAAATCGATTCTAATGACCACTATTGGATTAAATGGTAAATATATATTCAGATTACACATTAATACCAATTCAAAAGATAATATAATCATATAAATAAATTAGATTAAAAAAGCAGTTTTGATGTAAAATGCAGTATTTTTCACTATTCATTAAAAAATGAACATTGTCTGAAAAATACCAAAAATTCACAAAAAGTAAATTTTGATGCCCCAATCATATAGAATAAGTTTATGTTGACAAACATAGCTTATAAAGTTGTCAAAAGATAGATTTAAAAATATTTTTCCATCAAAAGGAAGTAAAACAGTCTTTTACGAATATTAGTGTATTCCATGCATAAGATTGTATTTATTTTGATTTTAAGCCTCTATAACACTATCTAGTTCATTAATAGACATAGATAAAAATATCTATTATTCATTACTTACTTGGTATGTTACAATAATGGTGTAAAGAATAACTATAAATAGTTAGTATAACATCATACTGATTCTGATTTATTGTATCATCCACTCCACTCCAATTCAATAATTATGGAAACGATATCATCGCTCGTGCGTACGTACGGACTACCGTCTCCACGACGCGATGAGATTAATTCTCCATGTTAACCATTTTAGAATGATTATAAAGTATATATAAGAAATAATAATGAAATATATGACATTATAAAGCTACTGTATTTATGTATATATGTATGTCATCTACTTAATTCCATTCATCTCAATAAGGAAATGAAAACAGCGTTCATGCGTACGTACGGCCTACCGTATCCATGAACGGTGTATTTATTTCCAATTATCGATCTATTATATATATGTATATTTTGAATATATATTATATATAAATCATGTTTTATATTCTGGAATTATGTAATCGTGATCTAAGTAATCATATGAATAATTACAAGTCAAAACACGGACGACAAATGAGATGATTTTACCCAAAATTCTCTGTAACATGGAATTTACAAAAGAACGGGTAATATAAAGTCATAAGTGAACCATATATGATATCATAACAATGAGTATGATTCTGGAATAAGTCAATGACATTATTTAAATCATTATACAGGAAGTTCAGAATCATACGAAGCAAATCGGACCTAAGGTAAGGGATAATTCTGCAAATCTCATTTTTGTCCGAGATTGCTTATTCGTAAGTATTTACTGGGGATATTTATATCATCCATGTAGATGTTTTATAAAAGTGTTTTCATGTATGTTTAAAGTCATTTTTAACCATTCTTGACTTTTACTACATGGTATGTAAGGAATCTTTCTTTTGTTTACGTGACGAGGTAATTTTGACTTTTCCGGCAAAAGTACGAGAAGAATGTTTTTTTAACTTATATGGAACGAACGGATTTTTAGGATTTTATAAAGCTTAGTTTCATGAAGATTCCTCCAAAATATTTCATGATTATTTTCAGCCAAATCCTTTTCTTTTAAAATTTCATGACATTTTGTAAAAAGAGAATGATTTTGAAAAAGAAAGGATATTTTCCTCAATAATTCATTTCAAGTGTTTTATCAAAACCATTTTCAATCTAAGATGACATTATTTCATATGTGTATCATGTCTCTATGATTTACATGGTTTCACGTTTCTTATTATGAAATGATATCCATTTCTTTTATATGGATTATGTGATGATGGGATGATGTTTATGAAACCCATTTTATTTATTGGGTTATGCTCTGATGTATGATTTATGATTTTGTGGAACACGAAAGAATGATTTCATTATGAGATGGGTGGGACCTATATCTCCCTCCAATGCATTGGGTAAATATTTATATCTCATGAGATAGACATGGCTGTAACGGCAGGTTAAACCAGTTCAGTAAAACAGGACTGAAACGAGAAGTGAACTCGATTTCGAAAGGGACTTTGTCCACTAAGATGGTCTTGGAAGCAATGCCTTGGCTACTATGGAAATCATTACATGTGCTTAATGGATTCCACAATTACATGTTTTATTCCCATGCTACTTTATCATTCTTAATATTTCTTTATGATCTATGCCTTACGTACTTCCATGTTTTATGTCATTTCTCAAGATTTTGATGTTTAAACATTAAGTTCATGTTTTTTTAGTTCCAATGTATATGGTATGTTTTATTTTATCCATTCTTACCCTTACTGAGAATTTGAGCTCACCATTTTTATGTTTTATTTTCCCCCAGGATCAAAATAAAGGTTTTAGGTCAGGAAACAAAAAGTGGAAGATCTTTATGGGAGAAGTTGAAGATCTTTCACCGCGATTAGAAGATTACGTTGCAAGTTTCCAAAGACACTAAACTATTACGGTCCTTGTGTGTCTGTTTTTGTTTTGAATTAAGTATTCCGCTAATGTAATGTAATGTCCATGTACGTCAAGCTTTGGGTCTCTATAGTTGGTATCAGAGGAAAGGATTAGTCAACCTTTGGAAACTAAGATGCGAGAACTTTAGTGAGATCCATATAGATATTTCTAAGGTATGTCTAGGGATGTCCCTAAGGATAAGTATACGTATAGGATATAGTCCTAGAACTATAGTAACGATCTTAGAATTTAACCTAAGATGTTAGATATTGAGTGTACTCCTCCTTTACTATGTTGTTTTCCCTAGCATGCTTTTTTCCTCTCACACTATTCTTTTTGGGGTTTAGAAAATGGCTGGAAACGGGAAGATTCACAATAATGGAGGATATGATAGATAATGGAATGATTTTCTTCATGAGAAACCAAATGAAACGAGATCTGGAAGTCCAAACATCGTTATTATGCCCAATCAGCAATCTCATAATATGATCAATAATATCAACTTTGGTAAGTTTCCCGACTTAGATAATAAGGGAAATATGGAGTTTCATGATGATCATAGAGGAAAGAGAGTTCAATTTCCATCATGTAAATCATGTGGGAAGAGGCATCAGGGAGATTGTTTCAAAGGAACTGGAAGATGCTATGGGTGTGGAAAAGAAGGACACAAAGCCAGTAAGTGCAAAGGAAATGGTTCAGTTAACACCATGGACAAGGATAATGGTATTGCTACGACATCAACAATGATTAGATGTTTTAAATGTGGAATGTACGGGCATTATGAAAACCAAGGCCCTAATAGAAAATCTCATGAAGAGAATCAGCATGGTCATATGGGTAGTATTTATGTGGATGATGACGAGGAGACTATAAATGATATATGAGCTGAAATAAGTGTTGAAGCTTAGTCGGTTGTTTTAGAAGGTTGTGGAATGATTGTATGTTTATCGAGAGTTATGTTGTATAGTTAATGGTACTATGGAATATAGAATCATCTATGGATTGTTACACTATTGTTTTTCCTAAAAGTATTTGAAAGTATATGTTGAATGGTACCAGTAACCAGGGAAGGTTATTCAGATATTTTTGAAAAGTAGATGATATGCGCATAATGAAGGAATAAGAAGATAATGAGACGTTTGATTGTATTCACGAACTCCTGATTGATATAAGGACCAAGTGATATCATGGTTTGAGTATATAGAATTTTGAGGATTTTGGTATGTGGAAAGTGTTAACTTTTAACTGCATTCATGTTTTCACTAAGGTTCAATGGGTATTCATTTTTCATGAGAATACATGATTAAGGCCTTCGAATGTTTGGAATGTGACCAACAAGACATATCTTATGATATATGGGGATCAACGATGGTATTAAATCTCTGGTAATCGTTTTCACTATATTATGAGAGTGGAATGCAGTATTATGGATAAGCCTAAAAATTGGAATGGATTATGTTGGACATAAGATATTATTGTTTAAAGATAGTAGTTTTTTCGATATTATTGATGGGATGTTATAGTAATATAGTTTTAGTAAAAGGACAACCTGCAGGACGGGAAACAACCTATCGCGTCGGACAAGGCTATGGGAATCGAACCCACAACCGAAGTGTGACTGGCCTTTATCGCCTACCACTGGCCTATAGGAAGTCCCTAGTTAGTAGAAACTAGTTTTATTTTGTTAAGCGGTATTATATATGATGTATAAGTTCATTTTTGGAACCTTATAAAATTAATCTAACCATAATATGGACTTATAACATTCGCTAACCTTTTGTTTGAAAGAGATGGAATGACCCATCATTCTATCACATGATCTGCTAACATATCGCGAATAACAAATTCAACTTTATTTCTTTAAGGGATGAAGTGGAAATTGTTCAATTCACGAAAAACAATGAGATTGTACCAAAATCATGCAATTATTTATTTTAATTCATCAAATTTAGGGAAATGATCTTGAAAACCAAAAATGTTGTCCTATTTCCCTTATATCCGATGAATCAGATGGTACTGTAGATCATCACAAATCAATAGCTTTGTGATTGTTGGCTTTTTCATAGCCATGTTCTCTACCACTCTCCATTAGAACTTGATGGTTAGATTTTTCTTCCATATCCATATTTTCACCTATGTTCTCCTACGTGGAAACCCAGTGATGAGTTAATTTGGATAACCGTTACATTTCATACTTTATATTTTAAAGCCATGTTTTGGTATTCCTTTTTACGATGTGGGTTTCTATTAAACAAACTTTCGAGTAGTAAACCATTTATAACCCCGACAAATTTCGAGGGAGAAATTCATTTTAAGGGGGGTAGAATGTAACACCCTGAGATTTTATGAAAAATATTCTTTTAATTTCATTAATGTCTTGTTCTACACCAAGATTACCATGCGCTATACGCAACACCATATTAGCTAGCAGTATACGCAACACTATTCTTGGATCGTGTTACACACAATTTTGATAATAGTTATTCTACGCAACATTGAGTATATATATATATATATATATATATTCAATGTATAAATGAAATATGGTTGAATTCTATTATACAAAACAATGAAGGATTCTTCCACAACACGCAACCCCTGACTTGGCTTGCATTACACGCAATCACTACCTTCCTTGATAGCATGTGTTGTACGCAATACCGGGTTTTACTAAACAATGATATATTATTATAATATTATTATGAAATAGCCGTTATAAATAGTATTAACTAAATTTTGAATTTTATAACATTATTATTCATCTTACACATTTTTTAGAACATGTTATAAGAAAAAAAATAAATTTTTCGGGTAAAATAAGTATTTTTCAAAAAATGCAGTTTTTCTACCTTTTGATGGCGCACCCACATTAAATCTAGTTTTTTAAATGTTTATAAGTTAAATTTGACAAAATAAAATTTTTCTTTGGAATCAAGAAATAAAAATTTACTTTGGATAAATTTTTCGTATTATTCTGGTAACATTCATATTTTGATGAATAGTAAAAACACGCTATATTTTAATGAAAAACAACTTTTTTCATCGTAATAATTTATATGGTTAAATTATAATATTGAATGGTTTTAAAGTATAAATAGAATATATTTTTACCATTTAATATAATTAATTTCATTAGCATTGATTTTACATTGAATTCGTAGGTTAAATCAATTCAATCTTTTGCAATGTTTTAAACAAAAACCCGTTTTCATTCGACAATGAGATTAATTTTAATTTAATTTCTGAAACTTCTGTGTATTGAATTTGAAAAAATGGATTCCATATTTGGAATCAGTGGGTACAAATTATGTTAATAGGATACTTTTTATTTTTTGGAATTATGATTAGTAACTACGGTAAATTTTATTTACCATAGTTAAAGGTAAATCGGGTAATTAAGGGTAAATATAATTTTATAAAATTATCCTAACACATGCCAAAATTATATTGGATGGCTAAAAGTAAACCCATATAATCTAAGGGTCAGATTAGATTCATTTTATGGACTTTTTACCATGAAAATAATTTAATTATTATTAAAACCAAAGAAAGTGACAACATGTCACTCTCTTAAATCTTATAAGTATAATAATTTTAATTTAGTGATAAACATCATAAAAATTCAAACATGAATAGTCTCCAGAAATCTAATAAAATTATATACATCATGATAATTTATTTAGAATTTTTAGGGATTAATTAATTGTCATTAATGGTGATACATTAATGATACATAAATTATTTATTAAGTGGAAAATAAGTAATATAGTTTTATTGAAATAATAATACCCATTAAAAGGCCCACAAACCTGACCAAAACATATTTGTAGTGTATATATACACCTTAATCATCCAATTACCTAATTTATAACCGTTTGGAACCTTATAGAAGTGATTATGACACTTATACTATTTTATTTTAAATGATGCCAAAGTTGTCACCTTCATAATTTAATAAATATAACAATTTAAATATTGTTATTTTAAGATGATAAATTCATGTAAAAGTATTATTGTGAAATTTAATAGATTTATATTCATCATAGGATTTTATTTTAAATTTTTATGCAAAAAATAAGTATATTAAATAATTATACAGAAATGTTGTAGTAATTATTTTATTAAGATATAAACCAAATAAATTGTTTTAAAAATAATAAAATAAATATTATATGAACTATTTAATGTGATACAATAATTTTATAGATACATATGACCTTTTATGAATCTATTAAAGTTTTTTGTTTGAATAGATCTTCTGTATATATTATATTTAAATTCAAATAAATGAATAGTGTCAAAATTGACACTATTGTTATTTTATAAACATAACATATTATAAAATTTTTTAAAAATCACAAAAATATTTAAAAATTCAAAATTTATATTTATATGGTATATAATGTTATAAAGTAAACAATTATGGAAATTTTACAACAAATAAGTAATTATTTATTATAATTTAAAATTTAGAATTTTATTACCACAAAAAAACATAAATAGATTGAATAAGGATAAATCAAACTGTTAAGGTATAAAATAAGATCCAAACATGTCTAAATTTGATTGGTTGATGAGATTAAAAAACTATCTCATCTAATCTTCGAATATGAGTCATTTTAGGAGGTTTTTAAGTGGGGTTAGATTTATTATAAATTAATAGTTTTAAGAATTCCAAAGGTGCCCCTCTCCTCCCTTATAAAAGGGAACCTCCTCCCTCTCCTCCTCACACCAATTTGAGCCTTCAATCTCGTCCAAACCCTGAAAAATTATCTTCTCCACTTCCCTAGTAACATCTTAGAGGTTCTGGTATACTTTAAAGACCAATCTTAGTTCCCTAAGTGGAGGTTTCAAAGAGGCATATCGAAGAAGAGGTAATTTCTTCTCCCGATTCTTTCAAGCTACTTTCTTCTTCAAATTATTCTTCTTTAGTTGTGTCATTATGAAGTAATGAAATCAGTATCACTAATATACTGATTTGTTATTATAAATATTAAACTACTCCATTTACCCTTCTATCCATCCTACGGAAAACAAAATCACCGCGCGTGCGTACGTACGGAATACTGTCTCCACGCCGTGGTGTAATCTGTTTTTCCACCAACACCTTACATGGATGGGTATAATGGTGTAAAGAATAACTATAAATAGTTATTATAACATCATACTGATTCTGATATATTTTATCATCCACTCCAATTCAATTCAATAATTATGGAAACGATATTATCGCTCGTGCGTACGTACGGACTACCGTCTCCACGACGCGATGAGATTCATTCTCCATGTTAACCATTTAAGAATGATTGTAAAGTATATATAAGAAATAATAATGAAATATATGACATTATAAAGCTACTGGATTTATGTATATATGTATGTCATCTACTTAATTCCATTCAACTCAATAAGGAAACAAAAACAGCGTTCATTCGTACGTACGGCCTACCGTCTCCATGAACGGTGCATTTCTTTCCATTTATCAATCTATTATATATATGTATATTCTAAATATATATTATATATAAATCATGTTTTATATTCTAGAATTATGTAATCGTGATCTATGTAATCATATGAATAATTACAATTCAAAACACGGACGACAAATGAGACGTTTTTACCCAAAACGCTCTTTAACAAGGAATTTACAAAAGAACAGGTAATATAAAGTCATAAGTGAACCATATATGATATCATAACAATGATTATGATTTTGGAATAAGTCAATGACATTATTTAAATCATTATACAGGAGGTTCGGACTCATACGAAGCAAATCGGACCTAAGGTAAGGGATAATTCTGTAAATCTCATTTTTATCCGAGATTGCTTATTCGAAAGTATTTACTGGGGATATTTCTATCATCCATGTACATGTTTTATAAAAGTGTTTTCATGTATTTTTAAAGTCCTTTTTATCCATTCTTTACTTTTACTACATGGTATGTAAGGAATCTTTCTTTTGTTTACGTTACGAGGTACTTTTGACTTTTCCGGCAAAAGTACGAGAAGAATGTTTTTTTAACTTATATGGAACAAACAGATTTTTACGGTTTTATAAAGCCTTATTTTCATGAAGCATCCTCCAAAATATTTCATGACTATTTTCAACAAAATCCTTTTCTTTAAAATTGCCTGACATTTTTTAAAAATATAATGATTTTGAAGAAGAAAGGATATTTTCCTCAAGAATTCATTTCAAGTGTTTTATCAAAACCATTTTCCATATAAGATGACATTATTTCATATGTGTATCATGTCTATATGATTTACATGGTTTCACTTTTATTATAATGAAATGATATCCATTTCTTTTATATGGATTATGTGATGATGGGATGATGTTTATGAAACCCATTTTATTTATTGGGTTTTGCTATGATGTATGATTTATGATTTTGTGTCACGTGAAAGAATGATTTCATTATGAGATGGGTGGGAACTATATCTCACTCCAATTCATTGGGAAAATATTTATATCTTATGAGATAGACATGTCTAGAACGGAAGGTTAAACCAGTTCAGTAATATAGGACTGAAGCGAGGAGTGAACTCGATTCAGAAAGGGACTTTTTCCACTAAGATGGTCTTGGAAGCAATGCCTTGGAAACTATGGAAATCATTACATGTGATTAATGGATACCACAATTACATGTTTTATTCCCATGCTATTTTATCATTCTTAATGTTTATTTATGATCTATGCCTTACGTACTTCCATGTATTATGTCATTTCTCAGGCTTTTGATGTTTAAACATTATGTTCATGTTTTTTTAGTTCCAATGTATGTGGTATGTTTTATTTTATCCATGATTACCCTTAATGATCAGTTGAGATCACCATTTTTATGTTTTATTTTCCCCAAGGATCAAAATAAAGGTTTTAGGTTTGGAAACAAAAAGTAGAAGATCTTTATGGGAGAAGTTGAAGATCCTTCACCATGATTAGAAGATTACGTTCCATGTTTCCAAAGACACTAAACTATTACGGTCCTTGTGTGTCTGTTTTGGTTATGTATTAAGTATTCCGCTAAAGTAATGTAATGTCCATGTACATCAAGCTTTGGGTCTCTACAACACCCCCGCTACAAGTGGGCAGCCCCTGACATATGGGGAGACGAGCCAAGGGTCATGTGGCCAACATGGATTGGGGCTCGGGTTTAGGGGAAGCTGGGCCCGAGACGTCACAAAGTGGTATCATAGGGTTTTCTTTCTTTCTTGCTTTACTAGTTGGCGATGATAGACTTGGAGACTAGGAATGCTTAGGGACTTAGCCATGAGTCATGCTTGGGCATCGCGAACCCATGTATGGGTTATGGTCCAATTTCTTTATTTTATGTTGTAATTGATTCTGATATTTAATGTTGATACCGTTTCACCGTTGGGTGAATCACATGTTTTGTGATGTTATTGATAATTTCAATGTTGGAATTTCGATTCAGGGTTCAACCCAACGAAATGAGGGTTATGCATTAGAACATGTATCACGATAGGAACAATATGATTAGGCCATGCATCTTTCCATGCCACATTTAAATTATTAGCGATCATTTCTTGTTGTTTATTTCCATGCCTTGTTAATATGTGTGAAACTATACTAACCCCACTTGCAGGTTTTGGATTGAGGAATGATGTGGTTTTGGTGGGTGTATCTCTTCGGTTCATAAGTTGTATAGGCCCATATGGATCAGAAAATGACATTCAAACTAAACCAATTATTTTCTAAAACAGAAATTACAATACTTAATTAGCACTAGTAGATGAGGAATGACATCAAAGTGTGTGTCATCTTTCAGTTCATGAGGAGTATGGGCCCTTATGGGTTGGGAAATTCCATATCACTGAATTAAGTAAAATTGAATGGTTTCCAGTTTACTATGAATTCCTATGGGTGTGGATAGGTGACCATAGAGGTAATAAGGCTTAGTAACAATCATAGCTTCTAGAGTTCAACCATTAATTTGTTGGTTTCTTCTTTTGAGACGTTCATTTGGAATTGTATCACTATGCCTACGAGACGTCCTCGAGTCGCACATGCTGAAGGCGGGGACGATCACGTTCCTGAAGTGGTGGGCCCTGAGCCGCTAGTTGATCTTCATGTCGAGACACCCGTACCTCCTCTTGTTATTTCTGAGATGGGTGTCGATTCCCAGTTTCGTTAGGGCTTCTTGCGTATGATGCAGAGTATGCAAGGTGGAGTGTGACCTGCCCCGAGTATGAAGAGTTGACCTGTGAGTTTCAGTCACAACATCCTCCAACATTTATGAGAGATGGCAGACCACTTGCTGCGGAGTCCTGGTTGGAAGCTATTCTGACCATCTTCGAGCACCTTGAGAGTCCTACAAAGATAATGGAAAAGAATTAAACTTATATGTTACGTGTTTTAGCCAGGAGGTGGTGGGATGTCATCAACAAGTCTAGACATCAGAGAGATATGATCTGGACTGATTTCTACACCGTGTTCTATGATTATTCCTTTCCCCAGAGATTGAGGGCTGACAGGGCTAGGTAGTTTATGAATCTGCAGCAAGGGACCATGAATGTCATTGAATATTCGTCATCTTTCACAAAGTGACAACGTTTTTCTCCTATAGTAGCTGCTGATGATCTCACGGATGCAAGGCGTTTTGAGGATGGGATGTGTTACGCCATCCGGTCGTAGGTTGACGTGTTCAGGTTGACGACCATTTCAGAGATTGTCAATCAGTTTTTGATCATAGAGAGGAATTTGAGAGAATCGGACAATGTGAACAAGGGTGGTTCGGCACCTAAGGGTTCTAGTGGATCTTCTTCTAGGAAGAAGCAGCATTTTGAGGACTCTCATTGTGTTAGTGGTGGTGATACCCTTTTCTCAGATGGTACTTCTATCTGTCACCAATGTGGGGTGCAGGACATATGAGGAGGCAGTGTACGCGAAATCCAATGGAGCGTAGATGTTGTGGTAGGTATGGTTATATCCACCGTTTCTGCAGGACTTTCCCCCAGGGCCTAGTGAGAAAGGATCTGTACCTACTCTGCAATATGGTGCTGGATCGGTAGGATCACATCATTCAGGTAGCTGGAATACCGCTGACCGATCAGGCCATGGGGGTAGTCGAGGTAGAGGTAATCATCAGTATGACCCTCAGTGCCAGCAGGGCGGGTCTGCTCAGGCTAGCCAGGATGTGACTTAGGGCCATGGTACTAGCCAGTTGTATGCAGTCGAGCCTATGCCACAGGAGTAGTACGCTGGACCATCTACTGTACGAGGTAAGATTCTAGTTGACTCTACATTAGTATCTACTTTGTTTGACACATGCGTTTCTCACTCTTTTATATCGTAGGTGATTATTCAAAGTTTGGGCCCCGACATTATGTTATATCATGGAATGATCATGTTAGATACCCCATTAGGTGCTCATTCAGAGGGTGATCTTCATTGTCATAATTGTCCCCTCGGGGATGGAAGTTACCTTTTCATGTAAAACCTGTATGTTCGGGATATGACAGGTTTTGATGTAATAATCAAGATGGACTGGTTGGTTCCCTATAGAGCCCAGATTGACTGCTATCTTCAGAGGGTAGAGTTTAAATCACCGGAGGTTGACACGCTTATGCAGATGGGAGAATTGGATCTTAGTGTGACATGAGCAGGACTGGAACACCAGAGATTAGGTGGTGTCACGACACAGGTTGCTGGTCTTTATCTCGATGACCAAGGGTTCCAACCCCTTATTTATCTCCTGTGGTGGGTCATTTTAGTGATGTCTTTCGTGATGATTTCTCTGGTCTACCTCCAGTGAAAGAGGAGGATTTTACTATTGAGCTTATACTAGGAGCATCACCAATGACCATTCCTCCTTATAGGATGGCACCTAAGGAACATCTGGAGCTCAAGAGTATGCTAGAGGACATGAAAGAAAAAGTCTTTATACGTCACAATACTTCTCCTTGGGAATCACCGGTTCTCCTTTCCAAGAATGAATATGGAACCCTTCATCTTTCCATGGATAATCATTTGTTAAATTAGCTGAATATTAAGAATCGGTATCCTTTACCTCGAATTGATGACCTCTTCGATCTAATCCGATGAGTGAAGGTGTTTTCAAAGATATATTTGAGGTCGGGATATCACCATGTGCATGTTAGGACTTCAAACATACCTCGCATGTCGTTCAAGAGCAGGTATGGTCACCATGAGTACATAGTCAAGCCGTTTGGGCTTACAAATGCACCTGTAGTGTTTATGGATCTTATGAATCAGATTTTTCACCCATACCTTGATTCTTTTATGGTTGTATTTGTGTATGTTATCTTAGTCTATTCACGCTCGAGACACGACCATGCAACCCATCTTGAGATTGTGATGAATACACTAAGAGAGCATCATCTTTCTGCTAAGCTCAATAAATGCCACTTTTGAAAAAATAAGGTTCACTTCCTTGGTCACATTATTTCTGGGTCTGGAGTTTTAGTTGACCCAGAGAAGGTGAGTGCTGTAATTTCTTAGGAGCAGCCTAAGAACGTATTTGATATCAGGAGTTTCTTGGGGATTTATGGATATTATAGGCGGTTCATTGAAGACTTTTGAAGCCTAGAAGAACCACTTACATCTTTGAACAAAAAGGGGGTGAGATTCGATTGGTCAGAACCTTGTGAAGTAGCATTTTAGGAACTGAAGAGCAGTCTAACTTCAGCACCGATACTGATCTTTCTAGAGTCAGGAAGAGCTTATACGGTCTATTAGGAAGCATCAGGTATCGGGCTTAGAGCTATCTTGATGCAGGACGAGCGAGTCGTTGTGTATGGTTCTCATCAATTAAAGGCACATGAACAGAATTATCTAATGTACGACCTCAAGCTCACACGGTTGTACATGCCTTACGCTGTGGGAGACACAATTTGTTGGGAGATCATTTTGTGCTGTTCACTGACCACAAAATACTCAAATATATCTTCACTCAGTGGGATCTAAATCTCAGGCCACACAGGTGGGTCGAGTACCTTCAATCCTTTGATTTCGAACAAGCCTACACTCATGGGAAAAGAAATTCAGTAGCCGATGCACTGATTTGGAAAACTCAGTCACAAGTGGTTCTGGAATCTGACGAGGAGTGGAATATGATGGCATTATTTTCGGAGATACACGTTGAGGTTTCAGAGGGTCAGGGTCAAACTATTCTCTCAGCCTTAGCGGTGACATCTACTCTTTTGGAATAGGTCAGGGCAAGACAGTTATCAGATATGGAAGACCTTGTTCTACGAGAAAGTTTCACTGATGATGCCTCTACAGATTGTACAGTGGATGAAGGTGATAGTTTATAGTTCTGTGGGCATGTATTGGTCCTAGAAGACATAAGAGAGGAGATGATGAAGGATTTCCATGCCATAGCATGGGAACTTCTCCCATGCATCACCAAAATGTATCGTGATTTGCGACGACAGTACTGGTGGCCTAACATGAAGCGGGAGATAACATGTTTTATCATGCGTTGTTCCACATGTCAGCAGGTGAAGGTAGAACATCAGCGTCCGGAAGGGCTTTTAATAGCATTTTCCATTCCGGAGTAGAAATGGGACGATGTTTCTATGGACTTTGTAACCAGTTTACCTAGGTCACCTTATGGAAATGATGAAGTATGGGTTATCATCGACCATCTGACGAAGGTCATGCATTTTTTTACCTATGTGGGAGACCTTCACGGTTGATGACTTGGAAAGAATATATGTCAAGGAAATAGTGCTCCTTCATAGAGCCCCTCGTTCTATTGTCTCGGACAGAGATCCCCATTTTACATCTCATTTTTGGTAGGGTTTATAGAAGGATTTGGGTACACAGGTACTTTTGACCATGGCCTATTACTCGCAGACTGAAGGAAAGACTGAGCGGACTATACATGTACTAGAGGATATGTTACGAGCATGTGTTTTTGATTTTGGAGGTTCATAGGAGAATCACATTCCTGTTCTCGGGTTCAGTTATAACAATAGATTCCAGGCTACCATTGAGATGGATCACTATGAATCCTTATATGGAAGGCCTTGTTGCTCACATTTGTGTTGGCCTAATGCAAGGGAGGTAGTTGTTCTAGGACCACGTCTTGTGTAGGAGACTACAGAGCAGATACAACTTATTTGGAAGCGTATCCAGACAGCTCAGTCTAGATAGTAGTCCTATGCTAACCAGCACCTGCAACCTCTTGAGTTCAAGTATGGGAACCAGGTCTTCATGAAGGTTTCACCTAGTTTGGGGCAAAGACGTATACGGAAGCAGGCTAAGCTTTCACTGAGTTTCATAGGAACCTTTGAGGTGATGAAGCGGATCAGAACAATAGCTTACCAGCTTGTACATTCGCAGAGATATCATGCCATGCAAGATCTTTTTCAAGTATCTCATCTACGCTGATACGTTTCAGATTCGAATCATGTTTTCCAGCTTGATGATTTTGAACTGGATATGGATGCTTCCTTCGAGGAGTATCCGATGCGAATTGTTGACCGGAGTGTGAAGACACTCCGTGGAAGGTATGTTCCTCTTGTACGGGTGATATGGCCACACTGCCATGTATAGGACGGGACCTGGGAGCGAGAGGCTGATATACATTCTCAATGGCTAGAGATTTTTGTTGATGACACTGCAGTACCCTTGGAAGTCCAACTCGGGACGAGTTTCTTTAAGGAGGCGAGGTTGTAACGACCCGACTCTTTGGAAAAGGTACGGATCATTAGTATTTTTTTCTAATCATCCCTTTAATAATTTTTAATGTTTGTAACATCCTAAAGACGGTTTGGGGAGTGTCCGGGGTTGGTTCGGAACCCGGGAGTTTGAGAAATGGGCTTACAAGTAGCGGCGTATGGCATGTGCAAGGTCTGCGCACGGTTTGGGATAAACTGTGCAGCTTCTGACAGGGGAACCTACAGGGGCGCATGGAAATGCAAACCAGGCTACACGACCATGCAGCTTTTTTCTGGGAGGCAGTGAGGTGCGCACGGTTTGGGCATGGTTTTGGTAAACCGTGTGCCTAAACCGTGTGACCCTGTTCTGGGTGAATTTACCATTTTTCCAATAAATATCATTTAAGGACTTAGGCTTTTATTTCTCATTCTTCTAGTGAATAGAACTAGGGGATCCCTCTTAAATCTCCAAAAACCACCTCCCTCTAATTTCATGATGGATTATTAATCCAGAATCTGATCCTTGATCCGTTGAAGGCGTTAGATCACCCTCGGTAAGGATTACCTCACAAACCCTTCTTTCCTCGGTTAATCTTGGTATCCGTTGTGTTATTTTACCTCTAGCTCTAAGCCCCATTTTTAGGTCTTTGGACTGGAACTCTGATCCCTTCCATCCTACATTGAATATGAGGTTGATTTCAAGTGAGCCTATGCCTACATCTCTCACGTAGGTGGTCACGTGGTTTCCATTTTGGGGGTTTTCCTTTTTGAGTTATTATCATCGTGTCGTGGTTTGTCTTTCGCCAAAACCCTTGTTTGTAATCACTGCTTCTTATATAAATGACCCATGTTGTATGAGATTGATGAATCTAACCTGGACAGGGTTTTTAGATGAGGTATGGATTGGGTAAGGTCAACCATAAATGTAATGCCTTACGATTTGGCCTTTATCACATTTGGACCTTAACGATATGTCTTGAAAAGGAATTTTCAATGTTAGGAAAATGAGATGAGTTGGTTAGAGGTTTATTAGGATTAGATATCCTGAACCCCATGAATGAATTGAGATGTATGTTGCCTTGAGATTTGATTATGTGATATTAAAATATAGAAATTCCATGCTTTGTTAATGTGATATGATATAAGATGGATTTCTTTATATATTGTGATGTGAATGTTTATACCATACTGTGTTGACATGCTTGTGATAACCCATGTGTGGACGAGAGGCATTCTTACCCCATTCCAGATGAATCTCCATTTGTGGGAGGGAGGCATTCATAAACCATGCCAGCTAAATCTTTGTGTAATTTGATGGGAGGCATTCATACCTTGTGCCTATATATTCTTTATGGGTCGGAGGCATTCTTCCCCACTCCAGCTACAATGCTTGTGGATGAGAGGAATTCATACCTCGTGCCAGTGATGATTATACATATGTGAGAAGCATGGAAGAGAGGCGTTCTTACCTCATGCCAGTGATAACCTATACTTATGTACATATACCTCTGTTGATAGTTCAGATTTCTAGCCATGAGGTGAAGCAGGTAGACCCGACATGTGTCCTTCCAAAACCTGAGTGGGTGGGTTGTTTATTGCTTTTCTTTACATACTTGCAGTTTACTACACATTGGTTACCTCTCGAACACTTATTTGGATTACACATAGACACTGTTGGTGGTGGCCTACTGAGACTCGTCTCAAACCCTACCCGGGTGGTCGTTGGCACCCGTGTAGACTTTTCTGTTGTAGGTACTAGTAGGGGCAAGGGGACTACATCAGGTTTTTGATACATATTTGTTCTAGTTGGAGTTCCAGAGCAGAGGACCGATCTTGGATAGAGATGATCATGGACTACTTTAGTTCTTAGATCTCTTTTTTTATTACTATATATCATGTTTTCCATCTATTTCTATTGTATCATCATTCCATACATCCATTTTGCATCAGACACTGCCTATGTGGCTTTTTTATATTTGTTAGGGTTTTCCTTATTTCTATTGTTTGGTTTGTATGTTTTCCTTTTTCTCCTATTTATCCATTAGTTGTGCTTCCTCTATTTAATAACTTTCTTCAATAACGATGTATACTCTAACATGGGGGTACAGTCTCCCCACTGACTTTCCATTACACCCTCTTGCTAGTCGGTAGCCCCTGGCATATGTGGAGACGAGCCAGGGGTCATGTGGCTAGTCAGGCTCGGGGCTTGGTTTGAGGGTCAGCCGTGTCTAGGATGAAAAAACGTAAATCTAACCTATTTACCATGATCCAAACCATACAAACAAAAACATTGAGAAACTACCTTTAGAATCACTTCACATGATGTATGGCCTTATTCATGTCATTCAAATTGTTTTTTAATTCTTTTACAATGAAATAATCCATGCACTTCCATGCACCCATGTTCCAAGAACTATGACATTAAAATATTTTTATATACCATTATAACTCTCTGTGCCTTGATTTTTCACCCCATTGGATAAATATCAATGTACGGAACTCTAATATATAGTCTTATCCTCATATTTATGAACCCGTTAGCACCTCAACCCCAGTTTTTGTCTATGATATATGTCTATAAACTGTTTGTAGACCACATCTTTAGTTCTACATGAAACGTGGGCCTCCATTGATCTTTCATGTTGGGTAAACAGTCATTCGTGCCACCCCAAACAATTTTGGGAACCCCATGGTCTGAAATCTATAACCACAACCTAGGAGGCTATGTATCAGACACAAGAAATTAAACTCAACACCTTTTCCAAACTCTATTTCATTAATATAAGAGCAGAACCCATTCCCAACCATTATGACATTAAACTGTGTATAGGCCTCCTTGGGAATGTGTTGTGTGGTGGTGTGTCCCCTTGGTCCTCCAATCATGTAATAGATGTTCTATATTGCATTAGGATGACCACTAGGCCCCTCTTTTAGTGTCATGTAATCATCATTTTATTTCATATACATTAACTTGAGACACTTCCCCTTTAGTCCATGTAACATGACTTTAAATAGTGTTCTATGGTCTTTGTCATATGACTATAAATGGTGGGATACACCGTAATCACATAAAATTAAACTATGTGATACATCATCCCCACCAAATGATGTTAAGCTGCATGTCCAACTTCCTTACTATATGATGTTAAAATATATTCTTATCATCCTAATTATATGATGTAAAACTAAAAAAGAACCTTGGCCCTTAGAAAAAAAGGTTATCTCATTTTGTGTCAACCATCCACCACATCATTCAAATTCTCTGGCTGTCACATGGCATATGAGATGAATATACCATGGAAGATTCATTTTGATTTTTAGACCAATAAGCCTACACCAAATTTATGTAATACATGGTCACGTAATTCTAAGAGATTTGGAAGTCGTTCAAAAATTCCAGAACTTCATTTACATTCTTTGTGTGACCCTTATTTTGATCCCATACCCCCTCCATGTCTAAAGGTACCCCCCAAATGAAATGGTTTTTATAAATTCACACCTACCATCCCCTATAAATTCCCATAAAGACTTTGGGTGACATTTTGAGACATGTAATGTGTTTGGAATATGGCCGATAGCCGACTAATAATTTTCCCCCATCTATGGAAAAAGGATTGTGGATACTATTTTTCAATTATGGTTATAAGTTATCCTCCATTAGAAAAACACCCTCCTTGTGTTCCATATTTTGGTAACCATTATTCAAAATATCCATTTTCCTTTTGATATGGTAGATATAAACACCCTGGGAATTAAACCACTCATGCACTAAAGTGCGTCAGATAAGTATGTTGGAAATTCTGAGAGCTCCATTATGTAGTTGCATCCTCTCTCCAACTAAAACCTCTTGAGGGTTACTAAATAATAGAGGAACCTTATTATTCAATAATTATATAATACTCACAAATATGTGAAATCATATAGGGGTCCCTTTTTTCTCCCATCGAGCATGGCTCGTGTTACCTAAGGGATCGGGTGTTGGATGTTTCCAAACTATGATTGAAGAGAAATAATTATGGGTCATAAAATAAAATATTTCTATGCATAAAAATGGATTAAAGAAAGAAAGATACATAAATTAACAAGGGAAATACACATTCTAGAGCCTTTCTCTAGTTCTGGTAAAATTTACCCTTTGTAAGTACTCAAGAGATTGATCAGTACAGCTCTGCAAACCTCTATCACGTGGCATCGAGAACCTACTACCACCAAATGAGATCTATAACCTCCTCATCAACTATAGGATTAATTTTATCAGATATGATATGTTTATAGTCTATCTCAACATGTATATTTTATTTTTGAAAAATTTATTACTTCTTCTAGTTTTAAACCTTCTCCAGTTGATCCCTTAGCAAGATGATGGAATCTTATTGTGTGTGGAAGAATGAAGAACTATCATTTATTTTCTCTAATAGGTGATGGATATCTAACATTAATTATTAGAGCTCCTAAATGTCATTATACTTCAACTACCTCTAGTAAACATCTAAATATTGGATCATTTCATGCACCCACTCAGCAAGGAAATGGTAGACCATTGTGTGGAGACTATGAGGGTCCACCCCTCAAGTGCTTAGATAACATTTCCAGCGGAGGAAGGACCCCATCTAACTCCCTTGGACTAGATCATGGGTTTGGGTGACGAAACACTACATTTTTCTCTATGGAATGTGTTGTATTATGTAATTTTCTTTAGAACCCCCAAATAGAGAGTCTTCACTTCATCATAAAAAAACATTCTAGTATTATTAGAAATATCGATGGATGGTTGTAGTAGGGTCAACTTTCAAGATCCAATCTTCTTGGTTAGTATTCATATCAAGAGGATAATAATTTTTCTATGGCTCTTCCCAAGAATAACTATCTCTACTAGTTTCAAGATCTGCCCCACTAGTGGAATCACCCGTGGACACCTAATATTGATAACCTAGGACTATGAATTGTTTGCATAGATTAACTAATTATTCATGGATTAACACAACCATTAGAGTTGGTTCAATAAATTATCCAATTGAAGTCTCTTTACATGCATTAAATCTCTCATGTATTTTTCAAAATAATATCACATTATAATATTCGACCATCAAGTGACCATTTGGGCCTACGTGGGAGAAGAATAATTATGGTAGATGAGCAATGGAATATTGGTCCACTATTTCATGGTTTGTATTTATACTATTGGATACACTTAAACACTAATTGGTACTTCAGCATATGATGTTGTTCCATTAATCTATGATTGATAAGGAGTTGCATGAGTACAAAAAAACATTTATGTATAAGCTCCATGGAATTTGTGAAAAGGGAAAATGAATTGAGATGCTATATCACCTCAGGGAAGAGAAATTTTAATTATGTGCTACCCATTGCTTGATGCATCTTAATTGGTTGTTTCCACAATTTTAATACTAGGAAATGGACCCCCATAGATTAAGGGGAGGACATGGGGCTCCAAGTTCATTATTGTGACTTCCTCGACTGAACCACTAGCTGCTTTGGACTTAGGAATAAGACTTAGAGCATTCCCTCCTGTGCCCATAGGGTAACATTCACCCCCTAAATATGGGGCCCCTTTATCATTTACATGACCCTCCTATGAGAAAGAAATATTCAATTAGTGCTTCTTGATAATTAATTTTAAGGATCAAGGGTGGTAGGTAAGTGAAAAAACACCTCAAAAAACTCAAAATGGTCTTCTTTTGAGGCTACGATTTCGCCACATTCCTAGGGATTTTCCTGGCTAGGAGCTAACAAAAAAGACTCTCCATCACCAATTCCATTTTATTATCAACATCTGATTCATCCCCACTTGAATTTTCTATGGGTGACATCTCCCCCCATTAGTTTGTCATTAAACATCAACCACACAGGGGATGGGGTTATACTCCCTAAACTGACATGAATAGGTGTTCATGAACATCAGATTTACATTCCTCTCATGGAATCCAAACATGGCCACGATATAGAGTCCCAACCTCTGGAATCTCAATTTTTTCTCGGATCATATTTATCTTTAGGTTCTCCATTGACATGGATGATTATTGTATCTTCCAAATTGACAGGAGGGAGGGGAAAATAGTATCTACATCTATCTGTAGGAAACACATCAACTTATTCCAAGTAGACACTTTTTATTTGTTCGTCCCAACATAGGATCCCATGACTTCCCCCATGACCACTTTTGAGATCCCACTCCTCTAGTGGGTGGGGGTGAAATAGCTCCCATTGACCTCACTACATTAGGTGCAACATGAAATATAAATGTTTCCTAGATTTCTCCATATATGGAATCTGATAAACCACATTATTTCTCTGACACCATGTTTGATGGATCTATCACATGAGTGAAATTCTACAAGATTCTCTCATGATTTACTTCCACCTAGTTTCTGGTATTGTCTGTCAGTATGAAAACATCAACATTGGTTGGAAGCATCACAATTTATTATCCTCAGGTCTCAATAAACAACAAACATCATAGATGGCGATGGGTAAAAGGTTGATGTTCTTCACAAAACTCCACACAAACTCTCTTCACTGGCTTCTAGAAACCCTCAAACCTCACGAAAAACTGGGACTACATATTGTGCTTTTAGTATATGATTCCATCAACACTGGCCCCCAAAACTCTCCTCCTAAAGCTCTATATGTACTTGTTTAATTCCCAAGTTCCTTATAGGTTTTCCACCATTTGAATAATCAGGGTTTGGAAGGAATGGAAATTGAGGTTATCATGGTTTCCAATATGAATCATGACCTTGGCCTCATCTAGCATCACAAACCATACCTCAACAACGCTGAAAAGTGATTTCATTAAACTAGAATTTGGACGGATGATGGAATTTTGGATCTAATAACTCCCAATGTGTACTATGATCCAACCATGTATGAATTGATGTCGCCCACTGATATTACTTGACATGCTTCCCCTCACCACATATCCCAATAGGATATTATTCCGAGCTACCACAGGACCCCGAAAGATTAGTCTATTGGTGGCCCCCATGATTTCTACCATCACGAGAATCCACCAGGGGAGGACTATAATCATATCCCTAACTAGAAGTAACTGACTTCTAAGGAATGTGTCTATAAATGCATTATAGAAGACTAGTTACTCCTAGCCTTTCACCAATTAATGACCTGAACTTTTGAATAATATTTTATGAATATGTGTGTTGTTTTATAATCAATAAAACAAAATAATTTTTTTATGGAAGTCAGTAAAATTAAATTAATATCATCTAGATTTGACTATTATATGACCATTGGTCAAGATGACCATTGGAGATGGTACTCATAACATTATGATTATTGTTTATAAATACAAATGATCGTGGTTAATTAATACAAAAAGAAGAGTTGATAGCCTCATCCAGTAGACTCGGGTCGTACGAAGCCCATCTGTCAGATCTTGGGAAAGAGGTAGCATCACTGGGCTTTGCATTAGAACAAGCCCAAACCGAACTCCAACACATTATTCTTGAATGTAATCACCTTCGGTGGGAAGCTCACGCTGATAGAAATCACCAGTTGGGAAATTTTATTCAATCCTGCCCAAGATTCTATAACCATTGGACACATTACTCTTAGATCCTATGTATGGGTTATAAGGGGATATGTAATGAGGCCTTAGTTACTTGGAGTAATCCTTTTGTATAAATAAAATTGTTATTTCTTATTATGGTAATTTTTTTGAATTTCAAATATTAAGATAAATATAGGATTAATTTATAGAAGTTTTATATTATTGATGAATATTGGAAAATGGTGTTTTATAATATTTATTCTACATTAAATAAATTTATAATGTGAAAATATTTTTAAAAATTTATCTTCTACAGTATTGATCAGTAAAAAATTCAGATTCTAATGAGATCAAATTAATTTTTGGTGAACAGTAAATTATGAACAATAATATTACCCTTATGAATTGTAATGAGACCAGTGTAATAGTAAAATCACTCAAGATAGTTTAAATATAATTTAGGCATTGTGATAGGTAATGTGATGTAATATCATAAGTTTATAACTGTTTCAGAAATTATTAGTTAAGTATCAATATTTTTTGGGTAAATAGTTTTTTAAATTAAAAATAAAATTTCTTATAAATATAAAATTATTTTCCGAAAATTTTGTTCATTTCTGAATATAGAGTATCGATATTAGGTTATGGTGAAATAATGATATATTATAAAATGTTTTGTTTCTTTATGAATATTAAAAATACAGTTTGGAGATCCTGTGTTTTTAATGACAACATTAATGACGTAATAATGACGTAATAATTCCGGTCTACTTGTTTATAGTAAAATATGTTATCAGGTGTCCCATGTGGCCAATAAAAAGTTAAAATACTATGGGCAATCCCATGGTTTTTTCCAATACTACAAATGATGTGTTCTTTGGAAATTAATAAAATATTCTGTCACTTTTTCTATAAATACCAACCCATTACATTATTCATTTCAATAAAAATTCGTCCTCAATGAAGAATTGGTATTTTTATCTCCCATTTAGTCCCCCTAATGTTCCCTCAAGAGCCCCAAGGTCCCAACCTTTGAGTTTATGAAGTTACTCATCAAGGTAAGGGAACATTTCACACTCCTCTTTTAGTCAATACTTCTTTTATGTTATGTGTTTGAATTTCCATGTTCATATTTTGGGGTATGATATTATGGATCCATATTAATGTCGTTTTTATTTCCATATGATGAGATACCATTTTACTCTCATCAATTCATTTTCATAAATTTTAAGTGACGACGTCAGGCTTCCAATTTTTCGTAAAAGAAATTCCATCTTCTGTTTTCATTCATGTTTCCTTTTCATGTGGTATGTCAATATAATATCCAAACAATGTTATAATTTAAATTGTATTATGTATCTATAAATTATTATGAGTTATTAATTAGTGTTTTACACTTGTCCCATTTCATTTTAATGTTTTCTAAAACCATGTTGCATAGTCATTATGCTGTAGAAATTTCATCTAAAAAACACCCCATTTTTATCATGAAATAATTTTATGAATACCCAATAAACATTCAATTCCTGGTTTATTTATCATAACATAAAAATATATATTTTATTCTATAATTGACATACATAAAACCATCTTTCTTTTTTCGTGGGTTATAAATGACATTAAGATCATGTTTTTATGCACTTTTTCAAACATCATGATTTTGATATGAAACCCATTTATTTTATTCTCTTTGGGTAATTTGTGAAATTTTTTATTATGATATATGAATATCAAATGAAAATAAATACTTATTAAGGATTCACCTGGATAGTTCTCCAAATCATTTGTATAAGAATTAATATCAAGAGATGACATGTTTTACGATACCTTGGTGAATAACCATGGTAATTGTTTTGAAACCTTGGGGATGGAACTTGGTGATATTCTTATGAATGATTAAATAAATAAATTTATCCACATTTTCATGTTATTCATCATGTTATTATTATGAAATTACTCTTTATCCAAAATTTCTTATTGTCATCACTCAAAGTCACATGTAAATCATTTCCCTTGTTTTTCTTACTGGGCCTTCTGCACACCCTTATCATTGATGAATGTCTCCATGTCATGAGATGAAGTAATTATAAATAGGATTAACATTTAGAGAATATATTCAAGGGTATGAAGATAATTTTTTATGTTTTCTTTTATTATGTACACTTATTTCCAAGATATTATACTTTAATGACCATTTAGTTGTAAAATTAAATGAAAATTTATGTAATAAAAAGGTGGGATTTCATAGTTGGTATCAAAATATAGTTTAGTTATTTGGGTAAATTACAATATGATAATTTCAGGAAGAACCCTATAAAAATGTATAAATATTGGAAAACCTCTTGGAATTTTAGTGAAATATAATGTTAGTGGTTTCCAAAAAAAATTAATCCATGTCTGGTTACGAACAAAGTGATGAGGCTCTAGCACAGATGTACCAAATAGTGGAAACTATGACAAAGAGTTTTGGACTTGCCCTAGGGTATCTTGGTACATGACAAAGGTTCTTTCTACACTCCTATTTTTACACACTTGGGGGATATGTTTGGTTAATCGCAAGATTTTTATGAATCATTATAAAAGATTTATAGAGAAATGTAATTGTTATTAAAGAATAATAAGCATAAGGATAATGTTTAATGAGATAAAAATACTTTATAGTTAAAAGATTAGTAAATTATATAATCTTCTACCTAAGGTTTTATTCATTTTAAAAATGGAGGGAAATAGGAGTAATCGTGAAAATGGTGACCGCAATGGATCATGCACTGATAGAACTCTGAGGAAGCCATAATAGAAACATTCAGGAGACTAATCACCCAACTAAATCAAGTAATGGTAAATAACATGAATCAAGATGAGAGACTGATCTCGTGGTGAAGGGAACACAAATTTGTTGAGTCCTTTATGCATCATTGACCAATAACCTTTATTGGATATACCAATACCTTGATTGCAGAACAATGGATATGCTCTATAGAGAAGATTGTTTCATTGCTCTGTTGTTCATAACAGGAGAAGGTCTCCCTGTTTGTTTACCGATTAGAGGGAGAAGCAGATCAGTGGTGGATACTAATTAGAAACATGAGGCCAAGAGTGTAAGTCTGAGATATTGAGTGGGAAGAGTATAGAGGGATATTCTTGAATAAGTATTTATCTCATTCTTTTAGAAAAAATAGATTAGGCATTTCTTGACCTAAATCATAGGGAGAATTAATCTGTTGGAAGATATAAGATAAACTTCACAAGGAATTCAAATTTTACCTCATGAATTTTCGTGGATCCTAATGGAAAGGTTGACAGATTCTTTAATGGACTATGACATCATTTGTGTAATAATATATCCAACCAATACAATGATAGCTATGAAGAGATCATGTGAATTCCTATGAAAGTTGTACTGGAGATCAGTGAGACGTTGTGGTCTCGTAAATCCAATGACAATAAGAAATAAATGGGCCAAGATTAGGTAGGAGCACTTCTTAGGTATGAGGAGGAAAGAAAGTGAAACATCCCTTCTGTAATAAATGTGGGTAGAATCGTTTGGGGAGCTTCCGGCCCGGGATGGGAAACAGCAACATGTGTGGAAGAGATGACCATATCGCGCGGAATTTTTTGTAGTGTGATGAATCCTTAACATCCCAACATTAATGAAAATGGGAATATGGTTTAGGCCCTACATGATGTCTAATTATTCATATGTGGATATCTTGGGGAGTTTTCTTAATCAGTTTCCACAATCAAGGATAGTGGATGGGAATCACCATTAGCCTCACCATAGGACAAAGGGTAAATTTCATAATTTATATATCATGATAGTTGATTTTGAATCTCCAATTGATGTAGTGGAAGGTAATATTGTTGTTATTTCAAATATATACAATACTTTGTTTGATTCTGGTTCTATGCATTCCTTTATTTCCTCCATGTTTTCAATGAATTTAGAATCATCCCCTAATTTGCTAAAAGAAGAGTTATGAGTCAAGGATCCTGGGGGGGTTAAACAAGAATCACCAGTCTTTAGAAACATTATTATTTACATTAGTGAGCAAATTATTATTTCAAATCTAGTAGTCATTCACTCCTAGAATTTGACATTATACAAGGGATGTACAAGATCTCGATGTATAATGATAAGATCCAATTTAGAAGTAAGGAATCCTCATTAGCCCTGAATGGAAAACATACAGTTATCATCCAAGGAGAGATATCTCAACCAGATCTCTTTCTAGAGTAACAACCTATATAGGTTTATAGGAATTTGACTAGTAAGGAAAAATGAGGAAATGAGAGTATAAAAATAGAAAAGGTCCCAATATTCAAGGAATACATTGACGTTTTTCATGAGGAGTTTCCCAGAACTCCCCCAGAAAGAGAGGTATAGTTCTCCACTAAACTCATATCTAGATCACATTTGATATAAAAGACCCCATATAGGATGAAAAAGGTGGCGTTAGAGGAATTAAAGAAGAAACTACAAGATATTTTAGGGAAGGGGTTTATCTGACTGAGTGTCTCTCCTTGTGGTGAACAACTTATCCTTGTAAAGAAGAAGGATGGATCGATGAAGCTATGCAATGTTTATAGAGAATTGGATGGGATCACATTAAAGAAAAAATACCCTATTCGAAGAATTGATGACTTATTACACCAACTTAATGGGGCTCAATTCTTCACTATGATTGATGTTTGGATTTATTATCATCAATTGAGGGTGATGATAGAATATATTCCTAAAACATCCTTTCAATCAAGATATGAACATTATGAGTTTTTTGTTATGCCCTTTGGATCGAATAATGCACATATTATTTTTATGTATTTGATGAGTAGAGTCTTTGATGACTAAACTGAAATCATGGTGGTAATATTTATTGATGATATTCAGATATATTCCAAAAGTCGTTAGGAGTATGAGGATTGCCTAAGGGTTATTTTTCAGATAGTACGAATAGGTAGGATTTTTGGAAAGCTCAAAAAATCTGAAATTTAGTTACAACAAGTTTATTTCTGGGGGAACATTATAACCAATGAAGTAATCACAAATGACCCTACAATTACAAAGGTTTTAGAGGGGTGGCCTCAATCTACAACAATAATAGAGATTATTAGGTCCCTTGGATTAGTGGCGTATTATAGGATGTTTGTGAAAAATATTTTCACAAAATTCTAATCCATTAAACAGGTTATCTAAAAAACAGGCCAAGTTCATTAGGAAAATGGAGTGTGGGGAATGTTTCCAAGAGATGAAGAAAATATTGGTTACTACAAGTATGTTAACTATTACCTGAAGAGGAGAAGGATTAGTTATTTTTTGCGATGCATCTCTAAAAGGGATTGGTTGAATCCTCATGAGAGATTACAATGTCATTACTTATGCATCTTGACAGTTGAATACTCATGAGAAGAATAATCCTATGCATGATCTGGAGCTAGCTGCAATTGTTTTAATATGAAGATATAGATGCACTGTCTTTATGGGTAGAAATGTGATATATATATTGACCATCAAGTATTGATGTATATTTTTAAAAAAAGGAATTGAACATGGGACAATGGAGATGTTTGGAACTTATTAAAGACTATGATTGTTCAATTAACTATCATCATGTAAGAGAAAGAAAATTGGATAATGCATTAAGTAGGAAAGATCCAATTGTTCTATCCATGATGAGTATTCAAGGAGACCCCTTGATCTAGGACAATGTGAAAATGGACATGGAAATTATATGGGAAGGGACAACATCATCCCTATCCCAAATGATTTCTCAAGTGTAATTATTAAAGAAGATCAAGGATGATCATAAAGAAGATCATTTTGTTAAAGAAAAATTTTGAGGGTGTGAATGATGGGAAGTTTCATGAGTTCAATATTGATGAAGAATGTGTGTGGAAATTTCATACTAGACTACTATTTCTATCTATTCTGAACATAAAGAAGGAGATGATGGATGAATCTCATAACTCTAGATTCTCTATAAATCATGGAATCATGAAAATGGATAGGGACCTTCATTATCACTATTGGTGGGATAATATGAAAATAGATATTGTTGACTACACTACATGGTGCCTAGTATGTTAGCAAGTGAAGGAAGAACAAAAAATTCTTAAAGGGGTATTACAACCACTACATATACCTGCATTGAAGTGGGATAATATCACCACTGAATTTTTCACAGGTCTCCCAAGAAAATTCCAAGGCATCAATGCAATATGGGTTATAGTGGACCATCACCCCATGAGTACACATTTTATCCCTATTTGAAAAGAATTTTATCCTAATTAACTTGCTAGAATTTATGTTAAGTGGTAAGGCTACAAGTAGTTCAACTTTCAATCGTATCTGATCATGATCCTAGGTTCACGTCAAAAATCATAAGAATTCATAAAAATGCTATGAGTTAAAAATTTAATTACATTACAACATACCACCCCCAAACTGATAGAGAATATGAAAAGACTATTCAAAGACTTGAGGACGTGGTGAGAAAATTATTAATAGAATTTAAAGGAGAATTGGATCACCTTCTCCCATTAGTAGAGTTCTCTTACAATAACATTATCCATTCAAACATTAAAATATAACCCCATGAAGCTCCATATGGAAAGTGATGTAGAACCCCAACATGTTGTGATGACGTAGGGGAGATAAATATTATTGGGCTTGATCTAGTGCAAGAGATGATAGAAAAGGTTCATGCCATCCATCTACACATTAAGGTAACATAGAGTCAGAAAAAGATCTATGCCGAATACCATCGAAGGGACTTGAATTTTGATGTCGGTGGAAAATTCATTCTTCGAATATCACCTTAGAAGAGAGTCATGAGGTATGGGAAGAAAAAGATGTCAATCTATAGGTACATTGGACACTGTGAAATCCAAGATTTCATAGGAGAAGTGGAATATCAGCGTTCACATCTTCCTAATCTCGCAGAAGTTAACGATGTATTCTATGTATCCCTCTTGAGGAAGTACATATCTAACCCTTCGCATGTACTAGATCTAGAGTTGGTACAACTGGAAGATGACATCAATTATGAGGAGTTTCTGGTGGGGATCTTTGATTGTAGGGAATATGTTCTACGCAAAAAGAATACCCATCTTGTTCTAGTGTCATAGAGGAACTGAAAATTCGAAAAATCCTTTGGGGAACCAGATGAGTCTATAAGGCAGAAGTACCCACACAATTTATCTTTTGAGGGTATAAGATGAAATTTCAGGGATGAAATTTTTTTAAGGGGGGATAATGTAACGAATCAGATTTTTTAATAATATTTTTTTCATGAATATGTGTGTTATTTTATAATAAACAAAAATATATCCTTTAATTAATGAATTGAGTATACTTAAAATGAGACCATTGGGTTTCTACTGTTATATGATTGTTGGTCAATATGACCATTAGAAACGGTAATCATAACATTATGATTATTGTTAGTAAATATAATTGATCATGGTTATTTTATATAGAATGAAGTGTTGGTGGCCTCATCTAGTAGACTCAGGCTATATGAAGCACATCTGTCAGATCGTGGAAAAGCGGTGGCATCACTGGACTTTGCTATGGACCATGCCCAACCGAACTCCAACATGTTAAGTTCAAACATAATATTCTTCGGGAGATGTCCAAGTTGATAGAAATAACCACTTGGGCAGTGTTTTTTGAGCCTCCCCAAGATTCTATCACCATTTCACACCTTAATTTTAGGTCCAATGCTGGTGTTATAAGGGGATATGTAATGAGGCCATAATTACTTGGTGTTATCCTTTTGTATAAATAAAATTTTCAATTATTAATTTGATAAATTTAAAGAATTTTAAATATCAAGATAAATATTGGATGAATTTATAGATTTTCTATATTACTGATGAATATGAGAAAAATGGTATTTTAAAATTTTTTTTATACATTAAATAATTAACAATGTGAAATGATTTTCAAAACATGGTCTTCTCCAGTTGTGATCAGTATGATTCTAATATGATCAACTTATTTTTTAGTGACCAGTAAATTATTAATAATAATATTACCCATATGAATATTAATGTGACAAATGGAATAGTAACCTCACTTATGAAAGTACAATTATAATTTAGGCATCTTGATTGTTAATGCGATATAATAGCATAAGTAAATAACTGTTTCAAAAATTGTCAGTTAAATAATCGTATTGTTTCAGGTAAGTACTATTTTTTACTTAAAAATTAAATATCTAAAAAATAGATAATTATTTTCAAAAAATAGATTTCATTTTTGAATTCAGATCATCGATATTTGGTTAGGGTGAATTTATTATATGTTTATAAAATGTTTTTTCTGGTGAATATTAAAAATAAATTTTTGAGTTTCAAAGCATTTAATGACACATTAATGATGTAATAATTTTGGTTGACTTGGGTAATATAAAATATGTTATGAGGTGTCCCATTTGGCTAATACCATGGGAAAATACCATTGGCAGGCCCATGGTTTATCAATTACAACTAATGTGGTGTCCCCTAGAAATTAGTAAAATATTCCCTCATTTTTTCTATAAATACCAACCCATTCCTTCATTACATTCATTCCAAATTCCTCCTCAATAAATCTCTGGTCTATTTCCTATAATGAAGTACTCAAAATGTTCCCTCAATACGCCCAACGTCCCAACCAACGAGTTTTTGAAGTTACTCTTCATGGTAAGGGAACCTTTCACCCTCCTCTTTTAGTCAACACTTCATTTATATTGAATTTCAATTTTCATATTTTTGGGTATGATATTATGTATCTATCTTATTATCCTTTTGATTTCAATATATTTTTATACTCTTTTTTTATCTCATCAATTCATTTTCTTATCTTTTAAGTGATGCCATTTGGCATCTAAATTTTCGTAAAAGAAATAACATCTTCTCTTTTCATTCATGTTAACTTTTCATGTGGTATGTCATTATAATAACCATAACATAATATTATTTACATTATATTATATCCCTGTACTATATTATGTGTTATTTGTGAGCGTGTGACCATTTCCCCTCTTTTTTAATGATTTCCAAAACCATGATGCATAGCCGTTTTGCAGTAGGAATTTCATCTCAAAATCTCTAATTTTTTATCATGAAAATATTTTATGAATACCCAATACTCCTTCAGTTATAGGGGTATTTATCATGACATTAAAATGATAAATTTTATTCTAGAATTTAAATACATTAAACCCTCATTCTTTTTATGTTGGTTGTAAATGACATAATGAACATGTTTTTATGAACTTTTTAAAAATTCATGGTTTTTATATGAAACCCATTTATTTTATTCTCTTTGGATTATTTTTGAAATTTTTGATTATGATGTATGCATCTGACATGAAAATAAATACATATCAATGGTTTTCCTAGATATCAGTCCAATGAATTTGGTAAAGAATTAATCTCTATAGATGACAGGTTTTATGATATCTTGGTGAATAACCATGGGAATTTTAAAGACACATTGTGGATGGACCATGGGGATATGATTATGAATGTATAAATTAAATTTTGTAGCCACATTTTCATGTTATGTTTCATGTTATTATTATGATATTCCAATTCACCACCATGTCCTTATTATTATTTCTCTTGATCACACGTACCCTGTTTCACTCATTTTACTTACTGCGCCTTCTGCTCACCCTTTCCTTTAATGTTTTTATGTAGGTTATAAGATGAGGTAATTATAATTTGGATGAACATTTCAATAATATTTTAAATGGTATAAAATAAATGTTATATGTTTTCATGTATTATGTACCCTTTTTTCCAATACACTGGACATTAATGACCCCCGTTTGTAAATAGAAATTAAATGGTTATTAATAAAAAAGGGGGATTCCATAACCAACCTGTATCCCCACTCCTCTAACTTACACTATTGTAGGATCAACTACTATGATCCTCACCATCTCCTATGTGGTTGTTTCAGGAACTTCTTTCCATACCCTAACATCCACACAATTAGATAATTCTTCTGAAATAAGGGAAACCATTCCTTGATGTGGATGTCCCTTTGAAAGACAAAACCATGACCCACCTACACCCTCAATGCATTCAAAGGGTGTTGTTCCATGATAGAATTCTCTTTAATGTCATTCTAGTTGTTCTCTAATGGAAGGAACTCATCATACTATTACCATTCTAGTGTAATTTCCCCAATATAGCGAGATATCCAATAAACTGATTCTAGCATCCTCGTGAAGAAGATGGATGGTATTCATTTTTGGGGCCCAATAGCTAAGGGGATCCAGCACCTATTCTTGTTCACAGTAAAATATGAACAGAGATGTATGCACAACCTCATATAGTCCAATGTGGAGAAACTCCTCCACATACCCCAGGAATTTGTTGCAAAACCTATACTCCCAATCCCACTCACTAAAACAATTCCACCAAACCCTAATTAAACGTCCTTATCCCAACCCATGACACTGACCTTCATATTTCTTTAATGAATTTTGGCATAGTGGGTGGGAAATTATTCCACCTTTGTTCCTCCCTGGTTTTTCTCCTTGTATGGCCATTAAGAAGGTGGATGGAGATAGCTTTGTGCTCCCTCACATGATGATAGTCAATAGTGATGTTCTAGGGATTGAACTCATCCTCCCATGTGAACCACAATTGTGAGGTGTTGAACTCCAATGTATGGATGATAACCTCATCCATCATCGTAAATTCTCACATGGAAAGGTAGTTTCTCAATGGATAGTTGATTTGTGCATATTTTTGTATGGGAAAAAGAAATTTGTTCTGATAAAATTCTCATAGCTCATGGTATCTAATGATTTACTGCCATCTTTGCAGTCTAGGTAGTGGCAGTGGCTTCAATCTCAATTGGGTTCAATTGGTGTGATATTCCAGATGATTTGTAAAATTCTATGAATGGTGCATGAAAGAAGGAAGGTTTTTCATGTAAACGGTGATGTTGAATTAATGATGGGAATCAAGTGCCTGAGGATATACTCTAGTCACAGAATCAGATGCATGAATGAAGCAGTTGTTGTTTAGGTTTTTATGTAAAAGGATGACTTACGTGCATGAGAGGAATGTCTATCACATGAAATGTCAAGGTACTATACATAGGCCCATCTTTTCCTATTTATATAAATGAAACACGACATTACATTATTTTAATAATATTGTGTTCCCAGCCTCTTATTTTTTACACCCCTACAAGAATATACCACTATTTTCTTTATTTTCCTCAGAACCCAAACTTATAGCCCCCTTTCAGCTAGGATTCTGAGGGGGAGGGGGTATTTTTGGCATGAAAAATTCATCTAAATTCATAGATAGAAATATTTTGATGAATTTATACAGGTGACCCCAAAGGACCATTTTAGGAGAGATGAGTGGGGTTCACAAAATTTTCCACTTTTGAATGCAAGAATACCTATGTATGAACGAAGATAATATGAGCTATAGGTGACCTGATTTCTCATATCTTTCAACAAAGATTAAAAGGATTTTTAAAGTGATCAAAATCTGTGTATATGAAGTGAAGGCCATATACAACAACATACCTTTCAGACCAAATGTTACATTAAGCTCGATATATTATGCGATCCTGCACTAATGACAAAGGATACATCCAAACACAAAGTCCTTATACACACAAACCCTTTCCCCCACCCCACTATTGATATTTTTTTCCTATAATTAAAGGGTCACCACCCCTTTGTGAGGATATTTTTAAGATGAAGCATCCCTTTTCTTCATGTAAAATCGATCTTCCAATACAACAAATAACAAGAACCCCATAATGTAGAGATTCTTTAAAGACAAACCTCATGTTTACCCAAACATGATATGGCTGAAAGTTGAATAATACTCATCCAAACTCACTTAATGTATGTGGGGTGTGTGAAAATTATCTACTTTTATGAATCTATGACTTTTCACACAACCCCCAATCTTGGGAACACCTAGTCCTTGTTCATTCATGCCTTTTACTTGTGCTAGAGCACCATACTAACAGAAATCTCACATGCAACCCTCCAAACTTATTTTCAACAACATCTTACTTCCCCGTATGGAATCCACTATACCTATAGTACAATATTTAACCTAAATATTTATTAAAGTAATAGATAACCTAACACATGTTACTTCTAAAAATATAGACCCTAATGTGGAACTCATGATTGGGAAATCATCACATCGTAGAACCTTGGCAGTGCTAAAGAAATTACCCACCCAAAGTAATATTATATATGTTCACATATGCCCTAGGGGTGAGGAGTGAGTACTCTTATGACTAAGTGGAATGATGTAAAACTACCTAGATCCACATCCTAGTCACATGATGTTAAACTGCACAACAACATTCTTAGCACATTACGTTAAACAATGGACATACCATGTGAGATAAGAATATGATGCTCCACATATGAGTGGCATGGGAAAACTCAAATAGTAAATCCTATGTACCACTCACATAGAATGAGATCCTCCAGGAATATCTAATTGAGTATGACCCAATATTACTTTTAGGAGGCAACACACTTTCTCCCCTCTATCCACTCAGGTCATAGAAAGATAAAACATCATATGTTACTATCTCGGTTTCCAAAAAAAGCTGGGAGGGGTTTCATATCTCTCCCACTCCATTTCCATTTTGGATTCAACATCTATCCACTACTGAAGAAGGTGAATAGTGAATTATTCATATCTATTTCATCCTCAAATTTCTCTTATTGATCATGGATCACATGGTCATTCTGATTAGTGCCTATCATGACATCCGCACGAACCCATATCTCCCATGGGACTCCTATTCAGTATAAGACCCATCCACATTGATTCATATAGGTATCCTTAGTTGGATTAATCCACAAATTATTTTAACTATATAGTATTTTTATTCTCGTTTAAATGGGAATAATAATATTCCTCCTTGAGGTCTAAACTATACTCCCCAAACATCCTAGGGGCCCCCTCCTTAGATGTAGGCCTCAAACATTCACAACTACATGGAATGCGATTCTTGTTTTGAAGGGATATGTAGGAATCCTCTATATGGTCGAAACGCGACTTCCAAAGTATTCTTATGGGATGATGTCTTTGGTGTAATCCCAAATCATCCCAAACTATGTGGGATTTGATTCACAACTTACTGGGACACACAGGAAGCCCCCCTGAGTTCCAAACCCAACATAAAACTTTTCCATAATGTTCTCATGGACATATATATGGTAAAACCATTGCCATAACATTGGATAACAAATATCATCAGGGTACCTCCGAATGTCTTGGTGTATGTCCAACACAACTTGTCATTACCGTTTGATGTTATGGATCGGTCGTATCACACAACCTTAAACTGCATCACTGAACTAAATTGGTTTTGATCCCATTATTATAAATAAGGAATATAGAAACCCGCATGAGGATAAATCCCATTCCATTGGTAAAATTATGTTCTCCCACATAGGGTCTTACCACCCTAACCCACCTCAGGTGTGACCTGAACAACAATATTGTGTCTGCCTCAAGGGGAATTATAATCCTCATCACATTGGATCGCCTCCATGGGTCATTCCAATACTTTTGTAACATTAGGTGATCCTTCTTAGAGATGTACCTTCCTAATCAACCTCAAGGGGAATCCTAATCATCCATCATGGGTCCGCCTCAAGGGGCATTTTGATCAACATCTCCTAGGTTGGAATTCTCGGGGCATTCCCATATCTTTATAGGAATCGGTGTTCCATCCAAGGGATGTATCTCCAAAATAATCCTTAAGGGGTGTCATTATAATCCATCCCATTTCCCACTCAAGGTAATTTTTGATCCACATCTCATGGGTTCTCCTCCAAATGGTTACCCCATCCATTGGTAAACATATGTTCTCCCTCCTACGGACACACCTCCCTGATCTGCCTCAATGGGTGAAATAATCATCTATAATTGTTCCAAGTCATTGGGCGTTCTGATCCACATCTCCAATGTTTGACTCCTCAAGTATTTACCATCCATTGGTGAACAATATAGGTGTTAAATATTACATTTTAGGGATGTACATCTTAGATCCAGACCCAAGGGGTGTTCTAATCCATGAACCCACCGATCATCTCATGAAATTAACCCTATTTCCACCTCCACTAGATGTTATGATTGTTCCAAAATATATCACAACAAAAAATTACGATCCATCTCTAAAGGAGGTAGAAATTGAAATACAACCCAAACCCATAGTCCCCGCAAAAACGTGGTATTCCCAAGGTGAAAACCTTAGAAGATATACACCCATTGCATCTGTTTCTTCATGAAAACAAGGGACATCTAAGTTAAAAATATTTGGAAGACCTAACCAATGGAATTTTTACATCGTGATCAACATGGGAAGCAATGTTCTATTTTACTAAGATGCCTCATACGAGAATCCATCGCAAGAGGAAGAATATAGGTGGCCAATGCACCCATCATCCAGACATGCACTACTAGAAAAGGGGGCAGTGGAGCCCCCCATACTCGGGCGACCGCCATTGGCGGTCGCTATAGCTTACCATTAGCGACCGCCAATGGCGGTCGCTAACCTGCATAAAAAAATTCGGGGGGTTTCTGCGCCCCCCCCCCCCCCCCCCCTCGCGCCCTTGATCTCCCTCCGCCCTAACCCCCTCCCTCCCTCGCCGCTCTCCCTCGCCCTCCTCCCCTCCCCCGCCGCCGCCCTCCGCCCTCGGGCCCCCGGCCGCCGCCCTCGGGCCTCCGGCTTCCACCCTCCGGCCTCTCGCCCCCCCCCCACCCCGAACGGCACCCGCACCCCGGACAGCCCCCGGCGCGCACTCCGGACCGCCCCCCGCACCCCGGACGCCTCCCCGCACCCCGGACAGCACCCCCCCACGCACTCCGGACCGCCCCCCTCACCCCAAACGCCTCCCCGCACCCCGGACACCCCCCCCCCCTCGCGCACTCCGGACCGCCCCCCGCACCCCGGACACCCCACCCCGCACCCCCGACAGCCCCCCTGCACCCCAGACAGCCCCCCCTCCCCCGCACCCCGGACACCCCCGCACCCCGAACACCCCTGCCCGCACCCCTGACAGGCCCCCGACACCCCGGACACCCCTCCCCGCACCTCGGACAGCCCCCCCCCCCCCCGACCCCGGACACCCCCCCCTCGCTGCCCGTCCCCCGTCCCCTCACCGCCTCCTCTCCTCCAGCTCCCCGCCGCCGCCGCCGCCCGTCCCCTCCCTTGCTGCACCGCCTTTGGCTCCAGCTCCCCTTCGCTGCCTCCTCTCCCTCGCAGCACCGCCTTCGGCTCCCCTCCCTTTCAGGTTTGTAGCTCAATCAGGTAACATGAGCTTTCAGTTACATTATTATTTTATCAATGGTTCATAAACAAATGGTTAATATTTATTTTGAATATAGTTGATTTAAAAAATGTAAATGTAATAAGTATTGTGTAAATGTTTGTTATACAGATATTATTATGGATAAGAGTTGGATTGATCTTCCAAATCGAACGTCTAGAGAATATTTCAATGGCATTATGCAGTTTATTGACTTCACGAGAGGATTTGAAAGTGACTATATTAGTTGTCCATGTAGAAAATGTGCTAACAGATATCAATTCACACGAGATACTGTGAGGGAGCACCTTTTATTTAATGGATTTCTGAAAAATTATAAGAGTTGGACTCGTCATGGAGAAGAATATGTTCGTTGTCAAAATACAGATGCAGCTCAGATGGATGTTGATGCAAGGATGACTGATCCAATGCATGAAATGCTTACTGAAATGGTACGTGGGTTTGATCCTGAAGGCATTGACATCCAGAATCTTGAGACCGGTGAGATAAATCTTCGCTCTGGTGCAGATCGTGATTCAAGGAGGTTTTATGAAGTACTTGATGATGCGAAAACAGAATTATATCCTGGATGTACTTCTTACAATAAACTGTCGTTTATCGTGGAGTTGTTGCATTTGAAGACTTTGAATAATTGGTCAGACACATCATTCGACATGCTTTTGGTTTTATTGAAAAAAGTTATTCCTGTCGACGCTAATATTCCTGAGTCGTATTACTATGCTTGTAAGTTGACAGAGAACTTAGGTTTTACATATGAGACTATAGATGCATGTGTAAACAACTGTATGTTTTTTAGAAATGAAACTGCTCATTTGGATATCTGTACGGTTTGTGGTGCTTCCAGGTGGAAAGAGAATAGGGGAAATAAGACTCATCAAAGTCAGATTGCGGTACAGGGGAAACTGATTGCCGTAAAGCAAATGCGTTACTTTCCCCTTAAACCGAGGTTGAAAAGATTTGTTATGTCATCTAAAGTTTCTAATTTAATGAGATGGCATGCAGAAAGAGTTCATGAAAGTGACATGTTAACCCACCCGGCAGACTCTCATGCATGGAAGGATTTTGATAAGAGACATCCTGACTTTGCTAAAGATGTTCGTAATGTCCGATTGGGATTGGCAGCAGATGGTTTCAATCCATTCAAGTCTATGGTTGGTGCAACTCATAGCACATGGCCCGTGGTGTTGGTTCCATATAATCTTCCTCCGTGGCTTTGTATGAAGAAACAATTTATATTACTTTCCACTCTTATTGATGGACCAAAAAGTCCGGGGGATAAGATTGATGTTTACCTTCAGCCATTGATTGATGAGGTGAATGAATTTTGGGGCGATGGTGTGATGACTTATGACTGCGAAACGAATGAAATGTTCAAACTTCATGCTGCTTTATTGTGGACAATCAATGACTTCCCAGCTTATGCAAATTTATCAGGCTGGAGTACGAAAGGGGAATTTTCTTGCCCTTGTTGAAATAAAAGTAAAAAATCTGTATGGCTTAAACATTCCAAAAAATGGGCATACATGGGTCACAGGCATTTTCTCCCTCCCCAGCACAGGTTCAGAAAGGACAGAGTGGCATTTGATGGTTCTAGAGAGTTCAGCCCAGCACCAAAGATCATGACAGGAGTCGAAATGTTATCGTAGATTGAGGAAGAAAACATCCGCACGGTATATGAAATTCAGGATTTGGTGGCTCCTCCAGTACGTAATATTCGTGCTGCGGGTAGGCAGAGCAGTCACAATTGGAAAAAGAAAAGTATTTTTTATAGTCTTCCGTATTGGAAAACTAACATGTTGAGGCATAATTTGGATGTCATGCACATTGAAAAAAATGTTTGTGATAACATATTGTGGACCATTTTAGGTGTCAGTGGAAAGTCAAAGGACCATGTTAATGCACGCCGTGATTTGGAAGAAATGGGTTTAAGGAAACAGTTGCATTTACAGTTAGCTGAGGGAAACAAGGCATATATGCCTTCTGCACAGTATTCGATGACTACAGAGGAGAAAGAGACATTTCTTTCCATTTTGAATATGGTCAAGGTGCCTGATGGTTACTCTTATAATATTTCAAAGTGTGTGAATCTGACGAGCAAGACATTGCAAGGGTTGAAAAGTCATGATAATCACATATTACTTCAGCAGTTGATTCCAATTGCAATTTGTGATTGTTTATCCCCCAATGTTGTTCAGCCCTTGATTGAGATGAGTAATTTTTTTAGATAGCTTTGTTTAAGAAATCAACGAATGAGTGATTTAAAAAGTTTGCAGGACTGAATTGTACTTACGCTTTGTCACTTTGAGAAACTTCCCCCCCCCCTCATTTTTCGATGTTATGGTCCACTTAACAGTGCACCTAACTGATGAAGTAATGGCTGCTGGTCCAGTGCAATTCAGGTGGATGTATCCTATTGAACGGTATTTGAGTACATTGAAAAGATTTGTACGCAACAGAGCTCGTCCAGAGGCATCAATAGCCAATGGTTATTTGATGGATGAGTGTACTACCTTTTGTGCAGAATATCTTACGGATGTTGAAACAAAATTAGATAAGCCCTCTCGGATTCATGATGGTCCAGTTGGAGAAGGAACCACATTTGATATGGACAACATCGAGTGGATACAAGCACATCGATATATCTTGTTCAATACTCCATCAGTTGCACCATTAATGCAGTAAGTATCTTATCAATGTGCTTGTATAACTTTTACATGTTTTCTTTGCATAAGTTGATCTTTTAAACATCGCGTAATCATTTGTAGGAAACACATTAATGAGATAAAAGAAGAGATGCATCGTGCGACTGAGTTGCAAATTCAACAATCTCATTATGCAGCATTTCATGATTGGTTCAAGGATTATGTATGTATAAATTGATTTTCATTATGAGTGAAGTATTAAACTAATTCTTTCTGCATATATCAGTATTGATTTTTATAAATTATGTAGGTTCGTAAGCTGAGGGAGTTAGGGGACCCCACGCTACCTGAAGTATTTATCCAACTGGCTGAGGGTCCATCTATAACGGCTCGTCGTTATAAATCTATTGATGCTAATGGTTTTCGATTTCGCATTAAAGATGTTGACGACAAATGAGCAACACAAAACAGTGGAATCGGTTGTCCCTTTGTCGATTCTGGTTATTACTATGGTCAATTGATAGACATCATTGAAGTTGTATACACACACGGTTTGAAGTACATATTGTTAAAGTGTAATTGTGTTGATCCAGTGCGTGGATGTAAAGTCGATCAATATCAGTTTTCATTGGTGAATTTTAACTATATGTTATACAGAAATAATGAACGAGTTAAGAATGAACCTTTCATCTTGACATCACAAGCGGAACAAGTATTCTTCGTTACTTTGCCTTCGGATCCAAGTTGGCAAGTTGTTGTCAAAATGTCTCGGCGAGGAGTGTTTTTATTTGAAGAAGATGAACCCGAGACTGTTCCGTTTGTTTACCAACAACTTGATCAATATACCGTAGTTCAACGTGAAGAAGATATTTATTGGGTCAGAGCGGCTGTTGAAGGAGAAACGGTCGATTTGCATGCTTAATGAAAGGTATAATTGTTTTCCTGCTATTCAGTAGAATGTCCTAGGATATCATAAATTATCTAATCATTTTATAAATCCTTATAAGATTTAATCCTCACTTTTGTAAGTTAATTCAGTCATAAATATTTAGGTTGATTAACTTTCTGATTTTTTAAAATTCATTCACAACTAATTATTCAATCCATTTTTTGTTTGATTAACAGTTGTACAAGTTTGATTTATTAAGAATAATCCAATTTATCTTTTAAACACTTTGGACTCATTACTGATATTTTGTATGATTGCAGACATGTCAGGGGAAGAGGCAGAAAATCGCCATCATCCATCTGAGGCATCTACGTCTCAGGGTCGAGGTATGATTGAATTTCATTGTCTATATTTTTTATGTAATTGACATATATATATATAACATTTGTCAATTTATATATAAAATTGTTTTCAACAGGATCAGACTCGGCTGCTTCTTCCTCTCGCAGGAGAGGCCCTGGTCGTGGCATATTAGCATGGAATTCCGACATGACGATAGATGTTTCATTTGATGAGGTATTTCATCCCGTGGGACCGAATGCCCCGGCATTTAGTCATCAGCTGGGTCATATCATACGTGACCCACATCGATTTCCATTGACCACGCATGATTAGGCTTCTATCCCTCAGGACACATTAGATCGTCTATGGAGGGAGGTTCTGGTAAGAAAAGAATTTTACTTTATTTTCTATTTATAAATAATACTAATATGTTTGATTATTTTCATTATAGCAAAATTTGAAAGTATGCCCAGAAGAGTTTCGGCCCGTGTGTATGAGCAAATGCTGTAAGCTGTGGAATGATTATAAAGGAAAAGTGAAGAGGGACCACTGGGTTCCAAATGTGGGTGCCCCTGACATTTTGGAAAAAGTCCCGAGAGGTGTCCTCCCGGCTCAGTGGCGTGACTTGGTTGAATATTGGTCTACTGAGGGTGTTGCGGTTTGTATATTAATTATTTTGCTGTATATATATTTTCAAGAATATGTGATTTGTTTGAAATTTGAATGAATTGAATGTAGGAGGTGTCAACACGCCATTCGGAGAATCGAGCGTTGCAGGGACCAGCTCACAGGCTCGGGACTCATCACGTGTCTCAGATCCGACATGAGGTATATATTATTCATTTTTTAATTTATTAATTAATATGGTTTTGTATTTATATTCTTTTAATATACAGTTGCGAGGGCAAGGTGCAGCAACTGATAAAATGTCGGTGTGGATAAGGACTCGTGATCGCAATGATCCAGAGGTTGCAGCATTGATAGTAAGTGTCTGTACTTACCAATAATTACATAAATCTTTATATTAACATATATATATTTATATATATTTAAATATTTCACAGGATCAATTTGAAGCTGAGTTAGAACATCTGCCAGAGGACCAGCGACAGCTTCCCATGCGACGGGATGAGATCTTTCATCGCATTATTGGTCGGGATGGGCATGGCTATAGTTTGACCTGTGGAGCAGGGATTCCTCGTTCTGTAGTGTCACGCGCTGCGGTTGTCGGTCCTGTTGTTGCTCATATGACACAGCAGATGTCAGATTTTGAGGCACGGCTGCGCGCTTCCGAGGAGACAAATGCGCAATTGACAGCTGAGGTTAGAGCACTGCGGGAATATGTGCGTCGAGCTGATGGTACAGGGGATCATACGACGCAGGTATATACTGTATTTATTTATTTAATTTAAATTATTTTTGTTATTAAAATATTTATAATGTTTATTTGTTGTAGGCACCTGGCCCACCAGAAAGAGGTAGCAGTGATGGCAACGCGTGACGCACCATATATTCACGAGATATGTTTTTTGTTTTTACTGGTAGGGTTGACATTGATGTACTGTATTTATTCATTTAAGTAATGCATTATTACCATCCATGGTGGTCTTTTAAATATTTTATACAGATATTGAGTTTTTGATCAGATAATCTTGAATGATTCTACATTTGAAAAAGTCGAACTAATTCCAACAGATCAGTAAATCTGATATTATAGATTATGTATTATCCAATATATTTTTTATAAATTTCTGTATGGTATCGATAAAAGAAATATGTATTAATTAGATGTTATCACTTTTATTTTTCACTTTTGTAGTCAATGGGATGGCCTTTGCACCCCCTGAGAGCCCCCCGCACCCCCGTACAGCCCCCCCCCCCCCCCGCACCCCCATACAGCCCCCCGCACCCCCGTACAACCCCCCGCACCCCCGTACTGCCCCCCGCCACCCCCGTACAGCCCCCCCCCCCCCCCCCCCCGCACCCCCGTACAGCCCCCCCGCACCCCCGTACAGCCCCCCGCACCCCCGTACAGCCCCCCGCCACCCCCGTACAGCCCCCCGCCACCCCGTACAGCCCCCTGCACCCCCGTACAGCCCCCCCCCCACACCCCCGTTCAGCCCCCCGCACCCCCGTACAGCCCCCCGCACCCCCGTACAGCCCCCCCCCCCCCCGTACAGCCCCCACACCCCCGTACAGCCCCCCCGCACCCCCGTACAACCCCCCGCACCCCCGTACTGCCCCCCGCCACCCCCGTACAGGCCCCCGCCACCCCCGTACAGCCCCCCGCACCCCCGTACAGCCCCCCCCCCCCCCCCCCCCGCACCCCCGTACAGCCCCTCGCACCCCCGTACAGCCCCCCTGCACCCCCGTACACCCCCCCGCACCCCCGTACTGCCCCCCGCCACCCCCGTGCAGCCCCCTGCCACCCCCGTACAGCCCCCCACCAACCCCGTACAGCCCCCCGACACCCCCGTACAGCCCCCCGACACCCCCGTACAACCCCCCGCACCCCCGTACAGCCCCCCACACCCCCGTACAGCCCCCCGCAACACCCGTACAGCCCCCCGCACCCCCGTACAGCCCCCCGATTGTGTCCGTTTCAGCTGCACGGCGCGCGTTGAAATGGCGCGTTGGGGTTCAATACCACCCGAACGACGTCCGAATGCCACGAAACCGTACGACAACATCCGGGGCGTGAATTTTGAAATGGTCGGCCAGACGGCACCTCATTCGGAGGTGCCGTGTGACCGCGGCGGCCGGAAACGTGTTTCCGGCGCCATTAAACACCAAAACGGCGTGCGGCGGTCCAATTCGGAGCAAACGTGCTCCGAACGACCTGAAACCGCACGGGAACGATAGAAATATTATTCCTGAGATGCAGGAGGAGGCCGCACGTCCATCGGACGTGCGGTGCGCGCGGCACGTCCGATTGTGTCGTTTTCAGCAGCGCTGCGCGCGCTGAAATGGCGCGTTGGGGGGTCAAAACCACCCGAACGACCTCCGAATGCCACGAAACCGTACGACAACATCCGGGGCATGAATTGTGAAATGGTCGGCCAGACATCACCTCATTCGGAGGTGCCGTGTAACCGCGGCGGCCGGAAACGCGTTTCCGGCGCCATAAAACACCAAAACGGCGTGCGGCGGTCCCATTTGGAGCAAACGTGCTCCGAACGACTTGAAACCGCACGGGAACGATAGAAATATTATTCTTGAGATTTAGTAGGAGGCCGCACATCCATCGGACGTGCTGTGCGCGCGGCACGTCCGATTGTGTCGTTTTCAGCTGCGCGGCGCGCGTTGAAATGGCGCGTTGGGGGGTCAAAACCACCCGAACGACCTCCGAATGCCACAAAACCGTACGACAACATCCTGGGCGTGAATTGTGAAATGGTCGGCCAGACGGCACCTCATTCGGAGGTGCCGTGTGACCGCGGCGGCTGGAAACGCGTTTCCAGCGCCATTAAACACCAAAACGGCGTGCGGCGGTCCAATTCGGTGCAAACGTGCTCCGAACGACCTAAAACCGCACGGGAACGATATAAATATTATTCCTGAGATGCAGGAGGAGGCCGCACGTCCATCGGACGTGCGGTGCACGCGGTACGTCCGATTGTGGCGTTTTCAGCAGCGCGACGCGCGCTGAAATGGCGCGTTGGAGGGTCAAAACCACCCGAACGACCTCCGAATGCCACGAAACCGTACGACAACATCCGGACGTTGAATTTTGAAATGGTCGGCCAGACGGAACATCATTCGGAGGTGCCGTGTGACCGCGGCGGCCGGAAACGCGTTTCCGGCGCCATTAAACACCAAAACGGCGTGTGGCGGTCCAATTCGGAGCAAACGTGCTCCGAACGACCTGAAACCGCACGGGAACAATAGAAATATTATTCCTGAGATGCAGGAGGAGGCCGCACTCCATCGAACGTGCGGTGCGTGCGGCACGTCCGATTGTGTCGTTTTCAAAAGCGCGGCGCGCGCTAAAATGGCGCGTTAGGGGGTCAAAACCACCCGAACCACTTCCGAATGCCACGAAAACGTACGACAATATCCGAGGCGTGAATTGTGAAATGGTCGGCCAGACGGCACCTCATTCGGAGATACCGTGTGACCGCGGCGGCCGGAAACGCGTTTCTGGCGCCATTAAACACCAAAACGGCGTGCGGCGGTCCAATTCGGATCAAACGTGCTCCGAACGACCTGAAACCGCACGGGAACGATAGAAATATTATTCCTGAGATGCAGGAGGAGGCCGCACGTCCATCGGACGTGCGGTGCGCGCGGCACGTCCGATTGTGTCGTTTTCAGCAGCGCGGCGCGCGCTGAAATGGCGCGTTGGGGGGTCAAAACCACCCGAACGACCTCCGAATGCCACGAAACCGTTCGAAAACATCCGGGGAGTGAATTGTGAAATGGGCGGCCAGACGGCACCTCATTCGGAGGTGCCGTGTGACCGCGGCGGCCGGAAACGCATTTCCGGCGCCATTAAACACCAAAACGGCGTGCGGCGGTCCAGTTCGGTGCAAACGTGCTCCGAACGACCTGAAACCGCACGGGAACGATAGAAATATTATTCCTGAGATGAAAAAGGAGGCCGCACGTCCATCGGACGTGCGGTGCGCGTGGCACGTCCGATTGTGTCGTTTTCAGCAGCGCGGCGCGCGCTGAAATGGCGCGTTGGGGGGTCAAAACCACCCGAACGACCTCCGAATGCCACAAAACCATACGAAAACATCCGGGGCGTGAATTGAGAAATGGTCGGCTAGACAACACCTCATTCGGAGGTGCCGTGTGACCGCGGCGGCCGGAAACGCGTTTCCGGCGCCATAAAACACCAAAACGGCGTGCGGCGGTTCCATTCGGAGCAAACGTGCTCCGAACGACCTGAAACCGCACGGGAACGATAGAAATATTATTCCTGAGATGTAGGAGGATGACGCACGTCCATCGGACATGCGGTGCGCGCGGTACGTCCGATTGTGTCGTTTTCAGCTGCGCGGCGCGCGGTGAAATGGCGCGTTGGGGGGTCAAAACCACCCGAACGACCTCTGAATGCCACAAAACCGTACGACAACATCCGGGGCGTGAATTGTAAAATGTTCTGCCAGATGGAACCTCATTTGGAGGTGCCGTGTGACCGCGGCGGCCGGAAACGCGTTTCCGGCGCCATTAAACACCAAAACGGCGTGCGGCGGTCCAATTCGGTGCAAACGTGCTCCGAACGACCTGAAACCGCACGGAAAACGATAGAAATATTATTCCTGAGATGCAGAAGGAGGCCGCACGTCCATCGGATGTGCGGTGCGCGCGGCACGTCCGATTGTGTCGTTTTCAGCAGCGCGGCGCGCGCTGAAATGGCGCGTTGGGGGGTCAAAACCACCCGAACGACCTCCGAATGCCACGAAACCGTACGACAACATCCGAGGCGTGAATTGTAAAATGGTCGGCCAGACGGCACATCATTCAGAGGTGCCATGTGACCGCGGCGGCCGGAAACGCGTTTCCGGCGCCATTAAACACCAAAACGGCGTGCGGCGGTCCAATTCGGAGCAAACGTGCTCCGAACGACCTGAAACTGCACGGGAACGATAGAAATATTATTCCTGAGATGCAGGAGGAGGCCGCACGTCCATCGAACGTGCGGTGCGCGCGGCACGTCCGATTGTGTCGTTTTCAGCAGCGCGACGCGCGCTAAAATGGCGCGTTGGGGGGTCAAAAGCACCCGAACGACCTCTGAATGCCACGAAACCGTACGACAACATCCGGGGCGTGAATTGTGAAATGGTCGGCCAGACAGCACCTCATTTGGAGGTGCCGTGTGACCGCGGCGGCCGGAAATGCGTTTCCGGCGCCATTAAACACCAAAACGGCGTGCGGCGGTCCAATTCGGAGCAAACGTGCTCCGAACGACCTGAAACCGCACGGGAACGATAGAAATATTATTCCTGAGATGTAGGAGGAGGCCGCACGTCCATCGGACGTGCGGTGCGCGCGGCACGTCCGATTGTTTCGTTTTCAGCAGCGCGGTGCGCGCTGAAATGGCGCGTTGGGGGGTCAAAACCACCCGAACGACCTCCGAATGCCACGAAACCGTACGAAAATATCCGGGGCATGAATTGTGAAATGGTCGGCCAGACGGCACCTCATTCGGAGGTGCCGTGTGACCGCGGCGGCCGGAAACCCGTTTCCGGAGCCATTAAACACCAAAACGGCGTGCGGCGGGTCAATTCGGTGCAAACGTGCTCCGAACGACCTGAAACCGCACGGGAACGATAAAAATATTATTCCTGAGATGCAGGAGGAGGCCGCAGGTCCATCGGACGTGCGGTGCGCGTGGCAGGTCCGATTGTGTCGTTTTCAGCAGCGCGGCGCGCGCTGAAATGGCGCGTTGTGTGGTCAAAACCACCCGAACGACGTCCGAATGCCACGAAACCGTACGACAACATCCGGGGCGTGAATTGTGAAATGTTCGGCCAGACGGCACCTCATTCGGAGGTTCCGTGTGACCGCGGCGGCCGGAAACGCGTTTCCGGCGCCATTAAACACCAAAACGGCGTGCGGCAGTCCAATTCGGAGCAAACGTGCTCCGAACGACCTGAAACCGCACGGGGACGATAGAAATATTATTCCTGAGATACAGGAGGAGTCCGCACGTCCATCAGACGTGCGGTGCGCGCAGCACGTCCGATTGTGTCGTTTTCAGCAGCGCGGCGCGCGCTGAAATGGCGCGTTGGGGGGTCAAAACCACCCGAACGACGTCCGAATGCCACAAAACCGTACGACAACATCTGGGGAGTGAATTGTGAAATGGTCGGCCAGACGGCATCTCATTCGGAGGTGCCGTGTGACCGCGGCGGCCGGAAACGCATTTCCGGCGCCATGAAACACCAAAACAGCGTGCGGCGGTCCAATTCGGAGGAAACGTGCTCCGAACGACCTGAAACCGCATGGGAACGATATAAATATTATTCCTGAGATGCAGGAGAAGGCCGCACGTCCATCGGACGTGCAGTGCGCGCGGCACGTCCGATTGTGTCGTTTTCAGCAGCGCGGCGCGCGCTGAAATGGCGCGTTGGGGGGTCAAAACTACCCGAACGACGTCCGAATGCCACTAAACCGTACGAAAACATCCGGGGCGTGAATTGTGAAATGTTCGGCTAGACGGCACCTCATTCGGAGGTGCCGTGTGACCGCGGCGGCCGGAAACGCGTTTCCGGCGCCATTAAACACCAAAACGGTGTGCGGCGGTCCAATTCGGAGCAAACGTGCCCCGAACGACCTGAAACCACACAGGAACGATAGAAATATTATTCCTGAGATGCAGGAGGAGGCCGCACGTCCATCGGACGTGCGGTGCGCGCGGCACGTCCGATTGTGTCTTTTTCAGCAGCGCGGCGCGCGCTGAAATGGCGCGTTGGGGGGTCAAAACAACCTGAACGACCTCCGAATGCCACGAAACCGTACGACAACATCCGGGGCTCGAATTGTGAAATGGTCGGCCAGACGGAACCTCATTCAGAAGTGCCGTGTGACCGCGGCGGCCGGAAACGCGTTTCCGGCGCCATAAAACACCAAAACGGCGTGCGACGGTCCCATTCGGAGCAAACGTGCTCCGAACGACCTGAAACCGCACGGGAACGATAGAAATATTATTCCTGAGATGCAGGAGGAGGCCGCACATCCATCGGACGTGCGGTGCACGCGGCACGTCCGATTGTGTCGTTTTCAGCAGCGCGGTGCGCGTTGAAATGGCGCGTTTGGGGGGTCAAAACCACACAAACGACCTCCGAATGCCACGAAACCGTATGACAACATTCGGGGCGTGAATTGTAAAATGGTCGGCCAGACAGCACCTCATTCGGAGGTGCCGTGTGACCGCGGCGGCCGGAAACGCGTTTCCGGCGCCATTAAACACCAAAACGGCGTGCGGCGGTCCAATTCGGTGCAAACGTGCTCCGAACGACCTGAAACCGCACGAGAACGATAGAAATATTATTCCTGAGATGCAGGATGAGGCCGCACGTCCATCGGACGTGCGGCGCGCGCGGCACGTCCGATTGTGTCGTTTTCAGCAGCGCGGCGCGCGCTGAAATGGCGCGTTGGGGGCTCAAAACCACCCGAACGACCTCCGAATGCCACGAAACCGTATGACAACATCCGGGGCGTGAATTGTGAAATGGTCGGCTAGACGGCACATCATTCGGAGGTGCCGTGTGACCGCGGCGGCCGGAAACGCGTTTCCGGCGCCATTAAACACCAAAACGGCGTGCGGCGGTCCAATTCAGAGCAAACGTGCTCCGAACGACCTGAAACCGCACGGGAACGATAGAAATATTATTCCTGAGATGCAGGAGGAGGCCGCACGTCCATCAGACGTGCGGTGCACGCGGCACGTTCGATTGTGTCATTTTCAGCAGCGCTGCGCGCGCTGAAATGGCGCGTTGGGGGGTCAAAACCACCCGAACGACCTCCAAATGCCACGAAACCGTACGACAACATCCGGGGAATGAATTGTGAAATGGTCGGCCAGACGGCACCTCATTCGGAGGTGCCATGTGACCGCGGCGGCCGGAAACGCGTTTCCGGCGCCATTAAACACCAAAACGGCGTGCGGCGGTCCAATTCGGAGAAAACGTGCTCCGAACGACCTGAAACCACACGGGAACGATAGAAATATTATTCCTGAGATGCAGGATGAGGTCGCACATCCATCGGACGTGCGGTGCGCGCGGAACGTCCGATTGTGTCGTTTTCAGCAGCACGGCGCGCGCTGAAATGGCGCGTTGGGGGGTCAAAACCACCCGAACGACCTCCGAATGCCACGAAACCGTACGACAACATCCGGGGCGTGAATTGTGAAATGGTCGGCTAGACGGCACCTCATTCGAAGGTGCCGTGTGACCGCGGAGGCCGGAAACGCGTTTCCGGCGCCACTAAACACCAAAACGGTGTGTGGCGGTCCAATTTGGTGCAAACGTGCTCCGAACGACCTGAAACCGCACAGGAACAATATAAATATTTTTCCTGAGATGCAGGAGGAGGCCGCACGTCCATCGGACGTGCGGTGCGCGCGGCACGTCCGATTGTGTCGTTTTCAGCAGCGCGGCGCGCACTGAAATGGCGCGTTGGGGGGTCAAAACCACCAGAACGACCTCTGAATGCCACGAAACCGTACGACAACATCTGGGGCGTGAATTGTGAAATGGTCGGCCAGACGTGACCTCATTCGGAGGTGCCGTGTGACCGCGGCGGCCGGAAACGCGTTTTCGGCGCCATTAAACACCAAAACGGCGTGCGGCGGTCCAATTCGGAGCAAACGTGCTCCGAACGACCTGAAACCGCACGGGAACGATAGAAATATTATTCCTGAGATGTAGGAGGAGGTCGCACGTCCATCGGACGTGCGGTGCGCGCGGCACGTCCGATTGTGTCGCTTTCAGCATCGCGGCGCGCGCTGAAATGGCGCGTTGGGGGGTCAAAACCACCCGAACGACGTCCGAATGCCACGAAACCGTACGAAAACATCCGGGGCGTGAATTGTGAAATGGTCGGCCAGACGGCACCTCATTCGGAGGTGCCGTGTGACCGCGGCGGCCGGAAACGCGTTTCCGGCGCCATTAAACACCAAAACGGCGTGCGGCGGTCCAATTCGGAGCAAACGTGCCCCGAACGACCTGAAACCACACAGGAACGATAGAAATATTATTCCTGAGATGCAGGAGGAGCCCGCACATCCATCGAACGTGCGGTGCGCGTGACACGTCCGATTGTGTCGTTTTCAGCAGCGCGGCGCGCGCTGAAATGGCGCGTTGGGGGGTCAAAACCACCCGAACGACCTCCGAATGCCACGAAACCGTACGACAACATCTGGGGCGTGAATTGTGAAATGGTCGGCCAGACGGCACCTCATTCGGAGGTTCCGTGTGACCGCGGCGGCCGGAAACGCGTTTCCGGCGCCATAAAACACCAAAACGGCGTGCTGCTGTCCCATTCGGAGAAAACGTGCTCCGAACGATCTGAAACCGCACGGGAACGATAGAAATATTATTCCTGAGATGCATGAGGAGGCCGCACGTCCATCGGACATGCGGTGCGCGCGGCACGTCCGATTGTGTCATTTTCAGCTGCGCGGCCCGCGTTGAAATGGCGCGTTGGGGGGTCAAAACCACCCGAACGACGTCCGAATTCCACGAAACTGTACGACAACATCCAGGGCGTGAATTGTGAAATGGTCGGCCAGAAAGAACCTCATTCAGAGGTGCCGTGTGATCGCGGCGGCCGGAAACACGTTTTCGGCGCCATTAAACACCAAAACGGCGTGCGGCGGTCCAATTCGGAGCAAACGTGCTCCGAACGACCTGAAATCGCACAGGAACGATAGAAATATTATTTCTGAGATGCAGGAGAGGCCGCACGTCCATCGGACGTGCGGTGCGCGCGGCACGTCCGATTGTGTCGTTTTCAGCAGCGCGGCGCGCGCTGAAATGGCGCGTTGGGGGGTCAAAACCACCCGAACGACGTCCGAATTCCACGACACCATACGACAACATCCGGGGAGTAAATTGTGAAATGGTCGGCCAGATGGCACCTCATTCGGAGGTGCCGTGTGACCGCGGCGGCCGGAAACGCGTTTCCGGCGCCATTAAACACCAAAACGGCGTGCGGCGGTCCAATTCGGAGCAAACGTGCTCCGAACGACCTGAAACCGCACGGGAATGATAGAAATATTATTCCTGAGATGCAGGAGGAGGCCGCACGTCCATCGGACGTGCGGTGCGCGCGGCACGTCCGATTGTGTCGTTTTCAGCAGCGCGGCGCGCGCTGAAATGGCGCGTTGGGGGGTCAAAACCACCCGAACGACCTCCGAATGCCACGAAACCGTACGACAACATCCGGGGCGTGAATTGTGAAATGGTCGGCCAGACGGCACCTCATTCGGAGGTGCAGTGTGACCGCGGCGGACGGAAACGCGTTTCCGGCGCCATTAAACACCAAAACGGCGTGCGGCGGTCCAATTCGGAGCAAACGTGCTCCGAACGACCTGAAACCGCACGGGAACGATAGAAATATTATTCCTGAGATGCATGAGGAGGCCGCACATCCATCGAACGTGCGGTGCGCGCGGCACGTCCGATTGTGTCGTTTTCAGCAGCGCGACGCGCGCTGAAATGGCGCGTTGGGGGGTCAAAACCACCCGAACGACCTCCGAATGCCACGAAACCATACGACAACATCCGGGGTGTGAATTGTGAAATGGTCGGCCAGACGGCACCTCGTTCGGAGGTGTCGTGTGACCGCGGCGGCCGGAAACGCGTTTCCGGCGCCATTAAACACCAAAACGGCGTGCGGCGGTCCAATTCGGTGAAAACGTGCTCCGAACGACCTGAAACCGCACGGGAACGATAGAAATATTATTCCTGAGATGTAGGAGGAGGCCGCACATCCATCGGACGTGCGGTGCGCGCGGCACATCCGATTGTGTCGTTTTCAGCAGCGCGGCGCGCGCTAAAATGGCGCGTTGGGGGGTCAAAACCACCCGAACGACCTCTGAATGCCACGAAACCGTACGACAACATCCGGGGCGTGAATTGTGAAATGGTAGGCCAGACGGAACCTCATTCGGAGGTGCCGTGTGACCGAGGAGGCCGGAAACGCGTTTCCGGCGCCATTAAACACCAAAACGGCGTGCGGCGGTCCAATTCGGTGAAAACGTGCTCCGAACGACCTGAAACCGCACGGGAACGATAGAAATATTATTCCTGAGATGTAGGAGGAGGCCGCACATCCATCGGACGTGCGGTGCGCACGACACGTCCGATTGTGTCGCTTTCAGCAGCGCGACGCGCGCTGAAATGGCGCGTTGGGGGGTCAAAACCACCCGAACGACGTCCGAATGCCACGAAACCGTACGACAACATCCGGGGCGTGAATTGTGAAATGGTCGGCCAGACGGCACCTCATTCGGAGGTGCCGTGTGACCGCGGCGGCCGGAAACGCGTTTCCGGCGCCATTAAACACCAAAACGGCATGCGACGGTCCAATTCGGAGCAAACGTGCTCCGAACGACCTGAAACCACACGGGAACGATAGAAATATTATTTCTGAGATGCAGGAGGAGCCCGCACGTCAATCGAACGTGTGGTGCTCGCGGCACGTCCGATTGTGTCGTTTTCAGCAGCGCGGCGCGCGCTGAATTGGCGCGTTGGGGGGGTCAAAACCACCAGAACGACCTCCGAATGCCACGAAACCGTACGACAACATCTGGGGCGTGAATTGTGAAATGGTCGGCCAGACGACACCTCATTCGGAGGTGCCGTGTGACCGCGGCGGCCGGAAACGCGTTTCCGGCGCCATAAAACACCAAAACGGCGTGCGGCGGTCCCATTCGGAGCAAACGTGCTCTGAACGACCTGAAACCGCACGGGAACGATAGAAATATTATTCCTGAGATGCAAGAGGAGGCCACACGTCCATCGGACGTGCGGTGCGTGCGGCACGTCCGATTGTGTCGTTTTCAGCTGCGCGACGCGCGTTGAAATGGCGCGTTGGGGGGTCAAAACCACCCGAACGACGTCCGAATGCCACGAAACCGTACGACAACATCCGGGGCGTGAATTGTGAAATGGTTGGCCAGACGGAACCTCATTCGGAGGTGCCGTGTGACCGCGGCGGCCAGAAACACGTTTCTGGCGCCATTAAACACCAAAACGGCGTGCGGCGGTCAAATTCGGAGCAAACGTGCTCCGAACGACCTGAAACCGCACGGGAACGATAGAAATATTATTCCTGAGATGCAGGAGGAGGCCGCACGTCCATCGGACGTGCGGTGCGCGCGGCACGTCCGATTGTGTCATTTTCAGCAGCGCGGCGCGCGCTGAAATGGCGCGTTGGGGGGTCAAAACCACCCGAACGACGTCCGAATGCCACGAAACTGTACAACAAAATCCGGGGAGTGAATTGTGAAATTTTCGGCCAGACGGCACCTCATTCGGAGGTTCCGTGTGACCGCGGCGGCCGGAAACGCGTTTCCGGCGCCATTAAACACCAAAACGGCGTGCGACGGTCCAATTCGGAGCAAACGTGCTCCGAACGACCTGAAACCGCACGGGAACGATAGAAATATTATTCCTGAGATGCAGGAGGAGGCCGCACGTCAATCAGACGTGTGGTGCACGCGACACGTCCGATTGTGTCGTTTTCAGCAGCGCGGCGCGCGCTGAAATGGCGCGTTGGGGGGTCAAAACCACCCGAACGACGTCCGAATGCCACGAAACCGTACGACAACATCCGGGGCGTGAATTGTGAAATGGTCGGCCAGACGGCACCTCATTCAGAGGTGCCGTGTGACCGCGCCGGCCGGAAACGCGTTTCCGGCGCCATAAAACACCAAAACGGCGTGCGGCGGTCTCATTCGGAGCAAACGTGCTTCGAACGACCTGAAATGAGATTATTTCTTGAATCAAAGTTTTTAAATTATTATAGCACAATGATTTGATATTATATATATATTAAATATATATTAAAACATTTAAAATATATTATATATATTTAAAATATTGTATTAAATAGTATATATATGAATATATATATATATATATATTTATATTCAATTCAATAAAATAATTTTTAAATTTTTTTTTTTAGAATAGCGACCGCCATAGGCGGTCTCTATAGGGTGCCCAGCAGAGGGCCTTCAGCGACCGCTAGGCGGTCGCTGAAGGCCGATCTGCCGGCCTTCTATAGCGACCGCCATTGGCGGTCGCTAAAGGCCTCTAGCGACGAGGCAACAGCGACCGCCAATGGCGGTCGCCGCGCGGCCGCTACAGACCTTTAGCGACCGCCAATGGCGGTCGCTAATAGCCTTATTTACAGTAGTGATGCCAGCGATGCCCTATTTGACTAATCATAAGACTAAAGGTTACTGCCCAGTAAAGATGGAATTCGAATGAGAATAGAAAAGTAGTGATACTAAATAGAATCCAAAAAGGGACGGAATTGGGAATGGGTTCCATGAACATGACTTAATATTGTGAGGGAAACTTAAACTAGGAAACAAGTTCCAAAGATGAATCCAAGGAAGGAGGAATTGACACATCATCTCCCAATTTTTATCAAGGAGTTTACATCATCAATGAAATTGATGAATGGAGCCCACCCCTATGATGTGGGAATGCTGGGAAACCATTTATCTAGTGTGCACATCATGTCAATCTGTAGGTGGAGGCCCAAATAAAGCATTAGAAATAGAATTTCTTTAACAAGGGATGTAATTGAAAAAGGAATACATCTTCGAATAAAATGACAATCAAAACTATTTTAATATCATCATTCAGGGATGTAGCATTTTATGTTCATTATAAAAATTTATTGCTCTCTATAAATGGTTATTTCCGTCAAACAACTTTTTATGGTTATATTATTTTTATTTGTTATAAATAATATCAACAAAATAAACATTCAAAAAAGATCATATTCACCACAAACATGATTTAAAATAAATTTATATATATTTTCAATCAATTTATAAAATGAAATAAATATTTTTTAACAAATATTTTTATTCACTTCAGGAAAGAAAATAAAATTATTTTCTAGGTGTTATATTGTATTGAATACAATAAAATGAATATTCAATTCACAATTTTCATAAAAAATCATGGGATTTATATTAATAAAATAAATATCATCTTTATAATGATTATTTAATCATCATAATCATTTTTTCCATTTTCAGTGTGTATAAATAGATATTAGATGTTAAATTTTGATATTCGGACTTCATTTTCATGACATTATTTGTAAAATTTACTTATGGACATTGATGTACAAAAATAATGGGGTGTTCATCATTCACCCATATTAGTTGGATTTTTTTATTTGTTGAATCATGTTTTCCTCGAAATCTACTTTGTTACTTAAAGAAAAATAGGAGTCATTTTAGGTAAAATATTTTATTTCTATCATCTGTTATTAACTATTTCTCTTCAATTGATCATTAGTTTTCTCATAGTAAACAAATTACAAATGAAATTAATATATTTTAAAATATTACAATGAGGGGAGAAATAAATTTTATATATAATATAACACCCACATGTTTATATATCTCATCTAATGAGTGGTTTTGATGTACACATGTAGATGAATTCCAGATTAAAAAGGTCAGAAAAAATACAAGAAATTCCCTTTTCATGTTATCATGTTTTTTATTGGTGAAAATTTAATCTCGATTCACAATACTATGAAGATGATTTTGCTGATAACATATTGTGAAATCTATTAGATGCTGATTTAAACCACAAATAATCTTGAAACAGAAAATGTAAGCATAATCAAGGGAAAATATGTCATTAATGAAACCTGATGTAAAATATTCATATACGAATGATGAGTGAGAATATTGATATAAAGTTATAGTCAAAAAAAGATGATAAAATTTTATGGGGCTAGGATTCATCATTATTTCATTAAAATATCACTAAATATATTTATTACATGATATTTTATCCAATAGTTGTGATTAATACATTCAATATGAAATCCAATGGTTTTAATTCCAATTGATAGAGAAACCAAATGTTTGAGCATATGAAGAGTTCATTTGGGAACCAATGATTCATTATCCTAATTATCATTATGATATCCACACATTAATATTTCATCTATAACATATATTGATCCTTATGTAGAACTAGCCTCTAATAATGCTAGAGAAAAAGAGCAGATAAAGGGGTTACTTTTGTCAGTGCTTTCAAAAATTAATGATAATTTTACCTTTTATCTGTGGTAAAAAATTTGTTGATAAAAGGATACAAATTTTCAGTGCTTTTATCTATCATAGATAAAGATCGTAGTTGGAAATTTAATTTATATAAAAATATTTAATTTTGGTAAGTAATATTAATATTACACCAAGTACATAAATGTAAATACAATTTATAAATATGATATATATGACATTGAGTAGAAAATAGTTATTATATTTGTAATTTTATATATTAATAATTATCATATTTACATTAGTCAAAATGAATAATAGTTTATTTACATACATGATTTACAAAATGTGCACATAATTGAAATAAAAATAATATATTATCATATTATTTAAACAATTATATATTATATAAATGAATATATTTATGTTAATATTTATTTATATCGATATTAAAAAAATTAAATCATAAGTACATGTATAACTGTATATATGCATGTGCTATGTAAGTCTCTCATGTGTACATTTTTGTGTTAATGTAATAAATTCACATTTTAATTTTATTTTTGAAATTTATTTAATTTTAATTAGCCATCTATTATTATATATTCATTAATAATGTTAAAAATATATTTCATCAATTGTTCGTATTTTTAATGTATTAATTTATTGACTATATATAAAATTATCATATTTATATTAAAAGGGTAATGTTTATTATATACATTAGGTAAAAAAATAATTTATATAATTTATATAAATATGATATATAGATATATATATTATTAATTCAAACAATTATATAAATATAAATGATGAATTTTTAATACTTTATATTTGATCTAATATTTTTATATCAATGTTTATGTGTATGCATTATAATGTGTGTGCGTTGGTTTTGTGTGTGTATATAATGATATTGTACGTGTACATATATATATTTTTATGTATATATATATACACATGTATGTGGGATGTATACATAACATATGTACATGTGTGTGTGTACATGTGTATGTTTGGAGCGTACTTAAATTGTTAACTATAAATTTATAAATATAAAAAATATTAAAAAACTATTTATAAATTTATGAATAAATAAATTTATATTTCAATAATTATAAAATTAAAATATATATATTTAAATAATAATTTTTCTATTATATTTATATTTATTAATATTTATCTATTAATATATATATATATAATTATTTAAATATATATACTTACATGAATATATTTATAAATATATTTATTTATAATTACAATTAAAAATAAATAAATAAATACTAGGAACGGTGTGAGCCAGGGGTTAAAACCCATGGCCCTGATACATTTATTATTAAAAATTGAATTACCCAAGAAACAAATACAAGATATTGTATGGTTAAAAATATTACAAAAAACACAACCACAAACAAAAGGACTTGAACCAGTCACCTTCTTTTATATTTGCATCCCCTACCTATGGGGCCTCCCCTACATCTTAGGTGTCTTCCCCTCTACCATTGCTTCAGATCTGAACAATTATCAACCTAGTCATCCATACATGATGATTGATATTCCTCGTATTGAGTCTCAATGCCTTGACCTCCAATGAAATATTTTATTAACAATACAGATCCATATTTATTTATTTCCATGACAATCTGAATAGATTAGTTTTTTTACTTCAATAAGAAGGGGGATATAGATATTTCTAAACTCCAGAAGGATAACTTCCCCATATTGTATATGTTTAAAATATCAAGAATGTTAAATTTATTATTACCAGTAACCAATTCTAGTGAACTAGTGGCAGCCCCCTTGGTTGCTGCCTCTCATTATAAAGCCTTAGATTCCTCAGCACTTGTCCTAAATGTCATGTTAACTCAAGTATCACCCAAATAGGATCCCATAATAATATTTTTATATATCATTGTATGACCATCATTTGGGTCACCAATGGGAATCTTCTCATATTCCTTCATTTCAAGTTGTACAGTATAATCCTATCTATGAACAAGTGATGTAGTCATAGGTTATCTTAGAATGACCAACTGAAACCCCTCATAATCCACAACCTAGGAAATTTCCTTCACATTTGATGTAATTAATATATCTTACCGCAATTCAGGATCAACATAACTTTGGATAGAAGCCTCATAATCAGATTGCTCCTTCGCCTCCTCTTCAACTCCAATATGGCCCATGATGCCTTCAAGCTGTCATAGATTCTCACTAATAGGGAGAATAAAAATATTGATGACTGAATTCTTACTCATAGCCCGTCTTTAAAAAAAATATTCTAGGTTTTATTCATCATTAGAGGGTGATCTTTTGCTGAGAATCATACCAGCGAAGGAGACCTTGAAAGACGGCAGAGGATGTTAATTAGGTTCATCCCACAAATTTGAAATCCAAATGAATTTTCCTTTTATAATTGAAATCCCTTCAACAGCACACATATAATCTTTAGGAGTCAGATGTGACAATAAAAAGGTCCATCTGAAGTAAAGCTTCAAACCAAGGATGTGAAAAATCATTATTTAGGATTCGATCCATAGATGCCATCTTCATCACTTACATAAATGTTCTCCCAAACTAGCATCACCATTTCCAAAAATATATATTTATTTAGATAACTATAACATTATAGTAAATATATTTAAATAATAATTTTTTTATAATATTTATAATTATATGTAATTATATATTAATAAATATATTTAATTATATAAATAAGTAAATATATAAAAATATAGATAGATATATAATTATATATAATTATATACAAATATATATAAATAAATAAATATATAAATATATATAAATATTTATAAATATATAAATATATATAAATATTAATATATATACAAATATATACAAATATTTATAATTATATGCAAATACTGAAAAATATATATTAATATTAATAATTATATTTATTAATATTTTGAATTATAAACAAGTTTCTAGTTTTTAAAATATTAATAGAATTATATTAAATATATTTAAAGAATAAATATATCTATTAAATATAATTATATAAATATCTTTATAATAATATATATATGTATTTATAATTATAATCTTTTAATAAATGTATATAAATAATAAATTATTTATTATTTATAATTATATATAATTGTATATTAATAGATATATAAATAACTATTTGAATATATATAAATATATATATATAAATAAATTTTATATAAATATATTTATTATTGTAATTATAAATAAATATATATATTTGAATAATTACAAAATTATAATAAATATATTTATTATAATTTCAATAATATATAATTATATATATATAACTATATAAATATATTTATAATAATATATAAATATTTTCTAATATGTTTATTTATAATTTTAAATATATGAACATTTTAAAATAATTATTAAATAATCAAAAATATATTTAAATCATAAATATATTTATTATATTTTTAAGTATATATATAATTATATATATTAGGTGCTCTAAGGGTACAATTACATCATCCAAACACACACCTCATACATATACCTGAAAGCTAGGCCATATCCCTCCAAGGAGTTAGCCCATCCATGAAGCCTATTTATTTTATTACTGAAAAATGTATCTTTATGAGCTCTTTTTTGAAAGAAAAACTAAAATACTTTCCCGATATTTTTAAATAGAACCCTAATAGAGTCCTCATTATTCATACCTTCGTACATTCATGGAACCAAACCCTCATTCTTACTCTTCATAGTGCTTGTCATTGAATCGATCCTCTCAAGATCTATGGTATATGCTATTTTCTTCTCCACATTAATCGTGATATTCCTCTCGCTAGTTCTTTACCCCCTATAAAAATTATCTTGTTTTAGATCATTACAAAAAATGGTGCGAACCAACATTGTTTTATATCTTTAGTTTTATGTTGATGGGGCTTAATTTTTGATTCTTTGTTTCACTTACTATATAACTCACTTGTTTTGTCCCTTCTTGACCGAGTTCATGGTGGTTTATTGTATACTTGAGGTGGAGTTCGATTATCCTTGGGTTTTTTATTTGGATAAGGCTCCTAATTAATTCATTATTCAGTTCTCCCATCCTGAATTCTATATCCCATCATGGTCTAGTTTATTGTATTCCAATGGTTGAGGTTCACATGATACTAGTGTTTGGTCTCTTATTCTTTGTTCCTATTCGATGTCTCAAATTTATTTATTGAGTTCAATAATTTCTCAATGTTATAGATGTGATTATTGCACCTATTTAGTGTAATTAAAAAAATATTTTACTTCTTAGATTATTATTTTGTGGTGATTTAGATTTCCTACCAATAGATTATTTGTGTGAATAAAATTATAAAAAATTAAAAATAATTTTGATTGTAGTTACTTTTAATTATTAATAATTTTGATTATATTGTATTAAAAATTTATTTAAGAAATTTTTAAATAAATTTTAAATTATTATTATATCGAATGTATATTTTTGAATAATTCTTTACTTTGAAAGAATTGAAAGTGGTTATTACATTAAATTATTATAATTATATATATTGTTTTTTAAATATATATATCTTTTTTTACAAATTAACATATATTATAGTATTTACTATTCATATAAATATTTATCTGCTCTCATATGTAATATATTTGTAACCATTAAATTATGTTTAATCATTTAATCAATTTCAATATCTTCATTTTAAATATGAAGTGATTTTTTTAAATTAAATTATAAATATATATTAATGAAATAATAATTTAAAACATATAATATAATTTAAATTGATGTATTTTTTGTATGAAATTATTATTTAATATAATTTTTTTATTTTATATTGTCAAACATAGTTTATTATTTCTTTATTAATAGTTATATTATTTTATAGTTATAAAGATAGATAATTTTCTAAATATTAAAAATTTAATTATAATAAATTTTATTTTCAATAAAAAAAATCAATTAAAAAAATAAAGACTTCTAATGAAATACATTTTTTAATGAGTAAATTAAAATTATATTAAATAAATAGTTATAGATAAATAATTCCCAATAGTTTCATTTTATAACACATGTATACGTCTATATTAGACAAAAGTGTGATATAATTCATTTTGGTAAATTGAAGTGGTGATTTAGCTTACATGGATCTCATAATGATCTCATATAATGTGAACTTATCACACATGTTATATTTATCCAACCAAAATTATTTCAATTCAATTTAATCATAATATAAGGATAACCTGATTGATTCTACCTTATTCCCATTCTTAATGAAATTATCCTCATATGGGATGTTGCTACATCTTGATTCAGTAAATTCATCATTGTATATAAATTTCATAATGCAATTACCCATATTTATACTCAAAATACACATTATTACCATTTATTGTCTACAAATAATGAAAAATATTATCAAAATGCATATTATAATATTCAATAATAATGATTACATCTATATGGTATTGAGTTCCCAACTACCATGATTTATTTCAATCTCATATTGTTTTCTCAATCAACAATATAATGAAAATTTTTACATCATATATTATATTAACTTTATGAATATATGTATTTATAATTATATAAATATTTTTTTGAAATATTAAATTATTTAATTATAATAAATTATAACTAGTTATGAATCAATGATACAATTTAAAATTGTAATATTTTTCATTTAGAATAACAGTGTATTGGACAATAATATTTTTAATAAGGGTTATTTTGGAATTATTCATGAAACCATTATTTTCCTTAATTTTATAATTTGTCACAAAAAAATATGTAGAAAAATAATAATAATTTATTTTCATTTACTAATGTTCAAATGTAAATAAAATGAAGAGAAATTAATGATACAATAATTTATTTGTTTATATGTTTTTTTAAATTTTAAATTTTTTATAAATATATTTTCATTTGTTTAAAGTATATCAAAATTTGTTTTCTTAAAATTATAATTGTATATTAAAATAATGGTATGTGATCACATCTATTCTATTTCCCCCCTCAAACAACATTATTTATTTTAAATTTTCCCAATTAGTTTGAATATCACACCTATATGTGATATTAATTTTCATATATCCACACATTTTCTTAAGATTATCCATCATACATCCAAGAATTAAATCCTCAAATTTTTTTAAAACAATTCATTCCTGTATGAATTTTATTTTATTGATCATTAATGTATAATTATTCAACATTGTCTTCTTTCTGGGGAACCAAAATATATAAAGCATAATGTGTAAAACGTTGAGAGAAAAAATTCTAAATCTTATAAATTATAATTTTTTAATAAAACTAGTTATCAATAATTGATATAGAAAACTAGTTTTGAATATTGTTATTAGTGTCTATATGTTGATCAAATCTATTTTGGGTTTTGATAGGGGTTCGGTCTCTCTGGGGACCCAAATTAGTTAAAGAGATGGTATATTATGATAATATAATATTTAAAATAATATTGATAACCGAAATTATTAAAACCATAACCCTTAATAAAAAAATTATGTATTCAAAATCATAACCATTAATTAATATAAATTATAGTAATATTTTAATCATATGATCTACTTTTTGAATGAAAAAGTTTTTATTCTTTATATACTTTGTTAAATATTAATACTATCAAAACATATAGGATGGATATGAATTGAAAATGGATGAAATCCAATTGTCTGGCAATAGAGTGTGAGGATCGTTGAAAGAGTTCATAATGTTTTTAAAATACTATTCATATGAACCTTGTCAAATCCTTTTTATGTGATTACAGTGATGTTATTCAATACCAATTAGTTCAGAGGAGTTAGAAGAATCCTTGATCTATCTCATTATAGATCAATATTATAAAGGTTGGACTAAGAATGGTGAACAACTGAGTGTAGTTAGTGATTGGGATATGACTGCATTTTATAGATCATTCGACAAGATTACAAGTGTGTACATTGACTCAGACTATATCATGCATGTGATTATATTTGTGAATGATGATGAGGATTACGTTGAGGTAATTACAATGATATTTTAAGACGCACATGATTTTCCAAATTTTTTTGAAAAGTTAATGTGTTGTGAAAAGATGCCATTGTATAATGGTAGTTCTAAATATACAACATTTTCAACTATAATAAAGATGTATAATTAAAAATAAGGAAATGGATGGAATGGAACCCATTTGACTTAACCACTCTCTCTCTCTTGATTCATATACTCCCAAAAGATAATGAGGCTCCTTACTGAATAAATAACAGTAAACAAATTCTACATTCAATGGGTATGATATCTGAAAGATTACATGAAACTCCAAATAATGTATATTGTCCTTCAAGGATCCCAAATCACATAAAAATTCCAAATCTGTTGTCATTATCAATATAAGAAATATGAATTGGGTCATACATAAGTTCTATGGTACATTAAAATCATTTTAAGGGTTAGGTACCTAAATAGAAGTTAATATATTTCAAGAGAATATACATAGAATAAATATATAAGAAATAAAGATGGGAAAAATCATTAGATGGAATAATCTCCTCAATGTATGCGTATTGATCGTGAGTACCCAAAATTTTGTAAAAATAAAATAAACCTTTATCTTGATCAATCTAAAGATTGAGTGAATCCATTTGGTTTTCAATGTAGCACTCACACTATGTGCACATTTATGTTGGTAAATTATAACATTTCACTATTTCAATGCATGAAACTAAAACACATTATGTTATATATAATTATATCATGAATAAAAGAACCAGTTTATTATATTGATGTTTATTTGGTTCCATTTATTGATTATTTAAAATTATTATACGATTTTGGTGTCACATTGTAAGATGATTAGAAAAAAGGAGAATTTACAATGAGTTCCAGGTTGTATGAGATGATAAATGAATTTCCATCTTATATAACTTTGTGAGGATATATAATTCAACTAACAAATTGTTATCCCCTTTTTTAATGGGATGCATATTAAATTAAGATGAATCATTCATCAAATATTTTGTTTTTACATCATCATAGATTTCTACCTCAACTATATATGTACTTATCATGGATGAAATCATTCTATGGGATTCTAGAAGAACCTAGAGAACTATCTCCACTAATAGGTGATCATCTATTTGAGAAATTAAAATATATGGAAACTTCATTTAATAATCATTTTTTCAAAAAACCTTAAAACAACTAATGAAAAAATAGATGAGTTTTTTTAAATTATTATACTTGAGTTGTTTGTAGGTTAGGAATTTCATGATGATTGGAATTTTGAAAAATATATGTGATATTGTCATTGTATTGTTACACAATAAAAATTAATAAATTATTGATGGAGTTATGTCTGGGATTGACATGATTGATATGTGGATGCATAAATAATTGGCAGTAATGAATGGTGAAAATGGAAATTTCTTCTTCCAATTTTTTACACACTTTCCAGAAATGAGGGATAACATTTTTTAGACATCATAAATGAAGGCATGGTTATAATGGTGTATGCATGGAATATCATGAATTAAATTTCAATGATTGATTTAATGTTAATTATTATAAAATCAAATTGATGTCTTCTTTGATGAAATATATAACAACTTCAGTTTAACGTAGAATTTTTTTTTTCAGAATTTCCATCATACGTTAACAAATCTATGTTTCATTTTAAAGGTTATATGAAACTATGTTATAGACTTATAAAAAGTAATTACATTTTAAAAAGAAACTGGTGTTATATTATATGAATTTGATTTCTTATTTCTGCTGACATTATTTGATATGATGGTTCACATGATGGTTAACATGGTAACAGAGATTCAACTATGTGGACTAATACATTATAGATAGATGTACCCCAATGAACATAATATTATGATTTAGAAAGGGTATTCCTAAAAATTGATGTTAGAAATAAGGTTGAATTTTGGATCCATATATTGTTGTGAATGATACAAAATTCTCTAACGACTACCTTTTAATTTCAGAAATATTTATTCTACTGAATTATCAGCAAACTGGGCAGATTTTGGGTGATGTAATTTCAGAAATAGATGTCATGACAATCACTATTTCAGATCTGTATTAGGCCCACCATTACTTTTTTTCAAAACATTTTAGTGTTTTTATAGTATATTGAAATCCAAAATGATATTCTCAGGCATTTAAATCCATCAATGGATGAGAGACAAATATATATATTACTCAAAATAAATAGTTTATAGGACATTTTTGAGACCATAATTTTATATATTCAACTAAAAATATGAATTCAAATTCAAAATGACTTCAATGGATAGCTAGAGGAGCAATTTTGAATGTGTGATCTTATAATGGATAGGTAATTATTGGAAATATGTTTTATAAAAATGAACATGATGAACAAAGTACCATGAAAATAGTAGATTTCCCATTGTGGATTAAGCTATGGATGTATCTGGTATCAATGACAGAAATCCAATTTATGTGAATTTGTAATATCTTGGTGTCATCAATGAGATATTGGAGATGGATTCTAAAAAAACCCATTTGATTATTGTTAAGTACATGTTTTTTGATAATAGTTGTGATGGTGTAATTGATGAATTGGTATTCATTAAAGTGTATTTCAGTAATGAAGGGTAAAAAAGATGAATTTTTTATAATGGGATCATAGTATCTACATGTATTTTATTTTCTAAACCCTGAAATACCATTGTGGTTATTTGATTGTGTTATTGACGAAAAGCACTGATGGGTAAGATGTTAATTCAACTTAGGAAGACAATTTCATTGGGAGATTTCAATCATTCTACACTGGTCCCATTATAGATGGGTTATTGTATGTCATAGAAGACAATAATGAATGTATTCTGATACACGATAGTGGTGTCAAATCCCATCAACCATATAAAAAAGTGTCCAATAACCAGGTTATATTTTTTATTTAATATAGATTTTTTTACAATATATTATTTTCTATTCACTAATTAATTTTTGTAAAATAAATTAAATTTTCAACCACTTCTGTAGATAATGACTTCTACACATGGTTATTCTCCTAATATTGAAAAACAACATGTTTGTCCATATTGTAGTGCTCCAAATGTATAGAAATAATAAACTTTTTCACATGATGGTGCTAAAAATCAATAAGAACAACATATTTATTTTGTTTAACCCATGGAAATGGAAGACAATGAATAACCAATGTCCTAAAAAATTAAGAGTGTTATCGCGTGGTCGTGTTAGAAATCGTTATTAAGGAATGAAAGTAAGGTATCAAATTTGAGGTTGTATGTGTAATGACCCAGGTATTTATAGAGTAATACTTTTTGATATCTATTTATGCTTATGAATAAGATATTAATTTTAGATTAAATGGGATGCTTCATCTGATAGCGTAATCAGAATGCAATTACAGATTTATCTAAAATCTTATGTTGCATACAACTTTGAGTTATCCTGATATATAATACAACTATAAAATTATTATTTTAAATGGTCGTTAATTCCTAGCCATTTGAATGGAGGGAATTAATATTATCCACTAAATTTTTAATTTTGGTTACACATGTTTAAATAATTATTCAATGGTTACCAAATTTATTTGTAGTAGAAATAAAAACCAATTGAATATAAATGGTTTTCTTTTATGAAAACCTATTTAAAAGAGTATAAAAATGTTCTTATATTACTATTTATGGATATTTATTTAATTAAAAATATATGATATATATTAAATTTAATTTTTTATATTCATATTATATGTTTTCAAGATATGATATAAGAACAAATTAAAATTTTCATATAAAATGATTATTTTTCTGACATTGCAGTTTTACCTCATATTGATGGAGAACCTTTTTTAAATATGTTTTTTTTCACTTTTATATTTTTTATTTGTCTAAATAAACTTAATTTATAGAATAAAGACATCATAATTTACTTTGGATTAAATTTTGGTATTTATTGAATAAAGTTCATTTTTTAATGAATATTGAAAAATATTGCATTTTATTTCAAAATTATATTTTCATCTAAATTATTTGTATAGATAGATTTCCAATTTTATTTTGTTTAAAGTATAATTGGACTATATTTTTATAATTCAATCCAATTATGATCATTTTATGTAATTTTACATCTTAATTGGACATAAACACATGTCAATTTTTTGATAGTTATTATTTCTTAAAAACCCATTTTTGGTTTTTGACAACAGGAATTAATTTTAAATTATTTACTGAAACATATGTGTTTTGAATTTGGTGAAATAGATTAAATATTTGGAATCAGGGGGTCCAATATCTGTAAATAGGTGCCTTTTATTATTAGAAATTATGAATAGTAACTTCAGTAAATATTTTATTTACCATGGTTAAAGGATAAATCCAGTAAATAAGGATAAATATAATATTATAATAAGAGAAAAATACCATAGGACATGGCCTAACCCTATTTAATGAGATATTTCCAACCATGGGAATCATTGGGTCAATTTTAGGATCCCATGGATCCACTTGTGTGTGAAAATGACATTTTATTACATTTAATTTAATTTTAAGGAAAATATAACCCAAACATGTATCTTTTACTAAAACAATTACTATATGTGATTATATATGGGATTAATTTATTTATATATAATTATTATAAAGTAAATATATTTCATACATCAAGGTATTTTATTAATAATGTTTAGACATCAAATAAATAAATTAATTTCTGAAACAATGATGATGTAGTGATTACCTTATTAATGAATGATTTAAATAAATGATATATTAATTATAAAAATAAATATTTTTTTAAATATTTTTTTCCATTATAGAATTTTAGTGATGAATATTACTTTTTATATTATAATTAATGATGTTTTTAGATTAATCAAGTAGTTATGGATTTCTAAAAAATCATGATGTGTATAGATTAAAAAGTGACAGAAATGAGTTTAAAAAAAATAATATTTTATTAAAAGATATAATAGTTCTAAAAATCTATGATTCCGAAAATTACTTAAATAAAGTGGAAAATTTAAATAATGAACCAATTGAGGTTGTATTTTATTTTTATAGTAGATATATTAACCATATAGTTTGAATATACAAGAAGACATGGTAAATGTTAAATTAGATAACTAAGGCTTAAAGAGATAAGATAATGTTAAATTTTAACCTAAACTTCTCGAAAACCAATTATTTGAGATTTTTTAGACCTAAAACATCTTATATTTTAAATAAATGTCTTTAGGAAAATTTCCAACCTAAAATCGTTTTATAATAAAATAATATTTCAGTACATTCCTAATGTACCACTCCTCCATCTTATACATGGGAATCACCTCAACACTTACTAACACTTCTCAAGACCCTTGGCTCATCCAAACTCTACACAAATAATCTTCCAACATCCCTATCTTCCTCCTACAAGACATACCTTGGGATGAAGTCAATTTAATAATGTCATTTGGCTCAAATCAAAGGGAGTTACACATTTTAAGAGGTAGCGTCTTCTCTGAAGTTCCATTCCATTATTTTACTTCTTCACTCTCTATGATTTTACTATTCATTGATTACATAAAAATAACATTATCCTAAATATAGTATGATGTTTTTATGTGTTTTATTCAAACTAAACTTACCCACACCTCCATATAATGGATATGAACATACTGATTCAGTGGACAGCGAACTACTGCCTCACGAAACAATGATTGTTCAATTATCTCATACCGCCTCTCATGGTGGCCATTATAATGGAAGATTATTTTTATTTAATATATATTATATTTATATTCAGTATATGATACTATAACTTTTATTTAAAAACATACCTTTATGCTTTTCATGATGTGTAAATACGTTAATTTCATTTGGGGATGTGCGGACTACCGCCCCCTCAAAGTGATATGACTCATTAATGCCATACATGGAATTTATAAAGAACGGAATTAATAAAAACATGTAACATATATATAATATAATATTATATTAGAATTATAATATTCCTATGTATCATTTAGTTTTAATTTCTTTAATATGACTAATAAATGAAATTAGCTTTCATCCGTATGTATGGATTACCATATCTACGAACAGTTCATTTCAGTACTTATCAAAAAATATTATGGAATATTATATATACATATGTAACAGATATATAAGATATTTACATCAGTAATACTATTATATAGATAACGTACATGGATGACATGGATAGTTTGTAATTATAACAAGATCTATTTCGACTCAAGTACCCAATATTTAAAAAATTACCTATATAAAATTAAATAATTATGTAATTTATATAACATTGTAAATTTGATATAAAACAAATAATGAACATGAAAAATGTTCTGATGAAATTAGAAATTATCTGATGTTTATTATTCTGGAAGAACAAAGAAAATGTGCTACAAGTTAGACTCAAGGTAAGGGAACATTTCACCCTCCTTTTTTAGTTAAAGAATTCTATTATATTATGTATTTTAATTAAATTTTTCTTATATTAGGTTATGTTATTATAAATCCTTATTGTTGTACATAATATGTCCTTATGATGAGAGACCCTTTTATCTCCCATCAAATCATTTTCTGAAATTTAAAGTGACACCGTCAGGCTGCTGAATTTCAGTAAGGGGCTTCTTCTCAATCTCCTTTCATTGAGGCATATTTTGATTTATACGCCACTTTTTTTTAATCGGTGGATAAATCCCTTTGAATTATAATTTTATTCAAAGAGAATATTTTTTTACATAGCATTTTAGTAAATGACAGAAGAGAATGTTTCTTTTTAACATACGTGGGGACAATGAACCTTCCACCGCTATGATAATTATTTGATATTTGGACTACTTAACAGGAGGTTATGTTATTAAAAGAGAAATAAATACCATATACCCTTTTTAGATATTTTGTTATTGAGAACTGTTTTATTAATGCATTGATTATGTCAATATATTGAGCTAATATCTTGCGATTGTAATGTGGAAATGTTATCTTTACTTTATGCTTTTTCACGTGTTATGATTATGTTATGGTTATTGTGTGTTTTTTATGTATACGTGTGATTTCATGATAAACCTAGGGTGTGTGAGCCCGAGATAGCTCTTCAGTGCATTCGGTAACATGACAAGGGTAAATGTTAATGTTTCTCCTTAATGATTTAGGTAATATATTGTGATGGGTATTTCAAATGCAACTCCCTATGTAGTTGTGAATGCTAAAATATAAGTATTTAATGGATTCCACTAATTACCATTATGATTTAGGAATTCGATGTGTTATTCATAAATCTTTTGATATATTGATGTATGTTAATGTTCTTATGTTTGATGATTGAAAAGTATGATTTATTTTTTTTTGTATTAATTTATGGATTGATGTTTTCATTCCTTATTTTATAACCCTTAATGAGCTTTTTTATGCCCATCCGAACATTTTCTAAATATTTTTTAGAAGTTATAAGTAAGGTTAACATAAAGGAATAATTCATGGAGATTAATATCAAGAAAAGAACTATTTTTTATTTAATGTGTTTTGTTATTGTGAAAAAAAACTTGATAGGGTATTAGTGTATACTTTGTAATTTCTGAGATATAATGTAATATTTACAACCAAATTCCCAAAACATATAAACCTAAGAAGATCCTGAATGTGAATTATTGATTTACCTCAAGATTAATTAATGTTTTAAGTCCATGGCCTAATAGTTGGTATCAATGAGAATGTTTTGACAACTTTACAGATTAGGGGTTTTTTAAACACATGGTTAGCCACTATGACTATTATTTTTGTTAAATCCTTGTTTTATAACTTTTGATGGTCAAGGAATGTAAGATTAAAATGGATGGATGAGGATCTCAAACAAAATTCATATCACTTCTTGATGACATGCTTGAAATAATTATTGGAATTCCATGTTCATATTATTGTAAATATTTTTCTATCTTACAAATCACCTACAAGAAGATGTCTGAGATATCAATCACCTCCACTATACCATGATACCATCGTGGATCATGGGTTATATTTAGTCAACTCCTATTTTTCAATATTCTAACATTTTCATGAAAGTTAAATATTATCAATGAATTTTCATATATTTTACCTTATCACTAGATTTTGAGGTATATTATGATTTTGAAAATGGTTTTGATGATGGAGACCCTTGTGAAACCTATTTATATTTTATTTTAAAATATTTTCTCTCATAACAAGGATATGGTATTTTAAAAGGACCTTTGATTGAATGTCTAAAATCAATCTCGGTTCGACTATTTTATAAAATTCATGTTTTATGAGATGTCTTGAAATTATATGTCATACATGATTATTTTACAAAAAAAAGTTTTCTTCAAATATGACCCTAGTTATACAAGGTGTTTTTGGATGATGGAATAAAATGATTTTGAAGGATCTCTAAATCAATGTTACAATGCATCGACCCTCTACCTACATGAACAAGATGATGTTAAAACCATGTGGACACCATGATCAGGGTATGATGTTCTTTATTTTCGGAATAGTTTTATTTAATCAGATGAAGGTGAAAGAAATGACAATATACATAATACATTACGTATTAAGATTTTTAAGTATTAATGTATTGGGATGAAAATGATAGGAATAAAAAAACATTGACTTTAAAACATGTTAGGGTTATTATTGAGAATTTTTAAAAGGATATCCTTTAATGTGGGTTACCCCTCGTCGTGTCTAAAAAGGGAAAAAGAATCATACCCATAACCAATATGAGACTAGGATTTATCACATAACACTAGACTTCATGAATTCCCTTATTAGTATGATAAATTATTTTTTGTTAATGATTTTATTGATCAAGAATAAGTTTATTTTGGGAAGATATGTTTTTATCAAATTTATATCCTTTGTATAGAAAAATAATTTGGTTATTAAGTATTAAAGGTTATTTTATAAGACATTTTCTCTTTTGGGAACACTATATGACTAAGGAAAATAGAGTAATATGGGATTTAAATTGAGGAGTAATGCTGAAAAATTATTTTGGATGAATCTATGTTTTTATTGTATAAATATTGGGATTTGGGTTATTTTTTTTAATTATTAACTAATCATAGAGAAAATGTGATTATGTTAATTTCTTTTCAGTAGGATACTTTAAGAGTAGTCATTGTTATTTGGAGATAAATGAAACAATTTATCATAGAAGAATATGTGATATAATCCTTAAGAATTTTTGGATTCATTCTTAGTTGGATTATTTTAAAAAAAATTAAGGACTCTATTGTGGTGAATGGTATTTATTTATCTTTGGGTATTATTTGATCAAATTTGGAGATTAAGAGTAGTATTTCTTTTTATAAAGGAATATCCTTTTTCAGAATTATCTAATCACATACTAACTATTTTGGTTTTGGTTAATGTCTAAAGATAGGGGAAATATATAGTTCATCTTTTATGAATTATGATATTCAATAGAAGATGATTCTAGTGCTTTAGGTGTCACTGAGTCATCTTGAATACTCATCGTCTGGAGAATATATGAGGGTGTGGTAGATATTTTTTAACGGACAAAACACTAATTGACATGTAAGTATGTTTCCTTATGTTCTTATTCTAATTAGTAAAATAATTACTTATCTTTATGACAATTAAATTAAGACAATAACTATGTCCATTTATATTTCATAGTGAGGAATCAAAAACGTTGAACCCATCACACATTTGTGGTTTTCGTGTTGTTAACTTTCTCCTATTCAATTTATCTTTCACTCTCCATTAGAACATGATGGATAGTGTTATCTTCCATATCCTTGTTTTCATGGGATACTAGTACATGTTTTCTCTGGTGACATTTTTACTTATCTTTATTTCTTTTATATTGATATTTTTATTGACTCTTTTTCTGATGTATGAATTTCACTAAAGTTTCCTTGCCCAATTTTAAAATTGCGATGATGTAATTTCCAGAAGGGGGGATGATTAAATAAACTAAGTATTTATAGAATAATAATTTTTTATTTAAATTAATACGTATGAATAAGATTTTAATTTTACATTAAATCGGATTCTTTTTCTGATAGAGTACTCGACACGCAACAATAGGTTTCTCCGAAATATTATGTTGCACACAACATCGAGTTATGCTGAAATATAATAAAATTATAATATTATTATTTTAAATGGTATTTAACGGCTGTACATTCAAATGGATAATACCAATAGTATCTAATAAATTTTTAAATATGGGTTTCACATGTTTAAATGATGATTCATTGGACACAAAATTCGTTAGAAATGGAAATAAAAAACAATTGAATATAAAGGATGGTTTTTATGAAAACCTATTAAAATGAGAATAATTGTGTTTTCATTTAACTCTTTATGGATTTTTATTTAACAAAAATAAATGATATATATTAAATGTAATTTTTTAAATTCATCATATATATTTTCTATATGTGATATTAAAATTAATTCAATTTTTCAGATAAATTTTTTCTTTCAAAAATAGCAGTTTTACAACCTTGTGTTTGAGAACTCTTTCCAAGTCAAGTTTTTTCCATTTTGACATGTTATATATGAAAAATTAATATTGTTTTAAAAATAATAACATCAAAATTTTCTTTGGATGATGTTTTGGTATTTTTCAGATAATGTTCATTTTTAATGAATAATGAAAAATACGTGTTTTAATTAAAAACTGACTTTTCATCTAATTAATTTGCATAGTTACATTGTCATTTTTATTGGATTTATAGTATTATTGGATTATATATTTATCAATTAAATAAATCATTTTAATTTCATGTTATTTCACATTTTAATTGGACATTAAAAAATATAAATCTTTTGATAGTTTTTACTTCGTAAAAACCCGCCTTTTGGGGTTGACAACATGAATTTATAATAATTCAATTATTGAAATTTTTGTGGTTTGAATTTGGAAAAACGGATTCCATATTTGGAATCATGATGTCCAAATTTTGTTAATAGGTACGTTTTTTGACATAATGAATAGTAATATCAGTAAATATTTTTTCTACCATGGTTAAAGGGTAAATCTTGTAAATAAGGGTAGAAAAAATATTATAATAATATTAAACTACCATAACACATTTTCCAACCAAATTCTATGAGATATTTCTCACCATGGTCATCCTTGGGTCGACTTTAGGACAATATGGTGCCACTTGCGTGTGGAAGTGAAATTTAATTACTTTTAATTTAAATATAAAGAAAATATAACCTAAACAGGGATCTTTGTATAAAAAACTTTTTATATTAGATTATATAAGTGATATCTTAAGCTATAAATAGTAATAATAAATCTAAAACAATTTCTTAATACATGGTATTTTATTTTTAATTATTATACATCATATAAATAAGTTTTTTTATGATAGAATAATGATGTAGTGATTTCCATATTAATGAATGATTTAAATAAATGAGATTATAAATATTAATATAAATTTATTTTGAAACTTTTTATTCCATAAAAAAATTTTAGGGATGATTATGACTTTTTATATTTTAATTAATGAATGTTTTTCTAAATAATAATTTTTTATGGGTTTTTAAAAAGCAATTATATGAATAGTATTAAAATTGACAAAAATGTGTTTTTTAACGAAATATGATTTTATTACATGATATAGTAGTCCAGAAACTCTATGATTCAACAAAATGACATAAATAATGTTTCAAATTTCAATAATTAACCACTTGAGGTTATATTGGCATTTTAATGTAATGATAATAACCATATAGTATGGATATACAAGAAGACATTGTAAGTGTTAAATTAGTTAACTAGGGGTTAAAGCTAAATGATAAAGTTAAATTTGTGATATTAACTTGACTAATAACAATTTTTTAGATGATTTAGACACAATTTAATCTTATATTATTAATAATTTAAATTTGTACCATTTTAAACCGAAGATATGTTTATAATAAAACAAAGTTTCAATTCCTTCCTAAAGTGTCCCTCCTCCCTCTTATAGAAGGTAGTCACCTCTAACCATTACCCACACCTCTCAAGCCCCTAAACTCATCCATCCTATACCCATATAACCTAACAAATTCCCTATATTCCTCCAAGAAGACTTTACTTGGGAAGAAGGAAATTAAAGAATGCCTTTTGGCTCAAATCAATGAAAGGTACAAGTTTTAAGAGGTATCATCTTCTCTAAAGTTTATTTCCCTTATTTTACTTCTTCAGTCCCTATTATATTATTATTATTTGATTATATAAAAAGAATAGTATCCTTAATATACTTGGATTTTTAGGAGATGGATTCAAACAACACTTACACAAACCTCCATCTAATGGAAACAAACGTATTGTTTAGGTGGCTGACAAACTACTGTCTCACAAAATGATGATTGTTCAATTGTCTCCTATCGTCTCTCATGGTATAAATTATGATGAAATTTTTTTATATATGATATATATTGTATTTCTATTTTCTCTATGATACTCTAATTTTTATTTAAAAATATACCTTTATGATTTTCATGATGTGTAAATATGATAATTTCATTTGAGGAAGTGCGGACTACCCCCCATTAAAGTGATATGTCCCATTAATGACATACATGGAACATATAGTGGATGGAGCTAATGAAATTATGTTAAAAATATGTGTATTATAATATTATATTGGAATTATAATATACCAATGTTTCATTTAGTTTTCATTTCATTAATATGATAAAATGAAAGTAGTGTTCATGCATATGTATGACTTACCATCTATATAAATGGTGCATTTCATTTTTTATATCCAACTGGTTTTGAATTTTATAATTACATATTTAATTAATATATATGTGATATTTAAATAATTAATACTATACTCTAGATAATGTACATTTGACCACATGGACGATTTATAATTATAACAAGATCATTTTTGACTCAAGTACCAAATATCAGCAAAATGATGGATAGTAACTAAAATAATAATTTAATTGATATAATGTGTTAATAAGTGATATAAAAGGAATAATAATCATTAATAAGTATCTGAAACTATTATAAATTAACTCACGTTTTTTATTCAGGAAGAACAATGAACATATATGACAAGTCAATCTCATGGTATGGGAACATTTCACCCTCCTATTTTGGTCAAATACTTCTTTTATGTTATTTATATTAATATCCATTTAAATATGTTGGTATATGTTATTTTATATCATTATTTTTGTACATTTTTTTCTAATGGATGAGAGACCATTTTCTCTTATATCAACTAATTTTATGAATTTTAATGTGATGCCGTTAGGCTGCTGAATTTTTTAGGGGAGTTTGTCTCAATCTTCTTTAATTGAAGAATATTTTGATTTGTACACAACTTTATTTTATACCTTTGATAAACCACTATTAATTTTAATTTCATTCAATTGAAATCCTTTTTATACATATCTTTTTACTAAATAACCAAAGGGAATGTTTCTTTTTAATATATGCAGTTACAGTATTCTTTTGGCCACCATGAGCATTATTTGATATTTGGATTCCTTAATAAGAGGTAATGTTTTATAAACGAAAATAAATACCATATACAATTTTTAGGTAGTTTGGTATTGAAAATGGTTTTGATAATGGATTTATTATGTCAATATCTTGAACTGATATCCAGTTATTACGATGTAGAAATGTTATCTTTCCTTTATGTTTGTTCATGTGCTATGATTATGTTATGGTTTTGGTTCATTGTTTATGTTTAATGGTGGTTACATGATAATACTTGGGTGGGTGATCCCGAGATATCTCTCCATTGCATTGGTTAATGTGAAATAGGTAAACATTAATGTTTCTACTAGGATATTTAGCGAATATACTGTGATGGGTATTCTAAATGTAACTCCATATGTAGCTATGAAAGATACAATGTAAGTATGTTATGGATTCCAAAAGTTACATTTAATATTTATTATTCTTATGTGATGTTAATAAATCTTATTATTTCATGTAGTATGTTAATTTTCTTATGTTTTTTGATTTAAAAGTATGATTTGGTTGATTTGTATTAATATATAGACTAATTTTTTCATTCCTTATTTTATAACCCTTACTGAGCTTTTTATGCTCATACTATGTTCTTTAATTTTTTTTTCACATTTTATAAAGAAGGGTAAGAGAATTGAAAAAGTAATGAAGATTTATATTAAGAAAATAACTATTGTTTTATTTAATATGTATTATTATTTTGAAAAAAATTGGATAGATAAGGGGTCTACTTTGTAATTTTAGAGATGTATTATTATAGTTACGACGTAATTCATTGAAAATCTAAACCTAAAAAGATCCTCAATGTGAATTCTTGATTTAACTAATGATTAGGTAATTTTTTATGGATGAGTCCTCATAGAATAGAATTCACCCGACCATCCTCTTAACCCCAAAAGGTCATATTCAATAGTTAAATTAGGATCGCTACTCGCATACGCATGATAATGGATTTATATTCATGGAACAATGTTGTTCTTGGTCTTATAGAAATTATTTTGGAAGATATTATGGTTACACTATGATGTTTTTTTATTATATTTCTAAATAATGAAAATTAAATGTTGAATTAGCCTTAATTATCCACTACAATGTTCATTTATAGTAGATGACTCATGAAAGAAATTTTTATTAATGCACATTGGAAAGGAAAACATAGGCTTTCAAAAAATTCTTATAAGGGGAAATAAGCGAACCCCGACCGGAGATATTTGTATACATAATAATCCAATATGAATTGGATTTGTTTATTTATCATCACGAGGAGGCATATTATAAGATATATTTTGACTATTTGTAAATTGATTGAAAATATATGCAATATTCTCCAGGATTAATGATTTTTATTTTTGAAATATAAATATTGTATTGAAGTGTGTAATGGGTAGAAAAAACCAACGCACATCTATCATAATGCAAATATGGGGTATACTTCAGTTGATCAAATTTTACTTATTTTAAATCTACCTAAATTCATTAACGAAACATTAAATGAAAACGTATTTGTGCTCCTTGTTTTATATGCTTGTTGATGAATCCAAATCTAGAGACACTTCAAAAAAATTGCATGTGAAAAGGAATGAGGTACTTGTAAAAAAAGGCGTATTAATATATGAAAACATACATAAAATTTGGGAATCATGCGCATGTATGACATACTAATTTTTTTATTTATTTCAGTATTATGTAATTATGATTACTTATTTTCTTATATTATTTATCTGACATGGAAAAAATCCTCATCATCTGTATTCGGTGATGAAATAATATTAGTAGAAATTAATTCGGTAGAAAATTATGGTCGCGGAATAGGTGTGAGTTTTTGTGCGGCCCAACTAAAAACATTTTAGAAAAGAATGAAAAGGAGGATAAAGATAAATAATGGAAGAGATTCATAAATTATTATATTATGTTGAATAATAATTTAATTAGAATTTAGAGTTTGGAGAAAATCCTACTGGAATTAATTAAAGAGAAGAATCGACATACAAAAAACCACTACGTGAAGATCCCCCCCCCCCGCCATCATCTTTGGGGTGAGGAATTCCCCTCAAAGTGCTACCATAGATGAGAAAATAAACATTATCCTAAGTTATTCTATTAAATTTGAATTAGGATGACACAATTCCCTCATTTCATGGTATATCATATAATATATCCAATAAGATATTATACATTATAGAAAACATCCAATAGGACTCGTTAGAGTTGGGATTAAGATAAATCATGAGCTGAGAACCATGTTCCAAGATAGTTATTCCACCTGATGATGCATATATTATAATTGTAAAGAATTATTTTGTAACACTAATATAATGACTACTGAATCACTTCAAAAACATTGACTACAATTAGATAGTTATTTAGAATTTATTTTTCCTTACAAACCTTTAACAACTAATGAAAAAATGACTAAACTGTTGAATGTTATTATAGATGGAAAAAGGGAAGAGGTAAGATGAAATTTCAAACTGAAATGATATAAAGGATCTACATAAAAAATAAAAAGAAGTTCATAAAGAACTATAATACCTTATATTCAAATTTACTATTTTCAGACATTAATGGTTCATTTGGAAACATGGTTACAAAGTGTTAGAAATTCAATAGTTTATTTTGATGAAGAAATATATAGAGGGGACATTGAAAAGAAAATTTCTCTTGTGAATGTAAATGAAATCATCTTGTATGAAGTTTTAGGATTCATAGTCATAAATGTATATAGAATGTGTTTTTTCATGTTTTTTTCCAATAACTCAATGACTATATAAATTATGAACATATACAACTAATATTTTTTGCAGAAATATATTTCAGTAATATTTTATGGGAAACCCCGCAAATATAAATATAGTCTCGTTAGTCCTCACAATAGTTATAAATAAACAATTTCAATGGAATCAAATAAAATTAGTTGAATAGTAGAAATACATTCCACAATGTTTGAATGAAAACATGCAGACGATAAAGTCTTTTTATTACCAATGATGTAGGGGTAAAACTCATCAATATAAAAATAAAAAATATAGTTTCATTTTATTCATTAAAAATTAAATTTTGTTTTTAGGTAGCCTTGGTCACTGATTAAAGTCAATATGGATACTCCAATGATTTATTTTCGGTATTCATTACATGGATACCAAATAAACTAACCACAGATGATGACATTTATCCATTTTTAATAAACTAAATTCAATATTTTCAAAGTAAAAATCAATTTATATATTATATATCATCTTTTAATGAATATTTTTAATGATAAGGTGGTGTTAAAATATCAGATAAACCATGGAATGAGAACTGTCAGTGGGAAAAAAGATCCTATCTACTTCTACTAGTGGATAAGTATTAGGTTATATATAATAATATTTCACTTTCAAAACATATATCTAAAAAAATTTATTATTTTTTAAATGTTTCAATAATTTAAAAACGTAAAAATGATAAAAATAGTGGTAATTATATATGAAAATTATGAAATATGTCACATACCATCATCAAACTAGCATCCATTAAGAATTATTTTTAATGAAAATTAAAATTTCATATAAAATATTTGTTAACCCTTTTGGTATTTAAATTTATGTATTAATACTAGGACTTGAGAGTGCCTTCATATTAACATGATTAAATATATTAGTTTATTAATGAATAAGTATCATATCTGGTGTCAAAATGTACACATATTTAATGTAGATGAACCATCCTATTACTTATTTAGTGGATTTTCTCATCATTTTAGCAGATGTTTTTGTTAATTTATTTATATATTGTGTTTGTTACTTATTTTGTTAATTTTAATATATTTTATGAAGATATTACTTTATCCACAAGGTTTATTCACAAATATTCTCTGATCAGGTAGTTAATAAATATGATTCACTCGTGATGGTGCAATTTACATTTTATTCCACAATATATTCCACAATCCAAGTAGAACACTACTATATTTATATTTATAACAAGGATAAAAGTATTGAAATAAAATTGGACAAGTTAGATAATTAGATTAGTAATAATTATTATTACCATGATAATTTAATCATCACACATGGTCAAGTAGTCTTACCCACTTATTATGCATCCCAAGTGGTCAACAAGTAATACCGACTTCTGATATTCAGGGATGTCCACCAATTAATCACTAAAATATCAAATTTCCTATATAATTTTGTATATATCTACCGAATCTAAAAAATATTATATGGTAAAGTTAAATTAATCTTTATAATCCCGAAGTATCCACCCAATCTGACACACGGTGAAATAGGTAGGACTCCAACCGTGTCTTTTTTAAATTTATATTATTTTTTATAAAATGGTAAGTGACGTATAAAAAATGTATAAAATACATTTGGAATGTTTTAAAATTTCAAAACAATGATCCATAAGTTATTTTAAATTCACAGGAATCGTTCATACTTCAATTCAATACATGGTGTACCCAAATATCCAAGTAGTTTTTATGAGTCTCAAATTAACATTTTAGTTCAAAACAAGTGTCACTCACATAAAACTAATCAAACCCACTCAAAATGTATTTACAATTTAGTATAATTATTCAATACTCTTTTTTATGTATAAGAATAATTCTCATGATAAACTAACACATGATGTGGTTGGTTGGACTAAAAAATGAGTGTTTTTAGTTTAAAATGACATTTTAGAATTATTGGAATGTGACATCTTCATAAAAAATTAGACTATTTTGATACTTTTATAAATTGATACATATGTAATTGGTGATGTGTATGAATAAAACCTACATAAATATGATACATTGTGTACCCAGTATGACTCAAATGGTGTGTGATCATTTTATAATTGCCAATTTATTAGTGTATTTTTTTATATTTTTGCTTAAATTACTTCATTATACTATCACTAACATAAGAAATGTTTTCATATAGAAGTGAACTATTTTTCCCAGGTTGAGATTTTTTTTTCAAAGTTACTCATGCTCCTGAGATGTTGGATTTTAGGGCCGTATCTGAGATAATGATCATAATGAATTGGGTCCAAAATGTCTACAAAATTCCTAAAAAGATGAATTTGAATAATTATTTGGTAAATTTTTTTCTAATTTTATCCATTATTTTTTAGTTAATTTTCTAATTATTTTTACCTAATACATATTTAATTGTTTCATAGATATTTTAGGAATTAATTTTTTCAACTATCCAAAACAATCAAAAAAGAATGAACATATTTCTTTTTTATAGAAGCGGAAACCCTATGTGCCTGAAACATGACGTGTTAAATTAAACATAAGGATTTCTCTTTAATCAAAATGGAACATGGTATCTATTATCTGGCGTGTTTTAGATAGTTGAATGTAAAACACATATCACAACCTAAATTACAAACACATTAATCTGATACACTATGTGCTCAGCATGACTCGAACCGTATTTTTTTAGTTCTCAATTGATTTTATTTGCTCAAAACACACATCACATACTCAAAATATAGTAAACATATTCAATTTTTTTTATAGTTTATGAAAAATATATAAATGTGTTTGTTTGATGTGTAAGAATTATCCTCACCTTAATCCAACACACTGCATGACTGGTATGACTCCATGTGTGTCTTCTTTTTTAAAATTGACAATATTTTTTGTAAAAATAACAATTAACATTATAAAAACATAGAAAATCATTAATATTGATTATATACAACTGGAAAATGATCCAGAAGTTATTTTTGGTGTCTAGGTATCAGCCTTACCTCAATCCGATACTATATGTTCCTGGTATGAATCAAAATGGCTGTTATCATTTTAAAATTGACATTTTAGTTAAATGAATTTATCACTCAGTGAAAAATGATAAAAAAATGATCATGTTGTCTAGAAAATTTAGTGAATCAACACATATGTAATTTATGACATATAGGAATTACTATCACATAAAACTGACACATGATGTGATCAGTAGGAGTGAAAGTGTGTGTTTTTTGTTTAAAATGACATTTTTGTAAAAAATCAACTGATATGCTCAAATCCAAGGAAAATAATTCATATTATTTTGATGCATTTGTAATGTGATTAATAAGTATTTTTTGATGTTTATGAATCAATCAAACTTCAATCTTCAGAATCATGAGACAGATATTACTCCATGTGTTCCTTTTTATTTGAAATTGATAATTAAGCAGAACAGACAAGTGACATACTCAAAACTAAGAAAAAAAATTCTTTTGTTGGATACCTTAAGAAAAAAATCCATTACTAAATTTTGATGTCTAGGAATCGTCTGAAACTCAATCAAATACAAGGTGTTCTCAGTATGACTCAATGTGTCCATTCTTATTTTAAAATCGGTATATTATGTAAAAATTCATATCACTCAATAAAAACCTTGAAAACACACTCTCATTTTGTTGATAATTTTTTACAATGATTAATCTATCATTTTCTATGTGTAGGAATCACTCACACATCAATGCAATGCATGATGTGACCGGTACAACTCAAAGAATCCATTATCATTTTCAAACATTCATTTTAGATCAAAAATTTTGTTTCTCACTGAATATCCGAAATTTACAAAATAAAGTTACAATCTAAATAAATTTGAATGAAATTAATATTTTAGAAGTTCTGATATAATGAATGTTTTTGGATCCTGTGGAACTTGTATTTATGATTTCCATTTTTTCATGGGTGGTATATATATCTCCCTCCAATGAATTGGGTTTAGTTTTTAATCTCAACAGATAATTATTAGAAACAAGTTGATGTGCTAGATCAGCTATTGGAGACAAGTGGATATTCATGATCCATCATTGGAAATAGGTGATGGTGGCTGATCTGTAATGAAATGGGAAAAATAATTTTATTCCAAATCTATAAGGATTTTACTGTCTCTGATATTATCCATGGAAAAAAATTCATTTTATACTTATTATGGTGCCACACCTATACGACATGAACATTGGATTCATGATTGTGTTATGTTGTTTTTTCACTCTTATGATTCATTTATTTTTCAATTATATTATTTTATTCCATGAATCATGTGTATAGTCCATTATATATTTTGTATGAAATATCCATGTTATAATCAAAATATTATACCATTATGCTTATCTTATACATTCTTATGATCATCATTTGATATCTCCAATCATTACCATAACCGAGTGTCAAAGATCCCCATTTATTTTGTTTCATTTCTACTAGTTATAATGAATGATATTGGTAGAATTTTTATTTTATGTTTACTAAATGAGAATATCATTTTTGGAGATGTTGAATATCAATTAGGAAATAATAATATTTCTTAACTAGTATATAATGAAATTAAAACTTTATTATCATCAGGTGTTAATTTGTGAAATTTATCAAATATTAATCTAAAAAGTTTTAATTTCTATGTATGAAAATCATTAGTTTCTTTAATATGAGTAATATTGTTTTAGTTTCATGAATACATTACAATATATCATTTTACTGGTGTATACAAGAGCTCAAAATGAGAACCCTATATATATTCTACCAACCTTAATTATCTAAATTTGAGATTATGTTATGAGGAAAAATATTTCACACTATTATGATTCATATATAATGAGAATATCTGATAAAAGTATAATGCATCTTATTATTCAGATCATGAACATCGGAAACAAGATATACATCATTAGATGTGTAATTATTCTAATGAGTTCTCAACATCCTAGACTCACACACTACACATATACCACATGTTTCAATAAAAATCTCAACCCCAATCCCAAAACATCATAATAATTTTTTTAACAATTTATTATTATTGGGATAAATAAAACTAATGTTGAAATTAGTCAAATAATTAATTCATTTAAAGCCTTGCATGCCCATTCAAGCCTTTATCCCTTTTATGTCAAATGTATTATAGAGAATACTATTTCATAATATCCTTAATGAATATACAATATTATATAAACAAACCTATTAAAAAAATAATATAAAATATTTTCCTCAGCTTTTCCCAAAATATAATTACATTAAGCTTTACAGGATAAGACAAATTCTGTTATCGGACCCAATGTGGCTAAGAAACCACACATATAGAAGTAGGATTATGAAAATATACCATAAATCTCATGCTTATAAAAAACCCCAATAACAATCACTTGGTGTTTTACATGATCATTTTCTAAATAGTAACAAATGAGAAAATTATCCAAAAACAACACCATAAAAAATCCATGTAGTTATCGAAAATTGTATTCATCAAATACATAATCAACAACTGTTCATTAGTATCTAAAAATGGTATGAAAAAAACTCATAACTTTGATATAAAAAATGGAATCCCATTTTCAGAATATAATTTCCCATTATTCTTAACTGACTATAACCACACCAAAGGTCGATATTCTAAAACAAAATTGATCACATAGGAAGAATATAAAATTAATTTATTCAAGAAATATAGTATTTTTTACATCCATTGTTTCATCTTCTGATAATCACTATATAACCTTATTCCACTAATAAATTAATAATAAAATAAATTAGGAATTTTCCCAAAATATATCACTATATTGAATTATTCCCTTGTTCTAATTTTTTTCTAACAACACTTCTAATTCAAGAAAATATATTGGATCCATTCTATAATTAGTAAGATATACTGTACATGATCTTGGAAATAATTCAATAGAAAGCATTATATCCAATCTATGTGGTAATATACTGTAATCATATAGGAAAACATCTGAATATTGATCCACCGCCCTTAGATTCATAGGTAGGTTATTCCCTTTCAAGGATCAAATATACAAGGCTACTAATTAATAAGATAACGTATAAACATTTCCCAGTATATGAACTTTTCTACTGTCATGAATTTCCAACTCTCTATTGAATGTGCATAAATTACAACATGATATCAAAATGAGTAATCATTGACCATAATAGTTGATTTAAGCCTTAAATTCAATTATAAAATATTTTCTCATGATCAAATCAGTTATATATGACTCAATTCCAGTAAAATATTATAAGATTTCCATGTTACCAATAATAATAAAAAAATAAGGATACGTAAACCCAAACTTGATTCTCTCCCCCAGTGGAGTCTCAATTCCTCGAAAATACACAATCAACTCAATATTCCATCAAAATTTACCATCCAATCATGAAGAGATAAATTAATGTAATTATCCTATATTAAATAAATGAAAAATATTAGGAGAACATTTTAGGATGGTACCTTATACATTCGATAGACATGCATCAACCGTAACCTACTAAGATTCCTCCTCAACTATAATGAGTTTCGCCTAAACAATTTTGAGGTAAAAATTTTATTAATGATGAGACTTTCATACTCTACACGAGACCCTAACTCCAACGTACATGTTTTATATACATGTATCCTAGATCCCATCACACCATTTGATATATTACATCTATTCAACTAAGAGAACAAATCATAATATTTCTTCACATATGCTACATTTTTTTATTGGAAATATATATGTGGAGGATTTAAACACTTCAACTCTGGGTTCCCCACTTTCTAATTCATGAATCAATCCAATGATACCTTCCCAAAGAAACCCAAAAATAATTAACTATCACATTTTTAGTGAATTATTTTAACATAATCGGACAAACATTGAGGGAATTTTTTTATCCACTTACATTTCCTTATGTATATCCACTAAATCTACTTTTTCTTAACCGAACACAGTAACCTCCTACACATACTTTTCCACATTCAGAAGAAAAACAATAAAATCAATCCCATTCCATAAACTCATATTAAATTACCATGAATTTATCATTTCATACATCACTAGTTTTAATGTATAATTAATTATTTCAATAAAATTTGATTCGTAATTTATAGAAAACAATTTTCCCTAATTGAAATCCAAGAACTATTAGGATCTTGAAAAAATCAACTCTTCTGGGAATTATTCATTATTAATGTTCTCATTGAATAACTTCCAATTAATATCAATAACTTATTATACTTTGATAATCACTTATGACAACTTCCTAGCTGACCATTCCAATAAATATGTTACAAAATCATCTTTGAGGTGTTCTATATTTTTATGAAACTGAAAATGTAATTAATTTTCTATAATAATTTTCCAATATTCTTCATTCTCACAACCCTTATATTTGAGGGAAGGTTATTCTATATAAACTATTATTACCTATTATATTCCCTTGTCCTATCCAGATCTGTCCTTTTACTAATCCCTTTATAACATTAATGATTCCTCCATCCAGGTAAGGGTTCATGGAAGCATAGTATGCTGCTCATTACCCTCTCCAAAATTTAGAAAAATCTCTCTTACAAGTAATTTTATACAACACATATGGGATATAATTAGCTTATGAATTCAAATTAACATTAATCATCCCAATAATATATATTCTTACTATGAATAGACATCATATTCATTTAGAAACTTTCATTCCAACTAATTTATGAAGAAAAATCATTAATATTTTATGATAATAAGTAATTTAAAAACACAATTTCTTACACCTAAAACATGAGACCCAAGATAGGATGACACATGACCTAAACATATTTCCCTTAATCCTTAAAGGATGTCATATATAATGAATTCTATTCCATGCCATCTATGATTTGTGAACTATTTTCTACCATGATACATTGTGTGATAACATGTGATAATTAATAATTCTATAAGTTTATAAAATGGTTCTAGTTTATTTATATTTCCTAGTAACTCAAAGTTTAGATAAATATTTTTATATATATTATTTCGGTCATATTTTTTCTATTCTCTAGGTCTTCCTGAATCCACATGATTCCAATAAAAAAACATTATCTATTACCATTTTGTAACACCATAACTAAATACCCAACCCTTGATTCAATGCAACATTGGGAACATTCCCCAAATCATTATAGGATACTTACAATCAATAAGAGACAAAATAGACATTGGGATACGATTTTACCCAAAAAAATAATACTAGACAAATGAAAGATCATGTAAATTAATTTTAATTATAAAACAACTTAAAAACATTAAATAGTAGAATAAACTATATTTTTCAAATACTATCTCAAATACATTATATGCGATTTATTAAAATGTCACATTTCATGATTATAAATAAAATCCACAAACCTTAAGCCAACATATCCTTTTATATAAGTCCAATATAAAACTGAAACTCAAAAATTATATAGAATTATTTATTCCATAAACATAAATATAATACATTAGTATCTACATGATAGTGACCTCATACTTTTAAAAATGTCCTTAAATTATTTTAATCTTAATTATACATTAACATACAATCCAATGACCGTAATGTCTTTTGTCATGGAATACTAGGTACATAAAACTAAAAACAGGAGACTAAATAAAACATTTCATTATTTAATATTAATAAATATTTTATAAATTACATTTTTATAATAAATATTCATAGTATTACCTGAGGATAACATGAAAAATGGAATTAGCTAAAAAACTATGTATGGGATTGAAGATATAAATAAAACATTAGAACATGTGTTTGAATGTATGACATAGTCAGATGAAAAGGCATTGAACATATGAAATCATATAATATAAACATGGGATCAGATAAACATTGAGTCACAGTAATGTGGAAGAAACATAAAACATGAAATTATCACGTGTCATGGTTGGGGGCATATAGAGAAGCACAAGGCGAGGTTAACCCCCAAAATGGTTGAACATGGTATCACACGTCAAGGCTAACCACCAAGACAGTTTCCCATAACAACTCATGAGACTAAAAATTACCTATTACATTAGAGTGATATCTGGGTGAACCCATCTTAACATGTTCATTAATATTATTTCCACATAATAATCATACATTATCAATCATATATAAACTTAAGTGTACCCATGGAATGAAATGGGTATCATAATAATGTCGTAAGGAATAACCATAGGATGTAACATAAAAGTTTCCATGAAGGGAAGGAATTAAATCATGCATACACAATAATATGTTATAATAAGAATATGTCAAGTTATGGGTTTTGAAATAGATGTGATAACTTGTAAAAATAGTATTTAATAAAACTAAGCATTAAAACATTTTAGTGAGTTTTTAATAAAAATATAAAAGTGTATTTAAAATAGAAATAAGAATAATATTTTTTATAAAACTAGATGTGAATTAAGAGGGTTTTTATAAATAAAAAATTATTTTACAAAAAATTTTTTTGATTGAAATAGATGATATTCTTCCCTTGAAATTGGATAAGAATTCAGGAAGTTCCTACAAAACGGGTCTTCTTAGCAAGAAGTATTGAATATAGAAAAATTTATTAACATGTAAATACCCAAAATAAAATGATTTAAGGGACATGATAGATGAATTTTGTACATATACACATCATTTATTATATTCACATAAAAAAAGATAACATAACTTCATTTGTGTAATAATAATGATAGATCAACCGGAATGAATAATGTTGTTTCAGGTATAATCTCATACCTTAAGTGAGAAGGTATCCTCCACTTGATCTTATTATCCTGGATAACCAAATTAAATTCATTAATTAATATTTAACAAAACATTTATATGTGCAATTGATTAATTATAACCCTTTTTATTTTCATTCATGACCTTTTTGATGGGTTAAGTGGTTCAATTTCATCGTTTGGGAGTATTTTTTTCGTTGGTTTTTATGATTGGTTTACTTATACACATGTATGAATAAAAATATAAGATGAGGATGGTTGTATAGATTTTAATTTGTATATTATTATTGAAAATATAGTATATTACATGGTTATAAAATCCATTTGGTTATTTGGATTAACGATGAATCACTATATAATACTTCAATGATAACTGTTTTGGTAATTGGAATTTTTTATCACAACAAATGAATTTTTCATTATAAATTAATATCCTAGGCACCAAACATTTCATAACCATAAATTATACATAATAAATTCATTATTGTTTTTTCAACCCAAAAAATAGTTCCATGACCAGAATTGATGATCTTAAGAGAAATTGAAAAACCATCATCCTTGAATGAGATAAATTAACACATCTTAAAAGGTTTTTTCATTTATAGTAAAAAGGAAGGGAAATGAGAGATGATGATGAATTTTTAAATTATCATAACAAAATTATAGTACATATGATATAATGGAGTTATCATAACATTTGGATGAATAGAGGTGAGGAAGGAAAAACAAAGAAATTAACTTGAATGAAAATAAATGAAATGAAAAGTGGAATTTGCCACTTGAAATTATCTTCCTTGAGAACCTCTTTAGAGGGGAGGGTTTGTTCATTTGAAGTTACCAAAGCCTGATAGGCTTGGGAGAGGAAGTTATGGAGGGATTTGTGAAGAATTTGGACTAGGTCAAGGCATTAGAGGTGTGAGGAGAGGATGTAAAGAGTGGTGTAATTTATTGTACAGGAACGGTTGAGTTTTCTATTATTTTAATCAATTTTTTAAAATTTTAGCTCAAGAATATAAATAATTTTAATTATTTTGACCAATAAAATTAAATAGAAAAGTTGAGTTTGAACCGTTGGTTCTTACATCATCTAAAAATCACTTAATATTTTATTTGTCTCATAATGTATATATACTCTAAATTATCGTATTTACAATTCATAAAAAAATAACCGTATTTCATAACAATATCAGAAAATAACCCTTGAAATGTTTTGACGTGTATAATCAAAAAATGTGGTCTATTTTATGAAAATAATTTTATAAATATGTGAAATATAATTTTTAATTGAAATGAAATTTTACTAGAAAAATCCAAATTTCTAAATTAAAACATAATTTCAAACACTGTGAAAAATTAATTACGGTCCCTTACAATTATTTTATAATCATAATTCATCAAAATACATATTTATAAACAATGTTTATGAAAATTTAATTTATTTTGAATTATTTAATTAATCATGAAATTAAAATTATATATAAATAACCCACTATGATATAATTATAACATATTTTCACTTAAAATATGGATAAATTTTATTTATACTTTCATTGCTAAGGTTACTTTATCACATGGACAATTTACTGTTCATAAGGGTCATATTACTATTCATAAGGGTAACATTACTATTTATACGGCTCAATTACTATTCCTCAATAATCATGTTTTTCTTATCGTACTCCAAACATCTTAGTGATCACAACCATGATTTTCAGATTTTGAAAATTCAAATTAAGCAAATGAAAATATTGTGTTTAATGGTCACATAGTACATACTAGTTATTTGTGTTGTGATCTTATGTAATTGTATTATATGAAATAATTATAATAATATAATTTCAATTGATTAAAAATTGTGTTTTTACTCTCTTCTCCCTTATTAAATTTTACCCTAAAAATTTTATTTTAGATTCAATGCCATAAATAGGTGTTTGTAATTTTCTTTCATTGCCTTCTCCAGTTCCCATGCGGCCTCTTCGTACTCATGGTTCCATCATTGTACTATAACCAGGTGTATTTTCTTATGGAGTAGAACATTATATCTACAATCCATGATCCTCAATAGTTTCACCACATAATAATGATCATTCTCCAACTCTACCACCAATGAAGACAGTACATGTGAAGGATCTGGTATATACTTACATAAGAGGTACACATAGAAGACACTATGTAATTTTGACATGGTAGGTGGAAGTTCTAGTCAATATTCCACATCTCTAATATAATCAGATATCTCAAAGGGAATGATATACCTAGTACTTAGTATTTATTTCTTCCCAAATCTCATGACCATCTTCCATTGAGATATACGGAGGGATACCATGACTCCATCATTGAACCCAATGTCCCATCGATGATTGTCTGCTTAACTCTTCTATAGACATTAGGCATCCATTATGTGATTCTGACTTTTTTTCACCTTATCCACCATTTCTTTGACTATTTCAGGCTCTTGTAGCTTAAAATCACTAAATTCATTCCCAAACAACAGTTTTATGCACTTTTTTCACAAAACGGGATTCTTATGGTTTCATTCAGATGCTGGAGTAGAAAATATTTCTATAAGAGAATTAGACCAATGGAAGATATTGTTCCCACCATACTTTCAAGTATATAGAACACACTCTCAAAAACTTATTTAGGGTCTGAATATTTAGCTCAGATTTTCCATCATTCTAAGGATGATAGATCATGCTGATGTTTAGCTAAGTTCTTACAGCATGTTTGAGGATTTTCCAAAACACTGAGGTGAATCTCGAATCTCTATCAGATATAATCGACATTGGAACTCAATTTCGTCTAACCACATCTTGGATATATACCCATGCCAGTTTATCAAGTGGTAAGTCTTCTCGAATTTAGATAATGGGATTAGTCATTGTAATACAATTCATAATAACCATTATAGCATTGTTTCCTCTGGATGTCAAGTAAAAAAGTTCAATGTTAATGTTCTCCCACTTTCCTATTGGTATGTGTAGTGGTTGAGTCATCCCCATAGAATTTTATCTTTCAACCTTCACTTGTCAAAAAACAAGGCACAGTGATGTATATTTAGCAAACTACTTTATCATATTGTCCCACCAAATGTGCTCTTAGAGATCTTGATACATCTTCGTGCTCCTTGGGTTAATATAGAAGGCTGATCTATATGCATAAATAAAAATATCCTTATTTATATTTGGATAGTATGGTATATATATTCATGACCCAAATCATATAACTCCATTCTCATCAATATTTAACTCAGAGGATTTCCAATTTTTGATAGCTTCCACCCTTTTTTGAATTTCCACATCATTTCACTAAGCAAGCCTTATATTCTCCATGAGAGATGGTTGATCAATCATTTGAGAAAGGATTGATTATTTTCCCATATTAATGATTCCCATGTTCATACTCTAATAATCTATGAATATTTCATCCTTTTCAATTGTCATCATTGTTAAAGATACATGATCCTTTATAATTAAAGAATCATCCATCATATTTTTATTAACATAATTGTAGTGGATTAAGAAGTCATAATACCTGATGGTATCTAACCACATTCATTAGAAGACATTAATATTCTTGTGTGTTAATATATATTTTAGAATCTTGTGATTAATATATAGATCACACTTATCCTAATAGAGATAATACTACCATATTTTCAACACAAAAGATCACAACCGCCAACTCCAGATCATGAGTGTAATAGTTTTTCTCATTGATTTTCAGTTGCCTTAATGTGTATGCTATCACATTATCATTTTACAATATCACACATCCTATTAACTTATTTTAATAATCAATGTACACCACAAATAGTTCTCCACTTATCAGGAGTGTGAGTACCGGTGCAGTCAAGAGCCTCTTTTTTAGCTGTATAAATCTTTCCTCAAAATCACGATTCTTGATGAAAATCACTCCTTCTCATGTCAGTATGATCATTGGGTTTGAAATTCATGATATGTCCTTCAAAAATCCATGATAGTACCCAGATAGACCCTGAAAGCTATCTATCCCTTTTACAGATTTTGGCCTTATCTACTCTTCAATTTACGCTATCTTGGAAGGGTACCCAAATTTCCAATTATTGTTGATAACATGTCCCATGAATGATACTTCCTCCTTCAATAACACCCATTTATTTTACATTTCATAATTTCATTCCCTTATAAAATTCATCAACATAATATTCAAATGATCCTCATATTCCTCCTTGCTCTTGGAGTAAATAAAAATATCATCGATTAATTCTAAAAAATAATGATGTAATATCTAGAGACTCTATCCATTAAATACATGAATATTATTTTATAATTACTGAGACTGAATGGGATAACTATTTACTCATATTTTTCATACATTGTTCGAATGTTAGTATTGGGAATATCTTCCTCCCCCACCTTTAATTGGTGATATCTTGAACGAAGGTCCAACTAAGTGAAACAACTTTCCCCACAAAGTTTAGCAAACATGTCATCTATCAGTGGAAGGTAAAACTTGTTATTTATATTTATTGTCTTTATCTCATGATAATAAATGCAGAGTTTCATTTTTCTATTCTTATTCCTGAAAAATAGGATTGGCTCACCCCATGGTGAAGCACTCGAGCAAATAAAACCCTTATCTGAATTCTTCTGTAACAACTTCTTTATCTCTTCAAGATCGATGGTGGCCAATCTATAAGGTGTCTTTGATATAAAAAAATATCCAAGAATAAGTTCAATTTAGATCTCAAACTATCTATTCATAGAAAGACCATTCAATTATTCTAGGAATACATTTGTGCAATCCCTCATAGTGGGAACATCTTTGAGAAGATTCATCTCCATTGTCTCAATTATTTGAGAAAGAAATGATTTCTCATATGGAATAAGTATCCACACATGATACAATGAATCCAAAGGAGATTAATATTCTCCCTTACACTTGTAAATAATTGGAGGATACTTCAGGATGTGAAGATTGATCTCCCTTTCCCAACAGTTGATGTTGGATTTGTATAAAGATAGCCAATCCAGGCCCATGATAACCTCAAACTCCAGTAAAGAAAGCATGAAGATATTTATTTGTAGATTAAGTAAAAAAAACATTTATTGGTGAGTATTTATCGTCCATGGATATAATAATTGTCCCATTCACTGTTCTCATAGACAACTCAACCTCAAAATGTTGAGGTTGTGTTTGAATAGTTCTACTAAACATGCAAGATATAAAAGAATGTGTAGAACCAGAATAAAATAGTACATTCAATATTATTGAATTAATAACTAGAATACCTGTATCCACGTTGTTTTTTAGATCCGCATCATCCATATTGATAGGAGAATCCCTTCCTTGTTTCCTTGGAGGTTGTTTTTGATTTCCATCGATAAACCATGGCTTAGGGAAATTGTACTCATAACTATGACACTCCTTATAGTATTAACAATAAACTATAGGTGGAGAATCTATTTAAACCTTCCTTAATTCTTCTACATTATTTGGATTCTTCATATCCCTCCTATAGTTCATAGATAAATGAGACATTCCTCCATATTTTATGCAATTCCTGGTTCCATTTACATAGTTCCCATGACGCTTCATTCCACAATTTGGCACATGGGATGATCAATCTTTATTCCATCATGGGATTAATTTTCTGAACCACTTTTATTATACTCCATTTTCAACTTTTATTCACTAGACCCATTAGACCATTGGGATTCTACAATTTCAATTTCAACCTTGAGGGAACAATGGACAATATCCTCATAACACTCAATGTCATTAATCACCAACTCCAATTATAGAATCACATTTAGTATTATACAGAAGCGATCAGCATTGATTTCAGTGTTAATGACAAATCCAGAGGCATATCTTACAATCAATGTGATGTTTTCTTTATACTAAACAACATACTTATCTTCCATCTACAAAAGTCTAAGGAACTCTCTTTCCATCTTGAGATGGAGGGTCTAGGGGAAATATTTATAATTATTTTTTCTTAAATTCCTCATAATCCATGGAATCAATTTCTTCCTAGGACTTCTTATTATTGATTAGTGTCCACCAATGATCTGTTTCCACATAAAAATGATATACCCCCAGAAAGACTTTCTCTTCTTCTAAGCAATAGAAGACTGAGAATACCTTTTCAATAGAGTTAATCCACTATTCCCTGAGGTGGGGATTCAATGATCCTCTAAACAAGGGAGGCCTTTTCCACATTAAGGATTATACATAAACATTATCTTTCCATATAGGAAGAGGGTGTTCCTCATGATTCATGTTATTATTAATAACATGAGCCACATGAGCATGTACTTTCATCTTGGGTTGAGCAACCATTTCCATAATATTAGGCATATCATTAGGTAAATTTATACATTTTCTACCACATATATTATTGGAACCTGTTCATCTATTTCCTATAATTATCTAAAAAAATAACATACAATTAGAGGGCTTGAATACTTATCTAATAATCATAGAAAGGAAACATTATATATCCTAGGATAAAGTCACAAAAGAAGAGTATATCCTAAATTGAAATATCATATGTTTCAATATTGGTTATCTATGGTCTAATTATTAAAATATATTCTTATGGAATTCTTCTTTTATTTTTTTTTATTCCCTTATGAATGGTCCACACAAAACTTATGAATTTATCGAGGCATATACCTTAGGAGTGTCGAACAAGAAGTATAGAAAGTCCTGTTATCATGAACCATTTCTATTCGAGTCTTGTTGAAAGTGGTGTTTTTGGGTTTTACCTCTAGATACTACTATTATAGATCCACCTCTATTTGTTAGTATCCAGACGGGGATGTATTTTTTTGATAATCAAATAACTATATACTGTCCAAAATTTAGTAATGTTTCCTTATATGTTTTCTCATCCCTATGGTTCTTACAAATGTGATTCATTCACATTCTCCAACAATAATTATTCCATCCTCTAATACCAACTATAGTATCCCCAACCTTTTACACATATCCTTACATGATTATAAGAATAATTAAACATCAAATTACCATCCATGGATCACAATTTCTAGTGTCTTGGATTACTAGGTATATAAAACTGAAAATATTGGACTAATTAAAACATTTATTTATTTAATCGTCGTAAATATCTCATAACATCATTTGTTCTCATACATATTCCTAGGATAACCTAAGGATATCCTCAAAAAATGGATGAGTTAAAATACCAATATAGGAATTAATGTAAGAATAAAACATTAGCACATGGGTTAGAAGGAATGACATAGTGATATAAAAGGCATGAATCACATGGAATCATAACTTATAAATATGGGATCATATAAACGTATAGTCATAATAAATTTTTAACAATATAAAACATGAAATTATCACAATCCATGGTCTATATCATGTAGATTGTAAATACTATGAAATTACATGCAATTTTTTATTATAATATGGGAATTTTACGAGTCCGTGAAAATTTACGGTGCTTGATTCTGAGCCTCGGAGTGCCCAAAATGAATTTCTAAACTTTTTTTCAGGTACGATCAGAAAACATATGAGTCAGTTTTTGTATCTTTTGAACAAGTGCTTAGAAATGAAATCTAAGGGCACCATTGAACTCACAGTGTTAGTATTTACTTAAGGGGGCCTTCACCTCAACCGTAGTAGGTTGAGGGTGAATGTTAGAATTTGGGTTTTTCGTGGAAATATAAATAAAATAAAATAAACTTTTATTTTATTTTATTTTAAGTTGAAACCTCTCATGTGTATGTTTTAAATGTGGGGACCACCTGAACTAAACCACCCACATGTATGTTATGGAGGAGGGGACCAATGAGCCTAAATCCCCCCTTTTGAATTTAGAGGTGGGGACCACCCGAACCCCCTTTAATGATAGAATCCCTCTAATCTACCCTACTATAAATTTTTCCAACACCATTCATTAATTGGGCCAATAAAATTTTCAAACTTGGTACAATTTAATGAGACAATTAAGTATGCCAACATTCCAACATTATTAATCAACATAATTTAATTATATTAGTACCTCTTTGTTTTGGAGAATTGTTTGTAGGCAATAAAGTTTTTTGGTGGGAGAAAGTTCTTCAATGAAGGACACCATCGAATAATGTTCTTCAAAAATCAAGGAAGAGGACGACGTACAATCAAGACATCGAAGTGTGGTTTCGGAAGCAATGATCGTTGGCACCCTCTTCACCTTCATCCACTTCCTTCTCGCACCAACGTCAAAAAATCTCTGAGGTAGGGTTTTTATTATGTTTGATTATGGATTCCCATGTTCCTCCATTCTAAACAAAGAACACATATAAACTCTTTAAATAGTTGATCCGCGAATGATTTATTTTTCTGTGGGTTTGGGAATAATCATTATTAGGTGGTTGTTTGAGTTTCTTACCCTTACCATTCTTGGTAATTCAATGTAAAAATCAAGAAGATATTATAGCCGTTTGCTCCCACTATAGTGCGCAGAGTGTGGGCCAACCAAACATGGCCCGACCTCTCTGAAAATATTGTGTTTAATTGTTGTGTTCTTTGAGATGGAGGAGGATGGTGGCCATACCTCAAGGGGGCACAAGAAAGGAGGCTGGTACCCCCTTCAGCTATGAAAAAGGTAACGACATCACCCCGCGGCCACCGCGCTGCCCGTGGCCTCCACCGCCCGGCGGCCTATGTCGCCCCGCGGCCTATGACACCCCATGGTCACTACCACAGTGCAGCCTCTGTCGTCCCGCGACCTCGCCGCCTCACAATCCTCTACAGCCTCATGACCTCTGTGGCCTCTCACTGCCACACGCCCTCATGGACTATGCGGACCACGTGGACCATGTTTCCCTCGCATCCCCACGACCTCCGGTCCACCATTGCGATCCCCAGTGGCATCATGATTCCCTCACGTCACCATGCGGCTTCGCTCCGCCGTCGCGACCCTGCGACCTTCACACTCCCACGCAGCCTCCGCATCGCCCTCACAGCCTCTATGACGCCCTCGCGACCTCGCATTGCTCTATATCCTCGCATGACCCGGATCAGGCTGGGTCGACCCCAACCTGGTCGTGTCAGCCCATGCTGGGTCGGGCCGGGTCAGTCCGACTGGGTCTGACCGGACTCGGACCAGCTATGAGCTTCTCTCTCTATCGGCCATAAATTTGGCAATAGATGTTCATTTGAAAAACCTTCAACAACAATATAAACCATGGAGCGAGATGGTACCTTTTTTATACCCCAAATGAAATATGGATAAAGTTGTGATATGGTTGTATTGGATCTAGTACGAATCAAATCGAGCCCTCGTGACTAAAAGGATACTAACATATAGACCGGGCATCCGATTAACGCACAGTCTATTGTGTTGATACCCCTATGATGTGGCAGTCCTTTGATATACTTCATCATGGGAATTCGTGACAGTTGAAGTATCGACCAGTGGCATGAAGAGAAGACCCTCATTGAGATGAGAAGGCTTAGCGCAGGAACCCAGTAGCTGGCTGTGACCGGAAGAATCAACAACGATCCTATGTGGGTCAACACCAAGAAATCCTACGTGGGTCAGCACCGAGCAATCTTGTGTGGGGTAGAAGCAAGAAATCCTATGTGGGTCAACACCTAGCGATCCTATGTGGGTCAACACCGGGCGATCCTTTGTGAGTCAGCACCGATCGATCCTGTGTGGGTCATCACTGAGCGATTTTGTGTGGGTCTGCACCTAGAGATCCACTGTGGGTCAGCATCTAGGGATTATTCATGGGTATGCCTCCTAACAATGTAAGATGACTAAGTAGTTACATTTTATCATATCTACTATTGTACCTAAGAAACACATGGTGGGATCTGAGTTAGTACCTTTGTGGTATTCATATATATAGTGAACCTGTGTGGTACTTACCTTCGTGGTGTTGCTTCCTTTATGGAACAGTTGAGCTTTGGGATTTTGAGTTGGACTCTGTGTTTCCTCATGATTGATATGTCAATACTTCATAACTTAGATATATGTATGGGCATGTAGCTAAGTAGGGTTGTCAGTTTATTTCATGCATTGTGGTTTATCGTTGTTTGATTTTGTAAGACCATGAGGGTCTCGGGGTCCCTATTGAGTATCATTAAAGTCACCCCTGCATGGGCTATTCCCGCACATTGTTGTGTTTGGTGGAGATGACGAACATTGATGATTGAGGATGAGGGTACCGGGGTTAGATGGGGCCCAAAGGTGGACCATACGGGGTGACGGTTCGTAGAGGAGACAGGCAGACATGGAGGGTAGATGAGGCGATCTATACCAACCCTTCAGGTATGGGACTCAGAAGACAACCCATCAGTTGTATTGTATTTCTGTTGTAATTGTACTATTACTGTTGGGCTTGTATTCTGGCCCCTTTTTAATTTCATCACTCTTTTTGATATACAATGGAGTTGTGTTCTAATTGTGTTGTGTGCATGGTTGCATGTGTTTATTGGTTATAAAGGCAATTCCTTCCTAGTTGTAGGGAATACTCCATTTGGTGCAAGTCACCAGCCCCTGGAATATGGAAGGCGGGCTTGGGGTAGTAACTGCACGGGGCCCAGGTGATGGGTCATGACAAATTGTTATCAGAGGAGTCATTTATAATGATGAAAATTGGACTCTTCAATTTCTAACAGAAATACTGTTAAGTGTAGTGAGTGAGGTTTTCACTTTAGGTAATCCAGTGTTGGTGCGGTGGCCGACGTATCCATACACCAGGACCCTAACTTCTGATTTCTGACTCAGTGCACGAAAACACTAATTACGTGTGTGTTTTCAAAAGTCTTCATTGTGAACTATTTGAGTCAGCTCACCAGGTATATCTTATTAACCATGGAACACCTATTTCTTTTCAGGATGCCTCCACATAGACATCCTGCTAGGGTTCTGATAGTAGTACACACTGATAGCCCACCGAGCGACGAGACCTCTGTGCAGGGCCCTCTTCGAGTAGAGGCACCAGCGGAGGCACCCACAGTACCATTACTCGTTAGGCCACCGATGCCACAATCCCCAATAGAAGAGGGTGCACGCTTCTTGAGCACGTTGCATGAGTTCCTGCGCCAGTTTCCATCTTGTTTTAGGGGAGATATGGACCCACAGGTGGCTGAGGATTAGCTGGAGGCCATAGTGAGTGTCTTCCGACTGGTAGGGACACCATCTGACCTCATATCGATCCTTGATGCTGGCCTTTTATAGACAGAACTAGGAAGATGGTGGAGCATGATGCTCAAGGTTCACGAAGAGGTGACCCTTCTATGAAAAGACTTTGAGAGCTTGTTTCGGGTAGTGTTTTTCCCAGCGAATCTTCTTATAGTGTGAATACATGAGCTACTTCATCTACAGCAGGAATGCATGATTGTGGCTCAGTTTTCAGTGAAGTTCACTGACCTCTCACACTACTCCACTTATGTGGTGCGAGACAAATTCTTCTATTCCCCAGGCCTTCGAGCAGGTGCTTAGGCGAGAGATCATGGATTTTATGATTTTTCATAGCCACCGGATGAAAGATGGGGTGTTAGAGAGAGCCCAGTTAGTTGAGAGTTTTCTTGTTGACCAGTCACCAGTAGCGAGACCCAAACCCAGACGTCACGTAGCAGAGTCTTCCACAGCTAGCAAAAGACAGATTTTGTAGAGGTCCAAGAGGACCAGACCTACAGGTCGATGACCATGTGATTCAGGGTCAGTTGTGCGGGGAACCCGAGGTAGAGCCAATCATTCTAGGAGTGGGAAGTGTTACGCATATAGTGGGTATGGTGACATGGCTCATGACTGTCTGACCCGCCATTAGGATGATCAGAAGACAGTCGATGGACCACCTAGGCATAGACAGAGGGTCGACCGAGGAGGTCGGCAGGGATTAGGCAGACGTGGCAGAGGATTTGGTTTTCTAGCTGGTGGTGGAAACAATTCAAGATGTTACCATCAACACCCCTAGGTGGTCCACCCCGAAAACATGGAGTTGGATGATAGGTGTGAGATGAGATCCAGGAAGCTGAGGCCTATAATCATGGAACCCTGAAGATGATACAAGGTACAATCTTTGTCCATTCCACCTTATCTACAGTACTTATAGACATAGGTTCTAGTCATTCATTTATTTCTACTTCCCTCATTCGGAGGTCGGAGATTTTGAAAGAACCATTGGATCGATCCTTAGGGATAGTCACACTTACAGGAGAAGATTTGATGATTAAGAAATGGTGTTGTAAGTGTGTGATTACTCTAGGAGGTGAGAGCATCAGCTTGGATCTCATAGTTTCACCGTCGAGGCCTTACGACGTCATCTATGCTATGTAATAGTTATCTACAATCAATGATCAGATTGACTGTATTAGGTACAAAGTACGGTGTGTCTATAAGGATGGGACCATGTTTACCTTCACCATTGATAAGAGAGCTTTTGTAGCATAAGATGGACTTACCCAGAGGATTGTTCATCCGATCACTCATCAGTTGGCTAGCCTTACCCTCAGAGCAGTTTATGTGGAGAGTCCGAGTTATCCTATATTTTTGGACCAGTACAGGGATGTCTTCCGTTATGATGTTCGAGGTCTAACTCCTCGCAGAAAGGTGGAATTTTACATAGACTTGTTCCCTGGGATGGCATCGATATCTACACCAGTGTATAGGATGGCTCCCACAGAGCTTCGTGATATGTAGTTATAGTTGGAGGACTTACAAGGGAAAGCGTTTATTCGGCGTAGTGTTTCTCCTTGGGCAGCCCCAGTTTTGTTTGCCAAGAATGCGGATGGGATCTTGATACTTTGTGTCGAATATAGGCTCCTGAACAAGGTGAACGTGAAGAACAAGTACCCACATCCTAGGATTGAAAACCTCTTTGATCAGATGAAGGGATCTTGGTGGTTCTTGAAGATTGACCTCAGATCTGGCTATCACCAGCTCAGAGTACGAGATGAGGATGTGCAGAAGATGGCTTTCAAAAGTCGGTACAACCACAATGAGATCATTGATATACAATTCTGTGTAACCAATTCTCTAGTAGTGTTGATGGGACTCATGAACATGATCTTTCATCCATTCCTTGATCTCTTTGTAGTAGTCTTCATCGATGACATTCTGATCAACTTGGCAACTAAGGAGGAGCATGCCAATCATTTGGAGGTAGTACTGGACGCACTACGAGAGCACCAACATTATGATATGCTCTCAATGTGTCATTTTTGGATCCGAGAGGTTCAATATCTAGGGAACGTCATCTCAGAGGCTGGAGTTGCAGTGGATCCAACAATTATTGAGGTGATACTTTCTTGGGAGCTACCCAAGAGTGTGACAGAGGTACAAAGTTTCCAGGGTTTGGTTGGATACTACTGAATTTTTTTTTGATAGATTTCTCCATAATTGAAACAACTTTATCAGTGTTTATGAAGAATAGGAAACCCTTCGTGTGGTCGGAGAGATGTCAACAGAGTTTTCAGGAGCATAGGTAGAGGATGACTAGTGCCCCCATCTTGAGGCTTCCAGAGGTAGGCGTAGGGTACGTAGTCTACTGTGATGCATCAAGGACCTGACTCAAATGTGTCTTGATGAAAGATCAAGAAGTTATTGCATATGGTTCTCTATTTCTGAGACAACATGAGCATAACTATGCTACCCAAGACCTAGAGATAGCAGCAGTGGTCATCGCCTTGACGATTTGGTGACATTACTTAATGGGTGAGTGTTTTACAGTCTTCTATGATCATAAGAGTCTTAGGTATATCATCACTCCGATGGACCAGTACCAGAGACATTGTAGAGACCCTAAAATTAATGTACATGGAAATTACATTACATTTTTCGGAATATTTTGTACATAACAAAAACACACACACAAGGATCGTAATAGTTTAGTATCTTTGGAAACTCGGAATATAATCTTCTAATCGTGGTGAATGATATTCAACATCTCCCATAAAGATCTTCCTTTTTTTACCTAAAACCATTCTTTATATCTTGGGGAAAAGAAAACATAAAATGGTGACCTCAAATGCTCAGTAAGGGAAAACAAAAGAAATATCAATCACATCATATTCGTAAGAACATAACATTTTGAAAATATTAATCCTGGAAAAGAGATCATAATATCATAACATGGGATAAATCATAGTAGTGAAATGTAATCCCAATAATCATAACCTAAAACATGAAAATTTGTAGCGTATACACATAATCATATAGAATCATTTCTTATTAGTCAAGACTCATTGCCAAGACTATCTTAGTGGACAAAGTCCATTTCTGAACCGAGTTCACTCCTCGTTTCAGTCCTGTTTCACTGAACTAGTTTAACCTTCCGTTCCAGCCATGTCTATCTCATGAGATATAAAATTATTACACAATGCATTAGAGGGAGATATAGGTCCCACCCATCTCATAATGATACCATTCTTATATGTTCCACAAAATCATAAATCATACATCATTGCATAACCCATGTAATAAAAATGGGATTCTTAAACAACATGACATCATAAAACAATTCATATAAGATAAAGGGATTCAGAAAAATAATTCCATCACAACATAATAAAATCAATGTAATAATAGGGAAAGAAACAGAACCCTATATTATCTTAGATGAAAAATAAATTTGATAAAACACTTGAACTCCATTATTGAGGAAAATATCCTTTCAACTTCAAAAACATTGTCCTTTCTTAACATGTCATACAATTTTAAACTAAAAGAAGTTGATTAAAAATAAAATTTAAAACTTGTGAAGGAGGCTTCTTGGAAATAATTTTTTAACAATACATTCATGCCGTATATGTTAAAAAAACATTCTTCTCATACTTTTGTCAAAAAAGTCAAAAAGTACCTCATACGAAAAACGACAAAAGATTCCTTTCATATCTTTTAATAAAAACTCACCGAAGGTTAAAATTGGATATAAACTATTGTAGAAGGATATAAATATTACATATTGAGGAAACATGGATGTGGATGATAAAATACACCCCAGTAAATTCCAAAGTATAAACAATCTCGGATAAAAATGAGATTGTGATATTTCCCTTACCTTAGGTCCGATTTGCTTCGTAAGTGTCCGAACCTCCTGTATAATGATTTAAATAATGTCATTGACTTATTCCAAAATCATACTCATTGTTATGATATCATATATGGTTAACTTATGACTTTATTTCACCCGTTCTTTTGTAAATTCCATGTTAAAGAGCGTTTTGGGTAAAATCGTTTTATTTTTCGTCCGTGTTTTGACTTGTAATTATTCATATGGTTGCTTAGATCGTGATTAATTAAATCCATAATGTAGAACATTATTTATATATAATATATATTTAGAATATACATATATTTAATGGATCGATAAATGGAAAGGAATACACCATTCATGGAGACGGTAGGCCGTACGTACGCATGAACGCTGTTTTCGTTTCCTTATTGAGTTGAATGGAATTAAGTAGATGAAATAAATATATACACACATAAATACAGTATCATTATTATGTCATATATTTCATTATTACTTATTATATATACTTTATAATCATTCATGAATGGATAACGTGGAGAATGAATCTCATCGCGTCGTGGAGACGGTAGTCCGTACATATGCACGAGCGATGATATCATTCTCATGATCGTTGAATTGTATTGGAGTGTATGTATACTATTTCAGAATCAATATCACTTTACAATAGTCACATATAGTAATTATTTACACCATTATACCCATCCAAGTATGGTGGTGGTGGAAAATAGATTACACCACGGCGTGGAGACAGTATTCCGTACGTACGCATGCACGTTGATTTCGTTTTCCGTAGGATGGATAGATGGTGAAATAGGGTTGTTTCATACTTATAATAACATATCATTATATGAGTGATACTGATGTTATTAACAAATAATGAAAAAACCTAAGAAGAATAAGTAGAAGAAGAAATAATGTTGAAAGAATCGGTAACAGACATTTACCTCTTCTTTGAAGCGCCTCTTTGAGATCTCCTTTTACGGCGCTAAAATTGGTCTTTGAGGAAGACCAAAACCACTAAGATGTTTCTAGGGAAGTGGAGAAGATAATCTGTCAGGTGTTGGCCGACCTTGAAGGCTCAATGTGGTGTGAGGAAGAGAGGGAGGAGGTTCCCTTTTATAAGGGAGGAGAGGGGCTCCTTTGGAAAAACTAAACATATTATTTTATTATAAAGTCATGTTCGGTTTTAAATAGCTCCAAATTGATTTATTTCAAAGATAAGGTGGGGATGGATCTAAATCCTCTCATCCAGTAGAATTTAGACAAGATTAGGTTCCTATTTTAACCTTATCGTTTAGATTTAACATTATGTTAAATAATTTTACTTTTATCGTGTCTTCTTGTGTTATTATACTATAAGGTTAATAAATTTACTATAAGAAGTCAAACGAACCCCAAGATGTTTATTATTAATATATATAACCTTATATAAGTCATTTTGCAGAACATTAGATTTTTAGGAATAAAATAACAGTTTATAATATAATATTTTTTTTAAAAACTATTTTATGTCAATTTTGACACTATTTAGTAATTGATTTTTGTGAAAATCATAACAGAATGATTAGTTCGAAAAATGTTAATTAAATCAATAATAACATGTCATATTAACCTATAAAATTAGTTGAATTCATAAAAAGTCTTAAATTACATTTATTTGGGTATTTATAACATCAATTATGTCAATATTTCATTAATAAGATAATTACTACATCTTCTTTGTGTCATAATAAATGATAATTATTTAATCCCTAAAAATTCTAAATAACTTCCTATGATGTATATAATTGTATTAGATTTCTGGAGACTATTTATGTTCGAAGTTTCATTAAGTTTATCACTAAATTAAAATTATTATACTTATAATATTTAAGAAAGTGACATGTTGTCACATTCTTTGGTTTTAATAATAATTAAATTATTTTCATGGAAAAAAGTCCATTAAATGAATCTAATCCAACCCTTAGGTCATATGGATCGACTTTTAGTCATCTAATAGGATTTCGGAAGGTGTTTGGTTAATTTTATAGTCTTATATTTACCCTTAATTACCCGATTTACCTTTAACTATGGTAAATTAAATTTACCGTAGTTACTATTCATAATGCCAAAAAATAAAAATTAGCTTATTAACATAACTTCGACCCACTGATTCCAAATATGGAATCCATTTTTCCAAATTCAATATACAAAAGTTGTAGAAATTAAATTAAAATTAATCCCGTTGTCGAAAGAAAACCGGTTTTTGTTTAAAACATTGCAAAAGATTGAATTGATTTATCCTACGAATTCAAGGTCGAATCAATGATAATGACATAAATTAAATTAAACGGTAAAAATATATTCTATTTATACTTTAAAACCATTAAATATTATAATTTAACCATATAAATTATTGCGATGAAAAAAGTTGTTTTTAATTAAAATATAGCGTGTTTTTACTATTCATCAAAATATGAAAGTTACCAGAATAATATGAAAACTTTATCCAAAGTAAATTTTCATTTCTTGATTCCAAAAAAGAATTTTATTTTGTAAAATTTAACTTATAAACATGTCAAAAACTATATTTAAAGTGGGTGCGCCATCAAAAGGCGGCAAAACTGCTTTTTTTTTAAAATACTTATTTTACCTGAGAAATTTATTTTGTTCTTATACCATGTTTTAGAAAATGTGGAAGATAAATAATAATTTTATAAAATTAAAAATTTAGTTAATACTATTCATAATGGCTAGTTCATAATAATATTATAATAATATATAGTTATTTAGTAAAACCCGATATTGCCTACAACACACGCTATCGAGGAAGGTCGTGATTCCGTGTAATGAAATCCAAGTCAGGGTTTCGTGTTGTGCAAGAATCCTTCGTTGTTTCTTATAATAGAATCCAACCATATTTCATTTATACATTGAATATATATATATTTATATATATACTCAATGTTGCGTAGAATAACGATTATCAAAATTGTGTGTAACACGATCCAAGAATAGTGTTGCGTATACTTCAAGCTAATAAGGTGTTGCCTATAGTGCAAGGTAATCTTGGTGTAGCATACAACACAAGACATTAATGAAATTAAAAGAATATTTTTCATAAAATCTCGGGGTGTTACATTCTACCCCCCTTAAAAGGAATTTCGCCCTCGAAATTCGTCGGGGTTATAAATGGTTTACTACTCGAAAGTTTGTTTAATAGAAACCCACATGTAAAAAGGAATACCAAAACATGGCTTTAAAAAAATAAAGTATGAAATGTAACGGTTACCCAAATTAACTCATCACTGGGTTTCCACGTAGGAGAACATAGGTGAAAATATGGATATGGAAGAAAAATCTAACCATCATGTTCTGATGGAGAGTGGTAGAGAACATGGCTATGGAAAAGCCAGCTATCACAAAGCCATAAATTTGAGACGATCTAAGGTACTATCTGATTCATTAGATATAAGACCACTAGGACAACATTTTTGGTTTTCAAGATCATTTCCCTAAAGTTGATGAAATTGGAGTTAGAAGAAATACTTTCGTGATTTTGGTATAGTCTCACCGTTAGTCGTTCTTTGGACAATTTTCACTTCATCTCTTAAAGAAATGAAGTTGAATTTGTCATTCGTGATGTGTTAGAAGATCATGTCATAGAATGAGGGGTCATTCCATCTGTCTCAAACAAAAGGTTAGAAAAGTTATAAAAAAATACGTAAGTCCGTCTATAGTGAGATTAATCATATATTGTTCCTAAAATAGACTTATACTTCATATATCATAATTCTTAATATAATAAAACTAGTTTCTACTAAACAGGGACTTCCTGTAGGCCAGTGGTAGTAAATAAAGGCCAATCGCACTTCGGTTGTGGGTTCGATTCCCACAGCCTTGTCCGACGCGATGGGCTGTCGCCCGTCCTGCAGGTTGTCCTTTTTCTAAAACTATATTACTATAACATCCCATCAACAATATCAAAAAAAGTTTTATCTTTAAAAAATACTAACTTATGTCCAACATAATCCATTCCAATATTTAGGCTTATCTAAAATACTTCGGTCCAAGCTCATAGTATAAAGAAAATTATCACGTGAATGCCATCATTTATCCCCCATATATCATAAGATATATCTTATTGGTCAAATTACAAACATGAGAATACCTTAATCATGTATTCTCTTGAATAATGAATACCCATTGAACCTTATTGAAAACAAGAATGATATTAAAAGTTAACTCTTTCCACATACCAAAATCCTCAAAATTCTATATACTCAAACCATGATATCACTTTGTCCTTACATCAATCATGAGCTCATGAATACTGTCAAATATTTAATTTTCTCGTTATCCATTCATTATACGCATATCATATTTTTTTTCAAAAATATCTCAATCACTTTCCATGGTTATCAGTACCATAAAATTATTGAAAACCACAATAGACAAATACATAAATATTCCAATATTCCACGATACGATATACAACATTATTTTGGAATCCCATTACATAAACACTTAATCATTCCACTATATCGTTGTCATATTCAACATCGCCAATGGTGATCGCATGTGACTTCCCTTTGTCCTTTTCCTTAAGTGGTTTCTCATGTCGATCATCACTAACCCTTGGATTAGGGAATTTATTATCATAATGCCCCATTTCCATGCATTTGAAGAATTGAAGCGTAGTAGGATCATTCTGTGTATCCCTTCCTTTGTTTGCATCATTAGACATATTCTTTGCATAATTACGGCATTCAAATGCCCGTTGACCTTCCTTTCCACATTTGAAACATTTACTTGTCCCTTTAAGACAATCTACACCATGCTTCTTTCCACACTTTGAGCATGAAGAACCATTCATCTTCTTTTCACCATTATTCTGATATTTCTCCTTGAACTCCATATTTCGTTTCTTGTCAAAACTATGAGATGGATAAGTAACACCAAATTCCATTTCTACTTTGATAGCACCACGTAAAATTTCTTCATAGCTACTGAAGTCTCTTATAGCTAATTCCCTTCGAAGATTTGGTTTTAAGCCACTGAATAATCGATCAACTTTACTTTCAGGTTGGATGATAAATCCAGATGCATACCTTGCAAGCCGTGTAAAATTCGCTCCGTATATACCAACAAATTTATCTTCCTTTTTCTTTGGTTCAAGAAACTCATTCTCCATCTTTGTTCGAAGAATACGAGGGAAGTACTTATTGAAAAATAAGTTCTTGAACTTTTCCCATTCCATGGACTCAATGTCATCTCTTTGCCTCGTATTCTTGATAAGATTCCACCATTGATCAACTTCACCTTCCAAACGATATACTGCTAAGATGACATTATCATGTTCAGAACATTGAAGAACTGAAAATATCTTTTTAGTGGTACTGATCCATTATTCAGCAACAAGTGGATCAGAAGACCCACTGAAAGAAGGTGGACGTTGCCTCATGATGGACTCAATAGAATGTTGTTCCCTTCTCTGCTCATTTGGAAGTCCAGAATGATTCATAGCTTGTGTAATTATAGTAATAAGATTTTGTACTCCATATCCCCTCACATTTGTTTGTTCAGGAGGACAATCATTGCATTGTCCATTACATTGATCAACACGGTTCCTTCAGGTTCCAGCCATCGTCTAAAACCCAAAAAGAATAGTGTGACAGGAAAAAATTATGCTAGGGAAAACAATATAATAAAGGGGGAGTACCTTCAATATCTAACTTCTTAGATTACCGTAATTCTAGTACTATAACCTATACTTATACTTAACCTTAGGGACATCCCTATACATACCTTAGAAATATCTATAGGGATATCACTAAAGTTCTCACATCCTAGTTTCCAAAGGTTGACTAAACCTTTCCTCTGATACTAACTGTAGAGACCCTAAACGTAACATACATGTCCATTACATTACTTTTGTGGAATACTTAGTACATAACAAAAACACACACATAAGGACCGTAATAGTTTAGTGTCTTCGGAAACTCGGAATATAATCTTCTAATCGTGGTGAATGATCTTCAACATATCCCATAAAGATCTTCCTTTTTTACCTAAAACCTTTCTTTATATCCTTGGGAAAAGAAAACATAAAAGGGTGCACTCAAATTCTTATTAAGGGTAAACAAAAGAAATATCAATCACATCATATTCATAAGAACATAACATTTTGGAAATATTAATCCTACAAAAGAGATCATAATATCATAACATGGGATAAATCATAGTAGTGAAATGTAATCCCAATAATCATAAATTAAAACATGAAACTTTGTGGCCTACACACATAATCATAGAGAATCATTTCTTATTAGTCAAGACTAAATGCCAAGACTATCTTAGTGGAAAAAGTCTATTTCTGAACCGAGTTCACTCCTCATTTCAGTCCTATTTCACTGAACCGGTTTAACCTGCCGTTCCAGCCATGTCTATCTCATGAGATATAAAATCATTAAACAATGCATTGGAGGGAGATATAAGTCCCACCCATCTCATAATGATACCATTCTTATGTGTGCCACAAAATCATAAATCATACATCGTTGCATAACCCATGTAATAAAAATGGGATTCTTAAACAACATGACATCATAAAACAATTCATATAATATAAAGGGATTCATAAAAATAATTCCATCACAAAATAATCAAATCAATGTAATAATAGGTAAAGAAAAAGAACCCTATACTATCACAGATGGAAAATAATTTCGATAAAACATTTGAACTCCATTCTTGAGGAAAATATCCTTTCAACTTCAAAAACATTTCCCTTTCTTAACATGTCAAACAATTTTATACTAAAGGAGGTTGATTAAAAATAAACATGAAAACCTGTAAAGGAAGCTTCTTGGAAATAATGTTTTAAAAATCCATTCATGTCGTATAAGTTAAAAAAACATTCTTCTCGTACTTTTGTCGGAAAAGTCAAAAAGTACCTTGTACGAAAAACCACAAAAGATTCCATTCATATCATTTACTAAAAACTCACCGAAGGGTAAAATTGGATTTAAACTATTTTATAAGGATATAAATATTACATATTGAGGAAACATGGATGTGGATGATAAAATACACCCCAGTAAATTCCAAAGTATAAACAATCTCGGATAAAAATGAGATTGTGATATTTCCCTTACCTTAGGTCCAACTTTCTTCGTAAGTGTCCGAACCTTATATATAATGATTTAAATAATGTCATTGACATATTCCAAAATCATAATCATTGTTATGATATCATTTATGGTTTAATTATGACTTTATTTCACCCGTTCTTTGGTAAATTCCATGTTAAAGAGCGTTTTGGGTAAAATCGTTTTATTTGTCGTCCGTGTTTTGACTTGTAATTATTCATATGGTTACTTAGATCATGATTACTTAAATCCATAATGTAAAAAATTATTTATATATAATATATATTCAGAATATACATATATATAATGTATCGATAAAAGGAAAGAAATACACCGTTCAAGGAGACGGTAGGCCGTACGTACGCATGAACAATGTTTTCGTTTCCTTATTGAGTTGAATAGAATTAGGTAGATGAAATACATATATATAAACATAAAACCAGTATCATTATTATTTCATATTTTTCATGATTACTTATTATATATACTTTATAATCATTCATGAATGGTTAACGTGGAGAATGAATCTCATCGCGTCGTGGAGATGGTAGTCCGTACGTACGCACGAGCGATGATATCGTTCTCATGATCGTTGAATTGTATTGGAGTGTATGTATAATATTTCAGAGTCAGTATCACTTTAAAATAGTCATATATAGTAATTATTTACCCTATTATACCCATCCAATTATGTTGGTGGTGGAAAATAGATTACACCACGGCGTGGAGACGGTATTCCGTACATACGCATGCGCGGTGATTTCGTTTTCTGTAGGATGGATAGATGGTGAAATAGGGTTGTTTAATACTTATAATAACATATCAGTATATGAGTGATACTGATGTTATTACTTCATAATTAAACAACCTAAGAAGAAGAAGTGGAAGAAGAAATAAAGTTGAAAGAATCGGTAATGGACATTTACCTCTTCTTTGAAGTGCCTGTTTGAGATATCCTTTTAGGACACTAAAATTGGTCTTTGAGGAAGACAAGAACCACTAAGATGCTTCTAGGTAAGTGGAGAAGAGAATTTGGTAGGGGTTGGCCGAGCTTGAAGGCTCAATGTGGTGTGAGGAAGAGAGGGAGGAGGTGCCCTTTTATAAGGGAGGAGAGGGGATCCTTTGGAAAAACTAAACATATTATTTTATTATAAAGTCAATTTCGGTTTTAAATAGCTCCAAATTGATTTATTTAGAAGCTAAGGTGGGTATGGGTCGAAATACTCTCATCCAATAGAATTTAGACAAGTTTATGTTCCTATTTTAACCTTATCATTTAGATTTAACATTAAGTTAAATAATTTTACTTTTACCGTGTCTTCTTGTGTTCTTATACTATAAGGATAATAAATGTACTATAAGAAGCCAAAAGAACCCCAAGTTGTTTATTATTAATATATATAACCTTATCTAAGTCATTTTGATGAGCATTAGATTTTTAGGAATAAAATAACAATTAATAATATAATATATTTTTTAAAAACTATTTTATGTCAATTTTGAAACTATTTAGTAATTGATTTTTGTAAAACTTATAACAGAATGATTAGTTAGAAAAATGTTAATTATATCAACACTAACATGTAATATTAACCTATAAAATTAGTTGAATTCAAAAAAAGACTTAAATTACATTTATTTGGGTATTTATAACATCAGTTATGTCAATATTTCATTAATAAGATAATTACTCCTTCATCTTTGTGTCATAATAAATTAAACTTATTTAATCCCTAAAAATCCTAAATAAATTCTTATGATGTAGATAATTGTATTAACTTTCTGGAGACTATTCCTGTTTGATGTTTCAGGAAGTTTATCACTAAATTAAAATTATTATACTTATAAGATTTAAGAAAGTGACATGTTGTCACATTCTTTGGTTTTAATAATAATTAAATTATTTTCATAGAAAAAAGTCCATTAAATGAATCTAATCCGACCATTAGGTGATATGGGTAAACTTTTAGTCATCCAATAGGATTTTAGAAGGTGTTTGGTTAATTTTATAATCTTATATTTACCCTTAATTGCCTGATTTACCTTTAACTATGGTAAATGAAATTTACCATTGTTACTATTCATAATGCCAAAAAATAAAAAGTAGTTTATTAACATAATTTGGACCCACTGATTCCAAATATGGAGTCCATTTTTCAAAATTCAATACACAAAAGTTGCAGAAATTAAATTATAATTAATCCCATTGTCGAAACAAAACGGGTTTTTGTTTAAAACATTGCCAACGATTGAATTGATTTATCCTATGAATTAAAGGTAGAATCAATGCTAATGACATACATTATATTAAATGTTAAAAATATATTCTATTTATACTTTAAACCCATTCAATATTATAATTTAAACATATAAATTATTGCGATGAAAAAAGTTGTTTTTAATTAAAATATAGCGTGTTTTTACTATTCATCAAAATATGAAAGTTACCAGAATAATATGAAAAATTTATCCAAAGTAAATTTTCATTTCATGATTTCAAAGAAGAATTTTATTTTGTCAAATTGAACTTATAAACATGTCAAAAACTAGATTTAACGTGGTTGCGCCATCAAAAGGCGGCAAAACTGCATTTTTTTGAAAAATACTTATTTTACCCGAAAAATTTATTTTGTTCTTATACCATGTTCTAGAAAATGTGTAAGATGAATAATAATGTTATAAAATTCAAATTTTAGTTAATACTATTCATAACGGCTAGTTCATAATAATATTATAACAATATATCGTTGTTTAGTAAAACCCGGTATTGCGTACAACACACGCTATCGAGGAAGGTCATGATTGCGTGTAATGAAAGCCAAGTCAGGGTTGCGTGTTGTGCAAGAATACTTCATTGTTTCGTATAACATAATCAAACCATATTTCATTTATACATTGAATATATATATATATATATATATACTCAATGTTGCGTAGAATAACTATTATCAAAATTGTGTGTAACACGATCCAAGAATAGTGTTACGTATACTGCAAGCTAATACGGTGTTGCGTATAGCACAAGGTAATAATGGTGTAGCATAAAACACAAGACATTAATGAAATTAAATGAATATTTTTCATAAAATCTCGGGGTGTTACATACATCGACGTTGTCTTGAGTTCCTCCAAGACTATGACTTCGAGATAGTTTATACTCCGAGGAAGGGGAACAATATAGTAAATGCACTCAACATGAGATCAAGTATACAACTACTAGGTAAGGCGACAGAGCAGCTGGCCTCCTTATAGATATCTGTTATAGAATTTAATGGAGCATCTTTTCATTAGTCTCTTACAGTCACTCCCCCACATATTTAGTGAGTCCGGGAGGTGCAGTGCATGGACAATGACTGTGAGACTCAACGTGCTCAGATATCCACATGACATGCACCTGATGGATTTTCGGAAGGTGGGGAGTACGTCATCCTCTTTAGAAATCACACCATGGTACTAGTGTCGCTTCAGGAGGATGTGAAGAGGGAATTGCACATTTCCCCTTTATAAGTACATCCCATAGTGGCAAAGATGTACCAGGATCTCCGACGATAGCACTGGTGGTTGGGAATGAAGAAATAAGTTTCAATGTCTGTCTCTCGATGCCTCACTAATTAGCAAGTGAAGGTGGAAAATTAGGTACTAGTAGGCTCAGTTCAATATTTAGAGGTCCCATAGTGGAATTGTGATAGGATATCCATGGACTTCATGATTGGGCATCCATGTACATCAGGGGTCTAGACTCGATTTCGATGATTGTCGACTAGCTCACCACGTCCTCCCACTTCGTACCGATCAGAGAGCACAATTTAGCAGAGATCTTGGGACGCCATTATGTGTAGGAGATTGTGGGGTTACATGGAGTACCCTCTATGATTGTCTTAAGTAGAGATTCACATTTTACTTCCCAGATATGGAAGGGGTTGCCGGAGGCTTTCAGGATGCAACTTCATTTGAACACCACATTCCATCCTCATACGGATGGCATGACTGAGCGGACCATTCCGACCCTCGAGGACATGATGTTTTCTTGTGTTCTCGACTTCGGTCATAGCTTGGAGGATCAATTTCCTTTGGTTGTGTTTTGATATAGAAAAATCTATCACTCCACTATTGGGATGACACCTTTCTAGACATTGTATGTTTGACCTTGTTGATCAACTTTGTGATGGACTGACCGAGGGGAGTCAGCACTCGTGGGACTAGATATGGTACATGCTATCACATAGAAAGTGCAGATCATTCATGTGCAGATAAAGTCTACACAGAGCAGGTAGAAGTCTTATTATAATAGGATATGGATACCTCTGGAGTTCGAGGATGGTGGCCACGTCTTTCTACAGGTCTCACTACTATGAGTTTATAGTGATTTGGCCAAGGAATAAAGTTATTTATGAGGTTCATTGGTCCCTTCCAGGTCCTCATAATATTTGTAAAGGAGGATTACCTCTTAGAACTTCCCCGTAAGTGGAACCGCATGCACAAAGTCATCCACGTATCCCAGCTGAGGAGATATGTGGACGACACTTCTCACATCATCGACCACAGCGAGCTGGATGTCAATGATGGGGAGAATTTTATGGCGGTCCTAGTTTTGATTCAAGATTGACCCTAGTGGGTCCTTCGTGGGTAGTCAATACCTCTGGTGCACGGAAGCACCGGAACCCCTAGGAGAGGACATGGGAGTAGGAGGCTTAGATTTGTGCTTAGTACCTCCACTTGTTTTACTAGTTTTGAGTTCTGTCTTACGAGGATGTTAATCCCTTGTGTTGGGGAGAATGTAAAGACCCGAAAATACCTGTATTTCTTTTATTATATTTGAATTTTTCTAGTTTGTGAAAATTTACAACACGTGATTCTGAGGCCCAGAGTGCCTGAAATGAAATTCTAATTTTTTTTTTCAGGTATGTTAAGTAAAAGTACGAGTGAGTGTTTGCAAAATTTTAACCGGTGCTCGTAATTGAAATACAAGGGCACAATTGAACTTGTAGCTCCTGAATTATTTTAAGGGGACCTTTACCTCCACCACAGTAGGTCGAGGATGAAAGAAAAAATTTGGTTTTTTCAGTGAAAAAGAAATAAAATAAAATATACTTTTTTTAGTTGAAACCTCCCATGTGGATGGTTTTAAGGTGAGGACCACCTGAACTAAACCTCTTAAAGGTATGTTATGGAGGTGGGGACAACTGAGCCTAAAACCCCCATTTTGAATTTAGATGTAGGGACCACCCGAACCCCCTTTAATGAGAGAAAACCTCTCAACTCCCCTACTTTAAATTTTTCCACCACCATTCATTAATTGAGCCAATTAATTTTTCCAACATGGTAAATTGAATGATCCTATTATTTATGCCAACATTCCAACAAATTTGATCTGCATAATTTAATTATATTGGCACCTATTTGTTTGGGATAATTTTTGGTTGGAATAGAATTTTTGTGGTGGGATAAAGTTCTCCAATGAAGAATTCCATCGAAGAACGTTCTTCAGAAATCAAGGAATAGGAAGACGTACGAGCCCGACATCAAAGCGTGGTTTTGGAAGCCACGCTCTTTGGCACCCTCTTTGAATTCTTCGACTTCCTTCCCATGCCAACTTCAAAAAATATCTGAGGTAGGGTTTTTATTATGTGTGATTATGAATTAGCATGTTCCTCCCTTCTAAAAAAAGAATGTAGATCAACTCTCTAACTAGTTGATCTACGGATGATTTCTTTTTCTGCAGGTTTGGGAATTATCATAATAGGGTGTTTGATTGAATTTATTCCCCTTATCAATCTTGATAATTAAATGTAAAAATCAGGATGATATTATACTTGCTTGCTTTCTCTCTAATACGGAGAGTGCGTGCCAAACAAACATGGCCCGAATTCTCCAAAAATCTTGTGTTTAATTGGTCTGTTCTTCGCGGTGGAGGAGGAAAGAAACCAAAACTATGTGGGGCATAAGAACGATGGCTGAAACCATCACCGGCTATGACGAAGTTGACAACACCGCCCCACGGCCACCACACCACCAGCGGCCTCCGTCGCCTGTGGCCACCGCCGTTATGTGGGATCGCCGCCCCTCTGCATCACTGCATCGTTGCCCTCCGCAGCCTCGCGGCCTCCGTGGTGCCACGCTTCCCCATAGCCTCACGGCCCCCGCCGTCTCTGCGGCCCCAGCGGCCTCCGCGTCCCTCACGGCCCCACTGCCTCTGCACCGCCCTCGCGGCCTCACACCGCCCCCGAGTCCCTACAGCCTCGTGCTACCCTCGAGGCCCCACATGGCCTCGCACCGCACTCTACGCCCTGTGGCCTTCATGCCGCCCTCATGGTCCCACAGCCATCACGCCACTGTCGTGGCCTTGAGGCCTTCGCGCCGCCCTCACGTCCTCCACGCCACCCTCTTGGACTCGCGACCTCGCTCCTCTGTGCAGCCACACGCCACCCAGCGTGGGTCGGGCCGAACCCAACACATGTCGGGCTGGACCCAGCTGGCCGGGTCGACCCAAACCTGGTCGGGTCACCCTAGGTCGGGTCGGACCAGACTCGGACCTGCTACGAGCTTTTCACTCTATCGGCCAAAACATTGCCACCCGATGTCCGTTTGATAAACCGTCAACAACGTTGTTAACCTTGGAGAGAGAAGATCCCTTTGGTATAACCCACTTGATATTTGGATAACGCTGGGATATGGTTGTGTTATATTGAGCACAAATCCCACGAGGCCCTCAGTACTAAAAGGCTGATAACTTACAAACCAGACATCTGATTGATGCACCGTCAGTTGCGTTGATCCCCCAATGACATGGAAATCCTTTGAGATATTTCTTCCTGGTACCTCATGGCAGTTGGATTATCGACCAGTTTATTGATGGGAGGACACTCTTGAAGACTTCCAATATTAGTGTGGGAACCCAGTAGCTAGTTGTGAATTGAAGAACGAATAGAGATCCTATATGGGTCAACACTGAGCGATCGTGTGTGGGTCAGCACCGGGCGATCTTATGTGGGTCAGCACCAAGCAATCCTATGTGGGTCAGCATCTAGAAATCATGTGTGGGTTAGCACTAGGTGATCATTTGTGGGTGAGCACCGAGCGATCCTATGTGGGCTTGCACCGAGCGATCCTGTGTGGGTCAGCACCTAAAGATCCTATTTACGTCACCATTAAAGATCTTTCATGGGTCTGATTCTTAACAGAGTAAGATGATTTAGTAGTTATAGCTAATCAACTCTAGTACTATACCTAAGAAACACCCGATGTGCACTAATTCAGTACCTTTTTGTATTCTTTTCTATGTCATACTAGGGTAGTACTTACCTTCATAGTGTTCCTTCCTTTGTGCAACAATTGAGATTTGGGAATTTGAGTTGGAATATATGTTTCCTCATGATTTAGATGGGTATACTTGATAACATAGGTATATGTTTGTGCATATACCTTAGTAGGGTTGTCAGTAGATTATATGCCTTGTAGTTTTTCCTTGGAGGATTTTGTGAGACCTTGAGGGTCTCAGGGTCTCTACTAAATATCGTTATACTCACCCCTGCATGGGCTATGCCTACACCTTGTTGTGTTTGGTGCAAACAATGAACAACAGTGATTGAGGCTAAGGGTAACAGGGCTAGATGGGGCTAGGAGTTTGACTATATGGAGTGAAGGTACACAGAGGAGATGGGAGAACATGTAGTGCTAAGGAGGTGATCTATACCTACCCTTCAGGTATATACATCATAGGATGGACCATTAGCTGCCTTTCTTTTTCTTCAATTGTATTATATTTCAGTTTTACCTGTACTATTACTGTTGGGCTTGTATTCCTACCCCTTTTCACTTATGGAACTCTTTTGTCTATACAGCTGACTTGTGTTCATATCTCGTTGTGTGCTTGGTTTTGTGTTTTTACTAGTTATAAAGGAAATTCCTTCACAGTTAAAGGGAATACGCCATTCGTTGCTAGTCGCCAATCCCTGGCCTATGGAAGGCAGTCTTGGGATAGTCATGACATGAGCCCCGGGGGATGGGTCGTGACATAGAGGAGCACAAGTCAAGGTTAGCCACCAAAACCGTTGTACATTGTAGCACACGTCAATGCTAATCGCTAAGACTGTTGCACATAACATCTCATGATACTGAACATTACCCAATGCATTACATTACTATATGGGTGCACCCATCTTAACATATTAATGAAAATTCATTCAATATAAATAATCATACATTATCAATCATACATAAACATAAGGGTACTCATGGAATGAAATGTGTATCAAAATCATGTCATAAGTCATAACCATAGAGAATAATATAAAAGTGTACATGAATGAAAGTAATTAGATCATCCATGGAAAATAATAAGGTAGAAGATTCATATATCATGGTTAGTGATGTCAAACATAAGTGATAACATGTAAAAAGATTATTTATGAAATATAAGCATTAAAACATTTTTGTGGAGGTTTAAGGAAAATAGTAATGTGCTTTCAAAATAGAAAATGGAACAATATTTTATATAAATCCAAAAGTGAACAATGTGGGATTTGAGAATAAAAATCCATATTTTATAAAAAATGGTGTCTTGAAACAAATGATAGAGTGCACTTGAAATTAGGCGAGAATCTGGGATGTTCCCTTAAAACATGTTAGCTTATCATGAAGTATTAATGAGGGAACCACATTAATACATGTATATCTCTAAAAATGAAAAATGAAAGGGTCTTGATAAATTAATTTTGAAAAAAAAATCATTTATAATATGCACATAAAATATAAGATAACATCATTTGGGTAATAATAATGGTAGATCAACTCGAACAAATAATGGATGTTCAGGTAAAATCCCTTACCATATGTCCGAATGTGTCCTTCACTTGATCATAATGACCTGGATAACCAAATTAAATCATAATTTAGTATGTAAAAAACCTATTCTACAAGTTATTTATTTATTATAACCTTTTTAATTTCATTACAAACATTCTTCATGGGTTATGTTGTTCAATTACATCCTTTTGGAGCATTTTTTTCATTGGTTTTCTTGATTTGTTTACTTATATACATATAAGGATAAACATGTAAGATGAGAATAATAATATAGAATTGAAGTTTTATGTTATTAATTAACAATCAAAACATTACATATTGATGAAATCCAATTGTGTATTTGGAGTGAAGATGAATAATTATATAAATCTTTAATGATAAACATTTTCGATAATTGGCTGGTTTTCATCACAATGAATACATTTTTATTTATAAATTAATTTCATGTGTGAAAAAGATTAATGAACCTTAAATAAAATATAATACATATATTATAGTTTGGTTCAACCATAATAAAGGTTTCCTAGCTAGAATGGAATATTGTAAAATAAATTGAAAACCAATGTCCATGAATGTGATAAATCAACACATCTCGGAAGGTGTTTTTGATTTCTAGTAAAAAAGCTGGAAAATGAGAGATAATGATGATTTATTCCATTATCAAAAAAATATTCTAGTACTGGTAAGATAATAGTGTTATCATAATATTTGTATGAAAAGAGGTGAGGAATGAAAAAGAAATAACAGAACTTTAAAAAAATAAAAAGAAATGAAATGTAGTTTTTACCTTTTGAATATATCTTCCTGAAGAACAAATATAGGAGAGCTAATAAGGTCTATTGAAAAGAACAAGGGATTCTTGATGCAGGGGAGAGTCTTAGAGAGATATTTCAATTGAATTTGGACTAGGCACTAGGGTTGAGATATGTGATGAGAGGATGTGAAGAGTGGTGGTATTTATAATGGAGGAGAGGAGGAGTTTCCCATTATTTTGATCATTATTTTAATATTTTTATTCAAGAATATGTATATTAATGATTTTTTGGACCAAAAATAATTAAAAGTGCATGTGAGTTTGAACCATTGTTGTTTACATCAACCATTACTAATTTAATAGTGTATTTATCTCATAATGTATATATACTGTAAATTAATGTATTTAATATTCATAATAAATACAAGTATTTTAGAAAAATATCAAAAATTCACACTAACAATATTTCGATGTGTAGAATCCAAAAAATAAAGTCCATTTTATGAAAATAATTCTATAAATATGTGACATAATTAAGATTATAATATATTTGAAAATTACAAATTTTAAAATTAAAAATATTTTTCAAAAATTTGGAAAAACTAAATACAGTCTGTTAAAATTATCAAATAACCATAAGTTATAAAAATATTTCTTTATGAATACATTATATGGAAATAATTTTATTAAAATTATTAAATTATTAACAAAATTGTAATTAAATATACATGACTCAATAAGATATAATTATATCATATTTTCACTTTTAAGATTGACTAATTTTATTTATACATTCACTTGTAAGGTTACATATTCACTTGGATGGTTTATTATTCATAAATGTCATATTATTGTTCATAAGTGTAACATTACTATTCATAAGGGCAAGATACTATTCACCATAAACCATGTTTGTCTTATCGAACTCCAAAAATATTACAAATCACAACCCTGTATTTCATATTTTTGAAATTCAAATCACAGATGTGGCAATATAATGTTTAGAGTTCAGATAGTACATTTTACTTCATTGTGTTGTGACTTCAAATGACTATACTATAAGGCATAATTATAAGAATGTAATTTCCATTGAATAAACTTTGGGTCATTATATATATATTTGGGGTTGATTGTGAAAATTGATGGATTTATAGAAGTCTATAGTGGACATCCATGTTCTGAAAATATTGATTTAAAATTCTAATAAAAATTGGTAAATAAAAAATAGTACTTAAATTAAAACATTTTATACACCTAAAAATTCTGAAAGAAAATAAATATTTGGTAATGAATTCCAAAATTTAAAAAAATATTTCAGCATATAATAATTTTTTCTTATCACTAAATATTTATTTTCTCCATGAAAAATAAAATCCAATAAAAACACAATTTTTTAGAAAACCATGAAAAATTTTCCTTTAAAAAAACTAATGAAAAAAATTATATTTTATAAAATCTAAAAAAATAATTATTTTCCAATAAATTTGTTGGAATCTCCCTAGTTCCCTAAAATAAGTCCCCATATTAAATAATTCTAGATCATTTCCAAAAAAAATCATTATTTTAAATATTCACTTTCCTATCTAGCATTCCTTTATATAAAACAAATGATCTATCGTCCACATGTCAAAACCGACACCATAATTAATCCCTCCTAATGAGCATAGTTATCCTAATCGATAGTCACCTTAATTTGTTCTTTGAAATCAACTCAATCCATAGATGAAATCAAGTGTATTCAAAATAAAGAAACAAAAATCTTCCATAACTAACACATGAACCTAACATAAAAATCCCAAAACCAAATTCAAACACTTATCAGAATATGACTAGTTTCCTAAATAATATTATGTGAATAATTATAAAAAATATTATATATTTATTTTACTAATCAATTTTAAATCCTACCAATTTATCATTTAAATCCTTATTTCAATTTCCAAAAAAAACACCTCATTCCCCTGATGAAAAATCCCATCTTCAAAATCCTGAGTGAAGGCAATCCATTACATTAAGAAACTTCATTTCAAATTTATTATATTTTATTAGTTGTCCATGGTTGCTAAAAATACCCAATTTCCATCAAATTATAATTATATCAGACACATTTGATTTTCATAAATCCACAATTTTTACATAATTAAAACTAGTAATTGATAAAGCATAATTAATAAAAATCACATTATAGACAAAAAAATCATCAATGATGGTTGAGCCATCATCTTACTCACTTTGTTTAATGAATTATGAACTTTTTAAGTTATTAAATCATACAAATGGGATCAAATTCATAAAATAGATGATAATGATGAAAAAAGACACTAATATACATCTATTTTTTTATATATCTAACACCAACATCTTTTAATTTGTTATAACATGAATATTTCATGAGAGAGAAAGACAGATCCAAAAACTATAGAGACTAGAAAATCACTACCTTTGATTCTGTGTGGATGTAATCAATCCTTACAAGAAAATTTTTATTTATAAATGTAGAATACATAAAATCACCCCAATGTAACCATAGAGTAGTTATATGTTGAGTTAGGTTGATAATAGAGTTTTAAGGAAAAAAAAAATCACATCACAATCCTTGGTATATAGTATTAGTTCAAATAGTTAGGAAAACCATTTTTCTAAATCTCCAAACACTAATGGAATAAGATCCATATAGTATATTTATTTTTAATATTTAGTCTTATAGTTTCCCTAAACATGTGAAGTTGATAGTTATTTTGTAACCATACCATATTTATATGAACATTTTGGAATAAAGTTCTCCAATCCATGATTCTCTTAGAAAGCCTCCAAGAAAAATTAAATTTTAATCTACAAACTTCCAAAATCATGATGTAATCACATATACTATATCTGGATGGTTACACGCCATTGTATATACAATAAGGGGATAGAGAATCCAATATTTTGAAAAACATATCATGTTTCTATACAAGAATTTATATCATTTTATAATATTTTCTATAAAATGATTCCAAGAAGTGCTTAAAAATTTACTTCTTTTATTGTTTGAATATTTAAAAAAATTATTTATGATCTAAATATTATAATAATTCCGAGGAAAATATTTATTGTAAATGTTTTATAATAAATCATTTAAAATAATTTAACATAATGTATATAAGGTTCATATCAATTAAGAATTAAAATTTACAGATTTTATATAAGATATAAATATAAATATATAATATATTATATATTAAATAAATATTTTATAGACCCCAGACCTCATATAAAAATTCAAAACATGAATTTATTTTGATCATTTTAGATAAATTCATTGCCCCAATGATGCATTCAGATGGAGTGAAACACACTATTACACATTCATGTGTAAAAGTTACACAAAATTCATTAAACCATATCCTTTCCTATTACCCCAAGAACAAATATATGTATATATTTAACTTCATATCCCCCTTTATGGATCCGATGGAGGATGTGGGTTTAATTAATGAAAACATTTTTTGGGACTATTTTTATAATTATAAACTAAATCATTCATTAACACGAGCTTGTATGTGTGATAAGTTATGTAATTTATCTTATTCTATATTCAATATTCCATCAAATGATAATTATTAACAAAAATTTGTATAAACCATTTGATAAAAATGAAATAATGGATAAGAAAAAAAATTATTCATAGGGTTCATTACTTAATTCTAGTGGTTCCATCCTTATCACAAACCAACAGAACTCACAATCACACATTCATCTATAATTAACATTTTTAATATAAATAAAGTGATATTTTTATGAAATTATAAGAAATTTTCTATTATATATGTTTTGTAAACTTAATTTCATTGGGAAAATACACTATATTATGTATACATCGTGAAAATAAGTGTTTTGACATTAAAAAAAGTTAAAAAATGAAATATTTAGTCTTTAATGAGAGAGTTGATTCTCTATAAACCCTTTTGAATAAAACATATATAGATAGTGATGATATAATTAACTATAACTCCCCATTATATTGACTAATACTTTTATTTTCTTCTGGAAAATGAATGTATAGTCTTTGTTGATAATTTTTCTTTGTGAATATATATATATGTATATGTATGTATTCTTACATACTTTTAAACATCAAAAATATTAAAATATCATTAATAATTATTATAATAACAGAAATTTTAATTTAAAATTAAATATCATCAACCGAATATTACCACAATTGATCCCTCTTCAATCCCAATGTTCTAATTTGTATAACATCTTTATATCAACCACATATGATTTTAGTGGTTGTTGAGATTCTATTCTAAATTATCCAACATAGAATAATGACGTACACATTATAGGGAATCCTAAAAAAATAATAATCATTACATTATATTTTAAACCATAAGAATATTGATTTGATCCAATGGGTATTTTTTATAGAAAACTAATACATAACATAGAAATTATCATGTCTACCAAAACATCAGAAGAGACCAAATAAACTGTAGTGGTTAAAATAAAATATTTTCTATACTTTATTTGGAACTATAAATATAATTACATTCGATATGGTGGTCTAATAGATCATATTTTATACAGTTCATTTTTTAAATACCCACCAAGGAACAGCCACCTGAGCTGTAAATTTATTTACGCTCAAGTGTTCCTCCCCATACAACATAGGCTGTTGACTAGATAAGGGGGACTAATAAATGAAATGGGGTGTTTTTTTAAAATGGATCAGATTCTCTAAACACAAAATAGATGCCTAAAAAATCAACAACATAATCAGAGTATATAGAAAAAAAAATAACACAATTTTTTATCAAATTTACCACGATGAATCATAAAATCCCACATACCTTTGACTATACATAACACACATTGATCAACCACTAGTTTGATACTATATAAAAAAATTGAGGAAAAAAATACTCCCAAAAAACTCACCTCCATCCCTAGGTTTCATATCAATCTTATAAACCTAGAAACCTACTCCAGATTGATCCACTACAAATTGTTTTCTCTAAATTGTATGAAAACAAAGCATCTACATGCGCACTACGGTTCCCATGCATGCTATGAGAACATAAATTTGTAGGGATTTAGCAAGAACCCATAATATACTCATTTATTTTAGTGTATATAAACATGGAAAATAAATACATAAATAAACATGTTTATTGAATTTCCATGGTCTAACAAGGATTCTATGATAATCAATGGGTTATAGAAACCAGTCAGGACATCGTGGGCTAATCATGACACCATAATTCCCATCTATACCAACTTCATTCCCATTCTTGAACCATTATTCTCAAAAAATATGTACTAATCCATAATCAATGACATTCTGTAGGGAATCATCTAATACAAGGACACTACCCCCTTAGATCACTGTCTCGTACCATTCACTATGACCAACGTTTATCACTAAGAATGATTCATGTCCACTGCTCAACCTTTACCTTATTACTCAAGGTGGGTTACATCTATATCCCTTCAACATGTCAACTAAAAATTCATCTCACTCATGTAATTACATCATCTAATCCACTAAGGTCATATCCTAGACCTTATCACACTCATGGTTGTTGAATCATCTGATCCTCATGCCTAATATTCCCACTCAAGGGTGGAATATCATGGAAAAGCCAACCATCTCACACATGTATGACCCAAAAATAATCCAAAACGAAGCCTTCTCACTTAAAAAAAGATCTACTGTTCTTGAAAATTTGAACCCCATATCACTCATGATAGTCTAGAATATTCCATCTCACTATTGAGAGGGACATACACCAACAACAAAACAATGTGAAAACATATAATATCATAGTTCACTAGCTGAACAGTAGGTATCCAGTCATTCCAGACATATAAAGTCATCCATATCATCAAAACCAACCTATATATTTCCCATTTTAGTTACACCATAACATGTAGGTTCATCATTAGCTTCCCCTCATCAAGAAGGTTCCAATTCTTATTAGAACCCCCTTCGAATCCTAATGCAAAATCCTATGAATCTCTCATGACACTCACCTAGGAATAATCTCATATATCTTAAGAGATATTCTTTTTCCATCAATTCATTGGAAACCCCTATCAATCACATATGCCATGTCATTGAGAATATACCCAACCCACCTCACACACCAAGACTATCCTTCAACCTTAGGAGGGAGTTATAATTCACTAGTGATATGTATAACCTTCACACCCATCATAAAATATCCATAAACTATACACACAAACGTACTAGCCCTTATATCGCACCATCAACTATCCCATATTATTACTAACACTTCATACCTTCAGAGAGCCTTACGTTAACCAAATTAACACCCTCATTCCCTTGAGACATATTCTTCTGGAAGTCCCAAGTAACAAAATAGCTAAAGTGGACTTAATCCTAGTTTAGGATTCCCAATTCCATACTAATATATATTCTGAGTGCATCTAATGTTTTTTGACCTCATTCACTAACCCATTAAATTATATAGTTATTCATTATCATAAATATATGTGTGTAAAAAAATTTATCAAATGGATTACTAACCAAGAACTCCAGGTTTACCCCTCTCTAATCTCCACCATGCCACACCCAAGTCTGTTAATGATATCAATCATTAGTATCATTATAAAATGAACAAATAAATATCTATAAATATTTAAAATTAGTTATTAAAATTTAAAAAAATTATTCTTTCCTAAAAACTCAGTCCACATGTCTACCTAAGTGAAATTGCCTCCGATGGCTTGTGATAAGACTCTCCAGTCAACCATTATCCACTGAAACTGATGGCCCCATCTTCCTCTCCTAATTCCACCATAATAAGATGGAATTGAAACAAAAATCCTCATCAAATTCATCCAAATTATTGGTAAAACAATGAAAATGAAAATGGAAGTTTATTAGAGGATAAATCCACCTAAATCCATCTCTAAAACACGAAACCCATCCCTCACCATGGGGTATTAAAGGTACAAAAAAATGGGGATGGTCTGTATGAATGGCCCACTCTGGGAAAATTTTACACCTAAATAGAGAAGGATAACTCCAAAATGTATGGTCTTCCCATTATTGAATAATGTAGAAGCTGTTCAGTGTGTGAATATTGATATTGCTTTGTGAAAATAATAATTTCATAAAAAATTCATTGAAAAATAATTTCACAGTGGGAACAACATTCCATAAAAGACTGGGTGATGCCTTCCTCACTCATAGCATGAAACCTCATTCCCTTCCCCATTTATGGAATGAAATAAAAAATACATCGGAAAACCACTTGACCATGAATCCTTTGTGTTTTGTTACCCACTAGGGTTGTGACAGGAAATATTGGAATCTACCAAAATTTTATAACTGACAACCCTGTACCTACTCTAATGATTCCTTGAGTACTTAAGACACTATATAGTGATTTTTTACATCTAAAAATACCTCATAGGGATGTTCAGAAGATATAATTCATGATCCAAGCCCCAATTCATGGAATAAACCCTCCTACAATAAAAAAAATAAAACTCCATTAGAAAACAATCAATGGAAAATATATCGGTTGATATAAACTCCACAACATAGGGATTTTTTTCTTAAAGAGGCATCTAATAGACCAACATACACAACATAGACCCACCATGTACATCAAATGATTCATCTTGAGGCCTACGGGGTTCCACACCATAAGAATCAACTCGTGAATACCGATTCCACAACATGGTGCACCTCACCATAAAAATTTACCACCAAAACTAATTTCTATCAGTCTACAGACATATCATACACATCTCAAATATTCATAAAAATGTTTATTCATTGTTTCAACATCTAAAATATAAAAAATGAATTTATAAAACAACCAAATAAATTCAAATATTTCCACCCACTAACATTTTTATGTCTCATCCTCCATCTGTCAAATTGTCTTACACTAACCATGACCCTTCCAACATGATGGTTGTTCACCCATGACTGATATGATTCTCCCAACTAAAGGAGTATCACAATAATAATAAACTATACCAACTACTCTTATTCTAAATACCATAGCTTTTGAATTAAAATATGCATTGGCCAGATGTGTTTTTCCCTCTTGTACCAATGTTCCAATACAATATAATAACACAACCCATCCCCAACATACCATGAATGCAATCCTTTAATAGCTATTGGTAATCTCCCCAACAGTTTTATTCCCTTATTCATATCCTTGAAAACCGACCCAATCGGGTCCCATCAACATGGATAGATGAGAGTTTATGTAAATAAACAATGTTGGGTTAACTATAAAAAATAACACAGATCCATTTCCAAGATTACCTCATACCTTCATAGGACAAATTATAATAACCTGATTTTTTCAATGAGGAAAAAATCCATTTAATTTCAGTTAAAATATTTTTCTTCAACATAATATATATTAATTCAAAGGTTATGGGAGAAGATAAAGTGTTTAGTGATTTTTTTGGAAACTGGATCCCCACCTTTTGGAAGATACAACTGATTCGCATGGTTTATTGAAACCATGTAAGACATTTTAGATGGATAATCTATGAAGAGAATTTTAGTACACAGAAGGGGTCTGTGTTGTATTTTATAACCATGTAACCCATTCCACATGATCATGTGGGTGTTGTAGAGCTCTTAACTGAGGAAAGTTTCATTGGATATGCATAGTTAGTCAAATTGTATTTCTAGCCCATGTGTGGGATCTCTTGAGGTAGTAAATGGAACACAGTTATCATAGAGTTTTTCTTGAAATGAATTCAATATATGAACCTATTAAAAGTTATGAAAAATATATAAAATTCCCCAATATATTTATTTCATTAATTCCCTTACATATTTCTTTATCCTTTTAAAAGATCCTACTCCTCTGTTACATGAAGACCTCTATCCATGGAAATCACCACGTATTTTACGCCATTTCACTATCCAAACTATGATTCAAATTATTTTCATAACATGGGATCACTACTAGTAATATATCCTCTCATTTAATCTTCATCATCTATTCCAACTTCATTATATTGAGTTACTATAGTGTGAGATCGAATTCCATATTCTAATGGAGTTATTGTATTTTTCCATTTTCCCCCGATAGGGACTAAACAAAATCATGATACTATTTGATTGTTCTTCCACAATAATAAGGTAGGGGTTATTGTAATCAACACTCATTTATTGTGGCATTAAGTTATGTGGAATGATACCACATTCCAAATTCACCGTACATGTCCTTAAATAAAACATGAACCATGTTGAATTCAATATCCTTGATAGAAATTACCTTGTATCCCTTTATTCATGTTGGGATAGATATCTGTCACAAGTTTTCACTACTTGAGGTTTTCCCATGTAATTTAACTAGATATTGTAATGATTATGTGACCAGGCCATCTTCTATATGGTTTTTTTGTGAACCCTAACTATGATAACTATAATGTATTGGATAGAAAGTGAGTTCCATGACCACAACACAAGTTTAAATAGAACAAAAAATATTACCTTGTTGAATAAGAATGTAAATGAAATATGATATACCTATTGGCCGTTCAACAGTCCTTGACTACTTACTATTATTATGATGTATTGGCATGAAAACCCTATAATATGATGTATGATTATGGTGTCCCTATACTATGATGTATGATCATGGTGACCATACAGTAATATACTCATGTATGGAATCCCTATACTGTGATACATGAGCATAGAGTCCCTTTACAATGACACTCACGAATGGAAACCCTAATATTGTGATACATAGGCATGACATCCTTATACAATGATATTTTAGTATGTAATCCCAATAGTGTGATATAAGGGCATGGAATTCCAAAACAATGATACGAATGCATGGTGTCCCTATAGGATGATACTAAAGAATAGAATCCCTATACTATGATACATGGTCATGGTGACCCTTATGACTGATAATACTCGAGCATGGAATTTCATAATTTTTTATGAGACTCTATTGTCTAGACATGGTAATATGAGTTAGGTCTTGTGTACTAAATAGACTAACTTATTTATAAAAATTTCTATAAATATTATAACTTATATAGTGCATATATATACATCTATTAAAATAAACTAATATTTATATAACTATGATGAAATTTGTTTAGACATTTTTCTGGTGCAGGAAAAAGCTACTAGTGTCATCCTCGTGTCCTTTGGGAACACGATTCATCCACTTGCAGTTGTTATGACTCCCTACAATTGTAATATCTCAGAACATCATATATTATATTTATTTTATCGATGTTTATAGACACCATTGGTGGTGGTCTGATAAGATTATATCACACCCTAGTTGGTCCATTGATTTTACTTGAGAAGATTATATAGATGTAGATAGGGGTAGTTGGTAACACCCAGTTGATGAGGATCGATTCAATTATTCCATTGAAGTGAGGTGAACCAGACCAAACATTGGATCATGATTCTATCTACAGATAAAATTTTAGTATTTGAGTTATTTTAATATAATTGGGTGTATGTGACAATTTTTCCATGTTTAACTATTATATTTTTTATAGAGACAAGAATTTCATTATTTTGTATATACAATTGGATATTTTTTGTGTTGATCATTTATTATATATAAATGTATTACCTTCCACTGATATTTGATATTATACATTCACTTTTTTTCTGTTATTAAAACAAAATACTTCTATGATCATAAGGGTGTTGTCTCCCCACAATATCAGCATCTACCCTCACTACTAGTAAGCTTCTTCTGGCATATGGGGTGGTTAACATGAGAGTTTGTGACCCATCGGCATGGGAATCCATTTGGTGGCTCCTAGGTTGGGAAAATACAAATTTGTATCGTAGAGTTTCTTTACATTACCATAATATTTTCATATGGTATAAAGGATACTAGGACATATTTATGTTTGTTAATGAGATCGTTCCTGGGAGTATATAACCAATTAAATAGAAAATATAATTTTATGAGGATATGTATTTCTTGTTTTGGACCCTGCATGTTACAATTGATATGATTTCACCATGGGGTGATGCCATTGATGTTTTATGATACATAAAAATATGGATTTTTTACCCTTGGAAGATATGGAAAGGAAGTATTTCATGATGCATCATCATAGAAACATTAGGATTTATATTCAATATATATATGCAATGGGATGTTTATAATACAATTTAGATTAAATTAATAATTTTTTTGATACTTTATTGATATTTCCCTAAAATTGTATTGAACTATAATACAGGGTCTTGAAAAATATTTATTTGTGATTAAATGGACACCACACTTCATTTTATAAGGTCTATAGGCCCTTATAAATTAGAAGTGGTGATTCATATAGATCAAAAAAAATTAAGAGATTTATTATAAAAATGTGTATGAAAAAAAAATTTAATTATGAAATGAATGATCACTACTAAATGTGGAGTAAAATACAAATTTAAATGGTATTTACCTCTATAAAGAATAATTTAAACTTTATATATTAGGACCTTTGAGATAATAAATATATAAAGAACCTGACCTAACTTCAGTAGTGTAAAGTAGGTGTTTTGTATTGCTATCATGTATCTATATGTCACCCTAACCAACATTTATGAGAAGACGGAGCGGTGTGACTCTTATATTGAAATGGCTCGTTCATTCACTATTTTAAATACTATATTATCCCATTATAAAAATTTATCTCAGGAATGTTCTTATAATTTTTATTGTTATCCCTCTACAACATCATTGAGTCATGCACTACGATAGTGCTATTGACTTTGCTCTGGAGATGGTGTCCCATGGGTCACTAGTGATATGTATAGTAGTCAATCATATGGAACATGATTCATTAACTAATATTTATGTATATTTCCAGTCATGTGAGGGTTTTATTCAACAGATGAATAAAATTCCGAGAGGTCCACATGTTGACCTGTCCGGGGAATAACAGATGAGAGAGTTTTTGTAACAAAATCCAGCCTCATTTTACAGAAATGGTAGTCATCATACTCTAGAGTAAAGGTCAGAAACTATGTTGGATATTTTTTAGCAAGTTGAGACACATCCTAAATGGTTATTGAATCCATATAAATATATGATTCAAGATTGGTCTACAGGATGGTGGGATGTAATTACTCTGATTTTTTGACATCATGGTATGACCCGGTCAAGTTTTTAGAAAGTCTAATATAACTATTTCATTCCATAGACACTGATCGGGGACTGGGATATAGATTTTATTCATCTAAAATGGGACATTATGTACATAATGGACCATTCTATTCAGTTCTTATAGCTCAAGTGATTTTCACGAACTCTTTATTGTGACGATTTTGTGATGGTTATTCCTTTTGAATAGGGGATCATATACGCCATCAGATCTATGGTAATGGTATTTCCATTGGCCACCATTTCGAAAATAGCAAACAAGCACCTCAACTCTGAGAAGAACATAATGGAAGATGATGGTGTGCATCATGGTAGCTCAAAAATGAGGCATAGAATTTTTTCAACTAGAGTATCTAAGTGTCAATTTTTTATTGAAATTTGTAGATGTGGGTGATAAACAAAACCCAATGATAGTTTTGTAGTTTTTCACTAATTTAGAATTCCAGGACATAAGAGGCCTCAATTTCCCAAATATACTATTTATTGCCAAGGGAGTGGAATATTGGGGCATCGTCAACACTTTTACATGACCTTCCCATATGTTCACAGTAGAAGATAATCAATATTAGCTCCACCATAAAGGGATGGATTAGTAGCTCCATGATCGGTCGAAACTTTTTCGATAATTGGCTTTTCAGGTAGAGTAACAGGTCATGGATGGGGTATTAATGATTTAGATATATAGCTCCATTTGTAGGGGAAACCTTAGTGAAAATATTTTGTAATACAAAGCCTTGGATTAGGAATTATTTCTGCACTATAGCATATATAATTATATCAGGGTGTCAATCCATATACTATTTTAGGTACTATTCTAGTAGCCTCTACTTTCATGTATTCAATATTTGATATAGGTTACTCCAGTTCCATTATCTCTATGAATATTGTAGAAAGAAATGGAGACACCCTATAATAGGTTATTCCAGTTCCATTATCTCTATTTATAATTTCATTCATTTGATTACCTCTTCCCTTTTCATCTAGAGTCTATCAAGGGTGATTTTTGAGACACCTTGTTATTATAAATTTTAGCGTTCAATTATTGATCTCTATTGTAGATGGAATGAACCATTATGGGTGAGTAACACATTCTAATTCATATATTAATTTGATCATGGTAGTTTTTTTCATTTCATTATTTGATATTTTTATTCGTAGTTATGATTATTCTTGATTAATTCAAGATCTGTTGCATTATCCTCATTCAGAGGCCAACCCTGATGTTGGTTATTGTATAGTGTGTGAGTTTATTGATGTAAGGGTTGTTTCTTCCTATTTTATAGCCCCTTTCCCAAAATTGAATTTATTCGAATATGTGTGTCTTTATTCAAAAGTCTCCACCATTTTCGTTGTTTTCTTCCATGTTGGTGGAAATTGTAGCAGGCGTGAGCGACTCATGTTGAAGGTTGGTGGTTCCATTTGTAATATATGTTGGGGGAACATCATTGGTCTAGTTTTGGTAAATTTTTTTATATGGGAAATCACAATATTGAATGATTCACATTTTTGGAAATGGGTTTTGGTATAAAAGTTGACTCTTCCTTTGTTTTCGTAAAAAATGTATTTTCTATGAATTGTGAAATTGAAATACGAAATGGATTTTGAATAATGATTTTGATGAAATAGTTTGGAAAATAGAGCCCAATGGAAGCCTGGAGTACATAGTTTAACTATTCTCTGTTGATATAGTTGGTGTTTAACTCATGGGGTGTTCCACTGCTACCTATGACATTTATTCTAGTGATTTGGTAGACAATATTAGGAAGTTCACATTTTTGGGTGTTCCTCTTGTCTATAGATTCGATGAATATTTATAAAGGCTAGATGAATAATAGTAACTATCTTTGGTTATGAGTTTCCCATCTATCCTAACTGATAGTTATCTTTGGTGTGATATGTCTTGTGTATTTGAAGTGTACTGTTCTAGAATGAAATTTGATGGATTTTATATGTTATGTGATACATTATTTGTTTTTATTTGATATATATTATTTTATTGGATTAGAAACTATTTACATGATTTATTTTCTATATCTAGAAAAAGAAAAAATTAAATGTTTTTCTATACGTTGGATATAAAAATAGTAAAACCATTGTCATTCAATATTTTCATTAATGTTGGGAATTTTTATATTATTATAGAGAGACCTATCATGGATATCGTTGGTGGTATACTACTAAGGAAATTAGCTCACATAGTGTGTAACCCATCAACGGTGTGTTGAAAACATTATGTATTTCGAAACAGAGAAAGTAAATGTACCATAATGAGGCATTGAGATATCGACCAACTATGTTTGGGTAGCAAGTTGGGAGATTATGGGATTTTTACCACACTATCACATTGAATAAATGCATTCCTATTTATTTTATCTAATTATTGTACTCATAATTTTGGATGTTTTGAATTATTATGAGTTGTATAATTTCATAAATCCTCTTTCAGTTTTGGAATATATGTATATATTATACTTTTTAAATCTATTATATGAATACATATTCCATGTTTTTTAAGAATGGTTGGGTGAAATAATTCTTTCTAATTCTGGTTTGATGCCCATGTGTTAGTCACTAGCCCATGGGGATCATGAAAATACATTGGGAATGAGGACATTCGGGTTGGGTATTAGTTTTAGTGGGGCCCTAGGCATGGTAGCCCACATTTTGGTATCAATGGTGGTGTTTCCTCATGTGTCCATATCATGGGACATCAGTTAGACTGGATATAATATTTTTAGTACTTGAGAGGTATGTTGTATTGAGTGCATATATGGATCTTTCCAAGATTATTATCTTGTAACCATTGGATGTTGGGATGTGTTTATCTTGTTTTGTGTTCATGATTTTAATATCTAATTTTTAATTGGATTTCTTTTTCATAGTTACATTATCCAAATGTCTAATTATTTCGTCTATTCTGGTGTTTAGTAGTATGCTTCCAATATTCCTTTTATAGGTTACTCAGGATGGTTCTAGGGAGTTTCCTCAAAGGAATTCACATATAGATAATACCGTTATCAAGGATATCCTATATAGTTTTGTGTTTCCTACCAAAATTTACCCAATATATAGACCACATTCACTATGGGACACCTATGGGGATTAGGAGAGAAGGATTTATCATGTGATTTCATTAATTTGAATATATTGTCCATTAAATATAAAAATGAACCACAAGTGACCGATGACTAGATAGATATTAATGATAAGATATTTAACATAATTGATATAGATGAGAGTACCAAAGTAATGTTATTGGTTTTAGACCTGGGGATCCCAAGAAACAAAGGATGGATTCCACAGTACAAGATGATAGGAATCAGGGATTGGAAGGATGGGTTTCAAGACTCTCTTCTTCAGGTAACATTTTCTTAAGTCTCTAATGATGGGGAAATATCAGCAGTTTTACTATTTTTAGTAGGTAGAGAATTTAGTATTAGTATACATCTATTATTTTTCTAATACTTTTCAATCTTATCCTTTGGTAGAAGGGAATGTCCAAATTAAAGCTAAGATGTACCTATTGGGTTTGAGAAAAGATATTAGATAACATGTATTTATAATGATGTATTCAATCAATGAAGAGATGGTAGACTGAGTCATGATGGATATGATGAATATGGAAGACATGTTTAGTTATTATTCTCATACACTTTCACTAATTAGAATCTTAAGTAGAGTATATAGGAAATAAAGGATGTGGAGATCTCATCGTAAATTTGTGAGGGTGGTTCATAGTGGCTCGCCACTAATGCACCCATAGTTGTATATAAAAGTGTGCCTATGTATTGATATAATTGTATATAGGTATGACACACACATTGTTCTTGTACTGAACCTGCAAATATGTGTGAATGTTGTCAGAGTTGTGGACATCTGTGGCATTTTATTTAGGATATGTCCTTGCCTTATTATAATCTAGGATCATTGGCACTAAGGGTACTGCATGAAAGTGAGATTCTTAAAAGACACTAATGACTTATCTAAAAGGATCTAGAGTGAATAAAATTCAGGTAGTATATATGTTTCTAGTAGATGTATATGTGGTGGCATCAATTGTGAGAGGTACCCTCATTATTGCATCTTTAGTAGTATTTTCATTATTTGATATTGGTTCTTACCACTCATTTATATATTTCCATTGTTTTGATATGTTCAAACATCCCACAAAGCTCATGTAACTCTTTATATAGTTAGAGAAACCTCTTGGGATGATGACAGATCAAGGGATTATTTTTCCTTATTTTTCATTATTGATAAATGATCCAAACATAGTATGGTATTTCCTCATTCATGATCTGATTATATTTAATGTCATCATTATGATATATTGGATTTATTATTGTTATGTAATGGTCTATTTTTATCATAATAGTGTCTCATTTCTTATGGATGATGGGATATATCATTCGTTTTGGCGATAGTGGGATCTGAGGTCCGATCATCTATAACCTTAAAACCTAGATATTAGGTGTTTATTTTACACTATTTTTGTTGATCCTAGTGAAGATTAATCTTTGTTTTAACTTTCAATAGTTTTGTGTGATTTTCCTATTGTTTTCTCAGAAAATTTACATAGTATTATTATAGGGAGGATGGTATAGTTTCTTAATGAAATGGTTCTAGGGACAAAAATAATTTTGAAACCTTCTTATTGAATAGAATCAGTAGAGTAAGAAGTTACCAAGGTTTATTGGGACAACCAATGGATATGGGCTTTGTTATTGCTATTGTTTTTATTTGGGTAGGCCCAGTGCTCTTTTTCTATAATGGTAGAAAGTTCACTCCAATTTTTTGTAGCTTATTGGATGTTTAACTAAGTCTCAGTTAATAATAATTATCCTTCTTAGATGTGTGTATTATGGGTTTGAATAGATAATGGGGGAAATTTGTTTAAAAATATAAATCAATTTTTGGATATCATAAGATCAAATTAAATGTGTCTGATATAATGAAGGTAGAATTATGAAGATTTTATATGCACTAAAAAAATCTAATGATTCAATTTTTTATAACTTATGATCCTACATGTTTTACGGATTTGATGAATCATATATTCCAAAAATATCTCAAGACCTTCATGTTGTGTTTAGGGATGTTATTTTTTTAGGTCCACACATGGGAACAAGAATCATTTAAGATTTTTTTTCTAGATATCCTATGTAGTCACCATTTGTATAGATTTCTTTTGAAATCTTTTTATGGATTCAAGAAGGTATGTTCATAGGAACTTGATTTCTGACCATGGATTATCATTTGATCATAAGAAGGTTGAGGCTATATCATCTTGTTAAGAACCATGGAGTCTATTTTAGATTAAGTGTTTTCTTGAATTTTATGTGTAGTATAAATGGTTCTTCATGGATTTGTCAAAGCTGGAATCACCATTGATTTCCATTACTATGAAAGGGTTGAAATTAATATGGGATACAACGTGTCAGCCTTATTTTAATGAGTTTATAATATTTCTCACATCGACTTCAAATCTCATATTACCTGAGAAAGATAAGGGGTATATGGTATTATGTGATGATTTCAGTGCTAATTTAGGTTGAATAATTATCATAGGCGATCATGTGGTGGCTTAGATATCTCATCATCTTTGATATCATTAGAAAAATTAACCCACTAATGATTTATAGCTTTCTGCGGTTATGCATGCACTTATGTGTTGATGTAACTATCTTTTTAGGGGGAGGTCCTCAGTATTTTATAACCATAAGTGACTAAGATTTATCTTATCTATAACTGTTTCATTCTCAGGCATATGTATTAAATAGAATACCTTCATAAATATTACTTCGATATGGGCTATACTACAAGGATGGGAAATTTCATTGATGAAGTAATTATATGGAAAGTATCCTCACATGCTATATTGGAATCAAAGAAAGAGTGGAATCTTACTGAGAGACCATAATAGTTAAAATTGGATGAATGGTAAAATATTTCACATATGGATCAACAAAAATTTAGCTATAATCATTTATCATTGAGTCTGTCCTACAATGTTAGTGGTAAGATGAAGAGTGTAAATGAATGTAAGAAAACCTACATGGTCGGGATACCAATTCTAATTTCTCTCTCTCTCTTCAGATGGTATTGTACATTTTTAGGAATGGTTTGTTGTTAAAACATATGTGAGTAGATCTATTTTGATTGACTATCATAGTTCTACATAGGTTCTTCACATGGGCACTACAAAGATATTTTATGACATGATATGGCTTTTCTTGTTTCAAGGTATAACGCATCACATTGATAATTTCATACATTTAAATCTTTCATCAGATAATGGTGGAGAATCTGAAACCTTAAGGTTTTCAACATTCTCTTTTATATCTTATTGGAAAATTTGATGAGGTCCCAGGGAGATTTTAATTTTATAGGAATTAACTCATTGAGGACAGAATTCTATATGGGTTTTGATTGATTGGTTGACCAATTCATCTCACTTGATTTTGATCAGGGACACTAATAAAGTTGATGATGATAGTAAGATGTATGTGATAGAGATGATGAGGTTACATGGGGTTCTTTATAGAATTGTTCTAGATAGTGATACAAGGATTATTTAGAGATTACATAGGATTCTCAAATAAGGAATGAGTACATACGCCAGGTTGAGTTCAACATACCATCAATAGATCGTTGGTCAGATAAAGAATTATATTCAGTCCTTGGAGGATTCTCTATATATTTGTGTCATGAATGTTTCGGGATATTGGGATAGCCATATGGGGTTGATTGAGTTTTCTTATGACAATAGATATCAGTATTCAATCTAAATATATATTTTGTAGGTTCACTATGGTCTACCATGCATGTGACATCTTTGTTATATAGAGGTAGAAGATGCCTTTTGGGTGGGATTGAGTATTGTTTATATGATTTTATCTCATAATTAGGATATACATAGGAATTTGGTTATTGTTTAGAGTTGGACAAAATATTATTTTTATCGGTGGAATTATCTTGTGTATTTTTCATAGTTGGCATGGTTTTATTGAATGATTCTCCATGGTTGGGTCACCATCAAATTATAAAATAGGGAAAGCTGGATCTGAGATATTTTTGACTATGTAATGTTCCAAGGTGGATTGGGTAAGATTCTTATTTATTGGAAGATCTACTTCAGTCTATACGTATTCATGATATTTTCCACATATTTCCACATATGATATATCATTGTAATCCTTCAAATATTATGTGATGGCAATAATTTTTGATAGATCTATATGTTTCATTATTATTTAGAAACCAAAAGATATCATTGACTTTGAAGTGAATTCACTGTATGGGATTTCTATTTCATTAGTCAAAGTGTTATGGTGAAATAAATCAAATTATCATAAGTCATTGGAGTGAAGTTATTGAGGAGTGGTTAGTGGTCTCACCTCTTTACCAAAAATCATTTTCCGCATGACTTCTTGAGCAAAAAATACTTATGGTGGGATTTTGAAACATCTTGAAACTTTATTTCAAATATTTCTATTATTTTTATTAATTTTCCTCTTTATTTTGTTATATCATGGGAATCCAGAGCAGAGGGGCCATTTTCTGTAAAAAATGCACAAATGTTCAGGGATTTATATTTTTTTGGAATTAATGGATTTTAGTTATAATGTTATAATGGGTTTTCATGGTTCTTCTCATGTTTGAGGAATATCCCAAGTGGTTTGGTGTTTTTTACTAAAACAATATGTTTTATAGTGTGAAGAAGAAATACATGGCATGTAATGGTATTACAAATAGAGAAATGTTTTCCATGAATAATCAATGAGTCTGTATTAGAAAATGAAAGGATTAGACAAGGTTTATTTGGATAATGAAATGTTTTGGTAAATGTTTGGTTTTTGTAAAAATCCCACACATTTTATTTTATTTTTAGGCATCAAGGATTATATGATGTTTAATGGTATTACACACTACGTAATTCTAAGAATTCATTCTTCAAGGGAACCATACAAGTGATTTCTCATTTTATTCATTTTCATCCCTCTTTTATCCCTACTAAAATGGTATCTTGGGTGGATGTGGAGACATCAGATCCTTTATAATTTAATCATTCAGTGATTGATCAAGAAATCTATTGGGTTTAATCTATCAGGGTGATTAATACTTTCTTCTTCTTCATTGAATTTGATCATGGTAGTGCCATTTCATTATTTTATAGGATTTTCTGATATATGGTGATGATTTCTCTTAATTATGTGTAGATTAATTGTGTGATCTTCTTATGGATTCTATCCATTGTGATTTTTGGTGATCTATGTGTTTTTGTGGAGGTATGGGTTGCGTCATCATCATTGAAGGTTTCTTTTCACTAAATTGAATCTATTCTAAGATGTGTGGATTGATTATAGAGAATCTAACAATTTTTTGTTCTATTCCTTATTGGTGGATCCTATTACGTGCATGTGTGAAATGAGATTATGGTAGGTGGGTCCTTCTATAAAATGAATTGGAGAAAATTTATTTTCTTTGTTTTTTATTTTTTTAGAAAATAAAATGACAAAATTGATTTATTGAGTCGTGTCTACAGAAATAGGGCATTGATAAATTATTGGGTGGTCAATGTTGTTGTAAAAGAATATGGTATTTTAATTGTACAGTAAAATTAATTTATAAGATTGGTTATAATAATTGTTTTTGATGAACTGGTTTGAAAAAATAGAATACATGAGAATCCTTGGGTAATTAGGAGGAAGGTGTAGTAAAAAGCCTTGTCCATTGATACTATCTGGGTGTGCACTCATGGGTGGTCATCAACACCCAAGGGATTTTTCCCTATGGATTGGTAGAAACTATTGTGAGTTTCACTTTTTGGGTGTTCCTATTCTATTTAGAGTGGACTAAGATGTTTAGGGGCTTGATTCATGCTATTCTTAATGTCTTGGTATGTGTATCCATACTATCCAAAAGTTTACGAATCCTTTGTATAAAGTGGCATGTGAACCTTTCTTGTACTATTTATGTTTCTAAATCCATTTATTTGATATGATATATCATTGATGAATGGTTTTATTATATATATATATACATATTTATATGAAATTCCTTGAAACTGTTTACCTGGATTATTTTGTAAATTTTGAAAAATGGAAAATTAAATGTTTTTCCATGATTTTTATATAAAAACACTATGTTTTTACCCTCAATTACTTTCATTAAAATTGAGAATGTTAACATTATTATATAAAGACATGTTGTGGAACATCTTGGTTGGATCTTATGGAATCTATTTTCATATACCATGCACACCCTTTCTGCGTTGCATAGACCTTTTTATGTATTTCAATATTGGGAAAGGAAAAGTTTTATAGTTAGGTAGTGAGTTATATATAAGCTGAAATAAGGTATATTATGGGGAGGCAGAGGGTGTATTTATACACTATCACATGGATTAGTGGGTTTCCTATTTTAGTTGTCTATTTATGATTGGACTTTCACTTTAGGATTCTATGACGTTTCTTGAATTGTATCATTTCTACTTTCTTCACTTTAAAATAGAATGTATGTATCTATTTCACAATTAAAATATATTATTTGTATATGTATTCAATTTTGTTTCTTTAGGTAGTGGGAAAAATATCTTTTTGGTTTTTTGGTACTCGAGTGCTAGTTTCCAACCTATTGGGATCGAGAGCGCCCTTTGATTATATGGTATTTCGGGTTGGGTACCAATTTTTTATGGTACATCGGCCTAGTTCTCCACAACAAACCTAGAGGAAACCCGTATCTATCACATGAACCATATCTATGGGAAATAATTGTATCATCTAACACACTAAGACTATCCTCCCACCACAAAATGGAGTTCCTAGTCACATTCTTAATGTACATTCACATCTTCTGTCAATGCTCAACTACAATCCATTCAGGCATATCCACTTGTACTAGGATCCCAAAATAAAATATCCTCCATAAGAACTCATACTCAAGACCACCCAGTGCACCATGTCATCCTATATAGAACCTTATCCCCTAGAGTATATAGTCTTCCGATGGTCTTGATCCATTTTTTTTTATAAATTTAACTTAATATATGTATAGACGTCCCAAAAAAAATCTAATCATATGTACACATGGAATCCTGGATCCCTAGTCCTTGTTCCCAAACCCTAGAAATTATAAACACAAGGACACTCATAAATCAACATGCATATGAAATTGTATCATAGGGTCCAACTTCCTCGAACATTATGAAAACTCTCAACCAAACTACCCCAAGCCACATCCAAGACCGTTCATGCTCTAAGGATGAATCTCATTTCACATGAAATAAATAATAAATTATAAAATTTTATAAATAATTACTAAACTTAAATTAAAAATATAATTTTCCAAAAAAATTATCACATGTAACTGCTTCACTAAAACTACATCTAATGTCCTAAGATGAATCTTCAAGGTCATACTCTTTCCATATTACATGAAATCCCCATCATCCAGACTCGATTCCCCAATTATCCTATAGATTTGAAAAAAAATCCATTGTTTAACTTATCCAAATCATCAAATAACCATGAAAAATTGTAATGTAAGTATAGTGTAGGATTAAATCACCTAAAAACTCTATCCTAATACAAAAAAAACTGACCCCATGCCCTATGGGATTGAAGGGAAGATGTATAAGAAGAGAAGACAACCAAATGGACTTCACCATTAATTAGGTATACCTGAACAAATGAGGGAGATAACCCAAAAATGTTTCTAATCCTTTTTAAAAAAATAACCCCCATGATTCCTTTACATTGTAAAGGAAATATTTTCTCAAAAAGATTATCAGTTCAAACAGTTTTCATGACACGAATCCATCCTACCAAAAGCTGAAGACACTTCCTCTATCATTAATAGAGACATAACTCACACCCAACACCATTTATGGAATGAAATACCAAATAAGTCAGGGCATACTATTAGCGATGCCTCCTTTACAAAATGACTCACCTTCTTCATAACCCGAACTACTATAGAAAAATGATATATAAATGTTGACTACCCCTACCCTACTATGAAGCATCTCAAATAACTAGACCCACCATCTAAGACTATTTCCTTATCCTAAAAACATATTATATGGATTTTCTATTACTCAGATACATGATCCCATTCCCAATTCATGTAACATACCCTTCTCATGATAAAATATTGAATCACCCTTTCAGAACAATGACCCAAATATCCACATGCCATTACATATTCTTCCTAATTAAAGACACTTCCATCATGATTATTTATTAATATTAATTCTATTACTTATATTAGAGTTCAGTAGTATTTTTAAATAAATTATAGGGTATTAGATAAATAGAAAAAAAATCTATTCAGTGTGATGTAGTCAAGTATTTATATTCTTGTAATATAAATTCATATTTTTTTCAAAGTCTTATTAATGCTATTATTTTGTTCCAAGGCCTTATTCGTAGTTTTAATAACTTTCCAGGCATGGTATAACTTGGCATAATAATGTATATCCTTTTAATATTATTGTCAACCATCTATTAAAATATTAACCACATTTATTTCAACAAATTTACAAATAGAAATATGATAAATAATTATAATTGTTAATTATTGGAAAATAAAAATTAAGTAATCAACTATAATATTACATGAGTAAACATGGAGTATAAAAAATTAATGATAGACCAATTTATCAATGTTTTTCATTAAAATTTTAAAAAATATCTCATTATTTTGTTTGGTAAAAATCATTTTATTCATTCAATATTTTTATAAATAATAGTCTAGTATATATGTAAAATTTTTCCCACATATATGATTTAACAAAAACCAAAAAAAATAACAAAAACCCACATAAAAGAACATCCATAATGTAAATTCATATATTTCCCCATTATTTTTCTCCCCCTTTATAGTATCAATGACTTTGAAATAAAAACAAAATATTCATTAAATTTATTTTATTCTCTCCCACCTATAAAATTAATTTCTATAAAGGGGATTTTATGAAAATAACACACCAGAGCCTCAATAGAATGGAAAAATGATTTATTAAACTATAAATGTTGAAATGTATAGTATTATTTAATTGAAATATCCATTCATTTTTCATTGAAATATTATCCACTTTTTTAGGTAATTGAAATTATTAATCTATAAATATTTTTACATGGACTTGAAAATATGGTCACCATCTCTTGATCCACTTTGACAAATTATCGATGTATAAAAATTTGTATACATAGATATCCATATACAAGATAATGATTCAGTATAATTAACAAAAAATTTAGACTCTTATAATCTATTTAATCCTCAATGATATTAAATTATATATTTTATAAAATCCTTTTACTATATAACAAGCCATACAATCATCATTATTATTTCAAAAATTAAATTCTTCATTTTTTTAAACTTTAACTTTCCGATTAACAATTTAAAACACCATATTCATTATTTAAATTAAATGTAAATTACTTTCCATTAATAATTGATATAGTGTAAATGTTATTCAAATTATAATAAACATTAAGATATGATATTATTGATAGGTTCGAATAGTTTTTATTCAATAATATCTAATTGATTCTTCTTGAAATCATTTACCTTATAGTGATCTAAATTCTTATATTTTTTACAATTTTTATGAATCTCACTACTAAAAATCATAAAAATTCAATTAAATATTTGCATAAATTATAAAAATTTTAATATAGTTTCCATAAATATTAATTAATTGGTAACAACATTTTCATAATTCTTCCATTATCTAAATATTATTAACTCCAAATGTTTCTATCATATTTATACTACACTTATTTAATTTATATTATTTATTTCCCTTAAACATGTTCACTACACCTCTTCATGTGGATTATACAAATGTATCCCTAAAACAAAACCCTTTCATCATGTTTCTATAGTGTTTGGAAGAAAAATAAAATCGATAGAAATGAAATTTTTTCATAGAATATATATTATTTTTATTAAATACACATTAATAGTTTTATTTATTTTAAGAAGATACAGAAATCATTCATGTGTGATATAAAAATACAAGATATTATATAATATATTATAGTCATATAATTTGTTTATGTTTACGTACAATAATATATTTTAACTAAAATTTATACTTTCTTTATATGTATGATTTTTGAAATATACCATTTTATTCTATAATATTTATATATTTCTTCAATGTTTTTGCATAATTTTGTATGTCAATGTTACTCATGATCATTTATTCCATTATATGATACATTTAATTTTCAATACCACCATTTATCACCACATATTTCTCAACAATTTTCCCCACATTGTTGGAAGACTTGGTGCATTCATGCATGTGTTTTGAAAAATAAAATTCATTATATGTTAATCAATTTTCTAAAAATTATAATTAATATAATAAAATTAATTCCAATTTTAAATATAATTATATTCAAGGTATTGAAATATATTATGTTCATTACCTTGGGTCATTCTAATTTCATTAATCATCTTTATCAAACAATTTTTTTTAAAAAATAAATTAATCTACACATGTCAGTTTGGATGATCATATCAATATTTTATTCTCCTGGTATAATTTATATATTTTAGAGATTCATGACATAAAATTTCATTTCAATATATTCTCTATTTTAGTTTTATATTCCAATTTAGAAAATAAATTATCGTTTAATGCTTAAAAATATTCTTTAATAATCCCTTATTTAACAACAACTTTTTTAATTAATATATCATCATCTAGGTCACTTTAGGATCTATCATTATAAATTTAATAACATGATTTTTCAAAAGTTTCTCATAATAAATTTCTTGTTTGGAATATAATTTAAACTGTATTCAATCTTCAAGAAAAAACTCATCTATATTATAAATTTAATAGGAATTCTCCTTGAAATTTATTTTGATGAATCTTTACCATCATAATTATCATCCACTACAATTTTCAAGAAATTTGTTAATTTTTTTCCAATATCACCACACATGAATCATTTTAAAATAAATATATTATTGAATTTTCTATTCCATCTAAAAACTATCTTGACAAAAATTAATTAATTTTCTGGAATTTCGTTTCGTTAATATCATAACACATTCCAAATATTAACTCCATATCCACTTATTAAATATATATATTATTTAATAATTTTAAATGTTGTATATATATTTTGTTAAATTTTTATCATCATAACTGATCCTTTCAATATAGAATAAGAATTAATTAAATTATAAAATCAATTATTAAAAAAATATCCCTCACACAATAATTAAAATTTATAAAAATTGAATCAAATTTTTATAACTAAATTTAATGATTCTTCATCACTAATATAGAATAATCACTATTCTTTATAAATCTTATTGTATATCCCATAAATTTTTTAGAATACATTACTATGATTTAATAGACATTATAATTCCTCTAACTCCTATTATTTACTAAATTCCAGTAATAGTTTTTTGATATGATTTTACCTTCAAAAATTTGACTAAATCTACTTCTAATGATTTATATCATATATATGTTGATTTAGAGTGTAAGTAAAATCATCTATCCCATTGAATTGTGAATAATTTTCCTTTATAAAATTGTAATTATGTTTTTATTCCTAGACTTAAATCACTAAAAAAATATTTTAATTATATAGGAGTGATCAAAAAAATAAAAACTACTAAATCAAGTAAAAATAAAATATTATTATAATGAAAAACAATAAATTTTATATATACTTTAGGGGTAAATCATTTAATGTATTTTAAATAATTTTAAATCATTTAAAATAATATCAACCTATGAAACCAATTTGTATGGGTGATAAGTTTGATAATTTAAATTTCTCTATATAATTACATTTAGAATGATTTACATAAATTAAAAATAATTATATGTGCTAAAAATAATCTCAATAAAAAAATTTATATCAAATAGGTTCAACACTCAATTATATAGGATACATGTAGTGGGGGTTTGGCATTGTTGTAAGAAAACTATAATACCACATCATGGTTGGGGTTTCAGAACCCATTCAATGAAGTTATTATAGAAACACTTTAGAGGTAGTATAGTAGAACTGTAGTAGTAGTAGAAATGAATCACTAAGAATAATATATCAGTGGTGGGAACTATTGTTGGAATTATTGCTTTGATAGTAATATAGTAGCTTGGGTAAATTAGTAGTAGTTTTCACTAGAGGGCCTTTAAGCTAGAAATATGGCCCTTTAGGGAAATGTAATGTGCTTTAAAATCACACTGTCCAATGGTCTATGTAATGGGTCTCCTCTAATCTAAAAATACATCCCTTAAAAAAATGGATTTCCTTCAATATTAAGAAAATTGTTGATACATCCATGGGATGGACCTCAATAACTAAAAAATATATTATCTATGATAATTACCATCATGAATAAAAATTAAGAGGGATAATGATGAGAAATAATTGAAAAATTATATTTAGATATCTGTGTTATCATTAATAATGATTATAAGGAACACAATTATATCATAATTTCAAGTATTAAATTGTTTAAACATTATTTAATCATTTAGAAATTTAATTCTAAATATTTAAAGGGATACGTGTCACTCTTTTAAAATTAATTAATTAAATATTAATCCCAAGAGTGATAGGTCAGTTGAAAATTTTGAATCATGAATATTCTCATCAATAATATTTTAAGATTACAATGTAATAAACGTCACTAAAGTTGTAAAAAGATATTTTTTCTTTATTATTATTAAATAAAATTTTCAATTCTTCTTATGAATAGAGTTTTTAAAAAAATATAATCATCAAAACATTGAGTCTCACCGTATTCAACGTACAAAAATATGTGTTACATAATCTCCAAAGAAAATAGAATTATTTGAATTCAAAATAATATATAGTCCTCTTTCCACATTAAAATACATTATAATTTAAATACATGCGTTTTTTGGATGATGTTAGACCATATACTTATCATATATTCTTCTTATATATAAGTCTCTAATCTTGTATGGGTATCTTATTTTCCATATTAAACTACTAAGTATTACATTATAATAGGAATTAAAAATAATACAAGTCATTTAATATGTCTAATAAAAACCAAAAATGAAATTTATAATAAAATATAATAAAAAAATATTAACAACCATGTTTCCCCTAACAGTTATTTCCATTGATGATCAAAAAATTATTTTTTCAACCATATATTAGTGTGTATAACAATAAGGCTAAATCGAATGTACTAACATATTGATAAATCTAATGTATATCATAATTGTTTGTAAATATAACAAATTTCATATATGATATAAAAACACCAAAATTTCACTAGGATCCACCAAATATTTTCTAGAGAAAACTAATACACAACTAACAAATATGTTCAACTATTATAACTCTAGTGGAGGATACTAAAACTACAGAAGTGGAAGTAAGTTATCGCATCCACTATAATATCTTATAAAGCTATAGTTATTTAATAAAACATATTTTATGCTCTTATTAATTTTAATTACAACAATTTCCTTCAATATCTTTCATTAAATTTTAGTCTCTTTCACTACATAAATCTCTCTATCTTGTACTAAAACCACTTACTTATTTATTAAAAACAAATGAAAATTATTGTAGATCTTGTAATGAAGTCCACATATATATTAATATAAATACATTTAATTCATCAATATTGATTTATATATTTCTAATTTTTAGATAAATTCTCTCCACACTTAGGATAAATTTTCCAGGATGGTGGAATAGAGACTCAATATTTATACAAAAATAACTTTATAATTTAAATAATAAATTTAATTCCGTATTCAAATTTTGTTAAAATTCCAGAAATTATTATTATATTTATAGAATGTCTTATAATAGTCAAGTACGTTATAATAAAATTAATATAAATGAATAAAAACTAAATATTAAAACGATTCTTCTTATTTATCCTATGATTTTTTCCATAAAAATGATTTTAAAACCAATAATTTAACAAAGGATCTTGGAATATTATTTAATGTCACCAATAATATATTTAAAATATGTACTAAAATTTAGTGCACAAAAATATTTTAATCATGGAAATCATATTCATCCATTAAAAGAAAATTAAAAGATTTTTTTTATTTTTAGTGAATGTCTATGTAGAAGAGACAGACATATTTTCATAGGATGAACCACATTAGCATCACTATATGTACTAAAATAATCCTTTTTTTGAAACATTGGGATGGATAAAATAGATTATAGTGAAAATAGAGGATTCATACAATTGATATACCCATTAAAAGGCCATAGATTTAATCTCTCTCTATATATTTACATAATGTTTGAGTAACATTTTTCTTTCTATATTTGTTTCTTTGTATTTATCGTTAGACCTAATATATTAAAAATAAATATATTTAGGATAAACCACACTAATAATTACATGGAAAACACTTACAATGCTAACAGATTTTATAACATAAAATGGAAGAAATAAAGATTCATTAATGACATCTATATTACCATATCGAGGGATACCAAATAGTGGAATGAAAAATGAATGTTATGAAACCACTTTTTAGGTGAGTAATAATTGATTTCAATGGTTTTCTTTAGTTTTTAATTGTTTTCAATGAATTTGAAAATTTTTATTCCCTTCAATTTGTTAAATTTGTTATAACGATAATATTGATGGAATGTTCGATTGATGTATCAATGATTAGTAATGATGTCGATGTAGCATAGATAAATGGATGAAGAATAAAGGAAGTTCTCAGATTTTTTATTATCTCAATAATCATATAAATTGTGTTATTTCATTTAGAGGAGATGTGTATCATTCATTTCATGAATTGTGAATCTTATTTAATGTCTATGGGATTTATTGTGATTGTTGATGAGTTGTAATAAATGAAATATTAATGTGATTTGTATATAGGAGTAATATTTATGATCCTTATGAAGTTTCCACAAGAAGATAATGAAAAAATAGATAAATATAGCGAAGAAAATTAGACGGAGATCATTGTATCGAGGTGAGTAGATGGATTGTGTGTTATATGAACTCTTATAAAGTCATCATAACATTATTTTATTATAAAAAATAATTCCAATTTTATATAAAATGTCTATTATATAGATCATGATGTATTATATATTGTACATGAAATGATATAATGTCTATCTGTTAGAGGAAATTACGGGAGAAAACCCAATGAATGTTGACAATGACAATAGATTGATTTGAACAGTCTGAGATGATCAGACTGTAGGTGGACAAACAATTTTGACTCATTACATTCATAGTTATGTAAGATAGATAATGAAAAAAAAATTTATATCAAACCTTGATAATAGATGTTTTATTTTTTGACCAAATATAAAATTATTCATTGATGTGATGCTAGATGAAGTTTAAAAGATGAAAAAACTATCCAAAAGACAGTCATCTCTTATTAATTACAATGGAGATCCTGAGGTTTGGTTATGTATAGTTAAATTCCTAATGATGTTGTGTTATACTTGTACTTAGTGGAACTATGGTTCAAAAACGTTATGAAGTGATGAATAATGGTGTTTTTCAATATGATAGAAAAATAAGAAAATGAGATGAGAAGTAAATTAGATACTAAGAATGAATGAAGAATGCGTTGAAATGGATGCATGTGTTTGAAGGGGGTGTAAATTATATCATATGAACATAAATATCCATCATAAAAAGTCTATAAAACAAGATATATTAAATGATCTGATGAATATTTTCCTATTAAAGTAATTAGTCATAGTAAACAAGTGAAGATCATTAATAAAATAAGTCTTCATAGAAATTCATCAGGCATAGTTTTTTGAGTGAATTTCATAACACTAAAGATTCAAAGTATTTTCATTATATTTTAGTTTATGAAGTTAAAAAAATTGTTTGATATAAATATACAAGTAATGTCATTCCATATAATTTTATAATGAAATATGATAAAGTATAACAGCTGAATATAATAGGGTTCTATGAAGTCATTAGATTGAAGGAGTGGGGATGATCTACGAGGGTTCATCGGATAGGGGAAGACTTATAAAAGTATAACCCTTTAGAAGGGGGAGGAGTTGTTGGAATTTATGTTTGATAGAATTTTATGTGCATATTATATATAGTGTTTTAACAAAAAAATTATCAAATGTAAAACTGTAGTGTTAAAGACTTCAGAGATCATTCTATGAAGTTGTTATTTAAATATATATGACATTTAGAAAATAAATTTATGTTAAAAGTACTATTAGATAAATTTTTTGAAGGTATGTATGTTTTTTTAAAAATTCATTAATTTTATATATATTGAGATGGGAATTTTATGTTTCCATAATTAAAAACCGTGATTTTGATTCTTACAATGAATTTAGAAATTTCGAAAATTAAAATTGATACTATTATATAATTATTTTTCCAATGAATTTTGGTCAAATCCTATATTTTAAATTTTTTAAGGAATCCATATAAATATTGATTCAATTAGGATATTCCAATCAAGAAGTGGGAAGTTCAAATTCAAGTGTGCATATTTCCCAATGTTCTTAATGAAATTTTTAAAATATAAAGTGGATTTTTTACCATGTTAAGGTTTCTTGTATTATTGGTTATGACAGTGAGATATATGGTTTTAAATTTTGTCAGGAAGTAATGTTTCATATGTATGTTTTGAAAACAAAGTCTTCAGAGCTATTCTCATTTGTGTCAATGAATCAGAAGATTAGTTACCGAATAGAGAAAGAGATATCAGACGAAGCATAAGCATCAGATGAACATGATCCGAAGGTAGGGAAGAGTAGGGGATAATGTGAAATATCACAATAAATTTCATTAGATAGACAAAAATATATGGATGGATCATATGAAAAAGTTCTAAATGAAATAATTTCTCATAGAAGATCAACTATAAGTTTGGTATTAAGAAGGCGATTTTTTTTTCGTTCATGTTATAGTTCAAGAATGATTAGAATAATAATTAACTGAAAAAATATGGAACTACTAAAACCAATATATTGTATCTAAATGTGGATTAAATACATGATTCTACAAATAAAATATTGTAAAATGATGATGATTTCCAATATAGGAAGCACAAATAAATAACATGGATTAAAAAGTTGGACTGGGTTATTACCAGTATATGGATTCATGATTACTTTCATCTTCACACCAAAATTTAATGAAACCAAACATAGGATAAGTATTTTTTATATACATATAACTATAAAAATTCATCACATTATAGTGGAGAAACAGTTCACTGGTCATCACAATATGCAATATGGAAATGGTACTATTATTAAGTAGAGAAATATATAAAAAAATTTCTGAATCATCATTTACATGATTTAATATACATATATATGATAAGGAAAATATAATATGATAATATGGATAATAATTTTTCTATGAGGTAGTGTGATAAAAACATATAATTTTTCAAAACAAAAACTCAATCATTAATTAACCCTCCTTAGTTTTGAGTATATCTTAATGTATTCATCTAAATTGCAATCAAAGGGTTTTTCCTCCTCTTTTGTATTGTTATGATTTCATTCTATTTTCTATATTAAAAATTAAGTGATCTTTTAGTAAGAACATAGTTATATCCAATATTAATTATACTTTTACTAAGACCATGATTAAATGGAAAATTAAAGATAAAATAAATACTAAGATGAAATCCCTTTTATCCAAAAAAAGAGGATATATTAGATTATACATTACATGATAATACTAAAGATATATTTGGAATAGTATTCAATGAAAAGGTGGTTCCACCAACCAATAATGAGATGAAAAACATCCCTACCTCTAGTGAATCAATAACTTCATGTGATAATCATGTATGTGAAAATTATTTTATAAATTTTCCCCATGAAAATAAATATTTCCATAGGTATAGATGATGATATATCTAGAAATTCTATTGATATACATGTTATTATATTATATGATAATCAGAAATACATTACCATATAAATATTATCTATTATTTCTGTATCCTCTTAATATAATCAAGAAGATATCACCCAATAAGAAGAAGAAGCAGATGACATGGAGAGGTCATCACAATTTATTTTTTTTGAATTTTTAATGCTCTCTAAATTGGTTATATCAATTAAATAATGAAAGGTGGGGAATAAAATTTACTCCTCAAAATAAGAATAAAAACCTCTCGAATTTGTTGATGAAAAATATTTAGTCATAAAGACTCTATAATTGAAGACCCATGAACTTGAAGAGAAGTTAAAATTTTTCATTGAGGTCCAGGATTTGAAATAAGATGTAAAATCTATTAATATCAGAGATCATGAATATTTATTACAAAAAATCTTATTGTTTCATGAACAGTAATATGAAATATTGATGACTGAGTATGAATAAAAAGTTATTATAATTTAAAAATACCATTAATATTCGATGTCTATAGTTGGAAATTAGGATTTTAATCCTAAATAAATCATTTTAACTCATTAAAAATGGAAAAATATCTTCTACTGAAAAATTTTCATTTGAGGATTCTAATTTTAATATACCTCCAACATATAAAATTAATATCATGAATTCATTTAATGATCCATCTTAAGTATATTTAAATAAAGATGTGAAATCTATACCTTCTTCTAAAAAAATTATAATTTGTTATGAATAATGTAGGTTACTAAAAAATATATATACAACAATTATGGAATAATGGTTATAATAATCCTACCACCATTGATAGGGTTGATATGAGAAATTGTATGGAAGATGGTTCCCCATGAATATCCCAACAAGTTTGAAATAATTCCTAAAAACATCTTATTATTGATTTGTAAAGGCAATGGTTTGTGGATAAATATTAGTGGCACTACAGATTCTAGAATTTTGAATTATATTGTAGGTACAATCTTATAAATGAAAATGCATATACGAAGAACATTCTGAGGGGATGCAAGGAGAAAATGAGGAAGAAACATTAAAAGGGTTATAAAAATTAAATTACATTGATAGTATCTGTAAATATTTAAAAAACCTATGATTTTGGTAACGATTATTGAAAAAATAGTGCATGATCTTATTGACATGTATCTAATGATATTAAGAAATGAATAGCAAAAAAAATTTCAAGAAAGAATAGAAAGTTTTTTATTAAGAAGAATAACTTTGTAAGAAAAAGTTATTCTAAGATTAATCATGGAAGGAATGATAAGAATATCTTGTATTTTATATCCAAGAAGTTTAATAAAATTGGGTCATCCCAAAGAACAAATAAATATGATGATACTAAAAATCATCCATGTATAAAACCAAAAAATACTCCCATTGTGCCTAAAAATATTATGGTTATCTGGATAAGAGATGCAGAAAAAATGTAGAAAATGGGAGAAGAAGAATACAAGATAGTGAATAAGGAAAATAAAATATTCCACGTGATGAAGATGATGTAAATAAGATATAATCAATAGAATATATGTCATGTAATAATGATTTTTTATTTGAGAGAATTAATAATGTTGGATAAAGTGAAAAATGTTGTTTAACAATTGTGCCAAAATAAAAAGTAGTCCTTAAAGGATTATGAATGCATCATCCATGATGGATATTAAGAAGAAATGTTGACAACAAAAATACAAATCAAATTTGAGAATAACCATGATTTCATAATACGAGAAATGTTTTTTTTTCATATTATAAAGCATGAAGACTAAAGAAGATAGATAAAATTGTATAATAAAACTATCATAACCTCGTTCATAAAATTAATCAAGATGGGAAGCACCACCTCATTTCCTTAATCCTTGTGTATTTTATTTATTGTTTTATAACATGAAATTGAGGGTGAGTCATGATCTGAGCGGGATAAGCTAAGATATAGAAATAACTATCGGCCACAGATAACATTTGTTAATGAATTTCTCATCTTAGAATGATTCCTATGTATCATGACCGGAAAAATTCTATGAATATCAACCATGATGAAATTGAATTGGTTTCAGTTAATACATGGGGGAAAAGTAAAATAAAATACCATTTTTATTCGATTATACATTTTTAATTCCAATGGAAAACATAGATAATGATTCCCCTAAGTGAAGATGTGAGAATTTTTAAACGAATAGAAAACCACATAAGAAAGTTTAAGAATATTCATTTCACAAAATAATGTTTCTAAACCATATTTATTAATGAAATCATTATATATAAATAACATAAAGAAGGTGTTGTTGAGGAAGAGACAAGTAATGTATAATGAAGTTTCTTCTTTAATAAATATTTCAATTAAATTTGATTATTGTAGAATGTTCATCATATAAATTCATTTATAATGGCATGCCTACTTAAATATGTCTTGTATGGTTACATAAAATTAAATTAATAACACAAATGTGATAAATTTAGTTAATCAATGGAGTATGAAATATTGATGTATGATTGTACTCCGAGGCCACTAATTCTGTTAGTGGTCCTTGACTATTTTTAAAACATTTTTTTCAAGTGAGAGTAGGTATTATAAGTTAATATATCTTAGAATATTTTTATATCTAAATTGGTATCTCCATATTTTATAAAAGATGACAATAAGTGAATTTTTTGTAAGATATTGTAATGACCCGATCTGTTATAAATAGAATTCCCTTTTTGATTGAATTAAACTCCCTATTATTGTAATAGAAAACATATTCAATTTCGTAGAATAATATATCCCACCAGATTTAAAATAATTTTATAAATCCTAACAATTGATAAAATTTCCATTTAATAGTGATCAAAATATTGGTATAAATATATGTTCTTGATTATTCCATTTGCACGAGGCTGAGGAAGTGAAGCCCTCAACTAGTAGGATAACACCCTATAAATCACATCAATCAGATACTAATAGGGAGCTTGAATAACTTGGATTTTTTCTTAGCCCATACCATTTAGTGATACTTCATATAAATCATTACAAAAACCATTTATGATATGAGTTCATGCTCATCCAAATCACATCTCAAACCATGTACAAAAACCACCACAAGAAAATATCATTATGATGTACCTTCCCACAAAGTTTTTTTTTGTTGTAATTAAGGGATATGTATCGATACCATAATAATATAAATATGTATATTTTATTTTCAAAAATATAATTATTATATTTACATCTTATTTTTTTCAATTTTAAATGAATTAAATATTGATAAGATAAAATTAAAATTAATTTTTTTGGGTAAAATTAAATTTAAATTAAGACATTAATTTTATTTTTGAAATCATGAATTCTAAAAATAAATGATAAATTTATAATGAAGTATAATTAAATATTTTTTATTTAATATAAATGATAATTAAATTTCTATGAAACCACATGTTATTTTTATAAGGGTTCGAAAAAATCTATTATTAAAAAAAATCTCCCACAAAATATTGATTATATTTAAAAATATAAAATTAAAATATTTAGAAAATTATTTTCATAAAATAAATAATTTTTTCCAAATAGCATGTCAAAATTTTCCAACAGTTAATTTTTTATAATTTTCAATGACTGTTGAATTATCAGGTTAAAAATATATACGGTATAATTATAAGGTGCGTATTATGATATAATAATGTCCCAAAAGGGATGTAATAAATTATATAAATAGAATAATAGAGAAAATATATGTTTGTTAATAAAAATTATGTGTTTTTTTGTTATTTTATTAGTTCTCTAATGCCTTTATGAATCCTTGAAAACCTATATTTTATTAAATAGTTATAAAACCAATTCATTATAAACATGACTCACTTATAAATCTCCAAGGGTAATAATTTAATAATTTTTTCTCTTTTACATATAGAAAAAATAAAATCACATAACTTTTTCAGAAACCCTTGGATAAAATTTTTGAATCACCATCTGATGGTAATAGATCCTCCCTTTCTTTTCATTATTAAAGAACCTTATTTATTATAAGGAAAATTATATTCCAACTAATATTTATTGTATATGGTCTTAAATATCCATATTAATTAACAAATTATTTACTGTTGATTAGTGTGACCTTTAACGATAATTAATCCCTCCCATTATCCCTTATATACCTCGTTACATAGTTGAATTTATCACTAAATTTTTTTCATGCCATATATTTCTTCAATAACCCTCCATGTCTCATGCATATTAATTCCAAAATTTTTATTCTGGATTATGTAATTACATATCCATAATAATTTAATTTTGTTTAAGCTGAATATAGACCCTGATTCTCTCTCAATGAAAAATTGTATGAATCATTATGTAATATTATTACACTGCTAAAATTTTAATGTGATTTTCCATTCCAAACATTTGTGAGGTGTATACCAACACCCAATTCCAATAAAGAATATTCACCTCGTTTTTACTATACATCATTAATAGGTGACATACATTTATATAACCCACAATCATTAATCATTTTGGTAAATGTGATGAATTATGTTCTTTTTTATATGATCTATATGGAACACTAATGCATGTACATGATAAGATTAAGATTGGTTTCCCCGGATATCACTCCAATTAATTTGGAAACCTCTTAGCCATATATGATTCCATGTTTGGTGCATGATATTTTATCCTAAGAATAGTATGTTTTCATGTCTTGGTGGGTATCATAGAATAATGCTTATATTTTGATCTTTAACCTTGTTTCCACATTCCCTTGTCACAAATTTTTTATCATTATACATCAGGACTCCTTGATATAATTTAAGTTTCTCACCCATTTAATGTGATATTTAAATACATATTTTCCAACATCTAATAAGTACTTCATGTAATACATTGTTTATTCACATTCTGAGATTTATAACTCACCCATTTATTATGTGTCTTCATATTTTATCCTATATAGTTATAACCATGATTTAATATTATGAGCCTGTTAAGGAATTTTTTGATATTGATGAGATACGACATGATTGATGTTTTCATTTAAGTTACCTAATTACCCAAAGACACTAGAATAGTAATTATCCAATGGTGTATTACATGTATTCTTATTTAATAAATCTTGAGTGATTTTTTAATAAAAACATGGGTTCTCAAAATTTGTATCAAGGTAAATAGTGGTTATTTGATCACTGGGAACTCACATATGTGTGATTTAGACAATGAATGGATCTCCACCCATTGGTATATGGATATAAGGGATTCCACCAAGGTTCGTGGTGTATCCCTTCCAAGAGGTGTAGATTTTTTGAAACCATGGCCTTCTATGCATGATTTGGAGTATGGTTTGTGTTTGTTGTCAATCCTCAGTGGATGTTCAGAATGTGTACCAACAAAGAGATCATACAGTTGAAGCAGACAACTGTATTGAAGGTGGAGAAAATTGTTTTTGGAAAAGAGACTTGTGCAACGTGTACTTGAAGGAGAGGAAACTTGCGTGCCATATGTTTTTCAAGATCAGATCATTGGAAAATGGAAAAAGGGTAAGGGCCGCGCAAGTTTTGGGCTGGTCACGCATGTGACCTGCGCGCCGTGAAGATACTTGCGCACAGTTGCCTAGGAGGATTGGAATCTTGCGCGTCTATTGTTTTTCAAGATTATAACATCAAAATATAGAAATGGAAATAAGGTCGCACAATTATTTCTGTGGTCGTGCAAGCGAGTAGTGCGATAGAGGCTAGGGAGGATGAGCTGCGCGCCAGAACCTGCGCGCCGACGGAAGACTTGCCCGCCACCGTGCAGGGGGTCCAGTTTGCCTAAAAATAGAGGGCCACACCTCCTCATTTTTAATGAAGTTATAGACTTATATATTTTTCTAGCTCTCATCGCACAAGTAGTTGAGTCGCGCAAGTGGTTGTGGGGTTGCGTAAGTAGAGACTGCGCACCGGTTGTTGGCTGCACGACCAAGGTGGTTGGGGAGTTGAAGGCGCAACATCGCGAAAGTTCAGAGTTGAAAGAGGAAGTGTCATGCAAGTGGGTTGGTGTCACCTTCACGCTGAATTTGTACAACGAAAGTTACTTGCGCGCTGAGATTGAAACTTGCGTGCCGTGCATGGAGAAGCGCGCTAGGGTTTTTAAAGTACATTTGTCCTTTTGAAGCTGCACAAAAGCTAGAAGATCTCCCGGTACCCTCAGCGCAAAGTGAGATTCATCTTCTATTGAGAATTGGACTTCAATAGAGAATCTACATACAAATGAAGATACATTCTTATGAAATGATGAAGAGACCTTCACGTCTATAAACTGAGTGTGAGTTCACCAAGGGCAGTGAGCCAGGGGGAGTCAACGGGAGTGACCCGAGGGAAGCAGTGAGCTATCCCTGAACCATTGTAAAGGCAGTGATCCTAGGACAGAGTGACTATGACTGAACCTTTTTAATCCACAGCTAGTGAAGATTTTTGGAATTTGGTACGACCAACAACTTGTCAGCGTATGCTCCTTGGACATATCCCTTAGTGGTGAACCTAGTAAAAAGTGATGTGTTTTCTCTGTGCATGTGAATGATTTCTTTCTGATCTTATTCATCTTATAGGTTCAACAAGTTCCTACCAACGTGGGAACAAGATCCGTCATATTAAAAGAAAAAAATTTCACCCTGATCCACCCCTCCCCTCTCAGGGTGTCCCGGGGTCCTTCATGTGGTATCATAAGGTAAAGGTTGCTGGTGTTGAATCTGTCCTTTATCATCATAGAGAATGCAGTCAATGTCAGGGGAGTCCCTCACTTCGATTGAAGTAATTTCCAGATCTGGAAGAATAGAATGAGATCTAATCTAATATCTCTTGGAATGGAAGTTCTTTTTTCAACTGTGCAAGGAATACAAGTCACTGATCCAATAGGTCTGGCTATGACTGAAACAGATAGGAAAATTATTGATGCAGATGCTAAAGCAGAAAATGCACTCACTACATCCCTTTCTGATCAGATCTACCTAATGGTGATGAATTTCACCTCATCAAAATTAATGTGGGATAATCTCGAGAATATTTATGAAGGAGATAGAAAAGTAAAGGAGGCGAAACTACATGTGCTACACAATCGCTTTGATGATCTGAAGATGCATCCAGATGAGAATGCAGACTCATTCGTCAATAAAATTACTAAAGTGGTTGGAGCAATTCGGGGTCTTGGAGAATAAATCAATGACATTGAAATTGTAAATAAAATATTAAGAAGACTTCCACCTCTGTACAATGAAAAGGTGTCAGCTCTTGAGGAAAGAGATCATTCCAAACTTTCTTTGGATGATCTACTGAGAAGCTTGGTAGCATATGAAATAAGAATCAAACTAGAAGATGCTACAACGCCTGTGATAAAGGAAATGGAATTCAAGGCCATGGATAACTTGAAAATCACAGAAGATAGTAGTGGTTAAGATGAAGATGAAAAAGAAATTCTTTCACTCATTTCAAAGAAGTTCCAGAAAGGAAAAGGGAAATTCAAAGGGAAGTTACCTCTCACATGTTTTAGTTGTGGAAAAGATGGCCACATTGCCACCCAGTACTCAAGAATGATCAATGATGAATGTAACAGCCCGAGATTTTATGAAAAATATTCTTTTTTATTTCACTAATGTCTTGTGTTGTACGCTACACCAAAAGTAGCTTGCACAACACACATCCTTGACTTGCCTTGCATTACACGCAATCGCGACCTTCCTCGATAGCATGTGTAGTACGCAATAACGAGTTTCACTAAACAGCGATATGCTATTAAAATGTTATTAAAACTAGCCGTTATGAATAGTAATAACCACTTTTTGAAATTTTTTAAATTTTATTTTTCAAAATGGATTTCATTTTTGGATTCGGAGTATCGAATTTAGCCTAAGGTGAAATTTTGGTACATTTCGGATAACTTTCATATTCTGATGAATAGTGAAAATTACTAAATTTTAATTAAAAACAACTTTTTTAATCGAAATAATTAATAGTGATAAATTATTAATTTGAGTGTTTTTAAAGTATATTTAGAATATATTTTTACAATTCAATACAATGTTGGTCATTGGATGTAATTTCACATTTACACCAGACATAAACAAGTGTCAATCTTTTGATAGATATTGTTTCTTAAAAACACGCTATTTGTTTTAACACCGGGATTTAATTATAAAATTAATTAATGCAACTTATATGTTATGAATTTGGTAAATTAGACTTCATTTTTGAATTTGTAATATGAAATATAGCTTAGGATGAAATTTTGGCATTGTTCTGAAAAACATCAATTTTTGATGAATAGTGAAACTACTAAGTGGTAGTTAAAAAAATTAATTTCTTCATAAATCTTAATTTTACCGCTTCTGTGAATGGAATTTTAAAAATCCGAGAGACACGATTGATGTCAGTAAGTAAAATGTGGTTCAATGAGATGAAAATAATTTTTGGTGAATAGTAACTTTTTACTTTTATTTACCACGGTTAAAAGTAAATAGGGTAATTAAGGGTAAAAATGATATTAATATTACCCTAACACATGTACAAATCCTATTGGACAAGTGTATCTCGATCAAAAACAACCTTAAGTGTAAAATATTATCATTTAGGCCCACTTGGATTAGATTGGGACATTTATTATTATTTAATTCAAAGAAGAGTTAAAAGAGTTAAAATCAAAGTTTATTTACTAAAACATTTTTAATATGGGTTTATAAATAAGATAAATTATATTATAAATATTCATTAGAAATATAAAAAGATTTCCTACATAATGATATTTTATTTATAATTTTTAGACTTCAAATAAATTAATATATTTATGACACAACGATGATGCAGTAATTACCCTTTTAAGGAAATATTAACATAATTGATGTTATAAATGCTCAAATAAATGTAATTTGAGACTTTTTATGAATTCCACTAATTTTCTAGGTTACTATTATATATTAGTGTTGATTTAATCAACTTTTTTCTAACATATAATCCTGTTATGACTTTCACAAAAATCATATATCAAATAGTGTCAAAAATGACACAAAATAGTTTTTAAATCAAATATTATATTATTAATTGTTATTTTATTCCTAAAAATCTAAGGTTCGGAAAAATGACTTAGATAAGGATATATGTATTATTAATAAATAATTTGGGGTTCGTTTGGCATGTTATAGTAAGTATATTAACCATATAGTGAAAGAAAACAAAAAGACACGGTAAAAGTTAAATTATTTAACTTAGAATTAAATCTAATTGATAAGGTTAAAATAATACCTTAAACTTGTCTAAATCTTATTGGTTGATAGGATTTCGACCCATCACCACTTTATCTCCGAAATAAGACCCTTTGGAACCATTATAAACCGATTTTTACTTTAATATAAAATAATATTTTGAGGTATTCCTAAGGTGCCCCTCTCCTCCCTTATAAAAGGACACCTCCTCCCCCTTCCTCCTCACACCAATTTGAGCACTCAAGCTCGGCCAAACTCTGCCAAAATCCTTTCTCCACTTCCCTAGAATAATCCTAGAGGTCCTGGTATTCTTCAAAGACCAATCTTAGTTCCCTAAGTGGAGGATTCAAAGAGGCGTTTCAAAGAAGAGGTAATAACCATTACCGATCTTTTCAATTTCTTTCTTCTTCAACTTCTTCTTCTTTAGTTGTTTCATAACAAAGTAATAACATCAGTATTACTTACATAATGATATGTTATTATAAATATGAAACAACCCTAATTCACCTTCTATCCATCCTACGGAAAAAATGAAATCACCGTGCGTGCGTACGTACAGAATACCGTCTCCACACCGTGGTGTAATCTATTTTCCACCACCACCTTTCAAGTATGGGTATAATGGTTTAATGAGTAACTATATATGATTATTATAAAGTGATATTGATACTGAAATAGTATAAATACACTTCAACGCAATTCCACGACCATGGGAACGATATCATCGCTCGTGCGTATGTACGGACGACCGTCTCCACGACGCGATGAGATTCATTCTCAATGATTAACCATTAATGAATGATTATAAAGTATATATAATAAGTACTAATGAAATATATTACCTAATAATGATACTGTAATTATTTATATTTATATGTATGTCATCTACTTAATTCCATTCAATTCAATAAGGAAACGAAAACAGCGTTCATGCGTACGTACGGACTACCGTCTCCATGAATGGTGTATTTCTTTCCATTTACTGATTTATTATATATGTATATTCTGAATATATATATATAAATCATGTTTTATATTCTGGAATTAAGTAATCATGATCTAAGTAATCATATGAATAATTACAAGTTAAAAACACAAACGACAAATGAGACGATTTTACCCAAAACGCTACTTTAACAAGAATTTACAAAAGAACGGGTAATATAAAGTCATAAGTGGACCATATATGATATAATAACAATGAATATGATTCTGGAATAAGTCAATAACATGATTTAAATCATTATACAGGAGGTTCAGACACTTACGAAACAAATCGGACCTAAGGTAAGGGAAATATCACAATCTCATTTTTATCCGAGATTGTTTATTCGTAAGTATTTACTGGGGTGTATTTTATCATCCACATCCATATTTCATCAATATGTAATATTATTTCCATCCACCTACAATTGTTTAAATCCATTTTTACCCTTCGGTGAGTTTTAGTAATATGTATGAAAGGAATATTTTTTCGTTTTTCGTACGAGGTACTTTTTGACTTTTCCGACAAAAGTACGAAGAATGTTTTTTTAACTTATACGGAACGAACGGATTTTTACTGTTTTATAAAGCATTATTTTCATGAAGCTTCCTCTAAAAGATTTCATGACTATTTTCAATAAAATCTCTTTCTTTTAAAATTGCATGATGTTTTGTGAAAAGAAATTGATTTTGAAGAAGAAAGGATATTTTCCTCAAGAATTCAATTCAAGTGTATCATCAAAATTATTTTCCATCTAAGATAATAAAGGATTCTGTTTCTATCCATATTTTTACATTTATTTGACTATGTTGTGATGGAATTATGTTTATGAATTCCTTTATCTTATATGAATGGTTTTATGATGTCATGTTGTTTAAGAATCCCATTTTTATTACATGGGTTACGCTATGATGTATGGTTTATGATTATGTGGAACACATAAGAAAAGATTCATTATAAGATGGGTGGGACCTATATATCCCTCCAATGCATTGGGTAAAGATTTTATATCTCATGAGATAGACAGAGCTGGAACGGTAGGTTATACCGGTTCAGTGAAACAGGACTGAAACGAGGGTTACTCGATTCAGAAAGGGACTTTGTCCACTAAGATAGTCTTGGCAATGAGTCTTGACTAACAAGAAATGATTCTCTATGATTATGTGTGAATGCCACAAAGTTTCAGGTTTTATGTTATGATTATTGTGATTACATTTCACTGCCATGATTTATCCCATGTTATGAAATTATGCTCTCTTTTGCAGGTTAAGATTTCCAGAATGTTATGTTCTTATGAATACGATGTGATTGATATTTCTTTTTTTTACCCTTACTGAGAATTTGAGCTCACCCTTATATGTTTTCTTTTCCCCAGGATATAAAGAAAGGTTTTAGGTAAAAAAAGGGAAGATCTTTATGGGAGATATTGAAGATCTTTCACCACGATTAGAAGATTATGTTCCGAGTTTCCAAAGACACTAAACTATTACGATCCTTGTGTGTGTGTTTTGTTATGTACCAAGTATTCCACAAAATTAATGTAATGTACATGTACGATAAGCTTCGGGTCTCTACAGTTGGTATCAGAGGAAAGGTTTAGTCAACATTTGGAAACTAGGATGCGAAAACATTAGTGAGATCCCTAGAGATATTTCTAAGGTATGTCTAGGGATGTCCCTAAGGATAGGTATACGTATAGGATATAGTCCTAGAACTATGGTAACGATATTATATTAAACCTAAGATGTTAGATATTGAAGTTACTCCCCCTTTATTATGATTTTTTCCTCTAACACTATTCTTTTTGGGTTTTAGAAAATGGCTGGAAACAATATGATTCACGATAATGGAGGATATGATGGACAATGGAATGATATTCTTCATAATGAAATGGGATTTGGAAGTCCAAACATAATTATTATTCCGAATCAGCAATCTCATAATATGATCAATAAAGTAAAATTTGGTAAGTTTCCTGACTCGGCTAATAAGAGAAAGCTGGAGTTTCATGATGATCATAGAGGAAAGAAAGTTCAATTTCCCCTATGTAATTCATGTGGGAAGAGGCATCAAGGAGAATGTTTCAAAGGAACTGGAAGATGCTTTGGGTGTGGAAAAGAAGGACACAAAGCCAGTAAGTGCAAAGGAAAAGGTTCAGTTAACACCAGGGATGAGGATAATGGTATTGCTACGACATCAACAATGGTTAAATGTTTTAAATGTGGAATGTACGGGCATTATGCAAACCAATTCCCTAAGGGAAAGTCTCATGAAGAGAATCAGTATGGTCGTATGGGAAGTATTTATGTTGATGATGATGAAGAGACTACAAATGATATGTGAGATGAAAGAATTGTTGAATCTTGGACAATGGTTTAAGAATGTAGTGAAATGATTACATGTTTATCATGTGTAATGTTGGAATAACGAGACATCTAAGGATTGTTAAACTATTTTCTTTCCTTGAGTTTTGAAAGTGTATGATTAATGTTACCAGTATCCATGGAAGGTTATTCAGATATTTTTGGAATGTAGATGATATGCGCATAATGTAGGGATAAGGAGAAAATTAAATGTTTGATAGTATTCATGAGCTCATGACTGATATAAGGAGAAGGTTATATTATGGTTTGAGTATATAGAGTTTTTGGATTTTGGTATGTTGAAAGTGTTAACTTTTAACAGTATTCATGATTTCACTAAGGTTCAATGGGTATTAATTCTTCAAGAGAATACATGATTAAGGCCTTTGAATGTTTGGAATGTGACCAACAAGACATATCTTATGATATATGGGGATCAACGATAGTATTAAATCTCTGGTAATCGTTTTCACTATATTATGAGAGTGGACTGCAGTATTATGGATAAGCCTAAAGATTAGAATGGATTATGTTGGAAATAAGTTAGTATTGTTTAAGGATAGAAGTTTTTTCGTTATTATTGATGGGATGTTATAGTAATATAGTTTTAGAAAAAGGACAACCTGCAGGACGGGCGACAGCCCATCGCGTCGGACAAGGCTGTGGGAATCGAACCCACAACCGAAGTGCAACTGGCCTTTATCACCTACCACTGGCCTACAGGAAGTCCCTGTTTAGTAGAAACTAGTTTTATTATATTAAGCAGTATGATACATGAAGTATAAGTCCATTTTAGGAACCATATGTGATTAATCTCACTATAGATCGACTTATGTATATAATTTTTGCTAACCTTTTGTTTGAGACAGATGGAATGACCCGTCATTCTATCACATGATCTGCTAACACTTCACGAATAACAAATTCAACTTCATTTATTTAAGAGATGAAGTGGAAATTGTTCAAGGCACGAACAACAGTGAGATTGTACCAAAATAAAGTAAGTATTTAATTCTAATTCAAATTCTTCATCTTTAGGGAAACGATCTAGAAAACCAAAAATGTTGTCCTAGTGCTCTTATATCTGATTAATCAGATGGTACCTTAGATCGTCACAAATTTATGGATTTGCGATTGTTGGATTTTCTATTGCCATATTTTCTACCACTCTCCATCAGAACATGATGGTTAGATTTTCTTCCATATCCATATTTTCACCTATGTGGAAACCCAGTGATTAGTTTATTTGGGTAATCGTTACATTTCATAATTTAGTTTTTAAATCCAAGTTTTGGTATTCCTTTTTACGATGTGGGTTTCTATTAAAGAAAATTTTGAATAGTAAACTATTTATAACCCCGACGAATTTCGAGGGCGAAATTCATTTTAAGGGGGGTAGAATGTAACAGCCCGAGATTTTATGAAAAATATTCTTTTTTATTTCACTAATGTCTTGTGTTGTACGCTACACCAAAAGGATCTTGCACAACACGCATACTTGACTTGCCTTGCATTACATGCAATCACAACCTTCCTCGATAGCATGTGTAGTACGCAATAACGAGTTTCACTAAACAGCGATATGCTATTAAAATGTTATTAAAACTAGCCGCTATGAATAGTAATAACCACTTTTTGAAATTTTGTAAATTTTATTTTTCAAAATGGATTTCATTTTTGGATCCGGAGTATCGAATTTAGCCTAAGGTGAAATTTTGGTACATTTCGGATAACTTTCATATTCTGATGAATAGTGAAAATTACTAAATTTTAATTAAAAACAACTTTTTTAATCGAAATAATTAATAGTGATAAATTATTAATTTGAGTGGTTTTAAAGTATATTTAGAATATATTTTTACAATTCAATACAATGTTGGTCATTGGATGTAATTTCACATTTACACCAGACATAAACAAGTGTCAATCTTTTGATAGATATTGTTTCTTAAAAACACGCTATTTGTTTTAACAGTGGGATTTAATTATAAAATTAATTAATGCAACTTATATGTTATGAATTTGGTAAATTAGACTTCATTTTTTAATTTGTAATATGAAATATAGCTTAGGATGAAATTTTGGCATTGTTCTGAAAAACATCAATTTTTGATGAATAGTGAAACTACTAAGTGGTAGTTAAAAAAATTAATTTCTTCATAAATCTTAATTTTACCGCTTCTGTGAATGGAATTTCAAAAATCCGAGAGACACGGTTGATGTCAGTAAGTAAAATGTGGTTCAATGAGATGAAAATAATTGTTGGTGAATAGTAACTTTTTACTTTTATTTACCACGTTTAAAAGTAAATAGGGTAATTAAGGGTAAAAATGATATTAATATTACCCTAACACATGTACTAATCCTATTGGACAAGTGTATCTCGACCAAAAACAACCTTAAGTGTAAACTATTATCATTTAGGCCCACTTGGATTAGATTGGGACATTTATTATTATTTAATTCAAAGAAGAGTTAAAAGAGTTAAAATCAAAGTTTATTTACTAAAACATTTTTAATATGGGTTTATACATAAGATAAATTATATTATAAATATTCATTAGAAAGCTAAAAGGATTTCATACATAATGATATTTTATTTATAATTTTTAGACTTCATATAAATTAATTTATTTATGACACAACGATGATGCATTAATTACCCTTTTAAGGAAATATTAACATAATTGATGTTATAAATGCTCAAATAAATGTAATTTGAGACTTTTTATGAATTAAACTAATTTTCTAGGTTACTATGATATATTAGTGTTGATTTAATCAACTTGGTTCGAACATATAATCCTGTTATGGCTTTCACAAAAATCATATATCAAATAGTGTCAAAATTGACACAAAATAGTTTTTAAATCAAATATTATATTATTAGTTGTTATTTTATTCCTAAAAATCTAAGGTTAGGCCAAATGACTTAGATAAGGATATATGTATTAATAATAAACAATTTGGGGTTCATTTGGCATGTTATAGTAAGTATATTAACCATATAGTGAAAGAAAACAAAAAGACACGGTAAAAGTTAAATTATTTAACTTAGAGTTAAATCTAATTGATAAGGTTAAAATAATAACTTAAACTTGTCTAAATCTTATTGGTTGATATGATTTAGACCCATCCCCACTTTAGCTCCGAAATAAGACCCTTTGGAACCATTATTAACCGATTTTTACTTTAATATAAAATAATATTTTGAGGTATTCCTAAGGTGCCCCTCTCCTCCCTTATAAAAGGACACCTCCTCCCCCTTCCTCCTCACACCAATTTGAGCACTCAAGATCGGCCAACCTCTGCCAAAATCCCTTCTCCACTTCCCTATAATAATCCTAGAGTTCCCGGTCTTCTTCAAAGACCAATCTTAGTTCCCTATGTGGAGGATTCAAAGAGGCGTTTCAAAGAAGAGGTAATAACCATTACCGATCTTTTCAATTTCTTTCTTCTTCAACTTCTTCTTCTTTAGTTGTTTCATAACAAAGTAATAACATCAGTATTACTTACATACTGATATGTTATTATAAATATGAAACAACCCTAATTCACCTTCTATCCATCCTACGGAAAAAATGAAATCACCGCGCGTGCGTACGTACGGAATACCGTCTCCACACCGTGGTGTAATCTATTTTCCACCACCACCTTTCAAGGATGGGTATAATGGTTTAATGAGTAACTATATATGATTATTATAAAGTGATATTGATACTGAAATAGTATAAATACACTTCAACGCAATTCCACGACCATGGGAACAATATCATCGCTCGTGCGTACGTACGGACTACCGTCTCCACGACGTGATGAGATTCATTCTCAATGATTAACCATTAATGAATGATTATAAAGTATATATAATAAGTACTAATGAAATATATTACCTAATAATGATACTGTAATTATTTATATTTATATGTATGTCATTTACTTAATTCCATTCAATTCAATAAGGAAACGAAAACACCGTTCATGCGTACGTACGGACTACCGTCTCCATGAACGGTGTATTTCTTTCCATTTACTGATTTATTATATATGTATATTCTGAATATATATATATAAATCATGTTTTATATTCTGGAATTAAGTAATCATGATCTATGTAATCATATGAATAATTACAAGTTAAAAACACAAACGACAAATGAGACGATTTTACCCAAAACGCTACTTTAACATGAATTTACAAAAGAACGGGTAATATAAAGTCATAAGTGGACCATATATGATATAATAACAATGAATATGATTCTGGAATAAGTCAATAACATGATTTAAATCATTATACAGGAGGTTCGGACACTTACGAAGCAAATCGGACCTAAGGTAAGGGAAATATCACAATCTCATTTTTATCCGAGATTGTTTATTCGTAAGTATTTACTGGGGTGTATTTTATCATCCACATCCATGTTTCATCAATATGTAATATTATTTCCATCCACCTACAATTGTTTAAATCCATTTTTACCCTTCGGTGAGTTTTAGTAATATGTATGAAAGGAATCTTTTGTCGTTTTTCGTACGAGGTACTTTTTGACTTTTCCGACAAAAGTAAGAAGAATGTTTTTTTTAACTTATACGGCACGAATGGATTTTTACTGTTTTATAAAGCCTTATTTTAATGAAGCTTCCTCTAAAAGATTTCATGACTATTTTCAATAAAATCTCTTTCTTTTAAAATTGCATGATTTTTTGTGAAAAGAAATTGATTTTGAAGAAGAAAGGATATTTTCCTCAAGAATTCAATTCAAGTGTATTATCAAAATTATTTTCCATCTAAGATAATAAAGGATTCTGTTTCTATCCATATTTTTACATTGATTTGACTATGTTGTGATGGAATTATGTTTATGAATTCCTTTATCTTATATGAATGGTTTTATGATGTCATGTTGTTTAAGAATCCCATTTTTATTACATGGGTTACGCTATGATGTATGGTTTATGATTATGTGGCACACATAAGAAAGGATTCATTATAAGATGGGTGGGACCTATATCTCCCTCCAATGCATTGGGTAAAGATTTTATATCTCATGAGATAGAAAGAGCTGGAACGGTAGGTTATACCGGTTCAGTGAAACAGGGCTAAAACGAGGGTTACTCGATTCAGAAAGGGACTTTGTCCACTAAGATAGTCTTGGAAATGAGTCTTGACTAACAAGAAATGATTCTCTATGATTATGTGTGAATGCCACAAAGTTTCATGTTTTATTTTATGATTATTGTGATTACATTTCACTGCCATGATTTATCCCATGTTATGAAATTATGCTCTCTTTTGCAGGTTAAGATTTCCAAAATGTTATGTTCTTATGAATACAATGGGATTGATATTTCTTTTGTTTACCCTTACTGAGCATTTGAGCTCACCCTTTTATGTTTTCTTTTCCCCAGGATATAAAGAAAGGTCTTAGGTAAAAAAAGGGAAGATCTTTATGGGAGATATTGAAGATCATTCACCACGATTAGAAGATTATGTTCCGAGTTTCCAAAGACACTAAACTATTACGATCCTTGTGTGTGTGTTTTGTTATGTACCAAGTATTCCGCAAAAGTAATGTAATGTCCATGTACGTCAATCTTCGGGTCTCTACAATGAATATAGGGAATATAAAAGATTTGAGATTCCTTAGAGAAGGTTATTAAAAAAGGGAGACTTCAAATCTTGAAAGAAAATGCAAAGGAAGAGTTTTGTCTTTGAAGAGGAAGAAAATGATAATGAATTATGTGATAAAGAAGAACCAGAATTCAAAACTGGGAACCATGCTTCCATGATGGACACTATTAAAAAGTCAGAAGATACTGGTGGAGAAAAACAACTGAGAACTTGTGTAGATCCCGAGATTCAACTTATGGATGCAGTTAATAAGCTTAAGACTAAATGTAAGAGTTTCAATAATTAAAAATCAATTGTAGAAGAATCAACTGAATATGTTGATCAACTTGAATATGAAATTGAATGACTGGAAGAATTTGTGAAGGTACAGTCTAAAATAATTGAAAGCAATGATGATGTAGTGGATCTGAAGTTAAGAATTGAAGAGCAGGAAAAGGTCATCAAGGACCTCACCTCTAGACTTGATGAAAAATCCAAGACTGATGAGGGTCTTGAAGAGGATGTTGTTACTCTAAAGAGTAAACTTGAGACTAAATCAATTCCAAAAGATTCGAGGAACAAAATACAGTTTGGAAGAATCTCATATGTAGAATTACTGGAAAGAGCCAAGTGTGGTTCAGATGGGGTTGAAAAAATATTGAGTGATCAATGACCCGCTTGAATGGGAAGTAGTGGAATTGGCTCTGAAGCTGAGACATCAACTGGTGGAAGTGAAAAGATCTAAAAGAAAGATAATATGAAAGTTGAACATGTTGAAACATTGCCTAATGTGCTGAAAAAGGAACCCTCAATCCAAACTAAAAGGAGAACTGAAAATTATCCTCAAACATTCATAAATGATAGACAGTCTAACTATTGTCCCAAGGAAGAAGGTACGGGGAGAAATTCAATTGATAAGACATTTCTTCTCATGAAGTGTTAGTTCAGTGGCTATATGGGCCATACCATGACTTATTGCGAAGAGGCAAGAAGCTATCTGAATGGAGAAGATATAGAAGTTCAACAATGTAGAACAAATTCATATCCTAATTCTTAGAGAAGAATCAATTTCTATGGATATTGTTTTCATTGTTCTAACTTTGGTCATAAGGATTCTAATTGCAGGAAGAGAAGGGACATGGACACCTCATACCGAAGTTCAAGACAAGTCATGTCTTGACAGAAAGACAGTGTTGCTCTCTCAAACATGTTCTCTCCTCTCAAAGAAGATTTTAACTATGAATAACATGGATATGTGGAAGAAATAATTGAAAGACCATCAGTACTATATACTCAATCCAATGTCTCATGGAAGGAAAGGAAGAAGATAGGGAAATCCAACCTTGTAGAGGTGGCCCTCAAAGCTACAAAGAACAACAGTACCTGGATTCTGGATAGTTCATGTTCATCTCATATGACAGGTAATGTCAGCCTACTAAATGATATCAAAAGGAAGGTTGAAGGTATAATATGATTTGGTAATGATGGAGCTCTGAAAATCAAAGGGAGTGGAAGTACCGAATTAGCTAATGGAGAACTAAAGAAGATAGAAATCCTTTATGTAGATGGCCTACGTCATAATCTCCTCAGCCTGAGTCATCTCTGTGACTCGAGACTTATAGTTACTTTTAATCAGAAAGGATTCACTATCAAGGGAAAGATAGGCAATTCACTTATAAAGGGATGCTGAATAGAAGGAAACTTGTATTAGGTTGATAGTGAAGAAAACGTATGTTACATGACTGTTGAAGAAGAAAACAATTTGTAGCATCTGAGACTGGGACACATCAATCAACAAGACATGGAGAAAATATCAAAAATGGGAATTTTCATGGTCATTCCCAACCTAAAGCGTGAACGTGAAAAATCTTGTGATGCTTGCATTCGTGGGAAGCTGGTCTGCAGTTCATATCAGCCAAAGAAGAAAAGGGAATCTCACCTTCTTTATCTGATTCATACAGATGTATGTGGGCTGATAAATGTTACTGGAACTCATCGAGAAAGGTACTTTGTCCTTTTCATAGATGATTACAGTAGAATGACATGTGTTATGGTCATTCACAAGAAACGACAAGTCCTTGACTGCATGAAAACATATTGGCGAATCGCCGAAAATGATACTGGACGAACAATCAAAGTGTTGAGATCTAACAATGGAGGAGAATAAAAGTCCATCGAATTTGAAAATTATTTGGTGAATCATGGGATACAGCATGAGGTATCTGCTGTGAGAACTGCACAACAAAATGGAGTTGTTGAACATAGGAATCGACATGTGAACAACTTGGCACGAACTATGCTGATTGAGAGTCGTATTCCATGACAATACTGGAAAGAGGGTGTTCAAGCTATAGTGTACATTCAGAATCGAACAAGACTTTATATGGGTGAGATGAAGACACCATATGAATTTTGGCATGGACATAAGTTCTTTTTAAAATACTTTCGTGTCTTTGGAAGTAAATGATTTATTAGGAACAAAGAAGGAAATCAAGGGAAGTATGGAGCCAATGCATATGAAGGAATTTTCCTCAGTTACTCAATGAACAACAAAGCCTACAAATGTTTCAACAAGCATTTAGGAGGAATTGTGAAATGAATCGATGTTAAGATAATTGAAGAGAAAACAATAAATGCTTCCAGGACGTCATATGATGATGTGATAGAAATTCAAGAAGAAAGTGAACGTGAAGAAAATAAAAATGCAGAAATAGAGGAATTTGTACAAAACACTCAGCAGTCAGATCAGGATGTTGACTCAGAAGAAGAATCTGAAGAAGAAACTGTGGCTGAAGAGAATGAAACTGAACCTCGCAGGAGAAATCGAAGAGCTGAGATTGATACATCCAACATAATTGGGGATAGGAATTCACCCATTGAAACAAGAAGGATGAGGAATAACACACAATCTGCATTTCTGTCAGTTGTAGAGCCATCCCCAACTAAAGAAGCTGCAAATGATGAATCTTGGGTGAAATTCATGAATGATGAATTAGATCAGATTGACAAGAATCAGACATCGGATCTTGTCCAGAGATCGAAAGGTCACAATGTGATTGGTACCTAATGGATCTTCATAAATAAGTTTGATGGGCATGAATGTGTCCTCATAAATAATGCACGACTAGTATGTAAAGGATACTCCCAGATTGAAGGCATTGATGTCGAAGAAACGTTTTCACCAGTGGCTAGACTAGAGTCAATCAAGATTTTCCATGACATGGAACACCAATGAGGATATAAAGTATATCAAATGGATGTCAGGAAAACATTCTTGAATGGTGTACTCGAAGAATAAGTCTACATTGAACAACCAGTGGGATTTGTTTTGGGTACTGATGAAACAAAGGTCTCCAAACTGAAGAAATCTGTATATGGTTTGAAGCAGGCACCGTGGGCGTGGTACTCGCGGCTGGATTTATATCTCAAGAAGCTGGAATTCAAAAGAGGAGGAGTAGATCACAATCTCTATGTGAAGAATCCTCCAAAAGATCAATTCATGGTTCTAGTCTATGTTGATGATATCATATTTGGTGGCAGCTGGAAGAAATCATTGGACGAATTTCCCAACCACATGAAATCAGAATTTGAAATGTCTATGATTAGGGAGATCACATATTTTTTGGGGCTACAGGTGATTCAAAAGAAGAAAACACTTTCATTTCTCAAGAAAATTATTCAAGAGAGCTGCTGAAGAAGTTTAATATATAAGACTCCAAACCAATGTCAACTTCGATTGCAGTTTAAAATAAACTTGGAAAGCATGAGGATGTGGCCTCTATTGATCCCACCATGTACAAGAAGATCATTTGGATCCTACTATACTTGGCAGTGAAATGACCATATATTGTCTTTGTCGCATGCCTTCCGTCCACTTTCAGAGTAATCCAAAGGAGGAACATATGGCGGAACTAAAAAGAATCATGAGGTACATTCAAGGTACACATAACTTCGAGTTATTCTTTGCTGCAGGCAAGGACAATGAATTATCAGTATTTTATGATGCTTACTAGGTAGGTGATGTAGTAGAAAGAAAGTCCACTAGTGGTGTAGCCTTCTATTTTTGGTAGAAATGTGTTGGTTGGTGGAGCAAGAAACAAGAAAGTACTTCTCTTAGTACTGCTGAAGCTGAGTATATCTCTGCCACAAAGGCATGTACTCGACTACTATGGATAAAGAAACAATAAACAGTTATTGGTGATGAGGTAACACAGCCAATGGTGATTTACTGTGATAACAAGAGCACAATTGATCTTACGAAGAATCCTGTTCAGCATTCCCATATGAAACATATTGAAATCAGGTAACACTTTATCAAAGGAAAAGTTGAACAAGGGGTGATTAAAATGGACCATGTGGGAACTGATGAGCAAGTGGCTGATATCCGGACCAAGCCACTGTCAGCGGCTGTGTTTGAGAATCATCGGTTGAACCTCAGTGTTCAGCCACCTCCAAATGCATAAGTAGGTTACACAATACCCCTCTCCCCGATTATGATAATTGTTTTTATCTGTTTATGGATGTGATTCAGGTTTTTGGGGGAGATACTCTCCAGGGGGAGTATGGTTTGATCTGAACGTTGAATAAATTACCATGATTTGGGTTTATTGTCAATGGGGGAGAAAGGAATAAATTCAGGCATGTTCAGATAGGATGAGAATGATAAGAAGGAATGATTCAGGCATGTTCAGATAGGATGAGAATGATAAGATGGAATGATTCTTGGGAATCATTGAGAATTCCAAAACACTGGAACCCAATTGAAGCCTCCTCTCTTGTTTTCTACACCGAGCATTGGTCACGTAGACATAGAGTGTTGGATGAGTTGATTCTTGTGTTTTTGGTTTGCACATGGATGAAGATCTATTGAATTTTTTTCTGATTCCCAACAAACCCAAAGGGGGAGATTGCTGGAACCATGGCCTTCTATGCATGATTTGGACTATGGTTTGTGTTTTTTGTCAATCCTCAGTGGATGTTCAGAATGTGTTCCAGTAAAGAGGTCATACTGTTCAAGTAGATAACAGTATTGAAGGTGGTGTCGTTTCCCAGTCTTTGCCAATTTTTGGGCATGAAAATCAACAAATGGAGAAAAGTGTTTTTGGAAAAGAGACTTGCGCTGTAGAGACCCGAAGCTTGACATAAAAGGACATTACATTACTTTTTCAGAATACTTAATACATAACAAAAACAGACACACAATGACCGTAATAGTTTATTGTCTTTGGAAACATGGAACGTAATCCTCTAATCGTGGTGAAATATCTTCATCATCTCCCATAAAGATCTTCCCCCTTTTTTTTCTTACCTAAAACCTTTATTTATTTCCTGGGAAAAGAAAACATAAAAAGGGTGAGCTCAAATGCTCAGTAAGGGTACGCATGGATAAAATAAAACATACCATATACGTTTGAACTTAAAAAAAACATGAACATTAAAAATCTTGAGCAACGACATAAAACATGGAAGTACATAAGGCATAGACCATAATGGAACATAAATCACGATAAAATAACATGGGAATAACACATGTAATTTTTGCATCCATTAAGCACATGTAATGATTTACATAGTAGCCAAGGCATTGCTTCCAAGACCATCTTAGTGGACAAATTCCCTTTCTGAATCGAGTTCACTCGTCATTTCAGTCCTGTTTTACTGAACCGGTTTAACCTGCCGTTCCAACCATGTCTATCTCATGAGATATAAATCTTTACCCAATGAATTGGAGGGAGATATAGGTCCCACCCATCTCATAATGAAATCATTCTTACTTGTGCCACAAAATAAACATACATCATTCATAATAACCCAATAAATAAAATGGGATTCATAAACATCATCCCATCATTACATAATCTATATAAAAGAAATGGATATCATTTCATAATAAAGAATGTGAAACCATTTAAATCATAGAGTCATTATACTTGAAACATACACATATGAAATAATTTCATCTTAGATGAAAAATGGTTTTGATAAAACACTTGAAATGAATTCTTGAGGAAAATATCCTTTCTTCTTCAAAATCATTTTCTTTTCACAAAATGTCATGCAATTTTAAAAGAAAAGGATTTTGTTGAAAATAGTCATGAAATATTTTGTAGGATGCTTCATGAAAATAAGGCTTTATAAAACCGTAAAAAATCCTTTCATGCCGTATACGTTAAAAAAACATTCTTCTCATACTTTTGTCGGAAAAGTCAAAAAAGTACCTTGTAGGGTAAATAAAAGAAGATTCCTTCCATACCAAGGGGTAAAATTCAAAATGGGTAAAAAAGGACCTAAAACATACATGAATATATATTTGTAAAACATGGACATGGATGATAGCAATAACCCCAGTAAATACTTACGAATAAGCAATCTCGGATAAAAATGAGATTTGCAAAATTATCCCTTACCTTAGGTCAGATTTTCTTCGTAAGTGTCCAAACCTCTTGTATAATGATATAAATAATGTTATTGACTTATTACAGAATAGTATTAATTGTTATGATATCATATATGGTTCACTTATGACTTTATATTACTCGTTCTTTTGTAAATTTCATGTTAAAGAGCGTTTTGGGTAAAATCATTTCATTTGTCGTCTGTGTTTTGACTTGTAATTATTCATATGAGTACATAGATCATGATTAATTACATCAATAATGTAAAACATGATTTATATATAATATATATTCAGAATATACATATATATAATAGATCGATAAATGGAAAGAAATACACCGTTCATGGAGACGGTAGGCCGTACGTACGCATGAACGTTGTTTTCGTTTCCTAATAGAATTGAATGGAATTAATTGGATGACATACATATATATATATATATATATATCCATAAATCCAGTATTATTATGTCATATATTTCATGATTACTTATTATATATACTTTATAATCATTTATGAATGGTTAATCATTGAGAATGAATCTAATCGCGTCGTGGAGACGGTATTCCGTACGTACGCACGAGCGATGATATCGTTCCCAAGATCGTCGAATTTTATCGGAGTGTATGTATACTATTACAGAATCAATATAAATTTATAATAATCATATATAGTTATTATTTACACCATTATACCCATCCAAGTAAGGTGGTGGTGGAAATAAATTACACCATAGCGTGGAGACGGTATTCCGTACGTACGCACACGCGGTGATTTATTTTTCCGTAGGATGGATAGATGGTGAAATAAGGTTGTTTCATACATATAATAACATATCAGTATATGAGTGATACTTATGTTATTACTTCATTATGAAAAAACCTAAGAAGAATAAGTGGAAGAAGAAATAAATATGAAAGAATCGGTAACGGACATTACCTCTTCTTTGAAGCGCCTCTTTGAGATCTCCTTTTAGGGCACTAAAATTGGTCTTTAAGGAAGACCAGAACCTCTAGGATGTTTCTAGGGAAGTGGAGAAGAGAATTTGGTAGGGTTTGGCCATGCTTGAAGGCTCAAAGTGGTGTGAGGAAGAGAGGGAGGAGGTGCCCTTTTATAAGGGAGGAGAGGGGCACCATTGGAATAACTAAAACTATTATTTTATTACAAAGTCAAATTCGGTTTTAAATAGCTCCAAATTGATTACTTTCGAAGATACGGTGGGGATGGGTTGAAATCCTCTCATCCAATAGAATTTAGACTAGTTTAGGTTCTTATTTTAACCTTATCATTTAGATTTAACATTAAGTAAAATAATTTTACTTTTACTGTGTCTTCTTGTGTTCTTATACTATAAGGTTAATAAACTTACTATAAGAAGCCAAACGAACCCCATGTTGTTTATTATTAATATATATAACCTTATCTAAGTCATTTGGCCGAAACTTATATTTTTAGGAATAAAATAACAATTAATAATATAATATGTGTTTTAAAAACTATTTTATGTCAATTTTGACACTATTTTGTAATTGATTTTTGTGAAAATCATAGCAGATTGATTAGTTCGAAAAAAGTATATTAAAACAATAATAACATGTCATATTAACCTAGAAAATTAGTTTATTTCATAAAATGTCTGAAATTACTTTTATTTGGGTATTTATAACATCAAATATGCCAATATTTCATTAATAAGATAATTACTATATCATCTTTCTATCATAAATAAATTTCATTATTTAATGTCTTAAAATTACAAATAAAATACCATTATGTAGGAAATCATTTTATCTTTCTAATGAGTATTTATAGTCGAATTTATCTTATGTATAACCCTATATTAAAAATGATTTACTTATTAAACTTGGATTTTAACTATTTTAACCCTTCTTTAAATAAATTAATAATAAATGTCCTAATCTAATCCAAGTGGGCCTAAATGGTTATATTTTATTCCAAAGGATGTTTATGGTCGAATTACACTTATCCAATAGAATTATGACATGTGTTAGGGTAATAATAATAACATTTTTACCCTTAATTACCCTATTTACTTTAAACCGTGGTAAAAAAATGTAAAAAGTTACTATTCACCAAAAATTATTTTCATCTCATTGAACCACATTTTACTTACTGATATCAACCATGTCTCTCGTATTTTTGAAATTCCATTCACAGAAGTGGTAAAATTAAGTTTTATGAAAAATTCATTTTTTTAACTACCACTTAGTGGTTTCACTATTGATCAAAAAATGAAAGTTTCCAGAAAAATACCAAAAATTAGTCCTCAGCCAAATTTGATATTATGAACTAAAAAATGATGTCTATTTTACCAAATTCAAAACATATCAGTTTCATTAATTAATTTAAAAATTAATTCCCATCGTCAAAACAAATAGCGTGTTCTTAAGAGATAATAACTATCAAAAGATTGACACAAGTTTATGTCTGCTTTAAATGTGAAATTACATCCAATGACTAGCATTGTATTAAATTGTAAAAATATATTATAAATATACTTTAAAACCACTCAAATTAATAATTTATCACTATTAATTATTTTGATTAAAAAGGTTGTTTTTAATTAAAATTTAGTAATTTTCACTATTCATCAGAAAATGAAATTTAGCCGAAAAGTACAAAAATTTCACCCTAAGATAATTTCGATATTCCAAATCCAAAAATGAAGACGATTTTGAAAAATAAAATTTAAAAAATTTCAAAAAGTGCTTATTACTATTCATAACGGCTAGTTTTAATAATATTTTAATAGCATATTGTTGTTTAGTGAAACTCGTTATTGCGTACTACACACGCTATCGAGGAAGGTCACGATTGCGTGTAATGCAAGGAAAGTCAAGGATGCGTGTTGTGCAAGATCCTTTTGGTGTAGCGTACAACGAAAGACATTAATGAAATTAAAATGAATATTTTTCATAAAATCTCAGGGTGTTACATGCACGCCGTATACTTTAAGGATAGGAAACTTGTGCTTCATATGTTTTCCAAGATCAGAACATGTGAAAATGGAAAAGGGGTAAGGGTCGCGCAAGTTTTGGGCTGGTCGTGCAAGTGACATGCGCGCCATGAAGAGACTTGCGTGCCGATGCCTAGGAGGATTGGAAACATGCACGTCTATTGTTTTTCAAGATTATAACTTCAAAATATGGCAAAAGAAATAAGGTCACGCAAGTATTTGTGTGGTCATGAAAGTGAGTAGTGTGATAGAGGCTAGGGAGGATGAGCTGCACGCCAAAACCTGCGCGCCAAAACCTGTGCGCTGAAGGAAGACTTGCGTGCCACCGCGCATGGGGTCCATTTTTCCTATAAATAGAGGTCCAACCCTCCTCATTTGTAACAAATCTCAAGACTTAGTGATATTTCAAGCTCTCGTCGCACAAGTAGTTGAGTCGTGCAAGTGGTTGTTGGGTCGCGCAAGTAGAGACTGTGCACTGGTTTTTGGCTGTGCAACCACGGCGGTTGGGGAGTTGAAGGCGCAACGTCGCACATGTTCAGAGTTGAAAGAGGAAATGTCACGCAAGTGGGTTAGTGTCACCTGCGCACCGAATATGTACCGCACAAGTGACTTGCGCGCCGAGATTGAAACTTACGCGTCGGACTTGGAGAAGCGCACAAGGGTTGTTAAAGTACATCTGTCCTTTTGAAGCTGCACGAAAGTTGGAAGATCGCCTGGTACCCTCAGCGCATAGTGAGATTCGTCCTCTGATGAGAATTGGACTTGAATAGAGCATCTACATACAATGGAGGATGCATTCTTATGCAATGATGAAGAGACCTTCACGTCTATAAATTGAGTGTGACTTCACTAAGGGCAGTGAGCCAGGGGGAGTCAACAGGAGTGACCCGAGGGAAGCAGTGAGTTATCCATCAACCTTTGTAAATGCAGTGATTCTGGGACATAGTGACTATTCCTAAACCTTTGTAATACACAACTAGTGAAGATTAGTAGAATTTGGTACGACCGAAAACTTGTCGGCGTATACTCCTTGGACGTAGTCCTTAGTGGTGAACCGAGTAAAAAGTTATGTGTCTTCTCTGTGCATGTGAATGTTTTCTTTCTGATCATATTCATCCTATATGGTCAACAAGTTCCTACCAACGTGGGAACAAGATCCGTCACATTAAAAGAAAAACTTGTCACCCTGATTCACCCATCACCACTCAGGGTGTCCCGAGGTCCTTCAAGATTCCCATGTAGTGCCTGGATTGGAATCAATTATAGTCCACTAGAAATAATCAAGGTCACTATAGTTGGTATCAGATGAAATTTTATTTATTTTTGAATTATGATTAGAAAAATATATAGATATAAGTTGGGACAATATTGAACAATATAATACATCCATCATTTTTGTTGATCTATATATTAAGTGGTATCAATGAAAACAAATTAATTTCTAGATACTATAAATGGATGTGGCAATCAGAGATATTTATTTTGGGGTAACACTAAAAAACACAATATTGATCTATAATTGATTGGGAACTCATGAAAGAAAACATTCATTGATGCATACATGGTTTAAAACTCCCATTATATACACATTTGAATATTAACATGTTCATTATGTATAAATATTAAGGGAATATAAATTCCCATAAGAGTCTATGTTATTAAATATGCCATGGATAACATAGATTGAATCCAAAAAATTAATAATTTGAGGAAATTCAGTCCATTTATGTGTTATGCCTTTAATGTTATTAAATTCCTTTTTATGTTTTTAATAGGTGTAAAATTATCATCACTATGTCTATTTTGGAAAAAGTAAATGGTTAGAACAAGAATAAAAAAGTAAAATAAATTTTTATATTATCCATTGGTCTACACATTATTTAATATAACACAATTTATATCGGAAAATTTAAAAAATACCACAAATAATGGAGGGATAGAGATCGATGAAAATAGAAAATAGGAAAATTATTGCATCCCAATTATATTCCTCCAATCATGTCAAATTTTGTTGGATGAACAACCCAAAAAACCTTGTTATAGTCCCTATTGTGGAATTTTATCTATTTTCAGGTATGGATTTCATTTCCTTATAAAAATCCTACATAAATTTCACTAAAGAGGATATATATATTCAAATTTAGAATTTGTTTCCAATTATATTCATGTGAATGGTGCATGATGAGTCTTTTTTATCACAAAAATCTCAAGCAATGATATTTTTACCCAACATGTCATCATATATAACCCAAATGATTGATAATTTTGAATATATCACCCATTTAGACATAACCATTATGAGGGAATACAGTAATATGTTTTCCAAATAATTTACTAGTGTCCCTGCTTTATGAATCATTGAGTTCACAATCAAACTTATGCCCAGACCATCAAATATTCCTTGGTATTTCCATCACCCAAAAATTGATACCTATGGAACCTTAAAAGAAAAAATTAATTAAAGGATGGGAAATACCGAGCATTTTGAAAGAAATATAGAGAAGATATTGGATTTTTTTAATAAGGAAATAATGGAAAAGTGACATCCTATTCTTTATATAAATTAAATGGTCATGAACCGAACAACCAACACGTGATCAAGAGTTAGTTGCAGAAATCTTCTTTCAAGAAAGTGTGGATTCATTATTCCGTTGGAAAAATGTTTGAAAAATATGATAATCATAATATCCTCATATATATATATATATATATTCGCTCAAAAAAAGTGATATATGAAGAAGTGAATATTGTTATAGAAGATTAAGGACTATGACTACTCAATCCACTACCATCATGGGAAGGAAAATAAATTGTAAAATCCTCTATGTAAAAAAGATCTATAAATTTTATCATTACTGCTTATTTAGAAGAATAAAATATTCTTAGACGTGATAATGATAGATATTGGAATCATATAGGATGGAAAATAACCAACCCGTTCATAGATTACCTCCTAACCACCTCTTCTTTAGAAGATAATGGACGCTCAAAAGATGTTGTTTAAATTTAGAATAAGGTGTAATCAATATTAAATGAGATATTCTTAGTGTTCAAAATAAATTAAGGTGTTATAATATTATTTTCATGACTATGTATACCCTAATATAATGAGTTAAAAAAGGATCTATTGGATTATGCACATAGATCAACATTCCACATCCATCAATGGAGCATAATGATGTATCAAGATCTCTGAAAGCACTATTTGTGGATCAATATAAAGAAGGATACCATGGAATGTCCATCAAGGTGACTTGTATGATGGAATTTAATGGATGAAAGGTAAAAATGAAATTGGATGATGCAACCATTAACCATTCAAACATAGAAATGGGAAAACAGAACCATAGAATATTTGAATTTTCATTTTATGAATTTATGAGGAAATATTTCAATATGGGTGGTGGTGGATTTCCTATAAAGACTACTCACTTAATATCAACTAAAGTGGGATTCATACATATTAATATTGGACATATAGACATTTGATAATTGGTTTGGCTGCATGGAATTCCAAAATCAATTATTTCTAATCAGGTTATAATATTTACATCCATATACTAGAATAGTCACCAACATGCTCTACATATTGAGTTGAACATCACCAGGACCTGTCACCCTCAAACTGATGATAAACCTAATCATAATATACCATCTCTTGAGAAAATAAAGTGATCATGCTCAATAGACATCAAAGGAGGATGAGATAATCATATTACTAAGGTCGAGTTTTCATACAATAGTTGATTCTAATCAAATATCTAAATGAATTACTATGAAAAAATTTATTTTGAGACATGTAGAACACATGAAAGCTTCCATGAAGTTGAAGAATAGAAACTAATGGGTCGTAAAATGGTTAAAGAAATGGTGGATATGGTTAAGACCATTTAGTGGCACATGAGGGCTACATTGGACCCAAATAAGAGATATGATGACAATTATTTACGAGACATGGAATTTGAGGATGAAGATAAGGAATTCTTTTTAATATCCCCATGTAAGAAAGTCATGATATTTGGGAAGAAGGGGAATCGTAGTCTATGATATATTGATCCCTTTGATATCCTTAATTTCATCATAGAAACGCCCTTCCACCTAAAACTCCCACCTAATCTATATCAATTAAATTATGTGTTCTATGTATCCCACTCAAGGAAGTAAAAACAAGACCCTTCGCAAGTTCTAAATCCATAGGTTGTGCCCATAGAGAATGATATTTCATATAGAGATCAGATGTTGAAGATCATAGACCATAAGGACAGTGTTATACAAAATTATACAATGAACATGGTCAAAGTGCTTTAGAGAAACCACAATTTTGAATAAGAAACATGGGAACCAGAGTGGGTGATAAAATATAATTACCCTCATATGTTTTAGTATGTAAAATGAAAATTTCGAGGGTGTAATTTATGATGGCTGGATGATTTTAAAGGCCGGAAAATGTAAAAATAATATTGTCATTGTGATTGAATTAAATAATATATAATGGTTATAGAAAACACATTCACATATTTGAAATATTATATCCTATCAAATTTAAAAGAACTATAATAATCAAAACAACTGATTAAATTGATGCTGACCAATGATCATATGATTAGTATTTTTATAGGGTTTTGACAAATCAAATTTACACATAAAACGAAGTGATGGACTAGATTGTAAGTATAAACCCCAATTTATCCCGTTTATAAATCTTTTAAAGATAGGTATCATCATAGAAAATTTCTCTCAGATATCCAACAACTAAAGCATGATAGAAACATTTTATGGGATACATTCATGCTAATTGAGATCACGACCCAAACCATGTATTCTGAACCCCCCCATGAAAATATCACAATCGCAGAGCTTACACATAGTGATTCTTGTAGGGTAATAAATGGATATTTATAAATACTATAATATATATATGTTTTATTTTCTATTTAATAAGGATTATATTTACTACATATTGTTATTACATTATAATTTATTTTTATTTTTATATGAAATAACAACAAACTGTATATTTTGTGAAAAATACAATTTCAATTATGAAATTATTTTTAGATGATTTAATGAATTTTTAAAATGAATTATAATTTATTAAAAAAATAAAATTAAATATTTTTTGTTAAATATATATGATAATTGAACTTTTATGAATTGAAATGTAAATTTTATATGGTTTCAAGAACAATTGTTATCAAAAAACAAATCATCTCCCAATACATTTAGATTCAATTTTAAAATTGAACATTAAAATATTGAAAAAAATTATTTTAATTAAATATTAACTATTGTTGGTATCATCAAAATGAAATAATACAATAATTAACTTTTCATAATTTTCTATGGAAATTGAATTTTTAGTTAAAATGTTAAATACGGTATATATATACAATGTGTATTATGACATACTAATGACACAAAAGTGATGTAATACATTATATAAATGGTATCCCAGACGAAATATATGTTTATCATTTAAAATATTTTTTTTGTTATTTAAAAAATTTTATATGGGCTTTTTGGATCCCCAAAAACTGTAATATATTTTACAATTTTAAAATTAATTCTATATAAACATGACTCAATTACACATCACCAATCATAAAATTTTAATGCATTTGTCCCTTTTCCTTCTAAAATAATTACATATACTGTTATTTATTATGAAAATGGTTCAATAACCATGTTACGGTTAGTGGTGTAGATTATTTTATTTATAGAATTAAAATACTAAATTTGAGAAATAATAATGAATTCCCAATTCATTTCCTCTATTAACCCACCAATGATCCCATTACTATTCACTAAAAAACCATGGAGAACATTCTTACTCATCCACACCCTCTCAATAATCCTTCCAAGGTTCCCTCAGTCTCTCAAGATGATTCTCCCATGCTTTTATTATCACCATCTCAAGTTAAGGTATAATGTCCTTCTCTTGTTTATTCAAGAACATTATTTATGTAATGAAATTTTTTATCCAATTCATATTTATGGGATTTCATATTCCATGAAACATTTAATTTTTTATTGTTTTAAAAGTGATTTTTGACCGCTTTATTTGACATTTATCACTCCCACTATTCATTATGAAATTATCTGCCAAAAATATTCCTTGGGATTTTCCAATGCCATGTTTCTATTAACAAAAACTCATTATATAATGTATATGAATTTTAAAATTTTATTTTAGATAATGTTATAAAATATCTTTAATACTATCATTTTTAATTATAATTTATGGGATACCCACCATTTTCTCGGTTTAAAATTTTTTACAAATCATTATGTACTTCAATTACGATGCTGAAATGTCACTGTGATTTTCCATTCGAAATATTTTTGCGGTCTATAGCCATACCCATTTCTACTAAAGGGTATTTTAATAGTTGTACATATATATAATTTACAGGTGACTACCATGAATCTAACCTCAAATCAATATTTTTTTATTCAATTCATTGAAATATAATATTATGTTATATTATCTATGTGGAAAACTTTTACAAGTACTCGATATGATTATGATAGGTGAACCAATATATCACTCAAATTCATTGGGTAATGTTTTATTATTCTGATATTATATATATGATACATGATAGATTATCCTAAATACATTATTTATTGATTTCATGGAGGATAACATTGAATTATTTTTAAGCTATCATGTTTAATGTTTTTCCCCGTTTCCATGTTACCTTGATGTTATAATCAAATATCATGCCTCATTGATCATATTAATGATTTTCACTACTTTTACAACCCATATAAATACATATTATCTAATATTTTATAATTTCCTTATTTTATGTTCGATTTATTCCCTTAACGATTTCTATATGTCAACCATTTCTTATGTATCACTGCAGGTTATCCCATTGAGTTTTAAGAATGATGGAAAATTATGAGCATCTTTAAGGTGTTTTAAAAGATGTTGATGTACCACTAGTTTTACAATGTTATTTAATATTCTTAATTACCCAAATAAAATAAAATTATTTTACTCCTTAATTGTATTATGTATATTTTTATGTAATTAATCTGGAGTTAATGCATAATAAAGACATGGTTTTTCATAGTTCTTATTCTAGAAGCTATTTAGATGATTTGGTAAAAAAAATTATATTGTCTATATAATACCCTCTTATTTTCTACAATAATCATTTCCCATGTAAACATAGAGTTAAATGGTGGATTAAAAAATATTTAAGAATAAACTGATTCCTATTTATCATAGACATTGTAATTTTTATCAACATGAGGAGAAAAATTGAAATGGAAGGATATTTGGAAAATAATGGGGATCAAATGTTTTAGAAGAATAGGAAATAAGGATTCACATATTTAACTTTTCATTTCTAAATTAAATTGAATGAATTTCAAAAAAAGAAAAATTGGTTGATTAAAGAACCCACATTTTGTGTGAGTTGTATTCGATGTTAACGGATGTCATTGGATGTCAATAAAATATAATTATTTAATTAAACTAAATATTTTGAAGAGTTTATAAAGAGGAAGTTATAAGAATGTTTTATTTAGGTATCAAATATTTTTAATAAATTTGATGTAGATTGAATGAGTAGACAATGAATAAATGAAGTTCTCAAGTCTTATAATCTCATGAAACATATTACTGGTGTCATTTACTTTTGTAGGATAAGATATTATTATTTATAAGAATATAGAAATTACATTTCAGGATTTTAGTTTTCATATGATGATTGATGATATATTCTTATAGTCTCAAACATGTGATTGATTTTTATAGAATCATGTTTGTTATCAAAATTATGATGTTTCCTTAAGATTTTTTCAATTCCAAATAGAAAGTGATAAGAAATTTGTTTAGAAATAGATCAACATACTGAGGTGAATTGATAGTGTGTCCCTCATATGGACTAGTTTTATGTCATAGTAATAGAGTCCATCATATGATTAATTCGAGAGTCATCTAAAAAATCAATCAGGCATGTTATATTATAAAGTTCATCGGTAATAAGAATGTTTTCGAGATCAATAAATGAATGTACACAATGAAAACATAATGATGTGATATAGATTAGTTGACATGAGTATATGTTGAAATAAATGTTTGACATATTACCTTCATAGTTCCATCAAATATATAATTATAAAAAAACAACATCATAAATTAATATTTGATGTGTTCTTTATTGATCATACATCATAATTCAATTTAGTTTTCATTTAGTGTGATGATTAGATGAATCGATAATTCAATATAGGATTATAAAATTATATAATTTCTTCATGGGAGATTTTGTTGAGAACATAAACTTTATCATTCATTAAGATATTATGTCATGTCAGTACAGAGAGGAATTATGGTTCCCAATCATTATGTAGTGTTGAATATTGGTGAATGAATAGATGTACAATGTCAATCAAATGGACATGTACTAAGATCAAAATATAAATTTAATAAGTTAAAATTAATTAATGAATGATGTTTTACTGAGGTTGTAACTAAAAAAGTACATGTAATTTTTTCTTACAGACATTGTGAGTCTGTATACCACCTCTATAAGATAGAATATTTTAGGTGCTCAGAATAATATTATCATAGGAAAGTCATTAGATAGATGAAACATGTGAGGATCATCAAATGAATAAGTCTCTATATGAATTCACTAGAAAAATATTTCTGAGTGAAATTTATTATAATGACATATCTATGAATGATCATTAGATAGTGGATTTTGAGGTCTCCTAAATGATTCATCATACATAAGTCTCAAAATGTGGTCATCACATAGAATGTTACAAAGACATCAAAAAATTATTAAAAATTCATCTGATAGGGTTATATGCATTCATCATATACAAGGAAATTAGTGTATCTCTAATAGTTTTTCATTTAGCGTAAAACTAAATAACATATTAGAAAACAAATCATATAGAGGAATATGTTGTTGATTTTTTGAGATAGAAATTCAAGGAAATATTAAACATAGAGTGCATACAAACAAGCTATCGGATGAATAAAAATTCTTGAAAATGATTTTTTAGATTTTATTGAGAATATGTGATGGAAAATTGAATTATTTTTTCTAGATGAAAATGATTTTCCAAGATTTAAAGATGATAGGATATAAGGGATTTATGAAGTTTACATAAAATCAGTAATTATGGAGATACTATTCTTGATGTTATATTATTCAATAATATTGATGGTAAATCTCTAATGTGGTTAAAATTTATGTAATATTGAAGAATAAAATTGATGCCGAGAAGATTCCTATTGAAATTGGATGACTTCTATCATTTATATTGTCTGAGGGTGCTCAAATGATGAATGATTCAAGCAAGCGACTCAAAATTAGAAGTTTTTACATAAAATATAAGTGCACATTTTTCCATAAATTTATATAAAACCTATTAATAGATAGAGGAGAGGTGATTCAAAAAGGTAAGGTTGATTATGTTATTTGTTGGGGCATTCAACTATGTGTCTAAATTTTTTTGAAAAATTATTGCGACGTAAGGATGTTTAAACCATATATCATGATAGATATTATAATTTGGGTCAAATCATTGGATGAATAAGTAATATATATAGTAAGAGGTATCAGACAGAGCATGATACGCAGATGAACATGTTCCAAAGAAAAGGAAGATGGAGTGGTCTAAAAAAATGTCACAATTTGAACATGCTTCAGAATAAAATAATTGATGGAAAATTTTTAGATGATGGAAGAATAGAAGGAAGAGAATCTTTTTGTTTCCATATACGTAGAGTGAATATTGGTTCCTTCTCTCCAATGTTCATGTAACATTTGTGGAATAAGGAGGTGAATATCAATTAAGCACTGTGACATCCATGAGAATCCTCAATATGTTATGTACATACATTATGATTCAAATAAAATACTATAAGAAGGTAAATACTATACAAATAAGCTGAATAAAGAACCAATAATGAGATAAAAGTCTGAAAATGGTATTAATAGTACATCGATTTGGGATTATTTATATCCCTCTATTAATATAAAGTGATCATAATTATTCTATGGATTTTTTTCAAGAAGAACCACATTAAATAACTTTATTATTACAGATGATAATTCTGGTGAGGTTTATAATAATACACAACAAGGACTATCTATAAATATTAAGTAGTGAAAATTTTAATGATACAATGTGGAATCATTTACATTCTTTAATATAGTTACATATGATAAATAAAATAACGTAATAGAATTATGATCATAATAACTCTAAAAGGAAATGTTTTGAAACATTATAATTAGACATAATGATTCCAATTCAAATTAACCCCAACTTAATGATGAGTATATTTAGAATAAATACTCTCAAAAATTAATAAAAAACCACTAATCTATGATTAAACCAATTTTTACTATAAAATACTTAAGAATGACATAAATTTTTTTGTAAACAATATATATACACCATTGAAAATAATATTCACTCTTGATAGGATAAAAATTATGAACTAGTATATAAGAAATATTACCTTATTTCTCTATATCATATAACAATATAGGGATCTCATGAGATAACTCACAAACAAATTCCAAAAATGAGTTCTTTGGATGAAGAGGGAAAATTGATGATCATTAATGGTTCCAAATTGTTCTGGAAATATACCACATCTATACAAGGTATTTAGAACAACTAAAACCATAAAATAATTCTCCAAAGGATAAATGTTCTCTAGAAATATTTAATTTTGTTAATCCAAGGAATAAGAAAGGAATAATACATATGGTGATATTAAATTAATTGATGAAGAAACTCAATGAGAACCATAATGATTATAAATTTTGGAAGTATGAGTTTTATAAAAACTAATTTCTTAATAGATGTGAGTTGAATAAGGGATATTCAAAATCAACATAAATTTGTCTTATTTAAAAAAGGAAACAACGTATTTTCCTAACAATATAATGTTTGTGAGGGTTGAATCGGTGTTCTGAAAGAGAATTGATAAAAATCTAAACTGAAATAATTAGAATCAAAAGGTTGTTGTATAACTATAAGTCCATTTAATAACCAAAATTGTAAACCCCAATACCTCCCACAATATCTCAATACGTTCAACAATATATCAATATATTAATGGTTGAATGAAAAATTCTCTGAGTAGTTAATTAATATGTCATGTTCATCAAATATAATGACAAAGAATTCATGGAACCAAATGATTTGAAACAAATTTTACTAAGATAATTAATAATTTATAGGAAGAATACATCCCAACAGGGTCCTGGGGAATGTTTCTATCCATTTATGTCAAAAAATACTCCTTGGATATAAGATATAATACCCCATATAGGAATAAAATGCACCTGGAGATTCAATCTATGATAATGAGTAAATATATATACCCTCAGGATGAAATTAATTACAATAAATGTGAATAAATTTTAAAAATTTATTTTTTGGTTTATGTCATATAATCTAGAGGGTGAATAAAGTCATAAGAAAAAAAAATCAGATTTATGGTTTTTGGGAGGAGTAACCACTAAAAATACATCATTCCAAAATGGTTTATGTATTCCCTATGAATGATAATAAAATTATTCAGTTGAAATAGTGCTCATGTGAATGACTAAATATCAAAAAATATCAATCAAAACCTTTGAAGATGAAGAAATACTATGTTGTGTTATAGAATCTCATCTCAAATCTTATTTTTTGGTACATTCAAAAAAAATTACCATCCTATGGTGGAGAAGGAAATTATACAATCAAATGACAACAAAAACAAATACAACCCCAAAACAATAATATCGTTACAACATTCATATAGGTAAAATAATGGATGATCATAATGGAACAAGAATGGTTCAATTCATTTATCTATATAATGGAAACGTTTCCCCTCATGACTGACCAATAAACCATCCCCTACTCATTTCTATTTCCATATGTTATCACAAATATCAAGGCACCATACGCCAATCCATTAGTAATTATACTAAGGATATCATCATCATCAAATTCGGATAACAACTAACCCAAATAAACATTGTTATCAAACACTAATCTTTTATCATAGTAAAATCCATCCAATTAATGTTGATACCAACAAAAAAAGATCTATCATCACAAAAACTAGTATTATTATATAATTCAATCATACGTATTTTTCAATCACTATAATACATCATCATTCTATAGAATCCCACCATTGAAAAAACACTAGCATAAATCCAACGAACAACACCCAACACTAGATCTAATGAACTAAAAACCAAAGCAAAATTCCACCAAATCATTGAGATACCAATATATGAGGTATGGTCATCTTGAGACTATATTATATCCATTAATGAATCTCTAGTACAACAAAATCCAACCAATACCATCTTCTTTCATAGAAAGCTACCAATGAAAAATAGGCCACCAATATTAGAGAATACCACCATATGGAAACCTCTCAAATGATATACCATAAATGTTGATTGGTAAAAAAGGACCATGTAAATTCAAGGATATATAATTTTTTAATCTTTAACCTTAGGGTGAACACTAGCGGGATTATTAAATAATAAAATAACACCCCCAAAAAGCAGTCGTCGACCAAAACCCCAACACCATCCCAAACATTAGTAGACCGAATAATAGAGGACCAATATGGGGTCTTATGTAAAGGTTAAAAATGTATGAGGATAAGAGAAAAAGAAATAAAGGGGATGAAATGGAACAAAAAACATAAATATACAAATATAAATATGTATTCGAGGAACATGAAAACATATTCACCTTCATCTCCAAAATCTCAAAGTGCACAACCACACAGACTATGAAAGGTTCATAATATGGTTCTAAAAATAAATTAGTCAATATAGATGGTCTAAATCATAAAATTACCATATATGAGAAAAAAATCTACAGAGATAAATATCCATAAATAATAAGGATAATAGATAAGAAAAAACAAGAGGGATTACAATCCAAAATAAAAGAGAACTACCTTGAAGGAAATGGATAAGATGAAATTAATAATAGAGGATACAAAATTTCCTTGGAGATCAATAGAGTTGAGAAGGTGGATTTATTAGTGATCTGGTGGTTGGAGGAGACATCGATAATTACATGAAAGGATTTAAATGGAACCATAGACGACACGGAGTTGATGGAGAGAGAGGAGTACTGGGTGAGTAAATCTCTATAAAAACATTCACTAAATTGGGATATATTTTTTAATAATTTTATGAATAATGTGAATTTGAGGGATAATTTAAGTAAATATAGGATTATTTGTTATTATGAAAAGTTAAACATTGATCCTCAGTTAGTGCAATGCACTCTATTACCACAAAACCATAGGCTCATGGTCCATATCTACCATCTATGAGTTATAATTATATTCAAGAATGTGTCAAATATAATCTTAATTATAAAAGATATTTTATTGAATATATATCTATATATTTTATTAATAAAGTATTAATTTTTATTTTCCTCTCCCATTCTCTGAAATTTAACTATAATTAACATTCGTGATGATTTTGTTAGAGAAAAAGGGTTCCAAAATCATAGAATGAATTATCGAGAGGACAATCTTCTTATACAATAACCCTCATATAAAAATTCAATTTTCCCTCTATAGGTATGTTCTATAAAATAAATGACATTGGGGTACAATAATTACATAACATTCTGCAAATCATTTTACATAAATAATATTAAATTATATTAAATAATCTTCTAGATAGTTAAAATGGTTAAATTAATTCATTTGATATATGTGAAACATTAAAAATTTAAAAGTGAGACAAAATATGATTTTTTTTCATTATATATTTATTGAATATATATATATATGTCTATTTTGGTGTGTTTATGTCTAATAAATACGGGGTTAATCTTTTTATTAAAATAAATAATCTTAATTATATTTGCGTTCAGTGGGATCGCTTACATAAGACCAAGTCATAAAGACACAAATTACTCAAAATGCATACATGATGACTATTTCAAATAATTATATAAAAATTGTCATTCAATATTCATGTGGCAACCGTTCATGTGTTGTAGTGCTCACCTCCTGCATCCTGGCTTGATATATTTCACTATAGTGCATTTTAGTCATTTCATCCCACACTGGCTGCGTACTCTCCAGATTTACTGTACTATACAAGACTACCACACGTGACTATGGACTACCCTTATGTACTACAATGATAAATTTATTCTATGATCACTTCCTTGTTCCATTGTGTCATATGAAATACTTTATATTTAGGGAATATTCTGTTTAAACACTGGTTGATTATATAACCCTTAGTAACTGAAATTTAATTAAATAATAAATAGTAATACAACTACAAAACCATTAATAATATATATAAAAATAAAAATTAACCTCATATGATGTGAAAAAAATCTACAGATCAAATTTAAAGGCAATAATTATACAAAAAAACTGACGATCAATTTTAGCACAATTTGGAACAAAACAACCTTCATATTCCACCAAATCCATTGCTCAAAAAGTATGATAATATCTCAATCCCCATGAATGTATGTGTTAATATCCACAAAAACAAAATATTCAAAGAGAAATCAATTAACACACATGCCAATATGTGTTTACAACGTGAGGGTATGTGTATAGTTGGATTCCACCACATTCTTTACGTATAACCTTTATAAATAAATAACCACATATTGGTTTGAACTAAAAATATATGATTACCATTATATCTATAGTAAAAAAATAAAATTTTCACATCAAACGTAAATAATTAAATTTAAAGAAAAAAATAATTTACATGGTCAAGGAATAAGGAATAAGGGAGTAATGAATACATAATAGAAATAGTTTTTTATATAAAAAACTATACAAGAACCATGTTCTCTCACCCATGGGTATAAAGAATGTGAATCCTATGATTCTTGTATATTACTAATATCCATATTTATTTTTATAACCACACCTATCTCTATAGAAGACACTAGACATATCATAGTGGAACTCATCATGAACATCCCATAATCAGAACTCCCCAGTGGCCAACCGTGATCATTAGAGTGTCCTCTGGGATCTACATTCAATAGGATATGAGTTGGATAATTGTGTCAAGGGTATAAAAAATTAATATTAGATAAATTACCCTATTAAATTATAAGATCACATTATGAAAACTACCATTCCAAAATATTTAATAAACATGACATAATCTCATAATTTCCATAACGTATAAAAAATTCCACCTGAGTACAAGTCTCCAAATAAAAAACAGAAATAAAAACCCTAAGCGAACGACTCCAACCACAGCTCTATGATCTAGGTATTTAGGTATTTTTGGATCTATGAACTCATTATAGAACCTAGAAAATAATTTTTATATATTAGGTTGATCATACTTGTATACTAAGTAGGATCCACCTCTTGGCCACTAATGAGAATATGGAAAAAGCATACTAGTAAATTATTTAATAAATAGGAGAACCATAAATCACATAATAGGTCAACTATCAAACATAATCAACAAATATCACTCACCAAATTTCATACCCAAGTATAACAAAATATTATATAATAATATAGGAAAATGGGTACCCCACAACACTACCACACCGTTTTGTCATTGTCATCCCAAAATGAAAAACATCATAGTTCTCCCAATCACATTTTGTGTCATAACAAAACATTTTTCATATCATAACTACACCATATACCACAACCTTATCATTATCATCATCCCATATTCACCAAATTACATCCCATCCATGCATGAAATATCCATCACAATAGAGTTCCATAAACAAGATTAATATCCACGTTGTTCCCTCTCACTACCATGCACGTACCAACCTAACATATTCCCATGTCAATACCCAATGAGGCCTTATAATACACCATAGAATACTCATTCGTATGATTGTAAATATCTTAATAAATTATAATCCATTCCACACATTTATTTAAGAGTGGGTAAGAGGGATTAGTTTTTTTCCTTCCATCACCAATCTATATGTAGGAAGAAACACTGAGAACCCAAAACATTTGGGTGTCAGTATGGTTATCCAACTCTGGTGGGGTGCATAAAATATCACAATAAAATATATTATATTATACATATATCCATGGACAAGCCCAACATAATGTGTTAACACCAAAATAGTATTTCCACCCCATCACAACCACAACACCGTCACTTTTATGCACTGCCATCACTACCATTTTCTATATCACATACAATCTATATAGAAGTCTAAATATTTTCATTGTAATTAAACTGTTTAACCATTAAATATTTACCATTTAACATACAACTAAGTTTCAGTATTATATTAAATTAAATTTTTAATGAAAACCAATTATTTATCAAACATAGGCCATTATTACTATACCTTACCCATTTAGTTCAAGTCAAAGAAATTTATTTAAAGACATAGTTTAATCAATTTTATGCGACACCCACAACCAAGTTCATTATTACCCATATTATTAAATTAATACTGAGAAAAAGTAAAAAACCCCCCAATTATCAACTATATAATGAAAACCCAACCCACACGATTTCACATTCCAAAAATAGAAAACTTCTATGAAAACTAACACACACCACAATAATAACCTGACCTCATCTTTCCAAAGATGGAATGACAACCATAACACCTATTGTATAATCCAATCCAATAAATAAAAAAATTCCAATCAAGGATTCAAAATCATATCATGATAACAATGCTACTGACGACAATTAATACAAAATTACACAATCTACTCACTTCTAAACATTCAATTATTCAAAAATCCCATCACATTAATTTAAAATATATGTTATTGGAAATAAAATAGTAATATGGAATTTCAAAGAACTTTTGTAGTATTATTCTTAATTTATTAACATTTAATTAATGATATTTCCCGAAAAAATCACAATATAACACAAATAACTCGGTAGTTACAGACAATATCAACAGAAATGACAATAATCCAACTATAATATGAATAATATATCAGAAAATGTATTACTACATGAAGATTAAAAATCCCCATTATCATAAATTAGTACATTTTTTATCATTATTAATTGAATCCATACAATCTTCTATAATGATATCCGGATATTGAATCATCCATAATTCAAACATAATTAAAGATAGTCTTCAAACCCCCTTCCTCAACCAACACTTAGATAATTAATATTCATGAAAAATATGAAGAAGATATGATCACCTAAAAAAGATTCAAGGGTAATCCTCAATAATCTAGGACAACACATTCCTCATAAAACTAAAATCCCAAAACCAATGGTGCTGAGATCAAATAAATTGTCTCATATCCTAGAATAAAAGACATGATATGCACAAATAAAGAGAGGATAAAATAACCTCATATTGTGAACAATGGATATAATAAGCAGGGGAATACAACTAGGTTAGAGGTTACTTAAAAGACAACACAAAGTACACATATGATTTCGAAAAGTTTAAATAAAAATAGATAAATAATAGTATTTAGAGGATCTCTTGAACTTATACCGAGGCTGGAAATAACCAAGTCATGGTATTATTGGAATCATTATTTAATGATAGAGATGTATCAATAGAATCTATGAAAATTACATAAAATATTCCAAATATCTACCACTCTTAATCTCAATAAATATCCATTAAATTGATGTTATCAATAATGGTTATAATAGAATTTTTTCTTTATGTTGTAGCATAAAAAAAACCAAACCATAGAAACCTTCAATCTGGGTCCTTACACAATTATTATTTGGATTTCACTATGACACACAGACCAAGAGAACCACCTGAAATCAACCATTATATTTCTTGTAATGATATCCAGGGTCCATGCCATGAATTTTCCATCAAGAAAAACCTCAAAACCTATCCATGTAACCTTCACATGGTGATCCTAACATCCATGCCATAACTAGAGGGTCTGTTAATGAAATTATATAAGGGTCATAAGAATTTCATAATTTATTTTTTGACTTTATAAGTATCTACACATCTATAAAAACAACAATAAAACCCATTATATAGTGAAAACTACTAATATGACATAGTCAAGCTTATAACACGATTAAAAATAATAATATTCTAATCCTTATATCTATAATAAATCCTATTCATCACGATAAACCATCTACAATCCTACCACTCAACTATATCTAGATATTTATTTGATGACTCAGTATATCACATAATGTCCTACTTCTCCAAATTTAAATCTTTTCTCTAACATAACCTCTCTCCCTCAAATTTCATCCTAAAACCTCCTCCACTAAAAACAAAAAAAAACATAAATTTATATATATAATAATTCATTACATTAGACATAACTCAAAAATATAATTTCCCTAATATTAAAAACTAAAAAAAAAGAAACATAAAATAGAAAACCCAAATACCCTCTAGGATATACCTACCAAACAAAACAATACCATGAACTAAATAAAATGTAAAACAATAACCTAATACTCAATTTCCAACACTACTAAAAAATAGGGGATAATTCATACTTATTATTGAAAAATATACTACCAATGATGAGGATAAAACATTAGAAACACATGATCTCTCTCATAATAATATAGATGTCTCCTCCACTAATAACACAATTCTATTGATAGTAATTCAATGGAATCATCTTCTGCTAAATATTCGGAACCTTTTCATTCATGATCTACACCAAATCATTTCTATTGACCATTGAGTCCAAAACATTAGTCCAAATATGTAGATATATTCAATGGTTACAATAAAAAACCCCACATAGTTCCACCGCAATGGATGAGTTATAACTATTATGAAAAGAATAATAAACTTATAGAAGGTTCTTAATTTGCGATCGAACAAAATAAAAAAATTTAGACCAAACATTATCCTCTATTTTTTGAATAATCTTACCCATTTTTGTATCCCTTTCTGGATGGAAGGTAGTGTTATGGTATTAATCACAGTCAAAGTCAAAATTTAAACCACCCCAAACACAATGGTAAAATGATGATCTCGATTAAAATGATAGTCCTCAACAACCTCTTAACATTCAAAATCTAATCCATATATCAAACATCATGAATATATATAAATCCAAACTCATATATCACTAATAAAAAGATAAATTAATCAACCAATCCATGATCATCCAAATAGTATCACGTCCTCAATATACTCATGGTATAACAGTAATGAAATCATTGGAAATATCCCCTCACTTCTACTTGTGAATATCTGATCGCTATAACCGGAAAAATATAATTCAATGATTTGATTTCACCTATTGATAGATCAAAAATTGAGACATGAAATCCACCAATGATCAATTCATTCGAAGCCATTGAAAAAAACTCCTCAAGTAATGACACATCATGGATACAATGGTAACTACAACCAATGATGATATTTAATACACATGTAGACCCAATTTCAAATTTATAATGAGACAAATAACATCCCCTAATATAAAACCTTGTTTTTATCATCCCCAAATAACCCATTTAAAGAATCACTATGAGGTACAAGTTCCCACATAAACTCTACCTTCAAGTGTCCCCACTACTATTTATCCTCCCCCCAAACCAATGATGACTATACTGTTATTTAGTACATGAAATATCTACTATCAGTTCTCCAAAAATTAAGAATAATCTTATAATTTTTCTCCATAACTATACAATAATATACAAACATTAGAACAACATCTCCTTATGAATTTATACTTAGTGGATCATAAATTTCAATAACTTTTCTTTATGGTGAAGTACATCTCAAAGTCATACTCCTATAATAACTCTATCAACCCAAATATTTTTTGGCTCATATACCACTAAGAAAAAATATAAATTTGTGTCTGATAATCTATGAAGATGAGAAAATGCTCACTAATGAGGAAACGTTTCAACAAATTCAGTGTAATTACAAAATACACTAACTCAATATCTTGGTAGGAATAGTTACAGTCCAAAGGATGTAAATTTTATGACCCATACAAGATTACTGCCTTTTTTGTATCTAGATGAAACCAAAACTGAGATATTTTAAATCATAAAAAACCTCAAAACCTCTCCATATTTTATAAAATAATCGATGGAATCCCTAATAAACTACAATCTCATATAGTTGAATGATTTCTACCATTGATTATTCCATATAAAAGCATAGTCATTCCAAGAAATGTCTATGAATTGGGACTCAATCTTATAAATGTATGACATAATACAACAATTGTATCCCATGAATTTAATGAGTTTTTGGACCTATGTAACATTCTATGTTGATTCCTAATAAACAAGAACCATAATCATTAATGGATAAATAGAAAATCCATACTGGGATAACACATATCTATGTAAATATACCTCAATAATTATGAATTTACACTTGGAAATGCATACTAAGAGTTAGTGGTGATGAAGTATATAAAAAACAACCCCAAATTGATAAGTATAATCCACCATTGTCAATGAATATACAATAATTTCATCATATAACTCTACCATAAAATAATATATAAACTCATGGAAGATGAACCCTTTGAGTATCATCAAAACATCAATGGTTTTCATGAAATTGAAGGAAAATGTCTCTATAGAAATATTAGATTTGTAGACTTTAGGATATCTTCCTCCTTCACTCGTATTTGGTGATGTCTAAACCATTTATCAATCATTGAAAACCAGTTGGCTCTCTTAAAATGGTCAAAAAATAATTATTTATATAATGATATTAATATTATAAGCAATCACCAGATTTAATTACCAGTAATAAATATATATATATATATGACCTCAATCCACTATCATCCTTATTAGTGAATAATAATAGAACACCCAATTTTTATACACTGGTCCAAATGAAACCATTCTAAATCAGATCATTAATCTAACTCCATAACACTGATTGGTCATATGGTGTCATCCAATATAGGTCCTTCTTGAGTAGAGAGGTTATGAATTCCAACCATATCCAAAACATGTCAACAAATTAAGTGTGTACGGTTGTAAACTATTTAAAAAAAACATTAAATTACTCAAAAATAACTATTGAAAACTATTCTGTCTAATCCTCTACCAAATTGAATTATAGAACTCCTACATGATACAATAGGGGATATGAAATCCTAGAGCCCAATGGATAATTTCCCTCACCATTGAACCCTTAACATTTCTATCACCATAATAGAAAAAAAAAATATTATCTAAAATAAATCAATAATAGAATACATGTAATAAAAAATATCCATGATAAGAATGAAACAATTTTTTTTAAAAAAAAATATAAATACCTATCCATTAGATGTTTCCCCAATACATGATGATAGCCCCAACATATATCAAATGGACTTGAATGAACTCGAACGTGAATAGTTAACACTATGGGAACTATAGAGCTCTATATCTTTATTATTGATGTAGAAACCAAGGAGGGTGAAATAAAATAGTGTGATTTTCTAGAATCAAATAAATAATAATCTAGAGATGATAATAAATAGATGGTACGTCGGATGGTCACTAACCTATATGAAGAGATGACCTCCATAACAAAAAAAATATATATATATATAACTCTCCTTTTCACTACTACTGATGACCACATCCATGGACATGACCAATAATATATACCTAAGTGAAGGTGTCATCACATGTCTATCCCATACCAGGCCTATCTCATCTTAGTGGAATATAAGTCCATTCTCACTATAGCTTATATGTCTTCTAAGGAAATTACTACTGAGTATAGATATAAAATTTCCCACCCACATAGTACTAATCCATAAGGAAGTGTATGAACTAGAACCATGAATCGCCATGTATAACAAAATCCAAGATTATACAAGAATATACATCAATGGATCCACATTAACCACTAGATCTAGATTACTAAGATGAAAAAATAGGGATAGCTTCCCATGAGTTGAAATCTCAATGCCCTAACCACCTGTGATCATATTCCAATATCCCTAGTCCTTATAGAGTTACAATGAGTCCCCTAGTGAGTTGATATCCATCAAATATAAATTATATTAATCTCATTAGTCTTATTATGTGTCATCAAATATATAGGTTATGTATGAATGGTGACTGTATGTCAATTAAATTAGAGTCGTGCCTCCAACTGATTCCCTGCACTAGAATCCTGATATAGAAAATGATCAGAAGGTAAGGGAAAATATCCTTGAACATGATCATGATCTCTCACATGATTAGGATCCCTTAAGGGGATGAAAATACTAATTTTTTACAGTCATAATGAATTATTGAAACATATCAAAAATGTTCTTGGGAAAATCATCCCAAGAAACATCTACCATATCCTACTACCCTAGATATAGAATCCACCGTTGATCATCTGGCCAATATATATAGATAACCAATATTTGAACATAATACACCACATTGGCTTAGATCATGTTGAAGGTGATCCTGATCTCCTCTTACTAGTGACCATTTTCAAATTCAATGAAACTCTACTCATACGTTTATAATCCCTAAATCTGGATTTCACACCATGTATTACACCAAATCTCATCTACCTTCCCAATGATAATCTTATAATAGTCAATAATATCATCCTACTATATCTTTCTAACATGAAAAATGTGATGATGAAAATTAACTGGTATATATTCAAGAATAATTGTAACTTCATAATCCTGGTAACATGAAATTTATTTATGATTCACTTAATTTTATTTATTTCAAAATTTCCCCAAAATCACCCAATTCACGAACAGTAAAAAAAATTATGATTTATGAATCTATATAAGTTTTTTTCCTAAAAAAACTTGAATTCTCTGTGCACAATTAGTAGAATCAAGGATCTTATGCAGGATCACAATGGCAACATAATATAACATGTCGTAAAAGAACTCTATGGTCTATTTCATTACCGTGGTTAATTGGTATTATATCTATTGAAACTCATTAATTCCTTATATGTTCATAATTAAAAACTGTATCCTAGCTCTTATCCATAGCTCTAATACAACGTTTTTGTGAAACAATCCCCTAATAACCCCTCATAAGTTTATATTAATAACAAAGGTGGCCCTTGAGACCCATATACAATAGGTTCTGGGTTGGATACCAACACCGAGGTTATAAAAATACATATAGTTGGAATTTCCCTCATAAATACCAATAACATAATTATAAAAAATAGTAATTAAAACCATATATTAATAAATAAATATCTTACAATATATATGAAACAACGAAATTATATATAATGAAAATTCTCAAAATAATAAAACAAAATTATATTTCTATGAATGTAGCTCTAACCATAGATCTATGATCCGAGATAGTATGGATGAGATTTATATTCAAACTCACCATAGAAACCAACGAAAATATTTTTTATATAATGGTATGAGTATAAAAGTATACTCTATCAGAACCTCTTAATTAACACTCATGAAGACATGAAAGAATATTTCTAATGGTTTAGTGAAAATGCAAAAAAAATCGATAAGCACCATATGGATCGACCATCACTCCGCCCCACATAAGACCACTAACCAAATATCACACCCATTCATAATAAAATAGTATCTAACATAATTGAATAAGGTGTACCCTAAACCAATTCTTCATTGTTTTCTCTCTCTCACATAGTAATGAACAAAGTAATGGTTCTCCTAATCCCTTACACATCCATTTCAAAACACATGATATCACATATCCTTTCCATAACACAATCCATATCCATTTCATCCTCATCATCCCATATAAACAACCATCTAAAAAATATCATTCATGAAACATATATCCATCGCAGTAGGGTATCATGAACACTATAAACATCAATCTCCCACCATCAATCAACCATACATGATACCCACAATATATCAACACATAAATAACCCATTGGGTCTACATATATACGAAATACTACACATTCTTATAATCATAGAAAACTCAATCAGTCACAAAAAATGAGAAAAATATAAGGGAGAGAAGGGAATATGATATATTTATCCATTAATATTCTTTCCAACTTGAATTTTTAGAAAAAAATCTCAGAACCTTGGAATTTGGTGTATTTAAGTGGATCCGACTCATGTGGGGGTGTTTAAAGAAATAAATTGAAATTAAATCATATATATAGCCATTTAGAAGCCTAAAATAATGGATTATTAATAATAAAACACCCCCACCCCATTATAAACTCCACACAATCTCCTACCCACATTTACATCACTTCTATTATATATATCACCAATTATCCCCATTTTCACGTCAAAACTTATATACAAGGATTCCCGTATTTACCATTCTATTAAAAATATTTTATAATTTATGATTTATAATTCTATAGAAAATAAAATTAAATATGTTATTCAATTTATATTTAATGAAAAACGATTTATTATCTAGTACCTAGATATATTTATATTCATTACCTATTTATTTCAAGTAGAAGAAGTCCATTTACAACCATAGTTCATTCAATTCCAGCCAACACCCATTACAATGTTCATCATTACCCATCATATTCCATTTCTATAAAACACTACAAAAACCCAAAAATATTCAACCAACCATTATAGAACTAGAAATTAATACATATTATTAACTCTATAGAAACCAAGCAAACAAACAAAAACAACCACCCCACCTCTAATTTAACATAATGAAAAAAAAGATGTAGATCCCATTACACAATCCATGCTAATAACCCAAACCATGACTAAATTTTTCTTAAGTACGCCCACAGAATGAAAATTTCAAAATGATTCAACCAATAATAATCAACACCTTATTCTAAAACCAAATACCATTCATACTCCCCTTTTTAAATAAATAAATTAAATATATTAAAGAAGAAATAAAACGTCAATTATATATTGTATATAACCTATTAGTTAAAATCATACCCTAATTAATCTATTATGAAATGTTTTTCCCAAAATTAAATCATTTCACAATATGTACAGTTCATCAACAAAAGCAAATATCATTATGAATCTTAAATAACCATCAATCATTTTTACAATAAAATAGAAAATAGATAAACATATGGAAATCACACCACCCAATCAATTTCCAATAGCCTAATTTGTTATATTTATTATAAAATTAATTCTACCAATCCAAATTAAATAAAGAGTATGAAACATGGATCATTCACATAGAAATATCATTTTTCTCAAATTGACCAACCTAACGGGTGCCTTTGACAATTATTTTAGGTAAATAATGTGATGGAGTGAAGGTCGAATGGATGAAATCAAACATGGAAATACCAATAAATAAAATAGAAAAAAACAGAAATATAAATCAAAACTCTAAGAAAATATGTCCATGATCAAAAACATTGTTTCAAATCTTTGATATGAGAATTTGTTGTACACCAATTAATAGAGGATAAAATGTAAGGCACCATCCTTTTAAATTAAATACTCCTGTTATTTTAAACATGAATGAACATTATGAAATTACAAAAATAAATTTTTTGGTTGAAAGTTTTAGGGAATTTGGTCATAAACAAACATAATAAACAAATTCATTAATAGTTGAATATTTTACTCAGTATCTATATTTCCAATTAGATAATACTTTTAAAAAGGAAAATGTTTTCTTTTAATGAAATATATTTAATATATTTATATTGACAACTTCCTTTCCCTAAGAATAATTACTACTATTTGGGAATAATTTTTAAAAAATTCGATGAATGGAAAAATCCTATTATGTAATAAAAAATATAGAAAGATACCAGCAGTCCAAGAATACATTAGAAATTTTACTTTTCAAAAATAAACATTGGTTTCAAAATAATTATTTTATTTCCCAAAAAATATAATTATAATCCCATATAACCTCATAAATAATTTCATGAGAAATGTTAAAGGTTAAATAAAACATATAACAGTTTATTTCACTCATAAAGGCCTCATTAAAACTTTTTTCAAATAGTTATAATTTTAATCCCTAAAACGATTAAAGAGATTTACATTAAACATAACATAATTATCTTACATTATAAATATAAATATTGTTTATAAAAATCAATATAATAAAGTGATAAATAATATAATAACTTGATGCATCATTTTCATATCACTCTAAAAGTCGCGATAACCATTATTGTTATGCATATAATAACAATCAATTACACATAATTAAAACGATAGTTAAAATTAGAAAAACCATAATTTTTTTTCTATTATCTCTTATATGAAACCTAATCAGTGATCTTAATCCCATACTTGGAATAACCATCATAGTATATTACCATAATATCATAAGAGATTCTAATTAGTTTACTTTATTTCCTTGACACTATGCATTAGAGAGCTATAATGGGATCACCTGAAGATACTTTAGAATGGAAACACGTGTCAAAATAAACAATTAAAAAGAACAAGGACAAAATACATAAAATCATTCATTATAAAAACATTCATTAGACCATCGGAAAACATTTTCTGATATTAAAACCCCCTTTCTATTATAAAAATAATTTTTGAAAATATCTATAATAAAGGGAAGGATTATTTACCATTAAATAAAACATGAAATATTTTATTTGAATCCAAACATTAAATAATGGTTCTTATAATAGGAAAAATTGGTTTGAATTTATAAATTAAAATAAAACATTCCTTTTTTCTTTTATAAATAATTTTAATATTTTTGTGACAACAATTTTAATGAAACCCATTTTGAGAATTAAAAAAACATAAATTTACATTTATAATTCACATATGTCAATATAAATGACTATATATAATAATTTTAAAAAATTATACATAGAAGAATAATAGAGGTTTAAGAAACAATTTAAATGTAGATTTTAAACAACATTGTTATGACCCCATCTCTACAACGATATCCCTCCTGAAATGGAAATGAAGAAAGGGTGATAATAAGCCCTGCATCCCGCCTTTAGTAGTCCCCAAAGAGAGACTAGAACCAAGGAAATACAATCTAAAAAAAATGGGATTCATTTAAAATTTTAGGAAAATAAGATCGCGAGATATGATGGTTCAACCCAAAGCCACTCCACGACACACACACACACACATATATATAAGTAAATTAAAACCCATCTGACATGCATGTATAAAATAAAAATGATACGAGTTAAACAAAACTATAATTTAAATATAAAAATAAAGCTAAAATAGAAACTCACCAATTCTCCCAAAGACCGAGATAGTAATTCCCTACATAGTACATGTAATCCTCATGGGAACCTGAAAAAAATTTTATATACATATGGTGAGTATACATATATACTCAATTGGAAATACCTAATATTCTTTCACAAAATTGAATGGGAGAATACTAATACCCATGGGAGAAAATAATAGAACCAAACCATACCAAACATGTGTATTAAGGTTCCCAGTCCTCACCAAGGCACGCTCACCGAATAACTCAAGATAGGTAAAATAATATAGTAATAACACCGATGATTCAGGTACCTCACACCACTTTCCACTAGTTTTTTCACTAAATATTAATGGAAAACATTATCATGATCCCACCTCATTGGAAATATAAACATCACAACATTCCCCACACACACCTATTCCCCCAAACCACACATCATCCAACCACATGGGGTACAAGCCACATCATATCCCACCTCCAAAGACCTGGGCCCCAACCACATCACATCCCACCCGCAGACACTTGGGCCCCACAACCAAGCCATGTCCAATCACCTGGTCCATGATCAACATCACATTGCACCTGCAAATACGTGGGCCCCATACCACATCAAGTCCTACCCATAGAGAACCAGTCCCCACAATGACACCTTGTCCCCACACCTAGTAAAACACAACCCATCTCATGCCAATGACACATGGGAAAGAAAAACTTGTTCACACACACATGGGTCTTAAAAACCAAGACCTTCTTGAATAATCTTGGGCTATGACCACAGGGAAGTGGGAGCATGGATGAGTGGGAGGCCAACCATCTATCCTCCCACTAGGATTTTTGGGAAATATAGGCTCCCCCATTATTATGGGGTGTTTTTTTAATGTAGTTCTAAACTAGGGGTGGGTGTGTATAGAAAATTCATAGGATAAATATAAGTAGATACATATATGATACCAGAAAATCAAGTCCATCCTATGGGTTCTCAAAAAATAATCTAGTTCACAACCCTGCCAACTTTTTTACTACCCCTAAATGCAAATTAATTTTAATGACAACAATCATTTTAGAAGGCGAAGAGTATTGTAAACTAATGTGGCTTCAGATTTCCCCAATTTTTATCACCAATTAATTATTGACAACTAATTTTTCATTCCATTAACAAAACCAACCCAATATAATTCCAAAAATTATTAACCAATTATTTTTTCTTCTATTCCTCTAAAATCTACGAAACTACCAAGCACAAGACACAACAAGAAAACCCACCATAAAATCACCGCACTGCCTGATCACAAACCTACTGCGCAACACTAAAAATCTATTCCACAATCAATAAAACTCTCAACCATACATTTAATTACATTGTTAGAAATATGTACCATATAATGGTTCATCCTCCAAACCACCCAAACGAACCCATAAAACTCACATGTTCTTCACAAACATACCATAGTCCAAAATAGTGTGGATCTTCACATCATAATATATCCACTTCACTTATCATCTATCCCTCACATCGATGCATAACATAATTCTAGACATAATAATGTGTCCCATATTTAATTACACTAGTTAATTCGGGTTTTTTATAGAAACTGGGAAATATTGGGGAATCTGTTTTTTAGTCAAGGGTATATGTTTTTATAATTTCCATATAAAAATGATCAATATAAACCAACTATAATAAAACTTGTTAAGTGAACAATGAGGTACCACTAAAACCCATGATATTTAGTGGGTCATGTAGCCCGTATAATTCAAAATATAACAGTAATATCAAATCTTGAAAAAAAAGTGCATCAAATCCATATACCCCATTTAATTCATTTACCCATTTCTTATATATTATTAGAGTGGAAAAAATGTGATTATTAGGTAAACAAGTGTATATCCCTCCCACATGATACACAATCAATGTGAAACAAAGTTAAACCCAAACTCAATGGTGTCAACGTTCTTTTCACAGAAGCAGATCACAAAATAGTACTTCGACTACCCCACTCACAAGACCTACATCCACCAGAGGTTGCAGTGACACCAAAATAACAAAGAAAAACAAATAAGAACATATTTTAAGTAAGGAATATCATCTTCAACTACATGGAAAGAATAACACAAGGAATAGAGAATCCAAAGACATATGAACTACACGAATGGAGGGTTAACACCCCCTTGATTGATGCCACATCACTACATATCAAACTAAAAAATGGTATTTAATCCATAGTTAAAGAACCCTCAAAACACTATAGTGGGGTCAATTGTTAGTCTAGTGTCTAGAGGAAATAGATTTAGTCATATGGTTTGATAACCTGAGAAGCAGGGAAAAAATTTAAATCACTACAAAATTTGGTATTACATGACGAGTAATACCATTTCATTCAATGTAATACCTTGAGGTCGAATTATGTTGAAAAAACTATCACCTTTGGATTTTATTTTATATTTCAAACCCCAAGTTATTATACACCATGATAGACTACTTCTCGTAGTGTATATTTCTCCATGATGTGAAAAACACATGAGTAGCCTTAACATTAAGAATCATGTCATGTTGCATGATTACATGATGTATAATCACCCTAAATTCATCCTTTTGCCAACGAACCTCTCGAAACGACTTCTGATCCTCCTCAGAACACTTCCAAAAACCAAAACAAAAAATGAAATAGACCTGGATGACACATACCATAACATTTGAAACCTCTCAAATGATTCTAACCCTTGAAGATCCAAATAAAATTCCATAATAAAGAGGGGGTATTAACAACCATCCCGTGAGATACCTCTCTAGGATGTCGTCGCTCCTCAAGAATTCCAACCTGTCAGACATGGCGAGCAAACAACCACAACCACACATACACACAACCACCCTGCAACTATAATAATATCCGGACAACCCATGAAAACAACCACTATAGTCAACAATCTACACTGTCCCGAACATATGAATATAGGAATTTTGACCTCCTAGTCAAGATACTATCCGTTATGGGAAGAACTGACTTGACTTCATGGGTTTAATCACATCACAATTAATGTGTCTTTATTAGGAGTCAGTATTCCCCATATCACATGTCAGGAATTTATGACACAACCAACCACACATAACAATACATATTAAAAACAACTCACCACATAAAATTAGGTTCAAACAATACATTTAAAATAAAAACAAAAAACATACAAAACTCAAAAAAAATGTTTACATAGTATACATCTTCGTTTCCCACTCCAAAGTACTCTCCTACAGGACCAATTTCCAAAAAAAATATACAAATTAAAGGAATGTCCAATCCATGGAACACATTCTGTCAATGATACTAGAACTTTCCTGGCTGCTCCATGTTCGTCATGTCATCCTAGTTTTCAAACTTTCCCATTTCAAGGACATTCAGTCATGACGATGACACCAATGATGCTGAGTGATGTAGAAGACATAACCGATCCTATCCAAAAATAGAGGTAGCACCAACTGGTATTCCACCTCACCAAATCACTCCCATAGGTAAAATGGTATAACAAACCTGTGACAAAGTTAAATCTATCTTTGAAAATTCCACTGACCACGTCAAGGGGAAACCTTCAAGAACATCTGGTACCCAACATTAAACTCCATGGGCCTCCATTTGCAATAGAAATATGACTTCCACTGTTCATGTTCTGTTTTTTATATTCCCAAGGATGATCTTAACCTTCCATATCATGCTCTAAAATACCTTATGACCAAGAACAACTATCTAACCATCCTTTGTCTAGAACAAGGTTTAATGACATGGTATTCGGTATGATACTTCAAATATAGCCGTGAAAATGGAAGAGTGATGTATGGTATTATAAGAAATAATTTCCATGGTTATGTTACATTACAATGATCCATGAAAGTCCATAAAGTATACTCACAACATATCATCTAGTGTCTGGATAGTCCATTCTATCCACCCATCTGTCTAAGGATTGAAGGTTGATCTATATTGTAACTAGGTGTCAAAAGCATGATGTAATTTCCTCCTGAATAATAATGTAAAACAATGTGTCTTGATATAGTCCAATGGTCATTGAACTCCATGCAACTGCAACACCTCATCCATGTACCTCTCAAATAATCCATCCACTACTCCCGACTACCTAATCATTATGATGTGGGAATATTTCATCAGTCGATCCACTACAAACAAGATATCATCATAAAATCCTTGAGATCTAGGTAACCCTAGGACATGATTCATTGATATGTTATCTCAATTACACAAGGGAACATCCAAAGGCTTAAAAATAAATAGGCAACATAGTTTTCAACCTTCCCCAACTGGAAAACATTTCTTCTGTCTATATGCTCATCCACTAATGATTTCATCCAAGGCCAACAAAACTATGTCCTCGAGTAATGATACAAATTAGAAAATTTTTGATATACCACTAGGGGTGAGAAATGAAACATTGGGTGGAATCCCTCGTGAATCACTATTAGAACAAACAACATACCTGAAACAAAACCAGGTTCTGAAGGTCCTCTGACAATCATTATAGAGAATCACAATGGCTTGCACGATCATGCATCACCTCTGTTTTTGAATCTCCCCAATGAGACTCCTCCACCTGCTTCATCAAAGATTATTGTATAATAATATGAAATAAAAAACCATTATCACATTTCAATCATGCATCTATGTGAAATACTTTTAACACCTCCATAATCTTCCAAGAATATGGAAATCCCTGAACAACCTCCTTCTGTGACTTCATTCTCAAATCATCATCCCCAACATTACACTTTCTAAAGGTGTGTGATATCTCAAAATCATAGTCCTGAAGAACCTCCATCATCATTCATTTCCACAAGTTCATATCTCACTGGGAGAATATATACCTCAAACATTTAAGATTTTTTAAGACCCCAGAGCACTCCGTAATGAGGTAATTCTGGCACAACATTAGAAAAAATAAGACCACTATCCGATATGGATTGTGGTTGACATAATAAGGCTAGTGGGTACATAGATCATAGAGACATAAGAGATTATTTCTTGTTTCTACATCATGAAACATACCAATCCCAGATGGGAAGCTTCCCAAAACACTTCAATCATCAACCATTCTCTAGAAACCATAGCACTAGAGAACTAATCAATTTCCCCTCCAGAAAGACTAATTCTTCCTAGAACAACTCACTCCACACAAATGAATGGTCCATCATATTTAGATATTTAAAAAAAATTGATTCTCGAGAGAAATAGGGTACAAACATTCTATAATATCAAACGAGACCATTAAAACTAGAATTTCCACACCATGTTATGATAGCATATTCCCTAGGAAGTGCATCTATCGTGTCTAGAAAATACACATGAAACAAATTCCATAGATATGGTGGAATCAAAGAACCTGTAAGACGGTCTTAGGATTCTCCACATGTTATTCCTTGGACATTGAGTAGATCAAGATAGAATCAATGAACAAAATGAATAACTGGTCTAGGAATTCATAGAAAATGGATTTCATAAGCCCCATAAATGTGGATGGTGGATTCCTAACACCGAAAAACATGAATAAAATCTCGAAGTTCCCATACATGAACCAGAATGGAGTCTTCAATATATCACCCTCATTCATCCTCAACTATTGGTATCTAGATCGTAAATCGTTCTTATAAAACCAACTTGCCCCACTCACCTGATTGAACCTTTGGTAGTCTGTGCACAACCTCATATAGAAATCAACCTTCTTTGGAAACAACAAACATGCACCCCAGAGAGACACACTGGGAAAAATAAATATATTCATAACCACATCATCTACCTTGGTCCTCATCATCTAAAACACAGAAGGTTCCATCAAATAAGGAGACATTAAAATCATGAGACACCATGCTACAGATTTATCCTGAACTCAACATGACATCGAGGGGTTATCGTCACAACCTCCATTGGAAAAACATTTAGGAACCCCCAATGACTTTGGGACTATCCATCGTCCAAGAATATATTAGTTTAACCAATAGATCAGCCGACTAGGAGAGAAGATGATCTACTAACCAATTATCCACTTGAAAACCCCTCTTCCCAAGGAAACATACATATTGGACAAAAAGATCTAAAAAATAACATTACCCCAAAAAGATTCCATTAAAAAATGCATGGAATAAAACCAGCCGAGGCCGAGAATGACATCCTATGGATACATCTTTATAATGAAAATATCCACAAAGTACTGATGTAGTATTGTCATTAGTCTACACCCCCATAACACATCAAACAAGCAGGTATGACATCCAATTGGCATACTCATAACCCAGGACCCAAAATCCACTCTATGTCTATAGCCATAGAATGGGATAATGTTTTTGAAACAAAGGGGCACAAATATCTTGAATCAAACAATTCACAAACCTGGGTACTAAAAAAATTAATTGTACCTCTAACGACCTATGGCCCTTCTAGAAGTGTTGTTTCTATTTTGTAAAATTTACCACACCCAACTAATTATACCCTCTGTTGACAACCACATACATGACCACTCCATGGTCAAGGTCCCTTAGAAAAACCCTATGATCATCCCCTACATTCTCCATATCCCCTCAGTGGAGCATTTTCTAGATGTCCCTCATGTTGAATCATACTAACTGGAAAATGCTACTAAGGGTGGCACTGAACCTACCCACCTCTACTATACTAAACATAAAAATCCACTAGAAACTAAATCTGGATATGTTTACTGACTCATAATAAGAAACTCCTCAGCCCCAAGCCCTTATAAAATGCACAAGGACCAGTAGTATGAAAAGGAAGCTTCTAGGGTTGAATCCCTACTGGTCAAAACCTAAAATGTACTCGTATCAGAGATTGTACACTGATGACACTGCCTCTAAATGAATTTTTTTGGATCCGATATTGTGGTAAATCTCTTCATGATTGCATCCAATTGATCACCTCCACCATTCTTTGGACCTTTGGATATGTCAGAAACATAAAGGGAGTAACCACGTACTGTATCGAAGGACAGAGTGGCTCTGCTAGAAATCTCACATAGGCTCCTCCTCGGGAATGTGATTTGGGAAAAAACGGAGTAAATATATAAACATGCTCCCCTAATCTCGTATACACACACTCCCCTACAAGGGGTGGTGTAACTACCACCTCTTCTCAGCCTTCATGGTAGGTGAAATGAATTATGATCATAATTTGTTTCTCAAAATCAACCCATAGAACATCATCCTTCTTCCCCTACCCTAGGTAAAATCTTCATCACTAACATACAACTCCTCGAATTTGACTAACCACTTAAGGAAACCACTACTTCATCAAGGCCTATATCAAGATGAAGGTGATCTGAAGCACCATGTGTTATCTTTCTATCTCTATGTTTGAAACACTTCCCTTATACAATTACAAAGCCTACAATGGGAAAGAACATAACATTCTCTACCACGGGTCATCCTCCAATGCATGATAAACCCTCTACTGATCAATTGAATCAGCTCACTGAACCTCAAATTCCAAATCAACATGAGTATAATGACCCAGTTCTACAGTTTAAATGTAATAAAAAACATTCTAATCCCAAATTGTATGGAATTTTTATTTATGATTAATTTTAACACATTTAAAATAATTGTAACTCACTTATTATCATTCAATCCTAATTTACCAAAGCACCCAATTCATAAAATAACACATGTATTTATTATAAATTTACCTTTTATATGGTCTCTACCCTACAACCAATGTACCATCACTTGTTCATTTGTAAGATCAGAGTCCTTGGATACAATCATGGGGGGCCTAAAATAATGTGTCCTAGCCAATATTCTCTAGCCTATTTCATGAAATAAGATCTCCTAAAATAGCCCCTACTAACCCATGCAATCCTCAATGTTAATAACCCCCCAAGTCCATCATATCCCTTAATAATCTCCTCTGATGCCATTCTGTTAAGACACCATACCTCTAAATATACCCTTCCTCAACAAATAATGATGAAAAGGATATAATTACCACCAAGTCCCACCTCTAGAAAACCCCGGGGTGGTGACTAGGACCAAGAGCATATCATATAAAAAAATGGGATGCATTTCCATTTTTAGTAAAAAATATTGGGACATAAGATGGTTCATCCCAAAAAAACTCCACAAAATTTATATAAAAAAGAAAACAAAAAATCCATCCCACACACATTTTTAAGATAAAACCATTATAAGTGAAATAAAACTCCAACGTTAGTACCAAAAGGAAACTAAAGTAGTCATTCAACAATAATCCCAATGCATGAGATAGTAACACCAACCATGGTCCTTATTGTTCGAATGGAAACCTGAATTTTTTTATATACATAGTTTTACTATACATAAAATACTAGTAGAAAAACTATATGTATCTCATGAAAAAGTGAACAAGAGCATACTAATTCCACTCTGAGAGAATAGTAGAACTAGACAACACCTATCATGAATACTAACCGTCCTAGTCCTCATCAAGGAATGCTGACCAAATAACCCAAGTCTTGTAAAGTAATATAGTAAGAATATTAATGATTTGTGTACCCCACATAACTTCAAACTATTTTAGTAGCTCTTTTATAATGGAAAATTTCATCATGCCCAAAACACTTTCGAAAGAACCATGTCACAACCCACCAGTACACACCCAATCCCCTTAACCACTCTTCATCCCATCACATTGGCTAGGAGACACATCACATCCCACCTATAAAGACATGGGCCACAAACCACATCACATCCCACCCACATTCACATGCTCCTCATTGGTATACCTCAACTCGTCACCTGGGCGATGAGCCATATCACATACTAACTACAATCACCTATGCCCCAAACCACATCATATCTCATCTGCCAAATCCTGGGCCCCACAAACAGTCCTCATCCCTTCACATGGGAAAACATAACCCATCTCATAGCGAAGACACCTTGGAAATCACAAATATCCTGCACACAGTTGGGCCTCACAAACCAGAAGATGCTCAAATAATCATGGGCTATAAACACATGTATGAGGTAGTAGAGAAGAGTGGGTGTACATCCATCCATTATCCCATAGGGATGTTTTAGAAAAACACCACCCCCCCTGATGATAGGGGTGTTCGGAACATACAGGTCAACTAGGGTGGGGTCTGTATAGAAATTACAATTTATAAATACATTTATATTGATATATGATAAAAAACCCTCAAGCCCATCCTATGGGTTCTCAAAAGACAACTTTCCAATAACACTACAAAATATGTAGATACCCCTAAATCAAAATTATTAGTTAACACAACAATTATTTTAGAGGGTGTAGAGAATGGAAAACTAATGTGGTTTCACATTTCCCCCTTGTTTAACACATAGTCATTATTTAGAACTTGTTTATTCATTCCATTAACCAAAACAACCCAAGCTAGTTTCACACATTATAAACCAATTATTTATTCATTTATTCCACTATTAACGAGGCACCTACGGTGCACAAGAAACAACAAGCATCCCAACATCACATCACCGTATAGCTCGATCATAGCCCCATTTCGAAACACTTCTCTTATATTATACAATAAATAAAACTCTTAACCAGTGATTCTATTTCATTCCTAGGTTGATGTATCGTCTCCAATTTAATCAACCACCCTTCCCAAACAAATCGACAACACACACCAATGCTTGAAAAACATACACCAACACAAACCAGAGTGTATAAAAACATCACAACATAACCACGTCACATCAAATCTATCCCGCACACACATCCCCACTATACCACACACCGGATAATGACACAATTACCAATTTAATGAGGCATCTCTTATTTAAATCAAATTGTTATTTTAGGGGTTTCCACAAAAAATTTTGGAATTCATGGGGCATCCATTTATTAACCAACAGTATATGATTTACAAATTTTCAAATTAAAATGTTCAAAAGAAACAAACCATCATGAAAGCTGTTTATTGTGTAAACAAGGAACACCAAAAACCACAATTTTCATTGGGGGCATTTAGCCCGTATAATTCACAACACCACAATAATATCTATCAAAGAAAATCAAGAACATCAGATCCCTCTACCTCTTTTAACTCATTTACTAAGTTTTAATCATTGATTAGTGTGGGGAAACTATGATCAATAGGAAACAAAGAGTCGATACCTCCCACATGATACGAAATCAAAGAGAAATGACGAAAAATACATACCTAGAACGTGTCAAAGTTGTTTTGCTGGAATCATATCACGTAACAGTAATCAGATTTACCCTTCCACAATATTTTCATTTACTTGAATATGCATCAAAACCCCTATAGCATAAAAATACCAAATAATAACACATTATATATGAGGAAGAACATCCACCATTATACATAAAGATATGCAGGATGAAAAAAGAGGCCAACCATTAGAAATTGAAAAAACGGAGGAAGACCACAACATTGATTGATGTCAGCTAACTATAGATTGAATTTGAGAATCTAAGATTTAATACTTTTGAAGGAACATTCAAAATGTCGGTGATGGGTTTCCAGGTCTCCTAGGGTCAATTGGAAATTGTTGCATGCAGAGGGTTTGATAACCTGACCAGCTGGAAAAATGATTAAAACATTACACCAGTGGGGTATTACACAATGTGTAATACCATTTCACACTGTGCAATCCCTTAAGGTCATATGTTTTTGGAAAAACCCATATCAACTAATATTTTTTTCATTTTTCAAACCCTTAAATATTACATGTTGTGAAACTCTTCTTCACACTGTGAACAGTATCTACACATCAAGAAATCTCAAGGACAATCCATAAAACTAATATTCACATCATGTAACATGATTACATGAAATTCAATCACTCTACTTCTTAACATTAACAAATGAACCTCTCCAATCTCCTTCGGAGCCTCCTCCAAACTCTTCCAACTACAAAATCCCACAAAGTAATGGATCGGGAGGACATTAACCAATACAAACAGTCACTTACATTGATTTTGACTCATCACGTACATTCATTGTCTTCCTGAAAAAGAAAATTTGGTTAATTATTCAGGTATTTAATAAACCTGTTCATTTTCATTATTACTTTTAATTTTTCTATCAGTATCCAATATTAGAATATTTATTTAATGAAATTTTTATTAGTTTCTTTTTTTTGTTTTATAAGTCCAATATGGATTTGGCAAGTTGAGTATGGTAAAAGTGTAAATTATTAAATTATATAATTAATACTAATCATGTTATATTTATCAATTAAATAATTCTATTTTACTTTTTAAACTAATCATATTAGATGGTTAGGAAAAAATAAGTCTTCTAAAATCAAGGGGATGGTAGTAGAAACGGGTAACGTTGGAATTTATCAATGGTCATTATTGAAAGAATGTTAGTATTATATTATCATTATAGAATAATTATTATAACATAAATATAATTTTAGTACTTTTAACATATTTATATATAACATTCAAGTGATCTGGTAGTGGAAAACGAATCAAATCACTTCGGGGAGTTGGTCGTCCACACATACGCATAATCAAAAATATCATTATTAAATGGATTGAAATGTTAGAAATTATATGAAAAATTATAGTTTAGGAATTATAAATATTTTATTAATATAATATATGAAAATAAATTCCATCATTTTAACTTGATTTGAGAGGTAGAGATGGTAAATGAATTACATTGGTCAGTGAGGTGACAGTCCGCCACATACAGAAATGATAGATTTTTCCCCTTTGATGAAGATTGGAGATGGATATATGTTCCTAAATTAACATAATAGCATATTAGTATACTTATGAAATTTTTTATTATTTTATTTTATTTTAATAATATTTAAAGGAGGTGTGATATTAAATAAAACAAGAACATGTGGTTAAAAAAATACATCTTCTTCAGAAAATATTCTTTTCCTAAAACATTAATACATATTACATTATTATTATGTCCAATATAATACATCTACAATGTGGGGAATAATTATATTAATTTATTTGGATAGATATTGTCCATGAAAAATTGGTTTTTAATTGTGAATAAAGGTGAATATATGGTTCCATTTATAATGGAGTGGTGGAGTTCTTTTTGAATTTCTTAAAATGTTCAAAGTATAAAAATAAATTGTGATGTAAAATGAATCCATATTTATGATATTTTATTATGATATAATTTTGATATGAAATAATCTCATCCAATAAAAATTTGACATGATTGGATTACCCTTTTCCATTATCAACAATTTAAAACCCATATTAACCTTTTCAACAACTGACACAATTGTAATGTTTTTACTATTTGAGGCTCATAATAGTCACTATAAATCGAGGAATGAAAAAATAGTGGAAAGTTCTTTTTCTTTTCAACCATATCTGATTCACTTAGATAAATATTATATTTTTTTAAAATTTATATCATTTTGTAAAATACATTTTTTCATAAAATATCCATAATATAAATTTTAGAACCATTAATTAAATTTTAATTCTATAAAATAAATAAATATTAAATTTAAATCTTTTAAAACACTCATATTATATTATTTTTGTCTATAAAATTCTAATTTCAAATAATTTATTTCAAATTATATTACGTTTTATATTTTTGATATCATTTATGTATTTATTCCATTAATTGAATAATTATGGTATCAACATTGCATAAACATTTTGGATAATTATATATTATTTAAATATTTGAAATAACATAACATGAATAATTTAAGTCATTTATAATTAAAATTAATACTCGTAACCTAAAATAACTTTTTTTATTACCATGTTAAAAATATTAATGTTTATAAAAGTAAGGGCATGAAATTTACTAAATTTCATTACATAAATTATTATAATGGTTATTATCACATAAAAATAGAACAAATTTCATATAATCGAATATTGGATGAGTATGGATGAAATGAACTCACTAAATAAAATTCATGTAAGTATAAGTATCATTTTCGTGTCCTTATCATATTATTTTCAACCCATTACTACCTTATTTACCACTACCATATTGACAAAATTTACTAAAATTTCTATTAATAATGCCTAAAATTAAAATTGAACTATATTATAAATTTTTAAACACTAATTATAAATTTCTAAATCATTTTTTTAATTTCCAAATTAAATTTTTTAAAAATTTTAAATTAAAATCAAACCGTGAATGCATGATGAAAAACTATTTTTTAAATTACTTTTTAAATATAAATTTTTTATATACTAATTTCATGTATTAAATTAATTAAAATACCACAATTTGATTATTTAAAATAATATATAAATAATGGTATTTTAAAACTAATCTGAAATAGAATTTCTATTTTTAAATACTTATAAAATAAATTTTTCCAAAGAAGTATTATTGTCAATATTCATTGAAAAATAAAACATGTAAGAAAACATTACAAATCTTGAATAGAATGTATTTGATATGATGATTTAAAAAATTATATATTTTATAAAAATAAAATTTATTATTGTAACATAAATTAATTATATTATTCAATCACTAAAAATCATTAAAACCATTTATGAATAAATAACATTATAAGAAATAAAATTGATTTTCTAATAATTGGGTGCTTATATTGTAGGAATTAATAAATAATTTTTTATTTTTTAGAACCATTAAATAAATATATATTAATAATTAGTTAATAATATTTATACCATTTTTTTAATGGCTTGGTTATAATGGTCATATATAAATAATAATTTTTCCTGGATTGAGTACAGTTAGTGTTGTGTGTTTTGTAATTTATCAAACATAGTCATTCATTTAAAAATTTTGGTTATCGAATTATCCCCCCATTGATAAATTTCATCAACATAATTTTGAACTCAATATCAATAATCAATGAATAAAATTTTAAAAGATAATTATTGAATCCCCCCATAATAATAGGGGTTAACAAAACTTCATCAAGAAATGAGAGAAAGGGTTGTAAGATGGTCATATAAAGCAATATACAGTATAATTCAAAAATGCATAAAAATTTAGGCAAATGAAAATATTAAACATAAAAAAAAAATTAATTACTAAGGATTAATAGATAGTGATTGATAAAATGGTCAACCGGACGTTACCCATTAAAAATCATAAATCCGGGATGGGATAAATGTTAATTGATATTTTGATAAGAAAATTAAATGGATAATTTTATAGATTAAAGGTACATTACATAATATTTAATAATTATTTGACCATCTATAATGAGAACATAATTATAAAAATCTATTTAACCTAAATTTATAAATTGAGAAAAAAATTGTTATAACTAGATATGATAATTCCCAAAATGGATAAAACATCATTCGATAAAATACATCATTAATCTATGATATTCAGTATCAATACCCAATTTCCTAATAAATAATTATATATAAAGATAAAAATAAAATTTATTAAAATATTCCCAACCAATCATGAATCAATTATAATTTAATTATTTTATTGCATATTATTTTATGATAAATATAATAATAATTTCTAAATAACATCAACAAATCATAATTTATATTAACCAAAATGTTAATGAAATTATCATATAAACTCAATGATATGAAGATAATTCCAAAAATGACCATACTACTTTTAAATACACTGTAAAATCATATATTATTCAAAAATTTAATTCAATTTTTTTTTCAAGAAATAAAATCTAATAATGTCATGTTTAACATAATCAAATAATTTACTTAATAGTGAACTTCATGGTAATTAACCTTAATCTCCAAATCAAAAAATATAAATTTCCCGTTTTATATCTATATGAAAAAACATATGTTCCCAAAATCAATATTATCATTATTTGTTAAATTTTTTAAGTAAACAAATTATTTTTTATGGATTATGATATCACAAAGGATTATTAAAGGTAATATTCCTTCGATTCCCTTTGGTCATGGGTTCATACCCCAAATCCCTGCTAGATGTTATGGGTTATTTCCTAGCCTATTTTTTGTAATTTTACTAGAACTACCACAATATAATTCTTCTAATATAACAAAAAATTTGAAGAACATCATAAAAAATCAAACTTATTCATCAATGATCATATAAACACTAAATCTTAACAGTACTGTTAAAATTATTTCCTCTAAATTAAATGAAATTATTCAAAATTTTTTATATGTAAAACATAATGGTAACGTATACATCAAACTCAAACAATATCTCCAAAAAAATCACTATTTTCAAAATATTTTTTTATGTTATTGATTCCATCAAAAATTTATTTCCAAATTTTAAAAATCTACTATAGAGTAATTCTCAGGTGGGGCATGATTGATAAAATAAAGCTATATCAAAATTCTAGAAAATCTAATCACATACTTATACTATTTACCAAAAATAATTTTATTATTCCTAAATACTTCCATCCTATTAACATAAATATGAATAATTTTCAATTATTTAAAAATAAAAACATATACCAACATATAATCTATACGTTTCATATTTATTTTGAAATTTATTCATATTGATCCGTAATAGCATTAATCATCGGAGGACATTCATGTGTATTTTTTATTCATCTAATTCTTATGATTTACCCATATGCCATTGATTTTAACATTTCCCATACTACGCACAATTAAAACATTAAATTGATATATTGGGATGAAGGATTCTGAGCTTCACAGAATGAATTGATCACTTTATTTTTCTATAGAATATTATCAATTAATTCCCTCATTTATGACATATAAATAATATTATTATTCTTTTAAGAAATTTTATGAGGTGAATTGTTTGTCATTATTGACTCATTAGTCATCTAATAAGTTTCACATTATGAAAATTTAAAAAAAATTGAATAGAGATTCATTTCTCTCTTATTTAATGCATTAGTAAACTAATGTTGGTTCATGTTTTCAAGAATAATTCATCAAAGATGTTTAACAATAACCAGATTAGTTTTCTCTATATATCCTATTATGTTTAGATTCTAATTCTGAAAAAATACTATATAATGGTAAAATGGGATAAGATATTGTTTAATATATCACCCATTATCCATTTTTGAGTCAATTCCTACCATAAAAATAAATCTATTAATGATTTAAAATATATTTCCCCACAATCAATATTAAAATATGTTAACTAAGGGGTTAAATAAAAAAATAATGTTTAAAACAACACTTAAGCCTGTCTACTTTTTTTGACTATATTTTAAGAAAAAAGTACCACATGTTCTAATTGATGACCATTTTTAAGTAACTAGCTTAAGAATATCCCTATACATTTTTTATGAAATTTTAAAAGTTCCCCTCACCTCAATTATCAAAGGATACCTCCTAAATCACCCAATTAAACTACATTTATCCTTCTACCTAAACCACTATCAATAAAAATATTTTATACATGTACCTAGAAACATTATTGATGTTTTTATCTTCCCAAAATAACAAAAGATAATCCCTCTAGATAAGATCTTAAGGAGGCATTTGATAGAAGAAGTAATCACTCTAACCAACCACTTTATTTTTATAGACATTTTCATCTCCTATAAATATGTAATGCTTAACATAATTTTAGAGACCCATATAATTTTCCCAGTAATAATTTTAAATTTTTCTATATATATTTCTAGAGAAACCTGATGAGACAACGTACGATTCTGAGGTCCGGTGTGCCCACAATTTATTTCGTAAAAATATTAACTTTTTTATATTATGAAAGAACAAATTATTAATGAATGTCTGATACATATTGAAAATAATCTTTAATCATAAATCAGATTCTTTTGTAGAGTCCATGAATCAATTTTACGCTAGTACTGAAATAAAATGGGTCTATACGGGGCGTTCAGAATAATTTCTCATTGGAATTATGTTTAGTGTAGTGATTTGTTATTAAAGATAAGTAATTTAATCATTTTTAACTAAAAAAATTCTTTATGAATAATTCCATGTGAAATTATTTATGGATAACTACATAAAATGTTTTGAGAATTACATAGATCACTATTCATCATTAATTGTAAAATCACCTTGGACGACGATGAAACTCCATATCAAAGAAGATTGGGTCGTATTGAATGAAACAACCTCCTATGATCATTAGTGAGTGTTTTACTTGAATAATAATGATAAAATATCATTTTAGGACTTGAAAATTTAGTTTTATGATCTTATTTATTAAAATAATTTATTAGATAGATCACTTTTATTGATCTTCTCCAATTGCTGAATTGGTATATGCTTGTGTATTGTAATCTAAATTGATATGTTCCATGTTTTAAACCCCGAATTCATATTCTTGATTGTTGGCCATGAAATCATCTAATTAATCCATTATACCATTTTTTAGTTTTTTTTTCCTGTGTTTCAATCTCATTTATCATTGCTCTAACTTCAAGCTCCTGGTTCGACATTTCAAGGCAGTACTAAGCCTGATCAGACCCATGGAATCGCTATGGTCTCATGTGGTAAGAGTGGATTGAAGATGTAATAAAAGACCTGGTATTGGCGTGAGAAGTTGATCATTGATTTTATTATCATGAAAAAGTCATTATTTAATGATGTTTCAGTGGAATAGTGGATGTGTGAATGACCTACGGAGAACAAACAGAGACCTGTTTATGGAAAATGATGGCTAAAAACCCAGATCCATGAATAGATCCATATGTTTTGGGAGGATTCATTGTGGAATCTCTACCATAATGGACAGAGTCGAAATGTATATTATTGATCTATGAAATAATAAATTTTGAAGATAACATGACTACACATCATGTTAAATGATTAACACATACCATGTTTCCCCCATAAATGTGATGTCAAGGGTTCTGGATATTTTTTGGAATGATGTGTTGTGTAGACCACCTACACATTGTCTACCATATCTCTTGGTGGATGAGTTGTGTGATGAGTCACATGGGTAGGACTCTATGAATGAGTACATGGATAGTGACATAGCCATGTACTAGAGTACACAGACACAGAAATAGAACATGGGTATCATTTAATGTGGATCCACCCCCCATGACCCACGTACGAAGACATGAATTAGGTACAAAAAATGTCCTATAGAATGTGACCTATATCCAATTGGCTGGGAAACGCCGTGTAGTCCTCCTATATATTGTGTACTTCTACATGTCATGGGTTCTATGTACCTCCATTGAGACGTCAATATGGCAGTGTGGGACAAGACAGAGTGAGGGTCCCCTCACATACCATGTATCCCTTCAATCATTTTTTTTGGAATGATTATGGTTCCATATCACCTTTTCTTATACATGGATTTTTTCCAGAGAGTATCTTTCCCTGAGATTTTTTTCACAGAGAATTTTATGGGTTCCTTTTAATAGATTATGTGATATGATGTAAAATATGATGATCATGAAACATGGATAAACGACGCTTGATGAATTAAAATGATCCCACCAGATCATCATAGTCCTACCAATTTTACCCTCTACTAGGGTTGGGAAGTAAAGTGAACGAGGAATAATACAATGACCCTCAATTAGTGTTGGGTAGTGGAGTCTTCAATGATTACTGAGTTGAAAATCATATATGGGTGTGTAGTGGAGTCATCAAGGACTATCAATTTTACCCTCTGTAGTGTTGGGTAGTGGGGTTCTTGAAAACTACCAAGTTGTCCCTCTAGTATATTTAGGCAGTGGATTCCATGATTACTACCATGTTGACCATATATTAGAGTTGAGTGGTGGAGTCCTTGATGACTATCGAGTTGACCCCCCTAGTATATATTTCTAGTGGAATCCTAAATTACAACCATTTTGACCTACCAGTAGTGTTGGATAGTGGATTCCTCGACGACTAAAAGTTGAATATCTAGTAGTTATGAAATGTGGATCCCTTGATTACCACTATGTTGACACTCTAGTTGAGTTGGGAAGATGTTATCTAAATTACTACCAAATTTACCCTCTTCTTGAGTTTGGTTGTGGAGTCCTTGAGTAGTATCAAGTGGTACCCTCTTATAGGGTGGTGATCTAGAGACCTTGGTGACTAATGAGTTGAACCCTCTTGTAGAGATAGGCAGTGGGTCCTCAAAAACTATTATAGTGGATCCCTCATGGTTTACTAGGGAATTTTTCCTCTAGTTCTAGTTTTTATCCCCATGACATCAAATCAATGTGACGAGGAATGGTTTGACTTGTACAATTACATCTTGGAAGACATGAGAGATTCTGGAAATCATAGATGTACTTTTGGATGTATTTTTTAATCTTATTCATAGGCTGAGATGTTACATGGAGATCCCCTTACTCTCTTGTAAGGGATTTTTTGAAAGAGTATATATATTTCTCTATTATCATACCCTTGTATTTTGTTATCCAATTTTAATGAATGGTATTCTAGGTTCAGTTCGTGTTTAGCATCACATGGTTGGATTACTCCACTCTCATAAAATAGTTTCATATGTCTCAGTGTGTACTTATTCTACACAACATGCCAAGCCTCTTCTTCTTTGATGAGGTTACATATACTTTTGGTTTTTTTAACATTTTATTTTTTCTAGTATCTTACATCTACAATCTTTCTTTTCATGGTTTATCTCTTAATTATCCCCTTTAGATTTTGGGGAGTCCTACATAGTATGCATATACTCACCCTTTCATGGGATTCGACTAGACATTTCGTGTCTTATATAGATGATAGATAGGTCAACATTGACTATAGAGGTGCATAAAGATATCTGGTATATGGAACCATGTATGGTGGTCATAGCTTTTGATTCTAGAGACGGTATCTCTCAGTAGATTAAATTTCTATTTTATTCAGGATGGGACTTGTTTCAGGTTGCGTGTGTATTTTCCCATAAATTTTATTATTCACTATGGCACTTTTCTACACCATATTAGTTATGAATGATTCATTTACATTCTATTTTTGTTTCATATTTTACTATATCCCACATTACATTTATATTAAGAAGTCTTGGTGTGTGTGTGTGTACAAGTACAGAGGGAAAATCCTCCCTGAGTTAGTTATGCCTCGACACACTTCTTTAACCCTGGCATATGGAGGTGGGATTAGGGTAAAACCACTATTTGGGTTGGGTCATGATAGTTTTGTATGAGAGAGATTCCATTCCTTGGGATTTTTTTGGAATAGTCCCCCATATGGGGACATGATTGGGATTAGTGAAATAATATTGAATGGTATAGAATTTGGATCTTAGTGAAGGGAATCCAGTAATTGTTTGGGAGCCCAATATATCTATTCACAAGGACATTTATTTCATTATTAATGTATCATTATGAGGAGACAATGGTTTTAGGGTTCAAGGGCCATAAATCATATAGGATCTGGTCTTTGAAAATCCTTATAGAGTTTGTTCTCCATTGTTGTACTGTATATTTATGCTCATATGACCACCTTACAACTTGATAAATCTCAACAATCATTTTTAATGCTAGCTATCTAGGACACCATCTATGGATCGAGACAGTGACATGATTAGTAACAAGGCCTCAGTTTAGATTTTATGTAATTATATTCTTCCTACAGGTGGGAATGTAGAAGAACCTCCACATTTTGACTAGTACAAAATCAAAGAATTCTTGGCTAAGTATGTGCGTAGGCTTAGCATGCTCTATAAGCTCCAGTGCCAGATGCCACTGTGGTTCCATGGTGAGGTCGAACCTCAGGAAGTAGAGGATTAGATAGACTTAGTGATCCTTATAGTTATGTATATTCAGACCTTAGTGGTTCATGTAATTTCACTGGTATATAACCTTTTACATGGATCAACTGGGTAGTGGGGGAGCATTGTTACGCTGAAGTATATTGAGTTGAGAATCTAATTGAATAACTTCCAGCATCTATTTCATGAGGAGTACTACCCATCATACGTCTTATTGGTTCTTATTCTATATCTTATAGAGATGCATAAGGTAGGGAAGATGGTGGATATGTATAAAATTATGTTAACAATCGTTACCTTATTCTATCTTCAGATGATAATCCATGGATACTTGTGACCATAAAATATTGAGGGGGTCTCCATGAAGATACCTAAGCTTTTGTGGTTCCCTTGTGAACCCCCTCATATTCTAGGGATCTAGAGTGGGAACTATTGATTGAGATAGTTTTGGAGAGAGTGATGAAATTAGATTGAACAGGAAGTGGGCTCCATAGAGCCAAGTCATCTGCAACAACAAGTAGGGTTCAATCAATGAGATCATGGCATAATAAGTCCCTTTTCAATTAGGCTCATGTTTAAGGAAAATATAAGTACTAGGGAATCCATGATAGGGGATATGGGTTTCTTAGGACAAGTATGGTCATACACTCGATGAGTACTAGACTATACATGATGATAAGCACATGCATAGAATAGATGTATCATCTTGGTAGAGGAAACACCATGATCAGGGATCTCTCCGGTGAGGATAGGGTGGTCCCTTGGGTGGAGGACCTAGAATAGGATAATTATAACCTATGGGTGGTGGATTATGCAGTGATATATTTCCACCACCACCAAGAGGTGATCCATGATAGGATTAGGTAGTTGGTAGTCCGGGTCACAGACATCTGCAGGCTCTCTTTGCTTATGACCTTGCACATCACGAGATGATATGTGATATGATCTGTGTTTATTATAAACATTCATTAGTATTATTAGAAACATGTTTCAATATGAAATTCAAATATATACATTTTTTTGTTAGAGATGGATCTCACAATTTAGGGACAAGAGAAACATATTTCTCTTCATGTTTCTATAGGGAAACCATATTCTGTATCTTTTATCTATTAGTAGTGTGAGATATAACATGTTGGAGAGTGGTTAACATGGGACCTTTTGGGTATCATAATGGAACCCTTTGTAAAAATATTGGCTATGGATTGGTTGTATATGTTCTTATCTGGGATTGAATATCATCACAGAAAAGTCAGATTCTCATTCATTGATGGTAGAAGATTCTCCTTTTATTGTGAGGCATATCTCAAGGAGACAAAATTTGGTTTTATAATAAAGAGGATGAAACCCACCACCCATAAACTAGTGATTATATTACTTGGTTTATAAGGTTATTCAAGAATCTCTGTTAATTCAATTATGGAGGATTATTTTAGAGTCTCCATCATGGATGTTATTAGACTAACATCGATGTGGGAGATGGTTTGTTGCTTTCTTTTTTGTCCTGAAACTTCTCTGATATATTCTACGACATATTAGATGTCCCATATTGAGCTCCATGAGCTACAGTTTTATCATGAGGACCTTTGAGAGAAGGGTTTCATTTGGCTAGGTCTGTCTCCCCAGGAAGGTATCACATTTTCCATTAAAAAGGAGGAAGGAAGATTGTGTATTTTTTTGGATTATCAACACATAAACTAGAACATGATAAAGATTAAGTTCACATTTCCAAGGCTTGATGACTTATTATACTAGTTGCGAGGTGTGTGATGATTCTTGAATATCAATATCTGGTCCAACTACCATAACATAATGGTTTTCAAGGCTTCTATTCCAAATTTGACATTATGATATGATTATGGACACTATGGGTTACTTGTGATTCCCATTGGTGTGAAAAATTCCACCCGACCTAGTTATGGATTTGATGAACCTGGTTTTTAGGATTTACATGGAGTAGTTTGTGGTTGTCTTAATTGATGACATACTCAACTACTCTGCCTCAGACAAGGAATATGAAGCTCAGTTGAGTATGGTTCTAGATTTACATTGAGAGAATGATCTATTGAGAAAGCTCTCGATGTTCCAGTAATGGATTCATGGGGTTCACTATTTAGAGAATGTCATTTTGGATCATGGTCTAGATACAATCCTAGTAGATATCGATGCACTACTTTCATGGAAGCCACCCAAGAGTGTTTCAAATATAAAAATGTGTCTTTGTATGGAGGGGTAATGTAGGATGTTTATTGAAGAGTTCTCTAAAATTGCTACCAATTTGACCTCATTAATGTCTAAATGACAGACATTTACTTGGTCTGAGAAGTTCCATATGTCCTTTAAGGAGTTAGGGTTAATGATTACAATTTCTCTAGTTTGGTGACAAATAATGTAGGTCATTGAGTTCATACTGTATTGTGATCCCTTAGGAGGTGGGATTAGATCATGGTGAAGTAGTCATAGGAAGTTATAATATATATTTTGAGGGATTGGGCACCCCAAGAGTAGAAATACTCAACTCACAACCAAGACCTTGTAGTGTTAGTATTCACCTAAATTATGTGGCATAAATAACTTTTAATGGAACCTTTTTTAGATTACTTACACCATCAGTGTCTAATAGACGTCTTCACATAAAGAGACAAAAACCTATGAAATGTGATGTTGGTGGGAGTTCATTTACGAATATGAAATTCAAATAGTCTAAATTCCAATAAAGGAAAATGTAGTAATAAATTTCCTTTATAGTAATTTCTACGATGACTTGGTGCAGGGGGACTTAGATCTGTTGGGATCTATACAGCTGACATTGGTAGAACAGGAGGGTATATATATTGTGTAGTCTATGTTGTTGAACCTTTCAATTCTTGAGTGTGTGAGAGAGTCCCAATTGGGATACATCGATTGTGAGGTTTTACATGACAATATTTCAATATGTGACTCAAAATAAGGATATTTTGAAGGAGGGAATCAAGTCATATCGTTCTATGGATAGACAATGGTTCCAGTCACGATGATGAGGAGGTGGGGTGATAGTTCAACAACACTCCCCTAGGTGTACGCCCCAATGTGGGGAAGACATATAGATACATTCAATAGATATTTTGGTGGTACGACATGAGATGTATCATTGCATATTTCATATCTTGGGGCCTCACATTTCAGCATGTGACGACTAAGAACCATGTTTCACCAGGTTTGTTATTGCATATTGTGACCCCATAGTAGAAGTGGGATGATATATCCATTGACTTTTTGATTGGTTTTCTATAGACAATGAAGGGTAATGATACAAGATCGGTGATAATTGATTTAATTAAGAACTCTGTGCACTTTTTTTCAATTAGGGATCAGATTTTGGTGGTTGTTTAGGTGTAGCTATACATATAGGAGACCATTCTAATTTATGGGGTTCCCTCAATGATTGTATCTGATTGGGATGTGCGATTTACAACACAGAAGTGGAGAGGCCTACAGGTGTTGTTCATGGACCAAATGAGGATGAGTACAATATTTCACTCCTAGACCGATGGGATGACTAGTCAAACATTTTAGGTGTTGGAGGATATCCTAAGGGCTTGCATGTTTGATGTTGGATGGTGTTGGGAGTATCAGATTACCTCAGTTTTGTTTTCATACCACAAAATATAACACTCAAGAATTATCATGGAACATTTTGAGTCCCCATATGGGATACCCTTCATGTCACCCTTGTTCTTGATATACGTCGGTGTGACAACTGCTTAGATAATTGAGATGGTGTAAGTGATGCTGGAGAAATCCTGGTTATCATGAGGGTGGACTATAGTAGAAAAATATCATATAAAAATTGATATCATATGTTCTTATAGTTCGAGTAGGGAGATCTCAATTTCTTGTGAGTCTCCACACATTATGGATTGAGGAGTTTGGGTTGGGAAGGAATGTTATCCCTGATGTTCATTGGGACATTCATGATCATGTATGTTGTTGATTATGTTTCATACCACCTATCCATACCCCCACAACTAGAGCGGGTTCACAATATCTTCCACGTGTCATAAAGAAGAAGATATGTGCACAACACTATTCACATTATCGACTAGGGTGAGATGGACATTAAAGATGGTGTCACATTTAAGAGAACTCATTAGATATCATATATTTATAGGAGATTCTCTATTTGGATGGAACATCCCCATGGTCTTTATGTTTTTGCAGAATAGATAACAAAAGGATTGCTCCTAGGAGTAGGGGATCCATGTTTAGGATTATTATCCTGATTTGTATTAATTTTTTACTATCTGTAGATGGAAATATTAAGTGACTGAATGATATAGAGACAATTTTTCCTCATAATAATTTAAAATATTTCTATATATATTTCTAGAAAAAAGTTTAAGGAATTTTTAGATTCTGAGGCCCAGTTTTCTCAAATTTAATTTTATAAAAATATTTTATATATTTTATTTTTCACATGGGCAAATTCTTAAATGAATATTGGATAAATAATATATAGAATTCAGATAAGAAATCTAAGACCTCAGTTGATTCCAAAACATAGTGTTTACCCTAGGAACGACATTAAATGTACGGGTTGGTGTCCTTAGAACCAACTGTTTTGTACTTCGATTACATGAATGTTCACTTATTATATATTGTTCATTGTTCTGCATGACTATAATATAATAATGTCCTGGAATATTTGTTGCATTAATAAGGTCATATCAGATCCCCGCTATGATTAGAACCTTGAAATTCTATAACAATATTCTTAAATAAATTTTTGTGGTTGGATGACATACTATGATAGGACACATAGTATACAGACCGTCATGTGCGAGTACTCGTAAGAAGACGAGACTCTCTCTTATGGAGTTAGCACTTGGTAATATCCAAGATGGGAGATTATGAGAACATACCCTCCAGTAGTAATTCCACATGTCTTGGTGTCATCGGATATTGCAATCTACGAGCGTGTGTAATGGTCCTTAGACTGGAACATTATCATTAACTAATGTCATGACTCGCGCACTTAAATTTACTGACGAAAACCATCACACAGACAGTTGGCGGGAAGTAGGGTACGTTGGGTGTGTCACGAGTGACATTTTGTTAATGGATAAGTTGAGGAAGGATTTTTCCCTTCCATTTATGGAAGTTGATATCTCGGCCCTTTGATTGAAATAGAACTATCGCATTAAATTCCATAGCCATGGTGTAAACGATGAGTTTTTTTTCAGGTAGTCAAAGAACGACGAATCAAGAATATAGGTTTATGACACTACCATGAAACCTTCTTTTTGAGATATTGAGACAAAGGGATTAAATTACACAGTAAGCATTCGTATGAGGTGATACGTCAATGCGGCGTCAACTTCTTTCTCTTGGGTGCCTTGACCCGTTGCTAGACAGTAATCTTGGACTTTAGGCAATCTCGCCTAATTCCAACAAGAAAGAGGCCTAGAGGGTCACACACTAAGTGTATCCAAGTATCTCAAGTTGAATAAAGATTATTCCCGTATGTGGTTTAATAATTATTCAAGGAATCTTAAGTTGTTTTAAATGATGGAGGAAAAATAAAATAAAACAAGTACACGCCGTGTAGTTTTATTTTGGAAAGGAAATGAATAAATGAAAACAAGATATACATTCCATGTACATTTAATGTAAATGCCGTGTAGTTTTCAATGAAAAAAAAAGTACACGTTGTGTATTTATTATTACATGCCGTTTAGTTTTTCCAGTCGGGATTTTGAGGATATAATATCGTTTTATTAAATGATATTTATTATAATCATCATAAGCGCATGTCAAGGAATTAATTATTCGACATGGGGGTTTTCAATAAGACATTATGAAATAAATGAAACACGTAACATGTATATTTATTGTCATAACTCTACAACCTCAAACTCGATTATAAATATCCTCACAACCCCAACTATTTTCCTACACAAGATAATTGTTGTGCACATCATCTCTGGAGAATTCTTTCAAGGCCGAAAGAACCTATTCCTCCAAGAATGCTCTCAAGACAGAGAAAGATCCTCATCCATCAGATCAAGACAATCTAAGGTGGACAATGCAAGCAACATCTTCTCCACGTTAGCACCCAGATAATCCTTTCGCAATGTCCAGAGATACGAGATACACGTGTGGATCACAACTAGAGGGAGTCTACACTTGGCTTCTGCGACGCAACGATGAATCACATCGACAATGTGATCAAGAACTTCAACGAAGAAAGACCACCCAAAAGGTTTTTCATTATAATTAATTAAATTAATTATAATCAACCTGTAATGATCCTTGTTTATGATTCCGGGAAAAACCATCTTCTTTGTCTTTTTCTTTGATTCAATACGAGGAGACTGATGTTTATCGTCATATTGATCCTGGATTGATCATTTCTAATGACAAAAAGCCAACAGGGCACATCCACCCATGCGCTTCCGCTGCGCCCAGAACCTTCAAATGGTATCAGAGCGAGGTTGAAACGTTTATTATAGTTATTTAATTTTTGTTGATAATTTACGCATTTATATTTGATTCAATTTTAAACATATCGTTCTATTAATCTGAATAAACGAGATATATTCTTCCTCCTTCATTTCTCGATTCATATCATAGAAATGAACTTTTAATTTTAATTTTGATTAATATAAAAACGAGGAACGTATCTAGAGGAGCCACTCTTTCTGTCTATACAACATTGGATTGCACGACATGTACTTAAAACTACACTCCGTGTATATAAAACTACACGCCATGGACTTAGGTTCAATGAACCGGAAATGGTCTGCCAAACCACGCCATATGAATTGATTATTCCTAAGTTTTAATCACGCCGTGTTGACCAGAATTGAATGGCGCATGGAAACCGGAATACACGACCTGTATGTTGGAGCAAGATTCCGTGTAGTACGTTCCGGCCCAGGTGAAACCGTGTACAAATATAAGCTGCATAACGTGTAAACGGGATCGCCAGGCCTGTTACTGCGTAACAAGGAAGTACACGCCATTTATGATTCATCTACACGTCGTGTACTCCAAAAATTCCAATGTAGAGAAAACACTCCAATTCCCCGGTGTGTACTTTGGATAAAGGGTGAAAAGAAAAATACACTCCATGTAATTATAAACTACACACTGTGTACTTTCCAGAAATGTAATTTCACAAAGTTTCCTCCAATGTACAAAGACCCATACAAGGAATATGGATGAGAAGAATCTCAAGGAAATTCAGGAAGGAATTTAAGATAAAGAATTGATTAATTATAAGATCATAATTAATTGAATTCGAGCACGTCTTATCTTAAATAAAAGAACGATTAAAAGAATTTGAATTCTAAATATGCGTAAATGTCATTGCATACTATGGATGATCATGAGCTAGACCAAAGACCCTTTGTATGTGTATGGTTTCATTTAAATTTATTTAATTTATATTTTTTGGCCTACGAGCCTTTTTCCAATAAAATGTAGGGCCTGTGTGCCCATGGTTTCTTTAATGAAAACCCATGTAATGGAGGATCTCCCAAGCCAGAGGAGATGGTTCAAATCCTGAAGCCGAGGCAAAACCGACCCAAGAATATACAAAGGTGGATAGGTGGGAGCTGCAAAACACGAACCAACAGGTTCAAGGTGTTTCCTTAGTTCAGTGTTATCTTATCAAAACCGCTAGATAAGATAACCAATATAAGCTCATGATCATGCCATCTTATTTTATTTCTGTCTGATTGCATGCTTTATTTATTATGTATGTGTTGTCGCGATCACATAATTAATAAAATGAACAAGCATGCAAAGATGGAATAAAATAAAAACCGGACTATGTGTAAACATTATCAGAACATGGTTAATCACTAAAGCAAGTATTACTTAATATTAACAAGCATGTGATAATGCGAAAATACACATAAAGGAATAAAATCCATCAATACCATATTAAGTTAGACCAAGCCTTCCATTACCTGATTAAGGGAAAGACTCAATAAAACTATGTGTTTGACCAACCCTTGTTTGGACACTTACTTTTATAAAGGAAGCCCTTATGAAAGTTTTCAGGTTGACTTAACCATATTAAATCAAGAGAAGTAGTCCTTGCTAGACTTGGTGTAATATTGGAGGAAAGAGTTGAGGAAATCCAAGTGAGGATTTCAGGATTGGGGTGTCCACTCAATAGATAAAGGAACTGTAAGCTCACAATTGGCAAAGACCTGCCTTCCTAAATACCTTCAAATTGCTTGACCAACCCTTGTTGGGGTTATGTAATGGGAAATATGGATCCTTTCCACTAGAATGTCAAAGAAACTGGACATTCTGAGTTCAATGGTGAGGGATATTGGGACTTGATAAAATAGTGGGAGAATTAATTAATTCATTCATTATTTCTCATAAATTGTAATTAAGAAAGTACTAATAAATCTTCTCTTTTAAATTGTAGAATCAAGATGACAAACTCATCAATCACATTTTCTCTTCGATCAATACTGGATAAAGACAATATCCTCAACGGTGGTAAATTTTAGGAATGGTTTAGGCGCCTTCGGGTTATCCTACGCCATGAACGAAAGTTTTACATGCTGGATTCCTCACTTCTTGATTCTCCTGCCCGAGGGGAAAGTGATGAATATTTCTTTGTCTGTGATCAACATTTGAATGATTCTCTTGATGTTCAATGTTTGATGCTATCATCGATGTCTAGTGAGCTCATGAAGTCTCATGAAGTCATGGATGCCTATAGCATGCACGAGCACCTCCGTGGTTTATACCAGGAGAGAGCAAGATAAGAAAGGTTTGAGATCACTGAGGCTCTATTTCAGACCATTCTTGGAGAGGGTGCCCCATCTGGGCCTCATGTAGTCAAGATCATTGTCTACATTGAGCGCTTGGAGGTTCTAGGGTTTAAACTCCCTGATGAACTGGGTATCGACCTCATTCTTGCATCACTCCCCCATAGCTTCTCAAAATTTATTGTGAACTTCAATATGAAAAACATTGAGAAGTCTCTATCTGATCTTCTCATCGTCATTCGCCATGTGGACACTGACATGAATCGTGAAAATCCAATTGTCCTCATGGTTAGTAAACGGAAAGGGAAGGAAAAGAGCATTAAGCCCAAAGCTTCTTGAAGGCCTTCCAAGAAAAGGAAGATCAAAGGGGAGGCAAAGGAACATGATGCTGTTTGTTTTTCATGTGGCAAGAAGGGCCACTGGAAGAAAAAATGCACCCAGCAAAGGAAGAAAGGAGAAGCTTCAGGTGCGTTTGTTATCAAATGCAATCTATCTGTTTCTACTAATTGGGTATTAGATACTACTTGTGGTGCTCACATCTGTATCCAAATATAGGAACCAAGTAGATTCAGGAAGATTGATCGAGGGGAGGTAGATCTACGAGCAGCCAACGGAGCCAAACTGGATGTTGTAACTATTGGGGACTACCACCTCACATTGCCTACGGGGATGGTCTTGGTTTTGAAAGGATGTTATTATGTACCCTCTGTAACCAAAAACATTATTTCGGTATCCAGATTAGATACTGATGGATTCATCTTCAAGTTTGGAAGTGGATGTTGCTATTTTTATAAAGATATCATTTGTTTTGGTATGGTACATTTATATAACGGCCTTTATGTGTTAGACTACACAAACCAAGTAATGGAAATCGATAACAAAGTTAATTCACATGACTCATACCACACCCAACTTTGGCATCACCGGATTGGTCATGTCAATGAGAAACGTTTGACAAAATTACATCAAGATGGGTATTTAGATTCTTTCAAACTAAAACCACTTGGTGTATGACATGCGTGTATACAAGGTAAAATGACAAATTCCCCATTTAGTGGTTAAGGTGATAGAGCTAAAGATATTTTAGAATTAGTTCACACAGATGTGTGTGGACCATTTCCAGTTGAAGCAAGCGGTGGGTTCTCATACTTCATAACTTTTACTGATGATTTTAGTAGATATGGATATATCTATTTAATGAGGTATAAGTTAGATTCATTTGATCGGTTCAAAGAATACAAGAGTGAATTTGAGAACCAGCTTGGTATGAAGATTAAGAAACTCCGCTCAGACAGAGGAGGAGAATATTTAATTTGGACTTCATTGATTTCTTACGGGAGTTTGGGATTCTATCTCAACTCACTCCTCCTTACACACCGCAGTGGAATGGTGTAAGTGAAAGGAGGAACCACACCCTATTGGACATGGTGAGATCAATGATGAGTCATGCGAGTCTTCCATTATCCTTTTGGGGATATTCATTACAAACAGCAGCGCACATACTAAACCATGTACCAACAAAATTGATAAATGGTATTCCATATGAGTTATGGAGTGGATGCAAAGCCATGTTATCGAATTTACATGTGTGGGGTAGCGAAGAATTTGTTAAGGCCTCTTCAGGTAACAATCTTGCACCCCAATGCACAAAGTGTATCTTTATAGTATATACCAAGGAAACAAGGGGATATTACCTATACAACCCCTCATACAAAAAGGTTATAGTGGCAAGACATGCCATATTCCTTGAGAGGGAGCACATCTCCAAAAGAGATAGTGGCAGCGAGATAGACTTCAATGAAGTCTAGGCTCAAGATACACATGAGTTGGTACAAGAACAGATTCCACAATGCCCCGTGGAAGAACAATCTATTCCAGAGACACAAGAACTGCGTAGGAGCACACGAGAGGTGAGAGAACCAGAACGATATGGTTTTCCTGTCACTGAGGATGGTGACTCATTATTGGTTGAAAATGATGATCCTCTTACCTACAAGGAAGCAGTTGAAGGCACAGACGTTGCCATGTGGCAAGATGCCATGAATTCTAAAATGGATTCCATGTACCAAAATCGAGTCTGGATTTTGGTAGATCCTCCAGTTGATGTAAAGCCTATTGGTAATAAATGGGTATTCAAGAAGAATCTGGACATAGAAGGGAAAGTCAGCACCTACATGGAACGATTGGTTGCAAGAGGTTTTAGACAGTGTCAAAGAATTGACTATGATGAATCCTTTTCACCGGTTGCGATGCTGAAATCCATCAGAATCCTATTGGCCATTGCTTCTTACCATGACATTGAAATTTGGAAAATAGATGTCAAAACAGCTTTCCATAATGGGAACCTACAGGAAGATGTCTACATCACACAACCTGAAGGGTTTGTGACTCCAAAGGATCCCTACAAGGTATGCAAGTTTCATAAATCCATTTATGGATTAAAGAAAGCATCAAGATCATGGACCATTCGTTTTGATGAAGCTGTAATAGAATTTGGATGGATAATAATTTAATTCAAGTGATGGAAATGATTAATTATTGAATTCCATGTTTCTTAGGTACATGGAGTAGTACCATAATGAAATTAAATTAGATGTTTTAGATATTGGCTAATGAACCATCTATTTGGGATAACTAATTTTTTCCATGAGACTACTGATTCATCAAGGGGAATTCATTAACTTGTCCCCAACCCATTGGGATTTCCTTAAATGTCCCCCAAACCATGTATTGCATGTTCAAAGAATTCCAAATATATTGAAATAGTACTCCTTATCAAATATGGATATTAAATTATGAATATGTATTTATCAATAACTCCTTAAATGTTGATATGTAACAACATGGGTTGTTGACATTAAAACATTATTTCGGATACATAATCTTTAGACACTCTAATGTGTCCCATACCACATTAAAAGATTCAAATAAAAATTCCCAAAGAATAAAATAAATTATATAATATTTTAAGAATAAAAATTTTATCTTTATAACATTACAAGAGCAGTATATACACAATATAATAGTGAGTTGGTGCATTACAATCAACAATTCTCAATGGAATGTAAATTAAGACGTAATCTATTACCTTAACCTTCCTTTTATTATGTTATATTTATATACTCGTATAGTTAATTAAAATGTGATACTATGTTTTAAATTATCCATAATAATGTTTATAATAAAATAGGTCAATTTATTATAATATTTTATTATCTTTTTGATAACCCTCTTTCACCATGTTAACTACTTTGGGTGTCTATTCCCTAGTTTTCTAAAGTATGTTTTTACTAATTACCCATTATTCCTGTTACATAAATCATGATATCATAATATAATGAATTTAAACCGTGAAATAATTATAATATTTATTCATTATGTATTAATTTATAATAATCAATTATATATGGAGAATAAAAATGAAATGCATCATTCATGGAGACTGTATGGAATACGTACGCTTTAATGCTACATTCATTTCATTATCATTTTAAAAGAATGAAACATGAATGATAAATATGTATATTAAAGTTATATTATTACATATATTCCATATATGTTACATATTGTAATTAAAATCATCCATATATATTCTATTAATTGCATGAACATGTCGAATTTCTTTGAGGGGGTGGTAGTCCACACTTCTTCCAAAGAAATTATCGAAATTACATAAGATGGAATGAATAATGATTTGTTATAAATAAAAATAATAGAATGATAAAGTAATTATAAATATAATATATATCATATATAAACATATTTTAGATCATGATGGACACCATTATATGTGGTATATGAAAAATGAGAAATCATCATTTAGCGATGTAGTAGTATGTAGGACGTAGAAAAAATATGTTTTCTACACATTAGATGGATGTGTCCGCACATTTTGGGATAATCCTTAATAAATACTATTTTATTTTGGATACTATTTTTTATATAAAATTTTAATAATTTTTTTAGTGGTGTAGAAAGGAAATGAAACAAGAAAACTTGACAGAAGACGTTACATCTCAATCAGGTAACTTCTTTTGGATTTTACCAAAATGATTCCCTGGACAGATTTATGTCCAATGGTAGGCTTTAGGGTAGAGGGTGGAGGGTATTTTGGGAATCATCAAGTGAATATCATGGAAAAACTGATCTTCATTGAATGTTTTGAGGAATGGGTAGATGTGGTGGTCATTTATGCGGGAGGAAAACAGATCACATGGTTTTGTTGAAAAGATGTAAGGTGTGTCAATCCTTTTACACAACAAATGTCTTCAAAAAAACCAACCAAACAAATTAATGGAAGGTAAATGGAATATTTATGGAATATATAGGGTTTTTAACAAGTGCATTGTTTCATTTGGGCTGTTATATTAACTGTTCTGTCCTTTATTAATCTTTATTTTTCTCAAATAAGTCTCAATAATTTTAAGTACATTCATTAATAATTTTTGACGAAAACTATGTTGACCTTATTAAAAATGGTAATATATTATTATTTAAAATAATAAATCCTTTTTCTAAAATAAAATCATCTAATTAGATAATTTTAATTTAAAATTCTTCCTGATGGCTGAATGACAATCATGGTTTTTAAAGTAAACACATCCGGATGTTTGATATGTTTTTATAGACAATTTCAATATGAAGTTATCTTTAATGACCAAATTTTTATTAATTTGTAAAAAAATTCCCACATTAAACTTTAAAACCCATCTACAACATAGATTATCAATATAATTAAATAAGATAAAAAACCATTTTTGAACTAAAATTCATTATTTTCAGAATTCATTAAACATAATATGTTTCCAAAAATATAAATAAATCACCCTACAAAAAATTTTATTTTTCTATTTAGAAAAATAAATTTCATTTTGACATATATAATCAATTATATTGTCAAAATTTATATTTGAAATGGCTTCTCCATTAAAATTCACTACAATTACCTTTATAAAAATATAGGTTTTAAGGTTAAAATTTGGTTTGGAAATATATTTTTCCTATTAAACCTAATGGATTAATATAAAAATTATTTTATTGAATGTTTTAAATATATATATTTTATTAATATAATTATATAATTGTAAATAATTATGTTTATTAAGAGAAAAATCTTTTTTAAGGATAAAAATAAAAATATTTATTTTTTATATCTAATTGGTTCTTATTTTCATTTCCCATTAGTTGGCTACCAAATAATTGTTTTTATATTTATGTATGAAAAATATTATAATAATTTCTTTATAAATTTTCATATCCATTAACATAATTTATAGTTAATTTTAAATAATATGTTAATAATATATCTTGTTATTCAGTAAAAACCAGCATTGCATGCATCCCAAGCCATTTGAAGAAACTAGTTGCTCCATGCGATGTACACTTACATAGTATGAAATTCATTGAATGATATATCGTAGATTTAATTTATTTAAAATTTTAAATATATTATAGAAACTCGATGTATTATATCCCCTTAAGCACTTGGGGATGCAGGTAATACATGCTATGAACTAAATTTTTTTCACATTAGTATTTTGGGGTGTTACATTCTCCTAATCTAAATGAAAATGCATCCTTGTAATTTAATATTGATATCTAAAATCAATGGATTCATACATCAAAATAATTATTGTTCCAAAACCCAATTCTTGAATAGGGTAAATAACATATATTTTTAATAAGAGATAAAAGAAATTATAATGGTCACTCCAATGTGTTCCATTGTAGGAGAACAGAAGTTGGAAATGGAAACATGGTTAGAGGAAAAATATAACAATAATGTTTTAATGGAGTGTGTTTGAGAACATGGTTAATAAAATGTCAACAATCAAAATACCTAAATCTGTTGTGATCAAAGGGGACATTTAATTAATCAGTAATGCAGGTTCAGGGATAACATTTTTGATTTCCGATCATTTTTCTTATAGTTAAGGAATTTTTTCACTCTATAAGAGTAAGAGTAAATATAAATACATGGAAAGATTATATAATACCATTATTATAATTTTTTCCATTCCTTTATCTATTTTTACACCATATCGAAGGAAAAGTATCATCATATTGTGAGGTAATATAACAACTGTTAAAACAAGATCCAATGTTCAATATAAATTTTTTTAGAAATTGTAATCATTTACAAATGGTTATGATTCAAATTGATAGAAATAAGGTAACTAAATTTAAAAATGACCTTATCATTAACCAGTAATCAACCTGAATGAACTATAAATTTTCACATTCCCATCATATGAAAATATTCATCATATCTTACCATCAAATATACTAATAACTGAAGTCACCATAAAAACTTCTTGTTAACATAAAATCTTGTCTAATCATATATAAGAGATGGGTTAATGGATATATTCCATAAATAAAAATGTTGTTAAACTCTATAAATGATATAATTGAAGAATATTAGACAAGTAATTTATTAGTTACAATGTAGTCATCTCTTATCAAAATCAGACATTTAGTTATCATTACCTCAATGTTAGGAACATATCAAGGGTTGTCTTTCCATAAATCATGTGTTATAAGAAGAGTTTAACATCGTAATTAATAACTACTCTTCGTAAAACTCAATATATTATCTCAAATATTTCATGAAAATGTATTGTTATACAACCAATAAATATTTCATTATTCGTATAAAGAAAACACCATCAAAGAAACTTCTTCACATTATATTTCATAGATCAAAATACGTAAGCAAATTAATCATTCTACATTGGTTGTACGAACAAAAAAATCTTGACCTTTCCCCCTTAACATATTATAGGGTAAATTATCGTGATGATTGATGTATTAATTTTCATTGTTCCCCATCACCTTGGAGTTTGTAACACTAAATGGTCTTGTTTTCTTTATTGCATTTACATTCTTTTACCTAATAACCTTTTTATCTATACATATGTAAAACTCTCACTACATTATATCATTCAAAAGGGTGATTATTTCCAATTTTATCCCCAGTTGTAAAATACTTCTTTCCCCCTATTTTTTATTACTCATTTAGTTTTTTTAGTGTTAAAATGACCTATTATTCTCTTGTTTTCCCATGAATACATAGGCTATCAAGAAATCATTCTCTGTTTTAATAAAAGATAAATATATCTCTACTTGTTATGAAGAATTATTATTAACTATCACCCTCCTAATATTAAGACTAATACATTAAAAGATGATTTCAATATTGCACTCTGTGTTACATATGTAATCCATATCATACAGGGATATCCATTGAAATGTATATTTTTATTCTGCAACACTCTATTCTTATTTTATTTATATTAGGAATATTTCTCTTCATCTTAGTTTATTAATCATGATATAATTATTTAACAATGAATGTATCCTCAAATGATCTCTATTTCATGAGTTATATTTATTTTTTACTCCCTATTATTCATGGTCAAGGTCAACCATTGATCATCATCACCCTGGTGATAATAGATATCAAGTGTAGTATTTTCCTTTTCACTAACTTCCATGTCCATAAATAACATCTCAATTGAATTAATCAATTTCTTAGCTACAATTAGATATGTAGTCCCACTAAAATATGGGGTCTTATTCTACAAAAAATGTTATAAAATCATAAATTCTATCTATGGAATAGGTTGCTCCATTTTGGAAATGTAATTTTTCAGGAACCATATTATTTTTACAAAATTTGGGAATGATTTTCTCAGTTCAATTACCAGATGTATTTGTTTCCTCATCAAATAAATCTCTACATTTTCCTTGAGTATTAATAACATTCATCATTAACTAATTGTTTTTATAAAATGGCATATAATAGCTTAGCACATTAAATTATGAACATTGTTTAACTCTAATTATTGTATAACACATAGCATAAATTTATACATAGTAAATACTAGAATCATAAAATATGGTTTCATTGGGAGAATCATTACTTTTAAATAATTTATTATGGTATGTATGTAAAATGTGAATTATCATAAGAATATCCCACAAGAGTGTAATACCATGTGCATAGTATGTCCCATTTTCATGTACCAAGTTACCCCATGTTAGGTACGGAACACATAGTGAGTGTTTTTATTCCTAGGTAAATCTATTCCAGAACCACGCCCACATGTAGTATCCAAATAGGTATGTATTTCTATGAATACCCACATAATCAATACCATACCAGATTTTGAGGATATTCTTCTATACACATAGCCAATTATGATCTTATTACTATACTCCCAAATCTATGATTTGATAATATAGTTTCAAACGATTCTAATAAACATCCATTGATACCAACCATAAAGACCCAGTCCCAAATGCCTTGAGCAGGTGGAAAATATTACTACATTGTCTTGATTACAACGATTAGAACACTGAAGGATGGATCAGTCAGTGTTGTTTGAAATTAAGATTTTAGAAATGATACCCATAATACATTGGTCAATAAAAAACCAACGTGATTCATAATAAAATGAATGAAAATTAAACATGGAACTCTTCTTCAGTGATTATTTCTCCATATCATGGGGAAATGAAATATAAAAAGGGTGAGAACAAATGCTCAATAAGGGTAAGTATAGTGGAAGAAACAATGAATAAATGGAAATAGATGAATATGTAAAGGTTTATAAATGATTACACATTCCATTGAATTAAATTGATAAGGAAATATCAACAAGGAAATATAAGATATAGAAAATCATGACATATAAATAAATAAACTCAGAAAGAAAATATCCATAGATATGTCGAGCCCAAATCTCATTGATGTATAATTACTGAATATAAATGAGGGAAATGCTTAATTACCAGATGCCGTGTATCCTAGGTATATAGAAATAGTACTATAAAGTCCTTTGACAATATGGTTTAACTATCAGGTAAATCCACATATATTTTGACCATTTTATTCAACCTATGAAACTACCAATGTATAGTGGGGATTTCATTAACTGGTCCCCAACCCCATGTGCATTCCTTAAACGGTCCCCAACCACTATATTGCATGTTCCACACATTCCTCATAGACTGGATAAACTATTATCCTTATCAAACAGAAATATTGATATATATTGTGTTTTTTTATAATACATCAATGGAGGATAATTAACATTAAATTTTATTTACATATAAACATTATTCAATAAAAATAGTCTTTGATCACACTAAAGTCCCCCATACGACATTAAAACATTTAAATAATAATTAGTCACCAATGAAATGAATCATATAATATTATTAGAATAATAATATTCATTTTATAACATTTGAATGACTGAATTTTCACCATATAAGACTGATTTTCGCATAAAAATGAACAAGTATCAATGGAATGAAAATTGAAATGAAATCCATTACATTATCATTTCACTTATTGTGTTGTATTTATCATCCTTTATAGTTTTTTAATATATTTTAATAACTTATAGCATATCCATAATCATGATTATATTACACTATATCAAGTATTTATAATATATTATATCCCATTTGTTAACACTCTATCAACATTTTAGCTATTTCAGGTGTTAATTGAATTGTTTTATAAAGTTTGTTTTAACTTCATATATGTTGTTCCTATTACGTAGATCAGGATTTCATCATCTGTAGAAATTAAACCACGATTTAATTATCATATATATTTAGTATATATGTATTTATAATATTCCATAATATTTGGATATATGAAAAAGAAATGCACCATTAATGGAGACGGTAGGTCGTACATATGCAAGAGAACTACTTTCATTTCCTTATAATATTTAAATAATGATTCACAAATAAAAAATATTTATATTATAATTAAATATAGTATATAAGTAATATATGTTACATATTTTTATTAAAAATATCTTTTATACATTCCATTTATGGAATGAATGATTCAACTCTCTTTGAGGTGGCGGTAGTCTACACTTCCTCAAACGAAATTATCAAATGTACACAACATAGAAAAAATAAAGATATTTTAAAAATAAATACTAAAGAAGAATAATGATATTATAAATATCATTTGAATCATATATAAACACTTTTCCATAATAATGGATAACAATATTGGTTTTATGGGAAAATGAACAATCATTGTTTCGTGAGGCAGTAGTTTGTTGTAAACAGAAAAAATAAGTTCATTAACCATTAGATGGAGGGATGTGTATGTGCAAGATGAAACCATTAGATAAAAAATAATTTTATATAGATGTTAATTTTTTTATATAATAATTAAATAAAGGTATTTTAGGGGGTGGAGAATGGAAATTAAACAAGAGAGCTTGAGAGAATACATTACATATTAATCGGGTAAATTCTTTTGGATTCTACCAAAAAGATTCAATAGAGGGATTTTTGAAAACAATTATGATTCATGGTGTATGGGAGGGGTTTTTTAAAGTAATAATGGATGATAATGGTTGATACTATGTTGTTTTAGAGGTTTGAGGAATGTGGAGAGGTGGTGGAATTTTCAAAAGGACGAAAATGACTCATTTGGTATTTTTGAATAGAGGTTAGGTGTAACCTTGTTTTTACGTAACAAAAGTAATAAAAAAATAAACAAATCGTGAATGTATGGTTAGTGGTAGAGTTATTTACATATAATTGTTTTTCAATAATTTTCTAGGTCATTTTGTCCCATAAGATAATTTTTTTTATTAAGCATACAATTACATTAATAAGTGTAACTAATTTTAATTACATTGACTAATTTATTTGGTCAAATACTAAGATAAACATATAATAAAATTTAAATTTTTATTATTACAAACATGGAATCCATTTTTTCAAAATAAAATCACATATGTTGAAAAAATGAATTTAATATTCATCCTAGTAGCACGATGATAATGCAGATTTTTTATGTAAAAACTTCCTAATGAATGATATGTTTCTATAGTCAATTTCAATGTGAATTTTAATTAAAAATACTATACTTTATTAAGAAATAAAAATATGATCAAATTAATCAATAATACCAGTCTAAAAAAATTTAAACTTATGAATAAATTAGATAAAAACTAATGTTTGAACTAACAATCAGTATTTTTCACAATTCATAAAAAATGATATGTTTTTAAAAAATATAAAAAATCACCCAACCAAATTTTTATGTTTATTTTTAGATATTAAATTAACTAAATTGTCAAAATTATTATTTAATATGTGTTCTTCATTAATAGTTAGTATAATTTCCATTATAAATATTTATGTTTTTACATGTGAAATTGGGTTTGTTATTTTCATATGCCTATAAAACCTAATGGATGATTATATAAAATAATTTATTGAATATATAACATATTTCATTCATTAAAATAATTCAATAAGTATATTTAATTATTTTTATTATGATAAAAAATCATTAGAAGTATACAAGTAATTATATTTCTTTTTATATCCAATTGGTTCCAATTTTTTATCCCATTAATTGGTATCCAAAGAAATCATTACATATTTATTTAAATCATAAATTTGACTTTTTTATTTAAAAATTTAACATCTTGGTGAAATTAAAAAATATGTTAATAATATGTATCGTTAGTTAGTAAAACTAAGTCATTCATGTAACACAATCCATTTGAATAATTTAGATGTTGTGTGTGACATACACTAACTCAACATCATGTTAATAGAATGTCATATCATAGATTTAATTAATTTAAAATAGTAACTATATTTTAATGTCTATGGGGTTTATATCCCCAAACGGACTTTTTGATTCGTGTAATAAAAGATATCAAAAAAATGTTCATAGCTTAGGATCCCCAGGGTGTTACACTATTCCTTCGACAATGTATATTCTTTAGAATCATATTTATGATCTAAATAATTATTCATTAAAAAATTATAAAAAAAAATCAAAATTTAATCAAACTCAAAACATTTACGTGGGGTTTTTCAATCATATTTTATTTTACCTATATAGAAATTTTGGGAAATATGAGTGATGATTTCTTAATTGATTGCATTATCTTCCTTTTCTTCCAAAAAATAGGTCAACATTCATATGATGACAATATTTTTTATAAACAATCATAACATTATATTCTATTTAATTATTATTTTTTGAATGTTATTAATTTAGTTATCTTATATACAAAAAAATGGTTTACTAATTCATCAATAGATGAATCACATCAACATTATAAAGAAAATATTTTAGAATCAAAACTTTTTGTAAAGTATGTCATAAAATTCATGAATATAATAGATCTTCCATGATATATTTTATTCATCTAATTTATCAAAAAAATCATTTACTTAAGTGAATTAATCATATATAGTTTCACATTCATCCATTTTGATATCTTTTAACATGCAATTCAATTTTTTAGCTTTTATTCATTCACTTTGATATTTTCCTCGATGAAAAATCATGTTTTCCTAATTATTGATTATCCATCATTAGAACAATTACTTTTGAAAATAATTATGAAAAATTAATTATAACAAAATTTATAGCATTCCCATTAACCTCATGATTTAATTTGACCATGAAATATCATAAGCGAGTTTTTATCGTTAGGTCAAATCCAAATTTCAGCTACACCAAATTCAATTAGAATATGAGGAAAACGATAATTTTTCATTATATTTTTCTTACCATGATAATTTTTGTCCATAAAAGGTAGAAATTCCTCAAGTGTTACTAGAAATTATATTTTCCATCATAAGGATAAAATAAGGGATCTTGGACCTAGATACCAATTAAAGTTCATTAGGATCATGAGAAACAGGTTGAATGGGGTTGATTTAGTAGCGAACTTTTAAAATTTCAATTCTATCGAAATTAATTTTGATGTCATGATAGTGTTATTACCCTTTTCAACATTATATTATATACAAAAAATAATGAAATGATAATAAAATAAGTAAAGTAACACATGATTTACAATGACCCCCAGTGTGGATGAAACCATTATTTCCATGAAACTATTGTTAGTCAACGAAAATTCCTAATAATAGAATATTGAATACGATGAGAAAAATATATATAAAATAGTATCAAAGGACTTTAGTCCAGTTTGAACACCATTATTATCCTTCTATATCCCAATACCTATGATTGTAATACCTCCCATCAATTAAAAAAATTATATTGACACCAATCAATTATATAATTGTTTATTTTCTTCCCTAGCCTAGGAAACGGAAAAAAATTCAACACAACTAACTACAAGTTCATCAATATTTTATCCATTCAATGTGTCCCTCTGGTATCTCTATACATTATATCTTCTAACGCCATATAATATCATTCATTTGGTGCCCCTCATAATATTGTTCCTTTGAAAAGGGATCTATAAAAAACATGATCATCTATTTAGAAATAATATTAGTCTCTATCACCATCCAATATTTTGGGATATCTTCATTGTATGATTTCTATGAAATGAATCATTATCAAGTGTCATAAAATTAATGTATCTATCTAATTACTCTAACTAGTAACCTTTCTACGTCAACCAATTTGGATGGAAACTGATACTACCCGAAACATTTTCTTTTTGTTCCCCATCCAATATACGTGTTAATTTCAATTTCCATTGACTATTCAATTGACAATAAGAATTAATAAAATAACTTTTCATAAGATACATGAAACTGATTTTATAGGTTATATCAAAAGAGAAAATTTGGGAATTCAATTTCATTTCCATTAAAAATGAAAACTATTAATTCAAATGTCTTTATTTGAAATTCAATAGATTCTTATTAATTTTTATAGGATATTTTTTAATTTTAATTAAAACCCTCACATTTTAATCCCTATTCAAAATTATTTAACCATATCATTATGGAAATTTTTTAAACATCTTTAACAAACTTATATAATTTTTTTTTATAGATATGGTAAACATCTTCATTGTTAATGGATTTTAAATGGAATTTTAATATCTCTCAGAACCTTATCTAGTAATGTTATTCCAATGACCACATAGAAATATATCCATCAATCTCTGTATTTACATAGTCCCTTTAATTAATTATTCATCAACTAATAGTAATGGAATGATGATGTCATATTCTCTTTATCAAGTGATATTTTAATACATCATATGACAGATTGACCTTAGATTTTCCCATAAAATGTTATTGGTTTGATAATTCTACATTATTCTATCCTATAACCCTACATGAGATAAAATATTAAATGACTATATAGAGAATTTGGGAAAAACTTCATGGGAATGCCTATATGATGTCATTATGGGTATTTATTTTACATTCATCTGTTTGAAGGATCTTCATCTGATGGACTCGAACTAATGGGTTTCATTCAAAATTATCACACATTGTGATTTTAAAACAAAAAACATTAATTATAATTAAAAAAATAATTTCTAATTGATCATAGTATAACATTTATTTCTAAATTGCATGAAATGATATATTTCTAATAATATTTTGGAAGCATAGAAATTCATCTATCACTGATGTTATTTCTTTCTAGTCCACTGATAAAAATTACATTATCCAATATATTGAAAAATATATCCTCATAACCATTATGTTGTTTATGTAAAACAAAAAACCCATTTATTAGCTACACAAATCCACCATTACAAATATATTATAACATTTAATGTACCCTTAAACTATTGATAAAAGTATTTTATAGAACCTTTTAACTATTTCTATTCATTGGATTCATAAAAATTCTCTATTTGATAACACCATCTGTAGAACATTTGGTAATATCAATCTGGTGATCAATCTCTGGTAGTCTTGATCTCCCTAGTCAATTCAGTAACATTTTTCTACTGATATGTATTTGATATCATTGATCTCCTTAATCTATATAGTAATTTTTATATCCACTCAGATGTTTACTTCCTTACATATCATTGTTCGGTGTGATAGTTGTTTGTGGTCTACCTGTTGATATTTTTTTACATATCCCACTTTGTATGAAATTGAAAAAACATTATATTGGATATAAAATTTACACATAATGGTTGGAACAAGAGAAAATTCATAACAACATCTGAATTAATGAATTTTTCCTCACATAGACAAGGGAAAACATCCTTCACCTCCTGAAGCAACTACTTACAAAAGTTTCCTATCCTTTACAAGAAAAATATTCTTAAAAACATTATCAAAACTTTTACACCCACTTTAAACAATTTTGAAAAATACATGATTTCATAAAAAAAACCTATTATAAGAACATTTTAATGGATCTTCAATATCCCCTTTAAATAATTTTCCACTATAATAAACAAAATCTCAATACATTTCTAAAAATATTTATTTCAAAAACAATTTAACAATCCATCCCATTTCTGATAGAGAATTTCCAAATGCTGCAATACTATATATGGAAATGTTTGGAATGAATTACATCCCTTAGTGATTACAAAAAATTGTGTCCTTGTTGAGATTAATACCCACTTAATTATATTTTATACTATATTTTATGTTAACTACAACATTATAGTCAAAATTGAAGCAGTAGTACAAATTCTTAAAGACTTGTAATTAATATCCCCATTTGAAAACAAAATACAAAAAGATTCATTTCTTCCTCAAAACCATAGGAATTAATTTGTCGAGGATGAATGTATAGTTTTATCATCAATTATATAACTATTTACATAAGAATAACTTCAATGAAATGTTAATCAATTTAATAATTTTTTTAAAATTTAATCATTCATAACATCTACACCAATGAAATTATCCTTATGGACTTGATTCATAATATCTATGTACATTGATCTCAATTGGTTTATTTTCTTATAATATAAATGAATCTTCTATTATAAAAAAGTATTCGTAATGGTTTTCTAACATTTATTTTTAAATATTATAGATATACATTCATCAATATCATTTCTGTTCAATAATTTGGGGAAAAATAATATTCAGACACCATTGTACTCCAACTAATAGAACATTGTATCTAACATTTCTAGCTCACACAACAATATATCAACGAACAAACCTCTTCAAATGTTGTGTTTCTATAATTTCAATATCTATCCAATTAAAAATCCATGTATCCAAGAATTTTTATGACATATAATACTTTATAAAAAATCCCATAAGAAGATATATTTTATATGTAAGAAATATTTTTTGAATATATGTGTTTTATTTAGATAACCCTAATATCTTAAACATAAGGAAATAATATAAAAAATGGTTATCTTTGAATATATATGAAAAATCTGGCCACATATGAACTTCCAAAATTCATTCAAATTCATACATTTCCCATCATAAACTATCCAAATTTTCAAGAAACTGTAAATTGAAGTAGAATCATCATTGGAATTTTTTATGAAAAAAATTATTAGTAACACCATGAAATAATATATTTGTGAAAGAATGAAATAAATTACCTGCTTTGGGATTTATAAGACAAAAAAAATGTTAACTATCTGAGCATTGAAATTTCAATGTTTTTCTTTATTTTTTAATAAAATATTTAATATTGTTTATCTGTGAAACCTATAGAAATTATAAAATCAATGTAAAAAATGAATATAGTTTTAATTTTTTTTACTTACATAACATATAATTTCCAATCAACATTAATGTTAGAAATGTTCAATTGTTTCAATAATCTATCTAGTTCAGAGTACCAAGAATGAGAATCAAGTTTTCACCCATACATATATTTCATCATCTAACACAGTGTGGTTCCATATTTATAAAGTATGAACCCACTAGATTTTTTAATATGAACTTATTCTTAAATTTCTACATTTAGTAATGTAAACTTAACTTCCATTTCACAATCTGTTTAACAACAATGTTCTGCTACTACTAAGAGAATTAATATGGTTTCCATTCTCAATGGAGGGGAAAAGTTTAAAAAATTCAACACCTTATATCCATGAGTAGTCTGTAAAAAAATTATTTTTTTATTTCTTTTATTTTTTCCATATTCATTTTGACTATTTTTGAACACCCACTATTTTCCAATAACATTATTTTCACTATTCATGGAACATGTTCAATGGTCTAAATTTTCCTAATATCATCTAACATTTCATTCATATCTTTTTCACATTTTTATGTTCAACAGCCTCTAAAAATAATTTTTGTTCCAACTATAAGATAATTGATGTCTGATTCTCTATCTCCATCTTCCTCCAAGTGTGAAAGGGAGATTTTCGATTTCCATTGATATTTTCAGATTCCTTCTTTTTATATAATGTATATAATTTATTATATTTTATTCCTATATCACATTACTCATCATAATATTCATCTAAATCATCTTAAATCTATTATATTATCACATTCATCTGATCTTTTATTTTCTCCAATAGAATACTTATCTTTTTATTTTGTAACATTTGATTAAATTTTTTTGATGATGTTGTAATTCCAATAATTCTCACATCTTGAAAATCTAAAAACAATTACCTGTTTATTTAAAAAATTAAATTACTCTTCTGTATGAATATCCCATGAAAATTCATTCATCAATTTTTTAATCAAACCTTTGAAGAAGAAAATTATTAATATTTGTTATGAACGGAATTCCAAAAACATAAATTATTTCACTAAAGGGTTTTCTTATAAAACATATAATTGTGAATAATTATAACTTCTGGATAGACAAAACATATATTTTTAACATAAATACATGTATTGTGAGCCTCTATCTAGAAAAATGTAGAATGTTTATATTCAACAAGAACATTTTTTCCCATTTACATCTTTATTCTATTTTTCCTTTATACCACTCTATTTTTTTAATAGCATATGTTGTTATTTTTGGGTGTTTAATTCCATGTTTTATCAGAAGGTGTTTTAAATGATTTATTTTTTACTCCATTCCATTTCTAGTTCTATACTTCATTATATAAATAAAAATCTATTTCTAAACTTCACATAGAAAATATATAAACATTTATGAAGCCTATGATTTATGATTCAGGTATATTATTTTTTTCATTTTAGTGAATTAATTAATAAATGTAATAAATTAAATATCACTTTTTTTTATTTATAACTCATCATAATAAAAAATTCATAGTGAATGAGCTCAGTATGTCTAATAGTTTGGATTTCATCATTCTTATATTTTCCATAAATGATATTCCCTTTCAATCATGTATTATAAATAAAATCATCTTTCATTTTCAACCAAGGTGATTTTCTATCAATATCTACATCCGAAAGTGGGATCATTAAATTCTATCCAAGACTAATAATTCATTGATTCCATAATATATTTTCACCCTCAACACCTATGTAAAATGAGTAACTAAGATATCTAAATAAAAAATATTTCTAGTTGTTCCTTCTCCCTTAGAAACAATTTTCCCTTCATTCATACTTATAATGATAGTAGAATTATTTATTAAGATAACTTATTTATCATCATTAAATAGTTGGATACCACTTACTAAATTGTGTTTTCATTATAAATATAAAAAACTATGATTGATTTTAGTTTCTTAGCATCAATTTCTGTAGTTCATATTCCTCAATTTTTTAAGAACTATCATTTATGAATTTTACAAGTAAGCCTTATTCTTTTTCTACATTATTAAATATTTTTAGATAAAATGTCATGTGTGAGGAATACACACTTTCAATTATCCATTGTTTGATCATTTATAACCATTATGGCTATCTCACCAACAAAATCAAATTCCTAAACATTCCCCCTTTTTGATTCATTATCATTTATAGTGTAAATGAATTATCTTTAAATTTGTTTCAATAATTATTGTGAAATTTGGCCTTATTGGTCAATTATTGCACAAATTTACTTCTCAAGAGAAAAATAGTTTTTCATTGGACATTTTAAAGAATCTAATGATTTTTTCTTTATTTCATCCTTCAATGTAGGAAATTATGATTATTTTCTTTTACCATTTATCAAACTTCTTAATGATTTTTAAAGGATGTAATTTATACTAATAATTATACTTTATGTTCCCTTATATACAAAAAATCGAAAAATATCCATGGAACACTGATCTTTTGTTTTAGTAATAACTTTTACTAGAACAGTTTACAAGGATTTTTTCTTATTTATTTACATTTTTCCCTCGAAATGAGTAATATCATCATATTATGGTTCATTTAAATATTTATTTACATGATGTATCTTCCACTTCTATTACCAATCAATGCTTTTCCAAAGACGTGTTAAACACTTTCATGGATATAAATATCAAATATCATTTTTTTGTTTAGTGGGTAAAATTGTAACCTAATTCATGGGAAGTTTATACTTATTAGCACAAGATATTTCATCACATACCTCTAAATCCTTTTTTTAAAATTTCAATAATCATATTTTTTTACTTTCAACTTCAAGAAATAATTATTGAGTCTTACAAACATCATTTTCTATAGTAGTAGTTTAAATAATATAATCTTTCACAATCATTCTATTTTCTATAAAATTCTGTTTGAGGATCTTAATTTTATCAATGGTCACATAACATTTTTTAATAATATAATACATGTGAACAATATTTTTCAAAACATATTTATTCATAATTATCATTTATTCCTTAGGTTTTATCTAAAAGACACACCATAAGTTTTCTTATCTATATTATCTATATGTTTCATGATATCATTTTTCTTCATTGTTGGAGGATTTTTATTTTCTCTAATTATTTGAAAATAATGTTATGATATTATGAGGAATTTATTAATCTGATGAATTGTTTTTGGTAGAATTGTTACCAAATTTTTTTCTCAACATACTTCTTATATTCATTAAATAAAACCATTATATACATCTAATTAATTTCTTCAAATACTTGTATGGATTTTTAGACTTATTTTAATTATGTATTTCTTAGAAATCATCTTGATATTGACCGAAAATAATCTCCGGAAAATTCATAGAAAATTTCCAAATTCCTCCACTCTTGAAACATTTACGTGGGAGTTTGCTTCAATATCTTCTTCCAGCTCTCTCATAATTTATAATGAAAATTTAAATGATTTTATTTCATTTCAATAAAAATATTCCTTAACATATTAATCACTAAGGTCAACAATTATTTAATAAACATATCATATTTTCAGATTTATCATAACTTCAAAATCTATTTAATAATTAATCTTGTTTTTGAATTGTTTAGTTTTCCTCAACTCATTTGAAAAGGGACAGTTCTGAAATCCATCATAAGATAAATCTTATATTTTCATATAAATTATATATTTTAGAATAAAACTTATTAAAAAAGTTTATATATATTTTCATAGAAATAATATAATCTAATAAGGCTTATCTGAAGCCTCTAATGGAGAAAACAATTTTATTTTATCGGAAAAAGTACTCATCAAAAGTTTCATCATCTTATATTCCAAAATGTCTGAACTATCAATGAATGATTTTTAATATTTCATACTTAAATTTTATGTTTCATTCTAAGTTACATTAAAGCTAGTTCCATGGTTCATTAGCTATCATAAAAAAAGTTACCTTTATTAAAAAAAATCAATGAAAAAAAATTAGACTATAATTTCATGCATTCCAAAAAACTGAAGATATATTTTGTAAAAAAAAATTCATAGGAACATTTTTATCAATTGGTAGAAACCATATTGTAGCTAAATAAATTACCTATAGGATATAACAAGGAATATATTTTGTCAATCTATTTTTTAATCAATCAAAGTTTTTCCATTAATGTTTTAAATATCAATATTTTTAAAATTATTTAGATTTTCCATGATATGTAAAAAATATGGGTACTTAGTCTATAATATCAATTAAAGTTCATGAGGATCATGTGAAACACTAAGACAGGGGGTGGAATCATTATAGAACTTTAAATTTTCATTTCAATTGACATTAACCGCTAAATTTTTTTAGAAATATAATCCTTATCATCTTTAAAGAAAATAATCACAAGATGAAATGGTAATAATGTAAAAATAGTCACAGATGAAATCCAAGGTTTTCCCCATGTGTGCATGGATATATCCTTTCATTGGAAACTAACATAGTTATATGGATATTAAATATAAATATAAAATTAATTCAATGATCCAAATCTTGTTAGAACAATTTTATCTCCTAATAAGTAGTTTTATACTAACTCTAGATATTTAAACAATATTTTCTTGGGTAACCGCAAAAAATAATTATAACACATGATTGAAATGGAATCCCATTATAAAAAAATCTATGAGAAGGATCAAGGAGAATAAATAATAAAAATATATCACTTGGGAGATTCTTAGTGGAACAAGTAGTGAATATTTTAATGAAACAAATATCTTATTATTTTCTAAAAAATTATAATGGATTCAATAGGTATCTCAAAAAAATAATTATGCTTTTCCAAAATAATTAATGTTGTAGAATCCACTAATAGGTGCGATTCATAGAATAATATAGGAAATATAAATTTTATGTAAAATTGGGTATATTTTAATGTTCAGATATCGAAGGAAAAAAACTTGAATAACACGATTAAAGAAAAATACATTCAACATTATAAATTTTTAGTAAAAATGTACAGAAAATTAGAAGTGGTCCATTAGAATAATATAACACAACATGGGAGAAAAATAAATGTAATGTGTAACTGATGAGACATTAAGGTGGTAGGGATGATCCCTTTTAATGTATTAATACACCTATATTGAAATAGAACATCCATCAATAAAATAAGAAAATTGATTCATCCACTAGGCCATATACCCAGAGGGGGGGGGTGTATCTGGGTATGAAATATTAAATATTTTCCCCTTGAAATCTTGTTTAGTTGTAAAAAAACACAATTCCCTCTTCCCCATACAACAATTTATACGAATAGTTATTAAATCATGAACATAACTCATCAATTTTTAATTGGTTCACCCTGATTGGGCCACATATAAGGAGAATAACATGGAAATATGCCAATGTACCAATTTCACTAAGGCTCGCTGTTAATAATATGTACAATGTTCATGATAGATATTATATGCCAAGGATCCGTTCCTTTACAAGGTTTAGGGAATACTCACAACATTCCCAAGGGTCACTCCCTATGACTATTTCTATTGATCACTACCGATGGAAAGGGTCAATATCTTTTTCTTCATGCACTCACTACTTTGGAATGGAAACAAAATATAATTTGTAGACTTTTCAGTCAAACATTGCTTATGGACATGTAGGTCCCATCTGTTGCATGAATTCCAACAACCTCAACAATAGAAAGATGGACTCTTGAAGTTACTTTTTCATCGGTAGAAGATATCCTCCTTTCCACGTACATCTAGATACTGGAAAATACTTTCAAATAATGATTTAAAGATTTTGAAACCCTCTGAGGGAGAATCGTGAACCTCTTTCTTCTCCCACGTACTGTGTATTGGGTTTGGTACACAAAACACCTCCTTTGCATACTACTTCTACTTCCGCGAACATCCATTCATCCTCATACAGCCTCTTCCCTCACTATCTCATAGAGCCTCTATGAACCCCCTCCTATCTGCGAACTATTATCTATTCACGAACTTTGTATAAGAATCACCATATGTCTGTGAACAGTTCTCTGTTTGCGGACTGCCGTCACGGAATTATTCCATGCAAACTTCCTTAAAAATATCTGAATTCCCTGATCAAAATTACTTTCAGTAATAAAATTAGATCTCACTTATAATCAGTAGGATTAATTATTCAAATAAAGGATTTTATATCCACAATATCCACTGATCAATGATTTTCTAAATCAATGATTTGGTACAGCCTTCATCGCATACTGATCCTCCTGTAGCCACGAATAGCAAGCCTTTCTATGAACCTTGTTTCCAAATAATTCCATGTACTTCCTTTTCTCTTATGTGGTCGATCTCTTTCACCAATTTACAAGACATCCTTATACCACACCGCCATCCACTTTGAACTATTTTTGGTTTCACATATAGCTCTAGAATACCATTCCAGCTGTCTAGTATGTGGCCGCGTACCCTTCCTAGACTTGGTACGCGATCCATGTATCATGCTCCAAATTTATCTTCCATTTCCAATTTTGTTCAATTTTCATCATATCATTCACTAATACGAAGAAGTCCTTACATTTCCAAAATCAAACTCTACATTTTGAGGCCAATTTTTTTTGATAAACACTGAGAAACCTCACCACAATAAAAAACTACCATTGGAACAAACCATCCATTCCCATTCGCGGTCATTTGGATTTGTCAACAATCACAACAAAACCCAAATGATATCGAGAGGACACATTGATGTATTTTTTCCCATGAATACCATCCTTTTCATTTGCTGAAAACTCTTTTAATAACAATTCTTTTCATTTTGATATATCTTCAAAGCTCTTTCAATCTACAACCCCCACTCTATTCATATAATTAAAATAGAAATCAAGGATTTAATCAACACATACTCGAAGTCCACATGATCCATGATCATCGTGATAAAAAAGTGTATAATGAAATTTTTTATCAACGAATCACGTCATGTTTGACATTAATTATTGAAACCACACTGATACCAATAAACAAAATTCATCACGAAAATCAACTTTCGTGATATCTAATAATTTATCAATAACTTAAAATATCATCTGATTTAATGGTCCCCTATATGACTGATCATCCATAAATGTCTTCAGAACAGCCTCAACACCCCCGATATCTCTTCTCTACATAACATCTTCTCTCCATGTCTTTTCTCCCCCTGAATTGTTACAGTTTCTCCCCCTTTTTCGAAAAACCCATAGGGAACTTCAAGGAATTCTGCAATAGGGTAAAAATACATATATGTATATTAGGGATAAGACACCATACCTCAGGGAGAGGGGGTCCCATAGGAATGCTTTTTCTAGTGTGGGACGTCTAATGGCATCCTAAAGCCAGTCAATGCCTTTCAAATTATTTTTTAGGTAAGGCCTTCATAAGAATATTGGAAACTTGTTTTTCGGTAGGCACATAATCCAAGTTCAAAATCCGTTGCTCCAACTTCTACTTGACAAAATTAGATTTCATTTAAACATACTTTGTATTCGAGTTATGTAATAGATCTTTTTTTATGACTTATTCCACTTGAATTATCACAATTTATTCCGATAAGATATTTCCATTAAATTCCCATATCCTAAAGTTGATGCTTCATCCACAATAATTGTGTGATAGATTTAGATGTTGGAATATAGTCAGCTTCTTTAGTGAAAAATGAAATGAAATCTTGTTTTTTGGTCAAACCAGAAATAACAAATCCACAAAGATATAAAGGATATCCTGATGTTGATTTCTACTCATCCTCTGAACATGCCCAATATGAAACTTTATATTCCAATAGTTCTGGTAGAGATTTTTCATTATATATCTATCAAAATTCCATAGTTCCCTTGAAATAATAAAGTATCTTTTCATATTTCCAGCATGTGTATTTCCTTGGGATTGCATTGATATCTTCTTTTATGAAATATGGAGAATTCAATTCTAGGCTATGCCATGATCAAGTATAGGAGACATCCAATGATTTACCTATATTTTCTGATGTTAATAGCCTTGTCATCATAATCTTTAGACAGTTTCTTATGGTTACAAACGGGAGTCTTCAAATCATTAGAATTATCCATTCCAAACATTCTCAAATCCTCCTTGGAATATCTATATTTATAAATAGTTACATAATTCCTTCCTTGATTCACATATAAGCCAAGGGAAAATGTCATCTCAATAATCATCGATATTTCAAACATGCATTTAATTAAGTAAAAAATATATATGTATTGTGCTTTATCTGATCCACCAAATATTATTTCATAGACATAAACTAGAACTATCATCCTTTGACTGTTTTCATTATTGAAATACAAACAATAATCAACTCCACCATGCCGAAAATCAAGCATCTTTAGAAACTGATCAACCCTTGAATACCATGCTCTTAGTAATTGCTTCATACCATATAAACCCTTTTTCATCCAACAGACTTGGTTCTCATCATTATGAATTAGAAAACCATATTCCTTCCAAATGTGAACTTCTTATTACAGATCTCTATTTATAAATGCTGACTTTAAATCCATCTAGAATACCATTGACATTATTTCCACTACTATGTAAAAGGTTAATCAAATTGCCTCTAGCCATACAACACATTCAAATGTATCATCAACATCAATACCCTCTATACGGGAGTACCCTTAATACATTTGTCTTACTTATTTTATAATAACAAAAAAAATCTTAATTCATTTTTTTGTGTAGAAGAACCATTTTTTCGATGAAATTCTAGTATGTCGGTCTCAAAAAAATTTCCCATTCATTATTTTTATCAACTTGGACTAGATATTCATTCCTTTCTGAAACCCAATTTTCATCTCTTGTAGCTTCATCAAAGCATTTAGGCACCACCAGTGAGAAGTATGATGCTTGATGTAGATACTTCATCCCGCTTGACTACACGGGTGTTGTCTGATCACCAATTTTGTTCTACCTATCAATTTCATCTCTTCTCAGTGATCTCTAGATAGAAAAGAATTTATTTTAATCATCTGATTCTTCTTCTGAATCTATATCGGGAGCTGGAGTGTCTCCCAACTTTCTCATCTATTTATCACTTTCCTTCTATTCTGATCATGTATTTGCTTAATATTCATCACAATCCTTACTATGGTCACATCATGAATTAAACTACCTTTCCTAGGAATTTATTGAACCATTTATATGTTTTTCTTTTAATTTAGTATCCAAGAAATATCCCTTTATCTCCTTGAGATTCAATCTTCCTATGTCTCTCCAAATTTATAATGAAGTGTTTACATTTGAAGGCTCGAAACTAATTCAATGAAGGCTTCTTTTCATACCAAAACTCGTATGGAGTTTGGTACTCTTTCATAGAAAGTAATGCTCTATTTGAATTATAGACTTCTTTCATCACTAGTTATTTCTAAAATTTCTCAAGATGATATTTCTCAATGAGCATTAGTCTGGCCATGTTGTCGACAATATGATTTCATCTCTCAAATAATTCATTCTACTGTGGAGTTGTAACTGAGGAAAAAGGATGCCTTATCCTATGTTTCTCGAGATAATCCTATACATCGATATTTTTAAGCATTGTCCCATTATCTGATCGAATCATCCAAATTTTATAATCGAGAAACTTTTCACAATCTTGTTGATATATTGTAATATAACTGAACACTTCATATTTGTGGGTGATTATTGATACCAATAACATTCTTCAATAGTAATCAATGTATAGAACATAATATACCCACCCTTCAATAGCCTTTGGTGAAATGGACCCACCGATATCAATATGCACCAACTCAAGAAATCATGTTTACCATTGCTTCTTTGGATTTTATATATTTCTTATGATATTCCCTTATTGACAGGAATCAATGTATGAGTATGAACATGTGATAATATAAGTAGATTTCTATTCACATCATATTTAATCCGATCATCCAAGGACGCTTGGATTTTATGGCCTGTAATCTTATACAATAACATTTTTTATTCATCCTTGGACAGAAAACAGATATATTCCTCTCCAATCCCAAGGTAGAGATTCCCTTTTGATCGCATTCCTTGCAACCCAACATCACCCTCTGATTTTATGATACACAATTTCTTTGAAAATATAATAGAATGTCCTGAGTCACACAATTGACTAACAGTAAGCATGTTTTGATTAAGCCCTTTAACTACTAAGACATCTACTTGCCTCATGTCTTTTCATCCAAAATTTGTTCTTCTTTAACCATCAACATTAAATCCCTCATCATCGAAAAATCATACAATAACTTCTTTATTATAGCAAATTTGGTTCTCTAGATACTTATTTCCCATCATATGGGAAGTGCTTCCACTATCAATGATCGATATCGGAATATGATCTGATTCCTTGATTGCAATTTATGAATCCAATTCCTATTCTTCCCATTTCATTTTGACCCAAGTAATTGAATTTATATCTGATATGGAATGATAATCTGGTTTTTTCACAGTATATGAGGATTTGAATTCAACTAGATGAGCATCAAATTGATTAATAATTTTAACTTATCTTGAAGATACATTTGTATACTTTTTATTAAAAAATATAGTCCACCTCATCACATTCCTTTTTATTGTTAATGTGCAGTATCCTTCCATTTTTTTGAGTCCTTTACAACATAAATAATGACATAGAATATAGAGCTCTATACAACCGCCTTTGATTGTCTTATTTCCCTTGATACCTCTTGGATATGGAACTTACATTTTGAGAGTGTCACATAATACCCCATCAATAGAATCTTATCTGAGGTACATTCCTGTGTGACAATGATGCATCACTAGTTATGCATTGGGTTCTCTGAATCTTCTAATTCAGCCTTATACACAAATGAATCATCATTATGGGAGTGGATTCTTGTTGTATGACTTGAACCATAACTGGTTTCTATTTTAGATCAATCCATATACCAGCCTTATCAATCAGAGTCGATTATTGCTTCTATTCTGCTGGACCACTCTTCTCAAATATCATCTTCTTGGTTTCCTGTATGATTTTAATTCATGATGTCGAACTTGGAGTAAACTATTTCTCCTAATCATTAACTATTCTCTAAAGACCAGTGAATTCTTCTTATAATACTTCAAAACGTTTGATTTTATCATTTCTAGTTTTAGTCACACTTTATATATCCATTTTTAGTTTTTCAATTTATAATTTGTAATCAACTACCTTTTCTGAGCATTCTGGAATTGAAGACCTCAGTTTTTTAATTTCTCTATTAAGATTAGAATTATTTTTTCCTACTACTATATATATAGAGTATGGAATCAAAATCATCATTATTAGCATTCTTTTTTTTGGCTATAAAAATACCTACATCTTCAATGGAAGTTTCTAATTCATTATGAAGATCAACTATTCTTTTATTTTCACCTTCCACATTGTCACTTTCGTCCCTTGAAAATGAATTTCTAACAACATCCACCAATGAATATTTTTTAGGATCCTTGTAGTCCTCTAAATCTTCTAAATCTGATTCTTATAAACATTCCTCCAATTTTAAAAGTAGATTCGTCTTTCTGAAGAACTTCCACCTAGTACTTCTCCTCCCATTCTCATTAGATAAATACCACTTTTGGGGAATTTTATAATTTTCATCATCGATCTTCTTTGGACACTTTGATGAAAAATTCCCAATCATTCCACATCAAAAGTATGAAAATGGAAGTATATAATTGAACTTAACTTTTATATTTTGTAGATTCTTGGAGTGAAATGACATGAAATTATCCATATTTTCCTCTTTAGGGAGGTCTTCAATAGAGAGATTCCTCATTGCCTTGAATTCCACTACGTTAGAATTTATCTTTTCCATAACATCTGTATCATTGTTTCTCATTTCATATTCTATAATGGTATGTTATTGGTTATATTGTCTTAGATAATTCAGGTCTTTGTCTTCAATCACTGAAATGTTTGGATTGAACCACAATGTATGTTTCCTCAAGATATGGTTCAAAATCTTTTTATCTTAAATGACTTATCCATGACCCTCCATTTCTTCCACAAAAATATTTATCATGTCAATGAATGAATCAATTGTCTCATTGGGATTTATTCTGACATCCTCATTCTTGTTCCATAGAACTTGCATCTTTGCTTCTCGAATATTGTTGTCTCCCTCATAAATGTTCAATAAATTTTTCCACATTCATGTGATGTTTTACTAGATATCACCTTCGTATAAATTGAATTTTATAGGGATCCCCCTAAAGCATTGATCCCTATAGCATAAGCATCCATTTCTCTCCTTTCAGCTTATGATAAATCTCCACTATTAATGTCAGCTGATATTCCATCTATAATTACTGTGAAGATATCCATCCCTACTGATAGGAAGTAGTGCTGCATTTTATTCTTCCATACTTAAAAAATATTTATGTCGATGATTGGAATTAATTTAGTAATGACCGCCCCCATTTCTTCTACTAAAAGAGAAACAATGAAATTAAACCTTTCCATATGATACAAATTTTAGGTCAACTATTTCAAATACCCTGATGGGGGTGGGATGAATCAGGTTATGACATATTAAAACTTTTCTCCTTCGGATCTTGTTTTGTTGTTAAACAAAACAAAATTACCTCTTCTTCTCTTATTAATATATATGAACAGATATGAAATCATGCACAGAGCACAATGATTTTTCTTTGTTCACCATCATTGGGCTACATCTATGGAGCACACAATAGTGATATTTCAATGTACAGATTTCACTAAGGAAAACTACCTATAATGAGTACAATGTTCAGGCTAGATCTTCTATACCTAGGATCACTAAATTTACATGGTTTAGGGCCTACTCACTGAATTCCCAAGGGACACTCCCTAAGCCTCTTTCTCTAGATCACAATAGGTGGTAAGGGTCACCATATTTCTCTTCCTATGCTCACTACTCTTGAAATGAATCCAAAAACATTTCATCGACATTTAGATTAAGCATAGTTTGTGAACATGTAGGTCCTTTAATTTTTTAGAATTACTTCATCCTATACATTAGGTAGATGCACTGTTGGATTTCCTTTTTCACCCATAGATAAAATCCACCTTCCCGAGTATTGATAGATACCAGAAAATACTATCGCAAACTGATTTGAAGCTCCCTCAAGACTCCTAATGAAAATCACAAACCAAATTCTTCTCCCATATACCGAGTACTAGGTTTAGTATGAGGAACACGTACTTCATATACCGCTTCTTCTTTTGAGATCCTCTCTTAGTCCACCGACCTCCTTCATCTTCGCTATCACGTACCACATCTGCGAAACCCCTCATGTATGTTAACCGTTCTCTATTCGCATACTACCTATGCGAATCACCCTTTTCCCGTGAAATATTCTATGTTCATGGACTTCCTTATCTGAATTATCCTTTGAGAACTTCTTTCATACATTGTCGAATTCTTAGATAAAAAAGATGTTCTCTAATAATATTCTATTTCACTTATAATTGTTAGTATTAATGATTCTTATATAGGATAATATATATATAATATCCGTTAATCCATGATTTACCAAATCTATGACTTGGTAAACCCTCCACAACAGACCGATTTTTCTTCCGCCATGAAATGCAAGCCTTCCTCTGGTCATTTATTCGTACGTGGTTCGAGTACTGCGTTTACTCATATGTTTTCGATCTCCTCCACCAATTAAAAATCCATCCGAATAATGCACTGCCATCATCTGTGAACAGTTTTTGGCTTGTGGACTGCTCCCTCATACTATTCACACTCCCTGATATGTGGCTAAGTACCCTTATCATACTTGGTATGTGATCCATGTCCTAGGATCCACATTTATCTTCCATTGCCAATTCGTTTTCACATTTCATAATACTGTTCATTCCTATGAATAATTCCTTCATTTTCAAACATCAAACTCAATATTTTTAGGTCTAATGATTTGGAAAACACATGGAAGCCATGACACCGTAAAAACCTTCTTTCAGAAAAAACCAACAATTCTCATTCGTGGCCATATGGCTTTGAAAACAATTACAACCACACCCAAAACATATCAAGAGGACACCTTGAAGGATAGTTTCCCAACCAAAACATTATTTTTAAAAATATGATAAGGTAAATAATATTTTATCATGATATAATACTTAATGTGGATTCCAATTAAAAAGGATACCATTATTGGAAATTCAAATTTTGTATAATAAGGGGAAAATATCGTTAAAATGGTTGAGATTTATTCTTAACAATATTTCCTTCTCGAAATATATAATTAATCACCAATAATGGATAATTTACTAAAATGTGGTCTCACATGATATAAATATGTCACATCGTATTAAAATAATGATGAAAATAGGGAGAAACATTGTATCTCATGAAATCAGATTGAGTTGTGAAAGGCCTTTAATTTTGAGGGTAAATATCAATCATAGATCACATGAAAGAAGATAATAAGAGGATATGAATTTTAAATGTTAAAAATAATTTATAATAAAAATATTCAGGGGTTATGGTGATAAAAAAATTTATTTTTGGATAATACCAAAGAATACCCTAAAAAAGAGAGATTGAGATGAAAACACTCACTATAAGGACCCATCATTAAAAAAATTTACTCTAGTGTTTTCTAATTAGAAATGGCATTAAAGGATATTTTAAGATTAGATATTATAGAATTAGGAAAAACTATTACATAATAATCTCATATATTACTAGTATACACATACAATTAGTATCCATTTTTTATCCAATGGAAACCCTCATAAAATAAATCCATATTTTTCAATAAACATCTTCAATTCATTCATTAAAAAATATTCTTGGTCCTTAGAAGTCATAAGACCTATAGAAAACATTTTATAACATTGTATGTGAACAAAAACTCTGTAAGGTAAATGAAATTTATGAAACCATTTTTCTAGTTAAAACATGGAAACCCAATTAATGTTTTTTAAGAGAATGATAACAAAAATTTTCCCCATGAATGAAACATATAAATTTTTCTCAAAGAAAAACATTAAAACCAATAGAATTCAATTAAATCTCATTTAGTTAACATAGAGAATCATATACATAAAACCTTTTAAGACCTCTTCAAATTGGAATAACTATATTGTCGACTTCCAAATTTAAGATCTATATGGGGGGCCACCCTTCATATAAGATATATCCGTAACACATTTGAGCTATAATGGGGCTCAAACCATCACGTAAGCAATAATGGGCTCACCTGTGAGATACAATTCTTATTAGCCATATTAGGCTAACCCACGAGTAATAATGGGGATCAAACAATATTATAAGCTATATTGGTCTCACCTGTTTCATATAATGCTCAATTATGATATAATGAAATAAACACTTTCATCACAAAACCTTTTTGAAAAAATATTATAATCATATATGAAAATAATTTCTGTTTAAAATTTACATTTTAAATTATTAACTCATTTTATATGAAAAGATACAAAAAAAGAAACAATTATTTGGTTTCCTTTTAAAATACATTATATCATATATAGGAATCCAATTATCAAGTTATGATTATTACAACATAGGATTAATTTATGGTTAATACATTATAATAAAAAACATTTTTTATTATTTAGTAAGGAAAGAAAAATTCTTTGTATAAAAGGATTCCATTTTGAAAACAGTGAATGAAATTTAATATAGAAAGAAAATTTCATGTATAATGCATTTATATGCATATAAATAAATATATATATTAATATCATGATGAAAAGATTTGATAATTAAATTGGTAAGCATTCATGGTTTCCCATTCAACTTTGAAGATTTAAATCATAAACACTAGGAATAAATACATTCATTGAAATAATTAATAACTTTATTAAATATAAAATATGGATATGTAATGTTATATTTACTGTATATACACCTTATTAAAGAATAAAGGTGCATATTACCCGAAAATGCCTCAATGAATTGACATTGAGACGATATCCCCTACATTGAGACTGACTCACCACATACACTCATTATATATAAAAATAATAAAATTATGTAAAATTATACTTTCTTTAGAACCATTTTTAATTTTATTTTTCCTCTAATATCACTTACTATCATGTCTTAAAAATTATATAATTTTTTAAGTTCATATCGGTTGTTTTGTCGATATTAAATACATGAGTTGAAAATGAACATGGCTTGATGTCAATAGTCTATGTAGTCAAAAGTAAATCATCTCCAGAATAAAATTCATGAAATAGTTATCACTTTTATAAAGTAATTATACATTTTTAATCCAACCATTCATTTATGAAATGAAAGATGAACAATGTTACAATCATGGAGATGGTAGGTCGTACATACGCACGAGTAACATTTCCATTTTTCATTGATAATTATGGAAATAAGGTAAATATTATTTTATGTTTCTAGAATGATAATAACATTATTAACATCATAATAATATTTTATATATAATTATATATATCATACAAGTGGTGTGGTGAATAAAACCGATTCACATCGCTTCGTAGTGGTTATAGTTCTCATATAGGCACAAACGAAGTTTTCATGTTTATTTACATGGAAGGTAAGGACATAATTGAAATATTATTCTTTTAAAATTATAAAAATGTCATGAATATCATATATAAACATTTATTTTATCATTATAAGTATTCTTGACAAACAGTTTTGAAAAACGAACTATATGAGTTCGTGAGGCAGTCGTCCACCATACACACTAATGAAAAGTTCATTTCCCATTTGACGAAACAAAGGATTTATTCAGGTAACAATATAAACATAATAAAATCTATGTATATTTATGACACTATAGTTATTATTTATTAAATATTGGAGGAGATTTAAAGTATGTGGATGAGGAAATAAAATAGATATATTTAATGATAAGGATACCTCTTCTTCAGCTGCCAACTCTTGAGGAGAACATTAACAAATATAAAGAAGGTGTTCTAACTAAACAAATGCTTAAATAATGTGGGGATGGATTATAGGAGAATTATTGGGTAGATATTTGTAGAACCAAAAGGATTTGTATGTATGGTTATTAGATAAGGGTGGGTATCCTTTTATAGGATAGGGGAGGGGAACCCTTCGATACTAATAAACTATTATATTAATATAAATCTTTTTTTTCTTTTAAAAATTGTCCAAAAATCATTTATATTGACAATAGTATTATTTTGGATAAAATACACATTATAAAATTAAAATTATGCAAGTTTTTAATATTTTATAATCCTTAACTTTTTTCTATTTAGAATTAGTTTTCACTTATTAATCGTTCTTTGATATCATGTTATCTACACATTTTGTGTTAACATAATTACCATAAAATATAAAAAAATAATGTGTCATTTATGACATATTAAAACTTATCCTAACCATTGGGTAAAATATTATTTTTTAAGTTATTTTATAATATTTCATAAACTATTATATATTTTAGGTTATGAATTATTTCAATTTTGACTCTATTCATACTTTCTTTCTTTTAAAAAATTCAAAAAAAAAATGGATTTCCATGAAAAAAATATTAAATCTACAATATAATGTCATAGTAATCTCCAAAATCATTATATCGAACAAATTATGTCAAAGATCATTTATTTTATAATTTATTATATCATTAATTTGATTCATTCATTAATAATGAACTCTATACATCATCATTGTGTCACAATTAAATTAAATAATATAATGTCTAAAAATTATTATTAAAATACTATGATGTAGGAAATATTTTCATATATCCAATGAAAATATATAGATGAATATATCACTTATATTAATTCATATAAATAAGAGTCTTTTTTATGATAATTTTTCTTTAACATTAAATTAATTATTATAATTGTCATCAACACACCCGTGTGGATTCTAAAGGTCACAATTTGGTCCCAAAGGGTGTATGGATTTTCCATAACACAAAAAATAAAATTATGACATTTTTTACTATAGTTTAAAATTATTATTATAATTTTTTACCCTTATTTACCAAATTTACCCTATAAAATTGATAAATAAAATACTAAAGTTACAATTAACCAAAAACTATATTGATCCTATTAAACCAAATTTTTTATACAGATTACAAAAATATATGTTAGTTTTTGAAAAATAAATTCATTGATTTCGAAATATTAAATTTAAATTAATATCGTTGTCCGAATTGGAAAACAGTTTTTTTAAAGTAAAAAACCTCAAATGATAGACATGTGTTTACATCACATTTAAATATGAAATTATAGCGAATAAAAAAATAATATTAAATGATAAAAAAATAATATAATAAACATTAATACCAATTCAAAAGATAATCTAACAAATTATATAAACTAGATGCAATGATAGTGTTGAATTAAAATGTAGTATTTTTCTATATTCATTAAAATAGAAATTTTATCATAAAAGACCAGAATTTTAACCAAATTAAATTTTCAGGTCCCAATTCAAATTAAGAATATTATTATATAAAATAAAAAATTTAAAAGTTATAAAAATGGTATTTAAAAAAGGTTTCTCCATCAAAAGGTGGTAAAACATCGTTTTACGAATATTTTATTATATTAGGCATAATATTAGATTTATTCTCATTTTACCCGTATAAAATTTAATAAATGAAAATAAAAACATTAAATAAATATGTTTAAACATAATATAGTTAGTTATTTTCATTCCTACCAAAACAAATGATATGTTATAACTACCATTTAAAACAATAATACTAATAATACATAATTTTTCTGTATTAATTAGTCTTCTGTGAATCATAAGATTTCAGAGTAACCCATTGTTATATGTCGACTAAGATATCGTACGTAGAATTAAATTTTAAAAACTTCTAAGGTTAAATTCTCCGCCCTGTTGGAAATTTTTCCCCACAATTAGAATTTGGGATTGAAAACAAACGTTATTACTCTTCAAAATACTTTTATTTCATTACCACTTCAGAAAAAGTATTAAAAAAATATCAACTTTTAAAAAAATAAAGGCTTGTGCGAAGGAATCCTAAGATAACATATACTAGTATTACTTGTAATAGAAAATAGATATGAGTGAAAGAATAACTATCAATTTAATTTGGAGATTGATAGAAATTTTGATAATAATAAAGATAACAATCACAAAACCATAAATTTTTTATTTGTTAAAAGGTCATTGATTTCATAGTAGGAATAGTTAATGAAAATTTATTTTGGTTTCAGATTATTTTCATAAATATGGGGAATTATTTTACTACATAGAATAATAACGTTGAGAGATATATTACTTGACTAGTTGAGTTTCATCCATTAATCTAATTCATCCACAAAATCAAAATTTTTGTACTTTAGATGTGTATTTAAGATAGCTTAGCCGCAACAAAAAACTAGAATAAGCTTCTACAAAATCTCTTGAATCAAAAATGTTGATGTGTATATTTCCCTTTTCTTTATACATTAATGAAAATCCAAATTATTAGTACAAGATAATATAATTTCCCCAAAATGAATTATCATTTATAAGAATATGAAATTCATTTAAACATAAAAATTCAATAGTAATAACAATGTTCTAAGAAGACCATTAAACAAATAATAATCCTTTAAATTACTCAAAATAATAAAAAAATAAGATTGAAACAACAAATTTATAATGATTTGATCACCTAGGATATAAGAATAAATCATAACATTTATCTCTAAATAACATTGACCACACTTAAAGTCTCATATTGAAAATTATTAAACCTAATCAGATATTCTACGTGATAGGGTAGTCATTTCCATAACTAACATAATTCCCATAAGTTTACAATGAAAATAATAGATTCTTCCAAAATTATAATTCAATCATTACCCCATTAAAATAACATTGTTTTATATTTACCTTAATAATATAATGTTCCCAAAACAGTGAATGTCTTCCCAAATAATATTTATCACATAATCCCTGAATCATATCCTAATAATAAGAATATCCTTTGATAAAACATAAGTTACTGAAATAAACTGTTTCTTTTACCAACAACTCGTTTAACTAAAAAAATCAAGTCGAACTAACAGAGGAAATTACGTAGTCTAGTGGTAGGTGATAATTATAGGACTCACATCAGTTGAGGGTTCGATTCCCACATCCTCATGTGAAGCGATGGGTTGTTACATGGTAAGTGAATTTTCCTTTTCCAAAAATTGAAAAAAATTTATAACATTATCAAATAGTGAAAAAATACTTAAAATTATCCATAATATTATTGAACTCAAATTCTGTTAAATACCATCAATTGTTCATCCCAAAAAGTAAAAACCCATAGCTACTACAAAAATAAATATCTCCCAAAATACCATTAATTACCTTGAAATTTCGTAAAGTAAGCCTCCAAATGGGTTTAAATTATACTGATCTTATGGTTAACCTAAAAATTATAAACTCATATGAAATTTTTATGTCTTATGAAGACATAATAATCCCCAATGTTGTCTAAACCATCCTTTGATAGAAACAATAATGACCGGACCTTAAACATATCATATTCTAGTGTTTTTTAACTAGAATTCACATTCAATGACTTTTTACGTTAGAATTTATAAGAATTAGAAAAAAATAATTATATATTAAATGCGTTCATAAAATATAACACATGTTCATAGTATCTATTTTTTCACTAAAGGAAACCCACATAAAATAAAACATGATTTATTTTCAAGACACATCTTCAATACATTCATCATGGCATCTTCGTTGTCCATTCCAATATTAAGACCTATGGAAAACATTTTAAAACATGGGATGAGAACAAAATATCAATAAGATGTAGAAAAATAATGTATCCATTAGTCTAGTTAATACATGGTAACCCATTTAACATCTTTTGAGAGAACTAAAAATACACTTTCACATGAATAAAATTCATACTTATTTCTCAATAAAAACAATAAAACCAATATAAAACAATTATAACACATTTTGGTGAGTTAGAGAATCTTATAAAAAATACATTTAAAAACACAATGAATGGGAATAACCATATTGTAGAATCCAAATTGGAGATCTATAATGGGGATCACACTTCATATAAGTTAAATCAGGCTCACCCCTAAGCTATATTGAGGCGCAACCCTTCATATTAGCTATAAAAGGCTCACCCATGGGCTCTAATGGGGGTAAACCCTTTGTATAAGATATGTAGGGATCACTTGTGATATATAATGGATCTCAATGCGTTGTAAAATAAATATCAGGCTCACGTTATTATAATTTTCATGTTACATTTCATTAATAAAACACTTTCATCACAAATATTTTTCGAAAAAATCATCTAGTCCCATTTGAAAAACATTTCTATATAAAAATATAATTTTCATTTAATAACATATTTTCTATTCAAATAAACATAAAAATGAATAATATATTTATTTTCGTTTTAAAATACATTAATTATTATATAAGAATACCATTATAAAATTACGAATATGGTATTGTGGAAGTCATTATAGTCGTATAGGTAAAAACAAAAAAAATCATTTAATTTATTTTTTAAAAAAGAAAGTAAATATATCTGCATAAAATGATTCTATTTTGAAAACATTTAATAAAATTAAAGGTACACATAAAAGGTCATGTAAAAACATTTTATATCCATACAAATAAATATGTATATTCATATAGTTATGAAAATATTTTAAATTAAATGTTTATATGTTTTGTGGTTTCCCATACCACTTTGAAGATGTAAAAATTAATCAATATGATGTAATACATTAAACAAAAAAATAAAAAAAATTATTTTAGGTAAAATATAGATATTAAATGTCATATTGGTTTTGTACACACCATATAATTGAATAAATTTTAATATTATCATGAAATGTCCCAATGAATGGATAATGAGATGAAATCCATTTCCATAAGGCTCAATCATCACGTACAATCATCATATACCCAAATAATAAATATGGGTTAATTTATACTTTATTTATAACCTAAGTAATGTTTATTTTTTTAATAAAATTACTACCATGTTATAAAATTACATAATTATTTATGTTCGTATCAGATGTTTGTTGATATTCGCCACTTGAGTTGAAAATGAGCTTGGATTGATGTCAATAGTCAATGTGGTAAAAAGTAAATCTTGTCAAGAGTAAAATTCATGAAATAATAATCACTTTTATACATAAATTATACTTTATGACTCAAACCATTCATTTATGGAATGAAAAATTAACAACATTATAATCAGGGAGATGGTATGTCATATGTACGCTTGAGTAACATTTCCATTTCTCATTGATCATTATGGAAATTAGATAATTTTTAATTTACCATTCTAGTATTATAATATTATTATTAAAAAATTTTAATCCTTTATATATAATTATATATATATATATATCATATAGGTGATGCGGAGAATAAAAATTATTCACATCGCTTCTTGGAGATGATAGTTCACATATTCACACGAACGATATTATCATGATTAATTACAAGGAATGTAAGATCATAATGGAAATATTATTCAATTAAAATGATAAATATGTTATTAAAATCATATATAAACATTTATTCAATCATTATAAGTATTATAGGTAAATAGTAATGGTAAATGAACTATATCAGCTCCCGTGGCGGTAGTCTGCCGTACATGCGAATGAAAAGTTCAGTTCACAATAGATAAAATTAGAGATATATTAAGGTGATGATATTAAGATACTAAAATTTATATATATTTAGGACAATATTGTTATTATTTCATCATGGTTGTAGTAGATTTATTGGATTTTGATTTATAAATAAAATATATATTCACAAATAAAATGATACCTCTCCTTTGGTTGAGCACTGTTAAAGAACACAATAACACATCTAAAGAGGGTGTTATACATAAAATAAGGCCTATAAAATATGGGAAGGGATTATAGAATGTTATTTGTGATTATATTTTCCAAATCAAAATGATTTTTAAGTGTTAGTATTAGAGAATAATGAAAACTTTTTTTTATAGGAGAGCGGATGGGAACCCTTGGAATCTTTAAAAATATTAAATTAATATAAATTCAATTTCTATTCCAAATTGTCCCAAAATAGTTTATTTGGAATATAAAATTATATTGCGTGAAAGAAAGTAAAATATATTATAATTAGATACGTTTTAAATTTTTTAATCCTTATATTTTATATCCCTTACTTTACCCATTTTAATCTTATCATGATATCATGTCATTCACACTTTTTAGGTTAATATAATAACCATAACATTAAAAAAAACAAAAAATTATAATTTAGGAAATATTAGGGATTATCTGAAAATTTTGGTGGAATATTAGGTATTTTTAAATTTTATAACATTTAATAAACTATTTTATTTTTTATGTTATGAATTATGTCAATTATGAAACCGTTTAGTAATATCATTTTTAAAAAAATATATAACTTGATTCCAACAAAAAAATACATTAACATAATATTAAAATTTCATTGTAATTTATAACATTCTTTGAGGGCATAAATTATGTCATATAATATTTATTTTAATTTTTATATCATCATTTATTTGATTCATTCATTAATAAAGCAATCACTTTATCATCATTGTGTCCTAATGAAATTTATTTATTTAAGGACAAAAAATAAAAATAAACTAACATGATTTATGTAATATTTATATCCTTATAATTAATAATTATATTATAAAATATCACTTATATAACCTCATATTAAGATTATTTTATTAATAAGATTTAGGTTTATGATAATTTTGTTTTTACTTTAAATTAATTGTTATAAATGTCATTATCACACCCAAGTGGCATCAAAAGAAATAAAAACTAATCTCGAAGGTTTTATATGTCCTCCAAAACTTATCATATTGTATTAGAACAAATGTTAGGTTAGTATTATTTTATTATAGTGTTATTTTTACCCTTATTTAAATGATTTACCCTTTAAATGTGGAAAATAAAATTATAAAAGTGCTATTCAAAAAAAAATATTTTGATCAAATAAAACCAAATTTTTTATATTGATTAAAACTATGTATGTATTCTTATAAAAATTCAATTCATATAAAATAAGAAATTAAATTTGACACAAATCATGTTGTCGGAATGAGAAAATAGGCTTTTCAAAAGTAAAAACCATCAAAAGATTGACATGTGTTTACATAAATTTTAAACGTGAAATTACAACCAATTACCAAAATCAGATTAAACGATAAATTAATAATCTAATTATATTTTAAAACCATTTAAAATTAAAATCTATGAATACAATTAATCTAAATGAAAAAACAATAGTTTTCAGTATTCATTACAATATGAATTTTACCAAAAAATACCAAAATTTCAACCAAAATAAATTTTCATGTCCCTCTTCAAACTATGTAGTATAATTTGTCATATAGACTATCTAAATGTTATTAAAACTACTTTTAAAAATTTTTCACCATCAAAAGGAGATGAAACGTCTTTTTAAGGATATTAGCGAATGTTTTCGCCTAAAACATTTTTTATTATCAATTTAAACATATAATCATTAATAGATGAAAGTAAAAAAAATTAGTAAACATTCATAAATATAATATAGTTAGTTCAATTAATTAAATCCATTATTATGGATATGCGATTACTTCCTTACAAAATAATAACACTAAAAATGTGTTATTTTTGGTTATTAGTCAGTCTTTTGTCGAACATATGACTTCAGAGAAACACATTGTTGCCTGTCGAGTATTCTGTCATACATAGCATCCAAATTTAAAAAATCAAGATATTAGATTCTCCCCCTTTTGTAAATAACTTCATAAAAATATGAATTTTGGTTGGTAGCTAATGTATGACTCCTAAAAATAAATTTATTTCATTCCCACGTTGGAAAAAGGATTATCAAAATTTACACATTAAAAATAAATAAAGGAGTATAAAAAGGTCACTTGAGGTAACACTTACTATAATTCCATGTATGAAAACATGGATAAGAATGAAAAACTAACTGCCATGTTCTGATAGAGAGTGTCAGAACACATGATCCTGAGAAAGTTAAGAATCACAAAACCATAAATTTGTTATTAGTTTAAAGATCATTGATTTCATAGCTACAAAAGTAAACTGAATACATTTTTATTTTATGATAATTTTCATAACGTGTGTGAATTATTGTACTACATAGAATAAGAACATAAGGAAATATATTTATTTTACTAGTAGTGATTCATACATTAATCAAATTCCTCTAAAAAATCATATTTCTCACCAATCGATGTGTATTTAAGATGATATAGTCAAACCTGAAGCACTTGAATCAACCTATAGAGAATCACATAAACCACCAAATATTGTATATTTAATTATTCTATCATTAGAAATTATTGAAAATCAAAATTCACAGTAAAAGATCAGATAATTCCCCCAAAAATAATAATCCTTTATAAAGAGATGGACTACTTTTAAACTCCAAAATTATATAGTAAATCCCATGTACTACACAGACCATTCCACAAAAAAATCATATAAATTCGTCGAAATAATTGAAACTAAGATTAAAACCCAATAATTACATGAAAATGATCATATAGTATTCCAAGATAAATCTTATCATTTATCTCTAGATAACATTGACCACTCTTAATGTCTCATACTGAAAATTAATTAACCTAATCACATATCTGACATGATAGGCTATTCATTTCCATAAAATTTTTAATTCCCACAATCTAATAATGAAAATCATTGATTCCTACAAAAATATAATTTAACCAATACTATATCAAAATCCCATAGTATTCATTTTAACATAATCATATGATGATCCCAAAATAGTGAACATCGTACCAAATAACATTTATACTGTAATCCAAAAATCATTTTCCAATACTAAGGATATTCTATGATAAAACATAATGATCCAAAATCAACTTAATCTTATTACATCAACTTGTTTAACTAAAAAAATAAATTTATAATAACCACGAACTTTACATAGGTCAGTGGTATGCAGTAAATCCCAATCACACTTCAGTTGTGGGTTCAATTCATGTAGCCTTGTCTAATGTAATTTGTTGTTTCATGGTAAGTATGTTGTACTTTTTCAGAAACTATATAATTCTTATAACATTATGAAAAATTAAAAAAACCCTCAAATTTAAAGATAATATTTTTTAAACTATAAGGATATTCCACACCTGGATATTTTCATCCCAAAAAATTAATAACCCGTAGCTACATAAAAAGTAAATGTGTCCAAAAATACTTTTAATTACAATGAAATTTCACAACAAAATCCTCAAAAGGGATTTTAAGATATTGTTATTATGACCAAGCTGAATATTATAAACTCATATGATATCTTTATGACTTAAGAATACATCGTAATCTCCAACGATTTCTGAACTATCTTTTGAAACCTGCTATATGTACCTATCCTTAAACATTTCTTAATCTAGTGTTTTTGAACAAGAATTCACATTCAATGCTCTTTGTAGTTTAAAGATCAAAATTATTTGGAAAAAATAATATATTGTAAACTCATATATTAATGGATAACACTTATACATTGAACCGAATTATTTCAAGAAAGGTAACCCTATTAAAATAAGACATGATTTCTCTTCAAGACACATCTAAAATACTTTCATTATGGCATCTTCTTTGTCCTTAAGAATCTTAACACCTATGAAAGACATCATAAAACAAGGGATGATAACCAATTCTCAGTAAGGTGCACAAAAATAATGAATCTATTATTCCAGATAAAAACTAGTAGCCATTTTAATGTTCATTTAGTGATTGAAAACAAAAAACAATCACATAGATTACACTAATAATTTTTTTTAAAAGAATAATATTAAAACAAATAGAATGAAATTAAATCTCATTTTGTGATCATAGTGAACTATATAAATGAAACCCTTTAAAACCTATAATAATTGGAATAACCATATGGTAGAATTACATATTAGAGATATATAATGGGGATCAACCATCTTATATGCAATATAGGGCTCACCCCTGAGCAATAATGGGGCTGAACCATTCATATAAACTATAATTAGCTCACATGTGAGATACAATGGGGCTCAACCCTTCATATAATCAGTGTTGGGATCACCCAATACATATAATGGGGATCAACCGTTTGTATAAGCAATATTAGGCTCACCTATTTCATATAATTATCAAGTACCAATTCATGAATAAAACATGATCATTGGAAAATCCATTTGAAAAACTTTTCTAGACCCATAGGAAACACATTTCCCTATAAAAATACGATTTTCATTAACAAAATTATTTTCAAAGAATGTATACGGAACAAATAAATAATGGATTTTTTTCTTTTTCAAAGACATTAAGGATATTTGAAGATTCCAAGAATCAAATTTCTGTTACTGCTGTATAGAAGTCCTTGTCGTTGTATAAATTAAACCAAAAAATTTCCATTTATTGTTTTATAATGAATGTAACATGATTTGAATAAAAACATTCTATTCTAAAAACATTGAATGAAAATAAAGATAGAAATAAAATTTCATTTATAATCCTTTTATATCAATATAAATAAATATAATTATAAATATAATGATTATAATATTTGATAATTACATTTTAAACATTCCACCAGTTTTAGACGACTTTGAGAATTTAAATATCAATATACATGAATTAATAAATTTATAAAACCATTAAATAACATTATTATATATAATATATGTATATAAAATCTCATAGAGAAAGTTTATACACCTTATAAAAGAATAAAGGTGCAAATTATCATGTAATTCTTCAATAAAAGAAGATTGAGACAGAATACATTACCATGAGGTTCTATCATTCTTACAATAATTATATTCTTGAATAAATAACATAGGGTAATTTTTACTGTCATGAGAAACTTTTTCATGTTTTTTATTCCTTTTAATTTACTTATTAAAATTTTATAAAAATTACATAATTATTTATGTTCATATCGTACGTTTTGTGGATATTTGGTTCTTGAGTCAAAAATGAGCTTGGATTTATATTAATAGTCCATGTGTTCATATGTCCATCATCACAAGAATAACATTTATGACATATTTATAAATTATATATATAAATTATACTTTTTAAATAAAACTATTCATTTACTGTATGAAAAATTTAATACGTTATAATCATGGAGATGGAAGGCCGTACGTATACATGTGTAACATTTCCATTTTTCAATTATCAGTACGAAAATAGGGAAATTATTTTTTTACCTTTAAATATTTATAATAATATTTATTACATAATAATAATCCATTATATATACTTATTTATATAATATAAATTTTTTGGTGATTAAAAATTATTCACATCTCATTGTGGAGGTGATAATTCACATGTATGCATGAATGAAATTACCATGTATATTTAAAAGTAAAGATAAAAATTGAAATTTTATTCTATTAAAATGATAAATATTTCATGAATATCATATATAATCATTTATTCCATCATTATAAGAAGTATAGATAGAAAGTAATGAAAAATTAACTATATCTGTTCATGAGGCGGTAGTCAGCTGTACACATGAATGAAAAGTTCATTTCCCATTTTATGAAATTGGATATTTATTTAGGTGTTGATATTAAAATAATAGAATATAAATATATTTACGATACTGGTGTTATTATTTCATCATGTATGGAATAAAAATTAAATTAATTTGAAGAAGTAATAAAATAGAAATACTTAAAGAAAACGAAACCTCTTGTCCGGATGATCACTCTTAAAAAAACACCTTAACTCCTCTAAGAAGGTGTTCTACCTAAAATAAGGCCTCATGAATTTGGGTAGGGATTCTAGGAAGAGGTTTTGTCTGATTATATATGAACCAAAATTTATTGTACGTGAGTGTATTATAGAATAGTGGGTACTATTTTATAGGATAGGGGAGGAGCATCATTGGAAACTCTTAAAATATTTGATTAATATACATTATATTTTAGTTCCATATTGTCCCAAAACATTTTTTTTGAATATAATATTATATTGGGTAGAATCCCCAAATTAAAAATTAAAATTAGACATGTTTTTAATTTTTTTTAATTCTTATATTATCTGTTTAAACGATATTTTAACTTTCTTAATCTTAATGCACTATTATGTTATTTACGCATTCTGTGTTAATGGAATTACCATAACGTGTCTAACGATAAAAAAAGTGTCATTAATGAAATATCTAGACGTATCCTAACCATTTTGTCCAATATTAGATATATCAAAATATTATAACATATATTAAGCTAATTTATTTTTATGTTGTGAATTATAACAATTATGTCACTATTCAAACGTGACTTTTAAAATAATCGTAACAACATGATTCCTTATAAAAATACATTAAATCAATAATAACATGTTATATTCATCTAGAATATTTTTTATGGGATAAATTATTTCAAATAATATTTATTTAAATATTTATAATATCATTTATTTTATTCTTTCACAAATAATGCAATCACTGCATCATTTTTGTTTCGTAATTATATTTGTTTATTTAAAGCCTAAAATTATAAATAAAATAAAATGATATTGGTAAAATTGTTATATATATAATTTATATTTAGAGTCAAATATATCACTTATATAACTCCATATAAATATTGTTTTAGTAATAAAAGTCATGATTAGGATAATTCTTTTACTTTCATTAAGTGTTATAAATGATATTATCACAGCCTTGTTTATTAGAATGGCCAATAATTTTTCCCAAGGGAAGTATTGGCCAGACATAACTCTTCTAATAATATTATTACATGTTTCATGGAAGTTTTATATCAATATAAAATTATTTTTACACTCATTTATCTAATTTACCTCTTAACTATGTTAAATAAAATACTAATGTTATTATTCCCAAATAAATTATTTTGATCCTATAAAAAATAATTTTCATAATGATTACAACCATGTGTTTTTTATTTTTAAAATTAAATTCACATAAGATGAAATATTAAAAATAAAATAACGCTTGTTTGTTTTAATGAGAAAACATGTTTTTAAAATTTAAAAAACATAAAAATATTGACATGTGTATATATCATACTTCAGTGTAAAATTACATATAATGACAAATGTTTTATTTAGTGATAAAAATATAATCTAAATATAATATAAAAACAATTAAAATGATAAGATAATTTTAAAAATATAGTTCATTAAAATAAAATTTTGAATTAAAATGTTTTATTAATCACTATTAATTAAAATATGAATTTTATCGGAAAATACCAAAACATTAACCTAAGTAACTTCTTATTTTGAAATTACAAAGAAAAAGTTTATTTTTTCAAAAAAAAAGTTACAAAAACTATATTTGAAAAAGGTTATCCATACAAAGGTAGTAATTGTTTTTAAATAAATATTATAGTATTTTATGATTAAAACTGGATTTATTCTCATTTTAATCTTCTAAAATTTATTAAAGGAATGTAAAAAAAATTAATAAACTTGTGTAATCAATTTATAGTAAGATATGTTCATTCCAAACAATAAAAATAATAGGAAATAAATACAAATTTAAATAATAATAAAAATAATGTATTATTTTTTTGTATTAACTTAGTTTTGTGTGAATATGTGATTTCATAGGAACCCATTGTTCCATGTTGAGTATTCTATCATACATAGAGTCCACTTATAAAAATTAAGCGATGTTAGACTTACTAATTTAGAAACTTGAATATGTAAACCCGTTGAGAAAGAGATTTCTTTATGTGGAAGTCAAAATATGATTAATAAATATATTACATGATATTAAATATCCAATTGATAGTATAGAAACCATTTAATAGAAATTTATTTTATAAAACTAGGCGTGTCTCAAAAAAGAAATTTCTGACATGAAACCCATACCAAATGAGAAACAATATTTTAAAAACCACTCATGATAGAGAAATTATTAATATGAAGTTAAAATATGATAAAAAAATAATAAATTATAATAATATTTAATTGAAATTATAAAATCTAATAAAAAAAAACTAAGAGAAAAAAATTAAGTCTAAAAAAATTGAGATGATACCCCCACAACATAAAAAAATTCTAATAAATTCCATTTAATGAGAGAGATATTAATGTTTAATTTGAAATATCATGACAATATGAAATATATATTAATAAATATAAAATTTAGAATATAAATTCCATTTAAATGTAATTGGGTGAATAAAAGTTGTGTATCTCAATAAAGGAAACAAATTGATTAAACACTTAATAATTAAAATCCATTCTTATTAAATAAAATAAAAAAGATATTGATTGTTTCAGATGTTTATATTCAATGAATAAAGATAAAAATGATATTTAATGTAGAATTGAAAATATACAATTTTTTTTTAAAAAAATAGGGGCCAAAAATAATATGTATCTTGAAGAAAGAAATTTGGAGATAAAACAATTACAACCTAGAAAAATCTATTTTAAATCTATTCAAAGGGAGGTCGATTGATTTTAAAGTTAAAATACCATGGATACAGATAAAAAATTATTTTAAATATCCAATATTCATTAAAAATACAATTTAAAATAATTTATGTTTGTAAAAGATGATGTCTCTCAAAGATTGATTTTTTTTGGACCAAACCTTTATGGACTATGGGAAATTAAAATTAAACCTCCTTAAAGAGATAGTTATATAACATGAAATTAAAATAAATTTAATAAATAACTATATTATTTTACATATAAATTGATATTATACACATCATTCCAGATAAATTATGTGAATAAGTGTAGATGTGTCTCAATGAAGAAAATTTTGAGTTGAAACATTTACGACATAAGAAATATTCAAATAGAAATATCATATATGAGAGTTATTTTTCTGATTAAATTAGAGACAAAATTATTAAATATAATAAATGATATTAAATATTTAATTTACACTATAAACACTATTTATAATATATTAGGTTTATTAAGGGATATATGTCTCAAAAGAAGTAAATTTTGAGATGAAACCCTTACCACTTGTCTGAATATACATTGTTTTTGAATTTAAATTCCTAAATAATAAAATAATGTTCATTAAATATATTTAAATTAAACATATTCATGTTTATTTATTATTATGATGTTAAAATATTAACTTTTGATATTTATTTTTTATATTTTTTCACTTATGTCTGTTACTCGAGGCTGTTGGATTAATTTAGTGAAAACACCATCAGTTTTTTGACAGTGGTCAATGGGATTCCAACATAACTTCATGATATCCAAAATTGTGGAGTCCTATATCCTTTATTATTCCATTAGATTAATAATTATACATTTTTAATGTTTATCCCCAAATATATCGATATTAAGAAAGATAACATGATAAGTCTATTTAATGTAAATAAAGTTACTATAAATGTTTTTATTAATATTATTTACGGATTGTAATAAATTACCATTATAATTTTATAATAGTGTAAAAATAACATCTTTAGGTAATAAATATATTTTTATATCCATCCACATTAGGTGGTTGTTGAAAAATAATATGTCATTTATGGAGGAGGTAGTCCACACAAAACAATGATAAAAATTTTGTTTTTGTCCTTGACTTTAGAGTAATTCATAATGTGGATGTTTTATAAATATAAAAAAAAATATTATCAAGGATAACGTTAGTATACAATTATGGATATAGGTTTTTTTAGGGGTGTAGAAAACAAAAAAAACATAGAAAAGTTTGATTATGAGTATTACCATTCCTGGGATGTTCTCCCATGGGTAAATCCTTAAGATTCATTATCATGGTCTATATTTTGGAAAAATGATCCAAATGGAAGGTGAGGGTGTATACTAGATACAAGGGAAGACAGTTTGGTATTAAAATTCATTGTAATAGGGGTAAATTATGAGGATCTAGTCCTATTTTATACTTTATGAAAATGGATCTTTTGTAAAAAAATATTATTTCCCTATAATATCACTATAATAGTAATGGTGGAAGGAAGACAAAAATATGAAAACTGGTGTGGGAAAGCATATAAGAATGTTAATCTTTCCACAATCCAATATGAGACATTTTTTCCACATGTTTCATCTTATTCTCTATGTAAAACCATTTATATATATATTTACATTCATTATGGTAACTCCTATTTCACTCTTAGAAATTAATTTTTGTGGCACAAGTTAAAATTGAATGAATTTATAAAATTATGATTTTAATTAATTAAAATATTATTTATATTATTTTGAAAATTTAATTTTATTATTAGCGTACAAAATGTGCAAATACATGTTCTTTTGAGAAACATTATTTTTAAGGATACCATTATTTTTCTGAATAAAATTATCAAAAAAATAATTATATAGACATTAGAAAGTTTATTAACATTTATATAATATAAATGTGGAATTTTAATAAATCCAATATATTATATCTACAGGGTAAATTTTATTTAGAGAAAAAAAGATGATTTTTTCACCAAAATTTTATTTGATTCTCCCAAATAATATTAATGGTTTTTATAAATTAGAAATTTTTTCTTTTAACATTTTAATTTTAATTAAAAAAATATATAGTTTTTATAAATTTATTTTAAAAAATTAATGGTTTTCTAAAGTGCATTTTGTGAAAAAAAGAAATACTTTCCAATATTCATCTACAAATCAATTAATATATTAAAATATAAAAAATTCATCATAATTGTTTTTTATACAATGAATTAAATAAAAAAATTATTTTATAAAATTAAAATTATATAAATTATATTATTATCTTTTAGAAAAAAAAATAAAAAAAAATAAATTAATATTATATTATTGAAAGTTGATGTTTCTAAATATTCAATTTTCATAAAATTACTTAATTTTAATTTTAATATTATAGATATTTATATATTTGTTCATATATAATAATAATTTAAAATTTATAAATTAATTCATTAGAGGAAAATATATAATACTTAATAAAATAGTACATTTAAAAGAAATATTATTTTGATATTAAATATGCATTAACAAGCAACATTTAATTTTTATTTCTATTTTTACATTTATTTTTACAACACTATTTATATTGAAATAATTTTTTAATTATATTATTATATCATATCTAATTCTTATAAAAATAATAATAATATTTTTTATAACACATAATCATGAATACTATATTATTTTAATATCATATTTATATTTAATCTTGTATTATGTTTTTTGAATAAAAAATATTTAGTATACCAATTTGAGATATGAATAATGAATATATTGACAATGAATATATTTGAAACAATTATAATTACAACAGAAATATTTTATTCTTATCTATTAAATACAATATCTTTTGGTCCTTCGACTGTCACATCGTGAGGCACAATTCATATTTCATATTATAGCCTTTTCATTATTATTTTTCATTCCTTTTTCAGATTTATAATTATAGTTTTTCAATGGATATATATGATTGAAAAGTTCAATGATGATCCATGATTTTTCATTCCAATACATATTTTATTCTTTTTTTTATCATTTTTCTCATTTATTTATGTATATTTAATGGATTCACTTAATCTATGAAGATTAATAATCCATGACGTGTAATAAATTGTTTTATATTATTTTATAATAATCCACTTATAAATGGATCAAGTGTTGTTTGTGAAATTCATATCTTATATGAATTATTTCCTTGTCAATTTGTGTTCTATTAAAAAAGATATGAATTATAAAAATAGGGTCTATAAATGGAAGAAATAACCTAAAAAAATAGAGAGATAATATGGGATGTATAAAATATCAGAAGATATGAAAAAAGTTTAATCCATGGAATAGATAATATTTAAAATAACATCCTAGAAAATTAATTTCTGAGGGCTATTTGAATTATAATGGAATTGAAATTAATAGAGTTGAAGAAAAAGGAGGTGGACTCTAATTCCGCATTTAATGATTGTTTTACAAGATAGCCATGATATGCCCCAAATTTCATTCCAATCAATGATTGTAAAATTGTTCAATTTTACTAAGGATTAATTCAATTATATAAACGGTTATGGTTTCTCATGAGTTTTCAAGTTAAGGTTCAATTTAATGGTGTTATTAGAACGTCAAGAAAATTTTTGTGGAGTTTTAAATCAATAAGGATTTGAAACAATATATATGGAATGAAATCAGAAAATATTCCAAAAAGAATAATTAATTAATTAAAATTCATTTACCCTCTTCTGAAAAGTTGTAAATAAGTATTCTTGAGAATTTCTTATGAGATCTTGGAGTTGTTATTGATGTGGAAAGCTGGAAACATAGATCTTGACTATAATCAAATGATAAATGGTAATGGATAAATTAATAATGAATAGAAGGAAGTGAAATGTTTTTATTACAATGAGTTTGTATATTATTTTAATACATCTATGAAGTTATTTAATCAATTAGTAAATAATCAATATTACAAATATAAATGTGAGATTTATTTTTACTAATAATATTATAGATATGGGACCCTCAAACCAAGAAATGATAAGTACGTTACTTTTTTATTTTATAATTTTTAAAATTTATTGTTTTATTTATGAGAAAAAAATTAATTTATATCTAAGAAATTTACTCATAAAATGGAATGAGAAATTAAATAAACAATGTTATATATATTGGACAAAAATGGTATGGGTAGTATAAAGGGAAAAAAATATATAAAAAACTCCATGTCATTATAAATTGAATAGATTTTCAACGAGACCTTATTCTTCCCCATTATATAGTTTTAAATTAATCTCGTTAAGGATTGGCCATTATTTTATCTTTTCATATAATGAGATAATTTTTCATTTTGAGTATATGATGTTATATAATAATGAATTCATAACACTGATAATATATCAAGATTCTGATAAACTAATGTCATTTGGAAGTGAATGTTATCTTTTTTATATTATTGATAATAATGTAAGTATTCAAACTGGTGATGTTCCAATAGTTATTTAATAAATAGTTGTGTTTTTTGGTGATTTTCTAAGTGTAATTCATGATTAAAAAGTTGAGTTTATTGTTGAATTATTTACTACTGTTAGCATAATTTCCAAACCACCATATCAAATGGCTTTATTTGATATGATATAGTTTTTGATGTATTTAAAAGAATTTCTTGATAAGGGTTTCATGCACCATAGAACTGCACCATGGATTAATATTTTTCTATTTTTTAAAAAATTATTGATCCCTGGGAATTTTCATTGATTAAAAATCCTAAAATTACAATATTGGTAATAATTACTATAATTTTCCTCATATCAAGGAATTATTTATCATCTATATGAGCGTACTATTATTCCAATATGGATATTATTTCTGGGTATAATTAGCTAAAAATGATAGAAGTGGACATTCAAAAGAGGGAATTTTTGAATGGGTATAATAATTATGAGTTATGGTTATGCATTTCTTGTGATTAAATTCACTCATTTAATTTATAAATCTAATGAATAGAGTGTTCCATGATTAATTATATAAATAATTGGTTGTGTTTGATGAATGAATTCTTGTATACCTTACAATATGTTGAGATCATGATAAATATCTAATAATTATTCGACAAAAACGAAATAAATATAAGTTGACTATCAAATTTAGGGAATGTTAATTTTAACAGAAACATATTTTATTCATTGGTACTATTTCATTAATATGGATTGTCTATAGACACCATTAAAAAAGTGGTGAAAGATTAGAAATTGAATAAAAATTTCCCTGTGATTTCATGTTTTCCTATATTAGTGGGTTACTATAGAGGTTATTTTCATAACAAATTTTGGTTATATAGTCCACTGACCTTGTGAACATGAACAAGAGTAATCCTCAAATTTATAGAGGAATATGATGAATTTTTTTCCATAAATTAAAATGAGTATTGATTAATTTTCAGATTTTTTACTCTATATATATATATTGATATATTGTTTTTTAATGATGTATCTTTAAAGGGACTAGGTTGTGTCTAATTTTAGAATAAATAGGTTATAACTCAACAAAATCATCAATTGAAACCCCATGATTATAATTATCCAACACATGAAATTGAGGAGGGTATAATATTTCATTCTTTAAAAATATAAGGTCATCCTTTTTATGTGTAAAAAATTAAAATATATACTAATCATAAAATGTTGAATTATATATTAACTCAAAAATATTTGAACAAGAGGTAGAGAAGATAATAATAATTGATAAGGATTATAATTTCATAATTAAATATCATCCAAGTAAAGAAAAACTGATATTCAATTCCATGAGTCAAAAATATATTACAACATTAACTATGTCACATTTTGAATATGATCCTGTAGTCAGTGATGTAAAAATTTATGCCTTTAAAAAACACAATCACTTTTAACTGAGGTATTAATATTGTCATCATTTATAAAATAACATATCTTGTTCAAAATAATTATAATTATTTTCATGAAATAGAATAATTGGTCAAAAAGGTTATGTTTCCTATGGTTAAGGTTGACACATGAGGTGTTATCATAATTTGATAAATGTCTATGTTTTTTAGTGATTCATAGTGTATGGTGGAATTATTACATGGAGCTCATAGATATTTATATTCTATTCCTCCTGGAAGATCTAATATGTATAATGACCACTAAAAATATTTTTGGAGTGAATGCTTTAAAATGGATGTAACTAATTTTAACATTAAATGTATAAATTTTTAGCTAGTTGAAGGAGAATGAAAATTAATAATTGGGATGCTTCAAAATTTCTCCGAGCCCTAATTAAAACTTGGGATTCATTCCATGGATTGCATAATGATATTAAACAATAAATATCACGTAATTAATTTTTTTTTGTTATATTTTTAATTTGTTTAAAAAAATAAGCGTTGTAGGAAAATTCGTGATACTATGAATTTTTATCAATAATGAAGAAATTATTTAAAAGAGATAGCCAGGTTACAATGTGTTAGTATCCTTGTTGTATCTATTTGTGATCCATAGGAAATATTGGTTTTTAGAATGGATTTCATAAGTAGATTGGTAATAAATTAAATTTCTATACAAATGGTCATCATAAATGTGATGCATAGTCCTAGTGTAAAATTTAAACTTCATAGATTATTATTCATGATTTATAATTATATTGTAAGGTATGTTTGGATAAATAAATACTAGTAGGTGAAATTTCATATAAAATTAGGTTTCAATTTTGTATACATATGGATCTTTTTGTGGAATTATACAAAAAAAATATTGATATCCAACATGTTGGTATAAGAATGTAAGGGGATATTATTGGGAATAGAATTGGTAAAATAGATGGTTAAGAATGGAAAGATAATTTCTCACTACATGAAGTCATTACTGAGTGTTCAATAGTGTTCTATAGATAATCAGGGGAAGGAATGTTCATTTGAGGTTGGGGATAGTGTTATTCTATAAATATCCCCTTGGAATGGGGTAATGTATTTTGGTAAAAAGGAAAGTTGTGCCCATGATTCATTAGACCCTTTGAATATCTAAATAAATTATAATCATTTTAATACTAGGTAGCCTTACCTCTATGTATATGATTGATGCATGATTTGTTTCCTGTTTATTTTTATTCTTAAGTATATTCTGGATAGATCTGAGGTTTCGAGGTCCAATGTTGTATTGTTTGAAGAGAATATTTATTATGAGGAAAATATAGTGAAGATATTAGATCATATATAGAATGTCTCATGTAATTAGGTAAACCATCTAGTTAATTTTTTATTGGAAAATAATATTATTAAAGAAGACACCAGTGAATCAGAAAACAAAATGATTTAAAAATAAACTTATTGGTTATGTATTGAATAAAATTTGGGGGAACAAATTTCATAAACGAACAAGAATTTAAAAGTTAGGTTAATTATAATAGTGAATCTATTGCTTTCATTATTAATTTTTAAAATTATATTTTTGGTATTCATATATAATAGGATAATAATATATGATTTCTTAACTTAAATTACTATGATTTATTTTAGCTGAAATGTTCTCCATCAAATATAATGTTTCCTACAGAAATTATAATAATTAATTTTATAGTTTTAATGTGATAAAATTTAAATCAATAATGGATTCATCCTATTAATTATAGTTTTTGGTTAATTTTTGGGATATTTTTAAAAATGTTTAATTATTTTTTTGAGTAGTGAAAACTAAATAATTTTTTAAAACAATCATTTATATTAATATATTAAAAAACCATTCTAATTAGATTACATTTAAATTTAAAATTTTAATATATTAGTAAACATAAACCGAAATAATTCAATTAATATCCTCATTATATTTTTTTCGTATAATACAATTTGTTTGATTAATTTTTGTTTGTGTAAAAAAACTCATTAAAAATTGTATTTTATATGAAATTTAATTTTTGAAAGATATAAAAATTGAATAACTAAAATATATTTAAAATTTGAAATTGAGATGTTGAAAAATGGTAACAAGCTATGTAATGTCCCAACATGAGTGGAACATAACAGTGGCCTAATCTAGTCGATCACATGACCTTAAGCATGCCTCCCCATACTCCAGAGGCTACAAACTAGCAACGGGGGCCTAATATATCCACAAGGGGAAATTATAACCTCTTTATTAAGGAATAATAATAGTATGTGATAAACAATAAAAACAAAATCATATAGCCAATATCTATAATAACAAATATCAAATGACATCTAAAATATGATTAAAACATGAAAACCAAAATAGTCCATATGTCATGCCAAATACATGTCATGTTTCAATATGAAAAACCCAAAATAAACAAGGACACTAAAAAATCCTAAGAGGATCTTGACACCATGTACAGTTCCCTTAGCCATGCTCCAACTTGATTACCCATCTAACATATGGATCCTTCTATTATCATGTCCTACAAACATGATGTCTTTTTGAGTATCAATCTGGGAGGCTGAGTAGGGTGTTAGTAAATCTCAACTGGCCACGTCCACTAACATCTAAAACTATATCTATTTAATTAGAATGTATAAAAATATATAAATAATAAAGTAAAATACATAGTTAGATAGTTATAACATTGTCAATATTCCTTATTAATCCATATAAATTACTGAGTTTTTTAGGAAACCCAAACTCTCACTACATTCATTATCCCATGATAGAGTCTTAACCATATCACATATTAATTTCAAAAGTCATTATAATTCATAAGAATTCATTATCTATTTAACATTAATTCATAATATTACCAATTGGAACCATAGTCCAATACCATCATTTTGGGCCTAGAACTCCATGGTTGGGACCCTGTGGGTAAACGAGGCATTAATCCTTGCAGAATAGCTCATTTATCAATCAATCACACAAGTGGGGTTTTAATGGACCAATTCATGTCCTATACACATTTATCAATATGGGATTTTGATACAGTAGTTTATTTCCCACACACATTTATCACTATGGGATTTTAAAGTAGCCATCCATATCCCACACATGGATATAACCAAAATCACATGTATCTTAAAATCCCACAGATCTTAATTTCCCGAACATCATGTATAAGAATCATTCACATTATTTTAGAAGATTATAATTAAATAATATCAATTCAATTAAAAAAAATAAGGGTAAAAACAATAATTCATATAGAAAAATATGAAGATATACATTCAACTGTTTATCAATATTTAATCATTTAACCCATTATCCCATGTTGGTTAATCCGAAAAATATCACAATTCCCTTTTTTTAATTAATTCATAATCACATTAATTGACACTATACCATAGTTTAATTTTCTTTTGATTTGGTCATAAATCAATTAATCCAATTCGACCATCGTATTTTCACATTTATTAATTCACCAACTAATTAATCATATTTCCACAATATGAATTATTCTATAATTAAATCTCCAATTAAATAATCCAATTACTCAAATTCAAATTTCCCTAATTTAAATCATATCATTATCACAATGAAGTTGTAGTAAAAAAATTAAATTATCAATGCAATTTTCCAATCAAGTAAACTAAAATTTCACAACTACCAAAATAATTATGTATACACTATGGGATTGTAATTAAGATAACCTACCTTCAAATTGGCGAGAAATGTTTTCCAATGGGTATCGCCAATTGGAGAGACCCAAGAAGGATAATGAAAATGAAAATAATCTTTATTTGGAAGTAAGATCCATGATGAATCGAATCAATATCCAAAAAACCAGGATCAAGATCCATTATATAAAGAGTAAAACATCCCATAAAATGATGAGATAAATATGGATGCGAGAAAGTATATCACACGGGGTGAAAATATCTTTCTAGGAGAGGATTAGATCTTCAATCTGATCATTGAGTCAACATGAAGGAAGGTTTAAAGGCCTTGGAATATATATTGGAGCCTAAAAATGAGAGATATCTAGTTAGGGTCAAGCTAGGGTGTTTATGGGTATATGAGAGGGGTTTTTCATATATGGAATCATGTTTTCGGATTACATGAACCCACATACATAGTTTTCTAATAGGGGCACATGGTTTACCAAAATTGTGCACCTAAACTGTGATCCTCTTATAGGGGTTCAGTTCACTATTACTCCTAAAATGGGGTGTAGTTCGAAAAATCATACACCCACTATGTGAATCTTCTTTATTTGTGTTCACATATATTCTTGTACTGAGTGCATGGTTTGGGAAAACCATGATCCAATAGTTCACTTCACGTCCTAAAAAATAAAAATTCTTTAATTTCACCCCATCACTCCCCACGAATAAACCCAAAAAAGATATACTAAAAAAGGTATAAAGGATACTTGTAAACATTCTCAAGAAATATCCTAAGAAGGAAAAAATCTTATAATCTTCCAACCATATAAAATCAAATCCACCATATATACTCAAACGTATGCATATGATTCTGATGTAAAAAGTTCATGCCACTGAGCCCACATATTCGGTTCACAATCCCTTGTTTCCTCATGAATATGCCCATGTTTCCATAATAAATTATTTATCAACACAGTCTCCCCCCACAAAAATTTATCATTGTAATCCAACACACACATCAGATTCTACATAATGGATGCATAATTCACAATCTCTACATCATCTATATCATTCACATGAGAGTGGTCGGGGCGATACCGCCAATGTTTTGACACTTAAGAAGCATCATGTATATAGTTATTCCCCTATGGAAGAGATAATAAATATTCCTCTAGTATGATTCTCTCCATAACATATAACAATCCATAAAACCCATGCACTATCATTCCATATCTTTATATCCCTTGGTGACAAAATCAGAGAGAATCCTAAAGGAAGTAATGGTCACCTTCTTCAAACTCTATGAGTTGTTGACTTCTATCAATGTACACCGCCTATCTACTCTAAGATGTATCCATATGATTCAAATTCATCTAAATCTACTCTCATGTATCCTATATGAGACTCGATCCAATCATCTTTGACTCACATGTCTCCATCAAACTTAGCGGGGGATATGCATTTAAACCCATAAAGAGCTTCATATGGTTCCATATGAATAGTATCCAGATAATGGTTGTTATAGGACAACTCCACTAACTCTAGATGATTATCATAAGATGCACCAATGTTTTGGACATGTTCCAGATGAATATCCACATTCTCTGGTATAGTACATTTCCAGTGTCCATATGTCTCTAGGTAGAAAACCGTACTCATTAAACCAATGTACCAACTATCATCTAGAATCTATTCTAGAAGGATGATGTAAAATACGAGTCACTATTTAAAACAATACTCCAATTCACTATGTTCAGAAGGACTATTTCACAATCATAATATTTTCTCAACTATTCCATTTATATAGGCCCTTTTAGTATAAAATGATATACCATTTTAAAGTGGTCCATAATCACTCAAATACCATCATTCTTATAAGGTGTATATGGGAGACCCACCAACTTTTATTCTAGAATGGTAAATTATTGCCGTAATCCACCTAGAAATTGATGCTCATCATTCAAAAGTTGATTGATGTTGTCACAAACCAAGCGGGGTCACCATCTAACCCGGCGCCCGACCAGGTCCACGACATTGCCCGAAGGGCTTTCCCGATCCCCACGGGCTGGCACAAGTTCCCGGGTATCAAACATTACATGTGAACAATTTACCCATAATAAAATATACAAAGACAACTAACAAGATAAAAAAACTAGAACTGGAAACATGAAACCAAACACGCCTTTACACTATAACCAGGTTTAGAGTTTACAATTCAACTAAAACCCAAAGGGAACTACAACAAAGACAGAAAACTAAAAACTCTAACTCAAGACTCCAAATGACTTGGGAAGTCATACCTCCATGCTACCCACACCAACCAACATGAGGAGGCCAACAACAATCTGAACCACCATCCCTATGCACAATGTCACAACCTAGAATACACAGGAGACAAGGTCTACATACACCCAAAGGTGTAAGCATGGTGTGAGAGAAAGGCCGAGTAGGAAGTCACCCAATAAAAGGGTTCCATGCCACAACATCAAAAAGATAATTTAATGTGCTTATTAAAAATTTGTAGTTTCAAAATGCTTTTGAAGAAAATATTTACCACCTATGTGCTAAAATAAAACACTAAAAAGAACACATTTCAGAAACATGATTTTAATGAGGAAGAGTAAAAATTCATTGTGGGCACACACACACACTCACACACACACACAAACACACAATTAGTCCTCCATATAACGATAGGAGGCACCACATCATGGATGGTAAAGCAATATGGGTAAATCCCCTAAGGTTCATCTAGCTCGAGTGGGACCCTAGAACCTCGTGTCTCTGTGAAACGTGGCTTAAAAACCATGAACCTCAGAAACGTGGCGTAGAAACCAAGACCCTCAGTAATTGTGGCTTAGAAACCACTACCCTAAGAAATTAATATGTTTAGTTAGTGTTTCAATCGTCAATACAGCTAAGTAAAACATGGATGATACCCATCCGGCTCACTAGTGCACTAGTTCTAGTCCACCCACCTAGATACCCAGGTTTTCCCCTGTGCCCAATAATGTTCCACATTCACATGACACATCACTTTCACATTTCACAAACCAAACATGACATTACACAAAAAACATCACCACTTGCATACCAAAGAACCATTTCAAAGACACACACACTAAGGACATGTCTCATTTTATAAAAAATACATCAGTTTTAAAAAATGAAAGTGTATTCAACTCCATCAAAATACAATTTTAGTGTCATAAAAATGTACCAATAAATTAGTTGAGCTATTAATGAAATGATTTCAAAAAAAATCAAGAAGACTTTACACCAAAAACAACTTAATTCTATATAGAGGCATCACTTTTAAACTTGATACATGAGGTAACCATATCAAAACATGTTTTCCATTATTCAAACAATTTTGTATTTCAATTTCAAAAGTACACAACAAGGGAAAAACTCCAAAATGGATTCATTTACTTTGAAAATGTCTATTTAAATACAAAAACACCTAAATTTTCTTGGAAATACATTTGGAACCAACCAAACAACCCTAAAAAATCTTCCAATAGTGTTTCGCACTCAAAACACCACTTAAATAAACTATTTCTCAATTTATAAAGCATATCGCATGAAAAGAAACCATTACCAAATAAATTTCACTAATCAACCCTTCTCAAACCTCATTGCCACTCTATAACCAATTATTAAACACTTCTAAAATTTAGAAAAACAGGATCAAATGGAAAAACACGACAATTTCTAAAAACAAGTACAATTTTCATTACGCACGAATGTCACAAAAATTTTAAAACACATTTCCAAAAACCTCTACAGCACTACCAAAAAAGTTTAACAATAATTCGCATCATGAAACTAAACCATAGAACATATTAAGTTTAAATAAACAAAAAAAATAAATTATTTAAATGATGTAAAGGCATGGAACCACCTACCTCGGGTGTAGAAGACTTCACAAACATGGTGTGCAACGATCATCACCCACCAACCGCAACTCAAAGAAACTCCAAATTGATCCTAAATAAAACAATTGAAACAAAACATCAAAAATTAACCAAAATTGGACACCATTCCCATTGAAAATCTAAAACCCCCAAAATTTCATGGATCGACACCCTAAGGAAGGAGGGGAAAGGGAATTACTGGAGGAGATACACAAATGAAAGGGGATCAGAAACGATGGCCGAAAGGAGGAGAGGGAGGCAAACCCGAGGTGTGGAGGGATTGAGCCGGATCTGCCGAACAGCAGCGCGCCGGAAGGAGTCCATCCAAGGAGGAATTTTGCGGCGCATGGGGGAGGCCGGTAGGTGTGTTCCTGTGGGTCCTAGAGGTGAAAGGTGCAATGGGGAAGAGGGTAGGTCTGGAACGACGAGCTAGTTGGCGGATGTGGGAGCCGGAGGGAAGGGCGACAGCCATGGGGGGTGATGATTCGGCGGACGGCACGTGCATGGAGAAGGGCAGAGAGGGAGGTGTGGCGTGACCCAAGAGAGTCCAGGGGGGTTCACGTGATGGAAATTGGAAGGGGAAGGAGGAGGTCCGAAAAACCCTAAGGAAAGAAAAAAAGTACCAAAAAAATTTAAAAAAAATATGAAAAACCAAAAATAAATCCAATAAAAATAATATTAATCATACCGCTAAAAACATAATTAAAACATTAACATAAAAGGTAATTATAAAAATAATAATAATAATTAACATATTAATAATAATAGTAATAATTAAGTTATTAATAAAAATAATGATAATTGTAATATCCTTAAATATTAAAGAGATCCATTAAATTTTTATCACCTTTCTAATTTTATTTTATTCTCAATTTATCACTCTTTTAAATTTTATTTCTTTATTAATAACTCCTTTATTTAATTAGTTGTACATCGGGCTGGCGAGCGGAGAACCGAGCAAGGTTGTGCGGCTTAGACAGTCCCGCGCTAAAGTCATTCAAGGTTAGAACACACATTTTTAGATAAGAACTCATAAATTTTATGTCGGGCCTCGACCAGAACTACTTGATGCGCAGAAAATTAATAAAATAAACAAATTAGAAATGACGATTGTGACAATTATCCACACCATAATTCTTTCCTTCCTATGAAAACCACAACTAGGACTGAATCCCAATGTATAAAACCACACTTTCTTAATATTCAAAGGGTATCCCCACAAACATCATGAAAAGAGTGGCAAAAGCATCGTACTCAGAGAGAGTGACTCAAAGACAACTTCAAGAAACACGTAAAAAGTCTTCCTAACACGTGTCACCCACCCCAATGAGCTAGAACGCCTCCAGTAGACTGATCAATGAAATGAACTCTCACTCCCACAGAAACCAACTTTAGAAGCCAAAACTGGTCAAGCACTATTGCATTAAAACCACGCCGCTTGACTAGAACAAAAAAATAAGACCATCCAAGTCCAAAGAGTACTCTTTTCAAATAACACCAAGTCATCTCTGTAAATATAAATAAAAGACATCATTGGAAAGCCTGAAGGGGCTCCCCCCCATTAGAAACTTACCGAAGCTCGAGATGAGACTAGAAAACCAACCCGAGGAGGCTCGAGTGGACTCCCCACCGTTATGATAAAGGTCAAATCTGAATCATTCTGGAGAAATTTGAGTGAGACTCGTTATGGGTCTCCCCACCATTAGAACTGATAGAAGGTACAAAACATTGAAAAATTTTCGACAGTGAGTAAACACCCCACCATAAAGGGTGGGGAGGGAGTGGTCTGACCACCGGGTGTCAAAATCATGTCCTACGACTAACCCGCATCTCCAAATTCCAAGATAAGCATTATTCAAATTTGATTCTGATTTACCCAATAAACTCCCAAGGTCAACTAAAAGTGATTACATCCAGTGGGACGCAACCCCAAATACTTTAAGGAGACAAGATGAACACGCATACACATAGTCATGGAAACCTTACGCAACCGGACGGTTTTTTCAGAATAGAACAACCACAGAAAAAAATTTAAATTGATTTTACATTCAACACCGATGGCAGACATAAAGTCGGGGTCACATACACTCTCAGGGTTCCCAACCATGTGACAGATTCACTCTGAGGCCTATGGATGGAGCCCTGATGTTTGAAGCATCTCATGCCTCATAGTCAATTATTGAAGAATCCTGAATAAAGCTTCTCTATTTGGTGTCAAATGCAACCACACTACAACCGAGGAAACACCAGAAAACACAACACATTACGACATCCAATTAATCTGACAATGGAAATTCACTAGAATGATAGCATAGATGGTACACACCCATCACCCATTATTACACTGAATGAGAACATGACACCACAAATTGTGATCGAGCTCATTCGTTGTTGTCAAGAGAAACATTTTCTGAGAAAGACTCTAAACTGCACCTTGAACAACATGTGATTCCTGCAAATGACCATAGCAGCCTCATACGACAGGGTCTGCCAAACTAGTAGCCTAACAAGAACCTTTTCTTAAACGAAACAAACCAAAGACCAGAAGTCATTTAGAAAAATAGACCACACCAAAAACTTTGGGTTGCTTCCACCTTTTCACCACTAGAGTCTCCTTTACCAATTTCAAACAATTGTTAACTATCAAAGGGACCTCACGCTCCATGATGTCACCCAACCATGACCACTGCAGCTGATAAAATCACTACAAGCCTTTCAAGACATTGGTCAGCCCCAATAACTTAGAACCGCCTTCACCCTTCCCTGCTAGAGTTCCTTTGACCGTTTCAAGGGGGAACCTTTAGACGCAATGACGTCAACCTTCATACCTGAAGACACAGACAAATCAAAGAGGCTAAAACTCCCTTTAGCTCCCCTCGCATATGTCATCCTGCTTTGAGAGGATCTACTTAACCGAATGGAAAAAAGGAAAATACATAGCACTATCATCAAATAAGAGAGAGTCCTTGCTTTAATCAACTGGAGGGTTGGCCAATGGAAAACTATCTGTGGCCACACGTCATTCGTACATTAACTCATTATTGGGGGTGTACCCTTGACAATATGGAGAACTGTGGTCCCAATCAAACTAGTCCAATGGCCAATACATATAGAAAGAAAACACCAAACGTGTAGGGGGAACCACTACAAGGTCTCCCCGATGTACTTTTTAAAATAAAACATTACCCACATGCTTGCACACCAACTTATAGAAAAGAATTTAATCTCAAAAGAAAAATCTGTCAAAAATGCATCCTTGCCTCAAAACGCCTCACAACCAACATTTCCAAAACACAAGGACACGCCAAAAAATCACCGGTTATTAACACACCAAATTTTCATTTAACAAAACTTTCAAAAATAATCCAAGATAGTGGGTTCCACAAACTCCAATGGTGTCCCATGGGCCTCGAACATGCATGTTCTCATGCCACACTAACACCCACCTCATGTCCATCCAGGAAATCATCTGCTCATGACATTGAACCTTTCTATTTCCCATATATATTCATGCATGTCGTTTCCCATGAGAAAACCAAGAATAAAAACCAAACCCTTCCATTTTTTTAAAAACCAAAACATTAAACCCACACTTTTTAAAACTCATACACTATTTCATTAAAAAAACACTTTTCCAAGTCTAAAACATTTTTACTTAAAAACAAAATTTCCTCATTTCCAAAACAAGAAAACGAAGAACGATGCAAGAGAAAACTAGTGTCAACGGGTGACTGGAACATATGGTTGGCGGCCATAAGCCAATCACGCCACCACCACAGAGGGTATTCTAGGACAATGTCCACATCTCTACATGGCTTGCCAAACCCTGCGATCTCACTAGGAAAACTAACCCTACTCTTCTTTAAATTTCCCTTATACATGATTAACCACCCGAACAAAAGACTCGTACAAAACTCAACTTACTCTGGTAACTCGAGTCCTACCACGAGGTGTGCTTGCCATGCACTTTACTCGTAGCCTAGACGTCGAGTCCTGACATCCTTAACACCAATATACCATGACTCTAACCCAGAAGAAAACAACCCAAGGAGAAAACTGCCTCTGATACCATTTTTTCACGAACTAATCCGGGTCGCCATCTGACCCGGCGCCCGACCCTGTCTGTGGCATGGCCCTAAGAGTGTTCTCGATCCCCATTGGCTGACAGAAGTGCCCGGGTATCCAACATTACATGGTGACAATTTACACGAAAAAAATATAGAAAGACAACTAACAAGATCAACAATCTACAACTGGAAACAAGCAATCAAATAAGCATTTACACTATAACCAGGTTTAGAGTTTAAAATTCAACTAAAACCCAAAGGGAACTACAACAAAGACATAAAACAAAAAACTCTAACTGAAGACTCCAAATGACATGAGAAGTAATACCTCTAAGCTACCCACACTAACCTGCATGCAGAGACCAACAACAATCTGAACCACCTTCATTGAGCACAATTCCACAACCTGGAATACAAAAGAGACAAGGTCTACATATTCTAAAAGGTGTATACAGGGTGTGAACGAAAGGCACAGTTGGAAGTAACCCAATAAAAAGGTTCCATGCCACAAAATCACAAAGATAATTTAACGAGCTTATTCAAAATTGTAATTTCAAGATGATTTTAAAGAAAAAAATTACCAACTAAGTGCTAAAAGAAAACACTAAAAAGAACTCATTTAACAAACTAGATTTTAAAGAGGATGAGAAAAAAATTCATTTTGGGAACACACGCACAGAGTCACTCACACACACACACACAAGTAGTCCTCCATATACCGATGGAAGGCACCGCATTATGGATGGTAGATCACTATGGGTAAATCCTTTAAGGTGCATGTAGCTCGAGTGGGACCCTAGAACCTCGTGTCTCGGTGAAACGTGGCTTAGAAACCACGACCCTCAGATACATGGCTTAGAAACCACGCCCCTCAGTAAATGTGGATTAGAAACAATGACCCCCAGTAATTCATATGTTTAGTTAGTGTTGTAATTGTTAATCCAGCTATGTGAAACAGAGACAATACCTATCAGGCTCACTAGCGCACTAGTTCTAGTCCACCCACCAAGATACCTAGGGTTTTCCCGTGTGCCTAATCATGTTCCACATTCACATAACACATCACTTTCAAATTTCACAAACCAAAAATGGAATTACACAAAAAAATAACCACTTTCATACCAAAGCACCATTTCAAATACACACACACACACCAAGAACATGTCTCATTTTTTTAAAAAAATACTCCACTTTAAAAAAATGAACACGTTTTTAACTCCTTCAAAATAGCATTTTAGAATCATATAAATGTACCAATAAATCATTTGAGATATTAATGAAATCATTTCAAGAAAAATCAATAAGTCTTTACACCAAAAACCACTTAATTTTATATAGAGGTGTCACTTTAAATCTTAATACACGAGGTAACCATATCAAAAAATGTTTTCTATTATTCAAACAATTTTTCATTTCAATTTCAAAAGTACAAAACAAGGAAAACACACCAAAAGTGATTCATTTACTTTGAAAATGTCCATTTAAATACAAAAACACCTACAGTGACTTGAAAACACCTTTCTCACCCACCAAACAACCCTCAAAAAGCTTCGAACCATGTTTCACACTCAAAACACCACTTAAATAAACAATTTCACAATTTATAAATCATATAGCATGAAAAAAAAACATTAAAAAATCAATTTCACAAATCAACCCTTCTAAAACCTCATTGGCACTCTATAAAAAATTATTAAACACTTTTAAAATTTACTACAATAATATCGAAAGGAAAAACATGACAATTTCTAAATACAAGTGCAATTTTTATCATGCATTCATGTCACAACATTTTTAAAATGCATTTCACAAAACCTCTACAACACTACCAAATCATTTTAAACTTAATTCGCATCACGAAACTAAACATATAACATATTATGTATAACTAAACAAACAAATTAAATTATCTAAATTATGTAATGGCATGGAACCACCTACCTCGGGTGTACAAGACTTCACAAACATGGTGTGCAACGATCATCACCCACTAACTGCAACCACAACTCAAACAAAATAAAAATTGATCCTAAATCAAACAATTGAACCAAAACATCAAAAATTAAACTAAAATTTGATACCCTTCCTGTTAAAAATCTACAACCCCCAAAATTGCATGGATTGACACCCTAAGGAAGGAGGGGAAAGGGAATTATCGGAGGAGATACACACACAGAAGGGGATCAGAAACGTTGGCCGGAAGGAGGAGAGGGAGGAAACCCGAGGTGTGATAGGATTGAGCTGGATCCGCTGAACAGTAGCACGCCTGAAGGATTCCAGCCAAGGAGGAAGGTCACAACGCATGGGGGAGGCCGGTCGGGGTGTTCGTGTGGGTTCGAGCAGAGCAAGGTACAACTGTAAAGAGGGGAGGTCTCGTGCGACAGGCCAGTTGCCATATGTGGGAGCCGGAGGGAAGGGCAGTAGCCATGGGGGGTGCTGATCCGGAGGATGGCGCAGGCAGGGAGAAGGGCAGGGAGGGAGGTGCAATGCGGCCCAAGGGAGTCCAAAAGGGGTTCGCGCAACGGAAATTAGGAGGGGAAGGGGGAGGTCCGAAAAAACCTAAGGAAATAAAAAAATTAACAAAATTAAATTTTTGAAAAAAAGAAAAATAAAATAAGAGGAAAACCCAAAAATAAAACCAATAAAAATAATCTTAATCATAACCCTAATAACTTAATTAAAACATTTAGAAAAAAAGGTAATAACAACAATAATAATAATAATTAACATAATAATAATAATAATAATTAACTAATTAAAATAATAATAATAATAGTAAAATTATTAAATATTAAAATGATCCATTAAATATTAATCACCTTTCTTATTTTATTTTTTTTTCATTTTATCACTCTTTTAAATTTTATTTATTTATTAAAAACTCCTTTTTTTAATTAGTTGGACATCGGGCTGGCGAGCGGAGAACCGAGCGAGGCCACGCGGCATAGACAGCGGCGCACTGAATGCAGTCAAGTTCAGAACTCACGTTTTTAAATAAGAAATCATAAATTTTATGTCGGGCATTGACCCGAACTACCCGATGCCCAAAAAATTATTAAAATAAACAAATTATAAATGATTGGTGTGACAGGCGTAACATGATTTCTTGAACCCCGATGACTCACTTTTCATTCCTAACCACCGAACCAGTCTTCGTAGGTCAGGGAATATTTTGGTCACACCTTAGTGCACCAGAAACCTTGAGGGATAAATTTTCTTATCACTTCTTCTAGCATGATCACAAGAATAAAACCTTATCAAGACAAATATGATCACATCCTCATCTATTGACTCTTCAAAAGGTGTCTCCCACCTTGAAAGATATCCCTCATGGTGAAACATTATGGATCCTCATATTGCATATCACTAATCGAATTGAAATGTATTAAATCCGATAAAAAAAGATATGAGATTCATCTAGTCCTAACCTTATCGGACTATAACATGCATCTCAACTAGTAATTTCATAATCTTTAACTCAGTAATATTTTATTGAAAATCCCATGTTTGAGTTTTTCCTCTTAATGCATCAATACCACAGTTCCTTTTTTTGAGAAGATTTTAAATATCAAATTTGAATGACAAGATATACACAACTCGTCTCTACAATCAACGATTTAAACCTCTATACAAGAAGATATAATTTAATCTCTTTTGATCTATATAGTTAATAAATTTTATCTCAATTGATCCTTCGACCAATTTATCAAATCATAAATGATTTCAACATTCTCGAGATCATGTATAGGGTAATTCCATTCATGTGGCCTCAACTATAGAGACCCATACCCCAAAACACAATTTCTATATATCAAATAATACTTGAAGGACTTTCCCAATAACGTCAAAAAAACACTATATACTCTTCATCTAGATCTGGTAGGATCAATATTGGTGTCATATTAACAATATTCTACAACTACTAGAAGGAATTATCACATGATCTAGAGCATTGATGATTTGAAACCTTCTTGGTCATGACAGAATGTGGTGCGACCAAGTGGAAAATGTCCTGGATGAACCTATGATAAAATAAAACTAACCACTGAAATTTACATACATTAAAAATTATCTTGGGATACTCCAATTAGACAAATTATTGATCATTATTTCGGTCCACTAACACATCATTCTCTATGATTATGAGAACTATTAAATTCACATGATCAATCTTGAATTGAAATTTAGATAGTTTTACGTATAGAATGTTATCTCTTAGTGTACATAGGATGATGTAAAATATTGTACATGATCATCATGTCTCTCGGTGTACCCCACTATTTCATCCAAAAATAATACCACTAATTGATATAGGTACCTGTGGAATATCCTAGTGATCAATGCCAGAAACACGCTTGGGGGATTTGTTAATTGAAACAAAATCACAAAGAACACATAATATACATACCTAATTCTAAAACCAGTCCTTAGTATATTTTCAAGTATAATTCTCAACTAATTATACCCTTTCAAAAAACAATATTCTTGAAAACAACCCACCCCACCTGCAAGTGGTGATATAGATCATCAATAAGAAGATAAGGATAAATGTTGTTCACTATCATCTAGTTCATATATTGGAAAAAAAAAATTTATAATGTCTCATTATCCAAAATTTCATTCAATTAAAGATAACCCAAAGGAAACATACTTGGATGGATAAATCACTTATTTTCCAACACATCTAGTTGATTATGAAGCACTTGAAGCTCTATTGGTTCAATTTTGTACGGTTGAATAGAAATTAGATCAGCATATGACATGATCCAAATAGTAAATTCCATATCTCATTATTTTTGTAGACATGAGATATCTTTAAAAATAAAATCATGAATCCCTTCCAATTTGACTGTAAATGCACCATTTTTTACACCTCCATCATACAACAACAGATAAGAAACATGGCTAGTGATCTCCCCCGATTGATGATGAACTGGAACTCTATGGCCCACATTTATAAATCACTCCACGCAATGGATACAATTATCACCCTTGAGAGACGTAAAGGTTAATCTCCTATGGAAACAATTATTATTGGATGAGTAAGATACTAACCATTCCAAGCACAATAGATGATCAAATATTCCCAAATCCATAATGTAGAGATCCTAAAGAAAAATTTACTCCCCATCCTCGAGAGAAAACCCAGTGCACAATCATATGTCTCATTAAAAAACTCCCAATGGTTTATTGATTCAAATTACTTCACAAAAAAATCAACTGATAGGCTCAAACCATTTAAAATTTGTGTAGATATAAAATAAATAGAGTCACACATATCACATAAGGCACATTCTAGTATAGAAGCTACAAGAATAAACCCTCTAACTATAAATGGTCTAGCCTCACAATCCTCCATTGTAGGATGGATGTTATGATACATTATTTCCCCTATTACATTTGATTCAGCCTGAGTCCCCTAATCTATGTAGCAATATAGATATAAGAATTCATTCACAAAAGTACCATGTCCACTACCTCGACCAACACTTCCAATATTACTATATCTTATTGACAGTTATTGTATAAAATATTCCATTCCCATATCTTAGTATTTCAAAGATGCTCCATCATTAACCAAATATTGTGGGATCCTGCAAAACCTCTATAGATGAATCATCATGTTGATGGAACAACACTCTATCGATGGTCGCCAACACTATCTATAAAAGATTCATGACTTACCACACCAATGACACAACACTCGATTAAGAAGCTGAGTAACTGACCCTTCCCCCTAAAAACTATATTTTACACATCTCTAATTGACTTCCTTGTAATGAAAATTCATTCTCTAATATGTTGTATCGTTTTAATCTCATGTAGAAACCACTAATTCTCCAATGGATGTCATCTTCAGGTTCCCTTTATATATGATAGAATGATTTACCACTTATGAAATCATTTTTGGGGAGAGGATATTATCTTGGGATATAATTTTACATTTAAGAATGTACTGAAACCAATTTTTGGATGTAACCTCACCTACCACCAATTCATATGTAATGAAATACAAATCTATAATGCGAAAACATAATACATAATGGATATTATACCCTTAGACAATTTTATAAACAATGATTCTCTCTCCAGAAGTAGCAACATAGGAAAAATGTTCTCCAAGAAATTCCCATGAAAGTACTTCCATTACATAGTCTCCAACTATCCATTATGAGTTAGGATGTACCACCAATTATTTGATTGAGCATGTAAAATGAAGGAATGTGAATTGATAATATTCTTAATATGAGTCTCTAGGTGGCGATGTATCATCTAGATAGACTCAATCGTAAACTCAGCTACCCCAAGCACACCCTCTCATGTGAATGTAGGTGGGTTATACAATTGTAACTCTCATGTAAGAAAAGACATGTTCTTAAAACCCTGAAATAAGTATCATTAAATGAATTTTAGGAAGTGATCATGGTTCTTATGGGACTACTCTCTGACTTCTTCACTCTACACTATCAGGGTCTCTGGTTCTTCCTCAAGAGGCACATTTCAAGCCATGTCCCAGTCCATCCTATCAAGAATCATCATCCTAGAGGCATATCTATGAAATTAAAAATACATGTATTAAGACACATTAAACAACATTAACACATGTAATAAGTGTGGTCCACAAAAATACATAAAAATTCATTCCCCCTATTTCACAACTTGGACAATACCAGGGCACTTTCACTACCCTTAACCATCATACTTCTAGGTCATGGTTAACAAGGGTAAATGCATTTAAATTTTTTTATTTTGACATTAGAAACCCATATATTATCATTTTTCCACATTGATCAACATTAAATTTCACTTTAAGAACATGTTTACTTTAAAATTATCATAAGAAAGAAAATTACTTTCACATAACAACTCATTTAAAAAAAATATTTTTCCCCAAAAATGCCCTAAATGAGGCCTGTCACATAATAATACAGAGTACCAAGAATGATGCATTCATAGTCAACAATCTTGTATTATAGGTACACAATTCAAATATGAAAAAAAATCTATAATGAAATAACATCGCACATTAAGTGCATCACCCAAGATGAAATAACATCCAAATGCAACAACACCCAAATATAACTACAACCCTACCATGGGTACTTGGCTATTAATCCTGTAAATTTGATAGTTTTCCCATCAGGGAGCACTTATAAATGGACAAAATTATCCATTTTTTATGTATACCTTTCACAAATAAGAATTCAAATCAAAATAAAATAAAATCCCATTGGTTAAAAATTGTAATGTCCTGACCCGTGTCCAATATGCCGGTGCCTCGAGACGGTTGGTCACATGACCTCATGTGCACTTACCCATTTTATAGAGTCTTTAAAATAACAAATAGGATATAATATTTCAACATCGGTAGACTATACCATATTTTTCAATGTATCACAGTTGGGTAAATAAATAATAGTAACCATATGATATATCAAATAACAAGAAAAATGAGTATCTCATGATTAATAAAACAGGATTACAATATCCAAACCTAATCTATCAATATTTCATTCCAAATTTGTTTCAATTTTTAGTATAAACAATAATAATAAATAAATATGGGCACTAACTACTTGCAAGATTGTTTTAAAACCAAGTCTAGTTACCTCATTCATACTCCATCTCGAAAAGATAGTCTAATACAAGGACCATTACCTTATCCTACCATTAAACAATAATTGTATTAGGGTACAAATTTGGAAGCCCAACTAGGGTGGTTGTAAGACACATTACGCCACCACCAATGGATTCTAAAACTATATCTATCAAATAAAAGTGTATGATGGTGTACAAAGAATTAAGTAAAATGCATAAGTAATTAGTTATCATATTTTCAATTATTAATTAAATAACCTAACAAAAACTAAAGTTCCCATGGACACACATACTCTCACTAATTATATTGGCCTGTTAATAAATCTAAACTGTATAACATATTAATTTCACAATTCATTATAACCCAATGGATTATGTTATCAACATAAATTTTATTCAAAAAATATTATCACATTATTTAGTCAAATACTCAATCCCAATTTCCAATTTATTAATTCTTCAATCAAATAATACAATTATAAAGTCCCATTATCCCATTAAATAATTCACTCATTAATTAATATCATTTACAATGTACCAACACCCTATTAATTAACTAACCCATTAATTAATCCCATTTCATAAATTAAAATTTCCTCAATATTATAGAAATCATTATCACATTGATGTTAATGTAAATAAATGAAATTATCATTGAAATTCCCCCATTATGGAAATTAAAATTTTAAAATTACACCCAGATAATTAAATATAAAATACAGTTTTATTTTAGACCACCTAAAATAAAATTTATGACAAAATATTACCAATAGAAATACCAAATTGATGCGGATCAATAAAAATCATGAAAAAGATCATGATCTAGATCCAAAACCTAAATCCATGATGAAATGAATCATGATCCAAAAAACCTATACGTAAAACAATTATATGTAGTGGAAAAATACCTTCAAATTATGAGATAATGATGAGATAGTGTGATAGGATACAACATAGGATGAGATTCTCTTTCTCGGAGAGGTTTTAGTCTTCAATAAGAGATTGAAATTGTCAACAATGGATGCCAAAAGTTTATGGAATCCATCAAGGGGCCTCAAAAAATAATTTAAATCATATTACGATATATGTATGGTGTTTAGGGGTATAATATGGGGGTTCATGAAATTTAAAAACCAAATTTCAGATTATTTATACCCACATGCATGATTCCTTGAGTGTGGGGTATGATTTACCAAACCTAGAACCTAAATCATACTCCATATGTCGGGGGGGGGGGGGGGTGCATAGTTAATACTAATAGGGCCCATGGTTTGTAAGACTATGTGAAAACTGTTCATATAACAAATTTTTGGGGTCACACCATTTTGATGTTTGGGCCCACAATTAGGGTAAACCGTGCTCCAACCATGCACTACCCCTTGTTACAAAATTCTCTAATTTAACCAAAAAACACCCCAAGGATTAACCAAAAAAAACTAAATAATAGACAAAAATGATACCTATAAATGAACTTGAAAAACAAAAATGAATTTTTGGGATCTTATTTGTTCAATTTCATATATGATAATTTTAAATATTAAACATGTTAAAACATTACCACTCTAGTAAATGATAAAAGGTTAAAACAAGTTATTAATGGAAAAAACCAAGTGATAAGGTCAAAATAATTATATTATTTATTTTTGTATAATTCTATTTTTAATCTTATTAATATATATTTTTAACTAAACAGTTATAGGTAAATCATAAGAAGATTAAGAAATTATATTTTTTTTAAACATTGAAATATTTCAAGTGAGATAATCCTCTCAATAATAAATGGGAAGCTCCAATATACAGATACTCTAAAAATATGTGACATTGATCTTGATAAAATACCTTGTAAAATAAATGATAAACACACCTCCCAATGTATTAGATATTTTTATTATAAAAATACCAATCCTATAAGGCTTAAGGTCGAATAAATTTTTAGATATCTATGGAGGAGTTATAAGTCGAAACTAAAATATTTGAATTTTATTACTTCATAAACAGAATTAAAATATTTTATAACAAATATTACACAATCATATTTTATATTATAAATAGTAAAATGTTATCATGATAAAGGAAAACAATTTTATATCCCTTTTCAATATTATATAAATTGATAACTTCGCATGGGCCTACGCATGGTTTACCACATCGATGAAGTGAAGGGATACATTTCCCATCACCACCTCAAACAGACAATAATAGAAATGTGTTAATGAATATATGTGATTTTTTTTTAAATTTTTATAGTTATGTTTCAAAATTATATTAATTAAGTTGTTACCTTTTCTATCTATTTGATATGTATAATGTTGCTCATGCATATTTTTAATTTAATACTGAAACAAAACTCTATGATTCAATTTTCATTACCTCCATAGTTAGTTGTTCATACAGATAAAAATATTGAATAAATATGAAACATATAAATATTTATGATTCTATTAATATAACATATTATCAATTTTTTTATTTATATATGTTAAAAAATAAACATGTCATTGAGGTATAAGTATGAACTATCATATTCATGAGAAAACATGAGTAATTTTTCAAGAGAAACTTACAAGGATGTCATTAAAAGGGTATATAATAAATAAATATCATAATTAAAAAAAATTAACATAGTTTTTTTATTTTAACCATAACCCTTTTTGATACTGGTGAATGCATCGATGTTGTTTTGACTTTATATATTGAACAATCCTGAAATGTAAAAGATGAACATAACCCTTTAAGTTAATAAAACAATCCTCGTAAATGGCTCAAAGGAATTTATTTTTTATTCATTTTTGATAATACCCCTTTTAAAGGATCAATGGGAACACAAACATAGAATGTATGGTTTGTGACACTATATGACATGAAGGTCTTAATAGAATTTATCCCAAAAAATGACTACTTGAAACTGACCATCCCAATAATATTAATCTTGATTAGAACTCCACCTTCGCATGACTGATCGGCTAACTATACTTTGCAGGGAATCACATGCAAGATAATGATTGGAAATCCCTACATTCTAATTCTTTAGTGTATTATTATCCCTTATATTTTAAATGCACCTAATCTAAAATCATAATCTTGGGATTTTTTCCTTGTATGTCTGTCTAGTACATCTCTAATTCAGGTCGCCTGATGGCCTTGAGGTTTCCTAAAAGACTTATTGGTTTGAAGGCCTAGGGTGGTCCAAAGGCCATTAGAGGCCTAATGATCAAACCAGGGGGTCGAATGACCAAACAGGAGAGTTATTCTTATTGTTATAGTATCGTCTATCACCTACTCTAATAAGTTGTACAATTACAAATAAATTAGCTGCTACAGTAGCTTATATAGTAACCAATGAAAATATCTCTGCTTTGATTTGATCTCGGGTCTCTTCGATGCACTAAAGGAGTCTTCACCAACAATGATGAGACTCATGTGGATTTAATAAAAAAGTCATAGAAATTAAAAAATAAAAAAATTTATTGAAATTAAATGAAAATTGAATTATTTATTAATTAATTAAACAAATAAAATTATTATATTTTTCAGATGTAAGAGACTATATGAATCTAGATGCGGTTTACAGTAGGGGTTTGTTCTTTAAAAAAATGTTATAATGATTTCTTTTCAAATAATTCACATCCATATCCATCTTCATAAATATGTTCTAATAATGATGTTACTTATAAAAAATGTATATTAAAATTCAATTTTAACTTACCTATAATTTACTTTTATAATTTTTCAAATGAAACATTAAAAAAATACCTTACTGGGTATTTAATTTTTTACAAAAGTGATAAACTATTTATTAACTTTTATAATGTACTCAATTTTTACCTATTTATATCCATTATTTATAATCAAGATTCCTATAAAAGTTTCCAAAATTTTTTCAATTAAAATTATTAACTGAATATTTTAATAATTATTAGTTTTAAAGAGCTTTTCTATGGGAGAAACATTTTATCTAATTTTTTTTGATAAATGAATGTGCTATATCATATGGGACTGAATTCCAATTTAAATCAATTTTTAATTAGTTTAAAAGAGATATATATTTTATATATAATATGTTTCTTTTAAATTATAATTAAATGATGGTTTGGGACAATATAGCTCTAGTAATGAGTGATCCTAGTATATCTCTCCAATGTATAGCATAAAATTAATGTGTTTACCAATGATAGGTTAGTCTTAAGAGACAATATAATTATCTGGCTAGATGATTGTATTTTAGGGTTTATTTTGAAGTGATAGTCTTTCATGGAAAGGTATTCATGGGTTTCAATGACTATGATATTTCAATTATGATTTCAACTGAAATGATTTATGAAATATATTAAGAAATTAAATTTATTTAATGGAAAATAAAATGGATATTTGAGGTCAAATATTTATTTTGAAAAAAGTGAAATATCTTATTGATTTTTTTATAAAAAGTTAATAACAAGGTTATTTTTTTTATGTCTCATTATGAGAATAATTTTTCTCAACCTATGTTTTAAAATTATATTTCCTATTGCTTGAGGATGATTATAATTGTTAATTGAGTCATAGTTATAGTTATGGGAGTTACCTTGTACCAAGATAGTGTGTTTTTACAATGAACTTGTTCATTGTAAAAAATAGACAATATTGAATAATTATCTGTTAGTTATTTATTTTATACCTAATTATATAAAAATATGATCCAAAAGATCCTATAAAAGAATGTATGTGGATCTCTTGTTATAAATCATGTATTTATGGGTTGAAAAGGTATTAGTTGTTATAGTTGGTATTAGTGAAAATGGTTAGTTAGAATTATAGGTTAGGGTTACATTAAAAGATTCTATTACGATAATTTTTTAATATTATTGTTTGATAGATTCTGGATATTTCCATGTTGCTTTACCTAATCCATGTCTGTTCAAAATGGTTTTCTGTAGAGGAAATAGAGAAGATGATTTGGAAATTCATCAAGAGGATAATATCTCTCACAACTAGTAACCTAACAATGATTAAATAGAGTAGTTTTTGGTATTTTAAACTCAGTTAATTTAGGCAATTGAAAATGAAACACCCGAAAGAGATCAACCAAATTATCTATAGAGGATGATGTCTATGATAGAGTAGTTCATCAAAACCAAACCCTATATATTTTTGTTGGTACCCACACATAATGAAGCTAAATGGAGGATTAATTATTTAAAGATAATACATAATTTTCTTCGATTCATGGAAAAACAAAATGCTCCCCTTTATATTAATCATTTTTATGGTGATGTTGGTCAACAATCGTATTTTGTTACAAACTCTAAGGAATAAGATAAAATTGATTATATAAAATGTTATGGTATTTATTGATATACTACATAGGTTATTTGACTTGAAATGAAAATGAAATTTATATAGTTGAGGAAATGGGGGGAGAAATCAATTTCCTCTTATGACACTAATTTTACTATGTTAACTAGGTGTGTACTAAATTTCATTCATCACTATGTTAGAAAAAATAATATATTCTTCTAAGGGTTGATTCCACATTTATGGAGGGTCATATTAACTTATGAGATCAAGGTCTATGAATAAATTTTGAATTGTTTTTAGAAAATCAAGATGTATTTTGTGGAATTTTATCTCAATAAGGATACAATGTGATTCATGTGGTATTTAATGGGGATGAATTCAATTATGAAATACTAATATAGAAAATTCAATTAAAATATTTTATTAGGTGTGGAAATTAGAATTCAATAGGATTTATTATGAGATAGGGGTCATGTTATTAATGTGGAAATTATGGGAATGTGGATCAAAACTAGAGAGAATGTTTAAATTGTAATGTTAATACCAATAATGAAAATTTAGGAATTAATATATTTTTTAATTATAATGAGTAGGGAAATTGTATCAATATAGGTATGTTTTAAGTTACTCATGGAGTGAATCAGCATGTTCATAAATTAAATTGTTTATGAAAGTATTTTCCTACTATGTTGATATACATGATACATTCAAATGATGTGGTGATAGGTACATTTCATGATTTTTCTAATTTTCCAAGTGAGATATTTAATTTAGGATCAACACATTTTTTAATATCTAGGAAATTTTCAAGAAAAAAGAAAATACCATTTAATGTTAATACTATTGTTAATTACTCGAGTTGGTAGTATAAATTGATGAAAAATTTATAAAAAAAAGTAATTTTACCTAATCTATAATTATTTTCCCATAAATCATTGTTCTCATTTAAATTGTAGAGTTTTGTACTTTTATTTTAATGGAATAACTTTTAGTATACCTTACTATAAAAATTATACATAAAAGTACTACTTTTTTCAGAGTAACATTACGTTTGTATATAATAATGCATTCTTACCTTTAATAACGTTTCCAAAAATCGAAGAATCCAATAAAATTTTAATGTTAATTTAATCATGAATATATTATTTAGAGGAAACAAATGATTCAAATTAGTGATGTTCTTGTTGAAAATGACTATCTAGATGTATTAATTGAAATTTTTTTGTTATCCCTATTTGAGAGGTTGAGTATTCTAGTTACATAGATTATGATTCTAAAGAAATCTCACATCCTCCCCATCGAATAAATTATGTTGAGTTATTGAAATTAAAGAAATTAATTATTGTTATTACTTGATAAGAGATTCATTCACTATAGCACATCAACATCAGGTGGTATCATTCTATTGATAGAAAATAAGGATGGTTCCTTGAGAACATTCATTGATTTTAGAGAAGATGATAACATCACTATTAATAACAATAATCATTTTTCTCATAGCAATTACTTTTTTGATCATCTCTAGGGAGGACACTCTTATTAAAATATTTATCTTAGGAGTTTCTAACATCGGCTAAAAGTGAAGGATGAGGTCATTTTGAAGATGGATTTTTTGAATAGGTGTAGAAATTATGAGTTTTTAGTTATGTCTTTAATGTTAACAAATACACATTCTGAATTTATGGTTCTAAATAATATAGTTTTTATAGTGTATTTGGATATATTTTTGGTTGTGATTATCAACAAAAATATAGTATACTATCAAATATACATTGATATGGAGAATAATCTATGTATTTTTCTTTATTCTTTAAAAGGAAACAAGTTGAATGGAAAATTCTATAAATATGAATATTATTTAAAATAGATTTTATTATATGGGAATATATTTTTAGAAGATGATATAAATTTAGATCCTACAAAAACTAAATTGGCGAAACAATGTACATGGATTATAATTGTCACTATGAATCTTAGTTTTCATTGATCAGTTGGTTAATACTGATGGTTTGTTGAAAATTATTAATCATTTATCTATCATGTTGAACATGTTAACTCAAAAAAGAGTAAAATTCATCTAGATTAATGAATGAACTAAATGTTTAAATGAATTAAAAATATTATTGGTAAATTATCATATGTTAGTGTATCCATCAATTAATGGGGTGTTTTTGATTTTAAGTGATGCTTCTTTGAAGGAACATAGTTGTGTCTTTATGAAAAATTATCATAGTTATCAGGTATTCAACTCATTAGTGGAATCATAATGAGACGAATTATCATATAAAAGCGAAGTAGATGAATCTAGTTTTTTTAAATTTACATTCATGGGGGCATCATATATATGATGATAAATGTTAAATATTTACTATCCTAAATATATAATGTATATATTCACTCAAAAATAGTTCAACATGAGGTTAAGATGATGGATAAGTTATATAAATGATTAAGAATTTGCAATTAACAATTTTCAAAATAATGTAATAAATTTAGATGATTATTCATTCAAAAAACAAAAATTCATTTTCTTTGTTAAATTGGGGTCATGAATTTTTTAATAATTTATTTAATAATTTTTTCCAAGAAATTATGTATGAAATATATCTTGTCATTTTGACTCGGGTATATGTATAGTCAAGATCTATAGAACGAATTAAGAATGGTAATTAGGAATATAATTGTTTATATGGATTTGTATAATTGAAGAAAAAACATGTTTTATAAGTGTAATGTTGATAATGAATGTGGTATCAAATTTTGAAAAAGGTTTTGTGTTCAGAGTGATTCCCAGTTAAAGAAGGAATTGTTAATTGAAGCAAACAACATTACATTTTATGTTTATCATAGAAGAACAATGATTCATAATTTCATGTATAAATTTTATTGGAGTGATTTATTGATGAATGATATAACATATTTTATAAAGAAATTTTTTATTTTTCTATAGGATAAAGTTAAACAAAAACTACAAAATGGGATTCGTCATCCTTTTTCATTGATGTAATTCAATATAGAGAACACATCATTCAATGTTTTTGTGGTATTACTAATGATATCTCAATGTAATAATGTGATTTGACATATTTTTTATTTTTTTTATAAATCAATGAAATTTATTCCTATTGGAGATTCCATGGATTGGGATCATGATTCAACAATTATTCATAAGGATATATATCGGATACATGGAGCTCACATTTCCATTATGCGTAATTGTGATCCTAGGTTACTTTGAAATTTATGGGATGGAATTTTGAATTTAATCAGTGTTGAATTAGATTACAATACATCATTTCAACCTTAATCAGATAGAGAATAATAGTGAAAAATTTACACTTTGGAGGATATGATTTAATATTTCTCAGTATATTATCAAGTAATTTGTATAATCATCTATAGTTAGTATCATATTATTATAATTACTATTTTTAAGGTTTAGTGATTTACTATTTTGAGGAATTATATAGAAAATGGTTTTTTACTATAAAATGTCTAGATGATGTTAGTGAGAGGAAATAGTGTATTAGTGAATTTTTATAAGAGATGTTTGAGATATTTAAGATTATTTAGAGCCACGTTAGTGATTTATAAAGTATCTATTGGAGTTTTGATGATAATTGGAGTAAATTCATTTCATTTGATGGAGAAGACCATGCATTTATTAAAAATATTTAATTAAAATGGTGTAATTAATTTTTGTAAGTAAGGAATGATGATCCCAATATTCATTGGACTAATTCAAATTTTCAATATTACGGGAACTTTTTTTACATGATATGTAACACCTCCAAATTCTATAATTGGCACCTTATATTTGAGAGTGTGCATGACTTGTTAATCAAAGCATGTAAGGTAATATAATACCATAATATGTTACAATATATTAAATATATTTAATAGAGTTTATATATTCATTATTTGGTAATGAACTTGACACTAAGTTACCTTGTGTTACAAGCAAGGACAATAGTCTTCGAAAGCATACATTACATGAAATGCCAAATTTTACTGAATAGTGATATATTATTCCATAATATAAGATAAAAAATAGAGATTAAATTATTATAATGAATAGGGGTAACTTATTTATGAAAATATATGGTTTAAAAAACTGAAAATGAATTCACTGGCTTTAAATTTATTATAAATGAATTTGAATATTGATTAAATAAAAATAAAAATATTCTATTTCTCACGACGCTATTTTACCATAATAGATTTGATTATTAACAATAAGTTTGTGATATTAATTTAATATATATATATATAATGTATTAAATTTTGTATTTTTTATGTTCATCAATTTGATTTTAAAATCATAAGATGAGAACAAACTGAATAGTACACCTAAAAACCAATATTTTTATAAATGCAAGTTTTAAAAATTTTAATGGAGATCCCATTTTAAATTAGAATTTTGACCAATTTTTTGATTTAATACGTCAAAATAATGATATTATTTCATCTATAAACATATTAATTAGGTTATGGTGATAATTTGATACTTTTCTGAAACATTTCATTTCTTAATGAACAGTGAAAATTTGTAAAAATTAATTCAACATATAATTTATTTTTTAGAATAATTTATAATTATAATTTGTATTAAATTTCAATTAGATTATATTTTGATAAATTAAAACAATTTAGTTGATTGGGATCAATTTCAATTTAATATTGTATGTAAAAAATTATCAAACTTTTGTATATTTTTTTTTAAAAACATTCAATGTCATCTCGCCTGCGAGATGAATTTTAAATTAATTTCTTCTACTTATGTGATTGGAACTTGGAAAAATGGAACCTATATTTAGAATTAGGATAAATTATAATGTATAATGAGATAAATATGGTTTTCTCAAAAAATAGTATTGAATATAATTAAAACGATTTCCAATTATTAAGGAAAATTAGGCTTAACAAAGGACTAAACGATTATCATAATGGACCAGATGACCTAGAAACGTGCTTGAAACCCATTTCATGGCCAAAAATTGAAATTAAAATCAATGTAATATGTCAGGTTAGTATATTTGGACTTATTTTATGTAAATAAATGTATCACGTAACGTGATTCTAAAAAAATACAAGTGACTCATTTTCATTCCCTATAAAAGGGCACCACTGCATTCGTCACACCTGTCAAAACATTATCTGCAAAAAAATTCTCACAAAAATCCCTCCCATAGACCTTGAGGACTAAATTTGAATGTAAATATTTCAATGGATGTATTTTGGGGTAAAAAAAATAAGTAACCTAATTAAGAGGCCATGTATTCTCTCAGTCATTTTTGTTTCATTTCCATTCATCACTCCCTCTAATCTTCTTATTCAATTATTAAATAAAAATTCATTATATTAAATAATCAAGAATGTTTTTATGCAACTATTGAAACCTAAAATTACACACACCACTATATAATGGGAAACTAACTTCAGCATTCTATGTACGATGAACTACAACCTCACGAAATGTTGATTGCTAATTTTTCCCATACCACCTATTGTTGTGGCCGTTACGGAGGAAACTCTATTTATAGATGTTATATAAGATATTTATAATTTATTTATTCTTCTGTATTATTTATTTAATTCATGAATTAATTCTTTCCCTATTATGAGAATATGATAATTTTATTTGAGGAAATGTGGAGTAAGACCCCCTCAAAATGATAGGACTCGTTCATACCATAAATAGAAACTATAATGGATAGTGTTAATAAACCTAGGTAAAATATATAAGATAGATATCGTTGTGAATTTTAATATTAAAACGTATCATTTTTCTTTCATACTATTAAAATAGTAATGAAATGAAGGAATCGTTCATGCGTACGTACGGCCAACCGTCTCCATGAACGATGTAATTAATTTATAATCCCAAAATATAAATGACTACAATAAATACATATACACTGATTATATATGATAATTAATAAATGGATTGTATTTTTGATATTATTAAACCATTATCTAATTACAAGTTAGAAAAAATAACTAGTTAATGCTTAGTCAATAAACCATGGTCATTAACACCCAAAATAGTGAAATTATAGAAAGAGCATTCACCAATGGGTAATAAAATAATACAAGTAATTAATATATGATATTATAAACATATATATGGTTATGGAATATCTTAGTAAGAAATTTTACACTACTATTCAGGATGATAAATACCACATAGAAAATAAAGGTCTTGGTAAGGGAGTTTCTTCTCAAATTACCTTCCGTTGAGGCATATTTGTTATTATGTGAAAATTCACAATTATTTGGTCTATATATTGAATTTCTCATGATATATCATGAATCACCTTAATCTAATGATATTATAAAATTAATATAATTTCATACATTTCTTGAGATTAGTATTCAAATGATTCAATGTGGTTTGAGACACTTTGGAATGTTTAATGATTACTCACCTCATGAATGTTCTTGAAGATTATTTATGATATCTCACTTATTGTTTAAATTGTTACCCTCATATTGAAACAATCACTTTATTGTAATTTACATTCATTGAAAATTACCTTTAATATCCATATTATCACATAGTGGATATTATTATTAACTAAAACGTATGAAATATTTCATATAGTGTTCACATTGATTGTTATTTTTTTGAATGGGAATTATTGATAAATATGATTATTCTATTCAATATGGAAACATTTTTATAAGGAAATTTTTTTATTTTTTATATGGGAAATTATTTTGAAAGGTAATAAATGGTTTGGGGACTGTTAAATGAATAATATATGGGATTAGGATTGATTAATGGAATCCCCTCAATGCTTTGTTTATCTCATAAGACAAATTAATTGGCCGAATAGTTTAAACTGTCTCTTAATGGTAAAGGTATCATGTGCATGGGGAAAATGAAGTCTAGTAATTAAGAATTTACTTAATTATGAATTTAGTTATTATTTATCCCTGATATTTTTCATTTAAAAAACAATGGATGCTTTTCATTTTAAGTAAGTTGATTTAATGGTGTGTGTTTTTAGATTCTTTCCATGGCTTATTGATATTACCTTATCAAGTTATACAAAAAGGATATTTTATCAGTTATTTACCTTTTTATGTTAATTTATTTATTTTTATTCATTATTTATTCCACATTAAATAACCTAACTGAGCATTATATCTCACCCTTATTGTGTTTTCTTTCCCCATGATATGAAGAAGTTCTCATTGAATAAGCTTTTAAGGATGCAGGTTATTTTCATTATTATTCATCGTGTTTGTATTTTCTATTTCATAATTTTTTGTGGGTTTCTTGTATATAATATGGAATTCAAAGAATGATATACTACTCAATCCTTCAGGATTGGATTTCTTGTAATCATTACAATGTAATTAGAAAATAGACCAGCTCTAGGATTCTAGGGTCGAGGAGCTATAGTTTTTTTCAAAAGATGTTTGGAAGCATAATTAGAAACTAGATTGAGGTAAAATACATTATGGAGAAAGACCCTAGGTTATAAATTGAGTACTATTATACAAGAACACTATATAATTTAGGTATGGAAGTGATTATGTTTGTATTTCTAGCAATATATACCTTTTTGGATACTACTAATGGACGTGGTTTTAGAACAAATATAGGTAAGAGTAATAACTCTGAAAATGTGTTTAGGGATTTAATTAGGGTAACCTAGCACTTGGAAACATTCTTTATTGGACACATTTTATGAAACCCATGGGGGATAAAAATTATATAGAACACATATTGTTTCCCTACATTATGAAGTATTTAGAAGTAATGATTCCACAAATGTACCCAATGTTAATGATTCTAGGTTTCATGATGCATAAATTTTTGTTCTGTGAAATATTGTATTTACAGATATACAAGTTCCCAATATTATGAAATAATCCTAGGTATTATATTGTTTATAAATGATACAAGGAAGAATGACTGATATCAATTAACAATAAAAATGTAGATATTGTCATGCTGAAGAAATAAATAGAACAAATTTGTAACTGAGAATGTTATGGATATATTGGGATAACATAGTTAGTTTATGAAAAATAAACATGCCTGAATGGAGGAAACTATTCCATGAAGAAAATATCCTATGGTAGATCACTTTATGAAGAATAATCCCCTATCATATAGTTGGATTAAAAATCAAATTGTATTTGAGAAATGGATTAAGTATCTAGAAAATATATTTTCTACATCAAAATGAAGCAAAATGTAAATGGTTACAATTTTTGTTTATTTTCCAAATGGTGATACTAACTAGTGGTGGTCATTGACCCAAAATATATGGGAATATGGGGAAATTAATGTAATTGAACAGTGAACTTTTTAGGATACATATTTTGATAAATATTTCCCTCACGATCAACAAATTACAATGAAGAGGATGTTCCATGGCTAAATGAAAATTGAGAAGGAGAGTGTTTCCGATATTGATGATACATTTACAAGATTATCAAGAAATTCTATGGATTATATATGAATCACAGAGTGAAAAATGAATCATATATTTGAAGTAATAAATCCAACTATCTGAAGGTTGATATTGCCTCAAAACATTTCATTATTCGCTTAAATAGTTTATGCACTCTCACGATAGAGAAATAATTCTCTATGTCCTATGGATTCATGGGAATCTAAGAGAATAAGTGTTCCTCTGAATACATTGTAAAATGATATAAATAAATAAAGATGAATGGAATGAAGGATTTTACAACATATGCTAACAATTTAATTAATCCCATTGTAAATGATTGATGGAATTGGTAGTTTTTTATAAGAGTGTAGAAAAGGGTATTCGAGAAAAAGAAGTAAAGAGAGAGAAGTAAACGACTTATATTAAATGTTAAAACAATAAGGATATGGGGCACTATGAAAAAAACTCCCCAAGGTTCAAGTGAATACTGTTTATAATATTCTAAGGTATCAACGTCAATAATATTTTGTTGACAGAACCCAAGTGGAATGATTAATGTACTTCTGTATTTTGTTCTAATAAATATTTTGTAAATGTATCTGTTTGTGATGTATGTTATCATATGATTTATGAAATATGTATGGATTATACGGTTTTATTTTTTATTAAAATATTCAGATCATATAATGAATCGGATTAATAAAAGTTATTTAGTTGAATGTTAAAATTTTCAAAAAAAACCCATTATTGGTGGAAATACAACAAATAATATCTTCTTGATGATCATATAATGATGATGAAATGGTTGATTTGGAATATTTCTGACTACCATGCAACTAATTAATTAATTTTCCAAAAGTGTTCTATGATATCATTGAAGGAGTTCACAACACTTTGGGATTTATGGAATATATCAATCAACATGTATTTTACATTGGTAATAAGGAAGAATTCATGGTAATATTAGTTATTAACACATTTTAGGAGGATACATGAAAAATATATTCACATGTTTGGAATGTGAAAAATTAGAGGTACTTCCTTTTGATTAAAGCACAATGATATGTTCATTTTGGATGTTTATAGAGTTTCCTTCAGAAGTGATTGGATCATAATCTGATGTAAATGTCTACAATTTATCAAATGTTTTAAGATGTTCATCGGTTGAGATGTAAGAGGTCAATATATTACTCTACCATATGATGCATCAGGGGCTAAGAGATGATGTAGAATGAGTTCAATTTGTAATAAAATAAAAATAATATGTTTATAGAAACATATATTTACTTATATTCTTATTGAGTAAAATCATTTCATAACTATAGAAATATAATTAGTTTGAAAAAAACTGATGTCAACTTTTCATAATTTAATGTGATATCATTGGCCTATATTCACACCTATGGATTATAATTTTGGGGTAAAAACATTTATATAACCATTTTCCCTAGCACTCCCCATCAAACCATTATTTTTGGACTTTTTCATCAATATCCATGTTTCTATTTCCCATCTGTGTTCCCCAATTAAGGAACATAGTGATGTGACAATGGTACATTTCATTCGCTCTTATTAAGAATTTGGGATATTAACCATATTTATGATGTATTCATTCAGTAATATATTATTTTAAATCCCACTATCATTGAGATCTTGTTAAAATAGGGAGTATGCAATTTAATTAGTGTTGGGAGATTGTAACAACATGAAATTGTAAAAAAAATAACCATATATTTGATAGCGTGCATAACAGAAGACATCAAGAGTTTAGGTGGATCTAATAACATCATAATTTAAAACAAAATTAAATACATAATATATATTTAAAAATTCTATATTTTTTAATGTAATCAATACCGAGCTACCCATTGTTATACGCAAGAGAACTTTCTTTGAAAGATAATGTTACACTGAAGACCGTGTGTTACCGAACTACAACAAATTTTACAATATAATAACATATAAACTGGATTTAATATTTTATTTATTAAAAGGTTAACTAATTTAAGAAAATCTATTGTTTACAAAAATTTAAAATGAATTTATTACATATAAATTAATTATAAATTAATATGAAAGTTGATTGTATATAAAATAAAATATTAGTATTTTCAAAAATCTTTTTTACCATAATAAGTTTAATTAATTACAATTAGTGGACTATATTAATGTAATATATATTTATATATATTATATATTCAATATATTAATTTTAATTTTTATCTATTATATTTCAAAAGAATAATATGAGAATCATCAAAATATTACACTTAAAAACCAATATTAGTATAATGGAAATTTTACCTCCTTCTAAAGTAGAACCCAATTAAAATTATGATTTTGACACTTTAATTGATTAAATATTTAAAAAAACATCTTATTTGAAATAAAAACATATTTATTTGTTTAGGTTTATGTTGTGATATTTCTAAGAATAATTTCCTCATTTAATGATTAGTGAAAATACTAAAATTTAATTCAAAAATTAATTTTCATCAAATTTATTTTTAAAGAAGGTAATATAATTTTATATGGTTATAAATATTCCTTATATTATATATTAAAAAATTAATGCCATTTAGGATATTGGGATCAATTTCCAATTGAAATTGAATGTAAAAGCTTATCAATCTTATGGACATTTTTACATTAAAACCCTGCATTCTCATCACACGTGAGTAATGAATTTCAAATTAATTTCTACACATAATGTGATTAGAATTTGGAATAATGGATTCTATATTTGGAATAATTATAATTCTTAATATCTAATTTTTAAACATAATTTTTTTAACAAAATTAATAGATAAATAAGTTAAAATTAATTATTATTATTAACAAAAAATTAAAATTTATTTAGGACTAATCCTTTATCTTAAGTGCAAAAATGGCCTATACACTTGTCAAAAAACCATTATATGGCCATAATTATTCTATTAAACTTCAATTATTATGTTTATTTTTGCATTACTTATTTTGGGAAATAGAATCTATACGCCTAACTTGTTTCAAAATATTCCCCCTGATTCTTTTCCTTCCTTAGAGAAGGCCACCGCGTCACCCATTCATCACACCACTCAAACATATTAGGTTCATATAATCTCTGAATAAATGTTTTTCCAACAATACCTACCCTTTATTTTTAAGCCTAACATTATGAATAAATACTTCCAAAGAATCATTTTGGTATTAACCAGTAGAATTTACCCGATTAAAATGTAATGAATTTTCTCAATCGTTTTTGTTTCATTTCCATTCTCCACTCCCTACACACTTCATATTATATTATTAAATAAAACAACCATTACCCTATATATAATAGGATTTTTTAATGTAAATATTTAGATATAATATTACACAGACCTCCATTTAATGGATAACTAACATTTTATTTCTGTGTAAGACAAACTACTGCCTCATGAAACAATGATTTTTCATTTTTTCAATACCACCTATCATGGTGGACATTAAAATCGTCACTTGGTTTATATATATTTTATATTAAATTTAAAATTAAATTATTCTTGTGTATTTTTTATTTATAATGTACAATTATTATTTCCATATTTGTTAGATATGATAAATTTTGTTTGAGGAAGTGTAGACTACAGCCCAATCAAAGAAATATGGCTCGTTCATAACATATGTGGAACATATAAAGAATGGGTTTAATAAAAATATTTATCATATAAAACATATATATCATTCTATAATTGTAATATTTATATTTATCATTTAATTTTCATTCTTGTAGTCCAACAATGAAATTGAAGTAGCGTTCATGTGTATGTACGACCTACCGTCTCCATTAATGGTGCACATTATTTCTAATATCCAAATCTAATAGAATAATATAAATACACATATAGTGATTATATATCATTATAATTATTTTTTATATATTCTGGAGATGTTAAAACCATTCTCTAAATAATTATAACAAAAAATTTCAAGTTAAAACTTACATGAGAAACCAAGGCAATAACACTAGAAATCGTGAAATTAATGGAGTGTTCAAAATAAAAGAAATAAAATATTATAAGGAATTTATATATTTTATTATAAAAATTAGAATGGTTATTTTATAAGTCATTATCTGATTTTGAACAAACATAGATAAGGATAAAAATCACAGAATAAAACCAAGGTAAAGATAAGGAAACTTCATCTCAATTTACATTCAATTGAGACTTATTTGTTATTATATGCCAATTAACATTGATTTTGTGTATATACTTAATTTTTAATATTATATCATGAATCCCATTATTCTCATGATAATATAACTTTCATTTAATGTCATACATTTCTGGAGATTATAATTCCAATTTTTCAATGTGATATTGGAATCCTTGGAATGTATAAGGATTATTCTAATCAAGAATGTTGTTAATGATTATCCATGGTATCCCACTCCATTTTGGGTTGGTTATGTTTCTATTGAAGATATAAAATTATTTTAGTCATTATAATTGGAAATTACCTAGAATATTCATATTCTCACATAATGGATGTTATTATATCCAAAACCATATATTTTTTTACATATGTTGTTAACTTTGATAGTTATATTATTAAATAATAATTATTTAAAAATATGTATCTTATATTCAATAAAGATACATTTAGATAAGCCACATTGTCTATTTAATTAAAAATTAATTATTTGGAAAAAAAATACATTTGTTGGGGACTGTTTAAGGAAAGCTCTACGGGTTAGGGACCTGTTAATGCAAGCACCTCGTTGCGTCGATAGGTTAATGAGGAAAAGTAGTTGGACAAGTAGATAAAACTATCAGTTTTCAGTAAAGGAATCATGTAGCTATGAACTGTGGAAAAAGATAATTAATCATTTACTTTATTGAAAATCATTTTATTATTTTACACTGAGATTTTGCCGAAACATATCTATGGATGCATTTCATTTTCAGTTCATTGATTTAATGGCATTTTGTTTTCAATTTCATTACATGCTATATTGTTATTGACATATATATTTATTTGGATTGAATGTGTTGTCGGTTATTTACATTTCAAAGTTACTTTATATGTATTGATTCATTATTTATAAATCATTATATACCCTTACTATGCATTTTAGCTCACCATTATTATGTTTCCTTTCCCCATGTAAAGAATAAAAAATATTTGAATAAGAATTAAATGGAGAAATTTATTTTCTTTATTATGGATAATGTTTTATTTTCTATTTCCCAATGTATTATGGGCATAATGTATTTAATCTTTCTTTTAATGCATCTAAACGGATTGGTCCTTTAGGATTTGATTCCTTGTAATCGTGCCAAGGTAATAAAATAATTTCCAGACTACGAGATTCAGGGGTCCAGGTGTTACTTAACGGACTTACCTCTGAGGTTATCTAAGGTACATGATGGGTTTTATATTTCTTTTCTATTAGACACATCTCATTTTTTGATCCCATAAGTGGTACAATTAGAGTCGAATTTTTTTTATGTTGAATGTCCAAGAAAGATTGTAAATTATTATGAATAGTTCTTATAGAATATAGTAACTCACAAGGTTATGTTATTATTATATTATAATATTAATAAATAAGAAACAAGGGAATTGGAAAAATCTATATGTGAAAAATAACATCAATTGTCTCTGTATTTAATAAAATTTTATGGATTAAAATTATAAAATGGGGAAGAATGTGAAAAACTAGATAACACTAATAGTGAATCAATTTCAAGTCTTTTTTATATTCTAAATATTATTTTATGGATAAATATATACTGTTATAAATTTTTATTGATTTTCTAGTTAGCAAAAAAATTGTTTTTTTATTGGTGAAATTTTTTCTATGGATTATTTAGTTTTATTAAATATTAATAATTATGAATTTTAGAGACCAAAATATTATATTTTTCTTTATTTTTAAATTCATTATATCTAAATTTTCAAAAGCTAAATATTCATAATATTTATAAAAATAATGTTTTTTGTGTTAATATAGAAACATAATGATGTTTTCAATATATTTAATTTATTTTTTAATATTTTATAAAGTCCCATTATGATTTATTTATATTTAAATATAAATTAGTACCATTTTTATAAATGTAAACAAATTAATTCCATATTAATCAATAATATATTTTATTTTTGAATAAAATCATTTTTATGCATAAAATAGAATTTTTCTAAAAATGGTTTCATCGTGGATTGCGTATTTATATAGATATTTATTTATGGAACTTATAAAAATAGTTTGGGGAAAATGATTTATATCAATGAAATTTCAATTATTATAATTATTTCATATATTATAAATCACATAAAATCACATAGAGAAAACAATACAAACATTATGAATGATGAATAAATTAAATAAGAGGTATTTGTAGAAGTTTTGGAGCCTAAATAAATGTAATTGTAACCTGACCATTGGAATATTAATTTGACCCTTAAGAATAATAACTCATCAAATAGAATTATAATGTCACCTATTAGAGTATAAATAATATTTTATCTTCCCATAATTGTAATATGATAAATATATATCGTGGAATAATTAATTAAATGTTTCTCAAAAGGTTAAATAAGTATTAGTTTTACTTGAAAATTAAATTTTAATTTACATTTTCATATTCAATATACATTTTTAATTTTTATTTTAATATATACTCATAAATTTATATACTATTTTCTTATGATAATACAATAATTATATGGGACTTTAATTATTTTTTCAATGTGGTATAATATCAGTTATAATTTTAAAATCGGTATTTACCCGATACATTTTAATTTTAATTTGAAAATAAATTTATAATATTTTTAATTTTTTTCAAAATTTTGAGTTTATTACTGAATTATAAAAATTGAAAAATATTATGGAGAGTTTTTTGTATTTTTATAAAATAGTAAAAATTTTAACGTATAATGATGTACAATAATTTTTGTTATTAGTTATATACATGAATTACTGATTCATAGATGATGCATGGATTATATAAGATCAAGATTTTCAAGATCACATGAATTATTTACATTATTTAGTCATAGGAATTGACACTACTAATAGTCCTAAGCTGATATAAAAATAAAATTTATAACAACGTTCCAAAAAACCCATTTCCTCCACTATAAATACCATCTCTCACCACCTCTTTTCCTCACACCTGAAAATCCCTGAAGCTTGTCCAAACACCAACCAATCTACTTACCAAGTCTATAAATAAAATCCTTGAGCGTTTGGTGTCAATCTGTTATCATACCCAATTCCACTAAGGGGGTTCTCAAGGAGAAGAATTCATGATGTAAAAACCACATTCTTTTTATTTTCATTTCTTTTCAATTTAGTTCTTTTTCTTATTATATCATCAAATATTGTTATCCAAGTGTTCTTATTACTCCATTATATTATATATAATATATTTTCATTATTTTAAGGGAATAACTCTTCATCATTTCATTCCCCTCTACTATTGTTCTCAAAATTTAATCATTATCCATGATTTATTAATTTACCGCATTCAAGGACAACATGTTTTCAATTTACATTACGTCCATGAAGGATGGGCCTAATATTTTTATAAAATATTATAATATATCATATAAAACATATTTAATATTTTTAAGTAGTATATATACATAATATAAAATAATACAACAAAACAAGTTCATGATAATTGAAAACCCCTAAAATAATATTAATAGTTATCATTAATGTTTTATCTTATTAATCATCAAAAAATATGGAAAAATGAAATATAAAACCTTTTAATATTCTAATAATTCATTAATAACATATATTTTAAATTCTTTATAACTATTCTTGTTTATAATTATCTTCCATACACGTACACATGTGATCTGGTAAGCACCCCTTAAATCTACATGAAAAATGGGGGTTCAAAACCCATTGGGCGCAGGGGACTGTAGCAGTACTGTAGCAACGGCGGCACTGTAGCAACGGTGGGCACTGTAGCAGCGGCAGAGCACTGTAGCGGCGGCGGGTACTGTGCAGTACTGTAGCAATGTAGGTACTATAGCAGTATTATTCCCAGAATGGGCTTTGGGCCAAAAAACGGGCCTACGGGTCATGTAATGGGCTAAATGCCCACTGGGCCTTCGGGCTATGTAATGGGTCTCCCTCTACCCAGTTAAAGAGGTCTTTGCTTTGCTTTAATAATAAAAATGAGGCTTCGGCCCCAACCTTTAAAAAAACGTACACATGTGATCTAATAATGAAATCCATGGAAAAGAACAATCCCAAATGATGAAATTTTATTTTATAACTCATTAAAAAGGCCATGAATGAACATAATATAATCATTCAAAATAATAAAAATAAATAAAATTATCTAAATTATGTATCTAACTATTTTTTTTCAGGACATTATGATCACATGCAGAACAGTTTCATACATATGGTAGGTTATTCATTCCAAACATCCATTTTTTCTTCAGGTTATGATTTATCTCTCTTCTTACCAATTTAATTCATCATTATTTTGATTTAATTACTATAATTTTTATTATTACATTTTATAATCATGTATCTAGATCAGTATATCATTCTTGGACCACTAAATGTATGTTCTAAAATGGTTCCATTCTCAATTCTTCCCAATAAGAAAACATGATTAAAGTGAACATATAGATTTCTTTCACATTTTCATTTGTTTTAAATATGATATTTTAATCCACCATTTTAATTATAAAAACATTCATTTTGTTAGGGAAAACCATCTTGGTTCTATCTGATTTTCTACTAACAATTAGTCATGTTCCATTTTAATGAATCATTAAAATTTTCCCTCAAATCGTACTTTTGTGTTACAATTTTAATGTTTCATAAAAACAATTTGAAATTTTTTTCATTCAGTTTTATGTATCATAACATTCTCTATGACAATTTTCCCTTTTTAATATTCATGTATTATCTAAATCTATTAGTTCATGGACACCATTGTGATATTCCATTTTTATGCCTTATTACATGATTATGATACCTAATTCATTCTGTGGGTAACCCTTGGGCTTAATTATTCATGTGGTAAACATATTCCAAAACTTGTTATTATGGGTTAGGCCATATGGTGATCCAATGCATTGGTTAATGCTTTGCCTAATGATATGTTATGTGTGAACATGGGGTAAACCTAAATACCTTAAGAGACTTTGTCAGCCATGTAAAATAGTCTTGGCATTTAGCATTGACTCTGGATCCTCCATCACTAGTGGTCATCTAAGTTTTCCTTGACTCATTCTTATTTTAGGTTGAAATATTTTTTCACATTCATATGATTCCATGATTACATAATCCATTATTTTACATGTTATGGTTAAATTTATTAATAATGTTCCATTCATTTTTTATGTCATCATGATATACCTTTTCACCCCTATGTTATGACATATTTCAATGTTTATTTCCCTTAATAGAATTTTTAGCTCTTTCCATTGTTCATGAATTACCTTGGTTATCGTATTATGGTGTAATATCCCAATGAAGTCTATTAGCTCGTTATATAGAATAAATAAAATAGATTTTTATTTTGGTTTCAGGTCTCTTAATTATGTATAAAATCGTCTAAATATACTAGTAGTTATGATCCTTGTATTGTGTTTTACGTTAATTATTCTGAAATCAATATATTAAAATGTATAGATGTATATGGCCTCAATATTTGGAAACATTGCATTGTTTACTAATTTATATATATCTGGAATGGGGAATATTAGTAAGAACCCTTGGCATAATTCTATCAACATGGAAATCCTAGATTGGTACATAGGGAATCAGAAGTTAGGATATAATTTTAATTTACATGTTTATCCTTTTACAATAATGGTTTGTTTTTACATGATTATTATCTATGTTTTCAATAACCCCTAATTATACGTTCTTTTTATTAGTTAATTTCTATAAATCGGGGAACTTGTTCCAACAATGAACGTAATAGGAAATTTATTTATTTCACTAAAAAAATAAATATTATAATGGGATTGGGTGATCATGACCTCATGAAAATAATTTCTCAAATTGATCATGTTATGAATAATAACATGAATCATGCGAAGCACCCTAGATATCCTATGAAAGAGAAATTTTCAGCCGAATCCTTTAGATAAAAAATTCATCTTATATTATTATATATTCAGGTCCCCTCATCATTAAAAAATGGATTAACTCCATTGAGAATGTATTTAATATCATAATATTCATATATTAAGATAATTTTCTTGTAGTCTATCGCTTTGATGGAGAAGTTGATTATTGGTTAATTCGGATCATGAACTCAATTCACAAAGAGGAAATTGTTTCCAAGGAATATGAATATTTCTGGAAAATATTATTTTATAAATATTTTCTATAAAAAATCCTTATTTATATTCGATATATTGTTCCTTATGAAAAATAAAAATGAATATGAATCTATATGAGTATTGGAGGCAAATAGTACAGGGCATTCAATATATGGTTATGGATTTTTCATGAACACTGAGAGAAAGGTGGATTTCTTCATTAATGAACTAATGGAAATTATTTTATATGAATCGATGATTTGAGTCTAAAACTTCTATGAAGAAATTTTTTGATGTCACCAAAATTTTTAAGTGGAGATCAAAGTATTTTTTTGGTATCATGGGCCCAAGGATAAAAATGAAAAATTGAAGTATAATATGGGAGGTTCAATAAAAAATTCCAGGATTGATTAGAAAACCAACACCCCTCACAGAAACCTTTTGGTAGAAGATTCTATGGAAATATCTAAATAGATCATGGGAGGCATTAAATGTAAAAGAATGAGGTTTCTAGATAATAACTACTGAAGGAATGTGAATAATCCCAATAATGTGGAAGAATATAAGATGGTTTAGGTCAACACTCAGCATAGAGGGAAGTGTTTCAAATTCAAGGAACAAGGGAATTATGTGATCCATTTTTTGTAAAACGAAGGTTTTTGGATGTAATCAATAACCACAAACTTCATGGTTTCAATGAAAGGAATATTATATCACTACTATTGACGTGGATCCCAACAATGATATGGTGAAAATTATGCAGGTTATTCACTAATGTAATATTGAATGTGCTATTTGATTCTGGTTCTATGGATTATTTCATATTTTCTATGTTTAATAGAGATATTTAAACACCACCTCCAAATATGGGGTTTGAGTTATCTATATGAATAGTAAATAGTGAAATTATTGCATCCAATGTATATAACTCCTCCCCAATAAATTTTTGGGGACTTAAAATCCATGAAAATAATTTCTTAATTCATTTGATTGAAGTTTGAATACTGATAGGTCTTGGAATGAATATCATTATAAAAATACATAATCAACTATTGGGATAGGGAGATCCCTCCTCACATCTTGAATCATCCTCGAATTATTTACATGTGTAAGGAGGATAATAAATCTTTTTTTGAAGCATCATATCAATTATTGATATTTCTTCCTTATGAGAAATAATTTATTGATCCAATAATTACGACAAAGAAGAAAAATATTCTCAAAGACATGCCAATCATGAGGGACTACACATATATAATCCCTAAAAAATTTAAGGACTTTATCCTGATCTATAGGTTAAGTTCCCAATTGAAATTATTCCAGGATCTTGGCTTATATCAAGGACACCTTATAGAATGGTCACCATCGAGATGGAGGTCATGAGAAAAATGCTTACAAGATACTATAGAGTAGGGTTTTATATGTCCGATTACTTCACCATGGGGTGCCAATGTCCTATTCATAAAAAGAAGGATTGATCAATTGACCTTTGCATTGATTATCATATGGTCAATAAAATAATGATAAATAACAAGTATACCTAGCCATAGATAGATGACTATTTTGAACAACTTGGCGGGGAAATTTATTTCTGTAAGGTGGACCATTGGTTAGGATATCAATAATTAAATATGACAAAGGAGAATATTCCTCATACTATATATTGAATGAGGTATGAAATCTACAAGTTCATTGTGATCCCCTCCAAAATCATTAATGCTAAAAAATATTTTTTTTGCAAAATGAAGAGTGTGTTTAGAGATCACCTTGAAAAATTTATTGTAGTCCCTATCGATGATACTTTGATATACTCCAAGAGAAAGGATGATCTTGATGATCATTTTAATATTATGATAATTAAATTTAGAAAGGGGAAATCTTACTCAATGTATAGTTAATATGAGGTTTATATGGTAAAAGTGACATTCATGAGGCATGTTATCATAATTAAAGGAATAAATGTATACCCTTAAAAGGAAATGAAACTGTAAGTGTGTCCTAGAAAAATTTCTATAATGTAGATATGCTTTTTCATCTGTCTAGATGGGTATTAATGATGATATTTGATGAATATCACACGACTGTCAAACCTAATAACAAATATTACATCGAAGGGGGTGATTTTTTCTTTTCGAGGTAATGTGAATAATACTTCAAATAGTTTATAATGTGGACTATCACTAGAAATGTGGTCACACTGTCGATATGTGGGGAACTCTTTGTGGTGTAAAAATATGCTTCAAATTAGGGTTTTGATAGTGTACTAATAAAAATGATAAAGTTAAAGAATATTCCCCATGGAAGTTGGAAATTAACGATAAAAACCATCCTACACATGATCTGGTGTGGGAGGCTATAATTTTTGCCTTATAAATACGGAGGAATTATATCTAAGTGGAGAATTTTGAGATATATTCAGATCATAATATCCTCAAATAAATATTCAAACATGAACAAATTAGTATGAACCACCAATGATGGTTTAAGCTCGTTAAGGATTATGACTGCTCAATCTAGTACCATCCTTATTCTATAAATAATTTGGAAGATGATATAATTAGAAAGGGTCATGTATCTTTATCAATGATGAGAATTGAGAAGGATTTAATATTCTTTGACCTATAATAGATGGAAAAAGGAAATCCTAAGTAATGAATATCTTCCATCATTTATCAAATGATTTATCAACCACCCCATATGGATAAACTAAATAATTCTCAACGAAAAATGTGATGATTTAAAAAAAGGATGAATGTATCAAAAAAGATTAATACTCAAAACTGGTGTTTGATGAGGAAGGACTCATAAGATTTGTGTCATGATATCTTGTTCCATCCAATCGAAAGATAAATAATGATCTTTTGAATGTTACACGTAGTATAATATTCTCTATTCCCCAAGGTAGTTCCAATATGAATCATGATATTTGAGAGAAATATTGGTGAAAAAATATGAATAATGAAATCATAGAATATAAATTAAATTAATTGGTTTATTATAAAGTTATTATTGATTAGAAAAAGTATCAGTGGATGATGAAACTATTACACATACCAAAATGTGAATTTGAAAATGTAACCATGGTCTTTGTCACCACAATTCCATGGAAATAAATACAATATAATGATAAATAGGTAGTTTCTTATCTTCATACAAAGACATATCACTTTATCACAATTCAAGAGGACTTATCACTAGATCAAAATGGACAAATAGAAATTAGATAACATTTAAGGATGCATAGAGTACCACTATTGATAATATAAAATAAAGATCTTAATTTCTCCACATTGTTCTACAAAAGAGACTCTAATATGATCTAAATATAGAGATATGATTTTTTTGTCCAATCACACTCAAACTGATGGACAATATGATATGACAATTCAGACATTGGGAGACATATAGATAGTATGTTATGTGGACCACAAGAAAGGATCAGAACAAAACCTACATCTGATCGATTTATCCTAGAGAAATATTTTCCACATAATATTCAAAATGGATAAATATGAAGCCATATATAGGAAAATAATCATATCACAGGAATTTTGGGATGATATTAGTGAATGTAAGCAATTGGGATAAGAACTTGTCTATAAAATTGTAACAAAATGATAAAATCATTTTACAACAAATCAAGTTAGCCCCAATTTGACAGAATAGTTATGTATAAAATCATAAATGAGAAATATAGTTTATCTTCAGTGATATTCTATTAATACACATATATCAATTGAATAACATAATGAGATATGGGAGTAAAGGAAAGATACATCCCAGGTATATCGGTCCCTTAGAGATTTTTGATCATGTCGGTGATGTGGCTTATCGAATATCACTTCAACCAACCATGTATCAATAACAAGATCTGTTTCACATATCACTATTGAGTAATTACATAGTATATACCTCACATGTACTGAATTTTGAGGTGGTATAAAGTGAGAATGATCTCTCTTATGAGGAGAAGAAAGTAATGATCATTGACCATAGAGATAATGTTCTACACAATAAGAATACTCCCATAGTAAATGTGCTATTGCAGAATAATAAATTTGGTGATGTAACATGGGAACAAGAGGAATTGATGATATAGATTTACCCTCACATGATTCCCCTTAGTCTGTAACATTAAATTTTGATGGTGAAATTTTATAACGGGGAAGAATGAAACATCCCATAAAGATACCAATGAAATTTACCTTTTTATAATTATTTAATATAGTAAAATTAATATAAAATCAAATAGAGAAGAAAATAAAAACTTTATAAATGATGAATGAAGGAAATAAAAAGTATTCATAAAAATTATGAAACCTAATCAATGGAATTCTAAACTGAAATTTGGAATAGTAATGTGACCCTTATGAATATTAACATATCCTATTGAATAGTATCCTCACCTTTGAGAGTATAAATAAAATCCAAGAATATTATAAATGTAAATAAGATATATTTATATCATTGAATAATTAAATAAATAATTTTAAATAGATATATTATGTATTGGTATTTTTGTAAAAAAATATGTATTTACAATTTTATAAATAAACTAATTATTTAAAAGAAATTTTATTTTATTAAAATAGATTCATAAACTGATATTTTTTTTGATTAGAATATAGTTTTATGAGACATTAATTAATTTTTCAATGTGTTATATATTCAGTTATAATTATGAAATTGTTATTTCTCAAATAAATGATGATTTTAATTTAAAATTAAATTCATCATATCTATAATATTATTTTTGTAATATTTATTCAATTTTTCAACCCTACATATAAACATAATTTTACGGTTAATTTTTGGGAATTTTCTAAAATAGTTTAATTTTTGGTGAATAGTGGAATACTGTAATTTATGGTATGATCTATATACTATAATTGGTGAGTGATAGAATATATAGGTCTAATTTAAGAACTATTGTTTAGAGATCACATGCACTAGTTACTTTAATTACACTAAAAAGTCACACACTTTATAGTCATGAGAAAATAAAATAATTAAATAAATAAAATAAAAAAATACCCCTCTCCTCCACTATAAATACCACCTCTCACCAACTATTCTCCTGAAACATAAAAAATTACTATTGTACAAATTATTCCCAATAACCTTCTTATGTCCCCCCACATCCATGTGCATTTGGTCTGTTGAATAATTTAAGAGTTAAAATACTCTTTTCTTTTAATTTATTTTCTGTTTTTTTGTTAATCAGTTATAACCTAAATTTATTCAAATGTAATTATAAATCCAGTATATTATATATAATATATTTTTGTTATGTTAATTTATTAAAAAATGAACACTTCGTTTCCCCTCCCATTTTTTTGGAAAATGAAAACATAATCTATGATGTGTTTATTTATCGCATTCAAGGACATCAAGTACTCAATTTCCATTACCACTTCCAGGCATGTCATAATCCATTTTTTACTTCTTAATGATATTAAAATATATTTATTTCTTCATATTTAATATTTACAACCCGTAAATATACATATCATTAACTAAATAAACAAAACTAGTTCACGCTGAAAAAAATCCAAAAAAATCTAAATAATTTTCATTAACATTTTATAAAATGAATCATCCCCAAATAAAAAATAAATTATATATAAGAAAATTTTATAATAATTACATTCATTAATAACATATAATTCAAATTATGGACAACTATTCTAATTTCAAATTATCATTTATACACATATACAAGTGAATCGATCATTAAAACAAAGGTAATGAACACTCTCATATGATGAAATTGTATCCTATCACTGTTAAAAAATTCCTTGAATAATTTAAATAAAATTATAATGAACCAAATGCTTGTATAAAATGATATTAATTAATTAATAAATGGATTATGATTAATTATCTAGGACATTTAGATCACGTATAAGACATTTTCATACATAAGGTTTGGGATTGTTTCAAAACCATCATTATTTTCCTTTAGGTATCACTGTATCTCTCTTTACCCCAATTAAATTATTCATTAATCATATTTAAATAAAATAAATTAGGTTTATATGTTACAAACTCATTTAACTAGATAAATAAATAATACTTAATTTAAGGGTAAATTCATGTTTTGAAATGGTTCTCTTCTGAATTCTTCTGATTAAGAATCCCCTATTAAAGGGAACATCTAATTTCATACCCATTTTCTAGTGATCTCCATAATCAATTTTAGGAAAAAATAGTTTCCATAAAATCAACTAAATTATATTGGAAAAAAAATTTGTTCTGTATTTGATTTTATAAAATCAATTATGTATTTCCATTTTAAATAACCATTAAATGATTCCCCTAAGCTGTGGATAAGTTTTTCAATCTAATGTTTTATAAGTTTTTTTCATACTGTTATACATTTTTAAATGAATTATCAAGATATATTTTTATTTTTATTTGATAAAGTAAATGTATGATTAAAATAAATTCTTCCAGGGATCCATTATGATATTCCCTTTTGTTATGCCTTATTACACGATTACAATACCCAATTCCTTCCATGGGTAACCCTAATTCTTGATTATTCACGTGGAACACATATTCATAACCATGTTATGATTATTCAAACAATTTTTTATTACAATTAATTGGGTAATTTTTAAACTCATTTGATTCCATGTTGCAAAAGGGAGAAATCCTGAACCCTTTATGGATCTTTGTCTTCCAGGGGTAATGGTCTTGGAAGTTAGCCTTCACTCATGCTTATGTCTTGTTGTATGTTGTTTCCAAATTCATAATATTTCATGATTACATGATCCCATTATTGAAATTTTATTCCTAATATTGGTTATTCATTTTCCATGAATATTTTTTATTTCATCATGTTATTCAATCTTACACATATGCACTGACTTATTTCTATGTTTATTTCCCATACAAGGAATTTAGGTCATTCCCTTGTTTCATATATTCCTAAGATTGTATTATATATATGTTAGAGATTTATAAATGTTAGTATATAATTAAGGGGAATAAATAAAATATTTAATTTTGTGAGTTTAATGTTTTATAATTATCTACCTAATCTTCTAATGACTCTAGACATTACAATCCTTAGCATGTGATTGTTGTTAAATTATGATTAAATTAATATAACTAAATATTTAAAAGTATAGGTTAAATATAAATTGAATCATTGAAAATGTATTTTCATTTTTGAATTTTGATGTTAAAATTTGCTAATGGGGTATATTTAATTTATGGCCATTAAGAATTTATTCCTTGGAAAATATTTATCACCCACATAAAGGATATAAGAAAAAAAATGGTTAGTTAAATTAATATCTAATTGAAAATGAAACATAGTAATATATTAAATATTATTTGATTATTTTAAATTTACCATTATCACATTAATTATAATTTTCTTAGTTTAAGAGACACATTTTGAGGAGATAATATTTAAATTTAAAAAAAAACATTGAAAATTTACTATTGCGACACTCTCCTCGCTTAAAAAAGGGTGGTTCCTCTACTCATTTATTTAGAAACATTGATCCATTTATCTCGAACCATCCATACCCAATACATTTTAAACATCTCTCTCCATATCCCATATTTCATGGTGTTATCCAATACATGTCCTTTAAGGATTACAATGAAAGACGAAGAAAGATTTTCGAGGTGAAGGTATAACTTCTAACTAAACTATTTCAAGTAAATTTGTTATTATACCTTAATAAATTTTTTCATAACCACTATTAATAATTAAATAAGTTTAGAAAATATCAAAAAAATTATTTGGTTGATTTAAAATCTGTTTCTATCACTATTCCATCCTATGTAAAATGAAAACATCTCTCATTCATACATCTAGATTACCACCAACATTAATTTATGTGTTTCATTATCCATCACCAACTCAATGGACTCTTCATAAAAAAGTAATTAATAATTATATAATATTTTTATGATATTATTTTTATTCAATATATATATATATATATTATATTATTTTCCTTCTTACACCTTTCAACCATTTTAAATTTATAATTTCACTCATGCTTTATTATGGAAAATAGCCTCTACAAAGAGTTGTGAATCATTTTTTACTACAACCTAACATGGATGGTTTTCAGAATGGAAAAAAGGAATAAATATGAAATTTATAACATATTTTAGATACTATAAGATTAAAATATTAACTAATTATTTTGTTTCATCTGAATAGAAAAATGAAAATTCCGTTAATGCTAATATACAAACTACCATCTCACTAAAATGAAGTGATTGATTTTTCATTAAAACATTACCTTAATGGTTTTAAACTATATTTAAAATTTAAATTTGATAATTATAATAATTTGGAAATTTTTATTTTTAATGGACCATAAATAATTCTTCCATGGTCAACAAATTTGTGTAGTTTTGAGGTTTGAAATAGAATAAACAACAAACGTCCAATGTGAACGTAATCATGTAAGTCAATAAATACCTTATGGTAATAAACTAAATAAAACAAATAATAATTATGAAATTGACAAGAAGTATTTTTTTATAAAATTATAAAACTAATAAAATTTTAGTATTGAGGTGTTATAGAATAGAAAACGATATATAGGACATAAGGTAATATAATTTTCAATAGAACCATGTTTTAATTTTTTCATTTCAATTATTTATTAATTATATCCAAGTTCCTCATAGTCATTAGAAATGTACTTTTTTGTACATAATATATTTTTAACATTTAATTTCTACTAATTTTCAACTTTAATTTTAATGGGTTTAAAATGAATATATAAAAATTTACTGTAATATTTGTTTTGAAATTTTATATTATAGTGAAAAATGAATGTTTTATTAATGAATTCGGAAAAAGAGCCTCAACCCAGTTTGTGAGGACCCAACACGAGAATCCAAGAGACCAGAGTTTAAAATGGGTGGAGTCATATTTTTGTGGTATTTTTTTAGTACTATATCAGGCACTATAGTGTGAACTGTAGTAGGAATTGTAGCAAACATTGTTTGGTACTGTAGTAGCAGGAACTATTCATCTGTTTGGGCTTCCTGGGCCACCGGTTTCGGCCATAAGTCCTTTATGGCCTTCGGTCCACCCAATTTCATTGGGATAGTAAAGATTCCAGTCCACCTAAAGGCCTTTGTGCCACCTCAAGGCCTCCAGGTCACCTTATAACCTTCAGTCCTCCTCAAGGCCTTCGGGCCACATGAAATTGTGCTTAAATGATTAGAGAGACTCTCGAAGGAGGAGACTCGAGATGGGGTTTCAGAGTAGGTGCATTCACCAGGGTAGAAGCTACATGGATTTTTCAAAAATAGAGGGAATGGAATTTCCATCAAAACCATCATATTATTGCATTGGAAGCCTAGCCAAATTTTCATTCGAAGGTCGAGCGTTGATATCTTGATGAAGAAGTTGGGAGGACGAGTTCCAAATATAATATGTATATTTCCTAATATCTTCGGGTCAAGTAATATTTGAGCCTATATGACATGTAAGGGTTCCCATTCATCATATTAATGGGTTGTTATTAAAAATCATAAAATAGGTCCTTCTGTCCATTCGGGCTGTTAATGAATGCGTTTTAAAAAATTTAACTCACCATCATATGATTTATTTATCATAGAAAATAATCGAATAATTTTAATGGTTATTTTTAAATAAAATATTTCCCTCATTATTCCTGAAATTAATAGTTAAAAAATTTCTATAGGAAACAACATTGTGTAAAACATACGAGGTAACTCAATGTGTTATTTTATAGGGTCATAAATTCCCATTTTATTGGGTTTTGTAAATAATGTGAAATATATATGTTTTCTATTCCGTTTATGTTTCATTTAATTTTTAATGAATTATCGGTGATCCAAATATATATTTTGTGAGGGGTGAAAATTATAAATGATTTCTAATGTATAGGGTAATGTGATTATGTATTTCGATGATAGGTTCATCTTAAGAGATTTAGAAATTATCTCGTTGGGTGTTTATATTGTAAGGATTTTTATTTTTAAAATTTAATAAAATGTTTCCAAGGTACACAATTTACATTATAATAGTACTTTATAATGGAAATATATTGATTTCATAGAGCCTGAAATTAATTGAATACATTAAACGAATGTTTCTAATCATGTTATTTAAATATTTGGTATAGGATTGTTCTTTAATGAAATTTAATCATGAGTTTGCATGATTATTATTTATTCCTTTTTGAATTTATATTAATTTTTTTATAAAATATGTTAATATATTTTTTTGTTTCAATAAAAAAAATATATATATTTTAGGTCAACTATTTATCATGAAAAAGGAAAACATTCTTATGGATATTTAGGTTTAAAAATTTTCTATCATGTTTATTTTTTTTATTCCATTACTTATTATTTTTTATCATCCCAATTTTTAGATAATGATCAATAGGGTTATGGAATATTAGAAATGATTATAAATTGGATTTTTTAGTGATGGGAGTAACCCTGAAGAAGAAAATAATTATTTATAAGAATTTTTTTGTGAAAAAACATTACACTTTGCTGAAATGATTAATTTTTTTGCGAATAATTTTAGATCTTTATCTAAAAAATATAAACTAATGTAACTAAAATGTCATACAGTGGATCCATTATTATGTATTATTACTTTTTGGGTTGAATAAGGCATCAATGTTTACATTTTGAGAGTTGGGATTCCCCACTTTTTGAACCCATACCTTCATGTATTTTATCCACATGTTAAATCCTTAAAAACAATATAGCTCTTTTTAACTATTATTTTCATTAACATATGAAAAATTGATCCTATATGTTTAATCCCTCATTATTTTATCTACATTAACCCTAATTCATTTCCCGTTAGATTATTCGTAATTAATTTTAGTTCATGATTTTAACACTTTGAAAAGACTCATAAAAAATCCCTTAATATTAATTCATATTTACCGAATATGGGAATATGATATTTAGGTAAATTAATCAAAATATTTCAATGTCAGTAACTCAGTTTCAAAATCATATATAACATGATAACTTAGGATCCTTTAAATAACAATTATTGTGATACAAATCAAACATACATGATATCATCATCATATATCTTAAAAGTTAAAAAATATGTTAGTTATACTACTTATTGAACCAATGAAACAAATAGACTTGGATGAGGCTAATCTGACTATGAATTATCATCACAAACTTCCATGATTTTCATTAGATATTCACACAACATATAGAAAAAATATCATCCAATGGATACCACTTGATGTTAAAAACTCTCCAATTTTAATTAAAAATTAGCATCCCATAAAAATAGATTATTTCATATTGTTCATTTATAAATATATATAACATGAATTAATATATGACTAGAGTTTCTCCACCATCAAGATATCCAACTTCTTCATTAGGTGTTTCGTCCAATTATTAAAGGTTTTATATAACATTTTTTATTCCTAAATTGTCCTTAAACAATAGAAAAAATTCATAAATGGTTTGTACATTGGTTTTACTCTAAAAAAGGATTCATATAACCTATAATTCATCATCTACACCTGAAGAAATTGAATTAACATTAATTTTCCATAGTGGATAATTTATATCAATTTTTGATTCATATTTTTCATTAACACTATCAGTGTTTTCCTTAACACCAATCATTTAATTTATTATTTTTATCACATACAATCAACATGGATTATATATCCCCATTAATACTCATATACTTCCTAACATCATATGTATCTATAATGTACATTGGGAGAGGATTAAACTCTAATATCTTATAGTAGATAATATTTGAGGGCAATTTTATCTAATTATTGAATTTGGATCCCCATACAAGTAGTTCACTATATATCACTATAAGTAATAAAATCCATAAAATTATTGAATATTAATTATAATTCATAAATGGTTCAATATAAATTTTAATAATGGTAACCCATTCAGTAGTGAAATTATCCCCTTTTTATAAACCACTATTTCATTATTTTTACTTCTTCGGTATTCAATTATGCATAATCCATTGGTATTCCTCTTTTTATTTGTACTGGTATCTATAAAAAAAATATTAAACATGCCTCATGTTTTAATTTATTAATGTACATAAAATATATCTATTAATATTTTATCCTTCTTGAAATTTTCTTTGAACATCCATTCAAATTTTAGTTAATGTTGGATTTCTTATCAGTAATATATATTCTCCTATTTTCACTACATGATGGATTCTTTGAATAATCATAGGGATACATATGACATCCTCATTTTCATTCCGTCTTCTGAATCATCCAATTCAATGAATCTATTTTTTGAGTGAAACAAATATATAACTCATCCAATCATGGCTAATTATATTCATAAGTGGTGGGTATATATTCATTGAGCCTAAATTTTCTTTTTTCCTAGAATACATCTTCATATGATCATGGTAAAAAGTATAGAATCTGATGATGAAATATTTATACAGTTCAATATAGTATTAGGTTTGTGATATATTAATATGAGTAATTTGATTGTACAGATCCAATTCCATCCTTCAGACATCAGTTGTGTTTCCAATTATTTCATAATAATAGTACTTCATCAAAAACATCATTTGAGTGTTTTTCATACAGTGTTTTTTCATTAAAATATTTATTCTCAATAGATTCAATATATATGTTCTTCCTACTACCAGCTGAAGTCCTTATGTGAGAATAAGACACTTACAGAACTCTTTTTGGTCACATATTGATGATTTATAATGTTTCTATTTTTCAATTCACAACTTCAACAGAAAAAATAATTCCATTAATTTTTTCACATTATTCATTAATTGTTTTCATTCAGAAAATAAACTCCATTAAACCCATATATTCCTCCTTAAAAACTATATTTTCTTTTTCCAAATATTTTATTTAATACATTTTTCTCTATCAACCTCTAAATATTTCATAATAGTTCTCATGGATTGAAGAATCTATTGTTTCTATATGAAAATAACTAGATTTACTCAATAATGTGGTTTCAACAGTTTTACCATAATCCTCCATGATTTCATATCATATAAAATATATATAATTAGATTTACATGTAGAAACTAATAAAAATCTTGATTTAAATATATATACATGGAATCTATTTTGGTCACCTTAATTGGAATACCCAATTGCATGTATTCTTTATGATCATCCTACTTCTTATTTCTTCGAGATATATGACATTAGTCTTTAATAGAATTAAAACCTATATATTTAACTAATTCATATTCTACAACAGTATAAGAAACCTAGTTTTTAAACATTCACATAAATTAGTTACCATATAATCTTTCAAATATCTACAACATATCTATTTATGACATTCAATGAGCTATCATATTTTTCAATATTTTTACGATGGTTTCCATTAGTAAAACCAGTTCATTTGAATCAATATCAAAATTTATGTCATTTATATCCAAAAAATATTTCATAATTTTCAAAACGTAACATATTAACAAGATATCATAAGGTATTTGATAAATCTATCACTAAATAATACATGCAATACTACTAATTAAAAATATCATTTTTTAAAATAATTTATTTTTCACAATTCACTATGTTTTAAAACATTGTTTTTTTCACCAAATTAACTATATATTAGATCTTGTTCACTTATAAGAAGAAACTATTGTTCTACCTATTGGTCAATCACTTTCTAAAATGAATTAATATAATCTCAAGAATGAATATTTAAAAGTAAAACATACATCATGAAGGAGTTTTACATAGTGTACAAGCACTATCCTGCATCGCATGATCATATAATCAACATTGTTCTAGTGTAAGAAAAAATCACCCTAAAATCTTAATTTGGGTGGATTGATGATTTAGGTAAATATAATACTCACAAATTATCACAAACTATACTTGTTAAGTGATTTCAGTCCCCCACTAAGGCTCAATTCTTTTAAAATGGTTTAGGGATTAACTTACACCCTTGCAAATTTCCCACACTTCTCATCCACTATGAAAAACATCACAAGATATTAATTTTTATACATTTTGGTATATTAACATATTATAATCAGGAAGGTCTCTATATGTTATATATGTAAATCTTTTATATTCTATATAATAATTATAAATGTGATTCTCTAGTGTGTCTATAATTATTCACTCAAATTTCAAAAATATATATAATAAAATCCTTATAAGAAGAGATTAATTTATTTTTTCTATAAAAAAATGAAAAGAATATGTAAAAATAAATTATATCGATAGAATTATTATAAGTTAGGAATTATAATTATTATATTATATTTTGAAACATATAAATTCCACTAATTAAGATATCGAAAATCCTAAATTACTAATATAATTATATATTCTTCCCTTTCCATTCACAGAACTCTTTTTCTTATTTTATCATTTTAATTGCTTTCCTGGTTATTAAAGTTTATTTAAATTTTTTTTCAATTTGTGTCATTAAATTTTCATTTTTGGAAAATAAATTTCAATATCAAATTTTATAACTTTTCTACAATGAACTTCATCTAATTGAATTTCATCTCTAACATAATATTCATGTAAATCTATATAATTGAACTAAAGTTAGGTGCATGAATTTCCATGCATAACCGGTAATCATTTTATATGTTCCATGAAATCTATATTCTGGGAAGTTGGTATATTTCAAACATTCCAGGTGTGTCCCTACTCAAAAATCACTTGACAATTAATATTTGGAGTAGAATTGATTTACTAATACTTATCTAGTAACCCAAATATATAACCAAGTAAGCATGATAGATCATCCAAATCAAACCTTAAATATCAACGAGATCATACCTTACATATAATTTATATAAACACATACATATCATGATGATTTTGGGTCCACCCTTATATATACATTAGGAATATTGATATACTACTATATTTTAGATATGAAATCATGATTACTCTTATTATAACCCTTATATATATGTATTATCCATAATAATTTTGGATTGAAACAATTTTATAAATTTATTCTGATCAGTAGTAAACTAGTCTAAAATTCATCAATTTCTTTACAAACATATTTAAACATGCTCATCCCCCTTCAATATAAGAAATATTATTGAATAAGAATATTTATAATCTATCAAGGACATATCTAACGTTATACTTCAATAATAATATTTTAAATCCATGTAAATGATATATAGTTATACCATCTCTTCTTCATTAGTCCAAGTTGTTCTTTCGTCAAGTAATTCTTACAAATTCAAGGAATTACACAACCATCTCAACCGTCCATCAGAATCAACATTATTTAATGTTAAAAAGTCCCACATAAAAAATCATATTTTTATTATTCCCAATAAAATATAATATGAATGTGGTTTAAGAGTAAATTTATTCATGTTAGTTAATAAAATCCTTAGTTTTCATTATTTAGTGTTTCTATCGGTATAAATTTTCTTACTTATCCAATATGTGAATATTGGGATTATTTCACTGTACCAAAATGTCTTGAAATAAATTAATATTTTGGTTAATAATTTTGTGGTAGATTAATAATTGTTTCATTTTTATTATTTGTTTTTTTCTTCAAGGTATGTATATCCTTTACACTGAATTGGCATCACTTCCCAAACATTATGTGTTAGTCCAGACAAGACAGTTTTGTGGTGAAATTTGTAGAAATAGAGATTGTTCTTAGTGGAATACATTGGTGTATAATATAGGTATATTCTATTATAGTTTTTATAGTTATAAATTAAACGATGTTGTATTCTCAAATTATTTATGTCTATTATTCCTGATGATGCAAAAAAATTTATTTTTTATTTCGATGATGTCTATGTGTTATTATTATAGATGGTTTTTGTCCAATACATGTATTTATTATGTTCATTATTATTTTTGAAAATATTTTTTATTGTTGAAACTTATCTATTCTGGGTGGTTATATACTATGTCCCACCATGTATATTATGCCTTCATAGGGATATTATCCCACCCTTGACCTATTAATGGTGGGACTGGGGTGGAACACATGGATTTACACCATCTTAGGTGGGTATTGTATAAAAGATTCATGTTAGTTAATTAGGGTATAATAAAATAAAAACTCTCAAAATATATTAATAGTTACTATTTTCAATTATATTCGTGAAAAACATGATTCAATTATGTGATATATAGTGAGATTTCATATAAATGAAACATGTTTTTTACATGGTTGACTAACTATTTTTTATTGGGTGGAAAATCGTTGGGGGAAAACAGGTGTGATCCCATTGTTCATAGTCTTATATTATTAAAAATTATATATTTAATAGAGTATAATAATGGTACAGAAATATGAGTATAAGAAATAATTAAATACATCAATATGTTGATCAATCAACATTTCCTAACCTCATTTGCCTCTAGAATATCGATCACTTGTGCACCCTTGTTTCTTACTCAGTCAAATATATAATAATCATTGAATTATTCATGGAATGGGTGTCTGGTTAACTAATTTTTTCCTTAAAAGTTTCTCTATCCTATAAAATTATTATTTATAGACATTAAATGGTCTTCATTGTGACATTCTTAATTGAATCATGGTCTTCAAATCCACAATAAAGGCCGTATACCTCTAAAAATGTCCAAAGAATTTACTCCTTTATTTGTGATGTGACTACTTTAATAATTATGGGTCCTTTTTATAAACTTATATATAAAATATTAATGTTATTGTGTGATCCCACAATTTATGGTATGATTTTTCTATTTTCAAGGACTTTTATTTTTTCCATGATGTGACTTAAAATGTTTTTGAGTTATAGAGTCCTACGCCTAGACAATTGGATAAAATGGAAATTGATTGAAAATAAGTGAATTTGAAATATTATATTATTCAATTATTCTAAAAAAAGGTTTCTTCCCTTGGGATAAGGTTTTGTGAAGATCAAATATGGTTTTCTTTTCTGAGGTATTTAATATTTAATAAATAAAGAAATATTTTTTCCATGAGATAGAATATTTATATATTTTAATTAGTGCATAGTATGGTAATTTCAAGGGTACTATTTTTTAAAAATAGTTTTCTATATTAGAGTGATGTAATATTATGCTCTTTGTAACACCTGGTTTTTTTATGAAATAGTTTCTTCAAATAATTCTTTAATAGCTTGCATTGCATTCAATCTAGAGTTTAAATAGAAATAAAAATATTCCATTACTATAAAAGGACTATTATAACCTTGAAAATATGTTTTTGGGAATTAATATAACTAAATTGCGAAATATATGGAAAATAATTTGGCAACCAATTATTTATTACAATTATAAACCAATTAAATTTAAAGGAAATATTTGTATATTTGATATTTTTTAATTAAGTGAATTATCATTAGTAAATTAAATTAATTAACTATATAAGAAATTTATTTTAAAAAATACATGTTTTATATTCATCCAATAGATATTTTAGTGTTATGATGTGAATAAACCATATTTTTTTATAAAAAACTATATTTTTCAAAAGGGTAATTTTACCACCTATTAATGGAAAACCAATTTTAATTTAACATATTGAGAAATTAATAATTTTTATATGAAATCATAAATTTCTTATTTGTATGCGAGATATAAAAATTAAATTTCGCTGAATATTTTATATAATTTTTTTTCTAAATTCCAGGTTTTGATGAATAGTAAAAATATATTAAATTTTAATTGATGAATATTTCTTTCCTAAAAATATGTTCTATTGAAAAATTATCATATTTATTGGTTTTTAATTATAAATATATCATATTTATATTATTTAATTTAATGTATCTTATTATCGTTAATTTTCCATTGAATTTAAATGAAAAAATATTTCAATCTTTGACAATGATTTTACTTTAAAAACCCATTTTTTTCATTCTGGCAATGAGATTTATTTTGAAATTAATTACATAAAATTCTCAATTTTTAATATCAAAAAACTTATTCCATAATTAAAATCACTGGGCCATTATTATTAAAATAGATTTATATTTTTCTTGGGCACTATTAATAGTAACATGGGAAAATTTTAATAATATAGTAAAAGGGTAAATCAGGTAATTAAGTGTAATAATAATATTAAAAAATTACGTTAACAATTTTTCTAATATCATTAGATGTGTGTGTTTTGACATAAATCATCTTTGGGTCGAAATAGTATGCTTTGGATACCACTATGATAAAATTTGGACATTTTAAATGTTTTATTTAATAAAAATTTAAATATATCTTACTGAAATTATAATTACTCTATAATTTTTAATATATTGTTATAAATGAGATAAATTCTACAATAAATAATAATTTGAAAGGAAAAATGTTTTATTGATCATGTTAATTTATTTATAATTTTATAAAATAAATAATTACCTTAATGGATTATACATTGATGATCCATAAATTATTTAATTGATGAAAACTCAAAACAATTATATTAAAATGGTAAAAATTGTTAAAATACCAAAAAACATAAAAAATTATAATTTTCGTGTATATCTTGACCATAATCATTCTAGTATCATGTAATTTAATATTTGGATCTATATAGAAAAGATTATGACACTCATAATATTTTATTTTATGTGGTTTTCAATTTGTCACATACATGTTTTAATACATATACCATTTTAAATTTAGGATATTATATATTATAATTTCCATTATAATTATTATTTTTAAATCTATAAGACTTATACTATTTATATTATTTTATTTTTAATTATTAATAAAAAACAAGTATATTTAATAAATATAGAAATTTTTAGTTTTAATTATTTTTTTATTTTAGATGATAAATATATGTTATTTAAAATATTAAAATAAACATAAATTGGGATTATTAATATATATAGTAAATTTAAAATATTACCATGACATATTAGTAATATAATAAAATTTTCTGTTTGAAGTTATCTTTTATATATTTATATTTTTGTAATAAATGAATTGAATAGTGTAGAAATTTCCATTTATGATTGTTTATGAAAAAATGTATTATTAAATTATTTAAAAATAGTAAAACATTTTTTAAAAATTTATAATAATAATAATAAGTTTAAATATTATCTAATGTATCAATTTAAGGTATAATTGACATCATATAATTAAATATATCACCATTTTGAAATCAAAATATTTGTTACCATATAATAAATAAATGTTGATTAAAATGATAAGGTTTAAATTGATAGAAATAATTTTCTTAAATTTATTGGTTGATGATATTACAAAATTATCTAATATAATATTCTAAAATTTTATATTATTAAAAAAATTAAGGGATTTTTATTTTATTGTAATTTAATAGTTATTGAGATACGGAAATTTCTCCTCACGTCAATTATAAAAGGACACATTCTCCCTCACTTCTTCACTTCACATTGAGACTTGAAGATTATCCATCCCCTAGAAATTGAAATTCATAAAATTAATATTAGCATTATATAGTTTTTATTATTTTAAATAGACCCACTCTACTGCTTTAAGAGGATATCTAGTCAGAGCATGTAGAAGAAGTGGTAATCATCTCTATCGATTCTCCAAAATTATTTCTTATTTAATGTTAAATTCAAGAGTTTTTTCCATTATAAATTAATAAATCATGTATTAATTTTATAATAAGTTTCTATTAGGAATATGATACATCTATATTCTACATTCTATTTATCCTACTAAAAAATCACCATGCCTTCGTATGTATGGTTTACAATCTTGACGTCGTGGTACAATTTTTTTCACTACCAGCTTACTTGGATGGATACATAGATTAAAAGAAAAACTAAATATGATGATAAAAACATGATATGTATGGTGAATCAAAATATACACCATCCAATTCAATACCATTTAAAGATTATAGGAATGATATTGCTGCATGTTTATAATTACGACCTACCATATACACGATGTGATGTGATTCATTAAAGATGATGTCCATTAAAAAAATGATTATATAAACATATAGAATTAAAAAATAAGATACATATTATACTAATATAAATTTTGGAATTATGTAACTATATCCTATCAAGGATAACCTTAACATATTTGCCAAAATATGACAATGAAAATGATGCAATTAATACTCAAAAATGAGTAATAATGAAATATTTATAACATACTTATGATATTATGAACATATTTTATATCATAAAATTGACTATTATTCTCGAATAAGTTAATGTCAATATTTAAATCATTATATAGGTGTTTCATATACCTATAAAGGATATTAGAGAAAATCTAAGGGGTAATTTGATAATCTCAATATTATCTGTGATTGTTTATATGAAAGTATTCAATGAGGTATACTTATCATAATTATCCATGATACCTAAATATGTAATCTAAAATATTCATTCAATTGTTATATATGACAGGAAATTTCCATCATGAATTAATTAAAACTGTTCTAACAAAAATATATTTCATAAATGGTTGAATTATTTAATAGGGTTATGTTTATAGAATACTAACCATATTGTTACTATGGTTTGATTATATTATATTGGAAGGTTATTTGTAACATAATTTCATTAAAATATTATGTTATGATGGAATAATGTTTAAAAACCCATTTTATTCCATGGGTTATGCTATGATGAATGATTTACGTATTTGTGGAACAGATAAGAATTATTTTTTTATGAGATGGGTGGGACCTATATCTTATTCCAATGCATTGGGTAATGATTTATATATCATGAGATATATTTAGATAGAATGGGAAATGATCACGGTTTAGTAATATATGGCTAGAATGTGAACTAATCCTGATTCAGTAATACATGGATGGATGGAGAAGTGAACTAAGATTAGTAATATGATTTTTTAGGTATGATGGTCTTGGAAATGATCCTTGAAAAATATGATATTATTTTCTATGATTATGTGTATGCAAAAAATTCCACTTCTTTTGTTATGAATTTTGGGAATATGGCCATTGATGCTTTATAATCATTTTTTATTGGTCCCAAGACATTATAGAATGATATTTCGTATGAAAAATGTGATTTTAAAAGTTAATGTTCTTATATGTTATCATCATGATATTATTGAGATCTCCCTCGTTTACAATTACTGGTAATCTAAGATCACACATTCTCATGTTTCTTTTCATCTGGTTTTCTAGAAGGGTATTAAGTAAGAGATTTAAAAAAATTGTCTACTTATATAAGAATAAACGAGATACAATGTAGGTGTCTTATAAACTAGTGGATTCGGTTTCCTAGTTTCTAAGGGCAGTAAACCACTATATTCCTTGCATGTTTTTGTTATGTTTTGTAATGAATATTCATCAATTTTGAAGTAATATCTAGGTATGTAATGTATGGCCCATAGTAGTTGGTATCAGAGAAAAGGTATAGTTTATAATTTGGAACAAGAATGTGTAAACCCATGTTATAACACTGTGGATATGTCTACATAGATGAAAATAATCTATTGTTTTAGAAATAATCAAGAATAACAATGAAAAAAACTATATGTGCCATAAATTGAAATTATATTCACACTTCTATGGTTTTCCCATTAGGACTAGTGTTGTTAATATTATTCTTATTGGACTTATATAATGGATGGAACTTAAAGGAATTATATTCTCATAGAATGTGGTGGGAAATTTCATTATTTTCTTCCTAAGAAAATGAATGTTATGGGGCTGGAATGAAAAATTTTGTCGATATGCTAAGTAAATTTGACTAAGATATGAATCACGTAAGACATCAAAATGAGAAAATGAGGGAACAACTTGAAGCTGTTTCCTTCATGAGGTTGCATCCAACTTATATCACATGGTCTTCTAATTCACTAATGACTGAATAGAGGATTAGTTTCCCTAAATTGATATTTTCATTTCTCTAATATTCAGAACATGATAAATTAATCATTAATTTCAATCATTTGGATGGTGAAGTTGATCAATGGTGGGTTTGTAAAAAGAATACAAGGAAAATATATGAATATAACTCTATGGAATGGGTTGAGTTCAAGAACATATTATTCAATATGTAATTTCCTCATATTATTTAAAAAAAGATGCATATGGTGTACTTTGATCTTAAGAAAAATTATGATGAATTTTTTGGTACCTATAATGAATGTTTTACCATACTTGTAAAGCATGCTTCTGGAATTATTATCCTATATGTTAGTAAAATTTTACAAATTTTATAGTACATTAAATTCAAGTATCTGAATGTTAATATCCACAAGGGACTTCAATAGCAATAAAGAAATGATTAGATTTGCACTAAAAGTTTAGAGGTGGGTTGGGGTAATCCAATAATCTAATGGGTTTGATAAGCATTGAAAAATATAATTCAAGTTAAAATAAAAGGGCCAAACAGAAAATAAGACATGTTTTCATTTATTAAAAAAATCTGTAATTAAATAGTGGGTAAATTTTCATAAATGGACATGAAAATACTTTTAATGTATAAAAGAAAGTTATGAGGTAATTGAACACCATAGTGATCAGAGAAAGATTCCTAATGTTGTGAATATATAAAAGGCTATGTAAAATTGACCTCCCATTCTTTAATGCTACAATTGTTAGTAAATGGGTCATTTTTTCAAACAATGCACTAATCATTGGGTTATTGATTATTGTAGACATAATCAAACTTTTATGCCATTGAAAAACTACAGCAACATGTGATCACTAACGATGATGTGGAGTATGATAATGAAGTGGTGAGAGGTACAATTACAACCCACTCTAAAGAAAAAGATGTTTTTTTATATTCTGGATCCACCCACTCTGTTATTTCAGAATAATTTTCCCAGTTTATCGTTATATTACGTCAACAATTGGATGTCGAGTTAGCTGTTACAAATTTTAATGGAATAGATGTCACAACAAAAGTTCATAATTCTTCTCAATTTTCAGATTTCGGAAAAGTGATTCAAAACAAACCTAGGATTCCTCCTTTTTGGGATTATATTTTATTATTTTCATGGATTGGATTTCTTTATATTGAGCACTTATCAATTTCCAAGGAAGTGAAGTAACATTTCTTATTATGGATCAATCTATGATAATCTGTTAATGAAAATATGAATACAAAGTTCCATTGGAAATATATTCCATATTATGGGTCCTGATTCTAATATATGAAGGTAATCTATCTCTAATGGCATGGTATAAACTCACCAGTAAGAATACCCCTTTTTTATGGGTGTTGTGTTTTATTTCATTTCTAATGAATTTCTATGCCTTCCATAGAATCATGTAATTGTATTTTAATTAGAAATCATTCTAGGTGTTCTACATATTTCATAAAATCTTATATAATGGACCCAATTGAGTGGTATTAATTGAACATAACTATAATAGCCCAGACCCTCCTGGCCCATTACCTTCCCAAAGTGTGGTTCCACCAAAACGGTGGCACCATGAGGGTGACACCGTGACGGTGGCACCCTGTCCCCTCGTCGAGACTGTCTTTCTTTTTCCAGTACATGAATTTTAGGCTCCTGCAACGTAGGTTTTGACATAAATTAATTCTTTTACTCCTTTTAAAGCCCATAATTAATTCCAAAAAATCCCGAGAGACCTCCGTTTGTAACTGCCCAACCGCGTGGTCAACCCACGACCCCCTCTCCTTACGCGGGTTGGCATTCTCATCTCAACCGTCCATGGCTCTTATAAACTAAGGGTTATTCGTGGTTTTTTCTTTCCTCGATCGCAGATTTTCACGAACAGCTTCTGGTGCAACGGCCGAGCCTCATCGTTATGCGTAGAGTTCCGCGCCCATCCTAAGAATTGATAGACGAAACTATTTTCGTTTAGGCGAGCCGCATCACTATCCGTGAAGTTCCTCCCCCAGCCTCAGCGTAGATCGTTGATCCAACGGTTAGGGAATTTCTTCATCGCCTCTCCCTTTGGTGTATCATGCTGGGTGGGCGTGGTTTTGTTTCTATAGAATTGGACAAACCAGAACTAATAAATATAATGAAAGGATTCTATAAATAAATATGTTTGGGGGGATTTGATCGTTGATGCTGTTTTATATTATGATCATCTTTTTGAATTGTGTCGGCTTGCGCCTTCTGAAAATTGAGGCCATTTGTGGTCGTTGTCTGTGCACTAATGAACCCCTCGTGGTGTTTTAAATGGCTTGTTTCTAATTGTAAAATCCTACTGTGAAAAGTAAATTGGTTAATCATGAATACCCGGATGAATAAATTGAAAGCACCAGGATCAATCCCTTCAGTGCTAACCCTGGTAAAAACAAAGAATTGAAATCATGGAGAGTGTAAAATATTTTAAATCTGAAATTACAGGCGTGGCCCTGCTTAGTGTTGGTGGCAGTGGTTTTGTTGTTTTCATTCACGGGCCGATTGTTGGAGATGTTGGAGGGGATGAGATCCCTTGTTTTATAATCTCGATGGTTGTGGAATCGGGGATGGGATCCCCTGTTGTTATGGATTCAGTGTTTGCAAGTTTTAAGACCGAGTGGTTACCTTGTTTATATCACGAATTAGGGTGGGATCCTCTATTTATGAGAAACATTTTTGGGGAGGGTACACGGGGTAGTGTCTCGGGGTTGTCTTTGGTTCCAGTACTTCAGGGTATCTCACTTATTCCTTGTTGTTGTAACATTACTAGAGGACCGAGTGTGAATGTTTAAATTGACGTTTGGATGGATTTTCATATTCGGTTATGCTTATGGTGTTAGTTGCCCAGTAGTGCATGAACTTAATTGAACGTTATCACTGAACATGAAACAAGAAGGGGACAAATGGGTTTTGTTGGCGAGAGTCGTGACTCGGACTTTAGTGTTGTTGTTATCTGTAGGCTGTCTGAAGAAAAACCTAGCTTTGGGTGACTTCTTGTTACATATATATACTTCTAGATTGGTGTTTCTTATTCGAGCCCCACCCAAGTTGAGCACTTAGTGTCGAACACCCCCATTTCATGGGGGAGGGTGTTTTTCACAACACTATTCTTAGTGGCTGGTTATTAGCTCCTTTTCTACTTCCTTTCCCGGATAGCCCAAATATCTTCGGGCAGGCTGTGGTGGCCTAAGGTCCATTATTAGCCCAAGAAACTTCGGGCGGGGTAGTGTGGTGGTTATGGCCCAGGTGTGTGTGGGTAGGTAGTTTCCCAAGTATCTTCGGGATGAGGCCCAGATGTCTTTGGGCGTGGCAGTGGATCTTCTAGCCCTGGTGTCTTTGGGAGTGGTGGTGGTTGTTCGGGCCTAGGTGTTTGCAGGAATGGTTACGTGCGACAGTTGTGGCCCAGGTGTTTGCAGGTGGGATTCGGCAGTGGGACTATGTGTGGTTGGGGCCCAGGTGTGTACGGGTGGGTGAGGCAGTGGGACTACGGTGATAGAATGGCGGGATTGGTTTGATGCGTAGGATGTCTCAATAACCGGTGGTAAAGTGGCGCGGGGTACCCAAACATCGATGTGCTCTTATTATATATATTACTTGACTTGAATTATTTGTGGAGTGCGACTTGGTAAGGCTTGGGTGTGTAGTTTACCTTGATAGGTGTTTGATTTACTCATTTTCTCACAGGAATTTAGTACGTTCCTCCACTTGTGCATGAGAGTCTTTGGTTTTCCCTACTTAGTGTACTTGTATGCTCACCCTACGTATATAAAACTGCTTTCAGGTTTCCAGGAGGACATCGGGGATCGCGTGGGACCATACTAGATCGGACCTTTGGGGTAGTTGCTATTGCTATTTTTTTTTCTTTGGTACTTAACTTGTAGTCACCTTTTGTACTTTGTGGCTCTTACTTTTGGAACATGCATGTGGGAATGGTTTACATTTGGCTTTTACTTTTCTTTTTACCATGGTGTTGTTGGGTTTCATATTCTTATCTCCCGATCCCATAAAACAAAAAGGGTAATGCCTTACATTTGTGTGTAATTTCTATACCCTTGGTGCTAGACTCCACTCTGGGACCTATTGATGGCGAGTTTTGGGGTCATTATCTCTCATTCAACTTAAAGAAGGAAGGACCTGGCAATCTGCTGACCCTTCTCTCCTTTTGGTGAAGGTGGGTCATGACAGAATGGTACCAGAGGTGATGGTTGAGAGATAGGATGGACTCTGGAGTTAGGCACAGTGAGGATTGCATGTGATGGTAATTCTATAGTGATGGCTGACCTTGGTGCGTGAATAAGGCTAGGGAAGACAGGCTAGGACACGGGATTTTAGGGCTCCCCGTGATCTGATGCAAGGACTCTCGACCTACCGAATGACCAAGTGAGGCCATGCTGATTGCAGGTTAGAGACCCTAGGAAAGGTACATTCATCATAATGACTTGTGTTCTCGTTTTTCTAGGATGTCTTGGGAATTAAGAATAAATTAAAATTTTAGGAAGTTTTAAGAACGATATTCTGCACTTACTTGGTCTTAGGCATTCCTTGTTTACCTTGCAGTTGTGGAACTTGGAAGGCGACCACGTGTGGTACAGGCGATCGAGGCCACGTAGACTGCTTTGGCCGATCAGCAGAGAGCTGATCGAGAGGAAGAGGACGACCAGTGTCAGAAGAATCTTTGGGCCTTCCAGCGACAGACCCTCGAGTAGTATGAGGGAAGAACCTCTGACATAAAGACGGAAGGCTGGCTAGAGGAGCTAGTGATATCCTTCGGCCTAATTCAAGCCCCGATCGAGTACTGGGTTCCTCTGGACATCATCCAAATTCTGGGAGCAGCGCGTCAGTGGTGGACGCTTTACCTGGGGTAGAGGAGAGAGGCTGAGGTAGCATGGCCTGATTTTGAGAGGGAGTTCGGGGAACAATTCCTCTCTTCGACGATGAAGGCAGAAAAGAGACAGGAGCTACTCTCCCTCCAAGAGGGGAGTATGTCCGTGGGGGAGCTAGGGATCAAGTTCATGGACCTACTACCTTTTTCCCCGGACCTCTTTCCCCACGAGGAGTCTCGGGCAAGACTTTTGGAGGAGGCGCTCCGACCCTCCCTCTAGTATGTCGTTACCCCCTTTACCCTGCCGATGTACCTGGAGGTCCAGAAGAAGGCCAAAGTGGTGGAGAGGATGCATTCTATAGGAGGAGTGTCACGAGAGGAGATCCTGCTGGGACCATCGAAGGGGAAGGTCATCAGCACCAGGCCTCCAGCATCAGGACCCTCCAGGTTCCGACCAGCAGGGAGCAGACCGCTGCAGTTTCAGTTTGGATCCCAGGGTCCTCTCCCCTTTCCTTCGGGCCCGGGACCGCGGTTCTTCGTCTATGGGAGCCCTGGACGTCTCCAGAGTCAGTGCCCGGACCGGGTACAGTACGTCAATGGCGAACAGCCCCAACACCCGCCCCAGCAGTAGCTTCTAGCCAGACCTTTCCAGCAACAGCAGCAGGGACAGCGAGCTCCCGCTCCTCCGAGGATAGACGTGGGGGGAGGGGTCCGACCTCAGGGTGCTCCTTAGGGACCTTGACCCGGGCGTGGTCGGGGAGGTGGACGACAGCCGAGGGGCAGAGGAGCCAGTCGCGGAAAGCTACACGCCACAGAGGAAGTAGTTCCAGCAGGACCGGAGGTTGTTCGAGGTATTATCATCTTGTTTAGCACTCTTTCTTATGCCTTGTTTGATATCGGAGCTTCGCACTCCTTTGTTGCACCAAGTCTAGCCCGTGCCTTGGGTCTAGATGCCGAGACACTTCCAGTGCCCCTGGTGTTGAGAACACCAGTCGGAGGTCAGACCAACTTGTTGTTTGTTTTTTGAGGATGTATACTGATGATATGGCCACATCATTTGCTTAGAGATCTCCTCCTGCTACAGATACAACCATACGATGTCATCCTAGGCATTGACCGGCTATTCATTGCATGTGCCTTCATCGACTGTTTCTGAGGAAGGGTCGTGTTCTCATACTTGGGCGGCCGGCATGTTACCTTCACCGGCGAGCGGGGCGATCAGAAGGGCAGCAGGCGAGAGGAACCCCTCCTCTCCTTGATAGCCGAGCTGTCAGCAGAGTCAGTAGATGCTGAGATGGTGGAGGTGCTAGAGGTTTTTCATGAGTTTATGGACATATTTCCTGAGGACGTGATGACTCTACCCCCTCGACATGGTATCGAATTCGGGATAGACGTGCAGCCCTGCGCTCGTCAGATCTTCATGGATCCTTATCGGATGGCACCTTCAGAGCTACGGGGGTTGCGGATTCAGATTGACGATCTGATGAAGAAGGGTTATGTTTGATCAAGTGCATCACCGTGGGGTACTCCATTCTTGTTCTCAAAGAAGGCATATGGTGGTATTAGGTTGTGAAGAAACTACAAGAGGCTGAATCAAGTGATGATCAAGAATCGCTACCCTCTTCCGAGGATAGACGATCTTTTCGACCAGCTGAAAGGGGTAGGATGGTTCTCAATGATCGACATGCAGTCTGGGTACCACCAGTTGAGAGTGAAGGAGGGAGACATCCCGAATACGGAGTCCAGGTGAAGATATGGACACTTCAAGTTCGTAGTCATGCCCTTCGGTGTTACGAACACCCCGTCTGTGTTCATGGGGCTTATGAACTCCATCTTCCGGGAGTACCTAGATCGGTTTTTAGTTGTGTTCATCGACGACATCCTAGTCTACTCAAGATCAGAGGAGGACCATACAGAGCACCTGAGGACGGTTATAGAGGTCCTCCGACATCATCAGCTCTATGGGAAGTTGTCAAAATGCACGTTCGGGAAATGAGAAGTGCACTTCTTCGGGCACGTGGTGTCCGAGTAGGGGGTAGCGGTGGACCCATTAAAGGTTGAGGCAATTGTTTCTTGGGCAGCAACCAAGAATGTGGCAGAGGTTCGTAGTTTCCTCAGGATGGCAGGTTACTATCCGAGGTTTGTACCCAACTTCTCCCAAGTTGCAGCCCCTTTGACAGCCCTGACCAAGAACGACCAGGTTTTCGTGTGGAGTGACCAGTGCAAGTCAGCCTTCAGCTATCTGAAGGAGAAGTTGGACAGTGCCCCAGTGCTGAGATTGCCAGAAGAAGGGGTGGCATATGAGGTGTTCTGTGATGCTTCAGGACAGGGCCTGGGATGTGTGTTGATGCAGCAACAAGGGGTCATCTCTTATGGGTCCAGGCAGCTATGCCCTCATGAGTTTAATTACGCCACCCATGACATGGAGCTTGTAGTGGTCGTTTTTGCGCTGAAGTTGTGGTGGCACTACCTCATCGGAGAACGCTTTGTGGTCTTCACAGATCACAAAATCTTGAGGTATATCCTCTCCCAGCTAGACCTAAACTTGCGCCATCAGATATGGGTGGAGTTCCTCCAGGATTACGACTTCGTGATCTCTTTTACTGAGGGCAAGGGAAATGTAGTGGCCAATACCTTGAGCAAGAGGATACAGAACGATGTGGTCCGAGAGTAGGCGGATGCTTGGAAGGAGATGGAGGATTTGGATAATTTACACATGGATGTGAGGATGGATAGAAGTAGAGGCTGCCTATATCAGATGACAGTGCAGTCATATCTATTTCATCAAGTGGAGGAGTCTCAGTGGGGAGACCCGGAGTGCGAAGTGATGTGTGACCGAGTTGACCAGGGAAATGATCCTGAAGGATGGACAGAGGATGGTCAGAACCGGATGCTTTTCCAGGGAAGGTTGTTTGTTCCGGAGGCGATGTGCGGCAAGGTTCTCAGTAAATTCCACAAATCACCCCTGGTTGTACACCCAGGAGTTTCCAAGATGTTCCAAGGACTGAAGAGGCAGTTTTGGTGGCCCGTAGTTAAGCGAGCAGTGGCAGAGTTTGTGTCCAAGTGCTTAGTGTGTCAGCAAGTGAAGGCTGAACACTGAGTTCCATGCGGCCTACTGCATCATCTAGATGTCCCCGACTGGATGTTGGATGACATATCAATGGATTTCGTCATGGGACTACCCAAGGTCCAAGGGGGATACGATGCCATCTGGGTGGTAGTGGAAATGTTGACGAAATCGGATCACTTTCTGGCGATCAGGGAGTCGAGTGTAGTGGAAACTTTGGAACGAAGGTATGTAGATGAGGTGGTGCGGTTTCATGGTGTTCTGAGGTCTATAGTCTCAGATAGGGATGCACGGTTTACCTCGCAAGTCTGGAGAGGATTGCAGCATACCTTTGTCACCAAGCTACGCCTTAGCACTACTTTCCATCCCCAGATAGATGGAAAAATCGAGTGCACCATCCATACCTTGGAGGATATGTTGCGGGCATGTGTTATGGACTCAGGAGGATCATGGGTGCAATACTTGCCTCTGGTAGAGTTTTCCAACAATAATGGCTACCACTCTACCATTGGCATGGCCCCATTTGAAGCTGTGTACGGGAGGCCATGCCGTTCACCTATGTGTTGGGGCGAAGTAGGATAGGCAGGCATCCTTGGCCCGGGAGTGGTACAGAGCACGATAGAGAAGGTTCAACTCATATGTGAATGGATGAAGGCAACCCAGGACTGACAGAAGTCTCATGCTGATACCAGGAGGAGGCCCTTGTAGTTTGAGGTTGGAGACCACGTGTTCTTGAAGGTCTCCCCTCGGCATGGGCAGCGGAGGTTCAACAAGGGGAGTATGCTTTCTCCCAGGTTCATCAGACCCTTCAAAGTGTTGCGGCGGGTCGGCGAAGTGGCTTATCAGCTAGCATTACCACCACTGCTACTGAGGATACATGATGTATTCCATGTTTCCTAGCTCCGTCGGTACCTGCACGACGATTCACACGTCCTTGATTGGGGTGAGCTGGACATCGAGGATGATGTGACTTTTTTGGAGAGACCAGTGATGATCGAGGATCGCAAGGAGAAGGTGCTTCGTGGGAAAACCATTCCATTGGTTCATGTGTTGTAGAGACATGGTGGGCTTGAGGAGAGTATGTGGCAGAGGGATGCACAGATGCGTACCCAGTACCCAGATTTGTTTTAAGTTCTGTTCCTTGGTGTACCTGTTGTGGTAGAACGTTTTGTCTTTTGGCTATGAAATGTATTGGTTTTCATTCATCTGATTGTGTGTGAAATTCCGTGGATATGGGGGAGGAGGGAACCCGACCCCTAATCAAGACGCATAAAGGTGGATGCGATTAAACCTGTGTGGGCGAGTCAGTGCCGCCCAATGCAAATAATATCTTGACATGGGGGAGGAGACTCCCCAACCCACATGCCCGGGCAGTTTGGAATGGTATGTTTCTTGGTTAAAGATAGGGAAGTGTTTTAGATAGCACAGTTTCACTTCTAAGAGGTATCATTCGAGGTGGTTATTCGGACCCTCTCTTTCCTTCTTGGTTTGTTTTGTTTCTCGAGGGTGAGAATCGTTTAAGAGTAATCTAGTGTAATGGCCTGGACCCTCCTGGCCCATTACATTGCCAAAGTGACGTTCCACCAAAATGGTGGCACCGTGACGGTGGCACTGTGAGGGTGGCACTGTGAGGGTGGCACCATGAGGGTGGCACCTTGAGGGTGGCACCGTGAGGGTGGCAAAGTGAGGGTGGCACCGTGAGGGTGGCACCGTGAGGGTGACAACGTGACGGTGGCACCATGTCCCCTCGCCGAGCCTTTCATTCTTTTTCTAGTACCTGACATTTCCGCTCCCGCAACTTATGTTTCGACGTAAATTAATTCTTTTACTCCATTTAAAGCACATAATTAATTCCTAGAAATACCGAGAGACCTCCGTGTGTAATTTCCCAACCGCATGGTCAACCCACGACCCCCACTCCATACACAGTTTGGCATTCTCATCTCAACCGTTCGCGGCTCTTATAAACTAAGGGTTAGTCGTGGTTTCTTCTTTCCTCGATCGCGGCTTTTCACGAACATCTTCTGGTGCATCGGGCGAGCCGCATCGTTATGCGTAGAGTTCCGCGCCCGACCTAAGCATTGATAGACGAAGATATTTTTGTTCAGGCTAGCCGCATCGCTGTCCGTGAAGTTCCTCCCCCGACCTCATCGTAGATCGTTGATCCAACAGGTTGGGAATCTCTTCATCGCCTCTCCCTTTGGTGTATCATGCGGGGTGGGAATGCTTTTGTTTCTATAGAATTGGAAAAACCAGACCTAATAAATATAATGAACGGATTCTATAAATAAAGAAGGTGACTATGATTGTTGATGCTGTTTTATATTATGATCATCTTTCTGAATTTTGTGGGCTTGCGCCTTCTGAAAATTGAGGCCGTTGGTGGTCGTTTTCTGTGCACTAATAAACCCCTCATCGTGTTTTAAATGGGTTGTTCCTAATTGTAAACTCCTGCTGTGAAAAGTAAATTGGCTAATCACGTATACCCGGCTGAATAAATTGAAAGCACCAGGATCAATCCCTTCTGTGCTAACCTCGGTCAAAACACGGAATTTAAATCATGGAGCGTGTAAAATATTTTAAATCTGAAAATGCAGGCATGTCCCTTCTTAGTGTTGGTGGCAGTGGTCTGGTTGTTTTCTTTCACGGGCCGATTGCTGGAGATGTGGGAGGGGATTAGATCCCCAGTTTTATACTCTCGATGGTTGTGGAATCGTGGATGGGATCCCCTATTGTTATGGATTCAGTGTTTGCGAGTTTTTAGACCTGATGGTTACATTTTTTATATCACGAATTGGGGTGGGATCCTCTGTTGATGAAAAACCTTTTTGGGGAGGGGACACGGGGCAGTGTCTCAGGGTTATCTTTGGTTCTAGTACTTCGGGGGATCTCACTTATTCCTTGTTGTTGTAACATTACAAGAGAACCGAGTGTGAATGTTTAAATTGATGTTTGGCTGGATTCTCTTCCTCGGTTATGCTTATTGTGTTAGTTGCCCAGTAGTGCATGAACTTATTTGAACGTTATCACTAAACATGAAACAAGAATGGGACAAATGGGTTTTTTTGGCGAGAGTCGTGACTCGCACTTGAGTGATGTTGTGATCTGTAGGCTGTCTGAAGAAAAAAATATCTTTGGGTGAGTGCTTGTTACCTATATATATACTTGTATCTTTGTGTTTCTTATTCGTCCCCACCCAAGTTGAGCACTTAGTGCCGAACACCCCCATTTCATGGGGGAGGGTGTTTTTCCCAACACTATTCTTGGTGGCTGGTTATTAGATCCTTTTCTACTCACTTTCCCGAATAGCCCAAGTATCTTCGGGTAGGCTATGATGGCCTGAGGTCCATTATTAGCCCAAGAACCATCGTTCGGGGTAGTGTGGTGGTTATGGAACAGGTGTGTGCTGGCAGGTAGTTTCCTAAGTATCTTTGAGATGAGGCCTAGGTGTCTTTGGTCGTGGCAGTGGATCTTCTAGCCCAGGTGTCTTCAGGCGTGGTGGTGGTTGTTCTGGACTAGGTGTTTGCAAGCATGGTTACGTGTGACAGTTGTGGCCCAGGTGTTTGCGGGTGGAATTCGGTAGTGGGACTGCCTGTGGTTGTGGCCCAGGTGTGTGCGGGCGGCTGAGGCAGTGGGACTGGGGTGACAGAATGGCGGGATTGGTTCGACGCGTAGGATGTCTCAATAACTAGTGGGAAAGTGTCATGGGGTACCCAAACATCGATGTGATCTTATTATATATATTACTTGACTTGTGTTATTTGGGGAGTGTGCCTTGGTGAGGCTTGTGTGGATAGTTTACCTTGATAGGTGTTTGGTTTAATCCTTTTCTCACAGGACTTTAGTATGTTCCCCCACTTGTGCATGAGATTCTTTGGTTTTCCCAGCTGAGTGTACTTTTATGCACAACCTACGTATATAAAACTCTTTTCAGGTTTCCAGGAGGACTTTGGGGATCGCGTAGGACCATACTAGCTCGGACCATTGGGGTAGTTGCAGTTGTTGTTTTATTTTTCTTTCTTTGGTACTTACCTTGTAGTCACCTTTTGTACTTTGTGGATCTTACTTTTGGAACATGCATGTGGGAATGGTTTACTTTTGGCTGTACTTTTCTTTTACCTTGGTGTTGTTGGGTTTCATCTTCTTATCTCCCGATCCTATAAAACAAAAAGGGTAATGCCTTCAATTTGTGTGTAATTTCTATAACCTTGGTGCTAGTCGCCACTCCGAGACCTATTGAAGTCATGTTTCGTGGGTCATTATCTCTCCTTCAACTTAAAGAAAGAAGGGCCTGGCAATCTACTGACCCTTCTTTCCTTTTGGTGAAGGCGGGTCGTGACAATAACAACCAAAAAATATATTTTAATAGGCGATTTATATGCCCTAGTGTGTCAATTTTGGTTCACCTATTCTGTGTGTTTGTAAGAAAGACTAATTGACTAGACTCTACATTGATTATTGAGAACATAAAAATATCACTATCTAGAAAAAATGTCATCTTCCTCACATGGATGAAATATTCGACCAACTATGTGGTGGTCAATAATTTTCCATGATTGATATTTACTCAGGAAATCATCAATTAAGGGTCAAGGATGAGGATATACTAAAGACGACATTCTATAAAAGACATGAACAATACGAATTAATAGTCATGACTTTGGACTTATTAATTCTAACACTATATTAATTGATCTACTAAATAGAGTCTATAGAGACCCTCATGATTAGTATTTGTAGTAATTATAGGTGATATTGTTTTATATGGGAAGAGAAAGGAAGAACATTAGGATAACCAGATAATTGTACAGGAGAACCTAAGAATGGAGAATCATTATTATAAATTTACCAAGTGTTAATTTTTTCTTCATAAATTAACATTTTGGGATCACATACTCTCATGAGAAGGGATATATGTGGATCCAATAAACAGAGAATTTGTTGAATGTTGGCCACGACCTACAAGTGTTATTGAGATACAAAAACTTCTTGTTTTGGCGGAATGCTATTGAAATTTTGTGAATGATTTTTCATGACTATATAATACAATAACCAAGATAGTTCGGATATTAGTTATGTTCATGTGTATGATCGAATATGAAGATAACTTCAAAGAGCTAAAAATAAGTTTAGCCAATTCCCCTATGTAAACACTGAATTGTACTGGAGAATAGTTTTTTGATCTATAGTGATGCATCCCAGTAGGGGTTGGGATATGTTCACATGAAAAATGACATCGTGATATCTTATCTCATACAGTAACTGGAAATCCATGAGATACATTTCCCCACACATTATTTCTAGTTAGATGTGGTAATCATTTCAATAATGACATGGAAGAATTATTGTTATGTTCAAAGGAGTTATATTTAAATAGATAAAAAATATTTGAAGTATATTTTCACAAAAATAGAGTTGAATATGTTCCAAAGAATATGGTTGTTGCTGATTAAGGATTATGACTACTCGATATATTACCACCCTAGAAAATTGACCATGATAGGGAAGCATTGAGAACAAAGGGAAACGCTAGACTATCCAAGATGGTGTTAAAAGAAGATCCAATATTTATAGTTTTCTGAATGATGGATCATAAAATTTTAATGGAAGGGGGAAATATTATCTTTCTCAAATTAATGTTCATCCATATATACAGTTGTTGATTAGGCAGTCATATAAGGAAGATGTATATCTCAAAAGGTAGGTGATATATGTTCTTAGATTCAACCTTGATTTTGATGGAATTATATGCATCTAGAACTATGTTTGTATTAATCCCATAATAGAATTAATGAAGGAGATGTTGGATGTGGATCACAGTTCATCATTCTATATTCATCCTGGATACTAAAATATGTACACAGACAAGAAAGTGTATTTATGGTGGGATATATTTAGAATATTTTTTTTGAACATATCCTTCAATGATTTCTTGTCTGCAAGTTAATGATGAGAGACAGAAGTCTAAATGCATTTTGTTACCTTTACCCATACTCGATTAGAGATGGGAAAACAACACAACATTCTTTTACATCGGACTTACAAAAATATTTAAATGTTGTATTATTATATCTGTTAAAGATTACAACCTCACAATTTCAAAACCCTTTATAACTATTAAATATGATATATCTCTTGATCATCATGCTAGGATATATTTAAAATAAGTTGTAATATAGGATGTAGTACAACATTCCATTATATATGGTCATGATCTAACGTTTACATTGATGTTATAATGATGTCTTTTGTAGTCTCTAGATTCATAGTTCTATTTCAATGATTCTTATAATGTTTAGATGGATGGTATGATTAGGAGAAAAATTCTAATTCTAGAAGATATTTTGAGATTTTTCCCTATAAATTTCAAAGCTGGTTGGGATCAACACCTACCTTGGGTAGAATTTTTCGTACCATAATATCTTTCACTCTAGTATTCAGAAGTATCCTTAGGAATTACTCTCTTAATAGAAGTAAAGAACACTGATATTATTGGATGATGTTTGGGGGAAGAAATCTATTTTGACATATTCTTGTCGATGAAATGGAAGGGAAGGTCAAAACTATTCAACAACACAAAAAATCAGTTGAGTGTTGGAAAAAACTTATGATGAAAACAAAAGAAAATACCAATATTTTTATGTGGGAGACATTTTTTTATATCAATATCTCCATGAAAAAAATTAGTGATATTTTTAAGGAATGTAGTGTTTATCCCTAGGTATATCGGTACATTGAAAAGCCATGATCATGTTGGGAATGTATATTATAAATTGCATCCTCAAATAAATATATATAAAGTTCATAATGTGTTCCACGTATCGATCATGAGAATGTACATAAATAATCCTTCACATGTACTAATCTATGGAGTCACACTGCTGTTGGAAGATCGATCTAGTGAAAAATATTGAGAGAGATTCGAGTACCTAGTGAAACATTTCAATTAAAAAAACAAATCGATTAGTTAAGGTTCTATTGTGGAACCAAAAACTTGTGTTAGATAATTAGGAACATGAGTATGTGATGAGGAAGAGGTATAATTTTCTGTTTGTATACATGAGAATAATTTTTAAGGATATATTCAGCTTAGTGGGGTAGAATGTAACACCCAGATGTATTTGTGAAATATTTTATTTATATAATTCTCAGCAGCTTTCATTACTCTCAATCACGAGTTAAAATGAACTGTTAGATGTCACTAGTATAAAATCCCCATTATAACCCATCTTCTAGGTTATCATAAATAAATATAAAAAATTCATGAATGTGTATCGTAAATTCTTTGGCTACCCATTATTAATGAGAAATATATACCAATATATTATTAACACAATATTTATGATTTTTTATTAATAAAATAAGTTAATACAAATTATTAGTTGAAATTAATTATATTTATATGTTATATATTTACCAAAATATATTTTTTCCATTCCTACAATATATTTCTTATTCATACAATATAAATAAACCCAGTTGTTTTATAAAACACTGTAATTTATAAAAGGGAAATTTTAACACCATTAAACAGGGAACCATTTTTAAAATAAATATATAACATATTACAAATTTTTATATGAAAAAATAAACTTCTTCTATGTAATTAGGATGCAAAAATTTACATCGGATGAATTTTTGATATTTTTCTCATTACATTCATATTTTATTAAATAATAATATATACTAAATATTAATTAAAAACTTCTTTTTTCATCGAAATAATTTATATGGTTAAATTATATTATTGAAAGGGATTAATGAATAAATAAATTATATTTTTATCCGTTAATGTAATTTATGTCATTGACATTTATTTTACTTTGAATTTAGATATAAAAGAATTTTAATATTTTTTAATGTTATATCTTTTAATACCAATTTTCTTTTTCTGATAATGAGAATTATTTTAAGACATATACTATAATTTTTTTTTATTTTTCAAAATTGGTTTCAAAATTTTGAGTCCATAGGACCAAAAATTATTACTAGGTTTCTATTATTTTTTGGCATTATGAATAGTAACTTTGATAAATTTTATTAATTTAGTAAAATGGTAAATCTATTAGTTCAAGGTACAAATTAAAATTTAAAATTACAATAAAACTTTTTATAATATCATTTAATGAGTGTGTTTAAACTTATTTTATACTTTGGTTAGAATGGTATCCTTTAAAAGACACTTAGATGAGATTAGGAAATTTAATTTTGTTTATTTAATGAAAAGTTAAATATGCCTTCGTTAAATTTTAATAAATATATCATTTATAGAATTATTTTATATAGAATAAAATTTGGACTATAAATAAAAATTATAAAGATCAAATTGTTTTATATATCATCAAAATGTATTTGAAATTTTAAGGGCATAAATAATTACAATAAAGGATTTTCAATTGAAGATGGATGAAATATTTAATTGATGAAAAATAAATAAAATATTTTTTTTAAAATAATAATAACCATTAAAATATTAAAAAACATGACCAAATATTATTTTTAGAGTATATTAAGAAAATGAGCATAAATGGGTTGAGTTATTTTCCATTTGTATACATATGGATATGATAAAGAATTTTTTTATAGTGATGTTAATATTTTCAAATTCTTGTTTTTATACATATTATAATTTTTATATAGGATTTTCAAGTAGATATATTTGACTATAAGTATTTATATCAAATCTATATGATTTATCCTTTTAATTTTATTTTATTATTAATTTTTATTCAATAAGTAATTATATTAAATAATTATATAAAAATTATGTTGTAATTTTTTTATTAATTTCGATAACAAATTAATGTTATAAAAAATACTAAAATAAATATAATTCTGGAAAATAAATATATCTAATGAATTTTCAATATGACGACAAAATTTTAGTATTTAAATTCAATATTTTTTCAGAAGTTAAATTATTATCTTTATAATTTTAATAATCAATTAATTTGAAAGTGTAAAAAAAGACATTATTGATTTATTATCTGAATAATGTGTTATTAAATTATTTAAAAATAAAGGAATTTTATTAAAAAAATAATTTTACCATCCAATTCTATACCATTTCCCAATTACAGAATGATATCTTCGCTCCGGTGTAAATATGACCTACCATCTCTAAGATGCGATTTGATTCATTCGACATGATATCCATTAATGCATTGTTATATAAAAGTATAAAATGAATAAATAGGTTATATAATATATAAATATAATTTTTTAATTGATATAACTATATCTTGACAAGGATAAATAGATCTTATTCAACAAAACACGCCTATGAAAATGAAGTAGTTAATAACCAAAAAACATGTACTAGTAAAATGCTGTTAAAATATTATGAAAATATTATCAAATATGTGATCATAAAAATGAATATGATTATAGAATATTTCAATGAAATTATCTAAATCATTATATAGGATTTTTGGATACATACAAAGGATATCATACATAAGGCAAGCAATACTTTCTCAATCTCATTTTTTTTGAGATTTTATATACATAAGTTTTTACAGTGGTATATTTTCCACATATGTCCATGATTACTAAATATTTATTCAAAAATATTATTTCTATGATTAAAATTTTTTTAACATCACATTTAACTATTGTTGAATTTTTATTAAATGGAATGAAAGGAATCTGTTTTTATCATTGATACGTGGTTCTTTTTTACTTATCCGACAAATGTACGAGAATAATGGTCTATATTAACTTATACCACATGAACATATTTTTATTTTTTTTGTAACCCCTTATATAAATGATAATTACATTAAAATATTTCAAGGTTATTTTAAATGAAATTATTTTATTTTAAAATTTCATGGAATTTTGAGAAAATAAAATGAATTCTGAATAATAAAGGATATTTTCAGCATGATTTAATTTCATGTGTCCAATAAAAAATCTTTTCAAACTATGATCAAATTCATTAATAGGTTTATGTTTGAAGTGTATAATCCCTATTATTATTATAGTTTTTTTATTTTATTAAGGAATTATATTTATTATATCCATTTGTTTTACATGGATAATTTTATAATTGATTAATGATTAAGAAACACATTTCATCATTAGGGTATTCTATTATGAGTGATTTATGATTTTGTGGAACGTGTATGAATTATTCCATTATGATATGGGTGGGACCTTTATATCCATCCAATGTGTTGGGTAAATAATTATATCTCATCAGATAGATATGGTTACAATGGGATATGATATCTGTTGAGTAATACATGGCTGGAAGGGGATGCATTCCCAGTTCAGTAACACATAGATAGAATGAGTGAACTCGATTTAGTAATGGTCTTTGTCCACTATGATGGGATTGGAAATGATACATGACTATTATGAAATTAATTTCTATTATAATGTTCATTCCACACATTTAATGTATTTTGTTATCAATTTTTGGAATATGTTCATTCACTCTTTTGGAGATTTTGTGATATATCCCATGACATGATATCATGATCTTTCATATGTGGGATAGGATCTTCAAATGTAATGATATTATGTCTTATGATTATAATATGATTAATATCTCCCTTGATTACATTTACCATGAATAAGACCTCACCGTTTAATTTGTATATTTTACCTAGGTTGTGAATAAAGGTATTAAGTAAGATATTCAAAAAGGGATCTAGTTATGATGTCATAATTTGGAGGCAATGCAGATGTCTTATGAACTAGGTGTTTATGCTTCACTATTTTTAAATACACTAAAACTATACCGTCCTGGAATGGGTTTTATGTTTTTTAATGAATATTATTCAAAGATAAATTAATATATAAGTATGTAAATTATAGGTCATTATACTCTCGGTTTATGAGTTTTACATCGATTATTTTCATTTATTAATTTAATATCAATTTATAATTATCATATTGTTGGGTTTCATCTAAGGATATCAATTCACTGAAAAATAATGTTACAAATAGATAGATATGGCTTTATATGTATGTCAAAATTGGATTGATGAGTGAATATATGCTCATACAACAATAAAAATCAAATCATGAGGCATCAATGAACAAAATTATGATGTACAATTTAAATTTTAAATTAGCACAGTTCGTAAATTTATTCTACCTTGATCTACGTGTAATATATTAATAAACCAAATTACATGTATATATAACATTACTAAAAAGATAACATGATAAAAATAATTTTCAATTAATAAGTCAAATATTTAGTAAACATTTTATTACATTATGTTTGAGGGTTATTTTCAATCAGGATATAGTGACTGTGAATTGTAGTGAATTTTTAGGTAAGGGAATAACATGAACAAGAATCTGTGGTGAATTTTAATTTTAAAATTTATTCATTTATTATTAATTATAAGGGAATTTTTTTATTATATTGATAATCATTATCTATTTTGATTAAAAATTGAACATGTAATGGTCATCCTTCCTTATCCATGAAAATTATTTTCCCATAGATTAATAAATCACAATCCCTTTAATTTTATATACACTATAATCATTAAAAAACATAGCATTAATTTAAGTATTAGTTAGTAATATTTATTAATAGAATAATTTTCAAAATCATTATTATTAATCCCCCATTATTCTTATTGATTTTCAAATATAGGTATTCAGAATGTGGAACTGGTTGGAGTTGAAGTGTTGTCGGCAACAGATGTTATCGGGGATGTTAAAATGAAGATAAATATCAACAGTGGATATAAAAGTATTTTTTTATAATATTGATAATTTAAATATGACTCATGAAATAGATTTTAAGGTGGAAATAAAAAAAGATTCCTGAAATGACATTTTGGAGAGAGGTTATGGAGATTTTGAGGTCATTAGGATCAACAATTGATAGTGGAGGGAATAAAAAATGGTTTTGGTGCATTCAAAGGGGAAAATAGTGTTTATCGGATAACATTGAACTTTATGGTAGAATTCATTTATTTTATTTAGTTGGTGTATAGGTTTGACATACAGAGTAATTTGTGTAAAATCTATAAGTACATGTGATGTTGTTTTCAATCCTATGAAATGGTGTGTATTTAGTACAATCCTATTTAATAAAAAGTATTCCACACTATGTATTTCACATGTTCAGAACTAATAACATGACCCAATATTAAAATATATAGATGGTATATTCCCAAAGGGACTACATTCAATTCACATAAATGTATATGGATTTTACTATGTGTATGTTGATGTTTTTATATCTTTTTTATAGGGTTAACATATTAGAAAAATTCATATTTTTTAGATTATTTTTTTATGCATATCACGATGGATTATGTATCCACTTTATAGGGGATTATTTCCAAGATGTTTGGTTTGTTTATCTTACTTTTTTCATGGAAATGGAAGAAAGGTCATGAGAGATATATTTCATGCATTCACATGGATGGTAACCTAATTGTTGTACATTGATATGAAGGTACAAGTCCTCTATTCATTATATATAGTTGGTAATAACTATAGTAATTGGGCACAAATACCAAAGTTATGGAGTAAGAAAACCATTAATTTTATGCAACTACTATTTGATATGGTGAAGTACCATGAAATAACTCCCAAAAAAGATAAATTCCTCTAATATAGATAAATATTCATCATGGAAGGTCAAGATCTTAGAAGGTAGGTCCATGTACTCCACCATGTAGTGAACATACTATTTCTATTAGTTATTTCCAATGTATTGAGGCATGTTTGTGATTAGAGATTGAATTCCATCATATAATATAGATTTTTTCTATAAGTAACAATTTTACTCTATTTTTTAGAGTAGTTAAATTTTAATTATGAGGTGACATGTAGTTCAAGCATTTTGGGTTCTATGATATTATTATGATCCTATTAACATACAAACATTGCAGAACTAGAATTTGGTGATTGTATCCTACTGTTCAGTTTTATAATTTATATTTAATAGATCATTCACTATTTTGATATTAATTGATTGATTTTGATATATGAACCACTATAGGTCCGATTTGAGATTTTTGAAATTTCCCATTATCCCAGAGTACTTAATCTAAAATGAATATCTAGGAATTTTCTTCTTATGGTTTATATTTATTTCAGATGTCTGGAGATATAATATTATTTAATAATTCATTTGTGTTTCTATTGATTCTTATTATTTTATATATGTGGACATATAATTTTTTTTGATGATTTGGGGAGTTATAAAAAAGGATTAGTTCATGTTGAGCCATTGCGTGGTGGGTTTTTATGGTGAAGGTCTCGTTTGAATAGATTTTTCATTATGTTATTATACTAGGTAAGTGATATCCTATTTATATATCAATACTGTAAGTTGATACTGTCATGTTTAATGGTTATTATTTGACATTTTTCTATATGGTGTTTTTCTATATTGGCTTTCACATTCATGAATTTATTATAGATTTTAAATATTAATTTCTATATTGTTTATTTATGTTGGATATTTATTATAGGATGATATATGTTTAGGCCTTCGGGGTATGTTATATATAATTAGTGTTATTTTATATCCATTTTATTATTTTAATTGATCATTGGGTGGCTCAATTGATATACCTCTAGTTAGGTAGGGGCCTCAGTGTGTCTGTCGATTTGAAAATGGTAACAAAGTAGTTCAGGACATAGGGAGGGTGTTTGGAGTTATTTTTCCAATGAGTATTATTTTTTTAATTAATGGTAGTAACAATCAGAAGTATAGAGTTTTATTTCAACAACATGAAATTGCGTATAGAAATGAAAACTAATGTATCATTATTCTAGAATTTGGGTATCCTTATAGACTACCTTGAACTATGAGGTATCATTTATTGGAAAAAATTTAGTGACTGCATGATTTATATAGTGGTAAAAAGGAAAATTGAGGCCCATTATGTGTTATCTCACTTATATATGATTAATTATACTCAGATCATCTTTTCTAACAGAAGATATTACCAATATAAAGAATACATAGGATCAAATATTTGGTGGAACCCAAACTAGATTAGTGTTTCAGCCAGCTTCTTTTGATATTTTCAGTGGAAATAAATTAATTAAAAGATATTTTCAGAGGAATATTTTTCTTCATAGAATAAAGAAGACACATGCCATTGGTTCATAGTGAAGAATTTAATTTAATTTTGATGACAGTTCCCTCTATGAAAAATAAAACGACAAACATGCTAAAATCACTATAATTATTCTAGTGATACATTAATTATATGCTTAATGGGGGGAAATTAATCTTCAGGTGATAGATGAATGGTTTGAGTCTAGGACTCACAATTTCAATTATAATTTAGAAACCTATTGACCAGATGGTTGTTCTTTCATTTTACTTCCCTTTACTATTTACTGAGATAATGATTTTTATTTACAAGAAATCACAATTATTTTACTCTACAATGGTTAGACATCATGATTTTTAGGTGGTTTTATAGGAATATGTTTATGATAGTGGAGTTTAGAAGGATTTTTAATATATTCATGCTAGAATTATTATAAAAAATCTCATTTTATGTATTATGAATGACATATTGCACATTAATTATTCAGAATGAATTTAATTTAATCTTGGATGTTTTTGTGTGATTTATAGAAAGATATTTGTTATAGGGTTGTGATATCTTGTATTCCAATATCTAATCCTAGGTCATAATGAGAGTATATTATGTTAAGAGTTTTCATATAGAATTCAACTTAGTTGGGACATAGGCCAATATTTTTTGATGGTTAGCTAAATATCTTTTGGGGATGGATATTTATTTTAATTTAATCATTGAGACCATAAAATTTCTTATTTTCAAATCTATAGTCATATTGGATGTATTAAAATCATTGGAGTTGGTTTTGTAGTTGTAGTTATATGTATTTGATGCTTTGTACTACCAATATCACCATATTTAGGAAATATTTATCATACATAGTGTGAGGATGGTCAGGTTGTAGAAGGTTTCATATGATAGATGGATCTGGAGATGTGGTTCCCAACATGATTTATGGAATGTTTTGTGACATGTATTATGAACACTCATATCTATCAATATGGACATAAACCATACCTTTATTCAAATGTTTTTATATTGTGGTTTGGTTTTTTAGTAGCCCTCTTATAAGACCTATATAGCTAAATTCCCATTATACATTGATTGAACATTGTTCATGATAGTTGAAAATGAATGTTTTTTCTAAAGAGGGAAATTTATTTCAAAGCATTCCATGATGTTTAAACGACACCATGTGAAATCATACATAACATATATTTGAAATTTAGCGGTTATTATTAGGAAAACGTTTGTTAAATAAATGGGTTGGGGTTCACCTTTAATGATGTATGAGACCCATATAGATAATGTTATTAGTATTTACTTGAAAATTAATAATAATTAATCTTCCTTCCCAGGCTTTTCCAATATATTTTACTAATTATCATGTATCTCAAATTAGGACTGGTAGAAGAGAGTATTACATGGAGATATATTAGTGAAAATTAATCATTGGAATCACCGTGACCTTTTTTCACTATGTTTTGGAAAAATGAGTACAAAGTGGCTGAAACTATATATATATGGCATCATCTTCTGTCATGCGAGAAAGTAATTCCACCAACATTAATAATGAATTATTGGGAACATATAATAAGCATAATATTTCCATTTGGAGTGATTAAAATCATTTATATGATTATGTGGAACATTTCATTTTTTTAATATTAAATGATTTATCCCACAATGAGATAAATTAATGGGAGATAAACATGAGAATTAAAAGGATTGGTCTTGGATTCCTTCAAGAGTACCAACTTTGTGCTGGAAGTATTTTGGTTTTTAGATGTAATAGATCTATCCTTTTTGTGATATAATTAATATGGTGGGTTATTAGACGATATATATAATTATTAAGTATATCATGGCTAATTAAATTTGAATGGATCAATGGATTTTTGGTATCATATTTCTGTACCAAGAATTATCTTCTCAGTTATTGGGGGAGATATTTGACCAGCTACCCTTGGTGATGTTCTTTTTTATTGTAGAGGGAGACATGGTGTGTCTCACAAAATTTATAATGGAACAAAAATCTCAATGTGTTATGGAGAGATAGTGTGGATGAATTTGTTTTTGTATTATAATTGGTCAGGTATTTTTTAAAAGTAAATAGAATAGATTATCCTAAATGTTGAGTTGATTTCATCTTGATCGTAGATTGGATACTTTGGTTTTGTTTAGAGTAATTTTAGTTATTACAATAAAAATATTATAATTAAGTTATACCAGTGTGTAGTGGAACCATGGGGTTATATTTTCAATTGAAAATTTATATTCATTTTTCATATCTCTGTCTATACATTCAAGGTTGTTTCTTTAATGTTAGTGTTTGTTTGGTACATTAGTTTTTATAGACATATCTTGGTATTACAACTGATAGATATTTGTTTTTTATAAAGTGTGTACTACCCACATTGTCTGGTGGTAGAATGAATATAAGATGAGTTATGATATATTTTTCTATATTATGAAGAGATTAGTATTTTAATTTATGTTCTTTTTAAAAAATGTGTTAATGGAGGGACAACAAAATAACGTGGTTTTTCGTTGGCAGATAAAATCATGTATTTCTTCCATGAGTTCTCAAAATGTGTTCATACACCTTGTCTTCATGAGATAATGGAAAAATAAATTGAACCCTAAATATATTTCTATGTTATAGGTCCTCCTAAATTATTGTATATTTATAAATATTATACAAAGAATTAGAGTTTAATGTTGATAGAAAGGTTCCTAGTGATAGTCATTTAGACTAAACATTAATGGTGGGAGTGTAAAACTCTATGATATTATTTTTATTTGATATATAAATCATCTATTTGGATAATAATGGTTTATAGTTTCTCTAGACCCTATATAAATAAATAAAATATGTTGAGAAAATGGTATTGTGTGTGGAATGTTGTTAATATTTGAATAATTATGACTCAATCCAGACTAAATAATTTCATCAAATTATTTATGGCCATTAGATAATTTGTAATTATACATTAGAGAAGAACGATTTGAAAGATTTTTCAGAAGTGGGTTCTCTTTTCCAGTATTGTTGTATACCATGTTCACATAAAATATTGATCAGTAATAGTGAATGGTGAACATTTAGGTTGGATTTTAATTTTTCACAAGGCTTTTATATGAGTTTAAAATTTAGGAGACCATGTGTTATATTATCAATGATTAAATGTTTAAAAATATATGGAATGTACTAACTCGTGTATTTTATTGGTTGAGAAAAAGCTTGTTTTTGAGTTCAATACTCTCAGGTCCCTAAAAAATGGTAAAAAAATACTTCTTCCATAGTAAATGGAATCATAAATTTTTGTTGACTGATTAATTCAACCAAGAAAATGTTATTAAATCTTAAGATGAATTTTAGTGATGTTCAATTTATTTTTAATTCTAATGGATACATAATATTATAAAATTAAATAAATAATTATCCCTTGATTGTGAATGTTGATATATCCTAAATGTATAATCAGATATGAATTTCAACATTATGGTTTCTTCCACCAATGTGTGTTATACATCTGTGACATAGAAATTTTTTTACTTGTCGGTGAGTCTCAAATTATTATTATTTTGGGTATTTATTTAATATATTAAATTGACTTATTATTATTTTCCAAATATCAATCTATTTTATTTCAAGTATTTTAATATTTTCTCTTAGCCTAAACCATATTAAAATATTTAGATGTCATGGTGGTAGAGTCAATAATGGAATAAAAAGTGATTTTCCTCTCACGTGACATCGATGATACCATGTCACAATGTCAATTATCAAAACAAAGAAACAATGTTTTCTCCATAAGGTAATACTTTTAATTAATTATTTCTTTAATATTCCATAAATATTTAATTATTATTCCCATGTTTTAATTTTTCAAAATTTTAATGATCATGATATCATAAAAATTATATGAAATTCATAAATAATTTTTTTAATATTTATATCATTTTAATTTGTTTGAATATAATCTACATAAATTATAATGCGTTTTTCATTTAAGTGAATATTTATGCTAATAGATTATAATAAAATTTAATCTATGATTACTTTAATATTTATTTTTTATTCTAGGATTATTCTAAAAAACATATTTTTATAATGTTTTATGTGTAATTACTCTTCATTGAGATTTATTATTGTACATGAAACATTTATCTTGATTTGTCCTTATAAATATTTTTTCTCATTGATCAATGACATAAATTCTCCCTAAAAATTTATTTCACTCATTGAAAATTGAGAAAAAACATATGGGTTAAACTTTGTCTGGTAATATTACACACCGAAAAATATTTTATGTAGCCTTCAATTTTCACATGCAATATCCTCTTTATGATTTTACAGAGTTAGGTGAACTGTCATTGAAATTTGTTGAGTTACATAGGAGAAATAAGAATTTAAGATGGATAATGTGATGAGGGGTAAATTCATGGTAATAAATGGATAAGAAGGGATGTATCCTTGAGTCCTTTCAGGGATAGTGATGAGTATGACTCTGAGGTAGGAGATGAAGACAGAGGAATGAAAAGATAATTCTAGTAAGGAGTGAATGTGAATTAAATTTTGTTAGGCCTAGTTAATAAAAAAATAAGTTACTAATTAATGATTCGATGTATTAAAGCCGATACAATGTTTACGATAACCCAAAAAATAAATTTTGAAGAATGTAATAATTTTTATTCAATAACAACACATAATGTATTATTTTCCATGAAATGTCTAGTGTTTCTACTATATATTATTATCAAAATAAATATTAATCTGATGTACATTCCATGTATTATATCTAGATGGACTATCAGATTTATATGTATACTATATAGTGCATCTTCTAGATATAAATTCAATGCAGTGTAAGAGAATTCTCGACAATGTGTACTTGAGTACTCACCTAGTCATTCAAAGACCAACTTGTTTCTAACCTCCCTAGAGAATGATGCACAATATTAATAGAAATGAAGATAGTATAAAAGTATATTTTTTGAGAGACTAAATTTCATATACTATTTTTCATTTGGTGCTTTTATTATATTCTCATTCATTTATCATAATTAGACACATAAATAATATGTTCAGACTGTTTCCAATCATATTACATGATGGGGTATATCTCATTATAATATCATGATATGTCATATTAATTTTAGTTAATAAATATTTATTCTATTTGTTGGGATTTATATAAGGTTGTGGGAATGGTACTTGGATAGATACAAAGCATATATCCATTCTTTTTACAAATTTATATTAGGAAACAATCCCTCTATACACTTAGTAGAGTTGGTAACATAAATTTCAGATGAGGAATATATCCTTCACCCATAGAATATGTCACCCCATTGTTATATGTACATACTAAATGAATAGGTGTTGGTCAAATATTGGGTTAGTACAACATTGACTAAAATGAAATCCATATTATGTAATATGTTCTTCATTAAAGTTTGATATTTTTCATAGATGGTAGGGATTTGTGTAGATGGAGTTCTAATACTCTATGTTATGGGGTAGCTTCTGTTAGTTATTTTCTACGTAGCATGTATAATCCATTGAGGATAATTTTTTTGCATCAATCAATATAAATTTTATAGTTTAGTTTTGGTTTCACTAAAAGGCATTTGAGTAGTGAAATTTGATTTATATGGTGATGAGTTATTCAATAATTGCTAGTTTTTTTATATTCACAAGATCCTTTCGGTATGAATACAACATAGATAATTATTTTTGTTATTTTCATTGATATATTGAATATTAAATTTACAATTTTTTGATATTATTTTGATTACCCCTATTTTCTCATTATATATTAACATTCCTGGATCTGAGATGAGATGGATGGGTTTACCTTTTCCCTAATTTTGGAACTTATAAAAGATAATAAGGTTTTCTATCAAATATATTTTATATATTATCAGATTTAAGAGGTATCATGTGGTTTCATATTTCTTTGTTTATTATAAATCCTATTGAATACATTTATAATCACCCCTTTTAATATCTAGATATTTTAAATTGAAATACTATGTTTGACAATGTACAAGAAAAATAACCCTAACCTTTAACGAAAATCAAAATATTAATATTTAAATGTGACCATTATAATATAGATTTTTAAAATGTGGTTTGGAGAATTATTAATGGAATAATGAAATTTCTATAAAGGTTGTACTCATTTCTAATTATTTAATTAATTATTATTAAATAAGTACTAGTTTTTTTGTTGTGTAAATTTCACCATCAAAAACATATTTTCTTCAAACACCAATTTGAGTGATTTTTTATGTAAAAAACCAATTAGTAATTTCCAGAACATTTATAATATTTCTCTAATAAAATAATTTTTTTTTTGAAATCTGTTCAACAATATATTCATGTAGTGAAAAGATGAGAATTTTCAGAAAAGTTTGATTTTTCAATGAATAGTGAGAAATACTAGTTTTTATTAAAAATAATATTTTTCAAGTATTTACATGTTAATATTATTTTTGGTATTTTTTTAATTATTAAATTGTATGTATTCGTCATACATAGTACACTAATTAATTTTTAAATGGATTGTATACTTTTATTTGTCAAAAAAATATTCAAATTTAAATATTGAATTATTTTTCCAACAAAATGTTTTTTGTTCTTTTTTGATGATTTAATATTAAATTAAATTATGAAACTTTTGATTCCATATTATTTAAATATGGATTAAATATCTGGATTCACGGAGTTGAAATTATGTAAATAGGTATTTTTAATCAATTTGAAAAGTAATCATGAAAAATGATTATCATCACGGTAAAGTATAAATTGGGTAATTAAGGGTAAAATTAATATGATATAGAATATAAAAATAAAAAAAAACTTCCCCAAAATAATATTGTATGATTAAAATCATACTTGATCTCATACGGTTTGATATTGAGTTATCTAATGACCCCGATCCCAATAAAATGTCGTAGAAATTATTAAAATCAAAGAAAGTGACAAAATGCCACTCTTATATATAAATAATTATAGTATTTTTAATATGAGGTTTAAGAGAAGGTTTTCATTACTAAATGTATTATTTTTAAATCCAAAATACTTATATACATCATGTAAATTTATTTATAGTTGATTTGGGGGATTTAATTACCTTATGTCCTCAAACAATGTTGATGAAGTAATTATTTTGTTATTTGAAATATCAAATAAATGTTATTAATGATTTTAAAACAAATTTAATTCAAGAAACCTAATTATCAAATGAATTTTAAACAAAAAATTAACATATCAAGGATATAATAAAATATTTTTATCAAATTTATCTTGTTTTATTGTTTTGTTAATTCAAATCATTGAAAAGTGTAAAAATTTATATAAATTATATTTTAAAATAAATAATATTTTAATAAATGATATAAAGTTCATTAAAACGTTGAATTATTCCAAAACGAGGGGAGAATATAAAAAATTACATACATTATTCATTTATGAGTCTTTTGAAATTTTATAGTAACTATATGAACCTGGAAAAAGTAAAAATAAATATTGTAATGGTAATAGTTAAAGATACTAAATAAAGGTTAAAACCACAATATAAGGGTAGGACAATGAACTCAAATTTCAAAAAAAACATTAAATTAATATGATATTGTGTTATCACATAATTCTCTACTTTTATAGGTTTAATGGAAACAGTTCTCTTAAAATGAATTATAAATTTATTAAATGAAAAATTGTAACAAAATATCAATGTATTTATATTTAATATATTTTATGTGTCCACATTGGAAAAAACTGATGATATATACTAAAAATTACTATTATTATATTAATATATTTATAATATTTATATAAATTTATATTTATTTTTTTAAAATTATATAATTACCTTAATTGATTTTGAAATGGTAATACAAAATTTACATTATTAAATGAAAAACAAAAATTATAATGAAAATAACAATTTTGGAAGAATTTGAATGCATTAATGTGTGATATTACTTTTATAGATCTATAACTAATATTATATATTTTATAAGGAATTATATTACATTTTAGACTTTTTCTATATGTATTTGATTCCAAATTATAGAAACACTACCCGGATAGAAAATAATAATAGTTTATAAAATAAATATGTTATTTCATTTTTCTAAATATAATAAATATATTTCAAAAATAAAAGATTTATATTATATGGTCTCTATTGACAATAATAGACCATTTATGTAAAATTAACAACATATATTAAAAAAATACAATTTTTAATATTTAAAAATTTATTACTATAGTCAAAATATAAAGGGATTAATTAAGGGTTAATGTAACAGATAAGATTAGAAATAATGGAAAAAAATATGTCAATTTTTTTTGATGATGATATTACAACCTTATAATACCATTTCATAGAATCCATGTACATTTGATGTATTTGAAATAAAAAAAAATTTATTATCATTTAATCTTATGGAAAATTGTCGAAGATCCACTCACGTTAATTATTAAAAAAACCTCCCCCTCAATTATTTTCATCATATTGATCTTTTTATCTCAAAAATACCATAAAAATATTATTCTAAACGTCCCTATCCACATTCCTGAGGTTATAGTCTTCTAAAAATCCCAACAATAGTGCCCTTTAGAGGATATCTGCGTGAGAAGTTTTAATGAAGAGGTAATCGCTCTAACCATTCAATGTCTTTTCTATAATTCCATACATAATGTGAATCTATGATAAATATGATGAAATAATATATTATGTATCCTAAATAATTTTAAATGATATTTTTATTTTGAAATAACTATTATACACACTCTTTTTCATCAAACAATAAGTGAATGCATTGCTCATGCGTACATATGGTTTATCGTATTAATCTAGCAGTACAATTCATTTTTAATAAATATATTTTAAGGATGGGTATTATTAAGGTGAAAATGAACATAAAATATTTATGATATATTAATAATTATGGAAAATTGAATTACTATGGACTATTTTTTTTCTATAAATGGAAGTGTTCACACGTATGTACAACTTAACATCATCATGAATAATGTAATTCATTTTTTTATTTCTAAATTCAATTAATGAAAAAAATATGAATATAATAATTTTATATTATTTTTATACAATTATTATTATTTTTTAAATGATGAGACATTATTTAATGTATATGGACCAAGACGACTGAATCAAAACAATCGTGGCAAACCAAGCAGTTATCACCAAGAAGAGTGATTTTAATAAATAATTATCAGAAGACACGTGATATGATGTTAATAATAAACTATAGAAGATGTGATAAGTACATATTTATAAAATAAAGTATTACTAAATCCATTAGTATTGTAATGGAGGTTCCAAAAATGACATAGTATTTCGAGACTTGAGGTAATGGAATTTTAACTCATTTTTTGATTCATTTGGTTAAAAAATAATTTAAATGGCCATTTAATTAGATGAATATGATTGAAATGTCTTTTTATTATATTATGTTTTATTTAAAAATGATTTAAGAATATTTAAATTTAATACATAATGTCTATTTATTTTATTAATGCCGACCTCAATGATATAGTAATTTGAATGGGATGTTTTGTCTAACTTTTTTCTGTGAGATTTATTCCATATTCACCAATTGTTAATTTTTTGTGATATATATATATATACAGAAACATAATTTAATATATTATAATTAACCATAAATTTATTTGTTTTTTAATATCCATTTGATTATATATATTTCATGAGGTTTAATGTTCAAAATTTACCATATATATAATGTAATTTTGTCTCAATTTTCCTTCTATGAGACACAACTTTTTTTAGAAGTACATTATTTGAAAATGTATATATACTTTTTTTGACATTAAATATCATAATATAATTCTTTTCATGATTTTATAATTTCTATGAAATATTATTTTATTATTGGTTGGATATTTTAAGAATTTAAAAAACATATTTTCAAAACAAAATTCCAAAATGTTTTTAAATGGAATTCTAATAATTTTCTTGGAAAACTAAATAAAATAATTTATAATTTGTTTTCAAAATATCATTTAGGTTTTTTTTAATGTAATTATATTTTAATAGTCTTTTATTAATTTTTATATATTTAAATAGTGTTTATCAAAATGGAGTGCATATTTTTCTCAAGAAAGGATTGAAATGTATCCGTTAAAATTATTTTCCAATCTAAGACGATGTATATTAATCTTACTCATTCTTTACAGAGGATATGATCCCTGGATACAATTATTATTATTTCTCTAAAGTCATTATATCTATGATGAAATTATGTTTATTAATTTTGTTTCATTTTTATGGGTTATGTTATTATGAAATGTTTATGAAACCCATTTATTATAATTTTTTATGAAATGATTAATGATTTATATTCTTATGGGACCAATATATAAGGTTTTAAATATATTATGGGTGATACCAATATCTCCCTCAAATAAATTTTTTAATGATTTATCTCTCATTACATAGATAGGACGGGAACATGGAACAAACTCGACATTGTAATATAGGGATGAAATGGGTAGTTAACTCAGTTCAGTAAAGGACATTACCTGCTATGAGGGTATTTGTAGTGACGAATGACTAGTATAAAAAAAATTCTATTATTTTGTTTAAGCCACAATTACATGTCTTATGTTAATCTCATGAGGTTCATGTTCATTGATTATTTTATGACTCATGTATTATAAACTTCCATGTTTTAATCAAGGAATAATTATTTCTCTATTTTATAATAAGGTATAATTTTAAAATGTTAATTTCATGATCAAATTCCATTTTACTTAATATTATAATTTCATATGATCATGATTTTATATCACCTATTTTTACCCTTAGTTAAAATATTATATCATCATTTTATTATGTTTATTTTTCTTAAGTCAGGAGAAAAGATGAAAAATGAGTATTTGTAGAAAACTTTCACATGTATTAAGTTAGTGACATATTGTGTAAAAAGGAAAAATTTTATTGTTAGAGACAATGTTAATTTTTAGGAACCCAGTGTTTATGTGAAATTTTTTTCAAGATTATATCGTAATTCTATAATTATCTAAACTAAAAAGATCATTTGTAATGAAATTTATCCAATATATTCTATTTACAATGTATGTATTTTTTGATTGAGAAAATTATGCCGCATTTTAAAATTTATATCTCTAGACGAATATCCAACAGTGTGGATTATGGGCTGTAAAATTAGGTATCAGGTCTGGGTTTAGATGAAATTGGAGATTGTGAATTTTTACATGAGAGGTTATATTAATATTTATAGATATGATCATTGGTATATAAGACAATATATTCGTAATATTAGACACCCCTTTTGAGTTTTTATGTTATGAAATTTTACGTCAACTAATGATAATTTTGGAGACATTTATTCTTAAGGTAATTATGGGTTATTACACTTTGATATATAAGATGAAAGGTTTAAGATAAAAATTTCGATAAAAAATTTCATTAATGAATAAAATTTTAAGGCTATTTTTTATGATGTTTATAACATTTTAGGAAATAGGTAATGGTTATTAAAAATTGACAAACTATGGGATGCGTGAAAACATGTCACATCTAAAAATTCCATTGGGATTGAACTCACAATTCATGAGTGACAATGGTGTATTTCCTACCATTTACCAATGAAGATTATTGATTATTATGACATTTTAATTTTAGTAAAAAAAATTCTATGAATGATGAATAAGTTGAAATTTTGTAATATTTGTTTTATCTTATAGATAATAATGGGAAAAGTAATGATTTATTTGTTATTTCATTAATGTTATTTTGGAAGAGTATTTCTATTTTGAAAAAAAATATATCATATTATGGGATATTATTTTAGGAATAAATGATGAATATTCATTAAGATGCATATATGTTTTAAATTTGAAGTTATGGTGACTCAGGAAATTTATAGATCCATTTTTCATATCTTATTGATTATTAGGGAAGTCATCATTTTTTGAGACATTAATATGGATTTGTAATTTTTACAGATAAATGATAAAATTTATCATGGAATATTTTGTGATAAAATAATTTTGATTTTTTGGGTTTCAATAATAGTCTTCAATAATTATTATTATTTTAGAGTGGTTATTTATTAAATAATTTATGTTGAACATTGGGTTTTATTGATATGTGGGTTTATTATTTAGGGAAAATGATCTTCTCCCATGTTAACTATTTTGGTTTTCATTAATTACTAAATACAAAGGAAAATATTTTTTTATTCTATTTTGCATATTGTGATCCATCGAATACGATTTTGGTGATTTATGAATGAAAATTTCACATTTAATACTCATCATTGTTGAAAATATGAGTTTTTGGTAGAAATTTATTGAAGGAAAAAACTCTAAATTTCATGTCAGTATATTTACTTATGTTATTACTCATGGGAGTAATTTTATTCATTAACTATACGGAGATGAGTTCAGAATAAAAATAAACTTTATCCATTTACTTTTCTTACTAAGGAATATATTTCCTTTTAACGCATAAAATAATTAAGGACTAGTGATGGTTAGTATTCTAATGGACATGTTCAATATAACTCTGTGTTAGAACATGATTGTTATTTTTCTCAATCGTGTACTTATTCTTATATTCCATTAGTTTCTTCATATTCTAAACCATAGTTTTATTAGGACCTTTTCATTATTTTATTCATTTAAGATGGAGTTGTATTCACCATTCATTCAATTGTGTTTTTCAATAAAGGTATCCTATAATGTAATTCATTGATTACTAAGAATAATTTCAAATTTTGAGGGAACGATTTACTAAAGGGGGTGTATTTAATATCATAGTATTTTAGAAATAAAATATTTGTTTCATTGTGTTCATGATACTGAACATTGAGAGTTTACCAATAATGATATATTATTATTTAAACATAACGGTTATAAAAAATCTGTTAAATTGATGGGAATTAATATGATTAATGGAATTATGAAATATAAATAATTTTCAAAATCATTTATAATATATTTATTAATTATTTTTTAATCTGTACTAGATTATTAGTAAAGCCATTTTATTCATCAAAAACATATTTTGATAAAAAAATGATATTTATTGATTTAAAAATAATATAATTAATTTCACAAGATTTTAGAAAATATTTATGATTAAATGAAATTAAATATTGAAATTATAATTTCAAACTTTTTATATGGTGAAATTTTGACAGTTGTTTGAAAAGAAAGATTATTAAATGAATAGTAAAAAGTACTTATTTTTATTTTATATTATGATGGTCAATTATATAAAAGGTAAAATTATGTTTTGGATTATTTTTAGGTTTTAATTAGTCAATTTTAATTAAATTTATGAATTTATTAATTTTTAAATTATTTTTACATTTGAATAATGTAAATAATAAGATTAACATTAAAATATTCATTTGTCAAAAATTATTCTTCATTACATGTTGCCGATTTCATATAAAATTAATTGATCAAAATATTATGTTATGAATTTTGAAAATTTTATGAAATATTTTTCTTATGGAGGTAAAAATTATATTAATTGGTCCCTCTTTATTTTTTTTCAATATTAATAGTAATAATTTTTAAATAGTTGATACCATTTTTAAGGTGAAATAAGGTAATTAAGGATCAAAGCACTATGATAGAGAATATAAAATTTTCCTAAAACCTTCCCAATTATTTTTGGATAAATTAAGTCCTCCCAATAACACCTAAGGTTATAAATTTATCTAGTTAATGGACACAGTTCCAGGGAAAAGAAATTAATATTCTTAAAATCAAATAAAGTAATTAAATATCATATTCTTATTTATAAAAAAGGATAATATTTTTAATATGGGGATAAAGTGAAAGTGTATTCGTCTATATATATTATTTAGGAATATAAATGACCTAAATATATCATGGTAATTTATTTTTAATTTGTATGGGATTAATGAAGTATATTTAATGATCACACAATCTAGATACATTATTTATATTAATGCTGGAAATATAAAATAAATGTTATTAAAGATATTAAAATAAAATGAATTTGAGATTATAAATTTGATAAATGATTTTAAAGATTTACTTAACATGTTAGGGATATAATTATATATATTTTTTCTAATATATTATTATTATTATTATTATTTTTAAAAGGCAATGTAATGAATATTTTCTTAATTGACATTGATGATAATTTCAAATAATAGTATTTTAATAAATGACATAAAATTCCACAAAAAATTAAATTCGTTATAATTAATGGGATAATAGTTATAATATTATACATGAATCATTTATGGGTAGTTTTCATTTTATAGTAACTATACAAACCCTCAAAAAGTAAAAATATATATTTTTATAGTAAGAGTTAAATAAATTTAATAGGGGTTAAAATGAAAATATCAGAGTATAATAATGACATAATCTTAAAAAAAATATTAGATTAATATTATTCCACATATATCACCTTACTGTCTAATTTAATATGTTTAATGGACAGTTGTCATGGAAATGATATATATATATATATATATATTATTTAAATCAAAGATAATTACAATATACCACTCCCTTGGTATTTAATATCTGTTATGTGTCCACATAGGGATAGGATGAATTAATGAATGAAAAATTTTAAATATTATTAATAATTGTTTTATTTTTATTATATAACTCATTATTAATTTTTAGAAAATATTTAATCATTTTAAATTCTTTTGAATTACTAATGTAATATTTATTTATTAAAAACAAAATTTCCATTGGAATTTTTTATTTTTGTATAATTGGAAGGGGTTAATGTGTGAAATGTTTTTTCTATATCTATGTTACCTATTAAAAAGTTTCAAATGTATTATATTGTACTTTCCTATTTTTTTATATGCATTTTAAGAAAGTTTAACTGAATAGTAAAAAATTGACATTAATGAAAATTTATTAAAATAACATTTTATTAAATTATTTAAAATATAATAAGTATACTGAAGAAGTAATAAGTATTTCGGATAAGTTTAGGAATTTAATAAATTGACTATTTATGGAATTTTTATTCTATATAATTAATAATTATAGTCATTAAATTTTTAAAAATATTTTATAGTAGTTAAAAAATGGATTATAAAGGTTAATAAAAATGAAAATGTTTAAACTAATAAAAAAACAAGAATAAATTATATTTGATGATGTGATTAAAATATTTTATTATCTTATCATTTAATACATGTCCATTTTAGGGTGCTTGGCTAGTAAATGAATTTATTACAATTTATGGAATTGAGAAATTTTAGAAATTCCACTCACCAAAATTATAAAAGGACACCTCCTTAGTAAATTTATCTACATAACATTGAGACTTACAGGTCGACCATACCATAAAAATTTACATGTTCAAATTAACAAAACAAATTTTAGAGTTTATTTTAGTCTCAAAATTAAATCCATAGTTCTCTTTAAGGGATATCCAAATGAGAGGTTTTGATGAATAGGTAATCGCTTTAACCAAACACATTTTTTTCATACTCTTACTTAATTCAAAAAAATATATGTTGTTTATCATAAAATAACAAAATATGTATCCTAAATACTATGAAATGTTATTATAAATATAAAATAACTATAACACACCATATTTTTCATCAAATTAGAAGTGAATGTGTCTCTCGTCCGTACATACTCCTTACCATCGTCATATAGTGATACAATTCATTTTTCATCACCATATATTATAGATGGGTATTATTTTGGGTTTATTGATCATGTATTATATATTATAAAGTAATAAATATGAAAATATGAAAAAAATTACCTTTATTTCTTTTTGTTAATTGAAAAATGAAAATGTTGTTGACAAATATGTACGACCTATCATCTCTAGGAATAATGTAATTCATGTTACAATTTAGAATTTATATGAATTAATATAAATATGAATATAATTATAATATAAATTTTATACCACCAATAATAATATTTAAATGAAGAGAAAATGTTAAATCTATACGAACCAAGAATGTGAAACCTCTAAAATCTTGGAAAATAATAGATTTTTCACCTAGTATAGTAATTTTAATAAAAAAAATTTAATAGAAATATGATACGATGTTATAAATAAATCATAAAAATTATGATATATATATATAGTTATGGATTAAATATTTAATAAATCCCTCTTTATTATACATGTTTTTATAACATTAACGTAGATAGTATATACCTGAGATAATGAAATTCCTAACTATATTTTTGATTCATTAGGTTAAATTAATATTTCATTGATTATGTCACTATATGATTATGTGGGTAACGTATATTGAATATATTATATTATATTTACATACATTTTATTTTTATTTATAGTGAATACACATAATCTATTCATTTTATTAATTCTCACATTAATGTTATGATAATTTTAAGGGGATTTTTTGTCTCAATTTTATTTTTTGCGATACCTAAGCCAAATTCACAACATGTTTATTTATTGTGGTGTATATAATAACCAATGATGAAATATATAATCATAATACATAATTTAATGGGTTTTTTTGTTTCAAATTGATGATCTCTCTTTCATGGTATTTAATGTTCAAAAGCTACCAAATCGATATTATAACCTTGTCTCAATTTCCTTATTTGAGAAACATGTTATTTTATTAACCTATGTTTTTTTAAAAGGGGTAAATACTACCATTTCACATGATGTATCATAAATATAGTTATTTTCATTATATTATATGTTTTATGTATTATTATTTTCTCTTCAGTCTAAAAACTGATTCATTCAACATTCATGTTTTGGAAAAATGATCTAAAAAATGGTTTTAAATGAAATATTTATAATTTTCCTGAAAAATAATTTAAATTATATTTAAGTTGGTTTTAAATGTTTTATTATATTTTTTTAATGATTTTTTCAATGGGAACATTTTCCAAAAAAATTTATATTTAAATTTTTTTTCAAAATGAAAATGTTATTTTTATTATGAAATGTTTTTAAAAGGGTCATACAAAATTATTTTCCATATTTTCTTACATATGTTGGTGTAATTGATTCCTTACTAGGGATATTATACAAGGATAACATTCATATTCATTCTCTGAATAGTTTATGTTTATGATGGTATTTTATTTAGTAATTCTATTTGTATTTTATGGGTTATGATTTGATAAAATGTTTATGAAATCAAATTATTTTTTATTTATATGATTTCATTAATGATTTATATTCATGTTTCTCAAAAAATTTTGATTTTAATTTGGTGACTTTTGGGTCATATATATCCATCCAACTCATTAGGTAATGGTTTATATCTCATGAGATATATATGACTCGAATGGGTAGTGAACAAGGTATAGTAATATAGGGATGGAATGAGAAGTTAAATCTATTCAATAAAGGGCATTGTATAATATTATGGTATTGGATGTGATCAATGACTAATATGGAATTTATTTTATTCGATTATGTGTATTCAAAAATTCCATTGCTTATGTTATTCTCTCATGGATCTTGTTCATTAACTATTTAATGAATCCAATAATAAATACCATGATTTTTTATTCCAAGATTCATGATTTTTATCATTGATATACATGGTGTAATATTCCAATTTTATGATCTTGATCACTTACCTTTATTCTTCTCTTAATCAATCATACCATCATGGGTTTATATCTCTTATGATTACCACTACTATAAATTCTAGCTCACCCTTTTATTATTTTACTTTTTCCCTTTTTTGAGAAAAGATGTTAAATGAGATTTCATATTAGGTTATAACATGAATGTTGATAATAAACTATTGTGAAATAAAAAACAGTGTATAGTGGGATATAATTTTTATTTTTATGTAAATATTTTTTATGAACACATGTGGTTATGAGTTTTTCATAATTACATAAACACTATATTGAAAATGGGGTTAGGCATGTCTATAATCTAATATTTTGACCTGAAGTTGTATGTTTTATTTGATAGAAAAAAATATGTCACATTTATAAAAACTAGGTATTTAGTAGAAGATCTGGAAGAGAAGATTATTAGATATTACTCAAATACATAATATGTGTTCCCTTATAGGATTTGTCTATGTAGACATCACATAGTTTAGTGATGGCATTCATGATTGTGGGAATAATGTATTTTATTAGATCAATTAATTAGTAGTACAATGTGGTCCTGATTATCGTGATTTCTATGAGAGATCTATTCCAATAAGTTCTTATTTTGAGGAGGTGACATCCCATTTTTATATTAATTTTATAGGGTGAAATCATTATGTGTAATTTTTACATATTAGAATTTTCTAATTGAGTGTTGTATTATGTATATTATATAGTTCAAGAATTTGTAGTATAGTTTGGTAATTTATTTATATATTGTATATATCTGATGGATTAATCATGTTTCTATGGGTTGAATATTTGTTTATGGATGACATAGGCTATGTCAACCCGTATATTTTATGTTTTTGTTGTGCTAGATTTCTGTCACTAGCATATTGAAGGTGGGATTTGGGTCGTAAACACATGTATTCCAAGCCCATGTGGGTCCCATATGGTTTAGGTGTTGTAAATACATTTTAATTAAATAATAAGACATAATTTAATGGATTTTTTATTTTGGGGAAAACAAAATCATAAAAATAAAATTGAAAAATATACATGGAGCAAATTATGTGGTTATGGTATAATGTTACATTATATGTTTATATTTCAACACAATTCTATTCCATCACAATTTAATGATATCCTTCACCTAATGAATTGAAAAAAGTCTCAATTTATCATTCCCTTACTCTCCATCCTGCTATAATATAAAATTATATATATCATCCAAATATTAACAAACATGGATATTACATCATTTTATATTAATATTAAGAACATTAATAAATCATATGAATGAATAACATAATTATTCAGTGTCATTTGTAACATGTAACATAATATTCTTTGTTGGAGAAAGATTATTAGAATCTCCAATAATGATATCCCCCTCTAATTCCCTTAATAAAAACATTTTTCATAACATATGGAAAGTAAACATAGTAAAATGTCAGCTCATATGACCAATGAGGTGAAATAATAGATATATATAAGCCTAACATTAACATATGGGAATTAGAACATGATACTCACATTTTAATATAATACAATGTATATAACATATCAGACACATGATATATGACATACAAATAGGTACTCCAAAATACATAAATTAAATCATAAAATAGGAATAAGACATTAAATTTTAAAATGACACAAAAATAGGGAAAATCATTCCCTATATGTCAAGGCTCATTTCCAAAACATAACTTGGCACTTTATAGGGGATACACATACTTGGAGGGACACAACCCATCCCTATTCATTGCCCATTCCTTTATATGGATAATTCAACACCTTTAAACCATAGTGTAGTTGAAAATACCTTTTTCCCATTATGGATTAGGGTTCACCTATTTCACATTGTGGATAAGGACATACCCATTTTCAATTGTGGATTTGGACGCCCAAGATTTACATTATGGAACACGACACACTTGTTTCCCATTGTGGATCAATCCCATCAACTTGTAGACCATCTTTATCTCATGATATATAAATCATTACCAAGTGAAATTGAGTGAGATATATGGCCCACCCATGACAAAATTGAATCATACATATGTGTTCCATATGGAAAACATTCACTATATAATATCCCGTGATATAAAATAGGTATCATATATATTCCCACATATAAAAAACTGTATTAAAGATATATTCTTCATAATAATTTCATCATTTCAAATCCCATGACAAGAAGCGGTCTACATAAGCATTTTAAAAAGCTATAGACCGTGGAATAGAAACTGGTTTCAAACCTAACTTTTAAACTTGTACATAATAAATTCAAAGAATAAATAATAATTGTATCATTGTATAATATCCCTAGTAAATCATACACTATATAAAATTATTTCATCTTAGATGGAGATGGATTTTTATAGATCACTTGGATCATTTATTAAAGAAAATAACCTTTATTTGAAAAGAAATTATTAGTTAATAAAATATTTTTAAAAACCAGTTATATTTAAAAAGTTTTTTAAAACATATGATTTAATATTTAAAAATAATTTAAAACATATATTAATGATAATATCCTTAATTCGATGAAAAAATAATTTGTAATCACAAAATAATGGGAAAATATTTTTCTTTGAAAATAAGCTTGAATACATATAGATAAATATTTAAAAACAATTTAACAAGAAATCAATTTGAAAATAATTTACATCAAAGTTATATTAAAATATAACTCAAAACAAATTATTAAAACATTTTTATAAAACATTGGTATTGAATAATAATGACTCTTTTACGAAAAAGTTATAAGGTCAGATTTTCATAATATAATTTTTTTAATTATTTAATGTTTCAAAGATTGGATAAATAGAACCATTACATATATATAATGAATATCCATATGAAAAATAAATTCATGATAACTATTTATCTATGGATCATAATATTTCATCAATGGAAGCATAATCAGAAATAAGCCTGATAAATGAATATATTGTAGAAATAATATTCTTGCACTTTGGTAACCAAGAATCATAATACCACATAAATAATACCATTAAATTAAGATTATAATATCCTCAAAATTATGAGATTCAGTATATAACATTCCAATGGGTATTATATACATCTCTTAAAATAATTTCATTGTATACCATTACATGTGTTTCAAAGAGGGAAAATTAAGACCCAATTACCTAAATGATTGTGAATCTTGTAAACTATAAAGAAAATGAAAGAGAGATAATTAAATTGATATACGTCTAATCATATTTTCAAGGAAAATAATCATATAATACATTAATGGTATGTGTCCCGATTAGTCCTCGGGGCCCGTGCTATGACTACCCCAAGCCCGCCATCCATAGGCCAGGGGCTGGCGACTAGCACCAAAGGCGTAAATCCCAATAAAAGGGAAGGAATTTCCTTTAAATAAGTACAAAAACACATCATAGTATGCATGTGAATAACAACTAAGTAAAACTATGTACAAAAGTAAGTGCTGGAAAGTAAATGGACCAGTATTCAAACCCAAATGAAAGTACAGTACAACTGAGAAAAGTAAAGTACAACAGCTGAAAAGTAAAGCAGCAACCACCGAGTCGTCCTCTGGAAACCCCACATGAAGGGTGGGTATAGATGGTTTCCTCAGATCCTCGAGTCCATCTGTCCGCTCCGTGTACATCCAGCCTGATAGTCCACCTCAGGATACCTTCCCGCTCCACAAGCCTCAAACACGATCAATGATGTTCATCGTCTAAAAGCAACACAACCTAGTGCGGGCATAGCCCGTGCAGGGGTGAGTATACGATACTCAGTAGGGACCCCGATACCCCTGAAGGTCTACCAGAATCCATGAATGATAAAACAAAAATGAAGGATAAAATCACAAAGTATCAACTGAGTCTACTTAGGTAAATTCCCATAAATATACCTAATTCATCAATTATTGTTCTGCTCCAGCTATCGAGCCCATGAATAACACAGTACACACAGGAAATCACAACCCAGTCCACACAGGAAAGAAGTTAATCTCATCGATGATAATGATTGAAGATCAAGAATCATCTCACATAGGTATACTTCTCACGAAGAGGGGTGGAGATGATTAGATGTAGCCTCTGAATCATCTCCTCTGCTGAACCCACATAGGATACAAGTACAGAAGTCGTCATTGCCGAACCCACAAAGGATCCAAGTAGAGTAACCATCGCTGTCGAACCCACGTAGGATCCAAGTACAGTTGTAGTCACTGCTGAACCCATGGAGGATCCATGTACAGTCTTCCTCGCTGCCGAACCCATGTAGGATTCAAGTACAGTCGTCCTCACTGTCGAACCCACATAGGATCCAAGTACAGTCGTCATCATCGTCATAGTCACAGCCTTCTCTAGGTTTCCCACGCACAGCACGCTCGATTCCGGGAGGGTCTGCTCCACGAGCCAAGAGGGTCGATACATCAACTATCTCAAAGTCTAGTGTTGATGTATCACAATGTGCCGTCTCACCAATAATAACTCAAAACGATAGACGGCACGTCAATCAAACGCTCTGTCTGAGAGATATAGGCTTCTTCGTTCTAAGGACATGGTTTAAAATACGCTCCTTTCTAACCCAGCCGATATCCAATGATGTCCAAAACACACATAGATTATTGCAAAAGAACTGTCTCATTGAAAGGGTCCAAGTTCCGCAGACTGTGCGTCGATCGGACGCCCTGTCTTTAAGTTATTCCCGTTTAAGTGATTAAAAGGCCTGACCCGTTTAGCATAGTGGGCCAATGGGTTGGGTTAACCCAGTTTGAAAGGTCTAACCCAGCAGGGGTGTCAGATCGGTTCGAAGTAATACATAACTTTACCGGAAGGGGCGCGGCCCAGCCTGGCCTGGCGCGGCCTGGCTTGGCGCGGCCTGGCCTGGCACGGCTGAAGGCCGAGCGGGTTCCAGGGGGGCCCGGTTGTCCGCAAGGGAGGCGCCTAGCGGCGCCGCCCATTCCCAAATAGGTCGGCTATACCGGCCTGTCTTTTGCACACACAACCTACATGGGTGGGTCGCCGGTCTTCCAACGCGGCGCCCTCCTGGCGCAGCGGACCAGCTCCACCTGGCCGGCCGAAGGGCCGACAGGTTCTTCCACCGAAGCAGCCCACGATGCAGGTCGCGGTTCATCCCGCATAGCTGGTGCGATGGTACCGGCTTTCTTCACCATGATTCCGGCACGGCGCGACAACACCGTTCATTCAACACCTCTAGTTTCCAATTCCAAAAACAACAAGAAAATACAGAGGGTTGTCGGGTCGTGATTGTTCGTCTCGCGCCCTCTGCGTTAGGTGGTAACAATCGTCCAATGATGAACTAGGTTTCACAAAGCATAACGATCAAATTTATTCAAATAAAATTAGAACAATTCACCCTTCCTCGAAAAGAAGTTCGCTGTTGTCAAGTTCCGTGGATGACGACGTCTTTTTTGTCGTCGTCGGTGTGCACCCGAGAAAGTGACATCTCCTATTTTTTCCTCGATAGAAGAATAAAAGGCGAGTCGTCATTGGCGAGTTCCCACGTCGGCATATCCTACCTTGTCATGGAGGAAGAAGAGGACGAAGAAACTGGGTTTTTCGAGTCGATTTTATTTGTCGGAGAGTTGGCATTCTTCAACAAAGGAGATGAACCGTCTCTTCGAAACAGTTGAGCTCTCTCCAATTTCTTCCCCACACAAAAATTTCCAACCCAAATAATATAAGGCTTATCCTTATTTTATTTAATCATTGAAAGGAATCAAAATTTAAATTTCAACCAATAAATTAATTAATTGATTTCATTCATTTAATTGATTAAAGTGTGTTCGAAAGAGTTGTGACGGAGAGAGAGAGGAAGTGGAAAGGTTTCACAAGTTATGATGAGTTTACCTATTTAAGAGGGGGGTTTAGAAAGATTAGGTAAAATGAAAGGTTGGGTTTCATGTGGTCCCCACCTCACTTATATCCTTACATAGGTAGATAGGTGCTTGTGGGACCCACCCCAACTCCCCCATGTAGGATATAACCTCCCATGTTATAAAAAACATTGTTCCACAATTTTTATTCACTTCTTATTTAATCCACAATATTAAACTTCTCATCTCTTGCAAACGAAAATTTGGTAAAGCTCCCCTTAAGCAATTATCGTTGTTGCAAGTTCATCGCTTCCCTTGGATTTCAATTCTGAGCACCATTTAAAAAGATAGAAAATCCCACTTGTTCGTTTACTGAAAGTACCCGAGCTTAACTTTGGAAATTGATTGCGGGCACACCGGGCCTCGGAATCAGGTGCCGTCAAAAGCCATAGACTCATAAAATTACAATGTATTTATGAAAAAAAAATCATTGAAATTTACATGTCTTTACATTTCTCCCACCTCAGCGCTTAACATCCTCATAAAGCTATATCAGAAACTAGGGAAACAAATGAGGGTACTGTGCATGCATATGAGCCTCTCGCTCCCATTTACTCTCCTGGAGGTTCTCGTACTACCAACGAACGCGCACCAGAGGAATCGACCATCTACATAGGACCTGATCCCGTCGATCCTTGATCACCACTGGGACCTCCATGAATGTAGCTCCTTCATTGATGTCTAGCACCCTAGGATCATTGATGTTGGTCGGTCCATGCACGTATCTCCTCAACTGAGATACGTGGAAGACGTCATGCACCCCGTGCAACTGATGTGGAAGGGCTAGGTGGTAATCCACCTCGCCTACCCAGCTGAGGACCTGGAAATGTATGATGAAGTGTGGAGATAACTTGCCGCCCTGGCCAAATCTCTATAATCCACGTCAAGGTGATACAAGAAAAAAAAATGTGGTCTCCATACTCGAACTCCAGTGGTCTCCGCATCCTATCATCAATGGACTTATGTCTGCTCTGTGTAGTCCTCATCCACCCCTGCATGATCTTCACCTTCTCTTTCGTAGCTTGGACCATCTCTGGTCCTTCAAGTGATGACTCCCCAGGGTATGTCCAGCACAAATGTGATCTGCAAGGTTGGCTATATAGTACCTCGTACGGTGCCATCCTGATGGTAGAGTGGTAGCTGTTGTTGTATGCAAACTCCACCAGTGGTAGGTGATCCTCACAGCTGCGACCAATGAAAAGGACACATGCACGGAGCATGTCCCCAAGTGTCAGAATTATCCTCTCCATATGGCCATCCGTCTGAGGATGAAAGGCGGTGCTCATCTGTAGATGTGTCCCAAAAGCCTCATGTATCCCCTTCCAAAGCTAGGAAGTAAAGAGAGATTCTCAATCGGAGACGAAAGATGATGGGACACCATGAAGTCATAAGATCTCTTGAACGTAGAGGCATCCCATGCTCTCTACTAAGCCCTGCTCTCTGATCGGTAGGAAGTGGGCCGACCTGGTGAGTCGGTCTACAATCTCCCAAATGGAGTCGTGTCCTCTGGAAGTACGTGGGAGCCCCATCACGAATCCATGGATATCTCATCCCACTTCCACTCCGGAACCTTTAAGGGTTGTACCAAGCCTGCTGGTACTTGTTGCTCCGCCTTCACTTGCTGGCAAGTGAGGCATCGTGAAAAGATCTCTGCTTCAACTTTCATTATACCCAGCCACCAGTGTTGTCTTCTAATGTCCTAGTACATCTTCACCACTCTAGGACGTACCACAAGAGGGGATATGTGAATCTCCCTTAGCACTTCCTCCTGCATAGAAAATAGTACAATGGTACGTCCCCTGAAGAGGATGGTGTGCTCTCCTCCATCAAAAAATCCATCAGGCGCCTGCCCTATTGAAATATGAGCATGTCGGGTCTCACAATCATCATCCCCACGTTGTGCCTCTCTGACCTCCTGGAGGAGTTACTATGAGAGACTGAAGAAAGGTTGTTCCATCTCAAACCACAAAAGAACTTTTCAATGAGACTAGTTGCTCCATCACCTCTCTTAGTAGCTGGTTTCTCGATCTACTGTTGAGAGCATCAGATACTACCTTCCCCTTCCTAGGAGTATAGATTATCTAAAAGTTATAGTCCTGGAGGAACTCTAGCCATCGCCGTTGTCTCTGGTTTAGTTCCTTCTACGTTAAGATATACTTGAGACTCTGATGGTCATAATAGATTGTAAAGCGCTCGCCCATAAGATATTTCCACCACATCTTCAAGGAGAAGACTACTACTACTAACTACAAGTCATTGGTACCATAGTTCTTCTCATTTTGTCACAGATGACGAGAACCAGAGGTGATCAATGCTCGATCCTGCATCAGGACACACCTGAGTCTGGTCCCTAATGAGTTGTAGTAAACTACGTACCCTACTCCCTCTTCCGGTAGCCTCAAGGTGGGTGCTCTGGTCAACCTCTGTTGGCATCATTTTGGCCATACGAAGGGTTGCCCATCCTTTGTCAATGTTCTTCAAAGTTGAAAAGATTTCTCCTTTACCGAAAAATATAAATATGGTCTCATCACCTAGATGAACCACATCCCTTGCCTAATAAAGTCAATCCTGACATGAACAGTCCTAATTCATGCCATGGATGATGTCGTAAGGCCTCAGCACTGCTACCAAGAGATCCAACTGTTACACTCGCCTCCATGGGTTTAGTCACACTGTCGGAATCAATGTGTGGTCACTGGGTCTCCTCCAGTAGGAATCTCATATATGAGGGTCAAGTGAACGGTTTTTAACCGTAACCTCTTAGTATTATCATACAAAAGACAGGAAAGAGATTGTCACAATTTCAAGTGTCTTTTATTACTACAACTCAATGTACAAAGACACAAAGAAACACAGACAACAATGTTAACAAAGATAGAATAATTATGTACAAAGGCCTCTATGCCTAGAGTTAGTCCCACTCCTGTCCACCCGCTTCCAGAGTTGCATGATCATTTTCTTCAGCTACCTGAAGTTGTGCTCTCCCCTGTCAACATGTTATCAGTGGTTGGGGTGGACCTCCTGGTGGTGGTAGTGGTGGTAGAGCCACGAAGCGTCGTCCACCACCTGCTGCTCGACCTGCCCCCTGCCCCATCCGCCTGCTCCCCGAGGACCGCCATAGTGGAACCTCTACCTCTTCCTGGGTGGTCCCTCAACCGTCTTTTGCTCCTCTGCATGGCGGGTCGGGGAGTCACGAGCTATGTGGCCATGCCCGCCACATGCATAGCACGGTCTGCCTCTCGTATGATTGGCCCCGCTGCGTGTGCCCCGCACATCTGAGATTGGTATCCGGAGGTTTCCCACATGATTGACAGGTCTTCTTGGACCTCTGCGACATCTGTCTACTGCCTGCTGCAGAAGACTCCTCTATGTGTCACCCAGCGGTTGGCCTCGCTGCTAGCGTAGACTCAACAAGAAATCTCTCAACAAGAAGTGATCACTCCAGTACTCTTTATTATGATGGAATGCTGAGAGAGATCATCGAATCCCTAATCTCATTCCTCAGTCCCTGATCGGAGGTCCGAGCCGGAAAGAATGGGTCCAGTACCATGACTGTGGAGTAGCGCGAGAGGTCGGTAAATCTATCCGAGTACTGGACTACTGACATTCTACCCAGCCACAGTTGTAGTTACTCATGGATGTGCACCGCATGGAGGGTGGCTAGAACAAACTCCAAGCAGAAGAGGCTCTTGAAGTCCATCCAAAGTAGAGATGCCTCATCGTGCTCCTGAAGCATCAGGCTCCACCATCTACATGATGAAACGTGCAGTAGACTCGTGGAAAGGATCATCAAAAGATCTGCTAGTGTCCCTACCAATCTGAAGACTCGAACGATAGCCTCTATCCAATCCTCGGATTCATAATGGTCCGTCTCTCCAAAGAACTTGGGCATCCTCTGTCTTTGAAACTCTTCCAGCGCACTCAGGCGACGTGCACTCTCCGCTGCTTGGGCTGGTGGTATCGGTGGCCCAGTGGGTAGGGGTACCACTGGTGCCTTTGCTGTAATGGGGCCCTTCACCAAGGCCTCGTCGCTCGGTGGGCTGCCATCTCGCAGAAAGCTCAGAACCCTAGCTGGATGCCTTCATGGGGCCATCCTGAAAAGTAACAGGTGTGCCACGGTTAATATAGTATACCTGGTGAGCTGACAAAATGTAAAAACGAAGAAAACTTTTGAAACACACATGCAATCAGTGTTTTCAAGCACTGAGTGGGAAATCAGAAGTCAAGGTCATGGTGTATGGATACGTCAGTCACCGCACCAACACTTGACTCCCTGGACTGAAAACCACACACAATACTCTTAACACTATTGCTTCACATAATAAATTATCAATGCCATGAGTTTTGCGGTAGAACCGACTCCTTCGATACCAATTTGTCACGACCTGTCCTAGGGGATTGTGCTATGACTACCTCAAGCCCGCCTTCCATAGGCCAGGGACTGGAGAATATCCCCAAAGGCATAAATCCTGATAAAGGGAAGGCATTGCCTTTATATAAGTAAAAAAACACATCAGAGTACGCAAGTGAATTAAGCACTAAGTAAAACGGAGTATAAAAGTTAGTGCTGGAATGTAAATGGGCCAGTATACAAACCCAACTGAAAGCACAGTACAACTGAGAAAATTAAAGTACAATAGCTGAAAAGTAAAGCAACAACCACTGAGTCGTCCTCCATAAACCCCACATGAAGGGTGGGTACAGATGGTCACCTCAGCTCCGTGAGTCTGTCTGTCCACTCTGTGGACGTCCTGCCTGATAAATCACCTCCAGATATCTTCCCGCTCCACAAGCCTCAACCACGATCAGTGCTCTCTATCATCTGTAACCATCACAATGTAGTGCGGGCATAGCCCGTGCAGGGGTGAGTATACGATACTCAGTAGGGACCCCGAGACCCCAGAAGGTCTCCTAGAATCCATGAAGGATAAATCACAAAGGAAGGATATAATCATGAATTATCAACCGACTCTACTTAGGTATATTCCCATACATATACCTATGTCATCAATTACTATTTGGATTCAACTCTCGAGCCCATGCACAACACAGTTCTCACAGGAAAGCACAACCCAGTCCACACAGGAAAGATGTAAATCACATTGATGATAATGTTGGAAGATCAAGACTCACCTCACATAGGTATACTTATCACGAAGAGGGGTGGAGATGATTAGATTTAGCCTCTAAATCATCTCCTCTACCGAACTCATGTAGGATCTAAGTACAGAAGTCATCGCTGCCGAACCCACGTAGGATCCAAGTACAGAAACCATCGTTGTCGATCCCACGTAGGATCCATGTACCATCGTCATCACTGCCAAACCCACGGAGGATCCAAGTACAGTCTTCCTCGATGCCGAACCCACGTAGGATCCATGTATAGTCGCCTTCGCTGCCGAACCCACGTAGGATCCAAGTACAGTCATCATCGTCATCGGAGTTGCAGCTAGCTCCAGGGTTCCTGCACACAGCACGCTCGATTCCGGGAGGATCTGCTCCATTATCCAAGAGGTTTGAAACATTAATTGTCACAAAGTCCAGAGTTGATGTATCCCAATGTTCCATATCGTCAATAGGAACTCAATGTGGTAGACGACACGTCAATCGGGCACCCAGTATGAGAGATATAGGCTTTTCCGTTCCGGGGGCCCAGTTAGAAATTCGCTCATTTCTAACCCATCCAATATCCAAAGCTGTCCAGAACTCACATAGAGTATCGCAAAAGAACCAGCTCGTCGAAAGGGTTCTAGTGGCAGAGACGACGCATTGATCGGATGTGCGGTCTTTATGTTATTCTTGTTTAAGTGATTAAAAGGCCCGACCCGTTTAGCCTAGTGGGCCGACGGGTTGGGTTAACCCAGTTTCACTGGTTCGACCCAGCAGGGGTGTCAGACCAGTTCGAAGGAATACAAAACTCAGCCCGAAGGGGGCACAGACCAACCCGAAGTGGCGCGGACCGGCCCGAAAAGGTGTGGCCCGGCCCGTTGAGGTGCGGCCGGGCCCGGCCTGGCGCGGCCTGACTCTACCCGGATCAGCCTGGCCCAGTGAGGCTCAGATCGGCCTGGTCCGACTCATACTGGGTGGGCACACGGCCCGGATTGCTTGGACGACTGTCCGAGCAGATTGGCATAAGGTTGAGCTGCTTCCAAGGGGGGTTGGGGGGTGGGGTTATCCGCACCGGCGGCACCTAGCAGCACCGCCCTTTCCCAAACCGGTTGGTGAGACCGGCCAGTCTTCTGCGCATGCAACCCGTATGGGCGGGCCACCGGTCTTCCATCGCAGTGCCCTCATGGTGCTGTGTACCGGCTCCACCCGTCCGGCCGACGGGCCGACCGGTGCTTCCACCATTTGGGCCCGCCGACATTCATTACCATGTTTCCACCACGGCATAATGACACTTTTCATTCTCCACCTATGGTTTCCAACTCAAAAAAGATCCGGAAAAGACAAAGGGTCATCGGGACGTGTTTGTTCGGACCGCACTCTCCGCGTTAGCCAGTAACAGTCGACCGAAGATGAACAAGGTTTCACGAATCACAACGAACAAATTTATTGAAATAAAATGGGAGCAATTCACCCTACCTTGAAAAGAAGTTCACGGTTTTCAAGAACCATGGATGACGACGTCGTTTCCGTTGTCTTTAGTGTGCACCCGAGTAAGTGACATCTCGCCTTTTATCATGGAGAGAAGAATAGAAGGCAAGTCTTGATTGGCGAGTTCCAGTGTCGGCGTCTCCTCCCTTGTCGCAGAGGAAGAAGAGGACAGAGAAACCGAGTTCGCCAAGTCGATTTTCTTCATCGGAGAGTTGGTGTTCTTCAACAAAGGAGTTGAATTGTTCTTCGAAACTCAAGAGCTCTCTCTAATTTCTTCCCAACACAACAATTGCCATCCCAAATAAAATAAGCCGTATCCTTATTTTATTTAATCTTTCCAATCATTCAAAATATATATTTCAAACACTAAATTAATTAATTTACATTGTTCAATTAATTTATTAAAGTGTGTTGGAAAGAGTTATGAGGTAGAGAGAGAGGAAGTGGAAAGGTTTCAAAAGTTATGAGGAGTTTACAAATTTAAGAGGGGGGTTAAGAAGTTTACGAAAAATGAAAGGTTGGGGCTTGTGTGGGCCCCACCTCACTAATATCCTTACATGGGTAGTTATGTGATTGTGGGTCCCACCCCAACTCCCCCATGTAGGATATAACCACCCTTGATATAAAATAAAATTTTTTTTCCACAATTTTATTCAATTGTTATTTAATCAACAAATTTTAACTTCTCATCCCGTGCAAATACAAATGCGGTAATGGTCCCATTAAGAAATTATCGGCATTGCAAATTCATTGGCGCCCTTAGATTTCAATTCCAATCACCGGTTCAAAAGATAAAAAATCTCCCTCGTTTGTTTAGAGAATATACTCAAGCTTATCTTCAGAAATTGATTCCGGGCACACCGGGCCTCAGAATCCAGTGCCGTCAGAAGCCATAGACTCGTAAAATTACAAAGTATTTATGAAAATACTTTTCTTGAAATTTCCTGGTCTTTAAAGTATGTATACACAAAAAAACAGAATATTGTGGTGGATATGGAATAAGTATCGAATAATTTAATTTAATACTTGAAACCCCCTTACATTAATTCTTGAAATCCATTATTCACATTAAAAACTCATGTATAGAAAATAAAACATTATTATATGTATTTGGTATAACAATATTAATTAATATAATACCATATATGATTTAAATATGAATATATGTTTCTCTTTTATTAAAGATTCCACGTTAATTTTACATTTCAAGAAATAACTACATTTTTTCATAAATGTTTTGACTTGTTATTCTTCATTCTCTTACCTAGGAAATGACTTAAATATTTATAGAATGTAAAAAAATGTTATTTATTTCAAATATATTAAATTTTTATTTATTTATAATAATCTATTACTTATAGATATATGAAATGAAATACCATATTTATATAGAGGATATGTCGTACGTATGCATGAACATTATTTCCTTTTTTTATCATATTGAAAGAAAGGAATGGAAATGATATAAACACATACCGAGATATATATATATATATATAATCATTATATTTTAATTATTATGTCATATATATAACATATTTTTAATAAATATGTCCTTAATACATTACATGTAATCTGTGAAGGAATCAAATCGCATTAATGAGGCGGTAGTCCATCCCTCCATAAAATATGTTATCATTTTCCCAAAAAATGTAATGCATGAAGGTTTGTGTTATATAATATTTCTAAATTCATAGAGCCATCATCAAAATCATAGATATAAAATATGAATAATGTTCATCATTATTACCACTTCCTTGGGTAACTGATTTTGGTTTGCAACACTGATCCTCCTTGGATTGAGTTATATCAAAATGAAGGCTTCTATGATTGAAAGAGTGGTTTCATTTATATTCTATTAGAATGGTATGAAGGAGAATAATTGATTTATAAGTGTCAATATTAGAGGAAATTTGGTGGCCATTTATAAGGACCCATCCTTATACAATACATAATCGTAAATTAAGTTAATAATTCACAATGGGAACCGTTTCAAGTTTATAGTTTAAGAGAATTACGCCATATCTATTACATTACATCTCAAAAATTTCAATGTAGAAACTTTAACTCAATATCCATATTTTAATAAAATAAAAACACTTGAAAAATAGTATTTTCTAGTTTTATATTTTAGATGGTGTAACTTTTCCATTATCCAATCCTTGACCCTATTCATATTTATGTAATGTGAAAAACAATTAAAAAAACATGGGATGAGCATAAAAATCTCAGTAACGATAGTAGAATAATGAAAGAAAACATTAGTCCATCAATACATAAAATCTAATGAAATCATACTTTTCAATAATTAACATACCACATTAGTTCATTAGATCTATGAATAAAAAATATTAATCCTAAATCATAATGGAAACTTTTTTCATCTATATCATACTTACATTGTATCTTTCTCATCTACATACAGAGTTACACTTGGAACACCCAACATAGTATATTCCCCAAATATATTTGGAGAAACATTAATGTTTACCACCATCATGTTACCAAATTCTTTGGAGAGCTATCATGGGCTCACCCACCCTAGGTTTATCATAGAACCACCCGTATACATAAACAATGCTTAAGACAATAACGTATTCATCACATATAAAAAAAACATAAATAAAGATAAAATTTCTACATTTCAATAACAATATATAATTTCATGATATTTAAATAATCAATCCATTCTGAAAACCATTTTATATAAGAAAATACGTAAAAAGATAATATGGTATTTATTTTCCTTTTACAAAACACTTTGTCTTGTAGAGGTATCCAATGATCAAATAATACTCGCGGCGGCGGAATGGTTGTTGGAACCACATATGTTAAAATGAAACATTCCTTTTTCCGGTTATGTAAATGATTCTTATAAAAATATTCCCTTTTAATTTAATTAAGAGACAAAGGGGTTTATACACCGTATAAAATAAATTTGTGTATAAATCAAAATACGCCTTAATGAATGGAGATTGAGACGAAGTCTCATACCTCATTTTTGACTTGACTCATTTGTTCTTTAATCATTTGAATATAAAAATTTAATTTCAACTTTCATAAGAATATTTTTCATTATTATTATTCCTTTTATATTACTTTTTACCTTGTTATAATCATAAAAAATTCATTTATGTTAATAATGGTTGTTTTGTCGATATTTGGTACATGATTCAAAAATGAACTTCCTATAATTAAAAGTTGTTCTTGTGGTAAAAAGTTAATTATCTCTAGAATGATATTAATTACATAGATATCATATATATCATATATATCTAATTTATATATGTATTTATAATAGTGTATAACATTTGGAGATATGAAAAGAAATGCACCATTCATGGAGACGGTAAGACGTACGTACGCATGAACGCTGGTTTCATTTCAATTTTATATTTAATGGATTGAAAACATAATGATACATAGGTATATTATAATTCCAGTATAATGTAATATACAATTTCATTAATCTGTCCTTTAAACGTTCCATGAGTGGAATGAACGAGTCATATCACTTTGAGGGGACAATAATCTTGAATTCCTCGAATGAAATTATCATACTTTCCCATTTTGGAAACAATAAAATTATGAAATAAATGAAATATATAGAATCATACAGAAAATTTACATATAATATATATCACATATAAATATAGTTCCATCATAATGGACAAAATGAGAGGCTGTATGAGATAATCAAACAATCATCGTTTCATGATGCATCAATTCTCCGTACATAGAAACAGTATGATCTGATCCATTAGATACCGGTTTCCGTAAGTGTAGTTTTAATACATGTCAAAATAAAAATACAAGTATATTTAATATAATATTTTATTATAAAATAATGTATTTTAGTGATTTTAGGGGGTTTGAGAATTAAAATAAAAGAAGAGAACTTGTGGGAAGACATTACCTTTAAATTGGGTAACTCTCTTTGTTTTGAAACAAAAGGCTTTCTTAAATTGCCTTATTACTTGGTTAGTGTTTCTTGGAGGAACATAATAATCTTTAGAGATAATTTAGGTATAGTTTGGGTGATCCAATGGGTCTTGAGATGTGTGATTAAGGGATATATGTGATGGATTTTTATAAGGGGGAGGAGGGGTTCATTAGGAATATTAGGAAATATTATTTTATTATATGATTATTATTATTTTCTAAAAGTAAAAAACTTATTTAATTCAAATATAAGTTTTATATAAGTATAAATAAAATTATCCAATAAGAATTTGACAGGTTATAGATATTTTTTAATCCGTATATTGTTTATTTAACCGTTTGTCAACTTATTTATCTTTCACCATGTCCTCTTATATATTCATACAATATGGTAAATATATTTACAATAAAATTCAAAGAAACCCAAAATTCATCATTAATGACATTTTTAATATAATATATTATATTTTTTCTATTATTATATTTTAGGACTATTTTGTCATTTAATAAAAGAATGATTTATTTAAAAATATTTTATATCAATTTTAATACTATTCATATAATGAGTTTTTTAAAAATCTAAACCATCTTGTACATTCAAAAAACCTTCAATATTTCAAAGATTACAAGTCATCATAAATAATAAAAAAAATTTATGGCATAAAAAGAATCAAAATAAATTTATTTTAATATTTATAATATCATTTATTAGAATCCATTATTAATGAAGAAATTATTGTATCACCATTGTGTCATTATTAAATTTTTTATGTAAAGTATAATAATTATAAATAAAATACCATGATGTATGAAATATTATTATATTTAAAAATATGATTTATATCCAAATAAAAAACTTATATAACCGTAGGTAAAATTTTATTTACTAAAAGATATATGTTTATGTCATTTTTTCCTTTACATTAAATTAATTAATATAATGGGTCATTATCACTCTCATGTGGCTCCACGGGGACCCAAAAGCTAACCAAGGATACCAATAGTCAGAAATATCTGATAAAATAGGGTTACAAAAAGTGTAAGGGTAATTTAATGTTAATATAATATTATTTTTTACCCTTATTTATCAGATTTACCCTTTAACTGTGGTAAATAAAATATTTACTGAAATAAAAATTCATAATATCAAGAAATAAAATATAACAATTTATAAAATATGGAACTCCTAATTCCAAATATGGAATGTGTTTTTTCAAATTCAAAACACATTTGTGGGTTAAATTAATTAAAAATAAATTTTTCTGGGAAAAAAGCATATTTTTAAGAAACAATAAATATCAAAATATTAACACTATTTAATGTTCAATTTCAAAGTGAAATTACATTCAATGACCAACATTTTATTAATTATTAAAACTAAAACCTAATTACAATTTAAAACCAATTATATGAAAATATAACCATATAAATAAAGTAGAAAAAAGGTAGTTTTGAATTAAAATGTGGTAATTTTCATGATTTATTACAAAAATTAACTTTATCAGAAAAATACCAATAATTTACCCAAAGTGATTTTTGATGTTCAGATTTTAAAAAAATTGATTTTGTCAAATAGGACATATTAAGGTTAAAGACTAGATTTATTAAATGGGTTAACCATTAAAAGGTGATAAAACAACATTTTAATGAATATTATAGTATTTATGTTTAAAATATGATTATTTCTTATTTTAAGCCCTAACATTTATGGGATAAATTTTTAAAAAAATTAACAAACAATTATAATCTCATTTTAGTTAGTTCTACTCATTCCCGCCAATATAACAGCTAGGCATTAACTACTATTTGATATAATATTATTATATTATTATTTTTCAATATAACTCAATGTTTTGTAAAACGTATGTTTTCAAAGAAACATGTTGTAGCGTGTCGGGTATGCCATCAAAAAATGCATCCCCTTTAATGTAAAATTAATATTAAATTCACAGATTTTAATAAATATGAAAATTTCTTATACTTTATTTACCTGGGATGTTACATCCTTCCCCACTTTTGAATATTGTGTCCTCACAATTTGATTGACTTATCAAATAAATGGAGTTATTTATTCCTCATAGTATTCTCAGATTCCGAGGTTGCCTCTTCAACCATATGGGTTTTCCACAAAACCATAACTTGTTGGATTACCTTATTCTGCAACGCTTTCTCTCTCCATTCAATAATTTGTACTGATTATTCCTTATAAGAAAGATTATCTTCCAACAGAACTACCACTAGACTCAAAACATGATATGAGTCAGGCCTATATGTTCTCAACATAGTAACATGACAATCATTATGTACCAGAGATAAACTTGGAGGAAAAGTAACTCTGTACACAACTGATCCAACTTTCTCTAGGATTTCATAGGGTCAAATGAACCTCAGACTCATATTTCCCTTCTTTCCAAAATGCATCACACTTTTTCATGGAGAAACATTAAGAATGACATGATCACCTTCCTCAAAAATATCCTTCATCTAGTTTCCACATAAATTTCCTACTTGATCTCTTCTATTCTCATGTTCTTCTGAATTAACGGAAATTATTTTTCCATCTCTTCTACTAATTCTGGTCCCATCATTTACTTTCACCTACATAATCCCAAAAAATATGGAGTTCAACATCTCTTTCCCAACAATGCCTCAAATGGTTCTATATGTATACCGGACTAAAAATTGTTATTATAAAGAAATTTAATCAAATAATGATTATAGTCCCAAATTACCTGGTAATATATTGAGAAAATAGATAGAATATCTTCTAATGTTTGAATTGTTCATTCGAACTGGCATCTGGACGAGAATAAAAAGCTACACTAAAATTTATTTCAGTACCCAATGACTTCTGAAGGCCTCTCCAAAAGTTAGAAGTAAACCCAGGATCACGATCAAATACAATGGAGAGGGGAACACCATGAAACATGGCTATCTATTTAACATATAACCAAGAAAGTTGATATAGAGACAAAGTGTCTAGAATAGGAAGAAAATGGGAATATTTATTCAATCGATCAGTAATAACTTACATTTCATTGTTACTTCAAGATGTTTTCGGTAATCCCAAAACAAATTCCATGGATGTATTTTCCCATATCCACTATGGCCCTGGTAAAGGCCGAATCATCTCATTTGGTAACTCTCTCTCTACTTTAACCTGTTTACAATTCAAACACTTCATAGTAATGTCATTAATATCTCTATTCTTTACATCCCACCAGTAATACTCCCGAAAACACTATAGTTCTTAGTACTTCCAGGATGAACAAAAAATTTAAAACTATGAGCTTCACGTAATAACTCTGTCTTCAACTGTGACTCACAGAGAACACATAATCTCTACCCTATCCTAAAAAACAATCATTATCAATGTTAAATTTAGGTACGATACCCTTATAAACTGAGTTTAACTTTTTTTTAAACTCACTGTCTTCCTTCTGCGATTGCTTAATATTGTCTGATAGAGATGATTTCATTGACACTTGAAACAAAATAGAGTAATTCCTTGAACCAACAATGTTTATGAAATTTTTTATCAAATCATTAATCAATGGATATTGTTCCAAATGTATCATGGTTAATGGATCATTACTCTTTTGACTCTAAGAATCACCCACATTATTTTCCATTCCCAGATGGTCATGGATCATGCGATCATAATCCATGATTAATTACAGCCATCTTATTTGCCTAATGTTCAATTATTTCTGAGTAAATATATACCCCAATCTATTCTGGTTAGAATGTATTTATCAATTTACTCCATAAAGATGATGCCTACAAATTTTTAAAACAAAGAAACAATAGCTAATTCTAAATAATGTGTAAGGTAATTTAACTCGTGTGGTTTCAACTAAGGTGACGAAAAAGAAATTACATGATCATTATTCATTAGAACACAACCATGTCCTTTCAATAATGCATCATTATAGATAAAAAATTCCCCATATCTGGAAGGAAATCACAAAACGTAAGAATTCACCAATATTTATTTCAATTCATAAAAATAATCATCACATTATTTATTCCAAATGAACATAATAACTTTTTGAGATAACCTAGTTATTTGGATAGATAACCATGAAATTTTTCAACAAACCTCAATTAATAACATGGAAAACCATAAAAACTACAGATTTCTATTATATTGTTATGTATTTTCCATTCATCCACAACTTTTTTTTTAGAAGGATCAACAATTATGAAATTTTTTTAGAAAATGTCACCATGGAATGAATTTTTTTTTAACCAAAACACAATCTTCTTGATTTTACAATATAGTTTTTTTCATTTATGGATTGAGAGAAAACCCTTCACTAACATTCATGTTCCTCTTTACTTTTGGAATAAACAAAAATATAATCCATGAACACACCCACATACAGAACTAAGAACTCAAAAAAATTCTATAAATAAGATCCATTAATAAAATAAGTTAATTGCATAACCCAAAAGGCATAACTGCAAATTCATAATGGCCAAATCTTGTACCAAAGTCAATTTCCAAAATTTCTACTTCCTTTACTTTAAACTGATGGTTCCCCGACGCCATGTCAATCTTTGAAAAATAATGATCTCCCTAGAGCTGATTAAACAAATCAATGATATGAGGAAAATAATACTTGTTCTTAACATTGATGTAATTCAAGACTCTATAATCAATGTTAATTCTCATTGAACCATTTTTTCTCTAAAAAAAGAAATTAACCCCACTTGTTGATGTCCTAGGATGAACAAAACCTTTTTCCAATATTTCTAGAAATTGTTTTATTAACTCTAAAAGATCAATTTGAGCCATTCGATAAGGGGGTTTTGAAATTGGATTAGCATCAAGATCTACAAAAATAGTAAATTCAACTTACCAATCAAAAATTATACCAGGCAACTCATCATGAAAATATCAAGATTCTCATTTAATACCATCACACCATTAATCATAACAGTTACTTTATTTTAAACAATATGTTAAAGGTATCATTAATTTCCATCTTTTACATGGTTCTCAGCTTCCAGATATGTTATCAAAAGTAAAGGTTCATTCTTGTACACAAACCGTAATTCTTTCTGAAAATTAATCTCTTTAGCACAATAGCAAATCTAAGAATGTTAAATAGAATGCTAGTCCACACCCAAAATAACATCAAACTATACTAGAGTGAAAACAATATGGTTTATAGGTAGATTTTCCGCGCATAAGGACAATAATGTTTTTTTAATTTCTTTTTGTCTAAACATTTCATACCAGTGTTTTTACCATAAGTTCAGGATTCATATCTTGAAATGGAATTCACTATTTACCCAAAAATGTCATTTAAATGAAAGAATGTGTAGACCCTTAATCAAAAAACACATTGTCATAATCTGATCAAACAAAAAATGTCCATGATACAACTTAATTTTATTCAAATCATCTGCAAAAGTTTTTGAAAGGATTTAACTACCCATTTCTTCTTCTAGTCCAGCTGATTTACCTCAGTTGTGTTCCATGTTGGACACTCATTTTCATAATAACCAATTTCATTGCACTGAATACATTTTACTGACTGTAAATCAGATTTTGTATTACCATTACCCTGATCTTTTTAGTGAAATTACTAGCCTTATTCACAATTTTACCACATCAGTATCAATTACTAGAATTTAAAAGACATTCCTCAGCGTGCTTTTTACCTCAATTTTTACAAACAGTAAACATAATTTTCTTACCATCAGACTTGTTTGAAGAGGTGTTCCCTTTCTTCTATCACCTTGACCTCTTATATTATTGTTTGTCAAAGAACACCTGATAATAGAAAAACCCCATTTACACCTTCGTTGCACATCGAACAAGTTTTTCATAATGCCCGAAATCAAGATATTCTAAATACCATCGATACATTGGCTTTAATCTTGATTAAAAAAGATTTATTTTTCTATTAGGATCTCAAATGAAATTTGGATTATACCTTGTCTTTCAAGTGAATTTTTCTTCATAAGTAGACATTAAGTCATTTCCAGTTCAATTCCATGAATTTTTTTCCTTCTGAAGAAGAACCACCTTAGGAATATATTTCTCAAAAAACATTTCTTTTAATTCATCCCAATAAAGAACATCAATCTACTCACTATTCATGTTATTTTTCACCATTATCCACAACTGATCGGATTCACCTTCAAAACTGTATATAGGAATACTTTGTTTTTGATGTTCTGAACATCCCATGACATAAAAAATCATTTCTAGTGCATTATCCAACCAATCAGATAGCACATGGTCAGATAATCCACTGAATGACAGGGGATTTTCCCTTAGGAAATTATCTTCTCTTGAAATCTTCCTCTTTGGTTGATCTGGCTAATCTGGTACATGGATACCACCACTATTTATAGAATAATTTTATTCTTCCATCACTATAACAAACTATTCAGTTTTGATTCTGACCATCTCAGTTTGTGAATTTGGATGCTTGTCTTTCTCCTAATGTTTTCCTATAATAGGTTTCATGTTTACTTTTTGAAAACCATTATTAATGAGAAAATATCTTAGGAAAAGAAAAATGGGAATATGTAAATGCTATATCATTTAAATATTAAATAAATTAATTTATGGATATTAATATTACAATATCCTAACTCCTAATGTTGTCTAAACCGACCTCTAATACCAAATATAAGGACATGACCTAAAACAATACGTAATCTTGAATTAATTTAATAATTCACATTGGAGATCTTTTCGAGTTTATAGTTTTATAGTATTAGGATATTACTATTACACTACATCTCAAATATTAGAATGTAGAATGTTCTACTCAGTATCAATTTTTCCAAAAAAATAAAAAACTTTTGAATAAAAGAGTCCTTTATATTTACATATTTTAGGTTGCATAACTTTTCCATGATCTAATCCATGACCCTATTCTACATTATGTCCTGTGAAAAACATTTCAAATAAACACAGGATGAGCCTAAAAAACTCAGTAAGTATTATAAAATAATGGAAGAATTTAGTAGTCCATCAATACATAAAATCCAATGAAATCATTCTTTTAAATATTTATCATGCCACACTAGATCATTAGATTTATGAATAAAAAATAGAAATCATAAAACATATAGGTAACTTGTGGAATCCATATAATACTAACTTTTTAGCTTTCACATCTACATAGAGAGTTACATTTGGAATACCCATCAAAGTATATTCCCTAAATCTCTTAGAAGAAACATTAAAATTTACCTCTGTCACATTACCCAATGCATTGGAGTTCTATCTCAGGCTCACCTAAAATAGGTTTATTAGGTAACCAATCATATATGTAAACAATTCCCATTAACCATAACATATTCATAAAACAAGAAGCAAACATTAAAGAATCATAATATTTACACATTTCAATCACAATATATCATTTTAAGACATTGAAATAATCAACTCATTATCAAAAACATTTACAATTCCAAAATACATTAAAATATTATATGGTTTTTATTTTCTGTTTTAAAAACATAACGTTTAATAGAGGAAGCCAAATATCAAATAATACACATGACGACATAAAGGTCATTGTCACCATATACGTTAAAAAGAAACAATATTTTTTCCATTTAGTAAAATTCTTTTTAAATATATATTTCCTTTGAATGAAATGAAAATTCAAAGAGTTTTATATATAGTATAAAAGAAATATGTATATAAATCAATATATGCTTCAATTTAAAGAGATTGAGATGAAGTCCCTTACCTCGTGTCCAACTTGACACATTCATTATTTAATCTCTTGAATAACAAACTAGTGTTAATTTAAAATTTCTTATGATAATTTTTAATGATTTTTATTCATTTTATATTACTTGTTACCAGTTTATAAACATTACATAATTATTTTAGTTAATAATGGTTGTTTTGTCGATATTTAGTACTTGAGTCAAAAATAAACTTCCTATAATTAAATTTTTTCCATGTGGTCAAACGATAATTATCACCATAAGTGTATTCATGATTTAGATATCATATATATCATATATGTCCATAATATAAATTTATTTATAATATTACACAACATTTGGAGATATGAAATGAAATTCACTGTTCATGGAGACGGTAAGTCGTACGTAAGCATGAAGGCCGCATTCATTTGTATTTAATATTTAATGAAATGAAACATCAGTAATAAATTTTTATATTATAATTCATGTATAATATCAAATATAATTTTAGTAACTATATCCTTTACACAATACATGTATGACATGAACAATTCATTTCACTTTGAGGGGGCGTTAGTCATCACTTCCTCAAATGAAATTATCAAATTTACATATTATGGAAACCATACAAGTTTTTTTATAAATGAATAATACTGAATAATAAAGGAAATATAAATATAATATATAATACATATAAATATTGTTCCATCATTATGGCCACCATGAGTGGCGGTAGGATAAAATCGAACGACCATCGTTTCATGAGGTAGCAGTTTTCCATAAATAGAAACAAAATGTTCGAACCCATTAGATGGAGGTGTTTGAAAGTGTAGTTCTAATACATCTCATGAAAAAATACTAGTATTTTGAGGATACTGGGTTTGTCATAAATTAATGGAATAAAGAGAGTTTAGGGATTGGAGAAGTAAATAAAAGAAGATAACTTGAGGGAAGACATTACATTAAAATTTGGTAACTCTTTTTGGTTGGAACCAAAGAGAATTATTGAATTGCCTTCCACCTAGGGGAAGGATTGCAAAAGTAATATAGGGATGTTTAGATATTATTTTTCATAAATATTGATTGATTTAGAAACTATTTTTTGTCAATTATAATACTATTCATATAATGACTTTAAAAAATCCAATATGAATTTATTAATTTAAAAAAACATCATTAATTCAAAGATAAATATACATTATAATCTATATATTCTTTATATGGTATTAAAAGTTTAAAAATAAATTTATTTTAGTATTTATAAAATCATTTATTTGAATTCCTATATTAATGAAACAATTTCTACATCACCATTGTGTCATAATTAAATATTTTATGTAATGTCTAAAATATAAAATCAAATACCATGATGTAAGAAATCATTTTATATTTACAAATAATATTTATTGTCAACGTGATAATGTATATAACCCCATGTAAGAAATAGATTTACTAAATGATTTATGTTTATGTTATTTTTTTCTTTACATTAAATTAATTAATATAATGTGTCATTATCATTCCCAAGGGGCTTTATGTGGTCCCAAAATCGACCCAAGGATGCCCTTAGATTTAAATATCTCATTAAATAGTGTTAAGGAATGTTTAAGGGTAATTTACGATTAAGATAACATTATATTTTACACTTATTTACCAGATTTATCCTTTAACCATGGTAAAAAAATATATTTACTAATGTAAATATTCATAATGTCTGAAAACATTTACCTATTTACTCATTTTGTATCTCTTGATTCAAAATATGGAATCCATTTTTACAAATTAAAAACACATAAGTGTAATAAATTAATATAAAATTATTTCCCATTGTCAAAACAAAAAGAAGGTTGTTAAGAAATAATAACTATTAAAAGATTGAAATATGTTTATGTCCAATTTCAAAGTAAAATTACGTATAATTACCAAAAATTAATTAATAGTTCAAAAAATAATTTAATTATAATTTCAAACAAATTAATAATATTATATAACCATATAAATAATGTAGATAAAAAGTTAGTTTTGAATTAGAATGCTATAATTTTCACTATCCATTGCAAATTTAACTTAATCAGAAAAATACTAAATATTTACCCAAAATAAATTTTAATTTCCAGATCCTAAATAAGAATTTTATTTTGTCAAATAAAAAATATAAAAGTGACAAAAACTATATTAAAAAAAATTCTCCATCAAAAGTCGGTAAAACAACCTTTTAAAGATTATTAGAGTATTTGTGCTTAAAATAAAATTATTTCTTATTTTAATCCTTTATCATTTATCAGATAAATGTAATAAAATTTAACATACATTTATAATATTATTATAGTTGGTTTTTTTCATTCCCTCCATAATAATGGCTAGGTGTTAACTGCCATTTAAAATAATAATATTATAATAATATTTTTTAGTATAACTCAACATTGTGTGCAACATAAGATTCCAATGAAATCCATTTTTAGGAGTTGGGTACGCCATATAAAAGTTTATCCACTTTAACATAAAATTAATATTTAATTCATAGATATTTAGGAATATGAAAGTGTCATATTATTTATTTTCCTAGGATGTGAGGCCTTTTCTAATAGAGGGAGAGGAAACACATTGTAATTTTGAAAACAAGTTTTTTTAACCACGTACTTACCTAAGAAAAGATATAAAATACAGAAAATAGTAAATAATATAAGTTATATGTTCTATATATTTCATTAAATGTGTGTTTGGTAGGTTTATATGAAATTTTTTGTTACTTCTAATGTTTAGTCCCTAGTTATGCTAGTTTGTCACGTTATTGATGTAATTTATTCTAATTTTTTTTCACAAATATATTTGGTAAAAAAATTATTTTACCTTATTATAAATTATAATTTTTTCTAATAACAAATATGGAATTCATTTTTTCAAATTATAATCACATAAATTATGGATAGTAAATTAAAATATATCCTACAAATTGGACGAAACGTGTTTTTAATTTAAAAATATGAAAACTTAAATTTGTTTTTATATAAAATATTAATTTGAAATTGATTTAAATAACCTATATTTTATTTATTTACGAATGAATTTAATAATTATAATTTAAAACAAATTTAAAATATAATCTAAATATATAAATATATTATATGATAATTCAGTTATCAATTAAAATTTACTATTTTCATTATTCATCAAAATATTACACTTCTCTATTGAAAATAAAAATAAAACCAAATTAAATTTTGATATTCTTGAACAAAGAAATATTAATGAATGTAGGCATTAGATCATATTTTGGAATAGATAATACATTACATAAATACACACCTAATGATCGTATTAGTTTAGTGCATTTAGAAACATTGAAACTTAAACACTAGTATATGAGTGAGTTATATAATCTTCCAAAAGGTTCTATATGACTAGAAACACTATTATAAATACCATACATAAAATATATCATCTGGTGATGGGGAAAGAAATAAATCAAGGCATGATATCAGATTCTTAGTAAGGGTAAAAAAGGGATATATTTAATTTTAAACCTGATCATAAAGATATTAGTATGTGATTATAAAATTAGATTATCATAACCTTCATATAAAAGATCAGAAAAATTAATCATAAATTAAATATTAGGGGTTCATAAGGCATGAATAATATATAAATCCAGACAATTATATATGAAATAATAAGAAACTTGTAAGACATGAAATTATGCCATACACATAACATGTAATATCATTCATTATAATTCAAGACACATTTAATGAACATATAAGGGAACTATATGGTGAATAATAACACTAGGCATGAAACACCACTATCCCCATTCACAGTAGTTTCCATGTAAGGGTTCAAGATTCACTATCATCCCATTGTGGATTGTGATCCTATTTTCTTAAATTGGATCGAGTTTCCCCAACTTCTTAAGGTTGATCGACTTTCTTCATCTTCCCATAATGGATAAGGTTCCCCCATTTTCCAAAGTGGATGAAGACCATCAAATTAATTTGCATCAATATCTAATGTGGCATAAATATTTACCCAATTAACAGGTGGGAAATATATGTCCCACCTGTCACATTATAAAATCATAGATATATGTACCATAACATAATAAAAGATACATTACATCATCAACCAATAAAAGGGATGGGTTTCATCATCATCATATCAAAAACCATGAAATTAAATTAGTATACTAACATTTTTTCATATCACTACTTATGTAAACTAGAGGGGTTTCACAATATTTTCATCAAAACATAACTCATGAAAGTAAATGGGTTTCAGAAGCCTATAAACTATGAAATAGGAACTGGTTTGATAAATGTCATTGAATCAAAACCCAAATCATTCAAGAATGAATATGAATGTTATAATTGGATCAAATACCCAAAAAAGAAAATACTATAAAAATTATGTCATCTTAGATGCATATTGATTTTTAAAGATCACATGAAATATTACCTAAGTAAAAAATAATTTTTAAGACATTATTTTCACTAAACAATTTCAAAAATACATTTCGTATTAAGAATCCTTTAACATTTCATAAAGGAATTATAATTTCCTCATTCCTAAAAAAATTTTAAAACATAAAAAACATTTAAAAACTATTTTCATTATATAAATCATGAAAATTTATAAAAGAAGCTATAAAAAATTTGAAAACCTGTTTCCCATTAAAACATATAAAATAATTATGATACTTTTTTGAATAACTTATCTTTGAAATTTATTTTATATAATATAATGAATATTTGGAATCATTGGAATAGTTTTAATTTGAAATAATTTTTTTAAAACATATGAATGAATCATTGAAAATCCTTAAAAAAACATTTTATAAATATAATATTTTCCGAAATCATTTTTATTTGAAAATAAAAATATAAAGAATGAATTTCTACGATATTAGAGAAATTTTTTTCCTAAAAAAATATTTTCATATTTAAATGGATGATTCAATAGTTAATATTTAAAAATAAAGGAAAAATCTATGCACTCTAACCATTCCTTTTTTACTATTATTTTTATATAAAAGTTTGTCAAAAAAAGCTAGAATACTCTTTTTTAAAACACCTTTTGATAATAAGGTAAAACATGGGTAGAAATTATGCTATATTATTCTGAGAATAGTATTAAATTTATGAATTCATTTTTATAAAACATTTTTTAAAAGGAACACTGATTACTGGCTAAGGAATTAGATAAATACAGATTTTATTAAATTCTGTTTTTTAATTATATTTTGTACCAAATAAGGGAAAAGTGTATTAATACAAGAATAAATCAAAAAAATGTGTGACAATTTATGAGTTTTCATGTGTAATGGATTATATTAATTTTATCAATGGAAGCATAAAGATAAATAACTTTGATAGTTGATGATATTGTATCATTACTTTTACCACATGGTAATATTTAATTATACAACCCCTGTATGAAAATAAATCAAATAAATATTAAAATATATTGAAAATAAGTCGGTTCATGATATAACATGTAATATGGGGGTATATACACCTTGTAAAATAATATAGGATTATAACTTGACATGTTTCTCAATGAAGGAAGATTTGGAGAAAATCGTTTTACCGATTTGATGTCTTTTGAAACATAAACCACATGAAATAAATACAATATAATGAATATGTTAATACACATAAATTTAATATTATAAATCATATAATAAATCCATGGGTAGTAATCATACCACATATAAGAAATAGGTGATGATCATGGAATGTGTCCCATAAAAAATAAATGTGAGATGAGAAAACCCTTTTCTTAAGTCTTGAATTTATTCATACACATTCAAACCTCATGTAATGTAAATATAAGTTTATTGTAATTATATCCTGAAACCATATTATTGTATATAATACCATATATGAATTGGTTATCACTTTATATTTCCATCTAATTAACAACTCTATGTTAATGTTACATATCAGGTAATATTTTCTTTGTTTTTAATATATGTTTTGGACTTGTTTTTATTGATACCATTACATATATTTTCAATTAATTATTTATGTAATGTTATTAATGATAAAAATATCACATATATTCAGTATATATCTATATATAATAATATATATAATATATTGATTATAGATGGTTTACACTATTCATGGAGACAGTAGATCGTTCGTACGCATGAATGTTGTTTCTATTTTATTGTCATTTTAAAAAAATAATGAATATTAAATATAAGTATATATAATATCACTAAACTATAAATATAGTGTATTGTATATCGTATATGTTCAAAAACCCAACTTTAATTCATTTCATGTAAAGTGTTAATGAGTCATATCGCTTTGAGGATGCGGTAGTGCCCACTTCCCCCAAATGAAATTCCTATATTTAGAAAATATGGAAATCATGAAGTTATATTGTATATAGTAATTAAAAAAACATAAATATATTAACAAATTCATATATATCATATAATATTTTTTCCCTAATGACTCCCAACCATGAGATTTGGTAAAGGGAAAACAAACAACATCGTTTCATGAGGCAGTAATTCACCATACACAAGAATGATATATTTGATACACATTATACAGATGTTTTGGTTAGTTTAGGTATAATAATTTAAATTAAACAACTCATTATATTTCTTATATTCATCCTATTATATAATAATGTAACAATAGGATTTGAGGGGGTGGTTACTACGAATAAAACAAAGGATATTGATAGAGTATATTACCTCTTATTTGCTTAACTCTAATTGTATTGTGCCAAAGAGTATCCGAGGTTGGATTTTTGAAAAAAGTGTGGCTTATTAGATGATGGTAGTGATTTTTGGAGATTATTTAGTCTATTATGGGTTATATAAATTGATTTATTAGTGTTAAACATTGGTAGGGTTGGGTACCTTTTTATATTGGGGGAGGAGTGGACTTATTATATATTATTGATAACAGAATTCCAACGATTGTTTATAAAGACCCATTAATGATATAAATTAACACGAAATGACATTTTAAGAATAACTAAATACATTTTACAAATGAAATCCAAAAAAACATATTAGTTTAGTGCCTTTAGAAACATCATAATGTAAACAATGGTATATAAGAGAGCAAGATTTTCTTCAACTTGGTTTTCAAAGACTAGAAGCCCTCTTTAACATATCATGCATGAAATTTATCTTCATTACCGGAAAAAGTAAAGATAAAAAATGGGTGACCTAAGATGAAAAGTAAGGGTAAAAAAAGGATACATGTATGCACAACCATGAACATAGGGGTATGATAACGTGATCAATACATTATAAGATCATACCATGCATATCCAAGATACGAAACATGGGATGTGGAAAAAAGCATGGTAGTTCATAAAACATGAATCATGATGAAATATATATCATGATATAAAATAATAAAAAATTTGGAATAATACATAGATTTTTTTGCATGAATATATGGAAAAAAATATCCTATATGAAGGCTATATACCAAGACCTTCATAACATGTTAGGCTTGGGATATGTGTCGTGTTTGTAATTTGGGCTTGGACTAACAACCTTTATACCCTCTCACATTTTTTCCTGGGTTGAAATACATGCACTTTATTGTTTTTGATCTTTTTATACAACCCATGTACCATCTTCTTTTTGGTATTGGGCTAAAACCCATGTACCCTCTAACTATTTGGCTTGGGATACCACCCATGAGACTTCTTGTTTTTTGTCATTGGATACAACCCATGAACCATCTTTTTCTAGGTCTTATAATACACCACATGTACCCTTTTATATCACATACAATATGTTGATACCCAATGCAATAAATGGAGATATATGTCCCACCCATCTCATAATAAAATCATTTATACATGTTCCAAAAGACAATAAAACATCCATCATATTATAACCCATAAAAGAGATTGTTTTTATAAACATCTAATCATAACCCATGAAATTAAATTGGTATCATTAAAATTTCATCAAATCATAACATATGAATATATATAGGTCTCATAATCACTCGATGAAGTATAACCCTTGAAAAGAGGCAGGTTACGAAAGAATAAAACCCATGGAAGTGAAACAGTTTTCTTAACTATCATTTTATTAAAACAAAAACCATTATAGAAATAAAATGAATAGAAAATTAGGATAATTTTATATAAGGTAATGAGAAACAACCAAGATGTTTATTTATATATAAAATAACATTAAAGGAAATTTTTAGAACTTTTCATAAGGTATATATACTTTATTCTTGAAAAAAGGAATTAAATCATAAAACATTTGGAAAACCATTTTCCATAAAAACTTTTAAAAGAATCTTGAAATCCATTTTAAATCCATTTCCATGAAAATATAGAATAGAAAAATTTCCTCAAAATCATTCCTTTAAAAAATAAAAATATATCTCTAATGAATTGACATCAGGTAAACCCTTACATGCCATATGAGGTAAAAATAACACTCATTTTTCATGTTAAAAAGATTATAAAAATTACTCATTTAGAAGAATACAAGATTATTCCTTTGAAAACTTATGTAAAATTAAAATTGTTAAAAAATTCCTTAAATTATTTTATAATAATAGTATAAAATTAATGGAAACACTTTTAGAAAACATTGTTTTTAATGAACACTAATTTCCGACTAAAGAGAGGGTAATGTCAGGATATCATAAAAAGTAATTCTTTACTATAATATATTACAATGAGTGGAAAAATAATACTATTACATTAATATATATTGAATAAACATTTTAGTGGAAAAAAATGAATTTTTATGGATGTATCATAAGATTACCACAACGGAAGCATAATCATAAACAATCTCAAAAAGTGTTGAGATTGTTTAAATAAACCCATACCACATAGAAATCGTAAAAAATACTCTATATTTTATAAAATAAAATTAAATAAAGCCTAAAATATCATGAAAATAATAATATTAATTATATAACATTTTAAAAACATTTATATACACCTCATGCAACAAATATTGATGTATTCCATGGAATGCGACTCAAGGAAGGAAAATTGTTACAAAATTACTTTACTAATTTGGTAACTTTTGAAACATAAACATTATGATAGAAGGAGCATATGATGATATTTAAATACCTATAAATTTAGGAATAAGAATATTTCAATACATCTTTTGGTTGTATACACACAGAAAAATGAATAGGTGGTGAGTAAAGCATGTATCCCGTGGAAAGGAAAAGTGAGATGAAATTATCATAACTAAAGTATTGAAACTCATTGTACACATTCAATGCACTTATATTATACATATAATTTTATAATATATCTTTTATATAATGATATTTTTATAGTAAATACCTTATATGGTTTTATAATTACCTTATATTACCCACTTGTAAATAATATTATGTTAAGGTTTCACTTTGTTTAATATTTTCTTTTTTCTTCACATGCGTCTTAATTTGTTATATCGTTGGTCCTTATAAAATAATAATATTTATAGGATCTATTACATGATATTAATTTAAATTATATTCAATATATATTTATTATAATAATAAATATAATATGTAATTATGAAATGTAATACATCGTTCACGGTTACGGTAAGCCATATATACGCATGAACATTATTTCTGTTTTTATTATCATATTTAAGGATTGAATAAAAAAAGAAATTTATTTATCTATTTATATGTTATATTTAATTTATCATAATATTGTAATATATATACTGTATGTTTATTAATAACATCCTCAATCCATTCCATGTAGTGTGTGAAAAAATCACATCACAGTAATGGGGTGGTAGTCAACATTTACCCAATCAAAATAATCGTATTTATACTAAATTTTATTTAAAAAATATATGTCGTGTAAAATGAATAAAAAATATTAAATTAATTATAAATATAAAATAAAAAATGTAAATAAATATTTTATCATAATTTCCACCATTCGAGGTGGTAAATGAGAAATGAACACTCATCATTTAGTGTGGCAGTAGTTCACCGTACACTTAAACAACATGCTCGCTAACCATTATATCGGTGTGTGGGTGTATGTGTAGGTAAATACCATATAAAAAAATAATCATATTATATTTATGATTTTTTTGGTTATAAATTCATTAAATAATGAGAGTGTAGGGAATGAAGAAAGAAAATTAAAGAAAAAACTTGAGAAAAGATGTTTCCTCTTAATCAAGTAACTACTTTTGGATTGTGCTAAATGGATTACCTGGATTTCTTTATACACAAGGGGAGGTTTATAAGAGTACATTAGGAATTTTAGGATGTTTATTGGGAATATATTGGTTTGTTTTATGTCTATTTATAGTTGTGATGAAGAGGGAGTGGTGGTGTCATTTTATATGGAAGGGAAATGGTAATGATGAAAATTTTGAAAACAAGTTATGTGTACCCACGTTTTTATGTAAATGTAGTCCTAAATTAACGATGAAACAAAATAATTTATGGTTACTAGAATAATCATGGAAATAAAATTTGTTTTTGACATGTTTCTAGGTCATTTGGGTCTTTAATTTAAGGATAACATAATTTTTCTCTCAATCATTGTAATTAATTTTCATCCAATTCTCTAATATTTTTGAAAAAATACTATATTAAAATTATTATTAATTATAAATTATACTTATTACAAATAATAATTTAATTTGTAAAAATTATAATCATAGATTTTGTATAAATTAATTTAAAATTAATCCCTTTTTCGGGTCGACAAATGTAATGTACCAACCCTACTCACCACTAAGATAGTGGTCGGACCAGTCACCAAATGACTTCATGCATGCCTACTCGTATGCTAGAGGCTAATGACTTGTAGTGAGGGTCTATGAATAGATTGCAGGGAGACTATACCCTCCTATAAGAGTTGTTCATCGGTATAAAAGAGTAAATAATAATCTATAGTGGAAGTAGTAAAACAAAATTGAATAATAGTGGAAGATTGATTTCATATAAATGAACAAAAATGGCCAATGCTAGTCTATACAATAAATGATTGCATTCCAAGGTATTGATATATTACAGAAATTAGTTAATGATACAACATGTATATAAATATAATACAATGTAATAATCGAGTAATTAAATGAACAGAATCCCAAAGGAAATCACCAAGAGCATCTCAAGCTCTAGCTCAGTCTTTTTCCCTTACTGCAGATACATGAAAACCGCAACAACCATGTTCCAAGGCCAGCTGAATAGGAAAGGACTACTCATGTACCCCTGGGAAATGGAGGATTGAGTAGGTTGTGATATATAAATAGCAGTAGTCTGACACCACCAGTGTCTAACCCCATCATGACAGTGTAATATAAATTAAACTATGTGCAAGCATGAATAAATAATGTAAACAGTAGAGTGTAACTAAATAACCAAGTACCTTCTTTAGCCCTTGACTAGTGTCTGAAAATTTATCTACTAGATTAATTTAATATTACCATTTTATTTGTAAGTCACATGTGAGTAAGTCGCCTACCTAGTCCAAGGATTTTCCTCCATGGTAAAATAGGGCTAAGCAATGACCAGGACCGATCAACTTTAACCAAATATCCTACATATGAATGTTGGACCCAAGGAGTGTATCCACTAAATCTTTTGATAGTATAATTATTGAATGTTCCAAGACATAACAAGGCAACCTAGTAATGACATCCAGGGAGGGAGTTCCAGGTTAAAGGCCAAGGTAATGTAAACACGTAGAAAACTAACACAGTAGTATCTGAGTCCAACTAAGGAGTTAGAGTGTAATTCAGGGAGTGTAATTCATGCAATTCCACAATAATTTTCCTACTGATTCCAAGGTGTTCGATGAAGGTAAACCGGGGATAAGAATAGGTATGACCTGATGGGATTAAACCATGGAACCTACTTGTCCAAGATGGATCCAAGTAGTGGATCTGAGGTATCCTATAAGAAGAAGGGTCACAATAGTAGTATAACTGGCATCGAAGGAATATATAAGAACCAGTTACAATGTGTGTATCATCCTATGAAAACCATATTCTTGAATTGGAATGGGGTTCCTGAGACCCAAGGTATTCTCCTCTCATAATCCAAGGCGAGCTCGAGTCAGTCCATTCCTATTACATAAGGAAGTCATGTAATAATTCATATGGTCCTTTTCTTTCATTCCAATAGTGTGGAGATGTCATGTAGATTTGAAACCATTATTTATTGGTTTATTACTTTAATTCCATTATTTTGTTAAGTTAAAGTATCATTGTAATCAATTATTGATAGTTTGAAGCCTTGCCTTCTCTTATTTTGGAAATTTCAAGTATCATTGCAACCATTTAGTAAAAACCATTAAGGCTTTTCAATGGGCGAGGTCCACACCGCTACATTCCCTTAGCATGGAAAGGATTTCCATAGACGCGGAAGCAATCCTTGACTCATGAACCTAGGTCTGTTAATGGAATTATACATGGGAATCCATGTTCTCCCAATGAGTGAGAATAAAAACTCATTGAGTCCATTATGTAATTCTTAATTGGGAACCCACCTGTTACCCAATGTTTTATTAGTATTCAAAACATTTAAAAACAATTTGGTAACGTCTTTTTAGGGTAAATCATTAAGAATATAAATTTATTTAACACAATTCATTACATTTACAAAAGCATTTAAATTTCACTTAAAGGTCACCAAGTATCCATACAAAGGGAAAATATCTACATGGGTAATTCCAATCAAATACAAGACTAAATAGTTAGAATGTGATTCAATCCGTTAATCATATGAAAAAATGAAACATAGTGTCTATAATGTTTTTAGAACCATGTCCAAAGCATGAAATATCTCAACATAACAAAAGAGAATAATAATTACAAACATGAAAAGTCAATAAATAAAGGTCTAACCAATAATTTTATCTAAAAGTCAAACACCATTGTTGGAGTGGTTTTATTATAAAAACATGATATTTCTTATCAGAAAAATCATTTATCACCTTTGGAATTATAAATATTAAACATGCTAAACCACATTTAAGAGTATTCAACATATATAATTCCCTTCATGAATTTAAATTATATCTAAAGTGCGGTAAATAATTGATTAATGATTTTATAGAATTAGAGGACATGGAAAGGGACTCCACCTCGAGGTTGAACCTAGCTGTCCACTCAGATCTTGGAGCTTTTTAACTAATGGAAGAAAACCACCAACAGAGCTCAAAGCCCTAATGATTTAATAAATGGTAGTTAAGGATACATAATGATATTTGTTCAAGAGATTTGAAACCAAGGATAATAAATGATACTTACCCCAAAATGTTTTTAACAAACCAAAAACTCTTGAACTACCTCTCTATTGGTAGCGATTGAAAGAACATTAACACTAAGGCCCCAATAGGCCATATTCACAAGAAAAGAACCTAAAACAACCAAAAAACATTATCCCAAAATCCTAGGGTTCGGCCACACCTCATCGGGTTCCGATTAGGGAAAACCGAGGCTATAAAAATGGTAGAGAAGAGAGGAGATAAACTTACAATGAAGAATCAGAGAAGAAATCGGAGGAAATGGTGGACGAACTTCTATCCGAGAGGAGGCCGAAGGAGGGGTTTGTGCATTGAAGGGGAGAACCCCCTTGGGATGGTGCATTGTAAGACTGGGGGGGGGGGTGAGGTAGAGTATTATTTTTTATTTGATTAAATTTAATTTATTTAAATTACAATAAATAAAAATATAAAAATAGGGTTATGTGAATAGTTTTTCCCACACGGTTTTCCAAAATGTGGGCAAACAATAGAAAGTCTTCTACCTCCATGATGCACCCTGCACAGTCTAGGCACAAATTTTAGGAAACCATGCAAAAACATGTGAACTAATAAAATACTGATTTTTAAATATGGCCGCACTGTTAACTGTTGTGGGTTGCACAGTTTCGTAGACTATCCGCAAACCATGCACAAACTGTGCACCCTCTACTATCATTTAGAACTTTCTGTTTTTTAGGTCCAATACTCTCAATACTACTCGAGCCACTATGAAAAAATTCTGAGGCCTTAACCCATGCCCAAAAACATCATTTAAGAGTGATCCAACTCACATAATTATTTTCTGATGCTTTCTTTTAAAAAACAACTAGTTTAGTAAATGAAAAAGTTCAAAAACATCCATATTTTCATCTGGTTCAAAAATCGGGATACTACAATCTACCAACATTAACACATATCATCCCCAAGAAGCCTTTAGGGACAACATAATCATTATCTAACCTACAAGGGTCATGATGTTCCATTTAAATGGTCTCATTGTGTTACCAAAACTAATTTCCCCTTAATCATTTTCTGTGCATTCTCCAGTTCATCTTTTTTGACATGATCCAACACTCATAATTAAATGTTATCATAAAAACATAGCTTACATGAGATAGTTTTGTTAGAGACATGGTCATGTTATCATCTCGATTGACATATGAATGATGGTTCTCCCCAACATAGTTCTTTACTTAAGAAGGGGACAATTCTGAGACATAGTGCCTCCACAATTTGAATTTTTGTACAATTCACAACTCTATGTGTTATTACGACACCCCTATCATGATTATTTCAAAAAGTAAACGGTCAAATTCTGATCGACATAATAGAAAATTTTGATCAAGCTTTCTCAGAAGACACTGCAGACCTTGAGACCACACATTCCTTCACCTGACTACGTGCTTTAAAACTTCCCCTTACACCCGTAAACATTTAACTTAAAGAATATAGAATGAGTCCAGCCACTTGGACAATGTATCTCGTAGAAGTTTGTCATAGGAGGATGGTGTAATTCAAAAGAAATGTGTTGAGTCCATGAGTCCGAAGAAGGTGTTCCTACATGGGAACCCAAAAATCAGTAAGGACTTACCGATCCTCAATTTGAACCGTGATTTAGTGTGAAACACTGGAAATGATCATCTAAAAATCTCAACAGTTTTTATGATTTAGTGTGGCGTAAGACAGATGCTCATGTAGTGAATTTAGAACCATGTCAAGATAGGTAACATCCTCATCTCTTAATATGTGAGAAATATTTGGATTTAAGTTGGGGTTTCCAGTCACACACACTAAAAAACTGGAAGACAAAACAGTCAAACCAAAATAAAGGCGTGCTTCCGAAAAAGCACATACACTATTTAAGACTAGAAATACACAAGGGAATTCATGTTTAACCAACAATTTTCTAATGATCCCCTTAGTTTGATCCCATTCTATATTTAAGGACACATTTTACCAAGTTCAAGATGACACTACCCAGCTTAGAAGTTTCCTTGCCACAAAAAGAAGGAAAAATAACCCATAATATTCCTGCAAGATTATATCAATGAGACTAGTATGTCAAAACACCGGATTCATTCGAACACCAGTCCATTTATTGGAATGTACCTGATTCATTAATTCTCAAGTAACTCAACATGGAGATGACCTGATATCATACTAAATAGTACAAGAAGATTTATTTCAGAGTCATATTTCTTCATATGACCATTTTCTGGGATGACGCCATACCAAGTCATCCATCAATAAGAATTAGTATGACGACCTACAAAGGAACCGACCATGCATGAGGCATGTGTTAGAAGCTGAAAACAAGCATTACTCGACGACCAATCCCATATGATGGTCAAGAAATACATGACCACTCATCCGAACAAGGGTGTCCCTTTAAAAATAATAGTCCAACTAGGGACAACAATACCCAACGACACAAAGATTGCTATAATTTGACTCACTAGAAAGTCATTTAAGTTCTATGTGCGCTACCTACCAATGGTTATCACTTTCTAAGAAAAAGCTTTATCCCTAACAACGGGGCATGTCAAACAAAATGACATTAGGCTCAAAAACAGATCATAACACTAATGATAAGGAAGAGAATGCCTATTTAAAGTACTTCTGCTTCCATTCCAAGGAATCTACAAGAGATGTGTGATGCACTCTTACATGAGGTTTTTAAACATATGAAACCATTATAGGTTCCATTTCAAAGAATCCTGTCTTTAATCTCATTTAATCATTAATCATCAAAATATTTTATCAAAACAACAAAGTACCATTTTCCAAACAATTCACAAGGTTCATGATTTTAAATAACACACCAAGGGAAAAAAAAGTTGTATAAAACATATTTTTTAAATCATTTACCATTAGATGGAATAACATCATTTTTAGGAAACATATCAAAATGAATTTATTTTATGCAGATAACAAGACTTATGAGGGTTCCATTTTCTCTAACCAGCATTCTATATAAAGCAAACCATTAGAAAATGCTCAAATTATGCTTTTAAACACCCAAACGGGCCATCCCATAAAGAACATTTTCCAATTGACCTATATGCGTCCAATGTCATTTTTTATTCCAACCATTTGATTGCAGATCAACATTAAACATCTTTAACACTTATATGTATTTCACAAGGCATCAAGCCATTTCATTTAATATGGGTTTCCATTTCCCAATTAATGAATCACCCATACACTTCATGGATATAAAATTATCTCCAATTAATTGATATCAATGTCAATTAATAAATTAAGATAATAAAAAATAATGGTCAATTTCTATGGGTGGCCATCTACCAACCTGCACAATGCCCATACACTTTATAGTTTTGCAGTTGGATCCCTACAGTCAAAACCAACTTTACATAACAATTTATTTTAGTAGCCTTGTCATAATGGTACACAAGTTACCTTTTCCCAGTTATAAGGTGACCATACAGATTAAAACTACAAACTAGATCCTATTAGAATTACATATAACAAGGTATGAAAGCATGTAATGACACTACAAGAAGCTAACATAGAGAAAAAAGTTGAAATCACATATGAATTGAATTTTAATTAGATAATCGTGTTGTAACATGAAATAAGAACATAAGGCATGCTAGTGTATTACCTAAATTGGTATAAATCTAAGCATGACAGATTAAGAATGCTCCAAATCATACTTAGAAGAAAACCATCTAATGTAACTACATGGCTTGGCATATATCCATGTTATTTGAATTTATATGTTTCTAATATGGTACATGTAATGAAACATCCTTGCCTTATCAGGCCAAGGATAATTTCCATAAATCCAAAAATCAAGAGAAATAGAAAGTATAACAATCACTCTAGGTGAAATCATATCAACTCTAATAGCAAAAAAAAAAACTGAAATCCCAGTCCTGGACACATGGTAATTCCCCGAATGTGGGGTGATCATTCCCAAGAACATTTATTAACCAAGCACCAAAAATATCCTAGTATTCTATATTCCAACCTAAAATAGTAAAACAAAAGAAAAAACCAGCTCAGATCCCAATTTTTACCATCTTGACTCATCTCACCACTAAGACGGTGGTCGGACCGGTGGCCACATGACCTCAAGTGTGCCTCCACATATTCCAGAGGCTCCACACTAGTAGAAAGGTTGTATGAATATTTAGTGGGGATACTATGCCTTTTTATCAATGTTATGCAGCTGTATAACATATTAAAAAATAATCTATGGCAGAAGCATTAAAACATAACTGACAAAGTAATGGATGACATATTTCATATAAATGAAAAAAAGTGGCCAATTCTAGTTTATTCAATAGATGAATTCATGAAATGTAATTGATATAATATGGAATGAAGTAAAAAGTACAACATGTATTTCAAAACAATAAAAATGTAGGACTAATGTATATATAAGATCAAGATCCCATAGTTGATCTCCACGAGCATCCCGAGATCCTGGTCGATCCTTTTCTCCTACAATAGATTCAAGCAAACAACAATAACAAAGTGCAAAGCTCAATGAACAAGAAAGGTATACTTTGGTACCCTAGTGTAATGCCGGACTGAGTAGTGTGTGAGATATAAATCTTAGTAGGCCAGAACCACATGTGTCCAACCCAATCCCGAAAGTGTAAAATAAATTAAACAATGTTCCAGCATGTATAAATAATGTATGTAGTACAATGTATCTAAATACCCAAGTACCTACTTCAGCCCTCACCTAGTGTCTGAGCATATACTCAGCTTATTAATTGAGCATTACCATTTTATTTATAAGTCACATATTATTAAGTCACCTACCGAGTCCATGAAGTTTCCTCGAAGGTAAAATGGGGCAAAGCATTAACTGCGACTGATGGGCTTTAACCATGGAAACAACTTGTCAATGCAGGACCCATGTTATATATCCAAGGAATCATGTGATAGTATATGTAGTGTAGGTTCCATGATGTAACAAGGAATCCTGGTAAAGACATCCAATGAGGGAGTTCTAGGGTGAAGACCAAGGTAACATAAACTCGCGGAAAACTAACTCAGTAGTATCTGAGTCTAGATAGGGGGAAAGAGTGTAATACAAGGAGCATAATCCATGGAATTCAACAATTATTTTCCTACTGAGTCCAAGGTGATCAACCAAGGTAAAATAAGGAAATGAAAAGATAGGGCCTGGCAGGCATTAACCATGGAACCAAACATCCAAAGCTGGATCCAAGGAGTGTATTTAATGTATCATGTAAGAATAAGGGACCCAATTACAGTATACCATACTTCAAGGAATATAAAAGAACTGAACTCTAGGTGGGTATCATTATATAAAAACTATATCATTGAATCATTGTGGGGCTTCTGAGACCCAAGGTATACTCCTCTCGGAATCCAATTTGAGATTGATTAATTCCATGGCTATTTGATAAAAAATTCATGTAATGATTCATCTGGTACATGTGTTTCCGTCCATTAGTGTGGATAGGTCAAGTAGAGTTGAATCCCTTATTTAATGGTCCAAGCCATGTCATACAATATTGTGGAAAGGTCACATATAATTTCATCCATTAATTTATCCGTTCAAGGCTAACCTTACATTAGTTTTGAATGGTCATGTAACATTTTGCACCATTTAGTAAAAACCACTATGGCGTTTTCAAAGGGTAAGGTTCACACTGCTATCATACCTCAGCATGGTAACGGTTTCCATGGACATGGAACAAATACTTTTCTCATGAAACTAAGTCCATCCTTGGAATTTCTACATTGGAATATATATATCATCGAAGGTATGAGCCAAAAAGCACATTGATTCTATCATTGAATTCCTACTTGGGTACCCTCATGTCACCCAAGGTTTTAGTAGTATTCAAAAAATTTGAATACAATTTGGTAACTTATTTTTAGTTCCAATAATTGACAATTAAAGATTCATTTATCTCAACTCATTCCATTTAGCAAAACATGTCATGAAAATTTAATGGCCTCCATGTATCCAAAGTAATGTAAATTAATTACATGGGTAATTCCAATCCAACATTGGACCAAAATTATTGACGGTGATTTAGTCCTTTAATCAGTTGAAACAGGGAAACACAGTGTTAATTATTTTATTAGGGAAATATCCAAAACCATTTATTACTCAACATAATATTAGAGCATAATAATTATAAACATGACAATTCATGCAAGCAAGGACTATCATCTTTATTTAGTTTGAATTTATCTCAACTACATTGGAGGGGTTATATAATAGAAACAATATATTAATTATCACATAAATCATTTATAACTGTTAGAAATTTAAATATGAATCTTGATGAACAAAATTTAAGAGAACTCAATATAGACACTTCACTTCATGAATTTAAATTCTAACTAAATTGATGTAACTAATTAATTAAAGAATTTTTAGAATAAGAATACTTGGAAAGGGACCCAAACTAAATGTAGAACCATGTCGTCCACTTGGCTCTTGGATATTTCTAAATAAACATAGACAAACCCCCCAACGGAGCTGAATGCCCTTACAAATTAAAAAATAGAGTCAAGTACACATAAAGAACATAATTCAAGAGGTGAGAAATAATGGAGAATATATTAAACATACCCTAAAATGTTGCTGACGAACCAAAAACACCTGAACAACCTCTCCTTCAGTGGCGGTTACCAGAACTCGAACCCTAACACCTCGAGAGACTATCTGAACAACCTAAAAATGTAGAAAACCGGAAAACATTACCCCATTAACCTAGGGTTTGGCCACACCTCACCAGGTGCTGATTAGGCTGAAGAGAGGCTGTAAAAAGTGGAGAAAGGGAGGAGAAAATTGTACCCTGGAGGATCAGATAATAAATCTAAGGAAACAGAGGACGAAATTCGATCAGAGAGGAGCCCGAAGTAGGGGCTCTTACGTCGATGGGGAGAGCCCCCTTGGGAAGGAGCATCTCCCGACTAATGGGTGTCGGAGAGTATTTGGTTTTATTTATATTTATTTTATTTCATTTAATTAATAAAATAAATATAAAAACTTGGTGTCGTGCCAGTTTTTAACCACACATTTTGACAAACCGTGCATATTCTTCAGCCTCCATGACGCACCCTGCATGTTCTAGGTTCCTAGTATATAAAATCATGCATAGTCTATGTTATAATACACTTACCCTTTATATATATATATATGTGAAATTCAATGTTTTGGGATGCATGGTTTCACAGATAGTGCGTAAACCATTCGCCATCTGTTTTCATTTTAAAAATGATTTTTTTCATGTCCTGTAATACCAAAACATCTTCAGCCTCTCAGGAAACATCTTAGTCCTTCACCCATGCCAAAAAACATCACTTAAGAGTGATACAACTGTTTTAATTATGTTCATAGTCTTGGTGAAAAAGAAGTTTTAGAAAATGAAAAGGTTAATAAATTTTTATATTTTTGTTCTGTTCAAAACAATGGATTATAGAACAATCCATGTATTCAATGTAAAAACATTAAAATGATTGTTAATTTTTTACAAAGGATTAAATAAAAATCTCTCTCAATTACATAAATTTTATTAATTTAAATAAATAGAATCTAATTAAAATTTTAATCAAATTTAAAATACAATTTATTTATATAATTAAATTAGATAAAAGAGGCGGTTTGAATTAAAATATTATATTTTTCAGTATTCATCTTAAAAGAATTTTTCTATGAAAAATACAAAAAATTAACTCTAATTAATTTAAAACATATAAATTCATAAATAATTTATATTTTATAAAATTAAATTTCTAAATTTTTCTAATATTAACATTATGGTTTTTCAGAAAAGTACAATGAAATAATATTTTTAAACTAACAATAACTTTACCAAAAATTATATATCTCATTATCAATATGTTTTATTTATAAAATCAATCAAATAAATGCATACAAAGTAATTATTTCTATTTAGATTACTATTTTCAATATATATCATACAATTGTATCATTTAAATAATTATATAAATAAAATGAATATTCGTAGAAACTCAATGTTATATGTAATGTACAACACGTCGGTGTTCCGTTCAACACAAGCTAGGCCAGTTCAGTGTGAAAGGAATGTTTGAATTAGTTATTTTTTAAAAAACTATTTTTTTAGTGTTGTGTGATATGAATTATATCAAAATATTAATTAAATTCGAAAAAAATCACAAAATCTCGGGGCGTTGCATTCTACCAACCTTAAAATGAATTTCTCACTCGAAAGGCAGCTGGGTTATTAAATTATTAATACTTAAATGTTTCATTCATAGAAACCCACATTCTAAAAATAGATACTAGAACATCCCTTTATATTGTAATTCTGGTACCATAACTGTTACCCAATTTAAAATATAATGAGGCTTCCACATAGGATAACATTGGTTTTGAGTGTTGATTGGACATGGAGGAATAGTTTAAATATTTATAGGTAGTGATTGATGTTATCAATCACAAATAAATGAACCATAACATAATAGATGTGTTCATCAAGTTCTTAAGTCTTTTTTTTGGATTAAAAGTATATCGATTCAACAAAATTTAGGTATTATGTCATTAATTTTTATTATGGCCAATATCAAAATTTAGAGTAATTATTTTATTGAGAAAGAACATAAGGAAATATACATATATGATATTTTTTATAATTCATTCTCATTATTTAGTTGTTCTTTTACCAATTTATAATTAATCCATTACCTCATGTAATGGACATCCATAAATTAGTATTAATTCCAAGCATGCTGAGACAAACATTTAGCAATTCTAAAGCTCTAAACAAATAATGAAAAGTATAACTATTCACCATTATGTACCCTTACAAGTTAATACATTAATATCTAATGATAAATTGTAACAGTATTATTAAATCACAAATAATTATTAATAAAAAATAATTATTCAATCACCATGATATCATATAGAAATGTGGTATGCATAAAACCCTTATCATCATTCGGTCATGGGTTCAAGAAGCACATCCTTGCTAGACATGATTTTTTTTCACCTTACATACAAGATTTCATTTTCTAAAAGAACACATATATAATTTTAAAAATTTTATTGAAATCCTTAAAATCTGGTTAGTCATCGAATATCCTTTTAACTATGGTTATCAATATATCAATAATAAATAAATTTTCCATCAAATGTTTAAATTAATCTTTTTATAAATGGATAACAAAATAAACCTTCTGAAAAATGAAAATCCAAAATAGTAGAAACATGGTCATGAATCAATATTACCGTTAATCCTTATTTTCTCATCGCATACCCAACATGTGAATACCTTCATCATATATTTCCTTCAAAACATTTCATAATCATAATTTCTATAAATTCTTTTTGAAATCATATTTTCATTTGAAAGATAATTCCCCCTTTATTCTGTAAATAGGCTCTTACGAAAAAAACTCATTTTATTGGAATCTTGGAATAATACTTATAAATATAGATAATCAAAATTAAGTTATTAATCTAAAATTAATGTATAGAAAGACAATAAATTCTTGGACTAATAACAAGTTCCATTAAAGTATCAACATGATGATCATATATCGTATTTTTACAAAATTCTCCAAAGAAATTTTCCAAAATTTAATTCCCCAATTATCATTGTTCACTTCATCCATTATGATTTCATGTTATTCTCCTTTATCACCAATGGTTTTTGGAACTGTGCACCATTATTAACCCTTGGATTTCGGCTCTTTTTTGGAGAAATCCCCGACTCCCTAAAATTGAATAACATAGGTGTGGGATGTGTATCCTATGGATTTTCCATATTATTAATATTATTATATAACAAATTCCTTTAAATTAGGAATACATTCTATAAATTTCATTACATTCCACAATTCAAAAATTTACTTATCCCATTAATTCAGTTCCCACCATGGTTGTTTCCATACTTAGAGCACAAATGAATTTTCATCTTCTTAACTTCATGCTTTTTTACTATCCTTTGTACCCTATATTCATATTCTTATTAAAACCAAGATATGGATACATAACTCCAACCTCCATTTAAAATTTTGTTACACAATTTAAAATTTCTTCATAGCTACCAATTTCTCTAATGGCCAATAACTTCTTAATGCATGGATTTAATCTGTTGAAAACCCAATCAAACTTACTTTCTAGTTAGATGATTATTCTAGAAGTGTACCTTGATAGTATTTTGAAATTAATCTCATAAGAATAGATATATTCATCATCCTTCTATTTCAACTCATGGAACTACTTTTTCATTTCATATTCTGAACTCATGTAATGTACTTATTTAAGAGTAACTTGTCGAAGTCATCCCAATCAATGGATTAAATATGACCTTTCATCCTTTTTTTCATTATTAGAGTCCAACACTATTGTACTTCACCTTCATACTAATAAACGACAAATCATAATTTCACATGATCCAAACACAAGAGAACTTATAATATAATTTTAGTGGTACTGATATAGTTTTCAGTAATATATAGATCAGAAGATCCACTGAATGAAGGTGGATGTTATCTCATGACGAACTCAACAGAATTTTGTTAACTACATAGATTGTTTGGAGGCTCATTATGATTCATAACTTTGGGAAACTATGTGATCTTATCGATGGGGGTTTTCCTTCCAGCTCTCAAATCATTTTGATCCTTTGGAAAACAATAATTTAATTTTTTCCATCACAATCAACAATAACCCAATTATAATAGGCTCCATATGATGACTAAACAAAAAACACAACGAGTATGAAATAGTTATCTTAGATATAAAACCAACTAATCATGAAAAGTCACTTAAAATATGGGTAAATTGTGATACCATACTTAATCTAAGAATCCTTAGGTCAATCCTAGGTTATTTATAACCAAATTATATTTAAACCCTTCATGATGGTTCATAACGAGTTTGTGAATTCCAAAAGCATATTCCCTAGTAGTGTCAAACTAGAAAAACACCCAGGCCCATTTCCATGTACTAAATTACACTAAATCCAGGACAAAACATATTGTTGGGGTTTTTACCCATAGGTAAACATGTACCAGATCCACATCAACATGTAATATCTATAAAGTGATGTTTTGTAAGGAAACCAATTTCTCTATCCTTTAAAAATATTCTCAAACATTTTTCTATACGTTACTGTATCTTTAGACTTGTCTATATATATATCATTAGGGTTTATACTATTATTTTCACATATTAGATCCCAATTTGGAACTACAACTTTTCTCTAATACCAACTATAGAGACCATGTTTTGAAATACAATAATGTTAAATTACATTATCAGAAAACATAAAAACAATTTTAAAATGGACACCTGATGAATGTAATAGTTTAGTGCCTTTAGAAATATGGAATCTTTATAAATGGAAAATAAGTGAGATACATTTTATCTCATGAGGTTATCTATGATTATCACCCTTCTTAAACATATAATACAAAAAAATATAATATCTTGGGGAAGTAAACAAAAAATTGGTGAGCTTAGATTCTCATTATTGGTAAAAAAGAGATACATATAAGAATATGCATGAATATAAGGGTATGAGAACATGATCGTAACATTTTAATAACATACCCTTCATATCAATGATCATAAAATGATTTATGGGATAAATCATGGTAGTTCATATGACATGAAATATAAGGAAATAAAAATCATGATCCATGAAATCATAACTAAGGAATAATGCATAGAATATTAGGAATTAATATATGAATTGAAAATATAATGCCAAGGCTATCTACCAACTCCATTATAACATGTTATTATTGTTGTAAAACCCATATACCTTCTTTATTATTAGGCTATCATCCCATGAACCATCATACATTTATGATTGAGCTACAACCCATGTACCTTCTTTTTTTTGGTCTTCAGCTACAACCCATATAGAATTATGTTTTTGGTATTTGGATACAAACAATGTACCCTCATACTTTTAATTTCAGGGTAAAACCCTTGTATCTTCTTGTTTTTTTGCTTGGACTACAACGTATGTACCTTTTACTTTTTGATACTCAGCTATAACCTATGTAACAGTAAACTTAATATACAACTTATCATTACACAATGCATTGAAGGAAGAGATGTGTCACACCCATATGATAATTAAATTGTTCATAAAAGTTCCAAAAGATAATTAAACATTCATCATATCATGAAACATAAAAATCGGTAGGTTATATTAATATCAATTCATATACCATGAAATAAAATGGGTATAATTAACATCTAATAACATCAGAACCTTTGAAAAGTTAATGGTTTCATTATCAAATCTTGAAATCATAAACATTGGAAATAAGTGGGTTACAAAATCATAAATACCATAGATGTTAAATAGGTGTCTTAAGAATCATTCAATAAAAACATAAACAATTCACTAATAAATATGAATGGAACCTTTGGATTATTTACTAGATGAGAATGAGTAACATCAAAATATGTTATCATTAATGGAGAATAACTTTAAAGGATATTTTAAAAACATTTCTTGAAGTAAATATCATTTCTTCCTTGAAAAAGATTCTTTAAAACATAAAACCTTTAAAAAAATAGTTTCCTTTAAAACATATAATATAATCTTGAAAATCATTTAGAACCAATTTTATTTAATATCTATTTTAAAATAAATATTTAAAAATTTAACTATTTAAACATGAAAAAATTCATAAATAAATTAAAGATGGGTAAATCTATAGATGTTGTACATGGTAAAAAGAACATTCCTTTTCCAAGGTAAAACCCTTAGAAAAGTGCCTAATTTAAAAAGAAAGAATAAGATTTATTTGAAAAAAAAATATTGAAATAAGGGTAAAATTTTATTTTAATTATTTTAGGAGAATAATATAATATTCATGGAAACCCTTCTTATAAAAAATTATTTTTAAAAATAGAAATTATGGACCAATGATAGGGAAACGTCAAAATTTCATAAAAACACCTTCTTTACTATATTTTGTTCCAAATACTGAAATATGGTACCAGTAAATGAATATATAATTATTAATCATAGGATAAGAAAATTCATGAGTTTTTTTAAGATATGGATAATAATATTTAATCAATGGAATAATAAACATTAACAACATCAAAAGGTGATGAGATTGTTTCAATAAACACTTACCACTTGGTATCTATGGAGAACACACTGTATTTAATAAATATTAAATGAAATGAATCAAAAAAATATAATTAAATGAATTAGATTCACTATATATCATTTCAATGTTTATAGATACACCATAAGAAAAAATATTGTAGCATAAGATGGCATTTGACTCAAAGAATGTAAACTGTTACAAAATTAAATTACGGATTTGATAACTTTTAAAACATAAAACCTATGAGAGAAAATTCAAAAATAGGATATTTAAAAAAAATAAAATTAAAAAAAATAATAATATAATAAATCCATTGGTAGTATACACACCATAAAAAATAAATTGTTGGTCAGTAAAGAATGTATCTCATTCATAAAAGGGAGATGAAATTCCATTCACTTTTTTCTTGACTATCTTCATACCCATTCAAAACACATGTCTAATAAATATGAATTTATTATAAATATTTTAATGTATCATATTCTTACATCTGTTAACATGTATAGATTTATTGTCACATTATACTACATACTTGTTAACAATCCTATGTCAAGGTTTCACTTCTGGTAATATTCACTTTTTTTTACATGTTTTTTAATTTGTCCTATAATTTGTACATATATTTATATCATGATTTATAGAATGTAATCCATGATATATATAATTTTTTTATACTATATATGTATTATAAAAATATATAGAATATCGAATAAAGAAATGGAATATATCATTCAAGGAGATAGTAAGTTGTAAGTACGGAAGAATGTTGTTTCCGTTTTTGTTGTCATAATGAAAGAAATAATGAAAAAAAATATATGAATATAATATATTAAAATTATAATTATAATTTTATATATGTCTTATAATATTACAAAACTTATCCTTAATATAGTCTATTTAAAGTGATAATCTATCACATCACTTGGCGGTGGCGGTAGTCCACACATCATCAAATGAATTAATCATATTTACACCAAAAGGAAATTAAAAATGATATGTGACAAAAATTAATACAATACATTAAGTATATAATAATTATAATATATTAATTATATAATTAGAGGTTCCATTATAATATCCACCATGATAGGGTAAAGGAAAATGACCAATCATTGTTTAGTGCGTCTTTAGTTCACCGTACACCTAAACAATATCTTCATAACCCATTAGATTTGTGTTTGTGTAATTGTTGTTATAAAACATATACTAAAAAATCAGAGTATATTGAAGATACTGATTTCCTTATACAATTATGTTATATGGAGACCAGAGGGGGTGGATAAATAAAATAAAAGAATAGAGCTAGAGAGAAGACGTTAACTCTTATTCGATTAACTCTTTTTTGGTTTTTACCATAAGGATTCCTTGGATTAAATTTTTACCAAGGGTAGGATTATTTGGGGAAGGTAGGGATTTTTGGAATTTTATTGGGAAGTAATTTTCTGATCTTATGTGGTTTGAGAGATGTGAGGAAGTTGGAGAGGTGGTGGCCTTTTATGAAAGGATACAATTGGATTTTTGAAAACTAGTTAGTTGTAACAATGTTTTTACCTTTTAGTAGTCATACCAAAATAAATGACTAATTAATTAATGTATCATTGCAGATTCATGGCTACAAAATCAGTTTTTGACAATATTCTAGGTCATTTTGTATATTAAATTTAAGGTTATTCTAATTGTTTTGTGAATCATTGTAATTAATTTTTATCACCTTCACTAATATTTTTTGTAAAAAAAAAATCGATGATAATATAAAATATAAATTATTATCAATAAAAATATGTAATACATTTTTCCATATTCAAATAAATGAAATAGAAGAAAATAAAATAAAATTATTCCCATATCAATGCTAATAATGTAGGTATTTAAAGTTAAAACTGTCAAATGATTTCTAGGGTTTTATACCAAATTTTAAAGTGAAATTGATCTCAAAGACCTACATGGTATTTATTGATAAAAACAATATCTTATTATTCATCTAAAAAAGTGTAAAAAAAAGTTATTCTTATAAATAAATTAGATGAAAACCTCCTTTTTAATTAAAATTCGGTATTTTTCACAATTCATTAAAAAATGCAGTTTCTATGAAAAATCATAACACAATTCCTGAAAATAATTTTGACATTATAAAATCATAAATGAAGTTAATTTTATTAAATTCATTTTTCAAATATGTCAAAATTTATTTTTATTGTGTTTTTTGAAGAACATTAAAATTGTATTTTTAAAAATATAAGGACATTATGAATAATTATATTCTTCAATATCAATATATTATATATATAAAATAATAATTATAAAAAATAATTTAAAATTCATTATTGTGATTAATAATAAAAATTTTAATGGCTTGGTTAAAATTATATCATTTAAATATTTATAACAATCAAATGATGCTTAGTAGACACTCGATATTGCATGTAATGTATGCCTTGTTGGTGTTGCATGTCACACAATCCATGTGAGTAACATGTGGAAGGGATGTATAAATTAGTGATTTAATAAAAAAGTATTTTTAGTGTTGTATGATATTAAAAATTTCAAAATATTACATTAATTGAAAAAATATTATTTAAAAAAATATAAGAGTGTAAGATTTTCCAATGTCATGTGGCTCCAATAATGGATATAATTTGATATAAAAAGAATAGGGTGTAAATATAAACATAAAATGGATTTTCGATATTTATATAGGTTATTATGGCCTATGAGTTTAAGGTTTATTCCCATATCAAGATAATTTTTCTTTTAATTTTTCTATTGAATTTTAATCACCTTCACTAATAATTTATATCAAAAACAAAATTAACCTAATTTGAAAATATATATTATTCTGATTCCAAATACGGAATCCAATTTTCCGAAGTTCAAACATTGAAATGGCAGAAATTTGATTAAATTTATCATGTAGATGGGATGACAATGTAGGGATTCTAATGTCAAATTTTCTTACTTTTGGTATACTATTATACCCAATTTCAAAGTAAAATTTATTAGAATGACTTAAATGGATAAATTGATGTATAATTTTACTAATTTCACATTAAAACTAATAAAAAACAAAATTTAATAATTTAAATTCATTATATGAAAATGCATTTTTGAATTAAAATTCAGTATTTTTCACTATTCATCCAAAATTATATCCTTATAGAAAGACACCGAAAATCTACCCTAATATACTTTTTGTATTTTGATTTCTCAAATTAAATTAATTTTGAAATATAAATTTTATAAAATTTCCTACAATTGTATTTAAAATTGATTCACCGTTAAAAGGATGTAAAATTACTTTTTAGGGTATTACATATTTTTATTCATAAAATTTTATTTATTCATTAATTATACATATAAAATTCAAAGTATGAGAATCAAAAAAATTTATTGAATATAAAATATTGAAATATTATTGTAAACATTAATCAAAATTTATTTTTTTAATTTATTGAGATAAAAGTTTTTACATTTAAAAATAAACATCCTTGAAATATAATTTCTTTATATTAAAATAGACTTTATATTCTGTAATAGTAAATGATAAAAAATGATTCATTTTATTAACATATGTAAATAATAATATTAAAATTTAATTAATCGTATTTGTATATTCCATTCCAAAGACTAGGTAGTAGATATTATAATACATTAATAGTTATATTAATAGTATATTTTAGTTTGGTAAAAACTCATCCTTGCATGTAATATAAGTTAACTAAGGGACTCATTATTTTGTATAATAAATTAAAAACATAGGGTTTCATCTACCACATGATAACCTAAGTGTTTCATGTAATTCAAAACGTCCAAAAATATTGGTTGTATATATATACAAACTATATCAGTGTTGTGTGATATAAAAATTATCAAAAAAGATTAAATTAATTTGTAAAAATATATTTCCAAAAATCATGCAATGTTACATTCTAGCCTCGTAAATTTAATTTCTCCCATGAATTTTGTGTGTGTTGTGAATGTTTTAATACCTAAAATTTCATTTCATATAATCCCATATTGTAAAAATGTATACAAATTTTTTGGAGGGAATTTTTGAAACATGATGGTTAACCAAAGAAACTCATAACTAGATTTCTATATATGGAACTATGGTGGAAAGATAAAAAATTGGCATGAAAGGGAAATATAACCATTATGTTCTGATGGAGTGTGATAGATAAAAAAGTTAAGAGAAACCTTATAATCACCTCCAAATACCATTTTTTTGTACTTTTAATTAAAAAAATTATTATTATGTGGGAACCTATTATATGCAGACCAAATGGGATGCACAAACCAATTTGCCAGCCACAAAAATTCAAAATTCATATTTACATTAGGAAACTACAACCAAACAAATATGCAAACCCACTAACATCTCCAAAATATGTGAGGATCTAAAGTGATATTTGATTCATCCAAATAGATTGTACTAGGAAAAAATTTTTGGTTTCAAGATCCATTGCCTAGATTTTAAGAATTTTCATTAGAATATATAGTTTCTTGATTATGTACAATGTCACCTTTTGTTACTCCGTGATCAATTTCCACATCAAATCTTTCTCAAAAAATGAAGGTGATTTTTTCATTCATTAAGGGATACAAAATCATGATATCCATGATAATCAATCCCATTTACCATATGTTACCACTAACACAGATCTGTTAGAATAGGTTATCCAATATGTATACATCCTCATGTGGTGATATAATAATCTAATCTCACAAACATCATTTAATTTATATCTTAAAATTTCAATAAATGGTGTCCCTTATAAGCATTAAAAATTTGAAAAAAGAAAAATTTATGAAATAAAATTAACCATGATTCCTCATATATCACAAAGTATCACATTATTTTCACATTCCAAACATCTTAATACCCTCATCACATATAATCTTCAAACATGGAAATAAAAAAATTACCTTAAATACTTCTAATAGACACACAAGATTTCTAATTATAAGGATTACATTATATATTCTCTTAACATATGAAGATAAAAAATTACTCCATGATAATATATATCACTTATGCAAGAAATCCATAATTTGTTCTATGTTCATTGATACTATCCAACTTACTTTATCCAAATCATTCATCTATTTAGACAAGATAACAATAAATTTATCTATATCTTGTAAAAATATAGGGGCACATTGCAACAATAAAAATATCACCATTCCTTTAAATAAATTTTATATGTCTTCATTACCCTTAAATATATTCCTTTCAATACATAAGGGAAAAAATATAATAAAAATAATTCTATATTTCTTTAATTATATTACATTTTCTCTGAATTCCAAAAAATAAATACTTCATTCATCAATCTTTATATGTAAACAATTACTCAGGCATCATAAACTCATTCCACAATATCTATTTATGAATATATGATATATAAATCATGTATTAAGGTTCCTCAAATTCAATACAATCATGATTAAAAAATTTTAATTATATAATACTAGTATAGCATACCATACAATTAACATGTAATTAAAAATATCTTTATCTCTAGCAGTATAACTAATACTCATACCACCTTCTTGATTCTCTTCATGAGATTCACATATAAGAAATAAATTTCTATAATTCCTATACATTTCAAATTTGAAACATTAAACATCAACCAAGTTCATTTTATTTCATACTATTAACTAATATCTGAATGTATAGTGTGAGAAAAATATATCATAATGAAACACCACATAATCATGAAGAAATCACTTAAAACTTGTCTAAATCAAGGATCCATCCTCAATAATCTATGAAATATTATGTTTATATTTGGTTACTCATAGACATATTCTACTTTAATCCTTAATGAAGGATTGTAAATAGTTCTTTAATTCCCAAAGCATGTCCTCTAGAAGGGTCAACTTAGGTTTGTAGGAAGGCGCATTGTCATGTACTATGTTACTCTCAAGTTAGGGTTGACACACATTTTAAGAGTTTCTCCACAGTTGATTCCAAAGCCACATCACATTGTAGTATCATTTCAATGACGTAATTCTTAGAAAATACATGCTCTATCATCTACCAAAATTATTGGAGCCTTTTCTACAATATAACTCATATTTAGAATTATCCTTATATAAATCCCTAGACATATCCTTAAAAATACCCATTGGGATATCAATAATGTTTTCTCATCCAATATCCAAACAGTTGGCTAAATATTTAATTTGATATGAACCATAATGACTAAAGCATAATGTACATAGTTATTAAAAAGTTTTTTTCATAATACTAAATATATTTCATAAATATACACTCATAGATCATATTAGTTTAGTATCTTTGGATATAAGGAAATGTAAAAACTAGTAGATAATTGAGGTACATTATCTCCCATAAGGTTCTCCAAGACTAATTCCCCTCTAAAAAATATTATTCATCAAATATATTTTAATAACCTCGGGAAGGAAAAATAATAATCTGTTATCTCAGAATCATATTAAGGGTAAACAAGGGAGATATATAAGTATAAACATGATCCTAAGGGTATTAGAATGAAATCATAACATCAAAAGATCATTCCATGAATATAAAATATAATAAACACGAATCACCAAATAAATATTTATAGTTTATAAGAAATTAATCATAAGGGAATCAAGAGAACAATCCATGAAATAATTACATAGTATTAAGACATAGGATTGTGGAATGCACATAAATATTTAATAAAATCCCCTATAATTATAGATATATTGATAAAACATATCAGAAAAATTAATTGGACTAAATCTACTTTGTGTGAGACACCACCATCCGTAGACGTAGTCCTTCCCTCAAAAGTGATCGAGTTTCCCCAAGTTCCCATAGTGGATAGGGATTTCTCATCTTCCCATGGTGGATCTGGTTTCACCATCTTCCAATAGTGGATAGTGTTTCCTTATCTTCCCATTTTGGATTGAGTTTTACCATATTAAATATTAGATCAAGACACTAGACTATATTACTATCATTATCTCATGAGATATAATTTTTACACAATTCATCGAAGGGGAATTTAGTCCCACCCATCACATAAAAAAATCATTCATTCATGTGACAAATGATAATAAAAATTGCATCATATCCTGACCCAAAAGAGATATTTATATCATAATCAAAATATCCCACATCATGAAATTAAATGAGAATAATAATATGTTATTATATTATTACCTATGAAAAATTTCATAGTTTTCATAATCCTTTCATTAAATTATAACACATGAAAAAGAAACAGGTTTTAAAAGTATATAACCTTTAAAATAAGAAAAAGAATCATAAAAAATCCATTTATTCATAAATCATTCATGAAATAATGTGAATTTTATTATCAGATTATATAGTCCCTAAAGAATAAATTATACAAAAATATGTCAACAAAAATAAGGAAGGTTTTTTAAACATTATATGGAACATTTCATTAGTCAAATACAATTTATTTCAAAATCCATTTACTAAAACCATTTCTAACATCCTTTTCCTCTTATTAAATAATTACCATTTAATTTAGGACATTTCTTAAGGAAAATTTCATTTATTCTAAGTAAAATTTTATTTATTGATTGATTCTTTTTGACAACCATCCTCATTGAAAATATACAGGAAAACATATAATGTAATCATAAAACATTTTTAGAACCATTTTCCTTTATAATTTAGCATAAGAATGATTTTTAAAGCCATTTATTAGAAAATAATTTCAAAACTTATATGTAAGTTATGAAATAATTTATATACATTTTATTTGAAACTATATTTTGCAAAACATACGATGAAATCATTGAAAACCATTTAAAACACCTTTTTAATAGAAATCATTATTTGGAAAACTTTTTATTTTAAATTCACATTAGAAACAATTAATATACAAGATATAAAAAAAGTATTTGTTAAGAATTAAAATCTTAAAGATGGAATTTATGATTCAATGGATGTATGGTTATTTTGGAAGATAAATCCATACACGTCCAACATTCCTTATGTGCCATAAAAATTTTAAAAAAGTTCCTCGATTGGAAAAGGATAAGAATATTCTATTTTGAAACAATTTTTTTATATTTAAAACATGGTTAAAAATATAATTTAAATATAATAGTATAATAATATAAATTCTTAAAAAACATTTTTAGAAAACATTTTTTGAAGGAACATATATTTTCGATCGAAGTGAGAGTTGAAGTCTGATTTTCATAAAATAGATTTTTAATTATTATACATACAAATGAGTAGAAAAATCGTACCAATAGATGAATATATTTTGAGTAACCATAGGAGAAAAAATTTCCAGAGTTTTTTGGAAATAAGGATCATAATATTTCATCTATCGAAGTATATTCATAAACAATCTTGATAAACGAAGACATTGTTTACATAAATACTTACCTATTGATAACTTTCAATTATACTCCCCATGTATGAAAATTAAATTAAACAATGCTTATAATATAATAAATTTTGTTTTAGGATATAAAAAATTTACGACATTATATAAACCTTTAATGAAACAAGAAGTTCATATAATGTTGATTGTTCTCAATGAAGGAAAATCAAGACAAATTACTCTATAAATTTGTAAAATTATAGAACATAATCCCAATGAAATAAAGATAAAAAAATATATTTAAATAGCCAAAAATTTACATAAATTAATCATTTAATAAATACATGGTATGTAAAAACACCACATTTAAGAAATAGGTGGTTAACATAGATGATGTCTCATAAAAAAATGAGATGAGAAACCCATTACATTAAGCCTTGACATTCTTTATAAACGTTCAAAAATCCTATTAAATCAATATAATTTTATTTTAAATAATCAAAAAATATATATAATAATTTTTAGTACCATATATTACTATGTTATGACTTCATATTGCTATTTTATTAACAATTCCATATAAATGTTACATTTGGAGTAATATCTGATTTGCTTTTCATATTATTTTGGACTGTTATTCTCCATCCCATTTCATAGACCATGATCTACTTATTTAAAGAATTTATATATTGGTAAAAATATAATATTTATTCATTATATATGTATTTATAATTATATATTATATATAAATATGAAATGGAATATATAGCTCATGGATACGGTAGACCATAGTTACGCACGAACATTAAATCTATTTTATTGTCATATTAAATGAATGAAATTAAATGTAATATACATTTATTTAATATCATTAAAGTGGAATTTTTATGACATTTATATCATTATTTTTCACTAAACTCCTCCGTAATATATCCCATGTAGAGTGTTGATGAATCATATCACATTGAGATGGTGGTATTCTAAACATCCTCAAACGAAAATTACTTATTTTCATAAAAATGAAAGACTAAAATTATAGATTATATAATTATTAATGAATCATAAATATATCATAAATTTCATATATATAATATTAAATTAGAGTGTCCATCCATATTCATAACCATGAGAGGCGGTAAATAAAAACAAACTACATTGTTTCGTAAGACAAAAGTTTATAGTACATAAGAACAATAAGTAGGTTACCCATTATATGTAGGTTTGTGTATGTGGAGGTTGATATATTAGAATAGAAACATATCAGTATAATTATAATATATTGGGTATTATATAATCTATTAAGAAGTTTTTTTATGGTTTTGGTAATGAAAATAATTCAATAGAGCTTGAGGAAGGATATTACCTCTTCTTTGGTTAACTAATCTTGGTTTTCACCAAAGATATTCCTTGGTCAGATTTATTCTATAAGGAATTACATTATGATTAATTTAGTTATTTTGGAATATTATTTTTTTATTGGTATAGTGAGAAAATAGGATTTATATGTTTGGGTAAATTGGGGGTGAGTTCCTTGTTATAGTGGGGGAGGAGTAGACAAACGAACTATTTTTAATTGAGAATTCCACTCAACATTTTACCATTTAATGTGGAATGAATATAGTAAAAAATTAGATAAATTGTGTTAATAGATAAAAATATGCGTATAAAATGGATTTTTGAAATTTATCTAGGTCTTTATAGACCTTATGTTTATGGTTTATCCCTTATTATGCTATTTTCTCTCCTAACTGCTTTAATTAACATTAATCAATTTCACTAATATGTTTTTATTAAACTAATTTGAAATTATTAAAAATTAAAAATTATTTATATTCCAAATATTGTATAAATATATTAAAATTTAAATCACAGAAGTGGTAGAAATTAATTTAAATTCAATCCTAGAGATAGGATGACAAAATAAATTTTTAAAAGTAAAATGCTAATTTTTTTGTAAATTTTATATCCAATTTCAAGGTGAAATCAATTCTAATGACCTAAATTGGATTAATTTCGGTATAATTGAACTAAGTTTTCTATAATACAAAACAAATATATAATATTACCCTTTTAAGTAATTTTTTGGAAAAGGTATTTTTGAATTAATATTCAGTATTTTTATCTTTTCATATAAAAGGAAACCACATAGAAAATTACCAAAAATTAAAATGAATCCAATTTTTACCTTTCTATTTAAAAAAGGAATTTTATTTATACATATGAATTTTATCTTATTTCCAAAAATTTAATTCAATATAAGATCACCATTAAAAGTCGGTGAAATGTTTTTTAGAATAATACATCGTTTTATTCATAAAATTTGAATTTTTTTATCTTATACCTATCGAATCACTTTTAGGAGTATAAATATTTTTAATTAAATATATAATATATTATATTTTTAAAAATATTAATCACAAGTGTTTGGTTCATTTATTGAGATAAAGTTGTATTTTTTACATTGAGAAAAAGTCATCATAGGAAAGTAATTTATTTTTTTCTAAATAGTTCTTACATTAACTTTTATTCATTAATAACAAAAGGATTCATTTTACATACATTTTTAAAACATATTTTTACAATCCAGTTATTCTTTTTCAGATATTTCCTTCCAACACCTAGATAGTTTCTGTAATATCATTTTAATAATCATATTAATTATATATTGTTTGTTGGGGAAAAAAGCCTTATAACTAAAGAAAGCTATCATAGGGACTCAATTATTGTATGTAGTACAGCACAAGGATAATATTTCATGTACTAAAGGATAATCTAGGTTTTTATTGTTCACACAATCCTAAATAATTTCCTTAATATATTTATATAAATAGACTATAATTAGTGTTGCGTGAAATGAAAAATATCAAAATTATTAAAATAATTCCAAAAAATATATTTCACAATGTATTGGGGAGTTTAAAATTATGATTTAGAAAAATAATTTTTTACAAATAAAAATTATTAATGTGTAATAATTTATATTTTAAATAGGCACTCCATTAAAAGATGATAAAATTACAATTTAAAAAGAGACATATTTTTATTCATAACATTTTATTTATTCTTATCTTATGACACTCAAATCTTTTGTATGACTGTCATAATATTTGAATAAATAAATAATAAATTAAATAATATAAAAACCCATAAAAAGTGTTTTTTTTAATTTATATAGTTAAAATATGTTTGTATATTGGAAATGTTTTTTCTTGAAAATGAATTTGGTTATTTTCAAATAGTTTTTAATATAATTTCTAACTGTTTTATAACCAAAGGATTAATTATATATCTATGTATAAATATTATTATCACAATTTTTTTATTATATTTGTCACCTCTATTCCAAATCATGGTGATAGCTACCATATTATTTTAACAACACAAATAATAGTATATAATAGTTTGAAAAAACATTAATAGGAATGTAATAAATGATATTGAAATAAATCATCATTGCCTGTAACATAATAAAAATATAGTTTTTGATGTACCACAAGTTAATCCATGTTTTATGTGTAGTGAATGATTAACATGGTGTTGTATGTATCATAGGACAAACATATTTCTCAATCATTACACATGTTATATTAAATTATAGGTGAAATAAAGTATTTCAAAAGCATAAATTTGAGAAAAAAACATTTCAAAAAATCTCAAGGTGTTACATTATACTCATCTTAAAATGAATTTCACCAATGAAATTCATCTACCTATTAATGGTTTAATTTATGAATGTTCATTTCATAGAATCACGCATCATAAGAATGAATCCTAAAAAACATTTAATAAAATAATGTTTGGAACATAATTATTAACCCTGTAACTCATTAATATATTTAAACATAGGAAAACACTAGTAGAAAGTGAAAAAAATCATGGAAGAGAGAAATAGCTTCTAAATACCGATGGAGTGTGATATAGAACATGATAAAGAGAAATTTAATGGTAAAAATAATTAAATTAAATAATTTTGGAAAAGGTCATCGATATCACAGAAAATGAAGAGGATAAGATATAATTTTATTTGAATGCCCATTACTTATGTTTGATGAATTTTTCACATGAAGATATACATACTTGATTTCATTACATTTCATATTAACAATCACATCCTTTGGCTATGCCTTTACCAATTAAAACTTCCTATCATACTCCAAGAAATAAAGATGATTTTTTATCACTTAGCATCTAATGGATCATTATATCCATATGTGTAATGATAATTCATTCAATATATAGTTATTTATAATTAACAGGTGGTTATAATATCATATAAAATATTCATAAATTCCCATATAAAGAGATAATACATTAATGTATAAAACATCTTCTGAACATTAACTAAAAATTTCCATAATTATTTACCTCATAGCCCTTTTCATTGTTGAAAATATATAATGATTGAAAGATGGACACTATTTTTTTGCAAAATAATCATATCATTGATCCCCTATAATCATATAGTATCTCTTTGTTTTCACGTACCAAACATTTTAATATGTTCATGATGTGTTCTTAAGAAACATTATAATAACATAAATTACCATAAATCCATATTGAAAACATGAATTATTTCTTATACCAATTATTATTGGATATATTCATCCAATCTAATAATGTCATAAACATCATCCACAATATCATAAAACACATTTTCAATAAATCATTTATCTGTTATAAGGTCATCGATACTATCCTATTTAATTTATTTAAATCATTCCTCTCCATATCTATGTTAAAAAAAATTTTCTCAACATTACAAACACAATAAGGGTTTTATTTGTCATAATAAAAATATAATATTTCCATTAAATCACATATGTATTTATTTATAATTTTTCAATATATTTTACCAAATCCTCATTAATAACCATATACATCATGATTTATATAATATAATTCTTAATTTCAAATACGTATACAATTATATCATTTCACATTATTATCAAGCTATTAACAAGGATTCATCATCTTATTCCATAATACAATGTTCATAAAACAAGAAATATGCATCATGGCTTATCATTCACGAATATAAATATTATCATGATAGTAAAAAATAATATGAGAACAGAATATACATTTCATACGTCTCTCATGATCTTTTCATCATAATCACCAAGATCATTACTCTAAAAAAGTGTGGCTTTACCTAAGGTGATTTACCCCTAAGACATGTATTTGAAACATTTCTATACATTCAACATTTAATTTATTCAATTGTTTATGATACATTATTAAGGACAATATTACAACAAATTACATCAACTGAACAATTCATTTTCTTATTAAAGCTACTATCTTTGTGTCCTTATTTTCAAAAGTCATAACAACATTATGTTTATATGAAAAATTCATATATGAGTTTTCGCACATTCTCGATATAAGGAAAACTGAATCTTATATCCTTTATTGTCTCCATTAAAAAAATTATCAGTAAACTCATTTCTTATCTGATTTGGTGAATAAGAGATTTGATTAATGTACACAAGATTAATCATGGTCTGTGAAAAATAATTAGGCATGATCCAAATTCCCTTCACTCTAGTGATCATCTCATTTGACTACCCATTAGTAAATTGTCTGTCACATTCAATGTTTACCGAATTCATTCTACTTCTTAATATACAATAAAACCAAAAATTATTGTGTGAAAAATAATTATCAACATGAAAAATCACATTATCATGAAAAATAACTTATAAAATTCATAAATCATGACTTCCCCACTTCAACATATGACTCCTAAGTCTTATCGTCTTTCATTCATAGTCTTAATCTATATAAATCTTACATGAGGATTAATAAAGAGTTCGTGAATTTCCAAAGAATATCTCTCATCAATGGAAAACCAGGTGTGCAGCAATGCCCGTTGTCGTTCACTAACTAACAATCAAGTATAACACAATATGGTATTTTCAAGGTTGTCAACCCAATATAAATTTTCTCAAGAGTTGTATCCAGTAGTAGTATCCCAAATGTTATGTAATTAGATGGAATGAAATCACACTATAAATTACCAAAATTGAAGGATATTTTCAGATACATTAACTAATCATTATACAAATCCAAAGAGTACCCCTAGACATATCCTTAGAAATATACCGAGGTATCTCAATAATGATAACGCATCATAGTTTTCCAGGGATTACTAAATAATTTTTTTAATACAAAATATAGATACCCAGATAGAATATAAATGGATATTAGATCCTTTTAGATGAATATTTAACACATTAAAAAAGTTGATTCCCTAAGACCATAATAATTTAATATCTCTTGAAACATGGAACATAATCCTCTGAGTTTTGAAAAAATATTCTCAACATATACCGTAATGGTCTTCCCCTTTAATTATCCTTCGTATAACCAATCTTCATAACATGAGAAATGGAAACATAAGAAATTTAAATTATACATTCACTTTTAGGTTAAATAAATGAAATGTGAAATCATAATAAGACCTAAAGTATATGTGAACAAGAGAATCATATTTTAAAGTCATACCCTACATATCATATATTTTGAACATGAGTCAAGGAATAAATATTGGTAGTTTACAAGACATGGTTGAATAAATAATATTTTAATAAGACAAAGAATTGTGTCCAAAATAGAAACATGTAAAATCATTCCATATAAATCATGGCTCATTAACAAACATTATTTGGGAATTCAAGGGGGTACAACTATTGTGTGGGATACACTAACATCCCCAATTTCATCCCATTACTTATTTTGGACCAGGTAACACCTTATTCTCATAGTGGATAAGGATGCATCAATTTCCAATTATAGGCCAGGACCATCAGATTTCCTAATTCTGGCTAGGATGCACCTGTTTCCATTTTCTGATCAATGAGAACATATTTCCTATTGTGGATCAATAATGTTGAATTCTTTCCCATATTTATCTAATTATATATATATATATATATATTTATCCAATCCATTTGTGGGATATTTACGTCCCACTTGTCACATAATGTAATCAAAAATATGTATTCTAGTAGATCATGAACATTAATTGTATCATAACCCATGAAATAAAATATGAATCCTAAACATTTTATTATATCATAACCTACAGGAAAAAATATATGTTTTATAATCATTTCACCATATAGTAAACGATGAAATGTGGAAAGTTTCATAATAATTTATCATTGTATATCCTGTGGAATAGAAATAGGTTACATAAAAATATTGTCATATTAAATATCTACCATTAAATAAATAATAATAATTGTATCCTTGATCATAAACATTGTAAATGATAATATGTATCATAGAATTTAATCTTATATCGGTAAGGATTTTGAATGATCATTTGGATAATTTAGTAGGGAATGTTAACATACATTGAAAATAAATATTAATGAAAAAAAATTTAAAATAATTTTCATTGGAAAAAAAGAAAACATAAAGTCAATGATTTTTAAATAATTTAATATTATTATTCATAAAAATATTTTTTCATAATGGGAAAAAAATTGAAACATAAAACATTGAGTAATATTTTTTCATTGAAAAAAACCATGAAAAACAATAATAGAATCTTTAAATCATTAAACACATATTTTATTTAAAAAAAATCCTTGGAAATTTTCATAAAATACAATTTAAAAACAGTTATAAAATCTTTTTTAGAAAAAATGGGTTACTAATGAAACATAATTCCAACAACAGAGATAGATGAGGTCAGATTTTATTAAAATTGTTTCATAAATTTTGAAGTACCATAAAGTTGAAAAATGGTACAATGACATGGATATAAAATCAATAACAATATGAGATTAAATTAATGGAGAATTATTAAGATATGGATCATAATATTTCATTAATTGAGTTATAATCATAAATAATCCTGATAATAGATTAGTTTGATGCAATAAACTCATAACACATTGGTAATATTGAATCATAATCCCCAAGATGTAACAACATTAAATTGTAAATAAAATATCATTAAAAGGTGGAGTATCATGATATATAATTTCAAATGGAAGAATATTCTCCTTGTAAAAGAATATAGGTGCATAATTGAACATGTGTCTGTAAGAGGGAAATCGAGACAAAATTAACTAACATATTTTGTAACATTTTACTGTAAAACCATTGAATGAGAGATTGAAAATATGATATTTAAATACCAATAATTATAAGGATAATAATCATAAAATAAAATCACCTGCATTATATAAAAAAGCAGAATAATTGTTTGGAGGATATGGAATAAGCCTCATAGAAATATAAGTGACATTAGATATACTCTTACTATAATTCTTAAATTTCAATGTACATAGTCAAATATTTTTATATTATATATAATTTATTATAAATATACTAAAAATATATATTCATACATATAATACCAAATTTTATTTACTTATGACTTAAGGTTACACATTTATTACCAATTCCTTGTGAAATTTATGTTTTGGGAAATAACCAAATTTTCTCAACAGATATTCTGTATTTTTATTGTAACGCCACAACCCCAGTTACCCAAAGTCGGTGAATTATTGCATAACATTGGCATGATCACAAGGAAATAATGTCTCGAAAGACTGATTAGTTTAGTAGCCTTAGAAACAAGATTCATACATATGTTCAACATTACAGCTTGAAGAGAAATACAACAAAAATATATTTCATTAGAAACATCCAAGACTTCTAGATTATGCCTGTAGGTCACTCACAACTAACTTCTTCATATCCTGGTAAAATGAATAATAAGAAAGGGGTGAGCTCAAATGCTCATTGAGGGAAAGTAATATAGTGGAAAATGACATAAATATTAAGCATGGTGAATAATTGAAACCACATGCCTTTACCAATAATAAACATGAATACTTTTATGGCATGAATATGAGCTGAGTAAGTAATTCCATAATAAAACATAATCATGGGTATTCTAATAGTCAAATGACCACATGAACCATTAATATTATTTCCATAATGAGGGAATGTATAATGCCGGACATTCTGAAACATTTTGTCAATGCCTCGGCCAAGACGTCTAAAATGAATAAGGCCTCGCCCAAAACCCTAAATCAAATTGGGAATGGGCCTCATCCAATTCCACATCTAGTTGTCTCATGAGACCTACCGATGCATCGTGGAGCTATAGAGGGCTCCACCCATCACGTACTATGTATAATACATTCCTCATATGAAAAGGTTTAAACATATCATAAACATTCATATTAAAACTAGCATATGAAATTTCAATACGTTAACCATAAGCCATGAATGGTAAAAATATCACATCCACAGTCAAACATATCACAAAAACTTCAATACAATATGGATGTTTTTTATCATAATAATTCAACTTCAAATAAACATAAAATACATCGAAGGATGTTGACATAGATGAAATCAAAAACTTTTTTAGAGAAATATTTCTTTATATTTTTAAATCATTTAGGATTCACATAAAGAAAACATTTATTATGAAAATAATCTAATAAGCTTGTAAGGTAAGCTTTGACGATATTATAATGGTGAAAAATAGCTGCACCCTCCGTATAAGTTAAAAAACATTCTTACCTTAATTTTTCAAAAAGTTTAAAAATTACCTTGTTTGGAAAATGACGGAATGATTCCATTATAAACCTCTTATAAAAGTCAAACAAGGGTATAAATGACTTTAACCCATATTCTGTAAAATAGTAAGAATGTTTTAAAATTCATTTTTAAGAAACATGGATGTGGATGATAAAGAGGTCCCAGTGGATATTTAAATATAAAAAACTTTTAATAATGAAGATATTGTGAAATAACTCTTACCATTTACATTTCCTTGGTTGATGGTAGGTTAACCTCCTCTTCTTCGGGTTCTTCCTTTTGATTTGATCAAAATGGATCCTTAGGTTGGCTTTTTGATCAAACTATGGCCTCTAAATTGAAGTGAGTGAAGTTGAGAGAGTATTAGGGCAGGGTTTGGCCGAACCAAAAGGCTTTGAAGGTGTGAATAATTAGTTATAAGCGGTGTCCTTTTATAAGGGGGAGGAGGGGAACCTTAGGAAAATCTATCAATATTATTTTATAATAAATTCATATTCGATTTATAATGGTTCCAAAGTGTATTATTTAAAGTTTAAGGTGGTGATGGGTCAAAAACCACTCAACCAATAGAATTTAGATAGGTTTGGGTCTTTATATTAACCTTATCTTTTAGTTTTGGCACATAGTTAATTAGTTTCACACTTACCATGTCACTTTGTATTTTTATATTATATAGCTAATAAACATACTATATACCTCCAAGAGACCCCCATGTGGTCCATTAATGATACATCTATCATGATATATGTCTCTTGGAAGAACCTTAGATTTTTAGGAATTGAATATCAATTAATAATATAATATTTCGTTTTAAAAACTCTTTTATGTCAATTTTGAAACTATTCGGTATTTTGTTTTTGATAAATTCATAACAGAATTATTACTTAGAAATAAATTTAGATAAATAATACTAATATGTCATATTAACCTAAAAATTACTTTAATTTATAAAAAGTCCCAAATTACATTTATTTGGGTATTTATAATATCAATTATCTTAATCTTTCATTAATAAGGTAATTACTTCATCATCATTGTGTCATAAATAAATTAAATTATTTAATGTCTAAAAATTATAAGTAAAATACCATTATGTAGGAAATCATTTTAGCTTTCTAAATAATATTTATAGTCGAAATTTCAACATATATAACCTTGTGTAAAAATTGTTTTTCTAAAAGATATATGCTTTTGTATTTTTTGTATTTATTTTAACATAATTAATATAAAGTGTCTTATCACCAACAAGTGGCTCCACGGGGTCCCAAAATCGACCCAAAGATACCCATGGTCGGACATGTATCAACCAATAAGGTTAGGACACGTTTTAGGAAAATTTATTATTATTATAATATTATTTTGTTACCCTTATTTACCGGATTTATCCTTTAACAATGGTAAATAAAATATTTACCGAAGTAATTATTCAAAATGTATAAAAATAAATGTTAGATATTTACACTATTTGGAAATCCTGATTCCAATTATGGAATACATTTTTTCAAATTCAAAACACATAAGTGGCAGAAATTAATTTAAAATCAATTCCCGATGTTAAAACAAAAAGCGTGGTTTTAAGAGACAATAACTATCAAAAGACCGACGCTTGTTTTTTTCCGGTTTAATTTTAAAATTATGTCCAATTTCAAACATCATATTTAATGGTAAAAATATATTCTAAATATACATTATAACCACTCAAATTTATGATTTATCATTATTAATTATTTTGATTAAAAAAGTTGTTTTTTAATAAAAATTTAGTAATTTTCACTATTAATCAAAATATAAAAGTTATCCGTAAAGTACCAAAATTTTATCCTAGGATAATTTCAATATTAGGAATCCAAAAATGAAGTCTATTTTGAATGATAAAATGTATAAAATTTCAATAAATGGGTAATACTATTCATAACAGCTACTTTGATTGGTCACAACTTGTTAGAATTTTGAAGTTGTGTAGAGCACACTATAATGTTTTATTCAAAGTGAAGGGTACCGTGGAAGCATGTGGTTTTATATTGTACATTTCTTATGTCCCAATTATAAAGAATGAATTTATTTAGTCAAATTGAATATATAAAAGTTAAACATATTGTATTTAATAGTGTTCACTATTAAAAGTTGATAAAAGTGCATTTTTGAAAATTAATAATTTTATCTGAAAAAATGAATTTGTTCTTCCATTATGTATAAGACACTCATAATAAGGATTATAAAATTATAAGGATTATATAATGTTCGAAATTTTGTTAATAATATTAATAACCTATTTTAAAGGGATTGTTTGGTAAGTCATGGTGCGCTTGAACTGGGGGTTGCCTGTAGTGAAAGTTGTTGAATTATTTTGAAGAAGTAACACACTATGAAATCTTGGGGTGTTACATTCTTCCCTCCTTCAATAAATTGTGTGCTCATAATTTGATATTGTTATTCGAAAATAATGGTTAAAAATAGAAAATATCATTGTGGGAAAACCCAAATCCGAAGTTTGGTTAATAAAATTTAGTCTTAATAAGAGGAAAAGAGAAATGAAAGGGTCACCACCAAATTATGATCTCGATTAGGAGAACATTGTTGGAAATTAGAGACATATAATTGGAGGAAAAACATAAATATTTATAGGTACTGATTGAGGCCATCAATCAAAAACAAGTTTATAATTAGGGTCCTTAAATTCATCAATCTATGATGATTTAAAAAACCATTGGTTCAACAAAACATAAGGTATTAGGATAACACATTTTTGGTTTTAACAACACTTCCATAATTTATATGAATTAATTTCTTCATAGAATAAAAGAATATGAAAAATAATCTCAATCTATACTTATCCAAAATACTTCTTCCCAAACTCACAGTCCAAAATTTATAAGGTAGGTAAACACAATGAAGATCCATTTTTTCACGTAATAGCATGTGAACACCTTCATCATGTATTCTTTTATAATATGGTAACACCCTGAATTACCATAAAACCTCATTGATTACATTCATGCTCTCTTATTCCTTATACAATATTAGATATATTCCTTATATCCGAAAACTTTGAATATTCCAACAATGATGAAATAAAAAAACCATTAATCAGTGCCATGGTAGTCAAGAATATCCAATATAATTTATCAAAATCAACCATATATTATTCCAAAACTACTACCTTAGTATCAACACCATATTAAGGATTACCTTTCCTTAAACCATGTATTTTCAAAAAAAAAGATTAACTTGCTGTTGAGTCACTTTTCATAGTACCATATAATCTCAAATCCTCAATGAAATAGTAATGCAGTACAATCCTTATTTATCTCCACAATTCATCTAACCAGAACATCGTTGATACAACACTCAAATGAAATAATTCTTTAATAACAACATAAGAACACTCATCATTCCTCTTCATCTGTGGTAGTATCATAAATTTTTTATTATCTAATAGCAACATTTAGGGCATACTCTAATGATTTTAACATTGATTCAGGTAGTGTCCCCACTCCTTGCAGATTAAGCATTGTACATTTGAAACCTTTTTCTTGACCTCGCAATCACGAACGTGGTGTCCTTCCTCTCCACACTTATAACATACTCCCATTCCCTTCATGCATTTTCCAAGCTCATTCTTTCCATAGTTAGCACATATGGGAAAATACTTATTTACCTTCTTCCCTTTATCTGTCATTCTCTCTACCATCATTTTCTTCTCTGGCTTCCCTTCGAATCCATAGGATTCTGAGAACTCATTACTTATCTTATCAACACTTGATATTATTTCATCATATGATGATAACACTTGGGAGACTATTTCCCTTCTAAATTATGGCTTAAGACCATGAAATATATGATCCTTCTTACTCTTTGGATCATGTGTATTGCTGGAGTTCTGATTCCTTCTAATGGGTGCCATTTCTAAAGAATGGCATACACTAGATTAGTTTATAAACATCAATACCTAATCCCAAACGTCTAAAACACTTAATCATAAATAAAACAGTTTATGGATATAATCCATAATCATAAAAATTTCTTCCTTGAGGGAGTATATAGTCATAAACCCTTCATAATGGTTTGTAACGAAAATAAGAATTATCCTATGCATATCCCCCGGGAGTGTCGTAACCAAGAGTGCAGCAAGGACCGTTTTCGTGCACCAGTTCCCGTTCGAGTCTAGCTCAATACGGTGTTTTGGGGTTTTACCCCTAGGTACATCTGTGCCAGAGCTTCCTCTACCTACTCGTATCCAGAAAAGGATGTATTTCATAGAAAACTCACAAAATCTATAAAATACCAAAATTCTAGAATGTTATTCTATACTAACCCTCAAATCCTATTTTAGGGCTATGTTCTCTAATCATAGTTTATCTAAATATTCCTTTCAAGGTTTGTACTAAAATTCCTCTGATACCAACTGTAGCTCACTGACCCTAGTTACCCAGAGTCTGTGCATTATTACATAACATTGTCATGATCACAAGGAATTCATTTCTCAAAAGACCGATTAGTTTAGTAGCCTTGGAAACAAGATTCATACATATGTTCAACTTTACAGCATGAAGAGAAATACAGCAAAAATATATTTCATTAGAAGCATCCAAGACTTCTAGATTATGCATGCAGGTCACACATAACTAACTTCTTCATATCCTGGGAAAATGTAACATAAGGATGGGGTTAGCTCAAATACTCATTAAGGGTAAGTAATACAGCGGAAAATGACATAAATATTAAGCATGTTGAATAATTGAAACCACATGCATTTACCAATAATAAAAATGAATACTTTTATGTCATGAATATGAGCTGAGTAAGTAATGCCATAATAAAACATAATAATGGGTATTCTACTAGTCGAATGACCACATAGAACCATCAATATTATTTCCATAATGAGGGAATGTATAATGCCGGACATTCTGAAACATTTTGTCAAGGACTAAGCCAAGACGTCTAAAATGATTAAGGCCTCGACCAAAACCGTAAGTCAAATTGGGAAAGGGCCTCGACCAATTCCATGTCTAGTTGTCTCGTGAGACCTACCGATTCATCGAGGAGGTATACCGGGCTCCACCAGTCACTTACTAAGCCCAATGCATTCTTCATATGAAAAGGTTTAAATATATCATAAACATTCGTATTAAAACTAGCATACGAAATGTCAATACTTTAACCATAATCCATGAATGATAAAAATAGCACATCCATAGTCAAACATATCAAACAAAATTCAATACAATATAGAAGTTTTGTATCATAATAAATAAGCCTCAAATAAACTTAAAATCCATCAGTGTATGTTGACATAGATGAAATAAAAACCTTTTTTATAGACATATCTCTTTATATTTTGAAATCATTTAAGAGTCACATAAAGAAAGTATTTATTTTGAAAATATTCTTATAAGCTTGTAAGGGAAGCTTTGACAATCTTATAACATCGGAAAATATCCTCACCCACTGTATAAGTTTAAAAAACATTCTTACCTTAATTTTTTCGAAAAGGTTAAAAAGGACCTTGTTTGGAAAACGACGAAAAGATTCCTTTATAAACCTCTTAAAAAAGTCAAACAAGGGTATAAATGACATTAACCCATATTCTGTAAAATAGTAAGAATGTTTTGAAATTCATTTTTAAGAAACATGGATGTGGATGGTAAAGAGGTCCCATTGGATATTTACATTTAAACAACCTCGAATAATGAAGATATTGTGAAATAACCCTTACCTTGTACTTTTCCTTGGTTGATGGTAGGTTAACCTCCTCTTCTTTGGGTTCTTCTTTTTGATTTTATCAAAAGGGATCCTTAGGTTGGCTTTATTATCAATCTATGGCCTCTATGTTGAAGTGAGTTATGTTGAGAGTGTATTTTGGCAGGGGTTGGCCAAACCAAAAGGCCTTGAAGGTGTGGATAATTGGTTAGAAGTGGTTTCCTTTTATAAGGGGGAGGGGGGCACCTTAGGAAAATCTAGAAATATTATTTTATAATAAATTCATATTCGGTTTCTAATGGCTCCAAAGTGGATTATTTAAAGTTTAATGTGGGGATGGGTCGAAAAAAACTCATCCAATATAATTTAGACAGGTTTGGGTCATTATATAAACTTTATCTTTTAGTATTTACTATTAGTTAATTAGTTTGACACTTACCATGTCACTTTGTATTTTTATATTATATAGTTAATAAACATACTATATATCTCTAATCGACCCCCAAGTGGTCCATTAATGATACAACTATCATGATATATGTCTCTTGGCTGAACCATATATTTTTATGAATTGAATATCAATTAATAATATAATATTTGTTTTAAAAACTCTTTTATGCCAATTTTTACACTATTGGGTATTTTGTTTTTGATAAATTCATTACAGAATTATTAATTAGCAAAAAGTTTATATAAATAATTATTATATATCATATTAACCTGTAAAGTTATTGGAATTTATAAAAAGTCTTAAATTACATTTATTTGGGTATTTATAATTTCAATTATCTTAATCATTCATTAATACATTAATTACTGCATAATCATTGTGTCATAAATAAATTACATTATTTAATGTCTAAATTTTTTAAGTAAAATACCATTATATAGGAAATCGTTTTAGCTTTCTAATGAATATTTATAGTCGAAATTTAAACATATATATCCCTATGTAAAAATTGTTTTATAAAAGATATATGCTTATGTCTTTTTTGTATTTATTTTAACTTGATTAATATAACGTGTCCTTATCACCAACAAGTGGCTCCATGGGGTCCCAAAATCGACCCAAATATTCCCATGGTCGGACATGTATCAACCAATAATTTTAGGACACGTTTCAGGGTAATTTATTATTATTGTAATATTATTTTGTTACCCTTATTTACTGGATTTACCCTTTAACCATGGTAAATAAAATATTTGCCGAAGTAATTATTCAAAATGTCTAAAAAAGAAAGTTATATATTTACAAAATTTTTAAATCCTGATTAAAAATATGGAATCAATTATTCCAAATTCAAAACAAAGAAGTGGAATAAATTAATTTAAAATTAATTCCCTTCAGCAAAACAAAAAACGTGTTTTTAAAAGATAATAACTATCAAAAGATTGACGCTTGTTTATGTCCGGTTTGACTGTGAAATTATGTCCAATGACCAATATCATATAAAATGGTAAAAATGCATTCTAAATATACATTAAAACCACTCAAATTTATAATTTATCACTATTAATTATTTCGAATAAAAAAGTTTCTTTTAATAAACATTTAGTAATTTTCACTATTCATCAATATATAGAAGATATCCGAAAAGTACCAAAATTTCATCCTAGGATAATTTCGATATTATGAATCCAAAAACAAAGTCCATTTTGAATGATAAAATGTATAAAATATCAAAAGGTTTGTATTACTTTTCATAACTGCAACTTTGATTGGTCGCGGTGTGTTAGAATCTTGAAGTTGCGTACAACACACGCTATTGTATTATTCAAACAGAAGCGTACCGTGGAAGCTTGGGGTTTTACATTGTTAATTTTTTATGTCCCTATTCTAAAGAATAAATTTATTTAGTCAAATTGAATATATAAAAGTTTAAAATATTGGATATAAAAGGGTTCACTATTAAAAGTTGATAAAAGTGCATTTTTGAAAATTACTACTTTTATCTGAAAAAAATGAATTTGTTCTTACATTATGTCTATGAAACTCATAATATGGATTCTAAAATTATAAGGATTAAATAAAGTTCAAAATATAGTAAATACTATTCATAACCACTTTTTTACAGCTTGTTTGGTAAGTCATGGTGCGCTTGAACTCGGTGTTGCGTGTAGTGAAAGTTATTGAATTATTTTAAAGAAGTAACACACTATGAAATCTTGGGGTGTTACACTTATATATGGTCCCCTAACATAGATCATTATTTTATTATTTATTTTTTTTAAACCATGATATTAATATTATATATATTATTTTTTAAAATATTTATAATAATATCTATATCTTTTAGATAGGAAATGAAATACATCTTTCATGGAGATGGTTGGCCATAAGTATGCATGAACATTGTTTCCATTATCTTCCATATAGAAAAACTAAACAGTAAATTGATTACATATATATTATATATAATGTATAATTCTTATTTTATAAATATGACATATTTTTAATAATCCCTTAATTAATGCATTATATTAAATGTGTGAACGTATCACATCACATTGAGGATGCGATACTCCATACGTCCAAAAATGATTTTATCATATATGAAAAAAGTGGAAAGAATGAATATTTGGGTTAAATAACAATTAACATGTATAAAGAAATAAAAAATACCATATATATCATATAAAAACCATACAGACATAATTATTCTCAACATTGAAAGGTGGTAATGGAAAAATGACTGACATTAGTTTGAAAGTCCTTAGTGCATTGTAATAATTAATGATGATTCCACATTAAATTTGATGGATGTGTTGGAAGATTTAAATCAATCCATGAACATAAAAACATATATGTATATTTATTATTATTATTCTCTGTTCTAATCTTCATATATGAGTAATTGATGGGGTTGATAATGAAATAAAACTAAAGTGCTCATTAAAGAACATCACCACTTCTTTATGTAATTTATTTTGGATTGCACCCAAAGAATTATTTGGACATATTTATAAAAAAAGTATGACATGTAGGATTGGAATAGGGATATAAAAGATTATTTAGGTAGGGGATGGATGATTCAAAGGGCTTGAGAGGTGTTTATATAGGGAGAATGTTGGCGGCCATTAACAATGGAGGGAGAGGACACACATGAAATTTAGGAAAACATGTAAGTTGTACCCATGTTTTCACCTAAAAAATATTAAAATTACACAAAACAAAACAATGTATTATTATTTGATAAATATGTCTATAAAATTGGTATTTTACATATTTCAATGTCATTTTTTCAAATTATGATTATGGTTAAGTCCATCATTAGGCATGTATTTCCATTAATCGTTGTAATTTATATTAATTATGATCACTAATTTTTTTTCTAAAAATATAATTTGAACATATTGGAAATTAGAAATTATTATGATTGATAATATGGGATATATTTATACAAATTCTAACCATATAAGTGGTATAAATTAATTTTTAATTAATCCATCAGGTTGAACAAAACAACATGTTTTAAAAGTAAAAAACTAAAATGTTTGAAATGTTATTTGAATACAATTTTAATGTGAAATTTATTAAAATTGTATAAATTGGTTTTATTGAATTAAAATTGAACTAATTATACTTTAAAAAAACTAAAATATTATTTATCTACATGGTTAAATTATATTACAATGAAATTATCCATAAAAATTTAGTGATTTTCACTATTCATATAAATTTGAAACTTCTAGAAAAAAACCAAATTCCACAAAAAGAAAATATTGATATTCTGATTCAGTATATATAGTTTATTTTTTCAAATAGAAACTATAAATGTTCCAAAATTTATATTTAATAGTGGCGATCCATTAAAATATGATAAAATTACCTTTTATAATGATACCTATTTTAATTATTAATATTAGTTTTTTTTATTATTTTATTACTATAAAACATATTGGGTGAGGGTAAAAATTTTCATTGAATAAATAATTTTATGAATTTTATTAAAACCCATCAATTAAAAGTGGGGTTATTAATTTATTGAGTTAATGTGTATTTGTAGAAAGAAAAATGGTATTCGTAGAAAAATAATTTATTTATTTTCATAGAGTTATTACTCTAATTTATATGTAATTGATAACCGACTGATTAATTTTATATACTAGTTTAAATAATATTTTCACAATTTGTAAATACTATTCATAAATTCTTGTCCAATGGTTGGGTGGTAACTATAATATAAATTTAATAACTATGTTAATATTATATTATAGTTGGGGAAACTTTATCTTGCATAAAACACAAGGTATCTAGGGAACATGACATTGCGTATAACAAAAGACATACATAGTCATTCATGTAGTTCATGGAAATCTATGTCTTTCATTTAGTTCAATATTATACAGCTATTTCATTTAATGGAAGAATAATATAGTGATTTCATATAAGACTAGTTGTATTCAATGTTCGATGAAATGAGGTATATTAAACACACTAATTTGAAAACTAAATGTCAAAAATCACACTTTTACTGACCAACTAATCCATGAGTATGTAGTTTATAAATTCAACACGAAATATCCATCATAACATATCAATGTATTTTATTATAAATTATGTCCTTTAGTGATTCCAATGATAATTTTTGCTAAAGGCCACATCAGAGGATAATATGTTGTTTTCATACTTCATGAACTATTTCTTAATGATTAATGCCACATTGAAAATACATAAATTGATGTTAAATCAATTCCCACCCTTTTCGATTCACTTTATAAGAACTCTTTAAACTCTAAATCAAATACCCATATATGAAGGGATCTTCAATGTCAACCATTGATTTTTTGGCAATACTAAATCTATATTTTATCACTTATCTATGATTTCACTACCAAATCCTCATATATCCCCTTAGAAATTATTTTATCTCTCCAAACTGACTAGTAACTAAAAAATGTTATAGTGCATATCCCTTTTTATAATAATATTACCTTCTTATAGTCTCCCTTTTTCAATACATAGAATTAAATGAAATTAGGAAAAGAAACTAATTGATATTTTTAGAGATAATGTGATACTAAAAACATTTTAATGCCTTTTATGGAATACTTGATTATTGACTTTTTCATGGTATCTGCAAATTTCATTAAATTTGAAATATATTAAATTATTTAATACCTAAATTCTACGTTATTAGTGAAAAAGTGGCACTTGATATCATTATAATTTGATCTCAATTGTTTTATAATATTATTTATCAAGTTTAATTGACTTTTATTTTTACAACCAATTAAAATTGGGTAGGAAATATCCACACTTATTTCTTTACGAGATGAATATTTCCACATAATATTTTGTATGGATTTTGATTCCAACTCATAATAAACTTATTTATTGATTTTTTTTAGTTTTGTTTCATATGGTACTAATAAATTAATTTCGTCCACTAATTATTTTTCCTATAGAATTAGTTTTTTGTAAAAAAATGTATCATATTCAATTCCTATTTGAATAAACAGAAAAAAAAATATTTTTCTTTATAAAATATTAATCCATGACCAATAGTACCTTTTATATGGTGAAATAACCTTTTTCTACCTTATGATATTGCTCCTAAAAACTGTTTTTGAATCTTGTACAAAGAATAAATTAAAATATGAAATATAATTTAGGAACTATAATGCAAAATATTCTCCCAATAATCCCCAGAGATTTATTTGTGAAACACATGTTTAACATAATCAATAGAAATGTTTGTTACTATTTTTATATGAATATAAGAATCTTTTATTTAATTCATTTGACCATTTTTAATAATTTTCATTCATTATTTCATTATGAAAGAATGATATAACACGATGAATCATTAACATCAACCCCCCAATATAATGGAATATCAACACTCCCTGCAATATTTATGTGTATCCTTATTTGGGTATCAAACTTACCTCATGCCGCATTCTTGTTTTGGGAAAAAATTATATAGACGATATTAAAAATCTCTAGGTGTAAGTTTGTGTCATCTATATTGATGTACATATTACTAACCCCATTTCCTCACAAGAATTACATTCCATGCTCAATGTTCTGTTTTAAGACTGTATTAATTATTAATGATCTTCAAAACATGAGATCCATCACCATCATGATTAAATAATTTCGTGACTTTAATGTGGATCACATACACAAGTTCATCATTGTGAAAAATAAATTTTCAACTCATATAGAAAATAGTTTAATTATTTTGAGTACATATTTCAATATATATTTATATTTTTTATAGTCGTTAGACTTGAAAAAAAGTCTCATCAAATTTTATACCCTCAATTTTTTTTTATTATTTATATTTAAATATTGTTTTTTACAAGCTTATTCAATATTCAAATAGAGATTTTTTAAACAATTGAATCCATACATTTAATATTCGGGTCCTTGGTACATTACACTATTTCAAAAGTTTCATTATTTTTATGTAGACTCAGCTATTCTTCTATCCATTTTGTCCAATATTCATGTTCTAATCTACATTGAATCTATTTCGGTACTAAATATTCACCCTATATTCATGATTTAAATCCATGAATATATGGTCTAAAATCATTTTTATTGTCAATAGTCACTGTTTAATGAACCGTCAATACACTCGATGTTTGGATATGTCACATTTTATGGTTTAAAAAATCATTGATCATAGAGTACCTACTATCATGGATTAAAAAACCATAACAATGGGTATCTACAAAAAATATACTATCAAAATTATAAATATAATTACTATACATCTATTACAGTTATGGTTTTCTAGTAACTTTTAACATATGATATCAGATAGTAATAGATAATGAAATCGTAATAAGTGGGTTTTCCATTTATTAAAAAATAATATCCAAATAACCAATAAACTAACCAAATATCTAAAACACCATCCACTATAAATTAAAATAGAAAAAATCATCCTATATCAATTTATTTATAATATAGAAACATATTATAATATGATAAGAAATATTTTATTAAGTTAATAACTAGAATTTTTTTTCAAACAATCAAACATAATAAAGACACATCTATTAGTGAATTAAATATTCAAAAAATCATATTTTATAAACAACAATCATAAAACCACATTTCGATGTGCCTATTTATTCATATTACATATGGTTTAATATTAAATTAGATATTTTCAATCTTTTTGAAATTTAAAATAATCTATCCACAAAAAATGTAAAAAAATTAATATAAAATAAACAATATCAATAAACACAACATCAATTAATGTAAATTAATACATCAATGACTCATCATAAACAATAAAAACAATAATCTCAATACAGAATTTTTTTAATGATTTCAATAACCCCCGAAAATTTTATTTAATGATTATGAGAATTATGAATGAATATAATATTTTAAAATATAGTAAAATTTTAAACCACAGTATCATGAAGTCAATTTTTTAAAAATTAAAAACTCATCAAAAATCTTAAATACACCTCATAGATATCTTATTTGAATATGTTTTTGTCAATAGATTTTATACAAATGGGGGATGAGTTTCTATTGGGGATCAGATAGATATATGTTTTTATATTTTTTTAAACTAAATTTCAAATGTAAAAAATAACCATAACTATATAAATGTATTTGTAATACACATAGAGGTTTTGAATTGATCAACATTCCAAAATATTAAATTACTATAATAACATATGAAACCGAAACCCAATATTAATATTTATTCATATTACTTATCTTATAGTGTTGAATTAAATGGTATAAAATTATATTAATTGAAATGGTCCTATCAAAAATTGTGTTTTGATAGAAAATCAAAAAACCATTTATATTAACACACCATTAATTGAATACATTTCAATTTCAATTACTCGTGATTAATAATAGGGAATATTGTAAAAAATAAATTATATTTAAAAATATTTTAATAACCCCAAACTAGTTATTGAAAATCAAATAAATATATAATACAATATAACTATTCAAAAAATTGATCATTCAAAACTATCAAACTAATAAAATCAGTTAATAAAAATATAAAATCACCTAATCATTCTGATAATCATCACATATACTTGCTGTCATCATAATTTTTTATTATGTCAAAATAGTGAGAGATGATTTCTTATTGATGATCACATAGTCATTTGGATTCATATTTGGCTCAATTGTTTTGACGAAAACATCAAAAATAATAAGATCCACATTAATGTAATGGTAATACAGACATTTCCATGGTTGAACTCAATATTCCCAAATCATAATTCGGAATAAAAAACACAAAACCACAAAGAAAAATTTATGTTGAGTTACACTACATTAGGTATGAGATTGAATTATTTATTCTCAATCCTTAGGACAATCAAACTGTTATATCCAATATATTTCATGAAAATAATATTTTTTTTAAAATGTGATACACCTAAATCCAAACACATTTTCTCTTACATACCATAACAGAAATAATAAAAATAATTCTCACAATAAATTGTAATTTTTAAAAATATAAATCACCCAAAAATATTTTTCATAAAAGTAAACATTTTTAAAAGAAATATTATAATTGAAAAACATAAAATATAAATGCCCTAACACCTTGATAACATACATAATGTAAATTAAAATTTAACCAATAAATTCAATAAACCTAATATGCAACATAAATTAATCATAAAATAATGTATCATATATATAATAGTGAGTGATTTGTTTCTATTTAGGATCATACAACCATTTCAATTCATCTATGTTTTTTTTCTAAAAAACAAAAAAAAATCAGAACTACAAAAAAGTAATTGTAATACAAACACATCTGTTGAATAAATAAAGATGAAAAAATCTTAATTTACTTATAAAAACCATCAGACCAAATTCAAATATATATATATATACATCCATATTACATATGTTTAAACCATGAACTACCATGTTTATACCCATATAAACCACAAACCAACATATCATAAAAATTTACCTAAAATAATCTGGAAGCACAAAATTTCAAGATATAATTCAACAATCTAATTACATATCACCATTATTTCCCATAACAATTAATTGAAACCATACTTAAAATTCAATACCATTTATAATTATTAAAGTAAACACAACAAAAATTATCATCGAAGAAATAATTATTCAAATGAAAGTAAAAGAATAAAATATAGAATATTAAAATCACATATCATTATTAGATTAATTTTTAAAAAATAATACAGACCTAAAAAATTCATTACACCTCACCAACATAATACATACTACATAACAATGTTTATCAGATATCATAAATATTAGTGATGAGACTATATTAAGGATAGTAAATACATTTGAATTGATATATGGATTTACATTTGGGAAAAAATAATAATAATAATTATAACCATATAAAAGTAATGGTTTTTATGACATGGATTTTGCAGAAATAAAGATTCTAAAAATCATAATTCATTACCATGAACCATCAATACACTTGAATAAATAAATATATATATATTTATATATTTAATAAAATAAAATAGGATTCAAACAAGGATAGAATTATTTAATCCATATTAAATTAAAACATTGTTTCCCCATAAATGACTTGAAAATACCTTCACGATATAAACCACCAATATAAACACTTTGAAACTTAAATTCCCCATTATAAATACTGAAAAATATAATAACATTGGAATCAATATTTAAAATAACTAAGTCAACATGAAACACATTTTCATATAACATAATATTCCGAAATAAATATAGCAGTTCAAAATAATAAAATTTATATACAATAGACAATGAAACTATCCTCTTCTCAATATTAATACTCACCAAAGAAAATAAGTTTCTCTTTTTTCATGCACTCATGGATCATTACCTATTATATATTTATCATGATCTAATTTTCATATTTAGTTATAATATATTATTATTAAATAAAAATACATAAAACAAAAATTTACAATACATAATTAGAAGTTTCATAACTGAATTTTAAATTTAACTGAAATTTTTTTTATTGTGAAACATATTTTATTTTTGAACCAAATATATTATCATTGAATCTTTGATAAGTTGACTTGTAATAAAAAAAATATTTTATAAATCAATAGAGATATTAATAGTTATAAAACACATAAAATAATAAAGTTAAAATGAATTTATAATTAAATAATATTTTATATTTTCATTACATACAACTATATAAAATTACATGCTCATAAACACCATGTTTTTTATCCCCACTGTGACCATTATCGCCACCACTATCACTTCCAACATCATTGGAAACTTAATGATCATCATTATTTTGTTTTATACCTACATCCACATATTTAGTATCACCTGCACCATCACATTCATTACCACTAAATAATTGCAACATATATGGTATCAATGAATTTAACTATGTTAACATTTACACTAGGATCCTATATTATATAAAATAGAATAAACTTGTAATATACAAATGAATATACTAAATTTCAGTCTCATTTTCTTCCTGGAATTACATTTTACTAAATAGAGTGGACGAAAAATTGGTTCTCACATATACCCTAAATTTATAGGAATAATATATTTGTTTGGACAATATCAAACCCACTCCAGGTTCACACCATCATAAACCTAACTCAAATGAAAAATTAAACCTTAATTTTCCTCTCTCTATCTATCAAATGTCATAAAGGGGACTGGTGACCTTATTTAGAACCTAAAAATGAAATCATTACTATTTAATTATTATTACAATAATTATAATTTTTCTTAATATAATTGTCAATATTTAAATACCATCTCTTGATGCTAGATCAATATATCTAAACACGTTGTATATGGAAGTATATATAATTTTTTATAAGAAAAAACTATTTAATTAATATGAAAAATGGAATACAATTTTGTATGTGTTTATATTTTTATAAAAAAATTAAATAAGTACGTACATTTTTAGAGTCATCGTCCGGGATACTAGTGAGCTAGAGAGTGTGAAAATATGGCATCAATTTTTTTATTCTTATTTGATGATTCCGAGGATAATATTTTAGTTAAATTATATGATTAAAAATAATAATTCCATCAAATAGTAATTGAGAAATAATATTCATCTATTACCTGAAATAAAAGTCAAATATATTATTCAGTCTTTACAAAATACTTTGTGATAGTGAGATCAATATACTAATGAACATGCCCATCTCGGGTTCATTTTAATTTTTATTTCATCACTGCTAAATGTTATTTTTATTTGACCACCACAACTCGCCTATCTCTATTATGTGATTCATTATCATATTCAAACTATCATAAATATTTATCACCATTACCCATATTAAATAATATATATTATATAAAAATGTATATTAATTTCATAGAAATAATAATGAAATGCTTATAACCAAATTTTGTTGATGCTCAAATTTCTACTGTTATAGCCTCTTTATTCTAGAACACTGGCTGCCAGGATAAAATATTACTATATCGAAAAATATTTTTCATGATACTTTTATATTCTTTCTTAATATTTCAAAAAATATACAGATATTAATTATAGAACCCCATGACATATGTTTAACTTTTCAAGAATGAATTAATCTATGTATCACCATATCTTATGAATGTCAAATTATCATCATTACCACCCATAGATAAGAATTAATCCTTATTAAAATAGTCATTTTTTCTAATATAAATAAAATAAATATTTATTAACCTATGGTATGAGGGAAGACTATTTCAGTATGAACAAAAATAATAGTACTGGAAGCAACCTTTTTATCAAGGTGATCTACAGTTCTCAAACAACTATTAGGAGGATGAGATATGGGACGATGTGTATAAATATTAGGGGTCACTAGTGTATAATAATGAAAAAGCTATAATTAGTGGATGAGCATCACAGGATAATGATAGTGGTGGAATTAAAGAACCAATGTAATGAACGATGTTATGAAATTATATTGAGAAAATTATGGAAACATATCTAATCGAGGTGGACTAGTTAATGGAGGTGATGTGGTTAAATAATATAATAAACTACTAAAAGTTAAAGGGGTTTAAAGAGGTATCATTATCATTATTTCATGAAAAATATATTATTCATGAAATATACATTAACTCCATGATTAAATATCTATTCATAAAAACAATGTAAATTTATGCAGGTGATTAAAGATTCCTTCCACTTACCCTGAATTCATTGACTATTCATTTCCCTCATCTTCATTCTAACATCTTATTAATAGAACATAATCCAAGGGAAAACGATATTTATATATTTTATAATATATAAATTTATAAATAATATGTAATTAATAATACTATGTATATTTTTATATGGAAATTAAAATAAAAAATATAATTTTTAAATAGAAGTCATTTATACATGTATATAAATATTGAGATTCATATTAATAAATTCATCGATGTATAAAAGTATACCTTTTAAAAGTATTAAGGACTATTATTTATTGATGACTATGAATTTTTAATTGTTTATAACTATAAATGTATATATAATTTATCTATTTTTTAATAAATTTTATGAAAATAAATTTACATATTTAAATAATTTTAAAATTCATAATTAACTATATCATGTTTATAAGTATAAAAATATAAAAATAAAATACCAACTATTACATATTAATGTCTATTTTTTAAAATATATGAATTTATATTGATCGCCAAATTACAATACAATATAATATATGCTTTACAAAATCATATGAAATCATAATTTATTCTATCCTAACACATGACAATTACTGAAATAAAAACAATTGAAATAAATAATTGAGTGTAAAAACCCTAAAATAATTTTCAAAAACTAACTAAGACAAAAATAATAGATATCATTATGAAAATAAATAAATATTTCAATAATCATATATCATTACTTAAAAAACAATTGTACAGATACTGTGGCTACACGGTACGACAATATAGGGGTGATTGACCTAGAACAAAGAAGAGATGACGGAAGAATATAACATTGTTCAAAGGTAAAATTGTGTTCTCATTATGGCAAGGGGCGAATATCCATATGGGATATAACATTTTATATGAGTGTGGGAGTCCATGAGGAGGAAAATGATATTCAGGGGGTACAATGAAGAGGAATATAGTGAATAAAACATCATAATCTATTGTAATGGTATTATCAATCCATAAAAACTAATCATCTAATGCTACAGTTTTAAAAAACAATAAATATATTTAATTTAATATTATATTTCTGATATATTTTAAAATATATAACTATTTCCACAAATAATGAAAATATTATAATATTTTACTGGGAATACCATAGTAAACTCTTTGTGTACGAATAAAATTTTGAATAAAATTTAATGTTTTTGAAAATTATCATAATTCATCAGGGATATACCTCTTGATACTATCACCAAAGAGGTTTTGGTGGTTAACTTGTTTTCTAATACATTAAATCATTGTATCACAATGATATTGGCCTTCCTAATCAATATAATTTTCATAATCAAGACACAATCAGTGTAAATATGCTCGAACATTAAAATCCAGCACATGATCTCAAACCCTTCCTCCATGATTTTCTTTAATCTAACCATACAATGGTAATGATGTTGACAAGGAATATTGGTTTTATAAAATAATTACTAAGTAGATATAAAATTATTTCCGTTTTTTATTTTGACATTGATAACCACTGTTATAAGGTGCATATCCATAGAATATCCCTGTATCATCTCTCTCATGACATCTTCCCAAATATCTATGTTGTTTCATGAATTAACATTGATTGTTAAATAAATTAGATTCCTTAGTTTTTAACTATTTCAATACCACACATCATAATACATACCCAATTAATGTTGTTGAATTAAGAATAAATTGAGAATACTCTATCTTTTGGGGGAATATTTACTACACTATATTCAAAAAATATTCATTTTTTCTCAAGATATACCTCAATGTATCGACTTATTAATTTAGATGCATTATCATATCAAAATAGTTTTTTATTACACTTCTTTTGTTTTTCGATACATATTATAATATTCTTAAACATTTGAAGAGCTTGATATACATTAAATAACATTGAAATAAGTAATATGATAAAAATCCAATGTTAACTTAGTAAATTATTTATATTTACTATTTTACTATTATGTCATGACGAAAAAATAATATAAATGTGTCAACTAAGAAGGATTCATTGTGTTTATTACTATTAATCTATAAAACATATTATCCACTTTTCCCAAAAGGAATAAATATTTTTTTGAGTATTTCATTATTCATTTTTTTATTTTTTGTTACAAAATTATATTTTTTAAGATTTGTAATTATTTTTACACAAATAGGCTATACTACTATGCCACCTCTCAGTTTCCACCAGTATATTAATATAACATAATCATTGATCACTTAAAATATGAATTAATATTACACATATTTACTATCCCTTAAGGATGATAATATCATCCATTAACCACCTAATGACACATACAACATTATATTTATTATTTAATTTATATATTTTAATTTTGAGGCACATTTATGATATTGTTCATTTACACATCAACAATGATATCAATACTATATTTAAGTTTATTCATAACTATTTGTGAACATGAAACCCCTTTGAAATTGATTAATGCATTATTTCAAAATGTGACAACTCCTATATCACTATTTTTGAAATCTTTTTAGGATTTGTTTTAATTTCATGTGTGATGTGTAAATATTATCATGTATTCCTGACTATACCCTACTAATTTCATTTTTTTCCAAGTCAAACCCCACTAATTTCTCCATAACAACTCGTCATTAATAATTTGAAGGTCTCATTTCTATATTATTTCTCCACAAGTATATTGAAAATCTTTTTAGTACTATGTTTGGGATGATCAAGCCCAAAAGAAATGTTCATATGAGAAAGAATTATTAAATTGTACACAATCATTGAGTTGTTATCCAAAAAGTATTTTTGGAACGTCATGTTGACTAATCTTTACTTCAACGTCTCTCTTATGTTGAGGGAGTAATAATTTTTACAATCTTACATTTGATTTCATTCTATTGACTCTGAATGTTCAACATCTTAATTTGATGAAAAATATCCATTGTTGTAAGAATGGTTTATTAAAATATAATCACTGAATATATTTCTTATTTGAAGTATGCCACTACCATTTTACATTCTCATGTGTATAATCACCCTATTGAAATTTCCATTGTCCTTTATTCTTATCCCCTACACCCATCGTTATCTACACATCATTATTTTTGGAAAATTCATCAACACCATTTGAATTATCTATCAGTGTTTTATCATGCTTATGCGATGTAATAATATTACTCTAATTCTTATCTCAATTAAACCAATTTTTTCTATAATATTGTAATTTTCAGAAAATTATACATTTAATCATAGGAATATAAATATTTTTGTGACAATTAACAAATTTATCAAGTAATTTAGAACATTTGTAAATTTAAATGACAGAATTTTTATACATTAAGTATGTTCTCTTAAATTATTTCTCAATATTAACCAATTTTAACTAAATTTACTTCACCACCTAAATTTAAGCAATAATTTTCTATTGTAATGTCATGATTTGTGTCTATGGATTCAATGATTTCATTATGATTAGTTATATTCTATGTTAAATCCACTTCCATATACTTAATATTAATGAATTTTGAGGTATCAATGTTTTAATAGATATATTAATTCTCCTTTCTCAAATTATTCATCTCTTATTTGAGTTTCCTGATTTAATTCTAATGCAATAAATGATCTATCATCAAATTTAATGGAATAAGAGTCTCAAAATCGTTTTTTATAATCATTGGAGCATTTTATAGAATGTTCTAATTTATTAGGAATAATTTGTGTCCTTACTACTCAATGTTTTCTTCCAAATTTTCAACATCACGCCAATTGTTTTAATCATGTCTTGAGGGAATATTCATTTACCTAGACCTATTTACCATTCTACCCTTAATGAACATGTGATTGTTGTGTCCTCTTGATGTGATGTCCCCAACAAAAATTAAGGATCACATGAGGGGATGAATCAATATACAAAATTATTATTTTAATATTATGATTTATTATCATATAAACATGTGACATTTCATAGAGTGAGAAATCTCATTTTTAAGTTCACACACAATGAGAAAATAAAACAATAAATAAACCAAGTATACATGGATCACTAATAATAATGAGTTTCTAATCAATTTCATTATTTTTAATATCTCTATATCATATTTTCCACAAAAATAACCATTGTTGATACAATATAAGGGCTTTATCCTTGAACTCTAATTGCATTAATAAAATAATGTTTTCCCATAAATAATATCCCAATATTTTGAACTAATGTCTTTTATATCGATGTGGTATGATTTATCATTTTCCTCAAACTAATTTTATATAAAAAAAATTTACTTCCACCACACTTATTTTTATTATATAACTTGTGTATGAATCCTTATAGCTAGTACAAAATATAGGTGTGATTATTAAACAAAATCAAAGTGTTTACAATTCTTCATAATCATCTTTTACACCCTTTTTGGCATACTCTTACACTTCCACTATCATAACGAATGAATACTCTCTAAAATTACATGTAGGAATTATATTCACAGTATTACATTGAATAACATCTTTTTATATAATCATATTCAAATTTTATAATTTAATTTCCATCATGAAACTGCAATTATCACTTCTTTAACTAATCATACCACATCTTACGTCCTTTGAATTGTCTATGTCAGTATAGTGTGGTTTCCAATATCATGAGATGAAAATATAGTTCTTACTAATTCAATATATTAATTTATCTTTGTGGTGTGGAAATCATCTTCATGTGACAACCATTTTAATTGTTTCTTTGGGTCTTCGTGATCATGTCAAGATATCTTCTTCATGGAATGACCCTTATTTTTAAATTTCATGAATCATGATTTCAATTGATTATTTCTAATCCTTAAAAAGATAGATTCACCATAATAATATTCAATTTTTATAATGTTTTAATCATTATATATTAAAAAATAACGTTTAATAGATAGTCTATATTGAATACTTAGCCTTATATATCATATGGAAACATCACATAAACTTTATAAAGCTTCTATATCTTTGAAAATTACTCCAATAAACCTTCTGTTTTGACTCAATTAATTTTTCACATCTACACTTATAAAATATATTACTATTATGTGTATTAATATATTTTTGAATAAATCCGATGTAGCTCTACATTCAATATAAGTTTCTTATATGTAAGATCATATTTGATGTGATGTGACACTATTTTTGAAAGAAATTGTTAAAACAATGAAAAAATCATCTGGAATCAATATTACGTAGAAACTAAAACTTCAATTATTTAACCTTAAACACATCATAATGTTGTAGAGTCCCTCTGTTATGTATATACTATTATTCTAACACAACATTAGTTTAATTGAGTTAATCATTAGAAACATTTGATTTGAAGATTTAGCTATATATATAAATATTTTAATCCAAAATAGCTCTAAAATACAGTATTTATTCCTATGAAACATACAAAATTAATTAATTCATATCCAAATTAATACAAATGTCTCTTTATTTTCCCATATAACACACTCTAATATCAAAAAAACTTCCATGTTGTTTAAATCACTAATAAACCATATAATGAGCTTAACATAAAATAGAACACCATATAACACATGAGTTTATAAATGATTAATGTGTTGAAAACAGACATGCACTTATAGATGCATATCAACTACACATATTTTTCGATAATTATTCTATAGCTACTCAATATATCACACACTCCCTAGGTCTCAACAAACTCACCATGGTGTCATAAACTATAGATCTCAATATCTTCTTCATTCATGTGATTATAAATCTCATCATTTCAAATTTATATGAAATCATTGAAGCTAAATAAACATTTATAGTCAAACACTTAAAAATTAATCCATATTCAACAATTCTAATCAAAATTTAATGAACTCCATGTAGGAAATAATAAAATTTAATGACAATGTAATGATGTCCATTATAGTGACATACATCTATTCTGTAAAAATGTTTTTTTAATCAATGATCATATTGAAATTAAAAACATTTCTCAAATTATATGTATAACTTGTTCGTATATTCATATTCACTAATCATGTTAGAATATATCAAAAAAATTAAAAAGCATGCTAACTTCCCAACATACCCATTTTATAAACACCCCCTTTTAATATTTTTCCCCATAAATAAGAGATCTACACCCATCGGTTTAAAAATGTTATTTAGAATCTTCCCATATATAAAACCCCCCTAATAAATGAATTAATAATAAATTAAGTTGTAATTACCCCCATTGAAAATTAATATATAGTGAAAAATCTTTATAGATGACACAATAACCATACCCAAGACTTGATTGGAGTGAGGTTGAACTCCCTTTATCTGCTGCAAAATTCATAATATTTTACCAATGGTTTTGTGAATAGATTTCTTATTTTTACCTCTATTAGAAGAAAGTATAATTTGAACACACATCATTCCGCTCGCTATTTGATATAGTGATATTTGATATCTATGTTCCTTGATTAATAATTAAAAGAAATATTCCTTGAATGACTGATAGATCATTCATCATCACATCCCATGATCAGTTTCAACATCCCATTAAACTTGAGGTGTTCTGATTACATTTTCTAATAAAATATTAGGTAGTTGGTATGTTTTAGAAATTTACTCCAAATTAGATATACTCATGTTTACTATTCATATCTTATTTATATAATATGACACTGACCCTTATCATAGAAACAATATCAATTGATGTGAAATCCCAATATTTTGTATAAACACCACTTAATAAAAATCCTTTTTTCATTATTAGATTGAATTTTTTTATACTTCCAAAATTTGGGTAGAAGACGATTTAAAACACTCTATCCCAAACCACTTTAAATTTTCTCAGGCATGTTTCTCATTAGATAGTAAGATATCCTAATTTTATTTAGAAGCATGAATATCAATGATATATCTCAATACTAAATGCATTCACACCTCAAAAATATTCTTCATTTCAAACTAAAATTAATAAAAAGTTCCTTATTCAATTCCATAAAAATTGTATCATCTATATTGATGAAAAAAAAGTATCATCATTTATGTATATATTAATTTGTTGTATTCATATCCTGAATATCAAAACCTTCAAGTATAAATCAATATTGAAATACCATTCTCTTAGGGATTGATTTAATCCCTAAAATGTATTTTAAAATTTTTAAATAAACACATTATTTTTTGAATGTTGTAATCAATTTGATTTATAAATGTCAACATCATATTTGTATTAAATATTAAAAAAGGACTACTCAAAAACCATTTGATATATTTTATTTTTTTAGGGTGATACAACATAAAGAAAACATATAATTTTCTCAAAAATATTAATCATTTTAGAAGACTCAAATAATTATATTCATTACACCTAGGAATATCCTTTTCACAAAAGTATTTCTGTACCTCTCATGTTTTATAATATCTCATTAATCATAATTTAAAACGCCCGCTTTTTTCATCTGCTATTAATTTTTATTATATTTTTTACTAACTACCAAGTGACCTTAGTCTATAAAAGGACCCTCAAGATGAGTGCAATCACTATGCAGGGTGGGGGAGGGGTTGAAATATTGATTAAAAATTATTTTTTTATTTTTTTATTGAAACAGATTCTTCTCACACTAGAGATATTAAAATTGATTTTTTTTCACATTTTGACTAATTTCAAATAAGAATCATAAATTTCATACAACAATGAATACATGAAAATGGGTATTAACCTCCATAAAAAGGAAGGAATGGAGAAGGTGGTCAAGACCTATGGATTGTGTGACTATCTAAGGAATGAAAAATCACATCACCATTATGAGGGCACACAAATACACCATGTACAAAGGATAACCTAGTAAATTTCTCAGGCACAGCCTTTTCATCATCCATCCACTCTCATTAATGAGATCTGAAAAACCATTTGTTATGAGATGATAGGTTGATAAAATCCCACAGGCTATGTGGTTTTTCCATAAGGGTGTTCCTGAAAACCCGTCCAAAAATCCTGGGAAAATTAGATAAAAACAACTGAATGGATGAATACTCATGTGATTGTAAACATCATGTGCCATATCATCAATGGGGAGGATGATTTTACATGGAAACATTTAAGAAAAATCTTGACACCCATGACATTTTAAGAATGAAACAATTGAAATAAAATACCGAGGATTTCGAGGACTCTTAAAATCGTAAATCACTTCTGATGTGCTATGGAAGTTCATGGCTTGAAATAACAAAACCCATTTATAATTAATTCTAATACCATGAATTCCACATGATAATCAATCCTTGTCTCCTGAAAAATCCCAAAAAAGTCACCCATGATTATAGAAATTCTTCTTATTAAGGAATTCATTCTCGTGAAGGCCATTAGAAGTGTAAACATGAAAATATGGAAGTATGTAGGCATGCCAAAATGATTTAAAAATTCCTCATTAAATGAAATTAATCCAATAAAGGAGTTGGTAATGGGATGGACTCATGGTCATTGTAAATTAGGATATTTCCTTAGAATAATACACATAAAATACCCATGAAAATGCATGATTCCGAAGAACATCATCCAATAAAACCTAGATTCATGTGATATGTTCCACACAAACTAGTGAATTCATGTGGTTTAAAGGCTTATAAATCCCCCACTTTAGAATGATAAAAGGTGGAGTGACCAATAAACCAGTGACCTTGAGAATACATTTACATTCATACACCCCTACTCTCGGTAGGCGGAAAACCATTTCATAACTCACACTGGCGCTATAGTATATTTCTCAATGAGACCGATTTATTGAATTGAAAAATAATACAATCACATAAATTATTGTGAACTATAGGGGTGATCACATGCCATATATAAATCACTTCACATGATCATCCATCAACCACATGAAGTTCTTTTCGTAGGGTGTGCGAAGAACATACTGCACACTTGATAGATCACCTGGTACGAAATACAGTCCGACATTGAAATAATATAAGGAATTAAAAATAAGAAATCTAGGAAAAATGTTAAAGGTATAAGATATAAGGGAAACATAAACCTATTCGCTGAACCTCATGTGCTTCACGTAATCCATCCAAGAAGCATTTGAGAAAAATGAAATATCAACCATATCTCACAACACTCATTTGTAATTATCTTGGGGTATGGATAAGTCATCTAGACATGTCTGAGAAGGTCACACATTCAACCTGGTCATGCCACATTAGTCTTGTGAAACACACTGGGCTGATCACCAAATCCATGTAGTGTCCTTAAGATATTTCCCTTGAATAATATAATAACACTCTCTAATGTATGAAAAGTCTCACATTATCACTTGAGCATGTCATGTGTCTCTCATGATGCCCTCTGAGGAAGAAATCTAGGACTGAAGATGTGCACTAGGCATGATAGCCAGGACATGTGACACCGTGTGAGACATTTCTCATCAAGTATCATGATTCCCACTCAATGATTTATCAGAATCATTCAATGATATTTGGTCATGTTAGATGGATCATGTGACACCCTTTGGAAAAGTCAACCATGTCATGTGATGCCTTCCATGATGAACCATCCAGGTCTTGTGTTATCCTGCGGACAAGATAACCTTAATCCTATGACAACCTTCTTGACATGTCTTATAGATTACGATAAGTCCCTAATCCAAGTTGAATTGATAATAAAATTAAATTTGAACATGTCAGGAATACACTCTCTTTCGTTTCAAGAAGATAATCAAGGCATGTTTAGTGGAAAATCGATGCATGTCCAATAGGCCGGTAGTCTAGGTCAATAGTGAATCATTGGATTTACTATATTTTTCCATCATCCCCATGTAATCCACTGTGATTAGAGAAACCTTAATGTTTAATCCTCAATGAAGGGAGCTATGGTGACTTTTATTCCTTCTATAACTATGATATATAAGACACCAATTAGTGGTTTTAGATCAATATTAATCATCCAAGGGAGGCCCTCATGTATAAGCCACACATCAATGAGAAATTAAATTTATTTCATTTCATCCCTTGTATCTCACAATGAGAATGGATCACATGTTATTAGGGAGTAGAAATGGTCATACAATCTACACTATAAATTCCAAAAATTCAGTTTTAAATTTATTGTGTAAGCCTCGATCTTTTAGAATATGTGGACTCTAATTCCTTCCATAACAAGGAATTATTCGATGTCTTTTAGAGGCTTGAACCTAAAAAAATTGAAATCAAACTTAGTGTGTGCTCAAAATTGTCTCTGACATATCACCAATTGTGACCCAATCATTCTATGGGGGGATTACTCAAAATCATCCCATTTTTCCATTGAGAAACCCATTGAAATATGATGACTCCTATTACATCCATGATCAAAATATATATGATTCCGACCTATGGATCTGGATTCATACCAAACATCTCATTGGTTGTCCCAATTAATAAGCCTTCCATCCATTTGTAGTGAGACTAATTATTTTTCACCCCTTGTTCTCACACTGAGCATAGATTATGTGGGAATAGGGAGTTATAATAGTCATATCATTCACATCATGAGTCTCCACTAGACATTCCAAAATAAGTATGTAATCCCCAATTTATGGAATGAAAAAATTCTTCCCAAAAAATTGAATCAACCTTGATAATAATCACATTGTAATTAATTTACTTCAAGAATAGTATTTCCTACTGTAACTAGGATACATAGGACACATTTGCATGGCCCAACCTCATAAAAGGATGAAGTCCGGAAAATTCCTCTTATTTCTCCTAAATAACCATAATTAGGACCCAATAATTCTCAATGGATGATTACCATACCTAAACCATTAGTGGAATGATAAAATAAATGAACTAAGAAAAATCTGATTCTCACTATATTCAAGATACATAGGATATCTTCTTGTAAATCAAGCATGAATATCTAATTCCCTAGAAAACTCATATATGTTCATATTGTATGATGTTAAACATAATGGGTTATGTAAATACATTATATTTTATTACTCTGATAACCAGGATACAGAAGATTCCTTATACTGGTTTATAACATTCTCATAATATTACCCACCCATATATGAGGCCTCAAATTATGATGATTTTGGTTATATATATTGAGTACACATTTTTGTCGGAATAGATGAAAAAACCATAGATACTTAGAGAAAGATTCAAATATGATAACCCCGATCATCTGCACAAAAAAAGAGTGTTAACATTTTATCATTTTTAGGATAAGTAGTCATGTATCTTGATTATTTATAAATTCGCGATCATATATAAAATCTATAATAGATTTTCCCTGTAGGAAATAATTCCCCCACCCCAAAATAGTGTAAGGATCATATTGTCTATCCTCTCGACCAATGAGTGTCCATATATTCCAACCAGCTAGAAAAAAAAGGTGAAGAAATGCATTTAAAAAGTTGTTATGTACCTAGTTATATTTGTGGGAACTATTTGGAGATTCTAGGGATGACTAGACAAATGGAAAACCCAATGAAAATTCATATTCATGGCCTTAATCCCCCAAAATAACACCATTTGGAGAATCCCATAAACATTACCTCATTCCAATGGAAACATCAAAAAATTCAAATATATACAAAAAGGGAACATAATACTAACATGGTTAAACTCTCAAAATTATAAGGAAAATTATTGGAATGATCTAAATTTAACTAATATTGTATGACACACTAATATCAAAATATTAGTTAAATTATTTAGGAATATTCGTGTACAATAGTTACACATATAATTATATATTTTTAGTGCATCAGACACACATTTTTATCCCACACTATATAATGATAGAAAACATAGGTAAAAACAAATATGTATTACAGAAAATAGATTACAACCATGTTCTGATATATATTTTGTTAGTCTTATTATTTTATATTCATGTAGTATTAATACACAAATTCAATTTTCACATATAGAACGACATTACCTAACATACACTAATGTCTAAATCATCATTAAGTTAAATTTTAATAAAAATAAAAATTTCCAACATATACTCTCCCTTCCTTTATATATCTCTTGCTCTATTTCTCTCTACATCCATGATAAATAATTAGATATCAATATATTATTATATTGATGAATAATTTTATTTTTATAAGATAACAATATTTGGAGATATTATTTTAAAATAATTTATAATTAAAAATAAATAAATTTAATTTCCGCAGGTATTTTTAAATACCATATTTTTCTTCCCACTTATTTTAATTTTTTTCTAATCCCAATTAGAGTGAATTTGGTGTCAATGCAGTGGTTTCATTGAAACCATGAAGTTAATACAATAATTTATTCTCGCTAGTATGCCTAACTAACTTTTTTATACTGATAACATTATTATCCCTTCACATGAATCAAATATTCAATTTTATAATGTTTAAATAACGAATGAAAAATTATAGAATTATCTAGAATAATATGTATAAATTTAAATTCTATTAAATTCTTGAAATTTAACTTAGTTATGAACAAATAAATAAATATTGATTAAAAATAAAAAACATCATAATAATTGATTTTTATTGAAATTTTTTTGTAATAAGAGGGAAATGACTCATATATAGCATTAAATGACTCATACCCTAGATCAAATAACTCATATGTTATTTTTATTCAATCATAAATAGACTAATATACTCTAAAAAGGATGCATTTATAGTTTACCAATGACACAAACACAAATTGAGGTAACTCAAAAAATTTCTTTGGAGTCTCATTCCATCATCAAAATTTAATTTCGAATCAACAATACACCATAAATATTTCAGATTTCTTCGAAAATCATGTAGACTTAATCAAATATTAAAAACATTATTTTCATCAAATATTTTAATTTATTTTATATAATATGGAATATTATTTATGTATTTAAAATAAAAGAACATATAATATAATGTATCAAATTACACACTACCAAATATTTGTCTTTTTTTATAATAAAAAATTCATGAGGAATCATCATTAATCACTAATTCCCCACCATCAAAATAAATATTCCATTTAAAAGTCTTGCCATTAGGATTTGAATTGGTAACCAATTAAAATATATAAATTTCAAACACAAGTCACATAAAAATGAATCATAATTCTATAATTCTGAATATAAATTAAAAAAATTGATCAATGAAAAATTAATATTGAATAATAAATTTATATTTTCCTTCAAATATAGTATTATATTCATAAATTCACATCCTTTTAAACTCTTGATAAAAATATAAAAATTGTAAAATATTATCAGGCTTTGATAAAACATCAAATATCATTATAGGTCAATAAAAAATAAAAACATCACTAAATCATAAACACAACGTATCTATATCTATTAAAAAACTATTTATAACAAGAATGTAAATTGATTAAAATAAAAAATTATCACTAAATGTGTTAAATCAATTCAAAAAGACTCACACAAAACATGGTGTCCCGAAACAATTTCACTATTTAATATCACTCTATAAGTATATTCTCTCCAAAAAATATGAGATATATCTCACATTTATAAAACAAATTCTGATTGATTCATTTTAAGATATAGTTCACTCCCCCTAAATATATTCATGTGGCATTTTTATTATAATTTTCCTTGTATATTGAGTTTATAATGAACAAGATGATAGAGGGGACTATAATTTTATTTCCTTATCCCATGATGAATAAATTTTGAGAATTCATTTGCAACCACCATGTATTTGTTTTCAACAACCTCATTAATATAAAACCAACTAATTCAAAAAAAATATCTTTAACTACCATTTTAAAATAGAGGTACTAATTTTTTTTTTCAAATTCAGATATATGATATGTTGAAATACCATTACATTTCATACAATTAAATATTTAATTATTACAAAATTTATTCTATATTCTGGAACTGGGAAAATAATATTTTTTTCTATACTCTATTTTTCTTATGATCATTCCTCCATCCTACTTTATGAGTAGTTATGTGTTTTTTATCATTATAGAATCATCAATATCTTGTTTTTTATTAACATCATTTTTATTTGTCATAAAAGGAATATTCATACTCACATCAACAAAAACATTTTATAGGTTTCCCTCATATTATTGTATACTTGGCACTATATTATCATCTTTCAACTTATTCAAAAAAATCATTTGAAATGCCACTTCTTGGGATTCATCATAATGCTGACAGAAAAATATTAAATATTATTTCAACCCCTGTAAAAACAACATGATCTTATAATTTGGCATTTACTCATATATTATTATTGAACATGTTCAATTAAATTTTAGTGGCTCATCATTATAAAAAGTCATTGAACCTTACATATACATGTAAATTTATTATATATGTTCTAAATCACCTTTGATATGAGTATAACATAACCTATAAAAGATTCTATGAGGTCAGATTTGATGCAAGAATCACTCTATAGTAATTGGAGTGGGTCCCCACATTACACCAGGAATGTCAACCCATATTCCAGATGATACTCACTAGTTGTGGGGGTCTAAAATAGGGAATTGCGTAGTATATACTAAAATATTTTGATTGTAATAAAATCATAAATGAATTAAAATATCTTGAAAAATAATAAAATTCTGATAAAATGTGATTAGTAATTATAGATTACCATTGATAATAAACATATGTAGTTAAAAAAACATATATATCACCTTATCACCCACTAGCATAATCATACAACAACATGCCCACTAACATATATATAAGATAAACGAGTGGAATAAAAATACACTACGGAATCAATAAATCATAAGCCTTACCACATCCCAGTGTCCAGTCTCGACCAATATTTTTAATATAATTATAAATTCACAATCATTTACCTAACATCTTCCTGTAAACAATGATGTATTCTTGGGTGCCCATTTTAAATTTCTGCTCGATCAGGGTGTCATTATATAACTCAATAGAACACCACCAATGATGTATTTTACATAACCAGTAAATGTAGTGATACGAGTATGTGATGTGTATAGGATTATAAGTAAATAAATAACCAAATATTTCTAAATAAGTACCTATATAGACATTTAGATTATAATTAGATACCCATGATCTACCATACCCTCTTTATCTTGTGTCAAATGTCTCGGTCCAAAGTAACGTAAGCATGTGTATAAATATATGGGTTCAACATATCCAAATAGATATGTCTAGGGCTAGTGTACCTTCTTGTATATAATATTTTACCCACACTATAACGACCCATACTTTACATAAATTTTTATTACATTATAATTGAAGCACATTTATTACAACATAAAACAAAACCATCAAAGGATTATATATGTATAGTGTCTATAGAAACTGGGAAACATAAAAAACTGGTTCATAAAACATCTACATTTTCTCCCTTTTATTTTATCATATCTAGAGTACCTTTTGGCATATCTTACTTAATATCCTTTTTCCTGACCTAGGGAAAAGAAAACATACAAAAGGGTGAGCTCAAATGCTCATTAAGGGTAAACAAAAGAAATATCAATCACATCATATTCATAATAACATAACATTTTGGAAATCTAAACATGCAAAAGTGATCATAATTTCATAACATGGGATAAATCATAGTAGTGAAATGTAATCCCAATAATAATAAATTAAAGCATGAAACTTTGTTTCATACACACATAATCATAGAGAATCATTTCTTAGTAGTAAAGACTCATTTCCAAGACTATAATAGAGGACAAAGTCTATTTCTGAACTGAGTTCACTCCTCGTTTTAGTTCTGTTTCACTGAACCGGTTAAACCTACTATTCCATACATGTCTATCTAATGAGATATATATCTTTACCCAATGCATTGGAGGGATATATAGGTCCCACCCATCTCATAATGATGCCATTCTTATGTGTTCCACAAGATCATAAATCATACATCATAGCATAACCCATGTAATAAAAATGGGACTCTTAAACATCATGACATCATAACATAATCCAAATAAGATAAAAGGACATCATAAATATAATTCCATCATAACATAATAAAATCAATGTAAAAATAGGTATAGAAACAGAACCCTATATTGTCTTATATGGAAAATAATTTTGATAAAATGCTTGAACTCCATTCTTGAGGAAAATATCCATTCTACTTCGAAAACATTTTTCCTTTCTTAACATGTCATAAAATTTTAAACTAAAAGAAGTTGATTAAAAATAAAATTAAAAACTTGTAAAGGAAGCTTCATGGAAATAATTTTATAAAAATCCGTTCATGCTGTATACGTTAAAAAAACTTTCTTCTCCTACTTTGGCCGGAAAATTCAAAAAATTACCTCGTGCTAAAAACGACAAAAGATTCCTTTCAAATATTTTACTAAAAACGCACCAATGGGTAAAATTGGATTTACAAATTTTTAGGTGGATGGAAATAATAATAAATATTTAGGAAACATGGATGGGGATGATAAATATTCCCCCGTAAATTATGAAGTATAAACAATCTTGGATAAAAATGAGACTGTGAGATTTTCCCCTACCTTAGGTCTGATTTTATTCGTACTTGTCCGAACCTCCTGTATAATGATTTAAATAGTGTTATTGACTTCTTCCTGAATCTTAGTCATTGTTATGATATCATATATGGTCATATTCTTAGCTTCTTATTAGTAATATTTCACTGTTACTTGTTATTCGGGTGTTTATTGCTTTTTGTTATTATGCATGTTTTGTCGAATAAATTCTTATTTCTATTTTTGGTTATAGATACCACATTTAAATAATGGTATTATTGTAATATATATCATATTTATTCATAAAATTCATTTATATAATCATTATGTAATGAAGATCATGTAGAATGAGTCACATCACATCGTGGAGACGGTAGGCCGTACATACGCATTAGCGATGATATCATTCCCATGATCGTGGAATTTTATTGAAGTGTATGTATACTATTTTAGAATGAATATCTCTTTACAATAATCATATATAGTTATTCTTTACACCATTATACCCATCCAAGTATGGTGGTGGTGGAAAAAATATTACACCATGTCGTGGAGACGGTATTCCGTACGTACGCACATCCGGTGATTTCGTTTTCTGTAGGATGGATAGATGGTGAAAGAGGGTTGATTCATATTTGTAAAAATATATCAGTATATTAGTGATACTGATGTTATTACTTCATAATTAAACAACAAAAGAAGAATAAGTAGAAGTTGACATAAAGTTGAAAGAATCTGTAACGGACATTACCTCTTCTTTGAAGTGCCTCTTCTTAACCTCCTCTTAGGGCACTAAAATTGGTCTTTGAAGAAGACCAAGACCTCTTAGATATTTCATGGGAAGCGGAGAGGAGAAATTGGCAGGGGTTGGCCGAGCATTAAGGCTCAACGTGGTGTGAAGAAGAGATGAGGAGGTGCCATTTTATAAGGGATGAGAGGGGAACCTTAGGAAAAACTTAAAGTATTATTTTATTATAAAGTCATATTCAGTTTCTAATAGCTCCAAATTAATTTATTTTAAAGCTAAGGTGGGGATGGGTCTAAATCCTCTCATCCAAGAGATTTTAGACAAGTTTTGGTTACTATTTTAACCTTATCATTTAGATTTAACTCTAAGTTAAACAATTTAACATTTATCGTGTCATCTTGTTTTCTTACACTATATGGTTAATAAACTTACTATAACAAGCCAAAATAACCTCAATCTATTTATTATTAATATATAACCTTATCTAAGTCATTTGGCCGAACTGTAGATTTTTTGGAATAAAATAACATCTAATAATATAATATTTGTTTTAAAAACTATTTTATGTCAATTTTGACATATTTGGTAATTGATTTTTTTGAAAATCATAACAGCGTGATTAGTTCGAAAAATGTTAATTAAATCAGTACTAACATGTCATATTAACCTAGAAAATTATTGTAATTCATAAAAAGTCTCAAATTAATTTTATTTGGGTATTTTTAACATCTATTATGTTAATATTTCATTAATAAGATAATTATTGCATCATCATTGTGTCATAAATAAATTAAATTATTTAATGTCTAAAAATTATAAATAAAATACCATTATGTAAGAAATCTTTTCAGATTTCTAATTAATATTTATAGTCGAATTTATCTTTTGTATAACCTTATATTAAAAATGATTTATTTATTAAACTTTGATTTTAACTATTTTAACCCTTCTTTAAATAAATTAATAATAAATGTCCTAATCTAATCCATGTGGACCTAAATGGTCATATTTTATTCCTAAGGTTGTTTTGGGTCGAATTAAACTTATATAGTAGAATTATGTTATGTGTTAGGGTTATAATAATATCATTTTTACCATTAATTACCCGATTTACTTTTAATAGTGGTAAATAAAAGAAAAACGTTACTATTCACCAAAAATTATTTTCATCTCATTGAACCAAATTTTAGTCCTTGATATTAACCATGTCTCTCAGATTTTCATAATTCCACTCACAGAAGCGATAAAAAATATTTTCTGTAAATTTTCAAACTCTCCTTGGAGGTGGGTAAAAGACTGTGAATAGATCAATAAAATTTTTATATATCTAAAATTATTATAAAATGACTGCAATGAATTACATTTAACTTATATAGTTATTATGTATCAATTTTGACCTAAAATAAATTTAAATAAAATAAATAATTATTTAAATAAAAAGTTGGATTTTAAATAGTAACCAAGTGTTTTCACTATTCATAAAAAATTTACAGTTTTTAGAAAAATACCAAAATTTCACCCTAGGCTAATTTCGATATTCTAAATCCAAAAATGAAGTCCATTTTGAAAAATAAAATTTCCAAAAGTGGATATTACTATTCATAATGGCTAGTTTTAATAATATTTTAATAGCATATTGTTGTTTAGTGAAAGCCGGTATTGCGTACAATACATGCTATCAAGGAAGGTCTCGACTGTGTGTAAAGAAAGCCAAGATAGTGTTATGTGTAGTGAAATATTCCTTTGATGATTCATATAACATAAAAACAAAATATTTCTAATAAAAATCCTGGTGTTACATTCTACCCCCCTTAAAATTAATTTCTCCCTCGAAATTTGTCACTTTGTAACAAACAGATGAGGATACCTCTCTCTCATCATATCCTCAAGCTCCCATGTAACTTCTTATAATTGGTGGTTCCTCCATAAAACATTCACCAAGAGAGTGGTCTTGGTCCGTAATACTTTTTTGCTACGATCCAAAATCTCTATCGGTTGTTCTTCATAAGAAAGATCTTGCTCCAGCGGTACAACTTCTGAGCTAAGTACATGTGAAGCATTGGGTATGTACTTTCTAAGGAGCGATACATGGAACACATCATTAACATTATAGAGATTCGGTGGATGCACCAATCAGTAAGCTACCTTCCCAACACGATCCAGTAATTCGAAAGGAACGATATACCTAGGGTTCAGTTTTCCCTTTTTTCCAAATCTCATTACTCTATTCCAAGGAGATATTCATAAGACCACTTTATCACCCACTTCAAACTCAAGGTATTTTCATCAGTTATCAGCATAACTTCTTTGTCGGCTCTGAGCTACTCTTATGTGTTGTTGAATAGATCATACCTTTTCTACCATCTCATCAACAAGATCAGGTCCTAATAGCTTTCTTTCCCCAACTTCATCTCAACAAGTTGGAGTCCTGCATTTCTTTCCATAGAGAGATTCATAAAGAGTCATATGAATACTAGAGTGAAAGATATTATTATATGAAAATTACACCAAAGGTAGGTGTTGATCCCAACTATCTTTGAAATCCATAGAGTAGGATCTTACCTTATCTTCTAGAGTTTGAATTGTTCTATCAGACTGACCGTCTGTCTAAGGATGATAAGCAGTTCTGAAACTCATCTCTATATCCAGAGTATTCTGAAGACTTCTCCTGAACTTTGAGGTAAAACTCTAATCCCGATCAGATATTATGGAAAGTGGTACTCCATGAAATCTTATCACTTCCTTTACATATATCCTGGTGAGCTGATCTAGATAGAAATCCTCACTAATAGAAATGAAGTATGCATACTTTGTAAGATGATCATCTATGACCCAGATAGCATTATTGCCTTTGGTTGTTTTAGGAAGTCCGGTGACAAAGTCCATAGTTATATTTTACCATTTCCATTCGAGTATGGGTAATGGTTGTAACATCCCCTTAGACTTATGTCTCTAAACTTTAACTTGATGACATACCAAGCATCGAGAGACATATTCAACAACATCTCTTTTCATGCCATCCCACCAGAAGTACTCTTTTAGGTCCCTATACATATTTGTGTTTCCAGGATGAATAGAGAATGAAGATCTATGAGCCTCATCCATCAGCTCCTTCTTTAATTCGGGTATGGGAGGAACCCAAACCTGATTCTTGAACATTATTATCCCATCACAATCAAGGTTGAATTCAGGAACATTTCTCAGCTTCTTTTGTAACACTACATCTTCTTTCTGTGCCTCTTTAATCTTCACATGTATATATAGTTGATCATTCATTTCAGAAGGATAATATTTTTCCCCTTCAATTGTAATTCCAAGGTCCATACTTTTTAAATCAATAAATATTAGATCTTTTGTGATCCTCATCATAGATAAGCTAGCATATTCTTGTCGACTTAATGCATCTGCCACCTTGTTTTCTTTACTAGGGTGGTAATGAATTGAGCAGTCATAATCTTTAATCAACTCCAACCATCTTCTTTGGCGCATATTCAGATCCTTTTGTGTGAAAACATACTTTAAACTTTTATGATCAGTATAAATATCACACCTTTCACCATAAAGATAATTCCTCCTAATATTTAATGCAATGATTACCGTAGCTAACTCCAAATCATGAGTTGGGTAATTTTTATCATGGATTTTCAACTGTCATGAGGCATAAGCTATCACCATAACATTTTTCATGAGAACACACCCCAGCCCTTTCTTGGATACATCACTATAGATCACAAACCTTTCTCCACTACAAGGCATTGTGAGCATATGTGCACTTGATAACCTTCTTTTCAACTCCTTGAAATTCTCTTCACATTCCTTCGTCCACATGAACTTAAATCCTTTTCGAGTCAACCTAGGGAGTGGATTAGATAACCATGAAAAATCTTTCATAAAATGTTGATAATATCCATCCAAACCATGAAAACATTAGATCTCAGTTACTGTTGTTGGTCTCGACCATCTTTCGATAACCTCTGTTTTTGCTGGATCCACAGATATCCCCTCTTTTGAAAAAATAGGACCCAAAAATTCAACTTTTTGAAGCAAAAATTCACACTTGGTAAATTTGGCATAAAGATTATCCTTTATCAGGGTATTTAATAAAATTCTCAACTGATCTTGATGTTCTTCCTTGCTCTTTGAATAGAAAATAATATCATCTATAAATACTACCACAAACTGATCGAGATAGTGTCTAAAGACTCTACTCATCAGATCCATGAAGATAGGAGGGGCATTATTAAGACCAAATGGCATCACTATAAATTCATAGTGTCCATACCTTGTACAGAAAGTTGTCTTTGTTATATCCTCCCTTTTGACCTTGAATTGATGATACCCTGAATGAAGATCAATCTTGGAAAAGTATTTAGCTACCGTATTTGATCAAATAAGTCATCAATGCACAGGAGAGGATATTTTTTCTTGATGGTGATATTGTTAGGTTCTCGATAATCAATGCAGAGTCTAATTGATCCATCTTTCTTCTTAACAAACTGAGCAGGTGCTCACCAAGGTGACACACTAGGGCGTATGAATCCATTATGATGATTCTCTTGGAGATTCTTCTTCAATTACTGAAAGTCAATTGGTTACATTCTATAAGGTGACTTTGAAATAGGCAAAGCACCCGGTACGAGTTCTATTGCAAACTCAAGTTCATGATTTGGTGGAAGACCCATAAATTCTTCCGGAAAGATATCATCAAACTCTTGTACAATGGAAATATTCTTAATCGTGAGTTTCTCTCCAACCATTTGAGATAAATAACCTTCATTTAGTGGAATCAAGACCCATAAGATGGATGAAATTTACACGGGAATGATATGTTAATCCTTGCATCAATAGACGATCATAGATTGATCTGGATTATGAAATGTGACTTCCCTTGTTGGAAATTGATATGAGCTCCATATAATGAAATCCAGTCCATACCAAAAATCACATCAAATTCCACTATAGGAAGAATCATAATATTTGCAGGAAGCAGTTTCCTACAAACTTCAATCGTAGAATATTTGTAATCTTTTGATGCGACTTTTGTTCTATTAGGGGTTGTCATAGCTAACTCACCATATAATTGTTGAGGTAATACAGTGATACCCTTAAAACATTCTTCAGAAATAAAAGAGTGGGTGGATCCAGAATCAAATAAAACATTTTCTACTTTAGAATGGATAGTAAGTGTACCTTTCACCACTTCGTTATCGTACTCCACATCGATGATAGAAATTTAATGATACTTTCCATTGTCTTTAGAATTAATATTTTGTTCATGCTGATCATCATCAAAAACCCATGGATTAGGGCATTGATTAGGATAATGCACCATTTCCTTGCACATGTAACACTGAAGTGTAGGAGGTGCACTCTGTGTAGCCTTTTCTTTATTCACAACACTAGACATCTTCATATAATAATTGCGGCATTCAAATGCCCGATAACCATCCTTTCCACATTTGAAACATTTACTTGTCCCTTTAAGACAACTCCATCCATGTTTCTTTCCACACTATGAGCATAAGGGAAAACTCATCTTCTTTTCAGTGTGCTCTTTAGATTTTCCTTTGAATTCCATTTTCCACTTCTTGTCAAATGCATATTATTAATGAGTTACTCTAATCTCCATATCAACATTGAGATCACATCAAACAATTTCCTCATAGATATTGAAGTCCCTTATGGATAACGCTCTTCGAAGACTTTGTTTTAAGCCACTAAAGAATCGATCGATCTTACTCGGTGGTTGGATAATAATACCAGAAGCGTACCTTGCAAGCCTTGAAAAATTTTCTTCATAGGTACCAACAAATTAATCATTGTTTCTCTTCAGTTCAAGAAACTCCTTCGCCATTTTTGTTAGAATAATACGAGGGAAGTGCATATTGAAAAAATATGTTCTTGAACTCATCCCATTCCATGGACTCAATTTCATCTCTTGGCCTCGTATTCTTGATAATATTCCACCATTGATCAACTTCACCTTCCAAAAGATATACTGCTATGATGACTTTATCATGTTCAGAACATTGAAGAACTGAAAATATATTTTCAGTAGTACTGATCCATTGTTCAGCCACTAATGGATCAGTAGATCTGCTGAATGAGGGTGGACGCTGCCTCGTGAAGGATTCAACAAGAATTTTCCTCCTTCCTTTGCCCGTTTGGAAGTCCTGCATGATTTATAGCTTGAGAAAGTTGTGTGGGCATAGCTACAAGATTTTTAATTCCAAATCCCATTACATTTGGTTGCTCAGGGAGACAATCATTGCATTTCCCGTCGCATTCCGCATTAACACGGTTCTTTCAGGTTCCAACCATTTACTAAAACCAAGAAGAATAGTGTGAGTAACATTAATTATAATAGGAAAACCACATAATAAAGAAAAAAATTTCACACTTAAGGTCTTATCATAGGTTGTTCATGGAAATTTTTAAAACACTAAGATTGTGTTCTATGCTTAGACTTATCCTTAGGGTTCTTACTAAGGCTTTCACATCCTTGTTTCCAATGGTGGACTATACCATTCCTCTAATACCGAATATAATGGTCTTGAATTACATCCAGTGGACTATAATTGATACCTATCAGGGCACTCCATGGGTGGCTACACCCCCTGGGCAGGACACACCACTATCCCCAATGGAACCCATTTCCTCATGAAGCCGTTGGTCAGAGAGCCATGCTTCATCCAATGCTCACATGTGAGAGTTCCCAAGGATCATATTCATTTTTACCTCCTTTTCCTCTGATACCAACTATGACAACCCATAAATTACATACATTTTTATTACTTTATAATTAAAGGACACTTATTACAACATATAAAAAAACCAGGAAAGGACTGTATAGGTATAGTGTCTTTAGAAACTGGGAAATATAAACAACAGGTTCATAAAACATATACATTATATCCCGTTTATTTTATCATATCTAGAGTCCCTTTTGGCATATCTTACATAATACCCTTCTTCTTGACCTAGGGAAAAGAAAACATACAAAAGGGTGAGCTCAAATGCTCATTAAGGGTAATAAAAATAAATATCAATCACATCATATTCATAATAACATAACATTTTGGAAATCTTAACCTGCAAAAGAGATCATAATTTCATAACATGGGATAAATCATAGTAGAGAAATTTAATCCCAATAATCATAATTTAAAACATGAAACGTTTTTTCATACACACATAATCATAGAGAATCATTTCTTAGTAGTCAAGACTCATTGCCAAGATTATCTTAGAGGACAAAGTCCATTTCGGAACAGATTTCACTCCTCCTTTCAGTCCTGTTTCATTGAACTAGTTTAACCTGCCATTCCACCCATGTCTCTATCATTAGATATAAATCATTACCCAATGCATTGGATGGATATATAGGTCCCACCTATCTCATAATGATACCATTCTTATGTGTGCCACAAGATCATAAATCATACATCATAGCATAACCCATGTAATAAAAATGGACTTCTTAAACATCATGCCATCATAACATAATCCATATAAGATAAAAGGACATCATAAAAATAATTCCATCATAACATAATCAAATCAATGCAAAAATATGGATAGAAACAGAACCCTATATTATCATAGATGGAAAATAATTTTGATAAAATGGTTGAACTCCATTCTTGAGGAAAATATCCTTTCTACTTCAAAAACATTTTTCCTTTCTTAATATGTCATAAAATTTTAAAATAAAAGAAGTTGATTAAAAATAAACTTGAAAACTTATAATTAAATATTCATGGAAATAATTTTCTAAAAATCCATTCATGTTGTATAAGTTAATGAATAACATTCTTCTCGTACTTTGGCCGGAAAAGTAAAAAAAGTACCTTGTACTAAAAATGACAAAAGATTCCTTTGATATCATTTATTAAAAACTAACCAATGGTTAAATTTGGATTTAAAAATGTGTAGGTGGCTGGAAATAATATTACATATTGAGGAAACATGGATGTGGATGATAAATATTCCCCAATAAATTATGAAGTATAAACAATCTTGGATAAAAATGAGATTGTGAGATTTTCCCTTACCTTAGTTCTGATTTTCTTCGTACGTATCCGCACCTCCTGTATAATGATTTAAATAATGTTATTGACTTATTCCAGAATCGTACTCAATGTTATGATATCATATATGTTCATATTCTTAACTTCTTATTAGTAATATTTCATTGTTACTTGTTATTTGGGTGTTTATTGCTTTTTGTTCTTATGCGTGTTTTGCCGAATAAATTATTCTTCTTCTTTTAGGTTATAGATACCTAATTTCCAGAATGATATTAGTGTAATATATATCAAATTTATTCATTCAATTCATTTATAAAATCATTATGTAATGAAGATCATGTAGAACGAGTCACATCACATCGTGGAGACGGTAGGCCTTACGTATGCACGAGCGATGATATCGTTCCCATGATCATGGAATTTTATTGAAGTGTATGTATACAATTCTAGATTCAATATCAAATTAAAATAATCATATATATTTATTATTTACACCATTATACCCATCCATGTAGGGTGGTGGTGGAAAACAGATTACACCACGGCGTGGAGACGGTATTCCGTACGTACGCACGCGCGGTGATTTCGTTTTCCATAGGATGGATAGAAGGTGAAATAGGGTTGTTTCATAATTATAATAATATATCAGTATATGAGTGATATAGATGTTATTACTTCGTAACTAAACAACTAAATAATAAGAAGTAGAAGAAGAAATAATGTTGAAAGAATCGGTAACAGACATTACCTCTTCTTTGATGCGCCTCTTCTTAACCTCCTCTTATGGCACTAAAAATGGTATTCAAAGAAGACCAGGACCTCTAGGATATTACTAGGGAAGTTGAGAGGAAAAATTGGCAGGGGTTGGACGAGCTTTGAGGCACAAAGGGGTGAGAGTAAGAGAGGGAGGAGGTTCCCTTTTATAAGGGAGGAGAGGGGCACCTTAGAAAAAACTTAAAGTATTATTTTATTATAAAGTCATATTCAGTTTTTAATAGATCCAAATTGATTTATTTAGAATCTATGGTGGGGATGGGTTGAAATACTCTCTTCCAATAGATTTTATATAGTATTAGGTTACTATTTTAACCTTATCATTTAGATTTCTCTCTAAGTAAAATAATTTATCCTTTACCCTGTCTTCTTTTTTTCTTACACTATATGGTTAATAAACTTACTATAACAAGCCAAACGAACCCCACGTTGTTTATTATTAATATATATAACATTATCTATGTCATTTGGCAGAAAAATATATTTTTAAGAATAAAATAACAACTAATAATATAATATTTGTTTTAAAAACTATTTTATGTCAATTTTGACACTATTTGGTAATTTATTTTTGTGAAAATCATAACAACATTATTAGTTCTAAAATAGTTAATTAAATAATTAATAACATGTCATATTAAGCTATAAAATTATTTTAATTCATAAAAATTCTCAAATGACATTTTTTTGGGTATTTATAACATCAATTATGTTAATATTTCATTAAAAATATAATTATTGTATCATCATTTGTGTCATACATAAATTAAATTATTTAATATCTAAAAATTATAAATAAAATACCATTATTTTTGAAATCTAAATATCTTTCTAATGAATTTTTATAGTCTAATTTATCGTATGTATAACCTTATATTAAAAATTATTAAGTTATTAAATGTTGATTTTAACTATTTTAACCCTTCTTTAAATAAATTAATAATAAATGTCCTAATCTAATCCATGTGGACCTAAATGTTCATATTTTATTCATAAGGTTGTTTTTGGACGAATTACACTTATCCAATAGAATAAGGACATGTGTTAAGATAATAATAATATCATTTTTACCCTTAATTTCCCTATTTACTTTTAACCGTGGTAGAAAAAGTAAAAAGTTACTATTCACCAAAAATTATTTTCATCTCATTAAACCAAATTTTAGTCCTTGATATTAACCGTGTCTCTCGAATTTTCAAAATTCCACACACATAAGTGCTAAAATTATTTTTTATGTAAATTTTAATACTTTCCTAGGATGTGGGTAAAAGGCGGTGAAAAGTTCAATAAAATTTTTATATAGCTACAATTATTATAAAATGACTCAAATAAATTACATTGAACTTATATAGGTATTATGTGTAAATTTTGACCTAATATAAAATTTAATAAAATAAATAATTATTTAAATAAAAAGTTGGTTTTTAAATAGTAACCCAGTGTTTTCACTATTCATCAAAAATTGAAGGTTTTCTGAAAAATACCAAAATTTCACCCTAGGCTAATTTCAATATTATGAATCCAAAAATGAAGTCCATTTTGAAAAATAAAATTTAAAAAAGTGGGTATTACTATTAATAATGGATACTTTTAATAATATTTTAATAGCATATCGTTGTTTAGTGAAACTCGGTATTGTGTACAATGCATGCTATCAAGGAAGGTCGTGACTGCATGAAAATCCAACCAAGCTAGTTTTGTGTGTAGTGAAATATTCCTTTGATGATTTATATAACATAAAAACAAAATATTTCTCATTAAAATCTCATGTGTCACACACACGATCAATGAAAATACCTCCATGTCCCCCCAACTCTATATTGTAATGGGAACTGATGTTCTAAAAAAATACATCCAGGGTATGCCAATATTATATAATATTAAACACACCACATCGATTGAAATATGTCCAAGTACCTCTAATTTTATAAACTAAGAGGAACACTGGATCCAAGTCAATACAACAAAGGTCCCCCAACTATATATAATATTTTCTACACTAGATCCAAGGAATGATACATAAAGACCCCTAACATTAAGTAATTATTGGCATAATTGATCGACAGATGTAAATCAAAGGTACCCTAATTGTATTTAATAATGTGAAGAATATGTTGAATGAAATATTTATGAGGTACCCCAATAATATAGAACAATTGGAAAAGATACGAGTAAATATGTACACGGACCCCCAAATGTATACAATTACGGGTATACCATATCCATGGATATATGTACAATGTCCCACCACCATATAATACATTTGTTAAAAAATCCAAGGACATGAATTCATGGCCCCATAAATGTATATAATAATTGGAACACTATATATATAAAAATTAATCCAAGGTTCAGAAAATATATATAATAATAATCACAATATTTAGCCAATTTAAACAATTACGAGTTCAACATTTCACTCATGTCTCATATATTATGACATGTCTTAGTAATCCAACGGTAATTGATTAACTAATAACAAATATTTTTCCTCAATCCAATTATTATTACATAGCGGAAATATATCCCTCGACCAGAATCAAACTCTTCCCAGCCGGTCTGTTTTACCAAGTGTCACATATTATAGTACATGGTTCCAAGGTTACACTAATAATTTCCATTACTACTCATTCATCACTCCCTACCAATTTAATATTCTAATAATGACAATCCAAGTACTCTATGATCTTACTACCCATGCTCATATCATCTATGCCAATGCCTATTAAGAATCACACAATTTGATAACTCTAATTGAATCTAATTATCCAAATTCGAAACTTATCCCAACTCAATTGTTCTATGGACACATATCGAGTTCACTACATTCACATAATTATTTTTTAAACACCACTCATGGGATTCAGATATAATAATGTTTTTGATTATTCCAATAATATAATCCTTTGGTGTTCATGATTTTGGGTTAGTGGTTATGAACCTATTGGGGTACCTGATATCTTACTAATATAATTCATAGCCATTTAATTTTAATTTAATAAATAAATTTAATTCTTATAAAAGAGTTAATTATATTACATATTTTTATCCACCATCTACGGTGATAGAAGATATAACATATCATAATGAACGAAAAAGTAAATCTACCCATACTATAGTGTAATGTATTATGATATCCTGCCTTATAAGATGTGACATCCTTTTTAACATGGATCCCAAAAAATCTTCGCAGGCCTATTACAGTCCATTCATGTCTACTGGACTACATCTGATCCATGAAAGGCCATGTCTCATGACGAGACATCAAGGATGATGGATTATTAAAATTCATAATTAATTAAACAATATAAATAAAGTAAAAATAATTCCTTAAAACTTTCATAGATATATTATCTACATTGAATCATGATAAAAAAACATAGAATATCCACATATCATCCTCGAAATGATTCAAAGATAAGAACCTAACATTCACAACTAATTTATTTTCCAAATTCATGGAAATAAGATAATATTCCAATATAAATTTATGGAGTCTTATTATTCAATTAAATTATCTTCTAATAATAAATAATTATCCTACAGGGAAATACCATATGAATGTTGAAAAAAAAATTCTCAATCATGATGATTTCACTCTACACTATGGTAATAATCATGACTTATGAAAAGAGATTGCACAAAATTCAAGGGTCATGTATGAATGGTAATGAATAGAATAGAAAGAGATAATATGCATGAAATTATTTGTCCCAATGGAAAAGATTTCAACCCCGGATCAAGGGGAGAAAATGGTTGTAGTAAATGGGGTGGATCACATAGAATATATCCCCATAGGTCTACTTTCTCTAGTTAAGTTGAAATGGGAAATGAAAATAGAAAGTCTGAATTGATGACACATGAAAAAATAAAATTTGTAACAAACCATGTTTTTATGGACCTTTTTTCAAATTAACTAAATTTTAATTTATATCTCACAATGCACTATGTCAAACATTCCATTCACCCGGAACTGAATTATTGTATAGAATAAAGAAAATCTACATGGCGTATATTATACACAACACAACCTCAGCGAATGTTACACACAACAATAACGTTTCTAAAAAATATCATTTTGTTATTACAAATTATTTAATTGAAATAATCATAACATATTGATAAAAAAATATTAATTGTAGTAACTAATTTATATATATGGTTAATAATGGTTTTATATAAATAAAACATGTTGATTATAAATGTTATAATTTTTTTTAAAGTACTTATAGGTTTAAAAATACACTTTTCTCAAATGAACTACATTTAATGTCCATCTATGTAAAATACTAAAATTAATTTGATATACATTTATAAAATGAATATTATAAAATAATATTCTCTTTAGAATTTTTTATGATAAAATTATCTTAGAGAATTTTTTTGGGATTTTTCTGAGAAACATAATTTTGGATGAATAGAAATAATACTTGAGTTTAATTCAAAAAACATTTCTCAAATACTTTTTTTATAATGATAAATTATAATATAATTTGATTTAAATGTTTAATAGGTGATATTTTTATCCATTAATCCTATGTAATTAATTGGAATCAATTTCAGAATGAAATTTTCTATAAAAACATTTCTATCTATTTGTTATTTTTACTTTAAATATATTCATTGTTGTCATGTCAGTGAGATTAATTTAAAATTAATTTCGGCCAGTTATGAATTTATAATTTGAAAAAATGGATTCCACATTTGGAATCATTATAATTTCTAAATTAAAATATTTTTAAATTAGTTTTTGAACAAAAAAATTATTGAAAGTGATTACAATTAATTACAATGATTAAGAGAAAAAAATGAAAATGATTTACTGAACCTTAAATTTAAGACACAAAAAAATATAGACAATTTTACAAAAAAAATAATTTTATGATCATTATTCATCAACTAAACTTATATTTTTAGTTTCTTGGTTTTTTATGACTTTTATTATGTATAAATATGGGTACACCTAACTTTTTTTTTTAAAATACCATGTGTTTTCTTTCCCTTCCCTATAAAAGGTCTCCACCAATCCCTCTACATCACACCTCTAAAACCACTTATAGATGGAAAATATCATCCAAATAGACTTCCTAAAATACATTAATTACTTCTATAAGACTCCCATTGGGGTGAAAGAAATCCTAGGATGCCTTTTCGAACACACCAAAATGAGTTACCCTATTAAGAGGTAACAAATTCTCTCAGTATCCTTTCTTTTATTATCTTCCTCCACCTCTGCCACTCCCTTTATTAAAAAATTTTATTTGAAAACTATATCTCAAATATAAAATTATTTTTTATTCTATGTTTTCTACCAACACATACAAGAACCATCATCTAATGTGTAACGAACATTCTGTTTATGTTTATGATGAACTACCACCGCACAAAACGATGATTGTTCATTTCATCATAACCCCACTCAAGATGGTAATTATTATTGGAAAAAAACTTATATGATATATGTTATATTTATACATTTCTAATAATATTTAATCATTTTATAAAACATATCTTTATACATTCCCATTGGTGTAAATATGATAATATTGTTTGAGGAAGCATGGACTACGAACACCACAATGAGATGTGATTCATTAACACACTTCATGTAATGTATTAGGGATGGGATTTGTGAAATTATATGATATATATGATATAATTATGCTAATTTAATAATTAAATATATAAATAATTATACACATATTTCATTTTTATTCATTCTATTAGTACGACATTAAAATCATAAAGAATGTTTATCCAAACATTCACCTTACTGTCTACATGAATGGTGTATTCCATTTCATACTTATTCATTATATTGAATATTATAATATACATGTAGTGAATATAAAAGATATTTTTCTCATTATCAATATTCCATAATTCAATATATATCTATAAGGATAAATGAGGTAACAAATTAAGAGACATGCATGATCGAAGAGAATATTACCCGAAGTGAATACTTATCATAGGATTTTTAACAATAGGGTAAAATTAGTACATAATAAAATCATATATTGAATAGATATAATTATATGGTTCTTCAAAATATTTATAATAAATTTACATTTAGTATACATGTGGTTTAAATGAGTACGGCGAGTTTCAGGACACATGGCAAGTATATTTTTTTTCAATTTCTAATTCCATGACAAATTCCATTTGTGTGGTCGATATACATCCCATGGATGTATTATATTATTATTATTATTTAATTTTTTGGTATTTAAATATCTGTTTTTTTATCTTTATATCATAGGAGTTATGTTTCAAAATTTACCAAATTGGTAATTTAATTTTATCTAAATTTCCCTTCTTTGAGAGACATGCCATGTTACACATTAATATTTTTCTATAATGTGTATACAAATAAATTTCAATGTTACAACATGAATATTATTATATATTATGATTTATTTATTTTATTTTATTACATGGGTGTTATGGTTCGTGGTTAACATGTGGTTATAGATTTTTGAAACAATCTCATCACATTTCCTGATTGTATATGTTTATGGTTCCTTTGATGAAATATTTTGTGTCATATCCCAAGAATATTTATTATTTTCCTTCAACTATAGTTCCAAAATATTTATTCTTGTATTGTTTCCATTTTCATATTCTATGATATATAATATTGGTAAGAATGTGTTTTTATGAAATCCCAACATTACTCTCATTTCAATCATAAATCTATGTTCTTTTAAAAAAAATTATAAAAAGTTTCTAAAAATGTTTTCAATAAATCGTTATAAGTGATTAATAAAATTTATAAGAAATGGTTTTCAAAAAATTATTTGGAGACTTTATTATATGTTTCCATGTATTTTCTAATAAATTTTTTCCCAAATGTTTTCAATCTTTTCCTATAGGTTTTAAATTTATTTTCAATGAAATGGATTTAAAAAAAATCAAGATTTATCTAGATATTGTTAATTTTCATTAACAGAAATGGTTTCAAAACATATTCACAGTATATTTACCAAATTTAAATTTATTTTTAACAAAATGTTTTTCCACACATTTTCATGGTTTCTTTGTATGTTTTAAAATTATTTTCATTTAAATGGATTTGAAAATGATTTGATTATTTCCTTATAAGTTTTTAATGTATTTTCAATGAATTTTTTTAAAAATATTTCAAATCGTATTTTATATGATTTTAAGGAAAAATGGGTATAAAAGGGATTCAGGTTTTTTTTTATATGTTTTCAATAGAAATTCGTTCAAAAATATATTCAATCCTTCCTTCTATGTTTTCATTGGACTTTTAATAAAATTGGGTTTAAAAAGGATTTTTGTATTAAAAATCATTTTCAAAAAAAAGTCTGGGCATTTTCAACAAGAATTGTTTCTAAAAGATTGTTCGAAATAAATTCCTATATAATATGAATTTCATTGGTGTTTCTCATTACATTCTAGGAAATTATTAAATATATTAATTAATATTATTTCATTAAATGGTTTATTATTTGATTACATGATTATTATGAATCCCATTTCTCCTCCTTGGGTTACTTGTTCATGAAACCAATTTCTCTTTTTTGGTTTATATTGTTATGAAACCTTTGTCCTTTCATAAGTAAGTATTTGATTAAATAATTTTGAAACCTATCATTTTTAATAGGTTATGATATGATTACATGTTTATCACACCCATTTCATTTCATGGGTTATGATATTATTGTTTATGATTTTATGGAACGGGTATTTATGATTTTATTATGATAAGGTTGAGATCTATATATAAATCCAATTCTTTGGGTAATTATTTACATCTAATGAGATAAAATATGATGGTATTGGGAATAAACCTTCAATACTATGTTGTCCATGTATCTAATCTATGAAAACCAATATGATATGAGGAATGAAATCATGATACTATGATTTCCATGGGAGTGAACCATGGAAAACAATATGGTATGGGGAGTGAACCCATACTACCATGATGGTCTTGGATGTGATTCCATGGATACTGTTGAAATCACTTTATATGCTTATGTGTCTCCTGTAATTCCTTGTTTTTTTATATGTTATGAGTTCATAGATTCTGTGGTTTATTTTCTTATGATTCAAATCTAATGAACTGCCAAGATTTAGGCCATTATTTATCTTTATGATCAATTATATTCATGTTATGATCATCTATTTTCCTGAACATGTTCTCGTATCGTTATTCTAAAGATTATGTTTACATATCTCCCTTTTTAACCTTACTGAAAATCAGATCTCACGCTATTTTATATTCAGTTCCCCATGTTATGAAGATATGTATTATGTTTTATTTGTCTAAGAAGGGATTGAGTCATGAATAACCTAGTAGGATATGTTGTTTCATATTTGGGAACCATTTTTTATGTTTCCATATTTCTAAAGTCAGTAGACTAATATGATCATTGGGTGTGTGTTTGTATAATTCTAATGTATTCTGAAAAAAGATATCAAATTTTAATGTACGAAAATTTGGGAACACAATAGTTGGTATCAGAGAAAAGGATTAGCTATCCTTTGGATTCTATGTGAATACAAAAATATCAAGAACCCTATGGAGGAGTCTAGGTATATGTCTATTGATATGGAAAAGTATATGTAATTGTTTTTGAATTTTTGTGAAGGATATAGTTAGTTGTTTCCTAGAAATAAATCAATATCTAGATACTACATGTGGAAGTGTCCCAGGCCCATCTTTAGGTAGGGGTAATAACTCTAACAATATTTCTTAGGCCTATCTCGAGGTAATGTAGTACATGATAAAGAGACTTATTCCACACATAGTCTCACATTAATGGGGGGTATGCTTTCAAAATTTAAAAACTATTAATAAACCCACATTAAGGAAATATATATAAGGTGGATATGAATAACCTTGGATAAACCTAAGGTGACATAGATTAAGAGAGTTTTCATAATTTAGAAATACAATAAGTGTGTTTTCATGATAATGTGGTTGCTAAATATGATGATTGTTTTTTACAATATGATTTTGGTTTTTGTCAATGGATGGAAAAATTGAGGAATTATATTAATGATGATTGTGATGGAAAATGAAACAATTCTACTCCCGAGAAAAAAATTCTATGGGAGTTGGAATATTAAAACTTTTTGATATGCCCAAACATATTTCTCATTCTATTAATCATGGTGGACTTCTAATTTAGTGAAATATGGATCAAAATTCTGTTAATTATTTCATGAGGCAATTCCCCCTTCGTCAGAGGATCTTCTGATCCACTTGGAACTGAACAATGGACCAACACTACTGAAAAAATATTATCTATTCTATGGTGTTCAAAGAAATAAAAACATATTTTGGAAGTTAATTATTTTTAAGGTTAAGTAGACCAATGGTGGACTGTAATAAAAAATACGATCCAACATGATGATAATGAATCAATGGATTAGAATGATTTCAATTAATTATTCTTTAATAAGTACATTCCATGTATTCATCTCACCAAAATCGAGAGATAGTAACTTGATTTTATTTATTGTTATGACAGATTTATTAGTACCAATGAGGAAAATTTCATGAGACGTGTGAGGTACACATAATGAATTTTCATCTAACCCGAATGTAATGTTGATAGGTTCTTCAGGGGATTAATGCAATGTATCAGATGGGCCACATCCCTAAGAGACATTAGTAGCAACAAAGTGATTTTACATTGCTAAATCATGGTTGAAATAGAGGTTTGAGACGTATCAGTCCCATGGTTTCAAAAAGAAAAGGAATATTATGATTAATGGAAAATCAAAAGACCATAACGAAACGATGATGATCATTTCATTATTATTTATCTATGCGAAGAATCATGGAGGAAAATTATATAAGGGGTCTATTAAATAATTTAAATGTGGAAGGAAATACAATCAAACATTTGATTGTAGAAGATATGAAAAGATGTTAGAAAATGGATTAAAGTGAGAAAAAAAATTTAGAATTCACCTCCCCCAATTTTTTTCTACAAGTATAAGGTGGATGGGAATAATAATAACCACTAACAGATCCTAATTGATGGTAATGTTTATCGGCATCTGTAACTTATTAAGTTGAGAAAAAAGGGAAAATCTCATGAATTCTCCATTTATAACGATCAGTGTGATAACAACATGATGAAAGGTATACATACCATTCAATCTATATCTACAAAACATGACATTAAGTTCCCAATAGAACTCAAACATTATTCCACCCCAATTTCAAAGATTCCTTATGGAATGTCCTTGAATGGGTTTTATTAAATGATTAATATGATCCATGAAACCCTAATAAGGGCCTCATTTGGCCAAGTTTATCACTGTAGGGTGAAATTGTTCCTTTTGTGAAAAATAAATATTGATCAATGATACCCTACATTTATTATCAGGGGTTGAACAAGATCTTATTCAATAATATGTATCATCTTCCTCATATGTATGACATGTTTAATCAATTATGGGTATCTCAATAATTTTCCGTTATTGACCTTCATTCTGGATATCATAAATTAAGGGTCATGATGGGGAATATACCCAAGACATCATTTGATATAGGGAATGGACAATATGAATATATAGTGATTCATTATGGTCATAATAATTCCCCTAGTATCTTCATAGATTTAATTAATAGACTTTAAATATGGCCTCTATCTATTTGTGGTAATATTTATATATAATATCATAATATATTAAAAAATAATGTAAGATCATAAATGTGACGCCATGGACCCAGACACCACATAATAGCTGATCCAAGCCCAATGGGCCACATCTCCTCAAGCACATCTCCTTGAATGGGAGAGGCTGCCAACTAGTATAGAGGGAATATGGTATGTCTGTGGGGAGATTGTTACCTCATTAACAGAGTGTAGCATAATGGTTACAAAAAGATAATGTAAATTGTGGAAGTAAGATAAGAAATCATGAGAAAAAGATAATAAGGATAGATATAAAAGGGATTATAATATCATCTTAACTAAACCTACATTCCATAATACAAAAACTGACGTTGATATGTCATGTCACTAGAAAAATGGAAATCATGGGAACAAAATAGGAGGAATTATATTTTCCATATCATTAATAAGAAAATCAATGACTATCTCAAGCATCCAGAGATATGGGTCAATATTATACTATCATGATCCATCCCAAACAGAAAGCAGACAATTATTTGATGCTGTAAGATTCTCCGTGTCAACACCTGCAACCATGTAATCTACTCTGGTGACCAAATGGTTCCCATAAAGGGTGTGAGATAAATCTTAGTGGGCCACCACGAACAGTGTCAATAACATCTGGCTCGTGTAATGGAATATAGCAGTGTGAATGAATCTATATATAAATTAAACCAAGAATTAAAATATAAAAAAATACCCATGTACCTGTTTTAACCCTCGTATAGTGTCTGAAAATACAACTAACTCATTAATTATGTAATAATAATTTAAAGTTATTAGGTTATGTGAGGCATTTCCAGCACAACCATCACCTCATGATACTATAACTATTGAAGGTCCTAAGACGTAATAAGGAAATATGAAAATGATATCCCATGAAAAAAAATTTAGGTAAATATCCAAGTTGTCATATATATCATGTAAGGATAACTCAAAGGTATCTGTGTCTAGAGAAGGGGTAATTGTCTAATACAAGGAACTTAATCCAATTTCTTCCACAATAATGAGCTTACAAATACCATGGTGATTGACCATGGTAAAAGGGGAAAAGAAAGGAAATGTCCCTAGGTGATTTAACCATGGAACCTACTAGTCAATAATGGAACTAAGGAGTGTGTCTAAGAAACCATGTAATAATGTAACGGTCCCTATGGTAGTATTTTGAGCATCTACTGAATTGAAAAGAACAATAGTCTAGGTGGGTGTAAAGCCAATAGAATCACATCCTTGAATCAGAATCGGGTTCTCGAGTCCTAAGGTATTCTCCTCTCATAATCCTGGTTGATCTCGAGTTAGTCCATTCTTATTTGATATTTTTGTAATTTAATCATTCATTAAATTAAATCATTTCCTTCCATTAGTGTGGAATGGTCATTCAACATTGCTACCATTTCATTAATTATTAATTAACCATTACACAATATTCAATTATTTAGTTTCACTCTGCTACCTTCAATGAATATCAATAGGGTTTCTATAGAAATTTTTCTTTTTAGTCTAATTTGATAACACCATGTTATATACTTAATATATATTTGATTTCACATTTCACATTTAATAATCAATTAGAATCTCATACCATAGGTGGAAAAAGTGGTGAGCATACATGGTACATGACATTATAAAATTCTCATTAATAACCATCCATTTATTATGTGAAGGCTATCTTTTAGGAAGGTCAAGAGAAGGTGCACCCGAATGGTATCTCAAATGTTCCAAAACAAGAAAACACAAATATGGTATAACCTTAGACAAAGAGCGGATTGAGTTTTGGGTGTAACCGCTAAGAACTAATCACATATTTGGAAAGAGTATATCCATATGATTCTAGAACGTATAATCATTGAATGTAAATTTATGAAAAATATCCCAATGAACTCGGCGGTCCCCACAGTGATATTTCAAAATGAATTAACATTAAGGATGACTTGTAGACCACCCACATTACAGTTTTATGATTCTCCTCTTTTGGTATTGGACAATGATTTTCCTATATTCATGGTACATCTAAGAAAAAAATCAAAACACTCACACATTGATATCTCGATCGGGAGAAAAAAAGGTGAATGTATTTAAGGGACTTGAGTACATACCATTGTCCAATCCACATGATTATCAGAAACATGATCGGTTGTTGGATGATGTAGGACTCTTGATTAAATGTTTAGGTATTTAAAAATAAACATATTTTGAGAGAAAAATTTAAATCTTGCATAAACCCAGATTAGGGAAGAAGAACAAAGCTTAATTAGATCATTAAAGGGAAAACTATAATTTTACCCCAAATTTAGCATGTGCACTATTTGTACCCATGGTTTGATAAATTTTGTGAAAGTCATGTATGAGTACTTGGAAAAAGGGGTGCTCGCACAGTTAGGCCACATGGACGTGTGCCAACCATGGAGGTGGCTCTATCCAAAAAAACATATTCCATGTGGTTTTCCAAAACCATTTTGAATTGTTTCCTATTTTACCCTAAACCAAGTTCGAAGCATGTTTTCCCAAAAAGATGGATTATAGACTCCGAACATGCCTGAAACACATCTAAGACCTTTTCTAATCCCATAGTCATCCATATTAGCTCAAAATTAATGATTTACATATAAATTCAAAGGAACCAAACCTTAGTGAAAACAATGGTTTTAACAATATTACCCCAATAAAAGAACTCATCCTTGAGTTCACCGTAAAATGGCAGAGAAACATTGCCTGGGAGAAACTCTGGCCATTGGGAGCACACATCATCTTCCCTCGACCAAGTCACGTCATGTACTCACTGGTGCATCAATCACACATGTACCATAGGGACATGAAAACCTTGGAGTGACATTGTGATCTAGTCGACAATGAATACTAGAAACTCCTCAAAGGTTGAATAAAAATATAACTCAACATCCTGAGGATCAAAACTATGAGACGGTTCGGCATTTCATTGGAAAATATGAGATACATGAATGATGTAGTGTGTGGAACGTTACCTCTGAGGTTATAGAAACCGATAGATTAATGGCCTCACTCCGTCTAGAATTTCAAATGGCACAACAAAACTAGGAAAAAAATCCCCCTACATTCCTAACACTCTATTCACATGCCTAGGGGATACTTGAAGAAAAACATGATCTCCAACCTCGAACTCAATAGTACATCGAAAACGATTGACATAAGAATTCAATCTAGACCGATTAGTAGTCATACACTTCCAGATCATCTAACCTTTCTCTGAAGTCTCCTCAAGGAGAAGAGGACCTAGTAGGGCTACCTCACCTGCCTTTATCCAGTACAGACGTGAATGGCATGATCTACCCGATATGGCCTAAAAGGATCCATCTAAATTGTGTATTAATAGGTATTATTATAAGTGAAATCGAAGAGTGGGATATGATTCTCCCAAGAACCTTCAAAATCAAGGATCCATTCTCAAGGCATGTCCTTTAGAAACTGTATCTTCTATTATTAGTGTCCACCGGTCTGAGGGTGAAAAGCGGTGCTTAAAATCACGTGGGTTCCCATGGATTTATACAAACCATTCTAAAACTGTAATGTGGAATGAGAGTCTCTATCTAAAATAATAATATGAGGAACCCCATGTAGTCATATGATATCATAGAGATATAGTCTTCCTTTCTCATAAGATTAGAAATTATCCCGAATTTAAAATAAGTGGGATGGTTTTGTTAGTCGGTCAATGGCTACTAATATTGAATCACTACCTCTTGGTGACATAGGTAATATGACAATGAAATTCATGAAAACATATTCCCATTTCTATTCTGGGACCAAAAGTGGATGCAACATGCCTGTAGGTCCTGGGTGTTCTGCCTTCACCTTCTGACAGGGGAAACACTTTGTGATGAAGACTGCAATTTGATGCTTCATTATAGGCCACCAATAATGGAATCACATATCTCGATGAATCTTCTACATGAATATATAAACTAACCTCGAAGAGGTGTGTTACTCTTTCATCAACTCCTCTATAATATTTGTAGGGATATAGATATGTCTCCATTGAATCTAGAAATCATCTCTATCAACTGACCAATCCAGTGGAGGGTTATCTCCTGATATACTCTCATGTATAAGGAATCCTTTAGGATATAAAGACTACCTACTCTTCACCCTCTTAAAGAGGGATGAGGAAACTGTCATGGATAAGAGGTAGGACTTCTCGTGACTATCATTAAACTCCAGATCAAGCTCAAAAAGAACGTCATATACTTCCATTAGTCACTGGATTCCAATATGATCAACGTTTGATTTTTCAAACTCAGTGAATCAGAGACCTCATTAACCTTTACAGGTATATAGGCAAGCTCAAAACCAAATTATTGATTATATTAAACCACTCATCACTATCTTAGGATCATTTCATGATGTGATAAGATATATTTGAGGGTATTTTTGGTCTTTTTACATGTAAAAGATATCACCGAAAAGATAACATCTCCAGCAATGTAAGGCATGGACAACTACTGCTAGCATGATGTCGGTCATTGGGTAGTTTCTCGCATGAGGACTCAAATACTAATATCTGTACGCAACAAACCTATCCTCAAGCATCCACACAGCTCATAGGAAGATTCTCTATGCATAAAAAATATTGTAGAACTTTTTAAATGTTCTAGAGGAAAGAAGACTATTGCTGAGACAAGACTCCCTTTTAGATCTTCAAAGGATTTCTCACATTCTTCCTACCATAGTAACTTAACACCATTCTATTGTAAGTCTAGTAAGAGGTCATGAAAGATGTGTGAAATCTAGTAAATAATACTTTTAATATTCAAAAATACCTGAGAAACTCCCGATATCAAACATGTTATTGGGATTCTTCAAGGAAACAACAGCACAAACCTTCTAAGGTTCAACTAGTACTCTTGATTCATTGATAATATGATCCAAAAGTGGACATTGATTCCTTATAACCAGAACGTAGAAATATTGGCATAAATCTGATGGACTCATAGTGTACTCTGAATTTTATACATATGTTTTTCATGGTTTATACTAGTGAGAGAACACACCAAGAGGTTGTGCAAAATGACACTGACAAAATAGTACAAATAGGGGTGGAAAATTATATTCATCAAATCTATGAAAACGACATGCTCATTTGTAAGACTGAATAGTATAACAACGTACTCATATAGACCAAACCTTCTCTGAAAAGCTATATGAGATATGTATGATGGTCTAACATGAATATGATGATAACAAGATCATAGTTAGATTTTTGAGAATTCCTTCTCTCCTTATTGCTAGTCTAAGAGATCACATATTCAAAGAATAGGATACTGTTTCATGACCGTAATCTAGTTCTACCATATGTAATCCATGCATAAACGAAGAGTTATATCTGGCTTCATAGTCAAAAGAATGGGTGAACCCCAAGAAGATGCATTGGTCCGTATAAATACTTGGACCTATAGATCCTCTAACATCCTCTTAAGATCCTTGAGTTTGGAAGGTGTCATCCTATAATGATGAATGAAAACTAGTTATGCTCTTGGAAAAATCAAGAAAATATACCATGACTCTCTCTTAGGATTTAACCTAGTAAAGTCATCTGGAATGAAATCCATAAAAAATCATCTACTGCAAGAAAATAATTTTGACTCAATCCCTGATCTTCTGTGAAATGATTTTCAATTTGGGTGGTCAATCCACCTAGCCCATGAATCTTTGATTCAACTCTCTATATTTGGACATCCCACTAACCTTTGAAAAGATAACTTCTACCTTATGATGATGTAAAAGTGACCCTATTACAACTAGACTCTACAATGGTGTGATAGTGGAGTAACAAGTCTTTCCTGAGAATGAAATCGAAGACCTTCATCTTTGGAACCAAGAGATCCTATAAGAGAAGGTCACTACATACCTCAAAGGGGCAGTCCCTAAACTAGCATATGCCCTCATTCCATATTCCCAGTGGTGTATCAAGTATCATTATACTATAATGATACTATATATATAGTATGAGAATTTCCATGATAGATATAGTGATTAAAGAGTTTTAAGAAACTATATAAAACAAAGAAGAGACAATTTTGGAGGCTACTAGAATAGTACCTCGCACTGTTGAAAGTATCGTAGCTTGATTCTTGTGTATTGGTTGTATATCTTGAAACTGACTAGATCTACGACATTGTGTCACAAATGGACTATCACGATCATGAAAACTTTGCAGACACTGCCAGTTATCAGGTTTTAGAATACCATAGCCATAATCTCCTCCTTGGGCAGACCTTCCAGTGCTATTCCAACTCCCCACCTAACACGACCCAAAAAAACACTTATAAAGGGGGAGCTGATGTTAATCACATTCTACTTGAAGCTAGTGGAAAGATCCAACATAAACGATGGAGATGACCCGTATGACCACAAGACTGAAAATCCATAGGGTCTCAATAACATTATTGCTTCATATTCCCTGGTCTTATACACTGATAACACACCAAAAATCTATCAAACAAGATACTCTGGTTACCAGTACATAGAATAGAATCCCTGAGGGAACGTTTCCTACCACCAGATGAACTATTGGGATGACACGACACTGATTCATTAAACCCGGAACTCATCCCATCACTAATTTTATTCCTAGGGATAAGAGTAAGAACAACTATTATAGAAATTAAATTTAGGATAAAGAAATTCAGAGGAGCATGGATGGCATACAATATCGCATACAGAAAACGTCTTGCACGTAAAATCCTATCACTAGTTAGAATCTGGTAAAATCATAGTACATCAGTGAAATGCACTGAATATTACATAAAATACATAGAACCCTTCTCGATATTCATGAACTCTCTACCTTTTTCATCTCCCATTACCTGAGGAATGAAATGATTATAGAAGGAAGTATGGAAATCAACCCATAACATGCACTGATGATGACTGTCCAGGTAACCACATCCAACCAACACTTGGACAAATCCTAACGAATGTATGTATCAAGCTTGACTCTATACTCCAGAGGAATTTCAAGATGGTAAATGATAGAAATCATGGCCTCTAGCCAAGACTCATCAACCGGAGTACATACCTCCCCTAAAAAAGTGGGAGGATGCTGCTGCCAGAACACAACGGTTGGATCAGCCATCATAGCTGAAAACCATGGAGCACCATACATGGACTACATCAGATGTAGAAAAATTTCGGAGTCATGGGAATAATATCATGGGTCATGTTCAACAGAAGGTGCCTCATGTGGAACTCCTGGAGGTAAGAATAGAGTTTTATGGCCCACCATGTTTGCAGTATGGCCGTCACCACATTCCTGGTATATGACATGAGGATTTTTTGGCGGATTTGGTTAAAAAATGCCCAGAACATTACATAAAACATTCAATAAAAAGGTGGATAGCATTACATATGGAATCTAAACAAGGAAGGGTTCACTACCCAATATATACTACTCCAACTACCTACTTAGATGACCAGTCATCAGTAAGGGAGTATATATGTATGTTTCATTTCATCTCTAATTTAGTCATTAGGTTCATTAATTTACCTTTCTTACACATGAAATGAAGAGATAAGGATGTGAAAAATTTAGTTTAAATGTCATTATTTATCTTATAATGGATATCAATTTCCAGTGAATCAGTACCCATAAACCTATCACTGAAAACAAAACCAATTTTTGGTATTGCATGAAGGTCTGATTCGGTACATTAATCATCCCAACCAATGAGGTCCCAGAAATCTCATGAATTAAACCATGCATTCACTTAATCAAAACAAAGAATAATACAAGAATACGCAAACTACAACAACATCACTCAATTAACACATGCTTATCAAGAAATGAAAAGTAGTGGAATATAGATATATGGAATTGAAATATGCATGAAATGTGAATTTTAGATTCCAATAATGATGCACTTAATAATGATCCATACCATAATATCATCAAGCCGATGATGAAAGATAATCATCAACCAGAGTAATAATCATCAACACCACACAACATGTGCATCACCCGAAGGTGATATAATATCAACTATAATATTAAAAAGTTGACCAACAATTACACATTGGGTAACATAGCTTTTACCCCAAACAAGGGTTCACCATTACCAAGAATGACTTATGACCATGTACAAAGAATTCCTAATATCCATTCTATTTTCTCCAAATAGTATGTAAGGACCAAAAAAACCTCTGATACAACTTCGTGACATCTTGCACATGTATTCCACATAATTGGTTCCTTGAGCCTGGTGGTCCATATAGCCCCAAGTGCATCCCCTGGAACTCCAGAGGCTCTGGACTAGTAGCGATCACCTAGGATATATCCATGGGGAGACTATTTCATCATTACCAGATTGTAGAAATATGGATACTAATAAAAATTGTAAATAGACGAAGAAACATATGTAAATAGTGGATGAAGATAATTGGAATTGATAAACAATGGAAAACAATTACATTATAACTAAAAAAAATTCAACAATACAGCAACAAATGATGATATGACATGTCTCTAGAAAATCAGAAAACATGGATACAAGTCAACATGCATAATATGTTCCACATGAATATAAAAGAAATCAAAGAGTACCCCATGAATCCCATGTTCTAGCGCAGTCAACTGCAATCGAGCCCCATCCAAAACAGAAATAAATAATGTGTTTGAAGTCATATGCTTCCCTTTGTCAACACTTAAAACCATGTAATCTTCTCTGGATACCAAACAGTGCCTGGAGATGGTGTAAGATAAATCTAAGTGTTCCATAACAAATGGTGTATATAACATCTAGCTTATATAATGGAATATAGATGTGTGCATGCATGCATATATAAAGTAAATCAAGCACTTAAATATACATAATTACTGAAGTACCAACTTCATCCCATGGCTGGTGTCTAAAAATGTTACTGTTTCATTAATTACGTAATTACCATTAAATGTTAATAGGTCATGTGAGTTATATCCAACACCAACATCAACTCATCATAGTATAAGTAGTGAGGGTCCCAAGATGTAACAAGGAAACCTAAATACGATATCCAATGAGGGAGTTCTATTATAATAACCAAGGTAACGTAGATATCTCAAAATGCTAACTCTGTAGTATCTGAGTATATCTAAGGTGTGAGATTATAATCCATGGATCTTAATCAAAGGAATTTGACAATAATTCACCTACCGACTCCATGGTGTCCGACCAAGGTAAAATTTTTCTAATCAAGGATAGGGCCCTATGGGATTTAACTATGGAACATACTAGTCAATGATGGAACCAAGGAGTGTATCCTAGATATCATTTAAAAAGGAAAATTAAGCTACCGTAATATACTAGGCATTAAAAGAATATAAAAAATCATATTCTAGGTGGGTATCATCCTATGAAGACTGCATCCTTGAATCAAAAAGGGGTTATCATGTCACAAGGTATTCTATACTCAGAATCCAAATCACGCTAGGGTCATTCCATTCCTATTTTATATTGAAATCATCTAATCATTCATTAGGGTAAAGCCTTGTCTTCTTTCAGTCTGGGTAGTCCATGTAGCATTGGAACCATTAAATCAAGTCTTAATTAACCATTAAGGAAGATTAAATTATTGATGATCCCTCTTCTTCCTGCCTTCAATATGGAATGGGGTGACATGGACATGTTACCATATTCAATATCACTTGATATGGAGAAGTTATAAACATAGTATACATTCCATTTCTCAATTCATATTTTACAATCAATTTGAAGTACATACTATAGGTGGTTCTAGTGTGGAGAATACATGGTACATTCCATTATAAAACTATCATTAATATCAAGACATTAATTATAGGAAGGCTCAAATTTAAGAAGGATAGTTGAAGGAACACCCAAATGGTGGATCAAACGTGTCTAACCACTAAACCCCAATTATTTCATAACCTTTGTCAATGGGAGGACTGAGTTGTTATTATAAACACTAACAAAAAATCACAATTTTTTAATAACATAATCATAATATTCTAATAATTATAAATTTTTCATGAAAATTTAAGAAATGTCTTCTGATGAAATTAGCAGGCCGCACAAAGACATTCCAAAATCAATTAAATTTTTGTATGAGTTATAGACCTACCACATTAGGAATGTATGGCTCTCCACCTCTACGATAGGCCATTGATTTTACTCAGATCAGATTAGATATATGAAAATGTGAAAACAACCATACCATGATATCTCATTAAACTAAAATTGTGAAGGAGAATGGCTCATGAAGACTCAAGCACCAACCATTGTACATACAACATGAAAAAGGGAAACTTGATAGGTTTATGGATGATGGATATCTCTTGATTCCATGTATATATCTTCCAAAATCCCAAAATTGAGGGGGGAATAGGTCAATCTAATATATAATCATATTAGGGATGGTGGAGGGAGCTTAATTTGAACATTAAGGGATAAACCGTAATTTAACCCAAAATTAACCTATGCCTATATTGTCTACATGGTTCAAAAAACAGTGTGAAACCCATGCATGGGTACCTTGAATAAATGTGTGCTTGCATGGTTAGTCCACAAGACCATTCCACAATCATGCGGGAAGGCTTTGTCTAGAAAAACACAATCTGCACAGTTTTCTAAACCATATGGAATTCTTAGATGGTTTACTATAAACATCGCACAAAAACTATTTCTCCCAAAAAGATGGGGTTCTAGTTCCAAATATTTTTTCGAAATCATTGTGACCTTTTAAAACCCCTTAAAAACCCATTTAATATCCAAACTAATGATTTAGACTAAAATTTAAATGACCATACATGATTGAAAAACTGGGTTTGTACGATATAGATCACATGAAAATTGTACTAATTAACCTATGGAATGAGAAAATATATAAAAAATTTAAAAATACAGAATTTGGTTGAAAAAGGTTTCAATTTTGGGTCACATAATTTCAATGGATATTATAAAAGTAGATCCACCAAATATAGTGGCTTTGAATGATGGACATGACAAACCATACATGTAGTACCCCCAGATTCTGGTATGTAACCCTTACTTGATTCTTTTCTTGTTGTAAAAGTTAAGGGTGACATTTGGGTGAGTTGGGAGATCCTAGTTTAAATTTTGAAGTAAATGTGAAGGCGCATAGTTAGCACACGTATGTCTAAAATGTGCGGCCAAACTCTGCTTGGATGACTGGGGAGGTAGTGGCTTCCACACGGTCAGCGCACGGTTTGTCTAGCAGTGCGGCCAAACCATGCATGAAGGATGGTCGAGGAATAATCTAACGCATGGTTAGCGCATGGTTTTTTAAACCATGCGGACTAACCATGTGGTCACATAACGTTAGATCCCAATATTGTGAATGTAAATCGTTTTTCTTTTAATTTCCTTGTATAAACCTCCTAAGCAGCCCTAACATGGGATTACTCTCCCTTGAAGGTTGGAGGACTTCTCCCAGGAATTCCGAAGGTGATTTGAACGGTTATCTTGGAGAATTAAAGCTGGATCCTTAAGGTATGTGATCATTCTTGATCGTTTCTTAGATCTACTTAGATCTACTTCTACTCTTCTCTCGTTTTCTTATATCTACGCCCGTTATGGGTAGATCTAAGGGTGTGGATACCAAATATGACATGATTTGGTCTTGGTTTTGTTAGGAGGAGAGATTTAAGGAGGGTTTTTGGAGAATTGAACCGGTTCTCTTTGGAGTTCTCCATGCATTGTGGTTCTTTCCTAACTTGTTGAGGTAGGAGGCTTCACTCTTGACTCCACATTCTATAATTGATTTGGCTTAGATTTCAACTGTTATATTTGAATGAAATTGATTTTTGAAATCATGAAATAAATATTTTCTAGTGATGATTTATGTTTTGGGAAAAATTGTGAAATCTTATCGAATTTATGTGCAAAGTTATGTGGCTTCTTGAATTTAAAATTTTGATTTAACATTGTAGGTTCACTGAAATTGGAAATGGTTTGATGAAAATGGGGTTTTCAATAAAAATGGTTTTATTGAAATGGGTTGAGGTTAAAATGGTTTTGAAGAAATTGGTTTTCAATGAAAGGGTGGTTTTATTTAAATTATTTGAATGGGTTGAACACACATGGTTTGATGGAAATGGTTTTCAATAAAAGGTGTTTTATTGAAATATTGGTTTTGGCATGATTGTTGGTATTGTGTGGGGTGTGTTCATATTACATTGTGCGGGGCTTGGTTGAAATAGGACCTTGTGCTCGGTGCCAAACATTTAATGGAACACGGTGACATTATGTAAAAGGCTTGGTTGAAATATGACATTGTGCTCTGTGCCAATGGTGTAATGGAAAATGGGGAACAATTACCTTGTGATGACTTGTTTGATCGACGAGAGACCGCTCATGAGTATGGAACTGTCATAACGAAGCATGCATGGTTGATTTCACTGGTTTTGGAAATGGTTGTAAATGCCAAAAAGGGATTCTTGTGAAATTGATTGAAACCTTATTTGGTTATTTTTCTGGAAACATCACTTGTTGGAAAAAATGGTTTTGATTTCTCTTAGAATACCTTTGGTGGTGAATGGTTTTGGAAATTGTTTATATTTATTTATAAACTACATTTGTGAAAATGTTTTATATAAAATGTTTTTATATAAATGTTACTAACTCTTCTATCCTAGTGGTGTGAGTAGGGAAGTCATTGTGGAAACCTACTGAGTTTTAGACTCACCCTAGCCTTGGCACTTTGGTGCTTTTGCAGATGTTGTTTTCCGTGACATAGGTAAAGGAAAAGCATCTCATTACTAGTGGTTGGTGGTGATGCTTGGGAGATCTTGTGGAGCTTGGTGTTTTTGGAGCACGGAGTCATGGAGTCTCTTGAGAGTTGTGGGTTGTTTATCCACTAGGCATTTGTTACATTGTTTAGTCTTCTGGTGTTGTGTACCTTGATGTGGTTGTTATAAATGATGTTGTTGTCACTGCCTCTCTTTAATTCATGCATCATGTAGTTATGTTGATTTTTGGTTGGTTGGTTTTTCGGTTATCTCCTAAAGGGTAAATCGTCCCCCACTTGTATTTGAAACTCTTCGACGTTTATTTCCAGCCTTTGGCTCCATGGGGATGTCACTTAAGGCCAAGTAATGACTCATTGACCTCTCAAGCCAATGAGAATGGGCGGGTCATTACAAATGTTATTAGTCTGGTCCATCCTTTGAGTACAAATGGTCTTGGAATTGAAAGTCGTTATCGTCTATTCCTTGGGTTGGAATCTTAGATAGGAGTAGGATTGTCGGAACTTGAATGGTATAGCATAAAAGGACGTATCTAACCCCTTTATGATGAACATCAAGTTACCAGGGTGTTGGGTACATAAGTGTCTTGGATACACTTCTAGAATGTTGGAAATCTAATTGTCATGGGTTTAGCCATTGAGATGAGCATAACATGCATTGTAGAGGATTGACTTCCGACTAGGATTGTATATATCATGGTGAGTAATGAGTTATGATTTTTTGCAAAGATGTAAATTTTTGAAAAATACAGAATTGATTTTCAAATGAATGATTTTGAAAAGTGGATATTTGGTGTATTTTGAAAAAATTGGTTTTATTTTCAAAAGCATGGGAAATGTTTACAAAAATGGTTAAACATGGAAAACGGTTGTTTTGAGAACAATGTTGTGATAGTTGATGTGATATAAATTGAAATGATAATCCAAAAATTTCTAGGGAGTGAGATTTACGGAGTTTGTGGTTGGTGTAGAAAATGACACCCGGTAGGCATATTCGAAACCAACTCGAAGAAGTGGTGAAGAATGTGGTTGTACCAGAACCACGCGTGAACTAAGATCTGGTTCACAGTATTGTCCAAGATTTTCAAGCTGTAGATACAGGGAACCATAGGAATGAAAAAAGGCATGTGGATCACACCATCTAGTTCAGGAAGTAGAATCCACCTAAATTTCGATGTGATGCTGAACCCGAAAAGTTGGAGGTGTGGATAAGCTGGATGAATCGAATCTTCGATTTCATCGGCACACCAGTGGAGTTGAATGTAAAGCTGGTGACGTATATGCTCGAGGATATTGCATGTCAGTGGTGGTATTTAGTGGTGCAGGATAAATTGGATGAAAGACTTACATGGGAGGATTTTGAGGAATTATTCAACAAACAATTCTATCCTTACACGTTCATGATCTAGAAAACAACAAACTTTTTCAGCTTAAAACAGGAGAACCTCTCTGTCACAGAATATACGGATAAATTCCTGCATTTAGTCAGTTTTTCACCAGAAGTTGTTGTGAGTGCGTCGTTAAAGGCACGCATCTCTGAATCGGGGCTAAGGCAGGAGATTCGATCGAAGATTGCGTTGCCCTATATCATGGATTATACAAAAATGGTGAACAGAGCTATGGTTGCAGAACGTGATATCTCAGGATCGACCGGAGGAATCATGATGATACCCACGATAATGGATGGGAACTCTAATGCTGGGAACAATCAAAAGAGGGACACCTACTTCCAAGTTGGGAGTGTTATTCAGAACCAGATGGTGGGATCAGTAAACCTTCCTCCACAACCCTAGAGAAAAGCTGATTTTTTTTATTGTGGCTCTTCTGATCACGTGAAACGATAATGTACAGCACCATCGACAGTATTCCACAATTTCAACAATATGGGGCATCTTTAGAGATACTGTCACAGAGCTACGTGGTCGGGTGATCGGGACAATTCTCAGGTATCGCAAGAATCTTATTCTTCGACAGTACAAGGATAACAAAATTAGTCTTGTCATTATAACAGAGTTATCCATGGTGATTCCAGGAATACCATGACTCTTCAACTTGGGAAATTGCAACAAGGAAACAAGGAGAATAGTGAATCAATGAAGCAATTGTATGGAGCTGAACATATAATGGTAGATGATCAGGCCGGACCGTCTACAGTGAGAAGTACGATTCATTTCAATTCTACCCTTGTGAAAGTGTTTTTCGATACTGGTGCATTGCATACCTTTCTTTCTTCTCGTATTGCTGATTTGATGAACTTAAAACTTGAAATGATGACTTCTTTCATGAAACTGCAAAATCCTCTTGGTGAGATAGAATGTCAGGATTTTGTGTGTAGAGCATGTCCTATAACTGTTGATGAAGCTGAGCTGAAATGGGACTTCTCCATGCGGAATATGGACATCTATGATGTAATCCTGGGTATGGATTAGATGACAATGTGTAAGGCTCACATCGACTGTTATGGCAGAACAGTTAGTTTCACAATAGAGGACGGCATCGACCATCTCTTCAGAGGATAGAGAATGGTAAAGATGTGTTCAATGACAATGTTGGAACCAATGGTGAGAATGATCTCTCACCAACTGGAAGCTTTGACTTTGGAATCACTAAAATAGTGTGAGGAAAATACTTTTCCAGCTGTGGTGGATCAATTTCCATATGTCTTTCCCAAAAACATCTCTGGGTTACCACCTGTAAGAGAAGTGGAGTTTATGATTGATCTCCTTCCGGGGACCAGTCCAATCTTACTTCCATCTTATAGGATGGCACCAACGGAGTTAATGGAATTGAACGTTCTGTTATAGGATCTAGAAAGCAAAGGCTTTCTTCGGCTAAGCATGTATCTGTGGGTAGCACAAGTTTTGTTTGTAAAGAAAACAGATGGAACATTTAGGCTACGTGTGGATTATAGTAATCTTAACCAAGTTACAATAAAGAATAGATATCCACATCCACGCATTGATGACCTGTTTGATCAATTGAGGGGAGATCAGTGGTTCTCTAAGATTGACTGGTGGTCAGGATATCACCAGTTACGAGTTCGGAAGGAGGATATTCTAAAGATATCCTTCAGAAGCAGATATGGCCAATACGAATATGTAGTCATGCCTTTTGGTCTAACTAATGCACCAGCGGTCTTCATGGCATTGATAAATCAGATATTTCAAAGATATCTGGATGATTTTTTATGGTGTTTGTGGATGACATGTTGGTGTATTCAAGATCAAGGGCTAAGCATGATCAACACTTTTCTATAGTATTGGAAATCTTGAGAGACCATCAGTTGTATGAAAAATTATCAAAGTGCGATTTTTGGATACCAGAGGTACGTTTTCTGGGCCATGTCATTACTGAGAAAGGTGTTTTAGTGGTCCCAGAAACGATAAAAGCTGTTATTTCTTGGAAACCGCCGAAGAATGTCTTTGAGATACACAGTTTTCTTGGTCTAGCTGGTTATTATCGACTCTTTGTGTGTGAATTATCATGACTAGCTTCGCCTATGACAGCATTGACAAAGAAGAACAATGTATTTCAATGGAATGACGAATTTCAAAGATATTCTCAAGAGTTGAATGTCCTTCTTACATTAGCACCCATCTTGATCTTTCCAGAATCAGTACAGGGGTATGTGGTGTATTGTGATTCTTTAGGATCTGGGCTAGGCTGTGTTCTCATGAAAGGAGACCATGTTGTTGCTTATGGGTCAAGGAAGTTGAGGGTTCATGAGGAGAATTACCCAACACAAGACTTGGAATTGGATACAGTCATCCATGCTTTGAAAACATGGATACATTATCTCTTTGGTGAGAAATATAATGTGTTTACGGATCACGAAAGATTGAAACACATTTTCTCACAACGATATTTTAATCTGAGGCAGAGGAGATGGATGGAGTATCTTCGAATGATCGACTTTGACTTAATTTATACACAGGGTAAGGGAAATTCGGTGGCCGATGCATTATGCAGGACATCGTATGCTCAGTTGGAAAATGATGTTTCAGATGAATGACAGTTGATGTCGGTCTTAGCTGACAAGCATGTGGAATATGAAGACCGATGTGACATTGTTGTTTTCATTTTAGCTACACTTGTTCTGGATTTGGTGGAGATAGTAAAGGAGGCACAGACATCCGATGTAGACTGTGTTGTAATGAGTTCAAGACTCAATGGTGGGGAGACCATTGGGGGATGGAAGCTGGATGGGAGTTCAGTTCCACGGTTTAGAGATCAGATGATTTTACAATTAACTGCTCAGGAACAACTCCTTCATGCTTAGCACCATTCGAGATGGTTTGTACATCTAGGTACACAGAAGATGTATAAGGAACTACATGCGCAGTTGTGGTGGAGTGGCATGAAAAATGACGGTGGCTGAGTTCGTCTTGCGATGCTTAACTTGTCAGCATGTTAAAGTCGAGAATCAGAGACCAGCTGGTATGTTACAGTCTTTAACAATCCTAGTGTGAAAATGGGAGCAGATAGAAATGGATTTTGTTACAGGTCTTCTAAGAATGGTCCGGAAACACAATTCCATTTGGGTGATAGTGGATCGTCTAACCAAGTCGGCCCATTTTATCCATATTCGTGAAACTCATACGGTGGAAGATCTTTCAAAAATCTATATCCGGGATGTGGTAAAGAGACATGGTGTACCATTGTCTATCTTCTCATATAGAGATCCGAGTTTCACATCTCGTTTCTGGAAATCCTTACAACAAGCCCTGGGAACTCAGTTGAATATGAGTACGGCATATCATCCTCAAATGGTTGGACAATATGAAAGGATGATAAGACGTTGGAAGACATGTTGTGGGCTTGTGTAATGGATTTTGGTGGCTCATGGTAGGAGCATATACCCTTAGTGGAGTTCTCATACAACAACACCTATCAATCTTTGATATGCATGGATCCGTTTGAAGTATTGTATGGGCGTCCGTGTCATTCTCCACTATGCAGGGTAGAAATGGGTGAAGCTTTACTAGTTGGGCCCAACCTATTACAAGAAACAACAAAGAAGATTCAGTTGATTAAAAAGAGGATGGAGATGGCTCAAAGTTGTCAGAAATCTTATGAAGATCACCGTCGCAGACCGTTGACATTCGTTGTGGGTGATCATGTCTTCATGAGAATCTCTCCAAGACTTGGACATCGTCATTTTATGAAGCAGGGAAAATTATCTCCTCAATATATAGGCCTTTTTGAGATACTGGAATGAGTTGGCGAGGTGGCATATCGGTTGGCATTACCCCACGGTCCAGTGCAGTGCATAATGTGTTAAATGTATCTCAATTGAAGAAGTATCAGCCCGATCCTGACCATGTGATTAGATGGGATCACATTGACCTAGAGCCAGATGCTTCATTGGTACACATCCCGGTGCGGATTGTGGATAGACAGGATAATGTTTTGCATGGAAAAAGCATCGGTCTAGTGAGGGTTTTGTGGCAACATGGTCAGATTTAGGAAGAGACTTGGGAACTCGAGAAAGAAATGAAAAAGCAATGGCCCGAACTCTTTTAGGCAAGCAATGGTTTTCTACATTCTGGGGATGGAAACGCCAATGGTGGGGAGAATGTAGTACCACCGGTTTCTGGTATGTAACCGTTACATGATGATTTTCTAATTGTAAATGTTAAGGGTGACATTTGGGTGAGTTGTAAAATCTTGGTTTGAAGTTTGAAGTAAATGGGATGGTGCACGGTTAGTACACAGTTAGTCTAAACCGTGCGGCCAAAGCATGCGTGGATGATTCGGAAGGTATTGTCTTCTGCACGGTCAGTGCACAGTTTCTCTAACCATGCGAAAAAACCGTGCGTGAAGGATGGCCAAGGAAGAAGCTAACACACGGTTTGCACACAGTTTTTCAAACCGTGCGGACTAACCATGTGGCCACTTAAAGTTAGATCCTAGAATTGTGGATCTAACTCGTTTTTCCTTTAATTTCCTTGTTTATACCTGCTAAGCGGCCCTAACGTGGGATTAATCTACCTTGATGGTTAGAGGACTTCTCTCAGGCGTTCCGGAGATGATTCGAAGGGTTCTCTTAGCGAATCAAATCAGTATTCTTAAGGTATGTGATCGTTCTTGATCGTTTCTTAGATCTACATAGATATAATTATCCTCTTCTCTCATTTTCATATATCTACACCCGTTATGGGTAGATATAAGGGTGTGGATGCAAAATATGACAAGATTTGGTCTTGGATGTGTAAGGAGGATAGATTTAAGGAGGGTTTTTGGAGAATTGACCCGGTTCTCTTTGGCGTTCTTCGTGCGTTGTGGTTCTCGCCTAACGTGTTTGGATAGGAGGCTTCACTCTCGAATCCACTTGCTAGAATTGATTTACCTTAGATTTCAATTGGTTTATTTGAATGAAATTGATTTTTTAAAGCTTGAAATAAATCGTCTCTATTGATGATTTATGTTTGGGGTGAAATTGTGAAATCATAGTGAATTGATGTGCAAAGTGATGTGGCTTCTTGAATTTAAAATGATGATTTTAAATTGTTGGTTTTCTTAAATTGGAAATGGTTTGATGAAAATGGCTTTTTCAATAAAAAGAGTTTTATTGAAATGGTTTGGGGTTAAAATGGTTTGGATGAAATTGGTTTTCAATGAAAGGGTTGTTTTATTGAAATGGTTTGAATGAGTTGAACAAACATGGTTTGATAGAAATGAATTTTCAATAAAAGGTGTTTTATTAAAAGGTTGGTTTTGGAATGATTGTTGGTATTGTGTGGCGTGTGTTCATATTGCATTGTATGAGGCTTGGTTGAAAAAGGACATTGTGCTCAGTGCCAAACGTTTAATGGCACATGGTGACTTTAATTACGAGGATTGTGTGAAATATGACATTGTGCTCAGTGCCAAAGGTGTAATGGCGCATGGGGAACAATTACCTTGTGACGACTTGGTAGATCGACGAGAGACTGGTCATGAGTATGGAACTGTCATAACCAAGCAAGCATAGTTGATTTGACGGGTTTGTGAAATGGTTGGAAATACCAAAAATGGATGCTTGTGAAATTTTTTGAAAGAATATTTGGTAATTTTTTCCTGAAATATCACATGATAGAAAAAATTGGTTTTGATTTCTCTTGGAATGCCTTTGGTGGTGAATGGTTTTGGAACTTGTTTATATTTAGTTATAAACTGCTTTTGTGAAAATGTTTTATATAGAAAAATTATATGAATGTTTCTAACTCTTCTATCCTAGTGGTATGAGTAGGGAAGTCATTGGGAAAACCTACTGAGTTTTATACTCACCCCTGCCTTGGAACTTTGTGCTTTTGCAGATTCTGTTTTCCAGGACACAAGTAAAGGCAAAGCATCTCATTACTAGTGGTTGGTGGTGATTCTTGGGAGATGTTATGGAGCATGGAGTTTATAGAGCATAGAGTCGTGTAATTTCTAGAGAGTCTTGGGTTGTTTATTTGATGTGCATTTGTTACTTTGTTCAGTTTTCCGCTATTGTGTACCTTGATTTAGTTGTTATAAGTGAATTTGTTGCTGTTGTCTCTCTTTTATTCATTCATCATGTAGTTATGTTTAGTTTTGGTTGGTTGTTTTATGGGTTATCTCCTAAAGGGTAAATCGTCTCCCAAATGTATTCGAAAATCTTCGGCATTTATTTCGAGGCTTTGGCGCCTTGGGGATGTCGATTAAGGAAAAGTAATGACTCGTTGGGCTCTCTAGCCAACGATAATGGGTGGGTCATTACAATAGAGGCTATGTTCTACAGAATTTGTGGTATTACTATATATTATCTTTAGTTTGTGGATAATTTCTCATGAATATCTAAAATACGGAACATGTTATGTCGTAAGGGTTTCATATTCCTCTGGATATATGAATGTTAGAAAAATTTCATGATGGTGAAGAGAATGTTTTTCAGTGAACATGATGTTACATTACCCTGTAGTGGAGATTGGTTTCTAATCTATATTGATTCATCCATAAAGGTATTGGAATATGTTTTTATGTATGACAACAAGGTTATTGATTCTGCCACCTGATAGATAGATATTCATAAGAACAATTACATAACTAATGATTTTGAGTTAGTATTGGTAATTTTTTCATTATTGATATGAATGCATTATCTTTATGGAGAAAAATTTGATATTAATATATATCATAAGAATATGAAACATGTATTCAAAAATAAAGTGTTGAACATGTTCCTATGAGGATGGTTATAGTTGATTAATGGTTTTAAATTATCAACACATTTCCTCCTTATGAAAGAAAACAATGTTGATAATTCTTTGATTATAATGATTGTTCTAGATTATACATGATGACGATATCAAAAGAACCAATATTTTCTATATTTTCAAAACATGAGTCTGGAAATACTGAACGAAGCAGAAAATATTATTTTTCTCAAATGAATTTTCAACACTATATCCATGTGATGATTAATGAGGCATAAAAGGAAGATATTAAGCTGTAAAATAATGATATAAATATTCATGAGTTTAACATTTATTTGGATGGAATGATATGTTTCAGGAACCACATACTTGTTCGTTAAAACCATATTTTAAGAAATAGTTATTAACGAAGTTCATAGTTCTTTATTCAATATTCATACTAGATCGTACAATAATTTAACGGGACATGAAATAATAATATTGTTGGGATGGACTGAAGAGAAATATCACAAAGTTGGTATCACTGTGCCTGGTATGAAATAAAATTATGGATAATAGAAAAAATTCAAGGGGATATTGTATCAATTACCAATACAAGAATAAAAATGTTATAATATAACAATTGATTTTCTCATTGGACATCCCAAAATGAATAATGGGTTCAATTATACATGGGTGGTAGATGATAGGCTTAATAATTCATCACACTTCACCACTATTATGGGAGACATCTCTCTGGATCCATTATTCTGGAAATACATTAATGGTAAGGATATATGGAGTACCATATTTCCAGGATTCATATCGAGATCCAAGCTTCACCTCAATGTTCCAGAGAAGCCATCAATAGAAACTTGATAGAGAATTAATTTTCAAACTTCTTATCATACTTAGAATGATTGTAAATATTTAATAATATTTCAAACCCTAGAGGATATGTTGAGATATTTTTCTGTAGATATAAAAGGTTTTTGGGATCAATTACTTCCTCTAGATGTGTATTCATTAAAAAATAGCATTCAATATATAATTTAGGTGGAACCCTATGATGCCCTCTTTGGGAAGAATTATAGCTTTCAAATGTTCTATGAAAAAATTATAGAGTTAAGTCTACTGCGACCTAACATCACTGAATAAATGGTCGTGAAAGTTATAACCATTCAAAAACAGATCAATGTAGCTCTAAATTAGAACAAAAATTATGTTGATAGTGAAGGACATGATATATAATTTTATGATTTTATAAATGTTTTTATTCAAATATCGCCCTAGATTAATTTTTTGAGGTTTGGAAAAAAGGGAGACTAAGCCCTAGGTATATTAGTTCTTTTGAGAATCATGATCATATCAGGAATTTATCCAATCACATGGAACTTCATAAAAATATATCTAAAGTACATACTATTTTCCTTTTTTCCTTCTAAGGATGAACATTCCTAGCCCCTCACATTTATAGATCTCTGAGATCATACCATTGGAACATGATCTTTCTTATGAAGAACAACCAACTAAAATTCTCAAATGATCAAAGAATGCTCTACGAGAAAAGACCAATAACTTGGTCAATGTTTTGTAGAGAAATAAATATTTAGAGGAAGCTACATGGGAAAGTGAGGATATTATATAGCAGAATAATACTCATTTATTTTATTGGAGTGATGAATTTCCATGGTGAAATTTACATTAAGTGGGGTATAATGTAACACTGTAAGTTTTAATGGATATTTTTCTAATAAATTAAAAATTAATTTATTTGATGCTATTAAATAATCCAAAAATACATTTCACATTGAAAAAAAAAATTATAAGGTACACAAACAATCAACTTGGTGTTTTTTAAATGCAACCTAAACTTAGCGTATGTTACATGCAACAATGATGTTTTTATCAAACATCATTTTGTTGTGATAATTATTTTAATGAAATAATTATAACATTGACACTAAAATTGATAATATGAAAAATAATAAATACTTATAAATAATTTTTCATAATGTTTTTATATAAATTAAAAGTATTTATTTTGAAAGATATAATTTTTGGTAAATTCTTTATATGTTTTAAAAATATTGGTTTCTAATGTGAATTTCTTTAAATTCATATTGTGAAAAATAATAAACATATGTTTAAAAAATTTAAATACATAATTTTAAAAAATAAAATTAATTTTTTAATTTAAAATGTATAAATTAACGTTGGGTGAATTTTTATGGTTTTTTGAGAAACATAATTTTTGGATGAATACTGAAAAATAACTGATTATATTTCATAACTGCTTTTTCAACTAATTTATCTATCAAGTTTAATAGTATTTTATATTTATTAAAATGTATAGTTTGATCAGAATATTGAAAATTAATCTAATGTAGTTCATTTTAACCAATTTCACTTTGCAATTACATATAAACACCTAGATAGCTTTTGGAAGTTTTTACATTAAAACTCACATCATCATCCCATCAGTGGGATTATTATTAAATGAATTAATGAATCTTATGTAATTCTAATTTGAAAAAATGGATTCCATAGTATTAATGATATTAATTTAGAATGTATAATATGGAATACATAGATTTTTTCACAATATATTAGAGAAAGTGATTAAATTTAATTAGAATGATAAAGAGAAAAACTATTTTAACAAAGTACTAAACAAAACATTTAAGACCCAAAAAGACCAATACACTTTTCCAACACTCATTTTATGGACACTATTAAGCTATAAAACTAAAACTAATTTATATGGTTAGGGTTGGTATATCATTGTTTGAGTAAAAATGTCGGTACAACTAATTTTCATTAAAAAATGTCACGGGTTTCCATTCCCATCAATATAAAAGGCCACCACCTCTCCCTCATCAACACACCTCTAAAACCCATTAATTTCAAAAAAAAAATACTCCCAACCCACTTCCATACATCCCTCCCATTCCCTAAGAAGCCTCCCCTTGGTGAGAAATAAATCTAAAGAGGGATTTTTCAACAAACCAAAAGGATTTACCTAATTAAGAGGTAAAGACTTCTGTCAGGATCTTTTATTTAATATTCCTCCTCCACCACTACAGTTTTTTAATTGAGTTGTTTTATAAAAAACTTGTTTGCTAATTATTATTTGATTTTTTAAAGATAAGTGGTGTACCTACACATACACAACTACATATAATTGGTAACAAACTTACTATTTATGTTTACAACGAACTATAGTCTCACAAAACATTGACTGATCATTTTTCCACAGATCTTATCATTGTGGAAATTATGGTAGAAAATAAATTCATCTAAATTATATAATATATATTCGATAAATTATTACACTTTTATTCATTTTGAAAACATATCCATATACTTTCCATTTTGTGTAAATACGATAAATTCGTTTGAGGATGAGTAGTCTTCTGCATCTCTAAGTGATTTGATTCGTTCACACACTACATGAAATGTATTAAAGACGATATTTATGAACATATATGATATATCTGTTATAATAATAATACTATAATATTTTTATATATACATACATATATAAATATTTCATTTAACTTATTTCCTTCAATATGATATTAATTATGGAAACAACATTCATACGTACATACGACTTAATCTCTCCATGAACAATGGATTCCATTTCATAATTCAATATTATATAGACTATTATAAAAAAAAATATAAAAAATATAAATGATATTTAAATCAAGATTTACATTATTAAAATAATGATATAGGTATAAGGACCAAATTTATTACAAATTAAGACACATTCCATGATCAAAGAAAATATTACCTAAAGAGAAACCTAAAATTTGGTATGAAAAAAAGACGGTAATATAAGGACACAATAAAAAAATATGGTATTATATATATAAATATGGATCTTAAAATTTCATTTAATAAATTAATATTTATTGTAGAGTTTTTTAAAATAATTTTGATTGGATTTAAGATACAATGTAAGAAATTTTCCTCTCAATTTTCATTTCCATGAGGTTCAAGATTTATTCAACACCCATTAATTTTGTGTGGAATTTGTACTTATGATGGATGTATTATATGATTATTATACTAAAAATTCCAGTCATCTCAATATCGATTAAATAATATTTTTTTCAAGGTGTGTATTTTCAAAAGTTATAAAATAAGTAATGTAATTTTCTCTAAATTTACATTTTTTGAGACTCATTCCATGTTATGCTACAATATTTTTTCTAGAGGTTGATATACTACTAAAGAAATATTATATCATTAATTTATTTCTTTTAATGATATATTAAGATTCATGTGGTTTAATTTTATTACATAAGGAGTACGGATTAATGTTAACATGAGGTAAGAGTTTACTACAACAGTGTCATCGCCTTTCAAGAATGTTTATCATTATGATTATATTGATGAAATATTACAATCTATCTCTCAATAACATTCATGAATTTTCTTATCATTTAATTATTCATGATTTATTCATGTGTTGATACAAATTTCCTACTCTTATGTACAAAATAATGGCATGAAATAGTATTTAAGTAAGCCAGACATTACACTCACTTCGGTCAGAAATCTAGGATCTTTCCAAACCATGTATTCTAAAAAGGTTTTCAAAATTTTTTCAATAAATAATTATATGTTCTCAATTTATTTTTTGATAAATTGGTTTTAATTAAATTTTCATGATTTCATAATATTTTTTTAATTTATTTTCAATGAAAAATAGTTTGGAAAAGTTTCACGAATTGTTTATAGGTTTTCAATGTATTTTTAAATAAATGGATTTCAAAATGTGATCATGTTTACATTATATGTTTTCAATGTATTTTCAATGAAATGGATTCCAACAATTTTCAAATCTTTTTTACATTTTTGCAATATATTTTTAAATAAATGGGTTTCAAAATGTTTCCAATATTTATATATTTGTTCTCTAATTAAAATCAATGAAATATCAATGAAAATGTTTTCTATATTCATTATATGTTTTAAAATTGTATTGAAATAATTTTTTTTTAAATTTTTTTGGTCTTTATTCAATATGTTTCGATGGAAAAATCTTTTCAAAAGGTGTTATATATTCATTACATAATGTTTCAAGGGTAATGTTTTAAAAAAAATTAATTATTATTTCTATGTTTTCAATTGATTTTTAATGAAAATATAGTTAAAATATTTTATGATTTCATAATCCTTAAAAAGGATATTTTATTTAGGTTATTTTTATAAAATATATATCAAAAGTATTTCCCATATAAGATGATTTTCAATTTTGTTACTGAGGAATTGAAGGGTAAGTTACTAAATATTTATATAAGATCACAAATCTTCATTTTATGTATAGATCCTTTTGTTGTTGTTTTTTGTGAAAATAAAAAGAAAATAGGATTTTTTTAAGTACACGACCTGTATTTTTAAGTACATGCAGTGTACCTAGATTACTTCATATAGCTGTGTTTTGGTCATGTAGTGGCCGAATACAATATTTTCTGGTACCTAGTAGACCCACTTATGTTGGGGGTCAGTTGGTGCTACTACATATTTTGTAGTGTTAAGGAACACCCTATGCTATTTTATTTTTATCAGATATATTGGAAGGGGGTCACATCTCATGTCTATAAACACCTTCTTCTCCCCATGCTTCATTCATGAGCACTATTAAAAGATAGATGTTGTCTGAACCCCCGATTATCCATCCGAGCAATGATTGAGACACCAGTGAGTTTGTTGGAATCCCACAGTTGAGTTCTCAAACCATCTTTAGCCCATCTTCCTTATTCATCCAATGTTGTGAGTTATTAAAGGTTGGTAATTTTTCATGTTTTTATTTATCTATTTCAATCTAGGTCGATTCAAGGGACGACATTCATGTATATCAATCGTACGAGGTGGAGGTTGGTGTTTTGTGATTTTTGTGGTTTTTCTTTGGATTATATATGCTAAATGTTCCACATACCGACATTTTTGGTATTGAATGATTTTTAATTAAACCTTATTATTAAATTCAACTATTTGTTTATTCGATAATGGGTGGTTTCTTTTCTGTATGGGTTGATACCTTGCCTATGGGACACCACATGTTTGTGTTTCCCTTTTTTGATTGTTCTTGATCATTTGGTAAGGGTTTCCTATGAGGTGTACCTTATTTTCCATACATTATTTTAATTAGGATGATGTTTAAATGATTATATGAAGTATCTGTGATAATTAATTTTGAATGATTATCCATGTAGTAGTTTTAGATTACATTAGACGCTTTGATATGATATGTGAATAATATTTTTTCTAATGGACCATGGTAGGCTTAGACTAGGATGATAGAGGGGACTTCTATATTATTTACACAGGTTTGTGAGAGACCTGGTAGAAATATTTCACCTGAGGGTATTAGACTATCAGATAATTCCCAGGTGGTCATTTAGATTTGTATTAATTAATTGATGTTATGTTGGACCAAAGGGGTTAGACCAATAGTGATTTCCCAGAGGGTAAGTATTTAATGAATTGATGCAATTTGGGACCAAAGGTGTTAGGCTATGAGAGGTTATCTAAAAGGTCGTTGTTTAATGAAAAGTTGTTATGTTCGACCAAAGGGATTCGATAGTTAGAGTGTTCCCAGAGGGACATTTGAGAATAATTGAATCATTGTCACACCTCTCCCATGCCAAAGTACAATCTTGTATTCAATATTATTTGATTTCATAGATGATATTATAAGAGATCTGTTTTTTTCATTCATATGTGATACAGTGATCAATCTAGATACTAGGGTTTCTTGATTCTATAGATGAATAAATAAATTAAAAATGAATTTACATTGAAATTGTAAGATTTTTTACTCTTAAGTACATCCTATTTTATTGCTTCATTTTTGCATATTTCCTACTATATATATTCACATCCAGATAGAAACAGTTATTTTGGTGGTAGGCTACTGGGATTTGATGGTCACCCAATTGGGTTATGAATTTTGAGCCAATAATATAAATGATTAAGGGTAAGGATAAGGTTATGCGCCCATCTTCATCAGGTACAAGATTGATTCTTGAGCTGGAATGCTTGGGACCAAGATGAGGCATGCAATGCTGCTGGAGTATACTAGTTGTTTCCTTGTTTTAAATGGTATTTTATTTCCAAAATTGTGACTTTTATTGGATTCATTCCAAGACATATATGACCAGAATTATATATATATATATATATATATATATATATATATGCTCTAGTTGTTTTATTACGATCAGTCATTCACAGTTTACATCTGTTGTATGGTATTTTTTCTTCCTCTATTGTTTAATATTTTCTTTAAACTATGCATACTCTCCCAATGAGTTCATAGATTCCCCAATATAACACCTTATTCCCTGCTACAAGTCTGCAGCATTTGGTGTTTGGTGAAATTCTCTTGAGGGCATGTGACCAACAGTGTTCGTAGCACCTTCAGCTAGCACCCAGATCTGGGATGTTACAAAGTGGTATTAGATGATTTTTATTTCAAGACTTTCCTTACTATTTGGATCCAATAGACTAGGATAAGAAATAATATGTAGTTTTTAATAATATGTGATGTGTGTAGCTAACCCATTTAAAGGTAAAATCCATTTTACATTGAATATTGCAATATTTATGGTATTGCAATCGTTACAGTGGATTTCATTACACTATTGGGTGATACACATGTATTGTGTTGGTATCATTGATAATATTTGAAGGTATATTCTATTTCAACCCCATTAAATAAGGGTTTCCCATCTCATGCATCATATAGGAACTTTCTGTAGATCACATTACATGCATTTTTGTCATACAATGTTGGGTTAATTATTGATGGCATGGTATTGTGATTGATTTTATGCTAGATATTTATGATATTGTGTCAGATTTAATGACATAAATGCATGCTACATTGATAGGTAATTGGTATATAGAATGTTTCATTTGTATGGATGCCATGATTTGTTCCCTGAGGTGTTATGTATACTCTTAGATCGGAATTTGGTGGACCATGATTGATCATTAATTGAATTCTGTTAAGATATGATATGAATAAGGATTCAAAAAATTTATTTGTAGGGAGTATGGTCTCTCAAAAATTAGAACAGTGATTTCCATGGACAAATTATATGATTTTGGGGTTCTAGATAGGATTCAGAGGATTACTGTCTGGAAAACCCAGAAAAACACAGCATGTAATGTTAAGAACACACATTATGTGTTCTTTTGTTTGGGAAGAAATTCCTTTCTTTAAGTACATGTTGTTTACCGTATGTACATTCCGTATAGTATTTAACTATGTGACTAAATTTTTGAGTAGAGACATAGGGTGAGTGAACCATTTGTAGAACACACTAGGTTTTAGTAGTACACGTTGGGTTGTAATTGACGATTTATCTAGCCGTGTGAAAAATGACAGAGGTTGATGGATCATTTTTTAAACAATGCCTCTAGTGTATGTATCACATGTAGTGTTACACCAGTAGAACCGTGTTGTTCTAGCCATGTAAGAGTACATGGGTAGGAGGTAATATTCAAGTACACGCCATGCCTTAGGTGGAACACACCATGTGTATGGGGTGTTGCACAACCAGGTTGGTAGGGGTACCCACCCAAGTTAAGGCATAAGGGAACACGTTGTGTTTTGGTTTTACACACTGTTAAACCCACTTTTGAAAAAAACACAGATTATTTCCTTCACCTATTGTATTATTTATCTTCTGAGCTGAAATTTTTGTTAATCATGTACTGAGTTGGGTGCTTGACCTTTTAGAGTCATGCCACCAAGATATCCTTCAGTTTTACTCCAGGTACAGAGCGATGATCAGACACCAGAAATGGTTTATTAGGGACTACCAGTAGATGATCCCATCGTTCCCTTCATTTCATCTGCAGTTATACCAGATACATGTGCTGATGCACAGTTCTATAATGGATTGTTGAGGATGATGAAGAATTTTTAGGGAGCACCACATCCATCCCTTACTATGGAAGACTTGACATTGGTGTTCCAGCTGCAACATCCTCCCAGTTTTTAAAGGGATGTGAGACCATAGGTTGTAGAGTCATGGTTGGAGTCCATACATTATATCTCCATGTAATTAGATATTTCTACTGAGATGGGGGTGAATCTCACGACCTACATTTTATGAAATTCCTCCATGCTATGGTGGGATTTTGTATCACATGTAGGAATTCGTCAGGATATGGATTCATATGAGTATTAGATGACCTTCTATGATTAATTCTACTGCAAGATGTTGATGGTAGACCATGCTAGGGAGCTCATACATTTTAGAGAAGGGCGCTCTTTTCGATATGGATTAGTGTTCTCGCTATACAGAGATATAAAACTTCATATCTATTATTGGAAGTGACCAGTTATCACTGTCTAGGGGATTTGATGATGGTATCAAGCACAACATCTAATTATAAGTGAATGTTTTCATGTGGATTTGGTGACTACTATAGTTAACATGGTGATTATTACCCAGTGCAATGTTTGGGATTTTAGAGCTTTGCGCCATGGAGGTTCAACATTCAGTGCTCGTACTCCTTCGACTGATAGCAGGAAGCACTGTAGGGTGCATTTTCAGGGTAATTCTAGTAACTGGGGTGTATCCTCAGGTATCAAACTGAAGTGTTACCAGTACAGGATGAAATGGCACATGAGGCCATAGTTCCTGAGAGACCCAGTTGAGTCACGATCTAGTAGCATGATGGCTAATCTTCATCTTTTTTCTAGATATTCTAACCAACATTTAGTTATATAGGATATTTTATTAGTCCATGTGCCAGAGTGGGGCCACCAGTTCCTTATCAGTTAGGGAACTAGAGTTCGTCAGTCCATTTAGGCTGAGGAGGTGGTCATGGACATCATATCCAAATGACAGATTTCCAGCAACGGCTGGGTGGATCATCTTAGTTTATCCAAGCAGGGTCTCAAGGCCACAGTACAGGTTAGAATTTCATGATAGATCATACCCAGTAGTATAAGGATCATGAACCATCTATAGATAGAGGTATAATTCCCGTTTTCTATGTATTATTTTCATCTCTTTTTGATACTAGGGATTCCCATAGTATTATATCTTATGTTTTTGTGGAGAACCTTGGGATATGTAACTTTACTTTTGATGTTTTTAAGACACTAGACACTCTTTTGGGGATTAAGACGACTAGTGTACATTATTTCAATGACTTACCTTTTGGGATTGATGGGTTTTACTTCTTATGGTCCCTCTATTCAGTAGAGATCATAATTGAATGGGTTTTTCCATTTCATTCTTTTGTTGACTGATATCACCATAAGGTGAGTTTCACATCACCAGAGGGTGGATCTTTTCTCAACAAGGGAGAATGGGATGTCATGAGCCCTTAAGGGGAATCACTGTGACAGCTTCCCTCAGGCATAGGGTTTCCATGCACTGCATTTTCCCTCCATCCTCCCTCGCCTTCTCTTCCATCTTCCTGGGCATGGTGCGATCGTAGGTCTGGTTGTGCGGCGATGGTGCGGTGTGGTATCGATCGGATGATGATGTCGCGATCTGGCACAGACTACAGAGCTCTATCAACGAACCTCTATCATTCAACCTCTGCCAATGAACTCACTTGGTTTGTCTTTTCTCCAATGACATTCACTTTCGTATGGCTCCGATGGTGCCTTCCCCGGTTCTGCTGATTGTTCTTCATAGGTTGTCTCTCGAGCTCGGCCATTTGGTTTTGTGTTCCAAAGCTCGATCAACTAATCCTTCTCCATTGTTCATTCTCTGTCGATGGTTCTATACTGGTATCAATTTTCGTTCTTGGCCCCTTTGCATTTTGGATTGTGCTTGAGGTTTTGGTATGGTAGATCTGTCGTGGTGGTGGCGCGACTGATTCTCCTTGCCATGTCTCCCAATCAATTGGGTTTTGGGTTTGTTTTTTTGTGGCTCGGAGGTTACCTAGAGTTCGTGGTGTGGTCCAGGACCCCGTGGTGTGGATGGTTTGCTGGGATGCATCCATGGTGGTGCGACGGCGTACCCTGGTGTGTGGATGAGCAGTCCCGAGGTGTTGCGGCGATGCTGCGTCCTGAGGACAGCGACAAGATTTGCTGTTGATGGGGGTGGTGTTGGGTTTCATCCCTTGGTCTGGTACCTAGAATGGTTGATCTCTTGGATGCCTTCGTGCTTTGGTTCAATGGTGCCTCCAATGGTTGATCCCCTTAGGCCCATTTTTTTTGCTTGTTGTTCTACCTGTAACATTCTCACTTTTCCATAAACTGATTTTATTTGAAAATTAAAATAATATTTTGAAGGTAAGGGAAACTGGGATGTCTAGAAGGAAGATATAGACCCAACCATCATGGGTTTGAAGAATCGCAACATATATCTCGTGTTTAAATACAGATTACAAGGGGACTCCACACATGTACATTCCTCTAATGGGGTATCAATTTAGAGATGTCTTTGAAGATGAATTTTCTTGTTTATGTCTATAGAGTGAGGTGGATTTTTTTACTGAGCTTGTTCCAGGAGCAATACAGATGTCTCTTACTCATTATAGGATGTCTAACCCATAATTACATGTACTCAAGAAGCAGTTCGTGTAGTTTTAGGAAAAAGGTTCCATCCGACCCATTAAATCTCTTTGTGGCTCACTTGTCCTTTTTTGAATAAGGATAATGGTACCCTCAGACCTAGTGTCGATTATCAGATGTTGAAATAGTTTATGATCATGAATTTATATCCCTTACTATGGATTGATGATCATTTTATCATCTTCGAAGAGACCGACTATTCTCGAAGATTGACACGAGATCTTGTTATCATCATTTTCATGTTATATCATCAAATATACCTCTTACAATATTTCAAAATATTTATGGACTATAAGGGTATTTGGTTATGTCATTGGGTCTGACGAACATGCTAGAAGTTTTCATGGAACCAATGAACCAAGTTTTTGAACCATACTTGGATTCTTTTGTGGTAGACTTCATTGAAGATATCTTTATGTACTCTCACACTCGACATGACCCTGACATCCATATTGAGATTGTATTGAATACACTAAGAGAGAATCATTTATTTGATATATCTCAAATTTAAACATTTTGATGGACCAGATTAATTTCATCGGTAATGTAATCTTATAGACAAGTGTATCAGTAGACCATCAGAAGGTGATTGTAGTAATCTCTTAGATGTAATCAAAGAACGTCTTCGAGGAATGGAGTTTTTTGTTTCTAGATGGTTACTACAGATGATTTATTCAGGACTTTTCATGCACATCATCAACTCAGATAGGCCTTACCAAGATGGGTGGGAAGTATTAGTAGAAAGATTCCAATGATTCAGACATTAAGGTGTTGATAGATTGATTGGCTTCAGTACCAATCTGGGTTTTTCTAGAGCTGGGTAAGAGTTAAACTACTTATTTCAAAGCATTAGGTATCTGGATATGAGAAATTCTCTTGTAAGGGGATGGTGTCGTTGTGTATGAGCCTTGATAGTTGAGGCCACATGAGACGAAATAACCAATGCACAATCTCACGTTAGCAGCATTGGTGCATGCTTTTCACTTTTGAAGACACTATCTTTTGGGATAGGTTTTTGTGGTGTACAGAGACCACAAAATCTTCAAGTACATCTTTATGCATAAATATTTGAATTTGAGAAAATTATGGTGGGATGAGTACCTTTAGTATTTTGACATTGAGCATGAAATCATGCAAGGAAAATGCATCAATGTGGCTGATGCGTTGAGAAGGACTCAGATACATGCAGTTTATGAGGCCAGTAGTGAGTAGCAGCTTATGGCTATGTTCTTTGAGAATAATTTGGAGGTGAAAGATAGATTGGTCCATACGTTTCTTTTTTCAATAGTTGTTACCTCTACTCTATTGGATCAGTATCTAATGGGGTTTTATCATATTTTAAAGCCCAAGTCCAATGGGAGAGTGTGCCTTGAGAGGACCCTACTCCTGGGTGGACCTTAGGTGAGGATGAGGTTTTGTTTTTTGATGTAAGTGTATGGGTTTCATCATACATGAATGAGCAGGTGTTGTGATATTTTCATGCCTTAGTGTGAAAAATTCATCCAATTTTCAACTAGATGTATCGAGACATAAAATTTTAATATTAGTGTCCAGTCATGTACATGAATGTAGCTGGTTTTGATATGATATGTTCTTCTTCTCAGTACTATAAGGCAGAGTATTAGTGACTGACATGGCTTTTAAACAAGTTACCCATTTTTGAGTGGATGTGGAATTACTTCGCGATGGTTTTCATGATGGGTTTACCAAGAACACCATGAGGTGATGAAGTAGTGTGGGTCATTATCAAATGGTTCCCGAAGGATTCACATTTCATTCCAATCATGGAAACCTTCTGTGTTAATGATCATGGAAATTGTTACATCCAGGAGATAGTATATTTTCTTCAGGTTCCCCAATAAATCTTTTTAGATATAGACACATGGTTTACTTCTCGTTTCTGGAAGGGACTACATAGGGCTTTTGGAATACAATTCTGAGTATGACTTACCATCCCCACACAGAAGTCCAATCTGAGCACACGATTTCGAGTTTGGACGACAGACTTCGAGAATGTCTCCTCGATTCTGGGGGCTCTAGGGAGATATAGTAACCCATAGTTTAATTTTCCTATAATAATATATTTTAGGTCATTATTCAGATGGTACCATTAGAGGAATTTTATGGTAGGCCATGCCGATCACCCCTGTGTTGGCAGGAGGAAGGAGAGGCTTCTATTTTAGGACCTCATATTGTCCAAGAGACCACTAAGTAGGTGGAGTTGATTTGGAAAAAGATTTACACTACACAACATTGACATAAATATTATGCTGATCAACAGATATGACCTCTGGAGTTCGAGGTTGGAGATTAGTTATTCCTACATGTCACACTGAGGTTGGGATACAAGAGGATTAGAAGATTGGGGAAGCTTTTACCAAGATCCATCGAGCCATATGAGGTTTTGGAGAGAGTCGAGGAAGTTGCATATTAGTTTTTGTTACCTTAGAGGAATGATGATATGGATGATGTCATTCATCTTTCTCTACTACAATATTTTTTTTCAAACCCCTCTCCTGTTTTCAACCTGTGGATGTCAAGTTGGAGGTGGATGCATCCTTCGGGGATAACACTATTTGTATTGTGGATCACTACACGAAGATTATCTATGGTAGGTCTATTCCTCTATTATGGGTTCTAATATAGAATCAGTGAGTTTAGAAAGAGACTTAGAAGAGGGAGGATGATGTGTGATGGCAGTGGCCATAGTTGTTCACATATTCTTCTTCTCCACCCATAGATGGTCAATTCGTGGACAAATTTCTTTAGGGGGGAAGTTGGTATGAACCCAGATCTTATTTTTAAGCTGATTATCCTCTTTTAAGGTTGTTTTTATGATAAAAGAATTATAAGAGGACTTTTTATGAAATCAATGTGATCTTCTGAGTACAATTTATGTAACTATATTAAAGTGTATAGCTGTGTTTTTATTTTGTAATGGATGAATACATGGCCATGTGGTGACCTAGAAAACATACTCATGTTGGGGGATGGTTGAGTCTACTACCTGGTATGATGTGTTCCTGGACATGCCATGTAGATTTCTTTTTATTTTATATATCAGAAGGGGGTCACATATAATATACAGAAACTCTTTCTTCACCCCGTATTTTGTAAAGGAGTGCTCTAGAACGACGAATGATATCTAAACCCCCATTTCTCCATCCATGCATGGATTTAGACACCATCAGGTGTGTTGTAATCCTGCCAATGAGTTATAAAACCATTCTTGATCCCTTGTTCATGATTCAACCTCTTTTGTGAGTTATTTAATGTTGGGTGTTTGTCACCATTGGGTAGATCAATGTAGATCTAGGCCTCTAAAAGTTCAGAAATTCATGTATATCAGTCATACGACATCGAGGTAAGATATTTGTTCATTTATTTGTTTGTATTTTGATTATATATTCTAAAAGTACCACATACCACATTTTGGGTGTTTTTTGATTTGGAATTATACCCTATTATTACCTCTAATGGATTGATTGATTGATAAAGGGTTTTTTCATATGTGTATGGTTAGATACCTTGTCCAAGTGAACCCAATGGATACAATTCACATTTTTATTATTTATGAATGATTAGTCTAGGTCTCCTCTAAATCATACATTTTTCATCATGTCTATTTGATTATGATGGAGATTAAATGATTATATGAAATGCTTTTGATTTGAATTGTGAATGTTTAACCATGAAGTAGTTTTATATTACATGATCGACTTTGATATGATATGTGCATTATATTTTTTCCAATGGGCATGAGAGAGTAGGACTATGAATACATATGAGACTTCTAGATTATGTACATAGTACTACGAGAGCCTTGGTATAGATATTTTCCCTCAAGGGGATTAGGCTGTGAGAGCTTTCTCAAGAGGTCTTTTATATTTAAATTAATGAATTGATGATATGTTGGACCATAGAGGATAGACTATGGGAGGCTTCCTAGAGAGTCATTATTTAATGAATTTATGTTATGTTGGGCCAAATGGGATAGGTTGTGAGATCTTTTATAGAGGGTCATTATTTAAGGAATTGATGCTATATTGGACCAAATGAGTTAGAACATGAGAGCTTTCCTAGTGGGTCATTTGAGAGTAATTGAAATATTGGGCCACTTCTGCTAGGAAAATGAACAAGCTTGGATTTGGTATTATTTGATTTCATAGATAGTATTCTAAGACATCCATTTTATGCATGAACGAGTGATACAGATCAAAGGCTGGATCCCAAGGTTACATGATTCAATAGATGATTAATAAAATGTTAAATGAATGTAACTGAAAACTGTAAGATTGGTTACCTCTGAGTACTTCCTAATTTATATCTTTATTTTTACATATTACCTAATATAAATATTAACTCATAGATATGAATAGATATTTTGGTGGTTTCCTAGTGGGATTCATCTCACATCATGTTTGGGACATTATTTTCGACCAAAGAAGTTAAACGGTTTATGGAATAGGTAAGAGAAAACACCCATAATTATCAGGTATATGATTGATATCAGAGCTGGAGAGCATGGGAAAAAGATGAGGCATATGATGCTGTTAGATTTTACATTCTATTTCCTTGTATGGGATTGTATGGTATTTCAAGTAGTGTGAAATGTTTTTGATTCTTTCATAGACACAAATGACATGCATCATTTATAAATGTATATATACATGTGTGTGTGTGTATATATATATATTCCCTAATTTTTTTATTACTAGCAGTCTTCTTCTATTTTCTTCTTTAGTCTGATATTACTGCATATTCTATTTTTTACTATTTGTTTCCCACTATGTATACTCTTCCAATGAAGGAATAGTTTTGCCAATATCACACCTTATACATCACTTCTAATCAGTAGCCTCTGGCATTTGGGGAAATGTGCTTCAGGTCATGTGACAAATTGGGTTTGGGGAAACAATGGGCGGACCCTAGATCCTGGATGTTACACAATCCATTCATATTATTTCTCTAAATATTGTATGTTTTGATAACATGATGTCTATGAAACCCAATTATATTTTTCATATTTTATATGTTTAGGGATCATATTTTACTTTCATGGGTTATTTGGTTATTAAATCCTCTTCCTTTCACGGGATATGGTTTGATGAAATGATTATGAATCCCATATCTTTTTAGATGTTAGATATTATACATGTTTATGGAAACCATTTAATTTCACGGGTTATGATATCATTGTTTATGATATTGGGGAACATGTACGTATGATTTCATTATGATATTGGGGAGTCCAATGACTTCCTCCAATGAATTGGGTAATAATTTATTTCACGTGAGATATACAAAGATTATATATGTAATGAAACATTACAATAAATATGGCCATGTAGAGAACCATGACTACAAATATGGTATTAAGAGTCAACTCATGCTACTAAGATAGCCATAGGAGTAATGATTGACTAAAAAAATGGTAAGGGGAGAGAACCCATAATACCAAGATGGTATTGGATGTGATTCCTTGGATACTATGGAAATCATATTATACACTTCTGTGTCTTCCTAAATTCCATCCTTTATTATTTTGTTTGGACTTCATGTATTATGTTATGTATTTCCTTTGTATTCATATATTATTAAATAAAAATATTTATGCCATGATTCATATTTATGATATTGGATATGCAGTTCAAGATATTCAATTTTCATGATCATGTTCCCATACACCGATTCTCATGATTATTCTTATTTATCTCTATTTTTTTCATACTATGCATCTGAACCAACCCCTTTTCATGTTTCCTTCACCCATGTTATGAAGATATATATTATGTTTGATGTGTAAAATAAGGTTTCTAGTCAAGAATAACCTAGTGTGAGATTATTTATCTCGTTTATGTAATTCCCCAGATCCAAGTGCCACACAACGGGTGCCCCGAACCTGGTTGATCACAAGACCTCAAGAGAATTTTACCAAATGCCAGAGGGTGCCTACTAGAAGAGATGTCCTAGGACTAATTGTAGGGAAACTATGCCCTCATTTTTAACGTGCAGCGCAGTGGCACAAAATATAAACATAAAAATGTGGAAGTAGTAAACAATATTGACCTGAAATGGATATCAAAACTGAGTAAAAGATAACCAAAAATCATATAAATGATGATGCAATACGTCTCTAATTCTAATAAAGCAGCAAAAACATGATACATTGCAATTTGATACAATACAGTAGAAGGTACAATGTATAGAAAAACTAAACCATAGTATTCAAATATGAACGCAACACCATCGCAATCCTATGCTCGGTCCCATGCTCTCATACTCCTCTGCAAAAATCATGTACCTATGTAGGGACCCATGCACTTATCGACACCTACAGCAATATAATCTGTTTGGGTCCAAGACATGACCCAAATAGGGCATGAGAAATAAATCCCAATAGACAACCACCAAAGGCCCATGGCCATCTATCAGTGAAAATGTGCAACAACAGTGTGCAATAGTGAAATTCATAAAACTAGGAAGTACTCAAAAGTAACCATTACTACCAGTTACATTTCCATTTTAATTGTTATTTAAAAATTCAATATAATTGAATTGTGTTTTTTCAAAGACTCGGACTCGACCGACAATCTCCTATACCAGTGCCACAGAAGAACCCACAAAATTCTATCTAACAAGTAAATGATAATAATAATACAAGCCTGTGATTTAGCTTGGAAGGTACAACATAATAAATTACCACAATGAATGTTCAAAGTAATCATTTTCTTCAGTCATGTATGTCCTTACCCTCATGCATACAAAAACAAAACCCTCATGTAACTTCTCTCTGGAATAACGAATATTTCCCTCCGGTGTAAGAACTGTTTCCCTCAGGCTAAAAAAATCCTTCCCCTATGGTTAAATAAAACACTACCCTTAGGCATACGAAATGTTTCCCTCAGGCTAAAAAAAATCATGCCCTCGGGCTAAAAAAACAATGCCCTATGGGAAAACAAAACCGGGCCCTTAGGCTAAACCAAACCTTACCCTCAGGCTTAACAAAACATTTCCCTCGGGACAAAAAAAACCATTCCCTCAGGAATTCCAGAGAAAAAAACAAGTAACTGGTCCGAGCACAACACATAAGCATGCAATTAATATATGTTTCCTCTCAAGAAAACTCAAAACTTGATAAAGTCATGGCATACCCAGGGGTATCCTGGCCAAATGGCTAAACAAGGGTACCGCACCCTCTGGGTGGCCCTGGATCAAAACAACTATCCCAAACATAAGTTTATACTTATTCATTAGATTACCTATGCAATTTTAGGTATCTCAACAGTCAAATTCTTAGCCATGTGACACCCCGAACATGTTCTTGAGGCACAATGGTACACAAAATCAACTCGACAGTTGGAATTAATCACATGACTGCATACCATGATCTCCATTGATCGATATACATGAAAGGCACCTCCCGAAACATCCAAGAATGATGTAAAAGTATGATAAAAGATTATACATTCAAACCTAAATAACATACCATAGGGAAATAATTGGAAGGAATGATTCAGGAAGAGGGAAGGCCTTACCTGCAAGGTTTAAAGGAGATCGACAGCATATAAATTAATGTCCTGGTGAGAAATTGGAATCTCCTCCAAGTCTCTGCCTCCTGTCCCGCTACTTCTGCTGAGCCCTCTGCCTCCTCTACCAAATGAGGAGGCTACTGCCTGTTTTTAATGAAAAAACATAACTACACAGCATGTACTTTCTTGTACACAGTGTGTACTATTTTTTATCTATTCCTCTGGCGGCTACTTTCCACTGCCTCATTGTTCATGTGCCTACTGATTACACATCATGTATTACTAATTACATGGTGTGTAGTTAGTTTTTACACCCTTAATTGCTGACAATCATACACGCCATGTATTCTCATACCACATAGCCAAAGTACACTACATGTGTACAAAATTACATGGTGTGTAGTTAGACTTTTACACCCAGGCCTACATGCCTTGTATTCTCGTCCCACACACGAAAAATAATTCTCCCATAATCAATATACAATAAACCCATCTCTCAAACACACCCAATCCACATATCAATCTGTTGGTTGATTGATCAATGTTTGCTGAAGGGAAAAATTCCAAAAACAACCATTACATTATTTGGATCAATATATGATGTAAAATTATTCAATTTCATAGTCTTTCATGATATCATTTCATTCCTATATGCATTTATCATCAATCCACGATCTGATTTTCATTCATCTTAGAGGAAACATTTGAAGCTCTATCCAACGGATCTCCAACAGTTTTAGGGGTACGTGGATAACCCTAAGATTTCTACATAATAGGATATATATATAATATTAAATTACCACATCATGGATTATAAATGAATATATCTATTTTAATTTTTTATTTATTTTTATTCTTGTGATGACTTTTTTGTAAAACCCTCATTACATCAAATGATATGTCCGGCCTAAGGTAAAACATAAATTCTAATATCCATAGTTCCTTGTAATTTTGATCCAAGACTCCATTCAAGTGTTATGAAACATTTTTATGAAAACGACTCAAGAGTGTAATTAAATATTTTTAATACATTTCAAACATTTATTACATGTAATCCTAGTCCTCTAATCATATGTTGTCTTTCCACCTTCTGTAAAAAATAATCAATAAAAAAATAGGTAGTAACTATGAGATATTACCAGACATCCATGATATTTTAAAAATACATGTTGCTGATTTTCTACAATGGTATGTGATGATGAGACCATAATGGAGTGCAAATTTATATAATGAAAATTACTCAAAAATAAAAAACCCTCTTTATTTGGTCTCATAATTTATAATGACTAAGAACTACGAAAAAAAATCAACATGTAAATGTGAATATTTATCATGATAAACACAAGTTACTAGATCAATTAAGGTGCAGATTTATAAATTGATCAAGACTATGGTTATTATTGCACTATTTTGATTGAGAAAATAATTTTTTTAAATATATATTTTTGCATTGAGAGAAAATAAAAGTAACGTAACTGTTTAGAGTTCCTAAGTGGATAACTAATGTGTAAATGGATTAAATGAAAACTATGGAGAACCTAAAAAGATATATTTTTAGGAGGCATGATATCTCTTTTTTTCTTGGTTAAAAATTTGTAGATCTCATGGCTATGTATTTTGAATTTTTAGTGATTTAATATTTATGCTTACTAATCATGGACCCCATAATCTATGTGTGGGGAATTTATTGAGAAAATATTTCATATATTTTATATAATTATTTATAATATTTAAAAACTAAAAATTTATTAATTTGAGCTAAACTAGAATATTTTTCTATTCATGGATTGTTTTGAGTTTAAAAGTGAAAATATATTCATAATTTGAATTTTACTATTTCCTATCAATATTTAATTTTGATAATAACTTTATAAATTCTGATTTAATTATTTAATTAACTTTTTAGGATTTCTATATTCATGGGATTCATCATTTTTCGTTTACCCAATGATTAATGAAACATCATAAGAAACAAATAAGGCATTCATGGTGGTACCAATTATTTTCTAACAGAATTGTCCCACTTCATTAAATCTAGAACATCTATAAATAAAGCATGAAAATGAATTGACTCAGACTATTGATAAAATATATTTTAATGTGAATCTTCTCCAATATATGTTGAATTCAAATTAATTCATTATGATATTCATAGGGAATGTTAAACATTATGGTGCAGAATAATCTTTTCAGAAAATAGTGATATTTAGTAATTAGGATGATAGTTTTTAAAAAAAATCAATTGACATGAATTGTTAATTATATATCAATAATAAAATTTTAATTATATTTCTATACAAAATCCATTGATATTTTTTCATGATATAGATCTACAAAATGAAATCATATGTTGAATAAAGACTGGACAATATATTTCCACCCCTCATCTTCAACATATTTCTACGTTCACATATTATAAAAGATTATGCAGGTTAGTGACAGAAACAATAGGGATGTGATATAATGGTTTATGATGATTTCATACACTAGAATTCTAAATTTAGGAGTGGACGATTAATTCAATTCTCAATAGATGTGAGGTTAATCACCAAGTGGTTGTTGGTGGTGCAAAGTAAAGGAAACTATCTTCCTAGTTTTGATCATTACATGTCAACTCTATTGAATCTCTTTTGAAAATAAGTTTTTGAATAAATTTTATAGATTTTATTCACAGAAATATTATCATATATTATGTTTTATATTAATTTCCATCCCACGGATTAAAATAATCAATTTCAATCTTTTAATTTTTTATGTAATGTTTTTCCATCGACTATAGTGATTTCAGTTGGGTTAGATTTCGTTGAGGTATTAGTGTAATTCAATCACTTATATAAGAGGTAAAAGTCATATTGATATATTGATATGATATTCAAGAAAAATATGGTGTTCGACCACTATTATTTGAATGGAAATTAGGAAAATAAATTGAAAAGCAATTTTAAATAAGGAAGTGGAGAGTTTGATGAAGTTATTTCCATATCCACAATTATTATTTTGATACCAATTTCCAACACTTTTTATTTTAAATCAAATGTTTCTATTTATATTTAATTTTAACCTACTTTATTTTCATTTTATTATATATTTCTACAATATAAAATTAAATAAAATCTATATAATTAATCATTAATAAAATAAAAATTTACAAAGTGATAGTTGGAAAAAAATATCCGAAAACCTCACCATGAGAGAACCCCAAGGTAACCACATTGGTAAATTTTTAAAGGGAAATTATAAATTGGGTATTTGAGAAAGTAGCTACTCATACAATACTTATTTCAAGGAATCATGTTCATCATGGAAAGTAGATCCATTAGTAACATATTTCTGGTCATCATAGAATATATATAATATGTTTTGAAAAATTCTTACCTTAAATATATGATAACCCTTACCATAAAACATTGGAATCAGATTGAGATTATCTAAATTCATGATTTCCATTTATTTATAATAAAACTAATTAATCAAACCTTCAACCATATAGAGACTATAAATATATACACATTTAATAATCGATCAATAAATATGGGATTTTAGGATCTGATTAAATTTGAAAACTACCACAAGATCTATAAAATCATTGAACCACAAGGTGGGAATCAATGATTATTAATTTCTATAAATTTTCCATTGTGAAACGACCTTCCAAACCTATTTTCTTTAATCATGATTTCTATTAAAACAGACATATATATACACTAACAGAGTAATATATTTAAATTTCCCAGCTCTCAAAATAACAATGTCAACCATTGACATGATCTAGATTTCATGAAGACCCCAAGAACAAATATTATACATTTGCTAATAAAAATAAAAGGGAAGATATTTATAATCATGTTATCCATATACAAATATTGTTTCAATTAAACTTTTAAGCATGCACATCATGAAATTTACATTGACAGATTTTTTTAAAAAAAATAAGCTGTCTATTAATAAAAAGTCTATTAAAGAGTTATTTTGTGAGTCAAGTTATACATTTTATTTTACTTATACACACTAAAAATACATAACATCAATATTCACAGACAATAAATTCTGAAATAACATCCACTAAATCCATCATCCTCATCGCATGAAATGTTCTTCAAAATAAATATTTCATGAAACTGACCTAACACACTCTTTCCTAATACCCTCAATATTTTGAAAATAATTTTCTATAGAGATATCTGTTATTCCATGAATGGAGAATAATATTTATATAAAAAAATTTAGAGATATATGTCATATAAAGTTGAATTTAAAAATAAAAAACATAAAATTAACTCCCTGTAAAAGTTCTTCAACCTCATCTTCTTATTATTTATCATGCATCATCTTCATCATTTCAAAAATTAATTATATTTGAATGAGGTGTTGGTACATTGGTTATAGTAAATCAAAATACTTACAAAAATAAGTTATTCTTCCTATTTTTTAAAATTATAATATTCTAATGGGAATCATAAAATATATTTACAGGAATCCCAAATTTCATTTTATTTATATTTATATCAAGAATCAATTACATTATAATATTTTGAAATAATATATATTCTTAATAAATAAATATGGAAACAAGAATTTTCATTATTTTTATTTCTATTATTTCCACTTATTGGAGTAATCATAAAAAATTTCGATGAATCCTAATGAAATTCAGAATCAGTCAAATATAGAGGGAATTGGAGTGCATGTAGAGGTAAATAAATAATATGAAATGTTAAATAACTCATATTCTTTATAAAATAACCCATATCCAGTGTGAAATATATCATATATAAATTAATTTTGTCAAAAATAAATTTATCATAGATATTAATTGTCTCAATATAAAATTCAAATTAATAATATGGTTATTCAAGAGTCTTGTAATCTTATGAAAACATTAGTTCTAAAATTCTCAACTACACAAATACACCTTGTTTATTCCAAAATTCACTAGAATAGATATTATAATCAATCAATCCTTCACCGTAAATGTTTAATCATAGGTTTTGTAATATTTTATAAGAATGATGTATTTACATGAAAGTCTAATAGAATAAAACATATCCACTGTAGAACATCTAAACATTCCTCAAAATAAGTAACACATAATTCTAAATGAAACTCCTCAATCTCTAATATCATATAATAAAAATAGATCAGTTGATTAGTAGAAATCATATAATAAAAATATTTCTTAATATCATAAATACATTATTGATGCTCCAAAGATTCATTCACAATTTTTGGTTCAACCAGATAAGGGAATTATGTTAGGGATTCAATTATCAATGTTTATCTAGGTTTAGTTATTTACCAGCTTAGGATAAGTTATACTTGGTTTGAAATTTTCATTTTAATTGAATGAATTTTTATTTTTTAGATTCTCTTCTTTAGAATTTAAATACTGTTCAAAATCCAAAAAATACTTATCCACCAATTCTAATTCATCATCTTCACTTCTGAAACATGATTTGGGATATGTCACCTCATTCAATTAGTGTTCTAGTACCTGTACATCATCACTATCACCAATATTACATATCTACCCATTCTACAAATAATATACCATTGTATTTCTTGGAAAAATGATAAGGATTCCATCAACTCATATTTCATCTAACATCTCCATGTTTTCATTTTTCACCTTAATAATATATAATATTCTAATATTCTAGAATGAATTTAAATTATAGGGTATTATTTTAATAAATATTATATTTTTCATCAAAAAATTAGTTTAGCATTAAAATGAGTTTTTATTTGAAACACTAAACCTATTATAATCCTCTAGAAAATTGAGGTGTAATATTCTCTAAAACATGTTGGTATCCCTTTGAATAAAATTTATATTATTTATTTTCGCTACACCATTTTACAATGGGGTTATATTGTGTACTAAATTCAGGATTAATACAATTATTTGCATTTTATGAAAAAAATAGTAATGTATTCAACATAATTATACATATATAACCTCATTAATGATAAACGAAGCTTTATTTTTTTCCCTTCCATTATTATATTTGAAAAAACTAATTATTCTAAATTATGTTTCATATATGTACTGAAATTAAAGGAAGTGAATTGATAATTAAATTTACAAAATATGTTATATAAAAATTTTAATTTCATTAACATAGGTGAAAAAAATAAATAAGTGAATGAGATCTAATGTATTAGACATTTGAATCAGATCTCTGTTGTATTGACAACTAACTATTTTCCCATTCTGTGATGTAGAGAACAGACAATATCATTCTGTATTCAAAAGTGGTACATAAAAAACATTATTTTGTTAGATGGTCTTATCAGTATTATTTTTTACAAGGTGAATTATTCTTTTGTACTAAATTTATTTTCCAATTCAAACATATCAATCGTAAATTTTTAGGTTCACAATGCTCAGAAAATATCTCATGGGTTTTTAATTCAGTAATCAATACCCATTCACATTTCTAGTAATTTATAAAAAATATATTTTATCAGAAACCCTAATTCATTTAAATGATTACATTATGGACACATAGTAAATTATATTTTATTCCATCAACAAATAATGAATTATTTGATTCTAAAATATATTATCAAATTATTGTTGTACTAACTAATTAAATTTTTCAATCCCCATATTTTCAAAAATTCCGCAACTTTGTTTCACTTCAATGAACAATTATAGAGCATCCAATCTCAAATAACATGAGAGGAGAATCCATTTTCCGAGATAAATTGATATTCACTTTGTGTAATATTATGTTTTACATGTCAAAACATAAACAAGAGAATATTTTATTTGATATAGGTATGTGTTTCATGATCATGGTTGTTTGAAAATTTATTCCACAATCTGGAATAATATATTAATAAGAGAGATGCTCTATAATCAAGGGTGTAATAGTCACTAAAAATGGGGATTATTATTTTTAACTTATATAGGTATATTTCACTTTCAATAATTGAATTTTGGGCCTTTTATGGTTAAACCTACTAAATTAACAAATAATCATCAAATAACACCAAGTGAACATCTCAAAAACATATAAATATTTTATAAAATAATATTCCCAATTAAATTATTTCTTATCTAAACAATTAAAATTACCTTATTCTCTAATAAATTTTTTATTAAAATGTGAATAAATATATGTTTTAAATCTATTTTTGTTTGTGAACATAATAAATTATAATAAAATGAGTTAATAAATTCAACATATACTATTAGAAACTTGAATGGTTTTGAATTTATTTAATTTTTTATTTAATTAAAACATGGAAGTTCTCAAACCTTATATATTTGGACCACTAAATGATAATTTCTAATTAATTATAATTGATAGATTTTGTAATTAAATTTATTCCTGATCCACTATTACCTCATCTTGATAGTAGTGAGTCATAATATAATGTCCATTATCCAGATACCTCAGATAGATATCTCAGTCATAATTTTCCTGGAACTTCATGCACAGATCCATTTATTCTATAGTCTACTGACTAGTTGTGATGGTGTAATATGTTATAGTGGAGATACTATACCCCAGAATCAATGTATAAAAACGTGGATATAATATAAAATCATGTGAACCAATCAAAATAGAAGATAACAGAAGTGTGAAAATAAATATAGTTTTAAAAATTCTATAGCAGTTGATAATTATTTATATGACACATTGGATTCCTCTAGGGACAATCACATACATTTTATAACAAAATTAAATTGTAAAATTAGATCTAGAACAAATCCAAAACTAGACTGTAGTATTTGATGGTTCCAGCTTCCATAATATATTCTACCTTACCAGGAAAATCATTATGAAATGGATCTTTTAAATAAACCTATTCCTATGACTAAATTGTTAAATCTACTCAGTTAAGCATGTTTTTTTCTATCAATGTAATACATGAAAAATCTCAATAGAACACAACCAACAATGTCCCCATATATAACCATTCTAAAATTATTGTTCATAAAGAAATGTTGGATTTTCGGGTATTTTTAAAGTTTATAAAAATAAAATGAAAGAGTACATAACCCCAATTCATTGTTTCTGTAGTGGCAGCCAAAATTATGATATACGTCTATTGATCCAATGTTCCATGTCCTCATTTAACCAGACCTACTTATTCTTATTCTATGGTTTTAATGCGCTCATTATAGGCACTATGCATGTAAGATCCCAGATTTCTACATTAGGTATTTTATATTATATGTTTCAGTTTAAGACCCATTTTTGTTCAAATAAATGTTTTCCATGTTCCTGGAAATGAAAATATGGTGTTCTGAGGGTTAATGACATAAAAATAAGTAAAAAGGGGTTTTCTAGGGAATCTGTATAGTTTTCACTAGTTTTGGAAAACTGTGTGAGGAGATACCATATTTTTTGTTGCAATCTACATGGTTTTTTCACGGTCTAGAAATCCGTATGAGAGAAGGGAAAGCCGATAGTAGCTTCTTCATGGTTTTATCACATTTTTGGAAAACTGTGCCACTAATCATGCTACCTTGAAACTTTTAACAGATTACAAAAAATCCATTACAGGATTTTAAGTACCACTTGGTTTTTTTCACCTTTATTCCCTTTTGAACCTTAGTGACGCCCCAAAAGCTTCACTAGATTTCAAGGTCCAATCTCCCTCATCATAGGTCCATTTGGATATCTATTGGTTTCAGATTGATGATATGAGTAAGGCTAATCCCACCCTTGCTTCTCTTTTTGTTTTAGGGTTTGTATCACTTCCCTATCCCCATCCAAAACAACAAAACCCCTCTTTTTGGTGAGATTTAGGTTGGGTCTTCAAGGGTTTTCTGAATCGGGATCTAAGGCTTCGGTTGAGAGTGAGTTCTCCAACGGATTTAAGGTAGGTTCTCTAAAAGTTGTATCCCATGGGTTTCAAGGGGATTTGGGCATGTAGGGTTATGTTCAGAATTTTTCATTTTGTGTTCTTGGTTCCCATAATTTATTTGGAAATAGTGGGTGTCTAAATGGGTAATTGAACTCCTAAAGATCCCATTTGTGTGCATGGTGGATGGCCAAATGATATTAGGGCCATAGATTTGGTGTGGTGATATTACCCATACTTAGAGTTAGCTATGTATGTATAGGTCATTGTGAGAGAAAATAGATCCTGTAATGAATATGATAATATTGATAAAGTATGATTAATTGGTGTTTAGTAATACACTTCTGTTGCGTAATGGCCTAAGAGGATGTTTGGTTAGAATGAAAAGGGGTAAAATGGATTAATAAAAAATTATAGTAGATTATCTTTATACTTTAAAATACTTAGTGAGGTAGGCATGTGAAATGGGAATGGGAATAAAGGGTTTAAGTAATATAAATGGTGAATGTGTTAATGGATAGGGGAAGAATGTTAATTTCCAATTTACTGATATTGTTGGGATGTCATAAATAATATTTTCTATGATTTTTTTTTGATATGGTTAATTGTGATGAATGATAAATAGCATCTGCACATGGATTGGTTGTTTGGGGTATAAACATGAGGTTATAATCCCACAAATCAAGTTAGACCGAGGATCTAGATCCACCCCTAAATGCATGGGTTAGGGAAACAGATGGAGTTCAATTCCTCAAACAGTTTCATTCCACCCAACATGAGGTTTCTAGGTTAGGATTATGATATTGTTTTAATGTGATCCCTAGTGATATAGAGATTTATTTTATTCACATATGCGTGAGAACATTATATATTCCTAATCCATGAAACAAATGAAAATTTTATTTTAAATCATGAAATTCTTATGTAGTGAACCCTAATTCAATGGTGGTATAGTCAAAGGAACATAGTCTTGAATGGATTATTAAATAAATAATCATTAATTGCCTTTATTTATCACTTTCATGCACTATCTACTTTGCTGGATTTTTTGTAGCCACTATTGGTGGTGGCCTACTGAGTTATTATCACACCCTAATCGGGCCTCCATTAGGTACATGAGCAGACATCATGTTTTCATTTAATCACAAGGGAAAGGGCCCGATGCGTGGGAGTGGAATTGGACATGGGACAATAATGGGAGAGGTTCCACACATTGAGTCCGGACCATTTTGGGGATCCTGCTATTTTCCTTTCTTTTGGGTTTTGTTCAATATACACTATCAAATAGATTGATATATTTACTATTGTATATGGTTGTACATAGTTTTGAGAATAGGTTATTTATTCATGTTATTGATTGTTTCTTTTTATTCCATTATATAAATTGTTATATGTTTTTTATTAATCTTTTAATGAGGGTATAGTCCCCCCACGTGACCTATTAGACCCTAACTATTAGTCGGAAACCTCTTGTGTAAGAGGAATCCTTCTTGAGGTCATGTAGTGACCCGACGCGGGATACTATATTAGTGGCTCCTAGGTTGGGTATGTTTCAATGTGGTATTAGAAGATTTATTTTCTATTCATTACTACTTGGGGATGGTGTACATTAGGTTAGGAAAGTATCAAGCCTTGGTAATGAGCTCATGATTTGGAGTAGCTAACCCATGTATGAGAGAAAAACTATGTCCCCTAGGTAAGGGATTATTGTTCTAGTTGTTTGTTGTTACATGTGAAGACATTTCACCATTGGTTGATGCCCTTGTTGTTTTATTTGACGTTTTTGTGATATTTTTATAATGGTTGTAAGTGTATGAGGTTTTTTATTCTAGCATCATTGTAGGCACCTATGTAGATACGTTACATGAATCATAATAGGCACACACACGTGATGGGGGTGCATGATATAATGGTTAGGATGCATATGTTTTCTTAAAAGTAATGAAATTTTTCCTATTATGATGGTTTGAATGGGTCAAAAGGAATGTAAAAAAGGTTAAGTAGTAATTAGAAAATGGTGAATAACAAAGATGAAAAGTGGATTAAACTACTAGAAGAGTAAACGGGGATATAGAAATTGTTATGAATTGGTGTGAGAGATAAGGCTTGTGACCAGGTGATTTAGATGTCGTGTTAGGCATGGCCTAAAGAGAGACGTCAAAGGTTAATGATCTAGTTGAGAGGGGGATATTTTGGGTAGTGTTTGTGAACTGTTTGTGTTGTGGTGAGTGATGATCCTACCTATATCATTCCCTTTTTTAAGAGAGTTATGGTTGTGTGATAAATCTTATGATTGGATCTGTAGATAAATGACACCACAAAGATGGTCATCAGATGGGTGACATGAGGACATTTTTCATATTGCTCATCTAGTATTTCAAAAGTGGAATGTGGTGATCCAAGAAATAAAGGATGAGAAGTTTTGTGAGAACATTTCTCCTTCTATGTAGATGATGGAATGAGACCAAGGTCAGGATGCCTATAGTATGTTTGAGCTAACCAGAAAGTTTCAACTACAACACCCAACAACCTTTACCAAAGAGGGAGGACCAAATGTATTATTTTTCTTAATAGAGTCCATACAAACTATTATCGACCATCTAGGGACTCTTATTGAGAAGCGAGTCATGTTAGTGTCTTGTATGCTGAGGGTTTAGGCAAAACATTGGTTGGATATGATGGACCAAATAGACCATGCTGAAGGAATGACGTTAAAGTATTTTCAAGAGAAGTTTCACAAGAACATCTTACTAGAATCCTTGAGGTATGATAAGGATGTGGATTTTATGAGGTTGGCTAAGGGGAAAATGTCGGTAGTTGAATATTATTGTTTTTTTCTTGATTTGATATTCTTCATTCAGACATTGATGAGAGATGAGGCATGTGTGAAAAAACACTTCCAGGACGAACTGATCCACGAGATTAGGCCTCAGGTGAATATATATCATCTAAAAAGGGTTTTTGAAGTGATGGATCAAGACATTATCTCAGAGTGAAACCTGATGGGAGCTTCAGATAGTTTACTCCTAGAACCATCTGGGTGATAAAGTGGTGCAACTTAAGATTGTATGAATCATCGTTTTGTGAGATTTCATCTGGGTGGAAGCATGAGGAGTAGTCAGAATAGGGGTTTTCACTATGTGGAATTCATGTCTATTTTGGATGGGAGGTGGTGATCCATTGCGATTGAACACTAGAAATTACAAAATGCACTAGGTAGACTGCATGAAGGAAATAATCAGCAAGACACACATAGAACGGGGTGAAGACTGTATCATTGTGAAAATTTTGGAAAATCATATTAGCAAGATTTAAATATCTATTTTCCTATTAATGGAATGATAATCATAATATTATGGTTTTACTAAAATTATATAGAAATGATCATAATTGGAGTAATCATTTAGCTAAGCCTGGAAAAGTTTTTAGTGAAGAAATTCAGAAATAGTGGAGGCAATACACTGAAGAGATGATAGTTCATGCAATAAAAAGTGGTCAATGGTTGTAGGGATGGTCCATGGAGGAAAAATATTCTTCAAAATAAGTCATGGTAATTTTTTTATAATTGTTATAGAGGAATAATAATCTTTCTATGGAAGTATAGATAATACACAAAAGCATTGACATTTCGAGAATTGTTAACAATGTGTAGTACAATTACATTACATGGAGAATTTGAAGTATGTGGAGGAATTGATAGTAACTGAATCATTTACCATACATGTTTAATTGAAAATACATTGATGAAATGATAGTATAAAAATCATTGACAGTACATCGAGAATTGATAGTGTACGGATCTTTGACATTATGCAGAGATAAAGACACTGCAGCATTATTCCATATTATTGTGTGTTTATGAAGAATAGGGTGTGCCGAATCAAATATAATTTATTATTTATGGAATATATTTTCAAATTATGTTATGTTGAGATGACCTTTAGATATTTAATAATCACAAAATTATGTTTTGTGATTCGATCTAGAAGAAGATGAAGAGATCTCAGTGCAGTTGATGTAGCCTTGAAATAGAAGACAGAAGGCGATAAGAGGAAGTGCATGGCCATACTGATATCAGTTGATTATAAATTGGTATAGGTAGTATCCAGACATCATAATTTCAAAACACATTCTTAATATTGTGACTGGTAGAATATGGATTTAGTGAAACTATCATGTTTGGTACTTGGAAGTGGTAAGAAGAATTTCTTGCATGTTGATATATAAGTAACAAGTAAAGAAGATGGATGTGGGAGAAAAATGTAGATCTATGACATCAAAAGTGATGAATCTGGTGAAGGTCATTCTTAGTTTTACAAAACCTCAATAAAAATAAATTACTCTCTTGGGATGTAGTATAATTTTCTAACCAAGAGCATTTACTACTCACTATTTTATTTTATTAAATGTTCTTCACTAGTGTAACGCAATATCCTATTCAATGTAACCACATAAAATATTATTTTATAGTGGTTCTGTTGTCGGGATGATTTCCAACCATGCCATGGATGTAGCTACTATTTTAGAGTAGTGAAAATTGTAAAATTATCTTGTTTTGTCTTTAATGATTTCTTATACATGCATGAAATATATAAAAAAGAATTAGAGAATCATGATTGTAACAGGTCTAAGAGGTACATGGACAAAGAGATGAAATTGGATTAAAAAGTACACAACACCAATTCACCACCCCCCCCCCCCTCAGTGTGATGAATATCCCAAAATCGTCTTTTCAAAAAATAAGGAAAAGGTCATAAGAAATAAATATTATAATAAAACTAATAGGGATCACTAGCTACCCAAATAAATCATGAAATTTATAAATTGGACTCATATAATCACATTTAGATCATTATCACACTAGATGATGGATGAAACAAACCATATATGAGGAGGATACACCATACCTCTCCCCTAAAGGAGGAATGAGGGTGTGTAATGGTTTTTTACTAACTGAATTAGAGGATAATATCCCATATGAGAATAATAATTCTTTTCCTGAGTAAACATTTACAACTATCAATAATGAGTAAAACACATAAGACGACACTATATAGATAATGTATCCTCTATCTGATTAAGGCTAGGATTAAGGACTAGCCAGTAATCCCGATATCAATTCAATGATATATGATTTAAATGAGATTTATTGTTTATTTTTATGGGATAGATAGTGGAACTACAATAGGCCCTCCTACAATAGGCCCCCACTTCTCATTTCAAAATGCAGGTCCTCGGCCCCAGACTAAACTTGACATGTCTCAAATTTATGGAAAAAAATTAAATGTGATGCCCTTAAGTGTTTTATAAAATAATAAATTGATACCCATCAAAACAAAGGAATGGGTGTTAAAAATATATCCACAACATAACAACCCATCCTCGAGATGCATTCTCGAGTAATATCGTGACTCCTCGACTAACTACCCACTTTCGAGAACAAGAGTTCAAATAATATAACATGTCAGTTTCCCAAAAACCATGAGTCCCACTAGAAAAAGTAGTCACCAACAACTTATTCTTGATTTTAGAAACACTGATATCCATAAATGCTTTTCAAAATTGTGTTGGACACTATGAAATATTGGGATCAACTAAAAACACGGCATGCTCTATTGACTGAGACCAAGTCCAAACAATAGGGATTCACCTCCATCACTTTAGTCATCGTCATGAAAAAAATTACAAAAACTATCTTCATTCTGACAATGAAATTCACCCTACTGTGTATACTCACCCATTATACTACTTGTAAAACATGGCCACATAACAAAACCCCCTTGGTATATTACTCCAGACTACTAAATGATCATTGACAACATTATCATATGGCTCACTATTGGTTAATGACATCTGATCACATCACCAGAATATCACATATATATAGTGGTTATAAAACACAAATCATTCTTATACCACACAAACCCAACAAAAAATACATATACCAATGACCCTAACAATCTTTCCATTCATATTTTTCTATAGTCATGTGGTGTTTTAAGAGTGCAGTTACATCTGAGTTGGGATCATCAACATATCAACTCAAATGTTTTTTGAAACTGCATAATATTATCTCTTTGTTGCCTTTAATTACATTTTTAACTCTCCATTATAGTAATTATTTTAAAAAATAATTGATATATGGGGATATTTGTCAATACATCAACACATTAAACGAATGGGATTATAACAATTATATTTACCTTGAAAAACATTATCCAAGATCAATCCACATTCACAGCATCAAAAACCACCATCAAAATACTATTTATAATACCCCACATTACATTCTACACATGAAAATTGTTAGAATAACCACTATATTACCTAGAATAAAATTCCAGGATTGTACTGCCAATTTTCCAATTAAAAATACATCATGATCCCCCAAATCTGGATAGAAATATTATGATCCCCAAAAAATCCAAAAAAATATATTTAGTTGAATCCCAATTATATTTCCATGATTGAAACACTAATTGATAAAAAAGAATATAATTCCACATAATCATACAAATACATGATTGTTCTAACACATGATTAGATTTCAATATTCATTCTGAGTAATAGGTTATCACATTGGAACATCCCATATCACAAATATTTTTACCCCTAGAATACATAAGGAAATATAATAAAATAATATCAACCTCCTCACCGAAAGTATATACCATTGATCACTAATGATTTATCTTATTACATTTCATATCACTCCACATGAGTGGTAGAACAGTTCAATTTATACAACATCCCCACCATAAGATTTTCAGCACCGTGGATCTGTTGAATAAAAAAATCATATCCATGTCTTGTGAATTTCCCATTTCTAAACTCAATTGTGGGGAATGGTCATCCATCTCACATATCCAATGCTGAAGAAATATAAATTCCATACCATTCTAAGAACCCATTGACATCATCATTTTTATATACCGAAATTTACTTTTGTACCAAGGGGGACACCCCTTATGGTCAATGGTGTACTCTCTATCACCTGACTTCACTGAAATCCATCGATGAGTAAAACCTGAATAGGTTCCTTCATCGAGGAATATGGGTCACACCTCTTGAAACATTCTCATACGAAAAATCACTATCACTTGTGGAATATTAAATATAGTTAGATCTTTTAATCACACATTGTTATACTCATTGGTATCATCCATTAACACAGAGGCTATATAAAATATCATCAAGGGCCTCAGTTATTATATATTCAAGAGTTAAAAAACCTTTTCATGGTTAAAATACTCATAGTGCGACCTACCAATAAAATCCTACTATGGTACATTGACTCTCTGAATAGATGTCATAAATTTTGGCTCCTTATGACACCATAACTACCACATCCCATTACTGACTGCCTCATAATCCTATAATCTATTAGAACCAAGAAAATTCATTGATTACAATGGAGTTTTATTTGTGTATATTGTCAAAATTCACATGGATTACAATGGATTTCGTAAGGAATGAGGTCATACGTTAGATGCGGATATCTGTTTGGAAGGTGATGTGGTTCCCCAGTGTGTGATAAATTTTGGTGCCTCAAAATCGGTAGTTTGGTGTGGGAATACACTAGTTTTTCACATAGGAGTGAATGTTATAAGAAATAATAAAGAAAATATGAAAAATAAGGGAACCAATACCATACAACATGGACTACATACCATGTTCTGGGAATGCTTCGTATCTAAATACAGATGGTACACAGAGAAGTACATAGAACCGAAAGCAGTTTCAACAATAGTACACAGCGAAGGCATACATTACGCAGAATGCAACTGAAAACTATGCGCAACAATGGTATGTGGTGGAGGCATGCAGTATGCGTAATGTAGAAGTTTCATGGGATTTATTCAGTTAATGAAATTGTAGCAGTACATAGTTGAGGCCAACTGTATGCAGATGGAGTTATGTATACAGTGAGGATTGTCCCGCATATAAATTTGGGTAAATCGAACTATTTAAATTTGTAGAGTTATGTGACAATATAATGAGTAGAAATCCATTTTCTTATGTGATGAGATTGGAGACTAAAATTTTCGGTAGAATTCTGGTGAATTCTAAACTGGTTCATGGAGGTGAATATGGTACGTGTAGAGAATCATCTATGTAAGGAAAACTTTCCATAGAAGAGAGTGTGGTTCACACAGGAAGCTATCGTTGTATGTGATGGAGCTAGGAAGTACATGAAGTAAGACATTACATGGAGGAGTGGAGCAGTACATGGAGTAGGGAAATTTGAAATGAATGGTGGTTCATGGTGGAGCTGGATGGTACGCAGAAGTTGTTTTGGTATGCCGAAACAAAAATAGTATGCGAAACAACAAAGGAAGCCTAAAAATTAACCAAATCAGTTTACAAAGATAAATCACATAAAATATCAGTGTACATGGAAATAAATTACATCTATGGGTGATTAAAAGACTTAATGAAGGCATCCATTTTTATTTGAGGATGCATGATTTAATGCTAAACCATTGATGAGATATTCAAATAGATAAACAGAGTGAAGATTCTATAAACCAAGTGAGAAAGGTTGAGTCAGTAGAAGTGATCTGAGGGACATAATATGATTTCCCTAAAACCTTGTAAAGGTAGTGGTCTCAAAGAGTGTGACAATTCCCAAACTCTTTCAATCCACAACATGAAATGATTAGTGGTTTTTTATATCCGATACACTATCAGTGTATGCTCCTTGAATGTATACATTAGTGGTGAACCATGTAAAATTTTTGTGTCATTGATTTTCATGTGATTTTCTGTTTTTCATCTCTTCCTCTTCAAACTGGTTTAAAATTTTCGTTCCAATATGGGAACATGATCCATCAAGTTTAAAATAAAAATATGACACCCTGATTCACCCCTCCCCTCTCAGGGTGTTCTGTGGTCAGTCAAGTGGTATCAGAGGGTAATGGTTGCTGGTGTTGAATCAGTCTTCTATTGTCATGGTGAATCTAGTCAACATTAGGGGTGTTCCCATCTTCGAGGAAAGTTATTTTTTAATATTGAAATACTGTATGACATCTCACATAATATTTCTTGGAATGAAAGTCTTATTTTATCAGCATAGGGAATACACATAACCGGTCCTATAGGACTGTCAATGACAGATACAGACATGAAATTTCTTGATGCTGAGGAAAATGTACATAATTCTCTCTCTATAGCCCTTTATGATAATATTTATCTAATTGTAATGAGTTTCATATATGCCATGTAAATATGGGATAAACTGGAGAATATTTATTAAGGAGATAGAAAAGTGAAAGAGGAAAAAATGAAAGTACTAGAAAATTGGCTAGATGATATGAAGATGCAGCTCGATGAGAAAGAAGACACTTTTTTTAATAGATTTACTAATGATTTAAATGAAATCTGAGGTCTGGGTGAAGAATTTTATCTCGTTGACATAGTGATGAAAATATTGTGAATACCTACACCTCTTTACAATGAAAAATGTGCATCCCTTAAGGAAGGAGGTGTCTCTAAACTCCCAGTTGATGATATTTTGAGAAATCTATCATCTTATGAAATGATAATCAAACCAAAATAAGTTACAAATCATTTAAAATTGAAGTTTCCTTTAAATACAAGAAAACTCTAAAATATTCATGATATAATAGTGATTTAGATGATGAGGAAAAAAACACATTCTCTCATTCCCAAGAAGACTAAGAAGGGAATAGGGAAATTTAAAGGAAATATACCTTTAGCGTGTTCTTACTGTGGAAGAGATTAGAAAATTTCCACTAAGTTCTCTAAAATGATTGATTATGGAGATAGAGAAGTTGAAAACATCAAGATTCCTTACATTAAATTCTACATAAAAGGAAACCTAATATTTGGAAAAAAAGTATGAAATAAGACTTTCATTTATGAAGAGGAAGATGATGATAATGAATTCTGTGAGGAAGAAGAACCAGAATTCTAGACTGAAAACCATGCCTCTATGATGGCTACCATTGAAAAGTTAGAACCATTGACATATAAAGCTAGATATAATTAGATGAATAATAATTCCAATCCTATGTTTCAAGATATGGATTCTTTTTGTAAGATTGAGAATAAATGTAAGAGATGATATAAGTGGAAATAAATGGTAGAGGAATCATCAGAATATATTGATCAGATATAAGAAAAATTTGAATGACTGGAAGAAATGTTGAAAGTAAAATAATAAATGCATGAATGAATTGAGGATTTTTTGGAAGTAAAACTCATAATTGATGAATAAGAAAAGTTCATCAATGACCTTACCTCAAGACAGGAGGAATGTAAAGGACCTTTGAGGGAGTCAAAGAAGATGTTGTTACTATGATAAGTAAACATGAAAGTGAATCAAATTCAAAATGATAAAAGGAGAAATTATAATTTGGAAGGTTCTCAGATTCTGAGCTTCTAGAGAGAGAGAAATGTGGGATTGATGGGGTTGAAAAGATCTTGAATGATCAATGAACCACATGCATGGGAAATAGTTGAATTGGTTGTGATGTTGAAACATCAAATGCTAGAAATAATGTGATCTAGAATAAAAGATAGATGAATGTTGATATTGTTGAAAACTCACTAGAAGTACTGAAAAAGAAATCCTTAAATCAAACAAAAAAGAGAACTTAAGATTATCCTTGAGTTTCCAAAAATGATATGTAGTCAAACAATTTTCTGGATGAAGAAGACATGTTGAAAAATAGATGTGATAGACATTTCATATCATGAAGTGGAATTTTTGTGGGTATCTGGGCCATACCATGTCATAATGCGAAGTGGAATGGAGCTATATGAATTGGGAGGAGTTAAATGTTAAAAAGGGAGAACATATTTATATCCTACATCTTATAGTATAAATAGTTTCTATGGATATTATTTTCAATGTTATAAGATTGGACATAAATTTTTGTATTTCATCAATAGGTATGATATGAAAAATTCTTTCAATGCTCAGAGATGATTCAATAAACATCAACCAGATGATGTTGCTATTCCAAATAGGCTTGCTTATTTAGATGAAGAATTTTAATATGAAGGACCCATTTACACCGAAGATATAATTGAAAGGCCTTCAGAATCCGACACTCAATAAAATGTCTCATGAAAATAAAAGAGGAAAATTGAAAAGTACAATTTTTCAGATGTAATAATCAAAGATACAATGAATAATAGAACCTAGATTCATGATAGTGTATGTTCATCCCACATGACGGGAAACACATACCTATTAAAAAATGTCAATAAAAAGGTTGATGGAACAGTGAGGTTCAGTATCGATGGTGCTTTGAAGATAAAAGTTAGCGGAACTAATGAACTAGATAATGGAGACATGAATAAAACTGAAGTCCTTTATGTGGACAGTCAGTGTCACAATATTCATAGTGTGAGTTAAATATGTGACTCAGGTCATTCTATTACACTAAATAGGAATGGTTTTTATAAAATAAGAACAACCTATAAATCTATAATGAAAGGCTATTGAATATAATGTCACTTATATTTGGGTGATAGCAAAGAGGAAACTTGATACCTAACAGTTGGAGAGGAAAAAACATTAGGCATCAAAGATTGGGAAAAATCAATCAAAAATACTGGAAATTAAATATATTCTTTATATAGTCATGGATATCCCTAATCTATTGTGTGAATGAGAAAAGGTGTGTGATGCTTGCATGTGAGGGAAACTGGTATGCAGTTCATATCTGCCAAAGAAGAAAAGAGTATCTAGTCTCCTTGAACTCATCCATACATACGTATGGGGCTCGATAAATGTTCCCTGAAAACATGGACAAAGGTAATTTGTTCTTTTCATAGATGAATACATTATAATTGAATTTGATATCATTATAAATTGGAAGTGACAAGTTCTTTATTGTATGAAAACCTATCAACGAATTGCTGAGAATGATACTGGATGAAAGATCATAGTCATGTGGTCTGATTGTGGAAGGGAATAAGTATCCATTGAATTTGAAAATTATCATGAGAAGAGTGGTATACAACCAGAGGTTCCTATTGTGAGTACATCGCAAAAAATGGAGTTTTTGTTCTTATGAATCAATAGGTAAACAACATGGACCAAAAAATGCTGATAGAGAGTCGTATTCCTCGACAATACTAAAAAAATTTAGTTCACTATGAAGTATATATTCAAAAATGAATAGGGCTATATATGGGGGAGACAAAGGCATGGTATGATTTGTTTCATGGATGGAAGCCCTTCTAGAAATATTTTTTGGTTTTTGAAATAAAATGTTTCACCCAAAACAAAAACGAAAATCAAGGGAAGTGTGGTGATAATGATGATGAAGGAATATTTCTTTGATGCCAAATGAACAGAAAAGCCTACAAATTTTTCAATAAGCACTTTGGAAGAATTTTGGAAAGCTATGATGTTAAGATCATTGAAGAGAAAAATAAAAATTCTTCAAGGAATTCATATGCTGATTTGTTTGAAGATGAGTAATAATGTAAACATGAGACAAATTCTAACACCGAGGTAGAAGAATATATTTAAAACCCTCAAGATTGACATCATGATGTTCACTCAAAAGAAGTATCAGATGAATAAACCATAGCTAGAGATAATTTGGTCAAAACCTCAAAGGAGGAAACAAAGTGCAGAGTTTGATCAGTAAAATAATATTGGGGATCATAATGTACCAACATAGATGGTGATAATGATGAATAATGCTCAATATTCATTTCTATTTGTTGCAAAACCATCCTCATTCAAAGATGATGCAATTGATGAGTCATGGGTAAAAGGAATGAATAAATAGATTGGTCAGATTGAAAAAAATCATACTTGGGATCCTGTGAAAATATCTAATAGTCATAATGTGATTTGAATGTAGTGGATTTTCAAGAATCAATTTTATGAGCATGGAAATGTTATCAGAAATAATGCATTCCTGGTCTACAATGGATATTCAAAAATAAAACGTGTTGATGTGGAAGAGAAATTTTCATCAGTAGAGAGACAAATTTCTATTATACCATATATTTCCATTGAAATCTAGAGAGGTTATAAAGTGAATCAAAAGGACATCAGGACAACATTATTCAATGTAATATTGGAAGATGATGTTTATATTGACAAACCTATATGGTTCATTATTTGTAAGAATTAAATGATGTTTAACAAATTAAAGAAAGCTATATAAGGCCTGTAACAAGCACCAAGGACGTGGTACTCTCGGTTGGACTCTTATCTATAAAATATTGACGATAAAAGAGGGGGAGTGGATCACAATAAGTAATGTGAGGAATTTTCAAAAGGATCAGTTCAGGGTATTGGTATATGTGGATGATATTATTTATTTATGGATACAGGCTTGGATCAGTGGATAAATTTTCTAATCATAGGAAATAAATATTTTAAATGTTCATGATTGGTGAACTCAAATACATTTTAGGTTTGCATGTGATTCAGAAGAAAGATTAAAAATTAATTTCTCAAAAAAATTATGCAAGATATCTATTAAAGATATTAAATATGCATGATTCCAAACCAATATCAACTCTGATTGCAGTTAGATCAATGATCAGAAAGCATGATGAAGGGACGTTTGTGGATCCCACCATTTACAAAAGAATCATTGGAATCCTACGATACCTGACATAAACATAACAGTATGTTGTCTTTGCAACATTCTATGTGGCCACATTTCATAGTAATCCGATGGAAGAACATATGGTAGTAGTGAAAATAATCATGGGATAAATTCAAGGGACACGTAATTATAGAATATACATTGTCGTGTAAAGAGGTATTGAATTTTATTATTTTTCTTATGATGATTGGGACATATATGTAGTGGATAGAAAGACATCTACTGGTGTAGAATGATATATTGGGTAGAAATGTGTGGGATGATTAAGCACAAAACAGGAAATTACCGCTCTTAGTTCCACCAAGGATCAATAAAAATCCTCTACCAAGGCATGAAATTAGTTACTTTGGATGAAGAAAAAAATGATTGAAATATGTGATGATGTGAAAAATTTCAATGGTGTTTTACTATGATAACAAGATTCAAATTGATCTTATGATGAATCATGTTACGCTTTCTTGTACAGAACATATTAAGATCAGATATCAATTCATCAAGGAAAAATGTGAGCAATGTGTGATCAAAATATACCATGTAAGAAATGATGATAAGTGGATAACATTATGACCAATCCAAAATCAATGGTTGTGATTGAGAAATATTGGTTGAACTTTAGTGTTCAGCCACCTCGCATTGCGTAAGGAGTTTATGGGATTCCCCTCTCCCCAATTGTTTTTACTTTTTTAAATTTTTTTGTTGAAATGTAGCAGGTTTATGGGGGTGAATTTTTTGTTTACTCTACAAGTCAAGATCTCCTTCATTTGTTTTTTTGCAGTGGTTGAGAATAGATAAATTCAATGGAGAGTGATCTGTTTTATTCTAGGGATTTTCATAATAGAAAAATACAGAACTATAACTATGGAGGGGAAAAGAAAAGAATGAGAACTTAATTCATTTCCACTATTGTTTTCTACTCTGATCACTTCTCAGGTAGACTTTGACTGATATATGAGTTACTTATTGACATTTTAGGTCTTAATCATATCTAGCGCATCTGTGAATTTATCTGGATATTTCCAACAAACCCCAAGGAATGAATTTTTTTGAACCAAGGTTGTTCATAGATAATAATGGATTTTGCTTTGTGTATGTTGACAATATTCACATGTTTGAATAAGGAGTTCATAAATAATGAGGTCATATGTTTGAGGCTGAATGTAGTATTGAAGTAGGTGTAGTTTCCCAGTGTGTGACAATATTTTCAGCTGCAAAATCGGTATTTTGGTGTTGGAAAACAATAGTGTTTTAGAGAAAGTGAATGGTATGAGAAACGACAATGAAAATTGGCTAAATAAGGGAAAAACATACCTTGGAACATATACCACGTACCATGATCTGGTAATGGTTTTTGGCCACATATGGATAGTACCCGGAGTGGTGCACAGAAGCAAAAATAGTTTGCATCAATAGTACATTGTAAAGTCGTACGGTAAGCAGAAAGCTACCGAAAATGGTTCACAACGATGTTATGTTATGGAGGTATTCAATACGCATAATGCAGAAGGATTATGGGATTTCTGAAATTTACAATATAGGAGCGGTAAATGGTGGATGCTAACATTATGTAGATGGAGTTCAATATATAGTGAAGATTGTACCCCATATAAATTTCGGTAAAACCAATTAGCGAAATTTGTGGAGTTATGTGCCTATTTATGGAGAAGTAATATTTTTTATTAACATAATATTATGGAGATAAAATTTATTGGAATAAATCCACTGAATTCCAAAGAGGTTCATATAGGAGAAGATGGTATTTAGAGAGAATCGTCATTGTAAAGAAAAAATATGTCGAACTGAGTGCGGTTCCCATAGAAAGCTCTGGCAGAACGCGATGGAGAATGGTAGTACGCACAGCCGTATAGTATGCAGAGGTGTGGAGTATTTCATGGAGTAGGGATGTAAGCAGCTAAGGGAATTTTATGGTGGGGATGGACGGTATGTGTAAGCAGTTGCAGTATGCAGAAATAAGAACATTACATGGAACACAAAAAGAAACCTGAAAATTGACCAAATCAGTTTACGAAGTTATTTTCCATAACATATCATTGTAAGGGAAAATAAAGTAATTATTTGCGTAATTAAGTTATTACAACAAGGAATCCATTTTTATTTTATAATTCATGATTTAATGCTAATCCATTGATGCGACCTTCATGTTGATAAATTGAGTGAATATTATTTCAATGCAGTGAGCAAGGGGGAGTCTGCAATAGATATCCAAGGGACACAATGTGTTATCACTAAAACCATGTAAAGGCCTTTCACCATAGATTGATTTATTGTTCCAAAATTCTTGTAATCAATAACTTGAAATTATTTGTGGTTTTCAGTACGACCAAAAAACTGTCAAGATATTCTCTTTGTATGTTTCTCTTAGTGGTGAACCAAGTAAAATTGATGTGTCATTTCCTTGCATGTGATTGTTTGATTTTATCCTATTCCTCTTAAGAACGGTGTAAAAAGTTCCTTCCAATGTGGGAACAAGATCCATCTAGTTTAAAATAAAAATTTTACACCCTGATTCACTCCTCCTTTCTCAGGGTGTTCTGGGGTCCTTCACAATCCCCATGCATTCTCACTTCATGTAACAATTTATAATTAAAGACCAAGGTGTGAAAACTACCTTATAACCAAACAAAAAGTTAGGATCACAATCCCATCAGTCATTTATCATTGATAATTATATCACATCCATAATACACATACCATAGTCTTATTACATGCTAGTTACTTTAAGAAAATGTCACCATCAGTGCAAATTTTTCAACATAATGCATGTATAATGAAAAAAATTAATCACCTTCTTTTCCTATAATCTAAATAACTAAAAAATATAAATAACTTACCCATTATCCCACCAGACACTAAAGAACACCCTTTATCTATATGTTTTGGGACTCATTATAACTTTTTATTTGAATCCCATCATCGACACCCAAAACACTTACAGTCAGGTGATTTCGATCAACAAGCACTGGGAAACACCTATGCCTTTATGAAAACATTCAATTACATCTACCATTATAGTGTGACTCATGAATAATACAATCACCCAATATTTTCCTACCCCACATTTACAAAGATCATCATTTATCTTTTCAATGAAAATCCACAAAACCAAGGCATTTTTAGGAACAAAACAAAATCAAATGAATTTAGTCCCAATATAGGCCAATAAGGGACTCATAGAACATGGTTAGAAACAATAATATGTTACCTTTTCTGGTGATGAGGAAATGAATCAATAAAACTAATCCATCTCCATGAGTCAGTAGGACATCCCACAAATCCCTCACATTAAATCTAACATGATGTGTAATCCACATGCAACATTTTCATTACTATTTAATACTCACATGACATATTTTGTTCCAAAACACATTTATATCTGGTTAGAGGACACATAAAATTTTCAATCAACTTCCAAACGTAATCTAATATCATCATAGATAATCACAACATACTACAGTTTTCAAGTTCATAGAGTCATAAGCATCAAATGGGGCATAATGAAATTCTACCAAATAAACCCCGTAATAAGAGGTTTTTACAAATATCGGCTCTCTCCCAACACCCGTCAACCATTACCAGAATCATGTCGTTTAACTATATGTAAAGACCATATTTGGTAACACTGTAATTTATGATTTTTTCCATCGTCGATTTTCAGAGGAAAAATAACATGCCTAAAACACATTATTCATTAACCTCAGACTATTGTAACATCATAATTCAAGAACTCTCAACAGCCCCACAAAACTGATACAAGGTAAATGTTATTGAATTATGGAAGTAATATATCTTATTATTTTATGATTTATCCATTATAATTTCTATTTAATTAAAATTTATAGAATTTATGTAAAATTAAACATGAAACTATTTTGAGCCCCATTCAATATCACATGACATCTATCATTATTCCCAAAGGAATTAAATTTTATTTTTATATCTTACTTACATATATTTTAAGTCTTTCAAAGATTAATATTTTTAATCTTTATAGGTTTTAATATGATATAAAGATTCCATATCTTGATTAAATAGGGTTTCATTTAAAATATATAAAAGGAAACAAATTATAGGCTTCTTACCAACACTTTATTTATCCAATGCTATCATTTTAAAATTGTATCATTACACTAATAGATATTAAGTAACCTCTCAGGGACCTTGTTATTTAATCTTAAACTATAAAAATATAATGAAAATAATAATATAAATCATTTCTAAAACATTAAATAACCAACCAATTCTTTAAAATATGACATACCATAAGTGAGGAAAACATTGGCGTTAGGATGAAATAAATCATAGGAATGAAAATTCACATGAAACATAAAAATGGATTAGATATCCTATTTTCCTAGTATAATGATTGATCATGGATACTCTGACTATATCATTCAATAGAAAAAATCCTATATATCATAATACCATATATCATGTTCTTCACTCAAGGTGAAATATCATAACCACACAAAGGATATTCTATGAATAACATTCACCATCCCTAAAAACATGGTATATACCCCATTAATGGGTTGATCAGACAGAGGAATTATCTCTTCATGAAGTATCAATTCATGTTATCCTCCTGTCTTAAATTCCCAATTAGGTAGATAACAGTGAATTCACTCATATGAGATTACTTTTTCAAATCCCAGATCTATATACTACTAATCAGTATCTCAGAAGATGATTCAAAATAACCTAAGTATTTCTTTCCAGTATCCTAGAGGCTATCAAATATATGAGATGATGTTAGGTGGTATGATGTAGATAATATACCTGTTATATTAGAGTATAACATAATATAAACAATATACAATCATTTGAAAAAACTAGAAAGATAATAAAAATGAATATATAAGTGCAAAAATAACCAAAAAATGAATATTCTATAATAGTGGAGTATATTATTATTCTCACATAAAATTTACTAGGGTCAACTCATATACAAGGTATAAGAAAAATAATAAAATAAAACTATATCTATAACACACACCAAACCGTTCTTTAGACCATCATGATTAAATTATACAAACTCAACCCCTATAATAAAAAAATTATCTTGAAACATGACTTTAACCAAAAACTATACATTTAACCAAATAATGATATCTACATCGGTACCTGACATCCTTATCTAACTTGTTAATGTATGAGTACAACTCTCTAGGTGACCTCCAATAGTGTCCCTCAACAAAACTTGTTTGAAATAAAATTCCATAATGAATGTTATATTGATTATTATTTATATATTTTTTCATATGATTAAATAAAAAGTGAAAATAGATAATTATTCATGGGTTCCCTGGTACCAATAAATATAATAGTATAACATATTTGATACTCATTTCCATGACCATGTTTGACTATAATATATGTCGCCAGTGTGTAGGTGACTTTGAGCATGTTGCGATGATTATTCCATCAATTGAATCACAACCACCCTTACGAGTGATTTCCATTTTTATTCCAAAACTATCCAATATTTTAATTCAGGTATGACGACTACCCTAAAGTCCGTATTTCATATATGTATGTAGGTCACATATTTTTTTTCATTAACTCAATATCACCTACCTGGGAAATTTCATTTGGTAAAACCACTCTAATCAATGTAATTTTCATTATGTAACTCAAGACCACCTAATTCCATTTTTTAATTTAGTAACTCATGGATTCTTCTTGGGGAATTTTACATTTAATTCCAATTAATAATTTTGTAATTATGCTAACATTTTATTATACCCTTCAATTCATAATTCACAAATTTATAATTCTGATCTCTATAAATAATTAGTCCCACCTCAAGTATCATATCCCAATATTGTGAATACATTTATAGGAATATTTTATTCCATATAGAATTATTACATCACCAATACCAATTATAATAACAATGAATATGAAATTACAATCTACAATCATTGATTTAAATTAAAATTACATATTTATTAATTTTAAACCTATTTATACATGTAATGATATAAATCTAAATCAATGATATTATTTTAAATAGATTCATCGATTTAAATTTATAAATTTACATTTTATAAAAAAATTACCATTTTATTATCCAAATCCACTGTAAATTTATTCACTAAGGCATTGTAATATGAATTTCCATTTTCTAAGATTCATTCCACTTCAAAGTGGTTTTTTAACTAATGGGATTCCAATTAAAATAATTTAACTAAATTTGGTAGATACTCATTAAAGAATATATGACCACATAATACACCACTCATAGAAAACATGGGTTGACTAGGGGTTATGTATACGGACCACCATCACTTGTATTGGGTATGATCTTTTAACCATTAACGGCATTCATTTTGTTTTATAAAATAGATGAAATTTAGAAACAAGAAAAAAGACATAGAAATATGATATTTTATAAGAAGAATTTTTTGTATAACTCTCTAGTAAAGTAAATAAAAAATGGATATAATTTATCATAGAATATACATTACCTTTTGACCATAGATGAAGATAGATGAAACAAGTCGTGGATGAGGAAGATCCAACATGGCCCTAAATGACGGAATATGGGGCATGGGTGGTGTCTTCTAGCTAAATGGAAGTCCAACATCCAACATGGGAATAACGCAGAGGATGTAAAATTAAAGGCCTAACCCACATAAAAAACACATAGGTGTCCACCACATAGTTGATATCCTACATCGTATAGATAGTGGAATCCATTGCTAGTTGGTGAGAATTGTGATCATACATAGAAACTGGTTATCAAAAATCCTTCCAGTTGATATATAAAATAATGATAATGGAAATCTAATATGGACTCCGACTTCAAGAACATAGTTCCCCTTTTATAAATTAGGCCACATGCCCCTTAACACCACCAACACATACCAAATTAAAGAAAACTCCGATAGAAGTTGATATTATATGATTTTATATAGCGGCCCTCACTTTTTATGCATCAAAAATACATTGATTTTGTGAAAATGATAAAACATTATAAAAATAGATTCCCAAATACCATATTAGTTAGTGCCTTTGGAAACATGGAATCATAAACACGAGGACATATATGTGCTAAATCATCTACCAGTAGATTCTTCTTTACTTGAAACCTTCTTATTCATATTAAAATACAATATATATCATCTTAACCTGGGGGAAGAAAACATTAAAAGGGGATATCATAGATTCACAGTAATAGAAATTTTTGGAGATACATAAGCATAATTATGTAAATTAGGTAATTAGAACATTCTCATTAAAATAGATGATCATACCCACCATATCAATTATCATAAAGATAAATCATGGAATAAATCCAATATGTTCATAAGAAAAGAATCATAAGTAAATAAAGAACATAATACATATAATAATAAAATAGGAATAAAACACATAATTATCCAATACACAATAAATATATAATAATTTCCGTAGTAGTCAAGTCATTTCACCTAAGACCATCTTAGTGGAAATACTCCTTTATTAAATTATTTTCACACTGAGTTCCAACATTCTATTAATGAACCATGTTAACTCCTCGTTCCAACCTAGAATTACTGAAACATGTTCATTTCTAATTAAATACATATAATACAAATACAATTTCATTTCCCATTCCACCCATCTCTATATCATTAGATATAAATCTTTACCCAATTCATTTAATAAAGATATAAGTACACAAATATCATAATGAAATCATACATTCATATGCCACAATATTATTAATAATCATATAATAGCCCATTTAATAAAATTGGTATTATAAACATGTAATAATATCATATCCTATGAGAAAAGATAAGTTTCTTATTCATTTCATAAAAATCATATCATGTGAAAGTGAAATTGTTTTTATAAACATATAAACTGTGAAAGAGAAATATTTTTCATGAAAATATAAACCATGAAATAGAAACGGGTTTCATAAATATAAATCTATTGAATGAGAAACATGTTTCATAAAATTATAACCTGTGAAAGATAAATGGGTTTCATAAAGACCATGACACTAATTATAACCCATTCAAAAGAATAATATGAATGGAAACATTAAATCATTTCCTAGAAAATATTGAGTAATTACAATAGATTTTTTATAAGATTAAAAATAGTTTTGAAATAAATTTTCAAAATATTTCAGAATGAAAATCTCAATTCTTCAATGAAAATGGTTTTTAATATACAATCCCATTTCAAAATCATTTTCTTATAAAATAACTGGAAATCAAATAAAGAATAATTTAATTCATTAGTATAAATGTTTCCCAAGAAAACTTATTAAAGAATCATGAAAAGATTTTTCAAAAAATTATCCTTGCAAAGGTATAAAATATTATTCAAAACATTTCCAAACACGTTTTCATTGAAAACAATTTGAAGGTATTTAAGGAAATATTTATTTCATTTTGAAAACAATTTCCTTAAACAATTATAAAAGAATATTCAAAACGTTTTGAAAACCATTTATTTGAAAATAAAACTTAAAAATCTTTACTAAACAACAACCTTTTAAACATGAAAAGTAACCTTCAGAAAAATAATTACGGGTTAATCTATACATGCCATATGAGGTAAAAATGAACATTTCCATGTCTTGGTATAAAGGGTAGTAAAATTACATGGTCAGAAAGACATATGAATACAAATTTTAAAACATTGGTAAAGTGAAAAAAGAGAAAATATTATTTTAACAAATTTTGGTAAATAATTGTATACGCTTTGAATCCCTTTTTAGAAAACATGGTTTTAAAAGAACATAGATTTCCGACAGAATAAAGAGAAATGTTGGGATTTCTTAAAAACAAATTCTTAACTATCATATGTACCAAGAGTGAATAATTTTACCATCACATGAGTCTATCATTAATATATAGAGGATACCTATAGTTATGAGTTTTCATAATATATTTATCATATTATTTCTTCAAACTATGCATAAAAATAATCAAATTTGATAAGATATGATATTGTTTCATTTAAATCTTACCACACTATATGTTTGAACCATAATCTCCATATAATGTAATTAGATTAAATGAAGCTTTGAATATAATTAAATTATGGAGATTCATGATATAACATGTAAAATGGAATTAAATACACATCGAAAATTATATTTTGTTTATATGCAAACATGAGTCTCAAAGAAAGAAAATTGAGACAAAACTATTTTACCTATTTGGTAACATTTGAAACCTAAAAAACATGAAATATATATCATAAAATGGATTATTAAATAAACATAAATATAATTATAAGAGACACATAATTTATTAATGATCAGTACATACACCACACAAAAGTAGTGAGTGGTGAATAGGTCATGTGTCTCATGAAAATAAAAGATAAATGAAATTCCAATATCAATGTGACATTTCTCTCTTCATAATCATACAAAAACATGTGTAATAACCTAGGTTTTGAGCTTTTAAGACTTTGATATTTTCTAGATGTTATTCCAGAGTAATGCGTTCAGATAGTGTGTGATTCTGAGCCACAATGCGGCCGAAATTAAATTTTAAGTGCGTTCACAGTAGATACGCCAAATAAACAGAAAAACACATAAACGGTTTATCAGATGGAAAAATGAGGGCACTGTTGAGTCCAGAGCATGTCGTTCACCCTATGAGGGGTGTAACTTTCATAGGCAACACCTTTCTATGGAAAACAAAACCAGGGGTGTTTTCGTAATTTAGAGGCCTCAAGCGTAAACATTATAACTTCTGAATGGAGGCTCTGATTAAAAATTTAAGACCACCGTTTTGCTCAAAATGTAGATTTTACCCAAGGAGCAGCTTAACCTTGAGCCCGTCGAGAGTTATGGTGATGTCCTACTAGTGGTTGTTTAAAATTAATTAATTATGTTTCCCTACTAAAACACATCCACCCACCCCCTTCGTCCCCTATAGCATCTCCCTGGTAGAAGCTCTCCCAAAAAAGGACCTACTCCTTCTTCAAGTTCTTCTCCCCAACTCTCCATGGTGGTTGCGGCTCTGGAAGATTTTTTATGAAGCGACAGTCTATTCCCTACGAGGTAGGGTCGTTACGTTTCCGTTTTAAATTTCCATATCATATTTGAACAGAATTTATAAAGTAGAAATGCTGTTTAATTATCGAGAAAAGGCCATATTTGATTATGGATAGATCTTATATTTCCAATGATTCTTTCAGATAAATATTTTGAGTCCCAGGGTGTCTGGGGTGACCCCAGGAATATTTTCGGTCAAAACCCATTTTTTCGGTGGTTCCGGGATGGTTCGGCGCCACCATGCGGCGGTCAGGCGGGCGACGAGGGCGGCCTGGGCTCCCCAGGTGGTGGCGCGAGCTCCCTTCGCGGTAGCTCGACTCTTTGGCGGTCGGCGCGGGTGAGTGGGACAAAGTCCCGGCGGTACGGTCCGCTGGGGAGGGCGTGCGGGCCAGCATCGCCGGTTGGCATGCGGTGCGAGACCGGGGTCGTCGCGACCCCGAGAGCATACTGAGACCCATGAAACGTGGGTCTCAGGGAAAAGATCCAGACTAGCTTATGCCAGTGAAGGTGAAGTGGTGCGGTCTTTGTGGTGAACCGTCGGTCATGGTGGACCGGGTGGTCTGGGTGGCCGAGTAGCGGATTGTCGGTCTAAAAGGGGTGGACCGACCGAACCTGTCCGGCCCACCCTGTCTCCGTCCGTCGGCGTTAAAACGCATATAACATGCGAACTGATTGTCAAATTTGTGTTCTGTCTGTGAAAACATGATCCTCAGATTGAGACAGTGGTTTTGAGATGGTCTCGGGGATTTATAATTCCTAAGACGAGGGCTCGGTGGCGCGACACGCCAGTTAAGTGTTTCTTATCTCCTTGCCGGGATTTTTGTTTCAGATGGAGCGAGTAAATTAGAAGTCCATTTTAATCACCGTTTGTGGAATTGTGACCCTAGAGTAATGTAGAAGTATTCTTGGGTGGTTTCAGGAGATGAAGCTGGAGTTGAGGAGTGGGTCCCATGGGACGTCTTTTAAGCTGTGTGCAGCGTTTGCGACTTTTTCATCAGACGTTTGTTCGTAACGAATGAGTAGTCGATTTGGAATGTTTTTCCGAGAGCATCATGATGGATCAGTTCGCCCAACCTTTTTCATGACCATGTTTTGGGCCCCACGAGACGCCTTATGGTCATAAAGCGGTGTTGAATAACATTTTCGTCGGGAGTCCGCTTTAAGCGAGTAAATAGGCTATCCCGTGTGTTTTTTATCAAGGATTGCAGAGGTGAAATTTGTTTGGGCATGCAAAACATTATTCAAGATCTCATTAAATATGAAAACATGAAAGGGTGTTGGTAAGAGTTTCTTTTTACGCACTCTGAACCAACGCACGGTAGCAATGTTAGTGACACCCAGTGATGGAATGGGCAGTGCAGAGTTACCAGACTAGCCTCGGGATGACCCTCTATTGGGGTTGAGCAGTGGGTTACCCACCAGAGTATCAGGGCTTACCCTCCAGTGGGGTTGGGTAGTGGGTTACCCGTGGACCTCAGGTTTTCCCCTTCAGTGGGGTTGGGCATTGTGTTACCCATTGACTATAGGGTTTACCCTCCAGTGGGGCTAGGCAGTGGGTTACCCATTGACTTTAGGGTGTACCCATTAGTTAGGCTGGTCAGTGGGTTCCCCGACGACCTCTTAGGGTTTACCCTCCAGCTTGGTCGGGCAGTGGGTTACCCGACGATTTCTTTCACACTCATTCATTTATATGAGGCTAGTCAGTGACTTTTCACTATGATTGCTAGAGAGGGACCCTTGGTTGTACAGTTCAGCGATGAGACAACCATGATGTATGATAATTTTGGGCATCAGTGTTGGATCTCCTTAGAACTGTTGGTGACTTTTCATTGGTCGATATTGGAGATGGAGATCCCCTTACACACTCATTCGGGTTTCTTGTTGAGCATGTATATATATACACCCTACATTTTTTCCACTCCTTCGGTTCAGTTACTCTTCTTCTAGGAGGGGCGATGGTGTGTGGGGTATGCCACATGCTTTCTATGTCTAGCTCCTCTTATTTGGGCGAGTCGGTTTCCTTTCTCTTATTGGGTTGAGCTGCACTCTATTTTACTGTAATCTTTCAGTATTCTTTGTTCTATCTACTAGTCACCTCATTAGTACCTATATTTTTGATCCCTCGAGCTTTTGAGGCATCTTACCGAGTATCTTTATACTCACCCCTTATTGGGCTTTACCCGGACCTGGTGTGCCCTTGTAGACAACGGACAAGTTGATCGTGACTATGAAGGAGCGTAGAGGGCACAGGATCTCGGGCCGTGTACCAGGGTCTCCGTAGAGTTTTCAGTTGTGTGAATCTATAGTTCTTTACTTTTTGTTTACCTGTTGTCATGTTGTGGTAGCGTTCGGGTTGGGCGCATGGTTTTTCTTTTTTCTGTTCAGTTTCCTTGTCAGTACTGCTCAGCACTTTACTTATTCTATTTAGAAGTTGATGCATGACTGTCTTTGGGTTATAGTTGTTTGTCCTTTGGTTTTCTTTTTTTACTCTGCACTTCTACATCGAGTGGGCTCTATTTGTGTGTATAGGTACTTAGGTGAAGGCCTCCCCATGATCGTTACGCCTTCAGTGCTTGTTGCCAGCCCCTGGCCTATGGAGGTGGGCCTGGGGTTGTTGCGGCTCAAGACCGGTAGGGTTGGGCCATGACAATGTGGTATCAGAGCATGGTTCATTCCTTGGGCTGTTGTTAGGACACCCCTAAAAAGAAATTGATGGGATTTAGGTAAATAGTGTCGACGTTTCTCGATAGCAGTTCTCAGGCCAGGGAATCCAGTGATGGTACAGGAGGCCGACATATCCATTCACCAAGACCCGGAGAACCCGCTTATTGACTCGTCACGCTGAGACATTTTTGTAGGGAACTTTGGAACATGCATCCGATAGGATTGAGCCTTTGACTATAATTTTTGAGTCATATCCCTTTTGTGATTACTATTATATATATATTCTCATCTGATCATGGTAATCCATGATAATTCTCAGGATGCCCCCACGATAGTAGCCATCCAGGTTACCCTCTCCAGTTCGTGATGATGACATGGGGAGTGATGATTAATCAGTTCAGGGACCCTCATGTGACCACCTTCCACCCAGTATTTCACTATTAGCCCCTCCATCTAGAGGGCGATGGTTAGTATCGGCGGTACAGGATGAGGTTGAGCGCAGGCTGAGTGCGCTCTGAGACTTCCAGCATCAGCGACTCTAGAAGTTCCACGGGGACCCGGATCCCCATGTAGCAGAAGACTAGCTAGTGTCCGTGGACTACTTATTCAAGCTAGTACGGACAACAGTGGACAAGATAGTAGCTTTAGATGACCGCTTTTCCTTGGAACGGCCGGTCATTGGTGTGGGTTGGTTATGTAGACCCATGACGAGTTGTCTCTCATGTAGGATAGCTTCCAGCAGCTCTTCCGGAAGATATACTCCCACACATTTTTATTATCCATTTGAATTCAAAATCTTATGCAGAAGAAGAAAGGGGTGATTAATGTGGCACAATACTCTTCCCGGTTGACCGATCTGACACGCTACTCATAGGATATGTTCCATCATAGATACTTCCACGCGTGAATATTTAAGCAGGGTCTTCGTAGGGAGATTCATGATAGTGTAGTACCCCTGTGAATCCCTACCTATGTCGGGGTTCTAGTGTGGGTGCTTGTGATAGAGAGATTCTCGGCTAAGGGATGCCAGCTGGTAGGGACTAGCAGTGATCACTTTAGAGCAGAGTCTTCGGTAGCAGGCAGATGGCCGAGGGCAGTGCCTCAGTCGAGGAGACCCTTCCATTGGCAGACTCATGGGCAGGTTCATTCACCGTAGTGGCTCCGAAGAGCACCAGGGAAGTCAAAAGAGAGATGATGCTATGCTTGTGACGGACAGGGTCTCCTAGAATAGGACTGTCCGACAAGGCATACCAAGCAGCCGTGCCAGGCAGTGGGCACGCCACAATGGCAGAGATAGCACTGTGACCAAGGATCTCCTGGGAATGGACATGGTGGTCCTCAAGGAGGCGGCCCAGTCAGAGCGGCAGGACTCGGAGGTGGGGGATGGCGTTTCGAGGTCCTTCCACTGCCACCACCGGGCGTCCCACGCCAGGATTTGGGAGATGGTGGTAGGGTCGTGGGCATCTTCAGGCTATCGGTGTTCGTGACCCCCCAGCACATGATATGGTATGAGGTACGCTTTTTATTTACTCTACGCTTAATTAGGTACTAGTAGACATAGGCTTTAGCCACTCTTTTATATCACTACTTTTGGTACGGGAGTTGGAGATCCCATTAGAGGTGCTGACACCTAGGCTTAGCCTCGAGTTTCCTATAAGAAGCGCCTCGTTAGTGACCTTTGTTTAAAGATAGTGTGAACTATCATTCGGAAGAGACAGATTCACCTAGGACCTACTGGTCCTCACGATGGAACCATATGAAGTCATCCTAGGCATGGATTGGCTTTTTATGATTCACGCACAGATCGACTGTCGTTGCAGATGAGTCAGAAGTGAGCATTATGATTGGATGAGTTTCACCATCCTTAGTGAGAGACACCTCGTGGAAGAGTAGATGAGTATTGTGAGCAAGAGACCATGGTATTTTCTCACTAGTTGGTGACCATGTCTCTCGGAGCAGCAGACGCTATAGGCACCTGGATCCCTACCGCTGTAGAGGATTATATGGATGTTTCTCCAGAAGATATCCTGGGTCTACCTCCGAGGTGAGAGATGGAGTTCTGCATTAACTTGCATCCGAGGACTGCCCAGATATCATGTGAAGCATATTTAATGGCAACCACAGAGCTTAGGGAGCTACAAATTCATTTGGAAGACCTTCATGTGAATGGAATCATCAGGCCGAGTGTGTCCCCTTAGGTATCTCTGGTTTTGTTTGTGAAAAAGGAAGATGGGAGTATGTGGATTTGTGTGGATTATCGTCGCCTGAATCAAGTCAAGATAAAGAAAAATTACCCTTTATCGAGTATCGATTACCTCTTCGACCAGTTGAGATGTGCAAAGTGGTTCCCCAAGATTGATCTTCGATCCCACTACCACCAATTGTGATTTCGTGAGGCTGACATCTCGAAGTTGGATTTACGTTGTCGTTATGGGAATTATGCATTTCTGGTGATTCCATTTGGTGTAACAAATTCCCTCACCATTTTCATGGTTTGATGAAACAGGTATTCAAGCTGTACTTGGACCAGTTTGTGGTTGTATTTATTGACGACATACTCATCTACACTGCGATAGAGGAGGAGCACACAGAGCATTTGAGGATGGTCCGAGATGTACTTTGGGAGAACGGGTTGTATGGGAAGCTCTCGAAGTGTCATTTCAATATTCATGAGGTTCACTTTCCGGGGCATGGAATTTCGGAACAGGTTTTAGCCGTAGATCCTTCAATGATAAAGGCAGTTCTTTCTTGGGATCCACACAAGAATGAATCTGAGGTGCAGAGCTTCCTTGGTTTGATAGGGGACTACAAGAGGTTCATGGAACATTTCTCCATGATTTCTACCCCTTTGACTACATTGACAAGGAAGGGACGACCTTCCACCTGGATTGGAAAGTGCTAGAAGGCCTTTGAGGAGTTGAGGTAGAGGCTAACTTGTGCACCAGTGTTGAGGCTCCCAGAGGAGGGCATTGAGTTCATGGTATACTACGACACTTCATGAGTTTGGCTCGGGTGTGTGCTGATGCATCAGTGGTCAATGATTGCATATGGGTCGAGTGAGTTGAGGCCCCATGAGTAGAATTATGCGAATCATGATTTATAGCTAGCAGTGGTGGTCATTGCCTTGAGGTTATGGAGACTCTACCTTCTAGGTGAGCATTTTGTGGCCTACACAAAAAACCAGAGCCTCTAATACATCTTCACTCAGAAGGATCTGAATATAAGGCAGATGCACTGGCTGGAGTTCTTACAGGACTATAATTTCAAGATAGTCTACACTCAATGGAAGGGAAATGTAGTAGGAGATAGCCTTATCAGGAAGACCGAGGCTCGTCTAGTGCGGGGAGCTTCAGAGTAGTTGGAATCTCTACAACTGACCATGGTGGATCGGGAGGGTATGGCTTTTCTGAATTTGATGATGTTGAATCCTTCGCTCCATGAGCGTGTGAGAGAGTCGCGGATGGGGGATATCGACAGCGAGGTTCTTCGTGATCATATATCCATGGGAGACACACCCTATGGGTATTCTAAAGGAGGGAACCATGAGATCCTGTTCAAGGGGAAAGTTGTAGTACCAGTGGAGATGTGGGAGGATGTGAAGCAGGAATTCGATACTTCTCCCTTAGTTGTTCATCCCTGTGTGGGGAAGATGTACAGAGACCTTCTGCTACAGTTTTGGTGGTCTGGAATGAAGTGGAGTGTCTCTGAGTTAGTTTCTCAGTGTACTACCTATCAGCAGGTGAAGGCAGAGCATCAGGTTCTGGCAGGGTTGTTGCATCCCCTTGATATCCAGGAGTGGAAGTGGGATGGAATATCTTAGGTCTTTGTCACAGGGCTTCTACGCACAACAAAGGGCCATGATTCCATTTGGTTGATAGTGGACTGACTCATGAAGTCGGCGCACTTCCTTGCCATCAGGGAGTAGAGGTCAGTGGAGAGTGTAGGGCAACTGTACGTTTGGGAGATCGTCCGCCATAATGGAGTACCCTTAATGATCATCTCCGACCGTGGCATGTGGTTTACATTGAGATTGAGGCGAGTCCTGTAGGAGGAATTCAGGACTAAACTGCGGATGAGTATAGCTTTTCACCCCCAGACAGACGGGCAGACCCAATGCACTATTCATGTGTTAGAGGCTATGCTCAGGGCGTGCATGTTAGACTTTAGCCTAAGCTAAGAGGATCGCCTTCTCATAGTGGTGATTGCGTATAACAATAGTTAACACTCTACTATAATAATGGGTCCTTTTGAATCCCTCTATAGGAGACGCTGAAGTTCACCGTTATGATGGACGGAGGTTGGAGAGACCTCCCTCATTGGCCCAAAGTTGGTGCAGGTGAGGACATAGAAGGTTCAGGTCATTCGTGAGAGGATGAGGATGGCTCAGAGCAGACATAAGTCCTATAAAGACCATCGTCACAGGCCTCTGGAGTTTGAGAAGGGGGCCATGTCTTTTTGAGAGTCACCCCACAACGTGGAACATGGTGGTTCGGCCGGGGAGGCAATCTGTCCCTGAGGTTCATCGAGAATTTTGAGATCGCGCGCAATGTTTGCGAGGTTACCTATTGTCTTTCTCTACCCCAACTGCCAAAGAGAGTGCATAATGTCTTCCATGTGTCATAGCTAAGGTAATACTTGCATGACCTCACACATGTCATCAACAAGGTACAGTTGGAAATTGAGGATGTAGCAACCTTTGCAGAGAACTTGGTGGCGATTGAGGACCAGCAGAAGTAGACTTTGTGTGGATGGACCATTCCTTTGTTTTGAGTGTTGTGGCAGCACATGAGGGTGTAGAAGAGCACCTGGGAATGGGAGAGCCAGACATGGGCTCTGTACCCTGAGATGTTTTTGTAGTTTTGTTTTTTAGGGATGAAAAACATGAAGGAGGGAATGATGTATGAACTTGGGTTTTGATCATGTAAGGCTTTGAAATTTTCTAGATGTTATTCCAGAGCAGGGCATTCAGACAGTGTGTGATTCAGAGCCTCGGTGTGGATGAAATTATATTTTAAGTGTGGTCACACTAGACACATCAAATAAGAAGAATAAACCATAAACGGTTGTTCAGATGGGAAAACGGAGGGTAGCTTTGATTCTATAGCGTGTTTTCTTACCCTAGGCGGGGTGTACCTTTCGCGGGCGTGACCCTTCTGTGAAAAAGTCCACCAGGGGCATTTTCATAATTTAGTGGCCTCAGGTGTAAACTTTATAACTTCTGAACGGAGGCTCGAATTAAAATTTTGAGACCACCATTGCGCTCAGAACGTGGATTTTACCCTAGGAGAGGCTTAACCTCGACCCCGTCGAGAGTTCGGGTGTGGGCCTACTACTGGGTGATTAAAATTAATTAATTAAGATTCCCCACTTAAACACATCCACCCCCTCTCCCCTTCTTCCCACTTAGTATCTCCTTGGCAAAAGATCTCCCAACAAAGCACCTCCACCTTCTTCATGCTTCTATCCCCACCTCTCCATGGGGGTTGCGGCTCCGGCGGATCATTTGTGAAGCGACGCGCTAGGCCCTGTGAGGTAGGGTCACTGATTTTTCGTTTTATATTCCTGCATCCACTTTGAACATAATTTATGGCATCGAAATGATGTTTAGTTATCATGTGAAGGACATATTTGAGTAGATCTTGATCTGAGATTTGCAACAATTCTTTTAGATCAAATGTTCGAGTCCTGGGGTGTCCAGGGTGACCCTGGGAATATTTCAGGCCAAAACCCCTATTTTCTGGTGGTTCCATGGTGGTCCAGCTGCTCTGCACGGCGGTCTGATGACTCCATGTGGTAGTCTGGCGGTTCTGTGTGGTGGTCTGGTGGTCGAAGATAGTGGTGCGGGCTCCCCAGTGGGCGGAACGGGCACCCGAGGTGGCGGCGTGGTTCATCGGTAGTTGGTGCGGGCGAGCAGGATAGTGTCCTTGTAAAGACCCTTAAATTTCAAGGACGTTTTTTTCTTAATTTTCTTTGGAATTTTACAAGAATGCAGTTTCTGACGGCACCTGATTCCGAGGCCCGGTGTGCCCGGAATCATTTTTAGAAGTTTGGCTCGGGTACGTTTAGTGAACGAACGAGCGGGTTTTTCTAACTTTTCAACCGGTGCCCGGAATCGAATTCTGAGGGCACCGATGAAATCACAGTGCATGTATTCGCCTAGAAACACCTCTTCCGGAGTTGCGTTTGCTCGGGTGTGGTTTTTAATTTTCGGGCTTAAGGTTAAGAAATAAAATAATTTTACGAAAACTTTATTTTATTTCACTTAAGCGACTTGGAAGCCACTTGAATCCACTTAAAGACGGCTTAAACTGAGTTGAACCGGATAGGGTACTATCCAGAAATATCCTACCCTCTTGGTAGGATATTTGTGAGGTGAGGCCCGCACGAGCCCTGCCGTTTCTTTCTGCTAAGTAACGTACCCGCGAAAACCCTTCATTATTAAAGTCAACTGACGCGTTTTCTTAAATTCTTAACAGACCATTTAATTGGGCGGTTTATTTTGTGAATTAAATGAGCTGTTACTTTCATTGAATTAATACAACGAATTGATGGGTCGTTACTTACCATTTTCGTTTGTTGGCGTAATAATAAAATAAGACCAACAAGTCTTTTTATAGGATTACTGGTTGAGAGGTTTGACAGGGTCCTCGTGCCTTTATCCTTCTTCACGAAGAACGCGAAGAACGCGAAGAACGCGAAGAACGCCGGCCTCCGATGAAGAACGCCAAACCCGGAAATCGACGACGCGACACCGTGTTCTGCGACGCCGACGTTCCCTTCCGGCAACGATCTTCTGCGACGTCTCTTCCTCCGCAACGGATCTTCGATCAGCTGCTTGAGGTAAGAGTCTCAGATTTTCTTTTTAATCTCCTTTGTGGTTTTTACCAAAACACGGATTTAATTATTTAGTTAAATTAAATCTATTGTTTCATGGTCCGTTGAGTTCGCCGACTCAACGCCGGTTTCCGCGACGACGCGACGCCCTTCCGCGATGACGCGATGATCCCCTCCTTCCGCAACGAGCAATTTCGTGAAGAGCGTGCGTACGACGAGGACTACGAGGTAGGGGTTTTTGTGATTAATTTCCTTTTTTCCCCGTGATCGTTCCTTTTAAAAGTAAAGAACCCGGACATAAGAATAATTTTATTCCATTAAAATTGTCGATTCATATGTTGAATTTTGTTTCTCCTGTTGTTTATCACTAACGCGGAGGGTGCGGGCCAAACGAACACGGCCCGACGACCCTCCGTCGTTCTTCTTTATTGTGTGGTTTGACGCGTGACGACGGAACATGCCACAACGGAGGTTTGATGGTTCCGCAGTGAAGAGCGAGTCCCTGGAGGAGGATCGGCGCAGACGGGAACAAAATCGGACCACCGGAGCGACTCCGGTGGCCCATGGAAGCCGGCGGCGGCACGGGTCGCCGGCGCGACGGCGTCAGCAGCCGGGAGCGGCGGCGCCCCAGCGCGCCGCCGGACAAGGCCGCCGAGGCAGAAGCCGTGGCGGCGGCACTCGCAGACACGCGACCGCGCGGGTCCGGCGCGCGCGGGACGCGGCTGAAGCCGCGTCCGATTGTCCAGAGCAACACCCCGCTGGTGCCGCGGGGTTGTCACGCGGGGGCGGCGGCTCCCCCCCGTGTCGCTCGGCTGACCAGGGCGACACCCCGCGGGTGCCGTGGGGGTGTCACGCGGGGGTGGCGGCTCCCCCCCCCCCCCCGCGTCGCGCGGCCGCTCGGCCGAGCCGAGCCGGGCTGGCCGAGCCGAGCCGGGCTGGCCGAGCCAGGCCTGTCCGACCGGGTCGGACAAGGTTGACCCGGTTCGGCCGACCCAGGGGGGGGGGGGGGGGGGTCGGGCCGGCTCGGCCCGGGCCCGGACCCCCCGTCTTTGGACGGTTTTCGTTCAAATACCCATAACTTGAGCTACGGTCCTCCGAACGACGCGCCATCAACGGATACGCAATCCTTGGATCGAGACGGTCGTTTTGGTATATCGCACTCAGAGTTTCGGAATACTTTGGGTTCGGCCGGTTTGGTTCGTACACGAAACCAACCGGGCCCTAGAAGCGGAAACGCTCATATCTTGAGCTACGGACGTCCGATTGACGTACCGTCAGCTTTGTTGAGTTCCTCTATGTGAGACGGATCTTTTGGTATACTCCGCCTGAGGTTCGGACGCAGGTGGGGTACGTTCGGGTTGGTTTTTCCTTAAAAACCATTCGGGCCCCTGAGACGAAAAAGCCAATAACTCTCAGACCGGGCGTCCGATTGACGCGCCGTCTGCGACGTTGAGTTCCTGTTGACGATACGGAAATTTTGGATACATCAACTTCGGACTTTGTGACAGTTGATGTATCGGACTCTCGGCTCGCGGAGCGGACCCTCCAGAATGAGCTTACTGTGTGCGGGAACCCTAGAGCTGGCTGCGGCTGCTCTTCGACAACGATGACCGTGCAGAGATCCTCAGTGGACTGCAGCGACGACTGTGCAGAGATCCTGAGTGGACTGCGGCGACGACTATGCAGAGATCCTCAGTGGACTGCGACCACTACAACCCTCAACGATCCTACGTGGATCAGTGCTACAGGTCCTGTGTGGGGCCGATCCTGTGTGGGTCTGATCCTGTGTGGGTCAGCCCTCAGCGGTTCTGTGTGAGCCAGTGCCTACAGTTCCTGTGTGGGCCCGATCCTGTGTGGGTCTTTGCGGGGGTTAGTTACCTATCGATCCTTTGTGGGTCCGACGACTTAGATGGATCAGTGATCATCTTTATCATCATCCGAAGAAGTATACCTGTGTGAGATGAATCTTGTGTTACTCTCATTTGTGGATTGTGTTGAGCTATCCTGTGTGTATTTACTGTTTACTCTCCTTGTGGATTGTGTTGAGCTATCCTGTGTGCATTTACTGTTTACTCTCCTTTGTGGATTGTGTTGAGCTATCCTGTGTGGGTATACGTTTGCTTCCCTATGTGGACTGGGTTGTGCTTGGGCTCGGACGTTGGACCCGAACGGGAATTGATGACTTTGGTATATGTATGGGCATATACCTAAGCTGTGTCAGATGTTACTTCGTGATTGTATCTTTCCTTTGTGGTTTATCCTTTGTGGATTTCGGGAGACCTTCGGGGGTATTGGGGTCCCTACTGAGTAGCTTATACTCACCCATGCACGGGCTATGCCCGCACTTCGTGGTGTTGGTTGCAGACGACGGACAGTGGTGATCGTGGTGGAGGCTTGCAGGAGCAGGACGGTACTTGGAGGTGGACCACTGGGCGGGACGTACTCGGAGCGGTCAAGTGGACCCGAGGAGCAGTGGAGGCTATCTGTACCCACCCTTCAGGTGGGACTTCCATAGGACGGCTCGACGCTGCGGCTTTTCTTTCAGTTTCTGTTTTTCATTTCAGTTGTACTTTACAGTTGGGCTTGAATTTCCGGCCCCTTTTACTTTCAGCAAAGCTTGTTATAGTTTTTACTTAGTGTTTACTTTTCCGCTTGCTTACTCTGTGGTGCTTGTTTACTTTTCAAAGGCAATGCCTTCCCTTTTTTTGGGATTTACGCCTTGCTGCTAGTCGCCTGCCCATGACCTATGGAAGGCGGGCTTGGGGTAGTCACGGCACGGGTCCCGAGGATGGGTCGTGACAAATTGGTATCAGAGGTGGTCGGTTCTACCGCAGACTCTGATCTTTCTTCTATGTGAAGCAATAGTGTTTAGCGTATTGGGAGTGGTTATCAGTCCAGGGAGTCCAGTGTTGGTGCGGCGGCCGACGTATCCGTACACCGGGACCCTAACTTCTGATTTCCGACTTAATGCACGAAAACATTGATTGCATGTGTGTTTCAAGTTTTCTTTGTGATTACTTGTGTCAGCTCACCAGGTATTCTGTTCTAACCGTGTGCACTTGTTTCCTTTTCAGGATGGCCCCACGATGGTAGCCAGCTAGGGTTCTGAGAGTGGAGCGCGACGACAGCCCACCGAGCGACGAGGCCTCGGTACAGGGCCCGTTGACAGTAGAGGCACCAGCGGTACCTTTACCCGCCGAGCCCCCGATGCTTCCAGCGCCGATTGCTGATGATGCACGTCGCCTCGGAGCTCTGCACGAGTTCCAGCACCAGAGACCACCCAGGTTCCGTGGGGATACAGACCCCCAGGCAACCAAGGACTGGCTGGAGGCGGTCATCCGAGTTTTTAGGCTAGTGAGGACACCAGCAGACCTCATGGTGATCCTCGCGACGAGCCTACTGCACACAGCAGCAGGACGATGGTGGAGCTTGATGCTCTAGGTACACGATGAGGCCTCCCTCATCTGGACGGACTTCGAGAGCCTCTTCCGATCAGAGTTCGTCTAGGAAACCCTCCGTGCGGTGTGCATTCAGAAGCTTCTTCAGTTGCGGCAGGGCAGCTTGACGGTCGCCCAGTACGCAGCGAGGTTCACCGACCTTTCTCGCTACTCGACAGACATGGTACGAGACCCCTTCTTTTGGGCCCGGACCTTCGAGCAGCGTTTGAGACACGAGATCAGGGCATCGCTGATCTCCCTCAGCATCCCGACCCAGGAAGGAGTGCTGGAGCGAGCCCTTCTGATCGAGAGCTTTCTGGCTGAGTCCACAGCGAGACCTACCGTAGGGTGCCAGGTAGCAGAGTCTTCGGCAGCTGGTAGCCGACGGATAACTCAGGGTTCCAGGCAGACCATACCTTCCAGCATACGACCTCGGGACACTGGCTCAGCAGTGCGGGGCACACAGCGCGGAGCCAGTCTTCCGAGAGGCAGGCAGTGCTACGCGTGCGGCGGGCAGGGCCACATGGCTCGTGACTGCCTTACCCGTCGTACCGAGGAGCAACAGACGGTTGAGGGGCCACCCAGGCATAGGCAGAGGGTCGACCGTGGCGGTCCGCAGGGAGGAGGCGGACGAGGCAGAGGAGCTGGCTGAGCAGCAGGTGGTGGGAGACGCTTTGAGGCTCTGCCACCACCACCACCAGGAGGTCCGCCCCGACTATAGGGAGCTGGTGGGCAGAGACAGGCTCAGCTCCAGGCAGTGGAGGCCTACGACCACGGAGCGCCAGGGATGATTCGAGGTACGATATGTGTCTATTCTACCCTTGCTGCAGTTCTTATAGACACAGGAGTGAGTCACTCTTTCATAACCACTACCTTTGTTCGGAGCTCAGAGATTCCGACAGAGCCGTTGGCTCGATCCTTACGGCTAGAGACTCCTACGGGAGAAGACTCAACGAATACGCACTGGTGATGGAAGTGTGAGCTTACTCTAGGAGGCGAGATCTTCGGCTGGGATCTTCTTGTAGCGGCATCGAGGCCTTACGACGTCATCTTGGGCATGGATTGGTTATCTATGGTCCATGCACAGATTGACTGCATTAGGCACAAGGTGCGATGTGTGTGCACCGATGGGAGCTGGTCCACCTTCACCAGCGAGAAGGGAGCCTTTGCAGCACATGATGGACTATCATAGAGGAGAGGTCATCCCATCACTCATCAGCTGGCTACCCTCATCCTTGGAGCAGTTGATGTGCGGAGTCCTGGTTTTCCTGCAGTGGTGGATCAGTATGCAGATGTCTTCCCGTACGACGTTCCAGGGCTACCTCCTCGCGGAGAGGTAGACTTTTATATTGATATGTACCCCGGGACAACCCCGATATCCACTCCAGCATATCGGATGGCCCCCTCCGAGATTCTAGAGCTACGGGTACAGTTTGAGGACTTGCACGGCAAGGGGTTCATCCGAACCAGTGTTTCACCATGGGCTTCGCCGATTTTGTTCGCCAAGAAGGCAGACGAGAGCTTGCGACTGTGTGTCGATTATCGTCACCTGAACCAGGTGACAGTGAGGAACAATTATCTGCTACCGAGGATTGATGACCTCTTCGATCAGGTCAAGGAAGCATGGTGGTTCTTGAAGATAGACCTCAGGTCAGGCTATCATCAGCTCAGAGTTCGAGACGAGGATGTGCAGAATATGGCCTTCAGGTGTCGTTACGGCCACTATGATTTCTTGGTTATGCCTTTCGGTGTAACCAATGCTCCAGCAGTGTTCATGAGCCTCATGAACAGGATCTTCCAGCCATACCTCAATCGATTTGTCGTGGTCCTCATCGACGGCATTTTAGTTTACTCGAACATGGAGGAGGAGCAAGCCTACCACTTGCGGGTTGTACTAGACACACTCCGAGAGCACCAGCTTTATGGAAAGCTCTCGAAGTGCCAGTTATGGTTACATGAGATCCACTTCTTGGGGCACATCATTTCTGAGGCGGGAGTTGCAGTGGATCCCGCGAAGATCGAGGCAGTGCTAGTTGGGGAGCCACCCAAGAGCGTGACGGAGGTGCGGAGTTTCTTGGGTCTAGCCGGATACTATAGGAGATTTGTGACGGACTTCTCCAGAGTTGCGGCGCACCTCTCAGCTTTGAAAAAGAAGGGGAAACCCATTTTGTGGTCAGATAGATGTCAGCAGAGCTTCCAGGAGTTGAGACAGAGATTGACCAGCGCACCTATCTTGAGGTTGGCTGAGGAGGGAGTTGGATACGTAGTCTACTGCGATGCATCAGGGACCGGACTCGGGAGAGTCCTGATGCAAGAGAGGGCCGTGATGTAAAGACCCGTAAAATTCATGGGAAATTTTTTCTTAATTTTCTTTAGAATTTTACAAGAGTGCGGTTTCAGACGGCACCTGATTCCGAGGTCCGGAGTGCCCGGAATTAATTTCTGAAGTTTGGCTCGGGTACGTTCAGTGAACGAACGAGCGGGTATTTCTAACTTTTGATCTGGTGCTCGGAATTGAAATCCGAGGGCACCGATGAACTCGCAGCGCCGATATTCGCTTAAAGAGACCTTTTCGGGAGTTGCGTTTGTTGCGGGTTGAAAGTTAGTTTTGGGGTTTTTTTTAGTTTGAGTTAAATAAAATTTGTATAGAACAAATTTTATTATAACTTGTTAAAAACCTACCAAAGGGGGTTGGAAGTGGGGCCCACACCAACTTAACCTCCCTTGGGAGGATTAAGTGTGGTGGGGCCCACACGAACCCCCACCTTTTCAACTCGCCTCTCTCCCTCTTAATGGCTTGACAAGTTAACTTCTATTTAATTATACAATTCATGTATATTAAATAAGTGAGTTAATTTTGGAGTTATCCATTTTGAATTTCAAACCTTTGAAATTCTAGTGTGTTATGTGATAATAAAATAAGATGTTGTCTTATTTTATTTTTGGTTGAATGGTTTGTCTTCTTGAGAGGTGGAGAGCATCATTTTCTTCTTCTTCTTCATCTCTGACGAAGATCACGAAGAACGCTCAACTTCAACGAAGAACGCAAAGAACGCCGTTCTTCAACGAAGAACTTCTTCGCCGAAGAACACGGTCTTTCCGCGACGCCATATCCGCGACGTGACGTTCTTCTTCCGCATCATCTTTTCCGCGACGAACGCCATCGACAATGACTCTTCCTCCGACGTCAAAGGAATCGACACCGATATTCCACGACTCCGTCAACGTGTGACTATCAAGGTAAGGGTTCTTGAGTTCGTTGTTTCCTTTTTATTTGACTTTCCTCGAGACTTGACGTAGAACGCTCAAGTTCCGACGAAGAACGCCGCTCCGCTCTTCTTCGTCTTCGGTGTCAACGAGAGAGAACACCGCACCTTCCTCGGACAACCTACGTCGGCGTACAAGGATTCGCCAACGACGTGCCTCTTCGGACGCGCCTCTTCGTCGTTGAATTTGACGAACGACGACCGCGTCGCCCGACCTCCGCGACGTCGTCTTCCGCGGAACGTAGAACAATCTTCGAACCTTATACCAAGGTAGGGGTTGTTGTTTAATTCTTTAATTATTCCATTTCTTGCTCGTGGATCGCATGTCTACGTGAGGCTTTGAAATAATTTATTTAAGTGTTATAGTTAACGCGAGGGGGGCCGGACTGCACGAACACGGCCGAACCCCCCCTCCATCGTTCTTGTTTAATTCTTGCGGTGGAAGCAAAGTGGCGTTGTGCCGTCGCACCACGCGGATTACCGTACGTTTATTTTTACGCGGCGCCGTCGCGCCATGCCGGGGTAGAAACTTCAAGAATGCGACGCCGTCGCGCCGCGTTGAAAAGAATCAAAGCACGGCGAAGGGGCGCGGTGCCGTCACACCGCGCCGGATGATGAACGCCGCGGCCGGTTCCGGGCCGCGGCGGGACGAGGAGACCGCGGCCGGTTCCGGGCCGCGGCGGAAGAGAAGACCGGCGGCCGGGCCGCCGGCGTCGGAAGTCGAAGGCGGGACCGGAATTTCCAGTCCCGTTGGTAAAAACCGGCCGGCCAGCTGGCCGTCCGGATGACATAAAACCGGGGGAATAAATCCCCCGGCCGGTTCAACAAAACCCCCCTCTTAATGAGGGGGGCGGTTCTTTAAAGGAGGGGGGGGGGGCAGCAGCCCCCCGGTTCGTTTCCAGCAAGCCCCCCACGTGTGGGGGGGGGGGCGTTTTAATTTTTTTGGGCGCGGCATATAGCCGCGCCGTCCGTGAAGAAGCGGGGGCTGAGCCCCCCGCGTGCCACCCTCGTGCGGCGCCAGGCGCCCGCCGCCGCCGCCGCCGCCGCGCCACCGCGCCGACCCAGGGGGGGTCGGGCCGGGTCGGCCCGGACCCGGACCCCCCCGTTTCGAACCAGATTTGGTTTTTGGCCCATAACATGAGGCTCGGACCTCCGAATGACGAACCGTCTGCGGAAACGCGATCCTTGGATCGAGACGGTCGTTTCGATATATCGCACTGAAGGTTTCAGGTTACTTTGAGTTCGGCCGGGTTGGTTCGTTCACGAAACCAACCGGGCCTTCGGAGCGGAAACGCTCATATCTTGAGCCACGAACGTCCGATTGACGCGCCGTCAGTCGCGTTGCGTTCCTCTTAGTGAGACGGATCTTTTGGCATACTCCGCCCGAGGTTTGGACGCAGGTGGAGTACGGTCGGGTTGGTTTTGCCTTAAAAACCAACCGGGCCCCGGAGACGAAAAAGCCAATAACTCACAGACCGGGCGTCCGATTGACGCGCCGTCTGTTTCGTTGACTTCCTCTTGATGAGACAGAACTTTTGACATACTCCGCCTGAGTTTTGGATGCAGTCAGAGTATGGCCGGGTTGGATTGTACCCGAAATCCAACCGGGCCCCTGGAACGGGAAAGCTGATATCTTTCAGACAGGACGTCCATTTGACGAACCGTAAGCGGCGTTGGTGTTTACGTTTAGTAACGGTCCCTATGAGTATACCCTATGGGAGTTCGGGGTACAGTTGAGATACGGCCGGGATTGGTTCGCACTCGAAACCAACCGGGCCCCTGGGACGAAAAGGCTAATAACTCACAGACCGGGCGTCCGATCGACGCGCCGTCTGTTGCGTTGAGACCCCTGTGACGAGACGGACTTTTGAGATACTTCTTTGCGGGACTTTGTGATACTTGGAGTATCGACCAGTAGCTCGTGGAGCGGACCCTCCCGGAGACGAGCGTGCAGAGTACGGAGACCGTGTAGCCGGCTGAGACCTGACGACTGCTTGACCGACTCGACTTGGAGTGAGTCGACTAGCCCAGTGGACGGAGCGCCCGATATTTGGCGGCAGACCCACGGCGGACGGAGCGCCTGGTAGTTGGCAGCAGACCCGCGGTACTCGACAGGAGGAGTACCTCAGTAGGCTATCTGGGTAGCGCCCGGTATTTGGCAGCAGACCCTCAGCGGACGGAGCGCCTGGTAGTTGGCAGCAGACCCACAGTACTCGACAGGAGGAGTACTTCAGCAGTCTTAGGTTAGTGAGCGGCGGCCTCGGAGTCGTGACAGGACCACTGTACACTCTAGAGACGGAGCTCTTCAGCAGTTACGGTTTCGATAATGAAAATCCTGGTTTGAGCTGAGACTTTTGACCTTTGTGTTTCCTCATGATTGAGATGGGTTACTTGATAACTTAGGTATATGTATGGGCATATACCTGGGTAGTGGTTATCCGTTGATCTCATGATCCTTGTGTTTCCTCATGACTGAGATGGGTTACTTGATAACTTAGGTATATGTATGGACATATACCTAAGTAGTGTTTATCTGTTGTGATCTTCTTGTGGTTATCCTTGTTGGTTTTAGTGAGACCTTGAGGGTCTCGGGGTCCCTACTGAGTATCGTTATACTCACCCCTGCACGGGCTATGCCCGCACCTCGTTGTGTTGGTTGCAGACGACGGCCAGTACTGGCAGAGGCCGAGTGTTCGAGGACTGGACGGTACCTGGAGGTGTACTATACGACGAGGCGGTACCCAGAGGCAGGCCATTGGGCGGGACATACTCGGAGCAAACGGCGGGACCCGAGGAGCAGAGGAGCTATCTGTACCCACCCTTCAGGTGGGATTTCCAGTGGACAGCTCGGCGTAGCAGCTTTACTTTTCAGTTGCTGTTTTCCCTTTAGAGTTGTACTTTACAGTTGGGCTTGTATTTCCGGCCCCTTTTTACTTTCCGCACTTTTAGTTGTACTCTGTTTTTGCTTAGTGTTACTTTCCGCTTGCTTACTCTGTGGTGTTTGTTTACTTTACAAAGGCAATGCCTTCCCTTTTTTCCGGGATTTACGCCTTGGTGCTAGTCGCCAGCCCCTGGCCTATGGAAGGCGGGCTTGGGGTAGTCACAGCACGGACCCCGAGGGCGGGTCGTGACACGTGATTTCCTATGGATCACGTCAGTTTAGGATTCATGAGCAGAACTATGCTACCCATGACCTGGAGTTAGAAGCAGTGGTCTTCGCTCTGAAGACATGGCAGCACTATCTGATGGGCGAGCACTTTACAGTCTTTTCTGACCACCAGAGTCTCATGTACATCTTCTCTCAGAAGGACCTGAACCTGAGACAGCGGTGATGGCTCGAGTTCCTCCAGGACAATGACTTTGAGATAGTCTATACTCCTGGGAAGGGGAACGTGGTAGTCGATGCCCTCAGCAGGAGGACGGGCATCCAGCTACTTGGGGAGGCGACAGAGCAGCTGGCTTCTTTGCAGATATCCGTCGTGGATAGGGACGGAGTAGCCTTCCTTCAGTCTCTCACCGTCTCTCCTCCACTTCTACAACGGGTCAAAGAGGCTCAGCGTGGGGACGCTGACTGTGAGACACGACGTGCATAGATATCCTCGGGACAAGCACCTGATGGTTTCTCCCGTGGAGCAGAGCATGACGTCTTTTTCAGAGGACATACCTTGGTACCAGTCACTTTACGAGAGGAGGTGCTGAGAGAGTATCACACTTCTCCTTTGGCGGTACATCCTGGAGTGGCGAAGATGTACCAGGACCTCAGACGACAGCACTGGTGGCCGGGCTTGAAGAAGGTTGTGGCAGAGTTCGTATCCCGGTGCCTCAGCTGCCAGCAGGTGAAGGCAGAGCATCAGGTACCAGCAGGCTTGGTACATCCCTTGGAGGTCTCAGAGTGGAAGTGGGATGGGATATCTATGGACTTCGTGACTGGACTTCCATGCACTTCCAGAGGTCATGACTCCATTTGGGTGATTGTTGACTGACTCACCAAGTCGGCACACTTCTTATCCATCAGAGAGCAGGGCTCACTGGAGATCTTGGGGCGTCTCTACGTCCAAGAGATTGTACGGCTTCATGGTGTGCCATCGACTATCTTCTCCGATCAGGACAGTCTCTTTACTTCCCGGCTTTGGAAGGGGTTACAGGAGGCGTTCGGGACGCGGCTACGTTTGAGCACCACCTTTCACCCTCAGATGGATGGTCAGATGGAGAGGACCATTCAGACTCTCGAGGACATGCTCCGCGCATCTGTCCTTGACTTTGGTCGCAGCTGGGAGGACCACCTACCCTTGGTGGAGTTCACGTACAACAACAGCTACCACTCCACCATCGGTATGGCACCATAGGAGGCGTTGTACGGAAGGCCTTGCAGATATCCTTTGTGCTGGACAGACCCTGGGGAGTCAGCACTTGTGGGGCTAGAGATGGTCCGGGCCATGACAGAGAAGGTCCAGGTCATCCAAGAGTGGATGAGGACAGCTCAGAGCCGGTATAATTCATATGCTGACAGGAGGCGGAGGCCACTAGAGTTCGAGGATGGCGACCAGGTCTTCATGCGGGTCTCACCTCGACGTGGTTTGCGGAGATTTGGCCAAGGCGGCAAGTTGTCTCCATGCTTCATCGGAACCTTCCAGGTCCTCAGCAGGATTGGCGAGGTGGCTTATCGCCTGGCTCTACCACCTCAGTTGCACCGGGTACACAACGTCTTCCATGTATCTCAGCTGAGGAGATACGTGCACGACCCGACGCACATCATTGACTATGGGGAGCTAGACGTGGATGATGGGGCGACTTTTGTAGAGGTCCCGGTGGAGATAGAGGATCGACAGGAGCGGGTCCTACGTGGGTGATCGATTCCTCTTGTGCGCATCTTATGGCAGCACGGGAACCTCCAGGAGAGCACATGGGAGCGGGAGGCTCAGATGCGTGCTCAGTACCCACATTTGTTTCCCAAGTTTATGATGTATCTTTATGGGGACGTAAAGCCCTGAGGTGGGAGTAATGTAAAGACCCGTAAATTTCAAGGAAATTTTTTTCTTAATTTTCTTTGGAATTTTACAAGAACGCAGTTTCTGACGGCACCTGATTCCAAGGCCAAGTGTGCCCGGAATCATTTTCCGAAGTTTGGCTCAGGTATGTTCAGTGAACGAACGACCCGGTTTTTCTAACTTTTGAACCGGTGCCCGGAATCGAATTCTGAGGGCACCGATGAAATCGCAGTGCCGGTATTCGCCTAGAAATTCCTCTTCCGGAGTTGCGTTTGCTTGGGTGTGGTTTTTAGTTTTCGGTCTTAAGGTTAAGAAATAAAATAATTTTCCAACAACTTTATTTTATTTCACTTAAGCCACTTGGAAGCCACTTGAAGCCACTTAAAGATGGCTTAAACTGAGTTGAACTGGATAGGGTACTATCCAGAAATATTCTACCCTCTAGGTAGGATATTTGTGAGGTGGGGCCCACACGAGCCCCTCCATTTCTTTCCGCTAATTAACGCACCCGCAAAAAACCATCATTATGAAAGTCAACTGATGCGTTTTCTTAAATTCTTAACAGACCATTTAATTGGGCGGTTTATTTCGTGAATTAAATGAGCTGTTACTTTCGTTGAATTAATACAACTAATTGATGGGTCGTTACTTACCTTTTTCGTTTGTTGGCGTAATAATAAAATAAGGCCAACATGTCTTTTTGTACGATTATTGGTTGAGAGGTTTGACAGAGTCCTCGTGCCTTTATCCTTCTTCACGAAGAACGTGAAGAACGCAAAGAACGCGAAGAACGCCGGCCTCCGACGAAGAACGCCGAACTCGGAAATCGACGATGTGACATCGTGTTCTGCAACGCCGACGTTCCCTTCCTGCAACGATCTTCTGTGACGTCTCTTCCTCCACAACGGATCTTCGATCAGCTGCTTGAGGTAAGAGTCACATATTTTTTTTAATCTACTTTGTGGTTTTTACCAAAACACGGATTTAATTATTTAATTAAATTAAATCTGTTGTTTCATGGTCCGTTGAGTTTGCCGACTCAACCCCGGTTTCCGCGACGACGTGATGCCCTTCCGAGATGACATGACGATCCCCTCCTTCCGCGATGAGCAATTCCGCGAAGAGCGTGCGTACGACGACGACTACTAGGTAGGGGTTGTTGTGATTAATTTCCTTTTTTCCCCATGATCGTTCCTTTTAAATGTAAAGAACCCGGACATAAGAACAATTTTATTCCATTAAAATTGTCGATTCTTATGTTGAATTTTGTTTCTCCCGTTGTTTATCACTAACGCGGAGGGTACGGGCCAAATGAACACGGCCCGATGACCCTCCGCCGTTCTTAATTGTTTTACGGTTTGACGGGCGATGACGGAACGTGCCGCAACGGAGGTTTGATAGTTCCGTAGTGAAGAGCGAGTCCCGGGAGGAGCAACAGCGCAGACGGGAACAAAATCGGACCACCAGAGCAACTCTAATGGCCTGCGGAAGCCAGCGGCGGCACGGGTCACCGGCGCGGCGGCGCCCCAGCGCACCGCCAGACAAGGCCGCTGCGGCAAAAGCCGCGGCGGCGGCACTCGCGGACCCTCTGCCGCCCGGGTCCGGCGCGCGCGGGACGCGGCAAAAGCCGCGTCCGGTTGTCCAGAGCGACACCCCGCGGGTGCCGTGGGGTTGTCACGCGGGGGCAGTGGCTGCCCCCCGCGTTGCTCGACTGACCAGGGCGACACCCCGCGGGCGCCGCAGGGGTGTCGCGCGGGGGTGGCGGCTCCCCCCCGCGTCGCTCGGCCGCTCGGCCGAGCTGAGCCGGGCTGGCCGAGCCAGGCCTGTCCGACCGGCCGGGCCGTGTCCTGGCCGAGCCGGACCGTGTCCGACCGGGTCGGACCGGGTTGACCCGATTCGGCAGACCCAGGGGGGGTCGGGCCGGCTCGGCCCGGGCCCGGACCCCCCGTCTTTGGACGGTTTCGTTCAAATGCTCGTAACGTGAGCTACGGGCCTCCGAACGACATGCCGTCAGCGGCTACGCGATCCTTGGATCGAGACGGTCGTTTCGGTATATCGCACTCAAGGTTTCAGAATACTTTGGGTTCGGCCGGGTTTGTTCGTACGCAAAACCAACCGGGCCCTCGGAGCGGAAATGCTCATATCGTGAGCTACGAATGTCTGATTGACGTGCCGTCAGCTTTGTTGAGTTCCTCTAAGTGAGACGGATCTTTTGGAATACTCCGCCTGAGGTTTGGACGCAGGTGGAGTATGGTCGGGTTGGTTTTTCCTTAAAAACCAACTGGGCCCCTGAGACGAAAAGGCCAATAACTCTCAGACCGGGCGTCCAATTGACGCGCCGTCTGCAACGTTGAGTTCCTGTTGACGATATGGAACTTTTGGATACATCAACTTCGGACTTTGTGACAGTTGATGTATCGGACTCTCGGCTCGTGGACCGGACCCTCCCGAACGAGCTTGCTGTGTGCGGGAACCCTAGAGCTGGCTGCGACTGCTCTTCGACAGCGATGACCGTGTAGAGATCCTCAGTGGATTGCGGCGATGACTGTGAAGAGATCCTCAGTGGACTGCGCCGACGACTGTGCAGAGATCCTCAGTAGACTGCGATGACTACATCACTCAGCGATCCTACGTGGATCAGTGCTACAGGTCCTGTGTGGGTCCGATCCTGTGTGGGTCCGATCCTGTGTGGGTCAGCGCTCAGCAGTTCTGTGTGAGCCAGCGCCTACAGGTCCTGTGTGGGCCCGATCCTGTGTGGGTCTTTGCGGGGGTAAGTTACCTATCGATCCTTCGTGGGTCCGACGACATAGATGGATCAGTGATCATCTTTATCGTCATCCGAAAAAGTATACCTGTGTGAGCTGAATCTTGTGTTACTCTCCTTTGTGGATTGTGTTGAGCTATCCTGTGTGGATTTACTGTTTACTCTCCTTGTGGATTGTGTTGAGCTATCCTGTGTGGATTTACTGTTTACTCTCCTTTGTGGATTGTGTTGAGCTATCTTGTGTGGGTATACGTTTGCTTCCCTGTGTGGACTGGGTTGTGCTTGGGCTCAGACGTTGGAGCCGAACGAGAATTGATGACTTAGGTATATGTATGGGCATATACCTAAGCCGTGTCAGATGTTACTTTGTGATTGTATCTTTCCTTTGTGGTTTATCCTTTGTGGATTTCGGGAGACCTTCGGGGGTCTCGGGGTCCCTACTGAGTAGCTTATACTCACCCCTGCACGGGCTATGCCCGCACTTCGTGGTGTTGGTTGCAGACGACGGACAGCGCTGATCGTGGTGGAGGCTTGCAGATGTAGGACGGTACCTAGAGGTAGACCTCTAGGCGGGACGTACATGGAGCGGTCAGGTGGACCCGAGGAGCAGTGGAGGCTATCTGTACCCACCCTTCAGGTGGGACTTCCAGAGGATGGCTCGATGCTGCAGCTTTTCTTTCAGTTGTTGTTTTTCCTTTCAGTTCTACATTACAGTTGGGCTTGTATTTCCGGCCCTTTTTACTTTCAGCACAGCTTGTTACAGTTTTTACTTAGTGTTTACTTTTCCGCTTTCTTACTATGTGGTGCTTGTTTACTTTTCAAAGGTAATGCCTTCCCTTTTGTTGGGATTTACGCCTTGGTGGTACTCGCCAGCCCCTGGCCTATGGAAGGAGGGCTTGGGGTAGTCACAGCACAGGCCCTGAGGACGGGTCGTGATAGGCCCAACGGTCCGGGCCATGGGGGAGGGTGCACCGGTCGACATGCGGTGCGACACCGGGGTTGTCGCAACCCTGGGAGTAGACCGAGACCCACGAAATGCAGGTCTCATTGAAAAGATCCGTACCGGCATAAGCCATTCCTAGTGTAGCGGTGCAGCCCACGCGGTGAACCGCGGGCCACGGTGGACCGGGCGGCCGAGCCGCGGACCGCTGGTCTAAAAGGGGTGGACCTACCGAATCAGTCCAGCCCACTCTGTCTCAGTCCGTTTGCGTTAAAACACCTCTAACTTGCGAACCGAGTGTTAGATTCGTGTGCCATCTTTAGATATGCGATCCTCGTATCAAGATGGAGGTTTTGAGATGGTCTCGGGGATTTTTATTTCCTGAGATGGGGGCTCGGTGGTGCGACATGCCTGTTAAGTGTTACTTAGTTCCTCGCCATGATTCTTGTTTCTGATCACGCGAGCATTTACGGAGTCCATTTTTGGCACCGTCAGCGGCATTATGACCTTGGCGTTGTGACAAAGTAGTCTAGTGTGGTTTCTGGCATTGAAGCTAAAGTTGAGGCATTGGCCCCACATGCCGTGTTTTAAGCTGTGTGCAGCATTTTCTCCTTTCTCTTCAGATGTCCGTTCGGGATAAATGAATAGTCGATTTGGCGTTTTTTTTCGAGAGCATCATGATGGTGAAGTTATCCCGACCATTTTCGAGATCGAGGTGTGGGCCCCATGATACGTCTTATGGGGATAAAGCGGTGTTGAATATAATTTTTGTAGAGAGTCTGTTTCAAGCGAGTAAATAGTCTATCCAGTGTGTTTTTCCATGAGTATTTCAAAGTAGAAATCTTTTTGGGCATGCGGTGCCTCATTAAAGATCTCATTAAATGTGGAAACATGAAAGGGAGTTGGTCGGAGGTTCCTTTGATGCACTCTGAACCAACTAACGGTAGTGACGTTTGTGACACCCAGTGATGGAACGTGTAGTGCAGAGTTACGAACTGGCCCTGGGTTTACCCTCTAGTGGGGCTGGGCAGTGGGTTACCCACCGGAATATTAGGGATTACCCTCCAGCGGTGTTGGGTAGTGGGTTACCAGTTGACCTCAGGGTTTCCCATCCTGCGGGGCTGGACAGTGGGTTACCCATTGACCTTAGGGTTTACCATACAGAGGGGTTGGGCAGTGGGTTACTCGTTGACCTTAGGGTTTTTACCTCCAGCAAGGCTGAGCAGTTATTTACTCGATGACCTCTTAGGGTTTACCCTCCAGCTGGGCTGGGCAGTGGGTTACCCGATGACTTCTTTCAGACTCATCACTTTCTATAAGGCTAGTCAGTGACTATTTTATGTGATTTCCAGAGCGGGAACCTTGGTTGTATGGTTCCATGATGAGATATCCATGACGTGTAGGTTTTTTGGGCAACCGTGATGGATATCCTTGGAATTGTTGGCTACTTTTGTTGGAATGAACTTGGAGATGGAGATCCCCTTACACATTAGTTCTGTAACACCCTGAGATTTTTTGAAAAATATTCTTTTTAATTTCATTAATGTCTTGTGTCGTAAGATACACCAAAAAGAAATTGCACGACATGAATCCTTGACTTGCCTTTCATTACACGCAATCACAACCTTCCTCGATAGCGTGTGTAGTACGCAATACCGAGTTTCACTAAACAACGATATGCTATTAAAATATTATTAAAACTAGCCATTATGAATAATAATAACCACTTTTTGAAATTTTGTAAATTTTATTTTTCAAAATGGACTTCATTTTTGGATTTGGAATGTCGAAATTAGATTAGGGTGAAATTTTTGTACTTTTCGGATAAATTTCATATTCTGATGAATAGTGAAAATTATTAAATTTTAATTAAAAACAGCTTTTTTCATCAAAATAATTAATAGTGATAAGTTAGTAATTTGAGTGATTTTAAAGTATATTTAGAATATATTTTTACAATTTAATACAATTCTTTTCATTGGATGTAATTTCACATTTAAACTAGACATAAACAAGTGTCAATCTTTTGATAGTTATTATCTTTTAAAAACACGCTATTTGTTTTGACGACGGGAATTAATTTTTAAATTAGTTAAAGTAAATGATATGTATTGAATTTGGTAAAATAAACATCATTTTTTAATTCATAATATCAAATATAGCTTAGGCCTAATTTTTTTTATTTCTCTGGAAACTTTCATTTTTTGATGAATAGTGAAACCACTAAGTGGTAGTTAAAAAATTAAATTTTTCATAAAACTTAATTTTACCGCTTCTGTGGGTAGAATTTCAAAAATCCGAGAGACATAGTAGATGTCAGTAAGTAAAATGTGGTTCAATGAGATGAAAATAATTTTTGGTGAATAGTAACTTTTTACTTTTTTTACCACGGTTAAAAGTAAATAGGGTAATTAAGGGTAAAAATGTTATTATTATTACCCTAACACATGTCTTAATTCTATTGGATAAGTTTAATTCGACCAAAAACAACCTTAGGAATAAAATATGACCATTTAGGCCCACTTGGATTCGATTAGAACATTTATTATTATTTAATTCAAAGAAAAGTTAAAAGAGTTAAAATCAAAGTTTATTTACTAAAATTTTTTTAATATAGGGTTATACATAAGATAAATTCGATTGTAAATATTCATTAGAAATATAAAAATATTTCTTACATAATGATATTTTATTTGTAATTTTTAGACGTTATATAATTTAATTTATTTATGACACAAATATGATGCAGTAATTATCTTATTAAAGAAATATTGACATAATTGATGTTATAAATACCCAAATAAATTTAATTTGAGAATTTTTATGAATTCCACTAATTTCCTAGGTTAATATGACATGTTAGTATTGATTTAAATAACTTTGTTTGAACTAATCATTCTGTTAGGATTTTCACAAAAATCAATTACTAAATAGTTTCAAAATTGATATAAAATAGTTTTTAAAACAAATATTATATTAGTAATTGTTATTTTATTCTTAAAAATATAAGGATCGGCCAAATTACTTATATAAGGTTATATATATTAATAATAAACAACTTGGGGTTCTTTTGTCTGATTATAGTATGTTTATTAACCTTATAGTATAAGAACACAAGAATACACGGTGAAAGTAAAATTATTTAACTTAATGTTAAATCTAAATGATAAGGTTAAAATAGGAACCTAAACTTGTCTAAATTCTATTAGATGAGAGTATTGCGACCCATCCCCACTTTAGCTTCTAAATTAATCAATTTGGAGCTATTTAAAACTGAATTTGACTTTATAATAAAATAATAGTTTTAGTTATTCCAAAGGTGCCCCTCTCCTCCCTTATAACAGGGCACCTCCTCTCTCTCTTACTCACACCACTTTGAGCCTTCATTCTTGGCCAAAAACTTACAATTTATTCTCTCCACTTCCCTAGAAACATCCTAGAGGTTCTGGTCTTCTTTAAATACTTGTTTTTGTGCCCTAAAAGGAGGTCTCAAAGAAGCACTTCAAAGAAGAGGTAATGTCTGTTACCGATTCTTTCATCGTTATTTCTTCTTGCACTTCTTATTCTTTAGTTGTTTCATTATGAAGTAATAACATCAGTATCACTCATATAATTATATGTTATTATAAGTATAAAACAACCCTATTTGACCATCTATCCATCTTACGGAAAAAAGAAATCACCGAGCGTGCGTACGTACGGAATACCGTCTCCACGCCGTGGTGTAATATACTTTCCACCACCACCTTACTTGGATGGGTATAATGGTGTAAATAATGACTATATATGACTATTATAAAGTGATATCTATTCTTAAATATTATACATACACTCCAATACATTTCCACTATCATAGGAACGATATCATCACTCGTGCGTACGTATGGAATACTATCTCCACGATGTGATGCGACTCGTTCTACATGATCTTCATTGCATAATGATTATATAAATGAATTTAATGAATGAATATGATATATATTACAATAATACCATTCTGGAAATGAGGTATCTATAACCTAAATAGAAGAATAAGAATTTATTCGACAAAACACGCATAAGAACAAAAAGTAATAAACACCCGAATAACAAGAAGTAATGAAATATTACTAATAAGAAGCTAAGAATATGACCATATATGATATCATAACAATAAGTATGATTCTGTAATAAGTGAATAACATTATTTAAATCATTATACAGGAGGTTCGGACACATTCAAAGCAAATCGGACCTATGGTAAGGGAAATATCACAATCTCATTTTTATCCGAGATTGTTTATACTTTGGTATTTGATGGGGTGTATTTTATCATTCACATCCATGTTTCCTAAATATGTAATATTATTTCCAACCACCTACAATTTTTTAAATCCAATTTTACCCTTTAGTGAGTATTTAGTAAAATATATGAAAGGAATATCTTGTCATTTTTAATATGAGGTAGTTTTGACTTTTCCGACAAAAGTACGAGAAGAATGTTTTTTTAACTTATACAGCATGAATGGATTTTTAAAACATTATTTACAAGAATATTCCTTTACATGTTTTAATGTTTATTTTTAATAAACTTCTTTTATTTTATAATTGTATGACATGTTAAGAAAGGAAAAGTGTTTTTGAAGTAGAAAGGATATTTTCTTCAAGAATGGAGTTGAAGTGTTTTATCAAAATTATTTTCCATCTAAGATAATAAAGGGCTATGTTTATATCCGTATTTTTACATTGATTTGATTATGTTATGATGGAATTATTTTTATGATGTACTTTTATCTTATGTTATGATGGCATGATGTTTAAGATTCCCATTTTTATTACAAGGGTTATGCAATGATGTATGATTTTTGATTTTGTGGCACACATAAGAATGGTATCATTATGAGATGGGTGGGACGTATATCTCCCTCCAATGCATTGGGTAATGATTTTATATCTCATGATATAGACATGGATGGAAGGGAAGGTTAAACCGTTTCAGTGAAATAGGACTGAAACGAGGAGTGAACTCGGTTCAGAAATGGACTTTGTCCACTAAGATAGTCTTGGAAATGAGTCTTGACTACTAGGAAATGATTCTCTAGGATTATTTGTGTATGACAAAAAGTTTCATGTTTTATGTTATGATTATTGGGACTACATTTCACTACTATGATTTATTCCATGTTATGATATTATGATCTCTTTTTCAGTTTAAGATTTCTAAAATGTTATGTTCTTATGAATATGATGTGATTGATATTTATTTTGTTTACCCTTACTGAGCATTTAATATAACCATTTTATGTTTTCTTTTCCCCAGGATATAAAGAATGGTTTTAGGTAAAAAAATAAGATCGTTATGGAAGATATTGAAGATCTTTCACCACGATTAGAAGATTATATTCCAATTTTCCAAAGACACTAAACTATTACGGTCCTTGTGTGTGTGTTTTTTTATGTACTAAGTATTCCGCAATGTAATGTAATGTCCATGTCTGTTATGCTTAGGGTATCTATAGTTGGTATCAGAGGAAAGGTTTAGTCAACCTTTGGAAACTAGGATGTGAGAACTTTTATAAGGCCCCAGCCTTAAACCTTACTTAATCTTGAGTTATTACAAGATTACACGTTGAGGATCTTTTCGGGTTTAGAGTTTTAGAGAATTAGATCATAAAACTTGCATTACATTCCACATATAAACAAAGTGGTTACATAAAGATAGTATTCTTCATTCCCATCAATGGAAACACATTTAAAATAAAACATGGATTATTTCTTGACACATCCTTGACTCTATCATCTTATCATGTACCTTTCCCTTGACCTGTGAAAAACATTTCAAAAACTTGGGATGAGCATAAAAACTCAGTATGGGTTATAAAAAAAACATGGAAAGGAAACATGAGTTCATATATACATAAGAATGAAATCATACTTTACCCATAAAACATAGGCACTTTAACATACCTCATAAAATCATGAATAAATCATAGAAATCATAATACGTAAAGGTAACTTGAGGCATTCATAAAATTCTTACGTAGGGAGTAACCCTCTTGGTTACGTTTGGAATACCCATCACAGCATATTCCCTAAAATCTCTTCGGAGAAACCTTAACGTTTCACTCCTTCGCGTTACCCAATGCATTGGAGAGCTATAACGGGCTCACCCGCCCTTAGTTTATCACGGAACCACCCGTCTTCATAATAATGCCCAAGAACCATAACATAATCATATCACATAAAACATGCATAAAGGAAACATAACATTTCCACATTTCAATCACGAGATATCAATACAACACATTGATATAATAAAAACATTATGAAAACCATTTTCAATACCAAAGTAAAACGTGGTATTTATTTTTCTTTTTTAAAAAAAAGGTATGGCTTGTAGAGGAAGCCGAAACTCAAATAACGGTTACGACGGCGGAGAAGTCGTTGTCGCCACATACGTACGACAAAAACATTCCCTTTTGTCGTTTAGTAAACGCTTCGTATAAAAAAGATTCCTTTTGAGTAAACGTAAAAGTCAAAGGGGTTTATACACCGTATAAAAGAAAGTTGTGTATAAAATAAAATATGCCTCAACGAAAGGAGATTGAGACGAAGTCCCATACAAAGATAATTTTTAAAATAAAATAGATATATTATGTGCATTCTCTATAAGTACACATAAATAAAGTACAAATACAAGATATGACATAATAATATAATGACATACTTTGAAAGTACGAGATTAACCCAAAGAATGGAAATTGGGTTAAGAAGTTCCCATACCTCGTATCTGACTTGACCCGACCGTTCTTTAAACTCCTGAATAATAAACTTGAGTTAATATCTACTTGATTATGAATCTTTTTCAAGTTCTTTATTCCTTTTATACCATGTTATGAACATCATGTAATCATTTAAGTTAATAATGTTCATTTTGTCGGTATTTGGTTCTTAAGTCAAAAATAGGCTTCTTACACTTACATGTTGTTAATTTGGTCAAAGGTTCATTATATCCAGAATGGTATTCATGATGTAGATATCATATATGTCATATATATCCAGTACATACATTCATTTATAATATTACATCACATTTAGAGGTAAGAAATGAAATGCACCGTTCATGGAGACGGTAAGCCGTACGTACGCATGAACGCTACTTTCATTTCTTTGTCATATTAATGGAATTAAAACTAAATGAGACTTATGTATATTTTAATTCCAGAATTATATTAATCTTTTAGATATATCATTAATTATATATATCCATTATATACATGTACTTTTAATAGTACATTACATTTGGGGATAAGAAATGAAATGCACCGTTCATGGAGACGGTAGTCCGTACGTACGCATGAACGCTACTTTCATTTCTATCTCATTCTTTAATGGAAATAAATGATAATGATATATATAGGTATATTATAATTCCAGTATTACATCATATATAATAACTTTAAATCCATCCTTTACACGTCCCACATATGGCATTAACGAATCACATCACTTTGAGGGGGCGGTAGTCCGCACTTCCTTAAATGAAGATATCGCGTATACCCATTATGGAAGCCATAAAGGTAAGACACAAATGAAAAATACAGAAGCATAAGTAAAACATAAACATATTACATATCATATATAAAAATAGTGACATCATAATGGCCACCTTTGAAGGTGTTAAATGAGTATTGAACAATCATCGTTTCGGGAGGCAGAATTTCGCCATCCACAGAAACCGTATGTTCTTTAACCATTTGATGTAGTTGTGTGAGAGTGTAGATCAACTAAATCTTATAACAACATCCTAGTATATTGATGATACTGGTGTTGTTACAAAAGAAGTATATAAAAAGAGTTTAGGGGGTCGGAGAAGCAAAATAAAACAAATGAACATGAGAGACTGAAATACCTTAAAAAGTGTAACTTCTTTTGGTTTGAGCCTAAAGGCTTCCTTTGAAAGGATTCTGCCCAAAGGGAATCCTCTAGGATGAGGAGAGGGATGTGGAGAGAGCAAATTGGCAGGGGTTGGCCGAGCCAATGGCTTGAAGAGTGTGTGAAATGAGGTAGAGGTGGGGGCCTTTTATAAGGGGAGAGGAGGGGCACTTTTGGAAAGTAAAGAAACATTACATTATTTGAAAATGTGTTTCGGTTTTAAAAGGTCCCACATTGATGGAATTCGTGGATAAGGTGATAAGGCATCGAAATCCATTCATCCAATTGGTTTTGGACATGTGTAGTTCATAGATTTTATTTTATCTTTCCATTTTATTTAAATCGTCAAATAATGATGTCATCGCTGCATCATTATTATGTCATAAATAATTAAATTTATTTAATGTCTAAAAATTATAAACAAATTACTATGATGTAGGAAATCTTTTTAGCTTTCCATTGAATATTTATAATCAAAATTTGGACTTGTATAACCCCACTTAAAAATTGTTTTCGCAAAACATATTATGTTTGTGTCATTTTCACTTTAACATTTAATAAAAAGTAATTTATGTTATTTCCCAACAAAAGTGGATACATGGGGTCCCCAAGTTAGGCCATGACTTGTCTTGGTCGGCCATGACACAACCAATGAGGTTGGGACATGTGTCTAGGTCATTTTATATTATTAAAGTATTATTTATACCTTAAACTACACTAATTACCACTAATCGCGATTAAGAACTTAATAAGTTACTATTCACCAAAAAATTATTTTAATCTCATTGAACCACATTTTACTTCTTAATGACAACCATGTATGTCGGATTTTCAAAATTCAATACACATTAGTGGTAAACTTTCATTTAACTGAAAAATCAGTTTGCTTGATTACCACTTAGTGGTTTCACTATTCATCAAAAATTGAAGTTTTTCAGAAAATTACCAAAAATTCACCCTAAGCTATATTTGACATTCCGAATTCAAAAATGAAGTCTATTTTACAAAATTCAAATCATATAAGTCACATTAATTAATTTAATAATTAATTCCCGCTGCCAGAGCAAATAGCGTGTTTTTACAAAACAATAAGTATCAAAAGATTGACACCAGTTTAAGTCTAATTTCAAAGTGAAATTGATTCCAATGACCACCATTGGATAAAATTGTAAAAATATATTCTAATTTCACTTCAAAACCAATTCAAAACATAATCTAATCATATAAATAAATTAGGTTAGAAAGCAGTTTTGAATTAAAATACAACATTTTACACTATTCATAAAAAAATGAACTTTATCAGAAAGGTACCACAAATTTACACAAAGTAAATTTTGATGTCCCATTTCTAAAGAAGAGTTATATTTGGTCCAATAGAAAGTATAAGAGTGATCAAAACTATATTTAATGACGGTTCACCATTAAAAGGTGATAAGTGAACCTTTAGTGAAAATTAGAGTATAAAAACCTAAAATTGAACTCTTTCCGTATTTTAAGCCTTTATCTTTTATTGGGTAAATGTAAAAACATCTAAAAACACATCTATTCATATTTTAGTTATTTCTATTCATTCCCGCCAGTACAACGGCTACTTGTTAACTAACATTTAAAATAATATTATTTTATTACTAGTGTGCTACGTAAGTTTCAAAGAAACTCATCGTTGCGTATCGGGTACGCTATCGAACATAGAAACCCCTTTTAATTAAAATTCATATTTAATTCTCAAATATTAATAAATATGAAAATTATTTATTCTTTAATTACCTGGGATGTTACATCCTTCCCCCCTTTTGGGAATTGCGTCCTCGCAATTTTATTCACTTATCAAAATAAGTGGGGGTATTTATCCCTCATAGCATTTTCAGATTCCCATGTTGCCTCTTCAATCATGTGGTTTTTCCACAAAACCTTTACCTGGTGAATCACCTTATTCCGTAACACTTTCTCCCTGTGGTCAAGAATCTGGACCGGTTGTTCCTCATAAGATAGGTTCTCTTCCAGCTGAACTACCTCTGGACTCAAAACATGAGATGGATCTGGCATATACTTTCTCAACATCGAAACGTGAAAAACATTGTGTACCTGAGATAAACTCGGAGGTAAAGCCACTCGGTATGCAACTGATCCAACTCTCTCTAGAACTTCGTATGGTCCAATGAACCTTGGACTCAACTTTCCTTTCTTACCAAATCTCATCACACTTTTCCAAGGAGAAACCTTGAGAAAAACATGATCACCTACCTCGAAAGATAGATCCTTCCTCCGGTTATCCGCATAACTCTTCTGCCTGCTCTGAGCTGTTCTCATGTGTTTCTGAATCAGCTGAACTTTTTCTGCCATCTCTTCTACCAATTCGGGTCCCATCAACTTTCTTTCACCCACTTCATCCCAGAAAGCTGGAGTTCGACACCGCTTCCCATATAATGCCTGAAATGGTGCCATCTGTATACTGGAATGAAAACTGTTATTATATGAAAACTCAACCAAAGAAAGATGCTGGTCCCAACTTCCCTGATAATCCATAGAACAAGCTCGTAGCATATCCTCCAATGTCTGAATTGTTCGTTCTGACTGCCCATCTGATTGAGGATGAAAAGCTGTACTAAAATTTAATTCAGTACCCAACGACTTCTGAAGGCCTTTCCAAAAGTTAGAAGTAAACCTGGGATCACGATCCGATACAATGGAGAGAGGAACTCCATGTAACCTGACTATCTCTTTAAGATACAAACGGGAAAGTTGATCTAGATAGAAAGTATCTCGTATAGAAAGGAAATGAGCAGATTTGGTCAAGCGATCAACAATAACCCAGATTGCATTATTACCTCGAGATGTCTTCGGTAATCCAACTATAAAGTCCATGGATATATTCTCCCATTTCCACTCTGGCACTGGTAAAGGCTGAAGCATCCCTTTCGGTAACTGCCGCTCAGCTTTAACCTGCTGACAAGTCAAACACTTCACAGTAAAATCAGCAATATCTCTTTTCATTCCATCCCACCAGTAATACTCCCGCAGATCTCTATACATCTTAGTACTGCCCGGATGAACTGAAAACGGAGAACTATGAGCTTCACATAACAACTCTCTCTTCAACTGTGAATCAGAAGGCACACACAATCTCTTCCCAAACCTCAAAACACAAACACAAACTTATCCAAGAACTCATGGAAAATTTTATTCATAAGGTCCATGAATACAGTAGGTGCATTGGTTAACCAAAAAGGCATAAATAAAAATTCATAATGGCCATATCTAGTACGGAACACAATCTTCGGAACATCTGCTTCTTTTACTATCAACTGATGGTACCCCGACCTCAAGTCAATCTTCGAAAAATACTGAGCTCCCTGGAGCTGATACCACTTCATTCGATGGCCCAACATATGCTGAAGTAGTTGCAAAGGATTTCACCACCCCTTTCTGATTGTAGTCTAACTGCTTCCCATCACTCAAGCTCCTTGTCGGACACTCGTTTGCATAGTGACCCATCTCATTGCACTTATAACATTTCACTAACTGTAAATCAAATTTGTTCTTACCTTCACCTTGATCCTTTTCAGTGCAATCACGAGCCTTATGTCCCATCTTACCACATCGGTAGCACTTCCCAGAATTCAGAAGACATTCCCCAACATGCCTTTTACCACATTTATCACAAACTGGAAACTTAGTTCTCTTACCAACAGACTTCTTTGAAAAATTCTTACCTTTCTCCTGCCACCTCGATCTCTTCTTCTGCTGGTTGTTATAGAACACTTGATCATCGGCAAACTCCATTTCCACCTTCTCAGCACATCGAACAAGATTTTCATAACTTTTAAACTCACGAGACGCTAATGCCCTTCGATACTTTGGCTTTAATCCTGAGTAAAAACGATTGATTTTACTATCAAGGTCCCGGATAAAATTGGAAGCATACCTTGCCAATCGAGTGAACCTTTCTTCATAGGCAGCCACTGAGTCGTCCTCTTGCCTCAATTCCAAGAATTGCTTTTCCATCCTAAGTCGAACAGCCTTAGGAAAATACTTCTCAAGAAACATACCTTTGAATTCATCCCAGTCAAGAGCATCAATCTCATCGGCGTCCCTGATATTTTTAACCATAGACCACCACTGATCTGCTTCACCCTCCAAACGGTAAATAGCAAGACTAACCTTTTGATTGTCTGAACACCCCATGACATCAAAAATCTTCTCCAGTGCTTTAATCCACCCTTCAGCTAGCACAGGGTCAGATGATCCTCTGAATGATGGGGGATGTTGCCTCATGAAATGTTCCACCACTGACATGTTCCTCTGCGGTTGATCTGGCTGATCTCGTGCATGGATACCACCACCATTTATAGCCTGAGTCAACTGTGCCATCACTGCAACAAACTGTTCAGTTCTGATTCCGACCATTTCTGGATGCTGATTCGGAAGGTTATTTCCTTCTGTATGCCTTCCTAGCATAGCTTCCCTGTTTCCTCTGCGGAAAACCATTCTGAACAAACATGTCTTAGATGAAGCAACATGGTAATCTGTAAATGCTATATCATTTTAAAAAAAAATATTTTTGGATAATCATTTAATAGAATTCTAACTCCTAAAGTTATCTAAACCGACCTCTGATACCAACTATAAGGCCCCAGCCTTAAACCTTACTTAATCTTGAGTTATTACAAGATTACACGTTGAGGATCTTTTCGGGTTTAGAGTTTTAGAGAATTAGATCATAAAACTTGCATTACATTCCACATATAAACAAAGTGGTTACATAAAGATAGTATTCTTCATTCCCATCAATGGAAACACATTTAAAATAAAACATGGATTATTTCTTGACACATCCTTGACTCTATCATCTTATCATGTACCTTTCCCTTGACCTGTGAAAAACATTTCAAAAACTTGGGATGAGCATAAAAACTCAGTATGGGTTATAAAAAAAAACATGGAAAAGAAACATGAGTTCATATATACATAAGAATGAAATCATACTTTACCCATAAAACATAGGCACTTTAACATACCTCATAAAATCATGAATAAATCATAGAAATCATAATATGTAAAGGTAACTTGAGGCATTCATAACATTCTTACGTAGGGAGTAACCCTCTTGGTTACGTTTGGAATACCCATCACAGCATATTCCCTAAAATCTCTTCGGAGAAACCTTAACGTTTCACTCCTTCGCGTTACCCAATGCATTGGAGAGCTATAACGGGCTCACCCGCCCTTAGTTTATCACGGAACCACCCGTCTTCATAATAATGCCCAAGAACCATAACATAATCATATCACATAAAACATGCATAAAGGAAACATAACATTTCCACATTTCAATCACGAGATATCAATACAACACATTGATATAATAAAAACATTATGAAAACCATTTTCAATACCAAAGTAAAACGTGGTATTTATTTTTCTTTTTAAAAAAAAAGGTATGGCTTGTAGAGGAAGCCGAAACTCAAATAACGGTTACGACGGCGGAGAAGTTGTTGTCGCCGCATACGTACGACAAAAACATTCCCTTTTGTCGTTTAGTAAACGCTTCGTATAAAAAAGATTCCTTTTGAGTAAACGTAAAAGTCAAAGGGGTTTATACACCGTATAAAAGAAAGTTGTGTATAAAATAAAATATGCCTCAACGAAAGGAGATTGAGACGAAGTCCCATACAAAGATAATTTTTAAAATAAAATAGATATATTATGTGCATTCTCTATAAGTACACATAAATAAAGTACAAATACAAGATATGACATAATAATATAATGACATACTTTGAAAGTACGAGATTAACCCAAAGAATGGAAATTGGGTTAAGAAGTTCCCATACCTCGTATCTGACTTGACCCGACCGTTCTTTAAACTCCTGAATAATAAACTTGAGTTAATATCTACTTGCTTATGAATCTTTTTCAAGTTCTTTATTCCTTTTATACCATGTTATGAACATCATGTAATCATTTAAGTTAATAATGTTCATTTTGTCGGTATTTGGTTCTTAAGTCAAAAATAGGCTTCTTACACTTACATGTTGTTAATTTGGTCAAAGGTTCATTATATCCAGAATGGTATTCATGATGTAGATATCATATATGTCATATATATCCAGTACATACATTCATTTATAATATTACATCACATTTAGAGGTAAGAAATGAAATGCACCGTTCATGGAGACGGTAAGCCGTACGTACGCATGAACGCTACTTTCATTTCTTTGTCATATTAATGGAATTAAAACTAAATGAGACTTATGTATATTTTAATTCCAGAATTATATTAATCTTTTAGATATATCATTAATTATATATATCCATTATATACATGTACTTTTAATAGTACATTACATTTGGGGATAAGAAATGAAATGCACCGTTCATGGAGACGGTAGTCCGTACGTACGCATGAACGCTACTTTCATTTCTATCTCATTCTTTAATGGAAATAAATGATAATGATATATATAGGTATATTATAATTCCAGTATTACATCATATATAATAACTTTAAATCCATCCTTTACACGTCCCACATATGGCATTAACGAATCACATCACTTTGAGGGGGCGGTAGTCCGCACTTCCTTAAATGAAGATATCGCGTATACCCATTATGGAAGCCATAAAGGTAAGACACAAATGAAAAATACAGAAGCATAAGTAAAACATAAACATATTACATATCATATATAAAAATAGTGACATCATAATGGCCACCTTTGAAGGTGTTAAATGAGTATTGAACAATCATCGTTTCGGGAGGCAGAATTTCGCCATCCACAGAAACCGTATGTTCTTTAACCATTTGATGTAGTTGTGTGAGAGTGTAGATCAACTAAATCTTATAACAACATCCTAGTATATTGATGATACTGGTGTTGTTACAAAAGAAGTATATAAAAAGAGTTTAGGGGGTCGGAGAAGCAAAATAAAACAAATGAACATGAGAGACTGAAATACCTTAAAAAGTGTAACTTCTTTTGGTTTGAGCCTAAAGGCTTCCTTTGAAAGGATTCTGCCCAAAGGGAATCCTCTAGGATGAGGAGAGGGATGTGGAGAGAGCAAATGGGCAGGGGTTGGCCGAGCCAATGGCTTGAAGAGTGTGTGAAATGAGGTAGAGGTGGGGGCCTTTTATAAGGGGAGAGGAGGGGCACTTTTGGAAAGTAAAGAAACATTACATTATTTGAAAATGTGTTTCGGTTTTAAAAGGTCCCACATTGATGGCATTTGTGGATAAGGTGATAAGGCATCGAAATCCATTCATCCAATTGGTTTTGGACATGTGTAGTTCATAGATTTTATTTTATCTTTCCATTTTATTTAAATCGTCAAATAATGATGTCATCGCTGCATCATTATTATGTCATAAATAATTAAATTTATTTAATGTCTAAAAATTATAAACAAATTACTATGATGTAGGAAATCTTTTTAGCTTTCCATTGAATATTTATAATCAAAATTTGGACTTGTATAACCCCACTTAAAAATTGTTTTCGCAAAACATATTATGTTTGTGTCATTTTCACTTTAACATTTAATAAAAAGTAATTTATGTTATTTCCCAACAAAAGTGGATACATGGGGTCCCCAAGTTAGGCCATGACTTGTCTTGGTCGTCCATGACACAACCAATGAGGTTGGGACATGTGTCTAGGTCATTTTATATTATTAAAGTATTATTTATACCTTAAACTACACTAATTACCACTAATCGCGATTAAGAACTTAATAAGTTACTATTCACCAAAAAATTATTTTAATCTCATTGAACCACATTTTACTTCTTAATGACAACCATGTATGTCGGATTTTCAAAATTCAATACACATTAGTGGTAAACTTTCATTTAACTGAAAAATCAGTTTGCTTGATTACCACTTAGTGGTTTCACTATTCATCAAAAATTGAAGTTTTTCAGAAAATTACCAAAAATTCACCCTAAGCTATATTTGACATTCCGAATTCAAAAATGAAGTCTATTTTACAAAATTCAAATCATATAAGTCACATTAATTAATTTAATAATTAATTCCCGCTGCCAGAGCAAATAGCGTGTTTTTACAAAACAATAAGTATCAAAAGATTGACACCAGTTTAAGTCTAATTTCAAAGTGAAATTGATTCCAATGACCACCATTGGATAAAATTGTAAAAATATATTCTAATTTCACTTCAAAACCAATTCAAAACATAATCTAATCATATAAATAAATTAGGTTAGAAAGCAGTTTTGAATTAAAATACAACATTTTACACTATTCATAAAAAAATGAACTTTATCAGAAAGGTACCACAAATTTACACAAAGTAAATTTTGATGTCCCGTTTCTAAAGAAGAGTTATATTTGGTCCAATAGAAAGTATAAGAGTGATCAAAACTATATTTAATGACGGTTCACCATTAAAAGGTGATAAGTGAACCTTTAGTGAAAATTAGAGTATAAAAACCTAAAATTGAACTCTTTCCGTATTTTAAGCCTTTATCTTTTATTGGGTAAATGTAAAAACATCTAAAAACACATCTATTCATATTTTAGTTATTTCTATTCATTCCCGCCAGTACAACGGCTACTTGTTAACTAACATTTAAAATAATATTATTTTATTACTAGTGTGCTACGTAAGTTTCAAAGAAACTCATCGTTGCGTATCGGGTACGCTATCGAACATAGAAACCCCTTTTAATTAAAATTCATATTTAATTCTCAAATATTAATAAATATGAAAATTATTTATTCTTTAATTACCTGGGATGTTACAACTTTACTGAGATCCCTAGAGATATTTCTAAGTTATGTCTAGGGATGTCCCTAAGGAAAAGTATAAGTATAGGTTATAGTACTAGAACTACGGTAACCCATGATGTTAGATATTGAAGGTACTCCTCCTTTATTGTCTTGTTTTCCCTAGCATGATTTTCGCCTCTCACACTATTCTTTTTGGGTTTTAGACGATGGCTGGAACCCGAAGGAACCGTGTTGATCAATGTAATGGACAATGAAATGATTTTCCTCCTGAAAAAACAAATTTTATGGGAGATGGAGTGAAAAATCTTATTGATATATTTACACAAGCTATGAATCATTTTGGACTTCCCAATGAGAAGAGAAGGGAAAAATATTCTATTGAGTCCTTCATGAGGCAACTTCCACCTTCTTTCAGTGGGTCTTCTGATCCACTTGTCGCCGAACAATGGATCAGTACTACTGAAAAGATATTTTCAGTTATTCAATGTTCTGAACATGATAAATTCATCTTAGAAGTGTATCATTTGGAAGGTGATGCTGATCAATGGTGGAATCTTATCAAGAATACAAGTCCAAGAGATGAAATTGAGTCCATGGAATGGGATGAGTCAAGAACTTATTTTTCAATAAGTACTTCCCTCGTATTCTTCGAACAAATATGGAGAAGGAGTTTCATGAACTAAAGAAAAAGGATGATGAATCTGTTGGTATATAAAAAGCGAATTTTACAAGGCTTGCAAGGTATGCATCTAGATTTATCATCCAACCTGAAAGTAAAGTTGATCGATTCTTCAGTGTCTTAAAACCAAATCTTAGAAGGGCATTAGCTATAAGAGACTTCAGTAGCTATGAAGAAATTGCGCGTTGTGCTATCAAGGTAGAAATGGATTTTGGTGTTACTTATCCATCTCATAGTTTGGACAAGAAATGAAAGATGGAGTTCAAGAAGAAATATTTGAATAATGGTGAAAAGAAGATGAATGTTTCCTTATGCTCAAAGTGTGGAAAGAAGCATGGTGGAGATTGTCTTAAAGGGACATGTAAATGTTTCAATTGTGGAAAGGAAGGTCATCAGGCATTTGGATGCCGCAATGATGGGAAGAAGATGTCTAATGATGCAAAAAAGGAAGGGACACACAGAATGAACCTACAACACTTCAATGTTTAAAGTGCAAGGAAATGGGGAATTATGCTAATAAATTCCCTAATCCAAGGGTTAGTGATGATCGACATGTGCAACCACTTAAGGAAAAGGACAAAGGGAAGTCACATGCTATCACCATTGGAGATGTTGAATATGAAAACGATGTGGTGGAATGATTAAGTGTTTATGTAATGGGATTCCAAAATAATGTTTTATATAGTATCGTGGAATATTGGAATATTTATGTATTATTATATTGTGGTATTCAATAATTTTATGGTACAGGTAACCATGGAAAGTGATTGATATATTTTGAAAAAAAGATGATATGCGCATAATGAAGGGATAAGGAAAAAATGAAATTTTTAACAGTATTCATGAGCTCATGATTGATATAAGGACTAAGTGATATCATGGTTAGAATATATAGAATTTTGAGGATTTTGGTATGTGGAAAGAGTTAACTTTTAAAGGCAATCATGTTTTCAATAAGGTTCAATGGGTATTCATTTTTTTTCAAGATAATACATGATTAAGGCCTTTGAATGTTTGTAATGTGACCAACAAGACATATCTCATGATATATGGGGATCAACAATGGTATTAACATTCTAGTTGTATGAACTCTTTGGTAATCGTTTTCACTATTATATGAGATTAGGAAGAATTATTTTAGATAATCCTAAATATTGGAAAGGATTATGTTGGACATAAGTTAGTATTATTTAAGGATAAAAGTTTTTTTTTGATATTATTTATGGAATTTTATAGTAATGTAGTTTTAGAAAAAGGAAAACCTGCAGGATGTGCGACAACCCATCGCGTCGGACAAGGCTGTGGGAATCGAACCCACAACCGAAGTGCGACTGGCCTTTATCGCCTACCACTGGCCTACAGGAAGTCCATGTTTAGTAGAAACTAGTTTTATTATATTAAGCAGTATGATATATGAAGTATAAGTCCATTTTAGGAACCATATATGATTAATCTCACTATATATGGACTTATGTATTTTTTGATAACTTTTCTATCCTTTTGTTTGAGACAGATGGAATGACCCATCATTCTATCACATGAACTGCTAACATGTCATGAATGACAAATTAAACATCATTTCTTTAAGAGATGAAGTGGAAATTGTCCAAAGAACGACCAACGGTGAGACTATAACGAAATCACGGAAGTATTTATTCTAATTCCAATTTCATCAACATTAGGGAAACGATCTTGAAAACCAAAAATGTTGTCCTAGTACTCTTATATCTGATGAATCATATGGTACCTTAGATCGTCACAAATTTATGGCTTTGTGATTGCTGGATTTTCCATAGCCATGTTCTCTACCACTCTCCATCAGAACTTGATGGTTAGATTTCTCTTCCATATCCATATTTTCACATGTGTGGAAACCCAGTGATTAGTTTATTTGGGTAACCGTTATTTTTCATACATTTGTTTTTAAAGATTGGTATCGGTATTCCTTTTTACGATGTAGGTTTCTATCAAAGAAACTTTCGAATAGTAATCAATTTATAAACCCGACGAATTTCGAGGGCGAAATTCATTTTAAGGGGGGTAGAATGTAACACCCCAAGATTTTTTGACAAAATATTCTTTTTAATTTCATTAATGTATTGTGTTGTATGCTACACCAAAAGGAGCTTACACAATACGCATCCTTGACTTTCCTTTCATTACACGCAATCGAGACCTTCCTTGATAGCGTGTGTAGTACGCAATACCGAGTTTCACTAAACAACGATATGCTATTAAAATATTATTAAAACAAGCCGTTATGAATAGTAATAACAACTTTTTTAAATTTTGTAAATTTTATTTTTCAAAATGGACTTCATTTTTGGATTCGGAATATAGAAATTAGCTTAGGGTGAAATTTTGGTACTTTTCGGATAACTTTCATATTATGTTGAATAGTGAAAATTATTAAATTTTAATTAAAAACATCTTTTTTAATAAAAATAATTAATAGTGAAAAATTATTAATTTGAGTGGTTTTAAAGTATATTTAGAATATATTTTTACAATATAATACAATGTTTTTCATTGGATGTAATTTCACATTTAAACCAGACACAAACAAGTTTCAATCTTTTTATACTTATTATCTTTTAAAAACACGCTATTTGTTTTGACGATGTAAATTAATTTTTAAACTAGTTAATGTAACTGATATGTATTGAATTTGGTAAAATATAAATCATTTTTGAATTCATAATATCAAATATAGATTAGGCCTAATTTTTGGTATTTTTCTGGAAACTTTCATTTTTGATTAATAGTGAAACCACTAAGTGGTGGTTAAAAAAACTGAATTTTTCATAAAACATAATTTTACCTCTTCTGTGGGTGGAATTTAAAAAATTTGAGAGACATAGTTGATGTCAGTATGTAATACTTGGTTCAATGAAATGAAAATAATTTTTGGTGAATAGTAGCTTTTTTGCTTTTTTTTAGCACTGTTAAAAGTAAATAGGGTAATTAAGGGTAAAAATGTTATTATTATTACCCTAACGCATGTCCTAATTCTATTGGATAAGTCTAATTCGACCAAAAACAATCTTAGGAATAAAATATGACCATTTAGGCCCACTTGGATTAGATTAGGACATTTATTATTATTTAATTCAAAGAAGAGTTAAAAGAGTTAAAATCAAAGTTTATTTACTAAAACATTTTTAATATAGAGTTATATATAAGCTAAATTGGATTGTAAATATTCATTAAAAATCTAAAATGATTTCCTACATAATGATATTTTATTTGTAAATTTTAGACGTTATATAATTTAATTTATTTATGACACAAATATGATGCATTAATTATCTTATTAATTAAATATTGACATAATTGATGTTATAAATACCCAAATAAATGTAATTTGAGACTTTTTTATGAATTCCAATAATTTAATAGGTTAATATTACATGTTATTATTTATTTAATTAACTTTTTTCGAACAAATCATTCTGTTATGATTTTCACAAAAATCAATTACTAAATAGTGTCAAAATTGACATAAAATAGTTTTTAAAACAAATATTATATTAGTAATTGTTATTTTATTCGTAAAAATATAAGGTTCTACCAAATGACTTAGATAAGGTTATATATATTAATAATAAACAACTTGGGGTTCGTTTGGATTCTTATAGTAAGTTTATTAACCTTATAGTATAAGAACACAAGAAGACACGGTAAAAGTAAAATTATTTAACTTAATGTTAAATCTAAATGATAAGGTTAAAATAGGAACCTAAACTTGTCTAAATTATATTGGATGAGATTATTTCGACCCATACCCACCTTAGATTTGAAATAAATAAATTTTGAGCTATTTAAAAGCGAATTTGACTTTATAATAAAATAATAGTTTTAGTTATTCCAAAGGTGCCCCTCTCCTCCCTTATAAAAGGGCACCTCCTCCCTCTCTAACTCACACCACTTTGAGCCTTCATGCTCGGCCAAAACCTTCCAATTTCTTCTCTCCACTTACCTAGAAACATCCTAGAGGTTATGGTATTCCTCAAAGACCTATCATAGTGCCCGAAAAGGAGGTCTCAAAGAAGCACTTCAACGGAGAGGTAATGTCTGTTACTGATTCATTCATCTTTATTTCTTCTTCCACTTCTTCTTCTTTAATTTTTTCATCATGAAGTAATAACATCAGTATCACTAATATACTGATATGTTATTATAAGTATGAAACAACCCTATTTCACCATCTATCCATCCTACGGAAAAAGAAATCACCGCGCGTGCGTATGTACGGAATACCTTCTCCATGCCGTGGTGTAATCTATTTCCCACCACCACCTTACTTGGATGGGTATAATGTTGTAAATAATGACTTTATATGACTATTTTAAAGTTATATTGATTCTGAAATAGTATACATACACTCCAATACAATTCCACGATCATAGGAACGATATCATCACTCGTGCGTACGTACGGAATATCGTCTCCATGATGTGATGTGACTCGTTCTACATGATATTTATTGCATAATGATTATATAAATGAATTGAATGAATTAATATGATATATATTACTCTAATACCATTCCGGAAATGAGGTATCTATAACCTAAAGAGAATAATAAGAATTTATTCAACAAAACACGCATAAGAACAAAAAGTAATAAACACCCGAATAACAAGTAGTAATGAAATATTACTAATAAGAAGCTAATAACCTGACCATATATGATATCATAACCATAAGTATGATTCTTTAATAAGTCAATAACATTATTTAAATCATTATACAGGAGGTTCGGACACTTACGAAGCAAATCGGACGTAAGGTAAGGGGAATATCACAATCTCATTTTTGTCCGAGATTGTTTATACTTTGGTATTTACTGGGGTGTATTTTATCATCCACATCCATGTTTCCTCAATATGTAATATCATTTCCATCCACCTACAATTTTTTAAATCCCATTTTACCCTTCGGTGAGTTTTTAGTAAAATATATGAAAGGGATCTCTTGTCGTTTTTCGTACGAGGTACTTTTTGACTTTTCCGACAGAAGTACGAGAAGAATGTTTTTTTTAACTTATACGGGATGAATGGTTTTTAAAAAAATTATTTACAAGAATATTCCTTTACAAGTTTTCAAGTTTATTTTTAATGAACTTCTTTTAGTTTATAATTGTATGACATGTTAAGAAAGGAAAATTGTTTTTGAAGTAGAAAGGATATTTTCCTCAAGAATGGAGTTCAAGTGTTTTATCAAAATTATTTTCCATCTAAGATAATAAAGGATTCTATTTCGATCCCTATTTTTACATTGATTTGATTATGTTATGATGGAATTATTTTTATGATCTCCTTTTATCTTATGTTTTTATGGCATGATGTTTAAGATTCCCGTTTTTATTACATGGGTTATGCAATGATATATGGTTTTTGATTTTGTGGAACACATAAGAATGGTATCATTATGATATGGGTGGGACCTATATCTCCCTCCAATGTATTGGGTAAAGATTTTATATCTCATGAGATAGACATGGCTGGAACGGCAGGTTAAACCGGTTCAGCGAAACAAGACTGAAATGAGGAGTGAACTCGGTTTAGAAATGGACTTTGTCCACTAAGATAGTCTTGGCAATGAGTCTTGACTACTAGGAAATGATTCTCTATGATTATGTGTGTATGCCACAAAGTTTCATGTTTTATGTTATTATTATTGGGATTACATTTCACTACTATGATTTATTCCATGTTATGATATTATTATCTCTTTTGTAGGTTAAGATTTCTAAAATGTTATGTTCTTATTAATATGATGTGATTGATATTTATTTTGTTTACCCTTACTGAGCATTTGAGCTCACCCTTTTATGTTTTCTTTTCCCCAGGATATAAAGAAAGGTTTTAGGTAAAAAAACAAGATCTTTATGGGAGATATTGGAGATCATTCACCATTATTAGAAGATTATATTCCGAGTTTCCAAAGACACTAAACTATTACGGTCCGTGTGTGTGTGTTTTTGTTATGTACTAAGTATTCTGAAAAGTAATGTAATGTCTATGTACATTAAGCTTAGGGTCTCTACAAGTTCGGGTTTCTTGTTGAGCATATATATATATATACCATACTTTTGTTTCCACTCCTTGGGTTCAGTTACTCTCCTTCTAGGAGGGGCGAAGGCGCATGGGGTATGCCACATGCATTCCCTGTCTAGCTCCTCTTGTTTGGGAAAGTCTGATTCCTTTCTCTTGTTGGGTTGAGATGCACTCTATTTTACTATACTCTTTCACTATTCCTTGTTCTTTCTGTTGCTCACCTCTTAATAAGTCATTTTTTCTCCCTTGAGATTTCATGGCATCTTACTGAGTACATTTATACTCACCCCTACTTGGGATTTTCCTACACCTGGTGTGCCCTAGTAGAAGAGGGACAGTTCGATCATGACTATGGAGGAGCATAGATGGCAAAGAGCTTGGGCTGTGTATAGGGGTTGCAGTAGAGTTTTCAAGTGTGGGGATCTCCAATTCTTTACATGTTGTTTAGATGTTGTCGGCTTGTGGGACATTTTGGGTTGGACACGTGTTTTACCCATTTTCTGTTCATTTTCCTTGTCAGTACTGTTGAACATTTTACTTGTTCTATTTAGAAGTTTTTACATGACTATGGTTGGGTTATAGTTGTTTGTCATTTTGTTTACATTTTACTCGGCACTTCTGCCTCGAGTGGGATATGTGTGTGTGTACAAGTACTTAGCTGAAGGCCTCCCTAAGATAGTTATGAATTTGGCACTTGTCACGAGCCCATGGCCTATGGCGGCGGGCCTGGGGTAGTTGCAGCTCGAGATCGGTAGGGTTGGGCCGTGACAATATGTATAGTAAATATAGATTTATTATAAATATTTTCCAGATCTATATAAAAATATTTAATACCATATATTCAATCTTTATTAACTTCTTTTACTCGGTGGTTAAGAATTATATGTTAAGGTTTCACATCCTGAAATATTCCATTTCTATTTGCAATTTTCTTAATTTGTTATATATTTTATTCTAATACTTAAATAATGACTTCCCTAATATAAACTGTTATATAAGTATCATTTATACTTATTGAATATGTACTATAAGAATCTATGGAATAAGGATGTGTGAAATGGAATACACTGTTCATTAAGATGGTAAGCCCTACGTACACACGAACGATGTGTCCTTTTTAATTATCAAGTTAGCAGACTAAAAAATGACATGCATGTATATATTATAATTAAATTTCCATTATAATTTCATATGTATCATATCTTTTAACTAAAAAATCCATAATAAATTATGTTTAGTGTGTGAACGAATCATATAAATTTGGCAGGGCGGTAGTCCACTAATTCTCAAATGAAATTACTGCATTCACAACAAGTGGAAGCTATAATGATATTTTTTTATAAATGTATTAAACAATATTAAATAAAAAACAAATATATTATATATAATTAATAAAAATTTTAACCATCATAATTTCTAATATTAGAGGTGGTGAAGGAAAAAATGAAAATCATCATTTAGTGAGGTAATAGGTCATCGTACATTTAAACAGTATGTTCGTTACCCATTGGATAGAGGTTTGTGGATGTGTAAGTAAAACCATTAGTATAATAAAATAATAGTATGTTGGGAAAAAATTTATAAATGTATGTAATAATGATAGTTCATTGGGAGGGGAAAGAAAATAAAAGAATGGAAATTGAGAAAATGTGTTACATATTAAATGTGTAACATCTTTGGGAATGTGCTAAAATGACTAATTAGATTGAATTATTCTCAAGGGGAATCTACTAAGATGAATCATGGGATGTTGGTATGTGTTTTGGAAAGATCATTTAAGATAAAAAGTTGTTTGATAATTGTGAGGAATTAGGAGGAATGGATGTATTTTACAGTGGGGGGGGGGGGACTATCAGTCTTGTAAATATTTGGAAAAAGAATTCCACCCATGTAATTACCCTGGAATGTGGCTCCCATAAAGGAAAAAAGTTCATAAATAGTTGAATATTATCAACATATGTCCATCTAATGGGTTTTGGATAAGTTTCTATGTTGTTTTGGGTTCTAAAAATAATTGTTAGTCCTTAGATAAGATTAATTTTACCTTAATCAATGTAATTAATATTAACAACATTCAAGAATATTTTTTGTTCAAAAACTGTATTGACCTTATTAAAAATTATAAATTACTCTGATTCTAAATATGGAATTTTTTTTCAAATACTAATCAGATAATTGTAATTATTTAATATAAAAATTAATCCCACAGGTTGGTCAATAATGTTGGTTTTTAAATTAAAACCATTAAAAATATTTCTATATATTTATTCCCAATTTGATAGTGAAATTTATCTCAATGTCAAAAATTTTATTAATTAATTAAAATATTACCTAATTAATGCATTTATACAAATTTTATCATATTATTTAACCTTACAAATAAATTCAAACATGTACCAGTTTTAAATAAATATTTAGTGTTTTCACTATTCATTAAAAATGAATCCTCAAGGAAAAATACCAAAAATTCAATATAATATATTTTTTTATTCATAATATGAATTTTATTTTGACATATTAAATCTATCAATAACTAAAAAAAGTATTTGAAATGGGGTTTCAATTTAAAGTTTGTATAATTCCTTAATAAAAATTTGGGGTTTTAAGTATAAAATCGGGTTAGTTCCTGTTTTATATTTATCAATTATATTTGATGAATATAAAATTATTTTTATTAATATAATATATATATTACATTAATATCACTCAAAATTGTAATTAATTTAATTCATTAGGGTAAAAATTCTTTTGGCTTTAAATATAATAATATTTTCCTTTATCTTCAATTGATTTTTATATTCATTTTAAATTAATTGGTTACCAATAAGTTCATAATATATTTGTGTAAAACATATAGTTTTCTAAAATATATGATAATATTCATATCCTCTAATTAAATGGCTAGGTTTAATCTTATAATTTTAAATAAAAACACTATAATGTTAAACTATAATTCGGTAAATCATAGTCTTATGTATTATTCAATCCATTGAGGAAAGTCCTTATTGTGTGTAAAATAGGATAACCTTGGTCTTCCTTATAAAGAAATATAATGTATATGTCAAGTGTATTTAAAGATTATCTTCGTGTTTCATATAATTCAATCCAAAATCATTGCAGTAATTTAAAATAATATATTTTAGTGTTTTGTGAAATAAAAAAATTAAAAAAAGATAAATGAATTCTAAAATAAATTCACAAATTATCGGGTTGTTACATTCTACCCACGTAAAATTAATTTGTCCGTCAAAATTAATCTATGTTATTAATTGTTTAATTCATGGATGTCTGATTCATAAATTCCCATATTAAAAATATGGATACATAAATATCCCATAAAAAGGCAATGATGGTACCATAACAATTACCCAATGTTAAATACAACTATGTTTAAACATTAGAGAATGAAGGTTTAGAGGGAAGATTGGTCATGGTTGAAATGTGTAAATATTTATAAGTAGTGTTAAACAATAATAAAACAACTGAATTATCAATGAAAATTTGAGGTCTTTAATGTTTTAAATCGTTAAAGATTTAGAAGTCAATTAGTTCAAAAAAATTATTATGACAACACATTTTATTTTCATCATAATCAAAATGTTGTGTAATTATTTTACTAATAAAAAAAAATGAAAAAATTTCTTCTTAGTTTATGAATTTTCTTATTTGTAATTAATAATTTACTTCATGAAATCGAAGTGTAAAAATTGACATTGATTCCTAATGTTCTAAAATACAATTTTATCAGATCTTATGGCCCATAAAATAATGAATTGTATAATTATTTGTCTCTAAATATTGTTCAAATTAAATATGGTTAATATATTAATATAAAATCATAAAACATAACTATACTAATTCATAATTAATAATTATACAACATAAAATGAAATAATATAGAAATCACAAAGGCTAGTGGTAGTCCGGAAACCCTTATCATCATTTAATCCTGGGTTCATGACTCATGGCCTTGCTGGACTTGATTGGTTGTCACCCAATATACAAGATTTCCATTTCTAAAACTTTGTTAAAATAATTTCCTAAATAAATAATATGGACATAATTAAAATAATTTTAATCATTAAATTGAATTATAACCAAGGTTTGAAGAACAATCTCAATACATAATTACTTCCTCTAATATTTAACAAAATATTTTCATGAATGGTTTCCAAATAATTCTTCTGAAATAAGATAATCCAAAGCTTTAGAAAGCAATTCACACAATAATCTTAAAATTGATCACTAATATATAAAAAAATAGATATTGGTTGTATTATTCCAAAAATGTGAATACCATCATGGTAAATTATTTTGGAATAGAGTGAAAACTGATTTACTGTATATGCATTTAGAGAAAATGCACGCTTCCTTATTGAATATATTACTAGATATATTCCAAAGATCTAAGAAGTTGTAAACTTCATCAATGAAAAAATAAAATACTTTTCAACCACTCCTTAATTTTTTCCAAGGTAATATATACCGTCAAATTTACATAATCATATGTCACATATCATTATCCAAACTAAAATATCATAACATATGTAACATATTAGAGGTTATCTTTTCTTTGTAACAATATCCAATTTTCAGTAAATTACTTTTATAGTCTATCTGAAACATTCGACATAATATTTTAAATCATTACTGAAAAACATAAACTGTATAATCCATTTTTATTTCACCATTCAAATAAAAACGTCCTAAATCCCAAATACATAAAAACTTCAACTAGTCATGTTCATCCCTATCCTTGAAGAAGGCTGCTTAATCCTATTACGTAAATTCACTTTCCATTTACATTTCATCTATAGTCTCATCATCATCATCAATATAACTATTAATCATACCACCATAATGATTCTCTTTAGGATCATTCCACATGGGGCTTTGAGTTTCATACTGACCATTTATTCCACACAATAAAACACTTAACCTTCGATGTTGCCTTAGGGAGGCCAATATTATCATCCATTTTTTTAATTGAACTATATATTTTTCCATCACATTCACTATCCTTTTGTTTTTATATTACATAGTCAAAAAAAATTCTCTTTCCTTTATGATATTTACATTGGTGATCCTTTAATAATTTTGGACACAAATGAAAATAAAATTCATTACTCGGTTTCCATTTGCCAATTTCTTAATGAACTCCTTTAACTTCCTTGGTGATTCTGAGAGTTGGTTAAGGTAAAAAATTCTAATTCTGTCCCTAAAAAACATATTTGGTGTGATAAAAATATTATTAAATGTTGTGATTATCCAACAATATTTATCATCACCAAATATTCCATCTCATTCAACCTTAATCCAGTTTCTTCTGGTTCCTTCTACTATGTAAAAACATAAGCACACTGTGACCATTACATATCATACCATAAAACAACATTGTCATGAATGTAATTACATATAGGATTTCTAAATCATGAAACCTTAATTTATATATGAAACCTTAGTTTGGTCCATGGTTATTTATATCCAACTTATACTTAAATCATTCGTGATGGTTCATGATGAGTTTCTGAATTCTTAAAGCCTGTCCCCTAAGAGTGTCAAACCAGGTGTGATTCGAGGTCCAATATCATTTACTAGATTACTTTGAGTCTAGACTATAATATATTAACAATGTTCTTAACCCTAGGTATATCTATGATATATAAAAATCCACTAGTAGTATCCAGATAGATACATATTTCAAGGAAACCAATTACTTTATCCTTTAACTAAATTCAAGTCCATTTTATTTTAATTTTCTTTATCGTCAGACTTATCCTTATACATTACCTTGGTGTTCTCACTAGGTTTTATTCATCATAAATTTCAATGTTTAACAATATATATTTTCTCTAAAACCAACTATAGTGACCCTCAATTATCATACAATAAAATTACATATCATTTGTGAAATACATAAAACATTATACAAACCGACAGCCAAAACCATATTAGTATTGTGTCATGGTAAATATAGAAACAAAAAAACTGGTACATAAATGATATAATTTGTCTCCCACTAGGTTATTCATGACTATAACCACACATAGACTCATAAAAAATTATACATATATTTAAAACCATGGGGATGGAAACAAAAAAATGGGATAGCTCGGATGCTCATTAAGGAAAAAATGGAGATATATAGGAATAATCATGAGTAAAAGTATATGAGAACATGATCATGAAAATAGAAGACTAGACAATGAAAATCAATGATCATTAAGACGAATCATGTCATAAATAATGGTTGTTCAAAAGACATGAATCAAATGGAAATTAATAGCATAATTCACTAAATCATAACAATGGAATAAAACTGGGAATTGTTGTAGAAACATAATCATTTAAAATGATTTCAATTGTAGTCAATGTTTATCTACCGAGGACATATCGGTGGAAAATGTCCTTAACTGAACCTCATTATCACCCCAATCTAACACTATATTACAAAACTATGGTCACTTCTCATTCAATCCCTTTAATACTGAATCATTTTCATTTCCTGTTCCAGCCTTTTAATACTGAACCAAATTCATTTCCAATTATATCAATTTATATCTCAGGAGATATTATTATTTACCTAATTAATTAGAGAGGGATATAGGTCCCACTATCTCATAATTAAATCATATAAAATGTTTCCAAAGATCATATATATTCATATCATAACCATTGAAATGAAATGGGTTATATAAACATGTAATAATATCAAAACCTATGGAAAAATATTGGTTTCATAATAATTTATACAAAATCATAACTTGTGAAATTGAAATTGATTTTTTAAAAATATAACACATGAATGAGAAATTGGTTTCATAAATATATAGCCTATGAATTAGAATAAGTTTTCATAAACATATAACACATGAAATATAAATAGTGTCTATAAACATATAACCCATGAAAGAGAAACAAGTTTCATAATTTCCACAATATCGAGAATAACCAATTCATAGAATGAATATGCTTGGAAAATATATATAATTTCCTAGAATTTAATGAGTAACATCAATGTATTTCATATGATTTGGAAAATAATTTTTAAATATCTTTGAATAATGTTTATTTTGGAAAATATCATTTCTTCTTGAATAATGCCTTTTTAAAACATAAAACCATTTGAAATTCATTTAATTTAAAAAAACATTGAAAACATATAAATATGACATTAAATCATTTTAAAAAACATTTTTTAGGAGAATATTAAAAACATTCATCAAAACATTCAGTTAAAATTTTTCTACGAATGATTATAAAATATTTTTCAATATAATTTAAAAACATTTTCATTAAAAATAATTAATTTTTTTAAATAAATAATAGAATCATATTGAATGGAAATTTAATTGAAAAAATATAAAAGACTATTGAAAATGATTAAAAAACATTTCATTGACAATAATTTTAAAATATCTTTCTACTAAATTATCGTTTATAACATTTCACAGTAGTTTTATAGAAATGATGGCCGGTAAATCTGTAAATGCAATATATGTTAAATAGAACATTCATTTTTAGGGTAAATGAGTTGAAAAATTCCATGTTTATAATGTGACAAGAATATTCCATTTATAACATTAGAAAATGAAAAAATGGTAATAATTTATTTTCAATATTATTTGATAATAAAATAATATTCTCGGAAAGCCTTTGTAGAAAAAAAAATGTTTTGATTCAACAGAGTGTTCCGAACAAAGAGTGGGTAAAGTCACGATTTCTCAAAAACAAATTCATAAATAGTTAATGTCCTAAAGAGTGAAATAATGGTATTAATAATTTAATATATATTTAATATCTATGAGTAAAATAAAATTCATTAATGTTCTTTAGAGGAAGATCATAATATTTCTTCAAAGGAAGCATACACATAAAAAATCATTTCATGCGATGAGGTTGATTAAATAAAAATTTTCCACCAGGTAACATTAAACCATTGTGACCATATAATAAAATTATTTTACATTAATATAAAATAACATGAAAATAATGTGATTAATGATTTACCTTTTGGAATATAATCATATAAACCTCTATGAATATTTTAGGCCCATAACCAAACATGAGTCTCATGGTGGAAAATTGAGGGAGAACTATTATAATGATTAGTATATTTTGAAACATAAAACCTATAAAATAATGATCATAAATTTTATATTTAAATAACCATAAACATAAGTATAATTAAAATATAATGAATTAATGATCATCACAAACATCACACAAAATATGATAGTGGTGAATAAGGAATATATCTCATAGAAATAAAAGTGAGATGAAATTCCCTATAATTGTGTCTTGAAACTCTTAATACTTATAGAAATCAACAATATAATAGTAATAATATTATCATACATACATTTAAGTAATATATTATTATATATAATAACATATAATGTTTTTATTATGACCCTATATTATCCTCATGTTCGCAACCCTATTTTATGTTTCACTTCAGGTAATATTCTTTCAATTTTTTTCATCTGTCTTAATTTGTTATATCATTGGTCCATATACTTATATCATGATTTCCAGAATGGAATAAAATATAAATTTATCAGTATAATAATTTCATTTTTTTATAATAATCTTTGGGATATAGATTTATGACATCGTATACACCATTCATGGAGATAGTAAGTTGTACGTATACATTAACATTGTTTCCGTATTTATTGTTGTATTAAAAGAATGAAATTAAATGACAAATATGTATATGTAAAACTATATTATAATTAATATATAATTATTATTTCAAATATAACATTTATTTCTACTAATTTAATCCTTAATACATTCCATGTAGTCTATAATGGAATCATATCACTTTTAGTGGGCGGTAGTCCACATTTCCTCAAACAAAATTTATATATTTACACCTAGAGTAAATACGAAGTTATTTGTTGTAAAGGGTTTAATAGAACATAATTACATAAAAAATAAAATATGTTAAATATATAAGTATAGTTTCTACCATAATTTCAATAATGATATCTGTTAAAATAAAATTGTCAACCATCGTTTCTGGAGGCGGTAGTTCACCGTACATGTAAACAGTATCTTCGTAACCCATTCGATTGAGGTTAGTATAAGTGTTGGTAGAAAAATTTTCATAAAAGAATCCTTGTATATTAATTATAATTTTGTTTTTATATAATCACGTAATAATCATATTTGAGTGGATGGATAATGATAATTAATGAATGGAACTTGAGAGAAGGCGTTACATATTAATCATGTTTCTCATTTTGGTTTGTGCAAAAAAAACATACATGGATTTATTTATTCTTAATGGTGGTATTAAATGACATTTCGAGGGATATTTTGATGTTTATTATGATGATCATGAACTTTACAATTCCTCTGAAAGGGAGTGATAACATTGGAGGAGTGGATGACTTTTGTAATGGAGGAGGAGGGACAGTATTGTATATATATTGAAACGGAATTCCACTCACGTTTTTTCCTTGCTACGTGGATCATGTAATGAACCATGGTTGATAAAATGGAGGTTAGGGTTGAAATATGGCCAGAAAATTATTTTTTGACATGTTTCTATGTCGTTTTGGGTTTTAATTTTAAGGTTTATTCCTAAGTTATGATTAATTTTTCCTTAATCGATGTAATAAATTTTTACTACATTCACTTATATTTATAGTGAAAAACAATGTTCAAATTATTCTAAGATCCAAATTTTATTTATTCCCATTATGGAATCTAGTTTTACCAATTCCAATCACATAAGTCACATTAGTTAATTTTATATTAATCCCACAGTCGGGTCGAAAAATGTAGGGTTTTAATGTAAATACATTCAAATGATTCCAATGATTTTAAACCAAAATTAAAAGTAAAATAGATCTCAATGAACTAGATATTATTCATTGATAATAATATTTTTTAAATAATATTTTAATAAAATTTAGAATATAATTTATCATTATAAAAAATCAACGAAGATTCAATTTCAATCATAAATTTATAATTTTTCTTTATTCATTAAACATGAATGTTCAGATAAAAAACAAAAAATTCTTTGAAAGATATTTTTTATGTATTTCTTCAAAAAAATAAAGATTATTTAGAAATAATAAATCTATAAAAGTTCTAAAAATTGGATTGAAAATGGGTTCTCTATTAAAAGGAAGTTTAAATTCCTTAATAAAAACATAGGGTTTTAAACATAAAAATGGGGTCGTTATTATCTTATGTATATAAAATTTACATGATGTACATAAAATTTATTTCATTGACTATATAAATTATATATTACACTAATTTCATTCACTAATGTAAATAATTTTATTTTTTAAGTTAAAACAGCATTGTGATCATAAAAATAATAATATTTTTTGTTATATTCAATTGGTCTTCATATTCATTTCTATTTAATTGGTAATATTTGAATAAATCTTCTATTTTTTAAAACTATAAATTTACATAAATTATATAATACTATTCATAACCACTAATTTTAACAGATATATATTTTCCTTTTTATATTTAATAATTATAGTTTAATGAAATACTATTGTTTGTTAAAACTAAATCATACATGTCACAAAAGCCATTGAGGGATGTCATTATTACATATAACATAAGATATACTCGATGTTATGTGTTTGAAAATATAATTTTAGTGAAACATTAACTTGGTGTTTTGTATAAAGTAAGCCAAACATAGTGGTTTAATATAAAACCATTATTTTCAGTGTTGTGTGAATTGAAAATTAACAAAATGGTTAAACTAATTCCTATAATAATTATTTTAAAAATCATGATGTGTTATAAGTTTGATAAAATTATACATAGAAAACGTTTTCAAATGGGATGGTCTTAACAATAATCACAAAATAAGAGTGGTGTATATTCAATCCTCTTGACCCCTAAGGAGAAAACGATTAGTCATAGAAAGGAAAACCTCCAATGAACCTATACTATGTAATATAATATCTTTGTATCTTTATATATCATATATTAAGAAGAAAAAATTATTTCATGATTATTAGATGATTTATTTGTTCCCATAATTACCAAGTTGGATTTGCATAACCTCATCTACCATATCCATTTTTTTAATAAAGTTCTACCATCTTTGTTAAACAATCCAATGATATCTCTTCATTTATGAAAAGAAAAAAATATATATCTTGATCATTTATCCAATGAAATAACACCAACTATGAATCTAAAACAAGATATATTTCCCCAATATAATATTTTTTTTTTGTTTTTTATAATAGTAAAAACTCAAATTAATCACACTGAAAATGAACTAAATTCAAAATAAAAATGCACATTATTCTAGATAGAAACATCTCTCAAAGCCCTATATAAATAATATTCTAATTTTCAGGTTAGTATTCCTGATCTCCTTTACTATATATCACATTGTGAAAAGTTTATGATATGGTTTTTCAATGATCATAGGCCTCTAGAACATGTTATTCAAACGTTATATATGTCCCGTGAGTTTGGTGTGTGAATACCATAAGGAAAATGTGAGTTTGGTGTGTGAATACCATAAGGAAAATGTAAATGATTACTATTATAATGTCTTGAGGTTATGATTATCGTTTGTAATTTCATTAACATTTGTTACGATATGTAATCCAAAGGAATTTCAATGTAAATTGTTTATAAAGATATATAGTCACTATTTTGTAAAAAAATCATGCCTAACTCACTGTATGTAAGATATATTAATAAATATGTAAAAAAATATGGGTCTAAGATAACCACCTTATAAACAATCCCACATACAATAGAGTAATATAACATACCATCAAACAGAAATCTCATACATGATAATATATTTCTCTAGACGAGTAATGGATTTTTTCTTTGTTCATAACATGTTTTAATAGTTGAATAAAATGCTATATATTTCTTCACCTCCTCGAATAAAACACCGAAAATAGATAATATTTCTGAGTATATCCATTTTAATCTATTTTCATACAGTTTATTTCATACCTTGTACCATTGTCATAATTTTATCATAAATTTTTTAAGATAATATTTTTCATTGTTTTTTGGATTCCAATAACTGGAAAAATCATTGTGTATTTTTTACAATTTATTTAGTTTTATCAGAATATTTTATGTACTTTATATTTATATAAATGTATACTACTAGATAGAATGAAATTACCTTTTCTCATTTAATAAGTTTAAATTTGATATTTTATGAATTTTTCAATAGGATTGATGATTTTTTCACCTTGTAACCACAATCCTTCTTCCCCATATACTAGTTATATTTCTATTATACTTTTTCAATTACTATTGGATTTCCCTAATTGATTCCAATATAGTTTTATGGAATTTATATGATATCTTTCTATTATAATTTATGATTTGTAAATATCATATCATATATATAGAATCGAATATATGATATATCTTTCAAGAAATTTAATTGAATTACACTACTAATTTTAATATCCTACTATTTAAAAAACAAGACATCATAGAGATATTTATTCCAATTGACATTGGTTAAAATTATCCGTAAAGTTTTACAATTATTAATTTATCAATACCTCATCAATATGTGTACTTTGACATAGATCTAGAAACCCATGGATCTTTCTAAGAAGACATTACCTCTTAGAAATATGTTTCATAAATCAATTCAATCAATAATGTATTTCATAAAAAAAATTCATCTAAATATAAATCGAATATCTATTTTCTATATGTTATCTAAATATTTTGTTTTTAAATATATAACACTCCCACAAACATCATATAGAGACCCAAAATTCTTTCATTTCTAATAAATATTATATAATCATGAGTCTTTCATTAATCCATTAATTTATGAAAATAACATGAAATAATTTTTGGAATTAATATACCTCCATGATCATTTCTTGTTTCCAAATATAATGATCATGGAAATTTGGTATGTCTGGTAGAACAACAATGGATTTATTAATGATGAGATCATATAAAAAATTAATCTGTATTAATACCCTGATTTTATTACCCATGTATATTTCTTCTTTAAATCCAACCAGTGGATTGACATCATCCACTACAACATATATTATTATGTAATTATATTTTGATACATGTAATATAACTTTTAATTCTTATGTAATTTCAAATAATATCAGGTTTCCTACAAATTATTCTTTGATGGATTTTTTATTCTAAATGAATAATATATCACTAACCATGGAAAATATATAAGCAACATTTTTTTCTAATTAAATTATACAGAATGTGTCTCTAGAACAACAAATCTTCCACAAGGTCTTGGAGAACATGTTCATATGACAGGTTTTTGTGCAACCTAGTCGTAGAAATTATACAAGACTTAATTTCTCCCACTATGTCAAATAGAGTTCAGATCCTTCTTATAAGTTAATTACCTAATATGACTTTTGAATAAACAAAGAATCTCTATATAAACACATTAATTATGACATACTGGAATTCATTAAAATTAAAAATCATATGGTATATATATTTAATAGAAATTAGAATATATTATTTGTTTAATGGTGCTCCTTGTGAATAATATCTTTACTTTATTCACAAATTTGTAAAAACTATATGTCAAAAAATTGTTCCTCATTTTAGAAACATTATGGATCTGATTTTTTTTTAAAAAAAATCTGTTTTTGAATGAATAAACTCTCTATATTGATGATAAATTAATATTTGATATATTCATTATGATCCTCCTTTTACTAGAATCACAAATTCTATGTGTAATATTAATTGCGAATATAGTAATTAATCAACTTTACATTATCATATTTGATGAATTATTGATAATTATATACATTAAAATGCACAAAAATTCTATAATATATTATACCAATCATGTTCATTTCTTCACCAAGTACTCAAAAAAAATTATTTAGTTGATATCATAATGTATATTTATTTACCATTAGATTCAATATATTATAGTTCACACATAACCTATTTAAATGGTTCTGGAATTATTATTTATTCATCTCCTTATATTATTATGTTGTTCTTATGTATATATTTTATAAGAAATCTTGTCTTGTATTGGATTTTTATATCTCCAGATGTGTCTAAAAACCCTTCTGGTATTTCTTTACACTATTTTTCAAGAATTACATTCCCATGAAATATAATCCCTTAACTATCTATAAAGTATATATTTAACTTTCATCATGTATTTCTAGTAATCCATGTATTACTAAACAATTTTTTTTTATGAAACAACATAAAGAACATTGATACAATGATGATATAATATTAATTTTATCTCCTTTGAACATGTGAGATAAATTTTTTAGTAAAACAATATAAAAATAAATAATAGTACGACTAGAATTAATCAACAAGGAATAATGTAATGTTCTGAATCCGAATTCCACTAAAAGGAGCCTCAAGCCCAGTTGGCCACATGTCCTTATTGCATCTACCCTTATGCTAGAGGATGATGAATAAAAGCGAGGGACTAGGAGTTATATTAAGGAGACTATTCCACCATTGTCATACTATAACACAATGGTAGAAAATAATAAAATAATAGTAGAAGTAGTAATACTAGACAATAGAAGTAAACAATGGAAAAAACAAATAACAAAATTAACCAGATTTAATATCATTAAATAGTTGATGATACATGTTTCATGTTCATGGAAAATATCCAAATTATAATACATATTAGTGAAACATTATATTTGTACCAACTGTACAAAAATAGACAGAATAAAATCAGAAGAATCGCAATCCTTATCATGGTCTCATGCTATCATATCTTAAAAAACATTTCATGTACATCAAGAAGGGAATTTTCCCTTATCAACACCTATAAAAATAAAATTTATTTGGGAATAAATCATGACCCAAATAGGGTGTGATATTAAATCCTAGTAGGAAACTAGACAAGGTATGTTCCAATCATTCAGTAAATATATATATAACAGGCTGTGTACAATGAGAAAGTATTATTCTAGGAAGTGAACAAAATTAAATAGTCATACAGGAACTAATTTTCATTTATATTCATTTTGAGTTCATTAACTATTCAATTACATTGAATTATATATGTCTAGGGATCCAGTATTCTCCCTAAAAACCCTATTTAAATATAAGCACAACATATGTCTCAAATGATCATCTAAACAATTATAAGTGAATAACAAATCCAATCAGGTGCATTGGCTTCGTAGGTTCATCATAAGTCAATCCATTTCAATATTCAATTTATAACCTCAACCGATCCTTTAAATTCAGATTTTGGAATTCAAGTATATCTCAAGGTGCAAATCAACATATATTCTATAGGCCCATCTAGATGGTCCTCTCTAGAACCCAGTCTCACCCAAGACATGGTGTGAGTGTATGTCAACTGAGCTATCATTGGATCCTATTAATAAGACTATAGTATTAACCAATATATATAAATAGTGCAAATATAGCCCATACATGGTATCCCGCAATCCATCACTAATTATGGAATTAAATGATGATTTCATGAACCCAAAACTATATTCATGGTTCGCTCATAGCTGAAACATATAAACCCCCCTTTAGTCCATCCATGGAATCCCTCAATTGATCAATTGGTCAAATAAGGTATAAGGTACAATAGTAACATGAACACATTATTTTCATTCTAATCTAAATCCATGATTCACCAATTTTTATTTTCCCTTTTATAATTTAAGATTCAATTAAACATTTCATTAGGCATGAAAATGTCAAAACCAAAAGCATCCAAAATAATCTCTAGCAAGAACCAACCATATAAAGATTAGGCATTCAAATACTCACATGGGAACAAATAATATAATAGGAAAAACATGTTAATTAAAATATTTCATAGATTTAATGTTAATAAACTCATGTGGGAACAATTATCATAATAGTAGAAACATGTAAATTAAACTATGAAAAGTTTTAATGATTAATTAACTCACTTGGGTAGGCCATTATAATAAGAAATTAACACTAATATTCTGAACAAGGCATATGAAAACAAAGATTAAGGGGAAATACAACAATCCCGTTACCCATAACCAATTCATTTACAATTTTAATACCTTGTAATTCATTAATAATATCAATTAATTTTTAATCACCCAATAATGGGAAACAAAGGAATGCCATATATGAATCCTAGGGCACACTGCCTTAAATGTTCATCCATGGGAAACACACCCATGGGGTGGACACAAATAATGTTAAGAAATACTAAACATGATTTAAATAATTTATTAAACTACATAAACATCAATAGGTAAAAAAGGGTATTTTATAAATCACAAAGGCACTAAAAAATGAGAGTGTGACACTTCGGCATATGTAAACAGATTTACCATTATAGAAAGGAAAGAGACAACCTACCTCTTACTCGTACAAAACTCCTTATCCAGCCTCAACCTCTAATTCGGCCTATAACATAGTAGATGCACAAAAAAATAATAAATACCAACACTTTGATAACTATTCCGAGAGAAAAAATCATGACACATGGCCTAAGAGGAATCGAGAACTCACTGATGTGGTTATGATGTGTCTGACAGCGTTCGAATCATAGTTCAGATGATGAGTCTGGTGCCTAACATTTTTCTGATGCTAATGTTCAAGAAATCCTTCTTCAGGGTTTAGTCAAGTTGAAAAATGAGAGGCGAATTCTAGTTAAAAAAATGTATATGGAATGTACAAGATAATACACGGTGTGTAAATGGAAATCTTTCCCATCTTCTACTAACATCCCTTACACATCTTACTCTAGTTTGTTGACATTCCTTACACGGTGTGTCCTAGAATTATACATGGTGTGTAATACCATGTCATGACATGTAACAATAGTGATGCTATTACTCAACCACTTTTCCTCCTCTTTCATAAAAACAACCTAAAAGTGATGATCCATACCTGAAAGGAAGAACCATGTTCTTACAATCTCTCCCCCCAATAAAAAATTTCATCCCAAAATTTCCATTACAAGGGTGGTGATGAAACATCTAATAAAATCTCCATCCACACAAATAGTACGTCTACTTCCCTCTCCTATGTCTCGTCCATCACTCGGTAGTGCTTCCATAACACCCATACTAAAAAAAATACCGGCCATAGAGAACATTCATTCAATGATCCACAATTTGGATAAGATGATCCTTAAATTATTCATCTACCTGTAACTCATATTCCTCGGTCTAAGAATCATTAGATGGGTCGGAAAAGAAACAACCCAACTATGAAGCATAGAAGACGACGTTCTTATCTTGGTACCTCTATGGTAACTGCAAATGATAGGAAACCTCCTTGACTCTCCCAAAAATATCGAATGGCATGATGTATCAGGGTGAAATCTTTCCTAATATCATAATCATATAATGTCTCAGCTTATGTGTAACACATAAAAAAACATGATCCTCGACCTCGAACTCCATGGGTTAGCTACATATATCTTCATTAGATTTCCGATTTGAATGCGTAATAGCCATCCACTTCTGGATCAACTAAATCTTTTTAGTGGTCTCCTGAAAAAGACAAGGTCCACTCACAATGGAATCTTCTACCTCCAACAAACATAGAGGTGATTGGAATTTCTTCCGTAAAATGAATCATTTGGATATATATGAATAGTATCCTAAATCTATTTTTATAGGGAAACTCATGTAGGGGTACATGTCTTTCTAAAGAACCCCTAAAATCTGGGATGTGTGCCCAAATCACTTCCTTCAAGAATATGAATCATTCAATCTGACTATCCATCTTTCAGTGGGTGGTTAAAAATTCTTAAAATAACTATCGTACCCATCAACCATCATAGCCCTTTATAGAAAAATAAAGTAAACGGGGAATCTGCATATGAAATTATAGAAATTGGGACTCCGTGAAATCGTACAATCTCATGGATATACCACTTCCCAAGTTTATCAATAATGAATGTTTCCTTGACCGAATGTAAATGTTCAAACTCCATGATCCCATCAATAACAACCAATATAACATCATTACCTCAATTGATCCTCAGTAACCCCATAAAATAATCCATTTCAACAATATTTCATTAAAATTAGTAATGGGTAGTTTTTTGTAAAGGTTCGATTGAACGCTAGTGTACGGTTATCACATACTGGGAGGTGGAGCACCTCACGAAAACACGAGATACATATATTTTTATACATAGACCCCAATAATAACGATGTAAATCATGATAGATCTTGGTGACACCATGATGCACTACCCATATCAAGGCATGAAAATACTATATCAGCTTCTCGCGGATGTCTATTGAAACTCATACGTGACAATGTAAACGCAGAACATCATCCTCACCTATGGTCTATCTAGGAGGATGTTGCATTAATGGAACAAAACCTCATAGAACTAGTCCATAAAAATCAAATATCTATCCCATCCTTACTATATACTTGACTATAGTTCACTTCTAAATGCATCTCAGAGAACAAATCCATATGTTTCCACTCAATAATGGCCTACTGCACAACCTATATCTAATTCCTCCTACTGAGTGCATCAACCACTAAATTACCATTACCAGGAATGAATGAAATCTATAAATCAAAAGACTAAATTTATTTCACCCAACTTTACTACCACATTTAGAGATCACTTTGAGTGAATATGTACTTATATCTTTTGTGGTCTGTGTACACCAAAAAATGCTCTCCCAACAAGTAATGTTTCCAACAGTGTAAATCACGAACAACCACTGCTAACTCAAGGTCATGTGTTAGGTAATTCCTCTCATTTGGATTCAAAATCCATGAACCATAATCTATGAATAAATCCAAATTATATAAAGATTTTGTAGCCCGATACCAAGTGTATTTTAGAACCCAATGTTTCTTTGGCCTAGATCTTGTAAAATCAGTATTAGTGCCAATGCCAATCTCTATTTCATCTCTTGAAGGGTTGTCTCTTAGAAATTTTTCCCTGCATACCTTGCACACTTTTTATCCAGGCCAGACACAAATGCTGCTAAATGTGATTAGTCTTGTACGAAATGCTTGTAGTAGCTATCCAATCCTAGAAAAAATCTCACCTCAATGAATTTATTTGGGTACTACTTGGAAACTACTAATATAACCTTCTATGGGTCCACTTATACTTCTATCTCCAAGATTATTTCACCAAAAAAGTGACTCTGATCAATAAAAAAGTGTCACATTGCGGGAATAACATATCGGTGCATTCGTAAGATAGAACAAAATAACTAAATACTCTTACATGTGATGCCTACTCTGAATGATTGAACAAGGAATGTCTAATGATCTAACACACACCTGATAAAAAAAAACACAAATCAATCATTTATAAGACCCTATATCATCATAGAGAGCTGAAGGGATCATCTATTAATCATAGAGGATAACACTTCTTAAAAGGATGATGGTTTAACTACAGATATTAAATTATTATTTTTGGGGCATCATCCTCCTTTTTCACAAAACAAATGACCAGATAACCACAATGAGATGTACTGGTTTAGTTGAAACCATTATCATTAAATCCTCTACCATGTTCTTGTGCAGTTACATCTCCATCATAGACATCCTATAATGTGTAATGGATACCGGTGTCATTCCTTGAAATAACGCGGAATAAAACTCCAACTCTCTCAGCAGAAGTAAACCTAAAAAATCATCAGTGAACATGCCCCTAAAACAGTCAACTACCAGAAGTAAATCTACCTGACATGTTCTCTAGTCATCCAGAGATAAACTCCAAATCAAGGATGTTATCCCACCAAACCCATGATGATTGGGTCCAAATTGGATCTCCTAGAAATTATATTCACCCTTAGGTGGAAATGATCCACCAGTTGGTGATGTAAAACTCAACCTATAGTGATAGAAATCGAAAAAAGGATTGAATGGAAGGAAACCATTCTATCCAAATAATGACATCAAACCTAGTCACCTCAAAGAAAGAGATGTACAATATGTTGTGACACCCACCATCCTCAAGTGGTCACACCATGCACTGATGCACACATACCGTTATAATATCTAATATAATGTCTAGCTTTATAACATCATCGGAATTAAGAAAACAGAGCACAAGGCTCTCCACTATAGGCACAAATACAAAACTATCTGAATACCAAATATAAAAAAAAGAAAAATAAAAGATTGATGTGACTAGAATAGTAGTTATGATAGTAGATGGTCCCAGATCCTACTCATGCTATTTCTATTGAAACATATATGTCTGGCCTTTATCGCGGCCCTAGGACACTACCAGGTTACCATATGCGGATCTACCCTACCATCACTGAGAACATGGGGTCTGGTAACTATGGCCATGACCATCACATTGCATTTAAAGGCCTCACATACCCCAGTTTCCTGTGTGACGAGAAGTTGATGACCCTACATCTGAACATGGCTTTGGTGTAGACTCTATCTCACTAGCTGCTAGTGGAAACGTCTAGCAGAAGTGATTTAGATGGAATATATTGATCGAATATCATCACTCAACAGGGTCCTATATATATTGTGGCATAATATTACCAAACAATATGCATAGGTAAAACCTCACTTGGTTATCAAAAGAAATGTTCTGATAGCTCACATCACCACAGGAAAACTTTAGATGATTCTTATTACTACTGATAATGTTGTTACCTAATCGTGATACTAAAACACCATTTCTCACACCTCCAGATTCCATCAGATTATTCTTATAAATCAGTTCCTGATTCACTCTAGTATATTCAACAGTGAACTTAAAGACATTTACCAATTATTAGACATCACACCTGATCTCATCCTTAAACAACTTATCCCTCAATTCATCGTCACCCATCAAAATAGGTTTGAGACACTAAAAATCAGTTTAACGGGTTGGATAGTTCATAACTGATAGTGTTACATCCCTTAGATGCATAAAATCATATGAATGATTGTCCCTCAGCATCTCAAGAAAATAGAAATCATTGAAGACTGATTGAAAATGTTCCTCGACCATATCCCGATGACGCTCCGACGTAGTTTTAACATCCCACAATATCTTGGCAGAATCATGAAACATATAGGCTGTGAGATTTACAATCTTCTAAGGAGGTGTATACAGTGATTGATGATCAAGAGCATGGCCTCTAACCATGAATCTGTGGCATGTTTTTTATATCCCCTAAAAACATGTGTGTATGTTACTGTTGGAATACTCACGTCTTCTCTTCCATAGAACATGAAGGTTGTGATGATCTTGGAAATATTTTGATCAACCTCGTAGACCCTTCATTGAACTATGCATTTTCACCATATTCTTGTATAATATTTTGTTCTTCAAATGGGGTGAATGGAGGATCCACGGGTAGCCCATGGCATACAAACTTCCTGGTATGATCGTCGACATCCTCCCAGGATACAACTAGAGGTCCTTGTGCTGGAATGACTCTAAAGAGTCATGCACACACCTGATATCAATATAATCATCAAGGTTCCAAGCTCAAAAGTTCAGTAAATAAATAAGGTAATACAAACCTGAATGTTTACTAGAATAAGTGTACATGGTTTGTAGACACTATACACGATGTGTACCCTCATTCTCTCACTAGGTGTGTACATTCTCCAGATTGGGTGTGTACCATCCCCAGGTGCATGACATGTCAGGTTGGTACATGGTTTGTACTCAAGTATCCCCTATTAGAGATGTACTTTTACATGGATAGAGCCACAATGGTTATAACTATGTAATCCTACATGATGTGTGTCTGAAGTACACGACATGTGCTATCCAAAAACCATAATTGTGTGTTCTCTATCACATGGTCATTTAACAGATAACATGTACACACAGTAGACGATGTGTACATAAGGAAATTATTTCTTCCTGTACAAAATATCACATGTAGTGAATTCAATGAAGCACACCCTGTGTTGTTTGGGTTTCCGAACAGAAATAACCTAGAACACTTGTTTTCAAAATGTAAACATATGGTATGACAAATACTCACATGGTCATAATTTTTATATCAAAAAACACATTTAAATTATACTGTTACATGGATTTAATGTTAATAAACTCATGTGGGAAGAATTATAATAACAAGAAATAAATGTAAAATTAAATATTATATAGTTTAATCATTAATAGACTTATGTGGGTAGGCCATTAAAAAATGAAATTTAAACCAACATTCCAAATAAGGCATATGAAGATAAAGGTTCAGGGGAAATCCAACCATTCCAATACCCATAACCAATAAAATTACAATTTAACATACATTTAATTCTTTAATAATATCAATTAATTTTTAACAACTGAAAAATGTGAAGAAAAGGCACACCTCAAAGGAATCCATGGACAAACAACCATAAATGTTCATCCAAGGAAAACACACCCTTGGGGTGGCCCCAAATCAAGGTAAGAGACCCTAAACATGATTTAAATATCTTATACAATTACAAAATCATCAATAGGATAAAAAAGGTTCTGTTTTAAATCATGGTGACAACCTAAAAATGGGATCACGAATCTCTGACATATATATAAATCATGAAAATTAGCTAAAGTAATGAGACCTCCTACCTCATTCTCATACGAATCTCCTCATCCATAGTCGACCTCAAATAAGACATCGAATAGAGAAGGTATACAAAAAGAGTATATATTTCAATGATTGGATAACTAGGTAGTCATAAAAAATTACGAAGAAGGACTCCAGAAGAATTGAGAACTCACTGTTGGGGTTCCAATATGTCTGACGTTATACAAATCAAAGTTCAGATGACGAATTGGGGGCCAAATCATCATCTTTTATTTCCATTCGAGAAAACTCAAGTGAGGGATCTGTACAGTTGAAGATGACTAGGCTACTACCCATTGTATAATAAATGAAAAGTACACATCATGTACTTGAGATTACATAGAGTGAATATTGAAATTCTTTGATTCTTCAACCATTATCCATTTCTTGTCATACCCATGTCCTCTAACATACCTTACACAATGTTTATTAGTATTATACATGACAGTAACCTCTATGCACAACCTATAAAAGAACTGTAGTCATTACTCAACCACTTTTCCTCCACTTTCTTAAAAACAACCCTATAAAAAAAGTTATGTACGTTAAATGAAGAACCGGGTTCTTATAAAAAATGAAATTCATTTTCCTCTCATAGATAACACAATATTCATCATTCCTTAAACACTTAGAGAAATCACCTAACATATTATATTGATTGTGAAAATACATGGATACATCATTTAGAATCAATTGAGATATGTATATGTCATTTCTAATAACCAAAAAATGAAATATTAATATCAAGTACAATGATGAATATGTCTATATTTGGTGCCCTTATATATTTACATTTCAATTAATTTAAGATTCTATTTTTGAGATGTTTCTTCCAAATGAGAATCAAATAGCCTCATATCCAATGAAATATTTATTTACCATTGGATTCTTATTTTTATTTTCATAATCTCTATTTACAAAGAAACAATCATTGGGTTTTCGAAAATTTCATTCATATTTTCCACTATATGAAGTAAACATTTGTCTTTCCATACATTATAGTGAAATTTTTGAACATTACACAACATATATTAATGTCGTTTCCCGATACAATAAATTTCATAATTATCTAATAACTTATAATAAATGGTTGATATGTTTGATAGAATGAGATTTATTGGAATATTGTGTTTTAACCTGAATATTATCTTTATTAATTGATAGATTTTATTTTTCATCATGGCTACATGAGAACTTCCATGGATGCCATATTCTAATTTTCTTGTGTTTAGTTTAATGAAAATATTATTAAAAAATTACTTAGAATAATCTTATAACACTTCTTAGAGATGATAAAAATGGTAAAATTATCTATAAGTGTCATCTATTTATCCTTTTGACCCTAAAATACTTGCAGAAGTAGAATAACAAGTTGCCCAGACACAAGCACAAATAATATATCCTCATATCATAGAATTATGTGCATGTTCCTTCACTGCTCTAGGATATTCATTATAGATAAAAAATTCTCTTTTTATTGTATTTTTGTAGTGAATTTGGGTTATAACATACGATTTTCTCCAAAATAAATATTATCACATTAGTCATCTTATATTGAATATCAATTAATTGACATTATTGATTTATTAATATGAAATTACTTCCACTATTTTTTCATAACATAGAATCCATAACCTACTAGCATTAGAATCCACAATATCATGGTTATTATTGAGGAAAGAATCCTGTAAACCAATCCGCGTAGTGTAAGATATTGATAATCAGGTCTATGAAGAGTTTTTTATTATAATTTTTTCTATCAAACCACATTAACTCAAGACACCTTGACAGGTTGATTAATGTCCATTATTTTACTAATAATAACTTTAATTAATCAATGATTAACTATAAAATAGTACATATATATATATATATTTAATGTTATTTATATAATTCAACCAACCGTTCAAATTTGAACTTCCTAATAGGATAAACCACCCTCAATATTGATGGATTAAAACTTCATAAAAAATTTTAAGAATATGTGATGACGGATATTTGTGTCATAATATTTAATTTGTGATATTCTTAGTTATTTTATGTTAATGAAATCATTTTCAGATTAACATTCTTATTCTATGTGATTTAGCTCATAATATAACCTTGCCTTAAACACAAATCATTCTCTATGTATTAATAAATTTTATATATGCATGATTTTTTATTTTTATATGTCATCGGAAATAAAATACACATTAAAAAAATAGTAAAAAGTTCTTTAATTAATTAATCAATCATGTGATCATGATAATTTATAAATTTTGATCCAATGAGAATAAAATGGTTCACCCATATGTAGTGGTACCACCATTATATATATATATAATTCTAATATGGTACACTTCTAAGCCTCGATACAACTATTTCCCACATATCCTCCTTATTATAAATATACACTCACACGTAGTTGAGGGGGTCTCATGAATGTATGATACAGAAGAATAATATAACTGATGAAGACCGTGATCCTTATACAAATAATTATGATAAGGGATATTATACATATAATTATTTTTTGAATATTTAATACTATCATCACGCAAATTAAATAAAAATAAATAAATTAATAATCAAAAATATAATTAATAATCAAAATAATTAAGAAATTACTAAAAACAAAAAATCATGGCCTAGTTAATGAAATTATATGCTTTCATGAATTTTATTCTGATAATAAATAATTAAAATATTACATAATTATTCTTGGGGGAATTAATAATGCATTACATTATATTCATGTATTTTTAATTCCCATTTTTTCACACGGTTTGGAAAATATTATTATTAAATTAAAAAAATATTATATATTCATTGTGAATTTTTTAATATTTTTCAGGTCTCATATTCATTATATAATTCCATGGATGATTTATATGCCCTTATTGTGTTGAGATTCGCCATACAGTTTTGACAGGACTTGACCTAGCCCAACTTGGGATGGTGGGACCATTGGACCCCACATGTGTGCACATGATTAGGGATTTTGGCACTAATTTTCATCACTGTTACATTATAAAAATTATTTTCTTATCATATGTGAACTCCCCCATGCAATGGTGGGCCATTTTTGGAAAATTTCGGTAGTTATGCTTACTACATTCAATATTGTTCTCCCTATTTTTAAAATATTTAATTTTTCATAGGTATTTCTTTCTTTTTAATGAAAATATGTGAATTTGTTTCCAACATATAGCTAAATACAACAGATATTGGCCACAAATGGGTGTTATTCTACATTATGATACTGTTCACACCTATGGTGAATTCCATGCTCATTTAGAAAATAAAATTTAATGCCTCAAAATAATTTTTTATGTTTTGGGTGCCATTACTCATCCATCGAATCATTGATTAGAGAATCATTTATAGTGTTTGATTTGTTTTGATACCCATTACTCGAACTCATGAAAAAAATTTTAATTTCTCTTTAGAAACGAAGAAATAAAACTCATAAAACGTGTTGGTAAAAAGTTGAAAAAAAATTACTAATAACATGAGAAAATAAATTATCTTATCCCCCAATTTGTGTCCAACATTTCCCTATAATATTGATTAATACAATTATCTACATAATGATATCTTGTGATTTAAATTATAATTAAATAAGAAATTAAAAATACAACTCCATTAATTTTGATTAAACATGTGTTGTGCTCATCATTGATGGTTATTTATTGATAGTACCAAATACATAAGCCATTATATCATTAAAAAACATTAATTTCTTTGACTATCATCTTAGAAAATATGTGTGTTATTAAAAAGAATCATTTGTAGTTTTGATGATGACACGATCATGTGAGAAACATTTCATTTATATGGTAATGAGTTCTTGTTTAGGTTTTCAATGAACACTGTTTTATCTCTCTAGAATTTAAATGACATATGAGGAATACTATCAAAATTAGGTGAGTAATAGTAAATTAAATTATGGTTTAATTATAAATTATATCGGTATGTTGAACTTATGGAAATTAATATTCATTCCATCACTATCTTAAAACGTTTATATTAAACCAAATTTGAAACGTATGGCCACATGAACATGTCACAATCATAATAATTATATTATCATAATCATCAAACATTAAAATAATACTATGTGATAAATTATGAGTCAATAAATAAACTCAGTTTTCCCATAAAATATTTAAGAATCATTGATTAAATTTTCATTCAAAAAATATTATTGTTTGTATTCACAAAAAATATTCTCCACACAATATGTAATTAAATATTATACTAAATTTTTATAAACTTGAATAATATTAAAAAAAATTATTTATTATGATCATTAAAAAGGGATATTACAAATCCCACAGCACAGAACCCACTGTTTCATATTCTATAATTCTATAGAACTGGTGATGATTCCCAATAATCATAGTATGTTATCCTATAGGCCCTTCTCTAGAATGTATTTAGCCGTACTCTTAGTCTAAGATTATAATCTAGTGGCGCATCATGGCCCATTAGAAAATAAGGTTAAGTTATATTTCTAAAAAAATCTTAGGAAAACACAATATGTTATATTTTTTATGTGTCTAATGATATCTCATAAATCATGACACAAAACATGATTCACCATACTTACATTATTCATTTTTTGTTTTCATTACCATATCAAATTTTATTACCTAATTGTTCAATGGCCATATATTTAATAAATCTACCATTATCAGGGTTAACTGGGCTCGAGATATACCTATATCTATTAGAAGCTATATATTTGATTCAAATAATTCAATAAATTCCATTCCAACAATAAAATATCCAATATATTTTTTATTACTAGAATAAATATAATACATTTCGTCTTTTGTACATGTATGAAATAAAATTGTATACATAATTATTATGTCATTTCATGATAATGATACTCATTTTTGAAGATAATCGCATCAAATGACACCCAATACAAGTGGTGTTACTATTAGTGGTCTAGTCCTCATGATCTCTTATAAATATGATCACTATGTATGATCTTAATGATAATAATTATCATTGATTATGATCCTATAATACATGAATTTCAAGGCAATATTTGTGTCATGTCTATATGGTATATCATAGAAACATAAAAAATGTTAATAAAAATTATTATATAATCTTCAGGTTCTCTATATAGATGTTAACTAGTTTTACCTTTTGATACAACAAATAAAATAAACAATTACCATTCAATAGTATATATAGAAGTATTAACACTATAGTATCATGAATATATCATGTCTATCACTATGTATACCGGATATTGTAATTGAAATGAACTGTTCATATTGGGTCTATTTTTCCCAATTGGAAAAGAATTATAAGTGTCTACCTTTATTTATTTATCAACATTATGTAAACAATGAATATGTTAAAGTCATTAGAGATCTTATTTTTATATATTAATTTTTTGTTATGACATGGGTTCATATTTATTTCTTAATGATGTAATTTATTATGGTTGAATTTTCATCATTTCTCTATTTTACCTTAATGTTGTTATCTATGATAGATAGACACTTTATATATCAATTTACTTTCTTTATGATATCATGGTAACATTCTCTCAATTATGTATTTATTTATTGTTAATGATAGTCAGTATCAACTTACTTGCATGCAAGTGCACATGAGGACACATGAAATTTAAAATAAAAAATAATGATGAGTAAAATATATATTTCATTAAAAAATGATTTAAAATATCTGTTACTAGATAGTGCTGATTGTTGTTTTTGAAACATATAATTATAAAAGAACTATTTTTGATAAAATATGACACTATAGTGTCTAATTTTTTATGTAATGTTATCTATTGATAGAATAGTTTTTTTACAAGAATCAATCTTCTTGTGTATGTTTCCAATACATTTTCAAGACAATATGTGATGGGGAAAGGGTTAAAAAATGGATTTTAGATAATTTAACAGTCAATAATATGTTTTTCTATGTTCATGTGAATGACTTGTCTATGGTAAATTAGTTTACTTATCATATCTATAATGACTTTATAATTGTTTATAACATGGTAATGATTACCTCAAAATATATTGTTATCATAATTTCCTATTCTTGTATAGTGGAGTTTAATGGATACCTCGATAAATGTATCTAAGAAGGTTTTATTTATAGACATATAGGGTAATTTAAATTTTCACATTTATATAGAGAATTAAAATATTTTGATTTATAATACTATTATATGGGTATATGAGTAAGTGTAAAATTAGTGTGGGCTAGTCTCACATTTTGGATGACTTAAGATGATATGAGATTCTGTAGAAAAATCTGTTCATTAGAATAACACATAAAAAACCCATGTATGAGTGAAAGGAAAAATACTATGGATTTAAAAGGGCTCGCAGGTTAATAAATCAAAATATTCTTGGATTGTTTAGTTATACAGTCCTAGGACCCATTAAATATGACTGATAATGGTTGGAGTAGAGTAGATTGAAAATAAAATATAAGATGACACATATAATATTTTAGAGAATTCGATAGATATAGATAACGGATAAAAAACACTACATGAATGGTCTGCATTATTATATATTTTGATCAGGTAAGAGAGTATATACTCACATAAATCCTAGGTTGAGGCCACCTTAATGACAAAAAATACATGTTGAATGTTTGATAAAACAATTTTTTTACACGAGATATGATGATGAAGAATTATTTTTCAGTCACATATTAACTACAGTGTTTAATGAACCTCGATATATTTTCATCTAACTACGGTATTGTTTGAAAACAATTAAATTCAAGGGTCTATTTATATCATTTTTATGCGGTGTGGGTGAATCCATGAACCTTTTATTTTTTAATTTCATTAATTTTAAATAAACCTTTGTGACTGGATAAAAAAGATCCTCTAATTTTTAATTTCATCTCTCTTTATCATATGCATGCAAATAGATTTGAACAATGAACCATATTATTTAAATATATTGTGCTCAATGTGACATCCTACACCCTGTGAGGAATGGATAGAGGCCTCAATCACATATTATAAAGTATTAATGTGTGTCTTTATTAATTTAAGGAGTTAACAGTGTCCCTATAGTTTATCACAAACCATGCATATCATATCACCTTTCATATCATGGAACCGTGGAAAAAATACATACCAAATTGTGCACTGAAATCCCACTATAAGATATGTATACTGATTCACACAATGGTCAACCACTCATTAGTTCTTTTTATATAAAAAAATTAATTCATCAGGTTTTTTACTACCATGTATAGTCCATGAGTGTATACATTGAATCTATAACTCAATCATGGATTTCTTCTTCTCTATAGTGTGGATGTACTATTTTCTTTATCCTTTTTGTCAAAATAATGTATCTATTCTCATTTTAATTCATTATTTTTTAAAGTTATATCATTATAATCCTCACACATTTTTATTATTCTTATTTTAAAACAAAATACACTCTACTTTTAGGTGTAGTATCGAGTTATCCATCTTTGACGAGTTTAAAATTTCTTAAAATATATGAATTGTGAGAGGTTCAATCACATTTATTTATTTTAATTATAAAACTCTTCAAGAGTTAAAAACAAAAAATCCTTATTTTTATTCTCATATTATATATTTATTTTCATTTAAATTATGATGAATATTATATACAATATTTTATTTATGAAAAATACATAAATCATTTTTGGGATGTGATCTGTTTTATTGAAACAAGTTGATTTTTCTTGTTCGTATTCCACCAAAAACATCATTTAAACCCCAATAATTTCCTCATTCAAATAAATAAAATAATAATTATTTATCATTCCATTTAAATAACTATGACGTCTTCTTCATCAATTCCATTTGAACACCTCCACGTGTGAATGAAAACATGCATTGTGATGTATAATGTTTTAATGTGGCATATAATACCTATAAAATAATCCCTCAACATGATTCACAACTATTAATTTTAATTATGACATAAAATTAACTATGATTTGTATAAAAATAAATATAAATAATTATCATTCCATTAATATATTCATTTTTTCTTTTTGAATAATCATCTCCATAAAAAATTCCTTACTCTAAAAGAACCTTATGAGCATCCACCCTTATGAGGGTATCACTATGATACTTAAATGTAAGGACAATTAATCCGTATAGTGAAAGAGTTATACAGTTCCCCAATGTATAATTAGAATGTATAAGATATTACATACAACATACTTGGTCTCATCATTATAATGTCTCCAAAATATTTATGATCTAGAATTCATTTAAACAAATTCATATTCAACCATTCAATGTTGGTTGATCATTATGAATAGTTAGTACAAAATTATAAATTACTATGATGCTCTATAAATTATGAAATTAATCTTATAGGGTATTCATTTATCCTTACATCACCTCTAATCCTAATTTATATGTCACTATATAAGGATTAATTATCCTTATATTTCTAAATTTTATCGTTACACAGTTAAATATTACCTTTCAGATCCCAGATTTATCCTTATGTTCACAGGGTGTGTAGATACCTGAACATTAAATAAATAAATATTACATATTATTAGATGAATGATCATCATATATCATTAAAATCACATATATTCCTATAATGGTTTTGTTTCTTTGTAAAATTGGAAACATAAAATATTTATATATAAAATAAATACATAATCTCTCATTATGTTATTTACACTCTGAACCCTTATTACACATATCATTATTAAAAATATTTATTCACAGTCTATTTAGAAAGAATCATAAGAATGTTTGATCTCAAAAATAATAATATTCGATAAAAAAAATATAAATCATTGACCTAATATTATAATATCATTATAATTGAGGTTGTGGGATAATGGGATTAACATTTTAAATTAATATCTAAAAATTAAAATATTTTATTCATGATTCATGGCATAAAACATGACAGTTCATTTGTCCTGAATCCTAATGTAATCAAATAAAATTATTAACGAGTGAATAAAGTTTATAAACTAATATGTTTTAAAAAAAGTTGAATAAAATGTTACGTATTCATATTTTTATAAATATTATGTCATGTTAACAAACCAAGGCATTCTCACTTATTAGGCTTGGGTTAACCACATGTATACTTGAAAATTGTCACAACCCGACCCTACCCGGGCTCGAGCCGCAACTACCCCAAGCCTGCCTCCATAGGCCAGGGGCTGGCGACCAGCGTCGAAGGCACAATAACTCGGGGAGGACTTTGCCTAAGTACCTGTACACACACATGCAGCACACTCAATGCAAAAGTGCAGAGTAAAAGTGAACAGACAAGTAAAGTAAATGGAAACTACTATATAAGAACCACAAATGTGCATCGACTTATAATCAGTACAAGCAAGTGCTGAAGATAAACTAAAAAGAAAAGGGAAAAAACACGTGCCCAAACAGAAAAGTGCCACAACCCGGCAACAGGTAAAACAACAAAAAAACATTGGAAGGGTCCCCCACCTAGAACCCAACTCTGGCCACCTCATGCAGTCCAAGCTCCCAAGCTCCCAAGATCCTCTGACGTCACGACCAACCTGTCCGTCTTCTGCAAGGGCACACCATGTGCGAGAAAATCCCAAGAAGGGGTGAGTATAAAAATACTCAGTAGGATACCCCGAAGGCTCGAGGAAGCAACAAAGAAGGTACCGAAGGGTGAGCAGTAGAGCGAAAATGGAAAAGTAAAGAATTATAACTGAAAGTGCAGTAGAGAGTGCAGTAAAGAGTCCATCTCAACCCAACAAGAGGAAAGAAGGTATACTCGTCCAGACACAAGGAGCTGGAAATGGTGAGAATATGAACTTCCCGTTGAGTCTTCGCTACCTATAGCAGGAGAGTAGACTCCTCCAACCATGAGAAGCTAGACACGGAAAACACGTGACATACCCCGCGCGTCTTCACCTCTCCTGTCAGGAGAGTAACCAAACAAAAGATGTGGGTACTAGAACAAGGTATATAAAAATACATATGCTCAATGAAGAAGCCCAAACAAGATCGTAAGAGGATCTCCATCCCGTAGCTCAGCCCAAGGAAGAGAGTCACCAATAGTCCCAGAAGTAAACACCATCGATGCACAACATCCCGCATGTCTGCCCTGAACTAAAAGTCATGGGTCTTAAACCACCGTACCTCGACACTATCCTCTTTGGGCGGCACTGACTAGCCCGCACGGTTTTAGGTCGCGTCATAAGGATGCGTCTCGATGGGGGAAAGCCCCTCGTACATGAGAGTTCTGAGGGAACGTCAATCCATAACTCGTCACTGCCCCGCAGTCGATGTAAAACCCCGAGATTTTATGAAAAATATTATTTTAATTTCATTAATGTCATGTGTTGTATGCTACACCAAAATTACCTTGCGCTATACGCAACACCGTATTAGCTTGCAATATACGCAACACTATTCTTGGATCGTGTTTCACACAATTTTGATAATAGTTATTCTACGCAACATTGAGTATATATATATATTCAATGTATAAATGAAATATGGTTGGATTCTGTTATACAAAACAACAAAGGATTCTTGTGCAACACGTAACCCTGACTTGTCTTGCATTACACGCAATCACGACCTTCCTCGATAGCGTGTGTTGTACGCAATACCAAGTTCTACTAAACAACGATATATTATTATAATATTATTATGAACTAGCCGTTATGAATTTTATTAACTAAATTTGGAATTTTATAACATTATTATTCACCTTACAAATTTTCTAGAACATGGTATAAGAACAGAATAAATTTTTCAGGTAAAATAAGTATTTTTAAAAAAATGCAGTTTTGCCTCCTTTTGATGGCGCACCCACTTTAAATCCAATTTTTTACATGTTTATAAGTTCAATTTGACAAAATAAAATACTTCTTTGGAATCAATAAATAAAAATTTACATTGGATAAAATTTTCATATTATTCTGGTAACTTTCATATTTTGATGAATAATAAAAACACGCTATATTTTAATTAAAAAAAACTTTTTCATCGCAATAATTTATATGGTTAAATTATAATATTGAATAGTTTTAAAGTATAAATATAATATATTTTTACCATTTAATATAATTTATGTCATTATCATTGATTTTACATTAAATTCGTAGGTTACTTCAATTCAATCTTTTGCAACGTTTTAAAGAAAAACCCGTTTTCTTTCGACAATGGGATTAATTTTAATTTAATTTATGCAACTTTTGTGTATTGAATTTGGAAAAATGGATTCCATATTTGGAATCAGTGGGTCCAAATTATGTTAATAAGCTACATTTTATTTGTGGGAATTATGAATAGTAACTACGGTAAAATTTATTTACCATAGTTAAAGGTAAATCAGGTAATTAAGGGTAAATATAATATTATAAAATTACCCTAACACATGCAAAAATTCTATTTTAAGGCTAAATGTAGACCCATATACCCTAAGGGTCGGATTATATAAATTTTATGGACTTTTGACAATGAAAATAATTTAATTATTATTAAAACCAAAGAAAGTGGCAACATGTCACTCTCTTAAATCTTATAAGTATAACAATTTTAATTTAGTGATAAAAATCATACAACTTCGAACATGAATAGTCTATTGAAATCTAAAAAAATTATCTACATCATGATAATTTATTTAGAATTTTTAGGGATTAAATAATTGTCATTAATGGTGATACATTAATGATACAGAAATTATTTATTAAGTGGAAAATAAGTAATATAGTTTTTATTGATAGTATAATAACTATTAAAAGGACCACAAACCAGACCAAAACATATTGGTAGTGTATATATACACCTGAGTCATCCAATGACCTAATATATGACCGTTTGGAGCCTTATAAAATTTATTATGACACTTATATTATTTTATTTTAAATGATGCCAAAGATGTCACATTCATAATTTAATAAATATAACAATTTAAATATTGTGATTTTAAAATGATAAATTAGAGTAAAAGTATTATTGTGAAAGGAAATATATATCTTCATCATAGGATTTTATTTTTAATTTTTATGCAAAAAATATGTATATTAAATAATTATACGAAAATGTTGTAGTAATTATTTAATTAAGAGATAAACCAAATAAATGGTTTTAAAAATAATAAAATAAATATTATATGATCTATTTAATGTGATCCACTAATTTTATAGATATATATGACCTTTTATGAATTTATTAATGCTTTTAGTTCGAACATAGCTTCTGTATAATTTTTATTTAAATTCATATAAATGAATAGTGTCAAAATTGACACTATTTTTATTTTATAAAAATAACATATTATAAAATTGTTTAAAAATCACAAAAATATATAAAAATTATAAATTTAAATTTATATGGTCTATAATGTTATGGAAAATTCACAAAAAATAAGTAATTATTTGTTATAATTTAAAATTTAGAATTTTATTACCACAAATAAACTTAAATAGATTAAATAAGGATAAATCAAAATGATAAGGTTTAACATAAGATCCAAACATGTATAAATTTGATTGGTTGATGATATTACAACCATATCTCCTCTAATATTCGAATATGAGTCATTTTTGGAGGTTTTTTTATGTGGGTTAGATTTATCATAAATTAATATTTTTAAGAATTCCAAAGGTGCCCCTCTCCTCCATTATAAAAGGGCACCTCCTCCCTCTCTTCCTCACACCACTTTTAACCTTCAAGCTCGGCCAACCACTGCCAAATTCTCTTCTCCACTTCCCTAGAAACATACTAGAGGTTCTGGTCTTCTTCAAAGACCAATTTTAGTGCCCTAAAAAGAGATCTCAAAGAGACGCTTCAAAGAAGAGGTAATGTCTGTTACCAATTCTTTCGACTTTATTTCTTCTTCCACTTCTTCTTATTAGGTTATTTCATTATGGAGAAATTAAATCAGTATCACTCATATACTGATATGTCATTATAAGTATTAAACAACCGTATTTCACCATCTATCCATCCTATGGAAAACGAAATCACCGCGCGTTCGTACGTACGGAGTACCGTCTCCATGCCGTGGTGTAATCTATTTTCCACCACCACCTTACTTGGATGGGTATAATGGTGTACATAACAACTATATATGATTATTGTAAAGTGATATTTATTCTTAAATATTATACATACACTCTAATACAATTCCATGATCATGAGAACGATATCATCGCTCGTGCGTACGTACGGACTACCGTCTCCACAACGTGATGAGATTCATTCTCCACGTTAACCATTCATAAATGACTATAAAGTATATTTAATAAGTAATCATGAAATATATGACATAATAATGATACGTGATTTATGTGTATATATATGTATGTCATCTACTTAATTCCATTCAACTCAATAAGGAAACAAAAACAGTGTTCATGCGTACGTACGACCTACCGTCTCCATGAACGGTGTATTTCCTTCCATTTACTGGTCTATTATATATATGTATATTCTGAATATATATTATATATAAATCATGTTTTACATTTTGGATTTATGTAATCATGATCTAAGTAATCATATGAATAATTACAATTTAAAACACGAACGACAAATGAGAGGATTTTACCCAAAATGCTCTTTAACATGGAATTTACAAAAGAACGGGTAATATAAAGTCATAAGTGAACCATATATGATATCATAACAATGATTATGATTCTTTAATAAGTAAATGACATTATTTAAATCATTATACAGGAGTTTCAGACACTTACGAAGCAAATCGGACCCAAGGTAAGGGATAATTTTGCAAATCTCATTTTTATCCGAGAGTGCTTATTCGTAATTATTTTCTAGGGTTATTGTTATCATCCATGTCCATGTTTCCTAAAAATGGTTTCATGTATGTTTATAGTCCCTTTTACCCATTTTTGACATTTACTACATGGTATGTAAGGAATCTTTTTTTTTACGTTACGAGGTACTTTTTGACTTTTCCGGCAAAAGTACAAAAAGAATGTTTTTTTATCTTATATGGCATGAACGTATTTTTACAGTTTTATAAAGAATTATTATCATGAAGCTTCCTAAAAAATATTTCAGGACTATTTTCAAAAAAATCTTTTTCTTTTAAAATTGAATGTCATTTTGTGAAAATATAATGATTTTGAAGAAAAAAAGGATATTTTCCTCAAGAATTTATTTCAACTGTTTTATCAAAACCAGTTTTTTCATCTAAGATGACATTATTTCATATGTGTATGTATCAAGTATAATATCTATATGATTTACATGGTTTCACTTTTCTTATTATGAAATGATATCCATTTCTTTTATATGGATTATGTGATGATGGGATGATGTTTATGAAACCCATTTTATTCTTTGGGTTATTGTGAATGATGTATGTTTATTTTGTGGCACAAGTAAGAATGATTTCATTATGAGATTGGTGGGACCTATATCTCCCTCCAATGCATTGGGTAAATATTTATATCTCATGAGATAGACATGGCTGGAACGGCAAGTTAAACTGGTTCAGTAATATAGGACTAGAACGAGGAGTGAACTCGATTCAGAAAGGGACTTTGTCCACTAAGATGGTCTTGGAAGCAATTCCTTGGCTACTATGGAAATCATATCATGTGCTTAATGGTTGCCACAATTACATGTTTTATTCCAATGCTATTTTATCATTCCTAATGTTTCTTTATGATCTATGCCTTACGTACTTCCATGTTTTATGTCATTACTCATGCTTTTGATGTTTAAACATTATGTTCATTTTTTTAAGTTCAAATGTATATGGCATGTTTTATTTTATCCATGCTTACCCTTACTGAGCATTTGAGCTCACCCTTTTTATGTTTTCATTTCCCCCCGGATTAAAAGAAAGATTTTAGGTAAGGAAACAAAAATGGGAAGATCTTTATGGGAGATGTTGAAGATCTTTCACCATTATTAGAAGATTACGTTCCAAGTTTCCAAAGACACTAAACTATTACGGTCCTTGTGTGTTTGTTTTTTTTATGTACTAAGTATTCCGCAAAAGTAATGTATTGTCCATGTACGTCAAGCTTCGGGTCTCTACAGTTGGTATCAGAGGAAAGGTTTAGTCAACCTTTGGAAACTAGGATGCGAAAAAGTTAGTGAGATCCCTAGAGATATTTCTAAGGTATGTCTGGGGATGTCCCTAATGATAAGTATACGTATAGGTTATAGTCCTAGAATTGCGCTAACGATCTTAGAATTTATCCTAATATGTTAGATATTGAGGGTAATCCCCCTTTACTATGTTGTTTTTTCTAGCATAATTTTTTCCACTCAGAAAATTCTTTTTGTGTTTTAGTTAATGGTGGGAACCAGGAGGAATTCGGTTAACATTGAATCCAATGGAAAAATTGGTGACTATGAGCAACAAAATTATGTAATGACTAGAGAGAAAGATATTGTTATTATGCTGAATCAATCATCCCGATATATGATTAACAAGGTGAAATTTAGTGGTATACTTAATTCATCAAAGAAGAGGAAGATAGACTATTATGCATGTTCGCATGTTGAGGAGCATAAAGAAGGGAAGATTGAGATTTCTAAAGAAGGGAAGAAGAACCTTGAGGAATACCTCAAATGGAGGGACCGATGTTATCTGTGTGGAGAAAAGGGTTATAGAGTGGCAAAATATTATGGAGTTCAATGTATAATTTGTGGAGAACATGGGCATTACCCAACTCAATGCCCTGACCTAAAAAGTTACTTCTAAATCAAGGAAGGACTTATTCCAGGATAATAATTGAAGAGGTTGGATTGAAGTGTTTATGTATTGGTATGTAAGAATAATTTTGTTGAGGTAATTTCATTGTGTATTAGAATATTTTTGTATTATTCTGCTTTTCAATAATTTTAAGGTATCGGTAACAATGAAAAGTGATTCAAATATTTTGGAAAGCAGATGATATGCACATAATGAAGGGATAAGGAGAAAATGAAATGTTTGACAGTATTCATGAGCTCATGATTGACATAAGGACTAGGTGATATCATGGTTTGAGTATATATAATTGTGAGGATTTTGGTATGTGGAAAGTGTTAACTTTTAACTGCATTCATGTTTTCAGTAAGGTTCAATGGGTATTCAAGAGAATATATGATTAAGGTATTTACATGATTGTAATTTGACCAACAAGATATATCTTATGATATATTGGGGATAAATGGTGGCATTCACGTGATTGTTATGTGACATTTCAAGTAATCATTTTTTTATACTATGAGCTTGGACCAAAGAATATTAGATAAGCCTAAAGATTGGAATGGATTATGTTGGAAATAAGTTATTATTGTTTAAGGATAGAAGTTTTTTCGATATTATTGATGGAATGTTATAGTAATATAGTTTTAGAAAAAGGACAACCTGCATGACTGGTGATATCCCATCGCGTCGGACAAGGCCGTGGGAATCAAACCCACAACCGAAGTGCGATTGGCCTTTATCACCACCCACTGGCCTACAGGAAGTCCATGGTCAGTAGAAACTAGTTTTATTTTATTAAGCGGTATGATATATGAAGTATAAGTTCATTTTTGGAACCATATACGATTAATCTAACCATAAGATGGAGTTATAACTTTTGCTAACCTTTTGTTTGAAAGAGATGGAATGACCCATAATTCTATCACATGATCTGCTAACACATCACGAATAACAAATTCAACTTCATTTCTTTAAGGGATGAAGTGGAAATTGTTCAATTCACGAACAATAGTGAGATTGTACCAAAATCATGCAAGTATTTCTTTTAATTCATCAACTTTAGGGAAATGATCTTGAAAACCAAAAATATTGTCCCAGTTCCCTTATATCCGATTAATCAGATGGTACCTTAGATCATCACAAATCAATAGCTTTGTGATTGTTGGATTTTTCATAGCCATGTTCTCTACCACTTTCCATAAGAACTTGATGGTTAGATTTTTCTTCCATATACATATTTTCACCTATGTTCTCCTACGTGGAAACCCTATGATGAGTTAATTTGGGTAACCATTAAATTTCATACTATAGTTTTTAAAAGCCATGTTTTGGTATTCCTTTTTACGATGTAGTTTTCTATTAAACAAAATTTCGAGTAGTAAACCATTTATAACCCCGACTAATTTCGAGGGAGAAATTCATTTTAAGGGGGGTAGAATGTAACACCCCGAGATTTTATGAAAAATATTCTTTTAATTTCATTAATGTCTTGTGTTTTATGCTACACCAAGATTACCTTGCGCTATACGCAACACCGTATTAGCTTGTAGTATACGCAACACTATTCTTGGATCGTGTTACACAAAATTTTGATAATAGTTATTCTACGCAAAATTGAGTATATATATATATTCAATGTATAAATGAAATATGGATGGATTCTGTTATACGAAACAACGAAGGATTATTGCGCAACACGCAACCCTGTCTTGGTTTGCATTACATGCAATTGCGACCTTCCTCGATAGCTTGTGTTGTATGCAATACCATGTTTTACTAAACAATGATATATTATTATAATATTACTATGAACTAGCCGTTATGAACAGTATTAAATAAATTTTGAATTTTATAACATTATTATTCATCTTACAAATTTTATAGAACATGGTATAAGAACAAAATAAATTTTTCGGGTAAAATAAGTATTTTTCAAAAAATGCAGTTTTGCTGCCTTTTGATGGCGCACCCACATTAAATCTAGTTTTTGACATTTTTATAAGTTCAATTTGAAAAAATAAAATTCTTATTTGGAATCAATAAATAAAAATTTACATTGGATGAATTTTTCATATTATTCTGGTAACATTCATATTTTGATGAAAAGTAAAAACACGCTATATTTTAATTAAAAAGAACTTTTTTCATCGAAATAATTTATATGGAAAAATTATAATATTGAATGGTTTTAAAGTATAAATATAATATATTTTTACCATTTAATATAATTTATGTCATTAGCATTGATTTTATATTAAATTCGTAGGTTAAATCAATTCAATCTTTTGCAACGTTTTAAAGAAAAACTCGTTTTCTTTCGACAACGGGATTAATATTAATTTAATTTCTACAACTTTTGTGTATTTAATTTGGAAAAATGGAATCCATATTTAAAATCATTGGTTCCAAATTATGTTAATAAGATACATTTTATTTTTGGGAATTATGAATAGTAACTACGGTAAATTTTATTTACCATAGTTAAAGGTAAATCGGGTAAATAAGGGTAAATATAATATTATAAAATTACACTAACACATGTAAAAATTATATGGTAAGGCTAAAAGTAGACCCATATAACCTAAGGGTCGGATTATATTCATTTTATGGACTTTTTACCATGAAAATAATTTAATTATTATTAAAACCAAAGAAAGTGACAACATGTCACTCTCTTAAATTTTATAAGTATAAAAATTATAATTTAGTTATAAACATCATAAAACTTCGAACATGAATAGTCTCCAGAAAGCTAATAAAATTATCTACATCATGATAATTTATTTAGAATTTTTAGGGATTAAATAATTGTCATTAATGGTGATAAATTAATGATTCAGAAATTATTTATTAAGTGGAAAATAGGTAATATAGTTTTTATTGAAATAATAATACCTACTAAAAGGCCCAGAAACCAGACCAAAACTTATTGGTAGTGTATATATACACCTTATTTATCCAATGACCTAATATATGACCGTTTGGAGCCTTATAAAAGTGACTATGACACTTATATTATTTTATTTTAAATGATGCCAAAGTTGTCACATTCATAATTTAATAAATATAACAATTTAAATATTGTGATTTTAAGATGATAAATTCTAGTAAAAGTATTATTGTGAAAGTTAATATATTTATCTTAATCATAGGATTTTATTTTTCATTTTTATGCAACAAATATGTATATTAAATAATTATACAAAAAATGTTGTAGTAATTATTTAATTAAGAGATAAACCAAATAAATGGTTTTAAAAATAATAAAATAAATATTATATGAACTATTTAATGTGATCCACTAATTTTATTGATATATATGACCTTTTATGAATATATTAAATTTTTTAGTTCAAACATATTTTCTGTATATATTTTATTTAAATTCAAATAAATGAATACTGTCAAAATTGACACTATTGTTATTTTATAAAAATAACATATTATAAAATTGTTTAAAAATCACAAAAATATTTAAAAATTATAAATTTAAATTTATATGGTCTATAATGTTATGGATAATTCACAAAAAATAAGTAATTATTTGTTATAATTTAAAATTTAGAATTTTATTACCACAAATAAACTTAAATAGATTAAATAAGGATAAATCAAAATGATAAGGCTTAACATAAGATCCAAACATGTATAAATTTGATTGGATGATGAGATTACAACCATATCTCAGATAATCTTCGAATATGAGTCATTTTTGGATTTTTTTTAAGTGGGGTTAGATTTATTATAAATTAAAATTTTTAAGAATTCCAAAGGTGCCCCTCTCCTCCCTTATAAAAGGGAACCTCCTCCCTCTCTTCCTCACACCACTTTGAACCTTCAAGCTCGGCCAACCCCTGCCAAATTCTCTTCTCCACTTCCCTAGAAACATCCTAGAGGTTCTGGTCTTCTTCAAAGACCAATTTTAGTGCCCTAAAAGGAGATCTCAAAGAGACGCTTTAAAGAAGAGGTAATGTCCGTTACCGATTCTTTCAACTTTATTTCTTCTTCCAGTTATTCTTCATAGGTTGTTTCATTATGGAGTAATAACATCAGTATCACTCATATACATATATGTTATTATAAGTATGAAACAACCCTATTTCACCATCTATCCATCCTACGGAAAACGAAATCACCGCGCGTGCGTACGTACGGAATACCATCTCCACGCCGTGGTGTAATCTATTTTCCACCACCACCTTACTTGGATGGGTATAATGGTGTAAATAATAACTATATATGATTATTGTAAAGTGATATTTATTCTGAAATATTATACATACACTCCAATACAATTCCACGATCATTAGAACGATATCATCGCTCGGGCGTACGTACAGACTACCGTCTCCACGACGTGATGAAATTCATTCTCCACGTTAACCATTCATGAATGATTATAATGTATATATAATAAGTAATCATGAAATATATGAAATAACAATGATACTGTATTTATGTGTATATATATTTATGTCATCTACTAAATTCCATTCAACTCAATAAGTAAACGAAAACAGCATTCATGCGTACGTACGACATATCGTCTCCATGAACAGTGTATTTCTTTCCATTTACTGATCTATTATATATATGTATATTCTTAATATATATTATATATAAATCATTTTTTACTATCTGTATTTAAGTAATAATGATTTATGTAATCATATTAATAATTACAAGTTAAAACACGAATGACAAATGAGACGATTTTACCCAAAACGCTCATTAACATGGAATTTACAAAAGAACGGGTAATATAAAGTCATGAGTGAACCATATATGATATCATAACAATGAGTATGATTCTAGAATAAGTCAATGACATTATTTAAATCATTATACTGGAGGTTCGGACACTTACGAAGCAAATTGGACCTAAGGTAAGTGATAATTTTGCAAATATCATTTTTATCTGAGATTTCTTATTCGTAATTATTTTTTGGGGTTATTGTTATCATCCATGTCCATGTTTCCTAAAAAGGGTTTCATGTTCGTTTAAAGTCATTTTTACCAATTTTTGACTTTTACTACATGGTATGTAAGGAATCTTTCTTTTTTTTACGTTACGAGGTACTTTTTGACTTTTCTAGAAAAAGTACAAAAAGAATGTTTTTTTAATGTATACAACACGAACAGATTTTTACGGTTTTATAAAGCCTTATTTTCATGAAGCTTCCTCCAAAATATTTCATGAAAATTTTCAAAAATATACATTTCTTTTAAGAGTGCATGTAATTTTGTGAAAAGAAAATGATTTTGAAGAAAAAAAGGATATTTTCCTCAAGAATTCATTTCAGGTGTTTTATCAAAACCATTTTTTTTCATCTAAGATAACATTATTTAATATGTGTATGTTTCAAGTATAATGTCTCTATGATTTACATGGTTTCAATTTTATTATTATGAAATGATATCCATTTATTTTATATGGATTATGTGATGATGGGATGATGTTTATGAATCCCATTTTATTCGTTGGGTTATTATGAATGATGTATGTTTATTTTGTGGCACAAGTAAGAATGATTTCATTATGACATGGGTGGGACCTATATCTCCCTCCAATGTATTGGGTATGGATTTATATCTCATGAGATAGACATGGCTGGAACGTCAAGTTAAAGAGGTTCAGTAATACATGACTGGAACTAGGAGTGAACTCGATTCAGAAAGGGACTTTGTCCACTAAGATGGTCTTGACAACAATGCCTTGGCGACTATGGAAATCATATCATGTGTTTAATGGTTTCCAAAATTACATGTTTTATTCCAATGATATTTTATCATTCTTAATGTTTCTTTATGATCTAGGCCTTACGTACTTCCATGTTTTATGTCATTTCTCATGCTTTTGATGTTTAAGCATTTTGTTCATTTTTTTAAGTTCAAATGTATATGGTATGTTTTATTTTATCCATGCTTACCATTACTGAGCATTTGAGCTCACCCTTTTTATATTTTCTTTTCCCCCAGGATTAAAAGAAAGATTTTAGGTAAGGAAACAAAAATGGGAAGATCTTTATGGGAGATGTTGAAGATCTTTCACCACAATTATAAGATTATGTTCCAAGTTTCCAAAGACACTAAACTATTACGGTCCTTGTGTGTCTGTTTTTGTTATGTACTAAGTATTCTGCAAAAGTAATGTAATGTCCATGTACATCAAGCTTCGGGTCTCTACAATCGAGAGGTCTCCTCAAAGTCGACAGGAGACCCCCTGCCCAGCCCCGCTGGAGGGTCCCTGGAAGTCGACGGGTTCCCACTACAGGGAGACCCAGCATGAGTCGACGGGTGCCACATTTCCCTGTCCCGTAACAGGGTAATCCACTGGAGGGCGACCCGGATAATGTAGGGGACAGGACCACTGCCCAGCCTAGCAAGAGGTAACCTGACATCGGGGACCACTGCCCAGCCTAGCTGAAGGTAAGCCAAGCATCGGGGACCACTGCCCCGCCCCACTGGAGGTAAGCCCGACATTGGGGACAACTGCCCAGCCCAGCTGGAGGTAAGACCGGCATCGGGGACCACTGCCCAGCCCTGTTGGAGGTAAACCCGGAACTACTCTGGCCATCACTGCTGGATGGTACTGCTCGGTGAACACCATTGTACTGGCCATCCCTGCTGGATGGTGAAACTGGCGAGCACTGCTGTAAACAACCTGAGCCCTGCTGGAAACAACCTCAGCCCTACTGGTAACAATCTCATCTCTACTGGAAACAACCTCCTGGGTAGTGTATCGGTGCCCGCGTAATGTGTTGGTCACACCAAATCCATAAGAACTCTACCAAGGAACACAAAGGAATGGGAGAAACTCCCCGGGCCTCTCATGGCGATCACCATCCAATCCGCCGAGTCACTGTAGAAGCGGACCGAGTCAACTCATCCCAGAAAGAGGGGAAAACCCCCACACTATATGAACACCCATAGTCTCAAATGGTGTCGCAGTCTGGTGAGAGGGCACGATACTAAAACTCCTCACAGATGAAGAAACAGAGGAACCAAACCATCTCTGCTGGCCAAACGAGAACAGAACCAGGGGAAAACTCAACTCTGCTGGTCAACAAGTGAGAACATGACCAAGGGGAACTCAACCCTGATGGTCAACACGCGAGAACAGGACTAGGGGAAGCTCAACCCTTCTGGTCAACAAGAAAGAATAGGACCAAGGGAAACTCAACCCTGCTGGTCAAAAAACAAGAACAGAGGAACCCTCTACGTCGCGAGAGGTCAAAAGTACATGAAGCAGAACAAGGCACGCACATGGGGTCCACTCGACCTGTGACCCCAAGTCAACCCCAACCGAATGACCAAATGTCCTCAGGAACAACAACCACATGTACCTCCAAGATTTCCCGTATACTCCCCGATTACACCACATTCCAACCCAAAGGCTATCGTGCACACATCACCCAACATCAATGCAAAGTTGTAACATAACAACTCAAAATAGCCACCTCAATGGATGAGGCACAACCAACCACATCTCTTAAAGCATTTACATCAATCACATGGTAGTGAACGCGATCACACGCTAAAGGTCCGCTACAAACAAGGTAGAAGAATCTCCACCGGGGCAACTTCACATTTCCCATTTAATAAGATTGCGTATAAGGCTCCGTGCAACCAAACAGATCATACCGTTGTAATCCTCGCGAAAGAACATGCAAATAGACTACTTACTCACCTCAAATGGATATCTGACAAAAAAGTCACCAACACCGCCTCACACCAGAACGACCTCCCGGGATCCCGAGCCTCAGCCCCGAAAATAGTCAGGCACCTCACACCATTGCAATCCCCTCAAGAAAACACGTCAATATGACTACTCACTTGAGCGTAACAGATATCCGGAGAAAAAGATGCATTCCGGCGCACGACACATGAGCGGTGCTACATGGGACCCGCATCCCGGTCCTGAAACACAAAGAATGGATCGCACCATTGCGATCCTCTCGAAAAAGTACACAAGATGGACTATTCACTTGTCCAAAAAGGACACCTGGTGATAAAGCCGTAAATCACCGTCAACTCCCGAAACAGCCCTCGCGGGGCCCACACCAGCATGTAGAATTAAAACGGGCCGACTGCGCCAACACGATTCTCTTGGAAAAACACCCAAAAATGACTTCTCGCACGCCCCGAACGGACGTCCGATTAAAAGGTCGTGAAATGCTGCACGCAGCTTGAAAGACGGGCCATGGGGCCCGCACCTCACCTTCGGCCTCAATTCTTGAAACCACCCTGGAAAGCTCCGCCTCAGTTCCAGGGTTCCAACACCACTAACGATGCTCAAAACAGACGTCGGAAGCGTCCGCGCCATCCAAAACAAGATCCCCCAAAGAAAACGTCACTTCACTTAAAGACATGTCGCGCCTCCGAGGCCCCTCGTTTCGAGAATTAAAAATTCCCAAATCCATCTGAAAAATTCCGCCTCGACATCAGGTCTGCGCCGCCGTAGACGGCGCACAAAATGGACGCCCATAGCTCAAAATACGGGCCTCCAAAATTTTAATGGTGATTACCCCTGGGCCGGACCGGACCGGTCCGGCCGGTCCGCCCCGCTCGGGCCGGCCCGCAGAACCACGGCCCAGCCGCTGGGCCTGGTCCCGCTGAACCCGCCGGCCGCCACACCGCGACACACTGCCTCCAGTGAGGCCCGCGCGCCTGTGCGGCCTCCTCCACTGACCGGCCAGTTGGCCGGTTGCGTCCACGTAGAGACCCGCCATCACCGGGTCCCGGTCTCCGCGCGGGGTCGCAACACGACCCCGGTTTCCCCTCGCCGGCACCCTCAGTCGGTCCGCCTACACTGTCCCACGCCTCCGAGGTGCCGCCCGGCCGGCCGGATGTCCTGCCATCCTTCTGCTACACCCTCTGCCGCTTCGTCGCACTGAGGAGCCGCCGCCGAGCCCGCCTCCTACCAGAGCCACCGCTTGGAACTGCTCCGCCCGCCGGAGCTCGCCGGACCGCCAGAAAAACCACCAAAAACACCCCGAGCTTTGTCATATCACTACGACCACCTCCGAACTCAGATTTCAATTCAGAGAAGTGCGACGGGTAGCTCAGAAAATATACTACTCATTTATGGGCTTTGGTTGAAAATTCGATAGAGGTTTGATACAAAAATTTGTACTCGATGTAGATTGCGGAAATAAAAATTGAAAACCACAACGATCCTACCTCTTGGGCGGTGCCCGGAGCTTCACGAAGTGTCTGCCGCTGCGCCGCGCCTCACCGGAGTTGCCTTGCCGGAGTTGCCATGCAGGAGTGGAGGAGAGGAGGAGGAGTGCTTCCTGCTGCTGTCCAGACGAGGAAGAAGAAGAGGGAGGGGGTGAGTTAAGTGTTTAAATAGAAAACACTTAACCACCCGCCCGCCGGATCAAACCCGAACCCCCGACGGGGTCGGAATTAAGCCTCTCCTAGGATAAAAATTACGCTCTGAACACAACTCCGGTCTCGAAATTTTAATCCAAGGCCTCGTTCAAAAGTTATTAAACTTAGCGCCTGAGGCCACCAAATTATGAAAACGCCCCTGGGGCCATTTTTCACAGACGGGCCATGCCCGCGAAACGTACACCCCTCTAGGGTAAACGGCACGCTTCGAACTCAATGGTGCCCTCAGTTTCCCAATCTGAGCAATGATTTATGAGATACATGAGTTAAGCTGTTAAACGAATAAATTAATAAATTAATAAATTAATTTATCCGTTTAACGTTCTGAAAACGACGGAGGGGTCCAAACGTCCCGCACCGACCAGTTTTATGTCGTTCCTAAGGTAAAAACCTCATTTTAGACCCATCCGTACACTCAGATCTCTAATCATAAGCACCATTTAGGAATTAACCCATTTATTTTGCGTTCCCAGTGTGAACGCACTGAAAATTTAATTCCGGCCACACTGGGGCACGGAATCGCACGCCGTCTGAAGGAGCTACTATGTAATAATATCAAGAATATTCCAAATTCTTTTGTAGGGTTCTTACTTCATTCCCTCCTTCAAGCTTTCCTTCCCCAAAAATAAAAACCAGGGAACAACTCAGGGTATTCAGCCCACACCTGGCTCTCCCGTACCCAGAAGAACTCTTGCACAGCTCTGCACCACCGCACATAGACCAAATGATTTGATATGTTCACACAAGGTATGCCCTCGCCGATGTCGTGCAACAGAGAATTCACAACTCTTCTCAGGTGAGTCACGTGGGAGACGTCATGCACCCAAACCAGCCTTTGGATGTTAGGGCAAGGCGGTAGGGAACCTCGCCATCCCTCTGCACGGTCTCAAACAGCCCCAAGGTTCTCGGGGGTAACTCACCTCCCCGATCAATCCTATACATCGCATGCTACGACTGGAATCACCGCCCGCACCTGGAATAAGGCCCGGTGATTCCCTCCTTCAGAATATCCATATGGTGAAACACCCAAGGATATCTGGTCACACAATATTTCACAGTCGATGTCCCTCAACCAAGACTCTCTTACATGCTCGAGAAGCGAAGGAGTCACCACCATCCACTAATTAAAGGTCCCACACCTTATACATTAATAACACAGGGTTACACCCGATGCCCTTCGTCACCCTGCGTCGAGGTTCTGTCAGCCGACACCTGCTAGTTGCGGCAGACGTCTCAGCTCCATCGTGCCTTCTGCCAACACCAACTGTAGAGAATGATAGGAAAATCTCTGTCACCAATGCCTGCTCTAGCACCTCAGAATAAGTGGGAATTCCCAAGGGTACGATAACATCAAAAATCTTTCTATGGAGACCCTACTCAAACTTTCGTGCTTGGGGGGATTCCGTCATTGACCAAGTCCGGGTAAAAGCATTCACGGTCGGGAAAACTAGCCGCGTACTCAGCCACCGTCATCCCTCCCTATTGAAACTGTAGAATCTCATGGATCTGAATGGAGCATAAGTAGGAGGGGAAAAACTCTTCACGAAACAACAACTGAAAGTCTCTCCACGAAAGTGACGACTCGTCAAGAAGCCGATTCACCAGACTCCACCAACGCCAAGGTGCTCCGAGAAAAGACTGGTGGCCAAAGCCACCATAAGATCAGCTGGTATCTGCAGTAGCCTGAAAAGGCACACCACCATCTCTAGACAAGCCTCTGATACCGGAGGGTCTAGCTCACTGCTAAACCTCAGCGGTCTCTATCATTGGAACTCACGGAGCGCGCTCAACCTGCGCCCAAGCCCCGTCTGCTCTGCTGAAGCTATCTGCTGCTCAACAGGTGGGGGTGCTGCTACCGGCCCACCAGGAGAAAGGGGATCACATGATGGGTCCTGGACTGTGTCCTCGTAGCTCATAGGGTCATCATCACGAACCAAAGCTGGTATCCTAGCTGGCAGTCTTCACGGAGACATCCTGAATATTATCAAGGAGTGCCACGATCAGATGAGAATATATGTATATCATGATAGAAACAACGATGGGGAGATGACTCAAGAAGGACAGTCAAGGACTCAATCCTATGTGATGAATAAACAAAATTTCCCTAAAACAAGTGTCTCAGCATGCCGAGTCGACAAGAGGATTATTAGGGTCCTGGTGAATGGATATGTCGGCCGCCGCACCAACACTAGACTCCCTGGCCTGAGAGCCACTCTCAAGACACGTTAACACTGTTCCCCAAGATCCCAAACAATTCCTCTTTTAGGGATGTCCACAAAACGTCCCATGGAATGAACCATCTCTGATACCACTTTTTCATGACCCGACCCTACCCTGGCTCGAGCCGCAACTACCCCAATCCCACCTCTATAGGCTGGCAACTAGCGCTGAAGTCACAATAACTCAGGGAGGCCTTTGCCTACGTACCTGTACACACACACGAAGCACAATCAACTCAAAAGTGTAGAGTAAAGAGAAAAGACAAGCAATTTAAAGGGAAACTGCTATATAAGAACCAAAAATGTGCATCGACCTCTAATCAGTACAAACAAGTGCTGAAGGTAAACATAAAAGAAAAGGGGAAAAACACACGCCCAACCAGAAAAGTGCCATAACCCAGCAATAGGTAAAACAATAAAAAATTGCTAGGAGGGTCCCCCACCTGGAACTTGACTCTGACCACCACACGCGGTCCAAGATCCCATGCTCTTAAGCTCCTCGGACGTCACGACCAACCTGTTCGTCGTCTGGAAGAGCACACCAAGTGCAGGAAAATCCCAAGTAGGGGTGAGTATAAAAATACTCAGTAGGATACCTCGAAGGCTCGAGGGAGAAACAAATGAGGTACCAAAGAGTGAGAATTATAGTGAACAGCGAAAAGTAAAGGAGTACAACCGAAAGTGCAGTAAAGAGTCCAGCTCAACCCAACAAGAGGAAAAAAGGTAGACTCTTCCAAACACAAGGAGCTGGAAACGGTGAGAAGATGAACTTCCCATCGAGTCTCCGCTACCTATAGCAGGAGAGTAGACTCGTCCAACCACAAAAGGCTAGACACGGAATGAACGTGGAATACCTTGTGCGTATTCGCCTCTCCTGGAAGGACAGTAACCAAACCCAAGAATTGGGTACTGGAACAAGGTATATACAAATACATATGCTCAATCAAGAAGCCCGAAGAAGATCGTAAGGGGATCTCCATCCCGTAGCTCATCCCAATAATGTGAGACGCCAAAAGTACCGTAAGTAAACACCATTGATGCCCAGCATCCAGCACGTCTAACCCGAACTACAAGTTAAGGAGCTTAAACCACCGCACCTCGACACTATCCACTTTGGGCGGCACTGACTGGCCCACACTATTTTAGGTCTCGTCACAATGACGCATCTCGGTGGGGGAAAATCCTCTCGTACTTGAGAGGTATGAGGGAACATCAAACCACAACTCATCACTGCTCCGTAGTTGAGAGGTCTCCTCAAAGTCAACAGGCGACCCCCAGCCCAGCCCCGCTGGAGGGTCCCTGTAAGTCAACGGTTTCACACTACAGGGAGACCCATCAAGAGTCAACGGGTGCCACACTACCCAGTCCAATAACAGGGTAATCCACTGGAGGGAGACAAGACTAATGTCGGGGACATGACCACTTCCCAGGACACCTGGAGGTAACCCAGCATCGGGGACCACTGCCCAGCCCAGCTGGTGGTAATCCCGACATCGGGGACCACTGCCCAGCCCCGCTGGAGGTAAGCCCGGCATCGGGGACCATTGCCCAGCCCAGCTGGAGGTAAGCCCGACATCAAGGGCCACTGCCCAGCCCCGCTAGAGGTAAACCCAGAACTACTCTGGCCATCCTAGCTGGATGATACTGCTCGGTGAACACTATTGTACTAGCCATCCCTACTGGATGGTGTAATTGGCGAGCCCTGCTCGAAATAAATACAGTCCTGCTGGAAAAAACCTCAGCCCTGCTAGTAACAACCTCAGTTCTGCTGGAAAAAACCTCCTCGGTAGAGGATTGGTTCCAGCGTAAAGTGTTGGTCACACCGAATCCACAAGAACTCTACTAGGGAACACAATGGAACAGGAGAAACTCCATGGGCCTCTCAAGGCAATCACGCTCCAATCCACTGAGTCACTGTCGAAGCGGACTGAGTCAAATCATCCCATAAAGTGGGGAAAACACCCACACTGTACGAACACCCGTAGTCGCAAACGGTGCTGCAGTCCGGTGAGAGGGCACGATACTGAAACCCCTCACAACTGAAGAAACAGAGGAACCAAACCATATCTGCCGGCCAAACGAGAATAGAACCAGGGGAAAACTCAACCCTGCTGGTCAACAAGTGAGAACAGGACCAGGGGGAACTCAACCCTGCTGGTCAACAAGCTAGAATAGGACTAGTCAAAACTCAACCCTACTGGTCAACAAGCGAGAACAGGACCAGGGGAAACTCAACCCTACTGGCCAACAAACAAGAACAGAGGAACCCTCTACGTCGCGAGAGGTCAAAAGTACGTAATTCAGAAAATGGAACGCACATGGGGCCCACACGACATGTGACCCCAAGTCAACCCCAACCGAATGAAAAAACGCCGTCTGGTACAACAACCACATGTACCTCCAAGAGTTCACGTATACTCCCCGAGTATACCACGTTCCAGCCAAAAGGTTATCGTGCACACAACATCCAACATCAACGCGAAGGTGTAACGTAACAACTCCAACCAGCCACCTCAACGGCTAAGGCACAACCAACCACATCTCTTCAAGCATTTACATCACTCACATGGGAGTGCACGCGATCACACGCCAAGGGTCCGCTACAAACACGGTAGAAGAACCGCCACCGGTGCACCTTCACATTTCCCATTTAATAAGATCATGTATGAGGCTCCTCTCAACCAGACGGATCATACCGTTGTAATACTCAGGGAAAAACACTTGAGATAGACTACTTACTCGCCTCAAACAGATTTCCGATGGAAAAGTCACCAACAACGCCTCATGCCTGAATGGTGTCCCGTGATCCCAAGCCTCAGCCTCCAAAACAGTCGGGCGCATCGCAGCATTCTGATCCCCTCAGGAAAACACGTCAAAAGGACTACTCATTTGAGCGCAATATATATCTGAAGAAAAAGATGCATTCTGGCGTACCGCACACAAGCGGTGCTACGTGGGACCCGCATCCCAGTCCCGAAACACAAATAATGGATCACAAAATTGTGATCCTCTCGAAAAAGTAGACAAGATGGACTATTCAATTGTCCAAAACGGACACCCGATCATAAAGCTGGAAATCACCGTCAACTCCTGAAATAGCCCTCATGGGGCCCGCACCAGCATGAAGAATTAAACCGGGCAGACTGCACCAACAAGATGCTCTCAGAATAACACCCAAAAACAACTGCTCGCATGCCTCGAACGAATGTCCAATGAAAAAGTCGTGAAATGCTGCACGCAGCTCGAGAGACAGGTCGTGGGGCCCGCACCTCAACTTCAGACTCAACTCCTAAAACCACCCGGGAAATCTTTACCTTGGTGCCAGGGTTCGAACGCCACTGACGCCACTCAAAACGGACGTCGGACGTGTCCGTGCCTTCCAAAACAAGATCCCCCAAAGAAAACGTCACTTCACTTAAAGATGCGCCGCACCTCCGAGGCCCCTCGTTTCGGGAATTAAAAATTCCCGAATCCATCTCAAAAAGTCCTCGACGTCAGGTCCTCGCCACTGCAGACGGTGTGCAAAACGTATGCCCGTAGCTCTAAATACGAGCGTCCAAAATTTTAAGGGGGATTTCCCCAGGGTCGGACCGCCCGGTCCGCCCCTCACGGGCGGGCCCGCGGAACCGCGACCCCCCGCTTGGCCCGGTCCGGCCGAACCCGTGGGCCGCCACCCCGCGGCCCCCCGCCTCCTGTGAGGCCTGCGCGCCGACGAGGCCTCCTCCACCGACTGACCAGCTGGCCAGTCACGTCCACGCGAAGACCCGCCATCGGCGGGTCCGGGTCTCCCCGCGGGGTCGCAACGCGACCCCGGTTGTCCCCTTGTCGGCGCCCTCCCCCGGTCCGGCTACACCGCCACGCACCGGCATGGTGCCGCCCGGCCGGCCGGATGGCCCACCGGATGGCCGACCATCCTTCTGCAGCGCCGTCGTGCTAAGGAGCCGCCGCCGAGCCCCCTGCCTGCCGGAGCCACCGCCTGGAACTGCTCCGCCCGCCGGAGCTCACCGGACCACCGAAAAAACCACCAAAACACCCCGATCTTCGTCAGATCACCGCGACCACCTCCGAACTCGGATTTCAATTCCGAGAAGTGCGTCAGGTAGCTCAGAAATTATACTACTCATTTATGGGATTTGATCAAAAATTCAACAGATGTTTGATACAAAATATTTTACTCGAAGTAGATTGCGGAAATAAAAATTGAAAACCGCAATGATCCTACCTCTTGGGCGTTGCCCGGAGCATCACGAAGTGTCCGCCACCGCGCCACGCCTCGCCGGAGTTGCCTTACCGGAGTTTCATCACCGGAGTGGAGGAGAGGAGGAGGACTGCCGCCTGCTACTGTCCAGGTGAGGAAGAAGAAGAGGGAGGGGTGAGTTAAGTGTTTAAATAGAAAACAATTAACCACCCGCACACCGACCCGAACCCGAACTCCCGACGGGGTCGTGATTAAGCCTCCCCTAGGCTAAAAACCTCGCACTGAACGCAACAGCGATCTCTGAATTTTAATCTGAGGCATCTTTAAAATTTTATTAAACATAGCGCCTGAGGATTCCAAATTACGAAAACGCCGCTGGGGCCATTTTTCACAGACGGATTGAACCCGTGAAACATACACCCCTCCTAGGGTAAATGGAACTCTCTAAAATCAATAGTGCCCTCAGTTTCCCAATCCGAGCCACTATTTAAGATATACTTGAGTTAAGTCGTTAAACGAATTAATTAATTAATTAATTTATCCATTTAACGTTCCGAAAGCAAGCGAGGGGCCCAAACATCCCATACTGACAAGTTTTAGGTCATTCCTAGGTTAAAAACCTCATTCCGGACCCATCCGTACACTCGGATCACTGATTTGAAGCACCTTTTAGGATTTAGCCCATTTATTTGGCGTGCATAGTGTGAACGCGCTGAAAATTAAATTCCAGCCACACCGGGGCATGGAATCACACGCCGTCTGAAGGCGCTACTCTGGAATAATATAAAGAATATTCCAAAGTATTTTGTAGCCAAAAAAGTTTTCTTACAGAAATGGCATGGGAAAACCACCCAGTACACTATTTCTAGATTGTGATATCCTCTTTTGACCCTTTCATTTTATAAAACATTAATATTTACCTAATACCAGTGATGATATAATGGAACCAATCATAATTTAACCCTAATCCACATATATGTATTCCATAAGATTCTACAAAAATGTATCCTTAAATAAACTATTATCTCATTGAAAATAAAAATTGATTCTTTAATGTTTCCTCATAATAATCATAAAACATCCCAATGAATAATTTTGTTGATAATATTATATCATAATATAATTAATTCATAAGAATGATCAAATTATGTTGTTGTAGATAAAAACATTTTAGACATAAACATAAAATATGAAGATGAAAATACTAATTTTATTTTGAAATAAATTTCTAAAAATCAAAATATATCAAAAATATTATGGGAATAGTATTATTTAAAAAATAAAATCATGACATTAATTATATTATTCAATGAAATTTGGATTTATAATTACTAGATATGACTTTCATGATTTGTGAGTTAAACTAATGATTTCCTTCACAATTTTTAAAAATAAGAAACAATACCACATTCAAAAAATAAATATTAGATTAATTTTGATATTTTTTATATAAAGGGAGTCATGGTAAAAATAACATTATTCTATCATTTGGAGATGATAATCACATTATTCAAAAATAATTGTAATATGTATTTAGATGAAAAATATTACTGATCGAAGTGGAAAATATTGTGAGTTTCTTTAAAACAATCAATCTATCCGTTGAGTAATGAAAAAGAGGAAAATTAGGTAAATATATTTTCTATCAAGAAATAACTAGAGAATAAAAAAATTCATAATATTATGCTAGTGATAGATCATAAAATATTACGATCATAAATATTTTCAAAAACACTCCCCATAAAATGTGAGATTATAATGTAAAACCCTAGATACATGCCTATGTATTGATCAATAAGTCACATTAAATAAGTAATATAACATGAAACTTCAAATACAATTAAAATAAATATATTAATGATCAAATATATCCAAGGGGAAGTGTAATTACCTTATAAGATAATATAGGTGTATAATATAATATATGTCCCAAAGAAGACCTTGTGAGATGATAAACCCTAACAAATTTGATATCTTTAGAATAAAAACCCTCGGATTAAATAATTGTAAAAATAAAATAAAATAATCTGAAAATTTAATATATCATTTAAATATATAATTATATACCCCTCATAAGCATAAATTGTTTTATATCATTAAACATGTTTCAATCAAACTATATTGAGTTGATAAATTAGTTTCAAAAGCTCAAATTGCATTGTAAGAACACTATCATCCTATATAATATATTTTAATTTATTATCAATCGATAAAATATCCATTTAAATATGTTGAATATCATATATCATTCACTTGAAATATTTCAATAGTTATTTATTATTACATCTTCATTGTAATCCTCATTTTCAGGTGATAATTGTTTCTTGTTTAAGAATATTTATATTTGAGTGGTTTTGTTAATTGAAAATTAATTTATTATACATCATATATAGAAATATTATCTTGATATAATTATTATTAATTTATCATTATAAATTTTTTTATAACTAATCCTATAAATTATTAATAAAAAATTAATTACAACACTTCATAGATATGGTAGTTTGTGCATACACACAAGTGAGGTTTCCAAATTTCAAGGGATGAACTGTAAAAAATGTGAGTAACAATTAAATATTAAAAAATAATTATTATATCATAAATATAATATATATTCAATAAAACAATTCTTACTACCATCCATATCATCTAGCAATGAAAAATGAATCACATCACATTGTGTTGGTGGTAGTCCTTATGCACATAAGAGTGATGATGTTGTTTTCAAAATAAAAGGGACGATAAGAAAGAACACAAAATATTATAATTATAGAATAATTATTATTTTAAAAATATAAAATATAAAAATTAAAACATTCATAATAATACATCATGAATGATTGTGCTGAAAAAACAATCATCTTGCTATATGGAGGATATAGTCAACACTTATTCATAGACAACATTTTCATTTCCCATTTAAACGATAAGAGGCGGAATATGGTTGTTCATTCATCATAATAAAAATAAATTATATTTTTTATAAATTGTTATCTAGGTTTTTATAGAAAAACATGTTTTATCGATATTGGAATAATAAATACTATTGAATTATCACTAATAATTTTTGTACCAGTTCTTTGAGATACTTCATTTGGATTACAAGTAAATCCTTGAGTGATAAGTCTTTGGAGAATAATATATAATTAATGTATGAATGGAAAGAATATATAATGGATTTGGAAATAGAAATGGATGATATTTGGGGATCAAATTAAGTGAAAAATATAGGAGAAGTGGTTCCCATTTAGAAGTGTTGAGAGGGACATAAGTGAATTTCACTAAAAGATTTCAATAATATAAGGTCACTTTTATTGGAATGTGAAGAAATTTCCCTTTATTGGAAAGATAAGATAAAATATGTTATAAATATTTTCAAAATATATGAATTTTATAGTTTTATGTGGTATTATTACCCATATCTCATATTTTATCCTAGGGTATACACATTTTAACCAAAAATATGGTAAAAATTATTATTTTTTACTTTTTATTATAAACAAATTAAGATTATCATATAAAATTATATTAATTATGATTATTAAAATTATTTTATTCATTATATCAATTGAAATTTATATAATTGTAGAATATATCATTAAAATAAGTGTATAAAACACAACAAAAACTATTTTGTTTTCAAGAAAATCATTTTTAAGATTAAAACCTAATCTACATTAATTAAATTCAATATTAAAACTATTAGATGTATATTAGAATATTTAATTAAACATTTATTTTATAAATTTCTATTACATAATTAAAAATAATGATATAATTATTTAATGAAGAAAAATATAAATTTCACTCATTAAAATACTCATTAGAAAAAACGTGCTTTTAATCCAAAAAATGAAATTATACCAATGTCACATATAATATTGATTCCAATAAAATATATAATAATTTATAAAAAAATTATTCTTATTTATATTTGTGGTAAAATTAAAATATAATTGGATCTTTTAATTACTTTTTTAATGTAAATAAATGATACTTCTTAAAACAAATTATATTTTTAACTATTTAGTGATAATATATATTTCTTTAAAAATTCCAACAATTATGTTTAACAAAATAATAATATTTTGACAAAAATGATATTAATTTTAACAATTAAATTTTTTAAAAATGGTGGAAATTTATTATTACTTTTTCTAAAAAAAATACAATAAAAACTATTTTCCAGAAATTGTATTTTTTAATCATAAATTAACTTTACAAATCATTTAAAACCGAATTATTCCAAATTTGTTAATTATATTGAATATTGTAAAACAATTATATATATTGGATAATATTCTGTTTATTTCTATTCATACATCGAACTTAATAGATATGTTAGAATTTCCACATTTAAAAATTAATTCTTTTATAATATATCAAAACTCATTTAAATATTGACATCCTGTCTCAATATATCAATATATCATAGGATTATTTTAATATAATATTTCATGATGAAATATTCTCCCTCTTCAAATATGTTACTTCCTGACTATTTTTCTCTAGGTAATTATGTGTAAAATATAGAAAAATAATATATTTTAAAACACATTTTATACAAAGGAGTAATAAAACATTCATAAAAAATGGTAAAGTGGAAACATAACGGATACATGAAATAACATATAATCAAGGTTAATGATAAATGGATAATTGTTATGAAGTGAAAATATAGACATATAGTATAAAAATAACATCCCTAGACTAATAAACACTAATAGAGAACTTGTCCTATGAATGTTAGTGAACAAAAACCCATAAATAGGTATAGGATATAGAAGGGTATCAATTCCTCAATAATAACAGTAAAAGAATAATATTTTTTCATGATCATTTTACCATAGTATAAAGATTCATTTACAATAAAGATAGAGTATATGAGAAAATATACAGACTTTATTTATTAAAATTTCATAGAACAATTTAATCTTTCTCCTGTGCATATAAAAATATCAACATCAATCACATCTACTAATCCTTTATATGAATATTAATGATTACTTTTTTCATCTGTAATGAACTAAAATTAACCATTAATATATCTAAAACACTATAATAGAATCATAATTCATTTCTCATGTCTCTGGATATTTTTTCAAACTAAAATGTTTTGTAAAATTATCCAATATGTATGATTCTTCGTATGATTAAATAATACATTTATATAAAAACATTCAATTATAAAATAAAAAATTAATCTTAAACCATTCCGTAAATAAATAACCTTAATAATCCTCTATAACACTACTGAAAAAATTCAAAACCCAAATGTCTTGAAAATCAGTCACTAAATTTTAAAAACCATCATATCATTTATAACCAAATACAATAATGTATCTTAGAAGTTTACATTCAATACATGTGAATAATTTTATTATGTATTCTTATAAAACATGATAAAAACCCAAATCACAATATAAACATATTGAAACCTTATATGATTCCAATAATTAACTCTATTGTTTCTCCAAAAATAAAATCATAGACTATTCAATATGTTCTAAAATTCCAAAAAATACAGTTACTCATTTAAATATAATATAAATATGAGTGTTTATAAATCACTAATTAATTTCATGGTCACTAATACTAACCAATTTAAATTATCAAAATCAATAAAATATGTATCCCAACTAAACATTATTATCTCCGTAGTAGGAACATGGTGAGGGTTTTCTACACATTAAGCATGTGTTTTTAAAAAATATCACCCCACCACTAAATAAAATTATTAGGTTATTGGTAAAAATCATCATGTATAGTAAAATATTTAATGAAAAAGTATTGAATAACAATCCTATGATTTTCATGATTTTTATAAATATAATGTCTTTGAAAAAAAATAAACAACAGAATTATGGAATCCTAATAGATAAGTGATTCAATCATTCCATGATAAATATTGTCATAACATATATCCGTCCTTGGTTTAGGAGTTGTCCCATTAATTAAAGTACTGAATTAGATAATTATATTTCCCCCTCATATAAGATATTGATATATAAATGGTACAATTTGATGTAAATGGCTTCCTTCAATGAAAACTTCTATTTTTCAGAAATAATTACTTTTTCAGACCTATTTTCCATAAATAAATGATCTTCCCTTTTTGTTTTGACATTTCACAATGTGTTTTTCCCACATTATCATTTTATTGGAAGCTAAATTTTATTTTCCCTATAGGATTCATGAAACTAAATTATTATATTTATTGTATGTTCGAAAACGTGCATATTTTTAGGTTGTTAACCATATATCTTCATTTATGGTAGGATGAATCACATGGTTTTACATCCCACCTACATTTTCATTTAGTTTTTCAGAAGGAAAATTATTTCATTTTATACAAATATATTTTTCACATGATTCCTCTAAGTTTGAACAATTTACTAAAACCTAAACCAATAGTGTTAGAAAATATAACTAAAGTGGAAAATCATATAATCATAAAAACAATTCAAGGGGTGTCAAAATCATGATGCATTTTTTTCAATCTATAAATCATTATGTTTTTCTAAGGTTATCAATATACAATATCAATTCAAATCCATCATAATGTATAATATATAAAATTTTAATCACCCCGTGAATATTCCCATAGTGTTCTGGTAATAGTTTTTGTCTTAGGATCACTCATCCTAGATAGAGGATGATGTAGGTAACACCCGATCATCCCATTCTGATTTTCTAACACTTAATGCATCTATGAGACAACCATATCATTTTTATGGTATCTAGAATGAGATGTATAATATATAAAAAACATAATTCTTTATTTATAATAATTTAAGTTGTTCTCTGATACATAGTCATGTCATATGGTTTCTCACTAACGTTTTGAAATACAATTTTTTTTAAAATAACTAAATATTTTTCGAAAACCAACTATAGAAACATGAATGTTTAATAAAAACATATATCAATATATAAGGTCAATATTGGTTATATATAATTTGAATCCACTAAAAAACTGGTATGTTTTTTTTGAAACATAGATACCTAAAAAACCTATAAATAAATATTATACATCAACTAAAATTATGTTCTCCAAAATTATAAACATTATACATATAACATACATAATATTTATCATCATATCATATGGAAAATGAATAATAATAACGGGTGATCATAGATATTTTTATGGTTAAATAATAGTGTTATCAATCAATGATCATATGTAATAATATGATGGAAAATTGAGTATAAAATTATAATCTATCATTTGAAATTAATTACTAAAATTTATATACCATAATAATTAGTCATCAAATAAATATTTCTATTTCATTTTTCATATGTAAAAAATGTAATCAAAGAACATGGTCTAGGAGAACATAAAAATTCTTTACAATAATGCTATAAAATACTGTAATAAATTGTATTTTAGTCATAATCATATAAATATGATGTCATGTCAACCAAAAATACATTCATACAATGTTAATCATAGGATAAGCACCATTTTACACACATTTGGAATGGGATAACCTTGCAGGTGCCATATTTCAAGCATGGTGTAACCTCCCATTTACACTCTGATCAAAAAAAAACATTTGTAATTACCCAATTCATTAGATATATATAATGAACCTACCAAATCCATAATCATAAACCACTCATATATATAGATAAAATATCATAAAAACACATTCACTATATATAATATTAATCCATGTTTAAAATAATGATTTTCATCAAAAAAAAATTCTTTATAGCTAGAAACCATTTACAAAAATGTCATTTATGTTTACATTCAGTCGTATTTCTAGAAAAGGATAAGAAATATAAAAAGAATTTATAATATATTAAATACCATTAAAATGTAACGAGAACATTATTTGAAGAAATTATGATTATAATTATAAATTACTTATTGAAATTAGAAATATATATAATATAATAGGGAAAAAATTTCATTGGAATATAACTGTGATTCTTGTTAAGTAACTTATAAAGAAAAAATAATTCATGATTGAGGGAAAAGCAGTTATACGACCCTTGATATTTTATAAAACAAAAAAAAATTATTGGGATCCTTTTTTTATCCTTATAAATATTACTAATACCAATTGAGTTGAAATCAGGAGTTACTGGCACTTTTATAGAGACAAAATCTTCTTGTTTTCGAGAAAACAAGAGAGGTGCATAGTTATTGTGCCCTTACCACTAACTACGAACCTCAAACGTCAGGTCACTATAAGGGTGACACACTATTGTTTTTACAATGTAAATGTTTTTTTGGAAATGTAGTACTAAAATATAGGGTTATCATGGGGTGCACATAGTTTTTTCTAACAATGCATTATAGGTTGTGAAATTTGTGATCCATGGACCAAGGTGTGTGTACAGTTGGCGTACAATATGAACAAATATGTGACACAACCAAGAGACCTCTTAAAATGATGGAAAATAAAAAATTAAAATAATTATTTTTAAGGACCCCTCATCCTATATTATTTTCTATTTGATACACAACCATCTACTCTATCCATTTGAGATCCTTTAAGTCTAATGGTTGCCATTGGTTTTTCTCCTCTAACTAAATGCATATTTGATTATCGTATATCATGTTGGTTCTCTGTTGATATGTTATCCATTCCTTTATATCATATCTTCAATCATATTCCCATTTATGTAGTTATTTTTCTGTGAAATCATATTAAATATTTTTTGGGCATTTTTCTATTTTTTTAATTTTTATGATCTGGACTAAAAAAATGATTGATACTAGACGTGTGTTATAACATGATCTTAATTTCTGTTGTATGTAATCTTCTGGAGGGGGGTTTCTAATTTTAATTTCACCAAATTATAATAACACATACCTTTATGTGATTGTTTTAGAATTATATTATAATTATTAATCTAATTTTTTAACATTATTTCAGTTGCCCTAGTAGCACTCAATAATGGTTAGAGGTTGTCTATTGCAACTGGAACCACTGTTTTGGTGAGATATTATATCGTACATATGCTAAAATAACCCCTTAGGTGTGTGAGATTATCAACTATGGTGGCAGCCTATATTAAACATATTAGAGATTTTTGGAGAGGACCATGCATCATTTTCTATGTTATAAAATTGTATTAAAAATGTTAAATGGTTTATTTCAAATGGAACTAAGAAATGATATGGATATTCTATTTTATTGTGCCTCTTTATATTGATCATTTTAAATCTGTATGAACAAAAACATATCCTATGACACTATATACTATTTTTTTGTATTTTACATGTCAATATGGAAGCAACATCTTATGCAGACATGGCACCTATTTCATTACTACATGGTACCAACTAGGTGATCATGGTATGGAACCTATAACCCCAAGGTATGATTAAAAAAGATATAGAAAATAATATGCGATAAAAATAGGGAACCTATGACCCCTGGGTATGAGCATTTTCGGTATGTAATCAATATGGATGATCAAGGTATGACAACTTAATAATTTGAATTCATTTACATCTTCAAATATAGGTCACACAAGTTATATGACTTTTGACATGGCCTAAATTGGAATGTTACTCTTTTCTCATATGGAGAATGCTGATATGGTTTTTACTTGATGTTGACACTCCATGTATAAATTAATGCTCATCTGTTATAGTCTTATCTCATTACATCTTGGTATCATGGACTTTTAATTTTATTAATTACATAAAATATTACATATTATACCATCACACTATTATAGTTTATTCCCATATGATGTATTTTATGAATAAACCATTAGTGGTTGCCTATTGATTATATGTGACACTATATATAGGCCACCAATAAGTACTTACATAGACTTTTTCACACATGTAGGGACAATGGATTATGCCTAGTTTCTGATGCATGATTTAATGTAGCGTTGGAGTTGTGGAGAACGTCACTAGGCTATAGATCATGACTCCATCTTGATATAATATTTGGGATTTTTTGGTTCTCTTGATGTATATTTGTTGCACTAGATCTCCAGTCCCATATATTTCTTGTAATTTCGAATAGATCTATGACATAATCATCATTTTGAATGTGGTTCGACCAAAGGATTGATATATTATTACTCACTAAATGATTTATTTACATTTTTCTTGTCATTATTTATTATACGTCTGTTGATTATTTATAAATTTATTACACAACTATCCAAATTTTACCATGATGGTATTTCCTCTATACTTTACAACTTTAGACCCTAACATCAATTTTGTAGACACCATTATCAGGGGAGGCGTACCTTAGGACGTTTGGCTACTCCTGTTCTGTTACATATGAGAAAATTGGGATTAGGATGTTACTAATTAGTATCCAATGATTCTTTTAAATAGCATACTCTTTTAGGATGATACAATGGGAAATATGACATCTAATAATTTTGAAGTGATTTGATTCGTTGAATTATATAACCCATATATGGGGAATAATAAAAATTACAAGGGAGGGGACTGGATGCTACCATTTATGATTGTTACCAATGTTTTGGTTACACAACTAGGAGACAGACATGATACATGATGTTATTATTTTTAATTTGTTGGATTACATTTTATCCCTTTCCTGATATGGAAAAGATATAATGATCATGCATCATTTCTGTAACATTATGGAAGTAATATGTCATGAATTATGCCACACAATGTAGGCTACAATGTATGAATGAATGATAGTAGTTTTATGTTGATGGGAATATATATTTGTTTTAAATCAAATGTTTCTGTAGGAAAATGGGATTAAATACTTTGTTATTTAAGTTAATATATCATCCTTAATGGTTTTTTCCATATAGGATGATCATGAATCTTTAACTACTAAATTGTCAAATTATTGAGTTAGAAGACTAAGATTACATTAACTAACCGGTTTTTTCAAAAACATGAACTCCATTTGTAAAATAAAGAGTTCATGGACTTATATATATATATTCAATAAGGATTTATTTGGTCTTATCATCTTATACTACCTATTACATTATTCTACCCAATGTAGTTTTTTTGGATAGAGTAAAATTGACTACCATTTTCAATTTATAAATAATGTACTTATATAAATTGGGAAAATCTCTTCAATTAACTTTTGAATTATGTAAATGATAAAATTAATATATATTAATATGTAATATGTTCTCTATTAAATGGGGGTTCCAATTTCAACATAATGGGGTCTTTCCTCTATAATATTAAATTGATGGTCCATATACAGTTACCCTTATAGTAAAACATAATGCTTTACCAAAGAATTTCAATATTATTGGGAAGTAGGATGTGTCTCTTGTGTTATTTATGATCATACCTATAACCTAGGCAAGCTTTTATGAGTAGGAAGATGGGTGTTACTCATATATAAAAAGTATTGTACGTATCATATTCTTGTATATGTGAGGCCATCATTATTAAATCCTCACCATGGAATGCTCATGGAATTTTTAATGCAATTGCACCATTAATCCCTCATGATGTGCACCTATATGGTGGTGATGAACATTATTTAAAGGTTTTGGTTTCTGATCCAATTGTGTTACCTCTAACAGTTCCACTTGTGGAACCTTTTATTTCATATGTGGGTGATTATGCTAGGTTTCTAAGTGAATTTCTATAGCTTATGCTGAATGTAAATGGATCGTCATGACCAGCCTATTCTATGGCATTGTTGAAATCAGAGTATCATGGGAAAAATCCTCCTACATTATCATGAGATGGTGCCCCTCAGGTTGCATATTTATGGATGTGAAATATCTTATATATCTTGAAGAATCTTGATGGACCTCCTTATATTAGGTTTATTATAATTATATATGTGTTTAAAGGATAATCTAGAAATTTTAGGGATATTTGGAACAAGGTAGATCACCACTAGGATGTGATTTGGAGAAATTTTTAATCTATATTCTAGGAATACTTTTTCCCTATTATCTTGAGGGGTGATTTTTATAGGTATTTTAGGATTATTCATCAACGATATAATATATTATTGAAATATTAGCTATATTTATAGAGATTTATAACTTTTTTTCTATCTATACTACTGATGAACATGTGAAAAAGATACATTTTGAGGATGGGATCAAAAATCCAATTTATTTTATGGTGAATGTTTTATGGTTGACTACCATGTATTATGTAGTAAATTAGGATCTTATTACCGAATTTAATGTGGGGGGTTATAAATTTACATATTAGAGTGGACCAGTTTTTCGACCCATTAGTGTAGTATATGGTGGTGAGAAGAATGACTTTGATAAATTTCATGAGAGAGGTATCAAATATAGTGTGCATACATGCCATTTTTTCATCTTTCATCAGCGCATGAGGTCAGGACTTAATGATACTCACTATTATAGGGGCCTAGTTGAGTGTTGATAATATATAAGGATGGTCCATTAATAATGTTTTTTATAAATATTTTCTCTAGGGGACCATGAGAGAGGATCAACACTAACCCTAAGTCAATGAGTGAGATTAGTAACATCACAACAAGAATGGAGTTGGAGTGATAAAGGTTAGTCATCCCTAGGAGGTGGCCATGGATGAGGGAGACATGCCCCAGTAGCTCAACATCAGCATAGTGGGCCTACTATTGAAAGTAATGATGTATGTCAAGATCATGTAATTGGACAATTTTATGCCTTGAGGAATGTAATAGGAGATAAGTGTCTCAAATCATCTATAATTTTAGGTATTAAAGTATAAAAATCTACATTGGAATCTATTTTGTTTGGCATATGGGATTTGAATTCTTTTATATCTTTGGCTATTGTGGAAATCCTCATGCTCAAAATTCATCACATCATTCAAGTTATGTCCCATTAAATTATATTTGGAATAAATTTATAGATTGTACAGATGTGTAAGGATATCCCCTTCATATAATCAACTATAATCTTCCATGTAACATATTCATACATGATATTTCAGGTTTCATAATTTTTAATAGGATGGATGGGTCAATTCCTTATCATGGTTATGTTGATTTTTATAACTAGAGGGTGTATTTAACATCACTATAAGGAGGTACTAATATTCACAAAGATGAATGGGATTTCTAGTCAGGAAGAGATAAACCAGGGAATCATGGATTGAGTTGAGTGATATCAAATATTAATAGACTTTTCATGGATTATTAAAGATTACATGAGGCTAAATTACATCCTATAATATATGGTTTTATCGATGTATTACCTAATGAATTTTATTGATTTTTTCTTGAGAAAGAGGTGGAATTTAATATTGAGATGGTTCTAGGAGTAGAACTAGTATCCATTATTCCTTTTAAAATGGCCGTTAATATGTTGTACTAGATCAAGAGACATATAGAGGATATATAATTGCAGTATTTTATATGACTTATTACTTATCCATGGGGTTCACTAGTCATTTATCCTATGATCTCGAAAGGAACCCCCATGATTTTTGTAGATTATTGGATGTTTAATGATGTTAAATTTAAAAAATCATATCCTTTTACTCATATAAATGATGTATCTGATTATATATGAGGATATCATGTTCTATAAATGATATATCAAAGGTCATCCTATCATCATCTATATATAATCCCTTCAAAAATATCCCACATAATGTTCTATATCTGATATGGTTTTTATGATAATCAGGTAATGTCATTCGGTCTAAAAAATTAAATAAATATTTTCATGGCTCAGATCAATTGGGTTTCCCATCCATTTTTTGAAACATTTATGGTAATAAAAACTGATAACATCTTGTTGTATTATCATACTCAACATGACCATGCCAAAAATAATTATACATACATAATAAATTCAGAGAGAAAAACTGGTATGCTTATATAAAATAATTCAACTTATAGATAAATAAATTCCACTTCAAGGGCCACGTCATCATAGAGGGTGTATTATCAGTTCACCCGGAGATGGTGAGAGCTATAGTTTCAATGGATAGGCCAAAGAATGTATCTGAAATATATATCCTATTTGGGAAGGCTTGTTATTAAAATTTCATGATACAATATTTATTAATGCATAACAACACATCTTATGGGATTGACATAGATTGGTGTGAAATTCATATGTTCAAAATCATGCAAGGTAACATTTCATGAAAAAATAGAAAATGATATCTATTATGATCTAGATTTTTCCAAAAATAAAAGAAAGATATATATTTTATTATGATACATATGGGATCAGGAAAGAGATTTTTTGATACATGAATATTGATTCAACGAATACTGTCCATTTTAGTAGAGTCAATATGAGTGGAATTGAAAAATTAATCATATTGTGTTTGGATGTTTTCTCATTACTCAGATTGTAGGAGACATTACCTTCATAGATAGTGTTTGGTGGCCTTTGTAGAACATAACATGCTTAGTTATGTTTTCCTATGGTGTGTCTTGTACATCAAGAAGATATTATTTATAGAATATCTTCCATACATTGATTTTGATCTCTCATCTATGGCTAGAAAAGGAAATTACTTAGAGGATGATATGAGACTATTGAATTAGACATAAGAGGCTGAAGAGGCCAGTGATGAGTGTAATCTTATGTAAATGTTTTCAAAGAGAGACTTAAAGGTTTACATCAATAATTGATTGTTATTACATGAATCATTATCAATAATCTATTCACATCATGATATATTATTGATTAAGAAGCTATTAGATACTAAGGGTTTTTTACAATGGGTATTTTTTTCATGTTAGGACTCAACACTGTGGTTAATCATTGATGGGGATGATATTTATCCCTTATACGAATTCATCAATATTCATACATAAATATTAATTTATTTAATGAAAGAGTCACTTGCCTATACTTTTAATGTAGATCATGGACTTACTAATATGAATTATAAATTTCATCTCTAGTATTTGGTTCCATGTATGAAAATATATATATATGGTTTTGATACTCAGTCTTCTTGTATTCATCAAATGAATTCATAACCCCAGTGACATGTAGGGATTTTAGAGTCCTTGACCATTTATGAGTGAAAATAGGAAGATGTTATTTTATATTTTGTGACTGGATTATTGAGATCCTTACAAAGAAGTGATGGTGTATAGTTGGTCATAGACGAGATAAATGAAGGTATCACACATATTACCAATCGTAGAGGCCTTCTTAGTGGAATGGATTGGGAGACTATATGAATATGATATTTTATAAATTCATGGGTTCCCTTGTAATATTGACCCGAAAATGGACTAATATTGCACATCGTGGATCAACATGTGGGTTTTTAATGATTTGGGTAACTAAGTGAATATGAGAAGAACCCTTCACCATCATACCAAAGGTATATAAGAGTGGGAAAAACTTTCTTTTGAAAAGATGGTTCAGAAATGGCTCCTTGATTTTTTAGATCACTGGGGGAATAATATACTTCTAATAAAATTATACAGCAATAATAGCTTCCAAATGATGATAAGATGCCTCCATTTGATTCTATATAAGGTAGGAATTTCAGTTCCATTAATTATAATTATAGGTGGGTGAGACCACACAACATGGACCTTTAATCGTTTAGGAGACATTAATTTTGGATTGATTGATCAATATATGAATTTCTAATGATCAATATAGGGATAGGTAATATTCAAATATGTTTCTAGCACTCGAGTTTGTATTGCAGTTTGTTTTTTTCTTACATGTCTTGCATTGACTATAGATTCTATGATTTAGATAGAATGGTACACATTGACCAAGGTTCTTTTGACAATTTGAGATTGTGCAAAGATTCATTCAATTATCCAATCTGTTACAATTACCTCAAGGGTATTGGTAAATGAATGAAATCTTCAATGTCTAATAGATTTATCAGTACCATTTAGATCATTCATATATCCTTTATCCAATTATGTAGAGTTAATGGTATATGTTTCCTTTGAGGATAATCCCATATGTATTATGGACCAAAACAAAAAGTCTCTCTATGGTATGTAGGTTCTTATGGTACAATTTCTATGGAAGTATAGCCACATATAGTATGAAACATTGGATTAAGAGGCTAACATGCTTGATCACTGTAACAATATATTCAGAGAAGATATTTTATAACTGTTAGAGAGGTAACTCTAGGACGAGATTCTTTATTGGTGGAAGGGTGTAAGATATAAACATTTATTCAATGTAAAAAAATTAATTTCTTTTTGAATAAATTATTGGGTACTTTTAAAAGTACATAATATCATAAGGATGACATCTAGAGTGTCATGTTATTATTTGAAGCTTGTATCTCATTGATGTGGGGAAAACATGAGAGGTGCACTGTTAGTGCAAAGTTACTGGTAACTTAGCACATCAAATCATGAGGTCCTATTAGGATGCCACACATAATTTATAAACTATTAGAAGGGGGATTTGGTGTTGTGATACTAAGATATAGGGTTCACATTTGGCACACAATGCCCTTTTAACTGTGGGTTGTATTCTATGCATAATGTATTCAATAGAGTGCTGAGTGTGCATAGTTTGGAAAAATATGTGGCCAAAATGTTTGACCTCTAAAATAGTTATTAATTATCATTTTCCCAAATCTTATTTTAACTATCCTTCTTCTTAAATTCTATCTAATGGATTCTGTATCCTATCCTCCTTCAATTTAAGATCATATAATCATAATGATAGGCTTATGTGTTTATAATCACATAGACTTCAGTTTTAGTGTCATCTATAACATTACATCACCAATAGTAATATTTTCATTTATTAGATCATTTAATTGTTAATCATAATTTTAATTGAGATATTTTAGTGAATATGCTCTCTATATTCATGTTGATCATCAAAACTTCCATATTCATCCAATCTAGTCCAATCCTATTTATGATTCTAAATGATTGATGTACTATATGATTAATGTTGGTGGTATATTCGCTTTCCCTAAAGAAATTTTTTAAATCTAACTATCAATATTATAACAGAAGATTAACCATTTGTTTGTTTCTTAAAAATTAAATAATTACTATTTCATTTATTATTTCACCTCATTTATGTCACCCCTATAACACATTTTCATTTATAGGGGTTATTAACCTCCATCTCAAACCTCCATTGATGTGTGTTATTGTATCTTACATATGATAAAATCTCGCTTTTGGTTGTGATCTATCCAATAGTTTTTAGAATCCTATTTTAAACATAAATTATTTACTTTGAGAGGAAAATGCCTTCATTTCCATGTTAGTAAATTCTATTAAATGGGATAAATGGTTGGGTTAAAATGGATATGTTCAATTAGGTGGATATTATTCTGGATTGTGAAACATTATATTCATAATTTTAATTCGGTATGGACATTTACATAGACCATTACCCTTAATATACATTCTTGATGTTGTACATAACACTATGAAACCAACTTATTATGTTTTTATGGAACATCTATCATTACTAACTGAGAGATCATGGAATGACATCTAGACCCATATTTACAAATACCTATGGTATGAAACCTACTATGGGAGTGAGGTATGTAACCTAAGAACCATGGGTATGGTTATTAATGGTATGGAAACGATGGGGTAGATCGAGTTATGACACATGCGCGTATTGTAGCATTTACATCTCTAATTATTGGTCACCTAGGTTATACACCTTGGACATGTCCAATTTAGTAATATTACTCATTTCCCAAGTGACATATGTTGATCTTGTTTTTTCCTCCTATTGACAATTCATATATATATATATATTGATGATAATTTGCCATATCCTTAACTTATTATAGTTTTTCTGATTTAATTGCAATTTATTATTATAATTACTTATTACATATTATATCCCAAAAATATTACACTTTTTTATATCATGATAGAGTTATTATATACATCATTAGTAATGGCCAACTATGTATATGTCGCAACTTATTCAGGAAACCGATTGGTACACTGACAGACTACATGGGTTCATGTTGGCATAGGGTTATGTTCCCTGTTGTTGATATTGTTTTTTATAGTATGGGAGAGGGGGGAGGGGGATCGAGCTATGGCTTGTGATTTCATTGTAGATATATTTTTGTCTTTCTGGTTCATTTTTTATATTTATTGTACTAGATGGTTAAAAACATGTATTTCCTGCAATTATGTGCAGCTCAAGGCCATACACATCTTTTTTATTTTGTCCCAACTAATTTATTATATATTATTATTGTATGATTTTTTGTTCTATTGTTATGGTACTTAAAGATAATGCTTCAATTTTTATTTTTCAATTATTTACACTATAGGGGAACTATGATTATAGGGGAATAGTCTCTCCAATTTTCATCCTTAAACCCTTATTAATATTCAAAAACCTCATGCACATGGGGAGGAATTTATCAAGTAATCTTCCAAATCCTATTCAATTACATTTGACTGAATCTGGACAAGGACATTACAACAATTCATGCAGTGTAAATTAAAACAAATGTTCTATTGAAAGTTTATATAAATAGTAAAATGGTCATCATTCAGAGTGAAACATGAATACTCATATTATTATATATATATATATATATAAATTTAATAATGGGTAAAAATTAAATAATAAAATAAATGGGGAATGAAAAAAATTGTAAACATTTTTATAATATATATACACAGATGAAAAAGATTTCAAATTAAAGAGAGAAGAAAATTTATTTCTCCTTTATAATAATATTTCTAAATGTTATAGGGAGAAATTAATTTTTTTTGGAGGGATAGATCATAGAATTTCATAATAAAAAATTTAGTCATAAACAAATTTTTTTAAACATTGATATCAGAATTAAAAACTAGTAGTTTATTTGTAATTATTGAATCATAAGTATAGAAAAGGAAATATCATCAAATGAAACATTAATATGTATAGAGATGTATATTAATGAAAAAAAATATCTCATGTGTAATATATACACCTTATAATTTAACATAGGTTTATAACATATCATATTTCCCAACAAAGATAATTTTAGATGATAAAACCATAACACTATAATAACATTCTAATAAAAGCCTATTGGATGAAATAATTTCAATTTTATCTTTTGATAATAATATTTATTAATAATATAGGATTTAATATTAAAATAGATTAGTATTTACACCGTATAAGCATAAGTAGTTTCATAACATCAAACATGTCTCAATGAAACAATATTAATATGAATAACCCTTACCTCAGGTTCGAATTATTTTTTAAATGTTTTAAACACATATTTAATAAATTACAATTTATTATAATTCATCAAAATACCAATTGAAAACTTATAATATCTTATATTATCCACTTAAATTATTTCAATACTCATTTATTAAAAATTATCTATTAAAATCCCTATTTCTTGGTGACAACTTCTTCAATTTTAGAAATTTTTTAGTTCATAAGTTATATTCAATACGAATTGACTAGGGTTAAATAATATAAAAATCATAATCATATAAAAAGTTTAATAATTTATAAGTAAGAAAATTTATAATTATTTATATAAATTTTGGAGGAATGATTAATCACATCACTTAATGGGGAATGTAATTTTTATGTATGCTCGAGTGAAGTTTCCACATTTTGATGGATTGAATAGAAAAATGGTAATTAATAAATAAATTTTTTTAGAAATATTATTATATAAATATTGAAATATATATATTAATAAAAAATTATATTTCTATAAATCAAAAGATAAATGGAAAAATGAATCTCCTCATTTTGTGGATGTTGTATTCCAATGTATACATGAGTGATGTTACTATTTTCCAGTAGATTGGACAATAATAAGAAAGATAAGAAGCAACAATTATAGAATCATAAATATTTCGTAAATATAATATAATGAAATTAAATTATTCTCAATAACCAACCCTAAAATATTTTTATTTAAAATAAATCATGTCACAATATGGTTTAAGTAATCAACAAGTATAAATGAGCAATAGTTTCATTTTCCATTTTATAGGGATGTGGTTGGAAATTATTGATCCATAATAATGAAAAAATCTCATTATATTAATGATACTAGATTAATTGTTTTTTAATCATATAATAGATTTAATTATGGTTTTTGAAGAATTAGAATTTAAAGATATAGGTTATGATATATAAAAATTCATTGTGATACCACATTTGGATTACAAATTAGTCGATGAAATATTGGTATATGGAGTAAAAAATCAGAAAAAGATTATTTGATGTAATATATGAATTCATTACAGTATGCACTGGACATGATAGAAGGTTTAACTGGTGTTAATAATGAAGGAATAACATAACACTTTTATAAGATAAGGGAGGGACACACATAAAATTAATTATAAATAATTAAATAAAATAAGAAATATTTCAAAAAAAAACTGGAATAATGTAAATTATATTATTATTTGATAAGATATGGTTGAAATATATTCATTGAATAATAACTGTTGATGTTTATGTGAAATTATTACACTTATCTCTACTTTTAAAACTGTAAACCAATTTAATCCTCGACCATGGTGAAAAAATTTAAATATTTTTTTATTTATTAAGAGAAAATATTATGTTTACCATATTAAATAATATTAATTATTCTCGTTAAATATATTTAAATCAATTATAATAATTAAATATATATATTTGTTATATGTTATCTCTAAAAAAAGTTTTCCAAACACAATGAAAATATTTTTTTTAAATGTATTTTTAAGTAAAAAAACGAATTTACACCAATTACTTTCCTTCTAAAAACTATTAGATGAATTTGAAAATAATAAATTTAATTTATATTATATAAATTTCGTTAAAATAATTTTTATATATTTAATTATTTATTTAATAATTACAAAATAACACATTTTAAAATAAAAATAATTTTTAATAATTTTTTTTAAAATTTAAAAAAAATGAACTCATAAGAAAATTAGATATAATTTTGATTAAAATATAATAAATCATATTATTTATAATTTGAAAAGACATATTTTACGTTAATATCAAATTAAAAACATAATATTACTTTTAAATTAATTTTTTTAATACGGAGAAATAGTACTTTTATAAAAAATCATACATTTCACTATTCATTAAAAAAATTAACCATTATAAAAACTCCCAAAAATCACCCAATAAAAACATTAAATAAATAATTTAACAAAAAATAATTTAAAAAATTCCAAAAAAGTTATTAATTAATTAGAATGGTCATCCAAAAAATGTAATAAATTTTTTTAAGAGATTATATTTTTAAAGCATAAAATGAATTTAATAAAAATTTGTACTTATTTAAGATGAATTATTTATAAAATAACCCATATGAAAATAAATTATAAATATTTTTTCATAACTTTTTATTCGAATCAATACCAAAAAATTAACATTTATACAATAGTTTTCCAATTAAATTAATAATATTATAATAGTATAGTAATGTCTGTTTATAGCTTGATGTTTCATGTCAACAAACACAACAATCATAATCTTATTTTAAATGATATTTTGTAGGTGTTATAGGTTGAATTGACACCTTTTCTAATTTCCTTCGAAATCCTTCTCCATGCCATTATAGGAAGCTATCAAATTTTTTGATGTACAATATAAAGGTAAATACCTTGACACATATTCGCACCTATGTGATAAAATTATAGTCATTATAAAATAATCCTAGATCTTATTCAAATTATATCGATGATAACCAAAAACTTCAATGCATGAAAAATTAATCAAAAAATTTTTTGTACTCATTCGATTAAAAAGAATTGATCTTCAATCATATTTTTATTATTTCTCATAACTTAATCTAGTTTTTCTTCCTTAATATTAATTCTTATATCTCGCATCTAGCTAATTTTCACTAATACATAATTTAAAATATTATTTATATTGTTTCATCTTTATAGTAGTCTTGATTGAGAATAAAATATGACGTATCATCAATTTTTTCAGCGGTGATTCTCATTGAATGTGATTTTTTCAAAGTTTATAATCTTGAATCAAGTACTAAATTTCAATTTATGATAGAGAAAATATTATATCTTCACACCATTCAATCAAATATACATATATTGTTAGAATAATATTGGGATTTTTTAACATAAATATAAATCCATTCTAAAAATCGTCAATATATAAAATTTTTATGTATTTTTAAACCATCAATGACTTATATCATGAAGATTATCTATACTATATTATTATCCCTTATAATGATAATAAATTCATTTTTATCAGGGATGACCTTCATATTCAAATAGTACCATGCACCCATTTTATATTGAATTTTAGAAATCTATACTAATATAAATAATGATGGAATCACATATTCAAAACTAATATGTCTTTATTTAGTCAAAGAAAATTATATGTGGGACAACCCAATATAGAAATAAGTGTGAATAAATAAGAAAAAAGAGATTTCAATGAGTAATCATTCACATTCTACCAACACAGCTAGGACACATTAGGGGATTTAAAATAACCACTATAAATTTATCCATTACACTACACAACAAAACCACCTAAATGTTCTTTAAAAATATTGTTTTACTACCCCGTTTTCAAATAAGTTAAATCTATTATCACCCCTGAAAATATTTATTAAAATTAGCATTCATATGGTTGACTTTGTGATTGGAATAACATTCCATTTCTACTTTCTAAATGTAGTCGAGAATCATTATTTATGTGAAGTGAATTTATTTTTTCCATCCTTCCTTCCAAGGCGGTTTCCCCTCAATGGATGCACTCAACTCTTCATCATTTTTTATTATATTTAGTAATAATAAATAATTAAATGTTCAAAAATACTATACGTGTTGATTAAGACGATATTTACTAAACTATAAACATAAGAAAATATTTTGTAGGTAGACTATAATTCACATTCCATCATTACGAATGATGTTTTAGGTTTATGGTTTTAGGGAAAATTAATATCCCCTAGATAGTAAACAAATACATCACAAGTTGCAATTTCTACTCAGTGTCAAATTTTTACATTAAATAAATATATTTAAAGTAAAATTATATTTTATATCATGAAAATCATTTATATTTTAATATAAAATACATTCATCCCCATGGTCATCCATAAAACACATGAAAAAATAATAAAACAATGAATGAGAAAAAAACCCATAGTAAGGGACATAAATATACAAAAATAGTTCTTATATTAAAAACCATTAAACCCCATTAAAGGTTTACCATTATCCCAATGACCATTGAGCTGATGATATGATTCATTTCTAATTGAAAATCACACACTCATTTTTAACAATTATAAACATTGTAACTCATTGAACTGAAATAAGACCCCTTTTGTAAACATAGAGCATTGCAATCATCAATCGCGTTACAAATAATTGGATATCATTTAAATAAAATGAATAAAAATCCATGGAATATCCCTCTTATTTTCTATCGGTAGAAGAACATTTTTCAATGAATTTGATAATGGTTTGGTTACTTTCATCAAATTAGTTTTATTAGGATCACCCAATGATATCTAAGCTCATTGAAAAATATTTTTTATCACGCTAACCCATTAGAAACAATGGGGATCAATCTGTCATATAAGATTTCTTGGGAATAACCATTTCACATATAATTATAATTTCACATATTAATTGATTTCGTTGTGAATATATTCATTAGAAAACTATTGAAATACTCTTTGAAACCCATATTAAAAAACATATTAACATAAGAATACACTTCTTGTTGTAAATACCATTTTCAATGCCAAAATACTTAAAAATAGGGAAAGACGGGATTTATTTTAACTACATGTCATTATACATATTCTTGTGGAAAATAAAATCTTTACATTATGTATCATCAATGGAGGACATATGTGGTGTAAAATTAATTTGAAATATCCCTTGTAACATTTATAATTGAAGTATCCTTTTCAATTTGAAATCAATTATTTTAAAGAAAACTGTGAAATATTAATAGAAATTATTTTAAATGAATATATCCTCATAAAATTATAATGGAATATTCATATAAAATAATATTCATGATGGTGAAAAAATATATCCATACAATATATGTTTAAATACTTTCCTTTTATTATTTTATAGGAAAATTCAAAAAGATGCAAATTTAAAAAAAATTAAAACATTGATTTCAAAACCTTTTTCCAAAAACTCAACATGGGAAAAAATAAAAATTTAAAAAAAATATAATTATATTAAGCACCTTATCTAATATATTTATTTTGAACTATGTATTTACATGAAAATTTTAGTTTTACGGTAAATATTAATGGATTTATTTTAAAGTAAATACCCTTACCATGAGTCTGAATCATCACAATTACTATTTATATTCTTAAATAATGAACATAGGTTAATTATTTACGTGATTAATAACTATTTTAATGTTTATTATATATATATATATATATCACTTATTATCAAATTTTATATAATTACATAACAATTTTTGTTTGTATCAGATGTTTCCTAACGATATTTGTCTCATCAATCTATAATGGCATTAGTAGGTTGTAAATGCTCAAAGTGGTCATTATAACCTTATATAAAAAATATTCATCCAGAAAAAATTATTTAAAATAATAAGTAATAAATTTGAAACTAATCATAAAATAAGATTATGAGAAATGAACTAAATTACATTCATGTAGACTGTAGGACATAGGTACACATGAGTACATTTTCCACTTATCAATGATCATTATAATATTGGGTTAATGTTATTTTATCATCGAATAAAGATAGTAATAAAATATATATCACTTATTTTCTATAATGAAACTTATATTTATCCTCCATGTGATGGGGTAATGTAAAAATAATCCTATCACGTCATGGAGGTGGTAGTTCGGACAAAGTCACGAACGAAGTTATCATTTTCCCGTTTTTGGAAAGGTCCAAAAATATGGGATATATTATAATTTTGGAATAATACATATGAATTTATTTGATATATATAACTTAAATAAATAATTATTACCTATCTTGATATATAGTGATCGAAAGAAATCTATGGACTTGTGAAGATGTTGTCAACAGTACAAAAAAACGATGACATTCATTCCCTTTTTATGGGGTCTTGAGATGGATAAAGGCTTTTTATTTTAAAAATTAACATATAATTATTTTCAAGAAACATGTAATGTTATTTTATCATTATTTGAGAAAATATGATTTATTTGGTAGAAGAAACGAATTTATAACATGTAGATAAAACTACACCTCATTTTTGGAAAACATTCTTTCATTAACTCCTTAATCCCTATATGGTAAATGTCATTCCAAAAACATGAACTATAGAAATAGAGTAGTTATTATAAGAAGTTATTAAGCTTGGTATTATATGAAAAAATTGGTTCTTATGTGTGAATTATTGAGAATAAGGGGATTCATTTTCTATCAGGGGTATGGGCACACTTGGAATTTCTCAAGATGTTAAAATAGTAAAAATTAATATTCAAGTAAAAGTAGATAAAAACAAATTTTATTAATATATTTTGTTAATGAGTGTAAATTAAACCATTAATTAATTTTTATACCTTTTTTAGTGTTTGATAATCCTTATATTTTGGTTTTAACTATTCACTATCTCTTTTTAAACATACTATGATAACATGATTTTATATATATTAAAGGTCAGTATAGTTACTAGAAACTGACCAAAGAATAATAAATTGAACATGGATTATACAATAAACTATATATTAGTCATTTGGATAGATATAAAATTTTTAGGAATTTAATTTCATTTAATAAATAATTATTTATTGCAATATATCGCTAGTATATATTTTTATAATTATTCATTACAATGATTTTAATATAATCACGAAAAAAAATTAAATTTCAATGAAATATTTTAATACATCCCTAAATTTATAATTTAATCAGAAAATTTATTTTTTTCCCAATAATTAGTTAATATTATATTACCTCAAATATTTTCAATATTATTTATTTCATTTTTTTATTAATTTATTAATTATTGTGTCGGTGTTGTGTCTGGAGTAAAGGAATATTTTTTAAAGAATAATTTTAGAAAAATTCCACATTAAATATAAATATTTTATATTTAAAAATAATATTTATTAACAAAAATATCTTACAATTATAATTTTATAATAAATAGTATATTTATTAAAAACAAGACTGTCCATTTTTTGACTTTTTTTATCTAAAATATTATAAAGGTGATTGTATCATTAAAATGGAAAAAATATTCAATATAATAGCACATTAGATAATTATTGAAGTAATAGACTCATCCAATACAATTAAATCAAGTGTTTTAGTCACATTAGAGTCCCTAATATTTTTTAAAACATTAATTACATGTTTTAATCATTGTTATGGTAAATTGTTTTACTAAGGTTATTATTCATATTCAAAAAAATAATAGAAATAGATAAATAATTTGGAAAAACAAAATAGAATATTGAATCCTTATTTTGATAATTTATAACACTAAATTGGAATATTTTTATTCAGATTTTCACAATAAAAATGAAAAGATGGATGTATTCTTTCAGAAAAAATCCATATTTAAAGATAAAAATTTCTTTTAAAAAATTAAAATATTAGGTTTATTTAAAAAATATAATTGGAATATTATAGTTCAAAATTACGTAATTAAACATTAAAGATAATACAATTTATAATTTTATATTATAAATAATTATGAAATTGACATTTTAAATCGAAATAAGAATTTTTCATTATTCCCTGAAGAATAATATTTTAAAAAAATTATTAATTTCAAATCCTAAGATAATTTTGACATGATTAATTGAAAATAAAATTAATATTTTAAAATTAATATTCTATAATTTATGGAAATTCATTAACATATTCAGTCGTAAAAATAAATAAGAAAAACTTTTAATGAATTTTTATTTTTCAAGAATAAAAAACATTACAATAAATTATGTGGATATTTTATAAGAATTTACCAATGATTATATAATGAATATGAAAATTATATTTATTTTATAAATAATTAATTAATTTTCATACCCACTAACATAACTGGTAGGTTATAAATTTCTCAGTTTTCGAGATTGATGTGGAATATTTCGTGAAATATACATCTTTGTATTTTATTTTTAAATATAATGATACTACAACATCAAACATCCCTACATTTTATTAATATATGACCATAAATTATAAAATCTAACACACAGGAAATTTTCTAATCCAAAAAGGTATATTCTAAGAAGTATTCTTATTATGAGATATAAGGATGAAATTTTGATCTCGAGTGATAACTTATTCTCAATATGGTTATCATTAATTTATAGGTATTCATGCATCCAACATAATTTCACATCTAATTCAAAATTTTGTTGGAAAATATAATATTTTTATCATCTTCATAAATTACCTTATTAGATATTAAATTATTCATTTTAGTCATTAGAGAAGAATGAATTATTGGTATTTTCCATATATTTTCAAATAACTTCCACTTTCCATTAAAAATTATCCTCAAATTTTTAATATTTTCCCAAGAATATTTTCAACATACACATATTATTTTTGAATGATTTATGATTCCATTAATTTGAAACATATCTATTATTTATTTAGGGGTATATTTATATAAATCATTCCTATTTATCATCTTTTGGATGGAATTTATTTTTGTGATATATCATAAAACTTTTAGCCTTGATTTTCATAGAATGTTTGTAGTGTTCAATGATGTCACTTCCTTGGCCATTTTAGAACTATGTTATCGTTTTTAATATATATTCATTATCAATTTTTATCCTTTTTAGACTAGTTGATTAATAGCTATTATTCTTCTTAATCTACATGGAAGGCATGATTTATTTTGTCACATATATATTTTTCTATTTAGGGTTGTTCATAATATAAAGCACAAGTTTTTCACTAAGTTGGTTTATAAAATCATAACTCTTTACTACAACAACTTTAATATATTTATTTCCAAAATGTTACCAGAAACCAAAATTTTTTCATTCATTATTTTTTTTGATGTTATATTTGAACGTATAATTTTTTCACTTCTGATAGTTATTCTCCATCTTATTTAAAGCATTATATTATCCTTATAAATATAAAATTTATTGAAAAATTCCAGGTAAATAAGAAAAAACATCGAAAAACACTAAAAATGGCTTAAATGCTTCTTTCTTTTTTTTATAGATGAAATTTTGATAGAATTTTATAAACACCATTTTTGCGTAAAACACCACGCATTATGAGTTTTATTAGGAAAATATAATTCTAGATTATGGTTAAATTAATCCTTGATGGAGTTTTAAATTTAACAATAATTTTTTATGTAAATATTCCATGATTTTTAATAGAAACATTTAATATGATTTCACAAAAAAAATCAGTACAACAAGAAAGAATTGATTTATGGATAACATTCTTCATGGAGATTATTGAATCAAGATCGAAGAATGTTCTTATGATATTATTTCTATATATGTGATTATAATTAGTGATATGGATATAAATAAGAAAATCAAATTTAGATTTATTCATTTAAAAAATTTTGGAATTTTTTGTTTATTATAATTATATAATATTAAATTTCACAAATATTTCATGAAAAATTTTCATATGCGATTTACATACATCATCAATGAATTAGGAACATTATTCCAAATCACTATTCCTCTCCATAATTCAAAATTCGTGAAATATTGTACATTATAATAGTGAATTTTAAAGATTATTCAAAGTTTGGGTTTTATTTATAATTGGGAATCCTTGATAAATAGTAAAAATGAGAGATTCCACATTTTGAAGAGCTTCTCTTGAAAATTCTCATCAATAATAAATTATATTGATTATCCACTAGTTGATAATATTTTTTAAATATTTATATGTATATTCTTTTTCTCATTGTTTTTATTTTTTTGAACATGACATTTTTGATATTGTGATGCTAAAGTATTTTTTCATTTATCTGTCGTCATTCCCTAGTTATGTTTTTTCATATTTTCATTCATAGATGAATTCAAAAATATGAGAGACAACCTCACCATGATCTATATTCTAGTTATTCTAAAACTTAGATGTGGTTTTTAGTTAATCAAATTTATTCCACAACATCACTATTTAAACATTTTTTAATCAAAGTCATTTTTCAAGATAGACATATCAAATTTACTATTGAGTTTACTTTATTTAATTTATTGTGCCCCTTTTTTCTTAAAATTCATCATAAAATTAATTTCCTCACTCCTAAATTTTTTAGACGGTAGGTTGAAGCATCAATGTTTATACTGATAGTTATGAAATTTTTCATGATTTTGGAATCATAAAACAAACATTTATTGTTTTATCATTCATAGGAAAACTGAATTCACTTTAATACTAATGAATGAAACCATCTTTGTTCTAATTACTAATAGGGTGATGTGGTGAATCAATGATCCATATATTTTTATGATTTATTTAATTTTAAACCAACCCCAATGAATTTATATGACATATATTCTCTTTTAATTTATTTTCTCTCCATTTACCTTATTAAGGATGATGAATGAATGGAACTCAAACCTTTATTTGCTTGTTTCTACCTTAGAATTAAATAATTAAACTTATAGTGATTTGATATACTCCCTAATAATGGATTCTCTATGCTAATGGTAGGTGTTTATATTGTGTATTATTTACATGGTACCCTATTGTATAACATAAAAATTTCATAACCTCGTGGAATTCTTACATTATATCCCACCATATTCTATAGCATCCCATTAAATGGTCTTTATACTATATCTAACAACCTTTAACATTACATTGGTTCTTACTATTTTTTCCAAATTTTCCCCATGACCGTTTTAGAATACCTCGCACATTCCATGAGTTACTCTTTAAAAATACGTGATTATGGGGTTTTCATCCCTTTTTTATTTAGGTATCACATTGACCTTATCATGTTTCTTGAAATCCTCCATTCATTCTTAGAGAATTTCTTTATTTTATTTTTATATAATATGACTCATCCACATCATCCTCATCATCATCCTCCTTTATTAATAATATCAAATACTTCTGTTATATGTTTATTATAACGTTCTCTTTCTTCGTAATGTTGGAACATTCTTCGGAGTAATGATGAGTGGGAGGGTTTATTGTTTTTATCTATTTGATATAAATATATTTATTAATAGTAGTAATATTGATATATTTTTTATTCATCTACTCTTATAATTTTAAAATCGATATAAAATCCAATAAGGGTTATTCTAAATATGTTATTTGGGGATATATATATATCTTGGTCAATAGTTGTTATATTTTATTCACTTTAGCGTATTTTTTTAGTTTGAATTATAAGAGAATAATAATTTAAAATATCATTAAACTACATATTAAAATATATGAAAACTCAATATATATTCTTCATTTTACGTTACTAAATATATATATTATATTAATTATATTTAGATACATCAATGTGTGATTTAATGCATGAATTATTATGTAGTATAATTTCATGAGGAATGAAATCCCTCAAAAATATATCTCAAACATGAATCCCACATTTTCATCTTAATTGTGAAATTTAAATCCATAAATAACAATAAAGGAATAAACTAAATTAAATATCGGTTCTTAATTTTAATTCATTATTTATTCTAGAATTATCACGTCTACTTAAATTCATCAAAGTGTGGGATCATTAATGCATCCCTCCTTAAAAAATTATCATTTAAAATATTCAACATAATGATAAATCCATATAATGAATAATCTTTAATGTTCCTAAATATATACTTATAAAGTGTTGAATACAAATTATGGTCTTCTTGGGATTATCCATAAAATGACTCTTCCATCCTTATGAAATTATAAACATTCAAAAAATGTGTCTCATTCATCATTAGGTAGTTGGATGATCCTGGTATTGTTTAAAATAAACATATAAAGGATTATGATTATTCTTATAAGGAGGTGATGACCCATTATTATTCATTATTGAAACTCTTGTAAGCTAAAATCATCTTTATAATGTCACAATATAAGAATTAATGATCCTTATATTACTTAGATTTATGGTTATATAGTTCAATTTATACTTACACATACATGATTTATCATTACAATCATAGGATGTGTTTATCCATTTTTTAGTTTATATTAAAATTATTGATAGAATCATAATTATGAATATTATCATGTTTCATATTGTCTTCCATTTCATTGTAAATACATTGAAAATTTTCAAAAACTAGACTCTGAATTTACATAAAATTTAATTAAAAAATCCTAGAAATTATTCAATTGATTCTATGATATTCTAAAACACACGATCTCATCTAAAAAATAATACAAATTGTTTTACATCATTTCATTAAAAATTAATTATCTTCTAACATTATTTTGATGGATTTTCAAATCCTTAGAAAGTTTTAATTTGGTAATAGAAACATTTCAATCACTAAAATTTCATGATTTATCAAAATAACAATTCAATGAATTTTAGATAGTTTTATTTTCTCATCATTATTATTTAACATTAACACCAACAATAATCACTCTCATAGGGGCTTATCCTTGAATATGCATATTTATATAATTAATGATTTTAGTAATTTCCACTTTTAAATTTATTAGAGTAACAAATTTTTCTCTATTTACATATTTCAAAAACATATTTAATCTTCCTATCATCACTGACATCTTCTTTATTGAAAACATTCAACTCAAATATAGTCTCTTTAAATTCTATTGTGTCCCATATTACATAGATCTAATTCATAGGATTTCTATTAGGGGGTCTTTGAATTATTACACAATGGGTGATCAGTTATGATACAGTCTATATAAAGGTGTGATACACCTCTTCTTGTCCAATATTTTGATTAGGGGGTTATATTTGAGGGAACAACATCATATAAGAGTAACAGTATATGTTACTCTAGTAACAACCAAACATGGTATTAATTCAGAGTTATAGTATAATGAGTTATGGAAGACACTAGAGATTAAAGCTTTATAATATTATTATTTTATGAATAAGGTTTCATGAAGTTTATTTATAATATTACATATCAAATTGTTATGGGTTTATGACACAAAAAATCTAAACTATGAACATTAAATTTGATAGCGTGTATGAAACGCAACACCAAACACATAAGGTAAAATATTATCACGAGAGTTTATAATATATTTACTATTTTAAATAAATTAAATATTTTTATATTTTTTAATGCACATAACCTTGAGTTTTAATACATCTCACACAGTAACGAGTTTCTTAAATTTAATTGTTACACGAAAGGTTGAGTTTTTCCAAAAAATAATATAATATTTAAAATTTATTATTTTATTTAATAATATATGACAAAGCTTATAAATATGAAATTGTGAATATTGTTAACTATATAATGAAAATATATGATTTACAGAAACAATAAAGTAATTCATAGGTTACAAATTAATACAATAACCAACACAATATTACGTGAATAATTTTTACCAAACCCCAATTTTATAGTCGAAAATCAATTTAATCCTAATTACATTATATTAATTACAATTACTGAGTGATATTAATGGAATTAATATATAATATAACCAATAATTTTTTTTACTATTATGCCAATTTATTTCTTAATCATGAGATAATAATTAACCCATCATTTTCTATGAAAACATATTTTTTATTAAGGAAATTTTACATCTTTATAATGGTAAACCTATTTGACATCAATTTTTTCAAAAATTTAAAAATATAATACATTAAAATAATCATAAAATTTGTAATTTTAACGTAAAAAAAAGTTTGGTTGAATTGTTTGAGTTTTTTTTGTGAAGTTACTATTTGCAATAAATAGTTCATAACAATGATTTTTAATTGAAATCTTATTTTTTTCCTCTTATTTATTCTTAAGGTGAAAAAATATTATAAACGCTTTTATAGTATAATTAGATCAATGTTTCATGAATTAACAAATATAGTTCATTGGAATAAATTTCAATATGAAACTGAATCTAAAAATGTTGTAAACTGCTGGGCAATTTTCCTTAAAAATCTACATTGTGGCCCCGTCTGCATGATTGAATTTAAATTATATTCTTCAACATCTATGTTATAAATTTTTTAAAAATGGATTCCACATTTCGTATCCTAAAATTATTTAATTTATAATAATTTCGAGTTAGTTTTGGCCAAAAAATTATAATTAATTTGATTATAGAAAATTACAATTATCAATTTAAATATTTCCTTAATAAGGGGATAAACCTTATTGTTAAGAGAAAAAATGACATATAAACTTGTAAATAATTAATTGGATGGAAATATATAGAACTTATACACCATTTTATGTAATTTTTTCCATTATTGTATCCATTATCAGTGGAAAAAACTTAGATGGAATTCCCATTTCCAGCAAACAAAGAGAGTTCTGATCATCCTCCACTATAAAAAGGAACTCAATCCTCCCACTTCCTCAAACCTATCAATACACCATATAATAATAGAGATATTCCCAAATAGTTATTATAAGTACCTTAACTGATTCTATTAACCTATCCTCGGTAATGAATCAATCAATGGAATCTGTTTGGTGAAATGAAAATGGTGTTTCAAGAATAAGAGGTAACCTACCCTCTCATTATTTTTAGATTTATTTCCTGTATCCACGTCCTAAAATCATATTATTCAATAATTTTATAAATTAAATAGTATATGGAATATAATTATATTTTTTACTTATTTTTAACTAAACTTAATCAAAATTACATATAATTCATAACGAACAAACTATTCTTTTGTACTAAAAACAACCACCTCAAGAAACAATGTTGTTCGTGATTCCATTTCCACCACTTATGTATGGGATTTATGAAGGAAACTAGGATTAGATATCTAATATATGATATTTATAATTATTTATAATTATTTAATTCATTTATAACACATAAAATTATGCACTACATTTTCTGTAAATATGATAACATTTTTTGTGGAAGTGTGGACTACTGCCCTCTCAATGCAATGTGACACATTCAAACAATACATGGAATGTTTGTAGGATGGTTTCAATAACTCTATTTAACATATATGAAATATATATGATATTACAATTAAAATATAATTTTTTAAAATTTTCTTTTCAATAATTTAAGATTGAAAAAAAATGAAAGTAGTATTCATGCATACGTACTATCAACTGTCACCATGAACAATGCATTCCATTTCTTATCGAAAAGTGTTATCTATTATTAAAAATACATATATAATAAATATATTTTATGTTAAAAAAATGGTTTAGAATTTTGTGAGGATTAATACAAGATATTAAATATATATAACAAGTTAAAACATAATTTAAAAACTAAGAAATTAACTCCATAAATAGTAAAATTAATGAAAGATTGATATCAAATTGGTAATAAGAAATTATAAAAAGTTAATATATGATATTAAAAATATGATTATGGTTATGTTATTGGATAATAACCCGTTGAAAAATATTATATAATAAGTTAAAGTATTTTCAACCAAAAAAACACAAGGTAATGGATGTGGACTCAATTTACATTCCATTGAGACTTATTAGTTGTTATGCAGATAATTTATTTATATGGGTTATATACTACACATAGATATGTTATAACATGAATCTAAATATTATCAAATTATTATATGATTCTTTTTGTTTGATTTCTTTATAGGAACTTGATTCAATGTTTTCTATGTATTATGCAACACATTAGAATGTGTACTAATTATTTACCTCAAGAAAGATCATAATGATTATTATTGAAATCTCAATTCTTTTGTGAGTGCTAATTGTTTTCTGAAATAATAACTTTGATAATGTGCATCTAATTTCATATATATGGTTTAAATATTGACGATTTTACTTGTAAAATCATGACTCATTCCTTATTCATTATATTTTGAGTTTCAATTTGAATTATTCCTTCTAAGTGAGTTTGAATTAATAGTTACCAAAAAGAAAACAATTTCACAACAAAACCCCCTGTCATTTGTCAATACCAATTCATCATTAATATTATAGTATTATTTGTGTAATAAATTTTTATTATCTATTGTTTTATTTCATCTTATTTTTAATGGATTCATAGTTTATACACATAATCTATTTATTAGTTGTGGTTCACATATATGTTAAGGAATTTTCAAGGTTTTACCTTACAATCTAATTTTTTCAAGGACTATCTAAATATGAAATTCCATGAAAGGAAATTATTGGATCATTTTTTTGTAAAACATTTCATTTTATCATCTTCATTTTATTCCACACCTTTTTCAATTAATAGTACCATTTTCTCATTCACTGGTACTCAAAATGATTTTGAATTTTTAATGAAAACAAGACATTATTTCTATCTATATATAGAAAAAATATTTTCTTATAACACTATTTTATAAAAAGTTTTCAAAAATGATTTTATCGATTCAAAAATGACTTAAGAAACATTTACCTTTATTTCATTTACTAATGTTTTTAAAGAAATCATCTTATATCGCTCTAAATAAAGTGTATTCTAATTCTTTTACCATGAAAAATTAATGTTCATTTTACATCACATGTCATGTAAAAATTTTCCTGTTATTATGTAGATAAATCTATTTTTTCATGTTTAAATGAGTACATTTAAATTAAATTTTTTTACAAAATTAATTTTTGATGAAAAAGTTTTTCAACTATTTTTGAATACAGAGAATATTTTCTCGAAGAATGTTTTTTAAATACCATTTTATAATATTTATATTCATCATTGAAAAAACCATTTATTCTTAATCTACATGGGATATGATTTAATAATAAAAATATTATTTTTCTAATGAATGGTTTATGAAATATTTTTCAATATATAGTATTCAACCTCATTTCCTTGAATCCATTATTAGCCCCAAAAAAATATTCATTTTCCAATAATCAATAATTTAATTTATTTTTCTTATTCATATAATTTATCTTGGACATGTTCATTTCCCAAAACATATACCATATTTAAATGATATTTACATTGATTTTTAGATTTTTATTTGGTGAAATATTGAGAACATTGTATCAACTACTACATGAAAATATTTTAAAAAGAGAATTGATGAATCAGTTGTTCGATATATAATGAATGATTTGGAAAGAAATGGTATGGGTGGGGCTTGAATATTTATATCTTCAAGATTCTTTAGTCATATCATAGAATGAGTTAGTTGGCTAGGCAAATTAGATATATTATTACACAATATGCTAAACTATCTTTTGAAATATTTTCAGAGTAATTTTTCCACATACCAATGAAATATGGCATATAATAAATAATAATACCCTTCATTTTGGTTTAGTTATTATTCATCCATTATTTTTTGTGTCAAAACATCCTTGGTTACATTTCACTTTCAATTCATTGATAATTTTTCATGTGATTTTGATTCATACCATTCCATATGATTTTTCTATATCTAGTAATTTTAATGGAATTTGTTTTCAGCTATTACCTAGAAATATTTTTTATTAGCTTCCTTCTCAGTTTTATAATTACATGGAATTATTTTTAGGTTATGTACCATTCCATTATTATACATTTCATTGAATCATTAGTTCTTCTACTATACTTTACCCCTTATATAGAATTTGTGGTCGTCATTATTTTGTTTACTTTTCATAAGAATAAAATATCATTACTAATAATGATATACAGGGATTTGATACATGGAATAAATGAATCCTTGAAAAATAGAAATTTTGTTATAATTTGTGTATTAATTTGAAAAAAAGTCTTATGAGTATAACTAGATTACAAGGTCTACTAAATAAATTGGTCAGCTAGGATTTGATTCCTTTAAAACATGATAATGTAATGGTAGTTGAAACTAACCCCTAGAACTCTGGGGAAGTGGCTCTACAGTTCGTATCAAGGGAATTTTAGTAGAAACATTGGGAAATAGATTTATAATGCATAGATTATATAACATTGATCTGTGTAGACATGGATTCTAAATACAGAATACTACAAAAAAATATCAGTAAGATATAGATTATGTAGTGTCCATAAAAATACATCTGTGTATGGATTAAACAAGTGGACATGATTCAGGTGTAGATGTACCTAGGGGTAAAAAATCTTACAAGGGGTGTTAGGACATACTCAACAAAACAAGATACATGACAATAGGCATTACGACACACCTAGTTTTACACTCCCAATGGATATTCTTAGGATTATTCATAATATCGTTACAAACTATTATGACAGAATTAGAATATGAATGCCCTTGGATAAACCTATGGTGCTTTAGATTGATTATTTTGTTTCATTATTTAGATATCATATAAATGATATTGTAGATAAACCCTAGATCAAGTAATTAATAATTTGGAAAGAAATGTATAATGAAATTTTTTATTAGTGGGGTGGTGATATTTATAGGAAATTAAATTATTACATTAAAATTATGTACATAATATTATTTTGAAATTATATTAATATGTTTTTAGGAAATGTGATTTTGTATGATGGGTGAAATCAAATATTTTCCAATAAGGATATGGGTCTGGAACCCATCACTTATAGAATAAAATGGATTTAGGCCAACCACTTACCAAGGCAACATACTGGATTATATGCTATTATTTTTAGATGAAAATTTTAATGAATACATGTTAATGAATAACCAATTGTGTTACTAATAGTGTTTAATGTTTAATGTCTTAGAAATATTGGAATTTTAGAAAACTTAGAAAAAAATTAAAATACTATTCAATCATTAATGGGCCTCACGATTCATTAAATATATATTTTAGTGATTCACCAGTCAATGTTAATTTTTTGATACCAATTTCATGAAATAAGGGATGAATTTTAATTGATCCATGAACACCCAAATAATTAGTAATTTGTATATAAATATATATTGTACATTCATTTCCATATATATGTAGTAATTACAAGAATTACCCAACATAATGAAAATGACCCACAAACCAATTTTTTTCCAAATACCATAATTTCTACTGAACCGGTGGTCTCTAAAATCATCGCATATTTATGAATTTGAGTCCATAAATCTTACATTAATCATTCAATTGTTTGTCATTGAGGAACTCAATCACTCCTTATAAATTTTTAATCACTTCCTCCATGTTCATATATCAACTTTACAATAATTTACTCATACTTAGAGACCTAGGTATATGTTATTCCATGTGACCATTTTACTTCCCATTATATCATTTCTATTGGATTTATTATGAAAATTTAACATTATGTGTTATTTTAAACATAGGAAATATTAAACAATTTATCACCAAGATCCTGTTTAAATTTCAAGGATTCAATTTAGTAACGGTTGGGAGAATGGGACGTTTCATAAATCTAAACTGTCAACATTTTATTTAATAGCGTTTATGACACACAACACCAATCACATAAGGGAATATATTATCTTGAGAATTTATAATTCCATTAATCATTTAAATTATACAATATATTTTATATATTGGACTTCCAACAACACCGGGTTAGAATATGTGACACCCAAAAATGAGTTTCTTCAATGATCGTTGTAACACCCCAAGATTTCATAGTGTGTTATTTCTTCAAAATAATTCAATAACTTGCACTACACGCAACACCGAGTTCAATTGCACCATGACTTACCAAAAAAAAAGCCATTAAAAGAGGTCATGAATAGCATTAACTACATTTTTAACTTTATATAATCCTTATAATTTTAGAATCCATATTATGAGTTTCTTAGTCATAATGCAAGAACAGATTCATTTTCAGTATTGCACTTTTATCAACTTTTGATAGTGAAACCTTTTTAAATACAATATTTTAAGCTTTTTGACTAAATGGAGACATCAAAAAATTTAGAATGAAACATCCCAAGCTTCCACGGTACGCTTTTCTTTGAATAAAACAGTAGCGTGTGTTGTACGCAATGTCGAGTTTTAACACACACCACAACCGATCAAACTAGCCGTTATGAATAGTAATACCTAAATTTTGAAATTATATATATTTTATATTTTGAAATGGACTTCATTTTTGGATTCAGAATATCGAATTTAGCCTAAGGTGAAATTTTGGTACTTTTCGGATAACTTTCATATTTTGATGAATAGTGAAAATTACTAAATTTTAATTAAAAACAACTTTTTTAATCAAAATATTTAATAGTGATAAATAATGAATTTGAGTGGTTTTAAAGTATATTTAGAATATATTTTTACCATTTAATATAATGTTGGTCATTGGACATAATTTTACAATTAAACCGAACATAAACAAATGTCAATCTTTTGATAGTTATTATCTCCTAAAAACACGCTTTTTGTTTTGACAGCGGGAATTAATTTTAAATTAATTTCTGCCACTTCTGTGTTTTGAATTTAGAAAAATGGATTCCATATTTGGAATCAGGATTTTCAAATTGTGTAAATAGGTAACTTTTATTTTTAGACATTTTGAATAATTACTGCGGTAAATATTTTATTTACCATGGTTAAGGGTAAATCCGGTAAATAAGAGTTAAAAAATAATATTATAATAATACTAAATTACCCTAAAACGTGTCTTAACCCTATTGGTTGATACATGGTAGACCATGGGCATCTTTGTGTCAATTTGGGGACCCCATGGATCCACTTGTAAGTGATAATGACACTTTATTTTAATTAAGTTAAAATGAATACAAAAATGACACAAGCATATATCTTTTAGAAAAACAATTGTTACATAGGGTTATATATGTTGGATTTTAGATTATAAATATTCATTAGAAAGATAAACAGATTTCCTACATAATGATATTTTATTTATAATTTTTAGACATTAAATAATTTATTTATATATGACACAATGATGATGCAGTAATTACTATAATAGTGAAAAATTAAAATAATTGATATTATAAATACCCAAATAAATATAATATGAAACTTTTAATGAATTAAACTAATTTTATAGGATAATATGATATATTAGGATTGATTTAATTGACTTTGTTCGAAGTAATCAATCTGTTATGAGTTTCACAAAAATCAACTATTGAATAGTGTCAAAATTGACATAAAAGAGTTCTTAAAACAAATATTATATTATTAATTGATATTAAATTCCTAAAAATCTAAGGTTCGGCCAAGAGACTTATAGAATGATAGTTTCATCATTAATGTACTACTTGGGGGTCGCTTGGATGTATATAGTAAGTTTATTAACCATATTATATAAAAATACAAAGAGACATTGTAAAAGTGAACCTAATTAACTTAGAGTTAATACTAAAAGATAAGGTTAATATAAGTACCCAAACCTGTCTAAATTCTATTGGTTGAGTGTTTTTCGACCTATATCCACCTTAAACTTTGAATAATCAACTTTGGAACCTTTAGAAACCGAATATGAATTTATTATAAATTAATATTTCTAGCTTTTCCAATGGTGCCCCTCACCCCTCTTATAAAAGGGCACTCCTCCTTCTCATTTCTTCACACCTTAAAAGCCTTTTGGTTCGGCCAAACTCTGCCCAAATACTCTCCCAACATCCCTCACTACAACCTAGAGGCCTTATTTATATCAGAAAGCCAACCTAAAGATCCCTTTTGATCAAATCAAAAGGAAGAACCCGAAGAAGAGGTAATGATTTCACCACCCTTTTCCAAGTTCCTTTCTTCTTCCACTTCCTCTTTCTTTGTTCTTACCATTCTAAAATAATAACTCCAGTATCTTACATATACTGTGATGTTATTATAAATATGGTACAACCATATTCATTATTCTATCCACCCTTTGAATAACATGTCACCATACGTGCGTACGTACGGCTTACCGTCTCCACGTCGTGGTGTAATTGTTATTCAATATATTATTATTTGGATGGCTATAATAATGATGTGTAACTCATGTAAATAATAAATATAACATGTTAATGATTCTGTATATATGATATACCATCCATTTATATATTATTTTAATATCAAAAGAATGATATTGTCGCTCGTGCGTACGTACGGACTACCGTCTCCACGAACGCGATGAGATTCATTCTCCATCGTATCCATTCAAGTATAATTATCATTTGATGATTTAAAAATGATGTTTAAGGACTTGATATCATTCTGGATATGAATAATATACAACCTATCCTTTACAAACATGTCTTACGTAACAAAACATATAAAAGAAAACAAGTAAGTTAACACCCGAAACGACGATAATTCTAAGATATTATTAACAAATCAATGTTAAAAGATCATATATGATATCATATTATTATATATGATTCTTGTATAATTTAATAACAATTATTTCACCATTATACAGGAGTTTAACCTACCCCAACAAAGGAAAAGTACAAGGTAAGGGTTTACTTTACAACCTCTTCATTATCCAAGGTTGTTTATACGTAATAATCTACTGGGATCTCTTTATCATCCACATCCATGTTTCTTAAAAATGCATTTCAAAACATTTTTACTATTTACTAGAATATGAGTTAAAGTCATTTATACCCTTTTTGACTTTTATAAGTGGTTTATTAAGGAAACTTTCGGTCGTTTTCAAAACAAGGTCCTTTTTATCCTTTTCGACAGAATTAAGGTAAGAATGTTTTTTTTAACTTATACGGCGGGTGCGGCTATTTTCCGCCGTTATAAAATCTTCAAAGCTTCCCTTACAAGATTATAAGAATATTTTCAAAGAAAATGTTTTATTTTATATGGATCTTAAATTATTTCAAAATAAAAGGAGATATTTCTTTAAAAAGAATTTTTATTTCATCTATGTCAACATCCTTTGATGGATTTTAAGATTATTTGAAGTTGATTTATTATGATACAGAACTTCTATATTGTATTGAAGGTTTTGTGATATGTTTGACTATGGATGTGCTATTTTTATACCATTCATAGTTTATGGTGAAAGTATTTACATTTCGTATGCTAGTTTTAATACGAATGTTTATGTTATGTTTAAACCTTTTCATATGGGAATGCATTGGACTTATTATGTGACGGGTGGAGCCCGCTATAGCTCCTCGATGCATCGGTAGGTCTCATGAGACAAACTAGTGTCTTGGCACAAGGCCTTGACAAAATCTTATTTGTAGTCTTGGCACGAGGCCTTGGCTATGTGGTTATGATAGTCTGGCATTATGCATTCCAACATTATGAAAGTGGTTATTGATTTTTGCATGTGATTATTCGATTAGTAGAATAACCATGTGAATAAGTAAATGGTATTATCTTATTTTATTTATGCCATACCATGTTGAAAGTTCATGTTTGAAAGGCTTTTGTTTTAGTTATACATTGCCTTAAAAGTTTATTCTTATTTATGAAAGTTTTCGCTATATTGTTATCCTTACTGGGCATTTGAGCTCACCCCTTTTCTATGTTTTATTTTTCCCAGGAAGTGAAGAAGTAAGTTATGAATGACCTGCAGGGATATTATGTGGGGATATGAGTGTGGATTATGGAGACAATATGTAGTTGTAGTAGTTTTTTGTTTAATGATGTAATGTAAAACTTATGAATATATCTAGTGTTTCCAAGGCTACTAAACCAATCGGTCTTTCGAGATTTGATCTTTCTTGTGATCATGCCAATGTTACGAAGTAATGCACCTACTCTGGGTAGCTGGGGTCGGGGCGTTACAGTTGGTATCAGAGGAAGTTTAGTACAAACCTTGGAAGCTAGATTTAGATAAACTCTGATTAGAGCACGTAGACCTAAGATGAACTTTGAGGATTAGTGTAGAAGAACTTCCTAGAATTTTGGTATTGTAGAGATTTTGTGAGTTTTCCGAGCAATACATCCCTGTCTGGATACGAGCAGGTAGAGGCGGCTTTGGCACAGATGTACCTAGGGGTAAAACCCGGAAACACCGCTTTGAGCTAGACTCGAACGGGAACTGGTGCACGACAACGGGCCTTGCTGCACTCTTGGTTACGACACTCCCGGGGGATATGCTTAGGATAATTCTCATTTTCTTTACAAACCATTATGAAGGGTTTATGAGTATATACATCCTCAAATGAGACATTTTTATGATTATGGATTATATCCATAAATAGTTCAATTTATGTTAAGTGTTTTATAAGTATGGGATTATGTATTTTGAATCATAAACTGATCTAGTGTATTCCATTGTTTAGAAATGGCGCCCAGTAGAAGGAATGAGAACTCCAGAAATGCACATGATCCAAAGAGAAGGAAGGATCATATCTTTCATGGTCTTAAGCTAGAATTTATAAGAGAAATAGTCTCCCATGTATTATCATCATATGAAGAAATAATATCATGTGTTGATAAGATAAGTAAAGAGTTTACTGAGTCCTATGGCTTTGAAGGGAAGCAAGAGAAGAAAAGGATAGAAGAGACAAAGATGGATAAAGGGAAGAGGGAAAAGAAGAATTTTCCCATATGTGGTAACTGTGGAAAGAAACACCCTAGAACTTGCCTGAAAGGAATGGGAGTTTGTTATAAGTGTGGAGGAAAAGGGCACAAAGTACATGACTGCAAGGGTAAGAAAATGGTTTCAAATGTACAATGCTTCATTTGCAAGGAGTTTGGACACTACGCGAACCTATGTCCCAGTCATCAGACTATGCCACAAATGATGCTATTGGATAATAATCATGTTATGATACTACCACAGATGAAGAGGAATGATTAGAGTTATTATGTTGATTATATCAATTGAGTGTTGTATCAACAATGTACTTTTTATAATAATTATGGAGTATATAAGGATTTTACTGCAGTACTATTTCATTAAGGACTTGAGATGGTGTGGAACAAAGAAAAGTGACTCAGTAGCAGGTTAAATGTTTGGAAAATATATGGTTGAGATAAAGATAAACCATAATATGGTTCAGATACCGAGGTGGTGATTTTAGAATAATACATGATTGATTTGGATAAATTATATTGGATATTATTGACTACCTTGAAGCTGATTAATGATTTGAATATTCCATCATTTTTGGGGTTTAAAACATTTTTGGATTAATGAAGTATATCCAGCATTCTATATGGAATAAGGGAACATGAATGTAATCAATAAGGAATATGGTAATACATGATGAAGGTATTCAAATGCTATTACGGGGTAAAAAGGATCTATATTATGTTTACCTTCCTTATAAATGTTGGACTGTTAGTTTGGATAGAAGTAATTTGGATAGTTCTAGTTTGGATTATTTTGGATTTCCATAAAAGGACAACCCGGAGGTCGGGCGGCAACCCGTCGCGTCTGGCAAGGCTGCGAGACTTGAACCCGCAACCGAAGGGCGACAAGGGTGTATCACCTACCAATGGCCCACGAGATGTCCTAGATTAAATAATGTAGTTTTTATTAAAAGATCTTGTAGATGAATTATAAATTCGTTTATTTTGGAACCCTATACGAATAGTGTAAATAGAATTTTTTTTTACATTCTATTATCTTTTAGAGTGAAAGATGAGTTTGTGGTAGAAATTTATTAATGGATTAAACTCTAATTATAAAGTAAGTATATCTCTTTATGATCTTAGCCAATCTCATAAATAAATTCCTCAATATTAAGAAAAGCAACTTAGAACAAAAATGTTTTCCTAGATGGTACCTTAAATCATCACTAATTTATGGCTTTTGAATTGTTGGCCTTTTCATAGCCATGTTCTATACCACTCTCCATCAGATAATTGATGGTTAGATTTTTCTTCCATATCCATATTTTCTTACATGGAACCCTAGTATGTGTTATTTTCGGTAATCTTCATACTTTCGACTCTTTATTTTAAATAGAGGCCTCGTTAATTCATTTTTCGATGTGGGATTTCAACTAAGATATTTTGAAACGTCAAAAATGTGTTATCCCAATACCCTATATTTTGTTGAACCGATGGTACTTCAAATCATCATAGATTGATGAGTTTAAGGACCTCAATTATACACTTGTTTGTGATTGATTACCTCAATCACTACCTATAAATATTTACGTTTTTCCTCCGATTATATGTCTCTAATTTCCACCAATGTTCTCCTAATCAAGATCATAATTTGGTGGTGACCCTTTCATTTCTCTTTTACTCATATTAAGACTAAATTTTAGTAACCCAATTTCCGATGTGGGTTTTCCCACAAATATATTATCCATTTTCAACCTTTTATTTTCGAAGAACAATTTCAAATTGCGAGGATGCAATTTATTGAAGGAGGGGAGAATGTAACACCCCAAGATTTCATAGTGTGTTATTTCTTCAAAATAATTCAATAACTTGCACTACACGCAACACCGAGTTCAATTGCACCATGACTTACCAAAAAAAAGCCATTAAAAGAGGTCATGAATAGAATTAACTACATTTTTAACTTTATATAATCCTTATAATTTTAGAATCCATATTATGAGTTTCTTAGTCATAATGCAAGAACAGATTCATTTTCAGTATTGCACTTTTATCAACTTTTGATAGTGAAACCTTTTTAAATACAATATTTTAAGCTTTTTGACTAAATGGAGACATCAAAAAATTTAGAATGAAACATCCCAAGCTTCCACGGTACGCTTTCCGTTGAATAAAACAGTAGCGCGTGTTGTACGCAACGTCGAGTTTTAACACACACCACAACCGATCAAACTAGCCGTTATGAATAGTAATACCTAAATTTTGAAATTATATATATTTTATATTTTGAAATGGACTTCATTTTTGGATTCGGAATATCGAATTTAGCCTAAGGTGAAATTTTGGTACTTTTCGGATAACTTTCATATTTTGATGAATAGTGAAAATTACTAAATTTTAATTAAAAACAACTTTTTTAATCAAAATAATTAATAGTGATAAATAATGAATTTGAGTGGTTTTAAAGTATATTTAGAATATATTTTTACCATTTAATATAATTTTGGTCATTCGACATAATTTTACAATTAAACCGAACATAAACAAGTGTCAATCTTTTGATAGTTATTATCTCTTAAAAACACGCTTTTTGTTTTGACAGCGGGAATTAATTTTAAATTAATTTCTGCCACTTCTGTGTTTTGAATTTAGAAAAATGGATTCCATATTTGGAATCAGGATGTTCAAATTGTGTAAATAGGTAAGTTTTATTTTTAGACATTTTGAATAATTACTGCGGTAAATATTTTATTTACCATAGTTAAGGGTAAAACCTGTAAATAAGGGTTAAATAATAATATTATAATAAAACTAAATTACCCTAAAACGTGTCTTAACCCTATTGGTTGATACATGGTCGACCATGGGCATCTTTGTGTCAATTTGGGGACCCCATGGATCCACTTGTAAGTGATAATGACACTTTATTTTAATTAAGTTAAAATGAATAGAAAATGACACAAGCATATATCTTTTAGAAAAACAATTGTTACATAGGGTTATATATGTTGGATTTTAGATTATAAATATTAATTAGAAAGATAAAAAGATTTCCTACATAATGATATTTTATTTATAATTTTTAGACATTAAATAATTTATTTTATATATGACACAATGATGATGCAGTAATTAGTATAATAGTAAAAAATTAAAATAATTGATATTATAAATACCCAAATAAATATAATATGAAACTTTTAATGAATTAAAATAATTTTCTAGTATAATATGATATATTAGTATTGATTTAATTGACTTTTTTCGAAGTAATCAATCTGTTATGAGTTTCACAAAAATCAACTATTGAATAGTGTCAAAATTGACATAAAAGAGTTCTTAAAACAAATATTATATTATTAATTGATATTAAATTTCTAAAAATCTAAGGTTCGGCCAAAAGACTTATATCATGATAGTTTCATCATTAATGTACCACTTGGGGGTCTCTTGTATGTATATAGTAAGTTTATTAACCATATTATATAAAAATACAAAGATACATTGTAAAAGTGAAACTAATTAACTTAGAGTTAATACTTAAAGATAAGGTTAATATAAGTACCCAAACCTGTCTAAATTCTATTGGTTGAGTGGGTTTCGACCCATACCCACCTTAACCTTTGCATAATCAACTTTGGAGCCTTTAGAAACCGAATATGAATTTATTATAAATTAATATTTCTAGCTTTTCCAAAGGTTCCCCTCACCCCTCTTATAAAAGGGCACTCCTCCTTCTCATTTCTTCACACCTTCATAGCCTTTTGGTTCGGCCAAACTCTACCCAAATACTCTCCCAACATCCCTCAATACAACCTAGAGGCCTTAGTTTGATCAGAAAGCCAACCTAAGGATCCCTTTTGATCAAATCAAAAGGAAGAACCCGAAGAAGAGGTAATGATTTCACCACACTTTTCCAAGTTCCTTTCTTCTTCCACTTCCTCTTTCTTTGATCTTACCATTCTAAAATAATAACTCCAGTATCTTACATATACTGTGATGTTATTATAAATATGGTACAACCATATTCAGTATTCTATCCACCCTTTGAATAACATGTCACCATACGTGCGTACGTACGGCTTACCGTCTCCACGTCGTGGTGTAATTGTTATTCAATATATTATTATTTGGATGGGTATAATAATGATGTGTAACTCATGTAAATAATAAATATAACATGTTAATGATTCTGTATATATGATATACCATCCATTTATATATTATTTTAATATCAAAAGAATGATATTGTCGCTCGTACGTACGTACGGACTACCGTCTCCACGAACGCGATGAGATTCATTCTCCATCGTATCCATTCAAGTATAATTATCATTTGATGATTTAAAAATGATTTTTAAGGACTTGATATCATTCTGGATATGAATAATATACAACCTATCCTTTACAAACATGTCTTACATAACAAAACATATAAAAGAAAACAAGTAAGTTAACACCCGAAACGACGATAATTCTAAGATATTATTAACAAATCAATGTTAAAAGATCATATATGATATCATATTAATATATATGATTCTTGTATAATTTAATAACAATTATTTCACCATTATAAAGGAGGTTAACCTACCCCAACAAAGGAAAAGTACAAGGTAAGGGTTTACTTTACAACCTCTTCATTATCCAAGGTTGTTTATACGTAATAATCTACTGGGATCTCTTTATCATCCACATCCATGTTTCTTAAAAATGCATTTCAAAACATTTTTACTATTTACTAGAATATGAGTTAAAGTCATTTATACCCTTTTTGACTTTTATAAGTGGTTTCTAAAGGAATCTTTCAGTCGTTTTCAAAACAAGGTCCTTTTTAACCTTTTCGACAGAATTAAGGTAAGAATGTTTTTTTAACTTATACAGCGGGTGCGGCTATTTTCCGCCATTATAAAATCTTCAAAGCTTCCCTTACAAGCTTATAAGAATATTTTCAAAGAAAATGTTTTATTTTATATGGATCTTAAATTATTTCAAAATAAAAGGAGATATTTATTTAAAAAGAATTTTGATTTCATCTATGTCAACATCCTTTGATGGATTTTAAGATTATTTGAAGTTGATTTATTATGATACAAAACTTCTATATTGTATTGAAGGTTTTGTGATATGTTTGACTGTGGATGTGCTATTTTTATACCATTCATAGTTTATGGTGAAAGTATTTACATTTCGTATGCTAGTTTTAATACGAATGTTTATGTTATGTTTAAACTTTTTCATATGGGAATGCATTGGACTTAATATGTGACGGGTGGAGCCCGCTATAGCTCCTCGATGCATCGGTAGGTCTCATGAGACAAACTAGTGTCTTGGAACAAGGCCTTGACAAAATCTTATTTGTAGTCTTGGCACGAGGCCTTGGCTATGTGGTTATGATAGTCTGGCATTATGCATTCCAACATTATGAAAGTGGTTATTGATTTTTGCATGTGATTATTCGATTAGTAGAATAACCATGTGAATAAGTAAATGGTATTATCTCATTTTATTTATGCCATACCATGTTGAAAGTTCATGTTTGAAAGGCTTTTGTTTTAGTTATACATTGCCTTAAATGTTTATTCTTATTTATGAAAGTTTCCGCTATATTGTTATCCTTACTGTGCATTTGAGCTCACCCCTTTTCTGTGTTTTATTTTTCCCAGGAAGTGAAGAAGTAAGTTATGAATGACCTGCAGGGATATTATGTGGGGATATGAGTGTGGATTATAGAGACAATATGTAGTTGTAGTAGTTTTTCGTTTAATGATGTAATGTAAAACTTATGAATATATCTAGTGTTTCCAAGGCTACTAAACAAATCGGTCTTTCGAGATTTGATCTTTCTTGTGATCATGCCAATGTTACGAAGTAATGCACCGACTCTGGGTAGCTGGGGTCGGGGCGCTACAATCGTGTTACCCATAAGATAGTGTTTTACCCAACAATAATATATTTTAAAAATAATGAAATTTAATATAATAGTATATTACAAAGATATTAAATTACTATATATGAATAGTATTAACTAATTATTAAAATAATTTTTTTATTCTAATGTTAACTGATTTCATTGATTAAAAATTAATATAATTACCAATTGAATGTAGATGGTATATGTTTATAAAAGAATTGTTACTAAGATCACAAAACTTTATTATCCTAAATAAATTAATTTTATTAGAAGTAATGAGTGATATTAATGATATATATATATATATTATATTCAATAAAATATTCTTGATATTCATCTAATATATTTGATATGATTACAATTAGAAATACCCCAATATTACGCAATGAATTATATATTTGTATTTTTTCACTTTTACCACCATTAATGGATCTCTTATTTAAATATATTATTTTTGAAATCTTAAATGTTAAAATATACCTTCAAATAGAAACATAAAAATTAGTTTTGGGTGAATTTTGGTAATTTTTTCAGTGATTTTTATTATTTTAATGATTAGTAAAAATATACTAAATTTTAAATCAAAACCATTTTTCGTCTAATTTACTTATAAGGATAAATTATATTTTAAAATGTTTTCAAATTTTAATTATATCTTTTATTTTTAAAATAATCAAATCTATATCTTATTAATCTATTTCAATTTTAATTTTGATATAAAAACATTGGAAACCTATTGATGATTTTTCATTAAAAATGTATTATCATCCCATTTGGAGGATTAAAAATAAAATAATTTCTTCCACCTATCTAATTGGAATTTAGAAAAACATTAATTCCATAATATCAATAAGGAATATTTATAATTTTTAATAAGATTAAATTATTTTTTTCTATAATAATAATGAATGTGATTAAAAATAATTACAATGTTTAAGATAAAAATTATCATAAAATGGTAATAATCCTTAAAATTAATGATGAAAATGTCATATAATCTTTTAAAAATTCATTGGGTGTCTATATTTGTTTCCCAAAAATAAAATTTATCGACATTTTTCTATTATTGTTCTCACATTAAATTGAAAAATACATGAGAGAAATTCTGTTTTCCAAAATGTACATGGGTTCCACTCATCCACCACTATTTAGGGACATTCAAGACTCACATATCCTCACACCTCTGAAGACACTATCGATCTACCATGATATAAAAAAAGATACAAATATTCCTCGCTTCATCATAAAATAGACCCCATTGGATAAAATACATCCATGTAATCCCTTTGGCGAAAACCAAAAGGTGTCACCTGAGTAAGATGTAATCTCACCCCTTAAGATCTTAAGTTTTTTTTCACTTCTGCACCCCCTAAAATTCAATTATTCCATGATTATATAAAAAACATATCCCCATTATACTTTTATTTCGTTATATTATGTGTTTTACCTTTATAAATACAGTCTTATCAAATATTTACATTACAATACATTTATAGAATTAATAAAACATTACATAAGTAGATTCTCAAATACCATATTACTCTACTAACTTTGGAAACAATGAAACATAAAAATAATTTTTTATGTGAGATATATTATATCCTTAAATATTCTTCATGATTATAACCCTTATTATAAACATCATAGATAAAAAATATCTTCATAACATTGGGAATGAATCCTAAAAATATGTGATCTCTGATTCTTAGTAAGTGTAAAAAAGGTAGATATGTCACCAGAGACTTGAGAATAAGGGTACAAGAATGTGATAATAAAAATGGAATATCATACCCTCTATATCATAAATTCTTGAACATGAATCATGACATAAAGTGTGGCATTTCATAAGACATGAATCATAACAAACTAATTATTATAAGCCATGGGATCATAACATAAGAATAAAATATAGAATTTTAGAAAACATATAAGAATATAATATTATTTATAGATTATCCAATACATCACTACCAAAACCATAATAGTAGAATGGGTTCACTACTTATACCATATTTGTAGAAATGTTTAACTCCCATGGCCATATTAGTATCATGAGTTCACTCCTCGTATAATATGGGTAGTCATTGTTCACTCCCATGGTAATCTTAGTAGCATGAGTTCACTCCACACACTATCTTGGTAGTCATGGATCACTCCCATGGACAACTTAGTTTTCAATTATTACTCTAAATCCAAACTTATTATATATCATGAGATATAAATCTTATCACAATGCATATGGGGAGATATAGGTCCCACACATAGCGTTATGAAATTATACACACATGTGCCAAAAAAATTATATCATATCCAATGAAAACAAATAGGTATCATGAATACGAATTCATATCATAACATGTGGAAAAATTTACAGGTTTCATATTCATTTCATCAAAATACTAAATTTTGGAATGAAGTGGTTTTTAAAAGAATAAAACCTTTAAAAGAGAAATGGGTTTCACATAGACCATGACATTATGCATAATCATTCAATGGAAAATATGAATGGAACCAGTACATCATTTCTTACAAAGGAATGAGTAACATAGAGGGATTTAATATTCGAACGAATTTTTTATAAATATATTTCAAAAATAAATATAAGGAAAATTTAATTTCTTTGAAAAATTATTTCTAATGCAGAAAAAAATTTGATAATAATTTTCATAAAAAATATGTTCACATATAATAAAAAGACTTGAAATAAATTTTCAATTCTTTATCGATAAAAACATATTGAATAAGATTCAAATAATTTTAAAAACATTTCTTTTTAAAATATAAAAACATTAAAATAGAGATAAAAAATATTTTTAAAACAATTTCATTGAAAATACATTAAAAACATATAAAAAATCTTGAATTTTTTTTGAAAATATATTCTTTGAAAACAAATTCGAAAACATGTAAGGAAATATTCAAAATTTCCCAAAAAAAATTCATTGAAAATTACATTGAAAAGATATAAATATTGATTGAATGTGTTTGAAAGTATTTTTAAATGAAAATTTATTAATTAATGTTGAATAAATTTTGAAAAAAATCCATATAAAACTTATACTAAAAGTTTGATATCATTTATAAATCCATTTTTCTTAAAAAAAAATTCATTGAAAACATATAAGAAGATATTGAAAATGTTTTTAAAAATTTTTTATTGAAAATACTTTAAAAAATTATGATGAAATAATGAAAACGTTTTGAAGACTATTTTTTGGAAAATAACACCGAAAACATATAAATAATTAATTACAATGTTTTTTACATTTTTACACTATAAATTATGACATAATAATGAAAATGTTTTGAAAATAATTTTCAATGAAAATAGATAAAAGATGTTTGAAAGCATTTTGAAAACCCATTACCATTAAAAATATAATGAAAAAAATATAATGAAATCCTGAAAATGGACTAAAAACTATTTATTTTAACATTCTGTTAAAAAATATTGAATGCTTAGAAACATATTGAACACCAGTTATTCGAGAATAATTTGAAAACATCTAATGACAGCATGGAGATGTTTTAAGTACAATAAATATGAAAATAAATAAAATACCTATAAAAAATATTGTATTTTATTAAACAATTTATATTGAAATACGTTGTAAAAATATAAATAATTTATGAAAAAATCATTAACACATTTTTAGAAATTTGGTTTGAGAAAGGCCATTGATATCTGATCAAAGAGAGTGTAATGTTAGGATATCTTGAAAACACCTTCATACGTGTATTATGTTATAAATAGTATATTAATGGAACCAATATATTAATTATTTATGAATAACCATAGGAAAAGAATATTCACGAATTTTCTTGAAAGATCGATAACAAGATATCATCAATGGGAGTATAAAAATAAAAAATCCTTAACGGTGATGATATTGTTTCAATAAAATAATAAAAATTGGTAACATTGAACTATAATACCCACCTAAGAAAATAATATTACATGAATCATGATATTTCACAAAAATAAGGAGATTCATGATATAAAATTTCAAAGAAAGTATATAAACCACATAAAAAAATATAGGTACAAAACATGCCATCTTTCTCAATGAAAAAATATTGAGACAAAATTAATTTAATTTTTTTTTGTTATACCCCAACCCACCATGGCACATTTCTTTTTGAATAATAAAATATCTTGCGTTTTACACAACTTCTTGTTCTAGCACACCACGACCAAAAAAACTAGCCGTTTATAAAGAAGTTATTAATAGAGATACCCACATTTTGAAATTTTATAAATTTTATTTTTCAAGTTGGACTTCATTTTTAGATTTGGAATATAAATATTATCTTAGGGAGAATTTTTTGTATTTTTCTGAAGTCATTTAACTTTTTATGAATAGTGAAAAACACTATGTTTTTATTTAAAAATTTCTTCTTATTTAAATATTTATTTTTAAATTTAAAATTATTTTAATGTTGAAATAGATACATAATACTTATATTAGTTCAATGTAATTCATTAAAGTCATTTTAAAAATAGAATAAATATATAAATTTTATTGAACATTTTAATGTCTTTGTCCCACCGTCTAGGAACAGTTGCAAAATTCCATAAAACATAATTTAATAGTTTCTGTGAATTGTGTTTAAACAATATGAGAGACGATTTTCATCAGTAAGTAAAATGAGGTGCAATATGATGAAAATAATTTTTTGTGAATTGTAACTTTTGCAATATATTTACCACTATTTTAAGTTAATATGGTAATTAAAGATAAAAAATATTATTGTGATATCAAATTACCCAACACATGTCCTAATACTAGTGGATAATATTTTTCAACCAAAATCAACCATTGTACTAAAATATGATCCTTTTTTATCCACTGTGATTAGATTATGACAATTATTATATTTATTTAAATGAATAGTTAAAAGTGTTAAATTCAATTTTCAAAATCTAAAACATTTTTAATATAGAGTTATAAATAAGATAAATTAGATTAAAAATATTAAAAAGAAAGGTAAATTTTTTTCCTAAATCATGGAATTTTATTTTAATTTTTATACATTAAATAATTAAATTTATTTATGACACAATGACTATGTAGTAATTATCATATTAATAAATGACTAAAACAATTAATACTATAAATATTAATATAAATGTAAATTAAAACATTTGATTAAATACATGTGTTTTTTAGGTGAATATGACTTGTTAAGGATGAATAAATGTATTATTTTCAAAGTAATATATTTGTGATGACTTTAAATGATACCAAATACTCAATAGTGTCAAAATTGACATTAATAAGTTTTTAAAACAAGTACTATATTATAAAATTATATTATAGTATAAATAATATATGGTTTATAAAAATGACTTAATTAATGATAAATTATTCATTAATGAATAACTCGAGGTTCTCTTTTCATGTTATAGAAATTATATTAACCATCTAGAATGAAAATATAAGAAGGCATGGTAAAAGTTAATCTATTTAACTAAGAGTTACATCTAAATATTAGGTTAATATGGTGAGAAAAACTTATCTAAAAACTATTTTTTGAGAGTATTTAGATCCATACACACCATACCCTCTAAATAAATCAATTTGGAGGTATTTGAAAAAAATATTTTAAAATAAATTATTATTTCAAGAACTTCCTAAAGGGACCCTCACATATATTATAAAAGTGTACTTATCCTTATCATAAATTCACACCTCCAAAGCCATTTTTATAATCAAAAACTGATTAACTATAATCCAAACTACCCTCAAATAAACCTAGAGTCGTTAATTTGATTAGAAATCCATCCTATAAAGTCCTTTTGTTCAAATCTAAAGCATGCAACTCAAGAAGAGGTAATTATTTTATCACCTCTTTTAGTTTTCATATCTTCTTCCACATCCTCATTATTTGTTTTTCCATAATAAAGTAATAACTCTAGTACCATCTACAATGTGAGATGTTACTATAAATATGGAATAACCATATTCATTATTCTTTCAATCCTATCAAGGAAAAAGTCAACATACGTGTGTACATACGGCTTACCGTCTTCATGTTGTGGTATAGTTTGTTATTCAAGACATAATTATTTCTATTTTTATAGTAATGATTATAATTTATGTAAATAATAAATGTGACATTTTAATTATGATGTATATATAATATTCCATCCAATTTAAAATGATTTAACCATCAATCGAATGATATTTTCACTTGTGTGTACGTACGGATTACCGTCTGCACGATATGATGATATTTCATTTCCCATCATAACCATTCAAGAATAGTTTTAATTTTAGGATTAAAAATACTATTAAAGAACTTTATATCATTATGGATATGAATCAAATACAACTAATCCATAACAAAAATAACTTAATTAACAAAACAAATGAATGTAAATAAATCAATTAACACATGACACAATTATAATACTGAAATATTATTAACAATGAAATATTAGAGGATCATATATTGTTTCAAATTTATGTATATGGTTCTTGTGTAATTTACTAAAAATGATTTAATGATTATACACGTGGGTAACATACCATCATCTAAGGTAATGTTCAATGTAATGGTTAATTTTACAATCTCTATATTATCTGAGGTTGTTTATACGTAAGTATTTACTGGGACTTATTTGTTATCCACATCGATTTTTTTAAAAAATATATTTTAAAATTTTATTAAAATATCCCTGATTATGGTTTAAAGTCATTTTTATCCTTGTTTGACTTTTTATAAAATGTTTTTACATAAATATTTCTATCGTTTTCCCAACAAATAAATTTATAACCTTTTCGACAAATTAATGAAAGAATGCCTTTTAATAAATACTACGGGTGAGGATATTTTACACAATTATAATATCTTCAGAGATTCCCTTAAAATAATTAATGAATATTTCCAAAATAATTTTTTTATAATTAGGTGACTTTTAAATGAACTAAAAGTAGATGGAGATATTTCACTCAAATAGTTTTCGGGTTGATTTCATCTTTGTCTACATATATTGTTGGATTTTATGTTTAATTGATGTTGATTTATTATGATACAATATTCCATATTATATTGGTAGTTTTATAATATTTTTTACTATAGATGTTCTATTTCTATATCATTCATGGTATATGGTTAAATTATTAAAATTTCATATACTAGTTTAATATAAATGTTTATTTTATGTTTCACCCTTTTTCATATGTGGAATGAATAGGATGTAAAATGTGATGGGAGGGGCCCACTATGACCCCTCTATGCCTCAGAAGGTCTCATGAGACAAACTACTGATTTGGAAAAATACATTGACAATATTTATTTATAGTCTTGGAACGAGGCCTTGACTATGTGGTTATGATGTCCAGAATTATGCATTCCATCATTATAATATTATCTATTGATATTAGAGTTTATTATTCATCTAGTATAATATCTATGTGAATATCTAAATGGAATTGTTTTATTTTTCTTTTCCTTACAATTCAGAATTTTATGTTTATAAGGATTTTGTTTTATTCTTAAACATTTCCATAAATTGTTTATACTAATTTGTGATAGTTTCGACTATATTGTTATCCCTACTTAGCATCTGAGCTCATCCCTTTATAATATTTTATTTTTCATAGGTTGTAAATAAGTAAATTATGAATTAATTGCAAGGATATGCTAAAAAATAATGAGTGTGTTCATAGGAGACAGAAAGTTGTTTTTTATTTCATAATGTAATGTAAAAAGTCTGCATGTATCTAGTACGTCCAAGGCTACTAAACATAATGGTGTTTCTAGACATGATCTCTTACGATCATGCCAATGTTATGTAATATTGCACCAACTCTAGGTAACCATGGTCGGGGTGTAACAATTTATATCAGTGGAAATTTAGCACAAACCTTGGAAACAAGATTTTGAGAAAATATGATTAGAGAACATTATCCTAAGATATGCATTGAGGATTAGTATAGAAGAACATCCAATTTGATTTATAATGTATATGTTATGTGAATATTCCATATAAAACATCCATGTCTAGATACTAAAAGTGGAAGTGGTTATTTCACAGATGTACCTATGATTGAAAACAGTAACAATGTGTTTCGGGCGTGAACTAGGGTATCCCAGTACACGACAACGGGACATACTGTCCACCTGGTTTGACACTCCAGAGGAATATGATTTGGATAATTCACATTTTCATTACAACTAATTATGAAGGATTTATTATTAAATACCTTCCAAAAGAAAACATTTTTTATTGGGGATTATATTCATAAACTTCTCAATTTATGTTATTTGTTTTTCATGTTTTGAATAATGCACTATGATTCATAAACTAATCTAGTGTATGCAATTTATTTGAAATGGAGCATAGTTGAAGGAATGAAAACCATATCCACACAAGTAATACATGTAATGATTTCCCGCCTATTCAAGATAATTATGGTGTATCTTCTAATGCAACATGTAAGAACATGGCTCTTCTTTTCAGGTATGTTCTTCCTTTTCTCATCGTTTTGGAGAAAAGGAAGAAAATCCGGAAATTTTCAAAGTACATGTCATGTACATTATAAGTACACGCCATGTACTGCGATGCCACTAGAGGACGTGTGATGGCAATGTAATGGGAACACATAGGGCCATTTATGGGTGATTTGGAGGCCGCCTAAAGCGGAGTATGGAAGGGGAGAGTACACGCCATGTACTTCAAAAGTACACGCCGCGTACATTGTTTATTTTCATGAAACACACCAGGGTCGCGTCTAACCCCAAGAAGCATCTTCTTCTAGGTCCTGTTTGGCCTGGAGGAACCGTACGGTGCCGAAACTCCACTAAACCCCCGACCATCCATCTTTTCTTAGAATCAACCATCTTCAATTCTGTTAGAACCACGTCGGTAAGCTCTTCCTAATGGTTGAGCCTTTTTTCCAATTCATATTTTTTTCCATGTTATCATGGGATAATCATTTTGGAAATTTTTGTAGATCTACGACGTTCCAAGGAAAATCAAATTTTGAGGTTTAAGTATATTGATCTTCTAGCACCAAGTTAGGTGGTTTGTGAATATCCATTGAATGTAGTTGAATATTATGTTCTAATTCCACCAATACACATGAATGGGGTATTGTGTGTTTACAGTTTTACCCCAATTATATTCCTTCCATGCTATATTTATTTTATAGAGGATGTTGAATATGAACATGGTTAAAATGCTATGATTTTGAGGTTCTGCCCATGCACATTCTGTTATGATCGTTTGGTTTTGTTTTGCCTTGGCTGCTTGTCTGTTTCCATGCCAGTTATAGTCGGATGGAGAAATGTTTTCTAACATGCTTTGTATGCTGTAGAACTGTTTAGCCAAGTATTTCTGTACGTTTACCTTGGTCATATTGTACTGATGTGTCGTTATCCTACAGAGGGTCGTGAGAACTGGGTGTAGTAGACTGAAACAGGATAGGCCGAGTGAGCTTCCTCAGAGTGTCCATGAGCTTTAGGCTATATGGGGACTAAAAGAGTGAGAATCCTCATAGTTCCTAGTATTACATTGGGAAAAAAGGGGATAGACCATTAGAGCATCCTCAGAGAGAGACCTTGACTGCATTAGACTATACGGGGATAGACCGTGTGATCTTCCTTAGAGAGTCGTTGTTTTGCTTGTCTGAATCACCTGATTACCATAGGTTATAGGAGGGTTTGACTGTGTGAGATTCCTTATATATATTATGAACGACCTAGGCTATAAGGGGAATTTAATAGAGTATATGAAAGACCTGAGAAATAAGGGTAATTGGCCAAGTGTATTTACTGAAAGAGTCCTTGACCGTGGTGAAATAAGGGGAATTGACTATGAAAACATCCTTAGAGATTTCCTGACTACCCTAGACTATAAGAGGAGTAGACTACATGTGCTTCCTCAGAGAGTCTTTATAATTCCGTATGGCCAAAACAAATGGGTTAGGCTAAGTGCACTGCCCATAGGATTGTTCGTACTGGTTAGGTAGGACAAGAGGGAAAGGTTGTGAGTACTTCCATAAGGTTACCTATTGAGATTTTTTGCTTGTTAGTTGATGATTTACATTGGAATTGCAATTAGTTTATTGTTTAGGATGTTCTTGTTTACTGTTTCATGTACTTTTACCTTCCATATATTCATTGGTTGTTAGGAATAGATCTTCGGGTGGTTGGATACTAGGATTTTGTCTCACACCCTTATTGGGTCATGCTTTTGGGCCCAAATAGACTATATTGTTGTAGGTATAGACATGGTCAAGAGCCCTTCGAATTAAGGTACTTGACTTGCTGCGGAGTAGGAGAACATGGGACCATGCTTAGGCTTGTGATGCTGAGGAGGTGTTTATCTTTCTTTTGTACATTTTTAGTATTTTTTGTATTTCCAGCATTGTTACTTGTTTCGCTGCTTTCCTAGACATATGTATCATGCATCATATATATAAGAACTCCTATTGTTTATCATATTTTTTCCACCACTATTCACTTGTGTATGGATTGTTTATTGCTTCCGCTATTTTTTATTGTTTCTCTTCCACTATGTAATCTGCCAATGAGGGCATATTTTTCCCACTATCACGCCCAAGGCCCTCGCTGCTACTCAGGAGCCTCTGGCATTTGGGGAAATACGCTTGAGGCCATGTGACCAACCGTGTATCTGGAACCTCTAGGTGGCTTCTGGAACCTAGACGTTAAAAAGTGGAATCAAAGTGTTTCCATTCTCATGACTTATTGTTTGTATCCTATAGCCAGGGATAGGAAGGAATAGGTACATGGTAATAAATTGTGCCCAGGAGTAGCTAACTCATGTACAGTTAAAAGACATACTACCTAGTTTATTGCAATTTTATTAGTTGTCAAATTTTACAGCTAATTTGACTTCACAATTTGGTGACTCACATGCTTTGTGCAGTTAGGGTTGTTATTATTACGGTTGTATTTCTATCACAACCTGATGAGATGAGGGTATTCTGTCTCATGCATCATATAGTCACTTATGAGAAATCACATGCAATGCATTCATGCCATGCCATCTAGGATGCATTAGCGATTGCATGTTTTTGGGACAGACGTTGTGTAGATTATGCATGCTATTGTGATAGATGCTTTTATTGAATCCCTGCTGTTTGATAGGGAACTTGTTAGTATAGTGCTTTTCTTAGATGGACGCCAAACATTGGTTTTGAGGTGTTATGGGCCCTCATGGATTGGAATTTGGTGGATCATTACTTGTTTCCTATAACTAGTATAAGATTCCAAACATTGATTCACGGGAATTTTGGGCCCTCACGGATCATAATTTGGCACCATAACGCTGGTTTTCTGTGTTTTCATGGCTTCAGAGAATTTTCTAATGTTACTGTCCAGAAAAACCCAAAATACACTATGTGTACTTTATGAATACTTGTCGTGTAGTCTATATTATTGTCATTGACTGTGCGAGTAGGGACATGGGGCTGTGAAAAATCTTGTAAGAACACACCGTGTACTAGTTTACCACACCGTGAAGTATGAAATAGGTACCTTGTCCATGTCACGAACAACACATGTCATGTTATCTTTTCACATACACGACATGTCTGAATTTTACACGTTGTGTAGACTGTTCTAGGTACCCGGCCATGTCACAAACAACACAGTTCAGTGTTACCCTTTCTCGTACACACCATGTCTATCTAGAACACGCCGTGTAGTGTCAGTCGTGTGTCAGGCTGTGTCGCTAACAACACGGGCAAGGTAAGCCATGTCTAGTACACGTTGTGTCTACCTTAAACACACCATGTAGTTTTTTCTTAAAGGAGTCGTGTGGCTTAACCATGAAGAAGGACTCAGGCAGGGAAGAGGATTCATGTATATACCTTGTGTTAGGACAACACGTCGTGTATTTGGGGTGTTACACCACCATTTTAGGCCGAAGTACACATCCATGTGAATGAATTAAGGGAACACACCATGTAGGGAAAGAACATGCCATGTAGTCATGTTTTGTATTACTTTAATGACTTCTTTTCCATGTTCCTTCTTTTGCTTTCAGTTTTTCATTCCGTGTTAATCCTGAATCTAAGGTGTGGATTTGACTTTGCACAATCATGCCACCTATATGTCCTCCAATTGAAATCCAGTCGCAAGGGAGTGATCAGATGCCCTATATGGCTGATTAGGGACTTCTTATAGATCCTCATGTTGTGCCAGCCTAGGCACCAGTGGTTATACCAGTTGCAGGTGACAATGCACAATTTCAGGAGGGTTTTCATAAGATGCTCCAAACCTTCTAGGGAGCACAGCCTCCTACCCCATTGATGGGTGATTTGACATGGGTTTTCTAGCAGTAGCATCCTCCCACCTTCTTAGGGGAAGGAGGACCTCAGGCAGCAGAGTCATGGCTCAAATCCACGCTGAAGATCTTCAAGCATGTCGAGGTACCACCAGAGAAGAGGGTGAATCTTTCAAACTACATGCTCCGAGACTCCGCCTAGAGGTGTGGGGATGTCATCTCTCAGGTGGGACACCACCAGAATCTGTCTTGGGAGTAATTTAAGCATATCCTCTATGATTTCTTCTACCCAGAGGCCTTGAGGTCCGACTGAGCCCGGGAGTTCATGAGATTAGAGAAGGGTACTATTTATGTGATGGAGTTTTTATCATGCTTCACAAAGTTGCAGCATTTCACACCTATCCCAGCTAGTGATGAGTTGTTCCTAGCTAGAAAGTTAGAGTACGGTCTGAGGCAGGAGATCCATTCCTAGGTGAACATCTTCAGGTTGACTTCGATATTTTCTATCATCAACCAGGTATTGATCATAGAGTGCAATCTGAGAGATTCTAGAGTATTTAGCCAGGGTTTTTTGACATCCAGAGTTAGTGTTCCTTCTTCTGATAGTAAGAAGTTCTGCATGGAGTGTACTCTAAGAGAAAAGAGAAGAAGGGATGCACCTCCTGATAGCTAGGAATTTTGCTACCGGTATGGGAGGAGCGGTCATAAAAGGCCACATTCCCCGAGAGACCCAATAGAGTGCCGATATTGTGACAAGATTGGCCATCTCCAGCGTTTCTGTCATTTTTTACCTCCAACAGCCAAAAATAAGGGTTATTCTATGGCTCCGCATTCGGGAGCATCACCACCAGTTTCTCAGCAGTCTGGGAACTGGTGTTCTTCCCGCCGTTCAGGCTGAGGTGGAGGTCGTGGCTGGGGTGGTTAGTCACCGGTCTATTGGCGATAGTAGGGTGGATCAGTTTAGAGTGGTCAGGAAGGGTCACAGGGTCATGGAGTAGGCCAGACTTTTGCGATGGAGCAGACCCAGTATGAGCAGGATCCTGGAACTTCCACCATTCGAGGTACGACCTTAGTAGCCTCAGTTTTATCTTCTGCTCTTTTCGGCATAGGGAATTTCCATATATTTGTCTTTGTTGCTATTATGGAGATCCTTGGGCTCTTTATCATTTCTTCTACCGAAATTTTGACAATAGAAACAACGTTGGAAACAAGGACATCTAGAAAACATCAGTGCATAAAGTTCCCTCTTGAAGTTGCAGGGTGTCATTTCTTTTGGGACCTCTATGTTCAAGAGATGACAGGCTCTGATGTCATTCTCGGAATGGACTGGCTAGTTCTCTTCTAGAAATTCGAGGACTTCTACCACCAAAGGATGAGTTTAATATCACCATAGGGTGGATCGTTTCTTCATAAGGGTGAGTGGGATGTCCAGGTGAGCGGAGCGGGTCCAGAACATCATTGTCTCGGAGGACTTACATCCCAGATTTCTAGTCTATATCTGGATGACCAAGAGACTTCACAGTTATACTTTCTAACAGTGGTGGATCGTTTCAGGGATGTCTTTCCAGATGAATTTTCAGGTTTTCCTCCAGAGCGTGAGGTATAATATTCTATTGATCTCAATCCCAAAGTGGCAACGTTGTCCATTTCTCCTTATAGGAAAGCGACACCAATGTTGCAAGAGCTCCAGAAATAGTTGGAGGAGTTGCAGGAAAAGTGTTTCATCTGACCCATTACTTCTCCTTGGGGTTGTCATGTCCAGTTTTCATAGAACGTAGATGGAACCCTCAGCATTTCTCTGGATTATCAGAAGATAAACCAGTTGATGGTCAAAAACTGATATCCCTGGCCGAGGATTGATGACCTTTTTGATCAGCTTCAAGGAGACTGGGTGTTCTTGAAGATAGATTTGAGGTATGGTTATCATCAGCTGAGCGGTAGACCATCTGATATACCTCTTATATCTTTTCGGAGCAGGTATAGTCTATATGAGTATATGGTTTTGTCGTTTGCCTCACGAACGCACATGTAGTTTTCATGACACTAATGAAACGAGTGTTCCATCCATTCATAGACTCTTTCTTGGTGGTATTCATGGATGATATCTTGTTTTACTCTCACACTCGATATGACCATGCTATCCATCTTGATATCGTTAAGAGTATAGTGAGGGAGCGTCAGTTTTATTCTAAGCTTTTGAAGAGCCACTTTTGGATGGAACTGATTCTATTCTTGGGTCATGTTATCTCAGAGACAGAAGTATCAGTAGACCAAGAGAAAGTGAGAGCATTAGTTTCCTGGGAGCAGTCAAAGAACGTCTTTGAGGTGCAGAGTTTTCTAGGGGTGGCTGGATACTATAGATGCATCATACAAGACTTTTCATGAATAGAAGCACCGCTGACAGGTCTGACTAAGAAGGGTCCAAATATTGTATGGTCAGATTCTTGTGATTCAGCCTTTCAAGAGCTGAAGGGGAGGTAGACATCAGCACAGATACTAGTTTTTTCAGAGACGGGAAAAAGCTATACAGTTTACTGCGATGCTTCATGAATCGGGCTGAGAGATGTGCTGATGCAGGGAGATGGAGTCATTGCGTACGGATCTTGGAAGTTGAGGCCACCTGAGAGTAACTACCCGATGCACGCTCTCGAGTTGGCGGAAGTTGTTCATGCCTTACACTGTTGGATACATTATCTCCTGGGATATAATTTTGTTTTTTTCGTTGACAAAAAAGGTCTCAAGTACATCTTCACTCAGCATGATCTGAAACTGAGACATCACAGGTGGGTCGAGTATCTTCAGTCCTTTGACTTTGAGCTTGCATATAAACCTGGGAAAGGCAACGCAGTGGCTGTTGCGTTGAGCGGGAGAACTCAAATATAGTTAGTTCTAGAGGCTAGCAGTGAGTGGAAACTTATGGCTCTATTCTCTGATATGCATTTGAAGGTTCATGAGAGACAGGGGAATAATTTTCTATCTTCGGTGGCTGTTATCTCTATTCTTCTTGATCGTGTAGGGATGAAGCAGCTATCTGACTCAGAAGGATTAGTCTTGCAGGAGAGTGTGTTAGGAGAGAACCCTATTCCGATATAGACAGTGGGCGAGGATGAGATCGTTAATTTCCAGGTAAGTGAATGGGTGCCAACATAAATACACAATGAGCTGATGTGAGATTTTCATTCCTTAGTTTGGGAAGTTCATCCAGGTGTCACTAAGATGTATCGTGATCTACACCTGCAGTATTGGTGGCTAGGTATGAAGAAAGATTTTGCTGGTTTCGTTATGAGGTGTTCCACTTGTCAGCAGGTGAAAGCGGTGCATCAACGACTGGTTGGTCTTTTGCAGCAGTTACCCATTCCAGAGTGGAATTAAAATGATGTCGCGATGGACATCACGACTAGTTTTCCAAGGTCACCTCGAGGGAATGATGCTGTTTGGATTGTCATCGAAAGGCTTAGGAAGGTTGCTCACTTATTTCTGAACAAGGAGTCCTTCAGTGTTGATGAGCTAGGATGGTTGTTCATCTGAGAGATTCTATGTCTACATAGAGTTCCACAAACCATTATTTCAGAAAGGGATGTACATTTTAAATCTCAGGTCTGGAAGGGTATTCAGAAGGCTTTGGGTACACAGGTACTTTTGAGTAAAATTTATCACCCTCAGACTGATGTCCAGTCCGAGCGTGTGATTCAAGTGCTTAAGGATATGTTCCGAGCTTGCATTCTAGATTTTGGAGATTCTTGGGAGTAGTATATACCTCTTCTGGAGTTTTCCAACAATAATATTTTTCAAGAAACTATTCAGATGGCACCCAATGAGGCTTTGTACGATAGGCCATATCGATCACCTTTATGTGGGATGGAGGTAGGAGAGGCAGCTTTGTTGGGACCTCATCTTGTTCTGGAGACCATAGAGAAAATAGAGTTGATTCGAAAGAGTATGGATACTGCAAAATCTCAGCAGAAGTCTTTTGTTGATAAGACGAGACGGCCTTAGGAGTTCATGGTTGGGGATTAAGTTTTCTTGCATGTCACACCGAGGTTGGGACACCATAGGGCTATGAGACAGGTCAAGCTTTCACTGAGATTCATTGGGCTGTTTGAGGTGATGGAGAGAGTTAGGACAATTTCTTATTAGTTTATGTTACCTCAAAGCAATCGGGCTATGCACAATGTCTTCCACGTTTTTCAGCTTCGACGTTACTTTTCAGACCCTTCTCATTTCTTTCAACTCAAGGAGGTTGAGGTCGAAGTGGATGTGTCGTTTGAGGAGCATCCTATCTGGATTGTCGATCACAGTACGAAGGTTCTCCATGGCTGGTCTGTTCCTATGTTATGGGTGCTATGGTAGCACAGTCGAGTAAAGGATGAGACTTGGGAGAGGGAGGCCGATGTATGATCACAGTGGCCGGATTTGTTCAAATTTTCTTCCTATACGCCACGTTAGGGAAATTCGGAGAAAACTTTCTTTAAGGGGGGAATTTTTTAAGGACCCAGATCTTCTTTTAAGGTATGTTGTTTCTTTTTCTGGTATTATTTTTGGAAAATGAGGAATATTTGGAAATTTTAAAACTACACAGCGAGTATTGCGATGCCGTTGGAGGTCGTGTGTTGGTCGTTTCATGGGAACACACACGACCATGTATGGGTGATGCGGAGGCCGCCTAAAGCGGAGTATAGAAAGGGAGAGTAAACTCCATGTACTTTAAAATTACAAGTTGTGTACTTTGTTTTTTTTCATTAAACACACAGGAGTCATGTCTAACCCCTAGAAGCACCTTCTTCTAGGTCATGTTCAGCCGAGAGGAACTGTACAACGCTTGAACTCCTCTGTTCCCCCAATCCTCCATATGTTCTCCAAATCGACATCAGTTGATTGTGTTAGAACTGGAGCAGTAAGCTCTTCCTTCTACTTGATCCTTTTTTTCAATTCCCCTTCTTTTTGAAGTTATCTTAGGTTGAATGTTTTGGACATCTTTTTAGATCTACGATGTTCCAAGGAGATTCAAGTTTCAAGGTTCTAGTATATTGATCTCCTAGAACCAAGGTAAGTTTTTTGTTACTTTCCATTGAATGTCCTTGAATATAATGTGCAAATTCCACCAACACCCCTGAACGCGGTATTGTGTGTTTACCGTTTTACCCTTGTTATATTACTGCAATACTAGTATTCTTGTATATGGGGTGTTGAATATGAATATGGATTAATGGATATGATTTGGAGGTTATTCCCACGCATGTTTTATAATGACCATTTGGTCCTGTTTTTCCATAACTGCTTGTCAGTTTCCATGCCTGTTGTAGTAGAATGGAGAAATGTTTTCTGACATGCTATGTATGTTGTAGAACTGTTTAGCCATGTAGTTATATAAGTTTACATTAACCATATTGTACTGATGTGCCATTATCTAACACAGGGTCATGAGAACCTAGTGTAGTATAGTAAAAGGGGATAGAGTGAGTGAGATTCCTCAGAGAATCCATGAGCTTTAGGCTATACAGGGATTGACCGAGTGATCATTTTCAGAGGGCCTAGGATTACTTTGTAAAAAATGGGGATAGACCGTGTGAGATTCATCAAAGAGAGTCCTTTACTGCTTTAGAGTATACGAAGATAAACCATGTGAGTTTCCTCTTAGAGCCTCTGTTTTGTTTGTCTCAATCACCTGATTACAATAGGCTATAGGAAGGATAGATTGTGCGAGCATCCTCATAGAGTCTATGAACGACCTGGTCTATAAGGGGAATTGAAGAGAGTCTATGAACGACCTGATCTACAGGTGGAATTGACCGAGTGTGCTTCCTCAGAGATTCCTTGACCATGGGGATATAAGGGGAATTGACTATATGAGCTTCCTCAGAGAGTTCCTGAGTACCCTAGACTATTAGAGGAGTTGACCATGTGTGCTTCCTCATAGAGTCTTTATAATGCCCTATGACTAAACCCGAGGGGTTAGGCTGAGGGAACTTCCAAGAGGGTTATTGGTACTAGTTAGGTAGGACTAGATAAAAAGGTTGTGAGTACTTCTAGAAGGTTTCTTGTTGTGCTTTGCTGCTTGTTAGCGTTTTCTTGACTTTGGAACTATGGTTTGTTTATTGTTCAACATGTTCTTGTATACTGTTTCTTGTACTTTTACCTACCGTATATTCACTAACTATTATGAAATTGTTTCGAGTGGTTCCCTACTAGGATTTATTCTCACACCCTATTTGTGTCATGCTTTTGGGCCCAAACGGACTATATTGTTGTAGGTATAGACAAGGTCAAGCACCCTTCAACTTCTGGTACATGACTTGATGTGGAGCTGGAGCGCATGGGACCATGTTTGGGCTTCTGATGATGAGGATATGATTATCTATCTTTGGTACTTGTATTAGTATTGTTTTTATTTCCAGCATTTTGACTTTCTTGGATGCTTTCTTAGACCTATGTATCATTCATCATATATGTATGTGATCCTGCAGTTTATCATATTTAGTCTTCCGCTGTTCACTTGTGTATGGAATGATTACTGCTTATGATATTGTTTATTATTTCTCTTCTACCGTGTACTCTTATAATGATGGAAATGTTTCCCCACTATCACACCCAAGGCCCTCACTGCTTGTCGGTAGCCTCTGGAATTTGGGGAAATGCGCTTGAGTCCATGTGACCAACCGGTTATGGGGCGCCTCTGGGTGGCTTCCGGAACTGGGACATTATACAACTAGCGCTAATTAGATTATAACCATTCTGGGATAACTCCCTAAGGTTATGAATAATATCCTTACACATATAGATCACCCCGATCCATAATGCGGGGGATCAATGTTATACCGCTTCATGAGGAAACACCCACTGAAATTCAATGGGACTACAAATCCATTTATTGTTGAGAAATGTATAAGTTGTTTAGAGAAAATATATTATGCATTGAAGTGTAGTGAAAGGGAAAATGTTTTCATGGTACTTTATCACCTCTCAAGAGATAAAAATCAATGGTGGTAATTAATTCAAAACAAAATAGAGGTTGAAGAAGTATCAAATATAAAATTGAGAGACTTCAAAGAGTTCTTCATAGATAAATACATTCCTCTTGAACATAAAGATGACAGGGAAAGGAAATTTCAATGAATGAGGGAAATCGTTGATGAGATTATTGCAATATTTAAGGAAAACATTACTAGGTTAGAAAGGCATGATGTAGATTATATACATATCCCAAGAGATAAGATTGATTGATTCATTAATGCATTAAACCCATTTCTCCAAAGATAATTAGTCCCACAATACTTCTCATCATAAAAATATAGAGTCTCCTGTGCTATCCAAAAAAAATGAATTCTCTATGTTTTATGACATTGAAGTAAAGAAAGATAAGTAGAGATCTTTAGAACACTCTAGAAGAGGAAATAAGGGGAAGAAGGGAAATGTTGACCTTCCATCATGTTGTAATTGTGGGAAGAAACCCCATAGTAAATTACAAAATGGGATGTCAGTTTTTTACATGTGTGGAGAAAAAGGACCCCACACTCATGATTTCAAGGGAATCAAAGAGGTCGTCAATGTTCAAAGATACAATGGTAATGAAATGGGGCATTATGAAAATGAATGTCCAATGTGTCAAAGAAACACACCTCTAAAATGGCCAATGGATCATGGACATTCTTAGAGATCACAACTAATAAGGATGATGTTCCTAATGACATGTTGGAAGGTACTTTAATCGTTTCCTCAAAATTATCCAATGATTTATATGATCCTGGATCATCTCATTCTTTTGTATCTTCCATTTCTTCCTAGAAAATTAGATATTTCCAAATTGACATAACCAGGGAGTTGTAAGTCAAAAATCATAAGTGATGTATCCTAGAAACTAAGTATTTTCCGTCAATTAAAATTATGGAATATAAACCTGATTTATCTACTAATTTTATTTTTATACCAATGATTGAATTTGATATAATCATCGATATTGATCGGATTTTCTACCATGGTGATAAACAATATTTTTATAAGAAAGATGTTTCATTTTTTGATGATGATAAGGAATCCCATATATATAGAGAAAAAACAAAACCATCCAATTCTCATCTAGATAAACCTCTAGTAGATCTACTATATTAAATTATTTTAGAGGAAGGGAGTGAAATAAATATGTGTGAGAAATGGAATGTTCAAATATAGGACATACTTATTGTGTAAGAATGGGTTGATTTGTTTCTAAAGGATATTCCTTGACATCCCCTAGAACATGAAATTGAGTTTTCCATTGAATTAATTCCTAGTTCAAGGTACATACCAAATACCCCTTATAGAATTTCCACTATTGAATTAGTTGAACTAAAGAAACAACAAGAGGAATTGATTAATAAAGGATTTATTTTACCAAGTGTTTCTCCTTGAGGATCCCCTATTCATTTTGTTAAGAGTAAATATGTATCTATGATGTTCAGTATTGAGTATAGGGAGATCAATTCTATGACAATAATGAACAAGTATCTCCTACCTCACATTGATTATATTTAAATCTACCTTCATGGAACTCAATTTTTTTCAAAGATTGACATTTGATCTATACATCATTAGTAGTGTGTGAATAAGGAAGATATTCAAAATACAACATTTCAAACCATGTATGTGCATTTATAGTTTACAGTAATACATTTTGGACTCCCTGATTCACCCTCAGTTGTCATGGATCCAATGAATAGTTTTTTTAGTGAATATCTTGATTAATTTTCAGTGGTATTTATTGATGATATCATAGTAGACTCCTAAAGATATGAAGAAAATTAAAATAACTTGTGTACTATTCTAAAAACTCATAGACAAAATGAATTATATGGGATGTTCAGCAAGTGTGACTTTGGGGTTTGGGAAATTTTTTTTTAATCCATATGGGGTTTATGGATGGAATCTATGTTGATCCTTTAGTGGAATGGTAAATCCAAGAATGGCTAGCGCCGATGAGTATAAATGAGGTATGTAGTTTTATTGGTATAGCATGTTACTATCAACATTTTATCATGAATTTTGTCCAATTGACTAACACATTAACAATTCCCACATGTAAATTGGTTAATTTGTTTTGGATAAATGTGTTTGAAAAATGATTTGAATAATTGAAGAGAAGATTAGTCCATGATTCTATCTTTACTATACCATCAGGGAGTGATGGGTTTGTTATTTTTATTGATGCATCAAAGAAATGTCAATGTTTTGTAATTATTAAGAATGATAGAGTTATTTCAAATGCATCGTGAGAGATAAAAATTCAAAAAAAAAACAATCCCACTCATGATATTGATTTTGATGCAATAATATTTTCTATGAAGATTTGGAGACACTATATCTATGGTGAAAAATATGAGATATATACTGATCAGAAGAGTTCAGAGTATATTTTCTCTTATAATGAACTCAACAAGAGGAAAAGGCGATGACTCTAACTACTCAAGGATTATGACTGCACAATACACTACCACCATGGGAAGGAAAATAAGGTGACAGATGCATTGATAAGAATAGATCATGGATTTCTGAACAAGATTAGAGTTTAAAGAAAACCATTTTTCTATGATCTATAAAATATGGATATATGAATAGTCATGGATGGTGAAACATAAATAATTTTTTAGATGATTTCTAAACCATATTTACATGAAATGATAAAATGTTCTGAAATAGATGATGAGATATTTTAGAAGAAAATTAAATCTGTAAAAGATGGGAGGTTGGTTGACTTCATATATGAAGATGAAATTATGAAATTTGGGAGGAGGCATTGTGTTCCTGACATTCCTGATCTAAAAAGGGAATTGTTGGATAATTCTCATTGCTCCAATTTCTATATACACTTTTGTAGCACTATGATTATAGAGATTTAAAGGATAATTTTTGTGGGAAAACATGAAGAGGGATATTTCTGATAATGTGTCAGGATTTATTTATTTTTCAATAGGAGAAAGCCGGTAGAAAACATCATAGAGGAGTCATGCAACCACTTCTCATACCTTATTGTAAAAGGGATGATATTACAATGGACTATGTTATGGGGATACCATATACTCCAAAAAGGAATGATGAAATATTAGTCGTTGTTAATCATCTTACCAATTCAACACATTTTCATGCTATAAGAGAAAATTTACAACATGAATGTTTTGAAAGACAATATATTAATGATTCTTAAAGACTTCATGGTGTTCCCATATTGACTGTTTCAAACCGTTAGGCCGTTTTACATCAATATTCTCGAAAATTATTCAGAAAACACTAGATACTTAACATTGTATGAGAACTACCTATAACCCTCCAATTTATCGACAATCAGAATGGACTATTAAAACCATAGAAGACATGTTGAGATATTTCTAACATTACATTCAAGGTATGTGGGATCAGTATTTACCTAGGGAAGTATTTTCCTATAACAATAGCTTCCATTCACATATTCAAAAGTCACTATATGATGCATTATATGGAATGAGATGTTGCACGCCAACTTATTGGGATGATGTTGGTGAATGAAAACTCATAGGCATAGAACATATTAAGGAATCAATAGAAAGGGTGTAGATTATCCAAACCCACATCAATGCAGCTAAATATAGGAAAAAGTGTTGTGCCGATAACCAAATGAAGGATTTTGAATTTCAAGAGGTAGATATGGTTTTTTTAGGTATCTACATGGAAGGGTGTTATACAATTCTATAAGAAGGCAAATTTATGCCTGAGGACCATCGGATCTTTCGAAATTATTGAATGAATTAGAATGGAGGCTTACCTTTTTGTAATGCTTTAAATAATCCCCAATGATCATGATGCATTCCACATATCACTTTTGATAAAATACAAGATAGACTCAACGCATGTACTCACCTATGAAGAAATAGAACTGGAAACCCACATGCCTTATTGTGAAGAGCCTATCAATATTATTGATTCAATAGAACAAGTTTTGACAAACCATACGACATGTCTGATAAATGATCTTTAGAGAATCCATAAAATAGAAGAGGCAACATGGAAATTTAAGGAACATATGATGAAGAACCACCCAAATCATTTTATGCAGTAGTAATATTGAAATTTAGAAGATGAAAATACCTAAAGTAGTGAACAATGTAAAACTCCAGGCTTCCAGGGTACGCTTCTCTTGTAATAATACAATAGCATGTGTTGTACGCAACTCTGAGTTCTTAAACACCACGACCAATAAAACGAGCCATTTAAAAATTAATTATGGATAGTAATACCCAATTTTTGATATTTTATAAATTTTATTATTCAAATTTAGCCTTTATTTTTGGATTCTGAATGTCAAAATTAGTTTACTGTGAATTTTTGGAATTGCTATGACAATTTTCAATTAATGATGAATAGTGAAAAACACAACATTATTTTTTAAAACCTAATTTATTTTTAAGTAGTTATATTTATATTTAAATTTATATTTAAGTAGAAAAAGATATGTAATACATATATTAGTCCAATGCAATTCATTGGAGTTATTTTATAAATTGATTATATATATATAATTTTATAAACATTTTAATGACATTCATCAACCTTCTAGGAACATTTTCAAATCTGCATAAAATGAAATTTTACCACTTATATGAATTTAATTTCAAATATCCAAGATACAGGGTTGTCATAATAAAGTAAAATTTCATTCAATATGAAGAAAACAAATTTTGTTGAATTGTAAATTTTGAATTTTGTTTACCATAGTTAAACATAAATAGGGTAATTAATATTAAAAATAATATTATATTTATATCATATTACAACAACACTTGTCCTAATTCTATTGGATAAGTTTTTTTCTAATAATATCATCCTTTGGAAAAAAATATGTTCCTTTTTTATCCACTTCGCTTATATTATGTCATTTATTATATTTCTTTTAATGAATACTAAAATGTGTTAAATTCAAATTTTAATAACAAAGCCATTTTTAATATATGGTTATACAAAAGGTAAATTAGACTATAAATATTAATTTTGAAATATAAAACTATTTTTTGCATCATGGTATTTCATTTATTTATTTTAGATATTATATAATTAAATTTATTTATGGCAGAAGGATGATGCAATAAGTACATTATTAATGAAATATTAAAATAATTTATATTATAAAAAATTTAATAAATTAAAATTGATATTTTTTATGCCATTAATGAATTTTATATGCAAATATGACATTATAGGAATGATTGTATGTATTTTTTTCAATGTAACCAAGTTGGGATGACTTTATCAATAACAAAATACTAAATACTGTCAAAATAGTCATAAATGTGTTTTTTTTAAAATATTATATTATTAAATAATATAACAATCATAAATAAAAATTTCGTACAAATGACATAAATAATTCTACATATTTCTTTAATGAAAAACATGAGGTTCTCTTGTCATTTTATAGTAACTATATAAACCATGTAGTATAAAAGTACAAGAAGACATGGTAAAAGATAAACTATTTATCGAAGATTTAATTCTAAAAGATAAGGTTAATATGGTGACCTAAACTAGTCTAAAAACTATTGGATGAGAGGATTTAGACCCATCCTCACATTATATACTAAATAAATTAATTTGGAAATATTATAAACCGAAACTAATTTTATAATAAATTAATATTTCCAGCTTTTCCTAAAGTTCCCCTAAGCTATCTTATAAAAGGGAACTTCCCCCACCCTATTATTCACATCTCCAAATCCATTTGTCTCAGCCAAACCCAACTCAAATATCCTCCAAACTACCAACACATAATACTATAGGTATTACATTGATCAGAAATCAAACTTATGAAGCCCTTTTGTTCAAATTAAAAAGAAGCGCCCGAAGAAGAGGTAATTATTTTATCACCTCTTTAAATGTTATATTCTTCTTCCACATCCACATTATTTGATTTTTCGATAAAAAAATAAAACAATCTGGTACCTTTTACATACTGGGATGTTATTATAAATATAGTACAACCATATTCATTTTTCTATCTATCCTATGATTGAATAAGTCACCATACATTCGTATATACGGCTTACCATCTCCACGTCATGGTGTTGTTTTTTATTCAACACTTCATTATTTGAATGGTTATAATAATAAATATAACTAATTTAAATAATAAATATAACATGTTAATGATTATGAATATATAATATTACATCCAATTACATATGACTTCAACATCAATTGAATGATATTTGTTCTTGTGCGTACATACAACTTACCGTCTCCACAATGCGATGAGATTTTATTCCCCATCAAAACCATTCAAGAATAATTTTAATTTGAAGTTTAAAATTAATTTTTATGAAGTAAATATAATTATTTAAATTCATAAAAGTCACCATTTCCATAATATAACATAACTTATGTAACAAAATATTTAATAAAAAATTATTCAGTTAATACCCAAAACAATGATAGTACGGAAATATTATTAGGAAATGAATTGTAGATGATCATATACGATATCATATGTAAGTATCTGGTTCTTGTATAATTTAATAAACAATATTTATGCATTATACATGAGGTTTACTTACCCTCAATTAAGGAAAATTACATGGTAAGGGATAATTTTACAATCTCTTTATTATCCGAGGTTGTTTATACGTATGTATCTTCTGGGACTTCTTTATCATCCAAATCTATATTACATAAAAATTTATTGTAAAACACTTTTAATATTTCATAAACTACTATATATAGTCATTGATACACTTGTTTTATTATTTTTAAAATATTTTCAAAGGAATATTTCTGTTGTATTGAAAAAATGTACATTATGACTGTTTTTACAAATTAAGAAAGAATTTTTTTAACATATACATCGAGTGGGTATATTTTACATCATTATAACACCTTTGATGCATCCCATAATAATTTATATGAATAGTTTCTATATAAATATCATTATTATAATTAAGCGACTTTTAAATGATTTCAAAGTAGAAAGAGATATTTCTCTCAATCAATTTTCGGAATGATATCATCTGTGTCTACATATATTGTTGTATTTTATGTTTAATTGAAGTTGATTTATTATGATACAATATTCTATTTTGTATTGATAGTTTTATGATATGTTAGAATGTGGATGTGATATTTTTTTTCATTGATATTATACAGTTAAATTAGTATGATTTCATATTCTTATTTAATATGAATGTTTATTTTATTTTTCATCATATTCATATGAGGAATGCATTAAACGTAGTAAATAACTGGTGGGGCCTGGTATAGTTCCTCGATGCATCAGTAGATCACATGAGACAAACTAGTGTCTTGGCATAAGGCCTTAGAAATATTTTTATGTGTAGTCATAGAAATATGCCTTAACTATGTGGTTATTAGGTCTAGTATTATGAATTCCATCATTATGAGATTTTCTATTGATATTATATGTGATTATTTGTCTTGTAGAATATACATTTGAATAAGTACAAGGAATTATTTGGTTTATCTTTTCTATACTATGCTGATGATTATGTTTAAAAGGCTTTTGACTTATTATTATACATTTCCATAAATGATAATTCTTATTCGTGATAGTTTCCACTATATGGTTATCCGTACTAAGAATCTAATCTCACCCCTTTGTTTTGTTTTATTTTTTCCAATATGCGAATATGTATATTATTACTGACTTGCAGGGATAGGTTAAGGGGTATGAGTGTGTTCAAATGATAAATAATATAGTTTTTTTATTTCAAAATGTGAAGTAAAACTTATGTATATATCTAGTTCTTCCATGGATACTAAACTGAAATGTATTTTTGGACATGATCTTTTGAGATCCTGCAAATGTTATGTAATAAGTAACCAACTCTGGGTAACTGGGGATGGGACGTTACATTTGTAACATTTGAAACATAAATACCATGATAAAAATATAATAAAATGAATAATTAAATAATTATTCATCTAATTATATGAATAATATAATGATGACATGGTCTGTATACCCATCACGAAAAATTAATGTTTGGTGAATATGTCATGTATCTCACGAAAATAAAATGTAATGTGAACTTCTCTTGCCTTCTTTCTTGATTATCATCAAGCTCGTAAAAAACACATTTATAATTTATATAAATTTGTTATAAATCTATCAGAGAAGCATATTTTTATACCTAATACCATATATGTTTTGATTATGACTTTATATTATCAGATTGTTTACAATTCATTGTTAGGGTTTTATTTTGGGTAATATGTGCTTTGTTCATTACATGTTTCTTAATTTGTTATATATTTAATCTCTATACATATATACAAATTTCCATAATGTAAATAATAATGTGAATATCAATTAATATTCATTATATCTGTATTTTAATAATCTATAGAATATAGAAGTATGAAATAGTATACAACATTCACAGAGACGATAGACAGTACAAATGGTTGAACATTGTTTCCATTTAACAGTGTTTTTTAATGAGACTAAGTAAATGAAATATATTCATATGTATGTATATATATCATTATTCTATTATCATTATTATATTGTATAGATCATTTAATTTCCATAAAACCACCATTAATATATTTTAGATGATGACCCACACTTTACATACATGAATATTTATTCAAAATTTAATTGTATTAACTAGAAAATTTATTAACGCCATAATATGACAATATAGGTATAATGTCATTAAAAATAGGAAAAATATAAGAACTGGTTCATAAAACCATGAATTATCTCCCACTTATTTATTCGTAACAAGACTCTTATTTAGATATCTTAATTAATACCCTTCTTAATTACATGGGTAAAGAAACATATGAATGTGTTATCTTAAATGCTGAGTATGGGTAATCAAGGTAAATATCATTCATATAAAAATCATAAGACCTAAGAACATAAAATTTTTAAGTCTTATCATGTATAAGAATGATATTGATATATTTTCTAGGGATAAAAGTTCATATCATTTAATGGACATAATCTCATAAGTAAAAATAAAGGACATGATTTTTTTACCATACACATAAGCATATAAACTCATTTCAAAATAGTAAAGGGTCCTTTCCAAGACCATTAAAGAGAACAAATTCCATTACGGAACCAGGTTTATATGACCTTCAATGCAAATATTACTAAAATAGATTTACCTATCATTCAAGTCTTGTCTATTTCAAGAGATATAAATTTTTACCCAATAAATTAGAGGGAGATATTGGTCTCACCATTCTCATAATGAAACCATTCTTACATTTCCCAAAAAATCATAAATCATTCATCATAGCATAATCCAAGAAATAAAATTGGATTCTTAAGCATCATTACATAATAAAATAATCTATATAAAATATCATTCCATCCTTAACACAATAAAATCATAGTAATAATAGGGATAGAAACATAACCCTATTTAAATAGTGTCATATTAAATGGAAAATAATTCTGATAAAACACTTGAAATTAATTCTTGAGGATAATATACTTTCTTATTGAAAAACGTTTTTTTCTAAAAATGCCATGAAATTTAAAAAGAGAAAATTTATTTGAATATAGAAATTAAATCATGCAATCTAAGATTATTGGAAATAAGGGACTCTGAAGATGTAAAAATACAATCCTTCCATTTAGTTAAAAAAACATTCTCCTCATACTTTTACGGGAAAATTCAAAAATTACATTTTATCAAAAAACACCAAAAGATTTCTTTCATACCCTTTAAAAAAAATATACAAAGGGAAAAATTTATTTTAAACAATTGTGGAAGAACAGAAATAATATTACATATTTAGCAAACATGGTTGTGTATAATAAATATACCGCATTAAATACTTACGTATAGACAATCTCAATTAATATTGAGATTGTCGAATTTTCCCTTACAATAGGTATGATATACTTAACATGTATCAAAAACTAATTTATAATTATTTAAATAATGTTATTTATTTTTTCCAAAATCACAATAATTTTTATGGTATCATGTAGGATTATATTATCATCTGTTAGTTAGTTATATTAAATTATCCACTCGTTATTCGGATATCAACAGCTTTATGTTCTTATGAATGTTCTGTCAGATAAGTTCACGTTCCACATCATGGGTGTAATTATATAATTTAAAATATTATATTAGTATAATATATATCATATTTATAATTCCATTAATGAATATAATCATGTTGTAATCATGAACATTTAGAGTGAATCACAACGCATGAATCACATTACATCATGGAGATGGTAGGTCATACGTACACATGAGTAATGATATCATTCAATTAATGGTTAAATGATATAGAATTGGATCATATATTAATTATAAATAATAATTACAGAATTATAGAAATTATTTACATCAATTATACTCATCTTTACACCCATCTAAATAATGTATTATTGAATTAAAAATGACACCATAATGTAGAGACAAAAACTCATTTTTATGCACAGATGATGATATTTTTATTCGTGGGATGGATAAAAGGTGGTATAATTTATTCCTTTAACTATAATAAAAACTCATCATGTAGAAGAAACTGTATTTATAAAATGATTTTGAATACAACATAAGAAGTGTATGTCGAATAAGAAAGTAATTTTGAAAGAGGAAATAAAACAATTACCACTATTTTTAGTATCATATTTTTATTTGAACAATTGTCCTCCATTGGATAGCTCTCATCCAAAATTCAGGCTTATAGGATTAATTTATTAATGTTGGGAAATGAAAATCCTTGGAATTAGCCATGAAAAGGAGCTGTAGGGGTGTTCTTAAAAGTGATGGAGTGGTTCCCTTTTATAAAAGTGGGGGGAACCTTCGAGAAAAAAACAACTAAAATAATATAAAATAATTTTTAAATAAAAATGGATCCAAAGTGGTTAATTAAGAAGGTAAGATGAGGATGGGTCAAAATCCATACAACCAATAGAATTTCGACATGTTTTTCTTTTTTTAAAACTTATCATTTTTATTTATCCATATTTAATATATATAATTTTAATTAATGTAATAACATTAAAAATATTAAATGGTTATAAATATTTAATTATATGTTTTAAATTGACCATAAATAGATATTTTATTAAATATACTCCTTATAATTTTCACTATGTAACTCTTAAATATTTTAATGATTTATAAATAATTTAATAAAATGTTATTTTTTTTAAATATCAATAGTGTCAATTTTAACACTATTCATTTCATTGATTTTAAATAAAAGAAACTCAAAAGATAAATTCAATGAAAAACATTTAATATATTCCAAAAATGTCATAATAACCTCTATAATTCATTTATAAACTTAGTCAATTCAAAATTATATTTCTTTTAATATTTTTAAAATCAGTTCTTTGATATTTCAAATAATAAAATAATTTTTCATCACTAGTATGTTATCTTTAATTGTAATTATTTACATTCTAAAAATTATAAAAAAAATTGTATGATGTATGTTTTTATATTATATTTTCTAATACTATCTATAGTTGTTGTTATATTATGCTTACCCGAATATTTGAATTAATATACTTACATAAAAATTGAGTGTGACATTTTTTCACATTCAATGATTTTAAAAAAATTAAGATCATATTCATGGGAACGTGGCCATTAAGAGATTCCATTTCAAAAAATATATGATATTGGTACAATTTAGTCATCCAATAGATTTTTTAATGTTGTTAAGGTAATTTTATAATATAATGTTTACTTTCTATTACTAGATTTACCCTTAATGGCAGTAGTTTAAATAATTTACAAAGTTACTATTCATAATTCCCAAAAAATAAAAGTAACCTATTCGCATAATTTAGAACTACTAATTTAAAATATTGAATAAATATTTCAAAATTTATTACACAGATGTTGTGGTAGTGAAAATAAAATTAATCATGTTGTCGAAAAGAGAGCACAGGTTTTAAAAGCTAAACCATTGAAAAAGATTGAATGTTTTTATATCTTGATTCAACGTAAAATTATTTTAACAAAATAAATTATATTAAATGATAAAAATATGTCATATTTCTACTTTATAACCATTCAATATAATAATTTAACCAAATAAATTATTCCGATGAAAAAAGTTGGTTTCACATAAAAGGTAGCGTATTTTTACAATTCAACAAAACTGGGAAGTTATCTTAAAAATATAAAAAATTCTTCTAAAGTAAATTTTTATATCCCATTTCATGACCCGTCCACCAGGGCCCATATTGTGACTAACTCACTCTCGCCTTCCATATGCTAGTGGCTGGAAACTAGCACCGAAAGATGTATTCCCCAAAACCGGGGAGGCATTACTTTTATAACCTATAAAAACAAACAACCAATCACACCACAAGATGAGAAAACAAGTAAAATGTATAGTACACATGGTGTGTATAGTAAGAAAAAGGGACCAAAGTACAAGAAAAACTGGATAGTTCAAGAAAACTGAAAAGTAAATGAAAACTAAAAGAGCTCTTGGGAACACTCTCCAAGGATCCTACCAAATGGGTAGGTACATCTCTTGAATAGTCGTTTCTGTGGTATGCATCATCTAAAGTCAACCTCCTTGCAGCCTACAGAAATGGTACTCTCGTCCTCAGTCATCGATGTCTGTCGTATGCACCAAACACAACATGGTTCGGGCGTAGCCCGTGTAAGGGTGAGTATAACGATACTCAGTAGGGACCCCGAGACCCTTGAAGGACACTCAAAACCCTCAAAGGATAATCAAAAAGCATGAAAACATATAACAACACAACTTAGGTATATGACAATACATATACTTATGTTATCAAGTATACCCATCAAATTCATGAAGAAACACTAGGGTCAAATCTTAGTCAAAGTACAACTATTCCACATAGGAATGAATAACACGTAGGTAACACTACAAGGGTAAGTACCACGAAGGTAACATCACATAGAAGAATACCAAAAAGGTATCACCTTGAAGGTATGTACCAAAAAGGTACGCCACAAAGAAGAATACAATATAGGTATTACCACTAAGGTAAGTACCAAAAAGGAACACCACACAGAAGAATACCACCAAATTATTACCACGACGGTATGTACCACAAAGGTACACCTCACAAGATAATACCACAAAGGTATTACCACGACGGTATGTTCTCAACTCAAACTAGGTATAACTTTGGTACAGAAGCAAAGATGATTAGATGTAACTACTGAATCATCTTACTTTATTAAGAGGCATAATCACGTAGGATCCTAAATCATCAGACCCCCGTAGGCTCCTAAATCATCAGACCCACATAGGATCCTAAATCATCAGACCCACATACGATCCTAATATAGAAAAAACACATAGGATCCTAGAGTAGTACCACATGGATTCCAAGAGAGGATCCAGGTGGGAATCTAAAACACAGACCCATGTTGGATCCCAAAGCATAGACCCACATAGAATCACATTCTCATGTTACAGCCAACTACAGGGTTCCCCCACTAAGCACGATTGATTTTGGGAGGGTATGCTCCTCAAGCCACAGGTCGATACTCCAACTTCCATGATGTCCCACTAATATGTAACCCAAAGGATCACCACATGATAGAGGTCTCTACACAACTGACGGTGCATCAATAGGACGCCGGTTTGTAAGTTATTGGCCTTTTAGTTTCGAGGGCCCGGTTGGATTCGTGTTCGATCCAAACCGGGCGGAACCCAAATTTATCGAAAACATATATGGGGTATACCAAAAGTACCGGCTCGATCCAAGGTTTCTAACACCGTATAAGGTTCGTCAAATTGACACCCATAGCTCATGTTATGGTGGAAAGAGTGAAAAGGGTCGAAGCTAGTCTAGGTCCGGTCTGACCTGGTCAGACCGAACTGGCTCAACCCGAGTCGGACCATAGGTCTGACATGGCCGGTTGGGTCGAGACTGTCCTACTAGGCCTGACCCGGCCCGCTCTGAAGTCATGGCCGGCCGGTCAACCTACCTCATCCGCGCGGCATGATTGTGCATCGTGCCATCACTGATATCCATCATCGAGCCAGCTACCCTCGCCTCCGTGTAGTGGCACAAGGTCACGGCTCCTGGATTCCTGGCGGCACGGACGTGCTCCACCGCCTCCCCGTCTCATGGCCGGCCACCACCCTTGCTCCGCCGCAACCAACAGGCCACGACCCTTTCTTCAGCAGCGTGGCCGCACCGTCCTCTTCATCGTGGCCGGCTGGAGTGCCAACCACCACTGCTGTGCCCTTTGGTGTTAGTCGCCGGCACAGTCGCCAGTGATGTTCTTCAGGTCACCGGGTGTACCATAGTAGCCCGATCATTATTCCGAAAATTTACACACTCACCTCGGGACGTTTACAATGATTTGAGACCACCAATAATTCACATATGTTGCGGATAGGTCGGAACTTGTTTGTTTGGCCCACACCCTCTATGTTAGAATAGTAGAAAGTGGCATAAATGTTCCTGAATCATGGAGAATGATAAGAACATGGTAAGGGAGTATACAAAAAATAAAAAACCCTACCTCTATTGCTCAATGGTAGTGTCGTGAGATTAAGATGATAAAGGCAATGAGGGTGCAAATGATCATTGCTTCCGTAACATGCTTCCGAAGTCAGTCTCATGCATCATCCTCATTCTTGATTCTGAAGTATGTTCTGTGTTAGTGAGAGAATACATCGTTGGGGGAGTAGTTTCTCCAATGTTCTCCAAACACTCACCTTCTGCCAAAACCTCCCCAAGTTCCACCCAAAATGAATCGCCAACTTATTATTTTTTTTTGAATTTAATTACAGGTGGCCATTAATTAAGTTACTGTGGTAATAATTAATTAATGGAAGGTGGGATAATTAAAGTAGAGGAATTCCAAAAGTTATCACTCATTAAATAGAGATTTCAAGGGTCAGGTGGTCCCCACCATTGAATTCAAATTGGGGGTTTTCTAGTTCAGGGGGTCCACACCTCCATAAGTCAAATAGAGTGGTTTCAAAAGAAAAATAAATTGTGAAATAATTTTATTTTTCTTCTCCCTATAAAAAGTGAAAAATTAACTTCTACCCTTGACCTACAGCGGTCGATGTGAAGGTCTCCTCAAGACAATATCAGTGATGTATATTCAACAGTGTCTTTGGATTTCAATTCCAAGCACTGGTTCAAATGTGACAAAAACCCACCCTCACGTTTACTGAACATACTCGAGAAAATGTTCAGATATTCATTCTAGGCACACCGGGCCTCGAAATCACACCCTGTAATTTTTCACGGACTCGTAAAATCCCCATATAATAAAAAAATTACATGGAAAAATCTGGGTCTCTACATTCTCCCCAACTTAGGGCATTGCATCCCTGAAATCCACATAAAAAAAACTAGTAAAACAAGTGGGTATACTAAGCACGAATCTTAGCATACCACTCCCATGTGCCCTCCGGGAGGTTCCCATGCTACCAAAATACGCACAATAAAGGTATCGACCACCCATGACGGACCTGATCCATTCGATCATCAATCTATACTTCAACCTCTATAAACTTCAACCCATCGTCATGGTCCAACTCATCGTGGTCGATGATGGGAGATGGTTCATGCATGTATCTTCTCAACTGGGATACATGGAAAACATCGTGCACTCAGTAAAACTATGGTGGAAGAACTAAGAGGTAATCCACCTCCCCAAATCTAATGAGGAGTTGAAAGGGTCTGATGACCCTTAGAGATAACTTGCCTCCCTAGCCAAATCACTGCAAACCAAGACATTGTGAGACCCATAGAAAAACGTGGTCACAATCCTCGAACTCCAAAGGTCTCCATATCTTGTCAGCATAACACTTGTTCCTTCTCTGTACAGTCTTGATCCACTCCTGGATGATCTACACCTTCTCTATGGTAGCCTCTACCATCTATGGTCCCATATGTGCTGACTCCCCTAGGTCAGTCCAGCACAAAGGTGATCTGCATGGTTGGACATACAAGGCATCAAAAGGTGCCATCCCAATTGCGGAATTCTAGAAGTTGTAGTATGAAAACTCCATAAAGTGAATGTGATCCTCCTAGCTGTGACGGAAGTCGTGGACACAAGAAATCAGAATGTTCTCAGGGGTCTGAATGGTCCGCTTAGTTTGTCCATCCCTCTAAGGATGGAAATTAGTGCTCAAATGAAGCTGCATCCCGAAAGTCTCCTGCAACCCTTCCATAGCTGGGAAGTGAAACAATCATCATGGTTACAGTCAATCATCTAGGGTAATCTACGTAGTAGCACAATCATCAACACATAGATGTGTCTGATGTTTTGTAGGGAACCCTAATCCTTAATCGGTAAGAAGTGGGCCTAATTGGTGAGCCGGTCAACGATCACCCTGATAGAATCATGGCCCCTGGATATACGTGGATGTCCGGCCACAAAGTCCATGTATATCCTATCCCACTTCCACTTTGGGACCTCCAAAGGTTGAAATAAGATTGCTGGAACATGATGCTATGTCTTCACTAGCAGACAAGTGAGTCACCGAGAGGCAAACTATGCTTCTATTTTCTTCATTCCTAGTCACCAGTGATGTCGTCGGAAATCCTGGTTCATCATCACCACTTCTGGATGTACTGCTAGAGGGGATGTGTCGAACACCCGCAACACTTCCTCTTGAAGGAACACTGGTTCGATGGTACATCATATGATGAGGATGACATTCTCCCCACCATCAGAAAATCCATCAGGTGCCAGTCTTGGGGCTATCTTTGCGAGTCGAGCCTCACCATTAGTGTCCCCAAGTTTCACCTCTATAACTCGCTGAAGAAGTGGGGGTGTGACTCTATGATAATGGAAAAAATATGCTCCATCACATTTCACAAAGGATATTTTAAAATCGGCCATCAGCTCCATCACTTCACCATGCAGTTGTATACCATATATTCTACTACGTGCACTAGTACAACGATCCTCTTCTTAGGAGTATAGACTATCTCAAAGTCATAGTCCTGGAGGAACTCAATCCAATACCACTTTCTCATGTTCAGGTTCTTCTGCATGAAAATAAACCTGGGACTCATTTCATCCAAGTAGACTATAAAACTTTCACCCATCAATTAGTGTCGCTACATCTTCATGGTAAAGACCACTGCCTCTAACATCAGTTCATGGGTACCGTAGTTCTGCTCATGTTGTCTTAGTTGTCGAAAACCATACCTGATAAGTGCTCGCTCCTCCATCAGCACACATCTGAGCCCGGTCCCTGATGCGTCGTTGTAGACTACATACCATACGCCCTTCACTAGGTTCCTCAAGATTGGGGCACTAGTCATCCTCTACCTCAGCTCCTAATAACTCAGCTGGAATCTCTCTAACCACCCGAAGGGTTCCCCATTCTCTGTCAACGCTGATAAAGGTGATGTAACTTTATAGAAATCCAGCACAAATCTACAGTAGTATCCGACCAATCCCAATAAACGTCGTACTTCTGTCACACTCCTGGGTGGCCCTCAAGAAAGTACCACCTCAATATTTTCAAGATCCCCCGCAACTATATCCTCCATGATAACATTTACTAGGAAGTGAAGCTCTTAGATCAAGAAATGGCACATCGAGAGCTTACCATAAAGATTGATTTCTCATAGTGTGTCCAGAACTATATGCAAATGATAGGCATGATCCTCCTTGGTAGCTGAGTATATCTGAATGTCTTCGATTAAGACTTCTAAAAATTGATCAAGGATGACTAAAAGATCCTATTTTAGAGACTAATGAGCACTGCGGTAGTATTTGACATTCTGATTGGAATAAAAAAGAACTCGTAGTGTCCATACCTAAATCTGAAAGCCATATTCTGCACATCCTTTTCACGTACTCTGAACTGGTGATATCCTGACATGTGGTCTATCATCAATAACCACCGTTCTCCCTTCAGAAGAGCAAAGAGGAATTCAATCCACGAGAGTGGGTACATGTTTTTCACGGTCACCGGGTTCAGTCGCTAATAGTCAACACAATGTCTCAAGCTCTTATTGACCATCTTGGAGAACAAAATTTGGATTTCCCAAGGAGAAGCACTAGTCTGGAAGAATCCCTTCCCCTGCAAGTCCTCAAGTAGTACCTGCAAATCACGAAGCTCCACGGGAGCCATCTGATACGTTGGTGTAGATATTGGTGTCGTACAGGGGTAAACATCAATGAAAAAGTACACCATTCTATGAGGAGTTAGACCCAAAACATCATTAGGAAAGAAATCTGCATACTAGTCCACCACTACAGGATACCTCAGACTCTCCACATCAACCACTCCGCGGGTAAGGCTAGCTGACTGATGAGTGATCGGCTGCACTCTCTTCTATGTAATCCCATCATTTTCTGCAAAGACTACCTTCTATTCAATGAAGGTAAACCTAGTCTTATCCTCATGAATACACTACAAATTTCACCTAATACAACCAATATGAGCATGGTCTGTAGATAACCATTCTATACCCATGATAACGTTGTAAGGCATCGATGCCGCTACTAAGAGATCACAACTGAAGGTCTCGCCTTCTAGAGTAAGCTCACACTACCAGATCCGTGTGTAATCATATAATCCTCTTAAGTAGGAGTCTATAGACTTAAAAATTGATCCAACGGCTCCTTCAGAATCTTTGAGCTCCGAACAAGGGTAGTGGTAATAAAAAATGATAGGAACCTGTATCTATAAGTAATGCTGCTATGGTGGAGTAGATACGGATCATACCTCATATCATCTCTAGAGAGCCATTTCTATAGGCCTCAGTTGTCTGAAGATGAACTTTCCCCTCTCCACCTGCTCATTCTGGTCATGGTGGACCACCTGGGGGTGGTGTAGGTAACATCTCAAATCGTCACCCACCACCAGCTGCATGGACAAATCCTCTTCCTTGACCGCCGGATCCCGGTAGACCTCATCAGTTGAACCTCTGTATCTGCCTGGATGGTCCTTCGACCATCTTTTGATCATCCTTATGGTGGTTCAAGAAGTCACGAGTCATGTGGCCATCCTCGCCGCATGTGTAACACGACCTTCTCCTCGAATGACTATATTTATCTCTGGTGGCCCGCACAATTGACCCCGAATACTGAGGTCGTCCACCTGTAGGTCTAGTCTTCTTGGTCCTCTATGACATCTGTCTACTACCAGCTAAAAAATACTCCACTACATGATGCCCGGTGGTGGCTATCACTGCTGGTGACTTCTCAGCAAAAAAAAAACTCTCCTCTAAGAGGGCTTGCCCAAACAACCCCACCTGCATCGTGATACTGAGAGAAATCATTGAATCCCAGATCTCCCGCCTGAGTCCCTGTTCGAAGGACCTGGCCTTGAAAAATGGGTCTCACACAATATAAATAGATTAGCTTGAGAGGTCGGTGAACATCTATAAGTATTGATCCACAATCATTCTTCCCTACTATAAATGAAGAAGCTCTTGTATGTGCACTGCGCATAGGGTCGCTGGGACAAACTCTGCCCAAAATAGGCTCTCAAAGTCTGCCCAGAGAAGAGTCACCTAGTTGTGAACCTAGAGAATAATTCATCACCATCTACATATTTCTGACTGTAAAAGAATGGATGCATGGATCACCATGAGATCAGCAAGTCCCCTACCAGTCGGAAGACTCTCACCACGGTCTCCAGCCAATCCTTCGCCGCATGTGGGTTCATCTCAACCCTAAACCTCAGTGGCCTCTCGTGCTGTAACTCATACAACGCACTCAACTGGAGTGCACCCTCTACTGCTAGAGCGAGTGGAATTAGTGGCCAAATGGGTTATGGTACTGCTGGTGCCTCTACTGATAAAGGGACCTACACTGAGGCCCCATCACTTGGTGTGCTGTCATCACGTACGCTTCATGGAACCCGAGCTGGTTGTCTGTGTAGAGGCATCTTAAAAGGAAATTGATGCACCATAGTCAATAAATTATACCTGTTGAGTTAACTCAAGGAGATCACAATGAATAATTTTAAAAATACACACACAATCAGTGTTTTCATGCACTGAGTCAGAAATCCGAAGTTAGGGTCCTGGTGTATGGATAAGTCAGCCACAACACCAACACAGGATTTCCCAAACTGATAACCAAACTCATAAAACTTAATACTATTGTTGTTAAAAGATTATAGTCTAATATTCTACGATATACCTAACTCCTCTGGTACAAATTTGTAACGACTCATCCCCCAGGGCCCATGTCATGAATACCCCATGCCCACCTTTCAAAGGCCAGGGGCTAGAGACTAGCACCGAAGGGCATATTCCCTTAAACCAGCCAAGAATTTCTTTTATAACCTGTTAACACACACAAACATAACACAACAAGATGCGAAAAAAAAGTAAATTGTATAGTAAAAAAGGGTGTTTATAGTAAGAAAAAGGGTCCAGAAAACAATCCCAAAAGGAAAGTACAAGAAAACAGAAAATTACAAGTAAACTAAAACAACTCATGGAAACACCCGCCAAGGATCCTAGATGGAGGGTAGGTAAATCTCTTGAATGATCATCTCTGTAGTACGCCTCGTCTAATATCCACCTCCAAGATTCCCATAGACTTGGTCCTCTTGTCCTTAGTCAGCATTGTCCGTCATCTACACCAAACACAACATGGTGCATGCGTAACCCTTGCAGGGGTGAGTATAACGATACTCAGTAGGGACCCCGAGACCCTCAATGGTCTCACAAACCCCACAAAGGATAACCACAAAGAATGAAAACAGCTGACAACCCTACTTAGATATATTCCCATTCATATACCTATGTTATCATGTATACCAATCTCATTCAATAGGAAACACCAGGCCCAAATATTAGAAAAAGTAAAACTATTCCACATAAGAAAGAATACCACGAATGTAACACCACAAGGGTAAGTATCAAGATGGTAACACCACACAGAAGAATACCATGAAGGTATCACCACAAAGGAAGGTTCCAAAACGGTACTCCACACAGAAGAATAACACAAAAGGTATCACCATGAAGGTAAGCATGATAAAGGTAAACCACATAGAAGAATATGAAAAAGGTATTACCACGAAGGTATGTACCACAAAGGTATTCCACACAGAAGAATACCACAAAGGTAATACCATGAAGGTATGTACTCAACTCACAATTGGTATAACTTATGTTTGGAAGAAAATATGATTATATGTAACTACTAAATCATCTTAATATGTTTAGAGGCAGACCCACGTATGATCCTAAATCATTGGACCCATGTAAGATCCAAAATCATCAGACCCACGTTGGATCTTAAATCATCTTACCCATATAGAATCCTAATATAGCAGACCCACGTAGGATCATAGAGTAGTCCCACATTGATTCTGAGAGCATATACAGGGGAGACTCTCATGTACAGACACACGTAGGATCCCAAAGCACAGACCCACATAGGATCCCTTTCTCATGTTACATCCAGCTACATGGTTCCCAGACTAAGCTCTCTTGATTATGGGACAGTCTGATTCTCAAGCAATAGTTAGATACTCCAACTACAATGAAGTCCCACAATGAAGTATGTCAAAGGACCGCCACGTGATAGGGGTGTCAATTCAATAGACGGTGCGTCAATCAGACGCCCAGTCTGTAAGTTATTGCCCTTTTACTTCTGAGGGCCCAGTTGGATTCGTGTTTGATCCAACCTAGTCGTACTCCAAAATTATCTAAAACTCAAGTGGGGTATACAAAATGTTCTTCATAGATCCATGGTTTCTAGAATCATAGACGGTTCATCATATGAATGCATGCAGATCATGTTATGGCCAACAGAGTTAAAATGATCGAAGCTGGTCCGAGCCTGGCCCGACCCACTATGTGTCGACCCACCCGGTTTGGGTCAACCTGGACCCAACGTGCTCGGGCCGGGGGTCCAACCTGGCCCATTGGGTGGTTCACGGTTCATAGCCTGCTGGGCGGCCTGCACTGTGCCCGCAGCTGGGCAGTCAGCCAGCCTCCTCCTTGTGGCGCTGTCGTGTGCCACACCATCACCGGCACCCGGCAGCGAGCCGACCACCCTCGCCTCGACGCCGCGGCAGAAGGCTGCGACTCTTGCATGCCCAGTGTAATTGATGTGCACCACCTCCTCCTCTTGGTCTGGCCAGCCGCTGCCCTTGCTTTGCCGCGACCGATGGGCCGCGGCCCTTCTCTAGCAGCGCTGTCGCACTGCCATATTCGTTGCGGCCGACCGGAGTATCGGCCACCGCACCCAAGCCCCTCCCTATTGGTCACCATCACAGTCACTAGTGGCGTTCTTCGGGTCACCAGGTTTCCTGGTGGCCCAATCATTATTCCTAAAATTTCTGCAGTCTCTTTGGGATGAGGCCAACGATTCAAGAACACCAAAAATTCACATAGGTTGTGGAGAGGTCGGGTCGGGTTTGATTGGCCCACACCTTACATGTTAGAATGGTAGCAAGTGGCTTAAATGTTCTGGAATCATGAAGAAAGACAAGAACTAGGTAAGGGAGTATACAAACAAAAATAAACCCTACCTGAATTTTTCATTGGAATTGTCACAAGATGAATTTAGTGAAGGCGATGAGGGTGCCAACGATCGTCGCCTCCGCAACACGCTTCCTATGTCAGGATCCTATGTAGTCCTTGTTCTTGATTCTGAAGTACGTTATTCGTTGGTGAGAGAGTTCTTCATTGGAGGATGAGTTTCTCCAATGTTCTCCCAACTCTCACCTTTTTCCAACACTTCCCCCAATTCAAGAAAAATGAGTAACCAAATTATTAATTTATGTTTTATTAATTTAATTATAGGTGGCCATTAATTGTGTTTATGTTGGAATAATTAATTTATGGATGGTGGAACAATTAAAGTGGAGGAAGACCAAGAGTTATCTCCGATTAAAGGGGAAGTTCAAGGGTCAGACGGTCCTCGCCATTGAATTCAAATTGGGGGTTTTCAAGTTCGGGTGGTACCCACCTCCGTAACTCAAATAGAGAGGTTTCAAAAGAAAAATAAAATGTTAAATAATTTTATTTTTCTTCTCCTTCGAAAAAGTGAAAAATTAACTTCCACCCTCAACATACTATGGTCAAGGTGAAGGTCTCTTGAAGAAAATATCGGTGTTGCGAGTTAAACAGTTTCCTCATATTTCGATTCCAATCACTGGTTCAATAGTTACAATAACATTCTCACACGTTTACTGAACATACTCGAAAATAAGTTCAAAAATTCATTCTGGGCCCACCAGGCCTCATATAACATGTCGTCAATTTTTGCGGACTCGTAGAATTCCCATATTAGAAAAACAAATTACTTGTAGAAATATATCTCTTTATATCCTACTACAAAATAATATGATTATGTTGTCATATGAAAATTATTAATGTGTAAAAACATTCATTTTAATGGGATTCATCATTCAATGGTGTAAAACTACCCTTTAAAAATATGTTTTTATACATAAAATAAGGTTTATTAATACCCTATGAATAAAATATACAATGAATAAATATATAAAGTATTTTATTAAATATACAACATATATATATATATATCTCAATTATTACATTACCAAATGTAATTCACTCAATAATACACATATATTATTGATTTATATTTTCATAAATAATTGATAGCCAATGATATAACAATTATCTTTTATAGGATAGTTATAAATTTTCCCGAAATCTTAACGGCTAGGATATAATAGTAATTTCATACTAATAGTGTATTATAGTTTGTCGAAACTCATGATTTCATGCCATTTTTGCTACTGGAAAATAATTTTTTTTAAATAAAATATTTCATGAAAACATCCTGATGTTACATTCTACCCTCCTTGAACTAAATTTCACACTCAAAATTCATCAAATGGAAACATACATATAAGTAAATAATTCTCTAATAATATCCTCAGGTTTCTATGTATCTTTTTCATGGTGGTCGTTCTGCCATAAAATATTATCCAAGAGAGTGGTCGTGTTTCATAGAATATTTTTTCTACAATCCAACATCCCTATCAGTTGTTTTTCAAAAGAAATATCATACACCAGTGCTATGAATTATCTGTTTAGTATAAGTTAAGGATCTATTATTTACTTTCTCAATAGAGGTAAATGGAAAACATAATGAACAAGTTGGTGATTTGGTGGAAGCACAAATCGGTAAGCTACCATCCCAACACGATCTATAATTTCAAAAGGACCGATATATATAGGGCTTAACATTCTCTTCTTTCCAAATAAAATTACTCTCTTCTAAGAAGATATTTATTGAAACAACGTATCACTCATTTAAAAATATAGCAATTTCATTAGGTTTTCATCATTATTTTTTTTGTCAACTATGTTTCAATCTTATGTGTTGTTGAATAGATTTGGCCTCTTTTTCATTTCATCAACAAGATCAAGACCTAATAGCTTTCCTTCCCCAACTTCATCACAGTATGTTGGAGTTCTACTCATCCTTCAACTTAGGTCTTCATATGGATCCATCTGAATACTAGAGTTAAAGCTATTTATTGATGAAAATTCGACCAAATAAGGTTGTTGGTCCCAAAAACCTTTGAAATACAAAGAGAAATCCCTCAACATGAATTCTAGAGTTTGAATTGTCCTCTCAGAGTAATTGTATTTATAAAAATGATAAGATGTATTGAATATTAACTATTAATCCATAGAATATTGGGGATTTCACCATAACATCAAGGTAAACCTCACATCCTGATTAGAAATAACGGTAAGTGGTAGGACATGCAATCAGACCACATTATATACATATATCATGATAAGTAATAAAGAGAGAAATAATCTCCAATATCAATGTAGCATGCCGACGTCATAAGGAGATCACCCATAACCCCGATAGAGTCATTTACATAGGTTTTTTTGGTTTTCTGATTACAAAGTCCATGGTGATGTTTTCCCATTTCTAGTCCGGTATGGGTAATGGTTGCAACATCCCCTTAGACTTAAGTATTTATCCCTTTAAATGAATAAAAACTAAACATTGAGATACATATTCGATGACATCTCTTTTCATTCCCTCCCCCCATAAATACATTTCAGGTCCCTATAAATATTTGTGCTTCTAGGGTTAATAGATAATAATGAACTATTATCCTCATCCAATAGATACTTAATTTATTCTATTTTGGGAGGAATAAAAACCTTTTTCCTGAACCTTATTATTTCTTTCCATCAAAGATGAATTTGGGGAATTTTCTCACATAATTTTCTTTCTCTACATCTTTCATCAGTTCCTCCATAATATTGATTTGAATATATTGATGAACATTCATTTGGTAAAGGTAATATCCATCCCCATCCTTTAAAATTTCAAGATATATCCTTTGAAACTACATAAATATTATTTCATTTTTGATCCTCAATATGGATAGGATAACATGGTCTTGTCGACTCAAAGCATCGTCCAACTTGTTTTCTTTACCAGGGTGGTAAAATATTGTGCACTTATAAACATTAATAAATTCCAACAGTCTTACTTGGCTCATATTAATATCCATTTAAGTGAAAATATACATTAATCATTTATGATTATATTAAATATCATACCTTTCTCCATAATGATAATGCCTTCATATATTTAATGAAAATATTTCTGAAGGAAACTCCAAATAATGAGTGGCTTATTATTCTCAATGATTTTTAACTTCCATGAGAAATACGCTACCACTATATCATTTATTCTGAGAAAAATACCAACCCCCATCTTGGATTCATCACTGTAGATCCCAAAATTTTCTCCACACCAAAGCAGTGTGAGCATAGGTGCAGTGTCTAATATTCTTTTTACATATTTGAAACTGTCATCACATTACTATATCCATACTAGCTTAACTCATTTCCGAGTCAAAATGGGGTGTGGATTAGATAATTTTGAATCTTATTTCACAAAAAATATACTATATTGATCCAATACCATATAAAATAAAGAATCTTAGTCACCATTTATGGTGAGGCCAACTTTAGAAAAAAATTATTGTTTTATGGATCTATATATATCCCTTATCTTGAGATTATGTGACCCAAAAATGAAACATTAGGAAGATAAAATTCACATTTGTTAATTTCTTAAAAAATATTCTCATTTATCATTGTCTTCTATACATTTATCAAGTGGTATTCATGTTCTACTTTTCTCATTGAATAGACAACAATATCAACTATAATATCAATGAAAAACAGATTATGATAGTCCTTAATGACTCAATTCATTAGACCCATGAATATATTAAGCGAATTAGTAAGACCAAAAGGCATCATTATAAATTCATAGTGTCTATACCTTGTATGAAATTCCATATTTGTTATATCCTCCTTTGTGACCCTTAATTAAAGATACTATGAATTGACACCAATCCTTAATACGTTTTGATCTCTACATAGTTGGTTAAATAAGTTATAAATGCATTTAAAATGGTATTTTTTCTTGACTGTGACCTTGTTATGTTGTCAATAATAATTTTCGAGTCTCATTGATCTGTCTTTCTTCTTATCCTATAGAACATGTGTTCCCTAAGGAGACACACTAGGGAATATGAATCCCATATCATTAATCACTTGGAGTTTATTCTACAATTCTTACAACTCAGTTGGGTACATTCTATAAGGTGTCTATGAAATTAGTATAACATCTGGTATGAGTTGTATTGAATAAAAAACATCACTATTTTGGTGGAAGACCTGTAAATTTCTCTGAATAGTCATCATCAAACACTCATACAATGGGTGTATTCTTAATTGTGATTTTATCCCCAACCATTTTAGATAAATAACCTTCAATTATAGGAATCAAGACTCATAAGATGGAACAAATTTCTATTGGAAGGTTATAGTCAAAATTGCATCGATAGATGATCATATATTGACTGGGAATATGAAACATGACTTTCCTTCCTTGGCCATTGTTATGAGCTCAATATAGAGAAATCCAATCCTTGAGAGGAATCTCCTAAAATTCCACTATATTAAATCTCAAATAACTTTAAGGAATCACATTAACAAAAACATCAACTAGAGAATAATTATAAAGATTTTATATGACAATTGTGCCATTATGAGTTTTCTTAGATTACTCAAAATCTAAATTCTTAGGTAATATGAATATACCCTTAGAAAATTATTTATAAATAAAATAGTGAGTGGAACCAGAATCAAATCATTCATTTGACACTCTAGAGTGGATGGTAGGTGTAACTTTCACAACTTCATTATCACATTACACATTCCCGGTTGTGATTTCATGTAAAATTCCTTTTCCTTTGGCCTTAATATTTTTCTTTCATCGATCATTATTAATAACCCTTTGATTTGGTATTTTATCAAAATAATACTTCCTTTCCTAGAACTTGTAGCCTTGATATGTAGGAGGTGCATTATGTGTAGAATATTCTTTATCCCCTTAATTAGATATATTTTTTCCCATCACATCGGCATTCAATTGCATGATGACCTTATTTCCCACCCATAAAACATTTACTAGTCCCTTTATGAAAATTTCCTCTATGTTTCATTCCACATTGTGAGCATAAGAGAAAATTAATTTTCTTTTAAGTGCGGTCTTATGAATTTCATTTGAATTCATTTTTTCTATTATTATAATACACATATGAAGAGTGGGTTACTACAATATATATCTCATCATATAGAACACTTAGAACCATTTTCTCATAGATATTAAAGTCTCTCTTGGCTAATTACCTATGGAGACATGGTTTTATGGAACAAATGAATGGATCAATTTTACTATCTAATTGGATGATAATTCCAGAAGTGTAGCTTTCCAGCCTTGTTAAATATTCATCAAAGATACCAATGGACTATTAATCATTTTACTTATGTTCATATAACTCCTTCTCCATATTTTTTTTGGAGAATCAAAGGAATGTACTTATTTGAAAATAAGTTCTGGAACTCGTCCAATTCCATGGAATAAATTTCATCTCTTTCTTCGTATTTGTGATAATATTAAACTGCTAATCCGCTAAACCTTCTATATGATAGACTAATAAGAAGAATTTGTCATGTTCAAAACATTTTAGAACTGAAAATATATTTTTAGTGGTGCTGATCCATTTTTCATCCATTAATGGATCATAAGACCCCCCTAATGATAGTGGATGATGCCTCATGAATGACATAGTAGAATTATTCTCCCTCCATTTCTCATTTGGATGACCTAAGTGATTTATATCTTGAGAATTTTGTGTGTGGATAGATTAAAAAATTTTCATTCCAACTACTATATTATTTGGTTGTTGAGGCGGAAAATCATTTTATATCCAGTCACGTTAACATTAACATGATTCCTTTTGGTTTCATGCATTGACTAAACAAAAAATATTTGTTCGGGTAACACTAATCATAAGGTTAAAACCATGTTATAATGAATATAATTTCGATTTAAGACACTCTAGGTATTATCCTAGGATATTCACGATCATTTCTCAAACACTAATATTTTAACCTATACATAGAAGTATCCTTAGTGTTCATAATAAGGCTTTCTCATCCTAGTTTCCAAAGGATACCTATAACATTAATCTGATAATAATTATAACCATATATAATTTAAATAAATTGACATTACTTAAAAAGTTATGTACATTCATTACAATAAATAATAAATCAATGATTAAACAATATATGTATATCATAGTTAGAAACTAGGCAACGATAACAATCAGTTCATAAAAAATATACATTGTCTCCTGCTTATTTTATCCTAACTATAATCCTTTGGAAATATCATACTTAATACTGTTATTCACGACCTAAAAAATGAAACATATTAAAGTGTGGGATCAAATGGCCTATAAGGGTATGTAATGGAAATATCAATGATATAACATAAATAAGACATAAGAGCATAACATTTGGATGTGTTGTCTTTATTATTAAGGATCATGATATCATGTCATTGGATAAAAGTTCATAAGAATTAATGGAAAAAATAAATTAACTAATAACCTAAGTTTTGATTTTTTTTTCATACACATAAGCATATGAAATCCTGTCATATTAGTCAATTCGCATTTTCAAGACCATCATAGGTGATAAAGTCCATTTCGGAATCAGGTTTACTTGCCATTCCAACACTATGTTATTAAACCACATTTAATTTTCATTTTAGTCATTTATATCTCATGATATATAAATCCTCATAAAAATAAATGGGTAATGATTTATATCTCATGATATAGAAATTACTCGAATGTCATGAACATCAGGTTTAGTTAAACAGGGTTGGAACAGAATGTAAACCCCGTTTATTAAAGGACTTTTTCCAATACGATTGTATTTTAAATAATCATTGAATAATATTAAATTATTTTCTATTATTATGTGTATAAAAAAACTTCTTGTCTTGTGTTTTTACATATGGGATTATGTCAGCTATGTTTTATGAAATTTTATCCCATTACATGATATAACGATCAATCATATAGATGATAAGACTTCCAAATGACATGTTCTTATGTGTTATGATTTTGATATGATTTATTTTTCCATTGTTTAACCTTAATGATCATTTTAGATCAATCATTCAGTTTTATCTTTTCCCCAGGTCACGAAGAGGGGTATTATGTCATATATTTAAAAATGAGTCTATTAATGATGAAATAAGTTGGAGACATTGTATATTTTTTAACCAGTTGTTTATGATTCCCAATTTCTAAATAAACTATACCTATATAGTCCTATCATGGATTTATTATATTTATTAATGAATATACAACAATTTTGATGTAATATCAATCTATGAAATGTATGGGTCGTCATATTCCATAAAGTGAATGAACAAATTACAACTCTTTGAGAGGGAGGTAGTCCACATTTCATTAATAAAAATTTTCATATTAACTAAAAATTGAAAATATAATTGTATGTGTCGAATAATTATAAAAAAATATTAAATAATTAATTAATATATCATAAATTGTATATAAGTATAGGGTACATCATATTGTATACCAAGAGAGGTAGTATGAAAAAAGGAACAATAATTGTATTGTGAGGTGGTATTTTGATGTACACATACACAATATGTTTCTTACCTATCAGATAGATGTGTGAGTATTTTTCGGTCAAAAATTAGAAAAAAATTATCCCATTATATGGAATAGAATTATTTTCATAATAAAATGTAATAAAAATAATGGAGGGGTGGAGAATGATAATAAATGAAAGGATTCAGAGAGAAGAAATTACCTCTTAATCGGGTAACTCCTTTTGGTATATTCCAAAAGGATTCTTGGAATGTATTCATACTATAGGGAGTATTATAAGAGGATATAATAGATTTTGGTATTTCTATTGGTAGTATAATTTATGAAACAATGTGGTCTGATAGGTGTGAAGAATATGGATAGGTGGTGGGAATTTTTAGAGACGGAAAATGAAACATTAGGCATCTAAAAAAAGGATGGAGGACCCAATTTTTTAGATATAAAATTTCATAATAAAATAAAAAATAAAGAATATAATGGTAATGGTTGAATAATTTCCATATAATGGGTGTTATACAATTATTTAGGTCATTTGTGGTCTTAAATTTATGGTTTAGTATGTTGGAAACATAGTAATGCTCTTAAATGTTTTAATTAACGTAAATCACCTCCACAAATATTTTTAGTTATTTTTTTTTAACTTATTAGAAATTATTAATTATTTTTATTCTAATTATGGATTACGTTTTTCCAAATTATATTCACAGAATAAGAAGAAATTAATTTAAAAATAACCCCACTAATTGGACGAAAATGCGAGGTTTTAATGAAACAATTTCCAGAAGATTCTAAGTTGATATACACAATTTAAAAGGTCAATTGGTTCCACTGATGTAAATTTAATAAATTTAAAAACATATTATCTAAATAAACATTATAAAAAATTTTAAATATATTTAATCCTTATAAATTATTAAGGTGAAAGAGCAGTTCTGAAATAAAATTCGTTATAATAAACTAATAATTAAAAGAATGAATCCTTATAAAAAATACTAAATATTTATCCTATCATAATTTTAATGATTCAATTTAAAATATGATGTTTATTTTGACATATATAATCTATTAGTGTTTCAAAAGTTGGATTTTATATTGTTCCACCTTTAAAATACTATAAATATGCCTTTATAAAAATAAAGTGGTTTTAGTATAAAAGAGTGTTTGTTATTATCTTATATCTAAAAAATATTTAGGATTGTTTTCAAGAATATTTTTTTTAATAAATTAATTAAAAATTTATGTAATATTATTCACTATTATTAATTAATTTAACTTATTCATATAAATTTTTATTTTTATTTAAAAATATACTTTTATAAAATCAGTAACATTTTATTCATTTTTTTATATATTATTTTCTATTTATTTGGTAACCAATGAATTCAACTATATATATTCACAATTTAGTTAATAATATAATATCAAATTTATTGGACATATTATAACATATTAATTAATAATATGTTTATAAAGAATAATCGTTTGGTTACACTCAGTCATTCATGTCACATAAGTGATCAAGGAATGTCAGTCTTATGTGTAATGTAAAATAACCACGATGTTTTATATAGGGAATGGTAAAATTTATGTTGTATATAGTGCACGATTAACGTTCTATTTTGTATAATGTGACACAAACAGAGTGTTTTAATATAAAATAAACTATTTTCATTGTTGCCAAAAATTAAAAATATCAAATACATTAAATTAATTTGAAAAAAAATTCACAAAATAAAGGGGTGTTACATGACCTACATTTAAAAAAATATTTTAAAAAGGTAACAAACATACCATTTTCTGTATGGATAACAACCACCTCGCGAAAAAAAATTGTTCATTTTTCCATTCAAATCCATTATTGTTGGGATTTATAAAGGAATCACTGTTTATATTTGTTATTTATGATATTTATAATGTATTTTTTTTAATTATTATATATCACATACCCTTATTCACTCTATTTTGTCTAAATATGAGAGAATTAATTGAGAATGTGTGGACTACCTCCCCCTCAAAGTGTCCTGACTCGATCAAACTATACATGGAACATTTCAAGTTGGATTTAATTAAAAATGTAATATATAAGAAGTAGATATGATAATTTAATTATAATATACATATAGGTCATTTAATTTTAGTTATACTAATTTATTTAATGTAATTAAAATATCATTTATGAATATGAATGGACGACTGTATCTATGAACGTTGCATTCCCTTTCTTATATACTATTATTATAGATTATTATAAATACATATGTAATAAATATGTATAATATTTACATCATGGTATACATTCTAGAGGTTATGAAACCAAGATATCACAAAAAATAACAGCATAAAATATACTAAAAAACGAGGCTATTAACGCTAGAATTAGTGAAAATAATGAGAGATTGTAATAAAATAGGGAATAAGATATTATAAGAAGTTAATATATCATATTGAAAATATGTTTTTAGATATATTATTGGCCGTTAACATGTTAAAATCAATTATAAATGTCATTAGAGGATGTTCATCCTATGAGGAAAGGCAAGGTATGAGTTTTCGCCCCAATTTCCATTCCATTGAGAGTTATTAGTTGTTATGCACATAATTTCCTTATAGGGTGTATATACTGCCGATTTAAATGTGATATCACGAATAAAAAAATTCTAAAGATATTATATGATTCATATAATTTCATTTATTCATTGGGAATATGATTCAATTTTATAAATGTGGTACGGTACACATTGGAATGTTTAAACGTTATTTCCCTTAAAATTTCACTTAAGGTTTATATTTCCAATCTCACTTCCTTTAGGACTATTATCATTTTATTGAAACAATAATGTCATTATTATGAACCTAATTTATTATTATTTAATACATACTGATATTTTTACTTGTAATATCTGGATTCATTCATTCTTCATTGTATTTTGAGTTTCAATCTGAATAATTAATTAAAAGGGGATTTGATATAAAAGTTACATTTTGGACAACAATTCCCTAACCGGATTCTTTTTCATTATGTTATATCACTTCTTCACCATACCTTATATAATATAATAATTTTTGCAATAAAATTTCACTACCTACAATTGTATTAACACTTATTTTATTTGGATTCACATTTTACACACATAATATATTCATTGGTTGATTTTCCCATCAATATTTTGGAATATCCAAGGGATTACATTACATTCTCATTCAATTTGGGATTTATCACAATAAAATTTCTATCAGGGGAAAATATTGTATCATTTTTATGAAAATACATTAATTATATTACAATATAGTTATACAGGATCTTTTCATAGTAATTGTACAATTTTTCCATTCATTGTTAATAAAAATGTTTTAGAAAACATTTTAATGAAATACTTCAATTATTTCTCGTTTTAGTCAGGTAACCCATTTTCCTCTAAAATTAGTTTTTAAAATATTTCAAAAAACTATATTTAGAATAAAAAATTATTAATTAATGTAAATTTTACCGTTTTTAGTTTTTCTAATGATTTTAAATGAATCATGTTGTCAAATTTCAAACAAGTAATTTTTATAAACATTTTATTATGTAAAAGGAATTCTGTTTTTACCTTGTACAGAATATATGGATTAACCAGTATTAACATCTTTGAAGCTTAATTTACTTTTTTGAAATAATTTAAAAAAAACATATTCAAAAGTTATTTTTAAATATTTTTTTTTTCAAAAGGATTTTCAGAACAAAAGGATATAGTCCTCAATTTTTAAAAAATGTTTTTTAATATTTCTATTCATCAATGAAAATGATCCTTTATTTCTAATCAACATGGGATAAATTGTATTACTTATATCATTAATCATCCAATGTTTGGTTTAGGATTGATTTTTCGAAGGATAGTTGTAACACCCCAAGCTTCCATGATACGCCTCTCTTTCAATAATGCAATAGCTTGCATTGTATGCAAGTTCGAGTTCTAAAACACCACAACTAATCAAAGTAGCCATTATGAATAGTAATACCCACCTTTTAAAATTATAGAAATTTTATATTTCAAAATGGACATCATTTTTGTATTCGTAATATCGAAATTATCCAAAGTTGAATTGTTTGTACCTTTCTGAGAACTTCCAATTTTTTTATGAATAGTGAAAAATACATAAAACAAATTTTTAAATCAAAATAATTTATAGGGATAAGTTATACTATTTAGTGGTTTTAAAGTATAATTAGAATATATTTTTACCATTTTATCCAATGGTGTTCATTAGAATTAATTTCACTTTGAAATTGGACATAAACAATTGTCAATCTTTTGATATATATTGTTTCTTAAAAACATGCTATTTGTTGTGACAGAGGGAATTAATTATAAAATTAATTAATGCAACTTATATGTTTGGAATTTTTTAAAATAGACATCATTTTTGAATTCGAAATATCAATTATATCTTAGGGTGAAATTTTGTCATTGTTCTGAAAAACTTCATTTTTTTTATGAATAGTGAAACCACTAAGTGGTACTTATAAAAACTGATTTTTCGTTTAAATGAAATTTTACCACTTCTGTGTTTTGAATTTTAAAAATCCGACATAGACGGTTGTCATTAATAAGTAAAATTTGGTTCAATGAGATTAAAATAATTTTTGGGGAATAGTAACCTGTAAGTTCTTAATCGTGATTAGAGGTAATTAGTGTAGTTTAAGGTAAAAATAATGTTTTAATAATATGAGATGAGCTTGAAACATGTCCTACCGCCCTTTGGATGTGCCATGGCCGACCAAGACAATCCATGGGTCAACTTGGGGACCCCATGGAGCCACTTTAGTTGGAAAATGACATAAATACCTTTTATTTAATGTTAAAGTAAAAAATGACACAAACATGAAATTGTTTACTAAAACAATTTTTAAATGGGGTAATACAAGTCATATTTTTGAGTATAAATATTCATTAAAAATATAAAAAGATTTCCTACATCATTATAGTTTTTTTATAATTTTTAGACATTAAATAAATTAAATTATTTATGACACCATGATGATGCAGCGATTACCTCATTAATTAACGATTTAAATAAAATTAAAAAATAATGTAATATACAAGGATTACACTTGTCCAAAGCCTATTGGATGGGTATATTTCGAACCATTATCACCATAGCCTAGAATTATAGAAGTTTTGGACCTTTATAATCAGAAAAGAATTGTATAATAAAGTAATATTTCATTACTTTCCAAGAGTGCCCCTCCTCTCCACTTATAAAAGGCCCCCACCTCTACCACCTTCCTCACACGTTCAAAGCCTTTTGGCTCGGCCAACCTCTACCCAAATACTATCCCAACTTCCCTACCTTACTCCTAGAAGCCTCAGATTTGGAATAAGTCTTCCGAAGGAATCCTTTGGCTCAAATCAAAAAGAGTTACCCGATTTTAAGGTAATGTCTTCTCTAATGTTGTTTTGTATTATTTTTCTTCTCCAACCCCTTAAACTATTTTTATTACTTTATTTTGTAACAACACCAGTATATAAAATATACTAGGATGTTTTTATGATAATTATTTGGTTTACACATACACACACCTTCGCCTAATGGTTAAAGAACATACTGTTTCTGTGGGTGGTGAAATACTGCCTCACGAAACGATGATTGTTCAATATTCTTTTAACACCTCTAATGGTGGCCATTTTGATGACAATATTTTCATATAATAAATATGTATTATGTTTATGTTTTCCTTATGCTTCTGTATTTCTCATTTATGGCATACTTTATGATTTCCATTATGGGTAAATGCGATAATTTCATTTTAGGAAGTGCGGACTACCGCCCCCTCAAAGTGATTTGAATCGTTAATGCCATATGTGGGATGTATAAAGGATGGAGTAAATGATATTTTATATGATATTATAATGGAATTATAATACAACTTTATACTATTATGATTTCATTCCATTAAATACAAAATAGAAATGAATGTAGCGGTCATGCGTACGTACGGCTTATCGTCTCCATGAACGGTGCATTTCATTTCTTACCTCTAAATGTTATGTAATTTTATAAATGAATGTATATACTGGATATATATTATATATATGATATCTACATCATGAATATAATTATGGATATAATGGATATTTCACCACATGAACCACATGTAATTATAAGAAGTTTATTTTTGACTCAAGTACCTAAGATCGACAAAACGACCGTTATAAACATAAATAATTACGTAATGTTCATGACATGGTAATAAGTGATATAAAAGGAATAATGAACTTGAAAAAGGTTCTTAAGAAGGTAGAGATTAACTCTAGTTTATTATTCAGGAGATCAAAGAACGGTCGAGTCAAGTCGGACACGAGGTAAGGGAACTTCTTAACCCAATTTCCATTCTTTGGGTTAATCTCCTACTTTCAAATTATGTCATGATATTATTTTGTCCTTTCTTGTATTTTTACTTTCATTATGTTTACTTATAGTGAATACACCTAATAGATCTATTTTATTTAAAAAAATGATCTTTGTAAGGGACTTTGTCTGAATCTCCTTTCATTGAGGTATACTTTTTTTTAAACACAACGTACTTTTATACGGTGTATAAACCCCTTTGACTTTTACGTTTATTCAAAAGGAATCTTTTTATACGAAGTGTTTTACTAAACGACAAAAAGGAATATTTTTCTTATCGTACGTATGCTGCGACAATGACTTCTCTGCCGCCGTGACCATTATTTGAGTTTCGGCTTCCTCTACAAGCCTTAACATTTTTTAAAAATGAAAAATAAATATCAAGTTTTAATTTTCTTTTATTTTGGTATTGAAAATGGTTTTGAAAGTGTTTTTATTATATCAATGTGTTGTATTGATATCTTATTATTGAAATGTGTAAATTTTGTGTTTCCATTATGCATATTTTATGTGATATGATTATGTTATGGTTTATGATATGTTTAAACCTGTTCATATGAGGAATGCATTGGACTTAATAAGTGACGGGTGGAGCCCGCTATATCTCCTCGATGCATCGGTAGGTCTCATGCGACAAACTAGTGTCTTGGCACGAGGCCTTGACAAAATCTTATTTGTAGTCTTGGCACGAGGCCTTGGCTACGTGGTTATGATAGTCTGGCATTATGCATTCCATCATTATGAAAGTGGTTATTGATATTTCATGTGATTATTCGACCAGTAGAATATCCATGTGAATAAGTAAATGGAATTATCTCATTTTACTTTTGCCATATTATGTTTAAGTTCATGTTTAAAAGGATTTTTTTTAGTTATACATTGCCTTAAATGTTAATGTTTATTTATGAAAGCTTTCGCAATATTATTATCCTTACTGGGAATCTGAGCTCACCCCTTTCAATGTTTTAATATTTTCCAGGATGTGAAGAAGTATTTTATGAATGACCTGCAGGGATAGTCAGAAGAGGATATAAGGGTGGACTATGAAGACTTTGTTATTAGTTTTTCTCTTTATGATGTAATGTAACATTTATGAATGTATCTAGTGTTTCCAAGGCTACTAAACTAATCGGTCTTTCGAGACTTGATCTTTTGTGATCATGCCAATGTTATGAAGTAATGCACCGACTCTGGGTAGCTGGGGTCGGGGCGTTACAGTTGGTATCAGAGGCAGTTTAGTACTAACCTTGGAAGCTAGATTTAGATAAACTCTGATTAGAGCACATAGCCCAAAGATAGACTTTAAGGATTAGTATAGAAGAACATCCTAGAATTTTGGTATTATAGTGATTTTGTGAGTTTTCCGAGAAATACATCCCTATTTGGATATGAGCAGGTAGAGGCATCTCTGGCACAGATGTACCTAGGGGTAAAACCTGAAAACACCGCTTTGAGCTAGACTCGAACGAGAACTGGTGCACAATAATGGTCCTTGCTGCACTCTTGGTTACGACACTCCCGAGGGATATGCTTAGGATAATTCTCGTTTTCTTTATAAACCACTATGAAGGGTTATGAGTATATACTTCTTCAAAGAAAACATTTTTATGATTATGTATTATGTCCATAAATAGTTCAATTTATGTTAAGTATTTTACAAGTATGGAATTATGTATTTTGATTCATAAACTAATCTAGTTTATCCCATTGTTTAGAAATGGTGCCTAGTGGAATGAATGGAAGCTGTATCAATGCACGCACTCCGTGTAGGGATTGCCCTCCTGCTCAAGATAATTATTGTGGATTTGGAGATACAACTGGTGATGATCAAATTATTACCATACTGGGACAACTCACTCAGGTTATGAATAATAACCTTACTCGTATGGATCACCCTGATCCACAACGTGGAGGATCAATGTTAGACCGCTTCATGAGGAAACAACCACAAACATTTAATGGGGGTACAAATCCATTTGTATCTGAGCAATGGATAAACTCCTTAGAGAAAATATTCCATGCCTTGGGGAGTAGTGAAAGGGAAAAGGTTATCATGGCAGTCTACCGCCTCACTGGAGATGCTGATCAATGGTGGTCATTGATTCAAAACACAAAGAAAGATGATGAAGTATCAAATATGGAATGGAGGTAGTTCAAAGATCTTTTCATAGAAAAATACTATCCTCACGACCATCGAGCAGATATGGAAAGACAATTTTTGAGTTTGTGACAAAAGGAGGATGACAATGTCGCAAAGTATGAGGCTAACTTTACAAGGTTAGCAAGGCATGCTGCATATTATATACGTAAACCAATAAGTAATATTGATCATTTCTTTGATGGGTTAAAACCATTTCTCCTTCGAGATTTAGTCTCACAAACCTTCTCGTCATACGAAGATATTGTATCGTGTGCTATCAAGACGGAAAAGGAATTCTATAAGTGTTATGACAACAAAGTAAAGCAAGAGAAGAAGAGAACGGTGGAACAAGAGACTGATAAAGGGAAAAAGGGAAAGAATGATTTTCCATTATGTGATAATTTTGGGAAGAATCACCAAGGTACTTTCCTAAAAGGAATGGGAGTTTGTTATAAATGTGGATAAAAAGGTCACCAGGTGCGTGATTGCAAGGGAAAGAAAGAGGCTATCAATGTTGAATGCTACAATTGTAGAGAAATGGGGCATTATGCAAATGAATGTCCTAAGAGTCAGGGAAACTTACCTCAGAAAATGCCAAGGGATCAAGGATAATCTTATGTTGTTACTACAGTTGAAGCGGAATAATTAATGTATTGGTGCTTTAGGACTCATGGATTATATTCTGGTTATTCGAATAATGTGATATATATATATATAAGGATTGTACTGCAGTACTTGTTGATTTCATAAAGGTTTTAATATGATGAAGGTAATCATATTTTAAGTATGTGACAATAATAGAATCATTACTTTGTTTGGGGAATCTGATGTTACAATTGATTTTGGAATTTATAGACCTTTTAGAAAAAGTCTGGACAGAGGTATTTTGGATAACTATATAGGTTGGAATGGATTAAGTTGAACCTTGGATAGTATTGTTTAAGGTTAAAACATTTATGAAGATTATTTTTCAAATATTATAATACTATAGTTTTAGGAAAAGGACAACCTGCAGGGTGGGGCATAACCCGTCGCGTCGGACAAAGCTGCAGGAATCGAACCCACAACCATAGTGCGACAGACCTTTATTACCTACCACTAGCCTACAGGAAGTCCCTGGTTATTACAAAATAGTTTTACTAATCTAAATGGTATGTGTTAATATTTGGAACCTTTTACAATTAAGATAAATAGAACATTTTTGAGTTCTATTACCTTTTAGAGAGAAAGATGGGTTTGTGGTAAACATTTATTAAAGAATGAAAGTCTACATGACAAGTATGTATATTCCCTTACATTCTTTGTAAATCTCCTAAATAAATTCCTCACCTTTATAAAAGGTAACTTAAAACAAAAATGTTGTCAGTTAACTTTTCCAACTGGGGATTCAATGACCGTTTAACCAATCACAAGTTTGTGATTTTATTATGGTTAACTTTCTCCTAATCCATTTTTCTACAACTCTCCATCAGACCATGATGGTTTGTTTTTCTTCCATATCCATATTTTCATATAATCCTATTATGGGCTATCTCGGGTGACCTTTGTACTTATCTTTCTTTCTTTTAAAGTTATATATTTATTAACGTTATTTCTGATGTGGGTTTCCACAAAGGTATTTTTTATTTTCAACCTTTTATTTTCAAAGAAAAATTTCAAATTGCGAGGACGCAATTTATTGAAGGAGGGGAGAAGGTAACACCCTAAGCTTCCACGATACGCCTCTCTTTCAATAATGCAATAGCTTGCATTGTACGCAAGTTCGAGTTCTAAAACACCACAACTAATCAAAGTAGCCGTTATGAATAGTAATAACCACCTTTTAAAATTATAGAAATTTTATATTTCAAAATGGACTTCATTTTTTTATTCGTAATATCGAAATTATCCAAAGTTGAATTTTTTGTACTTCTCTAAGAACTTCCAATTTTTTTATGAATAGTGAAAAATACTTTAAACAACTTTTTAGTCAAAATAATTTATAGGGATAAGTTATACTATTGAGTGGTTTTAAAGTATAATTAGAATATATTTTTATCATTTTATACAATGGTGTTCATTAGAATTAATTTCACTTTGAAATTGGACATAAACAATTGTCAATCTTTTGATATATATTGTTTCTTAAAAACACGCTATTTGTTGTGACAGCGGGAATTAATTATAAAATTAATTAATTCAACTTATATGTTTGTAATTTTGTAAAATAGAAATAATTTTTGAATTCAGAATATCAATTATATCTTAGGGTGAAATTTTGGCGTTGTTCTGAAAAACATCAATTTTTTATGAATAGTGAAACCACTAAGTGGTACTTATAAAAACTGATTTTTCTTTTAAATGAAATTGTACCACTTCTATGTTTTGAATTTCAAAAATCCGATATACATGGTTTTCATTAAGAAGTAAAATGTGGTTCAATAAGATTAAAATATTTTTTTGGTGAATAGTAACTTTTATGTTCTTAATCGCGATTAGAGGTAATTAGTGTAGTTTAAGGTAAAAAAATGTTTTAATAATATGAGATGAGCTTGACACATGTCCTACCCTCATTGGATGTGTCATGGCCGACCAATACAATCCATGGGTTAACTTAAGGACCCCATGGAGCCACTTTAGTTGGAAAATGACATAAATACCTTTTATTTAATGTTAAAGTAAAAAATGACACAAACATGAAATTTTTTACTAAAACAATTTTTAAATAGGGTTATAGAAGTCATATTTTTGACTATAAAAATTCATTAGAAAGATAAAAAGAGTTCCTACATCATGATATTTTTTTTTATAATTTTTAGACATTAAATAAATATAATTATTTATGACACCATGATGATGTAGCGATTACATCATTAATTAACGATTTAAATAAAATGAAAAGATAATGTAAAATACAAGGCTTACACTTGTCCAAATCCCATTGTATGGGTAGATTTCGAACCCTTATCACCTTAGCCTTTAATTATAGATGTTTGGGACCTTTATAATCCGAAAAGAATTGTATAATAAAGTAATATTTCATTACATTCCAAGAGTGCCCCTCCTCTCCACTTATAAAAGGCCCCCACCTCTACCACCGTACTCACACTTTCAAAGCCTTTTGGCGCGGCCAACCTCTGCCCAAATACTCTCCCAACTTCCCTAACTTAATCTTATTAGCCTCACATTTGGCATAAGTCTTCCCAAGAAAACCTTTGGCTAAAATCAAAAAGAGTTACCCAATTTTAAGGTAATGTCTTCTCTAATGTTGTTTTGTTTTATTTTGCTTCTCCAACCCCTTAAACTATTTTTATTCCTTTATTTTGTAACAAAACCAGTATCTAAAATATACTAGGATATTTTTATGATAATTATTTGGTTTACACTTACACACAACTTCGTCTAATGGTTAAAGAACATACTGTTTCTGTGGGTGGTGAAATACTGCCTCACGAAACGATGATTGTTCAATATTCTTTTAACACCTCTAATGGTGGCCATTTTGATGACACTATTTTCATATATGATATATATATTATGTTTATGTTTTCATTATGCTTCTTTATTTCTCATTTATGTCATACTTTATGATTTCCATTATGGGTAAACGCGATAATTTCATTTTAGGAAGTGCGGACTACCGCCCCCTCAAAGTGATTTGAATCGTTAATTCCATATGTGGGATGTATAAAGGATGGAGTAAATGATATTTTATATGATATTATACTGGAATTATAATACACTTTTATACTATTATTATTTCATTCCATTAAATACGAAATAGAAATGAAAGTAGCGTTCATGCGTACGTACGGCTTACCGTCTCCATGAACAGTGCATTTCATTTCTTACCTCTAAATGTTATGTAATATTATAAATGAATGTATATACTGGATATATATTATATATATGATATCTACATCATGAATATAATTCTGGATATAATGGATATTTCACCACATGAACAACTTGTAATTATAAGAAGTTTATTTTTTACTCAAGTACCTAAGATCGACAAAACGACCATTATAAACATAAATAATTACATAATGTTCATGAAATGGTAATAAGTGATATAAAAGGAATAAAGAACTTGAAAAAGGTTCTTAAGAAGGTAGATATTAACTCTAGTTTATTATTCAGGAGATCAAAGAACGGTCGAGTCAAGTCGGACACGAGGTAAGGGAACTTCTTAACCCAATTTCCATTATTTGGGTTAATATCCTACTTTCAAATTATGTCATGATATTATTTTGTCCTATCTTGTATTTGTACATTCATTATGTGTACTTATAGTGAATACACCTAATATATCTATTTTATTTTAAAAAAATGATCTTTGTAAGGGACTTCGTCTCAATCTCCTTTCAATGAGGCATACTTTTTTTTAAACACAACGTACTTTTATACGGTGTATAAACCCCTTTGAATTTTACGTTTATTCAAAAGGAATCTTTTTATATGAAGTGTTTTACTAAATGAAATAAAGGAATGTTTTTCTTGTCATACGTATGCGGCGGCAATGACTTCTCTGCCACCGTGACCATTATTTGAGTTTCGGCTTCCTCTACAAGCCTTAACATTTTTTAAAAATGAAAAATAAATATCAAGTTTTAATTTTCTTTTATTTTGGAATTGAAAATGGTTTTGAAAGTGTTTTTATTATATCAATGTGTTGTATTGATATCTTGTGATTGAAATGTGGAAATTTTATGTTTCCTTTATGCATATATTATGTGATATGATTATGTTATGGTTTATGATATGTTTAAACCTGTTCATATGAGGAATGCATTGGACTTAATAAGTGACGGGTGTAGCCCGCTATAGCTCCTCGATGCATCGGTAGGCCTCATGAGACAAACTAGTGTCTTGGCCCGAGGCCTTGACAAAATCTTATTTTTAGTCTTGGCACGAGGCCTTGGCTACGTGGTTATGATAGTCTGGCATTATGCATTCCATCATTATGAAAGTGGTTATTGATATTTCATGTGATTATTCGACGAGTAGAATATCCATGTGAATAAGTAAATGGAATTATCTCATTTTACATTTGCCATATTATGTTGAAGTTCATGTTTAAAAGGCTTTTGTTTTAGTTATACATTTCCTTAAATATTAATGTTTATTTATGAAAGCTTTTGCAATATTATTATCCATACTGAGCATCTGATCTCACCCCTTTCAATGTTTTAATATTTTCCAGGATGTGAAGAAGTATTTTATGAATGACCTATAGGGATAGTCAGGAGTGGATATGAGGGTGGACTATGAAGACTTTGTTATTAGTTTTTCCCTTTATGATGTAATGTAACATTTATGAATGTATCTAGTGTTTCCAAGGCTACTAAACTAATCAGTCTTTCGAGACTTGATCTTTTGTGATCATGCCAATGTTACGAAGTAACGCACCGACTCTGGGTAGCTGGGGTCGGGGCGTTACAATAGTATTCACATTAACATCCTTCATCACTTTTTCAGCCCCTTGAAATATTCAATTTTCTATGATCATTGAAAAGTTAATAGACCAATATTATCGATATCATCTATCATGAATATGTACATTTCCTAAACCGTGTACCATTTTTCATATGGGGTTTACATGGAAATTTATTTTTTTATTTTTTGGAAATATTTATAAATATATATCATATACTCTATGTGTATATTTTACAAGGAACATTACTAAATCAATTATTCAATATATTAAGAATTATTTAGATAGGTACGAAAAGGGTGGGGGCTAGTTATTGATATCTCCTCAATTCAGTAGTAGTCCCAAGGAATGATTCCATAGGATAGAAACCTTATATTTTTTTACCTGATATGAATATTTATATTGTGAACAGTTTTGATTGTAATGGTTATATGTACCTTTGAATCAGGGCATCAAATTATTAATAATTTCACTTCTTTTGTTTCAGTTATTTTTCAGCATTGAAAATTTTTATTTTCCAATATATAGATGCAATTTTGTTTTAGTTCATTAATTAGGTGTAATTTTTTTCAATTTTTTACATATTTATATTTATTATTCCTTATTTAATTATTTTAATGTGTTTTTTCCAATTATTACATTGGAATTGTTTTTATTCACTTACTTCTTAGTTAGTTGATTACAAGATTATTCTGTTTAGTTATTAACCATGAAATAATAATTAGTGTCTTTAATTCATTATTTATTCTAATATACATTACTCATATGGATCATTTGGAATCTCCCTTATTTGGTTTCCTTTCCCCAATAACCAAATATGTATACTATGAATGATATTAGAGGGCACACATGATAGAATATAGTTATCATCGAAAGAAAAAAAATCATGTTTTAATTAGTGTTTTCATTTGTAAAACTAGACTCATATATGTTTCTAGTTTACAAATACTAATAAAATAATAATCCCTTTAGTGTTTCATTCCTTATAATCATAAAAATTTAATGCTTGTAAAAAAAATACATCTTAATCCTTGGGTTCAGTGCACTAACATTGGAATCAAAGAATTTTTAACAAAAACCATGGTAAATGGATTTAGAAGAAACAAATTAGATGACATTGTCCTAATGTTGTATTTGAGGATATGTATGCAATAACATCCTAAAGATTTGGTTAGATATAGATTATTTTATTTTCCTAGAAATACATACATCTATAGATACTTTTAGTAGGCGTGCGTCTATTATAAATTTTCTAGGGGTAACAGCTCTGATAAGGATGGTCAGGCTAGACATGGGGTATCCTACTACACAACAATGGACCTTACTTCTCACCTAGATTAACACTCTCATGGGACATTATTATGATATTTACAATTCAATTTATAATAAATTATTAATTATTTTGAAAATTAATGTCCTAGGGAAAACCTAAGGTGTTTTTGGTTGAAGAAAAGGTATCATAATTTAGAAATACTATAACAGATATTATGAGTAAAAAATATACCAAAGAAGCTTGTATATGGAAATAAATATATTAAGTATTTATGTATTAGAATTATGTTGAAAACTGTATGATAATTTATTAATAATTCTCAATGATCAATATCATATTTAGTTTCAAAATTATTTTAACATGGTTTTAAAAAAGGATAACCTATATAGAGGTTGACATATAATCTTGTCCAGCAAGGTTAGAGGTCTTGAACCAATTACTGAATGACAATAAGCGTTTGGGGCCAACCACTTAACTATGTAATGTCTTTATTAACATGTCATTGTTTTTAGATGAACAATTTACGGATTTAACATTAATGGAGAATAAGTGGAGTTTATTATAGGGTTTAATGAATAACGATTGATACAAAATGGATTTGGAGAGTATATAGAGACAAATTTAATGACATTTCAACCTTTTATGGGACTTATGATCTGTTAAATGTATATTTTAGTGCTTTAGGGATCAATGTTAATTTTTTAATACCCATTTCTTGAAATAAGGTATGGATTATAATTGACTGAAGCATAACCAGTGGTTAAAATTTCATTTATTTAAAATTGTAATGTTACTATATTTCTAATCACATAGCTAATAAAAATAATTTACCATCATTAGGATAATGAATTAGAAAAGAAATTATTCCCTAAGAACTTGATTTATGTTGAATTGATGTTCTACTAAATAATACGATATTTTTGGGTTTTAGGACTTTAATATTCCATTAATAATTTAATTATATCCTATTGATGACTACAATTAATGAATATAAATATTTATGGTTTTCATTCTAGTGTATATCTTAAGATGATGTTAATGTTCTAATACTTTGAGACATACTTATATGTTATTCCATCAACCCTTGTACATACAATTCATTATTTTCTAGAGGATTTATTATGAATTAGTATCAAATCACAAGATATCAAACCTAAGAAATATCAAACAATATAACTCTGAGATTGGGTTTAAATTATGATGAAATAATTTAATATTGGTTGGGAGAATATAATGACATGAAGTTATAATTTTGGAACATTTTATTTATTTTAATTAAATATATATATATATATTCTAGAATAAATAAATTATTTTGGATATTCATAAACTAGATTTTATAATCCAGATATAAGAAAAAACCCAATATTACATGTAAAAATATATATTTTTATCAAGGCACTTTTACAACCTTTTAGTGGTGAACTTATTTGAACCCCAATTTTTTAAGTTCTGTATTAGTAATATGTCAAAATAAACATTATATTTATTATAAAAACCAAAATATTATGTTTGGGTGATTTGATTTGTATTTGGCTGTGCAGTTTCATTTTTTAATGAATTGTGAAAAATATTGAATTTTAATTCAAAATTTATTTGTCATCGTATTTATTTAAAAGGGTAAATAATAATTTAAAATATTTTCAAAATTTAAATAGATAATGATTTTCTGTTGATCTAATATAGTTCATATTAATCAATTTCATATCAAAATTTTATATAATAACATAGTTAACTTTTGGATGATTATTCCAAAAAAAAACAATATTGTCATCCAACAGGCAGTATGAAATTTATATGAATTTATACCTATTATTTTTTTAGAATTTGGAAAAATGGATTACATATTTTGGATCATAATAATTTATAATGTCAAAAAAATGGCCATCTTAGTTCTTTATCATCAATATTTGTGATTGAGATTAACATTAAGTACAATTATATTGAAAATTATTATAACAATAAGGGACTAAACATTAATCTTAAGGGCCAAAATAACATAGAGACTTTACCAAAATCTATTAGCTATCCATATTTCAATCCTATCCTCCCTTGAATCCAATTTGGTTGATTATTTGATCCACTTGAAATTGAAAAAACATTGATGGAATTCCCTTTTAATAAATCTAAAAGTTTACCACTGCTCCACTACAATAAAATGGTACTCAAGCCTCCCATATCCTCACACCAATTGAGACATGTTTTCCCATCCAATATCTACCAAAATTTCTCATCAAAAAATTTCCCCTAATCCTATATTACTCTTATTGGGATGAAATCAATCAATGTAATACCTTTGGTGATAACCATAAGTTGTTACCTGAATAAGTAGTAACCTCCTCCATCAAGCTCCTCTGATTTATTTCCATTATCTAGCAACTCAAATTTCCTTATTCTATTATTATATAACACTGCCAATATTTAATGCATACTTATTTGTTTTTTTGTTAAGGGTTCATCCTAAACTTACACACCCATCCATAGAATGTGTAATATACATGCCATTTTTTGTATGGAGAACTAATGCCTCATGAAATGAAGTTGTTCATTTTTTTAATTTACCAAATATTATGTAGAACCCCCAATATCTAGTAGGTAACCCTTTCATTATGATTTTTATATATTTAATTTTCATGAGAGATGTATTTGAGTATATGTAAAACATTTGAAGTTTTTTGGTGGGATTTTTTTAAGGGTGCACGGGTGGTGCATGGTATTGGAAAACCATGGAACACCTAAAGAAAACATTACACCCTGAAAAAAGAGATGATTTAAAGGAACATGTGTAGAACATGTCTTTCCAAAAATGTGAAACAACCAATAAAAAATCTTGAAAAATTATAATATGATATTTGGAATGGATGACTCACTGTTTGGAAAATGGGCGAGCCAACCATGTGAGTTTTATCATTGAGGAAGTTGCTAGATAATGGTTAGCACATGATTTTCCTAACTCGACAAAAAACCATACATGAGATAAAATTGAGAATTTAAAATTGTGGATCTCCCACATTTTAGCTCTATGTCCATATTTTGTCCTATTATAAGACCCAAAATAGAGATTCTATCCACCAAATGGATAACGATTCTTCTCTAATCGATCTGGGGTTGATCTAGCTATTACTCTTTGTGATTTGAAGCTATAATCTCTGGGAAAGTTTTAATTTCATTATTTTTCATGGTAGTTTTTCTAAGATAAACATATCTATATTTCTAGGTTATTATACCTACTTCTTCTATTGATATATCTATGATATTTTATTCCATATATTTTTATATTTGGCATTTTGATGATATAGGATCTGATCTATGCCATGATTTTGGAGATTCAACCATGTTCCGTGGAAGTTTTCCATAAAGATCATTATTTTCTCAATAGTTTTAAATGTAGTTTGAATTCAACTAAAATCCTTTATTTATAACATAATCTTTTATTTTCATATTGATTATTTTGACTGAATGGGGATTTGGAATTGATGTGAATTTCTTTTAGGAACCCCTATTTAGTGAACGTTTATAGAATCATGGAAATTAGGTGTTTTGGGTAACATGAAATTGGTAACGTGATTTTAGAATGATGATTTGAAAAGGAATCATTGGTTTGGTGAAAGAAAAACTTTATTCAATAATTTTTTTTGTCTTTTTGAAATGGGTAGTTTAAAATGTTTTAAAAAAAACTCTTTTATTAAAACTGTTTAATTGGTTGTTTTGTTATTGGGGTTTGGAATAATTGTTGTGTGTGGTCATGTTAATTTTCTATGGATAAGGAAATAGAGTCTCCCACATCCTTAGTGGGATGGATACGGGCTAGGGATATTCCATAAAAAATGGTTCCTCAGGGGATGTCATAGTAAATTGATGACTCAGCAGTCACAAGTATAAGATGGAATAGGTTACATAAATAGTAGGATGTGTGTATATGTAGAATGTAATGTTTAATGAATAAACAGTACTTGGAAATGGATTAAATTTGTTGTTTTTCTGGTTTCCATAAAAACGGGTTTTTAAAAAATGTATTTTATATGGAAATTGTTTTAAATTATGATATAAATTGTATTACATAGATTGTTTCATATGAATGTGGTTACAGCTGATATCATAACACCTTGTCTAGGTAAATCATTGGGGGAATATCTGGTATGTTTTATTTCCCATCGATGTCGTGGAACATTGGTGATTTTATAGATGCTAGTTATTAGTACATCTGAAATGTTAATGTATCACACATCTATAGTCATACTTACTAATCCATGGGTGTTTTTTAATGGAGCATAACGAATGATTGAACATGGAGTTTTGGATGTCTTTGAGTGTTTTTGCCCTTTTAGACTTCAACTATTTACAATGATGTTTTATATTCATTATCAACATTACCAATGTGGTGTAATTTTTTTATATACATTGAATTGGATTGAGTATTACTAATTTTATATCATGTATCATGTTGTTGCTTATTTTGTTCTGTTATGTCACTTGTATGTCTTGGAGTTGAATTCATTCTACCCAATTTTTTGAGATAATATTTTAGAAAGGAATAGGATTGTTGGGTCAAAAAATGTAGAGAATAAAAATACATATCTTCAATTTTAATGATGAACATAAAATTATAAGGTTGTTGGCTACAATTTTACTTTGGATACTCATATAGATTGAAATGTCATTTTCATGGGTTTATCCAATGAAATTATCATGACTTGTAATATATAAATTATTTTCTGATAGGAATGCATATTTCAATTTGAGTAATGATTTGGTGTAATGAAATTATTTGAGGAAAATGATGAACTAGTTTTAAAATGGATGGTTTTGAAAAAAAAATTATTACAATATTTTGAAAATGGTTTTTGTATCAAAATAATGTTATATTTTTCAGAAATGGATGAACATGGAAACTGGTTGATTTTGAAAATCCCTTATTTGGCAGTATAATCTGGTAGAATTTGAAATATAAAGACATATTTTCATAGATAGGTAGACATATGATGGTTGATTTATCTCTCAAAAATGAAACCCGACAGATTTTATAGTAACCAGTTTGATGAATACAATGATACTGTGTTCTCAATTGAGCCATAGATGAAGAAATAAATAAATCAGTGTTGTGATGAAGCATTTGAGAATGTATATAGTGCGAACATGGGGGGAAATATGAGATCAGTGTGTCACTACATCTAGTTATAGAAGATTATTCCACCCATAATTAGGGGTTATTCTAAATAATAAATGGTGTATGTTTTGAAAAATATGATGACTAATATCATTCATTTCAACACCACACCAACATAGTTTAAAGTAAGGATGAAAATGTATATGATTAAAGTTATTTAACACCAGTTGTGGGGTTTGTTTTTTCAAGATAAATAATATCAGGGCCTTTCAATGGTGTATTTTGATGAATTGATTAATAAAAAAAATTGATCCTCATACATTCATAATTACACGAATAGTGGATTTCTTTAGCTTAAAGATGGAGAGCCTTATAGGGACTGAGTGTGTAGTTAAATTAATGAATTTAGTCTTATTTTCACATGATGTTTTCATTATTGCATCTTTTATGGCACATTTCTTTGAATCATAGAGGTGGAATGATATTTTCATGAATAGTTTTATGTTTTTTAAAACCTATTATAAAGAGATGGTCAATAGAGGTAAGGTAGATGAAATGGACACCTTAAGAGATACTAATAGAGGGATTATGCTAATACCTATTGTAATCATGGGGGACACTAATTATGGGAGGAAGTGGAATAAAGATACCTATTACTAGGATGGGAGTATATCTCATAAAAAATGTTTTGATACATGAATATTCATACCAAAAAAGTAAATGCCTATTTTTTCAAAGTGGTTCATTCAAGACACTTCTCTTCTATTCAAAATGTTGTATCCTTTGATTGTAATAGGGTTTCAAATTTATCGTTATCAATAGAAAAATGCTATCCATGGGGATTCAAGGAATACCATAACTTCTCAATAAGGGAAATCTCAACAATGAAATTGAGAACATGGGCCACTGACAAAACAATTATAAGGAGATGAAAATGTTATTGTAGATGATATATTTAGACCATCTATGTTGAGAGTTTCTATTCTTTTTAATTCTACACTTAGGCATTCTTTGTTTGATTTATGAACTTCCAATTTATTTATTTCTTCTTTTATTATTGAATCACTGATTTTAAATGATGAGATGAAAAATTCTATTATAAAATAATAAAATATTCTTAGTCAAAAATAATGTCTTGTTTTTTGAGTAGATAATGTTCAATAAATATTGAGGGAGCTGTGTTGATATTTTATATCACAATTCCTGAGACTGATTTCAACGATATAATATGCAGTCTGTATTGGTTGGCAATGTTCAAGGATCACATTTAATGTTATACACAAAGAGTTTGTTTTAAAATTGAGGATGAAGTATAGCCTCTTTTTCGAGGAGTTCTGTGTTTAAAGGCTCATGAAATGGGATTATTCACACTGGTTGTTAGAATAATCTCAAACTAGTTGGCAGTGATGTATTTTTAATAGTTTTATGTGATTAAGAACAATTGTATTCTTGTATTGGTGGATTCATTTCCAAATGTGTTTCCTAAAAATGTAGTATGGCTTCCACCATTGAGAGAATTAGAGTTTATAATTTATCTTCTTCCAGGGACCATTCCAATATCTTTTACATATTATAAAATTGAACAAACCAAATACATGTATTTTCTGGTGTGGTTGAAATAAATGAAAAAAAGGGTTCATTTTGTCTAGCATGTCTCAATGGGTAGTACAGATATTATTTTAGAAAAGGAAGATGAAACTATTTTACTATGTGATGATTATTGTAAACATCACCAATTTATGACAATGAACATTTATCCACATCCATGAATTTATTATCTATTCAATAAATTTAAGGGAGATCATTGGTTCTCAATAATTGACTTGATATTAGAATATATCAAATTGTGGTTGGGAAAAGAGGATATTAATAAAATTTATTTCAAAAGTAGAGACTACTATTATTAATATGTTGTTATTATATAAATTTTAATGAACATACTAGGGGTATTTATAAAATTGATTAATCGGATATTTGATTCATATCTAGATTCATTTCTCGTGGGGTTTTTGGATGAGATATTGGTGTATTCAAGGACAAGGGTTGAGCATGAACAACAATTGGTGATATTGTTTGGAATGATGAGGGATCATCAGTTGTATTCCAAATTATAAAATACATTTTTTGAATATAAGAGATAAATTTACAAAGAAATTTAATTACTATGAAAGTTATTTTTTATCAACAAAATATAGAGGATGTTATCTTATTGAATGTTCCAAAGAATGTAATCATGATACATAATTTTTTTTGCATGATTTGGTTATTAATGAATTTTTTTCATGATTTTTCAAGACAAGATTTTCCTACCATAGCTTTGGTAAAGAAGACTATTCCATTATAATGGAATACATAATTCTAGAATACATTTCAAGATCATAAACTTCACCTTACATCAGCACCAATCATGATTTTTTCAAAGTCAATAAAATGGTACGTGGTGTATTATAATGCATCAGGATATGGCTTAGGATGTGTTCTCATGGATGGATATCATGTTACTTTTAAATTAATTTAGTTATGAGTACATGATACAGGATACCCAACACATAAATTGGGGTTATCTTCTATAGTGATTTCCTTGAGGACATTCCATCATTGCCTATTTAGAATAAAATTTATAGTGTTTATGGATCATATGAGTTTGAATCGTATTTTATAATAAAGTTATTTTATCCATAGACAAATATTATGGATGGATTATCTCCAAATTGTTTCCTTTGACATGACGTATAAATCGTGAAAGGGTAATTCTGTGGTAGATGTATGGAGATGGAATTAATATGATTAGTTAAAAAATTATTTTGATTAGTGGTAGTTGATGTCACTAATAGTAGCCACGAACATGTAATGTGAAGAGTGAGGTGAATTTTTAGTCTTCTTCCTAGTTTTTTGGTTCTTTATTTGATGAATAATGAAAAATATGCATATATATATATATAATAAATAATGTGTGGCTATATGGTCAAAAATCAATGGCGGGGATACCATTGATGGAAGAATGGTAAACGAGAGTTTAGTTTAGTGGTCCAAATATTAGATAGTCATACCTATGTCCTTTTTATGAAAATTATTTTCATGATTAGAACTATTGAGGATAGTTTGTTCATTCCATAATAAATAATAATTAAATGTTGTTGAAAGCACAGTTTTTGTGGGTCTTATAAAAAGAAAGGGGGATGATTTTGTATAGACATGTTTAAATTTTCAGCATGTAAATGCAGAGAATCAGTGAACATTATTTATGTTACATTATTTTAATATTAATGTTTGTACATTAAAGAAAATAACAATGGATTTTGTATATATACCCCAAAATGGTTTAGAAACATGATTTGATATGGGTGATAATGTATCAAATCAAATGGTCAGATCATTTGATCCCTTATTGTAAATCCAAAATGTCAGTGGAATTTTCGAAGATCTATATCTGAAAATTGGTATTGAGTATTGATATACCAGAATCAATAGTATCAAATACTGAACTGAGGTTTAAATTTCATATCTAGATATCATTACTAGATTACCTTGGTACATAGTGGAATATGAGTATGATGTATCATCCTCGTAAGAATGTAAAATACAAAATGAGAATACATACATTGGAAGACATGTTGGGGTTTTTTTAATGGATTATGTTGGGTCTTGGGAAGATAACATTCCATTAGTGGTACTATCATATAACAAAAAGTATGAGACATAGATAAATATTTCCCCTTTTGAAGTATTTTATTAAGATCCATGTCATTCTCCACATTTTTTGTGGAAATTGGGGACTCTTCATTCAATAGGACAGGACATTACCAAGAGATATTGGAGTATATTTAGTTTGTCAAAAAACGGATGGTGACGACATAGAGTCATCAAAAATTGTACGTGGATCATCATAAACAATTTCATTCATTCAAGGAGAGTGATAATGTGTTCTTGGAGATGTCACCCAGGCCTGGACATCAATTTTTTTTGGAAGCATATTATTTTATCTCCTCGATACATATTCCATTTTGAGATTCTCAAAATCGTTATTGAGGTGGAATAATAGTTCGAATTTCTACCAACATTAAGATTGACACAAAATGTGTTTCATGTATACTAATTGTAAAAGTATCAACCTAATAATTTCAATGTTATTTGATGGATGGGTGGTGCACGAGATACCCAAACCATTCGTCCGCCAAGTAGAAACCATGCAACATGATAAAATGGTAATTGGAATGGATGGTGAATGGTTAGGAAACCATGCTATAAAATAATGTGAGGTTCATCTAGAAGTTCATGGATGAAAAATAGTTAGTGCACAATTTTCCTAACTGTGTTTTCAAATCCCAAGTAAATAAAGAATATAACCTTTTCATATTTATTAATATATGTGATTTAAATATTAATTTTACTTTGAAAGGGATGCTATGTTCGACGGAATATCTGATACTCCACAATATGTTTCATTGAAAACTTACATAGCACACAACGTTGAGTTATACTAGAAAATATTATTATAATATTATTATTTTAAATTGTAGTTAACACATAGTCATTATATTGGAGAGAATGATCAAAACTAACAATATTATGATTAAATATGTTTCATAAAGGTTTTTACATTTAGTAAATAAATTTTAGAAGCTTAAAATGAGATTGAATCTGATATTAAGCTTGAAACACTCTAATATTCTTTAAAAGGAGGTTTTACCGCCTTTTGATGGAGAACCATTTTTAAATTATGTTTTTTAAAATTTTATATGTTATATTTGGAAAAATAAATTATTTCTTAAAAATTTGGACATCAATATTTACATTGGATGAAATTTTGTTATTTTTTTATAATGTTCAATTTTCAATGAATAGTGAATAATACATTATTTTAATTCAAAACTGCCTTTCAATATAATTTATTTACATGGACAAATTATCATTTTAAAGGGGTTTAATATTTAATTATATTTTATTATTACCATTTAATAAATTTTGGGTAATTGGAAGTAATTTTACATTGAAATTGGTCATAAACAAGTGTCAATATTTTGATAGTTATTATTTCTTAAAAACACGCATTTTGTTTTGACAACGGGATTAATTTTAAATTAACTAACATAACATAAATGTTTTTAATTTGGTAAAATAGAAATTATTTTTAAATTATGAATATAAAATATATCTTAGGAATGATTTTTGTTATTTTTCTGAAAACCTTCAATTTTTGATGAATAGTTAAATCACTAAGTGTTAAAAAATTACTTTTTCATTTAAATGAAATTTTACATCTTCTATGAATTGAATTTTGAAAATCCGACATTCATGGTTGTTATCACTATATAAAATGTGGATCAATAAGATGGATATAATTTTCAGTCAATAGTAACTTTTGACTTTTATTTACCGCTGTAAAAGGTAAATAGGGTAATTCAAGGTAAAAATAATATTAAAATAACATAAAATTACCTTAACACATGTCTAAAATTATTGGATGAGTAATGGTCGACCAAGAATATCCTTGGGTAACAAGTTTGGCCTTTTAAAGTCATTTGGGTAAGATAATGACATTAATAATTTTTTATTTATAGTAAAAATAAAAATATCATATACATGTATTGTTTGGATAAAAAAATTAATGTTGGGTTATATAATTGTTATATTTTACTATAAATTTTAATTAGAAAGCAGAAATAATTTCTTACATCATTGCATTTTATTATAATTTCTATACATCAGATAAATAAAAATATTTAGGACACAATAATGATGTAGTGTTTACCTCATCAATGAATGATTGAAATAAAAAATATTATAATGATTAAAGCAATATCCAAAACCTATCCAAATCAAACTAGATGATTTTATTCAGAACATGGGTTAACTTATCTTTGATGTTAATTTGTTTTGGGCCATTAGAATAAAAAAAACTATATAATAAAAATAATATTTTCAGTCTTTATTAAAGATCCCCCCTATAAAAACACCTCCCCTCTATCCCATTACTCACAACTATCAATCCCCTTGGTTCTTCCAACATCTTCTTAAATAAGCTCTAAAGATCCCTCTATTCCACCTAGAATCTATCACTTAGGAAGAAGTCTCATTAAGACTTACCTGATTTAAAGGTAACGTCTTCTCTTTGGTTTTAGTATTTTATTTTTATAGCCCCCTAAACACTATTTATATATATTTTTATAACAACAACAGTATCTTGAATATACTATGTTGTTGTTATGAGAATAATATTAACTACACTAACACACACCTCCATCTAATGGGTAAATAAAATACTTAATTTGTGGACGATGAACTATTGCCTCACAAAATGGTAATTGTTCAATCTTCTCCAATCACGTATTATGGAGGTCATAAAGAGGGATATGTATTTACATGTGATATATATTATATTTATAGTGTCTCTATTATTCTGTATTTTTCATTTATATCATACATTTATGGTTCCATATTGGTTAAATACAATAATTTCATTTGAGGAAGTGCAGACTACCGCCCCTCAAAGTGATATGACTTGTTCATTCTATATGTGGAATGTATATTTGATAGAGTTACTTATATTATATATGATATTATAATGGAATTATAATATACATATGTATCATTATGTTTTCATTCCAATAAAATATGAAATAGAAATGAAAGGAGTGTTCATGTGTACGTACGACTTACAGTCTCCATGAATGGTGCATTTCTTTTCATTTCTCCCAATGTTATGTACTATTATAATTACATATATATACTGTATATACATGATATATGTTATATCAATATGATTAATATACTTATGAATATAATTTACTTTTGATTACAAGGACAACATGTAATTATAAGATGTTCATTTTTTATTCAGGTACCAAATTTCGATCAATCAACCAATATTAACTTAAATGATTTCATAATGTCTATAACATACGAATAAGTGATATAAAAGGAATAATAAACATAAAATAATAATTCAAGTAGAAAATAACTTTAGTTAAGAATTTATAAGATTAATGAACGAACGAGTCATGTCCGGCAAGATGTAAGGGGTTTCTTATCTAATTTTTAATATCATGAGATTTCCGTTTTCAACACCTATTTATTTCATGTTGTTTATTGTGTACCACCATTTGATATATATTATCATGATTAAATTTATATTCATGTAATTCATTGATTCATTTTTTGGTTATTAACATTTTGTCATACGACTAAATTGACTACAACGTGGAAAGGGGTTTTCCTCTCACTTATTATTCTGGTGAGATTCAGGCTTTTTTTTCCACTATTTTATTTTTCCTTGATGTATGTACTAACCATGATTATATTATATGTATAATATATTTTAATTTATGGTTATTTACATCTTAATTATATGATCCTTCTTTCATGTGGTGTATGTTTTTTATGTTACCAAATCAGTAAGGTATATTTTTAACCAAATTTCCATTACCAGGTTTAATCTTCTAATTCTTAATTATGTTATGCTATGATTATGTGTGAAATAAATTTCTATTTATTTATGTTTTAATATACACTATCCTTTGTATGTATATTCTTTTGATACACATCCCTCCATTGATAAATTCTATAGTTATCGATATGAAATTGATAAGAGTAATTTAAACTCAATTTCAATTCTTTGAGTTAAACATCCAAGTAATTGGTGTGGGTTTTACTAAAATATATTTTAATATTCTATGATTGATTTACATTTAATATCCAATAATATTGAGTGTGTTTATATTTTTCAATGATTATTATGTAATTCATTTATCCTTAATCTAAGGATATAGTTTTTATACAGGATTTCGTCTCAATTAACATTCCATTGAGATTGATTGTTGTTATGCACCAATTCACTCTTATGTATTGTATATAATGTCATTTGGAATATTATATCATGAATACCTTTAATCTCATGATCTTATAATGATCTGATTATATGTAATTTGTCAATTATTTTTTTTCGAGTGTCTCTCATTTTGTTAAAAACGTTTAACTAAAATATCATTTTAATTGTTTTTAATATTTATTATTATAAATATGTTACATTAATTTCTATGATTTATAAATGGTTTTTAGGATTTATTTATATTGAAATTAATGTTTCCAAATTATAATTCATTTAAATGTTTCAAAGGGGTATGTGACACTTTGATTAAAAATATCATTATTAAATGTTTTAAATGGTTTTTGAAAATGGTTGGATAATGAATGTATTATTTAAATATATTGAAATAATATATATTTATAGAAATGTGGAAATGAAATATTTCTTCTATGATTTTATTATGTTTTATGACTATTTTAGGGTTCTTCGTCATTGTTTACAAATACATGTGGTTCCGTGATAAACCATGGGCAAGTGAGCCTGAGATAGCTCTCCAATGTAATAGGTAACACGACGGAGGTAAACACTAAGGTATCTCCTTATAGAATTATGGAATATTATGTGATGGTTATTCCAAATGTAACTACTTAAATATCTATTAGTGCTACAATGTATGTTTGATATGGATGCCACAAGTTACCTTTATGATTTATTATTTCTATGTTTTATTCATAAATCTTATGATTTTAAGAGGTATGTTATGACTGAAAAGATATGATTTCATTGATTAGTATTTAATTATGTTTTAATGTTTACATTCCCTATTTTATAACACTTACTGAGATTTTTATGCACATCCCATGTTTTGAATTGATTTGTTTACAAGACTTAAAGACGAATATGGTCATGGATGGGATAATGGAAAAGTCATGCTATTTATAACATAGAACAAGACATTACTCTTTATTTAAGAGTATTTATTTTAGGAAAATGATGGAAATTGAGTGGAAGTGTCTACTTTGTAATTTTGGAGATGTAATGTAATAGTTATGGACTAATTCTCTAAAAATATAAACCTGAAAAGATCCTCAATGTGGATTATTACCTTAATTCATTATTATGTAATGTTTTATGGTTGGGTCATTATAGTTGGTGTCAAAGGTCTGTTTAGATAAATTTGGAGGTTATTGTGTCATTTAAGTATAAGTGATATAACCCTAATGGTTATCATATTATAAAAAGCCATAGTTATTATAGATAAATTGAATGAGTATAAGATAACATGAATATGTCTGTCATAGTATTTACCCTCTTCGGAATATATTATGTGTTGATTTTACTGATATTCTCACACTAAATTTTTTGGATTTAGTAAATGGGTGGATCTAGCAGGAACCAATGTAACAGTGGATGTGAAGAAATTTATGATGGTTTTTGGGATTAGCAACTAAATGAAATGGGAGTGGCAATGAGAACTCTTGTGGAAATTATAAACCAACTTTCTGGACTCATGATTGGCCACCTAAACCTTGGTTATTTTTATAAGGCATCTTATATGGGAGAAAAAATCTCGACAGAAGATCAAGTAATAATCATAAACATAACTATGTCAAAAAAACCTATGTTTCATGGATGTTGAATGAAACACATTGGAAAATGATTCAAAGGGACGGGAAGATTCTATAGATGTTGGAATGAAGGTCATAAAGCAAGAACTTTCCATGAAAAAAGGAAGAATCCAGTTGAATAAAGGAAAGAGAAATAAGTTCTTTCTTAGGGATCAATTGAATTTTTTAAATGTGGTGTGCATGGTCGTTATAAAAACAGATGTACTACGAAGATGTTTCGGGAATGTGATAACCATGATCATACCAATATATGTTTACCAATAACTAATGCCATTATGATTGAGCATGAAGAAACAAACAATGACCAATGAAAGTTATGGACTACTTCTTAGCATATGTTTTGATACTATTGAATCTTATGATATGATTCATGATATTGTTTGTATGAAAGAAGTATTTCAGAATAAGTTGCATAAGAATGGTTAATGGATCATGAAGAACATTGACGGAGTAAGAAGTCAACATATTAGGGATTCAATAGTTACATTATATTTTAAGATGATAACATGATTAAACGTAATAAGGCTCTTTTGATGATGGGATTACATTGGAAGACAATTTATAGTATGTATAACCATGAAGTTTGATATATGAAAATGTTATTCAGGGAATAAATATCTTTTCATTTTATGAGTAATGGTGGAATTTTATTTTGGAAGAATATTTGTTTTTATTATGGACATATGGTGATTTGGGTTATTTATGGAAATGATTAACCTATCATATAGAATATGTGATCTCGTTATTTACACTACTGTATGAGACTTTAAGAGTATTAGATTATATTTCTAGATAAATGTTAAGATTTATTGTGGAAGACTATGGGATTAAATATTTCTGAGTTTTGGGTTACAATCTTAGTTTGGGTGATATTGATGAATTTTAAGGACATCTGTTTATTGAATGGTATTTAATGATCTTTGGGTATGGTTTGTTTAATTTTGGGGATTAATAATATTATTTATTTTTAAAATGTATTATCCTTTTTGAAGATTATCTGATCTTCTACTAAATGTTTTGTCTTTGATTGATGTCTAAAGCCAGGTAAATAAATATTTCATCTTTTTTAGATTATCTAATACTCTATAATTTGATTATAGCACTTTTAATGTGACCATGTCATTTTGAATAATCATTGTTTGGAGAAAAGATGAGTTTGTGGTTGAAATTTAGTAATGGATGAATGTCTACATGAAAAGTAACTATGTTTCCTAATATTTTTGGTTAATCTTATAATAAAATTCATTAACATTATGAAATGTATCTTAAAAAAACATTGTTCGTTAACTTTTCCTACTAGGGAGTCAAAGGCCATTTAACCCATCACAAGTTTGTGATTTTATGGTTGTTAAATTTTTCTAATCATGTTTTCTACCACTCTCTATAAAACCTTGATGGTTTTTTCTTTTCCATAACCATGTTTTTTTACATGGAATTATAGTATGATCTACCATAAGTGACCTCTGTATTTATATTTTTTATATGATATTTTTATTGACTTATTTTTTGATGTGGGACTTTCAATGAAGTTTTCAAGCCCAATTAAAGAATTGTGAGGATGCAATTCACAAAATGTGGAAAGATGTAACATCCCAAGTAATAAAATAATACAACTTTTTCATATTTAACAATTTTTGTGAATTGAATATTAGTTTTACTTTAAAGGGGATTCTATTTTCGATGGAATACCTAATACGCAACCACAAGCTTCATTGAAAACATACGTAGCACACAACATTGAGTTATACAGGAAAATATTAATATAATATTATTATTTTAAATGGTAGTTAACTCTTAGCTTTTGAATTGATAGTAATGATAAAAACTAACGATATTAGGATTAAATATGTTTATTTACTGTTTTCAAATTTACCCAATAAATTTTAGAGGCTCAAAAATGAGTATGAATCCAATATTAAGCATAAAACACTCTAATATTGTTTAAAAGGTCATTTTACCACCTTTTAATGGAGAACACATTTTAAATCTACTTTTTATAAGTTATATATATTCTATTTTACTAAAAAACTTATTCATTAGAATAGGGACATCAGTATTTACTTTGGATGAAGTTTTTTTTATTTTTCTGATGATGAACATTTTTGAATGAAGAGTGTAAAATAATTTATTTTAATTCAAAACTGCCTTTTAATATAATTTATATATATGGTTAGATTATATTTTTAAATGGTTTTAAAGTTTAATTAGATTTTATTTTTACCATTTAATCCAATTTTGGTCATTGGAAGTAATTTCACATTGAAATTGGAGATTAGCAAGTGGAAATATTTTGATAGTTATTATTTCATGAAAACACGCGTTTTGTTTTGATAGTGGGAATTAATTTTAAAGTAATTAATGATACATCTATTTTTGAATTTGTAAAATAGACATAATTTTGGAATTTGGAATACCCAATATACCTTAGGCTTAATTTTTTGTATTTTCTTGGAAACCTTCAATTTTTGATGAATAGTGGAAACACTGAGTAGTAGTAAAAAAACCGACTTTTTCATGTAAATCAAATTTAACCACTTCTATGAATTAATTTTATAAAATCTTACATAAATTTTTGTTATCAGTATATAAAATGTGGTTCAATAAGATGAAAATAATTTTTGGTAAATAGTAACATTTGACTTTTATTTACCGTCGTTAAAGTTAAATAGGGTAATTCCAGGTAAAAATAATATTATAATAATATAAAATTACCTTAAAACGTGTAATAACCATATTGGATGAGTAATGGAAAATCATAATAATCCTTGGTTAAGAATTTTGGCCTTTGAATGCCATTTGGGTAAGATAATGACATTAATAACTTTTTATTTAATGTAAAAAAATAAAAATATCATAAACATGTTTTGTTTTGATAAAAAAAATTAACATTGGGTTATATAATAGGTAAATTTTACTATAAATATTCATTATAAATGAAAACTGATTTAATATATCATGGAATTTTTTTATAATTTTTAGATGTCAAAAAAAATATATTAGTTATGACACATTAATGATGCAGTGTTTACCTCATTAATGAATTATTTAAATAAATATTATTATAAACATTACAAAAATATCCAAAAACTGTTCAATTATTATTTGATTTTTTTATTTCAAAAAAGAGCCATCTTATCCTTGACTATAATAATTTTTGGACCTTTATAAACCGAAAATCATTATATAATAAAATAATATTTCCAATCTTTCCTAAAGAGCCCCTCCACCCCCTTATAAAAAGACTTCACCCCTAACCCATTATTCACACCACTAAAGCACCTTGGATCGTCTATCCTTTTCCAAAATAAGCTTTCAAAATCTATCACTTCCATCTATATGCCTTCCCTTATGAAGAAGGCATTTCAATAAATCCATTTGGTCAAAACCAAAGGGAGTTATGCAATTTAAAGGTAACATAGTCTCTTAAGATCGTTTAATTTATTTTACAAATCCAACCCCTAAAATTTTCTTTTTTTATTCATTTTATAAAAACACAAGTATATAAAATATAAAAGGTTTTTTTATGAGTTGAATTCAAACTACACTTACACGCACCTCCATCTAATGGGTAGAGAACATACTATTTCTATGGATGATAAACTACTGCCTCACGAAATGATGATTGTTCAGTCTTCTCCTATCACCTCTTATGGGGGTCATTAAGACAGAACTATATTTAAATGTGATATATATTATATATATATTGTCTCTATACATCTGTATTTTTCGTTTATATAATACCTTTATAATTTACATAATGGTTTATTATGATAATTTCATTTGAGGAAGTGCGGACTACTGGCCCGTCAATGTGATATGACACATTCATGCCATATCTGGAACACATAAAGGGTAGATTTACTCAAATTATATATGATATTATAATATAATTATAATATACTTATGTATAATTATGTTTTCCTTACATTAAAATACAAAATAGAAATGAATGTCGTGTTCATGCGTACGTACGGCTCACCGTCTCCATGAATAGTGAATTTCATTTCTTATCTCCAAATGTTATGTACTATAATAAATACAAAGATATATATTGTATTTATATGATATATATGATATATAAATAATGATTATCATTTTGGAGATAATTGAATTTTTACCACATGATCAACTTGTAATTATAAGAAGTTTATTTTGGACTCAAGTACCAAATATCGACCAGATGACCATTATTAACATAAATGATTGCATAATGCTTATAACATAGTAAAAGTGATATAAAAGGAATAATAAACATGAAAAGGGTTCTTCAGAGTGTATATATTAATTTATTTTATTATTCAGAAGATTAATGGATGAACGGGTCTAGTCAGACATGAGGTAAGGAGTTTCTTATTTAACTTTTAATTTCATGATTTTTCCATTGTTTGACACTTATTTATTGAATGTGGTGTATTATGTACTTATATATGTAATATATTATCATTATTCTATTAATATTTATGGTATTATATGATTCATTCGTTGGTTATTAACTTTTGGTCACATGACTTGATTTTTTACAACGTAGAAAGAGGTTTTCATCTCACTTTTATTCTATAGAAATTCATGCTTGGTTTTGCACTATTTTATTTTTTGTGGTGTATGTACTGCCCATGAGTGTATTATTGATATAATATAATTTAAATTATGTTTATTTATATCTTCATTCTATTGTCCTCATTTCATGTGGTGTATGTTTTGTATGTTATCAAATCAGTAAAGGAACTTTTTAACCCAATTTTCATTTATTGGGTTAATCTTCAAATTATTAATTATGGAATACTATAATTATGTATGGAATCACTAGTAATTTATTTATTTCGTAATTTACACTCCCCTTTGTGTGTATATTATTTTGATACACATAATAAATCCATTGATAAATTCACTATTCAATTATATGAATTTGATAAGAGTAATTTTAACTCAATTTCCATTCACTGAGTTAAAAAAACATGTCAATAGTGCTATTTTTACCAAAATATATGTGAATGTTATATGATTTATAAACAATTAAAATCCAATCATATTTAGTGTATTTATATTTTTCACTCAGGATTATGTAATTTATTTATCCTTAATCTAAAAATTCGGTTTTTATAATAGATTTCGTCTCAATTTACATTCCATTAAGACTTCATTATTGTTAGGCGCCAATTCACTCTTATATGGTGTATATACTATCCTTTGCATATTATATCATTAATACCTTTTTTATCATGATATAATAATGTCATGATCAATTGATATTCCTCAATTATTTGAAATCAAGCGTCTCCCATTTTTTAAATATCGTTTTAAATGTTTTAAAGATTTATTCTTCTAAATATTTCAAATTAATGTCCATGTTTTCAAAATGGTTTTTATGATTTATTTATATGAACATTATTGATTTTAAATTATAGTTAATTTCATTGTTTCAATGTGGTATGTGACACATTGATTCAAAAATATATTTTTTAAATGTTTTAAATGTTTTGATAAAAAATTGACAATGTAAATATCTTGAAATAATATATTTTGATAGCAATGTGGAAATTTTATCCTTCCATTTTTCTTGTTTTATGTATTATGAATACGTTATTGTTCTTAGAAATAATTTACGAAAATGGGCAGTTTTGTGATAATCCTTCTGTGGGTGAGCAACAGATATCCCCCCAATGCATTGGGTAACGTTATATAAGTAAACATTAATATTTTATCCTAATAGATTTTTGTAATATACTATGATAGGTATTCCAAATGTAACATCCTATGTAAATGTGAGATCTACAATGTATGTTCGATATGGATTCCACAAGTTACCATTATGGTTTATGATTTATGTGTGTTATTCATAAATCTTATGATTTCATGAGGTATGTTATGATTGCAATGTATGGTTTCCTTGATTTTTTTTGATGGGATTATGTTTCTTTTATATAATTTATAACCCTTACTAAGATTTTTATTCTAATACCATGTTTTGAAATATTTTTCATAGGAAATAAATGTGAATAGGGTCAAGGATGGGATCGAGGAAAAGTCAAGTTGTCTAAAACATGGAACTATACATGACTCATTTTTTAAGAGTTTTTATTTTATTGAAAAATTGAAACTATGAAGAAGTGTATACTTTGTAATTTTTGAGATGTAATGTAATAGTAATGGAAAAATTCTCTAAAACCCTAAACCTAAAAATATCCTTAATGTCAATTTTTAATTTAATTAAACATTATGTAATGTTTTAAGGCCGAGTCCTTATAGTGTAACTCACATATCACTAGTTAAAAGTGAGATTCAATAATTTGCATCTCAAATGTTTTGACCTATGAAGAGTTTTTTCACCTATGCAGAAATATACAAAGATTTTTTCTTCCCAAAGGAATTAGATGTTTCTATAATCAATCTCAAGGTGATAAAAAAGATTGTAATGGTGATTTGAAGATGGTTTATCATGTTGAGTGATTTCTCCTTGTTTTTGTTGGGGTTTTTTCATAGATATACATCTCGATCACTCTCTGAAAATGCATCTATATATACTGTTAATATATATAAGATATTTGATGCGAAATATATTTAGAATTCTCCTTTTGATTGTTAAGTAATATATCTAAGATTGGTTTTGGAGATTCAAACAAATTTCACATATATTTTCCACAACATTCATCATTATAATCATAATTACCGATATACGAGGCCTTACTCTCAACTCCCCTTTTTCTAACATAAATTCTTAGTTTCAAATTTATTATTTTATTTGAAACTAGTTATATTCATTAAGTCAATTTCTTGTTTGAATCCCACTTTTGTGAAGGTTAATTGAATTGGTGAAATTGGGTATTTTTGTGGAAATTAAAATTGGTACCATGACATTATAATGAGAAATTTACAATGATTATTTGTTTTTTATGAATGGATTTTTTTTTTCAAAAATTGTTGGGTATATTAAAATAGGATTTTAAAAGGATATCATGAAAACCATGGTATTATTGAGTATTCATAATTAATTGTTTGAGAATTGGGGTTTGACATAATGGTTGTTTATGTTCATGTGAATTTTAGATAGATAAGGGTAATGAGTCTCCCCCATCATCAGTGGGATTGATATGGTTTAGGGATCTCCCCTATCAAATGGTAAATTAAGTGAAGACTTAGTGAATGGACGACTCACCATTCGTGAGTATAAAGAAGCCAAAATTTCATTGATTTTTTTCTTTGTGAATATATATATTATAATGGAAAATAAAAATATAAAACATTGGGAAATGGTTTTAAATATTGTTTTTGTTTATTTCCTTGTAAAAATGGATTTGGTTGGAAATTTTTTCATATAGGAATTGTTATTAAATTCCATTTTAAAATATTTTTTATAAACAGTTTTATATAAATATTCTATCATGTCATATCCTAGTGGAATGAGTAGGGATGTCATTTGGGAAAATATTATGAGATTCATTACTCTCCCCTCCCTTTTTGTGTTGCAGCTTTTGATGATGTCTTTTATTATTACATGGTTAATGGTAAATTATCACACTTCTATAGTGTTTCATGGTCATACTTCGGAAAAATTGTGGAGTGGAACATGGGGTAGTTTTGATATTGTAGATATATTTTCCTTTGTAGTTTTTCTCTATTTAAATTTATGTTTTGTAGTTTTCTATTAGAGAACTCATGTGGAGTTTGGTTTTCATATAAATTTTATTGCTTGGAGTTGTCTATATTTGTTATTATTAACCTTGTAGTATATTATTTTTTATAGAATTTTGGTTGGTTGTTTCTTTTTTTGAAAATGTAAAATCTTCTTCCAATTGTTAACGAATCCCTTGGAATTTACATCCTTCCTTTTTCTTCATGGGGATTTTTCTTAAAGCCAGGTAATTCACACCTGCCTTACCACGCCAATGAGAAGAGGTGGGATTTTACATCACATGGATAAATATAATGATGGTAACTCTATTTATATATATTATATATTATTTTTATAATGTATTTATACTTTTTTAACTATTTTATAACTCATACATTTTCACAATCCATTTAGTGTAAATATGATAACATGCTTTGTGGACGTGTGGACTACCACCCCCTCAAGGAGATTTGACTCATTCACATGACACATTGAATGTGTAAATGATGGTATTACTAAACCTATGTGACATATATGAAATAAAAATGATACTGTATCTACAATATAATTTATATATTTTACTTCTCAATCTTTTAACACTACAAATAATTGAATTTATTTGTTAACGCATATATAAGGATTACTGTCTCGATGAACGGTGCATCACAGTTCTTATAGGAAAATATTATTGATTATTAAAAATTCATATATAATGAATATATATTATATTTAAGTCATTTTTTTCATACTATAGATGATGAGACGATGGTAGAAAGAAAAAATAAAATGTCAAAAAGTACTTGAAAAACATGGAAAGTAACACCTAAAAAATTGAAAATAATGAAATATGGTTGTCAAACAGGTAATATGATTTTATAATAATTGAATATATGATAATAAAAATATTATTATTCATTTTTTATAGGATATTAACATTTTTAAAACAATTACAAAGGATGTTAAATGATGTTCATCCAAAAAATGAATCTTATGGAAAAAGATATCATCTCAATTTACATTATTTTGAGACTTTTTTGTTGTTATGCACCTAATTTCATTATGTTGTTTATATACATCCTATTGACATGTTAGATCGTGAATCTAATTATTCTATATAAATGGTATGTTTTATTTGATTTCATTCCTTATTGGGGATTAGGATTTAAATGTTATAATGTGGTGTGGGGCACAACTGAATGTTTTATGATTATTTCCCCCAATAATGTCCTTAATAATTTTCATTTCTGTATCACATCCTTTGTGATTGTTATCCTTATATTAAAAACACCACTTTATTATTGTGAACATAATATTTTATATATGGGGTAAATTCTATAAATATTACTTATTATATAATAACTCATTCATTAGTAATTGTATTCTGAGATTCAATTCAAATTATTCATTCCAAGGAGATTTAGTTAAAATGTTATATAGTTGAAAGAAATATCATAACATGATTCCCTCTAAATTTGGTATATTACATACTCATTGTCACTAAACTTATAATAACATTTTTTTAATAAATTCACACATTATATTGTTTTATTTTCAATTCTATTATATGTATTTACATTTTACACACACATTGTATTCATTTTCATAGTTTCCCATAATTGGTAGGTCATTTCAAGGGTTTAACATAAAAACTATTTTTGATCGAGATTGTGAAAACATGAAATTATTGGGAAGATATTGTTGGATAGTTTTTAATAAACTCTTTCATTTTATTATCCTTTATTTATTCATGACTTTCTAAAATTAACAATATCTTTTTAACATTCCTTTTTACAGAAAATTTTGTAGACAATATTTTTTAGAAAACCCGAATTTATTTATATCTTTATTAGAGACCCTATTTTCTTTTATCCAAATTTTAAGATTACTTTTATGTTTTTTTAACCTTTCAAAAAAAGTATTAAATAAATGGTTGAAATTTCTATCTTTTAAAAATGTTTTTGAAGGAATATTTTTGACTCTTTCTGAACAAAAAAACGTTTCTAACCATTTTAATGTTAAAAAATAATGTTTGTTTTACCATGTACAAAATGTAAAAAAATTTCATTTATCATGTATCTAAATACTTCCATTCAGGTTTAAACTATTATGTTTTAAAAAACTGTGATTCAAAATTAAATTTCATAGAAAAGTTTATTCAAATGAATTTTGAAACAATATTTTCCTCAATATTGGTTTTACAATATCTTTTTATAGTATTTATATTCATCAATGGAAAAAAAATTATTTTCACTACACATTGAATTTTTTGTATTTATATAATATTTATTCAACCACTATATTAATTGTAAATAATTTTTCAATAGATAGAATGGACATCCACTTATTTCATACATTTGAAACCGCCCAAAAATATTCACTTTTTTTTATCATTAAAAACTAAATTTCATCTATTTATTAATATAATTTATCCAAGATGTATTCTTTGGTTAAACCATATAAATTTTTCATTTGGTGTTTATATTGAATGTTATTGATTATATGGTGAAATATTTATAATTATTTATCTTCAACTACATAAAGATATTTGATATGGAAAATTATTAAATATATTAATTAATATATGAAAAATGGTTTGAATTTGTATGTCATGGGTGCGGGCCAATCATACATATCCCCTTTATGAAATTGTAGTCACATTGGATGAGTCAGTTGGCTATCGTCCATATATGTGTTTTCAAATGGCATGATAAACATTCATGTGAAAGCCCTTTATAGTAGTGGTTTCATGTACTAATGAAACATGGTGCCTAATATTTAAATATTTCACTCATTTGGTTTCATTTATTAATCATCCATTATATTTTTCTTCAATATATATATATATATATTTCATATTCATTAGATATATTAGGTGGCATGGGTTCATGTATTATAAATTGACATATTTATTTTATCATATCTATATATTTGAATGGCATGTGTTTCAATTTATTACCATTCCATATTATTTATTCACATTCTATTTTGTTTTTTGATTACTTTTTAGGTGTGTTAAATTGTTTAACAGTCCATTATTATTATTATTATTGATTCATCATTTATTCCTATACACTTTTCACTTACTTAGAATTGGATATCACTCTTATTATTCTTCCTTTACCCATTAATTCATGATGTACACTATCAATGATATGTAACGATACATAATAGGGAATAATTATTTCCTCAAAAGAAAAATACTATGTTCTAATTATTAAATTCATTTGTAATAAATGACTCTTGTATGCATTTGGTTAACCAATAATCCTAAACATATCAGTAATAAAAGATATTATTCCTTAAATTATGTCAATGTAATGGTAGTAGAAATTAAATTTGGGATCTCTGGGTTTGAGGAACAACACTGGGAGTGACATGTGACCTCTTAATAAATAGAATGGATGTTTAATTATGCATTGAAATAATAAAAAATCAAATTGGATGAGTGTCTTCCGACATTTATTGAAAAAATTGAAATATAGTCTAAATAATAAGGTAGATGTAGAAAACATATAAATTGTAAGTATTCTATATAAATAAAAAATATTTTATGATATATTTATAATTACATAATGTTTGTTTAGTTGATATCTTTATTTAAAATAATCATCATGTTTAAAGGAATCATGATAAAAATATTATTATTTAAATGTCCTTTTTATAAATTTTTTATTAAAATTTGATTTACAAGTAGAGACAATATAATATTCGTTTATGAAAAGAAACCGGAATAAATAGTTACATAAATTATTTAAAAGCATAATTTGGTTTTTGGTAACCCAATCATGATTTTTTGATGATAAGATATATTTTAATCAAATAAAATACTATTATTGGGTATTTATTTTTAACTCAATATTTGAAAGAATGAATTTAGTTATATTATTTTTCAAAAACAATAAAAAGTAACTTTATTATTTTTCATCCAAAAAAGAGATGGAAAAAACTTATTACATTGTTTAGAGGTGAAGTGATTGTTACTCTTAAAATTGTGTATTTTAAAAAATCTTCATTTCAAGTATTTGGATTTCTTATATTAAAATATATTTATACAACCTATAAAATTTAAAATATTAAAATGGATCCAGGATTTTAAATCATAATTTCTATTTTTTATAATTCATATTTTTTATACATATATTTCTGTTATCACTATAAAAAAGATAACTTATCAATGTTAATGTTTAATTTAGATTAAATTATTTTAACTAGTAGATAAGGCATAAAATGTTTCCTAAACTAGTCTAAATGTGATTGGATGAGTAAAATCAGACCTTTTCACATATTATAATTTAATTTATGGTTTCTTGGTTCCACTTTACATGATTATGATAGGTATATTATTTACTCTTTAAAAAATTCTAAGTGTGTCATTTACCTCCCTTATAAAAGGACACCACTTATTCTCACTTATCCACACTACATGAGTCCATATGATAAGAAATAAAAATAATAATACATTATTAGATACATTATAAATTTTTTATAGATTTTGGTGTTTCCAAAATAGTATACTCTTAAGGATTAATGATTAAAAATAATATGTTCTCCAACAAATAGGTGTATCTCTTAACTGAGAACATTCAATTTTGTTTCTTCTTATAATTCCAAAATATTTTTTCAATTTATAAATATTAATATCACGAGTATTAAAAATATAATAAAAATTTATTATTATTATAAAACCACCATTATCCACCATATTTGTTTTTCTAATTAGAAATGAATGTATAGCTCCTACATATGTCTCCTCTATCACCCACATGTAGCAATACAATATATTTTTATTAACCAACATTAAAAGTTGATTATTATAGTGGATTTAATTATTATATGTTATATTAATGAAATTATTTTGTTATTGGAATTAAGTATATACTTTATAATTCCATCATCATTTTCTCGAGAAAATTAAAACTTATTCATTGTAGATAGAATAAATAATCTATATGAACAATGTAACTAATTTTCCCATCGAAATATTTTTTTGAGGATTATAAATACAAATATAATGAACACATATTATAATTATATAAATATTTACTATATATTTTTTATTTAATAATGTTCAATGTACATGGACTAGGACTGTTATACCAAAACATTATTTAAAATGAAGTAGTTTTCACTCGAAACTGTGATTCTAATAAACAATTTCTAATAAATGTGTGATAAGTTGTTATAATTATATAATTTATGGTAAGATAATTTTTTGTATTCATTGGAATATATTTATAAAATATCAATACTAATTATAAAGTTTTTTTAAATCGTATGAAGGAAGTAGAGTTCTTATAAATGGGATTTATGTTTTAATTTCATTTTATTCTGGTTCATTTATGCTTGAATTTATATTGAAAACATTTTATGATCATTATCAAGGAAAACAATTTAACTTTTCACATCCTCTGGTTATTTCAGTAAATTTTTGTTTCGTTAACATTATCCTCGCATTGGAACTCTAAATTGTATATAATATTGTTTTATTAAAATCCAATATTATTTCTCTTATTTTTTCCAGAATTTATTTTTCTTCCATAGATTTGATTTCTAAAGTATTTTCAATTGTTCTTTTTAATATAATTTGATGAATTATAGTTAAATTTTTTTACCCATACGTCTCTGTATAATTTTAAAAAAATATTCTTCTATATAGTTTCTTAAAAATAACTTTTTAACAAATGCATGAACCGAATAATTATTTTAATGACTGCAACAATAATAAAATTTCTGATATTCATCATAACTCAATGATTTAAAACATCCTTTACCAGAATGGTTAGTTGATTTTTAATGAAAAATTACATAACATTTTTAAATTACTAATATTATTTAAATGATAATTCAAATATAAAATTTTATTTTCCTTGAAAAATATTTCAATGATATTTAAAAAATCTTTAATGCTAACATTTTTTCATGTTAATTATGAATTTTTGGGGATGTGATACAATAATAGAATATTTGTTTCTATCTAAATATTTTTTATTATTATATTGATGATATGTTTAGAAATCCCAATAAATTTCTATGTGTTATGTTTTGAGGCAAAATTTAAGAAAACAATTAATTTCCCATGGATTTCTATATGATTATACGATGAATGTATTATGATCTTTTGGAACACATAAGAATGAATAATAATTATGTGATTGGTGGAACCAAAATTATATATCCCTATATTTCATTTTATAATGATGGATATCTCACAAGTTAATTAGAAATATAACGGGGATATGACATTTTTATGTTAGTGATTATATCGACTATTATAGTCTTGGAAGTAAATATTTACTATAGATATGATGGAATGAAGCATGTACCTATTCATTATCGTAATACTGAAAATGAGAAATGACTATGGAAATGATTTGGTATGCTGAAAAAAAAATATTCATTACGATTATGATTTTTATACATGTCTTATGAATGATTATTGATGATTTATCCCACTAATGACTTTTTAATTTTGTAATGGATAAAAATTATCTCGTGATATATGATTAATGATTTTTTATTGATTTTGTAGGATTATTTTAATTTATTATCCAATTTTCACACCCTAATGCTTTTCATATTTTTCCATATTGTCATATATTGATATCTTATATGTTTAAACTTAACGATGATCTATGCTAACCCTTTCTAACGTTCCATTTCCACAGGTTATGAATAATTGTGTTAAGTAGGTAATGTCTTAGATGAGTGCTATGTGATAATTTTTCTCTTGATGAAATTAAAGTAAATTAATGAAATAATATATTTTTGCAACTAGTGTCCAATGTGGAAAAATATTTATATTTATTTAATGTAAAATAATGTTAAATAATGAATATTCTTCTAAAAATATGATATATTAATGTGATAAAGGTGTTGATCTATACAATTTGTATTATAGTAGGTTTTAAATAATATATTGATATTTGGATTATAATTTTTTTGAAAACCCTATTGATATTTCTATATATAAGATAACATCATAATGTTTTGGTAAGTTATATATTATGTGGTTTTACTTGCAATACATTCCTTTCTAGATACTACTAGTTTATTTAGTTTCATATTAGGTGCATGTGGGGGTAATGACCAAAAATATAGTATGTCAAGTATATCACGGAAATAATTTTAATTCATGGGGAATTTGTCTTTATTCCACTTCCCATTTAACACCCCCATGTGATAATATTTATTTAACTCATGTTTTACTTATATACTATTATTAAGGATTTGAATAGATTATTTCCATGGAAAGACTAGGCTACACTAATGAAGACATAGATTGAAAATATGGTTCGATGATTTACAGAACATATGAATTATTTTTTATTGTATAATGATTTTCCATTATAAGTTATAGTGGTCAAACTATCCATTTTAGTTTTAGAAAAGTAATAAAGATAGAAAATTTATGTTTTGATGGTGATATTATTGTACCAATACTGATTAATCAAATTTCAGACTAGTCATATTAATTTGTTTATAATCTATAACATAACATAATATGATCGTTTATAACACAATCTATTATATGCTGATCTATATGTAATAAATCAGAATGTTATAATGATGAAAGTTCATGTTTATAGATAAATTTTTATAAACTTGTGTTGTAATGTGACACCTAAATTTTATTTATTGAATACAAATTGAATTTAATGTTATTTTGAAAATGTATCATTTCTATGAATATAGAGAATATTTAAATTATTTAGGAATGGATTTTATATATGATATTACATATCAACAAATGAACATTTTTTAGTGTAAGTGTAAATCTGAACTTCTAATGTTATTTACATTCATTGTGTGGGTCTTACTCCCTTTACAAGATGGATTTTCATATCAAGTTATAGGGTTGAATATTTAAATAAAATTTATTACAATTCATTGGGATTAAGGATATTTATTTATTGATTAATTTATAAGTCTTCCAATGAATCACAATGTTGTGTTTAAAATAGAAATCATTCGGTGTGCTATTGGTATTTCAAATAACCCATAGAGAATGTTATCGATTAAGTTATTTAAAAAGAATAATAAAATCATAGAGAATCTTGATAAGGGATTTATATGACCTTTTACTTTTATATGGGGTGAACATGACTTTTTATAAAGAAATATGGTTCATTATTTTTTATCATTGATTATCGATAACATAAAAATATCAATATCAATGAACTATATCTTATACCCAAGAACTAACAATATTTTATATATTATGAGGTGAGAAATATGATTGAATGATTTATATCTTATCTATATATGATCGATTGGGATTAAAGAAGGAGGATATAACCAATGGATACTTTATTAATATGTGTTTTTATTATCAACTCCTATAGTATATAATAGAATAAAGAACATTTCATGAATATTTCTACTAAACTATAGAAGGATTTTATGTTTTGTAAAATGACCATGTTTGAATTTTGTCTATATAAAATCTAATTATTGGGTAATATAATCTCAACTGGGATAATTGTAGTTAATCCCTCAATGAAAGTAACTATTGGAAAATACATTAGTCTAACCACATTAATTGTATTTTTATCTTTTCATTGGTTGAAAGGATTCTATGAATGATTTTTCATAAATTTATCATGGAAATGTAATCAAATAAAAACATTTACTATGAATGGATCTAAATTCCATTCGATATATAAATGTGGGGAAATTTTATAAGGTCTAAAAAGATTGTTGGAATGGGAATATATAATAATACAATAATAGAGTGGAAGAGGGATTGTAAACATTTGTTATACATTAATTAAGTTTCTAATATTCGTCCACATGAAATATTATATATTTATAGGTTCTGACTCACACTAAATGAAAATTATAGTGAAAATGTACTAAAAACATGATTTGGAATTTGAAATAGAAATTTTTTCACTGAAAATATGGAGGCATTGTCATTGTGTTGAATTATGTTATATATATATACTTATAATAAAATCCTGATTTATATAATCAAATAGAAATTTTGTAATATAATAAAAGGATATTTTCAGATTTGATTAAATATTATGACTCACAAATATATAATCACCTCAAGAAATAAAACAATGTGGAACATTGTCAATGCCAGAGATAACATTATAGTTTGTCAACAACGATGATTAGTATATCTATAAAATTTATATATTTATTGAGGATCGATCTTGAAATCATGAGTGAAAGGGATATATAATATTATTCTCAGATAAATGTTCAATTATATATCCTTGTGATTATTAAAGCATCACAAAATAAGGATATTGAACTACTGAAGTAGGTGAGAAATGTTCCTAAGATAAATAATTATTGTGTTGGAATGATAAATTTATATAATTGAGTATGTTACAGTTCATTACCAAATATTAGTAAAGATCATATTGATGAATATCATGGTTCATCATTCATTATTCATACTTGATGTACAAATATGTATACAAATCTGAAAGAATATATCTCATGTAAAAAAACTAAATGTGTGATTTTTGATTACTAATATTCGGTTTTTGTAAATTAGTAATATAAGGATACAAGAAAAAATTATAAGGATATTTTACAACCATTAATAATTGTAGAAAGAATATGGGAAAAATCATAACAATTTCATTATTATTATCCCAACGAAATATAATCTACATAATGAATTTTGGGTTGCAGTCAATCACCTTATAATGTTTTCAATCTTCATAGAAATTTGTGATGATTTTAATCTTGATATACTTCCTCTGATATTCCCATTCTATGTGGTAATTTTTCTCAGACTACCATATTCAATTGAATTTCACAAGGATTATTCGTTAACCTATATTTTTTCAAAATTTCATAATAATGTTTTGCATACAAAGATATGTTTCAGTACATTATATCATCATTAGACAGATGGTCAGTCAAATAGTACTGTTGAAACACTAGATTTTATGTTGAAGTATACTCATATGGATTTCAATGGGATATGGATTAAATATCATCCTTTGAGAAATATTTTTATCAATAATATATTTCATTCAACAAATAAAATGGACCCTTATAAATCCATCTATGTAAGGAATTGTAGAACTCCAACTTGATGATATTAAATTAGTAAATGAAAACTGTGTAGTCCTATGATATCAGAGGTGAGAGTAGTAGAGGTCAGGTCTATTCAGTAGTTCATAAGGGAAGATCATTATTAATATAAAATTTATTATGATAACCATCAAATAGATATAGATCTGAATATTGGTGAACTGGTATGCCTATGAGTATATTCATTGAATATTGTTACGTGATTTTGAAATAATGGAAATCTATTTTATTAATATATCATCCTCTTTGAAATTATTGATCATATTTGTATAGTATCTTATTGTTTGTAAATTCCATAAAATTGCAATTAATTTCATGATGTTTTCCATTTATCTCTCCTTATAAAGTACATACATGATCTTTCTCATGTTGTAATATTAGAGGTTGTATCATTGGAACAAGATATTTCTTATGTGGAAATACTAATCTGGAATATATATCACAGACATAATGTTATTCAAACTAATTCCAATTATTTGTTAGGTGTTTTGGTGAAATCATAAATTAGAGGATGATTCATGGGAACTTGAGGTTAGGATGAGCCCAAATAACATTGGGTTATTATTAGAGTAAAAAATGATGTTGGGTAAATTATTATAATGCGATTAATTTAACACCACAATATTTTCTGATATATTTCTCTTTATATAAATTTTGTTTCCTTGATAACGTTATTAATAGACAACACCATGTTTAAAATCAATATGATATAAAAAAATTCTTATTTAAATATAAAAATTATAACATAGCTGTTAGAATTGGCGGATTGAATATGAATAGAAACATTATGCAAAATATGTACACATTTTTATATAGTGTCAATTCACTTATAAATAAGTACTCAATTTTTAGTGAAAAAAATTGATTCTTAAAAAATTTATTTCCTCTAAAAAGTTTTTATTTATTCATTAGATAAAATTTTATTATTATGTTATAAATAATATTTAAATTTAATTTGAAAAAATAAAATATTTTTAATATAATAATATAAATATTATTATAGGAGGAAATGTTTTGTTTTTTTGAAATAAATTTATTATAGAGTGAGTTGTGAAAAAAACAAATTCTTATTGAAAACTATCTTTTAATTTCAAGCATTTAATATAGTCATATTTTGTTGTTTGATTGTTTAAAATTTAATTAAGGATATTTATCTTACTAAATATATAATTAAGGATTTCTGAATCCAATTTTTATTCAATTTGGATCATTAAAAAATTTATACATAAGAATACATTTTATATAGATAATGGATTTTTGTCTCATTTTATTGGTTAAATATTAAATTTAATTCATCAAATAATTTGATGTTTTCTTAGTAAAATGGATTAAATATTCTTAATTAATAAAAATTAGAATAATTTAAGAGGGACGATTTATTTTTGGTAATTGTGAATTGTAATCATAGTAAATATTATTCACATAGGAAAAAGTGAAAAAAAATTAGGTTAAAACCATTAGGAAAGGCGTTAAACCTCTATAAAAACGTCCTTTATCATATTACATGTCTGATTTTAACAAAATTTATGTTTAATGGGTTTAATAATTTATTATAAAACATTATTTTGATTTCAAATCCCTAACGCGACTTTTAGGAATATAAGTTTTATTACATTCTAATATAAATCAAATTTTTGGTTTTTACATATAATGGTATGGTTAGAAGATTTGATTTGATATAACATGATAAAAATATCTATGTAAAATGATTCCATTATTATTTATCCTGAAATATTCATTGAAAAAAATTATTACGCTATTTCATGTTCAAATGAATATTAATATTAAAATCTTGTATTTTTCTTGAATAACATTTCCTTTCATTTTATGTTTATATAATTAAATTAATTTCCCCATAATATTGAAATTGAAATATATAATATAGATTAAAAATTGGGAATTATAAAAATTTTAATTACCCTTCTATTTTTATCCTTATAATTATGTTAACCTTCTTAATGTGGAGTTGTCCTGAATTGGATTAAAATGACTTTATAGTGTTAAATGTAATTAATAAGGCCAAAATTTTTCCAAATAATTGTAAAAATGTGATTTCATGAGTTTATTTCATCCTTATAACTTAATATTTTAATATTTTTTACTTGTTTTCTCTAGAAATGATGATATAATATATATATATATATATATATATCTATGTGTGTGTGTAGTACTTATTCCATTAAGTAAATCAATGTGTGTCTTTTCCATCAATTATAAAATGACACCACATTGTTTAGAATTTCACCACACTATGTGTATTCTATATTTGACATCTGAATCCACAATACCATACTACATTTATAACAACCATAATATATATTTTTTATATTTCCAAAACTCAATCCGTTGAAAACTTAGTGTTATAGAAAAAGAGAATTCTAAACAAATGGGTTTAAATGTTAACTGAGTAATTCATATTTATTATTTGATATCCTATAAAAATAACATATTTAACATAAAATAATAATATAAGTATCATAGATATACTAGATTATTATTATTATAATTACAACACCATTATTTGCCCTCTTTTCTATAAAATGTGATGTTATAGTGTGTATCGTGCATATGTATAGACTATTGCCTCCACATAACGACATAATATATATTCCACAAACAAAATTAATGGTTCATTATTATTATATATTTATTTATTATATATGATTTTTATGATAGAATTTACTTAAAGGTAATTGTATATTTATAAATTTATCTATTTATTATTTGTAAAATGAAAATAGCCTTCAAGCGTATGTTCGGCCTACCATTTCGGGAATTTTGTAATTTTCTTATAAATATAAAAATTATGAATGATTATTAAAATGAATATTTTAAATTTTCATTATATATATATATGAATATTATCATTATATATGTTATGGAACCATGATCCATTTATATAGACTAAGACTGCTATAAAAAAACATGATTGAAAGACGAAGTTGTTATCAACTTGAATAGTGTGTTTTATAAATAATTATTACTAAACTAGTGATAAGATGTTAAACCATTATCATATATGGTATGATATATATTATTAGTCTATTTAAATATATGATAAAAAAATATATTTATTATACATTTTGATTAATCACATATGAAATATATGGCTTGTGGGGAAGGATTTATGTTTCAATCAAAATTTATTTAAGATTTTTTATGATTGAATTTCCATAGAGTAAGTTATATTATCCATATGAAATAAACACATTTAGTTTTTCGGGACATATAGTTAATTATTGAAATTTTAATATTTAGTAAAATTTACCTCTTTTTTTACTCTAAATTGATCATAAAATATTTCTACCAATAGATGATCATATTTCATCCATTCAAGTCATAATTTTTATTATCCATATCCCTCTATTTTAAAATGTTTACAATAATGTTTTTGATGATTAATCAATGATTGTTTCAATTATTTTTCAACCATATCTTACATTTTGAAAAAAAAGATAAATAATAATCTTTTTGTTTAGTATGTAAGGTTTTTCTTATAATATGTTTTAAAATAATATTTATTTTCAATATCCTATGATGAAAAACATTTCATGCCATCATGATCACAAAATGAAATAATTAATAATTTTCATGTTTCTATTTTCCCTTTCAAAAAACATTTACTTCATATTTAGGATATATATTTATTTTCTATAAGTAATTTAAAAAGGAGAAAGGAATTATCCTAAAGAAATTAGTATTCCAACATTATTTTAATGAAATTTGATTCCTATAATATCATTCTTTGAGATTAATTATTATTTATTACCATTATTATTGATGTTATGGATGGTTTTTTTATTATGATGATGATATTTTTATAATTCTGGTTTATTTTCCCAGGGTTGTGATCTGATAAAATGTTTATGAATCCCCTAACCCTCCTATGGGTTATGATATAATGATATGATGAATGTTTCATGATATTATTCCATATATATTGATGTATTGGGATTCCGTAAAGGGTGGTCCGAGAATTGGTTTCCCTATATGTTTTTATTTAAGGATAGATACGTCCTGAGATAAATAGAACATAAATTGCGTGTAAACCCTATTTATTAAAAGTATTTATCAAATTTGAATTTATTGGGAGTGAAACATTAAAAAGGATGCAATGGAATTTTGGATTCACACCAATCCATAATGATTATCTTGGAAATGATCGTTACTATTTAAATAAATTTTTATGCTTACATTTATGGAATTTTTATTTGTTATTCTTTTTATGTGTTCACAATAAATATTAGTGATTATTAGTGATTATAAACACATATGAATTTTGTTATGAAACATCCGCACTCTATGATTTATGATTAATGTTTCTGGAATAATTGGATATAATTATTTTATATTACAATTATATTCTCGTATAGTTATTCTTATATTATGCTTTTATATGATCATCAATTTTCATATTATATTTTACCCTTACGTGGAATTTTATCTTGATATTTCAAATGTTAAACTAAATTAGGTTAATAATAATGATACATTGTACTCTATATCAAAAAAATTACAATATTATATGATTTTTATGGATGAAATCGAATATAATCTACAAAATAAGTTGTCTATATACATGTTCCAAGGACACTAAACCATTACTTTTATGGTTTGGTCCTTAATGAATAATAAAAAATAATCCTATATTAAAATTTAATATCAATGTGAAAAATATATTAGTTTATATATTACATAAAGGAAGTAAGGAATCTACATGACATAAAAACACGAATGTTATAGGACAATGGAAGATGACACAAAATATTCGGTTTATTAGAAGGGATTATTATTCTCCATAGATAAATCATTAGTCTTATTAAAAAGTGTACATTTTTAAAATTAAATTAACATTACAAAAGAGGTAAATTCCTTATAGAGAGACCCATGTTTAAAATAAATGAATATTACATCATTTCAGATGATTATTCCTGATGTTACAAAAAAAATACATGCTCGAGGAATATTACATTTTATATTCTATGTAAAGATGGAAACATAAAATACAATCATATTTAAAGACATTCCACATCTAATTTAATAATACTCACCATTAGTACTACTACTCAATAAAATTTCTCATAAAATTGGGATTGGCGGCATAAGAATAGTGTGATATCAGATGTACTGTAAGGTAAAACTAGGGATATATCTAAGCATTACATAACCATAAGGGTATGGGAAGATAATCATAACATTAGAATATCATTAATACTATATCAAGGATATAAAACATGAATCATGTAATATATATGTGATTTTCATAATACATTAATCATATTGTAATCAATAGAATATTACTTGAAAGCATGAAATAAGAATAAGAAATATAATTTGTGGCTGACACATAAACATTTAAAAATTATATTAGTAGTAGTCAAGGATTAATGAAAAGGAAAACATAGTATAATTCATTCCCTCACCATACCATCATGGGAATCATTGTTCCCTCCCATGAACATATTATTAGTCATGTTTCACTCCCAATGATATATTATCAGAAAAAGTCAATTACTAAACCGAGTTCATTCCGCTAAAATATAAATGTCTATCTCATGAGATATAAATCATTACCCAATTAATTGGTGGTAGATGTAACACCCCAAGATTTCATAGTGTGTTAGTTCTTCAAAATAATTCAATAACTTTCACTACATGAAACACCAAGTTCAAGCACACCATGACTTACCAAACAAGCCATTCAAAAGAGGTTATGAATAGTATTAGATAAATTTTAATGTTTATATAATCCTTATAATTTTAGAATCCCTATTATGAGTTTCTTAGTCATAATGCAAGAACAGATTCATTTTCAGTATTTCACTTTTATCAACTTCTAATAGTGAAACCTTTTTAAATACAATATTTTAAACTTTTTGACTAAATGGGGACATCAAAAATTTAAAATGAAACACCCCAAGCTTCCACGGTACGTTTCCCTTTGAATAATGTGATAGCGTGTGCTGTACGCAACACCGAGTTCTAACACACCATAACCAATCAAACTAGCCGTTATAAATAGTAATACCTACTTTTTGAAAATATATATATTTTATATTTCAAAATGGACTTCATTTTTGGATTCGGAATATCGAATTTAGCCTAAGGTGAAATTTTGGTACTTTTCGGATAACTTTCATATTTTGATGAATAGTGAAAATTACTAAATTTTAATTAAAAACAACTTTTTTAATCAAAATAATTAATAGTGATAAATTATGAATTTGAGTGGTTTTAAAGTATATTTAGAATATATTTTTACAATTTAATATAATGTTGGTCATTAGACATAATTTTACAATTAAACCGAACATAAACAAGTGTCAATCTTTTGATAGTTATTATCTCTTAAAAACACGCTTTTTGTTTTGACAGAGGGAATTAATTTTAAATTAATTTCTGCCACTTATGTGTTTTGAATTTAGGAAAATGGATTCCATATTTGGAATCAGGATGTTCAAATTGTGTAAATAGGTAACTTTTATTTTTAGACATTTTGAATAGTTACTGTGGTAAATATTTTATTTACCATGGTTAAAGGGTAAATCCGGTAAATAAGGGTTAAAAAATAATATTATAATAATACAAAATTAACCTAAAACGTGTCCTAACCTTATTGGTGGACACATACCCGACCATGAGCATCCTTGGGTCAATTTGGGGACCCCTTGGAGCCACTTGTATGTGGTAGGGACACATTATATTAATAAAGTTAAAATAAAAATAAAAATGGCATAAGCTTACATCTTTTATAAGAACAATTTTTACATAGGGTTATACATGTTGGATTTTCGATTATAAATATTCATTAGAAATCTAAAAAGATTTCCTACATAATGATGTTTTATTTATAATTTTTAGACATTAAATAATTTATTTTATTTATGACACAATGATGATGCAGTAATTACTAAAATAGTAAAAAATTAACATAATTGATATTATAAATACCCAAATAAATATAATATGAAACTTTTAATGAATTAAACTAATTTTCTAGGATAATATGATATATTAGGATTGATTTAATTGACTTTGTTCGAAGTAATCAATCTGTTATGAGTTTCACAAAAATCAACTATTGAATAGTGTCAAAATTGACATAAAAGAGTTCTTAAAACAAATATTATATTATTAATTGATATTAAATTCCTAAAAAATCTAAGCTTCGGCCAAGAGACTTATATTATGATAGGTTAATCATTAATGGACCACTTTGGGGTCGCTTGGATGTATATAGTAAGTTTATTAACCATATTATATAAAAATACAAAGAGACATTGTAAAAGTGAAACTAATTAACTTAGAGTTAATACTTAAAGATAAGATTAATATAAGTACCCAAACCTGTCTAAATTCTATTGGATGAGTTGTTTTCGACCTATCCCCACCTCATCCTTTGAATAGTCAACTTTGGAGCCTTTGGAAACCGAATATGAATTTATTATAAATTAATATTTCTAGCTTTTCCAAAGGTGCCCCTCACCCCTCTTATAAAAGGGCACTCCTCCTTCTCTTTTCCTCACACCTCTCAAGCCACTTGGCTCGTCCAAACTCTGCCCAACTAAGCTCCCCAAATACCTATCCTCCTCCTTGAATCTTCCCCTTAGGCAGAAATCATTTCAAGAAGTCCTTTGGTTCCAACCAAAGTGAGTTACCTAAACTAAAGGTAACGATTTCTCTTAAATTATTTTCATTTATTTTGCCTCTTCAACCCCCAAAATCTTTTTATTTCCTTTCTTTTGTAACAACACCAGTATCCTCAATATACTAAGATGTTGTTATAAGAAGTATTCAAACTACACATACACACAACTCCATCTAATGGATGATGAACATAATGTTTCTGTGGATGGAAAACTAACGCCTCACGAAACGATGATTGTTCAAATACATCTTACCACCTCTCATGGTGGCCATTATGATGGAACTGTAATTAAATATGATATTAATGATATATATTTTATATATAAGCTTCTGTAATTCCATTTTATTTCATACCATTATTCGTTTCATGTTGTATATACATACGATAATTTCATTTGAGGAAGTGCGGACTACCGCCCCCTTAAAATGATATGACTCGTTCATACCACACATGGAACGTATAAAGGATGGTGTTAATGAACTTAAATAACATATATAAAATATTATATTATACAGGAATAGTAATATACCTATGTATCATTTGGATTTGATTCTTTTAAAATGAAAATTAAATGGAAGTAGCGTTCGTGCGTACGTACGGACTACCGTCTCCACGAACGCGATAAGATTCATTCTCCATCATATCCATTCAAGTATTATTCTCATTTTAGGGTTAAAAATAATGTTAATATCATTCTGATTATGAATAAGATATAATATATCCATTACAAACATGTCTTACGTAACCAAACATTTAAGAAGAACGAATCGATTATCACCCGAAACGACGATAATACTAAGATATTATTATCAAATCAGTATTAAAAGATCATATATGATATCATATTAATATATATGATTCTTGTATAATTTAATAACAATTATTTCACCATTATACAGGAGGTTAACCTACCCCAACAAAGGAAAAGTACAAGGTAAGGGTTATTTCACAATCTCTTCATTATCCGAGGTTGTTTATATGTAATAATCTACTGGGATCTCTTTATCATCCACATCCATGTTTCTTAAAAATGTATTTCAAAACATTTTTACTATTTACAAGAATATGGGTTAAAGTCATTTATACCCTTGTTTTACTTTTTATAAGAGGTTTATAAAGGAATCTTTCCGTCGTTTTCAAAACAAGGTCCTTTTTAACCTTTTCGACAGAATTGAGGTAAGAATGTTTTTTTTAACTTATACGGCGGGTGCGGTTATTTTCCGTCGTTATAAAATCGTCGAAGCTTTCCTTACAAGCTTATAAGAATATTTTCAAAGAAAATGTTTTATTTTATATGGATCTTAAATGATTTCAAAATAAAAGGAGATATTTCTTTAAAAAGAATTTTGATTTCATCTATGTCAACATCCTTTGATGGATTTTAAGATTATTTGAAGTTGATTTATTATGATATAAAACTTCTATATTGTATTGAAGTTTTTGTGATATGTTTGACTGTGGATGTGCTATTTTTATACCATTCATAGTTTATGGTGAAATTATTGACATTTCGTATGCTAGTTTTAATACGAATGTTTATGTTTTGTTTAAACCTTTTCATATGGGAATGCATTGGACTTAATAAGTGACGGGTGGAGCCCGTTATAGCTCCTCGATGCATCGGTAGGTCTCATGAGACAAACTAGTGTCTTGGCACAAGGCCTTGACAAAATATTATTTGTAGTCTTGGCACGAGGCCTTGGCTATGTGGTTATGATAGTCTGGCATTATGCATTCCAACATTATGAAAGTGGTTATTGATTTTGCATGTGATTATTCGATTAGTAGAATATTCATGTGAACAAGTAAATGGCATTATTTCATTTTACTTTTTCCATACTATGTTGAAGTTCAAGTTTAAAAGGCTTTTGTTTTAGTAATCCATTGCCTTAAATGTTTACGCTTATTTTGAATGTTCCGCTATATTGTTATCCTTACTGGGCATTTGAGCTCACCCCTTTTCTATGTTTTATTTTCCCAGGTAGTGAAGAAGTAAATTATAATTGACTTGCAGGGATATTATGAGGGGTTAATAGTGTGGATATGAAGACTTTGTTGTTGTTGTAGTTTTTCACTTTGAAATGTAATGTAAAACTTTATGATTATATCTAGTGTTTCCAAGGCTACTAAACCAATCGGTCATTCGAGATTTGATCTTTCTTGTGATCATGCCAATGTTACGAAGTAATGCACCGACTCTGGGTAGCTGGGGTCGGGGCGTTACAGTTGGTATCAGAGGAAGTTTAGTACAAACCTTGGAAGCTAGATTTAGATAAACTCTGATTAGAGCACGTATACCTAAGATGAACTTTGAGGATTTGTATAGAATAACTTCCTAGAATTTTGGTATTGTAGAGATTTTGTGAGTTTTCCGAGCAATACATCCCTGTCTGGATACGAGCAGGTAGAGGCGGCTCTGGCACAGATGTACCTAGGGGTAAAACCCGAAAACACCGCTTTGAGCTAGACTCGAACGGGAACTGGTGCACGACAACGGGCCTTGCTGCACTCTTGGTTACGACACTCCCGGGGGATATGCTTAGGATAACTCTCATTTTCTTTACAAATCATTATGAAGGGTTTATGAGTATATACTTCCTCAAAGAAAACATTTTTATGATTATGGATTATATCCATAAATAGTTCAATTTATGTTAAGTGTTTTATAAGTATGGGATTATGTGTTTTGATTCATAAACTGATCTAGTTTATGCCATGGTATAGAAATGGCGCCCAGTAGAAGGAATGAGAACTCCAGAAATGCACATGATCCAAAGAGAAGGAAGGATCATATCTTTCATGGTCTTAAGCTAGAATTTATAAGAGAAATAGTCTCCCATGTATTATCATCATATGAAGAAATAATATCATGTGTTGATAAGATAAGTAAAGAGTTTACTGAGTCCTATGGCTTTGAAGGGAAGCAAGAGAATAAAAGGATGGAAGAGAGAAAAATGGATAAAGGGAAGAGGGAAAAGAAGAATTTTCCCATATGTGGTAACTGTGGAAAGAAACACCCTGGAAATTGCCTGAAAGGAATGGGAGTTTGTTATAAGTGTGGAGGAAAAGGGCACAAAGTACATGACTGCAAGGGTAAGAAAATGGTTTCAAATGTACAATTCTTCATTTGCAAGGAGTTTGGACACTACGCGAACCTATGTCCCAGTCATCAGACTATGCCACAAATGATGCTATTGGATAATAATCAAGTTATGATACTACCACAGATGAAGAAGAATGATTAGAGTTCTTATGTTGATTATGTCAATTGAGTGTTGTATCAACAATGTACTTGTTATAATAATTATGGAGTATATAAGGATTGTACTGCAGTACTATTTCATTAAGGACTTGAGATTGTGTGGAACAAAGAAAAGTGACTCAATATCAGGATAAATTTTTGGAAAATATATGGTTGAGAGAATGATAAACCATAATATAGTTCTGATACCGAGGTAGTGATTTTCGAATAATACATGATTATTTTGGAAAAATTATATTGGATATTCTTTACTACCTTGGAACTGATTAATGATTTGTATATTCCATCATTGTTGGGGTTTAAAACATTTTTGGATTAATGAAGTATATCCAGCATTCTATATGGAATAAGGGAGCATGAATGTAATCAATAAGGAATATGGTAATTCAGGATGTTTCAGTGTATTAAAAGAATACATGATGAAGGTATTCATATGCTATTACGGGGTAAAAAGAATCTACATTATGCTTACCTTCCTTATAAATGTTGGACTATGAGTTTGGACAGAAGTATTTTGGATAGTTCTAGTTTGGATTATTTTGGATTTCCATAAAAGGACAACCCGGAGGTCGGGCGGCAACCCGTCGCGTCCGGCAAGGCCGCGAGACTTGAACCCGCAACCGAAGGGCGACAAGGGTGTATCACCTACCACTGGCCCACGAGATGTCCTGGATTAAATAATGTAGTTTTTATTAAAAGATCTTTTAGATGAATTATAAATTCGTTTATTTTGGAACCCTATACGAATAGTGTAAATAGAATTTTTTTACATTCTATTATCTTTTAGAGTGAAAGATGAGTATGTGGTAGAAATTTATTAATGGATAAAACTCTAATTATAAAGTAAGTATATCTCCTTATGATCTTAGCCAATCTCATAAATAAATTCCTCAACATTAATAAAAGGAACTTAGAACAAAAATGTTGTCCTAGATGGTACCTTAAATCATCACTAATTTATGGCTTTGGGATTGTTGGCCTTTTCATAGCCATGTTCTCTACCACTCTCCATCAGATAATTGATGGTTAGATTTTTCTTCCATATCCATATTTTCCTACATGGAACCCTAGTATGTGTTATATTCGGTAATCTTCATACTTTCGACTATTTATTTTAAATAGAGGCCTCATTAATTCATTTTTCGATGTGGGATTTCAACTAGGATATTTTGAAACATCAAAAATGTGTTATCCTAATACCCTATGTTTTGTTGAACCGATGGTATTTCAAATCATCATAGATTGATGAATTTTAGGACCTCAATTTTATACTTGTTTGTGATTGATGACCTCAATCACTACCTATAAATATTTACGTTTTTCCTCCAATTATATGTCTCTAAATGCCACCAATGTTCTCCTAATCGAGATCATAATTTGGTGGTGACCCTTTAATTTCTCTTTTCCTCATATTAAGACTAAATTTTAGTAACCCAATTTCCGATGTGGGGTTTCCCACAAATATATTATCGATTTTCCACCTTTTATTTTCGAAGAACAATTTCAAATTGCGAGGACGCAATTTATTGAAGGAGGGGAGAATGTAACACCCCAAGATTTCATAGTGTGTTAGTTCTTCAAAATAATTCAATAACTTTCACTACATGAAACACCAAGTTCAAGCACACCATGACTTACCAAACAAGCCATTCAAAAGAGGTTATGAATAGTATTAGATAAATTTTAATGTTTATATAATCCTTATAATTTTAGAATCCCTATTATGAGTTTCTTAGTCATAATGCAAGAACAGATTCATTTTCAGTATTTCACTTTTATCAACGTCTAATAGTGAAACCTTTTTAAATACAATATTTTAAACTTTTTGACTAAATGGGGACATCAAAAATTTAAAATGAAACACCCCAAGCTTCCACGGTACGTTTCCCTTTGAATAATGTGATAGCGTGTGTTGTACGCAACACCGAGTTCTAACACACCATAACCAATCAAACTAGCCGTTATAAATAGTAATACCTACTTTTTGAAAATATATATATTTTATATTTCAAAATGGACTTCATTTTTGGATTCGGAATATCGAATTTAGCCTAAGGTGAAGTTTTGGTACTTTTCGGATAACTTTCATATTTTGATGAATAGTGAAAATTACTAAATTTTAATTAAAAACAACTTTTTTAATCAAAATAATTAATAGTGATAAATTATGAATTTGAGTGGTTTTAAAGTATATTTAGAATATATTTTTACAATTTAATATAATGTTGGCCATTAGACATAATTTTACAATTAAACCGAACATAAACAAGTGTCAATCTTTTGATAGTTATTATCTCTTAAAAACACGCTTTTTGTTTTGACAGCGGGAATTAATTTTAAATTAATTTCTGCCACTTCTGTGTTTTGAATTTAGGAAAATGGATTCCATATTTGGAATCAGGATGTTCAAATTGTGTAAATAGGTAACTTTTATTTTTAGACATTTTGAATAGTTACTGTGGTAAATATTTTATTTACCATGGTTAAAGGGTAAATCCGGTAAATAAGGGTTAAAAAATAATATTATAATAATACAAAATTAACCTAAAACGTGTCCTAACCTTATTGGTGGACACATACCCGACCATGAGCATCCTTGGGTCAATTTGGGGACCCCTTGGAGCCACTTGTATGTGGTAGGGACACATTATATTAATAAAGTTAAAATAAAAATAAAAATGGCATAAGCTTACATCTTTTATAAGAACAATTTTTACATAGGGTTATACATGTTGGATTTTCGATTATAAATATTCATTAGAAAGATAAAAAGAGTTCCTACATAATGATGTTTTATTTATAATTTTTAGACATTAAATAATTTATTTTATTTATGACACAATGATGATGCAATAATTACAAAAATAGTAAAAAATTAACATAATTGATATTATAAATACCCAAATAAATATAATATGAAACTTTTAATGAATTAAACTAATTTTCTAGGATAATATGATATATTAGGATTGATTTAATTGACTTTGTTCGAAGTAATCAATCTGTTATGAGTTTCACAAAAATCAACTATTGAATAGTGTCAAAATTGACATAAAAGAGTTCTTAAAACAAATATTATATTATTAATTGATATTAAATTCCTAAAAAATCTAAGGTTCGGCCAAGAGACTTATATTACGATAGGTTAATCATTAATGGACCACTTGGGGGTCGCTTGGATGTATATAGTAAGTTTATTAACCATATTATATAAAAATACAAAGAGACATTGTAAAAGTGAAACTAATTAACTTAGAGTTAATACTTAAAGATAAGATTAATATAAGTACCCAAACCTTTCTAAATTCTATTGGATGAGTTGTTTTCGACCTATCCCCACCTCATCCTTTGAATAGTCAACTTTGGAGCCTTTGGAAACCGAATATGAATTTATTATAAATTAATATTTCTAGCTTTTCCAAAGGTGCCCCTCACCCCTCTTATAAAAGGGCACTCCTCCTTCTCTTTTCCTCACACCTCTCAAGCCACTTGGCTCTTCCAAACTCTGCCCAACTAATCTCCCCAAATACCTCTCCTCCTCCTTGAAGCTTCCCCTTAGGCAGAAATCATTTCAAGAAGTCCTTTGGTTCCAACCAAAGTGAGTTACCTAAACTAAAGGTAACGATTTCTCTTAAATTATTTTCATTTATTTTGCCTCTTCAACCCCCAAAATATTTTTATTTCCTTTCTTTTGTAACAACACCAGTATCCTCAATATACTAAGATGTTGTTATAAGAAGGATTCAAACTACACATACACACAACTCCATCTAATGGATGATTAACATAATGTTTCTGTGGATGGCAAACTAACGCCTCACGAAACGATGATTGTTCAAATACATCTTACCACCTCTCATGGTGGCCATTATGATGGAACTGTAATTAAATATGATATTAATGATATATATTTTATATATAAGCTTCTGTAATTCCATTTTATTTCATACCATTATTCGTTTCATGTTGTATATACATACGATAATTTCATTTGAGGAAGTGCGGACTACCGCCCCCTTAAAATGATATGACTCGTTCATACCACACATGGAACGTATAAAGGATGGTGTTAATGAACGTAAATAACATATATAAAATATTATATTATACAGGAATAGTAATATACCTATGTATCATTTGGATTTGATTCTTTTAAAATGAAAATTAAATGGAAGTAGCGTTCGTGCGTACGTACGGACTACCGTCTCCACGAACGCGATAAGATTCATTCTCCATCATATCCATTCAAGTATTATTCTCATTTTAGGGTTAAAAATAATGTTAATATCATTCTGATTATGAATAAGATATAATATATCCATTACAAACATGTCTTACGTAACCAAACATTTAAGAAGAACGAATCGATTATCACCCGAAACGACGATAATACTAAGATATTATTATCAAATCAATATTAAAAGATCATATATGATATCATATTAATATATATGATTCTTGTATAATTTAATAACAATTATTTCACCATTATACAGGAGGTTAACCTACCCCAACAAAGGAAAAGTACAAGGTAAGGGTTATTTCACAATCTCTTCATTATCCGAGGTTGTTTATATGTAATAATCTACTGGGATCTCTTTATCATCCACATCCATGTTTCTTAAAAATGTATTTCAAAACATTTTTACTATTTACAAGAATATGGGTTAAAGTCATTTATACCCTTGTTTTACTTTTTATAAGAGGTTTATAAAGGAATCTTTCCGTCGTTTTCAAAACAAGGTCCTTTTTAACCTTTTCGACAGAATTGAGGTAAGAATGTTTTTTTTAACTTATACGGCGGGTGCGGTTATTTTCCGTCGTTATAAAATCGTCGAAGCTTTCCTTACAAGCTTATAAGAATATTTTCAAAGAAAATGTTTTATTTTATATGGATCTTAAATGATTTCAAAATAAAAGGAGATATTTCTTTAAAAAGAATTTTGATTTCATCTATGTCAACATCCTTTGATGGATTTTAAGATTATTTGAAGTTGATTTATTATGATATAAAACTTCTATATTGTATTGAAGTTTTTGTGATATGTTTGACTGTGGATGTGCTATTTTTATACCATTCATAGTTTATGGTGAAATTATTGACATTTCGTATGCTAGTTTTAATACGAATGTTTATGTTACGTTTAAACCTTTTCATATGGGAATGCATTGGACTTAATAAGTGACGGGTGGAGCCCGTTATAGCTCCTCGATGCATCGGTAGGTCTCATGAGACAAACTAGTGTCTTGGCACAAGGCCTTGACAAAATATTATTTGTAGTCTTGGCACGAGGCCTTGGCTATGTGGTTATGATAGTCTGGCATTATGCATTCCAACATTATGAAAGTGGTTATTGATTTTGCATGTGATTATTCGATTAGTAGAATATTCATGTGAACAAGTAAATGGCATTATTTCATTTTACTTTTTCCATACTATGTTGAAGTTCAAGTTTAAAAGGCTTTTGTTTTAGTAATCCATTGCCTTAAATGTTTACGCTTATTTTGAATGTTCCGCTATATTGTTATCCTTACTGGGCATTTGAGCTCACCCCTTTTCTATGTTTTATTTTCCCAGGTAGTGAAGAAGTAAATTATGATTGACTTGCAGGGATATTATGAGGGGTTAATAGTGTGGATATGAAGACTTTGTTGTTGTTGTAGTTTTTCACTTTGAAATGTAATGTAAAACTTTATGATTATATCTAGTGTTTCCAAGGCTACTAAACCAATCGGTCTTTCGAGATTTGATCTTTCTTGTGATCATGCCAATGTTACGAAGTAATGCACCGACTCTGGGTAGCTGGGGTCGGGGCGTTACAGTAGATATAGGTTATACCTATCTAATAACTAATTTATATATATATTTATCCACTAGATCATAGACATTCATATCATAACACATGAAGTTAAATTGGTATCATAAACATGTCATCATATTATAACCTATAGAAAAAGGTGGGTCTAATAATCATTTCATCATAGCATAAACATAGAAATAGAGTGAGGTTTATAAGTATATAACGATTGAAAATTAAACATTTTTCATAAAAATATAACCTATGAAGGGGAAATAGGGTATATAAATATATAACCCATGAAAGAAAATAGTTTGTTATAAACATTTAAACCTTGAAAAAGAAACATGATTTATAAGAATTTATCCCATTAAATTAAAATAGAATTCAAAAATATCATTTAATAAAAACATTAACCATTCAGATAAATAATAATAATGGAACCCTAAGATCATATCTCTAGTAAATAATTATTAACACCAAAGGATGTCATCTTAGATGGAACAAATTTTTTGATAAATTGTTTAAAATATTTTTTTAAGGAAATAACATTTCTTCCATGAAAAAATTATTTTTAAAACATAAAACATTTTTAGAAATAGTTTCTATCAAATTAACATTTAATATATATAATGTTTTCTTGAATATGTTTTGGAAAAAGTTTTCCTTGAAATATTATAAAAGAAACATGAAAAAATATTGAATACAGTTTAATTGAATAATTATGAAGTATGAATGAATTTTTTTTGAAAAACATATTCAATAAAAAATTATAAAAAATTATTGAAATCAGAATAAAAATATTTTTCAACAGAATTTTAAAAAATATAAAAAACATTTGGAAATATTTTAGTTTGAAAATTTATAAATGAATAATGAACTTTTTCCAAACCTTTCTAAAACCACATTTAAAACAATGAATGTCCATTATAGTAATAAAAATATTTTTAGGAAATAAATTATTATTTTAATAATTAAAATTTATAATCAATGAAATAATGATTATAATGAAGAATATATTTGTACATTCGGAACATTACTTTTACGCCATAAAACATTTTGAAATGTGCCCTGATATTGAAAATAAGAGATTCCTTTTCAACAACCATTTTGTGAAAAAAGGAAAAACATGGTTAAAAATGTATTTTAAATATCATATAAGGACAGTATAAACGTTTTGGAAACATTTTTAGGAAACATGGTTAGGAAGAAACAAATATTTCTGACTGAAGGAATACATATAGTCGGGTTTTTATGAAAAAAACATTCTTTACTATCTGAAGTACAAAATTGTATAAAAATTTCACCATTACATTAATATATATTGAATAACCAATGGAGAGGAAAATTCATGATATAACATAAGTTATGGATCATAATACATCAACAATAGAAGCATAATCCTAAACATACTTAATAAAAGATTAGATTATAACATAAATTGTTACCACTTTGTTTACTTTTAATTAGAATAACCATAAAATTATAAATTTATATTAAGAATTAAATATCCTTACAATATGGATTTGAATGGAAATTATTTGGAAATGTCATTTTATACACCTCGTAGAATAATTTAGGGGCATAACATGGAATGGGTACAAAATATGGAAAATTTAGGCAAAAGAACTATACCAATTTGGTAACATTTGAACCATAAACCCCATAAAATATAGATCATATAATATATAATTAAATACACATAAATTTAAATATAATAATTATATATTATATTCATTGGATATAAATACAAAAAAACAAAGGAGTAGAGAATATGGCCTAAACCCCACATAAATAAAACTAAGACATGAAAACCCTCAACATAACTATTGACTTTTACTCTATATAATCACACCTCATGTATAATATAATATTTTTTATACATATACCAAAAAAAACTTATTTATATGTATCACACTATATATGATTTTATTTTGACCTGAAATTACATTTTTATTATCAATTCCATGTTTAGGTTATATTTTAGGCAATAATCGCATTTTTGTTCGCAAAATATTTCACTTATTATTCATGGTCCTCTTACCATGATAATGATTTCATTATTTCTAGATCATAAAACATGGTATAAATAAAATATAAATATTAATTATATATTTATTAATAATAATATATAAATTATTTTAATAACAAATGAATGACTCTATTCATAGAGACAATAGGCCATATATATGCATGAATGTTGTTTCAATTTATTGTTATATATTTAATAATAGAAAAATAAATGGAATATATATATATATATATATTATCATTATAATATAATTATTTTTCATTATATATAATTTACTTTCACTAAACCAAATTTAAATACATTATATGTAATGGGTGAGCAAATCACATTACATTGAGTGGGAGATAGTCCACACATCGATAAATGGTGTTATCTTAATTTTATGAAATTTGAAAATTGAATGTATATATTATATATTAAGTTAACAAGATTAAATACATCATAAATATTATATATTTAATTTAAAAATATAAATATCATCATTATTCCCAAGATGCAATGGCGGAAATAGAAGAATTAATAAAATCAGTTTTCAAGTCATTAGTCTTACATATAAAATAATGATGATTGTGTATCCCATTTCATAGATATGTGTATTCATATAGGTATAACCCATAACGGATGAAATATAATTATATTTAGGATACATCAGTTATTACATAATAATTTTATAAGTTAAATTTTGGGGGAGTATAGAGAAATAAAAACAAAGATGTTGTGGAATGATGTTACCCCTTCTTTGGGTAAATCATTTTGGATTACACAAATGGGATGCCATGATTAGATTTATGCCAAAAAAACATGAATTTAGGATGAAGATATGGCCTTTTAGAGGATATTTATATAGGTTTATGATGAGACAATGGACATGAGAGGTGTAAATAAGTACTGAGTTGAGTGCCATTTTTATTTTTAAAGAGGTGGGATATACATGTAAATACAAAAAAGGAAAAACTATTAAATCTTATCCCTTAAATTATGTTCCTAAAATAGTTTCCCATTTCATTTCAAAAATAGGACCTAGAAGAAATATTTCCATACAAATTACTTTGGAAAAGTGTCTAGTTTATTTTTCCTATTATATTAATGATCACAAAGTAAGTAATCTTTTTTACCATAATCTGTGAAATTTATTTTTATTAAATTCACTTATATTTTTGATTAAAAAATAATTTGACCTTATTATATATTATATATTATTTATCCTAAAAATATTTAATCCATTTTTCAAAATTATAATCACAGAAGTGGCAAAAATTAATTGAAAATTATTCTTAAACACGTGTCGTGACAATCGAGTTTTTATGTGATTTTTTTAAATGCTCAGGTTATTTTTATAAGCAATTTCAATGTGAAACAAATTATAATTACATAAATTATATTAATTTATTTAAATTGTATATAAATTAACATTAAAAACCAATAATAATATATAATAACTATATAATTAAATTACAAGAAAAATTTTGTTTCAATTAAAATTCAATGTTTTTCACTTTTAGATAAAAAATGATACTTCACAATAAAAAATTCCGAGAAGTCACAATTTTTTTTTAATTTTTTAATTAATAAAAAAATTTTTATTTTTTAAAATGAAAAATATAATAGAGTAAAAATTTATATTTAATATGGTTTCTCTACTAAATGTGTATCAAATTACCATTTAGAAATATGGATATCATTACGTGTAAAATTGTATTTCTAATTATCTACTCTCTACAAAACACACATGATGAGTGTTAAATAGTTGAATGAATAATATATATATATATATATATAATTATGATCATTTTTAATATGTGATTTATTTAATTTACATACGTAAAATTTGTTTAATTTAAAAAATACAGTTTTCGAGTAAATGATATACAATATTTCCAAAAGGGTTTTATTTTCATTTATAGTTACATGTTAAAAATAACAATTCTTCTTATATACATGTGTAAAAAAGATCATAATTTTATTAATAATTTTCACAACCGCCATTAAAAAATCTATGTTCCAACTTTAATAATATTTTAATATTATTATTAATAGTATAAAGGAGTTTTCAAAAACAAGTATTTGAGTGTAGCACAATTTATCGAATGACCTCACCATTTTGGGAAAAAAATACAAACATAGTTTTTCATGTACCAAAATGTAATCTTTTTCATGAAGGCATGACAATATAAACATGGGTTTTCATGCAACACACACCAAAATTTATATCATACATATAAAAAAATTATATAAAGTGTTGTGAAAAATGAATATTAAATAAAATATTAAATTAATTCAAAAAAATAATATAATATATTGGTGATACATTATACCGCAATAAAATGATTATATTCCTATAAATTCATATAGTTTATCAATAGTTTAATACATGAATTCTAATTTCACTAATATCTATATAAAAAATAAATTAAAAAATTATTTGTATAAAAGAATGTAAGAAACAAAAACAGTAACACATTGTAACTTGTAATCAAGTTTCTATATAAGAGAACATATGCGGAAGGGGAAAATACGGACAATGAAGAGAAAGAAAACGATCACATTTTTATGGAGAGTGATATAGAAATTAGTTAGGAAAAAGATAATGGTCAATAATCTATAAATCAAAGTAGCTTGAAAAAGGTCATTGATATCATAAAAAATTATGATAATAATACATAATTTTATATCAATACACATTTCCTAACGGTGAATAATTATTTCAAGGAGTTATTTTTAATTAATTTAATTTAATTTTATATGCACAATATCACCCATTGTTAGTTTATTGACAAATTTACACTTCACCTATTACTCCAAAAATCCAGGTGAATTTGTTATGCCTAAAAAATAACAGATTATAATATCAATATGTAGAATTATAATTATTTCTTTTTTATATTGTTAGCATAAAAAATGGTTATCATATGTTATCAAATATGCATAAATATTAATGTGGAAAGAGAACACATCAATCTCTAAAACCTCATCAAACATTTAACATAAAACATTCTTTAAAGGTCATCCTTTTCACCATAATTGAAGATGAAATAAAAAAATTTAGAACAAAGTTCACTATATAATTTTTACATTTATCCCCCTTATATCATAAGGTGTCTTTTGCTTGTCACATCCAAAACATGTTACATCCTTTATCATGTATTCTGTCAAAACATGATAAAAACAGTAATTTCCATATATCCAAATAAAAAACATTCAGTATATCTTAGGGATATATTTGTTAAATCCTTAAAATTTTAAACATCATTAATGATTACATAGACCACATCAAAAATAAATCCGTTGTATTTTCTAATTTAATTATTACCACCCCATTAACATATTCATAAGATATATATATATATATATATCAAGACATGATTATCTCTTCTTTATGAATGTATTAACTGTTATCTTTCCATTAATCAAATATTTTCCATGAATATCACTATCCCATTAAATCAATTTTCTAGTCCATCATAACCATTCATCACATTATTCTAAATTCGTAGTGAAAATAATAAACCAATTTTTTTTATAATTCATCATTCCAAATTCATCAATCCAAATACATAAGTATTTCATTCCTTGAACTTTGATTATTTACCCTAAATATGACATTTCTTTTCTATGATTTATATTCTTAGTATATAGTATTGAGTTGGGTAATTCTAAAATTCTCCATAGATTATAAAATGAAATACTCAATAGGTTTTCACTTTATTGACCTTTTTTCACATAGATAATAAATTTCTATCCATTTAGGAAAATCCATATTTTTTTTCATCCCTCCACGATGTCTTTTTGGAAGTTGATTCTTATTTTCTCTATGTTCATGAAGATAAGACCTTTTTTAAATCCCCTATTTCATTATTTTCAGTATAAAAAATATCCATGAGAATCATGGTGATAATAATATACCTCAATATATTATTATATATAATAACTACATCCTTTACTATTGTTCTTATCCCATTTGGATTCTTATTAGAAAAACATCTAACACATTCATCAATAACCTAGATCCATCTATTTCATTGAATTTATAAAAACCATGAAGTATATTGTGAGTAGGACAAATCATAGTAAAAACAAAAAATAATTAAATAGTATATAAAGGATTCCTAATTCATGACCCATGCATTTCAATCTATTAAACCATAGGCTTCTCATTAGAAGGATCACTAAAATATCTTTATATGTATTTCTAGGGCATCACTAATAATTCCTCATCCAATTTTTCAAATGATGACTAAAAAATTCTGGTCATAGAATCAATAGAATTCCCTTATTATCATACATGGAAATTAAATCAATTTAAATGAATATTAAAAAAATTAAAAAAATATATACCCTAGAACTGTAGTAGTTTTGAGTATTTGGTATCATGGAAATATTCTTATCTATCTGACTAAAAGATATTCAATATATTCTTTAAATATCTTCCCCAAAAATAATCTAACTATGATCCTTTATTCATAACCTGGGGTGGAAAAAATAAGAAAATATGGATCACATATGCTCATTATGGCTAAAAAGGGTGATATATAAGCATTACATGAGAATGATTATATGATAAGATGACTATAACATTATACGATCACACCATTTATATAAAATACCATAAACATGAATCATGGAAATTAATTTTGGAGTTAAAAAGTCATGTATCATAAGGAAATTAATGTTATAAGCCGTGAAATAAAAACATAGGAATAAGGCATAGAATTTGCGGAAAACACATAATCATATAAATTTTTTTGCGTGTTAGTCAAGGTAAAATTACAAGGAAATATTAGTTTAATTGAATCATTATCCAAAACATATTGGTAGTTATGGTTCACTCCCAAGACAATAATAGCTTTCAAGATTCATGACAAAGCCAATATTATAGGGAAAATTCATTTGGTGAATTTAGTTCACATAGAGGTCCTTCCATGTCTATATCATTAAATGTAAATCATTAACCAATTATCTGATGGGATATATAGGTCCCACCCATTCCATATTTAAATAAAACATATTTCTTCCAATAGTTCATAAACATTCATATAAATACCCTTGAAATGAAATGGATTACCCAAACATGACATTGCTCCTTAACAGCTAGAATATAGATAGTACATATAATAATTTCATCACAGCATAACCAATGAAAAAGATAAAACATCATAATAGTAAAACCCATTAAATATAAATGAGATTCATAAACATATAATCCATTAAAGATAAATGGGTTTGAAAAGAATATAAAATTTTAAAGAGAAACATGTTTTTTAAACCTAAAACATGTTAAAGAGAAATGGGATTCAACAACATATAACCCTTGAAGTAGATGTTAGTTTCATAAACATCATTAAATAAAAATATTTCCCATTTATGGAATGAATATTAATGTAACCCTTGTATCATATCCACAATAATTCATGAGAAACACAAACAAATTTCATATTTTACGAAACATTTGTTTTGAGAAATCATTTAGAAGAATTTAATTAGTAATAATTCTATTATTACTTGAGAAAAATAATTTTGAAACCATGAGACATTTTGAATAAAATTTTAATTGTAAATATACATGAAAAATTATAAAGGAATCGTGAAAACATTTTGGAAAACGTTGTTCCTTATAAACATATAAAAATGCTTGTTTCATTTTTTTAAACCTTTTTTCCCTGAATACTTATAAATATATCAGTAATACATTTTTAAAATCACTTTCATTCAAAACATATAAAAGAAACATGAAAAAATTTGGAAACCCATTTTAGAATAAAACATATAAAATAATCTTGAAAGGTTTTTTTAAACACATTTTCATTGAAAATATATAAAAGAATCTTCAAAAGATTCAAAACACCATTTTCCTTGAAAAAATATTTAAAAAACATAAATTCAATAATATTTAGAAAAAAAAATTCTTAAAAAAATTATCAATGTAAAGATGAAATAGATGATTCATGGAAAATATTATATTGGTGGTGGAAAAATCTTTACATGCTGAACAGTCCTTTTTGATCATAAATGTTTTGAAAAGTTCCTCAATCAGAAAACTACAATGTGGTTCCTTTTTAAAAACCCAATTCAAAATAAAAAAACATTTGAAAAAAATATATTTTAAAATAATATGATCATATTATAAAAAAATTTAATTCTTTTTTACAAAACATGGTTTTGAAATAACACTGATTTCCAACCAAAGAGAGAGATGAAGTTATATTTTATAGAAACACATTATGTATTATCATAATTAATAAATATGGGAATGATGGTTCATTGCATGATTATATCATGAATAAATAGAGTTTAAGAAAGTTTATATTTCAATATAAATTGTTATATGATTTCAGATATGGACATATGATTATAAACAATCTAGAAAATTGATGAAACTATAAAAATAAACTATTTCAAATCTAGTAAAATAGAATCAAAATGTCCATGAAATTATAAAATTTAATTAATATTAAAAAATCATGAAAATAATTAGTTTAATGATATGAGATGTCAATGGGTAGTGAATAGACTGAAAAAAAATATAGGTTCAGTACAGGACATGTGCCTCATAGAAGAAAAATTAAAACAGATTATTTTAGGGGTTAGGAAACTATTATACCATATAACCCTTGAAAATATATACAATGAAATGGATATGTAAATTACCATAAATTTCAGTATAATAATAATATATTATATTCATGGTTATTATATAAATCACACAAAACAAAATATTATGGAAGAGGGGAAAAATATCAATGAAATAAAATTGAGACTAGAAAACCCTTGTCTTTAGTCTTGATTTTTTTTAAATGTTCAAACCTCGTATTATAAAAATATATGTTTATTATTAATCTAAAAAAGAACCATATTCTTATATATCATAAAAAATAATATTTTACTATGACCATATGTTATATATTTTTTAAAAATTACATTTTTAGGTTTTGTTTTGGGAAATAATTGCTTTGTTATTCGTACATAAATTAACTTGTTAGTCTTGTTTTTATGACTTAGATAATGAATTACATATTTAAATAATGAAAAAATGGTATAAATTTAATATATATACATAATATTTGTGTTGATAATAATCTATAAAATATATAAATAGGAAATGAAATACACAATTCATAGAGATTGAAGGGGGTACGTACGCATGAATGTTGTTTCCATTTTCATGTCATACCATAAATGAATGTAAATTAAATTATATTAATATATATATACAGGTATATGATCATTACAAAATAATTATTATGTCATATATATCATATATTTTACTAAACCAAACCTTAAATCATTCCATATTATGTTTCAATGATACCCATCTTGTTAAGGAGGTGGTAGTACACATATCCCCAAACAATGTAACCATATTTCCAAAAAAATGACAGAATAAAGTTATGTGTTATAAAAAAATTATAAAATAATAATTAAATAGTAATTATAATATATATATATATAATATAACCAAAAATTTCAATCATTATTCATAACATTTAATGGATTTAATGGAATAAAAAATGTCATCGGTTCGTAGTGCAGTAGTCCACCGTATACACGAATGATAATTCTATATACAATTTAATGGATGTTTCTCTATGTACAGATATAAACTAGACATAAAAACACATCTGCATATTTAATTTACTTAGTTTTTTATATAAACATGTAAAAAAAATTCGATAAATAAATAAAACAAAATTTATTATGGAAGGATGTAACATCTTATTTTAGGAAAATTCATTTGTATTTCAATAAAGGGTTTACATGATTTTATTTGTAAAATAAGTGAGTACTATTGTATGGTTGGAGTGATTTTTGAAAGATATTTGTCTATGTTTGGGATTATGTAATGGGATTGATAGGTGTGGATAAGTAAGTGGCTGATTTTACTGGTTATAGAATAGGAGGAGTGGCTTTCATATAAATATAAAAAACACAATTGAGTGGCCTTAATCACACCATATTCCTAAAACAATTGAAAATTTCATATAAAAGATGCTACCTTCTTGATGTATTTATTTATAAATGATTTTGGACATGTTTCCAGGTCATTTTCACCTTAAATTATGGTTTTAATACTAAGTAACTTGATGCCATAATCACTAAAAATAATTTTAATTTCATTAACAAATTATTTTTGATAAAAAATATGTCGGACATATCAGGCATTATAAATTATTCTAATTCCAAATATGGAATATATTTTTAAAAATGAAAACCGGATAACTAGATTAAATAAATTCAAAATTAATCTTATAGTCTCATATTGACATCAATATTTTTAAGAGAAAATATTTTATAGAATTTAATGTTTTTAAATCAAATTTCAAGAATAATTTTTTCCGATTACCTCAATTGGATTCATTAGTTTAAAAGTGATCTAAATTATCTTTTTAATCAATTAAAATATAATTTAAATATTTAATTACATTATAGTAAATTGAATTTATAAATTAATTTACTGTATTTTTACTATTCCTAAATAAATGAAACTTCACAGATGAAGATAGATAACATTAATCCAAAGTAAATATTGATTCCATGATTTCAAAAATGATGTTTAGTTTTTCAAATAAAAAGTGTGAATATGGAAAAAATTATAATTTTTCATTTTCAAATATAAGGTGGTAAAATTATCTATTGGAAAGGATATATATCATGACACATAAAATTAGATTTATGATTATCATGTTTTCTAGAAAAGACCTATGGTGAATGTTGAATAGTTGAAACCATAAAAAATTAAATATTAATAATTTTTTTCAAAAGTTATATAATTAATTAATTGAGGAAAATGTGTTTAATTTCATAAATATAAATTTCCAGTAAATGATTTCTTATATATTTTAAAGTTTTTAATTTTTTTTCATTTATTTGTTTATGAATTATTTATTCCTATATTCATTTGTAAACCATTGTTTCTAAATTTAATTAATATTATTCACTACCAAATTCCCAAAAAATATATTTTATAATAATAGTAATAGTTTAATATTAATATTAATATTTTATTGTAGTTTGTTAAAACTAGAAGGTCTGTGTAACAAAAGATATTGAAATAACTCAGCATTGTGTGTAACACAAGGAAAACATAGTGTTTCACATACAACAATTTAATTTAATAATTGTCTGTATTCAAAATTAACATGGTTTTTCATGAAATAGAAACAAAAATATGTGAATTTTAATTACACAAGCTATATATAGTATTGTGAGAAATATATAAATCTAAAACAATAATTTAATTTGAAATAAATTAGAAAATCACTTGGTGTTACAATTTTTAATTTTGGAAAAATAATATAGGAAATGTTTTGTTCACGAGTAATAAATTTTAGTTTATATGGTAATCTGAACTAGTTGGTTCTCATTAATCAATGATAATAAAAATATTATGGTGGTGAAGAAAAAATAAATTTCAATAGGGGAAACCCAATTCTTTTTTTGATAATGATGAATGTAGATGGTGACAATAATAGTGAAACTAGAAAAATTAAACTAAATGTTTAAATTATGCTATTTGTATTCAAATTGGTGAATCATATCTAATTTTTATTTTTGTTAACTAATCAATATGACTATTAAGGATTGTGTTAGTAAAATACTTTATATTAGTGAATGATAGATGTCTTAGGGATGTGTGATGATATATTAATTGTATGGTAGATACATGTGTTGGAAAGTTCCTTGAGGGGGGGATCATACACTATTGGACTGAATGGCTTGATGGCCAAATTTTTTATTATTTTTTTATTTTAGGACTGCCACTAGGACACACTTATGATTAAATCTATAATTAATTAATTGTTTTTTATTTTTAATCTTTTGTTATAAGATCCATTAGTTTTAGGAGTTTTTATTTTATGAATATTTTTTACCATTCGGTTATCACATAATTACTTCAAACAATGTGGATACCATGAGTGTAGGGTCATTAAAGTAATAATGGTATTTTTTATGGATTTTTCATGGTTTACTAAAAAATATGAGCTTCTCGTGAATGCATATTTTCAAGCACCATTATGTTTTAATATTTGGTTTGTGGTTTTTGGTATGACATGAAACAATATTATAATAAACATAGAATTAATATTCAATTATTGAATAACAAATAATACCTCATGTCTTTTCCTCTTTTTTATGAACCCTTCACCCCTCCACCTATCCTGTTTTAAGTGATAGATGATCCCCCATCCAATGTGAGACCTACCATTATCTAGCCTCTAACAATAATTGTTTATCTGTGTGATTTTAATGGGATTCCATCATAATGAGTCTCTTTTCTCATCTTTAACACATCTATCCCCATTATCGATGGGTTTTTATTTCCCTCTTTTTATGTGCACCATAAAATAAAACCACTGTTCGATTTTTGTTTTGATTTCAATTTTATAATTATTTTAGGGTTTTTAAGGGTTCTTGTAGGCCATCCTATTCCATTAATTAGATGAATCCCTTCATCCACTCTAGCCATTAGTATGTGTTTTTGTGGTTTTGTGTATCTATAATTTATAGAACAATAATTTGTTTTTTAAATAGAATATTTTGAATTAATAACTATTTTTTATATAATTTTAAAATAATTCATATTTTTTCCTAGGGGTTTTGAAGGATTAATTTTTATTTCTAATTGGGTTCCAAGGGATTTAACCCTTATTTTGAACTTATTTTAGATAATCAATGATATATTTTTAATACATGATATTTATAATGTATTTAATAATTGAATTTGGTGTTTTAAAATTATTTGATTCTATTTATGATCCTTTATAAATTTTTTTCTAAGTTAAAGAGGTTAAATATTTTTAATTTCTCGATTTTTTTAATTTTATTAACCGATTTAGTATATTTTTATAGGTTTCATATATGAATAATTTTTTGAATATATTATATTATTCTTCATGTTTATAAACATATTGAAGGGTATATATATAAATTTTTACAAGATGATATGTGGTTATCATAATTTTAAAATGGATATATATATAAGTTAATTTGTGTATAATGAATTAGAAAAAGAGGCATTGAAATCTACATTCAATGATTGAAATAAGGATATTGATATTTTTTCTAATTGGGGGGGGGGGTTAAATTTTAATGATTTCATTGAAATATAGTTTGATATTTTCTAAAGTTAGTGAAATGATGTGATTTGTTTTGGTTTTAATGATATCCATAAATGGGGTTTTGAAGAGAGGCTTTGCTTCAATTTTCCCTCTTCATTATGGACTAGTATTGTTCAAATAATGCATAATAGATAAGTTATATGTTATGTAGAGTTAACATGGGATACCATAAATAGGAAGGATACATGATGGGTTCCTCAATATACATAATAATTATTGTTGAATTTTTCCTTGATCAAATATGCTATAGAATCCATAGTTATATTTATTTTGTTGGATATATAAATAAATTGGGTTGTATGGACAAATCATAATAACTTTTGATACTATAGTATATATCTCATCTAATGTGTCTCAGATTAAACTCTATTTGGCGCCCACTCCTATTATAATATTTAATGTTATGATTATATATTACTACCCTTATTTGAACATATCTGTTACAACTACTTCACCTTGATATTTCAGTCAAAATTTCTCTATTTATATCTTCCATGTTCATTATACATCAAAATTTTTATGAGTTTACCATATAATATCATTTTAGTATATTCATAAGGGAATTTCATGTATTTTTTTTCATCAACTCGTATTCTTTTAAAAATTTATTTACAAAATTGTATGTTTTGAATCAATTTCATTTTTCCAAGAGAATGTATTTAAGGTATTATTGTCATTTAATGATATATAAATAGATGTTATGAAAAATGGGGGGTTGATTTTTTTTCTAAAATGTTGTAAAAGTTTCTTTCAAATATCATATTTTACGCATTTATATTTGATTTATCATAGAAAATAAAATCATTGAATCTATTGGCCTTGCATACTAGGATGTTGATCCCACAACCAATTCAGACCTCACTGGATTGGTAATATGGGAGGATTTTCATGTTATATATTTGATTTATATTTGGGATCCATGATTTGATAGATATTGAACATGTGTCCCATGGGATGATTTTTTCTATATGTGAGAATTTATGTTTATAAATTTGGTAGATTCATCCATATATGCCCTTTCTCTTTATATTAGCTTTAAATATTTGATGAACACGCTATATATAGAGAATATTGAAATTAGTGTTAGTGGTGTCTATAAGTGTGGGTGTTTAGGGTGAAATATTGGAATTTTATTCCAATATGTGTGATATGTGTTTCCTGAGTAAATTTTATATAATATTTTACAACCAATTTGTTTTTGGAGTGGACGTATTATATATGAATGAGTCATGATGCAATTCTAGTATAACCATACATCTAATTAAATTATTTTTATCAAGGAAAAATACTTGAATATTTATATTTTTATTCCAAGAAACATGTTGATTAAAAATAGTGATTAGGAATGCCCCTCAGTTCAGTGGTTAGAATGGTTGGTTGTCAAAAAACATGTAATCATATCCATGATTGATGCAAATTCTAACCAATTCTATGTCTCTAAAAGGTCCTCTATTTTATATAAATCCAATTTTATTTGTTATGATTGTTATATTATGGTAGGACTATAGAGGTTAAATGTTATTGAAAATGGATTGTTTATTAATCAACCACACATTTTGAATCATGGGTATCTATTAGAATTTGTGTTTTGATTATATATTCGTGGTTCTTGAATATTTTTTCTATGTTTAAATATTTAATATGTTTTTTAAGGAGACACGAGTTTATCTAGTTGTACATAGAGATCAAACATGTGTCAGTATCCCATGTAGATTCAGTATACATTTTTCTTTTTTACTCTTACTGACATTTTTATAAATATATCATGGTATACAAGGCCATACCACCAATTAATTTGGAACAAATTGTCCCATTTAGGTTTCCTTATTTTGTATGATGTTAATAAATTGATTTTTTTTATGTTTCGTGAACCATATTTTAGAAATATAAAATTATTTTTGAGTGAGGATTAAATTTTTCAAAGTGGATGTGTGTATTTTTAAAGTTATCTTCATGAGGAGACAAATATTTTGATACTAGTATGTGTGGATTTAGAAAATTTATAAAGGATAAACTATATTTTTTTGCGTTGGGTTGAATATATATTCTCAAACTAGGTTTAATTCTTGTAAAATGGTTTATTGAAGGGACTATATTTTCATTTATTATCAATAAATTTTGTTTTTAAATAAGATGGTTTTGAAATTATTATTGAAAAATTTATAAAAAATTTAAAAATGAATATGTAGTTTAGAGGGGGGTGATTTGGAAATGTTTTTGATAGAGAATGTATAAGTTTTAAAATGGTAATTAAAAATGGGCTTTAGATTTTGAAATATAATGTTATAATTTTTTAAATGGTTCAAAATGGGAACTATTTTTTAATGTTTGGAATCTGTTTATTAGTTTTTAGTTTGATACATTTGAAATTGTTATTTTCAATTAAAAAAATAATATATCAATGGATGTGGAAGTTTTTATAGATATTAATGGATTAGGTATTGTGATTCCACCCATTATTTTATGTCTATATACTAGAAAAGTCTTGAGAATTTATTTGGGTGTGGGAGATCATTTATTTTTTGGAATTTTTGATAGATGATTTTAGGATTTAATTTTTTTTCGGTGCAACATGTTTCAATTTTTGTGGGGGATTCCAATAAATTCTGCTATTTTGGTTTTCCGCATGTCCCTTTATTTTTTTTAGTATATTTATTATTATTGAGGTTGATTTTGGATACATGGTTATGTGAGAAACCCATGGGAATGATTCATGTGCCTTGTTAAGATACTAAAGTATTCGAGTTAGGTACATACTAGTGTGGGTTTTTAATTATGAATGATCCTTGAGGGATATCCAATGTATGAGTTCATGGGTAGTAACTTCCTTATTCAGGACCCAATGTTATAAAAAAAAAATTTTTGAGGTGGCTTGTTCATGGGTTATGTATTTTTATATTTTTCTATAATTAGAAAAAGTCAATGAGGCATTGATAGTACTTTGTGTTGGAATATATTATTTTTTGGAGTGTCCCTAATGTCGTGATATTTGTCGGATTCTCATTTCTTTATAATCGTTTACATATGTAAGTGATTTTAGTGTTATGGAATTCATAATTTTGGGATATCCTACTTGACATATAGTTAATTTAGAGTTTTCCTACAAGTCACTTTGGTTGGGGGTTGGGTCAACATTCTTAACGGTGGTCTGGAAATTCATTGTTTCATTTGAAATACCAACCCAATGAAATTCATAAATGTAAAAGAGACCCAATATGGGTCTCCATTTCATGATTTTTTTATTAGTAGTTACATGTGAGTTATACCTTGAGGATTTAGTGTTTTTTATAATTATAGAAAGACATTTATTGTGTTTTTGGTTGAACTCAAATTTTGGAGATCATATAATAGATTTTATTTCTTATCTATTTCCATTATTCATTGATTAGATTTAATATTAATGGATTTTTTGGGGTAGAAAGAATTATTTGTTGTGGATTGTAACACATAGTTTTTATATCTTTAATTAATTGACTATTTTATTAGTAATTTTTAACTATTTATTTATTTGGTCAATTAATTCTATTTTTGTGAATATTATATATTTTTTTGACCCTACATATTTTTAGAAAATTTTTTGTGCTTAAGGTGTGGATAACGTTAATTTTTGGACAGTCCAGTGTAATTATTGATTTTCATGGTTCACATATTGTTTTTCATACCCTAAAAGTGTACTTGTGTTCCATGTGAATGGTACACCATTATCACAGGAGTTTGGTTACCTTTATAACATTAACATGATTTACCAAATTTTGAAATTATTAATGAATTATATGTAGTCACTATATTACTATTTTGTTAATTCATGGCTACACCATCTCACATAATACTCACTTATTTATCCTAAAAATTGATAAACACATCAGATGCATAAAAGCCTATCCCTCAACCTCCATTATTTTCCTTTGTTCAGGTCAAGTTCAATATGAAATCCATCAAGATAAGTCTATATCGGTTTGACCAACTCCACTCACCCCTTTCATTAGAGGTTTTATTTTCCATATTTTTGTGCTCATATTGGATAATCCATGTTCTTTCTTTTCATTTATTATTTAATTTATCCCTTTTTATAGCGTATGTGATGGGGCATACATGGTTTCTTGTTACAGCTGTTGGTGCAATAAAATTGTCTAATTTAGAATTATGTTGATCATAGCCTAATTTTTTTTCTATATTTTAGTAGAAATGATAGGGTTATTTAAATTGAACTATTAAAATTTATGAGATCTATTTGGTATCATTTAAATTTATTTATACCTGATTCACAAGGTTTTTATTGTTTTAAAATTAATTTTGAACTATGTTCCTAGTGATATGGCTATGTTTTTTGAAATCCTTCAATGAAAAAGTTTTTTTTTCACATTGAAAAAACAATGATAGTTTTACCAAATTAATTGTGTGTTATATAATTATTTTAGAACTTTTTTTAAATTTTTTATTTTCCATTTGATTTTAATCGGTGAAATGTTTTTTATTTGTCTATTTTATGAATTTTATTATGATTATTCATTTCCGTCATATATTGTTCATCTTTGATTGATGTTAGGGATGTTTTATATTAATTTTTTTTGTCATTAAACACTGATGGGTATGAGTATATATATATATATATATATATTTCTAAATAAACACATGATGATTTTTAGATATATAAAATAATAGATGGATATATATATATAAGTGTATATAAGTATAATGATTTCAAAAGGGAATAGATGAAATTTTATTTTTTTATGGAATTTAATTTTTAAAAAATGTTTCAAAAATGGGGATTAAAAAATAATTCAAATTTAATTTCAATATTGTTTTATATTTAAAAAATCTAGTTATGTGACTTCATAATTCTTTTTGGGATTAATACATTATTTTAAAAGGGTTTTAAAAAAGAATCATTCTTTAAATTTTCATTCTTGATTTTGGGATATAAGTTTTATAGAATATATGATATCTTTGAGTTATTATATGTTCAGGGAACATGAGATTCCATATAGAGGCCTGAAATAGGATGGGTTCTTTCCATCCTTTATTTTTTAAGGATAGTGTCCATGTTCCAATGTCTTTAAGAATACAGGGATATATTGTTTTTATAGGACACATAGTGGACATGTGTTCCTTGAGTGAGTCAAAATATATTTAGAAACTATTGGTCATAGATGAAGTTATTTTTTCCATTTGTTTTCAATTATATTTTTTGCCTAATTATTATGTATTATTCTATGATTATGGTGTATTTTCCCTGTATTCCTTTGTTTTTTAATACTATTTCACTCTGTTTCCATCTAGGTTTTGTTAAATGATTCCATCATTGTTCAACAGTGTTATTATTATGGGATTCCCGTTTTGGGTATTTTTAATGTTAGAAAAAATAATATTTCATAGAATGACTTACATCAATTTGTTTTCATTAAATTCGGATTTATTAATTATTGTGTTTTGATTAAATGGGTTGGGATCCGAAAACTATTTCTATGTGTTTTCATTTAAGGAAAATGAACAAAATTTTGCGGTCAAAAAGGTTTTGAATTTCAATACTAACCCGTAATTAAATAATTTTCTAAATAAAATATTTTAAGTTATAATTTTTCTATTTTTGCATAATAATATCTTGGATGATTAGTGATAATATACGAGTATATCGAGAGCACACCCAACTCACACCACTTAGTGAATATGGACATAATGAGTTTCCTTGTTCTAGATTTTGTTCACTTATATAATGTACCATTGGATAAAGAGTGAACATAGGCCACATGGGATAATTTTTTTTATTAGATATGTTTTTATATTTATAGATTTATTAACTTCATAAATATATTCCCTATTTTGTACATTCCTTTATAATTATTTTTGGAAGACAATAAATTTGGAGATAAGGATATATGTGGATTATATTTATATTTATATTATTGTGTTTAGGGTTATAGGCGGTAATTTTAATTCATCATATAAGATATTGGTTTCATGATATATATTATTTTCTTCATATTTATTTTTTCATGAATAACCATCATTAAGATGCGTCATATAAAAATTCATTTGAATTACATTTTAGTTTGAAATATGTTTATCTGAGAGAATTGATATACTTTTTTATTATGATGTATTAGTGTATGATTCCATCTCATGGGGACAAGTAAGACCCATCAAGAAAATGATGATTTTGGTTGAGTCCCTTTACATGTGGTGGAATTGACTGGTTCATTACTATAACCGATAGTGAAGAATTTTTTTTGATTTAGAAATATTTGTAACCATCATTATTTGGAATCTAATTCTTTAGTAGACGTTAGTTTGGTCAAATATTGAATGGATCGTTTCATATTTTATAGTGTATAATAAATTATGGAAGGTAAAATTATTGGTATATGAGAAACAGAAGTGGTCTATGATGGACTATGACATGGATAATTTAGAGAAAATATGACTCATGTAGTTTAGATATAGTGGAGACAAGATCAAAATCAATGGTGTACATGGATGTTTAAATAATATATCAAATATCAGTTACAAGATTGTTCAATACTAGATGAGTAAAAAATCATTAGTACATAAAACATTATGGTGATGATTTTATAATGAGTCAAATTATTCAGTAACCATTGAATCTAGTGTTGATTGGTTTTTTTAGTTAGGAATTTTTCGGGAAATTTAAATATGATAATAATATTTTTATTTCGATCACTATGATATCGGTCTGGAGTCTTAATGATTTGTTTTAACCATCGTGGGTATTTTGAAAATACCTTATTGGTATTTTTCATTTTGGTGTGTGAGCACATGGTGCAGTGGGATATAGATAAAACATACTAGAACCCATGTGTTTGGTAATTAAATTCATAATATTCATAAATGTAGAATAGTTAAAAATAAAAAACATCTCAATTTTGATGGTATGGAACATGAATCCCAATGTCTGATTAGAATACTAGGTGTGGGTCTACCAGGAGATTGATTTAATACATTTATAGACAATTTAATTTGTTGTATTTTATTAATTTCTAATTAAGTATTAATAATGTCCATCAAAATTATTATCTACTTAATAAATATAATTATGTCAGTATCCCTTTTAGTATTATTATCAATATAATAATTCCATTGATTCTATTTTTTATAAGAATTTGGATACACCATTGATGAATGGTTTCAATCATATCATCACTTATTCATACCTTAGATATATTCCTCTAAATTTTCATTAATTTAAATTTTTATTTTTTTACTATATAAATAATAGTAAAATATAACTAATTTGATAATGTTTTGTATTTTTATTATTATAATGATAAAAAATGACGAATTCACACCATTACTCAACCTTTTGGTAATAAAATAAATTTTAGAATTTTTTCATTGGGTGATTGGGATTCATTAACATTACATCGACCATCTATTACATGGGAATTTTTTTAGGTCATCCTATATCAGTGAGATTAGTAAATATATGATATATATGAAATTAAAAATGTATTTTAATTATAATTTTTCAAGAAATCAAACATGGTGGATTTTTTATAGGAGATCATATTCATAAAGGATGATAGGGAGAGCATGAATTATTTATGTAATTTCATACATGCTAGATAGACCTTATCAATTTACATCATTATATATAAGTATTCCTTTTCTATCTGAAAACATAAATTATTAATTGGGTTTGATGATACTCAAAGAGAAATGATAAATCCTGAATAAAATTATCATAATATAATAATACTATAAGGGTGTATATAAAAAAACATACACTTATCTATGGATTTTTTAGTTATTTATTTGTGTATTTATAGAATTGTGATCCTAATGAAAAATTAGGTTAAACCCCATAGAGAATTTATATGAATTATTGATTCTCAGAATAAACAGTGGAGGTCCCAATAAATTGTGATTGTCCAACATGTCAGTTTGAGATATATATATATATATATATGTAATATGTAATATTTTTTCTCATAAAAATAATAAAAAATGATTAACTCGGAGTAGTTGTTGATGAAATTGATTAGGTCTATCAAGATGGTCTTCATAATGTCTTGTGTGTTTATCATATCTTTATTTCTATGGGTATAATTATTTGGTCAACCACATAATGATGGGACCTATTAATGGTTTACCTACATAATGATTTAAAGATGATCTTAATAGACTATCTAACTACTTGAGTGGTGACTTTACATATGATCATAAGATAATGTTATAGACCATGGATGGGGGGGCTTATGTGATTGTCTGTAAAGAATTACCAAGGGTAATATATTGTTTTAATTTTTAGGAAAATTATATTTATCATGAGATTAGAGAATGAGAAGGATGAGTCGTGAAATAAGGGGACATGTTTATTTGGTAAGTTCTACAGTGGGTTTTGAAAGACATGATGTGTCCAAATCTTGTACTCATGTGTATTTATATACCCCACATAGGGAATAAAATGTTTACTATTTCAAATTATATATTTATATAAAAATTTAGTATACATTTACACCTGAGGTAAAAAAAATTATTCGGAAAGGGGTTGGAAATTGGAATAATGATGGAATTTATGATTTTATTATTATATTGATAATGTTGATCATGTTGTCATACAAAAATCATTTGATAATATTTATGACAATATTAAATCAATTTCTAGGACATCTACGGAGAATCAAATACGTGTACACCACCTAGGGTTATATGAATAGTTCTAGAGTTTGGATATTTGAACATTGATTCTATGAGGGTAATAGCCAATGAGCCTGTACTTGAGTGGTAAGGGCTCCTTCTTGGCATCCAAGAGACCCAGGTTCAATACTGGGGGAGGCTAATTTTCTGGGCTACTGTAGCAGTACTTTAGCAGTTACTGTTCGGTACTGTAGCAACTAGAACTATTCACCTGATTTGGGCCTTTGGTCCACCGATTTGGGCCTACGGGTCTCCAAGACCTTCAGGTCATTAAATTCCTTCGGGCCACAGGTCCTTCGGGTCACATAGACCATGGCGTAGCCCAGTTCACAGAGAACAGACCCCAGAAGAGGATCTGAGCAACAGGAGTAGCAACCACCAGATGCTGAGCTAACCGGATTGGAAAAATGAGAGGGTATGGCAGCCGCTATTGGGATAAGGCGCCATGCAACTTTGTACGGTGCAATGTTAGTCAATCAGAAATTCAAGGTGGGGAGCTAAAGAGATCAATGATTCAAGACACGGGGGAGGGGCAGTTCCAGTGGGATGGGCCTACGGGCCATGTAATGGAATGGAATGCCTCTAGGCCTTCGGGTCATGCATTGCGGTCATATCGGGCTGTGTGCCTATGAGTCATGTACGGGCTCCCCTTCAACTCTTAATAGGGGGATTTTCTATAATAAAATAAAAATAAGGCCTTTAGGCCATTTAGGATATGAGGATTATACTAATAGGAATGGAAGCTCTTATATGGATATAAAATGGGGTTTTAAATCTATAATTGGTCACTAAACCAGCCTATGAAATCATGATATTACAACAATGAGTGGATCAACTTATATCTTGCAACATTGAGAAATTTATTTCGGTATTGGACACTCTTCCAACCCATGTCATCCTAGTATTATTAGTACGGTTGGATATTGTTCCATCATATTACATGAAGATATTGTATATTAGTATTGGACACTCTACCAACTTTTGACATATAGATATTATTTATATGACTGGATTCTCTTCCAGTATATGAATTCAAGATATTATATCCCAAATCATTTTATCTATAATATATTGTTACATAAATACGAAAATAAAGACTCGTAATAGTATGAGATCATGAAATCTTGTGACCAATAACATGCATGGATTATTTTTCCTCATTTGACATTGATAAATTACTTATTATACTATATTCTCTACCATTCAAAGGCATTATGATATTTTTTCTATGATGGGTCACTCTTCAAGCTTGTGATAGTGATGTCACTACAACATGATGTTTTTCCAACTTGTGGAAATTGAATATTAATACCATGAAAAACATAATATTCTAGTCTATGACATAGGCATATTACATGTAGGACTTGATAATATTCCATCATTTGAAGTCATTGTATTACTTTCAGGAATGAATCCTTTAACAATATTTAATCTTCAAATATTAATTCTCAGATTGCTTAATCATTAATAATGAAATTTGATATCATTATTCATTATTCTTTTGAAATTATTCACACATTTAAAAAATAAATAAATATTATAGTGTAGTGGAATATGAAAAATCAGGAGTTTTAATCATTAGGGTTGCTATTTAGCAGTCATTACTAAGAAATATTATAATTTAGACGTTTTTACCTAAAAAAATTCAATTTTTACTTTTATTAAGATATGTTGTAGATTATATTAGGGGTTCTATTCTGATACCTTGTTATATTTTGTAATCACAACCTACACATGCACATCAATGGATATTTACTCTTCATTTTTGAGTTATAGGTATATGTAGTGGCTCTTGGATGATTATTGAGTTGGAGGAGTTGGAACTCCATCTAGATACAATAATAATGTGAGAATATTATATTATTAATAATGGATCAATTAATTTATTTTGTAGTTTTTTTATTCCATTCAGACCATTGGAATATGTGTGGTCTTGTATTGATGAATGAGTATTATGTTTAGACATGGGTTCATCTATTATAGAATGATGACCTTATTTATTATGTATTTCCTTCCATTGTGATTCTGTATAACCTTAAATAGTTTTTCTATTATTGATATATATATATTTATATTATTTTTAATTATATTCGATTTTAACACTAGAGGTATAGTCTCTACATTATACATTATCCAACCCCTGTTTCTAGTGGGATTAATTTGGGATATTTGAAGTTATTATGGAGAAATCCTAGTAATCCATATTAGTTTGATGAACAAGTTACTAAACAAGGATGTTATACTGTGGGATTGAGTGAACAAGTAAATGTTGAGTATAATAAAAAATACGATTTCCCCAAAAACCCTAAATGGTTACCGTTACTATATAAAATATTCAAATTTGCCTCTATTATAAAATATATAATAAATTTTAATGAAACACCTACCTTAATAATTAAAAAGTTTTACGGAAAAGATACATACACATTTTTATTTTTAAAAAACTTTTGTTAATCATTTCCAATCCAATATATTCTTTTCATTGTAAATAATTTTTAAACCATTGATTTTTATTCACAACAACCATTTTTAGAAAGCAATGTATTTTACCCATACTAACCATTTTAAAACCATCCTAAGAGAACACATAATAATGAAATATCATATAATCATGGGTTATTATATTTTGGATTTTAACTACCCCTATTTCAAAATTTTTATGTAATGTTAAACAATAATTCTCAAATATTCAACAACCTAATAGTATAAAAAACATTTTAGGGAAACATTCAATATTAACCATAGGGCCTCTACCATAACGTGGTATTATAAATATAAGAAATATACATATCAAGGATAGGGAAACAAAACAGAAATGGGAATATGTGTTATGAAGATTATTAATTCTATCAGATTAGATTAATTTTTGTTTACATCAAAATAGTTTTAATGGACACCACAAACCTCCCATAAAATCAATCATGTTACATCCCTAGATTTTTACATGTTTAAATGATTTTATATAGAACCCTACATATATTATGTTCTTCACCCCATATATTAAGGTCTGTCATAACATAATTATGGTTAATGATAAATATGTGGGGATATTTTTCCAATATTTTCATTTTATTTACTAATTTCATACTTAAAATAATATCTATAAATGTCATTATATCATTGAATAAATTGAAATTATAATATAAATCATAAAAAAAAATATCACTATTTTATAATATTGTGTATCATATATATTTTAAAACCGTGTGCAGGGTTATTTTTTGGTACTCTTTTCGATTATGTTTTGTAATTTTCATCTTAGTTTTACTTTTGGGTGTGTTTGTGATAAAATTTATTAAAAATGGAAGAAAGAATATATTGCATGGTTTGTTCATGGTATTCCCTAACCATGATCCCAGTACAAACAAACCATAATTCCCTGCATTGAGGTGTTTTCTCAATTAGAACAAATACTATCAAACTGGGCTCCCTTGTAGGAGAAAACATGTACCCCATAATAAGAGGCATTAGTTATGGCACACAGTTAGGGGAAGCCATGCGCCCTCTGTAGAAAACCTTGCATATGGGATTTTCATCCACAAAATTTTATTTTAAAAACTTAAAAACCTTTTTCTAATCACCCGGAATTCCATAGATCGCCCCATATTCATTATTCACAATTCTAGAGACATTTGGAAGGATTTCAAGCGATTATGACCTTTGTTCTTCATGATTCAAAACCCTTATTGATGATCTACACCCTCTTAGTAAAGATAAATCTCTCATATTTTGTTTCTCATTAATCATCATTTAATCTCTCATTTATAAAAGTGATTTTTAACTTAGTTTGATTAGATTGTATTTAGTGGATCTATATCTATGATTATGGAACCATACCCATATTTAATGAATATTAATTTATTTGATATTGTTTTTTTGTTTTATGATTTTGATCTCCCTCTACATCGCAACTCCATTTAAATTGTGGATTTTCATTGGGTGTCCATTATTCAACCTATTGAGGTAGTTAGTCTATTATTTAACACCCATAGTCATTATTTAAATAATGTTCATGAAATTATATAATTTCTAATATTTTACAAGAAATAAAATTTACTAATAGAATTCATTAATTCATTGAATTAAATAATTAATAGATTATGTAATTAGGGATAATTAATTATTGAGTTAACAATTAAAATATTTAAATTGGTGTATTTGGGGAATAATTAGTTGTTGGGTTAATTGGTTGAATTATTTAATTTATTCTAATGGAAAAATTAATTGATTATTTAATTGGGGTTATTAAGATTTTAAATTAAAAAAATAATTGATTTTGAGATATCATGATTTCAAATAGAATAATTAATACTGAAATTAATTATGTTACATTGGGACTGTGAATTGATTAATTAATTTGTTTATTAATAAATATAATTTTCGTGCATTTACAATCTATTGAAATGAACTAATTTATTGTTGAATTAAATATTTGGATGTTTGATTGTGAAATATGATGACAAGGTTAATGTTGATTATCCTGTATTGATGAGATAAAATATTTGTTTAACTACTATAAAATTGATGTGGGAATAAAATAATGAATAAATATGAAATTGATGTAGCAAACTAGTTGTTATATTAAAACCAAATTGATGTGGATAATTCATTATTGAATTAATTTAAATAATATGACATTTTGAAAAAGTTGATATGGATTAATCAATTTTCCAATTAATTAATGTGATATTGTGACATGTTGGAAAATTTGATATATCCATATGTGCGATAAATGTTTGTGGGAAAGGTAATGTGGCTCTAAATACACATATATGGGATAACGTGTGTAGGATTGGGACAGAGTCCCCAAATACCCAGATGAGAGAGTAAGTGTAGGATGGGTATTGAGTCTGTTAATACAAATGTGATATTGTGTTCTGGGATATGGATAGAGTTTCCAAATACCCATGAGGATAATAGACATGATGTTCTACGCCCATGAGCTGGAATTGTACTATAGTTCCAATTGGTGGTGATATTAATTGAGGTGATTTATAGTAATAATGTAATTATATAATATGAATTACCATGTAAATTTTATAGACCCTGAATTATTCTAATGTAAGTGTTTAGGTTCTAGTGTCCTAGGGAACCATGGGATTTATGTGGATAAAAAAGAGTAACAAAATAAATGTAAATTCATTACATTAATGATGATATTTATTATATATACAAATTCATACTATGTTTTTTGTAATTTTTCATTTGATTCCATTGGTGATTGTCTATTGAGATTTAATCACATCCTACTTGGACTTTAGATCAGTACCCAAATAGATTTCATGGTTGCATGAAAAGATATGAGAAACGGCCCTATTTTAGATGACTGGTTAGGAATGACCATGGAAGATGGAACCAAATGTTGTTTTTGAACCTCTTTGGAGTCATATGTGTATTTATTGTAGATTATTAATTTTTTTACATGGATCATCTATGGACATGATATGTTAATAGTTCATTTTTGACATTTTATTTATATTTTTTGTCATATTTTTTTAATGGAAGTGTTCTGTTTATTGTCATATATTAGTTAGCCATTGTTTCTTATGTATTCTACTAATGTATAAATATAATAAAAGAGGGTTTAGTCTCCTCTTGATCGACAGTAGACCCTCTGTTCTATATGAAATCCTATTAAATATTGGTAGGTGTAGATGAGGTCATGTGGTGGTCTGTTTAAGGGCCCCGAACTACAGAACCTTGTTTGTGATGTTACAAAGTGTTAACAGAGGATGTTTTATTTTTTTCGCATCTTTTAATATTTATGTAATGGTATTCCAAAGACATGGATGAGTCAAGACCCATTTAAGATCTATTTAATGGTAGCATCATACCCATGTATGTGGGTAAAATCCATGTACCTATGGTGGGACTGTTGTTATTACAATTTGATTGTTAATGTTTGATTTATTTCACCATGGGTGATGCACATGTGGTGGGATGTGATAATTTTTTAGAATCTTTTTTAGCTTTGACATGTGGGATAGTATGGAATGAGAGATGAGTTGGAATGAATTATTCCATACACTCATGATTATTTTGTGGAATGGATCATTTTAGGCATGCAATGGAAAAATGTAATTGATAGGTTGTTGAAGTTGAACTATTTTGGTTGATTATAAAAATTCAAACGAAAATGAGACCTAACATGAAATTTAGAATGATTATAAAAGGTTGATAGGTAAAAATAAATGGTTGACTAAATGGGAAATGTGAATATGGAAAATTCTCTTGTCATTGGTTACTAGGACATAGTTGTAGTGTGGGTTATAGTATTGATAGTGCCTCATTTTTTACCAAGTGGTCAGGATTTGGGAAATTAATTTTTGGGGAATATTATATTCCCAATAAATGTGTTTGTATAAACCCACATATTTATAGAATAATAGTTTTTTATTTATATTAATAACTATTAGTAAGATATTATTTTTACATTAAAGTGGATTCTTTTTTCGATACCGTACTCGACAGGCAACAATGAGTTTCTCTGAAATCTAACATTGCACACAACATTGAGTTATAACAACATATTATAAAATTAAAATAATATTATTTTAAATGATATATAATGCATAGCCATTGGAATTGAAGTATTGAATAGTGTCAACTGAATTTTGAAATATGGTTTACACATGTTTAAATAATGATTCATTGGTAACCAATATTATTAGAAACAAAAATAAAAACCAATTGAATATAAACGATGTGTGTTTATGAAATCAAATTAAAAAGAGAGTAATTGTGTTTTCATATCACTCATTATGGTTTTTTATTTAATAAAAAATATTATATATATATTCAATTTAATGTTTTTATTCATCTTATTTGTTTTCTAGATATGATATAACAACAAATTCAATTTTTCGGATAAAAGAAGTATTTTTAAGAAATTGTAGTATTACAACATTTTGATAGAGAACCCTTTTTATATATAATTTGTTTCACATTTATGTGTTCTATCTGAAACAATAAACTTTTTTTAAAATATTGGGACATCAAAATTTTCTTTCAATGATATATTTTGTAATTTTTGGATAAAGTACATTTTTTTAATATATAGTGAAAAATATTGCATTTTAATTCAAAACGTAATTTTCATTTAATTGATTTATATAATTATATTGTCCTTTTTAATTTTTTTAATAGATTATTGGATTCTATATTTTTTAGTTAATCCAAATATGGTCATTGGTATTAATTTCACATCTTAATTGGATATAAACACCTGTCAATCGCATGATATTTAATATTTCATAAAAAACCCACATTCTATTTTGGAAAAAGGGAATTAATATTAAATATATTACTGAAACATATGCCTTTTGAATTTGAAAAAATGGATTACACATTTGGAATTAGGAGTACCAAATTGTGTGAATATGTACCTTTTATTTATAGACATTATGAATACTAACTTCTATAAATATTTTAGTTACCATGGTTAAAGGCTAAGTTGGTAAATAAGGGTAAAAAATAGTATTATTATATATTAAACTACCATAACACATGGTATATCCCAATTGGATGAGTTATTTCCGATCTCGGGCATCCTTAGGTCGATTTCAGGACCCCATGAAGCCACCTGTGTGTGAAAATGACATTTAATTAGATTTTATTTAATGTTAAGGAAAATATATCCTAAACATGTATCGTTTACTAAAAAAATATTAAATGAGGTTATAAAAATGATATCATTGACTATAAATATTAATGAGAAATATAAAAATATTTCCTACATGATGTTATTTTATTTATAATTTTTAGACATAAAATAAGTAAATTTATTTGTGACACAATGATGATGTAGTGAATACCTTATCAATGAATGATTTAATAAAATGAGATTATAAATATTAAAATAAATTTATTTTGAAACATTTTATGCCAACCAAGAATTTTAGGGATGAGTAAAACTTATTATATTTGAATTAATGATAGTTTTTTGAAATAATTACGTTGTTATGGAATTCTAAAAATTCTGTATATGAATAGTATAAAATTGACATTAATGATTTTTTAAAACAAATACTATTTTATTATATCATATAATAGTCTTCAAAATAAAATATTCTACCAAATTAAATAAATAATGTTGAAACATTCTTAAATTAATTACTTTAGGTTCTATTACCATTTTATATTAAATATATTAACCGTATATTATGAATATACAAGAAGACATATTAAGTGATAAATTAGTTAATTGTGGGTTAAAGATAAAATATAAGTTTAAATTTATGATCAAGACCTGTATAAATCTTAATGGTTGAAATTTTCTCTACCCATAATAATCATATAATATAAATAAATGTCTTTGGGACCATTTGAAACCAAAAATCATTTTATAATAAATAATATTTCAATACCTTCCTAATGTGCCCCTCCTCCCTCTTATAAAAGGGAATCAACCCTAACCATTAAAGAAACATCTCAATCCCCTTGTCTCATCCAAAATATACATAAATAAGATCCAAAAGTCCCAATATTTCTCTAATAATCAATACCTTGGGTAGAAGGAAATAAAATCATGCTTTTTGGCTAAAATCAATGTGAGTTACACGTTTTAAGAGGTAGCATCTTCTCTAAAAATCCTTTCCATTATTTATCATCTTCACTTCCTATTACATTATTATCATTTGGTTAAATAACAGAAAAATAATCATCAATAAACTAGGATATTTTTATGAGAAGGATTCTATCTACACTTACAGACACCTCCATCTAATATATACAAACATACTGTTTCAGTGGACGGTGAACTACTGCCTCATGAAACGATGATTGTTCAATTCTCTTCTACCACCATTATTAGTGGGAATTATGATGGAACTGTATTTATATATGATATATATTATATTTATATTGTATCAATGATACTTAAAAGTTTATCTACAAACATACCTTTATTATTTCTATGATTTGTAAATACGCTAATTTCATTCGAGAAAGTGCGTAATACTGCCCCATCACAATGAAATTACTCATTATTTACATAAATGGATTGTATAAAGGATGGAATTAATGAACATATGTAACATATATATATCATATTGTATTCTATTGGAATTATAATATATCTATGTATCATTGAGTTTTTATTTCCTTAATATGAAAAATAAATGCATGTTACGTTCATGCGTAGGTATGGATTAGCATCTGCATGAACGGTGAATTTCATTTATTATATCTAAATGATAAGGAATATTATAAGTACATATGTACTAGATATATATGATATTTAAATCATTAATACTATTCTTGAGATAATGTAATTTTGACCACCTAGACAATTTGTAATTATAATAAGATCATTTTCGACTCATGTACCCAATATCGATAAAATAACTAATATTGAAATAATAAATTATGTAATTTCTTTAATGCAGTAATAAGTAATATAAAATGAATAATAAACCTGAAAAATGTTCTGAATATAGTAGAAATTCACTTATGTTTATTATTCAAGAAGAACAAGAAACATACGTGACAAATTAGACTCAATGTAAGGGAACATTTCACCGTCCTCTTTCAGTCAATGAATTATTTTATGCTATGTATTTTAGTTTCAATTTTCTTATATTGGGATATGTTATTATATATTATAATTTTTGTACATTTAATGTCCATCTGATGAGAGACCCTTTTCTCTCCCACCAACTCATTTTCTGAATTGTAAAGTGACGCTGTTAGGCTGCCAAATTTTCGTAAGGGGATTCGTCTCAACCACCTTTCATTGAGGAATATTTTTATCTATAGACAAAATTATTTTATAAGGTTTATAAACATCTTTTACTTTTAATTTAATTAAAAATGAATCTTTTTTCTACTTAGCATTTTCATAAATGACCAAAGGGGATGTTTCTTTTTAACATATGCAGTGACAATGACATTTCCACTGCCGCAAGAATTATTTCAAATTTGTCTTCATTAACAAGATGTATTGTTTATAAAAGGAAAATAAATACCATATACCCTTTTTACATAATTTGGTATTGAAAATAATTTTTATAATGGATTGATTATGTCTATATCTAATACTGATTTCTTTTGATTGCTATGTGGAAATGTTATCTTTCATTTATTCTTGTTCATGTGTAATGATTATGTTATGGTTCTTGGGAATTGCTTACGAATATAGTTTTTTTAGTGATAAACATATGCTAGGTGAGCTCAACGTAGCTCTCCAATTCATTGGGTAATGTGACATAGGTAAATTTAAATGTTTCTCTTAATAGACATTCGGAATATACTGTGATGGGTATTCCAAACGTAACTCCCTATATAGTTTTGAAAGATAAAATATAGGTATGTTATCGATGCCACATGTTTGCATTATTATTTATGGTTACTATGTTTTATTAATAAATATTATTATTTCATGAGGTAAGTTAATGTTCATATGTTTTATTATTGAAACGTAGGATTTTAAAGATTTGTATTAATTGATTGACTAATGTTTTTATTCTTTATTTTATAACCCTCCATGAGCTTTTTATGCTCATCCCAATTTGTTAAAAGTTTTTAATAGGTTTTAAATAAGGGTATGAGAAATGAATAATTTAATAATATTTATATCAAAAAAATAAAAAAAAAATTATTTAAGGAGTTTTACTACTGTGAATTGTTTTGATAGAGTATAAGTGTCTACATAGTAATTTGTATATATAATGTAATTATTAAGGGACACTTCTCTAAAAATATAAAAGTGAAAGGATCATCAATGTGAATTCCTGATTTAACCCAATATTATGTTCTTTTTTATGTCCAGGGCCTTATAAATGGTTTAAAAGGGAAGGTTTAGGCAACATTAGGGATTATGAGTTTTCCCTAAATACTTGGTTAGCCCCTATGTCTATACATTCAGTTAAAACCATGTTTTATAACCTTTGCAGATTAAGGAAATGAATTTACAAATGGAAGGAGGAGGATTTCAAAAAACATTACTATCTCTTCTTGATGATATGATTTGAATAATTAATGAAATTTCATGATCAAATAATTGTGAAATGTTTTTAAGAATACAACCCACTAGAAAGTAGTTTCTTGAGATATCATACATCTCTATTATACCTCAATACCGTCATGGATCACATTTTGTAACTAATAAATCATATCTTCTCAATATTATCATATTTTCAAGAAAGGAAAATATTATGAAGGAATTTTCAAATATTTTACCTTATCACATGATTTTGAAGCATATATGATTTTGAAAATGGTGTTGAAGACGGAGACCCGTATGCAAAAGATTTATTTTTTCTTGTAAAATATATTCTCTCATCACATACTTATGGTATTGTAAAAGGACTGTTGGTTGAATATTTTAAAAAAAACTCAGTATGACTATTTTATAACGGTCAATTATTATTAGTTGTTTTCAAATTATATGTTATACATGATTATTTTTCAAAACCATTTTTCTGGAAACACACATATGTGCCAAATTGTACCATGTGTATTTAGATTAAGGAAGGAAATAATATTAAAGGATCTCTAAATCAATGTTTCAATGCATAGACCTTATCCTAACCAGAATTATGATCATGAAACCATGTTAACACCATAATCAATGTATGAGGTTATTTATATTGGTAATAGTAATATTTATTTTACATGAAGGTAAATGAAATGAAAGTATATATGTAAATTCATTAATTTAGATGCTGTGGTATTAATGAGTTTGGATGAAAATGATAGGTATACTACAACCATTGAGAGTTATACATGTTATGGTTATTATGGGGTTTTATAAAAAAGACAACATGAATGATGGGTGAGAAACTGTCATGTTTGGAAAGGCTGCAGTAATCGATCCCACAACCAAAGTGCGACTAGGATTTATGACCTACCACTAGACTACGTGAAGCCATTTGAAATTATGAAAAATTCATTTTAGTTAAATTAAAATATGGATCATGAATAAGTTTATTTTTTTAGAATATGATTAATCAAATGGATATCCTTAGTATAAGAAAATGATTTGGTGATTAATTGAACATTGATATTTTGGAAGACATTCTTTCTTTGGGGTACAATATATGCCTAAGAAAAATAGAATAATATGGGATTTCAATTAAGGAGTAGTGATGGAGTTTTATTTTGGAAAAATCTATATTTTCTGATATAAATATAAAGATTTTGGTTTTTTATGGAAATGATTAACCTATAATAGAGAATAATTTATTTGTTTAATTACTTTTTGGTATGATACTTTAAGAGTAGTAGATATTATTTGGAGATAAATGTTAAGATTTATCATGGATGAAAATGTTATAAAATCTTTATTAATTTTTGGATTCAATCATAGTGGAATTAATATAATTATATTTAAGGATAATTTTGCGTTGAATGGTATTGGTTGATCTTTGGGTATTGGTTATTCAATTTTTGAGATTAAGTGTTGTATTTTTAATAAAGGATTATCCTTTTTGGGTATTATATAATCTTGTACCAAACATTTTTGTTTTGGTTTATTTCTAATGATAGGGGGAATATATTGTTAATCTTATTTGGATTATTATATCCTCTAGAATATAATTATAGTGCTTCAGGAGTGATTAAGTCATCATCAATACTCATCATTTGGAGAAAATAAGAGTTTGTGGTAGATATTTATTTTAATAGAAGAAAGTATACTTGATATGTAAGTATTCTTCCTTATATTATTATTATAATTATCAAAATAATTAATAAAATTTATGATAAGTAACATAAAAAAAGTTTTCCATTCACTTTTCGTGATGGGTAATCAAATATAGTTTAACCCATCACAAGTTTGTGGTTTTTTGTTGTTAACTTTCTTTTAATCGTTTTTTCTATCAATATCCCTCAAACAATGATGAATACCTTTCTCTTCCTTGTCCATGTTTTAATGTAATACTAGTATGTGTTATACTGGTATACATTTTACTTATCTTTATTTCATTTAATGTGACAGTTATGTTGACAATTTTTGTGATGTGGGGCTTTCAATGATGTTTTTGAGGCCAATTTTTAAATAGTGAGGATGCAATTTCCAAAAGGGGGGAAGGATGTAAGACCCATGTCCTTATAGTAAAATACATTTTGATTTATATAAATACTTATGAATAAGATATTAATATTATATTAATGGAGACACTTCTTCTAATAGTGTACTCGACACACAACAAAGGATTTCTCTGAAATCTTATGTTGCACAAAACGTTGAGTTATACTAATATATAATAGAAATATTATATTATTATTTTAAATGGTAGTAAATGAAAAACCATTTTAATGACATGAATGAATAATATCAAAGTAAATTTGGAAATATGGATTACACTTGTTTATATAATGATTCTTTGGTTACCAAATTTATTTGAAATGGATAAAAATACTAATTGAATATAAAGGATGTGTTTTTATGAAGACCTCTTTAAAAGACAATAATTTTATTTTCATATCACCCTTTATGTATTTTAATTTAATTAATAATTTATGAAATATACTCAATGTAATGTTTTAATTTTATCACATATGTTTTCTAGACATGACATAAGAACAAAATTTAATTTTTCTGTTAAAAAAAGTATTTTTCTAAATTACTAGTTTTACCGCCTTTTGATGGAGAACTATTTTTAAATATAGTATTTTTCACTTTTATATGATCAATTTTACAATATAATATTCTTTTATTGAACCAGGACATCAAATGTTACTTTGTATAAAAAATTGGTATTTTTTGGATAAAGTTCATTTTTATGAATAGTGGAATATAATGCTTTTTAATTCAAAATAGCATTTTCATCTAAATTATTTATATAGTTATGTTGTCATTTTTATAGGTTTTAAATTATAATTGGATTATTTTTCATCATTTATTCAAATTATGGCCATTGGAATTAATTTTATATTTTAATTGAACATATACTCAAGTCATTCTTTTGATGGTTATTATTTCATAAAAATCCACTTTTTTGTTTTAACAATAGGAATTGATTTAAAATTAATTACTGAAACTTTTTTGTTTTTTATATGGAAAAATGGATTCCATATTTGGAATTAGGTTTTCCAAATTGTGTAAAAAGGTACCTTTTATTTTTAGACATTATGAACATTAACATCGGTAAATATTTTATTTACCTTGGTAGAAGGTTAAATATGTTAAATAAGGGTAAAAAATAATATTATAATAATATTAAACTACCATAAAACAATTTATAACTCTATTATATGAGATATATATGACCATGGACATCCATGAGTCGATTTTATGTCCCCATAGAGAAACTTGTGTGTGAAAATGACATTTAATTACTGTTAATTTAAAATTAAGTAAAATATAACTGAAACATGAATCTTTTACTAAAACAATATTTATATGTTGTCATATAAGTAATATAATAATCTATAAATAGTAATTACTAATCTTAAATTATTTCATATATCATGGTTTGTTATTTTTAATTATAAAACATCAAATAAATAAATTTAGTTTTCACATAATGATGATGTAGTGATTATCATATTAATGAATGATTTAAATAAATGACATTATTAATATAGAATTAATTTATTTTGAAACATTTATTGATATCGAGTAATTTTAGTAATGATTATGTCCTGTTATATTTTAATTAATATAGTTATTTTTATAATCATTTTTTTATGAATCTTTAAAAAGTCTTGTTAGGAATAGTATAAAAATAGACAAAACGTGTTTTTAAAACAAATAACATGTAATTAAAAATTATACTAGTCCAAAAAATAAAATATTTTTTCCAATTACATAAATAATATTTACAATGTTAATAATGAACAACATGATGTTATATTGGCGTTTTATATTAACTATATTAACCATATATTATGAATATACAAGAAGAATAAGTAAGTGTTAAATTTGATAACTAAGGGTTAAAGATGAATGATAACATTATATTTTTGTCCTAGACATGTATAAAACATAATGTTTTATAGTTTTTCAACCAAAAAACTTCATATCTTTGAAATAAAATACATTGGGACCATTTAGACCAAGAAATAATTTTATAATAAAATAAAATTTCAATGCATTCATAAAGTGCCCCACCTGCCCCATAAAAAAGGGAAACACCTCTAACCCTTTCTCACACCTATCTAGCCCTATCTCTTGTCCAAACTCTTCTAAAATAATCTCAAATCATCTCTCTCTTCCTTCTACAAGACATTCCTGCGGTAGAAGGAAATTCAATAAAGCTTTTTGGCTTAAATCAATGGAATTCACACGTATTAAGAGGTCACGTCTTATCTAAAGATTATTTCAATTATTTAATTTCATCACTACCTGATATATTATTATTCATTGATTTCATAACAAAAATAGTGTCTTTACTATACACGTATATTGTTATGAGAGGATTTAGACTACACTTACACACACCTCCACCTAATGGATACAAACATACTGTTTTGGTGGATGGAGAACAACTTCTTCGTGAAACAATGACTATTAAATTATCTCCTACTGCCTCTCATGGTAGGAATTATAACAGAACTGTAATTATATATGATATATATAATATTTATTTTTTCTGTATGATACTATACATTTTAATTACAAACATTTTTTTTGAATTTCATGATGTGTTAATATGATAATTTCATTTGAGGAAGTTTAGAATACCACCGTCTCAAAGGGATATTACTCTTTCATGCCAAAAATGGAATGTATAATGGATTGTGTTAATGATCTTATGTAACATATATATGTTATATTATATTATATTGGAGTTATAATATACCTATTTATCATTTAATTTTCATTTCATTATTCTGACAAATAATTGGATGTAGTGTTCATGCGTAGATACAACTTACTGTCTCCATGAATAGTGTATTTCATTTCTTATCTCCCAATGTTATAGAATATTATAAGAAATATGTATTTTAAATATATGATATTTAAATAAATTATACTATTCTGGATATAATGTACTTTTGACCACATGTACAATTTGTAATTATAAGTAGATCAGTTTCTACTCAAGTACCCAATATCGACCTAATGACCAATATGAACATAAATTATTATGTAATTTCTATAACATGGAAATGAGTGATATAAAATGAATAATAAACTAGAAAAAGTTTTCGGTTAAATTAGAAATTAACTTATGTTTATTATTCAGGAAGAATAATGAATATATGTGACATGACTGACTCAAGTTAAGGGAACCTTTATCCCTCCTATTTTAGTCAAATACTTATTTTATGTTGTGTATTTTAATTTCCTTTTTGTTTTGTTGTGATATGATCTGCTATATCCTTAATTTCTTTACATTTTATGTCCAAGGGATGTGAGACCCTTTTCTCTCTCATCAACTCGTTTTCAGAATTTTAATGTGACGTCGTTAGGCTGTAAAATTTTTGTAAGGGACATCGTCTCAACCACTTTTCATGGAGAAATATTTTTATTTATACACAAAATTATTTTTTAGGGTGTATAAACCCTTTTAGTATTAATTTCATTCAGAGGGAATCTTTTTTCTACATAACATTTTACTAAATGACAAAAGGGAATGTTTCATTTTAACGTATGTGGTGACAATGACCTTTCCACTGCAACAAGAATTATTTGATATATGGCTTCTTTAACAAGTTTTAATGTTTTTAAATGGAATATAAATACAATATACTGTTTTTGTCATATTTTTTAATAAATTTTTTTGATAATTGATCTATTATGTATATATCATTAACTAATATCATGTGATTGAAATGTGGAAATTTTATCCTTTATTAATATTTGTTCATGTGTTATGATTATGTTATAGTTCTTGCGCATTGTATACATATAAAATTGGTTATGCGAAAATACTCGGGTGGGTGTTCCCAAGATATCTCCCCAATGAATTTAGTAATGTGATGAAGGTAAACATTAATGTTTCTCCTGTGATATTTTGGGAATATGTTGTGATGGGTATTCCAAATGTAAAAACCTATGTAGCTGTGAGTGATAAAATGTATGTATGAAATGGATGCCACAAGTAAAATTTATGATTTATATGGGTTATTTATAAATATTTTTATTTCATGATGTATGATAATTTTTTCATATATTATGATTGAAAAGTATGATTTCATTAATTTGTATTAATTGATGGACAAATGTTTTATTTCCTTATTTTATAACACTTATTGTGTTTTTTATACTCATCCCATGTTTTTTTAAAAAAATTCATAGGGTATATGGATGGGTAAGAGAAAATAATAATTCTATAATATTTATATCTGGAAAATAACTCTTGTATTATTTAATATGTTTTATTATTGTGAATTTTTTTGGATAGCATAGAAGTGTCTACATTGTGATTTTTGGGATGTAATGCAATTGTTGAGGCCTAATTTTCTAAAACTATAAACCTGAAAATATCCTCAATGATAATTAATAATTTAACTAAAAATTATATAATGGTTTAAGGATGGGGCCTTTTAGTTTTAACACGTGTTATGTGTCCTAAATCATGTGTCTGACATTTTACTGATATGCCTCCATTGAAAAATATGTTCAGAGGATGACATGAGGAGATGGCTAGGGATGATATACCATAAGTTAAACCTGAGGCACTGATTGTGAAAAGGGATGTATTAGAATATAAGCTACATGACTTTTTTCTTGCATGTTATGGATAGAAGCCCATTGATGTTTGAGAAAAATATTTTTGATTTGAAGAGGGAGTTTTAGCTACGTCACCCTCCCACTATTATTGTAGAAGGTGGAAATGGGGGGATTTTAGTTATCGATTGATTTTAAATGGACATTAATTTACCAAATGAATAATATGACATAGAAAACGGTCAAGTTGGATACTTACATTCTATGATTATTAGTGATTCCTTGGTGGGAAATTCAAGAACAGACTGTCTACGATGATTGAATGTTATGGAAGGACATCTTTGAGATGTTTCTAGAGAACATCTATATAAAGACATTGATCTTGGATAAAAGAACTGCGTTCATGTGGTTAACTTAGGGGAGAATTTCCATATGAATGATTCATTAAAAACTAGTTTCTCATTTCCCTAGGGATGGAAGGGTATATGATAAATACAAAGGGAATATTTCTTTGTGGGTATAAATGTTTGATTAAGTCACATGTTGACCTCTTTATTATAAATATGTGTTCTGAGTTGGGGGGATCATTCTATCATTGATGAGGGGAACATAATGGAGGTTTCTTATGATGGAATTTAGGTTTCTACTATATGATCTGGAGGTATGTATTCTAAGACCACGAAGCGTCTTTATGAAAAAGTTAGTTAGATTATTGGAAAGTGGAGTGGCCAGATTGAGGGATTAATTACTTAGGATCTTATTCATGTACTTTTCCACCATTGCTATATGTCATTACTGTTTTTTAACATTTTCCTCGACCACAGATAGAGTTCCAATCATACAACATGATTGGACATCTATTTAGGTTCCAAAATATGTTGAGATAGATAAGTTGTGATTGGAATGCTTGACAGAACCGTAATGTGTGAATAGGATCTTATAAACCATATCAACATGGAAGATGCAGCTCTACTAGCTGAGACTATAGAGGTAGTGGACACATTTGTTCTGTGAAAGATCATTTGTACCTCTAGAGTAGTGCAGCATTGTAGGCTCATACTACCTCACAGTGAAGAGTGTCATGACTTTTACTTACCATTAACCCTACACAAGTAGATAGAGATGTTGTGACATCGATAATGATACACAATATTCTGGTAGAGTCTACTTTAGTTAGTGCCTTATTTGATACTAATCCTTCCCATTCCAATATTTCTGCCCAACTGTTGAGTATTTTAAAACATAAGGTTCTGCTAGTGAGTGGAATTGTGACTATAAATACACTGTTTGGAGTACAGTCTAGAGACATCTTCTAATAAAAGGGGTACTCACTTGATGTTAGGGAGTATGATTTTCTAGGGTATCATTACATTCATTACATGTTATTCTTCAATATAACTATAGATATAGAGTGGTTAGTATAACAATGATCCCATTTGGATTATCACCACATGATAGTGAATTTTACATCAAAGAAGGGTGAAAACTATTACCACCATGTAGAACGAGATATCCAGGTGGTCGAAATATGTCCAATTACTCCGCAACTGGGGGAGACTATTACACAGGATTCTAGTATTTTTCTAGAGGATGGATATCTAAATCATGATGTCATTACGCCATTAGTAGAATGGATTCAATATTTGATTCTTGAATACTTCTCAAGGCTTCCACCTAAGATTGATGTGGAATTTACTATTGAGATCATTCTATGGGTCAATCCAGTTTAAATTCTATAATAAAATACAAGGCTAATAACGATACAAGATCTTAAGGCATAGTTGGAAGAAATAGAGGATAATGGTTTCATATTATTGAGTATGTCGCACTGCGGATCACCAGTGTTTTAGGATGATGAGACTCTGTGATTTTATGATGATTATTAGATGATATAACAAACTAATGTGAGAACCTCTATCCTCTTCATGTATCTATGATCTATTTGACTAGGTGATATGATATTGTGTTTTCTAAATGATTTTCATATGATCTGGTTATCATCAGTAGAGATTTAGAACATTGGATGTACAACGAAATGACTTTCAAAGCATATATGAAATATATGATTTGATTGTACTACTATATGGTTAGACTAAAGCAGTAATTGTTTTTATGGAATTAATGAACACGACCATTCATCTATACTTGTATCAATTTGTTGTAATGATTGTAGATGATTAAATGGTGTACTATACGACTCATGCTGATCAATCCCAACATCATGACATCATCTTGATTATACTAATACTAAATTTACTATACACCATTCAATAAATTTTTAATTTTTGGATTGATTAGGTAAAATTACTAGGTAATATAATTTTGGAGGAATGTGTGACTGTGGACACAGAGAAGGTTCAAAAATTGTTTTTTAGAGCATCCCAAGAACATGTTTGATATATGTAGCATTATAGGGTTATATATATATTATCAGAGGATCATCCATGACTTTTCCTGTTTGGAAAATCTTCTTTTGTAACTTACCAATGAGGGGATAATGTTATAATGGTCTCAACCATGTGGAAACTCCTTTGAAGAAATAGCTAATTATTTCTAATTGGTACCAATTTGGATCCTACCCAAGACAAGTAAGAACTATATAGTTTATTTCGATGCCTCTGGGATTAGACTCTAAAAATTGATGATGCAGATAGATTGTGATTTGGTGTAAGGGTATTGGAAATTACAACCACCTGAATGGAACTACTCTACACATGAACATGAGTTAGCAGAAGTGAATTACACTTTGAATTATTAGTGACATTATTTTTTGGGTGAAACTTTTACTGTGTATAATGATCCCTAGATAAAAAAGTAAATATTTTCTACATTATATTTTATTCCCAACCATTAGGTATGGGTTGAGTATATGTATTCAATTTTTTTTTCGAAAACCAAACATTTCTGAAAGGGGAACAATTTTGCTGATTCTTTGAGTAGGTAAACTCGGAATCATGTAGTATAAGTGTTGATAACTGATTGAAGGATAATGGAATTACTAGTTTAGATTCATGTTGGGGATCAATAGAGTCAAGAGAATATGACACTTATATCATTTTTATTGGAATCTAAACATTGGTTATGGATTATGAATAAATATTAAGAGGATCCAATTAATTAGACCATTAGGGAAACATTGAAAGTGGGGAGATACTATAACATTGGAGCATTGTTGCGGATAAGATCATATATGTTAGGAATTGTGTTGTGGTTCCTATGATCATTTGAAATGAGTTGATAATGGAATTTCCTGACTTGAAGTGGGAATTAAATCCATGTGTGAAAAAATATGACCATGTCCTATAATGAAAGTTTTGATGGCCATGAATTATAAAGGATAAATATGGGTCAGTGATATGATGCTACTCATTTCAGCTAGAGAAGCCTGAGAATAAATGTCCTCGTGGTTTTCTATAGAAATTTCCCAATCCCAAATGGAAGTTTCAAGACAATAATATGGATTTTATGGTGGGTCTCATAAGGATAATTGAAATGTGTGATGATATTTGGGTTATTGTAAATCATTTGACAATGGTATCACATTTCTTATATGTGTAGGATAATTTCATAGTGGAGCAGTTGGAAGATCTATAAATTCATAAGATAACCAGTCTACATGGGGTTTCATAGACTTTTGTTTCACACATATACTCAAGATTATGGAAGATCATATAGAATCCTATTAGTACCCAATTGTTACTAAGTCAAACATTCCACCCATATAAATATGTCTAGTCTTAACATACAATTCAGTTGTTTGTGGATACGATGCGAGCATGTGTACTTAAATTAGGTGGGTCTCAGGAGATGAAAATAGCCTTGGTAGAGTTATCATATAACATTAGTTATTTGGATATGATATTGATGGAACAATATGGGGAAATTTATGGTTGTTCATGAAGATCACCTCTACCCTTGATGAAGGATGGGGAGTAATAAATTATGATACCGTGTCTTGAATAGGTGACATTAGAGCCGATTAAAGAGATTAAAAAGAGGATGGATATGGATAAGAGTAGATATAAATCATATGAAAATAGTTTAGGATTTTCATATGATTTTATATATGGTGATTATCAATTCCTTTAGGTGTCACCCAGATTAAGTCACTGCATGATATGAGGGTTGATGGTGTTTCTTCCCAGTTTTGTTTGACCATTTGAGATTGTATAGAGAATTGGTCAAGTGGAATACTGATTAGATCATCGACATAGATATAGTGTTATGTAGGTTGAATTACATGTGTCCTAAATACCTAGGTATCACCCTTACCCTACTAATGTGATAGATGTGTATGATGTTCAGCTAGAGATAGATGAGTACATTGAGGAGCATCGGATATGTGCATTGAAAAAAAGTGAAAATGTTTCTCCATGAAATATAATGTGGATAGTTTATGTATTGTGGAAACATGAATGTTTCTAGGAGGAAACATGGGAGATATATGATGATATAGGGTCACAGTGGCCCAATATTTTTGACTCAGAATCTTAATGATGCATATGAGTACAACTCGAGGATGATATGTTATATATTGGGAATATTGTAAAACATTTTCCTTTTCTAGAGATATTTTTTTATTCTATACCTATAATAATTTTTCTTCTGCTGATTACTTTTCATATTGTATTTAATCTTGTGTTCCTACGAGAAGAAATTCAGAAAAATTGAAGAAAGAGGGAAGTATATTGTTGGAACATGGTTTTCCATAACAATTCACCCTAGACCAAAAAATCGTGAAACCATGGACAAATGGGTTGTGAACCACTGGAATCGGAGTTGTCAAACTGTGAGACATTTTACGACAATCAATTCGCCACCTAGAAGGCTCACAAGGTTATGGTGCATGATTAGGGGAAACTATTCACCACGATCATCCAACCATGTGTATTAGATTTTAATCCCATGAATTTTGTTAAAAACAATTCTCGTTTCACCAAATAATACCCTTGTTCTCCCTTTCTCAACCCATAATCATTTAATCTCAATTATATATTGATCAATATGGATTAAAATACATTACAACCATCACTACGTGTGCTTCAAAACCTAAATATAAGATTTTCACCCTCACAATATTGTAATCATATATTTTTGGATTCTCAATCCCCTTCCTTCCATCTCCCATTATAAAGAAAGTTTTTTCATCAAGGTTTTATTAGATCAAGATATAGTTTTTATGATCTAGATCTTGGATTCTGGTTGTTGATATATATTTTATGGATCATAAATTATTCAATATATGATTTTGGTTTTAGAAAAGGATCATGTTATTTGTCGTTACTCCATTGAGATTGAGGATATTCACTCGGTGATTGTTCAAAAATGAATTCTGGTAGGTGGTCTATTATTCAAATCCCATCATCATGATTCGAATTATATGAATGTTATTTATGAATTTATAATATTTTTTAGAAATTCCTTTTTTAATAGAATTAATTAATTTGTTGAATTAATCAATTCTAGTATTGTGGAAATGGGGATAATTAATTGTGGAATTAATTACTATATAATTTAAATTGTAGGATTTTTATGTAATTTAATTATTATGTAAATTATTTAAATTATTTAATTAATATAGTTGAAACAATTAACTGAAGAATTATTTTTGGTTGTTGATATTTTAATTTGAATAATTAATTGATGATATAATTAGGATATATCATGATTCATGATTGAATAATTAATTGATAAATTAATTATGGGATATTAGGAATTTGACATGATTAATTAGTTTCTGGATTAATTAATAGATTTATTTGAATTTAATTTTTTTTAGAATTAATTATTTAATTGTTGAGTTGATTAATTGGATGTTTGATTATGAAATGTTAAAAGAAGGATAATGTGGATTACCCATGACCTATGTTATAAACTAATTGTTGAATATGTAAAATTGATATGGAAAAGTAATTGTTCAATTTATATGAAATTAATGTGGAAAATGAACTATTTAATTAGTACCAAATTAGAGTGGCCAATAAATTTTTGAATTATTTTGTATAAATATGTTGTTATGGAATTTTTTATTGTGAATGATTAATTGAAGAATTAATAAATGTTATCTTATGATCCATGTGAAATTGTGTAATTTAAATTTGTATGATAAATGGGTTTGGGATAGGGTCTGAGGCTCCAAATACCCATCTGTGGGATAAATTCATGTAATATAGGGATAGAGGCTCCAATGACAAATATTTGAGATAACAGGTTTGGGACTTGGAATGAGACTCCAAATTTCCATATGAGATAGTATGTATATTATATGTACTGTGGATAAAAATACAAATGTGAATGTGTGGTGTGGTATTGAGATAAGAGCTTCAAATACACTCTATGATTCCATACATGACATTGTACTCCTTAGAGTTAGCATCAGACTATGGTTCCAATTGGCTGCAACATGAATTGAGACGATGAATAGAAATAATGGAATTTTTTATTTAAATTCCCTTGTTGATTCATCAAATTTTGAAATTTTCATATGTAGGTATATGGGTTCTTGTGTCCTAGTAACTAACTGATACATGATGTTAAATAATGAGTAATAGAATAAATCTAAAATGATTAATGTATCTCAAGTATTCATTTATCATAAAATTGCATACAATATTTGACATGATATTATTTTAGACACCATTGGTGGTGTCCATTTTAGTTTTACTCACACCTACATGGGATTCCTGATAGATACGCAAATATATTTCATGATCACAAGATAGGTTGGTGGAAATGTCCCCAGGATAGATGTCTTATTTCTATTGAGGAAGGATAAAGGAACTAGATTTGGTTACATAACCTTGTCGGTGTCCTAACTATCTTTACATTTGGGTTTTTATTTTATTAACATAACAAGTTCCATGAAAAGTTTTTTTTTCAATTTTGACAATGTATTTCTAGATTCATCCATCTTCTGATTCTATTATTATTCTTTTTATGTTATTATTTTTTAATTTATTGTTTCTTAGGATTTTCATAGCAATATTATTTATAAAAAAATAAGGTAGTGTCTCCCCATTATGTATATTATAACCTCCATTCAAGTCGGCATACTACTATATACTGGGAGGTACACGCGAGGTCATGTGGTATTCGAAATTGGAGAACTGGTGAGTGGATCCAAGGATAGGAAATTACTTATATGTTGTAGATATATAAATTAAATTAATGTTCAAACAATAGATTATTTTCAAAAAAGACATACAATAAAAAAATAATAAAATGTAGAACCAACTACCATCACTTAAACTTTTTAAACCATCAGTATCAACCTATATACTACACTATTATTGATAGACCATCAATTCTATGACATATGCCAGGATATGTAATCAAACCATAAAATCTGCATTTCAACAGAGGTACTCAAGTGGGTTGTGAGTGTTATAGTCACTATGTCACCATATAAGATGACCCTAAAATAATTAATATATAACAATCATTGAACTAAATGAAATAAATTCATTGGCGTATTTCCAACATTACACATATTGATCAATTGGGTAGTCAAGAATCTAACCAAGACATTAAGTAATACATTCTCTAGAAAGAAAGAAATAGTATGAGTATTCTAATTATCTTATAACAACATGACTACTAATTAGTTATTGTAATTCCCTGGCCCCAGTTACCCAGATTCGGTGCATTATTTTAATACATTGGCATGATTACAAGAAATGATGTCCCAAAGGACTGATCAGTTTAGCAGTCTTGGAAAATAGATTACATACATGAATGTTACATTAAACATTAAGACATACAAAACAAAAAAATAATACTTTATGAATTACATTATTCCTATGGATTAACCCTACATATCAATCAAAATACACTTCTTGGAATCCTGGAAAAAAATTCAACATAGAATTGGGTGAGCTCAAACAGTCAGTAAGGGTAATCAATACAAAAAAACTTTCTTAAACAAGAATAAACATTTTAAGGCAATGTAGAATGAAAACAAAGGCCTTTTAAACTTGAACATCAACATAATATGGAGAAAATAAAATGAAATAATGCCATTTACATATTCAAATGGATATTCTAATACTCAAATATTCACATGAAATATCACTAACCACTTTCATAATGATGGAATGTATAATTCTAGACTATCATAACCACATAGTCAAGGCCTTGTTCCAAGACTACAAATAAAATTTTTTCAGGCCTTGTGCCAAGACACTAGTTTGTCTCATGAGACCTACTGATGCATCGAGGAGATATAGCGGGCAACACCCATCACTTACTAAGTCCAATTCATTCCTCATATGAACAGGTTTAAACATAACATAAACATTAATATTAAAACGAGCATACGAAATGTCAATAAATTCTCTATAAACCATGAATGGTATAAAAATAACACATACACAGTCAAACATATCACAAAACCTTCAATAAAATATCGATGTTTTGTATCATAATAAATCAACATCAAATAAGCTTAAAATCCATAAAAGGATGTTGACATAGATGAAACTGATTTTCAAAACTCTTTGAGAGAAATATACATTTTTCATGAAAACATTTAAAAGCCACACAATTTATAAAGGAATACATTTTAAGACATTTTTAATCAATGTGTCCCATAACACTTTAAAACTTTTTAAAAGTATTATCATTTAAAACATTCAAGTCCATATAAATAAATCCTTAAAATCATTTTGAAAACATGGACATTAATTAAATTTATTTAGAAAGATAAATCTTTAAAACATTTAAAATTATGATCTTGATAAATAGTACCTTTCACAAATCCTTAAAATATTCAATTTTAAATCATTTTTATCAAAAATGGACATGGATGATAAAAATTTCCCAGTAAATACTTACACATAAACAATCTCAAATAATAATGAGATTGATGAATTAAGCCTTACCAATTTTGTAACATACAAAACATACATCCCATGAAATAGGTATCATACAATGAATATGTAAATACACATAAATTAAAGTTTATTACAGAAAGAATACAATTATGGAAGTACATACACCACAAAAAAGGTAATAGTGACAATATCATATAAATCTCACGGGAATAAGGAGTAGGATGAAAACCCATTACCTTGCACTTTCCTTTGGTCAAGGATACGTTTAACCTCCTATATGAAGATCGTAGTATGTTATTAAATTATACCATAACCATATTAATATTTATTATATCATACATGATTCATTTATGACTTTATACTACCCATTTAATTAAAATTTCTTTGTTAAATTAACATTTCGGGTAATAATCACTTTCTTTATCGTACGTGTTTTAACATGTAACTCTTGATTGTATTACGTAGAACAATATTTAAATACTTCCAGAATATAAAACAAGATTTATATACCATATATCTTTAGAATATAAATATGTATAATAGACATATATAAGAAATAAAAAACATCGTTTATGGAGACGGTAGTCTGTACGTGTGCATAAACGATGTTTCCGTTTTCATATCATGTTGAAAGGAACAAAGTGAATAAGATATATGTAAGTACATATATATATATATATAGTAGAATTATTATTTCTTTTATTACATACTTATTAATAATATATATATTTTTATAAATGTCGATGAATGGTGAATGTGGAAATGAATCTCATCGCGTCGTGGAGACGGTAATCCGTATGTGCGCACGAGCGACAATATCATTTCCTTAAAGGTGTGGAATTGGATGGTATATTAATTTTATAGAGACATTAGAATTTTATTTTAATTATTTATATACATATTACTCATCATTATATCCATCTAAATAACATAGTGTTGAATAACAAATTACACCACGATGTGGAGACTGTAAGCCGTACGTAAGCAGGCATGGTGACATTATCATTCATAAGATTGGTAGAATAATGAATAAAGTTATACCATATTTATAATAACATCACAGTATATAGAATAAAATAGAGTTATTATTTTAGAATGGAAATAACATAGAATGAATAAGTGGAAGAAGAAAAGAACTTGAAAGAGGGTGGTGAAATTATTACCTCTTCTTCATGTTCTTCTTTTTGATTTGATAAAAAGGGATTCTTAAGTAGAATTTCTGACCAAAGGAGTGCCTCTACGATGAATTGAGGGATGTTTATAGGATATTTGGTTAGGGGTTGGACGATCCTAATGGCTTAGAAGGTTTGAAATAGAGTGAAGGGGGGAGTTCCCTTTTATAAGAGTGGTGAGGGGTAACTTAGGAAAAACTTAAAATGTTTTTTTATAATAAATTCATATTCAGTTTACAATGGATACAAATTAATTTATTTCGAGGATAAGGTGGGGATGGGTATAAATCCACTCAAACAATAGGTTTGAGATAGGTTTGGGTCACTTTATTAATCTTATCTTTTATTTTTAACTCTAAGATAATTAGTTTGACATTTACCATGTCTCTTTGTATTTTAATATTATATGGTTAATAAAAATACTATAAACATCCAATATTCCCCCATGTTAACAATTAATGATATACATATTATGATAAAATTCCTTTGGCCGAACCTTTGATTTTTATGAATAGAAAATCAATTAATAATATAATATTTATAAAAAAACTATTTTATGTCAATTTTGACACTATTGGGTGTTTTTCTAAATTCATAACAGCATTATTACTTCGAAAAAAATTCATATAACCAATACTAATATTACATATTAACCTAGAAAATTATTTTAATGCATAAAAAGTCTCAAATTAAATTTATTTGGGTTTTTATAATATCAATTATCTTAATCAATCATTAATACGGTAATTACTACATCATCATTGTGTCACAAATAAATTAAATTATTTAATGTATATAAATTATAAATAAAATACCATTATGTAGTAAAAAATTTTAGTTTTCTAATGAATATTTATAATTGAATTTATCTTATGTATAACCCTATATTAAAAATGTTTTTGTTATTAAACATTGATTTTAACTCTTTTAACTCTTATTTGAATTAAATAATAATAAATTTCCTAATCTAAGCCAAGTGGACCTAAATGATAATATATTATTCCTAAGGTTGTTTTTGGTCGAGATACACTTGTCCAGTAGAATTAGGATATCTGTTAGGGTAATATTAATATCATTTTTACTCTTAATTACCCTATTTACTTTTAACCGTGGTAAATAAAAGTAAAATGTTACTATCCACCAAAAATTATTTTTATCTTATTGATCCACATTTTACTCCTTGATATTAACCGTGCCTCTCAGATTTTCGAAATTCCACTCACAGAAGTGTTAAAATAAAGTTTTATGTAACATTTTAAATTCTCCTAGGGGATGGGTAAAAGACGGTGAAAAGTTAAATAAAATATATATATATATATATAATTATTATAAAATAATTCCAATGAATTTAAACGAACTTATATAGGTAATATGTATATATTTTGACGTAAAATAATTTTAAATAAAATAATTAATTAATTAAATAAAAAGTCAGTTTTAACCAATAACTCAGTGGTTTTCACTATTCATTAAAAATTGAATGTTTTCAGAAAAATACAAAATTTTTACCCTGAGATAATTTTGATATTCTGAATCCAAAAATAATATATATTTTACCAATTTCAAAACATATAAGTTTCTTTAGTAAATTTAAAATTATTCTCGTTGTGAAATCTAACAGCGTGTTTTTAAGAAACAATAACTATCAAAACATTGACACATGTTTACGTATAATTTAAATGTGAAATTAATTCCAATGACCAACATTTGATTAAAGGGTAAAAATATAATCTAATTATACTTCCAAAACATTAAAATGTATAACTCAACACTATAAATTATTTTGATTAAAAAAGTTATTTTCAGTTCAAATATAGTATTTTTCACTATTAACCCAAATATGAAAGTTATCAGAAAAACACCAAAAATTTATTGAAACTAAATTATAATGTAATTATTATAAATAAGAAGTTTATTTTGTCAAATTGAATATATAAAAGTTTCAAATATTGGATTTAAAAAGGGTTCACCATTAAAAGGCGGTAAAATTGCATTATTTGAAAAATAATTCTCTTATCTGAAAAAATTAATTGGTTCTTACATTATGTTTAAAAAACTCGTAATATGGATTCTAAAATTATAAGTATTATATAATGTTCAAAATTTAGATAATACTTTTCATAACTGCTTTTGAACGGCTAGTTTAGTAAGTCGTTATGCGCTTGAACTCAGTGTTGGGTGTAGTGAAAGTTATTGCATTACATTGAAAAAATATCGTACTATGAAATAATGGGGTGTAAAATTCTTACCTCCTTCAATAAATTGCTTCCTCACAATTTGAAATTGTTCTTCGAAAATAAAAGGTTGAAAATAGAAAATACCATTGTGGGAAAACCCACATCAGAAATTGGGTTAATAAGATTTAGTCTTAATAAGAGGAAAATGTGAATGAAAAAGTCACCACCAATTTATGATCTCAATTTGGAGAACATTAATGGAAATTAGAGACACATAATTGTAGGAAAAAATAAATATTTATAGGGAGTGATTAAGGTCATGAGTCACAAACAATTGTAGAATTGAGGGCCTCAAAGCCATCAATCTATGTTGATTTAAAATATCATCAGTTCAACAACACATTATGTATTAGGATAAAACATTTTTAGTTTTAAGATCCCCTACCTAATGTTTAAGAATTAATTTCTTCATATAATAAGAGATGAAAAGTATATATATATATATATATACTTGACAAGTAGAGTTCCATCTTATAACTAATTTCTTCCACAAAATCATCTTTCACTCTAAAAGATAATAGAACATAAAAAAATTCTATTTATCATATTCGTTTAGGGTTCCAGATAAAAATGAATTTATAATTCATCTACCTGACCCTTTAAAAAACTATATTATTCAATCTAGGACATCACTTGGGTTAGTGATAGTTGATACACCCTTGTCTCCCTTCAGTTGAGGGTTCAAGTCTCGCAACCTTCCCGGACGCGACGGGTTGTTGCCCAACCTCCACGTTTTCCTTTTTATGGTAATCCTAAAATAACCTTAACAATTGTATCCAATTTCAAACATAATTAATTCCAGCCTTTAGAATTATCCGAAATACTTATATCCAAACTCTCAGTCAAAAATTTATAAGGAAGTTAAACACAAGGGGATCCTTTTTTCCATGTAATAACATGTGAATGCCTTCATCATGTATTCTTTTACAACATCACAACATCCGGGATTACCGAAATCAGCCATCTCTTATTCCAAAAAAACTACCTTGTTATCAGGACCATATTAAGGATTATCTTTCCTTCAACCATGTATTTTCCAAAAATTGTATCTTACTATTAAGTCACTTTTCATAGAACCATATAATCTCAAATCCTAAATAAAATATTACTGCAGTACAATCCATATTTATCTCCATAATTCATGTAACCAGTATACTGTTGATACAACACTCAAATGAAATAATTCTATAATAACAACATAACAAAACTAGTCTTTCTTCTCCATATCAAGTATGATTATTATCTAATAACATCATTTATGGTATACTCTTATGAATGGGATATTGATTCTCGTAGTGTCTCAACGCCTTGAAGATGATGCTTTTTACATTTGAAAACTTTTTCTTACCCTTTCAATCATGTACTTGGTGTCCTTTTTCTCCACACTTATAACAACTCCAATTCCCTTCAAGCATTTACCAATGTGATTCATTCCACATTTATCACATATTGAAAAAATCTTCTTTTCCCTCTTCCCTTTATCAATCTTTCTCTCTTCCATCCTTTTCTTCTCTTTCTTCCCTTTAATGCCATGGGACTCATAGAATTATTTACTAATCTTTTTAACACATGATACTATTTATTCATATGTATATAATACCAGGTAGACTATTTTCATTATAAATGTTGGATTAATACCAGGAATGATATGACCCTTCTTACTCTTTGGATCTTACGTATATTTGGAGTTCTCATTACTTCTACTGGGTTCCATTTCTATACAATGGCATACACTTGGTCAGTTTAGGAATTTCAATGAATAATTCCAAATTTGTAAAATACCTAACATAAATTGAACAGTTTTTGGATATAATACATAAAAATAGTTTCTTTGAATATTTATATACTAGTATATCTTTCATAATGATTTGTAAAGAAAATGATAATTATCCTAAGCATATCCCCCGGGAGTGTCGTAACCAAGAGTGCAGCAAGGCCTGTTGTCGTGCACTAGTTCCCGTTCAAGTCTATCCCAAAGCTGTGTTTTCGGGTTTTACCCCAAGGTACATCTTTGCCAGAGCTGCCTCTACCAGCTCGTATCCAGATAGGGATGTATTGCATGGGAAACTCACAAAATCTCTACAATACCAAAATTATAGGAAATTCTTCTATACTAAACCTCAAAGTCTATTTTAGGGTAATGTGCTCTAATTAAAGTTTATCAAAATATAGTTTCCAAGGTCATTGTTAACTTCCTCTGATACCAACTGTAACGTCCTGACCCTAGTTACCCAGATTCGGTGCATTATTTTAATATATTAGCATGATTACAAGACATCAGGTCCTGACGGACCGATCAGTTTAGCAGTCTTGGAAAATAGATTACATACATGAATGTTACATTACACTTTAAGAAATTCAAAACAACATAAATAATCCTTTATGAATTCCATTACTCCCTTATCATATCCTTTCATATCAATCCCAGTACACTTCATGGAATCCTGGTAAAAAATAAAACATAGAAATGGGTGAGCTCAAAAGCTCAATATGGGTAAGAAATACAGTAGAAATTTCATAAATAAGCATAAACATTTAAGGCTAGGTATAACTAAAACAAAATCCATTTAAACATTAACTTCATAAAAATATGGATAAAATAAAAATAAATAATGTTGTTAACTTATTCGCATGGATATTCTACTAGTCGAATAATGACATGGAATATCACTAACCACTTTCATGATGATGGAATGCATAATGCCAGACAATCATACCCACATAGTCAAGGCCTTGTGCCATGACTACAAATAATATTTTGTCAAGGTCTTGTCCCAAAACACTATTTTGTCTCATTAGACCTACCGATGCATCGAGGAGCTATAGCAGGCTCCACCCGTCACGTACTAAGTCCAATGCATTCCTCATATGAACATGTTTAAACATAACATAAACATTAGTAATAAAACTAGAATACGAAATGTCAATACTTTCTCCAAAAACCATGAATGGTATAAAAAAAACACATACATAGTCAAACATTCAAAAAACCTAAAATACAATATCGAATTTTTGTATCATAATAAATCAACTTCAAATAAGCTTAAAATCCATCAATGGATGTTGAGATAGATGAAAATGATTTTTAAAACTCTTTGAGAGAAATATACTTTTTTCATGAAAAAATTTAAAAGTCACATAATTTAGAAAGGAATAAATTTAATGACATTTTTGAATAAAATTGTCCTATTTCATTTTGAAACTTTAGAAAATAATTATCATTTCAAAACATTCAAGTCCATATAAATAAATTCTTAAAATCATTTTGAAAACATGGACATTAATTAAAAGGATTTAGAAAGATAAATATTTAAAACATTTAAAATTATGATCTTGATACAGAGTACCTTTCACAAATCATTAAAATATTCATTTTGAAATAATTTTTATGAAAAATGGACATTGATGATAAAAATATCCTAATAAATACTTACACATAAACAATCTCTGATAATATTGAGATTGAGGAATTAACCCTTACCAATTTGGTAACTTATGAATCATACACCCCATGAAAGAGGTATCATAAAATGAATATGTAAATAAAAATAAATTAATGTTTATTACAGAAAGAATACAATTATGGGCAGTACATACACCACACAAAAGGTAACAGTGGCAATATGGTACAAATCTCATGAGAATAAGGAGTGCGATAAAAACCCCTAACCTTGCACTTTTCTTTTGTTAGAGGGTATGTTTAACCTCCGGTATGAAGATCATAGTATGATATTAAATTATAACAGAACCATATTAATATTTATTATATCATACATGATTCATTTAGGACTTTATACTACCCATTTAATAATAATTTCTATATTAAATTAACATTTCGGGTAATAATTGCTTTCTTTATCGTACGTGTTTTAACTTGTTACTCTTGATTGTATCACTTAGACCAAGATTTAAATACTTCAAGAATTTAAAACATGATTTATATATCCTATATATTTAGAATATAAATATTTATAATATACATATATATGAAATTAAAAACACCATTTATGGAGACGGTAGTCTGTACGTACGCATAAACGTTGTTTCCATTTTCATATCGTGTTGAACGGAACTAAGTGAATAAGATATATGTAAATATATATATATATATATATATATATCAAGTAGAATTATAATGACATGTATTACATACTTATTAATAATATATATATTTTTATAATTGTCGATGAACAGTGACTGTGGAAATGAATCTCATCGCGTCGTGGAGACGGTAATCCGTACGTACACACGAGCGACAATATAATTTCCTTATAGGTATGGAATTGGATGGTATATTAATTTTATAGATACATTATCATGTTATTTTCATTATTTATATACATATTACTCATCATTATATCCATCCAAATAACATATTGTTGAATAACAAATTACACCACGATGTGGAGATGGTAAGACGTACGTACGCACGCATGGTGAGATTATCATTCATAAGATGGATAGAATAATGAATAAAGTTTTCCATATTTATAATAACATCACAGAATATATAATATACTATAATTATTATTTTATAATGGAAATAACAATGAATGAATAAGTGTAAGAAGAAAAGAACATGAAAGAGGGTGGTGAAATTATTACCTCTTCTTCGGGTTCATCCTTTTGATTTGATCAAAAGGGATCCTTAAGTAGGATTTAGGACCGAAGGAGGGCTTCTAGGATGAATTGAGGGAAGTTTAGAGGATATTTGGGCAGGGTTTGGCTGAGCCAAATGGCTTAGAATGTTTGAAATAGTGTGAAGGGAGAGTTCCCTTTTAAAAGAGGGGTGGGGGGAACCTTACGAAAAACATAAAATATTATTTTATAATAAATTCATATTTGATTTATAATTGATCCAAATTGATTTATTCAGATGATAAGGTGGGTATGGGTCAAAACCCACTCAACCAATAGGTTTTAGACAAGTTGAGTCACTTTATTTACCTTATCTTTTAGTTTTAACTCTTAGTTAATTAGATTGACATTTACCATGTCTCTTTGTATTTTTATATTATATTGTTAATAAACGTACTATAAACTTCCAATCACCCCCAAGTGGGTCATTAATGATATAACTATCATGATATATGTATTTTTCCCGATACTTATATTTTTAGGAATATAATATCAATTAATAATATTATATTTTTTTTAAAAACTCTCTTATGTCAATATTGACTCTATTGGGTATTTTGTTTTCGATAAATCTATAACTGCATTATTACTTCGAAAATAATTCTAATAACAAATCCTAATATGTCATATTAACCTTGAAAATTATTTTAATTCATAAAAAGTCTCAAATTATATTTATTTATGTATTTATAATATCAATTATCTTAATCTTTCATTAATACAGTAATTACTACATCATCATTGTGTCATAAATAAATTAAATTATTTAGTGTCTAAAAATTATAAATAAAATATCATTATGTAATAAAGCTTTTTATCTTTCTAATGAATATTTATAATTGAATTTATCTTATGTATAACCGTATATTAAAAATATTTTAGTCATTAAACATTGATTTTAACTCTTTTAACTCTTCTTTGAAATAAATTAAAATAAATGTCTTAATCTGATCCAAGTTGACCTAAATGATAAGTATTTATACCTAAGGTTGTTTTTGGTATAGATACACTTGTACAATAGAATTAGGAAATGTGTTAGGGTAATATTAATATCATTTTGTCTCTTAATTACGCTATTTACTTTTAACCGTGGTAAATAAAATTAAAAAGTAACTAGTCACCAAAAATTATTTTCATCTTATTGAACCACATTTTACTTGTTGATATTAATCGTGTTTCTCATATTTTTGAAATTCCACTCACAGAAGTAGTAAAATTATGTTTTATTTTAATTTGCAAATTCTTGTAGAAGATGGGTAAAGACGGTGAAAAGTTCAATAAAAATGTTATATATCTAAAATTATTATAAACTGACTCCAATTAACTGCATTGAACATATATAGGTATTATTAATATACTTTTACCTCATATAAATTTAAATAAAATAAATAATTAATTTAATAAAAAGTTGGTTTTAACCAATAACTCAGTGTTTTTCACTATTCATCAAAAATTGAATGTTTTCATAAAAATACCAAAAATTCACCCTAAGATAATTTTGATATTCCAAATCCAAAAATGATGTCTATTTTACCAAATTCAAAACATAGAAGTTGCATTAATTAATTTAAAATTAATTCTCGTTGTCAAAACAAATATCATGTTTTTACAAAACAATAACTATCAAAAGATTGACACCTATTTATGTATAATTTAAATTTGAAATTAATTCCAATGACCAAAAATTTATTAAAGGGTATAAATATAATCTAATTATACTTCCAAAACATTAAAATGAGTAATTCAACACTATAAAATATTTTGATTAAAAAAGTTTTTTTTATTTAAAATATAGTAATTTTCATTATTCCCCCAAATATGAAAGTTATCAGAAAAACACCAAAAATTTATTGAAACTTAATTTTTATGTCCCGATTCTAAAGAATAAGTTTATTTTGTCAAATTTAATATATAAAAGTTTCAAATTTTGTATTTAAAATGGGTTTTCCATTAAAAGGCGGTAAAATTGCATTATTTGAAAAATAATTCTTTTATCTGAAAAAATGAATTTTTTCTTACATTATTTCTAAGATACTGATAATATGGATTCTAAAATTATAAGGATTATATAATTTTAAAAATTCGGTTAATACTTTTCATGACCACTTTTGAACGGCTAGTTTGGTAAGTCATGATGCACTTAAACCTAGTGTTGCGTGTAGTGAAAGTTATTGTATTACATTGAAGAAACAACGTACTATGAAATATTGTGATGTTACAGTTATCACTAATATAATATAGTCATAAGTTATTGATTCATCATCAAGGTGAATGAGGTATCACCATACACCTAAACATTTTTTCAATGAGTCATGAATATTTTAAATTAGTGTATTTATTAATTGGTTATCACCACTGTAAATTATTAATTTTATATTTTTATAAAAAAATTCCTATAAATTATAATCAATTTACCATCTCTTCCAATTATGTAATGTTGAATATTCAGTTACCTTTCTTTTGCAACAAAAGTGAATCAGACACCACAAATATCAATAATGAAATAGTGAATGGCTAATAATAATTACTATGCAACAATGGTGGGTAGGTATGCAATTTTATCAACAAATAAATAGGGAAAAACTTATATACATTATTATTAAACAATGATTAACTATTTATCCAAAAGAATAAGTATTTTAATGAAGAATATGTTATAACCATTATAGTATAATACTCGTAAAAATCTTATATCTAATATCAATTTGAAAAATTGAAAATTTATTATCACTGTTAATATGAAAGAATATTAAATGAGTTATCTTATTTATAGGTAATTTATTAAAGAACAGTATATAATCGGTCATATAAAATAATATAGTATGGTGTTATAATTCTGTAATTAAGGAAATTGAAAAAAAAATCATGTTTTTTTACAATAATATCGAATTGGTTATATCCTATATCAATAATGATATTGTGAAGAGTAATATATATTCCAACAAAAAAAATAAAAAAATAGGTTATCATCTCTACCATTTTTTTTAATAAACAATTAAAATTATGTTGAAACAATGATAAATGATTTTTCACCATTATCAATAATTGAATAGTGAATGAGTATCATCATCGCAAATAGAGTAATATGTTATTATTAGATATAAACTTGTTTAATATTACCAAATATTCCTTAGATTGAGAGTATATATGTATTACATCATCCAAAAATAACCCAAATAGTGGACATAGTATCCATTCACCCTAAGATTGACTGATATATAAAGAAACTATACATATTTGAAAAATATTCTATAAAAGGATATGATTATCCTAACCCAAATTATGGAACATTGTTTTAACTCCAAAAACTTTTTTCTAAAGAAATATTTTTATAACCAACTAATTAACAGTAGCTAATATCGTCAGCCACATCCTCTATAGTAATAGAGTCTAATATACTGTAGACATAAAAAAATAAAAAACAACCCATATATGTCATTACACATAACATTGGTGATTTAGTCACTGAGATAATAATTCTAAATTGATAAGCCTAGGGTTACCTAGCCAATATATAATGTCAAACAACTTGAAAATTTATACTTGGTATGGTATCACTCACAATATTCAATTTTCCTTATTGGCCATGGACATAATCCCATTTCAAAATAATTATTGATCATTATTTTTTTAACATTTCTTACAAAGACACCAATGTTGGATATTGAACAAAATTCCATGAACTCCTCTCATGGATATTATAAATTAACCTAATTTAAATCTATAGGAAACATGATATTGAATAAACCTTATTTTATATGTTTTCTATTAAACATTCATATCACCCCTATCCAGAAACACTAGATGAAAGGAAAATGCGAACTCATATAGCCTCCCACTATCACTGATACTATTACTCTAGAGTTTGTTTCATTATGCTTCAAATTATATTCTATCTAACACCCCATGTAAGAAACAAATTTTTTTAGCATATGTGATTATAAAAAACATGTATTACTAATATCTATCATAAAAAACATACTATACACACATCACACAGGCAAACCCACCTTGGTTATATCTCATATTACAAACATTTCTACCATTAGTTTAAGTCACACAGTATGTGAATCTATATATAAAATAATAATATGAGAGGGAACTGACATCTTTTTAATTTTATCGTATTCATATGTGATGTATAACCACTTTATATAAACTTGACCTCCATGATCAATCCTACACAATCCCTCATCGAAATATTAGTGATCAAAAATTGATCAAGGATATTCAGAAATTAAAGATAATACTGTTATAATCAAATCCAAATTTAATTTAAAATTTATTCAATTATTCATAATCATGATAAAATCACCAAGTTGAATAAACAAACTAAATGCACATGCAGAAATGTGTTAAACAATATTGACATATATCCACACCAGAAATATATTAATGCCAAAAATAATAATATTTAATAAAAAATAATGTAATTTAATGTTGACTAACATCAATGAAAAATCATTTTAAATTAATAAACATAATGAAACATTGTAAAACATATTGTGTTGTCATTCCTTGAATCAATACATCCACCCTATATTATTTTTTTTATTATAGAAGAATGATTTCTCCATGATCGTGAATATAACATACCTACTCGAGCAATCATCACTCCACCTCACCCTTATTATGTTGTAATACATATGGTTCATAGTTTCATTACCCTAATGTATATTTGTTTTCAATAAACATCATGGAATCCAAAATTATATTTCGGGGTTGTTTACATATATATGAACTCGTTCAATTATTTTATGAAATTATTGTATTTTTACAACGTGGAGTCTATATGTTGGATATTCCTAGTCAATAAACATGGAAAACCATAAAAGTAGATTATCCATCTCGATTCATAGATGATATATGAAATAAGGATTTAAATAAATACATTAAAATTTTAAGTCCCATCATTTAGCAGACAAGTATACAAAAAATGAAATCTTATATACAGAAAGCTTAACTCCTTAAAATTGGAGATTTAATGGATCCTCTTTGTCTCCAATACAATCCATGAATTATCCTGCCACATAGAATTCCCTTTATTCTATATTTCCCCTTTTGTGGATATGTTCCACCACTTGTGAAGATTGACATATTTCCCAATCCTATGTAATGTTTCATTTAATCCAAAAATACACCATTGTGGGGAAATATAATGTGAATACTAGGCATTTAAGAATATCACCAATTCTCCCCATGGACTCACTGTCTCTGAAAAAATCAACTAGAAATTCAATTTATATTAAAAAAATACCCAAACCATTAAATTTACAATAAAAAATTAATAACATGTCTATAAGAATCATGAATTCCATATAAAGTGAATATGAAAAACTAAAACTACCACTATAAATCCATGTCTCAAAAAATGGACCCTTAGACTCTAAGTGACATTTCAATAATCGATGTATCTGCCTAAAAAATTGAATTTATTCCTAAATACTATGCATTTACCATAATAAAAATTAATACACCTATATGATATTTTACCACTACCTCACCATACCATTACTTTTCTGGTCCCCGTGCTGATGTAAGTGATTTATAAATTCTCATTTTTAATGAGGCACAATAAAAAATAAATAATGTTACTGAATGAAAACCCATAAAAATATAATCACAAAAGTCAATTAAAATATTCAATAACAAAGTCTATTAACATAATTACCATAACATTTATTAAATTCAACATCAAAACCAAAAACCATCCATTGTGTGGACATAAAAACATGCCCTCCAAAACTATTCGTAGAATAACCTAATATTTTTATAATTTCTATCTCTTTAGATGTATTAAAAAAATAATTACATAAAAATGAATAATAATTTAGACTAAGAAGTATAATATATTTGATATTTAATAAACATAATCGATATGATTTGACGAAACCATTCAATATGAGATGAGATCCAAAGTCCCATCACCCTTTCAAAACAAATAAAACTATAGATCCCAAATTTTATATATCCAAAACTATAATTTTATCCAATTACTGCATGAGTCTATTTTAATAATTGTATTCCCAAAAATGAGGAAGAGAGTGAAACATATTGACTATTTGGACTCAAATCCAGACATTAAAAACACAAATATACATGGTAAATGATTTCTAGAAGAATAAACTGCATAAGAATTAATATTGATTAAAATATTCATATAAGGAATAGAAATAGAAGAAAACAAAAGAATTTATCTTGTTTTATGGGTATTTATATGGTTTTTTCATGAAATAATAACATGTCCTTAGGTGAGCATGTATTGACCTCGAATCCCTCAATATCTTCATTATAAATTTATTCATGGTCTACTAAGTAATTCTACGACATTTTTGAATCAAAAATAAAATTAAAAAAATTAATTGAAAAACCCCTAAAATCATTCCAAAACTCCTAAAGGTATATATTCATTTGAAATAGACTTTACAAACATTACACAGGTCCATAAAATAAATTGCACTCTTTTAATTCTATATTGAAGATTTAATGATGCATTGGCCTACAAAAACAGATATTATACCGGCATTGATGTTTCCATTCCCCAATTTCCCTTATATTCCCATATATTATACAATTCTCCAAATCCACACATAAAAATAGGACACTATAACCCTATAATATCTTCTCTATGTTATCCATGATTTGAATACACTTTTCAATAATGGTTTTATCCTTTTGAAACTCCACATATTCTCATATAATGGAATGTAAAGTATTTATCATATATTTATAAATATTTATATGAATAGATTATGTCTTGAAGAAAATTTCTAATTTTTTATAAATTTACTTGATTGTATCAATGACCTTAATGATTCACACATATCTGGGACACTAATTTCCATGCATCATTATCCTTGTCTGGTCTAACCGTTGATAAAATTTCATGAAAAAAAATTATCTAATTAAAAATATTTAGTTTCATAAAGATGATAAATTGAACAAGGCAATGTTAGGGCCAAAAAAATTAATTTTTTAACGACATAAAAATATAAAAACACCCAAAAATGGATAATATTGAGGGGAATATGTGTTGGTTTCAATGATTCATCAAAACCCATTAGGGTCTTTTATAAATACTTAATATTGTAATGAAATAATGATAAAAATTGATGAAAAATGTAGAGAAGTAAATAGTTAAATGATTAGGAATAATATGATAGGGAATAATTAAATTAGAATGATAGTTAGTAAAAAATAACACTAGTGCAAGGATTTTCCATTTAAAAAACTTATCATTGGGAAATTAAATTATTAAATCATTAAACCCTCAAAATTTCATAAATAATAAGATATTACATGACTCAAGGATAATTTACCACAATAAAAATAAATTTCAATCAATTGAATTCCAATAATGGATGAAATAATAATCAAATTATAAAATAAACCAATAAAACATTATTCAATATGAATGTCTCATATTCAAAATAATAAATCAAATGAAATATAGAAACATATATTTTTTCAAATATCTCTAGTCAAATGAAAAAAATTTATAAGTGGATTTTAAAATGTGAATGACATAATAAAATATTTTTAGAAGTGGTTGAGATACATCAAGACACATTATTATAATAATTCAAAAAGATTGTTGAAATATGGTAATGATGATTTGATTATAAAATCCCTCAATAGTTTCATGTTTTAATTCGATTAACTAGTTATCCGATAATGACTTTATTTTTTACAATTATATAACACCATGATGAAATAATAATAACATTATTTTTCTATTGAAAATTTTTATAGCTATAATTCTACATAAAAAATGAGAATCCCATGAATAAGTATTTTGTCCTAAAAGTTTTAAACAACTTATTTTTAAATAAAATTGGGATGAATTAGAAAATTAATCTAAAATGAAATGATCTATGTAGACTAAACCCAAGACCACCATCTTCTTCTTCTGCTATGAATTCCATGATCTAAATGAAAACATCAACTATAACTCTTCTCTCTAAATCAATGTTGATTACCCTTAAATTCCATGTGACAACTTTCACATTACATTATCATATCCACTAGGACATGATTTCTACACTTCAAATAGAATATTCTCTACCGACATGGGTAATGCATTATCTCTAAGGGAAATTAATACAGTCACAAACTGCTGCTGACCTAATTCAATGAAGGCATTCTCTCATGGATTGTAATAAAATCCTAGATTATCATATCATCAAGAATAGATTCCTTATTTCATTTATTTTATTTCATGAACTGAGGACCATGTGGAATAGATATTCATTGAAATTATTATAGCCTCAGACCACTATCAATTTTGAAATTTCCCAATTCCACGAAAATAAATTTAGTGAAATATGATATTTTTACTAAGTAATATTTTATTAGAAAATTATTACTTTAATTTCCATGTTAATTATTTTTATATCATGTAACGACCCAAATTTTCATTAATGGAAAATCCCTCTTGATCCAGTTAAATGTTTCTTTATGTTTTTATAAGATGTCAACTTCTTTAAGTTTTACATTAAGATTTGTGACCGTTACTTTTATAGCCGTTGAACAGTGATCATCTGGGTAGTTTAAATATAAGGCTTTAACGAACCAATTTTTCTACTCAGACAAAGGAAGCGATGGCCTCATCCAGTAGAATTGCCCCTTACGAAGCCCATTTGTCGGAGCTCGGTAAAGAGGTGGCGTCTTTGGGCTTTGCCCTTGACCAAGCCCAAGCTGAGCTTCATCAAGTCAAGCTCGAACGTGATCGTCTACGGGAAAAATGGAAGTTGATAGAGATTACCACTCGAGCGATGTTATCCGAGCAACCCCAAGAGTCTGTCACCATCGCACACCTTACCCTTAGGTCTTATGCGGCTATTTTAAGGGGTTATGTAACAAATAAGTAGCACCATGTTCATGTACATTATTTTTGTATATAATAATGAATATAATTTCTAGTCATTTTTGATACTTTGTAATTAGTTTTTAAAGTACAAACAGTGTTTTTAGTTATTATTTAATTAAGAATTATATTTTATTAAATTAGAGGATTTTTGAATTAAATAATATTTTAATAAAATATTATTATTAATATTAAATTAATTGTCATTAAATATAAATGATCTTATAATTTTATGAATGCAATTAAAATGTTTATTAAGGTTTGAAAGCCATTTCTGTCAAAACCCGTGAATTTCTTTATAAATGTCAGTTTTTATTTTAAAAGTGAAAATTCACATATTTAGAAAATTATTTAGATAAAATAAATATTATTTTTGGAATCAGGACGTCGAAATTATCCAACGGTGAATTTTTCATAATTTTCTGAGACAGTCCAATTTTTGGGTAAAAATTAAATACCTTTTAAATATATAATGTGTTTTATGACATCATAATGACCCAATGGTGATGTAATAAAATACCATAATCCTTAGGTTCGGCCAATATATGTTTTATCATTAAAATAATGAGGTTTTGGGTTTGTTTGACTCACTTTTCAAAGCATTAATGGAGCCCTCAAGACTTATTCAACACTTTGCCTTTTTAAATTAATTTCCATGGGAGTGTGACTCACCTCCACATAAGCAACCCTAATTTTTTAATAAGTTCGGACCTTGGCCTTGTAAAATATTGTTTTCCTCTCTCCTTTTCCAGAAACCATGGTCAAATACCATGGGATGGTTTGTGGTTTGGATTATTTTAATATAAGGGGTCCCAAACCTAAATAATAAAGAATTCTCTCACCTTTCCTATATAAACCCACCCAAGCTCCCACTTCCTCCACACTCAAAGCCCTTGAAGTTCGTCCAACCTCTGCCCTACTCTCTCTATAATCCTCTCAAGGTGCCCCAAGCTCCCAAGAAGCCTCTCACAAGCCTCTCTCTAGCCTTTGGAAGCACACTTCCAAGTAAGGGTTTTTCCTCCTTTCTCATTTTTGTCAATTTTCTTTAAGTTGTATTGCCCTTTTAATTTCATTTATGAATGTTGGGGTATGGTTTCGCACCTCCCCCATACTGCCCTCTTATTGTTTGAATGATGGGAGAACCCTTTCTCTCTCATTAAATGTCTCCCATGTACACCAGTTACTATGCCGAAATTCCGAAAGGAACTTCTCTCTCTTCTTTTACATTCAAGCAATACTTTTGTATCATGAATATAAATTCCATTTATATTGTTGGGACATGTATATATATGATCTACTTACTGTCCATTACATGTAAATATGATGAGGAACCATTTTCTCTCTCATCAACCTTTTTATGAATTCTTATGTCACGCCGTTACGCTGCCGAAATCACACCGATTTTCTAAGCCAATATCATTGTGTAGTGAATACCATGCCCATTTCTCCATCAAGGGTATTCACCTTTATGCACATTTACTTATTGATTGTAAAGTTTCATGTATGAATTCCACATTCCTTTATCGTGGAATAAATGATTATGTTTTATGAATCCATGTTTTATGATCCATGTGGCACACTTATGCATGAAATGAAATGTTTAAGAAGGGTGCGCCCTGATAGCGCTCCAATGCATTGGGTAAAGTATAGTATCATGATACGTCATGTGTAATGAGTGTTGACTCATGCTAATTCAAGTGCAACGAGGGTTTACTCGTGATTCAAGTGCAATGAGGGTTTACTCATGCTCCATGTGCAATGAGCCTTGGCTCATGCTAATTCAATGTTAAGTGTTGTTGCCACATTTCCATGTTATGATTATCATGCTTTATCATGCCTTTATGTTCATGTCTCTCTTATGCTCTATTGATATTCCTATTGCCTAACATGTTTGTACTCCTCATGTTATTCATTATGTACTCCCTTACTGGGCTTTATAGCTCACCCTTTTCTTATGCATGTCCTCAGGTTATCCCATGCAATGCTAAGTACGAAGGAATGTAGTGGTCATGTAAAGGAAGTTTTCAATAAGGATGTTTTATTTCAAGTTTAAAGTTTTTATGTAATGATCCTAAGCCCCAAAGACACTAAACCTCTCGATCTTCTTTGTTGTATCAAGTGAAGTTTTATGTAATAAAGCATGTTTAAGTTGTAATAAAAAGCAGGGTTGTCATAGTTGGTATCAGAGGATAGGTTTAGTTATTTTTGGGATTAGGAAACCCTAGTAAAGCCTTATATACAAGACTAAGCATAATAAAAACATCCCTAAATTTTGGTAAATACTAAGTAAGTGTTTTATCAAACAAATACATCCCTGTCTGGATACGAGCAGGTAGAGGCGGCTCTGGCACAGATGTATCCTAGGGGTAAAACCCGAAAACACCGCTTTGAGCTAGACTCGAATGGGAACTGGTGCACGACAATGGGCCTTGCTGCACTCTTGGTTACGACACTCCCGGGGGATATGTTTTGATAAATTCACAATCTTAGTATGAACCCTTATTAAGGGAAAAATGCCCCTAAGAATATATGTTAGAAGGAAGATCATGAAAAGCCTGGATTGAATCCTATAGACTCATGAGTTAAAGAGATTAAAGTTTATTTATAAGTCATAAACTTTTGTCTTTGGATTACCCTTTATGTGTTACCCCTAACTTTCCTTTTATTCCAGCCAATGGCCGGTAATAGGAGAACTCGGGCTAACAACCGTTGTGAAGATCAGTGTGATGATTGTACCAATGAGATGCCCAATCCAATGGGAGCGGGAATCGCGAACTTTGTCACGCTTCTCTCTCAGCTAACTCAAGTTTTGAATAGAAACACTGGTCAAGAGGAACGTTCAACCCCCCCTAAGAAAGAACAAGTCGCTATTGAAAGCTTCATGAGACAAAGGCCTCCTACTTTTATTGGATCATCCGATCCCACGATTGCTGAACAATGGATCAACTCCATTGAAAAGATATTCTCCATCCTCCAATGCTCTGAAAAAGAGAAGGTTCTCCTGGCGGCTTATCGTATGGAGGGTGAAGCTGATCAATGCTGGACGTTGATCAAAAATACGAAGCCTGAGGAGGAGATCGAGGCTTTGGAATGGAAGGTATTCCGGAAGATGTTTTTCGATAAATATTTTCCACGCACCCTCCGTCTTAAGATGGAAAGGGACTTCCTTTCCCTCAAGCAGAAAGATGAGGAATCTGTGGGAGCGTACGAGGCAAACTTCACAAGGCTTGCACGATACGCTTTCGGCTTTGTCGTTACCCCCGAATGCAAGGTTGACCGCTTCTTTGGTGGGCTGAAGCCTAGCTTGCGGAAAGAATTAGCGATCCGTGACTTCGACAGCTATGAGGAAATTGTCCGATGTGCCCTCAAGGTTGAAATGCAGATCGGAGAATCACAGGGGTATCATGGGGACAAGAAGCGGAAGGTGGACTTCAATGCTGGTGGTCCGATGGATAAATCCAACGGCGCTAAGAAATTCCAGCACCCCACTTGCCAAAAGTGTGGAAAGAAGCACCCGGGAAATTGCCTTAGGGGGACAAGAAAATGCTTCAAGTGTGGAAGAGAAGGGCACCTAGCTGTTAACTGTCAGCAAGAAGGACCCGCGGCTGCGACGGAGGGGAGGAACGCTCCGTTCGAACCTCAACGCGTTGTTCAATGCTTCAAATGCAAAGAACCGGGTCATTTTGCGAATCAGTGCCCTAATCCAAGGGTTATCGGAGGCAATCAACAACCTCCAAGACAGCAAGGAAGAGCTTTTGCCATCACTTCTGCCGAAGTGAACCCCGACAACGAAGTGGTGACAGGTACGCTAGTTATTCATTCAAGAATAGCGAACGTACTTTTTGATTCAGGTTCTACGCATTCTTTTATATCTCAAAAGTTTAGTAGAACAATCCCTGCACCACCACAAACCATGGAAGTAAAGATGTCGGTGAGTACGGCAAATGGGGCAATCATTGCATCCCATGAGTATAAGTCCTCCCCTGTTATAATCTGTGGATTGAATTTCCCGGCGAACCTCGTCATACTCCCTTTGGTGGAATTTGATGCAATTCTTGGCATGGATTGGCTTTCCTTATATAGAGCCAACATAAATTGTCGGGAGAGGGAAATCACACTCCATAAGGAGAATCGACCCCCGATTCTTTACAAGTGTCAGGAGGAAGATGAATCTCCTTTAGCTCCATCATCTCAAGCATGGATATTACTGCCTTATGAGCACGCATATCTGGCTCAGATGATTGAGTCCAAGGAAGAAACCACCCTTGAAGAAATGCCTATTGTGAGGGAATTCGCTGAAGTATTTCCCGAGGAACTTCCTGGTCTTCCTCCAAGAAGAGATGGTGAGTTCTCAATTGAACTTATACCTGGGGCGCTACCAATATCCAAGACTCCATATAGAATGGCTGTGGTTGAGCTTGAAGAACTGAAGAAACAACTACAGGAGAATCTGGATAAAGGGTTTATACGCCCAAGTGCATCACCATGGGGTGCACCAGTCCTCTTCGTCAAGAAGAAGGATGGGTCAATGCGGCTTTGCATCGATTATCGTGAACTTAACAAAATCACGATAAAGAACAAGTATCCTCTCCCAAGAATCGATGACTTGTTTGATCAGCTGCGTGGAGCACAATACTTCTCCAAGGTCAACTTGCGGTCGGGATATTATCAAGTAAGGGTGAAGAAGGAAGATATCCCCAAGACTGCTTTTCGTACAAGGTACGGGCACTATGAATTCATAGTAATGCCTTTTGGACTCACCAATGCTCCAGCAATATTCATGGACTTGATGAATAGAGTCTTTAGAGATTACCTAGATAAATTTGTGGTAGTCTTTATAGATGATATTCTAATTTACTCCAAAACCAAGGAGGACCATGAGGAGCATTTAAGAACTGTACTGGAGACTTTGCGCAAGGAGAAGCTCTATGCCAAGTACAGCAAGTGTGAGTTCTGGTTGAAGGAGGTCTCATTCTTGGGCCATATCATCACAAGCAATGGGATATCTGTGGACCCCTCCAAAACAGATGCAATTGAGGGATGGCCGAGGCCAACATCGGTAACTGATATCCGTAGCTTCTTGGGGTTAGCTGGATATTATCGACGATTTGTGAGAAACTTCTCACGATTGTCCAACCCTCTTACCAAGCTAACTCGAAAGGGAGTAAAGTTTGCATGGAGTGATGAATGCGAAGAAAGCTTCAAGGAGTTGAAAAGGAGGCTTATCACTGCACCTGTGCTCACTTTACCCACAAGTGGGGAGCTTTTGTGGTATTCAGTGATGCTTCGAAGAAGGGCTTAGGATGTGTGCTGATGCAGAATGATAAAGTGATATCCTATGCCTCAAGACAGTTGAAAATCCATGAGCGAAACTATCCAACGCATGATCTGGAGTTGGCGGCGGTGATCTTTGCCTTGAAAATCTGGCGGCATTATCTCTATGGAGAGAAATGTGAAATATATACTGACCACAAGAGTCTTAAATATATATTCACACAGAAAGAGATTAATATGCGCCAGAGAAGATGGATAGAGCTCATAAAGGATTATGACTGTTCAATACATTACCACCCTGGGAAGGCGAACAAGGTGGCGGATGCCCTAAGTAGAAAGGATCCAGCAATTCTATCAATGATGAGAATTGAGAAGGATCCAATCTTCTTAGACTTGATGAAGATGGACGTGGGAATCATAAAGAAGGGAACATCATCAATCCTTTCACAAATGATTGCTCAACCATCTCTTTTGGAAAGGTTAAAGGATGCTCAAAAGGATGATGTGAGAATCCAAGAAAAAGTGGAAGCTATCAAAAAGGGAAAATCCTCAGAATTTAATGTTAATGAAGAAGGAATTGTGCGGTTTGGGAAAAGACTATGTGTCCCACCATGTTCGGAGCTGAAGAAGGAACTTTTGGATGATGCACATAGTTCAAATTTCTCTATTCACCCAGGGAGCACAAAGATGTATCGAGATCTCCGAGAAAACTTTTGGTGGGATAATATGAAGAAGGAGATCGCCGAATATACATCAAAGTGCCTGGTGTGTCAGCAAGTGAAGGCAGAGAGGCAGAAGTCTAAGGGGATGATGCAACCATTGCCCATACCAGAATGGAAATGGGAGAACATCACCATGGACTTCGTCACTGGACTTCCAAGGACATCCAAAAGCAACAATGCAATCTGGGTTATTGTGGATCGTCTTACAAAGACTGCACACTTCATTGCTATTCGAGAGGATTTCTCTTTGGATCAACTGGCACAGATATATATCAGGGAAGTGGTACGGTTGCATGGGGTACCACTATCTATTGTGTCTGACCAAGATCCAAGATTTACCTCTAAGTTTTGGAAGAGTCTTCAACATGCTCTGAATACTGAACTGAACTTCAGTACGGCCTATCATCCTCAAACTGATGGCCAATCCGAGCGGACTATCCGAACACTTGAGGATATGTTGAGAGCGTGCTCAATGGACTTTAAAGGAGGATGGGATCAACATCTTCCTCTGGTTGAGTTCTCTTATAATAATAGTTTCCACTCAAGCATCCAAATGGCACCATATGAAGCCCTATATGGGAAAAGGTGCAGAACACCGGCATGTTGGGATGAGGTCGGTGAACGTAAGCTGCTTGGACCAGAAATGGTCGAAGAAATGGTGGAGAAGGTGAAAACCATTCAGCAGCATATCAAGGCAGCCCAAAGTCGATAGAAGAGTTATGCAGATAATCGTCGACGAGACCTTGAGTTTAAAGTCGGAGACATGGTGTTTTTACGCATATCTCCGTGGAAGAAGGTCATGAGGTTTGGGAAGAAAGGGAAGTTAAGTCCAAGGTACATCGGCCCCTTCGAGATTCTTGATCGTGTTGGGGCTGTGGCCTATCGACTAGCACTTCCACCTACTATGGCCAAGGTGCATGATGTCTTCCATGTATCCCTCTTAAGGAAGTACATACCAGACCCTTCACATGTACTCTCTTCCGAGGTGGTACAATTAGAAGACGATCTTTCTTATGAGGAGAAACCAGTGAAGATCTTAGATCGTAGAGAAAAAGTTCTACGAAATAAGACAATGGCCCTCGTCAAGGTGTTGTGGAGAAACCACAAGTTTGAAGAAGCAACTTGGGATTCGGAGGATATGATGAAGCTAAGTTACCCGCATTTGTTTTAGTGTGGGGAAAGGAAAATTTCGAGGGCGAAATTTCTTAAGGGGGGAATGTTGTAACGACCCAAATTTTCATTAATGGAAAATCCCTCTTGATCCAGTTAAATGTTTCTTTATGTTTTTATAAGATGTCAACTTCTTTAAGTTTTACATTAAGATTTGTGACCGTTACTTTTATAGCCGTTGAACAGTGATCATCTGGGTAGTTTAAATATAAGGCTTTAACGAACCAATTTTTCTACTCAGACAAAGGAAGCGATGGCCTCATCCAGTAGAATTGCCCCTTACGAAGCCCATTTGTCGGAGCTCGGTAAAGAGGTGGCGTCTTTGGGCTTTGCCCTTGACCAAGCCCAAGCTGAGCTTCATCAAGTCAAGCTCGAACGTGATCGTCTACGGGAAAAATGGAAGTTGATAGAGATTACCACTCGAGCGATGTTATCCGAGCAACCCCAAGAGTCTGTCACCATCGCACACCTTACCCTTAGGTCTTATGCGGCTATTTTAAGGGGTTATGTAACAAATAAGTAGCACCATGTTCATGTACATTATTTTTGTATATAATAATGAATATAATTTCTAGTCATTTTTGATACTTTGTAATTAGTTTTTAAAGTACAAACAGTGTTTTTAGTTATTATTTAATTAAGAATTATATTTTATTAAATTAGAGGATTTTTGAATTAAATAATATTTTAATAAAATATTATTATTAATATTAAATTAATTGTCATTAAATATAAATGATCTTATAATTTTATGAATGCAATTAAAATGTTTATTAAGGTTTGAAAGCCATTTCTGTCAAAACCCGTGAATTTCTTTATAAATGTCGGTTTTTATTTTAAAAGTGAAAATTCACATATTTAGAAAATTATTTAGATAAAATAAATATTATTTTTGGAATCAGGACGTCGAAATTATCCAACGGTGAATTTTTCATAATTTTCTGAGACAGTCCAATTTTTGGGTAAAAATTAAATACCTTTTAAATATATAATGTGTTTTATGACATCATAATGACCCAATGGTGATGTAATAAAATACCATAATCCTTAGGTTCGGCCAATATATGTTTTATCATTAAAATAATGAGGTTTTGGGTTTGTTTGACTCACTTTTCAAAGCATTAATGGAGCCCTCAAGACTTATTCAACACTTTGCCTTTTTAAATTAATTTCCATGGGAGTGTGACTCACCTCCACATAAGCAACCCTAATTTTTTAATAAGTTCGGACCTTGGCCTTGTAAAATATTGTTTTCCTCTCTCCTTTTCCAGAAACCATGGTCAAATACCATGGGATGGTTTGTGGTTTGGATTATTTTAATATAAGGGGTCCCAAACCTAAATAATAAAGAATTCTCTCACCTTTCCTATATAAACCCACCCAAGCTCCCACTTCCTCCACACTCAAAGCCCTTGAAGTTCGTCCAACCTCTGCCCTACTCTCTCTAGAATCCTCTCAAGGTGCCCCAAGCTCCCAAGAAGCCTCTCACAAGCCTCTCTCTAGCCTTTGGAAGCACACTTCCAAGTAAGGGTTTTTCCTCCTTTCTCATTTTTGTCAATTTTCTTTAAGTTGTATTGCCCTTTTAATTTCATTTATGAATGTTGGGGTATGGTTTCGCACCTCCCCCATACTGCCCTCTTATTGTTTGAATGATGGGAGAACCCTTTCTCTCTCATTAAATGTCTCCCATTTACACCCGTTACTATGCCGAAATTCCGAAAGGAACTTCTCTCTCTTCTTTTACATTCAAGCAATACTTTTGTATCATGAATATAAATTCCATTTATATTGTTGGGACATGTATATATATGATCTCCTTACTGTCCATTACATGTAAATATGATGAGGAACCATTTTCTCTCTCATCAACCTTTTTATGAATTCTTATGTCACGCCGTTACGCTGCCGAAATCACACCGATTTTCTAAGCCAATATCATTGTGTAGTGAATACCATGCCCATTTCTCCATCAAGGGTATTCACCTTTATGCACATTTACTTATTGATTGTAAAGTTTCATGTATGAATTCCACATTCCTTTATCGTGGAATAAATGATTATGTTTTATGAATCCATGTTTTATGATCCATGTGGCACACTTATGCATGAAATGAAATGTTTAAGAAGGGTGCGCCCTGATAGCGCTCCAATGCATTGGGTAAAGTATAGTATCATGATACGTCATGTGCAATGAGTGTTGACTCATGCTAATTCAAGTGCAACGAGGGTTTACTCGTGCTTCAAGTGCAATGAGGGTTTACTCATGCTCCATGTGCAATGAGCCTTGGCTCATGCTAATTCAATGTTAAGTGTTGTTGCCACATTTCCATGTTATGATTATCATGCTTTATCATGCCTTTATGTTCATGTCTCTCTTATGCTCTATTGATATGCCTATTGCCTAACATGTATTGTACTCCTCATGTTATTCATTATGTACTCCCTTACTGGGCTTTATAGCTCACCCTTTTCTTATGCATGTCCTCAGGTTATCCCATGCAATGCTAAGTACGAAGGAATGTAGTGGTCATGTAAAGGAAGTTTTCAATGAGGATGTTGTATTTCAAGTTTAAAGTTTTTATGTAATGATCCTAAGCCCCAAAGACACTAAACCTCTCGATCTTCTTTGTTGTATCAAGTGAAGTTTTATGTAATAAAGCATGTTTAAGTTGTAATAAAAAGCAGGGTTGTCATATATCACGCATAATTTCATAAGATCCATAAGGAATGACTAAAAAGTCTTATATGATTTCTTAAAACCCCAAACGACCTTAATGAATTTATTTTTTTTCCTCAAGATAAAAGGTATGACCTATTACACATCTACATTATATGAAAATTCAACACATTATGAAATCTTTTTATTCATAAAATAAATAAATAAAAATAATGTCCTCACATTATTCCAAACATCACTAGGACACTAAAATAGGTGGTCTAATAAATCATTTGATAAAACAGATACATGAGACTTGTAAATAATCACAAAGAACATAAAAATAATTTAGACTAATCCAAAACAATGGTTCAATATAAAATTAATAAAAAAATATAAGAAATGTAATCCAAAAAACATGGGATAAATTATAATGTAGAAATATATATTATCATAAAAATATTCAGAAAATTATATTTTCATCCCATATTGATATAAATTAAATTACATATTAATAAAAGAAAACATTGGAAGCTATAAAACTAAAAATTCAACAAAACATTGATGCAAGAATGTATTAAAATAGAGCCACATAATGTTCCCCTACATCTAATGCATTTATTTTCCCTAAGCAATCCAATTACAATATTCTGTATCATGATGTTTGTCTTAGAAATTTAAATATTTCAATTCCAACTATGTGTTAGTTTTTAAAGTAGTTTTCTCCCATATAATTTATCAGCTATATAAAGATGATTATTATATCAAAATAATAAGAGAATGGTCATAATATTGATTCATGTTTCAAAAATAATATTGAAATTTAATATTATTATAGTATTATAACTACAATTTTTTACTTTTATTTTTTCAATAATGTTTTATATTTAATCTTTGTGAACATGAAATATGTTTCAACAGCATATTAAAATTTTACAAAAAAAATGTATAATTGATTTTTATAATTAAAATGTAGAATAATTAACAAATTTAATTGTTATAGTCATGAAAAATACAAATCTTAACCGGATTATAATTTAATATTCAGTACCTTTGAATGCTAAGATTCTAATTTTAAATTATATTGATAAAAATTAAATAGAATTTTATTTTTAAAAATTACTCCCAGAATAAAAAAATAAAGAGAGAAAAATATAAATGTAAAGACCCAGAATTTCCATGGAAAATTTTTTCTTAAATACATGGGAATTTTACGAGTCTGTGAAAATTTACGGCACATGATTCTAAGGCTTGGTGTGCCCAGAATAAATTTTTTATGTTTTCTTCGGGTACGTTCAGTAAACATGTGAGCGGGTTTTTATAACTTTTGAACCGGTGCATGGAATTGAAATATGAGGACACCCTTGAACTCGCAGTGCCGGTATTCTCATAAGGAGACTTTCACCTCGACGACAAATGATCGATATAGAGTTATAGTTTTTGGGTTCTCTTGGAGAAATAATAAAATAGAGTGTGCAAAACATTATTTAATTTTATGTTGTCATATGGGTGATTGTGGGTTAAAACCTCCACTTGGGAGTTGGAGGTGGGACCGCCACACCCTAACCTCCCATGATAGGTTATGGTGGTGGGGGCCACCAGAAGTTATCCTCCCGCAAGAATTTACGATGTGGGGACTTTAACACTCCAAGCTTCCTTGGTATGTTTCCTTTTTAATAATGCAATGGCGTGCATTGTACGCAACTTCGAGATTTTAACACACCATAACCAATCAAACTAGCCGTTATGAATAGTAATACCTACTTTTTGAAATTTTATAAATTCTATCTCTCAAAATGGAATTCATTTTTGGATTCGGAATATCGAAATTATCCTAGGGTGAAATTTTGGTACTTTTCGGATAACTTTCATATTTTGATGAATAGTGAAAATTACTAAATTTTAATTAAAAACAAGTTTTTTAATAAAAATAATTAATAGTGATAAATTATTAATTTGAGTGATTTTAAAGTATATTTAGAATATATTTTTACCATTTAATATAATTTTGGTCATTGGACATAATTTTACAATTAAACCGAACATAAACAAGTGTCAATCTTTTGATAGTTATTATCTCTTAAAAACACGCTTTTTGTTTTGACAGCGGGAATTAATTTTAAATTAATTTCTACCACTTCTATGTTTTGAATTTAGAAAAATGGATTCCATATTTTTAATCATGATGTACAAATTTTGTAAATTGGTAACTTTTATTTTTAGACATTTTGAATAATTACTGTGGTAAATATTTTATTTACCATGGTTAAGGGTAAATCTTGTAAATACGGGTTAAAAAATAATATTATAATAATACTAAATTACCCTAAAACGTGCCCTAGCCTTATTGGTTGATACATGTTCGACCATAGGCATCTTTGGGTCGATTTGGGGACCCCATGGTGCCACTTGTAGGTGATAGGGACACTTTATTTTAATTAAGTTAAAATAACTACAAAAATGACACAAGCATATATCTTTTAACAAAAAAATTATTACAGAGGGTTATATATGTTGTATTTTAGATAATAAATATTCATTAGAAATATAATAAGATTTCCTACATAATGATATTTTATTTATAATTTTTAGAAATTAAATAATTTAATTTATTTATGACACAATGATGATGAATTAATTAATTTAATAGTGAAAAATTACAATAATTGATATTATAAATACCCAAATAAATATAATATGAAACTTTTAAGGAATTAAAATAATTTACTAGGATAATATGACATATTAGTATTGATTTAATTGACTTATCTCGAAGTAATCAATCTGTTATGAGTTTCAAAAAAATCAACTATTGAATAGTGTCAAAATTGACATAAAAGAGTTCTTAAAACAAATATTATATTATTAATTGATATTAAATTTCTAAAAATATAAGGTTCGGCCAAGATACTTATATCATGATAGGTTAATCATTAATGGACCACTTGGGGGTCGCTTGGATGTATATAGTAAGTTTATTAACCATATAATATAAAAATACAGAGAGACATTGTAAAAGTGAAACTAATTAACTAAGAGTTAATACTTAAAGATAAGGTTAATATAATGACCCAAACCTGTCTAAATTCTATTGGCTGAGTTGTTTTCGACCCATCCCCACCTTAAAATTTAAATAATAAACTCTGGAGCCATTATAAACCGAATATGAATTTATTATAAATTAATATTTCTAGATTTTCCAAAGGTGCCCCTCACCCCTCTTATAAAAGGAAACTCCTCCTTCTCATTTTTTTCACACCTTCAAAGCCCTTTGGATCGGCCAACCCCTGCCCAAATACTATCTCCACTTCCCTCACTACAACCTAAATTCCTTAGTTTGAACAGAAAGCCAACCTATGGAGCCCTTTTGATCAAATCAAAAGGAAGAACCCGAAGAAGAGGTAATGTTTTCACCACCCCATTTCAAGTTCCTTTCGTCTTCCACTTCCTCTTTCTTTGTTATTACCATTATAAAATAATAACTCCAGTATCATATATATACTGTGATGTTATTATAAATATGGTACAACCATATTCAGTATTCTATCCATCCTTTGAATAACATGTCACCATACGTGCGTACGTACGGCTTACCGTCTCCACGTCGTGGTGTAATTGTTATTCAATATATTATTATTTGGATGGGTATAATAATGATGTGTAACTCATGTAAATAATAAATATAAAATAATAATTATTCTGTATATATTATATAACATCCAATTATATATTATTTTAATATCAAAAGAATGATATTGTCGCTCGTGCGTATGTACGGACTACCGTCTCCATGAACGCGATGAGATTCATTCTCCATCATATCCATTCAAGTATAATTATAATTTGATGATTAAAAAATAGTATCTAAGGACTTGATATCATTATGGATATTAATAATATACATATCATTAATAAATATGGCTCACATAACAAAGAATATAAAGTAAAATGAACCCATTAACACCTGAAATGACGATAATTCTAAGATATTATTAACAAATCAATGTTAAAAGATCATATATCATATCATATTAAAGTAAATTATTCTTGTATAATTAAATAACAATTATTTCACCATTATACAGGAGGTAAAACTACCGTCGACCAAGGAAAAAGTACAAAGTAAGGGATTTTCTTATCTCACTTTCAATTCTGTGAGATTTCCATTGTTCGCCACTAAATTATTGAAAGTGGTGTATTGTGTACTGCCATTTGATATATATTATCATGATTCTCTTTATATTCATGTTATTCTGTAAATAATATGGTGGTTATTAACTTTTGTCCATACGACTCAGTTTATTAACGTGGTAAGGAGTTTCTTATCTCACGCTTAATTTCGTAAGAATTCCATTGTTCAGCACTTAATTATTACATGTGGTGTATGTGTACTGCCCATGATTGTATTCACTGTGTAATATACATTAATTTATGGGTATTTACATAGTCATGGTATTATCCTTCTTTCATGGTTGTATGTTTCGTAAGATACCAAATCGATAAGGGAATTTGAGATTTCAATTTCCACTCATTATGCTTTACGCATATTCCATTGATTATATTACTCCAAGATTATGTGTGGAATCACTATTCATTTTATTATGTCATAATTTCCACTCCCCTTCCTGTGGATATACTTTTGATACACATAATCACTCCATTGATAATTCTCAAGTCATTGATATGAATTTGATAAGAGTAATTTTAACTCTTTAACCATTTGTTGAGTTAAACATCCAATTCGTTGGTGTTGTTCTACAAGAATATGTGTGGATATCCTTTGATTGTTTTCCACTGAATATTCAATCATATTTAGTGTATTTATATTTTTCACACATAATTATGTCTTTGATTTATCCTTAACCTAAGGATACGGCCTTTATGAGATATTTCATCTCAATTTACATTCCATTGAGACTTCTTTGTTGATATACACCAAATCACTTTTATGTGGTGTATATAATGTACTTTGACATAGTATATCATGAATCCCTTTATTCTAATGATATTACAATGTTTTGATTACCTCAATTATTTGTATTCAAGTGTCTCTCTATTGGTTAGAATCTCTAACTAAAATACCATTTTTAAATGTTTTAAAGACTTATTCATCTAAATCTTTCTCATTAATGTCCATGTTTTAAAAATGGTTTTAAGGATTTTTTTAAATGGACATTAGTGTTTAGAAATTAAAACTCCTTTTAAAAAGTTTCAAAGTGGTATGGGACACTTTGATTCAAAAATCTATTTTTAAATGGCTTCTTGACAAATAGTGTGACTTTTAAATGATTTCAAGAAAAAGGGGGATATTTCTCTCAAATAGTTTTGATGATTATTTTCAGCTATGTCAACATCCTTCATTATTCTTGATTGAGGTTAATGTGATACAATAAAATCTTCCATATTGTATCGAATGAGTTGTGTTTGACTGTGTATGTGCTATTTTTATACCATTCATGGTTTGTGGTTAAAGTATTGACATTTCGTATGCTAGTTTTAATACGAATGTTTATGTTTTGTTTAAGCCTGTTCATATGAGGAATGCATTGGACTTAATAAGTGACGGGTGGATCTCGCTATAGCTCCTCGATGCATCGGTAGGTCTCATGAGAGAAAGTAGTGTCTTGGCACAAGGCCTTGGCAAAATCATATTTGTAGTCTTGGCACGAAGCCTTGGCTATGTGGTTATGATAGTCTGGCATTATGCATTCCATCATTATGAAAGTGGTTATTGATAATGCATGGGATTGTTCGACTAGTAGAATATCAATGTGAGTAAGTAAATGGAATTATTTTATTTTATCTTTGCCATTTTATGCTAAAGTTCAAGTTTAAAAAGATTTTTTTTAGTTATAAACTGCCTTAAGTGTGTATGCTTATTTATGAAAGCTTCTGCTATAATGTTATCCTTACTGAGCATCTGAGCTCACCCCTTTCAATGTTTTATTTTTCCAAGGATTATGAAGAAGTAATTTATGAATGACCTGCAGGGATAGTATGAGGGGATATGAAGACAAGATGTTTTTTTTATGATGTAATGTAAAAATTTATGGATGTATCTAGTTATTCCAAGGCTACTAAACTAATCGGTCTTTCGAGACTTGATCTTTCTCGTGATCATGACAATGTTATGTAATAATTCACCGACTCTAGGTAACTAGGGTCGGGGCATTACAGGGACCACCCGAGACCATAACCTCCCATTGGAATAATAGGGGTGGGGACCACCTGACCCCGGTTTATGGGAGGATATTTTAACCTCTCAAATATCCCTCATTAATGTGGGAGAGCCTCTCTACCTTCCGATTTAATTAAATAGAGCCACCCCCCATTAATTAATGTTCCAACCTCTTGAATTAAATTGGAAGACACTTTTTAATTTAATTCTTCCTTTTTGAATTACTTTCCAACATTAAAATAATAGACAATCTATTATTTTATGGGCATATTAAATTTTTTTGGATGAGGAGGACTAAAGGATTATTGGAGAAAGCTCCCAATGAAGATCCATTCTTCCATTGAAGAATGTAGAACACGTTCTTCTAATGAAAAACACAGGAAAAGATTCTTCTTCAACTTCTACCCCAGACACCTACCGACCTACCCTCCACATTATCATCAATGAGCCAACATAGCTCAGGATTTGAGACGTGTGGTGGACACGACCAAAAACGATAGATGAATCAAAGGTATGGGGTTTATTAATTTTTGAGGTTGAACTTTTTTCTTACCATCTTCAATGGACAACAAGGGATTGTTGCAGTTGTCTTATTGATCATCTTCTTCTAATGATGAGCCAAATGATACAACCCTAAACGTGGAAGGTGCATGACAACCTAAAATGGCTCGACATCCTATGTCGATCTCTCTCTTCACGTGATGTTCTACGGCATGATGACATATCAAAGACGAGCCAACAAAGGCAGTAACGACAAAGGCCATGCTACCAGTGACCTTCGTGAATCGTGTCATCGTCTCGCGCCGGCACGAGCTCCGCTGAACCGGCCTGCCCACACCCCCCCCCCCCCCCGACGCCAAGACTCCTGCCCGCGACATCCCGACATGCTGCTCGTTACCCAGCCGCGTGCCTACGGCCTCCCGACGCACTGCCCGATGCCCAGGACGCCTACCTACGGCCCACCGGCGCCTTGACCAATGCCCAATCGCCTGCATGCAACCCTCTCTGCGTGCTGCACGGTGCCCGGGTCGCCTTCTTGTGGCCCCCAGGCACCCATCCCGGCTCCCAACCACCTTCCTGCGGTCCTCTCGGTGCGCTTCCCAGCGCCCCTGCCGCCTCCCTCATCCCCCCCCCCCCCCCCGCGCCTTGCCCGGTGCCCAGGCCACCTCCCCCCCCCCCCCCTCCGTTGCGCCCTGTCACGGCCTGCCATGCCACACCTGAGCCTGCCTCCGCACGACCCCCTCGCTCGCAGCCGAGACGACGTCCCGGCTCCCTCGCACCCTCTGTGTCGAGCCGCACACTCGCAAAAATCTTGGATGAACTGACCACGAGCCCGGGTCAAACCACCCACGTAGTCCTCTGGGCCGAGCCCAGTGGACCAGGAAAAACATAGCGGGCGGACCCACCCGACGGGTTGGGTCAGACCATACGGGTATGTCTGGGTTGACGAAGAATGAGTCGGCCCAGTCTGGGTTAGGCTAAGTCAGTCTGACGGGGTCGAACTAGGCCTAGGCCCATTACCAACCCTATTACTTCTTTTGGCTGTAACATTGGCACCAGACGACAATTTGACGAACCGTCAGCGACACCAGTTTGCTTGGATCACAAAGGTCCCTTTGAGTATACCCCACTGGAGTTCAGGGTAATGTTGTGATACGGTCAGGTTGGATCGAACACGAATCCAATAGGGCTTCTGAGAATAAAAAGCTAATAACTCATAGACAGGGCGTCTGAGTGATGTGACGTATGTTATGTTGAGACCCCTACTATGAGACATACCATTTAGATACATCTTCATTGGAATTTATTGACGTTGAAGTGTCGACACTTTGCTTGGGGAGCAGACCCTCCCAGAATCATGCATGATTTTTGGAAACCATGTGGCTGGTTGTGCACTGATGATTGTTCCACGATCATGTGTTGGTCCGACAGTTCTGACTTTTGTTTCTGGATCATGTGTTGGTCTGATAGAATAGTTGGTCTTGGATCATGTGTTGGTCTGACATCTCTGATGACTGTTCCTAGATCATGTGTTGGTCTGACAGTTCTGACCTCTGTTCCTAGATCATGTGTTGGTCCGACAGAATTGCTATTCCTTGATCATGTGTTGTTCTGATAGCTTAGATGATTCAAAGGCTACATTTGATCATCTCTATCTCTATTCAAATGTTGTATACCATATTGAATTGAGTTAGTGACTTATGTGTTTTCCTAGTGATTGAGATGGGTTAGTTGATAACTTAGGTATATGTATGGACATATACCTAATTGATTACTATCCATTGATTTCATACTTTTTGGATTATCCTTGTTGGATTTTGCGAGACTGTGTGGGTCTCAGGGTCCCTACTGAGTATCATTATACTCACACATGCACAAGCTATGCTTGCACCTCGTTGTGTTGGATGCAGACGACAGACAGCGTAGACCGAGGCTGAGCTTTCCAGGATTGGATGGTACCAAAAGGTTGACCTTACGACATTTCAGTACACATAGGAGACCGATATATGTAAAGTGATGTCGAGGATGTCTGTACCTACCCTTCAGGTAGGATCTGTGGTGGACGATCCATGGGCTTCTTTCACCTTTCATCTGTTTTTTCCTTTTTAGTTTTACTTGAACTTTACGGTTGGGCTTGTATTTATGGCCCCTTTTACTTTCCACCGCATCTTTTGTATATATCTTTACTTAGTGTTTATTCCATCGCGTACTCTGTTGTGTTTGTTTTCATCTTATAAAGGCAATTCCTTCCCAGTTTTAGGGATTTTCGCCTTTGGTGCTAGTCACCAGTCCCTGGCCTATAGAAGATGGGTTTCAGGTAGTCACGACACGGGTACCCAGGAACGGGTCTTGACAAATTGGTATTATAGGAGTTGGTTCTACCATAGAACATAGGACTCTGATATATCATTTCGGTGAAGTAATAATGTTTATGGTACTTAGTGTGGTTTTCAATTCAGGTAGTCCAGTGTTGGTGCGGTGGCCAACATTTCCATACACTAGGACCCAGACTTCTGATTTCCGACTTAGTGCATGAAAACACTGATTGCGTGTGTGTTTTCAAGAGTTTTTTTGTGATACCTTGAGTCATCCCATGAATTATAAATTGTTGAATGTGGTCCACCTGTATCTCTTCAGGATTTTCCAATGCAGATAGCCATCTGGGGTTCTAAGAGTTGTAAGAGATGGCAGCCTACCGAGCGATGATGCCTCGGTGTGGGGCCCTTGACCTACGGAGGAACCAGCGATACTACTCCTTGTTGTTTCACCGATTCCACCAACCCCAGTAGATGACGATGCATGTTTCTTAAGCGCGTTTTACGAGTTCTAGTGTCATAGGCCACCCAGGTCCAGGGGAGTGATGGACCCCCAGGCAGCTGAGGATTGGTTGGAGGGTGTGGTGAGAGTCTTCAAACTAGTAGGGACACCAGATGACATTTTGTTGATCCTCGTCGTGATTATCCATCTGGAATCAGGAGGTAGATTGTGGAGCCCGATGCTCCAGGTGCATGATGAGACGACACTACTCTGGGCAGACTTCGAGAGCCTATTCTGGGTAGAGTTTTTTCCAACCACCCTACATGCGGTGCGGATAAAAGAGATACTTCATTAGCATCATGACATCATGACAGTGTCACAGTACTCAATGTGGTTCACCGACCTATCACGCTACTCCAATGATATGGTGAGAGACCCTTTGTTTCGGGACCATACCTTCGAGTAGTGGTTCAGAAAGGAGACCAGAGCGTCGATGATCTCACTCAGCATCCCGATGTAGGCGGGGGTGTTAGAGAGAGCCCTCCTAGTGGAGAATTTCCTTACTGAGTAGTCATCATCAGCAAGACCCATCACTAGTCGACATTAATTAGAGTTTTCTGCAGCTGGAAGTAGACATATGTCTCAAAGGTCCAAGCGTACAAGGCCATCTGGTGGACAAAATCAGAATATTGGTTCAGTTGTGCGGGGCACATGAGATAGAGCCAATAATGCTAGGAGCAGGAAAAGATACAATTGTGGCGGGAAGGGTCATATGGCACTTGACTGTCTGACCCGCCGTACAGATGATCAACATATGGACGAAGTTCCGCCCAGACAGAGACATATATTCATTCAAGTTGGTCTATAAGGAGCAGGCGGACGTGGAAGAAGAGTTGCCCATGTAGCTGGCGGTGGATAATGTTTTGAGGTGTTGCTACCACCACCACAAGGTGGTCCACCCTGACAGCATGGAGTAGGTGGATAGGGGAGAGCTCAGCTTTTGGCAGCTATGGCCTATGATCACGATGCTCCGGAGATGATATGATGTACATCTATGTCTATTCTACCTTAGCTTCAGTTCGTATAGACACATGTACCAGTTACTCTTTCATTTCCACTTCCCTCGTTTGGAGCTCAGAGATTCTAAAGTAGTCGTTAGTTCGATCCTTATTGATAGAGACTTATACAGGAGATGATTCAATGATTATGCACTACTCTCGGTAGTGCGAGCTTACTCTAAGAGGTGTGAGATTAATCTAGGATCTACTAGTAGCATCGTCGAGGCCTTACAACATTATCTTGAGTATGGACGGGTTGTCTACAGTCCATGCTCAGATAGACTGTATTATGTGCAAGGTACGGTGTGTTCGCATGGATGGGACCAGGTTTACCTTCACTGGCGAGGAGGGAGCATTTTCATATCATGAAATACTTACTCAGAGGAGGGGGTAGCGTATCACTCATTAGTTGGCCTACCTTACCCTCAGAACAGTAGAGGTGGATAGTCTAACTTATCCTGTAGTGGTGGACCAGTACGTGGATTTTTTTCTCTGAAGATGTTCCAGGACTACCTCCTTGTAGAGAGGTGGAAATATACATTGACATGTACCATTGGATGGCACCGATATCTAATCCAGCGTATTGGATGGCTCCCGTTGAGCTTTGTGAGCAGCGGGTACAGCTGGAGGACTTGCAGGGGAAGGGATTCATCTTGCCTGGTGTTTCTCCCTGGGCAGCCCCAATTCAATTCACCAAGAACGCAGATGGGAGCATGAGGATTTTTGTCAACTAAAGTTTCCTGAACCAGGTGACCGTGAAGACAAATTACCCACTCCTGAGTATTGACGACCTCTTTGATCATATGAAGGGGGCACTGTGGTTCTCGAAGATAGACCTCATATCATACTATTACCAGCTCAGAGTTTGAGACAATGATGTTCATAAGATATCCTCCAGGTGTTGGTACAGACACTATGAGTTATTGGTTATGCCATTAGGCATAACCCACACTCTAACAGTATTCATGGGTCTCATGAACAGGATCTTCTAGACATACCTCTATCGATTTGTCATAGTCTTCATTGACGAAATTTTGATCTACTCGACTATTGAGGAGAAGCATGCCTACCATTTTTGTGTAGTACTGGACCCACTCTGAGAGAAGCAGCTTTATGGTAAGCTCTTTAAGCACCAGTTCTGGAACCAAGACGTTCATATCTTGGGGCATGTCATCTCGGAGATTGGAGTTGCAGTGGATCCAGCGAAGATTGAGGCAGTACTTCCTGGGAGCCACCCATAAGTGTGACGGAGGTACTGAGTTATCTGGGTTTGGATTGATACTATCGGAAGTTCGTTCCAGTGTTTTATATAGTTGTAGCACATCTATCATCCTTGACTAAGAAGGGGAAACCCTTCATGTGGTTGGATAGATTCCAGCAGAGCTTTCAGGAGCTGAGGTAGAGGCTGACTAATACCCCCATATTGAGGCTTCCAGAGGAATGCGTAGGGTACTTATTTTACTACGACGCATTCCTGACCAGAATCCAGTGTGTCCTAATTCCTGAGCGAGTAGTTTTCACATATGGTTCATGGAAGTTGAGAAAACATGATCAGAACTATGCTATGCATGACATGGATTTAGCAGCTGTGGTCTTCACCTTAAAGATGTGGTGGCACTATCTTATGGGCGAACGTTTTACCATGTACTCTGATCAGAAGATTCTCAGGTATAACTTCACTCAGAAAGACCTGAACCTGAGATAACGCTAATGGATTGAGATCCTCCATGACTATGACTTTGATATAGTCTATACACTGGGAAAGGGGAACTTTGTAGTAGATGCACTCTACAAGACATCTGGTATACATCTATTAGGAGAGGCGATAGATCAGCTGGTTTCTTTACAGATATCCTTTGTGGATAGAGAGGATGTATCTTTCCTTCAATGCCTTACAGACACTCCCCCACTTCTCTAGCGGGTCAGGGAGGCGTAGTGTGGATATGCTGACTGCGATACGCGATGTGATCAGATATCCACAGGGCATGCACGTGATGGATTTTTTGAAGGTGGGGAACACCTAATCCTTTTTAGAGGACATATTATAGTACATGTGTCACTTCATGAAGAAGTGATGAGGGAGTTCCACGCATCCCCTTTAGCGGTACATGCAGGAGTGGAGAAGATGTATTAGGACTTTTGACAACAGCACAGGTGTCCAGGTAAGAAGAAGGCGGTGGAAGAATTTGTCTCTCGATGCCTCACTTGTCAGCAAGTGAAGGCGGAGCAACAAATACCAGCAGGCTTGGTTCAGCCATTAGAGGTCCCAATGATGATGTGGGATGAGATATCTATGGACTTCGTGATGGGTCTTCTATGTAAATTCAGGGGTCATGACTAAATTTGGGTGATCGTCGACCGAATCACCATGTCAGACCACTTCCTACAGATCAGAGAGCAGGGCTCAGTAGAGAGCTTGGGACGCCTCTGTGTGTAGGAGATTGTGCGGATACATGGAGTACATTCTTCTATTGTCTCTGATCATGAAGCATGATTTACATCCTGGCTATGGAAGGGTTTGTCAGAGGCTTTCGGGGTGCAACTACGTCTGAGCACCGCCTTTCATCCTTAGACAAATGGCAAGGTTGTGGGGACCATTCAAACCCTTGAGGACATGCTACGTGCTTGTGTCCTCTGCTTCAGTTGTAGCTGGGAGGATCACTTAACATTGGTGGAGTTTTCCTACAACAACAGTTATAACTCCACCATATGGATGGGACCCTTTGAGGCATTATAGGTGAGACATTGCAGATCACCCTTGTGTTGGACAGACCACGGGGAGTCAACACTGGTGGGACAAGAGATGGTACGATCGACCACGGAGAAGGTGTAGAACATTCAAGAGAGAATGAAGACTGTACAGAGCAGGAAAAAGTTGTATGATGACAAGAGATGGAGGCATCTAGAGTGCGAGGATGGCAACCACGTATTTCTACTAGTCTCACTTTGACGAGGTCTACAGAAATTTGTCTGAGTCGGTAAGTTATCTCGGAGATTAATCGGACTTTTCTGTCACGACCTGACCCAACGGGGCTCGAGCCGCGACTCCCCAAGCCCGCCTCCAATAGGCCAGGGGCTGGCGACTAGCGCCGAGTAGGCTATCACACACATGGGAGGAATTAGCCTAAGGTACTTGTACACACGCACCCACACACACCTCCATGCAACAGTGCAGAGATATGTAAAACTGAAAGTAAAATGCATGCATACACTATCCCACAACTAGAGTACAGCAGAAGTACAAAGGGAAAAACAGGTCCCACCAAAAGAAAACTACAAAGCGTGTCCAACCTGCTCTGAATAAGGGGAACGCTGCCACAAACACCCGCCGGAAAGCTCCCTCGGCACAGCTCCAGTAAACACCCTGGTCAACACGCTCACTAAGGTCCTCCTGCTCCAGGTCCTCCTAGAACTCCATCGAAAGGCATGTGGTCTGCACAAGACACAAACATGTGTGGGCAAAGCCCGTGCAGGGGTGAGTATAAACATACTCAGTAGGGACCCCAAAAACCCAAAACCCAAGGGAGCAACTGAAATGAAACAGTCCGCTCAACCCAGCCAGAGGGAACCTAGATGAGAGAGAAACTCCATCTCGTTACCATCCTCAGCTAAACACAACTAGTCAACTCAGCTCAGCTCAGGTGTATTCCCATACATACACGTTGAACAATCCAGATATACACAGCTCACGCCACAAAGCCACAAGAGGTACCGACTTCATCACCAGCAACTGCCACCAACCAGGAGAGTACACCGCACAAACACTGTCATACCAGATGACACTCATCCGAGAGATACACTCCATCGTGTTTCTCACAAACCTCTCAGATGCTCACCGGAGATATCACGCTCGTCGGATAACATCACTGAGGAAACATCGCTGAAACAACATAACCACCAAACTTCTCAGATAGGGGATCGCCGCTAGGGTCTGCTAGGGGATACCAAGACCCACTCTAGTATACATAGCTCACAGATAGGGGATCACTCCTGGGGTCCGCTGGGGGATACCACGACCCGATATGGCATACGTAGTTCACGTAGATAGGGGATCACACCCAGGATCCGCTGGGGGATACCACAACCCGATCTGGCGCTTGACGGAAGCATCACACTCAAATAGATGATCATCGTCCATATAAAGATGGTCACGACGATACCGGAACCCTATCTGGTATAACTCGCGATGTAGGGGATCGAACCGACGATGTCGCAACCCTACCAAAACCACGCGCTGAGTAGGGGATCACATAACCAACGATACTGCAACCCTACCAACACCAACCGCTGAGTAGGGGATCATATAACCCACGATACCGTAACCCTACTATAAACCTCATGCTGAGTAGGGGATCGTATACCCGACGATGCCACAACCCTACTGAGCACGGACCACCGCGTAGGAGATCATATTTCTGATGATGCCACAAACCCTACGGGGTTAACCTTCTAGATAGGGGATCGCCGCCTGTGAATAAGCGGTCACAGCGATACCATGAACCCGATCTAGGATAAAGATGCTATAGGATCCGCTCCGGGCCCACCGGAGGGATGCAACAACTCTAACAGTTTAAACATCCAATCGAGAGGATCACAAAGCCATACAAAGGTTGTGATGCGACACGAACCCTCGTAGGAACAAACCAAGGGAGAACCATCAACCACTGCTGGTCCAAACATCGCTAAACCAAGCGACCCACCACAACGCCACACTGTGCACCTTATAGGCCAGAAACCGAGGCCACCATCGCGTTCCACACGGAAAAACATACAGGATAGGCTGTTTACTCGCCCGAAATGGAGCACCATTGAAAAAGGAACTATTCACTGTAGCTAGCTCGTGCGGGGCCCACACAACGATCCCGAAACCCATCGAGTGGATCATACCACTGCGATCCCCTTGGAAGAACAAGCGGAATCGACTACTCGCTCGTCCAAAATGGACACCCGGTGAAAAAGGTAATATTCACTGAAGGCCAGCTCGGGTGGGGCCCACGACTGGATTCCGAAACTCATCGAACGGATCGCATCATTGCGATCCTCTCGGAAGAACACACAGGATCGACTATTCATCTGCCAAAATCGGACTCCTGGTGCAAAAGCTGTGTTTCTCCGCAAACGCCAAAACCCGGCCTCCTAAGGCCCGCACCCCATTCACAGACCCAAAACCCAGAAACCATCTCAGAAAGTCCGTCGTACCATTAGGGTCTCAACGCCACTGACGGCACGTCAATCGGACGCTCCGGGTAGAAGTTACAACGGCCCGAAGTCATAAAATAATAAAATAATATTATTTTATACGACGTTTCTAACTCTCGTGACACGATCCCGAACTCTTAAACCCTGAAAGTGAGTTCAAAAGATCCGTCTCGGCGCAAGGAGCACGTCGCCGCAAATGGCTCGCAAATCGGAGTTACGGTTTGCGAGTTACGGGGCTTTAAAGAACCCCCAGAAAATCCTAGCCGGACCACCGCCAGCCTCGCCGGAAACCACTGCACCGCCACCGGATTCCACCGCACCGCCACTGCGGCCGCCGGAAACCGCCGCACCGCCACCGTGCCGTTCCGGATTCCGCCATGGCTGTTGCCCGTCGTCACCAGAAAACCAGGTTTTCGTCGGAAAACATCCGGGAGCCACCGGAAGCACCCCGGTGCTCCAAATTCAGATCCGAAACATGTTTTGGAATGCTCGGGACCCGAACTATACAACCCTTACGAAAATTTGAAGGAAAACACCACAAAAATGGGATCCAGGATTATAAAACTCAAACCGCCTACCTCACGGGCGAAACACCGACGTTCTGCCTCAGATCCGCGCTCTAGAGCTTCCGCTGCGCGCTCCTGGAATGTCCGCTGTCGAATTCTGAGCTCGTGGGTTCTTCGTTTGCTCGATTCGGCAGAGTGGCTGCGAAGAACAGCGAAGAACGCCGAGAGGAACAGTAAAGGGGGGGGGGGGGCGCTGATATTTATATCAGCCGCCCACCGGGGCCAAACCCGCCTCAGACCTAACGCCCGATGCGAACTAAAGTAAGGTCACCCCTAGGGTAAACGCGTCATTCTGAACAGAACGGCGGTCTCAGATTTTCCATCCGAGACTCCTTTCAGAAGTTATTCGAGCCGACGCTCGCACACTAACTTTGCTACTAATTTACGGAAACGCCCCTGGTGGCGTTTCTCACCGCAGCCCCGCGCCCGCAATGTTTACACCTCGCCTAGGGTAAACGGCACGTTTCGGACGCAAACGTGCTCTCAGATTCCCGTTATGAGCTACCATTTAGTAGATATCACACCCCCTCCATGTGCATAGTATAAAAAAACTTAATATTTTTATAAAATTAATTCCGGGCACACCGGGCCTCGGAATCGCACACCGTCTTCACGCCTAGCTCTGGAATTATTCCTAGAAATATTCCAAAGTCTGACAGGGCCAAAAACCCGAGTCTCTACATCCTCCCCTCCTTAGAACTTTTCGTCCCCAAAAATCCCTAAGTACAAGGAAAGCGATCGGACTCTCAACTGGGTCTCACACACCAGCGAGCTCACCAAAAAACACCCACAGAGGATCTTATCAACGCCCTGAACAAAACTCGAGCAAGCAAAAAAAGGAAAGAGTACCGCTAAACAGTGTCTATCAAACTACTGCAGTATGTAGAAGTACACAATGCGTACCTCTATCCATCCTCGGTGCCTCTGGGTCGACTGCCACCCGAGCATGCAGCTGTCCTCACCCTCGGCCACCACCTCCCTGAGCTTGGCGTGGACCACCTGGGGGTGGGGGTGGTGGCAACTAATACTGCCTACCACCTCCTCCTACTGCACCAGCTCCGCCGCCACGTCCACCGCCCTACGGACCTCCTTGCTCGAGACGCTGCCTCTGCCAAGGCGGTCCATCGACCGACTCCCTGTCAGCAGCACGTCAGGTGGGAAAATCTCTAGCAAGATGTCCCCGACCATCGAAAGCATAACACCGCTACTCCTGTGGCTGACCAAAACTGGCATGCGAGCCCTGTGAGCCCTGAGGCTCAGATCCTCCATCCCGGGGTCGCCTCCTAAAACCTCGGCCACGTCCAGACCCCTGAGTCTGACATCGGCTACCAGATGCCGATCCGATCATCGAAGTCTCAGCTCTCGAGTGCCCAACACTAACAGGGGGAATCTGCTCAGGCAGAAAACTCTCCACCACCAACGCTCGCTCCAGCACTCCAGCATAGGTGGGAAGGCACAAGGAAACCACACCTGCTCGGATGTCCCTGCGTAATCCCTGCTCGAAGGTCCGAGCCCTAAAGAACGGGTCTCTAACCACATCCAGAGAGTAGCGCGACAGGTCTGTAAACCTCGCTGAGTACCCCGACATAGTCATGCTCTCCTGTCGAAGCTGCAAAAGCTCCTGGATCCGCACTGACCTCAGCATCACTGGATAGAACTCCACCCTGAAGAGCCGCTCAAACTCTGCCCACAGGAGCGTCTCCTCGTCATGGGACTGCGTCACCAAACTTCACCATCGCCCGGCAGAACCATGCAGAAGGCTCGCCGCTAGGACCACCATCTGATCTAGAGGTGTACTCACTAGGAGGAAAAATCGGGTGACTGCCTCAAGCCAGTCATCAGCTGCCCGTGGGTCTGGATCACCCCGGAACCTCAGAGGTCACTGCCTCTGGAACTCGTGCAGCGCACTCAGCCTGTGCGCAATCTCATCCTGCACGGCCGGCACAACCAGCTGCTCGACAGGTGGTGGCTCAACTGGCAGACCACCTGGAGGTGCAACCTCAGAACCTGCACCCTGCTCCACAGCCACTACATGGGTTGGGTCATCAGCACAATCCTGTTGCGGAACCCTCGCTGGCTGTCGTCGTGGAGGCATTCTGAAATACATTCAAGACGCACCACAGTCAAAGAGTATATCTGGAGAGCTGACTCAAGAAGGACAAGGAAAAACCAAAAACTCAGTCCTATATGATGCATGTACGATTATGTCCCCGCGACCAGTGTATGAATGTCCCGAGTCGAAAGGCGGGTTATCAGAGTCCTGGTGTATGGATACGTCGGCCTCCGCACCAACACTGGAGTCCCTGGCCTGAAAGCCGAACTTGAAACATCCTAACACAACCGCTGTGCAACCCAAACAAAGCTCACAGCTAGACCAGCTACGCTCGGAGATCCCAAAGGTGGAACCTCCTCTAATACCACTCTGTCACGACCTGACCCAACGGGGCTCGATCCGCGACTCCCCAAGCCCGCCTCCAATAGCCCAGGGGCTAGCGACTAGCGTCGAGTAGGCTATCACACATATGGGAGGCATTAGCCTAAGGTACCTGTACACACGCACCCACACACACCTCCATGCAACAGTGCATAGATATGTAAAACTGAAAGTAAAATGCATGCATACACTATCCCACAACTAGAGTATAGCAGATGTACAAAGGGAAAAACAGGGCCCACCAAAAGAAAACTATAAAGTGCGTCCAACCTGCTCTGAAGAAGGGGAACGCTGCCACAAACACCCGCCGAAATACTCCCTCGGTACAGCTCCAGTAAACACCCCGGTCAACACGCTCACTAAGCTCTTCCTGCTCCGGGTCCTCCTGGAACTCCATCGAAAGGCATGTGGTATGCACAAGACACAAACATGTGCAGGCAAAGCCCGTGCAAGGGTGAGTATAAACATACTCAGTAGGCACCCCAAAAACCCAAAACCCAAGGGAGGAACTGAAAGGAAACAATCCGCTCAACCCAGCCAGAGGGAACCCATACGAGAGAGAAACTCCATCTCGTGACCATCCTCGGCTAAACACAACTAGTCAGCTCAGATCAGCTCAGGTGTATGCCCATACATACAACTTGAACAATCTAGTTATACACAGCTTGCGCCACAAAGCCACAAGAGGTACCAACCTCATCACCAGCAACTGCCACCAACCAGGAGAGTACACTGCACGAACACTGTCATACCAGATGACACTCATCCGAGTGATACACTCCATCGGGTTTCTCACATATCTCTCAGATTCTCACCCGAGAGATCACGCTCGTTGGATAACATCACTGAGGAAACATCGCTGAAACAACATAACCACCAAACTCCTCGGATAGGGGATCGCCGCTAGGGTCTGCTAGGGGATACCAAGACCCACTCCGGTATACGTAGCTCACAGATAGGGGATCACTCCCAGGGTCCGCTAGGGGATACCACGACCCGATCTGGCATACGTAGTACACGCAGATAGGGGATCACACCGAGGATCCGCTGGGGGATACCACAACCTGATCTGGCGCTCGACAGAAGCTTCACACTCAGATAGAGGATCATCGTCCATATAAAGATGTTCACGACGATAACAGAACTCTATCTGGTATAACTCGCGATGTAGGGGATCGAACCGATGATGTCCCAACCCTACCAAAACCATGCGCTAAGTAGGGGATCACATAACCAACGATACCGCAACCCTACCGACACCAAGCGCTGAGTAGGGGATCGTATAACCCACGATACCACAACCCTACTATAAACCTCATACTGAGTAGGGGATCGTATACCCGACGATGCCACAACCCTACTGAGCACGGCCCACCGCGTAGGGGATCATATTTCCGATGATGCCACAAACCCTATGGGGTTAACCTGCTAGATAAGGGATCGCCGCCCGTGAATAAGCGGTCACAGCGATACCAAGAACCCGATGTAGGGTAAAGATGCTAGAGGATCCGCTCCGGGACCACCGGAGGGATGCCACAACTCTAACAGTTTAAACATCCAATCGAGAGGATCAAAAACTCATACGAAGGTTGTGATGCCACACGAACCCTCGTAGGAACGAACCAAGGGAGAACCCTCAACCACTGCTGATCCAAACGTCGCTAACCCATGCGACCCGCCACAACGCCACACTGCGCACCTTTTAGGCCAAAACCGAGGCCACCATCACGTTCCATGTGAAAAAACACGCAGGATAGGCTGTTTACTCGCCCGAAACGGAGCACGGGTGAAAAAGGCACTATTCACCATAGCTAGCTCGTGCGGGGCCCACAACGATCCCGAAACCCATCAAGCGAATCACACCACTGCGATCCCCTCGGAAAAACAAGTGGAATCGACTACTCGCTCGTCCAAAACGGACACCTGGTGAAAAAGGTACTATTCACTGAAGGCCATCTCGGGTGGGGCCCACGCCTGGATTCCAAAACTCATCGAACGGATCGCATCATTGCGATCCTCTCGGAAAAACACACAGGATCGACAATTCATCCGTCAAAATTGGACTCCTGGTGCAAAAGTTGTGTTTTCCACAAACGCCAAAACCCGGCCTCCTGGGGCCCGCACCTCGTTCTCAGACCCAACACCCGGAAACCATCTCAAAAATTCTGTCGTACAACCAGGGTCTCAATGCCACTGACGGCACGTCAATCGGACGATCCGGGTAGAAGTTACAACGGCCCGAAGTCGTAAAATAATAAAATAATATTATTTTATACGACTTTTCTAACTCCCGAGCCACGATCCTAAACTCTTAAACCCTCAAAGTGAGTTCAAAAGACCTGTCTCGACGCAAGGAGCATGTTGCCGCAAACGGCTCGCAAATCGGAGTTACTGTTTGCGAGTTACGGGGGTTTAAAGAACCCCCGGAAAATCCTGGCCGGACCACCGCCAGCCTCGCCGGAAACCAGTGCGCCGCCGCCGGATTCTGCCGCGCCGCCGCCGTCGTCGCCGGAAACCGCCGCCGCGCCATCGCCGGATTCCGCCATGGCTGCCGCCCGTCGTCGCCGGAAAAACAGGTTTTCGCCAGAAAACTTCTGGGAGCCACCGGGAGGACCCCGATTCTCCAAATTCAGATCCGAAACATGTTTTGGAAAGATCGGGACCCGAGCTATAAAACCCTTATGAAAATTTGAAGCAAAACAACACAAAAATGGGATCCAGGATTGTAAAACTCAAACCTCCTACCTCGCGGGCGAAACACCGACGTTCTGCCTCAGATCCGCGCTCCAGAGCTTCCGCTGTGCGCTCCTGGAATGTCCACCGTCGAATTCTGAGCTCATGGGCGCTTTGTTTGCTCGATTTGGAGGAGTGGCGGCGAAGGACGGTGAAGAACGTCGAGAGGAACAGTAAAGGGGGGGGGGCGCTGATATTTATATCAGCCGCCCGTCGACGCCAAACCCGCCTCGGACCCAACGCCCGATGCGAACAAAAGTAAGGTCACCCCTAGGGTAAACGCACCGTTCTGAACGCAACGACGGTCTAATATTTTTCATCCGAGACTCCGTTCATAAGTTATTCGAGCCGACGCTCGCACACTAACTTTGCTACTTATTTACGGAAACGCCCGTGGTGGCGTTTCTCACCACAGGCCCGCGCCCACAAAGTTTACACCTCGTCTAGGGTAAATGGCACGTTCTGGACGCAACTGTGCCCTCATATTCCCATTCTAATATACCGTTTAGGAGATATCACACCCCCGCCACGTCCATATTATAAAAAACTTAATATTTTTATAAAATTAATTCCGGGCACACCGGGCCTCGGAATCGCACGCTGTCTTCACGCCTAGCTTTGGAATTATTCCTAGAAATATTCCAAAGTCTGACAGGGCCAAAAACCCAAGTCGCTACATTTTCCATGTCCTCAGCAGAGTAGGAAAGGAGGATTACCGCTTAGCTCTTCCATCTCAGTTGCACCATGTGCATGTTGTCTTCCACGTATCCCAGCTAAGAAGATATGTGCATGACGCTTCACACATCATCGACCATTGAGAGTTAGACGTCGACGATGGGGTGACATTTATAGAGGTTCCAGTGGAGACTGTGGATCGGCTGGAGCATTTCCTATATGGATGGTCGATACCTCTAGTGCTCTTTTGCTGGCAGCATGAGAACCTCCATGAGAGCACATAGGAGTGGGAGGCTTAGATGCGTGCTCAGTACCCCCATTTGTTCCAATAGTTCAAGTTGTATCTTACGGGGACGTAAAGCCCTGAGGTGGAGAGAATGTAAAGACCCTGAATTTCTGTGGGATTTTTTTCGTAAATACATGGGAATTTTACAAGCCCTCAAAAATTTACGGCACATGACTCTGAGGCCCGGAGTGCCCATAATCATTTTTTGAAGTATTGTTCAGGTACAATCAGTAAACATGCAAAGATGTTTTTATAATTTTGAACAGTTTCATGGAATTTAAATTTGAAGGCACCGTTGAACTCACATCGCTGATATTTTCTTAAGGAGACTTTCACCTCGATGGAATATGATTGAGATAGAGATTTATCTTTTGGGTTTTCATAGAGAAATAATAAAATGAAGAGTACAACACTTTATTTAATTTTACGCTTCCATGTGGATGATTGTTGGTTAAAACCTTCACTTGGGATTTGGAAGTGGGACCACCACACCCTAACCTCCCATGATATGTTATGGTGGTGGGACCCACCCGAACATAACCTCCCACGAGAGGTTACGATGTGGGGACCACCTGAGACCATAACCACCCATTTTAATAATTGTGGAGGGGAACACTCGACCCCTATTAATGCGAGGAGAGTTTAACCTCTTGAATATCCCTCATTAATGAGGGAGATCCTCTCCACCTTCCCCTTTATGAAAATGGAGCCAACCCAATTTAATTAATGTTCCAAACTCTTGAATTAAATTGGAGGATCCTTTTTAATTTAATTATTCCTTTTTGAATTATGTGCCAACAATAATATAATAGACAATCTATTATTTCGTGGGCATTTTTAATTTTGGTGGAAGGGGAGGATTAAAGGATTATTGGAGAAAGCTCCCAGCGAAGAGCCATTCTTCCATCGACGAACGAAGAACATGTTCTTCCAACGAAGAATGACAGCAATGATTCTTCTTTGAATTATACCTCAAACACCTACAAACGTACCCTCCGCAACATCATCAACGAGCCGACGCAGCTTCGTATTTGAGACGTGCGGTGGATGCCACGAACAAAGACCGACAAATCAAAGGTAGGGGGTTTATTATTTGTAGAAGTTGTACCTTTTTCAAACCATCTTCAAAGGATAATAAGGGATTGTTGCAGACGTATTATTAATCATCCTCTTCTAATGATGATCCAAATTATACAACCCTAAACGCAGACGGTGCGGGCCAACCTAACATGGAACAACATCCTCCATCGATCTCTCTCTTCTTGAAACGTTCTACGACATGGTGACATATCAACGATTAGGTGACAGAGGCAGCAAAGACAAAGGTAGTACTACCCTTGGCCTCCGCGAATCGTGTCGTCATCCCGCACTGACCTGAGCTCTGCCGAACAGGCCTGCCCACAACCACCCCCCCTCCCCCCCCTGACGCACTGCCCAGCGCCCTGTCGCCTGCCCGCAGCGCTGCCCTGCGCTCCGGAGCACTGCCCGACACCCCGACCGCCTACCCGCGTCCCTCCAAATCCCTTCTCGGTGCCCAGCCACCTGCCAGTGGCCCTCACCGTGCCTGGCCCGGCACCCCGCTACCTACCTGAGGCCCTCCTAGGGCACTGCCCGTCACCCAGGCCACATAACTGTGGCCCCCCCAGTGCCCTGCCTGGCACCTAGCCACCAACCTGTGGCCCTCCCGAAGCCCATGCCACCTGCCCCCCCGGTGCCCTACAACGCCCTACCCGGCCACCACCGAGAAGGCCTACGTGCGACCTGCGCTCTCCAGTCTGTGCTGGCATCCCGACTCCTTTACGTCCTCTGTGCCAGTCTGCGCCCTTGCAACGCTCCAGGCCGAATTGGTCCCTATCCAGGGACAGACCGCCCCCGCACTCCATTGGGTCGGGGCAAACATAGCGGGCGGACCTGCCCAACGGGCTGGGTCACACCCAACGCGTCTATCTGGGTCGACCTAGACCGGGTCGGGCCAGTCTGGGTTGGGTCGAGTCGGTCCGACCGGGTCGGACCGGGCCCAAGCCCATTACCGAGCCAGTTACTTCCTTTCACCATATCATTGGCACCGGATGACCATTTGACGAACCGTCTGTTGCGTTGGTTTCCTAGGAGCACGATGGTCCCTTTGAGTATACCACACTAGATTTCGGGATAATGTTGAGATATGGTTATATTGGATCGTACACGAATCTAATCGGCCCCCCAGGACAAAAAAGATAATAACTCATAGACCGGGTATCCGATTGACGCGCCATCTGTTACGTTGAGAACCCTACAACGAGATGGGCCTTTTAAATACTTTTTCGTGGGACTTAGTAGCAGTTGATGTGTTGAAACATGTCTTGTGGATATGACACTCCCAGAATCAAGCATGCTTTGTGGAAACCATATGGATGGTTATGCACTGACTATTGTTCATGGATCATGTGTTGGTCCAAAAGTTCTATCTTCTATTCCTGGACCATGTGTTGTTATGAAAGAATAGATTGTCGTGGATCATGTGTTGGCCTGGCTTCTCGAATGAATGTTCTTGGATCATGTGTTGGTCCGGTAGTTTTGACGTCTGTTCCTAGATCATGTGTTGGTCCGACAGAATAGATGGCCCTGTATCATGTGTTGGTCCGACAACTTAGATGATTCATTGGATACTACTGATCATCTCTATCGCTCTACAAAATTTGTATACCTATGTGAGCAGAGTCAGTTACTTCTGTGTTTTCCTTATGATTGAGATGGGTTACTTGATAACATAGGTATATGTATGGTCATATCCCTAAGTAATGACTATCAATTGATTTCATACTCTTTGGTTTATCCTTGTTGGATTTTGTGAGACCTTGAGGGTCTCGGGGTCCCTACTAAGTATCATTATACTCACCCCTACATAGGCTATACCCACATCTCATTGTGTTGGATGTAGACGACAGACAACACTGACCGAGGCTGAGCATCCTAGGACTGGACGGTTCCCGGAGGTGGAACTTATGACGTGTCAGTACATAGAGGAGATAGATAGATGTGGAGTTCTGAGGAGGCAGTCTGTACCTTTCCTTTAGGTAGGATCTGTGGTGGACGATCCAGGAGCTGCTTTCACCTTTCGGCTATTTTGTCATTTTTTAGTTGTAGTTGTACTTTATAGTTGGGCTTGTATTTCCGGCCCCTTTTACTTTCAAGAACTTATTTTGTATTCATATTTACATATTGTTTACTTCCAACTCGTACTCTATTGTGTGTTTTTTCAGCTTATAAAGGCAATGTCTTCCATGTTTTAGGGATTTTCACCATTGTTGCTAGTTCCCAGCCCCATGCCTATGGAAGGTAGCCTTGGGGTAGTCACAGCACGGGTCCCAGGGAATGAGTAATTACAATAAATGTTATTACTAAATTAAATCCAAAAAGAGAGATATTATTAAAAACTAAGTGTCAAAAAAGACTTCAATATCAAGAAAATATTTTAAAGACAATGTATTAAAATGAACTCTCATACACAACAAAGTTTGAAAATAATTGGGTATTTATGATTAGGACTCAATAAAATTTAAATTATCAAATAAAATATCCCTTCATAAAAATTAATACCAAATTTTGTCCACAATGATGAATTTCATGGTGGAAAAAAATTTCAAATATATTAGTTTGGAAATTTTTTTATATTTAAAAGTTAAAATTACTTACAATGTATTCAATAAAAACATAACATTTTCATAGACACAGACATCAAATATATATCTCAATCATGAAAAAAAATTTCCATAGAGGTTAATATGTAAAATACATTGAAATGGAAATTTTAATGGAATTTTTGTAATTTATTGTCATGTTTCTAAAAAAATAAATGATTTGTGAAGTCACCATTCAATGGTAGTGATCTTATAGCACAATATCATCAATAAAATATTTGTAACATTCATAATTCTAAAATTAAATTTAACAAGCCAGACACTTTATTATATATTCCTAATCCAATTCACCTATAATAAGTGTGCTATGTATTTTTGGAATTGAGTATAAAATATTGAATAATTAAATTAATAACTCCCATGGTATTAGATATATAGTCTTTTGAAGTCCATTAACAAATTTCTTCTCTTCTAAACCTTAATAAAAAACTTTATTTTCACAATTCCTACCTCTATAGATACAACGAAAATCCCATAAGTTATAGTGATTTAATTATTAAAATTATACGATTTTTATGTTTAAAGGGAATGATAATAAAATATTTTTATAACATTTAACTCCTCTAAGTCTGTGAAGAATAGTTGATTTTCCAAATATAAAAAATATAAAAAACTTCATATAGAGTGGTATGTAATTTGGGAAGTCCATTTATTAATAAACACATGGAATTACAAGAAATTGAGTACCATGCTATTATAAGATATTTCAAAAAGAACTTAGTGTGAGTATTAATTTCATTAATGAAATGAAAAATAAATCTTTAATAATGCTATGAAAATTGCATGCTAAAAATTATTTCCACTATTCAAAAAACCTTTTTCAAGTAACGTCGATTTTCATTGAATAATTCAAATTAGTTTTTTGTGTCATATATAGTATTAAATTTTTGCTCAAAATGGTTTCCAAAAAAATTTATTTAAGAAGACCTATAACCTATCAATTACTACTATGAGTAGACGCAGATGATCATTATTGAAATCTAAATAATATTATATTATAATGTCTAATAATAATACATGATACAATATTATACAAGTTATAAATTCTATTTATACATATTATAAAAATCATTAATTTGTTAGATAATTTATCCTCCCCTCACTTATATTGGAGGAATAATTATTTAATTTAACTCATTAATGATTTAGGAGGAAGGATGTGACCACCCAATTCAATATTGAATAGAAATAAAATTGAAGATAGTGATTATATTATGGAATTAAATATCCATTTATATTTATATAAATCAATAAAATTATAATAATATAAGAAATAGAATATGAGATCCAAACCAAAACTAAACAATTGTTACATCTTTTTAACTATTGAGAAATTTTCAACCATTTCACCTTAATTTCCCTCCTTAAAGACATATAAATATTTATTATACATTGATTGAAAAAAGAAAAAAATGATAAACAGAATATAATTTTGATAAAACCCCTAGGGGTGATATTTATAAACACTTTGTGTATATATATCACTTAATTCTTCAATAATTTCAATGAATCTGAAATTTCATTCTTAGTAAACCCCACACAGACATTATTTATCAGTTTTTACCTAAATGATGGTTATTTACATGAACATATGAATTATTTTATTTGAGTTTCAATTTGATGATATATATGGATTTATCCACATTCCATGTATGTTCTCATTATTTTCTATGGTATTGGGTATGTGAAAGAATAATTTATTGTGATTCAAAATAATAAAAAATATCCAAACATATAAATGGTTTGGACCGTTTGACTTAAATGTTTTCACCGCATTTTTTAATCAACTTTTTCATCATCTAAATATAATATAACTATATATTCATTTGGAATTTGGTGATCTAGAATATCCTCAAATGGGGCATTACTATTTTTTCATAAATTTCTAGGATCACACAATGATCACTTGATATAGTAAGACCTATATAAAGAGACCTACAATCAAAGTAAGATTAATGAATATAAAAATGAAATATAAAAATGGCCTCTTCAAGAATGAAGTCATCTGTATAGGGAAATTATTCAATTTTTGGGTATATTGATAAATCATTGCTCTTAAGAGAAATTCAATGGAATTAGGAAGTAATTTAGTCACCTCCAACTACCGCTATAATATAACCACCTAATTTTGTTGTGTAATTCCTATAAAAATGGGATAATTCTATATTGAACAAACTATTAATGAATTAAAAAACTAATACATAAATTAGATAAAATAATGTAATCCCAATGAATATTTTACATAATTTTATAATTTTTGTTGATCTAACATCTGTTATGTCAACAATATCCTCTGTATTTCATCCTAGTCCCAAAAGAAAAATAAAAAATATCAGTATCTAATCGTTTATCAAATTATTTATTAGGGTATTCTTCATAATATTGTTTATGTACAACCTTCATCTATAGATACTCATGAACTATGTATGTTTCATAGATGAGAAATTATAATAGTTTATTTAAAGTGATAAATTAATATTATTTTATAACATTATTTATTTGTTCTTGTATCAAAGTATGAAAATAATTCATTTCATTTCCTATCTATGTTTCTATGTCTGTCAGAAGTCTAATGCTGTGTATTTTTCAAAATAAATAGAATCTATTGATTCTATAATGTGAAATTCAAATATATGTAAATAATAGTAAAATGAATGTGCCTTTTTTAAAATGAGGTCAATTTTCAATATGACCATATCATGGGGAAGATCAGAAATTCATTTATAAACATCATATAAATTACATAATGGATAAAATTTCTATTTTCTGAAGGGGGAAATTAGTTTATATTATTTATTATTGAAAACCCTATTGGTTTTTTGTTTTGAAAATATTATATAAATAAATAAAATAGTAGTAATAAATGGTGGAAATAAATTAGGAATAGAAAATAGGATTATTTATATATTGAAGAAGTAAATTAATAAGATAGTTAATAATAAGAAAGACTAGTGGTTAGTTATTCCACATTTCTCTCACCAATAGTGGTAATACTAACAAATTAAATCACTAAAATCTCAAACTCGCTCAATGAATAGGAGATGAAATGATCAATATATTCATCCCTCGATAATTGTGAATTCATATATATATATATATACGGAATTATCAAAATACATTGAATATTCTCATAATTATGTCAAGAAAAAAATACAAAATAGATAATTTTTCAAAGTATAATCACAATAAATATAAATAATTTATGAAAATAAATACACAGATAATATTATAACTCACTCTAATTAAAAGAAATAAATAAATAAGGGAAAGCTAAAAGGGACGATGAAGTTGAGAATTGAATAATGATGTGCATGTGCTAACATAACCCACTCCACCATAACCACCAATTAATAATATAAATATTCAATTACAGGTTCAAATTTAGATCTCCAATTATTATTTTTGTTAACATCCATTAATTGGTAATCCTATAATACATTCATTTTTTGAAGGTTCAAGAACACTATAATAGAGTAGGAGAATCAAAATTGTATTTATATTTTAGATATATATATATATAATTAAGGATGTATAATGAGAATTCTCATAATGAATAATTACCTCAACTTTTATTTGACATCCTATTTTTTAGATGAAATAGAAAAATCATTGGAAGGATGAGGAAATCATCATGGCCTAATCTGAAGACGATCTTCCTCTTGCTCTACTATAATTTGTATGATGATAATGAACAAACAATTTCAAATAGATTCATCATATTTAATATTAATTGCCATTGTATTCAATGACTCAAAATGATAGCTTCAAAAACAAATTTTCATCCATACATTTTATTTAACTGAATCCATAAAAAAAACATTCCCCTCCCATATGAGTCATGTATCAGATCCAGTAGATAATTTTATGCATGACAATTCTCTCTCGTTTTTTTCATTAAAGGCTTACATTAAGGGAGTATTAAATGTTCCAATTACATCCTATCATTGAGAATATTTTTCACATTTCGTTGTATTTAATTTGGGGATTATGAAACCAAAGGAATATATATCTATTTTTGTCCCTATAGCCCCTTCTGATCATTTAATTTGGAATGTTTTTAAGTCATATATAATGAATAATAATTCTAACAAGAGTTTTAAAAATCAATAGGGGATTGAAAATTTATATCAGAATTGGAAAGTGTTATGAAAATTCATAAAACCTTATTGAAATGTTATAAACACATTTGAAACTACATAAAATTATGAAGGAATTACTTAAAACTCCATAATATATCATGACTTTGTAAATTTTTTCTTCCAGATCACTGGGATGTATTATTACACATCATCCTCCAATGAAATTTTAACATCTTTTAAAAATTATATATTCAAATTATAAAATGAAATTAGTGGATTTATCATCGAATTCACTATTTTACCATTTGAATAAAAAAATTTCCAATGAAACATATTTTAATTCCAAATTGTTTTACATTTAAATTATCTTATACAACATCTAAACTGATTTAGGATTCTATATAAATGTAAATGTAAATATAAATTATTTTTAAAATATATGACGAATAAACCAATGTTTAATTGGTTAAATTTTTCTTAAAAAATAATTTTCATATATATATATATATATATATTCAATGAAATAATATTTTAACTAAGAATTATGAAAAAAAAATTATATCCAAAAGAATGAGGAATTTGGAAACCAATTAATCAGAATTTCCATAAAAATATGTGCAAAACATGTATTTAAATAAAGACGCATAAAATTCCCTCAAACATGAGACAATTATTGTCCTCTTGAAGACAGTTAATAATATCCAATGAAGGAAAAATATTCTAATAAATTAACGACTTTCAATGGTAAAGAAGGAATATTTGAAAATGGGTTTCCCCCATGAGTCTTTAATATAACAAATAAACTATAAAAACAATATATCCGATTAGGAATATATTGAGTTATAATTTCTATTACAATAAGGAGAAATTAAAAGATAAGAATGTGTGAGATCAAAATATGATTTAAAAAAATTATATAAGTTAGGTAATCATGAAAAAAAATTATTGGAGTTGGTTACCTATAGTAATCATCCTTTTTAATTTATTTTAATATATATTCTTGGTTTTTAATATTAATAAATTCCTTATCACATCATGATTTATCTTCTATTTGAAATTGTATGTGAGAATGTGCTAAGAGTATCTCTCGCACTGAAAGGTCATTGTAGATCCTTTCTATGATGAGAACATAAAAGTGATATGACACTATTAATGAATATATGTTCTATACCTGGATGATATAATTTAAGGTACATAAATGACGTAGGATATCAAGGGTTGAGGCTTATAGGAATTTGAGGCATCATCTCCTAGTGTATTAAGAAGGTAATGTCTTGGAGGTTATTATGAGAACAAGACCTGCCGTAGGAAATCCACATTTCTATGTGTCATTGGATGTTATTATCTACATATGTGTTTATTTCTTCATAGGAATTATGATTATTATTAAGGATTATTATTAATCGTTCACTTAGATGTATTGATAAAACCTGTAATGATAGCAGTTTGCTGAGATGTTGGATATGTGGGGTGTTTCATGAGTAATATTTCATTAATAAATAATGTGAGAAATTATTTATCCTTTTTACTCTTAAAAAGAGGGAAATAGGTCAGGAATTTTTATAGAATTGATATAGCAAAAATAAATCCATGTCCTTAGAGATCAATTAGCTTGTTCTATTTCCTGAAATTGAAGGAATGAGATTTCAAAAATATAGGTTAATTGATATTTCATGCTACTAGCTTGATTTGAGATATTGTGATTGCAAGAACCCAGACCATCTTTTCAGGTATGTTTTTCCTTTTTCTGGAGTTTTTGAGAAAAGAGGATTTTCTGGAAATTTCTTAAGTACAAGCCATGTACATTATAAGAACACACCGTGTACTTTGATGTTGCTTAAGGTCATGTGATGGCCGTGTCATGACCATGGACCTGGCCATGCAAGGGTGTTGAGGAGGCCGCATAATGTGGAGTACAAAATTTCCTAGTACACATGTGTACCCCAGAAGTACACGCCACGTACTTTATTTTCTCCACTAAACGCATCGGGGTCACTCCTATTCTCAAGAACGACCCTCTTCTATGTCTCGTTCGACCGAGAGCTCCCGTACAACCGCGATCCTTCTCTGAGCCCCCGAGAATCCGTCTGATCTCTGTTTTAGCCGCCGTCGATTGCATTGGGATCGCCTCGTTAAGCTCCATCATCTGCGTTATCCTTGTTCCATGATTTTCCCTCTTTCTCAAGATATTGTTGGTTAAGTGTTTTGGACTTTTTCTCAGATATTTGACGTTCTAAGGAAAATCAATCATCATGGTTCAAGTATATCGATCTGCTAGCATCGAGGTATGCGATTTGTTCCTTTTTATAGGAAGTCTACAAATATTTTGTGCAATTCTACCAATTCCATTGAACATGGTATTGTGTGTTTCCTATTTTTTCCCCTGTCGTTTTCTTGATTTTCATGATTGTTTGAGTAGAGGTCAATGCTTGTGAATAGGGTAATTTATACTATTCTCTGGATGTTTTTCCATTCATGTTTTCTTGTTAGGAATTTTTCCAGTTCCCATGCCTAGTTGTAGGATAGTGGAAATGTTGTAATGTTATGTTGTTTGGGCCTCATAATGATAGCCAAGTAGTTCTTGAGGTTTACTTGGGGCGATACGCATGCTCTGCATGTTTCTTTTACACAGGCCTGAGAGAACCTAGTCTAGTGGACCACATGGATAATGGACGTAAGGAATTTTCCAGAGTGTCTTTAATTTACAATGTGAGACCACAGGGGGAATTGACGTTTAGTGGTTCCTCAAAAATTCTGTAGTTCCTCGACACGGGACACATGGGTAATGTGATGTTGAGTGCTTCCCAAGATATCCTTTAGTACGATACGAGACTATAGGTGGAATTGACGGTGAATGCTTCCTCATAGACTCTATTCATTAGCTGAACCAAGAGGGGTGAGACTATGTGTGCTTCCCAGAGGGTTGATCGTACTTGTTGGTTTAACCATAAGGGTTAGGCTGTGAGAACTACCCAGGGGGTTACCTGTTGTTCTACTTGTTGTTTGGATGTTACTTTTGTACCTTATATGCTAGACTATGTATATTTTAGCTGTTGTGTGCTTTCCTATTTAATGCTTCCTGTACTTTTACTGGCATGTGTTCACTAACTATTAAGAACATATATTTGGGTGGTTAACTACTAGGACCTTGTCTCAAAACCTTCTTGGGCCATGCATTTCGGCCCAAACATACTATATTGTTGTAGATATAGATAAGGGAAAGTTCCCTTCTACTTTAGGTACTTGACTTGCGGTGGAGCTGGAGAGTAAAAGACCAAGCTATGTCTTGCGATGCTAAAGAGTTTACCTGCTTTCTTTTTCACTTTGGATTAGTATTGTATTCAGAATTGTGATTTGTTTGGCTTCTTTCCTAGACATATGTATCATGCATCATTTTATATATATGTGTGGGTGTGCACCAGTTGTTCGCTGTTAGTCATCCGCTGTTTATCATTTACTCTTGTATAGATGGTTACAGTTTCAGATATTTTCTATTTGTTTTTCATCCACTGTGTACTTGGACAATGAGGGAATAGTTTCCCCACTAGCACACCCAAGGACCTCACTACTATTCGGATGCCTCTGGAATTGGGGAAAATGCACTTGAGGCCATGTGACCAACCTGGTACGGGGCGCCTCTGGATGGCTTCCGTAACTGGGACTTTACAAAGTGGTATCAGAGGTGTTTCTTTTCTCTTGATTTACTGTTTGGAGCCTTTATCCAGGGATAGGATGGATTCAGTACTTGGTATTAATTTGTGCTCGGGAGTAGCTAACCTGTGTATAGAGAAATGCCTATCTATATCTCTTATTACAATTTTCTGGTTTTTCTATGTTACAGTTGATCTAATTTTACCTAGAGTGATTCCCATGCTTTTGTTGTTATTGTTGTTGATATTGTGGTTCTATTTTCTTTCTCAACCCAATGAGATGAGGGTATTCCATCTCATGAATCATATATTCACTTGTTAGAAATCACATGCCATGAATTCTTGCCATGCCATTTAGGGTTCATTAGCGATTGCATGTTTTTGTGACAGAATTTGTGTAGATTATGCATGTTGTTGTGATAAATGCTTTGATAGAATTCCTGCTATTTGATAGAGGACTATTTGTATCGTACTTTGATTAAATGAATGCCAAATTTTGGTTATTTAGATGTTATGGTCCCCCATGAATCGGAAATTGGTGAATCATTGACATGTTTTTCCTTATATATGACTGTATTGGATTCTAGGATTTGATTCGTGGGGAGTATGGGCTCTCAAGGATCCGAATTTGGCACCTTCATACCTTGTTTTCTATGTTTCTAAGCCTCAGTACAGTTTCTGAGCTACTGCCCCGAAAAACCCCGAATACCCAGCGTGTACTTTACGATTACACGTAGTGTAGTTTAAGACTGTGTCGCTGACTGTGTGAGCATGAACACTGTGTTGTGAAAATGTCTTAGGAAGACGCCGTGTACGGTGGCTACACACTGGGTAGTATAGAGCCGTGTACTCGGCAGTGTCACTAACAACACGGGTCAGGGAAGCTCGAGTAGAACACGCCATGATTGTAAAGAACACGTCGTGTAGTCTTGTTCTAATTACCCGTCTGTGTCACTAATAGCATGGGTCAGGGAAGCTCGTGTATTACAAGCCGTTTTTTGTATGAGCACTCCATGTAGCTTTGTTCTAGGTACCTGGTCATGTCAAGAACAACACGGGATGGTGTTATCTCTACCTATACACGCTGTCTTTGTTCGGAACACACCGTTTAATGGTCATTCGTGTACCCAGCCGTGTCTCTAACAACACGGGTCGCGAAAAATCTTCAAGTACACGCAGTGTTTGTTCGGAACACGCCATTTAGTCTCATCCATGTATCCTACCGTTTAACTAATAACACGGGTCGTCGAAACCTTGTCTAGTATAGGTCGTGTCCACAAGGAAAATGTCGTGTAGTCTCTGTCTAAGAAGACCATGTGGGTTAGTCGTGCAAGGATACTCAGGCAGGGGAATAGAGTTAAGTACACACCGTGTAGACATTATACACACTGTTTAGTCTTCTTTTGTAAACATGAAGTGTTTCCTTCTCCTGTTTCTGTTTTGTAATCCTTTGTTCTCTTTCTATGATATTCCTGATCTAAGGTATGCTTTTGATCATTCAGAACTATGCCTCGGAGACGTCCTCTAGTAGTACGTCAGTTGAAGGATAGTGATCAGACGCCGGATATGGCTGATTAGGGAATTCATGTCGATCCTCCAGTCATGCCAGCCTTGGCACCGGTTTTCATACCAGTTTCAGGCGCTCATGCGCAGTTTAGGGAAGGCTTTATCAGAATGATGCAGACCTTTTATGGAGCACTGCCTCCTGCCACGACTATGGCAGACATGACGCGGGTTTTCCAGTAGCAGCATCCTCTTACTTTCTCGGGGGAAGGAGGACCGTAGGCTACAGATTCATGGAGAGAAAACATGATGATGATCGTCGAACATCTAGAGACGCCTCCAGAGAGGCTCGTCAATCTCACTACCTATATTCTATGAGACTCTACCATGAGATGGTGGGACATGATATCACAGTCGGTTCATCAGCAGGCTGTGACATGGGAGGAGTTCCAGTGCGTGTTTTATGACTACCTCAACCTGGAGACCCTGAGGGCCAATCGAGCTCGGGTGTTCATGAGTCTAGAGCAGGGTACTCTTTCTGTTATGGACTATTCCTCTGGTTTCATTGACCTACACCATTTAACACCCCTACGGGGTGGATAAGGGATGTTCTTAGTAAAGAAGTTTGAGGATGGTCTCAAGCAAGATATCCACTCGCAGGTTAATATCTTATAGTTGAATTCCATCACATCCATCATCAACCAAGCACTGATTGCGAAGAACAATCTAAGAGACTCCAGAACTTCGAGCTAGGGTGGTTCTACTTCCATAGCTAGTATTCCTCCAGTTGATAACAGGAACCGCCGTAGGGAGTCTATGAGTGGTGATTCGAGTAGGCGAGATACGTATTGAGTTGCCAGGTAGTATGATACCAGTGTAGAATGGAAGGGAACACGAGGCTGTAGTGCCAGATAGACCCAGTGGAGTGCCTATCTTGTGGAAAGATGGGTCACCTTCAGCGTTTCTGCCAGGTTTTCTTACCAGTAGTTGGTGGAGTGGGTTATTCCTTGACTCCTCGTTCAGGACAAGCACAACCAGTTTCTCACCAGTTGGGGAACTGGAGTTCTTCAGGCCGTTCAGCCCGAGGTGGAGGTCGATGCTATGGTGGTCAGTCACCAGTCTTTTAGCGTCAGTAGGGAGTATCAGCTCAGAGTGGTCAGGCAGGGTCACAAGGTCGCGGGGTAGGGCAAACATTTTTGGTGGAGCAGACCTATCGGGAGCAAGATCCCGGACCTTCTATAGTTTGAGGTACGATTTAAGTAGCCTCATTTTTATCTTCAGCACTTTTGGATACTGGTGCTACACATAGCTTTATCTTTGTTTCTGTTGTGGAGAGACTCGGGCTCTGTAATATTTTCTTCTGCTGACTTGTGGACACTAGACACAACTTTGGGGATGAGGACATATAGTGTATGTCAGTGTAGGGAGTTCCCTCTTGAGGTTGCAGTGTATCGTTTCTAATGGGATCTCTATGTCCTAGAGATGATAGGCTATGATGTCATTCTCAGGATGGACTGGTTGGTTCTCTTCCATGCAGTCATCGACTGTTATTGCCGTAGGGTGAGTATCATTTCACCAGAGGGTGAATCATTTCTTCATAAAGGTGAATGGGATGTTCGGACGAGTCGAGCAGGAGTCGAGCATCATGGGCTAGGAGGAGTTGTGGCCCAGATATATAGTCTTTATCTGGATGACCTAGGGACTTCACAGTTAGACTTTCCTCCAGTAGTGGATCATTTCAGGGATGTCTTTCCAGATGAATTTTGAGATTTGCCTCTAGAGTGTGAGGTATACTTCTCTATTGAGCTCGTCCAAGGAGCAGCACCGGTGTCCATTCCTTCCTATAGGATGACTACATGTGATTTGATGGAGATCAAGAAGTAGATGGAGTAGTTGAAAGCAAAGGGTTTCATCTGACCTAGTACTTCTCCTTGGGGTTCTCCTGTCCTATTTGCAAAGAAGGATGATGGTACCCTTAGGCTCTGTGTGGATTATCGAAAGCTGAACCATTTTATGGTCAAGAACCGATATCCCTTGCCAAGTATTTATGATCATTTCGATCAGCTTTGAGGAGCCCGAGTGTTCTCGAAGATCTATTTGAGGTTCGGATATCATCAATTGCGCATTAGAACATCAAATATACCTCTTACATCCTTCATGAGCATGTATTGTATCTATGAGTATACGGTTATGCTGTTCGGTCTCACGAATGCACCAACCGTTTTCATGGCACTGATGATCCGAGTGTTCCACCCTTACTTGGATTCCTTCGACGTGGTCTTCGTGGACTATATCTTGGTGTACTATCACAATCTACATGACCATGCTACCCATCATGAGTTCGTTCTCAGTACACTGAGAGAGAACCATCTTTATGCTAAACTCTCGAAGTGCCACATTTGGATGGATCAGATTCACTTCTTGGGTCACGTCATCTCAGAGGCAGGAGTATCTGTGGACACAGATAAAGTGAGAGCTGTAGTTTCCTGGGAGCTTCCAAAGAACGTTTTTTGAGGTACGTAGTTTCCTAGGGCTGCTGGATACTACAGACGCTTCATTCAAGACTTTTTACGCCTAGCAGCTCCATTGACAGGTCGGACCAAGAAGGGGGCGAAGTTCTTATGGTCAGATTCTTGTGAGTCTGCCTTTCAAGGGATGAAGTGAAGGTTGATGTCAGCACCAATAATATTATTTACAAATCCAGGCAAGAGATATACTGTTTATTATGATGCTTAGGTATCGGGCTGGGCACTGCTCTTATGCAGGGAGATGGAGTCGTTGCGTACTGGTCTCAGAAGTTGAGGCCACATTAGAGGAACTACCCGACACACGATCTCGAGTTGGCATCTGTTGTTCATGCCTTGAGTTTTTGGAGACATTACCTTTTGGGAGAGCACATTTTGGTTTTCACCGACCAAAAAATCCCAAGTATATCTTCACTCATCGTGATCTGAATCTGATAAAACACAGGTGGGTCAAGTATCATTAGTCTTTTGATTTCGAGCTTGCCTATACACCAGGAAAGGGCAATGATGTGGAAGATTCATTGAGCAGGAGAACTCCGATTTAGGCAGTTGAGGATGCTAGCTGTGAGTGGAAGCTTATGGATCTGTTATCTGAGATGCATCTGGAGGTGCATCACCGACAGGAAAAGACTTACTTATCTTTTGTAGCTGTTACCTCTGCACTTCTTGATCGGGTACAGATGATGCAGCTATCGGCCTCAGAAGGCTTAGTCCTATGGGATAGTGTGTCCGGAGAGGACCCTCTTACTGGATGGACAGTGGGTGAGGATGAGATATTGTGTTTCCAGGGACAGGTATGGGTTCCAGAAGACATACGCAAGGAGATGATGCAGGATTTTCATTCCCCAGTTTGGGTAGTCCATCCGGGCATCACCAAGATGTATCAGGATCTTCATCACCAGTACTGGTGGCCAGGTATGAAGAGTGATGTTTCTAGTTTTGTCTTGAGGTGTTTTACCTGTTAGCAGGTGAAGGTCGAGAATCAATGACCATAAATCCTTTTACAGCGGTTACCCATTCGGAGTGGAAGTGGAACGATGTCGCGAGGGACTTCGTGACCGGATTGCCGAGGTCACCTCGAGGGAACGATGTTGTTTGGGTTGTCGTCGATAGTCTTACGAATGTTGCTCACTTCTTACCGATCATGGAGACATTCAGTGTTGATGATCTGGGATGACTATACATCTGAGAAATTCTATGTCTGCATGGAGTTCCACACTCCATTGTTTCAGACAGGGATTCGTGTTTTACATCTCATTTCTGTCAAGGGCTTCAGAGGACTTTGGGTACACAAGTACTTTTGAGTACAACATACCACCCCAGAAAGATGGCCAGTTTGAGTGTACGATCCAGGTGCTTGAGGATATGCTCTGAGCTTGCATTCGAGACTTTGTAGGTTCTTGTGAGAAGCAAATCCCTCTTTTGGAGTTCTCTTACAAAAATAGTTTTTAGGTGACTATTCAAATGGAACCTTACGAGGATTTATACGGTAGGACATGCCGATCACCTTTATGCTGGTTGGAGGCAAATGAGGCATCTTTACTGAGACCTTGTCTGGTTTAGGAGACCTCAGAGCAGAAAGAGTTGATTCGGAAGAGGATGACTATAGCACAGTCTAGACAGAAGTCTTATGCTGATCATCAGAGATGACCTCTGTAGTTCGAGGTTGGGGATCAGGTTTTCCTACGTGTCTCACTGAGGTTGGGACACATGTGGATTCAGATACAGGGTAAGCATTCATCACGGTACATCGGACCGTTTGTGGTATTGGAGAGATTTTGGCTTGTTGCCTATCGGTTGTAGTTACCTCAGAGGTATCAGGCCATGTATGATGTCTTCTAGGTCTCTGAGCTCCGAAGTTACTTTTTAGAACCATCTCATGTCTTTTAGCCGGAGGAGGTTGAGCTCGAAGCGGATGAATCGTTTGAGAGGCATCCTATCTGGATTGTCGATCATAGTACGAAGGTTCTCTGTGGCCAGTATGTTCCTCTTGTATGGGTGATATGGCAGAATGTGTGAGTACAGCATGAGAGTTGGTCTCATTTAGCTGAGAGCTCTTGTATGGCCATGATCCTTCTCCGAGCCCCCGAGATTCTTCTAGGTCGTTCTCTGGGGTCGCACCTAATTTCCAGAACGACCTTCTTCTAAGTCTCGTTCAGCTAAGAGATCTTGTATGGCTGTGATCTTTCTCCGAGCCCCTGATCTTCCATCAGATCTCTATTATAGACGCCGACTATTTCATTGGGATCGCCTCAATAAGCTCTCTCTTATGCTTTATCCTTGTTCCATTATTTTCAATATTTCTCATGATATCATGGGTTGATCTTTTTGGATGATTTCTCAGATCTTCAATGTTCTAAGAAGAATAAATCATCATGGTTTAAGTATATCGATCTCCTAGAATTGAGGTAGGTTTGTCTGTACTTTTATATAGGATGTCTATGAATATTTTGTGCAATTCCACCAATTCCCTTGTACGTGGTATTTTGTATTTCCTATTTTTTCCCCTGTCGTTTTTCAGATTTGCGTGATTATTTGAGTAGAGGTAAATGCTTGTGAATAGGGTAATTTTTACTATGCTCTGGATGATTTTACGTGCATTTTTTCTAGTTACGCGTTTTTCCAGTTTACATGCCTAGTTGTAGGATAGAGTAATTGTTGTACTGTTTTGCTGTTGTGCCTTATAATGATGGCCAACAAGTTCTTGAGGATTACTTGCAGCGATACGCTTTCTATGAATGTTTTTTACACAGTGCTGAGAGAACCTAGTGTAGTGGACCATAGAAAGAATGGACGTAAGGGCTTTTCCAGAGTGTCTTTAATTTACAATATTAGACCATAGGGGAAATTGATGTTGAGTGCTTCCTCAGAGTGTCTATAGTTCCTCGACGTGGGCTACAGGGGGAATGTGACTTGGAGTGCTTCCCTAGAGAGCCTTTAGTATGATATGAGACTATAGGGGGAATTGATAGTGAGTGCTTCCTTAGAGAGTCTATTCTTTAGCTGAACAAAGATGGGTGAGACTGTGTGTCTTCCCAGAGGGTTTCTAGTACATGTAGGTTGAACCATAAGCGTTAGGCTATGGGAACTGCCCAGGGGGTTACCTATTTTTCTTCTTGTAGTTTGGTTGTTACTTGTGTGCGTTATATGATAGACACTTTGAATTGTAGCTTATATGTGCTTTCCTTTTTACTGCATCCTGTAATTTTTCTCCCATGTATTCACTGACTGTTAGGCACCGATCGTTGGGTGGATACATACTCGGAACTTGTCTCACATCCTATTTGGGCCATGATTTTGGGCCCAAATAGACTATATTGTTTCAGGAATGGATAAGGGCAATCTCCCTTCTACTTCAGGTACTTAACATGCTGTGGAGCTGGAGAGAAGGGGACCAAGCTATGGATTGTGATGCTGAGGAGTTTACCTACTTTCTTTTTCACATTGGTTTAGTATTTTATTTAGAATTATGACTTTTTTGGATGCTTTCCTAGACATATATATCATGCATCATTTAATATATGTGTGTCTATGCTCCAGTTGTTTGTTGTTAGTCTACCAATGTTTATCGTGTACTCTTGTATGGATGGTTACAGTTTCTCTGGTTGTCGATTTGTTTTTCTTTTACTGTGTACTCTGCCAATGAGAGTATAGTTTCCCCACTATCACACCCAAGGACCTCGCTACTAGTCGGAAGCCTCTGGCATTTGGGGAAATGCGCTTGAGGCCATGTGAACAACTGGATACGGGGCACCTCTGGGTGGCTTCCAGAACCAGGACATTACAGTGATAATGGGATTACATTACATTTTAAGAATTTGTATGATGTGACATGTTATTTGGGCATTAACTTCATCCTCTTTGGGATACATGGCTTGTTTCTAGACTCTATAATTGGAAATCAGGTCATTTTTTCTAACTCCACTGAGAAAGAGCGCTATAGGATGGTAACTATGTGTATCTAGTATCTCACTTAAATAATATATTTTTTAATATTTAATATTTTTAATAAATACAGTTCTCAATTTTGGTTTGATAATTATTCATGGATGCTTGATCTTATTTATTCCAACATTATTTATTCAAGAGAATATATTGTGGGTGTAATATTTAATTAACAATTATTTTCTATTATTTAATTATAATATTTATATATCTATTAGTAAATAATGTAGTGATATTTATTTTATAAATAAATAAAAATTATTCATCATCTAATAAATATGGTGGAGGATTGGAGGACCATGTTCTTGGGTCTGGTGAGAAATAATAATAATGAATATTAATGTATTAAATAATATTTAATTTAATTCACATGTGTGGAGGATGTCAAGAAATAATAATAATACTATTATTATTTGACATGTGGCTTCATAAGGATTAATAAAATAAATAAGGTAACTTGTACAATTATTTTATTTTATCAAATGTGATATAAACTATGATTATTTTATAGTAACACTATCCAAACAAATCGTTGTGCACAATATATTGAAGAAGAGATGTCAACGATAGAGTGTTCACCCCTCTCCAATAATGCTATCTATAACAAGAGATATTATCCCCATTTGGATCACGGAAACTTTTTTGTAACTATTTCTCAAGGCGATCAAGGGTGGACATCACAAGCCCAAGGATCATCTGTGCTAGCACCTAGAGACTCCTTTGGTGATGACTGGAGATTTGTGGAGCATGTGTAGATCACCACTAGGGGAATCATATTCTTGGATTCTCTAATGCAATGATTACTCACTTCATATATATGGTTGGGTGAATCAATGAAGAAAAAAATTCATGGTGTTAATTCTTATTTATTTAAATTAATTATAAACAACAAGAGTTTATGTCATCACCCTGGGAACTAGGTTAATAAAGCCTTATTTTTTTTGTCTCAAATCCATTGATCATGACGATCTTCATTTCTTGGTATCTGATTATTCATTTATAGTGGAAAAAAATAAATTTTGGGCACCATCCCTCCCATGCTTCTACTATGCCCGGAATATACAACTTGTATTATAGGGGGAATTCATTATTTATAATTATATTATTTTGTTGAGGATTTACCCATTCATAATTTTTTTTCAATTTGAGTGATATATTTTATTAAATCATAATTATGATAAATATTTAATCATGTATCATTTCTCTATTATCTAATTGATGTTGTTAATTTAATGAATAAAATAAAATCGACGATCTCATCTGGTAGAGTAAAATATCCTAGTCGTACAACATAAGATTATATGTTGTGTAATCATAATTACACATCATGTTGTCATGTTCAACACATCAAAATTGGTTCTGTATCCAATTATATATTTTCATTTATCTGGGAACTAATTACATAATAAATGTATTGTCTGTTGACTAGGATTAGATTGTCAATGGTCAACTAGACTACATGCCATGTGGTCCACTGAACACAACATGCAGTCCCTTTGGGTCAGGGTCAAGCAGTGTATTCCATAAACATCCTACACAAATAGTGACAGTGTATCCCAGAGCCAACGTATCTTGTGGCCCACTGGACAGACAATGTACTCCACGATTTCCCAAGTACAACTCGAATGCATCGTCCAAAGACATGTAAATAAAATACTACGTAATGGGTGTAAAGTTAATGTAGATTGGATCTACACACAATGTACTTTTACCAGATTACATAGATTTAAAATTTATTTATTTTACTATGTAAACCCAATGACTTGTTCGTGCGTGTGGTCATAAATATAGTACTCGACATGTGATAGGTTTTGTTACACATAAATATTTAATTTTTTAATTAATATCTATGTAATGTTCAATTTCTTCATGTCATGTATTAGTTGTATTACTATTTTTATTCTATGTGAATTAAAGCATGGCATGTTAATGAAAAATCATTTCATTTTTGTAATAATCTTGGAATTAAAATTCATCAAATTATGTGATAATTCATGCATTATATACATCAAAAAGAATAAATAATATACAATCACAATACATATTGTGTAAATTTGGATGGGTATTCACTAGGTTACCCACATGATACATGTTATGTAAACTATTACTTTTTAATGATTTTATTTAATTTGATTAAAATTATAAAGGATGATACTATCAATGAAATTATGATAATGTGTAAGATAAATGTACTGATTAATTAAATATAATAATTAAATAATTTGAGAAACATTTATGATAAATAAGAACGACTAATAATTGAATTCCAGTTTTATTAAATGAGTATTTAGTTTCATCCTAGGGGATGATTGTCAAATAAATTGGGCCTTTTTATGTGATTGGATTCAATTTAATTTATTATTATATAGGGTTGGTGTGACCATGGTCTCTATTATGTAAACCCCCTCTTACCCCCAAACCTATGTGTGAGTAGAAGCCTATGTAATGGATGAGACTCACATGTTAGTGGGGGTTGTTCAAGTTAGGAGCCGAGGAGATACCAATCCAAGTTATATAAAAAGGTGGAAAGGTGGAAATCTGTAAACACAAACATAACTGGATCATGTAGTTTTCTCCCTTGGTCAATGGTGAGTTTATCAACTTCTAGATTAAAAAACCATTAGAACAATATCATGATCATACCATTTATTTTATTTATGTAAGTTACATGGTTATTTCATTATTAATAATTTTTTCTGATTAAATAATTAATTAATTAACCAGTGTACAAGATGTAACTAAAATAAATAGGCTTATGTGAAAATATTATCATAAGACAATGTTAATCACTTATGTAATCCTACTTAATGTTAAAAATATTTTTATAAAGATAATATATTTAAATTTATGCATAATGTATAAAATACCTTAATTATATATCAAGTATAACCTTCCATTTCATTTTTTAGAATTGGAAAATAGTTCAATGTTATTGACCAGTCAATATTGGAGTGATTTTAATTATCCGGGAATTAAAACATGAGGTTTTGGGTTCACTTGACATGGTTCACATCAAGTGTTGACTGACTAATAATTTATAAGAATAACTGAGAGGCAAAGAATGAGGAAATCCAATAAAAGGATTTTTGGATGCGAGAGTCCACTCAATTGATCAAAGATGTATTAGTTAACATAGTTGGAATTTGTAATGCCCACCTAAATCCTTTATTGTTTCTTTACCAACCATAATAGGGGTAATGGGAAGATGAAAATGGATCCTTGCCTCTTGAATGACCATAAAATAAGATATTCCAAGGTTAATTTTAGGTATATAGGGGTTTGTCGAAATAGTGGAAGACTAATAAATATAATAATTATTTATTTTTCCAAATTCTATATTATAATGTACTAAAATATTTTCTATTATGATTTTTAAAAGATACATTGAAAATAAAATTAAACATATCGATATTATCCATAGTCGAGAGGTAAAACTATCTCGATCTCTTGAATTTACATTATTGGAAAAGGAACCAATAGGTCACCATTCTCCAAGAAAAAAACTGCATGTGCTAAAGGAGCCTTTACAAGTTGCACCTATAAATGACGCGATTGATGAAGATCTCTCTCTATAAAAGAAACATCTCAATGTTGCTACATATATTTTGTTCTTCATGTTAAAATACATGTACAATTGGTTTTGTTAATAAAAATGTTGAAAAGGATGCATCTAGCATGATGTCTACCCTTTGGGATCTCTATAAAGATATTGTGAGACAAGGGATTTATTAGATATCCAATTCTGTGTTTTCTGCTAAGCTTGAAGAGTCTTCCCTAGTTAGGCCTTACCTATTCCAGATTATTGGCTACATTAAATGCATGGACATATTAGGTATTAAATTCCCAGATGGGTTGTGTATAGATCTCATACTAGCATCACATACCTATGTGATTTTATGTTTTACTGTGAATTATAATATGAGATATAATTACAAAATTCTATCATATATTTTGATCTTGATTCACCATGTGGACAGGTATATTGGGCATCAAAAATCCACATTTGTTGTGGGGGATTAAATGGGGAAGGATAAGGAATTGTGTCCCATGAAATATAAATAACCTTAATCTCCCAATCACCATCCTTCAATGAAGAAGATGATCTAGAGGCATGCTTAGGAAAAGGAGGCAGTATTTCTTGCATGTGTCAATCCAGGCCCCAGAAAGAGGAACTACACCAAAAATCCTTGGTAAACTAATGGAGCATTCTTTATCGAGATAAATATTTCTACATATACACATTTTGTATTAGATACAGCATTTTTTCATCACATGTATATCAAAATTTCATTACCATGTAGATTTTTGAAATTTTTTATATTATAGGTGGATATACAAGCTTTAAATTGTGTAGGGCTTGCTGCTCTTACCACTGGTGACTACCACCTTTCATTTCCAACAGGAATTATTTTTGTTTTATGTGATTATTATTTTGTACATATTGTAAACAAAAACACAATTTCATTATCATGTTTATATATAGATGGATTTATTATCATGCTTGAAAATAAAATTATTTTCATTTATAATGAATAAAAATGTAATTTTATGGAACATTTAAATAATTATCTATAAATAATAAATTATGATAAAAAAGGGTTAGTAATTAATGAAGAATCTAGTTGAAATGAATCATAAAAAAATTAGTGATTTCTTCACCATCATGGTCATGTAAATGAGTATAATTTGAAAAACATATACAAATATTGTTATTTATGATCTTGAACGAAAAACCCACTTGATTGATGTCATGATACTTTATAGGGGAAAATGACCAAACAAAATTTTGGGGTGGACATTGTGAAAGTTCCACAATGCAGTTACGATTGGTACACACTGATGTGTGTAGCCCATTTCATGTAAATGTTGTTGATGGATATTCTTATGTAATAACAATTACTTATGACTTGAATAGATATGACTATATTGACTTGGTGATCCGTAATCCCGAGTCCTTTAATAAAATGAAGGAATTCAAGAATGAAGTATATGATCAACATGTTTAGAAGATAATGACGTTTTGATGGGTTTAAGGTGGATAATACCTTAACCAAGATTTCATCATATTTCTATGGGATTTTAGGATTCTATCTGAACACACTCCACCTTTTACTACATAGAGGAATTATGTTAGTGAAAGGAAGAACCATGCCTTGTTGGACATGGTAAGGTTGATGATGAGTCATGTAGATTTTCTATTATCCTTTTGGGGATATATATTTTAAAATATTTTATTCACATTAAACATATTACCAACTAAATATGAAAACACAATTCCCTTCAAGCTATTGAGTTGAAAGAAACCTATTTTCTAACATACACATGTATGGGGATATGAGGGATTTGTTAAGAAATTATCAAGAAACAAACTATCACCCTAGGGAACGAAGTGTAACTTTATTATGTATTTGAGGGAAACAAAGATATACTACTTATAAAACCCCTTATATAATAGAGTGATTATCTCTAGAAAAACCATCCTTATTGACGGGGAGCACATCCTAAGAAAGGATAATTGAAGCATGATTTACATCGATGAAGTTGATGCTCGAGAAATACATGATTTCATAAAAGAACATATTTTAAAGTTCATTGTGGAAGAAGTTGTTCCAAAAACAAAATCACGACGTAGGATTTTCCAAGCTATACTAGAACCAAAGAGATATGGTTTTCTAGTCACAGAGTTTGGGGACTCATTATTATTGTTCAATGATGGATCTCTCTCCTATAATAAGGTAGTAAAGAGTGAAAATAAAGCTTGATTTATAGAAGAAAATCATCATTAGATGGATCCCATGTATCATATCCTTCTTTGGGTTCTAGTTGATGCACTAGTTTATGTAAAGAATATTGGATGAAATATAATATTTATAAAGAAAATAGATATAGATGGTAATGTAAGAACTAATAAAGCAAGGATTGTGTCTAAAGGTTTTTAACAACTTCAACAAATTGACTATGATGACAAATTTTCTCAAGTTTACTTAGTTAAATCAATCAGAATCATACATTCCGTAAAATCATACCATTTCGATTAGGTTTGGATGATAGACATCAAAACTATATTATATAATGGAAACCTTCAAGATGAATTATATATGACACAACCACAATGGGTTTTGATACTATCTTATTCCATAAGGGGTTTCAAGTTATAGAGAATAATTTATGGATTTATGTAAGAATCCAGGTCAAGGAACAATTGATTTAATGAATCTATACGAAAATTTCATTTCATTAAAAATTAATATGATCCATGTGTTTATAAAAGGTTTAATGGGAAGGCAGTTGTTATCCTAGTATTGTATGTTGATGAAATATTACATATTGTAAATGACATACTAGTCATACATTCAGTTAATGGTTGGTTAACCAAGTGATTATCCACTAAGTAAATAGGTGAAGTAACATAAATTACAGGGATCATGATCATTTGTGATAGTTCCAAGAGTCTAATTGGACAAATCCAATGTACATATATTTTCCAGATACTAAATATATTTAGTATATAAATGACCACGAGGCGATGGGTTCCAATGTCACATAGTGTACATCATTCAATGAAAATGTGTCCCCATTCATCGAATAATAATGATATAATGAGTAAGATCTCATACGATATAGAGATATGATCAGTCATTTATTCTATGTTTTCTATTAGACTTGATGTTGCCTATGCATTGATAATGGTAGGAATATATCAACAGTATTTAGGAGAACAACATTTTACTTCTTTGATGTTTATCTTTAAGTATCGGAGAAGAACTGTGTTTTTTCTCTAGTGTGTGGAAAAGATTATATGTTTGTCATCACGAAGTATGAAAATGTTGGGTTTCTAAATGATCGAAATGATTGAATATTTCTATTAAGATATGTTTTTCAACTCAACAGATTAGTTTTGAGCTAGGATAATTTAATGTAGATAGTTGTAGTTGATTCTATAGAATAATACAAGTACAAAAAGTCCACTAATGTGGTAATGGAAGATTTCTAGATTCGGAACATTGTCCAAGAGCTTGTTGTGGTACCATGATATAAAGAACATATGACATAGTATTGTGATAATATTATAGTGGTGGATCTTGAAAAAGATCCAAGTGAACATCAAGGGATAAATAAAATAATCCAAAAGTATCATATCTTGAAGTATATTTATCAGAGGGGTGATTTGGAGTTTTTAGAGTACCCAAAAAATAGAATGTGGACAACCCCTTGACTAAAAGAATATCTTTGAAAAAAATGAGTATCATGTGAGAGCTAGAAGACTGTAGGTCGTTAGATATTGTCTCTTGTGCATGTTGGAATCTTTTGGAGTTGGTGCCATAGAACCAACATATTTTGTACTTTATGACAACTCATATTCATGGTTTTGAGTATTAATAAATTCCATATCACATCATGATTGTTCTTCTGTGTGACATTTTATGTTTTAATGTCCTAAGATTTTTTGTTCCAATAATGGTCATAATGAATCCCTATCATTATTATAACCTAGAAGTTATTGGACACTATTATTGAATAAATATTTTATATAATGAAGATATCAGTTGAGGGACACAAATGATACATGCTATCATGGGTGGAGACTCGTATGACTTTGATGCACCTTCTCGTGGATTATGCCCTTGGTAATGTCTAGGAATATATTATGAGAACCAGAACCAATAGAAAAAAATCTAAATGTATATGATTCATTGGTTGTTCCTAAATTTGGATGTGTGTTTTCGACCTTAGACAATAAAATTATTATTAATGGGTATTATCAGTCTTCCACATAGATGTATTTGATGAAAACTGGGATGATATATTTTGGAAGCGAGGTACTATATTTTTTGGTATATAATGTGTTTAATTTAATTAATGAAAAATGTAAAAATGGATTTATCCCGTCTGTTATTTAATATAAGATAATATCTCATTCCCTTTTATTGAAATGATATAGACAAAAATTTATCCATGACCATGCTGATCAATATGAAAGTTATATTTTCGAAATGTCAATGAAAGAGATATGGATAATATATGTTGACATAAATGGAATAAATCCATTTTGATTTGAGATATTGTGATAATGGGATTATATTTCACGGCCATAGTTTTAATAATGTGACATTTTGTTTCAATAGTAACATATTTCTCTGTGTCTTCTCATCATGTTAATGGATGATAACCTAGAACATCAGTCTTCTAAACCTAATGCCACTGAGAAACGGTCCTAGAGGGATACACATTATGTTTATCCAGTATCTCAGTTAACAGAATATTATTTATTATTTAACAAGTCGAATAAATATTATTTCTAGTTCTGGTTTAATAATTACTCAGTGATTCCAGAGGACATTTATTATAACACTAGTTATTGGAGAAAATATATTGTGGGTAAAATATTTAATAAATATACACTATATATTAAATTAATAAGATATTAATATATTTATTTGTGAGTTATTATGTGATATTTATTTAATAAATTAATACACATTATTCGATATCAAATAATTATGGTGGTGGATTGATGGACCTAGTTCAAGGGTCTAGTGAGAAATAATAATGTTAAATATTCATTTGCTAAAGAATATTTTATTATAATTCTTATTTAAGGAGAGTTTCGAGAAATAATAATAATAATACTATTATTATTTGACATGAGGTTTTCATTTATTAATAAAATAAGTAACGACACTTGTGAAGTAATTTTATTTTAACCCTAGAGATATTAATGCCAGATTATGTTTATTTTATAATAATCATAGCCAAGAAAATCATTGTGCCAAATGGATTGGGGGAAATATCTCAAACCTAAAGAGTTTATCACTCTCCAAGAATGCTATCAATAATGAGAGATATCATCCCACACTAGATCAAGTAGAACCCTATAAAAGTGATTCTTAAGGCAATCATAGGTGAACATTGTAAGAATGAGGATCCTATGCACTATCAACCAGAGACTCCTTTAGCAACATCTGATGATTTATTTAATATGTGTGTATCACTGTTACAAAATTTATATGAATGTATTATACAAAACAATGTTTTCTTACTACAAATATTTGGTCGGATGCATCAACAATGAAAGAATCACCATGGAGGTAATTTTTATTTAATTAAATTAATTATAAAGAACTTATTTTGATATCCCCTCTCTTGGTTCAAGGTAAATAACCCTTTATTGTTATTTTGTTCAAATCCATTTATCACAAAGATCAGAAAAAAATGATCTAGGATTAATTACTAATAATGGTGAAATGAAATGTTGGGCACTATCCCTCCTACTCTTTCACTACACCCAAAACCTACATAAATTTTATTACTCGAATAATTATAAAATATGGGACCATAATGAAATCATACTAGGATTATACTATGTTGATAAAAATATATGAAAAAATGGATATAAATATTTTGATCATATATTGAGGGAATGAATAATAAAAATATCAAAATCATTTGTTAATTAACATGTTCCAAATTGAAAAAAATTATTTAGAGAGGTATACACAAAAACCATACTTCTTTTTCTCAATAAAACTGACAATACATCAAGTAGATATATAGTTCAAAGATCCACCCATCACTTGAATAAATTTATATAATTCACCTTATGAGTGAAAAATACTATATATACAATTCCATTAGGAATATATTACTAGATAAAACTTTTCTACCCATATAATGAACATTATGATGAGAAAATGAATAATAAAAATATAAAAATCATGCAGTCATGACATTGTTCCAAGGGAAAAATATTTATGTGGAGTGGTTTACACCAAACCCCAAATTTTTTGTTCTTAAAAACTAGAAAATACATCGAGAGGATATATAGTTCTTGGCCCCACATATCACTTTGTTTATGTTTACTGAATTCACTATATAAGTAAAAAATTATATCTATACCATTAACTAAGATACTTAATACTGAATAAAACATGTATATCCATATTTTTTTTTTGAAAATGTGAAAACCTAATCAACCTGTGTCAGAAGTCAAAATTAATCAATAATATCAATACATTTCCCATGATAACAAATCAGATAACATGGTCATATCCCATCGAGTGAATTAATGTGGATGGTTACATAATACCTTGTAAAAATTAAAATAATCAACTATAAGCAAATAAAAACATATCCAATACCAATAACTTCCATAATGTTAAAATAAATTTCATACCTTTTAGGTGAACATCATCTAATCAAAATTATTTAAAAATGTGATGTTCAAAAAAATGAATTATGATTATAAAAAATCAACAATATAAAAAATGTAATAATCCCTAAAGATAAATAATGAGGGTAGATTCAAAGGAATATAACCACCCACTAATAATGGAAACCTAAAATGTTTTGGATTGTGATTAGGAAAAACATTATAAAAAACTAATCAAATTGTTTCACATAAGAAGTGATCAAGAATAGAATTGGATGATACTATGAGTTCAATCAACCAAATGATAATATATATATATATATATTAGAGGATAAATAATTAAACCTAAATCCTAGTAAAGTAAATTTTTCTAAAAATCATAAGATATTTAAAATAAAAAATATAAAACATCATTAACAAAATATTATTAATAATTATATAAATTTTAAATTTACATTTATATTTCAAATGAATGTTTTTAAAAGGTTATTTTAATAATTTGATAAACCATTACATTTAGAAATAATATCAAATAATAGATCATTGAAATAAATAATGTTTACTTTGTAGAAATTGGGAGTGGAAAACAATACAAATCAATGGGAATGAAATACTATTTTTATTATTTTCATAATTACATTGATCAAAAGAAACATTATAAAATGACTAATAAGAAATTGTTTTTTATCAAAAAAATTCCAATAGATGTAGTTAAATGAGTATAAAATAATTTATTAGTGTGGGAAAATCAATTTTTTTAAAAGTTGTTCATGACAAAAGAGTTTATCTCATTAAAATTGGACATGATTTAACAATATTCCTTATCATAAACACACTCATTTAAGTAAGAATATTTTAAAAATGTCATCAAAAGTTTTTGAAAATTAAATTCACAAAAGTAATATGACCACATAATATAGTAAATTTCAATAATGTTAACATATTTTAATCCTAAGGGAGATATGGATGCAAGAGATGGAGTTTCCACTTTTCAAATAGATAAAAGAAAAGCCTCATCCTATTATGATCCCAATTGATTTAGGGATTAATTTAAAATGGAATGGTTAAAACCATTTGAAGACATGGTGAAAGTTTTTGACCCAATGTCTATGAATATAATGTGAAATTCAAAAAAAGTGGATCTTTAATATAGAATCGTAAGGGTATTTCATTACCGGACGACCTTGCATGTTCAATGTCTAATTTAAAGGATATCAACAGACTAACCATCGTCAAAAAGATTATAGAATGGAGTAATTGATGTGTTTTATAAACCAATGTCACTTTATCAATGGATAAAACATTTTAATTTGTCGATCCAATTTCATATTTCTTATGTGAATAGAGATAAGGCCCTATCTAATATTGATATTAATATTGAATTCTTACATTGTTTGAATTCTGTGAAACAAAGGATGATATCAATAAGAAAAATATATTATCAAATAATCTGGGAAAGAAATGACGATTTCACTGATTCTGTGCAATTTGGAACCATTAATATGAAACTATGATCTTCTTACTATCTATGAATGGGATGGTAATTTAAGACCCTTTAATTAGAGGAAATAAAATGAATATGTGTCGTCTAGGATTCATGGATTTTCGTGGGACATTTGGAATCCCATGTTCATCAATGATTTAGCATAATGTATGGAAACCCCATTAAAAACCATCTATGTACACTTAGTGGATATCAAGGACTCTATTAAAGGGTGAGAATGACATCCACATGGTTACACATCCACCATATTAGATTTATATTATTGAAAATGATCAAATGATAGATTTCATGATTGAATTATAACATATACCTCCATACAATGAAAAATTAAAAAGGATGGACAAGACATTATGAAATGTAGGGTCGTACATAAAAAGGTAAATCTGATTAGTTGCTCCATTTCATGTTACGATTTCAGATAAGTATATAAAATTATATCGATAGAAAATATAAAAGATACAATTCTTATATGGGGAAAATGTGTGAAATGTGGAAAACCTAGTAGTACTTGTACTCTATGTCCAACATATTTTGATTATGAATACCAACAACATAATATTAATCATTCATCTAAAAATATTGATACTATATTTATTCTAAATGGATATGAAAAAAATTATTTATTAGAGGATGTACTATAATACTATTCTAAAATCTCTTTAGAACTAATTAAACATATCTCAAATTTTAAATTAGATGAATATAATCATGAATTGAAATCCATTGTTTTGATGTAATCTATTAAATCAAACCAACAATAACAAGTCATTCATACTGATGGGATTCATTGGAGTCCAGAAATTTCGAGGATGTATTATTCATTGGATATTCAGGACCCCATAGAACATTGAAGGATGAAATATGTATCATTCGACTAAATAAAAATGATTTAATATCCTTATTAAACTTGAAATCTGATGATTCTAATAAGGAGATACAATTTTCTCTATGTTCCATTAAATATTGATCAAAATGATAATTATAATGAAATAAGGCTAGGGGGATATAGATAAGGGGGACTACAACCACCCAAAAAATATATAACAATGACGAAAATTGTATAGAACTGACATGGACTATCTAACCAAGGAACTATGGTCTCACACCATATCATTCTAGGTATGCAAAAACCTAACCTATTTGGGATATCTTAGTTTGAGAAAATTATTATTGGACATGACATCCCTCTCAATAGGTGTTCCTTTTTTTACTATTAAAAAATCAGGTTTCCTATAATTCTAGTAGGTTATTTTTTTCTATCATAGTAATATGTAAAATCCTTTAACTATCTATATAGATGAGTAGATAATTTCTTGTATCCTTCCTAGATTTAGTATGAGATTCTTCTACTAAATTTTTTATGAATTCAATAATTATACTTACATGTGAATAATTTGAATGAAAATAAGTCATCTCTCATGAATAATTTATGACCCCTAGATAATTATTGGTGATTCAAACTCAATATATCATTTAGATGAGAAACATAGACAAGTATAACATTCTATTTCCATCAATTAATTCATAAATTATATTGAGGAATTTAATCTAAATATGGTCATAATTTTTGGAGAGATTCATTAATTGCTACAGAAAGAAATTAAATTATATTATGTCTAGAAGATTTTAGATAGACTTTGTAAATGATTGATCTATTTTTACATGGAGATCCATATCATGTGTCAACCTTCCATATCACAATTCACACCACCACGAATCCTTGTGAACCTTCTTGAAAAAATATTTAGTCTTCATCTTCCATCCATATTTAACATCACATGGAATTATCACTCAGAATATTGAAAAACTGATTGCGATACTTGGAACATGATAGAATACGATGATAAATCCCAAGGATGGATCTCAAAAAAAAAATTTAAAATTTAAAATCAATAATGGATAACTATGAGATTCAGGTTCTTGAATGAAGAGATTGATGCTCGTGAATGTTCTCTCCACATCAATGATTCAATCACAATGAGTATCTTCTTTGGTAAACATAACAAAGAAATATAAATGTCTTCCAATCCACACAATCCTATCAATCTAATGGATATCATTCAAAAAGAAATGTAAAAAACTTAGTGGATCAATGATAGTTATTGAAACACTAAATTATTCAATTAAATTCAAAGGGATAAAATAGATAATAAGTCTCTTTCTCAACTTATATATGGATAAAAAACTATGGATGATAGGTATGATCCTAGTAATAAAATTGTATAGATTTATAAGAATATCTTCAATGGGCCATAATGAAAAATATTTTTTTAATAGAATTAATCTTCACAAAACATATCATTGACGAAGAAAATAATGAGTAGTTCAAATAAATTGGATATTAAAATCCAGGAAGCATTATTTGGACTTAGCAAAGGGATTTCTACAAGACCTGTTGTCTTCACCAAAACTTTTCTCCAATTTTAATGGGATGTCATACAACATGTTGTATGTAAGCCTGTTGATCATTTTTTCAGTGGTGGTTCAATCCCTTATAGAATCAATAGTCAATTCATTGAATTGAATCTAAAGTGATAAATTATAGTGATGTAGGACAATTTAGACTATTTCCTCTTATTAGCACTATTCAAAAATGGATCAAAAAAATACATACCACTGGGTTTGACAAAATATATTATAAAGGTTTATATTGGAATCATTTCAGGATCATCAAACATATGAAAAATCAATATTTCTTATTCAAGGCCTCATAATTTGTTACCATTCATTGAAAGACGTACCACAAAGGATGGTAACATAACATTAAAAAAGGATTTTAAAAAAACCTTTGATAAAATTAATTTTGGATATTTTAGAAATGTTTTGTTCTTCTTTGTATTTTATATGAGAATCATTATTTTTGATTAAAACTCTTCATGGATTTGATAACATTTTTTATCATAAATTGTACTTTGTAAGGTTTCCTCGCCTTCACTATGGGGGGGGGGTAAAGTGGGCGCCTTTCAGACAAAATCAATTCAATAAAATAATACTATTATAGCAAGATTCTTCATCATATTCATAAAAAGGGTGATATGAGGACTTTTCGGGATACAAGTGGTATTTCTACTCCTTATAATAACTCATGGTGATTATATTACTATCATTAATCAAGGGGATAAAAATATTATATTTAATAAAAACCCTTATTCAATTTGTATGTTTATTAGTATAGAAAATAAGTTGGAGAAATTAGTCATCAATTTTAGTAAGACAATTTATGTCACCTGAAAATGGAGTTCGATAACTGATTTTGAAATTAGATAGGGCACACTTCTATTCATTTATTATGGAATTTATATAACATGGGGATGATCACATGAACCCCACATCACTTGTATTGTGTTTAATATTTAAATAATATTAGAATCTAGGAAAGGTAAAATTCTATCAATCGCATGAAGATATTTTCATGTCAAGCATTTGGTGGTCTCAAAAATTGCCACCAATTTTATGGTTTATAGGTTCCCTTGCATCTTTAATTAAATGAATATATTCCACTATGTGGAACTTTTTATGGGGAATAATATTTTTGGAGATAAAAATCATCACAACATCCTGGATTTAATACTACAAGCCTTATACCCTTATGGGTTTAGGAATTAAAAAACCATTGATTAATTAATCATTCCAATCCAAAAAAATTAATCCAGATACATTTTCTTACTCCCTGACATCGCACATAGGTAATGATTTTAATTTTTACCTTTCTATGAAAAATTTATTTGATTTAATTATTTTGGGGGCATCCTTGGAAAAACTAGAGTTTTGGTGTTTTTCTGATAAACGAGCGTTTTGGTGTCGTAATTTTTTCACACGCCCTTGACACGAATGAATCCATTTGGCTTCACCTGATCAACGTGTAGCTTTCCGGATGCATGAATAATTAAAAAATAAACAAGTTGAATAATTATTTAAGTAGAAATATGAATTATGAAAAATGATTAAATAATTCAAGGGTTGTTTAATTATAACAATGATAATAATATTAGTATTATTTATCATATTTTATTATTTCTGTTAACATTTTAATTAGTTAGATAATATTAAAATTATTATAATTGTTATAAAATTATTAGCTTGTTAATTTTAATGATATTAATATTAATAATTCTGTTATGATTTTAATTTGGTTTTGATTATTTAAAAGTTATTGTTATATGAATTTTTTAGGTTTTATTTTATTTTGTTTTATTTATTTAATTTTTTTTCTTTCTCTCCTCCCTCACCCTTTCTTTTCGTTGTGTAAGACCCCTCCATCCCCTAGATCCCTCCTAGCCCTAGCTGCAGCCGTAGCGCCCCTCCCCTTACTTTCCCCTCCGGCGCGGACCGCCCTATCCCTATTCAGTGAACCGAAGGAGCGCAACCCGACAGTCATGCCCCCATCTAGATCTACCCCGTCAGCCTCCTCGTCCAGCCCCTTCGGGCTCTCCGAACCCTCATGTGCCTCTCTCATTTTTCCTCCTCTAGAGATTCAGACCATATAACCTACTTTCTTCTAGCTCACATCCAATAGGATGCTCGTTCCCTCCTCCTTCTGGTCGAATATCCCCAACCAATGTCCTTGCCGAAATGCCTATTTTCCATTCCCATACTATTCCCATTCTGTGACGCCCCATTTCCCTCCCGGTCCTTTTCGGAACATAACTAATGGCCTCCTCCGATCGGATACCCACACACCCCTAAATAGACACACCCCGACATACGGAGATCCTCTTGCCCAGTACACCTCATGTGCCACCTTTCTATTCTTGCCTCACACTGAGACACACTAAGATGGATTCCCTGGTCATGACTCCTTTGGATATGCATTCTTCCGGTGATGATCTCGCTGGTGCGACACCTTCTAACACCCTCCATCACGTTCGAACAGCTTCTTGGACCCCTTTTCGTAGATGTGATATACCTCAGTTCATCCATTTACTTTGGTTAAGTTACAATTTTGGTTTTGGATTCATGATTGGTCTGATAATTGTGTAAGTGGTCCGATGTTTTGTTTTTAGGTACAATGTGTGTCACTCATGGTGGTTGGTCTACACTAAGATATGTGGTTCCATGTATATTTATTTTTTGAAGAATTAATTTGCATGTTTTGTTAGTTTATCACATTTATTTATTAGTTCTCCTGCTGCAAATTATTTTTTTGTTGGGATCTAATGCACATTTGATTTGGTAGTAACAAGTTTATGATGTATTTGTGTAAATATTTTTTTGGAAAACTCATGATGAACTATTTAATAGTGTTTTATAAATTGATAAAATTATTTTTTTATAATGTGAAAAGGGAGAGAGTGTTGTTTTGGCTTATAGTCTATATGCGTCTTGTTATAAATTAACATTTGAGTGGATTTTTTGTCTTTAAAGTTGAGCGGCGTATTTTGGAATGGTTTGGTAAATTTTTCTGACAGTGGGTTTAACATTAGAAATGAACTTTTTTAAAATGTGGGTTGGATTGGTGGGTAAAGTGATGTCATGCTCCATAAAATTTATATATGAAAATTTCAAATGTTTAATTAAATAATTATTAAGGGTGAGAAAATGTTTTGGTTAAGTTGTGAAGTGGTTATTTTGTGTTTAAATTCATCTGACGTGTGTTGATGTTGTTTAATAAAGTCATTTAATGGTTTTTCTGGTGATGAAATTCATTCTTTGACAGTGTAGTCGTTTAATTTTTTTGTGCAAGTAGTGAAAATTCAGTTTGGAAATATTCTTAATTTTCATATTCTTTCAAAATGGTTTTTCTGAGTTAGAGTAGTCGTTTTTTCATGTGTAGTGTCTTGTTTATTTGGGTTCATAAATATGACATGTGACATGAACATAAAACTTGTTTGAGCACAATGTGGGAAGCTTGGGTAGCTAGGACGATGGACTAGACTAGTGGTCTAGTGTTCTGGATGTGACTCGACACGGTTTCACTGGCAGGAATGAAGATTGCAACACTAACTAAACATATTCATTTCTCAGAGTTGTGGCATTTTACGCCATGTTTTCTATGTGTTGTGGCCTTTTAATCCACTTTTTTGGAGGTTTTTGGCCTTCTAAGCCACATTTCACTGAGACACAATGATCTATGGGCCCAAGCTATCTAACAACCACGAGTCGTCTTCCATATTTGATGCTCATTGGTTACTTTACGCTCATTAGTGTGACACATTGATTATTTAAAAAAGTGAGTGTGTCTGTTTTAATTTATGTTGTTCCATTTGAAATAGTTTTCTCTAATTATGTTTTATTTTAAACTGTTAATGCTTTCATTTATTTTGTTTATTTAATATTGCAAATGTAATTATCATTTAATAATTATGCATGGAACCTTTTCTTAGTGTAATCATATTGGGCTTTATCTCACACCCTACAAACGCCTTTGGGTTTTTGTAGACTATGTTTCTATTTTATTCTAGGTCAAGGCATCGGGCATAGCGATGATGGTTCAAGTTGTATTGGTTTCCCCTTGCAGGTTTGTGGAAATGACTTGAGGATGTGACTCCTCATTTCGGACGATGGTTCGTGTTGGAGTTTTATATTTTCCTTGATGTAGTATCTTTTGGGTTTTTAGTTCATGATGTTAACCTTAAATCTGGCCATGGTCTAATGGTCTATTTGGTTGTCAGTTTTTAGTTTCAATTTATTTAGTTTGTTTTTTGTTTTACATTTATTTGTTCGGATAAATCGTTCCCATGCTTTATTTTGATACCTAGGAACTTGTGGGAGCCTGTGGGGATAGGGAATTCCCCTCGGGCCTTGCCATGTACCAGGTTGGGCATCGGGTCAGATGACGAGTCGGCCTGGTTCGTGCAAAAATGGTATCAGTGGAAATTTTGATCTAGTTATTTGTGGTGTCAAGTAGATCGGAGATATGACTTTCGGTACTTGAGTTGTATGCACAAGAAGAGCGTCGCGAACCCTTACTCTTTCCAACCCTCGAGTGATGAGGGGTAGTTCGGGATTAATGTTCTGCCTTCGGTCTGTGTGGATGGGGGAAGACACTAGGAGTAAACCAGTGTTTTGCGCGGTCTCACATGGAGTAGTGACCCATGTGATGCCCGAGAGTATGGTTCGACACTCCTAGTGGTTTGTGATTTCATAGGTCACGGTCTGTTAAACCATATACTTGGGATAGGCATTACCACTAGTCTACCGTCCAGTTTCTTTAGGGTTCATGATTTCTTGTTTTAGTTTTGGGTTGGTGCGAAAGTGTTTTCTTTTTAAAGCAATGCGAACCTAGGGGTCGCTCTTATTTTTCTCTTACTGTGAGTTTGACCCGATTCTTGGGGTGTATTCTTTTGAACCATGTTTCTGTAAATTGGCACTTGATTTGTCTAAGTTGAATTTTCAAAATAACGTCTTCGGTTATTTGAAATTGAAGTGGGTTGTTTTAGAAATGGAATGCCTTCTGGAAATTTTCCTTGATTTTTTAAAATGGTTTTGGAAGGGAAAAAATATTTTTTGATATTGAGAATATTTTGTTTTTGAAAGTATTGTAGCCTTATTGATTTCCAATTGTATTCCTATGGGTGCTCACATGTTCTTGTGGATGTGATTAATGGAAAGTTGCTGGATCATGTGGATGGGAGCCTGACTGGCACCAAGATGCATATTTAAGAGGCACCATGGAATATCGGTGGTGATTGATTGATTTTTAAGGCTGATTCTTGTTTTCCAAAAAAGTTAGTTTTTTCTCTAAAATGTTTTTTGTTCATAAATTATTTTTTAGATTAGAAAATGGTTTTGAGTCCGAGGTGAAAGTGATGAGCTCAATAGAGTTGTTGGGTTTTATTGTATTGTGCTTGGTTTTTAAAGCGGGTGATTTTATTTAAAAATAAAATGATATTTCAAATTGGAATTACTGGAATTGTTTCATAGGTGTGGATGGTTGATTTGTGATGTGTTTCGATTTGCAGAAGACTGTTTTATGTTTCTTGTTTTGGATATGCCCCTAGAAATGTCTCAAGGGTTTCCAGTAGGTTTATCGTTTCTTGGCTCAACCCAGACTCCCAGTGGAGTGGCAGAGCTGGATTCTTCTTGGTTGTGTCGATTGTTCATAGACGTTGAGGTAAGTTGGATTTCGTTGAATTCTTTACGAACATTAGGAGTGTGTCCAGTTTTTAGGAATTCTAAATGTTTTATAGGTGTAAGTTGTCTTGAGTAAGTTCGGAGGGGCTAGACTACAGAATCAAACGGTGATTGTTTCATTTTCATTTCAAATGAGGATGTTTTGAGTGATCCTCAAGACTATCCTAATCCCACAGTCGTACCTAATAAAGTGAAGGTGAGAGAAATTGGTGGATCTCGTAGGTTCTAGACTAGTCAACAGGCCGAGAAGGAGGTGTGTTTAACTTTTTTGTTGAGTAAGCTTCATATTCCAAAAAGGTTTTGTATTACAATCAGTTTTACACTCGTAATAATTGTTGGTCTTGTTCATATTATGGTATGTGAAGGTTCTTCATCTGGTGAGGAGTGACAACAAAATGGACTTGTTCATGGAGTGACCCTTCCATTAGTTTGTGTCACATGTTTGGTAGACCGATAAATTTCCTATCTCTAGTGTGGTCAGTCGGGCATTCTATGTGTGCCGCAATTCTCACTTGGTATGTTGACATAGTGGCCGATTGAGAAACAAAGAGAAGAATGTAGGTTGTTTTTCCAGTGGAGGATGTTCCAGTCACTTGTGGTCAGCTTAAGACTAACTGCGAGGCGGTAGCTACTTCAGACATCAGGGCCCCAGCCATATGTCTCAGGGTGAAGCTTGTGCACAGTCAAAAAATCGTCAGATGTGGGGTGGGCTTGATCTGACTTAATTATGCTGTGACAGGATGGGAAAAAAATAAATTTCATTATTGGGGTATTTCCTCTAAAAGATTCATTTTTGTTGTGATGGGTATGATGGTCGTGTATCATTGTTTCATTCTTAGTTTGTGGGAGTTCCTCTTGGGAATTAAAGCGGTCTGAAAATCAGTATTCTTGTGAAGCTGGAGGGCGTTCTCCGTGAACCTTCTTGTGGTTGGTTATGGATCAAAATTGTACTATTCGAGGAGATTATTTTGTCTTGTGGGATTAATGCACACCTGTTCAGTTTGTCGGTAGGTTAGGAGTTTCCGGTATCAAAACAATCTCTAGTGGTGTAGTGTTGTTCACTGTGGGATTTTTTTTCCATGCCAGTCGGTCTATTTGGGTGGGTTTGTGAGGAAGAGTTCAGTCTGTATTGCTCAAAGTAAACTGGGAATTCCAGTGCAGGTAACGTGGTGTTAGGAAATTTTAAATTGGTGGGGAGACCCAGTCCGGGTCTGTTCAGTTTCCCCTCTTCTGTTGGTTGGTATAACATAGGGAGTTTGGAATGACAAGCCAGTGTAATAGGTTTGTCTGGGTTGTCATTTGTTTTGGTCTAGAGAACCAATGTTTGACAACAATCCAAATATGGTGGAGAGAACACCATAGAAATAACTTGGGGGAGACTCTATTTTGAATGTGCACTTGGCGGGGAAACAGCCTTACTTCCGATCTGCCCAACCTCGACAATGCTAATTGAGTATCTCAAGTAATGGGTCGCCTGAAGACTGTTATTGGAGATATTGATCGACCCTAGTGATCCTTATGATAGGGGTCGGGCTGTTACATGATGTAGTGTGTTTGGAGGTCCATTCATTGTTGTTGGTTGTTTGTCATGGGGATTCTATTTTTGAAATATTTAGAGTTTTGGGTCCCGGACATTTTGAATACTGGGTCTTTGGGAGATTTTGGTTTTGTTTTAGGTGTCCTCGTGGTCTTGCATGGAACCCTTGGTTGACTTAGTCTTTTGGGACTTTCTGGGGATAGAAAGTGTCATTGTGGGAAGAATTGTCACACCCCGACTTCGCACAACGATAATGATTTTAATTTTTACCTTTATCTGATAATTTTGATTGATTTAATTGTTTTTTTGAGGTGCATGCTAGGCATAATGAGAGTTTTTTTGTTTTGTTGATAAACGATCGTTTTTGTGTCATAATTTTTAAGCACGCACACGACACCAATGAAGAAATGTGGCTTCGCCTGATCAACGTGCATCTTCCCCGATGCATGCATTATTAATTAATTAATGAGTTGAATAATAATTTAATAACAAAAAATAACTAAGAAAAATGATTAAATATTTCATGTGTTGTTTAATAATAACAATGATAATAATATTGTGATTAATTATCTTATTTTATTATTTTAGTTAATATTTTAAATTGATAGATTATATTAAAATTATTATAATTTCTATAAAATTATTAGCTTGTTAATTTTAATGTTATTACTATTATTAATTTTTATAAGATTTTAATAATTTTTAATTAATTATAAGTTATTGTTGTATGATTTTTTTACATTTTATTTTATATTGTATTATTTATTTATGTTTTCATCTTTCGCTCCTCCATCACCCTTTCTTTCCATCGCGCAAGACCCCCCCCCCACCATGAACTGGTGTTTTCTAGAGAAGATCCCTCCTAGCCCTTACTACAGCCGCAGTTCCCCACCCCTCTCTTTCTCCTCTAGCTCGGACTGTCCTCTCCCTTTCCGACGAACCAAAGTAGCATAACCCGCTGGTCATGTTCCCATCCGGCACTTCCCGGTCAGCCACACCATCCAGCCACTTTTGGCTATCCAAACCCTCTTGTACCTCTCCCCCTTTTCCTCCTCTGGTGATTCGGACCGATGACCCTCCTTTATTCTGGATCCCTTCCATTCAGATACTCGTGACCTCCTCCTTCTAGTCGAATATATGTGACCAATGTCCCTGTCATACAACCTTCTAGCCATGCCCCTCCCATTCCCATCCGGTGACACCCTGTCACGCTCTCACTCTTGTTCGGCATAGACCCGTTGGCCTCCTCTGGTCGGATACCCGCACCCCCATAACAGACTCACCCTGACATCTGGTGAGCCTCCTTTCTAGCACACTGCACACACCTACCTACTATTGTTGCCTCGCACAGAGACCCCTAGCGTGGATTCCCTGGTGGTGACTCCCTTGCTTGAGCTTTCTTCTGATGAGGCTCTAGCTGGCATGACACATTTCGACACCCTCCATCGCACTCGAACAGCTTCTCGGACCCCTTTTCATTGGTGTATTTTACCTCAGTTCGTCCATTTATTTTTGTTATGTTGCAATTTGGGTTTTGGAATCGCGATTGGTCTGATAATGGTGTAAGTGTTCCAATATTTTTGTTTTTAGGTTCTCTGTGTGTCACTCGGGTTGCATTGGCATACGATGGTCGTTTCTCACTGAAATAATGTGGTTGTTCTGCACAGAGGTTGGTGGTTCCATGTATATTTATTGTTTGAAAAATTAATTTTTGATTTTGGTTAGTTTAGAACATTTATTTTTTAGTTCTCCTGTTGTGAATTAGGTTTTTGATGGGATGTAATGCACATTTGATTTTGTAGTAACATGTTCATGTTGTATGTGAGTAATTATTTTTGTGGAAAACTCATGATGAACTATTTAATAGTGTTTTATAAATTGTGAAAATTATTTTATAGAATTTGAAAATGGATTGAGTGGTGTTTTGGCTTAGATTATATATGTGTCTTGTCACAAATGAACATTTGACTGTATTTTATGTGTTTTAATTTGGGCAGAGTGTTCTGGAATGGTTTGGTAAATATTTCTGACAGTTGATTTAACCCTAGAAATGAACCTTTTTATAACTCTTGGTTGGTTTGGTGGGTAAAGTGGTTTCAGTCTCCTTAAAATTTATTTATAAAAATTTAAAATGTTTAATTAAATAATTATTATTGGTGAAAAAAAATTTGGTTGAGTTTTTAAGGGGGTTTTTGTGTTTAAAGTTATGCGACATGTGTTTAAATTGTTTAATAATGTCTTTTAATGTTCTACGTGATGATGAAATTGATTCTTAGACTGTGGAATTGATTTAATTGGTTATGCAAGTAGAAAAAATTCAGTTTTGAAATATTCTTAGTGTGCGTAATCTTTCAAAATGATTCTTTTGAGAAAGAGTAGTGTATTTGGCATGTGTAGTGTCTTGTTTATTTGGGTGAATAAATAGGACCTGTGACCTGAACTTCGAACTTGGTTGAGCACAAAGTGGGAAGCCCGAGTAACTTGGAGGGAGGACTAGACCGGTGGTCCAGTGTTCCGGAGGTTACTCAACATGGTTTCACTGGAAGGACTGAATACTGCAACACAAACTAAACATATGCTTTTCTAAGGGTCTTGGCCTTATTGGCCACATTTTCTAAGGTTTGTGGCCTTCTAAGCATCGTTTTCAGAGGGTCGCGGCCTCTTAAGCCATGTTTCACCGAGACACGAGGATATAGGGGCTCAAACTAGATAAAACCCATGATTCCTCTCCCATATTTGATGCTCATTGGTTACCTTACACTCATCAGTGTGACAGATTGGTTATTTTAAAAAGTTAGTGTGTGTGTTTTAATTTATATTGTTCCATTTGAAAATGTTTTCTTTAATTATTTTTTCTTTTACACTTTTCAACAATTCATTTATTTTCTTTAGTTAATATTGAAAATGTATTTTTCATTTATTTATTAGGAATGAATCCTTTTATCGGTGGCATCCTACAGGGCTTTAGCTCACACCCTGTATAATCCTTTGGCTATATGTAGACTCTGTTTATTTTGTATTCCAATTCGAGGCATCAGGATTAGTGATAATTATTCATGCTGTATCGATTTCCCCATGCAGGGTTGTGGCGGTGTCTTGAGGATGTGAATCCTCATGTCACACGGAGGTTTGTGTTGCTTTTATTGTTTTTCCTTGATGTAGGCTCTTTTGGGTTTTTAGTTCATGTTGTTAACCAAAAATCTAAACATGGTATAAGGGTCGGTTTGGTTTTCTGTTTTTAATTTTATTTTATTTAGTTTATTGTTTTTATTACATTTATTTGTCTGGTTAAATCATTTCCATGTTTTGTTTGGATACCCAGGAACTTATGCCACCCCTTTTGGATGGGGAATGCCCCTCGGGCCTTGCCGCAAACTAGGTTTGAAAGCAGTTTACTCTCTAATATATACAAACTCTAAATGGCAGTTCAATGCAAATTATTCACTCATTTTTTGGATAGAAAACTGTAATGTAAAACATTTTTTGGAGGTGATTAAACCCTAATATGTATCTATAGTCCTAAACAACAATTTAAGGAATCAAATATCAATACATGGATCTATATTGCAAAAAATTAGATCAAATATTCCAATTTATTAATTAATTAACTATGAGGATTTACTAAAATTTGAAACAACACAAAATGGGATTATGGATTATAAGTTATTTTATAACCATATAATCCAGGGGACCCTGAAATGGATTTTATATTTCAAAACAAAGTACATATTTCCTTTTACATGTTAACAAGTATAGAGTATTTCATCATCTTATTTTCTTGTTTATGTTAACCTCCCATTAGTCTGAATTTATCTTTCTTCATGATGTGTTTTCATTCACCAATATATATAATATGTGGATAAGAACAGCTTATAAATTGAAATAACCTATTTTATATGAAAGTTAGTGTTTGAGATATTTTATATATTCTTTCTCTATGAAGTTATAATTGTAAACTAGATAAAGTACTCCATATGCATCTCGATGTATTAGAAACTAATAAATATCATCTTGGTATCCTATTAAAAAATCTTATTTTTTATCTGGATAGGAAGTCACATGATCGTTCATGAAAAAAACCATTTAATCTCAATTTATTTATTATTGATATTATTATGGATGTCTATAACAAATTTTTTTTTTCACAATGGATACAGTAATAATTCACATCATGATTTCATTGTTCTTAGATGTCCGAACATGCCTTGTATCATCGCTCCTTATCTTTGAACTCTTGAATTTTTTTAGATCCCCCATTTTTTCAATTTTTTTGTTTATAATTACTGATGGAGAATCTAGTATACATCCTAGATCTGGATTCAAGGGTATACTTAGAGACAGTAATTGTGATTAAAATAACTAAATTCATTGATATTTTGGTTTTCCCACTTCTTTGGAAGAACAAATGACTATGTTGATTCATGTTTTTCACATGGAAAGCCAAAAGAACTAGAATAATATTTTATTTCTAATGTGACACCATCAAAATTGGCCATGCCACTAGACATTGAAACATTAATCTCTCAAGTAAATTGATGGCTAGATGGTAAAACCTATTTTACTAACTCTACTAAATTAATTATATTATCACCAAAGAGTTTTGTGAATCCATCATTCATGATGAATTCCATTCAAAAAAACGAGTTATTTTTTATGACCACTTTTATCCTATCACCCCCTATTTATTTAGTGCTTATATATTAAAGAAATTATTAATAATTCTTTATTTTATTCATTTTTTACTTTCTTTTTGTATCATCATACCTAGTTGACTCATTATTATCAAAAAAGACAAAGAGTATCATTTTAACAATGTGAATGAAAATTGTGTTACCAAAAATTCTTATAATGGAAGTAAGAACTGAGTAAAATATAATTGATAAGAATTAAAAATTTATGAAAATTATTTCCCATGGATAAAATTATTTTATGATATAGATACCTCAATGTGTTTTGAATGGACCATTTATAAGAAAATATATTACATAACATGAACATGTGTCAAGAAATTAATGCTTGTTATAAAACACACTTCTAGACTGATGATCAATTTAATGCCAACCCCTCAAAATAGTTCACTTTTAATATAAATTAAAATACTATTATTAAAATATAATTAATCATAACATATTAAATCAGGTATTATAAATACCACCTAAATGATGTTTGGATCTAAATTCCAAACAAGTCTAATAGAGTGTTTTTCGAGATTCCAACTCTAATGTCAGTGCAAATTCATTCTACACTTTATCTAAATGTATTGAATAAATAAATTAACCTCTATTAATACATATATAATAACATTAATTATATATATAACTATTTATACCCATAAATTATAAACATACAACAAATATATATTAGCATTTTTTACTAATTTCCATCACCGGTTGTATGTAATTTTTATCAATATGAACAAGTTTCATACAATTTGTTTTAATAAAATTTATTTTCGAAAAATTAATCATTATCATATCAAATGTGGTTCTATAATATATGTTCATAGATATTTAAAAATGTATTATTTTTGTAAATGCTAGTTTTGGTTACAAACCATAATGATTAACTAATCGATGATTATTTTTCTCTGATTCTTAAAGATTGAATATTGTTTCATCAATTAATGAGTTCAAAGTTGACATAATATTAAAGGTTGACGAAAAATTATTAATATATTTATATAATTTAATACTACTAAATATTTACTCATATTTATCCAAGATATAAATTTATAATATTGTTCATATATGGGATAAACGAACACAAACAGGAACCATACATGAGTAAGGTGTCTTTATAAGGTTGATTAGATTTAATATCATTATACCGTAATAAATTTTATATAATTTTGTTCATATATGTGTGATATATATATATATATATAAATAAATAGTATCACGTTATAATTTATCTAATTCCAATTTATAGAATTAAGAGATGATTATCCTTTTATTCCCTTGTTTAAAAGGTTTGAATTAACAATAATCATTTTCTAATCATATAATTAACATGTTCCAAAAAATTTCTATACCAAAAAAATAATGATATAAGAAATATAAAATTTACTCCCCATTTACATATTCATTACAACCCATGTACGTAAGCCATGAATAGAAAAATAAAAATAATTGGTCCATAGATTTTGTGTTCCACATATATGCAGGGATGGTGATTTTGTTTTCTACATAATGGAAGAATGGAGTGTTATGATTTAATATTTTAGAATCATATTCATGTAATAAATATATTAATTATGTATTATATCACACCATTAGTATTTCTTTGTATGGTTGTGCAGAAAAATGAAACACATTAGGTCATGGAGGTGGTAGTACACACAACACATGAATTACAGTTTCATTATTTTTAATCAAAAAAACTAAAATATTATTAATGATTATTTAAAATGAATAATAACATTAATAATATTAACATTTATATTGTAATAAAATCGTTATTATAAAATTTTAATTCAAAATTGAATATATAATAAATGATGTTATGTAAAAATAATTTCTCACTTTGAGAAATTTCATGTTTCATTGGAAGATCAAATAAAATTGGGTGTAATAAGCTAATATATTACTAAAAAATGATAAATAGAGTGATATTTTAATCTATCGAAAGAAAAATTTGTCCGATTTGTTGTGTAAAATTAATTGTTTGGATTACCTTATTGAAGATGTGAGATTTAACCATTTATAAGTTGCGAGGATGATTTTTTTTTGAAAATATTTCACATTAATACACTTAAAGCACACAGTGAATATGTAATGTAGATATAAAAAGAGAAATTATGGAGTTAGGAAGATATACTGTGTATTAAAATATCATACCCTCAATTTAATAAATATTTTTTTCATATTTCAGAAATTTTACCCATTGAAATATTATTATTAACATTTTTGCCTCAATCAAGAAGAATAGATTTTTCATAAGTCAACATTATAAATATTCCTTAAGAAATTTATTTGTATTATATAAATAGGTTACATTTATTATTTATTTAAAATAACTTATAACATTAATCATTTTATATAATGGATTAAAATTAAATTTAACATACAAATGTATACTGTATTGAAAACAATTTTTTAGTTAATATAACTAATGTTAAAAAATATTAAATTTTGAATTTATTATTAGAAAATAAATTTTTATTAAATATTAATTATCTTATAAAATATCAAATTTGGTCTTGTAGATGAGAAAATAATTTTTAAAAACTACAATCTATAAAATAAAATACATATTTTTTCATTGTAATTATTCCCTGATTATCCAATTTTTACATAGATACTATTAATTCCATAAATTTCAAGTTATTCATAAAAATAATATATTCATATAAAAATAATTATCTTTTGAGAAGTCAAAAAAATTTATTTTAAGAAAATATTACAATGAAGAATCCAAATGTAAATAACATTTATTCAAATTCAAATTCTAAATTGTATAATTTAATCCTATAAACAAAAAATTGACATATAAAGAGAAATAGTTTTTATAGTAAAATATATTTCTAGAATATGAACCACTCTCTTTCATATTTTCTATCATTTACAAATTAAATCAGTGTTATTCAATTCTGTATATAAATTATATTTAATAATTTTTCATAACAATTTTCATGACATAGGAATTCATATAACATAGAATAGTAAAATTTAGAGTAATATATTTATATATGTGAAATGAAAGATTAGTTATTTTAGATATAGAAATTGATTTTAATTCAAATTAAATGTATCCATTATTTAATTTCTATATATACTTTAAACATTTTTTATTCATCTTTATTCCTTCTAATTCGAAAACAAGGATTTATTTGTAATACATAATATTAATATCTTTATCTAATAATATCACTGTTCTATATCATCTAGGTATTAGGTGTACAATAAGAAATAAAAAATTATTATTTAAAGTTACAGAAATATTAATATTTAGGGTTGTCAAATTCACCAAAACTATATGTGATGAAATAAGGTTCACCCCCATGAATCATTTCACAAATTTGGTTCACAACTGAACTATGTCATGAAATGTGGTTTCAACCTCTAAACCATTTCATGAATAGTGTTCACTACTAAAACCATATTAAACATTTGAATTTCACCCCATAAATCATTCCATGAAACCCGATCACCCCTTAAATAATGTCACAAACCATGGATCACAACCAAAACACCCCTAGGTCTCCTTAAGATCACATCGATACCGATAATGACTCCCCGAATCCATTGATTATCTCATTCAAATATCAGTACAATATTTACAACATGGAAAGAATGAAATTGTTTTACATACTCATATTTATAATACAATGATCGTTCATAATAGAAAAAAAACCCTTACATTTGTAGATCACTACATCATGGTTTATTCTCTGTTCCCTACCACACAAAATGGATATATGTTATCATTTATCAAATACAAGAGAACAAAAAAAAAGAATCAACTTAAAACCATTGATAGATCATAAAAACTACATTATTAAATAGAACCAATATTTAAAATATAACAACTATTATCTGATCAATATTATAATCATAGTGAGGATTATACATCTCCTTGAGCACCACCTAAACTGGGTCTTCCCAAATCAATATCATGTAACTCACCTCACGACACACACTGAATATATATCAACTCAGAAATATTCTTTATAGTTCCAACCATGATATGTGTGTTGGTAAAAACTTTCTCATGGAGTCTTCTTTTGAATTTTTTGGGTGTTATTATGTTTTTTTACAAATCCACAAGACCGTGAATGTGCATGAATGGTGTTTACCGATTTAGGTGTCTAAGGTGGGGCAATTTCTCAAGGTTTTCCAAAAAATTTTCCCTCATAATTAGGAGTTTGGTTTTTGGGAAATGAATATTTACGCATAGTATTTAATATTATATGGACCATGAATTATAGTTCAATGATTGAAAATGAGCTATAAGAAAGGATTTATGGATGGTAAGATTATTTGCCGGGAGGCTCTCGGTTTGTGGAAGGAAAATATTTCGCGGAAGCCATTCATAGAACGACATGTGTTTCACAGATAAGGCTTGTGGTACATAGAAGGAATGCAGTATCTAGGTGAATTTTATTATATGGTATGGATTTTCATTCTAAAAAAGAAGTGTTGATCTGAAAAGCTATGAAGGGCATCAATGGAGAAAATGTTATTGTGATTTGGGTAACCGGGTAGGAAGAGAGGTAGTATGTGGGCCGTGTATAGAAGATCGGTTCGCGGGAGATGTAGTACATGATAAAAGATATACCACATTGATGATTTGGTAATTATCATATTAACATACTTTTCTGATCTATTTTTTTATTAGTACCACAAATATAATAATTATGATATTACTATTTTTTTAAGAAAATATATTTGCTCCAGAAATTCGGTGAAGTCCAAAAGTAGTTCGCATGGAAGAAATTAAGATGAATGTTTTTTTGGGGAACAATGTCCCAAATAAGACATGTTACATTGATGAAGAATACATGGTATGTAGAGGATGATGACTCAGTACATGAAGAAGAGACGACCCATTATAAATGTGGTGATTCACGTTCGAGAGATGGTTCGAGGAAGCAAAGACAGTCCATGAATTAGGGATTTTTAATGGAGGAGAGATAGTTCGATAATGAGAGTCGATCTACAATCCACACATGCTAAAAAATAAGTGTAAGAAGAAAGGTGGTACAAAGAGGAATATAGGTGGTTTATGGAGGACTATAGGAATCCTGAAAATCATAAAAAAACAGTTTGCAAAAGAATTTCTTCTAACTAAACAGTCCTTTGAGAAGTGGATTTCATTTATCGGTGTCAAATGAACTACAACATAGAATCTAATTGTTGTTGAGGATGTTTTTTAGGAAAAATAATGGACCAACATGTTTATAATATATTGGTGGATTCCTCCCAAGATTAGTGACTGTAGGAAGAGGAAAATGATTGTCCTTTCTACTGGAAGGGAGTCAGAGAAAGAGATATAGGGAGATACCATTTGGAATGTTCATTGAATATCCTAAAATTTTTAAAGGAAATGGGCTAGGAACATAAGTGATCTATCTCAAACCTTGTAATTTTCCAGTGAGCTTTACTGTATTTGGTAAAATGGCACATCGCTACTGTATTCTCCCTGGATGTAGCCCAGTGAGGGTGAGCAATGTAAATTGTTGTGTCTTGTGCATGTTAACATTTCTATTCATATATTTCAATGGTAGAAAGAGACAAGTGTGTTTTTTTAAATATGAAACAAGATACAAAGGGGTAATAGTTTTAATTTATCATACCTGAATACACTCCTAGGATATTTGACCTAGTGGATATAACAATTGGTATCAAATGGAATGGTTAAATGTTACTGGTTCATTATCATTAGAAAAAAACCAGTCGATCAATCCAAAAGTAATTACTATATTCGATGGAATCTATTTTCAAATATGGATGAATTTTATGCAGCACTTCATTCGATAATTATGAATGGATGTTGTCACATCAGCCATGCATGGGGTATCAATTATTACCAATGATGGTTCTTTATCCGAATATGAAATAATATAATTGGATGATGATGCTAAATGTATCGATGATTTAGGGGGATCCATATCAAATCCAATTTGCAAGAAGGCTATTTCTTGTAGATCATCATATGGTATGTTGAAAAATCTATTGAATATATATTAAGGAGATTCAAATGCGATACAGGAAAAGTTGTTGGTTTTTTGGAACAACTATGAATATCTGAGAAAGAAACCAGAAGAATATATTGATGCATTCTTTGACGTGGTGAATTTTATAATGGAGATATGCATGGTCTTGGTGAATTCATTGAAATTATAATTATTGTAAAGAGTATCTTCAGGAAACATCCACATGGTTTAATCATATTGTTTTAGTATGGGTGGATAATGTTTTGAAGGATCTGATAGTAGATAACTTTCATAGTATTCTCATTTAATATGAAATGAGAAATGATGATAAAGATGCACATGAGAAGCTGTAGTCTGAGGAAGTTTCACTAATGTCCATGAAGAATCTATATGTTGAAGATAATCATGAGGAATATCATTTTTATAATGTCAAGTCATTTCTATCCTCAAATACGGTAAGAGATAAATGAACATTCAATGTTAAACTTACATTTTCAAGCATTCGATGCAGAAATATTGGGAATTTTAAATAAATGTTTTCTAAGAATATTTATGATGACAATGAAGATAATAATGAAAACCATTGAAATAATTCTTCAACAAATGTGAAAGGTATGATATGTAATAAAATATAATTTCATAAAAAAGAATCATCAATCAAAATATGATGAATTTTTTAAAAAATCTGGGGAAAAATAGTTGGAAGTATATAGGGATCAAGAAGTGGAATATTTTGGGTTAGTTTTTGAAAATTACAAAGCTAAAGAAAATATCATTAATGAATAAGGATAAGATTAAGGAAGAATTGAACATTTTTCTTAATTATAAAATTCAGATATAGAGATAGATGTTTGGATATCGGAGATAAATAAAGGTAACAAAGTGGCTTGTCATGCCTAACTCTATATGCTGAATCATAAAAATGTTAAGGATGAATTGAATGTGGAAATTGAAAAACGCAAGTCTTCAATACTAGAAATAATCGAAAGGGTGGTTGAGTACAAACCAAAAAATTAAAGAATAGAAAATTTGGATAGGTTGTTTTACTAAATCGAATAACATAAAATCAATCATATCAATGAACTTGAAGAGGAAGTCAACATTATATGAAAAAATGTTAATGTTCAAGATAAAATGGTGTCCCACATAACAAAATCAGGAAAATAGACAATACAAACAACACAAAAGAATAAAGTTGACCATGGTTGTGCAGTATAACATAAGCAGCAGTCAAATTGAAATGATAACACTAGTATAGGGATAGATATAAAAAATAAAGTAGTAACAGTTGAAGATAGACCACAAGCAACTACTCTATGATTGAATATTGATTTCTGTATGATGAAAAATCAGAAGAATCAGAGAACTGAAGGAATAACCCATGTTGTTGTTTTCCCATGAAAAAATGTTCCCCACATAAGATGCTATTATTTCATCAAGATGAGACCCACACTAAATTATTTTTCTATTGAAATGTGGTACCAAAGGGAATAAGGTCAATAGAGGTAGTCATATAGATCTCCATTTTCCAGGTCATTATTTGATGTTCACTATTTCAAGTGTATAAGTTTTAGAAAAATTGAAAGATACTGCTAATCAATAATAAAAATAATGTGTTGAAGCAGATTAATGATGGTATTATGCAAAATAAAAATATACTATCAAATGAGCTGAAAATGAATGAATGATTTGTGTCTCAATAACATGAAGTCAGACATCATATTTAGAGGAATGTAAAAAATATCAATCAATATCAAATATGAAGTTATAAACATGGATCCGAAAGAATATATTTGATAAGGAAACTGTTGCATAAATTATGTTGAAGGAATAAAATAACTTATATATATAAAGATCATTGACATTTGATGGACAACAATATGATTGGAAATAAGGATATGATTATTGGAATTAGGTATGATAAATATGGTATCACAATATTTGGAAATGAAGGAGGGTTGAAAATTACTAGCTTTGAGAAAGAAATATTTTGGGGGAATGACATAAGACATGTATATGTCTTGGTGGTTGAAGGTATTAGTCATAACATATTATGTGTCAGTCGATTATGTGACTTCGAAAATGAAATAGTATTTTCCCTGAAATTATTTGTCACCAAGAAAAAGGCTATGCAATTATATTGTAAGCATTGAGTATAAAAGGGAATCACTACCTCATTTGGGGAGAAGAAGATAAGTGCTTTTTTCCAAATAAGATTAAAATATATTTTGGAATAAACATATTGGACAAATAATACGAATATCCTTTGACTGTATGGGGAAAATTGACGATGCTCAATATATTCCTATATTATCACATGATCATACCCATACATGTAATTCCTACCAAATAGGGAAGATTATTCAAAATACATATTAGAAAAAATATCAAAGGGAAACAATATTGTTACAGATAATTCATATTAATTTGTGCGGACCAATTTCATTGAGATAACATGATTGGAGGAGGTACTATTTCATCTTCAATAATGATTATAATAGAATGACAAGTGTTTTAATAATTAACCACAAGTCCAATGGTTTTATTTTCATTTAAAGATATCAATGGAAAATTTAAATGATCATGGGTCATCAAATTTAGAAGATCTGAATAGATAATGGAATAGAGTCCATAAATAGCCATGTGGATGATTATCTCATGAAACATGGGATACAACTTCAATATTTAGTGGGAAGAAATCCAAAAAATAATAGAGTAATAGGGAAGATAAATCTTATCATCAATAACATGACTAATAAAATTCTTATTTAAGAAAATGTCCCATATAATTGTTGCAAAAAAGCAGGGATGATAGTAGTTGGCACTTCAGAAACATCGTTACATTGTACAAAAGAAGAAAATACTCTATATGATCTATGGTATGGAATGAATCCACCATTAAATTACATAAAAATATTTGGAAGTAAGTGTTTCATTTGCAATCAGTAGAAACATATGATGATTTAAATACCATGGAGATGAAGGTATATTTCTTGTCTACTCAAATAAATAACAATTATACAATTTCCCCACAATATCCTAGGAATGAATTTTTAATGAAATGATGTAACAATAGTGGAGGATGAGTATAAATTTCACCAAATACCTGATCAATCTAAGGAGGATAGGGAAGAAGAAACAAGGAAATTATGAGATACTACAATTATAGAGTGTGATTCATAAGAAGACTCATATGATGGGAATGATGAGAACAAATATGTATCTTCATAGAGAATAGAACTAAGAGAGGAAATTTATAGACACTACCTAATTTTTTAATATACAGTGACAGTGTAGACAAAAAGGACAAAGTCTCTATATAAATCATCATAATTATCATAGGTTGAGCCTCAAGGTTTTATTGATGTATCAAAATATTAGTATTGGGGTCAATCTCTAAATGAAGATGTTGATGAAATTTAGAAGAATCAAACATGGGAGATTTTTTGCAAGTCCAATAGATAATAATTTCATCAAAAGAAAATGGGTATTTTTCAACAAAATAAATGAAGAAGGGTGTGTGATTCAAAACTAATAATGACTAGTTTGAAAGGGTACTCCTAGATAGCGGGTATTGATGTTGATGAAAAATTTTCACTAGTTTCAAGTATAGAGACAATTTGGTAATTCATTGACGTAATAGTAAAACTGAAGATCAAGGATTTATATATGTATATAAAGGCAACATTTCTGAATGGGATTCTAGAAGAAAATGTTTATATTGAGTAGACATATTGTTTTCTCACTCATGAAGATGAGAATTTTTTTCAGGAGAAGGAGGATTTATATGGATTAAAGAAACAATCAAGAGTACGGTATTCAAGTCTCTATCAATTTATGAAAAAACATGTTTTATAGTGTGGTAGATTTTATTACAATCAATATGTCAAAAATGATAGTAATTGATGGGTAATGGTTCTAGTATATGTCAACTACATAATATTTGATAGATTATATGAAGTGAAAAACATACAGTTTTCTGAATTCTTGAAATGTGAGTTTGGAATTTAAAATTTTGGTTAGCTAATCTTTTTCCTATGTTTAAAGGTAACATAATGAAAGAATGGTAACTTCATTTATAAATAAATGTATTCCAAGGATGTTTTGAAAAATTTTAGAATGGTTAGTTCCATGGAGATGAAGACTACAATGGCTACTCAAATGAATCATTCAAGGGATGATGAAGGAAATATACTAAATGTTATAGAAGATTGGTAAATATTTGGTAATATTCTGATCATGACATCAATAAGACCAAATATGTTTTATCCAATAATCCAATCATCACAAAATCAATCTATTCCCAATGAATCCACATGCTTGTGGTAAAAAAGAATACTTCGGTATATCAATGTCATGGTGGATTTTATTTTTATGTATAAGGATAAAGTTTAAGATTATTTTTTGGGATATATATAGGCAAATTGGGATAGTTCATCAGATGATAGAAAATCAAAATTAGATGGTACTTTTTATCATGTTGTATTGTGTATTTCATTATTGATCATGAAAAAGTTATCATTCTATTTAAAATTCAAATGTTGAGTATATTATAGCCACCCAAGAATGAACACAAATATTTTGGATGAAACAACAACATAGTGATATGGGCTTTGAAATAAAGTCTCAGATCATAATCCATTATGATATTTCAAGTGCAACAAATCATAGAAAATTTCCTATTCATCACTCAAAAGAAAAGAACCTTGGAATATGATATCATTTTAACAAGGATTATGTGGATAATGTACTTGTGATTTTGGAGTATGTGACTATAGAACAAATGGTTGAAGATATTCTGAAAAATTATTTACCAAAATAAGCATTTGAAATTAATTAGCTGGCTATTGGTGTCCAGTCGAATCCCTTCACATGAAAATGTGTGGATCTGGTTCCCCCTCTACCTAAGTTATAGTTTATTGATCCCTAATATGATAATATGGGTTCAATACACTATAGAAAACTACTAATTAATTACATTAGTGTTTGTTGACAAAGGGGGTTAGATTATAGCTATTCAAAATGGATAAAATATCTTAATCCTGATATAGGGAGAAGATTTTTTATGGAGGTGTGATATAGGGGGAGTCGGAGTAAATGTTGGGGAATAGTGATATATAAGGGTTATTAAATCAATGGATTCCAGATGAGATCATTATGTGGATACATATCATGAGAACTGAGTTTTTTGATGAAATTATAAGAGTGGTGTTTCATTAAAATGATGTGATTTATTGATGAACATTACATTTTACTATTGTTTATCACACTAAGAACGTATAATGTGGGAGTATATTTTTTATATATTAAATCATTGATCACTATCTTAGTCCCAATAATTGAAGGGTAAGATAATATTAAAGTAGCTTTAAGGAGGTATAAATTTGAGAAGAATTTTCAACAAACCCAAAGGGGGATATTTTTGGAAAGAAAATCCATCAAGGTGTCTTCTCTATATGTTTTGGGTGTGATTATGTATTTCTAAAAAATAAATATGACCATGAATTTGTGTGAATGGTATGAAGAATGGTTCACAGATGGAAAAAAAAATTTGTATGGAGGCTTGCGGTTAACAAAAGGTGAAGTGTTCGCGTGAGCGGTTCATGGGACGACATGCGGTTCACATCAACAGATTGTGGTACACTAACGAAATGTAGTATCTGGGAGGCTATTGGTACATGATGTGGCTTTCAATTCATGGAAACAAAGTGGTGATCTGATATGTCATGATGGGAGTTTTTGGAGAAAACATGATGGTTATTTGGGTTGCAGCATTCGAAGAGAGGCAGTACATAGATCACAACGGGAATAATGGTTAACAGGAGAAGTGGTATGTTGTGAAGTATGTAGAAGATTAAATATTTTTCAATCATAGATTAGAGGAATTTGTTTATATATTTGACTATATTAGGTGCTCTAATCCCAAAATTAAGATAGAATTATTTTTATGAGAAAATTTCTTTGCCCCAATAATTTATGAAGAAAAAAATCAGTTCACATGAATGAAATTACGGTGAATTTTTTTTTGAGGAACTATATCCCACAAATGATGTGTTATGTGGATGAGGAATATGTTGTACATGGAAAAGGATGACCTAGTACGTGGAGGGTGAGATGGTAAATATATTAATAGCTAGATGGTGGATGATAGAAGAATCGAGTAAGTAGAGAGAGTCCGAAAATCAGGTACGATATGCGGAGGAGAGACAGTTTGCAAATGAGAGGTGATCCACAGATCATACCAGCTACACAATGTGTGGAGAAAGCATACGGGGACATGAAAGAAGGTATGTGGTTCCCAAAGTACTCATGGAATCATTCTAAATCTCAAAAATAGTTCTCAAAATAAATATCCTCTTACCTAATAGTATATCGAAACATTTATTTCATCTATGAGTGAAAAATGGACTTCAATAGAGCATCTAACAATAGTTAAAGATGCATGTTTTAATGAAAATTAAGGGATGTAAAAGTTCATAAATATTGATTAGATCCCATCCAAGAAAAGTAAAAGAAGAAATTGGATGAATATGATCCTTTCTACTGGATGTATGCAAAAGAAAAAGACATAGGGGGTGACCCTTTGGAATGTAGTGAGTAGACCCTAAATCTTGAAAAGGCAATGAGCCTAGACATATGAGTAATCAAAACCAATCATTGTAATTTGTAACTGAGTTTTAGTTGATTTTCTTCATCGATAAATCACCATTATGTGCTCCTTGGATGTAGCACAATGAGTTAAAATCATGTAATTTTTTTTCAGGTGAATGATTTCATTTATCATCATATACTATTACGGGAGAAAGTGAAAATTCTGTGTTTTCTAACAACAAAACATAATTAGAAGGGGATACAGTTTTAATTTTTCATACCGTGATTCAACACTCCCCACCCCCTCTTAGGTTATATTTCATAGTGGAACTTACTACGTTTAATTACCAGACCTAGTGAAGACAAATTATTAACTCTCTCCAAAGGGTAATATAATGTCCCATTTTATGTTCTAGGTTACAAGAAACAAAATTGGTCCAACCATCCCAAAAATCCCATTTCATTTAGAATATCTATTCTACCATAGTGAGAATTTTTATTTTATTAGATAATCCCAAAAATATATTCCCACTGGTATTGTAACTAATTTTAGTGATTCATGGTCTTGAAATCAACCATTACTAATTTCAATTCAATTGTTCAAATGTATAATAATGTGTGCCACACTCAATATTCTTAAAACATAATGGGCATATGATATCATACCACCCAGCAACCAAAACCTGACACATTCTTATATACCTATATTGTACTCACCAGGACAATTTTACACCTCTCATTGAACACCTTGATTATAAAAATCCATGACACACTATGCTCTGAGACTTATCTTATAGGTCACAAAGGCCTCCCACACATCTCTATAAACTGGGTTCTGATAAAGTTTCATAACTCATGTTACTATACTCACATCACCAATATAAAAAATCAGACAACATAAAACATGTAAAACTCTATATTTATGGTCCTATATCAATAACGCCACTCCTTGCAAACATCATCAACTTTCCAAAGTATTGATTCTCACCATTCATGTAACTATATGACTTCTCAATAAATAATTCCAACTCGTATAAATCTACACAGAAATATATAATGAATTCTTCCTACAAGTTAAATATCTTTTGGAAATGCTATCTCTATATTATTTAATTATCATTTCATTCCACAAATATGGGAAAACAATATAAGTTGTTACCAGAAAAGTAAATAACTAGGAATCATGTCCCATCAAAGAGGAATATCGACTCTAGTGACATCAACCATTGCAAATCCATATCAAAGAACCATATTCCCTAGGTCTAGAGAGATAGAAGTCTATTCCAATCAATACTAATATAATAACATAATGGGTTTTAGTGGAATATTAAATATCATTAAATATAGTGTTAATTCAACATGAATTTCCCTCTGGTGATCTATATCCATTGAATCACGATCAAATAGTACAATTATGAATCGTATTATTAAAACCTATATAAGAAGTAAATATTTTGTTTGATACTGGAACATTATGTAATAGAATCTATGAAATAAAAACTATCTTGTTGGTTCCCAATATGGAAAACCATATGTCAATAACCTTCTAGGGTCTCTATAAGCCATATACTGTATGGGGCTAGGTTATTATTTTCGAAAATAATTTGGAAATAGTTCCATATGACCTTCCATAAAAATAAAATACATATTCATTTTGGTCTGGCTGAGTAGAATTCAACAACATAATTATAATAAAAATAATCATATAAGTATTCGCAAACAATTTAAAAAGGTGAGACCCTTGTTCGTGAAAATTTTAAAGATTCAAGTCCCATCATATCTGTGAATCCTCTATCCTACCTCATGATGGATGATATTGATCTTTCCATTATAGTCTATGAGTGAAATAAATTACTTGTCTCTTTCCAAAGTGTTAAAATACACTAATCTTTACAAATAATATTGATAAATCAGAAAATCATGGAGATAAATTATGGTGAAAATTATATAAAATTTTTGATCTCATACAAAGAAAAACATCAAATCCCCTATTAAACTATAATTCTAATATGTAAATGTGTTCAGGAAGCACATTCCAATTATTCATCATTGGATCTAGAAAATTACAATATCTCTTAATTACCACAAACCAAATAAAAATATTAAAGAAAATCCTAATAATACAACATCCCAATGGCCCACACTAAATAATTCCATGTAGTGTCATGAAATTAAAAGAAGGTGACCTCCATAATGATTCGATATATGATAAACCCATCCCTATACTAGTGTGGTCTATAGAGGTATCATTAGGACACTATTACCCCTATATCGGAGTTTATATTCATAAATTAATTAAAAAATAATATTTTATATAGAGAATGGATATATATAAGAGAATTATATATAAAAATAAAAATAAAATTGGAAAAAATGAACTATCATTATCACATTAAAATAAATATGATGATTCTCTATAAATTCCTCATCCTAATGTCATGACCAACCAATCCATCCTAGTCATTCATGTAATAATGATCTTATACCTATCCACTAAATGAAACAATATGAGTTTTTTGTTAGGTATCCTATTGATATAGATTCACAAGAATGGTGTAAGTACATGACTTATAAAGTTTCTTCCAAAAAACATCTTGTAAACTACAAACAATGAAGCGATATATTCATGTGAGATTTTCATAATAAATAAAAAACATTAAAATAAATAAATAAACTTATCCCTATACCCTTGTTGGATAAATTCCCATATCTAAGAACCACATGATGAGTGTCAAAATCAGTACCCCAACCACACAATGTGATTTCACACATTCCCATTATGCGGCCAATAATTATCATTAATCCCCATATTCATGACCCTGATTGAACATTCAATACATGACCACTAATTAAGTGTCTATATGAATGGGAGTCTCATTAAGGGAATCCCTATCCACCAAATAGTGATACAATTTTCATTCATTATCACTTATGAGTAGAGGACCCTGAGACATCACAAGAATTCATTTAACCTCATGTCTATTGAAAAAACCACATGGTAGTACCTATGAATCTATAGTGTCAATCCAATATTTGATTCTTAGGAAATGGAGGCCTTATGAAATACTATACATCCTGATAAGGATGATTCATGTGTAATTGGTAAATACCAAAAAGGACCTTCCTGTAATCTCATGGACAATATGATAAGAATACAATGCACTATGCTCCTTATAGAAACCATATATGGTGGGTCCATTCGATCCTAGGGGGCTTCCTAGGAATCTATTGTGGTGATCTGACATTCATCCTTAGGTATTAAAACACCCTTTTCATGGGTATATATGATCACACAACACCTTATACTCCCCATTGTAATCCATGACATCGTTGGAATTCCCAATGGTATACTAATATAACTATTTGAATGTTGTAATCTATGAATTCACAATGGTATCATGACATTATTGGAATGGTAAATATCCTCACGATTTTTTTACTTTTGTCTATGCACTCTCTGATGTTGTAACCTAGTTTCCACATCTATGTATGAACATCCATATAATCGGAATTATTGGATTCTAGTCGATCTAGGCATTGACCCAAAACATACAAGGAATCCCACAGTGTCATTCATTTCAATATGTGATTCCTAACATCTTTTGAAATCATAGTAGTGTTAGGACCAATGTATGATTATCACATGTTATCTAAAATAAAATACAATAAGAATGTCATAAAAACATATTATGTGAAACCCTATTTACCACTCACATCACACAATCCATAATAACTCGGGCACTAGGTGAAACATACTACAATCGATACAAATAATCATATACACCCTATCAAGTATTTCGCTTGATGGGAACCTATATGGGTAGCATTAGTTTTCACTATAGTGTTTGAATATCACACGATGTAATCAATAAAATTTGGTCTCTAATGACAACTCCCTATTAGGGCAGGACATCCCATTTGTTAACATCATCTATTTAATCACATGGCCTCACTCAGATTAAGATAACCCATCATTGAAAATAACCTATCTTAATGTATAGGGTAACTTCATAAATTTCACCTGACCCAAACCTAACTCCAACAATCATATGGTATGTCCAGATAGACCACATGTGTCTCTGGAGTACTCAGTTATCCTACTAGGTCCATTCAATTTGGGATTTGTCACAACTCCTCTTAGAGGTGTCCATGAGTCTCAGTATCATCGTACTCCAGGAATCAGACAAAAATGGATGAGCCTCCAAGCCAAACCACATTTCCAATAGGTGAATGGGAACCTTATCTCTTTAATATTGATTTATCATACAATAATATTAATATTTTTTAATTATACTATTTTTTATTAATAAATTGTATAATAAGATGGGATAGCTACTGAATATTGAAGCTACACACCAAATTGAATATTAAAATCATATATAAGATATAATTAAAGGTCATGGAAAACCACCCTTATATAAATATTTTCCCCAAAATATTTTATAGCTTAGTATCTCCTTCCATGTCCCACAAAAGCTTGTCTATAGACATTTTAGCGACACCACCATTTGTATTCATCCCCTAAAAGTCGATTAATTCCATGTTATCATAATTTATTTATTAAATTTTATTATGATTTATTATAATTTTGTTAAAAATATAGAATAAATAAATAAATTCCCCCTTATTTGAATGATCGTGGATTATCCAACCAACATGCTATCATCCATCACTAACCCACCATCAATCCCAAATTGAGAAATTCCCACAACTATATCACAAATGTCATTATTATATAAATTTTATTTTCCTGATGATAAAAAAATTCATTGAACCATTTACCTATGATGAAATTACCAAAAATAGTGGATGTCGTCTCAGGACATCCTCTACAAGGGACAATAATGTTCCTCTTTGAACGGGTGGATTTCTACAATGATCTGGTGGAAATAAATAAATATAAATTAAAATAAAAAAATTGTGTTGCACTGATAAGAAGATAGAGTGTGAAATTAATGTACATTGAATCACCATAAACCCACACAAATAACAAAATTTGGGTTATCCTCTTTGAGGGATGAGTGAAATACTTTTTATCCAGGGTGATTTCCCACATGGTCAATTTGGAATTAAAAAAACTAAACTAAAATTTGAAAATATATAGTGAAAATGAGAATGTTAAATAGTATGGAATGACCTTACCATGATTATCCAAAAAACCAAACCATTAAGAAATCCAATTCAAGGGGGGAGGGAGGGAGATAAAAAGTCATATTCTCTCCCAATGACACTAACTATTCTCCAAATGAATATGGAATCCATTAATTTTTACAAACTCACAAACATGATTCCATGTAATGACACAATGGGTCTCATCACGAATCTCCAGTATTAGGGGATCTACCCCAGTCTTCAAAATTTCATGTTGTATATCTATTATTAAAATTTTTAATGACATAAAATAGATTTAATAAGCTTCCTAACAACACAAAACATTCTTTAGATTCATCTCAGACTCCAATATCAACAATGGATGCTTGAAACCCACTATAAGAAAAAACAATTTGGGACACTAAAACCATAATAACCTCATTCAGATGCTTATTTCCCTTAATAAGCCATCAACATAATATAAAACTATAACTTCCTCGGAAATTTTAAATTTCATATATCTATTGTGAATTAATGTGATGACCAAATTCAACTACCCCAAATTTGATGGCTGGATCAAATGTTTATCTATAATATAAAAAATCAATTTTCCCAAATAGTATTGGATATTATACAAAATATTAATTATTTTTCATCTTATATTTTATTTAATCCATAAGAAGGTATTATAGGTATTGGCCCTCTATGTATTGGGAGTTAATTTATTTATTTAATCTACATCGTTAATTTATTTAATTAATGTTTATAATTTTTTAACTTTTATTATCATTAATTTATATATTTCATCGTAAATAATAGTATTTGATAGGTTTTTTGGGGGAGGTGTTGACCTCAAACATAGCATACCATACGTACACTATCCAATGTCATCACTTGTAAAAGACAATAACTATTTTTTATTTAACCAAGTTGCGGGAAATGTTCCTGAACATGTTAAATAACTACATATGGATCATGATAACTATATGGAAACATTTTGGACACTTGGATGTGTTGTACGTCAATATCTAATGATGTTTTCAAGATAATAAATACCAACCTTTCATTCTAATGATTTTATTTAGTTGATAAATTTTTTCTGTTGATTAAATCATGTAATATTATTTTAATATCATTTAATGATCCTTTATGTAGTCATAAATGATGTTTTGAAGGAATTTAAGATGGATAGAAAACCATTTAGGACTATTCATGACAGTGGAGGACTAACTTTTTTATGTTGCATGTAGTTTCTCCGAAACCTCCAATGACAATTCTTGAGGAACCTACGGTAGAGCATGGTTGTCCATCAAAAAATTGTGGATGGATGATTTTTCAAAACATTGATGGAAAAATATCAATAACTTCTTAAGATGGCATGGTCTGTTACCTCCTATAACAATATTGAGCTACATTTAATTGTGGCCAAACCTCTAGAAAATATATTCCTTAAAGTATTATTTTCTAGTCGAGAATTATATAATAATTAATAAGGTTTGTATGTATATAAATAGAGGCCTTGGGTGAATATATATGTACAATAATCTTTCAAAATTATCTCTTGATCTGAATCATTTATGAAGTGATAGAATTTTGAATTCTCTCAATAAGATAAATTTATGTTATCATTAATTTCTTAGGACTCCACCACCATCTCAAATATCTCATCCTCTATTTTATTCATAAATCCAATATACATATGATAATATGTTTAATTATTTACAAAAAATAAATACTCTTGAATCAAAACCATCAGTCTTTAATGTTTAAAACTCCAAAAAAGTAATTTATTGGAAACATGGTAACTGACAATGAATAATAGGGTGCTCACAAGACACAAAAATGAGCGAATGGATCCTGTGATCCACTAAGACGAAGGTATTTATACCATATACCACTCAATATGAGGGGTTGATATATAGGGACTCACATTGAATATTAACTGAATTCCTTATCAACTGTGTTTCTCTTAACTTTCCTTTTCAGTATTTTATTAGTTGACTTTTACAATGTCACATTAATATATTTTGTTCAATAATTTCACTATTTTAGTTACTTTGATATTATCTTTATAATCAAGAATCAAATTCATCCAAAAACATTTATTTTATTTCTCACTTTTTTTCATAATCACTTAATTTTTAATTTAACCTTTAATTTCTATGTAAATATTTTGAAAGGGACAATTCACCCCCTATTGAATTAATCTAGGAAAAAAATTTAAAATCAATAGTGTTCATTAAATTTATATAAAAAACAATTTATTTAAATTTTTACATATTATCTTATTAATCATCAACTGATCTCACATTCAGATTTATATGATCAAATATTGATGGCCCTGATTTCTCCTATTTGATGAATAGGGTGTCAAATACTCTTGGTCATATTTCTTATCATTTTTGTATGTTTTTAATGAATGAATGAGTATATATTATATTATTTATTTTTAGTTGATTAAAATGCATTAATTCATTACATAATGGTCTTGATAAAACTGGGATTGATTGGGTTTCCATATGAAAAACTTCTCGTCAATGATGGAAATTAATTTCAATAACCCATGAAGGAACAAAGAATAAGAAGGATACAAGATTATTTATGATTCATAATGTTTTTTAAAGGTTCACAACAAATTATTTTTTAAATATTATTGTCATATTTATGAAATTTATAAACATATGAAATGTAATAATGTTATATAGGGAATATTTATCATTAGAAATAATAAAAATTAAAATCTTATGGGTTTTTAAAATATATTTGTCTCCAAAATTAATTGAAATCAAAAATTTAAAGATGTGAAATTTGGAATTTTATTTACTCACCATCTTTTTATTGAAATTTTAATCCATGATGAATATCCAAGAAGATTAGGAGGAAAATAAATGCATAAAATTCATGAAATAGAACCACTTCAAGGATTCCAGTGATGTAAAATTGAAAGCTGAGTTTTTTGAAATTATTTTATTATGAAGAAAATGTTCTATAAAATTAAAAATTTTAACATAAACAATAAATGAAAAAATTTACAATAATAAAGAAGAACTAGAGGTGACATTCTATTAATATAAACAAGAATGGTCTCATAAAAAAGTGGCCCTATAGAATTTAAATATGTATGAATATAATAATGGTATAAATTCATTTAATTTCACTATAAGAAATAAAAGGTATGATTTCATGGACATAAGTTTCTCATCCATATATAGTGAGTAAAACTTGAGGTTTCTCATGGGACTTGTTGATGAAGATATCATGTTTATTACTCCCTTTCATATTTTATCTTCATATTCTTCTACGTTTTTATATTCTACTCGTTTATGTTTTCCCCAATCCTCATATCACCCAAACTATAATGATTTAAATTATTATTCAAATAAATGTGAAAATGGATAAATTTAACTAAAATCCTTATATATAGATCTCATAATGAAATATAACCTTATAACTATGTAAATAAGGTAATCTCCTAAAATAAATGTAAATTATAATCCCCTAACAATATGAATAATATGTGAAAATGAAAATTATGTCAGACATGAATATCCAGAAATCCACCCTTAGAAACACTATAAATTTTATTTTAGAACTAAAAAAACATAATGAAATATAATCAAAATTTGGTGAAATAAATTTTTTGGAAAAGTAATGTGTCAGAATTCGTTACATCAATCATGTGAGAGCATTTAAATAGTCATCAACAAAATATTTTGTTAAATGTTTTTCATAGGAAATTTTTATATCTACATAAATTGAACATATCACCTAGTCTATGATTGTGATGATAAATTTTCATTATATGTAAAATGAAATTCAATATATATTTATTACATTATTTATAAATTTAAACATAATATCAGAATATGGATTAAAAATAATTAATAGAAATCATTACTGGACCAATGTTTCTATGGGTACAAAAATATTCAGCCCTTTAAATTTATATTATATTTTTGTTCTCAGATAAACCCAAGAAACATAGTGATTTTATGATTCTAGTTTATCAATTAACATGTGTAAATTCCTATTATAAATCAATCAATATATTAAAATAGAATATGACATTCCACCATTATTAATAATTCAAATGTAATTCTAATTGTGAGGGTAATATAATTTATTCAAATTCAAATCTTATAATAATTTTTTATTCAAAAATAGATTGAATCAAAATCTACACTGTATTAGGAATTTTTTGGATAATGGATATAAAATATATTTAGAATATTATATTTGAAATGTTTAATTATTAAATAAAATATATCATTTATCACATTAAGATTTCAAAATTTTAATATTAATAATTTATAATATATTAATGAAAAAATATCAAACATCTGAGTGATCATGTAAATATGTCTTGGAAGTTTATTTGACTCCATAGTCATCAAAGAGAACATTTTTTACAAAAAATAAAACCTAATGAACTTTTATGGGATCTTCCGTAATTTAATTTTAATAATTATGGGTTATTCTAATATTGAAATCCTCGTAAGAAAATAATTCCCTTTTAAAATAAAAAACAAAATTATTTTCACATCAAAATAACTTAAAATAATTCATCCGAAACTTTTTGGTTCATATAAAATTGAATTTATATGAGTAAATTATTATACTCTCCTAATTTATTATTAAATTTGTAATATCTTATCTCTTAAAATCAATAACCACATGTCCTTCATCTAGTTATCAAAAAGGTTTGAAAATAAACATGTATGTAAAATTATTTACAATTCCAGTAATCATGGTCATTAATTCCATAATAAGTTATATATAAATTTCTTCCTTATAGAAATAATAATAATTCAACTTATATTCTATAATTGTTTCAATTAAATGGGTTATTATAGTTGTCAAATCGTTCAATTGAAGAAAAATCTTACACTTATTATCATGAAATATACCTCCCGAAATATTAATATGTCATGGTCATAAATACTACATAAAATATCATTAATATTTCACTTGTAATTCCCTTTATGAAGAATACACATTTATAAACATTAGTATAAATCTTATTAATAATGATTTTAAATCGAAAAAATGTATATTTTTTGGGTAACGGAACACAATTAAATATTATATTTTTATTAAAAAGGGACTAAAACAATGGGATATTCAACATAAGTTATTTTTTATTAATATTTTCCAAAATATAATCATAAAAATATTTCTTATAATTATGTTTTAAATAATAATTTTCTAACTGAACAATATCAAGATGATTAAAAATATCCATTAAATTCTATGATCAATTTCTTAAAAAATTCTAAACAAAATCACATTTAATATTTTATCCAAATTTTACAAATACAAACTAGAACTCATGGATCGATTATAAATGAGGTTTAATATCTAGTATTTATATCCATCCTCAAACCCTAAAACATTTTTGACTCACATAAAAATGATAATTTGGTAAATTTCTTGAAAGAGGCACAAAATTAATTCAAACAAAATGATGCATGAAACTGCACAGAAATTCCTAATTTTCATTAATTTATTATATTTGAATGGGTTTTTGAATATAGAATGGATGAATCTTGTAATATAAATACTGAACATAATTTTCTTATAGTTAAGTGTTTTAAAAAATAAGAAGGAATACAAAATTTTTTTGCCTTTACACCTAGCACACATCCATAATTCATTATTATCTTATAGGGCATTTAACATTACCACATAATATGAATCTCAGTAAAATTTATGTATAATTATCTATTTCAAATGTTGTTATTTATAAAAATTTATTATTAGAACAAACTTTTATTTACTATAAACATCTTCCAAATTTTCCTTCATACTAGAAAATACAATTTATGGTTTATAACAAATCCTTCACGATTAGTGCAAAGAAATATCAAATTACCATCATTGAAATGGAATTAAAATATGAAAATATGATTCAAATATCAGTATATAATTAATATAAAATTATTTGGTAGTCATTCAAAATTTTATTGATAAACTTATTTTTGTTATTAATAATGAATATCTCAAATTTAATTTTCTATTTAAATGAATAGTAATTATAGATATGATTTATGGGAGGAAACATATTTTTCAAATACCTCAATGAAATGATGGTATCTCTTTAAGATAATGACAATAATCTAATGAAATCTTAATGTAATTTGAAATGGATCATAAAAATTTAATTAGTACTACAATGAGTATAAGATGTTTTCATACATTTAATAAAGCCCATAATCTGGTGAATATATAAAATTATAGAGATTGAATGTCTAATATCCTTTACGTTGATCTGGAATGATATCTTGTTTACTATTTTTATTTGAGCTCATTTTCAATGAATTCAAAAAAAATATCATTTAATATCAATAAATATTTTTGTTTATTTTTCAATTCATACAAATTAAGGTCTATTTTACCTAAAATTAACCTCTACTGAAATAAATTTATATAATGTAAATTTTATTGTATTCAATGTATATATGTAAAATAGTAGTATGAAGTTCCATATACATGGAAAACACCTCATATTGTGGAGTAGTAATAAATAGAATTCTATTTCCAAATCAAGAGTTTATTACAATACATAGCTTTTGAGAGTTGTTGTGGTAAAAACCAATGGACAGTACACACTCTCTTAGACTTTTGCCTAATATAAGACAATATCACTATCAATTGATAAAATAAAAAATCCATATATATCTCAAAATGTCTTATTCAACTCTCTCCCAAAAATTAATTTCTCCTAAGACACCATTTTTATGTTGATCACTTCAAGAAAGTTGACATCTTATTATAGTTATTATCAATGGAATATCTACAAACTAATATTTTCACCAAACCTTTATTCATTGATCATTATAATTAAATTATTATTAATTATATATTATTAATTTTTCACATTTATTTTTTTCTCTATGACTATCATTTATTATCTTAAAAATAAATTTTAAATTATTATTTTAATTAGAAGTTTTTAAATTGTAATTTTTTTTATTATCTAATTTTACTATAATGGATATGATCCCTAATCTCACTGATTTTTATTCTGAGGGGGTCCTTTTCTCTCATTAATTATGAAATTTACATTAAGAAAAATATTTCATTTTGATATAAATTTATCATTACTCTCAAAATTATTTTCATCAATTTTTTAAAATAGATAATTCCTATTAAAAAAATAAATTTTCATGTCATTTATTTTATTTTTAAACAATATTTCATCCCAAATATTAATAATTATTAACTTTTCTTTTAAATCATATTCAAACATGTAAATTTTGATATCAATTTATGTATTTATTCTTTAAAATCCAAAATTTGTTATTATCTATCTCAAAGAAGATCAATGAAGAGTAAAAATACATTATATACAGTTGTCCAAAAAAATTATAAAATGTTTTATTTTGATGAGATTTAAAATTAAATAAATATTTTTATTGAATTTTTTCACTTCAAATGATTAATCCATAAATTCCATTTTATAGAAATAATCATTTAATGTTGGTGAATACAGTCCTGTAAATAATGAATATTGTGGTAATTATTTGTAAAAAATATATTTTCATGAGTTTCACCAATTTTTTCGTCTTAATATTAATTAATTCCTTAATTTAACATATTCTTAGATGTTTTTTCATTTTATACATTTTCTATACATTATTTTTATAAACTATACCTCTATAATAATCATAATATTTTAGGGATTTTTTTAATTTAAAATGTGATTTATCGTTATCATTTACCTTATTCTCATTTATTAAAAAATTAATTCATTAATATTTTCTCATATTTTTCATCTGTACGTTAACATTCCTACATAAAACATTACATTCTCAAATAATAGATTTTATTATTAGGGGAGTTTGGATGGTAATAAGTGTTTTTAATTCCTTTTTCCCTATTTTTTCACATTTATTATTTTAAATTCCATTATCCATTAAATATTTATATTATTTATAGAGTTTTGGAAATCAAAAACTGTTTTCAAATATTTTTGAAAATAATTTTTTAATTATTTGTCATTATTAATATTTTTATAAATTTATTTTCCAAAAGTCACTTAGATTTTTCATCATTATAAATTTTTTTCTCTCTTATATAATTATTTTTTATTTTCTATCCTTTTTATTCAAAATAAGGATAAATTTTCAACTGAAAATATGTATTATTCAAAAGGGGATAGTTATTATTTAGAAGGTAAGATATTTATATCTCTTGATATTATTCTTTATAGTTGTTAAAAGAATAGTTTATAAGTGTATTTCTTAAGAATAGTGAATATATATTTAAATAATGATTTTCTATTTTATCACTTCTATTATTTATCTGTTCTTAATTTATGTTTTTACATAATGTGTTTGTGATCATAAAAATGGGGTGATTATTATACCTTTATCTAATGGAATAATCACGAACAATAACACTCACCTATCATTCAAATAAATTTAATTAATGTGATTTTTTTCTTATTGAAATAATGTTATACTATAGTATAAAATTTTATTAATACATCATGATAACATAAATGATGATTTGGATCCATAGATAAAGTATAGAAGCATCCTAGAGGATTATTAATTCAATAAGAGGTTCCATATTTTTTTTGATTCATGAATTTTTCAAAAAAATGGATAGTGCTACTTCATGGTGAACTTTCACCATTGTTAAGTAGACCTATAGTGGGGCACAATTCTAGGTGTTTTTTAGCATTAGAAGTTAATAATTCTCGTATGTTTTTACCAGGTTGTTGTGAAAATCATCTTGAATAATATGGACATAGGATGCATTTAATGGTGTTCATCCCACTATTTAATAGGTTCTTCAAATTAATAATTACTCTAGAAAAATTATGGTCCAATGTGAAGACTTTTTTTCAGTAGGTGATTTAATATCAATAAAAAAATTGTAATATATGATTGATCCTAATTGGTGATAATGTGCATGAATTATCAAATATATCATAGATCCAAAAATCACGATTTGAATACCATTAAGTTAAATCAGCCTTCCTCCTAAAAAATTCAACCTCAATTATAATCATCTATCTGTATGATTTTTGAATGTATGTGTAATTGGTTTTTTAAAATAAAAATTCACTTTTATAAACCACTATTCTCCAATTATTCACACTCTATAAATGTTTGGGGTAGCTCACATGGATACAATTTTATCTCTATATGCTTTTAAAAAACATCATTTTGGAAGGATGGGTTCTAGGTCACTATTTGACCATTATAATTATACCATAGTACTCTCGAGGTGATGGTAAGAGATATGGGAGAAAACATCAATCAGTAGACAAATTCATTATAAATTTTGTTCATCTTCACCTTACTTTTCTATATTACATAATTTAAAATTTACTCACATACATTAATAAATTAATTTCACATTATATGTGATTTAATTTCATTTATATTACCTTTATAAAAAAATCTAATTTATTAATAAACAAATATAAAATTTAGTTCTATATTATTTAAAAATCATATAATTTTGAAATTAACATTTTATTTCAACATTAATTGGTAAAAGTGGAAATTCACCCCCACCAGTAATTACCTCCAAACAATATAATGAATTTCTAATAAATGGAATGTTGTGGGTTCAATAAAAATATTTTAAATTTATTCACTCTATGACCATTACATTTTGGGTTCTTACTACATATATTATTATAATGTTATGAATATATAATAATTTTTCTTAATTCATATTCCATGATACTATTATATATATATATATATATTAAAATTTGTGATGTATTTTATGTATATTGAAACCATGTCATGATTATTGATTTAAAAAATGAACAACATACATTAAAAGTTTTTATATAATAAACTGGTTCAATTAATAAAAAATGCATTAATATTACAAAACCATTGAGAATATATCTTTGTTGAAAAATGTAATGAAATATAACACCAAAATTCATAACCACCCATATGTTTACATTGAACGCTTTTGATAGGTTGTTTTACCTGAGGGGTTGTGGTGAGCATACCTGATATTTCACAAGTAATATAGAATATATTGTTAATATTTCAGTAAGATTGAATTCCAATTATTATATTTCATTACATGCTACGAAATAGGAAAATTTATGATACACTCTTCCATATAATTATTTAATCATGACCACAAAAATAGACATTTCATATTCCTTCACATGTTTTGGTACTAAGGTGAATGACCCAATTTTAATGAAGAAATATCTCTAAGAAAATTTCTCCCATAAATAGTTAAATAGAATTATTTTTAATAAATATATTGTAATATATTAATCCTCCAACCATTCATCTGGGTCCTCCCTTCCATTCAAAGAAAACCTCATATCTATAAATTCCAAATCAATATTCTCAGTTTCAAATAGAATATCATACATGATTAGAATAATATAAATGCTAAATATGACTATATTATCACCCTTATAAACTATATGTATTCAGATTTTATCAGATGAAACCATAATTTCTCTATAATACATAACTTTTAATACATCAATCCCATGAATCTTGTTAGATAATACTTCATCTACCATATTTATCATTACCCAGATTGTCTGTTAGATTTATTTCAGACTTTTCAGATACACCTTTAATCATTGAATCTAGTGGCTTATATCAATATGTTATAAGATATAACCATTATATTTTTATTCATATGTACTAAAATAATTCTTTTGGAATATATACTGATCGCATTTTTTCAGTGCATGAATAACCATTATAATATATATTTCATGTGCTAGTTATTTCCATCTATAGACCCTCAGTTAGGATGATATATATGAAACAACATGATTACCCTACATCAACATAAACCCAATTCAATAATAAATGGAATAAATATAAATTAAATAACTATTATATGGTTATAAAAATATATTTATTGGTTACATTGTTAACCTATTCTTAAACTACTCAAACGATTTGGGACATTTTCATGTCCTCACTAATGGGATATCATTAGTCTTTAATAATGTCAATAAAATGGATAATCATGAAAACCTAGGGAAAATGCATCAATAATAAATATATAATCCAATATCACTATGAACCTAAAAGAAATTTATTATGTATCTCCATGATACCACTAATTTGATCTTCTAATAATTGATGATATTTCTTTTCATTAGATAATATTCCTTATGATTCTCATATTATGAATCTAAAATTTACACAAGCAGAATTGTTTTTAAAATATATGATCATGTGATATGATTAAAATAATTTTTATGTAACACCATGATATTGTTAAATAATAAAAATTTGTTTGATAGTGTTTAAAACATGAAATAATGAGCATAAAATGGCACATAAACTGTATTTCTTTAAATTTAATCTCATTGCTATATTATGGTATTGAAACCTCGAGTCTAAATGAATTGTAATATAGTATACCATTATATTTAATAAGTTAAATTAACAGGTATGAATAAGAATATTTAGTTTGTGAAAAATATAGAGTCTCAAAATTTATATTTTAAATTCAATGGTTATGTATTTGTTATACAAAAAATAAGAATCATTTTCATGAAAAATTAATCTATTCTAGAAATAGAATTTTTTTAAAAATGTGATATAATAAAACATTTCAATAATAATTTAAAATAAATATTTATCACATCTATAAAATTAATTTTTATATCATTATGTCAAAATATTCTTAAATATATTTATTTTTAATTTTCTCAAAAGATTATGCTTTTGATTTATAGAGATAAATACAAGTATTTGTTGAAAAATATATTTGTTTAAATAATTTAATATATTCTTCCTGAGTTATAATTGATGTAAATTTTAAACTTGGTCAATTTCATTATAATTAATATTATTTATTTCTTTTTAATCATTTAATTTTTTTTATTTTGAAATTTAAAATTCTTATACAGAGAAAAAACAATTATAAAGGAATTTTTATCATCTTGTCAAAATGTTTAATTTTAAATAAATATCATTCAATTATATAAATTGAATCTTTAAGAATGGATTCCATATTATGAATCACTATAAATAATGTTATATAATATTTTGGATATTTTTTTAAATAAAATTGTAAAAATAGTAAATACTAAATACCATGACTGAGGTTTGTACAGGTTTATCATGAGGTTAAACTAAATAGATATTATTTCAAATAAACAACCAAATTTACTAATTACTATTTTATGTTCAAATTTCATCCTTTATTCATATATGGTACTAGATTTATCAATTTTCAGCATTTTTTCATGTAAAAAACAATGGTATCACTTATTTTCAAAACACTAAAGTGTGTCCTCATCCAAATAATAAAAATCCACAACTCTTATATCCTCTTATGAATCCAAATAAATTTTATTTTAAATATTAACAACTAAAATTCCTTTTTATAATCATATATACATCCTAGAATCCTTTGTTTTACAATAAATCAATTCTACGATGGATTTAGATATAAATAAATGGTTCTTGTCCAATCCATAGGTAATGTTCATAACCACACATTTTCATTTTAATTAATCATATAACCCCATGAACTAATCTCATCATACTAAAAAATAATTAATATAATATATTTTATAAAACTATATGTTATTATTTTAATTTTATAATCTATATCCATCTCCACTTACATAAATTGGTAAACAAATCCATTATTCGTGTGTACGACGGACTACCACCACACGAACCAATATAGTCACCTTCCATCATTGACCCTATAAACTAGATAATATGATGGATTTAAAATTATAATATGATATTTATGAAATTAATATAATATATAATTATGGTATCACTAATATTCATTACCGTCTAGTATTTTTTTTGAAAACTATAATGTCGTGTGTGCACAGGCATGGAGAACAACCTTGACATAGTGATTCGAAATGTGTTCCATTAAATTATGAAAAGAATTTTAATTCGGATATATTTAAGGTATATATGGTAGTGATTTGATATAGAATTTTTTCTATATATGAGAAAAATTATTTAACATTTTTTCTATATTTTGAAAAACCATTCATGCGTACAACAACATGATGGGGAAAAACTAACAGCATGGTCTAAATGGGATGGATCCTCCCAGAGAGTCACGAAAAAGAACGGATGCCCTGGGTTCATGACACTAAAATATAAAATAATAATTAATATAAACTCATTGGGAATCCATATATATTACCACTACATGTAGTTCCAGATCACATGAAACAAAAGCCTACCTTTCGGCATCATACAGAATGATTTGACTGGATAACCATAGACAAAAGGATTCCCATAAAGGGAATATAATTAGGTAATAAAATGACCTGTGTACATACTAGGATCATTTACCTCCAATGTAAGAGAACTTAGCCAAAAAACTCACCAAAAAACACCTCAACTTTGATCCACATAGTCTTCCATCATATTCCAATTTATAAAAGTTGGTTCAATTGAGTATAATTCCAAAAAATCTTATAAGAGAAAACACCATTATGATTTTTTTGATAAATTAAATAATCGGCCTCAATAATCAATAATAACAACGAACTAGTATGCATATATGATATGAAGCCTACATTCTTAATATAATGCAAGAGATGCATGTTTTTTTAAAACAAGATTCAAAATTCATCCCAATCCTTGTGGGAATGGTCCATGATAAAAAATACTATAATAAATCCAAAAATCTAAAAAATCCACAAAACATGTGATTCTATCAAATCCAAAAAATATACAAATCTAATAATTCCAACTAAAATTATAATTCCTTCACTATATAAACCATGGAATCTTACCAAAACAATTGTTTTCGGTTTACCAGTCTGGTTTCCATCACATGTTCTCACTAATTGATAATTATCATGTCCACCATATACAAAATAGTATGGCAGTTGGAAAATAAATAGCCCTAAATGAACTTCATTATTCCCATAACAGATTCCACTAAATCGTTGTTCCAATCTTATTTGTTAGGAGTCCTCAAATGTGGGTCCACGTACATCATTGGATTCTAAATTGTATATAGGGTCAAAAGGTGGTATAGTGGGGAGACTATTCCCTCATATGAAAGTAAAAAATAGATTAAAAAGATATTTATCACAATGAAAATAAAATAAACGTGCATGGATGAAATAAATAAACCAAAAAAAAAATTCAGTAATAATTGACGAAAAAACTATAAAATCCAAATCATCTATTACACACATAAAAAACTGGTCACCAAATGCGACATCCATACATATACGAGAGTGTAGATGGATCATAATTAAAATTAATCTTATCTACTACTAACTCCAAGACAGACCACATAACCTATCTCTAGAAACTATCAAACTGCCCCCATTCTAATTTAATGAATTCTCACAAGTAGCACTGCTCAATCATGAAACTATCGATATTAGCACAATCTGTCATGCTACTATGATCAACCATAAAATAAATTATATCTGATCGATGCACCCTGAACTGCACATACATGGGTGAAAATACTATCTGAGAAGGCCATCCAAAGGAAAAAAAATAAATTTTCTATTATTACTACACCCCCATGAAATATTCTCATCCTATTTGAGACTAAATGAAAAATATTAATAAATCATGTAATGTGAAACCATAATCGAACATTGGGCCCTTAATCCCAATCAAGATGGTTATGTCTTATCAAGGATATCTATATTTTTTAATATATATATATATAGTATCATATTTATATACATATACATAAATTTGAATTTACATTATTATTGTGAATAAAATAACATAATCAAATCAATATTGGATCATTGTGTCTGTAATCATGATCTCCAATACATGCCTTTGAAGGGAATTGAGTTGGATGTTGTACAACTAAAGTAATTTATCATAATGTAAATATTAGGTTCTATTATCCTAATTCTAGAATACCAATTTTGGATAACACCAAACATTGTCATGGAAAAATCTAAATCACTACATGAGGACACACGTTCTAACACTAAGTTCACCAATTATTGCATCTGATAATTATATAAATGGATTCCTTGGTATAACACCCATAAATTATATAAATGGTCACTGAGTTGGATTTCATACCATCCATTCAATGTAAATCTAGTCTAATGTATGATCCCAAGGTCTCAGTATATATTTTCTAATGACATTGAGACTCAGATAATCAATAAGGGTATAACCCTTTAGAAATTTGTAAGGTGGGATCACTAGTGAGATGTTATTCCCACCACTCTAGGTATCTAAAAAGGTAGAGTGTAATCATCCCAATCATTTGGGAGTGCATAATCATCCACTAGTATCCATCGATGTGAAACACCATACCACACACCTAGGTCATTTAACCTATTAGGTGGATTATAGTCCTCCATATACATTGGTAGAGTGTAATCATTCTTGAATATAATCAGATCAAATAGAGTGAAATGGTTTGTTTTCTTAAAAATGAAAGGGGAGAAGAATAATCTTAATCCTTGAAGAGAGTGGAATCATTCAAAAGTATCATCAATAGAGACACAATGTCGGTATATAATAATTATCAGCTCAATAATCAGATACCAGGTAGATCCTTTTGCGTTAAAAATAATATAATAATGAAATATATAGGATCAATAACCAGATAATAGGAGCTACCTATAGGTACACAAATAAACATAATAAATTAAAAGGCTCAGTTGTCAGATCCCAAAAAAAAATTCATGGTAACACCAAATTTAATGAAAGAATAATCACATCAGACTCTAAAGACCCAAACTAGGAATCAGCATTAGTAATCATCAACACATAGGAAATAAACATGTGAATATATAAATAAATATTGAGGGTTCCCAAAATCCTAAAACCAACAATACTACCACATCCCTGGGGGCTTATAACTTTAAAATGAGTTTTAACATTACAACATGTGTAATCTCAACCAAAACTCATCATACTAGCTTAGGGTCGGTCAACATCAGGCCACCAACAATGTCTCTTAAGATAAATACTAGCAAGAATCCTACATGGTATAATTAGAAGAACTGTTAAAGGATGAATGCAACATGATATCCCCAAGTCCATGCATATGTGAAAGCATCCTTCTCGAGATCATCGTCTATAATTTAACGGAGTAAATAAACAAGGTATCCCTAATAGGAGAGTTAAAATGTTGGAATCCTGCAAAGGTTACATGAATTGTATGAAATTGTGGCATCATATATGGTATCCTCCAAATAGCACATATGAAATGGTTTTCTACATGGTACCCTCAATAACCATTATAAGAATATGTAGTATTCCACATGGGATCCTTAGAACTATATATATTTATAGGTAAAATATATGGGAATACCTGTGATAGCATGTATGAAAAGGCATATCAAATGGGGCGTTGGTGCTATGATATGATAGAGGAACCCAACATGGGATCCTCTAGGTCAAATGTATGAAGAGGAATCCTTCATGGGAAACTCAGAAACAACTTTCCTCATGACCTCCTTCGATAGAAGGGGTCCTCTCGTAATGGAGACATACTCAATGAAAAATATACAATGGAATCAGTCAAGAGAGATAGATAATGGATCATTTATTATCACAGTCTCATTGTCAAGAGACAAACAAATCTATCATTTTTGGAAGAATAAACCAGTATATGAAAATTATGAAACCCCACATTGGTTTCTTTATGAAAAAATATTGGTCTTACTATCATAATATATTCCAAACAATAATCATAAAGGACTAAACATGTGTAAAAATATAACTCAAAGACATAAAACATTAAAAGACCCTAATTTTTTATAAAAATTGTTGTAAATGGTATGAGTACCCCATTACATGGCATGTCCCATCAAGGACTCTCCTGGAAATGTACCTCAGTCGATCATGGTATGTCAGGGACTATATATAGGGAATGTTCATCATGTACATGGTCTATACCCTACCTAGGGTACCTATAAGTGTACATCACAAGGGACAGTCATGTATATTTCTTGTTCATGTAGATAATCATTGTATACAACCCACTATAGTATGTTTATGTACATTACATAGAAATTTTTTCTTACAAGGGTAGCTTGGTCAGGGTAGTTGGCTACATAGAATACTTCCAACACATGGAGTGATAACTGATACCCATAATAAAATTTTAAATGTAAGTCTTCCCAACAAAATGAATAACAAAAGGTACGTTCTCCCTAAACTTAACACCATGTTTCTGGGTTTTCTGGAATGGACGACCCTCATATTTCCCCCAAACCCACAATTTCACATTAAAAAAATAAATCAACCCCATAGTGATCCAAATTAAGAATAAATTGGATTTAAAAAATAAAACATAAAAATATATAGGCATTAATTAAACTAATAAAAATGGATTATCTTTGGGATGAATCAATCTAATGATCCTCCATTTCTGCAATCCACAGTTTCCTCATGATGTTCTGGCACATCCTGGGTTATGTTATGGTACCTACTTCTCTACCTCTCTCTTTATATTTCTCTATATCCCTCAATCTCGGTTACATTGAGTAGGAATCCAACACTTTGGGAATATGTGTATATCTAGATGGGGGATTATGAAAATAAAATGAAAATAATTGAAACAAAAAGAAAATAATGGAAATAAAAAAATATGAAAATGATAAAGGGGGCCATCCTAGACTAGCAGTGATGCATAGTATATGTGGTTTCATGGAAAAATCCTCATTATGCACACAATGATAGTGGGGAAATCTCTATATAATTCCCCATTAAAAATATATGTCCTAAAAAAGTTAGAAAATACATTAATTTTTTATTTATTAAATATTAAATATTAGTTATTCTGCTTAAATTCAAATTGTTCATAATTATACCAATGTATAATACAATTTTAAACACCCTATTTAGGGACCAATTAAGTTGTATGAAAATATATTTGAGATCATATTCAGGAGGAAAATAAAATTTTATCAATTAAGATCATTTTTAATAATAATTCAAATTTTTACTAAAAATTACATTTTAATAAAACATGGGTCCTTATGGTACATAATAAAAATAATAAGATTTTCCATTTTTATTGATAAAAGATAATCTCTTAATGCTAAATAGTGCCCCGATACATTTAATCATATAAAGATATAATATCATGTTGTAAAAAAAATATAAATAAAAATTTTCATGTAATTTTAATTGAACGGAATGAAATATAATATAGATGATGGATGATAAAAACTGGATTTAGTGAACCTGATAAAATCGGAGAATCCCACATATGAAAAATGTAGACACAATAACAATAATATATTCATTAATGGAATTTTAATTTCCGTAATGTATGGATATAAAGGCCAATATTATCATGATTTGAAGGGAAATATGTATGTATATAATGTTAAATGATTAAATTGTATTGAGATATTTAAATATTTAAATGATTTTCCCATGAATTATTGGAATATGGATTAGAAAATAGAATAGATACATGGAAATATTTTGGTATTAATATAATCAAAGTGGAATTGTTACCATTATTATATATTTATATTCTATAAATATGATGTAGTTTCATTTTAAACAATTATGTTTTTTATATGATTGCTGAATCATCTAAATATTTTGGTAATTTTGGACACATAAATGTATTTTGGAAATATTTAAATAATATTTATAGATCACATCATGAATTAATGATTTTATAGTTTACAATTTGTTGCATTTTATAAACACACCTTTTTTAGTTTCTAGTGAGTAGAGATTATGATGATTATGAATATATTTATGGTTGTTCCAAAAAATGCAAAAATTTATTTCAGAACATGCATTCATGAATTTTTTTATGAATCAATTCAATTAAACTTGATATACATATTACTTAATATGCGGATAAAATATTGGGTTTTTATGATCCCTGATCGTAATGTTACAAAATTCAGTTAATATTATTTTATTTCTAGGAAGTAGAATATGTCATGTAGAAAACTCATTTGGCTAAAAATTTATTTGAGGACCAATGATAAATTTTCAAGTTATTCATCATATTTTGGTGAAAATTATAAGAATTATATTAATATATTTTTATAATGTGTAAAAATCAAATTTTTTGTGGTAACTGGTCGAATATCCCAAGGCTGGGGGCTAAAACCCACAACTAAAGGATGACATGGGTGAACTATGTAAATATATACAATGTGATGTTCAAGTAAGTGTGTTATTTTTTATTCATAAAATATTTATTGGATAAAAATATATTGATGGTTTTAATTTGTAATTTAAGGGGTAATTTTGATGTTTTGATATAATTAATTTTATTGGAAAACTCATGCGAACTATTTTCTAATTTTTAAATATTTAAGGACATACTGAATGAATTTCACTTTTTTTATGCATCTTAGGATCTAATAAAAGTTAAATTTATTTCTTCATGGGTAAAAAAATTCATCATTTATATTCATTTACTAGAGTAAAAAATGAAAGTGGAATATTTTCCATGCATAACCAATGGTTGAAATAGTAAGTACATTTTCTTGTATTTGCAATCATGATAGTAAACTAATCCCCCCAATCCATGAAAATGATTTTAAGGGAACAATGTTATCCTATTTTGTTCTTATATAATGAATCAATCATCATTTACCACATCCCCAATTTTTAATTTTTTTGTTTCTAAAATTCTATTAGGGATTCACTTTCATATGATCAATGATATCGTTCAATGTGCATATTTATTTCCACTTTTCATCTAGTTCCATATATTCTCATCCAAAAAATGATATCATACCTATATAACTAGTAATATGTGATTACATAAGATAGTTTTATTTCATTTTCCCACTACAAAGAGTAATTATTCTAATTCCAATTGATATGTGGTTTTTAAACAATGGTATTTTCATATTGAAATCCCTTGATTTATGAGTGCTAGTTCAAATTACGAGGAAACGATTTGTTGAAGGTGGGATGAATATAACAGAAAAAAATATTACATTTTGAAAAGTTAGACATATTTTGATATGACACACAACAATGATTTTTTAAAAACATCAAAAATATACTTAAGTAAATGAAATCTCTACAATAGCTTACGGTACACTCAACTCCATGTCAAAATGAAATAAAATATACAATACCATCATAACCATGTCATTTAATTGGTTGAAATGAATAGAAAAAAATAAAAAATAAAATATATATTTTACAATTTTATAATATAAATTCAATGGTCATATATTTATTATAAATTAAAAAATAATTATTTGATAGAAGATGAATTGTTTTGTAAAAAACTATATTTTGTTAAAAGGAATTTCCATCGCGCCTAGAAATCAAACATTAAATAATATTTTTACCACATTCATAGTTTTTGATGAATATATGATACTTTTATATATAATATTTTCAATAATATTTTATATTTTATATTTTATAATTTTCTACAATGAATAATTTTTCGATGAATAGTGAATATACTAGTTTTTATTAAATACAAAATTTTCATATTTAGAACTTAAATATTCCATTTTGATTTGAAATTAAATTTAATGAATTAGTAGTAACTTATAATATATTAAATAAAATTTAGGTAATTACATTCAATTTGATATTCAATTATTATATTAAAATATATAAACATATTAAATATTTATCTTCAGATTAATGCCTTCTCTTCAAGTCGAAGGGAATAATTTGAAATATTATTTTTTTATACATTAGATATTTTGAAAAATGTATTACATATTTGTAATAATTATAATTTATATTTTATAATGACATAAAAATAATTTTCTTCATAAGAAATTGTGAATCATTAAAATTTAATTATCACGGTTAATGCTAAAATGAGTTTTCTCAGGGGATAAACAATGAATATATTGGAAAAAATGACATATAAATGTGAAAAAATACTCATTAATGTCTATATTGAATGCAAATATCATCCATAAATATAGAATTACCCCATTTTCTTCCTTTTGGAATGTAAAAAATAGGGTACCACAATTTTTTTAAAACATTCCAAGTGTGCCCTCTTCATTACTTGTAAAAGGCCACCCATACCCTCTCCTCTACACACCCCAAAATACTTTTATATTATCAAATAACTAAAACTATATCATAATTAAATCTCAAAACACATATTAGAGTCATTTTTTGATCTAATTGTCTATCTTCAAATGTGTGAGGGGTAATCCTAATGGTGTTTTTCGAAGAAGAGGTCACGTTACTATCCATGTATTTTAATTTTACTTGTTCTAATAAATCCATAAAAACACATAAAATATAGTGATGTAATAAAATTAGTATCAACTATACATATAATATTTTGTTATGTTAATGGTATAGCTGATATATATATATGTGACAAAAAATCTAAAACAAAGCCTTGGATCTTGTCTACGGTGGACTATGGATTTGTGAACCAATGAAATTAATTTTTCATCATTGAATCTCTCAAATTGATATAATTATGTAGTTAAAATATGTATATGATATTTATGAAATTAATATAATTCTATAAATATAATATCACACCTATCTTCTTACATTCCAATCCATGGAAAACAATAAGGTATATTATGTGTATGTTTGACAACCGCCTCTACATAGTTATGTGAATTTTTTTAATTTTATTATGGAATAAATGGTAATATGGATATATTTATTTATTATACATGACATATTTTTGAAAATAATGGTTTTTTAGGACCATTTTCAACTTTTTTTTATTCCATTTGGTGGAATAGAATCCATTCGTATGTTTGAACACCTTATTAATGAATGGTGTAACATTTAAAATGATTATATATGACATATATCATTATATAAATTATTGAAACTATGTATTCCTGAAAAATGTAAAAGGGTTGAAACATTTTTAGGAAAACATATTATAAAAAAGGATTATCTCAAAAAACGGTCATAAATGTATACAAGTAAATAATTTATATTATGAAATATATGAGTATATTTTTAAAATAGATTTATAATAAATATATAGATATTAAAAATGAAGAATGAGTATTCTTCACGGAAATAAGAATCGATTTAATGGCTTCATATCTCAATTTTACTTCCCAGCGACATATTTCATATTCACCCCCATGTTTTTTTGTGTGGTCTATATACGAAACCTATGATGTGAAATATAATAAATAAATTTATCTTAATGATATTTAAAATTTTATTTGATGTAATTAATATCTTTGGGAATAAATTTCAATAGAAACTAATATATATAGGTTTTATTTCATGATATCATCATTATCCAGGATTCTTTATGTTTAAGTCTCACTTGGGTGAATTGTTTGACATTTCTATCTTAAGCCCAATCAATTTTCTTCACCTCTTTAAATTTATGAAATTTTCATTTAATATATTCATTTTTACTTATTAGTTCACTAAAATTATTGGGAATTGTTTTACCAAATCCAATTTTTATTTGACTATTTGTTCAAAAAATAATATTATTCTATATTGATTTTTTCTAAAAATATATTTCAATTTTTTATCATTGTCTAAATGATTTAATACATAAAATAATAACCCTATTAGACTTTTTAAAAATTGATATGAAAGGAATATAAATTAATTTTTATGAGTTTGGGAAATTTATTCGTTTTAAAATAGCTTTCATTTTTAGCTTTTACTACTAATATTGAATTACCGGCTATAACACACAAGTAATTTGATCTTATTTATTTTTTGAATAAATATCTTAGATAGCTTGTGTTGCATGAAACATGGTTTTTAAATGAAATTACTCTGTTAAATAATTATTTAAAGATGACTATTATAACATAGATATAAAGTGGGTAGGTATGTATGGATCTTAATAAGTTACAGGAATTATGGTTATATATTGATTAGAATTAAAATAATATTCTTTGAGAATAAAGTGAAATATTTTCTGAATGAAATTTACATTTTCTAAAAGATAATTTAGTCGTGATTCAATAAAATAATTTGAAATTAACCTTACCAGAAAGAAAAAATTATTTTATAAATAAAGATAATTTCTGATAACACAATATAAAAATTATCCTAGGGTATGTTTTTGTTATTTCTCTAAAATGTTTTGTTTTCAATGAATATTTAAAAATAATGAATACTAACTAAAAAGTAAATTTTTATATAAATTATTTTTAAATTTATTTTATTTTTTAAATTTTCAATATTAAATTAGTTAAATTATGTATATAAATATATAATAATAAGATTTAGGTTATAGGAATCAATTTTATTTTTAATTTTCATATAAAATCACTATAATCAATTGAATAGTTTCACTTTAATAACCATCTTATTTTCCATGCCGAAAATATTAATTTTAAAATATATATTTTTTATTTTTTGAATTTTATTTTTAAAAAATGGATTATATGTTTATTAGTATCATAAATTACAACATCTAATTATTTCAATTTAAATTTTGATGATAATTAAATTTCCAAAAAGTTAAAATTTATAGTAGTTAATGTAAAAATGGTTTTATCGTGGAGTTAAAATAAATAAATATGAGTTAAACGGGCCTATAACAAGTATAAAATCATTTTCAAGGCATTTATTGAAGGAATATTTTCGAACACTCTATAATACTCTATTTTTATCCATTTTTCATCTGATACATCATGGTAAAATCTTTTTAATTCCAAAAATTACATGTTTTCTACTTACCTCACTAATAAAAGGCCACTCATTATCCTCTATACTCACACCATTAAAACCATTAGGTTCATTTAATTCCTAAAAAAATAACATTCCAAATTCACTAACATAATCCTTGAAGCATATGTATCATCAAAAACCCAACATTTGATTGATTATTTGTGTTATCTGATAGAGGTTACACGAAGAATATGTAATATTAAATAATGAGATTTTTTATTTTATTTCTTCCTCGTCATTCCAAAATTCATATTACATAGTAATTACTTTATAAATTATATATATTAAATATATATTTACCTTTTTATGATAATTTCATGACCAAAAACGTTGTGCACAATAATCACATGTGTTATGATGTCATAATTATTGGGTACGGAGGAATATAACATCTCGATCCAATGTAATTTGTTTCATTATTATAGCCTCCCAATGTGTTGTTTGATTATTGATATAATGCATATATGTGTTATTTATAACATAATTATCTCAGATAAGTCATTATGTCACATATAATTTTTTTCACATTCCATTCCATAGGGGATATGATAATATCCCTCGTGTGTATAGAAGACAACCACCTCGTGGAACCATGTGATTGGTCATTCTATAACACTTCACATTGAAGGTTATGGGGATAATTTTACATAATATATGTGATATAAATGAAATAAATATTATATTTATGGAATATTTATCATTCTTTTATGATAATATGCCATTTTAATTAATAACTTCTTAGTAACTTTAATATGAAGACATCATTCATGTATGTGTGAACTACCAAAATCAAAAAGCAATGTGTCTCTATTTTCGTCACCAATCCACATGGTAGATATATATATATGTATTTTTATGTGAATAATAAATTATTATTTGATATTTTTTAATATAAATATATATAATTAAATATTTCATTTCCATAATGATCGTCAAAAACCTTACATGTAACACTTGCATTCATACGACCTTCCATCTTCATGTTTATAACATACATAATTTCTCAAATACAAATTTCATGATTGCACATAAAACTATAAATGACATGTAACTATTGTAATTAAATAATTAATTTTTTTAATATATAATGACATTATATAATATTCAAAATAAAATGAAACATTGATAGAAAAAAACATATGAGATAACAAGGAAATTAACTCAAAAAACAACGGAAATAATGAATTATTGTTTACAAATAGGTGATAATATAATATAAAAGGATCATATATTACATTATAAATTTTAATTAGGAACAATTAAATGTTAATTACATATTTAAAATTACTATAAAAGTGTTTAAATCATGATAATAAAAATTTAAGGGAGAGGCAAGGGAGTTCATCTCAATTTCCCATTATTGAGGCGTAATTTAATGCTATGCACCTAGTTTGTTTTATATGATTCAAATCAATCCATTCATTCTTGTAATATATTTAATAATTAATATTTCATTGTATATTATGTTTCAATTTCACTTATTTCATCCATTTGGACTGAATTTTAAATTTTCCATCTATTAAATGATATTGTACAATATAACTTTACTTTGTGACTATAAATTTCTCCCAAATCAACCACATTCATATGAAAATTTATCAGTGTATATTTTTTTAATATCTATATTTTGGTATAATGGATATTATTATTTCTTACCCATTTAAAATTTTTTAAATATGATTTTTACATTAATGTTACTTGATTTACATGGGAAATATTTCTAAATTTGAACCCTTTACACAATATAGATATTTTATTATATGGCATATTGATTCATTAATGAAATATAGTATTCAATAGATGAGCAATTATTTATAAATTCAAGTATGTTTTGTTCCTAGTTATATATGGCCCCTTGATGTGTCAAAAGGCCTTAGGAGAAAAATAAATTAGCCAAATTAAATCGGTTTATACCTTTTGTTTAAATTTACTTGTGAAAGGTCATAATGGTAAAGGTTTCACAACACATGAGATTTTGGATTTCAATCATTATGAATTTACTTCATTAGGAATATTGTTATAATTATTATCTATCATGATTCTTTTTGATATTATATCTAAATGCATTTTATTCATAGTTATTTATTAAATGGAACATGTTTTTAGTTATTTTCCTTGCAATAATAACTATTCCTTACTTTATTGTCAAATTCAATTAAGTTAAATTTAATTTTTTTATGTTATTTACCATTAGGTTTTGTTGTGATTATTGATTCATTATTTATTCTTATATAGATAATCAATATTGATAATTTTAGCTCACCCTTAACCTGGTTCCTTTCTCTATGATATGAAGAAGAACTGTTGAAATGAGTTCTCAAGGATGTTGTTCACTTTATTTTATTATGTAATATGTTTCATTTTATATTCAAATTTAAAATGGGTATCGTGTATATATATTATTCTCCAAATAATCTAAACTAATAGGTCCTTTGTGATTTTATCCCTCTTATTTATGCCTTTCCAATAATGTAGACACAAACTCGGGGTTACTAGAGTCAGAAATGTTAGAGTTGGTATAATATGTAGTTTTAACAAATGCCATGGGAATTAGATTAAGGGAGAAAATGATTATTGATGAAATACCAATTATATACATATATGATTAGTATGTACGATAATCCCAAAACTTTTTTAAAGAAGAGACAATGTAGATTTTCTAAACATATATCTCTTCTTGGATTCAATAAGAGGATGTGGTTATGGTACAAAGGTACTTATGGTTAAATAATTCAAAAAAGGTGTATTGGTATTGAATTAATTTCTACCTGGTTCATATGTTCATTCCTTACTATGCACCTAGTTTTACAATCCTAGTATATACATTTAGGATAATCCACATTTTCATTACAAACAATTATAACAGATTTGAAAATAATTATATCCCTAAGTAAGAAATGTTTATGATTAAGAGATTAAAAATTGTAATTAATAATATATAATAAGTGTTAAATCAAATTTAGATTTATAAATTATGAAAAAATTCTTAATTTTATGATCTAATATAGTTTATTCTATTGTATAGAAATAGAGCATAGAAGGGAATGGGGTATCAATATTCTTGGAATATCTAGATAATTTAGTGTTTTGGAACCCAATATAGATGGTATTGAAACTGATAAAATTATCCCTATAATTTGGGTTGCGTAATTAAGATTTCAAAAATAAACCAACCCATATGGAGAAACCTATTGTATAGATAGATTCTATTTATTAGATATCTTTAAGAGGTTGAAACTACAATCATTTGGTGGGACTAGGAATTAAATGGTATATAAGAAACAGATTAAATATACAGAGGATACATTGATGGAATTTGGATTCTATAATATATAATAAGTTACACTATTTATGTATTGTATGAAAGGTGATAGAGATCAGGGGTGTCTGTTGACCCGAATACTAGGGAAGAAGAGGAAATAAAATACACAGAATAGATTTTTTTAGAATAAATTCCTTAACAAGTGTTTCCCATGGGAGAAATAAAATAAAAAGAAGAAAAAATTGACCACATTAAGGAAAAATGATGATAAAATTATGTTTGAGTTTGAGGATACAATTAAATTGATATCTAAAAATTCTATGAATTACATATGCAAAATGGATTGAATGATTTACCATTTCCATAAAGGGAATATGCCAAGTATCTGAAGGGAACTAGAATCTAATATTTTTTTTCATATCATGACATATTTTTATGTGACATCAAAACAGAGAATAAATTTTCATGATATTATCCATTCTGTGTAATGGAAGAGATGAATAGGCCATTTGAACACCATTGTAAAGGTAATTAGTCAATGAATAAGAGGAGAAGACAATTATTTCCACATTATAAAACTATACAATGTATCAATAAAGAAAATGCTTAAAGGGATTGGAATTTTGATTTAAGTAAATCGATAAGGGTCCTCAGGTTAATTAATGAATGTGGACGAAATTTATTAAAGATATATGGTTGGTCAGTTAAAATTGATGGGGAACAACAAAAATGAATTTTCCAATCATCAATAGATCCCACCATATAAGAGGATATGAGGAGAAGGCTAAGATTATAAAATCACTACAATTTAGGTGGATGAACCCAATGATGCTGTATAAGTTAGAATAATCGTAATATCAAATTTTAAAATTCGTTTTTTAATACATTATCCTTACCCAATTTAATAGATACATAGTTTTCCATGAAATATAGACATTTCCAATTTGATTTATGATGAGTTGTTTTAGTTAAAACTTGAATGAGATGTCTCACTAAAATAAATATGTCTACGATTTCTCTATTATGACACATAAACATGATTTATTCAATATCCTGACAATCAAAATTATGGTTGGATCTTATATAATCATTGTGATATGAATTATTTGAAAAAATGATGTGAAAATTTTATTTCAAGAATAATGAAATTATAATTTGTATGGAAGATGTCCAATTTCTTTTTTTAAGAGCGCATATTCATCATATGATTCCTAACTAGATCCACCCCCATATCTCTAAGGAATGTGTTTATTAGGGAAGAATTGAAAAAACATGTGGGGATGGGTATGTTCAAATTCAGATTGAGGATGTATTTATTTATCAATAATAAAATGTTGTATTTCACAAGGAATAACATGGACATCATTAGAGAAAATTATTCATTTTTAACTAATATATCAAATGATTGAAGAATGATATAAAATAATCCAAATAGAATAACCTCTATAGAATTAGTAGAGTATACAAATATACTACAAGAGTACTATGATAAGTGATGCATCATCTATAGTGTTTTACATTGGGGAGTACTTATTCTCCATAATAAGAAGAATGATGGATCCACACGACTTCGCATTCACTATAGATAAATCAATTTTATAAAAATAATTAAAATAAATCATTTAACTTACATTTAGGAAATATTAATTCATCCCCACGAATCCTAATATATCTCAATTATTTAACTTAGTTTTGGGTATCATCAATTTAGAGTAAGGAATAATCAAATTTTCAAGCCAATATCTCATATGAGGTAAATACCTTACGATATTACTATAACTCCCTTGAGATTTATTAATAAACCCCATATTTTGTGGATATAATTAATAGATATTTAAATGACGTTCTTGATGAATTTTATGGCATTCATTAATGATAGTTTCGGGTATTATAAATTCTCTAACGACCGTGAGACTCACTAAGGGATTATTCTTGACACTCATAAGAGGAAAAAATTATATGAGAGATATAGTTTCTGTGAATTATGGTATCGGGATTTTTTTTGTTAGCCTTATTGTCATTATGTTTAGAATCTCAATTGATCCTATATAGATGATAGTAGTCATAGAATGACATTTACCAGTGAATAGAATTGAGCTACGTAGTTTCATTGGTTTGTAAGGTTGTTATTGGTGATTCGTTTAGAATTTTCCTTTATTTTGAAACTCATTAACAAAGAATACACAAAAAAAGGTTATATTTTATAGATAGTGGGATGTGAATAATGACTTGGGGAACTAATTTGGATATCGTTCAATAATCATATTTTGAATCTATGATATGGAAATGATGTGTTTTCAAAATATATTAACACATCAAAAACATGTACATGGTGGTGTCCTAAGAGAAATTAATAATGATATTTCATATGAATTAAGTAAATTGAATAATAATGAATTGATTTATCCATACGATGATCATGAGTAGGAATATGTAATATTTAATTTGAATATATGTATAAATTATCTATATGGTGAAATATGTTAGATATACACATATCAAAAAAATACAAATTGACATTAATTCAATGATAGAGTTCAATACAAAGAAATATTGATGGCTAGAAATAGTAAAGGAAAATGATTTTTTAATACACTACCAACCAATGAATTAAAATATGGTAGTGTATAAATTCAGTAGGAATTATCATATATTTTTTTCCAAATTTGGATAGATATGGATATTATGTTCATGTATATATTAAATATTTTAATGGGAATTATAAAGGAATGGGATACATCACTATCATTTAAAATTATTGAGAATCCAAATATATAAGAAATGATAAAAAAATTCTCAACATAATAATGAGAACAATCATAAGAAAAAAAATGTTATGAATGATGTGAAATTAGTTAACATCAAAGGTGGTGATGTTTTTAAAAAGCCATGAATGTTATTTTGTGTTCAATATATATATGGGATAAAAAGGTATTTGTAGGATGTTTTTTGTCACAACCCGTCCCAGAGGGGCCTGCGCCATTACTCCCCATACCCGCCTCCAATAGACCAGGGGCTGGTGACTAGCACCAAGTAGGCATATTAATAACATTGGAGGAATTGCATTAGTAACTGTACACATGCAAACATCTCCGAGTGCAAAAATGATGAAATGTAAAAACCACTATGGAACAAAATGCATGAATACACTAAACCCAACCAACAGAGTATGAAGAAATGTAAAGTACTGAAAGTAAACGAGGAATGAATACAAGCCCACCAAAACAAGAGCCCGAAAATTGCCAAGACCAACCAGTAAACACAAAATGTACTGGGACTGCTGCTCAAAGCCATATGACCGCCTCGTTTTGTAGGGAACTAAGAAATATCGGTCTTGTCCTGGTTCACCCTAGACCTTGTCCAAAGGCTTTTCGTCTGCAGAAGACATGACTTGTGCGGGCAAATCCAATGCTTGGGTCAGTATTACAATACTCAGTAGAGGACCCCGAAAACCAAAAATAGTACACAAGGTAAATGTGCAGCTAGATCTGCACATTATATGTATACAGAACATATAGAAAAAGAAACACAAACCAGATATACTCCAAACCCACACCCGTGGACTAGAGACAAATCGCACAACTGCATGCCCCTATTAGGTATTCTGTTCGAAGATTCCGTGATACACTTCTTCCTGGAGAACACATACCACGTGTCATGTAGCTCCGATGACATCCATCGATGAAGTACTATTCGTTAGGAACTATCATGAGAGGTAGTTACACTCATTAAGGAAGACAAACTATTGAGTGGGAAGATTTTGATAGATAGATGCACTCATTTAGGGAGACACACTCTTGAGTGGAAAAGATAATGATACTCATGTGTGGATCACTGCCAAAGCCATGGAGGATACAGATACTCTTCATGATTCACAAGATAGGTGGAGGATAAATGCCTGGTATAGTTGGTCACGTCGATGCCTGACTCTACCTAGGGTCATAAGGTATAAATTATCTCGATCTTGGCCACTCAGATGGATGCCTGACTCTATCACAGAAATTCCTGCTCATGGGATTATACTCTTATAGAAGGAAACGATGCCTAAAAATCTAGGGAATGAGAATAAGGTGCACTAACCCAAAAGAAACATGTCCAAGATACGGTGGACAATAGGACCATGCCAGTTTCCAAAGAGTACAAGGCATGTAGAAAAGTTACAAGCCATGTTGTTTGACCCCGGGTACTGCCTGTGTACAACGGACCGTGTCGTATTGTTGATCATATAGAAAAGTTAGTACATTGTATGTAGTACAATGTACACACCATGTCTGAGTTCATGTGGTCGGCTCCGTGTACGCTGGTCATGTGCATGTACATGATCATCAACTCGTGTACTTCAACACGTGTAATCAGTACCTGGGGTAACTTGTGTTACAAGACTCACCCGGACTGTGATGGAGTACACAGTCATGTACTCCACCCCGTTTCCATGTACCCCTAGATAAACTCCAAGTCTCACATAGCGACCTCTGCCATGCTGCATACACTGTATTCTGAAGCCATGTAGATTATCTCGTTTCTGTGTATTTCCCAAAATACATGCCGAGCATGGAGGAAAGTCCAAAACATCATGTGACCAGGGTCACATGCCGTGTGGTACCTCTATGACCCCTGAAACCCTATCCACCGCTGATAGTACTACATGACTTGTTCTCTGGAAGTACATGTCGTTTATTTTTGAAATTTCCAGATACGCGGACCTACACCGTCGCGCTTCTAATGATGACACATTCGTCGATACAGTCATCCAATCACCATGGAACTCACGGGTTTTGGTCGCCCTGACACCATGAGTATACTTCCATTGTTTTCAGACCACCAATCAGCTCCGAAAACTTGTTTTGATCTTCCCGCTTGAAGAACTCTTGAAGAATGGCCTCTTCTGATTCGAGACGATTCGTCTTCTATCATGGTCTTCACAACTACGTACGGTCATTGTGATATCAGATCTCTGGTTTGGGATCGTTGCATTGCAAGAATGGTGTACAATGATCTGTTTTTCATCGCCCCATGAAGAACGTAAAGTACGTGTGAGAAGGAAAGGGGGATGGAAAACTAATCGATCAAATTTTAGGAACGAACCTCTGGCATCATTTGTAACGGCATTGATCTGACCCCGTTAATAGGCTTAAATGGAGAGAAAATCTATAACAATAATAAACATGGATTAATAACCCATAATCATCCCTATGAAAGCACTCCCTCAAGAATGTATGAATCCAAATATCAACTTGATTGTCGTTGACCTGCGTTCATCGTTTTAAATTCAAAACGGGTAAAGAGAGAAGAAATAATAACCCCAAACTCAACTGGTATCGATCGCTGATGAAGGGTCTATGCTACTATCGTCGTCGAGATCCTCCAACATTGTTTGCATATTGATTCTCAATTTCATTCCATTTTCATTCGTCACTGAGAGTTTGGTCGAATGCTCCACGGATTCTCTAGAGATTTCTCTCAATCGTCACCAACGAGAAAAATTTGATTATCCCAATAAAAAGAGAAATGTATTTTACATCCCATTATGCTACAACATTATTGAGTCAGCGTTGCTATTTCTGAGTCATTATGGCATGACATTAATTACTGAAACACCTGCTTTGTCGTTGTGCTGTAGCGGATATTTCTAAAAATAAGTAAAATAAACATTACGAAATTATTTTATTTTATTTAGCTTAAAACGGCCAAAAATTAACTTTTTCCCTCGACCCGTGCCGGTCGAGGTAAGACCCTTTCATAGGTAAAGTCATCGTCCAAGACGCAACGGTGCGCTCAGATATTTATTCCGAGAAACCATTTGGAATCATCCCCAACCACGCACTAGTTCCGACTCACTTAGCTTAAAAAAAGTTCAAACCACCACTCCGGGCTCACTGGGCCTCGAAATGAAGTGTCTTTTTGCACCATGTATTGTAATAAATTCATATAATACTTAAAAATAATACACAGAAAAATCTGAGACACTACAATTTTCATATTAAAAAATTCAATATGCACCCAAGTTATATAAATATATATACGGATTTGTGGGAAATTTATTATAGGATGTCATCAAGTGGGAAATTACTCATTATGTTTATATATGATTGGTTTCTCACATATTTAATGCAATGAGAGAACATCATAAAATATTTATGCAACTTCTCTGCATTCATATGTGGAGATGGTATGACATTTCCATGAACTTTGTCACATGAGTACCATTGATTCTTAAAAATAATGATGCAATGGGGGTTTTTATTTATTTTCTATGAAAATATATACATTTCCCCTAATAATAAATGATCTTCCTCTCAAGATACCAACTAGGATCTATATTACAAATTCTTCAAGGCAACATCATGAACCCCTTAAAATTTTGTCAAATCATGCTCCCATTTTAAACATTAATTGAGAATAATTATTCATAAGGATCTCGATATAAAGATTTATTTGAGATATCCCTACCATAATCTAGTTGATGGACATGAAAATAAAACTATTTACTAAATGGAAGACTTGTTGTATCTATTGTGAATTTTAATTCATGGAAAGTGTGATCACTATTTATATTTGTTATATTTTAACAATAAAATTACATTATATTAATGTATTCAAATGGAACCGTATGAACCATTATATAAAATGAAACATCATACTCGAACTTTTTTGGATGAAATTGGTGAAATGAAACTTGTAGGACCTAATCATTTTAAAGATTCACCAAAACAATTATAGGTTATTCTGGTTCACATTAATTCTTCATAATGGTGGAAAAGTGTCATATCAGTAATATGTGGAATGATTAAGATTTCCAAATTGGGGATAATGTTTTATTTAATTTATATTCATGGTAGGATGTAATAAGAATTTTATGGAAGGGTAATATGTTTCTAGGTATAGATAAGCCTTTCAAATCATTGACGGAATTAGATTTGTTTCATATCATTGGAATAATCCACCCAAAATCTGAAACATTCATGATGTGTTTAATTTTTTCTTTTTTATTGATGATCATGGTAGAACCAATGAATGTGATCATAAAAAATAAAATATAACTATAAAATGATCATTCTTAATATAAATTAAACATATATATTCTTGACATAAGAGAGGTGGTATTTAGGAATTAATATAAATATCTATTAAAGGTCATTTCGATAAATCAAAAGATTGAAGATGCAACGTGGGAACCAGAGAATGTTATAAAAAACAATCCTTGATTTTTTGGAAGGTGATATCAATGAAACATAATGGAATAATTTTATTTAGGATGTAATAATTTAACACATTTAGGATTAATGACTCAGTTCCTTTTAATTAAATAACTTTTATTGATTGTGATACACACAAAATGATGATTAAATGAAATATCTGAATTAAAATATAATATTAACATTAACATTGTAAAAAAAATTAGGATTGTGGGAATTAATATTAATATAAAACTTATAAAATTATTTATTTCTATTTATTATATATAAAATATTATTCATTTAAAATATAAAGATTTTTTTATTAAATAATTGTTTTTTTTGAAATTTATTGGTTAGTCTTACTTTGTATACAAAATTTAAAATTAAATTTTAAAAATTTAAGAAAATATATTTTATAAAATAAACATACTTTTAAAATATTTGAATCAAAATTATATTGGGGTTATTTTTTATTATTTTAATTAAATGTATCATTTTAATATTAATAGTGAAAATATTAAGTATTAATTAAAAACTATCATTTTATTTAGATTATTTACCAATTAAAATTATTTTTTATTGTCTTAATGTAAAATTAGATCAATAATATAACTATTAATAAAATTTATGTCATTATTATTATTTTTGTATTGAAATTTGAATTGACACATTGTAATATTTCTGATGTATTCTCCTAAAAATATGCTCTCTTATTGTGTCTGTAGGCTTAATTTTAAATTAATATTTTCCAATTATATTAATGAAATTTTGGAAATTTTATTCATTAATTTTAATCATAAAAATATATATTATCTAATAATTTAAAATTAATAAGTAATAAAAGTATTAAAATACATTTACAGTGATTAAGGTAAAAATTGGATTTCTAGGGAGGTAAACAAAAAAATAAGGGCTAAAATGACATAAAATCTTTCCTAAAATATATTGGATTGAAATATTTAATCCCTATAATGTATAATTATTGTTAATAACTAATATTTTATGGGTTTTAAATGTTAAAATCAAGGCAAAAAATTTTGGTATCTGAAAATTACTTGTTCCCCCACCTTACTAATAAAAACCAGAAACTCTCCCCGCTTCATAACACCTTAAAACCATTTCTCATTAAGCAAATTCCAATCCAAATCACATACCAACATCCAAAAATCATAAAATAATCCTTATTTTGGGAATTATTCAATCATATAAGGGAATTTTGTGCAAATATATAATGGTTACTCAAATAAGTTGAAATATTTTTCAATTAGAATTTTTATTTTATTTCTTCCACCACCACCATTAATTCTTATTAGTAAATAATTATTTAACAACCTAAATATAATTTATATTATTATATGTTTTTATGTTAATTTATTTCACTAAAGACATCACCACATTCATCAAAATAATTATTAAAATATGCACTCTTATGTACAGAATAATACATCCCCATGAACCAGTGTCATCTATTTTTACATTACCACCTCTCACTAATGGGTAGGATGATACATAAAAATCATATATATATATATATATATGATATTCAAAAAAATATTATTATATCTATATTGTAATTATATCCAATATAATCTTCTTAATTTACATTCCATAGGGGATACATTAATTTCTCTCATGTGTATGGTAGACTATAACCTTAAAGGTAATGTGATTCATCGATCATTAATGATTTACATGGAAGGTGGTAAAAATAATATTAATTAATATATTTTCTATAAAATAAATAATTATGATATTATGAAATATTTATCATTATTAAAATATAATCTATCAATTTTTCTTTTCGTTTTAATCACATAATGATGATATCATCATTCACCTGTGTGTGGACAGCTGCCTTTATGAAGTGATGTGACATCCTTTTCATCACTACCTCCACATATATGATATATTCAAATTTATTTTTGAAAATAATATGATATTTATGATATTATTATCAATTTAAAAATGAATAAATATTACTTAAATCCTTTAAAAAATGACCATAGAATAAACAAATAATGTTACTCATGCATACATACAGTCAACCATCTCTATGATTTAAATATACTTCATTTTACAAAAAAACATTCAATAATAGTCAAAAGAATAATAATTGATGTATTAATATGATAATTATATCATGGTTATTATTTTGGATATTATTAAACTATATAATATTCCCATGAACCAAAACTTTTTTGAAATAGCAGGAATGAGAGAACAAGGAAATTATTACCCAAAACAGTGAAAATAATGAATGATTATTAATTAATGGTTGATAAGATGTTTTAAATGGATAATATATTATAATTTAAAAATTAATATGTTTCAATTATAATTGAAATTATTATTTAAATCCTTGTTCATGTATTTTCAACCACATTCAACGCAAAGGATGTTTTAGGTAGGGGACATCCTCTCAATTTCATTTCATTATGGTATATTCTATTGTAATGAACCTATTTTATTTTTAATAGAATATATACTATCACAATGATATTTAATATCATTATTCACACATAAATCTTGGAAATTTATGTTTCAATTGGAATTATTTCATCCATTGGATTGAACCTAGTAATTACCATGTGGTAAAATCTTTTCTACAATCTCAAGTTGTTTTTTGATTGTTAACATTACCCTAAACGAATCAATTTATTTTATAAAATATTCCTTGTAAATTACAATTTTATTAATTATCCTTATTATTTTACTATTTATTTTATTATTCTATAAACAATATATCCTTTTTTGATATAGTGTCTAATTTTACATTTGTATGATTAATAAGGGGAATATGGAGTAATTTGTATCCTTTACACAATACTTATATTTGATGATAATAAAAATTGATTCATGTGTTAAATAGATAATTATATATCAAAATAATTATTTGGATAGGAATATATGATTTGGTTTCATTACTTTATATCACCTTATTTCATTGATTTATCTCATGATACAAATCAACAGGCCATATTTTACGGGTTTCTAACTATAGTTGAAACCATATTGATAATTTTTTTTGATGGTAGGGGTATCATATTTTCAGATAGCATTACGTTAAACAATTATGATTTCAATTAATTTAGTCTTCAATTATTATTATTATTATTATCCATGAGTTTTTTTTCACTAATATTCATTCTATGTTGATTTTTATTCTCATTTTTTGATTACATTGAATTTGTTTTTAGTTATTTACCTTGGAAAATTTATTGTTCTGTATCATATAATTATAGTCATGTTATTTAAATATAATGTGTATTTGGTTATTCCACCATATAATTTTTATATTAATATTCATTAATGATATCATCTATTATAAATAACTAATATTGATCATTTGATATCCTTATTGTTTTGTTTCTTCCCCCAGTATATGAAGAAGAATTAATTGAATGTGTTTTCAATGATGAAATTATTGTTCTTTTATAATGTTATATGACTTCTTTACTATTGAAAATAGAAAATGTGTATCCTATATGTATATAGAACTCTGAAAATACTAAAATCATAATTCCTTTGAGATTTGATCCCTAGTATCTATGACAATGTAATTAAGTTGAGACCATCTGTGGGTCATTGGATCCTGCGTATTTACCACCGCCATCATGACCACTCATTTATATAAATATTACTATTCAATTTTACATTATTATTTTTAGAGAACTGATTCTTGTTAATATTTTTTTATTTTTTTGTATTTAATCATATTTAAAATGTGAAAAGTAAATTTTCATCAGGAATGTTTTAATGTAATTTTCAATGTGTTAAAATTAATTAATATATCCAATCCATTTTTATAGTTTTTATCTATTGAGAATAAATTTTAATGAAACCATTATTATTATTTATCTATGTTTTTTAAGATCATTACTTTGTTGGAATAACTAATTTGATACCATTCCTTTTATTGCATCTAATAGTTTATGATTTTATTTATTTGTTGGGGATTGTATTAATATTTTATATTATTATTTTCCATTTTGAATTTTTTAAAATATTTTTCACCTTTCATTTTCAGGATGCAATGGACTTATTTTGATGGGAGAGGAGAGAATTACATCCAATTGATACATTAGTAGCTTTAATGAGATATATTATCATGGGTTTTTGGTCAAGGCCTTAGCCATTAATATATGATGTCTTAGCAAGGGGATTTGATGGTATTATTATAGTGACAAAAATTATGTATTACCTAATTATGAGATTACTTATTGGTGTTCTATATTATTATATGTTTAGTTAAAATATTCATGATTATGTTTCATGATCAGGTGATTATTTATAAGATAATTATTCATCTTTATTTATTTATAAAATATTTTTCTCTTGTAATTGATTTAATGGAATTTTCTTCAATTACTTACCATTAAATATTGATTATAAATTATTTATTAATGATAGATTTAATTTTATTCATACCCTTATTGAACATTATGGCTGAAATAATTCTATTGTTTCCTTTCTATCAGATTCCATGATGTATTTTATGTCTTATAGGCAGTAATGTTCTGAATTAAATTACCATGTTTTCCATGAAAAACTATTTTATATTTTATGATTTGGATATTACTGATATACTAATGTTTGTAAATAGTTTACAAATATTATAAAACTATTCTATAATTTGGTATTTTATTCCTTTAATACATTGTCATTACAATAAATTAACCTTTCATTCAGGCCTATTACAGATTGGGAAATAATTCTTTTTAGTTTTTCATGGAAAACCCTCTATATTTAATAATATAATATTTCATTGATAAAATTGATTATATATCCCAAACATATTTTAGTAATCAATACTATGAAAACATACTTATGATTTGTATGAAAAAATTAGGTAAAAATAAATATAAGAAATATAGGAAATATTTTTGCCTTATAAGACTTTGATATATGTTAAGATATATTTTAATTATGATTTTCTCAGATGATGTGGGATACCAAGGCCTGATAAGACAGAAAGTAATTTCATAAAAATAAAATAATATTTTTTATATAACATGGACATGAATTCTCAAAAATAATAGGATATCTCTTGAATGATGGCTAAGAAAAAAAACATAAGACCCCATTCCAATTACAAGTATTGAGTTTGACATGGTAGTTTCCTAATGATGGTCCTAGAAGGACCTCTAGTAGAGGAAGAAATTGTAGGGTGCATTTAATTAAAATAAATAAATAAATAATTTTTTTGAATTAAATTACCTACAAGTTTTTTCCCTACATGAATAAATTTATATGGAGAATTTATTGAGTTATTCTCTGAACGTGGTGATTTTTTAGAGGAGTTTCCATTCACCACCATTGATAGATTGAGATTGGATGATGACCAGAAACTATATCAAGGTGAATATAGGTGCATCAAACCCAACAGGTCTCCTCCATTATTGGAAACAAAATTCTTCACCAAAAATGATCCATTATCAATGTAGGTCATTATTTTTTGGATATTTACACATTTTGATTTAATAAAAAATTTCTTACTTAATTTCTTTGAAATATGATATTTTCAAACCTTTTATTATACCCAAAAAAAATTGACTTAATTTTTCATCTCATGAATAAATGTTTCTCACCACATATTTCTTCAATTGTAATTTTTGGACAATAATTCATAGAAATGATATTCATATAATATTTTATGATTCTTTTCCATCATCATTCATCATATTCACCTCTATTTGTCTATGGGGACACCATTCAATGATGACAGGGGGTTCGATAATGATCAAAATAACGATTTTTCAATTGATTCACATGTGATGAATGAATTGGTGAATTAAGTATTAACCATAGATTATAATGTTTTGAAATTATAGATTAAGTTATATAGGATATGAAAAAGTTATTTCAATGACCCTAGATATACATCGACTACATGTTTGACTCATGAGGGAGAACATGATTCTAATTTATGAAAAAAGGTGGGATCAAATCGATGGTAGAAGAGCATTTACAAAAATTTGGGTTTTCACATAGGTGTGAATGTATAAGGAAATAGTGATTCTTAGATCCATATTATAGATAAGTAATTCTATGAAAAAACATACTACACACCATGTATTCTAAAGAACACCGATCATATTGACCCATAACAATGGTGGATAGCATTTTGGCCAGGTTAAATATCACATAAATTCTCGGAAATCCAAATAATATATGAATTACTGTTGGAGGGAAGGAATTAACTATATAAGTAAATAGAAACATGCATGTATAGACACACCCACTATGTATAGTTACATGGATAGGACCACATGCACGACTTGACGAACATGTATAGGGGATCATATATGGGCCACATGTGGCCGATAAATGCTATTTAGTTTCCATACACATCGAGTATAACTACAAGTCATAGTAGCCTAGTACTGGAAATGAAATGTCCATGAAGTGGAGTTGGACCACAAATTGTGTGAACCTCGTATATTCCATGTAGTTGCCTCTACAACTTCTACTTCTTGTAACACCGTCAGCTGGACTCCATTTTTGGACAATGATTAGCCTATCTTGAGTTTTATCAATTATAACATGAAGGTGGAAGTAAAAGTTTATTTTTAGATATGAGTTAATATGTTCAAATAATGTTTCTTAATTAGGTGATTCAAGATGAAGAAAATAATCAGGCATGACGACTAGGGAGTGGTACCTCTCCGACAATACAGTGTGAGTCCTCAACATAATTAATGGTACCCACATATGTAATACCCCAACCCTAGAATCTCAGATCTGGTGCCTTATTTTATTATATAGGAATATATAAAAACTTCAAACCCCAAGGGAATTAATAGTTGAATAGTTTTTTAAAACCATATTTTATACCTGATTCCCAAAATAAATAGGGGAAAATTAGAAACATGATACAAAATAAAATTCAATAAATTGCATCCTTGATACACTGTAAAATGAATATTCTTTACACACCAGGAACGAAAACATAATAAGCATAATTTTAAATACATAATAATGGCATTTTATATAGATTAAATAAATAATAAATGAGATTAAATCAACATGGAATGGTAAATAAGATAAGACAAATTTTAGAAAAATAACTAGACAATGAAATATTAATATAGATAGGTAAAAAACTAAAAAACATTCAATAAAGTAAATAAAAAAAGAATAGGATCCATCCAAAGATATGTTAATAAGATAATATTGTGGATGAATGATAATTGAATCTAAATGGGGAAAAATTTAATTATTGGATTCAATGTTTCCTCGGATCAAGTTTCCTTTACTATTAATATTTATTCTCAATACATTTTATACTACTCTGATTTGGAAAATTGATTCTTCTCATGAGACTACTGATGCCACTAGTGGGTATCTACAATCAGGCCCACAGATTTCAAACATGTCTAAATAATAATTTTTATATAAAATAATTCAATTAAATATTGAAAAAAATCCAGAATCAATTTTCTGTATTGAAGAAAATTTGTGTATTTATAAATAATATCAATGAAAATTAAATTACTCTCAATGTGAAGACCATATGTAAAATGATATATATTGTAGGAAATAATATTATCCCTCACATAATAGTATCTATATCTATGAAAAATATAGTATACAATAAAATTGATATTAAGAACGTAATTGTTCCACTAGAATGTTAACAATCACAAGATAAATTAATATTGAAAAGGTAATCATTAAACATATCCTGGAGGAAAATAATCTTTAAACATTCAATAATTTCGCATACCACATTGAAACAATTGAATCATAATTCCCATGAAGAACTAAAGTTAAATTAATGTATTTGATACCATTTAGATATAGGTATTCATTATATAATATATCATAAGGGGAATTATATACACTACACATAAGAAGAAAGTGGTGAATATAAATTAATCTAAAAGATATAAAAAATTAAATGAGATTACCTTATCATTAGTCTAACATTTCACACATTATTTATCATTTTAAAAAATATACTTATGTTAAATATTTACAATATTAAAAGAATTTTTAATATTAATCCTTAATTTCAATTTACTTATTATAATTTTGTAAACAACTACTTAAAAAACTTTTTTTACGTTAGGTGTTTAGAAAATATTTGGTTTTGGTTTCAAGAATTACATAGGTAGGTCCAATGTGGTCAAGGGTGTACTTATATAATCAAATATATAATAATAATTATTATATAATAATAAAATTTTTATTAACTTATTTATTTATGTCCAATAATAAAATATGGTTATGAAAAATTTCCCAAATATTCCATCATGGAGATGATAGCATGTATGTACAATTGATTAGTGATTACAATTTTAAATAAACTTTGTGGAAGTAACATTAAATATTTAAATAATTATTATTATATTATAAATAAAAATTTATTTCATATTTTATTCTTCTATACATAATTTTTGTGATTTAAAATGAATCACATCATGTCAAGGAGGTGGTTTTCCATGCATCCATGACCGTCGTTATAACATTTTAATGTGTGAAATGGGTAAAAAAGTAAATGATATACAATATTTTAAAAAAAATTTATAATTTGATGAATATCATATATATTTCATTTACATTACCTAATTTTAATTAAAACCACCCTTTATAAATTTCATGTATCGCATGAACGAATCATATAACTAGGGGGAGGTGGTAGTCTACATATCCGTAAATGATGATATCATATTCCCAAAAAATAAAAAATATAATGGTATGTCCATTGTAAAATTGTCAGAATCATAAATAAATTATAAATATCATATATATAATATATAAAAATTGCGGATATCATAATTCCTCACTATGAATGTTGGTGAAGGGAAAAGTGCACCATCATTGTTTCGCGATGCAGTAGTTCATCGTACTCGAATCGAATGTTTTCTACCTATTATATGGACGTGTGTGGGATTATAATTATAAACCATAGAATTAAATCAATTCATAATATATTATATTCTTTTATTATTTTATAAACAATGATTAATAATATTTTAGGGGTGTATAATTAAAATAAAACAAAGAGCATAGGGAATGAAGTTACCTCTTTTTCAGGTAACTCCTTTTGGTTTACAGTAACGACATACCTTGGTTTTCATTATTCAAAAGGTAATGATTCTATGATGAGGGTATGGATGATGTGGATCGATTTCTGTACATTTTGTTTGATTCAATGTTTCTTGGGGGGGTGTGTGGTAGTGGGAAGGGTGATTTCTTTTTTATATTGGAGGAGGAGTTTCATTCTTGTTAATTTTTAAAAAGGGAATTTTACCAAAATGTTTCTTATAAATAGTATATAAAATTAAGGGATGAATTCCATAAAATGGATTATTGTGATGATATATTTCAATACTACATCATTTTTACATGTTTCAAGGTCATTTTGATACAAATGATTAAGGATTATTACTTTATTAAAGTAATTTTACTTTAAACCACTGTACGTAATTATAATTACTTTCAAAAAATGTTTGGGTAAAAACTATTATAACCATATTTGAAATTATAAATAATTTTGATTCCAAATAAAGAATCAGTATTTTATTTTTAATAATTTAATATTTTGATTTTAATTTGAAATTAATCCTCCAAATGGGTAGACAATGTGAGTTTGTATTGTAAAAATATTAAAATGTTAGGTATCTTTTTATATCCAATTTCAATATGAACTTGATTTTGATGACCTAATTTTTTTTAACATGTATAAAATTAATATAATTAATCATTAAAATAAATAAAATTAAAATTAATGTTTATTAGTAAATTAGACAACAATGTAATTTTTAATTTAAATTCAATATTTCACATTATTCATCAATCAAATAAAACTTCACAGAAAAAAAAAATTCGCATTAAGATAATTTTTTTCTTCCGATTTCAAATTATAATATTATTTTGAAATATAAAATCAATTAAAATTTTATACATTGTATTTAAAATAGATTCTCCATCAAAAGGTGGTAAAACTACTTTTAATAAAATATATTGGTTTATTCATTAAATTGATATTGATTTAATATTCTACCTATAAAAACAATTTGAAAAATATATTATATATCGGATTGAATATAATATATATATATATATATATATTATTAATATCTCTAAATAATTGTAATTAATTTAATTTATTATTATAAAAAAGTTTTTGGTTATAATAATTGTCTTCTATAAGAATATTCTCTTCAAAATCAATTAGTTCATATATTCATTTATAATTAATTTGTAGACTATGAATTAATCTATTTATTTTTAAAAGACATTAAATCATATTAAGTAATATCGCATTACCTTTTTGTTTGTATAATATTATATTATGTAATATTATCTTAATAATATTTTGTTGTTTGGTAAAAAATGATCATGTCTATAACACAAACTACCAAAAGAAGTCATTCTACCATTCCACGATAGTTAACTTATTGTTTCATTCATTAAAATCTATGGAATTTAAAATATTTACTATATAATTATGTATTGTAATGTTATATTTCATTCTAACCTTAGTGTTTCATGTTATACATGCTATTAAATAAAACATTCTTACTTTTGAATTTTATGGTGTTACATTCTCCCCACCTTAATTATAATGCATCCTCACAATTTAAATTCAGTCATGGAAATCAAAGGTAATTATATTTGAAAATAATCTCTTCTTGAAAAACAGACATCATGTATAGGGTTAATAACATGTCGTCTTTTTAAAATAAAATATAATGTATAATAGTCACATAAATAGGTTCACAAGTAAGAGATCTTAAGTGGTATATTAAAACATTGAAACATAAGACAACTTTATTAATCATGTTCTAATATAAATTGATAGATAACATATTCAATTTAATTTACATAAACACAAATTTTTATACAATTGTTATGAAATGTTCATCTTCATTAATATAATGCAAAATATTGAAAATTGGTTATTAAATTTGTGTAAATATCAATTTTCCTAGTGTTGAATAATTTTTTTCTATATTTGAATATACTGAAATATAGTTACTTGGTACATTTTTATTTCAAAATCACAATCTTGTACATTAGATGTTCGTTGAATTATTTCTTTTTAATTTCATAGCATAGGTAACATCACATGGTTTATTAATATGTTAATATTTGAAACATCCTTCAAATATTTACATAATCCATTTCATAAATTCGTAATGTTTACAAATGATTATGATCCAACACCATAGAATGATTTGAAAGGTAGTTATTAGAAACCAATTTACATTATCCCAACCAATCATCTCATGTTAAAAACATCATTATTTATACATTAGAAACATGTATCATTCCCTAAAACTTTTGTTCGCAAAAAATATTAAACTTTCTACTGCTCATAATTCATAGTATCAATCAAAAAGTGATATCAAATCCTTACTGAATTTGTACAATAGCAAAATCCATACAAATTTCATAAATCATGTGATGAAAAAATACAAAACAAATCGAATTTTTAAATATATTTTATAGATCAATATATATAATTATATTAATAATTTCACATTGGTTGTTTCAATAACATATGCTTAACCTTGATCCCATAAATTATTATGAGGTACATTCCCTTAATGTTTGGTGAATTTTTTTTCATAGTTCCCCATATAATTTCAGTTTTAATACTGAATATTATCCTTTTCATAATTCCCTCTATATTCATTAGCATGGTGACCCTAATCTACAAACTTATAATAAAATCCCATTCCATTCAATCATTTACCAGGGGGATTATTTCCAATGATATCACATGGGGGGAAATACATATCTCCCTTATTTACATTATATTTTATTTTCTCTTAATTTATCTTCTTATCTTTATTCCCATTTAATCAATATGAATTAGACAATTATTTATCTGTCTTGATAATGCATTAAACAATTTCATTATACTAAGATCAGTTTTAAGACATCGTCCCCCATTGTATAATTTTTTTATGTATTTTAATAAATAATCAATCATACATTCATTGTAGAATATGAAATCTGTAGCATATATTGAAATCATAGTAATGATAGATTCATTCTCAAAACAATCTCTTCCTCAATTTTATTGAAACAAATAAACTATCTCTTCATATCTATTTGATGCTCACGATGGAAGTATTTATCATATTATGTCTCTTATAGATCATTATTCCATGTGTTTTATTTCATCTCTCTCCATAGTATTATCTATCAAGGGCCACCATAAATCTACATCACTATTGACACGACACACTACTATTTTAACATTTTCCATTTCACCACATCCTTGTTCTGTGAATATATTTTCCATTTACATAATCCATTAATCATCCACTATTGGATTAGTAGTCCCACTAAATGATGGGGGCCTCTATCGGATAAAGATATCCAAAATAAAATAATATCATTGTGCATGAGGTTTCACCATTCGGTAAAGATCGTGTGTCATTATATAATTAAGATTCCCTAATATTTCCATAACATTTTATTTTCCAATTCCACAGGTATTATTTTCCTTAGTAGGGTAATCTTTACATTTTCAAAGTGTACTGATGTTATTATTCCTTTAAATCACCGTTTCTATGTAAGGTAATGTACTAAATTATATCATAAAACTATATAACATTAGGTATAATATCAAAACAATTTAAACACTTATCATATATTTATATTTTTACTATATAAAATCTAAAAATAATATACATGGTTCATTTGAGGATATATTTAATTGCATAGAATTATAATGGTTTGAAATTAAAATTTAAATGAAAATATATTTATCCATTAAGAGTGTCAAAATATGTCTACATTAAGCTGTATTTTCATGTACTATATTTTTTCTACTTAATATCAACACACTATTTTGGTGTTGTTCTAGCTAGTTAGATCTATTCCAGAACTACATCGACATGTAGTAGATAAACATATGTGTCTTATTTAGAATTAAAAAAATAGTATATATCTTAAAAAAATCTAGCATGTTATTAAATTCTTATCCTAAAATCTATTATAGTTTTACGTTCTATAATATGTGTTTCCTAAATCGAGTTTCCAATGATTCTCTTAAACCTACTCTAATACCTATATTAATTCCCTGGCCCCAAATGCCTGGATTCAGTCCATTATTTTATTACTTTGGCACATATATAAGATTCATAACCCAAGGGGTGAGAGTGTTAGCATTTCATTGAAACTAAATTAAATATTTGGTACCCAAAATACACTGTGAAAAGAAAATAAAAACATTACACCTTATAATATTAAATAAACAATGTCCCTAAAACACATTCAAGGAATATTATAGAAAACATGATGAAATGAATCCTAATAATGATGATATCAAATTCTCATTATGGGTATGTTAAGTGGAATAAATTATGAAATTATGAATGAAAATTAACATTGTATTGTAAATAACTGATAAAAATCTACAGTAAAAAATATATTTGAAGCAATATTAATAGGTTAAGGTAATAAAATAAAAAAATATCATTCAATCAAATAAATATGAATAGAATGAAACCATTGATATGTTAAAAAAATTGTCATTTATGAATCATAACTAAATTTTAATGATGAAATTTTTTAATTATTGGAATCCACGTTTCATACGCACATGTTACCTTTACCATAAATATATATATATAAATATATATATTCCCAAGATATTTTAAACTATTCTTATTTTCCCAAATGATTCGAATCATGAGTCTATTGATGCATCAGCGAGCTATCTATAACTGAGCCCAACCCTTGTCATAGATATCCAATGAATTCTTCATATATCGAATAACCGATTTAAATAATGAACAACGTACCTTACCAAATATCAGTATTGAATAAAACATACATATTTATCAATAATTCCCCAGTTAATCAAATGACTATCAAAGTGCACAACATACATAAAATGGTATAATGTTTAGTAAATAATGAAATCAATTTCATGAGAATAATGATATTTAAAATAAATTTAATTTACCATAAAAATGATCATATGAAGGATATGTTTTTACAATAATGTTAACAATCACAAAAGGAATTTAGAATGAAAAGTTAATCATTAAACAGATTTTTATGGAATATAATATTTAAACATTCCATAGTGTCCCATTCACCATTGAAACATTTAAATTATATTTACCTTTAAGGAAAAAATTATATTAATTTTTTTGATACTATGAAGATAGAATAGTTAATTATATAATATATCAAATAGGATAGTAGATACACCTCACCAAAAAAGTAAGTGTTCCATTTGAAATTTATGTCACATATGTAAAAACTTTGTTGAAAATAATAAACCATGATTCAGAATTCTCATGTGTGTATTTATCTTCATGAAAAATAAAATAATCACATTTATTTATTTCATAAGACCCTTTTCAAAATTATCATTACTTTTATTTTAATTATTGTAATGTTTCAAAAAACTACATAAGCAATTATGTTTATATCAGGAATTTTGACCATAATTTTTTATGTGTCAAAAATGACATTACTATGTCAAAAATGGACAAATGGATCATTATAAATATGTATGCAGAATAATAATCATGAAATAATCATTATATTTATTAATCAATTATAAATTTAATACCAATCATGGATAATGTTTAGGATAATTGAGCAGGTTTACAATTATGTAGATGGGATGTTGTACATATGCACGAGTAACCATCCACTTTTTCAATGATAGTTATTGAAATAAGATATGTAACATTATATAATTCAATAATTGTCTTTAAATCCATTATTTATACATTCCATGTATCTTCTTAATGAATCATATCGCTTTGATGAGGTGGTTGTTAACACTACCAAAAATAATGTTATCAAATTCCAACAAAATTGAAAGGATAAATTTATGTAATTTATAACAATTTAAAATGAATAAATAAATTATTAAATAATATATAAAATATATAAATATTGATTCCATCATAATTCCCAATCATGAATGTATTAAAAGGTAAATGAACAATCATAATTTTGCAACACGGTTGTTCACCATACCTGAACGGTATATTCATTACCCATTAGATTTATGTTCCTGTTATTGTAGGTATAAACCATATACAGAAAACATAATATTGTATTTAGGATACTAAATATATTATTAAACAATTAATATTAATTTTTTTGAGGGTGGAGAATTAAAATAAAACAAAGAGCTTACTAGAGGAAGTTACCTCTTTTTTGGGTAACTCCTTTTGGTTTTCACAATAGAGATTCCATGGCAAGTTTTATGAAAATAATTAATGATTCTAGTGTGACATGAGGGATTCTAGGGATATATTTGATAGATATTTGTCAATAATAGATAATATTAAGAGGTATTAAAAATTACGAGGGGCAAGTTTCATTTTATACTTGTGGAGGAGTGTCGTTCGTTTAAATGATAGGAAAGGAAATTCCACACATATGTTTTCAAAATTAAAATTTCCACCAATAATAGTATACAATTAATAATTTGGATTATTGTGAATATATATAGACATACATGTATTTTATACTTATTTTTAGATCATTTTATGATTTATGATTATGGTTATGTGTTTTGTTAAGATAATTTTCTTCTTAATCATGTAATATTTTTATTACTTTAACAACTATTGTTGTTCAGAATTATAAGTTAAGAATATTACGAATTATAAATTAGGATGATTCAAATATGAAATTAGTTTTTCCAAATTATAATCACATATGAAGGAAATATTAATTTAATATTAATCACATAGAGGGGTTGACAATGTGGGTAATTTAAAACAAAATGTTCAAAATATTTCTAATCATTTATATCCAATTTCATAGTGAACTTTATTATTATTACCGAAATTTGATTAAATTACATATAATTTATATAATTTATCATTATAACTAATACTAAATTTTATTTAACCATATAAATAATTATGACAAAAATATTAGTTTTGAATTAAAATTCAATATTTTTTACTATTCATCACAACATAAAACTACCCCGAAAGTACCAAAACATTATTCTATGATAACATCCGTTATCAACAAAAAAATTTATTTTGACATATAATATAAATGAAAGTTACAAAAATATAATTTATAATTGGTTCCCTATTAAATGGTGGTAAAACTAATATTTTTAAAATATTGGTCTTATAAATAAAATTTTGTTTGTTATTATATTATTACAATCAAATCTATTTGAATAATATCAAAAAAATTCATTGAATACCAAATATATATTATAGTAATATCAGTCACTACTTTTAATTAATTTAATTTAATATTTTTGATTAAATATTATGGAAAAAATAGTTTTCTAAAAAAATTCCCTTTATATTTAAATGGATCTTATATTCATTTCAAATTAAATTGTTTCAAATTAATTAAACCAGACTTTTTCATGATTTATGTAATACATTACATTACAAGAAAAATCTAGATTTTAATATATTCTATTAAATAATAATATGTTGTTATTTAGTAAAATATACTCTTGAGTGAAATAAAAACTAGTGAAGAATGTAGTTCTAGCAGATATTGCAACATAACCTAGTGTTGTTTGCATTGAAAGAAAATTAGTATTATATATTAAATACTTCATAACGTCTCGGTATTTTATATTCCTTTCTAAATATGATGATTTATATCATATACAATATTAAATATAATTATTTTTCTTTTTCATTTTAGGTTTTTACACCATGACTGACTGGGGAGTGATTCCTCTATCGACCTATTGAGGTGGACCCCCTGATGAATTTGGTAGTGGATCCTCTATCCCTTTATGGATTTGTTCCCCTCGGACCGACTAGGGTGTGGTTATTCTATATATATATGGAATGGTACCCCTAGTAGACTAGGTTGTGGTCCACTTCAAACTGAGTGGTATCAACCCTTATATAGTACGACATGTGTCCTATATCTAAACACTAAATGGTACCCCCCAAACGAGATATGGTGTGGGTCCAATTTCTACTTACTGATTGGTACCCCCTAACGGACATGGTAGTGTGTCCTATATCCATTTACTAAGTAGTACCCCATGAATAAAAAAGTTGTGGGTACACCTCTTAAAGATAATTCCCCCATGATAGTGAGTCATACTTGCAAGTTTTTGGTCCTCCACACTATTATATATATGAATAAACACATGAGAGAAGAGGAATTGATGATAGACCTTTGGATCTATAGCCATACTATTTTCCTGGGATAGAATGTGATATAAAAAGATCCATTCTATCTGATCAAGGATTTATTTATGAGTATATATATATATAATTTTTTCCTCTAAATTTTGGGGTTTATTTGAATTCTTCTGTCATGTCTCCTACTACTCCCCTTGATTTTATTTAGGAATCCAACTCAATATGTATATACACTCACCTTCATGGGATTTTCCAAAATTTTTCTTACCTTATTAAGACATCATATAGATATAATGTTATTTTATAGGATAATATGGATTCTCAGGTTCATTTTACGATATATATTAGTTGGGGAGTGGATACCAAGATCTAGGCTCTCTCAGCATTTAATTTCTCCGTACTATTAGGCAAGGAAATTAGTTTTAGCTGGGCATGTATTTATCTATATTTCATTTGAATTTCATTGTACCACTCTATTTTAATTCACTATATGTTATAAAATTCATTGTTTATACTATATAATTTTATTGATTTTCTTATTGTTGATATTCACATATGCATTGATTTGATTGGATTTATTCCTAAAAGTGAATTAGGAAAACGACTCTAATTGTTTTATGGATTTTGTTCACTTTCATGAGCATCTAACCTATTGAGGTAGGATTTGGGATGATGAGACATGACCTTCCATTTTCCAGGCATGCCTTAGTTATTCATGACATGATAGATTGGAAATGTAGGTTTTCCAACCTTAAGACAATATCTAGAGTTATGTCACCTTCTGAGGTTTGGTTGGAAACATAGCTCAACTGTATTAATGTGTCTCAAGTGAATATTTTAAGATTGGGAAATGATATTTGGTGCGGTAAAAGACTTATCAAGCCTCCAAGACCCTAAATATAAGGAAATTTTTTTCATACATGATTTTTAAAAAATTTAAATGATAAAACCATAGTAATGTTACACAAATGGGATTCAAAATATTAGTGTCTTGTAAAAATTAGCTCTATAAAAAATGTGCAAAATAATGAATACATATTATTTAATTCCATCGTCTCTAGATTATTAATGGCACATGTTTTCTCTATAGTAGTAGTATTTGTAACATCCCAGGTAAATAAATAATAAGCTATTTTTATATTTATTAATATTTGGGAATTAAATATTAATTTGACATTAACGGGTATACTATGCTAGATGGTGTATCCAACATCCAAAAAACTGGTTTCTCTGATATCTCATGTTCTGCGCAATGAAGAGTCATACTGAAAAAATATAATAATATAATATTATTTTAAATGGTAGTTAACACCTAACCATTGTTTAACACCCATGATTTCATAGTACGTTATCTCTTTAAAGTAATTTAATAGATTGCACTACACGCAACACCGAGTTTGAGCGAACCACGACTTACCAAATAAATGATAAAAAAGTTTTTATGAATATCATTACCTATTTTTTGAATACTCCATATAATTTTAACATCCATATTATGTGTTTCTTAGAAATAATAAAATAATAAATTCAATTTTTCAGATAAAAGAGGTATTTTTCAAAAAATGCAACTTTACTGACTGTTAATGGAGAACCATTTTTAAATCCAATATTTTACAATTTTATATTCTCAATTAGACCAAATAAACATCTTCTATAGAATAAGGACAAATAAATATAACTTGGAAATTTTTTTGGTGTTTGTATGATAACATTTATATTTTGATAAAACGTGAAAATATTAAATTTTAATTGAAAAAATAATTTATAATCAAAATAATTTATTGTATTAAATTATAAATTTGAATGGTTTTTATGTATAAATAGATTATATTCTTATCATTTAACCAATTAATTTCAATTAAATGTAATTTAAATTTAATATGGGCATAAACAGATATTAATCTTTTAAATGTTTTTACTTCTAAATAACATGCTTCCTGGTTTTGACAATGGGAATTAATTTTAAATTAATTAATTCAACTTCTAGGTTTTTAATATTTTAAAATATATATAATGTTTGAATTTAGAATTTCAAAATTAGATTAGGGTGAATTATGGTCATTTTTTCAAAACATTCAATTTTTTATCAATAGTGAAAAACACTTCATTATTGTTTAAAACTGACGTTTTTTTAAATATTTATTAACTTTATATAAATTTATTTTAATGTAAAAATAGATAAATAATAACAATAATAGTATAATATAATTAATTATATTTGTTTTGTTATATGATAAGATGTATAAAATTTATTTTAATTTTTTTACGTCTTTCACCCTCCTTCTAGGTACATTTGAAAATTTTCATCAAATGTAATTTTACTGCTTTTGTGAATTGAATTTCAAAAATCTGAGAGTCATGTTTGACATCAGAGACATTTGGTTCAATGGGATGAAAATAATTGTTGGTGAATAGAAACCATTAAATTTTATTAACAACGGTTAAAAGTAAATAGTGTAATTAAAGGTAAATATAATAATATAATTACCATAACACATTTCATAATTATATTGGATAAGTTTATTTCAACCCAAATAATCCTTAGAAATAAATATTATCTGCTTGGTGAACTAGGATTATATTAGGTTTTTTATTGTTATTTTATTTAAAGAAGAGTAAAAAGTGTTAAATTTAATGTTTAATTACTAAACCATTTTCAATATAGGGTTATACATAAGATAAGTTAGAATATTAATAATAATTAGAAATATAAAAGTTTTTCCAACATCATGGTCGTTTATTTATAATTTTAGATGTTATATAATTATATTTATTTAGGACACAATTTTGATGTTGCAATTACCTTATTAATGAAAGATTAAAATAATTAATATTAGAAATATCTAAATAAATGTAAACCGAGACTTTTGATGACATCCATGATTTTTATATGTTAATATGAAATTTTATGATTTATTTTATTTATTTTATTTTAATAAATAAATTTTTAATGACTTTCACAAAAACCAAATACCAAATAGTGTCAAATTTGACAAAAATCTGTATATAAAACTAATATTATATTATAAATTGATATAATAATCCAAATAATATAAAGTTCTATCAATGTACTTATATAATGATATATATTTGATTAATGAACCACTTGAGGTTCTCTTGTCATTTCACAGTATCTTTGTTAACAATTTAATATAAAAATACAAGAAGACATGATAACAGTTAAACTATTTAACTAAAAGTTAAATATAAATTATAAGGTTAATATGGTGACATAAACATGTCTAAAACCTACAGGTTGAGAGGATTAGACCCAGACCCACATTATATTCTAAATAATAAATTTGAAGTAATTATATAATGAAAATTATTTTATAATATAATAATATTTCAATCTTTTCCTAATGTGACCCCACCTTATTGATAAAAGGGTGCTTCCCCTTATCTTAAATTCACACCTCCAAAGCCATTTGGCTTGGCCAAAACCTACCCAAAAATCCCTCCAACTATACCTATATCAACCTATATTACATACATTAATCAGAATCCAACCTAAGGATCCCTCTTGGTCAAATCAAAAGGAAGAAGCAAAAGAATAGGTAATTACATCATCACCTCTTTCAAAGTTATTTTCTTCTTCTTCTTCCCCATTATTTATTGTTTCCGTACTAAAATAATAAATCCATTACCTTATACATAATTCTATGTTTTGATAAATATCATACAAACATATTTATTATTCTATCCATCCTATGAATGACAGATACACCATATGTGCGTAAATACGAATTATCATCTCCATGTCATGGTGTAGTTTTTCATTCAATAGTTCATTATTTGGATAGGTATAAAAATGATTATAATTGATATATATAATAAAAATAACATTTTAATGATTCATTATATATAATATACCATCCAATTACAAACTATTTTACCATCAATATAATGATATCATCGCTTTTGCGTACATATGGATTACCATCTCCACGACGCGATAAGATTCATGTACACCATTCAAATGATGATTATAAATATATAATATTAACAAGAATGTAATAAATGACATCATAATTCTACTATATATATATATATATATGTTTACATATATCCCAATAAATTACTTATGTTCAGTACAATATGAAAATGAAAATAGTGTTTATGCGTATGTATGACCTACCATCTCCATAAACGGTGTTTTCTATTTCAAATATAAATATATATTACATACATATATACTGAATATATATGATACAAAAATAATTTTAATATATTTTGGAATCAACTAAATCATGATATAAATTATATGATCTAAAAAAACAAGTTAGAACACATATGAAAAAGACTGTGATTATTACCCGAAATGTTATTTTAACATAGAAATTATTATTAAATGGGTAATATAAATCCAAAAATAAATCAAGTATGATATAATATATATGAATATGGTTCTGTTTTCATTTAATAACACACTATGGTTATTATATAAGATGTAACATTTACCCTCAAACAAATTATAGTACAAGGTAATGGTTAATTATTCAATCTTATTATTATCTAAGCTTGTTTTTCTATAAGAATTATCTGGGACATTTTTATCATCCATGTCCATGTTTCATTAAAAAAATAAAAATAAATATTTTATGTTTTTTTGAAGGGAATAATTATCAAGATCATCATTCTTAAATGTTTTAATTAATTATTTTTCTAAATATTTTTAATCAACATCCATGTTTTAAAACTGATTTTAAGGATAAATTTATATGGACATGAATGTTTTAAAATGTTAATTTCATTCAATAGATTCAAAGTGGTATGTGAAACTTTGATTCAATAATCTATTTTAAATTATTTAATTTATAAATTCATGAAATTTAAATTATTTCACAAAAAGTAATATTTCTCTCAAAAATGATTACTCCTCATTTTCAATTAGTCAACTTTCATTACAAGATATTATTGTTGATTGAGGTTGATTAATTATAATAAAATCTTCCATACTGTATTGAATGATTTATGGTATGTTTGACTGTGGATGTCCTATTGTTATACAATTCATGGTTTATGGTTAATGTATTTACATTTCTAATGATATTTTTAATATGAATGTTTATGTTATGTTTCCTCATTTTCTATGAGCATTTCATTGGACTTAGAAAGTGATTGGTGGAACCCGCTATAGCTGCTCAATACATCGGTAGGTCTCATGGGACAAACTACTGTCTTGGAATAAGGACTTGAAAAATAATTTTAGTCTTGCCACAAGGCCTTTACGATGTGGTTATGATGTCCAACATTATGCATTCCCTCGTTGTAAAATTAGTTTTTACATATGATTATTAGACAACATAAATATCCAGGTGCATGTTTATATGGTAATGTATGGTTTATTTTTTCCATATCATGTTCAAATATAGGTTTAAAAGGGTATTGTTTTTATTACACATATGGTCTTAAAATTTTATTACTTCCGCTAAATTATTTACCCTTTCTGAGCATCTATGATCACCCATTTCTTATGTTTTATTTCACCCACATTCCAAGAAGTGTATTGTCATTGATATATAGGGTTAAGATAGTGGAATAATGGACTTATTAACAGATTATTTATGTTGGGTTTTATGTTTTAATATGTAATGTATCGTTTATGTATGTAATCAATTTCCCAAAATGCTAAAACAATTAGTTCATCAGGAATATAATCTTGGTAATCATAAAAATTTATTAAAATAATGCATTGGCTCCAGGATTCTGGGGTAGGGGCATTATAGATGGTATTAGGGGAATTTTAAAAACTACCTTGGAAATAGAATTATATAATCTCTGATTAGGAAATTTTACCCAAATATAGAATTCTACCATTAGTATATAAGAACATCCTAGAATATTGGTAATGTACAGATTTTTTGAATTTTCCAAGAAATATATCTCTGTCTGGATATGAGAAGGTAGAGGGGGCACATTCACAAATGTACATAGGAGTGAACACTCTAACAAGGAGTTTCAGTCTTAACTCGAGGTATCCTGGTACACAACAATGGGCCTCACTGCACTCTTGGTTATGACACACTCGGGGGATATGATTATGATAGTTCACATTTTCATTACAGACCATTATGAAGGATTTATGCGTAAATATGTCAGCGACGTAACCATTTTTATGATTATGATACTCGATGTGTGAAAACTTTTAATTAATGTTGATAATTTCTCTAGTTTTCAAATTATACATTATGATGCGATATAACCTAATGTATTTCATTATTTAGAAATGGCGCTGAGTAGAAGGAACGAGAACTCAAAAAATACGCATGATCCAAAATGTAAGAAGGATCCTATCTATCGTGGTCATAACCCAACATTTTGTAGGGAAATAGAATCCCATGTATTCTCATCATATGAAGAAATAGAAAAAAAAATTAATAAGAAAAGTAAAAAATTATCTGAGTTGTATGAATTTAAATAGAATCTATAGAAGAAGGTAATGGTAGGGGAAAATATGAATAAATGGAAGAATGCAAAGAATGATTTTCCCATATGTGATAACTGTGGAAAGAATCCCCTTGGGAAGTTCTTGAAATGAATTGGAGATTGTTATAAGTGTGGAGAAAAAGGACAACATGTTCATGATTCAAGGGGTAAGAAAAAGGTTTAAAATGTAAAATGCTTCATTTGAAAGAAGCTGGTACACTACACAAATCAATATATGAATCATCATAGTATACCCTAAATGAAGCTACTAGATAATAATAAAGTTATCATACTACCACGTATGAAGAGGAATGATTTTTGTTCTTACGTTTTTATTAAATAATTGTGTAATTTGAGTCCAATTTATATGAATTATAATGTATATAAGGATAGTATTGCAGAACATTTTCATTAAGGATTTGAGATTTTATAGTACAAAGTAAACTGACACAATTTCAAGTTAAACATCTTAGAAAATATATTGTTGGGGGAAATATATCCCTAAATATTATTTTGAAACTATGATAATGATTTTGGAATAAGATATCTTTTAGTTGGATAATGTATATTGGTCATTATTCACTACCTTAGAAGTAATTAATTGTTTTTTTATTCCATCATTGTTGGAGTTTAAAACATTTTTGGATTTAAGGAGTATTTCTGGTATTTAATAAAGAATAAAGAGCATGAATGTATTCAATAAGGGCTTATGGTAATTTAGGGTGCTACTGGGTTTTATGAAAATACATGATGAAGTTATTCACATGTTATTACGTGAAAAAAAGATATCTTCATTATGTTAACCTCCTAGATAAATTTTTAGATTGTGAGTTTGGACATAAGTATTTTTTTGATACGTCTATTGGTTGGAATGGAGTGTATTGAAAACTTGATATTTTTGTGAGGTTATAGTATAATTTATTGAATACTGTGACAAATCATTTTCGCTATCAGTAAAAATATAAAAGATTATGGAAATACTTTTGGGCCATAGGATTTATCAAATGTGCATTAGGCATAAAAAATTATTTGTTGAACATTAATTTCAATGTACAAGGGATGAAGTAAAAATAGATCGAAGCACAACCAAATGATGAGATTATGATTCAAACAGGTAATGATATCATATATTTTTTCTTGAGTTATTATCTTGATAGTAAATTAATCCCTCCTCTTCTAAAAAATAAAGTAACTAATAAAATGTGTTATCCAAATACATTATGATTTGTTGAACCAATGATATTTTAAATCATCATAGATTTATGTCTTTGAGGACCATAATTGTTTTCATTTTTTTGTTCACTAGTTTGTGATTGATGACATTAATCACAACCTATAAATATTTTTGTTTTCCACTAATTATGTGTTTATAATTGCAACCAATGTTCTCCTATTAGAAACCCTAATTTAGTGGTGACTTTTTCATTTCATTTTCCCTCACATTAAGACAAAATTTTTGTAACCCTATTTTCTGATGTGGGTTTTACACAAAGGTATTTTCTATTTTGAAACTATTATTTTCTACTAACAATTTCAAATTTCAAGGAATAATTTTATTATAGTAGTGGAAAATGTAACACCCCACGATTTCATAGTACGTTATCTTTTTAATGTAAATTAATACCTTTCACTACACACAACACCGAGTTTGAGTGAACCACGCCTTACCAAACTAGCTACTCAAAAAGTGGTTATGAGTAGTATTAACTAAATTTTGAATACTTGATATAATTTTAATATAAAAATTATATGTTTCATAGACATAATATAAGAAACAATTCAATTTTTCAGATAAAATTAGTATCTTCCAAAAAATCAAATTTTACCACCTATTAATGGAGAACCCTTTTTAAATATAATATTTGACACTTTTATATATTACATTTGACCAAATAAACTTCTTTTATAGAGAAGGGACATAAAATTGTTTTTTGGAAAAATGTTTGGTGTTTTTTTCATAACATTCAAATTTTGATGAATAGTGAAAAACAAAAATTTTAATTGAAAACATATTTTTTAATCAAAATAATTTTTTTGTGTTAAATTATAATTTTGAATGGGTTTTATGTAAAAATATATTATAATTTTATCATTTAATCCAATGATGGTCAGTAATAGTAATTTTACATTTAAATTGGACAAAAACACATATCAATCTTTGGATAGTTTTTACTACTCCAAAAACCACTATCTGGTTTTGACAATGGGAACTAGTTTTAAATTAATTAATTCAAATTATATTTTTTAAATTTAGTAAAATATAAATTTTTTCGAATTTGTAATAATAAAATAAACTTATGGAAAATTTTTGGAATTTTTCTGAAAACGTTCTACTTTTAAGGAATAGTGAAAAACAATACGTTATTGTTTAAAACCAACATTTATTTCATTATTTATTTTTGTAATTTAAATTTGTTTTAAAGTAAAAATAGATACATAATACCTATATTAATTCAATTTAATTTATTAAAGTCAATTTATAATAATTTTAGATGTACAAATTTTATTTAAATTTTTACCTTCTTTTTCCCACCTTATATGAACAACTAAAAATTAGCATAAAACGTATTTTTAACACTTCGGTGAAATGAATTTCAAAAATCCAAGAGACACAGTTGACATCACAATGTAAATTGTGGTTCAATGGGAGAATAATAATTTTTTGTAAATGAAAACTAATTAATTTTATTTACCATAGTTAAAAGTAATTACGGTAAATAATGGAAAAAAATAATATTCTAATTACCCTCACACATATCCTAATTCAATTGTATAATTGTATTTAAATTAAAATAAACCATAGGAATAAAATATGATCATTTGGATACATGTGGATTAGATTAGGACATTTATGATTATTTTATTTAATGAAGAGTTAAAAGTGTTAAATTAAATGTATAGAAAATAAACCATTTTAATATAAGAGTATACATAAGATAAATTTGACTATAAATATTCATTAGATAGCTAAAAATATTTCTTAAATCCTGAAATTTTATTAATGAGTTTTAGACATTAAATAATTAAATTTATATATGACACAATTTTTGATGTATTAATTACCCCATTAATGAATGATTAAAATAATAGATATTATTAATATCAAATTAAATATACATTGAGAATTTTGATGACATCCATGAATTTTCTAGGTGAATATGACATGTAAGGGTTTTGGTAATGTATTTTGTTCAAAGTAATCAACTGGTTATGACATTCAAAAAAAATAAATACCAAATAGTGTAAAAATTGACATAAATGGGTTTTTAAAACAAATACTATAAAAACCCATAGATTACATACATTGTCAATACCTCAGAATTTAATTATATATATTAAAACATATATAAAACTATGAGAGAACTGCACATGTATAGTTTCTTTAGAAACAAGGAATCATAAACAACTGGTTCATAAAGCATCTATGTTGTGCCCTGTTCATTTGATCATATCTGGACTACATTTTGGAATATCATATTTAATACCCTTCTTCCTGAAATGAGGAAAATGAACATACAAAATGGTGTTCTCAAATTCCCAGTAAGGGTAAACCAATTAAATATCAATGTATCAAATTATTAAGATCATAACGTTTGAATATTGTATCCTGCATAAGAGGTCTTAATATCATGTCATGGGATAAATCTTAGAACAACAATGTAATCCCAATAAACAAAAAATAAGACATGAAACATTTTGGCATACAAACATAATCATAGAACATCATTTCATATTAGTCCTGGCTCATTTCCATGACCATCGTAGTAGACTATGTCCATTACTGAACCAAGTTCACTCCAAGATCCAGTCTTGTATCCCTGAACTAGATTAACATTCTGTTCCATCCATGTATATATCATGAGATAAAAATCATTACCCAATGAATTTGAGGGAGATTTAGGTCCCACCCATATAATAATTAAACCATTCTTTTTTGTGCCAAAAAATACTATATCATACATCATAGCATAACCAATGTTATAACATGGGATTATTAAACAGCATTCCATCATAAGATAAAAGGAATTAATAAAAATAATTCCACCAAGAAATTATCAAATAAATGTTAGAATATGGATAGAAACATAACCCTATATCATCTTTGGTGGAAGATAAGTTTTATAAAATAGTTGTACTTAATTCATGAGGAAAATATCCTTTCTCCATCAAAAAATTCCCTTTTCTCAACAAGTCACGAAATTTTAAATTAATATAAGTTAATTGAAAAATAAACATGAAACTTGTAATGGATTATTACATGAAAATAATTTTCTATGAAATCATAAAAATATTCTCATGATATATAAGTTATAAAAACATTCTTCCCGTACTTTGGCTGGAAAAGTCAAAAAGTATCTGATACTGAAAATGAAAAAAAATTCTTTTCATTTATTTTTCTAAAAACTCATTAGTAAGTAAAATTGGATTTAAAAAATTTTAGGAGGATAAAAATATTATTACATATTGATGAAACAAGGATTTGGATGATAAATATAACCGAGTAATTACTGAAGTATAATGAATCTCAGATAAAAAATTGAGATTGAGGGATTTTCCCTTAACCTAGGACAGATATACTTCGTACGTATCCAAACCTACCATATAATGATTTTAATAATTCCATTTACTTATTCCATAATCATAGTCATTTTTATGATATCATATATGGTCATATTCTTGTATTTTTATTAGTAACATTTCATTGTTACTCATTATTTGGGTGTAAACTACTTTATATTCTTATGCATGTTTTGTCAAATAAATTCTTATTCCTCTTTTTATGTTATAGATATATGATTTACATAATGGTATCTATATAATATATATCATATTAATTCATTCATTTAATTTATATAATCATTCTTCATTGAAGATCATGTAGAATGAATTGTTTAACATCATGGAGACAGTACATCGTACGTACACACGTGCGATGATATCATTCCCATGATTATGGAATTGTATTGAAGTGTACGGTGTATAATATTTCAGAATCAATATCACTTTAAAATAATAATATATAGTAATTACTTCCAAAATTATACCCATCCATGTATGTTAGTGATGAAAAAAATATTACACCACGGCGTGGGGATGGTATTCTGTAGGTACGCACACGGGGTGAATTCATCTTTGGTAGGATTGATAGAAGTTGAAATAGGTTTGTTTCATATTTATAATAACATATCAATATATGAGTGATACTGATTTTATTAATTTATAATTAAATAACTAAACAATAATAAGTATAAGAAGAAATGAATGTGAAAGAATCAGTAAAAGATATTACCTCTTCCTCGATGTGCCTCATTTAAGAATCCTCTTAGGGCACTAGAGTAGGACATTTGAGAATACAAGCACTTATATAATGTAACTAGAGAGGTTGAGAAGAGGAATAGGCAGGGGTTGACCGAGCATGAAGGCTCAAAATAGAATGAAGAGGAGAGGGAAGGGGTGGCCTTATATGAGAGAGGAGAGGGGCACTTTTGGAAACCTCAAAAATATTAATTTATAATAAAATCCAACCACAAATAAAAACCTCTATAACGAGTCAACAAAGAAGATGATATCAGATAGGGTTTTAATCTCATCAACCAATTAAATTTAGACATGTTTTTATTTTATGTTAATCCTTATCATTTTGATTTATCCTTATTTAATCTATTTGATTTTATTTGTGGTAATAATTCTATAAATTTTAAATGGTTATAAATACTTACTTATGTGTTGTTAATTGTACATAGTTGGATTCTTTATGACATTTTAGATCATATAAATTGTATTTTTTTATTTTTTATTTTTTTTGTGATTTTTAATCATTTAAATAATATGTTATTTTTATGAAATATAAATTTTGTCAATTTTGACACAATTCATTTATTTGATTGTATATAAAATCCAAACAGAATATATTTTGGAAAAAATATTCAATATATTCCTAAAAAGTCATGTTAATATAGAAAATGCGTAGATAAAATTAATTATTTCATATATTAATTATTTTAATATTTTAGAAACTGTTTATTTGATATTTCTTTTGAATAATTAATTACTAACTAATTTTTGTATTATTATTTAATCTATATATTGGTCGCATTAAAAATAAAAATAAAATAATATGATGAAGATAAATTTAATATATTTTATAATAATACTTTTAGTTGATTTTATCTTTTAAAATACAACTTTTAAATTGTTATATTTATTAAATTATGAAGGTGATGAATTTGACATTATTTAAAATAAAAAATATATGTATCATAATCACTTTTATAAGGCTCAAAATGGTCGAAATGTAGACCCATGGACTCTTATTGTTTATATATAATCGACAAATAATATTTGGTCATGTTTTTTTGTCCTTTTAATGGGTATTATTATTTTAATAAAAACTATATTATTGATTTTTCCCTAAATAAATAATTTTTTCATCATTAATGTCTAAGCTATTATAATAATTATATACTATATAAAAATTACAAAAAAATTACCAATATAAAGAACAACAATTTATCATACAAATGAGTAGTTATAATAAATTTTATATTCTGTATAAACTTATATTAAAAATAAATTAATTATTAATGTTTGTGTGTGAAATATTTCACATTGTTTTATATAAAATAAATTTATTTTCTCAATATCATCAAAGTGGGTTATAATAGATGCCCTTTCGACCCAAGTATGTTTTGGGATAAAATATAATCATCCAACTATATTATGACTACTGTTAGGGTAATTTTATAATATTAGTTTTACCCTTAATAACCCGATTTACCGTTAACTATGGTAAATAAAATTTATTGTAGTTACTATTCATAATACCCAAAAAAATATTTATCCTATTAACATAATTTTTACCTACTGATTCCAAATATGGAATCCATTTTTCCAAATTCAAGACACGAAAGTTTCAGAAATTTAATTTAAAATTAATCCCATTGTCGAAAAAATTGGTTTTTGTTTAAAACATTGCAAAAGATTAAAATGATTTATCTATGAATTCATTGTAAAATTAATGATAATGACATAAATTATATTAAGTAGTAAAAATTTATTATATTTATACTTTAAAACCATTCAATATTAGATTTTATCTATATAAATTATCTATATGAAAAAAGTTGTTTTTAATTGAAATTTAATATATTTTTATTATTCATCCTGTTATGAAGTTTATCAGAAAAACAGCATAATATTTACCAAAGTATGTTTTTATATCCCACATCTAAATAAAAGTCTTAAATTTTAATATTAAAATTATTAATGTGCCTAAATCTTAAATTAAGAAGGGTTTTCCATTCAAAGGTGGAAAACATTTTTTTATCAATTTGATGAATATCAAAAATATCATTTTAATTATTAATCATACACATCTTATTAATTTTATTCACTCAAATAACTAATTTAAAATACAATTGATTTACATTTATCATAGATTTTTAAAAGGTAGTTATATTTATTCCTGATAACATAAAAACTATGTTTTAACGGAAATTTTATCATAAGGGCATCTCACAGTTTGTTTAAACTACCGATTGCGTTCAAAACAAGCTACTGAAGAATAAAAATTATTTAAATATTTCATAAAACACTTGGTAATTACATTCAATCAACCTTAAAAAAATTATCCCTCAAAATTTGTCACTCGGAAATAAACATATGATGATAACTCTCCAACATCATATCCTCATGTTCCCATATAGCTTCTTCTAATTTGTGGTTCCTCAATTAAACATTAACCAATATAGTGGTCTTGTTTAATAGAACATTTTCACTACGATCCAGAATCTCTATTGTTTGTTCTTCATATGAAAGATCATCCTCAAGTGGTACGATTTCTGATCATAGTACATTTGAAAAATATGGAATGTACTTTTTCAGGAGGGATGCATAAAACACATCAAGAACATGACAGAGATTCGGTGGAAGCCCCAATCATTAAGCTACCATTAGCACATGATCCAGAATCCCAAAAGGACCGATATACCTAGGGCTCAACATTCCCTTATTTCCAAATCTCATTACTCTCTTCTAATGTGATATTCGTATGAACACCTTATCTCCCACTTCAAACTCTAGGTCTTTTCTTCGGTTGCCCGCATAACATTTTTTCGACTCTGATATTCTCTTATATGTTGTTGAATAGATCTTACCTTTTCTGGAATTTCATCATCTATATATGGTCCTAATAGCTTTCTTTCCGCAACTTCATCCCTACATGTTGGGGTTCTGTACATTTTTCCACAGAGGGCTTCATAAGGATCTATCTGAATACTGGATTGAAAGTTATTATTGTAAGAAAATTCCACCAATTGTAGGTGTCGATCTCAAAAAACTTTTAAATAGATGGAGAATGCTCTCAACATTCCGTCTAGAGCTTGAATTTTCCTTTCAGACTGACCATCTGTCGGAGGATGATAAGAAGTGCTGAAACCCATCTATGTATCTTGAGAATGCGGAAAATTTTTCCTGAACATCAAGGAAAACATCGAATCCCAATTAGATATAATGGAAAGTGGTACTTTAATCAATCTTACCACTTATTTTGCCTATATCCTTTCAAAATGATCAAGAGTGAAATTCTCTCTAATAGTAATGAAATGTGCCGACATCGTATGATGATCAACTATAACCCAGATATCATTATTTCCATTTGATGTTTTGGGAAGTCTGGTGACAAAGTCTATAGTGATGTTTTCCCATTTCAATTCTTGTATGGGTAATGGTTACAACATCCCCTTATACTTCTATCATTCAACCTTAACATTTCCGACAAACCAACCATCGAGAGAAATATTCAACAACATCTCTTTTCATTCCATCCCACCATAAGTACACATTCAGGTATCAATACATTTTCATGCTTCCATTGTGAAAACAGAATAATGAACTATGATCCCCATCCAATATTTCCTTCTTTAATTCAGGTATGGGAGGAACACAAACAAGATTCCCGAACCTTGTTATTTCATAACTATCAATGATTAATTCAGGAACATTTCTCACCTTCTTTTGTAACTATATATCTTATTTTGGTGCCTCTTTAAACTTCACACGTATAGGTGGTTGAACATTCATTTTCGAAAGATAATATTTTTCTCCTTCCATTTTAATTTCAAGATCCATCCTTTGCAAATACATAAATATTGGATCTTTCATGATCCTCATTATAGATAATATGGCACGCTCTTGCCGGCTAAATGCATTTGCCACCTTTTTTACATTCCCAAGGAGGTAATGTATGGAGTAGTCATAATCTATAATCATCTCCAGCCATCTTTTTTGTGCATATTCAGTCCCTTTTGTGTGAAAATATACTATAAACTTTTATGATCAGTATAAATAGCACACCTTTCACTATAAAGATAATGCCGCCATATTTTTAATGAAATGACTACCACAACTAACTCTAAATCATGAGTTGGGTAATTTTTCTCATGAATTTTCTTTTTTCGTGAGGAATAATCTATCACCATATTGTTTTTCATGAGAACACACCCCAGCCCCTTCTTGGGATGCATCACTGTAGATCACAAAACATTCTCCACTACAGGGCAGTGTGAGAACAGGTGCACTGGCTAACCTTCTTTTTAAATCTTTGAAATTTTCTTCACACTCCTCAATCCAAACAAACATAAATCCTTTTCAATTCAACCTTGGTAGTGGAATATATAATCATGAAATATCTTTCACAAAACATTGATAATATCCATGAAAACCAAGAAAAATTCGGATCTTAGTTAATGTTTTTGGTCTCGACCATCATTCAATAACCTCTGTTTTGTCTGGATCCACATATATCCCCTCTCTTGAGATTATGTGACCCAAAAATGATGCTTTTTGAAGCCAAAATTCACACTTAGTAAATTTGGCATAAATCTTATCCTTTATCAGGGTCTTAAATACAATTATTAATTGATCTTCATGTTCTTCCTTTCTCATTAACTTGAAATGAATATCGTCTCTAAAGACTACAAAAAACTGGTCAAGATAGTCTCTAAACAATCAATTCATTAGATCCATGAAGATATCCTGGGAATTAGTAAGACCAAATTAAATCACCCTACATTCATAGTGTCTATACCTTGTACAAAAATCGGTCTTCTGTATATCCTCATTCTTAACCTTAATTGACGATACCCTAAACAAAGATAAATCTTGGAACAGTATTGAAATCTGCATAGTTGGTCAAAAAATTCATCAATGCATGGGATAAGATATTTTTTCTTGATATTGATCCTGTTAAGTTCCCGTTAATCAATGGAGAGTCTCATTTATCCGTATTTATTCTTAACAAATAAAATAGGTGCTCTCCAAGGTGATGCACTAGGGCGTATGAATCTATTATGAAGATTATCTTGGAGTTTCTTCGTCATTTCATGAAACTCAATTTTGGACATTCTATAAGTTGCCTTTGAAATGGGCATAACACCCAGTATGGGTTCTATTGAAAACATTACTTCACGGTTTGGTGGAAGACCTAGAATTTCCTCTGGAAAGACATCATCACTATTCCATACAATGGGCATATTCTTAATCACAAGTTTCTCACCAACCATTTGAGTTAAAAAAAACTACATTTATTGGAATCAAGACCCATAAGATGGCTGAAATTTCCACAGGAAGGTTATATTCATCCTTCCATCGATAAATGATCATAGATTGATCTGGAATATGAAATGGGAATTCCCTTCATTGGAAATTGATATGAGCTCTATACAATGAAATCCATTCCATAAAATTTATCACATCATATTCCACTATAGGAAGGATCACACGATTTGAAGGAAGGATGTTCCCACAAACATCAATTGGAGAATAATTATAAACATTTGATGCAAAAGTCAGGCCATTAGGAGTTGTAAAAGCTAACTCAACATCTAATTGGTGAGGTAGTACGACGATATCCATAGGTAATTTTTCAGATATAAAAGAGTGGGTTGATCTAGAATCAAATAAACAGTTGATACTTTAGAGTGGATGGTATGTGTACCTTTCACCACTTCATTATCATACTCCACATCACCGATATAAATTGCATGTGAATTTCCATTTCCTTTATCCTTAAGTGTTTGTTGACGTCGATCATCATCATCAACCCTTGGAATAGAGAATTTATTGGAATAATGCACTATTCTTTTACACTTGTTCCATTGAAGTGTAGGAGGTTTATTCTATGTCACCTTTTCTTTATTCGCATAATGAGACATCTTTTTCCCATCACTACGACATTCAATTTCCTGATGACCATCTTTTCCACATTTAAAACACTTACTTGTACCTATAATACAATTCCTTCCATGTTTATTTCCACACATTGAGAATAAGGGAAAACTCATCTTCTTTTTAATGTGGCCTTAATATTTTCCATTGAATTCCATTTTCCTCTTCTTATCAAAATCATATGACTGATGCTTTACTCCAATCTTCATCTCAACATTGAGAGCACATTGAAGAATTTTCTCATATCTATTGAAGTCACTTATGGATAATTCCCGTAGGAGACATTGTTTTATGCCACTAAATAATTGATCGATCTTACTCTCAGATTGGATAATAATTCTTGAAGCGTACATTGGATATCTTTTAAATATTATTTTTAGGTACCAACAGATACATCATCCTTTTGATTTTGATCAAGACACTCATTCTCCATCTTTCTTCGAAGAATACAGGGGACATACTTATTGAAAAATAAGTTCTTCAACTAGTCCCATTCCATAGACTCAATTTTATCTCATTGCCTCATATTCTTGATAAAATTCCACCATTTATCAGATTCACAATCAAAAAATTATACTTCTAAGATGACTTAATCATGATCAGAACATTTTGGAACTGAAATTATCGTTTTAGTTGTACTGATCCATTTTTCAGCCACTAATGGATCAGAAGACCAGCAGAATGAAGGTGGACGCTGCCTCATGATGGATTCTATAGAGTTTTCCACCTTCCATTGCTCATTTGGAAGTCCTGCATGATTCATAGCTTGATAACGTTTTGTGAGCATGGATACATGATTCTGTATTCCAGCTTCCATAACGTTTGGTTGCTCATGGGGACAATCATTGCATTTTTTCGTCGCATTCAGCAGTAACATAGTTTCTTTGGGTTCTAGCCATTAACTAAAACCAATAGGCCTAGTGTGAGAAAATCTAATTAAAATGGGGAAACCACATAATCAAGATTAAAATTTCACAATTTAGGTATTATAATAGGTTATTCAGGGAAATTTCTAATACACTAGGATTGTGTCCTATGCTTATACATATCCTTAGGGTTCTTATTAAGGTGTTTATATTCTAGTTTCCAATGGTTAACTATACCTTTAATCTAATACAACCTATAACAACCCATAATTTACATACATTTTTAATACTTTAGAATTGATGTATGCATATTACAACATATAAAAAACCATGATAGGACTGTATAGGTATAGTTCTTTTAGAAACTGGGAAACGTAAAAAACTGGTTCGTAAAGAATCTATGTTGTATCCTATTTATTTGATCATATCTTGACTCCTTTTTGGCATATCATATTTAATACCATTATTCTTGACATGGGAAAAAGAAACTTATAAAAGGGTCAGCTCAAATTCTCACTATGGGCAAACAAATGAAAGATTAATAATATGATATTCTTAATTTCATAACATTTGAAAATATTATCTTGCATAAGAGGTCATAATATCATGTCTAGGGATAAATCATAGAACTGAAATATAATCCAAATTATCATAAAAGTAGACATGAAACATTTTTTCATACACACATATTCATAGAAAATTATTTCATATTAGTTATGTCTCATTCCAAAGAGCATCGTAGTGGACAATGTCCATTACTGAACCGAGTTCACTCCTCGTTCCAGTCCAGTATCACTCAACCAGATTAACTTTCCGTTCTAGCAATGTCAATCTCATGAGAAAAATATCTTTATGCAGTGCATTGGATAGATATATAGGTCCCACCGATCTCATAATGAAACCATTCTTATATGTTCCACAAAATCATAAATCATCCATCATAGCAGAACCCATGTAATAAAATGGGATTCTGAAACATCATGCCATCATAATATAAAAGTAATTCATAAGAATAATTCGATGAGAACATAATATAATAAATGTAATAATAGGAATAGAAACATAAACCTCTTTCATTATATATGGAATATAATTTTGATAAAACACTTGAACTTAGTTCTAGAGTAAAATGTCCTTTCTTCAACAAAAACATTTTTTTTTCAACATGTCGAGCAATATTAAATTAAAATAAGTTAATTGAATATAATCATGAAAACACATAAATAATCTTACTTGGAAATAATTTCCTATTAAATCATAAAAATCATCTCATTCCAAATAAGTTAAAAAAAATTCTTCTCGTACTTTTGTCAGAAAAGTCAAAAAGTATCCCATACAGAAAACTACAAAAGATTCATTTCATTTATTTTAAAAAAAACTAAATAATATGTGAAATTGGATTTAAAAAATTAGAGGAGGATTAAATTGATATTACTTATTTAGGAAACATGGATTTGGATGACAAATATTCCCCATTAAATACTGAAAAATAAAAAATCTCGGATAAAAAAAATTATATTGCGAGATTTTCCCTTACCTTAGGTGTGATATGCTTTGTACGTATCTGAATCTCCTGTATAATGATTTAAATAATTTCATTGACTTATTCTAGAATCATATTCTTTTTACGATATCATATACGGTCATATAGTTATCTGTTTATTAGTAACATTTCATTGTTACTCATTATTCGCATGTTAACTACATTATATTCCAATGCATGTTTTGTCAAATAAATTATTATTACTCCTTTTAGGTTATAGTTATATCATTTATAGAATGGTATTAATATAATATATATCATATTAATTCATTCAATTCATTCAATTCATTTATATAATCATTCCTCAAATAAGATCTGGTAGAACTAATTGCATCACATTGTGGAGACGGTAGGTCGTACATACGCACAAGTGATTATATCATTCCCATGATTGTGGAATTGAATAGAAGTGTATAGTGTATAATATTTCAGAATAAATATCAAATTAAAATAATAATATTTATAGTAATTTTCCACCATTATACCCATCCATGTATGTTGGTGATGAAAAATAAGATTACACCATGGCTTGGAGACGGTATTCTGTACGTACGAATGCGTGGTGATTTCTTTTTTGTAGGATGGATAGAAGAAGAAATAGGTTGGTTTCATTTTTATAATAACATACAAATATATGGGTGATACTGATGTTATTAATTTATATTTAAACAACTAATTAATAGGATGTATAATAATAAATAAATATGACTGAATCGGTAAAATATATTACCTCTTCCTCGAAGTGCCTCTTTTCAACTTCCTCTTAGGGCACTAGAGTTGGTTTTTTGAGAATACCAAAACCTCTATAATGTAACTAGATAGGTTGATAAGAGGAATTTGTGGTGGTTGGCCAAGCATGAAGTCTCATTAATTTGTGAAAAGGAGAGGGAAGGTGGTGCCCTTTTATAAGAGAGGAGAGGGGCACTATTGGAAACCTCAGAAATATTAATTTATAATAAAATCCAACCCCACATAAAAACCTAAAAATTGACTCAAAAAATGATATGATAAAGGGTTGTAATCTCATCCAACAATAAATATTATACATGTTTTGATTTTATTTTAAACTTTATCATTTTTATTTATCCTTAATTAATCTATTTAATTTTGTTTATGTTAATTAAGTTATAAATTTTAAATGGTTATAAATACTTACTTTTGTGTCATTAATTTTAAATAATTACATACTTTATGGAATTTTAGACCATATAAATTTAAATTCGTAATTTTTAAATATTTTTATGATTTTTAAACAATTTGATAATATGTTATATTCATAGAATATCAATAGTGTCAATTTTGACAAAATTCAGTTATTTGAATTTAAATAAAATCCACACAAAAGATATTTTCGAAAATAAAAATTTAATAGATTCCAAAAACGTAATATTCAACTTTAAAATTAATGGGGAACATTAATTGTATCATATATTATTTAATTTAATATTCTTAAAACTATTTATTTGATATTTATATTGATAAATTAATTACTACAACATTTTTTTATAATTATTTAATCCACTTATTTGTTGCATAAAAATGAATAATAAAAATACTATGATGAAGATAAATCTAATATATTTCATAATAATACTTTTAGTGGAAGTTATCTTCTAAAAACGCAACTTTAAAAATGTTATATTTATTAAATTATGAAGCTGGCAGTTTTGACATTATTTTAAATTTCAAATATAATTGTCATAATAACAATTATTAGGCTCCAAATGGTCCACAATTAGACCCTTGGATTATTATGGTTTATATATACTTGACCAATATGTTCGTGTCAATTTATTGGTACTTTTAATGGGTATTATTATTTTAATAATAACTATATTATTGATTTTTCACTAAATATATAATTTATGCATCAGTAATGTATAGGCTATTAAGGTAATTATATATTTTCTAAAAAATACAAATAAATTTCCATGATAAAGAAGAAAAATTATCTTTAAAGTGAGTATTTTTAATCAATTTTATATTCTATATTACATTATATTAAAAATAATTTAATTTTTAATGTTTGAGTGAGTCATATTTCACTTTCCATTAAATAAAATAAATAAATTGTCTCAATCTCATCTAAGTGGTTTCAAATAGATACCATTTCGACCCATGTATGTTTTGAGATGAACTATAATCATATAATTTTAATAAAACAAGTGTTAGGGTAATTTTATATAATTATTTTTACCCTTAATTAACTGATTTACCTTTAATAGTGGTAAATAAAATTTACCGTAGCTACTATTCATAATGACCAGGAATAAAAGTTGTCTATTAACGTAATTTGGACCTACTAATTCCAAATATGGAATCCATTTTTCCAAATTTAAGACACAAAAGTTTCCAAAATATAATTTAAAATGAATGCCATTGTCGAAAAAAAAACAGGTTTTTGTTTAAAACATTGCAATGATTGAAATTATTTTACCTATGAATTCATTATAAAATTAATAATAATGACATACATTATATTAAATTTTAAAAATATATTCTATTTATACTTTAAAATGATTCAATATTATAATTCTACCATATAAATTATCTTAATGAAAAAATTTATTTTGATTAAAATTTAGCGTATTTTTACTATTAATCAAATTATTAAATTTATCAGAAAAATATCATCATTTTAACCCAAGTAAATTTTTATATCCCGCTTACAATGAAAATTTTTACATTGTAAAATTAAAATTATTAATGTTCCTAACTCATAAATTTAAAATGGTTTTCCATTAAAAGGTGTAAAATCATTGTTTTAATATCAATTTGATGAATATTAAAAGTATCATGTTAATTATAAAACAAACATATATTATTAATTACATTTACTCGAATAAAATATATGATATATAATTGATATACATTTAACATAGGTTTTTAAGAGTTAGTAATATTTATTCCCGAAATCATAACGGCTATGTTATAACAGAAATTTTATATTTAGGACATCTCACAGTTTGTTTAAACTAATGATTTGGTGCAGAACAAGCAACTGAAGAATAAAAATTATCTAAATATTTCATAAAACACATGGGTGTTACAAATATTATATTATTAAATGAAATAATAATCCTAAAAATATATTTTTTAGCCTACATACTTATATAAGTATATATATATTTCATTAATGAACCACATGATTTTAGCTGGGAATTTTATAGTATGTTTATTAAACATCTAATAAAAAAATACCAAAAGACATTGTGAATGTTAAACTACTTTACTAACAGTTAAATCTAAAAGGTAAGGTTAATATGGTGACCTAAACTTATATAAAACCAATTATTTTAGGGGTTTTCAACACATCCCCACCTTAGACTCTAAATAAATCCATTTTCAGAAAATATAAACTTAAAATGATTATATAATAAAATAATATGTCAAGCTTCACCTAAAGTGACTATAACCTCTCTTATAAAAGGCTACTTCCCCTTCTCATAAATTCAAACATCCAAACCCATTTTTCTGGGCCAACCCCTTCTCATATCTCCTCCCAACTACTCCCACCTCATCCTATATTGATTACTTTTAATAGAGTCAAACCTAAGGAGCCCTTCTGATCTAATCAAAAAGAAGAAGCCAAAGAAGAGGTTATTACTTCATCGCATATTTCAATGTTATTTACTTCATTCACTCCCTCTTTCTTATTTATTTCTATAATAAAATTATAAATCTAGTATCTTATACATAATGATATTTTATTAAAAATATTGTACAACCATATTCATTATTCAATCCATCCTATGAATGAAAATGTCACCATTCGTGCGTATGTATAGCATACCATCTCCATGTTGTTGTGTAGTTTGTTATTCCAAAATTCATTATTTGGATGGATATAATAGTGAGTATAATTGAAATTAATAATAAATATAACATGTTAATGATTCTTTATATATAATATATCATACAATTACTTATGATTTTACCATCAATAGAATGATAGCATCCCTCGTGTGTACGTACAACTTACCGTCTCCATGACGCGATGAGATTCACATTCACCATTCAAACGATGATTATAAATATATATATTATTAATAAATATGTAATATATGAGTGAATAATTCTACTGGAAATTATATATTTGTATTTATGTGTGTATTTACATATATCTCATTCACTTACTTCAATTAAATATAATATAAAAACGGAAACATCATTTATGCGTATGTATGGCCTACCATGTCCATAAACGGGGTTTTCCATTTCATATATAAATCTATTATACATACTTATATTTTGATTATATATGATACATAAATATTTTTTTTTATATTTTGGAATCAATTATATACTGATATAAGATATATTATCAAGAATAACAAGTTAAAACACGTATGATAATGAATGCGATTATTACACAAAATGTTATTTTCACATAGAAATTATTATTAATTGAGTAGTGTAAAGTAATAAATAAATCTAGTATGATATCATAAATATGAATATGGTTGTATAATAATTTAATAGCATAATGTGGTCATTATTCAAGAGGTTAAACATACCCTCGACTAAAAAAGTACAAGGCATGGGATAATTCCATAATGTCAATATTAACCAAGATAGTTTATGTGTTAATATTTTCTAGAAAATTTTTATCATCCATGTCCATGATTCATAAAAATGTTTTCAAAATTTATATTAGAAGTTTTGTGGAAGGGTCACTTTACCATGATATGCATTCTAAATGTTTTAATAATTTATATTTTGAAAAAATATCAATTAATGTACGTGTTAAAATAATGATTTAAAGGATTTATTTATATGGACATTATTTTTTAATAAGTTAATTACATTCAAATGTTTCAATGTTATATGGGAGACATTGATTCAAAAATATTTTTTAAATGGCTTCCTTTATAAATGTGTGACTTTTAAATGATTTCAAAAAAAAAGTATATTTCCCTCAAAAAGTGTTGTTGGTCATTTTCAACTATGTCAACATCTTTTACTGGATATTAATCATGATAGAGGTTGATTTATTATAATAAAATATTCTATATTGTATTGAATTAGTTATGGTATTTTTTACTCTATATGTTCAATTTTTTATACAATTCATGGTTTATGGTTAAAGTATTGACATTTTGTATACTGGTTTTAATACGATTGCTTATGTTATGTTTCAACATTTTCTTATGTGGAATGAATTGGACTTAATAAGAGATGGGTAGAGACTACTATAGCTCCTTGATACATCAGTAGGTCTCATGAGAAAAACAAGTGTATTGGCACAAGGCCATGAAAAATATTTATTTCTTTTATCAGCACAAGGCCTTCACTATGGGGTTATGATGTCCGAAATTATGCATTTCCTCGTTATGAAATTAGTTTTTACATGTGATAATTCTACTAGTATAATATCCATGTACTTGTTTATATGAAAATTAATGAATTTGTTTCTATATTATGTTGAAGTTTATGTTTAAAATGTTGTTGTTTTTATTATACATCTTTCCTTAAATGTATATAGCTTTCGCTAAAGTATTTACCCATACTGAGCATATAAACTCACCCCTTTCTTATGTTTTATTTTCTGATGATTTCAAGATGTGTATTGTGATTGATATGCAAGGTTACACTAGGGGAATAATTGGATTCTTAGAGGATTATTTATGTTTTTCTATATTTTTTAATTTTCATTTTAACATTTATTTAGGTAATCTATTTCCTAATACAAAAACACTAATCGATAATTAGGGACATGATTCCATGTTATCATGGAAATGTATTAAAATAATGTACCACCTCCAGGATTTTGGGGTTAGGGCATTATAAGTTTTATAGTATGGAATGAATATAGCTAACTATAATATTATTATACTTGTTTGTTAATTTTTTTTAACATTTATCTGGTAAATTTTATAGGCTTAAAATAAGAATAAATCTGATTTTAAAGCATGAAAAACATTAATATTTTTAAATGTTGTTTTATTGACTTTTGATAGAGAAACCCTTTTAAATATAGTTTTTTTCACTTTTATTAGTTCAATTCGACATGAAAAAGTCTTCTTTAGAATTCGGGCATCAAAATTCTCTTTGGGTAAAATATTGGTTTTTTATCTGATAAAGATCATTTTTAATGAATAGTAAAAAATACTGAATTTTAATTCAAAAATTAATTTTAATCTAATTTAATTATATAGTTATATTTTTCTTTTAATTGGGTTTAATGATTAATTAGGATATATTTTGTCCATTTAATTTAATTTTGGTCATTTGGAGGTATTTTCACATTGAAATTGAACAAAAACAACTGTCAATCTATTGATAGTTATTATTTCCTAAAAAACGCTTTATGGTTTTGGCAATAGAAATTTTTTTTAAATTAATTAATGAAACATCTATGATTTTAGTTTAGTAAAATAAAAATCATTTTTGAATTCGGAATTTAAAAATTATCTTTTTGTATTTTTTGGTATTTTTCTGAAAACAATCAATTTTTATGAATAGTGAGAAACTGTACATAGTAGTTAAAAACCAACTTTTTCATTGAAATGAAATTTCACTACTTCTGTGAATTGAATTTAAAAAATTTTACATACATGTTTTTCATCACTATGTAAAATGTGGATCAATAGGATTAAAATAATTTTTGGTAAATAGTATCTTTTTTATTTCTACATACTGCAGTTTATTGTAAATAGGGTACTTCAAAGAAAATATTATATTGTAATAATAAAAAATTATCTTAACACTTTTCATGTCCTTATTTGATGTGTAATGTCCAACCAAGACAATACTTTTATGGAACACTTTTCCTTTGAAATCCAATTGGGTTAGATAATGACAATAATATCTTTTTATTTAATGTAAAAATAAAAATATCATAAACATGAATAATTTTACTGAATTTCTATTATATGGGGTTATAGAAGTGATATTTTAGACTGTAAATATTTCATGGAAACCTAAAATTATTTCCCACACCATGGTATTTTATTTATGATTTTCAGTCATTAAATAAATAAATTTATATATGACACAATGGGGATGCAGTAATTTATTCATTAATAATAGATCCAAATAAATGATATTATAAATGTTAAAAGTTATTTATTTTTAAAATTTTTAGGCCATACATAAATTTTAGGGATAATAAATACTAGTTATATTTGAATTAATTAAGGGGTTTTTAAATAATAATGTTGATATATATTTTTTAATTGTCTTTATGTGAGTCGTTTATAAATAGGAATTAATGTGTTTTTAGAACAATTACTATTTTATTAAATGATAAAATAATCCAAAAATGTAAGATTTGGCCAAATGACATATATGATGTTACAAATTTCATTAATGATCCATTTTGGGTTGCTTGGAATTTTATTGTAAATATATTAACCATATATTATGAATAAATAAGAAGACAAGGTAAAATATAAATGAGTTAACAACGGGTTATACAAAAATGATAAGGATTAAAATATATCCAAAACCTATCCAATTTTTATTGGATTATTTTATTTCTAATTATATTATCCTTATCTTCGAATTAAATATGTTTTGGGCCTTTTGAAACCAAAAATAAATTTATAACAAAATAATAATTTCAAATATTCTTAAAGAGCCCATTATCCCCCTTATTATAAGCCATCACCTCAAACCCTTACTAAAACCTCTCTGGCCCTATTAACTCACCCAGACTCTACCAAAATAAACTCCTAAAATCCCTCTCTTCCACCTAGAAGCCTTAACATATCCATAAGGCACTTCATAAAATCCATTGGGTTCAAACCAAAAGGGAATTTCCAAATTAAAATGTAATGTGTTCTCTAAAATTATTTTATTCTCTTCCCTATCCAACCCCCTAAACATACATTTTTCTATAATTTTATAAAAAACAGTATCCCCATTTTAATAGGATGTTCTTATGAGACAGATTCGAACAGAACGTCCACAGAACACTGTCTAATGGATACGAACATACTATATCTGTGGACGGAGAACTACTACCTCACGAAACAATGATTGTTCAATTATCTCATACCACTTCATATGGTGGCCATTTATTTGGAATAGTATTTATATGTGATATGTATTATTTTTATATTGTATTTATTATTATATATTTTTTATTTATATCATACCATTATGGTTTCCTTAATGGGTAAATATGACAATTTCAGTTGAGGAAGTGCGGACTACTACCCCCTCTAATGATATGACTCGTTCATGCGAAATGTGGAATGTATAAAGGATAGAGTTAATGAAATTATATATGATATTATACTTGATTTATAATATACCTATGTATCATTATGTTTTAATTCCATTAAATATTAAATAGATATAAAAGTAGTATTCATGCGTATGTACGACTTACTGTCTCCATGCATGGTGAATTTCATTTTTTTCTCCAAATGTTATGTACTATTATACATACTTATATATATATTAGCAATATTTTATATATATGATATATAAATCCTGAATATCATTATGGAGGTAATGTGATTTTTTCCACATCGACAACTTGTAATTATAAGAAGATCATTTTTGACTCAAGAACCAAATATCGACCCTTCATCCATTATTAACATAAATGATTACGTAATGTTTATAAAATGGTAATATGTAATATAAAACGAATAATAAACATAAAAATGTTTACTAAGAAAGTAGAAATTAACTTTAGATTATTATTTAAGTGATTAAATAATGAAAGAGTCGTGTTGGAGATGTGGTTGGGGACTTCGTCTCAATCTCCATTCATTAAGGCATACTTTGATTTATACACGACTTTATATTATACGATGTATAAACACATTTTACTTTTAACTTCATTCAATGGGAATCTTTTCTCTATGAAGATTCTTACTAAACAAAAAAATCTCTTTTAAATTTACACGGTGACAATGACCTTTTGACCAATGTCAACATTATTTGATATTTGGTATTCTTAACAAGATGTAATGTTTTTAAAAGAATAATAAATACAATATAATCTTTTTAAGCATTTTCGTATTGAAAATTCATTGATAATGGATTGGAAATTTCATTATCTTGAAATGATATATTGTGATTGAAATATGGAAATGTTATCTTTCTTTTATGTTTGTTTTATGTGTTATGAATATGTTATGGTTCTTGGGAATTTTTGATGAATATGGGTGGTTCGGGGATAAACCAATGGAAGGTGATCCTGAGATAGCATTCCAATGCATTGGCTAATGTGATAGTGGTAAATGTTAATGATTCTCCAAAGTGATTTACGGAACATACTGTGATGGATATTCCCAATGTAACTCCCTACATTGTTGTGAAAGCTACAACGTTAGTATGTTATGGATTCCACAAGTTAACATTATTATTTTTGATTACTATATGTTATTCAGAAATGTTATGATTTCTTGTGGAATGTTAATGTGCTTATGTTTTGTATGTAATGATGTACTAATATTTTATTCCTTTATTTTATAACCCTTAATGAGATTTTTATGCTCATCCCATGTTTTTAAATGTTTTTCAAGAGATATAATGCATGGTTATAGAAAATAATAATTCATGAAGATTTATATCATGAAAAGATTTATCATTTTATTTTAAGATTTTTTTATTTTATGAAAAAATAGATACTGAGTAGAAATGTATTCTTTGTAAATTGTGAGATGAAATGTAAAATCAATGGCCTAATTATCTAAAACATTAAACTTTAAAAGATCCTCAATGTGAATTTTTAACTTAATTCAAAATTATGTAATTTTTAAGGATGGGGCCTTATAGTTGGTATCAAATGTCTGTTTAGTCAACTATAAGAGTTAGGGTATTGTTAAATTAATATCCATAAGCTAATTTATGATATGATTTAAATGGTATAGCATTTAAAAAATTACCAAGTTGCATCTCCCAAGATATTTCTATGTTCAGAATGGATTTCCGTAGAGAAAACAAGGTAGAAATGTTGGGACGACATCATGAGGAAAACTACCATCCAAATCAATAACATGAGAAGATCAAAATTAGAACTGAACAATTTGTTTAAGGGATAACCAAATCACTCATGCTATAAAAGGTGGTGGCATACATGCACTATATTAGCCAGATCAACCACTAATGAACAAGTCAGTGGTTAAGCATTTTATGAGGAATCATCCCCTATCATTTAGAGGACCGTATGACCCTGTTCTAGCTGAATAATGGATTAATGAACTGAAGAATATTTTTTATGTCATGGGGTGTTTATAACATCCAATGGATGGTATTTCAGTTTACCATTTTGAATTTGACGAAGATCAGTAGAGGTTGATGATGAAAAATATCCATGGTAGTGAGAAGATTGATGGTCTTGATTGGGATGAATTAAATGGTATGTTTCTCGAGAAATATATTCATATGGTGTTTAGTCTTAGGATGGAAAAAATTCCTATAATTGAAGCAGGGGACGACTCAGTGGATACATATAAATAAAAATTCACTCGACTAGCAAGGTATGCTCCAAATTTCATAAATGATCTTGCTAGTAACATAAACCATTTTTACTCAGGATTAATGAAAATGTAACAATGAGATTTAGCTTCTCATGAGTTCAAAAGTTATGAAAAATAATTTCGATGTGAGAAGATTGTTGAAAAGGATTTTGATGAGGATTGGGTGTTCTTTGACAAATAACAGAGTAAGATGACGAGGTTGAAGACAAATGGAAATAACTCTTCAAAAATGTCTGATGGAAAGAATGTTATGTTTATTGTTTGTGAAAATTGTGGTAAATATCATGATAGGGAATGACATTCAAATTCTAGTAAGTAATACCGATGTGGTAAAATGGGACATATGGATCATAATTATACTGAAAATGATCATGGCAATGGTAAGAAAAAATATAATTTATAGTCAGAAAAATGTTTTAAGTGCAATGAAATGTGTCATTATGAAAATTAATGTCCAATAGAGAACTCAACTGATGAAAGGCAGCTGGACTACAAGCTGAAAGGGGTGGTGAAATATTTTGAAACTACTTTATCAGATGTTGGGACATTGAATTGAGTAATATTCAGTACACTTTTTGTTTATTCAGATAATGCCAACGTGTTGTGTGATTGAGGGTCAAAACATTCTTTCATTTTTGAAAATATTTCTAGTATATTTGAAATTCCATCTCAAGATATAAATCCTGAACTTATAGTAAAAACACATAAAGGAAATTTTGAGGCAAAAATTATATTATATGAACCTTAGTGTCATTGTGTGCAGAATGAATCTACCTCCAATACTTATTTTTTTCCCTCTAGTAGAGTTTAATGTTATTTTGGTTATGTATTGGCTTTCTTTTTATCATGCTATGATTTAATGTAGAGGTAAAGATGTTTTTTTCAGAAATAATGTTAGTTTTTGTATAATAATGAAACCTTACTTTTCATAACATATCAGAAAGATGAGAAACTAATAAAATATAGAAATGAATGTTACCAAGAACTTTGTGTAGAAAACAAAGTAACTATTTAGTTTAATGATGTTTCAGTGTTAAAATGATTATCTAGATGTCTTTCCTGATGAGTTTCCTAGTATAATAACTTTTAGAAAAGTTTAATTTACTATCAACATATTTCTTGAAGCTAAACCAATTTCAAAACCCACTTATCGAATGGTTCAAATTAATATTTAGTGTTAAAAACCAATTGCATGAGTTATTATATTTAGGAATCATTCAACCTCACATATCACCATGGGGTGATCCTATCTTTTTTGTTAAAAATACATATTGTTCAATAAATATTTACATCGATTATAGAGTGTTGAATAAAATCACTTTTAAGAACAAGTAGCATTTGCCTCATATCGTTGATTTGTTTGGTTAACTCCATGGAGCTCAGTATTATTTGATAATTGACTTGAGTTCGGGGTACCATTTGTAGAATGTAAAGGAAGAAGTAATTACTAAGACAATGTTTCGTACTAGATAAGTCCATTATGAATTTGTAGTTGCACCTTTGGTTTAACCAACGCACCTGCTGTAATCATGGATCTTATGAATAGTATTTTCAGTGAGTTCTTAGATAAGACTGTGGTTGAGTTAATTGATGAAATTTTGGTTAATTAAAAAATTAAATAGGATCATGAAAGTAGTTTAAGGGTCATCTTTCAACCCATAAAATAAAATATATTGTATGGGAAATTCAGCATGTGTTAGTTTTGGTTACAAAAAATTTCATTCCATGGTCACATTTTTTCCAAAAATGGCATAATCATTGATCATACTAAATCAAATGTTGTTGATGGATGGCCAAGAACCACAAATATAACTGATATCCATAGATTTATTGGTTTAGCAGGTTATTACCGGAGGTTTCGGAAACTTTTTAATGGTTATCTACCCCAATGAAATTGTTAACTAAAAAAGTTGTTATATTTATTGGGAAAAAAGTATGTGATGATTTTTTTCAAGAATTAAAAAAATATTGGTGAATTATCAGTTTTGGAAATGCCTTCTATAGATGGTGAATATATACTCTATAGTGATACTTCATTGAAAGGACATGGCTGTTTCTTAATGCATAATGATCAGGTAATTGCTAATGCTTCACGTAAGTTGAAACATCATAACATAAATAACTATAATACCTGATTTTTGATAGTGTTTTTTTAAATTATATGTAATTATTACGAGTCAGTAAAAATTGAAAGTGCATGATTCTGAGACCCAGTGTGACCGTAAGAAATTTTCTATTTTTTGAAGGTACATTCAGTAAACGCACGAGCAGCGTTTGTCAACAATTGAACTGTTTCTCGAATTAAAAATATGAGAGCGCCGTTGAATCTATAGCACATGGATTCTCATAAGAGATACTTCACTACAACCACAGTAGGTTGGGAGAAAAAAATATATTTTGAGTGTTTTAATGAATAAATAAATAACAATGTTATTTTATTTCTCTCATTCTATTTCCTCCAACAGACAAGAGATAGTGGCAGGACCAACTACATGTCAAGCCATTAAATGGATTGAATCCCCAATAAATTATAATAGAACCATTGGAATTATGATGGTTTGTTAATTAATTGAACACCATTAATTCCACATGAAATACTCACCCACCCTCTATCCTATTTATATGGAACTTGGGGATGTGTATTGGCATGACATCACCAAGCGATGATGTTCTGGAAATGTACTGTGATGCCAATCACATGGAGGATGGAACCAATTCAAGTGGGCGGTGAAGAGCGCCACTGAACAACCAACACTAACTCTTCCTCAAGTCTGACATTCATTAATTATCTTGAGGTAGAGATTTATCTTGTTTTAATTTCAAGATATTCATTAATCATGTATCCAACCACCCCACACCCTCCGCTACTTTGTTAATCTAAGCATTCTTCACGGTCATATTCTAGATTGGATGGAAAAGAGAATGGAGGGTTGGGAAGTGAAGAGGTCTTCCTCAGGAGGCCAATGGAACCGATGGAAGAAAAGCCACCCACATGAACTCACCCAGTTACCCACAGAAGCAAAACGGCCGACCAGAACTCACCCGATGAACCACGTAAGACCGCCAGTGTGGCACTGGCATAGAAGCACCGGCGGCCGAGGCTGTAAGGAGATGGTGGCATCCAACACCAGACGGGCACAGTATGGAGGGAGGCACTCCCTAGTTGGACCAAAACATAGAAGGTTGTGGTCATAACCACGGTGAAGGAAGACAATGGCCAACTCAGGCTGGCCACAAAAGGCGAAGGCGGAGCGGCGCGCTGTCGCGCCCCGCATGAAATGGCCATGTACCGAAATGACGATGGTTGATGAGGGACCCTCCACTATGTGTCTCAAAGAGACCAGGCTATGCCATGGTGCGCCACATCTTTGTTACCTGGACGTATTAGTCGTTCAGGTGTAATGGGGGAAGTGTAGCCCTCCACATGTGCCAGCTCGCATGAGCCCTAGTGGGCCTCGCCTCCAGTAGGTCGCGCCCCTCCACGGTTCAGGTCATGCGAGCCCCAGTAGGGCCATGCCTCCAGCGGGTCATTCCCCTCCGTGGGCTGGGCCACGCGATCCCCACTGTTCGGGCCCCCATGTTGTCCAGGTCGCACCAGCCCTATGGGCTCAGCCGCCAGGGAGGGTCGGGCTAGTACGCAGCCCGGTATTCCGAGTGCACCGCGACCCAGCTCTGTCAGGTCAGGTCATCCCATGTCGGGTCGGACCAGACCTGGACCCATCCAGGCCAAGAGTCAGCTAAAGGACCATAAGATGAAATCCGGGCGTCCGTTTTAGAACCATTTGTGGTGTTGGGACCTTTGGAGAGAGATAAGCCTTTTGGTATACTCCATTGGAGTTTTGGAGAATGATGGAGTATGGTTGGATTGGATAAAACCTGAATCCAATCGGACATTTGGTACTGAAATGCTTATAATTCACATGCCAGAAATCCGATTGATGCACCTTCTGTCATGTTGTAACCCTTACAACATGGAGGTACATAGGTATACTTCATCACGGGACATCGTGATTGTTGAGGTACTAACGATGGATTTAAGAGAGGATCCTCCAAGAATAAAGCGTTCTTATTGCGGGAATCTAGTGGTTGGTTGTAATGTGAAGAAATAACATCAATCATGTGTAGATCAACACATAGAGATATTGTATGGGCCAACGCCATGTGATATTAATGATGATAGGTTCATGACCCATCTCATGTCATCGACCATGGAGAGCTGGACTTTGGTGATGGGGCGATGGTTACGGAGGTTCCAGTGGAGATAGAGGATCGATAGGAGCGAGTACTTAATGGGAGGTCGATTCCTCTGGTGCTAGTTCATTGGAAGCATGAGAATCTCCAGGAGAGCACATTGCAGCGGGGGACTCGGATTCATTCTCAGTTCCCCCACTTGTTTTCTTAGTCTATATTGTGTCTTTCAGAGAGGAAAATCCCTAAGATGTGTAGAATGTAGAGACCCATATTTTTAATGTAATGTTTTTAAATTATATGGAATTATTAAAAGCCTACAAAAATTGATGGTGAGTGATTTCGATGCCCGATTTTCCAGGAATGAATTCCCGAGATTTTAGTAATGTACATTCAATTAACACGTGAGTATCATTTTCTAACATTCGAACTGGTGCTCAGATTAAAAATCCGAGAGCACCGTAGAATCTGCAGTGGTGGGATTCTCTTAAGGGATACATCAGTTCAACCGTAGTAGGTCATAAGAAAAATATATATCTTGGGACTTTTAAAAGTATAATAAAATAATAACATATTTTCATATCACTCATTTCTTTTCCTCCAACGGACATACAGTGGGGCAGGACCAAAGATGCGTCAGGCCATTAAATTTCTAGACTGTCGTATTCAATATAATAGAACCGTTGGAATTAGGAATTTTTATTAATTAATTGATCCCCATTAATTCCACAGGCGTTACTCACTCTGCCCCTCACCTATTTATATATAGCAATGGAAGGAGTATTTGGAAGACTTCACCTAGCGACGAAGCTCTAGAAAAGTACTATGATTCCAATCACTCGAAGGACAGAACAGGTTCTAGCGGGCAGTGATGGGTGCCACCGAATGACAAACATTGACTCTTCCTCAAACGAGACGTTCTCCAATGATCATGAAGATAGAATTTATCTTGTTTTAATTTCAAGAGATTGTTGAATCATTTATCCTACCCCCTATTTATGATGCTTACGTGGAGGGTACGTGCCAAACAAACATGACAATAACCTCCACTACTTGGTTAATATATACGTCCTTTGCGGCCATTTCTTCAGACTGGATGGAACCCAAAATGGAGGGTTGCATAGCAAAGAGGGCATCTCGGAGAGGCTGATTGTACCTATGGATTGAAAAACGGGCCACCGGAGCTCACCTGGTGACCCACGAAAGACCACTGGTGCGACGCCGACATGACATCACCAAATATCATTGCCAGTGAGGGATGGATGAAGACAGAAATGACCAGACATGGTATGGATGGAGTCACGCCATCGCACACCGCCAGAAGAGGAAGTCGTGGTCATAACTATAGTGAAAGAAGACGACGACCAGCTCGGGCCGACTACGGAAGGCATAGGCGGTGTGGTGCGGCGTCACATGCCATTGGAGAGGGTCACATCATGATCCCACTACGGTGGAGGAGGGACCTTCCCCTTCAGGTCTTGCATCGACATGGAGGTTCCACCTAGCGACACTACTCGGTTACCCGAACACCTTAGCCATTTCGAAGAATAGGGGAGCGTAACCCTCCCCCCGTGCTAGATAGCGTGAGCCCCTATGGGATGTGCCTCCATTAGGTCGTGCGGCTCTGTGATCGGGGCCGCACGATCCCTAGAAGGTCACACCTTCAGCTGGTCGTACCCCTTACATCCTAGGACAAGCGAGCCCAGTGGGCTGTGCCCATCGCGAGATGTTCCATGTTAGCCAAGTGGGCCGCACGCCACCGTGGGCTGGGCTACGCCAGCCCAACGAGACGGGCTGGTTCACATCCCAATTCGCCCAGCCCTTCACTACCCAGCCAAACCTGGTCAGACCCGAATCAGATATGGTCGACCATAACTGGGACGTGTTAGGATGGTCTGAAAAGGTTTCATCGGACCTGGACCCAACCAGGCCCAGTTTCACTAAGAAGACCACAACAGGAAATCTGGGTGTCTGTTTGGTGAACCGACTATAGTTCTAGGACCCTTGGAGTGAGATGATTATTTTGGTATACTCGACATGATTTTTGAAGAATGTTAGTCTACATCGAGGATGGATCTAACCCTAATCCAATCGGGCCCTCGACACTAAAATGCTTAAAAGTCACAGACTGAGCTCCGATTGACACGTCGTCTATCACGTTGGAACCCTTACAACCTGGCGATCATTTTTTATAATTATTCAGGATACATTGTGGCAGTTGAGGTATGTATGATGGCTTGAGGAGAAGATCCTACTGAAATCAGTCGTGCATAGTGCTGGAATCTTGTGGCTGGCTGGAATGTGAAGAAAGAACATCGACCCTGTGTGGGTTAGCATCTATTGATCATGTATGGGTCATCAACTTGTGATCATGTGTGGGTAAACATCCATCAATCCTATTTGGGTCAGCACCTAGAGATCATGTGTGGGTCTGTATCTATCGATCTGATGTGAGTCAGTGCTTAACGATCCTATGTGTTTCGACATCTATCGATCCTGTCTGGGTCAGCAGTAGATCCTCTCTGTATAGTATGTTGATCCTACTATACATCTTATCATCTATACTTTTTTACTTGAGTTATTTACCTGGTGTGAGATGAGTATTTTACCATCATGGTGTTACCTTTGCGGAAATCTTACCTTCATTGTGTTACCTTTGAGGAACTCTTACATTCATGGTGTTACCTTCGTGTTGTTACCTTTTTTCTAATCTTACCTTCGTGGTGTTACCTTTGTGGTATTCTCATCTTCATTGTGATACCTATGTCATGTTACCTTTGTGGTATTCTTCTTTCTTGGATTAGTTGGGAAAATGGATTAAATGTTGGATCCATAATTTTCCTCATGAAAGAGACAAGTATATTTTGATAACATAGGTATATATATGGGAATATACCTAATAAGAGTTGAGGGTTTCTTATAACTTTTTGATAGTGGTCTTTCATTGTGGTTTGTCCATTGTGGTGCTCTGGGAGACCTTAGGGGGTCTCGAGGTCTTTACTGAGGATTGTTTTACTCACCCCTACACGTGTTACGCCTGCACCTGGCCGTGTCTTGTGTAGACGACAGACAACATTGATCGAGGCGGAGGGAGCCTGGACTGGATGATGCTCAGAGGTGGACCATTTGACGCGACATTCCGTAGTGACTACTGATCGTAATTTGTACCAACCATTAAAGTAGGATACTCAATTCTTGTTCTAATAGCTGTTTTCTCTTTTCGGTTATACTTGTACTTCTCCATTAGGCTTGTATTATGGGCCCTTTACATTCAGTACACTATTTACTACATCAGTTTCCATTGTGGATGCTTCTTGTTGTGTTGTCAGTTTTTGTGTTTTAACAATTTTAAAGACAATGCATTACTATTATAGGTATATGCCTTTTTGGTGCTAGTCTCCAACCCCTAGCCTATAGATGGAGGGCTTGGGGTAGTCACGACACGGGCCCCAGGATATGGGTTGTGACAAAGTGGTATCAGAGGAGTTGGTTCTACCGAAGTATATGTTCTTTGATCATTTCTATGTGGAAATAGTGTTATGTTTTTTGTGTGTGGTTTTTAGTTTTGGGAATCTAGTGATGGTGCATCGATCGACGTATCCATACACCAGGACACTGAATTAAGATTTCCGACTCAATGCACGAAAACATATATGGCGTGTGTTTTGAAATGTTTTTCCTGTGATTTCATTGAGTCATCTCACTTGGTATAACATATTGACTGTGGGACACATTTTTCCTTTTAGGATTCCGCCACTTAGAAAACCATACTGGATCTCAAGAGAGTGCATGATTATAGCACACCGAGTGATGGGGCTTCTTGTGTAGGGGCCCTATTGTGGTGATAGTACCATTGACATTGTACTAGTAGCACCACCACCCATTGGGCAGTAGATACCACCAGACCCACCCGTAGAGGGTGGACGCTGACTAAGCACGTTGCATGAGTTTCAGTGGTAGAGGCCTCAGAGGTTTTGTGGTGAGATGGATCCATAGGTGGAAGAGGAATGGTTGGAGGCGGGGTCCAGAGTCTTTCTCTTAGTTGTGACACCATCAAATCTTTTGGTGATCGTAGATTCCAGAATCTTCCAAGGAGTAGCTGGGAGATGGTAGAGTATGAAACTCTTGTTACCTGAAAACGCAACCCTCAACTGGGAATACATCGAGGGCCTTTTCATGAAAGAGGTCATTAATGAATCTCTATGCTCAATGTGTATACATGAGTTGATGCACTTATAGCGGGGAAACGTGACGGTGGCCCAGTACTAGGAATGGTTCATTGATATCTCTGGCTACTCCACCGACATAGTACAAGACGATTTCATCAGGGCGCAGAATAATGAACAGGGTCTCCTACATGAGATCAGAGCATTGATGATATCGCTTAGCATTCTTATACATGATGGGTTTCTAGATCAAGCACTTTTGGTGGAGAGTTTCTTAGATGAACTGGTACTTACAGCAAGAGCCACCACCAGGCTTCCGGTAGTTGATTCATCTGCAAGAAGGCAGTAGATGGATGACGTAGGGGCCCAAGAGGGATAGAACATCTTGTGGGGGACCTCAAGATACAGGGTCGGTGGTGTGGGGATCTCGGGACAGAGGTGGAAAGACGAGGAGCAGGCAGTGCTAATCGTCTAGCGGGTAGAGTCACATGGCTCACAATTGAATGATCCTCCATGTGGAACACCAGAATATGGTTGAGGGACTACTAAGGTAGAGGTAGAGGTTCATGTGAGGAGGTTAGTAGAGAGAAGGAAATTGTAGAGGAACTGGACGTGCATTAGGTGGTGGGCGGTGATTTGAGGTTCTACCGCCACCTCCTCCAGGTGGTCCATCCCGACCGCGGGGAGCAGGAGGACATGGATGAGCTCAATTCTAGGCAGCTGAAGACTACGACTATGATGCTCCAGAGATTATTAGAGTTAAGATCTATGTATACTCCACAATATCAATAGTACTTATAAACAAAGGTTCCAGTCACTCATTTATTGCCACAACCCTCATTCAGAGATCGGAGATTCTGATGGAGTTGTTGGCTCGATCCTTACGGGTGGAGACTCTAACAAGAGAGGGTTCAATGATTAAACATTGGTGATGGTAGTGTGAGATTACACTTGGAGGTGAGAGATTCAGCTGGGATCTTCTAGTAGTGGCATCGAGGCCTTACGAAGTTATCAGTGGTATGGACTGGTTATCCACAGTCCATGCATAGATTAACTATATTAGGCATAATATGCGGTGTGTTCACAAGGATGGGACTATGTTTTCCTTCACCGGTGAGAAGGGAACCTTTGTAGCACATGATAGACTTACTCTGAGGAGGGTGAATCCAATCACATATCAATTGGCTTGCCTTAACCTTTGAGTGGCTGATGTTTAGGGTCCGAGCTATCATGTAGTGGTGGACCAATATGTTGATGTCATCCCTAATGATGTTCTGTGTCGACTTCCTCGAAGAGAGGTGGAATTATATATCTAAATTTACTGAGGGATGACACTGATATCTATCCCAGCATGTCTGATGGCTCTTGTGGAGCTTTGCGAGTTACATATACTGCTGGAGGACTTTTAGAGGAAAGGGTTTATAAGGCCCAATGAATCTCTGTGGACAATCCCAATTTTTTCACTATATTGTCATATGGCAGTTTGAGACTCTGTGTAGATTATCGAAGCCAGAACGAGGTGACCATGTAGAACAAGTATAAGCTTCCGAGGATAGATGACCTCATCCATCAGTTTAAGGGAGACCGTTGGTTATTGAAGATAGACCTCGGATCGGGCTATCATCAGATCAGGGTACGCGATAAGGATGTGAAATAGACGAACTTCAGATGTTGGTATTGGCACTATGATTTCATGGACATGAAATTTAGTGTGGCCAACACCCCTTCAGTGTTAATGGGACTAATGAACATGATCTTTCATCCACACATCGATCACATTGTGGTGGACTTCATCGATGACATCTTGGTGTACTCAACCACAGAGGCAGAGCATGCCTATCATCTATAGATAGTTATGGATACACTCCGAGAGCACCAGCTTTATGGTAACCTCTCAAAGATCCAATTTTGTATACAAGTGTTCCACTTTATTGGACATGTTATCTCAGAGTCTAGAGTTACAGTGGATCCGGCAAAGACAGAGGATTTTCTTGATTTGGAATCACCCAAGAGTGTGACGGAGGTGAGGAGTTTCCTAGTGTTGGTTGTGTATTACCGGAGATTCGTACACAACTTTTCTAGAGTTTTGGAGCCCTTTTTTAGTGTTAATAAAGTACAGACATCCCTTTTTATGGACAATGATATTCCAGCATATTTTTTAAAATCTGAGGTAGAGAATGACAAGTACCCCCATCATGGGTCAACCAGAAGAGGGCGTTGGGTATGTACTCTACTGTGACAGGTCATGTACCAGACATGGATGTGTCCTGATGCTAGAGAAAGAACTGATCACATAAGGTTCATGCTAGCTCATATAGTGTTAGAAGAAATACGCTACCCATGACCTGGAGTTAGTAGCAGTGGTATTCGTCTTGAAGATGTGGTGACGCTACTTGATGGGAGAATGTTTTAAAATCTACTAATATCACATGTGTCTCATGTATATATTCTCACAGAAGGACATGAACCTGAGAAATAGGCGTTGGCTATAGTTCCTCTAGGACTATGACATTGAGATTGTATACACTCCTGGTACGGGGAATGTAGTATCAGACACACTCACCAAGAGGTATGGTTAACATTTGCTGAGTGAGGGAACAGAGCACCTAGTCACGTTGCAGATATCTATTGTGGATAGATATAGAGCTGCTTACCTCCAGTCTCAGACTGTCAATCCCCCACTTCTTTAGCAAGTTCGGGAGGCACAACTTGGTGACATTGACTAAGAGGCTTGACATGCTCAGATATCCTCAACACATGCACCTGATGGATTTTTGGAGGCGGGGTGCACATTATCCTCTACAGAGGACGTACCATTGTACCAGTTGCGTTATGGGAGGAGGTATTGATGGAGTTACATACATCCCCATTGAGGGTACATCCATGTGTGGAGAAGATGTACCAGGACCTCTAGAATGAGCAGGGGTGCCCCATGATGAAGAACGCATTGGAAGAGTTGGTTTCATGATACCCCACTGTTCATCATGTGAAGGCTGAGTATCAGGTTCTAACAGGCTTGGAAGAGCCACTAGATGTTCCAGAGTGGAAGAGGGATGGAATTTCCATGTATTTTGTGACAGGGATACCACTAACATCTACGGTACATGATTCTATCTAGGTGATCGTTTACCGACTCACAAAGTCGGCCCCCTTTCTACCCATCCATGGGTAAGGATTATTAGGGAACTTATGACGCATCTATGTACAACAGATTTTATGATTTCATGTGGTTCCATATACGATCATATTTGACTGTGACAAATGTTTTATATCCCAGTTTTGGAATGGATTAAAAGAGGCATTCAGGACTCAACTATATTTGAGCGCCGCCTTTCATCCTCAATTGGATGGTCAGACAGAGCGGACCATACGGACACTCGAGTAAATTCTTCATGCTTGCTTCCTAGATTTTGGCCATAATTGGGAGGAACACTTTACCATGGTGGAGTTTTCATACAATAACATCTATTACTCCAATATTGGTATGGCACCATTAGAGGCCTTGTATGGTCAACCTTGCATATCACCACTATGCAGGACATACCCAGGGGAGTCAGAACTTACTGGTCTAGAGTTGGTAAGGGATACCACTAAGAAGGTGCCGACCATCCAGGAGTGGATAAAGACTCCACTGATCAAACATAAGCCTTATTCTGATTGGATACATAGATCAATGGAGTTCTTTAAGGGGACCACGTATTCTTGTGAGTCACCCCTCGATGGGGAATACAAAGATTGGGTCAAGGAAACAATCACTCGCCGAGGATTATCAGACCATTTCTAAAGCATAAGAAGATTGGTGAGGTGGTGTACCACTTGGAAATACCACCACAGATGGAGAGGGTGCACGACGTCTTCCACATATCCCCGCATAGGAGATATGTGAATGACCCATCTCACGTCATCGACCATGGTGGGCTGGACTTTGATGATGGGAGATATTTACAGAGGTTCCAGTGGATATAGTGGATCGACCTGAGCAGGTTCTTCGTGGGTGTTAGATTAGTCTAGTGTGAGTTCGTTGGCAACAGAGGAACCTCTAAGAGAGCACATGGGAGTGGGAGGCTCAGATTAAATCTCAGTTCCACCATTGTTTTTCTTAGACTATTTCATGGCTTACAGCGATGAAAATCCCTAAGGTAAGGAGAATGTAAAGACCCATATTTTCTATGAATATTTTATAAATTTTTTGGAATTATAATGACTCTGACAAAATTTATGAAACATGATTCTGAAGTTTAGTTTTCCCAGAAATAATTTCTGAACCATTTTACGGTATGTTCAGTTAACACACAAGAAGCATTTTCTAACATTTGAAACAGTGCACAGATTAAAAATCTGAGATCTCCCTTGAATATTTAGTGATAGGATTTTCTTAATGGAGAAATCTCTTCAACTGTTGTAGGTCACGTGGAAAAGATAGATTTTTGTACATTTAAAACAATAATATAATAAGAACATTATTTTATTTCTCTCATTTCTTCTCCTTCAACAGACAAGCGATGGTGGTGGGACCAATGGTGTGGCAAGTCAAAAAATGTCTAGACTCTTCTATTCTTTGTAATAGCACCGTTTGAATTAGGAAGGTTCCATAATTAATTGAACCCCATCAATTCCACGGGCTTTACTCACCCTCCCCCTCTCCTATTTATATGTGCCTTGGGGAGGAGTATTGGAACAACATTACAAAGCGATGAAGCTCTAACAAAGTATTGTGATGCCAATCAATCGGAGGATGGAACTGGTTCCAGCATGCGGTGATTAGCACCACTGAATGATGGACACCGAATCTTCCTAAAATGAGACGTTCTCCAATGATCTTAAGGTAGGTATTTATCTTATTATAATTTCAGGAGATTTTTTAATCATGTATCCCCCCTTATGAAGATGCTAACACGGAGGGAACGGTCCAAACAAACAAGGCCCAGACCTCCTCTACTTTTTTAATCTATTCATTCTTTTCGGTATTTTGTTCAAATTGGATGGGTCTCAAAATAGAGGGTCAAGAAACAATGGGGGAATCCCTGGGGGGTTAATGGTTCCTACGGACAAAAAAATGGCAACCGGAGCTCACCCGGGGACCTACGGAAGACCATCGATGCGACACCAGCATGGTAGCACCGACAATTGTCACCGGCGGTGGATGGAAGTAGTCAGCAGGGGGCTACCACTGTATGGATGGTGGCACACCATCGCCTGACACCAGAAGAGGAGGTCACAGTCATAGCCACGGTTGGTGGAGATGGTGGCCGGCTCAGGTCGGCTGCGGAAGGCATAGGTGGAGAGGGACACTACCACATGCCACTAGAGATGGCAGCGACATGATGCCGCGAAGGTGGAGGATGGACCCACCATCGTGAGTCCATCGGTGAGAATGTAATGCCACTTGGGCCCACCACTACATTACGTGAACGACATAGTGATTTCGAATAATGGGGGTAGCATAACACTCGCTCCATGCCAGCAAGCACGAGCCCCAGCGGGACGCACCTTGAGCATGTCGCGCCGCACCGCAGGCCAGGCCGCGCAAGCCCTAGTGGGCAGCGCCACTGGCAGGAAGTGCTCCTCTACAGTCCAGGATTCATGAGCCCAGAGGTGCACTCCCTTTGCAGGAAGGTCCAAAGGAGCCCAGGGGATGCACCCCTTCGTGGGTCAGGCCGCGCCAGCCCAGCGGGCCGCGCTGCCCATGCAGGATGGGGCGATTCGCGGCCCAGCAGGCCGAACCCTTCCCAACCCAACAAAACTAGTTTGGACATGAATTTGATTGGGTCGACCTGAACCAGGCCATGTCTGCACAGTCCATGTTGGTCCAGGATGGTCGGAATAGGTCAAACCGGACCCGGACGCAATTAGGCCCAGTTTCACCTAAAATACAATAACGTGAAATCGAGGTGTCCATTTAACAAACCATCAACTGCGTGGAGACCCTTTGAGTGAGATATTTATTTTTGTGTACTCCACTTATGTTTTTGAAGATGTTGTTTTATGGACGGGATTGATTGAACTCGAATCCAACAGGGCCCTCGGTACTAAAATGCATATAAGTCACAGACCGAACGTCCGATATATGCGTTGTCTTTTGCATTGGAAGCCTTACCACATGGAGGTCTATTGGGATATTTCTTAAAGAAACTACATGGTGCATGATTTATATATGATGACTTAATGATTAGTTCCTACCAAAATATAGCGTTCTTAGTGCAGGAATCTCGTGGCTTTTTTAACTTGACAAAAGTACATCGATCTTTTGTGGGTCTGCATATATCGATCCTATGTGGGTCTCTATCTTGCTACCATATGCGGGTCAGCATCCATCGATCCAGCAAGGGTCAGAACCTAGGGATCCTATGTGTGTCATCATCTATCAATCCGTTGTGATTAGTGCTAAACGATCCTGTGTGGGTCAGCATCTATCGATCCTATGTGGGTCCGCAGTAGAGCCTCTCTACAGAGTAAGATGATCCAATGATACTTCTAATCAGCTATACTTCTATACTTTTGTTATATACCTTGTGTGAGATGAGTCTTTTTTCATTCATGGTGTTACCTTTTTGGTACTCTTACCTTCATGATGTTACCTTTGTGGTGTTACCATTGTTGTACTCTTACCTTCATTGTGTTAACTTCGTGCTACTCTTACCTTCGTGCTACTCTTACCTTCGTGGTTTTGCCTTCGTGTTGTTACCTTTGTGGTATTCTTGCCTTCGTGGTGTTACCTTCATGGAGTTACCTTTGAGGTATACTTCTTTCGTGGATCAGTTGTGAAAATGGATTAAAAATAGGATCCTTATGTTTTTTCATGAATGAGATGAGTATATTTTGATAACATAGGTATATGTATGGGCATATACATAAGTAGAGTTGATGATGACATCATACATTGTGATTGAGGTCTTTCTTGGTCATATTTCCTTTGTGGAACTCCAGGAGACCTTCGAGGGTCTCGGGTCCCAACATAGTATTGTTATACTCACCCTTGCATGGGATATTCCCACACCTTACTATTTTATGGGAAGACAAAGAAAAAATTTTCTTGAGTATGAGGGAGCAAGGACTGCATGGTGCTCAGAGGTGGAATAATCAATGTGACATTCGGTAGTGAATATTAATCGTATGCTATACCTACCATTAAATTAAGATCCTCAATGGATGTTCCAGGAGCTATTTTTTCTTTTCAGTTGTACTTGTACTTTTTATTTGGGCTTGTATTCCAGCCCCTTTACATTTAATAAACTTTTACTACAGCAGTTTACTTCGTGGTTGCTTCGTATTGTGTTCTTGGTTTGTGTGTTAGTACAGGTTTAAATTCAATACCTTCCTATTATAGTAATATGCATTTTCGTTGCTAGTTTCCGGCCACTGGACTATGGATGGTGGGCTTATGGTAGGCATGTTACGGGCCTCAGGGGACAGGTCGTGACAATAACCCTATACATGATTTTGAATTACCTACTATTGTTTTTTCTTTAAAAATTTGGTGGCATCATCTCTATGGAGTAGAATTTGAAATATATAATATCCACAAAAGATTGAAATATATATTTACTCACAAATAATGGAGAATGAGACAGAGGAGATTGATAGAATTAATCAAAGATTATGATTGCACAATTAATTACCATCCAGGAAAGGAAAATAATGTGGGTGTTTTCGTGAGTTGAAAAATTAATTCTACATTAATCATGTTATGTTTAGAACTAGATTATTTGATTAAAGATTTGATGAACATTGGTATAGATGTCTTTGGTGTGAGAAAATCTACTCTTTTGTTTCAGGTATCAGTGAAATCATCTTCATTAGAGATAATTAATCTATCACATGAGCAAGACAGTGAGTTGAAGAAAAGGTTATATTTGGTTCATAAGGGAAAGTTTCAATATTTTAAAATTGATAATGATTTTAATTTGGGATTTGGGAAGATATTAAGTGTTCCCTTTGATTTATAGTCGATGAATGAGTTGTTATGTGAAGCTCATAGTTCTCCGTTTTCAGTTCATCTCGATAGTACTATGATATACAATGATCATCAAGAGTATTACAGGAGGGATGGAATGAAAAGAGATATTGCTGACTTTACAGTAGAGTGTTTTAATTGTAAACATGTTATTCTAGAGAGGAGTTACTAGAATTGTTGCATTAGCTTTACCAACTCCAAAGATTTAATGGGAAAATGTGTCACTCGATTTCACCATGGGATTACCAAAGACATATCACGGTAAAAATGGATTCTGGGTTATTGATGATGGATTGACTAAATCTACTCAGTTCTATCCTATTTGTGATACTCGGCCTCTAGATAATCTTTTATGGTTGTATGTTAAAGAGAAATACTGGTTGCATGCATTTTCCCTCTCCATTGTTACTGATCATGATCCCAGAATTACTTCTATATTTTGGAAAGGCCTTTAGAAGACGTTGGGTACTGAATTAAATATTAGTATATCTTTTTATCCACAATCAAATGGAATGTCAGAATGAACCATTCAGACATTGGAAGATATGGAATGAGATTTCCCAATGGATTAACATGGATGTTGGTACCAACATCATTCTTTGGTTGAATTTTCTTTATTAATAGTTTTACTTCCATTATACATATGGCTCCATTTGAAGAATTATATGGAAAGAATTTTCGTTCTCTAGTATTTTGGGATGAAGTAGGGGAAAGAAAACTGATGGGACAAGAATTGGTAGAAAAGATGGAAGAAAAAGTTTAGTTAATTCTAAAACACATGAGAACAACAGAGAGCATAATGAAAATTTAAGTAGTTAACCTAAGGAAGGTTCTTTCTTTTGAGGTAGGTGGTCATGTCTTTCTCAATGTTTCTCCAAGGAAAAGTGTGATGCGTTTTGGAAATAAGTTTAATTGAGTCCAAGGGTCATTGAACCCAATGAAATCCTATAGAAAGTTGGATCAGTTTCATTCAATGTGGAATTACGTCCATTTTTATCCTAGGTACACAATTTTTTTGACGTTTCAATGTTGATAATGTATACGACAGATCCATCTAATTTTTTTTGTCCAGAAGTAGTTCAGTTGGAAAAGTACCATTCTTATGAGGAACAACCAGTCCATATTATTGACCATAGAGAGCAACTGTTGAGGAATAAAGTAATTTATCAGGTAAATATTTTGTTGAAAAAACATATGGTTGAAGAGGAAATGTGGGAATCTAAAAATGATATGAGTAATAAATACGCCCACTTATTTGATAAGTGAATAGAATAATGGGCACACAATTCCCAAAAGGGTGGAAGGATGTAACATCGTCGGTAAATAAATAATATGATAATTTCATATATACTGATATTTGTGAAGTAAATATTAATATTATATTAAAAGGGATTTTTTATGGCCTACCTGACATGCAACAGTGGGTTTCTCTGAAATATTATGTCTGGCACAATGCTAAGTCATGCTGAAAAAATAAAGAAATAATAATATAATGTTATTTTAAAGGGATGTTAACACCTAACCGTCATATTGGCGGGAATGAATAGAACTAACAAAAATATAATTATACAAGTTTGTTATTTATTTATACATTTATCCAATAATTATTATATTCTTATAATAATAATGATTCTTATTTTAATGTAAAAAACTCTAATATTTTTAAAAGGCCGTTTTACAGCCTTTTGATGAATAACTCCTTTTAAATATATTTTTTTTCACTTTTATATGTTCCATTTGACAAAAAAATTCTTCTTTAAAATTGGGACATCAAAATATACATTGGATAAAATTTTGGTTTCTTTTCTGATAAAGTTCATTTTTTTAAGGAATAGTGAAAAATACAACATTTTAATTCAAAATAGACTTTTAATATTATTTATTTATATAGATTGATTATTAATTTTATGAATTTTTATGTGTAATTGGATTTTATTTCTTTCATTTAATCTTATTTTGTTCATTCGAAGTATTTTCACATTGAAATTGGACCTAAACATGTGTCAATCTTTTGATAGCTATTATTTCTTAAAAACACGTTTTATGTTTTTGAAAATGGATATTGATATTTAATTAATTAATAAAGCATCTATTTTTTCATTTTGGTAAAAAAAATCTTTTTGATTTTTTAATATCAAAATTAACTTATGGTAAATTTTTTGGAATTTTTCTGAAAATGTTCAAATTTTGATGAATAGTGAAAAACACCGCATAATAGTTAAAAAAGTAACTTTTCATTTAAATGAAATTTTACGACTTCTATGAACAGAATTTAAAAAATAAAAAATAAATGGTGGTCATTAGTATGTGACATGTGGAACATTAGGATGAAAATAACTTTTGGTGAATAATATCTTTTGATTTTTATTTACTGCGTTTAAAAGTTAAATATGGTAATTCATGGTAAAAAAATATTATAATAATAAAAAATTTCCTTAACACATGTACTAACCTTATTGGATGAGTAATGGACGACCAAGAAAATACTTGGGTTAGACTTTTTTCCATTGAAAGCCACTTGGGTAAGATAATGACACTAATAACTTTTTATTTAATGTAAAAATAAAAATATCATAAAGAAGATTCTTTTTATTAAAATATTTTTTATATGTTCTTATATATGTGATCGCTTTGACTATAAATACTCATTAAAAACATAATAAAATTTCATACATCATGGTGGTATATTTATAAAGTTTAGACATTAAATAAATAAATTTAATTATGACACAATGGTGATACAATAATTGTTTCATTAATAAAAGATTCAAATAAACGATATTATAAATATTGAAGTAAATTTATATTTAAACTTGTTATGCCATAAAAGAATTTTAGGTATAATAATTACTTTTTATATTTTATTTAATGATGTTTTTATAATTAATAATGTTTTTATATATATTTTAAAAGTCTTGATATGGATAATTTATAAATTGACATAAATGTGTTTTTAAAATAATTGATATTTTATTAAATGATAAAATAATCCTAAAAATCTAAGATTCATCCAAATAACAAATATGATGTTACAAATGTCATTAATGATCTATTTTGGGTCTATTATAATTTTATAATAAATATATAAACCATATGTTATAAATATATAAGAGGACATCGTAAAAGTTAAATAAGTTAACAATGGGTTAATAAAAAGAGATAAGAATTATAAAATATCCAAAACCAGTCCAATTATTATTATATGATATTATTTATACTTATATGCAACTTATATTCGAATTAAATATCTTTTGGACCTATTGAAAACGAAAATTATTTTATAATAAAATAATACATTCTAACATTACTAAAGAGCCCATCATCTCCCTTATAAAAATCAGCCTCCTCTAACCCTTACTCACACATATCAAGCCCCCTTGGCTCATCCAAAATCTTCCTAAATTAGCTCTCCAAATCCCTCCCTTCCACCTATAATCCTTAACATAGGCATAAGGAACATCAAGAAATCCTTTTAGGTCAATCCAAAGGGTGTTACCCAATTTAAAGGTAATGTCTTCTCTCATGTTCTTTTCTTAAAATTTCCTTATCCAACCCCTTAAACTCCCTTTATTCCATTATTTTTTAAAAAAAATCCAAAATATTCTAAGATATTTCAATGTGATTTATTATAACGAAACTTCTTTACAACTCCAACAAATGGATATGAACATATAGTTTTTGTGGATGGTGAACTACTGCATCACGAAACAATGATTGTTCAATTATCTCATACCGCTGCTAATGGTGGCCATTAAGATGGATTTGTTTTTATATGTGATATTAATTATATTTATATTGTATCTATGATAAAATATTTTTCATTAATATCATAAGATTATTTTATCCTAAATGTGTAAATATGATAATTTCATTTGAGAAGTGAGAACTACCTCTCCCTCAAAGTCATATGATTTGTTCATGAAATATTTGGAATGTAAAAACGATGGAGTTAGTGAAATTATATACGAAATTATACAGGATTTATTATATACCTTTTTATCATTAATTGTTCATCCCATTAAATAAAAAAAATGAAAGTAGCGTTAATGCGTACGTACGGCTTACAATCTCCATAACATTTCATTTAATTTCTTATCTCCAAATGATATGTAATATTATAAATACATATTTATAATGGATATATATGATATATATGATATCTAAATCATTAATATCATCATGGAGAAAATGGAATTTGACCACATTTAAAACTTTTAATTATAAGATGTTCATATTTTACTCAAGTATCAAAAATCCTCAAAACGATCATTATTAACTTGAAAGATTATGTAATGTTTATAATGTGGTAATAAGTAATATAAAAAGAATAATAAAATTTAAAAAAGGTTCTTAAGAAAGTATAAATTATCTTTATTTTATAATTCATGATATTAAAGAACAAATGAGTCTAGTCGGACATGAGGTAATAGACTTCATCTCAATATCTTTTTGTTTTGGAAAACGTTCATTTACACACGACTTCATTTTATACGATGTATAACCCCCTTTGACTTTTATATTCATTAAAAGGAAATATATTCTCTATGAATAATTTTACTAAATTAAAAATATAAGGTTTCTTTTTAACGTACGTGGTGACAACTTCCTTTCCACTTCCATGTGCATAATTTGATATTTTGCTACCTTAACAAGCAATAATATATTTAAAAGGAAAATAAATACCAAATACTCTATTTATGTATTTTGGTACTGAAAAGGGTTTTGATAATAGATTGATATTTTTAATATCTTGAAATGATATATTTTTATTTAAATGGGGAAATTTTATATTTCGTTTATCTTTGTTTTATCTTTTATGAATATGTTATGGTTCATGAAAATTATTTATGTATATGGGCAGTTCTGTGATAAACCAAGGGTAGGTGTGCTCGAAATGGCTCTCCAATGAATTGGGTAATGTGATAGAGGTAAATGTAAATGGTTCTTCTAAGAGATTTAGGGAATATATTTTGATGGGTATTCTAAATATAAATCCCTACAAAACTATGAATGCTACAACGTAAGTATGTTATGGATGACAAAAGTTAAATTTATGATTTTTGATTACTATTATTTATTCAAAAATATTATTATTTCATGAGGTATGTTAAAGAACATATATTTTTTACGTAAGGATGGACTAATGTTTTCTTTCTTTCTTTTATATCCCTTACTGAGATTTTTATGATCATCCATCGTTTTTGAAATGTTTTCACAGGATATAAGGCTATGTAAGAGAAATGAGGATATATAGAATATTTATATCAAGAAGTTTTTTTTTCTTTTTTGAGTTTTTATTTTATTAAAATATTGATACTTTGTAGAAGTGTATACTTTGTAATATTTGAGATATATTGTAAATGTTATTTAAAAATTATCTAAAACTCTAAACATGAAAATTTCATAAATCTTAATTATTAGCATAATTTAAGATTATGTAATGTTCAAGTCTGGGGCCTCATATTATTCTCTTGAGGATATATATCAAAATAAGGGGTCAGCTAAAATCCTAGTAAGAGGATGAATAAAAGACATGAAATTTGTGGTGATCTTAAGAACAATCATAATAATTTAAGAAAAGGATCATCATCATTATCATGAGATTTAGCATTTAACAAAGTCATGTAATGTAGAAACGCCTAAAAATAATATATCATGTTTTAGTAGTGAACAACCACACATATTTGTGAACAGGGAATGAATGATTTGTATACATTACTTATTTATATCTTCAAAACGTCATCATTGTGAAAAAATATACTATCATGTTCACACATATTTCACACGTAATCATGATACAAATCATATTAAACAACACATAGAAGCACTATATAATTTTAGGCACACCCATCACATCATAACTTTTACATAATCATGCATGCCACATGGACCGTATTAAAACATTTTTCATAAAAGATCACAGGGTAAGGAAATGGTTTTAATGAGAATTTCATAATGCTAAATTTCATAAAAAATCATTAGGTTTCCCATAAAAAAAATATGTTATTTTTTTTTAAATTAATTTTCAACATTGAGTGAAGAAGAAAAACCCCCAATAGATGTAAAAAATTTCTTTTTATGTGGAAAATATCTTTTGAGAAAAAATAATTTTATATGTAATAAAAATGAATTAGAAGAATATATATCCCATAAATGAAAATGGAAATAAATTAAATGGTATTTAAATAACATTAATGGAACATCCATACTAATAATGGTGTGAGTGAGGTATAACCCAAAGGAAGAGAGTTGGTTTAGATAATACCCTTACCTTATGTCTGAATACATTCTTCACATTAATATCCATGATAGTATAATTAGATTCATTAATAAAAAAAATAAAACATATATTAAATTTATATGATTCATTATCATTTTATTATGATTTTATGGACATTATGATGAGTTACTATGTTCAATATCATCGTTGGTGGTGTTCATTTTCATTGGTTTCATGATCAGTTAACATGTATACATGAATCGAAGTTCATGTAAAATTAAGAAAATATCCAGAAATGAGATTATAAATTATTAATGATCATCCAAATCATTAGGTGATCTTTTATATAATATTTTCAATGTTATTATTCTGAATCATTTAATAAGTATTTAATAACAATTGTTTAGATTAATTTAGTGATTTTCGATCACAATAAACTCGTTTAGTTTTATAATTTATTATTATAATTAAAATTTAGTTTCAAAATAGAAAAAATGTTTCAAAATAATATTCATAATATGATTCACCCATAATGATTTTTTCAATAATTGACATGATGGTGGTAAAATAAAATGAATACTTGTCATCCCTGAAGGTGACAAAACAACACCGCAATGACGACATTTTAGGTTTTAGAATAAAACTGAGGGGAGAATACGTTTCATGATGTATTATTAAATTTAACAAATAAAATTCAAGAATATATATGATACTATAATAATAATAACATTTTCATATGAGTATAAGAGTAGATAATAAGAAAACAAAATTAATATAAATTTAAATGAAATGAAAGATGATTTTAACTCTTAAAATAAACTCCTTGAGAACATCCTTAGGGAGATTGGGTTATGAATTTTGTTTTGACCAAAGGTTCCAAGACATGGAGGAGATAATATTTAATACCTTATATAATATATTGAAAAATATTAAATTGTATTGTGTTTTATGGTGGAGAGGTTGTGATGGCAGTGATTTATATAGGAGGAGAGGGGTGTTTCCTCCTTATTCTATTCATTTGTTTATTATTTAGGCTCAAGAATATGAATACTGTAAATAATATCACTAAATATAATAAAATAATGAATTATTGATTGATATATTTTGGCTACATCATCCTTATGTTATCAATGACTCAAAAATTCAGGTATTTATCTTTAATCTTAATTTAACATATTTCAATATTCACAAAAAATCATATATTTTAAAAAACACCCGAAATTAAACATAACAATTATTTAATTTGATGAATTCAAAAATAAACTACATTTTATGAATTTTTTTCTAAAAATAATCAATTTATTTCTTATTTTGAATCATCATTTTCAAGGAAAAAGTTGACCTTAAAATTCTACCTTATTTCATAACACATTGACTAATAAACAATGGTCATATAAAATTATATTATAATAATAAGAAAACAAAATTTTATTTATGAATATATTTTATGATCATAAATTTTATATTTTACAATTATATTTCTTATAAAATTATAAATAATGAAATACGTTTTATGAAAATAAAAACACGCAATTAATATGTTTTTAAAAAAATTATTTACTTATACCATGATATAATTATATAAAGCTATCATTTATAATATGCCAAAATTTTAGTTTATTTTTTTATATGATTTTATTATTATATTGTTTTAATTACTATTCTTAATGGTCATGTTACTATTCAAAGGGTCATGTTAATATTTCATCAAGATAGGATCGTTAATTTCTAGGAATACAACTTATTTCATTCATTCGTCACTTATAATTATTTTTTGGCATCTCAAAACCATTTTCTGTCTTTTTAAAATATGAAAAAAAATATAATAAGGGAATTTTTAGTGATAATATTTTGTGTTGTGACTATTTTCCCCCATAATAAATTTAACCCTCAAATTTTATTGATCATATTATGCTGTAAAAATGCGGTTAATTCTCCATAATCAATTTCCATAGTTCCCATGTTCTCTCTTTGTAAGTATGGTTTCTCCTTAACACATTGATAATGTTAGTAGTATTTTTCTTTAAAAAATTATCCTAACTTTTCAGGATCCCCACCCACTGATCCACATAAAAGATATCATTTTATAATTTCATATCCTTGGTATTTAAAACATATGAATAATGTAGTATGCACTTCATCTAGAGTGACACAGAGATTACAACATGTACATTAGACATGGTAGGGTGAAGTTCTAGTTGATAGGCCACATATAAAACATGATCAAGAATCTCTATGGAGTCTATTTACCTAGGAATTATATGTCATTTCTTACAGTGTCTCATGATACTCCTCTAGATAGATATGAGAAAGAATACCATGTCTCCCACCTCAAAATCTAGGTCCCATAAATGATTTTCTATATATATCTTCTATAGACATTTGGATTTGTTGATGTGTTTCTGAACGGTGGTTCCCTTTTCCACCATTTCATCGATTAGTATAGGTTATAGAATGATACATCCAAAAAATTGAACCCAATATTCTAGGGTTCATCATATTTAACTATAAAGGAATTTTTGTGGATCCATTAGGATTCTTGAGTGAAACTATTTTTTTAGAGAACATCGACAGAGGTGGTTCTTTGCCCCGTCCTCCATTGATGTCATCAAAACATTCTATGAACAATTCATCATGTTTATTAATTGTCAACATAGATTTCCCATCATTTTCAGGATGATAATCTGCACTAAAATTTAGTTTGGAATTTATACAATATTAAAGATATTTTCATCACATAGAGGTGAATCTCAATTCACAATCATGTACAACTAATTGTTGTACTCCACGAAGCCTTACAAATTCTGTCACATATAACCATGAATGTTGATCAAATGAAAAATCATATCATATTGTGATAACATTATATTTCACTATGAGAGGATCCCCTAAAACCAATATAGACTAGTTTCTTTTGGATTTCATCAGATGTTGAGTAACAATTTTCAATGTGATGTTTATCTTATTTCCATTTTTCATTAGGAAATGGTTTCATCATCCACATAGACTTTTTACACTCATCCTCCACATACTATAACATAATTAACATTGATGCATATTTATAAATATCCTACTTTATATTTCCCGGATAAGAGTTCTCTTAGAGATCATGATGCATCTTTTTTCTTACAGGGTTAATAGAGAAAGTTTAGTTATTTGTGTCACTAAGAATATCATTTTTTTCTATACATTGGATGGTATTCATAGTTGTGACCCAAATATTACATCTAATTCATCCTATGTTTTGATCTCTGAATACTTCCCTTTTTTCGAGAGCTGATAACTTCTTATGAATGTGCACATTATTTCTTTGAGCATCCATTATTTTCATCATGAAGGTTGATTGGAAAATCATTTTAGTAAGGAATAGTGATTTTATTTCATTAATGATTCTAATGTCAATCCAATAAAAATATACGAAAATTGGATCCTTATCAATTCTCACCATGGATAATGTTACAGATCCATTCAATATTGTGTATCCATTACATTTTATGATTTTCTATGTTGGTTGTGGATTATGTAGACATAATACTTTATGATATCTAACAATATTTTTTGTTTCATGTTAAGCTCCTTCTCTATGAATATTTATTTTAGGAGCTTATGATTCCTTTGTATATCAATCATATTCTAATACCGATAAGTCAACCATATATTAGACACGATAAATTCATTTTCCAACAGCATATCATTTTTATGATGGTTTTGATCAAGAATATATAATCACCATGAGGCACATGCTATAAAATTATTATTTATGTAACACCCCAAGTTTCCTCGGTATGTTTCCTTTCGAATAATGCAATGGCGTGCATTGTATACAACTTCGAGATTTTAACACACCATAACCAATCAAACTAGCCGTTATGAATAGTAACACCTACTTTTTGAAATTTTATAAATTCTATCTCTCAAAATGGACTTCATTTTTGGATTCGGAATATCGAAATTAGCCTAGGGTGAAATTTTGGTACATTTCGGATAACTTTCATATTTTGATGAATAGTGAAAATTTCTAAATTTTAATTAAAAAAAACTTTTTTAATCAAAATAATTAATAGTGATAAATTATGAATTTGAGTGGTTTTAAAGTATATTTAGAATATATTTTTACCATTAAATTTAATGTTTATCATTGGACATAATTTTACAATTAAACCGAACATAAACAAGTGTCAATCTTTTGATAGTTATTATCTCTTAAAAATACGCTTTTTGTTTTGACAGCGGGAATTAATTTTAAATTAATTTCTGCAACTTCTGTGTTTTGAATTTAGGAAAATTGATTCCATATTTGGAATCAGGATGTCCAAATTATGTAAATAGGTAACTTTTATTTTTAGACATTTTGAATAGTTACTGTGGTAAATATTTTATTTACCATGGTTAAAGGGTAAATCCAGTAAATAAGGGTTAAAAAATAATATTATAATAATAAAAAATTACCCTAAAACGTGTCCTAATTTTATTGGTGGACACATACCCGACCCTGGGCATCCTTGGGTCAATTTGGGGACCCCTTGGAGCCACTTGTATGTGGTAGGGACACATTATATTAATAAAGTTAAAATAAAAATAAAAATGGCATAAGCTTACATATTTTAGAAGAACAATTTTTACATAGGGTTATACATGTTGGATTTTCGATTATAAATATTCATTAGAAATCTAAAAAGATTTCCTACATAATGATATTTTATTTATAATTTTTAGACATCAAATAATTTAAATTATTAATGACACAATAATGATGCAATGTTTACCTCATTAATAAATCATTTAAATAAATAAGATTATAATGATTAAAATATTATCTAAAACCTGTCCAATTCTTAGTGGTTGATGTTATTTATAATATGAGTCATCTTATCTTCGACCTCAATGATTTTTGGACCATTATAAACCGAATACAAATATATTATAAAGTAATACTTTCACTCTTTCCTAAAGAGCCCCTCCTCTCCCTTATAAAAGGAGACCACTTCTACTCATTCCTCACACCTCTCAAGCCACTTGGCTCGTCCAAACTCTGCCCAACTAAGCTCCCCAAATCCCTCTCCTCCTCCTTGAAGCTTACCCTTAGGCAGAAAGCATTTCAACAAGTCCTTTGGTTCCACCCAAAGTGAGTTACCTAAATTAAAGGTAACGATTTCTCTTAAATTATTTTCATTTATTTTGCTTCTTCAACCCCCCCAAACTCTTTTTATTTCCCTTATTTTGTAACAACACCAGTATCCTCAATATACTAGGATGTTGTTATAATAAGTATTCAAACTACACATACACACAACTCCATCTAATGGATGATGAACATAATGTTTCTGTGGATGGCAAACTAACGCCTCACGAAACGATGATTGTTCAAAAACATCTTACCGCCTCTCATGGTGGCCATTATGATGGAACTGTAATTAAATATGATATTAATGATATATATTTTATATATAAGCTTCTGTAATTCCATTTTATTTCATACCATTATTCGTTTCATGTTGTATATACATACAATAATTTCATTTGAGGAAGTGCGGACTACCGCCCCCTTAAAATGATATGACTCGTTTATACCACACATGGAACGTATAAAGGATGGTGTTAATGAACTTAAGTAACATATATAAAATATTATATTATACTGGAATAGTAATATACCTATGTATCATTTGGATTCGATTCTTTTAAAATAAAAATTAAATGGAAGTAGCGTTCGTGCGTACGTACGGACTACCGTCTCCACGAACGCGATGAGATTCATTCTCCATCGTATCCATTCAAGTATAATTATCATTTAATGATTTAAAAATGATTTTTAAGGACTCGATATCATTCTGGATATGAATAATATACATTCCATTAATAACGAATATGGATCACATAACAAAGAATATAAAGTAAAATGAACCCGTTAACACCCGAAATGACGATAATTCTAAGATATTATTAACAAGTCAATGTTAAAAGATCATATATGATATCATATTAAAGTAAATGATTCTTGTATTATTCAATAACAATTATTTCACCATTATACAGGAGGTAAACCTACCATCGACCAAGGAAAAAGTACAAAGTAAGGGATTCTCTTATCTCACTTTCAATTCCGTGATATTTCCATTGTTCGCTACTAAATTATTGAAAGTGGTGTATTGTGTACTTCCATTTGATATATATTATCATGATTCAATTTATATTCATGTTATTCTGTAAATAATTTGGTGGTTATTAACTTTTGTCCATGCGACTCAGTTGATTAACGTGGTAAGGGATTTTCTTATCTCACTTTTAATTCCGTGAGAATTCCATTGATCACCACTTAATTATTGCATGTGGTGTATGTGTACTGCCCATGATTGTATTCATTGTGTTATATACTTTTATTTATGGGTATTTACATCATCATGGTATGATAATTCTTTCATGGGTGTATGTTTCTTAAGTTACCTAATCAATAAGGGAATTTGAGATTTCAACTTCCACTCATTTGGCTTTACGCATATTTCATTGATTATATTACCCCAAGATTATGTGTGGAATCACTATTCATTTGATTATGTCATAATTTCCACTCCCCTTCCTGTGGATATAAGTTTGATACACATAATCACTCCATTGATAATTCTCAATTCATTGATATGAATTCGATAAGAGTAATTTTAACTCATTCTCCATTTGTTGAGTTAAACATCCAATTCGTTGGTATTGTTTTTACAAGAATATGTGTGAATATCCTTTGATTGATTTACACTGAATATCCAATCATATTTAGTGTATTTATATTTGTCACACATAATTATGTCGTTGATTTATCCTTAACCTAAGGATACAACCTTTATGAGAGATTTCATCTCAATTTACATTCCATTGAGACTTCTTTGATGATATACACCAAATCACTTTTATGTGGTGTATATAATGTACTTTGACATAGTATATCATGAATTCCTTTATTCTCATGATATTAAAATGTTTTTATTACCTCAATTATTTGTATTCAAGTGTCTCTCTTTTGGTTAGAAACTCTAACCAAAATACCATTTTAAAATGTTTTAAAGAATTATTCTTCTAAATCATGCTCATTAATGTCCATATTTTAAAAATGGTTTTAAGGATTTATTTTTATGGACATTAAAGTTTTAAATTTAAAAATCCTTTTAAAAGTTTCAAAGTGGTATGGGACACTTTGATTCAAAAATCTATTTTTGAATGTCTTCTTGACAAATAGTGTGACTTTTAAAAGTTTTCAAGAAAAGGGGGATATTTCTCTCAAATAGTTATGATGATTATTTTCATCTATGTCAACATCCTTCATTATTCATGATTGAGGTTAATGTGATACAATACAATCTTTCATATTGTATCAAATGAGTTATGTTTGACTGTGGATGTTCTTTTTTTATACCATTCATGGTTTGTGGTTAAAGTATTGACATTTCGTATGCTAGTTTTAATACGAATGTTTATTTTATGCTTAAACCTATTCATATGAGGAATGCATTGGACTTAATAAGTGACGGGTGTAGCCCGCTATAGCTCCTCGATGCATCGGTAGGTCTCATGAGACAAACTAGTGTCTTGGCACAAGGCCTTGGCAAAATCTTATTTGTAGTCTTGGCACGAGGCCTTGGCTATGTGGTTATGATAGTCTGGCATTATGCATTCCATCATTATGAAAGTGGTTATTGATATTGCATGTGATCATTAGACTAGTAGAATATCCATGTGAGTAAGTAAATGGCATTATTTCATTTTACCTTTGCCATTTTATGTTGAAGTTCAAGTTTAAAAGGCTTTTGTTTTAGTTATAAATTGCCTTAAGTGTTTATGCTTATTTATGGAAGCTTATGCTATAATGTTAACCTTACTGAGCATCTGAGCTCACCCCTTTCAATGTTTTATTTTTTTCCAGGATTATGAAGAAGTAATTTATGAATGACCTGCAGGGATAGTATGAGGGGATATGAAGACAAGATGTTTTTTTTATGATGTAATGCAAAAATTTATGGATGTATCTAGTTATTCCAAGGCTACTAAACTAATCGGTCTTTCGAGACTTGATCTTTCTCATGATCATGCCAATGTTATGTAATAATGCACCGACTCTAGGTAACTAGGGTCGGGGCGTTACAGTTGGTATCAGAGGAAGTTTAGTACAAACCTTGGTAGCTAGATTTAGATAAACTCTGATTAGAACAGGTAGACCTAAGATGAACTTTGAGGATTAGTATAAAAGAACTTCCTAGAATCTTGGTATTGTAGAGATTTTGTGAGTTTTCCGAGCAATACATCCCTGTCTGGATACGAGAAGGTAGAGGTGGCTCTGGCACAGATGTACCTAGGGGTAAAACCCGAAAACACCGCTTTGAGCTAGACTCGAACGGGAACTGGTGCACGACAACGGGCCTTGCTGCACTCTTGGTTACGACACTCCCGGGGGATATGCTTAGGATAATTTACATTTTCTTTACAAACCGATTTAAGTAATATATACATAAGATGAGAGTATATGACCTTGGTTAATCCTAATATGTTTCAAATTGAGAATATGGTGACATTTTAATCTCTAAATGATTTTACGACTACTATTACTCACACAATGATTTCTGGTTTTAGTCAATGGATGGATTCCAAGGAAGTCATAGTGACTTTGAGAATGATGTACAAGGTGGGAACGGTGGTGGCGATGAGCGACAAAATGGAATGTTGATAGGCGTAAAAGATATCGTCTTTATGCCAAATCAGTTTTCCAAAAATATGATCAACAACATATATATTAACCAACTCCCAGACTCAACAAGGAAGAGAAAGGTGATAAATGATAAGATCTCCAGCAATGGAGACCATGGAGAAAAGAAACCTCAATTTTCAGCATGCAGGAAATGTGGAAAGAGACACCCAGGAAAGTGTCTCAATGGTACAACGAAATGTTTTACGTGCGGGAAGGAAGGACATAAAGTGAAGAATTGCCGAAGAAAAATGAAGAGTACTATGGAAGAAGATAAAAATGGTCCCAAGAGTCCATTTACAGTCATTTGCCGTAAATGTAGGGGACCTGGCCATTACCCGAGTGAATGTCCTATTCTATAGGATATTTTCTTGGTCAAATAAGAAGCTATGTGGAAATAAATGGTTGGAGAAAAATTTAAAAAGTATTAGCACTCCTTGTTGATGGGTTTACTTTGGAATAATTTTCTCTTGTATTTGTAACCCCGCAGTTTGCCATGTGAGAATGATATTTGAGGAAGAATTGTCTCTTCTCTTGTGGATATAGGTATAAATAACCATTTGGTTTTATAAGATCATTGGGGTTTGAGAAAATGATAAGTTATTATAATTTGGGATGAAAATGCAAAGTATGATATAACATTTGTGGTTAAATTATGTTATTTTGAGGAATTTATCTCATTTTGGTAATATTATAAAATATAGTTTTTGAAAAAGGACAACACGTAGACCGTGTGACAACCCATCGCGTCGGACAAAGCTGTGGGAATCGAACCCACAACCAAAGTGCGATTGGGATTTATCGCCTACCACTGGACTACGTGAAGTCCCTGGTTAGTGTGACTATTTTTTTAGATGATTTTATTGATCAATAATAAGATGATTTGGGTTCTTTTGTCTTATCAAATGAATACCCTTGGTATAGGAAAATGATTTGGTGATTTAGTGATAAATGTTATTTTGGAAGATGTTCACTTTGATAGGAACACTATATGCCCAAGGAAAATAGAATACAATGAGGTTTCATTTGTAGAGTAATGGTGGATTTTTATCTACGTTTTTATTGTTGATTTATAGTTATTTGGGTTATTTATGGAAATGATTAACCTATAACAGAGAATATGTGATGATGTTAATTACTTTTAAGTATGTGACTTTAAGAGTATTTGATGTCATTTGGAGATACAATTTAACATGGGAGACTACATAATCAAATTCTTTAATGCTTTGGGTTTAAATATTACTTTGGATTATATGGAAGGATTTTAAGGACAATTGATTATTGAATGGTATTTATTTAACTTTGGGGTATTGTTGGTTTAATTTTAGAAATTAAGATTAGTGCATATTTATCTCAATGAATATTCTTTTGGGGGAATCATTAGATCATTCACTAACCATTTTGGTTTTGATTAATCTTCAAAGACAATGTAAATATACGGTTTATCCTGCATGGATCATGTGATTCTATAGAAGTTTATTCTAGCTCTTCCAGTGTGACCAAGTCTTCTTGAATACTCATCGTTTAAAAAAAATTGAGTTAGTGGTGGAAATTTATTAAAGAATGAAAATTTACTTAAAATGTAAGTATATCTCATAATGTTCTTAGTCAATATCATAAATTAATTCCTCTTCCTTATGTAATGTAACTTTAAAAAAAATGTTGTCCGTTTACTTTCCTACTAGGAGACTAATGGTCGTTTGTCCCAACACAAGTTTGTGGTTTTATCATTGTTAACTTTCTCCTGATCATGATTTCTATCCCTCTCCATCAGAACTTGACACTGAGTTTATCATCCATATCCATGTTTTCTTACATGTAATCCTAGTATGGGTTATCTTGGATGACCCTTATACCTCTCTTTCTTTCTTTTAAAGTGATAGTTTTATTGGCTGTTTTTCCGATGTGGGACTTTCCATTATATTCCCAAGAAAAATTTTTAAAATTGCGAGGACGCAATTTATTTAAGGAGGGGAGAATGTAACACCCCAAGTTTCCTCGGTATGTTTCCTTTCGAATAATGCAATGGCGTGCATTGTACACAACTTCGAGATTTTAACACACCATAACCAATCAAACTAGCCGTTATGAATAGTAACACCTACTTTTTGAAATTTTATAAATTCTATCTCTCAAAATGGACTTCATTTTTGGATTCGGAATATCGAAATTAGCCTAGGGTGAAATTTTGGTACATTTCGGATAACTTTCATATTTTGATGAATAGTGAAAATTTCTAAATTTTAATTAAAAAAAAACTTTTTTAATCAAAATAATTAATAGTGATAAATTATGAATTTGAGTGGTTTTAAAGTATATTTAGAATATATTTTTACCATTAAATTTAATGTTTATCATTGGACATAATTTTACAATTAAACCGAACATAAACAAGTGTCAATCTTTTGATAGTTATTATCTCTTAAAAACACGCTTTTTGTTTTGACAGCGGGAATTAATTTTAAATTAATTTCTGCAACTTCTGTGTTTTGAATTTAGGAAAATGGATTCCATATTTGGAATCAGGATGTCCAAATTATGTAAATAGGTAACTTTTATTTTTAGACATTTTGAATAGTTACTGTGGTAAATATTTTATTTACCATGGTTAAAGGGTAAATCCAGTAAATAAGGGTTAAAAAATAATATTATAATAATACAAAATTACCCTAAAACGTGTCCTAACCTTATTGGTGGACACATACCCGACCATGGGCATCCTTGGGTCAATTTGGGGACCCCTTGGAGCCACTTGTATGTGGTAGGGACACATTATATTAATAAAGTTAAAATAAAAATAAAAATGGCATAAGCTTACATATTTTAGAAGAACAATTTTTACATAGGGTTATACATGTTGGATTTTCTATTATAAATATTCATTAGAAATCTAAAAAGATTTCCTACATAATGATATTTTATTTATAATTTTTAGACATCAAATAATTTAAATTATTAATGACACAATAATGATGCAATGTTTACCTCATTAATAAATCATTTAAATAAATAAGATTATAATGATTAAAATATTATCTAAAACCTGTCCAATTCTTAGTGGTTGATGTTATTTAGAATATGAGTCATCTTATCTTCGACCTCAATGATTTTTGGACCATTATAAACCGAATACAAATATATTATAAAGTAATACTTTCACTCTTTCCTAAAGAGCCCCTCCTCTCCCTTATAAAAGGAGACCACTTCTACTCATTCCTCACACCTCTCAAGCCACTTGGCTCGTCCAAACTCTGCCCAACTAAGCTCCCCAAATCCCTCTCCTCCTCCTTGAAGCTTCCCCTTAGGCAGAAAGCATTTCAACAAGTCCTTTGGTTCCACCCAAAGTGAGTTACCTAAATTAAAGGTAACGATTTCTCTTAAATTATTTTCATTTATTTTGCTTCTTCAACCCCCCCAAACTCTTTTTATTTCCCTTCTTTTGTAACAACACCAGTATCCTCAATATACTAGGATGTTGTTATAATAAGTATTCAAACTACACATACACACAAATCCATCTAATGGATGATGAACATAATGTTTCTGTGGATGGCAAACTAACGCCTCACGAAACGATGATTGTTCAAAAACATCTTACCGCCTCTCATGGTGGCCATTATGATGGCAATGTAATTAAATATGATATTAATGATATATATTATATATATAAGCTTCTGTAATTCCATTTTATTTCATACCATTATTCGTTTCATGTTGTATATACATACGATAATTTCATTTGAGGAAGTGCGGACTACCGCCCCCTTAAAATGATATGACTCGTTTATACCACACATGGAACGTATAAAGGATGGTGTTAATGAACTTAAGTAACATATATAAAATATTATATTATACTGGAATAGTAATATACCTATGTATCATTTGGATTCGATTCTTTTAAAATAAAAATTAAATGGAAGTACCGTTCGTGCGTACGTACGGACTACCGTCTCCACGAACGCGATGAGATTCATTCTCCATCGTATCCATTCAAGTATAATTATCATTTAATGATTTAAAAATGATGTTTAAGGACTCAATATCATTCTGGATATGAATAATATACATTCCATTAATAACGAATATGGATCACATAACAAAGAATATAAAGTAAAATGAACCCGTTAACACCCGAAATGACGATAATTCTAAGATATTATTAACAAGTCAATGTTAAAAGATCATATATGATATCATATTAAAGTAAATGATTCTTGTATTATTCAATAACAATTATTTCACCATTATACAGGAGGTAAACCTACCATCGACCAAGGAAAAAGTACAAAGTAAGGGATTCTCTTATCTCACTTTCAATTCCGTGAGATTTCCATTGTTCGCTACTAAATTATTGAAAGTGGTGTATTGTGTACTTCCATTTGATATATATTATCATGATTCAATTTATATTCATGTTATTCTGTAAATAATTTGGTGGTTATTAACTTTTGTCCATGCGACTCAGTTGATTAACGTGGTAAGGGATTTTCTTATCTCACTTTTAATTCCGTGAGAATTCCATTGATCACCACTTAATTATTGCATGTGGTGTATGTGTACTGCCCATGATTGTATTCATTGTGTTATATACTTTTATTTATGGGTATTTACATCATCATGGTATGATAATTCTTTCATGGGTGTATGTTTCTTAAGTTACCTAATCAATAAGGGAATTTGAGATTTCAACTTCCACTCATTTGGATTTACGCATATTTCATTGATTATATTACCCCAAGATTATGTGTGGAATCACTATTCATTTGATTATGTCATAATTTCCACTCCCCTTCCTGTGGATATAAGTTTGATACACATAATCACTCCATTGATAATTCTCAATTCATTGATATGAATTCGATAAGAGTAATTTTAACTCATTCTCCATTTGTTGAGTTAAACATCCAATTCGTTGGTATTGTTTTTACAAGAATATGTGTGAATATCCTTTGATTGATTTACACTGAATATCCAATCATATTTAGTGTATTTATATTTGTCACACATAATTATGTCGTTGATTTATCCTTAACCTAAGGATACAACCTTTATGAGAGATTTCATCTCAATTTACATTCCATTGAGACTTCTTTGATGATATACACCAAATCACTTTTATGTGGTGTATATAATGTACTTTGACATAGTATATCATGAATTACTTTATTCTCATGATATTAAAATGTTTTGATTACCTCAATTATTTGTATTCAAGTGTCTCTCTTTTGGTTAGAAACTCTAACCAAAATACCATTTTAAAATGTTTTAAAGAATTATTCTTCTAAATCATGCTCATTAATGTCCATATTTTAAAAATGGTTTTAAGGATTTATTTTTATGGACATTAAAGTTTTAAATTTAAAAATCCTTTTAAAAGTTTCAAAGTGGTATGGGACACTTTGATTCAAAAATCTATTTTTGAATGTCTTCTTGACAAATAGTGTGACTTTTAAAAGTTTTCAAGAAAAGGGGGATATTTCTCTCAAATAGTTATGATGATTATTTTCATCTATGTCAACATCCTTCATTATTCATGATTGAGGTTAATGTGATACAATACAATCTTTCATATTGTATCAAATGAGTTATGTTTGACTGTGGATGTTCTTTTTTTATACCATTCATGGTTTGTGGTTAAAGTATTGACATTTCGTATGCTAGTTTTAATACGAATGTTTATTTTATGCTTAAACCTATTCATATGAGGAATGCATTGGACTTAATAAGTGACGGGTGGAGCCCGCTATAGCTCCTCGATGCATCGGTAGGTCTCATGAGACAAACTAGTGTCTTGGCACAAGGCCTTGGCAAAATCTTATTTGTAGTCTTGGCACGAGGCCTTGGCTATGTGGTTATGATAGTCTGGCATTATGCATTCCATCATTATGAAAGTGGTTATTGATATTGCATGTGATCATTAGACTAGTAGAATATCCATGTGAGTAAGTAAATGGCATTATTTCATTTTACCTTTGCCATTTTATGTTGAAGTTCAAGTTTAAAAGGCTTTTGTTTTAGTTATAAATTGCCTTAAGTGTTTATGCTTATTTATGGAAGCTTCTGCTATAATGTTAACCTTACTGAGCATCTGAGCTCACCCCTTTCAATGTTTTATTTTTTTCCAGGATTATGAAGAAGTAATTTATGAATGACCTGCAGGGATAGTATGAGGGGATATGAAGACAAGATGTTTTTTTATGATGTAATGCAAAAATTTATGGATGTATCTAGTTATTCCAAGGCTACTAAACTAATCGTTCTTTAGAGACTTGATCTTTCTCATGATCATGCCAATGTTATGTAATAATGCACCGACTCTAGGTAACTAGGGTCGGGGCGTTACAATTTAGCATCATTACACAAACTATTAACTTGTTGTAAACATTTGTGGATACCACAATGAGATCCCCACATTCAGAAAGTGGGTGTAATTGTGTGTGGATAAACCTTATTTTCAACTCTTTTATACAGTATTCACATTCACTTGTCCCGATTAACACTTCTACCTTCCAATACAGTTTGGTTAGTTCATTTTACAATACTGATAACTTCATCACAAATCATAGATAATACCAAATGAGAAAATTAAAATAATGGATTTCCATGAATGATGATTTGTGGGGCCACTATTTAATTGATTTTGACTTATAAGGGTTCATTGATATTATTTTTCTTGTGGTAACACTCCCTAATAATGATATATCCCATATTCAAGACTCAAATTTACTATAGTATTCATAATGATAATCCCTTCAAAAATCTTTTAGCACAGTATTAAAATTCTCATCCAGTTTCCCATTTCTCCTAGAGTACATGAGAATTTCAAAAGTAAAGACTACATGAAATTTTTATATGTAATCTCAAAAGACACTATTCACTATGTTGGTGAATATTTATGAGGAATTAGAGTGTTTTAATGGAATCACTATGAACTGATAGTGTCCATACAACATTTTATAGGAATTCATTTGAATATCATCCATTCTTACCAGTAATTAGTGATACCCTGGCTGAAGGTCCACTTATAGAAATACTTTTCTAGATGTAGTTGTTCGAAAAATTCAGCTATCCATTGAAGGAGATACTTGTTCAATATTGGTATTATTTGTGATAATAATAATTAATTCAACGGAGCATTTTTCCACCCATCTTTGTGGTAAGAGGACTAGTGCATCAAATATTCAAGAACTCAGGAATAAAAAACCTTTTTTCATATTCTCTTATGAATACTTCCATTGATCATCCAACTTAATAGTTTATATTCTATAAGGGTTTATTGATATCAATAAATATTTGTGAATAATTTCAATTTATAACTCAACCTCTTGATAATGGGGAAGAATGGAAAATTCTTCCGGGAACACATTAGTGTATTTCCTCAAAATGAAAAGTCTTCAAACAACATTTTTACCTTTTTATCAATAATGTGATCATCTTGTTCATTATAATAAGATAATAATATCCACATTTTCGAAGATAAATATGAATAATATTCATTCTCATTCTTTAATCTGTACAAAAATGTGGATTCTGCAGGATGTGAAGAGTTATATCCATTTATCCATAGATGATATTTTATTTTTATATTGTTATCCAATACATTCCAAATATAGATTCCAACATCACCAATGTCTGTAAGAAAAGGTTTAATAGTTGGTTCAGTCCTAAAAAAGTAAATTGGGGGAGTTATATAATTTTGACGAAATAATCCCCCCATTCATTATTCTCAAAGAGAACATAACCTAAGTATTTTTAGGTGGGGTTTGAATTGTTATACTAATCTTGCACGATATGAATGAATTTATAGAACATAAAAAGTAAAATATCTATACATGAATAAATAAATATTATACATATCACCACATCATTTTTGGACTCCTCCTCTATAGTTGTGATGGAATATTTTTACACTTGCTCTGTTGGTTTTGGTGGATACTGACATTGATTCCCCTTTAGGACTCAAGGATTAGTGAACTGGTCGGCATAGTTTCCTTTCCACATAAATCAATAACATTTAACCATATGTGTTTCACTTCTTTTATAACCCACACTGTCCAAATTCCTTAGGTATCATCATCATTAATGATCATGGGGTCCTTCCATCCCACACATAAAGTATTTCCCCATCAATTTGTGGAAATTCCAGTGATATTTTCCCCACGTTTTGACTTGTAAGTATTTTTATTTTAAATCAACCTTTTTAATTAGATCATCCATCTTGAAAATCCATCTTTTGTTTCTTTCTCCAAATCCATGGGACCATTCTTCAAATCCAATCAAAACATTTATAGAATATTGAAAAAATTATCAATAACTACAAAAGTCTTCAATATCTTGATCTTTTCAAATATGTGGTTTTATACCACCAATTAATATATATATATTTAAATAATTGTTCGTAATAAAATTTGATGCATTCTTTGAATTACATTTGAATATTTTATCACATTTCATGATAGATTCACCTTCATTTTTCTTCATATTTATGAATTATCTATACATTATTTTCCGAAGTGTTCAAGGGAAATAAATTTTAATAATTTTTTTTAAATTCTTACCAATCCGTCTCTTCAATTTCATCCTTCTTGTTGGTGTTATTATTCAATACCCACCATTGATCAAACTCTCCATAAAAATCATAAATCGCAAAGTGACCATATCCATCGTAGATAATGATAAATAGAAAGACACTCCATTGAGTTGACCCATCTTCCACGACTACTAGATCATAAGATGCACTAAATGTCAGTGGTCATTGACTCGAAAAGACATGATATGTAGATTATACCTCTTGGATGAATGGGGATGTTCCACATTATTCATGTTATTGTTCATTGTGTATGATAACTGGGTAAATATTAACCTATAATGTTTACCTCCACCACCCAAAGCAATGAAGTTTTCATTCAAGGAATCACTACATTTCCTCTAAAACAGGATATTGCTAGAGTTTCTCCTCTATCACACCATATTATAACATTGATATGGTTTGAAAAGACATTAATGACCTCATGAATAAATATATTATTTTCTTTTCCAAGTATATTAAATGGAATATCTTGCAAGATCCCTATGATTAAGACTTTTATGAAATAATTCAACTTGGGTTCATACATAATCTAATACTAATGGTTTTAGTAAGGTTATCGAATCAAAATTTTCATGTCTAATAAACTATTCTCTAATACCAACTATAAGGACACTGCATTTCCATCATGATTATTACATCATTTTATAGATAAACAACATAAATTCATTACACAACCCAGATCAAATGGTTTAGTGTCTTTGGAAAATTAGGACCATAACTAACATGTAAATTTTAATGAATATATACTCTTTAATCCTTTATTATATTTATTCTTAATGGACATAATGTTCTTATTATTATAAGTATTCACCTATGGATAAATATTAATAGAAGGTGTGAGCTAAAAGTCATGTCAGAGGATGAATGTGTGTAAGAAACATGGGTGACAATAAAATGCATAATTATAACCTAAATAAGTTTCATCATAAAAATAATGATATGTAGCATTAGATAAATGAAATGATTGTGAATATTTATTAAAACAAAATACCATGTCATAGAGGTGAACTACCACAAAATGTTGAGAACAATGTTTAAATCATGTCCATGCCTAAAATATCTACATTATAAAAAAATAATAATATTTAGCGAATATAGCATCATTTTCAGGAATCTTGTACATTATCTTATTAGATAAATCACATTACCCAATTCATTGGAGCGCTGTATAGTTCTGAGTGAACCTATCAGATCATATAATTTACATAATCATACATGTCATATAGAACATATTATAATACATTCCATAAAATAACTCATGGGAAAAATGGGTTTCATTATAATTTCATAATGTTTATATTGATGGGTAATCATTTGATTTTAAAAAATTGGATAACATAATTGGTATCAATATCATCAATCACGAGTGAATAATAAACTATATTAACACAAGTAAAACATGTGTTTTTGAAGGATGAAATATTTGGGAAACAATCATTCAATTTCTCATAAAATAATATTGGAAGCTTGTTTATCAAAGAAAATAATAAAAGGAAAGAAAATAAATGGTACATAAGGAACATTAAAAATACACCCATATTGAAAATAGGGTTTTTGAGAAAAACCCAGTGAAATAGAGTTGGGTTCAAGAATCCCATTACCTTATGTCTGAATGATTTCTTCATTTTCTTATCCTATATAATAAAATTAGATTCATTCATTAGCTATTATATAACCTCCAAAACATGTATTTGTTTCAATAAATTTTATTATGTTCGTTTGTGGACATTTTGGTTATTTATAGTGTTCATTTAGAACATTCAAGAGTGTTTGTTTTGGTAGTTTTCATGATTGGTTCACGTAGTATAGGTGAATATAAGTTCATGTAAAATGAAAATAATTCTCCATTATATGTATTATATGTTATTATTGAAAATATGTAAGATTTAATGATATTTTATATCAATTGGTAATATATTATGAGGATTAATCATTAGATAAAAAATTAATGACATTCAGTTAGATTAATTTAGTGGTTTTTGATCATAATGAATTTGTTTTTTTATTAATTAATATTATATATAGAATAGTTTCAGAACACAAAAAAGGTTATAAAATACATTTCAAAATCTATTTTACCAATTATAATTGTTTATTACCATGTATGATTGTTGTATATGAAAAATAAAAACATGTTTTCCTAGAAGGTAGTAAAACAACACCTCATAGGCATTGTTTATTTTCTTGGAATAAAAGATGGTGAATACTATGATTGATGATAAATTGTTCCATTAACATAACAAAATTTATTTATATATAAGATACATTAGTAATCATTCCACTTTTATAAAGAGTTATGGGGATAGAATAAGAAATAAATATATATTAAAATGAAATGATGTGTATTTTACCTCTTGAAATGTTCTCTTTGGGATCCTCCTTAGAGATATTTTTTCAGAATTTTTTTAGAAAAAAGTCTCCTGAAGGTGAGGGCGAGTCTTGAGAATATTATTGGTCTTAAATTGTACAATCTTCACGTCTTTGATGTTTTGAGGGGAAGAGGTGGTATGGGGTGGTATTTACAGGTGATATGGGTGTTTTATCATTACGTTATTCATTAGTTAATAATTTTTTCACAATACTATAAATAATTTGATCATTAACATTAAATATATTAAATTCAAGAATTTGTGTTTGATATTTTGGTCTTATATAATCCTTATAACATCAGTTACAAAAAAAATTGGGTATTTATTTTTTACTGTAAATTATTGAATTTCAATATTCACCAAGACATCAAGTACATTATATAAATTAAAAAAATTCAACATATAAAATTTTCATTGTGTCGATTTAAAAAATTGAACCATTTTATGAAAATTATTTTACAGACATGAGAAATTTAGTTTTTAATTAAAATCTTCACGTACATTGAAAAAATTATATTTAATATGATACATGATTTTATAAAAAATTAAAAAAGAAAAAAAAAGGTCTCTTAAAATTATCTTATAATCATATGATATAAAATTATTACTTATGAATTTATTTTTTTCAAATAAATCCTTATATAAATATTTATTTTAATTATAAAATTATAATTAAACATTTATGTTTTATAAAAATAACAACACGTAATTAATAATTTTTTAAAGTGTATATTTACATATACCCTGATATATTTATATCACAATATCTTTTATAATATGAATAAATTTTATTTATATATTTTTATATTAGGACAATATTCTATTGGCCTAATTAGTTTTAATATTGGTCATGTTTCTATTCCATGGGTCATGTTATTATTTCCTCGAGATATGTTTCATAATTACCATAAATACAACTTATTTCATTCATTATCCATTTTTAATATTTTAAATAGTTATCAATGAGTTTTTATGTAGCTAATACTATATGAAATTATTATATGTGGGTAATTTCCACTGGTAAAATTTTGTACCATTATACTGAAATATTTTTTTGACTTGGAACACTGAGACATTAATTGTATAAAACATTGGTACACACATCATATTAAATTGATTCTTTTTTACTATAATTCTTGAGTCATCTCACCATATATATATATATATATATTCTTATTTGTACATGGTATGTATTATTTAAATTTATAGGATGTTTCCATGAAGATGTCCATCCATGCTACTAATATGGGACTGTGAGGATGATTTGATGAGTGATAAGGCCTTAGATCTAGGGCCATTATCCATGATCATTCATCAATGTGGGTTGGCAATAGTATCATTTCTCATTAAAAAGATGTTACACTATCATAGTAAGATGAGGATGACTAAAGGATTAGTGCACAATGTGTGTTCTGACACCAGAGTCCAAAGAGGTATTGTGGTGATATAGATATCTGAGAAGTAGCATATTTGGAAGAGTTAGTGATCAGAGCTTTTACACATCTGTAGACCTATCCTGATAAGATGTTTTTACTAGATTCCAACCTTTTCCATGGATAAGCGGAGTACTAGTGGAGTATAGTGACAAAAATGATTCATCAGAGAACACAATCATGGTCTGAGATCTAACAACTATTTGGGGAGGATTATTACCATCATTCATGCACTCGATCTATATTAATGATATTCTAGAGCTATTGTAGGGAGGGATGGAAGTTGTGGAGTATGTCATCTGTTTTAATTTACTTATATTGTATTCCCTCTACATGATTCAGTATGGCTACATCAGGGAGAAAACTTTGAGCATGTTCTCCCTAGAGACATTCATGATAGTGTGGATCCATATGGATTCCCATGCATGATAGAGTTTTAGAGTAAGAAATAGTGACTGGAAGGTTCCTATATGAGTGGCAAAATGTTGATTTTTTAACAATGGGCTTCATAGGGATGACTTTTATTATATAGCTATTATGCACTTGTCAATATGGTACTAATAGAGGTTATCCCCTCATGATCAAACATAGAGATATGATCACTTGGAACATGGATCATTAAGTTGATGAGGGAAGAACATAGAGGGTTTATGTAGTGAATGTGGTGGGTGATGTCACATGGAACAGGACTTGCATTCTCTTTATCCTATATAATGAAGATGTAAAATGGTTTTACAATTATGATAGAGGTATTTTTATTATCATGGATCTACCAAGAGTGACCATGGGTCTCCAGGGATCCATATCTAATAGGGGAGTAGGTGGGGTCTTGAAAATGATTTACTAATGGTCGATGAGGCTATGATATCCTTACACAACGACCACCACTAGTAGGACCATTCCAGGGTCAGGGATCTTTTGGTCATGGTGTGGGAAGCTATATTATATAGAGTATTAAGGCCCATAAAATCATTAGTTGATTAGTTGTATGATCTATTTTTATTATAATCATTCGTTACTATTAGTAGAAAAATGGGTGATTCATTCCTAAATATCCACAATCCTTTACCAAGATCTATATTTCCCATTTTACACTTCTTTGCAGATTCTTTTCCATGAGGTTACTATAGGGAATACATATTCAATATCATTTATCTATCTAAAGTGTACTCAATATTTTGGTAGTTATAGTTTCTAATTGGACCTTTTGGATTATTCCATGTTACCATATGATTTCGTCATGTTTATGGTATGATATTACTTAGTCTAAACCTATACTGACTGTAACGATATACAAGTCAGATTTCATCATAAATAGGTGTCTAGATACTCATTTGTGGGTGAGAGAGATATCTTCTATTATTTTGAGGGTTTTTTATTATGATGATTCAATTAATTTCCCTTCATTTGATGAGTTTGTCCCTTAGCATAGTGGAATCTTTAGGGAAATAGGTTCCTTTAGTCATGGTGGATTAAATTTATGTTTTCTCTGAGGACATTTATATACTACCTCCCATGTGGGAGATGGTGTGTTGAATAAATTTCACCCAAGTAAAACTTTCATATCTTCGGAAGAATATAAAACTTCCTCTACCATACTCAAAGATATTAGGGTGTAGATAATGTACCTTTGATAGTAGGGATTTATCAAACCAAATATGTCTCCCTAGGAAGCTTGGGTTTTGTTTGTGAAGAAGGTTTATATGAGCATACACATTTGTAATAACTATAATAACCATATCTGGGGCACAACATATAACAAGTTCCCTATAATGAGGATTGCTGGCCACTATGATCCGTTATGTGGTGTGATATGGTTCAGGAAGATCAATCTTCAATATGAATTTAATTTATTGACAATTTACATGGATTCTATTTTTATGATTCCATTATGATGTTCATATGGAGACTTTTATTTCAGGGGGATTCCATTTTGTGTGATGAATTCCCACATGGTACTAAATGATTCAATGAACCAGATGTTGTATGCATACATGTACTAAATAATTATTGTATTCAATGATGATATAATCATATACACTATGTTAGAGGAGGATAATGCATGGAAATTATGTATGGTCCAAAAATTTATTCAGTTGATCTGTCTTTATTGTATGATCTTGAAGTGTTAGTCACGAATAATGAGTTTCAATTTTTGAGGAATGTATTTTTTGAGGAAGGATTAGATGTGGACCTATCTAAGGTTGACACAATTATTTTTTGGGATCAAACTAAGATGGAATCAAAGTATTACTTATTTTATTTAATTGGTTGTGTAATATAGGTGGTGTGTTTCAGAAATTTTTAGTATTATGGCCCTATTGACATCCCTATGGTAGAAAGGAAAGTCATTTACCACAAATGAAAAGTTATAGAAATAGGTTGAGGTGTTGAGGAGGAGGCTAATGAGTGATCTTAAATTTTTTAAATTAGAAGAGGACCTGGGGTAAAGAGTCTATTAAAATTACTATATAGATTCCTTCAGTTGTGTGAGGATGAATTGGTGGGAAATTATCGTATATAGATCATGAAATTTGAGACCCCATGAAATGGAATATCTGACTCATGACCCACAATTGACAAATGTGGTATTCAATCAAAAGATATAGAGGGATAATATTTTGGGAGGTAACATAAAAATTTACCCAGAATATATGAGATTTTGATATTTATTCACAAATAGAGACCAAGATTTTATATAGACTATGAGGTAAGATTTCATCCATTAATATGACTTTGAGATAGTCTATACCTCTAGGAATTGAAAAAATGTGGAAGACTCCCTTAATTTGATGTCACATTCTCACAGGGTGGAGGAATATTATGATGAGTTGGATTTCTTATAGTTGACCTTGATTGAGGATGTTTCAACACCATGATATGAACTACATCAATCATGACGTTGAGTTTGTAGTAGTAGACTTATATTTGTGGGAGAGAAAGAACTATCTAATTGGGAGAATGATTTTTTTTATTTCATAGACCATCAGTCACTCATGTATATATTCACACAAAGAGACATGAAATGGTGATTAAGGAAATTCATGGACTTCCTATCGGAATATGTCTATGAGATTGTATATACATTTTGGAAGGGAAACAAGGTGTAAGAATCACATAATCGAAAGGAGTAATCCAAGATGTTGTTTTACTTTTAGCTAAACATTGTTGGGGAATAAAGAACATATTTTTCTCAATTCATGGTGTTGAGTCATCCACTTCTTCATCATGTGAGGGAGGATCAGTTGGTATAAATAATATGTGGGGTCCCACATGACTATATATCTTCAATAAATTCACCATATGGATTCTATGAAAGAAGAAATCTTGTTATTTTTTTCTATGGATTGATGGTGGTTCTGGAAGGGATGTGAGAGAAGGTTATCAGGGAGTTTCACTATTCTCTTATAGACATATATGATGGTGTTGGAAATGTGTATAGAGACCATTAGTGTCCATTTTTGTGCTATAATGTGGCGATGTTTGGGAATGTTAACCTCTTAGTGTCCCACATTTCAAGAGGTGATGTTTGACACCATGTTATTGAAGGTTTCTCACAACCACTTGATATATTGGAATAAAAATGTAAAGTAATATCCAAGGAAATTTTCATAGAAATTTCATGGAAATAGGGAAGACATAATGTAGTATTCTTAGTATTTGGGAAACTTACCAATTCACCACACTTGAATTATATCAAGGAGCATAGTTCATTGGAGAGTTGGGGGTATTTTTATGTGTTGGAGATCTTATTCCCCCCATGTGCATCACCAGACAATATTCTCTAGACATGATGTTTGTTATATGTAATAGTTTTGAATTTTCCTACAAGAGAAATAATAAACGTATTGGAAATGATTAAGAATATTTACCCAAAGTATCCAAGAAAGATCATGAACAATATCCATGTGTTGTGGGATACATTATTGGCTTCCTTGTTAGACTTTTGCCGGAGTAGAGAGGATAACTATTCATTGGTATTTTTTCATCTAATAATTGATATCACTAAAATATTTTCATAAAAAAAATTGTGTGACTTGTATGAGACACCATGAAATCCCCATTACATAGTACTAATATTGGTGATGCATAACATCTAAGGCTAGATAAAGGGCAGTTGAAGATAGTGAAGTTCCATCTCATCTACGAGCAGATGAGGATACACCAATGCAGAACGAAATCATTTGAAGATGGACAACTCAAGACTTTAGAAATTAAAAATGGATAAAATAATTTCTTAATACTATACACATGTTTGGGATTAAATAGATTTGGTTGGGTAGGCATGATATCCATGAGATTCTTTAGACCATTAAATATATTATTGAGGGTTTGAATGTTTTTTTATCTCATCCCCTAAGCGAATGTTATAGGGATAATTAAAGCATCTGATTTGTAATTACCAACTATCCATTATGTTATGATCAATGATTAATCCATGATTTACAAGTCCACATCTATCATTATCAACAAAATTGAAACAGTGAATACACACAATGGTTAAATTGTAAAACTGATTTTCTTGATCATCACATATTAAATATAATATATTTTAGAAAATAATTGAAATTCATTTGTGAAATACTATATTTGTCGACAAATTTGATGATTGATCTACATATTACCATAATTTCACTATAGGAATCAATATTAAATTCCCTCTAGTGGTGATCCCCATGTACTAAAAATATATTGAAATCCCTATTGAAATCTTCTAGAGTAAGCATGGTAAATCCTATCACATGGGTTATTTACCTTTGACATCATCGATAATCCATACCAAATGATTTTCCATAATACCTCAAGAAACAAGAGTGGATGGTGGTGGATTATCTCTTGAAATTACTCATATTTTCCTAGATAAGGGATCACTATTGGGATTAGATAGGATTCATTGGATTTCCATTTTTACATGTTCCAATTATTTTTTATTCAATCCCTATAGAACCCCTTGTGTTTAATAATAACATTGCATTAATTTATTAACATTCATTATACTAGATATTTAAATTATATAATATGTTATCAAATAATACTCAATATATTTTGTTTCTCAACAAACAACTTAACTCAATACACCATTCCTCTATAATAGATACCTAGCCCCAAATAATGACACATTAATTTATAAAAATATTCCATTTTATTATCCTATAATAATTAAATACATATTTTATTCATGAAACAATAAATAAATGTGTATTAAATACGCAAACCATATAATATTTAAATGAATAATTGGGGGTTGATTATATTTCATCAAGAAAACATAAAAAATTTTAAACTATATGTCGTAAAAATATTTATATAAATTTCTAAATAAAAAATAATAATATATTATTTAATTGAGATTTTGGAAACACATAGCGTGTGTCACTATAGGCCACTTTTTTATTGGAATTATTAAATTTATACAAAATTCCAATGATAGAATATAGAAACACCTCAATGAACCCATATAGTAATAAGTTTATTCCAAATGAAATAATTCCGCCTAATGAACATACTCTATAGTATAATAACACCTTCTCTAATCAAGAAGGTTTCATGCTGGTGCCATCGACCAATGTGATTTATACCTCTTTCTTTGAATTTCCAAAAAATGGATCTTTCTTAAACAACACCATGGATATGGATTTATTTAGTCAGGGTAATTTCCAAAAAATTTCTTGAGATATGATCCTACGAAATTGATAATATGGTAAAATCCCCAATCTGATTAATCATTAATGAAATATTATGTGTCATTACTCGAATGTAGCCTACCTCACTATGAATGTATGTCATCAAAGTTTTCAACAATGTATCAAAGTATATTACATATAACACAAATTAATACTAATATTAGAGTCTATGAATCAATAAAGTTGTTCATATACAAGACTTTCCAATGCCACATATTAATTTGGATTTCAAACTAGAGTTTATTGTTCTCATAATATCTAATAATGGATATTTCTAGGGGTGTACACTATGATAAGATTCCTCAATGTCCAATGAGATTCTTCCCATAATAGTTTTTATCTATTATGTCATTAAAATTATATCATATGACTATAGAATATTTATTTAAGAGTATGGTCATGGAATTTCATGGTTCTCATCATAGCAGGACAATATACTGAAATTTTAGTTATACAAGTATTCCTATGACACTGTCCAATACTATGTCATTATGAAGAAGAATCATGATGTGATAAAGAGTTTTTCAATGTTCAAATCTATGAATAAATGTTTTCATAATGTAAAAAAATGTTTCTTATAGGGAAAAAATTCAAATTGACTCAATCATTCACTAGAGGAAATAGCTAACAACCTATATTTAGCTAGTTCTCACAAGATACTCATGCTTTTGATAATGTGGAAAATTATTCAAGGTATACAAAATATTTTCTTCTTCGGGCAATCTATTTACTACAACATCATTCATTTTATAAATAACATCAATGGGATTATCATTTTTCATTATGTATTCTATCTGTTTGTGTAAACATGGAACTTTTGTAAGAGATACTATTGTAGTATTTTTAAAATAGAATGTGATAGGATCTTTACTAATTGGTACCACCTCAATATAATTGACTATGATTTGTATCTAATTGAATTCTATGACTTAATATGAAGCTGTTATATACTGAAACACTTCTATAGAATCCATGAAAGTTGGATTCTGTGAACCCTTCATGCTTCCAAATCCTACACAGAGAAAGAGAACATATCCAAACTATGAATTTAGATCATAATAATCATTCGGAATGCCATAATCAGTATATACCCTAAAAATTATATCATCATCTCCTCTATATACTGATAGCATATCGTTATTTATGATCTGACACTTGAGGATGGTCTTAATCGTAGACCAATGTAGTTCACCATTATATTCATGATGTATTTCTTCATGGGTCAATATAATGGAAAAACATATACAATAAATAACATGAAATACATGAATAATATTAACACTAAAGCATATGTGATCTTATTAGTTATCTCTTTATCCAGTTCTGTCTCATGAAAAAATATATTTGAGAGATATATACCAGGTTCCAATGGATCCAATTGCCTCTTGTATTGTTACAAATTAAGTATATTTAGTACATAGTCATTGTATTCTCTATGAAATAGTCCAATGATCCTCTTGGATATTTCCCGAATGATCTTAATCCGTTGTATATAGGATTCTTCACATATGACATTTAAGTAGAAACACTTTTTCATCCCATTCTTAACAAACCATATGACTGTTATGTCATTTCCAATAAGCAATATGTCATCAACATATACTAGTGGGATAATGATCACATTCCCACTAATTCTTTTGTATACACACATATCAAAAGCACTCTTCATTTAAAAAAATAAATTTTCAACATTATCAAATAAAACAATCCATAATGTGTATGATCTCATATATACATAAATAAGAATTTTCATCATTAGATTTTTTTGTATCACCTAGTGTCAAACACCCTCCCAGTTTTATCATGTATAAATCATTATGAATGATACCATTAATGAATGCTATTTTGAAACCAATTTCACAAATTTATTTTTCATGGAATGATGCTATATCATGAAGGATTTCAATAGATTTAAAAATAGAAATTACTGAATATTTTTCATTTTAGTCAATTCCTTGAAGCTGTTTGTTTACATTATCCCCTAACAAGTCATTATAATTATTTATCTTAAATTCCGTTTATAGTTTTCTATTGAATAACTCTTTTGAAACAAAGATATTTACATCAAATATATCATTAACCAGCACCCAAACATGGTTCAGATACTTGGGATCCATTTTATAATTAAGGGTTTATTACATATTATAGCATCAGATATCTCTACATCATGTTTTTAGGAGGGATCTTCATTATTTTCAACCAATAATGAGCCAAAATATTTTGTGACTATAAAACCTTATATCTATAGATCTCTACAATAATTATTTCTCTTAGGAATTATTTGTGTTTTTAGAACCACATCACACATGGTGTCCTATTGAAGCAGTTCCTACACCAAATATTGAGTATCTATGGCATTAACATCATCAAATTCAATATTTCTTCCAGAGTCCATTTTAATGAAGGTCTCCCTCCCAAGAAGTAATCCTTTTATGGAGGAAGTGAAATTATTATCTGAGGAGTTGTAGAGAATATATACCTTTTTTTAGGATACACAATAATTATACACCTTTTACCCTATGGTTATAGTTTTTATCTAGAAAATATCGTAACAAATTCCTCACAACCACATACACATGTATGTGATTGATGTCCTATCTTTACACAAAATAACCTAAATAGAATCCCATTATAGGCTTTATTTCATAGTTTCTTTATTTTTTATGATTTATCTTTTAAAGAATATCCCCTAAAAGACAATTTATTATCCATATCTCTCATCCTATACATTAACAGGTCTAAAAAGGTATGATTACTCATTTCACAAAAACTATTAAACTATGGAGTGTATGGTATACTAATTTAAAATTCAATCTTTAAAACCCATAAATTGTCAAAAAAATTATTTGTTAAGATATTTACCACCATGATCTGATAAAATATTATTTATTTCAATTCATTCTTGATCTTCTAATTCATTATTGAATTCATTGAATTTATAAATGTACTTAAATTATACCTCATAATGTAGAAATCACAATATCTATTGGAGACTTCAGTAAAAATTATTGATTATGAAAAACCTCCAATATATTTTACTTGAAAAGTTCCAGAAACATATCTTTGTACCAATCATAAATGCTTGATGGACCTTACACCCTAACCACTTACTTGTGGTTTGGTAAATTTCCTTGTAATCTTGAATGGTATCTTTCAATTGGTTTTTTCTCTTAATATTATGAATAACCAGATTAACAGAGATTTATCAAATGGTTGTTGTTCAGATAACACAGAACGTGATTCCATAAATGAGTGTTATATGATCTATGTGTACATGATTCATTAAATGTTTCAAATACATAGTTTTGATAATCTAATACAGAAATAATATTATTTAAATGGGCAATACCATAACATATTTTGTCTCTATAAAGAATCATATTTTATATCCATACCTGAAAGAAAACATATGCATCTTCAATTGACACAAAATTATTTTCTTGGTGATAGATGGTATATAAAAAATCCAATAAAAAAATATAATTCCCAGTATCAATGAAATTTGGTAGTTAAAAATTGACAAATCATCTATCCTCATTCCATAGGATGGTCGAATATCCATATATCCTATATATAAATTTCCAAATATACATTGTTCATTGGTTTTTTTATTGAAATTATAACCACAAGTTATATCTAATATTCAATTTTCAATATTAAAAAACTACATTCAATAAGGAATCCATATTTAGCTTCCCATTACTTATGGGTATAGTTATTATTCTAGTGGCCTTTCTTAACACATGGAAAATATACTCCATCAATTTCCATTCCCAGCCTCTGGATCTTCTACTTCATGAAAGTAAGATTCTTAGGATATATAGACTTGTTATATGTCTTGGGCCCCTTCAAATTGTCCTTCATTTTCTGAATCATTATAATTGATATAGGTTTGGCATGCCCCATGTCCAAATCTGCTTAGAGTGTAAAATTACAATTTTTTTAAATACAGTAATAATTATTTCATATTATATAAATAGAAGAAAAATTGATAATTTCTTCAGTATTGAGGAATTTATGAGATATGTGCACAAGAAATGTGAGAATTTAATGCCTAATATTTGAAAGAGATCAATTATTCCAATAATATTGACCACATAAAGAATAATTGGTGTCGACACACTATTTTTTTAAAAAGATCATTAGAGATAACATATTTTTCATGGAATGATAGTTCTTGAGAGACAACATAAAGGTTCTACATCATGTTATATGTGTCAATGTCCTCAGATTACACCAAAATATACTTAGCCTTGCACGATTAAATTAATAACTGATAATAAATATAATCATTCAAATGTTTCTCATATAGTGATAAATTTTAATCATTGCTCTAATTACCTATGAAATCAGGAATAGTCTCCTCAACCACATATAGTTTCCTCTCAATTTATATGATAAGGAATAAGGGAGTTTTCTATTCATGGGTGTTTTTTATTTTGAGAGGGTTTTCTTTATCATGTATGGAATACTATGACTTGATTGAATACATGTTTACTTAACATTATTCAAATAATATTAGTATTGTTTTAGTACATTATATGATAGAATTTGGGATAGCAAACAAGTATTATATTTATTAATCTCCCATTATTTTATTGAAACCCATTGCCCCTCACCAGAAGAATTTTAATATACAGTTTGTTGAAATTCCAATGAAATGGATATATATTCTCATTTTTATCACCCAATATTTTTTTGTTAAATAAATTATAATTGTTTTATTTAGGCATTTAAAATACTAACTACAATACCTCCTAGTTCCTTGATCTATTTAGTGGACTCCCCAGTCCTAAAAATGCTAAATTAGATTTCCTCAAACATTGCCTCTTTGTTGAACCATGTAATTCTTTTCAAATAAACCCTTGATGTCAACTGAGATATGTAATACCAAAACATCAAGTTAGAATTCCACAATAATTTATGGAACCCTATTATTTTATGGTTGAACAATTTGAACAATTTGTTATAACAAATGTAGTTTAAGTCTATAATGACATAACATTTATAATTTATGTATTTTATATTTAATGAGAAAATTTTCAATTATTATATCTATTATATTCTTATTACTATTAAAAGTATGTACATATGTTATTAAAAATGTATTAAAAATAAATACATATATAAGATCCTTGGTTTTCATATGAGTTACAGATCCCTTATATTTTATTTTTTAATGCTTAAAATATGCACTTACATTAGTACCCAACTTGATAGAAGGCGTTTCGGGGTTGACCCAATCTTGATCAGAGCCTAAAACCTAAATTTCGGGCGTTTTTCTCATGGTAGATGCTTATTAAATGTTGATTGCAGCCATTGGAATGGTTTGAGTAAATTATGCACGGTTTGATGGAGGGGTGTACAAGACTCATGGGTTGAGGAAACTATATAGGAGAAGACACATTCTCATTCGACCAGTCATTAGTTTTTAATGAAACAAGAAAGTTGATTAGCACACTGTTTCCGAATGGTTTGTATACTATGCAAGCACCACATGGCCAACATGAACTATGCACTTTCGATGCAAAGTTATCCAATCCATGTCCCTAAAATATGTTAATCATATTTTTTTGGTTTTTTTAAAGAATTTTATGTTTAAATTTAATATTATATAAAGCATAAAATAGGTTTTCACTTCTATGAATTATAGAGGAAATTAATGAGAGATGTCATTATGAAACTAAACTTCTAATCAATCATCATTCTTCTTTTGATCTATGATTTGATCATGGTTTGTATCATCATATATGCATAGGTAAGATATAAATTATTTTTATCCAGTCAAGATTCATCTAGATATCAATTAATCTATATGTATTTAGGCACATATGACCTAATTTCTAATATTTGTCAATTATTAAAATTTCCCCTAAATTGAATTTAATGGGGAATTGATACAGTATAAGAAATCAACTACAGAGTTGATGAAGGAGTTCTATAATTTGATATCGGCCATTGATTCTTTATAGAGTAACATGTTTTTATAAAGCCATTGAATCATTCTAGAGTGGCCTGAAATTGTGAAGGATAAGTTAAAATATGCGAAATTAGAACTTTTAGGGATCCCCTTCTATTCTATTTTGATGTTTTGGTATCCATTGGTCGACCAATGGTCACCCATGGCATGTACCTTTTTGAAATACCCTTCTTATTCCGTGTTTAACCTCCCATGTGGTGAGTTAAATAATTCCTTATAAGTTTATGCTTTTAATATATTGTATTTAAATTAATTAACGGATTATTATATTGGTTTCTTACATTGAATGAAAATGATTTTAATTAAATGGATAAAATTTTATTTGAATGTATTGTTTAGGATATGCTTTTCCTCCTTGTTTTTTTCCCAGGTGGATATGCCATGTTTCCTTGATTAATTTTCTTATATGTAATTTATTAAACAAGTGGGAAAAATCATAGAGTATTATTAAATTTTTTAAGTATTAGTTGAAATGTTTGATAAATCAGTGCATATAACCGGGTGGATTTTTAGAATATGATTGAGAAAACAGTTGGGAATACTCATGTTAAATGTTTAATTGGGTATTTTGATAAATGGGTGGGTATAACCATGTTATAAAATAGAAACAAAATTAATTAATTTGCATGTATAGTTTTGTTAAATGAATGGAGTCGGAATGAATGAAATGCTTTATTGGTTGTATACATTCAATTTATAGATCTACATGGATCTTGAACATGGTCATTGATGCTTTTTCTAGTGATGCTTCAGAGGTCACGATTCCTTGTGATTCCACAGGCCTAGTAACAACATGGATCTGGCTTGTATGGCTTATGTATGATATGATGGTAACCATTCTCATAGAACCCTAACTAGTACATCTATTGAGTTTCCATCAAGATTCTCATGTGACACATTGAGGCTGCCTTGGTCATCGAAATATTCGATTTATCCCTTTGTGGACTAATCTTCATTATACAACATGACCATAGGATCTAGAATGTTGTAGTAATGAATAATGGAAATGGTATTTTGATATGGTATCATTATATCACAAGTCGATGTGGAAATTATATTAATGAATGTAGAATGAAGTCGTGTTTCATTTTATATATATTATAACTGCATTATTTGGAACTGACATTTGTCGTAGGGATCCCTGAAAGGCTACTTGGTATCACACGATCATAGTGGTTTACATTCCACGAACATATTAATGTTGGTATCTATTATCTTATTACATACACATGTTTTTTTATTACATTTTTCTTATTACAACTATATAAAAATATGGGTAGTGACCTACTAGGATGTTATATCACTCCCATTTTGGGTCTCCTTGGGGACATGAGCATATTATATAGTTGTAGGTGTTGATATGGAAAATCTCCTTAACATAAGTAATTGATTGTGGTTTTAGAGTAGGTAAGAATTGGACCATTCAAAGGATTTTAATGCTACTGAGACGGTTTTTTTCCATTTTATATTTTGTATACTTGTATCATACCATATTTTTGTTTACCTAATTTGGATGTTCTATAGATACATGTACCATCTATATAACTGTATATGTAACGTTTATAGGTTTTTCATATATTCCTATCTTGTTTAATTTCATGTAGTCGGCTTCTTTATCATATTATTCTATTGAATGTGACTGTATTCAACTTTGATATTCTCTGGTACTAAGGGAATAGTCTCTCCAATGACATACCTAGTCCATCATTGGATGTTGGTATCCACTAGCGTTTGGATAGATAAACTTATGGAATAATGGACAATCCGAATTTCGGTATTGTTGAGTGAAATCCGTGTTTGAGGTGTTAAAATGTTACCTCAAAGGACATTTTTAGTTTTACATACATTTTTAGGAACAATTTATATGTTTTGGAAAGAAATGGAAATTGGTAATAAGCTATTTCTAGGAGTAGATACCCCATATAAAGAGAAATGAGAAATTATCATGAATGAAATTTTATTATGATTTTGATTATTATAGTTTATTTGTTCCCACCATTGGTTAACACACATGATTTATTATATTACCATTGATATAATAGTTTGATTTATTTATGTTTTAACCTGATGATATGAGGTTATTCCATCTCTTGAATCAAATATTCACATTTTAGAGATCACATTCCATGTATTATGAAATTCCATTTAGTTTTCCTTACTCATTTTTTGTTGTCCAGATAGGTGATGTGGGAGTTATATCTACTTTTGTGGAACATTTTGAGAAGGGGATAGTGGTGTGATGTCATAATTCAATTCATATGGTGAATAGATCAGTATGGAAAAGGATATGATGCACCTGTGAAACTCAATTATTAAATTATTTTTGATGTGTATGTATTGCATGGGATCTGTGTTTTGGATTAATGAGGTGTAACAGGACATCATGGATTTTTATTTGGTGAACTAGTTGTTAAATCCCATAAAAAATTGAATTATAGGAATGAAATATAGAATGAATGAGAATTCAAGTGATGATGGAATTTAAACATGAAATGATGAACAATAAATTGACATACACCCAGATGTTTTGTGCACTAGAGGAACTGTTTCATGTTGTGTTTAAAATTTTACTTTTTTACAAAAATGTATTAAGGATTTGGTTGTATGGTATGACTTGTTTTAGGAGGTTTTTTAATTTTCCTATGGTTTGGAGAAGCAAATCATGGAATAATTTCTTTTTTGAAGTTTGGCTTCAACATTATAGAGAGATTCCACCATGAATGCCTCATGTCGTACTCAATTTGGGTGGCATCAACCAGTATCCATTGGTGGTGGTCCATGGGCTAGCAGTTGATCCTCCTATAGTTCCATATATGGAAGAAGTGGTTGTTCTAGACATAGGTCATGAGGTAGAGTTCTGCGAGGGTTTCATTTTCTATATGAAATCATTTCCGAGAACATTACAACATGTTTTGTTTATGGATAATCTTATTCGGGAGTTCCAGATGTAGAATTTTACCATGTTTTCTGGGTATGGCAGTCAACTGTCTACAAAAGATTGGTTTGAGAACACATTATCAACATTTGAGCATCATGATATAACTCCTGAGAGGAGGATCAATCTTTCCACATATAAACATTGATAGAGAGAAATTGTCTAATAGGATGTGCTGATCTAGAATTATGGGCTATGTGATATGCGATTGATATATTCTCAGACCTTCTTCAATGTCTAATTTTACAACACAACTCTAGGGGTTGTGTGAGATAGAGAGTTTATGCGTCTTGAGTAGGGCACGGTGAAAATTCTGCAGTACAAGGAATGATTTATAAAGATAGATTTTTTCGAATTATTGTACCAAATAGGTGAAATATTTAGAGTGAGACACATCAAGGATGGTCTATGACATGTTATGAGATATATGGTTAATGTTCTCAGGTTCTCCTATATCAAAAAACATTGTGATTAATGTTTTCATTTCAATGAGAATCCTGAGAGAGTCTAGGGGTGTAGATTAGGGAAGTGTTATTCCTCGACCCATAGATTCTATGTCTTCACGATGGAAGAATCATTTTGAGGATTCCCCCAAGATGTGTTCTAACTAGGATGGGAATACTGGAAGCACATTGTTATTTCACCACTGTGGAAGGAGAAGGAACATGAATAATGTCTGTGATTGTGACCTAGAAAAGTGCCGATTTTGAAGTAGGATGATCCACATGTAATGATTTTTCATGTCCTCCCCTCCATATATGAGTGTTAGGGGTTCATATTCAAAAACAGGTTCAGGAGAAGGTTTTTCAGCTCCACATCGTGTAGGGAGCTAAAGTAGTGTAGGCTAATCAAGATGAGGTAGTGGTGGTTGTGGATGGATAATTTGACACCAGTTACACCCAGACATTAGAGTGGTCCTACATCAGGCATTGAGGCTATATCACCGGTCCATATTGCATTCCATTTTTATTCTATAGGGAATACCCCCATTATGTAGTGTTCAATACCTTATATTGTGAGAGGTATGATCACAATATCCTCTAATATTTCATCCCATATTACGATATCAGTGTATCTCAATGTTATGTATCTTAACCATTGGTAAAAATCCTTATGTGTTTTTATTTATTGAGGGAGTTATGATGCTAGAAACACTATTGGCAATTAGAATAGAAAATTTGGGCATGTTTTGTGAGTTCCTCCATGAGGTTGGTGGGTGTCACATCATCTGGAGTTTGTATTTCCTTGAGATGGTATGGTTTTCTGTCATTCACATGATGGAATATCTAGTATCTTATAGAGAATAAATTTACTTCTAAAACTATAGGGTGACTTTACATCCCTAAAGGGTGTAGTTTATACTCATTGGGGTGAATATGAATTGCGGGTGGGCCCAGATGGACCAGATCATTGTATGATGTGTTTGATGGTTTCTGATAGTTCAATTTTGTATCTATATGATCATTAAATGAGTCTGGAATACTTTCCACTAGTGTTTAGTGCTTCAAGTATATATTCCTGAAAAAATGTTTATGTTTTACGTCATGAGAGAGAGGAAAAATTCCCGTCGAGTTATCTCTAGGAGATGCAGCGGTATCCATTCCTCCTTACATGATGTCGACTACAACGTTACAGGATATCACGAGGAAAATAAATAATTCTGAGTTGAAGGGTTAATTCTTCCCAATAAATCTCCATGGGGTTCCTCGATCATTTTTTAAAGTAATATATTACCCTTGGGTTATGTATGTATTATCGGAAGTTGATCAAACTAGTGGTTAAGAACCAATATCCCTTGTTGTGGACAGATGGCCAATTTTTTCTACATTGAGGTGCCCATGTGTTTCCAAAGGTCAATTTTAGATTTTTATTTCAATACGAACATTATTGATCTGAAAATATACCTAATAATTATTTTCAATGCATATATGGTCTGTATTAGTATATGCTTATGTTTTTTGGTGTCACTAATATACGATTGGTTTTTGTGGAACAGATGAACCAAGTGTTCTATCCATGAATGGATTCTTTTTTGGTGGATTTGATGGAAGTTATCAAGATGAATTATTACAATTGATACAAGCATGACAACCCTATGGTGGTCATTTTTAATACACTAAGAGGGCATCATTTATATGATATGCTCAAAAAGATACACTTTTTGATTGACAACATTTATTTATGAGGTTACATCATCTCCGAAATAGGCGTATAGGTTATCAAAGAGAAGGTGAGAGATGTAGTTTCCTATGAAAATCCTAATAACATTTTGGACATATGGAACTCTTGGGGATAACATGTTACAATATTAGATTCATATAGGACAACTCATGCTCCGAAACACCATTTATAGGATTCACAATAAAGGGTGTATAATTTTTTTACTCATATTATTGGAAGAAAACCATTCAAAACATAATGGATGGTTGACATCATCATGAGTCTTGATAATACAAGAATATAGAATTTTCTACACTATGAATTTTGATGCATCATGTATTGGGTTGGGGGGATTACTGATGAAATAGGAAAGAGTGGGGGCATATGAGTCTTGGAAGCTGAGGCCACATAAGAGGAATTACCTAACACATGATCTTGAGATTCATACAGCTGTTCAATATTTATGCTTTTGGAGACAATACATACTAGGATTGAGTTTTTCTGTGTACATGAAAAAAAATATCATCATGTGAATTTCTATACATTTTTATCTGAATATGTGTAAGGAATTTTAGGTAGAGTAACTTGGTTATTTTTACTTTGAGATTTCCTGTATACCTTGTAATGGAAATGTAATTGTAGATGCATTAAGCAGGGGGGCATAGATACAAGTAGTGCAACTGGCCAGAAGTAAGTGGAATATTGTGGCGTTGTTCTCTATGATGCGTGAAGAGGTCAATGATAGTTAGTGGAAGGCATATATATCATCCTTAGATGTTAAATCTACCCTACTGTATAGAGTTAGGATGAGGAATCTATCAGATTATAAGGGTTATGTCCAATGGGATAGTTTGGCTGGTGAGGATCCAACTCCTAGTTGGACCATATGCAAGGATGATGTCATACATGTTACTGGTTGAATATGGGTACCAAAAGACATACATGATGATATGATGTTGTAATTCCATGCATCATCATGTGAAGTGCATCCCATAGTCACCAAGTTTTACTGAAGCATGGTTCGATTTTACTGGTGGATAAGTATGAAAGATGAATTGGATTGTTTTATTATTTAGTGTTCCACCTATGAGCATGTGAATGTGACACATCAGCTATATAAAATGTAACATCCTAGCCCATCATACCATCAAACCGGTGGTCGGACCGGTCGCCACCTAGCCTCAAGCGAGTCTCCCCGTAAGCCAGAGGCTTCCGACTAGCAGCGAGGGTCTCGGGAGGTGATAGTGGGGAGACTATAAACTCATGTTAGAGTAACACAGCAGTATCTTAGATTAGAGAACATTCAATAGAGGAATTAGTAATAGATAAACAATGAACAAACAGTAGCAAAAGACAAATAGTGATCATTTTTATAAAAGGTGGCCAAAACCAATTTACACGATACATGGATGATGAATGATACAATGTGAAAACCGAAACAATACAACATCCTTACAATACAATTTTAAACAATAAATAAAAGATAGCAAGGCCAGATAAGAGATCTCATGTGCATCCCAAGCTCCCACTTGGTTCATTGCACCTAACTCCTGATGTACAAACAGCATAGCACACAACCTAGGTTCTGCAAGTAAGAAGGTCTACTTGGATACCCCAGTGCAATGTTGTACCGAGTGGGGTGTGATATATAAATCTCAGTAGGACAGTACCACCTGTGTGAAACCCAATCCAGAAAGTGTATGATAATTAAACATTGAGCAGGTATGGAGAAATAAGTAAGCAGAATTGCATAAGTAAATTACACCCATCCAGGTTCCAAAGGGATACCTGACGGTTATACCGGCTTTGGATTGTTGTTGGTAAAGTAACCTGATCGTGTCACCATGTATATATATATATATAGATAAAATATGGCATGGGGTAAGCATGCCTCCCAATCATTAGTAGGGAAAATTGGGCACGAGGTAATAATGCCTCCCATCCCTAGTATACAATGGCAACGAGGTAAGAATGCCTCTCATCCCTAAAGGTCACCGGCAAGGGGTAAGAATGCCTCCCTCCCATAGACATATAGAGAATAACAGGCATGAGGTAAGAATGCCTCTCTTCCCTATAGGTCAACTAGAAAGGGGTATGAATGCCTCCCACACATACACATATAGATAATAATGGGCACAAGGAAAGAATGCCTCTTGTCCCTATAGGTCAACTGTCAAGGTGTAATAATGCCTCCCTCCCATACACGTATGGAGAATAACGGGAACGAGGTAAGAATGCCTCTCGTCCGTATAGGTCAACTGGAAAGGGGTAAGAATGCGTCCCTCCCAAACACGAATAAAGAATAATGTGCACGAGGTAAGAATGCCTCTCGTCCCTATAGGTCAGCTGGAAAGGGGTAAGAATGCCTCCTTTCAGGACACATATTAATCACTAGGTGGCCTCAGCATGTGCTCACCATAATTATAATTCATTATGTGGCATTAGCATGTGTGCACTCACAAAACAAGCAAGTCTATTGTATACTGCTTATGTCATTACCTGATAAGCATTCAAAGGTCATATCACAATAACAATCAATCATACAACCCATATCCACAAAAATGGTTATAATCATGTTCATACAATTATACTTAACAAAAACCATCTCAAGTATCAGTATCACATCATTTAATGTATTCATCACATTTATATAAGGTACATGAGGAAACCCACTCATGTACGGTATTGGCTAACCCCAAATTCATTCTTCATTCCATTTTATATAATTTCAAAGACATATGTGGATTTACAAAGCATAAATAGGTGCTATGGACTACCCATCCTAGGTAAGTCCCATTCCCTAGATCCATTCCATTAACATAAGTCGTGCTTATTCCATTATTTTAAGGAATGGTCTTACCAACCTAGTCCATTTCATTCAAGATTAATAATTTCATAAAAAGGGTACAACTGCCATGCTTTAACCATTTGGTACCATTCAAAGGAAACATGACATCATCAACTATCACCAAAGAATAACAATAATTTAACAGGAAAGCATAAGATTCCACTTCCTACTTTTATCTTGAAGACAACACACCTCTGATCGAGGGGTTTTATTATTAAATCGTTAGTTTAGTGACCAAGCAACCATTTTAATCTTGTCTCTCCAATTCACACTATTTGTAAAAAATCATTTAATTGGAACTAAAATTGAATAATTAACGTACTAAAGCAATGCAGTATTAAAATCCTTAAAGGATTCACTTTAAATTAAAGGGCAAGGAGAGGGACCCTACCTCAAGGTGGATCAATCCGTCCACTCCGACTCTTGGCGCTTTCTAAATAAATCCATCGCTGCTGCTCCCCTATGAAGAATATGTGATTTCACATAAGTATAAGGACACCTAGCCTATATTCACATGCTCTGCATGGCCATGAGCGTGTGCAAGAGGATCCTTACAGATATTCTTATATGCATATGCCTGTCTCCGCTCACCTGCACAGACACTTTTATATATGCAATTGGGAAAACTGGCCCTGTATGTGTATATTCGCTGCCATGCACGAATATATGCATACCAGGGGAACCCACATACATATAAATATGTACCTACGCCTGCACATGAAAGTATCCTAAGCTCTGAAAACCCAAAACACAACCAAAACCACCAACGCACTAACTGGAACACACCAGGAACCCTTAGAACAACAAAATACGTTACTTAGAAGCTGTGAAACAACCAATAGTAGAAAACCCATACCTCGAAAACCAATCGGTGGTTCGAAATCACCACAAACTGATAGGCCTTTGGCGGAGGACATCGAATCAAGCACCAACAAGCCTCTAGGGTCCTTTCGCATCACCCTAGTGCAACCGGATCAAGAAATAACCTGAAATCAAACAAACCCTAAACCTATGGGTTTGGCCGAATGGAAAAATAGGGAAAGGGGAGAGTGAAAATCGGACATGGAAGAAAGGATTGGAAGGAGGGAAACCTACCTTGAAGATCCTGAGGAAAACCACCAAGGAATCAGAGGTTGAATCGAAGGGAAGAGGGTGGTCTGTGGGCTTCGTGCGTCGTGGTAGGGGAGAGCCCTTCCTGGGATGGTGTCGCGCATCTGGCCGAGAGGAGAGTGGAGAGGTGTGTTTAGTTTGGTATTTATTTTATTTCTTTTTATTTTTAATTTAATTAAAATACATAACACACCCAAACTGCACGGTTCATCCCACACGGTTTTCCAAATCGTGTACAAACTGTAAGGGGTCTACTGCCTCCAAGACACCCACTACAGAGGCTAGGCGCACGGTTTGGGAAACCGTGCGCAGCCCGTGCGTAATCCACTACCCACCTGATTTGGGCTGCACTGTTTTGGCCGTATGGCTTGGTCAGTCCGTGCACCAACCATGTGCACTATACAGCTCTTTAAAACCATGGGTTTGGCGCTTCCAAAACCCCTCGGGCCACCCGAGAATCTTAACTGACCTTCGCCCAAGCCAAAAAATATAAAAAGGAATGGTTCCAATATTTGGAATCTCATTCTGATGCCCGGTTGTAAAAAAAATACCGGTTCAGTAATTGAAAAAGTTCAAATTTCCCCACTTTTTAACCTGATTCAAAACGCGGGTTACTACAACCTTCCCACCTTAGAACATCTCATCGCTGAGAAAACCTCGGGAACAACACACAGTTCATTCGACCTAAAAGGGTTGTGATACTTCGTTCAACGATCACGTTACGTTTCCAAACGTTCAACACTCCATGATCATCCACTTAAGCACACGACACTTAAGTCATCAACACCTGAGCCAATGCTCGTTTTACCACCGAACCAACACGAAAGCTCTTACCCTAGCCCATTCCACAAGAGACATTATCAAATCATCATCTCGTCAAGCAACCAAACAAAGGTACTTCCCACCTTAAAATTTTCACGTCAAACGACCAAGACTCAAACCACAGCTCCACCACCTTTTGAACTATCATTCAAAAGAACGCTCTAAGCATTCAAATGACACACGTAGCGTGATTTTGAAAGGATAAAACGATATATTTCCCCATTTACATCTAAACCAAAGTGAAAAATATAGAAGAAACTCCGACTAACTATTAAAGAACGCACCTGGCTTAGGAAGCTGACAGTTTAAGCTGAACAACGATGCCTTCCCCCAGGGAATCCTGCTTTCACCATGAGGATGTTCACCGAAAAGCCCATACCCGACTCTCGGTGACACCTCAAAGATCAAACCACAAAATAAACCATACATGTAGCGTTCAATGCCGAAAGGGAACAACTAACCAAACTCAAAATCATTTTAAAAATTTAGCACGCCGTAAGACCAACGCTCTCTTAGAGAATCCAGGACGAAAACAAGATAGGGGACATGCTCGTCAGGAAGAAGAGTAAACGATGATGTTTTAAAATGGATTCCAGTTATTAATAACCAAAAACTGTAAAGGAGATCAATCGAACCACCCCTGGTCAACTCTAAAGAAGAAAATCAGCTTCACCCGCTGATGCATCAAGATTTCAACCGATCACGATGCATATTCCCACACGAGGCATTCGTCAATCAACCTTACCACCAAAACCCAAAAGCATTCGAGCACAACCCAACCATTTTCCATGATGATCCTTCTTAACATGATCCTTCTACCCGGAAGGACATGATTTACTCAACTGGCATGACGCTTCCCACCTTATAAGGGTCGGCTTCATCGAAAGGAGAAACACAAGCTGCTCATAAGCTGACTTGTTCATAGTTAACTGAATGGATACGCGTCTCTCCTCTGAGGCACGATCACCCCGTCAAACGTACAAGGAATACAAATCAACAATACCGGCATGTCAGCCACCCGAGTCTTCCAAAAATCATTCTGAGAATTGGAAAACAGATTTCTCAAACGCTCAGGTCACTCTAGCACGGAGATGACACAAGAGCGTACACAGTTGCGCAAGAGACACATACAAATGTCGTACTGCCTCATACGACCATTCGCTTGGGCGATGACATGTCAATTCATCCATTACTGCGCAAAACGAAAGGGTCAAATGACCAACAAGGTGACCGACCATTCCAGAGGCATGTCCAACCAACTGATACAGAGAATTACCCATTGCTCAAACCCCTAACAAGATCAAAAGAAGCAAGACCACCTGTCCAAAAAAGGGTGTCATTCGAACTAGAAGTCCTACACGAGACAGTGGTACCTGAATCATACCAAACATCAGAAATTTCACCAAACAAGACAAGAACATAAGATCTAAGGGATCTACCTACCATGACCTAGCCCCTCACGAAAAACAAGCATCGGCCCAAGAACTTGGTCATGCCCAACAAAAATCATCGGGCTCAAAGCCTAACATTTAACGTTATTGCTAAAAGAAAACAGCTGATGGTAAATGCGTAAGGTTCCATTCCAAGGCACTCACAAGAAATACTTATGCTACCCACACATGGGGTCTCAATAGATGACACCACTACATGTTACTTTTTCCAAGCCCTTTATATTTATTCACATTTATCATTTAATAACTTTAAATGATTAAATTCAAAACATCAAGTACCCTTTTCCAAACAAAAAATCACTAGGCACTTGATCATTTTATGAAACATATCAAAGCATAACCAGCATGTTTCAACCAACTTCCTTTTAAACACATGGCGAAATACGAGGGTCCCAACCTGCCAAAACATTTCATATAAAAATCAAGTAGCTTTTACACATATAAACATCACACAAAGCATCATGCCATTACATTCCTTATGGGTTGCTGTTTTCCAACCCATGAGGCACCCATACACTCCATGAATAGAAAATTGTCTCCCATTAAACAAAATATATCACATTTCAGAAATTAACATTCTCAAATACAACGAACCAATCATAAGGGTGGCCACCTACCATTCTGCAAAGCGCCCATACACAATACAGTTTGGAATTTGGCTCCCATTGATCAAAACTAATTCCATATTAACTGAACCTAGCATGTTATCAAAATTAGTAACACAGAAACATGCTATATCATAGAAGCATGGAATAACTACCACGACACCTATCACAACAACAGGGGTTCACTAATGCATCTTAGATGGCATGGAAAAATGCATGGTATGAAATTACTTACAAGGTGCCTATATGATGCATGAAATGGAATACCCTCATATCCTCCAGTTGCAATAGAATCAAATCCCACAATCTCATTAACAGTATGAGCATAATCATTTCTATCACCCAACAGTGAAATAAAATCAACTATAATGATCAAAATTATTTAAATAAAAATTCCATTTGAGGCAATTTGGATTTTCCATATGCATGGGGTGGTCAATCCCAGACGCATCTTATTACCAAATTCCAATTACTTCCTATCCCTTTCTAATGTTTCCAAACAGTAAAACAAATTAGAAGAGAAAACTCCTCTAAAACATCTTTGTACTGTCCTGGCCAGTATCACCATCATACTGGTGGCTGGACCGGTCGCCACATGGCCTCAAGCACGTCTCCCCGTACGCCAGAGGCTGTCGACTTGCAACGAGGGTCTCGGGAGGTGATAGTGGGGAGACTATACCCTCCTGTTAGAGTAACACAACATTAACTTAGAGTAAAGAACATTCAATAGCAGAAGCAGTAATAGGAAAACAATGAACAAACAGTAGTGGAAGAAAAATGGTGATCATTTTTGTAAAAGGTGGCCAAAGCTAGTTTACATGATACATGGATGGTGAATGATACAATGTAAAAACAGAAACAACACAGTATGCTTACAATACAATGTAAAAGAAAAATGAAAAGACAACAAGGCTCGACAGGCGATCTCCTGAGCATCCGAAGCTCCCACTTGGTCCTTTGATCCTAACTCCTCAGGTACAGACAACACATCACACAACCTAAGCCCCGCAAGCAAGATGGTATACTTGAGTACTCCATTGCAATGGGGGCCCGAATAGGGTGTGAGATATAGATCTCTGTAGGCCAGCACCACCGGTTTCAAACACAATCTAGACAATATAAGATAATTAAACAGTGAGTATGTATGGAGAAATAAGAAAGCTGAATTGCATAAGTAAATTACACCTTTCCAAGCTCCCAAGGGATACCTGATGGTTATACTAGATTCGGCTCATTGCCGGTAAAGTAACCTGATCATTTCACCATATATATATAGATAGATAGATAAAAGATTGTGTGTGGTAAGCATGCCTCCCACCCATTAGTTGGGAAAAGTAGGCATGTGGTAAGAATGCCTCTCGTCCCTAGTATACAATGGCAATGAGTTAGAATGCCTCTCATCCCTAAAAGTCACTGGCAAGGGGTAATAATGCCTCCCTCCCATACATGTATAGATAATAATGGGCACGAGGTAAGAATGCCTCTCATCCCAATAGGTTAACTGGCAGGGGTTAAGAATTCCTCCCTCCCATACACGTATAGATAATAACGAGAATGAGGTAAGAATGCCTCTCGTCCCTATAGGTCAACTGGATAGGGGTAAGAATGAATCCCTCCCACACACATATAGAGAATAACGGGCCCAATGTAAGAATGCCTCTCGTCCCTATAGGTCAAATGGAAAGGGGTAATATTGCCTCCCACCCATACACGTATTGAGAATAAAAGGAACGAGGAAAGAATGCCTCTCATCCCTATATGTAAACTAGAAATGGGTAAGAATGAATCCATTACAGACACATATTTATCACTTGGTGGACTCAGCATGTGCTCACCTTTATTATACTTCAATATGTGGCATCAGCAAGTGCACACTCACAAAACAAGCAAGTCTATAGTATACTGCTTATGGAATTACCTCATAAGCATTCAAAGGTCATATCACAATCACAATCAATCATACATCTCATATCCATGTAAAAGTTTATAATCATGTTCAAACAATTATAATTAAGTCAAACCATCTCAAGTATCATTATCACATCATTTAACATATTCATCACTATTATATAAGTTACATGAGGAAAGCCACTCATTTACGTTATTGGCTAACCCCCAATTCATTCATCATTCATTTTTATATCATTTCAATGACACATGGGGATTTACAAATCATAAAGAGGTGTTATGGACTACCCCTCCTAGGTATGTCCCATTCAATAGATCATTTCCATTAACATAATCTGTGCTTATTCCATTATTTGAAGGCATGGTCTGACCACCCTAGTCCATTTCATTCAAGTTTAATTATTTCATAAAAAGTTACAACTGTCATGCTTTATCCATTTGGTACCATTCAAAGGAAACATGACATCATCAACTATCACCATTGAATAAAAAGAATTTAGAATGCAAGCATAGGAGTCTACTTCTTACTTTTATCTTGAAGACGTCGCACCTCTGATCGAGGGGTTTTATTATTAAATTTTTGGTTTAGTGACCAAGCAACCTTTTTAATCTTGTCCCTACAATTCACACTCTTTTCACAAAAGCATTTAATTGGAAATAAACATGAATAATTAATGTACTAAAGAAATGAAATATTAAACTCTTTAAAGTATTCACTTTAAATTAAAGGGAAATGAGAGGGACCCTACCTCAAGGTGGATCTATCCATCCACTCTGGCTCTTGGATCTTTCTAACTAAAGCCACCGCTACTGCCCCCCCCCCCCCACGAGGAATATGTGATTTTACATACGTATAAGGACACCTAGCCTCTATGAACATGCTCTTCATGGCCATGAGTGTGCGCAAGAGGATCCTTACACATATGCTTATACACATAAGCCTGTCTCTGCTCACCAGCACATGCACTTTTATATATGCAATGGGGACAACTAGCCATGTACGTGTATATTTGTTGCCATGCCCAAATATACGCATACCAGGGGAACCCACGTACATATAAATATGTACCTATGCCAGTGCAGGTGAGTTGCCTAAGCTCTGACAACCTGAATCACAACCAAAACCACCAACGCACTAACCAGAACACTCCAGGAACCCTTAGATCAACTAAAGACGTTACATGGAAGCTACGAAACAACCAATGGTAGAAAACCCTAACCTCGGAAACAAATCAGCGGTTCAAAATCACCACAACCTGCTATGCCTTTGGAGGAAGACCTTGAATCAAGAACCTATGAGCCTCTAGGGTCCTTTCGCATCACCCTAGAGCAACCATATCAAGAAATAACCCGAAATAAAACAAACCCTAAACCTAGGTGTTCGACCGAATGGAAAAATATGGAAAGAGGAGATTGACAATCAAACATAGAAGAAATGAGAGGAAGGAGGGAAACCTATCTTGATGATCCTGAAAAAAAACCACCAAGTACTCGGAGGAGGAATCAAAGAGAAGAGGGAGGTACGTGGGCTTCGTGTGTCGCGGCAGGGGAGAGCCCTCCCTGGGCAGTTGTCGTGTATCTGTGTCACGACCCGCCCTCGGGGTCCGTGCCGTGACTACCCCAAGCCCGCCTTCCATAGGCCAGGGGCTGGCGACTAGCACCAAGGCGTAAATCCCAGTAAAAAGGGAAGGCATTGCCTTTGAAAAGTAAACACACACCACAGAGTAAACAAGCGGAAAGTAAACACTAAGCAAGCAGAGTACAACTGAAAGTGCGGAAAAGTAAATGGGCCAGTATACAAACCCAAACTGAAAGTAAAGTACAACTCGAAAAGGGAAAAACAGCAACTGAAAAGTAAAAGCCGCTACTCCGAGCTGTCCACTGGAAATCCCACCTGAAGGGTGGGTACAGATAGCTCCTCTGCTCCACGGGTCCCACCGTCCGCTCCGTGCACGTCTCACCCAGTGGTCCACCTCCGGGTACCGTCCCGCTCTGCAAGCCTCAGCTAAGGTCAACGCTGTCTGTCGTCTGCAACCAACACAAGTAGTGCGGGCGAAGCCCGTGCAGGGGTGAGTATAAGCTACTCAGTAGGGACCCCGAGACCCCTGAAGGTCTCTCAAATCCACAAAGGATAAACCACGAAGAAAAGTATATTCACGAAATAACAACCGACTCTGCTTAGGTATATGCCCATACATATACCTAAGTCATCAATTTAAATACGCTCCAACCTCCGAGCCCAAGTACCACTCAGTCCACGCAGGAAAGTATACGTATTCCACATAGGAAAGCAAAACATAATCCACGCAGGATTGCACAACATAATCCACACAGGAAAGCAACAGGATTCAGCTCACACAGGTATACTTCTTCAAGGACGATAAAGATGATCACTGATCCATCTAAGTCGTCGGACCCACGAAGGATCGATAGGTAACTAACCCCCGCAGAAGACCCACACAGGATCGGGCTCACACAGAACCTGTAGGCGCTGGCTCACACAGAACCGCTGAGCGCAAGGACCCACACAGGATCGGGCCCACACAGGACCTGTAGCACTGATCCACGTAGGATCGCTGAGTGCTGAAGTCGTCGTCGTCGAATCCACATAGGATCTCTGTACTGTCGTCGTCAAATCCACACAGGATCTCTGTACTGTCGTCGTCGCAGTCACAGTAGCAGTCGTAGCAGTAGAACAGTCGCAGCCAGCACTAGGGTTCCCGCACAAAGCAAGCTCGTTCGGAGGGTCCGCTCCACGAGCCGAGAGGCTGATACATCAACTGTCACGAAGGCCAGAGTTGATGTATCCAAAAGTTCCGTATCGTCAACAGGAACTCAACGCAACAGACGGCGCGTCGATCGGACGCCCGGTCTGAGAGTTATTGGCATTTTCGTCTCCGGGGCCCGGTTGGTTTTTAAGGCAAAACTAACCCGACCGTACTCCACCTGCGTCCAAACCTCGGGCGGAGTATGCCAAAAGATCTGTCTCACTAAGAGGAACACAACGCGACTGACGGCGCGTCAATCGGACGTTCGTAGCTCAAGATATGAGCGTTTCCGCTCCGAAGGCCCGGTTGGTTTCGTGAACGAACCAACCCGGCCGAACTCAAAGTTAACCGAAACCTTGAGTGCAATATATCGAAACGACCGTCTCGATCCAAGGATCGCGTTGCCGCAGACGGTTCGTCATTCGGAGGTCCGAGGCTCAAGTTATGAGCCAAAAACCAAAACTGGTTCGAAACGGGGGGGTCCGGGTCCGGGCCGACCCGGCCCGACCCCCCCCCCCCTGGGCGGCGCGGCGGCACGGCGGCGGTGGCGGGCTGCGGCGGCGGCGGCGGGCCGCGGCGGCGGCGAGCCGCGGCGAGGCTGCGCACGCGGGGGCTAAGCCCCGCGGTCTTTGGAGGGGCGGCGCGGCACAAGGGCCGCGCCCCTATTTTTTTTAAAGAAGCCCCCCCCCCCACCCCACGTGGGGGGGCCTGCTGGTGCGGAACCGAGGGGGCCGGCTGCCCCCTCCCTTTAATTTAAACCGCCCCCCCTCTTTAAGAGGGGGGTTTAGCATGCTGGCCGGGGAATTAATTCCCCGGTTTAACGGCATCCGGCCGGCCAGCTGGCCGGCCGGTTTCCTCCAACGGGACCGGAATTTCCGGTCCCCTCTTCGGCTTCCGACGCCGGCGGCCCGGCCGCCGTTCTTCTCTTCCGCCGCGGCCCGGAACCGGCCGCGGTCTTCTCGTCCCGCCGCGGCCCGGAACCGTCCGCGGTGTTCGTCGTCCGGCGCGGTGCGACGGCACCGCGCCCCTTTCGCCGTGCCATGAATCCTTTCAACGCGGCGCGACGGCGTCGCGTTCTTGAAGATTTTTCCTTGGCGTAGCGCGACGACGCCGCGTAAAATATAAGCACGATCATCCGCGTGGTGCGACGGCACCACGCCACTTGCTTTCTTCCGCAAAAATAAACATGAACGATGGAGGGGGGGGGGGGGGTTCGGCCATGTTCATGCGGTCCGCCCCCCCCCCCCCCCCCTCACGTTAAAATAAACAACTCAACTTAAACATTCAAACTTCAAGTTAGACATGCGAGATCCACGTTCAAGAAAGGAATAAATAAATAATGAATCAACAACCCCTACCTCGGGTTTAAGATTCGAAGATTCGTCTACGTTCCGCGGAAGACGGCGTCGCGGAGGTCGGGCGTCGCGGTCGTCGTTTGTCAAATCCGTTGACGAAGAGTTATGCCCGAAGACACACGTCGTTGGCGGATCTTCGTTTGCCGACGAAGAAGGTCCGAGGAGGAAGCGGTGTTCCCTCTTGTTGACACCGAGGACGAAGAAGAGAGGCGTCGTTCTTTGTCGGAGTTTGAGCGTTCTTCGTTCTTCGTCAGAGTTTGAAGATGAAGAGGAAGCTCTCCAAATGACAAACAAAGAACTCCAAATAAAAAAGACTACTTCTTATTTTATTAACACAAAACACAAAATAATTTCAAATGTTTGAAATTCAAAAAGGGTTAACTCCCATAATTAATTAAGAGTAACTTAAGCCAATTAATTAGGGGTTAAGAATGTTGAGAGAATTTGAAAGGTTTAGGGGCTCGTGTGGGCCCCACCACACTTAATCCCCCAAGGGAGGTTAAGTGGGTGTGGGTCCCACTTCCAACCTCCTTTGATAGGTTTTATCAAGTTAAAAATAAAATTGTTCTACACAATTTTATTTAACTCAAACTAATAACCCCTAAAACTAACTTTCAACCCGCAACAAACGCAACTTCCGAAAAGGTCTCTTTAAGCGAATATCGGCGTTGCGAGTTCATCGGTGCCCTCGGATTTCAATTCCGAGCACCGGATCAAAAGTTAGGAAATCCCGCTCGTTCGTTCACTGAACGTACCCGAGCCAAACTTCAGAAATTAATTCCGGGCACTCCGGGCCTCGGAATCAGGTGCCGTCTGAAACCGCGCTCTTGTAAAATTCTAAAGAAAATTAAGAAAAAAATTTCCCTTGAATTTTACGGGTCTTTACATTACTCCCACCTCAGGGCTTTACGTCCCCGTAAAGATACAAGAAAAACTAGGGAAACAAAAGAGGGTACTGAGCACGCATCTGAGCCTCCCGCTCCCATGTGCTCTCCTGGAGATTCTCGTGCTGCCATCTGATGCGCACAAGAGGAATCCATCGCCCACGCAGGACCCGCTCCTGTCGATCCTCTATCTCCACCGGGACCTCCGTAAAAGTCGCCCCATCGTCAACGTCAAGATCCCCATGGTCAATGATGTGCGTCGGGTCGTGCACGTATCTCCTCAGCTGGGATACGTGGAAGACGTCGTGCACCCGGTGCAACTGAGGTGGTAGAGCCAGGCGATAAGCCACCTCGCCAATCCTGCTGAGAATCTGGAAGGGTCCGATGAAGCGCGGAGATAACTTGCCGCCTCGGCCAAATCTCCGAATACCACGTCGAGGTGAGACCCGCAAGAAGACGTGGTCGCCATCCTCGAACTCCAGTGGCCTCCGCCTCCTGTCAGCATATGACTTCTGCCGGCTCTGAGCTGTCCTCATCCGCTCCTAGATGACCTGGACCTTCTCTGTCGTGGCCTGGACCATCTCCGGTCCCACCAGTGCTGACTCCCCAGGGTCTGTCCAGCACAAAGGAGATCTACATGGTCGGCCGTACAACGCCTCGTACGGTGCCATCCCGATGGTGGAGTGGTAGCTGTTGTTGTACGCGAACTCCACCAAAGGTAGGTGGTCCTCCCAGCTACGACCAAAGTCAAGGACACATGCGCGGAGCATGTCCTCGAGAGTCTGAATGGTCCTCTCCGTCTGACCATCTGTCTGAGGGTGAAAAGCTGTGCTAAGACGTAGCTGCGTACCGAACGCCTCCTGTAACCCCTTCCAAAGCCGGGAAGTAAAGCGGGCATCTCGATCGGAAACGATAGATGATGGCACGCCGTGGAGCCGCACAATCTCCTGAACGTAGAGACGTCCCAAGCTCTCCACCGAGCCCTGCTCTCTAATGGGTAAGAAGTGTGCCGACTTGGTGAGTCGGTCAACAATCGCCCAGATGGAGTCGTGACCTCTGGAAGTGCGTGGAAGTCCAGTCACGAAGTCCATAGATATGTCTTCCCACTTCCACTCCGGAATTTCCAAGGGTTGTACCAAGCCTGCTGGTACCTGATGCTCTGCCTTCACCTGCTGACAGGTGAGGCATCGAGAAACAAACTCTGCTACAGCTTTCTTCATGCCCGGCCACCAGTGCTGTCGTCTGAGATCCTAGTACATCTTCGCCACTCCAGGATGTACCGCCAAAGGAGAAGTGTGAAACTCCCTCAGCACTTCCTCTCGCAAAGCGACTGGTACCATGGTACGTCCTCTGAAAAGGATGTCGTGCTCTGCTCCAAGGGAGAAACCATCAGGTGCCTGTCCCGAGGATATCTGTGTACGCCGTGTCTCACAGTCAGCGTCCCCGTGCTGTGCCTCCCTGACTCGCTGCAGTAGTAGAGGAGTGACTGTGAGAGACTGAAGAAAGGCTGCTCCATCTCTATCCACGAAGGATATCTGCAAAGAGGCTAGCTGCTCCGTCGCCTCCTCGAGTAGCTGAATGCCCGTCCTCCTGCTGAGGTCATCGGCTACTACGTTCCCCTTCCCAGGGGTATAGACTATCTCAAAGTCATAGTCCTGGAGGAACTCGAGCCGTCGTCGCTGTCTCAGGTTCAGGTCCTTCTGCGAGAAGATATACCTGAGACTCTGATGATCGGAAAAGACTGTAAAGCGCTCGCCCATCAGATAGTGTCGCCATGTCTTCAGAGTGAAGACCACTGCTGCTAACTCCAGGTCATGGGTAGCGTAGTTCTGCTCATGCGGCCTCAACTGTCGTGATCCATAGGCGATCACTTCCCGCTCCTGCATCAGAACACATCCGAGTCTGGTCCCTGATGCATCGCAGTAGACTACGTACCCTACTCCCTCCTCAGGCAACCTCAAGATAGGTGCGCAAGTCAATCTCTGTCTCAGCTCCTGGAAGCTCTGCTGACAACTATCTGACCACACGAAGGGTTTCCCCTTCTTCGTCAAAGCTGTGAGTGATGCCGCAACTCTGGAGAAGTTCAGCACAAATCTCCGATAGTATTCAGCTAGTCCCAAGAAACTCCGAACCTCAGTCACGCTCCTGGGTGGCTCCCATGCTAACACAGCCTCAATCTTCGCGGGATCCACTGCAACTCCCGCCTCAGAGATAACGTGTCCCAAAAAGTGGACCTCACGTATCCGGAACTGGCACTTCGAGAGCTTACCATAAAGCTGGTGCTCTCGGAGTGTGTCAAGAACAACTCGCAAGTGATAGGCGTGCTCCTCCTCTGTCGTAGAGTAAATCAGAATGTCGTCGATGAAGACCACGACAAACCGATCGAGGTATGGCTGAAAGATCCTGTTCATGAGAGCCATGAACACTGCTGGAGCATTGGTTACACCGAAAGGCATAACCAAGAACTCATAGTGGCCATACCGACATCTGAAGGCCGTCTTCTGCACATCCTCGTCTCTGACTCTGAGCTGATGATAGCCTGACCTGAGGTCTATCTTCGAGAACCACCGTGCTCCCTTGAGCTGATCAAAGAGGTCATCAATCCTCGGTAGCGGATACTTGTTCTTCACTGTCACCTGGTTCAGGCGACGATAGTCAACACAAAGTCGCAAGCTCCCGTCCGCCTTCTTGGCGGACAATATCGGGGAAGCCCAGGGTGAAACACTGGGTCGGATGAACCCCTTGCCCTGCAAGTCCTCCAACTGTACCCGTAGCTCTCGAAGCTCGGCGGGGGCCATCCGATATGCTGGTGTGGATATCGGGGCTGTCCCGGGGTACAAGTCAATATAAAAGTCTACCTCTCTGCGAGGAGGTGGCCCTGGAACGTTGTCAGGAAAAATGTCCGCAAACTGATCCACCACTGCAGGAAAACCAGGACTCCGCACGTCAACTGATCCAAGGATAAGGCTAGCCAACTGATGAGTGATGGGCTGTCCTCTCCTCCGCGGAAGTCCATCCTGTGCTGCTAAGGCTCCCTTCTCGCCGGTGAAGGTGAACCTGCTCCCGTCGGTGCGTACACATCGCACCTTGCGCCTAAAACAGTCAATCTGTGCATGGACCGTAGACAGCCAATCCATGCCCAAGATGACGTCGTAAGGCCTCGACGCTGCTACAAGAAGATCCCAGCCGAAGCTCTCGCCTCCTAGAGTAAGCTCACACTGCCGGCACCAGTGCGTAATCGTCGAGTCTGCTCCCGTAGGAGTCTCCAGCCGTAAGGATCGAGCCAACGGCTCTGTCGGAATCTCCGAGCTCCGAACAAGGGCAGCGGCTATGAAAGAATGACTCGCTCCTGTGTCTATAAGAACTGCAGCAAGGGTGGAATAGACACAGATAGTACCTCGAATCATCTCGGGTGCGCCGTGGTCGTGGGCCTCTGCTGCCTGGAGCTGTGCCTGTCGCTGCCCGCCAGCTCCCTGTGGTCGGGGTGGACCTCCTGGTGGTGGTGGTGGTAGAGCCTCAAAGCGTCGGCCACCACCAGCTGCTTGTCCAGCTCCTCTGCCTCATCCGCCTCCTCCCTGCGGACCGCCACGGTCGACCCTCTGCCTCTGCCTCGGTGGTCCATCAACTGACTGATGCTCCTCGGCACAGCGGGTCGGGCAGTCACGAGCCATGTGGCCCTGTCCGCCGCATGAGTAGCACTGTCTGCCTCTCGTAAGACTGGCTCCGCGCTGTGTGCCCCGCACTGCTGAGCCAGTGCCCTGAGAACGTCTGCCCGAAGGTCTGGTCTGTCTGGACCCCTGAGTCATCCATCGACTGCCTGCTGCAGATGACTCTGCCACGTGCCGCCCTGCGGTGGGTCGCTGTGCTGGTGTAGACTCAGCAAGGAAGCTCTCGATCAGAAGGGCCCGCTCTAGTACTCATGTCTGAGTCGGTATGCTGAGGGAGATCAGCGATGCCTTGATCTCGTGTCTCAAACCCTTCTCGAAGGTCCGGGCCCGGAAGAATGGGTCCCGTACCATGTCGGTCGAGTAGCGCGAGAGATCGGTAAATCTCGCCGAGTACTGAGCGACCGTCATGCTGCCCAGCCGCAGCAGTAGAAGCTCCTGGATGCGCACCGCTCGGAGGGTGGCCGGGACGAACTCAGAGTGGAAGAGACTCTCAAAGTCCGTCCAAAGCAGGGATGCCTCATCGTGCACCTGGAGCATCAGGCTCCACCATCGTCCAGCTGCTGCGTGTAATAGGCTCGCAGCGAGGATCAGCATGAGGTCTGCTGGTGTCCTCACTAGCCTAAACACTCGAACCACTGCCTCCAGCCAGTCCTCTGCTGCCTGGGGATCCGTCTCCCCGCGAAACCTGGGCGGTCGCTGGCGCTGAAACTCATGCAGTGCGCTGAGGCGACGTGCATCGTCAGCGGCTGCTGCTGGAAGCATCGGGGGATCGGCGGGTAAAGCTACCGCCGGTGCCTCTACTGGCAAAGGGCCCTGTACCGAGGCCTCGTCGCTCGGTGGGCTGTCGTCTCGCTCGACTCTCGGAACCCTAGCTGGCTGCCGTCGTGGGGCCATCCTGAAAAGAAAACAGGTGCGCCACAGTTAGAACAGTATACCTGGTGAGCTGATATAAGTAATCACAAAGAAAACTTTGAAACACACACGCAATCAATGTTTTCGTGCATTAAGTCGGAAATCAGAAGTCAGGGTCCTGGTGTACGGATACGTCGGCCGCCGCACCAACACTGGACTCCCTGGACTGATAACCACACTCAATACGCTAAACATTATTGCTTCACATAGAAAAGATCAGAGTTCACGGTAGAACCGAACCTCCCTCTGATACCAATTTGTCACGACCCGCCCTCGGGGTCCGTGCCGTGACTACCCCAAGCCCGCCTTCCATAGGCCAGGGGCTGGCGACTAGCACCAAGGCGTAAATCCCGGTAAAAAGGGAAGGCATTGCCTTTGAAAAGTAAACACACACCACAGAGTAAACAAGCGGAAAGTAAACACTAAGCAAGCAGAGTACAACTGAAAGTGCGGAAAAGTAAATGGGCCAGTATACAAACCCAAACTGAAAGTAAAGTACAACTCGAAAAGGGAAAAACAGAAACTGAAAAGTAAAAGCCGCTACTCCGAGCTGTCCACTGGAAATCCCACCTGAAGGGTGGGTACAGATAGCTCCTCTGCTCCACGGGTCCCACCGTCCGCTCCGTGCACGTCTCACCCAGTGGTCCACCTCCGGGTACCGTCCCGCTCTGCAAGCCTCAGCTAAGGTCAACGCTGTCCGTCGTCTGCAACCAACACAAGTAGTGCGGGCGAAGCCCGTGCAGGGGTGAGTATAAGCTAATCAGTAGGGACCCCGAGACCCCTGAAGGTCTCTCAAATCCACAAAGGATAAACCACGAAGAAAAGTATATTCACGAAGTAACAACCGACTCTGCTTAGGTATATGCCCATACATATACCTAAGTCATCAATTTAAATCCGCTCCAACCTCCGAGCCCAAGTACCACTCAGTCCACGCAGGAAAGTATACGTATTCCACATAGGAAAGCAAAACATAATCCACGCAGGATTGCACAACATAATCCACACAGGAAAGCAACAAGATTTAGCTCACACAGGTATACTTCTTCAAGGACGATAAAGATGATCACTGATCCATCTAAGTCGTCGGACCCACGAAGGATCGATAGGTAACTAACCCCCGCAGAAGACCCACACAGGATCGGGCTCACACAGAACCTGTAGGCGCTGGCTCACACAGAACCGCTGAGCGCAAGGACCCACACAGGATCGGGCCCACACAGGACATGTAGCACTGATCCACGTAGGATCGCTGAGTGCTAAAGTCGTCGTCGTCGAATCCACATAGGATCTCTGTACTGTCGTCGTCAAATCCACACAGGATCTCTGTACTGTCGTCGTCGCAGTCACAGTAGCAGTCGTAGCAGTAGAACAGTCGCAGCCAGCACTAGGGTTCCCGCACAAAGCAAGCTCGTTCGGAGGGTCCGCTCCACGAGCCGAGAGGCTGATACATCAACTGTCACGAAGACCAGAGTTGATGTATCCAAAAGTTCCGTATCGTCAATAGGAACTCAACGCAACAGACGGCGCGTCGATCGGACGCCCGGTCTGAGAGTTATTGGCATTTTCGTCTCCGGGGCCCGGTTTGTTTTTAAGGAAAAACTAACCTGACCGTACTCCACCTGCGTCCAAACCTCGGGCGGAGTATGCCAAAAGATCTGTCTCACTAAGAGGAACACAACGCGACTGACGGCGCGTCAATCGGACGTTCGTAGCTCAAGATATGAGCGTTTCCGCTCCGAAGGCCCGGTTGGTTTCGTGAACGAACCAACCCGGCCGAACTCAAAGTTAACCGAAACCTTGAGTGCGATATATCGAAACGACCGTCTCGATCCAAGGATCCCGTTACCGCAGACGGTTCGTCATTCGGAGGTCCGAGGCTCAAGTTATGAGCCAAAAACCAAAACTGGTTCGAAACGGGGGGGTCCGGGTCCGGGTCGACCCGGCCCGACCCCCCCCCCCCCCTGGGCGGCGCGGTGCGGCGGCGGCGGCGCGGCGGCACGGCGGCGGCGGCGGCGGGCTGCGGCGGCGGCGGCGGGCCGCGGCGGCGGCGAGCCGCGGCGAGGCTGCGCACGCGGGGGCTAAGCCCCGCGGTCTTTGGAGGGGCGGCGCAGCACAAGGGCCGCGCCCCTATTTTTTTTTAAAGAAGCCCCCCCCCCCCCACGTGGGGGGGCCTGCTGGTGCGGAATCGAGGGGGCCGGCTGCCCCCTCCCTTTAATTTAAACCGCCCCCCCCCCCCCCCCCCCCCTCTTTAAGAGGGGGGTTTAGCATGCTGGCCGGGGAATTAATTCCCCGGTTTAACGGCATCCGGCCGGCCAGCTGGCCGGCCGGTTTTCTCCAACGGGACCGGAATTTCCGGTCCCCTCTTCGGCTTCCGACGCCGGCGGCCCGGCCGCCGGTCTTCTCTTCCGCCGCGGCCCGGAACCGGCCGTGGTCTTCTCGTCCCGCCGCGGCCCGGAACCGGCCGCGGTGTTCGTCGTCCGGCGCGGTGCGACGGCACCACGCCCCTTTCGCCGTGCCATGAATCCTTTCAACGCAGCGCGACGTCGTCGCGTTCTTGAAGATTTTTCCTTGGCGTAGCGCGACGGCGCCGCGTAAAATATAAGCACGATCATCCGCGTGGTGCGACGGCACCACGCCACTTGCTTTCTTCCGCAAAAATAAACATGAACGATGGAGGGGGGGTTCGGCCGTGTTCATGCGGTCCGCCCCCCCCCCCCCTCACGTTAAAATAAACAACTCAACTTAAACATTCAAACTTCAAGTTAGACATGCGAGATCCACGTTCAAGAAAGGAATAAATAAATAATGAATCAACAACCCCTACCTCGGGTTTAAGATTCGAAGATTCGTCTACGTTCCGCGGAAGACGGCGTCGCGGAGGTCGGGCGTCACGGTCGTCGTTCGTCAAATCCGTTGACGAAGAGTTATGCCCGAAGAGACACATCGTTGGCGGATCTTCGTTTGCCGACGAAGAAGGTCCGAGGAGGAAGCGGCGTTCCCTCTTGTTGACACCGAGGACGAAGAAGAGAGGCGTCGTTCTTCGTCGGAGTTTGAGCGTTCTTTGTTCTTCGTCAGAGTTTGAAGATGAAGAGGAAGCTCTCCAAATGACAAACAAAGAACTCCAAATAAAAAAGACTACTTCTTATTTTATTAACACAAAACACAAAAGAATTTCAAATGTTTGAAATTCAAAAAGGGTTAACTCCCATAATTAATTAAGAGTAACTTAAGCCAATTAATTAGGGGTTAAGAATGTTGAGAGAATTTGAAAGGTTTAGGGGATCGTGTGGGCCCCACCACACTTAATCCTCCCAAGGGAGGTTAAGTGGGTGTGGGTCCCACTTCCAACCTCCTTTGATAGGTTTTATCAAGTTAAAAATAAAATTGTTCTACACAATTTTATTTAACTCAAACTAATAACCCCTAAAACTAACTTTCAACCCGCAACAAACGCAACTTCCGAAAAGGTCTCTTTAAGCGAATATCGGCGTTGCGAGTTCATCGGTGCCCTCGGATTTCAATTCCGAGCACCGGATCAAAAGTTAGGAAATCCCGCTCGTTCGTTCACTGAACGTACCCGAGCCAAACTTCAGAAATTAATTCCGGGCACTCCGGGCCTCGGAATCAGGTGCCGTCTGAAACCGCGCTCTTGTAAAATTCTAAAGAAAATTAAGAAAAAAATTTCCCTTGAATTTTACGGGTCTTTACAATCTGGCCAAGAGTAGAGGGGAGAGGTGTGTTTAGTTAGGTGTTTATTTTATTTCCTTTTATTTATAATTTAATTAAAATACCTAACACACCCAAACAACACGATTTAACCCACAAGGTTTTCCAAACTGTGCGCAAACCGTGCGGGGTCTACTGCCTCCAATACACCCACTGCACGTGCTGGGAGCATGGTTTGGGAAACTGTGCATAGCCCGTGCACAAGACACTGCCCACCTGATTTGGGTTTCACGGTTTAGGCCGAAGGGCTTGGTCAGCCCGTGTACCATTCGTGCGGCCTCTGCAGCTCTTTAAAAACTGGGGTTCGGCGCTTCCGAAACCCCTCAGGCCACCCAGGAAATGAAATGGGCCTTCTCCCATGCCCAAAAACATAAAAAGGAAGGGTTCCAACCATCAAAGTCTCATTCCGAAGCCCGGTTATAAAAAAAGACCAGTTCAGTAATTGAAAGAGTTCAAATTTCCCCACTTTTTAACATGGTTCAAAACGCGAGTCATTACAGACCAAGATTTTCTAAATGATACATATTCTGTTGTGGAAATGGAATTTTTTTATGATGGATTTTTTTGACCATTTGAATATGGTATCATCGATATAACAATGATGTTTGGGTTACAATTGACAGGATCATGGAAGTTTATACATTCTTGCGGATCCAGTATTCCATTAGTGCTGATGAGATGGGATGGTTGTAAATTAATTAGATGGTATAAATTCATGAGATCTTGGACACTGTCATTTCAGAAAGGGATGAAAGATTACATATCAGTTGATGTAGTGTTCTCAGAGGGAACTATATACACAGGTGCTTCTGAGCACATCAGTCCAACCATAGTCTGATTGCTAGTTAGAGCCTAAAATACAGGTGCTTGAGGATATGTTGCGGGCATGTGCCTTAGATATTGGGAGATATTGGGAGAAGCATATACCTCTATATGATTTCTCATATAATAACTATAATAAGGAAGATATATATATATGTAACCATATGAGGCTATAAACTATTAGCCACACTGATCTACCCTATACTGGTTAGAGGTATGTGAGTCGGCTTTACAGGGACCACTAATGGTATTGGAGACAACTGAGGAAGTCTAGTTGATTTAGAAATGGATGTATACATAAAATTTTTGATATAAATTATATCTCCATTACCATAAAGTACCCCAAGATTTCATGGTCCAGGAATGGGTTTTCATAAATGTTTCACAGATGATGGGGGATATGAGAATTAAGAGATATTGTGATATTTGACTGCGATATATCGGGTCGTTGAGGATTCAACAGAGAGTTGGGTTTGTAGAATATTTGTTGAAGTAACCTAACAGATTCTAAGACACATATGATTTATTCCATGTATATATTCTATACAATTATCATTCAGAAATACTTAATTATTTTTTATCAAGAAGAGGTCGATCTTCCTGTTAATCCAACCATTGAGGGGATTCTTATTTGAATTGTTGACAAGAGAACACATGTTAACTAAGGTCTGTTAGTTCCTATAGTATGTGTTCTATTATATCATGTACATATATAGGATGGGGCTTTGTAGTGGGACACATAAATATGTTCTCAATGGCCAAAGTTGTTCTGGTACAAATATGGAACAACCTTCAGAATGTCATTCAGGGAGGAATGTCTTAATGGGGATGGGGAGATTTTAAGAATCTAGGTTATTGTATGAAGTAAAAATCCCTAATTTTTCTTTTTTATATATTAAATATTTCATTACATATGTGTTCAACTTGATAATGGGTGTTTCAGTGATGACCATGGTTTGTTCGGATCCCATAACTCAAATTTTTGTTGAATTTTTCTCTGATGCATGGTTAGTAAAAACCATGTAGTGATGGCCGTAAGATTTGAAGAAACTATGTTGGAGGGGGTGAAAACCTGTGAAACCAGTATATAGTTTAACAAGAAATATGAAAGTGGCATAGCTCATGTTTTCTTCATGGTTTGTAATAAGTGAATGTTCCCCTTCATATACATGAACTGTGTATGATCGCTGAATAGTTTTCCAAACCATGAACCTAAACCATGCAGACCCAATTTGTTTTAGGGGGGGGGGGGGGGGTGGGGGTGGAAGGGGTTTTATAATTTTAGTAATAAATTTAAATATGTTATAAAACATAATATTTTTTCAATTACACTCATAATAGAGGAAAATATTGAAATATCTACTTAGGTGAGAAAATATGGAATTCATCCTCATTATTCCTTTGATCCTTGATTCGAGCTTAGTGTTTCTCATCGGATCCACATTAGTAAGATATAAAATATATTATAACCATTATATATTATTAGGGATATTGATTGTGATATTTGAATTGAAGATCATATTTCCAAATTTATATTTCTCCATCTTTTCTTCATATTTAACTTAATCCATGTTGATTCGGGATAGGATAATGGATGTTCACTCCACTACGGAGATGATGTAGGTGGTCTATACATTTCATTTGACTTTTGGTTATTTAAAGATATATCATAAATTACATAGATTGCCGAAAATTCTAGTGCAGTCTTATATTTTAATTGGTTAATTAAAATAGATTAAATGAGTCCTTTTAGTTATTCTTGTTGGTTATATTTTAATGTGTTGGTAGCCATTGGCTAAACCATGTTCACCCATGGGTTGTACATTTGGTAATTACCGTTATTTTTCCATTTAGAACCATCAATGGAGTTAGTTGTAGATTTAATTCTTAGAAGAAGATATTAAATAAATGAATTTAATTGAATTAAAGGGATAGGTGATGGGATTCCTCCATAACATGTTAATTATTTTGATTAAATGTATAAAATGAATCTTTTTTAGAGTGTTTTTTGAGATTTTTTGAATCATGGTTTATTGTTATGTAGATATTCATTTTTCTTATTAAATGTATTATTTGGAATTTATTGAGTGGGTAAACTCATTATTTTTTTTCACTAATCTATTGATTATTTGGGAATATTGATGAATGGGTGTATACACCCATTGGATTTATTTGATTTTAGATGAGATAAATGGGTGGGTGTCCCACTATTAAATATTTTATTACGAATTGATATAAATGGGTGGGAATACCCATATTATATGATGGATTGGTAATGTGTTACTTGATTAGATTGACTCATTTGTAATGAATGAAAATTATATGAATGAAATTGATAATTTGTTGTATAGATCAATGGATGGATCGCTATGGATCTTGAAGGTGGTAGTGGATTACTTGAGAAGTGATACATTTGGGACACGATTCAGTGGGATGCCTTAGGCCTTTCTACCCCTTGGACCCATATTTCTAGGATCCGCATAGTAAATGTTGTTAATATTTCTCCCAGGACTCCAACCAGTGCATGTTAAATGTTTTCATTGATATTATACAAGGACTTGATGAGGATAATTTGGGGTTAGACACCATGGATCCAACCCTTCGTGGTATATAAATATTTATGTGACATGACCCTAGGATTTGTGATGCTCTGGGTATACAAAAAGGGGCTGGGATGTTGATATGGTTTCATTATATGACAAGGCCATGTGGACTGGATATGGATGAATTTACGACAAGGATGTGTTTCTTGTTTATATTTATTATAGATGTCATGTTAAGAGATGATTTTTTACGGAGACTTGACATGATATTTGGCATCACATTCTCGTAGTGGTTAAAGTGCAATGTGTACAATATTGTTGGTATTTGTTACCTTATTACTTATAGTTGTTTAACTTATTTGATTCTGCTACATAGAACTGTATAGACTTATATGTGTTTATTTATTAGGGTGTAATATAAGACCATGTTTTGGACACCTTGGTGATCCAAATAGATTATATAGATTCAGGTGTTCATAGGGGTAAAACCCTTACCCCCGTAGTTGATTGTGGCTTCAGATCAGGAAAAAATGGGAACCAAATGAGGATGGGGATACTACTCAAACACTTTTTGGTCTTTCTACCGTTTTATAGAGTTTTACCATATATTATTTCAATGTACCTATTTTGGTTGTTTTCTAGATATAAATACCATATGAATTATTATATAAGTGAAATTTTTAGGATTGTTATATATTCTTATCTGGTTTACTTTTATGTTTTCTACTTTTTAATCTGCTTCTATTAATGAATGTTATTGAATTCCACTGTGATATACCCTATTAATGATGTAATAGTCTCCCTAATGAATCACCTAAGTGCTAGTTTCTAGTTGGAATCATCATGAATTTCGGTATTTGAGCTTGAGTCCATGTGGATAAAAAGATCAAGCAACTATTTAGTGGCAGCCAGCTCCAGGACATTGCAAAATATACAACTATTTATTTTACATTCATATTTAATGCCTGCTAATTCAGTATTTCGTGTGATCAGAGAAAAATATCAATGTTTTAATAATGATGAAAATTGAAAAAAAACAGAACAACAAAATCGTATGATCGTGATCTTTTACTAATTGATATTTATTCAATAAAATGATAAACTAACCATATACATTGGTGGAAACACTATGAACTAAAATACGTTCGTGATGCAACACTCTACCTATCCACCAATGTATTTATCATAGATATGTTTCACCTCAACTAGAATCATGGGCCACCTCCAATATAATGGGTGATCCATTATTTATATATTTCATTACTATAACCCAAGTCCGGGGAACTAATGTATTGGATAAGGGTTTACATAAAAGAAATCAGGGCACATAGACCCTTACAAAATGAGTGGATAGATGACATTCATTCCCAAAAAAAATTTAATAATAAAAAAAATGAATCCAATCACATTAAATGATATGTTCTAGTCTCATGATCATCCACATGCATATAAAAAATTATGTATTGTAACACCCCAACCCCAGTTACCCAGAGTCGGTGCATTATTACATCAGATTGGCATGAAACAAGGAATCATGTCCTAAAATACCGATCAGTTCAGTAGCCTTGGATTTACAAGATACATTCATAAATTTTACATTACATCATGAAATAAAAACATCAAAACATTTTGTCCACTTTTGAATACACTTATATCCTTATCCTATCCCTATAGGTCAACCATAAAATACTTCTACATATCCAGGAAACAATATAACAAAGAAAGGGGTGACCTGAGACGCTCAGTAAGGATAACTATATAGAGAAAACTTTCATAAATAAGCTTAACCATTTAAAGAAGTGTAAAATAATAAAAAAATATTTTTAAACATAAAATTCAGAATAATATGGCAAAGATAATATCGAATATTTCCATTAACTTATTCCCATGTATATTATACTAGTTGAATAATCACATGCAATATCAGTAACCACTTTAATAATGATGGAATAAATAATTCCAGACATCATAACCACATTGTTAGGGTCAGGTTCCACGACTACAAATAAGATTTTTTCAAGCCCTTGTGCCAATATACAAGTTTTTCTCAAGAGACCAACCAATGCATCGAGGTGTTATAGGTGGCTCTACCCGTCACTTTCAATGTCTAATGCATTCCTCATATGAGAAGGATTAAACATAACATAAACATTAATACTAAAACTAGAAACAAATTGTCAATACAATATCCATAAACCATGAATTGTGTAAAAATAACACATCCATAGTCAAAAATATCACAGAACCTTCAATTCAATATGGAGAAATTGTATCAAAATAAATAAACATCAAAAAAGTTTAAAATCATTCAAAGTATGTTGACATTGATGAAATGAAAACTATTTTCAATAAATACATATTTCTATTTTGAAATCATTTAAAATCCACATTATTATAAATGTCACAACCCCCTGCCCACATAGTGTACCCCTCCTAGGTCGAAAATATGAGAAGGAAGATAATGACCCCCAGTGTCCCGCCTCCAATAGGCCCTGGGTTGGTGACTTGCACCGAGGGTATAGTAAACACACAAATGGGAAGAATTATCCTCTAAGAGAACACATGTAGAAGAGAGAGATATGATAGACACCAACCAAATCCAACTCAGAACGGAAATATAAAATAAAATACAAATCCACATATGTAATTTCGTGCAAAAGTACTACAACTGGAAGGGGAAAACTGCAAGTACCCATAAGAATGTAAAAGCAGCAGCAACCACAAGCCCGAACAGCTCCTGCAACCCCGAGCTAGTAGAAACCAGCTTGATCTCCAACCTGCTACTGGTGACCTGAAAAATGATTGTATATACATAGGGTGAGTATAATAGTATACCTAGTAGGATCCTCCCTCATGCCTCTTGTGGAAAAGTAATGAAATCATGTTAAACCACAATGAACAACAAGTGAAACTAACTCGTCACCTAAATAAGTATACCATGTTCCCAGCCTCACCATGGATACTCTCACCAAGTAAAGAATACAATAATATATCATATAATATCGAATATCAAGGGTTCCATGCTAATTCTTACCCACTGGTTTACCATTTTTCCCTGACGTTACACGTCAAGAGAATATCTCCCCAAAAAGGACTGCCCACAAACACATAGGCAAAGCACCACAACCTGCACCTCTTGCAACAAAACCACCACGTCCATGTAAGAAAATTAACCAAGTAATTTCTAGGTGACACCAAAACCCACATAACATTTATCATACATCAGGTATTATACCTCAAACAATTACATCCCATAAACCGAGTAAGGATCCTCAAGAAATTATATCCTATACACGTTACACTTGTAGTAGTACATATGATACTATATCCAGAATATATGTGTGTGAATAACAACAAACCATTACAACCCTCTACACACATATATAGGGAAAACTAACTGTTGTGCCTACCAGAACAAGTAACTACCAAGAGAAGAGAGCATGGCCTAAGGGGGTTGTTAGCCATTCATCCTCCCACCGGAATGATGGGGAAAACACCCCCAGGGATCACAATCAACGGGGTATGATTTTCCCTTAATTTAAGGGTATAGTAGAATATAGAAACACAAAAACAATAGAATATACTATATCTCACAACCACACTATGGGCATAACCTATTTTAAGACACAACTGTAACTAACGTATCTCAAACTCTGGGATGCTACTTCTAATACTAGGTATCCTATAAGAACACAACCACTTAAAGGGATTCAATAAATTATTTCATTACCATTTATTAGTTTCACATTACGTTATTTATTTATTTAAAAATTAATTAACCAATGAAAATTCCACATTAAATTTCATTAGCATCACACCAAAAGACTTCTATCCCTTTAATATTACAACCTCATCATTATGTTCTGGAAAAATCCAACCCCTTGGGTTGACACCATTTATTGAAATATTATTTACAGAATTACATTCCCATATTCCCAAGAACTCTATAAATACATTCTCTTCTACTAAACATAAGGGGGTTCAACACAGTGAGTAGATGTACTACTCGTCGAGTCTTTTCTGGTTATAGCAATAGTATATACCCATCCTCCATTGAGAAGCTAAACGCAGAAATCATGTGGCATACCCCGCATGTCTTCGCCTCTTCCGAAAGAAGGGTAAGTAAGACCATCTTCCTTGAGCAGTGTGGAAAAGTAAATATGATAAACAACCAATAATAATTAGCAAGAATCAACAATCACATCCATCACATTCCATCATCCCTGGTGTCCTCCCCGATACCCACATGCATAAACTGATGCATCTCGCCACTCTAGGCATCATCTTTTACCATAACCAAAAGGCCTACATGCCCCCACATATCATAACACCCATACAGGATCACATAACAACACAAGAAGTTGGAAAACAAGCATCAAATCAATTGGGCTCTTGGTCCTTTAACAATAAAGAGGGTAACTCTGAACCCTTCAAGGAATTATCAAAAAATCAGTTCTTTAATCCATCTTGAATTATCATATTTTTTATTCATAGGTTCTAAAATTTATTATTCTTAATCAGTAAGATATCACAAATAATTAAACATTCTTACTGCACCAATTTAATTAACATCAAATTAAAACAAGAAGAACCAGATTCACTTACATTCCTTTTTATCCATGTCCAATAGTTATCAATTAATTCCAGTTTAACTTATTTACCAATTTTAATCAAAAAACAAATTAAATGAAGAAAGTATGTGTATCACACTATCTAAAAAACAAGGGGAAAAAACATATGACCGATATCAATTTATTTATCTGGTTCAAATATTTTTAATGTCAATTCCATTGTATTCTAGCGGGATAAAACATGATAACAATATATTTGTACATAAAATAAAATAGAAGCAATGAATCCTATACCTAAAATAGTTCCTGTTGTTCTTTATCCACACAACGGGTCACGATCCTCCTTTTGTGACAACTGAATCCACCCGAGGATTCCACTGTACTTCCATACCAACCAAAACCCAACAAATCTCTATTAGACGTATGGAGATTTCATTCCATAATATGGAGAGGATAAAAAGGAGAATATGAACACCAAAAGAAAGACAATATTTATAACTTATATCAAATATTGATCGATACTGCTTGGTTTCATCAAAACAGAGTAGAACCAATCCGAGGTAGAAATTTTTACTATGAAACTATAATGATATGGAATGGGATTTTCGAGCATCTCACACCCGATAAAAAGGATAAAGAAATACGGTGGAAGATAACCCTTCCCATTAGATGATTTAATGGGGCAACAGTTTAAGATATGCTTAATTTTCCATTAAAAATGAATTGCATTAACCCACGCGGTTTTACCAAGTAATGACATCCTGATCCATTAGAATAATTAATATAGGAGTTATGGACTTCGAATCGTCCTTAGAGTCAATAAAACAAGGCTTTAAATGCATTTTACGTCAAATGGAACATCAAAAGGGAGAAACTCTAGGAAGCTGGAAACACTATTCATGAACCTCACCATTAGAACACTATTCATGAACCTCCCCGATAGAACACTGTTCACTGAACCTCTCTAATATAACAATATTCTCTAAACCTCATCGATAGAACAGAGTTTAGTGAACCTCACCGATAGAACACTGTTCATTGAACCTCACTGATAGAACACTGTTCACTGAACCTCACCAATAGAACAGTGTTCACCAAACCTCACGGATAGAACACTGTTCACTGAACCTCCACGATAGAACGCTATTCAGTGAAGGAATTATTCAAATAATTGGAAATTTGGAAAATGAAATAGAGGTTACCGTTTCTACTATTCACCAAAAGGAAAAACTTGGCAGTGTTGGGGACAAGTCACCTTGACCTCTCGGAACACCTCAAACACCATATTTTTACAAAAGATTTGAACACAGAGGTTCGGGCCATTACATCAGATACCTCTCAAAACATTATCAACCTCGAGAATTCAAAACCCTCCTAAAAAATAAACGTGGTCTGAAAAACCACCCATCGAGATACCTCTCAAAAGAGAGCAAGCCACATAAGCAACAAAAGAAAATTCATAATAAAAACATGAAAGGTCTAACCAAAAAGGGGACATCGTTACATAAAAGGAGTTAAACATCAAACAACTCTGGGTACTGAGCATGTATTTGTGACTCACGTTCCCAGGTACTCTCCTCCATACCACCGTGTATCCACAAGACAAGAACAAAGGGGGTAGAACGCCTTCACAAGACCTTCTCTATGTGGTCTTCGGTCTCCATAGGTCGCTCCTCAAAGGTCGCATCATCATCAACATTGATCTCTCACCACTTGATGATGTGAGAGTCATCATGAAGATAACAACAAATCTGTGATTCATGGAAAACATCATGTATTTGACTCATTTTTGGGGGATGTGCAACTCGATACGCCACAACTCCAACACAAGCTAACACCTCGAAATTCCCAAAAATCCGGGGAGAATGCTTACTCATACGACCAAACCTTCACTTCCCACGATGGGGGGTCACCTTCAGAAAAACATTATCCCCAAAATTAAACTCTAAAGGTCTTCTTCTTTGATCAACATATAATTTATGACGATCTTACGACATTTCATCCTCTCATGAATCACCTAGACCATATATTTTGTATTCTTCACTAGTTATGGTCCAAGAATTGCTGACTCTCTGACTACAATCCATCACAATAGAGAACGGCAAGGTCGACCATACAAGGATTCAAATGGTGCCATACCGATGGTGGAGTGAAAAGTATTATTCTATGAGAACTCCACAATGGTAATTATTTCATACACAAACCCCCATAATCAAAAACACAAGAGTGTAACATCTCTTCAAGTGTCGGGATGGTCTACAATATCTGACCATCCGTTTGAGGATGAAAAGTACTGCTAAGGCATTGTTGAGAACTGAAGGCATGTTGGAGACCACTCCAAACCCTGGATGTAAAATGAGGATCTCATTCATAAATGATCGTACTTGGTACTCTATGGAGTCTCACCGCCTCTCCTAGATACTCCCTCGATAAAGAATCCACTGAGCTCGACTCCTTGATCGCTATGAATGGGCCAATTTTTTTAAACGATCCATTACCACCCGAATAGAATTATTTCCTCCCAAAACTCAATGTAAACCAGTAAAAACTCCCATTGAGATGTCCTCCCAGTTCCACTGTGTAATCTCCAATGGATATAGTAGTCCACCAGGGACACGATCCTCGACCTTCACCTTCCGGCAGACCAAACATCGAGACACAAACACTGAAACCGCACGCTTCAGCCCATGAAACCAAAACTGACTCCTCAAGGCTCAGTACATATTTTTCATGCCAGGATGCACCACTAAATGAGAAATATTGAATTCTATAAGAACCGTCACACACATCGCCAATGGAAGTCAAAGCCTTCCATCAAACAACACTCGGTGTTGGTCATCCTCAGTCCAACTATCAACGACCTCGCTACAAAAAACTTGGTCTCTCCAAACCTCAACATCTAGATCACCCAACATGGACTCTTCTACATTCCGCATTAGGGTTGACTGTACCTTCATTTGATGACGAAATCCCCTAATACCAACTTCTCCCATATCAGGATGTAATGCTGACAGTTCTTCCATTACTCTATAGAAATCACCGGATTCATGAACAACATCACTCTCTGACTTTCGACTCAGTGCATCATCTAAAACATTCGTTTTTCTAGGAGAATAAGATATTTTGATGTCGTATTCCTATAAAAACTCCATCCACCAATTTTTTCATACGTTCATGTAACATTGGAAGAAAAAATTCCTCAAACTCATATGATCAGTGAAAAGAAAAAAGCACTCACCATTGAGGTAATGTATCGAAAACTTCTGAGAAAACACCACGGATGCTAACTCAAGATCATGGGTGGAATATTTATGTTCATGGGGATGCAACTGCCGAGACATATAAGAAACAACTGACCCCTGCTACATGAGAACAAAACCAAACCCCAGACGTGAATCACCACAGAAAACATCAAACTGAACTCCCTCGGCAGGAAGACAAAGAATTGGAGCACTTACCAACTTCTCCTTTTGATACATAAAATTTTCCTGACACTTATCAGTCTATTTGAATGACAGATAATTCTGGGTAAATGATGTTAGAGGATTCGCAACTCGTGACAAATTGTCTACTAACCTCCTGTAATAGCCTACAATACCAAGGAAACATCACACCTCTGAAACTGTAATGGGGCTTCCCAAGATACAACTTATTCTATCTTCAACGGATCCACAACTACTTCCTATTGGGACACCAAATGCCCCAAGAAAAGGACTTATTGAACCCAAAACTCACACTTCAACAACTTCCCAAACAGCTGATGTTGACGAAGAACTCCCAAAATGGCTTGTAGATGTTCTGCATGCTCCTCTTTAGATGTGGAGTACACAAGGATTTTGTCGATGAAAACTACCACAAACATGTCCAGGAACTCACCAAACACAACATTCATCAATCCAATGAATACAACTGGAGAATTCGCCATGCCAAACTGCATTACAACGAACTCGTAATGCCCCTGACGATAATGGAAGGTAGTCTTCAGGATATCCTCATCCTTCACATGCATCTAATTATATCGTGCCGAAAGTCGATCTTTGAGAACCATCTTGCACCCTTTAGTTTATCGAATGGATCACCAATCCGCAGAAGAGGATAGAGATTCTTTATTGTCACTTTGTTTAAGAGACGATAATCGATACACAATCGCAAACTGTCGTCAGCCTTCTTTACGAACAAAACTGGTGCACCCAATGGTGACACACTTGTCCGAAAAAAACCACACTATAACAGACCATCAAGCTATATATGTAGCTCTCATTACTCAGAAGGGGCCATCCTATATGGATACAAAGAGTTATGAGATTCTCCTACCTGCAGCTCAATCTAGAACTCGATCTCACGTCGATGGGGTAATGCTACAACCTATTCTGAAAAGACATTAGAGTACTCCTCTACGACCCTAAGAAACACCAACTACAGAACCTCTGAAGAACACAACATCATCTCAACCATCTTGGATGATTAGGATGGAACACGCCTAGGACCCATCTGAGGATCCCGCTCGCTAACAAACACCACTGGCTCTCCATCGACACCAATGAAAAAGACCTTCTTCTTGAAGAAATCCATAATACCTAACACCAAATACAACCAATCCATGAAAATTATTTCATAATATGGTTGTATTCGTAAAAATAGGAATTCTCTACAAGAGCGGTGTTTCCCTAAAACTAGCTCACAGTCTCTACATACTTCAAACAAGTCAGCTTGACCTCCAACAAGCATAGTAAACACCATGGGCACTGGAAGCCTCTCTACCTCAGGTCCCAAACCATGGACAAGGGTAGGTGATATGAAGGATTGTGTCACTATTGAATCAATAAAGGCATAGACCAAGGTAGAAAAAAAAAGAAAAGTGTACCTCGAACGACGTCTGGATCACATAGAGCTGGAAACACTAGAGCATTAAGTGGACCACGACCTCCTACATGATCTCTCTGACCCTGATAATGACCACCACTATAGTTGCGCTCTGCTATGTGAGGATGGGGATCATCATGGGGTTTTCCTCTACCTATCCCATTTACGCTCTGCTGATCTTATGCTGGTGCATCTTGCTGTTGCTGCTGCCTCAGCTAGAAAAGCCTCAATAGAGGAACCTCGAGCATAGAACCCAGTGTAGTATGACTACTCTGAATGGTCGGGAACTCCCATAGTAGATTACCATAAACAACACAATAAAAACAAGCTCAATATCCCTTGGCATATGATTGAGAGTTTATACCTCTGGAGAAACGAGATGTGATGGGCAGGGACCTACCCTCGGTTGAACGGAATATCTTCTGCCCTAAAAATCAGGAACCCTGGACCACCGCTATGCTTCAAGAGGGATCATGGAGATTCCCATCTCATGATGATCCAGTCCTAGAAAAATTCATCTCGACATCCTATGCTCTCACCAGCACCTCATGATATGTCTTCAGCATAAATGGGGCGAACTGGAATTGGATCTCTGGATGCAAAGCCTCCTCGTAATTTCTCACCCTGGACTCATCATCTGGAAAACAGGTCCGAAGAATATCGTAAAAGGTTCTTGAAATGGATTCCAAAAAATAAAACACTGGAGCTCCCCTTTCAAATGGTAAGAAGCTCCTGGCGACTGGATGCCTTCACAGTCGATGAAAGAAGCTCGAATCTAAACATGTCTCAGAACTCCTCCCATGATATCGCGAACTCCTTGTGATCCCTAAGGAACATGAACCACTACTACACCAATCATCCACGCTGCATCATCATATCCGAGGACACCCAGTGCTCTATCTGAGCACGGATCAAACTGAAGCCGATATTGACCTCCTCTAACCAGTATTTGGTGGCTACATCTGAAATAAAGACCTCATACTTCTGAAATCTTTGGCGCTTAAACTCTCAGAGTGTCTTCCTCAATGTTCCTTCATCATCAACCTCTACCCTGCGATGATCTACTAGAATAGCCTGCTAGACATTTTCTGCGCAAACCTAATGAGGACTTCGACCTAGAGTTGTACCAGTAAAATAAAAAACCATTAGAGCTCCTAAACCTAGAATATGTAAGACACAATGTTAAATAATTAATTTTTTTCATTTATTCATTTTTGGTTAACCTATCCAAAGGTATACCCATTCAAACGCAATAAAAAAGAAGAATGATGCATGATCCGTTCCTATATCTCTACACTGGAACTAGTTTCACATTGTTTAATAGACATTGTAAACATAAAGGTTCGTACATCAAATCATAGGGGGACATAAACGCCTATGTCTCAGCTGGTATCCAGTGTTTCCATCACTTGCAAAACATGAATTACACTGTTTCCCTACCAACCCATGAAACCACGCTTGTTCCTAACACCAATCTCCATCTTATCCCTCAAACTGAGGCTATGATACCACTTGGTCACGACCCCCTCCCAACAAAGTGTATCCCACCATGGTCGGAAATCTGAGATAGGAGATAATCACCCCCGAGTCACGCCTTTAGTAGGCCACCAGATGGAGACTATCACAGAGGGTATTGTAAACAAAAAAATGGGAGGAATTACCATCTAAGAGAACACATGCAAAAGAGAGAGATAAGATCGACACCAACCAACTCCAAATCAGTACTTAAATATAAAATAAAATCCAAGTGCACATGTGTAATCTCATAAAAAAGTACAACAACTTGAAGGGGAGAACATCAAGTACCCAAATGAAAGTAAAAAAATCAAAAAACACAAGCCCAAACATCTCCTGAAACCCCAAGCTAGTAGAAAATAGCTTGATCTCCAACCTACTCCATGTGACCTGAAAAAAGATTGTATATACATAGGGTGAGAATAATAGTATACTCAGTAGGATCCTCCTTGAATCCTCTTGTGCAAATACAAAGAAAGCCATCTAAAGCACAGTATACAACAAGTAAAACTAACTCATCACCTAAAGAGGTATACAATGTTCCCATCCTCAACATGGTTACTCTCACCAAGTAACGCATACATGGATATGTCATATAATAAATAATATCAAGGGTACCCTGATACTACTTCCCCATTAGTTTTCATCTTTTCCTCAATGCAGCACGTCCTACGCATCTCTCTCTAAAACGGTTTGCCTGCAGACACCCACGAAAAGCACCACAACTTGCAGCTCATGCAACAAAACCACCATGTCTATGTAAGAAAATTAACCAGTTAGTTTTTAGGAGCCACCATAGCCCACATAACGTGCATCATACATCAGGTATTATACCTCAAGCCATTACAGCCCATACACTGAGTAAGGATCCTCATGCCATCACAACCTACACACATTAAACCAATATTAGTCCATAGGATACAATATCCAGAATATATGTGTGTGAATAACCACAAGCAATTGAAGCCCTCTACACAGATATATGGTGAAAACTATCTGCTTTGCCTACCAGCACAAGTAACTACCAAGAGAATAGAGTGAGTCCAAATGGGGTATTCAGCCAATCATCCTCCCACCTGAATGTTGGTGAAAACAACCCGAGGGCTCAAAATCCTCGGAGTATCAGTTGCCCTAAATGACAGGGTGTAGTAGCGTATAGAAACAAAAAATGTAAAGAATATACTATAACTCACAACCACACTATGTGAATAACATTGTCTTAGACAAAACTATATATAATGACTCAAAGACTCTGGGAAACTACTTCTATGACAAGGTATCCAATAAGCACACAACCACTTAAAGAGATTCAATAAATTATTTCATTACCTTTTTATTAGTTTTACATTATGTAAATGAATTATTTAATCATTAATTAACCAATGAAAATTCCACATTAAATTTCATTAGCATCACACACAAATTTCTATATACCTTTAAAATTACATCCTCATCATTATGTTCTAGAAAAATCTAACCCCCTGGGTTAACACCATTTATTCAAATATTCATTAAAAAATTACATTCCCATATTCCTAGGAATTATAAAAATACATTCTATGCTACTAAAAACAAGGGGGATAACATGGTGATTAGATTTACTACCCATCAAGTCATTTCCTCTTATAGAAAGCGCATATACCCATCCTCCCTTAAGAATCTAAACACTGGAACCAGGTGGCAAACCCAGCATGTCTTCGCCTATTTAGGGTGAAGGGTATGTAAGACCTACTGCCTTGAGCCATGGGAAAAAGTAAATTATATAAAAAACCAATAACAATCAGCAACCATCCAACAATCACATCCATCCCATTCCATCATCCCTGGTGTCCTCCCCAACACCCACAAGTATAAACTGATGCATCTCGCCACTCTAGGCGTCATCTGCTGCCACAACAAAAAGGCATACATTCCCCCATATATTACAACACCCATTCAGGATCACATGACAACACAATGAGCAAGAAAACAAACTCCAAATCAATTGGTATCTTGGAAATTTAATAATAAAGAGGGTAACATAGAACCCTTCAAGGAATAATCAAACAATCTGTTCTTTAATTCTTTTTTGAATGAACAGATTTGTTATTCATAGGTTCAAAAATTTTGGAATCCTAATCAGTAAGCTATCAAAAATAATTAAACATTATTAATAAACCAATTTGATTAAAATCAATTTAAAACAAGATGAACCAGATTCATTTAAATTACACATTATACATAGCCCACATTATCAATTAATTTCGGTTTACGTTCATTACCAATTATAAAAAAACAGCCAAACGAAGGAAGCATGGATATCACACAATCTAGAGAATAAGTGGAAAAAAATTCAACCGATTTGAATTTATTTATCCGGTTCAAATATTTATTATGTCGATTTAATTACTGTCTAGTGGGATAAAACATGCTAACAATACAGTTTCACATAAAATAAAAGAGAAGCAAGGAATCCCCTACCTCAAACAGTTCTTGACATTCGTTATCCACACAACGGGTCAAGATCCTCCTCTAACGACAACTGCATCCACCCGAGGATGCCATGGTATGACTGCAACAACGAAAACCCAAGATAACTATATTAGAACTATGGATATTTCATGCCATAATATGGAAATGATAAATAGAAGATGATGAACCCTAAATTAATGATGATAAACAGACCATATATCGAAGATTGATCGATACTACTTGGTTGCATCAAAACAGAGTGGAACCAATACAAGGAAGAATTCTTGATTGTGAAACCACTATGAGATGGAATGGGATGTTCGATCATCTCACAACCATGAACAAGGAGAAAGAAATAGGGAGGAAGATATCCCTTCCCTTTAGAAGATTTAACGGGTAGACAGTTTAAGATACACATAATTTCCCATTAAAAATGGATCACATTAACCCACATGGTTTGACAAACTTAAAACATTTCGAGCAATAGGAATAATTAATATTGGAGTTATGGACTTTGAATCGGCCTTATAGTATTTAAAAAGAGGCCTTAAATGAATTTTAAGTCAAAGGAAACGTCAATGGGGAGAAACTGTATGAAGCTGGAAACACTGTTCATGAACCTCACCGATAAAACACTATTCATGAACTTCACCATTAGAAGACTGTTCATGAACCTCACTGATAAAAAATGTTCACTGAACCTCACCGATAGAACATTGTTCACTAAAACTCACCGATAGAACACTGTTCACTGAACATCACCGATAGAACACAGTTCACTAAACCTCACTGATAGAACACATTTCACTGAACCTCACCAATAGAACACCATTCACTGAACCTCACCGAAAGAACACTTTTCACTGAACCTCACCGATAGAACATTGTTCACTAAACCTCACCAATATAAAACTGTTCACGGATTTGGAAATTTGGAAATGTAAAGAGAGGTTACCAATGCTACAGTTCACCGAAAGGGAAAAATTGGAAAAGTGTTGGCGATTAGACACCTTGACCTCCTAGAACACCTCAAACACCATATATTCACAAAGGAATAGACCAGAGAGGTCCGGGAGATTACAATAAATGAAAAAATATATTTTTAAATTATTATTATTAGCTTGTATGAGAAGCTTCAATGATGATATAATGGTGTAAAATGGTCACACCCACCGTATATGTTAAAAAATACATTCTTACCTTAATTTTTTTTGAAAAGGTCATAAAGTACATTGTTTGGGAAACTATGAAAATATTCTTTTCAAACCATTTTATAAAAAGTAAAAAAATAGTATAAATGATGTTAACCAATAGCCTATTAAATAGTAAAAATGTTCTCAAATACATTTTTATGAAACATGGATGTGGATGATAAAGAAATTCTAGTACATACTTATCTAAAAACAACATCGGATAATAAAGAGATTATGAAATTAACCCTTACCCTATACTTTTCCTTGGATTAGTGTATGTTAACCTCCTGGATAATAGATACATTATTGTTATTAAATTAAATAATTACTGTATAAAATAATATGATATCATATATGATCATCAATTATTGCATTGGTAATAATATTTTAGTAGTATCATCATATAGGTTGTTAACTAATCCATTTTCCTTTATATAATCGGTTACATAAGCCATGTTTGTTTTTGATAAGATGTATTTTATTCCTATCCAGAATGATATTATGTTTTTATATATTAATTTTAGTCATAAAGTGAAAATAATTTTTGAATTATTACGATGGGGAATGAATCTCATCACGTTCGTGGAGACGGTAATACATATGTTCGCACGAGCGGAAATATCATTATATTGATGGTGAAATCATAAGTAATTGGATGTTATATCATATATACAGAATAATTAACATGTTATATTTCTTATTTACATCAGTTATACTCATTGTTATATAAATCAAATTAATGAAGTGTTTGACGAACAAACTACACCATGACGTGGAGACGGTAAGCCGTACGTACGCGCGTATGGTGACTTTGTCATTCATATGATGGATAGAATAATGAATATAGTTGTAATTTCTTTAATAATAACATCAAATTATATAGAAGATACTGTATTTATTATTTTAGAATATAAGCAACAATGAAAGAGGAAGTGGAAGTAGAAAATAATTCAAAAGTGGGTGGTGAAATTATAACCTCTTCTTCCGGTGTTTTCTTTTGAGTTGATCAAAAGGGCTCCTTAGGTTTTCATTTTGAACAAAGTAAGGACTCTAGTTTGATTTTAGGGAAGTTTTTAGGATATTTTGGTATGGGTTGGTAGAGCCAAATGGCATTGGAAGTGTGAAATTATTAGAAGGGGAAGTACCTTTTATTAAGAGTGGTGACGATCCCTTTAGGAAAAACATGAAATATTATTTTATAAAAAAATCATTTTCGGTTTTTAATGGCTCAAAAATGATTTATTTCTAAGATACATTGTGGAAGGGTCTAAAAACTATCATCCAATAGGTTTTATAGCGGTTTAGGTCACCGTATAAACCTTATCTTCTTTATTTAAGTATTGGTTAAATAGTTGGACATTTACCATGTCTCTATGTATTTTTATATTATATGGTTAATAATCATACTATAATAAGAAAAACGAACCCCATGTGGTACATTATTAATATATATAACCTTATCTAAGTCTTTAGGCCAAGCCTTATATTTTTAATCACATTATATCAATTAATAATATAGTATTTTTTAAAAATACTCAATTATGTCAATTTTGATACTATTTAGTATTTGGTTTTTGGGAAAATCATAACAACATCATTACTTCAAAATAAATTTATTTAATCAACCATAACATCTAATATTAACCTAGATAATTCGGTTAATTCATCATAATTCCAAAATTACATTTATTTGGATATTTATAATATCAAATATTTTAATATTTCACTAATAAGTTAATTACTACATCATCATTGTGTCACAAATAAATTAAAATATTTAATGTATAAAAATAGCAAATAAAATAAAATTATTTATGAAATATATTTATATTTCTAATTAATATTTATAGTCAAATTTTTATTATGTATAACCCTATTTAAAAAATGGTTTAGTTATTAAACATTGAATTTAAAACTTTTAACTCTTCATCAAGTAAAATAATAATAAATGTCCTAATCTTATCAAAGTGGACCAAAAAGATCATATTTTATTCCTATGGTTTTTTTGGTCGAATTTCACTTATCCAAATGAATTAGGACATGCTTTAGGGTAATTATAATATCATTTTTACCTTTAATTACCCTGTTCACTTTTAACCGCGGTAATACAAGTCAAAAGGTACTATTCACCAAAACTTATTTTTTGAATTTATTGAACCACATTTTACATACTGATGAAAAATATTTCTCTCATATTTTTAAAATTCTTCTCACAGAAGTGGTAAAATTATATTTTATGCTAATTTGTAACTCCTCCTAGAAGGTGGGTAAAATACTATAAAAAGATCAATAAAATTTTATATATCTAAACTTTTTATAAATTGACTCTAATGAGTTAAATTGAAAATTTATAGATATTATGTATCTATTTTGACATAAATTATATTAAAATAAAAGAACTAATTATTTAAATAATAAGTTGGTTTTAAACAATAACGCATTGTTTTTCACTATTCATCAAAAATTGAATGTTTTCTGAAAAAATACAAAAAAATAACCCAATGATAATTTTGATATTCGGAATCCAAAAATGATGTTCATTTTGAAAAATAAAATTTATAAATTGTTAAAAAGTGGGTATTACTCTTCATAACAGCTACTTTGATTGGTCGTGGTGTGTTAAAACTCCATGTTTCGAACAACACAAGCTACTACATTATTCAAAGGGAAACATACCGTATAAGAAAGTGGTGTTACATTCTTTCCTCCTTAAAATAATTTCCTCCTTGAAATGTCAAGAATATTATTTCTTAAAATGATTTGGGTGGTTCTTCATTATAAGTTCCTTGGGATCCCACGTTGCCTCTTTCTTCTTATGGTTTCTGCATAGAACATTTACCGGACGAGTTGTCTGGTTTCTCAACACTTGCCCTATAGTATCAAAAAAATTTACAGGCTCTTCCCTATAAGACATATTGGGTTCTAGTTCAATTTCCTTATAGGTGAGTGCATTCATTGGGTCAGTCATGTTTTTTCTCAGCAGTGATATGTGGAACATATCATTAACTTCGGAGAGACATGGAGGCATTTCCAAATGATAAGCTAAAACTCCAATTTGTTCTATAATTTCGAAAGGGCTGATGTACCAGGTACAAAATTTACCTTTCTCACCGAAATGTGTAACACCCTTCCATAGAGATACCTTAAAGAAAACATGGTCTCCTACTTGAAATTTGGAAATCATTTCTTCGGTTATAGGACTAGCTATTTTTTCTACATTGGGTTGCTTTGTTGTGGGTTGGGATAATCCTCACATTTTCCTTTGTTACCTAAAAAAGTTCTGGGCCTATGATTTTTTTTTCACCAACATAATCCCAACATGTTGGTGTGAAACATATCATTCTGTGTAATGCTTCATATAGTGCCATCAGAATACTCAAATGGAAGGTATTGTTTTATGAAAATTCTACCAGATGTAAATAATGATCCCATATACCTTGAAAGTCAAGTGAGAATGATCTCAACATCTCTTCAATGGTTTGAATAGTCTGTTCTGATTGACCATCATTTTGAGGGTGGTAGGCAATGCTCAAATGAAGTTCAATATCCAGGTCTTTCTGAAGAATTTTCCTTAATCATGATGTAAAATGGGGTTCACCATCAAAAATAATCGATAGGGGTACTCCATGATGTCTTAAAACTTCATTAATATATATTTTTGCTAAACTTTCAAGTGGAAAATATTTTATTATAGCATGAAAATGTGATGACCTGTTAAGGTGATCAACAATGACTCATATTTCATCATTCCTTCTTGGAGTCTTTGGTAGCCCCATAAAAAATTCCAACGTAATATTATATAATTACCACATAGGTGTGGGAAGGGGTTACATGTCCCCTCCCAGCCATTTCCTTCTAGCATTCACCTAATAACAATCCATACATCTAGACAGAAAATCCAACATCTCCTTCTTCATGTTGTCCCACCAAAAAGGTTCCTTCAAATCTCTATACATCATGGTGCTCCCAGGGTGTATAGAGAATTTGGAGCTATGGGAATCAATCCAACAATTACCTTTTTAGATCTGGTATGTTAGGAACACAATTCTCTTCCCAAATTTCAAAATTCTATCTTTTTATATGAAGTAACTCAACCTCCCATTGTTCACAAAATTATTTTTCTTTTGAAATTATTCATAAAAAATTTGAGAACTTTTTATCCTTTATAGTAATGATGGTTTGGAAACCATTTGAAAAAACATTGATGTTTCATCTTCCATAGCTATTCTCATATTCATCTTTACTTGATCTATGTATATAGGATCATTTTCCACATTCATCTTGTTCAAAGATCCATGATCCTTTCTTTTCAAAGAATATAACACCATATTTTCCTTCCCCACTGGTAGTGTGTAGTGAAATCATAATCCTTGCGTAGTTCAATCCTTATTCATTTCCACTTTTTGAGTTATTTCCTTCAGAAAATATATTTTAAACTCTTGTGATCAATATAAATATCACATTTTTTCACCATAGAGATAATGTCCTCATATTTTCAGAGCAATGATTACAGCTTCTAACTCAAGATCATGAGTAGGATTGTTTGTCTCATGAATTTTTAGCTATTGTGATGCATATGCAATAACTCTTTCATTCTGCATAAGAACACAACCAAGTACTTTATTTGAAGCAACGCTATAAATAACTAACCCATCGTTCCCTGATGGAAGAGTCAAGATAAAAGAATTGACTAATATTCTCTTCAGTTCTTCACAACATTCTTAACACTCTATTATCTAGACATATTGAACCCATTTACACGTGATATTGGTTAATGGGTTATCCAAAAGGGAAAAATTCAGGACGAAACGTCGATGGTAGCCTAATAAACCAGTAAAACTGCTCACCTCAACTATACTCATCGGTTAGGCACATTCTGGGATTGCCTTGGTCTTTGAAGGATCAATAGAGATTTTATCCTTAGATAAAATATGGACATAAAAAAATATTTTGAAGCCTAAATTCACAATTTCATAACATCACATATATTTCATTTCGTCTAAGGGTTTTCAAAATAGTGTTGAAGTGATTTTCAAGATATTCATATCTTTTTTATTATACCAATATATCATCAATAAATAACACTAAAAAGTCATAAATATATTCCTTAAAAACTCTATTTATTATATCCATTAAGACAGAGGGTTCATTAGTCAATCCAAAAGGCATTAATGTAAACCCATAATGCCCTTACCTGGTTCAAAATGTTGTTTTCGGAATGTCTTCCTTCTTCACATACAACGGATGATATCCATATCGAAGTTCAGTCTTTGAAAAACAATTTAGTCCATGATGTTGGTTGAATAATTCATCACTGTGAGGTAGGGGATACTTGTTATTTATTGTTATAGCATTGATCTCCCTGTAGTAAATGCAAAACCTCATAGGTTCATCTTTCTTCTTAATAAAAAGGATAGGGGCTCCCCATGGAGAAACACATGGGAGAATAAATCCTGTGTTACTCAATTATTCTAGTTTTTCCTTTAGTTCCACTAATTCCATAGTCGTCATTATATAAGGGGTGTTTGATATATTCCTTGAACCTTGAATTAAATCATTAGAAAAAAATTCTCATTCTGGAGGATGTCCAAGTAAATACTCAAGAAACACATCAACATATTCTTCCAAAATTAGTACTTCCTTTATTTGAACACTATTTTCCTCACCGATAGTTATTTCTTTATCTTATTCCCCAATAATTGAATTTAGTAGAGCTACTGGGGGTGGATCTAGATACGAATCAGGTGGTGACGTTTCTTCTCTAAATATAAGGTACTCTTTATCATCATCGAAGATTGTACCCTCTTTCTTCTTACAATAAATTTTCACATCATGGAACAAAAGAAATCCATTCCAATGATTATTTCAAACTCAATCAAAGGAATGATGATGAGATCCACAAATAAATAACATTTATATGCCCTAATGGGAACTGATTCACAAAACATTGTCGCAATGATACTTCCCTTATGTGTTTTGAATGAAAAATCCCTTGTTATGTCAAATTGAAAATAGATAATTTTCTTAAAAAACTGAGAATATATGAAACAATGTGATGATCCAGCATCAAATAATGTATTGGCTAAATTTGAGGAAACCATTAAATTACCTGCTACCACGTCTTTCAGAGCATCAACTACAGCAGTAGTGATTTAATTAGCTTATCCCTGCTCCCTTGGCCTTTTCTGAGGTTTGATCCCCTGACTCTTAATAAATTCTTTTGCATAATGCCCTATTTCTCTACAATAGTATCATTCAACAATGACAATCGCTTTCTTCACCTTATAATCACATGCTTGATGTCATTTTTCACCAAACTTCTAACACACTCCCATTCCCTTCAGTAAAGTACCGAGGTGTTTCTTCCCACATTTACCGCAGGATGGGTATTCAAAATTTCCCTTCTACCACATATTTCCATTTCCATAGTGTTCAACAGATCTATGTTTCTTTTTATTTTCATTATTATTGTAAGACTTAGAGAATTTTTTTTCTGTCTTGATAGTGCATGAGACAATATCTGTGTACGATGAGAAAGATTGTGAGACTAATTCTCAACAAAGAAATGGTTTTAACCAATAAATTAATTGATCAATCATACTCGTTGGATTACATATATAATATGTTGTATCCCTTTCTAACCTTTTAAAGTTAGCCTCATAATATGTGACATTCTCATCCTCCTTTTTCCTCAGATGAAAAAATTGTCTTTCCATATCTGTTCGATGTTCAGGAGGAAAGTATTTTTCAATGAATATCTCCTTAAACCCCCTCCATTCCAGGTTCGATACTTATTCATATTCCTATGTGTTTTGGATTAATGACCACCATTGATTTGCATCTCTCATGAGGCGATAAACAGCGATCACATTTTTTCCCTTTCGCTACACCCTAAAGCATGAAATATTTCTATAATGAATTTATCCATTTTTCATATACAAATGAATTTGTACTCCAATTTATTGTTGGTGGTTTTTGCCTCATGAAGCGTACTAACATTGATCCTCCTCGTTATAGATTAGGGTGCTCCATATGGGTAAGGTTATTATTCATAACCTGAGTGAGTTGTCCCAGTACGGTGATAAGATGACCAACACCAGTTGCATCACTAGCTCCACTGTAATTATCTTTAGTATGAGGTAAATCTCTACATGCATTACGTGGGTTTATTAGGTTTCCATTCATTTCATTAGGCTCTATTTCTAAACAATGGAAATGCTATATTAGTTTATGAATCTCAAAACATAATTCCAAACTTGTAAAGGAGTTAACATAAATTGTACAGTTTATAAATATAATATATAATCATAAAAATGTTTTCACTGAGGATGTATATACTCATAAACCCACCATAATGGTTTATAAAAGAAATGTGAATTTCCCTAAGCATATCCCTCGGGAGTTTCGTAACCAAAAGTGCTGTAAGGCCCATTTTCGTGCCCTAGTTCCCATTAGAATCTAGCTCAAAGTAGTGTTTTCAGGATATACCCCTAGGTACATCTATGCCAGAGCTGCCTCTACCTTCTCATATCCAGGGATGGATGTATTTCTTGAAAAACTCACAAAATCTCTAGAGTACCAAAATTATACGATGTTTTATATACTAATCCTCAATTTCTATTTTAGGGCAGTGTTCTGAAATCAGTGTTTTTATAAATCTAGTTTCCATGGATTGTACTAAAATTTATCTGATTCCTACTATAATTCCCCGACCCCAGTTACCCAGAGTCACTGAATTATTATATAACATTTTCATGATAAGATAAATCATGTCCCAAAAGACCAATCAGTATAGTAACTTTGGAAGTACTAGATACATTTATATGTTTTATATTACATCATGAAATAAAAACATCAACAAGATTTTTATCCTTTTGAACAAACTTATATCCTTAGCCTTTCCCTAAAGGTTAACCATAAAATACATATCACATCATGGGAAAATTAAAACATTGAATGGGGTGAGATCAGATGCTTAGTATGGATAACAATATAGTGGAAACCGTCATTATTTAGCATAAATATTTAAGGTAATGTAAAAGACTAAAAAAAGACTTTTAAAATTAATCTTCATCATAATATGACAATGATAAAATCAAATAATTCCATTTACTTACTCACATGGATATTCTAATAGATGAATAACCACATTCAATATCAATAGCCACTTTCATAACGATGCAATGCATAATTCTAGACTTCATAACCACATATTCATGGCCTTGTGCCAAGACTACAAATAATATTTATTCAAGGCCTTGTTCAAAGTCACTAGTTTGTCTCATAAGACCTACTGATGCATCATGGAGAAATAGTGGGCTCCACCTTTATTTTACTATGTATAATTCATTATAAATATTAAATGGTTTAAACATAACTTAAACATTTGTATTAAAACTATCATACAAAATTTTCATACATTATCTATAAACCATGAATGGTGTAAAAATAACATATCCACTATCAAACATATCACAAACCATTAAACACAACAATGAAGATTTTTATCATAATAAATCGACTTCAGTCCATTTTAAATTCCATAGAACGATGTTGACATAGTTCAAATGAGAACTATTTGAAAAAATACCTCTTTTATTTAGAAATCAATTAAAAGTCACATAATTATAAAAGAAAGCATTTATATTGAAAATATTATTTTAAGATTTCATGGGAAGCTTTGATGATGAGATAACGGTGTAATATAGCCACACCCACTTTTTAATAAAAAAAAGACATTCTTAACTAAATTTTTTCATAAAGTTCTTAAAGTACGTTGTTTGGAAAACAACAAAAAAAATTATAAAAAGTAAAACCAGAGAATTAATGACTTTAAGCCATAGTTTGGTAAATATTAAAAATGTTTAGAAATAATTTTTTAAGAAACATGGATGTTGATGATAAATAAGTACCAGTAGATACTTACATAAATACAACCTCAGATAATAAGAAGATTGTAAAATTAACCCTTACCTTCTACTTTTCCTTGTTTGAGGTTATGTTAACCTCCAATATAATAGATAAATCTTTATTAATAAATTATAAAATAACTATATACACAGATATTATATCATATATGATCCTTTAATATTACTTTGTTAATAATATATTAGTAAAATCATCATTTCGGGTTTTAACTGATATATTTTCCTTTATATGCTCGATTATGTAATCCATGTATTTTATGGATAGGATGTATTTTTTCATTTCAAAAATTATATTAATTTCTTAAAAATTATTTTTGATCATAAAATGAAAATTATTATAGAATGATTATGATAGGGAATGATTCTCATCATGTTGGTGGTGACGTTAATCCGTATGTATACACAAGTGATAATATCATTATAGTGATGGTAAAATCATATATAATTAGATGGTATATCATATATAGAGTCATTAAGATGTTTTATTTATTATTTAAATTTGTTATACTCATTATTATACCCATCCAAATAATTAAGTGTTTGACTAACAAACTACACCACGACAGGGAGACGGTAAGGCATACATACACACGTATGGTGACTTTTTCATTCATATGATAAATAGAATAATGAATATGGTTGTACCATTTTTATTATAACATCACAGTATATATAAGATACTGAATTTTCTATTATTGAATGGAAAGAACAAATAAAGATGACATGGAAGAAGAAAATAACATGAAAGTGGGTGGTGACATTATTACATATTTTCGGGTGTTTCCTTTTGAGTTGATCAAAAGGGCTCCATAGGATGGATTTATGTTTAATTTAATGACTCTAGGATTATTTGAGGGAAGTTGGGAGGATATTTTTTTGGGGGGGGGGGGTTTCCAAGACAAAATTCTTTTAAGGTGTTAAATTAAGATAAGGGGAAGTGCACTTTTATAAGAGAGGTGAGGGTCACTTTAGGAAATGTTTGAAATATTATTTTATAATAAAATTCTTTTTCGGTTTATAGTGGCTCCAAAATTATTTATTTCGAGTCTATCATGTGGATTGGTCACAAAAACTCTCAACCAATAGGTTTTATACAGGTTTAGGTCACCATATAAACCTTATATCTTAAATTTATCTCTTAGTTAAATTTTTGACATTTACAATGTGTCTTTATATTTTTATATTATACGGTTAATAAACATACTATAACTAGTATAACGAACCCAAAGTGGTTAATTATTAATATATATGACCTTATAAATGTCCTTTGGAAAATCCATATATTTTTAATAATATTATATCAATTTATAATATAGTATTTGTTTTAACAACTCAATTATGTCAATTTTGACAGTATTTAGTATTTTGTTTTTGTGAAACTTAAAGTAGCATGATTACTTCGAACAAGAATTATTTAATCCACCATAACATGTAATATTAAACTTTAAAATTAGTGGAATTCGTCAAAATTCTCAAATTTAATTTATTTGGTTATTTATAATATCAAATGTGTTAATATTTCATTAATAAGGTAATTACTGCATCATTATTAAGTTATAAATAAATTAAATTATTTTATGACTAAAAATTATTAAATAAAATACCATTATGTAGGAAATATTATTATCATTATAATGAATATTTATAGTCTAATTTATCTTATATATATCCCAATATTAAAAATTGTTTAGTTATTAAACTTTGAATTTAACACTTTTGACCATTCTTTAAATAAAATAATAATAAATGTCCTAATCTAATCAATGTGAACCAAAAAGGATCATTTTTTATTCATAAGGATGTTTTTGGTCGAATTAAACTTATCCAATAGAATTAGAACATATGTTAGGGTAATTATAATATCATTTTTACCATAAATTAACCAGTTTACTTTAAACCGTGGTAAATAAAAGTGAAAAAGTTACTATTCAGAAAAAATTATTTTCATCTTATTGAAAAACAGTTTACATACTAATTTCAACTATATCTCCAAGTTTTTTAAAATTGAACTTGCATAAGCGGTAAAATTATGTTTTATAAAAATTTTTGAATGCTCCAATAAGGTGTTTAAGAGACGATAAAAATCTCATTAATATTTTTTACATCTATAATTAATATAAAACGACTCCAATTAATTATATTGAACATATATAGGTATTATTTATCTTTTTTGATCTAAAATAAATTAAATTAAAATAACTAATTATTTAAATAAAAATTCGGTTTTAATCAATAACACATGTTTTTCACTGTTTATCCTAAATTGAATGTTTTCAAAAAAATACAAAATATTCACTCTAAGCTAAAATTCATATTCCGAATTCAAAAATAAAGTCCATTTGGAAAAATAAAATTTTTAAAATTTAAAAAAGTGGGTATTACTATTCATAATAGCTACTCTTATTGGTCGTGGTGTGTTAAAACTTCATGTGGCGTACAACGCTAGATACTACATTATTCAATGGGAAACATGTCGTGGAAGCATGTGGTGTTACACATATTAAATAAAATAACAATGGAATTATAATCCTTATTTTTTAGGTTAAATAAAATTTGAATAATTTAATTATCTCCTTTGATTAATAAATTATTTAATCATGATTCTCATCTAAATTTCCTTTAGATTTTTATACAACCAAATGTTAAACAAATTATATATATATATATATAAAATAAATGTATACAAATTTAAATGCAAGTTAGAGGAAACATGGAGTGTACCCATCCAATATACTCAATGATTATTATAAATTTATAAATTTTACAATTTTTCATGTGGAATACATGAATCAATCACATAATTTCGTGGAATGTCCTATAAAATTGACGATCTCACAGTTTTCATTGTATTTACCTTGTGTATTATGATTCAATGTTCATAGAATAAAAACTATAATACAAATTATACATGATCTGTAAATCCAATGACTAGAAATAAATTAATTATATATATATATATTACTCATCACTTTGAATTTCCTATCAATTAAATGACCACATACAAGAACCTGATTTTAATGTTTTCTATGTATAATAAAGTAATTTTCAAGTATGCATAATTGTGTTAATTACATGGAATTTAATTTTAATATACATGATGATTTAATTTATGATACAAAAAATGTGTTATTCTCAACATCAATTTGTGACACACACTTAGAAAATCCACGGGAAACCAGGCCATGAAAATTTTATGAGTACATGGTATGTACATGTGATACATGCCGTGTGGTCTCTTAGTAACATGGAAACGATTCATGTAATCCACAAAATAAAATACATATCATGTTAGTGACTAAAGAACTATATTGCATTTATGAATGTTACATGGTGATAATTTTATATGATCTTGTAACATGATGGCCCAATAAAAACACAATTTATAATTTTAATCATCACATATGATAAATAAACATGACAAGAATTATTTCCAGATTAATTTACAGTTCCTTAAAAACTAGTATATGGTGTATACCTCTTGGTTCCATGGTGTATATTCTTATTTTATCTGGTAAGATTCCTCAAACCCTACAAATGAAATCATTGAAGTTATTTCATTCATAAAATTTATCTATTTTTTATATTTATGAAAAAAGTGGACCAATTCTATATCTTAAAATTCTGATTTAATATAAATTTAACTTGAATTGAAAACCTATAATTAATGAATAAATCAATGAACAATTATTAAACAATAATATATAATAATTTAACTGCTTTGATACTACATGAAGATTCTGGGTGCATCGAATGTATCAGATGGTTCATCCCCAACATTGCATTTTTTCATGATAAATGATTAATTCAGAATGTGGAATGATGATAAGCGCCCTTATAAATGAAAATGAATCTTGAATATAGAAAATTGATAAGTAGTAAAACCAAATAGAATTATCATTACATAATATTTATAATTAAATTATAGAATTAAAGAATTACCATACATGTACTTTTTTCACGATTAATGGATTTAACAATGGATATATATCATACCATTTTTACATTGTATGAATCTTGATTATATTCTATAACAATCCAACCATAGTCAACCAGACCTATCATGCAAGACATTCCATTAAAAGGTGGGTTTAAAAAGTGAATGAAAAAAATATACTCGAATATTAGAAAAATGATACATAAAAATAGAGTTCCAAAAAGAATAAAACCAACAAACAACTATCCGAAACTAGATAAGCCGTAAAGAAAGGAATGATGTGAAAAATGTCTCCCTGTGACCAAATGTCATCTCGAAACTATCCTATAATGTAACAACAATGTATATTTAATCATACATGAAAAAAATACACTTTCATTTTCCTAATTCTTAAAAAACAATGTCTCCATCTACCCACCTCTATTTTTATGTTGAAAAAATAGAGCCTAGTAGGATACCAAAAAAACATATACACATGTTATAATATCAATTCTTAAAATCTAGAAGCCTTAAAAAATTGTTTTATTACTAGTTTTATAAAAAATACACTACACATTCTTTTGATGTAGCCCTTGAGTTTTCACAACTAGGATACCATGTTTTTTAGTGCTAGAAAAGATCATATAAAGATACCAATGTATAAATATAAATGTTATCCAATATCCCTGAAACAAAAAATCATGTAATAAACAACTATATTAAATAATAAACCTACTAATCAGGCTTTATCCAAGGGGACAATTCCTACAAGAGACATACAAACCCAAAAATGAATATGGATGGAACAAATTATCACTGTGGCCTATCACAGATCATCCACATTATAAAGGTAAACTAAAAGTGGTATCACACAAACTTTGGATACCCATGTATCAATCTCGATGTACCCATGGTAGCCTTTATGATTTTTTCTATTTATTTTTTTAAATCCTTGCATACATTTTTTTAATAAAATTTCATTTCCAATCCAATCTACTTCCATGTTTGAATGTATATTTTTTATATTTCAAATCAAGGAAGATCTATTTTAAAATAAAAAACCCTATTAAGATGAAAAATCAAACCTTTTTAAATTAAATACATGCAATTAAACATCAAGTATCAAATAATAAATATAAACAATTAGTAATATGAGAAATTAGGACAACTGAACAACTGAACATACCTCAAAAACTTAGAAGACCTACCCGCATTTAGTAATGGGTATTGGAAACCATAGGATTTAACATCGTAAGATAATGAATGACCAATGAATGTATAGAATTCATTGTAAACAATATATAATTACCAATCCATAAAAAAATGATGTATCAACCTCAAAAAAGAGGGAACCTAATTGGAAAGCTCACCTAGAGTGATAAAAAACAAAACCATATAGAACAATCACTAAATGAATCGATTCAATTAGATGGATGACCCCAAAATCACCTAGGTTTAGAGCTCTAGATGAGAGGAGGGTTCAAATAGGTATATTGAATCCTAAAACCCTTAAAAGAAACCAAAAAACCCATTATGGGGAATTACATGGCGGGTAATATTTTACAATGTGTTGGATCCATTTCATTTTATGTTATGCTGGAAAACATGAATCTTAATTAATTAAAAACAATATTTCCACCTTATATGATGTTCAAAATTTACATATGGTGTAAAAACTATGGTTTTTATTCAATTAATGTAATGTGTTCATTGAACAATACTTGTCATGTAATCCCATTACACATCATGTAACTATACAAGAAATACAAAACTTGTAGTTTATTGAAAACATTAAAACACATTTGGAACTTCATAATTAATTGTATCCTACCAATTCAAGGCTGAAAAAACACATTCTATGTGAAAAGGAACCCAAATTAAATGATGAAAACATACCCGACAAAAAGTTAACGGGACCTTACAACTTCCCCATCATAAAATAATTCGGTCCCTATAATGTGCTCAATAGATTGGATCCACAAAAAGAGGATGCCATGGGTGCCTCAACATTGAATTATGATCCCATGTTTCATGGCTATACTATCCTCACTAGCAATTTAACTTGATCGGGGGAATCATTTTACAGTGTGGGGCCTTATACTGGTTTCACATAATCATACCTGGGTACCAATGGAATGTTTTACAGGGGTCATGAAGTACATCATTTAATATAATCCTATGATAAGGATCATGAATAATCCTCCTAAAATAGGAAACATGAATCCAATCATTTATATAATTCAATATATATGGCAATGAAAACTGATAGGACTCCCTCCCATTTCACTAAATTATCTCAAAGGGGCCCAAAAACATTACTTCCAACATAGCCAGCTTACCAAACTGATGATGTACCATGTGAGGTGAAACTCTAAGAAAGTTATGACCACCAACCTCAAACTCCAGTGATGGATGATTGTATGCCTAATAATTTTGATGAGTCTGATCTACGATAAAATTCATCTCGATCAACTATAAAACCTCTTCTATCTTTTAAAAAACACTCGGACCAAAGAAATACCACTCACCCAACTCTTTCTTGTACAAAGAAGATCAACATGGACACCCATTCAAAACCTGAATGGGAACCATACCGATCAAATAATGATATATAATGTTTTAGGAGAACTCATCCAAAGTTAATTTTTTTCCCTTGATCTACCAAATGAACATACAGAAGATTGTTTCATGTCCACAAAAACATGGATATATCTCACTATCTGTCCATTTGTTTGGGGAAAAAAGATCCTCTCAATTAAAATGGGAAATCATTTTGATCAACAAAAAATTCCAACAATATTGATGTTATTTCTAATTTATTGTGAAAAACAACTTTATAGTTTACTCGATGATGCTTCAAAATCTCATAAACATACACGTCCTCATGTTGTTCCACTTTTTTTATTTCCCTAGTTCGATTGAAATGCTCATATTTATGGATTCTATCAACAATAACCCTAATATAATCATTAGAACTATGATTTTGTGGTAAACCAATAATGAAATCTCTCTAAATATCATATCACTTCTATACCAGAAAGGGTAAAGGTTACAAAAAACATTTAGGTTTCTGTTATTCCACCATAACACTTTGGAAAGTGATACACTATGATATAAGATCTACAAATGAAAAAATTACCCCCATCCACCAAAAATGACATCTCAAACCATGGTAAATATTTTTTCCCCAAGGGTTAATATAGAAAAATCAATAGATTCCATCATATAGAATGTATTTTCTCACAGCAAATTAAACAACCTACCTTCTATACAAGAAAAAATCTCCCCTAGGACACTGAGACAACTCACACAATGTCTCCACAAATTTAAGTATTCCACCTATATATCTACTCTTGGATAATTTAATCTTCCCAATTCAAACTCAGTAATCAAAATATGAATCAAAATGTGTCAAATCCAGAACCATATCACCACCAAACTCCTTCACTGCCAAGCTCATTAGAAAAAACAAACTCTTGAAAAAAAACTATTAAATTAATTTCATGACGACTTCTATCTTTAAACATATGATCATCACATATTCCATGACATTACCATTCTCATGGGTATATAAGATATCAAATTAAATTGTTTTATGATAGTCATCCTATAATCTTTTTTGTATGTTTTTATCTCTCTGAGTGAGACTGTAATTCAGGATTTGGTAATCTAAATTAATTATAATCTTCTCTCCAAATTGATGGTGACACCACATTTTGAGAACATCCATAACAACTTCCATATCATTATAATGGATATCCTAGTTATTCTCATGAGGTAGTAACTATATTGATTCATAATCTAGAACTTATTTTCCAATCATTAAAACACATCCTAAACTAGTAACTATAACATTGAATAAAAAATCATATGTGAATATTATTTTCGGAAGAATAAAAATTGAAGAAAAATTCCAAATCATGCTCATCTCCTCAAAATATTTCAACCAATTATAGTTACATTATGAAATTACACAATTATGGGTCAAATCTTTCCTGAAAGATGAGATCTTGGTGAAGTCTTGAACAATATTTCAATTGTAACAGACAGAAAACCCATGATGGTTCAAATATCTTACACATTTTAGGATATTCAAAAGACATAACATCCTCCACAATTAATTGATCAAATGAGACACCCCACTCAGAAATCACATTCTCAGGAAAATACACTTCACATATCCAAATGTCAAACATGGAAATCTTTCTATAGTGGAAATGATCCATTAATGTTGAATGAATTATATCCAAATAGGCTATGTTCTAATCCTTTTAATTTGAGTACACCATTTTATAATATAAGAGGAGAATAAAAAAAGAGTCCAAGAACAGATTAATGATTCATGCAATCAATGTCATGGATTTCTCAAGATCATTAGTGCATCCAAATGGAATTACTAGAAACTTGAAATTCCTATATCGACTGGGAAACATTGCATTAGTATATCATCTTTTCAAAATCTCAACACGTGGTACCCCGAACACAAGTAAATATTAGAAAACTAATTTCGTTCTATTAAATGATCATACAGACCATCAATTATGGATAAAGGATATTTGTTCATAATGGTCACCTGATTCAATATCTAATATCCAATATAAAGTATATGACTTTTTTTTATCCTTCTTAGAAAGTAGTAAACATGAAGCACATGGTGACCTGATTAGAGGAAAAAAATACTTTCTCCTCCAGGAAATCAAGATATATTTTATGCTCCACCAACTCAGAAGGCTCTATGTAATATGATTGCCCAAAATCAGTTTCGTTATAGGTATCATGTCAATAATGAAATTAAACTCTATCTATGGAAGTAAACCAGAAAAATCATCAAGTATGAACTCGGGTTATTATCAAAAAAACAAGTGGTCGATGACCACCCATGCATGGGTCAACCAAATTTGGAAACATTTATCAATACATGCATGATATTAAACCATCATAAGAAAAAACGATCCCCACCCTTCCGGATTTTGTGTCCCACTCACCATGAAAAATAAAAGCGACCCCATCGGAAGAAAATAAGTATACATGATGATGATAATAGTCTATCTAGAAAATTTATGTTAATCATTATATATATATATTCAAATGATCATGTCAATTTTGCCATGATCAGGAACTATGATTTCACAAACCACAACAAAGTCACCTATCACCACCCTTCACATGGTACATTTTTAACCTTGTTCAGACCACGATCCCAATGGTGTTGAATGATCCATCATGAAAAACATAATAAATGAATTAATACCCAACTCATTATGAAAAATAGATGATTTAAAAATTTAGTAGCACATGTATACAACAAAAGTAGGACCATTGAGAAGGAATCAAACAATGTACATCAAGTAGTAGCACACCCCATTTAAGATTCCTTTGGTACACACTCTCCTGCATAAGTAGATATGTTCATAAACACCAGGACATCACCTTTATCCTGATAGTGAGTCCTAGTACTATTATATATATCAAACTGAACATTCGACCACTTAGTTAAAGTGGATTTCTCCTTATACATTGGGAGATTTTATCATAGAAATGATTCTGATAGATAAATCGTCCACAAAGATGACATGTTCTAGGATCCAGCATTACCTGATGCCTATTATGTCCATGAATCCCATTTCGGACATAAATAACCTATTGATTAACTATGAAATATTTTAAAAATAGTTATATAAAATCTATCCACTCTTATGCTTCAATTTCAAACCACAAGAAGCACCCTAAATAGTCATTGTACAGACAAGATATCCACCCAATCCTATCATTCGTGGTATGTTTTCCTCAACCAATGATTATTTATCCACCACCTACAAAATATTTAATAATAAAAAAAGAAATACCACTGACCAAAAATTATATCTTTCCCCCATCTCGATCAGAGACTTTAGGTGGTCACTACTGACATTCTCTAGTGTTACATTCACAAACACTGAAATGTTGGAAGTGTACTACAAAACCGTATTCTCTCCTTTCTCTAATGCAAAAACCTCCCTGGTATTTTATAAATTAATTGTATTAGGATTAAACTACTTATTAATGATATTTTTGAAAAATACATTTGTAAAAAATCCATGAAACATAACTTGAAATATCGAGTCCCATTATCTTTATCTTGTCCCATCAAACCTATATTTGGGAAAACCAACCTGAAAATCCATGAGATCCCTTAAGATATTTATGATCACATCAATCAATTCAATCAATTACTCTTATTTTTGTGGGTTTTTCACCATATAAGATAGTTGGATGATGCTTAGTAGATTACAAAAAGTAATCCAAAACACCTCTTGGGATCACTGTACCCAATGGCAACCAAGTCTAAATGGTATAGATCACTACATCATCCAATTAATGGTTTAATAGATTATCCTCCTATAAAACTAACCTTGTATATTACCCTGTTTTATTTGGAACATATATTACAGGATGAATTGATTATTAAACAAAAGACTACAACTAACCATCTATGAGAAGATTAAAAAATCATAGCACTGAATATAAGAGTGTAAAACCAGGCTTTAAAAAAACAAGAATTTAAAGATGTTTTGAATTATATATAAAAAAGGTAACACCTTTTAAACGATCACGTCCATAAAAATTAATACCCAACTTATTTTAATCTAACGTCCATAAAGACATGAATTCATTAGGAATTTTTGTCATGTTAATGTCAATAATATTCATATTCTATTTATTCAAATGAACCAAAATACACATTCTCTGAATTTGTAAAGATTTTCTGACTGCCCATGGAAACTCATATTCAGTAATGATAATGATGTGGAGAGGACCCTTTCCACACATACTATTCTAATTCTGAGGATCCTTATCCTATATAAAGAAGACACCAAAACAAAACAGGTAGTTCTAATACACTACATGCTATTTAAAAACTATAATACCAAATTTTGAAATACTAACCTAGTATAACCATAATATTCACCCACGTTATTATATCATAGTGTGATATAAAACAACGATATAAAACTAATCTCTTATATAGTAAAACAATTACATATAAAAATATAAATAAGTAGATATAATGGAAGAAATAACTAATCCAATCTAGCTAATCGAGAATGAAAGTAAATTATAGACATTAAGTATCCATCTGAAAAAATAACACCCACAAACTATCACAAAATTAAAAATCAGTGTAAATAGAATCCTATATGCTTCAAAATTCCCTTCCCAAATCCATGATATAAAAAACATGGTCTATGGGTTAACGTATGAAAAAGTTGGGTGTGAAAAATAGATCCCAGTTGGATCCCACCAAAATATCTATACATGTTCTCATATACAGAATTCACAAGTCCATGATTAAATAAATGTTTTTTCCAATAATTTTTTAAATTAATCAACTCAAAAACCCGTTTTTACACAGTCTCGTAGTATTCAAAAATTTAATGTCGTGCTCTCTAAATATATGACAATGAATGTAATGATACTAAAATAAAAAATTTCAAGTGATCCAACATCCATGAAATAAGATATTGTGTTATTAATATCTAGAAACCAAAATACACATACCAGTAATTCTCTTTCCTATGTGTAAAAATGTACTACACGATCTCAATAATAAAAAGGCATATGGATGGATCCAAATAACTCCATGGGATCTCATAGACCATAAATAGACAAGAGGTTTCCACATAGAGGTGTCACACACACTATGGTGACCTGGTTAACTATCTAGATATACATAAGCCTCCCTCTATGCAATGTTTTTCAGTTTTCTTTAAAAACAATGATCACATCTTTATAAAATAATTTTAAATAAAAAAGAATCAACATCATGTTTGAAGGAAAACTAATTCCATTTTAAATCAATGAAATTATTTTTCAATAATGATTCCCCATTCATAATAGACCCCATTTCCTTTTCAATTTCAACACATGAAATTCATCATCAAATCTTAATAAATAAAAATAAAGAATATAATATTCATGAAATTATATCAATCAAACTGATCCACCTACCTCATGTTAATTAGAAACCTATCAACCTTTACAAATGAGGTTTGGAAATCACATTAACTACCTTCAAACGAAAAGGAATGTCCAAAGACTAAAAATAATAAATAAGAGACCTAATCCATTTACCAATCACTATAAAAATTGGTGCTAAAACCATAATAGAGAAGGAAAATGAGAGTAAGCATTATCTGAAGAAACCAGGAACCTATCACTGATTATCGATTACTGAAAAAATCAATCTGTGAAAAAGGATGACACCCAAAATCACATAGGGTGAGAGCTTCATCCAAGCGGAGAAAGAGTAAGGATAGATTTAAACCCAAAACTCATGCATGAAAAACTAAAAATTGAAACTCACTGAATGACACAATGTGTAATATTTATATGTAATGAATCCCTTTCATTTTAAGTTATGTTTGAAAATTCATTGGATTTTTAAATGAAATCTATATTTTCACCTTACCCAATGTGTGAACCTTACAAAACATGTAACCCTTAAATGATATGAAAAAACTCATGTTGTTTGTTCTGTTTATTCGATGTGTTTGGTGGCTAACACCCATCATGTAACACCATTATATGTCATGTAACTACCCAGAGGAAAAACATTAGGTTCACCATTTATGTCCAAAAAATCAATGACTTTCCAACTAATATGTATCCTCCAAATTGAACATCAACAACATATGATCGATGTGGAATAGAGAAAAAATAAAATATCAGAACATACCTAATAGAATGGAATTGGGGAATTATAGATTTCATATTGTAGTGATCCACATGTGGTCTAAAATTTTAATTAAATTAGCATAGTAATTTCCATGGCCAAGCAAAAATATATCATACTACTTTCTTAATTCTCCATTTTTCACCCCAAGATTCGATTCCATATAATTCTACTCTATCTCTATAAATTTTTTTGTAGAAGGTAGAGGATAATATCAATAAATTCATAAGATAATTTGTTGAGACCAAATTTCAGTCTAATAAGACTTTGAAATATTTTTGAATACTATTCCAGAGTCGGAAGCTAATGTGGAGTGCAATTCCAATGCCCATGGTGCCTGGAATAATTTTTTATATATTTTACATTATGCTAGCATAGTCAAATAATGATATCATGATAAATCTTAAACAGTTTCCCATATTTGAAATCTTGGACCACTTTTGGTTATGAATCATTATGTTTAGCCTAAGAATTATAGAATGTAAGTCACTTTGAGGAGTTTGGAACCCTTGATCATTGGAGGAGTAATTTTTACGGGATTTAATTAATTAATTAATGAAAATGAAATAATTTACCGTAATTAGGGATAATAAATTTTGTTTGGGAGATTTTCCATCATAATACTATTTTTATAAAAGATTTTTAACCCAACCCTATCATCTACATATCTATGACGAACAATAATGTAGAATGTCAACATAAATTTAGATTTAGGTGGATTAAGGTATAACAGATCTTTCCCCATAGCGGACGAACAAATTCTATATCAACAAAAAGAATCTGAATAATTTTAGGACCCATTCTTCTTTTTTTACACCTTGAATTAATTTGTTGATCGTGATGAATCACCTTCATTCAACATATTTTTTAAGATTCAATCATTTAATGAGATTGAGTACATGATTTTAATTATGTATTGGATTTTCTAACCTGAATTGAACAATGATGATTGTCCAGCCAAGAACTATTGGCCAATTATCTAACCCCTTTGGTTTTGGTTCCTTTGGACCTCATTTCATTGTAATTGTCATTTTCGCATCACCATGGATCAGGGTTTGACAGTTTTCTAAGAAACCTGAGATCGTTCGGGTCTCCCGGATGATACTGAATCTTGGAGGATTTTTAAATGATGAAGAAATCATTATCAAGGAATCATTTTCGAAACATCATGACATAATGAAAAAAATATAGATGTTTTACGAGGATCTGACATGAAACGAACACATAATTGCACTCAGAAGACCTGGTCAATACCTCATCCACGATTGGGACTGATTCACGATTAATGAAAAGTAAATTCCAAATTCTATGGCTAGGTAGAACAGTTTTAGAGGAAGACATTGCTAGTACTGATTTTTTTTGACCAAATTCAATGCACCGGTGAAGATCTAACATGGATCTATATTTTCTGTAAAAAAATTCACTGCATACCATCTTAAACTAAGAATACACATAGTGTGGACCACCCTTAGCAGTGATGCTTTTGTTTGGGGAAACATAAATTCAACACAACGTGTAGTTCTCTTGACACGACGTGTACGACCTTCCTTGAGAGGCATACCATGTGAAGAAAAACATGATAATTTTTTAAAGCACGCTGAACTGGCCTGGTCACACTGATGTCATTCCATGTTGACCAGCACACCATGTACCGTTGTACAAGGACACGAAGTTCGATTACACGGACATGACCAGTAAACACGGCTTAAAAACCAAACAGGAAAGAAATTTTGTGTATTCAACTAAAATGGAATTTTCACCTACAGGGGATGAAATCCATGTCCAACCAAAGACACGACTATGCAGTAAAGAGGGACCCTATGATGTTTTGTAACTTCACACGACAAGTACTTTTATTCCCTTTCTAAGAGACTTTCAAACACAAATATGTCAATCATTTAAAAACAGATTTTTTCCCAATAGATTCTGATACAATGTTTTTTCGCATAATATTCAATTGTACCATCCTAGGTCACTTTTGAGATTTGATGAAGAAGTTCATGGTGGGCATACATTGGGAAAACACTTGATGATGATAGTGTACAAAAAACCTCACCAGAGTAGTTTGGGGTTTACCTATACCCGTGATGGGATGCGGCATTCCCCAAAGTCCATTTTGGGATAAACCTCCATCCGTGATGGTAAGTGTTGTTCCCCAATGGTAGTTTCAGACATACCCTCTAGCGGGGATGGGATGTGGAATTACCTAACGATCATTCTAGGTTTACTCTCTCGCAGGGCTAGGATGTAGTGTTCCTTTATGAATTCCAATTCTTGGCCGTCATATATGCAACACTGTGATGAGGTGTTGTTTGGAATACATAAAGAACCACGAAAAAGATGGTAACATTATACCCCTGAGACGCGTCCTTATGACACTATCCAAAACTATTCAATAAAGTCAATGCCTCCCAAAGTGGATAGTATCGATGTGTGCTAATTTGAGACACACTGAATTGTGAATCTTAGGTAAATATGTTGACATTCTGGAAATTGTACATGGTTGTTACCTTGGAACTGATAGGATACTCACTTTTATTGGGATGCATTGTGAGATGGAGATCCCCTTACCCTTTCATTTTTTTTTCATTGAATTATAATATATATTGTTGGTTGGGGTGGTACACTTCTTCTAGAGGCATATCATTCACCTTTTTAAGGAGTTCTATTGGGTATGATTGTACTCTCCCATGCATGGGATTCTCCCATCAATGGTCATGCCTTTGGTAAATGGAGTATAGGTCGATCGTGACTACAGATAAGTGTAAGGATATGGGTTGTATGGACTATATATGATGATTTTGGTCGAGATTCGGGTGCTTTTCTCTCTGAGTAGACCCTTTTAATAGTTTTTTTCAAGTTAGACATATTTCTGGTTTGGGTGTGTGTTTTTCATCATTTTACCCTGCAGTTTTTACCATCGCACATGGTACTATATATAGGTTCATTCATGTTTAATTTTCTCTATATCACAATCATATTTTATTTATTTTTCCACTACACCTTTTTATCTTGTTGGTTGTTTTTGTACATGTTTTTTCGTAAAAGTCCTCCCCATATGTTTATGCCTTCGACACTAGTCGCCAACCCCTAGCCTATGTATGAGGGATTGGTGTTGTGGTGGATCGATCCTGACTTGTTTTGGGTCCTGAAAAAGTGTTATCATAGTGGTTCGACCCTTTGGATGTTGTTCGGACGTTTACCTAAAAATAAATTTTTGGGTTTAAGACAGTGGTGTCGATGTGTCTCTAGAGCGACACTTAAGATAGGGATCCCAATGCTGGTACAACGACCGACGTAGCCAATCACCTTGAAAATGATTACCCGTTTTTTGATGTGTCATCCTTAGGCAACTGTATCTGGGAATAATTGTACATGCATCATATAGGTATTGAATCTTTCATTGTACTCCTTGAGTCAACACCCCACTCCTTTGTAGATTTAAATCTAAATATTCTCATCAAACTATGGTACTTCTTTACAATTTTTAGGATTCCAACATGATAGAAGCCAGCTATAATTCCTGCTTTGGTTCTTGATACTGACCAAATGAATGACAAGGCCTCTATAAAGGGCACATAACGTAACCCCATTCCTCTAGTTGTAAATGTATAAATGCCTCCACCTGTCGACAAATAGTGGGTACCAGCATGTTAGGCTTTGGACATGTGCGATTGATCACACATTGGGAGTTTCAACGATGGCGACTGCTGCAGTTTTTTGGTCAGCCCAATAATCAGGCAGTAAAGGACATCCTAGAGTCACTAGTGCATTTGTTTGGATGGGTGTGAAACCAAATGAACCATTGGGTGGATTTAGTAGTTAAATGTCATCATGGAAAGCTGGAAATTGGTAGAGCTTAGTTACCCAAAAGTAGGATGACGCGATGCTCACATGGGACTACTTTCATCATCTCGTGCATGAGGAGTACTAACCCATCTATTTACACCACATCCGGTTCTAGGAGATTATGGAATAACAGTATGGTGGGATGACAGTGGCAAAGTACACATTGAGATATACTGATCTTACTCACTACTCCCTGGATATGGTCAGAGATGGCTACTTCCACACATGGAAGTATGATAAGGGGATTCGTAGAAGAATCTGATCTAGAGTAGTGTCCATGTCCATCCCTACCTATGGTGGGGTGATGGAGAGAGCACATTTCATGGATATATTCCTGGGATAGGTACTCTAGGTAGCTAGAATTAGGGGTAAGGATGATTAAGCTAAGACTTTTTCAACACCAGGAAGGTTCCAGAGATATCGGGATATGAAACCTTTTTGTGAGAAGACTAATGGGTGTCAGTGTGCTAGTTTGAGATAGCACAGAGCCCAAGGTAATCCTGGGATGTTCTAATGTTATACTCGTGATGGGTATAATCACATGGCACGATACTACCCAACCTGGCATATCGAGAATACCAAACAGGCAGTAGTCAGACCACCATAGTAAAGAAAGCTTCCTAACCTGGGATCTCCTAGGTGGGGGCTGGGAGGTCCCCAGAGAGGTGGAGCTGGTATTGGAGAGGGAGGAGATATAAATAGAAGATGCATATATGAGGTATTCCCACCACCACCACCACCAGGCAGGCCACATCACACTCAGGGAGATGGTAGTCTGTGCCGTAGACAGCTACAAGCAATGGATGTTCATAATCCAACAACACACAAGATGATTTGAGGTACGAATCATGTTTTTTCAACTAATGTATTATTACTTTTAGACTCATGAGGGGGGCTATCTTTAATATATTGATTCTTTTTACAGGAGCTGGAGCTCATGGTAGCTACACTACAACAACAGCTATGCATTGAGGTTCCTACACGGAATTCATTATATGTGTCTTCCAATAACCGACATGGAAGTCTATCACTGGGAAGAGAGAGGTTCACATGGGACCAATTGGTCATAAAAATTTAACCCTTGAAATTCATTTAGGGCTTGGATTGTATTTCCATGGTTCAAATTTATATTGACAGTTATCATAGGGCTATCAGATACCTTCATACTGATGGGATTAGGTTCCCCTTTTTCAGAGAGAGAGACCTCATAGCAGGACAAGTTGGCACTGTGAGAAAGAGGTCAAAACCTTTCACCCATCAACTTAAGAGTTTGACCTTCCAAGCACCATATCATCATGATTTATGAACCCATTAGTATTATATAACTATATGGATCTCATTAATGAAGATAATTTAGGACTACCTCTGAGGCAGGAGTTGGAGTTCTGCATCGACTTGTAGCCATGGACTGCTCGGATATATTTAGAAATATATCGTATTGAACACTATATGCTCAAAGAGATGAGGTTGTTGTTAGAGGACCATTGTGAGAAATGTTTAATCAGAACCAATTTTTCCCACTAGTTGGCTCTAGTTTAATTTTTTATGAATGAATATGTTATCTTAAGACTCTGAATAGATTATTGTCTCCTGAACTAGGACATGATAAATAAAAAGTACCCTTTTCATGGATCAACGACCTCTTCGATCATCTTCTAGTGAAAATATGGTTCCCCAAGATTGATCTCATATATAGCTACCAGAATTTGCAAGTCTATGAGGATGATATCCCAATGATAGCCTTTCAGTGTGGATATGGGAACTATGTGTTTCTAGTGATTCCCTTCAGTGTGAAAAATGCACCCACCGTCATCATGGAATTGATGAACATGTTCTTCCGGCCATTCATGGATATGTTTTTCGTTTTATTCATTGACAAAATATTTTTCAACTCTTCTATAGAGGATGAACATGAAAATCATTTGATGAGGGTCCATGGTTTTCATTGGGATAACCATATTTACAGAAATATTTCAAAATTTCAATTTTGGATACAAAAAGTTCAATTTCATAGAAATGTCATTTCCAAGCATGGTTTAGCTGAGGATCCAGCGAAGTTCAAGCCATTTCTTTCTCTGGAACCACCCATGGATGCATCGGAGGTATGAAGATTTCATGTCCTCTCAGGATACTATAAGGGATGTGAGGAAGGCTTCACTATAATTGCATTCCCTCTGACTACACCGACGCTTAAGGGTTATACATTTTCCTGTACTATGCAGAACCAGCAAGAATTTGGGGTGTTGATATATAGATTGATGAGCACTCCATATTTGTGGTTACCGGAGGGGGGAGTTTAGTTTGTGGTTTATTGTGATCCCTTAAGAGATGGGCTCAGTAGCATGTTCATGAAACCTCTTGTGATCATCACATTTGGATAAATGTAGTTAAGACCCCACAAGAATAATTAAGAGACACATGAATTAGACTTGGTGGAAGTATTCATCATTTGAGGATGTGGAAGCACTACCTTCTGGGAGAGAACATTTTGGTTTACTCAGACCATTGGCGTCGTAGGAACGCCTTCACTCAGAGATATTTGAACCTAATCCAATGATTATGGTTAGAGTTTCTATAGTAATAGGACTTAAAAATCATTTATACTCCAGGTAAGAACATAATTTTTTAAGATTCAAATAGCAGGAATTCCCAGACTCACCTAGTGCTTGATGCTTCAGAGTAGTTGACCTCCATACAGCTGACCCTAGTAGAGTAAGAGGGTACAATTTTCAATCTGTCAATGATGTTGACTCATACAGTCCTTGAACATGAGAAGGAGTATTAGATTGTAAACATTGAATAAGTGGTTCTTCGGGATCATATATCCAAAGAAACACACCCAATGAATATACTGATGGAGGGAATTATAAGATCATATCCCAAGGGTGGACAATAGTTCTCATGATAAAGTGGGAGAATGTAAAGTAGGAGTTTCAAACATCTCCCATTGCTTTAAATCTTCGTGTGGGAAATATGTATAGGGATCTCCAGCGATTTTTTTGGTGGTATTACTTGAGATGAAGTGTAGCTGAGTTCATATATCGATGCCTTATTTGTCAGTAGGTGAAGGATGAGAATCAGGTTCCATTATATTTTTCCTGCCTCTTGGTATCTTATAATGGAATTGTGATAAAATATCCATAGGCATCGTCACTGGGATTCTACACACAAAAGAGGTACATGATTCCATTTGGGCTATAGTGGACCAACTCATGAAGTTAGTGCAATTCCTTTCCATCATGGAGTAGTGTTTAGTGGAGAGTATGGAGGAGTCGTACATCTCAGAGATCATATAACTTCATGGGGTACCCTCGATGATTGTTTTTAATCACGACACAATTATTATGTCATTATTGTCAACAAAATTGTAGTTTGAATTCGGGTCCAAGATTTGTATGAGTGTAATCTTTCAATCCCAAACTGATGGACGTAACATGCGCGCTATCCGGGTGATGGAGGACTTTTCGAGAGCGTGAGTTCTAGATTTTAGCCAGAATTTGGAGGATCACCTGCCTGTGGTTGTGTTCACATATAATAATATCTACCACTCCACTATCATTGTGGACCCTTTTGAGGCGAAGTATGGAAGACCATGTATATTTCCCATGTGTTGGATAGAGATTAGAGAATCATATCTCAAGGGCCCAGAAATGGTGCAGGTGATGATGTTGAAGGTGAATGTCATTCGTGAGAGGATTTAGAAATCTCGGAGCATACATAATTCCAACACAGACCGGTGATATAGGCCATTGGAGTTCAAGTAGGGAGACCAAATCATCTTGATACTCTGTCTACAATAAGGAATATTGTGGTTCATTTAGGTGAGCTAGTTATCCACATGGTTCATCAGGCCTTTTGAGATCATGTGGAGGATTGACGAGGTATCATAATGCCTCACCTTAACCACCAGCTGGAGTGGGTGCATGACATCATCCATGTTTCATAGCTAAGAAGATATTTTCATGACCCCAAACATGATATCAACTATGGAAACATTGAAATTGAGGATGTATCCACCATTATAGAGTACCCAATAGAGATTGAGGGCCATCAGAAGTTAGCCCTACGAGGACGGTCCATCCCTATGGGGTGAGTTTCGTGGAAGCACAAGAACATGCATGAGATTCCTTGGGATTAGGGGAGACAGATGATGGATTAGTAACCTGAGATATTTAATTAGTTTTTATTTTTGGGTATGAAAATCTTGAAGGATTGATTGAATCGGAGACCTGGTTTTTCTGTATAAAAGACATTTAATTATTTCAGAGTATTATTCAAAATTCAGGCGCTGATGCATCGTGTGATTCTGAGGCACATGGTTCCTGGAATATTTTTTTATATATTTAATATTATGCATGGATATTAAGATAAATAAAACTAAAAAAATTATAAAATGGTTTCTAGGATTGGATATCTGAAACCCTAGTTGGTTCGAAAAGATGGTGTTTACCCTATGCATGACATAATGTAAGTCGGCGTGGGGAGTTCATACCCCTCACTCATTAGGGGTGTATTTTTATGTTATTTAATTAATTAAACCATTTAATAGAATAAAAGAACTTTTTAACCATAATTAGGTAATATAATTTTTTTAGAGTCTCCCCTATAATCCTATTTTTTCAATGGATTCTTAATCCACCCCTGTCCATTTCCCTCATTGAAGAATGACAATGTGGAACAACGATAATCCATCAGACATAGAAAGATCAAAGCAGAATGGATTTTTATCTTTCACCGATGAATGTGTTATTACAAAATTCAGAAAAATTGAATCTAGGTAGGACTCCTTCTTCGCATTTTATGTCGTGAATTAAAAGTTCCGCATGTTGAATCTACTTCCATCGACCTGCGCCATTGGTTTAGAACATTTTATGATACCAAGTACCATTTTTCAATTCTCTATTGGTTTTTCTAACCCAAATTACACAAAGATGATCAGTTTTCCAAGAAATCATGGCCAACGATCTAAATCCTTTGGGTATGGTGCATTTCCCCTTCATTTCTTTGTGAATTTCACTGTCGTATACCCATGGATCACGGTTCGATAGATTGTTGGGAAACCCGAGCTCATTTGGGTATCCCAGAGGAGAAAAATTGAATATGGATTCATAAAACTATGAAAAAATCATTATAATGTCGTGGTTTTAGAAATATAATTAAATAATATGATTACTATGATGTTTTCTTGATGATCTGATGAGAAACGGCCCCGCAATAGCACTGATATGATTCGACCAAACCCTCATCCATGATTGGGACCGATTCAAGATGAAAAGTATAAATTTAATTGTTTTTCTTCCATATATGAAGGATTTTTAGGAAGAAAAATGTGGGTCTCAATATATTTTTACCTAATTCGATGCATGAAAAAATATTTTGGATAAATTAGAAGTTTTTGAGAAAAACCCAACTACACGTCATGTTAAATAGGGAACAGACGACGTGTGGCCCTCCATTAACAGTTGAACTAGGGTTTGGGGGAACAAAAATTTTATATGGCATGTAGTTCCATATAAATTCCATGTATTATGTTCCACGATTAGAAAACCATGTAAAGATACACACTGTCATGCATTATAGAACACAGACACAACTAGGTCACACATATAACATTTCGTGTGGACCACCAGGCCATGTATCAGAGTACATGGAAACAGAGTGCGAGTACACATACATGACTATAAAACATGACTCAAACCACTGATGGGTAGGGAACATTGTGCATTACCATAACACGATATGTTCCCCTACATGAGATGAATCCCATGTCTGACTAGAGACATGACTGGGCAGTAAAGTGGGGCCACACACTTTGTGGGCCCTTCACAAGACATGTACTCAGATGCTCTTCCTACATTACTATCAAAATATCACATCTCCTTCATTTGAACACATATATTTTTCCATGAGATTACTATATTGAGTTTTTTCATCATAAAACTCTTTGGATACCTTGGATGTGGCTTTTGAGATATGTCATTGAAATTCTTAGTGGGCATGTTTGGAGATATCCTCGATGATGACAGAGGACATATAATCTCACCAGAGAAGTTCTGGGATACCCTCTAGCCACATTGGCATGTGTAATTATTCTATGACCCATTCAGGCTTACCCTCATGCTACATTGAAATGTCCCATTCCCTAGTGATAGTTTTGTGCTTACCCTCCTATGGGGCTTGTATGTGGTCTTAACCAATTATTGTGCTGATTCTACCCTCTAAGAGGCTTATAAGTGGTGTTCCTAGATGACTAACATAGTGGGACCCTTGTATGTTCCTCATAGTGATGTGGAGAATATTGTTTTAACTATGGAATCATTAGAAATAGGGGAACATTCCCCACCAAGATGCATCCTTGTGACATGATCCAAAATAGTGCGTTTTAGTCAGTGCGACCCAAATCACATAGTAATGATTTGTGGTGATTTGAGACAGATTGACTAGTACCTGCTATGTAGTTAGAATGAAATGTGGGACATCATAGATTATTGTTAAGTTGGAATTGAAAGGAAACATAATTTTCTTGGTATGGGTACTGGGATGGAGATTCCTTACCATATCGTTTTGGTCTCCTTGAATGAGCATATCTATTGTAAGGTGGAGTTGTACTGTTATGTTCAATTTTAATGCACCTAGTTCCAACACTCCTTCTTTCAAGTCATAACTTTTAATGCATCCCATTAACCTCATTTGGGGGTTCTACTAGGTATGATTGTACTCGCCCAAGAAAGGGAATCTCCCAACACTGGTCATGTCTTTTGTAGACGACAGACTGGCCGATCATGAACACAGAGGTCTGTAAGGATACGAGATGCATTGACCACATATGTGGGACTGGGTCTGGATTCAACTGATTGTCTTTACCAGCATACCCTTTTACTAGTTTTTTTCATTTTTTTCCTATTTTTGGTTTGTTTGTGTGTTTTTCCCTTTTTACCCTACAGTTTTCACTGATCATGTTTGTACTGTCTAGAGGTTATGAAATTTTTTCTTTGCTTTATATTAGTTGCATATTTTATATCTTTTATCTCGGCACAATTGCATTTGTGTTGGAAGCATGTGTGTGTATATGTGTTTCGGAAAAGGCCTTCTCATGTTTTCATGAATTCAGTGCTTTTCAAAAATCTCTGGAATATATGGGACGGCATGGGGTAGTTGCAACTTGAGCCCAGCTTGGGTTGGGTAGTGACATAATGTTGGGTTAAACCTAGTTGTCAAGGCTTTATAGAGTATTCTCTTCATTTCATTGTGTACATGATCCATTTATTATTTATTTAATCTCTACAGAAACCCAATAACTATAACATTAGTAAAATTATAATTTCTTATCATGCATTAATCTCATGAATTGAATTGAATTATATTTATTCAATTAAAACTGTCTATATTTTATTTCTAAGGGTAGTATTGAACTCGGTCCACCAATTCTTCATAATACTTTTCAAGCCCTAATTAATTACAACATATTTAATAAATAAATATAAATTCAGTATGTTCCAATAAAGAAGTAACTATTATATTCAATAAATTGATAACGAATATTTATTAATTATCACACTCACATAATATTATATCAAATAATTGGTGAATGAATTTATGCGATGAAGAAAGAATGAAAATTATTATACCATTTTAGGGAAGTGTACTTATTCAAAATGATAAATAATAGATTATTATAAATTATTTTACCATGAATTTAGACTCATTTAATATGTGAACCACAAGACCTCTTAATTAGAGGAATTAGGCATACCAATCTAATTTCAATGGTTATCATCTTGAAATATCCCATGGAACCCATAGAGAAAAATTTTAATAACACAATGAAATAATACACCGCATAGACTCTTAATATGTAATATAATTATTTTATCATTATATCTCTTATCTAGAAGGTTATATGTTGGTTCCATAAACCTATTTGCTTGATGTCTCATTCTATGACATTCTAGAAATAAAACATGCCAATATAATATAATGGACATGGATTTATTTTAGTTATATCATTTCCATTTTAGGGATTGACATATAAAATTATATAATACAACATAATAGACAAATACATTATGAAATTTTAATTAATGAAATATTACTTTCAACAGACAGAATATATCCCACCACACTGCAAACATATGATGTCATATTTTGTGTAAATACATCAATGGATGTGTCTTATAACAATCTATAATAGTAATGTTAATGTATAAGTATCAATAAACAGATATGAATTTTTGAACATCCAATGAATCATATAATTTTTGATTTCCTGCAAGAGAGTCTCATTCTTATGATTGCCTCTATAATTTGATAATTTTAAATGATATAATCTATATATAGGGATTTTATTTAAGATTACCATAGTGGAACATTAATGTTCTCATCATAATAGTGAATTTCTGTGACATTTCTATGTGATTGATACTCTTAGGATATTATCACTTACTATATCACATGGAAGAACAATCACGATGTGATATGTAATTTATTTATATTCAAATATATGAATAAAGGTAATCATATATTAGAAAAAAATTGTATGGGGGTAGAAAATCCAATAGTCACCACCATTGTTTGAGTGGGATCCTAACATCATCATTTTGTCACATCTTTGGATAAATGTGCATGATCATACGCATGTTATAGACTGGGAAGATATATAAAACAAATATGAGGAAACCATCATGTAATACCCGATAGAGATCGTGGTTTTTAAATAGATGTTATAGTTTTTTAATATCATTAACTTGATTAATTTGGTATTATAGTAACGGAGACTCTAGGAAATCTCCTTGGAGTGGGACATCCAAATGTTGGCTTAGTCTCCAAGAGTTTTTTCTTATTTTTTGTTTCTATAGAATAAATTCATAAAGAAGGTAATTATGTTAGGAATTTTTTACTTGAAATAATTTGAAATATATGATGAAATATTTTGGGATATTAATACTCAGACAATATTTGATCACATACATGGTATTCATGAATATTTTTTATAAAAATAAAAAAATATGTTTCAAATTACTTGTAAATTTTATTCATAAATAATGGTAAATACCCAAAAAATAGTCTTCGATCATATATCTGAGAACACGTTTTAATTGGATGAATTGATTTTACCCAATGTTTGACATAATGTTTTATGTATTGGGACATTTATTGGAGGAAATAATTTATGTGTATGTTTAATTAACATGTCTGATTTATGGGGTTTTCCAAAGTTGGCTTTATCACTAAAAATTGTAGATTCAATTTATCATATCTTTATGCAATATTTCACATCATGGAATTATCTAATTGAAATTGGGGGATATGAAGATATGAACGATAATGTTGATAACCAATTTTAGTGTTCTTTTCCCACACTTTTCTTGAAATAATTTTTCATTGGAATACTGGGTTGTGGTTGTAATATTTGGGTAGGTTTTGAGGAGATGAAACCATTGTATTCATGAAGGAATCCAAAGAGATTAATTGATTGGGAATTTTAGGATGAAACAGACATTATTGAAGGTACCGATGATGTTTTTTTATCAAAGATCTAATGTGATGCTTTGGAGTTATGTGAGCTTCATGTGGGGAACCATATTCAGATTTATTCAAAAAATGAATTGAATCAATGGATGGTGGTGATCTACTTTGACTTTAATGGTAAAAAGAGACAACACATTGGTGAAAATTGATGATATAGGATATGTACGATAGATCTAGAATATGAAAAAAATCAGTACTACAAACCATGTAGTTGGAAGAACCCATATCATGTACACCCATGGCCAAAGTGGGTAGTGTTTCTGTGTAGGTTAAATATCCCATGCCATGTAGGACCCCTACATGAAATGTAACTGAGTGCAGGAAGCCTAACATGTACTATGGGGGTACATGAACATGGGGACATCCAGTAACATTCAATGTACTATAACATGGTTAGGTACACAATCAAAAGCTAATAGTCGTAGGAAAGGGGGTGTTGTCCATGTTGAGTGGCTGAAATATTTTCTATATACCCTTACATTCCATGTAGTAGTACATGGATAGTGAGACATGAAATGATGATGAAACATATAGGATGAGGGGAGAGGATACATGCCATGTTCACCCCTAAAATTTTATGTATGTCCCTATACAACATATTACTATCATATTTTTTTTAACTTCTATTTTTTCAATTGAGAATAAATATTTGTGTATTTTTAACATATAATCCGATGGGTTATTTAGTATTTTCATTTTAGATATGATGAGAGATGTTCCCACAATGATGCTTCTTTAGATGGAACCCAAAAAAATCATTAATTATGAAGGATTATTACAAATTTTTACCTCATTGAATCTATAATGTAACACCCCAGGATTTCATAGTGTTTTATTTCTTCAAAATAATACAATAACTTTCACTACACGCAACACCGAGTTCAAGCACACCATGACTTACCAAAAAAGCCATTCAAAAGAGGTTATGAATAGTATTAACTAAATTTTAAACTTTATATAATCCTTATAATTTTAGAATCCATATTATGAGTTTCATAGACATAATGTAAGAACAAATTCATTTTTAGTATTGCACTTTTACCAACTTTTAATAGTGAACCATTTTTAAATACAATATTTTAAACATTTTGAATAAATGGGGACATAAAAAAAATTTAAAATGAAACACCCCAAGCTTCTACGGTACGCTTCTCTTTGAATAATGTGATAGCGTGTGTTGTACGCAACACCGAGTTCTAACACACCATGACCAATTAAACTAGCCGTTATGAATAGCAATACCTACTTTTTGAAATTATATATATTTTATATTTTAAAATGGACTTCATTTTTGGATTCGGAATATTGAATTTAGCCTAAGGTGAAATTTTGGTACTTTTCAGATAACTTTAATATTTTTGATGAATAGTGAAAATTACTAAATTTTAATTAAAAACAACTTTTTTAATCAAAATAATTAATAGTGATAAATTATGAATTTGAGTGGTTTTAAAGTATATTTATAATATATTTTTACCATTTAATATAATGTTGGTCATTGGACATAATTTTACTATTAAACCAAACATAACCAATTGTCAATCTTTTGATAGTTATTATCTCTTAAAAACACGCTTTTTGTTTTGACAGCGGGATTAATTTTAAATTAATTTCTGCCACTTCTGTGTTTTGAATTTAGAAAAATGGATTTCATATTTGGAATCAGGATGTACAAATTGTGTAAATAGGTAACTTTTATTTTTAGACATTTTGAATAATTACTGCGGTAAATATTTTATTTACCATGGTTAAGGGTAAATACGGTAAATAAGGGTTAAGAAATAAAATTATAATAATACTAACTTACCCTAAAACGTGTCCTAGCCTTATTGGTTGATACATGTTCGACCATAGGCATCTTTGGGTCGATTTGGGGACCCCATGGTGCCACTTTTAGGTGATAGGGACACTTTTTTTTAATTAAGTTAAAATGAATACAAAAATGACACAAGCATATATCTTTTAGAAAAACAATTTTTACATAGAGTTATATATGTTGGATTTTAGATAATAATTATTCATTAGAAATCTAAAAATATTTCCTACATAATGATAGTTTATTTATAATTTTTATACATTAAATAATTTATTTTATTTTTGACACTATGATGATGAAGTAATTACTATAATAGTGAAAAATTAAAATAATTGATATTATAAATACCCAAATAAATGTAATATGAAACTTTTAATGAATTAAACTAATTTTATAGGATAATATGATATATTAGGATTGATGTAATTGACTTTTTTCGAAGTAATCAATCTGTTATGAGTTTCACAAAAATCAACTATTGAATAGTGTCAAAATTGACATAAAAGAATTCTTAAAACAAATATTATATTATTAATTGATATTAAATTCCTAAAAATTTGAGGTTCGGCCAAGAGACATATATCATGATAGGTTCATCATAAATGGACTACATGGGGGTATCTTGGATGTATATAGTGAGTTTATGAACCATATTATATAAGAATACAAAGAGACATTGTAAAAGTGAAACTAATTAATTTAGAGTTAATACTTAAAGATAAGGTTAATATAAGTACCCAAACCTGTCTAAATTCTATTGGTTGAGTTGTTTTCGACCTATCCCCACCTTAAAATTTAATTAATAAACTTTGGAGCCTTTAGAAACCCAATATGAATTTATTATAAACTAATATCTCTAGCTTTTCCAAAGGTGCCCCTCACCCCTCTTATAAAAGGGCACTCCTCCTTCTCATTTCTTCACACCTTCAAAGCCTTTTGGTTCGGCCAAACTCTTCCCAAATACTCTCCCAACTTCCCTAAATATAACATAGAGGCCTTAGTTTGATCAGAAAGCCAACCTATGGATCCCTTTTGATCAAATCAAAAGGAAGAACCCGAAGAAGAGGTAATGATTTCACCACCCTTTTCCAAGTTCATTTCTTCTTCCACTTCTTCTTCCTTTGTTGTTACCATTCTAAAATAATAACTCTAGTATCATATATATACAGTGATTTTTTTATAAATATGGTATAACCATAATCAGTATTTTATCCACCCTTTGAATAACATTTCACCATACATGCGTACGTACAGCTTACCGTCTCCACGTCGTGGTGTAATTGTTATTCAATATATTATTATTTGGATGGGAATAATAATGATTTGTAACTCATTTAAATAATAAATATAACATTTTAATGATTCTGTATATATGATATAACATCCATTTATATATTATTTTAATATCAAAAGAATGATATTGTCGCTCGTGCGTATGTACGGACTACCGTCTCCACGAACGCGATAAGATTCATTCTCCATCGTATCCATTCAAGTATAATTATCATTTGATGATTTAAAAATGATTTTTAAGGACTTGATATCATTCTGGATATTAATAATATACAACCTATCAATTATAAACATGTCTTACGTAACAAAACATATAAAATAAAACAAGTAAGTTAACACCCGAAACAACGATAATACTAAGATATTATTATCAAATCAATATTAAAAGATCTTATATGATATCATATTAATGTATATGATTCTTATATAATTTAATAACATGTATTTCACCATTATATAGGAGGTTAAACTACCCCAGCCAAGGAAAAGTACAAGGTAAGGGATTTTCTTATCTCACTTCTAATTCCGTGAGATTTCCATTGTTCGCCACTAAATTATTGAAAGTGGTGTATTGTGTACTGCCATTTGATATATATTATCATGATTCTCTTTATATTCATGTTATTCTGTAAATCATTTGGTGGTTATTAACTTTTGGCCATATGACTCAGTTGATTAACGTGGTAAGGGGTTTTCATCTCACTCCTTATTTCCGTGAGATTCATGCCATATTGCCACCATCACCTTTTGTGTGGTGTATGTACTGCCCATAATTATATTATTTGTGTAATACACTCTAATTTATGTGTATTTACATATTCATTGTATGATACCTCTTTCATGGGTTGTATGTTTCATAAGTTACCAAATTGGTAAGGGTTATTTCACAATCTCTTCATTATCCGAGGTTGTTTATACGTAATAATCTACTGGGATCTCTTTATCATCCACATCCATGTTTCTTAAAAATGTATTTTAAAACATTTTTACTATTTACAATAATATGGGTTAAAGTAATTTATACCCTTGTTTGACTTTTTATAAGTGGTTTATAAAGGAATCTTTCCGTCGTTTTCCAAACAAGGTGCTTTTTAACCTTTTCGACAGAATTAAGGTAAGAATGTTTTTTTACTTATACGGTGGGTGCGACTATTTTTCACTGTTATAAAATCGTCGAAGCTTCCCTTACAAGCTTATAAGAATATTTTCAAAGTAAATGTTTTATTTTATAAATATGTGATTTTTAAATGATTTTAAAAAAAGAGATATTTCTCTCAAATACATGAAAGCCCAGTGCAAATGTATAAGTATTAAATGCAAGCTTAAAAATGTTTTCAGAAAACCTGACTCTCGAGTTTGGTAGATAGGAAGGGATTGGGAGTGGACCCATAATGGCCTGTAATTAGTCGAGAAGTCTCAGAATTAGTTATTTTGTTTTCAGAAGTTTGCATAATGTTTTCTGAAAAACACTGGAGTGTATTTTAGCAGTTTAAAACGTAATTATCTTCTAAAAAAATTGCATCGGTAGGTCTCATGAGACAAACTAGTGTCTTGGAACAAGGCCTTGGAAAAATCTTATTTGTAGTCTTGGCACGAGGCCTTGGCTATGTGGTTATGATAGTCTGGCATTATGCATTCCAACATTATGAAAGTGGTTATTGATATTGCATGTGATTATCCGATTAGTAGAATATCCATGTGAACAAGTAAATGGCATTATTTCATTTTACTTTTGCCATACTATGTTGATGTTCAAGTTTAAAAGGCTTTTGTTTTAGTTATACATAGCCTTAAATGTTTATTCTTATTTATGAAAGTTTCTGGTATATTGTTATCCTTACTGGGCATTTGAGCTCACCCCTTTTCTATGTTTTATTTTTCCTAGGAAGTGAAGAAGTAAATTATGAATGACCTGTAGGGATATTATGTGGGGATATGAGTGTGGTTTATGGAGACAATATGTTGTTGTAGTAGTTTTTCATTTTATGATGTAATGTAAGACTTATGAATATATGTAGTGTTTCAAAGGCTACTAAACCATTCGGTCTTTCGAGATTTGATCTTTCTTGTGATCATGCCAATGTTATGTAATAATGCACCGACTCTGGGTAACTAGGGTAGGGGCATTACATATAAGGGTTGGGTTCTCTACCTGTACAATGGTACCCCTGGCAATCAATGTCATCTGTCTGAAATCTACCTACAGAGAAGAACGCCCACCCCCTTAACAGACTAGGGATGGGTCCTCAAACTGACTACTAAGTGTTACACATTGAAGGACAAGGGTGTGGGTCATCTATCAACCTATTGAGTGGGACACCATGAAGGAATAGTAAATGGGTCCTCTACATACTGAGTGGTATCCCTTGATGGGCTCTATCCTAGGTCCCCAATCTTTCTACTGATGTGTAACACCTGACAAACCAGTGCATGTGTACTCAATCTACATCCTGAGTTGGAATCCATTGATATACTAGGTAGTGGATCCTCCATTTATTTCAATAGTGGTAGACCCAAACGTTGTAGGGTGTGTGAAATCTACTAGGAGATTGTTCACCCTTGATTGTGAGGAAGTAAGGTATAGTTTGGGTCCTCCACATGGTGAATTTATTGAATAATTACATGAGATACTGACTATCAATGATAGACCCTTGGAAAAGTTGGTAGACTCTTTTCCTGGTCTATGATGTTAAATTTAGTCTACCTTTTTCTCCCATCGAGGTTTATTTTATGAGAATATATATAGATATATTCCAATTAAAGTTGGGATTCGTTTTCCCTCATTCTTTGGGGGTTGACCTAACTTTTTGAATCTTGTATCCTATTTCACCCCATCCTTTTTTGCAGTGTCCTACTCTAAATGTAAAAATTCACCCATACATGGGGTTTTCCTACAATTTTTATTTCATATACTAACGATGAATAGTTTATATATTTTTTAGAGGATCCTAGGGATAGTAAAATGTATTTTAGTGTGAATGGTGGTCAGTTATTGGATATAGGGATCAAGGATATCTTAAAAATTCATTCGAATATGATTTCATGTTGTGAAATCTATTTTATTTGATCATGAATTTTTACCCTTTTAAATTGGATAACACTATCAGAATATTTATTTTTTCCCTAGAGGATATTACAAAATTCCTTTCTACCATGTATGTTTCAGTCATTTATTATTATTATTATTAATCTTCATATATACAATGAGATGATGTGCTGTGTGAATACATGTACTTTTGGAAAATAAAATCCATTTTAGTTATGAATTTTAAATCATTGCAATCCCCTATTATTTAGAGGTGGGCTTGGGGTATTTGTCTCTTGTCCTTCTACCGAATAATAATGCCTCGGTGGGTCGGGTCATGAAAATGGGGAAATAATGTATCTGATGAACATTTTTCGGAATGTCCATATTCTTCATCCAGAGTTGATGCCACCATGAACCCAATATAATATTTCAAAACTATCTAGATATTTTTAATGAATGAAATGGACAGTCCAATGTAGGAATAATAAAATTTTCTTAATAATAACCCGTTTGAAATTATTATAATCTATAAATAATCATAATGTCTCATCTACCTTCTTCGCAAAAATAATGAGACCCATCATAGTATAGGTTATCAACCTAAAAAACTATTATTCTGTAAATTCTCTAATTGGATTTTAGGTCCCTCATCTTGAATAGAATTATATGATATGAAGGTTGATATATAATTTTTTTAATTTTTAGTAAAAAAATAAAAATCAATACCGCTTTCATAGATGTAGTCATGATAAATCTTCTATAGAGGAAACTATATTTAATTGAATTATATCATAAGTCAAATATAAAATTTTCTGACTATTTATCCCAAGACCATTGCGGTTAAATAAAAGTAATATTATTAATATCCATTTTCGTTGGACCAAATTAATTGTGAATAAAATCTCATTCAACCTTTAATTCATGCATCTCAACATAAAAAGTGCTGAATATAACCATATGACCATAGAAATCAATATGATAATTATACCTTAACCTCTATTTCAGGCATATATGACATAATAATGAACATGTTGAAGATAGAAAATATGCAAGTGGATTTCACAATTCATATCACAATAGTGCATGATGGACATTTTAATCCTGATGTTTCATATTTTACTAATTTTATTCCAAATGTGTATGATATGAAACACCATCTCTACTTGCTAATGTGAAATTATTTTAACATATATATTAAGATATACATTTAATAAATTTTCCTTCGTAATGTTGAAAATGAGAGTTAAAATAGAAACTATTTAATTTAGTTGATTAGTGGTGAATCATGAAATTAATTGAGTATTTTTTTTAAATGTTTTTTTAATTAATTGAGTAATTTTTTCTTCATTAAATTCTTATAAATTTCTCATAACAAAAAATAATCTTTATTTTTTAAGGAAAAATAATTTTTCATATTTTTCAAAAATATCAAATAATTTATTTTTGTTTAAAATTTATTTTTACTAAACTATATTAAATAGTTTTTTATAGAGATTGTTTTTTTAAATTTAATTTGAATTTCTCTTATATTGGATAGGTTTTTAACATTTGATAATTATTTTTTTGGGTTTTCATTCATTTTAAATCATGTCAAACATGTAATTTTTTGGATAGAATGTAATAATTTTTCTGTTTTGGAATTCTATATTTTTCTCATTGGAATATACTTTTTAAATTGATTAGTGTTATTGGTTTTTTAAAATTTCAATGATATATTTTATATGTCATTGTTTTGGAATAACATTTTAAATTCTCATTCATAGAAATTATAGAATGTCCCTTTATTTTGATATGGAACATTAATAATTCAATTTATAATTTTAAATATTAATCAATGTCATATATATTATAGGTCCAATGGTTAATAAAAATGAATGAATTATTGTCAATAACATGTTTGGAGATGTTGTGGTAACTTTATTGACTGCAAGAGTACTAACTACATGAATGAGGCATAATCATATAAGGGACCGCAATATAAAATATCAATTTGTCACATGTGAAAACTTAATGTAACTGCGTGAAGATGGAAATAACCATTCCCTCCTAGTATATATATCACATGTTAACATTCCATGTGAATAGAAATGAAAAATTAATGTTTCCATGAGACAATTACCATACCACAATTCTGACTCAAATGAAACTTATGTTTCCATGATGAGTATTTCATTAATTGACCATGAGACCATCCTAATACCACGAGACTAAATTTTCAACCTACTATGTGATTGTATTTACAAACTACCATGAATCCACATATTGATATAAGGAACAAGAGAAAATATTGAACATAAATATGAATTTCAAACCAACCATGACAATCTACACATTGGAATGCCTGAAAATATATTTATAAAATCCAAATTGACCATGAACATCCAATAGAAAGTAATTGTTCCATATTTCTTCACGAAACCATGTTATGAAAATATGATCATACTTCGAGAGGATATTAAGTACCACATAGTTGATGAATGTCAGACTGAGTGGAGGAGAAAGTGATGACGTGTTGAGGATGAAGCTTCAACTAAGAATCCTGGATGAATAGAACATGATTAAGAAAAGTTTATGTATTTAATAATGATATAAATATAAGAAAATAATACTTGGGGAGGCAACCACTGAGATGGGAAGTGGTTGTGATACAATAACCACTGATCCCCCCACTGATTCCACCATATGATATTGAAATTTAGATCATCAACCTAGATACGAAATCTAGAGCCCTTAACGTTTGTGATTAGTGGACACATATATATATAGTGAATACGAGAGTACATGAAGCTGATATTGATTCAAATAAAGTAGAAATTTTGATTATGTTGGTCATAGTTTAATAAATCTAAGTCTATGAGTTCCATAAAAATTGAAGAATTAGATAAAATGATTTGGGGATACAAGACAGAAGAATCCAACATTAAATTATTTCCATTTCATCACCATAATTTTTTTTCGACACCTTCTTATCATTGAAAATCATTAATTATTGATGATTAATCCATGTTGACTATAGAAGAATATGACTAGTATTTTTGAATAAGGACCTCCACCTGATGTTGTCGCAAAATATAGATCCAATGATGAGGAGAAAGTAGTGTTCCTACTAATACTACTCTGGATCATATGAACATTCATGTGTTCTCAAACTACAATTAAAACCCACAATCCATAACCGAATACATTTGATTATTCAAATAATGATGAACCAGAAAGAATGTGCATATAAAGTAACTAAAAGTGTTTTTCAATCTCCGTTGAATGACCATGTTCATGAGATTTATGTTTTGTGGGTTCAATGAAGATGATTGGAATATTAGGTTTGGCTATTTTTTTCTTCATTAATATTAGGAGGTGCACCTTTTGTTCTCGATAAAAAACAAATTAAAGAATCATCGTAAGGTGGATATTTCCAAAAATGACAACACATGCTCAAATAGAGTTAATGTAAAGTTATATCTATCATGTAACATGAAATATGATGGTTTTAATATTGAATTACATTTATGATTATGTAATAAAAAGTTGGTTCTCAATACTCATTGATATGAACATAAATATCGAAAAGATAAACAAATGATCACATGTGTGGGGTCTGGTAGACTAATCAATGATTTTTTGTCAAGGGAGACATGGCCAATACAAAGTAAGGGAATTATAAGATTTTTTTTAAATATTTGTGAAATGAAATATATATATCAATTAAATGTATTAATGTTGTAGAGGATCATGTTTTTATAAGGAGTATGAAAATTCTGCCTTATTCATAGAAGGTCTACAAATTCAAATGTAGAGAAATATAATTCCCAAGTTAGTTCTTTTATCCTATGAAGACATCAAGTAATTTTTCATCATTTATGGATGAATAATGTATATTTTTTTGAAGGAGAATATTATCATTGGTGTAGATGTAATATTTGAGTATACTCATTCCAAAATCTTTATTTTTGACCATTCTATGTGAATATTTTTAGAAATAATGACTACATTTGCTATATATACGTACATTTTGAAGGGGTTATATATTATTCTATGAATTTATTTTAATTAATCATTGGATTGTGAGACAATTCATTGTGAATGTTACACATGAAGGCTAGCACGAAATGTATGGACATTTCAATGTGAGTGGAGGACTAAAACATTGGTGAAAACACTATTAATTAAATATAGTTAAAACAGGAAGTGGACCAAACACCCAACCATAGAATAGAAAAAAGGTGTGATGGTGAAATGTGAGTGGAAGTGGATGATAAAAAATATGGTATGGGAAAATGGATATAACTAGCAGAGAATCAGTGGATGCTTTAATGATGACATACTAAGGAAATATATTATCTTATTTTTTCCTCATTCCTTTATTTTCAATTTCATTTTTGTATTTATAGAATAATTTTGATAACATATGAATTTTTTTTAATTGAGATAGTGGGATGAGATAATGGAATGTACTTCAATTATATTCTTGTATAATGTTTTCCTCGGAAATATCATTTTTTACTATTCAAGTAGTAAATATCCTTATTTCTATAATATCATGTGTGAACAATTTATGGTCGTCTATATCATCAAAAATCATACCACATGTAAGACCATATTAAAAGAAGGTATCTCAAACAATGGGAGTCACATTGGGTTCAAATGAAAAGTTAAATCTACAAAAAACTAGTTTAATCATTTTATTGATCAATGTGTGCAGCTACGTAGAGATTCTTGTATCCATTCATCTATAGGTTACAAATAGAAATAATTTTCTATCTTCCATTAAATAGTTCTAATAATGTTTTTACATGGATTAATAAAGATAATAGTATCAATGAGAAATAAAATTACACACCACCCAATAAAATTTCCCAACTTCATATTTGGGTTGTTCTTTTCATTCATATTCTTGTTCACTATTATGTTTCTTTACATGTTAGTATCATGGATTATTCTTATTTTAATTTCATAATGATAATGATAACTATTTATTTCAATCACATCACTATAAAATAAACCATATTAATTTATTCTTATGAGTTTCTTTATACTTTTTAAAAGAAAGAGATTTGGATGTTCTTACCTATGGAGTTACCTTTTTCCCCACATTAATTTTTTTAATATGGTTACAATAAAATTATATTCCTTGGAAGTAGTTAAAAAAAGTGAGACATGTTATAATTTTTTAGCTTTTTAAGGAAATATCACGATGGTTGGAGGATGAGAGAATTGGAACATACACTCTATATTAATGATATGTAATTAAAAAATTTGAGAGTCCCCTCCAGAACCCTAAGAATAAATTAATACTATAGATAATGAAATAATAGATGTACCAGGCCTGAATAATGAAGGGATAGGTTCATAGAGGATGGTTGTTGATATTCAGAGGGGGGTTTTCGGATCTCTTGCTACTAAGTTTTAATCACTTTTTTATTTCATCATTCCCCAATAATCAATTTCATCTATGAATTTATTAAATCATTTTTATATTATGGTTATTGATCATGGAAATTATTTTACCAGTGACTGGTATTTCATTTCATGGTATATCAACGTTATTAATGTAAAATGTATTGCTATAGAATACCATTTTTCACAATATTTGTGTATTTTATTTCTTTCATTTGTAAGGAACCAGGGAGAACAATTTTTTATTTTTATTTTTTCTGATAGACTTTTATATTTAAGTATATATTTGTAGTGTATAGCTCATCCCATGTGTAGAACATTGTGATGACTTGAATATTTGATTATGATGACAAACATGTATCATTATTTATTGGATATTTATGATCCATTCACTATATTTTTGACAATTTGAGAACATTATATATTTTACACTAATTTCATAATTGATTGTACATGGATGATGGGGAAACATTTACTAAAAAATATCCAATCACATTCCCCGACTTCATATTTTATTTAGTCATTTCATTCTTGCGGTCTTTATCTTTCATATTCATTTTCATTTTATCTTTTAGGATTCTTATTATTCAAATATCACCAAAATAAATTACCCCATTTTTTAATAACACTTTATTAAAATATCCTCAAAATTAAAATTAGGTAAAAAATTCTAGTTTTTCACATACACATATTTTTACTTCCCAATGGATCATTCCCTATTCACCTCTTTAGTAGTTTCCATATGGATTCAACTAACTAATTTCTATTCAACTATGTTAAAAAATTAGAACACAATAAAATTTAAAAACATTTGATTGGGAGTTCTTTTGCGAAGAAGTAATAAAAAAACTACAAAAAATATAAAATTAAATTCAATGGAAAAAAAGAAAGCTAAATAGAAAACTATAAGAAAATTGAAAAAAATATTTTGATGAAAAATTTTGATAATACAAACATGGTATTTATTTGGAAAACTTGAAGGATTTATTACTGAAATGGAAATTTTTTCCTTAAATATCATGAAAAACATGAAATAGATGATATTTTAGTGAATGAAAATAATTATTGAAAACAAAATATAAAACATGATATAAATATCAATTCACCATATCCTTGAAATTATATGATTGATAGAGTCGGTCAATGTGAGATTCAATCTGGTAGTGTTTCTAACAACCCATAATGAATTAGGAAAAACTTTTTTATGAAAAATATGAGATTAATGAATCACCCTTATAAAGTAATCAAATTTACTACATATTACCTAATGAAGACTATTCACTATTCATTACATAGTACATCAGATATTTGGATCAACAACCATATTGGTTATTCAGTAAGTGTGAGTTAAAGATGAGTGTTTTTGAATTTTTCATAAAATGAAATTTATGAAATTTGGGTCCAATATTTGTATAAATAAATCTTTTATTCGTGTATATTTTTTTCAAAATGAATCATTAATGAAATTTTACCAGAATGGGTTATTTTTAATATTCAGGAAAGAATAAAATTATTTTAACTATATGAGGGAGAGTTATTTCATAAAGAATAATAAATATTTATGGGGATTCATGAGAGGTCACAAAATAACCATTGTTCTGTAGAATTTCACATGGAAAAATTTTATAATAGTCTCACACCATACCATCAAAAACTATTTGATTATTTCTCAGTCAATGATTTCTTTAATAAAACTACTACAGATCTAAAATAAGAAATAATCCGACATAAAAAACACACTAGAGATGTTAATGGAGGATAAATATATATATGATTTAAATAGACCCTTTTCATTAATTTAAATTTCAATTTATTGTATTTTACACTGTGGTCATGAAAAAATCATTGGGAGACATTTCAACACAATTTAATGATAAGGTAGACCCAGAAATTCTATCTATATTTGGATATAGTAGACCAATATCTATATAATAAAAAATTTACAAATTATGTTCCTCATAAGAAACATATGGAGGAACCATTAATAAATAACTAATTGTAAGGATACTGTAACCATCCAATCCTTTGGAAGAGATAGTAGGTTGTTGTTAGACTTTCTTCTCCGTTGGATTCTAACAAAAACCATGGAATCAATTCCAACCCCATCCAATGTATGAAAATTATAGTTCTCATGATGAAGTCAATAGTATGATCCAAAAATTTACTATTAGTAGTGATGATGAAATATGAAAAAAAAATCCTTTTGGATTAAGCAAAAATATAATATTTTTTTTAAAAAAAGAGTAACAAGTGGAATAGTTGGTTCAAAATATTGGAGTTAGAGACAAGTTTAAATTATAAAGAACCATTGAACTAAATACTAGAGAAAATTCTTTTGTAGTCACAATTATGAGCTGTCTTCATACATAATAATAATATAGTAAACACCCCAAATCTACACCAAATTAAAATTATGATGAAGTAGAATCCCAGAAATTAGAAAATTCTAAATCATGAAATCTCTAGAGAAAAAGAAAAAATAATCTGAAACCCAAACTTTAAATTTATAAATCATAAGAAAAAAACCATAAAAAATTGAATAGTGGGATGAAAAATCATGACGATAGAATTTAGGGAATTTATATAATTAAAAATCATTTTTCCTCAACTATTTTATTATTTGAAATTCAAAAAAAAGAACAAATAATCTAGAGTCATTAATTTTTAATGTATTTTTAAGATACTATTATTCACCATGAAATTTATTATTTAATTATATATATTATAATAATTATTATTTTTATTAAAAAAATTACTATAATAATAAAATTTTGGATGAGTGTTCAACATATAATCTCAATGAGGACCATAGTGCATCTTGAAAAAATTGAATGCTCATATAATCCAAGACCCCTAGATTATTATAATCCTATTCTCCCCAGGGGAGATTCGTAAGTTAATTTATATGTGTGGCCCAAAAGGTAAGATCAACTTGATACCATGATCATTTTTTAAACACTTGGGATTGGATGTACTGTAACCCAATACTATTTTATTACATTTTTCTTATGGATATTTTACCCACCAAGTTGGAAGAGTAGATGTATGACTAAATGGTGCTGTGAATCTTTTTTCCTAAAAATTTGTTAATCCTAGACATATTGTGTGATAAGGAAGCACCTGAAAAATTGGGTAGTACTTTTTTTGCCACTGGGTGAGCTCCCTTTGATATATAAAAGGAGAATATATATTTTAATCGTTGCTAAAATGATATGAATTTAATTGCCTTAATCATATTTTAAAAAATAGTTTTTAAATTTTTTTAAATTGGGCATTTTTTGGTTGTATCACTTACATTTTTTTGTTGAACTAGATAAAAATAGAATAAATTCATAAACATTTTTGAACAATGAAAATAAAAATAATACTATATCTTTTTTCTAATAAATATTTTTTTTGGGTATGAATACATTGATTTTGTGTATATTGAAAATTGTAGAGAATTTGGGGATGTCATCCACCCTCAGACTATTTATAAAATCCCTATAATGTTTTTGTATGACCAATTGAATTTTAGTGATCACTATTTTGTAGAAACACTTTTGAAATTTGGTCACCAATTCAAGACTAGGGAGCTTCCACCTCAGATAATATTTATGTAACATCTAATTCAGGTCACTTAAATAATGATGCATCAACAATTTAGATATATTTTAAGAAACTAATTAATGTCCGTTGAACACCTAGTCTAATGTGTCAAGAATCTTGTTAAAAAACACATACTCTAGAGCTCAAACCCTTTCCTACTCAATAGAAATATTCATTTATATACTAATTTTCAAAACTATCTTTTATAATTTTGACTCCATCAGTATAATTTATTGAGGATATTATATTGGATAACTTGATGAATTTAAAATATATTATAGCCTCATAAATATATGATATCATGTTTATAAGTCATTAATATTTCCTTCATAAAATTTACATGGAACAAGACTACTATAATATATTTTTAGTATAAATAATATTGAATACCAAAAAGAATGAAGTGGCTTAAGAAAATGTAATAAAACTGTTAGATATTGGAATAATTTATTCCTCTATAAATGATTCATGGTTGATTCATATATAACTGCTAAATTAGATGAATGTATTTATAGTTGTAACAAATTAGGAAATGAAGAAGTTCAAGTTTGTAATATGATTAATTGGAGTGTATGTGTAGACTATATAAAATTAAATTACTCCATTTAGAGGGACCATTTACAAATTTATTTCATGGACAAACTTTTATAGGGTATTGTTTGGAATTCATCCTATAGTTTTATTGATGGGTATTTTGGTTTCAACTATATTTCTAATGATTCTGAGAATTAAGAGATGTCGCAATCATATATTTATTTGAGATATAAAACTATGAGAAAATTAAATTTTTATTGTATAGATATTTATCCACTTTTCATAGATTCATAATGTCTATTTTCATGGAAAATAATATGAGTTTTATTTATCATTTTACTGATTATTTCTCGATATATTAAAGAAAGTTTTTTAACTATCTAGATATTTTTTATAAAAAATTGGGCTGATATCAAGAAGAAAACATGTCTAAAATAGTTAAATGATAATATTGATGTCAAATGTGGAAATTTTATAGGGAAAAAATATTTTCAAGAAAGGTATTGAGGTAAATAATTGTAAAAAATAGCTGATCAAGAAGTGCTTTCCACATAAAAAAGTTATGGGAGTTTAAAAAAATAGTTGATTCTAATTTTTTATAGATACTGATAGGGGATTTATTTTTCAAATAACAAGTTATCAATGTTTAATACTAGTCATGTATGTACCATTTTGTATTGAAATTAAATCATAGTTTCATTTAAACATCAAAAGAGGAGTTCACAATATAACCCAATATCGCTTTCATAGGATGAAAGATTATTTTTGAGGTGATGTGTGATTCTAGTTCTGTGGAAATAGGGTTTATACAGGGAAGAAGAAATAGAAGTGACTAAAGTATTATATTATTTTATAAATAAAATTTTTTATGAACAAATAATTATCCCAAACAAAAAAAAATGTGTTTGATGATATCATTTTTTATTCCACATATTTATGATGTACTTGGTCGGTTCAAAGGTCCTTATTATAGAATAATACTCTACTATTAAATATGTTCTGGAAAAAAGGGTTCCAATCCCAATCATATGGTATTTAATATTATATTATATGCTTTTTATTTCGAAATAATGGATATGAAAAGTTATTGGAATGTGGTTGTCGACCAACTATCCTGGTTATCAAATATCAATGTAGAAGTACCCAATGAAATTGATTAGATTATTGTTGTGTTTTATGTGTCCATGTGTGTTGAGGTTGTCCCTCCCCTAAAAACCCATGCTCGTACATTACCAAAATTCATAAGTAAAAATATATTTACAGGTTTTAGAGTTCCCGTGCATTACCCATAGATAATGTCACCTATTTAAATAATTATATATCTAAGGATTTAATGTATATGTATATGTATGTGCACATATAAAGAATCAACAATGATTTTATATCTATTTGAAAGAGGATATTAATAGATTTGAGTGAGATGGTGTTTTCATAATAGAATCCTATGTTAAGGACCATACTTGTCACAACACGTCCCCCGGGGCCCACATCGTCACTACCCCAAGCCCGCCTTCCATAGGCCAGGGGCTGGAGACTATCACCAAATGCATAATTCCCTAGAACTGGGATGGCATTGCCTTTATAAAACGTACACCCACACACCTTCTGAGATCAAGCGGAAGAAAACACTAAGTAGAGAATTATAACAAACGTGATGAAAGTACAAAGGGGCTGGAAATACAAGCCCAACAGAAAGGTACAACTACAACTGAAAGAAAGTAAAACTGAAAAGACAAATAGTTGAATGATGAAGCAGCTCTGGGATTATCCTCTGGGTTCCTACCTGAAGGGTTGGTACATATTTCCTCCTCAGCAATCCGTGTCTATCGGTACGCTTCGTGTGCCATCATGACGAGTGTCCACCTCCGGGTACCGTCCAGTCCTCATACACTATGCTTCGGTCAGCGATGTTCGTCGTCTGCAACCAACACAATGAGGTGCGGGCACCGACCGTGCAGGGGTGAGTATATCTATACTCAGTAGGGACCTCAAGTCCCTCAAAGTCTCGCTAAATCCATCAATGATAATCCACAATGAAAGATCTCAACAAAAAACCTTTACATAGTTATATTCCATTACATATAACTAAGTTATCAAATAACCCATATCAATCATGAGGAAAACACAAAAGGCATTGACTGAGCTCAAACCATGATTTTTATTATCGAAACCTCAACTATTGGACAAATCCTCCTCTGTCGAGTATAGTGTCCATGTCGCGACTCTAAGGCGCTACTATCTAACCTTATACTGCGGAGGTACACCTCTAGTCGAGTACTGTGGGTCTATTGCCAAACCGGGCGCTCCTCCACTGTGGGTCTGCCGCCAAACCGGGCGCTCCCCTAATAGTCGTCAGAGGTACTCCTCTTGTCGATTACAGCAGGTATTCTGCCAAACTAGGTGCTCTTTCCATAGTGTGTCTGCCTCTAAACTGGGCACTCTATCCACTGGGCTAGTCGAATCACTCCGAGTCGATTCGGTCAAGCAGTCATCAGGTCTACAGCAACTAGGTCTCTCCACTCTGTAAGATCATCTTCGGGAGGATACGCTCCACGAGCTACGGTTCGATACTTCAAGTGTCACAAAGTCTCAAGTAGAAGAATCACAAAGGACCTCCTCGTCATCGGGGTCTCAACGCAATAGATGTCACGTCAATCAGACGCCTGGTCTGTTATTTATTAACCTTTTTGTCCTGGGGGGCCGGTTGGTTTTGTGTATGAACCAACCCAACTGTATCTCAACTGTACCGCGAAATCCAATGGGTAATACTCAAAGGAACCATTTCTCAATGAGATTACCAACACCTCTGATGGTTCGTCAAACAGACGTCCAGTCTGGGAGTTATTGGATATTCCGTTCCTGGGGCCCGGTTGGTGTTTAAGCTAAAACCAACCCGAACGTACTGCGAATGTGTCCGAACCACAAGTGGATTATGCCAAAAGAACTATCTCATCAAAAGGAATCCAACGTAGTTGACGACACGTCAATCGTACGTCCGGTCCTTAAGTTTTAAGTGTTTCCTCTCCGAGGGCCCGGTTGGTTTCGGGTTCTTACCAACCTGTCCATACACAAACTTTGCCAAAACCATGAGTGTAATATACTGAAACTACCACCTCAATGCAAGGATTACTACTCAACTGATGGTGCATCGATCAGTGGTCTGTAGCTCATGGTATGTGTGAATGACCGAAAACGCTCCTAAAAGGGGGGTCTGGGCCTGGTCCGACCCGGCCCAACCCACCCTAGGTCGGCCCGAACCGGGCCACCCGACCCCGTTCCAGGTTCGGCTCGACCAGGCGCGGCCTGTCCCGGCCCACATGGCCCACCTCGGCCCATCCGGAGGGGGGGGGGGGGCGATGGCTCGGCCAGCTGGCGCGGCTTAATGCAATGACTCTTTATTTCCAGAACGGAAAAGCCATTCCGGTTCCACCCGCCGGCATGGCTCATCCGTGACAGTCTGCTCCAGCGGCGCGCCACCGCCGCCATCCGTGAACCGCCGGACGCGGTCCGGTGGTCCGTTTCACCAACTGTATGAGCCTATGGTCGTATCGGGACTTGAAATCCACTATGAAAGCTCAAAATCATCGTTGCGGTCCCGTTTCATCGTCGCCCGTCAATCCGTGCATAGATGAACAACCTACGGAGTGTAATCATGCTGTGTTTGTTCATCCCATTCCATCCGCATTAGGAGTTATCAATTGGCCATAAACAAACACTTTCTTTGATCAATGACAGGTGTATAATTTATTCAAAATAAATTATACAAACACTATACCTCAAGGTTCGTCGTTCGTTGACGATATCACGAAAAGGCGGACATCGATTCATTGATGTCATTGCCATGGAGGAGATTATTGTGTCTACGATCATTGTCATTCGTTTCCACCACCTCTCATTGCCACCATTAAATCAGCCAAAAACAATCGGAGGGTCGTCGGGCCGTGTTCGTTTGGCCCGCGCCCTCCGCGTTAGGCAGTATCAAAAGGCCAAAGATGGACAATGTTTTTCAACAATGAAAAAGAACAATTTTGGTCAAATAAAATTGAAAAAAATTCCCCTACCTCGATAAGGCATCACACATCATCGAGTCGCGGAAGACAAGTGTCACGGAAGAACGTTGTCGATTCCGTTGATGTCGTAGTGCACTCGAAGAAGAAGTGTCATTGGAGAATTCATGTTCTTCAAATCGTAGAGCGTTCATCCTCGAGGACGAAAGTTGTTCTTCATGGAAGGAGGGAGCTCTTCTATTTCTCCAGATGTTCCCCCACAAATAATATTTGATTTGAAAATAATAATTAAAAAAATCTCTAAATTTAATGAAATTCCAACCTATTCAAATTAATTCAAAGAATCAATCCATTATTTAAATGTATAGGCATACATTAATGGGAGAGAGGGAGATGGATAGGCTCCCCATATTAAAGTGGAGGAGATGTCAAAAAGAATTAATGAAGGGAATTTCAAGGGAGTTGGGAGAAGTTATGGGGGAGATTAAAGGTTGGGAAATCGTGTGGGCCGCACCTCACAAATATCCTCTCACGGGATGTTATGTGGGTGTGGGCCCCACCACTAACTCCACTTGGGAGAAAATTACCACCCAACATAAATAAAATTTTGTTTCAAAATGTTATTCATTTTATTCATTTTATTCTAAAACCCCAAATATTAACTCTCAACCCACACAAATCGCAACTATGGTAAAGGTCCCCTTATGTGAATACCTGCACTACGACTTCATCGGTGACCTCAGATTTAAATTCCGAGCACCGGTTCAAAAGATAGAAAATCATGCACTTACGTTTACTGAACGTACCGGAAAAAAACCTCAGAAATTGATTTCGGGCACACCGAGTCTCAGAATCAAGTGTTGTTAGAAGCCACAGACTCATAAAATTCCAATGAAATTACGAAAAAAAATTCCTTGAAATTTTCGGGTCTTTACATTACTCCTAACTCAGGACTTTACGTCCTCGTAAATCTACAATATTCACTAGGGAAACAAATGGGGATATTGAGCTCTCATTTGTGCCTCCCTCTCCCAAGTGATCTCCTGGAGGTTCATGTGCTGCCAACAATTGTGCCCTAGAGGAATCAAGCATCCACATAAGACCCGCTCCTGTTGATCCTCGATCTCCACCGGGACCTCCGCAAACGTCTCCCTGTCATCGATGTATATCTCCCAGTGATCGATGATGTGGGTTAGGTCATGCATGTATCTCCTCAGCTGTGATACGTGGAAGACGTAATACACCCGGTGCAACGGAGGTGGAATGGCCAGACAGTATTCCACCTCGCCTACTCTGCTGAGGACCTAGAAAGGTCCGATGAAAAGAGGATATAACTTTCTGCCCCGGAAAAATCTCCGTAGACCCCATCAAGATGAGACCCGTAAGAAGACGTGGTATCCATAATCGAACTCTAGTGGTCTCTGCCTGCTATCAGCATAAGACATTTGTCTTCTCTATGCAGTCTTTATCCGCTCCTGGATGATCGTCACCTTCTCCGGTAGCCTCAAGATGAGTGCACTGGTCAACCTCTAGATTAGCTCCTGAAAATCTCTGATGGCATCTCTCTGACCACATGAATGGTTTCCCCTTCTTTGTCAATGCAAAAAAGCGGTGTTGCAACTCTAGAGAAGCCTGTCACAAATCTATGTATGTCCGACTCATGAGTGATCGACTGCACCCACTTATTCATGATTCCATCCCGTGCTACCTGGGGTTTCCTTTTTTCCGAACAAGGAAAACCCATCCCAATGTTGTAGGTAAACCACAACATTTTTGCCTAATATATTCAATATTTTTATGAACTGTGGTTGCCCAGTCCATACCAAAACTAGCATCATAAGGCCTCGACGCTACCACCATGAGTTTCCAACAGAAACTCTCACCTCAAGGGTCAGATCACACTGTCGGTGTATGCGTGATTACCGAGACTCCTCCCAAAGGTATCTACAGTTGTGAGGGTCAAGTCAATGGCTTAATCAGAAACTCTAGGTTTGGGACAAGATTCATGGAAGCAAGGAATGATTTCTATCAATTTCTGTTGTTACAACAGCTAGTAGTAGACACAGACCGTACCTCGAATCATTCCTAGATCCCTTGGGTCAAACTATTTTACTTCATGAACCTACTCTCTTCCCCTTCCCTCGTGCTTCCTGATCCTGGTGGGGACTACAAAAGTGGGTGGTTGTAACATGTCAGAATATACATCACCACAAGCTTCCCTCCTAAATCTGCTTCCACATCTGCTGCTCTGTAAATTCATATGTCCTTAACACATCCTCTTCTTGAAACTTTTTACATACCCAAGACTTTGAGAATAGTTCTAGTTCTATGCTTTCCCACTACGAACATTATCTAGTTGTATCCATTCAGCCAAAGAAAATTCAACCACAAAGGTTATCTCTAGAGATCTAGCATAAGTTGGAATGCATAGAGGAAAAGTGTTGTCTCAAATTTCCTTTAAACACACCTTGCTCTAAGGTTCGATTTCTAAGGCACTGATCGTATCGTAGTCATCAAGTACAAGAAACGATCGGTACACCTTGATGAATACTCAGTTACAGACATGTCGTCCTGCCAAAATTTATAAGCTCTAGAAAGCTCTCAGCAACTTCCTCAAGCCAGTCCTCAGCTGCCTGTGTGTCTGGCTCGGCTCGGAACCAGAGGTTTATCTGATGCCAAAACACGTTTATAGAACTAAGCCTACCAGTTTCATCTACCAGTACCGCCTATTGAAACTGCTGACCAAGAGGTGGTGATATAGCTAGCACACTACCCGAAGGTACTATCTCAGGCTTAGGTCCACGTACCGAAGCCTCATCACTATGCATACCAACCTCATGGTAACTCACTGGGAAACACCAGTAGCTAAGATCACCATCTACTCTACTAGTGTCTAAACTAGGTGTAGAACTATAGCAATCACCTCCATCTGATCCACTGCTGCCTGGGAATCTACCTCGCCTCGTAACCTCGGAGGCCTCTACTGTTGGAACTCATGAAATGCGCTCTGTCAGTGTTCACCATCCGCTAGTACGACTGGTGGAATCTGATTCCCAACGGGTGGTGGTGTTACTAGTACACCACCCTAATGTGCCATCATAGTAAGAGTGGCCTACATAGGAGCCTCATCGCTCAGTGAGCCGTCATCGGGTACTCTCCTTGAACTGCAACTGAATGTCTATGTGCAGGAATGCTGAATAGATGTGACACATTCAAATGATTAAACCTGGTGAGCTGACCTGGTTTAGCTGACTTTAAAGATAACTTTTGAAAACAGACACACAATAAGTGTTTTCATGAACTAAGTCGAAAATCAGAAGTCAAGGTCCTAGTGTATGGATACGTTGGCCGCCGCACCAGCACTAGACTCCAAGAACTAAAAACCACACTCGGTACTCTTAACACTATTGCTTCAATGAAAAGAGAAAGAAGAGACCTATGTTTTGCGGTAGAACCGACTCCTCTGATATCAATTTGTCACGACTCGTCCCCTGGGGCCCGCATCATGACTACCCCAAGCCCACCTTCCATAGGCCAGGGATTGGTGACTCTCACCAAAGGCATAATTCCCTAGAACATGGAGGCATTGCCTTTATAAAACATAAAACCACACACATCTAGAGATCAAGAGGGAGAAAACACTAAGTAAAGCAGTATAACAAGCATTCTAAAAGTAAAAATGGGCCATAAATACAAGCCCAATAGAAAGGTACAAGTACAACTGAATAAAACTACAACTGAGAAGATAAACAACTGAATGGTGATGCAGCTATGGAATCTTCCTCCCGGTTCCTACGTAAAGGTTAGGTACAAATGTACTCCACATCACTCCACATTTGTAATGACCATATAATTTCAAGGATGTTTTTTTCTTAAATAATTTGGAATCTTACGAGTCTGTGGCTTCTGACGACACTTGATTCTGAGGCTCGGTGTGCCTAGAATCAGTTTCTGATGTTTTGTTCGGGTGTGTTCAGTAAACGTACATGGGTGGTTTTCTATCTTTTGAACCAGTTCTCGGAATTGAAATATGAGGGCACCGATGAACTCGGAGCACCGGTATTCTCTTAAGGGGACCTTTACTGTAGTTGAATTTTATGCTGGTTGAGAGTTAATAATTTGGGGTTTTAGAATGAAATGAATAAAATGAATAAAATTTTGGAACACAATATTACTTATGTTGGGTGGTTATTTTCTCCCAAGTGGATTTAGTGGTGGGGCCTATAACCACATAACCTTCTATGAGAGGATATTTGTGAGGTGGGGCCCACACGATTTCCCAACCTTTCATCTCCTCCATAACTCCTCCCAACTCCCTTGAACTTCCCTTCATTAATTCTTTATGACAACTCCTCCTCTTTAATATGGGGAGCCTCTCCATCTCCCTCTCTCCAATTAATGTATGACTACACATTTAATTAATGGACTGATTCTTTGAATTAATTTGAATTGGTTACATTTCCATAAAGTGGGAGAAGTTGTTATTTAAAATTATCATAGAAAATATTATTTTTGGGGGAACCTCTGGAGAAATAGAAGAGCTCCCTCCTTCCACGAAGAACGACATTCTTCCTCAATGAAGAATTATCTACGATTCGATGAACGTGAAGTCACCAATGACACTTCTTCTTCGGGTGCACTCTGATGTCGATGGAATCGACACCGTTATTTCCCTACGCCCGACTATCGCGACGCTTGTCTTCTGAGACTCGATGACGTGTGATTTCTTTTAGAGATAGGGGGATTATGTTAGATTTTATATGATCAAAATTGTTTTTTTTTCATCTTTGAAAATCATGGTCCGTCATTAGCCTTATGATTCTACCAAATGCGGAGAGTGCGGGCCGAACGAACATGGCCTGAAGACCCTCTGATTGTTCTTAGAAGATTTGATGGCGGCAATGAGAGGTGGTGGCGACGAATCCCAACAATAGTTGACACCTTCATCTCCTCCCTTGTGACGACGTTAACGAACCGACGTCCGCCTTTTCACGATATCATCAACGAATACAGAACCTTGAGGTAGGGTGTTTGTATAATTTAATTTGAATAAATTAGACACTTGTTATTGATGAAAGAGATAGTTTGTTTATGGCCAGTTGATAATGCCTAACACAGAGGGCGTGTGCCGATCAAACACGGCCCAACGACCATCCACGGGGTGTTCGTCTGTGCATGGATTGATGGGCGATGACAAAACGGGACCACAATGAAGATTTGAAGCTTTTGCAGTGGAGTTCGGGTCGCGAGATGACCTTAACCGCAGACGGTGGAAAAAACAGACCACCGCAGTGTGTCCGTTGGTCCACAGAAGGCGGCGGCGGTGCAGCACGATGGCGCGATGTTGGTGGGAGGTAGTGAAACAACTCTGCCATTATGGAAATAACAAGGCGCAACATTAAGCTGCACCAGCTGGCTGAGCTAGTGACCCGCCGTCCGGGTCGGGGCAGGCCGCGCGGGCTGTGCCGCACCCAGCCGGGCCGGGCCATGCCCTACTGGTCCGGACTCGGTCCCAGGTCGGGTCGTATAGGTTCGGGCCCACCCGGGGTGGGTTGGGCCGGATCGGACCGGGCCCAGACCCCCCTTTTTAAACTGTTTTCGGTCATTCGCCCATAACATGTGCTAAAAAACTCCGATCAACACACCGTCAGTTGTGTAGGAATAATTGAATAGAGATGGTTGTTTTGGTATATTACACGCAAGGTTTTGGTAAAGTTTGGGTATGGCCGTGTTGGTTCGAACCTGAAACCAACCGGGCCCTCGGAATGGAAACCATTATTACTTAAGGACCGGACGTCCAATTGACGTGTCGTCATCTACGTTGGATTAATTTTGATTTGATATTTCTTTTGGAATACTCCACATGAGGTATAGACATAGTTGGATTATGGTTGGGTTAGTTTTAGCTTAAGAACCAATCTGTCCCCAAGAACGAAAAAGCCAATAACTCTCAGACTGGACGTCTGTTTGACGAACCATCAGTGGAGTTGGTAATCTCATTGAGAAATAGTTCCTTTGAGTATACCCCATGGGAGTTCAATGTATAGTTTAGATACGGCCAGGTTGGTTTGTACACGAAACCAAACGGGCCCCCGGGACAAAAAGGCTAATAACTCACAGACCGGGAGTCCGATTGACGCGCTGTCTGTCGTGTTCAGACCCCTATGATGAGGTGGTCCATTGTGATACTTATATTTGAGACTTCGGAACACTTGGAGTATCAACCAGTAGCTTGTGGAGCGGATCCTCTAGGAGATTAGATTATGGATTTTGGAGACCTAGTAGCTGTAGACATGACGAATGCTTGACTGATTCGACTCGGAGTGATTCGATTAGCCTAGTGGATAGAACGCCCAGTTTGGTGGAAGACCCATGGTGGACGGAGCAGATAGTTTGGTAGAAGACCCTGGGTACTCGACAAGAAGAGTACCTCTGATGACTATTAGGGGGAGTGCCTAGTTTGGCAGCAGACCCACAGCGGAGGAGTTCCCAGTTTGGCAGCCGACCCGTGGTACTCAACAGGAGGAGTACCTCAGCAGTTCAAGGTTAGTGAGTAGCGTGTCGGAGTCGCGACAGGGCCACTGTACTCGACAGAGAAGGAGTTATCTAGCAGTAGTGGTTTTGAAAATGAAAATCATGGTTTGATCTGAGTCAATTCTCTTTGTGTTTTCCTCACGATTGAGATGGGTTACATGATAAAATAGGTATGTGTATGGGCATATACCTATGTAATGGTTATCTATTGAAATCTTTCATTTTGGTTTATCCTTTTTGGAATTAGTTAGAATTTGTGGGTCTCGGGGTCTCTACTAATTATCATTATACTCACCCCTGCACGGGTTATGCCCGCATCTCGTTGTGTTGGATGCAGACAACAGACATCGCTGACCGAGGCAGAGTGTACGAGGACTAGATAGTACCCGCAGGTGGAAAATCGGCGTGACGGAACACTGAGCAGACTGATAGATGCAGAGTGCTGAGGATGACATTTGTACCTACCCTTCAGATAGGAACCCAGAGGATGATCCCGGAGTTGCTTCACCATTATTTTGTTTGTCTTTTTATTTGTACTTTCTTTCGGTTGTAGCTATACGTTTATGTTGGAGTTGAATTTGCAGCCCCTTTGTACTTTCAGCACTCTTGTTATACTGCTTTACTTAGTGTTTGATTTCTCTTGATCTCTGGATGTTTGTGTGTTTACGTTTTATAAATTCAATGCCTTCCCAGGTCTATGGAATTATGCCTTTGGTGCTAGTCACCAGCCCCTGGCCTATAGAAGGCGGGCTTGGGGTAGTCATGATTCGGGCCCCGCGGGATGGGTCATGACAAATTGGTATCAGAGGATTCGGTTCTACCGTAGAACATAGGACTCTGATCTATCTTTTCTATGAAGCAATAGTGTTAGAGTACCAAGTGTGGTTTTCAGTTTAGGGAGTCCAATGTTGGTGAAGAGGCTGATGTATCCATACACCAGAACCCTGACTTCTAATTTCCAACTCAGTGCAGGAAAACACATATTGTGTGTCTGTTTTCAAAAGTTTTCTTTAATGTCAGCTCAACTAGGTCAGCTCACTAGGCTTAATCATTTGACTGTGTCGCATCTGTTCAGGAGGCCTCCACGCAGACAGTCGGTTGGAGTTCCGAGAGATTACCCGATGGCGGATCACCAAGAGATGAGGCTCCAGTGAAGGGACCTCCTACTATGATGGCATATTCGGGTGGTGTACCAGCAGCACCACCACCCATTGGGCAGCAGATGCCACCAGCCAAAGTAGCGGATGATGCATGCGGACAGAGCGCATTGCAGGAGTTCCAGTAGAATAGGTCTCCGAGGTTATGTGGCGAGGAAGATTCCCGGGAAGCAGTGGACAGGATGGAGGCGATTTCTAGAGTTCTACCCCTAGTTTAGACACTATAAGAGTAGATGGTGATCTTAGTTACGATAGTTTCCCAATGAGTGACCATTAGGTCGGTCCGCATAGTGACAAGGCTTCGATATGTAAAGCGAAGCCTGAGATAGTACCTTCGGGTAGTGTGCCAGCTATATCACTACCTGTTGGTCAGCATTTTCAACCGACGGTACCTATAGATGATACATATATGCTTAGTGCCTTACACGTGTTTCAACATCAGATACCCCTTAGGTTTCGAGGCATGCCCGACTCACAGGCAGGTTAGGACTGGCTTGAAGAGGTGGCTGAGAGTATTCTAGAGCTTATACAGCTTCAGCAGGATGACATGTCGGTAGCTGAGTATTCATTAAGGCATACCGATCATTCCTGTTACTTGATGAGTATGATATGATTAGTGCATGAGAGATCGTACCACAGAGAAGGTGTGTTTAAAGGACATCTAAGCCAACACTTTTCCTCTATGCATTCCTACTTATTCCAGGGTGCTAGAAAAAACCTTTGTGGTTGAATGTTCTTTGGTTGAATGGATACAGCTAGAGAATGTTAGAAGTGGGAAAGCAGAGAACTTGCACTAGTATCAGAGACTTAGGCATGTAAAATGTTTCAAGAAGAGTAAGTGTTAATGACAGATGAATCTGCAGAGCAACATACGTAGAAGAAGAGCTAGGTGCGAAGCATGTGTGATGTACATTACGACATGTTACAACCACCTGCCTTTGTAGTCCCCTCCAGGATCAGGAATCAGGAGGGTAGGGGAAGAGAGTAGTTGCATGCGGTCAAGGAGTGCGATCCAAGGGCTCTCAAAATTATTCTAGGTACGGTCTGTGTCTACTACTAACTGTCGTAACAAAATACATTAATAAAAATCATTCCTTCCTTCCACAAATCTTGTCCCAGACCTAGAGTTTCCAGTTAGGCTGTTGACTTGAACCTCACATCTGAATATACCTTTGGGACGAGAATTGATAATCACGCTTACGCCGACGGTGTGATCTGACCCTTGGGCAAGAGTTTTTGTTGGAACCACTTTGTGGAAGCTTTGAGGCCTTACGAAGTTAGTTTGGTTATGGACTGGGCAACCACAATTCATACACAGATTGACTGTATTAGGGAAAAAGGTTATGGTTAACTACAATGTAGGGATGGGTTTTTTTTTGTCGGTGAAAATAAAACCCTAGGAAGCACAAAATAAAATCATGCATAAGTGGGTGCATTCGATCACTCATGAGTCATCCAGACTTAGGTTTGTGCCATACATCTCTAGAGTTGTTGCACCACTTTTAGCATTGACGAAGAAGGGGAACCCCTTCATGGGGTCAGATAGATGCCATTAGAGCTTTTCAAGAGATAAGGTAGAGGTTGACCAGTGCGCCCATCTTGAGGCTACCGAAGAAGGTGCAGATCGTCCAAGAGTGGATAAAGACTGCACAGAGCAGACAGAAGTCCAATGAAGATAGGAGGCAAAGACCACTAGAGTTCGAGGATGGAGACCACATCTTCTTACGGGTCTCACCTCGACGGAGTCTATGGAGATTTGTTCAGGGTGGAAAGTTATCTCTATGTTTCATCGGACCTTTCCAGGTCCTCAGTAGAGTAGGTGAGGTGGCTTACCTCCTGGCCCTTCAACCACAGTTGCGCCGGGTGCATGACGTCTTCCACGTATCACAAATGAGGAGATACATGCACGAACTGACCCACATCATCGATCATAGAGAGTTTGACATTGATGACAGGGCGACATTTGCGGAGGTCCCAATAGAGATCGAGGATCGACAGGAGTGGGTCCTACATGGATGGTCGATTCCTCTGGAGTGCATTCGCTGGCCGCACGAGAACCACCAGGAGAGCAATTGGGAGTGGGAGGCACAGATGTGAGCTCAGTATCCCCATTTGTTTCCCAGTGTATGTTGTTGCTTTACGGGGACGTAAATCCATAAGGTGTGAGTAATGTAAAGAACTATAAATTTAAAAGAAATTTTTTTCATAAATATTTTGGAATTTTACGAGTCTGTAAAGGTATATGCGGGTTTTTCTATCTTTTGAACCGATGCTCAGAATTGAAATCTGAGGGCACTGATGAACTCGTAGCACCGATATTTTCTTAAGGGGACCTTTATTGCAGTTGCATTTTATATGGGATGAGAGTTAATATTCGGGGTTTTAGAATGAAATGAATAAAATTGTGTAACACAATTTTATTTAAGTTGGGTGGTTATTTTCCCCCAAGTGGAGTTAGTGGTGGGTCCCACACCCACATAACCTCCTATGAGAGGATATTTGTGAGGTGGGGTCCACACGATTTCCCAACCTTTCATCTCCCCCATAACCCCCACAACCCCTTTCAAATTCCCATCATTAATTATTTTTGACAAATCCTCCTCTTTAATATGGAGAGCCTCTCCATCTCCCTCTCTCCCATTAATGTATGCCTACACATTTAATTAATGGATTGATTCTTTGAATTAATTTGAATTGGTTGTCATTGATTTAATGTTGGAGAATTTTTTATTTAATATTTGCATAGAAAATATGATTTGGTGGGGAACCTCTGGAGAAATAGAACAACTCCCTCATTCCACAAAGAAGAACTTTCTTACTCGATGAATAACGTTTACGATTCGAAGAACACGATGTCACCAACGACACTTCTTATTTGGGTGCACTCTGACGTCGACAGAATTGACACCGTTATTCCACGACGCCTGATTACCGCGACGCTTGTCTTTCGCGACTCGACGACATGCGACGTATTTTCGAGGTAGGGGGAATTATGTTCAATTTTATTTAATCAAAATTGTTCTTTTTCATCGTTGGAAATCATGGTCTGTCTTTGGCCATTTGATACCGCCTAATGCGGAGGGCGCAGGATGAACGAACACTGCCCGACGACCCTCCAATTGTTCTTGGATGATTTGATGGTGACAATGAGAGGCGGTGTCAACAAATGCCAACGATATTCAACACCTTAATCTCCTCCCTTGCGATGACATAAACGAACTGACATCCACCTTTTCACGATATCATCAACAAACGGTGAACCTGGAGGTAGGGTGTTTGTATAATTTATTTTGAATAAATTATACCCCTGTCATCGATGAAATCAAGTGTTTGTTTATGGCCAATTGATAATGCCTAACGCGGATGGCGCAGGCTTAACAAACACGGCCTGACGACCCTCCGTAGGTTGTTCGTCTGGGCGCGGATTGATAGGCGACGAAGAAGAGGGACCGCAAAGGAGATTTGAAGCTTTTGCATTGGAGTTCGGGTCTCGACATGACATTAGGTGATGACAGTGGGCAAAGCGAACCACCAGAGCACGTCTGGTTGTCCGCGAAAGGCGATGACAGTGCGCCGTCAGAGCAGACCGCCGTCGCTGATCCGCGGCGGCGGGTGGAACCGGAACAGCTCTTCGATTCCTGAAATAAAGAGGTGCGACATTAAGCTGCGCCATCTGGCCGAGCCAGCGCACCCCCAGCCGCGCCGGGACGCGCCCCGTCGGGTCGGGCCACGCCATGCCAACCGCGGGCCCAGCCACGCTAGCCGTGCTGGGCCGCGCCCAGCCATGCTGGACCCGGACCAGGTTCGGGTGGACCTGGTTCGGGCCGACACAGGGTGGGTTGGGTCAAGTCAGACTTGGCCCATACCCCTCTTTTCAGACCGTTTTCGACCATTCTCCCATAACATGAGCTACAGACCTCCGATCGACGCACTGTTAGTTGTAGAGGAATCCTTGGACCATGAGAGTCGTTTCAGTATATTACAATCAAGGTTTTGATGAAGTTTTGTATGGCTGGGTTGGTTCGAACCCGAAACCAACTGGGACCTCTGAGAGGAGACGATTATAAGTTAAGGACCAGACGTCCGATTGACGTGCCGTTAAATATGTTGGATTCCATTTAATGAGACATTTCTTTTGACATACTCTACTTGAGGTTCGAACACTGTTGAAGTACATTCGGGTTGGTTTTAGCTTAAAAACCAACCGGGCCCCAGGAACGGAAAAGCCAATAACTCTTAGACTGGACGTTCGTTTGACGAACTATTAGCCGCGCTGGTAATCTCATTGAGAAACGGTTTCTTTGAGTATATCGTATGGGTATTCTGGGTACGGTTGAGATATGGTCTTTTTGGTTCGTACACGAAACCAAACGGGCCACCAGGACAAAAAAACTAATAACTCATAGACCGGGTGTCCGATTTACGTTCCATCTGTTGCATTGAGACACCTATGTAGAGATAGTCATTTTTGATAATTCTAATTTAGACTTCGTGACACTAAGAGTATCGACCAGTAGCTCATGGAGCAGATCCTCTAGGAGATGAGCTGACAGAGTGAGGAGACCTAGTAGCTGTAGACCTGACGACTGCTTGACTGATTCGACTCGGAGTGATTCGACTAGCCCATTGGACAGAGCACCCAATTTGGTGGCAGACCCATGGCAGATGGAGCGCCTGGTTTGGCAGCAGACCCACAGTACTCGACAGGAGGAGTACCTCTGACGACAATTAGGGGGAGTGCCTGGTTTGACGGTAGACCCACAACGGAGGTGCACCCGGTTTGGCAGCAGACATGTGGTACTCGACAGGAGGAGTACCTCAGCATTCTAAGGTTTGTGAGTAGCTCCTCGGAGTCGCGACAATTCCACTGTACTCGATATAGGAGTTCTCTAGAAGTTTTGGTTTCGATGATGAAAATCCTAGTTTGAGCTGAGTCAATTCCATTTTGTGTTTTTTTCTCTCATGATAGAGATGGGTTACTTGATAACTTATGTATATGTATGGGAATATTCTTGTGTAAAGGTTATCTGTTGAGATTCTTCTTTGTGGTGTATCCTTGTTGGATTTAGTGAGACTTTTAGTGTATTTGGGTCCATACCGAGTATCATTATACTCCCCCCTGCACGGGCTATGCCCGCACCTCGTTGTGTTGGTTGTCGACGACAGCCAGAGCTGACCGAGGCAGAGTATACGGGGACTGGATGGTACCCGGAGGTGGAAAATCGGCGAGATGGTACACAGAGAAGACCGATAGATGCAGAGTGCTGATGAGGACATCTGTACCTACCCTTCAGGTACGAACCCGAAGGACGATCCCGGAGCTGCTTCACCATTCATTTGTTTGTCTTTTCAGTTGTACATTCATTCATTTTTAGCTCTACCTTTCTGTTAAGCTTGTATTTACAGCCCCTTTTTACTTTCATCACACTTGTTATACTGCTTTACATAGTGTTTTCTTCCATTTATATTTGGTTTTGTGTGTGTTTATGTTTTATAAAGGCAATGCAATCCCAGTTCTTGGGGATTATGCCTTTGGTGCTACTCGCCAGCCCCTGGCATGTAGAAGGTGGGCTTGGGGTAGTCATGATGTGGGCCCTAGGGGACAGGTTGTGATAGTGTCTATCGATCCGCTCTGTGTGCCGTCACACCGAGTGTCCACCTCTGGGTACCATCCAGTCCTCGTACACTCTGCCTCGGTCGGCACTGTTTGTCGTCTGCATCTAACACAATGAGGTGCGGGCATAGCCCGTGCATGGGTTAGTATAATGTTACTCAGTAGGGACCCCAAGACCCTCAATGTCTAAATAATTCCCACAAGGATAAACCACAAAAAATTATCTCAACAGATAAACTTTACTTAAATATATTCCTATACATATATCTATGTTATCAAGTAACCAATCTCAATCATGAGAAAAACACAAAGGGCATTGACTCAGTTCAAACCAGGATATTCATTGCCGAAACCAAAAATACTGGAGAACTCATCCTCTATCGAGTACAGTGTCCCTGTCGCGAATCTGAGATGCTACTCACTAACCTTAGACTGCTGAGGTACTTCTGCTGTTAAGTACTGTGGGTCTGCTGCAAAACTGGGTGTTCCTCCGTTGAGGGTCTGCCGCTAAACCGGGCACTCCCCCTAATAGTCTTCAGAGGTACTCGTCCTATAGAGTACCACAGGTCTTCTACAAAACCAGGCACTCTGTCTTCCATGAATCTTCCACCAAATAGGGCGCTCTGTCCACTGGTCTAGTCTAATCACTCCGAGTCGAATCGCTCAAGTAGTCATTAGGTCTATATCTACTAGGTCTCTGCACTCTGTAAGTTCGTCTCCAAAAGGATCCGCTCCACGAGCTACAGGTTGTTATTCTAAGTGTCACTAAGTCTCAAGTAGAAGTATCACAAAGTACCGCCTCGTCATAGGTGTCTCAACGCAACAGAGGGCACGTTAATCAGACGTTCGGTCTATGAGTTATTATCCTTTTTGTCCCAGTTCCCGGTTGGTTTCGTGTATGAACCAACCCGACCATACCTCAACTGTACCCCAGACTCCCTTGAGGTATACTGAAATGAACCATTTCTGAATGAGATTTCCAGTGCTACTGACGGTTCGTCAAACGGACATCTAGTCTGAGAGTTATTGGCTTTTCCGTTCCAGGGATCCGGTTGGTTTTTATGCTAAAACCGACCCGACCATAATCCAACTATATCCAAACCTCATGTGGAGTATTCCAAAATAACCATATCATCAAAAGGAATGCAACTTAGTTGATGTCATGTCAATCGGACGTCCGGTCCTTAAGATATAAGAATTTCCGCTCTGAGGGCCCGGTTGGTTTCGAGTTCGAACCAACCCTGCGTTACCCAAATTTCGTCAAAACCTTGAGTGCAATATATCGAAACGACTTTCTCGATCCAAGGATTCCTACGAAATTGACGGTGCATCGATTAGAGGTTTGTAGCTCATGTTATGGGAGAATGGCCGAAAATGGTCTGAAAAGGGGGGTTTGTGCCAGGTCCGACCCGGCCCAACCCACCCTAGGTCGGCCCGAACCGGGCCGACCTGACCCGGGTCCTGGTCCGGCATGGTAGGGAGCGGCCCGGCCTGGCTGGGCATGGCCCGGCCCATGTGGCCGACCCCGACCCGGCTAGGGGGGAGCTGGCTCGGCCAGCAGGCACAGCATAATGCCGCCCCTCTATAATTCCGGAATGGCTCTGACGTTCCGGTTCCACCCACCGCCACGGCTCAGTCGTGGCGGTCTGCTCCAGCAACGCACCCCCGCCGCCTTCGGCGAACCACCGGACATGCTCCCGGTGGTCTGTTTCGCCCACCGTCTGCGCCTAAGGTCATATCGGGACCCGAACTACACTGCGAAAGCTCCAAATCTCCGTTACGGTCTCGTTTCGTTGTCACCCGTCAAACTGCACACAGACGAACAACCTGCGGAGGGTCTTCGGGCCATGTTTTTTCGGCACGCGCCCTCCGCGTTAGGCGTTATCAATTGGCCATAAACAAACACTTACTTTCTTCAACGAAAAGGGTTTAATTTATTCAAAATAAATTATACAAACACCCTACCTCAAGGTTCTCTGTTCGTTGACGATATCGCGAAAAGGCGGATGTCGGTTCGTTGATGTCGTCGTAAGGGAGGAGATTAAGGTGTCGATGATCGTTGGTGTTCGTCGCCACCTCCTCTCATTGCCGCCGTCAAATCTTCCAAGAACAATTGGATGGTCATCGGTCCGTGTTCGTTCGGCCCACGCCCTACGCGCTAGGCGGTATCAAAAGTTCAAAGACAAACCATGATTTTCAACAATGAAAAAGAACAATTTTGATCAACTAAAATTGAACATAATTCCCCATACCTCGAATAGACATCGCACATCATCGGGTCGCGGAAGACAAGTGTCGCCGTATTCAGGCATCGCGGAAGAACGATTTCAATTCTGTTGACGCCGGAGTGCACTTTAAGAAGAAGTGTCGTTGGCGACTTCACGTTCTTCCAATCATAGACCGTTCTTCATCGAGGAATAATGTCGTTCTTCGTTGACGGATGTAGCTCTTCTATTTCTCCAGAGGTTCCCCCACAAATAATATTTTCTATGAAAATATTTAAAAAAATATCTCCCACTTTATAGAAATTCCAACCAATTCAAATTAATTCAAAGAATCAATCCATTAATTAAATGATTAGGAAAACATTAATGGGAGAGAGGGAGATGGAGAGGCTCCCCATATTAGAGAGGATGAGTAGTCAAAAATAATTTAGGAAGGGAAGTTCAAGGGAGTCAGGAGGAGTTATGGGGGAGATGAAAGGTTTGGAAATCGTATGGGCCCCACCTCACAAATATCCTCTCATGGGAGGTTATGTGGATGTGGGCCCACCACTAACTCCACTTGGGAAAAAATTACCACCCATCTTAAATAAAATTGTGTTCCACAATTTTATTCATTTTATTCATTTCATTCTAAAACCCCAAATATTAACTATCAACCCGCATGAAACGGAACTATGGTAAAGGACCCCTTAACTGAATACCGACTCTGTAAGTTCATCAGTTCCCTCAGATTTGAATTCTAAGAACTAGTTCAAAAGATGGAAAAAACCCGCACGTACGTTTACTTAACGTAGCCGAAAAAAACTTCCAAAATTGATTCCGGGCACACCAGGCCTCGGAATCAAGTGCCGTTAGAAGCCACAGACTCATAAAATTTTAATGTATTTATGAAAAAAATTCCTTGAAAATTCATGATCTTTATAATATTTAAAAATAATGTATCAAATCATTTCATGAATCTATCATCCATATTAATGAGTTAGTGGTTGGAAAAAAATACTATTTAACTCAAGGAACATATTATTCAATTGAAAACAAAGAAACCAAGTGTTCTCGACCATTCATAATTCTAATATTTCTTTCTAATAGTGTTCCAGAATATGTTGGATATGATAATACTCAATTTCTCATTAATTGGTCAATGAATAAATAATCTGTTCGAGAAAAAATAAATGTTCTGTCTTTTATCTCCATCATGAAAAATTGACCAATTATTAAATTATTATGAAAAAATATAAACATAGGGATAATGTTTGTCATCCCATAGTTCATTATTTTGTATTTTATATTTTTAAATTTCCATTAATAACTATGAGACTAAATTATTTTCTCCCTTTTTCATAGTCCTTCGTGATGTTCAATAAAGATAGACCAATCTTTAAATTAATTCGTACACTATTTCAAATAATTTTGATGCACAAAATATTGTTTAATATAATTAAATATATTAATAAAACCCCGTATAATGAAAAAAATTAAATTTATGTAACGCCCCGACCCCAGCTACCCAGAGTCGGTGCATTACTTCGTAACATTGGCATGATCACAAAAGATCAAGTCTCGAAAGACCGATTAGTTCAGTAGCCTTGGAAACACTAGATACATTCATAAGTCTTTCATTACATCAAAAAGTAAACAAATTACAATAACATGGTCTTCATAGTCCACAATCATATCCCTTTCTGACTACCCCTGTAGGTCATTCATAAAATACTTCTTCACATCCTAGAAAAATATTAAAACATTGAAAGGGGTGAGCTCAGATGCTCAGTAGTGTTAACAATATAGCGGAAGCTTTCATAAATAAACATTAACATTTAAGGCAATGTATTACTAAAACAAAAGCCTTTTAAACTTGAACTTCAACATAATATGGGAAAAGTAAAATGAGATAATTCCATTTACTTCTTCACATAGATATTCTACTGGCCGAATAATCACATGCAATATCAATAACCACATTCATAATGATGGAATGCATAATTCCAGACTATCATAACCACATAGTCAAGGCCTCGTGCCAAGACCACAAATAAGATTTTGTCAAGGCCTCGTGCCAAGACACTAGTTTGTCTCATGAGACCTGCCGATGCATCGAGGAGCTATAGCGGGCTCCACCCGTCACTTATTAAGTCCAATGCATTCCTCATATGAATAGGTTTAAACATATCATAAACCATAACATAATCGTATCACATAAAACATGCATAAAGGAAACATAACATTTTCAAATTTCAATCACAAGATAACAATACAACACATTGATATAATAAAAACGCTTTCAAAACCATTTTCAATACCAAAATAAAAGAAAGTTAAAACATTGTATTTATTTTTCATTAAAAAAATTGATGGCTTGTAGAGGAAGCCGAAACTCAAATAATGGTCACGGCGGCGGAGAAGTCATTGTCACCGCATATGTACCGAAAGAAAAACATTCCCTTTTTGTCATTTAGTAAAATGCTTCGTATAAAACAATATTCCTTTCGAATAAACATAAAAGTCAAAGGGGTTTATACAAAGTATAAAAGTAAGTTGTGTATAAAACCAAATATGCCTCAATGAAAGGAGATTGAGACGAAGTCCTTAAAAAGATCAGTTTTAAAATAAAGTAGATCTATTATGTGTATTCACTATAGGTACACATAAAGAAAGTAAAAATACAAAATAATACATAATAATATCATGACATAATTGGAAATTAGGAGATTAACCCAAAGAATTGAAGTTGGGTTAAGAAGTTCCCTTACCTTGTGTCCGACTTGACTCAACCGTTCTTTAACCTCCTGAATAATAAACTAGAGTTAATATCTACCTTATTAAGAACCATTTTCAATTTTATTATCCTTTTTATATTACTTATTACAATGTTATGAATATTATGTAATTATTCAAGTTAATAACGATCGTTTTGTCGATCTTTGGTAACTTGAGTCAACAATAAACTTCTTATAATTACAAGTTGTTCATGTGGTAGAATATCCATTATATCCAGAATTATATTCATGATTTAGATGTCATATATATATTATATATACTGTATATACATTCATTCATAATGTCACGTAACATTTAGTGGTAAGAAATGAAATGCACCGTTCATGGAGACGGTAAGCCGTACGTACGCATGAACGCTACTTTCATTTATATTTCGTATTTAATGGAATAATGATATAACTTTATAATATAATTATAGTATAATATATTGTATAATACCATTTAATCCATCCTTTATACATCCCACATAGGGCATTAACGATTCAAATCACTTTGAGGGGGCGGTAGTCCTCACTTCCTAAAATGAAATTATCGCGTTTTACCCATAATGGAAATCATAAAGTATGCAATAAATGAGAAATAAAGAAGCATAAGTAAAACATAAACATATTTTATATCATATATAAATATAGTGACATCTTAATGGCCACCTTTGAAGGTGTTATATGAGTGTTGAACAATCATCGTTTCGTGAGGCAGAAATTCGCCATCCACAGAAACCGTATGTTCTTTAACAATTAGATGTAGGTGTGTGTAAGTGTAGCTCGAATCCTTATTATAACAAAATCCTAGTATATTGAGGATACTTGTGTTGTTACAAACTAAATGAGTAAAAAGAGTTTAGGGGGTTGGAGAAGAAAAATAAAACAAAATAACATTAGAGAAGACATTACCTCAAAATCGGGAAACTCTTTTTGATTTGAGCCAAAGGCTTCCTTGGGAAGAGTTCTGCCCAAGGTAAGGCTTCTAGGAGTAATAGAGGGAAGTTGGGAGAGTATTTGGGCAGAGTTTGGCCGAGCCAAATGGCTTGAAAGTGTAAATGAGGTGGGAGAGGTGGGGGCCTTTTATAAGTGGAGAGGAGGGGCACTTTTGGAAAGATTGAAATGTTATATTATTTCACAATGATTTTCGGATTCTAAAGGTCCCATAATTATATAATTCAAGGCTATGGTGACAAGGTTTCTAAATCTCTTCATCCAATAGGCTTTGGACAAGTGTAAGCCTTGGATTTTGCATTATCTTCTCATTTTATTTAAATCGTTAAATAATGAGGTCATCGCTGCATCATAATGATGTCATAAATAATTTAATTTATTTAATGTCTAAAAATTATAAAAAAAATACTATAATGTAGGAAATCTTTTTAGCTTTCTAAGGAATATTTATAGTCAAAGTTTTTACTTGTGTAACCCCACTTAAAAATTGTTTTAGTAAAATAACTCTTGTTTGTGTCAATTTAATTTTAACATTAAATAAATATATATTAATGTCATTTTCCAAATAAAGTGGCTCCATGGGGTCCCCAAGTTGACCCATGGGTTTTCTTGGTCGGCCATGACTCATCCAATAGGAGTAGGATAGGTGTCATGCTCATCTCATATTATTAAAACATTATTTGTACCTTAAACTACACTAATTACCTCTAATCGCGATTAAGAACTTAAAAGTTACTATTCACCAAAAAATTATTTTAATCTCATTGAACCAAATTTTACTTCTTAATGACAACCATGTATGTCGGATTTTTGAAAATCAAATCACAGAAGTGGTAATATTTCATTTAAACGAAAAATCAGTTATTTAACTACCACTTAGTGGTTTCACTATTCAACAAAAATTGAAGTTTTTCAGAACAAGGCCAAAATTTCACCCTAAGCTATAATTGATATTCCGAATTCAAAAATTATTTCTATTTTACAAAATTCCAAACATATAAGTTGTATTAATTAATTTTATAATTAATTCCCGTTGTTACAACAAATAGCGTGTTTTTAAGAAACAATTTATATCAAAAGATTGGCAATTGTTTATGTCCAATTTCAATGTTAAATTAATTCTAATGACCACCATTGGATAAAATGAAAAAATATATTATAATTATACTTTAAAACCACTAAATAGTATAATTTATCAATATAAATTATTTTGATTAAAAAAGTTGTATATAAGTAATTTTCACTATTCATAAAAAATTGGAAGTTCTCAGAAAATTACAAAAAATTCAACTTTGGATAATTTCGATATAACGAATACAAAAATGAAGTCCATTTTGATATATAAAATTTCTATAATTTTAAAGAGTGGTTATTACTATTCATAACGGCTACTTTGATTAGTCGCGGTGTTTTAGAACTCGAAGTTGCGTACAATGCAAGCTATTGCATTATTGAATGAGAAGCGTATCGTGGAAGCTCGGGGTGTTACATTCTCACCTCCTTCAATAAATTGAGTCCTCGCAATTTGAAATTTTTCTTTGAAAATAAAAGGTTGAAAAGAGAAAATACCTTTGAGGAAAACCCACATCGGAAATATGATTAATAAAATTTAGCCTTAATAAGAGGGAAGGGAAAATGAAAAAGTCACCACCCAATTATGATCTCGATTAGGAGAACATTGGTGGCAATTAACGACATATAATTGGAGGAAAAACGTAAATATTTGTAGGGAGTGATTGAGGTCATCAATCACAATCAACTGTCAAATTTAGGGCCTCAAAGACTTCAATCTATGTTGATTTAAAATATCATCAGTTCAACAAGACATAAGGTATTAGGATAACACATTTTTTTGTTTTAATATCCCTTTACTAAAGTTTATGAATTAATTTATTAATTGAATAAGAGATAGGTATATATATATTTATGCTTGACAGTTAGAGTTTCAACCATCAACTCATCTTTCACTCAAAAAGATAATAGAACTCAAAAATATTATACTTAAACTAATTGTATAAGGTTCCAAATGTTAACACATACCATTTATATTTGTAAAATTATTTTGTATTAACCAGGGACTTCCTGTAGGCTAGTGGTAGGAAATAAAGGCCTGTCGCACTATGATTGTGGGTTCGATTCCTGCAGCTTTGTCCGACGCGACGGGTTATGCCCCACCCTCCAGGTTGTCCTTTTCCTAAAACTATAGTATTATAATATTCAAAAATAATCTTCATAAATTTTTAACCTTAAACAATACTATCCAAAGATCAACTTAATCCACTCCAACCTTTATAGTTATCCAAAATACCTCTATCCAGACATTCTCTAAAAGGTCTCTTAAATCCAAAATCAATTTATCAGATTCCCCAAACAAAGTAAAGTTTCTATTATTGTCACATACTAAAAATATAAAAACCTTACTGAAATCAACAAGTACTGCAGTACAATCCTTATATATATATATATATCTCATTATTCTAATAACCAGAATATAATCCATGAGTCCAAAAGCACCATTACATTAGTTATTCTGCTTCAACTGTAGTAACAGCATAAGATAGTCCTTGATCCCTTGGCCTTTTCTGAGGTAAGTTTCCTTGACGCTTAGGACATTCATTTGCATAATGCCCCATTTCCCTACAATTGTAGCATTCAACTTTGATAGCCTATTTCTTTCCCTTGCAATCACGAGCCTGGTGACCCTTTTCTCCACATTTATAACAAACTCCCATTCCTTTTAGGCAAGTACCAGGGTGATTCTTCCCACAATTATCACATAATGGAAAATCCTTCTTTCCCTTTTTCCCTTTATTTGTCTCTTGTTCCTCCATTCTCTTCTTCTCTTGCTTTACTTTGTTGTCATAAGACTTAGAGAATTCCTTTTCCGTCTTGATAGCACATGAGACAATATCTTCGTATGATGAGACGGATTGTGATACTAAAGCTCTACGGAGAAATGGTTTTAACCCATCAAAGAAACGATCAATCTTACTCCTTGGGTTACGTATATAATCGGAAACATGTCTCGCTAACCTTGTAAAGTTAGCCTCATACTTTACGACATTCTCATCCTCCTTCTGCCTCAGACTCAGAAATTGCCTTTCCATATCTGCTCGATGGTCACGAGGAAAGTATTTTTCTAAGAAAAGCTCTTTGAACTCCCTCCATTCCATATTCGATACGTCATCATCTTCCTTTGTGTTTTGAATCAGCGACCACCACTGATCGGCATCTCCCGTGAGGCGGTAAACTGCCATGACAACCTTCTCCCTTTCACTACTCCCCAAGGCATGGAATATTTTCTCTAAGGAATTTATCCATTGCTCAGCTACTATAGGATTTGCACTTCCATTGAAGGTTGGTGGTTTTTGCCTCATGAAGCGGTCTAACATTGATCCTCCACGTTGCAGATCAGGGTACTCCATACGAGTAAGGTTATTATTCATAACCTGAGTGAGTTGTCCCAGTATGGTAATAAGTTGATCAGAACCAGTTGTATCTCCAGCTCCACAATAATTATCTTGAGAAGGAGGGCAATCCCTACACGGAGTGCGTGCATTGATACGGTTTCCATTCCTTCCACTAGGTGCCATTTCTAAACAATGGAATAAACTATATTAGTTTATAAATCAAAATACATAATTCCATACTTGTAAGATACTTAACATAAATTGAACTATTTATGGATATAATCCATAAAAATGTTTTCTTTGAGGAAGTATATACTCCTAACCCTTCATAGTGGTTTATAATGAAAATGAGAATTATCCAAAGCATATCCCCTGGGAGTGTCGTAACCAAGAGTGCAGCAAGGCCCGTTTTCGTGCACCAGTTCCTGTTCGAGTCTAGCTCAAAGCGGTGTTTTCGGGTTTTACCCCTAGGTACATCTGTGCCAGAGCCGACTCTACTTGCTCGTATCCAGACAGGGATTTATTGCTCGTAAAACTCACAAAATCTCTACAATAACAAAATTCTAGGAAGTTCTTCTATACTAATTCTCAAAGTCTATCTTTGGGCTATGTGCTCTAATCAGAGTTTATCTAAATCTAGCTTCCAAGGTTAGTACTAAACTGCCTCTGATACCAACTGTAACGCCCCGACCCTAGCTACCCAGAGTCGGTGCCTTACTTCATAACATTGTCATGATCACAAAAGATCAAGTCTCGAAAGACCGATTAGTTTAGTAGCCTTGGAAACACTAGATACATTCATAAGTCTTTCATTACATCAAAAAGTAAACAAACTACAATAACATGGTCTTCATAGTCCACAATCATATCCCTTTCTGACTACCCCTATAGGTCATTCATAAAATACTTCTTCACATCCTGGAAAAATATTAAAACATTGAAAGGGGTGAGCTCAGATGCTCAGTAAGGTTAACAATATAGCGGAAGCTTTCATAAATAAACATTAACATTTAAGGCAATGTATAACTAAAACAAAAGCCTTTTAAACTTGAACTTCAACATAATATGGCAAAAGTAAAATGAGATAATGCCATTTACTTCTTCACATGGATATTCTACTGGTCGAATAATCACATGCAATATCAATAACCACTTTAATAATGATGGAATGCATAATGCCAGACTATCATAACCACGTAGTCAAGGCCTCGTGCCAAGACCGCAAATAAGATTTTGTCAAGGCCTCATGCCAAGACACTAGTTTGTCTCATGAGACCTGCCGATGCATCAAGGAGCTATATCGGGCTCCACCCATCACTTATTAAGTCCAATTCATTCCTCATATGAATAGGTTTAAACATATCATAAACCATAACATAATCGTATCACATAAAACATGCATAAAGGAAACATAACATTTCCAAATTTCAATCACAAGATAACAATACAACACATTGATATAATAAAAACTCTTTCAAAACCATTTTCAATACCAAAATAAATGAAAGTTAAAACATTGTATTTATTTTTCATTAAAAAAAGTGATGGCTTGTAGAGGAAGCCGAAACTCAAATAATGGTCACGGCGGCGGAGAAGTCGTTGTCACCTCATATGTACGGAAAGAAAAACATTCCATTTTTGTCATTTAGTAAAACGTTTCGTATAAAAAAAGATTCCTTTCGAATAAACGTAAAAGTCAAAGGGGTTTATACACCGTATAAAAGAAAGTTGTGTATAAAACCAAATATGCCTCAATGAAAGGAGATTGAGACCAAGTCCTTAAAAAGATCATTTTTAAAATAAAGTAGATCTATTATGTGTATTCACTATAGTTACACATAAAGAAAGTAAAAATACAAAATAATACATAATAATATCATGACATAATTGGAAATTAGGAGATTAACCCAAAGAATGGATGTTGGGTTAAGAAGTTACCTTACCTTGTGTCCGACTTGACTCAACCGTTCTTTAACCTCCTGAATAATAAACTAGAGTTAATATCTACCTTATTAAGAAACATTTTCAATTTCATTATCCTTTTTATATCACTTATTACAATGTTATGAATATTATGTAATTATTCAAGTTAATAACGATCATTTTGTCGATCTTTGGTAACTTGAGTCAACAATAAACTTCTTATAATTACAAGTTGTTCATGTGGTAGAATATCCATTATATCCAGAATTATATTCATGATTTATATGTCATATATATCTTATATATACAGTATATACATTCATTCATAATGTCACGTAACATTTAGTGGTAAGAAATGAAATGCACCGTTCATGGAGACGGTAAGCCGTACGAACGCATGAACGCTACTTTCATTTCTATTTCGTATTTAATGGAATAATGATATAAATTTATAATATAATTATAGTATAATATATTGTATAATACCATTTAATCCATCCTTTATACATCCCACATGTGGCATTAACGATTCAAATCACTTTGAGGGGGCGGTAGTCCGCATTTCCTAAAATGAAATTATCGCGTTTTACCCATAATGGAAATAATAAAGTATGCCATAAATGAGAAATACAGAAGCATAAGTAAAACATAAACATATTTTATATCATATATAAATATAGTGACATCTTAATGGCCACCTTTGAAGGTGTTACATTAGTGTTGAACAATCATCGTTTCGTGAGACAGAAATTCGCCATCCACAGAAACCGTATGTTCTTTAACCATTAGATTTAGGTGTGTATAAGTGTAGCTCGAATCCTTATTATAAAAACATCCTAGTATATTGAGGATACTCGTGTTGTTACAAAAGAAATGAGTAAAAAGATTTTAGGGGGTTGGAGAAGAAAAATAAAACAAAACAACATTAGAGAAGAAATTACCTCAAAATCGGGTAACTCTTTTTGATTTGAGCCAAAGGCTTCCTTGGGAAGAGTTCTGCCCAAAGTAAGTCTTCTAGGAGTAATAGGGGGAAGTTGGGAGAGTATTTGGGCAGAGTTTGGCCGAGCCAAATGGCTTGAAAGTGTAAATGAGGTGGGAGAGGTGGGGGCCTTTTATAAGTGGAGAGGAGGGGCACTTTTGGAAAGATTGAAATGTTATATTATTTCACAATGCTTTTCGGATTATAATGGTCCCACACTTATATAATTCGAGGCTAAGGTGATAAGGTTTCTAAATATCCTCATCCAATAGGCTTTGGACAAGTGTAAGCCTTGTATTTTTCATTATCTTCTCATTTTATTTAAATCGTTAAATAATGAGGTCATCGCTGCATCATAATGATGTCATAAATAATTTAATTTATTTAATGTCTAAAAATTATAAAAAAAATACTATGATGTGGGAAATCTTTTTAGATTTCTAATGAATATTTATAGTCAAAATTGTGACTTGTTTAACCCCACTTAAAAACTGTTTTAGTAAAATAACTCATGTTTGTGTCAATTTAATTTTAACATTAAATAAATATATATTAATGTCATTTTCCAACTAAAGTGGCTCCATGGGGTCCCCAAGTTGACCCATGGGTTGTCTTGGTCGGCCATGACTCATCAAATAGGAGTAGGACAAGTTTCATGCTCATCTAATATTATTAAAACATTATTTGTACCTTAAACTACACTAATTACCTCTAATCGCGATTAAGAACTTAAAAGTTACTATTCGCCAAAAAATTATTTTAATCTCATTGAACCACATTTTACTTCTTAATGACAACCATGTATGTCGGATTTTTGAAAATCATATCACAGAATTGGTAATATTTCATTTAAACGAAAAATCAGTTATTTAACTACCACTTAGTGGTTTCATTATTCATCAAAAATTGAAGTTTTTCAGAACAAGGCCAAAATTTCACCCTAAGCTATAATTGATATTCCGAATTCAAAAATGATGTCTATTTTAAAAAATTCCAAACATATAAGTTGTATTAATTAATTTTATAATTAACTCCCGCTGTTACAACAAATAGCGTGTTTTTAAGAAACAATTTATATCAAAAGATTGGCAATTGTTTATGTCCAATTTCAATGTTAAATTAATTCTAATGACCACCATTGGATAAAATGGTAAAAATATATTATAATTATAATTTAAAACCACTAAATAGTATAATTTATCACTATAAATTATTTTGATTAAAAAAGTTGTTTTTAAGTAATTTTCACTATTCATAAAAAATTGGAAGTTCTCAGAAAATTACAAAAAATTCAACTTTGGATAATTTCGATATTACGAATACAAAAATGAAGTCCATTTTGAAATATAAAATTTCTATAATTTTAAAAAGTGGTTATTACTATTCATAACGGCTACTTTGATTAGTCGCGGTGTTTTAGAACTCGAAGTTGCGTACAATGCAAGCTATTGCATTATTGAATAAGAAGCGTATCGTGGAAGCTCGGGGTGTTACAATTTATTTCATTTTTTTAATTTAGTTATAGTAATGGGGAATTGTTTTTCTTTTAATGGAGAAAGTACATTCCAATTGTAGAATTTATTAAAATGTAAAAGTTATAATAAAATTGATTAAACTATAATGATAATAACATCTTCATTCATTAGATTATTATTTTACATTACGAAAAATATAATTTTAATGGATATGTATTCAACATTATATTTATTAAATCTGTGGGGGATTTCCCTTTTTTTATGTTGGGTTCTGAAAATCCATTTCCTTGGAAGGTTTATAAATTGGTAACATCTATAATTCTAAAAATAAAAATGAGTTGTATTTAAAAACTGGATTCCACCATTAGAATTACATGTTTCTATAAACATGATATCTCACATGTGAGATTAATTTATAAATAATTTTATTGTGTTTAAAAAGAAATATAATTAACATTAATAAATAATTCATAACCAGTTTGGATATGTGAAATGTGATTTTAGAATGATTATTTGAACCCTACAAACAATATTTTAACTCCTAAAATATCAATTTGTAATACATGACATTGGTAACCTACAGTATGATTCAAAAATTGGGGAAATGAATTATTTTTTGTGTTGGGGGTGATCTATGCCTTTAATATGCTTCAATTCAATACACATGTAATAATAGAAATTAATTTTACATTATTTTTCACTATAGGGACAATTTTAGATGTTTATACCTATAAATCAATATAAAAAATTGTTTATATTTCTTAATAGAATAATAATTCAATGTTCCCTATATTGGAAAAATTTCGTGATATTTTTTTAGGTTTTCACTGTGTTGGATACTGAATGAATAGAATGATTTATTTGTGATGATGTAAATCGTTTCTAGGGATATATAGTTTGTTAAATAAAAAATAAATTTTTGGTAGGTTATATTCTTTTATTGTTGTAATAATAACATGAGGATACATGATATTATTTATGAAAAAGGTAAAATAGCCATGGTGATATTTAACACCTTTATGACACAACCCAATAGAGAGCAATTTAAATTAATCGAATCTAGATCAAATTTAGAAATTTTCATCCCATGATTAGCCAATGAAATAATTTTATTTGCTGTGTTATGTAAGGAAATAAAAAACTAAAAAAAATTATTTACATAGTTGTATATTCAAACTCATGGATAAAACAAAATTTAAATAAGGGTTGCGTAAAAAATGTGATTAATTAAGTTAATGGAATGTTGAGGAAAATAGAAATAGGGGAAATTTTATTCAAAACAAAATATTATCAGCTATATCATTGAATTGAAAAGTAAATCATCGGTTATAAGAAATAAATAATAAGGGAAGATTGGTTGTAATTATTATTATAGGATTAATACCTCTTTAATATTATTGATCTACACTGCTAGAAAAGAATTTTTTTTCTTTTTTAAGTATTTTATGGTGAAGGATTCACAAAAGTGGAATGAAAATTTAATGAATGGATGAATTTGTTGTATTCATTTATTTGGGACATGATTTTGAACTTGGAAAAAACTATCACGATTTTTCAAAAGAGACATTTAAAAATAAAATTATATGGTATTGTAATTGATTCAGTATTGTGTAATTTGTTGTGAACATATTTTAAAACATCATTTCAAATATTTTTTTTATATATTTAGAATTTTATCGTGAAACTATTTCTTCAAATGAAAATTATTATCATAGTCGATCTAGAAGAAAAATTTCAATTCATTTACTACTTCGATAAAATGGTTCTTTTTGTGATTGACGAATTAAATTTATTCTTGTTTTATTTTTGAAAAAAAAGTCATAATTTTTATTTATTTTCCAATAATAATTTCTCGATAATATTAATCAAATAATATGCAAAATTTTATTTTCTTCTACATTATTATAATCATATTTACATTATTTAAACTAAATATAATGTAAAGAGTTCTTGTTTTTGAAAATATATTTATTTTTACGATTCAATTTGATAATTTTGCATAGAGATTTATGATGTTATGAAATCATGATAAAAAAATGAATTTTTATCCTATATTTTATAAATTTATTAATTTTTAATATATATTTTTATAATAATATCAATATTATTGCTCGTAATTTATGTCATTTTTTGAAATTAAATTGATTTAATATATTTATATATTTTAAATTAATTTTTAAAATTTGATTTTGGGATTTTAATTTAAAATATATTCAATGAATTTGATATTTTTTAATTAATAATTTTTACAAAGAATTTTATGCTCATATATTTTAGGAATATATATAGAATAATATAAAAATTGTGGAATATAACATGTCTAGAGAAACCAATGTCATATTTCTAACCACAGAGAACTGGCCACATAAAGGGTGTCTGACCACATAAATTAACAAATGAAAACATTTCATGTTCATATATTTTAATATTTTTTGTGACAAAAGAATCCTAAAGTGATCATTGTTTCTAAATATACATACCTCAGTTTAAATTTAATTTTACCACAAATTAAAAATTGGAGAGACCTTTAGAAATTCAAAATATCACAATATGGACTCAAAGACACATAAGTTACCATAAAGTAGTAATTGTTTTATGTTACCATTAGGAAATCAACTTATAGTGTGACTGTGTTTGAAAATAATTTTCTGAAACTCACGGAATGCATGGCATTAAAAACAAGAGGGATCAACAATGAATTTTGATCCTACTATATCAAGTTGTAAGTTGAAATTCCAAAGTATTCTCTGATACAGTCCCAGCTGAATGTGGCCTCCACTGGAATGTGATAGTTCCATGTTTCTTTTATCTTACCATGATTATCAAATCTGATCCAACTATAAATGGAGACCATTCAATTTGGTGTTCAATAAAGCTATGTTTTATGATTTGGAAATCTATCATGAGTGGAGGATGAATCCACAACATTGAAAATAGGTTGATCAAAACCTGATTAGTTAATGATAAATCATTGGACAAGGATATAGCTCTTATAGTAGATAATATAAGGAAACCTCCATTGAACCTCACCACTATTCTAAAATTCCATCTCATCATGCGCACACATATAAAACAAAATTCTATAAAACCCTATGCTCGAATTACTAGATATGAAACACATACCATTGATTCTTATAATTGGAGGCCACTCGATTATAATTGTGGTAATAAAAATGAAGCTTACGTTGATTGATAAAAAATACAAAAATTGACCTACGCTAGTTGTGGTTGGGGAATTACCACATTTCATTAACTCCATGCACACTTACTCCATCATGATTTAATATATATATATATATATATATATATATCGGGTGTGTGAAATAAATTGAAGCTAACACCAAATAAAATCATTACTGTAACATGAAATTTTATTCCTCACATGTTCATCATTGAAAAATCTAGGGATTAGTGTCTTAGCAAAGATGTATGGAGAGGAAATTGGTTTGGCTTTCTGATTATGGGGACCTACTCGATGTCTTAACTCGATGGAGATCCCCATATACACATCAATCAATGTTCCCAATAATTCCAGTTAGCTCAAATGAAGATGTTTTTATGATCGAATCATGTTCTAGTACCAAAACCCAAAATTGACTATGACTTTTCATGTCGATGAAGATGAAGCAGTGCACCTACACGGATGAATTCATTGAATTGATTTTTGAATATGTATATGAATCTAATTATTTTGAAATATATGTTTTGATAGTCTATAAATATGATATATATTTATTTTCTTGGCTGATTTTGCAACAATGGTGTTAAGAAGATCACCATTGGTTCTAGATTAAATACCAATTTGGTGCTGCATCTCCGGGTGGAAGAAATAAATAATTATCAATATTTATCTAATTAAGTTGAAGAATAATCACCTTTATATAATTCTATCTTTTATTATTCCATTGTTGATGAATTATTTCAATTAATGGGTAGTATTTATTTTGTTCATGATGTTAATTAATATTGGAACAATGATAGTAAGGATGAACTAAGGAAAACATGTGACAATGATGGATGATCAATCAATGATCTATTGGTAAGGCATACATGACCAATGAAATGATGCAGAAGTAAAAGAAATGGTTTTCTGAAATATAGTTTAATTGTAATATAATGTCCCATGAAATATATTATATTTGGTGAGGCCAAAGTTGTATGGAGGCCCAAGATTTTTTTTCACGATCTCCCACTAAATATGAATTAATAAATGGTGAAATTCAAGTTGAAAATCTGAGATAGATACCTCTAAAGTCAACATGGAATTTTTCTGCATGTATAGTGGAATTAAGATCATTTTTGAATTATTGATAGTGATCATGGGTGGTGATGGATTATTAGATAATCATCAATATACATTCATGACCCATGATATTTAAACTTAATGATCATCCAATAATATTACTATGGTTTTATAATGAAATGATATTTTGAAGGGTTTATAAATGCTTTGATAAAGGGATTAAATTTTTTCATTAGTGAGTAGAAAAATTAACAATAAACGTTTTAGATGGAGGAAACTATGAAAATTTAGTACCTATCACTTTGAGCAGAAGAGGATAACATTGGTATAAATGCGAGTGAGTAACTATAATATAAGAGAACCCCAAGAGAACATTAGAAAATAGAGAAGGAAAAACATTAGAGGTACAAGATGAGTAACAGTATTGGTTGGGAGCATTGAGTTATATAGTGGAGATTCAAAAGACTATATTATGATCTAATATTGAGGAATTATATGCTCTTCACTATATCTTTATTTTCATATTTTCATCACCATATTTTATTTTATTGAAACATTTTTATAATATGATCCTTTTTGGATAAATTGATGTTGGGGAATGTTGTTTTTCTAGAAAGCACTTCAACTTAATTCATGTATCATATGTTACTATAAACTTCCATTTTTCTAAAGATCAATTTAGTAGGTGTCAATTCTTTTGAAAAATAGATTATTAAAATTAAATGCTCTATTTTTTGTATCATTTTTTATCTAGAACTAAAAATGTATAAATTAATTTTGAAACCAAGTATAGATAAGTGGGATTGACTAATATGTGGATTATAATGTAAAATATGTTTCTTAACTGTTTATATTAGTCGACGATGAAATTCAGAGTCTATTAGATCCATTAATGAACATGTTGGAAGTTCAATAGATCTATCTAGAATCATTCCACTATATCCACTAATGTTTGAAAATGGGTTAAAAAATATTATATATTTTTTAAATTTAAAATAAGAAACATCGAATTGAATCCTAGATACTTTATATTTGGATTATTTATTGGGTTTTTGGGATTTCTCACTTTCCAGTTTCTTTTATTATTATTCTCATGACTTCTATTTATCCTCATTTTTACATAATATGCACATCCATTTATTTCCATGACATCACCAATAAATTATCTATATTATTGTTTTAAGAGTTTCTATTTTTAGTATTTAGACGCACACATGTCTTTCGATGTCCTTCCCCGTAGATAGATATCTATTACAAACTAAATATATTTTAATATGTTTGAAAATACCTAATTTTCCTCAATCTTTTTTAACGATCTTGGGACCCGGTCACCTGAAAAATGAATGTCTCTAAAATTAATGTTGTAATATTAAATTAAATATATCTAACATCAAATATTGTAGAAATGGGGTTAAAATAAAGCGAAAATGTACCTATGAAATTAATATGTCCTTTATCTATCTAGTGTGGACATGCTATATTTTGAAAAAAAGGCCCTATGACTTTTTAAATTTTGATTATATATCATAATGTGACGGTTCCTATGAAGTAATTTATGAGGTCATATATTCATTTATAGAAGAGAATAATTATACAAATTAATAGGGCTAAAAAATATTTTCCATCAAAGCTATAAATACCTCAATTTAATATGATCCTTCCAATATATATTCATAATGTGGATTCATATAATAATTTTAAGGTGTCCCTTTTTTACTAGCATTATATCAATTTGATAATTTTATATGTAATTATTTTTCAACAATTTCATGGTATGTCACCAAATGTACATAGATTGTATATTCCTCCCCCCCATAGTGGAATATATCAATATATGTTTGGCATATGATCCTCTCATCATATAGGATGACTCATCCTACCTTATAGTATTCCAATAATTGATGAAATTTTTTTAATATACTTACTCAATATATAATGGAATCTAGTGATTTTTCCATGATATCCCTTTCAACCACTTATGACTAATTCTTTACCTCAAACAATTATATTATAAAAAAGACAACCCTCAATAATTTTTCTTAATTGAATCCTAATTGTGACCACTGATCCTTAAGGAGTCATGTGTATCTATTTCAAGTGTAGAGTGATAAAATGTTGAAACATATATATCATTTACCGATAGTATCATAGTTTCCTTCAATAAATTAATGCACTCAGTAAAATGAAATTTTTTAGAACAGTTTGTAAAAAATCTTCTCAATCGTAATCCAAGTCAACCACTAAAGTGATTTATCTTAATTATCAAATTCAAAAAAATCATATAAAATAACTTAATATATATATATATCCAACTAAACCGTACCATATATTTAATTATCCATCAAATCTAATATTATTAGCATGGATATATCGCATGTCCATACTTATATGGGGGTGGGGTGAATCAGTTTGGATTTTTTTTACCATTGCCTACTATTCCTGTTACAAACCACCATGATTGTATAAGATATAATTCTCCAAATCACAAATTATTCTTTCATCATTGAATTAAGATAAAAAAAATAATTTTTATAATGTTCTACCAAATGTGTAAGAAAACAACTTTCTATATCCCATTTTGTTAGGGATATAGATTTTACAGAATGCGTTATTCAATAAATTATAATAGTTATTGATTCATATCCCTTAACAAACTATTTTACAACATCCCAATCATACAATTATACCATATATCACTAGTCATACTAATGATACCACCAGTTATAATGATTCTGAAAAATATGATAAAGAACACTAGACTAAAATTTCAAATATTTTTTTATAAAAATATTCTACTTGAATGTTCAAAATATTCAGGATATAATTTTCAAACTGAAAAATATCTAATATTTATGTTCTTATCTATTATTAATTTAAAATATCTTTATCTTGATGGTCAAGATAAAAAAAATTTATATGTTGTGTTCTGAGAGCCTTTAAATAAGTTAAATTATTTTTATCAATTCATATTTTTATCACACACTCAGAACCTCTATATTTTTATCCAATTATTCAAAACAAATTGTCACATATATATTTTAATCTATTACTTATATTTCTTCAAGATACACATTCCATGTTATAGATTTATGTAAATCCATAAATCCTATTAATATACACATTTTTTATATGGAACGATGGATCATGCCAAAAAGAATAATGAACAAAGATTATTTGATCATTTTGAGATTCTTCGATCATCATTCCCATGATTCATTAATAGCAGTCACATGGATCTAATTCCACCTATTATTAAGAAAATACTATAACTAACCTTTTCTTTTTACACATGAAAATAACACCATAATATTATTCCTGATCAACTTCATTTTTTCCAATTCCCTTTCATCTCTGACCCACTCAAATCATGTATGTATGAATTTATTTTGACTAATTATTTTATTAACATTTTTATAAGAAGAAGGGCATACATTATAATCAAAAAAGATTCAAAACAACATGTTTAAAAATTGTTTCCCACAAGAGGAACTCTCATCTAGAATCACTGCAAAAATCACATGTGATTATATTATCTACAGATCAACAAATCATGGTGACACTCAAATCATCACTATCCTTAAAAGTTAAAATCTGAGAATTATATTAACTTAATATTATCATTTTCATTTCATTTTATATAATTTTACTCATTGATATAGACTCTTAATATTTCATAATTATTGAATCAAATTCCCAATGTGATGTGATGATAAATTAGTATGTATTTGTACATTAATTGGTTTCATTATTTAGAATATATAAATTATAGAAATCAGATATTCATAAATTAAATAATCGTAAATAGTTATAAAAATGATTCTTTAAAATAGAAAAAAATATTACATGCTATCCCTAGATGATAATTCACTTAGTTAGTGGCCATATATGAAAATTCCCATAACCAAATAATATTTTTCATTGATAAAATATATTATGAAACTAAATTATTTAAAAAACCTAGTATGTTTTAGAGTTAGATAGACTTATATTACTTATTCACATAAAAAATGAATTCCTAATTAATCATTGACAACAGTCATTTAAGAGAATTAACATAAACATATTATCAATACCAAAAATAGTAATTATAGAAATCATAAAAAACTCATTGATCTCCCTTATGGAAATTTCATCCACCGTTGACCTTATAAAATCAATGTAAAATAACTTATCCACATCTTCAAATGATTCTAAACACGTGATGTGAACAAATTATAACCATAAAAAACATTATTTGAAAGTCCATGTTCATAAAAATATCCAAAAATTAGATTTATTATAAAAAAACATTCAATCTCCCACATAATCACATTAGAATCACCATGAAATAGTTGTTATGGAATGAGATATATATCACACAATACTACCGGATAATGTAATTATTTTGAGAAAATTTCATCCCTAATAGAGGAGAATGTGTTTCCAAGTTACTCAATTCTCACACACATTTCAATAAAATATTCTCACTATGTTTGATCAATAGTTATGGGAATATTCAACCTAACTTTCCAATACAGTATGAAGTCTAATGGTGTAGATTTATATGATATAATATATAGGGAGTGAAGAATTTTCACCCTGAATTTTTAACCACATGTATATAAACATCTAATTTGGATCTTCTTTAGAAAAAATACATGTGATGTGGTACTTAATTCCAATAAACGGATTTCACACATCAATATTTTCAACATATTTATAGACAAAATGAATCCCAAGATCAATTTTCATGGATCTAGAATATTTAAATAAATTTTTTATTAGAGTTATAACACCCTCAATTTCAAAATAAATGAATAGGTTTTTTTCAAACAACATGTCCCAAACATAATAATTGAACTAGCATCAAGATCATTTTTCAGAAATCACGACTTGTTGCAATTTAATCGAATTTTTCCTTTGTCAAGGACCCAATGATATTCTTCATTCAATACCATGAAATATAGTTCTCAATAATAATGAAGGTTCCACATATGGTTGAATTTATATAACTAAATCTTCCATAACAATCCACAATAGTAAACCATTATGGGTTTAGATATTGACAAGTTTTAAAAAAATTATGATTTTTAATGTTCTCCTGAAAAAATTGAAAATCATCACAGATTCTAACCATATGAATATTTGTGATCACACTAAAATATTTCATATAATTTAATAGTTAAATTTTTTTTGGTGTATAGGACATGTTATATATATATTTATAATGACTATTATACTATTTTTATTTTTAAGGGACCACTGTATCATCTGATAATAGTTTTTACTAATTACTATAGGAGTGGAGATCCATTATCATCCCCCAATCCCAAATATGTTCTAAAATTTCTTGTATTATATTTTATGATATATAAATTTATGATCAAATAATCATAATATAAATATTATTAAGAAGTGTGAAATCTTATAAACATCCACAACAACAATTTATTTTCAATTTTCTTAAAAATTCTTCACATAGACACTTTTTCCGTCCTAAAAAAATTATTTTGTCAACATGGACTATGATAATAAGAGTACATGTGAATTTATCAATCACATAAATATTAATATAATTTTTTTATAAATATGTTCTCCTCATACATATATCAAACTTGGTGTATATAGTTCAGATAGAAAATGTCATCCATTATAATTTTTTTTAATCCTACACATCGATTCCATATTTATCATGGAAAAATCCTTCATGGTGTTTTATGAACATCTCCAACTATAACACAACATTAACAAGGTTGATTTTATAACAATTTTCCTACTAATACAACTTTTATGTGCTACCACTACTATGAACATATTATTAGACTCATGTATTTCTACAGGTGAAAATTATTATTTGAGGTCAACTAATTCCATAAAAAAGTATCTGTTATACATATAAAAAACATTAATTATTATTAAATCACCTCTCTAATTGTGTTTTCTTATTAATACCATTTTGTACACATGAAATTCTAATTTTGAGGTCCAGATACAATCTCCCATGAAGTGTTAGTTTGAATTTTACAATGATATTCATTCATTTTACTATCCCACTCACCATACTCGGCTTACTCAATAATATCATATATAACAATATATTAAATAATTATAAAATTTTTATATTATTTTATCCTCATTCATGTCTAGAATAGTTCATATAACATGAATATAATATTTTATTAGTTAACATGTTTAGAGACCCCTTTTTATAACTTCAATGGATTTGTACCACCATCCACATTATTGGAAAATTTTGAATAAATATTAATTGCATATATTTCATTTTTATCTCGATCCCCAATCAAATTTAAAATTATTAAAATTAAGAACACTAAAAGATTAAATATAAGGATAAAAATGAAAATGTAGTTATCATTATTATTTATATTTTGAAATAAAAACTTTGAAATAAGGTATTTAATTTTTTCATTAATGTTCTCAACTAGATCTATTTCAATGATACCCAAAAGTTTATTCGTATTTTAAATTCATCAATGTACATAGTCATTTTATTCATTATCATCTTGTAACATGGTATTAAAATTTCTTAAAGTTAATTTATAGTTTTTATTTGTAATGATAAATTTGAAAAATTGTATCATTAGTTTAAATTCACAACAAGTTGTTGTTTTTGGATATGTATAGTGCTTCTAAAAACCACACTCGAATGAAACCTTTTAATTTTGTGCTCTACTTCCCTCGTTATTTCCCATTTCTATTACCCTTAGTTCATTATTTACTCCATACCATTTGGGTGAGGAGTGTTTGGTTTGATATATTGATATTTTATCCCATTATATTATAAATTGTTCACAATATCGCATCATGTCTATTAATTTCCATTATTTTACCCCATAGAATTTTTTATAAAAACAATATTATATTCTTAATTTCCTTCTTAAAAATTAGAACAATTTACAAGCCTCTAAATAAATTTTCCCAAAAAGGTGACTGATAAAATAGGTGTAGTCACAAATGAATGTGATGAACTATATATCACACTTTTTTGGGTTCTCCATCATGTAAATTATAACATATGTATATATAAATTTTAATGGCCTAGAAGATTGTATGTCCATATTCCCAAGAGAATTTGAGAAAGATTTCCCCTTTATAATATTTCAAGACAAAAATCGTTCTCTATTGGTTTTGGTAAGGTCTTTCAATTCTTAAGGAATATGGTGACCCACACTTCTAATTTAAGGATATTACAAAGTTGTAGATGTAAATTTGGAAAATTTAAAAACTATAAACCTGAGGACCATAACTGTCATGACTCTTTGGAAACAGGGATCAAAATATTATATATTGGTGAAATTTTACTAGTGTTTCCCATAATGATCATCTAACTTACTACTCTTAAATAAATCCATTATTCATAAACAAGTGAAAGGAAACATACGAATGGGGGGTATTAGATTCTCATAATGGGTAAATAAAGGACATATATAAAGAAAAACTAAATATATGGTTATAAAAATGTTATTATAAAATTTTAAGATCATACACTCAAAATTAAAGATCACAAAAATGAGTCATAGAATAAAAATTGTCATATCAAAAGACTTGATTCATAACTAAATCAACAGAAAATTAAACGTGGGAACAATATAGTAATAAGACATGGGATTGTGGAAAACACATAAAAAATAAAAATTATTTACATGGTATGTAAGGCTTCTTCCAAGCATATCATAGATTGCTGGATTTATTCCCCAAACAATATTATTTGTAATGGTTTAGTCCCACAAGAAAATAAATAAAAATGATTCACTCACAAGACCATATTAGTAGTCAATGTTAAATAAGAAGACTGTTTTAGCAGTCAAATTCACTTACTGAATTTGGTTCACTACCCATTCTGTCCATATTTATATTAAGATATATAAATAATTACTGAATTACTTATACCATTTTTTTGTTCCCACAAATCAAATTATGATGTCATACTTACATGTGCCAGAAGACACTAAAACATACATAATATCATAACCCATAAAAAGTGACGGGTTTCATAAACATCATATCATAACCCCTCAAATGAACTGGGTATCTTAAATATTTACACATATCATTAACTTTTTAAAATAGACTGGTTTCATAATCATTTCATTATATGTTATACTATGAAGGCAAGGATGTTTCATAAGTGTTTTATCATAGTATAGTAAATTTAAGAGAAACATGATTGATAAAAAAGTTATCATTATAAACACTAACTATTCAATGATAGAATAATTTACTTTTCCGTAGGTTATATCCATAGTTCATAATAATATAAATTATATGATTTAATGTTAGATGGAGAATGATTTTGAAAGATTGCATGGATTATTTCACAAAGGAAATAAATTTTAGTTGAAAAAATACACAATTTTTTTTAACCGAAACGATTTTACAAATCATTTTCATTGATAAACACCTTGAAAACATAGAAGCTATGCTTTTAAAATAATTTAAAACATTTCATGAGGGAAATATCATTTCCACCTTTAAAAACCCATTTAATAGTCGTAAAAATTTTTGATAACATTTTTGTTCGAAAATAACTGTAAAACATATAAAAGTTGATTAAAAAATATTATAACATATAAAAAATAAATATTTATTCTCCCTAAAAATAATCTTAAAATATCACTTAGAATAATTTTTTCATAAACATTAAAAGAAAAAAAATGTTTTTTGAATAGAAAATATTTCCGACAATAGTGATAAATAATGTCACATTTTAAAAAAAAAACACATTCTTAATTATCATTAAGACAAAATACAGATATAGTGGTACCATTACTTAAAATTATCATAATTATGAATATGATAATAATATTAATTTGTTTTTTAGATAAATCATAATATTTCATCAATGAATGATGGAGATTAAACAATCCTGCTAAAAAGATGAGCTTGTTGCAAAAAAATGATACAACTTTGGTAACATTGAATAAAAATATACCTGAAAGAATAACATTAAATAAATATTAAAATATCCTTAAAATAAATATATTCACAATATAAAATATAAAATCTGTATTATATAAACACCATTAATAATGTATGTCCATAAAAAAACATTTTCTCAAAGAAGGATAATTATAAAAATATTCTCTAACTGCTTCAGTAACATTGATAACATAACCCCATGAAATAATTTTCCCCACATGTATGTGTAAATAATAAGAAATAATTCATAATAATCATAAATTAAAATCATTGGTAGTATATACACATTATAAATGAAATTGGTGTTGAACATATCATGTGTCTCCAAAAAATAAAATCTGAGACGTAAATCCATTACCATAAGTCTTGAATTTCTTTGTACATTTTCAAACCAAAAATATAATAAAAATAATATTAATATACATAAATATTGATAGATATTCATTTATATAATAAAATATGTTATATACATATAATATTATATTATGCAATTTTTAACAATTCCATGTTAAATTTACGTTTTGTGTAATAACCGCTTTGTTTTCTATACATGTTTTTACGTGTAATACATGGTCCTATTTCATAGATCATGACTTCATCATCTTAAAAATTTAAACAATTATGGAAATATAATTTTTATTCAGTACATATTTATGTATATTAACCCAAAAAATTATGTGAAATGAAATGAGATACAATGTTCATGGAGAATGTTGGTGGTACGTATGCATGAACATTATTTGAATTTTATTTATGTATTGAATAAATGAAATTTATATGAAATATAAATACCTATTATTATATAAATTTTTTTTGTTATATGTATAAGATATTTCTATTAAATCCATCCATAAAACATTCAATATAAATTGTGAACCAATCACATCGCTCCACAAGGAAGTAGTATAAAATACAAGAGAACAATGTTATTGTTTCACAAAAAAATATACACCATGAAGTAATGTGTTATATTATTACTAAATAAACAAAATAATTTCATAAAAACATAAATATCTTATATGAAGTCTATTTCCATCTTTATGTCCTACTATAAAGTCGAAAAAGGAAAAACAAACATCATCGGTTCACAAGACCGTAGTACGCCTTACACATGAATTATGATTACCTAGCTCATTGGAAGGAATATTGAATGGTTGTAATTCGTATTATTCACATAAAAATACCAGTATATTGAAGATATAAAGGCTATTATATAACTGTGATATGAAATAATTTAAGGGTATTGAGGAAGGAATAAAATAAAAACATTCATTGACGAATGTCACCTCTTCTCCAGGTGTCATCTTTTGGTTTTCACCAATAGACATATTTGGTGGTAATTTAGCACAATGTAATGTAGGATAAAAATATAGATGTATATTTCTCAATCACAAGAGGGGGTGGTTGAATTAAAGGTTTAAAAACATTCATTTGTATCCTTTAGGAAATCTATTTTTAACAATGTTAAACATGATAGATTCACAAACCCACATTAGTAATTAATAATGAAACAAATATTCATAGGATCCAATAATATGGATCCAATAAATAAATAAAAAAAAGATAACATAGGGAAATATATCTACATGAATGTGTCTATAATCATATTTAAATCAGACTATACAAGTATATGAAAGCATAATAAAGTTAAATATTCTTTCATTAACACAATTTAGTGGAATTTAAACATATAATAAAACAGGATAAGTATATGAAAACTTTTAACCTAATGAGAAGGATTTCAAACAAATTTGGATAATTGGACCTTAGATTTTACATTCAAGTAAGTCTATCATATCCACACCAGGGTATTACCTTGTTATAATGATAGGTATTTGTCTTGCTATCCCTACAATCCCTCTATTTCTAAGGTGATCGGCACCTCTGTCTTCCTATCCACAAAAGCCATTACATGATCAGTAAAAATTGTAGTCACATTATTCTTTTTGAAATAATGTTCTTAGTTTAAAAATTTTTATTCACATAATTCCCATAAGATAGGTTTTTGTATAGATTTTTAACAAAAGTTCTCCCTCTAGAATTCTGCAATCTAAAAATCATCATCTATCTCATTGAAATGGGTTGGTATTTATAGGCATGGTTTCTAAGGGGATACATCCTCTTCCAACAAAAATATTTGTCCTTAAATTTCTAAGGGACATTTATACGTGTCACTCAACAAATGGATTGTTAAAAACAGATCGTCTGACATCATTTTCGGTAAGAAGACATGGGAAACATTATCATGTGTAAGAAACCGCAAAACATTATAGTATCTAATTAAATGAGACAACAATTTTTAGGAAATGAGGTAACTATAAGTAAATAATTTAATCAAATTCTTAATAATGTGATAATCAGAATCTAGAATTATTTAAAATGTGATTCTTAAATAAAAGTTAATTGGTGTCTGAATTCTGATGATTTCAAAAACTGATTTTAGGACAAATTAGAGTCTAATTTCATTATAAATGAGAGTCTGATTTCTAGATAAATATGAGTCTAATATTACGGGAAATTAGATTTTTTTAGAAAAAATTTACTATGAATTCAGGAGAAATCGAAGTATGATTTTTTCAGAAATCATATTATGAATCTAGATGAAATCATATTTTCAATTCTATGGAAATCAGATTCCAAAAAACATTAAGATTCTAAGTTAGATAAGGATCTGATTTTTGACTTTAAAAAAAATATGTCTATACATGGTTTGTCAAAACACTAGATAAAACAATGAAAACAATATATATAGATATAAGTATTCTTAGACAATGGAAATTTTCCTTAAGACAAAGTTTATTAGTGGAAGTTAATTTTATATACGAAAATGGGATTGTAATTTTCAAAACATAAAGCAATGAAAAATTCATAAGGGAACTTATTGACTCTACAATTACCCCTTATTGGAAAGCACAAAGAAAATTTTGTAAAATTATATAAGGGATAAACTTTTTATTCTTATAGTTAAAAGTATAATTACCTCCCTTTGAATTTTTGATTCATGGTGTATATGAATAACTACCATTTTGGTTCTGAAATCCATCAGGATTTTATTCATGACATTCTAATAGAAGTAACACTTCCTTAATTAATAATTTCGTCATTAAGTAATCTCACACTTACATAGTCATTAGCTTCCTTTAGATTAATATTATTTTTTATCATTATTTTCTCCCCGTTTGTGATTTTCAAAAAGAAATAGTGGGAAAGAAAAATAATTGTACCTGAAAGGATAATAATATATAGAATAAAATGATGGAAAGAAAAAAATCATTAAGATGGAAAATTTTGTTATAAATAAAATACAACAGATGATCAGATTTTGTGATAAAATATTTCATCCTTTTTTTCTCCTTAGGAATATAATTTATCAAGTTAGCTTTCAGTTTATTCAATTATTTATGATCTTCATTAGAATTCATGATCAACTGATCTTGATCCTGATTCTTCTTTTCATGATCATTGATACATAATTTCTAAGACATAATAATTTCTCATTGCGACATTATCACCTATTATTTCTCTTTGAATTTTCATCTATTTCTTCCCTGAGTTCCCTTTCCCTTATCAAATTCAAATAAACTAAATTGAGATTCTCATTCAGATCTTTATCTTTCTATTTATGGAAATATTTCTCTTACCATAGATTTTATGAAAAACATGTTAAAAGATTATATATGGTTTCATTAGACTTATTAAATTTATTATTAACTGAATTAGTGAAATCATCAATGTATTTAAGAACATCTATCAATAACATAGACCACTTTTTTATCTCTTTACCAGATCTCCTTTAATTATCTTAACTGATGTGAATTTTTTTGAACTCAACTTCATGTTTCCTAAAATTTTCTAGAAGAATATTTTTTGAATATGACTTCTGATTAACTATTTCATGAAGCAACTGACATATTGATTCAGTGCTTTGATATAAAGGAATTCCATTCAAAAGCTTTTTTAAGGACTAAACCACAAAATCTTTTCTTATAGACTGTCAATCCTCAAAGATATATTATTTTGTTAGAGTGGAAACATAATCTTGCTTAACTTATTTCATTTTTAATGTTCCAACAACAACCTTCTTATATTTTTCATCCATATATTTTTTTGGTTATTTAACAACCACTTTCTTACCTTTCTCAACCTTAGATATAGCCTTTTAAAACATTCTAACAATCATTATCAATATCATAAATATGTTCTATTTTATCATCATCAACAAATTCTTTTACATCAAAATTATCACTAACTTCTTTAACAATAACTTGATGAAAAAAAATCATGATTACCACTCTCATCATTTGGAGGATTATCATACTCATCCGGAGCATCATCATTTTTTTTGAAAATAGATTGTCCTTTTAGAATTATCTAGGTGGATTCAGCTTAGGAGTTTTTTATATATTGATTTTCAGAAGGCCTATCATTCTCTTTATATTCTTTTACCATACTTATCACATCATCTATTTGTTCTTCTTATTCTTAATCTTCTTGTTATTCAATTATGGGTTCTAGAATATAAATATATTTCATTCTCTTATCTTGTACCAGAGTATAAGTTGGAACCAATTCTTTAAAGAATGATTCATGTATTGGAACATGATCTAATGCCTTATCAGTATTTAGGATTAGGGATAGAATAATATCAACATTTAAGTTTTTATTTCTCAGCTTATTCTATTTGGATTTCCTCTTATGATCTTAATATCCTTAAATTTTTAATGCCTTATCCTCGGCATTGTATAACCCCAATACTTCATATTCTATCTTCCTTTTCTTCGTGAGCTCTATCCACATAGTAAAAATGTCCTCAGAAAAAGTTTTTTTTCTTCGTCTTATGTGCAGCAGAAACTGATTCTGGTTCTTGTTCTTATTATTTTGGTTTCAACTCATTACATTTTATTTTATAGGAAGTTTTCTTGGATATTTCTCCAAATTCAACATTCATGGTGGCATCTAGATCATCATTAATATGATGTTCAAATAATTATCCTATGTTAACACTAAAACAAATCCTCATCCTTCCCAGGTTATCATCACATAACAATATAATTCTAAAAACATTGGCATTTGAGAAGCAAGTATTTTGAACGATTCTAAGCACACGTCAATTATCATGGACAAGATAGCATGAGACATTATTATTTGAGACTTGATGGCAGCATTCATGAAATCTCAGATGGTTAAAATAATGTACTTGATGAGGTTCAACTTCATTAAATTCATCAAAATGTCCATCAGGAATATATCAAATATTATAAAATAATCATTATCACACTTCTTGAGTAATATAAAACCCTGCAACCAGAGTTCTAAAAATCTATTATTATATGAACTATGATGGATCTTCAATGTCATTAGCCCTTTATGTCCAATGACTCAAAATCCTTAATCTTCTCAAAAGAATCATCCTCTCAGAAAACTTGTGTTAGAATATGATATATTCTCCTTTATAAATAATGTAAATCATACATTCGACCTTGTTTAGGGATAAGGAATATGTCCTTCCGTACATTTCTAATGAAAAAATTTCTCTTCTCACATGTTCATAAAACTGAACTATAACATAGAATTATATAAGAAGATTAGGATATACTAGATCTTGATTCATTTCCTTGGCTAAGAAAATACATTCTCGGCTATTTTTCTTTATAATTTGTGAAATAAAGTAGTCAAACATGATAATGAAATTTGGGTCCACCAACCATTAACTGAATATTAACCAATCATTGAGATCATTGTTGGAGGCCATCGGAGTCTATGACGAAACATTAAGAGACATTAGTATTTGAAGAGAAATGGAAATCATAATGGCACAATTGAAGGATGGTAGATATTCAGAGAAAAATCACTGAGATAACGGATGTGGGACATGAATTTAGGGTCCTATATATATGCTTCACGGTAATAGTTCATATTCATGAATCAATCCAAAATTTGTGATTTGACTTATTTGATCTGATGGTTAATATAAATGTCACATAAGAATGTACATCTTCTTATATTTTATGGTTTTAAGGAAAAATGATTTTTTGGAAATTGAATCTGATACGTTTTTCTTAAAACAAGATTGGAAATGTCAAAAAATTGCAATTATGAGGATATAGTAAAGGAAGTATACCTTTATTATTTCTAAGAACGTTTTCCCAGTATTGATAAGTTCCCCGTTATAAAATCGAGGTTTCAAAAAGTTATATTTGAGAAAGAAATCATTTTTTTTTCTAAATAATATTTTGAATAGAAAATATAAATGAATAAAAGGTACGTACTCACCATATGAAAAGTAGAATCATAATGTTAGGAAATTATTTCTAGAAAAAAGACAATGTGGATGATTACCATAAAACTATCATTCTTAAATTATATTGATTGTATTCAAATCTAACTGAGAGAAAATATTTTTCAAATATTTCTGCACGTTGATCTTGCATACCGATAAATTAAAAAATGATATCTCCTTTATGTGTGTGATCCCAAAGAAATTTATACCTAATGTAAATGCGTTTTTCATGGGAGTGTTGTGTAGGGGTTTTACTTTTGGAAATGTAAATAGTATTATCAAAAATTATTTTTGATTAGTTTAAACTCCTACCATAGTTCGTGAGTGTGTGTCTCATCCACAAAACATGAGTAAATCAACTTCCAACTACTACATATTCTGCACCAGGAGTGGAATGTAGGACTATGTGTTTCTTCATGCATGAACAAGAAACTAATGAATTTATTATGAAATGATACGTTCCATAAAAATTTTTCTATACATTCTATATCCACCAAATACAACATATGAAAATGTTTTTAAAATAAAATAATTTCTTGAAGAATTGATATTTCCAACGTCCATAGTTCTATTAAAACGGGGGAAAAATCATTTCAATAATTTAAAATGATATTATTTTAGATTTTAATCATAAATTTCACATAATCATTCTGAAATTTAAATTCTCGATGACAATCTATTATTTATAAAAAACTTCATATCATACCTCTAAAAGATGTATAATCAACTGGTTTCCCATCTTCATCCAGATCAAGAGTGTTTTAGAAATCGATTGGAGAACATATACATTTAGTTTTGTCATATCCGTATTTCTTAAGATGATCTTTCATATAATTATGTTGAGATATAAAAGATTCTTATGATTTTTTATGAAATATGAAAACCAATAAAAAAAATGTAAACTCACCCATCATACTCAATTAAAACTCAAAATTTATAAGATTCACAAATGAATCAGTTCATTATAGTTGTGTTGATCTGAATATAATGTCATAAAAATAAATATTAACTCAATTTTTTATATCTTTATTTATAAAAAGGTTCGGATCAGTAGTTCCATTAACATAATTGTATGTAGTAAAAATACTATAAATTTATCATACCATCCTCTAGGAAACTATTTAAGTCTTTCTAAATCTTTGTTATGTTTTAAAACACATTCGAGATATTTTTTGTCTTTAAAAATAGGTGTTTCTTCAAAATAAACTTCCTCTTGAACATATTTGTTAATGAAGGCATGACTAACATCCATTTGAAAAATGTTTGAAATTAATGAATTTAGTAAAGGCTAGGAGAACTCGAATAGATTCATACCTGGATACAAGAGATTAAGATTCTTAAGAGCCTATTTCATCTAGTTGAATGTATCTTTTAGCAACCAATCTAACATTATTTATTCTAAAAGATCCCATATTCATCACATCTATTTCTGAGGACCCACATTACACAAATTACAGATGTTTTTAGGTCTTTCATCAAAGTCCCAGAAATTATTCCTTTCAAACTCATTTAGTTCAGCTTGCATATCATTCATACAATCATCATAACATAAAGATTAATCTGTACATTTAGGTTCTAATTGCGAAATAAGTTCTAGATGACATACATCATTTCATAAAGAACAACTAGTCCTTATATTTTGATTTACCACACAAATGATACTATCCCTGGGATGATCTTTATGAAACAACTTATTTGGGTTTTATTAAACATATTAATCTATCTAATGTAGAATATCGTATTAGTTATATACATTAGAAAACATTTCTTTATTATTTTCCTAATTAAAAAATATTATATCAAATGATGATAATCAATTTTTTAAAACATATTCTAGGATGTAGGTTGGGGTTATTGAAATACAAAATAATTGTTTCCATCAAATTTAACATGTACTATTTCATCAACTATATAAGAATTTTTGTTAAAAAATAAATATGACTTAGAGTTAGTGATATAGCCCAGGAAATTTCTTTCACTAAATTTGAGTGAAAATTAATATAAATTAACTTTAGTACACCAGATGAATACTTTGCATCCAAATACATGGAAGTACAAATAATTTGGTTTTCGACCTGTCCAATAATCATATGGAGTTTTATTAAGGAAAGGTATAATTAAATCATGATTTATAAAACAGAAAGCATCAGTAATAGATTATTCCAAAAAAATGTTTGGCAATAGAATATTCAATCAATATTATTCTAGTTATCTCTTTAAGAATTCAGTTTATTATATTAATAACACCATTTTTTTATGAGTTCATGGAGCTATGAAGTTATGACTAATGCATTTATTTCAAAAAAAAGATCCAAATATGGATTTTTATATTTTACCCCATGATCACACTGATTTTTTATCAATGCATTCTTTTTCACATTTTTTACTTTTACTGAAAAAGATTTAAAATAAAAAAGATTCTAAATATTTTTTTATTAAAATATTCCCATGTAAATCTAGAATAATCATCAACTAAAACAAATACAAAGTATTTTTCTCTAAGACTTCTAGTAATTGTTGGACCAAAAAATTACATATACAATGGTTATAATGCAGTAGAATTTGAGACTTCACTAATTAATTTAATTCCTGTCTTATATTTCTTTCCATTTTGACAAAGATCATAGACTTTTGAAGAATCAAATCCAAGATCTGATAGATCCGTAACAAGTATTTTTTTGAATGTTATCAATTTTTCCTAATGATAAAATGTTATAGTTTTCTATGCCAATATATGCTTGATCATATATTTTATTATGGAAAGGTATGTTCTGGATCCTATGGTTATCTAACTTATGTTCATAAACATTCTCATGCCTATGGTGAGAGACAATAATTTTTCCTTCAAATTGTGTACAAGGAATTTATCATTCCTAAAATTCAAAAGGTAACCTTCATCAGATAAATGGATTTTTCTTATAAGGATTTTCTCATTACCCTTAACAAATAAAACATTTGAAACTAATGATTTTTCGAGAATAAAAATATTACATAAAAAGTACATTCATGCATATGTATGGATTACCATCTCCATGAATTGTTTTTTCTATCTATACCATTTATTTTGGATATAAATACATATATAATAATTATATATGATATATCTTTCAATTAAAAAATTATGTAGAATATTTAACCATGATCAAAATGAAATGAAAATAACATTTCAGTCAAAATATTTATAAAAAATGAATCAATTATCACCTAGAATGAAGATTTTAATAAATAATTATCAATAAATAGGTGTTGTTATGTTATATGATTATCATAATTTTCTTATTGGTATTAATATGGGTTTATTATAGAATTATAATACATTTAAATTTATTATATAATATATTGGAGTTCTTATGAATCAAAACAAAAATTATGTCAGGTTTTTATGTTTTAATATATATTTTTCTAGGATTTTTTCTGTTCAAATTGTAATGATTAAAATATTTGACCTATATATAATATATATTATCTATTTTATTCAATATAATTTTTCTATACATATTACAAGTTTTATAATTTCCTACCTTAATTATTTACTGAGGACACTAAAATATTTTATAATGAAAACCATAGTTTATTTCTCTCTTATGTCAAGAATGGTTTTTCTTTTCAATAATTATTTTACTATCAATGTTTAATGAAACGTTATAAAGTTTAACAGTGAATTTAGATATTTATTTGTCCCTTTTTTGACTTCCAATTTTAATTTTTAAATGGAATCATGTGGTATATTTTCAAATGTTGTATTTTTTAAATTTTCATTCAAATTTGAATGAATTCATTATTTTAATGTAAATTACTATAATGAAATTCCCCAAAACCATGATCTCATTTCACATTGATAATAAATTTAATTTTTTACAATGTTATTTTGAAATGATATATTTTCGGTAATATTTGGTAAATTTTTATAATTTAAATAATTTATTTCAAAATGCATAGGTTAATTTCATCATGAAGCGATACAAAGATATCTCATGTTGTTTTTTCATTTGCAAAATCCTTTGATATTTATTTTCATTTATTGTGAATATAGTCAAATGATACCATATATACTACTTTTCATTAGGTTATATTATTATGATAATGAAATGATTAAGAAACCATCTTTCAATTCAATGGTTTCTATTTTTATGTGTTGATAACTCCTTTTTGTGGTCCTATGGAATACATATAAATTCATATGATTATGAAATTGTTAGGGATGTTAAATAAATATAATGAATTGGGTAAATATAAAATTTTCATAAGCTCAATAGGTATATAAGTGGTTATAATAATCTCAATAGAGGGTACAATAGAGGTCATCCGAAGAAATAATATAGTGAATGAGAGGTTATCCCTAGCCAACCATTAGATGAATATCTTCATAGGAAGACTTGAACTAATAATTATATGATTAGTATTATTCAACAATTAATGTCATATTCTTATGAAATGAAACTATTTCAATGTTATTCATTTGTGTCTTATGTTATTTTGTTCATTAAAAATTCACATCTTATGAATATATCAGCATTATGCTTTGACTCATGATTATGATCAATGGGTTAAATGATATAATTTTCAAATTTAATTCTCATTCTCTCTTAAACTTTTGATTATGTAATTCTTATGAATGATCATTGTTAAATATACCCATTATTTATCAATTTATAGAACTATATCCTCTTGTTATAATTTTTTATTCTCCAAAGTAAATGAAGAATGATTTTATGTTCGACATGTTAGAGAAGGGATGTATTTTTGAAGTGCTTAATGAGGGGTTATACAGGCCCATTATATACCATTTATTTATGTATCCATGGCACAATAGATACTTAAATGTTATTGTTCATGTGTGCATTATAATAATATGTAGAAAATATTCTTCTATTAAAATGTAACTTGTTTTTACAAAATGTTTTGAATACATAATTTGTTATTAGATATAGGTATAATAAATTAGGGGGAAGTGGATGGGAAAATTTTACTGATAAACCATAGGAAAATGCTATGTATATGGGAGAATCCTATGTTATAGTAATTAAAGGAGTGTGGTTACAAAGGAAAATGTATCCCTCTATGAGTATAAGAATGTTGATACAACTATGTAAGAGTTGGACCATGTGGTAAAACCTATAATTGGATGGATTTGGTATTAACTCAATCATCACCAGTGTATGATGAGTTTCCCAAATATTAAACATTTATCTAGACACTCCTGTGGGATATTCATTGGATAATTTATGTTTTATTAATAATAAAGTACTAATTATTTAAATAGATTTTGCCAAAATATACCATATATTAAACTGATGGTTTAAAAGATTTAAAATATGGTATCATGGTTTATAGACCCTATAAATATTTTTTCATAAATATATGGTTTCCCAGAATTATTATTCTTGTTAATAAAATGGTTTTTTTGTAAATGGATTGAACTATATGGAACATTGTTAACACTAAATATTATGGATAATGATACCATTTGACTCTGTTCAAACGGTCTATTATATAATCTATAATGAAAAAAATTATTGATATTATTATAAAACATTCTGATGTTATGAATCATGTTGTGATTCAAAATGGAAAAATGAGGGAATAATATACTATTGATTTCCTCAGGAGGAACCATCGACATTTATTTAGTGGGTCCACTAATCTATTAAATGATGAGTAATAGATTTAAACCATTGAAAGGATATATATCATTCTCATGTCATCATTGAATTAAAATATTTCATAACCATTTATCAATTTGATGGAAAATATGGTCTATGGTCATGTATTATAATAAATATGAGGAAAAAAAATGAAATTGAATAATTTGAATAACATAAATTTAAGAGGTTATTTTTCATTATTTAATTCTTAGTATTTTTTTACATAAAATAGGAAAATAATTACTTGTTATTCAATAAAATTATAATGAATGAATTGTTAGCTTTAAGGAATATTTCACTAGGATTTTTATGAATGGGTCTATTTTTATTACTGAACCAAAAAAGTAATAATGATTGATTCTTAAATGCATAAAACCTATTATGTAATGGTAGGTAGTCATTGAATATTTCTTCACCAATGAATAAATAATTAAATGAGTAATTTATGTAGAAAAATATGTTAGTTTTATTCAAAAAATCATATAGTTTTAATATGAAATTAAATATGGACTTGAAATGAAATTACAACAATAAAAACCAAAAGGGTAGAGGTGATTATTCCTTTATACTCAAAGTGTGGATAAAATCAATGTTGATATTTTCTTTAGAGGACTTTTACATTAATTATGTTTGTAAATTATGGATATAGGTGAAATTAATTATAATGGAGTGTGAATGGGTAATGTAATGATATGGATGTTTTGAGAGATATATCAAATTAACCACTCACACTCTAGTGTTACAAGACCCAATAGTATGAATATTAGTGAAACTAGATCACAGTTCCAATGGATAACAATGTTTATCAAATTCAATGGCCTATTAATCAAAAAGAAAATGGGAAATCAATATTACCACTATTACAAAATTTATGCATGTTAATAATTTGGTGGAAGTAATATTTACCATCTACTATAGAACCAATAATATCATATTAGATTGTGGTTATACCCACTTTATTATTGTTGAATAATTTTCTACAGGAATCACATTACTGAGAAAATGATTATATATTGATATTTTAGTAAAAATAATAATGGTATAGAAACAACATATCAATTATATAATTCTTCATTGATTGAATTTTGAGGTAATATTATTCATGAAAATATAATTATTCTGCCTCATGTTTTAGTTGATGTGAATTTTTTTAGCGATTGGATCTATTTATAGATACCATAATAATTATAGAAAATTCGATGAATAATTTGATATTCTAAGACTAAAGTGATCATTTATTAGTGTGATGGTAAATATGAAATTCCAATTGATATTTCATACATTTTATGTGCCTCGATTCCTACTCAATGGGGGTAATTTTCATAGATGGATGGGGTAAAACCTAACACCGAATATATTCATATTTTATAATATTTTTTTAATAACTTCCAAGAATATTTTACCAGTCTTTTGCTGAATAATGATGTTGAGGATTCAATATAACTCATACTCGGTGTAACACCGATTTGAAGGACTATATATATAGTTTAACCAATTATATTATATGAATTCAAGAAATTACTCATGGAGAATCTTGATGATGGATTCATTAACACATGTTCATATTTAGGGGATAACATTTTATTATTATTATTAATGATGTATCATTATGACTTTACATGGATTTTATGAAACGTAATAAGCTCATGATCAAGATTAAGTATCCTCCACCCTGTATTGATCATTTATTCATTTAGTTATGAGGAACCCAATATTTTTCAATGATTTATATTCAATATAGATACTATTATTTAATTGTATAAGGTGCATATTAACCCAATAAATCCACCCATAATAGTTATGGACACTAAAAATTTATAGTGGGGAACTTTGGTATTACTAATTCCCCAACTATAATCATATAATTACAAAATTGTTTAATTAATTATTACATTGATCTATTTAACATGGTATTTATAAAGAATATTCTTATATATACCAAGAGTAAATAAGAGAATGCAGATGATTTAAAGATTTTACTAAACACCCTTAGGAAGGAGAATATATATAAAATATTTACCATGTTGGAATTTTGGATACAAAAAGTTTCATTTTTGTGCCAAAAATTCTGTGAGATTGTATATCAGTGGAACCATCAAATAAATATATTTTTATACAATGAAAAATACTGACCACTATTTATGAGACCCATATTTATCATGGATATGTTGGAAATTATGAATTTATTTTAAATTATATCTTACACCTATATAGTTCACTCACCCATTTGTATTGAATGAAACGAAATTTTTCACTATGATGAAGGAGAAAAAATCTCATAGTCCTTAAGAGAGTGTTAGTATGGGAACCATTTCTCAATGAAACATTTAGTCTATTAGGGTTTTTTATTTATAGTGTAACACTTATGTAGGAGCCATGATGTGTTCGTCTGCAGAATTTTATTGATATAGATTATTCCTCACATTAATATATTATACAAGAGAAAAATTACTGAACATAATATTTGGAGTTATTAGTGGTAATATATTATTTTAAGGTATAAAATAAGTGTTTTTTAAATTATTTTCCACCTATATTGATTCTAAATAATTAAATTGTGTATTCACTAATAAATATTTGTACATTATCTAGAGAATATGGTTTGACTTGTTTAATAATTATGACTTCACAATTCATTACCACCCTATGATGGTGAAAAAGGTGTGTGAATATTTGAGTTAAAATGATCATGATGACATACTCAAATGTGGATTAAAAAAATTCAATTTTTTAGGTATTTAAAAAATATGAAACATGAATTATTGAAATAATGGATGAAATATTATATTTACCATGTGAGTTTTATAGAATATATTAATGTGATTTTTAATGAAGAAGAAAAACAGGAAGAAAATGTATAAACACAATTGATAAATGATACATTGAAAATACCAAAATGTGAAGAAATGATAATGTTACGTAAAAGTGCAAGAGCCTCATAAATATAAGAATCTAAGAAAAATATCTTCAAATAAAATCATATCTCATCACTATCTTTTCATAATATATGTATAATTAATTATAGAGATCTAAAAGTTATTTTTTAGTAGAAATATTAATGGTTGATATTTTGTTGGATTTTTCAAGGTGTTAGGTAAGCCCCCAAGTTATGTTTGAGCGATACAATTATAAGGTGATGTTACATGTTTTATATATAATATAATATAAATATTAACCCATCACTATGAGTTTCTTCCTCAGGATCCTAGAACATTTAAATCCCATAATACTATATGAGTTATAGTTAATCACCATATAAAGTCGTCACAATTAATTGGTAAAAGAGAATATTTATCGCTCAACCAGCATTCCCCAATATACAATATGGAAGTGTTAAGATTATATGTATCACCACAGTATATTATATCTAATACAGATATAAGGCCGTATTATATGTTCTGAGGAATCCTTTATCAATCTATGAAAAAAGAGATTTTTTATTATTAATTCATATGAGACTGAGATAAATAGACTTTATGAGATAATAATTCAAAAAATATTAGATATGTTGAGATCTTCATCACTGGTTTCAATATTGGTTGGAAATGACACTGTCTTATTGTCAAATCTCTTATAATAATATCATTCACGTGAGTTTTAAGATGACTTCTTTTGACTAACTATGCATAAAGATGTGTGGAACTCATATATTATTGTAGGAATATGGAGTATGAAATATATTTACACTTGGGATATTAGAGTAAATTTCAGAGTAAACTAGATTTTTTGTATCATATCATGTAATCATAGATTCAAAAACAAATTAAGCATACAATCCTTCAAAATATCATAAATTTGATTTCTGTGAGACGGTATGTCTATGAATATATATATATATATATATATATAGGGAATTCATGAGATTTGGTAATAAGGGATTGAAAATACCTATATATATATCTATACTTTCAATATTCTAGGTCATTTAGGGACGGTATATAATCATGTGGTTCATTAAGCAAACACCTTTCATGTTCTAGACATGTTCTATGTATGTATTTTAATGAAGTACATTGTTTATCCTTCAAATATAAAGAACTAATAGATTGTACCAGTAATGTAAGATCATTCTCATGATGGTCATAAATTATATATATTGTACAATAGATATAATTTTCTATAATGTGACACTACTCAACTACATAATGTTCTTGTGAGGAATTAGTAATTCAAGGAAGTGACATAGGAACACGAGGAAGTTATAAATATAATATAAACTCATTATTTTGTACTAGAGTGTATAAATTTAATGGGGAAAATCAATTATAAAGGGGGAATAATAAAACATCACAATATTATATATGTATTTCCATTGAAATAAACATGTGTTATATGATATCTTTCCTTACGTTCAACTTAGAGTCTAAAACAACAGTAATATACAATACAATTATGAATAAGAAATTAAATTAGTCAGTAGTAATAGTTATGGACACATTATGAAAAAAAAATTTTAATTTTTTAAGTAAATAAATTTTATTTTTTAAATGGTAATAACAACGTACACAATTTTCAGTAACTACTATTTATACGAAAAAGTTATTTTTTCATGAAAATTAGTTTTTATTAAATTTTTTGCAAAAAAATTAAATTTCATTTCTAAAATTTTAAGAAATGTTACTAGAGGAAATTATAATCATATTAGAAATTATATTTCAATATCATCTTAAGATAATTTTTTTAGGATTTTTCTTGAAATATTAATTTTTCAGGGATTTGTTAAAATACATATATTGGTAAAATTATCGTTTCATTTCATAAAATTAAATAATTTAAAATTATATTTATGCTTTAGAATTTCAAATTTATGAAACTTAGTTTATCATTTATTATATATAATCTTATTTATAATATAGGAATTATAATTAAATTTTATTTTTGTATAAAATTGTTTTTGTGTTTAAAAATAAATGTCTCGGAAAACTGTTTTTATATAAGAAATAAGTATTTATATTGTTTAATTAATTTAATATTTAGGTATTTATTTTTCAACTAAATTTATATATTATATAATAAATAAAATTACTTATCATTTACTTTTGGATTTTTACTAGGATAAGAGGGGATGAAATTTTAGTTTTATACATAATAATGATTTTTTATAAGTAAATCTTCCTTACATTATACAGTTATGTAAAAAATACAATTATTATATTTATAGAATGGTATTCAGATATAATGGATTAAATATTTTGAATCATCATAATTAATATAACATAATAGTTCAATGTAATTATTTTATCATAATTAATAGTGTAAAATAGTAAAATTTTGATTCATGGGTTAAGGTTAAAATATCTTTACCAGGGGGTTTTATACCAAGAGAAGAGTGTAGGAATGCCACCTATATATTACTAATTATTATTGGATTAAGATTAATAAAAAAATAAATTATACTACATTCTAAATTATGGTCATTTTCATTAACCATCACATGAAAATGACCTTATATTATTTAAATATTTTGTGTAACTCAATGTCTGTCCCTCCCATCACATATAAAAGGTAACCACTTCTAATAAACTATTCACACAATTGAATCCTTAGATTTAATAAAATACTTTATAAAAAATATAACGTATTCCATATGGTTATCCTTAACCTCCTTTTATACTCTAAAGGCAAATATTTTATGTATTGAGGTACAAGATAAATGTGGTCTCTCAAAAAAGAGGTATAATTCATAACTATGCTCTTTAAATTTTATTTTTTATGTAATCTCCCCTTTAAATATTGTATAAATAAATTTATTATGAATAAAATATTATGAAGATATATCTATTTTAAAATTTAAATTTAAAAATCATTGACCACATTGACTTTACCTAAATGTAAATGGAAGAATAACTCTAGCTTATGTGTGGAATACCCCCTCCACATTAAGATATGATTCATTTTCCATCACTATATTCAATGGTGTGTAATAAAATAACAACATAATTAATCTATATAATATATATAATTTAATTGTGACACATTATTTGTAATTTATTATTTATATTTCTTTATTTTTTTCTTATAAAATGAAAATAGCTTTCACATGTATGTAAGGATTATCGTCTCCATGAATAGTGTAACTTATTTTCCTATCTTGAAATTTTATGGATTATTCTGAGTAGCTATCAAATTCAGATATATAATTTTTATATAATGATATTTATTTTCTATAAAATGTATCCATGATCAATATTCACATGCCATAAAAGAAGAATTAAAATGTTAATATAAAATGAAACAGTTATCCCTCAAAATAATGATTTTAATAAATAATTATGAATATATGGTTGGATAAATGTTATAATTGGAAAAAATAATAAGTTATATTTTTTAATATGGTCAGTTGATATAATTATAATAAATTAAAATATATTATACATGAGGATAGGGAACATATGAGGGAAAAAAATATAGTTTTGGGTTTTACGTTACAATCTCAATTTTATAGTGATTTTTGTGAATAAAATTACAATGAGTATATTATGTGATCATGGTCTCCAAAATCGTAAAGAATTTTTTTTTGTATTTTTAGTTTTAGATATCTAATTTATTTCTTTAATGTTTCACTATTTATTTACACAGGATACAAAAAATTTATAGAAACTGCTATTATTTCACTTTTCAGCTAGTAGATTTTTTCTTTCATTACAATATATTATTTAAAAAAATTTCAAAATTACATTCACCATTCGATAATTGATTTAAATATTAATTCATTCCTATTTTTTATTTTCATTAATTTTTAGAGGATTAATAGTATTATCACATTCTAAAGGATGTATATTTGGATTTTTACAAAAAAATCAATAAAATAATGATTTCAGCATACACTACATAATCAACCTTCCCCACTATCACGACCAATCAATGATTTGAATAATAATTTAATTTTTTTGTGGTTTATTTCAATGAAATCATCATTCTTCATATTTTTCAAATTTTTTAATTTAATTAAGTTATTTAAAATTAAAAACTGTATTTTCCTCATGAAATGTTTCAGGCATTATTTAATGGTATTTCTTCTTTAACAACACCCTCTGATGTTGATTATTATTGAAAAATAATTTGAGAAATGTTAAAATATATATTCTTTGTTAAGATATAATGTTATTATGAATAAAAAATATTGATGAAACCCTTTTTCCATGGTTTAATTTTGGATGTAATGATTTATGTTTTTCTAATGTTGTATCATAAATATGAATGTATTATGATTATGTTACTAGTGGTTCAGTTATGTATATCCATATAATTGGGTAAATATTGATGTCTTTTAATCAATAAGGGAAATAAGAGGTTATACCAGTATGTAAATTGTGTACATAAGAGGTTTCCTTGATCCTGATGTGTAATACCCTAAACCCTATTATCATAGGTAAACACAAAATCCAAATCTATCACAGAATGAAAATTCTAAAAATCCTTTACTAATTTTTTAATATAAATTATAAAATTATTAATATCATATTTTTGTGTTAATATAAAATCATTATTTATATATATATATTTTTTATTATCTTATCTTATGATACTTTTTGGATTTTCCATGAAAACATTTATTTTTACTTAAATAGTGAAATTTATCGTTTAAAATCACAATATTACTTTTATGAAAATAGAATTATATATGTACGGATTATAGTATTTTGAAACCATTTTATTGAAAATTATATTTATCATATAGTTTATATTAATGATTTTAATTTAATAATTATTTTTTCTTGAAACCTATAAATGATATTATATTATTCATTTATTATTTTTATCAATAATTTTTTAACATATCAAAAATTGTACATATTAAAATTCATATATACCAAATTTATAAATTAAATCCTAAAAATGGATTTTAAAATTATATTTTTTAGGCCCATGTTATCTAATAGGAACCACATTATTTTTTCCATAAATATTAAGTTACATTAAGTAATAAAATCATACTTCGGTGAAAAAATTAAATGGTACAAGAAATAAATAAAGGGAAAAGGGTTTTGAAACATCATAAAATAATGTCTCCAATTGACTGTTTTCTGTATTTATATTTATAGATCACCCCAACTAAATTATTTCTTTTTTTTATCCACATGTATTTCATAACATGGATTCCCTTTATGTTAAGTTGATATGTTTTAAATAATACCATTTTCCTGAATTAAAAAACTGGCCACTAACCACACTATCATTGAAGCTATAATAATTAGTTTCCTGGATAAAATATTTCATATTCAATTCCACCATAATAATATTTTACTATAATAATATTTTAATGATAATTTATCATATGGATCTATTCTCTTTCCCCGAATCACCTACGAGAAACCAAAATATCTCAACATAAGTTCAATCTTATTTCTATTTTTTCCATTTATCATTCCATTTAAAAATTATTATTATATTATTATTATTATTAATTCAATATTTATTGCATTAAAAAGCTATACATAGTGGGTAATTATACAATATCCATATTTCCACATTCACATAATTAAAAAAACTGCATTCATGCATTATGGGTATTGCTGCATCCACTACAGAACATGTTTTTACTTCTCCATCTTAAATGGATGGATATAGGGAAGGAATTCAACTATGAATATTATATATTTTTATTTCATTATGTTATTTATATGATAAAATTGAAAACATATTAATTATTTGATCAACATATGATCAATGTTAACTTAATCATTTAACATATGTTCACTAAGAGGATAACCATTATTAAAAAGTTATAATGTATTCATATGCATTATTTATTCATTTAGGTAATTAAAATTATAATATATGAGAGTAATTAAATCAAAAAATGATCAATATAGTTTTGGAATCACTATAGTATAATAAAAACATCTAATAATCATTCATTGAGTCATTCTATGTTAATGTTTGGGTCGATTAAACAACCCACTTAAAAAATAAAATGAATTTAAATCATAATAGAACATATAAACATAATTATAGGTATAATATTAAAAACATGTTTAAATAATGGATTTTTTGGATATGGTTTATTAGTGTTTAACTTATTAGTTAGGAAAACACCCATGGAGGGACAATAATCACTAAAACATGTTTCATATGGATTTTATATTCAATGATAAAGACTCAAAAACTAATGAATGAAATTTAAAACAAAAAATTATTATTAATATTATTACATAAAAGTAAATTTAATGAGTTCATAATGATAAAAATGGGATGAAGAATGATTAATGACCCAATAGTTTTTGAACTATTACATATGATCAAAACTATAAACACATGATGTAGAAAATAAGTAAAATTCATATAGAGAATTAATATTTATGAAGAGTATAGATGAAAACATATTTAATTAAGGTCATAAATTATGTGATAAATATATGTATGTCTATTATACATGAGTTTATAGTACGGTTGTTGAATTTATGAAAATATGTAATGGTTTTCTTTATAAAATAACTCTATCTGAGATAAACCCTCCCCTTAAGTACCCAATTTAACCCATATGCACAATTTCAAAAACCAATTTAAATTTGTTGAAAATTATTCAAAACAATTTAACAATATATTTTCTACGAACAAGAGAAAGACAATTTCTCATTTAAGAGCATTTTTTAACACAAAAAAATCATTCTGATTTAATAAATCAGTTTAAAACATAACAGAAGGTGTTTTATAATAACTAGATATAGATGGAACTACCAGCCTCAATTCTCTGTTCGCACATGCCCACAACAGAATCCATGAACACTGACATCTGATGATGATTACTAAGGCCCTCTACGACGAATGTCCTTCACACCATGACTAATTATGGAAAATCACCTAGAATGAGATCTAACAATGGATCTAGGAGAAGACAACAAGTATCATTCATCATATATCAACAGATACAATAATTATATGTTAGGGAGCTAGCACAATCAACAAGAATGAATAAACAAAAAAGAACACTTACCCAGAGAGATGCTTCGAAGACACAACAAATATCAAAAGATGATCAGATCAATCTGGAAGGATATTAATCTGTAAAAATCACCAATGAAGAGGTTGGGATTGAGAGAAATTTATTCTAGAAATAAATTAACATGAAATACTATTCAACACATGACATAGACCTAGGCGCGGTATTGGTCACTCGGTGTAGTCCAGGCTAGATACGTTATACAAAAAACACATCTTTTGTGGTTAAAAATATGTCATTTAAACCATACATGAAATATAAACACAATTCATTATGAAAAATTATTAACATCATGATCTCCCCACTGATGACTTGTACACATCTTCTAGTACACAATATGTCCCTTAGTTACATGATGTGTACCTACTCTACTGCCTGCAGAAAATCAAAAAAATGGATTCTATGGACTATGAAACGAAATGGATCGTTGAGAGAGGAAAACACATAACAAATCAAGGTAACATGATGTTACAAACTCCGCACAATAATGAAATTATATACCTGGGTTTTAATCTGGAAGATGTAAATCTTGGAAAAACGTGAGGGCACTACTCCCTCATCAATGATTCCCATTCCCAATTCCTATGATAATCTGATCCTTGCTACCATAGAACTCTGACCAATGGACTAGATTTCCCATGAATGACTATCATATAAGATTCAATGATTTCAACTTGTTTATCCAATATAGAATAATCTTGATATATATCAATTTCTTAAAATAATATAATGTGAGTAGGATTGGGGTGATACGTCTTAACCTAGGATCCCTATCTGATGTAATGGAAGAATAAATCCCTTGTAACCTCATGATCTCCTACATTTACATCATAACTAGATCTCTGACATTAGTGGTTTTCTTAATCAGAATGATATGATAAGACCTCGTCAACTGATCAACAACCAACTAGATATATTTTTTTCCTTGGGGTGTAGTTGTAAACCCAACACCAATGTCCATGGATACCTCATCCCTTTTCAAAACCAGCACTAGAAGAGGCTGAAGTAAACCAAAGGTTTTCAAATTCCATTCATTTATCTGTTGGTCGGTATTATAGCGGGACACATAATCTGCAATGTCACAATTCATACCCAGCCACCAGAATGTTATTATCATGTCATAATACAACATCATAGTTCCTGGATGAATGAAACATTAATATATATGAACATAAAACAATACATTACTTATCACAGATATTGGGAAAACAAATCACATCTTGAAGTGATGTATTCCATCTAGAGAAACTTACATACAAGAAATTGTTACCCACCATAATGGATTTCTCTGGTCTTTTGAAACACTGTCTCCTGAAAATTACATTGAAAATTAAACAAAAGAATATGTTATTGTAATAGAGAACTAGTTAAAACCATACCGAAAAAATCCCATTAGTGGTCCAAGTGCAACTGAGACCCATAATATTCCACTCCTCATTTGATTCTGAAAAATGAATATAATGGTACCTTCCAGTTATGATCATTGTTAAATACATTCCCTTTCCTCGAGGTGTAAGAGATGTCGATGACAAATTTATAAAGGTATTATATGCACCATATATCTCTTAGATTCATGTTTTTATAGGAAAATATAGATCTCTAAATCTTATGATCACATAATTGTATGATCTTCTCCCAAAAAAGATAGTGATGCTATCAATTGTGTGCATGCATAACCCAAAAACGTATTAAATCCTGAATGGGGTAGTTTTTCTCATGCTGTTAGAGTTGAAGAGAGTCGTAAGATATCACATGATCATTGTGCATCATAAAACATCTTAAACTAGCACCAGATAAACCATAAAATACAAAACTCCTTTAACAACCCAAGCTTCCATGGTACATTTCCCTTTGAATAATGCAGTAGCTTTCATTGTACAAAACTTAGAGTTTTAACACACCACAACCAAAGAAACTATTCATTATTAATAGTAAGAACCACTTTATAGAATATTATAAATTTTAATTTTCAAAATGGACGTCATTTTTGAATTCGGAATATCAAAATTATCTTTGGGTGATTTTTTGGTATTTTTCAGAGAACATTTAATTTTTGATGAATAGGGAAAAACACTACGTTATTGATTAAATAATTTTTTTTATTTTTATAAATAGTTATTTTTTTTAAATTATTTTTTTTCTAAATATATTCAAAATACTTATATATGTTCAATTTAATTCATTGGAGTGGATTTATAATAATTTAAGATATATAAAATTTTATTGAACTTTTTAACGTCTTTTACCCACCTTCTGGGAGCATTTACAATTTGGAAGAAAACATAATTTTACCACAACTGTGAGTTGAATTTCAAAACATTGAGAGACATGGTTTATATCAGTATTTAAAATGTGGTTCAATAATATGAAAATAATTTTTGGTGATTAGAAACTTTTGACTTTTATTTACAACAGTTAAAAGTAAATATGATAATTATGTGTAAAAATGATATCATAATTACCATTAAAATGTACTCATTATATTAGTTAAGTGTATTTCAAAAAAACAACCTTAAGAATAAAATATGATATTTTGGTATACTTTTATTAGATTTTTACATTTATTATTATTTTATTTAAAGATGAGTTAAAAGTGTTAAATTCAATGTTTAATAAATAATCTATTTCTAAAACAGTGATATAAATAAGATCATTTGACTACAAATAATCATTAAAAGGGTAAATGTATTTTATACATAATAGAATATTATTTAAAAATTTTAGACATTAAATAATTTAATTTATTTATGACATAATGAATATGTAGTAATTACATTATTAATGAAATATTAAAATATTAGATATTATAAAAGTCCAATTTAATGATATTTGAGACATTTGAAAAACTCAATAAATATTCCAGGATAATATGACATTTTAGGGTTGATTAACTAATTTTTTTGATGTAATCATTCTGTTATGATTTTCACAAAAATGAAATACTAAATAATGTCAAAATTGACACAATTGAGTTTTTAAAAAACAAATATTATATTATTAGTCGATATAATTTTCATAAAAACCTAATAATTGGCGACAAGTATTAAATAAGGTTATATATAATAATAATGAACCATATGGGGGTTTTATCACTTGTTATAGTATGTTTATTAACCATATAATATTAAAGTATAAAGTGACTTATTAAATGTCTGTAACACCCGAGACTTTTATGTTATATAAATCATCAAAGGAATCTTTTTCTACACAACACTTGCTTGGCTTGCTTTACACGCAATCGCGACCTTCCTCGATAGCTTGCGTCGTACGCAATACCGAGTTTCACTAAACAACAATATGCTATTAAAACTAGCCGTTATGAATAGTAATAACCATTTTTTGAAAATTTATAAATTTTATTTTTCAAAATGGACTTCATTTTTGGACTCAGAATATCGAAATTAGCCTAGGGTTAAATTTTGGTATTTTTCTGAAAACTTTCAATTTTTGATGAATAGTGAAACCACTAAGTGGTAGGTTAAAAATTGAATTTTGCATAAAACATAATTTTACCGCTTCTGTGAATGGAATTTCAAAAATCCGAGAGACACGGTTAATATCAAGGACTAAAATGTGGTTCAATGAGATGAAAATAATTTTTTGGTGAATAGTAACTTTTTACTATTTTTACCGCGGTTAATAGTAAATAGGGTAACTAAGGGTAAATATGCTATTAATATTACCCTAACACATGTCCTAATTCTATTGGACAAGTGTAATTCGACCAAAAACAAACTTAGGAATAAAATATGACCATTTAGGCCCACTTGGATTAGATTAGGACATTTATTACTAATTTTTTTAAAGAAGGGTTAAAATAGTTAAAATCAAAGTTTAATAAGTAAATCATTTTTAATATAGGGTTATACATAAGATAAATTCGATTGTAAATATTAATTAGAAAGATAAAACGATTTCCTACATGATGGTATTTTATTTGTAATTTTTAGACATCAAATAATTTAATTTATTTATGACACAAAGATGATGCAGTAATTATCATATTAATGAAATATTGACAAAATTGATAATATAAATACCAAAATAAATGTAATTTGAGACTTTTTATGAATTACACTAATTTTCTAGGTTACTATGATATATTATTGTTGATTTAATCAACTTTGTTCGAACATATAATTCTGTTATGACTTTCACAAAAATCATATATCAAATAGTGTCAAAATTGACACAAAATAGTTTTTAAATCAAATATTATATTATTAATTGTTATTTTATTCCTAAAAATCTAAGGTTCGGCCAAATGACTTAGATAAGGATATATATATTAATAATAAACAATTTGGGGTTCGTTTGGCATGCTATAGAAAGTTTATTAACCATATAGTGAAAGAAAACAAAAAGACACGGTAAAAGTTAAATTAATTAACTTAGAGTTAAATCTAATTGATAAGGTTAAAATAATACCCTAAACTTGTCTAAATCCTATTGGTTGATAGGATTTCTACCCTTCCCCACTTTATCTTCGAAATAAGACCCTTTGGAACCATTATAAACCGATTTTGACTTTAATATAAAATAATATTTTGAGATATTCCTAAGGTGCCCCTCTCCTCCCTTATAAAAGGGCACCTCCTCCCCCTCCTCCTCACACCAATTTGAGCACTCAAGCTCGGCCAACCCCTGCCATTTTCCCTTCTCCACTTCCGTAGAATAATCCTAGAGGTCCTGGTCTTCTCCAAAGACCAATCTTAGTTCCTTAAGTGGAGGATTCAAAAAGGTGTTCCAAAGAAGAGGTAATATCCATTACCGATCTTTTCAATTTCTTTCTTCTTCAACTTCTTATTCTTTAGTTGTTTCATGATAAAGTAATAACATCAGTATTACTTACATACTGATATGTTATTATAAATATGAAACAACCCTAATTCACCTTCTATCCATCCTACGGAAAAATGAAGTCACCGCGCGTGCGTACGTACGGAATACCGTCTCCACGCCGTGGTGTAATCTATTTTCCACCATCACCTTACAAGGTTGGGTATAATGGTGTAATCAGTAACTATATATGATTATTATTAAGTAATATTGATACTGAAATAATATATATATATACTCCAATACAATTCCACGATCATAGGAACGATATCATCACTCGTGCGTACGTACGGAATACCGTCTCCACGATGTGATGCGACTCGTTCTACATGATCTTCATTTCATAATGATTATATAAATGAATTGAATGAATTAATATGGTATATACTACACTAATACCATTCTGGAAATGAATTATCTATAACCTAAAGATAAGAATAAGAATTTATTTGACAAAACACGCATAAGAACAAAAAGTTATAAAGACCCGAGTAACAAGTAACAATGAAATATTACTAACAAGAAGCTAATAATATGACCATATATGATCTCATATCAATATGTATGATTCTGGAATAAGTCAATAACATTATTTAAACCATTATACAGGAGCTTCGGACACGAACAAAGCAAATCGGACCTAAGGTAAGGGAAATATCACAATCTCATTTTTATCCGAGATTGTTTATTCGTAAGTATTTACTGGGGTGTATTTTATCATCCACATCCATGTTCCCTCAATATGTAATATTGTTTCCATCCACTTGAAATAGTTTAAATCCAATTTTACCCTTAGGTGAGTTTTTAGTAAAGAATATGAAAGGAATCTTTTGTCGTTTTTCCGTACGAGGTACTTTTTGACTTTTCCGACAAAAGTACAAAGAATGTTTTTTTTAACTTATACGGCATGAATGGATTTTTAAAACATTACTTCAAAGAAGCTTCCTTTACAAGTTTTCAAGTTTATTTTTTATCAACTTCTTTTATTTTAAATTTGTATGACATGTTATGAAAGGAAAAATGTTTTTGAAGAAGAAAGGATATTTTCCTCAAGAATTCAATTCAAGTGTTTTATCAAAATTATTTTCCATCTAAGATAATAAAGGGTTCTGTTTCTATCCATATTTTTACATTGGTTTGACTATGTTGTGATGGAATTATGTTTATGAATTCCTTTATCATATATGAATTGATTTATGATGTCATGATGTTTCAAGAATCCCATTTTTGTTATATGTGTTATGCGATTATGTATGTTTTATGATTATGTGGCACACATAAGAAAGGATTCATTATAATATGGGTGGGACCTATATCTCCCTCCAATGCATTGGGTAATGATTTTATATCTCATGAGATAGACATGGCTGGAACGGAAGGTTATTTCGGTTCAGTGATACAGGACTGAAACGAGGAGTGAACTCGGTTCAGAAAGGGACTTTGTCCACTAAGATAGTCTTGGCAATGAGTCATGACTAACAAGAAATGATTTTCCATGATTATGTGTGCATGCCACAAAGATTCAAGTTTTATGTTATGATTATGGGGATCTCATTTTCACTTCTATGATATATTCCATGTTAAGATATTATGATCTCTTTTGCAGGTTTTAATTTTCAAAAAGATATGATATGATTTTTATTTCCTTTATTTTCCCTTGCTGAGCATTTGAGCTCACCCTTTTATGTTTTCTTTTCCCCAGGCCAGGAAGATGGATATTAAGTTGAATATGCTAAAAGGGACCCTAGATATGATGAAATAAATGGGAGACACTGTAGAAGATTTATGAACCAGTTGTTTATGTTTCCCAGTTTCTAAAGACACTATACCTATACGGTCCTTTGTGGTTTTGTCATATGTTGTAATAAGTGTGATTCAATTTTGAAGTATTAAAAATGTATGTAAAGTATGGGTCATTATAGTTGGTATCAGAGGAAAGGTATAGTCAACCTTTGGAAACTAGGATGTGAAAGCCTTAGTAAGAACCCTAAGGATAAGTCTAAGCATAGAACACAATCTTAGTGTTTTAGAAATGGCCTTGAATAACCTAGGATAAGACCTTAAGCATGAAAATGTTATTCTTGAATTATGTGGTTTCCTATTATAATTAGTGTTGCTCACACTATTCTTCTTGGTTTTAGTCAATGGCTGGAACCTGAAGGAACCGTGTTAATGCGGAATGCGATGGGCAATGCAATGATTGTCCCCCTGAGCAACCAAACGATATGGGAGCTGGAATGCAAAATCTTGTAGCCATGCTCACACAACTTTCTCAAGCTATGAATCATGCATGATTTCCAAACGAACAAAGGAGGGAGCAACATTCTGTTGAATCCTTCATGAGGCAGCGTCCACCATCTTTAAACGGGTCTACTGATCCATTAGTTGCTGAACAATGGATTAGTACTACTGAAAAGATATTTTCAGTTCTTCAATGTTCTGAGCATGATAAAGTCATCCTAGCAGTGTATCGTTTGGAAGGAGATGCGGATCAATGGTGGAATCTTGTTAAGAATACGAGGCAAAGGGATGAAATTGAGTCTATGGAATGGGACGAGTTCAAGAACTTATTTTTCAATAAGTACTTCCCTCGTATTCTCCGAACAAAGATGGAGAAAGAGTTCCATGAACTGAAGCAAAGGGATGATGAATCTGTTAGTACCTATGAAGCAAATTTTACCAGACTTGCAAGGTACGCTTCTGGTATTATTATCCAACCTGAGAGTAAGATCGATCGATTCTTTAGTGGCTTAAAACCAAGTCTTCGAAGGGCGTTAGCCATAAGGGACTTCAATAGCTACGAAGAAATCGTTCGATGTGCTCTCAAAGTCGAGATGGAGATTGGAGTAACCCATCAGTCACATGGGTTTGATAAGAAGAGGAAGATGGAATTCAAAGAAAAATCTAAAGAGCACACGGAAAAGAAGATGAACTTTCCCTTATGCTCAAAGTGTGGAAAGAAACATGGAGGGAGTTGTCTTAAAGGGACAAGTAAATGTTTTAAATGTGGAAAGGAAGGTCATCGGGCATTTGAATGCCGTGATAATGGGAAGAAGATGTCTAATGATGCAAACAAAGGAAGGGATACACAGAATGAACCTGCTACACTTCAATGTTTCAAGTGCAAGGAGATGGGGCATTATGCCAATCAATGCCCAAATCCAAGGGTTGATGATGATGGTCGACGTCAACAAACTCTTAAGGCTAAAGACAAAGGAAAGTCACATGCAATTTCTATCAGCGATGTGGAGTACGATAACGATGTGGTGAAAGGTACACTTACCATCCACTCTAAAGTAGCAAATGTTTTATTTGATTCTGGATCCACCCACTCTTTTATTTCTGAAAAATTTTCTAAGGGTATCACCGTATTACCTCAACAATTAGATGTTGAGTTAGCTGTGACAACACCTAATGGCACATCAATCGCATCAGAAGTTTATAATTCTTCTCCGATCGAAGTTTGTGGGAAAGTGATTCCTGCAAATCTTGTGATCCTTCCTTTAGTGGAATTTGATGTGATTCTTGGCATGGATTGGCTTTCTCTACATGGAGCTCATATCAATTTCCAAAGAAGGGAAGTCACATTTCATATTCCAGATCAACCTACGATCGTCTATCAATGCAAGGATGAACATAACCTTCCAGTGGAAATTTCTTCCATCTTATGGGTATTGATTCCACTAAATGAAGGTTATTTATCTCAAATAGTTGGTGAGAAACTCACGATTAAGAATATTCCCATTGTACGGGAGTTTGATGATGTCTTTCCGGAGGAATTACTGGGTCTTCCACCAAATCGTGAAGTTGAGTTTTCAATAGAACTCGTACCGGGTGCTTTGCCTATTTCAAAGACACCTTATAGAATGGCCCCAATTGAGTTGCAGGAATTGAAGAAGCAACTCCAAGAGAATCTTGATAAGGGATTCATACGCCCTAGTGCATCACCTTGGGGAGCACCTGTTCTATTTGTTAAGAAGAAAGATGGATCAATGAGACTTTGCATTGATTATCGAGAACTTAACAAGATCACTATCAAGAACAAATATCCTCTCCCACGCATTGATGACTTATTTGACCAACTACGTGGAGCTCAATACTTTTCCAAGATTGATCTTCGTTCAGGGTATCATCAATTAAGGGTCAAAAGGGAGGATATACCAAAGACGGCTTTCCGTACAAGGTATGGACACTATGAATTTATAGTGATGCCATTTGGTCTTACTAATGCCCCTGCTATCTTCATGGATCTAATGAATAGAGTCTTTAGAGACTATCTTGATCAATTTGTGGTAGTCTTTATAGACGATATTCTTGTCTATTAAAAGAGCAAGGAAGAGCATGAAGATCACTTGAGAATTATATTGAAGACCCTGAGAAAGGAGAAGCTTTATGCCAAATTTACCAAGTGTGAATTTTGGCTTCAAAAAGTTGCATTTTTGGGTCATATAATCTCAAAAGAGGGGATATCTGTGGATCCAGAAAAAACAGAGGTTATCGAAAGATGGTCAAGACCAACAACAGTAACTGAGATCCGAAGTTTTCTTGGTTTGGCTGGATATTATCGACGTTTTGTAAAAGATTTTTCACGATTATCTAATCCACTCACCAAGTTGACTCGGAAAGGAGTTAAGTTTGTCTGGACAGAGGAATGTGAAGAGAATTTCAAGGAGTTGAAAAGAAGGTTATCCAGTGCACCTGTGCTCACACTGCCTTGTAGTGGAGAAAGGTTTGTGATCTACAGTGATGCATCCAAGAAGGGATTGGGGTGTGTTCTTATGCAAAATGATATGGTGATAGCTTATGCCTCACGACAGTTGAAAATCCATGAGCAAAATTACCCAACACATGATTTGGAGTTGGCTGCGGTAATCTTTGCATTAAAGATTTGGAGGCATTACCTTTATGGTGAAAGGTGTGATATTTATACTGATCATAAAAGTTTAAAGTATATTTTCACACAAAAGGAGCTGAATATGCGCCAAAGAAGATGGTTGGAGCTAATTAAGGATTATGACTGCTCAATCCATTACCACCCTGGGAAAGCAAACAAGGTGGCAGATGCATTAAGTCGACAAGACCATGCTAGTTTATCCATGATGAGGATCACAAAAGATCCAATATTTATGGATTTACAAAGGATGGATCTTGGAATTATAATGGAAGGGGAAAAATCTTATCTTTCTCAAATGGATGTTCAACCATCTATACATGTGAAGATTAAAGAGGCACAGAAAGAAGATGTCGAGTTACAAAAGAAGGTGAGAAATGTTCCTGAATTCAACCTTGATTGTGATGGGATAATAAAGTTCAGGAATCGTGTTTGCGTTCCTCCCATCCCCGAATTAAAGAAAGAGCTGCTGGATGAGGCTCATAGTTCTTCATTCTCTATTCATCCTGGAAGCACGAAGATGTATAGGGACTTGAAAGAGTACTTTTGGTGGGATGGCATGAAAAGAGATGTTGCTGAATATGTCTCTCGATGCTTGGTTTGTCAACAAGTTAAAGCTGAGAGACAGAAGTCTAAGGGGATGTTACAACCATTACCCATACCCGAATGGAAATGGGAAAACATCACTATGGACTTTTTCACAGGACTTCCTAAAACATCCAAAGGAAATAATGCTATCTGGGTCATAGTTGATCGTCTTACAAAGTCTGCACACTTCATTGCTATTAGAGAGGATTTCTCTCTAGATCAGCTTGCCAGGATATATATAAAGGAAGTGGTAAGATTGCATGGAGTACCACTTTCTATTATATCTGATCGAGATCCAAGATTTACCTCGAAGTTCTGGCGAAGTCTTCAGCATACTCTGGATACAGAGTTGAGTTTCAGCACTGCTTATCATCCCCAGACAGACGGTCAGTCTGAGAGAACAATTCAAACCCTAGAAGATATGTTGAGAGCTTGCTCTATGGATTTCAAAGGAGGTTGGGATAAACACCTACCTTTGGTGGAATTTTCTTATAATAATAGCTTTCACTCCAGTATTCAGATGGCTCCTTATGAAGCTCTCTATGGAAAGAAATGCAGGACTCCAACTTGCTGGGATGAAGTTGGGGAAAGAAAGCTATTAGGACCTGACCTCGTTGTTGAAATGGCAGAAAAGGTCAGATCTATTCAACAACACATAAGAGCAGCTCAGAGTCGACAGAAAAGTTATGCCGACAACCGAAGAAAAGACCTAGAGTTTAAAGTGGGCGATAAAGTGTTCTTACGAATATCTCCCTGGAAGAGGGTTATGAGATTTGGAAAGAAGGGGAAGTTGAGCCCTAGATATATCGGTCCTTTCGAAATACTGGATCGTGTTGGGAAGGTAGCTTACCGATTGGCACTTCCACCGAATCTCTCTCAAGTTCACGATGTGTTCCATGTATCTCTCTTGAGAAAGTACATACCAGATCCTTCACATGTACTCAGCTCAGAAGTTGTACCGCTGGAGCAAGATCTTTCTTATGAAGAACAACCGATAGAGATTCTGGATCGTAGCGAAAAAGTCCTACGAAACAAGACCACTCGCTTGGTGAATGTTTTATGGAGAAACCACCAACTTGAAGAAGCTACATGGGAGCTTGAGGATGTGATGAGGGAGAAGTATCCGCATCTGTTTGTTAAGTGACGAATTTCGAGGGCGAAATTCTTTTTAAGGGGGGTAGAATGTAACACCCGAGACTTTTATGTTATATAAATCATCAAAGGAATCTTTTTCTACACAACACTTGCTTGGCTTGCTTTACACGCAATCGCGACCTTCCTCGATAGCTTGCGTCGTACGCAATACCGAGTTTCACTAAACAACAATATGCTATTAAACCTAGCCGTTATGAATAGTAATAACCACTTTTTGAAAATTTATAAATTTTATTTTTCAAAATGGACTTCATTTTTGGACTCAGAATATCGAAATTAGCCTAGGGTGAAATTTTGGTATTTTTCTGAAAACTTTCAATTTTTGATGAATAGTGAAACCACTAAGTGGTAGGTTAAAAACTGAATTTTGCATAAAACTTAATTTTACCGCTTCTGTGAATGGAATTTCAAAAATCCGAGAGACACGGTTAATATCAAGGACTAAAATGTGGTTCAATGAGATGAAAATAATTTTTTGGTGAATAGTAACTTTTTATTATTTTTACCGCGGTTAATAGTAAATAGGGTAACTAAGGGTAAATATGATATTAATATTACCCTAACACATGTCCTAATTCTATTGGACAAGTGTAATTCGACCAAAAACAAACTTAGGAATAAAATATGACCATTTAGGACCACTTGGATTAGATTAGGACATTTATTATTAATTTATTTAAAGAAGGGTTAAAATAGTTAAAATCAATGTTTAATAAGTAAATCATTTTTAATATAGGGTTATACATAAGATAAATTCGATTGTAAATATTCATTAGAAAGATAAAACGATTTCCTACATTATGGTATTTTATTTGTAATTTTTAGACATCAAATAATTTAATTTATTTATGACACAAAGATGATGCAGTAATTATCTTATTAATGAAATATTGACAAAATTGATAATATAAATACCAAAATAAATGTAATTTGAGACTTTTTATGAATTCCACTAATTTTATAGGTTACTATGATATATTAGTGTTGATTTAATCAACTTGGTTCGAACATATAATTCTGTTATGACTTTCACAAAAATCATATATCAAATAGTGTCAAAATTGACACAAAATAGTTTTTAAATCAAATATTATATTATTAATTGTTATTTTATTTATAAAAATCTAAGGTTCGGCCAAATGACTTAGATAAGGATATATATATTAATAATAAACAATTTGGGGTTCGTTTGGCATGTTATAGAAAGTTTATTAACCATATAGTGAAAGAAAACAAAAAGACACGGTAAAAGTTTAATTAATTAACTTAGAGTTAAATCTAATTGATAAGGTTAAAATAATACCCTAAACTTGTCTAAATCCTATTGGTTGATAGGATTTAGACCCTTACCCACTTTATCTTCGAAATAAGACCCTTTGGAACCATTATAAACCGATTTTGACTTTAATATAAAATAATATTTTGAGATATTCCTAAGGTGCCTCTCTCCTCCCTTATAAAAGGGCACCTCCTCCCCTTCCTCCTCACACCAATTTGAGCACTCAAGCTCGGCCAAACCCTGCCATTTTCCCTTCTCCACTTCCCTAGAATAATCCTAGAGGTCCTGGTCTTCTCCAAAGACCAATCTTAGTTCCTTAAGTGTAGGATTCAAAAAGGCATTCCAAAGAAGAGGTAATATCCATTACCGATCTTTTCAATTTCTTTCTTCTTCAACTTCTTCTTCTTTAGTTGTTTCATGATAAAGTAATAACATCAGTATTACTTACATACTGATATGTTATTATAAATATGAAACAACCCTAATTCACCTTCTATCCATCCTACGGAAAAATGAAATCACCGCGCGTGCGTACGTACGGAATACCGTCTCCACGCCGTGGTGTAATCTATTTTCCACCATCACCTTACAAGGATGGGTATAATGGTGTAATCAGTAACTATATATGATTATTATTAAGTAATATTGATACTGAAATAATATATATATATACTCCAATACAATTCCACGATCATAGGAACGATATCATCACTCGTGCGTACGTACGGAATACCGTCTCCACGATGTGATGCGACTCGTTCTACATGATCTTCATTTCATAATGATTATATAAATGAATTGAATGAATGAATATGGTATATACTACACTAATACCATTCTGGAAATGAATTATCTATAACCTAAAGATAAGAATAAGAATTTATTCGACAAAACACGCATAAGAACAAAAAGTTATAAAGACCCGAGTAACAAGTAACAATGAAATATTACTAACAAGAAGCTAATAATATGACCATATATGATCTCATATCAATATGTATGATTCTGGAATAAGTCAATAACATTATTTAAACCATTATACAGGAGCTTCGGACACGAACAAAGCAAATCAGACCTAAGGTAAGGGAAATATCACAATCTCATTTTTATCCGAGATTGTTTATTCATAAGTATTTACTGGGGTGTATTTTATCATCCACATCCATGTTCCCTCAATATGTAATATTGTTTCCATCCACTTGAAATAGTTTAAATCCAATTTTACCCTTAGGTGAGTTTTTAGTAAAGAATATGAAAGGAATCTTTTGTCGTTTTTCCGTACGAGGTACTTTTTGACTTTTCCGACAAAAGTACGAAGAATGTTTTTTTTAACTTATACGGAATGAATGGATTTTTAAAACATTACTTCAAAGAAGCTTCCTTTACAAGTTTTCAAGTTTATTTTTTATCAACTTCTTTTATTTTAAAGTTGTATGACATGTTATGAAAGGAAAAATGTTTTTGAAGAAGAAAGGATATTTTCCTCAAGAATTCAATTCAAGTGTTTTATCAAAATTATTTTCCATCTAAGATAATAAAGGGTTCTGTTTCTATCCATATTTTTACATTGGTTTGACTATGTTGTGATGGAATTATGTTTATGAATTCTTTTATCATATATGAATTGATTTATGATGTCATGATGTTTCAAGAATCCCATTTTTGTTATATGTGTTATGCGATGATGTATGTTTTATGATTATGTGGCACACATAAGAAAGGATTCATTATAAGATGGGTGGGACCTATATCTCCCTCCAATGCATTGGGTAATGATTTTATATCTCATGAGATAGACATGGCTGGAATGGAAGGTTATTTCGGTTCAGTGATAGAGGACTGAAACGAGGAGTGAACTCGGTTCAGAAAGGGACTTTGTCCACTAAGATAGTCTTGGCAATGAGTCATGACTAACAAGAAATGATTTTCCATGATTATGTGTGCATGCCACAAATATTCAAGTTTTATGTTATGATTATGGGGATCTCATTTTCACTTCTATGATATATTCCATGTTAAGATATTATGATCTCTTTTGCAGGTTTTAATTTTCAAAAAGATATGATATGATTTTTATTTCCTTTATTTGCCCTTGCTGAGCATTTGAGCTCACCCTTTTATGTTTTCTTTTCCCCAGGCCAGGAAGATGGATATTAAGTAGAATATGCTAAAAGGGACCCTAGATATGATGAAATAAATGGGAGACACTGTAGAATATTTATGAACCAGTTGTTTATGTTTCCCAGTTTCTAAAGACACTATACCTATACGGTCCTTTGTGGTTTTGTCATATGTTGTAATAAGTGTGATTCAATTTTGAAGTATTAAAAATGTATGTAAAGTATGGGTCGTTATAATGTCAAACTAATTAACTAAGATTTAAATCATAATGATAATGTTATAAGGTGACCTTATCCTATATAAAACCTATTGGTTGAAAGTTTTTCGACCCATCACCACCTTAGTGTCGATTTAAATTATTTTTTAGCCATTATAAAATGAAAATTATTTTATTATAAAATAATATTTCAAACATTTCTTAAAGTGACTCTCATCTCTCTTAAAAATGGGTACTTCCACTTCTCTTAATTTCACACCTCAAAAGCCATTTGTATTGGCCAATCCCTACCAAAATTTCCTCCCAACTTCAATCAAATAATCATAGATTCCTTAATTTTATCAAAATTATAACAAGGGGATTCCTTTTGATCAGATCAAAATGAATAACATGAATTAGTGTCAAATATTTAATCTCTTCTTTCAAGTTCATTTCTTCTTCCCCTTCCTCTTTCATTGTTGTTTCAATTATAAAATTATAACTGCAGTATCATCTATATGTTGTGATGTTCATATAAATATCGTACAACCATATTCATTATTCTATCGATCATATGAATGACAATGTCACCATACTTTCATATGTACAAGTTACCGTCTCCACGTCATGGTGTAAGTATGTTATTCAAAAATTTCATTATTTGGATGGATATAATAGTGATTATAACTAATGTAAATAATAAATATAAAATGTTAATGATTCTGTATATATTATATACCATCCAATTACATAAGATTTCACCATTAATATAATGATATTGTCGCTCGTCCGTATGTATGAATTACCACCTCCACGAACGCGATGAGATTCATTCCCCATCATAATCATTCAAGAATAATTTTCCTTTTATGATTAAAATTAATTTTTGTGAACATAATATAATTCAGTATATAAATTCAACACATCTTATCCATAATAAACATGGTTTACGTAACCAATAATATAATGGAAAATGAATCAATTATCAACCGAAACGACGATTCGACTGAAAAATTATTAACAAAGAAATATTAGAGAATCATATCTGATATAATATTTATGTATATAGTATGTGTATAAATTTATAACAATGTTTTAACTATTTTAAATGAGGTTAACATACCATCAACTATGGAAATGTACAATGTAAGGGTTAATTCTATAAACACTTTACATATCTGATGTTGTCAATATATAATTTTCTATTAGGACTTATTTACCATCCACATTTGTATTTACTTAAAAATGTAATTCAAACCCTTTTTACTATTTTCTATACTACGGGTTAAATTCATTTATACCCTTATTTGACCAAATATGTTTTGAAAGAAATCTTTCCATCATTTTTCCAAACAAGATACTTTATAACGTTTCGACAAAATTAAGGCAAGAAAGAATTTTTTTAACTTATTCAGAAGTTGAGGTTATTTTTTGCCATTATATCATCATCAAAGATTCCCATAAATGCTTATAATAATATTTTTTGAATAAATTTTATATTTTATAAATATGTAAATTTTAAATGATTTTAAAATTGAATGAGATATTTCTCTAAAAAAGTTTGGATTTCAATTATGTCAACATCCTTTGATGGATTTTAAATTTGTTTGACGTTGATTTATTATCAAAAAAACATCCATATTGTATTCCTGATTTTGTGATATGTTTTATAGTGGTAGTGTTATTTTTACACCATTCATGGGTTAGTGATAAAGTAGTGACATTTTGTATGCTAGTTTTAATGCGAATGTTTATGCTCTATTTAAACTGTTCCATATGAGGAACGAATTGCACTTAATAAGTGGCGAGTGGAGCCCGCTATAGCTCATCGATGCATCCATAGGTCTCATGAGACAAACTAGTGTCTTGGTAGAAGACCTTGACAAAATCTTATTTGTTTTCTTGGCACTAGGCCTTGATTATGTGGTTATGATCACTGGTATTATGCATTCCATCATTATGAAAGTGGATATTGATATTGCATGCGATTATTCGACTAGAAGAATATCCATGTCAATAAGTAAAGGGAATTATTTGATTTTATGTTTTCCATATTGTGCCTATTTTTACGTTCAAAAAGAATTTGTTTTAGTCATATTCATTTCATTAAATGTTTATTCTTATTTATGAATGCTTACGCAATACTATTATTATTACTAAGCCAATAATCTCACCTCTTTCTATGTTTTATTTATCCCAAGAGGTGAAGAGGTATTTTAAGGTTTAACATTAGGTATAAGATAAGTATAAATATCTATTCAAAAGGGGAAAAAATGTAGTTGATGTTTTTATTTCAGGATGTAATGTAAAACTTATGATTGTATCTAGTACTTCCCAGACTACTAAACTGATCGGTCTTTCGGGACATGATTCCTTGTATCATGCCAATGTTATGTAATAATGCACCAACTATGGGTAATTGGGGTTGGGGAATTACATTTGGTATCAAAGGAAGACTGGTACAAACCTTGGAAGCTCGATTTAGAAAATATCTGATTAGAGAACATTACCCTTATAGAAACTTTGAGGATTAGTGTAGAAGAACATTCTAGAAATTTTTAATGTAGATATTTTAGGAGTTTTCCGAGGAATAAATACATGTCAATATACTAATCGGTTTAGGTGGATCTTGAAAAAATGTACCTTGGTGTAAAACCTAAAAACACCTCTTTGAGCAAGACTCGAATAGAAACTGTTGCACGACAACAATCATTGTTGCACTCTTGATTACGAAACACCCGGAGGATATTCTTAGGATAATTATCATTTTTATTTCAAATCATTAGGAAGGGTTTTTGAGTATTTAATTCATCAATGAATGTATATTTATGATTATGTATTATATCCATAAACTATTCAATATATGTTAACTATTTTATAAGATTGGAATTATGTATTGTGATTCATAAACTAATGTACTACATGCCATTTTTTAAAAATGGTTCATACTGGAAAGAATGGAAACTGTATCAACCCATGTAATTCATGTAAGTATTTCCCTCCTACTCAAGATAATAGTAGTGTATATGGTGATGAAACTAGTGCTGATCATCTTATTAACAATATTGGGACAGCAAACTCAGGTTATGAATAATAGCCTTACCCGTATGGAGTACCCTAATCCACAATGCGGAGGATCAATGTTAGACTTCTTCATGAGGAAAAAACCACCAATATTAAATTGGAGTACAAATCCATTGGTAGCTAAGCGATAGATAAAATCCGTAGAAAAAATATTTCTTGTATTAGGGAGTAGATAAGGGGAAAAAGTAGTCATGGCAGTTTATCGCCTCATGGGATATGTAGATCATTTGTGGCCATTATTAAAAAAACAAAAAGGAAGATGAAGAAGTATCGAACATGGAATGGAGGGAGTTTAAAGGCATTTTATTATAAAATTACATTCCTCATGAACATTGAGTGGATATGGAATAAAAAAAATTTATTCTGAGGAAAATGGAGGATAAGAATGTTGGAATATATGAGGCCAACATTACAAGGATAGTAAGCCATGGACCAGATTATATAAGTAACCTAAGGAGTAAGTTTGTTCGATTAATTAATAGGTTAAAACAACTCCCCTGTCGAGCATTAGTCTCACAAACATTCTCATCATACGATGATATTTTCTCATGTGCTATCATGATATAAAATGTATCATTTATGTCTTATGAATTTAAATAAAAGAACGAGAAAAAGAGATCTGTTAAACACTCTAGAAATGGAAATTAGGGGAAGAAGGGAAATGTTGAATATCTGTCCTGTAGAAAATGTATGAAGAAACACCCCAGTACTTGACTGAAGGTAATTGGAGTCTATTAGAATTGTGGTTAAAAGGACACCAAGATCTTGATATTTCATATTGAGAGCATATTTATACATTCTATTGATATATTGTCATATTTGTTTCCAAAAAATGTATTGAAATTTTCTTTCAAGATTATTTTTAGTAGAAATTAACATTGTATTAAAATATTGTCTTTTATTTGTTCGTTGGACATTTAATTTAACCAAAATATCCATATAATTTTTCAGGGATATTTTTATTTCAAAAATCATATCAAATTCATCATACTTTTTTTAAATTTTAAAATCGTATGCTCGAAGAGGTAAATATTCAAAATCCTGTTGTATTCATTAATAGGGAAATTAAATGGTTGGTCATATTATTATGGAAATAAATCTATTATTCCTTATATGAAGTATTTTTTTGACATGTAGATATAGGTGGATTATTTTTATAGATATCCCCTTGAATCATTGATAGCCTCGTAGAATTAATCAAATTTATATACATTATTAAATATGATTTTTTGTATACTTTCTCTTGAGTTTTAATATTTCCTCTGAGTAACCTTTAGAGTAGTGGCATAATGTATCCTCGAGCATGATGTATAATGATTAACCATTTCCTTCAATAGGAATTTAGTTCTTATTATCAATTATATTTTCAGAATAACATTATCTAAGGAATAATTTTGATATCAGTTTATTGATTAATTGGAATATATTTTTACATATTTTTCAAATTATATTGAACATTAATTATCATTTTATCCAATAGATTTTCAGAAGGAAATTATCACTCTATGATTTTCATTTTCTGTTTACTGACTAAATTGATTTTTTTATAGATTTTTACCATTCCATATGGATTATTCCTTGTCTTATCATGTTAATCATTTTTAATTGTCGTGTTTTTTTATTTATTTACACTGCCATATTGTTTATACACATTGATTCATAATATCTTTTGATATACTAATCGCTTACCAAAAATTTTATCTCAACAATATTTTGTTTCATTTTCTAAGGTTCCATGAAGTTTACTATGACTAATATACAAGGATTTAGATGTTCTTCAAATTTATCTAAGGAAAAAAAATTAATTTTTACTTTTTTTTCAAATTTAATATGAGAATCATGTATCTATATTGTTTACCAAGACTACTAATGTAAAGTCCCAAAATTTCCATGTTATTTTTTATAATTAATTGGTAATTTTACGAGTCCACAAAAATTTACAACGTGTGATTTCGAGGCCTGGTGTGCCCGAAATAAATTTTTTAACTTCTTTTCTGGTATGTTCAGTAAACGTGCAAGTGATATTTTTTAACATTTGAACCAGTACTCAGAAATGAAATCAGAGGATAGTTTTGAACTCATAGTGCCAATATTATCATAAGGATACTTTCAACTTGACCACAATTGGTCAAAGGGGAAAGTTAGTTTTCATGTTTTTCATGGAATAAGAAAAATTACATGATTAACATTTTTATTTGTCTTTTTGAAACCTCTCTACATGGGATATGGAGGTGGGGACCACCCTAACAAGAATCCCCCACCCCCACAATTAAATTCTAGTGATGGGGACCACCCAAACCCCCATTTAATGGGAGATAACTCTTGGACATCCTCCCATAAATTAATTAGGGAAACTCCCAATTTATCTTTTGGATCCAACTACAAATTAATGAAATATGTCAGCATTTAATTGTGCCAACATAATTGATCTACATAATTTAAATTATATTTGAACTACTATCTTTTGGGAGGATTTGGTTGGAAAAGGATAAGGGGAGAACTTGTGGATGAAAATTCTCTCCAATTAAGAACTCCTCCCAACGAAGGCCTTCTTTAACGAAGAACACGCCATATTCTCCAACAAAGAAAGTGAACCCTTCAAAACTGGACTTCTTCAACAAATTCAAAACAATTTCTTCCCTTCCCTCTTCATTGATGTCAAAAAAACTTAGAGGTTGGGGTTTTGTTATTATTCATGTTTTACATTGTATTAATCCTCATGATCTGCCTGCTACTGAGCTAATGCGGAGGGAGTGGGCCAAACGAACACGACCCGATCCCTCCATTGTTATTCATGGATGGTGTGTTGTTCGCGATGGAGTGGGATGTCAACTGACACTGTTGGGCCATGGGAACATCAGCCAGAACCACGGAAGGCCATGATGAAGGCGTCAGTGGGACCGTGCCAATGGGGAAGCACCCCGTCTTGTCGGCCGCGACGGAGAAAAGACGGTGGTCGGATGCCGGACGACCATAGTGGAGAGCGTCAGTACCACCAGCTGAGGAAGGGACACAACTTGGGAAGTGATAATGAAGAGAGGACTGCCAGCCAAGCACACCGTCGGTGAAGGGGCGGCGCGCGACCGCACCGCACCGCACAGAGGGGATGACGGGCCATCCGGCCTGCCACCGCGGACTGCCGCACCGCGGCTGCCCCGTCGCACCGCTGTCACCCTACTCCGCGGGCCGCCCTGCATGGGATGGGTTGGAACCAGTTATCCAAGATACACCGCGGGCTGGGCCGAACCCTTTGGTTGAGGCCAGGTCAGTCTGACCTGGCCGGACCGGGCCCAAACCAGTTTCAACCCATCCCATACTTTTGGCCATAACATTGACACCAGGAGTCTGTTTGATGAACCATCTACGACACCAGAATATTTAGAGTGAGACAGTAATTTTGGTATATCCCACATGAGATTTGGATATATTTGGGTCATGGTTGGGTTGGATTGAGCACTCATCCAACTGTGCCATCAGGACTAAAAGGCTAATGACTTATAGACTAGGAATCTGATTGACGCACCATCTATTGCGTTGAGACCCCTATTTAACGGATTTCCTGTGGGATACATCTTCATGTGACTTCATTGGAGATGGAGTATCGACATGGGGATTGAGGAGAGGACCCTCCCGGAGACATGTGAGCTTAGTGCAGGAACCCAAAATCCGGCTGTGATGAGGTACCGTGATCTTGTGTGGGTCTGATGATGTACTAGAATCCTGTGTGGGACTGACGAGGTACTTGGTTCCTATCTGGGTCTGAGGATGTACTAGGATCCTGTGTGGGTCTGATGAGGTACTAGGATACTGTGTGGGTCTAACGATGTGCTAGGATCCTGAATGGGTCTGACGAGGTATTATGATCCTGTTTGGGTCTGACGATGTACTTGGATCCTGTGTTAGTCTAACGAGGGACTAGGATCATGTGTTGGTCCGAAGATGTACTAGGATCCAGTGTGGGTCTGATGAGGTACTAGGATCCTATGTGGTTCTGACAATATAAAAGTATTTTGTGTGGGTCTGATGAGGTACTAGGATCTTATGTGGGTTTGATGATGTACTACGATCCTCTGTGGGTCTGATGATGATATATGATCCTATGTGGGTCTGCCTCTTAACAGATTATGATGAATTATTAGATATATCTAATAATCTCTAATACATTACATATGTTATACCTGGTGTGAGTTATGTTTGTACATTTTTGGTCTATACCGTCGTGGTGATACCTTGGTGGTATTCATCAGTGTGGTGTACCGGTGTAGTAATTTTCCTATAGAGCAATACCTTGGTGGTATTCTTTTGTTTGGAATTCATGTGTGGTACTTACCATCATGGTAATCCTTCCTTTGTGGTACAGATGAGCTTTGGCCTTTTGAGTTGTTGTTTTTTGTTTCCTCATGATTTAGATGGGCTTACATGATAACATAGGTATATGTATGGGAATATAAATAAGTATAGTTTTCAGATGAATTCTTATTGCGCGGTTTATCTTTTGAGAATTATTTATGACCCTGACTTCTTTATTTCCGACTCAGTGCATGAAAAAACTGATTGGGTGTGTTTTTTCATGATTCTTCTCTGTGATCTCATTGATTCAGCTCATCAGTTATAACTTTTCGACCATGGTGGACATATTTCTTTTTAGGATTCCTCCACGCAGAAAACCATCTAGGGTTCTAGGTATAGTACACACTGATAGCCCATCGAGCGAAAAGGCCTCGGTGCAGGCCCCTATTCTAGTAGAGGCACCAGTGAAAGCACTCACGGTACCTTTACCCGTTGGACCACCAATTCCACCAGACCTAGTATTATAGGGTGCATGCTGCTTGAGCGGGTTTCACGAGTTCCAGCGCCAGAGGACAACCATGTTCAAGGGAGAGACATACCAACAGGGGGCTGAGGATTGGATGGAGGCCATGGTGAGAGTCTTAGGACTTGTAGGGACACCAGCTAATCTTATGGTGATCCTTACCACCAGACTTCTATATGCAGCAGTAGGAAGATAGTGGATCTTGGTGCTACAGATTCACGATGAGGTGATGCTTCTCTGGGAAGACTTTGAGAGCCTGTTTCAGGCAGAGTTTTTCCCATCAACAATTCGCACAGTGAGAATACATGAGCTTCTTCATCTATAGCAGTGCAGTATGACTATGGATTAGTTATCAAAAATGTACAAAGACCTCTCAAAATACTCTAAAAATTCAAAACAGAACCCGTTCATTAGGCCCTAGACCTTCAAGCATGGATTATTGCGGGAGATCTGGGCTTCGATGATCTCACTCAGCATCCCGACGTAGGCGATGGTGTTAGAACGAGCCCTCTTAGTGGATAGTTTTTTTGCTCAGCAGTCACCACTAGCGAGTCCCACCATCGGATGTCGCGTAGTGGAGTCTTCAGCATCTAGAAGAAGATAGACCTCATAGTGGTCCAAGAGGACCAGACCTAAAGGTGGACAAATGCATAACTCGGTATTTTTTGTGCAGGGCACCGGTGACAGAGTCAGTAATGTGATGAACATGCAGTATTTCACATGCGGTGAGAAAGGTCACATGGCTTATGACTGGCTGACCCGCTATACGTATGATCAACAGACAGTTGAGGGACTTCACAGGATAAGACAGAGGTTTGACTGAGGAGGTCCACAGGGAGCTCGCAGAAGTGGCGGAGTTGATGCCCATGCAGTTGGTTGTGGGCGATGATTCGAGATGATACTTCTTCCACGACCAGGTGGTCCACCCCGACCACAGAGATCAGGTGGATAGAGGAGATCTCAGCATCAAGTTGTTGAGGCCTACGACCATGGAGCTTCGGAGATGATACGAGGTACGATATGTGTCAACTCACCCTTTGCTGCAGTACTTGTAGATATAGGTTCGAGTCATTCATTTAATTCCACAACCCTCATTCGGAGATTGAAGATTTTGAAAGAGATGTTGGCTCGATCCTTGCTGCTAGAGACGCCTATGGGATTAGATTCGATGATTACGCACTATTTCCTGTAGGGTGAGCATACTCTAGGTGATGAGAGTTTTGGTTGCGATCTCCTAGAAGAGGATTCAAGGCCTTATGACGTCATCTTGGGTAATAACTAGTTATCCACAATCCATGATTAGATTAACTATATTAGGCTCAATGTACGGGGTTTCGGCAAGGATTGGACTATGTTTATAGTCTCTGGCGATAAGGGATCATTTTCATCACATGATGGACTTACCCGTAGGAGAGTGCAGCTGATCACTCATTAGTTGGCCAACCTTACCCTTGGAGTAGTTAATGTGGAGTCTAAGCTATCCTTGAGTTGTGGACTAGTATGAGGATGTCTTACTTGATGATGTTCAGAGTCTACCTACTCATAGATTGGTGGAATTTTACATTTACATGTACCTCGGGACATCACCGATATCCACACCAGTGTATCGCATGGCTCCCGAGGAGCTTCTAGAGCTGCAGGTATAGCTGGAAGACATATAGGGGAAAGGGTTCGTTTGGCCTTGAGTTTCTCCTTGGATAGCCCCAATTTTGTTCTCCATGAATTAGGATGCGAGCTTGAGACTTTGTGTTGACTATTAGTGCCTGAACCATATGATAGTGAAGAACAAGCACCCACTCTCGTGGATTGACAACCACATTGATCAGCTGAAGAGAGCATGATGGTCCTCATAGATAGACCTCAGATCAGGATATAACCAACTTAGATTGTGAGATAAGGATGTATAGAAGATGGCTTTCAATGTCGGTATAGCCACGAAAAGTTGTTGGTTATGTTATTTAGCGTGAAAAACACCCCATCTGGGTTTTTGGGACTCATGATCATGATATTTTTCCATACCTTGATCACTTTGTAGTTTTCTTCATTGATGACATTCTGATCTACTCGACTACTCAGGAGGAGCATGCATACCATTTCTTGATAGTTCTGGAAACACTCCGACAACACCATATTTATAGTAATCTCTCCAAGTGCCTGTTCTGTATCCATGAAGTTCCATTTCTGGTACATGTCATCTTGGACGATGGAGTTGGGGTGGATCCTATGAAGATTGAGGCATTACATGATTTGGATCCACCCAGGTGGTGAGATATTTACCTCTTCCTCGGGGTCTTCCTTTTAATTTGATCAAAATGGATTCTTAGGTTGGCTTTCTAACTAAAGGAAGGACTCTAGTTTGAAGGAAGGAAATTTGAAAGGGTATTTGGGAAGGGGTTGGCCCAGACAAATGGCTGTGGAGGTGTGAATTGGAGAGAAGGGGGAGTGCACTTTTATATGTGGGGTGAGGGGCACCTTAGGAAAAATTTAAAATATTATTTTATAATATATCCATTTTCTGTTTATAATAGCATCAAAGTAACTTATGACTAGTCTAGGGTGGGTATGGGTTGAATTCCTCTCAACCAATAGGTTTTCGACAAGGTTAATTTACCATTTTAACCTTATCATTTAGATTTAACTCTTAGTTAAATAATTTAACTTTTACCGTGTCCTCTTTTATTCTTACACTATATGGTTAATAAACATACTATAAATTGCCAGTAGAACCCAATTGGTTCATTAATGTCATATATATTATTATATAATACTTTTGGATGATCCTTATATTTTTAGGAATATAATATAATTTTATAATTTAATATTTGTTTTAAAAACTCTTTTTTGTCAATTTTGACACTATTTGGTATTTTGTTTTTTCTAAATTCCGGAAAACCTTATTACTTCGAAAATAATTAATCTAACCTACCCAACTATGTTATCTTAACCTAGAAAATTATTTTAATTCATAAAAATGATCAAATTACATTTATTTGGATATTTATAATATCAATTATGTTAATATTTCATTAATAAGGTAATTACTGCATCATCATTGTGTCATAAATAAATTACATTATTTAATTTTTAAAAATTATAAATAAAATATAATTATGTAGAAAATATTTTTATCTTTATAATGAATATTTATAGTCGAATTTATCAAATGTATAACCCTATATTAAAAATGTTTTACTAGTTAAACATTGATTTTAATTCTTTGAAATCTTCTTTGAATTAAAGAATAATAAATGTCCTAATCTAATCCAAGTCGACCTAAATGGTCATATTTTATTCTTAAGGTTGTTTTTTATTCGAATTAAACTTATCCAATAGAATTAGGACTTCTATTAAGGTAATAATAATATCATTTTTACCCTTAATTACCCTAATTACTTTTAACTGTGGTAAATAAAAGTAAAAAAGTTACTATTCACCAAAAATTATTTTTATCATATTGAACCACATTTTACTCCTTGATATAAAGCTTGTCTCTTGGATTTTTTAAATTCAACTCACATAAGCAGAAAAATTATGTTTTATGTAAATTTTCAAATTCTCCTATGAGGTGGGTAAAAGAAAGTAAAATGTTCAATAAAATTTTAAATTATCAAAATTTATTATAAAATGGATCCAATTAATTACATTGAACATATATAGGTATTATATATCTATTTTGACCGAAAATAAATTTAAATTAAATAAATAATTCATTATATAAAAATTTGTTTTTAAACTATAACTCAGTGTTTTTCAATATTCATCAGAAATTGAATGTTTTCAAAAAAAATATAAAAAATTTACCCTAAGCTAATTTCAATATTCCGAATCCAAAAATGAAGTCCATTTTTAAAGATAAAATTTATAAAATTTTATGAAGTGGGCATTACTACTCATAACGACTAGTTTATATAATATTTTTATAACATATCGTTGTTTAGTAAAACTCGGTATTGCGTACAACGCAAGCTATCGAGGAAGGTTTCCCTTGTGTGTTACGCAAGCCAAGACAATGTTATGTGTAGTGAACGATTCCTTTAGTGTTGTGTATAACGTAACACATAATAACAAAATATTCTCCTAAAATCTCAGGGTGTTACAATCCCACTCCATCTCAAACCTGACATGGATAGCACACATGAGGGACACATTAGGCCCTACTTCTTCTTCAATCCCAATGGTGTCCCCAACTACATCGGGAGAGGAATCAACACATTTGGAAAATGCAGCATGTCCAAAAAATAGGCAAAAATAAATTGATTAGAGGAGCCATTATCAATAAGAGTAGCACCTATAGAAAATATGATCAGAACGGTACCTCGAAATATCGATGGTCCCCCCTTTGATCCTGCTTGTGCCTGATCCACTATGTGGAGATGTCTTGTCTCTAGTTGAGGAAGACCACAATTATTTGGTTTTCCCTTGAACTAGCACTACCCATAAGATGACCCAACCCTACCACCAAGACCTCTTAATCGAGATCCACCAATCCTCAATGGGTCGGACTCTGCTGGCACTCATCTTGATGCCAATGACCCTACCCCACTCAGAAGTGGGCATGCCACCCCACATAAGAGTTGAAAATGCTCTATGCCTACACACTAGTAACAAGGCATTGGTGGAAGCATTCATGTTGGTCGATTGCGTCCTGGCTTCCCACACTGGTGTCACATGACTGATCTCTCATCAGAAGCCTCAGATGAAAACTACCTGGAGGAGTGTCCAAAACATCCACCTCCATTCTTCACCTAAATCTCCTACTTTATCTTCTTCTTTGAAGAGCTGTCACTGCCCACTACTAACACTAACCTAGAAAACCCATCTCTACCATTATTTCCAATCTCAATAATGCAATCCTGGTCAATAACCTCATCGTATTTCCACATCATAAAGATAAACAACTAAGAGTATATCTCTTGTCACTAGCCTTTCACCAATCTACAGGTCTTCAGTTGTTCATTCAATATGATTTCAGGGGAATACCAAACCAAGTCAGTTAAATAGTTAGCATACTCCACCACATAAATATTCCATTGAACAAGGTCCATGAACTCACCGAACCTAACATATACCTTGACTTTTGGGTAGTACTGTTCATTGAAGACGACCTTGAAATCTATCCAACACATCCGCTCATTCTTCCCAGTCTGATGCACTGACTCAAACCAAATGAGGTTGGAACCCTACAACCAAAAATAAGAACAATTTACCTTGAGCTCCTGAGGTGTGTCCAAGAACTCAAACATAAGGTCATTCTTCTCGATCATTTCCCCTGCTTCCTAGGGTTCTGAGCTACCTCGGAAGGTAGGACGCTTGTCTTTCAGAGACTCATGTGCTTTGCCATTTCAAGGAACCATATCATCTTCCATAACATGAATAAGAGTAGGAGCTGGTCCCTATCCCAATTCATGGACAGCTCAGACCACAACCTCAACTAGCACTTAATCAATTGGTGTGGGAGAACTCTCTTCGGCTTCCTCCCGTGTGTGATTGGGTGCTTTCTGGGGAGGCATGTTTCAAAAAATGAAATAGTCAAAAAACAATAATCAATACCAAATTTAATAAAAAAAAATTATCAAACAAAACAAATATAGATAATCTAAACACATTTCAGTAATAAAATAAACAACTACTCTACTGCCGACTGATTTCCATGTGTGGTCTGCTTCCCATCTATCTCACCCAGAAGTGAAGTCAATACATAAATTCCCACATCCCCTGGTGACTCAAGGTCTTCCTTGAGATGTGTGGTCCATGAACAATACTCACTAACAAAACTCCGAGCCCTGACAGTCATGACTCTTGTCTATCCCGACTCATCCCCAATTAGCAATATAGCCCAAAAACATTGGCCCACTTTGAGAAAAAGTTTTCACAAACATAATCTTTTAAAAAAATACCGGCACCAAACCCATCATGTGGAAATTCCCGTAGGGAATTCCCCATACCTATGGGAAAGCATAAGTGATTGGGTATCATTTATCTTGGTTTGGGATTGATTTACCCAAATATGTATACATAAAACATCAAAATAATTTGGAAAACTGAATCTAAAAAATTCATACCTACGATGATTAAACAAAAATCGATAATTGAATACATAAGTTCAAATAAAATAAAAAATCTCCAATGACAAAAATAAACAACAACAAAACATCTGTAAATACCTAAAAATTTCAAGGAATTTTTTTTCTTAATTTTCTTGGGAATTTTACAAGAACGCAGTTTCTGACGGCACCTAATTCTGAGGCCCGGTGTGCCTGGAATCTTTTCCTGATGTTTAGCTCGGGTTAGTTCAGTGAATGAACGATCGAGTTTTTCTAACTTTTGAACCAGTGCTTGGAATCAAATACTGAGGGCACCGATGGAATCCCAACGCCGATATTTTCTTAGAAACATCTTTTCCGGAGTTGCATTTTCTCGGGTGTGGTTTTTAATTTTTGGGGTAAAGTTAAGAAATAAAATAAAAGTGGTACAACATATTTTTATTTTATTTTGCTTAACTTAAGTTAAGTGGATGATGTGGGACCCAAAATATCCTACCCACTTGGTAGGATATTTTTGAGGTGGGTCCCACACGAGCCCCACCATTTATTTTCTTCCTAAACACCCTCCTTTATTAAGGTAACACACATGCACCCCTTTTTAATGAAGTCAACCCTTGCATTTAATCTGGTTAAGAAATGCCTCATTAATGTGGCAGTTTAAGCGTTGCAATTAATTCACTTAATTGTTTCATTCGTTTTTTGAATTTTAAAATGCAAGGCTTGTGAAATAAAAATAAGACAACTCTTATTTTTATTAGGCTGGTGGTATTGAGAGGATAGGGAGATTTCACTCAGGCTCTTGAAGATCTTCTCTTCCTCGATGAAGAACGCGAAGAATGCGAAGAACGCGAAGAACACCCAATCCTCAGAGATCGACGACGCGAAGCCGAAGAATCATTTCCCTGCAACATGACTCTCTCCTTCCGCGACGTCTTCTTCCGCAATTGTTTTCTCCGCGGCGAACCCTCGCTGAACGAATTCGACAAGGTAGGGAGTTATTTTAATTGTTGTTCGTGAATTCTTGCGTTGCCTTTAGTCATTTCTATTGGAGCCACCTGATACACAATTATAGGAGGGGGTCAGACCGCACAAGCACAACCGACCCACCTCTCCCCTTTGGTTGTTTGATGTTGTTTGTGGCACAAACAAGGCAACGTGGTGCCGAAGTACCGCTCAGAAATATTAAATAAAGGAGGAGAAGAGGTGCCGTTGCGCCGCGCCGTTGATGACGAACCAAAGACGCGGCACGGTCACGCCATGCTGGAGAACTGCAAAAGCGCCTCGGCCAGAGCGGGGCCGTGGAGAAGGGGCGCGACACCGTCGCGCCGCGCCGGACGGACCAAGGCCGCAATAGAGCAGGGAGACCGGCGGCCGGTTTTGGTCCACCTGCGTCGGAGCAGGGGGACCGGCCAGCGCCGGTCCCATGGTAGAAGCAGTCGGACGGCCAGAGCGGGCCGGCCGGTCAGGGGAAAACCGGGGGTTCGTAACCCCCAGTCGGCCAGTAGGTGCGGCCCCCCACATGGGGGCTACGGGTTCTCAACGTAGGGGGCAGCGCACCCCCCCCCCCTTCACCGCTCGGCTATTACGGCCGACCCGCCGGGACGCGCACGAGCGGGCCATACCCATACCCAGGTCGGGTAGACCCAGTTCGGGCCGAACCAGGGGGTACCGGGCCGGGTCGGACCGGGCCTGAACCCCCTAATACCAGACTTTTTCGGTCTGTTTCTCATAACATGGGCTACGGACCTACGATCGACGCACTGTCAGTTACGTAGCGATCCTTGGATCGAAACAGTTGTTTCGGTATATTACACTCAATGTTTAGGAGTAATTTGGGTACGGTCGGGTTGGTTTGTACACGAAACCAACCAGGCCCTCGGAGCGGAAACACTTCTAAGGTGGACTCCGGACGTCCGATTGACATGCCGTCGACTTTGTTGGATTCCTCTACGTGAGACAGAACATTTGGCTTACTCCGCTCAAGGTTTGTACGCAGTTGGAGTACAGTCGGTTTGATTATGACTTAAAACCCAACTGGGCCCCTAGGACGAAAAAGCCAATAACTCTCAGACCGGGCGTCCGCTTGACACGTTGTATGTGACGTTGAGTTCCTGTTGACGATAGAGAAATTTCGGATACATCAACTCCGGACTATGTGTCAGTTGATGTATCAGCCCTTCGGCTCATGGAGCGGACCCTCCCGAATGAGCTTGTTGTGTGCGTGTACCCTAGAGCTGGCTGCGACTACGGTGACGATGACGACTGTACAAAAATCCTCCGTGGATTCGATGGCGATGACTATAGAAGTCAGTGATTTTACGTGGATCAGTGCTACCGATCCTTTGTGGGTCATATCGTATGTGGTTCAGCACTAAGTGGTCATGTTTGGGCCAGAGCCTACAGATCCTGTGTGGGTTTGATCCTGTGTGGGTCATTGCAGGGGTTAGATGCCTATCAATCCTTTGTGGGTCATTGCGGGGGTTAGTGCCTATCGATCCTTTTTGGGTCATTGCGGGGGTTAGTACCTATCTATCATGTGTGGGTCCGACGACTTAGATGAATCAGTGGCTATATCTGATCATCTTTATCATCATATGAAGAAGTATACCTATGTGAGATGAATCTTGACTTTCTTTCCAATGTGGATTGTGTTCTGCTATCCTGTGTGGACGTGATCGAATTTGGGCTTGGATGTTGAAGCCGAACTGGAATTGATGACTTAGGTATATGTATGGGAATATACCTAAGCAGTTTCGGATGTTACTTCATGATTGAATATTTCCTTTGATGATTATCCTTTGTGGATTTTGGGAGACCTTGGGGGGTCTCGGGGTCCCTACTGAGTAGCTTATACTCATCCCTATATGGGCTATGCCTGCACTCCATTGTGTTGGTTGCAGAAGACCGACAGTGCTGATCGCGGTTGAGGCTTGCAGAGCAGGTCGATGCCGGAGGTGGACCACTGGGCGGGACGTACTTGGAGAGGACGGCTAGACCCGAGGATATGTGGAGGCTATCTGTACTCACCCTTCAGGTGGGACTTCTAGTGGACGGCTCGACGTTGTGGATTTACTTTTCAGTTGTTGTACTCCCATTTCAGTTGTACTTTACTTTCAGTTTGGGTTTGTATTCTGGCCCACTTACTTTTCCGCACTTGCTGTTGTACCCAGTTTTTACTTATTGTTTACTTCTGCTTGATTGATCTGTGGTGTTTGTTTACTTTACAAAGGAAATTCCTTCCCTTTTTACCGGGAATTACGCCATGGTGCTAGTCTCCAGCCCCGTAGCCTATGGAAGACGGGCTTGGGTTAGTCACAGGACGGGACCCGAGGACGGGTCGTGACAATCTATATTAGAGGAGTTCGGTTCTACCGCAGAACTTTGGACTATGATCTTTCTTCTATGTGATGCAATAGTGTTAAGAGTATTGAGTGTGGTTATCAGTCCATGGAGACCAGTGTTGGTGTGGCGGCTGAAGTATCCATACACCAGGACCCTGACTTCTGATTTTCCGACTTAATTCACGAAAACATTGATTGCATGTGTGTTTCAAGTTTTCGTTGTGATTACTTTGTGTCATCTCACCAGGAATACTGTTCTTACCATGGCGCACCGATCTCTTTTCAAGATGGCCCCACGATGGCAGCCATCTAGGGTTCTGAGCTTTGTGTGTGACAACATCCAACCGAGCGACGAGGCCTCGGTACAGGGCCCTTTGACAGTAGAGGCACCGGCGGTACCTCTACCCGTCGAGCCACCGATGCTACCAGCCCCAGCTGCAGACGATGCACGTCGCCTTAGTGCACTGAACGAGTTTCAGCACCAGCGACCGCCCAGGTTTTGCGGGGAGACGGGCCCTCAGGTAGCCGAGGATTGGCTGGAGGTAGTTGTATGAGTTTTCAGGTTAGTGAGGACACTAACAGAACTCATGGTGATCCTCGCAGCGAGCCTCCTGCACACGGCAACATGCAGATGGTGGAGCTTGATACTCCAGGTGCACGATGAGGCATCTCTTCTCTGGACGGACTTTGAGACCCTCTTCCGCTCAGAGTTTTTCCTAGCCACCCTCTGTGCGGTGCACATCCAGGAGCTTCTACAGCTGTGGCAGGGCAGCCTGACGGTCCCCCAGTACTCGGCAAGATTTATAGATCTCTCGCGCTATTCGTTAGACATGGTACGTAACCCATTCTTCCGGACCCGGACCTTTGAGCAGGGACTGAGGCATGAGATCAGGGCATCACTGATCTCCCTCAGCATTTCGACAAAGGAAGGGGTACTGGAGTGATCCCTTTTGATCTAGAGCTTCCTTGCTGAGCCTTCATCAGCAGCGAGACCTACAACGGGGTGACACGTAGCATAGTCTTCTGCAGCATGCAGTCAACGGATGACTCATGGGTCCAGGCCGACTAGACCCTCAGGTAAACGAACTCAGGACACTGGCTTCGCAGTGTGGGGCACATAGTGCAGAGCCAGTCTTTCGAGAGGCAGATAGTGCGACGCATGTGGCGGGTAGGGCCACATGGCCCGTGACTGCCCGACCCTCCGTATTGAGGAGCAGTAGACAGTTGAGGGACCACCCAGGCAGAGGAAGAGGGTCGACCGTGGCGGTCCGCAGGGAGTAGGCGGACGAGGCAGAGGAGCTGGCCGAGCAGCATGTGGTGGGCGATGCTTTGAGGCTCTACCACCACCACCACCAGGAGGTCCACCCCGACCATAGGGAGCTGGCGGGCAGAGACAAGAAGAACTTCAAGTAGCGGAGGCCTACGACCACGGTGCACCCGAGATGATTCGAGGTACTATCTGTGTCTATTCCACCCTTGCTACAGTTCTTATAGACATAGTATCGAGTCATTCTATCATAGCCTCTTCCCTTGTTCGGAGCTCGAAGATTTTGACAGAGCCGTTGGCTCGATCCTTACATCTAGAGACTCCCACGGGAGCATACTCGACAATTACGCACTGGTGCCGGTAGTGTGAGCTTACTCTAGGAGGGGAGAGCTTCGACTGGGATCTTATTGTAGCGGTGTCATGGCCTTACGACGTCATCTTGGGCGTGGATTGGTTATCTACAGTCCATGCTCATATTGACTGTATTAGGTGCAAGGTGTGATGTGTATGCACCGACGGGAGCAGGTTCACCTTCACCGACGAGAAGGGAGCCTTCGCAGTATAGGATAGAATCTCGAAGAGGAGAGGAAATACCATCACTCATCAGTTGGTTATCCTTATCCTAGGAGTAGTTGACGTGCAGAGTCCTAGTTTTCCTGCAGTGGTGGATCAGTATGCATACGTTTTCCCCAACGATGGTCCAGGACTACCTCCTCACAGGGAGGTAGACTATTATATTGATATGTACCCCGGGACAGCCCCGATATCCACCACATCATATCGAATGGCTCCCACTGAGCTTCAAGAGCTACGGGTACAGTTGGAGGAATTACAGGGCAAGGGATTCATCCAACCCAGTGTTTCACCCTGGGCTTCCCCGATATTGTTCCCCAAGAAGGCGGACGGGAGCTCGTGACTTTGTGTTGACTATCATCACCTGAACCAGGTGAGAGTGAGGAATAAGTATCTACTACCAAGGATTGATGACCTCTTCAATCAGCTCAAGGGAGCATGGTGGTTCTCAAAGATATACCTCAGGTCAGGCTAACATCAGCTCAGAGTTCGGGACAAGGACGTGCAGAAGACGACCTTCAGATGTCGGTATGGCCACTATGAGTTCTTGGTTATGGCATTCGGCGTAACCAATTCTCCAGTAGTGTTCATGGTCTTCATGAAAAGGATCTTTCAGCCATACGTTTATTGTTTTGTCATTGTCTTCATTGACGACATTTTCATTTACTCAACCACTGAGGAGGATCACGCCTACCACTTTCGGGATGTACTAGACACACTCTGAGAGCACCAGATTTATGGAAATCTCTCGAAGTGTCAATTATGGATACATGAGGTCCACTTCTTAGGACACGTCATCTCTGAGGTGGGAGTTGTGGTGGATCCTGCGAAGATCAAGGCAGTGCTATATTGGGAGCCACCCAGGAGCGTGACGGAGGTGCAGAGTTTCTTGGGACTAGCTGGGTACTATTAGAGATTTGTGCCAGACTTCTCCAGAGTTGTGGCACCACTCTCAACATTGACGAAGAAGGGGAAACCCTTTGTGTGGTCAGACAATTCTCAGTAGATCTTCCATGAGCTGAGACAGAGATTGACCAGCGCACCTATCATGAGGCTACCGAAGGAGGGAGTTGGGTACGTAGTTTACTGCGATGCATTAGGGACCGGACTCGGATGTGTCCTGATGGAGGATCGGGCCTTGATCTCCTATGAATCACATCAATTGAGGTAGAATGAGAAGAACTACGCTACCCATGACCTGGAGTTAGTAGTAGTGGTCTTCGCTCTAAAGATGTGGCGACACTATCTGATGGGAGAGCACTTTACAGTCTATTCTGACCAATAGAGTATCAGGTACATATTCTCTAGGAAGGACCTGAACCTGAGACAACTACGATGGATCGAGTTCCTCCAGGACTATGACTTTGAGATAGTCTATACTCATGGGAAGGGGATCTTATTAGTCGATTATCTCAGCAGGAGGACGGACATTCAGCTACTTGGGGAGGCGAAAGAGCAGCTAGCCGCTTTGCAGATATCCATCGTTGATAGAAATGGAGCAGCCTTTCTTCAGTCTCTCAAAGTCACTCCTCCACTGCTGTAGTGAGTCAGAGAGGCATAGCGTGGGGACGCCGACTCTGAGACACGACATGCACAGATATCCTTAGAACAGGAACCTGATGTTTTCTCCATTGGAGGAGAGCACGACGTCCTTTTCAGAGGACGTACCTTGGTACCAGTTGCTTTACGGGAGGAGGTGCTGATGGAGTTTCACACATCCCCTCTAGCGGTACATCCTGGAGTGGCGAAGATGTACCAGGATCTCAGACAACAGCACAAGTGGCCGGGCATGAAGAAGGTTGTGGCAGAGTTTGTTTCTCGTTTCCTAAATTTCCAGCAGGTGAAGGTAGAGCACAAAGTACCAGCAGGCTTGGTACATCCCTTAGAGGTCCCGGAGTGGAAGTGGGACGACATATCTATGGACTTCGTGACTGGACATCCACCCACTTCCAGAGGTCACGACTCAATTTGGGTGATTGTCGACAGACTCACCAAGTCGTCTCACTTCTTACCCATTAGAGAGAAGGGATCAGTAGAGAGCTTGGGACGTCTCTATGTTCAGGAGATTGTACAGCTTCATGGTGTGCCATCATCTATCTTCTCCGATCGAGATGATCGCTTTACTTCCCGACTTTGGAAGGGGTTGCATGAGGCATTCGAGACACAGCTACGTCTGAGCACCGCTTTTCACCCTCAGACGGATGATTAGACAGAGAGGACCATTCAAACTCTCGAGGAAATGCTCCGCGCATGTGTTCTCTACTTTGGTCGCAGCTGGGAGGACCACCTACCCTTTGTGGAGTTCGCGTACAACAACAGCTACCACTCCACCATCGGGATGGCACCATACGAGGTGTTGTACGACCGACCTTGCAGATCACCGATGTGCTAGATAGACCCTGGGGAGTCAGCACTTATGGGACCGAAGATGGTCTAGGCCACGACAGAGAAGGTCTAGGACATCCAGGAGCGAATGAGGATAGCTTAGAGCTGGCAGAAGTCTTATGCTGACAGGAGGCGGAGGCCACTGGAGTTCGAGGATGGCGACAACGTCTTCTTGCAGGTCTCACCTCGACGTGGATTACGAAGATTTGGTCGAGGCGGCAAGTTGTCTCCACGCTTCATCGGACCATTCCAGGTCCTTAGCAGGATTGGCGAGGTGGCTTATCGCCTGGCTCTACCACCTCAGTTGCACCGGGTGCACGACGTCTTCCAAGTATCTCAACTGAGGAGATACGTTCATGACCCGACGCATATCATTGACCATGGGGAGATAGACGTTGATGATGGGCGACTTTTGCGGAGGTCCCGGTGGAGATTGAGGATCGACAGGAGTGGGACCTACGTGGACGATCGATTCCACTAGTGCGCATCAAACGGTATCACGAGAACCTCCAGGAGAGCACTTGGGAGCGGGAGGCTCATATGCGTGCTCAGTACCTACATTTGTTTCCTTAGGTTTTGATGTATCTTTACGGGGATGTAAAGCCCTGAGGTGGGAGTGATGTAAAGACCCAAAAAATTCAGAGTATTTTTTTCTTAATTTTCTTGGGAATTTTACATGAACGCAATTTCCAACGGAACCTAATTCCGAGGGCCAGTGTGCCCAGAATCACTTTCCGAAGTTTAGCTCGGGTACGTTCAGCGAATTAACGAGCGGGTTTTTCTAAATTTTTAAGTGGTTCTCATAATCAAATTCCGAGGGCACCGATGGAATCACAATGCCGGTATTTGCTTAGAAACATCTTTTCCAGAGTTGTGTTTGCTTGGGTGTGGTTTTTAATTTTTGGGGTTAAGTTTATAAATAAAATAAAAGTGGTACAACCAATTTTTATTTTATTTTGCTTATCTTAAGTTAAGTGGATGATGTGGGACACACAATATCCTACCCACTTGTTGGATATTTGTGAGCTGGGGCCCACACGAGCCCCACCATTTCTTTTCTTCCTAAACCCCCTCTTTTATTAAGGTAATGCACTTTCACCCATTTTAATGAATTCAACCCTTGCGTTTAATCTGGTTCAGAAACGCCTCATTAATGTGGCGGTTTAAGCGTTGCAATTAATTCACTTAATTGTTTCATTCGTTTTTGAATTTTAAAAAGCAAGGCTTGTGAAATAAAAATAAGACAACTCTTATTTTTATTAGGCTAGTAGTGTTGAGAGTCTAGGGAGATTTCACTCAGGCTCTTGAAGATCTTCTCTTCCTCAACGAAGAAAGCAAAGAACGCGAAGAACGCGAAGAACACGAAGAACTCCGGATCCTTGGAGATTGAAAACGCGATGCCGACAAATCATTTACCCGCAACAAAACTCTCTCCTTCCAAGACATCTTCTTTCGCGATGGTTATCTCCCTGATGAACCCCCGCTCAATGAATTCGACGAGGTAGGGAGTTATTTTAATTGTTGTTCATGAATTCTTCTGTTTCCTTTATTCATTTCTATTAGAGCCGCCTGATACCGAAATATCGGGAGGGGGTTGGACCGCATGAACATGGCTGACCCTCCTCTCCCCTTTGGTTGATTGATGTTGTTTGCGGCGTGAACAAGGAAACGCGGTGCCGAAGCACTGTGCAGAAATATTAAAGAAAAGAGGAGAAGTGGTGCCGTCACACCACGCCGTTGATGATGAACCAAAGTCACGGCACGGTTGTGCCACGCCAGAGAACTGAAAAAGTGACGCGGCCGGAGTAGGGCCGTGGCGGAGGGGCGCAGCGCCGTCGCGCCACACCGGACGGACCAAGGCTGCGGCTGAGGCCGCGGTGGAGCGGGGAGACCGGCAACCGTTTCCTGGCCGCTGATGTCAGAGCAGGGGGATCGGCCAGTGCCAGTCCCGTGACGGCAGCAGCCGGCAGGCTAGAGCAGCCCGACCGTCCAGGGGAAAACATGGGGTTCGTAACCCCCGGTCGGCCAGCAGGTGCGGCCCCCCAGATGGGGGTCGCGGGTTCTCAATGCGGGGGGCAGTGCACCCCCCCCCCCCCCCCCCGAACCACTCGGCCGTTACGGTCGAGCCTCCGGGCCGCTGGCCGCTCCAGTGCGCCGGGCCAGGCCGCGCCCAAGCAGTCTGGACTCGGACCCGGGTCGGTTCGACTCAGTTCGGGCCGACCCAGGGGGTACCGGGCCAGGTCGGACCAGGCCCGAACCCCCTAATACCGGAATTTTTTTGTATTTTTCCAATACCATGGGATACAGAACTACGATCGATGCACCGTCAGTTTCGTAGTGATCCTTGGATCGAGACGGTCGTTTCGGTATATTACACTCAAGGTTTCGGAGTACTTTGGGTTCAGCCGGGTTGGTTCGTACACGAAACCAACAGGGCCATCGGAGCGGAAACGCTTATAACTTGGACTCCGGACGTCCGATTGACGTGCCGTCGACTTTGTTGGATTCCTCTAAGTGAGACGGACCTTTTGGCTTACTCTGCTCGAGGTTTGGGTGCAGTTGGATTATGGTCGGGTTGATTTTGACTTAAAAATCAACCGGGCCCCTGGGACGAAAAAGCCAATAACTCTCTGACCGGGCGTCTGATTGAAGCGCCGTCTGTGACGTTGAGTTTCTATCGATGATACGGAACATTCCAATACATAAACTCCACACTATGTGTCATTTGATGTATCAGCCCTTCGGCTAGTGGAGCGGACCCTACCGAACAAGCTTGTTGTGTGTGGGAACCCTAGAGCAGGCTGTGAATGCGACGGCGATGACGACTGTACAGAAATACTCTATGGATTCGACGGTGACGACTACAACACTCAGAGATCCTAGGAGGATTAGTTCTACCATTCCTTTGTGGTTCAGATCCTATGTGAGTCAGCGCTCAGCGGTCCTGTGTTGGCCAGCGCCTACAGATCCTGTGTGGGTCCGATCTTGTGTGGGTCATTGCAGGGGTTAGTTACCTATCGATCCTTTGTGGGTTATTGCGGGGGTTAGTAACTATCGATCCTTTGTGGGTCATTGAGGGGGTTAGTACTTATCGATCCTATGTGGTTCTGACAGCTTAGATGAATCAATGGCTATATCTGATCATCTCTATCATCATATGAAGAAGTATACCTGTGTGAGCTGAATCTTGACTTGCTTTCTTATTTGGATTGTGTTGTGCTATCCTATGTGAACGTTATCAAACTTGGGCTCGAATGTTGGAGCAGAAGTGGAATTGATGACTTAGGTATATGTATGGTCATATACCTAAGCAGTGTCGGATGTTACTTTGTGATTGTATCTTTCCATTGTGGATTATCCTTTGCAGATTCTGGGGGACCTTCAGGGGTATTGGGGTCCCTACTGAGTAGCTTATATTAACCCCTGCACAGGCTATGCCCGCACTACGTTGTGTTGGTTGCAGACGACGGACAGCGCTGATCTCGGTTGAGCCTTCCAGCGCAGGTCGGTACCGGAGCTGGACCACTGGGTGGGACATACTCGGAGCAGACGGCTGGACCCGAGGAGCTGTGGAGGCTATCTGTTTTCACCCTTCAGGTGGGACTTCCAGGGGATGGCTCGACGTTGCGGCTTTCCTTTTTTGTTGTTGTACTCCCTTTTCAGTTTTACTTTACTTTCATTTTGGGTTTGTATTCTGGCCCACTTACTATTCCGCACTTTCTATTGTACCCAGTTTTTACTTAGTGTTTACTTCTTCTTGCTTCGTCTGTGGTGTTTGTTTACTGTACAAAGGAAATGCCTTCCCTTTTTACCCGTAATTACGCCTTGGTGCTAGTCGCCAACCCCTGACCTATAGAAGGCAGGCTTGGGGTAGTCACGACATGGGCTCTGAGGACGGGTCATGACAACATCCCTAAGGACTCCACATGACAAGTGGTCAACACCCACAAGTTGCCTCCACAACTCCGCCACAAGGATGTTAATTAACACCCCAAATCACCATCACCCAATGACTTTTTGATACCTAAGTAAAAAATAATAAATCCTACATACACCCAAGGGGTGTAAGTATGGTTTGAGCCTATTCCCAAGAGGATACTACCCATTTATTCCAATGTGGATGCAGTATAATGTGAAAAAATCAAGAAGTTTTAATACCTAATGAAATGCGGTGCCAAATTCCATGAAATGAATCATTCAATTGAAAATAATTTTCAAGATAAAACCTTCATCATGTCAACCCATTTAAATGTTAATGTTATCTACTATAATATATAGAAAAACACACACAAATTCAATTGAAAATACCACAAATCCCATGAGAAAAAAATGGCAGCACCCCTAGGCCATAGATAGTCCCATGCCTCATGTACCTCGTACCTCAGTGTAATGTAACCATAGTAAAATCTATTGTTGTGCATGATAAAATAGTAGGGAACATACCCATAACCTATTGGTCCAAAATCATTATCCAGGTTTTTTAGTTAGATTTGTTGTTATCCAAATTCTATGTGGAACAGGGACAAAACCCATTGGTTCCTCTAGCCGTACCAATACATATCCACCCCCACAAAGTTACTAGGGCTTTCCCCTTTGTGCTCAATCAATTTTTGTATGTTACATAAATCATTTTTTATATAAACCACCACCACTGGTCAGAAAACAATATTACTATAGATATAAACATTTTAAACCACTTAAAAGAGACAACAAAACACCTTGATTTTTAAATGAATCAATTTCAAAAAATCCCGCCTTGTTTTGCACCCAATACACTTTGGAAACCACAAAATACACTATGTTCACACTTGTCTGTTTTCAAAACAAGAAAATGAATCCCAATACAATTCAATGAAACCAGAAAATCGATTTTAAGGAATCCCCAAGTGATCCAATAAATGATAACTTTCTAAAACCTCTATTTGCACACAAACATGGCACTTAAAGTTCACATGTTCCACAAATACCATTGAAACCGATTTTCTCAACAAAAACCGAAGGGGATAAACATTCAAAATAGTATTTTAATCCAGATTATAATTCAATAAATTCTACAATGTATTTATAGGGAATCCCCAAATAAACCAATAAAACATTTTTTCAAAAAAACCCCAATTTTACAACAAATTGGCATTTATAATTCAATTTCAATAAAAATCCACTAATTTTTTTTATCAGCAATAATAAAATTAAATAAACCTACCAATATGATAAATACATTATTACAACACAGAATGAATTCATAAACATTCGAATCATTCACTAAAATAATAAATACCCTTGATTCTTTGTGCATAAATCAAATTGCACCACCGCCGCACCCAGAGGGACGTAGATTGATCCTAAAATGACATGAATTACAATGAAAATCCCAGGCTAAACACTTGGTTCTGAATCATAACCCCTGGAAATTTAGGACTAACTGAAATTGAAAGAAACATTTTGTAAAGGGTAGGAACTAAGGAGGAGAGACACTTACTTCAAAATCATTTGAAGTTCCTCCACCAAATCTCCCATCCAAATGGGGTTACAACGAGGTTTTGAGCAAATTTGAGGGATGAAATGGATATTATGTCTGAAGAATATTAGTATGGGTGGAATTAGGAATTGCAATGTCAGAATAAGAGTAAGAATTGAGAGATTAATGAAGGAAAAAATCTACCACTCCCAATATTGACTTTTTGAGAAACCCAATGAATTTATTCACTAATTCACAATGAATAAAATCTCCAAAGAGGGGGTAATGAGGATGGGCGCAAGAACGGGTTCAGTGGTATTGGGTGACACTTGGAATCACTGAAAAATACTTAAAAATGAATAAAATATTTATTTTAAAAAAATTAAATTTAAATAGGCCTTCGGGCTGGCCCAATTCCTTAAAAAAAACATTTGTGCACCATTATTATAGATTATGAAAGGTTTGTAATTGAAATCCGGGTGTTAAAAGGTTAGGGTATTTCATATTGGAAGTGGAATGGGTGAAAAATATTAAAAACTAAAATAGTAATAAAAGAAAAAAAATTGGTTATTAAATCTTGAAATGGACTCGCGGTTTGGCCCAAATAATTAAAACTCATTCTTTCCTCAAAAAGGCTTGGGAAGCCACAAAAACAAAGCAATAATAGAAATTAAATAAAATTTACATTTAAAATAAGTCATGGATGTTATATTTATCATATAAAAATTGTTATAATGAATCATAAAAATGTCTCTTTTTTATAATTTTATGGGACTCCTTTCTTTTCTACACATTTTTGGGTGGGAATAGGTGAGACAACACTGTTTAGACTGATATTTTTTAAATAAAAACATATCATATTTAGTCGTTTTGGATGAGAATAGAGATGAATCTAGTCATATTGATTCAAATATGGATTCTCATCAATGGTAATTGTCTTTCAAGATGACTGATCATGTGTTCTTCACTATATCTCTGATGTCCGGGCAGTGTCATTATTGGATATTGGAAAATATATCTCCTCGATACATATACCATTATAATACATTAATGGGTTGGTGAGTTTGAATATCAGTTTTATTTCCACCATAGATCAATGCATTGTATAACGTGTTTATTTTACCTTGTTGAAAAAGTACCACCCAGTACATTACTATTTGATTTTATGGGATCACATTGACTATGATCTGGATTCTTCCTTGGTGTAGGTTCCATTGTAGATTACAGATATATAAGATAAAATATTTAATCCCAAAAAGAATGTTCTAGAGTGAGTTTATGAGAAACATGGTCAGATTCAAAATGGTATATGGTAAGGGGAGAATGAAATTTCATGAAATCATTCTAGGAAATTCTGGTTCTATAAAATATAGGGTTGTAAAGGATAATGGTTGGGAGAATTTAGAACCAAGGGTTTCAATTTGTAACCCTTATTTTATTTTTTTATTTTAATTATGTAATGTGTTTGGTGAATCTTGTCTGGTTTTAAGGATATTTTAATGTGTATTGGGATTTTATTGAAGTTCATGGTTTGTGAATGATTTTTATAAACCATTTAACACATTTAGGAAGACATGAAAAGGTCTGAAGTGGTATCTAGGTATTCCCATGGTTAGGCACATGGTTGGGAAAAACATTCTATCCACATAAGAGTAACCATGTAATGTGGAAAAGAGGCAATTTTTTTTCTTCTATTGGATTTTCTAACTATCTATACAATCATTATGAAGGGTTTTGGGAGTTAGTAGTTGGACTATGACGGGTGAACATTTTTCCTAACCACATAAACCAACCCTACCAGATTATATATTAGATCATAAAAAGTGTATCACCTACATTATTTCAGCTAAAACATTAATTTTTATATTATTTCAACCCTAAATCAGAATGTCATTCAGTAAAGATATTTAGATACTTCCACTAATTAGAAACGAGTGATCCATTACAAAATAAAATGCATTGATGTCAATATTTCTTTGTCAGTTTCTGATCATGGTAGTATTCCTTTGTTATTTTATTTTTCCTTATATTAGATTCATAGATATAGTCCATTGGGGATATATATATATATATATATATATATATTATATTTAATTCCAATAATGATGAAATATCTATGTTTTATTGTTAGGGAACATGATAATAGAAGGGTTTTTGAGATTAACCCCAATTTTGTTGAAGACTATGTGTCTTTCATAATTTTATCCCTAATTAACATAGTCTGTGGTTTCAGTTATCATAGATTTTTATCAAAAACAAAATGTATAATAGATTCCATTCCTATCCAAAAAGATGGGGTATTATGGGAGCATGACTTCGTATCCATGCAACATTAACATAGCAATTTCTACAAATGTGGTATTTTAGTTGAGATGGTTGAATAAACAGAAAAAATTATTTCTACATTAATCACTATTGGTGGTTGAGAGATTTTCACCTCCTTTTCCTATTCTATGTGTGATGTTTCAGAATGAAGGAATCTTTGGAAATGACATGTCAACAATAAACATGATATTTTTACATGGTTTGTTTTTTGGAATTCAACACCATTATAGAGGCCCGTGAAAATATAGTAGGCATAGTGTATTCAAACGCAAAATTCATTATTTTAATGGTTTCATATATGATAAGTGTCTTCTTGTCTTCGAAATTTCAAAAAAAATGATAACTTGGTGTAATAATAGGATTTAAATGAAATAATATGGATTAGTTTAGACTTATTCCTTGACAATCATCATGTAATTGACACATTCACCAAGGCTTTAGTGACTCGTATAACAAGGACACTATCAGGACACTCGCTGATCGAGGATTAGTTGATTATTGGGGAAAGTAGAAGGAAATAATTTTTCCTTTAAAAAATATGGTTCCTAATGGAGGGAATTAATGAATTGATCAATGAGACATGGGGAATGCTATATATGGGTTTTTTTGGATGTTTTAATGAATTTTCTACAATGATGGAATAATTACATACATGAATAGATCAGTGGACAAACTAATTAAGAGAATAGTCTTGAAGGGATTCATGAATAGATTGATAGACTCTTAGGGAAGCTTCATGAAAACTCGAATGATGAAAAAATTGTGAAACTTGTTGAAAATCACTTTTTTAGCTACGATAATATGGGAAATTGAAAGAGTATGGAGGGAAAAGTCCTGGGATCTGTGTATCAATGAAGGGGATATGAACATGATATTCTTTCAGGAATGTGTAAATTAATGAATGGTGATTAGGAAACTCAATCAGTAGTTTATGAATGATCTTATATAAAAGAGGATGTAGTGACACAAAATATGGATTTGTATCTCTTTATGGATCTCTTCGAAGGTGATTGAAGATCCACTCTAAAAGCTTCAACCATGGAAAGTAGGGATACGTATTTTTTTATTTTATTTAAATGATAGTCAAGGGTAAAGATACCATTATGTTATAGGTAATTCCAAATGAGTTGAAGATAAGGGAGGTGAGAGAATTTTCAAAGGGGTTGTCTATCTACATGCTTTACGACATCATGATCTCGAATGTGGAGTCGAAGTCGACCGTGGAAATTGATTTTATGAAAGGTAGCATTAAATTCCCATTGAAGATGAATTATCTAGTTATAAACTAAAGGATACTTATGGATTCTATAATTTTATTAAGCACTCATGGAGGGAAGGGAATTACATTACTGATGTAACGCCCCGACCCTAGTTACCTAGAGACAGTGCATTATTATGTAACATTGGCATGATCACAAAAGATCAAGTCTTGAAAAACCGATTAGTTTAGTATCCTTGGAAACACTAGATACATTCATAAATGTTACATTACATTATAATGTGAAAAACTAAAATAACATTGTCTCCGTATTTCACACCCATATCCCCATCAGACTATCCCTGCAGGTCAGTCATAAAATTTTTCTTCACATCCTATGAAAAATAAAACATAGAAAGGGGTGAGCTCAGATTTTCATTAAGGATAACAATAGAGTGTAAACATTCATAAATAAAAATAATCATTTAAGGTAATGTATAACTAAAACAACAGCTTTTTAAACATGAACTTCAGCATAATATGGAAAAAGTAAAATGAAAATGATGCAATTTACATATTCACATGGATATTCTAGTACTAGAATAATCACATGCAATATCAATAACCACTTTCAAAATGATGGAATGCATGATGCCAGACTATCATAACCACGTAGCCAAGGCCTCGTGCCAAGACTAAAAATAATATTTTGTCAAGGCCTCATGCCAAGAAACAAGTTTGTCTCATGAGACCTACTGATGCATTGGGGAGCTCTAGCGGGCTCCACCCATCACTTACTAAGTCCAATGCATTCCTTATATGAAAATGTTTAAAAATATCATAAACAATTCCCAAGAACCATAAAAAAATCATATCACATTAAACATGCATAAAAGAAACATAGAATTTCCACAATTCAATCACAAGATATCAATACAACACATTGATATCATCAAAACATTATCAAAACCATTTTCAATACCAAAATAAAATAACAGTAAAACATGGTATTTATTTTTCATTTAAAAAATATTCATGGCTTGTAGAGGAAGCAGAAACTCCAATAATGGTCACGATGGAGAAGAAGTCGTTGTCGTCGTATACGCAAGACAAAAAATTCCTTTTGATGTTTAGTAAAACGATTCATATAAAAAGATTCTTTTTGAATAAAATTAAAATTCAATGGGGATTATACACCGTATAAAAGAAAGTTGAGTATAAAACCAAATATTCCTCAATGAAAGGAGATTGAGATGAAGTCCTTTACCTCGTGTCTGACTTGACTCGATCATTCTTCAATCTCTTGAATAATAAACTAAAGTTAATATATACTTTCTTAATAAAATTTTTCAAGTTCATTATTACTTTTACATAACTTATTACCATGTTATGAACATTATGTAATCATTTAATTTAATAAAGGTCATTTTGTCGATCCAAGGTACTTGAGTCAAAAATAAACATCTTATAATTACAAGTTGTTTATGTGGTAAAATATCCATTATATCCAGAATTATATTCAATATGTAGATATCATATATATAATATATATCTAGTATATACATGAATTTATAATATTACATAAAATTTAGAGGTAAGAAATTAAATGCACCGTTCATGGAGACGGTAAGTCGTACGTAAGCGTGAACGCTACCTTAATTTCAATTTTGTATTTAATGGAATGAAATAATAATGATATAAAGGTATATTATAATTCCAGTATAATATCATATATAATATCATTAAATCCATCCTTTATACTTCCCACATATGTAATTAACGATTCAAATCCCTTTGAGGGGGCGGTAGTCCGCACTTCCTAAAATGAAATTATTGTGTTTTTCCTTAATGGAAATCATAAAGGTATTCCATAAATGGAAAATTAAATAACCATAAAAAAACAAAAAAATAATATATATCATATATAGAAATAATTTCATCATAATGGCCACCATGAGAGGTGTTAAAAGAAGATTGAACACTCATCCTTTCATGAAGCAGTAATTCACCTCCCATAGAAACAGTATGTTCTTTAACCATTAGAAAAAGGTGTGTGTAAGTGTAAATGAAATCCATCACATAACTACATCCTAGTATATTTATTATATTGGTGTTGTTACAAAATATAGGAATAAAAAGATTTTAGGGGTTTGGAGAAGCAAAATAATACAAAAGAACACAAGTGAAGACATTGTCTTTAAATCGGGTAACTCCTCTTGGTTTGAAACAAAAGGGTTTCTTGAAGAGATTTCTGCATAAGGTAAGGCTACTATGATTAAGAGATGGATGTGGAGAGATAAAAGGAGCAGATTTTGGCCGATCCAATGGCTTTAGAGGTGTGGGTAAGGTCGTAGAGGTGGGGGCCTTTTATATGAGGAGAGGAGGGGCACTCTTGGAATGTCATGAAATGTTACATTATTATGAAATGATTTTAGGATTTTAAAGGTCCCACAATGATATATTTCGAGGTTATGGTGATAAAGGTTCTAAATACACCCATCTAATGGGCTTTAGACAAGTTTATGTCTTAGATTTTACATTATATTTTCATTTTATTTAAATCATTCATTAATGAGGTAATCGCTACGTCATCATGGTGTGATAAATAAATTTATTTATTTAATGCCAAAAATTTATTAAACAATTACCATGATGTATTAAATATTTTTATCTTTCCATTGGATATTTATAGTTGAATATATAACTTGTATTACCCCTTGTAAAAATTGTTTTAGTAAAATAATACATGTTTGTGACATTTTTATTTTTATTTTAAATAAAAGGTATTAATGTCATTATCTTACCCAAGTGGCTCCATGGGGTCCCACAAATTGACCAATGGATTTTATTGGTCGTCCATGAGTCATACCATATGATTAGGACGTGTTTCAAGGTAATTTCATATTATTATAACATTAATTTTACCATAAATTACTCTAACTACCTCTAATCACGGTTAATAAAACTCAAAAGTTACTATTCACCAAAAATTATTTTCATTCCGTTGAACAAAATTTTACTTCCTAATTATAACAATGTATGTATGATTTTTGAAATTAAATTCACAGAAGCGGTAAAATTTCATTTAAATGAAAAATCAGGTTTTAAACTACCACTTAGTGGGTTCACTATTCATAAAAAATTGAAGTTTTTCAAACAAAATACCAAAAAATCACCCTAAGATATATCTGATATTCCAAATTCAAATATTATTTCTATTGTACCAAATTAAAAACCTATATGATTCGTTAATTAATTTTATAATTAATTCCCGTTGTCAAATCAAATAGCCTGTTTTTACGAAAGAATATCAATCAAAAGATTAAAACTTGTTTATGTCCAATTTCAAATTGAAATTAATTATAATGAACACAATTGTATAAAATGGTAAAATTATATTCTAATTATACTTAAAAACCACTAAATAGTATAATTTATCACTATAAATTATTTTTATTAAAAAATCTGTTTTTAAGTATTTTTCACTATTCATCGAAAATTGGAAGTTCTCAGAAAAATACCAAAAATTCAACATAGGCTAATTTCGATATTCTGAATCCAAAAATGAAGTCCATTTTGAAATATAAAACTTATATCATTTCAAAAAGTGGGTATTATTATTCATAACGACTACTTTAATTGGCCGCGGTGTGTTAGAATCTCGAACTTGTGTATAATGCAAGCTATTGCTTTATTGAAAGAGAATCATACCGTGCAACTTAGGGTGTCACATTCTCCCCTCCTTCAATAAATTGTGTCCTCACAATTTGAAAATGTTCTTCAAAAATAATAGGATGAAAATAGAAAATACCTTTGTGGAAAACCCACATCGGAAAAAACGTTAATAAAATTTAGCCTTAATAAGAGGGAAAGGGAAATGAAAAATTTACAACCAAATTATGATCCTGATCAGGAGAACATTGGTGGAAATTATAGACAAATAATTGGAGGGAAAACATAAATATTTATAGGGATTTATTGAGGTCATCAATCACAAACAAGTGTAAAATTAAGGGCCTCAAATCCATCAATCTATGGTGATTTAAAATATCATCAGTTCAACAAAACATAAGGTATTAGGATAACACATTTTTTTATTATCCCATTCCTATATTTTAAGAATTAATTTATTTATTGTATAATAGAGAGGTATATATATATACATGAAAAGTATAGTTTCAACCTTCAACTAATTTCTACCAGAAACTCATCTTTCCCTCAAAAATATAATAGAACTCAAAAAATATTATATTTATCCTAATCGTACAGGGTTCCAAATATTAAAACATACCATTTAGATCAGGAAAACTATTTTATAATAACAAGGGACTTCCACTATGCTAGTGGTAGGTAATAAAGGCATGTCTCACTATGGTTGTGGGTTCGATTCCTACAACTTTTTGCAACACGATGATTTATCCCCCGACCTGCAGGTTGTCCTTTTCATAAAACTATATTATTATAATATTCCAAAATATAATCTACAGAAATGTTTTAACCTTAAAAAATACTATCAAAAGTTAAACTTAATCCATTCCAACCTTTATAGTTATCCAAAATACCTCTGTCTAGGCATTCTATAAATGGTCTCTAAATTCTCAAATCAATTAATCAGATTCCCCAAACAAGGTAATGTTCATCTTATTGTCACATTCTAACAATATGATTACCTTAATCATATAAAAACCTTAATGAAAACAACAAGTACTGCAGTATAATCCTTATATATATCTCATTATTATTATAACCATAATATATTTCATGAGTACAACAGCACCAATACATTAATTATTCCACTTCAACTATAGTAATGGCATATGATTGGCCTTGATCCCTTGGCCTTTTCTGTGGTAGGTTTCCCTGATACATAGGACATTCATTTGGATAATGCCCCATTTCCCTAAAATTGTAGCATTCAACATTGATAGCCTCTTTCTTTCCCTTGCAATCATGTGCCTGGTGACCTTTTTCTCCACATATATAACAAACTCCCATTCCTTTTAGTCAAGAACCAGGGTGATTCTTCCCACAATTATTGCATGATGGAAAATCCTTCATTCCCGTTTTCCCTTTATCTGTCTATTGTTCCACTGTTCTCTTCGTCTCTTGCTTTACTTTATTGTCATAAGATTTAGAGAATTCCTTTTTTGTCTTGAAAGATCACGAGACTATATCTTCATATGTTGAGAAAGATTGTGATAATAAATCTTGAGATAAAAGTGGTTTTATACCATCAAAGAAATGATCAATATTCCTTCTTGGGTTACGTATATAATCTGATGCATACCTCGCTAACCTTGTAAAGTTGTCCTCATACTTTGGGACATTCTCATCCTCCTTTTGTCTCAGACTCAGAAATTGCCTTTCCATATCTGGTCGAGGGTCACGAAGAAAGTATTTTTCTAAGAAAATCAATTTGAACTCCCTCCATTCCATGTTTGATACTTCATCAACTTCCTTTGTGTTTTGAATCAATGACCACCATTGATCAACATTTCCAGTGAGGCGGTAAACTACCATGATAACCTTTTACCTTTCACTACACCCCAAGGGATGGAATATTTTCTCTAATAAATTTATCTATTGCTCAGCTACTAAGGGATTTGTACTCCCATTGAATGTTGGTGGTTGTTTCCTCATGAAGTAGTCTAACATTGATATTCCATGTTGCGGATCAGGGTGCTCCATATGAGTAAGGTTATTATTCATAACCTGGGTGAGTTGTCCCAGTATGGTGATAAGCTGATCAGCACCAGTTGTATCACCAACTCCACTATAATTATCTTGAGCAGGAGGGAAATACATACATGGAGTGTGCGCATTGATATGGTTTCTATTCCATCCACTAGGTTCCATTTCAAAATAATGTCATAAACTAGATTAGTTTATAAATCGAAATACATAATAACAGACCTACAAAAAAATTAACATAAATTGAACTATTTTTGGATATAATCAATAATCATAAGAATGTTTTCTTTGAGGAAGTATATAATAATAAACCCTTCATAATGGTTTATAAAGAAAAGGAGAATTATCCCAGGCATATCCCCTGGGAGTGTCGTAACCAAGTGTGCAACAACGCCCGTTGTCGTGCACCAATTCCCATTCGGGTCTAGCTCAAAGCGGTGTTTTTTGTGTTTTACCCCTAGGTACATCTATGCCAGAGCCGCCTCTACCTACTCGTCTAGACAGGGATGTATTTCTCGGAAAACACACAAAATCTCTATAATACCAAAATTCTAGGAAGTTCTTCTATTCTAATCCTCAAAGTCTATCGTAGGTCTATGTGCTCTAATCAGAGTTTATATAAATCTAGCTTCCAAGGTTAGTACTAAACAGCCTATGATACCAACTGTAATGCGCCGAAACCTATTACCCAGAGTCGGTGCATTATTATGTAACATTAGCATGATAACAAAAGATCATGTCTCGAAAGACTGATTAGTTTAGTAGCCTTGAAAATTCTAGATACATTCATAAATGTTACATTACATCATAATGTGAAAAACTACAATAACATACTCTCCATAGTCCACACCCATATCTCCTTCAAAATATCCCTGCAGGTCATTCATAAAATATTTCTTCACATCTAGGGAAAATTAAAACATAGAAAGGGGTGAGCTCAGAGGCTCCGTAAGGATAAAAAAATAGCAGAAACTTTCATAAATAATCATAAACCTTTAAGGCAATGTATAACTAAAACAAAAGCATTTTAAACATGAACATCAGCATAATATGTAAAAAGTAAAATGAAATGATTCCATTTACTTATTCACATGGATATTCTACTAGTCTAATAATCACATGAAATATCAATAACCACTTTCATAATGATGGAATGCATAATGCCAGACTATCATAACCACGTAGCCAAGGCCTCGTTCTAAGACTACAAATAAGATTTTGTCAAGGCCTTGTGCCAAGACCCTTGTTTATCTCATGAGCCCTACCAATGCATCTAGGAGCTCGAGCGGGCTCCACTCGTCACTTACTAAGTCCAATGGATTCTTTATATGAAAATTTGTAAACATATCATAAACAATTCCCAAGAACCATAACATAATCGTATCATATAAAAAATGCATAAAGGAAACATATATTTTCCAAATTTAAATCACAAGATATCAATACAACACATCGATATAATCAAAAAATTATCAAAACTATTTGAAATACCAAAATAAAAAGAAAATTAAAACATGGTATTTATTTTTCATTTTAAAAAAAGTTTATGGATTGTAGAGGAAGCCGAAACTCAAATAATGGTCACGGCGGCAGAGAAGTCGTTGTCGCTGTATACGTAAGAAAAAACGTTCTTTTTTTAGTAAAAAGATTCATATAAAAGGATTCATTTTGAATAAAAGTAAAAGTAAAAGGGGGTATATACACTGTATAAAAGAAAGTTGTGTATAAAACAAAATATGCCTCAAAGAAAGGAGATTGGGAAGAAGTTCCTTACCTCGTGTCCGACTTCACTCGATTGTTATTTAATCTCCTGAATAATAAAGTAAAGTTAATATATACTTTATTAATAATCTTTTTCAAGTTCATTATTCCTTTTAAGTCACTTATTACAATGTAATGAACATTTTTTAATCATTTAATTTAATAATGGTCGTTTTGTCGATCCTTAGTACTTGAGTCAAAAATTAACTTCTTATAATTACAAGTTGTTTTTGTGGTAAAATATCCATTATCTCCAGAATTATATTAATTATGTAGATATCATATATATTATATATATCCAGTATATACATGCATTTATAATATTACATAACATTTAGAGATAAGAAATGAAATGCACCGTTCATGGAGACGGTAAGCCGTACGTACGCATGAACGCTACTTTCATTTTTTTCGTATTTAATGTAATGAAATCATAATGATATAAAGGTATATTATAATTCCAGTATAATATCAGGTATAATATCATTAACTCCATCTTTTATAAATCCCACATATGGCATTAACGATTCAAAGCATATTGAGGGGGCGGTAGTCCGCACTTCCTAAAATGAAATTATTGTGTTTATCCATAATGGAAATCATAAAGGTATGACATAAAGGAAAAATACCGAAGCATAAAGAAAATATAAAAATAATATATATCATATATAGAAATAGTGTTATCATTATGGCCACCATGAGAGGTGTTAAAAGAAGATTGAACAATCATCATTTCGCGAGGTAGTAATTCGCCACCCACAGAAACAGTATGTCCAGTAACCATTGGACGAAGGTGTGTGTAAGTGTAAATCAAATCCATCTCAAAAAAAAACCTAGTATATTTCAGATACTGGTGTTGTTACAAAATATATGAATAAAAAAAGTTTACTGTGTTGGAGAATCAAAATAAAACAAAAGAACACAAGTGAAGACATTACCATTAAATTAGGTAACTCATCTTGGTTTGAACCAAATGGGTTTCTTGAAGAGCTTTCTGCCTAAGGTAGGGCTTCTATTATGAAGAGAGGTATGTGGAGAGATAAACTGAGCAGAGATTGGAAGATCCAATGGCGTGAGATGTGTGGGTAAGGTGGTAGAGGTGGGGGCCTTTTATAAGAGGAGAGGGGGGTCACTCTTGGAAGGTCATGAAATGTTACATTATTATCAAATTATTTTCGTATTTTAAAGGTCCCAAAATGATTTCATTATAGTATAAAGTGATACGGGTTCAAAATCCACCCATCCAATGGGATTTAGACAAGTGTAGGTCTTAGATTTTACATTATCTTTTCATTTTATATTAATCGTTCATTAATGAGGTAATCGATGCATCATCATGATGTGATAAATAAATTTATTTATTTAATGCCTAAAAATTATAAAAAAATTACCATGATGTAGGAAATATTTCTATCTTTCCAATGGATATTTATATTGGAAAATATGACTTGTATAACCCCATGTAAATTTTTTTAGTAAAAGAATACATGTTTGTGACATTTATTTTACTTTAATTAAAATGTATTAATTTCATTATCTTACCCATATGGCTCCAGGGGGTCCCAAAAATTGACCCATAGATTTTATTGGTTTACCATGAGTCATACTATAAGATTAGGACTTGTGTAATGGTAAATTCATATTATTATAACATTATTTTTACCTTAAATTACTCTAATTACCTCTAATCACGGTTAATAAAACTCAAAAGTCACTATTCACCAGAAAATATTTTCACCCCATTTAACCACATTTTAATTTATAATTATAACCATGTATGTAATATTTTTGAAATTAAATTCATAGAAGTGGTAAAATTTCATTTAAAAGAAAAATCATTTTTTAAACTACCACATAGTGGTTTCGCTATTCATCAAAAATTGATGTTTTCAGGAAAATATCAAAAATTCACCCTATGATATATTTGATATTCCAAATTAAAATATGATGTATATTTCACCAAATTCAAAATATATAATTTTCATTAATCAATTTTATAATTAATTCCCTTTGTCAAAACAAATAGCGTGTTTTTACGAAAGAATATCCATCAAAAGATTGACACTTGTTTATGTAAAATTTCAAAGAGAAATTAATTCTAATGACCACCATTGGATAAAATGGTAAAAGTATATTCTAATTATACTTTAAAACCACTAAATAGTATAATTTATCACTATAAATTATATTTATTTAAAAAGTTGTTTTTATGTATTTTTCACTATTCATCGAAAATTGGAAGTTCTCAGAAAAATACCAAAAATTCAACATAAGATAATTTTGATATTCCGAATCCAAAAATGAAGTCCATTTTGAAATATAAAATTTATATAATTTAGAAACGTTGGTATTACTATTCATAGCGGCAATATTGATTGGTCGCGATGTGTTAGAATCTCGAACTTGCGTACAATGCAAGCTATTGCATTATTGAAAGAGAGTCATACCATAGAAGCATGGGGTGTTACAACTGATATCCTAGACAAAAAATGGAATCCCATCAATGGTATCATTATGTATTATTTTACTTGAACATTACCTGATAACTAACATCTCACTATTATGAATGATTCTATAGGGATGCATTATTTTCATCCACCTTAATGTTTGGAATTTTTTTTCTCTTTCAATATATAAAAAAATTATTTCTCAATGAGTGATGAGATAAATATTTGTTTTTTGGATTTGAAGTATATGAAATTTGCTAGAATTTGTTTTCAATAAAATTTTTTAATTAATGATACTTTTTAGAAAATATTTCTCAAAATGGTCTTTGGATTAAATGTTTATAAATTAGTTGAAGAGACTGGATAATAGCCAGGATGTTCCTCTATCAAAGGGAAAAATTATGGGTGTGATGTACTAACATCAATGGTAACACCATGCTAGTGTGTTTGAGTCTGTGTGTGTGTCAGGCTGTGTGAAATGCAATGTTTTATCCCAATTGACATTTGTGAAATGGTTTAATGATATGTTTGGGTTCTATCCTTGAAAATTGATTAGGATTCGAAAAAGTGCATTGGTAAACAAATTTGTTTCATATAGTGATTGTTTGGAATTGATATAAATTGATTTAAATTGTTTTATATAAATAGTTTTATGTAAATATTCAATCAAGTTCTATCCCAATGGAGTGATTATTCAATACATTTGAGTAAAACATAATTTTTATAATTACTCAGCATTTAATATGAACTTTGGTTATTTTTTTATATATCTTTGATCAAGTAATAGGTAAAGGAAATGACTCTGATTTATTTACTGGAGAATCATAAAACAATGTGTTGTATTGTGTAGTTAATTCATGAAGTATATTGGGAGATATGGAGATATATCTTTAGAGTCCTTGATATTGTTGTTTTAGTCTTCAACATTGGTACTTAGATATTGGTTATAGTGTAGTTTGGTATTGTTTTCTTTTGGTATGGTTATATGTTATATTATATTGGTATCATGAATCATATTGTTGTTCTGAGGTTATTATGTACATGTTTTTTGTTTTTTTGTTTTTTTGTTTTAAAATGGAAAAAAAATCAAACAACTAAATTAAATCCCTTGGAATTTATTTATAGTCTTCAGCATCAAGGGGATGTCATATATCACCAAATATCAATTACATCTCACCTCAATCCAATTAAAGGTGGTATGATGTAATAATTTACGGATCAAGGATCATGTTATTTTACAGAGGAATGTATTAGAGGGAAGCGTGTAGTAGTTGATAAACCTGTTTCATTGGGTTCTTATGAAGGTTCCCCATCTATTGAGGAGTGTGAATCATAGGAACCTGTATTTTACAAGTCTTATTCTCAGTAACTAACTTTCATTGATCCCACCACTCTCTTGTTTGATTCCAATAAGGTAATTTTGGAAATTCTAATCCATATTTCTATAATCATCTAATGTACTTTCATTGGTGTGGCCACTGGTGATACCTAAGTGAGTCTAGTAAGTTCTGTAACTAGAATTGAGAGTTTTAGTCAAGGATTAATAACTTACGATAGCAGTGTCATTGATTCTCAATGAAATCTGGGCTGCCCTCATAGGACTCATAGTGAATCATTTCACGACCTTAAGATTTTACCGGTATAGACAATCTACATCTATTTTATTTTATTTTACATTGGAGTGGTGACCATTTCATATTTCCCTATTAGTGGTTTTATTATCATGGTAACCTATAGTGTTTTTTATCTTAGTGGATTTTCATGATATTAATATGGTTTTAATTATGTCTGTTAGTACTTCAATAGTTTGTCTTCTTATGGGATGGTTTGGGATTCATTAGTTTTAATTTTTCATATATTCTACCTTGAGGAATAATGAATTAGGAATATGGAAAGGTTCATATTCAATCCGTAGTGGTTTAACCTATATTGCCTTGGTGTCTGGCTTCATCGATCATTCCACTATGTTCAACTACTATACTTGTATGTTAAGTAATGGTGTAGATACTCATATATTTCCCCTATCAATCTTCTTTCAATTTTCCATATAGTTTAATGTTTGTTTCTTGAGGATATGAATGTGGACATCATGTTTCAAGGTTTCATTTGGTCATGTTTATTTTTGAGTCTGGATATGGTTCATCATTTGTATGGTCAAAAATATTTGGTTAGAAATTGCTAATAGAGAGGAGAGTTTTCATTAAGGAACAAAAAAAGATATTTTAATTTTTCTATTTTCTGTATTTCATATAATATGAGGCTATCCTTGGAATATTTAGGGAAAATATCATAGTATGGGTTGGATGAATATGGTTCACCTCATCCAAGTATACCATGTTGTCCCAAACTATCAGTAAATTATAAAATTCATGATTATAACATATTTAGGAATATTGTGTGGAAAAAATGGGGTCTTTCCTGTTTTAAAAATTATAAAAATAATAATATGACAAATATAAATATAAATAAAATAAAACAATTTAAAATGATAATAATAATAATAATAAATGAAAGGTTTATTATTAGTATTACTAATTGATTTTCCAAATCCAAAAAGGTGGGTTTCTTCTCCCCCATCCAACATATTATGTGAACCATGTCCTTCTCCATCCATGTAGGTCACCCCTACTCTTAATAAATCTTTTACATGGAATATATCCAGTTTTCAGGGGAATTTATGGTCATTCCATCGAGGTAATGATTTTGGTTCCACCCGCCTTCTTTATGATATAAAATTTTCATCTATTATTTCCATGTCTTGTATAGAGAAATCCTAAAGTGAGGTTTAATATAAAATTTGTTGGCTTCTTATGTTTTTGTGTCATGCGATGGATCTCCTAGGTCACCTTTGTTCATTTTTCGATATCTTCCACTAATGGAATATTATTGGGGATAAATTTTTTCCATCTGTCGCCACTTGAGGTAGGACCCTTTTTCCACCTTGTTTGCCCATTTTTATCATATTTATATTTAAATTTTCTATTCGTTTTATTTTTCAGATATTTATTGGAAACCCTTTAGATGTATTTGGACTACCATTCATGAAGAGTATTACACATAATAATTGGTAAGTCATATATTATATATATATATTTCATCCTTTTAGAAATTCCTAATGGTATAGGGATATATCAGCATTGCATCTAATGGTATGTAAATAAATATATGTATAAATGCTTGTAAGGGTAAGAGTAAAGAGTGGATTCACAGTTTGATGTCCAAGAACCTTGTGCTTGAGGTAGGATTATGTTTTCCATTGCACATTATTTTTAATAAACATTGATTGAATGTCTTTATAAACATTTTTTATAATAATTAATTCAATATATTATTTATATATACAATTTTTAATGAATGGATTTTGTTTTTACCTTGAATTATATTGAATGAAATATTTATTTTGTGCTTCGTACACCTAGGGTATGTAATAAATTCCTATTTGGAAACATTAAATGTGTTTTGAATTCTAAATGGTGGATTTGAGATTCTAAAATCAATTAATAATTATAATTTTTTAGCAAGGAGTATGTGCCAATTGTTTTAGACAAAGTTATCTCATAATTGATACGTGAGGTCCCATTGGAAAATTGTTAATGGTTCTCTTGGAAAAAAATTCATTGAAATATGCCTCATGACTTATTCATTTTTAAATAGGTGGAATTGAACTAGATATGGGAGTCAATTAAAATATATAATGTTTTCATTTGAACAATTATTAGATTGGTTGGATTGGGTGGCACCGTTTTGACTGAATCACATGTGGTGTCTTATGTGATGCATAATTATTTTTTATTTGTTTAGTTTATTGGAATTGTTATATCAACCCATTTTTTAAACATATCATGGTATCCTAGGAATTATATAGGAATATCTTATAACGATTGTTTCACTGGTTTTCATTATGCTCTGGTCAGTATCTCTTTAGTCTAAACACACTCTTCACTGGGGATGTTAATCTTCAGTAAAACCATGATGGGTATAGCTGAGTTCTAGGGCTATTTGATCGCAGTAGGTGTTACAAAATGATGGATCAACTTTAGTATGTTCTAGATATTTTATTAATCTCATTGGTATTCCCATGTTTATTGACACTTGTTTAACTTTATATGATAATCCAAGTTCCACATCATGTTTGGTAACTTGATTACAGCGTTCCCGTTGAACTTATTAAGATACCATTTCATCTAATCACTCACTATGTAATCATTAATATGGTAAAGGAGTCTATTTGGTTTTCGTATGTGTGAAAAACATTACACAAAATTATGTTTTTAGACCCCATATCCATAAAAATGAACCCCTGTCATTATTGTAACACCATGTTGTTGTTCCGTTAGGTATGTTCTGATAATTGTATTTGGTTTATCTTTTCCATTGAGATTTTATTTTCTACCCAAAATTTAGAGGATACCAATAATGTTGAAATCATTTATTTACTGGATTTTCATTTTTTCCCTGGGTTTTTTATCATATTCACTAGGATTTTAGAAATCGTGTAATGGTGTGTCATGACATGTAATTCCAACAGGACTCCTCCTATGAGTTGAATTCATAGAATGAGTTTTGACATGCTCTTTATGCGTTACAAATCACATAATGTGACAAATGATTTGTAATTAAAAAGGTGATGTGGTTTTCTATGTAACCCAAAATTAAACGAATTAACATCACGTAATCAATTACATAATAGTTAATTAACCGAGTTCTAGTTTTTAAGACATCGTGTTGGGGTTTGAGGTCTAATTTGTTTTTTCATCATCCACCACTTATCTTGAGCTCTTACTTTATATGATTTTGTCTGACTTTCTTCTCTTTTGATTTACATATCAATTGATAGTTCTGTAGGGATATGTGCTTTGTCTCTCTAAGAAATATTTCCTCTTCGTTTACCTCTTATTAGTTGTGGAATAAACACTTTTTTATGTATGGGTAATGGTGTTGTGGTCTCTATCTATCAATTTCATTATCTGGTAATTCCATTTTTTTATGGAAAATATCATGATTTTCAATAACCGATGTCCATTTAAATTATGTTTCCTACACTCTTGGTGATTGTGGATCTATTAAATTGAACACATTTTTTTATTTTCTAATATTTTTCATTTATTTCCTTGAAATTTCATGTCTAATTTCATGTGTTGAAATTAAAAGGTGAATGTGTAAATTATTTATGTGGAGTTTTCTTTGAAAAAAAAATTTCTTTTATTTTATATGGAAATTTTTTTTTCAATCATTGAAGAATATTATCAAGGCATTTATTTTTTTATAAAAATGTGAGAATGTTTTTTAAATAGATATTGATAATCATAACAAAGTAGTGACCTTCAATATGTTCAGATAAAGACAAGAGTAGCCTTAGTGGGTGTGACACCACTAAGAATTGACCTATTATTTTTTTGGTAGTCTATCATAGGTTTCGATGTTAGTTGTGATCCAACATAATTCCGTTGATTGGGTTGTGTGTTTTTAGTACATATTATCTCTTAGGATAAGGCTTTAATGGTATGCACATTGTTATTTATTATTTATTATTACATGATAGTTCATTTCATGGATGTTGGATCAAATTAATATTTAACATTCAGTATTTTCACCATATTTGTTTCTATAATTGATATATATATATAGAATGAAATTTGTGAACACTCAAGGATGGTTTGAAAATTATTACATAATTTTTTATTTATAAATTTTTTTTGATCTATTTGAAATCATAGACTTTTATGTTCTTGTTATTAGAGATTACATATATTTTTATATACTATCCTACTATCTCTGTAGTTCACACCCAACTTCATCATAGGAGTAGATGTAGAACATTATTTTTCGGTTAAGGAAAATGGAAGATCATTCTGTATCTTTCAATCATTTCCTTATGTTGTTGGTTCATTTCGGTATAGTTTAGTAGAGATTCATGGTCATATTGAGGCTCACAATCATGAATTTATGTGTTTTTATGGTTTAGTGGGGTTGGATCATTTGTATCTTTCATTTTTTCCACATAGTAGTATTTTTTTATTATTTTTCTTATATAAAAGAATTATTTTGTTATATTTTTTTTACATCTCCCCATGAAGTGCTAGCTCTTGTGACTGGTTTGGTTAGCTCAGGTGGCCTATTACAATTTGGAATCATAGAGGCTAAGAAGCCCAAATCATTTCCTCATTCCTTTAGTTTTTTGAGTTTCTTGTGTATATAGGATTAATATCATCAGAATTTTGATAGAATTAATGGAAAAGGGGAATGACGAACTCACACTCATTACAAAATCTGAGAAACCATGGGTTGTCAAGAAATCATCACTATTTACAAGAATGTTATTTTCAGCTCATGTGAATAAATTTTTATGTATTTTTAAATTAAAAACATTTACCTTGATTGAGGACTTGGTGTATGTTTTTTCTGTTTTAATAAATAAATTCTAATTTTATTTTTATGGGATTTTCTATTTAAAATGAGTTTCCTTATTTTGAAATTATTCATAAAATCATTAATATCATGTTTTTTAAATAATGGTTTTGTATTTTTGTGTTCAATTTAATGGTTTTAGAATTTTCTTATTGACTATTGATTGTGTTCTTCTATTTAGAATAAAATACTTCCTTGAAGATGTTTTAAAAATTAAAGTGGTCAATCCATAGGGAAGGTTATATAAGTGGATCCTCAAGTGGAAATTTTTTTTTGTGGAAGATGTAATTTGCCTCACATAGTCATTGGGATCAGTGGGTTCAGTGAATCTAGGATGGGCAATGGATCATTGGTCAGAACACACCTAGCTGAATCTAGACATCTTTTTCAATGAAAATGGGCAACTAGTATATGAGGAGTGGATTTAATGGATTGAGAGGATCTTAATCTTTTTGAAGACTCGTGATGATTCTATGGTGGGATTTATTCACATATATTGTATAACGAATATAAAGAAGATTGTGGGGAACAATAGTAAAGGCTATGTTGTACGATGGTTTTTTTCAAGGATAGTTCTAAGAAGATATTCTATAATATGTTTCACCCAAAGGCTATACTTGCAGAAAACACCAGGTTTTTTGTTGTTAGAGAAGGTGGATCATACCATTCAACAATACTCCTCCCGAATTGATGAGATGATGCATCTGGAACTAAAGATTATTACTGATGATTACATGAATTATTTATGGTTATATAATGGGATGCAGACCTATTTTTGGCCAATGGTTGTTATTATGAGCCTCATAAAAATAAAAAAGTATTGGATAAAAGAATATTTAGCAAATGAAGACATAAAACAGAGGATATGCATCAGTGGGTGAAATGATTATTCAGTTTTCTTCTTTTGGATTAAAAAAATATCATAATATTGGTTGGTTTTCTACAAGATAGGTTTTAGAGGATTCAAGAGGGCATTAAAAGGTTATTTGATACCAATGGGGGTGGGGCATGACCATATCAAGCCTCAATGTATATAGTCTCAAAGAATAGGTCATCAACGTGGGGGATCTGGCCAACATATGTTATTCTATGATAAGATATCACAACACTATAAGAAAGGGTATACATTAACTAAGTGTCGTATATACATTTTGATACTTCTGAGGATGGAGGGTATCATGCATAGGCCTTAGGGGATGTCCAAGTGTCTATTTTTTGACACATTTATGTAAATGATCATGTGAAGGAGGAATGTGTTTTAGGGTTGGAAGCTATTTTAATTATGATGTTTATTTGATCTTCTATTGAGGTATATCAATTTGATATAGAATCTACTCATTATTTTTTACAATAAAAGGGGGTTTATGGGTTGGGATTATGTTCATATATTACTAAATTCTGGTCGGATCATTCAATGCATTTGGGAAATCGTTTCCAAAAAGGTTCCAAATGTCTTTTTCCATGTAGATTGATAATAGGATACATTGAGGAGGTTTGTGACTTCTAAGTATTTTATCATGAGATATTAATCTTGATAACCATAATGAATTAAATTATTTTCATAAATTCCTTGATATATGGTTATCACATTCATGTACAATATTTATCTACTGAAAGTGGAACTCATGTTTTTCAGAATGAAAGGGTCTTTATATCGAGAAGGAAATTTATGATTATTCCTTACACCATATTAATATCCTTCCAATTTTCAAAAATTTTCAAGGTGCTGTTGAAGAATTATAGGGAATCAAAATACATTTTGTTGTGCGTGGATAACCAGAGGTATTTTTAGATGATTTTCATCTAATTCTGCCACTAAGTGATGTTGTGTATACTGTTGACCTACTACCTAGAAAAATACCCATTTCAATTCCATACAATTTATTGGTAGCAACTGTGTTGGTCGAAATGAATGTCCATATTATGAAAAAATAGTTGAAAGGATTTATTTTTCCTACAGTGTCGTTATGGGATTTACCGACACACATTTATAATGAGGAAGTGATATTTCATAGACATAGTAATGAATGTAACACGTTGAATTTAGTTATATTAATAATAATTATTCATTACCCAGAATTGATGATCTCTTTGTTCTACAAAAATGAGATTGTTGGTTTTCTAATTTTAAATTCTGGTTCGAGAACCCCTGGTTTACTGTCCGAGAATTTCATATACCCAATGTGTTGTTTTAGAGTTGATATGGGATTTGGGATTTTTCTAGTTATTCTATTCAATCATAGTAATCTTGTTACATTTTTATTGGGTTTAATGAAATGAAGAATTCATCTATTCTTGGACTCTTTTGTTTTTATGTTTTCAATTTATATATTGGGTAAACCATGATATATGTGGAGCACATAAAAAATTTTAATATAATTCATTGAACATCGATGAAATATATAATATATCATAATATTTCCAATTGTGACTTTATGATTTAGAATGTAATATTTCTAGAGAATGAGATATCTGATATGAGAGTCTCAATTGTTCTTGAAAATGTGAATGAAGTTTTGTCTTATAGTAGCCTAGAAATATGTTTGTGATATGTAGCCTCCTGTGTTTGGTAAGTAATTATAGAAATTTTTTAGGAATTCTCCATGATTTCATTTTTGATGAACGATTTGACATATAATGGTTTAATGATTGAATGGAATGAAAATTTTAATAGATCATTTTATGAGTTGAATTTGATGAAGATTTTGAAAATTGTTTTGAATCTTTGGGAACTTTGTTGGGTTATGAAGATTTTTACAATGATATTAGTATTGGATTGGGATTTGTATTGATTCATGGTAATGGGAGTGTGGCATATATCAAGACCCATTTAAATCCACATGAGAATAACTACCCAACCAATGATCTTTAGTGGGAAGCTATTATGCATGTCATAAAAAAATTGTACAATTATCTCTTTAGAATGAATTTTATTGTGTATTCTAATATAGTGTTATATAATTATTCATATATAATTTAACATACAAAAGAGATATTGGAAGGATTATCATCAGAACATTGATTTTTTATCACATATGCCTATGGGAGTAAGAATTTGGTGGTTGATGTGTTGAGAAAAAAAATAACTGGCACAAGATTTTATAGAATTAGTTAAGTAGTTGTATTTGATGAATTTGTTTAGTGATGTGTTCTTGCGGGAATATGAGGTTTGTGTAAAAGTTTTCTTTTATTAGGTAAAATATCACTTGTATTTTAATGAGCATGTTCTTCTATAGTAGTTGATAAACCATGAGAGAATATGAATGATTGAAATCATAAAAGGTAGAGAGACCTCGTGTAAGTTGTCTCGGTCTCCCAATGGATATGTGTGAATTCATAGAAGATTATTTATTCCATTATATATTAGATATTATCTTATATATAATGGAAACTAGTGTTGTTGGTATGTTTTCCAAGGGATAAAAACATATTCCATGATTTGATACAGTGGTATTAGTGGCAAGGGATGAGGTGATCAAGTTCATCATTTGTATTATGAAGTCTCACTTTTCAACGAGGTATGGAGAATCACTATAGCCCTTTTGTTTTTTTTGATCATTTTCATATTCTGGGATAGAAATGGAATGATTTTCCATGGATTTGGTTATTCTTTTACCGATTAATCAAATTGTAAAGAATTTTATTTGGGTGATTTTTGACAGACTCATTAAATCAGTCAATTTATTTCCAATAATAGAGACAATGAAATTAGTAAATCATGGGGTTTTCTATTTTTGATATATTTTAAAGAATTATTGTCTTCCCAGTGTAGTTTTTTCTGGTATACACATGAGGTCCACATTAGAATTATGGAATGTTATAAATGTGGAAATTAGTTCCCAATGGAAATAAACTATGGCATATCATCCACATATGGATGGAATGTTACATAGGGCTTCCCATGTTTTAAAGGATATGATTTGGGGTTGGGTTCTTTATTTCAAAGGATAATGGTTGATAAATATGAATTTGATCGAGTATACCTAAAAATATAATTATCAATATTCAATTAGGATTTCACACATTGATGATTTTCATTGGAATCTGTTTTTTTCTCCCAGGTGGTGGAAAAATTTGGGAATGTGGACCTTGGTTCGGTTGTGTGTGGATCATGAGATGATATAGGATGTTAAGTTGATCCAAAGTCATTTTATTATAATACAAAGTCATCAGAAATCTTATGCGGACCATCTAAAGTGGTCTTTATACATTTAGGTTAGTGATTATGTATTTGTCAAAGTTACAAATCACAGGGAACATTGTTAGTTTTGTGAGAAATTTAAGGCCGAACTAAGGTTTATGGTCCCATTTTGAGATAGTCGGTCAACTAGGGATGGTGTACAATCAATTTCTTCTACCATATATATTTACTACCACTCACTATATGTTTCATGTTTCCTAGTTCATGAGGTATCTAACAAATATAACTCATGTGATAATATGGTATAATATTATTCTTGAGACCAATTTATGTTTAGATTAGCATCCAGTTCAGTTTATGGATATTCAGGAAAAAAGTACTATGTAATACATTTATTTTCCTAGTCCGGGTACTGTGAAAGTGTTTCCAAATGGCCATGAGATGTGGAGGAAAGATTCCTTGTTGAGAAAACATTTGCCAATTTTTTTTCAAATCTTGTATATTGATCTCATTCTAGGGAAATAACACTTTCATTGGGGGAGATTATAATTCCATGTTACATTTATGTTATCTATGTTCCTATATTTTTCATTGGTATCCTTTTATTAGTGGGAGAGTATTTTTATCCTTTTATTGGGAGGATAACTAAAATGGTGAAGTGATAGATATTTTGTATTTTCATATTTCCCCTTTCATTTTTAACTGATCGCATTGTAGTTATATGATCAATAGTAGGGTTTCATGATGTGTAATGTCAGCAAAAATCATCACATGAGCTGAATTTTGAGTGTTATTTTTTACAAATTGTGTAAGAGATACACATGTGATGATGGAAAATCATGTTTGAAATAATAAAAGCTGACATGTTTTTTGGTGTGAATCCATGATAAAGGGATTCACATTGTCAAAATTATTACACCTTCTATAATTCCTTGAGTTGTTGTTTTTAGGGTGTCAAGAAAGAGTTTGAGGAATCATTTGTTTTTGAAGCATCATCCACATAGCTTGAGCTATTACCCATAGATATTTTGTGTGTCTCCAATCTATCTAGATCAATTAGATAGGTGATTAATGTGCTGGGCTATGCACTTCAACTCTTCAAGTAATCCATACAATTGGTTTCTCTCTCGATGGTGGATGTGGAATAATTTATTATCCGTATTGGTAGTGGTTTTTTTTGTTTATTAATAATTTTTATTCTTTGTTCGTGCCTTGTGTATCAATGAAATATATTGTGTTTTGAAATACACACTATCAAGGTCAGTAAGGATTCTTATACTGCTAATGTTGGCGGGTTTACATCAATATTCTAATTTCAAGAGATTCTTATAGTTTTTAATTATATCAATTATTTTTGAAATGTAATTACTTTTTATGAAATTTAAAGTGGCCTGGGTTATTTTTTAAAGGGTTCTGTTGTGAAAATAGAACTTCCTTGATTTGAAATGGAAAATGGATTATCAAATGAAAAATAAGATTGGCATCACAATGAATTCTTTTATAAAATTATTCCATGGTATTTAAAACAAAGATTGACAAACATTAAAAATTGGGAACCATGGTTAAATTAAGATATAGAAAAAAGAGAGATTAATGTGTTTGACACCACTATGAGGTATCCTTTTATATGTCTATGGACTGTGGTGGTACTCAATATTAGTTCAGATCATACATTATTCATTTTATAGGATTTTTTTGTCCAGTATCTATTATTGTATAAGCTTGATCCAAGATGGTTGAAGAATTTTTTCTCATTTTTTATTACATGATATTTTTTTCAAAGATGTTGGATCAAATGTATATGTAATTTTTAGTCTCTTTACATTCTTTGTTTATTTAATTGGAAAATATAGATAGAAATTTGAGAAAAAATCAATGATGTTTCAATAATGAATTTATAATTGTTTTATTTGTAATAATATCTATGAAAAATGTTTTAATTATTCTTCATTGGAATTTTATTTATTACATCTTTTATAGATGCTTTTTTTGTATCCCGTTACGATATATTTCTGTAAACCTAATTCTACCTATGGATGTATATATGCCATTTTTTCTGGAGTCATGTGAATGGTAGAGCATTCTGTAGCATGCATTATTAACTTTAGGTTGATATTCTTATTTGGGAATGTTTGTGGAGATATTTGGTCAGAAGGAGACTTGTTGACTAGAATTTTTATGTTTTTATATTTTTACTAGTGTGGATCATTTGGATATTTTTTTCATTGTTCGTAGTAAATTGGTTTTAATTTTTTTTGTTATATTCAGTATTTCTGTCATTATCTATATTTTACCCCACCACATAATGGGATGTCTTGGGTTACTATAATTGATGACCTAGATTGGGATATTTCAATTAATTTCTATCTCTTAATGTAAAATGACCAAAAAAATATTTACAATAATGATTACATTTAAAATTAAGATGTTAATACAGACGAATTTTTCAGAAATGTTTTTTTAATGGAAACCTTTGTTTATATATTGTATTTCAAAATAGTATTCAGGGAATCATTTAATTAAATTAATTGAATTAGTAATAGTTCAATTTAGAGTGAATAATTAGTTTTAGATGTAAAAACTATTGTTATATATATATATTTTATCTTCTGGTGCGACATCCATCTCAGAATCATTTCCTACTGAGCTATGTTGGTTCATCAATTTGTGGTGACCCACATGGTCACATAAGGGTCTATGTAGTTTTATTTAATTATAGTACAAGTATTTATCATTTTTCAGTTTATATTTATTTTTATTAGTTCATTTACGTTATTAATTTTTTCCAATTGATTTTATTTTATTTTGAGTAATAGTTTTTAGCTCAAGATGATCAGGAATTCCTCTTAGAATATGTTGCGAGACTGCTCCTTTGACTAGTTCTGGATTGACCAGAGATGGTTTAGGACATTAAAATATGATCATAACATATTATTAAGATAACTTTTTCTATTATATTGTCTATAGATCTATAGTTTATCATTTTGACCCATTATTCATGTAAACAATTTGGGTGGCCCTTTTTCATTTTAAAAACCTTAAGTGGGCCACTCACCTAACTTATAAAATGAGACTGCTCTCCTATACAATTCAAACTATAAAATCACTATTTATTATCCATGAAATACCCAAATATTTTTCAAAAATATAATCTAATTACCTAATTAACTAATTGTTATTTCAAATACATGATAATAAGACTATTTGTGCTTATAATTGGATGTTTTCTATTTAATATATATTGTTCAAAACCCTTCTTTTTATTTTATTTATTCTTCCATCTCATTTAAAGATAATTAAATTATTATACTGTTAGAACAACTATAAATAGAATATACTGAGTTGTTATTTTTTAATAAAATTACCCATATTGATCTCATCTTCTAACAATTGTGATTTGAAATCTTCAATCATGAGTGTAATAGACTACTGCCTCGTAAACTAATGTAACTTATTTTCCATTTCTACTTTTCATGCCTTGTTATAATGGTGGATATTAAATATATATATTTCATTTCTATCATATTTTTACTTTTTTAGATATTATATCACAAATACCTTATTATTTTGTACTATTTGTGGTATAATATAATTTCACTCTTGTGTGTCGTGCAGTAATGTCTGCTGGATCAACGTGATTCATTTTTTCAATAACTATTTACAAAAAAGGTACTAAGTATAATCTAAATTAATATATGTTACATAAATGAATTAATTATTATATTAATGACATATTTATCATTATTAATGGATAATATATCCATTTATTCTCTACAATGAAATATTATAACATCCATCGTGAAAAAATGTATTCTACTGACACCATGACCTTATATGACTCTTTTAATCAAAAAATAACATGGATGGTATAATTAGCTATTTAAAATGAATTATAATTGTATTTGTGACATTAATAGAAATATATAATGATAAAACAATACATACCTTCTTTATATAATGATTATTGAAAAAAATAAAATTTAACTCTTGTACAAGTATGAACTTCCATCTCCATTAAAGTAAAGAAGTAAATTTACCATATCCATAATGATTTTGGGTTATAAAAAGTATAATTGAATTACAAATATGATAATTATTTCATGATTATTATTATGTTTATTTTTAAATAATGACATCTTAGATCATATTCAATATACTAAATTCATTTTTTGAAATATTAGCCATATATCGTCGAATCATCTAACATGTAATAAATTAATTATGAAAATATATATTTTGTGGTGATAAATGAATTAAAAAAATGAAAAAGTTTCTTATGATAGTAAAAAAAGTTGCATATGTTTATTATTCTAGTAGATAAATAATGATCGTTATGAATTGAACTCATGGTAAAGGACATCATCTCAATTTTCATTGGTTGGGGAATGTTTTTTATGTTATGAACATATTATTGTTTTATGTGTTTTATATGAACACCCATTGGCATGATATATCATTTTTTAAATATAAAAATGATAATTAATATATTTTTAATGTTTTTATATCATTGTAATTATGATTAAATAGTGTCAAATGTTACAATGGACAATTAATTTAAAGAAATCTACATTTATTATTATTTATAATGCCCTGATTATCTTACATGCCAGTGTTTTTTTAATGATATTATTTGTGTAATTATATTAACATGAGAATTTTATGGAAATAATTTTATATTTTATTCATGATTTTCCCAAAAATGGAATATATGTATCGAATTTTAAACATACTTATGATAAAGGAAATGAATTTTCTTATTTTAATTGGTACAAGACAAAATAATTTACCACCATTATTACCATTACTTGAATATGTTTTTCCTTTAAATTAGTTTTATTTTCATCAATGAAACCCCATATTTTCCTTTTTAGATGTATTTTGGATTTTACAATAGGTTTCATAGAAAAAGTGTGTTTATTTTATTGAAAATGGGGTTTTAGAAGAAACGAGAATAATGATATCATAAAAAGTTTTTTCATATGGGGTTAAAATCATTTTAAATTTTTTGATTAATATGAAATCATTCATGATTTATGATTATGTTATTATTCTTAGTCATTATATATTACTATATTTTGTTTCATAATAAATGACCTGAAAGGATCATTCATAGGGTATCAACGATATCATTTATTAAAAAAAAGGAAAGGATGGTAAACAAGTATCACAAGGAAAAATAGATAGCTACATATAAAAATAACTATACCCATCAGTACATCGTAGAAAAAAGTCTTCTTCTATAGTATCTGATTCCCATTCAGAGATTTTATAATGATTCAGAACCTTAAAAATACTTCCTCCTCAGATTTATCATCTTCAGTGATAGAAACTTCATGTTTCCAACCGAAGACCTGGTGGACATTATCTTTGGAAAATAATAATAGTCCTTTGTCAAACTTCTTCATGGTGGAGTAGTAAAAAATTTCTGATTCCCAATCATCTTTTCCCTCTAGCCTTGAAAAAATATAACTATTTGAATTCATGATGAACCCTCAATCATTCTCTTTGTCACTATCAGAGAAATCACCCTATTTACAAGTAATATAAACCTCTTTATTTCAATCTTTCCCACCTCGTCTTTTCAAAAATTAACAATTATAGTCAATCAATGCTAGACACTTTTATTGTTCCACAAACTCTTGACCATATAAAATCAAATTCTTCATGTCTCTTTTTTTTGATTTCATCCTCCTCATAAAGAATCCAAGGGTGAAAAATGACACCATCATCTATTTGAGAACCCTCCTTCATGTTCCCCTGCTCTAATTCCTGAAACCGGTACAGAGTAGCAATTCTGATCACCACACATCCATCACTCACAACCCACTTTTGAAACCCATCAGCAGCTTCCAAAACCCCATCGGGACCACCATCACATCCTATAGTTCCCATATTCTTTTCAATAATAGGATCTGACCCCTTGCACTCACCTTTAACCATCCCGTTAGTATCCAACGACAAACAAACCTCATGCTTGGTGTCTTTTGTGATCGCATTTACACCTGATGACCCTACAATGATGCCAGTACCAGAGATATCTATGGAAGAGGACTACATCACCCAATACAAGGTAATTAAAATCATTTTTAAGCTGACTCAATAATAAAGCTACCAATAGAGTAGGGGGGGCTCTTCAAGAACCCCCTGAATTCACTACATCCTAGTTCACCAGACCATTCACATTTCCAAAACAAGCACCCATTACAGACAATGGACTCTTACCAAAGGACCTACCTCACTTCTCCCTCGGATAATAAATCCACAAATTCATTGATTCACATTGACATTTAGAGACTAGATTCCCCAATCGACAGTATTTCATGAAATAATCATCCCATGATTCAATGATGATGACCCGCTTCCTTCAGAATTCCTCATCAATGGTAATTCAGATCCATTCAACTGAAGGCCTCGCAGCATCCACTTCAACAAAGAAGTGGGGGTTGATCAGGTGACTCACATAGGAAGATCATGCATTGGAAAAAATAAAGTTACCCACTATATTACCAATCCTATGAATAATTGTATGATTTTGAAATGGTAGAGGGAGTTGATGAAGACATACCCATGCCACAATGTTTTATGGATTGTGATTCATACATAAATGAAAAGAACACCGAATGAGGAAAACATGCAGTTGTTGAATCATTGGGTTTGATTACACCAAGATCAGACAAATTCATATTCCAAAGAAAACGGGATCATGAAGTGGTGTTTGTCAATTAGACTGAAAACTACATGGTCTTCCGAATCCAATTTTCGAAATACGAAACAATAAAAATCATTAACAATGGTCCTAGATGATTAAAATGATCTACCATTGCCAAATCTAGACGACTCTATGCTTCCTTGATATCCGACAATGCATTCGTACACAAGATGTAGTTGTTTAGCATATCAGTTATTCAACTTTTAAGAGTGATATGAATTTTGATGTCTATTTTACCATGTTGATTTATATTTGGCTTATATGGGTTTTAAATTTTAAATTTTAGAACAAATATTATTTTAATTATTTTTAAAAAAATTTATTTTTTCACAAAAAGGTCCTTAAGAAATAGGTAATCATTTCAGAGGTTTTCATTTTCTTCACTAAACTAATGTAATTTTGATTTTTATGTCCATTACTGATTCTTTTTAAAATTAACCAAGACTTTAAAATGATAATCATACATTTTAAGGATGTATCAGTTAAAGTAAAAAAGTGTAGTGGAGTAGAATGAATATTTTTTTAAAAAATGAATTAATTTTTTAAAAACTTATTTTGGAAATAATATATACTGATTTGATGTGTCCACTTTATATATATATATATATACATTATTTTTTAGTCTATTATTGATCACAAAATTATCTAAAACTCTAAACATGGATGTATCCTCATATACAAGATAATGAATTCTTGAATTCAAACTCAATATTATATACTACTTAAGGACGTTTTTATATTTTTACCCATTGATATATTATTTTTGGAATATCTATATATTCATTGTATTTTTCTGTTTAATTTGATCTTGTTTTTTCTTATGGGGTTTATAGATCAAATGTTACCCTAGTGGTAATGGTTTATACTTAAATCTCTTAATTGAGATTATTTATTCGTGAAACTCATTTAAATGAAATTATTTGACAATTTTATAATAAACCACATTAATATTATTCTTTTATGTATATTCATGAAATTTTCATGTAATAGTACCATATTCCACACGTTATTACATGAAATTATTACGAAAATTTATATAAGAATACCTGATTTTATTTCTCTTTTCTATAGAAAATTAATTTAATTACATATCTATATTTTCCACAAAATGATTTTTTAGAATATTTTAAATATTAAAAAACTATTTATTATAGTTTTTATTACCAATGTTTTAAATTTTTAAAAATTCAATAAATGCAATGTTATAGTTATTTTATGAATTAGGTACTTATTCTTATTTTTTGAAAATTAGAAAGAAGAATTTTTTTCTCACACTAAAGGTGAATGAAATATTACTACCACCAAGACCACCAATTTATTTCAATCCTTCACTTAATTTTTAAAAGGTGATTTAAAATAAAATTTTCCCTTATATTCATTAAATATTTAGTTTTTGAAAGGGAATTTTAATTTGAATATTTAAATACTCTCAAAAAAATTAATGATTTTTATTTTTTTCAATTTATAACTAAAAACAACTATTTATTTTACTTATACTATACTTATGATATATTATATCTATAATATATTTATTAATTCCCTAGATAACATATGCTAAGTTTAACTGTTGAATGTATTGACACTGACTTTCATGATTAGTTTTGTTGTCATTTACATTATGTTATAACAATAACATTCTTATGATCATTATATATTACAAATATATTAAATAAACTTATTATTTTCATCATGAATACCATTATTTTAAAAAAATTATATCATTTTTCAGAACAATGGTTTAGTATGAATGGTTTATGGTGGACTTGGGAAAATAAAGATAAATATTTATTTATTACTTAGTTAAAATATTTATATAAAATAATATGGTTTGTAAATCTAAAATATCCTGAAATATTAGAGTAATGAATTTGACATTAAGGTATCAGTGAGCCCTCTTATAGATAACCAATCGATACATGATATTCGCTTAAGAGAAAAATTGGTAAGTTGGAATTTAATGTGTTTATTATGTATGGCTACTCGTCAATTAAACTATCATGTCACAGGGTATTGATGGTATAAATATAATTTTGTATGTGATCATGACAGAAAATATATATCAATTACATAATTTATAATTTATTAATTATTTCCTAGAAGTCTTTTGACTGATCTTATCCATTTATGTATTCCATAACCCTATTTTTTATTTAATTGCATGTTTTGAATATATTTTCATTACCATATTGATTATTCTGTATTTATTAATGATATCTTCCTTTTTATGTAACCCTTACTCAGAATATGATATCACCCATTATTTGACATCCATTTTGTAATATATAATCATGGAATAATTAAATATGTGCAAGGATGTAGAATATATACTTTCAATATATTTTAATTTATGTTTTCAAATGTAATATGAGGCCCAAGAATGTATCTAGATTATAAAGACTACTATAATATGTAGTCCCTTGGTATTAAATCAAAAATATAGTATTCTGAGGTAATAATGCATGAATCATTTCAAGGCTACTAGATTTAGGTTCATTATAATGACTCAATGTCATGGACCCTTTACTTTCCGTATGAGGAAATAAAAATTTCCATTAATATATTCTATGATGATAGATTTCTTTTACATATAAGTGTATCATTATTTAGAAAAATTCATATCTTATTTAATGAACCTTTTCCCATCCCATTCATTATTTTAATTTTCCTTTAATTTTATCCATTATATTTGGAATTCCAATTTTCGTTACATTTCCATCCATTATCTCTTTAAAATAATATGTCTTCTAACACTTTTTAATATATGCATATTTAAAAAATGTATTTCATAATATTAAAATTGTTTTCTATCCATTGAAAATAAATATTTTTATCTCCCTTTCCATATTCCTTTTTGATATGTTTTATGATTGATAAAATAAATATTTTTTAGTATTTTTTAAAACTAAAATATCTTGTAATTAATTCACATCACTATCTTGAAGCATTTTTTAAATTTTATAAGATCTTTTATTGATTATTAATTTTTTAGGTAAAAGTTTTCGAACGGTTCTTATAATAATTATTTTAAATCCTTTTTCCCTTTTCAAGGATCCACTATTGGATGTTACTTTTTAAAGAATATAATTTTTATGTTTACACATTAATTTGGTTCAAAAAGAATTTCTAATGTGACAATAACATAATATTTTATAGTAATGAAGAAATATTTTCTAAAAAGATCATTTTATATTCTAATACCATTTCATATTAATCTATAAATTCATAATTTCATTGGAAGTATTTTTTTTATAAATCCCCCTCAAAATGTAATAATAATTTATTGGGGTGATTTAATTTTGGGTATAAATGGTTTATATACTTTGTTGTAATTTGGTAGATACTATTTACAAAAATATAAGTAATAATTTAAGCCCAAGTGGTTTTCATGTTATTATGTCATATTAATTAATTTAATTGGATAAATATGTATATATTTTAGTCTTGAGACATTTTGGGTCCAATAAAATCATGAGATTGTTCAGATTTGATAATTCCCAAAAATAGTTTTGTAGTTATAGATACATTAGTTTCATTTAGTAAAATTAAACCTAGAGACAATGTTGGATCAATAAATACATATAGTGGTTTACATATGATAAAACCCATAGATAGTTTATTTTTTGAAAAATCCCTATGGTGGTATCATTTTGATAAATCCTTGATATGGTTTTAGTATAATAAATCCAAGAGAATTTTTTTTGTTAAAACACTATAATGAATTTTTTTATGTTAATATGATACGTGAAAATATGGTTTGGTGTAGACAATTTTTTTTAATATGAAGAATGAAAATTTTATTTTCTCATAATAGGGTGGGTGGAATTTTTTTTACTGAAAATAGGATGTAAGGAATTTTTTTTATTCATAACTTGAGGTAGGAACATTTAGATTATTCATTATGTCATATTTACCATTTGGTAATTATTTTTCCCATGTTATTTTTATGTTATATTTCATGGTATTGGGGTTTTCCCGAAATATTACATAGATTATGTTCCATGGATGAGGTCTATAATTAAATTATTTTTCACTCTTATTCTTTGGTAATTGTTGGTTCATATGACATTAAAATTACTTCTATAACTATTTATTGATTTTTTTCTTGTTCATTATAATAAAAAGACTCTCACATACCCATGATTTCATATGTGATTATGAAATGACCTTTATAAAGATTTGAAATGTTTTTCCTTACTGATCATTTGATATTATCCCTTTCATAGGTTTTCATTTCCCATATTATGAATATTAGGGTAATGTATGTGTTTTCTAAAAGGGAGTCTAGTATGTTATGATTATGGAGAACTATTAACATGATTTGTAAAATAGTTTTCTCATTTAACTAGACCTCAATGACTCTATAAGAAAAGTATATCTAATGTATTTGATATAATCAATATATGAAATAGTAATGTCAAATTTTTAATACACATTAGTGATAATCTAAATTGGTATCAATGTTTATTGGTAATATTATGCAATTTTAGAACTAGAGTTGAGATTATAGGAATAAAGATCTTATGCTTAACTAAGAAATCATAGTGTTTCATCACCAACACTATTCATAAAACATATCATTAACAAGTGTGTAAAATGAATATAATATAAATGTAAAAACCCTCAAAACAAAAAGATAATTAAATAATATTGATTAAAAAATTTAAACATACCCATTAACAAGTAACACATATTTGGGGATGGTCTATAAATAAATACATACATAGAATCTTATATCTAGATCTATGAGAAGAATCCAAGGATAACCCAAAATAAATGATATATTATTACCTAGAAAAAGACCACACAAGTTTACATATGAAACCAAACATTTTACTATATGTGTGTTAATGTAGCCACGGTCTGAGTAACACATAATTATATATTCATGTGTAATAGGTCAGGTAATTCATATATTCTGTCCATGGTAAATAAGGAATTGGGATAACAAGTCATGTATTTTTTCATTTTTCACAAGCAATTAACTAGCGCAGGTTTCATTTCATAGCCCACATACCATACTGCATACATAATGATCTTATTGAAGGTTATTTTTCATTATATATTTATTTATTTTAATTAAAAATAAATTAATGGTAATTCGTTGATTAAAATTGCAGTTTCTAGATATTTTTTGTTTAATGGGTTAAGATGGATTAGTTGAAAACATTATGAGTCAATGTGATACCAGAATAAATTAGATAGTGCGGGTTTTCATTGATTGAACATGAACAATAAAAATATATAACCTCTTTAAGAATCCATAAAAAATATTTGGGACTTAAGGGTGACCCTCACTGTTGTTATACTATTTAGAATGATTTTCAACCAAACATTATGATCTATTAGGGACTTAAATGTTTATAACTAATAACTTTTAGATTCCTCTAATTTAGAACATTAATTGGAACCTTTTTTATTTAACTTCTTTTTTTATTCCATTCATGGTAAACCTCTTCCCCATAATCCTTGGTTTGATATTGGTGAGGCGAGTATAGTTTTATTTTATGGGTGACACCACAATGCTATGCCAATGTATAAGAACCATTGTGGTATATGTGAACACTTGGATTCAACTCTAGCTCAAGTATTGATATATGGATGTACGATTCCCATTAAATTTGGATATATGGGGTCATATTCATGGTTCATCTATAATTAAATTATTACCTTCACATCCATGGTGTCAATAAATTAATGGCCTAATATTTTTGTTTATCTTATTCTTCTAAAGGATTTGTATTTTATATCATATATAATATTTAAAAATGATATATTTTATTCCTATAACATGACGTATCTCATAATACACATTTTTTTATCCTCCTGGGATACCCAAACTATACCTAATCGACTTGTGTAAAATATATTTTGGGATAAATTTTTTTAATGTAAATGTTCCTCAACGAGGCAGAAGATCCTCTTGATCGTGGTCCTTGGGTTGACGGTTTTGACATGGTCGAGAATTCTCAGAAATGTCACATTGTGTTGGAAGAACATTTTTTACTTGTGGTGGAAAATTTGATGTATTACATCACATACATGCCATCCTTTACATCCCACTTTATATAGTTTCTATTTTTACTCTCCTATTGGTTTTTTGGTGAAAATATATTTGTGGATTACATGGTTAAATTTCTATCATGAATTTTATTTTGATCTATTTTTGTATGTTTTTTCTATTTATAAATTTATACATATATTTGTAAACCATAGTGAATTACATTCCAAGTTCTGTATTGGAAATGTCAGAATCATGATCAAGAATCATGTATTGTTTCATTATGAAAATTCATTCCTTTTGAACATTATATGTGTATTAGGATTTTTTTCATTCACATACATATTCTGAAGTATATTAGTGCCCTATCATGAAATGAATGGAGTTCTCATATTAGGGGAATCATATATTAGTTCATGAAACTAATATTATTAGATTTATATATTTACACTAATTGGGTTTTTGGGATCAACCATATTAATTAAAATTTGCGGAATATGGATTTCTCGTGAATGCCATAGTATCTGCCGCTGTATTACCAGGGTTTTCAGGTACTGAGTAAGGGTTTTGGGATATGTTTTATCCTTTCTAATATTGTGAGGTGTAAAATATATAAAACATGTCGGCATGATTCACCATATGAATGTTTGTGTATTGATTAAACATATTTCTTATAATATGATTTAATTATGAATTTATTTAATTTTATTATTGATTGAGGTTTTATAATTAATTTTGAAGGATTTCTACTTTTATTTTATTTTAGATATCATAGGGTTTTATTTAATGTGACCCATTAATCCCTTTCATGAAGTTGCATAAAAATTTACACAAGATATCCCACTAGTTGTTTCAAAATAATTTTTAGGATATAGTAACAATAATTCTAGGATTAGAGTAAGTTTGTGTTTTAGACTATCAATACCAAAGGAATCCAATCCATTCTTTGAATATGGTAGACCTGAAGAGATCCTAAAGAATTAACCGCCATCTTTTTTAGTGAATAAATGAATTATATAGGGCGTAAGAATTGGGGTAAAATATGAAGGATAATTTCAATTTCCTTAGGAAACCCCAATATCAAAAGGTAAAATTTTATTTATTTAATACTGAAAACCAAAAAATGGTGGGATATTATCATATTGTAAAAAACAATGGGAGCTCATAGAATAAGGAATTTTGGGTAGTGTTTACCCAATTGTTTTATATAGACATGAAAAATTACATAATGAATATAGGGGATTTAACTCTCCCAGAATGTGACATTGCAGTTATAGTGTCTGTGGAAATATTCATATATTATTACATCTATAATATATAGATAATTTAAATTGGTATATTATAGGATTAAAAGTTTTAAATTATTATCCATTCTAAAATTCTATGTGAAAAATTACTCTTGATGGAACTGGAATTTGTTGAGGTAATGGATTTGGAGAAGATAGTTGAGATAGACTAATATAGGATGTTAGTAATGTCTATGGATCTTTCTATCTACATGGGATACGATAGTGTAATTCCAACGAAGAATAAGAAATATGATGAATTGAATAGAGATAGTAGTTGAGGATTAGGGGACCTATCCTGGTATTTAATAACTCCATCATGAATTTTTGTGTCACCAATATTCCATTAGTGTAGTATGCCTATGAATATGATGCCTATGTGTATAATTATACCAAATAATTTCCCCCTCTAGGGGTGTCTAGACCATATGGATTAGTTTTTTCTGGTTGGTTCCTCAATCAAAGTGGTATAGGAACTTCAATGATTAGGGGATCAAAAATTTAATATATTTCTTAGATAGTGGAAGGACCTTGACCAAATAGCTATTGAGGTTGAATTGGATTATATTATGATTTTGTTTAATTAAGTCTAGAGTTCCATTAAAGTGGTTTACCATATAACCAATAAATGACTAGATTGTGGTAAATAATGGATCCATCACTATAGGAATCCAAAACATGGCCAAGGATAGTTTGAGGTACCATTATCAAAAAATATTTTCATATTAATTAACTAATTGAAATTTATTATTACCAAGAATTTGTATCCACGTGTGAAATGGAATCACTAAAAGTTCCCTCAGAGCTCATTTCTAATGTGATGGAGATATTGATTTAATTTAGATAACATAATTATATGTGTATCTAATTCCCTAGTGTATCATCTCTATAATAGAATAGGAGACACTAATGGTCATCCTCATAATAGTGATGCACCATTTCTGTATAATTTTTGGGATAGATTGGATTCATTATCGTAAATCTCACATGGATTTATAGTAGTGCAGGGTTACTATCTCAACTCCTAATGGGTTATTTCAGGTGGTTCAAGTTGATTCAAATCCCTGATTATATCAAGATAGACTAACACATCATGAAGTATGTATTATCGTATATCATATGGATTACATACAGAATATGGATGGTAATAAGAACATCATAAAATATCATCATTTTATAGAACATGAGGTCCCAATATTGTTTTTGGGTATTTCATAGGTTTACCTTGAATAGAGTGGAAGATTTATCTCTTTGATATAGTTAATGGAAGACATCTGATCTACATACATTATTAAAATTTTGTTATATTACAGTTGAGAGAGTAAACAAAATTGTTAGAGGATTTTAATGAAAGGGATCTATATATCATAGATTGTCTCCCTATACATCCCATGTTATATTTTCTATGAATTAGAATTGGACTATCATACTCTACAATGATTATCGGAATATGAACTAGGTAAAAATGGTGAATAAGTACCACTTTACATGCATTCATGAATGTTTTGACTAGTTAACATCATCAATGATGTTTTCAAATATCCATCTTCATTAACGGTACCACCAACTTATAGAAAGGGAGTAAGACTTTCAAAAAAAATATTATTATTTGTATGTAAATCCAAAAAGTGTATTTTATGATTCCTTTCACCATTAACAATTATGTTTTATTTTTTATGCTCCTGGAGAATTGAATATTCAATGAGTACCAAAAATACATTATAGTGCTATTTTTTATGACACATCAGTCTACCAAAAGTAGGAAAATGAGAATTAGTGGAATTTTGATATTTTCTCAGGAATCCAACTTGAACAGCAACTTTTCTGAAATAATTACGAAGTTCAGCCATTGGATCTATGAAATAAATTTGATGGGATACTTGGTCATGGAACAATGCATATATATTTATAGTAATAAGAAAAGAATCATCATTTTCTGTGGATATCCAAAAAAATGACCTCATGATGTTGAGATTATTGGTTCTGGAAGGATATTATATATTCTTTAAAAAGGAATTTTCAAATCTAGAATCACCATTAATGATCCACACTAAGAAGGGGGTAAACATTTCATGGTGTTAAATGTTCCTAGGATAATTATATGATTTTATTATGCATTTAACCTTAATATATATATTAATTCTATAAGAAAAAGATCACCGATATGTTGTTTATTTTGATGTACAATGTGTCATTATTATCTATGAAATCATATACAATGAAAATGAAGTTTCTCATAGAAATTTTACCACAAAAACCATGAAATAAATACCCCATAAATGATCTCGTGATTGTTACTGTGATGGACACCATTATTTAATTATAACACTACTTCTTCAAAGATCAATTCCATGTTCTTATGTCCACCAGTTGTGGATAAATATTTTCACCAAGAAGAAATTGAAACATAAAAATAGATGGTGGTTTAATATATCATACTATTTAATTTATAAACCATATAAATGGTCATAAAGTGGAACATCGTATCAAGTTATTTTAAATGCGGTTTCCCTTTCATGACATGAAGGAATAAAATGATTAATATAACATGATGAGATTATTTGAAGTACCCAATAAGAATAACTAAATGAATAAGTTAATATTTTAATATATATTATTCAGTTGATTAATTCAATTAATGAGATAATACATTATGAAAATATATATGAATAGTGTTTTAGTGTATTAGAAGAAGTCCAAGTGGAGATAACACTGGTGAATAGTGTCAATCATTCTAGGGGTTCCTCTATTAATAAAATATGTATATATTTACTTTGGAATTAAGGAATGTGGATCTCGAGGATGCTCAATAGTCACAATGTGTAGTACAACATGAAATAAAAAATGTTTACTATTACCTAAAGTGGTAATTTTGGTGGATTGGAATGTGGTGGGAAATTCTATATTTTTATAGATAGATCACCTACTAAAAAATTATAGATAAGAATCAGAGACCATGTAGATTTATACATCCTCTCCCCATTCCAAAATGGTAGTGGGATGAGATCTCAATGTAATTTATTATTGTATTAACTATTATAACTAAGGATAAGGATTACATATAAGTTAGAATTGCTCATTTGACTAATTATGTCCATTTATTTCTAACCAGAGACAACACGAAGGTATAAAACCCACCCTAACTATATGTTCATGTGGTTTTAATAATACATTGGGTGATGTCAACTATTTTAATATATAGTAAAAAATGGATTGTTTAATTGTTTTATATTGTGTTCTTGGAAGAAATTTCATTCTATATAAAATATAAAATAGATTACCATTTAGATTGAGAGGGATATATAAAGACATAAAATAAGATTCTAAATGATATTCATTAGTTCTGTGTCCTTTATTTTGATAGATTATAGGACACCTATCTGTGAATGGTAGAATTTACCTACCAAAATAATTATTATTAATCAATAAAACTGTCATCTACAGAATTATTATATGGTCAAACTCACGGGTTTCCCCTTTGTTAAATAGATGTGTGAGAGAGTTCCATAGTATGGATGATCTTGGAAATAGATATGTTATAATGTATTTAGACAATAAATATGAGATATGTGATAGATTAATGGTTCCATATGTTTAAAAAAATTGTATGTTTGAAGTCTCAGTCGATGTTTAGGTATTATTGATGTTGTCAACTCAGATGCGTTACTGGTAGCTTAGGAAGCTTCATATGCTTTCATTGTGATATATAGGACACTTCCACATCCAAAATAGTTTAATAATTATTATATAAAATTTTGACTAAACAACCATATTGATAGAGATCCCTAATGTATTCTACATCTTACTACAGAATAGATATTACCTAGATCTCTTTCATGTGATATAATAATAGGATCATGAGTTGGATACTAATTATATAATTACCATGTACCTAGTTTTATCATTAATTCTGAATATAATTTTTATGGGACTTCATTTTTTATGGTATGTGTACTATGGTAGCATGGTAGATACTCTTATGAGACATAGGTGTGAATCCCCTATGACATTGGAGTGGGAATCCTTGAAGGAGTTGGACCATCATCATTAATAGAACATATCCGAATTGAGATAACGATAAATGGATATAAAGGGGTGTATTGTGGAGTTATATCATACAAATGATGTCATTTCTAGGTGAATATTTCATTGTATATTTAATTAAGATAAATTACATTTGATATTTTTTTGGAAAATTAGATTTTTTTAGAGATGTAGCAAGTTTCAAAACATTCTTATAATTATTTTCAGACATGGTACAACCATGACACACCCAGTTCAATATTGATAGGAGGTTTTTTTAATGTTTTACTTGCAATACTCAAACCATATAGAATCTCCAAGAAAATGTACAACCAATTTTTGTTCCTAAGGGATACTCCCATGATTGGATAAATTTTTGGAATTCCATGTAGTCGAACTATGGGGACTCCAATAGAAATTTATTTTGTAGATATTATGTATTTTCCCTTAAGAAAATTAAGACCTCCAACCCACCATTTTCTCCAATCAACTCTAATGAATTTTCAATGCACAACTCACCTCTTAACATTCATCCATGGTGTGATTTAGGTCTGAATTATCCTAGTTTTTTCAAGAATCACATAGGTTATTGTATGTTATAAATTACCCAAGATTCCCTCTTTATTTTTATATTGATTTATCTCTTACTCAAGATCGATGTTATCATGTATTTGTGTGGAATAAATAAAATGGATAGGTTTTTGAGATTTATGATTTATTACTACATATCTACAGTCCCTCAAGCTTTCTAAACTAGATTCCATCATGTATTTTTGGGTTATATTTTTAATGGTGTGTCTAATCATGTATTTTTTACATCATTAATCAAATATTCCTTCTATAAATCTAAGAAATTTTTTTAAATTATAAATTCTATAAATTTTTTTATTATCTAGGATGTCTCTAATGTTTTTATTTATTTAATTATTTATAATTTTATTGAGAGATATTTTAATTGGAAATGAATATACATAAAATGGAATTTTCCATTTGGTTCAGAATATTATATAGTGGGATGAAGAGTTTATAGTATCTGTATTAAAAATTATACACTAACTAAACATATTAGTCAAATATTATGGTTGTGGTTTCATAAATGGTCATCACCACTCTATTCTCCCATGAAGTTCATTACCTGGTAGTGAGATGGATGTAAAGTAGTTAGATGGGGGAAACCATGAATATGTGATTAGGCATCACCTCTTTAGTGGAGTTTTCACTCGCTTATATTCAACTATAATACAATAGTTGATATGAGGTCCTTGGGTTACTATATCCATAAAATATTTATTTTCATTCACATAGTTTATGGAATTAATGAATCATTTCATATATTGTTATGGTTTTCCTACATGGATTACCTAATATTTTTATTTTTTACTTCTTTTGAAGGATTAATTATTAATTTTTTTCTGTCATTCAAAGAATCATTTTTTTAATTATAAAAAATGATCAATATCATGAATCATATTGTGGAGTCCTTTTAGGATAGTGTTTTTCACACCATATATACACATTATATATTTATGTAGAACCCATTTGGATAGATTTTGTTTAATTGAAGGATCCTAAATGGGGTGTAAGATCCTTTTTCATTTGGGAATTTGTTTAATTATGGTAATACGATTGTGGCTTCATCCTCAGGTCACAAAGAGATAGATAAATATATTGCGTACTTTTGGATAGGTATTTGATGTTTTTTATTTTAACACCCTGATAGTTTAAGAAATATATAGTTTCCAATAAATCTAAATTTTTTACAAATTGTTTCCAATGCAACGCCACTAATAAACGAAACATGATATTACAATTAAAATATTATTATTTGTGATAGTTATAACCATGTCATTAAATTATCCAATATAAAAAGGATAAAATAAATTATAAAAAATATATAAATTTATAACTAAATATTAATATATTGATAAATTCATAGTAACTGATCAATCAAATCTTAGTAATATAATTTGATTCTTAAAAAACACAGTTTTTTCAAAAAAACTATTTTATTTATTTTAGCGAGAAAATATGATGACTAATTTATGGAAATTTATAAATTTTTTATTTTTGAAATGAACATAAATTATTCAATTTGATTATTAATATGATATATAGGTTAATATTTGAGAATTTTCAAGAATGATTGATTTTGAAATGAATGAAAAAAATATTTTTTTTAAAAGATGAATTTATCTAAAAATATATTTTTTGTTTTTAAAATTTTTCAATGTGATATCAGTTTTAATATATTTTAAATAATCAAATCGATTCAATTGTATTCAATTTTATGTTTCAATTAAGTATAATAACATTTTTATAGGTCAATATAGTTTACCTGGAATATATTTTTTGGAATTAAATATTTTTTTATATTAATAAACTAAATTTATCACTATTAGTGAATGTGTTAATTGATATCTCTATATTATATAGAAAATATAATATTTCAAAAATCCTCCAATATTTTTCTAGGAATGGGAAAAGGATAGATATGGTTTTTTTCTTTCAAATTATATATTTCGTAAATCCCTTTCATTAATTTTTTTTAAATATTTTACAGTTAATTTTATTGAATTGTAGGTCTTGAAAATGGGAAAATCGATTCAATATTTGGAATCAAGGCTTCATATTTCAAATTGATAAAACATTATTTTTTTCGATATGAATAGGAACCTTGTAAAATTTTATGACAATATTAAAGGGTATATTAGTATAATCTAGGTTAAAACTATGTAATATGGAAATAAATGTGCATCCAAATTCTTAGTGAATGGTATTAAATAATCCCTTTTCATAATAGGATACAATAACAGTTTTTTAGGGTAACATTTCCTTGAAAAAGAACATTATATATTTCATGAAAATAATGATAATAAATGTGACTCTAAATGTTTTAAATATCGATTACCTCTCAACATATTGACACGATCATATTATGAATGAATAAAAGTTTATGTTATGATGTAAATTAAATTATTTTCATGGCCTAAATATATTTATAATTTATAGTAATAAAATAATGACCTTAATTTTTTATAAGAAATTGATGAAAAATTTATCCATTTAAAATAAAAAAAAATCAATGACTAATAAATAATTAATATTAATGAAATTGAATTTTTTAATAGGTACCATGAATTTTTAGATATATATGGAAAAATATATATTTATTGAATAATTATATTTGATTTTAAATTTTTTTTGTTATATGTAATGTAAAAATAATATAATTGTGTAAAATATGACATTATTTATATTTTATAACAAATAAAATATTGTGAAATGATATAGAATTCATAAAACTAATAGAATCATAAAAATTAATGGATATAGTCGTAAAATTGATCTATTTTTCATTTATGTTTCGTTTTCCATTATATTTTACCAATATTAACCCTTACGTGGTAACAAACTCTATTATTATGGAAATTTCCAAAAGGGTTTGGAGGGGAATAAAACTAAATGGAAAGGATAAAAACAGAATCCAGACACATCCAAATTTTATTGGTTGATAATATTTTGAATCATACTCATATTATAATTTAATATTATTTACTTTGAGAAATTTATATTTAAACATTAATATATATTATTTTAAAACTTTTTGAAACTCCAATTTTTCCCTAGTTCTTAATTAAAAAAAGGAATCATCTTTAACTTATTCACCCCACATTGGGACTATAGAAATGAAAATTGTAATAAACCCTCTTTATTTAAGTTAAAACAAGTTTTTTTAGATTAAATATATTTTTTTCTCTTCGTAAACATTCACTATTTCCTAAGGGAGAACCTAGGACCGTTTAGGGATTGTTTAAAACCCAAAGCTCTATGAATTGGACCAAAAAGAATAGGTTCATGGTCACCACATAGTTTGTACTAAAAATTTTGTGTAACCAAGTGGGGAGAAGTTTTAGATGTAAGGGACACATAGTTAGTTGTAAACCTTGTGGCCCGAGGCACACGCCATTATGAGGGTTTCAACAAATCATAGTAGTGGGTTTTCATATGGTTTTCAAATAGTTTGGGAAACCATGTTTCATAATCACAAGGGGTCCATCTTCATAATTTTTAATGATAATGGTTTGTCCATGATTTTTCATACCTTTCACCCACATATTTTAGGGCGAATATACAATTTTCCTATACTGACATAAAAACATAAATCCGCTATTTTATATTTAAATTTCAAGTATATATAACAACATTCATTACTCTTGTAGTCTCTCATTTTCCATTGATTTGTATTTGATTATAATCAATCATTCTTTATCCAAGTCAACCATAGTTGGATGTTCTAGATAACATGATTCATGATCTAGAATGCTCTTTCATCTGTTCTTTACTTATCTTCATAAATCTTTCTCTATTTAAATGCATGCCCATTTTCACTATTTTCAGGGAATTGGAATGTTATTAATTTTTATTGATATATATACAGAATCTGATATTGGTGTTTGATGAGTATTCATATATAATGATGAGGTCAGTGGTCGAGTTACTTTCCTAGAATGTTACGAGTATTTCATTTCTCTACCATTGATATGCATTCTAAACATTTTTTTTGTAAATATAAATGTGTTATTTGATTTAAAATAATTGTTTTCCATGATAATATAACTTATAGTATCATTGATAGGTATTTAAAGGATTTAAACCTCATTGATAACGACTCATTGGGTGTTCTGATATGAAATTTTTTGTCATAATTAATTAAATAAAAGATTCAATCACCTTCCAAGTGTTCATCATCAATTGTAAGGGGATTCTCTTACTCATATACATGATTTTCAAGATTCCAAAGATCCTCTTATGTTATTGTATTATATTGAAATATAAATTCAATTCATTGGTTAATTAAATGGATTATTTATATTGAAAAAATTTCTTCATTATGGTTTTACATTATTATATGAATTAATTAGTTTGTTTGAATTAATTTTTATTGGTGGAGATGCCTAACCAGTTGATTTATTCTTATTGTAATGATTACATGAATTGTGATTCCATTTTTTATTTTATTGATGATTATAATTATGATGAGGTGATACCAAGGTTTATTATATTATTATTTTTATGATATAGTGACTTTTTGTGAAATTATATTAAAGGGACATGTTGACCATGGTGTTTTACACTCCCTTAAATAGAGTATGGACCAAGAAATCTCCCTCCCATGTAATATTATCTGTGTGATGGGAATTTAGTTTCACATTACACCATATAGGGTGTTGTGGATGATGTATCACCACACCTATCTCGAATGGTGAGTATGACTTCTCATAAGCTTCATGGTATTTTGGGAATGATCCATATTTTAGAGAATACGGAATGTTTATATAGGTTATGGGTTCTAATGTAACACACTAGTCCTTCCAGAATCAAGCATCCTGATATATTCCGACTTTCCTCAAAATGTACATAGTGCAGATTAGTTGATTTATTATATAAATACTATATATATTTTCTATTACTATATATTTTGTTATAGGTTTGACTCATTCTGGAAAATTATAAAGAAGGTGAAGTCATCCAGGTTTCCTACAGGATATTGAGCTGACATTCATTTATTATTTTTTGGCAATTCATGTTATTCAGCTGTACATGCACTATGCGTTGTTTTGTACACTATTTGTATTATTTCTATGTTTCATTAATGGAAAGTGGTTTTTTATCTCACACCCTAAAAGGGGACCTTTTGGTACAAGATTATATTACATTACTATATAAATGGACAATGGAAAGTAAACAACTAAATTTTTTATATGATTTACATATCATAAGGATCATGGGAATAATGTAATGAAAATATTCTAGAGAATATAGTCACACATCATTTCGTATTCTATTTATTTTCGTATAAAACGTTTTATATTTATGTCCCCTATTTTCTTTTTTTATATCATCATTCCATGAAATCAAAATATTTTGACTTAACATTATTTAATTTGCTATTATTATTATGTTTATCCATTATTTACAGTTCTGCAGTTTTTTTTCTATTTTCCTTTAGATAATCAATTTATTATATCGATCAATGTATGCTTCCTATATGGTGGTTTACTGAAATAATGTTATAGTGTCTTCATATATATGTTTGTACTATTTTATTTCATTTACAATAATAGTTTTTCACTCTGATATGAGGGTATATTTTCCCAACCTTACAACATTTACATCCTTACTATTAGTCCATAGCATCAACAATATGGAGATGTGTTCTTGAGGCCATGTGACACAATAAAATAATGTAAGAGATAAGTGGTTCTCAGACTCAGACATTACAAAAGAGAATCATAGATTTCTTTTTCAATTTTTCTTAGAATTTTGTTATTAGATATGAGACGAGGAGAAATTGTATTACGGTAATGAGCACATTCTTAAGAATTGAAAATACATGTACCTAGGAAACCAAAATTACCAATGATGGGTAATTTTTATTATGGATCATTTATGTTACAGTTGATATGACTTCAATTTTGGGTGACAAAGAATTTTTGTGAGGTGATTATTATTAGTAATATTTAAATGAGATTTATTTTACATTTTCTTAAAAAGATGAGGGCATTAGAATAAATGTATTAATAAAATCACAATAGGATGGATATTCCAAGAAATTTTCCATTCTACATTTACATTTTTCATGAAATTTCATACAAAATATATTTAGTGGATAATAGTTATATATTGAAATGTGCTGAAAATTCATGTCTGGAGAGTATAATTGGACTAATTAAAGTTCCGACATAAATATAAATAGTGATTTCTTACATATAGAGTTTATCAAACCATTACATTATGACTATAGAATGTTGTTGGTTTTGTACGTACTCATTCTAGAATAAGATATATGTATATTTTTATATTAGACTATGACATAGAACATAATTAAATAATCAAAGGAAAATGGTTACCACTAATTGGGGTTCCAATTATAATAAAAATTGTTTTTTACTCAATACCCTTTGGTGGAAATTCTTTATAACAGAACCCCTATGTGGAAATATGATGCCTAGACCATAGCTTAACATTAGTACTAGGTAGATGAGAGTCTCTTCCGGTCTTACAGTACATTAATGACTATATCATTTCACCTGGTCCTATCTTTTTGAAAATGTAGAGAGTATTTATATCTTCATAGGAAGGATATAAACCATTAATAGTTATTTTATTTCTATCTATTGACTATTATGATCTATTTTTTGGGGTGCATTTGTCATTGTACCATCGTTGCAACATTACATCCTCCAGTCGTATACCCTGATGAAGGTGATGAACAAAGACTTGAGGTTTAGAGCCTTTAGATTCTAGTGATTCCTCTTATAGTTCTACACATGGAACCTCTTATTATTCCTGATATGTTCACTTACACCATGTTTCAAAATTGATTCTTTTTAAAGATAAAAAATATGAAAGGTATTTCTTGACATGAACTAACTGTGGTAGGGTTGACTCACGAGTTCTAGCAACAACATCCTCTCACCATATTTAGGGGATGTTGGGCCTCATGTTGCTATGTATTTGCTCCAAAATATTATTTTAATATTCATGAAAATAATGATTCATCCATATTTGAGGGTTAAACATTATTCTTATATGTTATGTGATTATTCCATGTGATGGAGGAATTTTATTATAATTGACGATAATAATAGAGATATTATATAAGAAAACATCTAGATAATATTTTTATGACTATTTATTTTCACATAATATCAGGGATGAACTGGCTTGAGAGTTTTAAAACATTATGTAGGGTGATATTTTTTCATGCAGTGTTCCACTTACATTATTGATATGTAGAGTTTTAAAAAGACTCTTTCCATTGATGGTCTTATGACTAGTAGCCAATTTGATGGATGATTTTTATATGCCATAACATCATGGGTCAACATTATCCAGCTAACTAATGTTTTTTAGATAGTCAACTAGGACCTTCTAATATATGCAGATATATTGGATGAAGATAGTGGGAAGTTGGGTGGTTCATCAACTAGTCCTTCCATTTTTCCTTCTAGGGGATATATTAATTTTTTAAAGGATTATCTTGTGGTTAGTAACAATCTTCCAACATTTACTGATAGGTTCATATTATGTTACTAGTGTAGGCATCTGGGAAATATAAAACCTCATTTATTACAATATCCAGTGGAATATTGATGATGTGGATGGATGGGGAACATCCAGTTCTTCTGAAAAACATTTCCATCCGTTTATAGTGAATGGAGAGCTACTCCCACCCCAAGATTTAATGAGTGTCTAGTAGTGTCTAGTATATAAGGAATATGTAGTATCACTAATCATTTAGTTATAGGTGGAATCCATTGAATATTTAACTAGATTCATGATTCATAGAACCCTCAGATTGGTTTATCTGAGGGAAGGAGTTAATTTAATCAAGGATGTGGTACATGTTACTTACATGAAGTGCAAATAATTCAAGAGGAGTAGAGATCAAAACCATCTACCGTATGAGGAACTCTTCGGGTGGCCTCTAATATATAGTATTCATTATTATACAATTTAATGTAAAACTCATTAATTAACAAGGTAATCATGGATAATCTAGGACTTAGTATAGAACACTTTTGTGCCATGCTAACGCTCGATGCCCCTTTAGATATCTGATCAGGTAGAGATCAATATTATAGAGATCTTCTCCTTGAGATGGGTAAATAAATTATTGTATGGAATCTTTTTGTACACAATATGACATGGTCCTTTTTAAAAATTTTATAGACTAATTATTCTCTTATAAATACCATGTTTATATATATCATCTAATTGTGATGTTTACATCAGTATAGGGTGGAGGACACATGCATATGTAAGAATGTGTTGTTCAGGAGACTCGTGATGGACCTGAGATAAAAATGATGTATTGATGTATATATAAAATCTACATTATCTTATTGGATGATCATGGGTTAAGAACCACTATTTTCCCTCCTCCATATGATCCTTTCTGGGGCCTCTTCCCTGAAAATTATTTTTAGGATACCTTTTGTTGATGATGTAGAGTTTTCCAAAGAGTATGTACCAGGAGGAACAACAATGACAATTAATATTTATAATATGGAAGATATGAAGCTTACAGATATTAATAAATAGTTATTGGATCTACAAAATTATGTATTTATACACCCCCAAACTTCTCCCTGGATTTGTCTAGTACTTTGTCAAAAGATGGTAGATGATATCCATTAGATTTTAGTGGATTACCATAGGTTGAATCAGATCATGTTAGATAATTTATATCAACTTACATGAATATATGACCTCTTTGATCAAATTTATGGAGCATAAGTGTCTTAACAGGCTGATTTGAGATTGAGATGTCATCAGGTGCATGTCAGGACTTCATACATGCCTTGCACATCTAACAAAGAATGTATTTTCGTTATGAGTACCTAGTTATGTCATTTTGTCTCACAAACACACTAATGGTTTTATGTCTATAATTTTTTAGGTTTACACATGTACCAATAATTTTTTTTGGTAATATTTTTTAAAGAAAATATTAGTGTATTGATGTTCTTGACACAACCATGACATCCTACTTGATATTTTGCTTAAAAATATAAGGGTGTGTCATTCTTTAGGAGAACTTCAGAAAATGAAACTTATTAACTGATAATTGCATCTTCCTTGGTCATATCATCTCGTAGTCAGCAGTTTCAGTAAATATTCATAATTTGAGTGTTGTGGATCTAAAGGAGTATTCCAATGATGTCTTTGACATACATAGTTTCATGGGTCTATATGATTATTAGATATAATTCATCCATGATTTCACACACCTTGTAGCTCCATATTTGGGATTTAGTTAAAATGGTAGGAATGTTTTTTGGTAATAAGCATGTGAAAAATACTTTTAGGGGTTTATGGGTAGTATGATAATAAAATATTGTATGGTTTGTTCTGAGCTATATAGGATCTATACTCTTTTCTGTTATTCATTTTTTTACAACATGTGATATTTTTTTTTAATTTTGAATGAGTTGTATCATACATTACACATAATTGGAATAAAATATGTGGTATTACCTGAAGAACAACATTAGGCTCACAGTTTTAGATAATACCTTATGTTGTTGTGGGAATTATTTACATGGAGAGAAGTTGGTTGTATTTTTTAATCAAAAAATCCCCATGTACATATATACATAGAGTTTTCACAATATGTTATAGTAATAATGGTTTGAATAACTATAATTATTTGATTTTGATCATTCATATATCTATTGGAACTTAAATGTTTTAGTTGATGCTCTATGTTGAAAGTCTTAAAAAATATGGTTCATGAGGATAGGGGTGAGTGACATATAATGGCCAAAAAATCATGATGAGGTTCATGAAGATCATGGATAATCTGTTATCTCTACCATTAAAGGGACCTTTATCCTTCGGTAATGGGTGTGAATGAGTAAATTAATTGATCCCAAGGTACATTTCATAAGGGAATGTGTCCCCAAAATTGGATCATATTATAGTTGGACCTTGATTAGGATGATACACTAGACCGTCATTGGAATGTTTGGATCCCATTAGACATCATATAGGAGATGATGTAGGAATTTATTTCCATATCTTTTGTAGTACAACTCGGTGTTACCAATATGAATCGATACTTTAGTAACTATTATTGGTTTCATAGTATGAAACATAATATTTCCAAATTTATCATTATGTGTTCCACTTATTAGCAGTTGGAGGATAAGAATCAGTGGAAAACATAAATTTTAAAAACCATTCCCATTCTCATTGTGAAATGGGATGTTGTTTATATGAATTTTATGAATGTGTTACCTAGATCGCCACATGAAAAGAATACAATATTTTTTTGAGTACATGAAGAAGGTATCAAAATTATTTCATTTGTGATAGACCTTCTCATTATAATATCATGGAATGGATATATATATATATATATATATATATATTTATTTATTTATTTTTAAGGGATGACATGCTTCTTCTTGGAGATCCATGTTCTATCGTTTTTGGTAGAGACATCCACATCAGATCAGGGTTTTGGTAGGGTTTTCAAAAGTCCTTCAGAAGACATATTATTCTGAGTGAAACCTAACACACACTCATAGACACACACTAATATATAGAAAAATATTACCATTTAGGTGTTAGAGTACATGTTTTAGGCCAGTTTCCATGAATTTGGCAGTTCCAAGAGAAATATATACACCTTTTGATGTCAATTATGAAAATATTTTTTGACTGAAAGTTGAATTGGATCCTTTGGAAACCTTTTGTGGAAGAAATTAACAATAACCGATATGTTGGTTATAGGTAGAGGATTTATCTTTTTTGGACCGTTTTTTATATAGGAGACTATAAAAAAGGTCTATTTACAATGAAAATTCTTGTTTAATTATCAGTCTAGTGTGTATTCATAAGGTAGCTGACATCGAAGACATATTGACATCGTTTTTTGGAAATTGGTATTTCTTCCATGTCTTACAAATGATGGTCTGTTGATGTATTCCAGAAAAGGAAAATATTTCACCTCCATTTGTTAGACCCTTTGAGGTTTTGATGTGAATCATACTAGTTGATTACCAGCTTTTACTTTCTCACAGATACCATTCAGTGCATGAGTTATTTCACATATCGTAACTCAAAATATATTATATAGAAATATAACATGTATTTCATCCATATTTGGTTGTGTTGGATGTAGATTCTTATTTTATATATTATCCATTTTGTATAATGTATTTGAACCATAAGACACTCTGAGGTGGGTCTATTTCTTTGGTAGGGGTGCTATGGAAGCCCACCAATGTACATGATGATACCAAGGTGCAAGAAGCTTATATAAGAGCATAGTAACTGGACATATTATATAGAGATATCACTTTACAATCATAATTTCAACCAATGTATGAGTTTCTTCAAAGGGGGGGGGGTGTTTTAACGAACCATCTTTTCATGATGTTAAGGATCAATTGTTTTATAGTTTAATTCCTTTAATTCTATAGGTGAACATGAACTATGGCCTATGGAAGGTCCTATGTGATTTTGAATAATTTTCGGAGCCTTGAGACCAGTGTATTGGAAATGAATGGTAGGTTGTATGGATATCGCATTGTTAGTACTGACCATGTGGGGTGACCATATGGGGCACTTTTTGAGCAGTTTTCATTGTACAGTTTTTCTACACCCATGCATCTCGGGACACACACATGATAAATGATGTTATAACATATTGATAATGGGATTTTTCATTTACTATTAATGGTTAGGTGTATAGAGTTCCTTAACCGTATATGGTCCTATTTTGTTATTGAAAGGAGTAGGGTTTTAGAATGATTTTCCAAACCAATCACCTAAACCATGCACCCCTATTTTTATAGTGAATTTAAAATCATTATCCTAATTAAATTAAATCATAAATACATAATTTTCCCTCTTAATTTCTAGTTGTGGGATCCACTTATCTTCTTCTCATAAACTATTATTCCCCCGTGGTTATGATATGAATCCAATTGATCATCTGGAATCCCAATAAACATCCATTAATATAATTGGATAATATGTTGTATGATATAAAATACATTTTCATGAATGTTTAAATTCTATATCTATCTATTTATCTAAATAGGTTCAAGCTATGTTTCACCATTTTTATGGAATTAGAACACACATCTATTTAATTTTGATATTCATTGAATATGAATCTATTATTTGTAATGTAGACATGTAATAACAGTAGGTAGGTGAACTATTTGATTTTCAATAAAATATAATAATTTCATAGAGTTATTTTTGTCACACATTCCAACGTTTTATGTGTCTTTATTGGTGATTTAGTTCATTATAATAAAACTTATATGATAATATACTCAAAAGGATCATTGTTATGAATTTTTAGTATAAAAAACTAGACCATGGCCATCACTTAACTATGCAAGCATGATGTTGCCCTTTATAATTAATTTAATTAATGACTAGATCATCATTTTGTTATCAAAGTGGGTTGTAGGTGTATATAAAAAATAATATATTTGATATCATTGATGTTGAAGCACCTAGTAAGTGATAGGATTAAAATAAAATATAATTTCTAGGACATGGTTATTGAAATTACCATATTTTTATTGAATGACTTGTTTCATGATTATTTTCATTACATAAATAAATTAAATGGACTAATTGATGTAATTTTAATGGGTTTGAAGGACACACCAATAGATTTATGGTGATTATATTAATTATATGAATTATGACAACATTTTTAAATTGTACATGGTAATTATATTTATAATTAATTAATCCCATAGTTTATTATATTAGTATGATTTTTCTATAGAGACAGGTTGATGAAATAAGGTTATGGGACATGTTGAGTATAGTGTTTCACTATACATGACAATGGGGGTTGAGCATGATGTCTCCCATTATTATATTAATATATGTCGGATTTTAATGGAATTACATGTTTGTATTCTTATGTTGTTGATAAATGAGTCTCAATCCACCTATCTTGAATTATGAGCATGATGCCACACATTAATGATATGATATTGGGAATGTACCATTAGTTGAAGCTCATGGATCATTTAGACTGGATATGGATTCATAACTTATGACCATGTCCAGCCGTCATATAGAATCCTTGTATATACCTACTTATATTCGAACATACTTATTGAATATGTGTAGATTCATTATACAACTATACTATTTATATATATATTATTACTATATATATATTGTTACGGAAAATATTCATTCCATTATATGGAGAAGTAGGTTAATTATTCCAGGTGTATTACATGAACTGGAGCTTACTATTATTTTATCTTTTCCATTATTGTCTTTTATTCAATAATATCTTCACAATGATTATACATATACACTGCATTGATTACATACGAACACCATTAGTGGTTCCCTATATGGATTTTATCTCACACCCTACTTTGACACCATTGGTACTTGATTAGAATATTTTCTACCAATATTGATAAGTGAAATATCCATGCTACAGATATTTGATATTCATTACTTATTGTATGGAGCATTGGAGTAGAGGACATATAGTATTCTTGATATTATAGTGGAACATCCATTTTTATTTTCTTATTTTTATATATCATGTAGTATATGTTTTTCCTAGGATTCCCTTTCTGTAAATCAGCATATCATTAAAATTAATCATATCTGAATCACAAATATGTACTATAATTTTATTATTCATTTTAATAGTTTTTATTATTTTGTAGTAATTTTTATTGTAAATTATTTATGCATTTTCCATTTATTATATCTTCTTGTGAATGCATCTGCTATGGATAGATACTAGTCTACTGTTATAGTGTCATATTTTATATATTTCCATTCTATTATATTAATTAAAATCTCCACTCTTCCACTGCAATATAAGGGTATAATATCCCCACCTTATCACCATTACTCATTTATGACTTGTCATTAGCCTCTGGTATACATGGAGGAACACTTGAGGTCATGTGACCCCCCAACATGAGGCACGGTTAAAATGGATCCCACGTATAGATGTTACAAAATCAAAATCAATATCTTTTATAATGTTCCCAATACACAAAATGATTAGTTTTTTTCTTCCCAAGAGTTCAATTGTAGATCCCTTTTGAGGATATCTCAATTAGTCCATTCAATGAAGTGGTAATCACCTTAACCAATTTATTTATTTTTTATTTTTCTTGCACAACATATAAAAATCTTATGTTATTATGAAAATTATATATTAATTATAGTAAAAATACTCAAATGATAATAATAATATTTGAACACCATTATACTATCTCATTCTCATTAAATGTAAAATGATTGTATCTCTCATGTTTCCTTACACATTATAGTCTCCAGATAATGGTACAATTAATTACTAAATAACACCATTTATTTGATGGTGTTATGATGGATTTAATGTTTATATAATATTTTTATTTCATTGTTACAAATATATAATTATAATATAACATCTTTCATCTTACCTTATAATGTTTTAGAAATAAATAATATCACTCAAGCTAACATGTGGAAAACCACTTCCACCAAGAAATTTGATTCATTTTTAATTTTCATTTACAAAGATGTTAATTAGGATAGATTAAATCCTTGGATATATGATATATATTGATATAATGGTTCAATAATTTTTAATTACTACTTACATTTATTTCATTCTAATCATGTAAAAATAAAAATAGTGTTCATGTGCACATACGGCATACCCTAATAATGATTGATATAATTTATTTTTCTATATTAAACCTATTTATATGACATCAAATATTTATATGATGAAAATATATGATATATATATAATTTTTAATAATTTAGATATTATGTAACCAAGGAAAAAATAGAATTATTGAAACTACTAAAATAAAATACTCCTGGTAAAAGAAATAGTCTACAATAAGAAATAATTATTTTAATAAGAAAGTATTGATAAAATATGTTATTGAAATGTTATAAATTGAATATATATGATATTGTAAAAATTAAAATTTTATTTAATAGAATTATAATAAATATAAATTTATTAAATAAGAATATGGTGTGATTTTGATAAATATGGAACCTAATGTAAGGGTTTACGTTACAATTTCATTGTTTATCCAGATATATTACATTAGTTCCTCTGATGATGTAATATTAATATCAACCTATCACAATAATCATTAATTTTAGATCCTAAATTAATTTATTAGTAATAAATTTTTAAATTTCATTAACCACATTACATGCACTCAAGAGATAGAAAATATGTTTTTAGTAAAATTGACTATATATCATTCTTCGATGGAAATTTTTTTCCTTCCATATCTATATTTTATAAAATGGTTTTAAAGATGGGTTTTACAAATTTTTTAATTTTTTATTTTATTTATAACTATAATTTAATTATTACATGATCGTTTGAATGTAGTAACCTATTATTTTCACAAATTTTATACTTTGTTACTTTTCTAATTAATATATGTAGTTAATTATTTCAGATTATATGTTAGGAATGTAATTACCTCCGATAATGTCTATTGAGTGGTAAATCTATAAATTATAGGTTACCATTGTTATATTCAGAGAAATGTTTTCTATAATTTTTTGGAAATTATTAGAATTTGATGAATTGATTTTAAAGTAATATAGTTTTTCCCCTGAATAATTTTTAAATGAGATTTTTTTATTCAACAAAAATAGACTTTAATATTTCTTAAGATTTAATTATTATATCATATAAAGATACAATATTGAATTATTCATTGTATGGTATATTTTTATTATATAATGATAATTATGAATTTTTTTCATTTTCCATTGTTTAGGCAATGTGGAATGGTTTATGAATCCTACATATTTTATTGCTTTTTTATATGATAGATGTTCTATAATCATGGGACACATAGTTGTATGACTCTCTATATATAATGTGTGGGACCAATTTCCCACTAATATTAACAAGGTAATGAATGATATCTATTGAGAAAATAAAGGACTATAATGGGGCGTCGTCCTATATGAGTATGTAATTATTCCCCAATGAATGTTATTAGAGTGAATAGTGACTTCTAATGTGGTCTGGGGAGTGGACACATTAAACTATGATAGTGGTATAAAAATCCATTCAATACAATCGAAATGGTTTTCTCATCATTTTTTATGCGAAAATCCCAGTTATTATTCCAATTTTATTCTCTCATTGTTGGTTGTGCTAGATATCTTGATCCAGGATCTCGAATCCTCTTTCATTTATTCTTTATTTCCCTTCATAAATCTTTCCCTATTTAAGTGCATGATAATTTTAACTATTTTTTCGGGCATTGGAATGTACTTAATTTTTCTAGATCTACATAGAATCTGAATTTGATGTTTAATGAGAATTCATATAAAAACTTGTGGTCATTGGTCGAGATATATTCCCATAATCTTATCAAGATTTTGTTTCTCTACCATTGTGTCGCACGCTGGCCATTTCCGTTTAGTACATATATATGCGTTCTTTAATTATAAATATTTTTTTGATAATGTCACCTAGAGTATAATTGATAAGTATTTAGAGGACTTCAACCTCATTGATAACCACTCAATGGGTGTTTAGACTTGAAATTTTTATCATAATTAATTGATTAAAGGACCGACACACATCAATAGTGTTCATCATCGATTTTAAGGGCATTTTTCTACTCATATACACGATTTCCAAGATTCCAAAGATCCTCTTATATTCTTGGTTTATTTTTAAATATAATATATATTAATTGGTTAATTAAATGGAATATTTATATTGAAAAACATTCTTTATAATGGTGTTACATGATTATATGAATTAAATTTATTATTTAAATTAATTTTTATTGGTGGAAATGCCAAACCAATTGATTTATTCTTATTGAATTCATTATATGAATTGTGATATAATTTTTTATTTTCTTGATTATTATAATCATTATGAGGTGATACCTCAGTTTATTATATTATTATTATTATGACATAGTGACTTGTTGTGGAATGTCGGTAAAGGGACTTGATGACCATGATGTTTAACTCTATATTAAATCAAGTATGGACCATGACTTCTCCCTCCCTTGTATTATTATTTTCGTGATAGGAATATGGTTCCACAATCCTCTATTTTGGATGTTGTGGATGAAGTCTCACCCCACCTATCTCGAATGGTGAGTTTGATGTCATATATGATTAGTGATATATAAGGAATGATCCCACTAATAAAGAAATTAGATCATTTTGACATGTTATGGGTGCCAATGTTACACACATGTCCTCCCAAAATGTATCATCCTGATATATTCCTACTTACTTCAACATGTACATAGTGTAGATAAGTTGATGAATTATATAAATATACAATATATATAATTTTACTATATTTATGGTTATATATTAGACTCATTCTCTAAAATTTCAAATAAGGTCATGTCCTCTAGGTTTAATAAAGGATCCTGAGTTAACAATCATTTATTATTATTTTTTTGAATTTCTTACGATTTAGTTATACATGAACACTGATTAGTTTTTTACACTCCTAAAATTATATCTAAATTTCATTAATGAAAAATGGTAATTTATCTCACACCTTAATAAGGCCCGCTTTGTTACACAATTTGATAATATAACCTTAGATATATATAATTGAATGTTCGCTACTAAATATATTTTATATGATTAACATATTATATGGATCATAGGAGCAATGTAATGAAAACATTCTATAGAATGTAGTCATGCATCCTTTTGTTTTTTTAATAATAGGTTGTATATTTATGCCCCCTATTTTATTTTTAATATCATTATTCCATGAAATCATAAATTTTTTAGATATATTTTTTTATTTAAGATATTATTATTATGATACTCAATTATTTACACTGCTGTAGTTTTTTTTATATTTTATTTCGGATGATAAATTTATTATATCTATGTTTGTATGATTCCCCTATGGTGGGTTACTGGCATAATGTTATATTGTCTTCATATATATGTTTATACTATTGTATGTTTTTTACAATGATAGTATTTCTCTATAATATGAGGGTATAGTCTCCCAAGTTTACCACATTTACCTTCTCACTACTACTCTATAGCCTCTTGATTATGGTGATGTGTTCCTGAGGCCATGTGAGACTTCGAAATAATGCAAAGGATAAGTGGATATCGGGACCATACATTAAAACATGGTATTAGTGATATTTTTCATACAATTTGAGTATTAGATATGAGACTATGAGTTATTGGAATTTGTTAATGAACATGTTCCTAGGAATAGCTAACAAATGTACATGGGAAACCCAAATTACCTATGATGGGTAATTACTATTATTAATCATTTATGTTATAGTTGATACAACATCAATTATGGGTGACACAAAAGATTTGTGATGTCATTATTATTAGTGTTATATAAATGAGTTTTATTTTACATTTTTTAGTGTAAATGGGGGTGTTAGAATACATGAATCACTAATCCCACAATATTTAGTATATTATATGAATTTTCCATTACTCATGTTCTTTTTTCTTGAATTTTCCTGTAAAATATAATTTGTGGGTGCTAGTTAAATTTTAAAATGTGCTGAAATTTATTGTCTGGAGAGTATAATTGGACAAATAATGGTTCCAACATCAATCTAAATAGTGTTTTAGTTTATAGATAGTTTATGAAACCACTATTTCATGACTATAGAATGATTTGGGTTTTGGTCCAACTCATTCTAGACTAATATATATGTATATAATTATATTAGACTATGATAAAGAACAAAATTAAATTATCAAAACAAAATTCTTAACACAAATAGGGGTACCAATTATAAATAAAATAGTGTTTTAATCATTACCATGAAGTCAAAATTTAATATAATAGAACCCCTATGCGGTGATATGAGTCCTAGGCCATAACCTAACCCTAGTACTAGGTAGTTGAGAGTCTCTTCCATTATTATTGCACATTATTGTCTATTTATATTCACCTAGACATATATTTTGGAGAAGGTATATTTTTTGGATACATTCATAGAAAGGATATAAACCATTAATAGTTAGTTTTCTTGTATCTATTGACAATTAATATCTCATTGGGGGTAAATTTGGCAGTGTACTATCATTCCTCCATGAATTCCTCCAATCGTATTCCCTGGTGAAGCTGATGACCATACCTCGAGGTTGAGAGCCATGAGATTCCAGTGATTCCTCCTATAATTCCACACATGGAATCTATTATTATTCTTGATATGTACACTAACACCAAGATTGAATATTGATTCTTTTTCACGATGACGAAAATGAAATGTGTTTCTCAACATGACCTGACTATGGTAGAGTTGAATCAATAGTTCTAGCAACAACATCTTCCATCGTTTTTGGGGGGATGGTGGAACTTATGTTGATAAGTATTATCTCTAAGATATTTCTTCAATATTCATGAAAATAACTATGGGTCCATAGTTGATGGTTAAACATTATTCATATATGTTATGTGAATATTCCAAGCGATGGAGGAATATTATTATGAAAGATAGTCAGAATAGAGATGTGGTTTTAGAAAACATCTAGATAATATCTTATGAATATCTATTTCCACATACACTGATGAATTGAACTATCTAGGGAGTTTTCATAAAATAATTAGGGTGATATTTATTCATGGAGTATTCCTCTTACATTACTGAGATGTAGCATTTTAAAACGACTCTTTCTATTGATGATCTTATGACTACTAGGTGATTTGGGGAATGAATTTTATATAACATGAGAACATCGGTCAAAATTTTCCAACTAACTAATTTTTTTAGATATTCAACTCAGAACTTATCCTATTGGTGGATATAATAGATGATGTTAGTGGGAAGTCAAATGGTTCATCACCTAGACCTCTCATTGGTTCTTCTAGAGTATAGATTCATTTTTAGTGGTTTCTCATGTGGGTAGTAACAATCATCCATCTCATTCTAATATCATTATAATATGTTACTAGTGATGGAATTTGGGGAATATGAAATGTTAGTCTTTACAGGATCTAGTGGAATATAGATGATGTAGATGGAAGGGGAACATCCATTTCTTATTTAAAACATTTACATCAGTTCTTAGTGACTGAGGAGCTACTACCACCCCATTATTGAGTGTGGTTCTAGTATTATCTAGTATAGAAGTAATCTTGAATACCGAAAATCAATATAAAAATGTGTAATCCATGTAAAATGTAACTAAACTAGTGATTCATAGTGATAGTAGATTGGTTTTTCGCATGGAAGGAATGAATACAGTCAAGGATGGGGTAAGATCTACTTACAGGAAGTGCATCCTATTCTATAGTAGTAGAGTTCCAAACCATCAACTATATGAGGTACTCTTCTGCTGGCCTCTAATATAATTTATTTATTATATTACATTGGTAAGTAAAAAATCATTAATTTATGAGGTAATCTTGGAAAATCTATGCCCCACGATATAGCACTTTTGTGCCTTGTTGACCATCGATACCCCTTTAGATATCTGATCTGGGGGAGATCACCATTATAATGATATCCCCTTAAAATAGGTAGATAAATTCCTGAATGGAATTCATTTGTACACAATATGGCATTGTTCTATTTAAATACAATTTATGGACTATGTATTCTATTATTAATACCATGTTTACAAATATCATCTAATAGTGATGTTTTCATCAATAGAGGGTGGAAGACACATTCATATGTAATAATATGATGTTATTGATAATTGATATTGACCTGAGTAGAAAATTATGGGTAGAGATATAGATAAAAGTTCTAGTATCTTTTTTGGATGATAATGGGTTAAGACCCACTATATTCCCTCATGTATATGATTCATTCTGGGACATGTGCCCTGAAATTTTTTTTGAGGTACCACTGTTTGAATATGTAGAATTTCATAATGATATTTGAATATGAGCAGTATCAGTGGCCATTCCTCTATATATTATAGATGATATGGAGAAATTGGAGCTTAATAAATACTTATGGGATCAAAATTATTATGTATTTATAAACCACAGAACATATCATTGGGGTTTCACAATAGTTTTTTCCATGATGGAAGATGACACCATTGGATTTTTTTTGGATTACCATTGGTTGAATCAGATCATGTTAGATAATTTATAACAACATCCTTGAATATATGACCTCTTTGATAAACATTATGAAAAAAAATTGTCTTATAAGAGTGATTTGAGGTAGAGATGTCGACGGGTGATTATCATGACTTCATACATTCCATTCACAAATAAAAAATGATGCATTTTCTTTATTAGTACATGGTTATGTCATTTGGTCTCAAGAACACACCTGTAGTTTTATGTCTATAAAGATTCTAGTTTCCACCTGTACCAAGATTAATTTTTTTACTCTTTTTAAATAAAATATAATTATATTGATGTTCTTGACACAACCATGACATCATTCTTGATATTGTTCTTAATAATATAATAGAGAATCATATATATACAAATCACACAAAATGAAACATATTGACTGATAATTTGGACTTCCTATGTCTCCTCATCTCATACTCATGAGTTTTAATAAATCAAGATATTTTGAGAGCTTTTGTTCTATAAGAGTATCACAAAAATGTCTCTGACATACAGAGTTTCTTGGGGCTAGATGGATAATTGATATGATTCATCCATGATTTAAAACTACTTTTAGTACCACATATGGTCTATATAAAAAATTGTGTGAAATTAATATGGTTAAAATCATGTGAAAATTCATTTTCAGAGTTGAAGGGTAGTTTGACAATAGCCCCAGTTCTAATTGGTTCTAAGCTACATAAGAGCTATACTATTTTTTTATTCATCGGGTAATGATATGTGATGCATTTTGATGAATTTTAAGTCATTTGTATCATACATTTCTCATAACTGGAGAAAAAATAAGTTGTATTACCTATAGAACAACCTTAGGCACACTATGGAAGATAATACCTAACGTTTTTGGGGAAATTATTTACGTGGAGAGAATGTGTTGTTATTTATTAATCAAAAAATCCCCATGTACATATTTACATAGAGTGATCACAATATATTATAAATAATATGGGTTTAGTACCTAGAATTCATTGATATTGATCTTTCGTATTGGCCTTGGAAAGGAAATGTTTTAGCTGATTGACTGTGCCAAAAGTCATAGAAACATGTGGTTCAAGAGGATAGTGGTGTTTGACATCTAATGGCTAGAAACTCGAGATGAGGTTCGGAAGGATCACAAACAATCTATCATCTCATCCATAAAAGGGACCTCTATTCTTCTGGAATGGTTGAGAATGAGTCAAATAATTGATCCCACGGGAAATTTCAAAAGGGAATATATCTCAAAAAAATCACTCATATTCTAGTTAGACCATGGATATGGATGATAATCTACACATTCATGGGCATGTTTGGGTCCCATTACACATCAGAGAGGATTTGATGCTAGAATTTCATTTGTTAACTTGTATAGTACATATCTGTTTCCCCAAGATATATCGAGACTTTATTAACAAGTATTGGTTGCATAGTATGAAACATATGATTTCCAAATATATCCTTTGGTGTTCCATCTATCAGCAGGTGGAGGATAAGCCTGAGTGGACAACATGGATTTTAACAACCATTCTGATTCTTGATATGAAAAGGGATGTTGTTTATAGGAATTGTTTAAATGTCTTACCCATATCACCACAAGAAAACGATACAATATTTTTTTTCTGATTACATGAAGAAGGCATCACAATTATTTCATGTGATATAGACAATATCTTTATAATATCAAGGAAATATATATATAAGGGGTGACATGATTCATAATGGAGATCCATTTTATATCATTTTTGGTAGAGACACCCACTTCACATCCTGTTTTTGGAAGGGGTTGTTGAAGGCCTTGGGAAGACATGTTAATTCGAGTACAACCTATGACACACACAGTAATTGATTAAAAAATCATACAATTTAGGTGTTATATTTCATGCTCCATGCATGTTTCCATGAATTTTGGAGTTCAAGGAGATATGTATTCCTTTTTTAATTTCACTTATGGTATTATTTTTTAACCAAAAAATGAATTGGATCATTAGGAATCCATTTATGGTAGGCATTGAAGATCACACCTACACTGGATAGAGGTAGAGGATGCAACTTTTTAGAGCATGTTTGATTTAATAGACGACATAAAAGTTCTAGTTGATAAGAAAATGCCAATTTAAAGATCAGACCATTATGTATTAACAGGGTAGTCGATGCCGATGACATATAGAGTTCATTTTTGGAATTTAAGTTTTCTTCCAAGTCTTACTCATGATGGTCCATTGACATATTCCAAAAAAGGGTATGATTTCACCACCATTTGATGAACCCTTTTATGTTTTGATTAAAATCTGACTAGTGGATTACCAGAATTTACATCCTCACAGATATCATTCAATGCAGGAGGAATTTCACATATTGTAACTCAAGTAATATTATATAGAAACACCACATGTATTTCATCCATATTTGGTTGAGTTGTATCTAGAATATTATTTTTAGGAGTATCCAGTTTGTATCATGGATTAGATCTAGAAGACACTATGATGTTGGTTTATTACTTTGGTATGGGTGTTGTGGCAGCACCACCATGGAATTGATAAAACCAGGGATCTGGAAGCTTATATAAGAGTATATTGACTGGAGATATACTATAGTGATATCACATAACCCTCATAATTCTAACTCATGGTTGAGTTGCTTCAATGAGGGTTGTTCCTAGTGAACCATCATTCTATAAAGTTATGGATCATTTTCTTTGTAGTTTAAATACATTAATTCTCTTGGTGAACATGCACTATGGGAAATGGAAGGTCCTATATGTTTTTTAGTCTTTTTTAGAGCCACGATATCCGTGTATTGGGAAATAAGTGTAGTTTTCAAGGTTATCACATGGTTAGTATCAATTGTTCAGGGTTACCATACAAGGTAATTTTTGAGTAGTATGTGTTGTACAGTTTTTCTATATTCATACATCTTGAGATAGAAACATGTTAATGGATTTTAAAACGTCATGATAATGGGATTTTTCACGGTCTGTTCATTGTTAGAGAAATAGAGTTATCAAACCTTATATGGTACCTATTTAGTTATTGAAGGGAGAATGGTTTGTGAATTATTTTCCAAAACAATCGTCCAAACCCTGCACCCCGATTTTTAGGGTGAATTAAAAATATTACCCATAATGACATAAAATAATAAAAATATACTTTTATCTCTTCATTTTCAGTTTTGGGAACCCCTTTTCATCATAGCATAATCGATTCTTCCCCCATGGTAAAGATATGTTTCCAATTACTCATCTGGACTCCTAATCAACTGACATCAGAAGCATTGGATAGCACGATGTATGATCCAATATATGTTTTAATACATTCTTTGTTTCTCTAACTATCTCTTTTTCTATATAGGTTCAACCAATGTTTCACAAGTTTCTGGGAATTACAACACGCATATATTTTCATTTGATATTCTTTGAATACTAATCCATTATTTTAAATGTAGTCATGTAATAACATTAGTTAGGCGGACTATTTTTCTCAAAAAAAAATGTTTTCATAATTTTTTTGTTGTCACACACACCAACCATTTTCATGGGTTTTTATTAGTAAAGTCTATATTTGTGAAAAATATTCTATTATAATATACTCTAAAGGATCATTGATATTAATTTTCATGATGAAAAACCAGACAATAGCCACCCTTTTACTGTGCTATCAAGAAGTTACCCTTTATAATTAATTTATTGAATGACTGGAACACCATTATGTTTTCAACCAGGATTGTAGGTGCATATTCACTGTATTATATTTGATATATTTGATGCCAAGGCACCTTTTATGTTCTAGGATTATAATCAAATATAATTTCCATGTCATGGTAATTGAAATTACTTTATTTATATTCTTGTTTCATGATTTTTTCCATACAGAAATAAATTAAATTGATTAATGTGGGTAATTTTATTGGGTTTCAAGGCCACCCTAATTGATTTATGGCTATTCTATTGATTATATGAATTGTGATAACATTTTTAAAATATGAATGATATTAATAAATATTATGAATTAATCCCAGAGTATATTGTATTAGTCTAATTATGTTATAGATATTGGTTGTTGAAATATGGTTATGGGACTTTTTTAGAATAAGGTTTCACACTCCTTAACAATGGGTGTTGAGAATGATGTATCTCACTATTGAAATAATATATTGTTTATTTGAATGACTTTACATGTTTATAGTCATAGGGTGTTGATTAGGACGTCTCACTCCACATATCTTGAATTATGAGAATGACATCTCACATTATATATATGATATAAGGAATGTACCATTTTTTGAATCTTGTGGATCATTTAGACTAGTTATGGATTCCTAATTTTCAACACTATACAACCATCATATAGAATCCTTTTATATACCTACTTATATCCGTACATATATTGTGAATATATGTGGAGGCATTATATAACTATATGATATATTTACACTATTATTATATATATTGTTATAGATTATACGCATTCTGATATTTGGAGATGTAAGTTAAGTATGATAGGTGTATCACATGATCATGAGATTTATATTATTTATTCATTTCAATTATTTTCTGGTATGAAATAATATAGTCTCAATGATTATATATATACACTGCATTGATTACTTATAGACACCCTTGGTGGTGTCTTACTGTGATTTTGTCTCACTCCCTACTTGGGACACCAATGGTACTCGAGTAGATTATATTATACTTATATTGATAAGTGAAAGATCTATGATACAAATATTATATATTCAACACTTATCGTATGGAGCACTAGTGCATAGGATAGATAATATTAAAGATATTCTAGTGGAACATTCTTTTTTATTTTCTTTATTTTTATATATTGTATTGTTTATGTTTGTCCCATGATTCCCTTTATGTATATCTGATTTCCATTAACTAGTATCTTATCTGAATCAGCTATCTAGATTATGATATTATTATTCGTTTTCATTGTTTTTAATCTTTGGTAGTTATTATTATTGTATTTTATTTATTCTTTATCATTTATTATATCATCCGGTGTATGCTTTCGCTACGGAGAGATACTAGCCTCGTGTTATAGTGTCATCTTAAATATATTTCCATTGAAGTATATTATTTAATATTTCCACTCTCCCACTTAGACATGTGGTAATAGTATCCCCATTGTACCACCATTACACCATCGCAACTAGTCGGTAGCCTCTCACGTATGTGGATGTGCACTTGAGGTCATCTGGCCCCCCGACATGAGGCATGGGTAATGTGGATTCAGATTATAGATTTTAAATAATCAATATAAATTTTTATAATTATTTTCTCAAAAATCATACTAATTATTTGTTTCTTCTAAAAATTCCAACTATAGATACCCTTAGAGGACATCAAAATGTGTCATTTCAAGTAAGTGGTAATCGCCTTAACCAATTAATTTATTTTAAAATTGTCTTCCCCCACATATAAAAAAATTATTTTATTAATCAAATTATATATTAATTACACTAAAAATAATCAAATGTTAATAAAATTATTTAAATATCATTATACACACCACTTCAGCTTAAATGTATAGTGAATGCATCACTCATGTGTCTGTACACAATATAATCTCCACACAATGGTACAATTAATATTTCAAAAACACCATATATGTGTGGGTGTTATGATGATTGTAATTTTTATATATTATTTATATTTTATAATTATTCATATTTAATTATAATATAACAAATTTCATCTTATATTTTAATTTTTTGGAAATAAATAATTTCACTCAATCTTACTTGTAGAAAACCACCTCCACGAAGTAATGAAATTCATTTTTTATTTACATTAATAAAGTTGATAATTATTATTGATTAAATAAATGGATATGAAATATTTAATAATATAATGATTCTATAATGGTGAATTTCTATTTACCTTTCTTTCATTCTAATTCTGAAAAAATGAAAACAATGTTCATGCGCACATACGACCTACCCTAATAATGAAGGATATAATACATTTTTCTATCATCAACCTATTTATATGACATAAAATATTTATATAATTAAAATATATTATAATTATATCATTATTAGTATTTATGATATTATTAACCAAGAATAATATATAAGTAACGAAACTTTTGAAATGAAATACTCCTGATAAATGAAATTGTATATAGTAAGAAATTATTTTTTCAATAAGAACGTGTTGATAAAAGGGGGCGTGGAAATGTTATAAATGTAATATATTTGAGTCTATAAGTATTAAATTATCATTTTAATATTATTATAATAAATATAAATTTATAAAATATGAATATTGTGTGATTTTGATAAATCTAAAAACTATGGTATGGTTTTTATGTCACAATTTCATTTTTTATCAGGATTGATAATATCATTGACTCTGATGATTAAAAATTAATATCTACCTCTCACAATAATAATTACTTTTCATATAATATTGTAATTTTTTAATAATACTTGTTTTAATTTCATTAACCACATTACATGTACTCAAGTGATAGAAAATATGTTTTTGTAAAATTGACTTCATTTCTCTCTTCGTTGGAAAAAAAATGTTTTCTTTCATATCCATATTTTCTAAAAATTATTTTAAGATTATTTTTACTATTATATTTTGAATTTAAAAAATAACTTTATTACTATGAATTAAATTTTACAATATAAATTGAATGAAATATCCTCTTATTTTTCACAAATGATGTAATTAGTTACTTTTCCAATAAATATAAGCAATTAATTGTTTTAGATTATATTTCATGAATGTAGTTAGCTACCATCAGGTCGATTGAGTGGTCAATGTTTCCATTATAGGTTACAATGATTATATTTAGAGAAATTTTTTACACAATTTTTTGAAAATTATTTGAATTTGAATAAATGATTTCAAAATAAAATATTTTTTTCCTCAATAATTTTTAAAATGTTATTTTTTAATTCAAGAAAAACATCCTTCAATTTTTATTATGATTTAATTATTATATCATGTAAGTATAAAATATTTATTTATTCTTTTGATGGTGTATTATTATAATGGAATGATGATTAATAATTCTTTTCCTTTCCCATGGGTTACGCTCTAAGGATTGGTTTATGAAACCAACGTGTTTTCATGTTTTTTGATATGATGAATGTTTTATGATCCAAGGACACAAAAATGAATGATTTTTTATATTCTATTTATTGGACCTATATCTCCATCAAATTAACAAGGTATTGATGGATATCCCATTAGATAATAAAGGGATCAAATGAGGAGTTATCCTTGATTTGTATGTTAATTTTCATAAATTAATGTATTTAAAGTTACTCTTGACTACTAATGTGGTTTGGGAAGTGAACTCATTCAAATATGATAGTGGTATAAAATTTCCTTGAATTCTAAGGAAATGTTTTTCTTACGATATTTGATGTGACAATTCGTGGTATTATTTCAATTTTTTTTCTATAATGGTCTGTGTTCTTTTATACCATTGTTAATCATGTCCAATAAAATGTTAGGATTTATTCTATGACACCATATTATGAACCATGATTTGAATTGTATGGTTTTAAAATAGAAATATAATCTTATAAAATAAATTTATTCATGTGATGATTTTTTACCCGAATGTGGATTCTCATTCAGCAGAATATTCTCTGTAATTAGTTAGGGTGGATGTTTTTTCAATCAAGAGTGGGTAGTGCTTCTGAAGACAATGATATCCTCACACTGGTTCAGTCTGACTCTCTACCAGACATGTCTCATGTGCTTCCTTCCTTCCTTGGATTTGGTGGCTCATCCTCATCGTTTTTACCGGTTACTGGACCAGTTTTTCCTATTGTGATTTTTTCTTAAGATCCACCACATCTGGTGTTGTCACATATGCTCAGTCCCATGCATAATATATCTTATTTCTGGGTGATCGTGATGGAGTTTAGTTTGGAACAAGATTACTTTAATAGAAATAAACTCAGTTTCGATAACAACAGTATGTGGGAATCACCAACATAAATGAAGCACCAAACCAAACTATAGAATAATAAAGGGGACACATATTTTAACATGGAAAAACCCTCAATGAAGAGGATTAGAAAACCACTAGGAAACTCCGAGAATATTCATTATGAATGAGAGAATATAAATAATACAAGCATTAGCACAAAAATGAATTACTAATATACTGTAGAAAACCCTGTTTGAAATTCACACCGTGATACGCCTTTTCTACCTCTCTGATGATAGTTTGTGACAAACCATCACCATTTTGAGATAAAACCTAAACATGTGGTGTTGTTGTAGCACCTCCAAGAACAACCAAAATTTCAATTTACCACTACCCAGCACACTTGAAACCACTGTCAACTTTTTTTCATAATCCTCCACCCCCTGCTAGTGCTACGTGTGTGCCCTAGTGTTTTTTGTATTGTGGATGATGAAGAATGGCCACTAACTCCATTTTATAGGCCCTCAATCCCACGTAAAAAACATGTCATCCCATGAATTTAATTCGTGCGGCCTTGAAACGTGTTCCTATTTTAAAATGAATCTTTAGTAATGGCACCATAAATTCAAAAAATGGGATAAATCCCAACAATCTCCCTCTTCATTCCATCGAAGAAGATGATCACATCCAACCAAATTAGTTGGGAATAAAAATGGGTTGCATCGCACCTACCGTCAACCTCTATAGAAAAAAATGAAATCCCTCTTTTTCGTCTCTAATGGAAACCTGAAACCTCCCCCTGCAAAGGGAAACCGAATTTCGTAGCCTTCATCATATCTATGTCGTCACCTCTAATACTAGAATCAATCATATCTGGCTCTCCCATAATTGTGATAGCCCCATTATCTAGAGAACCTATAGGAATAACTCACTCCCTCTGCTCAACATCTTCTGACCAGTCAAAAACTCTATGTGCATCACCCAAATAATTGATTTTCCTTATTTCTTCAATATTGGCACTCTATGATGTAAAAGAGTTAGGTGTAAGATCATAAACACCTGACCTAACAAACTTCGTCCTAAAAAACTTATTCTTCTTAGTCGATGATCATTGACTCATGCACGGTGATCACCAATGCCACATATTAGTCGAAGTCCTCTTCACAACTAGATTCTTCGCATCATTGCACGCCTTTACATATGTCATGTAAATTTTTTCATCCATTTTATCTAGTGCATAATACATGGATCCTCTATACAAAGTCCATCTTCGACATCCAAATGAACTCCCAAATCCATCAGTACTAAGATCACAAGAAGATACCAAATTATGGCGTATTCCTAGCACGTGTCGCACATCCTTCAATAACAGTGCATAACCTGCATTTGTTGTGATAAAAATATCACTAACACTAATTCCATCAGCAGAATATCCTTTTCGAATATTCAATTTATCGATGTCACATTCTTCATATGAAGAAAATAGTCACTTCTTTGGTGAAATATGGCATGATGTTGCTAAATAGAACACCCATTCAGTGTACAAATCTGAAATTTGAAAATAAATGCCAACTGAAAGTAAATCAACCTCACCGTGAATAATACTTACACCAATATTCTCAGAATCGGTGTTATGCACCTTCTTTTCCTCCTTAGGCTTTTTCAATTCATAACAGCGTCTCTTCCCATGATTCTGTTTGTTGCAAAAAATGGACTTGACCTTTCTTCCTGTCTTTAACTGACCTCTATGACAACCGCGTCTATCTACCACAGCCAGAATACCACTATTACCTGAATATTACCCATCATTTGTCTTTCACTGAGTCTCATTCATCAAAAACGAAAAAGTCACTTCATCCATGTTCAATTTATCCTTCCCCAACAACATTTTGGTGATGAGATTATATTATGAATCAGGTAATGAACCCAAAAGAATAAAATCCTTGTCTTCTTCTTCTATTTCAACAGGTACTGAGTTACCTTTATCATCTATCTTTACCACCACCGAGGATAGATCCATAAGATGTTTGGTGAAATCATCCAGATGGTTACACAAATCTTCATACTATGTCATTCACAAATGGTAAAACCATTTATTCAAATATAAACAATTTGTGAGGGATATGGATTAATAATTGCTTTCATGATTCGCACAAATCTCCTTCGGATATGTCTGATTCATCACTTCCCCGATTGTATTATCACCCAAATACATCTGAATCGTGTTTTCACTAAATCTCTCATATCCTACAATCATCAACTTTCATTGTCTTTAGTTTATCTGATTTTTTCTCCAACGCCTTCACTGTCTTCTCATGGACCAGAATACTTTTTATACTTTACTGCCAAAGTGTAAAATCATTTTTACAATAAAAATGTTGAATATGGATTAGAATATCCTGGCGTGTATCACCCATATTTAATCAGAAAGAAACAGTAATAGCCTCCCCTGATACCAGATGTTGGGTCTGAAGAGGATTAGTTTCAAAAATATAATCTATTTGGTAACAACAATAGTTTGTGAGAATCACCATTGTAATCTAAGCGTCGAACCAAATAGATGAAAAATAAAGGGGATAAAATATTTAACGTGGAAGACCCCTCCTTGAAAATGATTAAAAATCCTTGGGGCAACTCTGGAAATATTCATTATTAATGAATGAATACAAAGAATCCATGTTGTAGCACAAGTTAAAATTACAAATACAGTGTAGAAAAAACTGTGTCAAATTCAAACCCTGATACACATTATCTGCCTCTCTAATGATAGTTTGGGACATGTCATCACCATTTAGAGATCAATCCCAAACACTCGATGTTATTGTATCACCTTGTTGCAAAACCTAATTTTCCGGCATCCTCTACCACCCACACTCGAAACTAGTGTCCACTTTTTTCGCACAAGCCTCCACCTTCTGTTGGTGCTGCATGTGCACCCATATGATTTTGGTATTGTGGATGAAGAATCATAGTCGATGCCTCTATATTATAGGCCCACAATCCCGCATCTGAAATGCATCTTCACGTGAATTTAATTCACACATCCTTGAAATGCGTTCCCCTTTAAAAATGTGTCCTCATTAATGGAACCATTAATTCAAAAAAGGGCCAAACACCAACAACTCAGTACCATGTATACTATTTCTACTTTATGGGTGATCATGAAGGATTTTAGTCCTTTCCTCTCTTTTCTATAGGGGGTGCTAGTGGAGACTCATGCCTCTCATAGATCTCCAAGGAAGATGCATTTGGTTTCATTGCATCTGGAGGTCATCTCACTAGAGTTATATCCCCTACTGATTGTTTCTGTTAATAGATTAATAGCTCTTGATGATTATGTTGATGTCAATACATGGTATGGTACTTCAAGCCAAAGGTGTTAGTAAGTGGTGAGGCCAACTTCAGCTACATCGAATAGTGTTCTTATCACCAATTTGAAATCCCGTGAGGGGTCGGTCCCCAGTTCGTCCAGTACAAAAACGACTATAGGGTGGAATAACAACATATTCCACTATAAATGATATAATTTCATATTTTGAATGCTTAGGGATTGTGGATTGGGTTCACTATAGCGTTCTTATCATCTCACTAGAGTTATATCCTGTGAGGGGTCGGTCCCCAGTTCGTCTATACCATACATGGTATGGTACTCCAAGCCAAAGGTGTTATTGTGGACTTCATCAGCATGTATAAGTTGTGATATCTTGAAATTGAAGTAAGGTATTCAACATATATCTTCTTTTACCATGATACTATGTTTCAAATTCTATTTTCATGCAGTGCCATGTCTGTTACGCATATTGGTTTTCAGGAAATCCAGCATCATAGTTGAAGATTTAGAATCCTCAAAACAACTCATGACAATTAATATTACTATGGGATGTAGGGGGGCCTTTTTGACATTCGTTTATGCAAGGTTTGAAGTGGAAGATATGGATGTGTTGTTTAATAACCATTCCTCAATTAAACTAGGACACTTACCCTGGTTCGTAGGTGGAGACTTCAATACGATTGTTGAAACCTAAGAGAAATGTGAAGGGTTTCCTTTTTCAAATAAATATATACAATAATTCAATGACTTCATTGTGAGCAAAGGTCTCAAGGACTTGGTATTTTATGGAAATAAATTCTTGTGGTCAAATAATAGTAAGGGGCTAGGAGAAGCTAGTACATACATGATCTATGCTTAACAAACTCCAAATGGCTGGATTATTTTTCAAATACATCGATCACCAACATATGAAGATCCATATCGAATCATGCACAATTATTTATTATCCTGAAGAAGAATGATATTAGGTACCATCTTTTCTTCTATTCCTCAAACATGCATAGTGTTGATGGATTTTTTTAGATGGTTAGTGGTTTGTGGAGAAAACTAGAAGCTGGGGGGAGTTGGTGAAGTGGTTGAGTTTCCTTAAGAAAGACATCCATGTGTGGATAGTGAATAGAAGGGAGGAGAGTTCGGAAAATTATATAGTAATAATTTTTTTTTAATTATTTAGGAAAGTGTTTAAGATACTTGGAATGAGGATCTGTTAGTTTTGATCATGGTGAAACAAACTTTTTGTGCTGAAAAAATACTCTAGGTTGAATTGATATATAGAAAAACATCATGAGCCATGTGGGTCAAGGAAGGATATAAAAATATATTTAATTTTCAAGAATACATGAAGGAAAAATATGTGACAAAAAATTAATATTTAATTGGTGGAAGAGTTTTACATAGTAGATGTGAATGTTGCTAGAAAAATAGAACATGAATACTTCAAAAAGCTATTGGCGGGGAATTTTAATAGAGAAGATAGAATCCAAAGTGATGTTTTGGAGGAAGATATTTTCAGGAATTGTATCCTCAGCATGATTGAGGACTCATAGAATGATGTTCTTATGTATATTCCAAAAAATGATGAAATAAAAGATTCATTGTTTGGGTTGAATCAGGAAAGATATATTGGCCATGATGGTTTTCTAGGAGTGTTCTTCATGGTGTCTTGGGATATCAGTAAAGACCTGTTGGAGGAGGCAATGACGGTTTTTTAGTGGGTGGACAGCTTCCTAGAGCTGTGTTTTCATTCAAGGAGATACTAATCCCTATGGTTAATAGTCCAACGTCCTTGTATTAATTCAAACCATTCTATTTGTGCAACGTTTCTTACATTGATCTTTCTAATATCATTAATTGAATGCAAGGTATAGTGATTCATATAATTGATTATAATTAACAATATTCCTTGATGAAGGGATGATTAAAAAAAGGGTCTATTGGAAGAAAATGAGAAATGGTTGAAGACATGAATCAAATTCAATTAGATCCAACACCATGATAATGGTTGATATGAGTATTGAATATGATATTCTAGAGTGTAGTTTTATCATCACAGTTAGTGATAAATTTTTTATTTAATGAGTGTTTATGTGACTTGTGCATTAGATACTATACTTCCCCATGGATCAGAATCAACATTATAGGAAATGGTTTTTGTTCTTTCAAGATGGTTTGAGGGGTTATTCAAGGTGATCCCATATCCCCAAATATCATTATTGTGGAACTAGATGTGTTCTCTATAAATTTTATGTGGCATATGGAAGAAGAAAGAATCATGCTTTTAGAACAAGTATTGCTGATGGTTTGGTGTCCCACTTAATGGATACATATGATATTATATTATTTGTTAATGTAAAACAAATATTTATTATAGAACTCTATAAAACCATCTCCACATATGGGAACCTAAGCGGTCAGAAGTTCAATCATAAGAATAACATCATCTTCATTTACAATAAATGTTCGGGAAACAGTACCATTTCAATCAAGAGCCTGATTGATATTAAAAAAATTACACTTCCCCTTATCTATATAGGATTTCCAATTTAAAATGGTAGAATAAAAAATACCTACTTTAATGGGAATATCCAATGGGTAAAAGGGAGAATTAGTAACCGGAAAAATAAATTCTTCGCCTTTGGTTGTCAAATTAAAATGATCAACAATGTTCTTACATCAATCCCAATGCATTAGATATCTACATTCAAGCACCTCAAGGGAACCATGGCTAAAATATATATTATTATAAATTATTTTAGGTGGGATGAAAATCAGAGTTGTAAGTGTCATTGGGTTTCCTTGAAATTCATAGAAAACCCCATTGAGGACAGATGTATTCTCTTACATGATGTCTCTGTAATAATACAGGCCTTACAAGCCAAAATGGAATGGGATATTATTGATGGGGATTATTTTTAGGAAATGATCATGAGGAGAAAATATAGTCATGACTGGGAAGAATGGCCAATGTGAAATGGTAGAACAACAACATTGGATCATTTCAAGATGTCCCACTTTGAGAAGATGAAGAACAAAATCTGGTGGATCATGGGATGTGGGGATCAGAACTTTAATACATCGAACTGGGATGGGAAAAACTAGTCTTCCGAGGGTGACTAGTTCCTCAGATCACCTTCAAAGTGGCATGTAATTTCAGGGATTTGATCCATGTTGTCATAAATCATGACCATTTGTCAGTTTATGATATCGTCTACCTGAATGATGAGGCGGATAAATGTGTTTTTTCTGGTGTAGAAATAGAGAGTTTCAATGTTTGCGACATCAGAATGATAGTGCATAGTTTTGGAAGATTATATGCATGTTTGTCTAAACAATGGCGCAATAAAATCCAAGGTATGGTGAATTATCAGGTTTAGAGGATTTCCAATGTTTCACTTCCCACTAATGAGAATGTCCTTAGGAAAGTGGTAAAATGAGTTATAGATGTTTATATTGGACCTATCTAAAATAGGAATCCACAATGCATCTTTTCCTTATAAAACAATGGGCTAACAGTATGTGGAACATGAAAAGGTTAGGTATGGGAATACCGGGGATGGGGATTCCATGGTTGACCTATTTGAGGCATGGGATCAGGGGGAGAAAAGTCATGCATTTGAGCATAAATCAAGGGCAATGGTGATTGTGGTGATCAGCTGGTCTCTTTGGGAGGTAAAAAACAATGCCAGACATATTTGTTCAACCTCTTTCACATATCTTCATGTCAAAAAATGATAATAATGGCTGAAATGGGCACAAACATCAATTTTGGTCTATCTTCTTCAACTTTTTGGGGGTTGATATCATTTTTTATTATCCAACTGGTTGATCTTGGCATAAGACCATTGACTTGGGTCAAATGGAAGACTCTGAGGACAAATCTGAAACACAATGTAGATGGATCGTGCACTCAGAACATGATGAACAAGGGAGGTTTAGTTCATAATAGTAGGGTTTTTCTTCTCCTAGGATTTAGCGCTTTCTATGTACTAGGTTGCTCGACCAGTCTGGAAGTAATAATACTTGTTTTCAGTCTTCTGCATTGTTGGGTTTATAACAACAAGATTGATGATGTTGATTCCGACTCTATCGTTATTGTGGGGTTCATCCAGGGGAAGTGCAATCCCCCATGGGAGCTAGTTTATTCCATGACATGGTGCAAACTCTTTCTTTCCCATGGCATGCATGTTATCCATACATGGAGGGAAGGAAACATTAAGGTGACCAAGCTCACAAACAAAGGTAGATTGGATAATTTTGTGACTATTTATTATAGTGTGGGGACCTTACATGATGACTGTAAGGTCTCTATGAAAGGCGATGTCATGGGCCTACATCAATTACTCCCTTCATGAGTGTGTAATCCTCGGGCGGGGTGTTTTGAATATTTGATAATAAAATATCCAATTTTCAATCCGTATAAGATGTTTAAAAAATATTTATTATATTTATTTTATAAAGAATTATTGAAATCATATTGAATACTCTTAATAAATGATTCAAATTTTACATTTAATAAAAATTAGTTAATATTATGATGAATACAATTTAATGGTTTAAGGATGATGTAGAATGGTTATGGTGTCTAAATATTTGGATTCCAGAATTATGTTCTATAATTTTTAATCAAAATATATATTGGTTTTAAAAATCATGAACCATTTCTATATTATGTTATATATTACCATTATAATATGATAAAACATCTTTCCTAGTATATGTGACATGAAAAACAGAACATAAGCATCTTATGAAATACATCTCATTAAATTTAATATCTTCGATAGCTTACAGAACACACAATCCTCAATTGAAGTGAACCATAATATAATATAACATTACAATCTGACCACTAAATTATTGGTAATGGATGGTAAAAATAAATTATGAAAATTACTTTAACCAATTGACAATAAATAAAATATGAATCATTTGTAGTAAAAGGAAATGTTTTATGAAAACAATTTTTTTCCTAAATGGATGTATACTTAGTCACTGCAAAACTAACATGAAATTAATTATTGCCTAATTTAAAATTTTAATTTGAGAAAATTATCCTAAATTATGAAACCAACATATAAAAATTATCTTATTATTAATTATATGTATTTTCTGAAATGATTGAATTTTATTTTAACATTTAAAATAATAATTTTTCACTTGAAAACAATCTTTTCATTTAAATTATATATAAAGGGAAAAGTAATTTTTTTTTACATTAGTTAAAATATATTTGAATATATATATAATGTCAATTTAGGTCCTTAGAATCATTTTCACTTTGAATTTTTTTATAAATACATTGAAAATATTTAAACATTTCACATTAAAAAACATGCTTTATCATCATGTCTTCCAGATTAATTTTAATTTTTATTTTTTTAATTATATGAATGAAATTTAGAGGAATGGATTTGTTTTTTCAGTCATAAAAACTTGTATTATCTAATAATGTAATCATAATTCCTTTACTTAATGAATTTTAAAAATAGTTAAAATTATTTATCTCACTTAAGGTAAATAATAGGTTTATTGGGGGGATAAACTATTATGATAAGAGTTAAAATGACCGAAACCATATCATAAATATGTTTAGTTGAAATAATGAAACATCCTAATTTTTTATTAAAAATAATCATTTATTGTGACTTTTTACATATGAAAAACATGGGTACACCATTATGTTATTAAAAATTCTAGTTTTCCACTCTACACATTTATAAATTTCCCTCCAGTATCCTCTCATATGGACACCATCACACCAATTTGGTTTTCTAAATAAGTCAAGATATTATTTTCATTTTTCTATTCCCTCATAATATATTCTTTATTTTTTGTATAAATCATCCCATGGAAGGATTTTGTTTCAACCATATGAAGGTTACCCAAAGAAGAGATAACATTCTTCAATGATCACTTTTTATTTTTTTCATCCTCAAACTCCATAAAATCCTATGAAACAATTATTATATAATTTAAAATAGATATCCCATTTAATTTTTTTTAAATGACCTATATCCATCCCAACTTCCATCGAAAGTGTTTCGAAATATTCATTACTGTGTGTGGTGGACTATTGCCTTGCGAACTGATTCCATTCTTTATTACATTACATCCTTTAATGGTTGGGAGTGATTATTGATTTAATATACATGTGATATTAATAAATTAACATTCCTATTTAGTCATTATTTCATATATACAATTTTTACTTTCATTCCATATTGGATATGATAACGCCGCTCATGTGGGTGGAAACCTACTACAACATAAAGTGATGTAATTCGTTTTTTACAAGTGTATTACATGGACAGTAATAAGGATATTTTTATTGAATATATCTGAAATATATATAAAAACTCTGAGATTAAAGACATATTTATCTCTCATAAAATATTATATAATATTTTATTTCTCTCATTTTCACATACATAAAGATAATAATATCATTCATCAACCTGTGAACTAGCCCATTCACAAAGCGATGAGACTCTATTTTCCCCACCACACCACATTGATGACATATATAAGTATATTTAAAATTATAATATAGTATTTATAATATTTTTATCAATATTTAAAGATACAATATTACATACCATATTTCAATAATGATCATTGAATAATCGAAAGATACTTGATGTGTATTTGTGGCATTCCATCTCAATAATTATATTGTAATTCATTTCTCAAAAAAGTAATTCATGATTGGATATAAAAATATAATTGATATATAAATATAATAATTATTTCATGATTATTAATCTATATAAGATGGATCTATATAATTTTCACAAGAATAAGAAAATTCTTAATAATGCACGAATGAGAAAAAAAGGAAATTATCACACTAATCAATGATAATAATGAAATTTTATTAACGAGTGGATGATAATATGTTAGAAATGGATAATATATGATATTTTAAATAAAAATATAGTTTTTTAATATATTAATAACATGTTTAAATAAACTATATATGATGTTCAATATTGTTCAACTAACAAGATCCTTAAGGTAAGTGATTTCAAAAGTCCATTTCCATTAATTAAGTTTAATGTATAAGTCACTGATTATGTCATGATATGATTATTTGTAGAATTTCTATTGAATATAATTTTATTTATACCCTCTTTTATATATAGAATATAATTTCATACACAGAATTTATTCGAGGGTTAATGTTCACATAAACATTATGATCAATTTAATGGACTTAGTCACAATTTCATTTTATATAGCCATATTGTAATTTTATTTACCAAATTTCATATATATGGTGTATATAATTCCCAATTGAAAAGGTACATCATTATTCCATAATAATTAATTATATTTTAAGATTCAATTTGAATGATTTAATCCAAGGTTATTTTAATTAATATTTACAATGTGGTAATGAATTTTATTACTCAATTTCTTTTCATTAGATTATATTTTGTTTCTGGTGTGTTTTTTTGAGTGTTTATAATAATGAAATGTATAATTATATTCCACTATATTGTGGAAAATTCTATTCCCTCTTTTATGTAGTGTGACTCTAGGTACATGTCTCTAAGCTGTGGGGATTGGAAATTCCTATCCAGCTAGGTCTGTATAGGATCAGGTATCAGGGAACCATGGTATCTTGGTTGGTTCATGACAATATGTTATCAATATTGTAGGTTAGGAATCTTCGTTGATGTCATAATACAGTATTCATTATCTTTTTAATACATAAGAGGTAGTTTTATGTGATTTCTAAGACAACCCTCAATATAAATAGAATTACGTCATAGTTGGATGTTAGGGAAACCTTATTGTGGAATGAATTGATCTAGTTCTAGCCTTTCCCATATTTTTAATTTATATATGTTGAAATCCAAATCATGATATCTTATCTAATGGGATTCATTCTCACATTTATTTTATTTGAGGTGATGATCGATATAATCATATGATGTATTCAATGTTTTTTTCATATGTATTATTGCATCATGCCATATAGAATACATTTCAATATGATTTGTGAGGAATGTTTTGATGAATCACCAGAAATGTATCCTCCCATGGACCAGAATATCATTGGGATTATTATTCACATTTTCCAAGATCTTCCAGCTCCACATTCACCTGTCCTCATTTAAAATGTTGTTATGGGCCATCAAAAGAATTAATAAACATATCATTATTAAGAGTTCCTTTTTAATATGCCTCTATTTTTTCAATAAAACCATTTATCCTCAAGATGTTATGTATTTATTGAGGTAGAAGGAGTTTTATTCCGAATTCATGGAAATGATAGATGAAATTTAGGTGAAATGAACCAACATAAACCAAGAGTGACCTAACAGCATATGATGGGGATAAATTGAGATAAAAAAGAAGATCGAGTGTTTAATGTGGATATAATTAAACATTAATTTCACCAAATAGTGATATCATGTTTCTATGATATGGCCTATAGGTATATAGTTTTTCAAACTCAGGAAGGATGGTTGGACCACGGAGAAGTATGAAAACCACATTTTTGAGCATGTGAAATTATCACAGGATATTATACTAGATGATATGATTAATAATCAATATTTTTATTTACGAATTAAATCTAAAATATTTTCTCAAGTTTTCTTATGTACGATAAATAATTATAATAACATGTTGGATAGGGAATTTATTATTTAAATACATATGGAATCTATATCCGGGTTGATGGGAAATCCATTTTCTCCATATGGAATTTTTTAGGAGTTATTTTCTGGTAAATAGAATTTTTGATGTGTCTAATATGGGATATCGATATAGAGGTTATTTCATGCCTCCTTTAGTGCATGAAAAATTCCTTTTAAATTTCATTTTTTGTGGAAATACATGATATTGAAAACATGTTTTCATTGAGGAACCCATTATATAAAGAACTTGTAGATGTTATGGAAATTCCATAAATTGTGTTCTATATTTTATTCCCCATTTATTGTCGAGGGATAACTACAAATATAATTTGTTATAGTGAATTAATATTATTCATGAACAAATGGGTTCGAACCACATATATGTAAAATGAATATTCATCTTGCAGTGGAAGGGTATTCAAAAAATCATGATACATGATGAGTGAATATCAGAGGTACCATCATTATAACTTCATCTTTATTTACTACATTATTTGATAGTTTTGAATCTAATTTTGTTTCATAGACTCTTAATTTGAACAAGTAAAATCTTCCTACATATCATTTTTATTATGTGATGGATATTACTACGCCTGATGGAAAAATGATTGAGCAGGGTCTCTATTATATTTCTTATGTTTATTAATTATTTAAAATTGAACTTGTATGTGATATTATATATCACTACAAGAAACTATTTGATGTAGTTTGATTGATGGATTGGATCTCTTCTAATAAGGACTATATTTACAAGTATCTTCGAGGGGCCTCCTTTACCACACCCTATGGGGCGTATTATCATTAATGGGGAAAGGGACTCGAGGTCACATAAAGACAATCCTTATTATCATAATTTAGATAAAAAAATCTATTATAATTTTGGAGATGGAGAAAAAATATTTAAGTGATGGTCTCCCTCTATTTTTCATCATGTTTACCAATGTCTTTACTTCTAATTTATCTTGTTTTCGACAAGAAATGATGGTATAGTTTTTTATTGATTTAGTTCTACATACTCAATATGTATTTATACCTCCGTACCATATGGTCCCACTTTAAACAAAAGTGTTGATGAATTAGTTGGATGATATGTTAGAGAATGGAATTATATACTCAAATATGTCATGTTGGGTGATGCCTATTCTCTTTTCTAGGAATAAAAATGGAACACTTTCACATTATATTGATTACCAAAAACCCAATTTAGATACCATAAATAAAAATTATCCATTACAATAAATTGATGTTCTATTAGAAATGTTTAAAGTAACAAAGTGGTTATCAATGCTTTATCTTCAGTTCGGTTCTCACCAATTGAGAATAAAAATATTTAACATTACATGAACTACCATCTAGAGTAGGTAAGGACATCATGATTAACATGTCATGTATTTTATCCAATAAAATTATACTCCAATATTTAGGTATTAGATGAATATGATATTCCAAGAGTATCATAATGTTTTAGGGGTATCCTTTTCGGATGGCATCCAAGTTTAGTCACAGTTTTTGGACAAACATGTGTGTCATATGGAAGATGTTTCAAAATTATTGATGAAGTTAATGAATTTATTACATGAAATAAAAATTTTATTTTTTGATATGGAATTAACGTTCATGGAATATGGGGGATTAGAATTTATTGGCCATGCAAAAGTCAATGTTGTCATGAAATGTCAGAAACAACAAATTGTTTTTGAGATTAAGAGCTTCTTGAATTTAGAGAGGTATTACCACTGGTTTTTATTTGATTTCTCAAAGAAATATTAACCATAAACCACTCTCACTTGTAAGGGATTGAATGTTTAGTGTTAGGAAAAAAAATTGAGTTCTTTTGGGGTAAAATAATGTATTCTACCTTCTTTGTTGGTTTGAAATCTAATAGAGTGTGGCCATGAATTAGTCATTTTCTATGATGAATCATGTTTAGGATTTGGGATGTGTTCTTATAAACAGTGATCACATCATTTTATATTTCTTTTGGAGTCGTCGGAAACATGAGAATAATTATCTTACCCGTGACCATTATCTCATATATGTGATTCACGAGATTATGATTTGGAAGAATTTAAATTTTTTAGTAAGGTAACCTTGCATTATATCCATAATATATTGTGAAATATCTCCTCATAAAATTATTTTCAACATTTCATATATATATATATACATACATATTGAAGTGCATATAGTCATTTTATTCTGACCCTGCATATACCACATGTAAAGGGAATGTAAATGATAATTCCCTGAAAAGGAATATTATGACCTAGGTCATGAAGGAATAATCATAATTGTAGAAATTTATGGGTTTCCTTGAAAATTTTCATTTTGGAGTCCAAGAAATAGGTGTTGTGGTTTTCATGTCAAGTTTTTAGTTAATCTCCACTCTTATCGAGATAACTCTTTATTAAGAGTATCATGGTGGTTAATTATATAGAATTAGTGAATTTCTTGATGGAAAGGACAATACAAAACCCTGAACCTTCTTTCAGAGTTCAGTACAATAACATTGTGTGTAATTTTTCAAAAAAATTAACTAAAATATACAATGTGATTTATAAAATCTTAGAAAATTTCCAGTGATGGTTATGAAGAATAATAAAATACCATAATATGTATTAGAGTTATTCAAAAATAATATAAAATAAAAAATTTCACTCCATGTACACTACTTAAAAATGAAAATAGTTTTCCATATTTCAGTTTTAAAAGAGATGTATCAATTATTTTACAATATGGGATGGAAAAAAATTCCTAGTACGGTGTTTTTAAAAAATTAAAAAATATTTTTATAAAACCATGTTAAAAATTATTTAATATAATTTACATCAAATATAGATATTTTATATTTATATTACATTACAAAAAATTAACAAAAATTATTAATTTTTTAATACATATAAAAAATACTTCACTAAAAGAAGTTGGTTTAATCCTTTATAGAAACTTTGGAAAATTATAATTTATTAATTGATTAATTTTATACTTGGAGGATATCATGAAAAATATGTGGCCAAAATAAATATCACTGGGTGAACAATTTACCGTGGGGTCATTAGTTCACTATCCATTACTCATAATCTCAAATTGATACCCTATTGTTGGATTTAATTTTGAATAAAACATGTTTAGTAAAAATCAGTCCTTTCCAATAAAAATCTATGATAGACATGAAAAATTTTAAATAAATTATTTTCATAAAATAATTTTATTTTATGAATCCCTCTCATGATAAAAACATCATTTATGAAAAATATTTTGTTAAAATAATACTTACATTTGAAGTTCATAAACATATAATATACTCATTAAAAATAAAAAAATTAATGTATATAGATGATGGAATTATCAATTAAAAACATGAAATTATAAAACATAGAAACCTTATTTTCCATAAAATAATATAATTAATCATTATAATTTACATAGATAATTTTATTAAAACTAAATTCACTTAATTGTAAACAAAAAAAAATTGTAACTATTTCAAAAAATATAAAATTTTCTATGAAAGTTAATAATTAATCATTTTTAAAAATTATTAACATCTCACATAATTTAGATTATAATATCATATGTATTTTAATGAAAAAAATAATAAACTTCAAAAAAAACATAAAATCAAAACAATAAATATCCACTTACTAAGATATAATTTGAAAAACTAAATAATTAGAAAATATTTATTCCACATACGAATTTTAATAAATCATAATATTAAAATTATTATTTTTGAAAATAACACATTTCACAAAATAATATAGTAATATCATTAATTTCAAAAAAAAAGTACTTCTATACAAATACATAATTTATTGGAACAATTCCCTAAAAATAAACTTGTTTGAAATAAAAATCCTGAATAATTTTGAAATAATATGAAATAGAATACTATAATAATTCAATTTTATATTTTGTTTAGATAATGAAATTGATTTTATTCTCTATATTATATATTATGTCTTACTTCATTCACTATCTCTTTATCATGTTTTCTCACATTTTTTCCCTCTATAAAAAAAGAGAAGAAAATGAATTAGTGTATGGCTATGGAATTTCCAACAGAAAACACACCACACAAAAAAGTATACAATGTCTAAATTTAAAAAACATATGTTATTTATATATTTTAATTTATTGAACTCACTCTAGATAGAGTATTGAGTTCTTCTCAAGAACAAGTTAATGAAATTATTAAAAGAGGTTGATAACGGTTATTCAAGATGGTATTAAAATGATACATTGGTAAGAAATGAAACTAGTCGATTGATTTTATGAATTAAATATATTGATAAAAAATATGTTGGCATTGAATATTAAATTATTCATTATTCCTTAAAGAATAAAATATTCATTGGAAATAGAGAATATGAACCAAAATATTTGACATTCAATCGGCATAATGATTTTAATGTTATGTACATATTAAAATCCAATGGAATGTTTTGAATATAAATTAAATCCTATTATAGTTTGACAGTAGAAACTAGAATTCATATCATTATGGTGATGAATACGAATTTTACAGACACAATGTAATTTGAGGTTCAAATAACTAGTCAAATACATACTATGTTTTTGAAAAAAACAGATATAGAAGTTAATCTATGTTTGAAACCCTTGAAAGCCTCAAATATTCCCTTTAAATGTTCCCACGAATTAAAAACCATTGGATTTGACTAACCATTACCAACCTTCTTAGATTGAAAACTCAAATTTCCCTCTCCAGTAGTCGATCCAGAATCAAACCTGATATCAGATCTTGACCTCACATGGCCTCCAATTTCTCCATGGTGTAACCCTCTCGTGAATACATCCCCACATTCATCTTCACAAAATGAGGTTGAACCTAATTTCACACCTTTATCTGATTTTATCATATCATTATCATTTACTTATTTTCTATCTAGACTATTCCTTTTGATTTCATCATTTAATTTTTTTAATAATATCAATATATCAGTTAGTATAGATATTTTCAAATTTTCATTAATTCCCAATTTCATATAAAAACAGCAAATTAGGTAAAAATATTTCAATTTTATTTAAATCAAATATTATATGATAATAATACTATGAATCGCCTTTACTAATTATTATTATCATTTTTAATGCATTTATTTCCTTTAACATAAATTTCGACACATTATATATATTCATATATATAAATATATCATTTCATCCCTTCGTATAATTATTATTTATATATATTTATTAATATATATACATTGTGTCATAGTAATATAAATTTCATTTTTAATAATATATTTCAAAATTTGTTAAAACAAAATACAAATACTCATAATTATTATAATTTAATATATTAATAATTCAATATTTATAATATTTTTAGAATTGATAAAATCATTTATTAAATTTAATAAAAATAAAAATAATATTTTTAATTTATATAATTCATAGGAAAATTAAATTTAATATTCCATGATGTGGAAATTCATATTTTTTATTAAAATTATACATTAAATTTATATATATTTTAGTTGGTTTCAATTATAACTCTTAAAATTATTTTTCCTTAATTTAAATCCAATTATTTTTTGGTTATAGGAAACTATGTCTTAAAATATTAAATTTAACCCATGTATTTAGTAAAACATAATTATAAAACTAAGAATATAATTCTAAAGATGATACACCCCTAATTAAACTTCTACATTGCATTTTTTCTTTGGATATAAGAAAAATGTAAATTTCCATCATTTGTATTTGAATGAGTATAATTCTATAATACTAATGGAACATTATTAAATAATGATTAAAAAGTAAATTTTATCCCAAAGATTATCCTTAAAAGTCCACACATAATCTCATAAGTTGTCTATACTGCCACTTTGATACCAAATGTAACACCCAGAACCTGCACTTCACATACCATGAAAAAACATGTTTATTATTATATCTTTTATTTAAGAAATAATATAAAAATAAAATGTGATTCATTCAATTGATGGAATTTTCAGCCGATATTCTATAGATTTATAGAAAACATTAAAATTTATCAAAGCTCTAAAAAAATTTAATAAAATTTAATGTTTCACTTTCTGTGTGATAAGTCCAAAAGTGAAGAAGGAAATATGAAAACATCTGGATTTTATTTTAAATCATTATATAAACATAAAATTTATCATAAAGGGGTTTTAAAACAACTGAAATTTATTTTATCCATTAAAAACACTTTTAAAATATTATATGTCAAATATGAATATTTTATATATAAAAGAATAATATAAATATGAAAATAATATTTATTTATTTTAATAATTTTAAAAATATTTACATGAAAAACATGTATTAATCCATTGAACTCATATTGAAAAATAATTATTTCTTTATTGATTATTTTGATACATTGAATCTCTTATGAAAACCAATGGACCCATGAAATTTCTATGCTTTGAAAATGTCTCATGAGCTCATGGGATCGTTCCGCATTCCTCATCAACTCATTTGATATCCATGATCAAAATTTTAATTATAGAAAAAATATTTACTAAAGATCCACCTTTCCCAATAACAATGAATGAAAACAATTTCAATATTTTACATAAATGATTTTCATAAAAGCCAAAAAAATTAATTCATTCCTGTGAAAAAAACCCCTTTATTATAAGTTTCACTTTCCAAAATAGATACTAATATTTAATGTGATTAAACATATAACAATATCATTAAAAGGATATGAAATCATGTATATAGATAATGGACATATATGTTTACAAACATGATATTAGAGAAAATAAAAACTATGTTTCAATAAAAAAGATAGAATTTAACATTAAAAATTACATTGAATATTTTACTAAAACTAAATTAAATTGAAATTAATCCTAAACTAACCCATGTTTTTTTCTATTTTAAAAAAATAAAATACACATTTAAATGTTAAAGATAATGATTTGTAAAAATAATTAACTTCTCACATAATAAGGAATATAAGATCATAATTATTTTTATGACAAATATAATTCATTCCTCTAAATATAGAATACAAAAATAGACACATACAATTATATAATTTGATGAATAAAATAATTTTAAAAATAATTATTCATATTTCTCATTATATTAACAAACAATATTAATTTTCAAAAATCATGAAAATAAGACTTTTTCACAAATAAATAATATTAATACTTTATGTTTAGAAATATATATTCCCTTACAAAATGTAATTATTTTGAAATAATAATCTAAAAATTTAAATTTTCTTAAAATGTAAAATATGAATAATTTTGAAATAGGAGGCATTATAAAATATTTTTATATTCCATTATATATTTTATTTTTGTAAAAAAATTGTTTTCCTAAACATCTTCTATGTTTAACTACCTTCATTCTATATCCCAATCTTGTTTTTCTCTCATTTTTTCCAATTAATAAATACACTGAAACAATTGAATTTGTCACGACCCGTCCTCGGGGCCCGTGCCGTGACTACCCCAAACCCGCCCTCCATAGGCCAGGGGCTGGCGACTAGCACCAAAGGCGTAAATTTAGATAACTGGGAAGGAATTGCCTTTATAAAAGTAAACAAAACACCACAGAGTACAAGCGGAAGAAAAACACTAGGTAAAACTGAAACAAGCTATGCTGAAAGTAAAGGGGCCGGAAATACAAGCCCAACTATAAAGTACAAGGAAAAAGTCAAAACAGCCGAATGGTGACAAGAAGCTCCTGGATCGTTCACCAAGGATCCTACCTGAAGGGTAAGTACAGATATCCTCCACAATGCTCTCGCCTGTCAACCTCCTCCGAGTGTCGTCTCGTCGTGAAGTTCACCACCAGATACTGTCTCGTCGTGAGGTCCACCTCCGGGTACCATCCAGTCCTCGAACACTCGGCCTCTGTCTGCGCTGCCCGTCGTCTGCAACCAACACAACGAGGTGCGGGCATAACTCGTGCAGGGGTGAGTATATAGATACTCAGTAGGGACCCCGATACCCTCAAGGTCTCACTAAATCCAACAAAGATAACAACAAAGAAGATCTCAATAGATAACCTCTACCTAGGTATATGCCCATACATATACCCAAGTTATCAAGTAACCCATCTCAATCATGAGGAAACACAAAGATTATGAATCAATGTATAACAACTACCCAGGTATATGCCCATACATATACCTTAGTTATCAAGTGACCCAACTCAATCATGAGGTAAACACAATGGCCATAGACTCAGCTAAAACAAGGATTTTCATTATCGAAACCTTAACTGGTGAAGAGCTCCATCTCTGGAGTGTACAGTGGTTCTGTCACGACACCGAGGTACTGCTCACTAACCTAAGATTGCTGAGGTACTCCTCCTGTCGAGTACTGCGGGCTAGCCACCCAAACACAATAGTGCCTCCCATCGGGGTATGCCACCCAAACACAGTAGTGCACACCCCCTAGTAGCCTGCAGAGGTACTCTCCGGATGAGTACCGCGGGTCTGCACTATCACACGGGTAGTGCTCCGTCCGCCATGGGTCATCACCTCACAAAGTAGTGCTCCGTCCACTGGGCTAGTCGACTCACTCCAAGTCGAGTCGGTCAAGCAGTCGTCAGGTCTCAGTCGGCTACACGGTATCTGTACTCCGCACGATCGTCTCCAGGAGGGTCCGCTCCACGAGCTACAGGTCGATACTCCAAGTATCTCAAAGTCCCGCGAATAAGTATCTCAATGGACCGCCTCGTCATAGGGGTCTCAAAGCAACAGACGGTGCATCAATCGGACGCCTGGTCTGTGAGTTACTAGCCTTTTCATCCCAGGGGCCCGGTTGGTTTCGTGTGTGAACCAACCCGACCATATCTCAACTGTACCCCAAACTCTTGTAGGGTATTCATATAGGGACCTCTTCTCAACGTGATCACCAATGCCGCTGACGGTTCGTCAAACGGACGTTCGGTCTGAAAGTTATCAGCTTTTCCATTCCAGGGGCCCGGTTGGATTTCGAGTACAATCCAACTCGGCCATACTCCAACTGCGTCCAAATCTCAGGCAAAGTATGCAAAAAGTTTCATCTCATCAAGAGAAATCCAACAAAGTCGACAGCACGTCAATCGAACGTCCGGAGCTCAAGATATAAGTGTTTCTACTCCGAGGGCCCGGTTAGTTTCGGGTTTGAACCAACCCAACCATACCTCAAGTGACACCGGTTAACCAAACTGATCACACCATTGCGATCCATATGGAAAAAAACACGAGATGGACTACCCATTGGTCCAAAACGGATAGCCGGTGAAAATTTTTCATTTCACCGCAACACGCGCAAACCGGGCCTCGTGGGGCCCACACCATGACCTCGACATAAATATCCAAAATTGGTTTTGAAACATCCGTCTTAATTCCAAGGTCGCAACCTCACAGACGGTTCGACATTCCGACATCGTATGAGAGAGATATGTCCGATACAATATCCCGTAATAATAATAATATTATTATTATTCGGTGTTTCATGGGACCGAGCCACAAACCAGAATTTAGTATTCAACATTAGACTTGAATCGACCATCTTAAAGAAAGGGTCACGTCGCCGCTGACGGCAAGCCAATCGGACGTCGTACACATGAGTTATAGTTAGTCGAAGATTTAATAATAATATTAAATCTATTATTTTCCGAGCGCTTCGGGTACCCGATCCAAAAACCCGAAAAAGACATCCAATATTAGACTCATAAATTCCGTCTCGGAGTCAGGGTCACACTACCGCTGACGGTTCATGAAACTGAGGTCGCACGAGGAAGATACCGTCAAAATACAGTTTTCCCAACAAAAATAATAATAACATTATTATATTTTTATTATTTTTATTTTGATTTAATTCCTTAAATCCCACACCCTCAAATCCACGCACCACCCAAATGTTGCGCCTCCCTTTACTCCATGCCTTCACGCCCCATCAATTCCTATTGATTTCTTATGTCTTCTTTTAATTTATTTCTCTTTATCTCCTTCTCTCTCCAATTTTCATTCTCCATTCCCAAACTCTCACGCTTTCTTCTCCTCCAAACCCGGGGGCTGCTTCCTCCGCTAGAAATATGTCGCCTTCAAACATTCGTCATCCCGGCATGGCACGTCGGCAGCACTTTCCGCGGACCACCGAACGCGCTTTGGTGGTCCGATTCGCCTACCGTCTGTGCATGCGTCTCTCCCGGGACCTGCTCTTTACTGCGACGGCTTCAAATTGCCGTTGCGGCCCGTTTCTTCGTCGCCCATCATCCCGTGGACAAAAGAACAACCAGCGGAGGGTCCGGGCTTGTTCGTAAGCCCATTCCCTCCACATTAGAAGTTCAATACATAACTCATCAACGACAATGGTTTAAATTATTCAAGATAAATTATACAAACACCATGCAATTAAAATACGCATGCACGAGGGTATAATTCACATATACACATTATACAAAAACCCCCTACCTTGGTTTCAAGAACGGTGCACGTCAACGAGCTGTAGAAAATGAGCGTCGCGGAGGTCGGGCGTCACGGAAAAAGAACGTCGACATCGTGAAGTGAGGATTCTAAGACGTTGACGGAGATTTCGTCGTGGAAAACCGTCGCAGAAGAGACGACGCAGAAGAAGAACGTAGTGGAAGAAGACGTCGCGTCGCGGGTTGGTGTCACGGAAGACGGTCTCCGAGGGCTCGGCGCTCCACGTCGGAGATTCTTCTTTCTTCGCATTCTTCGTCGAAGTAGAAGATGTTCCTTAGCTTTTTCTCCAAAAGCTCTCAAACAACCCAACACCAACCCCAAATAAAATAAGTTCTCAACTTATTTTATTAACACAATAAGGCTTTTGAAATTCAATTGTTTGAATTTCAAAAACTTACATGTAACTCACCATATTAATTTCATAAGTTAAGTAAACTTAAGTTATCAACATTTAATGGGAGTTGAGAGGGGTTAGAGGATATGAAGGGGTGGGGTTCGTGTGTGCCCCACCACCCTCATAACCTCCCAAGGGAGGTTGGGTGGTTACCCAACTTCTATCAAGAACTAAACACTTAGAAAAAGATAAAAATTTGTAGAATAATTATAAAATAACTTCCACAATTTTTATCATCCACACTCGTGATAACGAAACTCCGGAACAGGAGTTACTAAGCAATTACCGGTGCTGCGGTTCCATCGGTGCCCTCAGAATTCGATTCCGGGCAACGGTTCAAAAGTTAGAAAAAACCCGCACGTACGTTTACTGAACGTACCCGAAAAAAAGTCCGGAAAATTATTATCAGTCACCCTCGACCCGCGCCGGTCGAGGTTAGGATCTGCCTAAGTAAAACACACCCTAACGAACCCATCGATACTCTCAGATTTTCAATCCGAGTTACCATTTAGAAGTTATGAATTTTACAATAAAATAATTGTCACTTAATTATTTTATTTGCGGCCAAAAACTAACTTTTTCTGGTGGTGAGCGCCGACCAAAGTTAGTATCTGCTTAAATAACGCAAAACATCACGAGTCCAGCAGTGGTCTCGGATTTTTAATCCGAGCTACCGTTTGTGAGTTATAAGCATTCGAAAAATAAAATAATTTATTTAATTATTTTATTTATGGTTATTCCATTTTTGGAATTTCTCACAGCAGGCCCGCACCGACTAAACTTAAGTCGCACCTAGGGTAATCCTGCCATCATGAGCGCAACAGTGCACTCGGATTTCTGATCTGAGCAACCGTTCAAGAGTTATTCCACTTTTTTAGGAAAACTGTTTACGCGCGTTAATTTTAAGTTTAACAAAACTTTGACAGATCATTCCGGGCACTCTGGGCCTCAGAATCAGGTTCCGTCTGAAACCGCGCACTCGCAAAATTCCAATGAAATTAAGAAAAAAAATTACTTGAAATTTATGGGTCTTTATAGAATTAAATAATGGATATGGCCATGCCAATAGACACCTCACAATATAAACAACTTTATTCCCCTAAAAAACAAATCAATATAATGTATAAACTGATTTAAATTTTTTATCATGATATAGATGGAGTTGTGAGTTGATCCTAGAAAATAAATTGATCATTGATCATTGAAGACATGGAAAAAGTGACTTGTGCATTGATTAAATTGTTTGTGTGGATAGAAACAATACCAATATATGGATTTTATGAAATATTTGTACAAATAAGAAACAGATCAACATTGCATATGAAATAGTTGATTAGGATCAAAGGAAGAAAATACAAATCAATAATAGGGAATGTTAACCAAAATTGTTTACATTGGATGCATACAATGATATAAATTTATTGAAAATACTAAAATTATTAGAATGGCAATAAAAAATTATTAGACCTAGGTGTTAGACTCCTCAGGGGTTAATTATATTATGATAACAAATCTAATATATTCTGTATAACTTTTTAATTATGTATTATCTTTCTCAAACCATGTTTACAGATAATTAGTTTATTTATGCCATAAATAATTATTGTAATCTATAATTATTTTGTGTTATAATGGATTACCGTGATAAGTGATTATGTTTAATTCAATATTTAAAAATCACTAATTTTTTTCTATATACATATATTCGTCTATGTCTGAGAAACAGTGAGTCTTCAACCGGGTATTTATTTCTGGAAAATGACCCAGACACCGTGACCAAACACCATGACTAGATACCTACACCTAGACACAGTGACCCAGACACCATGACCCAGACACAGTGACCCCGACATCATTACCCTAACACTGTGACCCAATCACCCTAACATAGTCAATGTGACCAGACACCATGACCAACCATCGTTACCCAGATACCATGAATAGAAACCGTGAACAGACACCGTGAATAAGATACCATGACCAGACACCATGATCAGACACCTCATTTATGCGACAAGTTCCAGGTCACTATATAAGTGTTCCATCATTTCCTTCTCACCACTCAAATACAAATAAGGAGACATCGTTTCAAGGAGCCACCATTTCATGGAGACACAATTTCCATACAGAGTGTGACACAGTTCTTAATCTATTTTCTTTTCAAATTTATTCTCTACCTATCATATTTGAATATTTTCAATTCACTAACATAATTAATGTTTCATTGTACACATGTCACCAAATAGTACGAGATATGGGGTGTAGAATACATGAATCATGTTGGAACCAACACATGCACTCTATGATTTTAAAGAACAGTGTATCCAGAAACGAATAAGATATAATAGAGAAACAAGTGTGTGCGTGAAAATAAAGAAGCATGAGAATTCTTGAAAGAAGAACCGACCCACGAAACTCGACGGTGCTGAAGGACACAAGAAGATTACTTAAATCATAGAGTCGAGAACATTTTCATACTATCAACTGTAAGAAGAACACAGGTCAGATCCAGCTGACCTGTGATACTCAATTTTCAATAAGATGAATCTATTCCTATATCTACTTCATCCTAGTTGTCCCGAGCTGCATAGACTCACACTCAGAGCACTTCTAAACATATCTCATCATCTTTGCTCTGTTGTGTATTTTTTCATCATTCGAATAGTGTGTGTGTGTTTCTGTATAAAAAAACACTACATATTTCATTAAACTTAATTATACAATATATAATTTCTTATACATCATTTTACACTTTTTTATTCCCACAAATAATGGTGGAAGATTTCTCTGTCTGACCTGACAGTTCATGCCCCCGATGAACTGTGGGAGAGGTCATGTGACCTAGCTAGTACTTTGTATTGTTGTTTACCCTGATCTAGTGTGTTGATCATGTTTATTAATAGAAACAACTTGGTTCCAGGTGATCACCATGTGGATTGTGTTATGTCTCAGCTTGAGATAGAACCACTTGTTTTATTTCAGATGTGTTGTATAAATTTGTTTTCTCTATTTTAATTTATAATTCAGAAATATCAAACATTACTTGAATAGTTAATATAGGAAAGAAGTTATAATTGTTTTGACTTGTTATAATAGGTTGAAAAGTAATATTATTAACTGATATTAAGAGTACTGAGAATTAGTCAATATCAGGAGAAGATATTTAAACCGTAAAACATTCCTAACCGTATTACTTTGATAAACTATGCTACTTTATATTTATTGGGGTACCTTTAAAAAATACTTTTTAAAAATATATTTTTATAGATACCCAATTCACCGCCCGCTTTAGTACTATACTCTAACCAACATAAGGTTTTAGAGGTTTTTTTTTTCTTATTAGGACTCTGTTTTTGACCCTATTCAACTGTGATTTTAGTAATACAGTAATGATCTGTAAAATTTTTCAATTCTAAATTACTATCTCATTCAAAATAATTCTTAATCATGGACAATGGATTGGAAGGTTTTGCTACAAACAGACCACCATTCATTAATGGAACCAATAATGCCCAATGGGAAAATAAAAATAAAATTCATTTAAAAAGTAAGAGTTTTGAAATCTGGTCTTCAATTATTTATGACTATAAGAATCAGATACTGAGAGAATCGCATGGGATGACCCTCCATGGACTAACTTCAATAAAAACTGAAAATCCATGAATGCTATATATTACTCTTAAGGTGTTAAGGAATTTATTATAATTTCTTCATGTAAAAAAACCCATGAAATTCAGGATACCATTTCTGTTTCAGATGAATGAACTTCTACTGTGAAAGAAATGAGACTTAATACTTATACTATTAAATATGGTAAAATTAAAATGAAACCCAATGAACCTATTTCTGACAGGTATCTTAGGTTCAACAAAATTTTCAACACAATGATTTATCATGGAAGATAAGTAAATAACAAGGAACAGATCATGAGGATTCTCAGAAGCATACATGACAGATAGAGAGGGACCATTGTCTCAATTAAATAATCGTATGACATCAGCATGATACGTGTAAAATAACACATTGGAAAACTGATGATGTATGAAGAGGAGTTGAATGTCAATAAGTAAGTGGAGGATGAACCCAAAAGAAAATCAGTTGTGTCAAGAACACCACCTCAAAACACAAGGAAAAATAAAATTTGATGTCTCTGTAGAAAGTTCTAGCAGTCAAAAATCATCAATTGACTATGATAAGGATATTTATCAATTAGCTAGAAGGTTTAAGTAATTTTACAAGAAGAATATTTTTTTAGAAAGCCTAACATTAATGGAGGATATGATCAAAAAGGAATCTGGAAGAAATATTGAAAAAGAAGTGACAAATCTAAGGAGATAGTCTGCTATGAATGTAAGCAAAAAGGGACATATAAAGTATGACTGTCCCATGATGATGTGAAAAAAGAAACACAAGGACAAAGATAGAAATTTTAAATTCGAAATTAAAGCAACATAGAGTGTGTCTGAGGAAATTTCAAGTGACATAGAATCATCACATGATGAATATGCTGACAAAGACTATTTTTGTTTTATGACAAACACATCTAAGGTAACATTGGAATCTCCTGTACTCAATTCCTATTATTCTGAAGACGATAGTTACTTTGAAAATATGCCTAATGATGAAATTTTTGTGTAATGTGATATACTTGAAGAGACATGTAATGGATTAAAAGATAAATACATGTCCATAAAGAAACAACATGATCTTACCTCAACTGTTAAATCAAAACATTATATAGGAAGGAAGAAAAATTCCCAATTACTCAAAGAAAATAATGAACTAAAAATATCTAATTAGAAATTGAAAAAGGATCTTGAAAGGTTTACAAATGGTAAAGATACATTAGTAAAAATTATATGCAAACTGATTGCTCATAAATATACTACTAGCATTAGATATCAACCTTGTAAAAGAAATTTGGGATGAACTAATTTAATTTCTAAATCTAGTACATTCATCTTTACTCCTAATTCACTAAAACATTTAGTTGGTCCAAATAATGATACACACTCTATAGTTTCAGTATTTTCTAATCCAAATATAGTTTATTTTTCAAATACTTCACACAATTCTTATAGGAATCCTATGATACAGATATAGGTTCCTAAAGCATTAGTCACTAATATTACTGCACCCAAACAAGTATAGGAACCAAGATCTATTTTTATTTGACAATTATGAAGGAATGTATCATAAAGATCTCATGTAAAAGTGTGTGTTACTTGGATAGTGGGTGTTCAATACACATGACAAGAGAGTATTCATTCTTCAAGAATTTATCAAAAATTGATGTTGGTCTTGTTACCTTTGGTGATAATGCCAAAGGAAAAATTATTGGCCTTGGCCAAATTGGCAAGTATATCTCATTTTTTATTTCCAAATTACTTTTTGATGATGGATTGAAATATAATCCTATTAGAATTTCACAAATATGTGATTATGGATTTCATGTTGAATTTGAATATGATGCTTGTAATGTTTTTAATTATAAAAATGAATAAGTGTTTTCAGCATTAAGAAATGAAAATTTATATTTTATGAACATGGATTCATGATTCTATCAAAATTCTTCATGATTAAGTTTATTTCACAAAGAGTCATGGCTTTGGAATATGAGACTAGGGCAGTGTAATATTCACTCTCTTAGAAAGATAACTAGAATGATTTTAGTCAAATATATAATTAATCTTGAGTTTCCAAATTATAACGTGTATAATCATTATCAAAAGGGAAAGATATACAAAATTTCATTCAAACCCAATAAAAAGTGTCAACTTGTAATCCTCTCAAAGTGGTTCACATAGATTAGTATGTACCATGACGAGTCTCCAGTTTAAATGGGAAGAATTATGTTTATATTCTTGTATATGACTTTTCTAGATATATTTCGACTTTATTTTTGGATCCCAAAAGTGAATCCAACTCTTATTTTAAAAAATATGACAAAAATGTAGAAAATCATAGTGGATTTGGTATTACATCCTTAAGAAGTGATCATGTTCATGAGTTTGTAAATCATGAGTTTGAATACTTTTTCTCGCAAAATGGATATAGTCCAAATTTCTCTTCCCCTAGAACACCTCAACAGATTCTAGTTGTGGATAGAAAAAATAAAACCTTGCAAGAGATTTCTATAACCATGCTTAGTGATTATGACTTTACTATTTACTTTTGGGCTGAAGTTTTAAATACAACATTCTATATAATCAAAAGAGTGTTGATTAGAACTATTTTAAAAAGAACTCTATATGAGTTATAGACCATATATATAGCCCAATGTAATCTACATCAAATTTTTTGGTTGCAAATTATATATCATTATAAATTAGGGAAACATAATCAAATTTTCCTCCAAGAGTGATGAATGAATCTTTTTAGGATATTCATTCTCCAGTAAAGCATATATAGTGTTTAAAAAAATAACTAAATATCGGAAAGAATCCCTCCATGCCAAATTTTTTGAAACAGATCCACATAAGCCTAAGACCACAATAAGGAAACTAGTTGATGATATATCAAATCTGGGTATTAATTCAAAATCTTGTAACCATATTGAGAAAGAATCTGTGAAATCTTCCAACTCAATAAATTCTTTAGATTCAAGTCAAAATGATCCTAACCCTATGGAAGAACCTGAAATCAGTAGTTTGTCTTTATCTAGAGCTTTTATAACTCCTAAGAAATATTTTTTAGATGGTATTGTAGGAATATTAAATTAACGTACTCAGACAACAACATCCCTTAGAAATTAGGTTTAACATCATGTCTTTTTGTCACAACATGATCCTAAAAACATTAATTATGCGATCATTGATGAATTTTTTACGATGGCTATGTAAGAAGAATTTAATTACTTTGAAAGGAAAAAAGATTCAATGGTTATTGAAAGACCCAAAGATGCATTTAACACAAGTACTAAAAGAGTTTTTATAAATAAAGTAGATGAATTTGGTAACATAGTGGGAAATAAGGAATGATTAGTTGAAAAAGGCTATTGTCAAGAAGAATCAATTGACTATTAAGAAACCTTTTCACCAGTGGCCATAATTTATGCCATTAGAATTATGCTTTCTTAAGCTACAAATCTGAAGTTTAAACTATATCAAATGGAAGTTAAAGTTTCATTTTATTAATGAATATATAGTTGAGGATGTCTTTGTCGAGAAACCCCCGGGTTTTACAAATCAACACTATCCAAATCATATTTTTAAATTATAAAAAACGTTATACAGTTTAAAACATGCTCCAAGAGCATAGAATGATAGATTATGTAATGTTCTTATTTTGAAAGGTTTTACAAAAGGAATAGCTGATCCTACCCATTTTATAAAATGAATTTCCAATGATGTTTTACTAGTTCAAATTTATATTGATAACATTACCTTTTTATCTTTGAATAATTCTTTATGTAATGAATTTTCTAAAATGATGCAAAATAAATTTCAAATGAGCTTAATGGGTCACCAAAATTTCTATCTTGTATTTAAAATCATTTTAAACATTGATGGAATTATTTTAAACCATATAAAATATAATTAAGTTGATCTAAAACGTTTTGGATTGGATATCACTAAAAGTTGTGACACTCCAATGAGTACTACCTGTAAGTTGGATCTTGAGTAAGATGGAAATTCTTTTGATCAAACCACTTATAGAGGAATGGATGGATGTATGCTCTATCAAACTTCTAACTGACATGACATTATGCTCAGTGTATGTATGTGTGCTCTTTTTCCATAAAACTATAAAGAATATCATTTAAATGATGTTAAAATAATCATCAAATACCTCAAGCATACACCCAATCTATGATTGTTCTATCTTAGAGGAAAATCATTTGAGTTTGTGAGTTATTCTGATGTTGACATCAATGGTTGTAAGATAGATCAAAAAAGAACCTCTAGAACATGTCCCTTTTTTGGCAAGTCACAAATAGCATGGTTTAGAAGGAATCAAAATTTGGTCACATTATCTACTACAAATGCTGAATACATAGCTGCTAGTAGTTGTTGACCACAAATATTTTTGGATGAAATACACATTACTAGATTATGGATATCAATTCAGGATTGTACCTATAAATTCTGACAATACAAGTGCTACAAAAATCTCACAAATATTATTTGAAACTCTAGGAAGAAACATATTAATGGAAGAAATGGCTTTTTGAGAGATCATTATCAAAAAGGTGATACCACTTTGGAATTCATTGGAACTTAATATTATCTCCATAATATATTCACAAAACCATTTAATTCTGAAAAAAGAGAGTACATCACACATGAATTTGGAATGATAAATCATTAGTAGTAAGTGTATGACTTTATCGATTACTGTTTTATAGTTTATGGTTACACTAGTCACTATCTTGAGACTACTATATAACTCGAATAGTTCTATAGTTTTACTATCTTAAAAGTCGTTGTTTCATGTTTACTGTCTCACTATTACTATCTAGTACTTACTATCTTAAACAATATTGTGTCATATTTTTGAAATAACATAGTTATGTTCTAAACGTGAATTCCTATTACAGTCTCTCCTTAAATGAACATTATTGTTTTATTTAAATATTATTACCCGTATCGTGGTAATTAATTATTTTACCATTTCCTGAACTTTTGATATTGCGATGCTTGATATCCCTAAATGATAAAATTGAAACAATTTCACTCTTTTATTCACTCGATATCTCTTATATCAATCCATAATCCCTCTATTTACCCTTCAGTTCTCTCTCTATCTCCAACCTTCATGGAATGCCCATTATGAAATTCCCATCGTCATCAACTCCTAAGAAGCGCATTTCAAAAAATAAGATGAATATAGTGCCAATAATAGCACCCCGAAGTGCTTTGAATCCGAACCTGGTGAATAGAGTAGTCATCCCTAAAATAGAAATATTCATTAGTGTCTACTGTCAGGTAAGTTTTGAGTATAAAAAGTAATTAGAGAGCAAGGATGGTTGGATTGGTTCACAAAGGAGGAAAGGCCGTTTATACTATGTTAGTTTTATAGTTCTATCATTATGTTCAATTATCTTTTCATACAGTAGATGGATTTGTTTTGATAAGTTGGATCAATGGCTAGAGATTCAAATTTTCTTCAAGGTCATGGGATGCATGCCTAACGACACCTCATGAAGGTATTTGTAAGGACTACCAGAGAGGTCCTCGAACTCGAAGTGAGATCACGGTTTTTGATGAAGCATTGGGAAGCTTAACGGGGAATGAAACTAAGAGGAGAGCTATAGCTGCAGAGGTAGATGGTGAAACTATAATTCTGTTTAAATTAGTTTAGAATCTAATTCACCCCATAAAAGGTTAATTTTATACACTCAAATATCAGAATGTATTTTTAATACATCTCATAAAATGGACATAAGATCACCCTATGAGAATATGTTATACTCTATATGTGGGAGTTTATAAAAAACATCCATTTTAACCTCCTAGTTCTATTAAAGGTTTACCTATGTTATGCTTCATGCAGAAGGGTTGGTTGGACCATACAAAGAAGTTATAAAGGAATTTAAATTATGTCTCTCAAAAGTTACAGTAATGAAAATGTAAATCATTTGGAATACATGGAGAAGAGAATGGGTGGAATATACTGAGAGTGTCTATGAAAAGTTCAATATAGTTGAGAACTCTGCAAGACCTATTCGCATTTCTAATAATGTTTTGGAACCAGATAATATTTTTGAGTATTCTAATGAGAAATAAGTGGAATATGTTTTTGTACCTATAGGGGAAACTGTTCGGGATGAGAAAAATAGTGAACTTTTTCTCCAAGACTTAATTAAGATGGATGTTCTTATTCTCAAAGATGATGTTGATCCTAAAGAAAAACCTACTTTTATAGATGAATTTGTTGTTGTTTAAAGGGAAAAGGATTTTGTAGAAGAGCATATAGAAGAAGATCATTCTCTTATTCAAGAAGGTGGTTTTGAGGAATATGTGGTTAAAAAAGATGTTCCTGAAATTATTCCATCTAATGAAGAGAGAATGGATCAAGACATTAAGTTTTCTAGAAAATAAATGGGTATGGAAATTAGGAATGAAATCATGGATGTTGATCAATGATCTAAATCTCTTATTACTGAGAAAGATGCACTGGTTGAGGGGGAGTTGCACCCGAATCTGGAACCTGTTGAAGACCCTAATCTAGTAGATTTAGGATCAGTGGATACATGGTATAAATTCGAATGTAATTTTGATGTGACTGATTCCCATGATGTCTCAATTAAAGGTATTGACCTATCTAATATGTTTCAATTAAAATTAGTCTCTGATATTATCTCAGTAAAAGAACATGAGCCTGTCTCAGTCCCTATTCCCGAACCATCACAAGAACCTTCTACCTTGGTATGTAAGGATGATTTGAATTCTTTTAGAGAAACCCTATAGGCTAGATTAAAAAACATGAATACCCAACCAACACCTTAAAACAATTTGAGTGATAATTTTTTTTCTATATTGTTATAAAATATCATATAACAGATTCATCCCATGATTCTTCATTAGATTCAAGAAACAGGATTTGAGAACAAACTGTTATTTGATGAAGTGAATTCTCTTTGAGGTATGGTTGAAGATATACAGAGAGTGATAAAATCAAGACAAGAACATATTTACCCTTTGATTGAGGATGTAGTTAGTTTTATTCCACGTGATTTTTCCTCCCTAATTCATCCTATTCTCAGCTCTTTTACTAACAAGGTATCTGAATGAAATAAGAAATTTTTTCAAGAAATGTTTGAGCTTGTTATTTGTCTTACAAGTTGACTGATGAGTATAAGTATTCTATCTATAAATTTATAAATCAATTGTAGACTATTACTTCAGCTGTTACATTTTCTCATGCCTCTAGAAAATACACTCAACCCTCTTTGGACATTTATCTACTCAAAATAGTTATTAAAGAAGAACTTCAGTCTTTGCTCAATGAATTTGACAAAGAGTCTCTATATGAAGTTGTCAAGAATAGTGACAATGTTCTTGATTTTGTGATAATTAATTCCAAAATTTAAAATGATACTCAAAAATATATTAATAAAAAGGTGGACTTATATATCAATAGGATCTTCTCGACATAGGACAAGAACAACCATTTCATGTACCTTGTGAAGAATTTCATAATCCCACTTCTGACTCAAGCATTCAAAACCCTTGTCCAAAATCTCAAATATTTTACTCCTTCATTGGAAAGGATTAGGGAGAGAAACAATGACTTTTAGAAATACATGAAGTATGATGATAGATTATTTTTGTCCTCATCGTGATTTTGAGGTCTTATCTTCATGTACAGAGTACTGCTATTGTAGATCCTACAACAGCACCCTTAAAACCAAGTTTTCCAACCTTCTCATCCCCTATCTTTGCATCTAACTCTATGTTTGTCTCTCAGAATCTGATCAAGATCAAACCAGTTGTCCATCATCAATAGTTTCATCAGTCTTCCACTGCACCTACCATTTCCCTTTTTATTTTTGAAGGTCTTCTTTTTCATTCTCTATCCATTTGATTCCTTCATTATTCAACATCTACATCTACATCTGTAGCTTTTTCTGATGATGCAGCCAAGGGAAAAGAGAAGACAACTGGTGCTGCAGAAACATTAAAACTATCTTTTGATTTGGATGGTTTTTATATTTTTGTTTCTTACTATTTGTAATGACACTCTTTATCCATATAATGCATTGTGCAATATTATTATCTATTCTTTTCTGTACTTTTGTATTCTTTTTGATAATCCCAAATGAGGGAGAGCTATGCACACACCATGATATATCCACACACTAATGAAAAAGGAAGAAACACATTCATTACCAATCGATATCACACTCACATGATTTGTGATCATCCAAAAATGGTTATTGTTTGACTCCTCATGTGTTAATCATTTTTTAATGATCAATTATCGTATATATTTTGTAAAACTTATTAATCTTGTTTAATATATCTCACATAAAGTAGACAGATGATTAGTTTCTTTATTCCTTAAATAATTATTTCAATATATTTTCAGTTTGTATAATAATGTATTTCCTTGATTAGTGATTATGTTTAATTCAATTTGTGGATATTACTATTTAAGTCTGTATACAGATATTTTCCTATGTCCGAGAAACCATGAGCCTTCCATCGGTTATGTTTTGTTTGGAAATGGACCTAGACATCAATAACAAACACCGTGATCGGACACCGTGACCCAGACACCATGACCCAGACACCGTGACCTAGAAACCGTGACCAAACATCATAACTAGACACCGTGGCCCAGACAATGTGACCCAGACACCATGACCAGACACAATTTTCCCAAACATCGTGAACAGAAACTATTAATCAGATACTATCAGAAGACACTGTGGTCAGACGCCACATTTGTGCAACCAGTACCTGTTCTCTATACAATTGTGCCATCATCACTATCTCACCAATCAAAGACAGAGAAGAAGACACCATTTAAAGGAGACACCGTTTAATGGAGACTCCATTTATAGACAGACTGTGACACCATTCGTAATATATTTTTTCATTTTTAAGTTAATCTCTAATAGTCATATTTGAAGCATTTAAATTCACTGACATAATTAATGTTTATTTGTAGACATGTCACCGGAATGTTCGAGGTATGAGGTGTCTAATAAATGCATCATGTTGGCTTCAAAACATGCACTTCATGATTATAAATAATATTGTGGCCGGAAATGTAGAAGAAATGATTGATAAACAAGTGTGTGCATGATAATTAAGAATCACGAGCATTCTGGAAAGAAGAACCGACACATGAAACTTTACCCTGCTAAAGAACACTCGAAGCATACTCAAATCTTATAGTAGATAAAAAAAATCACTATCAACTCTACAAAGAACATGATCCAGATCTAGCAGACTTTAATTACTCTATTTTCCGCAAGAGTAATAGATTCCTACATCTAATTAATCATAGAAATCTAGAGCTACATAGACTAACAATCATAGTACAAGTACCTTATGTCATTATCTATCCTCTATTGTATACTGTTTTTAGATTTCTAGAAGTGTGTGTGTCTGTATAAAAGCACACACTGTCTCATACATTAAACTGAAGGATACAATATATCATTTCTCAAACATAATTTAACACATGTGTATTCCCACTTATAAGTGTGGAAGAGGTTCCTTTGTGACCTGACAGTTTATACCAATGAAGAACTACCGAAGAGGTCATGTGACCTAGACAGTCTTGTGTACTATTGTTTACCCTAGTCCAGGGTGTGGATTAGGTTTATTAATATAATTTTCATGGTGGAAAGTGATCACCTAGTGGAGTGGAATAGGTCTTGGCTAAGACTGAACAACTTGTTTTATATCTGTTGTGTTGTTTAAATTATTTTTCTTTATTTTACTATTAAATATATAAATCACTAAGTTTACGTTTGTAGTAAATCATGGGAATGAGTTATAATTGTGTTGACTTATTATTATAACTTCAAATGTATTATTAATAACACATATTATTATTAATGAGAATTAATCTATCTTCAGATAAGATATTTAAATAGTCAAACTTTCATAACATTAGTACTTCGATTAACTGATATGTTTTAAATTTATTGGGGAACCTTTTAAAATTAATTTTTTAAACAGAAATTTTTATAGATACAAAATTCACCTCCTATTGAGAACTTTAATCCAACAAACACTCGGAACAATTAGATATTAAAAATAAGTATAAGTCATGATGGTAAAGAATAGGCTTTTGGTAAACCAAATATCTTTTGACGTTTGGAAACATAATAAAATACATACCGATTTCTGTAAAATAATAATAATAATAATAGGACACATAAGGAGAACAATATTCAAATCCATCATTGGCTATATATATGGCATCAGAATGCTTTATAGTTTTTAAAATCGTTGTATTCCAACCACCCTGCTGGACCTTCTGGGAATGAAGACTTTGATTTCCCTCTACCAACATTGATCCTGACTCTATACTCACATCCTCACTAATTACTAGCCTCCTTTCTAAACCCCCTGATCGATTTGTGATTAGTTTTTATCATTCTCAGCACTTGACCTTTCTTGGACTCCTCCACTTCCATAGTCAAACCCTCTTGGCACCGAATAGTCATATTTATTTTCCCCCAAACGATTTTGAACCTAAATTCACCATTTAATCCAATTTTATCATTTAAATTTAAATTTTCTAATTTAGATACATGGTTTTTGTTTTTTAATTCATAATTTAATTTTTTTATTAATATCAATATATTTTTTAGTAAAAATATTCTTATATTTTCTTTTATTCAAAATTTACAATAAAAAATACTAATATAATTATGTATATTAAAATTTTATTTACATCAAATATTTTGTGATAATAATTATATGACTCACCGTTAATAATAATTATTATTATTATATCAATCTATTCATTTAATTAATCATTAAATTAGAAACATGATATACATTCACATATATATATATATATGTTTGTATCAGTTCATCTCGAATTATACATTGTATACATATATTCTTATTTGTATTTTCTTTCATAGTAATATATTATTTGGTTTTATTAAAATATTTAAATCTTTGATAAAAATATTAAGACTCATAATTATCATAATTTTATATATTCATAATTAAATGGTAATAATATTTACATAATTTCTTACAATAATATATTATCATAGGTATACTAATTATTTAATAATTTTCAAAATAAAATTAATATTTAAAATTTAATTTTCCAAGAAAATGAACATTCATATTCACTAATAATATTTTTTCGTAATATTCAAATATATTTTTGATAATTTTAATTATAACACTTATAATAATTTACAATAATTTAAATTTTATTTTATTTTTATTGTAGAAAATAGAATCCTAAATTATTAACCTCAAATTATCCATCAAAAAAATTATTTAAAAAAACTAAGCCTAAAATTTATGAGATGTTACATAGGCCATTGGTGATTGGACATTCTACATAGAGGGTATTCTATGTTAATAGAATATGATTATTGTACCTTTTCCTATAATTAATGATGTCTTGGGGTATTTCCATAATTCCAAGTGTGATGTTCCCGTAGAAAACAATGATGTTTTATGAAATGATACATCATTTCTACTGTTAGTGTATGAGATGTTTCATCTCTAATTTCCTCTCCCATTGTTATATTTTTAGATAGGTATATGTCGATCTCCAAATAGCTTATAGTATACTACGACCACCTCCAATGATGATATGGAAATTGGATGACATCTCTATTGACATTGGGGTTGGGTTTCTGCCTACCTGGTGTGATAATAACGTGATATGGGTTCTAATAGATTATTTAACCAAATATGATAACTTTATAAAAATGTAGAATTCAAAAAATGTTGAGGTGATGGGAAATATCTCTATGAAATATATTTTTTCATTTGTTTTGATATCCATATGCTGAAATATTTGGTATATATCCCTATACTACTTCCTCATTTTGGAGAGTCCTCATGGAGGAGAAGATATATAAAGTTCATTTGAGTATGGAATACCATCCATAGATGGTGTCCCTGGAGGGAGGGATATATTTAATCTTGAGGGTATTCTTTGTGCTCGCATCCCTCATTTCGGTGGATATTATGATAACCATTTTTGAATGGTGTATTTCACATATAACTATAGTTAATAGACCATGATCATAATGGATTATTTTGAGGCCTTGAATGGATGGACTTGGGAATAACTATAATGTGGGTCAGAGATCATTGAATGTTCCTTGGTTGGAAGAGGATTACATTTAGCGGCCTTAGTAAATATTTAGTTGATTCATTAGAGAATGTTAACAGTATATAATCTGATGATGATCATTCCTATAGACCAATTGATTTTTTTCTTGATGAGGTATTCGTCAATGTTTCACGTCATTTATGTTATTAACCACTTGGGATGAAATGGATTCATGATCCATATATTGGGGGACCTTTTAGGATTTTGATATGATGTTGATAATGGATTTCCATTTATAAATTATTCCATAATTCATGTAGATATATACTCTATTTATTATATCATGTTAGTGAAAATATCATTATGAACCATATCATATCATGAGATTGGATGATCTAATTGTTGAGACACATTTATCCATGATTTAGAATAAAATAATAATTGTTCATTTTTAGATAAAAGTACTTCATGGGAGTATGATTCCTTTAGATTGTGTGATATGGATGCATCGTTTTGAATCCTATGAGACATTGTAGAGGGAGGAACTAATAATAGAGCAACGGCTTATCATTTTTATATGGGAAAATCATGACATGAATTTGGTGGATAGAATATTTTGTATGCTATGGTTATTATAACATCCATTTTATTGTATTGATGTATTCCTGAAAACATTGTTTGATCATTATTTTGATATGCATTATATAGGGGGTAATTGGGTTAAATTATGAAAGAGTTAAATGATTTTTTGGTTGAGTGTCTTTAGAGCAATGATTTCTAAAATATTGTTACCACCCAGTGAATTCTATTAAACAATATATAGTGGGGGTTTCACTATTCGAGCATATTTTTAAAAACCAGGAACTCACCAAGTATAAACATTTCACTATAGATTAATGAGACTCAGTTAGGGTGCATATTTTTTCCAATTGTGCATCCCTGACCAGCTAACCACGATCCCAAGGTAATTTTATTCCAATTTCATTAAAAAATACCATAACCCCATTTATTATTATCAAAACCAAGTTGACTTAAATAATTTTCCTATTCTTTTGAGGCTGTTAATACCCAAATTGGTATCCTTGAAACCCTTTCCTTATTTGATTTATGCTTGTAAAATCTTGTTCGATCTCTTCCACGTATGTGAATATTCACCCACATGTCTTCTCATTATATCTCTTTCTATCTTGAATAGAGATATTAATATCATTATTTTATTGATGGATCTAAACAATTTTAAATTAAAAATTTTAAATAGGCTTGATTTGTTGATCTGTATTTCTTTTTTTTCATTTGAAAATCAAGTTGTTGGCGTTTTGTGTTGTGATTCTGTGATTAAGGGTATAGTTTTTTCTTTAACATTATTCATAAGATTTAAAATTCATTGTATTGATATTTATTACTTATCATTCAATTTGTTTAATCTTAATTAAATTTTCATAGAATTTGAATAGTAATTTTATATGTTATAGAATTAGAGAAAAACACCCATTCAAATGGAAATTGGATTTTTGGGGTGTATTTAAAATTCATATAACTAATGAATTGGTTTGAAAATTTTCATGATAAAATTAGATTAAATTGAATCGGTTAAAAACTATGATTTATTATTGGTATGTAATGAATTGATGAAAAACACAAGATTTTGTTTTGGCTGAGAATTTTCATTTTTTAAATGGAATTTGCGATATTGAATTCTGATTAATGATTGTTTTTAAATTAGATTAATTCCCCTAATTAAATTCATTTATTTTTCACATGTTATCTTGGGTAGTTAGTGGGTAATTTGCGACAAACATGGTAGGATGATTATTAACTATAAAAGGATTGATGATGAAATCACCAAAACCATGTTAGGAAGATCATTTCCCTGATGGGATGTTGATGGATCATATTCGGCATGATCCTAAGGGGAAACTATAAATATTTCCAAGACCACTGATATGAGATGTGTGAGGATCTTATAACTAGAGACTATCATTCCATGTGAAAGATAACATGGTTCATGTATAGATTTTATTGTTAAATATTACATTAATTATAATAGTGGTTTAGTCTTGACAGATTATTTATATAAAATTTTATATAAAATATGTTTTTCTAATATTTGTTTGAAATGGTTTCAATTAATTTGAATGAATGAATAATTATTTTTGAATAAAATTGTTTTATGATTCCATATTTAAAGTGAAATATAAATCATGGGTCTTTTATAATTGTGGAATATCTTCATGGAACACTTGGTGAGAACCTATAGGAATTCATTTCCCATGTGATACCTTTTAATGAGGGACTTTGTAGATTTCATTTTTCTAAATTTGAAAAAATATAACATGGAAGTTGGAGGTGGTGGATGATCATGATATTTTTTTTGGTAGAGAGATGTATTATTTTATATATTTGAATCTATCTTATTATTTGATGACAAAATTGATTATTTACTGAATTTTGGTTTTGATATAAATATTTTTTTTCTAGTAATTTCTCTTTTTGGGAGCGTTTAGAAAATCATGTATATAGGTCTCTTTCACTGTGTTTTGGAAAATACATACAATTTTTAATCATTTATGGTTCCAGGTGCTATACATAACCAATCAGGAAAGGGGACTCCCATTAGTCCATGTCGGTGCCTTCTTGGGTATTAGGTTACCAGGTTAACTTGCATGGTTTGTGAAAAATATTCATTACATTTTCAAAAAAAAATCCAGATTTTACCAAAAAAATTAATAGAATCTTTGTTTTAACATTTTTAACATGAACTAAATTTCATTCCATCATAACTACTAATATGTTTTCACGATTATTTAATATTTTTAAATGTTATTTTTATCAATTTTATTTTTAAATAACTTTGAGAACATTTAGTTTTAATTGGACATTCTCTAAATGAAAATAATATTTTCCTTATGAACCTTTTTTCATATTTCTATTCATCAATTAAAATAAATTATTTTACATATACTCCACTTGGGGTTTGTTATATTGATCTGTAATTATTTACAATATAGATGTTTCATGACTTATTTGACCCAAATAAATATTTAAATTCAAATTTTTAATTCATCTTGGAATTTATTAACTTTAAATTGTAACATTTAATTTCTTTGGATAATTGTATATTTTATTCCCTTCAATACCCATATTTATTGTATCATGGATTTGATTGTTTAATAAACCATATAATATTTTTAATAGGGTGATTATATTCAATATCTATATCCTTTGTATCCTGGATATTATTATTTCCTAAAATGTATACCATTTTAATTATGGTGTTTAATATTACTGTTATTTAATTTTCATGGAAATGTTGATATATTTGAATTATTTTTTCAATATAGGTGTTTTATGATAATGACTATTTCTAATGTATTAAATAAATTATACAACATACATGGATGGGTGGGACTATGATTTATATTACCCCTTAATGGGTTTGTTATCTAATGAGGTGAATAAATATGTTATCATTAGACAAGTTTTTAAATGTAATTTTAAACCATTTAGTGAAATACTTGATGGTAGAGTTACAATGATGTATAAGATCATGGAACAGAACAATTATGCACTTTCATCATTAATAAAAGACAATAATTACTATACACGATATTTTCACATTTATTTTATATCTAGATGCATTTCATTCCTAGATAGCTGATGACACGACATATTATTTTCATCATTTAAAATGTAAGATTTATTATTAAATACCTTATCATTATAGTCGCATTGTTTTAATTTGTAGGGCTGTTCAGTTATTTAATTTTCCACATTGATTATATATATTTATTTATGATATCATCCAATATTCTTAACTGAAATTGAGCATTTAATTCATTGTTATTTTTTTCTTTTTCAATATTCCTTGGAGTTTTATATGATAGAAATTATAGGTTATGGTACAAGGAATAATGATATTCTTAGAAAAATTTATGTTGTAATTTAGGTTTTAAAACAAAATTAATGTCCAATTACGTATCCTGTTTAGCAAGACATCTAAAATATTTATTCTCATGGTATTTGATTCCTTGTATAATATTATAATATAATTAATTAATACACTAGATATCAATTAATAGCGCCATGGCTTCAAATGTTGTTTTCATATCGTGTTTCGTATAACCATTGAGAACTAGTTTTATAAAAAAACTATATTTGTGACTATAAATATTTGATAAACCATAATGATAATTATACTGTAACCTCATAATGATTTATTATGTAAGATATAGAGTGGTTTTTCCTGGAAATACACTCCACTATACAAAGTAATAATGGATGTGGTTCTCACTCATATGTATATAGGGGTTATTACTCCGAAAAGAAAACTATGGGATTAATGTAATCATCACATGGTTCATGAAAATACACCATAACGTGAACCTATTTTAACACACCCTTAGGATATGATATGTATAATTCAATTATTCATTACAAAACACTATAGAGGATTTGATATGATGATGAAATTTAATGACCTATGTAAAACCTAATTTTTGTTATATTAAGATAATGGATTCATGATTTAAACAACACATAAATGATTATATGGTTTTCTATATACAATTATTTCTTACCACTTTATAAATTTTGTATTTAGTAAATTGATGGAACCCAAAAGTATTTTGATAACATAAAATATAGTGGAAATGGTGGTCACTATGAAAAGTCAAATGGGAAGGTGACTAGAATTGAAGATATAGAAATTATGCATACATGGTTCTCTTGAAATGAAATTAACAACCTATATCATAAAAAATAGTAGGACTCTCCAAAGAAGATAATAAAGTAGTTCAGTATGATCTCAATGGGTGGAGATCATATATAATTTATAAATCAATTTAATTCATGTATTAAATGTGGAATGAGACACCCAAGAATGTTCTTAAGTGTAATGATCAAATACATATTTTTTTTAAAGAAAGGTCATACCACAAAATAATTTTTGACGAAAAATGAAGAGTAGTATAGAAGTAAAACAATATTACCATACTGATCCATTAATAGTTCATTGAATTAAATTTGTGGAACATGTGAATTCTTCTATGTCAATGACATCCTTTAAATGGTAGTCAATTGACCATGGAAGGAAAACTATGGAGATAAAAAAGATGATGTATTTATGTATTGGAATTTATGAATTAAAATATTGATGTGTTTTGGAAATATATATTTTTTATAAGAATCCTGAATCATTTGAAGAATATATAAAATTGTAGAATCATATATATCATCATAAACATAAATTTATGGATTCCGTCATGGAAATATTATTTTATTGTTCATCATAAGATCAAATTATTATAAAACTCTTCTAAATTGGTTTGGGAATTAATATAACATGAATAATGATATTTTTGGAGAAATGTATCTTAACTAAACCCATTATATTACTATAATATTCATAGAAATAATTATTTGAGGAATAAGTCCATTAAATTCAATAGGCATGCATTTAAATGAATGTTTACCCCTTAGAGTAAACAAGATCACTAATGAAATTTTAATATTTGTAAAATAAAATTAATAATATTTTTTAAATGTTTTTTTGGAAACCATAGTAATAAAGCGTATTTAATTAAATCGATTGGGTGAATTTTTATGCATTTATTTGTTTCTATTTGTTAATTAATTATAACATCAAACTATTTAGTTATGAGAACTACTCAGATTACATGTAGATGCCATTGTGGGTTTCCTATTATGATTTAAATCTCACACCCTACATGGTATGCCTTTGGTATAGGAGAAGAATATCTTCCAGCATGTAAGGATATGTGAAATCAATCTTTTATACTTTATTGATATTATTTTTTCTTATATATGGAGATAGGATCAGATGGCTGGGTTTAGCTTGAGATGCTTATGGATTAGATTTTTGTTTTTTTGTACATTTTGTATTTCATGATTGTATTCTTGTTCCCCATACTACTTAGTTTATTAAAATTCCATGCATCATGAATTGACACTTTATTAAAGGCTTTTATTATATTTATTCATTTTTTTATATATATTTCATCAACTTGGTTAAAATTTAATTATCCTTTTACACTAATATATTTAATTTATTTTGATTCATTTAATTATGATTCCACTATTTATTGTTATATGTTATATCTAATGTGCTACTCAGACATGATGATATATTCTCTCCACCATTCAACCATTACGACCTCACTACTATTCAGCAAACTATGGTTTATGGGGAGGTGCCCTTGAGGTCATGTTACATAGTAGCTCCAGATATGGGTTATTTGGACCCCAAGATGGGCTTTCACGAATAGGTATCATGTTATTTCCATTATTGATTTTATATTTGGATATAATATATATGATATTGGGAAACTCTTGGGACATTGTCATTACACCTGAATGGGTGCCTCAATATCATGTTCGCGGTGAAGTCCAATCAGCCTTTATTGTAATATTTTAATGTGTTTTTCAATTACTGTTGCTACCATTTCCTCATTGTGTGACACAATTAATTTATGATGTCATCAATATTGATATGATTTTAATTCATATTTCACTATTAGGCCTGATGAAATGAGGTCTTTTAGATAGTTCTTGAATCATCCTTGGTAAATAATGTATAACAAGACCTGAAATATTCCATGAAAAACTTATTTTCACTATTCATATTCTGATATCATATATATTGTGCCTTGATATTTATTGAATAGTGAAAATAACTACTACAGGTATTGAAAAAAATAATAATTCAATCACAATATGCATCCATTAACCTAATAGTTTTATAAATAATATGTTAGTGAAGACACCATAAGTATTCAATAATGGAGCGTTGAGATATGGACCATTAATCTCATGATCTGGAACGTGTTATGGTTTGAGATGAATTGATTACATGTTTTGGTTTATAATTAGTATGATATCTTATGGATAGTTAATTGGTAAACCATATGATTCAAACATCTTGAGTAATTTCAATTTCTGAACATGCACCCTTTTAAAATGAATATGAATTTTCAATTGAAAATCACATCTGGTATATAATAAAACACACACTTAGACAGCAACATGGAATTGTAACTGGGTAGTGGGTTTCTCTAATGATCTTCTAGCATGTTGTGTTATCTATATATTATCCTAAGATGTATATTGAGGAATACATAGAGGAGTGGTTTTTTTCCAAATGATTTATTTACACCTACCCTAGATTCTTAAATATAATATTTTAAAACGATTAAATATCTTATAAAGGAATTTTCAGAATTGTAGTATTATGCCTCCATGAATTCCTTTGGTCACATGCCTAGAAGGTGGTGATAGACACAGTCATGAGGTTTTGAGCAGAGAAAAGCCATTTATTCATCCTATAGAAACACCTATGGATCCCCAACTAGTTCCTAACATGGGCATATATGACATGTTTTGAGGGGGATTTTTGTGTACGTTTTAATCTATGAAAGGTGTAGTTTAACCTAACATAACCTTGGTAGAGTTGACACAATTGTTTTATTATCATAATCATCCCACCTTTTAATAGGATTGAATACCTCATGCTATATAGTATTTTCTCAAATAAATCTCTTCTATATTCGATCATCTCAATAAGCCTATTAAGAAAATGGTCATCTAGAAGATCATATGATTAATGATTTAGCCAAATGGTAGTGGGATGTAATCATCTTGGAATATCTGCATCCAGATATGAACATGTCATATTTTCAGTCCAACCTCTGTGACTAAATTTTTTCCCTAACCATAACGAATGAAAGAACAAGATAATTCATGAATCTACATAATGGGTAGTATTAATTTTTTGTAAAACTCTAGTCACATTACAGATTTGAAATGATTAACTCCCACAGTAGAATCAAATGATCTCATGACTACCAGTATATTGGCGGGTGGTATCGTTTACGCCATCAGATTGCCGGTCAATATGTTCTGGTTGAAAACCATTTTTGAAATCCATAACCATGACATCATTAGATAGAGGGATTTGAGGGTTTTGAATGTAAAAGATAGGGTAGTTTTGTACCTAGATAATACAGTGGTATTTTTTTGTCACAATAGGAGTTGGGATACTTCTCATAGAGGTAAAAGTATTCATTCACCCGATGTTGATAGTTTTCATATCATTCACCAAATTAGGATTCCTAGGAACATCATGTATCTATTATTTTTACATCCATTAATGTAATAAAAATGTGTATGGATGGGGTATTTCTTGTACATTTGGATGAATGTTTCGACAGTGCTTACTGAGAGGGGATCAACACCTACTCCTAAGTTAAGAGTGGTGATAGTTGGATCACGGTAGGTAGGTATCCATAATACCACCAACTTATTAGGTCAATGTGGTGTTCAAGGAAAAGGTAGTTATACTTATGATTATAATCATTCGAAGAGAGGGAATGTTATTAATAGTTAGGATGTGAATCTAGGTCACAGTACATGCTTGTTACATCCAGTATATCCTATAATGCCTGATTATTGTTTCAGACCAAATATAGTTTGTGGTGTAATTCTACTTTCCTCAACAACATTATATTCTTTATTTGACATAGGGACATCTCACACATTTGTATTTGGGTAAATCTATTAGTTTATAGGCCTCTCCATTGATTACATTCATGGTGTTATGATGCTAGATACACCATTTAGTATCCATTCATCGAGCATTTCCCACTGTCAAAATTTTCCCCTTGAGATAGGAAGTTTCATTTACGTGTGGCATATGTACATCAAAGAGAAGATGATATTTTACATAATCATCGGGATAGACTTGTTACTTCCCTATCGAGCTCACATTTGATGCTATTGTGGGGGGGGGTTGTTTACATCCCCATATGGAGTTACACAAGTGCATAAATGTTAATGGGATGTTAATATGACATCATTAAGACCCAAACAGAATTGGTTATGTTGTGTGACTGCTCATATCACCATACTTTTCCTAAATCAGTAGGGGTTACAACCCACTTTCTTTCATATTATAGTAGATTATTCAAGGGATCACTTTATGGATGACTTATCTAGTATACCTCTATGATATATGTAGAGTTTTCTATTCAGTTAGTTTTAGGAGAAGAACTACTGACTATTCCTTTTTATATAATGGAAGCAATGGAACATCATATGGTCGATAAATAGTTGTAGGATTTGGAGGAAATAGTTTATATATGAGGAAACACTTCTCCAGGGGGTACACAAGTCCATTATCCCAAAGGGGGGAGGTAATTTAAGACTCTATTAGGATTACCATCATTTTGACCAAATCATGGAAATGTCATGAACTATCCCCCAGGGTCCATGTCGCGACTCCCCTAGGCACGTCTCCCAAAGTCCATGTGTAGAAGACTATCGTCGAAGTTGTCTACCTGCATGTGGGCAGAATTTTTCTGAGTACCCATAAGCGAATACACACAAAACATCCCAGATCTATAAAGGAAACTTGCATGCCAATAAACAACCTACGAGTAAATGTAGAAACTGTAAGTCAAATGGTCCTGGGTACAAACCCAACAAAATAAAAACTGAAAACAAGATGGAAAATGAATCTCAAGAGAACAATTTGCTAAAAACCCCAACTCATTGTTAGTGTAGAGTAGCTGCTGGAAGCTGTAGAAGGACGCTCTTCCAAACTGAACTCACTAGAACCCACCTTTTCCTAGGTCACAAATTCCTATGTATAGGCATTGGTCTTCTTCACAAGACATGACATGTGCGTGCGAAGCCCATGCATGGGTGAGTAACACATTACTCATGATGGACCCAGAAACACAAAAGACTAACCACTATGTAATGTATATATATGGTACTGTGAGCTCACGCATGTATAATCTAGATTATAGAAAAAAAGACCATAAAATGATACACTGGACACCTTGGACTACTGTCGTACTCATCCCTAATGAATAACATGGGTTTGCTGGGTTACAGAGATTGTATCCCCACCATTGTCTTGTCGGGACACATAGAGCCACTTCCCACTTTGTCCATCATACTGAGGTACTCATCCTTGATGAGTAATGTAATTTTACAAGGTCATAGAGAGCCTATCCCCACCATGGGAATCCCAGGTCACAGAGATCCACATCCTCCTAGGACATCATAACTGATCCACATAGGTTAACTTGTATCTGATCCACACATGGTCTCTTTTCAGCTGTCTTTGGGTCTCAGTTAGCTGTAAGAATCTCGCACGTAGTGCACATGATTCTAGGAGACAAACACCCTCATGAAATTAATCTAATTTCAAAAAAATATGAACTTATATAGAGTATTCAAAAACATCCTCTTCATCCCAAAGGTTCAAAATCTAGAAACAAATCATCAATTGGATTCCCGGTTTGAATGATATTGGCATTTTAGTAATTGGGGGATGGTTGTGTCTGGTCTCGGTCTGACATGGTCAGACCCACCTGACCAACTTGGCTCGAAGACCCTACATTCCCCGGTCTAATTTGACCAATCTGACCAAAGTAGTTAGGGTCTAGGCTAGCCCGATTCATCATGCCTGGTAGGCCAGGCACATTGAGCCTTGTTGGACCCGTCCAAATTCGGCAGGGGGTCCGGCCCATCGAGTCGCTAGCAACAGAGTTCCATCCACCCTTGACCACATTCGTCATGCCAGTTTTTTCCGACCCAATGCTTCTTAGAGGCTCTGTGTTATTTCGACGGACTGGTCTATAGTAGCAGGTCATCTTTATTTCTTTATTGGGCTCCATAGCGGCCTAGTTTGCGCTCCCCGATCAGGCTTTCTTGTCAAGCTGTTCCCCACCAGTTCAAATGCCATGTGTTTTTTGGTTCGGCACTCTGTGGCCCAACCAGAAATAGTTGTCTGGTATTCTCCAACACGAGCCTTTTTATGGACCATTTTGGCATCACATGACTAGCATGTGTTGGCCACCCTTCCTCCCACTAGCGGTCTCCACTAGACTTCATTCAAGTGCACCGCGGCCCGCATGGTGTAGGTCGCCTTCCCGACAGTTCCAATGGTCATGTCCTACCTTTGTTATCTATCAACCCAATTTTTTGTGTCTCATGTTGTTATGCTACAACCTGTGCTAGCCGTGACACCTCCTTTAGTGCGCCATCATGGCATGTCTTCTTTTTCGGTGCGCAGTCGTGGTACACCACCATCGGTGCTAAGTTGCCACTATGATCCACCACTAGCGCCTTTCGTGGACCATTGTGGGTGATCTTGTGGTAAATTCCTCATGCCATATATGTCACCAGCTTACATGGGATTTCACCTTCCTTGGGAAGGTATCTAAGTGTCCTTTCCTCCATTTTCAAGGTTCATCCATGAATAATGAATTAGAACATATATGGGAGGAGGGGGTTAGGCCTTACTCATGTCGGGACACACTCTCTATGTTAGAGGTTTTAAAAACATGGAATGGGATGATTGTGATTCAAAAAACAATCAATTTCTGATGAAATCCCCGAGATTGAATAATACCCTCCCACAAGAACAAGAGACCCTCGGATCGAATAGTTCTTGGGTTGGTCCACATTATTCTTTTTAATGAAGAATGGATAATTTAATCATCAAAAATAAAATCCATACCTTTGATATACTCCCACCATAGGGAAACTCGTTTTTTGTGGTGATCCATCCGCAGTGATTCACGAGTTTGAAGCCGTCATCATTTGTCTCTCACCGGTCCTTTTCTTTAAGGCGCATCGATATCGTTAGTTATTCACTGGTGTTAATTGGAGATGGTTCCTCGCAGTTGATTCATCAAAGGAGTTCCATGTTTTGATCTCATTTCTACAACCATGTTAATCCAATAAAATAGAAATTCATCACATTGTTTCTGTTAATATGATTCATTTATGAAATATCATAATAGTTACACTTCCATTGAGGAGTTGTTATTGCGCACATTAATGAGCCATTAAAGGACTTCATTTAATGAATCTCGTCACCACCTCCTCATTATGTTGTAATGTTGATATGTCACATATCAACATTAAAGGAAACTAATAAACTGTTTATGTTGTTTTTTTTATTTTTTCTCCCAAAATTCCGGAAAATAACTTTTCTGCTCAACCCTTGTCAGACGATGTTAGGCCCATTCTAGGATAATCTCGACATTCTATGTTCAACAATTCTATCAGATATTTTAACTGAGAAATGGTTTAAAAGACACAAAAACCAACTCCCACGTTTAATTCAATGAACTTAAAAGGGTACAAAAATCTATTTCATACTCAATGGGCCATAGAATCATGTGTCTTCTTAACATCTTTTCTTGAAATAAACCCATATAATTTTTTTACAAATATAAATCTATAATTTTCGGGACGTTATATTACTCCATAAATATGGATTCATGTCCCTATAAGGAAAAATAGGGCTAAACAAAAAATGAGGTTTACTAAGCATGAATCTTGAGACTCTCTCTCCTATGTGCTCTCCAAGATATTATCATGCTGCCACAAAACATGGACCAGTGGAATTGAATTTCCACCAAGTACCCACTCATGTCCTACCTCTATCTCAATAGGGAACTCTGCAAAATTTCCATCGTCAATGTCCAGCTCACCCCAATCGATGGTGTTTGATGGATCAAGTACATACCCCCACAATTGTGAAAAATTGAAAACATAGTGCAACCAGTGCACATGTGGGGGGTGTTCTAGGTGGCATGCCACCTCTCCAACTATGCTTAGAATCATGAATGGTCTGATTAACCTTGGAGATAACTTTCTACCCTGGCCAAATCTCTACAATCCCTAATATGGTGAGACCCGAAGGAACACATGGTCTCCCTCCGCAAACTCCATGGTCCCCCTTCTTCTATCGTCATAAGATTTTTGCAAGCTATGTGTAGTCCTCATCCCCTATTGAATGATATGCACCGTCTTTTTGGTAACTCATACCAACTCTGGATTCGTTATTGATGACCTCGTTGGGGCTATCAAGCATAGAGGGGATCTACAGGGCCCCCGTACAAATCCTTTAATGGTTCCCTACCAATGGTGGAGAGATATATGTTTTTTTATATAAATTCCACCAGTGGTAGGATGTCCTCCCAAATATGAAAAAATTCATGGATGCAAGCACGAAGCATGTACTCTAAGGTGTGTATGGTCCATTCTATCTTACCATAATTCTGTGGGTGAAAAGATTTTCTCAAGTACAGCTAAGTCTCAATCGCCTCTTATAATCCCTTCCATAGCTGGGATGTAAAGAAAGCATCACTGTCTGAGATGATCGTAGTGGTCACCCTATGAAGTCACACTATCACTTGTGCATGGAGGCATCCCAATCCATATATTAATCACTACTCCCAGATGGTTAGGAAGTGAGCCAACTTGGTGAGTCAGTCAACAATCAACCAGATAGAATCATGGAGCCTGGACGTGTGTGTTAATCTCATTATGATACCACCCCACTTCCACTCTTGTACCTCAAGAGGTTGTGCCATGCCTACAAGAACCTGATGCTGAACCATCACTTGCTGAAAATGGTGGAACTGTGAAACAAACTTGGCCACCTCTTTTTTCATCTCAGACCACCTATAATGACTCCTGAAATCCAAGTACATCTTCACCACTCTATGATGCACATCCAATGGAGAGGTGTGGAACTCCCTCCAAATCTCCTCTGCTAACTCCCTTGGTACTACTGTGAACCCTCTTAAAAATGATGTGGTCTCCACCTATCCAAAATCCATTATGATCATGCACGAAGGATAATTGAGATCATCATGCCGCATAATCAACTCCCATAAGATATGCATCTGTAACTCACTGTAAGAGTAGCAGAGTGACTTTCATTAACAAGAAGGTAAGATACTCCATCATCATCCACGAATGATATATTCATCATGGAAACATGCTCCATCACCTCACTAAGAAGCTACAGACCGAATCTTCTTTTGAGCGTGTCTACTACCATGCTCCCCTTTCCAGGTGTATAGACCATCTCAATATCATAGTCATATAGGAACTCTATCCATAACTGATGTCTCAAGTTCAGGTTCTTCTACGAGAACATATACCAAAGACTCTTGTGGTCTGAGTATAGTGTAAATTGTTAACCCATCAAATTGGTTTGCTTCATCATCCGAGCAAAGTCCACTACTGCTAACTCTTGGTCATTGGGAGCATAGTTATTCTCATTATGACTCAATTTTCATGAATAGTAGATGATCACTAATCACTCATGCATCATTACACACTTTATTATAGTCCCTAACGCATCATAGAAAACTACATACCCAATCAATTACCCCAGTAGTATCAATATGGGGGCACTTGTTAGTGTCTGCATCAGCTCATAGAAAATCTACTGGCACTTTTATATCCACATGAAGAGATTTCCATTCCATTGCATTGACTTCAAGGGTGTTGCTACTCTGAAAACGTTTGGGACAAACCTCCAGTAGTATCTAGACAAACAAAAGACTCTTTCACCCCAGTCATGCTACTAGGTTGATCCTAAACAAGCAGCACCTATATCATCATCAGATTCACTAAAAATCTAGTCTCCGAGATGACCTTCCCTAGAAAGTGGGCCTCTAAAATCCAAAACTAATACTTTGAGAGATTTCAATAAAGATGTTGATCTCATGGTGTATGTAGGACTATAATCTGGTGTGTAGAGTGCTCCTCTTCTATCATCAAGTACCTGAAGTTGTCATCAATTCAGTCCACCGTGAAACGATCAAGGTAAGGATAGGGAAATCTTGTTCATGAGTCCCATGAAAACTTATAGGGAATTGGTCATGCAAAAGGGAATCTCCAAGAGCTCTTAGTGGCTATACAAGAATTATATTGCTGTCATCTGTATATACTCATCTTGTACCCAAAGCTGGTGATAACCTAATACGAGTTCTACCATTGAGAACCACCTCATTCCCCTCAGCTAGTTGAATAGGTCGTCAATTCCTGGTATTGGATATTTTTTCATCATAGTCAATTAGTTTAGACAATGATAATCTACCCATAGACTCGTGCTTCCATCATACCTCATGGAAAACAATATCGGGGTTACCTATGTTGAAACGATGGGCCTCAATAATCAATTATCTAACAAGTCCTCCAACTGTACCCCCATCTCATGAAGATATGAAGTGGAAATTCAATATATTGGTGTGGATATCGGTGTCGTCCCAAGGTACATGTCAATTTAGAAGTCTACCTCCATGTGGGGTGGTTTCTTCGGATCATCCTCTAGACACAAATCTCCATACTCGTACACCACCTTAGTAAAGTGAGGACTGATCATGTCCACCACACCAAGGATGAGGATATCTAACTTGTGAGTGATTAACAACACCCTCCTTGGAGAATATATTACATGTGCTACCAAATATTCCTTCTTGTCATTGAATGAAACCCTAGTACCATCCTCGCAGACACACCACCGATTATGCCAAATAATGTCAATCTAAACATTATCTGTGGACCACCAGTCTATACAGATGATGACATTGTAAGGCCTCTATGCCCCAACTATGAGATCCCAACCAAATCTTTTTCCTCTGTGAGTAGTCTCACACTTCCGGAACCAGTGTGTTTTTATTGAATCCCCTCCTATATGAGTATCTAATCCTAAGGATCGATCCAATGGATCCACCAAAACCTCCGAGCCTCGAACGAGTTCTATGGAACGAAAAGAGTGACTCAGAATTGTGTCTATAAGAACTAAATCAAAGGTGTAGAAGACAAATATAGTAATTGAAATCATCTACTGAGCATTGTGGTCATTTTCATCCATTTCCTGAAGCTGAGCCTGCCCTTGTCCACCTACTCCATGAGGCCAGTGTCGACCACCTGGGGGAGGTGGTGGTAGTACCTAAATCCATCTCTCACAACATGCTTCTTGGCCTACTCATATGCCACATTATTTGACATGAAAAACTCTTTGATCAACCCTATTTCTCTATCATGGAGGTCCCATGATCGTATGTTGATCATTTGTGATGTGGTTTGAGCAGTCATGAGCCATGTGTCCCAACCCGCCTCACATGAAGTACAACCTAGATCCTTGATTTTTACGTCTCATATGGGTTCCCTACACTACCGGCCATGAGTCTATGGATCTTCACCAGAAAGATATGACCTTCTTGTGTCCCCTTTGTATGATGTTTGTAGCTCAACACTACATAATCTTAGTTATGTCACATTGTGGTAGCTCCCACCATCGATGGCAGCACTGTGAGGTATCTCTCAACAAGTAAAGCTCACTCTAGAACACCAACCTATGTGGGGAAGCAAAGGGAAATCATCGACACCCTAGTATTCTGTTAGAGACCATTCTCAATGGTCCATGACCTAAATAAAGGGTATCATACCATATCTATTGAGGGGAAGGATTGGTCAGTAAGCCTCATAGAATATTGAGCCACTAAAATGATACCCTTCTATAGATGAATAAGCTCGTGTATATGCACTGAGCACTACGTCATGGGGAAGAACACCTTTCAGAAAAGCTGCTCGATGTTATCCTTGGAGAGGGTAACCACATCACGAGTTTGAATCTCCAAACTCCGCCATCTCTCAGTCGACCACTCATGAAAGCTCGCTGAAAATATCTCAATCTTGTTAGGTGGCATCCTCACAAAGAGGAATACCTGCATCACTGCCTCCACCTAGTCCTAAGTATCCTGAGGATCTATCTCTTTCCTGAACCTGGGAGGTATTTATCTCTAGAACAGATTTACGGTGCCAATCATACGTGCATACTCTACCAGTAACACCAGATGTAACTATTGATTAGTGTGTGGAGGTAACACTGGTGCACCACCCAGTAGGGCCTTCAATATAACGTATCGATGAACCAATGCCTCATCCGTAGGAAGGTTTTCCTCTCGGTCACGTATTGCAATCCAAGCATGCTGTCAAGGTAGAGTAATCCTAAAAAAGAACAACATGTACAATAGTCAATAGATTATACATGGTGAGCTGACTATAATTCAAGATCAACATAAAGAAAAAATAAATTCTATTATCATGCATGAAACCAGTGTTTTTATTTATAGAGATGAAAAGAAGTTTCAAGGTACTAGTGTATGGATATGTTGGCCTCTACACTAAAACTAGAAACCATGAATCTAAAGGTCAAAATCGAATCACTTAACTATGTTTCCCAAAAACTAAGAAACATACTCTCGGTTGATGAGTTATAAATGAACAACATTGATACCACATTTTCACGTACCGTACCATGGGGCCCATGTCATGACTCCCCAACCGCCTCCCAATGGATCCGGGTTGGGGACTAGAGCCAAATGAATCAACCATTAAGTGTGAGAAATTTTCCTCAGTGCCTGTACACACACAGACACAACAACACCCAAAAAACTAAAATGGAAACATGAATTCCACAAGAAAACCACTGAATAAAGGTAAAATCAATATTTCAAATTGGATAGGATATAATCCCAATAATAGACAAAGTGAAAAAATAATGTAAAAGGATCTCGAGAATGTTTTCTTTTTAGAACCCCACATTATGGTGCAAGTAGAGTAGCTACTAGAAGTTGTGGAAGTATTCCCCGCCTGCATGAACTCACTAGTCCCCGCCTAGTTCAATCCAACCATGTACTATGTCTACTAGTCATTCATTTACACATGTCCCGACATTTGTGGGCGAAGACCATGCATGGGAGAGTAACCCAATACTTAGTAGGGTCCTTGAAACACAATGGAAAGACCACAATGGAATGTTTAAACATGGTACTTTCAACTCACTCATGTATAATCTAGAGTATAGAAATCTTGAACATTGGAATCAATACGTAATTCCTTGGACTGTTGGTGTACATATCCCTGATTAGTATCATGGGCATGATAGGTTTTACATAACCGATCCCCACCGTGGGCCTTCCCGTACACACAATGTCTCTTCCCACCTTTGCCATCATACTAAGGTACTCATCCCTAATGAGTATCATTATGGTCCTGCTGCTCCCCACTATGGTACCACCATGTTACATAGAGCCACTTCCCACTGGGCCATCATAAAATATCCACAAATGGTCTCTTGTAGCTGAACCGTATTTTGTCTCCTGTCAACAGTCATCTAGTCGCAGGCAGCTGCAAGATTCCCACATGTAGTGAAAATGATTTTAGAAGAAACCGTGCTTCAAGAAATTCATTTCATTTCAAAATCCATGAAAAAATCATTACAATATGGATAAATAACATTCTCATTGATAGCGTTCCAACACTACAAATGGAAGGCCAATTGGACGCCAGGTCTGAATGATATTTGTGTTTTTGTAAATGGGGGTTGATCAGGTTTGGTCCATGTTCGTCCTGAAAAACCTAGCCTGAGGGGCCCCAAATTCCCCAAAAAAGATCAACCAAACCAACCCGACCCAGTTCAGTTCTGGGATAGCACGATCCGACCTGGCCACTGGGCATGGTCAATTGGGCCTTGCTGGACAAGGCCCAATTCGGCCGGGGTCCGGCACAATGGGTTTCCTGCGACCAGTTACCATCCAGCCTAGACCGCAACTAGAGAGCCTATTCCTTCCCACATAAGGACACCCAAAACCTCTGTATTATTCTATTGGCCTATCTCGCAATAGATAGTCGACTTTATTTCAAGTCTAAGCCGTTTAGATGCCCGATTTGTGTGCCTTGGTCCGGCCCACCCAGTGGGCTAGTCCCATCCATCCCAGATGCCATGTGAAATCTGGTTAGGCACCCCATGGTCCGATCCACAATATAAGGAAGGTCATATCTAGCCTAGGCTGCTTTGTGTCCCGGTTTAGCTACACACAGCTGACAGTAGTTGGCCGCTCTACCCCCCACACGCGTTGTGCACTGGACCGTGTGGATGCGCAGCACGAACCAAGCATTATGGGGTGCCCTTATGACCCGGCTGGATGGCGGCGTCCCTACTGCTCTAGTCGACGACTTGACCGTCTTCTACTCCTACTGCTCCCCCATGGCCTGAGCTAGCTGTGACACCTTCTTCGGTGATCCATCTTGGTTCCCTCCTTATGATTGTCGTCGTTGCCGATGGAGCCTTCTGCAAACCACTGGGTCTTCTCTGGTGTTTCGTTTCTCACGTCGGCTATGCCATTAGCTTCCATGGTATGCCACCTTCCCAAATAAGTCCTTGAAACATCCTTTATTCCATTTCAAAGGTGCGGAAATGAAGAATAAAAAATAATGCCCATGGTCGGAGGGGCTCGAGCCTTATCCATTTCGGCCCGCACCCTCCGCATTATAGGTTTGGAAAATATAGTAGGGGAGGTTTGAGATTCAAATATTAGTCCAATCATGATGAAATCCACAAGAGATAATAATACCCTTCGATAAGAACAATCGACTCATGCATCAACCAGTTTGTGGGTTGATCCACATTTTTTGTTTTAGAAATATGAACGGGAAATTTATACATTAAAAAATTAAACCCCTAGCTAGGATAAATTCACACTGGAGGGAAACTCAGAGTTGGTGGTGATTAGTCTGAAGAGATTCAAGAATTTCATGTTATTAGGGATCGTCTCTCACTGTACCCATTCTTTGATGTGTGTCGATGTCATTAGAAATTCTCTGATGTTCATTGAAGAGGATTAATCATCATCAATTCATCATAGGAGTTCCAAAATTTGATCCAATTTTTCTATCCCCATTAATCCATTAAAATAGAAACACATCACTGTGTTTTAGTTACACAGCATTGTTGTGTCATTATTCTATTTCATTTATGAATCATTATATTGGTTACGCTTTGATTGATGAGTCGTTACGCTTCACATTAACAATCCATTAAATGGTTTCATTTACTATGACTCATCATCGCCTCATCATTGCTCTATAGTGTGGAAGTGTCACCGCTCAACGTTGAAGTAATCGAAAACAAATATGTTTTTAAGTTATTGTTTTTTATTTTTTCTCTATAATGTCTGAAAACTATCTTTTAAGGTCGAACCTCGCCAGTTGAAGGGAGGTTATTACAATAAAAATCTTGACAATATGATTTCAGTGGTGGATTTAAATATTTTATCCAACCACATGTTTAAAATTTAAAAAACCCACTCGCACAATTATTTAAATGAATAGAAAAAATGATCATAAATCTATTCTAGCTCACCGGGCCTCAGAATCAAGTTTTTTTTAGTGTCTGCTTTCAAAATAATCCAATATAATTTTTTAAAAATTGATATTGAATTTATAGGACATTTAAGGTAGTGAATAAATATCCAATTGCTGGAATAGATGACCTCTTTAGACATCATTGACTAGTAAAATTATTTTCAATGATGGATATTAGGTAAAGATATCATCAGTTCTATGTCAGGACATCAGACATACAATGAATATATTTTTAGTACATTTATGTTTTATATGGGTACATGTTTATACCGTTTATACTCATAACAACACCAATAGTTTTCCTGACCCATAATAATCTTATTTTCAACCTGTATATAGATTCAATCATAGTAAGAATTTTTTCTAACATCTTAGTGTGTTATCTCTCTATAAACAACCACGCAACCAAACAATATATCATACTAAATACACTAATAGAGAATAATATTTATGGTAATATTAGTAAATTCCACTTCTTGATTGAATAAGTCCATATATTGGTTCACTTTTTCTCAAGAGTTGGAGTTTCATTTGACCTATTAAAATTGAGATATATTGTTTCTTTGGAGAAGATCATGAAAAAATTTGACCTCAGAAGTTTATTAGGGATATTTTCATGCTAAAGACACTTCATCCACGATTTTCCATGCCTTTTTGTTCCATTTTCGATCATGAAAAATATGGGAGTAAAATTAATATGCTCGGAATCATATGAATTAGCCTTTTAGGAGTTGATGGGAAGACTAAATTTAACACCAATACTAATTCAGAATTATCAAATAAGGTGTTATAATGTATAATATGATGCATCAAGTTTTATGGATGGAGAATTTCAACTTATTGGTGAGTGAGTTTTCACATATGGGTATTTATATTTGAGGCTTCACAAGAAAATTTACTAAACCCCTGACCTGAAATTTGGTATTATTAGGCATTCCATATGCCGTTGGAGACCAGATATTCTTTCAAAATGTTTATTTGGTATTAACTGATAAAAAATACTCAATTACATCTTCATATAAGAGTATATGATTATCAAAAAATGCATGTTGGTTTAGAAATTATAGTCTTTTGATTTCAACATTGACAACACTATTATAAAGTTTAATTATGTGGATCTTTCTCTTTGTTGGATGATTTAGACTTATATGGTTGAGAAATACAGTCGTGAATGGATTTGTATTCTATTATTCTCATAAATGCATTTTGAGGTTCCTGAGGACCATGTTCAAACTATCCTCTCATCCTTAGAAGTGAAAAATAATCATTGGGGACTAGGATGAAAGACACGTTTATCTGATCCTGAAGGCCTTGTCATAATGGGAAATGTTTAAATTGAATAGAAATCACTATAATGGACCATGGATGGGGATGATACCATTTTGTTCAACATGCTTGTATGGGTCCTAGTAGTCATCAGAGAGGAGATGATGTAGTAATTCTATGAATCTACATTGGCAGTTAACCCGAGTGTCAAAAAAATGTTTATATATCTACATTTCTAATACTGGTGGAATAGTATAAAATGGAAGATTTTCAGATTCATCACATAGTGCTCCACATTTAAATAGGTGAAGGTAGAACATGAGAGTTTGGAAGGTATTATATATTCTTTTTCTATTCTAAAATAAAAATCCTGTAATGTTACGATGGGATTCGTGACTAGTATACCTAGATCACCTCATGAAAATGATACATTGTTGGATGAAATTGATCATTTGAAGAAGGCCACGCAATTATTACCTATGTGAGATAGCATCATAGAAGATAATATAGGAATTATATATGTTAGAGAGTTTGTACATATTCATGGAACTCCTCATTCTATCGTATCTAATAGAATTTTTTTTAACTTCACGTTTTTGGAAAGGGTTGTAGTAGGCCTTGGCTACGCAGGTACTTCTGAGATTTTCCTATAAAACACTATTAGTTGGATATATAGATCATATAATTCATGTTATAGTGGATATGATTCAGACATGTGTCCTAAATTTTGGGTGTTCCTAGCAGAAACACATACCTTTTTTTGAGTTTGTATATAAAAATAAATTTCAAGCGACCATCAAGATGGATCATTGTAAAACCATATATGTAATTTCTTTCTACTCAACTATGTATGGGATTGAAGCTTTGGGAGTAGTTTTTTCATGTAAAAAATCTTGTGAAAAATACTGGAGAGAAATTTCCAAATATTTAGAATAGTGTGTTGATAGCAGTTTTAGATGCTTTCGTCGGGGTGCATGCGTCTATGTCCTTTGATGGGATGGTGGAACTTTATGTTTCCCTGCATTCCAACTTTACAAAGGAAGGTGACATCTTCTCCTTGTTCAGGGACGTTTTATCCTTGATCGAAACAGGATGATGGGATGTAGGTTCTTCATTCTTTGGATCCCTCCTTATAACTTGTCACATAGTCTGGGTCTCCCTTATAGATTTAAGACGTTGTTCATGAACCACTTCCTAAAGCCATATTTTCATAGACCCTAGTTAATTACACTGCTTCTGTTAGGACATTCGAAGGGGTCCGGTCAGGGCAGCAACCTTCGGCCAAGCCAGTAGTCACGTTGGACATCACTGGCATGTCTGGACGCTGGGACACTGGTGTGTCTCGGTTTATTCCCATTATTATAGGGCTTCTCGATGGCGTGGAATCCCGAGGAATCCCACATTCAATGTGATGAATTATATTTCGTAGGCATGTTTATAAGGTTTTCCTCATCTTACCATGTTAACACATGGTATGCACATTTTTAACGTCCAACGGAGACAGATCATACTAATTGGAACACTGAATAGAGTGGACTAGATGGGTGCTACCCCTGGAGGGAACACTAATGTCGGGGCCAATGTGTGGATGACATCACGGTCACTATTGAGGGAAATGGGCAATGAGATGACATTATTTCACCGAGTTGTGGCTGCTTTCATAAGAATTAGGATATATAATAGAGCGGTTGAATGAAGTGGATGTTGAATGGGATGGAACCGTCATGAATATGATGATGGTTTTGGGCTTGAGCCTCGAATAGGCTTCCTATATATCCATGTGGAAAGGAATCAATGTCCATGTAGTTCATCTGATGATGAATGACTTCCAATTGGGGCTTTCAATTGCTTACCACTAGACGAGTTCACAATGGCTTACCGCTGGAAAAGAATGTTAATGGCTTACCTCAGAATATATTCACAACGGCTTACCAAATATTGAGGTCACAACGGCATACCACTGGATAGGGATGTCACCAACTTATTGAGGAATGGGGTCACAACAGCTTACCGTTGATTGAGGTCACACTGGCTTACCACTGGATGGAGTCAAACCGACATGAGCGGGGACCTCGTGCCCAGATAGATGGTTGGCATTGAACCTCTTAGAGTCTTCTTACGTACTCTTCCTTGGCAAGGATCACAAACCATTTAGTTTTGAAGGGTTTGTGGGGATTACACTCTAGGCTGCCTAGGATGTTGGTGAACTGACATGAATGCATCCAGATCAACTGGGTGAATGGTGGGCTTGAACCTCAGGGAGGCTTCCTACGTACCTTGCCATAGCAAGGATCCTAGACCACGTAGTTCATGGGTGTGGGGACTGACATGAAGTATGGTTGGGACCAATTGTTTTTGGGCTTGAACCTTAAGGTGTAATCCTACGTACCTTTACTTCACAATGATCAAAGTCCTCGTAGTTTATGATGTGGGTCGATGAGACGACGTGAATGAGGACCTGGGGTCCAATGGTAGTTGGGCTTGAATCCTTGGGAGGCTTCCTACGTACATTTCCTAAGCAAGGATCAAAGACCTCATAGTTCAGGATTGGGGTTGGTGAACTGACATGAAGGGGGTCCTGGGGTCCAATGGTTGTTGGGCTTGAACCTCAGGGATAAGTCATACGTACCTTGCCTTGGAAAGGTTAAAAGTCCACATAGTTCGGAATGAGAGTCAGTGAACAGGCAGGAAGGAGTAACTGGGGTCCTATGCTTGTTGGGCTTGAACCTCAAGAAGGTGTCCTGTGTACTTAGCCTTGGAAAAAATCAAAGACCTTGTAGTTCAGGATGGAGGTCAGTGAACCGACGTGAAGGAGGACCCGAGGTACAATGGATGTTGGGCTTGAACCTCTGGGTGGTGTCCTACGTACCTTTCATTGGAAAGGATCAAAGACATCGTAGTTCTGGATGGGGGTAGTTGAACTAATGTGAAGGATGACCTGGGGCCAATGGTTGTTTAGCTTAAACCTCATGGAGGTATCCTATATTCCTTGACATGGAAAGGATCAAAGACCTCGTAGTTTAGGATATTGGGTTGGGAAAAATAATTTTGGATTCCCAATGTGGATGTCATGGTCGGTGCTTTCTCTATGACAATGTGAGTCATGCTCGGTGTGAGAAATAAGAGACAGTAAAGACCTAACAATCATGTCACAAAAGGTTGGTCCATGGGAAGTGGAGTGAGATTACACGGTCACATCCCAAAGTGGAAACATGGGCTTATACGTGGATAGTATCCCGAAATGGTGGAGAATTACTCCAGGATGGAGGCCCAATGGTGATAAGTCCCACCGGCAGAGGGATTTGGACCCAAATAATGGTGGGGCATAAATGTTTCCTCCTGCATGAAAAGCTAAAGGGCTTACACTAGAGTGGTTTCCCTTTCCCCAAGTAGGTTGCATTGGGGGAAGTAACCGTTTAACATCATGTGATGAGGGCGATAATGCTGGGCAGTTTAATGTCCAACAGCTTGGATGGGGTGGGTTCACTCCACACCCCCTAGGACATACATAACCGGTACCCTCTATAACTTGGTGAAGGGAATGCACCGGAAATGCAATGGCTAGGGGGTATCATTGATTGAACCATTAAGGGGTCCACGTAAGCGTGGCTATTTGAAGAAGCATTAGACGTTATTGGGCCTATTGAAATGGAATTTGGCGATTCAACATAATAGGTAGTATCATCCCAGGGAATTTATAGTTATTTCGTATGAGTGTAGAGGGTTGTATGAGAAAAGAGTGTATGGATAAGGTGTTTTGGGCATAGGATACGCCCGGATATGTTGCCCGGAATAGAGAAATCATAGGCGCACAAAGAGGGAGGCTTGTGCACAAAAGGAATAGTTGCACAAAAAATGGTGGGACAGGCACACAATTGAGCTGCTATTGCAAAAAGGGTTGGGACGGTGCGCAATCGGCTGGTGTGCATGAAACAGGTCTGCGGCGGCATGAAATTGGGGAACCTGTGTGGCCAAGGTCACAACAACGCACAATTGGGTAACCTTCACAGAAAAGGCCAGGCCGGCACAAGAAAATAAGTCGCGTAATTGGAATAAATTGAGCACAGAAGAATGGATTGTGATCAATTGGAAGGAATTGCGCGCGGGGGACTAGACTCTATAGGATTCAGATGGGGATTAATCATGAGTAGTCTCACGCAAAGGTGGACACCGGGGTGACCTAGAATGAAAATTCAGTACCTGAGATCCATCTTTTGCACGCACAGGATGTGAATTTTACGCTGGAAAGATGGTTCAAATTATTAATCCCGGAAGTCAAAGGGGGGAAACCTTATATTTATAGGCTCTCGGGGTTTTCGATCCCTACAGAAAATGAGCTCGCGTGAAATTTTGCACCCCAATGTTGGCAGCACGTAAATTCAACCACGTGGGGTGGCCTCACACAAATTGCAGCTCCCTTGGTTGGGGCGCAGAAAATTTATGCGCTGGCGGGAAAAAAACTATCGTGAATCCCGCAGTGTTTCGCACAATAGTTATTTTTCCATGCACCACAAGATATTTTTTGCCCAGCCCCTCCGCCCCCCCCCCCCCAGAATGGATCACTGGGTCCAAATATGGCTTCACTTTGTCATGCCACAACCTCCTTCAGAACATGAGCTTTTTCAGCATCTACAAATTCCCCCCCCCCCACGGAATCAGATCGGCGAGGGGATGCAATGTTCGGATTCCGGTGGAAATGTCGGGATGCCGAACTCTCTGGGACCAGTGCACGCTAAAACTAGAGATACACGTAAAACAGATTAGTGGCCCATAAAACTGATGAGTGGTACGTCATCCACATTTTATGCAGGCACGAAAACCCACCTATATGCCTATAAAATCCCTCCTGGGTCCCTTAGCAATAAATAGTTTTCTCACGTGACAAGTCCTGATCTCTTTTCCATGAAAATATTTCCACGGGCTTGTGCAAAAAATCGCCTCGGTTGCACGTAATTGCCAGAATTCAGCTACCTTTTTACCTGCAGAACTGTAGTTTTCCCACACCGACTTCTATTTTTTATGCCAATCCCTGATTTTTCGCTCCAAACATGATTTTTTCATGCCAATTCCTGATATTTCACATAGACACCCTGAGACTGCATCAGAAGAAGATGACTGCTAATCAGACTGACGTTGAGAGAGAGAGGCATCTTTCACTATTCAAAGGGCTGATATGGTTACTAATGCTGATGTACATGTTGCCCGAAGTATCGTATCCAACAACCATAATCTCTTTGACATGCTAAACCCCGTCCAAATGGAATACACACTATCTGAAATCCTCCTGTTATGGGACTTAGGTATATAGGCGGAGGTCCCTGTGCCAATATTTGAAGTCGACACACTGCGGTCATGGGTGACCCGTGAGGATGACCTACCTCAGTATAATAACACATAAAATGGTCATCCTGCTAGAGAGACTATCCATATGGACTTTTACGTCCTGAATCCCAGGACAATGACCTTTTCGTGGAGTGACCCGGTTGCGGAGGATTCTTTGTCCCTTTACTTAAGTACCATCCATAAGAGTGTTACTAAATAGACTAGAGGCTTTCTGCAGGATTGGGACATGTGGTCTGGAGGTAGTTTCAGGAGTGAATGGGCCTAGCCATATTGGGTTCTCCAAACATGTGACCAGTTTGGGGCCGAACAACGGCACATTGGTTTGTTCAAGGCGGTGTGGACGTCACAGTTTCATTTCTACCGTTCGCATGAGCTCGGGCCGGAGATATTTACTTGATTGTCCCCTGACCCCAATACCTTCCATCATAATCATGGTTAAGATATTATTAGTCTTTGGGACATTCATTTCATAAGGGTTATCCCTTTGGATGGGCACTAGTATGATGAATTACTCCCACCGAGGAACATCAGGGGAGATGGATCATGAACCCCTATGATGACATGTCACCTGTTGGAGCTGCCTAAGGAGAGGCTGGGCTTCAAGGATTATTTGAAGTGCATCTCTTATAAGAAATGGTTTAACTTGTTCATGTAAAAAGATATGGAAGTTAAGATTTCGAATCGTGGGAGACGGTGTCCAACCGTGACACAGAGTATCAATAGTGGATGTACAAGAGGATCCTAGAGGTGGGGGAATAGCAGTCAAGGGACTTCAGTATAAATGAGATTCGGGACCTGAACATCTGTACGACAAATTTCTTGCAACATTCTTTAGTGGGTGGCTCCTAACGGTTAGGGACACAAGGATGAGAGTTCATCCAGCGACCCTAATGATGGCTGACATCATGGATGCTAATCAATGTTTCTATCTAGGAGTCCCCTTGTTGGATCATCTATACGCCATTTTGGGATGCATTTCGAGAGGGGGTCATAGAGGAGGATATGTGATCCCTTCCAGATGTTTTATGGATTGGTCGTGGCTCATTGTGGTAGGAATACCTTTCTGAATGCCATTTGTCCTCTGGGTAATTACCTGTGACCTTCCTTGTTGAAAATTGTCTGGGTCATGCCGTTGACGCTCAATGTGGAGGCGGTAAGGATCGGGATCAGAAATCATGCCATCTTCACTTTTAACCGATTCCCCACCCTGAATGGCCAGATGATAGAAAATGGGATAGGCTCACTGGGGGGAAGAAATTACTTCCAAGGCATCAGAGGTGGGGTGCTTGTGGGACAGATTGATGGAAAGATCCTCTGTGAGCCCTACGTGTCGTCATGATTTTCTAGGTAGTTCAGATTCCTCCAGCCAATGCAAAAGAATGTGTACACTGACGTCTAGGAGGAAATGCACCTATGTGATTTCTACCAAATGTGGCATTTGTTTACAATCCATGGCTACGACAATGTCATTAACTTTTCCCCACTATATTTGATGATGGAATCTCAATCTAATATTCTAGAACATTGGACCGTAGCATACCCTAAGGGAATTTTTCATAAGCGAGTTCAGAATTTCAAGGTAGCCAGAGTAGAACTTGGGTGGCGAAAGAGCAGATAGGGTTTGATTAGGGTTGAATGGTCGTAATACTGTCATGAAACTGGGCCCTCACACGCCAGGGCTTCAGTTGCGGGACATCATATGGAATGGACATGCCCTAGTTTCCTACAGGGAGAAGGGCTCACCGAGCATCCAGGGAACTCCCAGGGAAGCAGATAAGGTATCTGCTTCAAACTTTCGATGAAGCAATCATTCCGACTTGGTGGTCAGCATAGATGAACCTACTGTAGTCGATGGGTACCAAATCCCTCTAGAAAAAGATAGTACGAGATGGAATCTAGCTGCAAGATGTCAGGCTCATTCGTATTAAAGACAAGGCGATCATCCCTCACGAGTATGAATATATGATGACCATGGATGCGTATGCATGCCAGCACGGTCGGCGTGAGGAACCATCCCTCCTTGTGTAGGTAATGTTCAACTAGGGACATGACCAAGACAAGATGATTTCTGAGGATGACAAAAACGATGAAGAGCTGGATGGAAGTGATATGGAAGAGGAGGAGGCAGAAGTAGAAGGTGAAGGAGGGGTGAAGGAGAAGAGGAGCTTGAAGGTGGAGGGTCTCAGGGGGCGTTCCACCAAGGGAGTCTCTGGGTGGGTGGTGAGATCACTGGCTCTAATATATATATAACTAAGCTACATGAGGTACGTCTCAACCCTTATCTATCATTTACCCCTTTATTTTTTTTAACACTCAATCAGATCTCTTAATCCTTTTTAGGGGCATATTGGTGTTGACCTAGAGTCTCCATCCGAATGGGGGAAGGAGGCAACAATAGAACTAGGTGGGTGATGAAGCTCACATTTTCATATATTTTATACTGTAAATAATTGTTTATAATCTCAACATAGTGTTATTGAATGGGTAATTGTCACGTTTTTAGGTTTTAGTGTTACTTTGAGCCTAAATGTGAAAAATGACTAATTCTGGATTTTTGAAAGATTTTTACATCAAGGGTATTTTGGTCATTTACTGAAAAATATAATTCCAAATTTTATGATTAGAATTTTGTTAGAATCCTTATTTTATTTCCTCCACTTGTGTCTTCTGTAGTAGAAGTTGATTCGGCCATCTAAAGGGCCTAATAATTCATTGAAGTTGAACATTTTTCCGGGCGGACAACGTGGGCACCACCAATGTAACAGAACCTAAACGTTGACTACACACATCCAAATGATCTGTTTACACCTGGGATAGGACTATGACATATATTGATGACTATAAAAGAAATTTTGGGAGTTTGGAAGTCATTAAGGAGTCCATTAAACGACATACCTTTAGAGGAACCATCCTGGAAGCTTCATCTAGAAACAGAAACCGAGAATGAAAAATTCATAACTCCTACATACGGTTTCCATATTATCTGAAATTTTTATGAGAGATGGAAACGATATTTATTAAAAACATTCATGAAGGGTGGAATGCGTGAAGAGGTCCTTAATGGGGTCTAAAACGCGTCGAAATTCAGGGGTCGAATTCTGCCTATAAAAGGAGGCCATCACCTCCTCCTCAAATCATCCCATTCTCCATCCATTCCTTCAAGGCACCAAGGAGGAGATCTCCAATGAGGGAGGCCGGCCGCAAATATTCCCCCATTTTCCTTTTATTTTATTTCTTTTCTTTATTTTTAGTTTTCAATTGTAATTTATATTTCTAATAAATTCATTCATTGTTTTTATTTTTGTGTCCACCGATTCACCCTCTTCTATTCCTATCATCTTACCATTGTGAACTATAATACTCATGATCATGAGTAACTAATCTGAGGAATATCCTGAGGGAGTAATCAGGTTCTTAAACCCAAGACCATTTTTCTAATATTCTTTCAGTATATTCTAAGGATAATTTATTGTGGTTGTAATCCTCACTGTGGTTGTCTAAAGATTAACTTCTTAATCTACAACCATTTTCCCTCGATTGAGGAGGTGGATGGAAGGTGTGCATGGAGATCGCTAAGTATAAATTTCATTCATAACCAATGTAGAGTAAGGTGTGCACAAATACGATAGAGTGTGTACACTAAAAATATTTGAAACTGGCCAATGAAGGTGCTCCCTGAAAATTCTATCGGGAGAACTTCCTATCTTCCATAATTCCATTCTGTTTAGCATTGCATGGTAATTTATAATTGAATGTTAGTTTCCTATTATTTTTTTATTTCAATTAATTTTTTAAATTCAATTTATTTTATAAAATACAAAACAACAAAAAGAATTATATTAAGTGAACTATAATAAGTGATTGAACTGATTTCAATGCTCCTCAAGTGAGACGACCCTGGTCAGCCACTGTGCTGCATTAGGAAAATAAATTTGCTTTTGCCACACCCTACGACAGGCGTGCATCAAAACTGGCGTAGTTTCCGGGGAGCTAAGTATTTATGATGATCACTTTTTTAAAATTCACATTTTTGTAAATATTTTTTTTTTTTTTTCATTAAAAAAAATCTTTAAAAAATATTTTTTTCCCTGATGTATTCAAATTCAAATTTTTTATGCCTGGGAAGATTACTCGTAGGTGCAATATCAAGAACCAGAAATTTATTATCATCATCTAAATGACTGGGTTGAAAGGATTCGTAATAATATGGATGATTTGGGGAGGAAAATGGAATGGTCACTGGACTATGTTCGTGCAAGGATGGAGAAACCCGGCCCTGATTCAGAGCAAGAACCTGAGATAGAGGTGGAAGAAATTTCACCATTCATCATTGAAGAACCAGAGGAGGTAAATGTCGGGGTACTTGAAGACTCATTCATCCCCACTCAACCAATTCTACCCGAGATAGATGAAAATGAGGATGACTTTCCCGCTGAGCCAAATGTGGGAGATCAACAAGAATTGGATAAATTCTGGAATGAATGTGAGGAGCTTCTTGATCTCCCCAAGCCTTTCAAAGAAAAAGATCCAGCACCATTAAAAGAATACCCCAAACAATTGTTAGAATTTAAAGTCATGATTGAGGAGACCGACTACCTACTTCCATCCAGTTATAATCAACTCCAAGAGGCACTTTCAACTGAATAAGTGATTGAACTTGAACCAACTCAGGGAGATTAAACTTCCATGAACTCTAATTTTTCTGATGTCATTCAATCTGATTTGAGTATCACCCCTTATGATTATGAATTTTCAGATTCTTTCAATCCTTGTATCACCTTAGAGGAAGATGAAGAAGGAGAAATTGCACCTGTTGAGAAACACCTAGAGCTCCCTATGGACATTGATCATATACTTGAGGAACTCCAAGAAACGATAACAGTGGTTCTGCATGAAGAACCAAATCTACAAGATGCCTACCTTAAAAGGGAAGATTTTGAAATTAATATATCAAATTTAAATTATGAATATCCCTTTGATTATTCTTTTCATGCATCACATCTGGAGCAACCACTGGATTTTGGAGAACATGTTGCACAAGTAGCAACTGAAGAGGAGGTGGATGGAAGGTGTGCTTGGCGATCGCTATGTATACTTTTCATTCATAACCGGTGTAGAGTATGGTGTGCACACATACGATGGAGTGTGTAAACTAATAATATTTAAACTGGCCAATGAAGGTGCTCCCTGAAAAGTTTATCTGGAGAACTTCCTTTCTTCTATATTTCCATTTTGATTAGAATTTCATGGTAATTTATAATTGAATGTTAGTTTCCTATTATTTTTTTATTTCAATTAATTTATTCAATTGAATTTATTTTATAAAATATAAAACAAAAAAAATAATTAGATTAAGTGAACTAGAATAAGTGATTGAACTGATTTCAATGCTCCTCAAGTGAGACGACCCTGGTCAGCCACTGTGCTGCATTAGGAAAATAAATTTTCTTTTTCCATGCCCTACGATAGGTGTGCGTCAGTGGGGAGTCGATGCTAATTATTGAACTGATGAGTGCAGAGGGATCCCCTATAATGACATCTCCTATAGCGGCTAGAGCACTGAAGGCTAACGCTTTGGACTCTTGTATGTTCATTACTTCAGCACCGGTAATTACCGTCGGAGAGCTTAGTTGGTCATGGTGATCATTGTTTATGTAGTAATCACATAATTGGAGGCTCGTTGGGCTACTGAATCAAGGTCATCCACGACTGATTCAACAGAAAATGTGCCATCCCATTCAGAACACACTTCAAAAAACGATCTGACCTCGACACTCGATTGAAAAAGAGTGGTGGACATCAGCAGTACTAATGTCGGGGCAGGGAAAAAAGCTGGCGAGGGATCTATTGAGACTGGGGAGGGAGAGGAAGGTTGCCCTGGCATTGAAGAACCTAACCTCTTGAGAGTAGTACCCAAAGAAGACCATGATGTGGGTATCTTGGAGGACTTCCTCGAATATCAGCCTGTATATCTCGAGGATATAGATGATTATGACTTGGAGGCGGTCGAGGACATCCAGATGACGCGCCTCAAAGGGTCGAAGTGTATCAACCGCTTTCTCGGTCATCCCCCGGCAGAATGGCTAAAATGTATGGGATCACTCCCAACCAGGCTGTGCTTTCTATAGGCTAGAGGAGTGGATGCTCATCATCTCAATTTGATAGTTCATGACTACATGGACGAGAAGTAGAATACGAGCAGTTGACACTCCAACATTGACCAGTGTTAGAAAGATTCAGGGAGTACACAAGAGTTCTTGATGGCATAACAAGAGGTCATATGCTTTGAAGAACATATGAATGAAAAGAATGTATTGATTTCCAATTGTCCCGATCTTCTGGAGAAATTGCGGGCCCAACTGGCGGATGTCCAAGAGCAGCAAGTAAAAGCGGGTCACCAAATTACCGAACATCAAATTGAATAGGCGCAAGAACAGTCTAGGGAAAGTGCATTGTGCTCTATTATCACTAATGAAAATAGGTTCCTCCGGGGGATGGAAGCAATCTTGTAGGCTATAATCCAAATGGTCGAGGAACTGGAATGATCTATCCAAGATGCCGATATTTAAGGGCCGAGTTTTGGTCAAACATATAAATTCATTTCTCCTTATCACCTCTTGTTCTAAACTGCATGTATGGATAAATTTATTTAATTGTTCGTTTAGTTTAATGCATTCAACCATAGTCCAAAAATAAATAGCAATTCATTCCTATCCTTACATGGGTCATACCCTATGTGAGAAACATGGTATGTTCACACTATTACTTTGTTTTTAAATATAGGAGTGCTAACCAAGCTTTGGGCACCCGAATGGGAATACATGGGAAGAGAAGAGAGAGACCTGACTGGATAATGAAGCTCTTAGAATATCCAAATTACCATTTTCCCATCATTCTCTTGTGCACAAACAGGGTTACACCAGGGGCACTGGAATAAATATGAACATGGGGGAATAGAAGGCATGAATCACAATACCGAAAATTCGAAACAATGTATTGATGTCCTGAAAATTAAGAATGATTGTTGACAGTGTTAAAAACAAAACATCCTTATTGTATTATCCAGAAATGGGGATAACAAATGGGGGCCGTCCGAAGACCATGTTCGAAACATAGGGTCTGACTCAAAATGTCATCCATTAGTCTTCTAGAAAATTTACCCAGGACTGTAGGCAGTCCATAAGCTAAACATCCGTACTGTTAGGGGGTTCCTCTAGACATGATAGAGGGAGAATATCAGAATAAAAGGCATGAAATGCATGGAGAGTGGAGTGATGGGTTATTCGACTGGAGTCCAACAATCTTGAAATTATACCATCATGGTGGAAATGAATGAGGTGGATACAGATTCCAGATTAGGGAACAAACATACATCTGAACCGGACCTCCATGATGAGAAAACTGTCACCTACCAACGTTTATCATGGGTCATCCCGAACTTTTTCAAGGTAAAGATGCATTTCCGTGGTTCCCCAAAAGAGATCAGGTCAAGGGACAGAAAAAAGTGGGGGAAATGGGAATTACGATTTCTGGGGATGGACTCAGAGGCATGATGTCTACGGAATTTTATGTATCCCATGAGAATGGGAATCAAGCCAAACGAAGTTCTTGTTGCACTATGTGGTTAGAGACCAAAACTGGTTATGAGAATTCTCTCTCGAGAGGAAACTAACGCATCCCATGATTAACATAGTTAATCTGGAACTAGTTCAGGGTAGAACTGTATTTCATTGTAATGAATTTAGTAAATATGAACTCATGTAGTTTAACGACATACTATAGGATGTGGAGTGAATGGGAAGATACTTGGAAGGAAGTATGTGGAAAGATAGCTATGAACCCGATGTGAATGAGGACTTGGAGTCAAGATCGCACCCCGTATCCTTGGAAGAAACTCTTAAGGTCAAGGGACCAAGAGTGAAAATTAATATGGGCCCAAATCAAAGTTTTCAAGTGTTCCTATGTACCCCATAAAGAAGGGAATCAAGCCATATGTAGTTATGAGAGTGTGGTTTAATGTCATGAGGTATGAGGAAAGGCATGTGTGGCAATGGTTTTCCAGTCCATGTACTACTATAACTACTAAACCCATGTGAGTCGTGCTTGATGTGGGAAACAATAAGTAGTTATGGGACATTCCTTGCATCCACATCACATTTTCCCAGAATGGGGACAGAAAAATGAGGGTCGACTATTGACCGTGTTCGAAACGCAGTACATGTCGCAAATGTCGTCTGAGGTCTTCAGGGATACTGGCCTGGGACTGTAGGTAAGCTAATGTGGCATGATTCTAGGCCGTAAAGAGACGTCCCTTCAGAAATGTAAGAGGATGAGGATCTAAATGATGAACTCATGATGACTGGACATGTAATGATGGGAATGTCGCCATGAAAATTACATGCTTCAGGCTCTTTTCCTAAACGCATCTAAATATGACTATAAGACTTTTTATAAAGAGGGATTCATTTCCCCTACCAAGTACAAGGTTCCTGGGGCCGCACACTTCAGGATTAAGGTCTTAGGGTGGACCGTTAAGGGGGATTGATTTAATGGACTATGCACAGGGCTGCAAAATAGGCAAACATGGTGCACATTTTCCATAGGGAGATTTTATTTTTGGTTCATAGAACACAGAAAACACTGTGGAAGGTTAAGGGAATCACATGGTGCAGCTATTGAACAACCCGACGTGATCAAGAACCTAGGAGGTACTCACCACACCACACGTTCCAAAAAAATTTTGCAACAACTTTCCTGAAAAAGAATGGATATGATTTGTTATTTTTTGGGGATGTACCCAGGGGAAAAAATTCCTAGCTGTTCTTACATATCCAATGAGGATGGAAATCATGCTAAATGTAGTTCTATGGATTTCATGGTAAGATACCGCTGCCAGATATAATAAGGTTGTGAGGGTCTGGCACTTGCACCAAAAGAAGCGGAATTTGATATATCTAGTTTGTCCTTTAGGATGAATGTTTTTTTTGTGAAGCGAAGGACATAAGATGAAAGGTGTATGTACCTCCAAATGAATAAAGTCATATACAGGCATTGACAAATGGTATGGGGTGTAACTGATACCAAATATGAAGTCCCCTCAGGTGAGGACATCACAATGTTGTGCCGTTTTTCATCGTGCGGCCAAGACGACAATCTCACAGTTTAGGGTCATGTGGTGGTACCAACCAAGCACTTTTAACGTCATGCAGGACACATACAATAGAATAAACTCATGTGGGACTAGGAATCATAGTTTAAAATCATATGGCTCAGACGTAAATAGGAGAGATGAGGATCCCAAGGGGATGCACACTATGTGATAAAGCGTATCCGACGTGAATGAAGACAAGGTCCACACCGTACAGTGTGTAATTACTAGAAGGAAACCTCTGGCTGAGGGGCCGGGAAAGATCATAGGAAAATGGGGGGTAGGAGAAACTATCTCCCAACTGAGCAGGACTTGAAAATGAGATGTCTGGGTGTTCCTACATATCCCGTGAGGACGCGAATCAAGCTACATATAGTTCTAAAATGGATTGTAGTTTATGGTCTTAGACCTTGGACCATAGAGGGGAGGAATCCTTCCAAGTAAGCATAGACCTCAATCTGATTCCTAAGCCCACGTGAGTGGCTCTAGGTGTGGGAAACAAGGGCGAAAGAGGTTTCTTTGCTATAGCTAAAATTTACACCAAAGGGAAATCATTAAAGCCCCTAATGATTACCTTATCGTAGTTTTTTTCCTCCTAACATGAAGATACGCATTGAAGAATAGTTCCAAGAGTCTCGAAATTATACTTGGACATAAAGGGGTGGACATTTATGTGAATCATGTAACCTACATTCAAGTCTTAAAAGTGTTGGTGTGATGATGGAGGAAGACAATTGACTGTGTTCGAAACATTGTACTCATATTTTGTTAGCCTGTAATGAGGACAACAAATGAGCATCGACCGCTGACCATATTTGCAATGCGAGACTAGTATAGAATTGTTGTCTGAAACACTCAAGGACGTTGGTCTGTGATGGTAGGAAATCCCTTTGGCCTAGCTTCCATGCACTTTGGGGGACCCTTTGGGTGTGGAGGCTTATGGAAGCCCAATTAAAGGGGAACATGAAGCCTGAAAAATGGGAGAAAGCATGTCTGGGTAGAATTTGAAATTCTAGGTGCTAAACCAGAGTAACCTTGGGCACATTAGTGAATCGCCAAAGAGGACCGAGGGTCTCATCTTGAAATCGGTCAATTTTAAAAGATTAGTATAGCACAAGGGGACAAAAAACTCTTAGGAGGATGAGGTTAATGACATGTTTATTACAAAACCTGACATGAATGATGACATAATCCCATAACACACCATATACACCTCTCATAGGGGGAATTCGGGCCAAGGGACTAAGATGAGGATGGACCCGAAGACTAAACATTCGGGCAGTCCTACGTATCCCATTTGGATGGGTATGAAGCCACACATAGTTCTAGAAGGGAGTAATGTGCAGTTTATCATCAGGAAGTAAGGATGCAAATGGGTAAGATACCCCACATATAGGATTTGTACAATGTGGCGAGTAACCCAATGTGAATGGGGACATAATCCCATACCACACCGTACAACCCAATGTGATAACCTGGGTCTGGGTCCTGCAAGGCCAAGGGACCTAAGGCTGGGCCCCAGATGGAAAGGACCATCCTTTTTGGAGTTTAATGTATTGAATTGAGAATAATGAATTGGGGTAAGATACCCCAAAAAAGGGAGGTGTAATGCATGGTGAGTAACCTGATGTGAATGAGGAAATAATCCTATACCACATCGTACGATTCCGTAAGAGTTATGACTTCGTTCGAGGGCCTGATATTGGGTACGCCAAGTGTAACAGGGCTTATGCTTGTGGTATGGAAGATAAATGATGGGTGGGATATCTAAAGGGGATATGTGTGGCATGGTGAAATAGCCCAAAGTGAATGAGGACATGCATCTACTCCCCCCCCCCACATAACCCTAAATGAGATCTTGGGATGGGGGCCTAAAAAGGCCAAGGGACTGGAAAAGGCCAAGGGGCCTGAGGCTGGGAATCCCGACCAATGGTATCCATATGAAAACATGTGCGGTTACCGCATCATCACAGCTCATATGTCCAAGTGAGTAGTTCACAGTGTGGGAAACAAGGACAAAGACTCATCTAATACTACCATATAGGGGTCTAATAACTAGCATTGCCCAAAGGTATTTCATCGCATGGAGATACAACGAGGGAAATTGAACCACTACACTCAATGTTTGGGACATCTTGGGGTGGCACTGACGACAAAGGATTGTTGTTGACCATGATTGAAACACAACATCCCTATAGTGACATTGTCTGGGAACAACAAATGAGCATCGACCGCTGACCATATTCGCAACGCGGGACTTGTATCAGTTTGTTGCTCAACATCCTTGAGGTCATTGCCCCGGAGCGGTAGAAGAGCCCTTGGGACTAGCATCCCTGCCATTTGGGGGTGCTTTTACATGGGAAAGACGAGGGACTCCCAATCAAAGGAGTGGGTGAATCATAGTTTTACCCATCTGTGAAATATGTGAACTTCTCTGGGGAGTGGGATGTGTGGTGGGATAGGGATGAGCTTGATTTGAATTGGGGAGAATGCATGCACTGCAACATATGAATTAACCCAGGGGTGGGGAGATTCTAGAATTTGGGTTGGGCCAATGGACAAAATGTCTAGGCATTTCTACGTATCCCATGAGGATGGGAATCAAGCCATACGCAGTTCTGGAAGGCCACACAGTTTAGCGTCGTACGGTGAGGACGTGGGAGTATAGAAGAATGGGGAGTGGGAACATGGTGCGATAATTGTAATCTTGACATGAGTGGGGCTATGGAAGCATATACCTTATCACGCAAGGACCCTCTGAGATTACTATTACCAAGGGATGTAGTCAAAGAGAAGAGTTTGGGGCATGGGATTAATACGAAATTCTTAATAATTCCTATGTATCCCATGAGGATTGGAATCAATCCATACATAGTTATAAGGGTGTAGTTTAACATCTTTCAGGATGACATACATTTTAACTTCATGCAGGATGTTCATCAGTTTACAGTAATGTTGAACCAAATAGATTATGTTCATGCTGGAACTAACATTTTAGGGTCATGCCGGACCATGTTCCCTATGCGAAGTATTACATGAGAATACTAGAATTGTTATGATGAATTATATGCTAACTATCCATGGTCTCCAACGATATTGCACCTTTTGGATAATCCCTGTGAATTCTGTAAGGTCCTTACCATTTGGGCTCCAACATGGGTGGTTCCTTTTCTAGGATCATTGGTGTCTTGAGGGCCAATACCAAGATGCCATGCAAGAATGATCGGAGGCGAACCATCTTGTTGATGGTTGTAGCTATCATATTCTAAAGCCTTTCTAGATTGCGCAGGGCAAGAATCCTATTCTTGTCATGTTCTTCCATTTATGCCAGTCGTATTTCGGCTACCTTATATAGTGTCTTCTTGTCATAGACACCTGTGCGTAACGAAGGAAGCTGGATATCGATGGGCAAGATGACATCATCTCCATACACCAGGTAATATGAAGTCCTCTGTGTGGAATTACTAGTCATTGTCCAGTAGGCCCATTGGGCATTGGGAAGATTTTATGGACAACTCATCTTATTCTAACCAACCATTTTCTGCAAAATTTAATAGAGGGTTTCGTTTAACGCCTCGATCTATCAATTTTAATACGCGTGATAGGTGGAGGTATGGTTCGAACGGATGTTATACTTGGCGTACAAATTCTCCAACTTACCTGCTCTGATGTTGGTGTCGTTATTGGTGAGGATGACATGAGGGACTACCAAACTGTAGATGATATTGGAGCTCACAAAGTAAACGATAGAACGATCCTTGACCTCCTTGATAGGAACTTCCTCTGCCAACTTTGAAAAGAAATATGTAATGATTTGGATGATCTAGCACTGGCGAGCTATATTCGGTGGATATGGTCCCACAACATCGAGTCCCCACATAAAAAATTTCCAAGAGTACATGGTGGAGTGGAACGTGTGGGAGTCCTTTGCTTGAATTTAGCATGAATTTAACATGAGTTACATCTCTTGTAGAACTCGATGCAATCATGGATCCTGGAGGGCCAAAAGAACCCCAGTCTCTGGATCTTGTGGGACAACTTCATCCCAGTATGGTGGTCACCATAGGAACCGGCATGAACCTCCTACATGACATGAGAAATCTCAACTCCTTGGATGCAACAGAGGAGAAAACCATCAAACCCTCCCTTGTAGAGGATATGCTCAAGACCGTGACCACTGTGGATGGTAAACTGCAACGCACAGCTTCAGATTTTCTTCGTTCTTGGCACGATCATCCGGGAAACAACAATTTTTGAGATACTCGATAAAGGGGGATAACCAGTCAAGGGTTACATCAACCACTACATCTGAGGAACCTGGGGGTTCTGACATGGAGGCTCCAGCGGTAAGATGGCTTACCCATAGGTCGTCGTCATAATCAGTGGTTATGGGAGCAATGAATCTATGATATGCCACGAGAATAATCAAATCAACATGCCAGGGTTCTGCAAGTGATGCAGCCATGCAGGCCAGGGAATCATCTTGATTGTTCTGAGATCGAGGGGCATGAGTAACTTCAGGTCAATATGGGAACTGGGCCATAAGCTGGAGGGTGCGCTCAAATAATGGTATGAGCATTGGTTTTCTAACGACGTAGTCACCGTTGATCTGCCTGATGACTTGTTCGGAATCCCCTTTCACATGAAAATGGGGCACATCAATATTGAGGGCCAGCACGAGGCCAGTGATAAGCGCCTGACACACTACCCCATTTTTGGTGAAACCTTCCGACAATAGGAATGAGTATGGTAGAATGGATTGTGTCATGGTAATAAAGACAATACCTAGGCCTATCCTGTTATGCATGGGATCATTGAGCCTCCAGACGGTGGGGCTTAGGTAAGCACAATCAAAGTGCATCTGCCAACACAGGATGACATGATCTACTGAGAGGATTGCCTCATCTGGATAATCGAGATCCAAGGGCTGGTCAGCTTGAGCTGGATGGGAATCAAGGATGTCTGCTAATGTTTTCCCCTTAATATCATTCTATCAGATGAACATGATGTCGAAATTCTGTAGTATTACTACCCACTATGATAGATAGCCGGTCAACATGGGGAAGTACAGAATGTACTTCAACGGGTGTACCTGAGACAATATCTTTATCTTGTGGTGCTGCAAGTAGTGTCGCAATTTTTGTACTGTGAATACCAGTACAAGGCAACCTTTTTTATGGGGGAGTATCTGGTATCTCTATCGATGAGCATACGACTAAGGTAGTAGAGGATATCCCCCCCCCTCCATTGTTCTTCTAGACGAGATGGGCACCAAGAGATCATTCCAGGGTAGTCACGTACATGATCAGTTGTTTTCTGGAGAGAGGTGACATCAGGACCGGAGGCTGGAGCATATGTTGCATGATTGTTTCGAACCCAGTATAGCACTCTTCGTCCCATTTTTAGGTGGATCCATTCTTCATGAGCTCAGAAAAGGCCATACACTTTTCGGCCAGATTTGTAATAAATCGGCGTATATAGGCTTTCTGGCCTGGGAAACATCGATGCTCTATAATGTCTCTCAGGGGAGGAATCTGAATAATGGCCTTGATCTTATCTAGGGTGATCTCAAGGCCCTAGTACCTGATAACAAAGCCAAGTAACTTCCCAATGGTGACCCCAAATGCACATTTCAATGGGTTCATTATAAGGTGGTAGGAATGGAGGAAGCCAAACTTTTTCTCGAGGTCCTTGAGATGGTCTTGGATTAATCTTGATTTGACCACCAGATTGTCTAGATAACATTCCACCAATGTCCCGAGGATTGGCTTGATTATGCGATGAAAAGTACCAAAAGCAAGATAAAGAACCAACTTTACAACTATCCCAATGCCTGAGCAGGTAATTCCTAGCACGGTCCATGTTATCCTCTTGAAAACCTGAAAGAGGTTTTGCATACGTTTGTTGAGTATAACGATTTACACTGTAGTAAAATTAATGTCTCTCATGAACACGTGAAAGGGGACATACTAATGACCCTGGAGAAAATAGAAGAACCAAACATCACCTAACGAGGTATACTATCCATACCATCCTCACCAAGTAACAAAAGTCAAGTAATGTAATATAGTAAGCACAATGATAATCTCGGAACCTCGTAAAATTCCCATCAGTTTAGCTGGTATTCCCTAATGGAAAACATCCTCTCTCTCGAACCTCTTCTGGAAGAACCATTTCACAAACCACATACACATATCTGGGCCCCACAACCATTACACATCTTGTTACTTGGCCCTTGATCAACATCACTTCCCACCAACAGACACATGGGTGACATATCACATAAAAACCCATCTGTAGACACTCTTGACACATTCCACATTTCATCATGTCCACAGACACCTAGTCCACATACCACATCACATCCTTCTCGCAAACACCTTGGCCACATATCACGTCATATCTCATCCCAAAGTATCCTGGGGGAGAATGGATCATCTCATCTTGAAGAAACATAGAAAAAACCCATCTCATCCTAAAGAAACTTAGTAAAGCACAACTCACCCACACACACCTGGGCCTAAAAAACCACAATCTGGTCAAATCATTTTGGGCAATCACCACCTGGAAGAGGGATAAGGGAAGGGTGGGTGGCCATCCAACCACCCCCCACTATGATGTTTGGAAAACAGACCCTATCCCATGATGATAGTGGTGTTCCGGACATAGTGCTCTACTAAGCTAGGGTGTGTATAGAAATCACAAGGGAAATACATGTACATACATATATGCTACCAAAAACACAACCCCAACCAATGGGTTATCAGTAAATAACCATATCACAATACTTCCAACATTGATACTATCCATAAATTCCCAACAAAACACATAATCTATAACCTCCTTTCAATTTCCATAAAATTTTATTAACCATTACCATTTTAAAACTCTTTTATTCATTACATTAACCAAACCAACCCAATATCATTCAAATATTTGTTAAATAGTTATTTATTCATTTATTCCCCTATTATTCCTGAAACTTTAAAGCATATCACACAACAAGAAACATTGCAGCACATCACCATGCAGCCTGGTCGCATCTCCACTGTTCAACATGTATCATATATTCAACAATCAATAAATAACTCGACCTAAGATTCCATTACATGGTCAGGATGATGTATCATCTACATGTTCATCCACCACACTGCATAAACAAACCCACAACACACACATGTACTTTACAAACATGCCCTAGCACAAACTAGAAAAAATCCACACATCACAACATAGACACTTCACATTCCATCTATCCCGCACACAGAACCACACTATCCCACAAAACACATAACCCCACATACCAATGTATAACACAATTTTAGATTTGACGAGGCATCGATTATTTAATCTCACTTGTTAATTAAGTGTTTTTTCATAGAAACTTTGTAATCTTGGGGCATCAATTTATTAGCCATGAGTAAATGATTTAAAACTATCCATATAAAAGTGTTCGACAATAATAAACTAACATGAAACTTGTTTAGTACACTACTATGTACCCCCAACAAGAATGGCTTCTGGCATGGAGTTTAGCCCATATAGTTCACAACATCACAATAACATCAAAGCCAGAAAAACACACATCTTATCCCTCTACCCCTTTTAATTAATTTACCCAATTATTATATTTGATTAGTGTGGCAAAACTATGATTCATAGGAATAAAAAATAATATCCCTCCCACATGATGATAAATAAAATATAAAGGATGGAAAAACCTATATTAAATATTCTTTTAAACTCATCGATGCACCACAAGATGATGAAGAATGCCGGAAAGTGACAACTGTACCACTAGAAATGTGGATGAGCCTATGTCACCCCAAAATATTATCAAAACATTTCCCAAAAATCAAACTCAAGGAAATCCATGAAATCTAAGTTAATCTCAAGGAAGGTACAAGAGGAAACATATGAGAAAGAGGATCAAACCAACAATATATTGATCATGACTCGCTAATAGACAACCACCTGGATTGATAGATTAATGAGTGGGAGTAGGGCTCGAAGGAATCCTTAGGGTGGATAGGGTTTGTTTAGAACTAGAGGAAAGAAAAACCATGTATTAATAAATAATGGTTCAGCTGAAATGAATTATTAAAACAACACATGATTGTGGTATTACATGGGTTGTAATACCAATTAAAGTAATGAAATACTCGAGGATCATTTTCCTCTGAAAAAAGAATCACCTCTTTATTTTATTTTATTTTCCAAACCCCAGAATATTACACTACATGAAAACTACATGTCAATCCATAAAGCATATTTTCACATCATGTAATATAGTTACATGACATAAAATCCACCTTTTCCCACATTTACGAACCTAACCTCTCCAAACTCCTTCCAAGCCTCCTCTAAACTCATCTAACCACCAAAACTCGTGAAGCAATGGACCAGGAGGACATAGAACATTAAATTATATGTGAATTGGGTATTTATAGAAAATCTAAATAGATGTATTGAAATATCAAAATAAATTTTAATGAATAAATTATTATTTTTTTCAATGAGAAATAAATTCAACATATGATGAACCACAGAATAAAAAGATGAATAATTCAGAAGAGGAACTATATAAAATAAGGGGTCCATAATTATATTATTGGAATAAATTAAAAGGAAAATGTTGGAAGTCATACTTTGGTGATGATCGTAGGAGTTTGAGGATGGAATTGATGGAATTTGTGGAACCATCTGATTGTTTGACTTCCAGAAGAAAATCATGGGAAATAAAATTCATATATGATGGAATATGTATTTATAAGATGAGAAGTAGATGAATTATTAAGGAACAAAATGGAATTTTCTATCTTTATTAAGGATGTTTCAAGAATCAAAATTTTATTGTTTTGGAATGAGATACAATGAAGATAAGAGGATGTATGAAGGAGATATATTGAGTTGAAGATAATTGTTAATGTCATAAAAAATAAATAAATAATGATATATAAATAAGAAGAGTTTAAAATATGATTGAATATATATTAATAAGATTGTGATTTGAAATGATGGAAGTGGAATTAATTTTGAGTGAGGATATAAATTGAGTTACGGATAATAGAAGATATGATTTGAAAAATGATATTAAATCCTTATGTTCCACATGCCTTGTAATAATTAATAAACGAGTTCAAAGGAAATGTAAGTTGTATTCTATTACTTATATAGGGAGTATGTAGTTGAAAATATCGACTTTCTAAAAAGTGGAATTGAGTCTAATATTATAGATAGTCAAATGATATTTTAGATGAAAATAACTATAGAGTAAACTAAAGGATGATTTACCAATATTATAACCAATAAATATCATGATTGTTCATGTGAAACAGAATATAAGTTAAGAATAAAGATGTGAGTTCAAAAGAAAATATTTAAAAGTTTTGATTGTCAATGTTATGTATCGTGATCTAATCATAAATTAATCAATAAATTCATTTAATTATATATGAATAATTTATCAAAGATGATATGTGTTGTCAACTGATGAGATAGAATAGATGCTTACTATGCTGAAAACTAACCTAAGCCCAAAATAAGAACAAATCAGGAATATAAATATTGATTCATGAGGTTAATATAAATTTAATGGAACATAATAATGAACTAGATTATAATTTTAAGTGAAATATAGAGTATTTACTGATGCAAGAAACCGACTCTGGAAGATCCAGAGTTAAGGAAGAAAGACTTCAAGATAAGCCTGTAATTTTTTTTACATGATAAGTTTCATTTTTCATGAATCTTAGAAGTGCAGGTCAAGGATGATTAGAATTGAATATATATAGTATCATATGATAAGGATATTAAAGGGTTAGAAGATATTAATATATATGAATTAATATCTTAGAATATCTAAAGGCTACATCAAAGTAACCCCAAATTTTTTGAAGGCCAAACTTATGTTAGGTATGATTGAATTATTTAATTAATGAAATAAATTTTGTAATACAAATTTCTTCTTTTTTAGAAATTATTATGAGTAATAATACAAGATTTTATCATTAATTTAAGGAACCATTTTAGTTGACTAGGCCGAAGTTAAATGAAAATAATTTATAGTTAAGTCAGATTTATGGATTTTTTTCAATAAGGAAGAATACATATGTGAGAAAGAGGGATATTTAATGAGATTAATACCTAGTGACCATGCATCAATGTTTCATAGAGGTTTAAATTTTCTAGGTTGAGTATAATATATAGATTTCTATTTCATGAGAGAAATAGTGATGATCATAAGAGACTATGGAGATGGATATATGTGGACCTAATCATTCTAGAATGATCATTAGGACAAATAAGTGAGTTTTAATTTTTTTTATACTATAGGATCATTTTAAATTGATGAATAATTATGTCTACACAACATGTTTTGAAGGTTATATTAACTTGAAGAAGGAGGTAAAATTTTTAAAATGTATCTTTCATATATTAAATGTTTCATAAGTTGAGCCAATTTTGAATCCGTGAAGATGCATAATAGGTTCTAGTTAGTAGAAAAATTTGATTCATAAGAATAATTAATAAAGAAAAAATCATGGAGTTTATTAAATATTCTTGATTTTATTAGCCTAAATATATAGAGTAAAAGTTTGACATTCTAGAACATCAATTTATATTTTCAATTGATGTTAATGTCCTGTTGTTAAGGAAGATTATCTCACTACTAATGTTGTGACATCCTTGATGAAGTAAATTTTTTCATAATATTTTTAAGGGGAGTTACTCTGAAATAGGTTGTTTAAAGTATAAATAACATTTTATGAGTCAACCAACTATTTGGAAATAGTTATTAGAGAGAAGGATAATACCTTCCAAAAGTTGGGTCAAGGATGATACCTTGTAAATATATAAGGATAATAACTTCTCAAAAATTATAAGTGTTTAATCAAGGATGATATGTTATCAACATTTGTAATAACTATAATATATTATTGAAAAAAATATGTTTCTTTTAATTTAACTGAACATAGAATGGTGTATATACTATCAATGGGTCAATCCTTATAAAAATATGACTTGTCTTGCTCGATTTACTTTCTATCATATATGTAGTGCGAATGAATTGGATGATGTGTATGATATCCATTCATCATATCATGTCAATAGGTTTGAAAAATAAAATTTTTAATAGAGTCTAGTATAACATATCTCTCTTGGATTCACCCCCCCATATTTTTACTGCCCTAGATAAATGGGTACATTATATTATTTTTTAGTAATTTCCCTAAATTTTCATGTCCACTAACTTGGTTAACCCACATGGGAGTAAAGTTTATTTTGAGGTATAATTTTAAGGAAACATCGTGTTCATAAATTAGAGTATCGCAACTACACGTACACTCACATGACCCTACAATAATGAATGGCTTGTGATATACCATTATTCATTGAAAAAAATCAGGGCATGCGACCTTATTTAAGATGAAAAGGTTATATATTTTGACTAGTACCAATTAAAAACCCCTTAAAATTTTTACCTAATTCTTGATACAGAGCAAGTGGTTTTTATATTTTCATTAATGAATTAGTTTCATTATTTATATAGAGAGTAGTGTGATATATATATTTTTAATAAGATCTTAAATTATACATTCACATATAATTTGAAAATGTGATAATGGATATGGGTAGAGCTAATAAAGGATTGTGATTGATCATTACATTACCATCCTTGGAATAAAAGCAAGGTGATAGATGATCTGAGTAGAAAATACTAAGCAACCTTATCCATGATAAGGATAAAAATAGTCCTAATCAACAAGTATATTGATAGAAATGTAAATTATATAGAAATGGATAAAATATTACATTTCCCAAATGAGTGGTGAACCATTTTACATAACTATATGAAAATGGGAGAAATAGCCATATATTTCATAATTATTTCTACCAAGTCCTCTTAATGTAAAAATGAAATTGCGGTTATAGTGGATCAAATTAAAAATTTGACACATTTCATTACTATTATTTGTGTATTTATCACACAATAAATATGTTAAAATATATATAAATTAATTTTTAATGTATTATGTTGTTCCAATTTCTATTATATCATATCAAAAAACAAAATATCACATTATATTTCAAGAGAAGTCCAAAAAAACATTTGGATACAAAATTGATCTCTTGTAAGAATTATCATCCTAATATAATGGTTAGTCTAAAAGTATTTTAATGTTTGAATTAAAATGTAATATATTCTCGATGGATCTGAAAGCTGGCTAAGATAAACAAATTTCTCCATATTATTTCTTATAAAATGAAAAATTCCTCTCACGAATCCAAACTAAATCATTAGAGGCATTGTATGGGAGAAAATTTTTATTTATAAAATGTTGGGATAATATATATTAAAAAATATATTGGGACTTGATTTCGAACATTAGACTCACACTCCCAAATCTAGGGATAAAAATAAATTCTTTACACACAATATATATTACAATCTAATATAACCTAAAAAAATTTCTACTGCTTTTTACCCATCATCGAAATATTATAATAGGCATCTAAGATCTAGATGTATAGTTTTTTTATCATTAGATAAATAATTTTGTTATTATAGTTTATTACATAAAAAAATACCACAAAATCATCCAAACATGACTTCCTCTATGATGTATTAATATATATATCCTCTTACGGAATTGAGTAATATAAATAGTGATTTCAAATGCATTGTAAGGGAAAATAATATTAGGGATTCATATATATATAGATTAGTAGAACGTGATAAAACATGATAATGGGAGAAACACCTTTTTAAAAAAAATATAAAATCACATGATCTAGTCGTAAGGAATGATAGAATAACATATACACTAGAATATGAGAACATCTCCTCAAAATGGATCATCATAAAATTATAACATATTCAATTACATAAGAATATAAAAGCATTATATAATAATAGTGATCCATGAATCATAACATAGGAATGTGGTTAAAACATAAGATTAGTAATTAATAACTTGTGAACATATATAATATCATCATGTCAACATATAAATTTAGGTTCATAGAAAAAAAAATAATGTCCATTTATAAGTTTGTGAAAATATATAAATATAATCTTTTCCATGTAAAATAGTACATATATATTACTGCATACATGTCTATATATAATATGATTACAAAGATAACTGAAATAATTTCAATAAATAACATCATTATATCATGAGATATATATCATTATGAAATAGTTTAGAGGGAGAATTAGACACACCAATTACATAATAATTAATCATATATATATTATTTACGTGACATTATAAGAGTTCCTATCAAGATTAACCTCTGAAGATAAAATATGATTCATGTAAAAAATCATGATGTAAACACATACCAAGAATGATAGAGATTCCCAAGGTAAATATACTTCAATTAAAATAGTTATTTATCGGTTATTTATGACTTATATAAGGAATGGTAATTGAATATGATAATATCTTTCCACAATAAATTTAAATGATTGATTTCCTATGTGAATACCATGTAATTTGAGAAAATATGTATTGGATTCTCATAATAGAAAAGCATTGGAAAAATTCTTATCTTTATGACACAATGTCAAAAAGAAAACAAAAATTCAGTGTAATTCATTGATACATGGATGTATTGATAATGAATCAAAGCATTATTTTGAAAATGAGATGATATATAAATATGTATAGTCATAGGAAACGTACTATAAGGATTGTTAAAAGGATACAATATAAGAGGGTGTCAAAATATGAAAAACAAGATTTCATCATAAGATAATAAAATGATCGAGGATATAAATATAGTTGAATAGATTATATAATATAAAAATATATTTCTTAATGTTTTAGACATTGTCATTAATAATGGTAAATGTCATTTAAAAATTACTTTTTTTAATGTGAAAAAACATTCTAATAAATTATTTTAAAAATTAATGTCCAATTTGTGGAACAATGAAAAGGAGTACATATTAATTAGAATTAATGTAGAGTGAAAGATAAAAATTACCATATAAGTAGAAAAGGTAATTTGAATCATTTTTACTACTTTAAAAAATATACATTGATAAATAAGATAGAGAATCCCATTTTTAATAGAATTTCAGGAAAAAAGTGGTAAATGAAATAATACATGTTTGTATTTCCAAATCTGTTAATAAAAAATTTTATGCTTGAAATAACATCGACATGGAATAATAAAAATTACCAAAATAGATAGTTGGTTCTTTTCCATTATGATGACACAACATTCTAATATTGAAATCAACCCAAATGATTATTCCTGTAATAAAATTTATTCTCCCATAAAATAAATATAAAATATCACATAGGTTAGAGAAATGTAAAAATTTAAAATAATTATAATAATATAGTCAAATAAGAAGGTGTTTGACTAAATTAAATGTGATTTAGTCAACAAAAATCCTTACAACTTATATAACATATGAGTAAAGTAAATATGAATGTAATAATGAAATAGAATTCAAAAACACTTAAATAAAAAGTGATATACGATGAGACAATTCAATGGGGTAGAAAGTACACAATTCTAATTAAGAATAGGTTCATAATATTAAATATGTATCATGGAATGTAAATTTAGATAAAGAAATTTTACTACATATTATTTTATGAATTAAGTATCAGTTGAAAGAGTGGTTATGAGAAAGTAATGTAAATCCTGAAAAATAATGAGTAAATATATCATAATAAAAGCAATAGGTAGAATAAAAAAACATATAAGAACATATTAAATGAAAAGTTTTATGACTCAATGAGAGGATATTGAGTCCACAAAAACCACCACATTGGATTCCTTCTTGTTCGAACATACTATAACTGCATTTTTAATCAATTTAAGATTATTATAAATATTTTTTATTAGACTTTTATATGAAATTATTTTTTAAATAAGGAATTTTTTCATCCTAATATGTTACTATTATGACAAAATAATTTATAGTTTTGGATGGATATGGGAAAGTGAAAGCATCCATGGTATTCGTATTTTGGAGACAATACACCAAAAGCAACAAAACTGATATTGATGGAAATATCATTGGTAGTTTTAAGATGGTATATTGGAATTTTAGAGTTTGTATATGAATCAAAATATTTATAACATGATTAAATAAATGGATGAAAATATTAAATGGAAACTCGTGTGAGTTTTTAAAGGCAGATGGTGTACATACTAGATGAGTTGAGGCTATGACATCCTTTCAAAGAATAGTGATATAAACAAAAATATATCATTTATAGGGAAAACGCTAAAAATGATTAGTAATAAGGATTATTTTTTATAAAAAAAATGGCACTAATGTTACTATATTCTTTCTTTTTTCTATAATCAAAGTAAATTATGGATCCTTTTATTGAGTATGACTCGCATTCAGACCTTGTAAATCATGTTTCTATTTTTCCATGCATTCTTTTCAAATTTTATATTTCTATTATTCTTGTTTATGTTTTACTTAGAGTGTTTTTGTTGTAGTTTAGTGATTATGGGGAGAAGAATTCAAATTTTATGAACTGTAGAATGGGCACATATATTATTACACTTTATTCACCATATGTATGTTCTTATGGATTTTATATAGTGGTTTACTATAATTTATCTTATAAGAACCAACATTTTGAATTTTTTTAATCTATTCTTAAATTAAAATTAGCACCATAATAAATATTAAATTTCACAAATCATCATATATTTTATACTTTACTGAATCTAGAATTTATTTTTTTTAGTGGAATAAATATTTATTTTGAATATCTTATTCATTTTACAATATAATTAAAATAAATCATGTACTATATATATTGTTTTCATAGTTAATGGTATGAAATGGAAAAATGGGTTTAGTGTTTTTATTAATTTTCATTTCATGTATTGATTTTCCTAAGGTACAACCTATATGGATTTTCAGCCAGTGAGAATACTCCTTAAGAAGGCCAAAATGTGGAAAAGGCATGAGCCATGTATGACTTCCCCTGTGTATGTAAAACATTAGACCTTGGTAGTGTTGGACTTTTACCTAGTGTAAAGATTTGTTAAAGATCCCATATGACATTGGCGACTTCACAAAGATACATGAATACAAAATTCAATTGAACTTCACCATTTAAAATTTCAGTATCCCTAAGTGTATAACTTCATAGCCATTGTAAATATCATTAATTATATGTATGAATTTAATGATAATTCCATATTAATTTCCACACATATTATTTCATTAGAACCTTATAATAATTCAAGGTCTGATGAGATGACCATCCTATTGTAAATTGGTCTTGGGACTTTTTAAAATTTTGAATCTATTAGAATAAAAATTAAAATTCCTAAATTTAATGGCCTTTGACCTAAAATATTAAAATTATCCTATATTACCTAAATTGAGAAAAAATTATTTATATCTTCAATGAAATCATAATATATCATACTAATGAATATGAATATTTTTAGAATGTAATTTAATTCTAGAATTCCTTTAATGATTCCTAGATAATTAAATCTAGTCCTATTTCCAATATACGGGGTTATGTGGAAAGATATAAGAGTTCGTCATTATAACTGATGAGGATCACAGAGTCTCTATAATCAATCAAGGAAGAAAGATAAATATATTTCTATTCACATGGGATATTAATCTATGGAGGGTCATACTGAGATCTTGATTATAGTATATGTATGATTATTCTTAACTAAATGAAGGTGCCTCCACTAATAAGTTAATTGAGATGAGGCCACTACTATTATTTTATTTAATTCCATTATTAGAGTATCTCTGTTGATGGAACACAATACCCCTATTTTTTGATCCAAAGAGAACTCCCCCACCACAAATGAAATAGTTTTTTCTTCAATATTTATACTCTTATGATTAATTTTAATGTAATTTTTTAATTTCCTTATAAAATTTGATATTTAAACATTTATTTTCTTTTAAAATTCATCATCATTTTTTCATTCGTTCACACACATGATCAATGAAGAAATTGTCATTATTTTATAAATGAGTTAATTGGGTTTATTTAGGTGTGGATGGATATATATAATCACTTTGAATAAATATGGTGGGGATTATATTGATGATTTCATTTCCATTTTCAATCAAAAACTACCATGTGGAATTAATCATTTGAGGTTTTATTATATTATATAGAGGTAATTCGAAAGTTGATTTAAATAATGATTTAATATTTGTATGAGGGACTTTTTTTTCTATAATACTTATTTTAAAACAAAAATTATAAGAAATTCAATTTATTTCTCAATCATACTTTGTATTTTTTTAATAAACATAGTACCCACACAATACAAGAAAAATACACACAAACCCCTCCTCTATGGATAAATCCCAATACCCACATTATCTATAATTAATTAGGATCAAATAATGTTTAGAAAATAACATTTTGATATGATTTTCATTAAGCTTTCCCCATTACCTAAGAGGCATTCCATTATTTTATTCTTTATTTTATTTTTATTTTTTCATTTGAAATGTAGCTGATTGATGACCAGGTCTATATCAGTTCATCACTTGGGCCTTGATCTAGAGGTTGAATGAACTCTAATAGAATGATTGAGAAACCTAAAATATAATTTAGAAATAGGAGGGAGAGTTAGTAATCATCCCATTGGAAGACTATCCATCATATTCTACTTCCTCCACAAGATCAACCTTAGTAAATTAAAACATGGATGGAAATTATCTCAACTAAATAAAAAAAATATGGATTTATATGGATCTGATTTTAATAACAACAATAATATATGGATTTAATTGTGTAAAAATATTAATTAGGGAACACAACTTGAATAATTAAATTACTTTCAATGATTCATATAACTTATATGGAAAGGTGATACCTAAAATAATAAACTTTTTACCCATGTTAATAAGGAACATATTTTTCTTTGAATCTACCTGATTCAAAGTCCATAGTTAATTAATTATTGGCCTATAAAATTTTAAAGATGGATAACCCTTTGGGATGTTTTATATGGTGTGTGAGTGAGGTCAATGAACAATGAAATAATATGCATTTTCATATCGGTATAGTCATTAATATAATAAGGGACAATGATTGGTTATATCCTATGGTGTGCTCAAAAAGAAATTATTGAATTATATGAGACCCATTGGGTTAGATGATCAATTACATGGTCTAAGGTAATTGGGTCAGAATAAATGATCTTAGATCCAATATATTGTCAAAATTACATAGGCTTCACCTAGGTTTGGGGTTTGGGTTTCACAATGATTTATGGTTTACTTTAAAGGGGTGGAAAGTGTATCACCCTTGAAGAGTCGTTCTTAAATGAATAAATTTCAATACCCATTTCAATAAGGTATACCTTTATTTTTTTTAATTCTATTGGATTAGAAATCTATAATTAATAAAGGCTCCTCCTAGAGTAGTGTCAAGATGTGTGGTCACCTAGAAGATTTCCCAGGGTGTGTGTTACTAATAAAAAATCACACTAAATAACATGGGTTACAGTATGGGAACATCCATTATTTTGATAGGAGACATTGATCGGTAATATACTATGTTATTCAAGGAAGGAAACTGAGGTATTATAGGAGACCCGTGCTATTATATGACCACCTTCATGGCCTATGGATGTCGGGTCATGACATTTCATAACTTGTGATAATAGGATATTAATAATAATTTGATAGAATTTAAGGATGTATGAACCAATTTCAATACTAGAGGACTGCCTAAGGCTTACATTGGTCAAAAGGCATTTCAATTACACATATAATGAAATGTTAAGGAATGGAAGTATAGCCAACATCCTTGAGAAGTTTCCACCCAGTAAAAACAACACATGGACTTCTTAATAAGTTTTTCTCTTCCCAACCATCACCCAATTGATAAAATTGATTTATAGATTGAAGAAAGTAAGTTTAAAGTATTTTTATGAGTTTTGGGATATATTTATGATGATTACATCATATTACCCATATCAAACTTTAGAAAACATACATTTTATGGTATTATTTTCCAAAATATTTCTAATAACATAAATTTTTAATATAAGGGACACTACTGGGAAGTAGTTTCTGTTGTGCTGTAAAATAAACCAATGTATTATATGAGACTTTTATGGTTTTATGACTATGTTCATGGTCTGAGGAGCTTGGGTCATGAAATTTCAATGATTTGTTGAAGATTATGAGATAATAATTTTCAATAATTTAGTTATGTGTGCAATAGATTTAATCCTATAGGATTCCATGGGGCTTATATTAGATTGAATTCCATTCCATTATATAAAGAATAATCATCCTATGAATGGTTGTATAACCTTCATCCTTGAGAAGCTTCCTCTTTGGTTGAACAGCATTTGTCATTCCTTAAAAATTTATTCCCCTCCTCAAGAAAAACCAATTGAAAAAATTTATTGATGGAATAAATTAAGAAATTTGAGAACTTGTAATGGCTCAGACCCTCATAGTCCATTACTTTTCCAAACTCTAAGGTTTGAGGCATCTTGAGGACCATCGGTGATTCATTGAGGAGTTTACCAAATTTCAGGTCAGACGAATGGTGGCACCGATGGGCATCTGTGCCAGGGCGACAGTGCCAGGGCGACGGTGCTTGGGCAATGGTTCCAGGGTGATGGTGCTAGGGTGTCGGTGACTCACCCATTGGTGAATCATTTCCAACATCTCCCAGACATTTTAGTTTTCCTTCAGTAACGCCTTTTTTGACGTAAAAGTGTTTTAATACACATTTCAAATTGATTTAAGTCCCATAAAAGATGTCTTAAATTCCCCAATAGTTGGGAGATCCTTGAATTACCAAAACAGGTGGCCTTTTCTTTGGATTCACACCCATTTTCGCATTTTATAGCCTTCCATGTTTCTCGGATTTTCCACGGAGATGTTTTTTCTCTGTTTACAGGAAATCTATCAACTCACAACCATCCATTGTTCTATCTTCATCATTTCCAATGTGAATTATTAAATCATAATTAATCCCAATGTTTGAAACCAATGATCTATACGGTGAATCCATGATTCAACTTCTTGATACATCGAAATGTCCTCTTTGATTTTAGGATCTAAGTACTTCTTAAGTCGAGATCCTCTCTTTCTTTCCTTTTTGTTTCTCTTCATGTGACTTGAGACTTCTTCCGAAGATGAATCATGTGCCTGTGCTGGAGCCCTTTCTGCTTAGCCTTGGAATTATTCATGCATTTCGTGCTTCCCCATTTCATGGCACTAGGGAAAAACATAGATCATTGATCATCCAGGAGGGGGGGGGGGGTTCCTTCATCTCTATTTACTGTGCATCATGTGGGATGGGTATGATGATGTTCCCTTGAGAGGTAGATGAATCCAACTTTAACAAAGATGATAAACAAACTTTTAAAGAATTAAGGGGTGGTAATGAGGATGATGATGTTGAATCTTTTAACATGGATTTTATGTTGTGAATTGTATGACTTGATGTCCACTGAAAATTGTCCGCATTTGTGGTCCTTTCTTGGGAACTAATGAATCTCTATTTTCTGGATAATCATGTGATTGAATGGCTATAACATGGAACCAGATTAATAAAATAAAATTGGTTGATTAAATTAATGCTCAATAAATAATAACCATTATGTGATCACCTTGGTTAACCAAATGGAAAGAAGGAACATAATGAACGGTTTTGGCTAAATCAGAAAACTCCATTGCTTTGTTCTGGTGATATGAATGGTGGTTCTATTTAATGCTTTGTGTGGTGATGTAGAGGGGAATAGAATCTATGGTTGGAAGGTTATTGGTTTCTGAATATGAGGACATGTGGAGCCAGTGGTAAATGTTCTAGACCCAGTATTTTGGGGCTTGGCCTAGTTCTAGTACATTGAGGGATCTCAAAAATCTCTTTTCATGTTATTACATAGGAACAAACCTAGAGTGAATGCTTAAATGTTTTCTTGGCTGTTTTTCTTCCATTTGTTGTTTTTACATACGGTTATTCCTATTAGTTTCTCGGTAGTGAAGGAATATTTAAATGGAATCATTTTAACATTATAATGAGAACTTGTACAATGGGGAACTATTTTCCAAAAAATGGGTTGTGCTCTAGTTGTGGCTATGTGTACTTGTTCATGTAGGAATAGTAGCATGAGTAGTTTTGTACGGTCTAGTTCTTGGTTTTGGGACCCTTATATTTGGATGAGTTGTTGATTACCTATATGTATAAAACATAGTTCGTCAATTTCTTATACACACCCCACCCATGCCGTGCACTTCATGTTGAACATCCCCATTTCATGGGGGAGGGTGTTTTTTCAACATTCCTATGAGTGGATGGTTATTATCTCATTTCTGCTCCCTCTACCAAGTTTCCCCAGACACTTCGGGCAAGCTGTGACAGCCTAAGGTTCATTATGGCCCAATACTCTTTGGGCAGGGTTTGTTGTGGTGGTTATCCCTGGTGTGTGGTTGTATAATTGTTTCCCATGTGCCTTAGGGATGAGGCCTAGGTGTCTTTGGGTGTGGCAGTGGTTGTTCTCACCCAAGTGTCTTCAGGCAAGGCAGTGGTTTTTGTGGACCTCGTGTCTGCGGGCGTGGTTATGTATGGTTGTGGTGGCCCATGTGTATGGGGTCGGGATAGACGTGCAGTTGGCATGACCCATGGGGTTGATTTTGGGGTGGTATTGGGGTTGTAATGAGAATTGTGGGGGAGGTTTGAAGTGTGGGATGTTCTAAATAACTAGTGGAAAAGTGGTACAGGGTACCGAAATATCATTGTGTTATTATCATTATTTTTCTTAACATGCATTATTTGGGGAGTGTTCTTTTGTGAGGCTGGGTGGATAGTTTTCCTTTCTAGGTGTTTGGGTTACCTTTATTTCTGATATGGAATTATAATATCTCCCCAATTTTGAATGAGAGTTTTTGGTTTTCATACTGAGTATAACTTTATATCACCCTACATATGTAAAACTGCTTTCAGGTTTCTAGAATGACATTGAGGATGGTGTCGAGCCTTACTAGCTTGGGCATTGGGACATTTTTGTTACTTCTTTTACTTTATTTTGGTACTTTTCTTCAATGTTTTCTTGTACTTTATATAAGATTATTTTGAACATGCCTATGGTAAGGGATTTTGGGATTTACTTTTATTTAAGTCGTGGGAGTTGTTTAGTATTTATCATCATATCTTTCAATATGATTAAATAAAAAGGGTAATTCCTTCCGTTTTACATGAGAATATATACCCTTGGTGCTAGTCACCACTCCTAGGCCTACTAAATGTGGGCCATGGGGGTCATTATCTCTCCTCTAACCTAAGGGAGGAAGGGCCTGATAGATTGATGTCCCTTCCCTCATCTTGGATGTGGCAGGTTGTGACCGAGTGGTATTAGAGGCTAATGGTTGAGAGATTGGATAGATTTCGGGGATACACATAGTGAGGATTTCATGGGATGATTGGGAAATGGGTCTAGGAAATCATTGTGTGTGAAATAGTCACAGGAAGACCGTCTAGGACATGGGATTTTAGGGGCCCCCATGATTCGATGTAAGGACTCTGGACCTACCTAATGACCATGAAAGGATACACTAATTGCAAGGTATATAACTTAGGAAGAGTAAATTCAACATAATGACTTCTTTTATTTTTGTGTCTTCAGTGTTTGGGAAATTTAAAATTAATAAAAAATTTGGTGAATTTTTTAAGAGGGACTTTTCTACACTAATCGGGCTTTCGAGTTTCTTATTAATTTTTAATATATGGATCATGGATGATTTCCATGAGTATTGTTATTAGTCGAGGCCCCACAGGTTAATCTGGTTGATCAGCAGAGGGCTTCTCAAGAGGATGAGGATGAGAAGTGGAAAAAAATGCTTCATGACTTCCAACAATAGGATCTAGGAAAGTACGAAGGCCGCTTCTCAGACATGGATACATAGAGCTTTCTTGAGGTGTTGGTGATTTCTTTCAGCACGATCTATGATCCAACAGAGTACTGGGTTCCCCTATCCATGAACTATATGTAGGGAGTGGTGCATCAGTGGTGGACGCTTTATGTCACAGAGAAGAAGGAAGATGAGGTTTTGTGGACCGACTTTGAGAAGGATTTACCAGAAGAATTCCCTTCTTCCATGATGAAGGCAGAAAATAGGAAAGAGATGTTCTCCCTACCTGAAGGAAGTATGTCAGTAAGGTACTTGGGGATCAAGGTCAAATATCTTCTTCATTTCACTTCAGACCTCTTCCTGGATGAGGATTCATAGGCAATATTCTTAGAGAAGGTGGTTTGACCTTCTCTTCAGTATGATGTTACTCCCTTCACTATACTGACATACATGGAGGTTTAGAAGAAGGTAGAAGTAGTAGAGAGGAGGAAAATGATAGTATGTGTTCCGTGAGAGGAGATTACGTTGATTTCTTCATAGGTAAATATCATTAGCTACAGGACTCTAGAATGAGGGCCTTCCAATATTCGACCGGCTGAGAGCCAGCTTCAGCAATCTCAGTTCAGACCTCCCAATCCTCTCATTTTCTCTACGAGCCTAGGACTGAGGTGATTTTACATTGGAATTCATGGTAACATTGAAAATCAATACCCAGTATAAGTGCAGTATAGTGGGGGTAGGAAGGATCAGCACCATCTTCTTGCCAGACCTTTTCAGTAGTAACATCAGGGGCAGTGAGCTCCTGCTCTACTGAGGGCGGATGGTTCTGGGGGAGGCCGACCTTAGGGCGCTCCTCAGGTACCTTGAATAGGGAATGGTGAGGGAGGTGTCCAATAATTTTGGGGATGATGTGATGGTTTTGGGAAGTTTCATGTCATATAGGTAGTAGTTCCAGTAGGGCCAGAGGTCATTCGAGGTACAATCACTTTGTTTAGTACTCTGGCTTTTTCCTTATGGAGATTCACACTACTTTTCTTCACCCAGTCTAGCCCTTTCCTTAGGTCTAGACATAGAGATACTTACCATGACCCTAGTGTTGATCATGATAGTTGGAGGTCATAAAATCCTATTTGATGTTTGTCGAGGATGATTACTGATATTGGGGTTGCATCAGTCCAGCAGGGATCTCTTTCCACTGCTAATGCGGTCCTACAAGGTCATCCAAGGATTTCACTGGCTATTTTCTATGCAAACTGTTATTGAATACATTCATAGGAGGTTCATGTTGTTAGATATGGGTGTCCAGTGTGTAGCTTTCATTAGCAAGTGGGGTTTCCAGGAGGGAATCCGGTGTGTGGAGCCCCTTCTTTCTTTGTTAGCCGAACTATCAATTATTTAGGAAGACTTAAAGATGGTGAATGTTTTGAGGATTATCAGTGAGTTCTTGGATGTCTTCCCTGAAGAGGTTGTGTCCCTACCCCCTCAACATGATGTTGAGTTTGGGATATACTTACAACCCAGTTCCCATCTAATTTCGATGGATCCCTATCAGATGACACCTTCTAAGTTGTGAGAGTTGTGGATTCAGGTTGATGACCAGATGAAGAAGGGTTTTATCTGACCAAGTGCATCACCTTGGGGTGATTCAGTATTGTTCAAAAATAAGGAATATGGTGTTGTCAGGATATGCATACACTACCGAAGATTGAATCAGGCAATGGTCAAGAATCATTACACCCTCCCAAGGATCGACAACCTTTTCGACCAATTGAAGGGATCATGTTGGTTCTCTAAGATTGACCTATGGTTTGCATATCACCAGTTGAGGGTGAATAAGGGTGAAATCAATAAGACTACTTTTAAATAATGATATGGGAAATTTGAGTTTGTGGTCATGTCGTTTGGCATTATTAACGCCCCAGCTCTGTTCATGGAGCTCATGAACTCTATTTTCTACGAGTATCTAGACTGGTTTGTAGTCGTGTTCATCAAAGACATCCTTATCTACTCAAGGTCAGAGGAGGATCACACCGAGAATCTATGTACTATTTTGGAGGTCCTCCTACACTTCCATCTCTTTTGAAAGTTGTCTAAGTGCACATTCTAGACACGAGTGGTGCATTTCCATGGACATGTGTTGTCCCAGTAGAGAATAGCCTTGGACCCATCGAAGGTCTAAGTAGTTGTTTCTTGGGAATCACCCAAGAATGTGGAAGCCTTTAGTAGTTTATTGGGAATCTATGGTTACTACCAATGGTTTGGACATTAATTCTATTGAGTTTTAGTGCTTTTGACATCTTCGACCAGAAAAGACCAGGCTTTCATATGGAGTAAGCAGTGCTAGGTAGCCTTCAGTTATCTGAAAGGGAAGCTGTTCAGTGACCCAGTGATGAGGTTTCTAGTTGAAGGGGTAACATATAAGGTGTTTTGTGATTCTAACAATCTTGTCTTGGGGTGTGTGATAATGCAGTAGTATGGGTGATCTCTTATGGGTATAGGAAGTTACATCATCACGAACGTAACTATGAAACCCATGATCTGGAACATGTAGCAGTTGTGCTGGCACTAAAATTATGGCAACATTATCACATCGGGGAATGCTTCTTGGTCTTCACATATCAAAAGAACTTGGGGTATATATTCCCCTAATGAAACCTGAACTTTCAGTAGTGGAGGTGGATGGTGTTTCCTCAGGACTACGACTTGTATTTCTTTTAAACCATGGAAAATGTGAACACGGTGGCTGATGAATTGACCAGGAAGTCATAGGAGGATGTGGTTCAAGGGTTAGAATATTCATGGAAGGAAATGGAGGAGTTGGATTCTTTACATCTAGACATGAGAGTGGAAGATGGTATAGGTTATCTGTTTCAGATGAATGTGTATTCCACCTTGGTACAACATATCAAGGAGTCATAGTGGGGAGACTCAAAGGCTGAATTGATGCATGATCGTTTTAGCTACGGTGATGCTCCAGAAGGATGGTCGTAGGATTGTAAAAATTAGACAATTTTCCATGGGATGTTGTGTGCCCCAAAGATGAGGTGTGAGGGAGTTCTCTATGATTTTCATAGATCATTCCTAGTGGTACAAATAGAAGTATCTACATGTACTGGTTCTTTAGAGGTTAGTTTTGGTGGCCCGTAGTGAAGTGGGTAGTGGTGGACTTTGTGGAAAAGTGCCTTGTGGGTCAGTAGGTGAAGACTGGACATTGTGTTCCCAACGGCCTATTATAGCCCTTAGACATTCTGAAGTGGATGTGTTATGATGTCTTGATGTATTTCATCATATGACATCCTAGAGCTGAGGGTCTCTATGATTACATTTGGGTAGTGGTGGACCATTTGGAGAAATCAGCTCACTTCTTTGCGGTTAAGGAGTCGAGCGCAGTGGATTCCTTAACACAGAAGTACATGGGTGAAGTTGTGCGGCTACATGGAGTTCCCATAACCATAATTTTGGATTGAGATACATGAATTAATTCATTTGTATATAAGGGATTATAGCATTCTTTTTTCACCAATCTATGCCTTAGTACTGCTTTCTACCCTCACACAGATGGGTAGACAGAAGGGACCATTGAGATGTTGGAGGATATGTTGCGAGCGGGTGTTCTGGACTTTGACGGAGCATGGGTACAAAACTTTAATTTGGTAGATTCTTCTTACAATAATATCTATCACTTTACCATTGGCAAGGAACCATTTGAATCCCCTGTATGGAATACCATGTCGTTCACCCGTGTGTTGGAATGAGGTTGGGTAGGAAGGTGTTCTGGGCCAAGAGGTGGTGCAGAGCATGACAGAGATGGTTCGGATTGTGCATGAGAGGATGAAGGTGTCTAAGACTAAAATAATCCGTATGTCGATTAGAGGAGGATAGCCTTGGAGTTCATGGATGGAGACCAAATATTCTTAAAGGTGTCCCCTCGGCGTGGATACTGGAGGTTTGGTAGTGGGAGAAAGATTTTTCCTAGGTTTATCGGACCCTTCGAGGTGTTCGGATGAGTTGGCGAGGTGGCATATCTGCTGGATTTACCACCACTGCTGGATAGGATCCACAATGTCTTTTATTTATCCCAGATCCCTCATTATCTATACAATGACTCCCACTTCCTTGACTAGGGAGAGTTGGATATTGAGGATGATGTGATGTTCTTGGAGCGACCATTGAGATTAGAGGATCCTAAGGGGAATGTTTTTCAAGGATGGACCATTACCTTGGTTCGTGTGTTGTGGAGTCATGGTGTCCTTGATTGGAGTACCTAGGAATGGGAGGCATAGATATGTTCCCAGTACCTAGAGCTGTTATGAGTCTCGTTTGTTTGGTTTCTTTGTGCCTTTCTTGTGATGTAACGATTGTCCTTATTTCTTATGAGATGATTTGTTTCCTTTGTACTCTGAATGTGTGTGAAAAGTCTTTAATATTAAATGGGGGACCATATACCTAATCAAGATTCATTAAGGTGGACTCAATTAAACTCATGTGCGTGAGTCAGTGTCGCCCAATGTGGATAATATCTTGACATGGAAAAAGGGACTCCCTAATCCATATGTATTGATGGTGTGACCATTATTTGTTTGTGTGCTATCTAAGGATAGAATAGTAGTAGTGTTTCCACAGTTGTTCTAGAGATATATGAGAGTGGTGTTCCTAGGTGTGAGGGTTTCCCTCCAGTTTTCATCACAGAGTGGTTTACTCCTGAGAGGTATCTTACAAGGTCATAGTTCGAACCCCCCTCTTTTCATCAGGTTTAATCTTAAATCCTCGAGGGTAAGAATATTTTGATAGGTATCTGATGTAACGGGCCAGACTCTCTTAGTCCATTACATTGCCAAATTATGATGTTCTAGGCATCCTGGGGACCATCAGTTACTCATTGAGGAGTCTTCCAATTTTTACGTTGGATGAATAGTGGAGCTGATGGGCATAAGTTTCAGGGCGATGGTGCTAAGGCGACGGTGCCAGGGCAATAGTGCCAGGGTGACAGTGCCAGGCTGATGGGCCTAGAGAGACGGTTCCAGGGTGACAGTTACAGGGAAACGATTCTAGGGCGATGGTTCCAGGGTGTCAGTGACTCACCCATCGGTGTGTCATTTCCATATTCTCCTGGACTTTTCTGTTTTGCTCCAGTAAAACCTATTTTTACATAAAATTGTTTTAATACCACATTCAAAGTGATATAAGGACCATAAAATATGTTTTAAGTCCCCTAAGAGTCGAGAAACCATTGAATTACCAAAACATGTGGCATTTTCATCGGTGTCACACCCTATGTCATGTTTTGCAGCCTCTCATGTTTTCATGTTTCACCTATGTTATTTGTTTTTCTCCATTTAGTGAAAATATATCAAATCATATCCATCTGTTGGTTTAACTCCACTATTTCCAAGGGAAATTATTAAATCCCAATAATAAAAATGTGTGAAACCGTCATGCCACATGGTCAAGCCACGATCTAACATTTATGTACTTTGAAATTGCCTCCCCGATTTTAGGATTTTGGCCTATTATTAAGACATGATCCTCTCTTCCTTTCCCTTTCATTTCTCTTAGTGCGGCATGATATGTCCTCCAGAGAAGAATCGTGCACCCGTGCTGGCGCCCTTTCTGCTCAACCTTGGAATTCTTCATGTATGTCACGCTTCCCCAGTTCTTGGAACAATGGGAAAACATCGATCCTTGATCACCCAGGTAGGGGTATTTTTCCTTCATCACCCTTTATTGTGCATCAAACGGGGTGGGTATGATGATGTTCTTTTGAAACATAGATGAGACCAACTTTAAAAAATATGATAAACTAACTTTTAAAGAATGATGGGGTTGTAATGGTGATGATTTTGTTGTATATATTACCATATTTTTTATGTTGTGAATTGTATGGGCTTATGTCCAATGAAAATTGTGTTCATTTTTTGTCATTTCTTACGCACTAAGGAAGATATGTTTTCATGATAATCATGTGATTGAGTGGTTGTAACATGGAAACTGATTAATCACCTAAAAATTGTAGATTAAATGGAGTCCTGATAAATATGAACCCTTGTGTGATCACCTCAGTTGAAAAAATGGAAAGAATGAACATAATTATCGGTGTCGGATAAATCTAAAAACTCATGCTTTTTGTTCTCGGGATATGCATAGTAGTTCTATTTAATGCTTTGTGGGGTGACATAGTGGGGAATGGAATATCTAGTTGGGTGGTTATTGGTTTTTGAATTTGAGGATTTGTGGATCCATTGGTAAATGTTATGGACTCAGTATGTTGGGTCTTGGTTTTGTTCTAGTAATTCTAGGGATCACATGGATCTCTTTTGATGTTGTTAAATTACAAGCGAATCGGGAGTGAATGCTTAAACATTTTCTTGGATTTTTTCTTCCAGTTGGTTTTTTTGGATTATGGTAATTCCTATTAGTTTCCCAGTAGTGAGGGAATATTTAAATGAAATTTTTCTTACATGATAATGATAACTTGTACAATGTGGATCTTTTTTCCAGCAATGGGTTGTGCTCTAGTTGTGTTTGTTGTGTCTAGTGTATGTAGGGATAGAATCAAGAGTAGTTGTGTATGAGCTGTTTGTTGGTTTTAGGACCCTTAGGTTGGGTTGAGTTCTTGATTACGAATATGTATAAAATTTAGTTCTTTTGTTTCTTATACATACCCCACCCATGTTGTTCGCTTCATGACGAACACCCCCATTTCATTGGCGAGGGTGTTTTCCCCAACATTCCTATGAGTGGTTAGTTATTAGATCATTTCTGCTCCCTCTCCTATGTATCCCAAGACTCTTCATGCATGCTGTGATGGCTTAAGGTTCATTATGGACCATGACTCTTCATGAAGGGTGTGTTGTGGTGGTTGGACCAAGTGTGTGTAGGTAGGATTGTTTCCAAATTTTCTTCAGAATGAGTCTCATGTGTCTTTCGGATTGGTAGTGGTTGTTTGGCTCAGGAGTCTTGGGGCGTGGAAGTGGTTGTTTTGGCCTAGGTTTCTGCGGGTGTGGTTATGGGTGGTTGTGGTGGACCAGGTGTTTGCTAGTGGGATAGACGTACGGTTGGGATATCCCATGGGGTTGTTGGGGTGGAAGTGGGACTACTGTGGGATTTTCTGTGGAGGTTAGATACGTAGGAAGTTCTGAATAACTAGTGGGAAATCAGTGTGGCGTAACCAAATATCGATGTGCTATTACTATTATTTTAACTAACTTGTATTATTTGGGGAGTGTTCCATGGTGATTGTGGGTGGATAGTTTCCCATTCTTGGTGTTTTGGTTACCTATATTTCACATAGGAAATTAGAATGTATCCACACTTGTGCACGAGAGTTTTTGGTTTCCTTATAGAGTATACTTGTATACTCACCCTACATATATAAAACTACTTTCAAGTTTCCAACAGGACGTTGAGGACCGTGCCAGACCTTACTAGCTCGGGTGTTAGGATAGTTGTCATTGATGCTTTTCCTTTATTTTGGTACATTCTTTCAGAGTTTTCTTGTAGTTTGTATTAGTTTATTTTGGACATACATATGAGAATAGATTTTGGGATTTACTGTTATTACTTTCTTGAGAGTTGTTTGGGATTTACAGTATTATATCCCAATATTATTAATTAAAAAGTTTAATTCCTTTCATTTTATTTGAGATTCTATACCCCTGGTTCTAATCACCACTCAAGTTCCTATTAAATGCAGGACTCGGGGGTTATTATCTCTCCTTCAACTTGAGTAAGGAAGGGAATTACAGTTTTATGTCCCTTCCCTCATCCTGGAGAAGGCGGATCGTGATAGAACATTATATGAGTGTTGGGATATATTTTGGAGGGTAACATAATTCTTCCTATATAAACCCTTAAGAGACCATAAATTGATTGTATTATTTTACTAAGGATAACTGGACAATGATAAAATCTATTTCATGATTTATTATGTGGAGTTTTAATTCAAAATTCTAGTACAAAATCAATATATCTAATAGAGAGGATCCCAAAGAAAATCAATAAAATTTGATTCATGGTTAACAACTAGAGAAGAATGTGTTTTAAACTTTTCTAGCACTCCATTACTTGATTCTCAAATTGAATAACGAACCTCTCATTTAAGACAGTTAGAACTAAATAAGGTATAAAAAGAATCACCATCAACACACCTTATGTTCTCTTGATGTGTCACTATATAGAGCATTTTACTGATGTTTATATAAAATAGAGTTTTGATTTCATGTACCAGAGGCAGTTCCAAAAGGCAACCAATATCCAAGTATTTATTGAGTATTATACATTTCAATATGAATCTTGAAACAAACCTCAATTTTAGATTTCCAATAGTCTTTTCTATATCCTTTCTATCCACCACAACTCAAAAAGAACAACTCTCATCATTCTATAATAAACCAAAAAGATAAGGAAAAACCTGATAAGTTAGATTTTATACTCTTAAAACCAAAAAAACCTTCTTCCAACTCTCCTTTATTAAATCTACATGATTTGAATGATTGGTTTTTAAATATTATTTTCACTCTGAATAACATTTTAAATTAATGTTTAGGTAATCTCACTTCCAAATAAATTTGTATCTATAAAGGAAATCTTATTTATATCCCCTTATCAAGTGTAAAATAGGTGAAATAATTTAATCAAAATATAATGAAAACCAAATACGGTTGAAGAAACCTTGAATTGGAAGAAACATCCACTATGGAATAATTAGTAGATCTACCATTAAAGTTACAACCAGTGATAACGGACAAGGGAAAATCCAACATAGAAGATGTAATCCTCTCCCAACTCACCTCCCTATAATATTAAACTCACTCAAGAATAATTTTAATGAAACCTGAAAATAATAAATGATCAAAAAAATTTGACAATTTAGAACTCTATATCCCAATGTTGGATTTCATCCACTAAATTCCAATTGGGAAATGTTTATCAAGGATATGTGAACCAAGAAGAAAATTTTACAAGGGGTAAAAAGTTGAATTTAGGTAGAAATTGTTTTTTCTAATAACCCCACAACTACCTTGGAACAATCAAGACCCATTTACATTATCTATCAATTTCACTATAAGAGAGATTACTTTTAAAAATTCACTATTTGATTTGGGAGATTTAAATATTTTTTTGGCATACTAAGTATATTCTTTCCTACATATAAGAGAAATCAATCAAACTAGGGTGACTATAATTGGACAACCAAACATCATTCTACCCAATAATATTATTGGAAAATGTAATAATAAGATTGAAAATCCTATTTTCCATCTATTATTTACATCATAAACAAGGAAGAAGATAATGTTTTAGCCAATTACACTATTATTTTTTGTAAGGACATTTCTTAATTCTACTAAAACTATAATTAACGTCCATGAGGGAACATTTTTAATAGATATTATAAAAGAAAATATAAATTTTATTATATTATAATAAATGAAATATCCTTAAGATGATCAATATACTTTTACACTATCTCACTATGAAACTATTTAATGTTATATGTAATATATGGAAATTTATGGTGAAATAATACCAATAGGATAATATAGAACGTTATTTGATCATAATCAAAACACAATTTTTTTAAATAAATTAAATCCATAAATATATTCTTATAGTGACCATTTTTAGGAGATAAGTGAATAATATTTGGATTAGTAACTAATTCTACATTTTACATATCTTCATTATATATTTAGGTTACAAGAATGTGAATCACCTAGTTGAAAACATATTTATATCACCGCCTTCTCAAGAACTGATGTATCTATATTATATTTTGAAATATATTTTTCTTAATGAAAATGAAAAATATCCTGTTACAATTTTAAATAGTATGGATGCCAATAAATAAAAAAAATTCTTAAGATTCTAAATAATATTAGGAAAATAGAGGTGGTTATTAAGAGAAATCCTAGAAATGTGTTCCTTTTATTTTGTGATGTAGATTATCCTATTGAATTATTCAAAACATATGGGGCAGATTGAAAGAAGAGTCAATATTTCCCTTATAGATATTGGAAATAGGAAATTTGAAGAATATTAATATTTGTAATCATATACCCTATTTCATATTCACATTGGTTGATACCCATGAAAATATTCACCAAAAATACTTGATTCACCACTGTGAAAATTGAAAACAATGATCAAGTGTCTATTAGGATTTAGAATAGCTGGATGGATTGTTATAATTATTGAATTTTGAACCATGGGACTTAAAAATAAACCTCCTAAAAACTTTTTTAGAAAAAATGTTAGAGATAATAGATATTAAATGTCTTTAATTTTTATATTATATATTTTTTGGTAATTTTTAGGATCACATAGCTTCTATATGACAAAAAAAAATTCACCTATCCCTTTGGTATTATTCATATCAAAAATATGAATTTTATATTATGAAAGTAACTGCATTATTTTTAGCATTTTATGTCATGAAACATTTCAAATTTTATTGAAAGGAAAATAGAGGCATTTCCCAATGACTTTAAAATGTATTGGAAAGATTTTTAATTTTCCTTGACATTATGGGAAAAATTTAATGAAATGTAATGAAAATAATTTGGTTCTAAAAATTGAAATTTTTTAATTCATAGTGGGGTTAGGAAAAGTCCTAATAAATGTTATCTATTTGGAGGGAATTAGAATATATTATTCTAAGGAAAACATCATTTTAACAAAGCCCTTCCATACCATTGCAATGAATATTAGGTCATCTTATATAGATGTAAGATTTTTAAAAATATTTATTAAAGATATTGGAATAATTTATTTTCATTTAAATAACCTTATTAAGAAGGACATAGATTTTTTATATGACTAATCATGTACCAAATTATTTATAATCTCAAGGAAATCTACACTACATCCCATGTAATCTTTCCACCAGCCTAAGATCTACCCTTTTACATGTTGTATGATGCCTCCAACTTGGTAGTGGGAGTATTATATTATTATACGTTCAATGGGAATTAACATGTGAAATTTTATGCTTCGAAAACTCTATACATGGATAAAGTCAATCACAAAGAAATATATAATGACTTGTTGGATATTTTTGTTACATTAGATAAATTTCCCTTATATTTTTTATAATGAAAATCACAAATTTTTTTGAACATATAAATATTAGATATTTGGTAAAGGAATCCAATGAAAATCAATGATTAGTGAGATAGATTTTACTTCAATATGAATTAATCTTAGAAATAACGGATAAGAAGAAATATGAGAATTTAGGGGCATACCAAATCAATAGATTAACACATAATTTTTGAGGTTAAAAACTTGATAAAAACATCACTAAATGATTCCCACCCTGTTGAGAAGATATAAAATTGAACTAAGGTACCCTTTTCTGCTATAATTGTGACATTATTGGTCACATAAAAGGTATATTCCTCTTTTTATAAGAATAAAACCCATAAATAAAACTTCGTAAAGAAATATTATATATGGGTGGAACCATATCTCTGTAAAATTTATTGTGGTTATGTAACTAGAATATGTGTACCAGAGGATGTGGTAAACCTTTTTACTCTAAATTTTGAATAAGATTATATATAGAGGTAACTATGGACTTCAAAGACTGTTTATAAAGGTTTAATAAGCATTTTTTTAGGACACAAATTTTTCTAGACTCATAAGAATTTTTCAAAACATTTCAGCACTTTTAGTTTATTGGATGGATTATTAAAAGAATATAAATTTCATAAAAACAGTTTATTTTATGTGAAATAATTTATGCATAGTGATTATTTTTTTTAGGGCCATTGGTTCTTTCATATGTATTTTCATAAACATAATTACTAGTTAACTATGTCCCTAAATGTATTTAATCGAAATAAATTACAAATGGTGATTCCAATATTGCAACAAAATTTATAAGATCAAATATTTTTGATTGGATGGGAATTTATAGATAAAACATTAGTGATGAAGGAATATAAATATGAAATAAGATCATGGAATCCCTCATAAAATGATATGGAGTACAAAAAACACCGCAAATTCCCACCATCGATTAAAAAATAAGTAGGCTAAGGTTTATAATATAGAAATGAACAAAATTCTTGAAGGAAAAGTGAATCCTAATCATTAAATTAGTGTATTAAATCAGATTATCCACTATAGTAATATACGACTACTATCAAAAAACCCTATATATGTCTTATTACAGAACATTTTTTGGAAAACATTATCACATTCCTATTCAGTTGCATCAGAAATACACCAGGGATGTGGAGAGGGTATACCTATAATTACTCAAGGGTGGAGAGTATAAAAATCTCTTTAGAACATAAGTACAATTTCATATAGCATAGGCATATGAAAATCCCCTATTATTAATGAAAAATATAAATTTTCCTGTAATAAATGTTTAGGAAGGTGACATAAAAAATGTAGTCAAATTCTTGTTATTATCATCAAGAATAAATATAATTCATGGGGATCTCCATTATAAATTGATTGAACTATTTATATTTACCAATGTAATTATATTTGGTGATTTCATGATCAAGGGAGATGAATTATGGGATAATTTAATGGTGAATAGATTGTAACTAAATAATTTTCCAAAAAAATTAAAGGAACCAATGTATGATCCAAAAATCATCCCTACTACTTATCAATATTGAATTATATATTATATCAATCCTTTAAACTAGTATAGAAACATAATCTTTATGTATTTTATTATTTGAAACATATAAAATGTAATTTATCATTATTGGTGTCTAAAAAAGTGTGGGGGATGGCAAAAGTATCTTTTGTTGTAAATTGGTTTTCTAAGAACTATGTTGAATTTCAAAATCCAATATTGTATTATATTTTTGATTTTTTTTTGTTTTTAGGTAAAGAAATTTATTTTCAAAGTTTTTGATCATGAAAAAAATTATATGATAGTTTTTAAGAAATTTCATCAATATTGAAATTTTTTAAATTAAATGATTTTGGACATATTTTGTACACTAATTTTATATATTTGAACTTAGTTTAGTAAATTATAAATAAATTCAAAAATAATAAAACGATGTTCGAAATTTTTCAAATAAATTACCCTGGATACATTTAATCCATTTTTTTATTTTCATCATTATAATCATTTACTTAAGAGTCTGGGTATTATAAAAAAACAATTACTTCAGTTGATTCTAATTGAATCCATATGATTCAACTGTGCAATATTTATGATAAAGTTCATCATTCAATGAAAACACGTTCATTTAATTATGACCTATATTGGTTAACTGGAACATTTAACCCTTATTAACACTAATAAATCATATAATATATATTAGGAAATCCATGATACAAGAAAAATCCATTGATACCTACCCATCAATAATTTTCATTCATACATATATTTTTAAAAAGTATGGGGAAGGGGGTGTTTCATGTGAATTTTATGGAAGATACTATTGTTTAAGGGTTGATTAATAAGGAACCTTTATTTTCTCTATGTAGTCGATTAAAGGTCCATAATTAATCATTGATTTTCAAATAATTCCCTATTTATCAGTAAAAATATGTTTTGTACATCTAGGAAAAAGGAAAAAAAGGGAAATTTTTGATACAAAATAGAGAATAAAAAATTAAAGGATAAAAGTGGAATTGTGTTCATTGTTATTCAGTATTTTGGTTTGAAACACACAAAATGGAACAATATCGAGAGAATGATGTAATTCATACATCATGTGAGTGGTTGAGTGAGTTACATTCATTTTTTTGAACTTTTTGAATTTTATGATTCATTTTATGTAAGAGATAAAACACCACTTCTGACAATGACTTCTAAACATCAAATAATTCCAACCCTTGTACCTTATAATAAATCATAGGATTTTTTCCTGATTGTAAAACTGTATCCTGATGGTCTAGAACATAAGATATTGGAATGATTATTTTATTATCACATGATCTTTTGGAATGATTTTAACTCTACTTTCATATGATCATATAGTGAAGAGGGAAAATTGGTATGTCATGTGGTGAATTTGCATTTAATTAAAGGATTAAAATTTGAGTGAAAGGAAATTGGTAGTTAGTTTAATTTAGATAGGATGCATGATATTTTTCATTGAGGCAAATTTTTTAATTTTCCTTCTTTATTGGTTTTTATGTTTTTAATTAAGAAGGATAATAGTTGTGTTAATTTAAATTATTTCATTTTGTGTGAGTGAAATAATATAAGTCTTGGGGAGTGATGAGACACAATATTTTCAAAAATATTATGCTTTATTCATAAAAATTATCATTCCATTAATTTGAATAAAAGGAAAAAATAAATTTTTAGAAATTAGTGAATCTTAAATTTAGTTGTTTAATGTCTCAAATAATTTTTTTAAAGCCTTAATAATTTTTTATTATAATTAGAACAAAATTTATACTGATTAAATGGTTTTTGTTGTCTCAGTTCTAAATTATGTGAAGGGTTATTGTGTAAATATGTATTTTCATCATGTGAATTTCTTTATGAGTGGTATAACCTATATAAATTTTAATCTACTGAGTTAATGACTTTGTATAGACAAAATATGGTTGACGTGTGATCCACCAATAAAGTTAGTTATATGTGTATGGATTTTATTGGGGGCTTTGTATGGGTTTTCTAAATAATAATACATTTTTAAATATCTCATGTGGATTTTTTTACTCTATATTTATGAAATTGAAAGATTTTCTGACATCCGAATCCTATAGGAAATCCATTGTTTCAAAATTCGGTATGCCCAAAAACATTACTTCTAAGATATCCCATATGAAATTGATGTAGGTAATGTCTAACTTTTCGTATATATGACTTATTAAGAACTGTTAAATTATTCAAGTTTCAAAATATGATCTAAATACAAAGAATATTACATGATATAATGGGAAATTTTGAATCTCATGGATTAAAATATTAAAATCACAATTTAATTGGAATTAAAATAAATTAAAATTTTCATTTATTTATTCTATAAAACTGACCATTAATGGTCCTGATATCTCACTCAGAAATCATCGATGGAGATAAATAAGTATGATATCATGATAAGGTACTTTAATTATTTCAATGTTTGAGGGAATCCTTGCTAAAAGAATATAGACCCTCAGCCTCTACATGTTTAACAAATTGGAAAGATGATATTTGACTATTAATATTTAGGATGATATCAGAGAAATAGGAATTTTTCAAGGAAAAAAGATGAATTAATTCTTCTAAAATGGAAGAAAAAGCTACTAATACATGAAATAAAATCTTGATCATTTTTTTAATATGATAAGTTCTTATTTAAGTAATGTGTTTCCATTGATTGGTTGAATTTTTTATTGCTTGTGATGTAATTTTCTTTTTTTATTTTATTGAAATATATCTTCTGATGGCACACTAGAACCTTAGTAGTAAATACAAGGTGAACTTCCCCCACACCTAATTAATTATTTTTGTTCTTCAATGTTATTTTTCATTTACATAATTTATCTATATGTTCTTAATTTCCTTATTCAATAGGATATTTCAATAATTATTCACATTTAAATTCATTTTCCTTTATACACCAGTTTATATGCATAATACACCTGGAACATCTTCAGTGCAATGAAATATAGGTAAGTGGTTCTATTTAATAGTTAATAGAGATATATAATCTCTTTGAAAATAAAGGATATAATTTTTTGTAGTTATTTGATTTATCTATTCAGTATGAAACTACTAGGTGCGGGTCATTATATGAGGATTCATTTAATTAGAGTTAGAATAGTAGTTTAGTAAATTTTATTAATTATTTAATTGGTATGTGAGGGGTAATTCATATTTTTATACATCTAATTTTAAAACTATAATTAAAACAATATATTTCAAATACTCAAATATATTTGATTACTATTTTGAGTACATGTTTAACCCACATGACATATTAAAAACACACCAATAACAACATCTTCTAAAAAGATAACCTAATTACAATATTATCTAAATTTTATTGGGTTAATATATTTTGTTTTTTTAATAGTCCTATTAGTGGATCTTAATTAATATCCATTTTCCAAACAAATTGTATTAGATAAATATTTTATTTTAAAATTATTAGGCCTGAGGGAGGGTGTTTTATATCTCATCTTTGTAGCATAATTCTATTATTTTCCTTATGGGAGTATTTTCAATTAGAATTTCTTGATCACTCTAACATATACTATAATATAGCGAGCAGTCATTATTTTTTTGTGAAAGATTGTTGGTTGATGTTATAGTCTAGTTTGATAAGTTCAACAGTATAGATTTTCAGTTCAGTAGAATACAGATACAGTATTTTTTTATGTGGAAAGAACTATAATATACCATTTATGTGTACAAGGAATGATGTGATAAAGATGTAAGTATAAGAATTTTATGAAAATAAATCATTGGGTTTGATATGGATTCCATTTCTATTGAATTCAGCTTATAATATCCAAGAATTGAAAACCCCATTGGAACTTATCCTATCCCTCAAATGAATATAGGATAATCTAAATACCATGTATATGCTTTTCAATTAGTAGAGTTTGTTTATCATGAATATATAATGGTAAAATTATGGAAATAATATCAATGAATTCAAAAATATAAGTATTAATTTTAGTTACTGATGTTTTGGTTTGGATATTGGGAGTGGGTGGTGTCTTTTCAACCCTCCTTAGTTCATGGGTTTCGATTGTTACAATGGTGAGTAATTCAACTAGTAAGACTAATCATATATTTTATAATGTTTGTAACATTATCTTGAATGAGTAACTTCATTATATTGAGATCCATGAATATTTTTCTAATTTTTCTAATGTCGAAGGAAGTGGGTCTTCTAAAACAGGAAAATATTAGAGAATAATTAAAGAAATGAGAAGTTAGAGTAGGAGTACATCAGTGAAATATAATGACCCACATAATTATTAATTTCATTTCATTATTTACTACATAAGGATACAAATAATACCATCATGAAATATTGAGATATTGAGTGTATTTGGGTAATTAGATAAATATCATAATAACATAAAATAGGGATACAACAATATTATTTCAAAACTCTATAACATATGATTATCTTCCATTGATCATATATTACTGTATGAGATGACCTAGGGATGTACATATAAAATGAGTGATCTATAAATTCTTGTAATGGAATAAACAATGAATAACATGGTGAATGTAATAAATGAGATCCAAGAGGTGTATTAGGCTGATGTAAATTGGTGTGAATCATAAACATGTACATCTAAGTGTGATATAAGATGATAATACCAAGGTGAATAATAATTTGGAAACACCGTAGAAAATTAAATCATAAGAATTATTCAACTAAAAACCCCAAGGAATAATAACATAGTGTGAATAGGGTAAACAAAAAATAACAACACTTGTAATATCAATAGATATAAATATTATATGATGCATTGGAGGGATATATAATTCTTGTCCCACTCATCACAATCATACCATGTATATTATTTTTTGACATATAGATCATAAAATGTATGTACATATTTCATCAATTTTGATCCTATTTTTATGGAATGTGGTATTAATACATTTAGATCCCTAATAAATAAAGGATAGGTAAAACTGTGTAGATTCCCTTGAGAGGAAATAGGTATAGGTATTCACCATATAATATTTTCTCATGGAAAATCATGGAATAATTTTAGAAACATAACAAGTGTACATTAAGATTAATGGATTTTGTTAATGATAGTGAAATCTAGTCTCTAATTACTTTAGAATAATAACCTTAGTATAGGTATGTGTAAAGAAACCTTAAAACATGAAAAAATGTAAATAGGAAGGTTTAGTAAAAAAATACATGATTACAAAGAAATAGGTGTCAATCCATTACCTTGAGATGGTGATTTTAAAATCTTAAAAGTAGCTTCTTAATAGCTCGAGAATTATTTAGGATGTATTTATATAAGACTATGGATAAGAAATTCATGCTCAATGTGGATTGATATTGAATATTTTGGTAGGTATTTATAGAAAAAGATAGGGGGATTCTATATATATTTCTAATGAATGGTTTTTGACTCTGAGTGATAAAATATTCCAAACCACAAACCATCTAGTAGTTTTTTCACATAGTTTCATCAAAATAGGAGTGGAATTAATTATTTTATTAGTCTTACATCTAAACTCGTTCAAATAATACCATTAGTTATGTAAGTGATCCATGTTCATGGAAACTTTATATAAAATCTAATGAATATAATATATGTTTTTGAATATTCATTATAAGTTTTTAAAATTAATAAAAAAAATCAAAATTGATTTATATTAAAGAGGAAATTTATTTTTTGTCCTTGATTACCATAAAACTCTTTGTTAAATAATTTTGGGGGTACTATGATGTCATAATACATACCATATATTTAAAATGTATCTAATTATTTCCTATAAATTTAATTATCATGGAAAATATTGAAAAGTCCACCATTGGATAATTAAAAATTCTCATTAAAAAAATAATATTTATTTTAAAAAATAATTTATTAAATATATGAATTTACTCTTTCAAATTAAAATCCATATTTAACTACAAATTACTAGTTTTAATACACTATCTTCTCTTTCATTATTATATAAATTTCATTGAAATTGAATTAATAAAATATTAATTCATATTTCAATAAATATTATTTAAATAAAATATATAACAAAAATAAAATTTTTTAAGAAAATTCATGAATTTAAAAAAAATTGTATTAATTGAAATTATACATTTCTCTAAAATACAATATCCCATTCTTTGTGTCAATATATATTTTTTATCAAACATATTATAAAATTATGTATATATATAATGTAATAATGAAATGGTATAAATAAAATAATTATCGTATTATAAATAAAACATTAAAATTCAAACTACTAGTGTCTAGATACATAACCACTTATTACAACATTGTGCACCCAATGTGTATGGTTTATAATGGAGGATCATTATTGTGGTGTTTCATGGAACATGTTTTGGGCCATGATCTTGAAAATATTGAATATAACCTATAAATGATTTCACTTCAATTTTAGTTTTTTAATATCACTATATGATTTGTCATGGTAAAATCTCTATAATTTCACCTCCCTTGGAATCTTCGATAAATGCTCTTCATATGGTATGATCCTACTAGTTGATATCATTTATTCTTCCTTATATCTCAATAGGAATTTATAAAAACCCTAATTATATACTAATCTTAATGATCATTGTAGAATGGATAAAATTAAAATGTATTTAGGATTAATGGTAATTCCAAAATCTTAATTAAGGATACATTTTATAATGTTTCAAAATAACATATGAATTTTTAAAAAAATTCCCATAAAAAATTAGTTAATAAAAAATTCATTTTTTGATAATGGAATTTAGTATATAATATTTTCTGGTATTACATTCTTCGCATATCAAAAATTTCACACTTGAAATTTTTATTTCATACCCAGAAACATACGAGTGTAATTATGTTTCATAGTCTCTTCTAGTTCCTATGTTTCCTCCTTAAATTTATAATTTTCCCATAATACATTGACCAGGTGGCTTGTATTATTTCATACAAAACTGTCTATACATTCTATAAACTTCACCACCTTCTACTTGTATAGAATATGATTCTCCAAAGGTATCACATATGTATTCTGTAATGTTAATAATTTGGTATATACTTCTTTAATATACATCAATGTGACACATCATGTACATGAGATAGATTAGGAGGGAGTTCTAGTTGATAATTCATAGATATGATATGATCCTATAACTCAAAGGGGATGGAATATCTAGAACTGAGCTTTAACTTCTTTTCAAACCATACTACTTTCATCAATAATGATATATGAATGAACACTTTATCTCTAATCATAATCTATAGGTCTATTTGATGATTTTCAAAGTAGATTTTCCATTATCCTTTCATAGATCTCATATGATTCTATGTTTTTTAACGTTTACTAAAATTTGGAGATAATATCCGGTCTCATCACCTTCCTCTCTATAACTTCATAACAAAATGTTGGAGTCTAACACCTCTAGATATACAAATCCTCAAAAGTTTCTATTTGAATGATATAATGAAAACTATTTTTGTATGAGAACTCTACTTGCGGAAGGAATTGATCCAAACATCCTTCGGAGTGCATTGAACATGATCACAATATATCCTCTAGATTTTTAATTCCACTTTGTAGTAAGAATCTTTTTTAAGCAGATAAATAGTACTAAAATTCAACTCTATATCCATAAAATTATAATGGAATCTCAAGAATCTCTAGGTAAACATCACATATCAATCAGATGAAATTGATATTATCACTCCATGATGTATTACACCATATCTTATATATATCATGGGGATTTTTTTTGAATATATTAGTCTTCCTTGATTGAAGTTAAATACACAAAACCTGTAAGGAAGTCAAATACCACCCAAATGGTCTTATTTCCATTAGATGTATTATGTTGTCCTATAATGTAATACATAGTTATGTTTTCCCTTTTCCATAGTGGTATATGAAAATGGTTGCATCATAACCCTATACTTTTTTCCTTCATCTATGACTTGTTGGGTTACCATGAATCGAGATAAAAATTCCACAATCTCTCTCTTAATGTTATCCCACAAGGTGTTTTTCTTCCAATATTTATATATCCTAGTGGTTCCTAGATAAATAGAGGAGGGTGATCTATGTGAATAAAGGAGAGGATCCCACATCAAATCTATTTTTTTGGTATAAATAATTGTGTTCCAAACCTTATATGGATATAATTATAAATGTTAATCTTCATAACATTTTTTTACCTTTTTTGTATATATATTCCATTATTTTGGCCCTCTTGATCCTCTCAATAACCAATGGTTGAGAAATTAATTCAGAATGGTGGGATAAATTTAATTTTATTATCCCCATGTACATCCTTTGTATGTCCAAGATGATTATAAACAATTAAATCTATATCATGGATAATGATTTAGAATCCATTTTACTTACAGTATATACCACTTTATTCACATTCTTGTGATTTTAATAGATTCAATACTCATAATCATGGATTATATATAATAGCAATTATTGTCATATATTGAGACCCTTTTATGTGATTATATACTTAAGTATTTTTTGATCAGTATGTATGCCACACATTTCCCCATAGAGAAAATTTAACCAAATCTTCAATATAAATAACACTATAGAAAAATTTATATCATATGTTTGATATTTCTTCTTATGGGACATTAATTACAATGAGGCATCAACTATCTATTTTTCATTTTCCATAACTATAAAACCCAATCCCCTTTTACACACAATATTTTAGATCAATAATCCTTCTCCACTAATAGGTAATGAGGGACTAGGTTTAGTGGTTATCCTATTATTTAACTCCTTAATGATATCCTCACATTCGAAATTCAAGGAAACAATCACTACCATCCATGTTATCCAGGTTACTTGGCATGAAAACATGGGATGTTTCTAACAAATTTATGATAGAGCATTGATGATCTATTTAAAAAATATATATCCATAATAGAAATCGGTTTGGGACATCCTTCAATTTCCTATGGGTTCAAAGGAACCTCAAATATCCCATTATTAGTGATAAAATTCCCTTGTAATGAAACTTCATCCTTATAGAACTCACATATATTATATATCAAATATAACTTTTCCTTTCACTTGGTGTTCATTAAAACATTCCAATAATCCTACTTTTCCTCCTCAATTTTGAAGTACATAAGAATAACATATATAAATACTATCAAAAATTTGTTTAAGTAATCCTAAAACACTCAATTAATTAAGTATTTGAATATATTCGGAGCATTAGTGAGTCTATATGCAATCATTAGGAATGATGTTATTCTAAATTGTTTGAAAAGTAGTCTTTTTTATATCACCCTTCATCACTTTTATAAGATAATATCCAAAATGATTATCCTCTTTAATGAAATATTTCCCTCCACATAGCTAATCGAATAAGCCATTAATATAAGTATGATGATACTTTTTATTTATCATGATCTATTTTACCTCATGAAAATCAATGTAGAGGTGAATTAAACCTCCTTTTTCTAGAGAAAAAGGTCTGACACACCCCATGGTGAGGAACATTGGATTATAAACCCTTTTACTCATATTCTCTTATAGTTTACTCTTCTTATTTAAATTTATAATAATTACCATTCTATACAGAATCATGGATATTTGAGAAGATCTTCATATATGATTTTTTAACAACATAACCTATCGTCTTGAAGGAAGATAAGAAATTCATTAGGAAATAGGTCAATTTATCCCCTTATAATTGGAATGTCATCAATTCTGATCGTTTATTCATTCTCAATAATTTGAGATAGACATGATTTATCATAAGCCAATAATAACCATGCATGAGATGAAAATTCCAAAATATTTTTTTTTCTACTTCATACACATGTATATAATAATAAGGTGATTCAAAATATAAAAAACTATTTATTTATCTAAAAAATTAATCTTGATCTATAAAAATAAATCAAATCCATTCCTATAATATTGTATAATTCTTGTAGAGGTAGTATCACAAGGGTTTCTAGGAAATTTAGCCTTCAAGTAGTGATAGCGGAGAAGTTAAATACATGGGATGAAATAATTTCCCCATTTTCCATTGTTACTAATAACTATACATCAATGTTTTGGGAGGGTGGTTGAGGAGTTCTACTAAACCTGATGATAATAATAAATTCAAAGAACCATATACACATTGGAAATTTAATTTTCATTAATAGATGATAAGTCTACATTTCATAATTTTATGTTGATTCTAATTGTTTAAATCAACATAAATAGACTTAGGGATGATATATTTTAAACTATTAAACACATAATAGGGAAACTATGAATATTGAAGGGATATCCCAAAAATGATATTCATTACTTAACCTATAGATTTCTTAGTTGTAATCTAAATTATCGATGGCCAATTTCATAACATTATATTTAATGGGAAATCTTTTCCCTTCGCAATGTCTGTTAAAATCAGGTGATTGACCATGTCATATCACCCAAGAGTGTATGACCATGTGTATTTTCTTATAACTCTTTATCATGCATAGGGTGATGTTCAATTTGACAGCCAATCCCCCCTTTTCATGTTTATTTCCCCAATTTACATCTATTCCACAACTACATTCACATTCTTGTATCCAGACTGTGATGAATTTTATCAGAAAACCATGAACTCTATAGTTAACTATAATTTACGGATGTTTTCAGTTTTTTAGTTTTATCCCTTTGGTTTTAACTGTACTTTTCTAATCCTAATCCTCAAAAATAACAACATCTTACTCTAACAACAACTGTGACAGCCAATATATACAAACACTTCACTTCTTGATTTTTTACATTAACATACATATAATACCATTCCAAAATATTGGGAGGCCTACCATAATTGGTAAATTATATACATATCACAATAAAAATAAATAAAAATACAAAAATATTATTTGAAAACTCTTTAATATTCCCTTATATTCCCTGGATCATATAATATAGCAGGGGATAACATGGGGACATACATAATAAAGCAGTGATCTATAAATCCAATTGATTGAACAATCAAATAATAACATGATCATGTTAATACATGTTAGTCAAGAGGTTCATTAAGGTGACATAAAAGAGTGAGAATTGGGAATATTAACCTTGAAGTGATATATTTATTGATATCATCAAGGAATCAATGGAATGTTGGAACAATATAAAATATTAATTCAAAATCATTCAACAAGTATACCCACTTACATAGTATATCATAATGTGCTTAGGATAATATACCATGTACCATACAAGGAATCACATCGGATATAAAAATTAATCAATTCACCGGATAACTATATTATTTTGGTCCCACCTGTCATAATAATAACATTTACATGAATTTGTGTGTCATATAAATCATACAACATAATAACTTATTCCATAAAATTAGATCCAAAAACTAAGGAATTTGGGTTTAATACATGGAACTCCAAAATAAATAATGTAATGGTGAAAATAGATTAATACCCTTTATTGGAAATGAGGATGGTTATTGACAATACAAATGTTTGGCACAAACCATCATTGAATAATATTTGGAAGCATAACAGGTGTACAATAGGATTCATAGAAGGGGTTAATTAGAGTGAAAGGTCATATTTAATTACGTGGTTGTCAAAAGTAAACATAAGTAATGTGTAAAAACACATGGTAACATGAAAAATTCCAAATAAAATGGGTATAAAAAATGTTGTGAATAAAAAGGAAGAGGAGATAATCCCTTACATTGAGATGGTGCTTCTAAAATCCTTGGAAATGCTTCTTAAGAAAATGGGACCACGTTTGTCAGGATTTATAAAGAGTTGGGGGGAGGAAATTTTTTATAAAATTGTTTTTAGTGAGGAGGAATGGGAGGTTGGGTGGGAATATACAACAAAAGTGATGGGAATTCATTATTAATTACTAAATATTTGTTTGGTATAATAAATAATAAAATAATCGAGACTACAAACCTTTTCATGGTTTTTCCATATTTTAAACAAATATATGAGTGTATTTTACTTATTTATTATATTTACATCCAAAATCAGAAAATTAATACCATTTCTGATGTGGAAGTGATTCGTGTTTATAAAAAAATTATTTAATACCTAAAATTATAAAATAAGTTTTCAAGTATTCATTAATGGTTTGAAAATTTATTAAAATAACATAAAATAAAAATTGTTTTAAAGGAGAAATATATTTTTATTTGTTTTCCTTTTTAGTATTTTAAAATAACTTTTGGTCAATTGTGATTTTATAATACATACTGTATATTAATATCATATTTAATTATTAACACAAAATTCAACTATATTAGGAAAGTTTGAAAAATTTTCCATTAGAAAATTTTGAGGAGAATATTTGAAAACTAATATTTATTTTAATAAAAAAATTTATCAATATAGGGATTTACACATTTAGTTAAAAAATTGTTTACTGGAAAGTGATAGTTTTTAAGACACTAATTTTTTTCTCAGTGTAACACCCAAAGATTCCACGGTACTTTTCCCTTTAAATAAGGCAATGACTTGCATTGTACGCAACTTCGTGATTCTAACACAATGCGACCAATCAAACTAGCCCTTATGAATAGTAATACCCACTTTTTGAAATTTCATAAATTTTATCTTTTCAAGTGGACATCATTTTTGGATTCTTAATATCGATATTATCTTTGGATGAATATTTGGTATTTTCATAAAACATTCAATTTTTGATAAATAGTGGGAAAACACTGCGTTATTAGTTAAAAACGACTTTTTATTTAAATAATAAGTTATTTTATTTTATTTTATGTCAAAATAGATACATAATAACTATATATTTTCAATGTAATACATTGGACTCATTTTACAATAAGTTTAGATATAAAAAATTTTATCGAACTTTTTTTCGTCTTATACCCACCTCCTAGGAGCATTTGCAAATTCGCATAAAACATAATTTTTCCACTTCTATGAGTGAAATTTCAAAAATCCAGGAGATATGGTTGATATCATTAAGTAAAATGTGGTTCAATAAGATGAAAACAATTTTTGGTGAATAGTAACTTTTGACTTTTATTTACCATGGTTAAATGTAAATAGAGTAATTAAGGGTAAAAATGATTTTATTATTACCCTAACACATTTGCTAATTATATTGGATAAATGTAATTTGAACAAAAACCACCTTGGAATTAAAATATGATCATTTAGGTTCATTTGGAATAGATTAGGACAATTATTATTATATTATTTAATGGAGAGTTAAAAGAGTTAAAATCAAAGTTTAATAACTAAACCATTTTCAATATAGAGTTATACATAAGATAAATTCGACTATAAAAATTCATTAGAAATATAAAAATATTTTATACAAAATGGTATTTTATTTATAATTTTAATACATTAAATAATTAAATTTATTTATGACACAATGATGATGTAGTAATTACCTTATTAATGAAAGATTAAAAATAAATTGTATTATAAATATCCAAATAAATCTAATTTGAGACTTTTAATGAATTAAATTAATTTTAAAGGTTAATATTACATGTTAGGGTTTATTAAATGAATTTTTTTCTATGTAATAATGATTTTATGAATTTAACAAAAACAAAATACCGAATAGTGTCAAAATTGACATAAAAGAGTTTTTAAAACAAATTTTATATTATTAATTGGTATTATATTCCTAAAAATATAGGGATTGGAAAAAGGGATTGAATAATATTATATATGTCATTATTGGAACACTTGAGGCTTTCATTTAAGTTTATAGTAAGTATATTAACAATATAATAAAAAAATAAAAAGAGACATGGTAAATGTAAAACTATTTAACTAAGAGTTAAATCTCAAATATAATTTTATTATTATGACCTCAAACTATATAAAACCTAATGGTTGAGAGGTTTTCGACCAATCCCCACCTTATCCTTTAATTAATTTATTTTGGATCCATTAGAATCTTAAATGGAATTTGTTATAAAATAATATTTCAATCGTTTCCTAAAGTGACCCTCACATCTCTTATAAAACGGCACAAACCCTTCTCTCAAATTCACACCTTCAAAGACAGTTTGCTCAGCCAAACCCTGACCAAATATCCTCTAAACTATAATCCCTTAATCATAGAGGCATTCTTTAGTCAGGAAGCCAGCCTAAGGATCCCTTTTGATTAAATCAAAAGGAAGAACCCGAATAAGAGATAAATATTCCATCACCTCTTTCAAGTTATTTTCTTCATCCACTTCCTATTTATTTTTTGTTTCCATTCTGAAATAATAAAAACAAAATATTCTATATACTATCATGTTATTATAAAAATGGTATAGCCATATTCACTTTGCTATCCATCCTATAAATGAAAAATTCATCATATGTGCGTATACGTACGGATTACCGTCTCCATGTCGTGGTGTAGTTTGTTATGCAAACACTTCATCATTTGGATGGAAATAATAATGAGTATAAATGATGTAAATAATAAATATAAAATGATTATGATTATGTATATATTATATAACATCCAATTATATACAATTTTAATATAAAAAAAGATATTGTCGCTCATGTGTACCTACAGATTACTGTCTCCACGAACGCGATGAGATTAATTCCCATTTATAATAATTCAAGAATTATATTCATTTTATGATTAAAACTAATGTTTATGAACATAATATCATGATATATATGAATAAAATACATCCTATCCATGAAAAACATGGCTTACGTAACCTAGTATATAATGTAAAACGAATAAGTTAACACCTGAAACGACGATACTACTAAAATATCATTAACAAAGAAATATTAAGAAGATCATATATCATATCATATTAATGTATATGGTTCTTGTATAATTTAATAACAATTATTTCACCATTATAAATTATTTTATCCTAACCTCATCCTAGTAAAATTAAAAGGTAAGGGTTGTTTTAACAATCTGTTTATTATCTAAGGGTGTTTTTACGTAAGTATCTATTGGGACCACTTTATCATCCACATCATTTTTTTCTTAAAAATGTATTTCAAAAAAAATTTAATATTTACTATTCAATGGTTTAAAGTCATTTAAACTTTTATTTTACCTTATATGTTTTGAAAGGAATCTTTCCATCGTTTTCCAAACAAGGTACTTTAAGACCTTTTCGAAAAAATTAAGGTAAATTTTTTTTAACTTATATGGAAAGTGTGGATATTTTCTAACGTTATAATATCGTCGAAGCTTCCCTTACAAGATTATAATAATATTTTCAAAATAAATGCTTTGTTTTATAATTATGTGACTTTTAAATGATTTCAAAATAGAAAGAGATATTTCTATAAAAAAAGTTTTTATTTCATCTATGTCAACATCCTTTGATGGATTGTAAGCTGATTTGAAGTTGATTTATTATGACAAAAAAATTCCATATTGTATTGAAATTTTGTTGATATGTTTGACTATGTATGTGTTATTTTTACACCATTCATGGTTTATGGATAATGTATTGACATTTTATATGCTAGTTTTAATACAAATGTTTATGTTATGTTTAATCCTTTTCATATGAGGAATGCATTGGACTTAGTAAGTGAAGGGTGGATCCCACTATAGCTCATCAATGCATCAGTAGGTCTCATAATAAAATGTAGCGTCTCGGAACAAGGCCTTGACATAATGTTATTTTTAGTCTTGGCATAAGGCTTTGAGTATGTGGTTCTGAAGTCTGGCATTATACATTCCATAATTATGAAAGGGGATATTGATATTCCATGTGATTATTCGACTAGTAGAATATCCATGTGAATAAGTAAATGAAATTATTTGATTTTATCTTTTCCATATTATGCTGAATTTCATGTTTAAAAGTATTTTGTTTTAGTCTTACATTTTCTTAGTTGTTTATACTTATTTATGAAAGTTTCCGCTATATTGTTATCCTTACTGGGCATCTAAGCTCACCCCTATCTATGTTTTATTATTCCTAGGATGTGAATAAGTATATAATGACTGATGTGTACGGATATTATAAGGGACATGAGTGTGTCCTATGGAGACTATGCTGTTTTAGTTTTTCATTTTATAATGTATTGTTAAACTTAAGAATGTATATATTATTTCCAAGGCTACTAAACCAATCAGTATTTCGAGACATGATCTTTTGTGATCATGCTAATGTTATGTAATAATGCACCGACTCTAGATAACTAGGGTCAGGGTATTAGAGTTGGTATTAGAGGATGTTTAGTAAAAACCTTGGAAGCTAGATTTAGAAAAACTCTGATTAGAGGACATTACCCTAAGATAGACTTTGAGGATTAGTATTGAAGAACTTCCAAAAAATTTGGTACTGTAGAGATTTTGTGAGTTTCCAAAGAAATAAATCCCTATCTGGATATGATCAAGTAGAGGCGGCTTTGGCATTGATGTACCTAGGGTTAAAACCCAAAAACAATGCTTTGAGCTAGACTCGAACAGGAACTGGTGCACGACAATGGCCCTTGCTGCACTCTTACTTACGACACTCTCGGGGGATATGCTTAGGATAATTCTCATTTTATTTACAAACCATTATGAAGGGTTTATAAGCATATACTTCCTCAAGGAAAAAATTTTTAGGATTAAGGATTATATCCATAAACAGTTCAATTTATGTTAAGTGTTTTACATGTTTGGAGTTATGTATTGTGATTCATAAACTAATCTAGTGTATGCCATTGTTTAGAAATGGCACCTACTTGAAAGAATTGAAACCATATCAACGCACGTAATCCATGTAGATATTTCCCTACTACTCAATATAATTATAGTGGAGCTTGTCAAGCAACTGGTGATGATCAGATTATCATTATACTGGGACAACTCACTCACGTTATTAATAATAACATTACCCATATGGACCACCCTGATCCACACCACAGAGGATCAACGTTAGACTGCTTCATGAGGAAATAACCACCAACATTAAATGGGATTAAAAATCCATTAGTATTTGAGTAATGGATAAATTCCATAGAGAAAATACTTCATACTTTGGGAGTAGCGAAAGGGAAAAAGTTATCATGGTAGTTTATCGCCTCACGGGAGATGCAGATCAATGGTGGTCATTGATTCATAACACACAGGAATATGATGATGTATCAAATATGGAATGGAGGGAGTTTAAAGATATTTTCTTAGAAAAATACTTTCCTTGTGACCATCAAGTGTATATGGAAAGACAATTTCTGAGTTTGAGGCAAAAAGAGGATAAGAATGTCGCAAAATATGAGGCTAACTTTACAAGGTTAACAAGGAATGCATAAGATTATATACGTAACCCAAAGAGTAATATTGATCGATTCTTTGATGGGTTAAAACCATTTCTTCATCGAGCCTTAGTCTCACAATCCTTCACATCATACGAAGATATTGTCTCATGTGCTATCAAGAAAAAAAATAATTATCTAAGTCTTACGACTTTATAGAAACGCAAGAGAAGTGGAGATCTGTTGAAAACTCTATAAATGGAAATGAGGGGAAGAATGGAAAAGTATAATATCCATCCTTTAGTTAATGTGAGAAGAAACACCCTGGTACTTCCCTGAAGGGAATGTGAGTCTATTACAAGTGTGGTGAAAAAGGCCACCATGTTCGAGATTGCAAGGGGAAGAAAGAAGCTGTCAATGTTGAATTTTAAAATTGAAGAGAAAAGATGCATTATTCAAATGAATGTCCTAAGAGCCAAGGTAACATAATTCATAAAATTCCGAGGGAGCAAGTTCAAGCTTATATGATCACTACTAATGAGGTTGAAGCTCCGAAAGATGTGGTGGTAGGAAATTTAATGGTTTCCTCATGTTTAGCCAATGCTTTATTTGATTTTGGATCATCGCATTATTTCATATCTTCCCAGACTTCTACAAAAATTAGATATATTTAATTTGACTTAATAAGGGAGTTTTCAGTCAATACACCTAAGGGAAGTATCATCATAACAATGTTTTGTGAATCAGTTCCTATTAGGTCATATAAATGTTCATTATCTGTAGACCTCATCGTCATACCAATGATTGAATTTGATATAATCCTTTGTATGGATTGGCTTTAAGACCATGATGAGAAAATTTATTATAAGAAGAAGGTGGTTTTAATTTTCTATGATGATAAAGATTACCTTATCTTTAGAGAATAAACGTCACCACCTGATTCTTATCTAGATCCACCCCGAGTATCTCTACTAAATTCAATTATTGGGGATGATGAGAATGAAATAATTATGGGTGAGGAAAAGAATGTTCGTATAGAGTACGTACATATTGTGAAAGAATATGTTGATTTGTTTCCATAGGATTTACTTGGACACCCTCTAGAACAAGAAATTGATTTTTTCCATCGATTTAATTCATAGTTCAAGTCCCATATCGAAGACCCATTATAGAATGACCACTGTTGAATTACTGCAACTAAAGAAACAACTATAATTATTGAGTAATAATGGATTTATTTTTCCTATTGTTTCTCCTTGGGGATCCCCTGTCCTTATTGTTAAGAAGAATTACAGATCTATTAGTTTGTGAATTGACTCCAAGGGGATCAATGTTATAAAAATAAATTACAAGTATCCCCTTCCTCACATTGATGATTTATTTGACCAATTTCATGGTGCTCAATATTTTTTGAAAGATTGACCTTCGATCTAGATATCATCAGTTGTGTGTGAAGAAGGAAGACATTCTGAAAACAGTATTTCAAACTAGGTATGAGCATTACGAGTTTACAGTAATGCCTTTTGGGTTGACTAATGCACCCTCTGTTTTCATGTATCTAATGAACCTATTTTTCAAGGAATATCTTGATGACTTTGTAGTGGTATTTATTGATGATACACCAGTATAATCCAAAAGCTATGAATATCATGAAAATCACTTTCACACCATTTAAAAAACCCCCAAAAGAAATGAATTATATGGGAATTTCAGCAAGTGTAAATTTTGGCATCAAGAGATTTCTTTTCTTGGCCATATTTTCTACAAGGATGGAATATCTATTGATCCTTCAAATACAAAGGCAATCTAGAAATGGCCATCACCGAAAAGTATAACTGATGAATGCCATTTTATTTGGTTTAGCTGGTTATTATCTGTGTTTTGTCTTGAATTTTTCTCGATTGGCTAACCCATTAACCAAGCTCACACATAAAGGGGTTAAATTATTTTTGAAAAAAGAGTGTGAATAATGTTTTGAAGAACTGAATAAAATATTAGTCAATGATCCTATCTTGAGTCTACCATCAGGGAACGATGGGTTTGTTATTTATTGTGACACTTCAAAGAAAGGACTTGGTTGTGTCCATATGCAGAATGATAGAGTTATTTCCTATGCATCACGACAACTAAAAATTCATGAGTAAAACTATCCTACTCAAGATCATGAGTTAGCACCTATAATAGTTTCTCTGAAAATATAGAGACACTATCTCTATGGTGAAAAATGTGAGATTTATACTGATCACAAGAGTTTGAAGTATATTTTCTAAAAAAAATAACTCCACATGGGAAAAATTCAATGGCTTGAACTACTCAAGGATTATGATTGAAAATACACTACCACCCGGGGAAGGAAAATAAGGTGGTAGATTCTTTGTGCAGAAAGGATCACGGAGATTTTAACAAGATGAGAGTTGAAAGGGGTCCTATTTTCATGGATCTAGTGAAAATGCATATTGTAATAATCATGGAAGGTGAAACATCAATACTTGTTCAAATGGTTTCCAAACCATCTTTACTAGAAAGGATAAAAAGTTCTCAGGCTGATGATGAGGAGTTTCAAAAGGTGATTAAAGATGTGAATGATGGGAGATTGAGTGAATTCACATATGAAGATGTAATTTTGAAGTTTGGGAAGATACATTATCTTCCCAATTTAACTAATATAAAATTGGAATTTATGGATGATGCTCATAGCTCCAATTTCTCTATACACCCTGGTAGCACTAAGATGTATAAATATTTTAAAGAATATTTTTGGTGGGACAAAGTAAAGAGGGATATTGCTGATTTTGTTTCAAGATGTATCGTTTTTCAACATGTGAAAGTTGGAAGGAAACATCCTGGAGGATTCATGCAACCTCTTCCCATACCTAAGTGGAAATGGGATAATATTATGATGGACTTTTTCATACGGCTACCAAAGACTCCTATAAGGAATGATGCAATATGGGTCATTGTTGATCGTCTTACCAAGTCAGCACGTTTTCTTGAATTAAGAGAAAATTTACCACTTCAACATCTAGTAAGACTATATATTAATGAAGTTGTTAGACATCTTGGGGTTCCCCTATCAATTGTTTGTGATCGTGATCCCCATTTTACATCAATATTCTCGAAGAGTCTTCAGAAATCCATGGATACTGAACTTCATTTAAGCACTGCCTACCACCCTCAAACTGATGGACAATCAGAATGGACTATTCAAACCTTAGATGACATGTTGAGATCTTTCTCGCATGACTTTCAAGGTATATGGGATAATTATTTACCTCTGGTAGAATTTTCCTATAACAATAGCTTCCATTCATGTATTCAGATGGAACTATATGAAGCATTATATGGAAATAGATGTTTCACACCAACTTGTTGGGATGATATTGGAGAAAGAAAACTCATAGGCCCAGAACTTGTTGAGGAAATAATGGAAAAGGTGAATGTTATCCAAACCCACGTTAAAGCAGCCCAAAGTATGAAAAAGAAAAATTCTGATAACTAAAGGAAGGATTAGGAATTTCAAGTAGGAGACCATATTTTCTTGAAGCTATCTCAATGGAAGGGTGTTATAAGTTTTGGTAAGAAGGGTAAATTGAGTCTGAGGTACATCAGACCTTTCGAAATTCTATAACTAATTTGATTTGTAGCTTATTGTTTGGAAGTACCTCCAAGTATCTCCAAAGTACATCATGTGTTCTACGTATCACTATTGATAAAATACATGCATGACCCAATGCATGTACTCACCTATGAGGTAATTAAACTGGAACCTGATCTGTCTTATTGTGAAGATCCTGTCAAAATTATGGAATTAAGAGAATAATTTTTGAGAAACCGGATGACTCCTCTGGTAAATGTTCTATGGAGAAACCATAAGATGGAAGAGGCAACGTGGGAAATAGAGGAACTTATGATGAAGAACCACCCAAATCTTTTTTTTGGTACTACTATAGAAATTTTGAGGGCAAAATTATTTGAAGGATGGAAGAATGTAACACCCCAAGCTTCCACGGTATGTTTTCCTTTGAATAATTTAATTACTTGCATTGTACGCAACTTCGAGATTCTAACACACCGCGACCAATCAAACTAGCCGTTATGAATATTAATACCCACTTTTAAAAATTTTATAAATTTTATCTTTCAAAATGGACTTTATTTTTGGATTCAGAATATCGAAATTATCTTAGGTTGAATTTTTGATATTTTTCTGAAAACATTCAAATTTTTATGAAAAGTGGAAAAACACTTCATTAATTTTTAAACCCGGATTTTTTTTAAATAATTAGTTATTTTATTTTAATTTATTTTAGGTAAAAATATACACATAATACATATATATGTTCAATGTAATTCCTTGGGGTCATTTTATAAAAAAATTTCATATATTAAATTTTATTGAACTTTTTACCATTTTTTACCCACCTCCTAGGAGCATTTAAAAATTCACATAAAAATTGATTTTACCGCTTCTGTGAGTTCAATTTCAAAATTCTGAGAGAAAAGGTTGGTATCAGTAAGTATAATGTGGTTCAATATGGGGAAAATAATATTTGGTGAGCAGTAATGTTTTACTTTTACTTATCACGGTTATAAGTAAATAGGGTAATTAAGGGTAAAATAATAATATTATTACCCTAACACATGTCTTAATTCATTTGGATAAGTTTAATTCGATTAAAAACAACCTTAAGAAAAAAATATGATCCTTTAGGACCAATTTTATTAGATTAGGACATTTATTATTATTTTATTAAAAACGGGTTAAAATAGTTAAAATCAATGTTTAATAATTAAACCATTTTTAATATAGGGTTATACATCAGAGAAATTCGACTATACATATTCCTTTGAAATATAAAAATATTTCATATACAATGGTAGTTTATTTATAATTTTTAGACATTAGATAATAAAATTTATTTATGACACAATGATGATGCAGTAATTACCTTATTAATGAAAGATTAAAATATTTGATATTATAAATATTCAAATAAATCTAATTTGAGACTTTTAGTGAATTACATTAACTTTTCATGTTAATATGACATGATAGGGTTGACTAAATAAATTTTGTTTGAAGTAATAATGTTTTTATAAATTTAACAAAAACAAAATACCAAATAGTGTCAGAATTAACATAAAAGTGTTTTTAAAACAAATATTATATTATTAATTGGTATTCTATTCCTAAAAAACTATGTTTCAGTCAAAGGTATTGAATAAAATTATATATGTCATTAATGAACCACTTTCGATTCTCATAGAATTTTATTGTATGTTTATTAACCATATAATATAAAAATACAAAGAGACATGGTAAATGTCACACTATTTAACTAAAGAGTTAAATCTAAAATATAAAATTAATATGAAAACCTAAACCATTATAAAACCTATTGTTTGAGAGGTTTTCAACCCATCCCCACCATGTCCTTTAAATAATTTATTTTTAATCCATTATAAAATGAAAATTATTTTATTGTAAAATAATATTTCAAGCTTTTCCTAAAGTGACCCTCACCTCTCTTATAAAAGGGCACATCCCCTTCTCTCAAATTCACACTTTCAAATCCATTTTTCTTTGCCATCCCCTGCCCAAATATCCTCTCAACTGTCCTCCCTTCATTTTATAGTATTTTTTTAGTCAGGATGTCAACCTAAGGATCCCTTTTGATCAAATCAAAAGGAAGAACCTGAAGAAGAGGTAAATATTTCATCACCTCTTTCAAGTTCTTCTCTTCTTCCACTTCATCTTTCTTTCTTGTTTCCATTCTAAAATAATAAATCCAGTATCTTATATATACTGTGATGTTATTATAAAAATGTTACAACCATATTCATTATGGTATCCATCCTATAAATGACAAAGTCACCATATGTGCGTACGTACGGATTACCGTCTCCACGTTGTGGTGTAGTTTGTTATTCAAACACTTCATCATTTGGATGGGTATAACAATGAGTGAAAATTAGGTAAATAATAAATATATATTGATAATTATTCTTTATATATGATATACCATTCAATTATATATTATTTCAATATCAAAATAATGATATTGTCGCTCGTGCATACGTACAGATTACCGTCTCCATGAACGCGATGAAATTCATTCCCCATTGTAATCATTCAAGAATAATTTTCATTTTATGATTAAAAATAATTTTTATGAACATATTATAATTCTGTATATGAATCAAATACATCCTATCCATAAAAAACATGGCTTACATGACCAGTCATATAAAGGAATATGAATCTGTTAACACCTGAAACGATGATACTACTAAAATATCATTAACAATTCAATATTAGAAGATCATATATGATATAATATTAATGTATACTACAATTTTATAATTCAATAACAATTATTTCACCATTATACAGGAGTTTAACATACTATTGTCCAAGGAAAAGTACAAGTAAAGGGTTAATTTCACGATCTCTTTATTATCCAAGGTTTCATTTATGTATGTATCTACGGGGACCTCTTTATCATCCACATCAGTGTTTTCTTAAAAATGTATTTCAAAACATTTATACAATTTACTATACAATGGGTTAAATTCATTTATACCCTTATTTGACCTTATATGTTTTGAAAGGAATCTTTCTGTCATTTTCCAAACAATGTACTTTATGACCCTTTTGACAAAATAAAGGTAAGAATTTATTTTTAACTTATACGGAGAGTGTGGCTATTTTCTGCCATTATAACATTGTCGAAGCTTCCCTGACAAGATTATAAGAATTTTTTCAAAATATATTTTTTCTTTTATAATTATTGGAATTTTAAATGATTTCAAAATTTAATGAGATATTCCACTAAAAAAAGTTTTGATTTCATCTTTGTCAACATCCTTTGATGGATTGTAAGCTTATTCGAAGATGATTTATTATGATACAAAACTTCCATATTGTATTTAATGTTTTGTGATATGTTTGACTGTGGATGTGTTTTTTTACCCCATTCATGGTTTATGGATAAAGTATTGACACTTAGTATGATAGTTTTAATACGAATGTTTATGTTATGTTTAAACCATTTCATATGAGGAATGCATCGGACTTAGTAAGTGACGGGTGGAGCCTGCTATAGCTTCTCGATACATTGGTAGGTCTCATGAGACAAACTAGTTTCGTGGCACAAGGCATTAACAAAATCTTATTTTAATTCTGGAAAAAAATCCTTGACTATATGGTTATGAAGCCTGGGATTATGCATTCCATCATTATGAATGTGGCTATTGATATTTCATCTGATTATTTGACTAGTAGAATATTCATATGAATATTTAAATGACATTATTTAATTTTATATTCTCCATATTAGGCTGAAGTTCAATTTTAAATGGATTTTTTTGGTCTTACATTGCCTTAAATGATTATTCTTATTTATGAATGTTTCTTCTATATTGTTATCCTTACTGAGCATCTGATCTCACCCCTTTCTATGTTTTATTATTCCTGGGATGCGAAAAATTATATTATGACTGAACTGCTGGGATAGTATAAGGGACATGAGTGTGGCCTATAGAGACTATATTGTTTTAGTTTTTCATTTTATAATGTAATGTAAAACTTATGAATTTATCTAGTATTTCCAAGGCTACTAAACTAGTCGGTATTTCAAGACATGATCTTGTGAGATCATGCCAATGTTATGTAATAATACACCGACTCTAGGTAACTAGGGTCAGAGAATTACCCTCGGACTTATAAAAATTACATTGAAATTAATTAAACTCTATTTTCATTTATATTTGAAGAAAATATCATTTATTAAGAATATTTTATAATAATAAAATTGATTTACAAAATTATTGTATTTTAAAAAAATTTATACATTTCCCAAAAATTAAATATTCATTTTATCATATCAAAATCAAATTTTTATCAAACTATTTATATAATCCTATATATAAATAAAGTTATAATGAAAACTGATATATAATTTATTCATTTTATTTTTAAGAAAAAATGTAAATTCATACTACCAAGGCCTAGATATATAACGCCTTATTATATAATCATACAACCTATAGGTATGGTATACGATGGTGGCACTTTATTAGGGTGGTTTGGTGGAAATAGTCTGGGTGATGATCATGATAAGATTTAACTTATCTAATAAATGATTTCAATCAAGGTTTGGTTTTAGAATCTTCTCTTAGGACTAGTCAAGGGAAAATCCTTTGGATTTCTTCTCCCTTCGAATATTTGATGAATGGTATTTATAAGGTATTATCTTACTGGTCGAGGCTATCATTTATAATTTCATTATTAATTGTAAATTATCATAACCCAAATTTTATACTACAATTAATGGTCATTATTTAATGTCTAAAATAAAAATATTTATTAATCTTAATAATATTTTAAGGCTTTTAGTCTAATTATAGATATATTTTATATTGGCCCAAAATATAAAATGGAAATAAATAGTACTTCATCTTTCTATAACTACATTTCATAATAAGGAATATATTCATTTATAAGGTAATTTCATTTAAAAACTTTTGGACCTTATAAGAAGGTTTCCCCATGTGTTGTAATTTTCTAGAAAAAAAATAATTCCTGAAGAAAGAATACAATGAGTGGTGTGTGAATTTCATAATATATGCTTCTACGGATATATCTACAAATCATGTATTCCATGATATTAGAGTTTAGTTGTTTAGTTCCACTACCACAATTGAATCTTGGATTACAGAATCTAGAGCCTCTCTTCACTGAATATTTGAAAGGGGGTATGAGGAGCTATACTACCAAAAATTATGAAAAGTATCATCTTATATATGGTCTTGATCTTTAAGACATTATAAAATGTAATATATCTATTTAAACAAAAAAAAATGATATTAACATAGAGTTCAAGTGTATGTGAATCATCTCTGAAAAATGAAAAAATAATAATTTCCATTTGATAGTTAGAATATACATATTTTTTATAACATTATTATACGGTATGTGTGAAGATTTCATATTTTCGATGGTTAAATCCAAAAGAGTGAAGGGTGTAACGTTTTACCTCATGAGAGTATAAGAAGGCATAATACATGATAGGGAAGTAACTTCCAAAAAACTATTCCATGGTAATCTGGGTTACATAATATAGTAACTTAATCCTTTCACACAAATTATTACATGATGTTTAATATAATAATCCAATATATACAACCCATGTGTCATGATCCCTTTTGTTTTTGGAACACTAGTTTTATAGTATATAAAAATTTAACTAATGAATTAAATCCTTATTTTATTCTCTATTATGAGATCCTAAAATTACATAGGATAACCAATGGAAAAATATAAAAGAAAGGGTTGAGATAAAAATCCAAATAAGGGAATAAACATGATTAGGAAACATAACTTATGACACAAAGGTATAATATGTTATCATAAAAGAGAATGAGCATGAGTAATGATAGGGAAGAATAATATAATAAACATGGTATCATATGATCATAGAAATATAATAAATGTGGTAGAAACATATACCATTACATAAATATGGGTCAAGGAAAACTTTCTACATAAAAACACATGGTTGACATAGTGCCATAATGGATAAGGTCCACTCCCTAAACCCATACATAACAGATTAAGAGAAAAAATTATTAACCAATTATTTAGAGCACTATATGGGTGTACACATCATAAAATTTCGTTATTTATGTGTTAATGAAAATAAATTCATCATTAGTATAAACAAAAGATCTTCCTGGGGAAATATATTGGGTTTAATGATCCTTCTTCATATAATAATCAAAGGAAATTTCATAATTAAGGCATTTCAAAAATGAATATAAGTCATGTATTTCCCTATAAATGGAAATTATAATAAGATAGTAATAAATTTGATAGAGATATATTAATGATTTATAATCATTCAATAACATTAATGATATATAAAAAATGATTTGGAGATAGATTGGTCATAACATGAAGAAATGGTTGGTTTAGAGAGACCCCTTACCTTGAGTATGATTCATCACATACATTATTTATCTTCCTAAATTATAAAATTATGTTAATTATTTACATGTTTTATAAAAAAAATCATTTTTATTATTTATTTTATTTCATTTATTAACATTTATTATTCAATTACTTAATCAATTAATTTTACATCAGATGTTTTGGGGATTATTAGATCATATATCTAAGATGGATTATGTAGGTTGAATATGGCCTACAAGGTAATTATTTCAGCATATTTATAATAATAATTACGAAATAATTGTTATATTTATATGTAAATTATAATTTTAAAACCAACCATTAAATTTGGTTATGAAAAATGTACTATGTTACAATCATAGAAATGGATGGTCTTACATATGCATGAGTAACATTTCCATTTTTTAAAGATCATGATGCAAAGAAGTTAAGTATTATTTTATATTTAAATAATGATCATAATATAATAAATATAATATTTTTTCTTTAAATATTGTTATATATACCATCCATGTTATATTGAAATAAAAAAGTAGTCATGTCACTTCCTGGAGGTGGAAATCCACAAGTACTCACGAATGACGTTATCATTTCTCTATACATGGAAAGGTAAGAAATTATATCGTATAATAGTCTTCCATAATTATAAATGTTTCATGAATATTATGTATATATATTAAATCCATCATCATAAATAGTCAGGAGAGGCAATTATGGAAATGAAATTACATCAGTTCATTAGGCGATAGTCTATAGTGGATATAAACGATGGTTTTGTTTCCAATTTGATAGAAGATTGTATGGACAGAGGTTTTAACATTAACAAGATAATATATTAGCATATGTGAGGTAATAATATTTTTATATCAGAATGTATTAACAAGATTTTATGTATGTGGAAGAATAATTATATAAAAAATTCTTAGTTAAAAACGATACATCCTCTTCAGACAACCACTTTAGGTTTTCTTTGAAATCCTTCTAATGGGAGTTTTTTATTCAAGAAAAGCCATATAATATGTTTTAAGGTAATTAGGGATGTTATTTTGGTAGTTATATGATAAAACACATTGCTCATTGAGTGTGTACTAATGAAAATAGGGTGTTTACTTTTATATGTGAGAAGGTGTGGTATTTTTGTAAATACCCAACTATATTCAATGATGGGAAGACACACACCAAAAAACAACCACCAAAATTGATAAATGATTTATTCAAGGGAAGATAAGTTCGATACATATATAAAAAATTAAAAATAAACATGTTTTAAATATTTTACACCCTTTACCTTTTGTGGTTACTCTCTTCCCATTTTAAATTCCACAACGTCAACTAGTTTTTTTTTCATGGAAATTATGTCATTACGATTAAACAAAATTATCCTTATTATATCCCTTTTACCCATATAATATAAATATTAAATCTAATTTTCCAAATAATATTTTTATGTGTGTGGAAAAATAATTTACCACATGTAACGCCTCGACCCTAGTTACCCAGAGTCGGTGTATTATTACATAACATTGGCATGATCACAAGAAAGATCAAATCTCAAAAGACCGATTGGTTTAGTATCCTTGGAAACACTAGATATATTTATAAGTCTTAAATTACATCATAAAATGAAAAACTACTAAAACAACATATTGTCTCTATAATCCACACTCATATCCCTACATAATATCCCTGCAGGTCATTCATAATTTACTTCTTCACTTCCTGGAAAAAAATAAAACATTGAAAAGGGGTGAGCTCAAATGCCCAGTAAGGATAAAAATATAGAGGAAACATTCATAAATAAGAATAAACATTTAAGGCAATGTATAACTAAAACAAAATCCTTTCAAACTTGAACTTTCACATAGTATGGCATAAATAAAATGAAATAATTCCATTTACTTATTCACATGGATATACTACTAATAGAATAATCACATTCAAAATCAATAACCACTTTCATAATGATGGAATGCATAATTATGAACTTTAATTTCTTTGTCAAGGCCTCGTCCCAAGACCTTGGGGATAACTGTAACCGGAACCCAACCCGGAGTGCCTCTAATAACCGGACACCAACCCGGAGTGCCTCTAATAACCGGACACCAACCCGGAGTGCCTCTAATAACCAGACACCAACCCAGAGTTCCTCGAATAACCGGAGACCAAACCGGAGTTCCTCTAATAACCGGAGACCAAACCGGAGGGCTTACTTTTACCGGTCCCCAACCCGGAACATACTTGTCTAACACATTCATCTGAATGAAAGGTTGAAATATAACATAAACATTTGGATTAAAAATAACTTATGAAATGTCAATACTTTAAACAAAAACCATGAGTGACATAAGAATAACTTATCCACTATGAAAAATATCACAAAACCTTCAATAAAATATAGATGTATTGTATCATAATAAATCAACTTCAAATAAGCTTAAAAGCCATCAAAGGATGTTGACATAGATGAAATCAAAACTATTTTAGAGAAATATCTCTTTTTTTTGAAAATATTTTTATTATCTTTTAAGGGAATATTCGACTATTTTATAACGGCGGTAAATATCCGCACCCGCCGTATAAGTTAAAAAAACATTCTTACCTTAAATTTGTTGAAAAGGATAAAAGTTCGTTATTTGGAAAACGACGGAAAGATTCCTTTCGAAACACATAAGGGTATAAGTGACTTTAACCCATATTCTTGTAAATAGTAAAAATGTTTTGAAATACATTATTAAGAAACATGGATGTGGATGATAAAGAGATCCCAGTATATTATTACGTATAAACAACCTCGGATAATGAAGAGATTGTGAAATAACCCTTACCAATTTGGTAACTTATGAAACATACAACCCATGAAAGAGGTATCATACAATGAATATGTAAATACACAAAAATTAAAGTGTATTACACAAAGAATATAATTATGGGCAGTACATACACCACACAAAAGGTAATGGTGGCAATATGGCATGAATCTCACGGGAATAAGGAGTGAGATGAAAACCCCTTACCACGTTAATCAAATGAGTCGTATGGAAAAAAGTTAATAACCACAAAATTATTTATAGAATAACATGAATATAAAGAGAATCATGATAATATATATCAAATGGCAGTACACAATACACCACTTTCAATAATTTAGTGGCGAACAATGGAAATCTCACGGAATTGAAAGTGAGATAAGAAAATCCCTTACCTTGTAATTTTCCTTGGTTGGGCTAGGTTAACCTCCTGTATAATGGTGAAATAATTGTTATTAAATTATTCAAAAATCATATATATTAATATGATATCATATATGATCTTTTAACATTGATTTGTTAATAATATCTTTTAATTATCGTCGTTTCGGGTGTTAACTTACTCATTTTCTTTTATATGTTTTGTTACATAAGCCATGTTTTTTATCGATAGGTTGTATATTATTCATATCCAGAATGATATCAAGTCCTTAAACATCATTTTTAAATCATCAAATGATAATTATACTTTAATGGATGCGATGGAGAATGAATCTCATCGCGTTCGTGGAGACGGTAGTCCGTACGTACGCACGAGCGACAATATCATTCTTTTGATATTAAAATAATATATAAATGGATGTCATATCATATATACAGAATCATTAACATGTTATATTTATTATTTACATGAGTTAAATATCATTATTATACCCATCCAAATAATAATATATTGAATAACAATTACACCACGACGTGGAGATGGTAAGTCGTACGTACGCACGTATGGTGACATGTTATTCAAAGGGTGGATAGAATACTGAATATGGTTGTACCATATTTATAATAACATCACAGTATATATAAGATACTGGAGTTATTATTTTAGAATGGTAATAACAAAGAAAGAAGAAGTGGAAGAAGAAAGGAACTTGAAAAGGGATGGTGAAAACATTACCTCTTCTTCAGGTTCTTCCTTTTTATTTGATCAAAAGGGCTCCTTAGGATGGCTTTATGATCAAACTATGGACTCTAGGTTGTAGTGAGGGATGTTGGGAGAGTATTTGGGTAGAGTTTGGCCGAACCAAAAGGCTCTGAAGGTGTGAAGAAATGGGAAGGAAGAGTGCCCTTTTATAAGAGGGGTGAGGGGCACCTTTTTAAAAGCTAGAAATATTAGTTTATATTAAATTAATATTCGGTTTCTAATGGCTCCAAAGTTGATTATTCAAAGGATAAGGTGTGTATAGTTCTAAAACAAATCAACCAATAGAATTTATACAGTTTTGGGTAATTATATTAACATTATCATTAAGTATTAACTCTAAGTTAATTAGTTTCACTTTTACAATGTCTCTTTGTATTTTTATATAATATGGTTAATAAACTTACTATATACATCCAAGCGACCCCCAAGTGGTCCATTAATGATACACCTATCATGATATAAGTCTCTTGGCCGAACCTTAGATTTTTAGGAATTTAATATCAATTAATAATATAATATTTGTTTTAAAAACTCTTTTATGTCAATTTTGACACTATTCAATAGTTGATTTTTGTGAAACTCATAACAGAATGATTACATCGAAAAACATTAATTAAATCAATAATAATATGTCATATTATCCAAGAAAATTAGTTTAATTCATTAAAAGTTTCATATTATATTTTTTGGGTATTTATAATATCAATTATTTTGATTTTTCACTATTATAGTAATTACTGCATCATCATTGTGTCATAAATAAATTAAATTATTTAATGATTAAAAATTATAAATACAATATAATTATGTATGAAATCTTTATATCTTTCTAATGAATATTTATAATCTAAAATCCAACATATATAACCTTATGTACAAATTGATTTGCTAAAAGATATATGCTTGTGTCATTTTTGTATTCATTTTAACTTAATTAAAATAAAGTGTCCCTATCACCTACAAGTGGCACCATGGGGTCCCAAAATCGACCCAAATATGCCTATGTCCGAACATGTATCAGCCAATAAGTCTAGGACACGTTTTAGGGTAATTTAGTATTATTATAATATTATTTTTTTAACCCTTATTTACCGGATTTACCCTTAACCATGGTAAATAAAATATTTACCGCGGTAATTATTCAAAATGTCTAAAAATAAAATTTACCTATTTACACAATTTGAACATACTGATTCCAAATATGGAATCCATTTTTCTAAATTCAAAACACAGAAGTGGCAGAAATTAATTTAAACTTAATTCCCGTTGTCAAAACAAAAAGCGGGTTTTTAAGAGATAATAACTATCAAAAGATTGACACTTGTTTATGTTCGGTTTAATTGTAAAATTATGTCCAATGACCAAAATTATATTAAATGGTAAAAATATATTCTAAATATTCTTTAAAACCACTCAAATTCATAATTTATCACTATTAATTATTTTTATTAAAAAAGTTATTTTTAATTAAAATATAGTAATTTTCACTATTCATCAAAATATTAAAGTTGTCCGAAAAGTACCAAAATTTCACCTTAGGCTGAATTCTATATTCCGAATCCAAAAATGAATTCCATTTTGAAATATAAAATATATATATAATTTCAAAAAGTAGGTATTACTATTCATAACGGCTAGTTTGATTGGTTGTGGTGTGTGTTAGAACTCGAAGTTGCGTACAACACACACTACTGTATTATTCAAAGGAAAGCGTATCGTGGAAGCCTGGGATGTTTCATTTTAATTTTTTTTTGATGTCCCCATTTAGTCAAAAAGTTTAAAATATTTTATTTAAAAAGGGTTAACCATTAAAAGTTGGTAAAAGAGCAATACTGAAAATGAATTTGTTCTTACATTATGTCTAAGAAACTCATAATATGGATTCTAAAATTATAAGAATTATATAAAGTTTAAAATTTAGTTAATACTATTCATAACCTCTTTTGAACGGCTTGTTTGGTAAGTCATGGTGTAATTGAACTCAGTGTTGCGTGTAGTGGAAGTTATTGAATTATTTTGAAGAAATAACACATTATGAATTCTTGGGGTGTTACATTCTCCCCTCCTTCAATAAATTGCGTCCTCGCAATTTGAAATTGTTCTTAGAAAATAAAATGTTGAAAATAGAAAATATATTTGTGGGCAAACCCACATCAGAAATTGGGTTACTAAAATTTAGTCTTAATATGAGGAAAAGAGAAATCAGAGGGTCACCACCAAATTATGATCTTGATTAGGAGAACATTGGTGGAAATTAGAGACATATAATTGGAGGAAAAACGTAAATATTTATAGGTAGTGATTGAGGTCATCAATCACAAACAAGTGTAAAATTGAGGTCCTTAAATTCATCAATCTATGATGATTTGAAATACCATTGGTTCAAAAAAACATAGGGTATTAGGATAACACATTTTTGATGTTTCAAAATATCCTAGTTGAAATCCCACATCAAAAAATTAATTAATGAGGCCTCTATTTAAAATAAAGAGTGGAAAGTATGAAGATTACCGAAAATACTAGGGTTCCATGTAGGAAAATATGGATATGGAAGAAAAATCTAACCATCAATTATCTTATGGAGAGTGGTATGGCTATGAAAAGGACAACAATCCCAAATCCATAAATCAGTGATGATTTAAGGTACCATCTAGGACAACATTTTTGTTCTAAGTTCCTTTTCTTAATGTTGAGGAATTTATTTATGAGATTGGCTAAGATCATAAGGAGATATATTTACTTTATAATTAGAGTTTTATCCATTAATAAATTTCTACCACAAACTCATCTTTCACTCTAAAAGATAATAGAATGTAAAAATTCTATTTACACTATTCGTATAGGGTTCCAAAATACACGAATTTATAATTCTTCTACAAGATCTTTTAATAAAAACTAAATTACTTAATCCAGGACATCTCATGGGCAAGTGGTAGGTGATACACCATTGTCGCCCTTCGGTTGTGGGTTCAAGTCTTGTGGCCTTGCCGGTCGCGACGGGTTGCCGCCCGACCTCCAGGTTATCCTTTTATAGAAATCCAAAAATAATCTCAAACTAGAATTTATCCAAAATACTTCTGTCCAAACTCACAGTCCAACATTTATAAGGAAGGTAAACATAATGTAGATACTTTTTACCTCGTAATAGCATATTAATACCTTCATCATGTATTCTTTTAAAACACTGAAACATCCTGAATTACCATAATCTTTATTGATTACATTCATGCTCCCTTATTCCATATAGAATGCTGGATATACTTCATCAATCCAAAAATGTTTTAAATCCCAACAATGGTGGAATATACAAATCATTAATCAGCTTCAAGGTAGTCAAGAATATCCAATATAATTTATCCAAATCAATCATGTATTATTCTAAAATCACTACCTCGGTATCAGAACCATATTATGGTTTATCTTTCTCTCAACCATATATTTCCCAAAAATTTAACCTGCTATTGAGTCACTTTTCTTTGTTCCACACAATCTCAAGTCCTTAATGAAATAGTACTGCAGTACAATCCTTATATACTCCATAATTAGTATAACAAGTACATTGTTGATACAACACTCAATTGACATAATCAACATAAGAACTATAATCATTCCTCTTCATCTGTGGTAGTATCATAACTTGATTATTATCCAATAGCATCATTTTCGGCATAGTCTGATGACTGGGACATAGGTTCGCGTAGTGTCCAAACTCTGTGCAAATGAAGCATTGTACATTTGAAACCATATTCTTACCCTTGCAGTCACGTACTTTGTGCCCTTTTCCTCCACACTTATAACAAACTCCCATTCCTTTCAGACAAGTTCCAGGGTGATTCTTCCCATAGTTATCACATATGGGAAAATTCTTATTTTCCCTCTTCCCTTTATCCATCATTCTCTCTTCCATCATTTTCTTCTCTTGTTTCCCTTCAAATCCATAGGAATCAGTAAAATCTTTACTTATCTTATCAATACATGATATTATTTCTTCATATGATGATAATACATGGGAGACTATTTCTCTTATAAATTCTGGCTTAAGACCATGAAAGATATGATCCTTCTTTCTCTTTGGATCATGTGCATTTCTAGAGTTCTCATTCCTTCTACTGGGCGCCATTTCTAAACAATGGCACACACTAGATTAGTTTATGAATCAAAATACATAATCCCATAATTATAAAACACTTAACATAAATTGAAATATTTATGGATATAATCCATAATCATAAGAATGTTTTCTTTGAGGAATTATATACTCATAAACCCTTCATAATGGTTCATAAAGAAAATGAGAGTTATCCTAAGCATATCCCCCAGGAGTGTCGTAACCAAGAGTGCAGTAAGGCCCGTTGTCGTGCACCAGTTCCCGTTCGAGTCTAGCTCAAAGCGGTGTTTTCGGGTTTTACCCCTAGGTACATCTGTCCCAGAGCTGCCTCTACCTGCTCGTATCCAGGCAGGGATGTATTGCTCAGAAAACTCAAAAAAAATCTCCACAATACCAAAATTCTAGGAAGTTCTTCTATACTAATCCTCAAAGTCCATCTTAAGTCTATGTGCTCTAATCAGAGTATATCTAAATCTAGGTTCCAAGGATTGTACTAAACTTCCTCTGATACCAACTGTAATGCCCCGACCCTAGTTACCCAGAGTCTGTGTATTATTACACAACATTGGCATGATCACAAGAAAGATCAAATCTCGAAAGACCGATTGGTTTAGTAGCCTTGGAAACACTAGATATATTTATAAGTCTTACATTACATCATAAAATGAAAAACTACTATATCAACATATTGTCTCCACAATCCACACTCATATCCCCACATAATATCCCTGCAGGTCATTCATAATTTACTTCTTCACTTCCTCGAAAAAAATAAAACATTGAAAAGGGGTGAGCTCAAATGCCCAGTAAGGATAACAATATAGCGGAAACATTCTTAAATAATAATAAACATTTAAGGCAATGTATAACTAAAACAAAAGCCTTTCAAACTTGTACTTTCACATAGTATGGCATAAATAAAATGAAATAATTCCATTTACTTATTCACATGGATATTCTACTAATAGAATAATCACATGAAAAATCAGTAACTACTTTCATAATGATGGAATGCATAATACTGAACTTTAATTTCTTTGTCAAGGCCTCGTCCCAAGACCTTGGGGCTAACTATAACCGGAACCCAACCCGGAGTGCCTCTAATAACCGGACACCAACCCGGAGTGCCTCTAATAACCGGACACCAACCCGGAGTCCCTCTAATAACCGGACACCAACTCGGAGTTCCTCTAATAACCGGAGACCAAACCGTAGTTCCTCTAATAATCGGAGACCAAACCAGAGGGCTTACTTTTACGGGTCCCCAACCCGGAACATACTTGTCTAACACATTCATCTGAATGAAAGGTTGAAATATAACATAAACATTTGGATTAAAAATAACTTATGAAATGTCAATACTTTAAACAAAAACCATGGGTGACATAAGAATAACTTATCCACTGTTTAGAATATCACAAAACCTTCAATAAAATATAGATGTTTTGTATCATAATAAATCAACTTCAAATAAGCTTAAAAGACATCAAAGGATGTTGACATAGATGAAATCAAAACTATTTTAGAGAAATTTCTCTTTTTTATTGAAAGTATTCTTATTATCTTGTAAGGGAAGCTTCGACGATTTTATAACGGCGGTAAATATCCGCACCCGCCGTATAAGTTAAAAAAACATTCTTACCTTAAATTTGTCGAAAAGGATAGAAGTGCCTTATTTGGAAAACGACGAAAAGATTCCTTTCGAAACACATAAGGGTATAAATGACTTTAACCAATATTCTTGTAAATAGTAAAAATGTTTTGAAATACATTATTAAGAAACATGGATGTGGATGATAAAGAGATCCCAGTAGATTATTACGCATAAACAACCTCGGATAATGAATAGATTGTGAAATAACCCTTACCAATTTGGTAACTTATGAAACATAAAACCCATGAAAGAGGTATCATACAATGAATATGTAAATACACATAAATTAAAGTGTATTACACAAAGAATATAATTATGCGCAGTACATACACCACACAAAAGGTAGTGGTGGCAATATGGCATTAATCTCACGAGAATAAGGAGTGAGATGAAAACCCCTTACCACGTTAATCAACTGAGTCGTATGGCCAAAAGTTAATAACCACCAAATTATTTACAGAATAACATGAATATAAAGAGAATCCTGATAATATATATCAAATGGAAGTACACAATACACCACTTTCAATAATTTAGTGGCGAATAATGGAAATCTCACGGAATTGAAAGTGAGATAAGAAAATCAATTACCTTGTAATTTTCCTTGGTTGAGGTAGGTTAACCTCCTGTATAATGGTAAAATAATTGTTATTAAATTATTCAAGAATCATATATATTAATATGATATCATATATGATCTTTTAACATTGATTTGTTAATAATATCTTTTAATTATCATCGTTTCGGGTGTTAACTTACTCATTTTCTTTTATATGTTTTGTAACATAAGCCATGTTTTTTATCGATAGGTTGTATATTATTCATATCCAGAATGATATCAAGTCCTTAAACATCATTTTTAAATCATCAAATTATAATTATACTTTAATGGATACGATGGAGAATGAATCTCATCGCGTTCGTGGAGACGGTAGTCCGTACGTACGCACAAGCGACAATATCATTCTTTTGATATTAAAATAATATATAAATGGATGGTATATCATATATACAGAATCATTAACATGTTATATTTATTATTTACATGAGTTAAACATCATTATTATACCCATCCAAATAATAATATATTGAATAACAATTACACCACGACGTGGAGACGGTAAGCCGTACGTACGCACGTATGGTGACATTTTATTCAAAGGGTGGATAGAATACTGAATATGGTTGTACCATATTTATAATAACATCAAAGTATATATAAGATACTGGAGTTATTATTTTATAATGGTAATAACAAATAAAGAAGAAGTGGAAGAAGAAAGGAAATTGAAAAGGTATGGTGAAAACATTACCTCTTCTTCAGGTTCTTCCTTTTTATTTGAGCAAAAGGGCTCCTTAGGTTGGCTTTCGGATCAAACTATGGCCTCTAGGTTGTAGTGAGGGATGTTGGTAGAGTATTTGGGTAGAGTTTGGCCGAACCAAAAGGCTTTGATGGTGTGAAGAAATGGGAAGGAAGAGTGCCCTTTTATAAGAGGGGTGAGGGACACCTTTGGAAAAGCTACAAATATTAGTTTATATTAAATTAATATTTGGTTTCTAATGGCTACAAAGTTTATTATTCAAAGTTAAAGGTGTGGATAGGTCGAAAAAAACTCAACCAATATAATTTAGACAGGTTTGGGTACTTATATTAACCTTATCTTTAAGTATTAACTCTCAGTTAATTAGTTTCACTTTTACAATGTCTCTTTGTATTTTTATATAATATGGTTAATAAAATAACTATATACATCCAAGCGACCCCCAAGTGGTCCATTAATGACACAACTATCATGATATAAGTCTATTGGCAGAACTTTATATTTTTAGGAATTTAATATCAATTAATAATATAATATTTGTTTTAAAAACTCTTTTATGTCAATTTTGACACTATTCAATAGTTGATTTTTGTGAAACTCATAACAGAATGATTACTTCGAAAAAAGTTAATTAAATAAATCCTAATATGTCATAGTATCCTAGAAAATTAGTTTAATTCATTAAAAGTTTCATATTATATTTATTTGGGTATTTATAATATCAATTATTTTGATTTTTCACTATTATAGTAATTCCTGCATCATCATTGTCTCATAGGTAAATTAAATTATTTAATGTCTAAAAATTATAAATAAAATATAATTATATATGAAATCGTTTTATCTTTCTAATGAATATTTATAATCTAAAATCCAACATATATAACCCTATTTACAAATTGTTTTGCTAAAAGATATATTCTTGTGTCATTTTTGTATTCATTTTAACTTAATTAAAATAAAGTGTCCCTATCACCTACAAGTGGCACCATGGGGTCCCCAAATAGACCCAAATATTCCTATGTCCGAAAATGTATCAACCAATAAGTCTAGGACACGTTTTAGGGTAATTTAGTATTATTATAATATTATTTGTTTAACCCTTATCTACCGGATTTACCCTTAACCATGGTAAATAAAATATTTACCGCAGTAATTATTCAAAATGTCTAAAAATAAAAGTTACCTATTTACACAATTTGAAAATCCTGATTCCAAATATGGAATCCATTTTTCTAAATTCAAAACACAGAAGTGGCAGAAATTAATTTAAACTTAATTCCCGCTGTCAAAACAAAAAGCGTGTTTTTAAGAGATAATAACTATCAAAAGATTGACACTTGTTTATGTTCGGTTTAACTGTAAAATTATGTCCAATGACCAAAATTATATTAAATGGTAAAAATATATTCTAAATATACTTTAAAACCACTCAAATTCATAATTTATCACTATTAATTATTTTGATTAAAAAAGTTGTTTTTAATTAAAATTTAGTAATTTTCACTATTTATCAAAATATTAAAGTTATCCGAAAAGTACCAAAATTTCACCATAGGCTAAATTCGATATTCCGAATCAAAAAATGAAGTCCATTTTGAAATATAAAATATATATATAATTTCAAAAAGTAGGTATTACTATTCATAACGGCTAGTTTGATTGGTTGTGGTGTGTGTTAGAACTCGAAGATGCGTACAACACACACTACTGTATTTTTCAAAGGAAAGCGTACCGTGGAAGCCTGGGATGTTTCATTTTAATTTTTTTTGATGTCCCCATTTAGTCAAAAAGTTTAAAATATTTTATTTAAAAAGGGTTAACCATTAAAAGTTGGTAAAAGTGCAATACTGAAAATGAATTTGTTCTTACATTATGTCTAAGAAACTCATAATATGGATTCTAAAATTATAAGAATTATATAAAGTTTAAAATTTAGTTAATACTATTCATAACCTCTTTTGAACGTCTTGTTTGGTAGGTCATGGTGTAATTGAATTCGGTGTTGCGTGTAGTGCAAGTTATTGAATTATTTTGAAGAAATAACACATTATGAATTCTTGGGGTGTTACATTCTCCCCTCCTCCAATAAATTGCGTCCTCGCAATTTGAAATTGTTCTTAGAAAATAAAATGTTGAAAATAGAAAATATATTTGTGGGAAAACCCACATCGGAAATTGGGTTACTAAAATTTAGTCTTAATATGAGGAAAAGAGAAATCAGAGGGTCACCACCAAATTATGATCTCGATTAGGAGAACATTGGTGGAAATTAGAGACATATAATTGGAGGAAAAACGTAAATATTTATAGGTAGTGATTGAGGTCATCAATCACAAACAAGTGTAAAATTGAGGTCCTTAAATTCATCAATCTATGATGATTTGAAATACTATTGGATCAACAAAACATAGGGTATTAGGATAACACATTTTTGATGATTCAAAATATCCTAGTTGAAATCCCACATCAAAAAATGAATTAATGAGGCCTTTATTTAAAATAAAGAGTGGAAAGTATGAAGATTACCGAAAATACTAGGGTTCCATGTAGGAAAATATGGATATGGAAGAAAAATATAACCATCAATTATCTGATGGAGAGTGGTATGGCTATGAAAAGGACAACAATCCCAAAGCCATAAATTAGTGATGATTTAAGGTACCATCTAGGACAACATTTTTGTTCTTTGTTCCTTTTCTTAATGTTGAGGAATTTATTTATGAGATTGGCTAAGATCATAAGGAGATATATTTACTTTATAATTAGAGTTTTATCCATTAATAAATTTCTACCACAAACTCATCTTTCACTCTAAAAGATAATAGAATGTAAAAATTCTATTTACACTATTCGTATAGGGTTCCAAAATACACGAATTTATAATTCATCTACAAGATCTTTTAATAAAAACTAAATTACTTAATACAGGACATCTCGTGGGCCAGTGGTAGGTGATACACCCTTGTCGCCCTTCGGTTGTGGGTTCAATTCTCGTGGCCTTGCCGGTCGCGACGGGTTGCTGCCCGACCTCCGGGTTGTCCTTTTATAGAAATCCAAAATTAATCTCAAACTAGAATTTATCCAAAATACTTCTGTCTAAACTCACAGTCCAACATTTATAAAGAAGGTAAACATAATGTAGATCCGTTTTACCTCGTAATAGCATATTAATACCTTCATCATGTATTCTTTTAAAACACTGAAACATCCTGAATTACCATAATCCTTATTGATTACATTCATGCTCCCTTATTCCATATAGAATGCTGGATATACTTCATCAATCCAAAAATGTTTTAAATCCCAACAATGATGGAATATACAAATCATTAATCAGCTTCAAGGTAGTCAATAATATCCAATATAATTTATCCAAATCAATCATGTATTATTCTAAAATCACTACCTCGGTATCAGAACCATATTATGGTTTATCTTTCTCTCAACCATATATTTCCCAAAAATTTAACCTGCTATTGAGTCACTTTTCTTTGTTCCACACAATCTCAAGTCCTTAATGAAATAGCATTGCAGTACAATCCTTATATACTCCATAATTATTATAACAAGTACATTGTTGATACAATACTCAATTGACATAATCAACATAAGAACTCTAATCATTCTTCTTCATCTGTGGTAGTATCATAACTTGATTATTATCCAATAAAATAATTTGTGGCATAGTCTGATGACTGGGACATAGGTTCGCGTAGTGTCCAAACTCCTGGCAAATGAAGCATTGTACATTTGAAACCATATTCTTACCCTTGCAGTCACGTACTTTGTGCACTTTTCCTCCACACTTATAACAAAATCACATTCCTTTCAGACAAGTTCCAGGGTGATTCTTCCCACAGTTATCACATATGGGAAAATTCTTATTTTCCCTCTTCCCTTTATCCATGGTTCTCTCTTCCATCCTTTTCTTCTCTTGCTTCCCTTTAAATCCATAGGAATCAGTAAAATATTAACTTATCTTATCAACACATGATATTATTTCTTCATATGATGATAATACATGGGAGACTATTTCTCTTATAAATTCTGGCTTAAGACCATGAAAGATATGATCCTTCTTTCTCTTTGGATCATGTGCATTGCTAGAGTTCTCATTCCTTCTACTGGGCGCCATTTCTAAACAATGGCACACACTAGATTAGTTTATGAATCAAAATACATAATCCCATAATTATAAAACACATAACATAAATTGAACTATTTATAGATATAATCCATAATCATAAGAATGTTTTCTTTGAGGAATTATATACTCATAAACCCTTCATAATGGTTCATAAAGAAAATGAGAGTTATCCTAAGCATATCCCCCGGGAGTGTCGTAACCAAGAGTGCAGTAAGGCCCGTTGTCGTGCACCAGTTCCCGTTCGAGTCTAGCTCAAAGCGATGTTTTCGGGTTTTACCCCTAGGTACATCTGTCCCAGAGCCGCCTCTACCTGCTCGTATCCAGACAGGGATGTATTGCTCAGAAAACTCAAAAAAAAATATCTACAATACCAAAATTCTAGGAAGTTCTTCTACACTAATCCTCAAAGTCCATCTTAAGTCTATGTGCTCTAATCAGAGTATATCTAAATCTAGGTTCCAAGGTTTGTACTAAACTTCCTCTGATACCAACTGTAACGCCCCGACCCTAGTTACCCAGAGTCGGTGTATTATTACATAACATTGGCATGATCACAAGAAAGATCAAATCTCGAAGGACCGATTGGTTTAGTAGCCTTGGAAAAACTAGATATATTTATAAGTCTTACATTACATCATAAAATAAAAAAATACTATAGCAACATATTGTCTCCACAATCCACACTCATATCCCCACATAATATCCCTGCAGGTCATTCATAATTTACTTCTTCACTTCCTCGAAAAAAATAAAACATTGAAAAGGGGTGAGCTCAAATGCCCAGTAAGGATAACAATATAGCGGAAACATTCATAAATAATAATAAACATTTAAGGCAATGTATAACTAAAACAAAAGCCTTTCAAACTTGAACTTTCACATAGTATGGCATAAATAAAATGAAATAATGCCATTTACTTATTCACATGGATATTCTACTAATAGAATAATCACATGAAAAATCAGTAACTACTTTCATAATGATGGAATGCATAATACTGAACTTTAATTTCTTTGTCAAGTCCTCGTCCCAAGACCTTGGGGCTAACTGTAACCGGAACCCAACCCGGAGTGCCTCTAATAACCGGACACCAACCCGGAGTGCCTCTAATAACCGGACACCAACCCGGAGTGCCTCTAATAACCAGACACCAACCCGGAGTTCCTCTAATAACCGGAGACCAAACCTTAGTTCCTCTAATAACCGGAGACCAAACCAGAGGGCTTACTTTTACCGGTCCCGAACCCAGAACATACTTGTCTAACACATTCATCTGAATGAAAGGTTGAAATATAACATAAACATTTGGATTAAAAATAACTTATGAAATGTCAATACTTTAAACAAAAACCATGAGTGACATATGAATAACTTATCCACTGTGAAAAATATCACAAAACCTTCAATAAAATATGGATATTTTGTATCATAATAAATCATCTTCAAATAAGCTTAAAAGCCATCAAAGGATGTTGAGATAGATGAAATCAAAACTATTTTAGAGAAATATCTCTTTTTTATTGAAAATATTCTTATTATCTTGTAAGGGAAGCTTCGACGATTTTATAACGGCGGTAAATATCCGCACCCGCCGTATAAGTTAAAAAAACATTCTTACCTTAAATTTGTCGAAAAGGATAAAAGTGCCTTATTTGGAAAACGACGAAATGATTCCTTTCGAAACACATAAGGGTATAAATGACTTTAACCCATATTCTTGTAAATAGTAAAAATGTTTTGAAATACATTATTAAGAAACATGGATGTGGATGATAAAGAGATCTCAGTAGATTATTACGTATAAACAACCTCGGATAATGAAGAGATTGTGAAATAACCCTTACCAATTTGGTAACTTATGAAACATACAAACCATGAAAGAGGTATCATACAATGAATATGTCAATACACATAACTTAAAGTGTATTACACAAAGAATATAATTATGGGCAGTACATACACCACACAAAAGCTTATGGTGGCAATATGGCATGAATCTCACTAGAATAAGGAGTGAGATGAAAACCCCTTACCACGTTAATCAACTGATTCGTATGGCCAAAAGTTAATAACCACCAAATTATTTACAGAATAACATGAATATAAAGAGAATCATGATAATATATATCAAATGGAAATACACAATACACCACTTTCAATAATTTAGTGGCGAACAATGGAAATCTCACGAAATTGAAAGTGAGATAAGAAAATCCATTACCTTGTAATTTTCCTTGGTTGGGGTAGGTTAACCTCCTGTATAATGGTGAAATAATTATTATTAAATTATTCAAGAATCACATATATTAATATGATATCATATATGATCTTTTAACATTGATTTGTTAATAATATCTTTTAATTATCGTCGTTTCGGGTGTTAACTTACTCATTTTCTTTTATATGTTTTGTTACATAAGCCATGTTTTTTATCGATAGGTTGTATATTATTCATATCCAGAATGATATCAAGTCCTTAAACATCATTTTTAAATCATCAAATGATAATTATACTTTAATGGATACGATGGAGAATGAATCTCATCGCGTTCGTGGAGACGGTAGTCCGAACGTACGCACGAGCGACAATATCATTCTTTTGATATTAAAATAATATATAAATGGATGGTATATCATATATACAGAATCATTAACATGTTATATTTATTATTTACATGAGTTAAACACCATTATTATACCCATCCAAATAATAATATATTGAATAACAATTACACCACGACGTGGAGACGGTAAGCCGTACGTACGCACGTATGGTGACATGTTATTCAAAGGGTGGATAGAATACTGAATATGGTTGTACCATATTTATAATAACATAACATTATATATAAGATACTGGAGTTATTATTTTATAATGGTAATAACAAAGAAAGAATAAGTGGAAGAAGAAAGGAACTTGAAAAGGTATGGTGAAAACATTACCTCTTCTTCAGGTTCTTCCTTTATATTTGATCAGAAGGGCTCCTTAGTTTGGCTTTCTGATCAAACTAAGGCCTCTATGTTGTAGTGAGGGATGTTGGGAGAGTATTTGGGCAGTTTTTGGCCGAACAAAAAGGCTTTGAAGGTGTGAAGAAATGGTAAGGAAGAGTGCCCTTTTATAAGAGGGGTGAGGGGCACCTTTGGAAAAGCTAGAAATATTAGTTTATATTAAATTAATATTTGGTTTCTAATGGATGAAAAGTTGATTATTCAAAGTTTAAGGTGTGGATAGGTCGAAAAAAACTCAACAAATATAATTTAGACAGGTTTGGGTACTTATATTAACCTTATCTTTAAGTATTAACTCTAAGTTAATTAGTTTCACTTTTACAATGTCTCTTTGTATTTTTATATAATATGGTTAATAAACTAACTATATACATAAAAAAGACCCCCAAGTGGTCCATTAATGACACACCTATCATGATATAAGTCTCTTGTCTGAACTTTAGATTTTTAGGAATTTAATATCAATTAATAATATAATATTTGTTTTAAAAACTCTTTTATGTCAATTTTGACACTATTCAATAGTTGATTTTTGTGAAACTCATAACAGAATGATTACTTCGAAAAAAGTTTTTTAAATCAATCCTAATATGTCATATTATCCTAGAAAATTAGTTTAATTCATTAAAAGTTTCATATTATATTTATTTTGGTATTTATAATATCAATTATTTTGATTTTTCACTATTATAGTAATTCCTGCATCATCATTGTCTCATAAATAAATTAAATTATTTAACGTCTAAAATTTATAAATAAAATATAATTATGTATGAAATCTTTTTATCTTTCTAATTAATATTTATAATCTAAAATCCAACATATATAACTCTATGTAAAAATTGTTTTGCTAAAAGATATATGCTTGTGTCATTTTTGTATTCATTTTAACTTAATTAAAATAAAGTGTCCCTATCACCTACAAGTGCCACCATGGGGTCCCAAAATCGACCCAAATATGACTATGTCCGAACATGTATCAACCAATAAGTCTAGGACACGTTTTAGGGTAATTTCGTATTATTATAATATTATTTTTTTAACCCTTATTTACCGGATTTACCCTTAACCATGGTAAATAAAATATTTACCGCAGTAATTATTCAAAATGTCTAAAAATAAAAGTTACCTATTTACACAATTTGAACATCCTGATTCCAAATATGGAATCCATTTTTCTAAATTCAAAACACATAAGTGGCAGAAATTAATTTAAACTTAATTCCCGCTGTCAAAACAAAAAGCGTGTTTTTAAGAGATAATAACTATCAAAAGATTGACACTTGTTTCTGTTCGGTTTAATTGTAAAATTATGTCCAATGACCAAAATTATATTAAATGGTAAAAATATATTCTAAATATACTTTAAAACCAATCAAATTCATAATTTATCACTATTAATTATTTTGATTAAAAAAGTTGTTTTTAATTAAAATTTAGTAATTCTCACTATTCATCAAAATATTAAAGTTATCCGAAAAGTACCAAAATTTCACCTTAGGCTAAATTCGATATTCCGAATCCTAAAATTAAGTCCATTTTGAAATATAAAATATATATATAATTTCAAAAAGTAGGTATTACTATTCATAACGGCTAGTTTGATTGGTTGTGGTGTGTGTTAGAACTCGAAGTTGCGTACAACACACACTACTGTATTTTTCAAAGGAAAGCGTACCGTGGAAGCCTGGGATGTTTCATTTTAATTTTTTTTGATGTCCCCATTTAGTCAAAAAGTTTAAAATATTTTATTTAAAAAGGGTTAACCACTAAAAGTTGGTAAAAGTGCAATACTGAAAATGAATTTGTTCTTACATTATGTCTAAGAAACTCATAATATGGATTATAAAATTATAAGAATTATAAAAAGTTTAAAATTTAGTTAATACTATTCATAACCTCTTTTGAACGGCTTGTTTGGTAAGTCATGGTGTAATTGAACTCGGTGTTGCGTGTAGTGCAAGTTATTGAATTATTTTGAAGAAATAACACATTATGAATTCTTGGGGTGTTACATTCTCGCCTCCTCCAATAAATTGCGTCCTCGCAATTTGAAATTGTTCATAGAAAATAAAATGTTGAAAATAGAAAATATATTTTTGGGAAAACCCACATCGGAAATTGGGTTACTAAAATTTAGTCTTAATATGAGGAAAAGAGAAATCAGAGGGTCACCACCAAATTATGATCTCGATTAGAAGAACATTGGTGGAAATTAGAGACATATAATTGGAGGAAAAACATAAATATTTATAGGTAGTGATTGAGGTCATCAATCACAAACAAGTGTAAAATTGAGGTCCTTAAATTCATCAATCTATGATGATTTGAAATACCATTGGATCAACAAAACATAGGGTATTAGGATAACACATTTTTGATGTTTCAAAATATCCTAGTTGAAATCCCACATCAAAAAATGAATTAATGAGGCCTCTATTTAAAATAAAGAGTGGAAAGTATGAAGATTACCGAAAATACTAGGGTTCCATGTAGGAAAATATGGATATGGAAGAAAAATCTAACAATCAATTATCTGATGGAGAGTGGTATGGCTATGAAAAGGACAACAATCCCAAAGCCAAAAATTAGTGATGATTTAAGGTACCATCGAGGACAACATTTTTGTTCTTTGTTCCTTTTCTTAATGTTGAGGAATTTATTTATGAGATTGGCTAAGATCATAAGGAGATATATTTACTTTATAATTAGAGTTTTATCCATTAATAAATTTCTACCACAAACTCATCTTTCACCCTAAAAGATAATAGAATGTAAAAATTCTATTTACACTATTCGTATAGGGTTCCAAAATACACGAATTTATAATTCATCTACAAGAACTTTTAATAAAAACTAAATTACTTAATCCAGGACATCTCGTGGGCCAGTGGTTGGTGATACACCCTTGTCGCCCTTCGGTTGTGGGTTCAAGTCTCGTGGCCTTGCCGGTCGTGACGGGTTGCCGCCCGACCTCCGGGTTGTCCTTTTATAGAAATCCAAAATTAATCTCAAACAAGAATTTATCCAAAATAATTCTGTCCAAACTCACAGTCCAACATTTATAAGGAAGGTAAACATAATGTAGATCCTTTTTACCTCGTAATAGCATATTAATACCTTCCTCATGTATTCTTTTAAAACACTGAAACATCCTGAATTACCATAATCCTTATTGATTACATTCATGCTCCCTTATTCCATATAGAATGCTGGATATACTTCATCAATCCAAAAATGTTTTAAATCCCAACAATGATGGAATATACAAATCATTAATCAGCTTCAAGGTAGTCAAGAATATCCAATATAATTTATCCAAATCAATCATGTATTATTCTAAAATCACTACCTTGGTATCAGAACCATATTATGGTTTATCTTTCTCTCAACCATATATTTCCCAAAAATTTAACCTGCAATTGAGTCACTTTTCTTTGTTCCACACAATCTCAAGTCCTTAATGAAATAGTACTGCAGTACAATCCTTATATACTCCATAATTATTATAACAAGTACATTGTTGATACAACACTCAATTAAAATAATCAACATAAGAACTCTAATCATTCCTCTTCATCTGTGGTAGTATCATAACTTGATTATTATCCAATAGCATCATTTGCGGCATAGTCTGATGACTGGGACATAGGTTCGCGTAGTGTCCAAACTCCTTGCAAATGAAGCATTGTACATTTGAAACAATATTCTTACCCTTGCAGTCACGTACTTTGTGCCCTTTTCCTCCAAACTTATAACAAACTCCCATTCCTTTCAGACAAGTTCCAGGGTGATTCTTCCCACAGTTATCACATATGGGAAAATTCTTATTTTCCCTCTTCCCTTTATCCATCGTTCTCTCTTCCATCCTTTTCTTCTCTTGCTTCCCTTCAAATCCATAGGAATCAGTAAAATCTTTACTTATCTTATCAACACATGATATTATTTCTTCATATGATGATAATACATGGGAGACTATTTCTCTTATAAATTCTAGCTTAAGACCATGAAAGATATGATCCTTCTTTATCTTTGGATCATGTGCATTGCTAGAGTTCTCATTCCTTCTACTGGGCGCCATTTCTAAACAATGGCATACACTAGATTAGTTTATGAATCAAAATACATAATCCCATAATTATAAAACACTTAACATAAATTGAACTATTTATGGATATAATCCATAATCATAAGAATGTTTTCTTTGAGGAATTATATACTCATAAACCCTTCATAATGGTTCATAAAGAAAATGAGAGTTATTCTAAGCATATCCCCCGGCAGTGTCGTAACCAAGAGTGCAGTAAGGCCCGTTGTCGTGCACCAGTTCCCGTTCGAGTCTAGCTCAAAGCGGTGTTTTCAGGTTTTACCCCTAGGTACATCTGTCCCAGAGCCGCCTCTACCTGCTCGTATCCAGACAGGGATGTATTGCTCAGAAAACTCAAAAACAAAATCTCTACAATACCAAAATTCTAGGAAGTTATTCTATACTAATCCTCAAAGTCCATCTTAAGTCTATGTGCTCTAATCAGAGTATATCTAAATATAGGTTCCAAGGTTTGTACTAAACTTCCTCTGATACCAACTGTAACGCCCCGACCCTAGTTACCCAGAGTCGGTGTATTATTACATAACATTGGCATGATCAAAAGAAAGATCAAATCTCGAAAGACCGATTGGTTTAGTAGCCTTGGAAACACTAGATATATTTATATGTCTTACATTACATCATAAAATGAAAAACTACTATAGAAACATATTGTCTCCATAATCCACACTCATATCCCCACATAATATCCCTGCAGGTCATTCATAATTTACTTCTTCACTTCCTCGAAAAAAAATAAAACATTGAAAAGGGTTGAGCTCAAATGCCCAGTAAGAATAACAATATAGCGGAAACATACATAAATAAGAATAAACATTTAAGGCAATGTATAACTAAAACAAAAGCTTTTCAAACTTGAACATTCACATAGTATGGCATAAATAAAATGAAATAATTCCATTTACTTATTCATATGGATATTCTACTAATAGAATAATCACATGAAAAATCAGTAACTACTTTCATAATGATGGAATGCATAATACTGAACATTAATTTCTTTGTCAAGGCCTCGTCCCAAGACCTTGGGGCTAACTGTTACCGGAACCCAAACCGGAGTGCATCTAATAACCGGACACCAACCCAGAGTGCCTCTAATAACCGGACACCAACCCGGAGTGCCTCTAATAACCGGACACCAACCCGGAGTTCCTCTAATAACCGGAGACCAAACCGTAGTTCCTCTAATAACCAGAGACCAAACCGGAGGGCTTACTTTTACCGGTCCCGAACCCGGAACATACTTGTCTAACACATTCATCTGAATGAAAGGTTAAAATATAACATAAACATTTGGATTAAAAATAACTTATGAAATGTCAATACTTTAATCAAAACCATGAGTGACATAAGAATAACTTATCCACTGTGAAAAATATCACAAAACCTTCAATAAAATATGGATGTTTTGTATCATAATAAATCAACTTCAAATAAGCTTAAAAGCCATCAAAGGATGTTGACATAGATGAAATCAAAACTATTTTAGAGAAATATCTCTTTTTTATTGAAAATATTCGTATTATCTTGTAAGGGAAGCTTTGACGATTTTATAATGCCGGTAAATATCCGCACCCGCCGTTTAAGTTAAAAAAACATTCTTACCTTAAATTTGTCGAAAAGGATAAAAGTGCCTTATTTGGAAAACGACGAAAAGATTCCTTTCGAAACACATAAGGGTATAAATGACTTTAACCCATATTCTTGTAAATAGTAAAAATGTTTTGAAATACATTATTAAGAAACATGGATGTGGATGATAAAGAGATCCCAGTAGATTATTACGTATAAACAACCTCGGATAATGAAGAGATTGTGAAATAACCCTTACCAATTTGGTAACTTATGAAACATACAACCCATGAAAGAGGTATAATACAATGAATATGTAAATACACATAAATTAAAGTGTATTACACAAAGAATATAATTACGGGCAGTACATACACCACACAAAAGTTAATGGTGGCAATATGGCATGAATCTCACGAGAATAAGGAGTGAGAAGAAAAACCCTTACCACGTTAATCAACTGAGTCGTATGGACAAAAGTTAATAACCACAAAATTATTTACAGAATAACATGAATATAAAGAGAATCATGATAATATATATCAAATGGCAGTACACAATACACCACTTTCAATAATTTAGTGGCGAACAATGGAAATCTCATGGAATTGAAAGTGAGATAAGAAAATCCCTTACCTTGTAATTTTCCTTGGTTGGGGTAGGTTAACCTCCTGTATAATGGTGAAATAATTGTTATTAAATTATTCAAGAATCATATATATTAATATGATATCATATATGATCTTTTACCATTGATTTGTTAATAATATCTTTTAATTATCGTCGTTTCGGGTGTTAACTTACTCATTTTCTTTTATATGTTTTGTTACATAAGCCATGTTTTTTATCGATAGGTTGTAAATTATTCATATCCATAATGATATCAAGTCCTTAAATATCATTTTTAAATCATCAAATGATAATTATAATTTAATGGATACGATGGACAATGAATCTCATCGCGTTCGTGGAGACGGTAGTCCGTACGTACGCACGAGCGACAATATCATTCTTTTGATATTAAAATAATATATAAATTGATGGTATATCATATATACATAATCATTAACATGTTATATTTATTATTTACATGAGTTAAATATCATTATTATACCCATCCAAATAATAATATATTGAATAACAATTACACCACGACGTTGAGACGGTAAGCCGTACGTACGCACGTATGGTGACATGTTATTCCAAGGGTGGATAGAATACTGAATATGGTTGTAAATTATTTATAATAACATCACAGTATATATAAGATACTGGAGTTATTATTTTAGAATGGTAATAACAAAGAAAGAAGAAGTGGAAGAAGAAAGGAACTTGAAAAGGGATGGTGAAAACATCACCTCTTCTTCAGGTTCTTCCTTTTTATTTGATCAAAAAGGCTCCTTAGGATGGCTTTCTGATCAAACTAAGGCCTCTAGGTTGTAGTGAGGGATGTTGGGAGAGTATTTGTGCAGAGTTTGGATGAACCAAAAGGCTTTGTAGGTGTGATGAAATGGGAAGGAAGAGTGCCCTTTTATAAGAGGGGTGAGGGGCACCTTTGGAAAATCTAGAAATATTAGTTTATATTAAATTAATATTTGGTTTCTAATGGCTCCAAAGTTCATTATTCAAAAGATAAGGTGTGTATAGGTCGAAAAAAAATCAACCAATAGAATTTATACAGGTTTGGGTACTTATATTAACCTTATCTTTAAGTATTAACTCTAAGTTAATTAGTTTCACTTTTACAATGTCTCTTTGTATTTTTATATAATATGGTTAATAAACTTACTATATACATCCAAGCGACCTCCAAGTGGTCCATTAATGATACACCTATCATGATATAAGTCTCTTGGACAGACCATAGATTTTTAGAAATTTAATATCAATTAATAATATAATATTTGTTTTAAAAACTCTTTTATGTCAATTTTGACACTATTCAATAGTTGATTTTTGTGAAACTCATAACAGAATGATTACTTCGAAAAAAGTTAATTAAATCAATCCTAATATGTCATATTATCCTAGAAAATTAGTTTAATTCATTAAAAGTTTCATATTATATTTTTTGGGTATTTATAATATCAATTATTTTGATTTTTTACTATTATAGTAATTACTGCATCATCATTGTGTCATAAATAAATTAAATTATTTAATGTCTAAAAATTATAAATAAAATATAATTATGTATGAAATCTTTTGATATTTTTAATTAATATTTATAATCTAAAATCCAACATATATAACCCTATGTACAAATTGTTTTTCTAAAAGATATATGCTTGTGTCATTTTTGTATTCATTTTAACTTAATTAAAATAAAGTGTCCCTATCACCTACAAGTGGCACCATGGGGTCCCAAAATCGAACCAAATATGCCTATGTACGAACATGTATCAACCAATAAGTCTAGGAAACGTTTTAGGGTAATTTAGTATTATTATAATATTATTTTTTTAACCCTTATTTACCGGATTTACCCTTAACCATGGTAAATAAAATATTTACCGCAGTAATTATTCAAAATGTCTAAAAATAAAAGTTACCTATTTACACAATTTGAACATACTGATTCCAAATATGGAATCCATTTTTCTAAATTCAAAACACAGAAGTGGCAGAAATTAATTTAAAATTAATTCCCGCTGTCAAAACAAAAAGCGTGTTTTTAAGAGATAATAACTATCAAAAGATTGACACTTGTTTACGTTCGGTTTAATTGTAAAATTATGTCCAATGACCAAAATTATATTAAATGGTAAAAATATATTCTAAATATACTTTAAAACCACTCTAATTCATAATTTATCACTATTAATTATTTTGATTAAACAAGTTGTTTTTAATTAAAATTTAGTAATATTCACTATTCATCAAAATATTAAAGTTATACGAAAAGTACCAAAATATCACTTTATGCTAAATTTGATATTCCGAATCCAAAAATGAAGTCCATTTTGAAATATAAAATATATATATAATTTCAAAAAGTAGGTATTACTATTCATAACGGCTAGTTTGATTGGTTGTGGTGTGTGTTAGAACTCGATGTTGCGTACAACACACACTACTGTATTATTCAAAGGAAAGCGTACCGTGGAATCCTGGGATGTTTCATTTTAATTTTTTTTTGATGTCCCCATTTAGTCAAAAAATTTAAAATATTTTATTTAAAAAGGGTTAACCATTAAAAGTTGGTAAAAGTGCAATACTGAAAATGAATTTGTTCTTACATTATGTCTAAGAAACTCATAATATGGATTCTAAAATTATAAGAATTATATAAAGTTTAAAATTTCGTTAATACTATTCATAACCTCTTTTGAACGGCTTGTTTGGTAAGTCATGGTGTAATTGAACTCGGTGTTGCGTGTAGTGCAAGTTATTGAGTTATTTTGAAGAAATAACACATTATGAATTCTTGGGGTGTTACATTCTCCCCTCCTTCAGTAAATTGTGTCCTCGCAATTTGAAATTGTTCGTAGAAAATAAAATTTTGAAAATAGAAAATATATTTTTGGGAAAACCCACATCGGAAATTGGGTTACTAAAATTTAGTCTTAATATGAGGAAAAGAGAAATCATAGGGTCACCACCAAATTATGATCTCGATTAGGAGAACATTAGTGGAAATTAGAGACATATAATTGGAGGAAAAATGTAAATATTTATAGGTAGTGATTGAGTTCATCAATCACAAACAAGTGTAAAATTGAGGTCCTTAAATTCATCAATCTATGATGATTTGAAATACCATTGGTTCAAAAAAAATAGGGTATTAGGATAACACATTTTTTATGTTTCAAAATATCCTAGTTGAAATCCCACATCAAAAAATGAATTAATGAAGCCTCTATTTAAAATAACGAGTGGAAAGTATGAAGATTACCGAAAATACTAGGGTTCCATGTAGGAAAATATGGATATGGAAGAAAAATCTTACCATCAATTATCTGATGGAGAGTGGTATGGCTATGAAAAGGACAACAATCCCAAAGCCATAAATTAGTGATGATTTAAGGTACCATCTAGGACAACATTTTTGTTCTAAGTTCCTTTTCTTAATGTTGAGGAATTTATTTATGAGATTGGCTAAGATCATAAGGAGATATATTTACTTTATAATTAGAGTTTTATCCATTAATAAATTTCTACCACAAACTCATCTTTCACTCTAAAAGATAATAGAATGTAAAAATTCTATTTACACTATTCGTATAGGGTTCCAAAATACACGAATTTATAATTCATCTGCAAGATCTTTTAATAAAAACTAAATTACTTAATCCAGGACATCTCGTGGGCAGTGGTAGGTGATACACCCTTGTCGCCCTTCGGTTGTGGGTTCAAGTCTCGTGGCCTTGCCGGTCGCGACGGGTTGTCGCCCGACCTCCGGGTTGTCCTTTTATAGAAATCCAAAATTATTCTCAAACTAGAATTTATCCAAAATACTTCTGTCCAAACTCACAGTCCAACATTTATAAGGAAGGTAAACATAATGTAGATCCTTTTTACCTCGTAATATCATATTAATACCTTCATCATGTATTCTTTTAAAACACTGAAACATCCTGAATTACCATAATCCTTATTGATTACATTCATGCTCCCTTATTCCATATAGAGTGCTGGATATACTTCATCAATCCAAAAATGTTTTAAATCCCAACAATGATGGAATATACAAATCATTAATCAGCTTCAAGGTAGTCAAGAATATCCAATATAATTTATCCAAATCAATCATGTATTATTCTAAAATCACTACCTCGGTATCAGAACCATATTATGGTTTATCTTTCTCTCAACCATATATTTCCCAAAAATTTAACCCGTTATTGAGTTACTTTTCTTTGTTCCACACAATCTCAAGTCCTTAATGAAATAGTACTGCAGTACAATCCTTATATACTCCATAATTATTATAACAAGTAAATTGTTGATACAACACTCAATTGACATAATCATCATAATAACTCTAATCATTCCTCTTCATCTGTGGTAGTATCATAACTTGATTATTATCCAATAGCATCATTTGCGGCATAGTCTGATGACTGGGACATAGGTTCGCATAGTGTCCAAACTCCTTGCAAATGAATCATTGTACATTTGAAACCATATTCTTACCCTTGCAGTCACGTACTTTGTGCCCTTTTCCTCCACACTTATAACAAACTCCCATTCCTTTCAGACAAGTTCCATAGTGATTCTTCCCACAGTTATCACATATGGGAAAATTCTTCATTTCCCTCTTCCCTTTATCCATCGTTCTCTCTTCCATCCTTTTCTTCTCTTTCTTCCCTTCAAATCCATAGGAATCAGTAAAATCTTTACTTATCTTATCAACACATGATATTATTTCTTCATATGATGATAATACATGGGAGACTATTTCTCTTATAAATTCTGGCTTAAGACCATGAAAGATATGATCCTTCTTTCTCTTTGGATCATGTGCATTGCTAGAGTTATCATTCCTTCTACTGGGCTCCATTTCTAAACAATGGCATACACTAGATTAGTTTATGAATCAAAATACATAATCCCATAATTATAAAACACTTAACATAAATTGAACTATTTATAGATATAATCCATAATCATAAGAATGTTTTCTTTGAGGAATTATATACTCATAAACCCTTCATAATGGTTCATAAAGAAAATGAGTGTTATCCTAAGAATATCCCCCGGGAGTGTCGTAACCAAGAGTGCAGTAAGGCCCGTTGTCGTGCACCAGTTCCCGTTCGAGTCTAGCTCAAAGCGGTGTTTTCGGGTTTTACCCCTAGGTACATCTGTCCGAGAGCCGCCTCTACCTGCTCGTATCCAGACAGGGATGTATTGCTCAGAAAACTCAAAAAAAAATCTCTACAATACCAAAATTCTAGGAAGTTCTTCTATACTAATCTTCAAAGTCCATCTTAAGTCTATGTGCTCTAATCATATTATATCTAAATCTAGGTTCCAAAGTTTGTACTAAACTTCCTCTGATACCAACTGTAACGCCCCGACCCTAGTTACCCAGAGTCGGTGTATTATTACATAACATTGGCATGATCACAAGAAAGATCAAATCTCGAAAGACAGATTGGTTTAGTAGCCTTAGAAACACTAGATATATTTATAAGTCTTACATTACATCATAAAATGAAAACCTACTACAGCAACATATTTCCTCCATAATCCACACTCATATCCCCACATAATATCCCTGCAGGTCATTTATAATTTACTTCTTCCCGTCCTCGAAAAAAATAAAACATTGAAAAGGGGTGAGCTCAAATGCCCAGTAAGGATAACAATATAGCGGAAACATTCATAAATAAGAATAAGCATTTAAGGCAATGTATAACTAAAACAAAAGCCTTTCAAACTTGAACTTTCACATAGTATGGCATAAATAAAATGAAATAATTCCATTTTCTTATTCACATGGATATTCTACTAATAGAATAATCACATGAAAAATCAGTAACTACTTTCATTATGATGTAATGCATAATACTGAACTTTAATTTCTTTGTCAAGGCCTCGTCCCAAGACCTTGGGGCTAACTGTAACCGGAACCCAACCCGGAGTGCCTCTAATAACCGGACACCAACCCGGAGTGCCTCTAATAACCGGACACCAACCCGGAGTGGCTCTAATAACCGGACACCAACCCGGAGTTCCTCTAATAACCGGAGACCAAACCGTAGTTCCTCTAATAACCGGAGACCAAACCGGAGGGCTTACTTTTACCGGTCCCCAACCCGGAACATACTTGTCTAACACATTCATCTGAATGAAAGGTTGAAATATAACATAAACATTTGGATTAAAAATAACTTATTACATGTCAATACTTTAAACAAAAACCATGAGTGACATATGAATAACTTATCCACAGTGAAAAATATCACAAAACCTTCAATAAAATATGGATGTTTTGTATCATAATAAATCAACTTCAAATAAGCTTAAAAGCCATCAAAGGATGTTGACATAGATGAAATCAAAACCATTTTAGAGAAATATCTCTTTTTTATTGAAAATATTCTTATTCTCTTGTAAGGGAAGCTTCGACGATTTTATAACGGCGGTAAATATCCACACCCTCCGTATAGGTTAAAAAAACATTCTTACCTTAAATTTGTCGAAAAGGATAAAAGTGCCTTATTTGGAAAACAACGAAAAGATTCCTTTCTAAACACATAAGGGTATAAATGACTTTAACCCATATTCTTGAAAATAGTAAAAATGTTTTGAAATACATTATTAAGAAACATGGATGTGGATGATAAAGATATCCCAGTAGATTATTACGTATAAACAACCTCGGATAATGAAGAGATTGTGAAATAACCCTTACCAATTTGGTAACTTATGAAACATACAACCCATGAAAGAGGTATCATACAATGAATATGTAAATACACATAACTTAAAGTTTATTATACAAAAAATATAATTATGGGCAGTACATGCACCACACAAAAGGTTATGGTGGCAATATGGCATGAATCTCACGAGAATAAGGAGTGAGATGAAAACCCCTTACCACGTTAATCAACTGAGTCGTATGGCCAAAAGTTAATAACCACCAAATTATTTACAGAATAACATGAATATAAAGAGAATCATGATAATATATATCAAATGGCAGTACACAATACACCACTTTCAATAATTTAGTGGCGAACAATGGAAATCTCACGGAATTGAAAGTGAGATAAGAAAATCCCTTACCTTGTAATTTGCCTTGGTTGGGGTAGGTTAACCTCCTTTATAATGGTGAAATAATTGTTATTAAATTATTCAAGAATCATATATATTAATATGATATCATATATGATCTTTTAACATTGATTTGTTAATAATATCTTTTAATTATCGTCGTTTCGGGTGTTAACTTACTCATTTTCTTTTATATGTTTTGTTACATAATCCATGTTTTTTATCAATAGGTTGTATATTATTCATATCCAGAATGATATCAAGTCCTTAAACATCATTTTTAAATCATCAAATGATAATTATACTTTAATGGATACGATGGAGAATGAATCTCATCGCGTTCGTGGAGACGGTAGTCCGTACGTACGCACGAGCGACAATATCATTCTTTTGATATTAAAATAATATATAAATCGATGGTATATCATATATACAGAATCATTAACATGTTATATTTATTATTTACATGAGTTAAACACCATTATTATACCCATCCAAATAATAATATATTGAATAACAATTACACCACGACGTAGAGACGGTAAGCCGTACGTACGCACGTATGGTGACATGTTATTCAAAGGGTGGATAGAATACTGAATATGGTTGTACCATATTTATAATAACATCAAAGTATATATAAGATACTGGAGTTATTATTTGATAATGGTAATAACATAGAATGAAGAAGTGGAAGAAGAAAGGAACTTGAAAAGGTATGGTGAAAACATTACCTCTTCTTCAGGTTCTTCCTTTTTATTTGATCAAAAGGGCTCCTTAGTTTGGCTTTATGATCAAACTAAGGCCTCTATGTTGTAGTGAGGGATGTTGGGATAGTATTTGGGCAGTGTTTGGCCGAACCAAAAGGATTTAAAGGTGTGAAGAAATGGTAAGGAAGAGTGCCCTTTTATAAGAGGGGTGAGGGGCACCTTTGGAAAAGCTAGAAATATTAGTTTATATTAAATTAATATTTGGTTTCTAATGGATCCAAAGTTGATTATTCAATTTTTAAGGTGTTGATAGGTCTAAAACAACTCAACAAATATAATTTAGACAGGTTTGGGTACTTATATTAACCTTATCTTTAAGTATTAACTCTAAGTTAATTAGTTTCACTTTTACAATGTCTCTTTGTATTTTTTATATAATATGGTTAATAAACTAACTATATACATCCAAGAGACCACCAAGTGGTCCATTAATGACACACCTATCATGATATAAGTCTCTTGGCCGAACTTTAGATTTTTAGGAATTTAATATCAATTAATAATATAATATTTGTTTTAAAAAATCTTTTATGTCAATTTTGACACTATTCAATAGTTGATTTTTGTGAAACTCATAACAGAATGATTACTTCGAAAAAAGTTATTTAAATCAATACTAATATGTCATATTATCCTAGAAAATTAGTTTAATTCATTAAAAGTATCATATTATATTTATTTTGGTATTTATAATAACAATTATTTTGATTTTTCACTATTATAGTAATTCCTGCATCATCATTGTCTCATAAATAAATTAAATTATTTAACGTCTAAAAATTATAAATAAAATATAATTATCTATGAAATCTTTTTATCTTTCTAATTAATATTTATAATCTAAAATCAAACATATATAACCCTATGTACAAATTGTTTTGCTAAAAGATATATGCTTGTGTCATTTTTGTATTCATTTTAACTTAATTAAAATAAAGTGTCCCTATCACCTACAAGTGCCACCATGGGGTCCCAAAATCGACTCAAATATTCCTATGTCCGAACATGTATCAACCAATAAGTCTAGGACACGTTTTAGGGTAATTTCGTATTATTATAATATTATTTGTTTAACCCTTATTTACCGGATTTACCCTTAACCATGGTAAATAAAATATTTACCGCAGTAATTATTCAAAATGTCTAAAAATAAAAGTTACCTATTTACACAATTTGAACATTCTGATTCCAAATATGGAATCCATTTTTCTAAATTCAAAACACATAAGTGGCATAAATTAATTTAAACTTAATTCCCGCTGTCAAAACAAAAAACGTTTTTTTAAGAGATAATAACTATCAAAAGATTGACACTTGTTTGTGTTCGGTTTAGTTGTAAAATTATGTCCAATGACCAAAATTATATTAAATGGTAAAAATATATTCTAAATATACTTTAAAACCACTCAAATTCATAATTTATCACTATTAATTATTTTGATTAAAAAAGTTGTTTTTAATTAAAATTTAGTAATTTTCACTATTCATCAAAATATTAAAGTTATCCGAAAAGTACCAAAATTTCACCTTAGGCTAAATTCGATATTCCGAATCCAAAAATGAAGTCCATTTTGAAATATAAAATATATATATAATTTCAAAAAGTAGGTATTACTATTCATAACGGCTAATTTGATTGGTTGTGGTGTGTGTTAGAACTCGAAGTTGCGTACAACACACACTACTGTATTATTCAAAGGAAAGCGTACCGTGGAAGCCTGGGATGTTCCATTTTAATTTTTTTTGATGTCCTCATTTAGTCAAAAAGATTAAAATATTTTATTTAAAAAGTGTTAACCATTAAAAGTTGGTAAAAGTGCAATACTGAAAACGAATTTGTTCTTACATTATGTCTAAAAAACTCATAATATGGATTCAAAAATTATAAGAATTATATAAAGTTTAAAATTTACTTAATACTATTCATAACCTCTTTTGAACGTCTTGTTTGGTAAGTCATGGTGTAATTGAACTCGGTGTTGCGTGTAGTGCAAGTTATTGAATTATTTTGAAGAAATAACACATTATGAATTCTTGGGGTGTTACATTCTCCCCTCCTTCAATAAATTGCGTCCTCGCAATTTGAAATTGTTCTTAGAAAATAAAATGTTGAAAATAGAAAATATATTTGTGGGAAAACCCACATCGGAAATTGGGTTACTAAAATTTAGTCTTAATATGAGGAAAAGAGAAATCAGAGGGTCACCACAAAATTATGATCTCGATTAGGAGAACATTGGTGGAAATTAGAGACATATAATTGGAGGAAAAACGTAAATATTTATAGGTAGTGATTGAGGTCATCAATCAAAAACAAGTGTAAAATTGAGGTCCTTAAATTCATCAATCTATGATGATTTGAAATACCATTGGTTCAACAAAACATAGGGTATTAGGATAACACATTTTTGATGTTTCAAAATATCCTAGTTGAAATCCCACATCAAAAAATGAATTAATGAGGCCTCTATTTAAAATAAAGAGTGGAAAGTATGAAGATTACCGAAAATACTAGGGTTCCATGTAGGAAAATATGGATATAGAAGAAAAATCTAACCATCAATTATCTGATGGAGAGTGGTATGGCTATGAAAAGGACAACAATCCCAAATCCATAAATTAGTGATGATTTAAGGTACCATCAAGGAAGACATTTTTGTTCTAAGTTCCTTTTCTTAATGTTGAGGAATTTATTTATGAGATTGGCTAAGATCATAAGGAGATATATTTACTTTATAATTAGAGTTTTATCCATTAATAAATTTCTACCACAAACTCATCTTTCACTCTAAAAGATAATAGAATGTAAAAATTCTATTTACACTATTCGTATAGGGTTCCAAAATACACGAATTTATAATTCATCTACAAGATCTTTTAATAAAAACTAAATTACTTAATCCAGGACATCTCGTGGGCCAGTGGTAGGTGATACACCCTTGTCGCCCTTCGGTTGTGGGTTCAATTCTCGTGGCCTTGCCGGTCGCGACGGGTTGCCTCCCGACCTCCGGGTTGTCCTTTTATAGAAATCCAAAATTAATCTCAAACTAGAATTTATCCAAAATAATTCTGTCCAAACTCACAGTCCAACATTTATAAGGAAGGTAAACATAATGTAGATCCTTTTTACCTCGTAATAGCATATTAATACCTTCATCATGTATTCTTTTAAAACACTGAAACATCCTGAATTACCATAATCCTTATTGATTACATTCATGCTCCCTTATTCCATATAGAATGCTGGATATACTTCATCAATCCAAAAATGTTTTAAATCCCAACAATGATGGAATATACAAATCATTAATCAGCTTCAAGGTAGTCAAGAATATCCAATATAATTTATCCAAATCAATCATGTATTATTCTAAAATCACTACCTCGGTATCAGAACCATATTATGGTTTATCTTTCTCTCAACCATATATTTCCCAAAAATTTAACCTGCTATTGAGTCACTTTTCTTTGTTCCACACAATCTCAAGTCCTTAATGAAATAGTACTGCAGTACAATCCTTATATACTCCATAATTATTATAACAAGTACATTGTTTATACAACACTCAATTGACATAATCAACATAAGAACTCTAATAATTCCTCTTCCTCTGTGGTAGTATCATAACTTGATTATTATCCAATAGCATCATTTGCGACATAGTCTAATGACTGGGACATAGGTCCGCGTAGTGTCCAAACTCCTTGAAAATGAAGCATTGTACATTTGAAACCATATTCTTACCCTTGCAGTCACGTACTTTGTGCCCTTTTCCTCCACACTTATAACAAACTCCCATTCCTTTCAGACAAGTTCCAGGGTGATTCTTCCCACAGTTATCATATATGGGAAAATTCTTATTTTCCCTCTTCCCTTTATCCATCGTTCTCTCTTCCATCGTTTTCTTCTCTTGCTTCCCTTCAAATCCATAGGAATCAGTAAAATCTTTACTTATCTTTTCAACACATGATATTATTTCTTCATATGATGATAATACATGGGAGACTATTTCTCTTATAAATTCTGGCTTAAGACCATGAAAGATATGATCATTCTTTCTCTTTGGATCATGTGCATTGCTAGAGTTCTCATTCCTTCTACTGGGCGCCATTTCTAAACAATGGCATACACTAGATTAGTTTATGAATCAAAATACATAATCCCATAATTATAAAACACTTAACATAAATTGAACTATTTATGGATATAATCCATAATCATAAGAATGTTTTCTTTGAGGAATTATATACTCATAAACCCTTCATAATGGTTCATAAAGAAAATGAGAGTTATCCTAAGAATATCCCCCGGGAGTGTCGTAACCAAGAGTGCAGTAAGGCCCGTTGTCGTGCACTAGTTCCCGTTTGAGTCTAGCTCAAAGCGGTGTTTTCGGGTTTTACCTATAGGTACATCTGTCCCAGAGCCGCCTCTACCTGCTCGTATCCAGACAGGGATGTATTGCTCAGAAAACTCAAAAAAAATCTCTACAATACCAAAATTCTAGAATTTCTTCTATACTAATCCTCAATGTCCATCTTAAGTCTATGTGCTCTAATCAGAGTATATCTAAATCTAGGTTCCAATGTTTGTACTAAACTTCCTCTGATACCAACTGTAACGCCCCGACCCTAGTTACCCAGAGTCGTTGTATTATTACATAACATTGGCATGATCACAAGAAAGATCAAATATCGAAAGACCGATTGGTTTAGTAGCCTTGGAAACACTAGATATATTTATAAGTCTTACATTACATCATAAAATGAAAGTCTACTACAGCAGCATATTGTCTCTATAATCCACACTCCTATCCCCACATAATATCCCTGCAGGTCATTCATAATTTACTTCTTCACTTCCTCGAAAAAAATAAAACATTGAAAAGGGGTGAGCTCAAATACACAGTAAGGATAACAATATAGCAGAAACATTCATAAATAAGAATAAACATTTAATGCAATGTATAACTAAAACAAAAGCCTTTCAAACTTGAACTTTCACATAGTATGGCATAAATAAAATGAAATAATGCCATTTACTTATTCACATCGATATTCTACTAATATAATAATCACATGAAAAATCAGTAACTACTTTCATAATGATGGAATGCATAATACTGAACTTTAATTTCTTTGTCAAGGCCTCGTCCCAAGACCTTGGGGCTAACTGTAACCGGAACCCAACCCGGAGTGCCTCTAATAACCGGACACCAACCCGGAGTGCCTCTAATAACTGGACACCAACCCGGAGTGCCTCTAATAACCGGACACCAACCCGGAGTTCCTCTAATAACCAGAGACCAAACCGTAGTTCCTCTAATAACTGGAGACCAAACCGGAGGGCTTACTTTTACCGGTCCCCAACCCGGAACATACTTGTCTAACACATTCATCAGAATGAAAGGTTGAAATATAACATAAACATTTGGATTAAAAATAACGTATGAAATGTCAATACATTAAACAAAAACCATGAGTGACATAAGAATAACTTATCCACTGTGAAATATATCACAAAACCTTCAATAAAATATGGATGTTTTGTATCATAATAAATCAACTTCAAATAATCTTAAAAGCCATCAAAGGATGTTGACATAGATAAAATCAAAACTATTTTAGAGAAATATCTCTTTTTTTATTGAAAATATTCTTATTATCTTGTAAGGGAAGCTTCGACGATTTTATAACGGCGGTAAATATCTCCACCCGCCGTATAAGTTAAAAAACATTCTTACCTTAAATTTGTCGAAAAGGATAAAAGTGCCTTATTTGGAAAACGACGAAAAGATTCCTTTCGAAACACATAAGGGTATAAATGACTTTAACCCATATTCTTGTAAATAGTAAAAATGTTTTGAAATACATTATTAAGAAACATGGATGTGGATGATAAATAGATCCCAGTAGATTATTACGTATAAACAACCTCGGATAATGAAGAGATTGTGAAATAACCCTTACCAATTTGGTAACTTATGAAACATACAACCCATGAAAGAGGTATAATACAATGAATATGTAAATACACATAAATTAAATTGTATTACACAAAGAATATAATTATGGGCAGTACATACACCACACAAAAGGTAATGGTGGCAATATGGCATGAATCTCACGAGAATAAGGAGTGAGATGAAAACCCCTTACCATGTTAATCAACTAAGTCGTATGGCCAAAAGTAAATAACCACCAAATTATTTACACAATAACATGAATATAAAGAGAATCATGATAATATATATCAAATGGCAGTACACAATACACCACTTTCAATAATTTAGTGGTGAACAATGGAAATCTCACGGAATTGAAAGTGAGATAAGAAAATCCCTTACCTTGTAATTTTCCTTGGTTGTGGTAGGTTAACCTCCTGTATAATGGTGAAATAATTCTTATTAAATTATTCAATAATCATATATATTAATATGATATCATATATGATCTTTTAACATTGATTTGTTAATGATATCTTTTAATTATCGTCATTTCGGGTGTTAACTTACTCATTTTCTTTTATATGTTTTGTTACATAAGCCATGTTTTTTATCGATAGGTTGTATATTATTCATATCCATAATGATATCAAGTCCTTAAACATCATTTTTAAATCATAAAATGATAATTATACTTTAATGGATACGATGGAGAATGAATCTCATCGTGTTCGTGGAGACGGTAGTCCGTACATACACACGAGCGACAATATCATTCTTTTGATATTAAAATAATATATAAATGGATGGTATATCATATATACAGAATCATTAACATGTTATATTTATTATTTACATGAGTTAAACATCATTATTATACCCATCCAAATAATAATATATTGAATAACAATTACACCACGACGTGGAGACGGTAAGCCGTACGTACGCACGTATGGTGACATGTTATTCAAAGGGTGGATAGAATACTGAATATGGTTGTACCATATTTATAATAACATAAAAGTATATATAAGATACTGGAGTTATTATTTTATAATGGTAATAACAAAAAAAGAATAAGTGGAAGAAGAAAGGAACTTGAAAAGGTATGGTGAAAACATTACCTCTTCTACAGGTTCTTCCTTTTTATTTGATCAAAAGGGCTCCTTAGGTTGGCTTTCTGATCAAACTAAGGCCTCTATGTTGTAGTGAGGGATTTTGGGAGAGTATTTGGGCAGATTTTGGCTTAACCAAATGGCTTTGAAGGTGTGAAGAAATGGGAAGGAAGAGTGCCCTTTTATAAGAGGGGTGAGGGGCACCTTTGGAAAAGCTGGAAATATTAGTTTATATTAAATTAATATTTGGTTTCTAATGGCTCCAAAGTTGATTATTCAAAGGTTAAGGTGTGGATAGGTAGAAAACAACTAAACCAATATAATTTAGACAGGTTTGGGTACTTATATTAACCTTATCTTTAAGTATTAACTCTAAGTTAATTAGTTTAACTTTTACAATGTCTCTTTGTATTTTTATATAATATGGTTAATAAACTAACTATATACATCCAAGAGACCCCCAAGTGGTCCATTAATGACACACGTATCATGATATAAGTCTCTTGGCCGAACTTTAGATTTTTAGGAATTTAATATCCATTAATAATATAATATTTGTTTTAAAAACTCTTTTCTGTCAATTTTGACACTATTCAATAGTTGATTTTTGTGAAACTCATAACAGAATGACTACTTCGAAAAAAGTTAATTATATCAATACTAATATGTAATATTATCCTAGAAAATTAGTTTAATTCATTAAAAGTTTATATTATATTTATTTGGGTATTTATAATATCAATTATTTTAATTTTTCACTATTATAGTAATTACTGCATCATTATTGTCTCATAAATAAATTAAATTATTTAATGTCTAAAAATTATAAATAAAATATAATTATGTATGAAATCTTTTTATCTTTCTATGGAATATTTATAATCTAAAATCCAACATATATAACCCTATGTAAAAATTGTTTTTTTAAAAGATATATGCTTGTGTCATTTTTGTATTCATTTTAACTTAATTAAAATAAAGTGTCCCTATCACCTACAAGTGGCACCATGGGGTCCCAAAATCGACCCAAATATGCCTATGTCCGAACCTGTATCAACCAATAAGTCTAGGACACATTTTAGGGTAATTTAGTGTTATTATAATATTATTTGTTTAACCCTTATTTACCGGATTTACCCTTAACCATGGTAAATAAAATAATTACCGCAGTAATTATTCAAAATGTATAAAAATAAAAGTTACCTATTTAAACAATTTGAACATCATGATTCCAAATATGGAATCCATTTTTCTAAATTCAAAACACAGAAGTGCCAGAAATTAATTTAAACTTAATTCCCGCTGTCAAAACAAAAAGCGTGTTTTTAAGAGATAATAACTATCAAAAGATTGACACTTGTTTATGTTCGGTTTAATTGTAAAATTATGTCCAATGACCAAAATTATATTAAATGGTAAAAATATATTCTAAATATACTTTAAAACCACTCAAATTCATAATTTATCACTATTAATTATTTTGATTAAAAAAGTTGTTTTTAATTAAAATTTAGTAATTTTCACTATTCATCAAAATATTAAAGTTATCCGAAAAGTACCAAAATTTCACCTTAGGCTAAATTCGATATTCCGAATCCAAAAATGAAGTCCATTTTAAAATATAAAATATATATATAATTTCAAAAAGTAGGTATTACTATTCATAACGGCTAGTTTGATTGGTTGTGATGTGTGTTAGAACTCGAAGTTGCATACAACACACACTACTGTATTATTCAAAGGAAAGCGTACCGTGGAAGCCTGGGATGTTTCATTTTAATTTTTTTTTTGATGTCCCCATTTAGTCAAAAAGTTTAAAAAAAATTATTTAAAAAGGGTTAACCATTAAAAGTTGGTAAAAGTGCAATACTGAAAATGAATTTGTTCTTACATTATGTCTAAGAAACTCATAATATGGATTCTAAAATTATAAGAATTATATAAAGTTTAAAATTTAGTTAATACTATTCATAACCTCTTTTGAACGGCTTGTTTGGTAAGTCATGGTGTAATTGAACTCGGTGTTGCGTGTAGTGAAAGTTATTGAATTATTTTGAATAAATAACACATTATGAATTCTTGGGGTGTTACATTCTCCCCTCCTTCAGTAAATTGCATCCTTGCAATTTGAAATTGTTCTTAGAAAATAAAATGTTGAAAATAGAAAATATATTTCTGGGAAAACCCACATTGGAAATTGGGTTACTAACATTTAGTCTTAATATGAGGAAAAGAGAAATCAGAGGGTCACCACCAAATTATGATCTCGATTAGGAGAACATTGGTGGAAATTAGAGACATATAATTGGAGGAAAAACGTAAATATTTATAGGTAGTGATTGAGGTCATCAATCACAAACAAGTGTAAAATTGAGGTCCTTAAATTCATCAATCTATGATGATTTGAAATACCATTGGTTCAACAAAACATAGGGTATTAGGATAACACATTTTTTATGTTTCAAAATATCCTAGTTGAAATCCCACATCAAAAAATGAATTAATGAGGCCTCTATTTAAAATAAAGAGTGGAAAGTATGAAGATTACCGAAAATACTAGGGTTCCATGTAGGAAAATATGGATATGGAAGAAAAATCTAACCATCAATTATCTGATGGAGAGTGGTATGGCTATGAAAAGGACAACAATCCCAAATCCATAAATTAGTGATGATTTAAGGTACCCTCTAGGACAACATTTTTGTTCGAAGTTCCTTTTCTTAATGTTGAGGAATTTAATTATGAGATTGGCTAAGATCATAAGGAGATATATTTACTTTATAATTAGAGTTTTATCCATTAATAAATTTCTACCACAAAATCATCTTTCACTCTAAAAGATAATAGAATGTAAAAATTCTATTTACACTATTCGTATAGGGTTCCAAAATACACGAATTTATAATTCATCTACAAGATCTTTTAATAAAAACTAAATTACTTAATCCAGGACATCTCGTGGGCCAGTGGTAGGTGATACACCCTTGTCGCCCTTCGGTTGTGGGTTCAATTCTCGTGGCCTTGCCGGTCGCGACGGGTTGCTGCCCGACCTCCGAGTTGTCCTTTTATAGAAATCCAAAATTAATCTCAAACTAGAATTTATCCAAAATACTTCTGTCCAAACTCACAGTCCAACATTTATAAGGAAGGTAAACATAATGTAGATCCTTTTTACCTCGTAATAGCATATTAATACCTTCATCATGTATTCTTTTAAAACACTGAAACATCCTGAATTACCCTAATCCTTATTGATTACATTCATGCTCCCTTATTCCATATAGAATGCTGGATATACTTCATCAATCCAAAAATGTTTTAAATCCCAACAATGATGGAATATACAAATCATTAATCACCTTCAAGGTAGTAAAGAATATCCAATATAATTTATCCAAATCAATCATGTATTATTCTAAAATCACTACCTCGGTATCAGAACCATATTATGGTTTATCTTTCTCTCAACCATATATTTCCCAAAAATTTAACCTTCTATTGAGTCACTTTTCTTTGTTCCACACAATCTCAAGTCCTTAATGAAATAGTACTGCATTACAATCCTTATATACTCCATAATTATTATAACAAGTACATTGTTGATACAACACTCAATTGACATAATCAACATAAGAACTCTAATCATTCCTCTTCATCTGTGGTAGTATCATAACTTGATTATTATCCAATAGCATCATTTGCGGCATAGTCTGATAACTGGGACATAGGTTCGCGTAGTGTCCAAACTCCTTGAAAATGAAGCATTGTACATTTGAAACCATATTCTTACCCTTGCAGTCACGTACTTTGTGCCCTTTTCCTCCACACTTATAACAAACTCCCATTCCTTTCAAACAAGTTCCAGGGTGATTCTTCCCACAGTTATCACATATGGGAAAATTCTTATTTTCCCTCTTCCCTTTATCCATCGTTCTCTCTTCCATCCTTTTCTTCTCTTGCTTCCCTTCAAATCCATAGGAATCAGTAAAATATTTACTTATCTTATCAACACATGATATTATTTCTTCATATGATGATAATACATGGGCGACTATTTCTCTTATAAATTCTGGCTTAAGACCATGAAAGATATGATCCTTCTTTCTCTTTGGATCATGTGCATTGCTAGAGTTCTCATTCCTTCTACTGGGCGCCATTTCTAAACAATGGAATACACTAGATTATTTTATGAATCAAAATACATAATCCCATAATTATAAAACACTTAACATAAATTGAACTATTTATGGATATAATCCATAATCATGAGAATGTTTTCTTTGAGGAATTATATACTCATAAACCCTTCATAATGGTTCATAAAGAAAATGAGAGTTATCCTAAGCATATCCCCCGGGAGTGTCGTAACCAAGAGTGCAGTATGGCCCGTTGTCGTGCACCAGTTCCCGTTCGAGTCTAGCTCAAAGCGGTGTTTTCGGGTTTTACCCCTAGGTACATCTGTCCCAGAGCCGCGTCTACCTGCTCGTATCCAGACAGGGATGTATTGCTCAGAAAACTCAAAAAAAATCTCTACAATACCAAAATTCTAGGAAGTTCTTCTATACTAATCCTCAAATTCCATCTTAAGTCTATGTGCTCTAATCAGATTATATCTAAATCTAGGTTCCAAAGTTTGTACTAAACTTCCTCTGATACCAACTGTAACGCCCCGACCCTAGTTACCCAGATTCGTTGTATTATTACATAACATTGGCATGATCACAAGAAAGATCAAATCTCGAAAGGCAGATTGGTTTAGTAGCCTTGGAAACACTAGATATATTTATAAGTCGTACATTACATCATAAAATGAAAAACTACTACAGCAACATATTGTCTCCATAATCCACACTCATATCCCCACATAATATCCCTGCAGGTCATTCATAATTTACTTCTTCACTTCCTCGAAAAAAATAAAACTTTGAAAAGGGGTGAGCTCAAATGCCCAGTAAGGATAACAATATAGAGGAAACATTCATAAATAAGAATAAACATTTAAGGCAATGTATAACTAAAACAAAAGCCTTTCAAACTTGAACTTTCATATAGTATGGCATAAATAAAATGAAATAATTCCATTTAATTATTCACATGGATATTCTACTAATAGGATAATCACATGAAAAATCAGTAACTACTTTCATAATGATGGAATGCATAATACTGAACTTTAATTTCTTTGTCAAGGCCTCGTCCCAAGTCCTTGGGGCTAACTGTAACCGGAACCCAACCCGGAGTGCCTCTAATAACCGGACACCAACTCGGAGTGCCTCTAATAACCGGACACCAACCCGGAGTGCCTCTAATAACCGGACACCAACCCGGAGTTCCTCTAATAACCGGAGACCAAACCGTAGTTCCTCTAATAACCGGAGACCAAACCGGAGGGCTTACTTTTATCGGTCCCCAACCCGGAACATACTTGTCTAACACATTCATCTGAATGAAAGGTTGAAATATAACATAAACATTTGGATTAAAAATAACTTATGAAATGTCAATACTTTAAACAAAAACCATGAGTGACATAAGAATAACTTATCCACTGTGAAAAATATCACAAAACCTTCAATAAAATATGGATGTTTTGTATCATAATAAATCAACTTCAAATAAGCTTAAAAGCCATCAAAGGATGTTGACATAGATGAAATCAAAACTATTTTAGAGAAATATCTCTTTTTTATTGAAAATATTCTTATTATCTTGTAAGGGAAGCTTTGATGATTTTATAACGGCGGTAAATATCCGCACCCGCCGTATAAGTTAAAAAACATTCTTACCTTAAATTTGTTGAAAAGGATAAAAGTGCCTTATTTGGAAAACGACGAAAAGATTCCTTTCGAAACACATAAAGGTATAAATGACTTTAACCCATATTCTTGTAAATAGTAAAAATGTTTTGAAATACATTATTAAGAAACATGGATGTGGATGATAAAGAGATCCCAGTAGATTATTACGTATAAACAACCTCGGATAATGAAGAGATTGTGAAATAACCCTTACCAATTTGATAAATTATGAAACATACAACCCATGAAAGAGGTATCATACAATGAATATGTAAATACACATAAATTAATGTGTATTACACAAAGAATATAATTATGGCCAGTACATACACCACACAAAAGGTAATGGTGGCAATATGGCATGAATCTCACGAGAATAAGGAGTGAGATGAAAAACCCTTACCACGTTAATCAACTGAGTCATTTGGCCAACATTTAATAACCACCAAATTATTTACAGAATAACATGAATATAAAGGGAATCATGATAATATATATCAAATGGCAGTACACAATACACCACTTTCAATAATTTAGTGGCGAACAATGTAAATCTCACCGAATTGAAAGTGAGATAAGAAAATCCCTTACCTTGTAATTTTCCTTGGTTGGGGTAGGTTAACCTCCTGTATAATGGTAAAATAATTGTTATTAAATTATTCAATAATCATATATATTAATATGATATCATATATGATCTTTTAGCATTGATTTGTTAATATTATCTTTTAATTATCGTCGTTTCGGGTGTTAACTTACTCATTTTCTTTTATATGTTTTGTTACATAAGACATGTTTTTTATCTATAGGTTGTATATTATTAATATCCAGAATTATAAAAAGTCATTAAACATCATTTTTAAATCATCAAATGATAATTATACTTTAATGGATATGATGGAGAATGAATCTCATTGCGTTCGTGGAGACGGTAGTCCGTACGTATGCACGAGCGACAATATCATTCTTTTGATATTAAAATAATATATAAATGGATGGTATATCATACATACAGAATCATTAACATGTTATATTTATTATTTACATGAGTTAAACATCATTATTATACCCATCCAAATAATAATATATTGAATAACAATTACACCACGACGTGGAGACGGTAAGCCGTACGTACGCACGTATGGTGACATGTTATTCAAAAGGTGGATAGAATACTGAATATGGTTGTACCATATTTATAATAACATCACAGTATATATAAGATACTGTAGTTATTATTTTATAATGGTAATAACAAAGAAATAAGAAGTGGAAGAAGAAAGGAACTTGAAAAGGTATGGTGAAAACATTACCTCTTCTTCAGGTTCTTCCTTTTTTTTTGATCAAAAGGGCTCCTTAAGTTGGCTTTCTGATCAAACTAAGGCCTCTAGGTTGTAGTGAGGGATTTTGGGAGAGTATTTGGGCAGATTTTGGCCGAACCAAAAGGCTTTGAAGGTGTGAAGAAATGGGAAGGAAGAGTGCCCTTTTATAAGAGGGGTGAGGGGCACCTTTGGAAAAGCTAGAAATATTAGTTTATATTAAATTAATATTTGGTTTCTAATGGCTACAAAGTTTATTATTCAAAGGTTAAGGTGTTTATAGGTCGAAAAAAACTCAACAAATATAATTTAGACAGGTTTGTGTACTTATATTAACCTTATCTTTAAGTATTAACTCTATGTTAATTAGTTTCACTTTTACAATGTCTCTTTGTATTTTTATATAATATGGTTAATAAACTAACTATATACATCCAAGCGACCCCCAAGTGGTCCATTAATGACACACCTATCATGATATAAGTCTCTTGGCCGAACTTTAGATTTTAAGGAATTTAATATCCATTAATAATATAATATTTGTTTTAAAAACTCTTTTATGTCAATTTTGACACTAATCAATAGTTTATTTTTGTGAAACTCATAACAGAATGATTACTTCAAAAAAAGTTAATTAAATCAATCGTAATATGTCATATTATCCTAGAAAATTAATGCAATTCATTAAAAGTTTCATATTATATTTATTTGGGTATTTATAATATCAATTATTTTTATTTTTCACTATTATAGTAATTACTGCATCATCATTGTCTCATAAATAAATTAAATTATTTAATGTCTAAAAATTATAAATAAAATATAATTATGTATGAAATCTTTTTATCTTTCTAATTAATATTTATAATCTAAAATCCAACATATATAACTTTATGTAAAAATTGTTTTTCTAAAAGATATATGCTTGTGTCATTTTTGTATTCATTTTAACTTAATTAAAACAAAGTGTCCCTATCACCTACAAGTGGCACCATGGGGTCCCAAAATAGACCCAAATATGCCTATGTCCGAACATGTATCAACCAATAAGTCTAGGACACGTTTTAGGGTAATTTAGTATTATTATAATATTATTTGTTTAACCCTTATTTACCAGATTTACCCTAAACCATGGTAAATAAAATATTTACCGCAGTAATTATTCAAAATGTCTAAAAATAAAAGTTACCTATTTACACAATTTGAACATCCTGATTCCAAATATGGAATCCATTTTTCTAAATTCAAAACACATAAGTGGAAAAATTAATTTAAACTTAATTCCCGCTGTCAAAACAAAAAGCGTGTTTTTAAGAGATAATAACTATCAAAAGATTGACACTTGTTTATGTTCGGTTTAATTGTAAAATTATGTCCAATGACCAAAATTATATTAAATGGTAAAAATATATTCTAAATATACTTTAAAACCACTCAAATTCATAATTTATCACTATTAATAATTTTGATTAAAAAAGTTGTTTTTAATTAAAATTTAGTAATTTTCACTATTCATCAAAATATTAAAGTTATCCGAAAAGTACCAGAATTTCACCTTAGGCTAAATTCGATATTAAAAATCCAAAAATGAAGTCCATTTTGAAATATAAAATATATATATAATTTCAAAAAGTAGGTATTACTATTCATAACGGCTAGTTTGATTGGTTGTGGTGTGTGTTAGAACTCGTAGTTGCGTACAACACACACTACTGTATTATTCAAAGGAAAGCGTACCGTGGAAGCCTGGGATGTTTCATTTTAAATTTTTTTTGATGTCCCCATTTAGTCAAACAATTTAAAATATTTTATTTAAAAAGGTTTAACCATTAAAAGTTGGTAAAAGTGCAATACTGAAAATGAATTTGTTCTTACATTATGTCTAAGAAACTCAAAATATGGATTCTAAAATTATAAGAATTATATAAAGTTTAAAATTTAGTTAATACTATTCATAACCTCTATTGAACAGCTTGTTTGGTAAGTCATGGTGTAATTGAACTCGGTGTTGCTTGTAGTGCAAGTTATTGAGTTATTTTGAAGAAATAACACATTATGAATTCTTGGGGTGTTACACCACAAGTGCCTTTTTTACATAGAACCCTGTTTTAACCTTAACTGTGGTAATAAATTTTTACTCTTTTTACGATTCATTATGAATAAAAATTAAATTGTAATTATTAAATAATATTAATTTTGATGATTAAAAAATTTAATCAATTATTTTAAATTCAATTCATATAATTGGAAGGATTTATTTTAAAATTAATCCTACAACAGGCAACCAGAAGCGGTTTTTTCGGAATTCCATTCTTCAAGAAATAGAAGATCTTATATTAAATCATTGAAAAGAAGTCATAATTAAATAATTTTTAATTAAAATAAATATATATAGTCAATAAATTTAATTTTGATAATTTCTTGAAACATATTTTTCTAATTATTTATAATTGAAAAATTTTATGCACTTAAAAAACTGTTTGTAGAAAATCATGCTTTTAAACATAAAAATAAACCAATACCAAAATAATAAAAATTATTTATTAAAATGAAATTATTTGAATTTTTCTAAATAAAATGGTTAATATATGACATTAAAAATAAATCCAAAATATAATTTAACTTCTAAATTACTTTTTTAATGAAATTAAATGCAAAGATTTGAGAAATCAGTAATTTTCATTATTCATCGAAAAATCAATCATTTCAGAAAACTCTCATAATTAAACACCATGTTAATTTTTATATGATGATTTAAAAATTTGTTTTAGTTTTATAGAATAAAATATCTTAAAATTTGTTAAATTAATTATAATATATTCTAACAAAATCAATAAAATTCATTTTTGACGGATGCATATTTTTTGAAGAATAAAATGTCTTTAGTAAAAATTGAGGTCATATTTACTAGGAATTTATGAATAAATTTATATTATGTATTTCAATTAGATATATTTAAAAAATAATTTAATACTACTAATACCCCCCCCCCATTTAATTGATGGGTTATAATGGTAATATTTGAATATCCATTGTTCGTTTAGGCTCGGTGTTTCATGTTGCATATGTTGCTAAAAATAATTATATTAAAAAACATGATCTATTACATCTTACTCCATTATAGAATTTTTGCCTATAATTTTCAGATTAAATATTGAGATGAAAATAAGTTTCTTGTTCTTTATTTATTTCTCCATTTTTTAAGTTTCCATGTATTAATTATAGTTCGACCATAATACTTTGATGAATTGAGTGATCTTGTTGCATATAACATCATCAATGTAGTCTGAGATCATCACTGACTAATCCTCAAAAGTGATATAATCATCTATTTGTATCACATATGAATTCAAAACATATGGGGATAGGGTATGTACTACCTCAAGAGGGATTCATGGAAAATTTCATGTACTTGAGAATGGGTTGGGGAGTCCAAGCCGGTCAGACATATCTCTAAAGCGATCAAGAATATCAAAGGTGTTGATGTTAATGGGGAATATAATTCCATTATTACTGAAATCTCATGAATCTATACCACAGAGAAATATATATGAACAATTGATCCTTAACCTCAAACTACATGTCTCATTAATGATTATAAGCATTTAACTTATATTTATTATGAGTAATTTTAATGTGTTATTGAATGATATTGACATTTTTTCCATGTCATCAAACATTTCAAGTACCAACTGCATGTATCACTAAAATCATCCCAAAAAGAAGGTGTTATATGTGTCTTCCCATTTAGTTCTTCATAAGGATCTATTTGGATGGTTTATTAATTATTTTTATTGTAAAATAACTTGATTAGGTGGAAATATTTATCTCATCCTCCTTTGAAGTCCATAATGCCAGATCTAAACATGTATTATATTTTTTGAATATTACACTTGTATTTGACATCAATTTTGGAATGATAATCCATCCTAATGTTCGTCTCAGTATATAAATCATTATAGAGACACTTCCAAAATTATCCACCATTTTGGGTTCATATTATGCTTCTTCTACCTGAATATATATTTTAGGCTCTTATGATTTGTGTATATTTATAAAACTCCCCATATTGATAATGTCACTGGATTTGTATTTCAAAAATTAATACATCCTACTATAAATCATGTAATGGAAAATTATATTAGTTAAATTTCATGTTCCTTGAAGAATATGATATAATATTATCATTAAGTATCAATACACTTCCCAATCAAATCATTAAAATATCAATATATACCCATATAAGTTCCCCACATTAAATATGTTATTGAAGTGGTGCGTCGATAAGCCTCTTTTTCACCTCCATAAATCTCTCTTCACATTCATTTGTCAAGAAAAAATTTACTCCCATTCATGTTAACATGGTTAGTGGGATTGAAATGTTCTCAAGGAAATTATTGACCCCAACCCTAGTAACATGGAGATCATGTTTTCTTTATCAAATTGGAAAAAGATACAAGGAATCAGAACCTGGAGAACTAAATAGTTTAGTTGTCTTTATAAGGTTGATATATTTTGCAGTCATTCATTTGATTTTAAAAAACAAATTTCAACTACAAAAATTTTGATAAAAAAAGTATTCCCCATAGAATTTCCTTTCACATCAAATATAGTATATGTGGTGGATTCATGTGAAAAAAGGGTGAGCTCAAAATCTTGGTAATGGTTAATTATAGAATAACTTGTCATGAATCAATATTCACAATCAAAATATAAATCTAAATAACTGAACACAAGTTCCATTTAAATAAATTTACTATCAAGATAGTATGTAGAATAATCAATATGGAAACATAAATAATTGAAAGAACACTCTATTTATGTAATTGTATAAGGAAAACAATATGGAAAGGTAAATAACTAAAAATAAATTCCATCTAATAAATAAACTATTAATGAAATTAATCTAGATATTATAACATTTTGAAAATATCTTAGATAAATATTAAATAATTCTTAATAAATGAAATTCCCAATTATTGCATGTCATGTATCATGAACATGAAAACCTATACCCTAAATACCATACACAGTATATTTTAAAAATATTGGGTATAAACTGACCTGGTTTGGCCAACTATACTTCTACTATCAATACCCTTCACAAGACAATTTAAAACTACACAGTACAAACTCATGGGATTTGGTCAACATATTTTCCCTCATAAGGCCTGGTGATAAATCTAGAAGCATTCAGTAAATGGTCCCCACCCCTGAAATTCATTTAAAAATCACTCCTCGTTTATATAATAATTTATTTGTTTCATAATATATGTTCCTTATCATAAAATATTAATATTGAGTAAAATATAAGGATTTATCAATATTTACACAATTAATCAAACAATTTTTAAAAAATACTTCATATGTAAAAATGGAATAAAATTAGAGATATAATCATGTCCATCATACAAGAATATTTTTATTTAATTAAAATGTAATGAATAATTAATAATGATCACAATGAAGTGATTGTTTCAAGGGATGGATAACAAAAACAAAAAAAGTGGGATTTTACAATAAATTTTACAACTCAGTAATTTTAAATTCAAACCCTCTTGTATTAAATGATTGAAAGTGAATATTTAAATACCATGAAGTATGAATGAATAATGATATTAAATGTTAATGCGTAACTATATACACCACATAAATGTGAAATCGTGCATAATAAAAAATAAGTCTCAATGGAATGTAAATTGAGATAAAATCCATTACCTGAAACATCTTGTTACAGTTTTAAGTATTCACAATCACCTATTTTTTCAATTATTTTGTTGGGTTTTTTTTAAGTTAGATTTGTGTGAAATTGTGAATTTTATTAGGATGTGCATGGTCGGCAGATGGTTTTCCTAAACCATGTTCAATTCTAGTGAAAAAATATGCCAACTGAGACTGTGAGGGTATGCACAATTCACCCACTGTCTAACAAACCATGCACCCTCCTAGTATAAACCATGAACCATAGAAAATGGGGCATCATGGTTAGGGTAAACTATTTTTCTAATCGTGTGTCTCTTCCTAGTAAACCATGCATATGAGAATTTGTAATATGAATATTAATTTATAAAATCTAGAAACCCACTCTTTAAGTTCTCGATGGGCCTATACCACCCCATAGGGTTTTCAACTTCCTTAGAAACTACCATGATGTGATTTTTGTATGTATACACCCTTTAAAAAGTGATTTTAATCTAGGAGAACAACTTTCGATCTATTCTTATTAATATTTCTCATCTCGTTATACTTTTTTGTCTCCCCTATAATTCTTCAATACGGGTTTGAATATCATCATGTTGTAGGAATATATAATACACAATTTTTAGGTCCTTGATTTTGGGGTTTCTTCTATGATATTTGTTGTTGACATTCCTCATTATAATTTCCTGATTATGGGTTTGTCTTTTTAGACACTGTGATGCCAAGGTAGTTGGTTTCATTTTGATTGACCCATTTGATAAACCCTGAATATATTGATTTAAATTACATTGTTTATTTTAAATGTAATTTATATTGATTGGTTTATTAAAATCCAAATTCTATTGAATTGGTGATTTGAAATTGGATTTGATGTGAAATTCAAAAAAACATCAAATTCCATTTAATTAGGGTATGATATGAAATTGGTTAGATGTTTTTTATATTAAATTGTGGAATTTAATTTTGGAATTTGATTTGTGAAATTGATTTTATTAAATTGATTTCAAATTTGTATGTTGAAAAATGGATAAAAAATTATTTTCATATAAACCCAGTGGTTTTATCTTGGAAAATGGAATATTTTGATTAAAAACTTGGGTATTGGTTTTTAAATAGAAATTGGAATATTTGAAATGGGAGAATGGGATGAATTCTAATTTAAAAAGTTTAAAAATAAATTTCGTATCCTTGTTTTTTATTCAATAAAATGTAATCCTAGCTAGTTAGTGATTTTTTTTTAAAAATAGCACATTACAGATGATTTACATAAAAAAATACATATGCAGTAGATCACATCAACAATGGTATGATGATGGATTCCTCCTTCGAATGTGTTGGGGGAATGTGTGTGCACATATTTCCAAGATTAATATTTATGTTTGAGGGAGTCCCATATCATAAAACTGTAATACCATGTAGTATATGACAATGTTTTCCATCGTTTGTATTTGAAAATAGATTTCATTTCTTGAAAACTATTTCAACCATGCCATCTGAATTTATATAAATTTTTTTAAAAAAGTTTCATTTCAAACTATTTTTTTATTACATTTTTATAATTTTAAATATAAATCATGATTTTTAAAATATATTTTGAACATACATTCCTTTTAATTTAAAATTATAATTATTATTAGGTTAATTAAATGTAGTAATATTATTAGGAAATACTTTGCGTGACCCTACTATGTTTTTTTCTCACACCCAACCTCTGACTTTGGGTGTTTGTAGATTATCTACTTCCATATTCGAGAAAGGATATGGTGCCACTTAGAGGTGGTATTATCCATTGACCCTTGGGCTTAGTGAGTTGTCTCCACTAATTTGACATCTTATTTTTGTAGTACATATGGTTGTACTTCGGGCTATTTATTCTAATTTGACTACTACTACACTTCTCCAAGTGGAATTTTTCTTGTATTCATACATAATTGTTTGTCTTGATTATATTATTTGTTTAAAACTCATTTCCACTATCTTATTGTGTGATTTTGGGTTCTTATCTCTAAACCATTGGGATCAATAATTCCCTTTAGGATATGTTCAAACTAGATCATTTTTCAAGTAACCAGCGTATCTAGGTTGGTCCGTGACAATGTGGTATCAAAGGTGTTGGTTGAACATATTTCCTTGATGTCAGTATGTATTTGTGAAAACATTTCTGGATTAGCTGGTAGTTTTTATTGAGTTTGTGGCTAGTTCATATCGTAATCAGCATTAAGTGACGAGGGGTGGTTTGGGAAATAGGTCTCGATGATTAGTTTTGGCCTTTTCCATACATTTGACTTTCATATAATGAAATGCAAATCTTTTTTTCTTATATGTTGGGATTAATTTTCCATTTTTTCGTTGTTTGAATGTTAATTTGAGGTCTTTGACATTTTTGAAGATTTTTTATATAATCATGACTATAGGAAGCCGATAAAATTAGATCTTGGAGAAATATTCTTATAAACACTAGAATTAAAATCCTCCCATGGACCCAATTATAGTTGAGGTGATAATACATATTGTCTAAGCACTCGGAAAAACACCACTACAAATTCCGAAATGGTATCTATCATTGGAACCCTAGAGGTTTGTTTTATGAAATCATTCCCTTGAGTTCCTCTCTCAGAACACACTATCATTAAAAGGCTCCATTGACCCCAATAGTATAAGGAGTGGTTGAGTATGATAGAGAATTTTTTTGAGTTCTTAAAGACACATAATAAAATCTAGCTGAAGTGTGCCACCTTAATGTTTAAGGGACCGAGAAGAAGATGGTAGGACATGTTGATGATTGCAATGAAGCTTAGGGTCTTAGAGTGGAAATACATTAAGGATATTTTAATAGAGTAGTTATTAGTCCCATTAGGTCAAATACCCTGAGAGGGGGTGGGGGTAAATCGGGATATGAAATATTAAAACAAATTGCACTTTTGATCTTGTTTCACTGTTAAAAAGAACTCTCTTCTCTCTCTTTCTTATAGAAAAGTATGAGCAAGAATTAAAGTATGCATAGGACATAATGATTTTTCATGGTTCACCCTCACATGGTTACATCCAAGGAGAGTACAATGGAGATGTTTTAATGTACCAAATCCACTAAAAGTTCACTATTATTTACAATTATTAGAGAGGACTCATTATCCATCTTTGTTTACACACAATCTCAATTTCTAAGCTCACAAATCTCTCGATTGATGTGTGATCACTGCTTCTTAAAAAGGCTCCCTCATAGTTTATAAACTTGTAGGTCCCTTCAGTATCATTAATGATATCATCCTCCACCCAATGTAGATTTTCTACTGATTTCCCACATTCATCAACAGATACATACCACTTTACCATAGATGTACTGGGAAACTCTAAATCTTTCATGCAACCCTTAATACATCATGTGCACAATTTTAATGTCGTGCACACAAGATTCCACTTTCTTCATGAAAAACCACTTGTGTGCAACATAAATCTTATATGTATCTTCTCTAGATTTCACACAACTCTAATTCTTCTTCTTAACTTCTATTGCATGAAACTTTGATGCAATCTGGAGCTCGGATTTTGTTTTAGTGTTCAGCTACTTCAAATGAGGGTGGTTACCGCTTATTTAAAGGTGTCTCCAACCCCTTCAAGGATGAATCAGAATGTCGTGCAAGATCCTCTTCTAGTTTGCAAACCCACATTTGACGTTGCACTTGTTGCGTATGTCTCTTTCGAGAAACCTCATCTTTCACACACATTTCAAAATCTTTCGGGCACATCATGACTTTTCCATTTTTAACATTCTGATCTCAAAACATTCCTAGCATTAAATTTTCCAAATCACATTCAATCTTGTGTGCTACTTCCTTTTCCAAAAACATGTTTCTCCATTTTTCGATTTTGAGGCCCAAAAAATTGAAAAACATTGGAAAACAGCACCACCCTGTATATGTTCTTTTTGTATTGCATTTAGATTGTCCCTTCCTTTTTTATTGTTTTTTGTAAATATATATTGTAAATAATACCTTCAAAACTCCGCAACTAACCATGGAAACCCTCTTTTTCAACAATCAAAATCTACCCAATAATGATTCAATGTTACCTTGAGGGATTTTTTCCAACAATATCCCCATTTGGGATTGTCGACAACTCTTCCATAAAATAATACCAGTTTAAATATTCAACCATATTCTACCACCATTCGCCTCTCGCAATTCTGAGATTGATTAGAGACTTACTCGACACATAATCTAAGCCCACATGAGCAATGCTTGGTGTGATAAGAAATTGTATGATCACATTTTCATTAATGAATCACTTCATTCCTAACACCAATTATTTACACCAATCAACTGATTTCATCATGAAACTCTTCTATCATGATATATATTCTTTGATCATTCACTGCTAGCATCATCAGATTTAATACTCACCATATATCGTTGCTTGGGTTCTCATGTTTTGGAATGCGTAAAGTTGTATAAGCTAATATCTAACTATTTCCACATAACACCGAGAAATTATCATCATTTTACTCCCCATATTAGCTTCTTCACTTTACTTGATTAACTCCCCTAAACTCGTTTCATCATCTATCATCTTCTCCTCATGTCTTGACTTAGGAGATTTTCTCCCTTCTTTAGACACACATTCTTCCCCTTTGTCAACGAACCCAAAGGAAACTCTTTTGTGTTCTATGACATTAGAAAAAACAAATATTAGTACATTAGGAAAAAACACTCCATATCTTGAAGAAAGTGAAACCCACATCCACACTTTTTCATGTGCGGGAGTAAATTAGACCCCGAGAGCTAGTAGATTCCTCTCAAACGCTTCTTTGGTTATGCCCATTGACAAAATTTCTACAACTTGTAGTTATATAAGCACATAAATCAACTTCACAAGCTCATGCTTGTCCTTCCGCTTGATAAAATGATATTTTATTTCAATGTTATTTTTCCTAGAGTGATGGACCAGATTTTTTCTATGATTTATATCACTTGAATAATCGCAATAGATTCCAAATGGAAACTTCACTTAGACTCCCATTTCATCAAGATATTGCCTCATACACCAAAATTGTGTGCATTCTTGAGTGGGAATAATATACAAATCTTCTAAGGTGATTAATGATATTAAATATTATTTCATTCTTAGCTAGGAAATACACAATCCCCCCAGATAGAAAGCACCTCCTTAAATTGATTTTTGATCATCTTCTAAATTCACCCAATTAGAATCTGTATATCCCAAAATAGATGATTGAGATATTTAATCGTACATAAAACTAAAATATGCAGTTCCCTTGATATATCGAAGTATTATTTTCACAAAAAGTATGTGGATTTTATTTGGATAACATTGATATATCACTGCTTGACAAGTGGAACAAAAATATTTGGTCTTTTCACTATAATTTACTGTAAACATCCAATAATTTAACTCTATTCAGTGATATTAACTGCCTTTCCATCATCATCTTTTGATAATTTCATATGAGTAACATCCAGAGTATTCATATCCTTTGAATTCCCATTAAAAAATATTATCATAATCTCGTTGTGATATTTTTTTTGAGAAATGAAATTTTCATTCCTTCCTTAGTTCACATGAAAACCAAGAATAAATGTCAGCTCACCAACCATTGATATTTCGAACTCATTTTTCATGAATTTATAAAACATTCTACTTTGAGATTCATTGGATCCTCTAAATATTATGTCATCGACATAAACCAACACCATCATACTTTGATTACTATCATTATTAACATAGATATTATAATCAACTCCACTGTGATGAAAACCGAAATTCTTCAAATACTGATCAAGTCTTGAATGTCATGCTCTCAATTCATTCATCAACCCATATAGTGCCTTCTTCGACTAAAAAACAATGTTCTCATCTTCATGAATTAATAAAAAATCTAGATACTCAATATAAAATTCTTATTCCTAAACACCATTTATAAATTCTGACTTCACATCCATATAGAAAATAATCTATTTTTTTCACTGCTATGGAAAACAATAATCAGATTGTATCCAACATTTCAACATGTGAAAATTTCTAAACGACATCAATTCCCTCTATCTACGAGTACCCTTTGCATACCAGTCATTCTTTTTTTTGAATCACTCCACTCTCTTCATTCATCTTTTTACAAAAGACCCATTTAGTAATGATGACATTCTTATCTATTGGACTTGAAACAATCTCTCAAATCTAATTTTTCTCAATATGGTCTACCTATTCATTCCTAGCCTAAAACCTGTTTTCATCGTCAACTACATCAGTAAAACATTTAGGCTATAACTTAGATAGGAATAATTTTTTCTATAGTGAAATCATTCTTGTTATCAGAACTAGCACAATCTGATAACCAATGATATTCTTCCAGTAAATTTTAGCATGACTCTTTGGCTATTTCATAGATATAGACTTGACTTACTCTTGTTCATCATTAGTATCTTCTTTTCAATTAGCATCTTCCAGTTCTTATCCCCCCTATGTTTCTTTCCTGTTCATCACTATCATTAAGAAATATTTAATTGTACATTTTAATATTCTCTTAATTTTCTATTATAGTGACATCATTTATTTCTGCATCATTTTACATCCTCTTATTGAAGCATTTTTATGCTTTGCTTTTTTTAGTATCCATGGAATATCACCTCATCTCCACACAACTCAAATTTTTTTGTGCCCTTATTTATTGAGTATAGAGAACATACTTCTATAGATTTGAAATTATTTTATCATTTCCTTCTTTATGTACTACTTCTCATATAGAAACTTTTCAATCATTGAACAAAATATATTTCTAATAAAAATGCATTTAGATGTTAGGACTGCTTCCATCCAAAATTTCTCTAGTAGGCCTTTTTCAATAATCATTGTTCTGGCCATGATGTTAATGATTCAATTTATCCTCTCCACTACTCAATTATTCTATGTACATAACACTAATGAAACTTGATTACTTATTTTTTGTTTCGTGAGATAGTCTTCTTCTTAAATTTGTGTGAGTTCTTTACCATTATCAGTACAAAACATTATAATTTTCTATCAAATCACCCTTTTAGATGCATTATTATACTATATTATGCATATGAACACATAAAACTTGTGGGAAATGAAAAATAACCATTCCATTCTGCTATAATAGTCAATGAAAATCACATAATATCTGTTTTATTCAATGGATATTGGTGATATATGATCACATACATCAGCCTCCACCAATTAAAGCACTCTCGTTGAATTCTATTATTTTTCCTTGTATTTTTTTCTAATGACTTTCCTTTATTTACATGAATCACACGTATATGTAAAATCATGTGATAAATTTGGGAGATCTCTAGATGCATCACATTTTACCTTATCTTCTAGTGATGGTTGGAATAGATAACCAAGTAGTTTATGCCACAACTTCTTTTCTACCTCTCTAGACAAAAAATACATTTCTTCTTCCCCACTTACAAGGTAAGATTTCCCTTTGTACTTCCTCCTTATAGAACAACTAATCCATCCCTTCCTTTGATGATACACATCTTCTTCTTAAATATTATTGAATACCTTGAGGCACATAGTTGTCTTATGCCTTGTAGGTTATGACGGAGACATTCTATTACTAAGGCATCATCACGTCTCATTTCATTTCCCTCAAACGTTTCCTTCCCTAAGACAATTATATTCAGGCCTTCATCGCTTCCAAATTTTACAACTCATTCTTTGTCATATTTTATGCATGTAACAATATCCTATTTTTCTTGTCATATGGGATGTGAAACCACTATCATAGATCCATACACCAGAATGGTTTGATGCTTTAAGGTAAATTTCTACAACCACAACCTTCTCTACTCTTTTATTTTTTATACATGTTTTTACTTCATACTCAGTATAGACTGATGATTTTGATCTCCCTTTAAGTATGACTGACCAACTTCATCTTGTAAAGATGAAAATAGATTTTCAATTTTAAGATCACCAGTTGATTCTTTGATTTTCGTCTTGTGACTACATTGATTCTCCTTTTGCACCATCCTCTGAATGGTTGATGTTCAATTTCTAGACATGTTCCTGAATCCTCCACATCAAAAACAATTTCCCTTGAAACATATTCTAGAGTATGAATATATATTTGGCTTCCACTTTTGTTCTTATGCCCTTAAATATCTCCTAGATATGGAACACACATTTGGTGAATGTCCAGTCTTTCCAAAGTAATAACACCTATTGAAAGGTAAATTCCTATGTGTTACTTCTCCATTGCTAATTTTATCCTTCAGATCTCTGAATCCTCTAATTATTATTTATAACCAAATAAAGTTTTAATTTTGGAGTGGGTTCTGGTGGTTTGACGTCAACCATGAATGATTTATGTTTTTGAATAGGCCCCATACCAACCTTATAACTTAGATTTGAACGTTTCATTCATTTTTCTACACCACTATGCTCCACATCCATTTTTTTAATCTTTTTAATGAATTTTTTCCAATGTCACCTTGGGGGTCAATATTTTTCCATGATCCTTAACTTTTTGTTGCAAACTGATGACTTCTCCTTCATGTTCATCAATGATTTTGATTTGATATTTCACTATGTTATTCAAACCATCAATATACCTTATCTGTTCTTCAACCATGAGTCTATTCTCACTAACTGTTTATGATTCCCCTGGAAATTAAAACTTGAGATTATTAATTTCTACAATTAACATAGACATCACTTCATCCTAATATATTATGTAGATCTTTGTTTCATGAACCACTTTTCTTGATTTCTTCGATTTGTCTCTCCAACCATCTATCTCCTCGAGAGATGCATCTAATTCAGCCTCCATATCAACTCTTCCTTCAAAATATTCTTTATCAACTCTAGTTTCTTCTTTTTCATTAATACCAACGATAACTGCCACCATATAATTTTCTCCACTATCACTATAGTTCTTAATCTCTTCATCCTATTAAACCTCCAATTCATCTGAATGGTCGCATTCTTGTGAAAGAATTTTATTTTTCTTGAATAAATTTCTCTTAAAATATATCTTTCCATTCGCATAGCCTAAATAGTTCTTCATAAGGATTTAAAATTCATCCCCATCATCTTCTTGTAACTTATTTGGGCACCTTTCTACAAGATGACCAAAAAATTCCACATTTAAAAAACAAGTGGATGTTTCCCCTTGAACATTCATTTTCCTCTGTAGATTTAAATAAAGGAATGGTGTCACCTCATCTGTATCTTCTTCATCCTAATAATCAACAATACTACTATTTTTCTTGGACTTAATTTCCACCTCTTTAGATTTCCCCTTTTCCAGAGCATTGTTATCATTATTTCTCATTTCATATGCTACATGGGTACTATGAAAGTAATCTAGTGTCATATCTTTTGGATCATTATCTTCCAATACTAAAATTTTTGGATTGAACTAAGGTGGAAGTATCCTCAATAAATGCTTCACAATATTTATATCTTCAATGAATTATCTGATATTTCACATCTCTTCCACTAAAACATTTACCCTATCAAAAAATGAGTCAAAAGACGCATTTTGGTTAGTTCTCGGATCTTCATACTTGTTCCATAGAACCTGGAGCTTCGCCTCTCTAATTTTTGTGTCACCTTCAAATATATTCAACATCTTTTTCCACATGTCATGTGATGTTTTAAATGACATCAACTTCCTATATATTTCATTGGATAGGGCTCACCCTAAAGCACAAATTAATTTTCCGCCATCATCCAATTACCTTCTTTCATCTTCTGAAAAAGAACCACTACTAATATCCGATGAAATTCAATAAATCACTTATGTGAAGAAATCCATTCCTAAGGAATGGATGTAGTGTTTCATCTGTTTCTTCCATAACTGACAATTATTTCCATCAATGATTGAAAACCCTTTACGTTTGATGAACTCCATTTAGAGAGAAACACTGATATTATGCTTTCCCAATAATACCAATTGTTAGGTCCACTATGTCAAATAACCCAAGAGGGGGTGGATCAGGGTATGAAAAAGTAAAACAACATCTCCTTTGGATCTTGGTTTGTGGGTAAAAAAACTCTCCTCTCTCTCTTTTTTATGTCAATGTGTGAATAGAAATTAAATCTTGCATAGGACACAATGATTTTACATGGTTTGTCTTCACTAGGATACATCCAAGGAGCATACAACAACGATGTGATGATGTACCAAATCCAATAAAAGTGCACTACTATTTACAATGTTCAGATTGGACTCACAGTCCCACCTGGTTTACAACAAATCACAATTTAAACTATAATTCTCTCTCAACTAAAGTGTACTTACTACTTATTTATAATTTCTTCTCATAGTTTATAGATTTATAGGTCCCTTCATTTTCTCTAATTAATTCATCCTCTACTGTATATAGATGCTCTATTGATATCCCACTTTCATCCACTAATGAAAACCACTTTACCATAGATGTACAGGGAAACTACAAATATTTCATGAAACCATTACTATGTCTTGAATGAGAATTTAATTCCATGAATGAAAGTTTTCACTTTATTCATGAAACACCTCTTGCACTCAACTTCAATCTTACGTGAAACTTAAATATTTCATGCAACTTTCTTAGCTTGGGCACAACTCCAATTAATTCATGAAAATCCCTTTCCTAAAAATTATTATGTGATCTGGAGCTTAGATTCTCTCTAAGTGTTGAGTTACGTCAAAAATGGTGGGTTCACCTCTTATTTATAGGCATCACCAACCCATGCACGGAAGATTTGACATTTCGTGCAAGCTCCTCTTCAAGCGCGAAAACCTCCATTTGACTTCGCATTGGGCACGTAAGTCTCTTTTGCGCAACCTCATCGTTTGAACACATTTCCAAATATTTTTCACACATCATGAATTTTCCATTTTTCAACGTTATGATACAAAAATATTCCGAGCACGTAGGTTTCCAAATCGCCTTCAATATTTCATGAAACAACCTTTTTGAATAACACATTTCTCAATTTTCTGATTTTAAGGACCTAAAAATTGGTAAAAATTGGAAAATGATGCCATCATGTATCTGTTCTTTTTGTAATACATTCTTATCATCCATTCCTTCTTCATGGTTCATTGTCACCATAGATTTTCAACAATATCTATGCAACTCCACAAATGATATGTCAATATACATAATCATCCAAATCATTCCTCCAAGTTACCTTGATGGATTTTTTCCCAACACCAATTCATTCTAGATTTGATGGTTTTGGAAAAGGCTATTGATTTTTTTTAAATAGATCAGGCTGAAAAGACCATGATAGAATATGCAACCTATTTTGCAGAGCATGTGATGTTTTCACCTGATATTATTTCGAATTAGAAGATGAAGACTTGACAGATTGAGCTTGGATTGAAATTGTATATTCATTGAGTGGTTTTTCATCAAAATATTTCATCTTATACTAATGTATTGGATAGATAATTGTTGGTTTAAATGGATCTAGCTGGGAATTCGGGGTGGTCAAGAGTTCCTTTTTCTCCAAGTAGTAGTGTGATTTCTTTAAATAGAAAGAGAAAGTGGGATTATTCTCATGGATATTCTCAATAATAGGTTTCTTATAGTCCTTCTATAGTGCCTGGTAGTGAACATTTGATTTGTTACATATGTGGAAAACCTTGAAACACTAAGAGGGTTGTCAGTGATGCACTCAAGGTATGCAGTGCTTGGGGATGCTCAAGTCACTTGAAGAAATTCTGTCATGTATTTTCTACTCTGCATAGTGGCACAGGATCATCATAGCTTAAAAACATCTGTGCAATCAGATGCCTCACAAGAAAAGGGGTCGAGCCAGAGGCATCTGAAACAAAACTTCTTCACATAGTGGTCATGTCTCTAGAGGAAGTGGATATTATTCCAATTATTATGAGAGATATCATCACTATAGATTCATTATTACTAACTACATTATTTCATACTGGTGAATTTAAATCATTTATTTTAACCCATTTATTTAGTACAATAAATCTTCCTATGAAGATTCTATCTTATGTAATGGATATTACTAAACCCCTAGGAACAAAGAGAGAACATGGTCCTTGTTGTCCTACTAGTTCTTTCTCTTTATGGAATTTTGAGCATGCTTTGGTTCTTCTGATTCTTGACATGAAACTAATGGATGTAATATTTTGGTAATATTGTCTCATTAATGTAAAATCGATGATTGACCGTTATCTTTGACAGCTCTCCATTACTGCACCTGATGGGGCTTTCCCAATATTTTAGGGAGAATGGGAACAATTTTTGAGTAGATTTAAACATTCTTATCTATAGTTGGGGAAATTGATATTTGTGTCTTCTTTTCAAATTATGCAAGAGTCTATAAGCAATGATCTTCCTCAATTTTTTTTCCTTTCCTAATTTGCATCCTTCTGACTTTTCCGATCTTACACTGATAATATAGGTAGAGTTCTCTTCTGATTTAGTGCCTGGTATTCAATTGGTATCTATCCTTTCATACCACATGAAACATTATGAAATGAAATAGGAGGAGACTAAGTTGGATTATGTTTTAGTGAAAGGATTTATACTTTCCCCTATTTCACCTTGGGTGGAACCGATTATCATTTATATGAAATATGATAGTTATCTTACCCATTTTGTTGATTGTAAAAAACTCAATCTAGTTATGGTAAAGAATAAGTATCTATTTCCATGTATTGATGATCTTGTTGAATAGTTGGAAGGAGAGAAGAGGATCTAAAATTTTGATCTTTAGTGTGGTTATCATCCGTTGATAATAAATTAATCAAACATTCATAAAACCAGCTTCCAGACTAGGTATGTTTATTATGAGTAAATTTACATGACTTTTGGTCTATCCATTACTCTTACTTTCTTTAATGATTTAATGTATAGGATATTCCATGAATATATTAATTCTTTAATGGTGGTATTTTTGGATGAAAAAATTGTTTACTATTTGTCCAAGAAGGACCATGTGCATCATCTGATAGTAGTTCTAGAATTTTTTTAGAAATCATATAAATTATTCAAGGCTTTCAAAATATATTTTATAGATTTAGGAAGTGATTTTATTAGGATATGTGGTGTCATAACATGATATTTTAGTTGACCCAAAAAAGGTGAAAGCTATTATGACATGGGAACAACTATGAAATTTTTTTGAGATTAAGAGATTATTTGGTTTAGTTGGGTTTTATTTCTAGTTTTTTGTGGAAATCTGAAATTTTTATACTTCTATGGAATCTCTAATTTGAATGGGAGTGAAGAATTGTTGGGATAAAAAATTGTAGGTTTATTTTAATATGTTGAAGCATATATCGACTGTTCTGATGGTTCTGACTCTTATGAAGCCCTTGTATGGGCTATATAGCCTTTTTTGATGCATCAATTTAAGGTTTTCACAACATCCTTATACACGGTGATCATTTTGTTTCTTATCGATCTTTCCAACCTATGCCATATGAGAAGAATTACCCTATACATGTCCATTAACTTGCAGTTGTGCTGCACACACTTAATAGTTGGAAGAATTACCTTTTTAGAGAAGGGTTAAGTATATTATCTTACCACAAATCCTGATTTATATCTTCTAAAAAAAGATCTAAATATCTAGTAGAGGCATTGGGTGGAATAAATTCGATTTTTAAACTTTTACTTTTCCTATACAATGAGGAAAGGGAATGTTGTTGCTAATTCCTTGAGCATGAAACTTCTGACCCCATATATGAAAGAATAATTGGAAGAGTGGAAATCAATGTATCTTTTTTAATATATGAATATTAGAGTCTTGGAATTAGGGTTCTGGGATTATATGGAGGCTTTTTTTAGATATCCACACTAATCAAAATGATCCTCCAAGGACAGCATCTTGAAAATTAGGTCCACAAAATTAGATACTTTCTTTACATTGGGAGGAATGTACATGACTATTCATTGTCTAATTAGGAAATCCTATGCTATTAGAATATCTTTATTGTGTTGTTCACTGTAAGGAATGTTGATATGCGGGTTTACAAAACTCTAAGTAAGAAGTATACCCTGTAACCGTGAATAAGTTCTATTATATGCACCATATATCCTAGTTTCTAGGAATGATGTTAGAATTGATGATCTTATCACTCATTGTCTTGTGTGCCAACAAGTAAAGTCTGAGCACCAAATACCTTTTATTTTTCATCATCCATAACCATTTCCAACATGTAAGTGGGAAGATATATCAATAGAAATTTTTCTTTGGTTTCCCTTTACCTAAATAAAGAGGAATAAAATATGGTTATGAATCAATAGTATAAATAAATCAGCTCGCTTTATGTCCATTCTTAATACAACCAAAGTTGTGGAGTTTATAAATATCTATTTTAAACCCATTGTACGTTTTCACATAGGTTCATCTAATATATTATCTGATAATAATCCTCATTTCACTTCTCAATTTTACATATTCTTTTAAGAGGCATAAGGATCTTAGGTCTATTTGAGCACGAAATTCCATCCATAGTCAGATGGCCATATAAAAAGATCTATAAAAATTCATTTGGATATGAATAATTATTGTGTTCTTGACATTGGTGGGGCTTGGTATTACCATATAGGAAAGGTTGAGTTTTCTAAAAATATAGTTTCCAGAATGCGATCATAATGGCTCATTTTAGGGCCTCGTATGGCATCATTATAAGCCTATGTTGTGTTGGTCAGTGATTGGTGAAAGTTCCTTGGTTGGACCAATCATGGTTTAAGAGAATACAAAAACGATTTTGTGGATTCTTCAAAGAATATTGAAATCACAGATCTAGTATAAGTATTATTCTAATAATCATTTCCAACCATTGGAATTTTCCATTGGTGATTAGGTGTTCTTGAATGTTTCCCCTTGGTTGGGCGATTGATGAATTGGGAGGCAGGGGAAACATTGTCCTAAATTTGTGGGAATTGTTGAGGTTGTTGAGAATTTTGTGATGGTGATATACCATTTATCACTTCCATTACAGTTGATTTTGATACATAATTTGTTCCATATATCACAGCTATGGATGTATTATTCAGATGCATACCATGTTCTGATTTGGAGTGATCTTGATGTTGAACATAATTTATCGGTGATTGAGCAACCAGTTGAGATGGTTTTTTCTAAAACTAATATAGTTTGTGGGAGGATGATACCTCTTATTCATATGATATTGAATCATTTTCTATTACTCATGAGACATGAGAGAGGGAGGAACTGATGAGAGAGTATTTCCCTCTTCTTTTTGACATGGAAGTCTATTAATAGTATTTCTAGGGATATAATGTTTATATGGTGGGGAGGTATTAACATCATGTTACTATTATTAGGTAGTCTTAATCACATATTTTTACCATTATTTTGTTGTGTTTTTCTTAATAGAGATTAATGTTAAATTTTGGATAATTTTGGTTGTTTTAGGTTGTGCATGGTTAGAGCACAATTTTCCTAAAATGTGCATCCAACTAGTCCAAACTACGATAGTGAGGATTTTTAGGGTAGGGATACGGTTTGAAAAATTATGGGAATAACTTGGAGAAATATTTCACATGTGAATAATGGGGTTTCATGTTTTTTCTAAATTACTGGCTCTACCCAACACACTATCTGCACTAGAATATTTAATCAGATAATTAATTTTTAGACTCTAAAACCCCCTTTTTTATTTTCTTTATTGGCCTATACAGCCCCATAGAATTGTATTTTTCCTTGGAGGCTCCCAATTGTGATTTAAGTCCCTCTAAACCCTTTCATAAGTGAATCAAATTGAGGATAATGATTTTTATCCCTTCCCATTAAGATTCCACTTCTAGTTCTCATTATCTCACTCTCTACATTTTCCTTCCCATAGGTTTTTAGATACCCATATTGTCAGAGGATATAATACCCATTTTTTTGAATCCTAAATCTTGGTTTGAATCTCGTATCTTAGTTACTGATGGTTTTCATTGATGTTTTATTGTTAAGACTTTCTGTTTCGAGATCATGTGGTCCCGAGATAGGTGGTTCTATTTGGATTGGTCAATTAGATTTACCCTAAATTGTATGATTTAAATTCAATTGTTTAATTCAAATTTAATTTATTTCCATTGGATTATTAAAACCTCAATTCCCTGGAATTTGGGATTTGAAATTGGATTTGTCCTGAAATATAGAGAAATCCCCCAATTCCATTGAATTTGAGTGTGATGTGAAATTGGATAGAAATTATTTAAATTAAATAGTGTAATTTAATAGTGAAATTTGAATTGTGAAATTTATTTGATGAAATTGGATTCATAATGGTATTTGATAAAATGGATTAAAATTATTTTAATAGAAACATAGTGGTTTTATCATTAAAAAATTCATTATTTGATTAAGAACCCATGTACTTTTTTTAAAGGAAAAATTTCGTATTTGAATTATAGAATGGGATGAATTGTATTTTAAACAGTTTTAAAATAAATTACCCATCATGTATTGTTAATATAGCACCAAAAAAGAGTATTTTTTTTCTAAGTTATTCTGTAAAACACACTATTGATGATTTTCAACCCAGACAATACATATGCAGCATGTCACATCCCCGATGGGATAGTGAAGGGTTCCTCCTTGGCCAGTGTTAGGGGGACGTGAGTACACATATTTTTGTGATAACTATTTGAGTGTGAGGGTGTCCCATATACTATAACTATCATACCTTTTGGTAGATGATCATGTTTCTAGTTGTTTTTATTTGAAATATAATCTATATTTTTTAAACTATTTGACACATGCCTTCTAAATTAATATAAATTGTTTTATATAAAATGTTTATTAATCCATTTATTTAATGTATTTCCATCATTTGAAATGTAAATCATAATTTTTTAATTTGATTTTGAATGACCATGAATATTTATTTAAAATTAAATGTTTTATTTGGTATATTGAATGGTAGAATCTTATTATAGAATCCTTTATGAGACCCTATTGGGATTTTATCTCACACCCAACATGTTCCTTCAGGTGTTTGTAAATTATCTTCTTCTATGTTAGAGGAAGGTTAAGCCACCACATGGAGGTGGTAATAGTTATTGGTCATTGGGAATATAGAGTTTTTTGAAGTAGGAATTGGGTTTTAATCTAGTTTTTTAGTACTTGTTGTTGTACATTAGGATTTTATGCCTCTTTGACTCGTGGTACACATATCCCTATGGAGTTTTTCTGGAATTCATACTAAATTATTTGTATTTAAATCATTATATTTATGGAAATTTTTTTCCATCTTTCATATTATAGGATTCTAGTTTCCTATCATCGACCAATGGGGATTGGGAATTCCGTTTAAGGTATATCAGGACTGTCTCAGTTATCAGGATTCTAGGGTATCCAATTTGGTTTTTGACATTACCTCGTACTTCCATTTGATTGTTCGTTATTTTACCACCTTTATAGTGGTTTTAAACATGTTTTTAAATTTCAAAATAACCATATTAATATTTAAAATATAATATATTCTCCTTTTGTAACATCTTTCATTAATAATCTTTCATTATATTTTTTTTGGTTTTAATTACCTTATTTTCGCATATGTATTTTTTCATGCAAGATAAGGTTCTTACACATATTATACAGTTCAATAATATCAATAATTATAATAATGACATAATATTCTTATTTAGGAATAAATTGTACTTTTAAAACCAATCATTAAAAATTGTTATAAAAATGAAGTCTCTTACAATCTTGGATATGGTAGGCCATATGTGCACATGAGTAACATTTCTGTATTTCAATGATCATTATAGAATAAAGGTAAGTAATATATTAATTTTCTATAATGATAACAATATCATATATACCATATTATATACATATATTTTTCATCTATGTAGTTTGGTAATGAAAAGAGAGTCGCTTCACATGATGAAGGTAGTAGTCCACAAGTACACGAACGATGTCATTGTCTTTATGTGAGTGAAAATGTAAGAAATAAAGGGATATATATTTTCATTCCCAAATGATAAATATTTCTTTATAATAACAATTAGTTCTTCTATATAACATATAATCATGAAATTTATCCTCATTAAATATCATATAAAGTGTTAGTGTAAGAATAATCACATCGCTTCTCAAGGTTGTAGTTCGACGTACACACGAGCGATGTTATCATGTCCCCTACAGAATGGAAGGTTAAAAAATATAGTTGATATAATGAGTCAATAGGTATAAATATGTTACAAATATCATATATATATATATATACTTTATATTCATAATCATGCCAAATCGTGAATGATGTTAATGGAAGATGAAATGACATTGGTTCCCAAGGTACTAGTCCACCATACATATATTGATGATTTTGTATCCTTTTTTATAGAAGTGTAGATGGTTTTAGGTCATGCCTTTAATATAAAAACATCCTGGTATATGAGATATATTTATTTAGTTATATCTTCAATGTTTAATTATAATTGAAGAAGGTGGATAAATAAATAAAATAAATATGCTCATTAAATAACATTAACAATTTTTCAAGTATCATCATTATGTTTACAGTAAATCCATACTAGGTTGGATTTATGACTAAATAAGGCTTATATGATAAGAGGTTGGAATTTGGGATGTGATTTTTGAAGATTTTGGATGAACCAAATGTGTGATAATGTGTGATGAAGAGTTGATATAGGGTGGCCTTTTATATGTGAGGTGAGTGGAATATTTGTAATGTTTTGAACACATTCATTAATTTCTGCATTTTTATCAGGAAACTTGCATAAAAATGTGAAATGTTTTAAAATAGAAGATATATGTTCAAACCATTTCCATAGAATTGTTTTGGACAATTTTATTATTTATTTTTTAACCCTTATCTTCTTCATTTAACCCCATGTAATTCCAATTATACCTTACCAATGGTAATTAATTTTTTTAGTTTTCAATATTCAATTTATTCAAAATTTAATTTGACATTATAAGAAAATAGAAATTATTCTGATTCCAAATAGGGAATATATTTTTTTAATTCAATTAACATAAGTGGAAATTTTTAATATAAAATCAATCCCACAAACATGATGATAAAGTGTGTTTTTCGAGGGAAAATGCTCAAAAGTAAATAATTCTTTTATACCTAAATTCATTTTGAAAATGATTACCATGAACTAGATTTTATTAATTTATATATAATTGAACTAATTTTACATTAAAACCAATTTAAAATATAATTTTTATTTATAAATAATTAAAACGAATAAGCAGTTTTCAATTACAATTCAGTATTTTTAAATATTCATTAAAAATGAATCTTTCTTGAAAAATACCAAAACTATAACTTAATATTATTTTGGTATAATTATTTAAAAATGAGTTTTACTTTTCCAGATTAATTCTCCTAAATTGTTAAAAAAAATTAAATTATTCGTGCAATGTCTGACTAATCCATCTTTTAGAAAAATATTTTTTTTCAAAAAAAAATTCTTTTAATTTTTAATGATTATTACTTTATTTATAATAAATAAATAACAAATGATTGCATCTAAAATATATATTCACATAATTTAGTTAACACTACTCATACAATTCGTTCTAATGACTTTGTGATAACTATCAGATTAAATAATAATATTTTAATAATATTTCACGTTTTGTTTGAACTTAGTGTTCCCTATAACACAAGATAAAAAAATGCATTTTAAAAAATATAAATTAGTGTTGCATGTAATTAATTATACACTAATTTTTTCATATAAGTAATGATAAACTAAATGTTTCTTTTAACACAATCTAAACTCAGTGTTTCATATAATTAAAACTATTGATGATACTGAATTTGTTTAATAATAAAAATATCATAATGTATAAGGGTGTTAAAATTTGTTTTATCCTTTGCATTGTCTATTGAAAACTCTGCCAAATATAATGTTATTAATTTTTAATTTCATGTTTTTTCATTCTCCCAGCAACAAATATATTACATCCACACAATTTAAACTTCATCTTGGTAAACCAGTGTTTTATATTTAAAATTAATTTGTTAAAGACCCACATCATAAGAATGTTAAAAAAATATCTTCTTAATAAGAGAGATAGGGAAGTAAAGAAAGTAATATGAAATAACATATAACTAGTTTCCTACATAGTATAACATTGGGAGAAAGTGAATATGTGGACAAGGATGAAAAGCCTAAATAATTATACAGACTGAAAGAGTTCATTGATCATAATAAATTGAATTATCAATGGAAACCTAAGGCTATCAGAAACCATAAATATGTAAGACTTTAAGATATCATATGAATCAATAGATATGAATGTAACAGTATATAATTTATATTTCATGATCCTTTTTCTAATGACGAGGAATTAATTTACTATCTAAGAAAATAAGAAAATATAATTACATATTAAAATTTGAATATATATTAAAAAAATTCATTATTTACTTTTAATTCAATCAATATCTAATTCATCCCTTACTCAAAGAATTCAATATATAGAAATTATTTTTTTATTCCAAAAAAACACAAATTCACTTTTTAAATTTTGTATGATTTATAATGGAGTTGAAATTCATTTTGTCTATCCCTAACTATTTTTCAAAATGAATATGGTGAACATAGGTTATCCAATATAATAAATTAATCATTAAAACCACAACTATGGTTTAAAAAACCATTCCATAAATGGTTATGATTTTGGACCTTCCCAGATATTATGATCCATAACTTTGTAAATGATTTCACAAAATTTCTCAAATGAACATATCATGAATCAGTTCCAAGGTAGTTAGTACTATCCAACTTACATTATATAAATCAATCATATTTTTATTTAATCATAATTATCTCAACATCAGGAAAATATTAAGGGATAATTTTCCTTAATCATTTATCTACTAAAAAGTTACACATTTTAATAAATCATTTTTCATGGTTATCAGTATCATTCAATATATACTTTAAAATCATTAATGAAAATGTACCATAGTACAATACATAAAAATTTTATAATTATTATAACTAAAATATCATCAATAAAATACTTTTGAAAGAAATAAATTATCCAAATACTCAATCACACTAATCATCCCACCCAATCTGTATCAATATTGTATGTTTGACGATGATTCCTAAGATTATTATGAGGTATATTCCCTTGACACTTGGGTCGTTAATTTTCTTTATTAACCATCTCCTAAAAATTGAAAAGTCGAACATTGGAAACTTCTTTCTTTCACTTTCAATCATAATAATGGTGTCATTTCTCTCCACACAAATAAAAATATACCATTCCATTCAATCAGGAACTATGGTGTGTCTTTCCCAAAATATCTCGTGCCAAAAAATAATTCATTATTTTCTTCCCCTTGCCTATTTTTTTATTTTATCCTCTTCATCTCTATCTTCAATTATAATCCATAATACATAGGTAATTATTTCATTATCATTAAATCACAAAAAAACTATTTAATTATATTATGAAAATGTTTGAGAGACAATCTCCCATTTGTGAATTATCTTAATACCTTCAAAGAAGTGGTATGTTTATCACTCTGTGATGCGTATGTTATTTATACCATACCTAAATAACCTTGTAAAGGTAGCTTCATACACAAAAACACTTTTTTCTTCCCTTTTATTTAATCTAATGAACTTTATATTCATTAAATTTTATTTATCATGAGGGAAATATTTTTCAAAAAAAGTCTCTTTAAAAGTATTTCATTCCATGAGTGCTATTTCCTATTCCTCCCTAGTATTTTGGATCAATGGAAACTATTGATTAGAATCACATTTGATATAATACATACAATTTTAACCTTTTTCTTTTCACTGTATCCCAAAAATAATAAACATTTTCTCCAGAGACTTAATCATTTTTATGTCTTCCACTTCATATTTAACCCTACTAAATGATTGGGGGCTTCCATCACATAATTCCATCAAGTATAAGAGAATTTAATTATGGAACTATTTTCTCCCTATATCCAATGTTATTTTTTAAAACCAGATTAATCTTCCCTTATATAGACATAATTTTCACAATTCAAATTCTAGTGGTATTTGTTTCCTCACTAAGGAAATCTCTACATTATCCATGAGTATTGACACCCATATTTCTTCCAGGTAAAATTTTTATACAGTGTAATATACTATATTATATCATAAAATTTTAGTTTTAAACCATAATTTATAATTCCACATATGTTTTAACACTTAGAAAAAATTAAAATTTAGGCATTGTTTATATCAAAATCATAAACATCACTTATTTGGTTATAACTTTATTTTGAAGTCTTTAAAATTATATTTAATGAAAATAAAAATTTCCTATGAATACCAATGGGAGTTTCAAACTAGATGTGATATAAGGATGGTTGTTATACACCAATTAACGATTGAGTATAGCCCAATACACCATTTTTAGAGAAATTACCCCAAGGTAACTTTGTGCTAAAAACATTCACTTCTAGTATCTAGACCAGGATATGTTTTTAGTAAAACCATTGTAATTTATTTCTTACCAAAACATTTGGATATTCTTCAATAAATATCCTCAAATCCTATCATAGTGTTATATGTACAAATCAATGTTTTCTTAAATCTCACTCTGAAGGTTTCTGCTAAACATTCTCTAATAAAAACTATAGAAACCTCAACCCCTGTATCCCAGAGCTAGTGACTTATTTTTTACATTGGGATAAGATATAATGAATCGAATCCCGATGGATTGAATAGTATTTTGGGCTTTGTAAACTATATACATAATTTAGTTATTCATTACATTTGAAGAAAATACAACATTGTTTTTCTAGATAATAACATTATTACCCCTAGAATATCCTTACATATCAAACATAATACACTTTGTGGATTCTAGAGAAAGGAAAAAAATAAGGGTGATCTAAAATGATAAGTAATGGTTAAGTACTATGGAAACTATCCAAAATAAAAAAGAATTATCAACATAAAAAGGTAAATAACTGAACAGAAATTCTATTTAAATAAAATTGATTTCATGATTGGATAAGGAATAATTAATATGGAAAGGTAAATGACTAAGTAAAAATTACATTTAAATAATTGGGAAAAGAATAAGGAATATCAAGGTTAACAATTAAATACATTATGTTTAATAAATAAAATAAAAAATAAATGAATCTATAGAAAATTTTATTGTGAAAATCTCATTGATAATAATAAACAAATTACTAATAAAAGAAATTATTAATTATTTGAGATCATATCTCAGGCACTTGAAATAATCTACCATAAATACCTTTAAAATATGGTTTGAAATACTGAGTACCGCCTAATACTGTTTGTCCACATATACATCTACTATCAAGACCTTTTACAAGGCTATTTAAAACTACTTTGTACAAACTCATGGGGTTTGGTCAACTAATTTTGTCTCATGAGACCAATCGATGCATTGAGAGGATTTCTATAAAACTTTCCCAACCATGTCTTGAATTTCCATATCATTCCTCATGTATTGAATAAGTTTTTTAATTTATAAAAAATATTACACATCCTCAAATATCATTATTGAGTAAAAAAACTTATTTTTCAATATTTCCCCAGTTAATAAAATAAAATTTAATATATACACCATACAAAAAATTGTTATAAACATTAATAAATAATTAATTAAATTATAAAATAAATTTTATATTTAAGATAAATGAGAAATTATCCTAATAAAGTTATTGTATTAAGAAAAAGCTAGAAATCACAAGACAAAGTGAGATTATATAATAACATTTACAAATTAGTAATTATCTAGTAAAAAAACCTTGTATGAAACTAATTAGAGAGAAATAAAATACATAGAATTATAAATGAATTGTGTTATTACATGCCAAATGGGCATTATATACACCGCATAATAGTGAATTGGTTCATAATGACAAATATGTCTTCATGGAATGTAACATTAGATGAAATCCTTTACCACATTCTTCCTGTTGATTGAAAATTATTTAACCAACTACATAGTTGTTTTCATTATATTATTCAATTACACTAAAACCATATTAATATTTATAATATCATATATTATCCTTTTATAACATCTTCTCATCCGTTCATTGATAATCTATTATTATTTTCATTATGTCAGTTATTAATTTACTTTTTTTCTCATTCACGTTTCATCATGAAAGATCCAGTTCTTGTTCATGATATATAGTAATATTAACTCTATAATAATATTTAGGGAATAATTATCATATTTATGCATCATTTATACTTCTGAAACCAATCATGAAATGTGGTTACAAAAAATGAAGTGTGTTACGATCATGGAGATGGTACGTCGTACAAACTCATGTGTAACATTTCGATTTTTTAACAATCATTATAGAAAAACATAGGTAATATATCAACTAAAAATAGTGATCATAATATTAAATATACAGTATAATATACTTATTTATATCATTCTTATGGTTTGGTGATGAAAATAAAGTCCCATTTCATTGTGAAAGTGGTAGTCCACACATACACAAATGATGTTATCATCATTATGTGAATGAAAATATATAAAAAAATGATATATATTATCCCTATATAAAGTTAAATATTTAATTTGTATAAAATTTATTTCATTTATATCTCATATAATAATTAAATCTTACCTCAGTACATTCCATGTAAAGCATTAGGGAAGTGTGAATTACATCACCTCATAAGGTAGTAGTTTGTTGTACACAAGAGGGCCATTATCGTGTTCCCTACTGAATGAAAAATATATAACATATGTATGATATAGTTAATTGAGAGTAATAAATATTTTATAAATTTAATATATAATATTTACATACATCATTATACGCACCCATGAATGGTTGTAATGTAAGAACGAATGACATCAATTCATGAGGTTGTAGTCCTTTATATGCATGAATGATGATTTTTTAACCCATTTTATGGAAATGAATATGTTTATAGGTAATTTCCATATTTTAAAAATATCATAGTATATTGAATATAATGAGGTTATTATATCATAATGTTTTAATACTAATTTAAGGAGGTGGGGAAATATATAAAATAATGACACTCGTTGAAGAATAACATCTCTTCTTCTAGTATCCTCCTAAGTTTGTCACTAAATCCTTCCTATGATAGATTTATACAAAAAATTATTATTATTATTATTATATGATAATATGGAATTGGGAATTTTTTTTTTATTTTCTAAAAAAATATGGTTGTGAAGGTGTGAATAATGCAATAGGGGTGGCATTTTTTAAGTGAGGTTAGTGTCTGACTTGTAGTTTTTTTAACATATTCATCCACAACAGAATTTTTATCATTAAAAAATAATAATAAACTAAATATTATTTAAAATAATAGATATAATGTATAAATAGAACATAAAATTGTTTTTGGACAATTTTTTAGGTCATTTCTAATGGTTCTCTTACATTAACCCCCTAGTAATTCCATTTTTACCCTAACTGTGGTAATTTATTTTTATATTTTTCACAATTTATTTTGGTCAAAAATTAAGTTATATTTATTATAAATTATAAATTATTCTTCTCCAAATATTTAATCTTTTTTCATAAATTCAATTTATAGAAGTGAAAATTTTAATTTTAAAATTAATCTAACATATTGACGAGAATGCATTTTTTTTAAAGGAAAATGTACAAAAGATCATAATATTTTTATATCAAAACTCACTGTAAAAATTATTGAAATTATTTAAATAGGACTTATTAATGTTTAATTTAAATATTTTTAATTTATGAAAAATATATTTTTTCATTATAAATAATTTTTTTAAAATAAAATTTTCAATTAAATTCATTATTTTCTCTATTCATCAAAAAATGTAACATTATAGAAAAATAAAAAACATTACCCATAGCTAATTTTGGTATTAAAATTTCAAAAATTAAGATTATTTTGTAAAATAAATATTAAAATAGTGGTAAAATTGAATTTTCTTTTATGATCGAAAAGCACAATTAATCTATCTTTTAGAAAAATAATGTCTTTTTAGAAATCATTTATTTTTCGATTTAATTATTTATATTTTATTTATAGTTAATAAATAAAAAGTAGACATTTGTGAACAATAAATTATCATAATTTAGTTAATCCTATTTATTCCCAATATTCTAACATTTAGGTGATAAATATCACATTAAATAATAATATTTTAATAATATGGCATGTTTTGTTTAAACATGATGTTGTATATAGTGCATGATAAACTGGATGATTCGTATAATGAAAGATAAACATAGTGTTCCATTTAACAAAATATTAAATTACTATTTCATGTAATAGAAGATAAATTGATTACTTCATGTAATGATAGATAAAATCCGCATTGTGTGTAATGCAAGCTATTGAAGATCTTGAATTTATTTAAGGGTTAATACATCATAAAGTTTCAATGTGTAATATTTTATTCTATTTTTTTTTTTGTGTTTAATTTTCTAGAAAATTAAATGTTCTTGTGATATAAATTTGGGTTGTTTCTCAAATCATCTTTAATACTGAGCTAAACTAAGAAAATTATATATCCCAATGACAAATACTAGTCTAGGAATGTCCTAAATTTATTTTGTCATAAAAGGGTCCACTGATATCCCTTTTCATGTGATAATTTCCCCAAGAATGGTACTTTGTTCATTTAGAACTCAAATTTACTATATTTTTTATATAAATTCTCAACTCACAAAGTCTTTATCACAATACCCAAATGCATCTCATTCTCTTAATATTTGTATTATATCAAAATATCATCTACAAATGTTTCCAAAAAAAATCAAGGTAATATCTAATGTCTCTATCTAATATGTTCATAATTATTACTAGGAAATTAGTGATTTCTAAATGGATAATTATGATATTATATTCTCTATATCTTGTTTCAAAGGTAGTGTTGGGAATATTTTCCTTCTTCATCCTAAATTGGTGATATCTAGATTGAATGTCCACTATAGAGAAATATTGGGCCCCCTATCTTTAATTTTATAAGATATTTCTAAATGGTAGGGGATAATTTTTCTTTATTGTAATTTTTTAATGTTTATTATAACCAAAGTAAGTGTGGAACAAATTAAACCATAAACACCCAATGTGTAACTCTAGCAATGAATGATTAATGATTGGGTAAAAATATAATATAAATAAAATGAATTAATCAAATAAATTTAAATAAGTTTTTTTAAATACATTAAAACAAATCCTAAATTGATCATATATAAAGTTATAACATGTTTGAGAATGTGGCAATCTAGGGTCTGGGTTTTATTGACTCAATATCTTTTTCCTTGAGTCTTTCAATTCATTTGTGGATTATATTCCTGTAATTTTTTTATATTATCCCCATTTTTTATAATTTATAGATTTTTCTATTTATTTTTAATGAAATTTAATTTTCATATCAAAAACAAATTCTTCAATGGATTTGGTAGATTATAAAAATACAATGTTGTTAAGAATAAATCATATCCTCTCTATTGCCTATTTTCTCTTCTATATACTTTTTTTGGTAGAAAAAAATTGTATTTTGATTATTTTTAATATTAAATATTTACTCCTATATATTAAATGTATATCACCCTTTAATTTTATATATGATACAATGACATATCCCTTTCTTCATGGTGGGTTATTTTCAATTGTTGGAAGTACTTCCAAAAATATTAGTTTTTACTTTTATTCAATTTATATCTTCTACGCCATATTTATAGTAAATTAACATTATATATCCAAAAAATATCCATAATATATAAAATTTTATTCCCTATATCAGTCTTTAAATTCACTTTTTAAATGTTTCTTTTGGTTAATTGAATTTGGGTATCATCCAACCCAATTCTTGATTTCTCTTTATATGATACCTTGTGAAACCATTTTAAATACAAATTATTTTCCATGGGTTAATCAAGATACAATTTATGATTGATATCATATGGAACACATATATATAGTCTTTCATTATGTGATTGATGGTCCAAAAATTATATACCCCTCAAACACATTGCATACAACTTTATATCTGATGAGAATATTATTCTATGTGTGAACATGATGTGTGTTTCTATATCCAAATTTTATGCATGGACATGATGTAGATAGATCTATTAATAGTGTTTTTCAATGACAATATGTACTTATCTACGTTGACTCTGACATCTTATATCTTACTTGTCCATTCCTTTAGATTTTTAAATCCTAAACATCTTCTTAAAAATATGTTTACTACCTTTTCAGGTATCAAGGGTTTAAGTATGTTTTTTGTAGAAAACATTACTTTCTACCATACATAGAAACTGTTATAATATATTATCAATATAAAAAATATATTACTCAATCAGATCTGTTATACTAATGGTGTGTTCCATTGTAATGACCTTGGTTCAGACCAGATGTTAAGAATATTTCTTGTCTTCTTGACTGGAAAAGGTAATGACCATCGGACTAACCGTGGTACCGATATATCAAAATAACATTAATTGTGTTCAACAAATTGATAGTAAATAAGGAAGTACACAAAACTAACTAATGTTTACTATCGAAGCACATAAAAATTGTATTTATCACGAGGAAAACTGTTTCCATTTTAATTAATATAAATAAAAATAACTTCATGCCTTTAGTTATTCAAGAATATTTTGTGTTATCAATGATCCTTATTTCATAAGACATTGTAACTAACTTAGAAATATGTCCATTGGAAATTCACTTATAAATAGAAGGTTATTTTAAGAGTTGGTAGAAGATGCATTTTCATAACTAAAGTATTTTGAGTTTTTATCTATGTGAACATCTCATTCATATTCTTTAGAATACTTTATAGAGTTGTTTTTCTTTGTAATTCATGTCATGGTTGATTCCTTAAGAATGGTTTCTTTTTTATTTTGTTTCTAATAATTGTTACGATCAAGGGAATCCATGGATTGGAATATGGAAAATTTGATCTATCAGATTGAGGGATTCTGGGGCTTTGAAGACCAACACATGTCATTATTAAGATCAATAGGTTCTGATGATGGTATGATATGGATTATTCTGATCATTATATCGAGGGATTTATTAGTAAGTAAAGCATACCTTTATAGTAAGTATAAAAATGTGAAAACATTTAGCCAAGTTTATTGAATACCATTACTCTTAAGATTAAATGATTGTATTATTTTAAATATATCTTTTATTTCATTCTTACATTATAAGCATTCATAATGATTCATTTTAGAGGTCTTTATTACACATTCCATATTATTATAGAATGATTTTTAAACAAAAAATTATTGTATTGTTTTCATCAATAAAAAATTGAACTGAAAAAAACATATTATGATATAATCAGAAATTTTCTAGTTTTGATTCAATAATTATAATCATCAAACAAAATCTGAGTCCAATATTTTTACATAAAGTGGTATTGTATTTTGTTTTATTTAATATTTGCAAACTACAATTTACCCACCTCTTGTAATAGTAACCATATTAGTTACTAAATTGATTTAACAATTTGTATTAGAGGAGGTAATAATGTTATAGTTTTCTATGTTTTTTAATTTCATTATTAATTTCATATTTATCTTTTTTTTAAACTATTTTTATAATTGTTTTACACTAAAATGTACTTGTATAAATGAGTATCATTTTCCACTAAGATGGAAGGTATGAATATTTGATCTATTGATAATCTAAATCTTAGTCAACCAAAAATTATTTATTGGAATTATTATGAGTATTTTAGAGATAAAATGAAAATGTTTTTGATCAGCACTATAGTTTATAATTTCTTAATTATTAATGGGATATACAAGATTCCCGCTAAGGATGTTTTTTCTTTTTATTGATGTTGATAAGATAGAATATTATTTAAACTACTAGTTATAAATATATTATTATGTACTATGATAAGGAATATTTATAGTCAGATATCATATTTTGATACTACCAAGAGTATTTTGGGTAATTTGTATGTAACATGTTTTGGTACATGTAATGTTATTGAAATAGGAATAGTTATTCTTAGAGCTAATTACCTAGCTTTTGATTTTATACTCGGTGAATCAGTTTCCAAGATTAACCAATGGTTTATAAAAATTATTAATATTTTATAGTATCAAGGTGAAAAACATATTTATGATGATTGTTTTGTTGAAAATATCACTGATATAATTCATAATTAGAGAAAATCTAGAATAAAGGTTTTGGATAAAACAATAAAGATTAACAATCTAACTCTTGATAATCTTATTAGAACCCTGATGTAATATAAATGAATATTAAATAGATATCATGAAAACAATAAAATGAAAAATTATGGAGTTTCTTTTTCTATAACATCAACTAATCCTACTAAAGACCAGTCATCATAGAAAGATTTGAAATCTTCATGGAATAAAAATGTTTTTGTTGAATATAATTATTGTTCGTTAGAAAATTTTAAAAATGGGTTGGAAAATATTTCTCGAAGAATGATAAATATTGTGGAAAATAAATATTTTCAATACATATTTAAGAAATTTTATGGGGATAAAATGTATTGGAATGATTAGGAGGTTGCCTATTACGAATATAAGAGAACGTGAAAAATATGACCTCATTTTCCTAATTTGAAAAAGAAAATATACAAAGGGAATGTATTCTGATATAAATTACAAGACGTGTTATAAGAAAAAAGGAAAAAAAATTATAAATTCTTCTTATAGTTGGAGATCTTGTGGTGGAGATTATTGAAAAAATTATTCTATGAGTTAATGTTTCGAACTGAGGAACACTAGACTATTTTCAAAAGTTCCTATGGTAAATCAATGTGTAATAGAAAGTTACACACTCTTGAATCCCAAAATAATATGTCTTTAAATGAAAATTATAATTATGTGTAAAATTCTACATATTTAGATGAACAATATTCCTCATAAGAAGATAATACATTACCAACTTATGATGAAGTTTCCAATATTTCAAAACAATTATAAAATAAAAATTATAATATTTTTAAAAAACATGATAATTCTTGATGAAAACATGAAATGGAAGATTCAAGATATACTCATATAACTAATTAAATTTCGTATCCTTATAAATATCATGATATTTTGTTTTTTTAAACATGTTATTTAAAAAGAACATGAGAAAACTATTTCTGAGAAAATTATTAAATCAACTGATTTTGTAAAACTATGTTCTTGTATTATTTTTTATGAGTATAAGAATTTAGGTATCAAACAAAAGTCTAAAATATCTATTCTAAAAAAAATAATTATATAATATTACCTTTTGGAAGGAAATTTTTTAAATTATGTACCAGCAAATTAGACCTCATGGTAATAATTCGTGAATTATTTATACAAATCAAGTACCTATTTTGAGGAATAACTATTTTGTTCCTAAAAGTGATCTATTTTCCATAAAATTCCATAGTGGTGGTAATTGTAAGAAAATGTATTCTTGAAATATATTTTAGTCTCTTTGTTTTTATAAATATTATTTTTCTATGGAAATAAATTTTACTCAATGAAATAATGATAGTCAAATATAGATTTTAAAAATTCAATTTTCTGATAATACCAAACCCAATAAAGGTTGGTTTCATAAAAAAATAATTCAATTCCTTTATAGAAAATAAATATAGTACCCCAAAAAATAATTGGGACATGGATATTGGATGTTCCATACTCATGAATAGAAAAAAAAATTATTTAGGGAGATTATCAATATGAAAGGAGGTAAAGTAACCTTTATAGATAACGATCAAGCAAAAATCATTGGTATGGGTAACATTGACCTTCTTAAAAAATCCTTAGTTATAAATTTTTTATTTGTTGAAGCACTTAAAAATCCTTATATGAATTTGTATATTATATTATGATGGTTATCTTTCAATCATTAAGAATGACATTTGTATTGTAAATTGTTCAAAGGATTAATTTATTATTTCTAAAAATCAGTATGAGAATGGTTACACACTAAACTCGGAATACCATAGGATCCTAGGATTACCATTCCATAGTGAAATGGAATATCAATCCTGGTTAGGGAATATAAGGATAGGATCAGTTTCCTTAGAAACATAGTTAGGATTACTAGGAAATGACTTATTGAGGATATACTAGAAATTAGGCTTGATACTTAAAAATATTCTAACCCTTGTCAATTTTGAATGAAACATAAGTCAGATTTTAATTATATTAGTGATGTCTCTAATTCTAAATCTCTATAGTTAGTCCACATGTACGTATTTTCTCCAACAAAGACTAGATATATTGGTGTGAAATACTATTTATATATCCTACTTGATTATTACACTTCATAAACATGGGTTTATTTTCAAATAATCAAATCCAAATCCTTTAGTTATTTTAAGTCTTTTGTAGCCATATTTAAAAATGAGAAAAATATATACTTGATGCATATTCATAGTGAGCATGGTGGAAATTTTGAAGATTCTATTTTTGATAATATTTGTTGAAATAATGTTATTGGACATATGTTTTTAGAACCTACAACCCCAAAACAAATTGTTGTGGTTGAAAGAATAAATATAGTTCTTCAAGAGGTTATTAGAACCATGTTTAGTGAAAACTCAGTTACTAAACATTTTGGGGCTGAAGCGGTTATTACTTCGAACTCTAATATAAATAGAGTTTTAATAATAAATTTTCATTATAATAATCCAAATGATTTTTGGATAGGAAGAAAAAGAAAAGTTTCTTACTTCAGTTTTTTTAGTTACAAAGTATTCATTCGAAATACTTATGAGAACTTACAATAATTTGCACCAAAATATGAATAAAAAATATTTTTAGGTTATTAAACTACTACTAAGTCTTAAATATTTTTTAATAAAAAAATTTGTACTAATGAGGCAATAGTGAATGTTTTATTTAAGGAAATTGAATCCGTTTTTTTCAAAAAAAACCACAACCTACGTCCTCATATGTTATTTATAAAATTGAATTTCAAAAATTTTTATAATGTTCTTCTGATAATGAAATAACTCAATAATGTGTTTCTGAAGTTATTTCTCAGGAATATTTTCTACTTATTTTTTAAGAGATTACTTTTTAAAACCCAATATTTAATTTGTTTCTTGAGAATCATCCTTTTGAAATTATCATTTGGGATATAGATCAACATGGTAGGACTGGAAGAACTTTGAGAAATGAAAAATCAATATCTAGATATATTATCCTTATTTAAACATAAGAATTCTAATGTGGATTTAGGTGATGAGTATTGTATAAAATAAATGCAAGATGAACTCAATGAGATTAAAAAGAACCAAGTATGTACTTTAGTTTAATAAATAAAGAAACTTCTATAATTGGAGTAAAATGGATTTTTTGGAGCTAATTTGATGAATATTTAATAATAATTACAATTAATGATATAATATTCTTCTAAGTGACATAACTAACAAGAGGTAATACATAATGAAGAAACATATGTATTAATTTCTAAAAAGAAGCTATTCAAATGCTTATTTTCTTTTAAGATTTTTTAAATTTTAAACTATATCAAAGGAATGTGAATTGTGATTTTCTAAATGGATATGTTCATGTAGAATTTTATGAAGAACATCTCCTATTTTTTAAAATAAAAAAAATCCAAAACATTTGTATAATCTTATGAAGGAACTTTGTGGACAAAAACGATCCCCCTAAAGCATGTTATGACAGATTTACTATATTTTATTACTAAACAGTTTTCTTATTGGAGTTTTGGATCCAACTATTTTCTTAAAATAACTAAATAAAAATAGTACGATTGTAAAAATTTATGTTATGACATTATACTTGATTCAACTCATAAATATTTAATAGATTCCTTTGTAGATCTTATAATGTGTGAGTTTGAGATGAGTATGATAGGAGAGTTAACATATTTTTATGGTTTTCAAAATTAAAAAAAACCAGAAGGTAATTTTTTATCTCTGAATATGTATTTAAAATATTTAGTTAATAAATTGAACTATAGAAATACTAAAAGAATAATTACTCCCATTGGTACTTCCAATACGTTAGATCCTGATGAGGCTAGGAAACTATTTGATCAGAAACCCTTTAGAGGTATTATTGGAATCATACTATACTTAATATCTAGTCATCCATATATAATGTTTTTAAGTATGATTATCTGATAGATATCAAGCCAATCCAAATGAAACCCATCTAAAATCTAGTAATGAAGTATTTCATTTCTTTTAGGGAACTCTAGATTTAGGATTAGTTGATAATTCATGAAGTATTTTTTAATATAATTGTTTTTGGATTCTAACATTGGTGGATATAGGTTCGATAAAAAAGGTACATCTAAAACATGTCATTTATTAGGTGACACATTAATTTCATAGTCTTGAATGAAACAACACTCATTACAATATTCCACTACTGGATCCAGATATGTATCAACTAGATGATGTTGTGCTCAAGAGTTATGGATGAAACACACACTCAAAAACTATGGAAAGAGTTTTATTAAATCTCAACGACTTAATGATAGAAAAAATGACATTACATTTAGTAAAAAACTATCACATCACTAATGTGATAAACACACTCGCACACACATAGAGGTATATATATATATATATAAGGAACCATTTTTGTTACGATCACAAACATAAATGTGATATAATTTTACAATTCATCAGAACACTAGAACAAATTTATGAAAATTTTAATTAATCCTTGAGTTATAATAGAATAGAATAAATGAAACAGATGTCTAGAATGAAAACTGTTAGGTAATCACTCATAAATAAATCTTGTTTACCCCTATCCATGCATTAATATAGATCATTTTATAGGGGGTATATATTTTTTATTTTATAAAAACTTATGTTTTCTAAAAAAAAATTGTTATGCGATCTTTTCCAAACTAAAACTTTTATAAAAAAAATCAGAGTTAAAACTCTGAAATTGATTTCTAGACTCAGAACTTGTTGTAAAATTTCTAGACTAAAAATTTAATAAAAACTTTTTCATAATAAAACTATCGTAATTAGTTTTCTTTAATAAAATTATCATTATATTTTTATATTATAAAACTATCATAATAATTTTATGTTTAAAAAACCAATAAAAACAAGTTATTCATACTGAATGAACTTTCTACCCCAAATGGTATTGTTCTTTTGGTTTTGAACTAATAAATTACATTTGTTTCTGATTATTATTTATTATTTATTCATTTACTTTTTAAATACATTAAATTGTTTTCAAAATTTTAAAAACATTTCTAATCATAATTATTCTCACTATGATAAAAAGTTTCTAAAAATTTGAGAGTTCAAATAAACGTTCAAATCATCCTCCACTTAAATCTCTCCCATCAGATTTTTTGTGGTTTATTATCAAACATTGAAATTCTTTTGGAAGATGAACTAATGTTTTACTATTCCTATCTAATGGTGGGTTTTCATGTGTCCCACATCGGTTCTCAAGGATTTTGTTCCCAAGATATCACACCCTTCAAATTCATTAGTCTGATTATTTTTCTTTTCATCCGATCTTTATCTCAGTTCTCATTATTATTTAAACCAAATATAATTATGATAAATTTTATTTTTTCATAAAAATACTCATTAAATGATATTGGTATGAAAATTTCATACTACTCTCAAAAAAATCATTTATTTTCAAGGATAGGAAAGTGTTTTTGTAGTAAAAAAATATATGAATTTCAATTTGTATTATCATAATTTTTTTGCAAAATTTTATTCATATGTTCAATTTGTTAAAGAAGAAGTTGTGTATAAAGTCACATTTACCATGTTTCAGAAGACATATAATCTTCTGTTCAAAATACTTGTGGTCTTGTTGTGTTTTTATTCTATGGTTGAGGTATATTTACCTTCTCAAAAGTAAATAAACAATCTTGTAACTTTAATTAATATTAAGTATGAAAATATATTATTTTTATTCTATTATTAACATAGAAAAGTTTGGAATATTTACTCATACAACAAAGTTATATCATTGTGGATGGAATAATATTTAATTGTAATGGCCCGAACCACCTGGTCTATTACTTTTCAAAAACACGGCTACACTAAAACGGTGGCACTGTGACAGTCGCACACCAGTCATGGTGGCACCCTAGGGGTGACACCGTGATGGTGGTACCGTAGGGGTGACAATGTAATGGTGGAACTGTGACGGTGGCACCATTTCCTCACCGAGGGTCTTTGTTATTTTTTCAACTTCCGACTATTTCCACTCCCACAACTTATCTTTTAGCATAAATATGATTTAGTACCCCCATTTAAAAGACATTTAAAGCCCATAAATAATATCTAAAATCCCCCAAGAGTTTGGAAAACCATAAACATACCAAAATGTGTGGTTTTTACTCTATGTCACACCCTTTCTACATACCTTCCAGTTCCGCCCCTATTGTGAATTTTCCTCCATTAAAAAAAGGTTTAACGCACAGCTGTTATGCCACCACTTCGATGGGGATAATTAAATAATAATTAATCACATCGTGTTTAACCTCCCAACCTCATAGGAAACCACAATCCTACTTCAAAGCGGTTCCAAATTCCTTATCCTGTAACAATAGGATATCATCTTTATATCACGCTTGAGTTTCTTCCTTCCCCTTCTTGGATGGGTTTCTTTCTTCTCCCTGGTGCGCTTAGAGTCCCTCCTTCCCAAGGCTTGTGGTGTGCCTGTGCTGGAGTTTTTTTCTTGTCCTTGGAGTCCCCAGAGTTCCTCCCATGCATGTCATGCATCCCCAGTTCTTGGTGCGAGGAGAAGAACTTCGATCCTTGATCAACCAAGTAGGGTTTTCCTTTGTCTCTCTTTATTGTGTATCATGATGGAAGGGTATGCTATTGTTTCTGTGGGATGGATGAAACCAAATGTTAATGAAGATAAAAACAGACTTTTAAAGAATGAAGGGGGTGTGATCGATGTTCTGCTGCTTTTCATTACCCTTGATTATTTATGTTGTGAATTGTTCGAGCCAATGCCCACTGAAAATCATGGTCGTTGGTGGTCTTTCTTTGTGTATCAATGAACCTCCATCTTCTATGATGATTGAATGGATCAAACATGGGAATTTGGTTTATAACGTAAACTAGGTCTATTAAATGAATGTCCATTGAACAACAATCCTTGTGTGATCACCCCGGTTAACCAAACAAAAAGAAGAAAACCAATTGAATGATGTACTTGAGTCTGGAAACTTCCTTGATCTATCTTGGTGGCATGTCTAGTTGTTCTGCTCGATGCTTATGGGGTGACATGGATGAGGATGGGATCCTCGGTTGTGGAATGGTTGTTGGTTGTGAATATGAAGCTGTGTGGGGTTGTATCTCAAGGCATGGTTTAGTTCTATTACTTTTAGGGATCTCACTGATCCCTTTATTGTTGCGACTTCACAAGAGAACCTGGTGTTAATGCCTAAATTATTTTTTGGCTATTTCTCTTTCACTAGCTTGTGGTTATGTCAGTTAGTTGCCTAGTAGTGTAGAATTCACTTAAATGGTATCACTTGAACATGAAAACAAGAATGGTTTAAATGGGTAATTGTTTTTGGGAATGACTTGTCACTTGGTTGTGAGTGTTGTGCCTTATTTTATGAATGAATAGTAACATGGGTGTTGTACGTAGGTTGGATTTTCAAACCCTAGGTTGGGATGAGTGCGTGTTACCTTTACATATATCTATAGTTTTTATGTTTCTTATTTATGCCCCACCCAAGTTGGGCAGTTAGTGCAGAACACCCCCATTTAATGGGGGAGGGTGTTTTTGCCAACAATCCTATGAGTGGCTGGTTATTAGATCCTTTTCTGCTCCCTTTCCAAAATGGCCTAATACTCTTCTGGCAGGTTGTGACGGCCTGAGGTCCATTATAGCCCAAATGTTTTTCGGCAGGATAGTTGTGGTGGTTGGCCCAAGTGTGCGCAGGCAGGTTGTTTCCTAAGAGTCGTTGGTATGAGGCCTAGGTGTCTTCAGGAAAGGCAATAGTTGTCCTGGACCAGGTTTTTGCGGGTGTTGTTACACATGGTGGTTGTGGCACTGGTGTTTACAGGTGGGATGGTGGTTCTGGCCCAGGTGTTTGTGGGCGGGATGTGTGGTTGTGGCCCAGGTGTGTGCGAGTGGGGAGTGGCAGTGGGACTGCATTAAGAATGAAGGGAGAGGTTATATGCATAGGATGTCTTCAATAACCAGTGGGAAAATGGTGTGGGGTACACAAATATCAATGTCCTATTACTATACATTACATAACTTGCATTATTTGGGGAGTGTGCCTTGGTGAGGGTTGGTTGGATTGTTTTCCTTGCTACATGCTTTGGTTATATCATTTTCCACGGGGCATTAGAATACCTCCCCACATGGGCATGCGAGTCTTTTCTTTTCCCTACTATGTATTCTTGTATGCTCACCCTGCGTATATAAAAATTATTTCTGGTTTCCAAGAGTACTTCAGGGATCGTGTAGGGTCGTACTAGTTCAGACATTAGGATAGCTGTTGTTGCTATTTTTCCATCTTTTGGTACTTCTTTTTGGGGTTTTCTTTTACTTTTTTATCATTTACTTTTGTAACATGCATGTGGGAATGGTTTTCTTTGGCTTCACTTTACCCCCCCCCCCCCCTTAGTTTTGTGGTTTTTGGGATTTACTATCTTATCTCCCAATCCTATTAAAGAAAAAGGGTAATGTCTTCTATCTTTGGTGTGATCCCATACCCTTGGTTATAGTATCCACTCCGGGGCATATTGAAGGAGATTATTGGGGGTCATTATCTCTCCTTCAACTTGAAGAAGGAAGGTTCTGGAAATTTGTTATCCCTTCTCTCATCTTGGTGAAGGTGGGTCGTGATAGAGTGGTATTAGAGGCAGAGGTTGAGAGATAGGATGGATTCTGGAGTTAGGCATAGTGAGGATTGAATGGGATGGTAGGGAAACAGAATTGGGTGATCTTGGTGCGTGAAATGGGCCAGGGAAGACCGGCTAGGAAATGGGATTTTAGGGCCCCCCATGATCTGATGCAGGGACTATGGGCCTACCGAACGACCAAGTGATGCTACACTAGTTGTAGGGTAGAGACACTAGGGAAGTTACATGCGTCATAATGACTTGTGTTCTTATTTTTCAGGGGTATTTTGGGGATTTAAAATGAATAATAAGTCTAAGAAAATTTAATAATAATATTATACACTACTCGGGATTAGGCATTCCTTGTTTACCTTGCAGTTAAGGCACCTAGGAGACGCCCACGAGTAGTGAGGGTGATCGAGGACCAGGAGGTTGAATTTATTGATCGACAGAGGGTTGACCGAGAGAAGGATGATGATCAGTGGCAGGGGACACTTTGTGCCTTTCAGTGGCAGACCCTTGGGAAGTATGAGGGTAGCATCTCAGACATGGAGACAAAAAGGTGGCTAGAGGATATGGTGATAGATTTAAGCTTGATCCGGGATTCGATGGAGTACTGGGTTCCTCTGGCTGTAAGAGAGATGCGGGGAGCAGTGCGTCAGTGGTGGACGCTCTATCTTGGGGAGAAGAGGGAGGCTGAAGTGATGTGGACTGACTTCGAGAGGGAGTTCTGGGAAGAATTCCTCTCTTCCAAGATGAAGTTTGAGAAGAGGTAGAATCTACTATCCCTCCAGCATGGGAGTATGTCAGTGAGAGAGTTGGGGATCAAGTTCAAGGATCTCCTTCGCTTTTCTCCTGACCTCTTTCTGGATGGGTAGTCTTGGGCAAAACATTTGGAGGAGGCACTTCGACCTTCTCTCCAGTATGTTTTACTCCCTTCACCCTACCGACATACTTGGAGGTCTAGAAGAATGATGAAGTGGTGGAAAGGATTCACACGCTGGGATGTTTATCGCGATAGGGAATCCAGTTGGTCTCGTCAAAGGGGAAAGTCGTCAGCAGCAGGCCTCCAGCATCAGGTCCCTCTAGGTTTCAACCAACAGGAAGCAGGCCTCAGCAGTTCCAATTCTGATCTCTTGGCCCTCGCCCTTTCCTTTTAGGCCCAGGGCCAAGATGCTTCATCTGTGGAAGCCATGGGTACCTTCGAAATCAGTGCCTGGGAAGAGTACAGTACAGAGAGGGTGGGTGGGTTCAACGCCCAACTCAGCCGCACCAGTTTCTTGATAGGCCCTTTCTGCAGTAGCAACAGTGGTAGCAAGCTCCCGCCCCTGTGAGACCAAATGTGCCAGGAGGAGTCCAACCCCAAGGTTCCCCTCAGGGACCTTGACCAGGGCGTGGTTTGGGAGGTGGCTGACAGTCAAGAGGAAGGGGAGCTAGGCGTGGAAATTTTCACACCATAGAGGCAGCAGTTCCATCAGGGCTAGAAGTCTTTCGAGGTACAATCATCTTGTTTATCACCCTTGAATGTGCCTTGTTCGATACAGGACCTTCGCACTCCTTTGTTGCACCCAGTCTGGCCCGCACTCTGTGTTTAGACGCTGAGAGACTTTTAGTTCTCCTGCTGCTGAGCACACCATTCGGAGGTCATACCGACTTGTTTTATGTTTTTCAAGGGTGTAAACTGATGGTAGAGTCGTATCAGTCGATCAGGGATCTTATAATATTGCAGATACATCCATAACATGTCATCTTAGGCATTGACTGGTTGTTCTCTATATGTGTCGTCATTGACATCTTCCGATGAAGGGTTGTGTTTTCATATTTGGGCGGCCGACGTGTAACTTTCATCGGCGAGTGGGGTTTCCAGAAAAGAAGCAGGTGAGAGGAGCCCCTCCTTTCCTTTTTAGCTGAGCTATCAGTAGAGTCAGTGGATGCAGAAATGATGGAAGTCCCAGGGATCGTCAATGAGTATATAGATGTATTCCCTTAAAAGGTGGCGACTCTACCCCCTTGACGTGATGTTGTGTTTGGGAAAGACTTGCAACCTGGTGCCTGTCCGATTTCTATGGCTCCCTACCGGATGGCATCTTCTGAGTTGCGGGAGTTGCGGATTCAGATTTATGATCTGATGAAGAATGGTTTTGTTCTACCAAGTTCATCACCATGGGGTGCTCCAGTCTTATTCGCAAAGAAGGTAGATGGTGGTCTCAGGTTGTGCTTACACTACTAGAGACTGAACCAGGTAACCATCAAGAACTGTTACCCCCTACCGAGGATAGACGATCTCTTTGACCAGCTGAGGGGAGCAGGCTGGTTCTCTAAGTTTGACCTGCGTACAGGATATCACCAGTTGAGGGTGAAGGAGGGTGACATCTTGAATACTTCCTTCAGATGCAGATATGGGAACTTCGAGTTTGTGGTCATGTCATTTGGCGTTACGAACTCTCCAGCTATGTTCATGGGGCTCAGGAACTCCGTCTTCTGGGAATACCAGGATCGGTTCAAAGTCGTGTTTATTGATGACATCCTGATCTACTCAAGATCAGAGGAGGATCACTTTGAGCACCTGAGAATGGTTTTAGAGGTCCCCCTATAGTACCAACTCTATGGGAAGTTGTCCAAGTGCATGTTCTGGACGTGATAAGTGCATTTCTTTGGGGACATGGTGTTTGATGAGGGAATAGCGGTGGACCCATCGATGGTCGAGGAGGTTGATCTTGGCCAACACCCAAGAACATGGCTGAGGTTCGTAGTTTCCTTGGACTGGTAGGTTACTACTGGAGGTTCATACCCAAATTCTCCTGAGTTACAGCAACATTGACAGCTTTGACCAAGAAGGACCAGGCTTTTTGTGGAATGTGTAGTGCTAGGCAGCCTTTAGCAATCTGAAGGAGAATTTGGTAAGTGCCCCAGTGCTGAGGTTTTCATAATAAGGGGCTGCGTATGAGGTTCTATAGGATGATTCAAGACAAGGCCTCAGGTTTTTGTTGATGCAACGACAAGGGGTGATCTCTTATGGGTCTATACAGTTACATCCCTATGAGCGTAATTACGCCACCCACGATCTGAAGCTTGTAGCGGTCGTGTTCGCACTAAAATTGTGGCAGCATTACCTCATCGAGGAGTGCTTCGTGGTCTTCATGGATCACAAAATCTTGAAGTATATCTTTTCCCAGAAGGACCTAAACTTATGGAAATGATGGTGGATGGAGTTTCGTCAGGAATACGACTTCACGATTTCCTACACTTCAGGAAAATGGAATGTGGTGGCCGATGCCTTGAGAAGGATGTCGCAGAAGGATGCGGTTTGAGAGTCGGAAGATGCTTGGTAGGTGATGGAGGAGTTTTTTTCCCTTCACCGGGACGGGAGGATGGATGGTGGTAGAGGTTTCCTATATCAGATGACTGTGTAGTATTCCCTACTGCGGTAGGTGGAGGAATATCAGTGGGGAGACATAGAGAGTGAAGTGATCCGCTATCGGGCTTACCAAGGAAATGCTCCAGAAGGATGGTCAGAGGATGGTCAGAATCAGATTCTTTATCTGAGGGAAGATGTTTGTCTCATAGGTGATGCACAAGAGGGTTATTGGTGAGTTCCACAACTCACCCCTAGTAGTGCACCCGGGAGATTCCACAATGTACCGGGGCTTGAGGGGTCAGTTTTGGTGGCTCGGGGTAAATCTTTCGATGGCAGAGTTCGTGGCCAGGTGCATAGTGTGTCTGCAGGTGAAGGCTGAATACCGTGTTCCAGGAGGTTGGTGGCAGCCTTTAGACGTCCCTGAGTGGAAGTGGGATAAAATCTCTATGGATTTATTCACAGGGCTACCCAAGGTTCAAGGAGGCTGTGATGCTATCTGGGTAGTGGTGGATCGATTGACGAAACTGGCTCACTTTCTGGAGATCAAGGAGTTCGGAACGGGGGATACCTTAGCATGGAGGTACATGGATGTGATGGTGCAGTTTCATGGAGTTCTAAGGTCTATAGTCTCAGATAGGGATGAACAGTTTACCTCACGAATATAGAGAGGATTGAAGCGTGATTTTGGCACCCGGCTACCTCTTAGCACTGCCTTCCATCCCCAGACCGATGGATAGACAGAGCGCACCATCCAGACGTTGGAGGATATGCTACAAGTATTTATTCTGGATTTTGGGGGATTATGGGTGTGACACTTTCTTCTGGTAGGGTTTGACTACAATAATAGATTCCACTCTACCATTGGCACGGCTCCATTCGAAGCCTTGTATGGAAGGTCATGTCGCTCACCCGTGTGCTAGACTGTGGTTGCGGAAACAAGTGTTCTTGGCCTGGAAGTGGTGCAGAGCATCACAGAGAAGGTTCAACTTATACGGGAGAGGATGAAGGTGGACCAGGAATGGCAGAAGTCATATACTAATAATAGGATGAGCCCTTTGGAGTTTGGTGTCGGGGACCACGTATTCATGAAGGTCTCCCCTCGGCATGGACAATAGAGGTTCGGCCGGGGGAGTAATATTTTTCCAAGGTTCATCGGACCCTTCGTTGTGTTGCGGTGGGTCGGAGAAGTGGCTTATCAGCTAGCGCTACCACCGCTGCTACTGATAATACATGATGTCTTCCATGTGTGACAACTCTGACGGTATCTACACGATGATTCACACATACTCGATTGGGGAAAGCTGGACATCGAGGCCAACATGACATTTACGGAAATGCCTATGAGAATCGACGATTTTAAGGATAAGGTGATCTATGGATGGACCATTCCTTTGGTTCATGTGTTGTGGAGGCATGGAGGGCTCAATGAAAGTTCCTGGAAATGGGAGACGCAAATGCGCGCCCAGTACCCATAACAGTTTTGATTTTTGTTCTATTTTTTTGTGCTTGTTTTTTATGAAACACTTTACTTTGTTAACTCTTGAATGTGTTTTTTTACTTGTTTTGTGGATGTATTTGTAGAGTCCTGACTATGGGGAGGGGAGGACCTGATCCCTAATCAAAACGCATTATGGTGGATGCAATTAAACATGTGCCGGTCAGTCAGTGCCACCCAAAGCGGATAATATCTTGACATTGAGGAACAAGGTCCCTAACCCATATGACTGGAATGTTTGACCTTCAAATGTTTCCTGGTTACTTCAGGGAGAGGTGTTCCAAGATGTTGTTGAGGTTCACTCTTGAGAGGTATCTTTTGAGGTGGTTGTTCAGAAACCCTCTTTTCTTCGGGTCTAGTTTTGATTCTTGAGGGAAAGAATAGTTTAAGAGGTATCTGATGTAATGGCCTAGACCCACCTGATCCATTACATTAACAAAACATGGCTACACCGAAACAGTGGCACCGATCATGGGGAACCGATTACCGTGGCACTGTGACGGACGCACACCGGTCATGGTGGAACCGATCAATGTGGCACTGTGATAGTCTCACACCGGTCACGGTGGCACTGTGATAGTGGCACCAGTGACGGTGGCACCGGTGATGGTGGCACCGGGGAAGGTGGCACGGGTGACGCGGGAACCGGTGGCGGGGGCACCGGTGACGGGGGCACCGGTGACGGGGGCACTGGTGACGGTGGCACCGGTGATGGTGGCACCAGTGACGGTGGCACCGGGGACAGTGGCATCAGTGACGGTGGCACCATGAGGATGGCACCGTGTCCACACCGAGGGTCTTCATTCTTTTTCCAACTTCTGACTTTTTTCGCTCCTGCAACTTATCTTTTAGCGTAAAGATGATTTAATTCCCCCATTTCAAATACATTTAAATCCCATAAATAATATCTAAAATCACCCAATAGTCGGGAAAACCATAAACATACCAAAACGTGTGGTTTTTACTTGGTTTCACACCCTTTCCCCGTACCTTCCAGTTCCTCCCCCATTGTGCCTCTTCCTCCGTTTAAAAGAAATGGTTTAACGCACGGCCGTTATGCCACCACCCCGATGGGAATAATTAAATAGGAATTAATCCCATTGTGTGTAACCTCCCAACCTCATAGGAAACCATAATACAACTTCAAAGAGGTTCAAAAGTCCTTATCCTATAACAGTAGGATCTCATATTTATATCATGATAGTGTTTCTTCATTCCCCTTCATGGATGGGTTTCTTTCTTCCCCCTGGTGTGCTTGGAGTACCTCCTTCTTGAGGCTTTTGGTGTGCCTTTGGTGGAGTTTTTCTGCTCGTCCTTGGAGTCCCCGGAGTTCCTCCCCTGTAAGTCGTGCATCCCCAGTTCCTGGCATGAGGAGAAGAACTTCAATCCTTGATCAACCAAGTACCAGTTTCCTTCATCTCTCTTTACTATGTATCATGCTGGGAGGGTCTGTTATTGTTTCTTCCGGACGGATGAAACCAAACGTTAATGAATATAACAAACATAATTTTAAAGAATCAAGGGGGTGTGGTGGACGTTCTACTACTATTTCCTTATCCATGATTATTTATGTTATGAATTGTGCATGCCTATGCCCACTAAAAATCATGGTCGTTAGTGGTCTTTCTTTGTACATTAATGAACCTCCGTCTTCTTTGATGATTGAATGGATCCAACATGGGAATTTGGTTAATCACGTAAACTCGGACGATTAAATGAATATACAGTGACCAACAATCCTTGTATAATCCCCCAGTTAACCAAACAGAAATAAGAAAACATAGTGAATGATGTACTTGAGTCTGGAAACATCTTTGCTCTGTCTTGGTGGCATGTCTCTTTGTTATGCTCGATGCTTATGGGGTGACGTGGATGAGGATGGGATCCTCTATTGTGGAACGATTGTTGGTTGTGAATCTGAAGTTGTATGGGGCTGTATCTCGAGGCTTGGTGTGGTTCCAGTACTTTGAGGGATCTCAGTGATCACATTGTTGTTGGAACTTCACAAGAGAACCGGGTGTGGATGCTTAAATTGATGTTTGGATGTTTCTATTTCTCTGGATTATGGTTATTCCAGTGAGTTTCCCAGTAGTGTAGAATTCACCAAAATGGGATTACTTGAACATGAAAAAAGGAATAGTTTAAATGGGGAATTTGTTTTGGGAATGATTTGTGACTTGGTCGTGAGTGTTGTGCCTTATTTTATGAAAGAATAGTAACAATGGTGTTGTGCTTATGTTGGATTTGCAAACCCTAGGTTGGGATGACTGCTTGTTACCTATACATATATATGTAGTTTTTATGTTTATTATCAGCACCCCACCCAAGTTGAGAACTTAGTGCCGAACACCCCCATTTCATGGGGGAGGGTGTTTTTTCCAACACTCCTATGAGTGGATGGTTATTAGCTCCTTTTCGGCTCCATTTATCGAATAGGCCAAGACTCTTCGGGCAGGATGTGATGTCCTGAGGTCCATTATTGCCCAAGATTGTAACACCCCAAGATTTCATAAGTGTGTTAGTTCTTCAAAATAATTTAATAACTTTCACTACATGCAACACCGAGTTCAATCACACCATGACTTACAAAAAAAATCCATTCAAAAGAGGTTATGAATAGTGTTAACTAAATTTTAAACTTTATATAATCCTTATAATTTTAGAATCCATATGATGAGTTTCTTAGACATAATGTAAGAACAAATTCATTTTCAGTATTGCACTTTTACCAAATTTTAATAGTGAACCCTTTTTAGATACTATATTTTAAACTTTTTAACTAAATGGGGACATCAGAAATTTAAAATGAAACATCCCAAGCTTCCACGGTACGCTAGCGTGTGTTGTACGCAACACCGAGTTCTAACACACCGTAACCAATCAAACTAGCTGTTATGAATAGTAATACCTACTTTTTGAAGTTATATATATTTTATATTTTAAAATGGACTTCATTTTTGGATTCGAAATATCAAATTTAGCCAAAGGTGAAATTTTGGTACTTTTCGGATAACTTTCATATTTTGATGAATAGTGAAAATTACTAAATTTTAATTAAAAACAACTTTTTTAATCAAAATAATTAATAGTGATAAATAATGAATTTGAGTGGTTTTAAAGTATATTTAGAATATATTTTTACCATTTAATATAATGTTGGTCATTGGACATAATTTTACAATTAAACCGAACATAAACAAGTGTCAATCTTTTGATAGTTATTATCTCTTAAAAACACGCTTTTTGTTTTGACAGCGGGAATTAATTTTAAATTAATTTCTGCCACTTCTGTGTTTTGAATTTAGGAAAATGGATTCCATATTTGGAATCAGGATGTTCAAATTGTGTAAATAGGTAACTTTTATTTTTAGACATTTTGAATAATTACTGCGGTAAATATTTTATTTACCATGGTAAAGGATAAATCCGGTAAATAAGGGTTAAAAAAATAATATTATAATAATACTAAATTACCCTAAAACGTGTCTTAACCCTATTGGTTGATACATGGTCGTCCATGGTCATATTTGTGTCAATTTTGGGACCCCATGGATCCACTTGTAAGTGATAATGACACTTTATTTTAATTAAGTTAAAATGAATACAAAAATGACACAAGCATATATCTTTTAGCAAAACAATTGTTACATAGGGTTATATATGTTGGATTTTAGATTATAAATATTCATTAGAAAGATAAAATGATTTCCTACATAATTATATTTTATTTAGAATTTTTAGACATTAAATAATGTATTTTATATATGACACAATGATGATGCAGTAATTACTATAATAGTGAAAAATTAAAATAATTGATATTATAAATACCCAAATAAATATAATATGAAACTTTTAATGAATTAAACTAATTTTCTAGGATAATATGATATATTAGGATTGATTTAATTAACTTTTTTTGAAGTAATAAATCTGTTATGAGTTTCACAAAAATCAACTATTGAATAGTGTCAAAATTGACATAAAAGAGTTCTTAAACAAATATTATATTATTAATTGATATTAAATTCCTAAAAATCTAAGATTCGGCCAAGAGACTTATATCATGATAGGTTCATAATTAATGTACCACTTGGGGGTCGCTTGGATGTATATAGTAAGTTTATTAACCATATTATATAAAATTACAAAGAGACATTGTAAAAGTGAAACTAATTAACTTAGAGTTAATACTTAAAGATAAGGTTAATATAAGTACCCAAACCTGTCTAAATTCTATTGGTTGAGTGGTTTTCGACCTATACCCACCTTAACCTTTGAATAATCAACTTTGGAGCCTTTAGAAACCGAATATGAATTTATTATAAATTAATTTTTCTAGCTTTTCCAAAGGTGCCCCTCACCCCTCTTATAAAAGGTCACTCCTCCTTCTCATTTCTTCACACCTTCAAAGCCTTTTGGTTCGGCCAAGTTCTGCCCGAATACTCTCCCAACATCCCTCACTACAACCTAGAGGCCTTAGTTTGATCAGAAATCCAACCTAAGGAGCCCTTTTGATCAAATCAAAAGGAAGAACCCGAAGAAGAGGTAATGATTTCACCACCCTTTTCTAAGTTCCTTTCTTCTTCCACTTCCTCTTTCTTTGTTCTTACCATTATAAAATAATAACTCCAGTATCTTACATATACTGTGATGTTATTATAAATATGGTACAACCATATTCAGTATTCTATCCACCCTTTGAATAACATGTCACCATACGTGCGTACGTACGGCTTACCGTCTCCACGTCGTGGTGTAATTGTTATTCAATATATTATTATTTGGATGGGTATAATAATGATGTGTAACTCATGTAAATAATAAATATAACATGTTAATGATTCTGTATATATGATATACCATCCATTTATATATTATTTTAATATCAAAAGAATGATATTGTCGCTCGTGCGTACGTACGGACTACCGTCTCCACGAACGCGATGAGATTCATTCTCCATCGTATCCATTCAAGTATAATTATCATTTGATGATTTAAAAATTATGTTTAAGGAATTGATATCATTCTCGATATGAATAATATACAACCTATCCTTTACAAACATGTCTTACGTAACAAAACATATAAAAGAAAACAAGTAAGTTAACACCCGATATAATGATAATACTAAGATATTATTATCAAATCAATATTAAAAGATCATATATGATATCATATTAATGTATATGATTCTTGTATAATTTAATAACAATTATTTCACCATTATACAGGAGGTTAACCTACCCCAACCAAGGAAAAGTACAAGCTAAGGGTTATTTCACAATCTCTTCATTATCCGAGGTTGTTTATACGCAATAATCTACTGGGATCTCTTTATCATCCACATCCATGTTTCTTAAAAATGTATTTCAAAACATTTTTACTATTTACTAGAATATGAGTTAAAGTCATTGATACCCTTTTTGACTTTTATAAGTGGTTTATAAAGGAATCTTTTGGTCGTTTTCAAAACAAGGTCCTTTTTAACCTTTTCGACAGAATTAAGGTAAGAATGTTTTTTTTAACTTATACGGCGGGTGCGGCTATTTTCCGCCGTTATAAAATCTTCAAAGCTTCCCTTACAAGCTTATAAGAATATTTAAAAGAAAATATTTTATTTTATATGGATCTTAAATGATTTCAAAATAAAAAGGAAATATTTCTTTAAAAAGAATTTTGATTTCATCTATGTCAACATCCTTTGATGGATTTTAAGATTATTTGAAGTTTATTTATTATGATACAAAACATCTATATTTTATTGAAGGTTTTGTGATATGTTTGACTGTGGATGTGCTATTTTTATACCATTCATAGTTTATGGTGAAAGTATTGACATTTCTTATGCTAGTTTTAATACGAATGTTTATGTTATGTTTAAACCTTTTCATATGGGAATGCATTGGACTTAATATGTGACAGGTGGAGCCCGCTATAGCTCCTCGATGCATCGGTAGGTCTCATGAGACAAACTAGTGTCTTGGCACAAGGCCTTGACAAAATCTTATTTGTAGTCTTGGCACGAGGCCTTGACTATGTGGTTATGATAGTCTAGCATTATGCATTCCAACATTATGAAAGTGGTTATTGATTTTTGCATGTGATTATTCGATTAGTAGAATATCCATGTGAATAATTAAATGGCATTATTTCATTTTATTTATGCCATACCATGTTGAAAGTTCATGTTTAAAAGGCTTTTGTTTTAGTTATACATTTCCTTAAATGTTTATTCTTATTGATGAAAGTTTCCGCTATATTGTTATCCTTACTGGGCATTTGAGCTCACCCCTTTTCTATGTTTTATTTTTCCCAGGAAGTGAAGATGTAAGTTATGAATGACCTGCAGGGATATTATGAGGGGATTATAGTGTGGACTGTGGAAACATTATGTTGTTGTAGTAGTTTTTCATTTTATGATGTAATGTAAAACTTATGAATATATCTAGTGTTTCCAAGGCTACTGAACCAATCGGTCTTTCGAGATTTGAGCTTTCTTGTGATCATGCCAATGTTATGTAATAATGCACCGACTTTGGGTAACTAGGGTCGGGGCGTTACAGTTGGTATCAGAGGAAGTTTAGTACAAACCTTGGAATCTAGATTTAGATAAACTCTTATTAGAGCACGTAGACCTAAGATGAACTTTGAGGATTAGTATAAAAGGACTTCCGAGAATTTTGGTATTGTAGAGATTTTGTGAGTTTTCCGAGCAATACATCCCTTTCTGGATACGAGCAGGTAGAGGCGGCTCTGGCACAGATGTACCTAGGGGTAAAACCCGAAAACACCGCTTTGAGCTAGACTCGAACAGGAACTGGTGCACGACAACGGGCCTTGCTGCACTCTTGGTTACGACACTCCCAGGGGATATGCTTAGGATAACTCTCATTTTCTTTACAAATCATTTTGAAGGGATTATGAGTATATACTTCCTCAAAGAAAACATTCTTATGATTATGGATTATATCCATAAATAGTTCAATTTATGTTAAGTGTTTTATAAGTATGGGATTATGTATTTTGATTCATAAATTGATCTAGTTTATGCCATTGTTTAGAAATGGCGCCCAGTAGAAGGAATGAGAACTCCGGAAATGCACATGATCCAAAGAGAAGGAAGGATCATATCTTTCATGGTCATAAGCTAGAATTTATAAGAGAAATAGTCTCCCATGTATTATCATCATATGAAGAAATAATATCATGTATTGATAAGATAAGTAAAGAGTTTACGGAGTCCTATGGCTTTGAAGGGAAGCAAGAGAAGAAAAGGATAGAAGAGAAAAAGATGGATAAAGGGAAGAGGGAAAAGAAGAATTTTCCCATATGTGGTAACTGTGGAAAGAAACACCCTGGAACTTGCCTGAAAGGAATGGGAGTTTGTTATAAGTGTGGAGGAAAAGGGCACAAAGTACGTGACTGCAAGGGTAAGAAAATGGTTTCAAATGTACAATGCTTTATTTGCAAAGAGTTTGGACACTACGCGAACCTATGTCCCAGTCATCAGACTATGACGCAAATGATGCTATTGGATAATAATCAAGTTATGATACTACCACAGATGAAGAGGAATGATTAGAGTTCTTATGTTGATTATGTCAATTGAGTGTTGTATCACCAATGTACTTGTTATAATAATTATGGAGTATATAAGGATTGTACTGCAGTACTATTTCATTAAGGACTTGAGATTGTGTGGAACAAAGAAAAGTGACTCAATAGCAGGATAAATTTTTGGAAAATATATGGTTTAGAGAATGATAAATCATAATATAGTTCTGATACTGAGGTAGTGATTTTGGAATAATACATGATTGATTTGGATAAATTATATTGGATATTCTTGACTACCTTGAAGCTGGTTAATGATTTGTCTATTCAATCATTGTTGGGGTTTAAAACATTTTTGGATTGATGAAGTATATCCAGCATTCTATATGGAATAAGGGAGCATGAATGTAATCAATAAAGATTATGGTAAATCAGGATGTTTCAGTGTATTAAAAGAATACATGATGAAGGTATTCATATGCTATTACGGGGTAAAAAGAATCTACATTATGTTTACCTTCCTTATAAATGTTGGACTATGAGTTTGGACAGAAGTATTTTGGATAGTTCTAGTCTAGATTAATTTTGGATTGCCATAAAAGGACAACCCGGAGGTCGGGCGGCAACCCGTCGCGGCTGCGAGACTTGAACCCGCAACCGAAGGGCGACAAGGGTGTATCACCTACCACTGGCCCATGAGATGTCCTGGATTAAATAATGTAGTTTTTATTAAAAGATCATGTAGATGAATTATAAATTCGTTTATTTTGGAACCCTATACGAATAGTGTAAATAGAATTTTTTTTACATTCTATTATCTTTTAGAGTAAAAGATGAGTTTGTGGTAGAAATTTATTAATGGATAAAACTCTAATTATAAAGTAAGTATATCTCTATATGATCTTAGCCAATCTCATAAAAAAATTCCTCAATATTAAGAAAAGCAAATTAGAACAAAAATGTTTTCCTAGATGGTACCTTAAATCATCACTAATTTATGGATTTGGGATTGTTGGCCTTTTCATAGCCATGTTCTCTACCACTCTCCATCAGGTAATTGATGGTTAGATTTTTCTTCCATATCCATATTTTACTACATGGAACCCTAGTATGTGTTATTTTCGGTAATCTTCATACTTTCGACTCTTTATTTTAAATAGAGGCCTCATTAATTCATTTTTTGATGTGGGATTTCAACTAAGATATTTTGAAACGTCAAAAATGTGTTATCCTAATACCCTATGTTTTGTTGAACCGATGGTATTTAAAATCATCATAGATTGATGGATTTAAGGACCTCAATTTTAAACTTGTTTGTGATTGATGACCTCAATCACTACCTATAAATATTTACGTTTTTCCTCCAATTATATGTCTCAAATTGCCACCAATGTTCTCCTAATCGAGATCATAATTTGGTGGTGACCCTTTCATTTCTCTTTTCCTCATATTAAGACTAAATTTTAGTAACCCAATTTCCGATGTGGGGTTTCCCACAAATATATTATCTATTTTCAACCTTTTATTTTCGAAGAACAATTTCAAATTGCGAGGACGCAATTTATTGAAGGAGGGGAGAATGTAACACCCCAAGATTTCATAAGTGTGTTAGTTCTTCAAAATAATTCAATAACTTTCACTACATGCAACACCGAGTTAAATCACACCATGACTTACAAAAAAAATCCATTCAAAAGAGGTTATGAATAGTGTTAACTAAATTTTAAACTTTATATAATACTTATAATTTTAGAATCCATATTATGAGTTTCTTAGACATAATGTAAGAACAAATTCATTTTCAGTATTGCACTTTTACCAAATTTTAATAGTGAACCCTTTTTAGATACTATATTTTAAACTTTTTGACTAAATGGGGACATAAAAAATTTAAAATGAAACATCCCAAGCTTCCACGGTACGCTAGCGTGTGTTGTACGCAACAGCGAGTTCTAACACACCGTAACCAATCAAACTAGCTGTTATGAATAGTAATACCTACATTTTGAAGTTATATATATTTTATATTTTAAAATGGACTTCATTTTTGGATTCGGAATATCAAATTTATCCTAATGTGAAATTTTGGTACTTTTCGGATAACTTTCATATTTTGATGAATAGTGAAAATTACTAAATTTTAATTAAAAACAACTTTTTTAATCAAAATAATTAATAGTGATAAATAATGAATTTGAGTGGTTTTAAAGTATATTTAGAATATATTTTTACCATTTAATATAATGTTGGTCATTGGATATAATTTTACAATTAAACCGAACATAAACAAGTGTCAATCTTTTGATAGTTATTATCTCTTAAAAACACGCTTTTTGTTTTGACAGTGGGAATTAATTTTAAATTAATTTCTGCCACTTCTGTGTTTTGAATTTAGGAAAATGGATTCCATATTTGGAATCAGGATGTTCAAATTGTGTAAATAGGTAACTTTTATTTTTATACATTTTGAATAATTACTGCGGTAAATATTTTATTTACCATGGTAAAGGGTAAATCCGGTAAATGAGGGTTAAAACAAATAATATTATAATAATACTAAATTATCCTAAAACGTGTCGTAACCCTATTGGTTGATACATGGTCGACCATGGGCATCTTTGTGTCAATTTTGGGACCCCATGGATCCACTTGTAAGTGATAATGACACTTTATTTTAACTAAGTTAAAATGAATACAAAAATGACACAAGCATATATCTTTTAGCAAAACAATTATTACATAGGGTTATATATGTTGGATTTTAGATTATAAATATTAATTAGAAAGATAAAAAGATTTAATACATAATGATATTTTATTTATAATTTTTAGACATTAAATAATGTATTTTATATATGACCCAATGATGATGCAGTAATTACTATAATAGTGAAAAATTAAAATAATTGATATTATAAATATCCAAATAAATATAATATGAAACTTTTAATGCATTAAACTAATTTTCTAGGATAGTATGATATATTAGTATTGATTTAATTGACTTTTTTTGAAGTAATCAATCTGTTATGATTTTCAAAAAAATCAACTATTGAATAGTGTCAAAATTGACATAAAAGAGTTCTTAAACAAATATTATATTATTAATTGATATTAAATTTTTAAAAATCTAAGGTTCGGCCAAGAGACTTATATCATGATATGTTAATCATTAATGTACCACTTGGGGGTCTCTTGGATGTATATAGTAAGTTTATTAACCATATTATATAAAAATACAAAGAGACATTGTAAAAGTGAAACTAATTAACTTAGAGTTAATACTTAAAGATAAGGTTAATATAAGTACCCAAACCTGTCTAAATTCTATTGGTTGAGTGGTTTTCGACCTATCCCCACCTTAACCTTTGAATAATCAACTTTGGAGCCTTTAGAAACCGAATATGAATTTATTATAAATTAATATTTCTAACTTTTCCAAAGATGCCCCTCACCCCTCTTATAAAAGGGCACTCCTCCTTCTCATTTCTTCACACCTTCAAAGCCTTTTAGTTCGGCCAAACTCTGCCCAAATACTCTCCCAACATCCCTCACTACAACATAGAGGCCTTAGTTTGATCAGAAAGGCAACCTAAGGAGCCCTTTTGATCAAATCAAAAGGAAGAACCCGAAGAAGAGGTAATGATTTCACCACCCTTTTCTAAGTTCCTTTCTTCTTCCACTTCCTCTTTCTTTGTTCTTACCATTCTAAAATAATAACTCCAGTATCTTACATATACTGTGATGTTATTATAAATATGGTACAACCATATTCAGTATTCTATCCACCCTTTGAATAACATGTCACCATACGTGCGTACGTACGGCTTACCGTCTCCACGTCGTGGTGTAATTGTTATTCAATATATTATTATTTGGATGGGTATAATAATGATGTGTAACTCATGTAAATAATAAATATAACATGTTAATGATTCTGTATATATTATATACCATCCATTTATATATTATTTTAATATCAAAAGAATGATATTGTCGCTCGTGCGTACGTACGGACTACCGTCTCCACGAACGCGATGAGATTCATTCTCCATCGTATCCATTCAAGTATAATTTTCATTTGATGATTTAAAAATGATGTTTAAGGACTTGATATCATTCTGGATATGAATAATATACAACCTATCCTTTACAAACATGTCTTACGTAACAAAACATATAAAAGAAAACAAGTAAGTTAACACCCGATATAATGACAATACTAAGATATTATTATCAAATCAATATTAAAAGATCATATATGATATCATATTAATGTATATGATTCTTGTATAATTTAATAACAATTATTTCACAATTATACAGGAGGTTAACCTACGCCAACCAAGGAAAAGTACAAGGTAAGGGTTATTTCACAATCTCTTCATTATCCGAGGTTGTTTATACGTAATAATCTACTGGGATCTCTTTATCATCCACATCCATGTTTCTTAAAAATGTATTTCAAAACATTTTTACTATTTACTAGAATATGAGTTAAAGTCATTTATACCCTTTTTGACTTTTATAAGTGGTTTATAAAGAAATCTTTTGGTCGTTTTCAAAACAAGGTACTTTTTAACCTTTTCGACAGAATTAAGGTAAGAATGTTTTTTTTAACTTATACGGCGGGTGCGGCTATTTTCCGCCGTTATAAAATCTTCAAAGATTCCCTTACAAGCTTATAAGAATATTTCAAAGAAAATGTTTTATTTTATATGGATCTTAAATGATTTCAAAATAAAAAGGAGATATTTCTTTAAAAAGAATTTTGATTTCATCTATGTCAACATCCTTTGATGGATTTTAAGATTATTTGAAGTTTATTTATTATGATACAAAACTTCTATATTTTATTGAAGGTTTTGTGATATGTTTGACTGTGGATGTGCTATTTTTATACCATTCATAGTTTATGGTGAATGTATTGACATTTCGTATGCAAGTTTTAATACGAATGTTTATGTTATGTTTAAACCTTTTCATATGGGAATGCATTGGACTTAATATGTGACGGGTGGAGCCCGCTATAGCTCCTCGATGCATCGGTAGGTCTCATGAGATAAACTAGTGTCTTGGAACAAGGCCTTGACAAAATCTTATTTGTAGTCTTGGCACGAGGCCTTGACTATGTGGTTATGATAGTCTGGCATTATGCATTCCAACATTATGAAAGTGGTTATTGATTTTTGCATGTGATTATTCGATTAGTAGAATATCCATGTGAATAATTAAATGGAATTATTTCATTTTATTTATTCCATACCATGTTGAAAGTTCATGTTTAAAAGGATTTTGTTTTAGTTATACATTGCCTTAAATGTTTATTCTTATTGATGAAATTTTCCGCTATATTGTTATCCTTACTGGGCATTTGAGCTCACCCCTTTTCTATGTTTTATTTTTCCCAGGAAGTGAAGATGTAAGTTATGAATGACCTGCAGGGATATTATGAGGGGATTATAGTGTGGAATGTGGAAACATTATGTTGTTGTAGTAGTTTTTCATTTTATGATGTAATGTAAAACTTATGAATATATCTAGTGTTTCCAAGGCTACTAAACCAATCGGTCTTTCAAGATTTGATCTTTCTTGTGATCATGAAAATGTTATGTAATAATGCACCGACTCTAGGAAACTAGGGTCGGGGCCTTACAAAGATTCTTTGGGCAGGGTAGTTGTGGTGCTTGGCCTAGGTGTGTGCGGGCAGGTTGTTTCCCAAGAGTCTTCGGGATGAGGCCCATGTTCCTTCAGGAGAGGCAATAGTTGTTCTGGCCCAGGTGTTTGCAGGTGTGGTCTGGCAGTGGGACTGTAGTACGAATGGCAGGAGAGTTTATATGTGTAGGATGTCTTCAATAACCAATGGGAAAGTGGTGCGGGGTACCCAAATATCGATGTGCTATTACAATAAATTAATTAACTTTTGTTATTTGGGGAGTGTTCCTTGGTGATGCTTGGGTGGATAGTTTTCCTTATTAGGTTCTTTGGTTATCTCTCTTTCCACGGAGTATTAGAATGCATCCCCACTTGCGCTTGAGAGTCTTTGGTTTTCCCTACTGAGTATACTTTTATGCTCACCCTACTTATATAAAACTATTTTAAGGCTTCCTGGAGGACATCAGGGATCATGCAGGATCGTTCTAGTTCAGACATTGGGACAGTTATTTTTGTTGTTTTTCTTTATTTTGGTACATCATTTAGGGGTTTTCTTTTACTTTTGTATCATTTAATTTTGTAACATGCTTATGGGAATGGTTTTCTTTGGCTTCAATTTTACCCCCCCCCCCCCCAATTTTGGTGTTGTTTGGATTTAGTATCTTCTCTCCTGATCCTATTAAATGAAAAGAGAAATTCCTTCCATCTTGTGTGTGATCCCATACCCTTGGGGCTAGTTTCCACTCCTGGACCTATTGAAGGCGGGTCTCGGGGGGGGGTCATTATCTCTCCATTAACTTGAAGAAGGAAGGGTTTGGAAATTTTCTGTCCCTTCTATCATCTTGGTGAAGGAGGGTTATATCATTAATATCTAGGAAGGGTGATAGGGATACATTAAATGCTTCTAATATCATTAGATTAGATTACATGGTCAATATGAGGAGAATGGAATTGGTGAAAAAAATCATTATGATGGATAATATTAAATGTGCTTCGATAATGTTGAAAATTATCATGTTTTATACTTTCATTAGTATGTTAATTGTGAATTTCATAGAAATTATCATAATTGATAATAATTGTTACCCTATAAGTGAAAACATATAATTCATTGGTGAAGAAAAAAATTCAAGATCTAAATTGGCTTTTGATTCAAATCAAAAATAAATTGATAAAATGGTTGATGGAGATGCATCGGAGGAAAAAATCAATTAATGTTGGGGAGTTTACAAAAATAGAAATAATGAATATTTACCACAAGTGAAACAAAATAAAGAAAATAAAATTTTAGAAGATGATTCAGAAAATCTCATGGGTCATAATGGAAAAATAGAAACAAAGGGATTTGATGTTTGTCTTTATCCTGATGAGGAAATGGCCTTGAAAATAAAAACATATATACAGTCAGATAAAGAATAAATGAGAAATAATAAAATAAAAATGTTATCTAAATCAAGTATTTTTTAGATTTTGTTGAGACATATTTAAAGGCTTCTGAGAATCCCATCATTCCATTTCATCATACTAATCAGGTTATTCCTTATGTTAGTCTTTTTTCTGAAGAAACTTCTAAAATTCCATCAATAGTCTAATTAATAGTAGATCTGTTAAATGAAATATTAGTTGTTAAAGAATAAGTTCCAACATTACCAATGATAGAATAATTATCTAAATCAACTGTAAATGGAGTTTTAAGAATAGTCGTACAATTAAGAGGATACCAGGATAAATATTTTAAATAATAAGTTGATGAAGAAGTTGATGAAGAACAATACCATAAGAAGTATAAGAATTAGAAGTTGAAGAAGAAGAGCGTGAATTAAATTAATATTCTAATGATGAAGAAACTAAGATAGAAAAAGGATCAAAATAAAATTATTCATTACAATAAAATTAATACTCATCGTATTGACATTTAATGTTTGATAAGTATGAAAACATAGAAGAATCCAAAGAAAAATCAACATCATAAAAAAATCATCAATAAAAGAGGAAGGAAATTCATCTTCAATGGTATAAGAACGAGAACCACAAAAAATATCCAAATTTGATTATTGGGAATAGTTAAAAAATTATCTTGATACTCTTAATGTTTTAGATGAAACAAAATCTTGGTATAATGTAATAGAATTATTTTAAAATAAACTTGGAAATAATGGGAAAGCACTTAATGTTGTAACTAGGAGACAAAAACCTTCTTAGTTTGAGCTTGTAAAATCAGAATTAGAAGCTATATTTTCTCCAAATAAATTCTATTATATTTGAAAAACCTTGAAAATGATGAGTGATCTGATTCTGAGTCTACATAACATAGAGTAAATATGTACATTTATTTATGAATACTTGAATGCAAAATCAGAATCATTAAACTTTTTCACTGAATTAATGATTAGGATCAAAGTACATTTTAAATTATATCGGGAAAAGATTATGAAACAAAATTGTTCATAAAATTATATGGTTTATTGCTCCAACCAAGTGGATAATTATATTCATGAACATGATGAATAATTTTTCAAAGTAAATTTATTTCTGTTAGAAATACGAAATTAATTAAAAAAAATTAACTTCAGATGTTTCTAATGGAGTTTAGTTCACTAAATAATTTATGGATACTACTTATGACTTCATTGAGTAATTGGATGTTTTGAGAGAAAAGTTTCATAATTAGGAATTGGATGATATATGGATGAGGTATTTGGGAAGTGAATTTATCATTATGAAGAAAAAAATATAAATCATAAATAATGATGTTTAGAACCATGCTAGTCTAGAAGAAAAAATCATTAATCTTGAAAATTATCAACATGATTTTAATAAGATGACGGATATATAAAGTATCTGGTAAAGAAAGATTAAAATTTAATTTTAAATATTGATTTATATTTTCTAAAACCTGTGAATGGTTTCTTATTCTGAAATAATTTTCATCCAAATTCATTGTATTTAATATTTTTCCAATTATGATTTTTTATGTATGATTTCATATTATTCTTTGACGATTAGTTAGTTGAACATATTTTTTGTATATTATATTTTCAACATTTCAGGAAACTTTGGATTATTTCCCATATCATTTTTAAAATCAAAAATGGGGGTAATATTTTATAATAGTGAAAAGATATTTCCTAGGGGGAGAGGTATTATTTAAGGGTGGTTGCTTTAATCCATTTCATTATATTATGAATAAGATATAAACTAGGGGAGTCTTAAAAAATATCATCAATTTTATAAAAAAAGGGTCTATAATTTTTTCAATTTATTATTTTCTATTTAGGTATTGTGTTTTTTGATTTACAAAAGGGAGATATTTTTTTGTCAGAAGTCTAACTTCTTACTTTTCTATTTCTTTAGTTTTGGAAATCATAAACACCTTATTAAATATATTTTTACTCAATTTTTATTTCCCATATGTTTTAGTATTTCTCTTATATAACATTACTTTCTACCATATATAGAAATTTATACAGTGTATTAAAAATATAAACATTATATTACTCAATTTGATCCATTAGACTGATGGTACATATGATCTATTATACTAAACATTGTTCATACTAGTGGTTAAAATTATGTATTTTATGTGTGATTGGAAAATGTAATTCCCATTTTACTGACCTTTGTACTAATACATTGGACTAAATCTACTTCATTTCATCATATTGATAGTCAATAAGAAAGTTCATTGGATTGAAAAAAATTAAATATTGGAGTACATAACAATTGTTTCTATCAAAATAAATACTTTGAACATTGTAATGTTGAAAAATAAAAATGACATGAGAAATTTATTTATACAAGAACATTATGAGATTTAAAAGACCTAACTTTCCAAGTTCATTATATCTAACTCTAAAATATGACCATTAGAACTTAACCTATAAATAGATGGTCATTTGAAGAGTATGGATGTGATGCATTTTCAGAACTCAAGCCTTATAGTTTTTTATCTGTGTGAACATCTTATTCTTTGTCATTATAATACATTAGATAGTTTTTGATCTATGTAATTATTTTCATGATTATTTATTTAAGAACATTTTCTTTTTTATTCTATGTCCGATTAATGTTATGATCGAGGTAATCCAGGTATAGGAAGGTAGTGAATTTGATCCATTAAATTGTGGGATTTTTGGGCTAGGAAGGGAGACATCAATCATTGTTACGATTGAGGGAGTATGAGAATTGGAAGACAGATCTTATATTGATCATCATATCAAGGGATTTCCAGGTATATAAAGATAGTTGTTATAGTATGTATAAAAATGTGGAAACCTTTAGAAAATATTATTTACTACCATTACTATTAAGTTTATAATAGTTTTGTATTTTAAATATATTGAGTAAGTCATTATTATGTTATAAATTTTGTATTTATATAATTTAGTCTTTATTCCATTGTGCATATTATTATAGAATGTTTTTTTACAAAACCTTCAAAAAAAAATTTATTAGTATTACTATGTAACTAATGAAAACAGATTCGGATATAACCAGACTTTCTTTGGTTTTGATTCAAACATTCTATTCATCAGACAAATTCTGAGTTAGATCATTTTACATAAATTAGTTTTTTTATGTTTTTTTAAGTATATTAAACTAATATTCACTTCCCCCTTTTGTAATCATAACCATGTTAGTTACTCTCTCAATAAATAAGATATGTTCTTAGTTTTATGATTTCCTATTCTTATGTATGGTCAACATAATAATTGTTATTACCCTATAGCTCATGATTTTTGACTCATGATTTCACGTTTTTATTTTATTATGTATGTTATATTTCCATGACGATCCCTTTATAATTATTTATTTTAATTCCATGATCTAGGATTATGATATCATGTATTAATATTACTATTTATGATTCCCTAGTTGTATTAATTTACTCATTCCAATTATCACATTTTTACATTCTTATTAGGTTTATGATCTAATGAAATGTTCTCTCTAACTCGTTGATATGATGTTTCTCTTAATGAAAATTTTATCTCACCATTTATTCAATATTTTTATTTTCCTTAGACATTGAAGTTAAGTGTTTTGTATGATATGTCTAGATAGATATATTATGTGTACAATTGTTTTTGGACACATTGAAGAACTATTATGTAAAAACTTATTATGTCACTAATATCAAAAATAATTAAACCTTGTAATTGTTTATGTGTGAATTTATTTATGCGATGAAATGTGTAACCATGAAAAATAAAGTAAAATATATTTATGTTATACATGGGTTATCATAATTTAGTTTTTAAAGAAAAAACAAAAGTTTTACCATCCTAGGGAATGAAATCAGGACCAATGTCTTCTTCTTTTAAGGATATGCCACTATGATCAATGTACATTATAACTTTTTTAATAAGACTAATACCTCATCTTAGTAGTTTATTTTCATCCATAATTGACTATTAGGTGAAATTTTCCTAAAATATATTTGTGTGGAAGTTATTTCTAATAAACCCATTGTAGTTTAATAAGGAAGATGATTCAGAGAGGAAATGGGTACTACACTATATGGGAGGATCATTTTCTCCTCTATCTTGTTGATTCAACTACATGATGATGACTATATTCTTGATACCCATGAGAACTACTATAGAGTGTCAAAATGAGTTCCTTGGTATAGAAAAATTTCCATGGAATGATTAAGAAATTAAGACCTCATTCTTAAAGGAATACATATCTAATTATACCCTTAGGAACATACCAGTTAGAGAAAAAAATCTTTGCAAGATCTCCTATAGGATGGAATACTTCCATTATTAATGGATTACATAATTTAAAGGGTTATATAATTGTAGACAATTTCAAATTCATACATCTAGTGGACATGAATGAAACCAATGAAAAATAGTCTCATAGATGGTCTGACCTATGAAAATGAGTTTCACAAAAGTATCTAAGCCCACAAAGGTTAAAGGGTTGAATTAATCCCATGCATGTGACCAGGTTGAGTAAGGCACCTAGGTTTGGCCCAAGGGGAAAGGATCAACTTCAACTTATTGTGGATTGAGTGATAAGGGTGATAGAACAGCATGGATCCTCAAATCATAGAGTGCCTAGTTGAATTCTTTCCCTAAGCGAAGCACCAAGAGATTTTAGTGTGGAACTTTTAATGGGGTATCTTAGGATCCACTATAGAGAAACAATCCAACATGAGATATCATATGTGAAGAGTATATCACCATATACTAATTGGAGTATTAAAAACATTGGTCTTTCATGAAGTACTAGGGTTTAATAAACATTAGATGATTTAAATACCACAAATTCCTATTTAAAAGACGGGGTTTTGAAATAATAAGACACTTAGTGGAGATTTTGGGAGTCTTGTGACAAAATTCTTGTGCTTTGGGATCTTTGGTGTTGTGGGATCTTATACCATGGTACATATTGAAAAAATGGTTGAGATTTGGGGATATTTGGGGATAAATATGAGTCTTGGGTTCTTGAGACTTTTTGGTAACTAATTTCAACTTCCTAGGTTGTATAGGTCGGTCCACAGGAGAGGAGAAAATTTCATTAAAGTTCTAGAAATTGTAGGGTTTCACATATCTTGGTGTGAGAGTCTAGTCACCTAAGGGGGATAATAAGGTTCATGGAATGATAGACCCAACATCTCGATAGGCTTCATGATTGGTGGCATGTAATATTCCATGTACATGAGGCATGGTTACATATTCACAGGGTGAAACAGGGTAGTAATCAAAGTCGTTGTGTTGCATATGAGAAGATTAGATCTATACAATGGAAGATAGGGCACCTAGATGAGAGTGATAATGCATGGCACATAGGATACCACATTCCTATGAAATTATCTTATTGTTCTAGTAGCATCATGGTGTTTTATTGTCACTAAATTATAGATGCATTAGGTTTAGAATTTCATAATTACATTTGATCAGGATGAGTAGGATCAATTTTTTTCAGAAAAAATAACTTTTCCACAAAATAATCATGGGAACATGGCTTAATTTTAAAGGAGGTAACATGTGTGGATTTTGTGATATTTCTACATTATACTAGTAAAAAGTGTGTGGATACTTCTAATTTTGAGAGTTCAGACGTATTATAGTATCCAACTAAAAATATGGGGACCCCCTAGTGATTGAACATAATTACGAGAGTTAATATTTAATCCTTATTCAATACCTTTTAAACTTTGTTCACAATGCACTAACTAAATGTGAAAGAAATTGGTCTTATAAGTTTGATCACATTTAGATATGAAATTACATCGGTGGACCAACATATATACACTACCCAATATACCTAAGAGAACTATCGTGGGTGAATATACTTGGGTTATCTTCCATGGGTGAAGGAACCTGCTTGTATGGCGATAGGAAAAACCATACATTTATTGGTTTCATCTGTTGTTATTCAATACTGGTTGTATGATTTGTCTCTCAAAGATTCTTTTACCTTTTTTCTTTACAATGTTTTAACTAACCTTGTCAAATTTCTTATAGATAATGGATGGGTATTTTAATATAGTTCATGATGAGACTATATCAACAGATATTTAGAAACTAATCAAGTACATAAAGATATAAAAGGATAAAAAATGTAGGTTAATGGTGAATATTTATTCATGTACCCTTAATAAATAATTACCCCTTTAAAATAATGTATAGTAGTGACCAAGGGGTTGGTTTACGAGGAGGTTACAAGATATGTTAATAATTATCACTCTATAATCGTTTTTTGGTAAATGTTAAATTATAAAGTGGGGATAGTTGGAAAATAAGTTTAATAAATTTAAAATAAACTAAATTTTATTTATAATATAAATTACCAATATATATTAGAGAATAAAATTTAAACTAATTAAAAAATATATACTATAAATAGGATATGGGGACAGGATTCAATCCCAGATCACTCCGTTTATCATTTTCTATAAATGAATCATATAATTATATTTTTTAATCATCAAATAAAGACCTAAAATGTAACACTTAATATAAATATACACTATATTGGGACCTTGAATATATTTTTTGATAAATTTATGAAACAAATTCGATTTTCAAAATACCACTAAACAATTGAAAAAAATTGATCTTTTTTTATCAATGGTGACACCCCACCCATGGATGTTTTAAAAAAGAAAAAATATATTTGATTAAAAAGATGAAAAAAATTAATATTATAATAAATTGATTCCAATAAATATAAATACCCTCTTTATAAAATATAAAAAAATCTATCAAAAAATTGTTTACAATGAGGATGAAAACACAAAATAGTGGAGCCCTTGGATATTAGACAAACAAAAACACTTGGGGTTTATCCGAATGTGTCTATATTATTTTCATTATACCTTCTCTTGAACATAATTTTAACTCCTTCTATCCAAATTCAAATATGTCCATCCCTATAACTGAAAGTGGAGATAATTAATTATAAGAAAATATTGTGGTAAATTTCCCTCCAGAATCCAACTATTGAAATTATCTGTTCTTTAGGTCCAATAAGAATCCAACCACTATAATAGATTATTCTTGAAATAAATTTCATGCATCTTAACACTTTACCCTAAAAAAATATTTTCGTTGAAATTGTTCTGAAAATGAAATTCATTAATTACTCTAGATAAATTTTCTCTCTAAAAAAACTATTTTGTTACCTTCTTTTTCACATTCCCATCTACCACTTCTATAATGTAATTTCAACAATATATTTAATGAAGAGACACACTGATTAGTCCAATTTTCCCTATATCTAGAATCAACTCATTTTTTTATATATCAAGTTATAATTCATTTATTGAATTTATTTCAATTCAATAAAAAAAATATTTATGAAATTGAGTGATTTATTTAGGACACGTGTAGATTGATTAATAACTTGGATCAATTAGAAAAAATGAAAACCACAAATAAAATGACTCAAAAAAATATTTACCTGATTTGGATTAGTCTTGAAATAGTTTTTCCAGAAATACAAAACCGATTAAAACTATTAAAATTACATAATTGAGGAATTTTCACAACTTAGATCAAAACACCTGAAAATACCAAAAATAAAACAATTTCACTTAATAATAAAAATTTATTGGGAAACATATAATTATATACCCTTGATAAAATAATTTAAATACCAACTCTATGAATTCCCCCACAAATAACACTAAGTCTTATAGAATGTGATATATAAAAATAAAATGCTATTGAAAAATTTCAAGCACAATTTAATGAAATTCAATCATCATAATATCAAGGATTATGAATTTATAATTCCTTGTAAATTGATATAATTAAAAATTATCTATTATTATTATCCATTACATTCTCATTTATTTTATTCTTCCACAAAAAGGATTCCTATATCACATATTTTACCTCTCAACCCATGAGTCTGAATTGAAACAATATTTCCCTCATATAAATAAATTTCAGGGTCTCTATAATCATCAAAAAAAGTTTAAACTCTAATAAATTGACTTAAATACTTGTGTCAATCATGGGGACATGAATTATGATTTATGATATTTATAGGTTAGTGGGTCTCAAATTTCAAAATGTTTTAGGAATTAAGAGATATTTTGGATCATTTTTTAAGATATATTTTCTGATTATATTTTCCATATCAGCATTGTCTTCAACTCCCTCTTCTTTGAAGGGAATAATCTCAAACAAATCATTTAAATTTATCTTCGATATCCCACACCATCTTATTTTTTCTGAGGGAATGTCTTCAAGCAACTTTACTGATCAAATATTATTATATTTTCAATTTTTCAATATTTGTAATGATTTCATATTTTTTAGAGAAAAGAGGATTGTTTTAATGTTAAAACAATGGTGTGACATCCATCATTTTTAAAATAGAAATTTACTCCTAAAAATTCCATAACTTTTATCATAAAAATATCTCTAAAGTAATAGTTTTTATTCAAAAAAAATTTCTCTAGTTTTTTATTTTTATGCTCACTAAGTAGTCCAACATGGTCTATAAAATCCCAATAAAAATACACTACACATATTATAGTTTAAAATCATGAAATGTACTTTTATTGGATTTTGGATAGAATAATATGTCTTATAATGAGGCTATCTAAGAGGTAGTTAATCACTAATAAGGTCTCACAGAGATCAAATGTAAATCTTATACTGGATAAAGTTAGTTTAATTTAAAAAAATGTGTGATTTTAATAAAAAAGTTATTGCCTCAATAATCTTGAACACAAATTCATTAAAGCCTAAAAGAATTGATAGAAATTTGAAAAAATCCAGTCAAAACAATCATTATTTTATTAATCCAAGATGTTCATATATTGTGTAGAAGACAAAAATGTATTAGATTCCTAATAGATAAGTGATTATTAACTTTTAATAGAATTAATGGCATGGAATTCAGAAGTAAATAGTCTTTTCATTAATTTTAAAATTTTTGTTTTGGAATAGAACATATTTTAATATTCATTTAATTTTATTTCCATGAATCAACTTAGTTATTTTTAATGAATTTCGTTTTTAATTTAACAATATAATAACTTTGAATCATATAAGTTACCAAAAAAAAAATGAAAAAAGAACGCAAAATTGGAATAAAATTTTATAAAATTTTCAAAGAATACATAAAATTAAATTTAGAAAAAAGAGTAATAAAATTCATAATATTATAATGTTATTACACTCCCAAAATTATTTGATACAATTTACTCATTGTATAGAAGTTCTTATTGGAATGTTGTAATCAAGAAGATAATAAATGACCAAAAATGTGGAGGGGAAATAAACAACATATTTTTTATTTACATTTAGATTCCTTGAGACAGAATTCTAAAATATGAAACTTAAAAACCGATAGTAAAAATAAGAAACAAAAAATCAAACTTCTATTTAATTTAAGGTAATAATATATATATATATATAAATAAAATAAATCTAAGTTTTTACCCTCGATGGGTGATTGGATTTTATTACCCCTATCTAATTATATAATGTCATCCCCAAGTTGAATTTCTGTGTATATTCTTTCTCATAATCCACCCAAAATTTTGGGATCCAATATTATTCACTTTATATAACATGTAGAAGATCCCAAAGGTAGATTTCTTCATCTAAACGTCCTTGAATTTCTTGTTAAAATGATGTAGTGAAATGGGGAAAATGTAATGGCACTTTCATCGTACATTATTATCAGTGTAAACCTTTATGGGTTGTTCAAATGGTATTTTGAGATGTGTTTTATCATTAGTTTTAACATCCAGTATGGTTTCTTCTTTATAAATATGTATAGTACCACCATCCTCATGTGTACGAGTGAACAACTGAATTAGGAACTCCAATTTTACCTCGATTTTGGATATAACATCCTCTTCATCTAAAAAATTAATTGACATAAAAAAATAGTAATAAAATCTATATCAATATAGGTAGTTAAAAATTTATTATATAAATATTTTGAAAAACATTTATAAAAACTAGAGACTTCTCCCATTGAATTATTAGATTCTATATTTTTTGTGAGTACACAATGTGTGTATTGGAATTATGTAATAACTTGTGTTCCTCTAAATTTACATGTGTAATTAATATATCAGGTTTTTATTCCTCCTTAAAAATTTTTTGGTATAAATTATCTGATTCTTCATCTTTAAAAATTGTTTCTTTACATGAAACTTCATTTTCGATAAATTTTTCCAAAAACATTTCCAATGGAATTTGATTTTCAATTATTACATCAATGGAAAATTTGTGTTTAATTGCTTCTTGAGAGTAAAAAAACCAAAGATAAAATCATTTTTTAGTTCATTGAAAATTGTTTCTTCAATATCTAATATTTTTGGGATGAGATTTTCTTTTTCCTGAGATATCATTTGACAAGGTAAAACTTTTAAAATTTTCCTATAATTTGAAATAATTTAGATTTTTTAACTAACTATATTAAGAATTACTGAATTTTATTACACATGTTTTTTCAAAATCATTTCATAATGATACTCCTCTAGTTATTGGTTGTCAGAAAGTCATAGGTGTAGAAATAGTAAAAATCTTTGTTTTTTAGATGTTCTGTGTTATTGGTTAAAAACCAAATGATAGATAAAAATTAAAACAAAATTGGTAACCTTAGAAAAAATTATTCCAATTTATTATTATGATTTATTCATCTTACCTCAATAAATAATTTCCCAATTAAAATATAGTACAGTGGTGATGATGGGTTTGTATTATAAAGAGGTTTCTGGAAAAGCTAACAACTGTCGCTTTTTAAGTTTTTTTTATTAAATATTAAATTTAAAAGATTCTATTGTCATAAAAAAGTTAAATTATGTTAAGAAAATTAATTAATTTATTCCTATAAAGTAATGTTATATATTTCAAAATAGAAGCAAAACTGATTGTAAAATATAAACTAAGGATATAAGTCATTGATAAGATTTGATCTTTAGACAATACGTTTATCTTTTTCTATGAATGAATAACATAATTATATTTCCATATTCTCAAATAAATAACCTAAATTTAACACCTAATTTTATTATTCATCATATTGATACTTTAAATATGGGTATGGAACCTCTTATAAAAGTTATTTTATTTCCCAAAGAACTCCAACAAATAAAAACTAATTGAAATTTGTTTCTCTATCGGGAGACCAAACCCAATGATGTTTAAAAAAAGAATTAATAATTTAAATAAATATGTTTAAATAAAAGACAAAATAATTATAATAATGTGAGATAAAGATAAAATGATTCTTTATTCATGAAAAAAATTATAAAAATTTTCCAAAAATGTTTACAATGAAGAGAAAACTCAAAATAAATGAGTCATTATATCTTTACCACCCAATAGAACCAAACTTTTAGCCTAACATGAATATATTATCCATTATAACTATTATTACCTTGAATTTTCCCTCCTCCTAGACAACTTACTCTCAAAACATCCCATTAAAATGATGCAGAGACTATTTTTGTATGAAAGGGTATTTCATATTTTCCTCCAGAATCAATCCATAAAAAGTGAAAAATATTTAGTCACATCGTGATAGTGAAAAGTGAGGTAGAATATTATTCATTGTATTTTTCATGCATCTTAAATATTTTCCAAAATAATTTGACACTCATTGGATATATGGGGGAAATTTTATTCTTGAATTACTTAAAAAATGTTCTGTCTGAATATATTGTTCAGATTACACCATTTTATGCACCCGTATACATCCTTAATGAACATATTTGAACATGGTATTTAATTAATAAATTATAAGACAAGTCTCAATCCCTCTACGTGTGTAATAAAATAATATTTAGTTATATATCTTGAGTTAAGATTCATCTATTGTAGGTTTTTGAATTCTCTTGGATAAAATATTTTTCATTATGAGTACATTAATTATGAAACATATAGGTGAATTAAGTACTTGGACTAGTTAGATGAAATGAATCCCTCAAATAAAATGACCCTATGAAAAAATAGTTTCATAATTTGTATTATTTTTTAGTGGTTATATACGAAATACGATAGTGTTAAAAATAGAAAAAATTAGAAAATTATAGAATTTTCAAATTTTAGCACAAAACACACCAAAAACCCAAAAACTATTAATATTTCACTTAAAAACTTTTATTGGTGGGGATATTTACATTCAAATAAAAAATAAAAGTAATAAAAATATTATAATTTTTATAGACTCTACTGAACCATCAACAAAGTTATATAATATTTGATTGTCTTCACCTATATGAGATAGAGTTCCAGATGCACGATTATAATAACATCAATGACCATGAAGATGCTAACAAACTCTTCAGATTAAATACATGTTGTTATTTTTCCCCTCTAGAAAGATTTAAGATTAAATTGGTATATAAATATTGGATCAAGTAGAAATATATTGTGTTTGAAAATATTCTTAAAATCATGGTGATATATGAATCCATTTGAATGTCACATATGTAATTATTTATGAAGAACATTTTTATCCCTAACATCTTGAGCCACTAAATTCCTTGAAAAAAAACCTTCCACCATGTTCATAGAGGAGTGGGATCAGTCTTTAGGGTGTCTTGAATATCTTTGGGGAACCAATACTTGGGAACATATATAATGATTTTCTCATACAAAAATCTACCTGGGACAGTTCAAAAGGATGCCAAATGTGGAATGATCACTATTGAGAGATGTTAAAGAAACCAAGAGTAAGGATCATTTTCGATGAATTGATAAAGGATTCCAGACATGGATTAAAATTTTTAACAAAACATTAAAATGAACCAACCTCGCAATACTCAATAGAATATTCAAGCTTTAAAACGTGTAGAACCATGAGTTCCTTCATGCCTAATATAGAGTATGGTTAGTGTGTGAGGTATGAATACTAATGTAGCACTTACATGAAGCCTAAAATTCACCACATTGGATTCCAGTCTTCATTTTTAGGGGATACATGATCCTCATCTTTGACTCATATATAGGTATAAGGCTAATAGAAATTTTAATTCATATGAGGCTAGTGGATGGAAGTTCCAATAGTTCAGTGATTCCACCACTAGAAAAGATATATTGAAGCTTGCTAAAAATCTATATTTGAAAATTATTATGTCATATCTTTGACCATTTTCATATTTTACAATGATTTGTAAAGGTTAAATTTAGTAGACAAAAATTATTGAATATATTTGATATTCCCCATGATATATTTGTGATTTATATGAATCTTATCTTTGACATTAAAATACATTTGATGAATGAGATTATAAGAATAAATATTCTATTAATACACATAGAGTTTAATTTAATCTCCTTTGGTGGGATCCCCATTAAGATTATCATCAGTCACAATTATGGGGGATATGAAGAGACATCACACATTATATCCCTATGAAAGTTTTTCTTATTAATATAGATTGATTTTTCTATTACTAGTTAGATTTTTTTTGTATATTTCTTTAATAATCAATTTAGGTGTCTACCAAAACAATTCTTGGCCCCATTTAATGATAAATGGAATGAAGCAGATCCCATAGTGGCCCATCAATTGGGATAAATGATGCTTTAAGAGGGTAATATTATGCCCATGGTTTTATGAGCCATTGTTATTATTGTAATAATTTTTATTATTTATGTATATAATTTTAAATAATTTTTGATTATTCATTCAAAAGGATTAAAAAATAATTAAAAAATGTTCCCTACAGTACATGAAGCATACTAAAGACACATTATTCATTGGCATGTGGGGTATTCAAAAAACACATAAAATTAATACTACAGACTATGTATTATTACTCACAATAAAAAAATTAAGAATACTAAAAGTTCATAAATCATTAGGATACTATAGATGGAATGAAATAAAATAATCAGGACTAGGAGATCTTCTGGATGACCTATAACCTCGATTATCACCAATATCCAAATAAACCCTATAAAGAGTAAGAGAACAATGAAAGGATAAATCCTTATGAAAAATCGATAATATGATATAAGATATGTTCCTTGAAAAGATGGATTGGAATGAATGAATGATTCAGTAAGTCTATAGATAGGAATAAAATATGGCTGTTATTAAAATGGTCACTCTAAATATTTTCATTTTAAACATGGTTATTGTTCATATATCCAATAGGTATACTAATGGTTTGATTTATTAATTACTAAATTTAAAATAATATAACTCAGAAGGAAATAAAAATATTATATTAAAATATTATATATATATATATATATATATATATATATATATATATATCTGTGTGTGTGCATTATAGCTAATTATGAAGGTCTCAGTGAGGTCTTCAGTTTGAGTGTCATCATGTAATTCTCAGTCTTGTGTGTTGCTTGCTTTTCATTGTAATGTAGCCACTTTCACCACATCAATGTAAATTATACATATTTATGAATTTAATATAAATATTATTATTATTATTAAAGTATGATATTATATATATATATATATATTAAATAAATATATTATTATCAATGGAATAGAAAAATAAAATATTGAAATATATATAATAAATTTTTATTGTATTTTTTAAATCATATTTTCCATATAAATAATATTTTTCTATTAATTATTTTATATTTTATCCTATTATATTAAATTTAACACATTTATAAAATTATTATATATAAACTAACATATTAACATCATTTAAATTATAAATTGATATGTAATTATATTATTAACAATTAATATTTAAAAATGTCATTTTTTATAAAATTAGCATTTATTTTTATTCTGTATTTTAATTTAAAAAAATAAATTTATGTGTTTTATATTATTAATTAAATAAAAATAACTTCACTTTTCAATTTAGAATATAAAAATTTTCTTACAATATAATTTTTATATTTTTCTAAAAAAAATTGATTTGTATGTGAATAGTGTAATATATTGATACTATGAATTTTATGCCATTATTAGTATATATGTATGAATTAAAATTGTATAAAACATTTTTCTTTAAAAATATTTATTTTATAATTTAAATAATAAATTTTAAAAAAAAAATTATTGTTTTAAAACCTTGGATTGATATTTTAGAAATCAATTGAAATTTTTCACAAAAAATATTTTAATTATTATGCATTTGGTATTTTAAATTTAATATTTTGGATTTTTATAAAATTATATCAAAAAATGGATGTCTAAATTTTAATAATTTGGTTCATATTATATATTACATTCCATTTTAGTTTTTAGAATAAATAAATAATTAACTAGGTGAAACTAGTTACTGTTGTGAAAACCAAAATTGTAGAAAATGAGTAACCTAATAAGTAAAGGATAAAAAATGTTAAAAACAAGTTTTAATTGAGATTTTGGGGATTTTTTTGAACTTATATGTTATAATATATATTATTTTTCAATTTTTGATCAATTATCTTTGATATAAACTTTCTATTATTGAAATGTTTTTGGTATTTACAAAAATAGAACTTTTTAACTTATAAAAGGGGATCTCCTCTTTTAACTTCCCATTAAACAAAAAAACTCTTATGTCATCCAAAAATCTACCCAAACCACTCCTAAAAACTATAATATCACTTAATAATGTTCTATAATTATCAATATACCATTTATCAATGTTTTACACCTCTTCGTAAAGGAGATAACCCAAGTAGTCGGGTATATGTTTCTAATTGTTTCTTCCTCCTTTCTTTTTCCTTATGTACATTTATCCATTCACAAATTTATTTCGAACATACAAAAATGTGAAAATATGTATCCTTAATGTGAGGTTATGTTATTATAATTATGGTTAATTCATTAACCATCCTTCCCTTTTTCCTTAAGAATAGGGAAAATAGTGTTTGTGTATTTGTTGACTACAACCTCCACAAAATGTCATATTTCATTTTCCATATCCACCATATAAAAATGGTCTTGAAATTTTATTTTATAATTTAGTAGGATATTTATAACATATTTTATATTCTAATATTATTAAACAAATTATTCACTTCTCTCGTTCTATGGAGAATGAAATCTCCAACCAAGCGTACGTATGGACCACCGCCTCCATTAGATGGAACTGATAGTTGGGTTATATGATAAATATGATTTTTATAAAATCGTTATGGTTTTTGTATTAGAAATTATAGAACCTATTAACTATATAATCAATAAATTATTATCATTATTTCAATTGTTCTAAACAAGTGTACTATAAGTAAGATAATTAATTACAATTATGTAATATATTCATATTCATAACATATTAAAATAAAACCCTTAAAATTATGATATTAAACTCTAATATATACTAAATTACATCATTATGATACTATTGGAATGATCTCGGAACTAAATCACCTCATAATCATCAATTACCAGTGTACATTCATGTTTGTGTCTGTTTAACAATAAAAAAATTGAAAAGAAATATTATAATGGATGATTATGGAAATAAATTAATTTTATAATATGATATAAATATTTTAAAAAAATTTCTTGATGCATAAATATATAATTCATTAATTTTAAAACATCATTCATATATTAAAAATCATTGAAAAATGCTTTTATCGATTTCAACTTCTAGGATAAAGATTAATTTACTCATGCATGGAAATTTATAATTATTAAATCATTATATATTATCCATTATAGTTACATTAAAGAATTTTTAATGATTAAATTTGTGACAATAATGAATAACATCATGGTTATTAGGAAACTAGTTCAAAACAATCAAGATTACCCACACGTAACATCAAAAATAAGTAATAACTAAATAATATAAAAGTAGAAAGTAATTATTAATTAATTTTTTAAAAGTTTATTTATTTAAATATATATATATATATATATATTTGATTATGATATTTCTATTTTTCATACAAGATAAGATAGTGCATTAAACTAAGCGGGGATACAAGGTAAGGGGTTATTTGTATTCAATTTTATTTCTTGAGAGTTATTTATTAATGGGGACCATTGTAACTTTAATATTGTGTGATTAATTAACAATTAATGTATTTTACAATATTCATGGGGTTAAATGATACATATAATTTACATTCTATAAATTTTCACCAATTTAAAATCTAACAAACTTGAAATTTCTTTTGAACCAAATGTTACTCAAACTGTAAGGTTTTTATTACCAATATTATTTTCCAATTTATATTTTTTTGAAATATAATTATTTTGGGTAATTAGTATTATTTATTAATCCTCTCAATATTTATTTTTTATATTCATGGGGTTTTATAATTTACCATGATATTTTAATTTTCTGTTAACTCATATTTTACCCAAACTGTTTCTTGAAATTGAAACTGGCCTTGTCTCTTCTTATATACTAGGAATCTTTAGTTTTCCATATATTTATTGATTGAATAGTTTTTTAAGTGTCCTTATAAATTCAAAAATAATTTATCAAGTTCATTTTCTATAACCATTACTTATTTTAAATGTTTTAATTAAACATTTTATTTTCTCTATATTGTTCATTTTCATCAAAATGTGAAAAAATTATCTTTTTAACATTTATGTGTGATCATTTAATTTCAATAGCCTTATAATTTTATGTTATAATTTCCAATGATATTTTCATGGGATCCCAAAGAAAGAACATTCCTTATATATTTATATAATATCTATATTAAAATGATTTCAAAAGATAAAGGATATTTTTTATTTCCAAAGTGATTTTCCAAAAATTCTTATAATGTATTTTCCATCTAAATCTTTATCCTTTGAGATATATTATGCTTTTTTTTGAACGATGATTCCTTGTTAAAAAGATCAAATAACTAAAATATATAAATATAAAAACTAGATTACAAATTTCGGAAAGAGGTAAATTTGTTACAGTCCTTTTCATGATGAGGGATGAGATCTACAGGGAGGTCATCCTTCAACGCAATATCTTTTCTAACTCGTTTATTGGAAAGACCATACACAAACTTGTTTTACTCATAGTAATCATGGGTGATAATTTGATTTAGCTTTATTAGTTCTTGGTGGCATTCCATCCCTCTAGCTATAAGGGACTACGCTAGGTGAAACACCCCATGTTGAAGAGCTTGCATGATGTTAGTGGAGTCTCTTTCATACAATATGTTATTACATCTTTTTTATTGATGTGACTAAAAGATATTATGAGACTAAACATTTCTGCTTCTAAGTAGGAGTCAAGACCACACGATCCATAACAACATCCAAATATATCGACATTTTTTTCCTTCACATTATACCATAGCTTGTGGGGCCTGGGTTTCATTTTGATGCACCATCCACATTAATTTTGATCCATAAAGGTAGAGGGGTTTCCAGAAGACTTATAACAGACCCTTCATCTGTTTGAATCTTCCATTGATTCTTATTCGATGAATAACAATAAAATCCATGAAATAGTTGTGGCAGGTGCATGTTTGCATCATTCCATATTCTTTGATAGAAGTTAAGATCTTCACCTGAGAATCACAAAGTCTAAAAGTATTATTATTGTGAATGATAGAATTTTTCTCATACCAAATGATGTAAACCAGTTCGGAAACAATAGAAACAAAAAAAAATTCAATTTGAGGAGAAGCATCCATACCAATGCATATTTGAAGATGATGCCGAATTGGGTCCAACCCTGTCCATCTGAGATTAGAAAGGGAAAATATGTATTTCCATATAGCAGAAGTTATAGCACAAAATTGGAACATGTGGTCATCATACTTTCTTTATTGATTACACACACACCATAAAGAACAAAGTTGAATTATGGTATCCCTTCTTTTTATTAAATAACTTTTCATTACATTTTACATTCAGAGGATCTTTAAAGACTAGTGTCTTGGAAATCAGGAACATAATACATGAAAGAAACAAAAAACATCCTTCTAAAACACTTTTAAGGCTTCATCATAGGTTCATAAAAATTAAAATTACTGTATCTCATAACCTGGAGACATACATCAATGGAAAGGGTGAGTAGAAGGCTCAGTAAAGAAAACAAGTGAAACAATTGACATGTGATCTTGAACAATATTAATAAGAACATGATAAAATCATAAAGGCAAGAGAAATGGAAGAAGAGAAATATCATAATAGAAAGAACTTGAATCAGAAATTGAATATGTGGCTACAACATTTAATTTTGAAATTCATGAACATATCACCAAGTTTATTCCCCAAGGTGTCATGAAAATTACCAAGGTTATTCACCAAGGTATCGTGAAACTTGTCATCTCTAGAGACAAAATTCTTTACCCAATGAATAGGATCATTATCAGGGCTCAACCTTAATATGTATTTATTTTCATGTGATCCATATATATCATAATTATTCATTTCATAAATAACCCCTAGAGAATAAAAGAAATGGGTTTCATTTCAAATTTGTTACGATTAAAAATTTCTTAAAAAGTTTATTATGTCATTTATAACCCATGGGAAGGGAGTGAGGGTAATATGTAGGTCAATTACAGAATAAAATATATATTTTTTTTATTTATGAACACCCATAGAAAATAAATAGGTCTATTTATTCAGATAAATTAAACAAGAGAATTTATTGAGAGAAAGAGAGAGGAATTTTGAGATGAAAATTCCGCAGCATAACGGCTACATAACATCCTTTTAGAAAACATTAAAAAGAGAGGATACAAGATTAAACAACTCATAAATAACTCATAATACTGTATAAATCCATAATAACATGGAGATAAGGAAATGGTATGAATATTTGAATGACATACCACATGAAAAGTAAACTTGAAAGGAAAGAGAAGATGCAATTTGTTTTACAAAAAATTCATCAGCCTAACGGCATCACTTAAAAATTCAGAAAATAAATTGATGAGAGCAAAAAGGTTATCTCATAATTTGGAAACTAAATGTTCAGTAGTAAAGATATAGAAGAACAAGCCCCATCATAATAAAATCAAACTGAAAGACATAACATAAAGAAAGTCATGACTTAAAAGAGGAGGGTGAAAGGTTTTCTTACCATGAATAGTAACATCAAAACCTTGAAGGTCGGGACCTTGGGGGGCTTGCGGGAACCTAGGGAGGACTCCTTGGTATGTATGAAATCCAAAACATCGTTTATGAGGATTTTGGAATGAAATGAATGTGGAAATGGCTTGGTATTTATAGGAAAAGTGAGGGGATAAATTATTAAATTCCAAGGGACACCTCATCAGTGGTATTTGAAAAACCATGGCCTTTCCCATGGTATTGGACACTTAGGACACCTCATACCATATCTCACTATTCATAAGTCTACCAGAAATCTTACATCATTATTACATCATTAATGATGTCATTAAACACCCGAAACTCAAAACTGTATTTTTACTATTCACCGAAAATTCAACTATTTCAAAAAATCCCAAAAAATCATCATAACCTAATATCAATCCTATGAATTCAAAAATGAACTCCATTATATGAAAATAATATTATAAATATTTTTATTTTAATTTCAAAATAAAATCATTATTTATTCAAAAAAACAACTCTAAAACTATAACTCGTTTTATAACTCCTTATGAAAGTAATCAAGGTCCCATAAAATTATCATATAACCATAATAAAATAAAGTAACAATTTATGATTAAGTTTTATGAAAATAAATATCGACTTTAAATTATTAAATTAATTATAAAATTGTAAATAAAATATTTATGACTTACAAAAATACCAAAACATATACTATGATCGTTTTTTCGCTTTTAAGATGTTTAAATTGTATTTATACATTCATGGGTGAAGTTTCTATTTTTTGGAAAATTTACTATTCATTTCTATTCATTACTATTCATAGAGGTTTGTTACTATTCATACTTTACTATTCACTAACAATCATGTTGATTATATTAGACAGCAAATTTCTCACTGATCACAACTGTAGAAGACAATTTTTTGAAAATAATTTCACATTATTAATTATTTTAAGTTGACATAAATATTTTAAAATACATTTTTTCCAAAATTCATTTGTAATGTGGAACTATAAATTCATCCAATATTTATCCAGATATTTGAAATTCCCAAACTTTATCATAAGAATAAATAAAAAATTTATTTATATAAAAGGATTACAAAAAGTAGATAAGGTTTCATTACATAGCCCCTTATAACACATGCATAGGACCTAAGTGTAAGGTGTGTTATGGTGATAGAATATTAGAGCGGCTCGGACAATGTTGCCTGAGTTGTGATTTCTATCAGCTTGAACTTCTCCCTTAGGTGATTTCGTTCAAGCTTCGCATGTTGATGTTCGGCTTGGGCTTCATCCAGAGCAAATCCCAATGATGCTACCTTCTTCCCAAGCTCCAACTAATGGGATTAATATGGCCCAAGTCTACTGGATGATTCCATCGACTCTTCTTTCTGTATTCATTAACCAATATCATTTGAATTTATAAACAATAATTGTAATGTTAAGAATTTTTTTTCCAACGGTCATATTGACAAATGGCCATATAGCAGTTAGAACCCAATAGTTTCATTTAATTATACTCACTTCATTAATTAAAGGATATAGTTTGGTGGATTATAAAACAAAATAACACACAAATTTAGGAAATAAATACTATTAAAAAAATTGGGTCATCACATTCTTCCCAATTAAGAAATTTTTTCACAAAAATTTTAACTCATAACCTATAAAGAGAAAATGTGTGGGTACTTATGCCTCATTGACTCCTCTGGTTCCCACATGCCTTCCTGACATTTGTGGTTCCTCCCTAACACCTTAATATGGTGAGTAGTCTTATTGCTTAGAACCTTGTCTCTACGATCCAAGATCTCCACCGGCTAATCCTCATAAGAGAGTTCATGTTCCAATTGTACCACCTCAGGATTTAGTATATGTACTGGGTCCGTTATGTACTTGCTCAAGAGGGAAACGTGGAAGACATCAGGAACTTGTGCTAGATTTCGAGGAAGTGCAAGCTGATAGGCCACTACTCTTACGCGGTCAAGGATTTCATAGGGGATAATGTACCTAGGGCTGATCTTCCATTTAATCCAAAACATCATGACTCTCTTCCAAGGTTAAATCTGAAGAAAGACTTTGTCAACGACATCAAACTCCATGTCCCTTCGATGTTTGTCAGCATATCTCTTTTGGCGACTTTAATCAGCTTTAATGTGTTGCTGGATGGCATGGACTTTTTTGTTAATCACTTGCAGAAGATCATGCCCAAGAATCTTTATCTCACCAGCTTCTTCCTAACAAGTAGAAGTTCTATATCTCTTCCCATATATAGCTACATAGGGTTCTATTTGAATGCTTGAGTGTAAGTTGTTGTTGTAAGAGAACTCAAATAAAGGTATATGTTGATCCCATCCACCTTTAAATTCAATAGATCATTTTATCAGCATGTCCTCGAGTGTTTAAATAGTCCTTTTAGGTTGTCCATCAGTTTGGGGGTGATAGGCTGTACTGAAATTCAATTATGTGCTCAGAGCATGTTGAAGACTTCTCCAGAATTATGATGGGAACCTGGGATCACGATCAGATATGATAGAAAGTGGAACTCTATGCAGCCTTACCACTTCCTTCACCTAAATCCTGGAAGGTTGATCAAGAGGGAAATCTTCCTGAATGGATGTAACATGGGCAGTCTTGGTGAGATGGTCCAAAATAACCCTTATTGCATTTTTTCCTTTGGAAGTTCTTGGGAGACCAGTGACAAAGTCTATAGTGATATTGTCCCACTTCATTGCTGGTATGGGTAGTGGTTTCAATAACCCATTAGGGAGTTTTCACACTGCCTTCACTTGCTGACATTTAAGGCACCATGAAGTGTAGTAAGGAATCTCTCTCTTCATATAATCTCACCAATAATGATCACGAAGCTCCCTATACATTTTCGTGCTACCAGGATGTATAGAGAAAGTAGAGTTATGAGCTTCATCCATAAGCTCCTTATTTATTTCCATAATAAATGGAATGCATAGTCTTGTATAAAATTTCAGTACACCTTCTCGATCAGTATTGAAATCAGGAAACCTCCCATCCTTCACAGCCCCGATCTTCTTATGTAACAAAAGATCTTCTTTCTGAGCATTCTTCATCTTCTCTAATAATGACGGTTGAGGAATCATTTGAGATAGGGTTGATGATTTCCCTTACCTTATAATTCCCAGGTCCATCTTCACTAGGTCATTGATCAAAGGATCCATTTGAATCCTCATCATGGAATGAACAACTTGGTCTTTCCTGCTTAATGCTGCAGCGACTTTGTTTACTCCTCCGGGATTATAATGAATTAAACAATCATAGTCTTTAATAAGTTTCAATCATATCCTGCATCTCATGTTCAATTCCTTTCGTGTGAAAATATACATCAAACATTGATGGTCTGTGTATATATCACTTTTATACCCATAGAGATAGTGCCTCCATATCGTTAGAGAAAAAATGACTGCAGCCATCTCTAGATCATGCTTAGGATAGTTCTTCTCATGATTCTTCCACTGTCAAGATTCATAAGAAATGACTTTTTAATTTTTCATGAGGATTCACCCAAGACCTTTTCGAGATTCATTGCTAAAAATAACGAATCCTTCTACACTTGAGGGAACAGTTAACACGGGTGCAATAACCAATCTCTTCTTCAGCTCTTGGAATCATTCCTCACACTCCTTTGTCCAGATGAACTTGACCCCTTTTCAAATTAAATTGGTTAATGGATTAGAAATTTATGAAAGGTTTTTTACAAACCTCCTATAAAATCCCACTAGACAAAGAAAACTATGAATCTCCATTATTTTTGTAGGCTGAGGCCACTTCTCTGCAACTTTTTCCTTTGTAGTGTCAATTGTGATTGCTTCATTGGTTACAATATGACCCAAGAAAACAACTTTTTGAAAACAGAATTCATATTTACTAAACATCCCAAAAGTCTTCTCCTTCCATAGAGTTTGTGAAATAACCCTTAGATGATCTTTATTCTCCTCGCCTCTTTTGGAATATATCATAATATCATCAATAAAAACTACCATAAAGTTATCAAGGTAGTCCTTAAAGACTATATTCATCATATCCATAAAAAATTCATGTGCATTAGTTAGCCAAAAAGGAATAAAAACAAACTCATAATTATCATATCTTGATCGAAAGTTAGTTTTTTGGAATATCTTCTTTCTTCACCCTCAATTATGGATAACCAGATCGAAGATCAATCTTAGAGAAGAATTGATCCCCATGAATTTGGTCAAATAAGTCATCAATTCTTGGAAGAGGGTATTTGTTCTTTACTATGATCCCGATCAGTTATCTATAATAAATGAATAGATGCATCGATACATCCTTCTTCTTCAAATAGAGAATAGGTGCTCCCCATGGAGACACACTCGGTCGGATAAACTCCTTCTCCAAAAGATCTTGGAGTAGTTTCTTTAATACCTCCTACTCCACATTTTCCATCCTATACAGGGTCTTTGATATTGGATGAGATCCACGTACGAGTTCAATAGAGAACTCTACCTCTCTTTCTGGGGGAGGTCCAATAAACTCCTCAAGAAATACTTCAACGCATTCCTGGATGATGGGGACATTTCCTATCCTCAAAATCTCATTTCCTTTTTCTTATTCACTGATCAACTACATAAATAATGATATATGAGGTTCTTCTAGAAAACGATTAGGTTGAGATATCACTCCTTGGAAGATAACTGTAGGTTCTCAATTCAGGACTACTGAGATTTACTTTCTTCTGCATTTGATCTTATCATTGTACATTGAGATCCAGTCCATCCCTAGTATAATGTCGAATTACATCATGGGAATGAATACTATATTTTTGATAATATTGTGCTCACTAAAGTAAAAAACTAGAGTTTCTAAACACTGATGATTCTTGGAAAATCTCACCAGGAGTCTTGACTGATAACTCTACTTTTAGAAAATCAGGAGTTGATTCGAAAATCTTTGAAAACATAGAGGAAATAAAGAAATGTGTAGAACCAGAATCAAACAATGTACTTGCTATCTTTGAGAGAACAAAAAGGGTACATTATACCACATCTTTCAGAGCATCAACTTAAGCTGTCGTGATAGAAAAACCATGACCCTACTCCCTGGTCATTTTTTGAGGCCGATGGTGGTTCCCCTCTACTGCCCTCGGATTTGTACAATGATGGGTGAAGTTCCCATGTTGTCCAAACTTAAAGCACTAGACATCAGGTAGGGCTTCACCATCTTCCCCTTGTCGTTAGTTTTTGGAAGGTGAGGTTTCACCTCACTATGAAAATTCCTCTCAATATGTCCATATCTTCCACAATTGTAAAATTTTTCACTCCCTAGTAATAAATTCCCTGAATGATTTTTCCCACATTTATTAAGCGTGGGGCATTTCACTTGCTTTCCTCCTCTTCCCTGATCAAATGTCCTCCCTAAGCTGGGATCCATCGATCTCTTCTTGTCGTTGGATTTATGAGAACATTGTGTCTCTCCAAACTCCAACTCAACTTTCATCGCACTCTGCATGATCTCCCCATAGCTATCATATTCTCGATTGGCTAGATTCTTCTAAAGATGAGGTCTTAGTCCACTGACGAATCTATCAACCTTACCACCTGGATCCATGACAAAGCTATAGGTGTAATGTGAAAGCCTTGTGAAGTTCATCTCATTGCTTCCCATAGATTCATTCCCCTTTTGCTTCATCTCGAGAAACCCCTTCTCCATTCTTGTTCTCATTAAATGAGGAAAATACTTACTAAATAAGGTCCCTATGAACTCTTCCCACACCATAGATTCAACCTCCACTCTTGGCCTCATGTTTTTAATCAGTTCCCGTCACTGATCAGCTTCTCCCTCTAGGTGATATATATCCAGGGTAACGTTCTCTTCCTCTAAACAGCGGAGCACAGAAAAGATCTTCTCTATAGAGTCGATCCACTGTTTAGAAATCAATGGGTCAGTTGATCCACTGAAGTTTGGTGGTCGTTGATGAATAAAGGACTCAAAAAATGTTGTTCCCTTAATGGTGAAATCATCCTATCAGCTTGATTCATGTTATTTCCCATAACATGAGTCAATTTGTTCATCATTCGCATGAAAGTTTCCATTCCAGCTTCCACAGGAGGGTCGTCAGCGCATGGTCCATTGTGGTCACCATTTGCACGGTTCCTCCTATATCCCACCATTTTTAAAATAATAAAACCTTAGTGATAAGATTATTTCATTTATGAATCTTTTACATATAAAGGATTTTATGTCTTAAAACTTAAGGCATAAACGATTACATTTCTCTATAATTCTTTCATAATGATTCATAAAAATCTTGTGATTAACCAAACATATCCCTCGGGAGTGTCGTAACCAAGAGTGTAGAAAGGACTATTGTCATGTACCAGTTTCCATTTAAGTCTATATCAAAGTGGGGTTTTATGATTTTAACCCTATGTACATCTATGCCAGATCCACCTCTACCTACTTGTATCCAGACAGGGATGTATTTTCTTGATAAACCACTTACACAATACTCACCAAAATACCAGGATGTTTTCCTATATTTAAAGTTTTATATAGGGTTATTCCTAAAGTTTTAATAACCTAATTGCCATAAATAACTAAACGATACCTTGATACAGATAATGGCATCCCACCTTTTTATTACATAACTTTTCATTACATTTTACAAACAAAGGATCTTTAAAGTCTAGTGTCTTGGAAATCAGGAACATAATACATGAAAAAAACATAGAACATCCTTCTAAAACACTTGTAAGGATTTATCATAGGTTAATCCTAAGTAAAATTACTACATCTCATAACCTGGAGACATACATCCAAGTAAAGGGTGAGAATAAGGCTCGATAAGGAAGACATGTGAAATAATTGACATGTGATCTTGAGAAATATTAATAAGAACATGATAAAATCATAAAAGCATGAGCAATGGATGAATAGGAATACCATAAAAAAAATTGAATCATAAATTGAATATGTGGCTACAACATTTAATTTAGACATTAATGAATATATCCCCAAGGTTCATCCCCAAGGTGTCATAATAATTACTAAGGTTATTCACTAAGGTATCATGAAACTTGTCATCTCAAGAGATTAAATTCTTCACCTAATGAATTGGAGTGATATCAGGGTGAAACATTAATATTTTCTTTATTTTCATGTGATTCACATAGATCATAATAAAAAATTTCATAAATAACCAATAGAGAATAAAGTAAATGGGTTTCATTTAAAAATCATGACGTTTTAAAAGTTCTTAAAAAAGATCATTATGTCATTTATAACCCATGGAAAGGGAGTGAGGGTTACATGTATGTCAATTACAGAGTCATGTATATCTTTTTTTATTTAAGAACACCCATATAAAAGAAATACTTCTGAGTATTCACATAAATAAAATAATAGAATTTCTTGAGAGAAAGGGAGAGGAATTTTGAGATGAAAATTCCGCAGCATAACAACTACATAACATCCTTTTAGAAAACATTGAAAAGAGAGGGTAAAAGGGTAACCGAATCATAAATAAATAATAATATAGTATAGATCCATAATAACATGGAGATAAGAAAATGTTATGAATATTTTAATGACATGCCACATGAAAAAGAAACTTGAAAGGAAAGAGAAGATGCAATTTCTTTTACAAAAAATTCGGCAGCCTAACAGCTTCACTTAAAAATTCAGAAAATAAATTGATAAGAGCAGAAAGGGTCTCTCATTATTTGGAAATGAAATTTTCAGTAGTAAAGATATAGAATAATAGGCCCCATAATAATAAAATGGAACTAAAATATGTAACATAAAAGAAGTCACGACTTAAAAGATAAGGGTGAAAGGTTCCCTTACCTCGAAGAGTAACTACAAAATCTTGAAGTTCGGGACCTTGGGAGGCTTGAAGGAACCTTGGGAGGACTCTTAGGGAGGTAAGGAGACCATAACATTATTGAGGAGGATTTTGGAGTAAAATGAATGAATAAATAGCTTTGTATTTATAGGAAAATTGAGATAATAAATTATTAATTTCAAAGGGACACCTCATCGGTGGTATTTGAAAAACCATGGGCTTTCCCATGATATTTGACCATTGTATTGGCCACTTGGGACAACTAATAGCATATCTCACTATTAATAAGTCGACAAGAAATATTACATCATTATTACATCATTAATGTTGTCATTAAATACCCGAAACTCAAAGTGTATTTTTACTATTCACCGAAAATTCAACTGGTTCTGAAAATTCCAAAAAAATCACCCTAACATTATATCGATTATATGAATTCAAAAGTGAATTCCATTTTATGAAAATAATTTGTTAAATATTTTTTAATTTAATTTTCAACTAAAACATTATTTATTCAAACAAACAACTCGAAAACTATAACTCGTTTTGTAACTCCTTAATAAGGTAATCAAGGTCCTATAAAATTATCATATAACCAAAACACAATAAAGTAACAATTTATGATTAAATTTTATGAAAATACATTTCCATTTTAAATTATTAAATTAATTATAAAATTATAAATAAAATATTTCTGACATACAAAAATACCAAAACTTATACTATGACCATTTTTCACTTTTAAGATAATTAAATTGTATTTATACATTCATGGGTGAAGTTTCTATTTTTTGGCTGATTTACTATTCATTACTATTTATATGGGTTTGTTAGTATTCATACATTACTATTAACTAAAAAAATGTGATCATATTAGACTCTAAATTTCTCACTGATCACAACTATAGAATACCATTTTTTGAAAACCATTTCACATTATTAATTATTTAAATTTTACATAAATATTTTAAAATAACCTTTTTTCCAAAAAAATAATTACTAATATGGAACTACAAATTCATAATACATTTATCTGGATATTTGAAATTTCCAAACATTATCATAAGAAGAAATAACAATTTTATTTATATAAAAATATTACACAAAGTATCTAAGTTCGCGTTACATAGCCCCTTATAAGACCTGTATGAGACCTAAGTGTAAGGTGTGTTATGGTGACAGAATCATGGGGTAGCTCGGAAAACATTTCATGAGTGGTGATTTCTATCAGCTTGATCTTCTCCCTTAAGTGATTCCTTTCAAGCTTCACATGTTGAAGTTCGGATTGGGCTTGGTCCAGAGAAAATCCCAGTGATGCTACCTCCTTCCCAAGCTCTGACAGATAGGTTTCATATGCCCCGAGTCTACTAGACGATGCCATCGACTCTTATTTTTATATTAATCAACCAAGATCATTTGAATTTATAAACAATAATTGTAATGTTAAGAATTTAGTTTACAATGGTCATATTGACTAATGGCTATATAAAAGTCGAAACCCAACAGTATTAATTAATTATACTCACTACATTAATTAAAGGATATAGTTTTTTTGAGTATAGAATAAAATAACACAAATTTTAGGAAATAAATATTATTAAAAAGTTTGGGGCGCTACTTGAATACCAAATAGTTGAAGACTATAATTAGTTAGAACTCTATTGTGGGCTATTCTCCAAACCAAGGTGAATCTGGAGGTTCTAACACATTGCTTGTTATATTTTTTTAACCAGAAAAAATTGTGGATGTATTATTGAAATTGTTCTTGTAGTAATGTTGGGAGTCTAGAACACCATTATTATTCAGTTCCCAAACCAAAAAATCATCAGTGCTGACAAAAGGGTAGTTGGTATAAATAGTCTTGATCTCATTGGGTATATCCGTATCTAAAGAGTGTATGAAGTCATTTATGGAGATATTAATATCAGTAGAAACATTCATGGAGTCATTCATAGAAGAAAGGGGGTAACCATTCTAGTTATCCATCCAATACCTCAAAGAAGATTCTTTGTTAACAATCCATCTAGAGTGAGACATAATTTTAGAGAAACTGTTCTTAATGGAAGTCCAGATAGACGAATCCATGTGCAATGTCTTGTGTTTTTTGACCTTTTTATAAAACATATCCCTGAGGAAATTTAAGGATGTGGAATTATTGTTTATAAGCTTCCACGTGAGTTTATCTTGAAGTGCTTCATTAAAGAGGCTAATGCTCTTAATTCCAAGGCCACCATTGTCAAGGGCTTACAATAATTATTCCATTGAACAGTGACAAGTTTTTTTATCAATATTTCTTCCACTAAAAAAAATATTCAACTATTAAGTTTTTAAATTAATTCAGTAGTCTATTCATAAACCATCATGGAGTAAACCATTTTTGAAACAATGGTGTGCCTGATAAGAAAAATTTATCTTGTCATAAATATGGATTTTCCTTTCCAATAAGAGATTTGATTATTAATTTGGAAGAAAATATTTGAGAATTAATTTCTTTTAGGTTATCCCTTGAATATTGGACCTCCAAGGTACGTGAAGGGAAGAGAATCATATTTTATACCAAGGGAATTTATTATACTAGTCTTTCTGGTTGTAAGAGATATTTTACCAAATAAAATGGTTGATTTTTTCTAGTTTATGGATTTCCCAGACGCCTCATCATAATGAGTGTGGGAGTCTTTGAGGGTTTGGATGATCCTTTTGTGCACCTGAAGGAATAGAATAATATAATTCGTATACAAGAGTTGAGAGGGAATAGTCATGTTTATAAAGGTAATGAGGGGATGTATTTAACCTTGGTTAACCAGGTTGGTGATGAGTCTGCAAAAGTATTCCTCAGCAATAACAAAAAGGATGGAAGAGATAGGGTCCCCTTGTATGAACCCTTTTGATCAATTGAAATATCCCTTTAGATCACCATTAATAAAAATAGAGATTTCAGAATAACCAAAATAGTTTTTATTATGTTAACAAAATTGTCACTAAAGCCAGAATTGCTAAGGACCCTGAAAATAAAACTCTAGTCCATGGTATCAAAATCAATCCTAATGTTAATATTAATGGTAATGCTTCCTCTTATCTTTGTTTTTTTAATATACTTTTATATTCAGAGTCAAGATAGATGCAGTCTTGTATGTCTCTTCCTTTAAGGAATCCAAATTTCATCCAAGAGATGATTTTTCGAGCAATAGGAAAATGTCTATTAGATGGATGATTAAAAATGATTTCATAAATAGTGTTAATGAGGGAAATAGGTCGGAATAGATTATTTTTTGAGGAATTATATACTTTGTTAATAAGAGAGAGGAATTGAGCATTAATCCCTTGAGGATGGTATCTATTAGAAAAAAAGGATTTAATTAGTTTACAAACATCATACGGGATAGTTTCCCTAAAGTGTCAAAAAACATCAGTGAATCCATCAGGACTAGGGGAACAATTATTTTTTAAGAAAAAAATTGCTTCTTTGATTTCATGGTCTATTACAATTCAAGTCAAGAGAGATTTTTCACTATCCCCCACTATGCTAGGAATTATATTCCGCTTAATATCCTTATTATGATCAGTACCATTAAAGATATTGAAAAATAAGGAGACAACATGATTAATCAAACCTTCCTCATTATCAATGATGTTATATCAATCTTAATATAAGGTAGGAGGTGTAAAATCATTCCTAGTTATCTGTAGAGCATTTTAGAAATTACTTTTTTCACTATATTGGAGAAAGTTAATTTTTATGTTCAGCATTCGTAGATTATCTTTTAAGGTGAGGAGAGATTTTAACATAATTCAAAGATCAATTTCTGGTTGCATATCATTATCAAAACTCTTACTCATATAGTCAATCTAAATTTGATTTTGAGTTTTTTCCAGAAGATCGATTTCATTATCAGTTTGGTTGACGTTTACATTCCACAAAGACTTTAGTTTTTTCATTAAAAGTTTTAATTTCACAATACATGAAATGGAATCATTATTAATGTTCATAGAACTCCATCTATCCTTAAAATTTTTATCACAATCAATCACATAGGTCCAAGCATTGATAAATCTAAAGGGAAATATAGGCTTCGAAATTATTTTATTGATACTAACTAAAATAGGGTAGTGATCTGAGTTAAGTCTAGGAAGAGTTATGTTGGAGATAGTTTCCCGATTATCATGGGCTAGGATGTTTGTGAAATACCTTTCGATTTTACTTTCCATAACACTATAATGATTTCTTAGATACCAAGTATATTTGGCCCAAAAAATATTTATCTAAAAAATAGTGTTGTCCTCAATGAAATATTTTAATTCTTCAGAAGATATGTTAGAGTGAGAAGGATCCATTATTTCACTAGGTCCAAGAATAGAAATAAAGTCTCCTGTAATGATCCATAGAAATTGTATATTGTTATTTATAAATGATAGGGTTTCCATAGAGATCTCTTATCTTGGTATCTATTTTTAGAATAAAGAAAGGTGAAGAATAAATTTATGTTTTGAAAAGTCAAATCTAAGTGATAGTTTTCATGACAATATTAAAAACATGCAAATTTCTTAAAGAAGAGTGTGAAAATATCCAAAGAGTATCCACATTACTATTGTTAAAAGTAGCACCAATAAAAGTTTAATTAAATTTATCCAAGCCAATAAGTCTAGAGGAAAAGTTAATTTTAGGCTTAGAGATTATATAATGTTTTTGTTTAGGAGAGAACAAAATTCTTTTTAATGTTGAAATAGTGTCAGAGTTATCAATAGTCTAATAGTTCTAATAGATAATATTCATTTGAACTTGTGATTGGGACTATTCTCCCTTTCTTTTTACCTCCAAAGTTATTATTCCTTGTGGATTTCCTAGTAGGTTTAGAAGACTTATCCTTACACTTTGGTGAGTCTATATCCTATGTGATCATGGTAATGTTAGGAGAAATAGTGCTATCATGTTTACCTATCTTTTTTCTTCATGAGTGTTTGATTCTTCCCTAAAAACAAGTTGATTCAATACAAATTCATTAGCATTTCATTTTCTACAATCATCAGGTTTATATTCTGCATTCTTATCATTGATTTATTTCTTGTCTCTACTACCAACATTTATCTAGATTTTTTTAATTGATGAGGGACTTTGATTGTCCTCATGGGAGCCTTTGCTTTCTACAGATCCTTGATCAGAAATATTATACAGATGGTTGCATCATGTTCCACTATTTATGTCTACCTCAACTGTTATATGGATTTTAGAGAATCCTTGATTTTTCTTCTTAAATTGAGTCTACAGAATTATAGAGGTGTTACTGAATGGCATGTTTCTATGTCCTTCGATCTCCACTAAAACTGAATGTTCAGCAGAAATATCACCTTCCAAGCTAGTATTTTGAACCATCTTAGTAGTAGGGATTGTTTCTGCCTTCATTAAGAAGGTATTGTCCCTAAGTCTATTAATAGTTTCAAAAAAACATGCGGATCTGATCTAGAACAATTAATATCAAGTTTCTACAAGGGTCGATCTTTATTAGTAGCAGTGGTAGTACTGCCAGTTGGATCCTCAGAATGTGATTTAAGGGAAGCAGTGATACCAATCTATTTAGTGGCATGATTTAATACTTTACAAGACTTGGGTTCCTCTAAATATAATTCATGTTGATTTGTCTTTAATATATCCATGAAAATTTTCTCTATTTCTTCAACAATACATTGCTCTTCAGTTTAATTGTCTTATCCTTCCACCAATTCAACTCAATTTTTTCTCAAGTCCCCCTTTGTTGAGTACAAGTCATTTTTCTACCCAAATTTTATTTTTCTCTTTTGAGGGTTCATGTTTATATAGTATAGGACCTTTTTACTTTTTTTGATTCTTGACTTATGTCCATTCATTTTCATTTTTTTGGGGTGAATTTGTTTCCACCACTCTATAATTTATGATAGAATGACCAATAATCTTGCATAATTCACAAGAGGTAGGCTTGTATTCCTATTCTATACTAACTTCTATTCGATACTCCATCGCATTGAAGCTGATAAATTGTGGATGTTTTGAATATAAATTTGCCTCGACCATGACTCTAGCATTGAGACCTCATTCACCATTTAGAGTTCACTAATCAATCATAAGAGGGATGCGAATACAAGAGGCGATTTCATTTATGATCTTTGGGTTCCAAAATTTCCAATTTAGACCATGTAAATGAACACAAATTTGAGCCATAGTGTTCTTTTGAGTGTAAGAGTTAAAAGCATAATTATATTCAGATATGAAAAGAAACCCAGGCTTAAGCTTAATGTTCCCTATTTTCCAATCCTGATCTAAGTCATCCTGAGAGGTCAACAAAACATAAAAATAATCCCTACCTATTAGAATAAGTTTCTAGTTATAAATTCCCAAGCAATGAGAAATTTGAGATTTTAAATCATTATAGAGAAAGGTTGAAACCCTATTAAGATAAGAAATGTGCCCCATAATCGAAACCATAAAAAAATTGTGTTGTTGTTGGTCTTTAAGGTCCTCCATGATGTAGAAACCTCTATCATCGTGTTTTTTGAGGAGTAGAGACTTCATTGAGGATGAATGATGCAGATCCAAGCCTTTATGATCTTTGAGGAATGAAATCCCACTAGATTTGACATGCAGAGGATGATTTTGGATACCCTCAGTAATGTTTTTTCGTCCTTCATTTTATGAATGATTCATTCAAAATATCCTTCCCATTCAGGATCAGAAGACAAAATAACACTCTGGATCTTCTAAAATGAAATCCATTCATCGCCTATTTTTCAAGTGTTAGGGATTGCACGTTGCACATTCACTGGGTCACCCAAGGAGTCACTCTGAATTTCCAATCATCAAATCAATGCTACAGACTCTTAAGATAATGCATCACAATTCACATATATTATTCTTAATTGAGGACATTGCTCAAAAATATTACCATAGAAATTATTTATTTTTTTCAATTTGGTTATGAAATTTTCTTATATAAAAATGATCAATCAATTCATTTGTATTTTATAATCATTTTGATTATATAATTTGAATTTTTCTTCCAATGTATTCCTCTTTGAATTCCCAATGTCAAATTAACTTAATTGAAGGGTTTTCACCTAGTGTCCAAAAATCAATTTATTGGAAAAAATATTTTATAAACTATAGAATATATATATATACATGTTTGAAATAAAATATTCTTTATTATCTTTTTAGAATAGTATTTACCTATAATGTTACATGATGTTAATGATTATTTATTTATTTTTTATGGGTTTGTCATGTTATGATTAATGATGGAATTATTTATTATTTATGTATGAGAATCCATATGAGACCGTTTTTTCCATGGGATGGTTATGATGTTTGCAATAAAAATAATTTTCATTCTATTGGTTATTTATGATGTGATAAGTGAAGGATTATTAATTTGAACAAATAAGTATATGATATTATGAGTGTGGTCTTATATCACCCTATAATGCATTGGTTAAATTTATATATTTTTTAGAAAATGTATTTCGTAGTAAAATTTTGTCTCTCATAAGTGTGAGAACTGATTGTGTGTCTTATTAATGTAATGTCCCATATACTAATTTTTTTTCCAAAATTGAAAGATGATTCTAAATTAATTACTTATTCACATGACTATGTTATGCTCCCATGGAATGTGTTTATTGACTCTTGTTTCCAAACTCTTTGGATTCATGTATTATGTTATTCCACATTATATTCCATGATTTATGAGATATTCATGGATTTGTATAACTTTTATTTTGTATCATGACTATACCCATATTCTCATTTATGTTTATTTATGATGTTAGATTGTTATCTCCTTTGTTTACCCTATCGAATCATCTAAGCTCGCCTCGTTCATATATTTAAATTTCCCTTGGTTATGAAGATGAGTATTACCAGTAAGAAGTATAGAAGGGACTCTAGTGTGGGTCAATTATTGATTAATATTCACAAGGTTTGTAAAATAATTTGCTTATGTATCTAGTCACTAAGATACTAACCATATTGATCCTCATGTTATGTAGATATTTTTTAGATTTATTAATTTAATCATAAAATAAATGTATTATTTTTGGTAATGCATATCTTTTTATGGAATATTTGGTATCAAAAGAAAGGATTAGTTAATTTGGAGGTTATTTTATCTAACATTGGTGTTAGGGTCAGAGATCCTTAGTGAAACTGTTATAGATGAATCTAATTATAGGATGGTATCTTAAAATATTTGTAATGTTTTAAAAAAGTGTTTTTCCTGGAAAACAGTTCATGTCTAGATTCTAGAATGTGGATGTAGTTGTTGTATTTATTATCCTAGGGTTAATAACCCTAAAAATGGTTGGTGAGTGTTGACTCAATCATCACCCATCTGCATAATGAGTGGGCCTAATACTTCACACCAAACTATAAATTCTTAAGATATATTCTTTGGTTGGTCACATGCTCTTTATCAAATATTATGAAGGATTGGTTTACTAGTTACATTAAGGTATTAGGTTAACATTTATAATATAAACAAAATAAATTTAATCTAGGTCAATATAACGTTTATATTGGTTGAACTAAAGGAGATTTAGACTAATGTGATAATATTAAAGATCAAGGTGTTTTAAAGTTTAAATTACTTTTATTATAATTCCTAATAATTGTAGATGTATTTTCACACATTTTTAGCATTTTAGTTTATTAATGGTCAGAACTAGAAGGAAATATTAGTAAGAGGGAAATCTTGTAGATTAATGTAATGAAAAGATCTTCATAATGGATTATTGGGTGAGGAAACTTGTAATTATGCTAAACTGCCTATCATGAAGTATGAATAGAAATATAAACATAGTTGAAGTCCCATACAAACAAAATAAGATTACGATATAGTGCCATGAAAGATCAAATGATAAAGATTTTTGCAAAAAAGGTTCAATTTCTTTTGTGTCAAAAAATGTGGGAAGGAGCTCCAAGAAAATTTCTTCAAGGGGACTAGAAGATTCATTAATTATTGATGAAATGGTTCATCAAGGATCACACTACAAATGAAAAATAATGATTTTGGGTAACATGACTGAAATAAATATTTATAATTCTAAGGTAACGTTAACAATTCAATGATTTATGTGTGGACAAATTTTTCATTATCCAATCAAATTATTGAATCCAATGACAAACCAAGTCAATTAGCATAACCAAACACCAAGAACAAGAGGAAAATGAAATTACTATGTAATATCTACACCTAAAGTGGATCATTATTTTTAAGGTGCACCTTCAATCTAATCCATATTTGTAGATATGTTATTAAAATTTTATTCTATGAAATTTATAATATATTAGAAATTTTATAAGGTCATTAAACATACACCCAAATGGTTATAATGATGATGAAATATTATAATGGTATAATTATTGTATTATAAGATGAATCTTAAATAAATATTATTAATGGGGATATTATTATTTGTCCTTATAAATAAATTTTATTTGATTTTAGTGATCGGTTTGTTCCATCTACTTAGAGTAAATATTATCTAGAGTAAAGAAAAAAATAATTTCACATTAACCTATGATTATTTATAAATGATATGATAATAATAAAACCCATCTTGAAACATATTATATAATATGGGTCTTGATGCCAATTAATAATGAACTATTAGACCAAATAGTTGGATGGAAACTAAAATATTGGGGATAAGAATATTATAAAGAAATATATTTGTTTCCGATGTTTTTAAGGATGATATATCAATAGAAATTATATTATAATTAATCTCAACAATTTATATTCAATTATATATTTTTTTAGGTATGTGATAACAAAAAATTAGAAGGTCCAATTTATTTATTGCGGGGAGAACATAAACCCCCATTTTTTAGAGCCATTATTATTATTATTATTGTGGTTATAGTTTTTGTTATTTATGTCAATAATTTTTCAATATTCTATCAAAAGGATTATAATATTATTAGAAAATGTTCCCTACAGGATATGAAACAAAATACAGAGACATTATTCCTTCCTAATTGGGACATTACAAAAAATATACAAAACTATATTCTAAACATTGTGGATTCTAACTCTTCATGGAAGAAATAAATCTATTAAAAGTGTATAAATAAATATTGTTTAGTATATATTAAAATATAAAATCTTCATGATAACGAAATATCATGATCGTATTTATCCTTAAGGACCACCAATAGAAAACTAAAATCTATAATGAAGAAGAGAACTATGAAAGTAGAATGAAATATGAGAAATCTAAAATATGAAATAATAAGGGAGCCTTCTGAATTAGTAGTGGAATTGTAACATATCAACCTAGATTCCACTAATCTAGTGCTCTAAGCTGATTCTCCACAAGGCATCAAGTATGCCTCTCCATACACCAGAGGATTCTGACTAGTAGTGAGGGCCTAGGGTGTGCTAGTGGGGAGACTATACCCTCATATCAGAGTAAGAAAGTAGTTGAAATGGATATGTATCATACACATAAGTAATTAAACTGAGTGAAAAATTAGTAAATAAAATGAAATAGAACATGTTGTAATAATAAATGAAAATATTATAAGTCCAAATAGTTATGTCGTACATCTATAACTAGTCACCCACTTGGCCGAACATACAGATATAGGAATACCAAAAAGAAAATGAAATAAAATTAAAGGCATATACTACTAACTCTAAGGCAGACAACATCGCCAAGCTTGAGATATGGTCAAACTTCACCATCCCGAATAGAATGATTCCACATGAGCAGCTCTAATTTTTAATACAACATTGGGCCTTAGCCATGACCACCATACATCTGTTCTCATCCTAAAAATTATAAATGAGGTATGTATGCACACTAAGGTTTGTGTAATGGTGTGAGAATATAATCTTAATAGGCATCCAAAACGTGAACCTATAAAAAAATCCATATGTTCAAGAAAATGAAATATTTTCAGCTTATCCCACACTCTATAGAAAAGATAAATAAAACTAGTAATGTGATGCCACAATCGACTCACTTGATAGAAATGTCGATAAAATATGAAAGGTTATATAATGGATAACCATATGTATATGCATATATATGTATGTATAGTCCCATACCAATAATTACGCACATAAATATGAATATACATTATTAAGCTAAATGAAATAACATAAAACCAATCATCAGTTGATCCTTGCATCTGTAATCCTGATCTCCTAGACATCTAGTGAAAAAGGGAATTGATATGGATGTAATACCACTCAATTCATCTATCATTAAGTTGATCTCTGGATCCATAAACACAATAAAAAAATTCCTTTTTGGCCAATGCTATAAATGTCCTTGAGTAAGCTACATCACCACAAGGGGATACTCATCCTAACACAAGCTTCACCAGTACTCACCTCATGTCCCTGTAAAGAAGGTTTCCATGTAATTAAATTAGGATATCTTATAAATGGAATAGATCCAGATACCATGTTATTCATTCCATTAAAATCCATTCCAATATTTGAGCCCTAGTTCCCGGTTCAAAGGCGTTCATGACATTGAGACTTGGAAGAGCCAATAGGGTATGACCCTTAGATGGATCACGGGTGGGACACCATGTCCACCCCTTGAGATCCCAATATGGATTCCATGACCAACATAAACTATAGGTTTAAGATTCCATGCTCAACCACCATGTTAGTGTAAAAGGGATGATAATCCTGGTCCCAAAGAGAATGTCTTGAAACCCCCCATCATATGAAAAATCAAGGGGAGCATAGTCATCCTCTATATAACATGGGTCAAGGAGGGTGGCATAATCCTATATATATAATAAGTTGAGGAAACACTAATCATCCACCAAAAATCATTGGATGAGGAGAGCATAATCATCCTCAATTAACCCACAAGCTGAGGAGAGCATAATCATCCTCATCAGATAATAGCTCGAGGGGAGTGGAATCATTCTCATCGTTTAGGAGATAGGAATCATCCGCAAGTATCATTGATATGAATTACATGCCTGTATATGATAAACGTAAGCTCAAAATCCAAATCCCCATATTTAAAAATGGAAATCCCAAAAATATAATAATAAAATATAATTTCTGAACAACTAGATCCCAAGTAAGACCTCTAGATATAAAAAAATAAAACAACATTATAGATCAGAAGTCAGAGACCATAAACGAACATCTAGGTATCCCAATGAAAAATAAAGATTCCTAATATCATCCTCACTAACAACCAACTAGAAATTACATCTAGTATACATCACTACATCAGTAATAAAAATGTGAATGTATAAAAAAATGTGTGAGGGTGGATGAATGCCTAAACTAAACACTAATACCAAAGACCCATTGGAATATATGTTCTTCATGGGTTCTATGGTTAATATCACTTCCATATCTATTAAAAATATGTTTACAAGCTCAAGTGTGGTCAAAAATTGGGCACCCACTTAGTCCCTCAAGTCAAACATTGAGAGGGATCCAACATGGTATCCTCAAGGTCTACTCATAAGTGAATGCATCCTAATTAGTATCCTCTACTAAGAATGTAAAAGGATTAATTCTACATGGTATCCTCTAATGATAAGTCAAAATATGCATCCTACAAGGGATCCTTGGAATAGTACATAGGGAAATTTGTCCTACATGGGACCCTCAAAAGTAGTGTAATAAGAAGAGGCATCATACATGGGGTCCATAGAGTGGTATAAAGGTAAATGAACCCTACTAGGGATTCCTTAGGTAATAATGTAGGAAAAGGAATCCCATAGGGGACCCCTATTAATAGTATGAATATTGAGGCATCCAATAAGGGATCCTGTAGACCAAAATGTATGCAAGGAAATCCTACAAGGGGTCCTTGAAAAACAACTAAACTAATGGATTCTTAGGAAACAAAGGCATGTATCATAGGGGATATGTCCTCAATGGAAGAACTATGAAGGGATCAGTGAAGAGAGATATATCATGTCTCATCTCATTCAAGGGTCTCACTCTTAGGAGATAACTAGATTTCTTTACAGGGGGATGAACCTATCCATTTAATAAAATCCAAAAACTCCACCTAGGAGTCCTAAAAAAACCTCCTGGGTCTTACTATCACAATATATGTAAAAATATGCTCAAAATGGAAAATTTTATGTCGAAAACTGACTCTAGGTAAAATATATATATATAAACCATAAAATGGTAGAAAAGTAGGAGTACACTGAGTGTATACCTTGGCCCACGGTGTATACCCTCAAGGAACCACCTGGGTTTGTACGTATGCATGTACATGGATTATAAAATACCAAGTACACAGTGTGTAGAATAAGTACATGATGTGTAACAAATATTGGTTACCAACCCTTATACAATAGATAGAATAGCCATATATATAGGTTATACGTGTAGTGATACATGGAGTGTAACAGACATGGGGTCTGGAAATATAATCTATATATCCATGTGCCCCTTATACGGGCAGTCTGGCTAGAAAATTGGTTATATGGCTGAGTCTTAGTACATGACATGTATATCCCATAAATGGTGTTTAAATTGAACATTTAATCTTCCTAAAACATGAAAAACACATGGGAATGCATTCACTAAACCTAATTCCATATTGTTGGGTTTCCCCAAACAGAAAACCCTCTACTCTTCCTGAAACCCATGTTTTAAACCCAAAAGTAGAAGATCGACCCTCATGGGGTCCTAAGAAAGAATATAAGTGGATTAAAATTATGAAATGGAATAACTACTAGGTTTTCTAGAAACATATAATAATGGCCTACCTTTGGGTGGAATCTATAGCATATTCACCCTTTTCCATGGTCCATGGTTGTTTCACGATGATTCAATGCATCTTGATCTCCACAGAGGTGCACCTCTTCCCCTCCCTCTCCATCTCTCTCTCTCCCTATCCCATTTTTTCTCCTGATCATGTGATGAATGCGTCCTATAGTGTATAATATGAAATAATATAGGGGATAAATTGGGAAAATAAAAATAAAAGAATGAAATGGAAGAAAAAGAAAAGAAATGGAAAAAAGGGGGGGCTGCAGGCCCCAGTTCCCAACTTGAGTTTATGATCCTCCTTCATAAAAATCCATGTTCCAGACTCAACACCATCTAATTAATCTCAATATAACAATCCATTCAGATGATACTACCAAATTAACCTTTATAGATAATTTAATATTTAATTTATTACATATGAAATATTAACTATTCTGGTAAAATTTGAATAGCTCAGGATTCCACCAAACTCCAATACTATGATAAAAACCCTAATCTAAGACCAAAAGAGTGGTCAGAGAAGTTATCTGAAACCATATTCTAGGGACAAATTACTTTTTTACCCTTTACCATCATCTAAAGGTAAAAAAATAAAATTTCTGCTAAAAAATATTGTCCTTAAAAACAAGGGTCCTTACACTCTCCCCACCATAAAACTTCTCATCCCTAAGATGATGGGTAGAAAGACTACGATCCATGATCTAAACCTTTTCATCTGTAAAAACAAACAATCTCGGCTATCCAATAACCAATATCATACCCTCTACAACTATCTTCTACACAAAATACATTTAACTATAACTGATCTCGTACTCCCCACCATTGGAATACCCTTATAATTATCACAAAACCAAACATAGATCTCAACAACCCATGGAAAATTATGAAAATAAACATAAAATGAGGGTCACCACCCCCAGACAGCTAATGGTTCAATCTCCACCATATGGATTATCTTATACTCCTCCTTGAGCACAACTTCAAAAGGTTCATTTATTTTTCCATGAAATAGATTTAAAAGAAACGCAACTCAGTATAGGGAAGACACTTTCTTAGATTACTCAAGAAAATTTTATGATAGATAATGATGGTATCCAAAAATAAGTACACTAAGATTCCATCAAAAGGTGTGTATAGATCTCTCTAAGACACTCTCAAAAAAATGGATAACTTGCCTTTAAACAACACCTAACATCATGTCTCCCGAAAAATCATGTTAGGGTCTGTCAATAGTTCAACTACCATATGGAACCTGATTAATTTTCTATGTCATCTATATAATGGAGGGACATTTTTCACATTAACCATTGTTAGATCGAAGGTGATGGCAAGAGGGGGGGTGAATTGCCTTTTTAAAATTAATTAACAATTTAAAACAAATTTAAATGCAGCGGAAAGTAAAATGGCAAGACACAATTGATAACGGAGTTCGGCTTTAAACTCAAGCCTACGTCTCCGCTCCCAACTCAACCGTTGGGAGATTTATACGACCGCTTGCTTTTTAATGGTTATAGCAAGAAACCCACTAGTCGTTTTAAGGTAGGATAGATCACCTTCTTACAGCTTGCTTTTTTATTATGGTTGTAGCAAGAAACCCAAATTGAAAGAAGGAAGAAAAATGGTGGTTGGTTTTTATACAAACCCAATTAGGAACTAAACAATTGAAGTAAATAATTTAGAACAAACTAGAGGAAGCCTTGAGTGCCAAGAGGTGAGTGTAGTTGATGTAGAGGCAGCCCAAGCTTCAAGGATGGCAATTGGATCTCAAGTAGCCTTTGAGAATTGTCGTAGGAGCCTCAAATGATCAAAATAGCTTTGGTATGCTTCGGTATATGATAGGTGGTGTTCCCGGCATCCATGGACGTCTATTAATAGGAGAAATACTCCCAAATACTTCAAAATAGCCGTTGGAGGGCTTTCGGAGCCGTTGGGGATCAAGTGGGCCAGCCTGGTCAAAGCCTAACGGCTAGTTTGACTGAGCACACCGGCTGGCCGGTGCTGATCCACCGGCTGGCCGGTGCATCAGACAGAAGCAAGGGATTTCTGTATGGCTCCACCGGCTGACCGGTGCTAAGCCACCGGCTGGCCGGTGGTCTGGACAGAAGCATGCTATTCTGTCTAGGTTCCACTGGCGAGCCGGTGGTCAGGCACCGGCTGGCCGGTGGTCTAGACAGAAGGTATGTCATTCTGTCTGGACCCACCGGTGGGCCGGTGGCCAGACACCGGCTGACCGGTGGCACTTGGCATAGGGCAAGGCCTTTTGCCTGGTCCACCGGCTGGCCGATGGGCTGGATCCGGCTGGCCGGTGCCCTTACCGGCTGGCCGGTGGTCTCACACCGGCTGGCCGGTGGACTTAAACAGTCCATTTTGAATTCTTCTTGGGCCAGCTTCTAGTCACCCTATTTCCTATCATCAAAAACACTTGAAAACAAGTTAGAATACAATTAGAGTGATTATGATCATTAAAATCCAAGAGAGAGGGGTGCAACAATCTCCCCCTATTTTGATGATAACAATCACAAAAGAGAAAGCTTTAAAAAAGGGTATGTCAATTGAAAACTTAAATAAACAATTTGAACTTGGAAAACTTAGAGACGTGCCAAATATAATGATCTTGAAAGCATTGAAATACTGAGAAAGGGTCATTTTTTGAAATTGCAACCAAATGCCATTTTTTAAAGAAATCAATTGAAAACAATAACTTAACCATTTAAAACAGATTTTGATGACATCAATAACTTAAAATGGAACTTGTACTTGGAAAACTTAGAGACGTGCCAAATATAATGATCTTGAAAGCATTGAAATACTGAGAAAGGGTCATTTTTTGAAATTGCATCCAAATGCCATTTTTTAAAGAAATCAATTGAAAACAATAACTTAACCATTTAAAACAGATTTTGATGACATCAATAAATTAAAATGGAACTTGTAAAAAGAGCATTTTAATGAAATAAGTAACTAAGTATGTAATAGAGAGATTTTCTTCTCCCCCTTTGGGATTATCAAAATAGGTGGAAAAGTACGAAAGAAAAATTAGAAAAACACAAATAAGCAATGACAAAAAGGATGAAAGATATGATAACTTGAATTTTATATAAGATGAAATGGTACAAGGAGAATCCAAAATACAAATACAAAAACAAATCAAAAACAACTAAGGCTCTATTCACTCCTAGAGGGTCGAGGGAGACGACGACGCCTGAAGGTCGGAGGAGCTGGAGGAGCCTGGACCGCCTCGAAGCGACGATCGAGAGAATTGATCCGAGAGTGGAGCTGATCAAACTGAGAGCTGAAGTAAGAAAACTGCAAGTCCAGCCGGGTCTCAATCTGATCCTGGAGGCGTAGGAACTGATCAGTCGTCACCGGCAAGCCACCAGCATCAGCAGGAGGGGGCACAGCCTCAGCAGGCTCAGGTGCATCATCACCCTCTCCAGCCTCCTCATCAGCAGCAGCATCAGCCTCACCTTCGCTGTCACCACTTCCTTCCTCTTCATCATCATCACTATCCTCACTGTCTGAAAGAGGATAGGCAGCGGCAATAGCAGGAGGCATGGCATGGGCAGGAGGATGGGAATGAGTCTGAGGAGAGTAGGCCTTGAGAAGAACGTCCTTGTCGACAATCCATTCCTGACGCCAAGGGTGCCAACGGATGTTCATTCGTTGCACCATCATAAAATTCACTATGCTATCCTTCGTTGGCTGCTCGAAGTAAGTATCATGAAGAGGCACATCAAGAAAGGAAAAGATTTTAGTCAAGAGGCTTCCGTAGGGTAGAGTTTTGGACCGACGCGGGTGCTCAGCCACATAAGTCATGGCCCGGAACAGAAACCGGACCAAATTGAAGTGAATGCCTCTGGTGATAAAAGAGAGAAGATAAATATCAATGAATTTGACATTATCATGATCCCCGATACGGGGCGCAAGGGAAGTTTGAATGAGGCGCTCAATAATACGATGGTTAGGAGAGAGCTGGGAGAGCTTGACAATGGGATTTGAGGGCTGCCCTGTGAGATGCTCAAGAGCGACAGCAAGATCAAATTCAGAGTCCCGAGGAAACTCCCCCTGAGCAAAAGCATGAGGTCCAACATGAGGAACTCCCAGCATCCGGGCAATTTCCACCGAAGTGAAAGTGATGGGTTTCCCAAGAGCAGTGGAGGAGATGGTGTCAATGTCATCAGAAACGGACCACGTCAAATGAGCATAGAACTCTTTGACAAGAAGAGGATAAATGAAATCCTTTTCAGGTGGCTCAAAAAATGAATGCCAATGTTGATACTCAATAATTGAAAAAAGCTCAAGACGAGCAGAAGAAAGCCAAGGATAGTCAATAACTCTACCGGGAAAATGACTTTGTCATGCCATATGTCTGGAAGTTGAGGGATTGAAGGAGGAGGAGGTGCTTCTTGAGCGATACCCTTGCCTTTGCGAGTAGATCGAGGTCCCATGATGGCAAAAGGAGCTAAAAAGAGAGAGATTGAGAGAATTGAGGAGTTTTGAGAGGGCAAAAACCAAGAAGGGAGGCTAGGTTTTGGAGGAGCTGCGGTTTTAGGAGGAGCCGCCCGAGAGAGAAGAGAGAAATGAGGGAGGAAGGGTTTTAAAATTAATTTTAACCCTTCCTCGGGTCGGCCCAAAAAACAGAAACCCGACACCACCGGTTAACCGGTGATGTACCACCGGTTGACCGGTGGTACTAAAATTCATAAAATATAAAAAACAGAATTAAAAAAAAGGTGTTTAAAAAATTCTAATAAAAATAAAATATAAGCAAGCCAAGAAAGTCAAATATTTAATAGTGCTCATTGACGAATCATTCCTAACTCCCCTTTAATAAAATCAAAACGGTCAACCGGGAGCGGTTTGGTAAAAATATCAGCTAATTGGAAATCAGTAGGAATGAAGTCCAAAGTGATATCTCCTTTTTTAAAATGGTCACGAAGGAAATGATGCCTTAAGTCTATGTGCTTTGTCCTAGAATGTTGTATTGGATTCTTAGAGATACTAATGGCACTAGTGTTGTCACACCGAATAGGGACATGATCATAGGAAAGTCCATAATCCAAGAGAGTGTGTTGCATCCAAATAATTTGGGAACAACAATTGCCAGCGGCTACATACTCGGCCTCGGCAGTAGAAAGAGCAACACAATTTTGCTTCTTGCTACTCCACGAAACAAGGGACTTGCCTAGCAGATGACAGGTTCCACTAGTACTCTTACGATCTAATTGACATCCGCCAAAATCAGCATCCGAATAAGAAGATAGTTCAAAGAAGTATTTGAGGGATAAAATAAACCAAGATTTTTGGATCCTTTTAAATACTTAAAAATTCTTTTGACCGATTTAAGATGGGATTCTTTAGGATTGGCTTGAAAACGAGCACAAAGGCAAACACTAAACATGATGTCAGGACGGGTCGCAGTTAGGTAAAGTAGACTCCCGATCATACTCCTATAAAGCTTGTTATCCACCGGTTTCCCGGCTTCGTCTAACGTAAGCTTACATGAAGTACTCATGGGTGTACTAATTTCCTTTACTTGATCCATACCAAAACGACTTAGAAGCTCGTTTGTGTATTTTCTTTGGCTTAGAGAAATACCTTTTGAATTTTGAAAGATTTGAAAACCAAGAAAAAATTTCAATTCTCCCATAAAACTCATTTCAAATTCTTTTCTCATTAAATCTGAAAAATCAGTACAAAGAGATTCTTTGGTAGAACCAAAGATAACATCATCAACATAAATTTGGACTATTAAAAGATCTTTTGAAGTGTGTTTTAAAAAGAGGGTACAATCGGCTTGACCCATTTTAAAATCATTTTCTAAAAGAAATTTTGTTAACCGCTCATACCAAGCCCGAGGGGCTTGCTTTAAGCCATAAAGAGCCTTGGTTAACTTAAAAACATGATTTGGAAATTTTGGATCTTCAAAACCGGGAGGTTGTTCAACAAAGATTTTTTCAGAAATAAAACCATTTAAAAAAGCACTTTTAACATCCATTTGAAAAAGCTTAAAATTTAAGTGGGCGACGAATGCCAACAAGATCCTAATGGATTCTAACCTAGCAACGGGGGCAAAGGTTTCACCATAATCGATTCCTTCTTCTTGATTATAGCCCTTAGCTACTAGGCGAGCCTTGTTCCGGGTTATGTTTCCTTGATCATCAAGTTTGTTCCTAAAAACCCATTTAGTGCCAATAATTGGATGATCATTGGGTCTTTCACAAAGAGTCCAAACATTATTTCGAGAGAATTGATTTAGTTCCTCTTGCATTGCAAGAACCCAATTCTCATCATTAATGGCATCATTAACGGTTTGAGGTTCTAGGTGAGAAATGAAGGCTTGATGTTCAACTTCATTGAGGATAGATCTTCTAGTTCGAGTACCGGCTTGAAGTTCACCTATGACATTTTCTATAGGATGGTCTCTAGAAGGTTTCCAAACCTTAGGCAAGGTTGAAGGCGAAGAAGGTGAAGAGGGTTCTTGATGTTCATCCTCCTTGGGAGGAGAAGAGGAATCATTAAAATGAAGCTTATCAAGCTTATCTTCAACATCCTCAATGACCGGGTGAGGTTTTGGAAGAGTTTCATCAAATTTGACATGAGATGATTCTTCGATGGTTTTTGAACGTTTATTGAAGACACGATAGGCTTTGCTTGAGTTGGAGTACCCAAGAAAAATACCTTCATCGGATTTGGCATCAAATTTCCCTAGGTTATCTTTTGTGTTAAGGATAAATCATTTACACCCAAACACTTTAAAATAACCAACTTTGGGCAATTTGCCTTTCCAAAGTTCATAGGGGGTTTTCTTAAGAAGGAGTCTTACAAGGACTCTATTAATAGTATAACAAGCAGTGTTTACCGCCTCGGCCCAAAAATATTGAGGGAGGTCGAATTCACTAAGGAGGGTTCGAGCGATTTCTTGGAGAGTTCGGTTTCTCCTTTCAACCACTCCATTTTGTTGAGGAGTCCTAGGGGCAGAGAAGGTGTGATTGTATCCTTGAGAGGAACACAATTCATCGAATTCTTTGTTCTCGAATTCACCACCATGATCACTACGAAGAGATATGATTTTATATCCTTTTTCGTTTTCTACTTTCCTAGAGAATTTCAAAAAGGTTTTACAAGCATCATTCTTATGGGCTAAAAAGAAAACCCAAGTAAAACGAGAAAAGTCATCAACAATAACTAAGGTATAGGATTTTCCACCTAAGCTTGCTACGGGAGTAGGGCCAAAAAGATCAAGATGAAGGAGTTCAAGAGATTTTGAGGTGGACACTTCCTTCTTAGATTTGAAAGAAGACTTGTGTTGCTTACCAAGTTGGCATGGCTCACAAATCAAATCTTTCTTAAATTTAAGTTTAGGAAGGTCACGAATGAGCTTGTTCTTATTAAGCTTTAGAAGTGAATGAGAGCTACAATGCCCCAATCTTCTATGCCAAAGCCAAGATTCATTGTCAAGAGCACTTAAACATTTAACATTTTGGCTAGCTAGAGATTTTAAATCAATAATGTAAACATTTTGAAAACGGGACGCAGAAAATATCAACTTGTTTTGAAAATCAAACACATTGCATAAATCATTTTGAAAATTGACTGAAAAACCACTATCACAAAGTTGACTAATGCTAATTAAATTATTCTTTAAACCTTTAACTAATAAAACATCTTTAATAAAAGAGGAGCTACCAAAACCAATGGTACCTATTCCGACGATCTTGCTTTTTGAGTTATCACCAAAGGTGACATATCCTCCATCGAATTCTTCAAGTGAGTTGAACTCGGAGGGATCGCCACACATGTGCCTTGAGAAACCGCTGTCGAGATACCACGAGCCTTTAGAGGTCCTACTCTTTTGGCATTTATCCTACAAAATCAAGAAAGAAGAGATTTTGGTACCCATATAAGTTTGGGTCTGGAAAGATTAGCTAAAAGAGACTTTTGAACCCATAATGTTCTAGAGGGATTCCTTCTATGATACTCATCCGAGTAGGTAATGGATTTGGGTCTTCCATACCTAGAATTTTTACAATCACATTCATAAATCATGTGACCGGTCTTTTTACAATAATTACAAAATTTGTATTGAGATCTCCCCCTTACAAAAGTAGTGGGTGCCCTAGAAAAAGTGGATTGCTTGTTATAGCCAAGTCCATGTGTGGTTCTAGCCGAACGCTGAGAACCTAGCAATTTAGTTAAGTTTTGTTCACCTTGGGTGAACTTGGCAAGAGATTCCTTCAAATCCTTAATGGTAGAATTTAAAGAATCTACATTTGGAATACTTTTGACTTTAAGGGCAAGCTCCTCATTCGCTTTGAGAAGTTTGTCTTTTTCGGAAATAAGAGTTTTGTTTTTATTTTTCAAGGTCAAAAATTTAGAGGTAAGTTCGTGAAAACCTTCCTCTAATTGATCTCTTGCATTTTGGAGTTCTTCATAAGACATATCATTATCAAAAGAAGAAGATGAGAAAGAAGAGTGAGAAGAAGAGTGAGAAGAGGATACCTCATCAAATGCCATTAGGCATTTTCCACCTTCATCGCTTGAGTCGCTTGAAGACATGGAGTCATCACTTGCACTCCATGTTGATGCTTTGAAGGCCTTCTTGTTTTTCTTTTCTTTTAACCTTTTCTTGAAAATGGGGAACTCCGGTTTGATGTGGCCTTTCTTTCCACATTCAAAGCAAGTGATTTCTTTCTCCGCCTTTGGCTCTTCCTTTCGTGCCTTTTGAAATTTCTTCTTTTTCTTCATGAACTTGCTCATTTTCCTTGCTAGTTGAGCCATCTCGGATTCACTATCATCGGAGGAGCTTTCTTCCTTTGCCTTGAAAGCGATGTTCTTTTTCTCCTTGAAGATCTTTCCTTCTTTATCGGCTTGCCTCTTCATGGTAATCTCATAAGTCATGAGTGACCCTATGAGTTCTTCAACCGGCATCTTCTTGACATATTTCGCTTCTTGGATTGCCGTCACCTTTGGTGCCCAAGAGCTTGGTAGGACCCAAAGAATTTTCTTGACCATTGTTTCTGCTGAAACATCATCACCAAGGGACTTTCTCCCATTGCAAACATCAGTAAAACGAGTAATCATTTCGGTGATTGACTCGTGTGGGTGCATTGTGAAACTCTCAAAGTCTTGACGATACATATCTAACCTAGTGTCTTTGACTTTGTTAGTGCCCTCATGGGTCACTTCCAAAAGTTTCCAAATTTCGTGTGAGGTGGTGCAAGTAGAAATACGATTAAACTCATTACGGTCTAACCCACAATGAAGAGCATTCATGGCTTTTCCATCAAGCTCAAAATTGGCAATGTCTTCGGGGGTCCATTTAGATTCATCCTTAGTAGAAAGAGTGTAGCCTTGCATAACAATTCTATATATAGGATAGCCAATGCTTCTAAGAAAAGTAATCATTCGTGTTTTCCAATATGTGTAATCGGTTCCATCGAAGTATGGAGCCCGAGTCATGGAATACCCTTCGGGTGCTTGTGAGAAAGAAGCCATCACTATGAATTTTTCGTTTGTAACCGGTTAAGGTATTACACAAACGCTCCCTCTGATACCAAATGTTGGATCGCAGGTGATGGAAAGAGGGGGGGTGAATTTCCTTTTTAAAATTAATTAACAATTTAAAACAAATTTAAATGCAGCGGAAAGTAAAATGGCAAGACACAATTGATAACGGAGTTCGGCTTTAAACTCAAGCCTACGTCTCCGCTCCCAACTCAACCGTTGGGAGATTTATACGACCGCTTGCTTTTTAATGGTTATAACAAGAAACTCACTAGCTGTTTTAAGGTAGGCTAGATCACCTTCTTACAGCTTGCTTTTTTATTATGGTTGTAGCAAGAAACCCAAATTGAAAGAAGGAAGAAAAAGGGTGGTTTGTTTTAATAAAAACCCAATTAGGAACTAAACAATTGAAGTAAATAATTTAGAACAAACTAGAGGAAGCCTTGAGTTCCAAGAGGTGAGTGTAGTTGATGTAGAGGCAGCCCAATCTTCAAGGATGGCAATTGGATCTCAAGTAGCCTTTGAGAATTGTCGTAGGAGCCTCAAATGATCAAAATAGCTTTGGTATGATTTGGTATATGATCGGTGGTGTTCCCATCATCCATGGACGTCTATTTATAGGAGAAATACTCCCAAATACTTCAAAATAGCCGTTGGAGGGCTTTCGGAGCCGTTGGGGATCAAGTGGGCCAGCCTGGTCAAAGCCTAACGGCTAGTTTGACTGAGCACACCGGTTGGCCGGTGCTGATCCACCGGCTGGCCGGTGCATCAGACAGAAGCAAGGGATTTCTGTCTGGCTCCACCGGCTGACCGGTGATGAGCCACCGGCTGGCCGGTGGTCTGGACAGAAGCATGCTATTCTGTCTGGGTTCCACCGGCTGGCCGGTGGTCAGCCACCGGCTGGCCGGTGGTCTGGACAGAAGGTATGCCATTCTGTCTGGACCCACCGGTTGGCCAGTGGCCAGACACCGGCTGACCGGTGGAACCTGGCAGAGGGCAAGGCCTTCTGCCTAGTCCACCGGCTGGCCGATGGGCTGGATCCGGCTGGCCGGTGCCCTTACCGGCTGGCCGGTGGTCTCACACCGGCTGGCCGGTGGACTTAAACAGTCCATTTTGAATTCTTCTTGGGCCAGCTTCTAGGCACCCTATTTCCTATCATCAAAAACACTTGAAAACAAGTTAGAATACAATTAGAGTGATTGTGATCATTAAAATCAAAGAGAGAGGGGTGCAACAACCACAACCCCTGGGAAACCATTCCCATGTAATTTCATGAAACCATCAGTCATTGACTCACACCAATCCACTCACTAGATAAATATTTTAAATGGTACCACATGCAACCAGTGCATACCTTTATCACCCAACTAAAAATCCTGAGAGTCTTACATTATAAGGGTAAGCTTACCTTTTTACATGGTACATCGATTTCATAAATATAGAAGCTCCCTTGGAACTCCTCTTCAAAATAAGACACCTCTCCTATTCCATGATTTACTCTACTATCACCCATTACCAAACATAATTTTAGTCATTAGTATTTACATTCACCCTGACTACATTACCAATAGTGAACACACTGGTCAACCGGGCCAGTCACCCGAACAGTTCTTCTGGTAAAAGAAAGTCTTGAAGTCCAAGAACACAAGGTGATTCCCAAAATCTGAAGGCATCAACATGATAATATCAAAAAAACATGATCACATATGGTTCCTCAATCTCAAAACAAGCAAAAAAACTAGGGTCACCACCTGGAAATGAATCTAGAAACCTATTCCAACCTCTCATGTGAGTTTCCCTTGTTAAAAAGGAACTTTGACCTATATGGTATGAGTCAAAATAAAGGGCCTCTTGATCTTCCACCTAGCCCTATAGATCATAACTCACAACTAAGTCAAAATGTCTAACCAGCTTTCCCAAAAGATCGATCCTCTCTAAATTATGTAATTAGAATATTGGATTATGAGTGTCAAAACTAAAAAAACGGCCTACAAGGGTCATGATCCCCACCGATCATCCTCAGAAAAAAAATTCCAACTAGATGTCATGACACCAACATAGAAGAGAAATTGAACTGAAACTCATTTTGAATCTATATTTGGTAATATCCCCTTGGGGTCTACTTTATGATAAAATTATCAGTACCTATCAGCAACATACTCAGTGATCGAGCCAGATGACCACAACAATGTTGGTCAAGTAAAAATTTTATTTCGATCTATGCAGGAAAACACTATTCATATTATTACTATCACAATAAATAACTGAACTAGAGAAAAAACCATAAAATGGGTGACACATGGGAATTATGTTTCATATCGACATATTAGGGTCACTGCACATCTTGTGCGTGATGACTAATTCATTATCCTCATAGAAAAAGACCTCAACATATATCCACACAACCATCCATTAGAATGAAATATATATACACAGTGGATCAATTAAAGAAAATTCCTTTAAAAATTTATATGGGAAAACACAATTTAGGTTGTTTTGACATTTCAAACAATTTTTCTCTATCAAAAGTAATAATCACACTATAATGCCTATATGTCTTGAATCTTATGTGTTAAATATGATGAATAAAACAAATATTTCCTTTTCCATCCAACAGTCTAAATCCGTCATTGGAAACATTCCAATGGCCAAGTCCCAAAGTCCTACAATAAATCATAATATTTAATATAAATGTTCCTCGCTCAAGGAAACAATCATATACAATCATAACATAGAAAATTAGAAAATCAATCCAAAACCCCATGGAATCTAGGACTTCCTATCGGAACAACGTTTCTTGATAAATCATTCCAATATCCATCATTGGTTCTAACACATTCATAATACTCATGTCTACTATATCACAAATAGTAAATCCATGGAAATGAACATCAATGATACCAATTTTTAATTTCCCCACCTATATTACACTAATTTAGTACTCTGAGACGGTTCTCCTTGATGCCTCAATCATGCCTCACTGAATTATAGAGGCTATCTACTAATAATGAGGTCCTAGTGAGTGATGATGGGGGACTATGTCCTCATATCAGAGTAAGAAATATACAAAAATAGTTAAGTATCACACATAATAGTAAATAAATAGAGTACAGAAGCAGTAAATTAACCGAAATAGAACATGTTGTAATAATAAATGAAAATTCTATAAAACCCCAAATATTTATTTCATACATAAAACACTAGTCACACAATGCGCTGACCACAAATATAAATAAAAACAAAAAGAAACTAAAATAAAATTACATGTATCTACTAAAAAAATTGATGTAGACCACATACCTAGTCTCTAGACACTACAGAACAATATCATCTAGAATAGAATAATCCCACATGATCATATCGACTTTATCATGCAACATTTTTCCTCAAACCCAACCACCAAGCATCAGTTCTAATCTTTAAAAGAATAATTAAGGTTTGTACACATACAAAAATATACGTAAAGGGTTGATAACATAATCTTATTATTCCTCTCTAATGTGAACCTATAAAATGCAATCATAATTTCATGAAAATGTAATATTCTCATCCTGTATGAGGGCCGACATAAAATATAAATAAATCCAATAACATGAGGCCACATTCGACTTCTAGGTCTAAAATCCTAGTCAACAAGAAAAGGTGTCATCAGGGGAATCTATATGTTTATTCACATATATATGTATAGTCTCATACCTATAAATATGTATATAAATATGAATATACAGGAGAAATGGGAATGATATAACATAAAACCAACCAGCAATTCATCATTGGGTCTGTAATCCTCATATTCAAGACATACGTTGAATAAGGGAATTTAGATGGACGTAGTGCTACTCAGGTCTTGTATCATTATGTTGATCTCTTAGACTATAATACAAATCAATAAATACCTCCTTCGGACAATGTCGAAAATTTCTCTGAGAAATCTATGTCACCATAGGGTGATACTAGTCTTAACCCTGCGAGCATTCATACTCACCTCCAATCACTGTAATGATGAATTCCAAGTAAGTACCTCCGGACATCCAGTAAATGGACAAGAGATCAACTTTAGTTATTTCATAACATGTAATTCCAATTTAATGTTTAATCCCTAGGACACAGTCCATAAGTAGTTAAATCATTAATAATTTAATGAATCCTAAGGTTTTGGACCCCAAGTGTTCTCTAAGTGGAGCTCACCTATGAGACTACATGCCCACCCCTAAAGATCCAATTCTGGACATCATGCCCAACATCATCCATAGGTGTGAGGCTCCATGATCAACCACCCTGGTAAAGTAAAAGTTCAATAATCCTAGAACCAGAGAGAACATCTTAAAACCCCCATCATATGAAAAATTGGGGAGATAATAGTCACCATCCATAATACATAGATTGACGATAGTATAATCATCCCATATAGACCACAAGTCGAGGAGAGAATAATCAACCACCAACAACCATGGGTTAAAGAGAGCATAATCACCCCCATTTAACCCACTAGATGAGTAGACGATAATCATCCCCATCACATCACATCTTAAGGATAGAAGAATCATCCTCATTACTCAGGGGAGGGGAATCATCCATGAGTATCATTACTAGGGGATCCATGACAATATATCATAATCATATGCTCAAAATCCAAATCTCAAGAATCACCTACAAAAATATCAACAATATAATAATCAAATATATAGTCTCTACTGCCAGATCCTAGGTAGTACTACTAAGTATAAAAATATTAAAAAAACATTGAATAGAATTGGGATCCTAGGAAATCACATCTGGTCACCCCAGATATAAAGAAAGATGCATTTTTTAGTATCCTTAGACACCAACTAAGAATCACCTCTAGTAAACATCGCCTCATCATTAATAAACAAGTGAATGTATAAAAAAAGAATTGGAGTAGTTAAATTCCTAAATCCAACACTAATTATATATCCCAATGGGATTATAATTTTGGAACAGTTTTTAAGCTAACACCCACTACTTTATCTACCCAAATACGATGTACTAGATTAGGGTCGTTCAACCATCAGTTACTTACTAGGTCCCTCTAGTCAAACACTAAGAGGAATCCTACTTAGGATCCTCGAGGTCTAAATGTAAGAGAAAGCATGATACTCGGGATCCTCATATATGATGGTAAAATGAGGAATCCTACTTGTTATATTCTAAAGATATTTCGATATAGGTATCCTATAAGGTATCCTCATAATGTTACATAGGAAAAGGCCACCTACATGGGACCCCAAAAAGTAGTGTAAGAAGTAGAGTCTTGTTAAATGGGGTCCTCGGAATAGTACAATGGTAGAGGAATCCTACTATAGATTCCCTAGTTCACCGTGTAAGCAAAGGAATCTAATAGGATACCCCTAGTAACATGAAAAAGATAGAGGCATCCTGGACCAGATCGTATAGGCTAAAACATAATTAGAGGAATCATAAACTCATAGATTCTTATACTAAAAAGGCACATCTCGTAATGGGTATGGACTCAAAGGATAAACTATTAAGGAATTTTTCCAGAGAGAAAGATCATGACTCGTCTCAGATCAAATGGTCTCACTCTCATGAGACAACTGGATTTCATTACCCGAGGAAGTTCCTCTCAGTTTAATAAAATCCTAAAATGCGACTTATGTGTCCTCAAAACACCTGAAGGGTCATACCATCATGATCAACGTGAAAAAAATTTCACAATGTTCTACTCTTATATCCAAAACTAACTACAAGGAAAAAGGATATGGAATTCCCTCAAAGGGTATAAATGTTAGAATTCATAGCATGTGTACCCTGGTATATAGTGTGTACCCTCAAGGTCCTACCTATGTGTGTACTTCAGCCTATACTTGGTAGTTAAAATCCCAAGTACAAAGAGTGTATAATAGTTACACAGAATTTAATAAACATGATTTACCTACCTATTTACCTCACATGTATTATCCATGTATGTAAGTTATCCATGCATGGATACATAGATTGCAAACCACACAGGGTCTGGCCATGTAATCCATACAACCATGTGACCCATACTTGGGAAGCATGGCCGGATACTTGGATACATAGACAAGTCCCATAAGATGAAGTGTATTCCCATACACTATGTGTACTTTGAAAATTTCGTCTTCCTTGAAGAGGAATAACACACAAAATGTGTGTCCGGAACCACACTCCATGTAGTCTTGTTGTCCCAAACAAAAAAACCTCTACTCCCCCTGAAATCAGTGTTTTCATCCCAGAAGTAGTATATCTACCCTAATGGGGTCCTAAAAAATCACATATGTTGATTATTACATAAAAATGAAAAAAAAATAGATTTTAATAAAAACATTTAAACAACCTACCTTTGGGAAGAATCCGCCGAAGCTTCGCCAATTTCTGCAATCAACGAGTATCACGCGATGATTCAGTGTATCCCAAGCATTATAGTGGTACCCTTCTTCCTCTCCATATCCTAATCTATATCACTATCCAGTTTCATCTATTTTCATAGTTAAGATGGTGGTCCATAGGGGATGTATGAAAGATTCCAAGGGATAAAGGAGAAAAAGAAAAAGATAAGAATCAAAATGAAGAAAAATGTAAAAAGGGCCCCACGGCCAGCCCCACCACCCAACCTAAGTTTATGATCCTAAAAAAATTGTTAATGAATCAATAGTGGAGAAATAATATTAATCCAATGATCCATTCAAAATATACGTCCGAACAAACCAGCATGAATAATTTAATAATTAATTTAGTAAATAATAAAAATTAATTATTCGTCTAAAATTCGAACGAATCAGAATTCCACCAAAAAAAATTCTTGGGGTAAAAACATTATTCTGCGACTGAAAATGTGATCATAAAAATTATAAAAAATCATTTTCAAGCATAAAATAAAAAGTTTACCCCTTATAAGTAAATGAGGGAAAAATTCCAATTTCTACAAAAAAAAAAATCCATTCTTGAAAACAAATGTCCTTACATGAATGAATGTATGATTTTGTATTTTTATATATAAGAATGAAATTTGGATGGTATAAATATAGTCATTGATAATATGGTTTCTGTTCATATATCGAATAGGTATACTCTAGTCATTTATTATAATTTAGTATATTTAGAATAATATAACTCATAAAAATAATATATATGATATTTATGTATAACAAAGACATGTATTTATGTTCTCCATGTAAATATTTATATTATTTTTAAATTATGATATTATGTGTATACATATATTTCAAATAAATATTTTAATATTAATGAACTATTGATGTGATATTTTTTAATCTAAATAATTAATTTTAATGGTACTTATTTTAACATAATTGGTATAAAATTAAACTTGTGTTGTTAATATTGTATATTTTATCCTAATATATTAAAATAAAAAATTTTAAATTATTATTATTTATTAAATAACATAATAAAATAATTAAATTATAAATTAATATAAAATAATAATGAGAAAACTAAATATATAATAAAATCAATTTTCTATAAATGTAGTTTTTCATTATATGTTTTATATTTATTTAAAAAAATTAATAATACTTAGAGTATAAATTTGATGAAAATATATTAATTTTTTGATTTATAATTTCAAAATTATCTTAACAAACTTTTTTATTATTTTTCTTAAAAATTATTTTTATGTGAATAGTAAACATATACTGATATTATGATATTTATTTCATTATTAATATGTATGTATGAATTATAAATTTATGAAACATTTTTCATTAACAATATATGTATTATAAATGAAATTATACAATTCATATTTTTATTTTTATTTCAAAACCTATGATTTATTTTTTAGATCTCAATTACTATTTTTCTAAAAATAATATTTTAATACATTATTAATTTATAATTTTAAAATTAATTTTTATGAAAATTTAAAATTTCAATCAACTAATATTTATTTCAAATTTATAATAATTATTTCTTAATTGTATAATTACTTCCATTTTATTTTTGGTCATAAATGAAAAATTTTCTAGGAAAAAGTCATTAGCATGGTGAAAACAAATATTGTAATAAATTAGTAACCTAATAGGTAAAGGGGAATTTTTTTAAAAAAAGCATGTTTTAATTGAGTGTATTTTTATGTCCTGGCCTTATATAGTCTTACATTTTCTATTCAAAATATTTTGTTCGTTTTTTATTTAGAGTGACTATCAATTATTTAAGTGTCATGGGTATTTAAAAAAATGACACTTCTCTTCACTTATAAAAGGGTCTCTCGTCTGTTCAATTCACCTCTCACAAAACCCATTAGTTTATCCAAAACTCTACTTAATCCTATCCTAAACACTCCTATATAACATAATAATGTTTTTCTAATAAAAATACCAATAATCGGAGCATTAATTCCCTTTATAAATGAGATGTTCTAAGTAGGGAGGTATTGGTTTCTTACTATTTATTCCTCTTTTCTATTTACATATGGGATTCTATTATTTATCAAATTTATTTTAACCATATCGAAATTATAAAAAAAAAATTCTTAAAATATTGTTATGTTATTATAAAATGTTACAATCTTTAACCACCCTTCACTTTTCCCATTATAAATTCCAAAACCACATTTGTGTGTCCATGGATGACTGGCTCCATAAAATTTCATGTTTCATTTTCTTTAACCACCTTACAAGGTTCTTCTTAATGTTGAATTGAATAAATAATAATGATTTTTATAAAATATTTCTCCCATTTTATACTAAATGAAATAACCAAAGATACATACAGGTGGACCGGTACCTCCTTTGGATGATTGATTTCAATTTTTCTTTTTTATCTCCACCTTATATTTATGGAATCTAAAATTGGTTTAATGGATAAATATTATTATTATTATATCATTATGTTTTTTATAACAAAAATTAGATCCTTTTAATGATATTATCAATAAGGTATTATCATTAATTCAATCTTTTAAAACAAGTGTACTAAGTGGAAAATATTTAATTATAAATATGTAATATTTTAATATCTACAAATTATTCTTCTAAATCCTTTAGGATTTGGATATAACATACTAATTAACCCTAAATTACTTTAGTATTCAAATTTTGTAACTATTTTAAAACTAAATCGCCACATAATCATCAATAATCATGGTATGTTCCTATTTAGGCTGGTTTGACCACCTACTTGAATAATGCTATGAAATTATATCATGGGTGATTATGAAAACATAATTAATGGTATAACATGATAAATTAATTTAAATTATTATTATCTTTCTGCAAAAATATACATCAGTATATTTCTCATTAATTAATATAAACCCTTTCGTAGGTAAAAAACACTGAAAAATGTTCATTATTGATTTCATCTTCTCTGATAAATACCAATGTACTTGTGAAATGAATTTTAAAATTAATAATTATTTATAATTCAATAATTATAGTAACATTAATTAAATATTAGTTATGAAATTTTTTATAAGAAGGATTAACAACACTGATATTATGAAACTAGTTCAAAACGATCATGATTACCCACATCTGATATCGAAAATAGGAAACAACTAGATAATATAAATGTAGATAATAATTATAAATAAATTTTATAAAAGTTTATTTGTATGTAAATTGTAATAAAATTGGTTATTATGATATTTATGTTTTTTATATGGGATCTTAGAGTGAATTCTATAAAGTAGAGAAATAAGGTTTGGGTTCTTGGTTTGAAAATTAATTAAATTAGACTTATTTCTTAATGTTTACTGTGATACCTTTGATATAGTTTTATTTATTTCAAATTAATTTATTCAAACATATTCATGGGGTATTAAGATCCATGTCATTCAAAAAAATTAATTTTACATTAATTCAAAAGATATCTAACTTGCAAGTGGTTTTGATCAAAATGTTACTTGAAACAGAAGGGTTTATTTTAAAATATTAATTTCAAATTTAGATTATTTTCATAAGGTATCCAATATAGTTAATTTACATTTTTCATAAACCCTGTCATTATTTCATTTTTATATTCATGAATTTTTATATGTTCTCCATATATTTCATTTCTTCTGGACTGATATTTTATGCAAATTGTTTCTTGTAAGTGAAAGCAACCTCATTTCATATTCACATTTAGTATCTTTAATTTTTATATATCCATATACATTAAATGAATTTTTTATCTATCATTATAAATTCATAAATAATTTATTTAGTTTTTTTCTACTACTTTACCTTCATTTAAATGTTATAATGAAATTTTTTTTAGTTTTTTTGTTGGTCATTTTCATCAAAATGTGAAAAATATATTTTCCATGTTTACATATGAATTCATAATTTCAACTCCATTTCCATTTTATATGATAATTTATCACTATTATTTAATGGGTTATAAAGGAAATTATTTTTCACCCATATTAATAAAATATATCTCTTAAAATTATTTCAAAATATCAATTATATTTCTTATTTCCAGATCAGTTTTCCTAAAGCACTTAAAATTGTTTATTATCTTAATAATTTTAATTTGATATATTTTACACTTGAAAAAGATATTATAAAAAATTACCAATAAATGTTTTTCTTTATTTGGATTATTTAAGGAAAATTTGTTTTTGAGAAATGATTTGTCAAAGATTTTTTATTGCCAACACATTTTTGATGTATAACCATAATTTTTTTCCTAATTAATTCTTCTATGAATTCACTATTTTTGATTCCTTTTAATTAAAATGATTAGATAAATCAATAAATTGGGGAAATTATTATCTTAACTGTATATTCTGTATCTGTATGGTGCAAATAATATATTCTTCATTATATTGATTTAATTATATTTACTTATAATTTTACTTGATTTTATTGAGTACAAAGTTATTTTATATGGGATTATCATTTTATGATTATTTGTGGAATTATTAATGATTTCCTTATGATAATAATTATAAAACCTATTTTATTATAATGTATTATTTATGATATATTGAATGAAACCCATTTTATTTCCATGTTTTCTCTATGATGTGATTAGTGAATGATATTCTAGTTGCACTCATAAGTATGCATGATGATGGGTTGGGTCCTCTATTTTCATCCATTTCATTCATTAAAATTATATATCACATGATATAATAATCTAATGATTCCATTTTAGATTCCCATAAGCATGAAAACTGATGGTGTGGCATAAAAACTAATTCTCCTTATACTGATTTTGGTTCCGAAATCAAATTATGTTTCATAGTATTATGTTTATTCTCATGGACGTGTTAGAATTTCATGGTTCATGTTTATTGCCTCATGTTTTCTCACTCTTTTGAATCGGGTATTGTTTTCTGAAAAGTAATATTCCATGATTTATGATCTATTATTTTTTTGGTTATGCATTTTTTTGTATCTTGATTATACTCTTAAGTTCATATAATGTTCAGTTATGAAATTCAACTATTATTTCTTATGTTTACCTTCACTGAGCATTTTATCTCACCCCTTTCTAATGGTTTTAAATATTATTATAATTTATCGTATTTTTATGAGGTATTATATTGGGGATTGGTTATTTAGAAATTTTTACATGGTTGGTAAATTGATTTTCCTATGTAACTAGTCGTCACGACACTAAACCAATAGGTCCTTAGTTGTGAGATTATTTATGAGATATATTAAATTTACTATGGAATGAAAATAATACTTATATCATGCATAGACAAAGAAATTATATATACTTATGAAAAAATAAAAAATTTCTCCTTAGAAACTTCTATCATATGTATTTTTTTATGTAACCATACCTGAATCTCAACTTATTTTCACAACATATTAAAAAAACATTTCTCCATGGTAAGTGATTTAAAAGGATCTATAGAAGAGAAAACATCCATGAAATATCACAAAAGAAGGGGAGTGAGACTAAAACATGTGATTGTCTAAAATATTATTGTTCTTGTGCTTCATAGAAAAACAAAATATTGAAGAACTAGTTGAGCATGTGCTTGAGGTAAGATAATCAGTTCAAATGTAATGAGTTGACATCCTAACTAATGGAAACTACCTAGAAAATCAATTAAAAATTACAGAGAATTTCATTTCATCAAGGCCTTAGTTGTAACATCTAGAAAACTTTTCTTATTAAACATGTATTTATTCTTTCTACTTCTATGTAAACTATCATATGGTGAATATGTAAACCATCTATGGGTTATTCATTAAATACATTATTTCATTCCCCAAATTTGAAATTTTATGGAACCCAAAAACATCAACATTGAGAATAACGTAATAAATATTTAAAATATTTCAGGGAGTTAGATATTTTAGTGCATAACAATGACCAAAAATTCATATTACAAAGTAGGTGAAAGAAATATTAAACTATGATAACAATTAATGGGTGACCAATCAATAAAATAATGAAGAGTGGAACCTCATTCACAACCTCAAATATGTACAACTAAAAAATTCATCTATTTGTCTCCCTTAAATGATTTTGATTAAAGATAACATGATATAGTTTATCTACTATGTAGAGTGGTGGTTTCTTAACGACATTGAAACTACCTCCTTGAGAAGAATATTGTGGTACCCTATGCAATGGATTCATTGAGTTTGGTGGATTAGAAGACATCAATGGGAAAAGATAAATTTTTTGTTATTATTATGGTGGTAGATAGTATATATCTAACCTATTTTAAGTGTATATGAATCAATAACAAAATCTGATTTCCTAAATTAATTATATAAAAATTCCATTGTGATATTATATTAGATACACATATTCTTATTGGATAATAAAACAAATCTCATTCATAAAATATTTTTCTAGATTCATAGATAACACCCCCTTATCCATGTTTTAGGGATTAAAAAATAATGAAGAGGCACACCTTAGGTAATGAAAACTTCTTTGGTAATCTAGGCCTCAATCCCAAGCTAAATCCCCATCCATATTTCTTATTGGGGATTTGATATTTACCTTTCATTTGGTTGAATTACCTTATAAAAAAGTGAATAAAATTATTATAATCTGAAACATCATGATGTTTTATCCCACCTTGTGTGGATGTATGGTACTCAATTATTATAGAGGGAAATACCTTATGCTATGTTAGACCATCCATTAATATAGATGAGGTTTTGAAATCATATTATAACATATTATTTGTTGAAAAAATGACCCTAATAGTTCATGGAGAATCCAAATGAAAATCCATTGAGTCTCCCATTTATAGGATGGAAATGGTAAAGACTTGGTTGGAATATCTAAGCATGGTTGAGGGGGTGTAGGTAGTGGATTCACCCGATGCATCCAAAAACTAGAGAAATGACTTATTTTTATATTTTTTTAATATATAAATAGGTTATTTTTAAAATTACATCCATATTTCTATAATATAACCTATATAAGTTACAAGGCTCATAGAGTTATAAAAAGGGGTGGCAAAATCATGGAAGCAACCATTGCAAATTTCTCATCATTCCTCATTGGGTTTATTAGTTTAAATGGAGACTTGATGGAATATAAGTCTTCCCCAATGAAAATATATATCAATTAATCATATTATATATTGGGTCTAGTGGAATGCTTATTAAATAGGGATAGGGAAACCATACAAAACATTAAATATTAGTTTAGGAGGTTTTTCACAGTTGGTGAACTATTTGCAAAACCTTGTGGAAAAATTGTGCGACATGTGTGCCCTTAAAACTTTCTAACCACATAGATGGAATATAGTTTGAAAATAATTTGGAAAAACCATTTAGATTATTATGTTTCAAAAAAAATGATAAATTGATGGATTTTCCCCATTAAGATTTTAATCCCTAGCCTCCCTTTTTACTCCCTCTGGCCTGATGAACCAGGGGTACCCCCACCCCCCTTAATTTCATCGACTCCCTCTTGGATGTGGGGAATGTTTTTCAAAATTTCATTAGTGATTGAGGTGAGTATCCCCTTCAATCTTCATTATTTTTCCTTATACTTTTTACCAACTTATTCCAAGTAATTTGGGTTAGGGTTCTTGAGATTATTCCATCAGATCACAGTGGAATAATCCCATAACATTGGGCCTTTTTCTAGGAGTGGATAAAGGACAACCTGAAATTATTTCAACATGTCATTGCACACCATTTTGACAAATTTATTTTTCTTGGAGAATTTTTCTAAGGATTCTAGTTAAATTTAAAAAACCATTAAATAATTTATGAATGTTATGAATTTTTCTTGAGATAGTGTTGATAGAATGTTTTCAACCTTCTAGGGGTGGTTAGTAGAGGATTCATTATGAAGAGATGGCCTGGTAGGAATTTACAAAGTTATACCAATTTGAATAAAATTTAATAAATAATTGACCATTTTATGGTAAATTGAATTAGGTATTATACCTGGATATGGGTTCTCAGGATATTGGTACATGCATGGGAGATAGTCAGTTGTACTTAGATGAGAATGGGTGGGAGATAAAGAGCTTGAAAATGTATTGAATGAGGTATGTGGTAACTCTGAATTTCCCTATAGTTTATGTATTTAATTTATATAGCATGTTATATATGACTTTACCACATTGTGTGACTGAGTTTTAGAAAATAAAACACATTAAATTAAAATTAAATTATTATGGAAGAATTAGTGTTCCAAGGGGCCCCACATACCATTGAGTTTTGGCATGATTCCTCATTCACTTATTATTGAGGCCCTATTGAAAAATGTTTTCCTCGTGATATAGTATCCAGGAAGGGTATAAATGAAATGTAACTGATTGAACATTTCATGCCTATTATAAGTTCCCTTAGACACCTCATTAAAGAATAAAGTGTTGGACTAGGATGATTAGACTAATTAGGCCCTAGTAGAACTATAAGATACCTTATGTCCTTAAGGATAGTTCATATGATCATTGGGTGATTTTCCCTCCCCCACAGATATGTCAATACTCAATTTGGTATACCCGAGGTTGTTTTAGGAGAAGTGGGGTTAGTGGAAAGACCTAAAATGTCATCATATATGATATGGTATTATTCCATATTCATATATTAGTACAAGGTGGGATTACCCTATAAGGCCAATATGGAAACAATGATATCATGCTATTTTCAAGGGATTTCATTCCATCTGAGTGATGAGATTTTCTAGAGATATGAGATTGATATAAGGGAAACCATGTAGGTTTATCATACTATAGTGTAGTCTAGGGAAACCTATAGGGTGCCTCTTATTAGGTATCCCAAGAGAAAGTTAGTATGGTAATGGGTAGTGATGATTTTTGGTGTCACCATAAAACTAAAACCAATGATGTGTTCCTGATATAGTTACTTTGGTGAGGATATGATAGAAACATGGGAATCTAACCTAGTTATGTGTGGTGAGTTGTACTGATATAAAATAGTTATTACCTTATATGAGATTTCATAGGGTGTATTTTATCCCCCCTTACCATGTTATTTAGTAAAATATTTTTCTCGATTGATATAGGTCCCAAAATGTATAATTTGTGTCACACCCAATTTTTCACGTCTTTATTTTGATCCGTTTAGTTGGAAATCACAATCATTTTTTGGTTGTTGGGTGAAATTAATGTTGAGTTTTGAAGTTCCATCTTTGTCTAATTACCCTACTTTGGGTGCCCCATTTCTTGTTTGGGAGTTTTTGGAGAAAAAGTGGTTACTTCATGACTTGGACCAAACCATGAGCCCATTTCTAGATTTAAAAAACAAATTAACAACTCCTATGTTATTAAACATTTTTCACCCATTACACTTATTACTCTTCCTCCCCTAACGTATTCAAACCACTTTATCCTTCTGGACCCCTAAAGAACTCATAAGCATGGTGATTTTGTGTTACTTATTTAGGTATTGGGCCAGCCCGTGGGCCCATTTCATGTTTAAAAAAAATAAATAGTTTCTTTTATATCTTATGGATTTTTTAATAATTTTCAATGATTCCACCTCCCATTCAAATCCAATATCCCTAACCTCACCTTCATTATCGATGTTTTCTCTTTGGAGCTCATTTGAATCTCATATTTGGTATAAGGTTCTCATAGTTCCTCAAATCTTCAAGATTTGAGAAGGTAAATTGTTTCATTCATAAATCATTAAATTCATACTAATTTACAACCAGATTTATTTTACCTGGTTTTTCTCGACCCAATTCGACCCTCCACTATGTTTCAATCCATTATTTTTCCTCTAAGAGTGTGGATATATGGGAAGACGAAGAGTTTTCTAGTTTCCATTGTTATATTCCTTCTCTTTTGTCCTCCCTCTTCCTCCTATTTCAATTATTTCATGATTTTTTCTTCTCCTCTGGTCATGAACAACCTAGGGTTATGTTTTTTAATGATTCTTTATGGGTTTTATTTTCATTTATGAATGTTCTTCATAGTTTTAGTGTTTATAAAAATGTGGTGGGTGATTTCGGTTGTGTGTTTCCATTCCGCCAAGGATTTGAGGTAGGTTTACCATTTCAATTGACCTTTTTTATTTAAGATACATCTATTTAATTATATTTTAATCTTACTCATACTCTGAAAATTTTAATTTATGATATGGATAATTTTTTTGGGGTTCCATGTAGCAGTTAACACCTTTTTTGGTAAAGTGGTGTAGTTTTGATAAAATGGTGCAAACTGCATGTTGGTTCAAATGATTTCTAAGATTACACACCTGGTTTGTGTTATTTTGAACATGGTTTAGTAGATTTAAAAAATTAAGGGAATTCCATTGATGTTTTATTGCTTTTTGAGTGCTTAAAATGAATTATTTTGTTGAAAAAATGCATGCCCTCTGTTAGGTAAGTTTCTTAGTTGGAATTTATGTTTAAAATGTTGTTTCAAATGATATGTATGGATTTACAATCATATTGGAAGTGGTAAAATAAATTTAATTTTGTTCCTTATCTATATTTCAACAAGTTTATTCTTTTTATAAATATGTTTTATTGGTTTTAATGTATTTTCAAATGTGTTGCTGATGGAAGGCCAGTTTGGAACTTTTATAAAAATGATTATGTAATGGACAAAAAATATGAATATTTTCAAGGTTTTTACCAATTTTTTTAATCTTCAAATGGTGGGTTCTCACATCCTTATTAAATTTTGTATTTTTGGATTTTAAAAATGTTGATTTGGTAAAAAATTAATGGCATGTTTGGCCTTTCCTAAAAATGAAGAACAAGTGTTTTATATGTATATACCATGTTTCGTCAATTGGGATTTTCTTATAGTCTATGAAATTATTTTATTAAATGTTGTAAGGGATTAAAAATATTTTTAGATATTATTTTTTGTGCATTTATCCTTAAAAGAGTGTTTTTGAATGAGTTTTATGTGCAAATCCTCATTACACTCTTTGAAATTGTTATATGAAACTTTTAAGTGGTTTATTGATTTATGAAAGAAATTTTAAGAATATTTCTGGGATCTCTGTGTGTTTATGGTTTGGGAATTGAATTTCCATTTAGAAAGTGTGTTTGATAATACGTTTATCTTGACTGAGCACTAAAGAGAATCTAGGGTATCTAGGTGGACAGACATGTACTAGTATGCTAGTGATCCTGTTGGGTTTGACCCCTGTTTCGTGTAGAATGTTTGACGATGAGAAAACTAATTGAACTATGATGATGATGTTTTTGGAGTAAAAATAGGTTATGGGAATGTTCCCTACTAGTGTATCATTTCCACGAGAAGAGATGTTTATTATTTTTACCTTCCCTGAGATACGAGGTACTTGGGGCTCACAACTAACTAGTTCCTAGGGGTGTTCCTATAACTTGTGCTCATTGGATATTTTGTACTCACCATTTTCATACAATGTGTTTGGTTGGTAAATTCAGAAGTGTGTGTGATTTATTTCAAATTATACATTCTTTAAAGTATCCCACTTGAAAACTATATTCATTTTGAAGTTTCACCTCTTTGAAAATTGTTTCTAGAATTCTTGTCTATAAAACATGCATGTTTTTGTCTGGTAATTTTTTTATAGCATGGGGCCTCATTTGGAAAACATACCTTTTTATATTTTATTGAAAAATTGAAATCGATGTTTTTTAATTTAATGTAATTCCATTGGGAATAGAATATCTGGTTAACCTACTGAGTTTTAATACACACACCTATAGTCTTCTTCTGCTTTTCACCCTTGTGTTGGTTTTAGCATGAGTTCGATCACCTAGGGTGAAATGTGATCATTGTATTTGAGAGTGACTATTGGGGTCACATAGATTTACTTGGTTATCATGTTTTTTTAGTTGAGTTGTTTGTTTAGTTGTACTTTCAGTTTCTTGTACAAATAATGTTCAGTTCAATTTCTATATAAATGTATTTTGAACTATCCATTTTTTCTGTTGTTTGTTTGATTGTTTATATTTGGGAGAAATCATTCCCTTCTGTAAAAAATTGATTCCCTCATTTCTTGTTTCCATCTCAAGATGATCGAGAATGCCTCTCGGAAATTGTCACAGGCTATCCCGGGGGACTGGTTCAGGGTCGTCTCGGGACAGTTTGTGAAAAAATTGTATCAGAGGAGGTCGAATATTACCAGACCTTGCTTTTTAGATCACCCTTGTTATTTAGGGGGTGTCAAGGTAGATTTAGTAGGATTTTTTGAACTTGAGGGGTAATTTCAAGAATAGTGTTGCAAACACTTGCATGTTCTGATCCTCAGGTTTCCACGAGAAGTCTAGTTTTATTACTATCATTTTTTCTTGTTGATTGTTTGGTGTTGAGATATGACAAGGGGAGACTGACTAATGGCTTTTGTGAGCTCACAAGGCCTGGAAAGTCATGTGATTCAAGGGAATGGTCCCATTAAATCTCTATGTGATGGTGTTGTGTTTGATATATGGCTTCCAACCATATGGTCAAGTCACCCACCGACACTTTTTTCCTTTTGTGGGTCTCTTGGACCTTTCTTAAATTCTGAAATTTTGTTTTAAAAATCCTTGTGTGAGAATTGTGGAAATGGGTTTTGAACGAAGGATTGGATTTTGAAAAGTGAAAAAATTGGTTTTCAAAAATTTAATATAATAATGGTTTTTGGAAAGGTTATGTTTTTGTGAATAAAATTTTCGGAGGTAGTGGAAATGATTTAATAGGATTGGATTTTTTTTAATCTAAACTTGTGGTTTGTTTAAATAAAATGGTTTGAAAGTGTGAATCATTTTAAGGCGATTCAGAATATTTTTTTTAAATGGGGTGTTTTCGGATGTTGAAAAGTCTTTGAATATGGTAAATTGGTTTTGGAAATTGTTTTTGAGTAGTTGGTGATTTCATAGAAATGGTATCAGTCTCAATGGCCATTGGATTATAAAAATATACCTTGCTGAATTTTAGAAAATGGGAAGGGTTGTTTTGAGAATCTTGGTTGTTTTGAAAATTATTAGAAATGAAAAGGGGTAGGTTTTTAAGAAAATGGTTTTTGATGAAGTGTGGTTTGTTTTGTGAAATCTTAAAAGGGTTTTTTTACATGTTGGTTGGTGTTCCTTTTAAAGGTACATGATTTTTGAATGATGTTGTTTGGTTTTAGCCTTTTGTTTTTAATGTGTGCTCACATGCATGGTTTTGTTGATATCTGGAAGGATGGCCTATATGGCTTTGTGGTTGGGTGCCTGGGGTGGCATGGAAATTTTCATGGAAGTGATACTTGATGAAACACCATTGGTGAATGTGGAAACCCACCTAGTTAGTTTGTTTTTCAAATGTATTTTGAGCTGAAAAATTGGTGCATTTTTTATAAACCGTTATTTATGTGGCTAGTTTTTTCTATGTCTTAGAATAGTTATTTCTAGTATGCTTCCTTGTGATCAGGAATTTATACTATTTTTTTTTTCTTAATATGAGATCTTGTCGGTGGCTCGGTTTTGGATTATTGTTCAGTGTGTTTCTAAAGATGTGTTGAATGTTGTGATGTGTCCATGGATAGTTCTCCGTTGGAAATATTTCCTATTGATCAACCTAAAGATTCATTTCAAATATTGAATACACCTATTTAGATGATTCCTCTGCCTGTTTTTTGCAATAGATAGATTTTTTGGATTGATTTAAAGTGATTCTAGGTCATGATAATTCTTTGGATATAGCAGTTTGATGGGTGATGTTGATGTGCTTCATCATATTCATTGTCAATTCTACTACTTGGTCAGAGTGAGAGAGAATGGTGTTATTTATCTATGAGTTCTTGTTTAGAGTAAGTTGTGTTGTTGCACAAGTGAGATGTTTGGGTTGTTGTGATCCTTAGCACCTGAATGTGGTGCTGTTGATGATTCAAGCATCAAGGATCAAACCATTGGCCTTAGAGTGCATCCTTTCAAGTAGTTAGGAAATTGCCAGAGGTGCTGGGAGCTTGGCTAGGCTTCTACCTCCATCATTGTGGTAAGGTATTTTATATGTCTATATTGTGGTTCCTCATCATTATTAATTTCCTCTTTTCACAACGAGCATGGTGAATTTACACCTCATATAGTGTCTATGGTTATTCCTTCTTAGATGCGGGTTTCCGATCAATGTCCCTATGTGGATTGCCAATTTTAATCAGGTGTGGTCTTGGTATTACCTATTCATAGATGGAGGATTTTTGGTGGTTTCTATATTTTTTTATTGGTTCCAGTAGCCAAATGATTGGGTCCCCTTCCCTCCCCGCCCTGAGTGTCGGTGGTTTTGAGCCCTGCCAAAAGTGTCGGCCCAGTTCTTGTACCCTCCACTCGTGAGTGGGTGGTTTAAATGTTCATGTTATACCCCTATAAACATGGGTTGGTAGGTTTTTTTTGGGATGTTTTGGTGTGATTGTGTAAGTGAGTCCCAATACTAGTTAATGTGGAATTATTTTTTGTTCATTTATTGTTTGGTTCTAATAGTGGAGAGATCCACCACTGGTCTCATTGATTTTTCCTACTAAGAACATGTATAGTGAAAGTTTTTTAATAATTGGGGTGATTAAATTCCATACTCCCCTAAAATATTTTGTTTTCGTGAGTTATCTGTGGTTTCGGTGATTTTTGGGTTCATTGGGAAAAGGCCCAACAATTGGGTTCTTGGTTCGGTTGTGGAGTTAGTGACTCGATCTTTCAGTTGATTCACAAGAAGTGGTTGAGAGTTGGTATTTTGGTTGTGGTAAGAGGATTAAGTTCCATTAATAGTGGAAGGAGGGTCATTGGATTTAGAAGCTGGACCATATTGATAATTAATCCTTTGGTTTTTATCAATCAATTGGAATGTGTTGTGGATTTCCGAGGGTGGAAAACATTAATGGTGAGGAGAATTATAATACTCGGTTTTTCATGTCTTTGTTTTGATCCAGTTTGTTGGAAATATTGATAATTATCTTGGGTAATTTGTGAGATTAATGTTGAGTTTTGAATTTTTATCAATGTATAATCACCCTAATTTGGGTTCCCCATTACTTGATTGGGATTTTTTGACAAAGGGTTCTTACTTCATAATTTGGGCCAAACCATGAGCCCATTTCCAGATTTAAAAACAATTTTTTATTTTTTTAATAACTCCTTTTTCATTGATAATTTTTTATACATTCTACTTTATACTCTTCCCCCCAAAACATATTCAAACCACCATATCCTTTTAGACCCCTTAATAATTCCTAAGCATGGTTAATTTGGGTAACTTATTTAGGTATTGGGCCAGCTCGTGGGCCCATTTCCAGTTTTAAAAAAATTAATTTTTTATTTTATATCATATTCATTATTTAATAATATTTCTTGATTATTCATCCCACTCGAATAAAATATCCCAACACCCACACACATTATATATTTTTTTCTCTTTGGAGCTCATTGGCATCGCATATTAGGGAGAAAGTTCTCAGGGTTCCTCGAATCATCCAGATTTGAGAAGGAAAATTGTTTTATCCAAAAATCATTTATTTATTACTATATTTCCCCCCAAGTTTTTTTCTCTTGTTCTTATATAACTAAGGATACCCTCTACTGAGTTTGAATCCATTACCTCTCCTCTAATAGTGTGGATCTAAGGGAAGACAAGGAGATTTCTAGTTTCTTAGGTGAGATTCCTTCTCCTTTGTCCTCCCTCTTCCTCCTCTTTCCATTATTTCAAGGTTATTTATTCTCCGATGGTAATGAAAGACCAAGGGTTATGTTTTTTCATTATTTTTTATGGGTTTCATATTCAGTTAGGTATGTTCTTTATATTTTCATGGTTTATAAACCCGTAGTGGGTGATTTCCGTTGTAATTTTCCATTCCGCCATGGATTTGAGGTAGGTTTCCCATTACACCTGTCCTTTTTATTTAAGATACATCTATTTAATTGTCTTTTAATCTTCCTCATACTCTGAAAATTGTAATTTATGCTTTGGATAATTTTTTTGGGTGTGATATGTAGCGGTTATGACCTTGTTTTTTGTAAAGTGGTGTAGTTTTGTTAAAATGGTGCACACTGCTTGTTTGTTCAAATGATTTCTTAGCTTCCACACTTGATATATGGTATTTTAAAAATGGTTCAGTATCTTGAATAAATTTATGGTCTTCCATTAATTTCTTATTCCTTGTAGAGTTATTAAAATGAATTTCATTGTTAAAAAAGATGCATTTCATGTGTTCGGTAAGTTTCCCAGTAGGATTTTATGTGTTGAGTGTGGTTAAAAATGATTGGTTTGGATTTATAATCATATTGGAAGAGGGAAAAAAATTGGGTTAAATATGTGGATTAAAAGTAGTTTTTGGTTTTAGAAAGAAGGTGTATTGGTTTTAAGGTATTTTGATATGTGTTTCTAATCGAAGGCCCATTTGGAACTTTTATAAAAAGAGTTGTGTAATGGACTAGATATCTGATTATTTTCAAAGTGGTTACCAATGTTTCGAATCTTAAAATGGTTTTTTCTCACATCCTTATTAAATGTGGTATTTTTTTCTTTGAAAAATTTTGGTTTGGTAAAAATGTTTAAAGGCCCGTTTGGCCTTTAAAAAAAATGAAGAATGAGTGTTTTACATGTATATACTATGATCCGTCAATTGCGATTTTTTAAGGGTCTGTGAAATTATTTTATTAAATTCTTTTTGGGCATCCAAATATGGTTGGTTATGGTTTTGTTGTGCATTTATCCTTAAAAGAGTGTTTTTATTGAGTTTTTTGGGCAAAGCCTCATTACACTCTTTGAAATTGTTTTATGAACCTTTTAAGTGCATTATTGATTTTTGAAATAAATGTGAAGCATGTTTGTGGTTTTTTTTTGTGTTTTTATGGTTTTTGGAATTTAATTTTCATGTGTAAGTGTATTTCATAATATGTGTAACTTTATTGAGAACTAAATGTAATCTCGGGTATCTAGGTGGGAAGGCGTGTTCTAGAATGCTAGTGATCTCGTGGGGTTTGGCCCATGTTTCATGTAGAATGTTTTAAGATGACAACACTAACTAAACTATGATGATGATGTTTTTGGAGGACCACAAGGTTATGGGTATTCTCCCTACTAGTGGCCCATGTGCCCGAGAAAGAATATTTATTATGGTAAAATTCACCCAGATATGAGGTACATGGGGCTCACAACTAACTAGTGTCTAGGGGTGTTCCTGTGACTTGGGCTCATTAGCTATTCTCTACTCACCGTCTATATACAGTGTGTTAGGTTTGTAAATTCAGAAGCATTTGTGGTATATTTAAAATTGTACATTTTTTAAAGTATCCCTCTTGAAAACTATTTTCATTTTGAAGTTCCACCTCTTTGTAAATTGTTACTAGCATTCTTGTTTATAAAATATGCAAGTTTTTTTCATGTAATTTTTTTATATAGAGGGACCTCATTTGAAAAACATACCTTTATATCATTTATTTAAAACATAAAATTGATTTTATTTTATTTTAATGGATATTCATAGAGAATATAATATCGGGCTAACCTTCTGAGTTTTTATACTCACACCTACAGTCTTCTTCTATTTTTATCCCTTTTTCATGTTTCAGCAAGAGTTCAATTGCTTTGGGTGATGTGTGATCATTGGTTGGAGAGTGACCAGTGGGGTCACATGAAAGTTTTCGGTTATCTATTTTGGTCTGTTGAGTTTTTGGTTTAGTTTTACTTTCAGTTTCTTTCACAAATAAAGTTGAGTTCAATTTTTATATAAATGTATTTTGTACTTTCAATTTATTTCTGCTATTTGTTTGATTGTTTATATTTTGGAAAAATAATTCCCTTATGTACTCTATTGATTCCCTTGGTGCTTCTCTCCATCCCGGGAGGATCAAGAACGCCTCATGGGACTTGTCACACACTGGCATGGGGGACTACTTTAGGGTCAACTTGGGCAGGTTCGTGACAAAATGGAATCAGAGGAGGTCAGCTCTTAGAGAATGTTTCATTTTATACAACCCTTATTACTTTGTGTATTTCAAGGTAGATTGAGTAGGATTTTTTAGACATTAATGGTAAGGGCGGGAAGATCATTGCGAACTCTTTCTCATTCTGATCCTTTGGTCTTGTTTATTTTTTTGTGTTGGGATATGACAAGGGGAGTCTGACTAATGGCCTCCATAATACCTCAAGGCCTAGAAAACCATGTGGATTTGGGGTATGGTCCTAATAAGTATCTTTGTGTTAGTGTTGTGTTTGACATATGGCCTCCAACCATATGGTCAAGTCACCCACTGACACTAGTTCCCTTATGTGGTTTTCTTGGACCTTTCATGAATTCTGAATTTTTGTTTTCAAAAACCTTATGTGGGAAATGATGAAAGGTTTTTTTAATGGAAGGATTGGATTTTGGAAAAGTGTAAAAAGATTTTTTCAAAAATTAAATATAAGAATGTATTTTTAAGGTTGTGTTTTGTGAAACAAATTTTGGGGAGGAAGTGGAAATGATTTAACGAGACTAGATTTTCCCTAATCTAAACTTTTGGTTTTTTGAAATAAAATTATTTGAATGTGTGAATTATTTTAAGATACTTCTGAATATTTGATTTAAATGGGATGTTTTTAGATGATTTAAAGTATTTGAATCTGATAAATTCTTTTTGGAAATTGGTTTTGAGTGGTTGTTGTTTTCATAGAATGGTTATTGGTCTCAATGGACATCATATTATGAAAATACACCTTAAAAAATTTTAGAAAATGGGAAGGGGTTATTTTGGAGTATCTTGGTTGTTTTGAAATTTTTTGAAAAACAAAAGGGGTAAGTTTTTATGAAAATGGTTCTTGATGAAGTGTAGATTGTTTTGTGAAATATGAAAATGGTTTTTTAAAATGGTGGTTGGTGTTCCTTTGGAAGGAACATGATTTTTGAAATGATGTTGTTTTTTTAGCCTTTGGTATTTTCATGCATGCTCACATCCATAGTTTTATTGATATTTGGAAGGATGGCCTATATGGCATGGTGGTTGGGTTCCTAGGGTGGCATAGAAATTTTCATGTGAGTGAGACTTGATGAATCACCATTGCTGAATGTGGAAACCCACAAAGTTAGTTTGTTTTTCAAAAGGGTTTTGAGATGAAAAATTGTTGAGTTTGTTTAAAACTAATGGTTATTTGGCTATTTCTTTCTATGTATTAGAAGATTTTTTTATTTACTATGATTCCTTGTGATCTGTATGTCATACACTTGTTGCATCTTGAAATGAGATCTTGTTGGTGGCTCGGTTTTGGAGTATTTTTCAATGTGTTTCTAAAGATGTGTTGGATGTTGTGATGTGGACAAGGATAGTACTATTTTGGAAATATTTCATGTGGATCAACCTAAGGATTCATTTAAAATATTAAATCCACCACTTCGGATGATTCCTCAGCTCATTTTTTTTAATAGAGATCTTTTTGGTATTTATTTAAAGTGATTCCAGGTTGTGATAATTCATTTAGACATAATAGTTTTGTTCAGTGATGTTGATTTGTTTCACCGTATTCCTTGTCCATTCTGCTCCTTTTTTAGAGTGAGAGAGAATGGTGAAATATATTTATGAGTTCTTGTTTAGATGAAGTTGTGTTTTTTAGAAATTGTGTTTTGTGGGGTGTTGTGATCCATATCACCTGACTACAGTGTAGTATATGCTTCAAGCATTAGGTATCTAGCCATAGGCCTTAGATTGAAGCTTTTCACATGTTCAGGAAATTTCTAGAGGTGTGGGGAGCTCAACTAGTCTCTTACCTCTATCATTATGGTAAAGTAGTTTCTATGTCTCCATTGTGGATCCTCATCACTATGAATGTCCTCTTGTCACAATGAGCATGGTGGACTTACCCCTCATGTAGTGTCTATGCTTATCCCTTCTCAGATGAGGGTTTCCGATCCATGTCCATGTGTGGACTCCCAATGTGAATTAGGTGTGGTCTTAGTATTACCTATTCATAGATGGAGGGTTTTCAGTGGTTCCACAATTTCTTTTGTTGTTTCAATGGACCAATGATTATTTCCCCTTCCCTCCCCTCCCCAATTGATGGGGGTTTGATTCGTGCCAAAAAATTTGGCCCTGTTCTGGTACAATCATTTCGGGAGTGGGTGGTTTAAATTTTCATGTTATAACACTATTAACTTGGGTTTGTAGGTTTTTGTGTGAGAGTTTTTGTGGACTTGTGTAAGTGAGGCCCAATTCTAGTTAAATGTTGAATTCTTGTTTGTTCGTTGCTTGTTGGGTTCTAATGGTGGAGAGACCCACCATGGGTCTTATTGATTTTTCCTCTTGAGAACTTTTCTAGTGCTAGTTGTTTCTTAATGGTGGGGATTCCATTCCACACTCCCCTGAAATCATTGGTTCTTGTGAGTTCTCATTGGTTTGGATGATTGTTAGGTTCATTGGGAAAAGGCCCAACAATTGGGTTATTGCTTTGGTTGTGGAGGTTGTGACTCGTTCTATCATTGGATTTATAGGAAGTGGTTGAGTGTTGGTGTTTTGGTTGAGGTAAGAGGATTATTCTCCATTAATGGTGGATTTTTTGTAATTGGATTCAGAGGATGGACAATATTGATAAGGAATCCTTAGGTGTTGATCGATCATCTGAAATGTGTTGTTGATTTCTGAGGGTGGAAAAGTTTAATGGTGGGGAGAATTGTCACACCTGGTTTTTCATTTCATTGTTTTGATCTGGTTTGTTGGAAATACCAATAATTTTATTGGGTCATGGGTGAGATGAATGTTTAGTTTTCGAGTTTCATCTATGTCTAATCACCTTACTTTGGGTTCCCTATTGCTTGTTTTGGATTTTCTGGAGAAGCTGAGGTTACTTCATGATTTGGGCCAAACCATGAGCCCATTTCCAGATTTAAAAAATGTTTTTTAATAACTAATTTTTTATTCAAAAAATTTCACCCATTACACTTCTTATTATTCCTACCCTGACATATTCAAACCCCCATATCCTTTTTGACACCTTAATAATTTATAAGACTGGTGAATTTGGGTTACTTATTTATGTATTAGGATATCATGTGGGCCCATTTACTATTTTAAAATAATAATTTGTTTCTTTTATATATTATTCATTGTTTAATAAATTTTTATGATTATACCTCCCACTAGAATCCAATATCCCAATCCTTGACCCCATTATCCATTTTTCCTCTTTGTATCTCATTTTCATTGCATATTAGAGAGAAAGTGATTAGGGTTCCTCAAATCATGCAGATTTGAGAAGGTAAATTGTTTCATCCATAAATCATTATTTTCATACTATTATCCCCTAAATTTTGTTTTCTATAGTTCTTCCGAACCTAAGGCGACCCTCCAATGAGTTTCACTCCATTCCCTCACATCTAAGAGTGTGTATCTAATGTAAGACGAAGAGTTTTCTAATTTCCAAGGTGATATTCATTCTCCTTTGTCCTCCCTCTTCTTTATCTTTCCATTATTTCATGGTTATTTATTATCCCATGGTCATTAAAAACATATATTTATATTGTTGTAATGATTTTTGATGTTTTATATATTCATTTAGGGACTTTCTTCATAATTGTAGTGTTTGTATACCCGCGGCGAGTAATTTCATTTGTGTGTTTCTATTCCGCCAAGGATTTGAGATAGGTTTCCAATTGAACTTGACCTTTTTATTTAATATTAATATATTTCATGATTTTCTTCATCTTCCTAATACTCTGAAAATTTTAATTTATCATTTTCATAATTTGTTTGTTGTGCCAAGCAGCGGTTAAAACCTTGCTTTTGGTAAAGTGGTGTAGTTTTGTTAAAATGGTGCACACCACATGTCTGTTTAAATGATTTCATAGCTTCTGCACCTGGTTTGTGGAATTTTGAACATGGTTCAGTATATTGAACAAATTTATGTAATTACATTGATGTTTTATTCGTTTTATAGTGCTTAAAATTAATTGTTTTATTAAAAAAATGCATGACATGTGTTCGGAAAGTTTCCTAATTGGATTTTATGTGTTGAGTGTGGTTTAAAATGATTTTTTTGGATTTATAATCCTATTAGAAGAGGTAAAAGATATTTTTTTGGATTCTTTATGGGTTTTCCAATCAGGTTTTGGTTTTTATAAAGATATTTTATTGGTTTTAAGGTATTTTGACATGTGTTGCTAATGGAAGGCAAGTTTGGTACATTTATAAAAAGGGTTCTGTAATGGAAATGAAATATAAATACTTTCAATGTGGTAACTAGTGTTTTGAATTTTAAAATGGTGGGTTTTCACATCATTATTAAATGTGGAATTCGTGGCTTTCAAAAAAAATCATTTTGGTAAAAATGATTAAAGGCCTGTTTGGCCTTTTCTAAAAATGAAAATGAGTTTTTTACATGTATATACCATGTTGCTTCAACTGGGATTGTTTTATGGTCCATGAAGTGGTTTTATTAAATGTCTATAGGGCATCAAAATATGGTTGGGTATGGTTTTGTTGTTATTTTATCCATAAAATAATTTTTTGGAATGCGTTTTATGTGCAAATCCTCATTACACTCTTTGAAATTGTTTTATGAAAAATTTAAGTGGTTTATTGATTCATGAATGAAATGTGAAGAGTGATTGTGGGATGTTTGTGTGTTTATGGTTTGGCAATTTAATTTTCATGTGGAAAGTGTATTTGATAATATGCGTTACTTGATTTATCATTAAAGGGAATCTTGGTTATCTAGGTGGGTGGACGTGTACTAGTATGTTAGTGATCTTGTGGGGTTTAGCCCCTATTTTACGAAGAAAGTTTGATGATGAAAACACTAAATAAACTATGATGATGATGTTTTTGGAGGAACACTAGGTTATGTGTATTCTCTCTACTATTTTATTTTGGACATGATAAGGGATATATATTATGGTTACCTTCACCAAGATACGAGGTACCAGGGGCACAAAACTAACTAGTGCGTAGGGGTGTTCCCGTGACTTGTGCTCATTAGCTATTTTATTCTCATCGTCAGCATATGGTGTGTTTAGTTGGTAAATTGAGCAGCGTTAGTGATTTATTTACAAGTTTACATTCATTAAACCAACCCTATTGACAACTATTTTAATTTTTATGTTGTACCTCTTTGAAAATTGTTACTAGCATTCTTGTTTATAAAACTTGCAAGTTTTTGTCTAGTTATTTTTTTATAGCATGGGACCTCATTTAGAAAACATACATTTATATATTTTATTTCAAACTTGAAATTGATTTTTCATTTATTCTAAATGATGTATGTTGGAAACATAATATCGGGCTAACCTACTTATTTTTAATACTCACTCCTATAGTCTTATTCTATTTTTAACCCTTGGGAAGGTTTCAAGTTGAGTTTGATCGCCTTGGGTAAAATTTGAACATTATGTTAGAGAGTGACTGGTGGGGTCACATGGAGTTAGTTGGTTATCAGATTTGTTCAGTTGAGTTGTTGGTTTAGTTGTACTTTCCATTTATTGTACAAATAATGTTCAGTTCAATTTTTATGTAAATGTATTTTAGACTATCCATTTATTTACACTATTTGTTTGATTGTTTATATTTGGGAGAAATCGTTCCATTGTGAACTCTATTGAGGCCCTTGGTGCTTGTCTACATCTTGGGAGGATCAGGAACGCATCTCAGGACTTATCGTAGGCTGGCCTGGGGGACCAGTTCAGGGTCGACTCGGGACGGTTCGTGACAATTTGGATTCTAGGGATTATATCTCGAAGATCTATTAATTTTTTTGATAATACAAGGTGGCATGAATTACTTCCCTAGAAGCCTTTTTTTATACTTATTGGTATTAGGAAATATGCCTCATGATTCCTAGGAATAGGTTTTTGTACATAGTTCTTCTTGGAGATATTCCTATTGATTTCTAGTTTCTAATTATTATAACTTATATTTTTGGGAGAGGTGCCAAATGATTCCTATGAATGGTCATTATACCTAATGATGTCTTGAGAGATAACTATTGATTCCAAGGATCCATACATTGTACATTATTATTTTATGAGAGGATCCTAGTGTTTTTTAAGATCTCAATATAAACCTTATGGTGATAATGTGGTATTTATAATGATTCTTTGGATCTAGTGAATGCTGTGGAGATTTTATGAGTTTCTAATTAATGCCTAATATTTCGTAGGAATCCTGGTGATTTCCATTGATATGAATAAGAAACCCAGTATATAGTGATGTCCTAACATTTTGATTAAATTACTATAATTATTTTTGGATCTGGAATTAAGGCCTCTTGTTGGAATGTCCAACAGTTCCAATGGTTGGACTTGTATTCACCTAAGGATATGAGACAAGATCAGAGATAATCTCATAGTGACTGAAGTAGGTATGATATTTGAGTACTAGTTCTTGGCTAGGACTTTATCCCCCAGGTTAGATGATGTGCTCAGAGACACCATGACATGGTCCAAAGTAGTTATACTCAATCTCAAGTTTCATATTTGAAACAAAGGATTAGAGATTTTTATTTATTTATTCTTCCATGTGAATTTATTATTTATTCTAATAGTATCACGTATATACATTTCTTTAATGGTTATGTTTGGGACTTTATTTTTGGTTCCCTTTTTGTGTTTTACAGAAACCCTACATATGAAACCATGGATTTTGGGTTCATAAGAAAAATTCATTGATTACAGGTTCATGTAGGTGAGAGACCATGAATTCATGACCAAGTGATATATGTCTAATGGATTGGAGGCTGGGATGTGGTGAGGTTAGGGGGTCCTAGTAGAGTCACATCTATATAATTATTATTTTATCTATTTTTTATGGTGATCATACTAGGGGTGATTTTTTGGTGTATAATAGAATGATCATGTGTTTCTATGACTATATACTTCTTAATTCATTTGATTTATCATTTTTTGATTTATTTATTTTGTTTACTCTGATTATTGTGGTGTTTTATGATTAGTTATCTTTATTTTGTGTTTACTCTGAAATGATTCCATTGTCTCCCAATGAGAACACCATAGACCATTTCTTCTTATCAAAATCCCCTAAACTTAAGGGAGTTGATCCTGAGTTAATGTGGTGACCATTGGTTTGGGCACCAGTCGCATGGTTGGGGTGGTGAGGTATTACAACTAAAATTTCATTTTTCAATGACTTTAGAGACATCAAATCATCTAATTTCTATGCTTTCCTATTTTTATTTTCGAACGATTCTTCTTCCTCCACCTCAGATAGAGGGATAGATATATAGTCTATTTATTATTTGGGGATATATAGTGTTTCTCCCCATTTATATATCATACTTTTATGTATATAATTAAATATAATGAAAACATATATTTTGATAACGATCATTCGATGATAAGTTATGTAGTTGGGATTATCATTCATTCATGCCTCACAAAGCCACATAATATCTAACAATTTTAGTATATTTTTTTAAGAAATGGTGATAAAATACCACATGACTTGTTTTTTTATGTAATAAAACATTATGATATTATTTCAAAAATATCATTTTTATACACTTTGTTTTTGTCTTTTTTTTTGTATTAGGATGTAAGTGTTTTTTCTATATCCCAGGAGGAGGCATGGCATGGAAAATGTTATTTTCATGGGTTAGAACCATCACTAGTGAAAGTTTGATAGAAAAGTAGTAGTTTCTATATTATCACACTTCATTTTCATTGTACATGGTGATATAAAAGATTTATTTTTGTATATTGAATAGTTTCCTCTTATATTTGTGTTATAGAAGTGAATTATTGAAGCACGCCAAGGTATATTTTTGGAGATTAGAATTATTGCTGGCATATATTGAATATTTTCTAAGTGTATCTCATGTAACTATTTTTATGGGACTTATATGTACTGAGAATATGTCAAACCCTTATATATATCAATAAATTCAATGGATCACCCATTTTCACATTTTCCATAATTGAAGAGGTTTGTGAGTTCTCATTTTCCTCAATTCCATGCATAACTCATATAAAAAATATTAATAGAAATCTCCACATATGGAAATGGATCTATCTTCCATATTTCTATACAAGAAAAATTAAATATATTTAAGAGTATATATAAAACATTTTTACATCAATACTTATTTTTGTTCTAGTTTTCCCAAAATATTGTTATATGGGGATACAAAATACATAGGGTGATATTCTGAGTCTAACATCCCATTCATTATTGAAATGTTATCCTTAAAAATGTTTGGTAGAGGAGGAGATAAATCCTCAGACACATGATATATTTTCCTCTAATGATTTATTTTTCATGTTTCCCTTCCATGAATTCTATTTATAAAATAGAATATTGAATAATTTACTCTTGGGACATTACTACCTCTTCCTACATTTGAGTAAGGATTTTTTTCTTGAGAATATATCATTGGATTCCCAACATCTATTATAGGTAACATAATTATGGTATCAAAAATTCACTTTCTTGAACTAGTGGTTATTTTTCCCCAATGGTTGCATTTCTAAGAAATTAACTTGTGCTCCAATCAAATAAACAAACTGGTGTAACCTTAATTTTGATATATTTATTGATTATGATCTTATAGGCCATGTAATATCCTCCTATTGGTAAAGATTTTCTATAGGAGTCATGGATATATCTTCCTCAGAATTAAATTCCATGGCTACATTTACCCTAAGTAGAATGAAAATGATTTCCTTTAATTTCTTCATTTTATCCTCTTTATATGTAATTAATTCATTGGTAAAGAGTTCCTTTATATCTTCAGGTGGTGTGTAGGTTATGGTTGTATCCATATCTTTTCTATTCTCCTTGTATATATATTTCTAATATGCTGGAAAATTAATATTGTGGGGATCTCATATATCATGATCATGTATCTAATGTTTGGTATACAGTCTTATTCTTATAGTTCTGTGTGAAAAAATTCTTCTATGTATTCTTCCTCTCTATCATGTTATCCTTTATCAACACCATTACCTCTATAATTTACACAGATTTTATTGATAAATTTATTTATGTGAATATGATAGAAATTACCATATCATCATCTTCATTATAGAATTATGGGGCCTCATCAACATTTTAGTAACCTTTGAGAGATAGTTCATAATCCTATACTATTTTTTTATTGGAGGACCACTTTGGTTTTTATCCCCTATGAGGCTTAGGTTTTCCATTTTTTTGCTCTCATGGTGGTAAATTTAGAGGTTGTTCATGGACTATAATTCTAACTGAATTCCCTAACACCTCAATGTAATATAGTGTTTCTAGAGGGTTTAATCCATGAATTATAAATGGGTATGACCATATGGGTATATCAATTCAAGATACAAAAATATATGAAAAAACTGATATTCCTGGAGGGGTGAACTCATATCCTATGAATAATATTACAGTAAACCTCATATTATTTTTGTTGGAGGATTTATTGGACTTATATCCCCTATGATTATTTTATTTCCCATTTATTCTCCCATTAAGATAAATTTGGAGGCTCTTCCTAGACTATAATTATGAATGTATTCTCTCATACCTCCACGAGGTGTGGTCTCGAGACAGTGTTTGAACCACAAATCAAAAATGGAGAAGAATATATTTGTACATCATTTAGAGATACCACCATTTATGAATAATTTATTTACATGGAGGGTTTTAATTATTATACTAGAAATACCTTTATACAATCTACAGTTCGAAATACTCTATTGTGGGTAAAATTCCCCAAGCCCTCTAGGATGGGGCATCCCATATGTTAGTGAAGATGTTTCTATATCCCAAATATTATTCCAATATTTTATTCAAACAAGAAAAGGGTGTATAATTTTCATTTAATTTTCATAATTATAGGTATCTTTTCTTATAGGTGACCTCATTTCTATTGAGTTTGTTCATATCACATTTTACACATATTTCACCTTTTTGATAGCTTTCTATTGGATCCTATCAATCAATCATTCCAAGTTGGTATGTCTATTACAATCTCTTGGGGCCATGAGTTTCTATTATATTACCAACTTTCATCTCAACTCCTAGGCTCGAAGCCTTATTTCAATAAATAACATTACAAATTACATTTCTATAATAATTATACTAAGAAGTTATAGTGTTAAAATGTAATGCTCCAAATTGTCCCCTGCCTATGAGGAATTGGGGGAGAGAATCCTCAAAAATGATATGGGGTATTGTGTTATAGTTATTTAGGAAATATTGATATATATTCTATAATTGATTTCAAATTTTGGGGTTTTAAGTTTTTCGAAGGGTATCCAGATTCACTTTGTGGAACTGTTCATCCCATGCCTTAAGTGAGTTGGAATGTCCTTCATAGGAAATATACTTGGATTTTAGATTATGGAATGTCACCCACATATTAAAATAAATTTGGGATATGTATTCCTTATAAAGGGTATAAAGGATCTTATACCATGTGGTAGCCATGTTCTCATACATGACTGTTATTTTTTTTCTTCACCCATCGCTTTACACATAATATTGAAACCTTCCTCGTCATTATAGAATGGTTATTCAACGTATTTTAACCAGAAATGTTATTTTTTCACCACATTATAGATTTATTTATAATTATTATAAATATATCTATAAATATAATGGCTAACATGATCTATAAGTGGAACTACGTATGATAATTCCATTAACACATCCATATATCTGGATGAGTCATTGTCAATTGATGGTGGGTTACCCAATGAAATTGATCTTGGATTTGTGAGAACATCTCAACAACAGTGGAGATTAAGCATGATTTTCAAATAGGGATTTTCTTCATGTCATGAAAATGAACTTTTATAAAGACTAATATCATGGTAATTATCTTGGTGAGGACCTGTATTATTACTTTCTTCGATGTCATTGGCATAGATAAGACCTTCATGTTAAATGAATATTTTTTCATGGGGAATGTAATGTCTCATCTTTTCCAAAAGGTACAAACCATTCATTTTATATTAAATTTTTTATTTAGACTAAACATGTTTTCTAAGGGGGCTAAGGAGGTATTGGGTGTGTCTGGGGCTCGTTTGGAGCCTAGAGCCCTAAAAATTAAAAGGAAAACTACGGTTGAATTTTTTGTAGAAATCGTGCAGCCCAACCTACATCGTTTCTCTAATTGTACACCTGCATACAGTGGGGACCAGGGGCCGCATGTTTTTTCTACAACCCTGTTTTCCTAAGAACACGGTTGTGCAGTTATTTATACATCTTATAAAGATAGTTTATGCATTCTTTTCACATGGTTATAAAATTGTGTTCCTAAGCTTGTGGGGTTCCCCATTTAAGTAGATCATGGCATAAAGTTGGAATATGGTTAGGCCAATAGTACGGCCAAATCCGGAACCCTTATTGTTTAGGATGAAATTAATTTCTTTACCCAGTTAAATGATTTTCAACTATCTCTTTCTTCTCCTCCTTCTCCAAAAGTTCTGCTCTTCTCCCATATACGAAGCTTCCCCTCCTCCCCCTTCATATGTTTTGAGGTAACTCCGCCATACAAACAATGATTTGTTCTCCTTCAGATCCATATAAAAGCTATAAGTGAGATATTAAACCTTATCCCTAATATTACATGTTCTTCGTCCCATATTTTTACTACATTTTTTGTAATATTAAATTTCCCATTTTTTTATCTTTTGATGGTTTTTGTGATTTCTTCCTAACTACCTCTAATAAAAAGCTATCGCCATATGAGGGAAGTTATATGAGGATATGATATGTGGTATTGGTTGTTTCCCCCATTTTGTTGAATCATATAATATGTGATGTTGTGCCATAGGCTAGACCATTCCAGAGTCATCCCTAATTTTTAAAATTAAATTAAAATGAATCCATTTCCTTGCCTTTTGTGACCCAAGCTAGCGATGAATCAACCCCAAGGGTTAATCACCTTGACTTGTGCCACTAAAGTGGGTGAGATGCACCTTATAGGCATATGTTCTCCATTGTTATTAAATTTCATTGCACCCCTTGAGTTTTGTTTTCAAATAATTAATTCCTTGAGCTTTTTTTTAATTTAATTCAAGGATGAACCATGAGTTTAACACCTATAGACCATTTTATATTGAAATGGTTGAATTAAATAAATTGGGTATGTGGTCAATTACTTACACCTAATGACGTAAAAGTACCATTAAATGAGATAATCCATGAACAATATAACTACTTTTACAATAATGGTTGACTAATGAAGTTGGACCTCTTAATATACATTGTATATATGTACTTTTCTTCTATAATTCTTTCACATAAGTGTCTATGGTGAAAAAAGTGGCTCCGAATTAAGAAAACATTGGACATAATCTCATGTTTTACTATTGTAATTTTTAATGCTATGTAAACACGTCGAGGGTGAAACTAGATATACCTGGGACGGGATCACCAAGAATTATTTCTTTTTTACATCCATATGAGCAACATCGGTTCCCTAGGGAGACCCATTTGAAAGGCTCAATGGCACAATGGTTTTGAAATTCCATGAGAGATAATTGGTCCACTATGTGAAATAACAGGTACATAATCAAAGATTATTACTTAAATATTTCACTCCATATCTAGAGTGAGACATTAAAAATCATAAATGGGTCACCTTGGACGAACTCCATGGCATTGATCATATGTTTTACCCCTCGAACGATACTTCGAAATTCTCATTGAAATTTCATTGATGGGATGAGGGTGAATCTCTATATTTTTTTAATAGGATTTAAATTGAATTATAAAATATTAATGAGTGTTTTTAAATAATACATGATTCCTTGGTTTTGGAAAAGTAAGGAGTATTTCTCCATTCCCAAGAATAAGCTTGGGGTAGTCCACTTTCTGGTACATTATACCTCTCACTTTACCATAACTGGTTCCATTGGTTTAGACTCACCAGTTGTGGTCAATGTAGGTAAATTAGATTGTTGTCTAAGGGGAACCCCTTCCAATGTATTTATTTATTTATTTTAGATTTTAATTTTTTACTATGAACCACTATTTATTTTATATTTCACGAGTTGATTGATTTATACTCCATTGGTGGTGGCTTACTATGATTGTATCTCTTACCCTACTCAATCTTCCTTTGGTACCTGAGTAGATTTTATGACTGAATTTATTGATAAAGTGGTGAATCCTTCTATAGATGTTTGATTTCAATCTTTGTAATGGAGTTGGGTGAAAAGGACAAATCCTAGGCTCAAGATGCTAGCTATAGAAGTATTTTCCCTTTTTATATATTTTTTTAGCATAGGGATTATGTTTGTATATCATATCCCTGGAATTTTCTTTTTCATATAGATACCTTATGATCGTTATCATATTATGTAGTATTACTATTTAGCTTATTCTTATTTTTTATTTAGCTTGATTGTTTTCTTTTAATTTTTATTTTTGTCCGTAAGTTCTTATTTCTTCTTCCACTACTTATTGTCATTTTCTATAGATGAGATCACACTTATCTATGAGGGAATAGTCTCTTTAAGAACACAACCTAGTCCCCCACTTTTAGTCTATATCATCTGGTTTATGGGGAGGTGTTCATGAGATATTTTGTCCATCATCTCAAGCCACCGCTAAGTGGAATCTGGGGTGGGATTCTACAAAGTTGTATCAGAGATTTCTTTCCCTTTTTTCTTACTAATTGGGTTTATAAAAGAGAATATGATATAGAAAATTGGTCATTATTTTTTTACTAGTAATATCTAACCATCATACATGGGAAACTCAAATTTATTGTGATGGGTAATTATTGTTATGGCTTATATTATTATAGTTTCATGGATTTCACCATTGGGTGACTCGCTTGCTTTATGCTGTTATTGAACTTGATTTTTTTAAATTGAAATTTTAGCCTTGGACCAAGGATATGAGGGAATATAAGGTTCATGAATCATGCTAGGAACTCTAGGATTAAAATTTTATTCATTATTCCATGTCATATTTACTTTCTATGTGCATTACCCATTTTGCATGTGATTTTTGTTGTAAATTTTTTTTGTTATTCCTTATAGTGCTTGTTTGTTATTTATATATATGTGTGTGTCTGTGTGTGTTGATATTCCCTTTCATGATTGAGTAAACACAATTAGCACTGAAAGATTCTTCCTTAACATGACATTTTTCCTTCATATGTTAAATTATATGCCTTAAATAGCCAATTGTGGCACGTTTCACCATGGACCATTAGTCACATAGTCTGGAACATGTTGGGGTTATGATTAACTGGACACTACTATCTAATTTTTAAGGTTTGTGGGCCCTTATACGTTGGAGATAGTGAGTCATCTAATTTATCCACCTATATAAAATTTAAATATATGAATGAATTAAAATCAACACGGTCCATAAAATGAAATGGAAACCCTTATATATGTAACATGAGAAATTAACCTGACTAGACCTTAGTATTTGGAAGTAGGTTGTGTTTCTGTAGTTCTTTCTATAACTCTTCTTACTAACTATGCCTTACTTTAGGATCAAGTATATAGGTGTGGTTAATTTCTTAAATGAAATTATATCTAACCTTTCTTAATGCTTTCCCTATCTATAAAAAATATTGTATTAGGTGTGATGTTGGAATTTCTAGAGTTATTACGCTATGAATACCTTGTTTTTGTTGAGTCAAAATTCTTTTTTTTACTTCTATTTTCCTTTTGGTTTTTGAAGTTCGCAAACTCTCTTTATATAAAATCATATTGTTACTTTTTCTGCTTAACATTTTATCATTATGATTTTTCATATGAATATGACAATAATCGTAAAGATGAATATTATAGAAATGATTCATTCCATGATTACCATAATGAATATGGATACGATATTTATCATACCCACCAAAATATTATTTTTTTATACAAACTAGAATTTTCTTTCATTGTACACACTATCTAGTATCATACCGACTTTTAATTCAGAATTACCATCACATTGAGAATCCTCAGACTCATTGAAAACATGCTTTATCATAACTATAAAATTATATCATAATAAATTGAGAACTATTAAATCAAAAATATGTAGTGTATTCTGTTATGATATGATTAATAAAATGATGTCATTGTTTCAGTTTTAAGATGAACATTTGAGTGCAAGGGGTCTAAGTCCCTCCACATTTTGAGGAGAAAATCTGCCTACTAGAGTCTAAGATGACTGTTGGGACATTTTCCTATAAATAACATGCCATTTAAATGAGGTCATTACTTTTCAAAAATTCGAGACACAGTGCGAGAGCTCGGTCAAATTACTGCTTTGTGTAAAAGACACCCAATAGTTCAAGTTGTGAACTACTCATTCTGCATACTTGTTACTTCAAAGAGTTTTTCTTTCCATAGTGCAACCCCAAACATTGGATATTATGATCGATGGATTATTTGGATAGGAAAACAGTTGTATTGATCAATTTAGATTGAGGGATTCTGAGGCTAGGAAGAAAAAGGCACCAATCACATTCTTGATCGAGGGATTGTATTGATAGAAACACAGAATCAGATAATCGTATTGAGGGTTTACCCTGGTGTGGATAAGATAGAATTTCTTGAAACTATAAAGCAAGGGGCCTCGATCCAAGGTTATTAGATACACTTCTATTTGGGTCAAATGAATTATATTCTTTTAATTTTTTACATTAGTACTACTTTTTAATAGAAAGTGAACCATTTTTTATATTCATATTTCTATTCTCATTTTAGTGATTATGATCTTTCTAATTACGATTTGAGTGATTATGACCATTTTCATTTACATAATATTATTCTGCCTGCTTTATGATAGAATCATTTTTTGTTTTACTCTCATTATAATTACCATTGTGATTAAAATTCTTTACATGATTACTCTGATTAAATTGTTTCCTTTTTGTGAATACAATTAATTTCAAATATGACTTGTTGACTACTTTTTATAATCAACTTATTATAATAATTTATCTATTGGACTTGGGGCCCTATCCAGTTATATTTTAAATAAAGAATATGTTTCTGAATATGATTAGTTTAATTATATTAAACTAAGTCTCCTTTATGTATAAATTTTTTTAAACATACAATTCACCCCCCCCCCCACATCTTGCATTGTGTCATCTAAAATTACATTTTGATGCAATAATTGGTATTAGATCATGTTTCTACTGCTCATATATTTTATTACATTACATTTTAAAGTTTGATGTATTTATTATATAAACTTTATTTATAAATTGTTCCCACACTAACTTGTAAAATAGAAAAATAAAATTTTCATTATTTTAATGATGGAAGGACTTAATGTCGATTCAATTGAAAATATCAAACCTAAAAGACCACCAATTTTTGATGGTATTGATAATGAATACTGGAGAGATATAATGAAGACCTTTGTGATTAACACTACAGTTGACAACTTTTTTATGCTGACTGGTGACTCTATAATTATTGACAAGGATGTAAGAGTTTGTACTGATCAAGAAAAGCTAGAGTATCAACTGAATTATAAGGTATGAAATAATTCACTTTATTCCATGACTATAAATATATATATCTAGATCTCATCTTCTGAATTAGCCAACTGTATTTGGAAAAATCTAGACATAACTCATTTCAGTACTTCTAATGTGTTTGAGAGTAGAAGTCATTGGCTAGGACCAGACTATTATGCTTTTTAATTCCCTGATGGAGAACATGTTATTAAGGTACAATAAAAATTTATGATAATTGTGAATATTTTACAATCCATGGGAGAAAATGACTAGATGATGAGATCCTAGATGAAAAGATCATTGAAATCATGCCAATGAATGGGAATAAAAAAGTAGTGTTATTTACTTTTCAATAAAAGTTACAAATTATACTATTGATGAGTTTTTAGGAACTCTTTTTCAATACGAGAATAGATTTAAAAGAGATGCAAAAAAGGAAAAGAAACAAAATTGAGGAGTTCTTTTAATTCTACTTCAAATCAAAATAAATCTCGGAATCTATAGAAATATTATTAGTCTAAAAAGACAAATAAAGTTGTAGTTCCATCATAGTCAAGTGAATCCGAACAATCAGAGAATTAGTTATTCAATATTTCTTGAAGGATGAACAAGATTGTTGGAAAGAAGGACTTTTAGTATAGATATAAGGAACGTAATAAGTACAAGAAAGAAAAGAAAGATTTTGAAGTTACTTGTTATGAATTTAAGAAAGCTGGACACATCATACCTGATTACCCAAAGATGAAAAGGAAAGATAGAAAAGAAGAGAATTATGAAAGGAATCATAAAATGCACCATAAGTAAATTGGAAATAATGAATTAAAGTAAAATTCCACTTGGAGTTCTAGTGGTTGATATTCTTCAGATGAATCCTCAGATAATGAAAACTCCATGAAAAATAATATTGTTCTTCTTAATAGAATACCCATTGAAAATCAATGTTTTATAGAAAATATACAAACTACTGTATCTTTGAATAATAATTCTTTTGGAGAAAATTATCCAAATGATAATGGTTATATATCTTCTTATTAGTATCATTTCTCAGTAGAAGTTAATTATTTTCCTTCATATGAAGAATTCTCTTGGTTTTCTAAACTGCTTGAAAATGAAAAATGAAAAGTTAGTGTGAAAATAGGAAAAAAATTCTAGAAAAAATATTTTGATAAAATTAGTATTATATATTTCTAATGATCTTGATAAAAAAAATTTGAATTGATTAAATTCATACAAACCTTGAGGAAGCTAATTCTTTGAAGTATAATCTTTCAAAAAAATTTGAAAAAGTAATTTCATAGAAAAATATTTTAGAAACAGAACTCAATTCTCAAAACTAATGCTAATGAGGACAAGAATTATGTTTTAAAACCAAAGTATGAAATTTTATATTTAAATTATATTTTGAAAAGAAATTCCACTAGTAAAGAAGATTTTTAAAAAATGTAAAAACAACTTTTTCCACAAGGTAATAGTTCAAGAATGGGATATACTCATTCAACCCCTTTTTTTGTAATAATTACGGTGTTCCTAAACATACCCCCTTTGTACAAAGTGCCTATGTGTTGGCCATTGGAATATAAATTATTCCTTCAATAGAATTAAATATTTTATATTCCATAATGATCACTATCCATGATAATTGTGGGTTCCTGAAATTTTTATTTCTAACATTTCAAGATCTGAAAATGTTTAGTTTCTGAAAACCTAATTGTTTTATTTTCAGAAAAAAAAGGAAGTACAAACAATATAAATATATGGTTCATTGATATTGGATGTTCCTACAATATGACTAACAACAAATACTTATTTAAAAATATTATTTAAATTAAATGTGGAGGACTTACATTTAGAGACTAGGATCAAAGAAATATTATTGGTATATGTAATATTTTTTTCTCAAAAAAGCATTGATTTCAAATGTTTTATTTGTTAAGGGTATTTAAAACAACCTTATAATCATAATTCAATTATGTGATGAAGGTTACCTTGTAAATTTTAGGAATGATAAATGTGTAACAGATAATTCCAAGGATGAATTCATTCTCTCTTCCCATTGGCCTGATATTGTTTATACACTCAACTTCGAAGACCTAGGATCCAAGCCTTACCTAGACTTAATGAAATGGAAGATCAATCATGGTTATGGAATATAAGGTTAGGACACTATAAAATGAGGAACCTATATAAATTTTCTAGGAAATTACTTTTTAAGGATTTCCTGGAACATAGATTTGATTCATCAAAAGTTTGTGACACGGGTCAAAATGGAAGGAAACATAAGTCAAGAATTAAATTAATTGTTGAAGTTTCAAATTTTGATTATTTAAAGTTAGTGAACATGGATGTTTTTGATCCTACACAAACTATATGTGTTGTAGGAATGTATTATGAATTTTTTTAGTTGATGACTACACTAGATATACATGAGTCTATTTTCTAGCAAAGACATCTGAAGCCCATTGTTATTTTAAAAAATTTGTAGAAAAAGTTAACAATAAAGAAAACCTTGAATTTATAACTATTTAAGGTGATCATGGTGGAAAATTTGTACATTATTATTTAGAAACTTTTTTTATTAAGAAAGGCATTACATATAACTTTTAGTTCATTGAACTACTCAACAAAATGGTGTTATTCCAAGAAGAAATCATATTCTTCAATAAATAACAAGAACTAGGTTGGGTGAATATTCTATTGAAAAAAAATTAAGGCTGAAGCTATGTGTACTGCTTGTTATACTATAAATCATGTTTTAATTATACCATTTCTTAACAAAAAACCTTATGAGTTATGGAAATGAAGAAAACCAAAAGTCTCATACTTCATTGTGTTTGGATGTAAAGTATTAATTTTGAATAAAAAATATAATTTACATAAATCCACACCAAAATCTAATGAAGGTATTTACTTAGGCCATTCTACTACTTCTAAGGCTTATATATTCTTCAATAAAAATTCTTATACTATTGAGATAATCATACGTGATAAATTTAATTAAATAGATCCTTTTGTTTTTAAAAAATCTCAACATACATCTTCTGATGTGTTTTCCAAAACTGATTATCAACCTTTGATAGAAGACCCATCTAATAAGGAAAATACTCAAGAAATTATTTCTAAAGTATTCACTCTAGAAAACATTCTATCTTATGTTGATGAATTGGTTTTAAAATAAAGATTCAGTTGTTTCAAAAGAATAATACAAGTGATAGTATCATTAGTGATTTAAATCAACATGTATAGACTATAATTTCTTTGAGAAATGAATTAGAACATCTAGAATTTCTTTCACAATTTGAACATAAATGTATTGATAAGGCTGTTAGTGATGAAAATTGGATTAAATCAATGAAAGATGAACTAAATGAATTCAAAAGGAATATTTTTTAGACCTTGGTTGAAATACCTAAAGTAACCTCTATAATTAGAGTAAACATTGTCTTTAGAAACAAATATGATGAAAATGGAAGAATCATTAGAAATAAAGAAATTATATTTGCTAAATGTTATAATCAATAAGAGGGAATAGATTATTAAGAAACCTATGCTCTGGTAGTTAGAATTGAATCTATTCATATTCTATTAGCCTTTACAACATTATTTAATTTCATGCATTTACAAATGAATGTGATGTGTTATTTTATTAAAAAAAATATGTTAAATATTATTTTTTTTGTTGAATAAACTCTTTTCTTAAAGACACATAACATCCTGAATACATTTTCAAACTTACCAAATCTTTATATGGCCCGAAACAAGCCCCTAGAGCCTGGTATGACATATTAATAGGATTTTTGTTACAAAATAATTATGTTAAGGTAACTGATGATCCAACTCTTTTCATAAATAAAAAAAATCATTCAAATTTATGTTGATGACATTATATTTAGATCAAATGAACAATCTTTAACAGATTCCTTGGAGAATCTTATGAAATCCTATTTTGAGATTAGTATGATGGGTGGGTTAACATTTTTTCATGGTTTTTAAATTTCTCAAAAACCAGAAGAAACATATATATCCTAACATAATTATATAAGATATGTTCTCAAAAATTATGGATATGAAAATAATAAAATTATTAGTACTCCAATCGGTACCTAAATTAATCTTAAAATTGATGAAGATGGATAACTAGTAAATCAAACAACTTTTAGAGGGATGATAATAAACCTATTATAATTAACATCTAGTTGTCTAGAATAAATGTTTTTATTATGATTATGTGAAAACTTGCAAGAAAATACAATGGAATACCATTTAAAAGCAGTGAAAAAATTAATTATTTAAAGTAAACTATAGATTTGGGACACTTTTATTCTTTTATAAATGATTTTGAATTAAAAAAAATTGAAGGCTGACTTTGGTGGTTGCAGAATGGATAAGAAAATTATATTTGGAACATTTTATTTCTTATGTTATTCTTTAGTTTTTTGGTCCTATATGAAACAACACTCAGTAGAACTCTCCACTACTAAAACCATATATGTGGTAGCTAGAAGTTGTTTTCATGTGTTGTGGATGCTACAAACATACACTAATTATGGCATGAGTTTTACTAAAACTAAAATACTATTCTATAACACTAGTGCCATTTATTTGATCAAAAACATATCACATCACTTAAGTGAAAAAAATATATATATTAGGAATCACATTCTTAGGTATCACTCACAAAAAATTAGATATCATTTTTAAAGTTATCATAACATAAGAACGACATGCTGATATCTTTAAAAAACCATTACCTTCTAAAGACACATCATGAAAATTTTCATCATCTGAAGTACTACATATGAAGAAAGTTGATTAGAAATCCTAAACATAGAAAGCCATTTATATCCCAGATAATGAAAAACAATCTAGATCTAATGGAAATCAGAATTAGAATAATGATGATGATAATAATTATATAGGAATTCATTCTATCGAGCTTCCAAATTATGGGGAAGACACTGATTTAAATAATACTATCTTGTTAAAAAATATCATTACAGTTTTCAATCCCTTATATGAATTTAAATTGACATTCTATATTTACCATGAACTAAAAGAAATAATTTTTTTGTCTAAAATTAAAACCAAACATTGGACTCAGTCATGATTCAATGGAAAAGACTGATTAAACTCGTGGTTGCTTAAAATTATTGGAAGAAAGCACCAAGGAACATAGAAAGACTTATAATAAAGGGGTTAAATGATCACATAATTCTAATGAAATTATCAACCTTCATAAATACAAAATTAAAGATATCTGAAAGCTCATGAATGAAGTCTAAGCTACATTAAACATGTTGTAAATTGATTCTACTAAAAAATTGAAAGTGTTGCTAGGCCCAGATGAAATAAAATCTTAATATTTCAAAATGATTTAAAAAAAGAAGAACGATGTTCAATCTGAGGTTGAAATTTTGATGTTTTATAAGGATGAGACTATTGAGTTGAAAAAAAATTGACCAATTAAATTTAAGTTCAACAAAAAGTCAAAATGTCCCAGGAAGAAAAACAATTTACTCTTGAAGTGAATATGAAATCCCAAGAATAAGTGATTCATACCTAGGACCAATTGTTTGTAAATCATGAATAGAATTTTTGGCCTTAACAAAAATCTCTTGATAAGCTGATGGAGGATAGGAAATATTTCATGAAAATGAAAATAGTGATATTAGACCTCATGAATAGCGACAAAGAGAAGGAAAAAGGAAAATGAATTTATTGAAGTCTTTTTGTATTGTTATTTTTGAAACATTAATGAATGACTTTGACATCTACATATCAATTGATTGAATGTTTTATATTTTTTGGATGAATGTTTTTTCAATTATTCTATATGGTCAAATTATTTATTACATTGAATTGTTTGTTACTCTAAACCTTCTTTTAGGTATAAAAATTCTTTCCCTACTCCTTTTTTAAAATCATAAATAGGGAGGATTTTTTATATAGGGAGAGAATGTATTCAGAAGGGGGATAAATTCTCATAAAATAGAGAATGGGAGAATCATAATTACGAAAGATAATATTTTTAGTAGGGGGTTATAAAATACAATCCTTATAATTTTTTTATCCTTAGGAATAGGTTAATTGTATTCAAATCATATTTAAAAGAGTTTAAAAACATAAAGGGATATATGTAAAAGTGTTCACTTGGGATTATGAAATTTATTTTCTTTTGTAATTCTATATTTTTTTTAACTTATGGTTTGTGATTTCTAAAAGGGAGGAGATTGTTGAGTCCAATGTCATATTTTTACTTTTATATTCCATTTTGTTTTTGAAATCACAAAATATCTTTCCATAAAATCATATTTTTACCATTAATTTATATTTTATCATTATGATTTTTATTACGAATATGTTAACAATCATACTCATTAATAGTATATAAATGATTCATTACATTATTATCATAATGAGGATTGATATGATATTTATTTACCCACCAAATATGATTTTTGTTACACACACTAGAAATTGTTTTCATCAAACTCATTATCCAGTATCGTACCGACTTGGAAATCACACTCAACATCTTTATGAGAATCATCAGTCTCATTCAAAACTCAATTTATCATATGAAAAGAACAGTATTGTAATAAATTCAAAACCAATAAATCAAAATTATGTCATTTATGTTATTTCAATAAGTTTTATAAAAAGATGTCATTTTTTAGTTTTAAGAAGACCATTAGAGTTCCATGTTTCTAAGTCCCTCCACATTTTTAGTAGAAAATATGACTATTGGAATCCAAGATGATCATTGGAATATTAGCCTCCAAATATCAGGTCATTTGAACAAGATCAGTACTTTTGACTAATTTGAGGCACCCTATGAAAGCTCTGTCAAATTTATACTTCATGAAAAAGACTCTGAAGAGTTCAAGTTGTGAAATGCTCATTCTACATACTTGTTACTTCCAAGAGTTTATCTTTTCTTAGTATGATACAGATCGTTGGATATTATGATCGAGGGATTCCATGGATTAAAAGATTGTGGTGATAATTGTTTACGGATTGAGGGTTTTCAAGGCTATGAAAATAGAGGCTCTAATAACCTTATCGATCTAGGGGTTTTATGGATAGCATGAAAGAGGTTGTTCATTTTATTGATGGCTTTGCCTAGTGTGGGTAAGAGAGACTTTCTTAAAAGTATAAATCATGTGACCTATATCTAAGGTTCCTGGATACCATTCCCTTTGGGTCAAAAAAATTATATTATATTACTTTTTTACATTTACGCATCTTAAAAATAGAATCTGAATAATTTTATATATTCATATTTCTATTCTCTTTTTAGTGATTATGATCTTTTTAATTATGACTCTAGTGATTACGGTCAATTCATTTACCCAATATGATTCTGTACAATTTCTAATAGAATCACTATTTTGTTTTACTCTGATTATCATTACCATTCTGATTATCATTCTTTACTTGATTAGTCTGAGTAAATCATTTCCTTATTTTGAATATGATTAATTTCCAATATGAGATGTGGAATACTTATTATAACTCACTGATTATGATACATTTTCCATCAGACCGAGAGCCCTATCTAATTATAGTATAAATACAAAAAAGGTTTTTGAATATGATTTGGTTAGTTCTATTCAACTAAGTCTCCTTTATGTATGTAAATGAATGTTTTTAAACATAAAATTCTCCCCCTCTCACCTCTTGTATTTTTTAATCTACATATACAATACGATCCAACAATTTTGTACTCTAGAAAAGTGGTGGTGAGCATACTCTTGATGTTGTGGGCCCTGATCCACCCATGAAACCTTATGTACTGCCACATAAGCCACCTCCTCTAGATCCTCCACAAGGATATTGATACCTAGATCCATGATAGCTTCCTCTTGGTCATACATGCCATTCAGGGTGCACCTCGACCTTCCCCTTCTATGGAAAATCTGACCCGTGATTTTCAGCAGTATCACCCTACCATTACCTCATGGGATGGTGGACTTCACGATGTTGAATCATGGCTAGAGGATTTTCAGACCATCTTTGAGAAAATCAAGATTCCTCTAGATTTGAGAGAAAAGTTTGAGACCTGTATGCTACGTGACTCCACCAAGTGGTGGTGGGATGTTCTGACATAGGCAGGTAGACATCGGGGTATAGTCTGGGTGGACTTCCAAATAGCCTTACTCAACTACTTATTTCCTCAAACAGTAATAACAAATCATTATTAATAATTCATGTACCTTTAGAAAGGAGAAATTATGGTCATTTAATATTCATCTCTCTTCACTAAATTATAGTATTTCGCACCAACCTTGTCCGGTGAAGATCTGGCTACTATGAGGTGATTCAAGGATGAGATTTCATATGACATCCTATCACAGGTGACCATTTTTTTTCTAACCACCATTTATGAGATATTGAACCTGACCATCATTACTAAGTGGAACCTAAGGTAATCAGGAAAAATAAAATATGGTATTTTAGCTTCTAGGCAGAGTAGTGGTTTATCCAGAAGTAGGACGAGACACTTCAAGGGAACATACAGGGGAGGTACTAGCCAGGTGGAATGCATTGACATCTTTCTGGAATGTCACCAGTGTGGCATAATAGGCCATGAAAATCCCTAGTGTACAAGGAACCTAGTTGAGTGTCTGGTTTGAAGCTGGATGGGTCACCTCCATCATTTTTTATGATCATTTCCTCCAGTGCTAAATGAGTGGGGTTCTATGCCACAACCTCTATCAGGTGTATGATAAGAGACTCATTTGGGAGGAATCTTATCTTTTACATCCCATTAGGGCCAAGAAGGTGGTCGTAGTCAAGGAATTCATGCCTTGGAGTTCCAACTTAGCAGAGTGGACTTCTTCAGGATACTCAGGAAGCATCTCTGAGTCGTGGTTTATGACACATATAGGTTGTACAGCCTATTTTGAAGGATCAATTTACATGGATATCTACAATAATAGGTATTGTTTTGGTATCCACCACTCTAGTATCTTCATTTTAACATGACGACACGTCGCACTCTCTTCTATATGCTGCAACTATGCGAAGTTAGGGCCTAAGGATATAATACTCCAGTGGTGTTATAACCATCGACATGCCGTTATGATTTCAAGCAGAGGGTATATGCTGGTGCAATAAATTTTCACATGAAATTGGTGGGTACTACATTATATGGAGTTTATTCATCTATGAGATGAATGGTTTGGACATCATTCTTAGTATGGACTAGATTGTGCCTTTTTGGGCCCAGGTGTATTACTATCACTATTAGGTATAATTCAAATCACCCCAGGGAAATACATATATCCATAAGGGTGAATGGGATCTCTAGGCCAGTCATGTTAGACTCAAGCATACTGGGCTAGGAGGAGTAACAACCGAGATGGCCAGTCCATTTATGAGTAATGAGGGGATGAAAATCATGGAATTACCTCCAGTTATGGGTTGTTTTATGAATGTCTTACTTAATAATTTCTCAAGATTAACTCATGAGAGAGATATCAAGATCACCATAAATCTTTATTCTAGGTGTGACACCAATGTCCATTCCTCCATATAAGATGTCACCTACAGAGCTCAAAGAACTCAATAAGCAGGTTGAGGACTTAGAGGCTATGGGTTGTATCCGACCCAGCACATCAACATGGGTTTTACTAGACCTTTTTTTCAATGAGGTAGATAGTACCCGTAGATTGTTCATCGATTACTACTGTTTTAACTCTCTTATAGTGAATACATGCTATCCACATCCATTTATAGACAACCTCTTCAACCATCTCTAAGGAGAAACAGATTTCCAAAAGACAAATTTGAGGTCAAGATATAATCAGGTTCATGTGATGCCATCCAACATACTATGTATATCCTTCTGAAGTTCGTATATCTTATATGGGTATTTGGTTATGTCATTCGGTCTGAAAAACATATGGGAAGTCTTCATAGCTATAATGAATCAAGTTTAACACTCGTATCATTATTTCTTTATAGTAGTCTTATAAAACAACATCTTTGTATACTCCTGTGCCAGACATTACCATGACAATGATCTTAAGATCATTCTAAATACACTAATAGATAACTAGTTATATGAAAACCTCAGTAAATGACAATTTTAGATTAGTAAGTCTCAATTCATGGGTCATATCATATATGAGGAAGGCATATCTGTAAACCTAGAGAATGTGAGGGTCGTGATTTCCTAGTAGCATCCCAAGAATGTGTTTGATATACATAACTTCTAAGATATGGATGGTAGTTACAATCGATCATCCAAAATTTCTCACACATGATAGTGCTACTTATGGGATTGACCAATAAGGGTGATAAATTTGATAGGAAATAGTATGGAGAAATAAATTTTAGGAGTTAATGGGAAGAATTACTTCATTACTGATCTTGATTCTACATGATCCTGGAATAATATATACTATTTACTATGATTTTTCATTTATTAGGATATGTGAATTTATGATATATGGTTATTGGGTTGTAGCATATGGGTCTTTCTATCTGAGGCCTCACGAGTGGAATTACACTTCACACAAACTTGATCTTGAAGTTGTGGTACATAGTCTTTATTTTTGGAGAAACTACTTGTTGGGTGAGTAGTTAATTTTCTACAGGGACCATAAAAGTATAAATTACATCTCCAAATAGATAGACCTGAATCTGAAGTAGCATAGGTGGGTGGAATACCTGTAACCATTTTATTTTGAGATTTATTACATGCTTTAAAGGGTTAATTATATTCCTGACACATTAGGCCATAAAAATCTGACACACGTCATCAAGGAGGCCAACAATGACTAAAAGTTGATGAATTTGTTCTTGTAGCTAAATATGGTGATTCAGAAATATCATGGGAACCAGTCATAATAGCTATAGTAGTGATTTACTCCCATATAGAACATGTATGAATGAGATAGAAATCTAATTTTGATGTCCTCATTTTGAGGGAGAGTGTCACAGGAGAGAACCCACATCCAGGTTGGGTTGTGGGTGTGAGTGATACTTTACACTTCTATGGTAGTGTTTAGGTGCCTTCTGATATATGAAAAGAGATGATGAGGGAATCGCATACCACTATTTGGGTAGTTTATCCTTGTCTCACCAAGATGTACTGAGACATCCATTATCAATATTGGTGGTTAAGTATGAAGATGAATATTGGAGGATTTATTACTTAGTGCTCCACCTGTCATAATGTGTAGGCATATCACTAGCTACCAGCTAGACTTCTACAACCTTAATTCACTCCTGAATTGAAAAGTAATGAAATCACCATGGATTTCATAAAATTCTCATTGATAACCCTCAAATATGTGATGCATTATGGGTGATCATCGATAGGTAAATCAAGTTTCTAGAATTATTATCGAGTTGGGAGACCTTCTCTGTTGATGATCTAGGAAGAATTTATATCAGGGAGATAGAACAGATTCAGGGTCTTCCCTGATCTATCATTTATGAAGAAAACACATGTATTACATCAAAATTTAAAAAAGGGTTGAAAAAGGAATTGGGTTCACAGGTTCTCTATAGTGTATCATATCACCCTCAGACCAATGGACTATCTGAGTGGACCGTACATGTTTTTGAGGACATGCTTCAATCTTTCATCATTGATTTGGGAGGTTCATGAGAATATCACAATCCTATGGTTATGTTTTCATAAGAAAATATATTTATGTAAAAAAATTCAGATGGATCTGTATGAGTCCCTTTACTGTATTCCACTTCATTCACCTCTATGCTTGTTAAAGACATGTGAGGTAGTGATACTGGGTCATCATAATATTCAAGATACTTCAAAGAAATTCTATTAGATTTAGAAGAATATGGATATATCTCATTCTCTGAAGAATTCATATATTGATCATCACCATAGACACATGGAGATTGAGATGGGACATCAGGTCTTTATATTTGTGTCACCTAGACTGGTTCATTGACCAATCAAGATACAGGGAATGTTTTCACATCGATATTTCGTGCCACTTGAGATAGTGGAGTTAGGTCAGTAGCCTATCAGTTGTTGTTGCCTCATAGGTATCATTTCATGCCCAACATATTTCATATATTTTAGATTTGACAGTATCGTCCTGACCAATCACATTCATTAATCCCTGAGGATATTGAGCTATAATAGGATGCATCCATAGAGTATCATCTGATACCTTTCATTTACCAGAGCATAAAGCCTCTCCGAGGAAGGTCTTTTTATCTGTTCTGGGTGATATGGCAGTATGAATTCATATAGGATGACACATAGGAGCAGGAGGTCGATGTATGTGTATGTGGACTAGAAATATTCTCTAATGGTGTTATTTCACCCTCATAAGGGAAACTCATGAATGATTTGTCTTAATGAGGGGGGTTGTAATGTCCCAAACTTTTCTAAAAAAATTTACCATTTGTTTTTAGTTAACTTTCATTTTTATGGGCGTAAAAATTCTTTCTAATGGACTCTAGGGGGGTCTTGGGTGTGTTCAGGGCTCTTTTGTAGCATGAATCCTTAATAATTAAAGATATGTATTTTAATGCATGGTTAGTAAAAATCATATAGCCCAGCCCCCATAGTTTCTCTAACCATGCAGTTGAAGAGAGTGTGTACTTGGAGTACACATGGTTTTTTGCAACCATGTGACCCTGGGAACCAGATCACATCATGATTCATAAATCTTGTACAAATTGTTTTTCCGCGGTTTGTGCATTGTTGGAAAAACCATGTTCCTAACCTTACGGAGTGCCCGTTTGAAGCAGATCGTGGCACATGGCTGGAGCATAGTTTGGCCAACCGGGCATCCAAACCAGGCACCCTTTTTATTTAAGGTTAAATTAAATTCTTTCCCATCATAAATTATTTTAAACCCACTATTTATTTTTCCTCCTTCTTCTATAGTGGTTGAGCTATCCTCCCACTTACAAATCTTCTCCTCCTCCTCCTTCGTAGGTTTTGTGGTAATCCCTCTACACAAACTCTGAATCATTATCCATCAGATCCATCGGGAATATATTTTTCATATCTTTAATCCTCCCCCCTTCAATTTCATTTTCTTCATCCCATCTACTGTGTTATATCAAGGCAAGCTCATTGGCACCATTTTCTAGGAATTTGAAGGTTTCTTGGATTTCTTCCAACCTAGCCCGAATCAATGGTCGACACTAGATGTGGGAAGCTCTATGAGGCTAAGGTAGGTGTTATAGGTTATTTCTCTTCATTTAGTTCCATCCTATAATATTTGATGTTGTTCCATTAGCCATAATATTAGATTGTTGCCTCTAATTTTTCAATTTAAATTAAAAATAATGCCTTAACTTTCCTTTTTTGACCCAAGATAGCAGCGAATTGACCCCTAGGCTTGATCACCTTGACTCTTGCCACCCCAATTGGTGAGATACACCATAAATGACTATTTTCACATTTTTAAAAAATTGACTAACACCCCTTCAGGTGTTTTGTCACATAATTAATTCCTTGAGTGTATTGTTTTAGTTACATTTGATGTTGAACCATGAGTTATACCCCTATAAAATAGGCCATAATGAAATTGTCGAATTAAATGAATTTTTCAAGTGCTCAATTACTTATACCAAATTCCATAAATTGACATTTAAATGATAGATTCATTGAACAATATGATTACTATGATATATATGTTTGAGAAAATGAAAGGGTCCCTATTTATAGAAATTCTATATATGTACTTTTATTAATTCTTTCACCTTAGTGATGAGTGTGAAATAAGGGGTTCAAACATTATGACTACTCGGAAAAACACTTGTATTTTCATAATTGTATTTTTAATGGTATGTAAACATGCCTAGGGTTACACTACAAATTAATAGGATGGGAACATAAAGAATCATTTCATTTTATCTCTAGACAAGTGACACTGGTTCCATAGTGGAGACACCTTGGACAAGCTCGATGCCATGATGGTTGTACCATTCCATGAGAGTTCCTAATGCCTTTACATGTGATACCTGGTACAGACTCGGAGGTTAGTTCTTTACATTTTCACCCCGTGCCTAGAGTGAGACATGGGACATCATACTTGGGTCCCCTTGAATGGAATCCTTGGCATTGGTTATCTACAGATTCCCTCAATAGATACTTGGAAATGTTTTATGAAATGACATAGATGGGGTCAGGGTGACTCTCTATATTTTATAAATAGGTTTTAAATTTAATTAAAAAGGTAAATGAGTGTTTTTAAATAATAATTGATTCCTTATTCTTTGATATGTAGGGATGAGTTCTCTAATCCCAAGAACAGTCTTGGGTATAGTCCACCTTCTTTCACATTATACCTCTCACTTTAGCATTGCAAGATCCCTTTATCTAGACTCACTAGCTTAGGTCGAATCCGGTAAATTATATGGGTGTCCCTGTGGAACTCAGTATAATTTATTTTTATTTATTTTTTATTTAATTTGTTTATTATGGTGCACTATTCATTTTATATTACAGGAATTGATTGATCTAGACATTGTTTGTGGTGACCTAATGAGATTGTATCTCACACCCAACTCGGGAATCCTTTTATACCCGAGTACAATTTATGACTGAATTTATAGATAATGGGAATAATCCTTCTTCAAATGTTTGCTTTACATCTTTTGGATGGAGTTTGGGGTAGAGGATCGAGCCGATTCTTTTGATTCTAGCTATAGGAGTTTTTTTCCTTTTTTTATATTTTTATCATGTGGATTATGTCTACATCCCCTTACCATTACATGTTCATTTTTTATAGCTACATTATGATCATTATAATATTTTATCTTATTATTTCTCATCTTCCACTTATTTCTTATTTATCTTTCATTTTTTAGTTTTATTTTTCTACAGCCATATGTTCTTATTTAGGCTTTTTCTACTTAATATCATTATCTACTATTGTGTCACTCTTATATAGGAGGTCATAGTCTCCCCCATAGTCAAAATTTAGTCCACTACTACTAGTCGGTATCCTCTGACATATGGGGAGGAATTCTTTAGGACTTGTGGCCACCATCTCCGAGAACCGCTAAGTGGCATCTGAGGCAGGATGCTACTAGGAGGACCTCCATGGTGGGTTTCATAGAGAGGAACTTCATAGTTATCCTATTTGGTTTTATGGGGAGTAAAATCATAGAAATAATCCTTTGGAGATACATTAAGAAAATTTACTTATTCATTTTTGACATAGGGTGGACCTATATGTTCAACACCATGATGAGGACCTCCTTATCTGTGATTTTTTAAACTATTGTAAGGTTAAAACCTCAAAATTAACTAGTATTTCATTAATGGGGTTTCAATTTTGTAAAAATACTCTAAGTAGAACCTATAGGATGGTCTCTCATTTAGTATTTGGTAAGGGGGGAACTGTAATTCAATTAACTATTTTGATATCTAGAGAACCTCTATAGAAGGTTCCATATGGAAGAACTATATCGATGCTGGAATGTGCTTCACCTTGGGGAGGAACTCAATCATTAACCTTAAAAAAATTAGACATGACCTCTATAATATAGGCTCCAAGAAGGACCTATCAGGTTCACTATTTGGGGTTAAGAATGGGGATAACCAATGTCACTTCCATATAAGTGATAACTAGCATACAAAATACCAGTTTGGTTGTCATTTATATAATAATGGGGAGGAAATTTGTAAAATTTTATCAAGGTAAAACCTTTATAGTTGCATAATATTTTACTAGGGGAGGACTCTATGGTGATCATTTATTTCCCTCATATGGGGTGTGTTAATTGAGGTGACAACTAACACATTCCTTTATGATATGTAATTATTTTACACATGGTAGTTTATAATTTCAATTGAATAAATTCACAATATTTCTGTGGATATTGGGGATATTAGAAGTATAAGGTGAAGGAATATTCACCAAAACATCAATGATTTGTTGTTTCCATAAGTTCTCCTTTTGGGTAACCTCCTCTATTTGAGTAGGGCCAAAAAATGATTCATCCATAGCTTCTTAGGGAACTAGGAATGTACATTACAATAAACCTAATGAATTGGAACACCCCATTTAAAGGCAATAATTGCCTCACCCCATTTAAATGATCCTAAAATAGTTGTATATCATGAAATGAATCTCATGCCTTCTATTATCCTATCATTAGTATGACGGTTTATGTGTCTTCTACTAATAATGGATTTCACATGTTATCTCTATAATAAAAATTGTGTTATGGTAAATATACTCTCATTCCATGGAATTCAACACCTATTTGTAAAATTTCTATGTGGGAGATAATTTTTATTCATGTTAAAGAGCTATGACAGTCATATAAAATGCAACATGCATCTGAGGTATTGTTGGTTGATGGTTCACTGTAATTGGGGTTGTTTGATGGTTTACCCCAACCTGACTATGGAATGTGACCTTTTATGTAATATTAATTTAATAATCATTTTTTATGGATAAAAAATAATCCCTTCATTATAGTATCACATTTAATAATGTAGGGTTAATAGATCTCTTTAACTAGTAAAGGATTTCATAACTTGTTCATAATTTTTGTTTTTAATAATTTCTCTATATGCAGTTCAAATTTGTTCTTGTCCCACTCACTCTTTAAAAAGGTATGTGTCTTATCAATCAGCTAAGGTGGTAATGATAGTTCATTTTCTTAAATGAGAGGGTTAATGGTAATCCCAACTCACTAGGAAATTTGTTGCCTTGTCTGAGGCTCCCTTTTATATTTAAGATATATCGATGAAATAATTCAATGTAAAATACTAGTTAGAATTTCTGTGATCATGATTAGATTCTACTATAAATTCATGATAACTCTCTCTATATGATATTTTCTCAATCATTTAATAGTAGTTATTTTTTATACGGTTTAAATTCATATACTAAGAAACTCTAAAATTTATCACCACCCATGGAGGAAAAAGGTGTTGTGGTGTTGGGATCAGGACCATCAAAAGTTATTCATGTTTATCCCTATTAAGGGAATTAGAATGAATAGAATATAGATCATTTTAATAAGTAATGTTAAACATTTTGAGATCATATGATAAGGATAATTTTGGTTCTTTTCAATTTCAGGTATCCATAATTAAAGGTTTGTCCTTTTATGGTCACAAAACCAAGACCAAAGGTTTAGAATTTTTGGGCCATAAAACAAAAACCATTAGGTATTTCAGTAACATTTATATTACTAGAACATATTTTAAGTAGTTTAAAACCTTGTGTAATGGAATATTATGTGAACGGTACCTACTAATATTTGTTTTTTTGAATCATTCGTGAGAAATTTTCTTTGGTTTACTCAAGTCAATGATTCAGTGAAAGAATTTGGGATTACAATAGGTTGTAGGACAATTTATACTTTATCATATTTAATGGACGCAAGGAGACTATTCAAATACATTATAGCTATTAGTAATATTTTGTAGTATCCTAGATTAGTGAAATTAGATAACAAAAGTTCCACAAGTTTCCTAAGGAAAAAGTTCCTCATTATTAATAGATTACATGATAGACTACACTCTAAGGACCCTACTGGTTTGGGAGAACAACCCATGGTTGATCTATAATGAGATGATAGGATTAAATTATCAATGTAATATATGATCAAAAGGGTCATGTGAATTTGTATTATGACTCAGTTTTGTATATCAAACCATGGAGGGGGCTGGGTAAAGTTGTCTTATCAGGGGTTCAATCATGGAAAAAGACTGTCAGTAAGGAATTTTGGGACACCATGGTTAAAGTATTTAGCTAAGCCCATATAGGTGAATAAGGATTGTCTGGAACCATGGTTTCAACCTGAGGGTTGATTGCAGATTCTTCTTTGTCAGTCATAGGGTCTGTGTAGCTATAGGGAGAGGGGTAAATTGGTTTATAAATAAATTAATTAAAAAAACAACATAAAGTTTTGAAATACCCCTTGGGATTGATGAAAATTATTGAGTAGGTTGTGAATAAAGTGTTCCCTATTTTTTACCAATTTATATTGTCTCATAGAATATTTTTCACCTTTGGAATTTAACTAATATTTCTGGTTAGTGTATGTGGATCTATTTCTATTTAATTATTAAATTATAAACTATATGAATGCAAGTAATGAAGATAAAAGGAATAAATTTTTTTTATAAGAATCATATCCAAATCATACTCTATTAGATGATTGTTTTTTCATACCCAATAAATGCTTATAAACTATAATTAATCAATGAAAACATTGTATGTTTCTCCTCATACCTACAATGAGTAATAATATTCAAACACTTTCTTATTTCACAAAATAATTCATTCAATAGCTTCACACTGTAGTCATAAAGTTTCACTATGATCTCACAATATACCCTAAGTCCTACTGATTATATTGTCTCTAAACATGTTTATAAGATTGTCCCATTATGGATCCTTTTAGTAATTCAATCATCAAATATCTACAATATGATTTTGTATCAATAAGATAGATCACCCTCTTCTTAATAGAATATGCTTTGAAATCTAGTAAGTCTTTAAGAATAATCAACAACTTGGTCACATCTCATAGATCATCTTCACATCCTTCTATAGAACATGTAAAATTGGATATCAAACTTGATTTATAAAACAGATAAATTCTTAATCTAAATATCATAACATAAATAGCATATCATCTATTCCATGACTCTTCTTTCTTCAACTACAACTAACCAACAATGAAAAGGTGGTAGACTCAAATTCTTTCTCTTTATCTAATTAATTATAAATTAGTTGAAGTTTATAGATAAAAAGTGTTGGATTCTATATTTTTCTTCACAATTGAATTTAACAGATCCTCTATGTTCTTCTTCAAGAGTTTTGGTAAATACCACACATCACACCAGATCTTGGATACTTAAACCTCTAAGAAGAAGTGGCTGGTATTTTATTTTCCTAATTCTTCATGATTTATGTTCTCGTCCATTTTTTGATTTATTTAAGAGAATTTAATTTTTAACATCATAAAATGTATTATAAAATGAAATATAAAGAGTACCTCCTCAGGGCTAGATAAAAATCACCATCATAGAAAACCCATTTTGGATCCCCATAATATTTTGTGTGCTACTATTTAACTCAATGTATTTTCCTAGAATTATTTTTAATGATACACATAACTTTTAAAACATATATTAATATAATTTTAATTTATTATATATGAATATCAATTCCATTTTACTCAAAATATATTCCTCAATTTATATACTTCAAATCTTCCTATCGATAAGAAAATATCACATATCATTTCAAATCTATAAGATGGGATATCATCTTTTGGTGTGAGGAATTTATATGAAACTTATATATATTCATGTTTATGTCTGTAAATTGTAGTTTAATCTCATAACTATTTATTATTTCTAATTCTCATTCATGAAACAAAAAATAAATGTGATATTTAATCCACTGAACAAATAGCACAAGCATCTTCTAATTTATATTTCTAAATTTTACTAAATATAGAACGTTTTATTTTTTATGATTTGTAAAATCCCAAGACAACTATCTCATTTCCTCTTCATTTTCATTTAGATAGACTCATATATCAATTATATAGGTTTTTATGAGAACCTATAGATTATTTTTATTTCTATCTTTATTATTTTTTAAAATTCATTGAATTTATTTTTATTTATGTAGAAAAATGAATGGAATCATATTATTCATGTATAATAGCTATAAATAGAATCATTATCATATAAACCTGAAATCATATAACAAGAATCATTATATTTATATTTCCTCATAATTAAAGTATTCTATAAACTCAAATTTTCATCTAGAAATGATCTTTGCTTTCAATGGACAAAGATTAACACCTCTTAATTTTCTCATACAAGTATCACACACATTTCTTAATGTTCGTTAGGTTTATATCATGATATAATACCTCTTGGATCATACCAAGTTAATTTATCTTCATTATATTTAAATCTGAAAATAACATATTTCAACTAGTAAAATCCTTAGTTTTTTTACGACAGGAATTACACTTGAGTAGGTCACATATGACACCAATGCTAGAAGGGTTCACATGTATGCAATTATAGATATAAAATTCACTAAGGTAGATAAAACTTATAATTATCATAAAATAATAATATTTTAATAGTCCATTACCAACTTTTGATGTTTGATGGGGTTTATATAGGCACCTTGCGCATGGTGGAAGTATAAAAAGTGTGGAATTTAAAAAATTTAACCATTGGATCTACATAATAATATTTTATCTTATTGGGTACACTCAGCTAACAACATAAGGATCTCATGTAAGTTATATTAAGCATGAAAAATAAAAATAAAAAAAGAAATGGTTCCTTGTTTCATTTTTATCAAATGCCTTTCCTCTCACTATCAATGATCATCACTCGAATGAGACTAAGTAGAAAATATCTATATTATCCATACATTCTCTAAAATCTTGATTTAACAGTGATATTTTATTGTTAGGTGATAGTATAGAGATACGAAGTCCTTTTGACATTGACATAGTTGTGGGAACACTATATCTTTGATATGTAAGGTGATTCTTGGATTGGGGTTCCATAAACACATTATTCTCTCTACAAAATTGAGATATAAGATATATTAGAAATAAAAATATAGGGAATTAATAGTCCCTTAAATTTGGGATTATATAGGATTTTATAGGTGGTGTAAAAATTATAATCATTTCACCTAATCCCTTTAATACGTTAACCCTTATAAGATATCCAAAATAACATTTATAAACTCACAAACATTTTTTAAGGGTCCTATATATTTTATCACTTACACGAAACATAAAATATATATTACAAGATAAATATATAATTCACCAACTTGACTCATATCTACTCGAAAAATATTTAATATTCCATTAATAAAAATATTCATTTAAAACATATTATTTATTATATGAACTTAATACTCATGAATACACCAAGAAAACGAATTCACTTGTTTTTATACAATAACCAAATAATAGTGATTTTTTATCAATAAAACTAAGTCATATATCAATCCCCATTGTAGGTACCACCAAGTCCTAAACCCATATTCACTAGAATTAGCCACTAATTTGAATGTTCTTTTTGTATGACCCTCTACGCTATTACCTTGATGGTAGTGAGTAATACTCAAAAACTAGAAGAAAATTATATAATTATATCAAGTGCCTTAAGGAGATAATTTTTAGTCCTAAAAATAATTACCTCTTATAAACACATGTTCTGTAATATAATTTTGGTTGTTCTTGTGATATCTCATAAAGTATAATGCACACTCCATGTAATCATCCTTTATTAATTAATTATTGTGTAAACTTATGAGATGGAATTCCCTCCTACCATGGTAGTGGATTTAATAATGGTAATATCATCCTAGTAAATTTGGTCCAAGATATCTCTTCCATTTAGAAGAAAAAAACATGTCTTTATCATTCAGTCAATTTCATATTTCTCATGATGCATCCAACATTATCTACCTCACCACAACTTAAATTTTATTGTTGTCATCTTACATAAAAGTACATAATAAAATGGTTCACATTGATAATGATATCATTTCAAGAGACCAATACACATTTTTTTGGATAGGAACAAAAAATGAAACATGAAACATGTGGTGTTCCCATTAGAAGGATAGTCACCATTATCTCCTATAGTTGAGATCTCAAAGTGTGAAATTCATGCATATAAGTCTCAATGCTTACGTGCCCCCTAAATTTGATAGCTTGAAAACATTTTTGTCCCATTATTATAATGTATCTAAATAACATGTCATATGTTTAAGAATACTTTCATAGTATGTTGAGGTTCACATTATAGTTGGGAACTAATATAACATATTAATATTATAAATAATCTAATGACATAACTATGTATATAATGGTCACAGAAGTGTCATCACTATTATGGAATGAATATATCATCCACATCTCACAGTACACATGGTATGGTAATCAAAAAGTAATTTTCAATTTGGGTCTATAGAACCCACATTTTAAATACTCCCACTTTTTCTATAGATATCTTTCTAATTATCAACTTGTTGACCCACAAATTATAATATTAGGATTATTTTCCATGTTATAGATTTAGTTACTATGCTAGTCTTGTCTTCCTTCATGGATACTATACTATCAGAGACTTCATCTGTTTGAGTAAAAAAAATTAGGAGTGGATATCCCTAACTATATAGCTCTTTTACTATATCATAAACTCATTATAAACACAAATACCATTTCCATAACCTTATTATAATGATAATACATTACATTCTGGGTATGATTCTAAAAACTATAAATAATAATTATGTATTATTTTATTACTTCTATAGATGAATTAGAATCATTAACCAACATGGTGTTTTTAGATATGGATTCAATGGACTTTAATGACCTACTTAAGCTCATTAACTTATCCTAACTGTGATACTTGATCTATTAATCAAGTGGAAGACTTGTATTTTCCCATTTAAACTGGTTTTCCTTACACTCCAAATACAAATAACGTATCCTTTATACTTTATCAAGAACTATTTCATTGTTATGAATACTTTTCATGTAGTTGTACTTGATTTATCTAACATTTTACTACCAATAAAAAAAATTCAACATCATACATGGTACATCACGTGTTATATGTGATAGATCCATCGATGAAGTGTATGGAGTTTTAATCACCAATTTAATCAAATCATGTATCTTATACATGTCTTCTTTGATAGATTTATTCCATGTTACATTGAAAAAAATTATCTCCAAAATTGTTCCAAATGTTTTTCCAATACCACATCAGTATAAGAACTCTGACTTGGTCTAACCAAATCATAGATCTACCATTGTAGGTCTACTTCACTAGAACATCAGTTACTACATTAATACAGTATTTGGAGTAATTAATTTAATCTAGTATTATATCAATGTAATACTAATAACTATTTCCCATATGCTCTCAATATATTATACTTGGGATACTTGGTTCTATAACCAACCTATTGAATAATCCTAGAAACTATTCGTTTCAAACAAATGTTTTATGATCATGATGCCTTCAATAATCTAAATTATGATCCTTCTAACTTGAATACCTCAATAGATTTATTTTCTTTCATCATCCATTATTGATTATTCCATATTGATACCTTCAAAATGTTTTCCTCTAAAAGAAGTGGTATTGGAATCCAATAACCAATATAATGATTATAGTTAGTTTTTATGGAAAAGATAATTCAATTGGATTTAAGAAAGAAAATATGATTTAACTAATGATGCCCTAATAGTATAATTCTTATACCATGCATGTAAAATTTTATCAAATATTTATTAATATATTTTTATATTTATATATACTTTATAACCTACCAAAATATAGTCGTAATTTTGGCACATTGAATTCATTTTTCTGAATTCATTTTCAATTGTCAGTTTAACTTATTTTAATTTACTACTTACTTTTATGATAAAGATTCGTTATCCGTAATAAATATTATTTCACTCACCATGGTGAACACAAAACCTTATCTCTTGGATTGATCTTTCCAAATTAGTTTGTGTCACTAAAATATTTATTTTTTCACAAAATCTTGTGGATCTCATTAGCATTCCACTCTTTTTTTCATCTTGATCCTTAACTTTCCCAAGTCTATCATTCTACCACTATCTCAAATAAATATGTATGCCTTCTTATAGAATTTTAAAATTTCACTTGACTATAAATTTTCTACCGTAGGATTTATGTAATACCCTTATAAATTTTTAGGATAAATACCTTTGATATACATTGTGTATTTATTTATACAATTTTGTTTATTGATTTATCCATAACAAACTCTTCTCATATAAACACATGTTTTGTGACACAGTGGATTTATTTTATATTAAAACTCATATGATATATATTCCTCAATATGGTTGGAATATAGTTATGGTTTAATGTAATTATTTTTGAAGCATATATTGAATAGATAATATATGACTCTACATGTATTACAAGATCGATAAACCTTTCACAAATATCTGGGCTCTCAAGTATATAAGTAAAACTTTCATTAGGAATAAATCCTCTCTATATTTTTATGATTGATGATTTCTTGTTTGACACGTCATCTGATCTTCTTCTACTAAAATCAATGATTTGATGTGAATAAGGAAATATGGGTTTATGAATATATCAACTATACATTTTATATACTAATGAATGGTATTAAGACCCATCATCATTCCTCTTTTTACAAACATCATAGATTTGATGTGTATAGAGAAATCTAATATTGGGAATAAACCATATCTATATTTTCATAAACTATGAATGATATATTATTATATTATATATATCATGATGAAAATCATATCATCTAACTATATATTTTCCTTACTTCACTTTTTCATTCCTTAAATTTCTTAAAATAATATCACAATGTAGTAAATTTAACTATAGATGCTATATGATATAGTCCATATGTAACTTCTTGAACAAGTTCTAGTAGATTTTTTGTTTACCTTTATTTATATATGTTTCTTCCTATAAAACTTGATAAGTAATTTTTTTGATAATACTTAAATTTTATATATCAAAGGATTCTAAACATCATACTGGGTATAACAAAGAAACTTATTTTCTATTTTTCTAGACCAATAATTATATTTCCACAAATGATAATTACTATGTCTTATATTTTATATTAATAACATTTTTCCAATTATTTTAGTATTATTTAAAAATTAATTGAGTTTTAATCACCACAATTGTCCTTCCTTCAATAAAGAATAGTGTATCATTGTGTCTTAATGATCCCAAAGATAAAACAATTTACTTTCCATACAAAATTATAGTTTTAAAAGAATTAGTCCAATAGGAAATAAAAAATGTGTGATTACCACCAATGATGAAGCACCCTTTCTCATATTCTTATAGAATTCACCTTAACTTATAGTTATGGTTTTAAACTCTCTTGGTTCCCATATTTAAAAACACATATGTGATGGGTATATTTTATTCAATACCCAAAAATAATAACAGAAGTAATACTTTTAATGGATTAATATTTGTGATGTATAATCAATTACTTGCTCCATGAAATCATTATAGTTTCTCTTCTAGTGACCTTACTTACCACATGTGAATAAAATAACATGATTTTTTATGATCTCTTACTTTATTTTTGTTTTCATTAAAATTCATTCCAAATGTTTCTTTAGTGTGGTAATTTACAATTTATTTTTAATTTTATATTTATACTTGTTCAATAGAAGAAATAATTATTTTTATCTTTGTTTATGATCCTATATGCTTAATTACAAATATATAAAATACAATGAAGGTGTTTCAATATATTTTTTGTTTTGTAAATCACAAACAGTTTGTTTATGTTCTTATCCATTAGTATACATTATCTATCCACTAAAGTTGACATGTTGATATAGAGTAAGGATCAAAAAAATATTTTTCATTTTTAGAATTCATGATAAGGAATTTTTATAACCTAAAACCATAGGTCAAGTGGTATCCAGAAATCTATGTGCTCAAAACCCCCTCTCATTTTGACTATCGAAAGGCACAATGGGATCCTCATTTAGGATTTCGACCAAGAAGACAATATATTCCATTTTGGAGACCCCAATGATTAATATACTCATTTAAAAAATTTATGGAGGCTCTAATAAGGGTTACTTCAACATATTTTTCTTCATCCATTCCCATTGATTTCTAAAATCCTTGGGATCATCCTGGGAGGAGCGTGATGTAAAACTTGAGTTTTATGTTAGTAATATTTGAATGATATTATTAATTAATATTTTATATGATGTTTTTATTCATCATATATCCTTATCTAATTTATTTATGTACTATTATGTAATACGCAACTCATTTGATCATGTTTGGCGGTATCCATTCATGCGATCTTTCTCACACCGTTCCCCACTTTTTCTTTATCCTTTAAATTGTAGTATTTTTGTGGTTCATATTGTTCAATTAACTCTCATAATCACTTACATAGACAAATAATTTTCTATCTTGGAAACACATTGAAATAATATATAAAATTTTACAACACATCGAGTTCTTCCTGGGTTTCATTGGTGAGTTTCAGTTATGAAGTGGAACACAAATCACCTAATCATCGGTAGTAACGAGGGAATCATTTTTGTTTATGAATAAATGTTAGGAGGAATCCTAGTATAAACTCAGTAACATTTTGGTTATAGGTGATATAGGCCAAGGATTGAAATAATTATACCCTTTTTCTTGAAGAGATATAGAATAATCATCCTGATAATTACCCAGGTTGATCACACATAATCAAATATGTTTATTTATTTTATCTCGGGTTGATTGATTTTATATGATTACATATTAAATAAAAAAACCCAAATGTCATACAATTCCATTAAACCATTTCCTTAATCAAAGCAATATTTTCAAATTTATTATCTAGGGATATATCAAGAGATGACCTAGTGTTTCTTCAATTGTAAGGCCCCAACCCCAGAAGCCCAGAGTCAGTGCATTATTTTAATACATAGGAATTATTACAAGGAATCAAGTATCGAAGGACCGATCGGTTTATCAGTCTTGTAAAATAGATTACATACATGAATGTTACATTACACTTCATAACATACAACGCAACATAAATAAACCCATAAAATTCCATTATTCCATTTATCGTAACCCTACATATCAATCATAATACACTTCTTGGAATCCTGGGAAAATAAAACATAAGAAAGGGGTGAGATCAAATGCCCAGAAAATATAAACTTGAATATAATATGGAAAAAATAAATCAAACATTACCATATAAACATGCACATAGATATTCTACTCGTCAAATAATCACATGTAATAACTAATTTCATAATGAGGGAATGCCTAACGCCAGACATCATTACCATATAGTCAAGGCATCGTGCCAAGACTAAAAATAAATTTTTTTTTCAAGGCCTTGTACCAAGACACTAGTTTGTCTCATGAGACCTACCGATGCATCGATAAGCTATAGCGGACTCCACCCGTCACTTACTAAGTCCACTGCATTCCTCATATGAAAATGTTGAAACATAACATAAACATTCGTATTAAAACTAGCATAGGAGATGTCAATACATTAACCATAAACCATGAATGGTATAAAAATAACACATTCACAGTCAATCATATCATAGCTCATTCAATACAATATTGAAGGTTTAATTTATAGTAAATCAACCTCAATCAAGAATAATATCCAAAAAGGATGTTGACATAGTTGAAAATAATCATTAAAAACCTTTGGGAAAAATATCTTTTTTGTGAAATCATTTATATGTAACGCATTTATAAAGGACGTCATTTAAAAGAGATTTTTGAATCAAAGAGTCCCATACCACTTTGAAACTTTTGAAAATAATTATTATTTCAAAACATTAATGTCCATATAAATAAATACATAAAATCATTTTGAAAACATGGATATTAATTAAAAATATTTAGAAAGATAAATCCTTAAAACATTTAAAATTCTGTTCTTGATAAAGAGTACCTTTCAAAAATCCTTGAAATATTCATTTTGAAATCATTTTAATGAAAAATGAACATGGATGATAAAAATGACCCCGTAAATACATACACATAAATAATCTCGGATAATAATGAGATTGAGGAATTAACCCTTAACACGTTGTAATCAATCGAGTCATATGAACAATATTTAATAACCACAAAATGAATAACACAATATCATGAATATAAAGAGAATCATGATAATATATATCAAATCGTCGTACACAATACACCACATGAAACAAATAAGTGGTGAACAATGGAAATCTCACAGAATTAAAAGTGAGATAAGAAACCCCTTACCTTGCACTTTCCTTTGGTTGAGGGTACGTTTAACCTCCGGTATAATGACCATGGTATGTTATTAAATTATACCACATCAATATTAATATTTATTATATCATATATGGGTCATTTATGACTTTATACTCCCCATTTAATAATAATTTCCTTGTTAAAATACAATTTTGGGTAATAATCGCTTTCTTTATCATACATTTTTTAACTTGATATTCTTGATCATATCACTTAGATCATGATTCTCATACCTCCAGAATATAAAACATGATTTCTATATAATATATATTCATAATATAAATATTAATAATAGATATATTTATTAAATGGAAACACCGTTTATGGAGACGGTAGGCTGTACGTACTCATAAACGCCATTTCCGTTTTAATGTCGTATTAAACGGAAGTAAGTGATTGTGATTTATGTAAAAACATATATATATATATATATATATATATATATGAATATATCCAGTAGAATTATTATGTCATATATTAAATACTAGTTAATAGTATATTTTTTATAATCATTGTTTAATGGTGAACGTGGAAATGAATCTCATCGCCTCGTGGAGAGGGTAATCTGAATGTACGCACGAGCGACAATATAATTTCCGTAAAGGTGTGTAATTGGATTGTATATTCATTTTAGAGAGAAATTATCATGTTATTTTAATTATTTATATACATATTAATCCTCATTATATCCATCCAAATATCATAGTGTTGAATAACAAATTACACCACGGCGTGGAGACGGTAAGCCGTACGTACGCACGCATGGTGACATTATCATTCATAGGCTGGATAGAATAATGAATATGGTTGTCACATATTTATAATAACATAACATTATATATATATAAGGAACTGGAGTTATTATTTTTGTATGGTAATAACAAAGGAAGAGTAAGTGGAAGAATTAAAGAACTTGAAAGAGGGTGGTGAAATCATTACCTCTTATTTTGGTTCTTCCTTTTGACTTGATCAAAAGGGCTCCTTAGGATGGCTTTCTGACCAAATAAAGGAATCTAGGATGAAGGTAGGATAGTTTAGAGGATATTTGAGTAGGTTTTGTATGAGAAAAATGGAATTTAATTTGTCAATTAAAGAGAAGGGAATGTGCCTTTTTATAAGAGGGGTGAGGGGCACCGTAGGAAAAGCTAGAAATATTATTTTATAATAATATCATTTTCGGTTTCTAATGGCTCAAAAATAAATTTATAAAATTATAAGGTGGGGATGGGTATAAAAAAACTCAACCAATAGGTTTTAGACAGGTTTGGGTCACAATATTAACCTTATCTTTTATATTTAACTCTTAGTTAAATAGTTTGACATTTACCATGTCGCTTTGAATTTTTATATTATATGGTTAATAGACATACTATAAAATTCCAATAAAACCCAAATTGGTTCATCAATGTCATTTATATTATTATATAAGTCGTTTTTATGAACATTAGTTATTTAGAACTATTATATCAATTAATAATATAATATTTTTTTTAAAACTATTTTATGTCAATTTTTACTCTATTTGCTATTTTGTTATTGTTAAATTTATAACAGCATTATTACATCAAGTAAATTCATTTAATCAACCCTAACATGTCATATTATCCTATAAAATTATTTTAATTCATAAAAAGTCTCAATTTACATTTATTTGGATATTTACATTATCAATTATTTTAATATTTCATTAATAAGATAATTACTGCATCATCATTATGTCATAAATAAATTACCATATTTAATGTCTAAAAAATATTAATAAAATACCGTTATGTAGGAAATAGTTTTATATTCCCAATGAATATTTATAGTCGAAAAGATGACTTATATTACCTCATGTAAATATTGATTTAAAAGAAGATATTTGTTTATGTCATTTTTGCCTTTACTTTAAGTTAATTAAAATAAAGTGTCATTATCATTCATAAGAGGCTCCATGGGGTCCCAAAATCGACCCAAGGATGACCATGGTCGGAAGTGAGTCATCCAATAAGGTTAGGAAAAGTGTTAAGGTAATTTGGAATTATTATAATATTTTTTTACCTTGAATTACCCTATTTACCTTTAATCGGGGTAAATAACAGTCAAAAGTTACTAATCACCAAAAATTATTTTCATCTTATTGAACCAAATTTTACTTACCGATATCATCCATTTCTCTCAGATTTTTGAAATTAAATTCACAGAAGCAGTGAAATTAGATTTTATGAAAATTTGGAAATGCTCCTAGGAGGTGTATAAAAGACGGTAAAAAGTTCGATAAAATTTTTATATATCTAAAATTGTTATAAACTAACTCCAATGAATTTAATTTAACTTATATAGGTATTATGTATCTATTTTGACATAAAATAAATTCAAATAAAATAAATAATCATTTTAATAAAAATTCGGTTTTAAACAATAACTCAATGTTTTTCACTATTTATCTAAAATTGAATATTTCCATAAAAATAACAAAAATTCAGCCTAGGATAATTTTGATATTCCAAATTCAAAAATGAATTCTATTTTACCAATTTCAAAAAATATAAGATTAATTAATTAATTTAAAATTAATTCCCATTTTCAAAACCAAAAAGCGTATTTTTATGAAATAATAACTATCAAAATATTGACACTTGTCTATTTCCAATTTTAAAGTGAAATTACTTAAAATGACCATCATTGGATTAAATGGTGAAAATATAATTTAATTATACTTCCAAATCATTAATATGTATAATTCAACACTATAATTTATTTTTATTAAAACAAATTAGTTAAAATATAGTATTTTTAACTATTCACCGAAATATGAAAGTTATCAGAAAAACAAAACATAAAAATTAAAACTACATTCTTATGTCCCGATTCTAAAGAAGATGTTTATTTTGTCAAATTTAATATATAAAATTTTAAAATATTGGTTTAAAAAAGGTTCACCATTAAAATGTGGAAAAATTTCATTTTTTGAAAAATACTTCTTTTATCTGAAACAAAAAGAATTTGTTCTTACATTATCTATAAGAAACACATAATACGGATTCTAAAATTATAAGGATTATATAAATTTCAAAATTTAGTTAATAGTATTCATAACCTCTTTTGAGCGGCTAGTTTGGTAAGTCGTGGTGCACTTGAACTCAGTGTTGCGTGTATTGCAAGTTATTTAATTACTTTGAAGAAATAACGTACTATGAGATCTTAGGGTGTTACAATCTTACCTCCTTCAATAAATTGCATCCTTGCAATTTGAAATTGTTCTTAAAAAATAAAAGGTGAAAAATAGAAAATGCCTTTGTGGAAAAACCCACATCATAAATTGGGTTAATAAAATTTAGTCTTAATAAGAGGGAAAGAGAAATAAAAAAGTCACCACCAAATTATAATCTCGATTAGGAGAACATTGGTGGAAATTAGAGACACATAATTGGAGGAAAAACGTAAATATTTATAGGGAGTGATTGAGGTCATCAATCACAATATATTATTTAAATATATTGATATAATAAATCCATTGTCAAAACCATTTTCAATACAAAAATACATAAAAAGAGTATATGGAATTTATTTTCTTTTAAAAAAACATTTTGGATTGTTAAAGAAGCCAAAGATCAAATAAAACTACCAGTAGTGGAAAGGACATTGTCACCACATACGTTAATAAAATTACTTTTTTTGGTTTAGTAGAATGCTTTGTAGAAAATATTCCCCTGTATATGAAAAGTCAAAGGGTTTTATACATCATATTAAAGAAATTAGTTTAGAAATCAAAGGATGCCTCAATTAAAGGAGATTGAGATGAAGTCCCAAAAATAAAGTTTAAGATTTAATTTAGTCACAGAATAAGGGGAATATATATATACATATATAATTGACAAGTAGAGTTACATCTTTTAACTAATTCCTACCACAAACTCATCTTTCACTCAAAAAGATTTCCAAAAAATTCAATTTATCCGAATCGTATAGGGTTCCAAAAATAATGAATTTATAATTCACCTATCAGACCTTTTAAAAAAGAAACTACATTATACAATCCAGGACATCACGTAGGCTAGTGGTAGGTGATGCACCCTTTTCACCCTTCGGTTTCAGGTTCAAGTCTCGTGTCTATGTCGGATGCGACTGGTTGTCTCCTAACCTCTACGTTGTCCTTTTTACAAAAATCCAAAAATAACATTAATAGTTGTATCCAATTTCAAACATAATCCATTCCAACCTTTAGACTTATCAGAAACACTTCTATCCAAACTCACATTCAAAAATTTATAAAGAAGTGAAACACAATGAAGATCCATTTTTCTATGTAATATCATGTGAACACCATCATCATGTATCATAGTAACAACCTAAATTACCATAAAACCTTATTGATTACATTAATGCTCCCTTAATAATTATTAAATACTAGATATATTCCTTATATCCAAAAATTTTTAATATTCCAACAATGATGAAATAAAAAAACTATTAATCAGTTCCAAGGAAGTCAAGAATATCAAATATAATTTATCCAAACTAGCCACCTCTTATTTCAAAATCACTACCTCATTATCGGGACTATATTAAGTATTACATTTCCTTCAACCAGGTATTTTCCAAAAAATATAGCTTACTATTAAGTCACTTTTCATATAACCATATAATCTCAAATCTTCAATAAAATAGTATTGCAGTATAATCCTTTTTTAACTCCATAATTCATATAACCAGTAAATTGTTGATACAATACTCAAATGAAATAATTATATAATAACAACATAAGAACACTAGTCATTCCTCTTCATATGAGGTAGTATCATAACCTGATTATTATCCAATAACATCATTTATGGTATACTCAGATGACTGGGACATTGATTCTTGTAGTGTCCCAACACCTTGAAGATGAAGCATTTTACATTTTAAACCTTTTTCATACCCTTGAAATCACGTACTTGGTGTCCTTTTTCTCCACACTTACAATAAACTCACATTCCCTTCAAGCATTTACCAAGTTGATTCTTTACACAGTTATCACATATGGGAAAATCCTTCATTTCCCTCTTCCCTTTATCCATCTTTCTCTCTACCATCCTTTTCTTCTCTTGCTTCCCTTCAAAGCCATTGGACTCTGAGAATTATTTACTTATCTTATTAACACATGATATTATTTATTTATATGTTGAGAATTCATGGGAGACTATTTCCCTTCTAAATGTTGGCTTAATACCATGAATGATATGATCCTTCTTACTCTTTGGATCATACGTATTTCTAGAGTTCTCATTCCTTCTACTGGGTGCCATTTCTATACAATGGAATACACTAGGTCAGTTTATGAATCGCAATGAATAATTCCCATCTTGTAAAATACCTAAAGTAAATTGAACAGTTTATGGATATAATCTATAATAATATAAATATTATAATTGAAGGGATATATACTCATAAATCCTTCATAATTATTTGTACATAAAATGAGAATTATCCTAAGCATATCCCATGGGAGTGTCGTAACCAAGAGTGCAGCAACGACCGTTGTTGTGCACCCCCATTCGAGCCTAGTTCAAAGATGTGATTTCAGTTTTTACCCATAGAAACATTTGTGCCAGATCTTCCTCTACATGCTCGTATCCAAACAGGGATGTATTTTCTTGTAAAACTCACAAAATATCTACATTACCAATATTATAGAAAGTTCTGCTATACTAATCCTCAAAGTCTATCTTAGGATAATGTGATCTAATCAGATTTTATCTACATCTAGATTCCAAGGTTATTTATTAACTTCCTCTGATACTAATTATAATGCCCCAACCCCAGAAGCCCAAAGTCAGTTCATTTTTTTTAATTCATTAGCATGATTACAAGGAATCAAGTCCCAATGGACCGATCGGTTTTGCAGTCTTGGAAAATAGATTACATACATGAATGTTACATTACACTTTATAACATACAACACAACATAAATAATCCTTTATTAATGCCTTTATTCCCTTTAGTTTAACCCTCCATATCAATCATAATACACTTCTTGGAATCCTCAGAAAATAGAACATAAGAAAAGGGTGAGCTCAGACGCCTAGTAAAGGTAAATTATTTAGCAAAATATATAGAATTTTAAGGAAAAATGTGTCATAAAAACAACAGCCTTTTTAAACATAAACTTGAAAATAATATGAAAAAAAATAAAACAATACCATATAAACATGCACATGGATATTCTACTAGTCGAATATTCACATGTAATAACTAATTTCATAATTAGGGAATGCCTGATGCCGGACATCATTACCACATAGTCAAGGCCTTATGCCAATACTATAAATAATGTTTTTGTCAAGGCCGTATGCCAAAAAACTAGTTTTTCTCATGAGACCTACTGATGCATCGAGAAGCTATATCGGGCTCCACCCATCACTTACTAAGTCCACTACATTCCTCATATGAAAATTTTGAAACACAACATAAACATTCGTATTAAAACATTTATATGAAATGTCAACACATTAACCACAAACCATGAATGGTATAAAAATAGCACATTCACAGTCAAACATATCATAGCTCATTCAATAAAATATTGGAGATTTTATTTATAATAAATCAACCTCAATCAAGAATAATATCCAAAAATCATGTTGACATAGTTGAAAATAATCATTAAAACCCTTTGAGAAAAATATCCTTTTTGTGAAATCATTTAAATGTAAAGTGTTTATAAAGGAACTCATTTAAATGATATTTTTGAAACAAAGTGTCCCATACCACTTTGAAACTTTTGAAAATAATAATTATTTCAAAACATTCATGTCCAAATAAATAAATACTAAAAATCATTTTGAAAACATCGACATTAATTAGAATGATTTAGAAAGATAAATCTTTATAACATTTAAAATTGTGATCTTGATAAAGAGTACCTTTCACAAATCCTTAAAATATTCATTTTGAAATCATTTTTATGAAAAGTGAACATTGATGATAAAAATGTCCTAGTAAATATTTACACATAAATAGTCTCGGATAATAATGAGATTGGGGAATTAACCCTTACCTCATTGTAATCAATCGAGTCATATGAACAGTAGTCAATAACCACCAAATGAATCACATAATATCATGAATATAAAAAGAATCATGATAATATATATCAAATGGAAGTACACAAAACACCATATGCAACAAATAAGTTGTGAACAATGGAAATCTCACGGAGTTAAAAGTGGGATAAGAAACCCCTTACCTTGCACTTTCCTTATGTCGAGGGTACGTCTATCCTCTTGTATAATTTCCATGGTATGTTACTGAATTATACCATAACCATATTAATATTTATGATATCATATATGATTAATTTATTACTTTATACTCCCCATTTAATAATAATTTCCTTATTAAACTAACATTTTGGATAATAATCGCTTTCTTTATCGTACGTGTTTTAACTTGTTATTTTGATCATATCACTTAGATAATTATTTTCATACCTCCAAAATATGAAACATTATTTATATATCATATATATTCGGAATATAAATATTTATAATAGATATATTTATTAAATGGAAACATCATTTATGGAGAGGGTAGGTCGTACGTACACATAAACATCGTTTCCGTTTTAATGTCGTATTGAACGGAAGTAAGTGATTGAGATATATGTAAATACATATATACATATATATATATATATATTTATCCAGTATAATTATTATGTCATATATTAAATACTTATTAATAATATATATATTTATATAATCATCGTTTAACGGTGAACGTGGAAATGAATCTCATCGCGTCGTGGAGACGGTAATCTGTAAGTACACACGAGTGACAATATCATTTCTTTAAAGGTGTGTAATTGGATGCTATATTCATTTTTAAAAGAAATTATCAGGTTATTTTCATTATTTATATACATATTACCCATCATTATATCCATCCAAATAACATAGTGTTGAATAACAAATTACACCATGGTGTGGAGATGGTAAGTCGTACGCACGCACGCATAGTGACATTATCATTCATTGGATGGATAGAATAATGAATATGATTGTTCCATGTTTATAATAGCATAACAGTATGTATATAAGTCACTGGACTTATTATTTTGGTATGTTAATAACAATGAAAGAGTAAGTGGAAGAAGAAAAGAACTTGAAAGAGGGTGGTGAAATCATTACCTCTTCTTCTGGTTTTTCCTTTTTATTTCATCAAAACGGCTCCTTAGGTTGGATTTATAACAAAATTAAGGCCTCTAGGATGAAGTGGGGATAGGTGAGAGGATATTTGGTCCGGTGTTTTCTGAGCCAAATGGCTTTGATGGTGTGAATTAGAGAGAAGGGGAAGCGCCTTTTTGTAAAAGGGGTGAGGGGCACCTTATGAAAACCTAGAAATATTATTTTATAATAAAATCATTTTAGATTTATAATGGCTCAGAAATGAATTATTAAAACTATAAGGTGGGTTTAGTTCTAAAACCTCCCAATAAATAGGTTTTATATAGGTTTTCGTCACTATATTAACCTTATATTTTAGATTTACCTCTTAGTTAAATAGTTTGACATTTACCATTTCTCTTTGTATTTTTATATTATATGGTTAATATACTTAATATAAAATGCAAATATAACCCCAATTGGATCATTAATTTCATATATATTATCATATAAGTATTTTGGCATAACCTTATATTTTAATACTATTATATCAGTTAATAATATAATATTTTTTTTAAAAAAACTATTTTATGTTAATTTTGACACTAGTTTCTATTTTGTTTTTTAAAAATTCATAAAAAAATTATTACTTAGAAAAAAATTCATTTAATAAACCCTAAAATTTTATATTGACCTATAAAATTATTTTAATTCATAAAAATACTCAAATTAAATTTATTTAGATATTTATAATATCAATTGTTTTAATATTTCATTTATAAGATAATTACTACATCATCATTGTGTCATATATAAATTAACTTATTTAATTTATAAAAAATATAAATAAAAAACCATTATGTATGAAATATATTTATCTTTCCAATGAATATTCATTGTTTAATTTATTACTTATATAACCCCATGTAAAATTTTATTTACAAAAATATATTTGTTTATGTCATTTTTTCCTGTACTTTTAATTAATTAAAATAAACTGTCATTATCATTCATTAGTGGCTCAATGGGGTCCCAAAATCTACCCAAGGATGTACATTTTCGGAAATGACTTGTAAAATAAGGTTAGGAAAATGTTAAAGTGATTTTGTATTATTATAATATTCTTTTTACCTTGAATTACTCTATTTACCTTTAACAGCGGTAAATAAATGTCAAAAGTTATTATTCAACAAAAATTATTTTAATCTTATTGAAACACATTTTAATTACCAATATCAACTGTGTCTCTCATATTTTTGTAATTAAATTCACAGAAGCGGTAAAATTAAGTTTTATGCAAATTTGAAAATGCTCCTAGGAGGTGGGTAAAAGACGGTAAAAAGTTCGATAAAATTTTTATATATCTGAAATTATTATAACTGACTCAAATTAATTAAATTGAACATATATAGGTATTATGTATCTATATTGACATAAAATAAATTTAAATAAAATAAATAATTATTTAAATAAAAAGTTTGTTTTAAACAATAACTTAGTGTTTTCATTATTCATCAAAAATTGAAAGTTTTAAGAAAAATATCAAAAATTCACCCTAGGATAATTTTGATATTATGAATTAAAAAATTAATTCTATTTTACCAATTTAAAAACATAGAAGATGAATTAATTAATTTGAAATTAATTCCCATTGTCAAAACCAAAAAGTTTATTTTTAAGAAATAATAACTATCAAAAGATTGACACTTGTTTGTCTCCCATTTTAAAGTGAAATTACTTACAATGACCATCATAGGATTTAATGGTAAAAATATAATCTAATTATACTTCCAAACCATTAAAATGTATAATTAAACAATATAAATTATTTTGATTAAAAAGTGGTTTTCAGTTAAAATATAGTATTTTTCAGTATTCACACAAATATACAATTTATAATAAAAACACGAAAAATTTATTGAAACTAAATTCTAATGTCCCAATTATAAATAAGATTTTTATTTTGTCAAATTGAATATATAAAAGTTTCAAATATTGGATTAAAAAAGGATCACCATTAAAAGGATGTAAAATTGCATTTTTTGAAAAATACTTCTTTTATGTGAAAAAAAAGAATTTGTTTTTACATTATGTATAAGAAACACATAATATGGATTATAAAATTATAAGGATTATATAAAGTTCAAAATTCAGTTAATAATATTCATAAACACTTCTTAACAGCTAGTTTTGTAAGTCATGGTGCTCTTGAACTCAGTGTTGCGTGTAGTGCAAGTTATTTAATTACTTTGAATAAATAACGTACTATGAAATCGTGGGGTGTTTCATCTATAATGTAAAAATTCTAATAAAAAGATTGATTTTTACATGATCGATTACATGATAAAATTTGGCACCATTTTTTATACAAGTTCAATTTTTATCTTCTTATTTCTGTCTTTATTTTTATTTATTACCCCTATTCAATATCCCCCCTTCCCTTTTTATTTTTTTTGTTTTTCTTTTTTTTGTTTTTGTTTTTGTTTTTGTTTTTATTTTTATTTTTGTTTATTTTTTAGTGTTTATTGTCTCTCTTTCTTCTCTCTCTCTAACCAATTTTATAATATTTAACTCACATTTATTTTATCTAGCCATTCTTATTAAATTTTTTAATTTAATTAATCTTCAATTAAAAAATGAAAACAAAAAGTAAGACAAAGTAGAAATTATTGTTTCCTAACAAGATTTGAAAAAGAAATATTAGTTGAATTTGAACCATAAATTGAAAAGGCCCTTCACTCACAAATTATGGAATCTAAATTAGGACAACCAAGTTACGTTGAGTAACCCTTTTTGGATACTAAAGAATTCCTAAAACTATCTAAATTTAAACCAAACAAAACCCCATACAACATGGTTGCAAATAAAAGAACATTAAAAGAACCAACCACCCTAGACGTAGAGTACCGACCAGCTTACATCCAATAACCCGAGGAAGTATCCAACTTTAAATAGAGATTGGGAATCATCCAACTTCTTTATAAATTACTTGGTCTTCTCAATGAGGACCCTCACAAACATATCATGGAGTTTCATATAGTGTGCTCCACCATGTAACCCAAAAATTTGTATGAGGGTCTCATTAAGTTTAGGTCCTTCCCTTTATCATTTAATGGTGTAGAAAAAGACAGGATATATTATTTGTCTACCGAAATTGGGGGTTGTAATGACCATAAATGACTATTTCTATATAATTTTTTTGGCTCACAACTGTATCAATTAGAAAAGAAATCATTGGAATTAGGAAATCACAAGCAGAGACCCTTCATTAATATTGGGAGAGATTCAAGACATTTCTCATGTTTCCCCAATCAACAAATAAGTGAACAATTTATAATTCAATAAATATATGAGGTACTTATCCCCAAAGATCATGGAATGATAGATGTTATAGCTGGCGGTTCCCTAGTTGATAAAACTCATACTGCCACTCCCGAATTAATAGCCAAGATGGCTCAAAATATACAAAAATTCGGTACACAAGCAATTAATCACACTCAAGGAGTTCATGAGGTAAGTCATTCATCACTACAAAAAAAAGTATATAATAAAATTGTTGATATTCATATTATTATAAGGAAATTATCTTAAACACGAGGTAATTAAATCTCTCCTCCCATTCCAACACATTATGGTATTTGTTATTATAACACTCATTTTTCTGACCAATACACACAACTTTAAGACTCATCTAAGTATTTAGCATCAGTATTCCCTGGGTTTCCATTCCAAAAAGCATCAGCCTTCAAGAATGAACTATTCCAGAAAAATCAAAAACCTTGGTAGAAACACTACTATAGATAGAGCTTTTAAAATCACTAGAAAACACTTTTAACAGTGCTTAAAAATCATTGTTAATCTCAACAAAGATTAAGGGGCCCCCTTTAAAAGTGATAATTTTAGCATTGATAAAGGACCACTTTATCAACACATCAATTAGAGTTGATAAATAGGACCTTTATCAGTGCTCAAAATAGCACTGATAAATACCTAGCTACCTATGATGTGTTGTTTATATAATATCACACCCACCAGCACCTACACAAAAAACGCAAACACCACCTATACAACACACAAAAGAACAAATAAATACACCCAAGGGTTTTTCAAAAAATGATATATACATTTCAAACAATGTTTTATATAATTACATTTACAATTTCCCAACAAATAGTTAAAAATATTAATGTTTCATCCTTTGATATCTCTGATACCCTCTCAAAAATGTCCATCCATGGTATTGGTTGCCAAAAAAATCATCCCAACTCAAGAAAATGGTTCCACCTATATAAAAAAACAAATATTATTTTATTAATACTATAAAGAAATAAATTAAACAATAATATACGTGAAAAAATTAATAAAATATCAATTTTTAATAAAAAAAATACACAGTTTGAGTTATATAGGTCGTATTGTGTGTCGTGTTGAGGTGATGTTGATTCCTACATGTCAAAAATGATTTATGGATCATTTTCCTAAAATAACAAAACTATCCAGATTGGTTTTCTTGGTTTTAAGTATATCCCTATTTTTACTAAAATTAATATCAAATTTATAAGACATAATTGGATTTCTACTGGTTACATCGTTCATCGGATTGAGGTGTAGTTGATTCCTACATTTCACAAATGACCCATGGATATTTTTTCTATGTTATCAAAATAATTAAAATGGGTTTTCTTGGTTTTTATTATAAAAATTATATTTTTTTACTAAAATATCATTTCAAATTGAAAACACCCATTTTTAGTCATACCGGTCACATATTGTGTCGGTTTGAGGTGAGACAGCTTCATATACATCACAATGGACTTTTGAATCTCTTTCCAAAAATATTAAGAAAATCAGAGTGTGTTTACCTGGTTTTCAATGAGTGAAATGTTTTGAGCTAAAATATCAATTTTGAAATAATAATGGAAACTTTTTAATCATAATGGCATCATCGTGCATCAGAATGAGGTGTGGATTATTCCTATACATCTAAAATGACTCATGGATCATAGTATTAAAGTATCAAATAAAATATGAATGTGTTTTATTGGTTTTCAGTATTCCACTTATTCTTTTCACATAAATTAATTTCAATTTTAAATTAAAACACTTTTTCATTTATACAGGTCACATCATTCACTGGATTGAGGTTTGCATGATTACTACATGTCACAAATGACTCGCGGATCGTTTTAAAGGTATCTAAACATTTGAAATGTTTTTTCTTGGTTTTTAGTATATATGTTGTGTTTTTTTACTAAAATATCATTTCAAACTGGAAACACACTTTTTGTGTCATACCAGTCACATCGTGCATCAATTTGATGTGATACTACTTCATACACATCAGAATGGTCATAAGAAACACTATCCAAAATTAAGAAGACAATTGGAAATAAATTTCTAGGTTTTTATAGAGTGACACGTTTTGAGCGAAAATGTAAATTTTAAACTGATAAAAGACACTTTTAGTCATAAAGGTCACACCGTGTGTCGGATTTCGGTGCAGTTTATTTATACACTTCACAAATGACTCATGGATCATTTTCCTAATGTATCAAAATAATCTGAATGGGTTTTCTCAGTTTTCAGTAAGTTAATTGTTATTTTTTACTTAAATTAATGTCAATTTCAAATAAAAAAGACACATTTGGATTTACACCAGTCACATCATGCATTTTATTTAGATGGGGTTGATTCTTACATGTCACATATTACCCATGGTTCATTTTCCAAAATTATCAAAAATATACGAATGCATTTTCTTGGTTTTTAGTATCCCAATAGTGTTTTTTACTAAAATTGATGTCAATTTTAAATAAAAAGAGACATATTGAGTCATATTAGTTGCATCATGCATCATATTGAGGTACGATTTATTCCTAAACATCAAAAATGTATTATGTATTTTTCTCCTAAAGTATCAAAACAATCCAAATGCATTTACTCCGTTTTTAGTTTTTCAATTGGGTTTTTTAACTAAAATATCATTTCAAAATCGAAAAATGCATTTTGAGTCATATTGGTCGCATCGTGCATGGGTTTGACATGATATTGCCTCATGCACATCAAAAATAAATTATGAATATTCTTACTAAATTATCAAGACAAACAGAGTGAGTTTTCCTGGTTTTTAGTGGGTGACATGTTTTGAGCTAAAATGTCAATTTTAAACTGATAATAGACACTGTTAGTCATATCGGCCACACCATTCATCATATTGAGGTATAGATTATTCATACACATTAAAAATTATTGGTCGATCATTTTCCTAAAGTATCAAAACAATTTGAATGTGTTTTCTTATCTTTTAGTATGTCACTTGTTCTTCTTGATATATCTATTGTCAATTTAATATAAAAATACACACTTAAATTAATAACAGTCACAACATGCATCCAATTTATGTGAGGATGATTCATACACATCAAAAATGACTTATGGATCATTTTAACAAAGTATCAAAACAGTCCTAATGCATTTTACCGGTTTCCAGTATGTCACTTGTTCTTTTTACTAAAAAATACTAACAATTTTAAATACAAATAGAAACTTCGATTCATACTGGTCACATCTTCATACTGTTTGTGTACATTCATCCATCAGGTATTATTTCCATTCATTTATAAAAAAACTATATCATCTTGTGTATATGAGTCTTTTTGAAAATCATGTTAGTACTAAAAAAATATAAATATTAATAAATATTAATAAATATTTTAAAGTAAGTAGTAATTATCTTTGAAAATACCTATTCAGGGATGCTGGTTGTTTCATGGAATATGATCTATTTCATAAATTTACAAACATAATAACCATAGTATTTTCTGTTTATTTGTTTTGAACACTGCAGAAACATTGACAAAAATAATTTATTTTTTATACGTGTTTTGATAGTGAAATCTTATTATATATACCCTGATTTTTATCTTGTCATAGTACTTGTGATGTTCCTTGTCCTTTTCCCCTGGCCTCACTCCGTGAAGTAGATGATATTTACGCACCACCCTATCATAACAAAATCCTCATTAAACGATAATATAAATTATATAACAAGATTTATATTTCTAAAATGTTGGATCTAGTGTATTAAAATTTGAAAAACACCATCATGTGTGGTTGGTTTGTTGGATATCCATTTATTTAATCCAAAAAATAAATATTCAGAGTATCCAAATTGACCTCAATGAGCATCCAATTATATATAAAAACAAAAAAAAAATGAATAATCAATGAATGAAATTAAAAAATATTTAATACGATTAAATTGTAGAGTTTTCCCCTTCATCATTAGTACTAAGAAGGGTATGTCATCCATAATTTTTTTGTTAAACGATTTGAGCAGGCGTACCACTATTTCACCCTCTTTCTAAGATTCTATTTTAGTTTTTTTGTACATGTGACATGAGGACTAACAAGTGCAAAAATATTCATGGGAAAATCCCTTGAATTGTTTTTCATATATATTCATGCGAAAAATATGAAATGTATTTAGTCACAATTATCATACTGTATCAACATTTGGAAAATCAAATCATGAAAACTTACCTCATATATACATTTACAACTAATCCACCTAGACAATAATTTGTCATGCCTTCACATACATTTTCAACACTAATGAAATGTAGATCTTCCCCTTCATACATATTTTCATCAAAAACAGTTGTGTGAGTAGCACCATGTTTTAACATCGTATCCACATGAGCATTTAATGATAATAAATGCAGATATAGAATGGATGGGTTTAAGGTTAATTTCATAGATCCTTTCAATCGATTCGTTGATCCTTGAGATGGTTTTGAGTCATTGTTTCTTTTCACCCCCTTTATTGTGTCTATCTGTAATAACATTCATCAGTTCAGAACTTTTTTCATTAAATGTTAAAGGTTTATCTTGAAAAATAAATTGGAAATGAATACCTCATTATCGAAATATTTTTTTACAAGATGTGACGGTAATTTAATCAATGTTACAATAGCATGTTCGACCTTAAGAATATATTCATCATCAATTAGAATAGATAGATCGGTGCTCGGATCATGTTCTATGTTAATCAATACATTGACATGACATGTTGGAAGTGGCCTCTTGTGTAGCATGGTATTTTGGATATTGAACACCATAGGCCTCGCTACAAGGTGATGAGTGGGTTTTTATAGATATAAAGAACATTCATTTTCAACATGTAAAATATCAGTACAAGAAAGGTATCACGGTCTTTCTGATTCAAAATTCACAAAAAAATTATTATAACATGGATTAACTCTGCTAAGATCGGTTTTTTAGGGGTATGGATCACCTCAAAGCTAGTAGGGGTGGGATGGGATCATCACGCGCATGTTATTCTTGATTTCCTTATTCTCTACCCCCACCCCCCATCAAACTTGTCATTAAATCACTCTAAAATTGCATATGTTCTTTAAGGACAACTATTTTCTCTCTCATCATTTTTATTTCTTCACTTTGATCCTCCTCTTGTTTTTTTCAATAAAATGTTTGGGGTGTCACCCCAAAACCAGCACCTCTAACACGACCATTCTTTTTTGGTTGCTTCAAGGCCATTGAAAGTATGTTTGTATCCATTTTGGATGTTGTTAATTCCTGTAAATATATCAAAAAGAAAATATAGGAAAATTAGTAGTCATTGTGATATAATAACGATTTAAAGAAAAAAAATATTTATTATGTAATACTTACACACTTTTTGTGTTTTTCCATCTACTAATATACCATATTTATTTACACACACATCCTTTCATAACACATGGCATGGTATGGAAGTAAATTTGGATTTGGATTTATCAATCTTTATATAAATATAAGAACATAGTTATGGTGTTGTTTTATGTCAAATTAAAGTATTATGGTTGATTTAAAATATGCTCCAATTTTTTTCATGTGAAATTTACCACATTATTTCTTTACGGTAGGGGTATGTTGGTTTTCCTACTTGTTCCTTATTTTTCGCACTCAGTTGTTTCATAAATAAAAAACAATCAATCAAAGTGATTCATACATGTATCATCAAACAACGTATTACCAAACTCAATGTACTTGAAAATACTGATCCACACGACACCTAGTAAATGCATCCCATGCACCTTGGGTTATCAGGTGTGCATAAAGAGGAGGTGGGTGCTGGTTTCTTTTCCCTCAAACATCATTAATATAACGTCTCATTAAAATTGTGCAAAAACCTCTCTAATTCCTTCCTTAAAGGTTGATACATAGTCCTTGTGCGATTCATCCACTATAAATACACTCTATAAGGGATGATGAATAGTAAGTAAATAATTTTATTTTTTATTTTTTATAAAATTAAAGAAATGATATCATAATGTTCCCATAATATCTCCCCACATCAATTTCTTAATCCCGGTGAAAACATGGTGCCACGACTGTAAATAAATCGACATGTGTTTCAGAGTGACAATTCCAATGTAACAAATGAACATGGCCTTATTGAAGTTAACATGATGGCCCTTCTTTTTCCATCCGACATCATATTTCATGCCTTTCTCTTTTAACTTAAATACTTTTTCTAACATCATCAATTTATGGATATCTTGTTTTTTCTGCTCTTCCAGGGTTTCATTTCATACTGTTTCCTTGGTTTCAACATCATCAATAGGTTCTTCTTGAGCACAAGAATTGGCACACATAGATGGTGGTTGTACCTCTACATTGGGTGTACGAACAGAAATAGGTTGATAAACCTATTTGTCCTCTTTACTGCAAGAAACTGTTGTTTGAGAGGCATGTTGTTCCTCTCCACTATAAGCAGTAGCAGGTTAACAGACCTTTTGTGCCTCGGGATTGGGGGAATTATCACATACAGAAGATATTTTCTATATAAGTGGATTGAAATTTAATTTATATTACATAAAAGCAGTATCGAATAGATAATAGCATAAGGTAACATGATGTATATTACAAAAAATATATAAGATGATTATTGAACTCTCTTTTTTTAAATGGCTAAAGGTATTTGACCCCTGTATCGACTATCTAAATCCCTACATTGTGGTCTCCTCTGACATAAAAAACATCATCTACATTAGGACAACTGTGAAATGATTTTTATTTCCCAATGAAAGATTCAACCTCCATTGAATTTTCATCTGACCCTTCAATGGTTTTGGTTGATAGTAGAACAATTGAACACTTTCATTTTGTGGGATCTATAACATAAAATACTTGTACATCCTATGATGCCATTATAAACAATTCATCTTTGTACCCTTCCTTAATAAAATCAACATTTACTAATCCCAACTCATTTATTTTAACAAAACATCTATTATCAACCCACTTACATTGAAAATCGGCACTTGGATGTTTGTATAATCCAACTCCCCTATTTTTTTATGATTCCAAAGTTTGAAATATTCTCATAAATTGGATTTCTGTCATTAGAACCAGAATCATGAATCAATTTAGTCATATGTTTAAATCCCCTATTATGAATGGTACTATCTTCATCATGTTTATTATTATAAAATGTATAACCATTAATTACAAACGCATTATAAGATAATACATACACACTTCGTCCTCCATCTTTCTATCGAAGTTGTTATGAAATTGGGTCTGGATTTTCATTTGGATCCTTAAATATATAGTCCCAAAAACATCCAATAAACTGTCGATTATGTGTATTTTATATCCAATTTCACCCTATAATGGATTCAAATGCTGAATAATTTCATTTTGGGTTTTGACATATGGGTAAACCTCCAAACTATTATGAAAAATGTAATTGTTGGACTACTCCCAATATGTAATATTGATTGTGACAAACTCTCTTCAAGAAATTCCTTCACCTGCAAGATGCCCAATGTGAATATATTTCGGTAGACCAATGCTTTCAACAACGGACATGTATTATGTATAGTATTCAACTACTTCCTTAATAATATATCACTCTGCAATACAACACTCTGGCTGACTTCAATTTTTGACATACCCATTCAAATTATTCATATACCGTTCAATGGGGTACATCCATCTATAGTGTACAAGACCACATAGTAAAATCTCTCTCACCAATTGAATAATCAAATTAAGAATCATATCAAAAAATATATGTGGAATAGCATTTCCAATTTACATAATATGATGGAAATTTCTCATTCTATACATAGTAATTTCATCAGATCTATAACTTTGCTACATATATCTTTGAATAAGAAATAGAGCTTCATTAATTTATAATGGACATTCTTGGGGGAAATAAAATTTCTATCTATATGAATTATATCTTGCCTCAAAACATGTAAGTCATGTGATTTCAGACCATATAACATTAAATCATTCACTGGAATGATGTTCTTGATATTCAATTAATATCCCTATGGAACCTTTACATCATTAGAGAGGTTTAAAAACGTATATCTCTCATGCTTGGAAAGAGTGTAAGCATCTGGAGGAAGAAAATTTCATTTTTCATCCTTCACTGTTTCCAACTCTTCTTGTATTCCCTTGTCAACCATGTCCAACCTACCCTTAATTCCATCCTTTTTTATCTGGGTGAATTTAGCAATGTTCCCATGACATTATCACATACATTTGTTTCAACATGAATAACATCTACAAAACTATATGACGTATAGACAATTCTAGTATGGTAATTCAAAAAAACAGATCTCGTCTTCCAACTAGTTTACATAAGGTTTTTTGAAAATGGTTTACCAAAAGAAGTTTCCACATTTTTTTATTTAGCAAACATTTTCTCACCTGTTAGAAGAGAAAGTGAAGTACGTTCTTCTAAACTTCCATTGAATGATGTAATGCAAGATTGGTACTTACATCATCAGGGTAGAAATATGTGATGTCCTAGAAACACGGTTTTTTAAGAATGTTTTAACTGAATTTACCATGTGCCTTGTTCATATATGGGACATTTATCCTTATATTAATTCTATATCCTAAAAAATTCCCATTATTAGTAAATCCATTAGTTGTCCAGTACAACATGGCTCTCAATGTGAAATCATCATTTCTATAAGAATCGTACAACGTAACACCTGAATCCCATAATAATTTCAAATCCTCGAACAATGGAGAAAAATAAACATCAATATCATTACCCAATTGTTTTGGTCCTGATATATGCATAGATAGCATTATGTGTTTTTATTTCATGAATAACTACAGTGGAAAGTTATAATTTACCAACATAACCATCCATATGTTGTGAGTGCTTCTTTGAAAACCAAAAGGATTCACTCCATCTGTATATAATGCAAGATGATGGTTTCTCATCTCGTTTTCAAAATCAAGATACTCATAATCGATTCTCTTCCACTAAGGAGAGTTTGTTGGGTGACCTAATTTCCTATATTTATTTCACAGTTCTATGTGACATGACAATTTCCCTATATACTCCTCACTTGCGTATAGGTTCCTAAACCCTAGAAGGATTGCAATATACCATAAATATTTTATAGAACTAGATTCATCTTTCTTGTATTGATAACCACCACACTTTGGGAATTCTCTAAGTAATTTTTTGTTCTTGAGAAATAGTATACAGTCATTCGGGCATGTGTGTATTCATTCATAGATCATATCCATCGAAAATAGCATTCGTTTAACATCGTATGTTTGGCTTGGGAGATAAATAAATTATATGAGCGTGTCATTCAAGAGAGATAGTAATTCTATAAAACTGGTGTCATACCATCTTCATCCTGATTTCAAATTATAAAGCTTCTGTACGGCTGACAATGCTTTATATTTAGTTCAACCACCATTAAAAGGTTCCTTTTCATGAATCTTTAACTTATAAAAAAATTGGTAAATCACAAAGTACATATTCAAATGACCTTCTCATTTCCTCAATAAGATCTTAATTATAATTCACATCTATAATCACGTGCACAATATGCTCTTATTCATTATCCACACTTATAATCATATCAGATGATCCAAAAAATGAACTATTATCCCAGCCACTAGCTACATTCACTTTTTCCCCATGTTTCATCCCACATTTATAACTTTTCTCTATTCTGTGAAAGATCAAGTGTTCTTACAACTCTCTAGACTAACTAGTCTTGAATAAAAACTACAAAAACAAATAAAAAACATTTGAGAAGGTTCATATGTATGATCTTTTTCAAACATTAGGAACTATTTCACTCCATCTTCATACTCTCTTGTCAAACGATTGGAATCCATCCATTCATTATTGATATCCATCCTATTTGAATCAATGATATTATTATTTAAAAAAATAAAAAAAAATATTGATATAATGTAATGGATTTCAAAATTCTATAAATATCTACACTTATAATATTTCGAAAAAACTATAGTTCAAATGTCCTTTGAAAACTATTTAAAAAATCACACTTGAAATCCCACTAAAAACAACCATTTACACAAATTCCTCTTTAAAATAACACATTATTTTTAAAATAAATCAATTAGTTCCAAAAACTATTTCACAAATCCACATTTCCTTTTTTAAAAGCATTCAATACAACTTCATGACCAAAAAACTTTAATCATTTAAAATGAGTGGCATCCCTCTAAGAATCATTTAAAAACACTAAAATCATTTTAAAAGAACCACATAGGTTTTTTCACGAAGGAATATATCCCAATAGAGACACTTTATAAAAGATACATAAAAACACATCAATTCATCCCAAATCAATCGGTGTTGTATGATACCATCACATTATTCCAGAGGTAGTTGTAATAATATTAATTTGCATAAGAATTTGATATTGTGATCCCCATCATTGGATATCCCTTATCCATGATTCTATTTTCCAGTTATATCAATTATCATTCACCACAACAACAGATTCCTGACGGATATGTTCCATATCCAGTGACCACCATCGCAACCATGAAACACTCATGTCCCAATTTACTACAAACACTGCATTATCCAAATTATCCTTGGATCACACCAAATAAATTGGTTGTACACTATAAGAACAATGTATGTGTATCACATATGAAGTAATTTTGGTTTCTAACTTTATAAATACACCTATGAAAATAAAAAATCATGAACTCATTACATAATCAAAAATTTCTCAAGAGTCATTCCTTTCACACAAATAATTTCCCAATGCTGCAAATCACTAGAATAAACTATGTTTCTTTCTTGATCCTTTTAAGTACATCATGTCTCAAGTAAAAATAAAAAAGAACACTGGTACTAAACTAATAGATGGTATGATTTGCTATAGTCTATTTTCTAAAATCTTCAAAAATACTTTATAAATGACATTACGAAGACTAGTCATTCTAAAATTATTAACCGAACTCATATCAGTAACCTCTAGAATCTAAGTGTTGAGAGTATCAGTATGAGTCTCAATAAAATTATTACCTATCAAAAACACATTCATGAGGTTATAAACATCAATACCCAAAATATTATATATTCTTTTAAAGAAAATTTCTTAAAGAAAATCTTTGTTTGGTACCTTTTAGGGATGCATCATCCTAAATTCCATAATCATTTTAAAACGTTGAATATAAATAGTTAATAATTCATTCATATAATTATTTAAACTTGTAATAAAATAATAATTTATATATCTAGATATAAAATTATGCTAAGAAGAAAATATGATTTGATAATCACTTGAATTGTATCATTTTCCCCTTTAAGGGGATTCACCAGGAAGTTCTTGTGGGTGGAAGGATTCATTGCATGTGTTATTATGGTTATTTGAAAAGAGTGTCCTAAAAGTGTATCATGTAGATTTGGATTTTTAGGGCTATTATAAGATATGTTTCCATTATAACTCAACTTTTCCCTTAATAAAAATATTAATTTATTCCCCTATGAAGTAGGATTGTCATCCTAACAACATAAGTTTCATGGGGTGTGCTTATTCCATTTATGTCATGTGTTTATCCTTTTAAGATCATTTTCCTATGAGAGGGTATTTTCAAGACCATTAGGTTACTGTAAATAGATGGTAGATATATGATGTAGTGACATAGATTTATCATTAATTATATATTATGGTCTATCAGGGTTGGTGATTTGTTTCAATTCCGGTATGTTCTGGAATTTCTTCCACTACCAGTAAGTTTTAGGGGTTTAACTTATGTTTTGGGGGTTTAACATTAGGATTTTTTATCTATACCAAATCCAACTAGTGGTATCATATCTTTTTCTTATTCTACTATTATTTACCAAAATGTGGTATTAACTCTTGGTTACATAACATATAGTGACTATTTTATCAAGACTCGATAGAAATTATTGGTTCCTATACTAATGCGTTTCCTCTAGGGAAGTGGTTTTCTAAGATTTAGTGTAATTGCACTTGAAAAAAGTGGTGGTGCCATTGAAATGGGTAAGGTTTGGATTGATATTAAATGGTGGAGGATTCAAACTTTGGTTTAAAATGGCCTTCCTACTCTAGGAGAGGTCAAAAGTTACATTGATTTTGAATTAGTCAGAAGGGGGTGTTCAGTATAATGGGACACCATGACATGAATGAATTATAATTTTTTTTAAAGTTGTGTCCAAGAGAATCGTGATCCAAGAGGGAAGAAAGAGATGCCTCGATGATGTTAATCATTAAATGTGGTTGTGTATTAGAGGGGGTGATCAAGGAGTATGATTGGTAAAGGTTTTGGTGAAATAGTGCTTCTTAGTGACAATGCATAAATGCCTATAAAGTGAAGCATTTGATCAATATCTTGGGAGATCATATTGATTCTTAGTGAGTGTGGGGATGTAATCACATACTTGGGAGAGAGGATCAATTTCTAGTAAGTGTGTGTCCTAGGTCCCACCTAAGTAACTAGGGTTGTCATGATAAATTAAATAGAGGATATCAAAATAAATCATGAAGTAAATCACATAAAATCTAAATGATATAAAAACTATCCATATCACCTCTAAAAAACTTCACAAAAACAACCCATTTTTACCCATGTATAAAAGATTCCAGAAGAAAATAAACCCTCTTTATATAACCATCATAATCCAAAATTAATTAGTGAAAATGTTCCCAAATCAAAAACACTTTTCAAAATTTTTCAACCAAGCCTTTGAGTAATCATTTATTACCAAAACATGAAAATAACTATAAGAATTTTCAGAATGATCCTTAAATATTTCACCCAAGAGGAACACATAAAATTATTTTTTGGAAACCAAACACAACTCAAAACATAATGAAAAACTCCTTATAATAATACATGAATTAAATTAAAACATAAATATATGAAACATACAAAATGGGGTGTCCAAAAATCATATAATATATCATTACATATTACTAAATAAAGTTAATATATAAGATTCTAAAATGATAACAAATGAACACCAATGTTAAAAAACAATCAAATCCCCTTCAAAAAGTGACATTTAATTAGAAAATAAAGTATAATTATTAATTTATTATTTATTGAAAATGATTCAAGGTCATTAGAAGGCTTGAACAACTATTTAAAAATATAAGTGTGTGAAAAGGGAATATAAGGAAATTACACACACACTTTGTGTGAATTAGAAAGTGGTTCTAACAATATACAGATAAATGAACTTTGGGAAACCCATTTAAGATAACTTGAGGGTCACCTTAATAAGGAATCATTATACCCTCATCCAAAATAGAATATTCCAATATACTTTAGATGAAGAATGAGCTTAAAATACTCAAGCACCCAATGCATGTAAATTAAAAATAGTTTCATACAAAAACCTACCTAAAAAAGTTTACATGATAAGAAACATTTGAGGAATCGAAGAGAGTTTTGGTATTATGGATATCTTCTGATAAACCAAACAAATGACTGGAAAGAAATTAAAATTTTTATAAAAAGGTATAAGTGAAAACCATATAAGAAACCCATAAACATGATCATTGCAATACATTCATTCATGGAATAACCTTTCCCATGTTCACAAACACACACATTCAGGGCATATGATCATGATTCACTAGAGGACCAGGAATTTCTTTTCAAAAACCAACCAACATGCAATTCAATTAGTGTGAAATCAAGGACCACCAATGGCCACAATTTTCAGCGGGGCGTTTAGCCTGTATAATTCACAACATCACCATAAAATAACGAGAAAGAGGAGAAAACTCATTGATTAGGTGTCATTCAGTGTGCGGAGGATGAGAGACATGTAGTAGAGGAGTACTCCAAGGGAAGAGAGTTGTCAGACAAAGTAACAGTGTGCAATGGAGGAGAGGTTAATGGAATGGCAGGTGGCAGTGGTGTCGCGAAAAGCGGAGGAGAGGAGCACGGTGGTCTGGTTCACACAATGCAGAGGTGTGGCACATGGTAGAGGTGTGGTGCCCAATGTAAGAGAGGTTCTAGATGGTCTTGTTCTTGATGGAGGGGAGGTGCATGGTGGATGTGTGGTTCGCGGCAGAGGAGAGGTGGTGGGAGAGGAGAAGGAGGTACGACGATAGCGATCGGCTTCCGCCATAGCTTGAGGGGTGCGAGGAAGGATGAGAAAGTTATGGTTTGTTATAGAACCTGGTGCACATTTTATTAGCGCTAGCTAACAACACTGATAAAGGTTTGTTTTATCAGGGCTAAAATAGAAAGTTCTGATAAAACATGCCTTTTAAAGGACTTTTTAGGGGTGATAAAGATAGGTCTTTATCAGTGCTAAAAAAGCACCGATAAAGATATAATGTTAAAAATTTATATCTATTATTATATATATTTATAAAATTATGTACATGATAGATTTATATTTATATTTATAAAATGATCATTTAAATGATGAAAAAATTATAAGAAATATACTTATTATATTTATAATCATAGAAATATATTTAATAAATATATTAATTTTATATATTTATAAGATTATAGATGTATATAACTATATTTTTTCTAATTTTATAATTATTTATATTAATATTTATTTATAATCATAATTCAAAATTAATATTTATTTATTTATTTAAATAATTATAAAATTTTAACAAATTAATATTTCTAATATTTTTATTTTTATCAATATTTTTATTTAATATATTTATTATTATTTTATAATTATTTAAATATATATGTTATTATTTATAACTATAAATATGAATATTTGTATTTATTTTTCAATAATTCAATATATTTATTTAATTATATATACAATTATATAGAAAAATAATATATATATTTTTTATGAATTAATAATTATTTAAATAATTACAAATTTATTTATATTTATAACTAATAAATAAATATTCATTTATTTTTAATTAGAAATTACAATAATTAAATAAATTATTTGTAGTTGTAAATATATAAATATATAATTATAAAATTATAACAAATATATTTATAATTTTATAAATTTCAATAATTAATATATTTATTACAATTTATTAAGTATTTAAATATATATAAATTTATTTATAATTATCTTTATAACTATTTGTATTTATTTATAGATATTTTTATATAAATATATATAATTAATATAATTTTTTTAATTTTTTTAATTATTCAAATATATCAATATTTATTAGGAATTATAATTATGAATAGTTGTATTTATTTATAAATATTTGTATATATTTCTAAATATCTTTATTTAAATATATATTTATAACTATATATGTAGTATAATAAATACATTTTTTATAATTTTATAATTTTTTACATATATATATTTATTTATAGTTATAATTATAACTATAAATAAATATTTTTATAAATATTTTTTTATATTTATAAATAGATGTATGTGTATTTATTTATTTAAAAAATTATAATATATGTATTTATTACAATTTTATAATTATTTAAATATATATATTTATATTTATAATTACAAATAAATATATTTAAAAAGTATTTATATATACTTAAAATTTAATAATTATAAATATAATAAATATATTTATTCTTTAAATATATTTAATTTAATTTTATAAGTATTAAGATCATAATATAGTATATATATATATATGGGTAACATGAATTAATCATAAAAACATATAGTAAAATAGAAATAATAAAAAACATGCCATAAAAGGAAAACATGAATAATAAGAAGAGAGTAATGTATAAATGATCATTTATGATGATACATAACATATATGCACGCACGATTAATATGTTAATTTGACTAAATTCATTTGAAACACATATATATTTAATTATACAATCTTATAGTTTTTTTAAAAACATTATATATATATATATATATATATATTTGTTTTATTAAAAAATATATATTAATTATAAACATGCGATTTTTATTTAATATTTACTAATAGACATTAGTTTTTAATATAAATATAATAATTGTATATAAATTGTTATTGAAAACATTTATGAGTGATAAAATTATCATCGATAAATCTACCATTTATTAGAACTTTGTTTAGCTCTTATAAAGGGTAGATTTATCTGCACTTTTAGCTAGCACTGATACCCCCCCCTAATTAGCGATTGATGCTTAGCACTGATAAAACAGGGTGTTTCCCTTGCCTCGCTTTGTGGTAGTGAAAGTACAACAACAGTACCTAGAAGGAGGAGACTCGAGGTACGCAATATAGAACTGGTATCAACAAGGAAAAGGTATCCAACCTTCTTATCCTTCAACATCTCAAAACAATCCTCCTCCTCCCAAATCTGAACTAAACCTTGAGGAAATGGTAAAAAATGTATATACAGATCCACCAATTCTAATAAACCACACACTCATCTATTGAAGACCCACAAACTCATGTTGGAAAATTGGAAAACTCCATTAGTGTGATAAAGATACAAGGTTCTAGGAAACTGCCATCCGAACCTATTTCTAATCTGAATGATAATGGTAATGTATGTGTAATCACACGTCATAGTGGTAAAGAATATTCTCCTTCCAATGATTCAACACAACAGGTAAGTCCCCCACATGAAAACTCTTTTTCTCTACCCATAAAAGATTCTAATGAAGAAAAAGAAAATAAAATGCATAAACAAGTTACTATTGGGGACTCCCCAAAATAATCCATTCCTCTTCCTTTCCCCCAAATCATCTCTAAGACTAAGAAACATTTGATAATGATATTGGTAAAGAAATCGTAGATACATTTAAAAATGTACAAGTTCACAATCCATTATTTTATATAGCTACAAAAATCCATTGCTATTCCAAATTTCTTAAATAGATTTACAGCCATATAAAATGAATGAAGGGGAATAAGGGATTTAGCCTAGGATGGAATGCCTCAACTTTGATCAAACTAGAAATTCCAACCAAATGCAAGGATCGGGGCACTTTCATGAAACCTCGCACCATAAGGGAGACCATATGTTCTAATGAAATGCTATATTTAAGTTCTTAATTTAATGTAATTAATTACTCTATGTACCCTTCTATATAGTTTTGAGAGTTTCAACCAACAATAATTGTCATGAATCTTTCTAACAGGAGCACAACACAACCATCACGAGTGATAGTGGACGTCCATATTAGAGTGAAGAATCTCATCCTCCCAATAGAATTCTACATTATTGAGATAGAAGATACCCTAACTCAAGTACATTATCCTATCATAAATGGGAGTCTATTCCTTAAAATAGTATATATGGTCATCAATATTCACAACAATAAACTTTCCGTGGAGTTCGGTGGATAAAAGGTATGTTTTAATATCCTTGATTCCATGAAAAATCTCATTGAAGAGCACTCCAATCTTCCATTCTATTCGATAGAAGTTCTATCTAATGATAAATACACAAAATTGTATCCTTGACCCATACTATGATTCATTTTCTTCTTCTTTTCCCTTGGTTGATTTGATCTTTGATTCATGTTTTTAGTGTTGTGTGGGTTCAGAAAAGTGTAAATTTTATCTTTAATAAAAGAGTGTGTTAATTATGAGCTACACATTACCATCAATGATTCTTAAAATAGTATTCCCCTTGATTCTCTTTTTTTATAGAATAAACATGAGTAGATAGGTAGTTTAATAGTCCTCACTACCCTTAAAACCCCTTCATCAATTCAAAACCCACCGGTGTTGAAATTAACACCATTGCCTTCTAATTTAAAATACATATATCTTGATGTCATTGACCAATTACCCATCTTTATTTCAAATAACCTCTCTCCACATAAGGAATAAAACTACTAGACCTTTTAAGATAGTGTAAAAATGTGATAGGGTGGACATTTGTAGATATTCTTAGGATTATCCCATCTATTTTCATGAAACATATACATTTAGATGATGAGGCTAAACATGTAGGGAAATATTAATGATGGTTTAATCCCACCATTGGACCATCATTTTGACTCACCCCTCCCCGTTGGAGAATTATTTACTCATGATAACCTTTATAATGTTACAGACCTTACCCCCTATTATGAGGACATTGTAAATTTTCTAGCAGCATATAGGGTCTCCAATGATTTTTGAACTACCCAATTCTAGAGGCTTATGAATGATTCACAATAATACATTTGGGATGAACCATACTTGTGAATAATTCTTAGTGACAATTTTGTTCTTAATTTTGTCCCTACAAATGATTTCACCTCTATTTTGACCATCTACCACACATTGGTTTGTGGGGGCCACTTTGGCTCTCAACATATAGCTCGAAAGCTCATTGAATCAGGTCTATATTGGCCAACGTTGTATCGGGATTCCCATTAATTTTTTAATTCATGAACATTATGTTAATTCACAGGGAATATCTCCATGTGGAATGGAAGTCCATAACCACCCATGTTATTCTATGAAAAAATTAATGCATGGGGAATTGAATTCATGGGACCTTTTCCAAATCCATTTGGATTTCTATAGATATTTTTAACTATTTACTATATCTATAAATGAGTAGAAGAAAAGGATACTAGGACTAATGGCCCTCAAGTGGTTGTTTATTTTTTGAGGTTCGAGATTCTTTGTAGGTTTGGTTTTCATATATTCGTCATTAGTGATCAGGGTTCATACATTTTCAATCGCAGCATGAAAAACATCATCTGTAATTATGTGGTTGTTCATAATATCTTCACTCCATATCACCCCCAAACTAATGGACAATTTGAAATATAAAATCAGGAAGTTAACATAACCTTGGAAAAAATGGTAAAAACAAATAGGAATAATTGGTGTTTTCACTTGGATGGCACACTTTGGGAATATCATATACCTTTTAAAACCCATATTGGAATGTCACAATAAAATATTGCATTTGTAAAGGTATGTCACCTTCCAGATAAGGTAGATCACTATTCATATTAGGTTATTAAATAATGTAATATGAATCTATTAGATGCAGTTCAACATATGATGTTATAGATTCAGGAGTTGGAATAAATTTCGCATGATGAATGTGAGAACTCCCAAATCTATAAAGAGAAGACAAAGTCTATCCATATTGAGATGATTCATCAAAGGACGTATCATATTGATGAGAAGGTCCTCATGAAAATTTCCAAGCTATAGCTCCACCCATGTAAGCTTCGTTCCTAATGGTTTGGTCCTTACACATTAACTAATGTTTACATTTTTGGTGCAATATAGTTTTTCATGAGTAGATTGGATAATGTTTTACCGTCAATGGGCAGAGACTTAAACACTTTTACAAGGATTTCCCAAATCAACTAGTTTAGGAAATACGCCTTCATTAAGCAACATACCAGTGACACCCACCAGGTTTTATCCTTCCTTCCCACATTCTTTTTTATTACAGTGTGGAAACTATATACTCTAGTTGTGGGGATGGGTACATTCATAGGTTTATTAGTATTTTCATCATATTTCTTAATTATTTTTTCATTTTCAAAATATTATTTTTACCTTTACCCAGCTTGTTGAGTTCATTAGGCTTTTCATCATATTTCTTCTTTATTATCTTTTTCTCTTGCTGAATGGTATTATTTATTTTTCCCACTCTCTGATCTTAAAAATAATATCCAAAATAATTTTTTATGATTGAGTCAATTGTGTGGAATATTACATTATTTTCAGAAAAATATTTTTCAATTGAATGATGATATGGAATATTTTTCTACAATTTTTATTATTAAATCATACCTAGGTGTTTAATTGGTTTTTGAAACCCAACCCTCATTATCACATAACAATATTTTAATCATTTACCAAAGAGTCATTATATTCCCTTTATTACATATTCTTCTTTTTAATCACTTTCATCTAAGTCTTAGATCATGTAGAGATACTTGAACATTCCTTGATTCTATTCGAATCTATAAGATTCAAGTGTGCAATATTCATCATATAGGCTATCATTCATGGAAAAGATCTTTAAAAAATTATCTTATTTTTTTCCACCTTGATATTTTTCCCTTATTAATCCTTAAAGACCATAAAATTCCTTTTTTGTAGCCACATTACATGACAATGTATCCCTAACTACACATCTCTTATTTACATTCTATTTTATTTATAGTAAGTGGGGGGGGGAGAAGGTCTTTTCATGGGAATTATAGGTAAAAATTCATTTTAATAGGGTGAGTGAAAGGGTTCCTATATTTTTTTTAGAAGTGGGATAACAATACATATTGTATCATTGTGTTAGACATGTTTCCCTCATTATCTTAAAAAAAATGAATATACAAAAAAAATTGTTCTAAACATCAAGAAATGTAACAAAAGAAAAAAAATTGAGAAAATAGTATTTTTTCCTCATAATTATTCACTGCTTGGTTGTGACCCACACAAAAGGAATAATGGGGAGAGTAAGTTGGAAATGTTACACCCTATGTGGTTTGAGTGAGTAAATTCATTAAGAACACTTTTTGAATTATTCTATGATTTGTACAGAAGATATTAAACACTCATCTTATGCTACGTATTTTCAAATATCAAATCCTACCAACCCTTAAAGCTCAGAAAAACCTATTAGAATACCTCTTGAGTAGCACACTAGTTTCTGCATTTAGAAAACATAGAATCTTATAAAGAATATGGTAATATCACATTACTTCTGAGAAATGATAACAACTCCACTTTTATATGTTCTTATAATTAAGTGGAAAAAATTATAGGTGAGGTAGGTTGGGATATATTAAATGATTGAACAAATGAAATTGAACAAATTTGAATGTGAGAGAAGAAAAATTATAGGAAAATTTATTTCAAACACAATGCATGATATATTTCATTTCAAACTAATTTTATACTTTTTATCACCTTTTATTTAAAAATGGGACTTGATTAGGATATGTAACTTTTATTGGGATTGAAAATGTTTAGGTGTGGGGGTGTGATCACACCACGAATCATTATTTTCTTCCACCTTTACACCACTATATTAAACTAGTTTTTTTATTAAAATTAATACAATAATAAAAAAATATAACATCATGTTGGGTTAAATAATTTAATTTTTATCACTATTAAAAATGGTAATTTCACTTCTTTTTTTACATTATTGTTGGAGGTGATTTGGAGGGCCCTTGACAAAGTTAAAGAAAAATGGGAAAACTGTGTAGGAATCCAAGAATACATGTTGACTTAACCACACACTAAAGCTAATACATGCATTCAATTAGGTTGTAATTTTCTTCTATGGTCCTTCATTTAGTGGGATAAAAATATTATAATTAAAACCAATCCCAATTCATCCATTAATATGCCTAAATAAACTAATCTCTATATGAAAATGAATCTGCACGAAGTCCAAATATTAGTTCAGTATTTTGAAAATATCTCAAATTTTATACAATATCCGACATCCATATATTATAGGAAGATATATGGTAAGTCTTCAAAAAATGTTTTTCTTTTTTAAAAGTTATTATAAGTCAGTATACTATCCCAAAACCCTGTTCCATGTGGTATCAAGAAATCGGTTTGCCAAAACCACCTCTCATTTGGCTTTAAAAAGGCACCATTGCACCTCATTTGGGAGTTCGACTATTAATAAAATCTCTACCTTTTGGAGACCCAAATGAGTCTAATACTCATTCCGTCATGTTATGTAGGCTATGATAATTTTTAATTCAATGTATATGGCTTCCTACATTCACGTGGAGTTATAAACTCCATGTGATCACCTGGGGAGGAACGTGATGTAAATCTCGATCTCTATGTTTGTAATATTTGAATGGTCTTTTTAATTCCATTTTTTTATGTTTTTTTCATTCATCCTCCATTCTTATTTAATTGATTTATGTATTATTATATCATACTCAACTCATTTGATCATGTCTGTGGGTACCCATTCATGTGATGGTGCACACACCATTGAAAACTTCTTCTTTCCCATTTCAATTAAGTTGTTTGTGTGGTTCATGTTGGTCAATTGAACTCTCATAAACACTAACATGGCCATGTAATTTTATTTCATGGAAACACATTGAAATAATATAAAAACCTAGATAGTGCATTGAGTTCCTTATATGTTTCCTTGGAGAGTTTCAATTATCAAGTTGAACACAAATCACCCAGTCATCAGCGATAACTAGTGAATTATTTTGTTTTCCCAAAAGAACCATAGGTGGTATCCTAGTATAAAATTAGTAAAATTATGTTTTTAGGTGTTACAGACCATGTATTAATATATCTATACCCTTTCCCTTGAATTTATGAAGTATGAGAATCATTTGAATTCCCTAGAAAGATCACACTTAATCAAATCTGTTAATTTATGTTGTATTCTATCAATTTCTTTTATATTATTTCATATTAAATTAAAAACCCCCAAACTTCATACAATCCCATTATAATTTTTCTTAATCAAACATTATCTTTAAATTATTTATCTAAGGCTCCATCAAAAGATGACTTGGGGTTCCTGCTATAATGTAGAAATTCTAGTAAAAATTAAAATTTTAATTTGAAGCACTCGCAAATGAAATCAGAAATCTACATGGTGTTTAATATAAGATTAAATGGATTTTGGGATCCCTAGTGAAGTGTCTAGGGATTTGTGTGATTTTAAGGATCACATGATGTGTGACCCCTATCACACAGCGTGTTCTACCTATCCCGAAGTTTGGGTGTGTACCTCATAAGGTACATGCACATGGGCAAGAGTACACATCCCTGGTAAAGTCATTTACTCTAACACAGACATAGCCAAGACAAATGTTCATGGGATAAGACATTTACTAGTACATAATAAGAATTACATGGGCAAGTTTATTCCATGTTCTTCTACACGGACATGGTTATATGTCATTTTGCATGGTTATGAATCAGGGCCATGGAGAAACATCGTGTACTCATCATGCACATCACATACTCCATCAAACATCACCTGGAGACCTTTTCCTCTGTATCATGGAAAATTTTCACTAAGACTATGTTTCTTGTATCTAATACCTAAGGGTTATTATGGAATATACTATTACATATAAGACAGTGATTCCATTAGTAGGTCTTCTTTGATAGAGTTGTTGGAATCATTTCCTGAGGCTCGGAGTGAGAACCTCTTTAGTCATCTCTTCCAAGGTGGATTTCATGGTATTTTCATGATCAATAATATATAGTAATTGATCCTCCACATCTTAGGTTATTCTAGATTGATTTTTGTTTACCCAATGGACTTAAGAATGATACTCATCTATGTATCATATATCTTTAGATTTCCAATTTATTATTCTAGTGGAGAGTGTCAATGAGAATTACCTCTTGGATGGACATCATCGGTGCTATATAACTCACGATGTGTGTTCTCCCATATGACTGTTATCTTACTTACTTAACATTAACTAATTATTAAAATAGTAGTGGAGAACATCAAAAAAACCTCCTCAAGGATGATGGAAGTGGTGTAGGCCCATTTCATCCCCTTGGATAACCATCCAACACCCCATAAGAAGGGAACCTAAGCTATCATAAATTACAAGAGTATCAGCAGGATTCCCCAAACAAGAAAGTGTGTTAGCAACAAAATTACCTTAACTCCAAATATGGTGAAGGTTTTTTCAATGTTTGAACTCTTTGATGCACCTCCAAAGTAGATAAATCAGGTTCTAAATAGATTCCCGCCATTTCTGAATAGAAGACACCAGAATTTTTGAATCGGACTCAGTCTCCTCCATTAGAATATCATGCTCACTAAAAATCTTTATGCCAGTAATAAGGGCCTACACCTCTGCCCCCAAATAAGACCCCATGCCATAGAATGCACTGATCCTGAATTGAACTGAACCCCTCGGGTCACGAAGAACCCCTCCTCCTCTCATTAATTCCCCGATATATGACCCATCCACATTCAACTTATAGCCCTGTAAAGGAGTCATCGACCTAATACACAAACCCTCCTTCCTCATGAGGCTACCTGACCGATGCATAAGACCACCCAACAGAGCCATAAACTGATTCCCTAGGAACAAAGAACTCAGCTCCTATATCAACGACCTCAACTAGACCTTTAAAAGCAATGGAGGCCACCTATTACCTCCTCTAGCCTAATTACGAGCTTCCTAGATGACCCAACAGACTGATGCAATAATGACCACCCAAACAATGCAACCTCTAGCCCAACCTTCAAATCCATGAAACCATGTATAGATGACCCCATGAATTGATATCTATTCATCCATGATAAAAGGTTATAGAGAGAAGAGAGACCTCAAGTAATGTGCTCAGTTGCTCTGAAAGAAAATGTGGACAATTGATTCAGCTTGCGGCTGCTCATAGAAAAAACACTGAGATGCCAAATCAATCCTTATCTATTGTATGTCTTCATCCACAGACAACTCTTTATTCCTAATATTCAATATAAGAAAATTCATCATGGAAGGGATCTCCTTTCACCACAAATTTATATCTTTTGCATCCTACAAACCTTCCGAGTTCACTATTTTCTTATTTTCATTAGAGCATAAACTTCCCAAAGATAACCTTGTGAAGAAACATTTATCCGGGTCCTCATTCAAGATGATGCCTTCTTGAACCCACCTATTCATGTGTTTTCGATGATTTAGCCACCCAAATGGGTTTTTATGTGGATCGATATCATTCTGAATTAATTTTTGTGGGATTTTAATTAGATGGGATGAGCTCGTTGTGCCTCTTTGAATTTACATTGAGATTGTGTGTCCTTGATCAGTATATTTGAATATTCTTTCTATATGTACTCTAGATATATACCTTTATAGATCCAACTATTAACTTATGTTACATTATTTGTGGTTTTGGGGTGTCCTACTGGGTATTTTTATACTCACCCCTATGATATATTTTTCCACACATGACGTGTCTTCAATAGATGATCGGCATTTTGATAGATTTTCCAAGGGACCAAGACTAGATGGTTGTTAGTGAGACTGGATAGACTGAGGTTTGTTTCAATAGTGTCTTGATATAATTCTCCATATTCACTTCATGGTTGCACTTGTTTTCAGACTCTTTGTCATGGGATTGTATTGGGATTTTTTTTACTTTCCTTTACATCCTATCATACACTGGTTGTGGGATTTAGATGTACGTAAGGAAGGTTGTTCAATTGTTTTTTTACATTTCAAAATTGTATGGCATTGAAGATGTGTGTTTCTGTGTACATGTACATCAGCTAAGGCCTCCCATGTTAGTGATATGCCTACTCGACGCTAGTCGCCAGCCCCATCCCTATTGAAGGTGGCCTTAGCAAGCCATAGTAAGGGCCCAATTAAGACAGGTTGGGACATAGTTGTATCAAAAAGAGGTTCTAACATAGGACTATAGTTTTTTAGAATGGTTTGGGGAAATAATTTTAACTGTTTTGAGTTTAAATTTTAGGCTACAGACTCTAGTGTTGGTTCGGCAGCTGATGTATCCATACACCATGACTCATATCACATTCTTTTCAACTTGGTACATGAGAAAACTGGTTCTTTGGAAGATCTGGCATGTGCATCATATAAGAATGGGTTATTTTTTCCATGTCCCACTTCAGTCATCTCTCCAGATATTCCCATTGACTATGGTATAACTTTTTAAATGTAGGATACCTCTCCAAACTATTCCATCTTTGATTCAGAATAAGTATCACAAGGATGATTCCCTCGATGATGAGGAATCTATACATAGACTAGATCCAATGATGTTACCTCTAGGTGGTGCACCAGATATAACCCCACCTGTATAGCAGTATATGGTACCCTCAATACCATGGGATGAGGTGTGAAGGCTGAGTGAACACCATGAGTTTCAGAAATTGAGACCCCTTAGGTTCCAAGCAAATTCCAAAAATGAGGTGGTTTATGGCTAGCTTGAGGCGGTGACAAGTGTTTTTCATCTATTTCAGACACCAGAATATGAAATGGTGGTCTTTTAAATAATCCTTATTAAAGGATCAGAAGGATGATGGTGGGGTTTGGTGACATAGTATTATGAAAAGAAGAATCTATCAAGGTCATAGTATGAGTACCTTCTCATATAAGAGTTCTCTCTAGCTACATTGAGGGTTGTACCTATCCAGGACCATCTCTAGCTCTAACAGGGTAGTAGGACAGTAGATGATTATTAATCGAGGTTCACCAACCTCTTTGGGTACTCGATGGATATGATTTAAGATAAATTCATTAGGACAATACCATCACGTGAGGACTATATAGGGACATCTGAGATACATCTTTTCATTCCTACTTATGATGGGGTAATATAGAGATCATTGGTGGTTGAGAGATTCCTGGATGAGAAGATGCAGATGAAGGTTTCCAATAGTGGGAAAGTAGGAGGAGAGAACTCAGTAGTATAAAGTCTATGTTAGTCTTAGGGACCTATAAGTTATAATTATTTCAAGAGGAGGTCCCAAGATAGAGGTTTTGTGGTTCCAAGCCTGTAGGATGGTTCCAATCATCCCAGGTGGAGTTGGTTTTATTCATGTGACGGCAGGGGACATCTTGCATGAGATTGTAAAATGAATCATATGGATAATAGGGAGACAATGGATGTACCACCATGGCAGAGGGACCAGTAAGAGAAGATAGGTATGTAAGGTAGAGGACATATAATAGGATCTAGTAGAGTATATGGATGTGGTAGATGCTTTGACATGATACGACCACCACCACCACATGCCCCACACTAGGCTCAGAGAGCTAGAGGAAAATGGTGGGGGCAGCTACAGGCGGTCATGTCTTAGGACCCATAGGATCCCATAATGATTTGATGTATGATATGTATCTTTTATACTTTATATATAGTAATAATATACATGGTATTTAGTCATTCATTTATTTCCACATATCATGTTCGAGACATTGAGATTTCAGTTGAACCCTTGGCTTGAACCTTACACTAGGAGACTCCTACTAGAGATGACTCAATGATCACACACTTTTGTTGATAGTGTGACCTGAATCTTAGAGGCATGAGGTTATATTGAGATATTTTTGTGTTACATACAAGGCCTTACAATTTCATTTTATGTATTGACTACTTATCTACAATTCATTCCCAGATTAACTATATTTGGAAGAGGATGCAGTTTTTCTACAGTGATGGGACCGAATTTTCCTTCGTGAGTGAAAATGAAACCCAAGAAGTAAGGGATGGACTCAACCATAGGATGGTCATTCCATTAACTCATCAGTTGGATAGAATTTCCCTTGGTGTAGTAAATATAATGATTTGTTAGTTCCATGTAGTGGTGGAAGATTATGAGGATGTCATTCATGTGGATGTTCTAGGATTACCTCGCCATCAATAGATAGACCTATACATTGATCTACCCCAAATGATGACCTCGATATATGTGAATGTATATTAGATGGGTACTATAGAGCATTGAAAGATGAGGGTGTAGTTAGAGGCATTTTAGAGGAAGTGATTTTTTAGACCCAGTGTTTCACCTTGGGCATCCCCAGTTTTTTACACCTAGAAAGAGGATAGGAGCATGAGGTTATGTTTGTACTACTAACACTTGAACCAAGTGATCATCAAGAATAGGTATCCACAACTGAGAATTAATGAACAATTTGGAATGTTGAGAGGGTCACAATAGTTCTCAAACATTGACCTTAGGGCAGGCTATCTTAGGTTGAGAGTACGAGATGAGGATATACCAAATACAGAAATTTAGAAGATTTTATAGTCACTATGAGTACTTGGTGATTCCCTTTTTCATGAAAAACACCCCAAAAGTGTTCGTGAGACCCATGAATTGGATCTTTCAACCCTTCTTATACTGGTGCGTGGTATTTATTATCGATGATTTCCTTGTGTACTCAATGTCCAAGGAGGATCACACAAGATGCTTGAGGGAGGTTCTATATGTACTCTGAGAGAACCATATTTATGAGAATATCTCAAAGTACCAGTTCTATATATAGGAGGTCCACTTTTTGGAACACGTTATCTTAGTAGATTGAGTAGAAGTGGACCCAACCAAGGGTGATCCACTGTTATTTTGAGATCCACCCAAGAGCATTACTATGCAGAAGATATTACTTGGGTTGGAAGGCTGTTAATAGATATTCTTACATGTTTTCTCCAAGATATCAGAACCAATGAATTCTTTAAACAAAATGGGTAATCCTTTGGTGTGGTAAGGGAGGTGAAAATAGAATTTTTAGGAGTTGAGTTGGAGATTGATGATCTATCCCATCTTGGAATTACTAAAGGAGGGTTTCGTGTATGTTGTGTTTTGTGATGAATTAGGGAATAGAATTGTATATGTTTTTATGTAGAGACAAGTAGTGATTTCTTATGGTCTACGCCAGCTGACACCACATGAATATAACTACATGACCCATGCTCTTGAGTTAGTAGTGGTTTTCTTCATACTAAATATTTGGCAACACTACTGGATGGTGAAAGGGTTTATCTTCTATTATAAACAAAAGATTATAAATTATATCTTCCCTATGAAGGATGAAAACTTCATATCGAGGTAATGACTATAGTCCTACTTGGATTATGACTTCAAAAAAATTTATACTCCTATGAGGGGAAACGTGGTAGCATATTCTCTCATTGGAGGATCTTGTTCACAGTTGTGGAATGAGGAATCAAATAAGTTAGCATCATTTAATTTATCATTTGTGTATAGAGATAGAGAATCTTACCTCCATTTGATGGTTGTTACCCCTAAACATTTGTTTCAATTCCAGGAGGCACAATATGTCATCCCACATTTTATTACATAAGTTTTCATTTTATTTTACTAATAGAGAATCATTAAAGTCTTGTGTCTTAGAAAAAAGGTATATAATACATGAAAACATAATACATTTTTTCTATCCACTTGAAAGGATTATTAATGTTTCATCCTATGTAAATTTATTTCATCTCAAAACCTAGGGACATATATCAAAGGAAAGGGTGAGCAGATGGCCCAGTGAGGGAAAACAAGTGAAATAGTTTACATGGTAACTTGAGTGATATCAATAAGAACATGAGGAATATCCTAATGGAATGATAAAGAGGCATATAATAGAAATAATAAATTGAATAAAAACATGAAAATGTGTCTAAAACATTTAATTTAAAAATTCATAATAATATTACCAAGGTTCATCCCTAAGGTGTCATAAACATTACCAATGTTATTCACCAAGGTATCGTAAAACTTGTCATCTCTAGGGATTAATTTATTTACCCAATGCATTGGAGATCAATAAGGGTGCACCCTTAATTTTTTTTCTTATGATCCACATAGATCCTAATCAAACATTTCATAAATTACCCAAAGAGAATAAAAGGAATGGGTTTCATATCAATATCACAGTTATTTAAAAAGTGCTTAAAATGATCATTATCTCATTTATAACCCATAGAAATGGAATTTTGGTTTTATGTATGTAAATTAACGAATAAAAAATATAATTTTTATGTATAGATGAATACCCCTAGAGATTAAATAGGATTTTTTATTCATATAAAGATAATAAGAGGATTTCTTATGAAAAAGGAGAGATAATTTTAGTGGAAAATTCTGTAGCGTAACGGCTATGCAACATGGTTTTAGAAAACGTTAAATAGAGAGGGGATAAGGGTCACCCATTAATAAAATACTAACAATATATTATAGGGAAATAATGAAATGGAAATAATAACATGTTATGGAAACATGAAAGATATACCACATAGAAGATAACTTGAAAGGAGAAAATGGGAAGTTGAGAATTTCTTTAAGAAAATTCCGCAGCCTAACGGCATCGCATAAAAATTCATAAAATCATTTGATAAGATCAAAAATGGGGTCTCGTCATTTGTACATAAAATTGAAAAAAATTTATGATAAAAAGTAACATACCCCAATATAAATAAATGGAAATTAAAATATATAACATAACAAAATCTTGACTAAAAGAAGAGGGTGAAAGGTTCCCTTACCTTGAAGAGTAACTTCAAAATATAGATGATCAGGACCTTAGGGGAATGAGGGAACCATGGGAGGACTCCATGGGTGGTAAAAATTCCAGATATTTTTTTATGGGGAATTTGGAACGAATGGAATGAAGTGAAAGGTTGGTATTTATAGAAAAAAGTGAGGGAATATTCTATTAATTTCCAAGGGACACCTCATTGAAAAACCTTGGGATTGACCATTGTATTTGGACATGGTTTTGGCCACTTGGGACAACTCATATAATATATTAATCCAAATGAGTCGACCATCATTTTAAATTACATATTACATCATTAAGATGTCATAAAACACACTGAAAACTCAAAAACTGTATTTTTACTATTCACCGAAAAACAATACATTTTATAAAAAAAACTCATAAATTCACCCTAACCAAATATCAATGTTCTAAATTCAAAAATGAACTCCATTTAATGAAAATAATTTTTAAATATGAGATTTTTTTTTTTGTAAAATCACTATTTAATCGAAAAAAATACTTACGCTTAACTAATAATTTCTGAAAGAGTTATTTACTTATGTTATTATATCGTTTTACCATTCAAGATGCCTAAATGATATTTATACTTACTTAAGTGTTCTTACTATTACAAAGGTCATATTACTGTTCATAATTGTAATATTACTATTCATAACTTACTATACACTAAAAATTATGTTGATCTTATAAGACTCTAAATTTCTTAATGATCACAACCTGTATGTCTATTTTTTGAAAATCTTGTCAAATTATTATTTATTTTATGTAAAAAATATTTTAAAATATTATTTAGTTCAATATTCATCAATAATATGAAACTTCTTAAAATTAATCCTATATTAATTTTGACATTTTAAATTAAAAATGTTTACCATAATAAGAAATAAAAAATTTATTTATACAAAAAGATTGCACAAAGTAACTAATGTCTCATTACATAGCTCCTTATAACACCTTCATAAGACCTAAGATTAAGGTTTGCAATGGTGATAAAATCTTTTGGTGGCTCGAACAACATTTCCTGAGTGGTGATTTCTATTGTCTTGAACTTCTCCTGAAGGCAATTATTTTCAACCTTAACAAGTTGATTCTCATCTTTGGCTTGGTCCAGAGAAAAGCCTAGTCATGCTACCTCATTCCCAAGCTCCGATGGATGGGATCCATATGGACCGAGTCTGCTGGATGAGGCCATCGACATTTATTTCCTTGTAAGTTATCCATTATTATTTATATTTTAAACGAAAATTATAATGTTAAAAATTATTATTGTTTCCAACGGTCATATTGTACAATGGTCATATAATGATAAAAATTGGATGTTCACATCTCATTTATAATTATAAATTTTCTATTAATTATTAAATAGTAATACATACATTTTTAGGAAACAAAATATTATTCAAATGTTTGGGTCATTACATTATTCCACCTTAAGAAATCTCATCCAGGAAATTTCAACTCATACCCTTGGAAGAGAAAAGGTGTGGGTACTTCTGCCTCATAGACTCCTCTAGTTCTCATGTGGTTTCTTCATATTTTCCGTTCCTCCAAAACACTTTAACAAGGTAGGTAGTCTTATTGCATAGAACCCTATCTCCATTATCCAAGATCTCCATCGGATTCTACTTATAAAAGAGGTAATGTTCCAATTGTACCACCACTATATTTAGTATATGTGATGTTTCAAGTATATACTTCCTCAAGAGGGATTCATAGAATACTTCGTGAACTTTTGTTAGATTTGCAGGAAGTGAAAGCTGATAGGCCACTACTCCTACATGATCAAGGATTTCATAGGGGCCAATGTACCTAGTTCTAAGCTTCCCGTTCTTCCCAAACCTCATGAATCACTTCCATGTAGAAATTCGAAGAAAGATTTTGTCCCCAACATCAAACTCCATGTCCCATCGATGGTTTTCAGCGTATCTCTTTTTCCATCTCTGAGTAGCTTTAATGTGTTGTTGGATGGAATGAACCTTTTCTATCATATCTTTCACAAGTTCAGTCCCAAGAAGCTTTCTCTCACCAGATTCATCCCACCATGTAGAAGTTCTATATCTCTTAGCATATAGAGCTTCATAGGGTTACATTTTAATTCTCGAGTGGAATCTATTATTGTAAGAAAACTCAACTAAAGTAATATGTTGATCCCATCCACCTTTAAATTCCCTTGAGCATGTTCTCAGAATTTATTCAGGTGTTTTAATAGTCCTTTAAAATTGTTGATTAGTTTGGGAGAGATAGGCCATACTAAAATTCAATTCATTACAAATAGAATGTTTAATACTTCTCAAAAAAATTTATGTGAACCTTGGATCATGATTAGATATGATAGAAATTGGAACTCCATGTAGCCTTACCACTTCCATCACATTAATCCTGGTAATTTTATCGAAAGAGAAATCTTCAAAAATAGAGATAAAATGGGAATTCTTGGTGATATGGTCCACTATAACCCATAATGCACTGTTTCTTTAGGAAGATTTTAGCAGACCAATGACAAAGTCCCTAGTGATATTATCCCACTTTCATGCTAGTATGGGTAGTGTTTGTAATATCCCTTTAGGATGTTGTCGCTCTGCCTTCACTAGCTGACATATCGGTCACCTTATAGTGTAGTCAAAAATATCTCTTTTCATATTATCCCAACCATAATGATAACGAAGGTCCCTAAAAATTTTAATGCTTCCAAGATGTGTAGTTCATGTAGGGATATGATCTTCATCCCTCTCCTCTTTCTTCATTTCTAGAATAGATGGTACACAAAGTCCTATATGAAATTTTCGAACACCTTATTGATCAATATAGAACTCATGAGAATTCCTATACTTCACATCCTCAAACATATTTTATAAAAAAAGTATCTTCTTTCTGATCTTTATTGATCTTCTCTAGTAATGATGGTTGAGAAATAATTTGGGTTAGGGTTTATGATGTCATTTCCCATACAATTCGCTTGTCTAGATTTACTGGGTCATTGATCAAAGGATCTCATTGAATCCTTATCATGGATAGAACAACTGGGAATTTCTTACTTAATGCATCAACAACATTTTTTTCTCTTCAAGGATGATAGTGAGTTGAACAATAATAGTCTTTAAGAAGTTCCAACCATATCCTTTATCTCATATACAATTCCTTTTTGTGTGAAAAAGTACTTCAAACTTTTAAATTCTTTGTAAATATCACATTTCTCCCCATAAAGATAGTGCATCCATATATTTAGAGGAAAAATTTTCATATCCAGCTCAAGATCAAGAGTAGGATAGTTCTACTCATGATCCTTCAACTGTCAAGATGCATATGCATTCACCTTATCATTTTCCATGAGGATTCACCCAATCCCTTTCATAGATGCATCGCTAAAAATAATGAATCCTTCTCTGATTGAGGGAAGTGTTGACATGGGTACAATAACAAATATCTTCTTCAGCTCTTTGAAACCTTTCTCACACTCCTTTCTCCAGATAAACTTGACCCATTTTCTAGTAAACTTGGTTAATGGGTTAGAAATTCATGAAACGTTTTTCACTGACCCCCTATAATATCGCTCTAATACAAGGAAACTATGAATCTTAGTTATTGTTATAGGTTGAGGTCGCTCATCTACAACCTTTGGCTTTGCAAGTTCAACTGTAATTCCTTAATTGGTTACAATGTGCCCCAGGAAAGAAACTTTTTGTAACCAAAATTCACATTTGTTGAACTTTCCAAAAAGCCTCTCTGTCTCTATAGTTTTCAAAATAACCCTTAGAAGGTCCTTATTCTCCTCACGAATTTTGTAATATATCATAATATCATCATTAAAATATACCGAAAAGTTATCAAGGTAGTCCTTAAAGACTTTATTCATCAAATCCATAAAAATATCTGGAGCATTAGTCAAGCCAAAGGTTGTAACAAGAAACTCATAATGCCCATATCTTGATCGGATGGTAGTTTTTGAAATATATTATTTCATCACCTCACTATAACAATTCTGTGTGTTAAGGCCATTTCTTCCACACTTTTAGCATGTATTTCTCCTGAGAAGGTAGTTCTCCAAATGATTCTTCCCATACTTATTAAATGTGGGACATTTCATGTACGTTCCTCCTCTTCCCTGATCAAAGATCCTCCAAAATCGTGCCTCCATTGTTCTCTTCTTGTCATTCGATTTATGAGACCACTTCATCTCACCAAAATCTAGTTCGACTTTCATTGCAATCCATATGATCTCATCATAGCTATCATAGTACTGGTTGGATAGATTATTATGCAGATGAAGTCTTAGTCCACCAAAGCATCTATCAAACATCCCATTAGGATCTATAACTAATATTGAGGTGTAACGGGAAAGTCTTATGATGTTCATCTCATAGATTCCAATAAATTCATTCTCCTTCTATGTCAGATCGAGAAACTACTTATCCATCTTTATTCTCATCGAATAAGGGAAATTGTAATGAACCAATATTTTATCAATGCAATTTCCCCCTACATGTATTAATTTAATAATCAATCACATTTGGAAACACAATTACACATCATGCTTAAATTAACTACTATGGGGCCTTTAAACATAAATTTTCCACTTCTGTGTTTTGAATTTCAAAAAAACAGACATACATAGTTGGGATCCGTATGTAATTTGTAGTTCGATAGGACAAACATAATTTTTTTTGGTGAATAGTACATACACTTATGAATATTAACCAACCCTTATGTATAGTAATATGACCCTTATGAATAGTATATTATCCAAATTAATAGTATCCTCACCCATGAATGTATAAATAAAAAATAGGCACCTTACAAGTGACAATATGACCATAGTAAAAGTATTGGTATTTTTTTAAGTAATAAGTAAATTTTTATAATTAATTAATTAATTTAAAATAAATTTTATTTTCTTAAAATTTGTTCATAAATTAAAAATTCTATGTATTCTAGTTTTATGATAATTTTATTACGAAATTTTTCGAATCATTATAAAATCAGTTTTAATTTTAAAATATGCATTTTTTAAGTAAATTATGATTTTAATTTAAAAATAAATTGATTCTGTTTCGAAATTTATTTTCATAAAATAGAGTTCATTATTTTATTCTACATGTTTGAAAATGTTCAGGGAGAATTTTTTTTATTTTTCTAAAATAGTTGAATTTTTTATGAATAGTGAAATACAATAATTTACAAAATAAACTCAATACATTAAATATACAGTCATGTATGATTTTTTTTATAATTTAATACCAATTGTTTCAAACTCACATTAACTTATTACTATTAATTTTCAGGGAATAATCTCTATTTCTTGTCGTGTTGTAATATAATAAATTGATGAATATAATGTTGTGAAAACCCCTCTCCCCTCCAATACAAATATCACCTATCACACCCTCATTTCTTCACACATATCAAGCTTCAATACTTGTCCATATTTTTCCCAAAGATATTCACTATCCCCTCCCCCATGTCATAGAGATCTTGGTCTCATAAAAAGACCAATCCTAGGTTCCTTAAGAAGGATCTCAAGAGGAAGATTCATGAGGTAATTTCTCTCTTTCTTTTCTTTCTTTTTCCTTTCAAATTTCATCTATTTTCTTCTATTATCCACAACTTCTCTTATCCAAAAGTCATTATAACTATAGAATTATTTATATACTGGTATTATATCATTTTAATGTAACATTATTCCTTATACTCCTCCCTCCCTCTCTTTGTTTATAAAAATGAAATTGTTTCCCGTGATCTGTTAATTTACCTACATCATGGGAGATGCACATCCATTTTCCATTAACTCCTTCAAGACTGTCAGTGAATCCATTAAATTTTTGAAATAAGATTTTATTATTTATGTTTTAACCCCTTTTATGTTCTGTAAAAAACTTTTATTCATAAAACTAATTGATAAAACAAAACATCATTGTTGTGATCCAAAAACCTCCCAAATTAAACTAAATCAATCGTCGTTAAATTTTAACTAATGATTCATACAGATGTTTATAAAATAATTCATTATAAGATCATTTAAAATACTGTATTATAATTAATAACATGTAATATCAGTTTGGTATTTTTATCCATGTCCTACACGAACATCCATTCACATGTACAAGTGAACCGTTCATGAAAATTAAGATAAAGAACACTCCCCAACAATGAACTTAAACTCTATAACTCATCCAAAGTCCCATAAAAGAACTTAATGAAACCATAATGAACCATATTCATCTATAAAAGGTTATGGAATTGTTAATTAGTGAATCTATGGTGATTATATAGGCCATTAAAGTGAATAAAGATTTCAGATACAAGGTAATGGATATTCTCGAACCCAAATTTCTTTCTTCAGGTTCTCCCTCTTTCACTACATTTTTGGAATGGTTACACCATAAAAATAATTTTTTCATAATTATCTTAAATATTCATGGATAGAAATTTTCTCTAATAAAGTTTATGTCAAAAAAAAATTCCATAACAACTCTTCTTCCAAAAACACACATTTTACTTCTCACTCAAGGTTGATGGTTCTTGTATCAAGTATGGTATTCCCTATTTCTTTTTGGAACCCAAATATTATGAATGCGTTCTTGTGAGAGGAAACCAATTCCTTTAAATGGGTTATTTATTTTTATATATATTCTTTGTGTCTTACACGATAATGAAAATGTTATGATGTGATGGGTGCACACATAATTATATAGCACAATATGAATGTTTGAATGTGATGGGTGCGCCTGGAATTATATAGCGCTCCAATTCATTGGGTAAAATGATGAATCTCATTAGTTAATGTTAAATGTTGTGGGAAATTGATTATATCCTTGTTCACAACTATGTGTTTTATTTAACCACAAATATGTGATGTTTTATTTTTTATTCATTACCACATTCCATGTCTTTTCTTAATGTTTCTTCTCATGATTATGATCTTATGCCCATGTTATGATTCTAATGATTATTCTCATCTCATATTATGTTGTTTAATGTTTTTATATATCCTCTTACTAGGCTTTTAGATCACCCCTTTTTGATGAATATTCCTCAGGTGACTACTTATATTAAGGAGAATTTAAGATACAATAAGAATCAAGAGAAGAAGTAACTAAATAAATTTTTATGTATTATGTCGTAAAAATTATAAATGGTCCTAGTTTTCCTAAGAAACTAAACATTTATATCCTCCTGGTTTAATGTATTATGGTTTCTATCATTAAAATGGTGTAAAATTTTTGTATGAACAGAAAGGTCATGATAGTTGATATAAGAGGCAAGGTTTATCTAATTTGGGAATTAGGATTAGTGAACCCTAGAGAAAACCTCTAGTACGAGACTTTGTAAAAATATGCACATTAGAAGATTTTATAAACATAGGGATTCCATAAGATATTATTTTAGTGTAAATTTCACAAATTAATAAGTTATTTATTAATGAATCGTTCACTTATGTTTTGTTCTAACTTTTTCTATTTTAGAAAATGGTGGGAACTAGGAGAAACTAGGTAAAGAACCTATCTGAGGGCCAATGAAATTATTGGTCGAATGAAATCCCTAATTCTTTAGGAGGTGGAGTTCAAAACATCCTGGATATTATTACCCCCACTATCTTATTTTATCAATAACAACCTGAATAATGAGGAACACCCTCCTTCTGAAAATAGGGAGCAACTGGGTATCGAGTGTTTTATGCGGCAATGACCACTGATGTTTAGTGCATTATTTGATCCACTAGTTTCATAGTAGTGGGTCAACTCCATGGAGTATATCTTTTTTGTTCTTCCCTATTCTGAGATGGAGAAGGTGAAACAAGTCGTTTATCATCTATATGGGGAGGCCGATAAATGGTGGGATTTGATTAATAACACCAATCCAAGAGAATAAATTTTAGAGATAGAATGGGAAGACTTTAGAATCAAGTTTCTTAATAGTTATTTTTCAAGAACTCTTCTTATGAAGATACTGATATAATTTATAGAGCTCAATCAAAAGGAAGAAGAGTATTTCATGACCTACGAAGAAAATTTCACAAGGCTTGTAAGGTTTGCCTCAGGTTTTGTTATAAATAGTGATAGAAAAATTGATAGATTTTTTAGTGGATTAAAAACACACCAAAGAAAGGCTATTTCAATTCGATATTTTGGGGGTTATGAATAAATAATTTGGTGTGCCCTCAAAGTGGATATGGATTTTGGAGAATATTCTAATGGATATGGTTACAAAAAAATAAATATGGAGTTTCAAATGGGAGGATCTAGTGATAAAGGTGGGAAGAAAACTCAATGAACCACATGCCAAAAATGTGGGAAGATGAATCCTGGGAACTACCTCAAAGGTACGGGGAAATGCTTTAAGGGTGGGAAAAAAGGACACCATGTTCAATAGTGTCAAAAAGACATGAAAAATAAGGATAATTTAGTATAATAAAGGAGAGAACCACCCATGGTCTGATACTACAACAACAGGGAGCAATGGAACTATGAAAGCCAGTTCACTAAACCTCGAGTCCCCTAGGGTAATTAGTTTCAGTAGACACCGATGCCAAAGGAACAAAAAAAGGATTATGAAATCACTATAGTAGAAGTGGAGCATGATAATGATGTTGTACAAGGTACACTTTCTATTAAATCAATATTGGAAAAAGTCTTATTTGATTTCGGTTCTACACATTCCTTTATATCTTTCATGTTTTCTAGAACTACAGAATCGAATCCCCAAAACCTTGAAGTAGAGATGTCAATAAAAAAACCAAGTGGTGTAATCATTGAAACCCATGTTTTTACTCTTCTTCTATTGGTGTATGTCGGAACATTCTTCCAACATATATCATAATACTTTCCTTGGTGGAATTTGATGCTATAATGGGAATGGATTGTCACTTGTTATGTAGAGAACATATCCACTATCAGGAAAAAAGAAATATATTTTCATATTCTAAATCATACCATTATCCTATAAAAATTAAAGGAAGATCATGTATCTCCTTTGAAATATCCTTCAATGGTGTGGGTGTTGATTCCCTATGAAGAGGAATACCTCGCTCAAATGGTTGAGTCAATGGAAAGTGTCAGCCTACCCAAAATTCTCATCATGATGGAATACAATAAAGTATTTACTGAAGAGTTACCCAGAATTCCCCTAGATCATGAGGTAGAGTTCTCTCTACAACTCATATCCGGAGATACTCATATCTCAAAGTGTCTATATAGGATTACTATTATAGAACTAGATGAGTTAAAGAAGTAGATGCAAGTTCATTTGGACAAATGTTTCATACACCCTAGTGAATCACCTTGGGTTGAACTGGTTCTCTTTGTGGAGAAGGATGGAACAATGTGGATTTGTATCGATTATCATGAACTCAAAAAGATCACCATAAAGAAAAAGTATCCTCTTCCAAGGATTGATGAACTGTTCGATCAGTTAAGAGGAGATCAATACTTCTAAAAGGTGGATCTTCATTATTGATATCATCATCTAAAGGTTAAGAAGGAAGATATTCATAAGACTTCCTTCTATACAAGGTATGGTCACTATGGGTTTCTGGTGATGCCCTTTGGATTTACTATTTCCCCTGCAATCTTTATAGATTTGAGGAATAGAGTCTTTAGACATTACCTCTCCAAATTTGTGGTAGTGTTTATTAAATATATTCTCATCTACTCTAAGAGAAAGGACGAACATGAAAAACATATAAGACACGTGTTGGAGACATTGATAAAGGATAAGTTGTATGCCAAGTTTAGCAAGTGAGACTTTTGGATGAAGCATGTAATGTTATTGGGACATGTGCTCACTTGTGAGGGAATTTTTGTCGACCCTTCAAAAACGAAGGAAATTAAGGAATGGACTAGACCCTCTAGTGTCACAGAAATCAATATTTTTCTTGGATTATATGGGTAATACTGAAGTTTTGGGAAAAATTTATCACGATTGTCAAGCCTGCTGACTAAGTTAACATGGAAATGGGTAATGTATGTCTGGATAGAATAATGTGAGGGAAGCATCATGGATCTAAAGAGAAGATTGATCACTGCACTTGTACTCACATTACTGAAAAGTGGATAATTTTTTGTGATATAAAAAAAGATGCTTCTAAGAATGTCTTAGATTGTGTACACATGAAAAATGATAATGTTATACCCTATGTCTCACGGCAGTTGAATATGCATGAGTAGAACTACCTAACACATGATCTAGAGCTAGAAACCATGATTTCTTCCATGAAAATCCAACGGCACTACCTTTATGGTGAGTGTGACATATACACTGACCACAAGAGCCTAAAGTATATATTCACACAAAAGGATCTCAACATGCATCAAAGGAGATGGTTTGAGCTAATCAAGGTATACGATTTCTCTATTTACTATCATCCTGGAAAGGTGAACAAGGTAGCTGAGGCTTGAAACCATGAAGAACATGAAACTCCATCCATGTTAAAGATTGAGAAAGACTCTATCTTCTTGAATATGAAAAGGATGGATTTGAAAATCATAAGGGCTAGGGATATATCCTTCCTTTCCCAAATTATTGCACAACCATCTATCCAAGAGAAGATTGAGTATGCACAAAGGGATGATCTAGAGTAAGAAAATAAGTTGAATGTTGTAATAGAAGGGAAACTACAAGGGTTTCATATCGATGATGATGGTGTGATTCAGTTTGGAAAGTGGATTTGTGTGCCTTCATAAACCAGGAAAAAGAATGGGCTATTGGATAATGCACATAGATCAACATTCTATATCAATTCTGGTAGCACCAAGATGTATCGAGATCTCCAAGAACAATTCTGGTGGTATAACATGAAGAAGGAGATTGTGGGAAATATCTAAAGGTTCTTGGTAAGTCATCATGTTAAGGAAGAGTAAAAAATGTAAAATGTGGTGATGAAACCATTGCCTGTACCCATGTAGAAATGGGAGAATGTCACTATGGACTTTGTCATGGGTCTCCTGAAGACATTGAAGGGAAATAATGCGATATGGGTGGTGTTATATCGACTCACCAAGAATTCCCACTTTGTCACTATTCAGGAAGATCTCTCACATGAACAACTTCCACATATATTGGCAAAGGAAGTAGTGATAATGCATGGTGTTCACTTCTTGATTGTTTCTAATCGTGATCCAAGGTTCACATCTAAATTCAGAAGGAGTCTTCAACATGATTTGAGTACTAAATTAAATTTCAACCTGGCCTATCACTGCCAAACTAATGGCCAATCTTAACATACTATTAAAATGCTTGAATACATGCTAAGAGCCTACTCCTAAGAATTAAATGGTAGATGGTATCATAATATGTCATTGGTTGAGTTCTCATACAACAATATCTTCCACTCAAGTATTTAGATCGCTCCATATGAGTCTCTATATGGAAAGCGATGTAGAAATCCAACCTGTTGGTTATGAATTTGGAGAAAGAAATCTACTTGGACCTAATCTTGTGTAAGAGATGACAGAGAAGGTTCAAGTCATCCAAAAACATATCAATTCTTCTCATAGTCATCAAAAGAGTTATGCTGACAACTGTTGAAGGTAAATAGTGTTTGACATTAGAGATAAATTCTTCCTTCGAATATCACCATGGAAGAGAGTCGTGCAGTTTGGAAAGAAAGGGAAGTTAATCCCAATGTACATTGGCCCCTTTGAGATCCTTAAACCCATAAGATCCATAGCCTATCAGATTTAACATCAACCAAATATGGCTCATGTTCATGATGTGTTTCACAAATCACTACGGAGGAAGTAAAAACCAGATCCCGTACATTTTTTGAACTTAGAGGTGGTATAGTTGGAAGGTGGTCTTTCTTTTGAGGAGTAGTCGGTAAAGATTCTGGTCCAGAGATATAAGGTTCTACACAACAAGACAACCCAACTTGTCAAAGTATTGTGGAAGAACTATAAGTATGAAGAAGAAACTTGGGAACCAGAGGATGTGATTAAAGAAAAGTACCCTCTCTTGGTTATGTAAATTGAAATTTCGAGGGTGAAATTTCAAAAGGGGGGAAAATGTAACGACCCAAACATTTTTTAATGAAATATATCCCTACTTTTATTAAAGTCATTATCAATCATATTAGGAAACCCGATAACAAATAATGTTTAAATTAATTATTTTGTGACATTTAAACATAAATTTTCAACTTCTGTGTTTTGAATTTCAAAAATCAGACATTCATAGTTGCAATCAGTATGATATTTGGAGTCTGATAGGAAAAACATAATTTTTTTGGTGAATAGTAACCTACCCTTGGGAAATGTAACCTACCCTTATGAATTTTAATATGACCCTTATGAATATTAAATCTTTAATAAGAATAGAAAACTCACCCATGAATGTATAAATAAAAATTAGGCATCTTATAAGTTACAATGTGACTGTAATAAAAGTATTGGTATTTTTGTATGTAATAAATAAATAAATATAATTAATTAATTAATTAAAAATAATTTTTTTTTCCCATGATGTGTTCATTAAATAACAATTCAATGTATTATGGTTTTAAAATAATTTTATTATGTTATTTTTTGAAATAATTATAAAATCTGTTTTAATTTTAAAATCGGTTTTTTGAAAGTAAATTATGATTTTTAATTAAAAATTAAAGTAATTATATTTAGAAAATTATTTTCATAATTTGAGATCATTTTTTTATTATACACATCAAAAAATGGTTTGGGTTATTTTTTTTGATTTTTTCTTGAAATACATAAATCTTTGATGAATAGTGAAATACTATAATTTACAAAATAAGCTAAATACATTAATTATAGAGTCATGTATGATGTTCTATTGATGTAATATCAATTGGTTCTAAATAACATGAATTTATTACTATTAATTTTTATATAATCATCATTATTTCTTATCTTTTGGAGAAATAAAAAATTAATGAATATAATATTGAAAAAACCCATCTCCCCTCCACTATAAATACCACCCTCACACCCTCATTTCTTCACACCTCTCAAGCTTCAATCCTTGTCCAAATTATTACCAAAGAACATCCCTAGACCTTCCCCCACATATATGAGATCTTGGTATCATAAAAATACAAAGCCTATGTTCCTTAAGGATGATCTCAAGAGGAGGATTCAAGAGGTAATTCCTCTCCATCTTTTTATTCAATTGCTTTTCAAATTTCATTCCATTTCTTATCTAATCTGTAACTTCTCTTATCAAAATTTCATGATAACTCTAGTATGATTTATATACTGGTATGATATCATGTTAATGGAATATTATTCAATATACACTTCCCTCTCTCTCTTTGATTATTAAAATGAAATTGTTGCCCGTGAGGTGTTAATTTCCCTCCATCATGGGTGATGCACTTCCATTTTCCTTTAACTCCTCCAATGATGTCAATGAAACCATTTAATGGTTTAAATATGATTTTATTATGTATTTTGAAACACCTTTTATGTTTTAGAAACAAATTTTTTTCATAATACTAATTGATAAGAAAAACATGTCTGTTGTGATCCAAAAACCGCCCAAATTAACCTAAAATGATAATCAATAAATTTTAACTAATGATTCATCCACGTGGTATATATCATAATTAATTATAAGGTCATTTAAAATATTGAAAGATATTTACTAAAATGTAATATCAATTTTGTATGTTTATCCATGTTCTACGTGAACTTCCATTCACGTGTACAAGTGAACTGTCCATGAAAATTAAGAAAAAAGAACACACGCGAACAATGAATTTAAACTCTATAACCCATTCAAATGACCTTAAAATAACTTAATGTAACCATAATAAACCTTATTATTGTATAAAAGGTTCATTAATTTTTAATTAATGAATATAATGTGATTATATGGGCCATTAATGTGATGAAACCATTTGGATACCAGGTAAGGGAAATTCTCGAACCCAAATTTCTTTCTTCGAGTTCTCCATCTTTCACTCCATTTTGGGTATAGTTACTCCTTAAAAATAATTTTTTCTTCTTATATTAACTATTTTTTGATATATATGTTCTCCACTATATATTATTTCAAACAAAATGTTTTCTAAAAGAACTATTGTACCAAAACACACCTTTTACTTCTCAATCAAGGTTGATGGTTCTTATATCAAGTATGTTATTCCCTATTTCAATCAAGAACCCAAAGTTTATTAATGTATTATTATGAGATTAAAATCATTCCTCTACATGGGTTATTTATGTTCATATATATTCTATGTTTCAATAATGATAATGATACTTTTATGATGTGATGGGTGCGCCTGGAATTGTATTGTGCAATATGAATGTTTGAATGTGACAGGTGGGCGTAGAATTATACAGTTCTCCAATGCATTGGTTAAAGGGATGAATCTCATGATTTATAGTGAAATTATTTGTGAACTTTATGATATATTTGTTCACAACTATGTGTGTTATTTAACCACTAAGACATTATATTATTTTTTTATGCATTCTCATGTTCCAAGTATTTTCTTAATGTTTCATCTCATGGTTATGATCTTATGACTATGTTATGATGATAATAATTATTCTCATCTCATATTATGTAGTTTAATATTATTATATATCCTTTTATTGGGTTTTTAGATCACCCCATTTTGATTTATATCCCTCAGGTGACTACTTGTACTAAGGATAAGTCAAGATCCAATAAGAAGCTAGAGAATAAGGAATTAAATAAATGTTTATGTATTATGTTGTAAAAGTTATGAATGGTTCTATTTTTTCTAAGAAACTAAAAATTTGGGTCATATTGGTTTAATGTTTTATATTTTTTATCATTAAAATGTTTTCAAAGTAATGTAAGAAAATAAGGGCCGCTGTAGTTGGAATAAGAGGCTAGGTTTATCTAATTTGGGAATTCAGATTAGTGAACCCTAGAGGAAAACTATAGTATGAGACTAAGTACATGTATTCACATAAAAAAATTTGATTAACATAGTGATCCCATAATATGTTATTTTAGTGTAATTTTCACATATTAATAAGTTATTTATTCATGACTTGTTGACTTATGTTTTTTTCTAACCTTTTCTATTTTATAAAATGGTGGGAACCTAGAGAAACCAGGCCAACAACCCAAGTGAGGGAAAATGCAACAATTGGATAAATGAAATACCAAATTCTTTAAGAGGTAGAGTTCAAAATTTCATGGAGATTATTATCTAACTATCTTAGTTTATGAATAATAACCTGAATAATGAGGAATTTCCACCTTCACCAAAGGGGGAGCAACTGACTATCATGTGTTTTTTGTAACAACGACCACCGATGTTTAGTGGATCATCTGATCCACTAGTTGTGGAATACTAGGTCAACTTCATGGAGAAGATTTTTTATGTGCTTTAATATTCTAAGATGGAGAAGGTGACACTATCCATTTATCTTCTAGATGGAGAGGCCGATCAATGGTGTGCTTTGATTAAGAACACTAATCCAAGATACAAAATTGAACAGATTCTATGGGAAGACTTTAAAATCATGTTTCTTAACAGGTATTTCCCAAAAACTCTTCGTACGAAGATGGAGAGAGAATTCATAGAGCATAATCAAAATGAATGATTATTTTTCTCGAACTACGAAGTGAATTTCACATGGTTTGGAAGATATGATTTGGGTTTTGTTATAAAAATTATAGTAAAATTGATAGATTCTATAGTGTATTAAAAATTGTACTTCAAAAGGATCTTTCCATTTGAGATTTTGGGAGTTTTGAAGATGTAATTCAGTGTTCCCTCAAATAAGAGAGGTAGTATTGAGAATGGTCCCATGGATATAGGAAGATGCATCCTGGTAACTGCCTCAGTGGAATGTGTAAATACTAAAAGTGTGGGAAACAAGGACACCATGCTCAAGAGTGTCGAAAAGACATGAAAAATAAGGAAAATGTAGTGGAAGAAAGGAGAGCACCACCCATTGTCTACTGCTACAAATGTAGAGAGAAATGGAACTTTTCAAGAAAGTCCACTAAACCTGGATTCCTCAAGGGTAATCAGCGTTAGCAGCCCACTACTATGGAAGCAGAGAAAGATAACGAAGTCATAAATGGTACACTTTCTAATCACTCAATAATGGAGAAGGTCTTATTTGATTATAGTTCTATGTATTCCTTTATATATTATATGTTTTCTAGTACTACATAATCAAAGCCTTGAATCCTTGAAGTAGAGATATCTATAAAAACACCAATTCGTGCAATCATTTCATCCTAAGTGTTTTACTCTTCTCATGTTGGCGTACGTGGGATGATTCTTCTAGAAAATCTCATAATACTTCCCTTGGTGGAATTTTATATTATTGTGGGAATGGATTGGCTCTCGTTATATAGAGAACATATCAACTATTAGGAAAAAGAAATATATTTTCATATTTTTAACCATACCATGCCCCTCTACAAATTACATGAAGATCATGAATCACATTTGAAAAATATTTCAACGGTGGGGGTGTTGATTCCCTATGAAGAAGAATACATCACTCAAATGGTTGAGTCAAAGTAAAGTGTCAACCTAGAAGAAATTCTCATCATGAGGGAAAATGGTGACATATTTCATGAAATGTTACCCGGACTTACCCAAAATTGTGAGGTAGATTTCTCCATAAAACTCATACTTGGATCTACTCTTATATTAAAGTTTCCCTACATGATGGATTCTATCGAACTGGAAGAGTCAAATAAAGAGCTTTAAGAGAATTTGGATAAAGGTTTCATATGCCCTAGTGCATCACCTTGGGGTTCACTAGTGCTCTTTGTGAATAAGAATTATGAAACAATGTGGCTATGTATCGATTATTTGTAACTCAACGAGATCAACATAAATAAAATGTATCTTATTCCATTGATTGATGACTTGTTTAACCAGTTAAGAAAATATCAATACTTCTGAAAGGTGGATCTTCCTTCTAGATATCATTATCTAAAGGTGAAGAAATAATATATTCAAAATTCTTCCTTCCATATAAGGTATGAGAACATTGAATTTCTGGTTATTCCATTAGGACATGCTAATTCCCATGAAATTTTTATGTATTAGATGAATAGAGTTTTTAGACATTACCTCGGAAAATTTTCGGTACTATTTATCAATGATATTCTCATATACTCCAAGAGAAAGGAGGAATATGAAGAAAATCTAAGACTTGTGTTGGTGTCATAGAGAAAGGATAAGTTTCATGACAAGTTCAGCATGCGTGACTTTTGGATGAACCAAGTCATGTTCTTGGGACATGTGATCACAAGTGAGGGAATATATGTGGACCCTTCAAAAATTAAGGTGATTGAGGAATGGCATAGACCCTCTAGTTTTGTAGAAATCCGTAGTTTTTTTGGATTAATTGGGTACTACTGAAGTTTTGTGAGAAATTTCTCACAATTTTCAAGACATCTAACTAATTTAACAAGTAAATGGGTAAATTATGTATGGATGGAAGAATGTTAGGGAAGATTCAGGGAGATAATGAGAAGTCTGATCACTACAACTATACTCGCATTACCGAAATGTGGAGAATGTTTTGTGATATAAAGAAATTATTATAAAAAAGGCTTGGGTTTTGTACTCATTCAAAATGATAATGTGATAGCATATTCCCCACAAAAGTTTAAGATCCATGAGAAGAACTACCCGACGCATTATCTAGAACTGGTATCCATGAGTTTTTCCTTGAAAATATGGTGGCACTACCTTTATAGTGAGAATTGTGACATATACTACTGACCAAAAGATCCTAAAGTATATATTCACACCAAATGAGAACAACATGAATAAATGGAGATGGTTTGAGATAATCAAGGACTACGACTTCTCTATTCACTATTATCCTGGAAAGGAGAACAAGTAAGCTAATATTGTAAGTAGAAAATAACCTGCTAATCTATCCATGTTACGGATTGAGAAAGACCCCATCTTCTTGGATATTCACAGGATGGATTTGTAAATCATAATGGAATGGGATACATCCTACCTTTCTCAAATGATTGTGCAGCCATATATTCATGAGAAGAATTAGGAGGCACAAAGGGATGATCTGGAGTTACAAAAGAAGGTGAATTCAGTAACGGAAGAGAACTTGCAAGGGTTCCATATCGAGGATTATGGTGTGATTCAGTTTGGAATGCGGCATTGTGTCCCTTCATTACCCAGGATAAATAAGGAGCTATTGGACAATGCACATACTTCAACATTCTATATCTATCCTAGTAGCACCAATATGTACTAAGATATCCGAGAACACTTCCGGTGGGATAACATGAAGAAGAAGACTGTAGAATATATCTCAAGGTGTTTGGTATTTATGAAAGTTAGAGTATAGTGAAAAAAGTAAAAAGGGATTATGAAAATATTTTCTATACCCCTGTGGAAATGGGATAATGTCACTATGGACATTGTCATGCGTCTCTTGAAGACGTTGAACGGAAATAATGCTATATGAGTGGTGGTTGACCGACTCACCATGAATGAACATTTTATCTCAATTCGGGAGGATATATTAACTTGAAAAACTTGAAAATATATATGTGAAGGATGTGGTGAGACTGTATGGTGTTCCCTTCTCAGTTGTCTTTGATCGTGATCCAAGGTTCACATCTAAATTCTGGAGGAATCTTCAACATTCTTTGAGTACTAAATTAAATTTCAACACTTCCTATCACCCCCAAACTGATGACCAATATAAAAAGACTATTCAAATTATTAAAGACATTCTAACATCCTTCTCCATAGAATTAAAGGGTGGATGGGATCATCATCTCTCATTGGTTGAGTTTTCATGCAAAAATATCTTCCAATCATGTATTCATATGGATCCATATGAAGCTCTTTATGGAAAGCGATGTAGAACTCCAACCTATTGGGATGAAGTTGGAGAAAGAAAGCTACTTGGACTTGGTCTTGTACAATATATGATAGAGAAGGTTCAATTCATCCAAAAACAGATCAATGCTGCTCAGAGTCATCAAAAGAGCTATGTTAACAACCATCAAAGGGACATAGAGTTTGACGTTGGAGATAAAGTCTTCCTTTGAATATCACTATGGAAGAGAGTCATGTCGTTTGGAAAGAAAGAAAAGCTAAGCCCATGGTAAATTTTCCCCTTTAATATCCTTGAATGCATAGGATCCATATCCTATCAGCTTTTACTTCCACAGAATATGGCTCATGTTCATGATGTGTTTCACGTATCACTCCTGAGGAAGTAAATACCAGATCCCTCGCATGTTATTTACTCAAAGTTGGTACAGATTGAAGATGATCTCTCTTATGAGGAGGAGCCAGAAATGATTTTGGACCTGAGAGATAAGGTTCTACACAATAATACAACCCACCTTGTCAAAGTATTGTGGAGGAACCATAAGTATGAAGAAGCAACTTGGGAACCAGAGGATTTGATTAAGCAGAAGTACCCACACCTGTTTATGTAAAATGAAATTTCGAGGGAGAAATTTAAAAAGGGGGGAAAGGTAACAACCCAAACTTTTATCAATGTAATTGCTCCCTACTTTTATTAATTTCATAATCAATCACATTAGGAAACACAATGACACATCATGCTTAAATTAACAACAATGTGACCTTTAAACATAAATTTTACACTTATGCATTTTGAATTTCAAAACTCAGACATACAAGGTTGCGATCAGTAATATATTTGGAGTCTGATAAGGAAAAATTAATTTTTTGGTGAATAGTAACATACCCATATGAATACTAACCTACCATTGTGAATAGTAAATCTTCCAAATGAATAGTAACATCACCCATGAATGTATAAATATATGTTAGGCATATTTTAAGCGACAATATAACCATTGTAAAAGTATTAGTTTTTTTGTAAGTAATAAAAAAGAATTATAATTAAATAAATAATTTAAAAGAAAATAAATTTTCCTAAAATGTGTTCATAAATTAACAATTCTATATATTATGGGTTTAAGATAATTATATTATGTAATTTTTGAAATCATTATAAAATCAATCTTAATTATAAAATCTATATTTTTCATATAAATTATTACATTAATTAAAAACTAAATTAATTAAATTTAGAAACTTATTTTCTATTTTGAGTTTATTTTTTTATTCTACACGTTAAAAAATGGTTTGGGTGATTTTTGGTTATTTTCTGAATTACTTGAATTTTTATGAATAGTGAAATACTATAATTTAAAAAATAAGGTCAATAAAATAATTATAGAGTCATGTATGATGTTATTCCTATGTAAGAACAATTGGTTCAAAATCACATGCACTTATTATTATTCTTGGTCATGGAATCATCGTTATTTCTTGTGTTGTGGAGAAATAATAAATTAATGAATATAATATTGAGAAAACCTCTCTCCCTTCCACTATAAATACCACCCCTCACACCCTCATTTTTCACACCTCTCAAGATTCAAGACATGTCCAAATTCTTCCCAAAGATCTTCTCAATCTCCTCCCTTACATTCAGGAGATCTTGGTCTCATCAAAAGACCAAACCTATGTTTCTTATGGAGGATCTCAGGAGGAGGATTCAAGAGGTAATTCCTCTCTCTTTTCATTCAATTTCCTTTCAAATATCAATTTGTTTCTTCTCTGATCCTAAAATTAAATTATCCAAATGTCATGAAAACTATATTATGATTTATATACTGGTATTATATAATGTTAATGGAAGATAATTCATTATACCCCTCAATCTATCTCTTTTAATATAAAAATGAAATTGATGCCCGTGATGTGTTAATTTACAAACATCATGGAGGATGCACTTCCATTTTCCTTCAACTCCTTCAAGGATATCAATGAAAACATTAAATGATTGAAACCATATTTTATTTTTTTATATTGTAACAACGTTTATATACTAGAAACAACTTTTATTCATAATACTAATTGATAAAACAAAACATGTTTGTTGTGATCCAAAAACCTGCCCAAATTAACCTAAAACGATCATTATTAAATTTTAACTAATGATTCCTCCGGATGGTATACAACATAATTCATTATAAGATCATTTAAGCTTCTGTAAGATAATTAATAACATGTAATATCAGTTCTGTATGTTTATCCATGTTCTACACGAACTTCCATTCTTGTGTAAAAGTGAACCGTTCATGAAAATTAAGAAAAAGAACACTCATGAACTATGAATTTAAACTATATAACTCCAACAAAGACCCATAAAATAATGTAATGAAACCATAATGATCCATATTCATTTTGTAATGGTCTTGGAATTGTTAATTAATGAATTTAATGTGATTATATAGGCTATTGAAGTGAAAAAATCATTTGGATACGAGGTCAGGGAAATTCTTGAACCCACCTTTCTTTATTCAGGTTGTCCCTCTTTCACTACATTTTTTGTATTGTTACTCAATAAAAATTATTTTTTCACCTATTTCATACCTATTCTAGGATATAAATGTTCTCCACTAGAGTTTATTTCAAAAAAATGTTTTTTGAAAGAAATCTTCTTCCAAAAACACACCTTTAACTTCTCACTCAAGGATGATGGTTCTTATATCAAGTGTGGTATTCCCTATTTATTTTGGGAACACAAAGTTTATGAATATTTTATTATGAGATTAAAATCATTCCTTTCCATGGGTTATTTATGTTCATATATATTTTATGTGGAATTCCTGATAATGAAAATGTTATGATGTTATGGGTGCGCCTGAAATTATATAGCACAATAAAAATGTTTGAATGTGACGGGTGCTCCCCGAATTATATAGCACTCCAATGCATTGGGTAAAGTGATGAATCTCTTGAGTTAATGTGAAATGATGTGTGAATATTATTCTATCTTTTTTCACAACTATGTGTGGTATTTAACCACTGAGACATGATGTCTCATTTTTTATGCATTGCCGCATTCCAATCATTTTCTTAATGATTCCTCTCATGTTTATGATGTCATTCCTATTTTATGATGATAATTATTATTCTCATATAATGTTATGTTGTTTAATGTTTTTATCTATCCTCTTAATTGGATTTTATCTCACCCATTTTTGATGTATAACCCTCAGGTCACAACTTGTACTAAGGATAACTCAAGATCCAATAAGAATCTAGAGAAGAAAGCATTAAATAAATGTTTAGGTATTATGTTGTAATATATTAGAATGGTCATAGTTTTACCAAGACACTAAACCTTTGGATCCTCTTGGTGTAATGTTTTATGTTGTTTTTCATTAAAATGATGTAAAATTAATGTAAGAAAGTTAGGGTCTCTATAGAAATACTTTTCGAAAAACATCCCTCTCAAATTTTCCCACTCCATAGATTCAACCTCCACCCTTGGCCTCATGTTTTTAATTAGTTCTCAAAACTGATCAACTTCTCCCTCTAAGTGGTAAATATCCATGGTGACCTTCTCTTTTTCTGAATAGTGTAGCACATAAAAGATCTTTTCGATAGAGATGATCTATTGTTTAGTAGTCAATGGGTCGGTAGATCCATTGAGAATTAATGGTCATTGATGTATAAATGACTAAATAGAAAGTTGTTCCCTTTTGGTGAAATTTTTCTCTTATATTGATTCAAGTTATTTCCCATAACATGAGTTAGTTGGTTCAACAGTCTCATGAAAAATTTCATTCGAGCTTCTATCTGAGAGTCGTCAGTGCATGTTCCATTGTGGTCACCATTTTTACAGTTCCTCCTATTTTCTTCCATTTTATAAAAGAATAAAACCTTAGTGAGAAGCTTATTTAATTTACAAATATTTTAACTATAAACGGTTTTTATGAATTAAAACTTCATGCTTAAACATATTATTCTTTTAGAACAATTAATTTTCTCTATAAATCCATCATAATGATTCATAAAAAGCTTCTGATTAACAAAACATATCCCTTGAGAGTGTCATCCCAAGAGTATAGAAAGGCCCATTATCATGAACTAGATCTTGTTCGATTCTAGATCAAATCGGTGTTTTTGGGTTTTTCCCCTAGATACAACTGTGCCAGATCCACATCTATTTGTTCGCATCTAGACAGGGATTGATTTTTTTGGAAACCACTTACTTAATATTCACCAAAATACCAGGAATTTTTCCTATATTTAAACATTAATATAGGGTTAATCCTAATTTATTCATAGAATAATTTCCACAAAATAAATAAAATTTCCTTTGATATCATCTATGGAATCCCACCTGTTTATTACATAATGTTTCATATCATTTTACAAACAGAGGATCTTTAAAGTCTAGTGTCTTGGAAAAAAGGTACATAATACCAAAAAACATAAAACATTATTATATTCCACTTGAAAGGATTCTTCATTTTTCATCATAATTACATTTATTTCATCTCATAACCTGGGGACATACATCAAATGAAAGGGTAAGCAGAAGGCCCAGTAAGGGAAAACAGGTGAAATGGTTTACATATTAATTTGAGCGATATCAATAAGAACATGAGGAATATCATAATGGAATAATAAAGAGGAATATCATAGAAATAATAACTTGAATAATAACTTTAAAATGTGGATATAACATTTAATTTAGAAAATCATAAGCATATCACGAAGGTTCATCCCCAAGGTGTCATAAAAATTAAAAAGGTTATTCACCAAGGTATCGTAAAACTTGTCATCTCTAGAGATCAATTTCTTTACCCAGTGAATTATATATATATTAGGGTACACACTTAATATGTATTTATTTTTATTTGATCAACATAAATCATAAAAAAATTCATAAATAACCCAAAGAGAATAAAATAATTGGTTTTCATATCAAAATCATGGTGTTTAAAAAATTGCTTAAAACATGATCATTGGGTCATTTATAACCCACAAAAAAGAAATGAGGATTTTATGTATATAGATTACAAAATAAAATATATAATTTTTATGTATTGATTAATACTGTTGTAAATTAAATAGGTTTTCGTATGAGAATAAATATAATAAGATGATATCTTGAAAAAAAAATTGGAGATGAAAATTTTGCAGCATTATGGTTATACAACATTATTTTAGAAAACAGTCAAAAGATAGGGGACAGGGGTAACCCATTCATAAATGACTGATGGTATAGTATAGGGAAAGAATAAAATGTCAATAATAACATGGGATGGAAACATGAAATACACACCACATAGAAGATAACTTCAATGGAAAAAATATAAGTTCATAATTTATTTACGAATATTTGGAAGCCTAACGGCATTACATAAAAATTACGAAAATTTGTTGATGAGATAGAAAAGGGTATCTCATAATTTTTATATAAAATGGAAAGCATTAAGGATACTGGTTAATAAACCCTGACATAAGAAAATTGAAATTAAAAGACTTAACATAAAAGAAATCATGACTAAAAGAGGAGAGTGAAAGGTTCCCTTACCTTGAAGAGTAACTTCTAAAACCCTATGATCAGGACCTTGGTGGATCCAGGGCACCTTGAGAGGAATCCTTGGGAGGTAAAAATACCAGAGAAACATTGATGGGTAATTTTTAATGAATGGAATAAAGAAAAGAGTTGGTATTTTTAGAAAAAGTGAGGGAAGATTTTATTAATTTCCAAGGGACACCTCATTAGTGTTATTTGCAAAACCATGTAATTACACATGGTATTTTCCCATGGTTTTGGCCACATTAGAAACCTAATCTAATATTTTAATTCAAATGAGTCGGCCAAAATTTTAAATTTCATATTACATCATTATGATGTCATAAAACTCACTGAAACTCAAAAACAGTATTTTTACTTTTCACCGAAAAACAAAACATTTTATAAAAATATCATAAATTCACCCTAACCTAATTTCAACGTTCTGAACTCAAAAATGAACTCTGTTTTATGAAAATAATTTTCTAAATAGGAGATATCTAATTTTTATGTAAAATCACTATTTACCCAAAAAAGTATTTATACTTAACTAATAATTTATGAAAAAAAATTTTACTTGTGCTATTGTGTCATATTACCAATCAAGATGCTTAAATTATATTTATACATCCCTAAGTGAGGTTACCATTACATTGGTCATATTACTATTCATAAGGGTAATATTACTATTCATAATTTACTATTAACTAAAAATTAAGTTGATCTTATTAGACTCTAAATTTCATACTGATCACAACCGTATATGTCTATTTTTTTGAAAATCATCTCACATTATTATTATTTAAAATTATGAAAAATATTTTAAATTGCTCTTTTTTCCAATATTCATCAATAATATGAAACTTCTAAAAATTCATTATATATTTATATTAACATTTTAAATTCAAAAAAAATACTGCAATATGAAATAGAAATGTATTTACACAAAGTCACTAAGGCCTCGTTACATAGCCCCATATAACACCTGCATAGGAACTAAGTGTAAGATGTGAAATGGTGATAGAATCTTGGGGAGGCTCAGACAATTCTTCCCGATTGGTGATTTATATCAGCTTAAACTTCTCCCAAAGGTGATTATGTTCAAGATTAACATGTTGAAACATAGCTTGGTCTTGGTCCACTACAATTCCTAGTGACGCTACCTCCTTCCCAAGCTTCGACATATGGGCTTCGTATGGTGTGAGTCTACATGATGAGGCCATCAACTAGTCTTTATTTATTTGTTATCCATTATTATTTCTATTTTAAACAACAATTTTAACATTAAAATTTATTATTGTTTCCAATAGTCATATCGGCAATGTTTATATACTGGTCAAAACCTGATGGTCATATTTTATTTATACTTATATATTTTTTATTCATTGCGACATCGAAACACATACATTTTAAGGAATCAAAATATTATTCGAAAGTTTGGGTCCATACACACGACTTGGATATATTGATTGTGAGACCCTACATACTTATATATCTTCTGGACATGATCCTGATGGGTTTTCTGAAAGTGTGAAGAACATTTCACTTTTGAGGGGACGTATGATGGTACCAGTGATGTTTTCGGATGAGGTTCTAAGAGAGTTTCATAAATATCATTTGGAGGTACAACTTGGTGTGGATAATATTTACCAGGAACTCTGATGACAGTTTTTGTGGCTAATAAAGAAAAATAGAGTTTCATTGTTTATCTCTTGATTTCTTACTTGTCACCAAGTAAAGGTTGAACACCAAGTTCCAGTGGGTATAGCTCAACCCCTTGAGAATCCAGAGTGAAGGTTATATGTGATATCCATGGACTTAGTGACATTATTACAACATACTTCTAGGTTTCATTCTTGGAAATGATTCTTACACCACATCTTGGTTATATAAGGGATTTAAAGAGGCATTTGGGACTAATTTATGATTGAGCATGGTGTTTTACCCCCATATTAAGCACACCATTCACGTTCTAGAGGACATCTTACAATCTTGCATGTTTGAATTTGGCCATAGTTGAGAGGATTGTCTAAAATGGGTGGAGTTTTCATACAACAATTGCTACCATTCTCCCATTGGTTTGGATCCATTCAAGGCTTTGTATGGGAGACCCTTTAGGTCAACACATTGTTGGACTGACCCAAGAGAGTCGGCACTCATGTTCCTAGAGTTGGTGTGAGCCACCACTGAGATGTTGAAAATCATCAAAGAGTGGATGTGGATAGTAAAACGTCGTCATAAGTCTTTTATAGTTAGACGATAGAGTCCTTTAGAGTTTGAGGATGGAGACCTTGTATTCCTACAGGTTTCATTTCATTTTGGATTTCATATATTTTTCTTCGAAGGAAATATATCTCTGAGATTAATTATCCCTTTCCAGAAACAATGTCTATTTGGAGAGGAGGTTTACTTCTTAGATCTACCACCATAGTTAGACTGGGTGCATGGCGCATTCCAAATGACATAGCTAAGGAGGTATATGCATGATCCATCACACACTATCTACTAGGGTGAGATGTACATATGGGATAAAGGTACCATTATTGAGAACCCAATAGAGATCAATGATATGAAGGAGAGGATCCTTCATGGGTGATCGATTCATTTAGTGTACATCTGGCGGAATCACACAAATCATCAGGAGACCACTTGGGAATGGGAGTCACACATTTGTGCTCAGTACCTCCATCACTTTCTATGGACACCTTTTTTGTCTTCTCATGACATAATGTCATATGGTGGGAGAATTTAAAGACTCAAATTTTCCAGGTTTTGTTTTTTGGTATTGTATAGATTATTTTATAGACCATGCGCTATGATAGAGTTCGATTCTAAGGCCCAATGTACTTGGAAAACATTTTGAAATATATTAAAAATATTAAATAGGCTGTGCATTAAGTTTTTCTAAAATACGGAATAACTTCTAAACAGGGGCCTGAATCAGAACACTAAGAGAACTGTTGTGTTAAGAATGTGGGTTTTACCCGAGGTATGACATAACCTTTTTTAGAATGGGGTGTTTGGGGAAAATCATAGAGGGAGTAAAATAAATAATACAATTAAATGAAATTATTGTATTTATCTATTGATTAAGCGACCTAAATTCATCTATAATAATATAATTATGATTGAATTCTAGGGTTATCCTTATAACCCTATATCCATTGGAGAAACCATGGAGATAGTATTGGAGGATCTATTTATGTTGACATGGACATCATCCTAGGTCTATTCCTAAAAGATTTTAATTATGTATTTCTCACCTAATTTCTTCATTAATCTTTGGGGTTTCATTTTCCAAGTGGTTTGACCTATATACCATGGAATTGATCATTGTGAACCTATTTCATGGTTTAATGATTAGATAATGTAGATCTGGACATGGTATGATGTGAGGATTATGAGACGGTGGTAGCAAATAATGAATCACACCAGGTTGGATAATTTTGGGATCGTGTTGTGTGTGCAGCAGTGACGGGATAAACGAGAACTGATTCTCATATAAATCTAGTGGCTAGAATCCAAGGAATTGTGGTGGAAAGGGATAGTCAATCAAGATCCACCATTATTGGTGTCAATCACAATTTGATTTTTTACCAAAGGAGTGGATGAATATGTTGGAGTAAGAAAAATGGGATTTTGGAAATCCTGATCTACATGGCATGTAATCTGAGTTTACATGGAACGTGGGACCCCTGGTGCGGTGGCTAGGGTTCTATGTGATGTTAAGGATCCCGCATTATGTGACCCCTGTCACATGGTGTGTGATTCTACTCCCTATGGCTTGGTGTGTAACTCATAATGTTCATAGACATGGGTCGGAGTACAAGATCGTGGGAATGCCATGTACTCCCACACTGACACAACCAAGAAATATGTACATGTATTAATATGTGTACTATTACATGGGTATAAGTACATAGTCAAGGGCACACCATTTACTTCTCCACATACATGGGCACATGCCATTTTACATTGGAAGGACAAAAGGATAAGGTTACACACCATGTACTAAAACATATCTTAGAGCCCTTATGTACTACATCTTTGAAAAGTTTTATTAAGGGTGGGTTCCCTATATCCATTCCATGTGGATTAGTATGGAATCACCTCTTACAGATAGAATAATGATCCCTTAAATAGGACTTCTTGGATAGATTAGTTAGAATCCTTCCATGAAACCCATAGTGATATCCTATATCATTTTCTTTCCCTAGGTGGACTTCTTAGTACTGTTGGGACCAATAGTACACGATAACTAATCCTCTACTATTTGGGTTATTCTAGATTGAGTTTTTGGAATGCCTCATGGCCTTGGGAGTGACCATAATATGTGTATATTATCTCTTAAAACATCTAGATTATAGTTCTAAGGGTGAGATCTGAGATAACTACCTCTCGGATGGATGTCATTAGTTCTATCTAACTCATGGAGTGTGTTCTATCTGAAAATTTCTTTTTGAAACCTTCAAGATAGAATCCTTGGATGGAATTATAGTTATGACTTTAACTTGAGATTTTTCATCCTTTTTTATTATATCAAGATATTCCTTTTATATGTTTTGTAGACATATATCTATATATATATCTCACTCTTATACATTTGTTAAATGTTTTGTGGTTTTAGGGTGTCCAACTTGGTATTATTATTATCACACTTGCATGGTTTTTTCCCAGACATGTCATGTATTGTGAAGATTATCCATCATTTTATAGAGTCCTCAAGAGACCAGTACCAAATAGTTCTTAGTGGGAACAGAGAGATCAAGGTGTGTTCCTATGGTATCTTGACTGAAATCCCCATATTTCTTTCAGGTTGGAATTTCTTTTAGTAACTTTGTGGTGTCATTACTCTAGTTGTGTGATATAGATGTATTCATGCATGGTTGTTCAATTTTTTTACATTTCAACATTGTATGGTCATGGAGATGTGTTCATGAATATAGGTACTTAAGATAAGGCCTCCTGTATTAGTGATATGCCTACTCAGTGTTGGTCACCTTCCCTAGGCCTATTGGTAGTGGGCATGGGGAGTCATGCTTTAGGCCTTACTGGGAAGGGTCATGACATGAATCATCTAGTAATATCCTATGGAATTCATTTTCACCCTCACATGAATATTGATGTGTTTTAATAGGAATTTGTGAATTTGGGGCACACAGTTTACTTTTATCACATAGAAATATTCATAAGATCTTGTACTACTCTTGGAAATTTATACTAGTTGGGACATGTTCATTGAACAACTTTGATTTTAGTGCTGTTGTGTAATTTCTTCCTATCTTTTTAAAAAAATAAATCATTATCGTTTTAGTACTCTAATCTTGATTATCAATTATTAGAAAATATTGATTTATTAAAGTTTAATGTCTCCCACTATTTTATCAAATCCTAGTATCCTCTAACTACTAGATTCTAAATATATAGTTTCTTGAGTATTCAAAGTGGGAAGGATCCATATAACCTCTTATAACCCAATTTATGGATACACCACTACTCGGAGAATCTTAAGATATGATTTTGGAAGAATAAATACATTAACTCATGGATCTTCATTACTCCAAGTGGAGTCCCATCTCTTAAAAAGAATATATTTGTGTTACTTAACACTTTTCCACTAAAATTGCACCATGCTAGATATGGATAATTTTTATAAAAAAAATTTGTTAATTCGATGAACCACTCTTGCTAGAACTCCCCAATATGAGGTAGTACCCTCAACTAGGGGTGAAAAGAACCTGGTACTATGGCTTTTCTCAAACATAAGTAATGGAATGAATATCATTGCATAATATTTCCTTTGAGAGTTTTTATAGTTTTCTCAGTGTAGGAAACCCATTTCTATTTTTCATGATCTTCAATGTGATCGCACACACAACTTATCCATGATTTAAATTCAATAACATTCACTAAGCTTGTTAATTTTTTCTATGCATGGTTTTTTATTGTTTTATCTGATCATACGTAAATATTTTACCTAAAAAATAATATACCATTCATAAATAAATAATAAATGATGTGATAAAGATCCAATTTTAATGGTTATTCCATTAAGATAATGATGGATCAATGTAGACCCTAGGGGTAACTCCTTAATTCATATCATGTAAAACTAAATTGGTAGAACTCACCTCATCCAATTTGTTGAACTTCTATTTGGTACATTGTTGTGTCATTCTATAAATTGTGACTAATAATGTCATCCTCGTTATACAAGAATAATCCCATGAGGGTGAAGAGATCCTTGAAATGTTTAATTTTCTTGAATAAATTCTAGTTGACTAGAAGTGTGTTAAACACATTAATTGGATATGAATTATTTTTATACTTCATCTATTAAATAATTATAATAATCAATATCATTAAAATAATTAAATAAAGGAACGGATGAAAAATTAGGCAAGCATCGGTCGGTCAGGACTCATAATCAACTGACATGGTTTAAATTCACATAAATAAATTAAAACTATAAATAATTCAACATGAGTGTATTTATTATGAATTAAATTAAATTAAACCACTTTAAATTCATTAAATATAAGTCACAAAATACATTAACTGATGTTCATAAAATCCTGATATTTTTTTAATGTTATTATGATTTATTTCATTATTTTTTGGACACCCTATGTATTTTTCAAAGCCACAAAGAGGTTCTAGATACCCTTCACTTATATTGTTCACTTGTGGTTACTAAACACCCATAGGTTACTAATCACTCTTGTGTACTATTCACCTAGGGTTTTCTATTCACCATAATATATATATATACATTCAAATCTACCCACATGGGTAAACTTTTTCATAAAAATATTTTCTTGACCAATCCAAAAACCTCATCCTACATCACTACTCACTTGAATGAATAGTAACTACAGTACTCCTTGATATTTTTTTTCTAACACTTTCTGTTGAGGTGTGTTACTCAGGTTGTCATTCCAATGCTCGATGATGGTGTGTTATTCCCCAAATTCCTGTTTTCCAATGTTGGGAAACATTTATCACTTCTTTAGCAATGTTTACACTTTGATCGAAACAAGATTTTGGGATGTCGGTATCTTTATTCATGGATTCCTCCTTGGAATTAATCACCTAGATTGGATCTCCCTTATAGATTATGATGTTTTTTATGAACCTAATTCTCAGTGCCATCTCTTCTTGGATGCCATTTAATGCTACTTCTATCTAGATATTCTAAAGGGTCTAGCTAGGGTAGAAACCTTCAGTCATGGAAGTAGTCACATTAGGAATAAATGGCATGACTGAACACTGGAACTTTGGGCAACCTGTATTTTTTCTCTTAAGAGGGATTCTCAATAGTGCGGAACCTAAGGAATCTTATGGTGATCATAAGGAATCGCATTCTTGATTCATGTCTTTCGAGGTTTTCCTTGGCTTCCCTTGCTTGAAACAGGGTATGTCGTGAGTTTAACGTCTAGCGGAGATAGATCTGACTGATCATAACACTTGTGAAGGTGTATCATAGAGGAATATCCCTAAGAGGGAGGACATTAGAAGGTTTTCTGGATGGATGGGTCAAATATAAAATAATAGAGGAATTAAGTCGGTGTGTATCAAAAAGAGAACGTTTCACACCATGAAGGATGATCTGAATGCCGCTAAGCATGGATCAGGAATAGTGCACCCCAGAAATGGGAACACCATGGTTTACCATTGGCTGGGATTAAACCTCGGGGAGGCTTTCTACATCCCCATTGTAGACGATAGGTATCAAAACCCACGTAGTTAGAAGGGGATATTTAGGGCTTACACATTTCTAGTGGTCCTTCTCAAGAGAATTATTATCGGTTTGAGGAATATGAATTTTGTGGAGATTATACATGGTTAGATACCCATTCTCTAATAGAAGCAGTGATGAAGAAGATAGAATGATCTCATAAGGATCTAGTGTCTTGTGTAAGAATTGGGACTGGTATGGATGAAGTAATGATGAAACGGATGGAGTGTGGAGAGTGATGGGCTTGAAACTTAGGTAGGTGACCTACATATTCCAATGGTTGGGAATCAAAGTCCAAGTAGTTCGTGAAGTGGGTTGGTGAGTTACTTAAGGAGTAATATTGTGATAATGGATGAATGGGTAGGGACCTAAAGTAAAAGGAACCTCCGGGTTAGGGAATGTCCCTCCTGAGACATTGTGGAGGAGGGGAAAGATCAGGATGGGGATGGATGATGGGCTTGAACCTCATAGAGGCTTCAAACATACCATATTTAGAAGGTAGGGGTCAAAGTCCATGTAGTTTAGGATGGAGGTAGAGAATTGGGGAATACAAATGGAGAGTGACCTGGAGAAATTCTAGGGTCCTACACATGGTTTGAATCCCTTATCAAGAAGATCACTCTTGGTTGGAGGGATGTGATGTGTGTGGGGGTTATGAATGGTTAGTGGCCTGGGTGGATAGATCAGAACACCTCAAGGGATTGATCTAGAAGATGTTCCCCAAAAATGGAAGATGTCGCATCTTGGGGGTACTTCCCTAGGAGGGATCACTAGAGGTTTCCATTGGTCGGGATTGAACCTCAAAGAGGCTTCCTACATACAAGAAAGAGATCAATACCCATATAGTTCTAAGAATATAGTTTTATTTCATGTAGGATGAGTGATTCAAAGTGAAATAATTGGAACAAATGGATTTTGGGGAGTTATGGGATTGAACCTCATGGAGGCTTCCTACATACCCTTTTTATAAGGTAGGGAAAAAATTCCATGTAATTCAAAGATTGGGGTCATAGAATTAGGGTTTACACAAGGACAGTGACTCGGAGACATGTTAGGGGATAACTCATGGTTACCAGCCTAAATATGTGTTGGGGATTATTCATGGTTAGAACCCCAAAGAGGATTTCATGGTCACCATTACTTTAATACCATGTGAGTCATGGTTGATGTGATAAACCAGAGGTTTTAATAGTCCTGACTATCATGTCTGGAAAAGTGAGGTCATGATAAATGGAATGGGGATTACACATGGATAGTGGACCAGAGACAAAGAGATTGGGACTTACCCAAGGAGAGAAGTCTGAGGAGGACCTAGTCCCACGAGTATAAAATCATTTCTTTCTAATAGGTTGAGGAATATATCACTCTTGTGGAGACTGGTGGGTGTAGAGAATTCTTGAGACAGAACACCCCATGTGTATTACACAGGGTGAGACTACAATTTAACTTTATGTACTGAGGATGTTGTTTCTTGGAAGATTAACATCCAATATCTTGGATGGGGTAGATTCACTTATTAACCCCTATACATACATTATTAGTACCTACCATTACTTAGGTAAAAGAAGGAATTAGTATGGACTTACATAAGGGGTGTTGAGGAATGGTCAATAATGGGGTCCATGACAACCTGTATATGAAAACAAATAAAGATCCATTAGCGTACCTATCAAAAAACTCAAGAGTTAGGACAATGAGATAAGGGACACTGCATGAGGAACCTAGAATTTGTTGTGTACAATCCCTGAGGGCCACATGGAAAAGGATTTTGTGAAGTATGATGCCTATCTAATAGGAGATTTGCAAAGATCTAGTGCTTCTTGCAAAAAAGGAGCTTTTCTAAGGGATGTGCTTCAAAAAACATGGTGAAAAGGATTTCTATGAAGGGAGAATCTTCACCAAGCATGGTGACCCATCCTATGAATTGAGTCCACATGTATTTGTGGGTGATTTACAAAGGATGAATGCTATGTAAAGTCATGAGTTCCCAATAGGTACTCCTACCTTCACAATGTTTGTGGAACATCATGATGGGAATCTCCACTTTAAGTTGAGGTAAAATAAGAACAATGGGAAATATTTTTTGTGATACTCAAATACCTTGGGTTATGCTTTTTCTACTAGGTTCACAGACTGAAGAGAGATTCACAAAATGAGAGCTCAGATTTTGAAAGGTTATGGTATCAATGCCTTGAGGTGGGGGTGAGATGAATATTTATAGGCACTAGGTATCACAATTCTTAGATGTGCACCGCGAAGGAAATCAAGCTTTGAGAATGGAGGAATATTCGTCATACTCATGAAGCATTCTGTAAAGATGCTTTGTGATGATTGAGGAGGTTGTCAAACTCGTAGAGGCTTTTGTTAAGCGGATTCGTGGTGTTTTAAGAGTGTGTCGGACTCACGGATCTTTCCATCCGCCAACATCTCACCATTTTCAATTGTGAGGGGCTTGGTGAGGGAGCTTCATGAACTAGGTACCTTCACATATTTTTTGACGCATGAGGCTTAAAATTTTTCCCAAATTGTCTTTTACTACATCAATCCATCCTGGGAGTGAATTTCAGCACCAACAGATTCCCCCAATAGAATTTGAGTTGAGGGGAAAAGGTGGTTCATATATTGAGGGAAAATCACTGAAAAAATGTTGATCATAAAGATGGATCATGATGATGGTGTGCAGAACACAGGGGCGGGATCATCGTGATGCTCGCAAACACTATGGGTTCCATGAATATAAGAGGGTTTGTGTCAGGGAGGTCCTCGTGGATTCTTATTAAGGAGATAATATAAATAAAAACATCCTGATTGGAGAGCATATTTATATTCTTTCCATCCCCAAATCCTTTCTGGTGCATTTTTGGAAGTGAAAAAGGATTCCCCTTTGTGAAAGAGATTTTTTTTAGGGATTCAGTATGGGGGATGATTTTTTCATCCATAAAGAAAGTATGGGAATCCATGTTACTAGTTTAGGGTCACACTGATTCAATACCAGTGGTTCAGAGCTGTTGACAGCCATAGATGGATGGATTATATGCCTATCATGGCTAACTATCCTTATAACCAAGTCAACGATATTGATGGTAAAGAATAAAAGCTATAGGTATCTCCACCATAGCATCATACTATCTTTAAGTCGGGTTTAGGTATCCCAGAGAAAGGATGGACTGATAACTATTACTTATGATAGGGCGGAAGCTTTATCGAATAATGGTAATGGGACTACTGTGTATGTTCACCTTACATGGAATTCAGAGCAGAGATGAGGCGAGTATGCATCTATGAGGCTGCATGGTCCTCCCAATTCTGCATCTATCAATAAAAATACATTATGACCAAGATGTTGAGTATATTTTAATCAACTACCAACACCTTTTATCTTTATCATGGGGAGGTTAGTATCAGCCTCTGCGACCTCCACCCTATTTCTGGGATTCCCATTTTGAGAGAAATGTATGATGAATTTCTTCCCATGGAGAATGCATTGGAGGATCCGAAGAAAATTCCATGACTAAGGAAGGTATTACTGGACTTAGAGTTGGGTGAAGATAAGATGACAGTGAGGGATGTTCACTTCATGTAGTGGTATATCTATTTTCTAAATTTTCCCTCGAAGAGTCATGTTGAGGGAGAGGGGGTTTCCAAGAAAATACATGTAAGGCCCTACACCTTCCCAAGTGGGTCTCAGCGCAATAAGGGAGGCTCCTACTGGTAAATCCAAGATGATATCCAATGGCAGTTATGGGGATACAACATCAATACTGAGAATCAACCTATGGTTAGGTTGGGTGGGTATATATCAGTTCTCATATGCAGATGGTTTTTTCTGGTCAATGATGAAAACATGGGTGCGCGGTTGAGCACATATATTATATATTCCATTTTGGAAATGCATTAGTGTATCATCCATGGGATCCCAGTGTTGAAAAAGTGTTATAAGGTGTTTTACCACATCAGAAAGGGTAAGAAACCACATTGTGTATGTGGACCCCTCAACTTTGTATATGGATGGGTTGTAGCACATGTGAGGGTGTATGAATACCCAAATCCCATATCCCCTCTTTGGTAATACTTTCAACCATCCATTTTGAATTTTTTGGAAAGTTTCCCATTCATGATGAACCTGGCGGCGGTGCTGTACAAAATCTTGAGGGCAGACGGATTCAACATCCATCCATTCCCTTTTCCAACGGGAGTGTTCACTGATGATGGAAGGGGAACTGAAGTGAAGTGGTCATATCTCCTAGAATATTATGGTGAAGTGCTGGTATCACAGGTGGATCGCATACTATTCTATGAACTGTATACCTTTCATTGATTTGTGTGGTAGTTCTGGTGTCTATAAAGACTAACCTTGAAAGTATACATGGTGCTACATCTTGAGGACCACCCATGCACGATGAGGCTGTTGTGGATCATATTCACATAGGAGGTTGGGATAATGTGGAATGATCTTCCTCCATCTACCATCACTTACGGGCTAGTTGAAGAGTATGAAAAGAGATGATATGCAGCCTACCCAGGAGAAATGCTGAAACAATGGACCATATGACCCAACAATGGAGTTCCCCCGATAACTCTAGGTCTAGTCCAGATATTGAAAAGCATATGTTTCGATGGTAGTTCAAATTAACATTTTGGTGGTGGAGCTACAAAAGCAGGGCCAATAGTTCCACATCATGTGGTTAGAAGTGGAAGAAGAGCAGCTGCAGCAAGCCTATTGGTTCTCACTGGAAGACTCGGGATGAATGGAGACCATCAAGAGAATTTTTAAAAATACCAACCCATTCTCCTGAGAAGCAGTTGAGTTGTGTGGATATACCTAAGGATGTCATTTATCCTAATTCTTGGGAGTCTTAGGATGTTAACAAACAATTTTTCAATCATTCTGAAATGTGGGAACACCTCAACCGGTTTAGAATAGAACCTCTGACCATTGGTCATTTCATGGTCATTTTTTAGGTATCTAAGGTAGTGGGTTATATGTGGTCATGCTAAAGGACTTAGTGCACTCTCAAGGTTCTCCACGCCTAATGAATGATAAGGTGAAGGTATTTATAGACCTAATATCTCCACAAAAACTATCTTCTATTGTGTTGATTGAGAACTTTCCTATACCTGAGGAATTAGAAGAATCCTAGGGAGAATATGGTAATGGAGGGAGCCATTTAGAGGAAGAAGCGGTTGGGAACTTATAGGAAACCTCCTTGGGAGTGTTCACTAAATCTCATGAGTTAATATATAAACCATTACCTTTTATGAACTCTTTCAGGTTTATTGGGGTTTCTCGATTGACATTTTTTCTATATAGGAGAGCCTTGTACAATAGACCCACTATCGCCAGGATAATGATGTGATGACAGGCATAGAGGACCAAGCTTTAGGGGATACAAATTATAGTAGAACTATGGAAACTATGGTGTATTATCTTGAATTTATGATGCTCATAACCATGTACTAGGGGCCATGACATGGATTTCCAAAAATAAAAACCTGAAGATAAGAGAAATCATTGCTTGACCTTTGTAAGAATTCAGTCCCTGAAATTTATACTTGTTGTCTTCTCATCCAAGTTAACCGATATGATATCTATCTAGACAGTCCTCGATGTAGTGAGAATACTATTGGTGAGGTTGATCAGGGGTCCTAGGGTTTCATTCCTACCATAAATGCCGATTTATAGGGAACCAAGCATCCATGATGATCAGATCATGACAATCATGGCTGTGAGTAGAGCCCCTGGTGGGTTTGAATCGGAAGGCAATAGGAATGAATTCATCAATGTGTCATAAAGTTAAAATGATCAACCACATAATATGGACCCCATCCTATCTGATAGAATTACAGTAAAGGATCCTACTGCTAGACCACTAAACGCATTTCTAAAGTATGAACCTACTAACACAGAGGAGCTCGATGAGTCCAGTTCTGATTTGGATGATAGTCGAGTCGTCTGTTTTCATTCATGGAAGTTGATCAAGTGCTCTATAAACAATACTACATAATCATATTAGACAAGACAGATGGGATCACTTCACTCTCTGCTACTCAATATATGTGCTCGAGGGGTGGATACTTGAGGTATACATATGCTTTCCTAGGATTACCTCACTAAAATAATACGGTACAGTGATCATCACTTTGATGTTTCCTACCACCAGATAGGGTCTCTCAATACTCAGAAACCCTAGGAGGTTGATGAGGAGGCTCATAGTTTCAAATCACATATGAACGAACTCTATTCCTTCACTAACACCCAATAAAAAACCATATCATGGTTGAGGGTCTAGTTGGAAGAGGATTTAGAGAAGTTGAGGCAAGCATCTTGTGAATTGGGTGATCACCGAACTGAGCGGGATCGAGAGAAAATCAGGGATGATGAGATTTTCCTTGAGGATAATTAGGAATAAAGGGAGATCATATTTTGATATCAAATCCTATAGGCTACATGAAAAATGGCGGCAGAGCTGGAATTCTCTATTTTTGTGCCAATCCAAAGGGGTTGTGTTTTTCTGAACTCATAAAACATATTCCATAATTGCTTGTTTTCTTTGAATTGCATATACATTTCTTGCTTGTTTTAAATTATTGCACCTCCAACATATCTATCAAACAATTGATGATCAATACCTAATATCACAAGGTTTATACCAGGTGTGAGAATCAATGGATGACCACATAATTGTTTATTACGTATGAGAGTGTCTCATTATCATTGATTACTTGTGGTCTGCAATTATTAAATGACCACCTAGAGAATTTGGGATGAGATTAGTTATTGCTGGAGAACATGGATCTCAAAATAGCCAACATGGTTTTCCCAATTTGGGTTAGTGCATGAGTGATACAACATCAAGGGAACTAGAGTCAATCCAAGAAATGGGGGATGAAAAATTTAGAATCACATGCCAAACATTCAGAACACAATGAGGTTGGCATGATGATTGAGGATCATTGGTTATTGTATTCAAGACACATCATCTTCATAACGTTATCCTAGGATGGAAACAAAAAAATTAGGGCCAATTACTGACTGTATGCAAAAAACATTGGGCCAAACTCGATGTTTCTTCTAAAGCCTTCTGAGGAATTTCCCCAAAAGGAGAGGTGAGCGGAAACAGAATGAGGCCATTCAGTCAGGGGGTACATCTAAACATGAAAGAGGATGATTATCCAAATAAGGGGCATGGAAATCATGATATGGAGTGAGGAAATGTTCGAATGGATTCCAACACTCTTGAAATTACACCACTGTGACTGAGAGCACATCGATGAAGGTGTACCGGTCTGGACAAAGTTCAAACTTGTCCCTAGGAGGGAAACTTCTCTGATGAAGGATTAAGATTCCTTGCAGTTTTATATCATGTAAATAAGGATGGTGAACATGTAGTTTAACATGATATGGTGAGGATGATATATAGTATATTTTAAAATCATGTGACCAGAATATGTCTCGTAGATTATAGTCGTATGGTAAGGATTTTGCGCACAGTTTAAGTTCGTACTACTTGTACCTTGGTAATGTTCGTCGCAGCATAGTCATGTGATGTGGAGGAAATAAACCTGAACACTAGAAAATGGCATCCTATATGGATAGGAGGTATAATAATCCCATAATCATCATGGGAAATCCTCAAATTGTTGATTTCATGGTTCTAGTTTAACATCATGCATTAAAAATGATAGGTTCATAGTTTAAGTTCATAGAGTTCGAAACGTAATGGAATATCATAATTGGTGTACATTACATGGTGTCCTGAAATACCAAACATGAATGGATACCACATAGTTCCACACCATGAAACATATATCAAAATAAAATAATATTAATAAGATCTTGATTTAAGAGTCATAGAGTTAGAACCATGATCTAGGAAAGATAATCTTGAGGGTTAGTACACAGGTGACATAAAAGCGGTAAAACCCGACATGAATGATGGTCTAAGGGATCCCATGTGTCACATAGGTGTCTCAAGATTAACTGCAGATAGTTTATGTTCATAGATATTGGACCATGACTGAGGCCAAAGGGATGAATGTTTGAGAGAGTCTATGGTTGGTCCGATGGATAAGGTGTTTGAGCATCACTACATATCCCATATGGATGGGAATCAAGCCACACATTGTTCATGAAGATCTGTGAAATTTATTGTCATACAATAAAGACTAATGAGAACCAATATGAAATGGGAAATAATATTGCAATTGGACCTAAGATCAATGACATAGGTGTCATTATGTATGCCATTAGGATTTAAATCAAGCCACATATAGTTCTTTAAGATTTGTGAAGTTTATCATTAGGCAGTAAGGATGTTGGAAAGGGTGTTCCAAGATGGATGTGGGTGGTGTGGCTACTAGTAACCCAATGTAGGATCATAGAGATCCACACCGAATACATACTCCCAAAATAACTATGGAGAAGGTCTTAGGTTAAAAGTTCATATAGTTTAGATCATGGGGATTGTGTTTCCAATGCAGTAATATTTAGTGTAGAGATATGAGAAACCCAAAATGAATGAGGACCAAGGAGATCGGGACCACACTACACACTCCCAATAGAAACAAAGAAAATGATTTTATTTTAAGGTTCTATAGTTTGGAACATAGGTTCATAGTTTAATATCTTATTTTTGAGAAATATTATGTACAGTTTAATGTCATGTGGTGAGGATGACGACGTTGCATAGTTCATCATCATGTGACTAGGTTATTTAGGGGGTAAAGAGGTTTCCCTAGGAGAAACTGTTTCGCATTTAAAACCAACCTAATGTGAATGAATCCAAAAATTCTAATACCATGCCACGTATTCCCACTCTTAGTTTAAGTTCATAGTGTTTGTACCTTTGTAAGTGTCTCTATTAGAAATATGTATTGTGGGGGAATAATAACCCCAACATGAGTGGGGGCCAAGGAATCCCAATTACATACATCAAATTAATGATAGGATCATGAGTATTCTATTAGTTTAAGGTCATAGTTTTTGGACTATAAGGGATGTGTAGTTGCTTCATGTGGGTAGACCCTACCAAGAAACCTAAGCCCACTTGAGCCATGCTCGATGTGGGAAACAATGAGTTCTGTAATAATTTCACTATAATATACAGGGTACACAAATATAGAAAGGAAATGTAAGGTGGGAAAGGTCCCAACCATACTATCATTCCCACTCAACATATGTGGATACATGGAGGGATAACACCGGGGGTGTTGGGGATCCATCAAAAAATAAGAAGGTGTAAAATGTGATTCATGAAACCTGATATCTCGAACACAAAAAGGGGGTGGAGTGAAAATGGAGGATAACTACTGAAATTATTTGAGACACATCATCCAAAATTTTCTACCAGGGATGGAGATAGACAATGAGTATTGATTGATAAACATATTCAAAACATGTAACTATTCTCAAAATTCCATCCCAAGTCTTTCAGGGTGTTGGACCATAATGGTAGGTGAGCCAAATCAGTATGAGACCATTCCATCAAAGGGTCCCTTAAAACATAGAATTGGATTATGAACCATATAAAGGGACACATGAATTATGGAATTGGATTGATGAATTTTTCTTATAGAATCAAACACTCTAGGTCCCATAGCACCACACATTCAGACATGCTAGTGTGGAACATCCTCATGTGGGGTCAGGTCCATACCGGGTTCCTGAAGGGGGGTGGAAGGCCAAGAAAGAGATCAAGATCAAAGCACCAGATGCTAAAAATAGTATAAGTTCATGTTTCTTGGACTACTGACTCTTAGTTTATGGTCATCTAGTTTGGACCATGGGGTACCTAGTTTAACATCGTATGCTTTGGATGTATCAATGAAGTTTAACAACATGCGGTAAGGATGAGAATGTTATGCAGTTTATCATTATGTGGCCATGACATAAATGTAACCCATTATGGAAATGTGTAGTCCAAAAAATAAACTGATGTGAATGAGGATCAAAGAGACTCCATGCCGCCCCATCTAAACCCCAAGGGAAACTCAGGCTAAAGGGAAACAATTTTACTGATCTTGCGACTAGGCCCATGATGAAATGTATGAGCATCTCTGCATATCACACAAGGATGGGAATCAATCCACATGTTGTTCGTGAAGGTGGGATGATGGATGACCAATTCCAAGAAGTGGGGGTAATATTCTGTCAAAAAATAATATTGTGATTGTCATGTAGTTTATCATCAAGTGACTATGACATTGAAAATATTAGTTTAAGGTCATGGAATTCATACCATTGATGATGGATATGTGCAATGTGGAACCATGAGGAAACCCAACACAAATGAGGATCAAGGATATCCACACCACACAACACATTTCAAAATGATTTCAATTCCAAATGGATAAAGGGGGAAATGTTCTCTTAGGTAGGGACATCGTGGAAAATGCTTATTTATTATAATTTCATACAACAAGGACACAAAAGGTCTTAAATTATGTTCATAGAGATTAGACCAGAGGGTGAGGCTTTTGAAATGGAAATATTCATTTTGGTACCATGAAGTAAACTGATGTGAATGAGGATAAAAGGACCCAACATCAGACAACAAATTCCCAAAGGGAATCGAACATATCTTTAAAGAATGAAGGAATAGGGAAATGAAGGTTTTGGTTATTGGGCCTAAAGACATGGTGTCTAGACATCTCTATGTATCCAATTAGGATGGGATTCAAGCTACATGTAGTTTTTGAAGGTATGTGTAGTTTAACGTCATGTTTTATGGAAAAATACACTATTTAATGTCATGTAGGACAAATAAGGAATTTTCCTTTTAAGATAATATAGGAAGGACCATCAATGTTCTATGGTTCAGTATTCTACGAGATGTTAGAGAACATAGTTTATGGTCATAGAGCTTATACATAGAGAAATTATGCTCCCAAAGAGGAAACATGTAGCATGCCTCTGTAAGAAACCCAATGTGAAGAAGGTTAAAAAATATCCACACCACACTACATGCTCCTGGGAAGAATTACGGAAGAACTCTAGCTGGGATTGGGCACAAAATGTCAGGGAGTCACTACGTATCCCATGAGGATGGGAATCAATCCATTCGTAGTTCTTAAGGATCCACATAGTTTAACATCATGCAGTAATGTATTAGGGTATCATTATCATGTGAAAAGGATATATAGACACATAACAAGGGAGAATTGTATGGAAAGATAGAAAAAACTAGATGTGAATGAGTACCAATGAAGGTTCGTCACCATATCATCCATTCTTGAAAATGGGGCCTAGGCCAAAAGTCCAAATGGTCGGTCAATCTGCAGTTGGTCCCAGGGAAACAATTCTCGAGTATGACTACATATCCCATGAGGGAAGGAAACAATCCATATGTAATTCTTTGAGATCCATGTAGTTTAAGGTCATACGGTAAGGATGAAATATGCAATTTAATGTCATGAAGGAAAATCAGCAATTTAAAGTCATGTGTGACAAAGTTGTTTAACGTCACACAAGATGAGATAGATATTAGTTTAAGGTCATAGAGGTTGGACTAAGGGCTCTATGTTTATGGTCATAGAGTTTGGAAAATAGGATGTTGTGATTATTCTATGTGGGTAAAAACCCTACCATGACCCCTAATCTGACATGGTCCATGATTAGTTTGGGAAACAATGGGTAGAGAGGGTTCTTATGACACTTGGAGACACAATGCAGTAGTAATGGAGATGTCGGGTTAAGGATGTCTGAATGATGCAAATCAACCTGATCAACATGCAAAGGGGCATGTAGGGGTTGCGCTGAGGTTGTTGATATTCGTTATAGTCACAATGATGTTTGAATTCAAGTGAATCACAACATCCAACATTTGGGAAAAATGGTGGTGTCATAATTTTGGAGGATAACTATTGACCTTATTCAAAACACAACATCCATATTGCATAACTTGTAATGGGGACAAACAATGATGGTGGACTGCTAAACATATTCGAATCATAGATCCATTCTCAAAATTTCATGATACTTTATTTTGGGGAATTGTTGCAAGACTATAGGTGATCCATGAGTCCAAACACCATGCTATTAGGGGGCCCTTCAGATGTAAGAGATGATAGAGATCCAAGCCAAAGGGGAACACAAAGCATAGAGACGAATTGATGGAATGCCCATTTAGAACCCATCACTATAATTCCTACACTGTAGCATATCTAAGAAAGTTAATGAGTTATATGAGATAGATTGATCTAATCCCCTTCATAAGGGAAGAAACCTCGAGAGGGATACTATATATGACATAGTAACAGACCAATTACAAATGAAGAGGATTAGAAGAAACAAAAGAGGGTTTAATGAACCAAGGGATGGACCTAAAGACAAAATGTTTGGGCATTCATATGTATCCCATAAGGATTAAATTCAAGACAAACATAGTTCTAAAATCCTATGAAATTTAATGTCATACGGTAAGGATGAAGGCGTCACATAGTTTATTGTCATGTGACTAGGACACTGGGATCTTAGTTTATGGTCATAGAGCTCAAACCAACCAATGAGGCCTTTTAATGGATATATGTGACCTAGAGAGGCGATGAACCTAACATGAATGATGGCCAAGGGGGCCCATCTCCATACCACATACTCCCAAGATAATAGTTTTTAAACATGGCTTGGACCTAAAGAAAAAATTCTTGGGAATTTCTAAGTATCCCATATGAATGGGAATAAAGACATACAAAGTTTTCAAATCTGGTGTAGTTTAATGTCATGTTGTAAGGATGAGTTTTAATAGGGTAATTCCTAAGGCATTTAAATGGTTTAGTTGTAATATACCAACGTGAATGAGAACAAAGGCTGTCTCAACCCCACACTTCACACTCCCAAGAGGAACCTAGGCCGAGAATTTGAAAGAATCTTGTGGCTGGGACATAATGAAAATGTATTGGCATTCCTATATACCCAATTAAGATGGGAATCAAGCCATATGACGTTTTTGAAGATCTTTTCAGTTTAAAATCATGTGGTGATGGTGTAAGAAGATCTTAGATTAAGTCTATAATGCTGAGACCATGCGTATTTTATTGTTATTCGAGACATAACAGTAGTTTAATGTCATGCAGGATGTGAGTTGTTATATAGTTTAACATCATGTAACAAGGATGAACATGCTCTTATGAAAAGTAATTCTTGAGTAACTTGGAATTTTTGGAAGTATTAACTCTCTCTTCATCTATAGTGAACAAAGAGTATGCACTTTTAGGGTAAACCATATGAATGATATGGGGTCTTTCCCATTTGGGATCCAATATTGGTGACTTCCTAATAGGTATCATTGGTGTCTTTTGATCCAATATTGTGTCACCTTTAGGGAAGGACATGATATGGACATTTTTATTGAAATCTCTTGCTATATTTTTTCGGTTCCAATTCAAAATTTTCAAGGCCAGAAGCATGTTCTCATCGAGAGGTACCTATTCAGTAAGATGAACATATTCTACTCTGTCTAATGTTTGTTGATCACAGGCAGTTTTATGAAGTGATGGAAACTGAATCTCTATGGGCATGATTGCCTCTATTCCACACACCATGGAATATGGGGTCAACTAGGTAGAGTTTTGAGTCATAGTCCAATAAGCTAAGAGAGAATTAGAGAGCTTTCCCAGCTAACTCTATTTGTTTTGACATAGTGTGTTATGAAAAATGTTGGAGAGGATCTTATTGAATTCATCAATCTGTCCATTTTACAATTCATGGTAGAAAGAGGTGTGTATAGACTAGATGTTGTACTTGGCATATAATTTCTTTAGTTCAGATGCTTGAAAGATGGTGCAGTTGTCAGTGAGAACATCATGAGGGTCTCCGAATTGATGGATGATGTTGGACCTCATGAACTCAGAAAAAGAACATACCTTAACCTCCATGAGAAAAATTTCATCTACCCACTTATAAAATAAATCCTTTGTGGTTAGAATAAACCTAAAATGGAAATTTTTTGCTTGTGGATATTGTCCCATGACATTGAGTATGCAGACATCCAAATGCTAAGATTGCATTGTAGCGTGGAGGGGCTCTGGTGGTAAATGGAAAATAAATTGAATTCATCTAACATTTATGGAAAGAATTCAATGCATTCATAGACCATGGTGGGAAATAAGTAACCCAACCTAGGAATCTTATGGGAAAGATTCATCCCTACTTGATGAGAACTATAGGACTCGGGATTGAATTCCTACATAACCTAGAGAATCTCATCCCCCTGAATTAAATAGAAGCTGAATCTATCAAACCCACATCTATATAGGGTACTCTCTAGGATGGGACCACTCTAGAGGGTGAACTGAATTTCATGGTAGAGTATTCACTCATGTTCCACTCTGTTTGATGTGAGACTTCCATGTTAGAGATACTTGATGAAAGGAGTTATCCAATCAGAGGTTTTTTCATCTATAGTGGGATCATAAGGACCTGATGAGGAAGCACCAGTGGAAATATGATTTACCTAGTGGATTTCATTAACATCCAAATAAACTATGGTGATGACCCTTTGATGTACCACATGAATAAAAAATATTCTTGGTTAAGCTCTATGAGAGAAGTGGCTAGACCGGTCAGGGAATCAGCTAGACCATTCTGTGACTGGGGAACATGAGTCACCATTGGCATGAAAGAGAACTAGGAAAATAGATGGTGAGGATTGTTGAGAAAAGTTATATGCTCAGTCTTTATAACAATATAATCACCTTTGATCTATTTTATGACTACCAAAGAGTCCCACTTCACATTAAAGTGGGGAACATCAATCTCGAGGGCCAACTTGAGACCAAGTATGAGAGCTTGATAATATTCCTCTTTCTTAATGAATCCCTTTGATAGAAAAAATGAATATTGAAGAAAATTCTAGGTAGGTGTGATGAATACAACCCCTAAGCCCACCATGTTGAGCCTAGGGTCACTGATCTTTCTATCAGTGGGACTTTAGGAGGAACCATCAAAGTTTATCTCCCAACACGGAATGGTCGAATCCACTAGGAGGAGGGACTCATCTAGAAAATACAGATCCAGGTACTACTCTATAGGTTCGGAATAAGTGGTTAGAAAAAATTTCAACGCTTTACCCATGATAGTCTTTTGTGGAATGAATCTAATGCCTAAATGTTAAAGAATCATCACATAGCGTGTTAACCAGATCATCAACATCATATGGTTTAGAATATACTTGAACAGATCCACTCAGGAAACCAACTATATCTCATGATGCTGAAGATAATTCCACAACTTATTCACTAAAAAATATAGTGTTAGGCATTTCTTCTTGATATAATAATACCTCAACTCTTTGTCAAGGGGCATCTGACTGAGATAGTACAAATTGTTCTAAGTCCCTTGATGGTTCTTCTAGGTGAGAAGGGCACTAAGGGATCATTCCATGGTAGTCACATAAAGGAACTACATCTTTCCAAAGATAGTAGGTATCAGAACTGGAGGATATATCAAGTACTTATTTGTCTCCTAAAAATAAGTTTGGCACTTTTCTTCCCATTTCTAAATGACACTTTCTTCGTATTTCTATAAAATGGATTACATTTTCCAACCAGATTCGTAATGAATTGTCGTATATAGGCTAAGTGTACTTGAATGACTTAGATCTCCCAGAGGTTTCTTAGAAGGGGGAATCTAAAGATTTATCTGATCTTATCTACATTGATCTCAATCCCTTTGTATCTAATAATGAAGCTGATCAAATTCCTAGAGATAACCTCAAAGACACACTTCAAGGGGTTCATCTTCAGATGGTGGGAGTGGATGAAACTAAACACTTTCTAAAGAGATCTGATATGGTCCTGATGTTGGCTGGATTTTACCACCAAATAATCCACATAAAACTCCAAAAACATCATAATAATTGGTTTGAATATATGGTTCACATCATGAGGGTAGGTAGCTCCTACATTCTTTAGGCCGAAATGAAACACATAATAGCAGAAAGTACCCTATGACTCTCTAAAGGTGGTGAACTCATCATCATTTGGGACCATTCAAATATTATTATACCCATAATACCCATCCAGGAAGGAGAGATCTTAGAGCCTAGTAGTGGCATAAATCAACATCTTTGTCATGGGAAGGGTAAAATCATCCTTCAGAAAGTGACGGTTGAGATCCTGAAAGTTAATTATGAATCTTATCTATCTATTATTCATCCTTATGGTATTGATATTGGTTAAACATCTAGGGTACAAGAATTACTTGATATAGTTTGATTTAATGATCTTATCAACTTTATCCTTGACCATAGAACCAGAAAATGGATGCATCTTACTAGGAAGTTGCTTAAACCCGTGATAACTTTCTGAGAGATCAAGTCTGTAAAAGGAAACCTAAGGATCTAGTCTTGTAATCTACTGATAACTCAAGGAAAATAAATCACAATGTTTCTTCATAATATCCACATACTGCTATTGTTCTTCTCCAAGCATGTATGGGTTGATCAGTTTTGGCCTCTGGTCTGCCTCAGTACTGAGATTCACTTGTACAAACTCATCGACAGTGGTGGAAAATACCTATTCAAAAGTAGGAGGGAAATATTCCAAATCATATTCACTATATATGGTGAGAGGATCATCAAGAGTGGGAAATTTTCGTGATTTATCTAACTATGTAGGAATTCTGGTGCAATCTTGAGTGGTGGTGGAATCTTCACCAAGAATGTCATGCACTATAGAAACCATGGTGACAAAAGTTGTTGAACTGATTCCATTATCCCATAGAACGAGGGGCACACAATTGATAATTTCAAAGCAGTGGTGGCACGTCGCTCTATTTTAAATTAGACCATCTTAGTAAAATAAGTATTTGGGACATACTACTATGGACATATAGTGAACATCCTGATACCTAATAGGGGTGACAGGTTTTTGTATTACTCTATCATTCCATGTGTAGGAGTATGAGGTAATATTATGATGCTCAATGTATCTGTAAATGCATCCTCCCCTCACCTTGGATATAAAGAAATAGTGTTCCATGTCTAGTGTGGTGGCCTTCAATCGGTGAATCAGAAGGGCTAAATCATCATTCAAATCCATCTATGGGTCAGCCACAATAGCAGTGTGCTCATCCTCATTGGTATGCACTCATTTTTCCTTGTTCATTTAATATTCAACATCTAGATACCGAGCTTAAAAAGATGAAAAACTATATGTGTTACCCTACAGAACACCCACTCGACCATTGAAGGAGTTTTTAAGGCATTGGTGATATGAGTATGGAACTGCTCCATTCAGATGAAGTCGGGATCTACCCATCAATGAATTGTATATAGTGTCCTAGGAGACAACCATGAATTCATTTCTAGTAATCAATCTACAAAAATTGATCTTTAGGTGAATATTTCCACATGGACTATACTCGGTCCTATCATAACCCTGAATTTCTAGGTTAGCGAGAATTAGATTTGCTTCAGTCAATCCTAACTTGCATAGCATTTGGGTTGGGTGAGATTGATCCCAGAACCTGTGTCAGCAAGACAAAGGAGGACTTCTATTCCATTAAACTATCCAGTGATGTATTGAGGATGAATATTCCCCTATACGGGGGAACCTTCGTCTTATCCTAATAATGAAATGATGCCTTGTAATTCTTCTTGTTTGACTTCCTCATAATGAAATTCCATCACAGCTGCCACCTCTGTCTTGAAATGAAGGTGTCTATTCAATGCCTCTTCAAGGTCCTCTCGTGGATTTTTTGATAGTTTTATATCCTTTAGAATCAAAAGTTTTATAGGGATGTTATAATGATTATTAAGTAAATTTTATTCCCATGATAAACACATTATTTTTCTAGTAAAATGTTGCTCTTCGAAATGAGGTATGACATGCGTTGTTGGTCAAATCGGAGGATGCTTGATAGTGTTAGGAATATCCTTCTGCTCACTGGTTAATCCATGCAGGGTCACTATCAGCTAACCATTAGGATGCTAAGCTATAGAATGTGACTGATTATGGTTTTTTTGAAGCGAACTGCCTGGTCAAATAACACATACGGTGGTGGCTATAAATCTGATGAGATGGGATGAGAGGCCTACACCTTCTAGGATTTACGCCAAGCCTAGTGTATAGTCTCTCTAGCATGCCCAAATTATCTCAGAGCACTATCTTTGGAATTTCGATGATTGACATGGATATGTCCTCTTCGGTGATGACGTCGATTGGTAACATTAGGAGGAACTACTCGATACACCTCATTGTTGGGAATCACATAGGGCTTCATTGAATTGACAATATTTATTGAAGGATACTCTCTCTCATCATATAAGGAATATTCCAATATGGGTTAGAATATAGTGTAAATACTCATCTTTGTAGGCATAAAATCTATGAGAGTATTGGAGGGTTTGTCACTAGTGGGTTACTCTTCCTTCCCTTACGTCGTCGGTGCCTTCCCTTTAGAGAAGCAAAGGGATAAGATGTAGATGCTTGAGTGATATTTGGAGAAGGAAAAACTATTTATAGAGGCTCAACTCAATTCAAATGGGTGTTGATAGTACCATAGGTTCAATAAACTTCCTTATGATCCCACCAATATCATACTTTTGCGACCTGCAACTAGAGACTTGTTGTCACACAACTTCATTGCCGCTATCATGTTGTGTGGAAACGAATGCTACCTATTCTAGGGTAGGACCCAATCTGAAAACACTATTATCGATCTATTATTTGAACCAGTCCTTCAAAATATATCACTACTTAATGGTATTCCCAAGGAACTAGTGATAAGGTTAGTAGTTGGGGCAATCAATGAGATCGGCCTCCTCAGGCCTCTTACATTCTGGAATCTTTAGAATCCCCTGGTCGAAGGCAATATGAAAATAACATGGAACCTGGTACTTATAAAATGAGTAGATTTTGTTCCTTCTATTAAGAAAGGGAACTTTGGGAGCCTGGCCCTATCTCGGGGATGGAGGATGATGATGGGATGGAATTTGATTGTCTTGTATGGGTATTGGTGGTGGCACATTACGTAGTGTGGCCGATAGATTTTTTGTCTGGTGAGACTGTGCCTGAGTTTGAAATTGAGGGTTTTTCTCTCCGTGAGTCTATCATTGACCATCCACATGTATTAACTCTAGAATATTAGGTTCCTTTATCGATGCAACAACAATAGTTTCTTTCTAGACAGTTCTTCTTACATGAGTTAGAGGAGATAATGGGTGTGCCTGCTTGGCCTACTGTATGACTTCCTCAAGGCGTGATTCTTTATTAGAAAAGTATTTAAATACACACACAAAATTATGACTAATGGGATAGGGAACTATTTTAGTATTGACATTCCCTAGACACATCAACAACAACTTCTCATGAGTCAGTGGCATGTCGAGTGAATATGTGAGGCATTTCCACCTGGCGACACAGTTTTCGAATTTCACATATAATCATTGAATACACATGAAGTGATCATAAATACTTATCTTTAGAGTGATTGATCTAAACATATAAAGGAACTGCCTATGGAGATCTTCCCTACCAGTAGTAGACCCAATGGGTAGCTAAATGTCCCAGACAAATGAAGGCCCTTCTAATTTCTACAGAAAACATTAGATCTTAGTTGTATCCAACTACTCTAGAGTCCCCTACATAGATCCACACATCAATATAATTTGGGATAGATTTTTAGTGGATATTACATCCCATTTAATAGGTATAAGTCAGGGTTTCCATAATCTAGGTGTGCTTGTATGTTATCCACCCATGCTAGATATAGCTTTCCATCAGGTGGTATTTCCACCTATCGAGTTTCCAAAACATCAAGTCAAGCGGTGATAGTAGCTATCGAATCTTCCTAGATGGGTTTCCTATATGGATGAGGATTATTTACCACCAAGGCATTGAAATATTAATCAACTCAATATGTAGGCTTGAAGACTCATGGAGTGGATGGCAGAATGGCACGTGGAATGGCTTGATCAGGATCTCATGGAAGATTATCACGATGCTCAGGAAAATTTAGTGATAGATACCATGGACACTTACCATAGACTCCAACATCGACCATGTTTTTATATATAGGATTGTCTAGATTTATTAAATGTATCTAAGAAAAAGGAAACTATATCTACCCATGGTGTCACTATAGTCCAAATGAAAGAGGGGTAGGGTTTTTTCGAGGATCACCATAGTCCGGATTCCATTCTGTAGGGCACTCATCAAGGAGTTCTTTAATGATCTTCTATTGGTCCTCCAAATGATGAAGTAAGGAGGATATGGAGGGGTAAATCGTTGTCTATTGCACAAAATGTTCCAAGTAATATGATATAGAATCCTCAATCGGATCTTTTCCTTTGTTAGTTTTTTTACCGATGGGCAATGCAGTGGATGGTTTTACACTGTTGTTCATCTACCTATGCAAGCGAGTCACAATACCAGTATAGGAATCCACATAATGATGCATTGTTCCAAGTGGAGGATCCTATTTATCAAAACCTACTTTAGTGTCCTTCTCTTTGAGGGAACTGAGCTTAGTCATATTTACTATGACTGTACTCAAAGGCATATCCTTGACATCAACAAATATACCTTGTTTTCATAGGATAAGACTGAAGTGGAGAGTGGCATACTATCCCCAGCCTCAAATATTTACTTGTGAGGAAACTTCCTCAATAACTCTATAGAGCATAGTGAAACTATAAATTCATTACTGCTAAAGGGTCTGGTGGAAACCAGATGATGTAGGGTGTTTCTCTACTGGAAGACCAAAAAAATCAACCATATGGAATTATAATCCAATAACGTCGAAATACTCTGGGATATGAGGATAAATTAATGGCCAATGTGGGAGGTGGAAATGAATCTCCCATAAGGTTTTTTGGAAGAAAAAAACCTCCTCCTCGGTGAGGGACTCTAGACTATAAAATTTGGGAGTGGAGATCGGCCAAAACATCTTTGGAAACTACTCAGTGACAAGGATTTTCCACAAGATTCTTCATTTAAAAGAAAGATCTAGCTCCTCATTTCCCCATTCATTGATCGAAGTTGGATGGGGAACTAGAAACAACACTAACATAGATTATTTCGGTTGAGGACTGATCGGTGGATAATACGTCAAGCCATTTGACTAGCCGACGCTCACTGGGACATCTCTCGGAGATGATACTGACTGCATCATCATGTCCCTTTAGGACGGAGTATTGAACACTGCTTCGAGTGCGAGGGTGAAAGTAGTTTCGGAAGGGTCTTGAAAATTCTTATCATCTATCATTCCCCTAGAGAAACATCCCATATAGGTAGAAAATAAACCTAGTGATAATAGGTAGGACTGCACGATAAGACCTTGGAAGGAATCCAAATATTTCTCCGCCCGCATGTACCTACGAAGGGATTTAAAGATATCATGCATCTCACATTCTAGGACGATGATGATCATGCACTGTAATCCTTCCCCAAACCCTGATGTAGAATATTGGGGAGAGGCTCCCTCAATGGGTCTCATTTAGCTTCTGAATTCAAGAAGTGAATAGGATTCCCCGCGACTTTGTGTTTCCCTGAGTTTTTCTTTCAGTGGGGAATATTTTCCCTTCTTCCCCATAATGATTTTTTAGGGAAGGGAAATATTGTGGCATGAGGAGGACCATTGTGATGTTGTCCAGTTGAGTAGGGAGGACCTCCACTTGGGCAGTTGTGAAAGTGAGGAGAACCTTTTCCCTAAAAAATGGTGGTGTGAGGAGAACCTATACATATGTCAAATTGGATATGGGGAGGACTTCCATATTGATCATCAGGAACATGGGGATGAACTATATAGTGAAAAGTTATGGAGTGGGGAGGGTCTCCATTAGAGCTGGTGAGAGCATGGGGAGGACCTCCATGTCGGTTGCCTGAGGCACATGGAGGGCCTTTGTGATGGCTAGAAATGATCACATGAGGAGTTCCTTTAAACTAGTCGTGAATGAATTGGGGAGGGAATCCACTTGGATAACTGATAGAGTGGGGAGGACCTCCACTCTGACTAGATATGGTATTGGTAGGACCTATATAATGGACAGTGACAAAGCGAGGATGTTCTTCTCTTGGACGAATGCTATAAACATGGGGAGGACCTCCATGCCGAGCGTAAGAGTCGGGAGGACGTCCATCCTAACTGGTCATGTTATGGGGAGGGCCTCCATACTTGATTTCATCATCATGGGTTAGCCCATAGTAGTTTATGGTAGTGTCGATAACTGAAAGAGTCTACCTGGTCGGATCGTGGGGTGGCTAGGATTGTAATTCCGATCAGGCACTAATGAATCCCTGCTCTGTAATGGTAAGAAGATGGTGTAATACACTGAGGGGTGGCATGGGTCACTAAATCTGATGAAGAGGATTCCCCATGAGGATAATATTACTAAGCTTGGGATCGATGCTAGAATCAGGTTATCAGGACTGGGGTTGTCATAGTAAGAACAAAACAACATGTTCCTCGTCCTGGGGGAACAGTTGCTGGCACTGATGACGCATTGTGGGAGACCTTCTTATCAGGTCTCAGGAGGTTTTCATGGTTGTTATGACACTAAAATCCCTTAAATAATCAAAATAGGGTAATGAGTAATAAAATAATTACAAGTAGAGGCTCTGAAATCAGTTGGATATAGGTGTGGGGAGTAGTGGCCCCCTACACATCCCTTAGGGGCGGTGGTGACAGCATGGCATTGAAGTCTCTAGATCTTGGAAGGTGATGATCCTTGTAAGAATGACCCCATCCTGCTCATACGGGTGAACAATAGTGTAGATCACCCTACTCTAGATAATTTCAAATGTTGAGATGGTGTGTGGTCTCCCTATATCTATAGATGAATTCATGGCCACAGAAATGTCATGCGATATTTCTACATCAGAATTCTCTATTCCCCTATATCGACTGGTAGGGATTGACTGGCTTCTTATAGCTGGAATCCTACAAAGTTGAGAGATTTAGCTATCAATATAGATGCAATTAAATCAATTCCCAATTCCCCAACACCATCCATTCATCCATCACTAGAGAGAGATCCACAGGGACTGTGCCAAAGACCGAACTTCCCAATGGTCAACTTCCCAAAATTCTGGTGAGTTTCATGTCTGGACCACTATTTTCTTGGAAGGACCCAATGATGGATATTTCTATCAGGTGACAAAATTAGTTTTTTCATGTCTCGAATGATATTAATTCCATATTGGGGACAATATTTCAAGTCGGGCTCACCATATCTATTTCTGACACTTTCCGTCGGGGCACGCCACTCAGGCCATCATGTCGATGATCATTGATAGTGCGGTGTGCCAAATATTCCTTCTCTCTAAAGGTGGGAGGGATTAATCACTTCTTAATCGATGTATTCTCCATGATTGAATTGGGATGATGGGATGTTGTTCCCTCCTTCCCTAGATTCCTCTTTGGAATTCATCACTTATTCTGGGTATCCCTTATATATTAAGATGTTGTTTGTGAAACTCATTTTTAGTGCCATATCTTCATGGATATTGGTAAATTATACTTCTTTCTATACATTTCAAAGGTTCTAGTCGAGAAAAAACCTTTAGTCGGGGGAAGTGAAGGACCTCAGAACACCCTGAGAGGTGAGAGGTGAATCAGGGTGTAAAATATTTCTTTTAATCTGATGGATCTTTTTTCCACATTGGTAGGAACCTGTTAAATCTATATGTTGGGAAAATGAAGAAAACATTCAATTACATAAAAAAAGACAAACTAGTTTTACTTGGTTCACCACTAAGGGATACATCCATGTATGTCGACATGTTTTGAGTCATACCAATGTCTAATAATATTTAATACTTGTTGATTTCAATAGTGTAACATAGTAACTCTATTCCATCCCCACTACCTTTACAAGGTTTTAGGGATAGAACATTGCATCCCTCAGATCACTTCCATTGACTCCCACTTTTTCACTGCATTGAGAAAAATCCGAACTTAGATTATCGACTTGATGGTCGCTTCAATGGGTTGGAATTAAATCATGCATCCTAAAATATAGATAGATTTTCTGTTGAAGACCCATCTTCCCCTACAGATGTAATCTACTGTTCCAAATACTTTTCATTTGCGAGCTTTTCCTCTGTGAACTGGAACTTTTCCTCCATGTACTATAGTGTTCCATGTACCACCTTCATGAACTACCTCTGTAAACCATGCCAATGTACTTCCTTGTAAAACCACATCCATGTACTTCTTCTTTTCTACAGAAAAACACTTAATGTGGACCAACTCCTCCATACATTGCCTTCCACAGACCATCTTCCATGAACCATATTACTCATATTGTCTTCAATGAACTATTCTAGACTTCACCGAATTCCTTCCATATTTTTAATCAAAGTATATTTTAAAGGGTTTTCTTCCCATGAACCACTCTATACTTCACTGAATTCCTCCTGGATTTTAAATCTTAGTGTCACTCTCTAATGAAGGGATTAGTGCTCCTTATATATAAAAATAGATCCACATAATTTTCTAAACTAAGATTTACCAAATCTTTGATACGGCACCGCCTTTTCAGTGTACCGTGCATCTCCTGCAAACTATTTTTCCCTACATGGTCCATGTACCATATATTCCTTTATATCCTCTGAACTCTTCCATGAACTGATCATTTCCTCGTTTAAAAAAATGACAATCCATTCCACAAACTGTATCTACCGTGAACCTCTCCACCTCATTTTCGCAAATGAAATTCCATCCCACAAACTGACTACCTTCTTTGAAGTGTAGTCCTTCCCGTGAACCACCTTCACTCCGCAAACCATTCCTCCTATGTAGTCCCCATAACATTTGACTTCAGAAATCCAATACCGTGTACCTCCTTTGAAATATGTGAACTATGATTCATGTTATGTGTATTATCTAATCCTACACATAAAATATTCCTTTTATAAAAACCGAACTCATTATTTTGAGCCCCAAAAATTTGGAAAACACTAGAAAACTACAGCACCTTAAACACAATCTTTGACCCATTTTGTAAGAGTATTTGTCTTAAAAAGTATTTGATCAACCCAATGTGGATTGAAAACAAACCCAAATCATACTCTATTTCTATCAAAAATAGCCATGGTTCCAAAAATATCTTTGTTTGGGTTTGTTGGCAATCCAAAGATAAATTCAATAAAGCACCAGCAATAATAAAAACCTGATACGCAAGTAACAACTCAGCCAACAACACTCTAAGTCTACATGAGAAATGATCATTGTAGAAAACAGGAGGGTAAGAATGGATTGGATTCTCATTTCTTAGAATGTGTCAAATATATCCAAGTACGCTCTAATAGTTTTCTTATAACACTGAATTGTTTTTTCAATATCCTGTAACCAGAAAAACATAGATTCTCTTACTTTCTCCATTCTTCATTCTTCTCTTTGACATTGTTAAATTTATCTATTCTCCCCTATTCTCAATAAACCCAAATAATATTATTTGAACATGATATAGATCAACACACAATCCCCCTACATAATATCATCTCCATAAACATTCATCACTTTCATAAACATATTAAAAAAAGTTAATACAAATGGGGAGAAGGGATTTTCATGTCCTCCTTATGAATTGGGAGGTGGTTGAACATTGTGGTTCAACCAATGATTTCAGAATAGAAGTGTTAAAAATGGATTTTTCATAATTTCTTCCACTTGATCGTTAGTTTCAAAATGATCCATTTAAATCATTCCTTGTTCAACTTTTTCCTTAATGAAGTGATATAGGATTTCAATTTGTTTCATATGAGAATGTTGAACTAGATTCTTTATAAGATCAATTGCACTATTGTTATCACAGTAAATCACCATCGGTTGTTTCACCTCATAACCAATATCATTCATTTGTTATTTCACTGAAAATAGCTGAGTACGGGCCTTTATTACAGATATATACTTAGCTTCAGTAGTAATAAGATAAGTATTTTCTTGTTTTTACTCAACTATCCTATAGATTTCTTGCCAATAAGGAATGTTCCACCACTTTTGTATTTTCCATCAATCACATATCCAACCCACTCAGTATTATAAAATTTATATTGTTCATTATACATTCATGTAGAAAAGTATAATCTATTATTTTGAGTACGTTTAATATACCGCATGATTCGTTTAACTTTCACCATATGTTCTTCCTTTAGATTACTTTGAAAGTGGGTCACTAATCATGTTCCATAGAATGTATTTGGTCATTTTGTGGTTAAGTATGGTAGGCTTATTATGATTCAACTATATATGTTAGGATCCATAGAAGTCGCATCCTCATGATTTTCAATTTTAGTTCCAATGCAATCATATTTGACATTGGTTTGGAGTCATGAATATCAAATTTCTTCAACAACTCACTTGTATACTTTTCCTCAGAAATAAAAGTGTAGTTTTTCCATTAAATCACTTGCAGCCCTAATAAGTATGTGAGTTCACCAATCATAGATATTTCAAATTATGATTTCATTTGATTGGGAAATTCATATATTGATCCTTCCCTACTTCCACCAAATATAATATCGTCAACATACCCTAGTACAATGAATTGATCTATCTAAGAATTCATCACATAAAGATTGTGATCCAAAATTCCTATTTTAAATTCATTATTACTTATATAAGAATCCATCTGAGAGTTCCATAGTCATGGGGCCTACTTGAGACCATGGAGATCCTTCTTTAATTTTCAAACCTTCATTTCACCATTACCCAGAAAAAACCCATTGGTTTTTCAATGTAGACTTCTTCTTCAAGAACACCATTTAAGAAAGATATCATGACATCCATTTTATACACTTAGTATCCTCTTTTAATTACCATGGCATGAAAAATTAGGATTTACTCTAGTATAGGCACTATAGAAAATGTTTCTTCAACATCAACCCCTTCAATTTGGGAATCGCCTTTACACACAAGTCATGCCTTATTTCTGATCACATTTCCATTCTCATCGAATTTATTTTCAAAAATAAACATAATACCAATACCATTGTTTTTTTTGTATTTCTTAACTATATCGAATGTTTGGTTCTTATTGATCTGATCCAACGCATCATTTGTGGATTTAACCCATGATTAGTCCTTTTCCTTTACTAAATTTTATGGAAATGAGAGAAAGAATTTCTTTTTCCTCATTATCTTCATCAATAATATCTCCTGAAATTTCAAGTTTGTATATAGAATTGAATGTCATTTCCTTGGTTACTCGAGTCTTTGCATCTTTTGGTTTGACTCTCATCTCATATGACACCAGGTTCCTTATAATATCATCCATAGATGGTTTGGAATGATCCATATCCTCAAGGTATAACACTTTTGTGTTGTAAATAGGTGGAATTATTCTCAATATTCTCTTCATAATATCAATATCTTTGATTTCTTCACTAAATCCTCATATTTCTCCAACAACTTTAGTAATTCAATTGAAAAGGGATCTGCATTTTCATCAGGATGCATCTTTAGATCATCAAACATGTTGTATAAAATCTATAGTTTCGCCTCCTTCATTTTACTGTCTCCTTCATAAATATTTTTGGGTTTTTTCTACATAGAATTTGTTGAGGTGAAACCCATCACCTTCAAATATATCTTATCAGAAAGAGATACATTGAAATAATTATACACTTTAGCATATCTTATATACAACAATCATAGTGTAACGCCCCGACCCCAGTTACCCATAGTCGGTGCATTATTACATAACATTGGCATGATCACAAAAGATCAAGTCTCGAAAGACCGATTAGATAAGTAGCCTTGGAAACACTAGATAAATTCATAAATGTTACATTACATCATAAAGTGAAAAACTACAATAACATGGTATCCATAGTCCACACTCATATCCACTTCCAACTATCCCTGCAGAGCATTCATAAAATAATTCTTCACATCTTGGAAAAATTAAAACATTGAAAGGGGTGACCTCAGATGCTTAGTAAGGATAACAATATAGTGGAAACTTTCATAAATAAATAAAACATTTAAGGCAATGTATAACTAAAACAAAATCCTTTTAAACTTGAACTTCATAATAATATAGAAAAAGTAAAATGAAATAATGTCATTTACTTATTAACATGGATATTATACTAGTCAAATAATCACATGAAATATCAATAACCACTTTCATAATGATGGAATTCATAATGCCAGACTATCATAACAACGTATCCAAGGCCACGTGCCAAGACTAAAAATAAGATTTTGTCAAGGCATAGTGTCAAGACACTAGTTTGTCTCATGAGACCTACTGATACATCGAGAAGCTATATCGGGCTCCACCCATCACTTAATAAGTCCAATGCATTCCTTATATGAAAATGTTTAAACATATCATAAACCATAACATAATCATATCACATAAAACATGCGTAAAGGAAACATAACATTTCCACATTTCAATGACAAGATATCAATACAACACATTGATATAAGAAAAAAATTATCAAAACCATTTTCAATACCAAAAAAAATAAAAGTAAAACATGGTATTTATTTTTCATTTAGAAAAAGTTATGGCTTGTAGAGGAAGTCGAAACTCAAATAACGGTCATGGCGACGGAGAAGTCGTTGTCGCTGCATACGTAAGACAAAACATTCCTTTTTTAGTTTATTAAAAACGCTTCATATAAAAATATTCCTTTTGAATAAACGAAAAATTCAAGGGGTTTTATACACCGTATGAAATAAAGTTGTGTATAAAACAAAATATGCCTCAATGGAAGGAGATTGAGACGAAGTCCATTACCTCGTGTCCGACTTCACTAGATCGTTATTTAACCTCATGAATAATAAACTAGAGTTAATTTATACTTGCTTAATAACCTTTTTCAAGTTTACTTTTCCTTTTATATCACTTATTACCATGTTATGAACATTATGTAATTATTTAAGTTAATAACGGTCGTTTTGTCGATCTTTGGTACTTGAGTCAAAATAAACTTCTTATAATTACAAGTTGTTCATGTGGTAAAATATCCATTATATCTAGAATTATATTCATGATGTAGATATCATATATATAATATATATCCAGTATATACATGAATTTATAATATTACATAACATTTAGAGGTAAGAAATGAAATGCAGTGTTCATGGAGATGGTAAGTCGTACGTACGCATGAACGCTACTTTCATTTAGATTTCATATTTAATGGAATTAAGTCATAATTATATAAAGGTATATTATAATCCCATAATAATATCATATATAATATCATTTACTCCATCCTTTATACATCCCGCATATGGCATTAACGATTCAAATCACTTTGAGGGGGCGGTAGTCTGCACTTCCTAAAATGAAATTATCGTGTTTACCCATAATGGAAATCATAAAGGTATGACATAAATGAGAAATAAATAATCATAAGGAAAACATAAATATAATATATATATATAATATATAAATATATTTACATCTTAATGGCCACCATGAGAGGTGTTAAAAGAAGATTGAACAATAATCATTTTGTGAGGCAGTAATTCACCACCCACAGAAACAGTGTGTTCTTTAACCATTAAACGAAGGTGTGTGTAATTGTAAATCAAATACTTCTCACAAAAACATCCTAGTATATTGAAGATACTGGTTTTGTTAAAAATAAATGAATAAAAAGAGTTTAAGGGGTTGGAGAATCAAAATAAAACAAAAGAACATAAGAGAAGACATTACCTCAAAGTCGGGTAACTCTTTTTGATTTGAGCCAAAGGCTTTCTTGGGAAGACTTCTGCCCAAAGTGAGGCTTCTAGGAGTAAGATAGGGATGTTGAGAGAGTATTTGGGTAGAGTTTGGCCGAGCCAAATGGCTTTGAAGGTGTCAATAATGTGGTATAGGTGGGGGCATTTTATAAGAGGAGAGTAGGGGAACTCTTGGAAAGTCATGAAATGTTACATTATTATGAAATTCTTTTCAGATTTTAAAGGTCCCACAATGATATATTTCTAGCAAAAGGTGATAAGTGTTCTAAATAAACCCATACAATAGGCTTTAGACAAGTGTATGTCTTAGATTTTACCTTATCTTTTCATTTTATTTAAATCATTCATTAATGAGGTAATCGTTGCATCATCATCGTGTCATAAATAAATTAATTTATTTAATTTCTAAAAATTATAAACAAAATAATATGATTTATTAAATATTTATATCTTTCCAATGATTATTTATAGTCAAAAATATGACTTTTATAACCCCATGTAAAAAAAATTTAGTAAAACAATACATGTTTGTGACATTTTTATTTTAACTTTAAATAAAATGTTATTAATGTCATTTTCTTACCCAAGTGGCTCCAGGGGGTCTCCAAGTTGACCCATGGATTGTCGTGGTCGGTCATGACTCATCCAATAAGGGTAGGACATGTTTCAAGGTAATTTCATATTATTAAAACATTATTTTTACCTTAAATTACACTAATTACCTTTAATAGCGATTAATAAAACTTAAAAGTTACTATTCACCAAAAAATTATTTTAATCCCATTGAACAACATTTTACATCCTAATTAAAACCATGTAAGTCATATTTCTGAAAATCAAATCACAGAAATGGTAAAGTTTCATTTAAATGAAAAATCGGTTTTTTAACTACCACTTAGTGGTTTCACTATTCATCAAAAATTGAAGTTTTTCAGAAAAATACCAAAAATTAACCCTAAGCTATATTGGATATTCTGAATTCAAAAATGATGTCTATTTTAAAAAATTCAAAACATATAAGTTTCATTAATTAATTTAATAATTAATTCCCTTTGTCAAAACAAATAGCATGTTTTTAAGAAACAATATTAATCAAAATATTGACAACTGTTTATGTCCAATTTCAAAGTGAAATTACATCTAATGACCACCATTGGATAAAATGGTAAAATTATATTATAATTATACTTTAAAACCACTCAATAGTACAATTTATCACTATAAATTATTTTGATTAAAAAAGTTGTTTTTAAGTATTCTTCACTATTCATCGAAATTTGGATGTTCTCTGAAAAATACCAAAAATTCAACATAGGATAATTTAGATATTCCAAATCCAAAAATGAAGTCCATTTTGAAATATAAAATTTATATAATTTCAAAAAGTGGGTATTACTATTCATAACGGCTACTTTGATTGGTCGCGGTGTGTTAGAATCTCGAACTTGCGTACAATGTAAGCTATTGCATTATTGAAAAACAAGCGTACCATGGAAGCTTGTGGGGTTAAATTCTCCCCTCCTTCAATAAATTTTTTCCTCGTAATTTGAAAATATTCTTCGAAAATAAAAGGTTGAAAATATAAAATAACTTTGTGGAAAACCCACATCGTAAATAAGGTTAATAAAATTTAGCCTTAAAAAGAGGGAAAGGGAAATGAAAAATATCACCACCAAATTATGATCTCTATTAGGAGAACGTTGGTGGAAATTAGAGACATATAATTGGAGGAAAAACGTAAATATTTTCTGGGAGTGATTGAGTTCATCAATCACAAACAAGTGTAAAATTGACGGCCTCAAAGCCTTCAATCCATGTTGATTTAAAATATCATTAGTTCAACAAAACAAAAGGTATTAGGATAACACATTTTTTCATTTTAATATACCTTTCCTAAATTATAAGAATTGATTTATTCATATAATAAGAGATAGTTATATATATATATATGCTTGATAAGTAGAGTTTAAACCTTCAACTAATTTCTACCATAAACTCATCTTTCACTCAAAAAGATAATAGACCTAAAAATTATTATATTTATCCTAATCTTACAAGGTTCAAAATATTAACACATACTATTTAGATTAAGAAAACTATTTTTTAATAACCAGGGACTTCCTACAGGCTAGTGTTAAGTAATAAAGGCTTGTCGCACTATGGTTGTGGGTTCAATTCCTACAGCTTTGTCCGACACTATGGGTTATCCCCCGATCTACAGGTTGTCCTTTTTCATAAACTATAGTATTCTAATATTCCAAAAACAATCTTCAGAAATGTTTTAACCTTAAACAATACTATCCAAAGTTCGACTTAATCCATTCCAACCTTTATAGTTATCCAAAATACCTTTGTCCAGACTTTCCCTAAAAGGTCTCTAAATTCCAAAATCAATTCATCAAATTCCCCAAACAAAGTAATGTTTCTCTTATTGTCACATACTAATTATATGATTACCTTCATCATATTAAAACCTTAATGAAGAAAACAAGTACTGCAGTACAATACTTATATATATCACATTATTCTTATAACCAGAATATAATACTTGAGTCCAAAAGCACCAATACAATAATTATTCCACTTCAACTGTAGTAACAGCATAACATTGACCTGGATACCTTGGCCTTTTCTGATGTATGTTTCCTTGAAGCTTAGGACATTCATTTTCAAAATGCCCCATGTCCCTACAATTGTAGAATTCAACATTGATAGCCTCTTTCTTTCCCTTTCAATCACGAGCCTGGTGACCTTTTTCTCCACATTTATAACAAACTCTCATTCCTTTTAGTCATGTACCGGGGTGATTCTTCCCACAATTATCGCATAATGGAAAATCCTTCTTTCCCTTTTTCCCTTTATCTGTCTCTTGTTCCACCGTTCTCTTCTTCTCTTACTTTACTTTATTGTCATAAGATTTAGAGAATTCATTTTCTATATTGATAGAACATGAGACTACATCTTCGAATGTTGAGAAAGATTATGATACTAAATCTCGACGGAGATGTGGTTTTAACCCATAAAAGAAACGATCAATCCTACTTATTCGGTTACGTATATAATCTACAACATGCATCGCTAACCTTGTAAAGTTTTCCTCATACTTTGCAACATTCTGATCCTCCTTTTGTCTCAAACTCAGAAATTGTCTTTCCATATCTGCTCGATGGTCACGAGGAAAGTATTTTTCTAAGAAAAGATCTTTGAACTCCCTTCATTCCATATTTGATAATTAATCATCTTCCTTTGTGTTTTGAATCAATGACCACCATTGATCAGCATCTCCAGTGAGGCGGTAAACTGCCATGACAACTTTCTCCCTTTCGCTACTCCCCAAGGCATAGAATATTTTCTCTAAGGAGTTTATCCATTTCTCAACTACAAATGGATTTGTACCCCCATTAAATGTTGGTGGTTTTTGCCTCATGAAGCGGTCTAACATTGATCATCCACATTGCGGATCTGGGTTCTCCATACGAGTAAGGTTATTATTCATAACCTGAGTGAGTTGTCCCAGTATGGTGATAAGCTGATCATCACCAGTTGTATCACCCGCTCCACTATAATTATCTTGCGCATGAGGTAAATCCTTACATGGAGTGCGTGCATTGATACGGTTTCCATTCCATCCACTAGGTTCCATTTTTAAACAATGGCATAAACTAGATTAGTTTATGAATCGAAATAAAAAATAACAAACCTGCAAAACACCTAACATAAATTGAACAGTTTATGGATATAATCCATAATCATAAAAATGTTTTCTTTGAGAAATTATATACTCATAAACCCTTCATAATGGTTTGTAAAGAAAATGATAATTATCCTAAGCATATCCCCAAGGAGTGTCGTAACCAAGAGTGCAGCAAGGCCCGATGTCGTGCACCAATTCCCGTTCGAGTCTAGCTCAAAGCGGTGTTTTTGGGTTTTACCCCTAGGTACATTTGTGCCAGAGCCGGCTCTACCTACTCGTATCCAGAAAGGGATGTATTGCTCGAAAAACTCACAAAATGTCACGACCCCCTCCCCACAAAGTGTACCCCTCCTGGGCCAGCAATGTGAGAAGGGAGATAATGACCCCCGAGTCCCGCATCCAGTAGGCCCCGGGTTGGCGACTAGCACCGAGGGTATAATAACATACAAATGGGAGGCATTACCCTCTAAGATAACACATGCAGAAGAGAGAGATAGAATAGACTCCAACCAACTCCAACTCAGAACTGAAATATAAAAGAAAAAGAAACCAAGTACATATATGAAATGTCATGCAAAAGTACTACAACTGAAAGGGAAAACTAAAAGTACCCAAAAGAAAGTAAAACGACAGCGACCACAAGCCCGAACAGCTCCTCCTCCAACCGCAAGCTAGTAGTAACCAGCTTGATCTCCAACCTGCTCCAAGTGACCTGAAAAACAGTTTATATGTACATAGGGTGAGTATAACAGTATACTCAGTAGAATCCTCCCCAAGCCTCTCGTGCAAAAGTAAACAAAGCATGCTAAAGCCCAGTGAACAACAAGTGAAACTAACTCGTCACCTAAACAGGTATACTATGTTCCCAACCTCACCATGGCTACTCTCACCAAGTAACGCATACAAGAATATAACATATAGTAAAGAATATCAAGGGTACCCCGCTAATAATTCCCCACTGGTTTGCCGCTTTGCCCCAACGACATACGTCCTGTGCATCTCTCTCCAAAGGCTTGCCCGCAGACACCTGGGCTAAGCTCCACAATCTGCACCTCGTGCACCACAAAGGCTTTCCCGCAGACACCTGGGCGAAGCACCACACCGTCCTCAAAACCAAAGTAACCATGTAGTTTCCGGGAGCCACCATAGCTCGTATAATGTGTATCATACATCGAGTATTATTCCTCAAGCCATCACAGCCCATACGCTGAGTAAGGATCCTCAAGCCATCACAGCCTATACACGTTACACCTATAGTATTCCATAGGATACTATATCCAGAATATATGTGTGTGAAATAACCACAAGCCATTACAGCCCTCTACACACATATATGGGTAAAACTAACCACTGTGCCTACCAGCACAAGGATCTACCAAGAGAAGAGAGCGGGGCCAAAGGGGGTAGTCATCCATTCAACCTCCCATCAAAATGTTGGGGAAAACACCCCCCAGGGCTCAGAATCCCCGGGGTGTCAGTTTCCCTTACCGACAGGGTAGAGTAGCGTATAGAAACACAAAAAGTACAGAATATATAAGTAACTCACATCCACACTATGGGCATTACCTAGTCTTAGATACAACTGCAGCTAACGTCTCTCAGACTCCAGGCTGCTACTTCTAAGACTAGGTATCCTATAAGCACACAAACAATGAAGAGCTTTATTAGATTACTCCATTCTCATTTGTCAGTTCCACTGTACATTAATTAATTCTTTAAACATTAATTAAGAATGAAGAATTCCACATTAAACTGAAATGGCATCACTTTCAAAAACAGCTGCTCCTTTTTAAGATTCACATCACCATTAAATTCCAGCATCTCCATCCCCATGGATTTTCACCATTTAATCAAACATTCCTTACAAAATTACTTTTCCACATTCCCAGGCATTCTAGAAAAACATCCTATGCTTCTAAACACAAAGGAGGCTCAACACGGTGAGTAGATATACTACCCGTCGAGTCTTTGCCGCCTATAGAAAGAGCATAGACCCATCCTCCATCGAGAGGCTAAACACGAAAAGCACATGGCATACCCCGCGTGTCTTTGCCTCCTTCGGAAAGAGGGTAAGCAAGACCAGCTGCCTTGAGCAGTGGGGAAAAGTAAAGCAGATAAACAACCAAACCAAACCACCAACATCAAACCATCACATTCATCTCATACCATCACCCTTGGTGTCCTCCCCGACACCCATATGCATAAACCGATGCATCTCGCCACACTAGGCGTCATCCACTGCCACAAACACAAGACTCCATGCCTCCACATATCACAACAGCCATCTAGGCTCACATCACAGCACAAGCAGCAGGAAAACAAACATCACAAAATGGGCTCTCGACCCTTTAACAAACAAGAGGGTAACTCAGAACCCTTTTAGAAATTCCCACATAATCTGTTCTCTAATCCATATTGAATTAACAGATTTGTTATTCGTAGGTTCCAATCATGGATACCTAATAAGTAAGCTATCACAATTAAAATAACCATGCTTACTTCCCTAATTTGATTATCCTCGAATTAGAACTACAACAACGGCAACAACCAGATTAATTTACATGCCTCTTTATCTTTAGCCAATTAGTTAACAATTAATTCCGGCTTTACGTTCGTTATCAATTTCTATCATGAACGAACAACGAAACAAAGAAACATAGATATCACTATATCTAGGAAAACATGAGGAAAACCGTTATCACGGTATAAAGAAACAACATGCGATCAACCAATTCTTTTAATCCGGTTCAAGTATTTAATTAGGTCAATTTCATTGTGATCCAAAGGAATAAATCATGCTAATTCTACGATTGCACATACACAATTATAGAAGCCATGAATCCCCTACCTCAAACAGTTCCTCACGTTCTTTATCCACACAACAGGTCACGATCCTTCCCTCGCGACAACTGCATCCACCGGAGGACGCTGCGGTACGACAGTACCAACCAACCCCAAAAAAACCCATTAGAATCTTGGAAATTACATGGTATAATTATGGAAAGGAGGATAGGAGAAGATGGACCTCAAAGAACGATGATATAACATACCTTATATCGAAGATTGATCGACAGGGCTCGGTTGTATCCAAAACAGAGCAAACCAATCCTAGGAGTAAAGATTGATTGAGAAACCCCTACGGAAAGGATTGAAAGGTTCTAGTGCCTCTTAATTGAGAACAAAGAGAAAGAACAAGGGAGAACGATATCTCGTCCCTTTTTGAAGATTAAATGGGGCAACGGTTTAAGATCCGGTTAATTCTCCATTAAAAACGGATCGCATTAACCCACGCGGTTTGACCAAGTAAAACATTACAAGCCTTAGGAATAATTAATAAAGGATTTATGGCATTTGAATCGGCCTTAAGAGCCCTTAAAATAAGTATTTAAATGTATTTTACGTCAAGGGAAATGTAAAAAGGGGAAAAACTGTAGGATACTGGAAACATTGTTCACCCACCGTTACTGTACATGAAACTGATCTGTGAAACTGATCTGTCACACCGATCTGTGAAACTGATCTGTGAAACTGATCTGTCACACCGATCTCTGAAACTGATCTGTGAAACTGATCTGTCACACCGATTTGTGAAACTGATCTGTGAAACTGATCTGGCACACCGATCTGTGAAGCTGATCTGTCACACCGATCTGTGAAACTGATCTGTCACACCGATCTGTGAAACTGATCTGTCACACCGATCTGTGAAACTGATCTGTGAAACTGATCTGTCACACCGATCTGTGAAACTGATCTGTGAAACTGATCTGTCACACCGATCTGTGAAACTGATCTGTGAAACTGATCTGTCACACCGATTTGTGAAACTGATCTGTCACACCGATCTGTGAAACTGATCTGTGAAACTGATCTGTCACACCGATCTGTGAAACTGATCTGTGAAACTGATCTGTCACACCGATCTGTGAAACTGATCTGTGAAACTGATCTGTTACTGTTCATAAAATTGGAAACACTGTTCACAGAACTGGAAAATTGGCAAAGTGTTAGGGATAAGTCCCCTTGGCCTCCCGGAACACCTCCAACACCAAAATTACACAAAGTAATGGACCGGAGAGTTCTGGGCCATTACATTAGATACCTCTCAAAACATTCTCGTCCTCGAGAATTAAAAACCAACCCAGAAGAAAAGAGGGGTCCGAACAACCACCCCATAAGATACCTCTCAGGGGAAAACCACCATGAGTTGTTCGAAATCTGGAACAAAACTATGACATCCGGGAGTATGGGAACAAACAATCCATACCCAAACAATTCAAACATAACATCGCATCAAAGGTACATAAAAAAACATGAAAGATCTAACCAGAGAGGAAACATCATTACATGAAAGGAGTTAAACATTAAACAACTCTGGATACTGAGCACGTATCTGTGACTCACGCTCCCAGGTACTCTCCTCCATGCCACCGTGTCACCACAAGACACTAACTAAGGGGATAGAATGCCCACGTAACACCTTCTCCTTGTGGTCTTGGATCTCCACAGGTCGCTCCTCGAAGGTTGCATCATCATCAATATCGATCTCTCCCCAATCGATAACATGAGATTCATCATAAAGATAACGACGGAGCTGTGATACATGGAAAACATCATGTATCTGACTCATCTGAGGGGGAAGTGCTACTTGATTCGCCACAGCTCCAACACGAGCTAACACCTCTAAAGGCCCAACAAAACGGGGAGAAAGTTTACTTCTGCGACCAAACCTTCGCTTCCCACGACGGGGAGTCACCTTCAGAAACACATGATCCCAAACATTAAACTCTAAGGGTCTCCTTCTTTGATCAGCATAAGATTTCTGACGATCTTGTGCTGTCTTCGTCCTCTCACGAATCACCTGAACCATCTCTGTTGTATTCTGCACTAGTTCTGGTCCGAGAATTGCTGACTCTCCGACCCCAGTCCAGCACAACGGAGAACGGCATGGCCGGCCATACAAGGCTTCAAACGGAGCCATACCGATGGTTGAGTGAAAACTATTATTGTAAGCGAACTCTACCAAGGGTAAGTGCTTCACCCATGAACCTCCAAAATCAAGAACACAAGAGTGCAACATGTCTTCAAGAGTCTGGATGGTTCGCTCTGTCTGACCATCCGTTTGAGGATGAAAAGCAGTGCTAAGGCACAGTTGAGAGCAAAAAGCATGCTGGAGACCTCTCCACACCCTAGAGGTAAAAAGAGGATCTCGATCAGAAATGATCGTCTTAGGAACTCCGTGAAGCCTCACCACCTCCTCCAGATACTGCCTCGACAAAACCTCCACTGAGCTCGACTCCTTGATTGCTATGAAGTGGGCCGATTTAGTTAAACGATCCACTACCACCCATATAGCATCATGTCCTCCCGGAGCTCGAGGTAAACCTGTAACAAAGTCCATTAAGATGTCCTCCCACTTCCAATGAGGAATCTCTATGTGTTGGAGAAGACCACCAGTAACACGGTGTTCGGCCTTCACCTTCTGGCATACTAAACATCGAGACACACACTCTGCAACCATACGCTTCAGCCCAGGACACCAAAACTGACTCCTCAAGGATCGGTACATCTTCGTCACACCAGGATGTACTGCCAAGGGTGAACTATAGAACTCTCGGAGAACCGTCACGCGCATCGCCAAGGGAACAAAAAGCCTGCCATGATACAACACTCGGTGTTGTTCATCCTCTGACCAACCATCAGGGGCCTCACCACATACAACTCTGTCTCTCCAAACTTCCACCTCTAGATCACCCAACTGAGACTCTTCCACCTTCTACATCAAGGACGACTGCATCGTCATCTGGAAAAGACAACCTCGTCCCCCAACTTCTCCCATATCAAGATGCAAAGCTGATAGCTCTTCCATCACTCTCCAGGAATCACCAGATTCACGCACAACATCATTACGTGACTTTCGGCTTAGTGCATCAGCTACAACGTTCCCTTTTCCAGGTGTATACGATATTTCAAAGTTGTATTCCTGCAAGAACTCCATCCACTGACGCTGCCTCAAGTTCAAGTCACGTTGGGAGAAAACATACCTCAAACTCTTATGATCAGTGAAAACCACAAAGTTCTCACCAATGAGGTAATGTCTCCAAAACTTCAGAGCAAACACCACGGCTGCCAACTCAAGATCATGGGTGGCATAGTTGCATTCATGGGGACGCAACTGCCGAGACCCATAAGAAACAACGGACCTCTGCTGCATGAGAACACAGCCTAGCCCCAGATGTAAAGCATCACAGAAAACATCAAACTGGACTCCCTCCGCTGGAAGACAAAGGACTGGAGCACTTACCAACTTCTCCTTTAGATACTCGAAAGCTGTCTGACACTGATCAGTCCATATGAACGCTTGATCCTTCCTGGTCAAAGCTGTCAGAGGAGTCGCAACTCGGTAGAAATTAGCCACAAACCTCCTGTAATAGCCTGCGAGACCAAGGAAACTTCGCACCTCTGACACGGTCTTGGGGGCTGTCCAAGACACCACTGCTTCTATCTTTGAAGGATCCACAGCTACTCCCTGTTGGGACACAACATGTCCCATGAAACGAACTTCTCGAGCCCAGAACTCACCCTTGGACAACTTCCCAAACAACTGATATTGGAGAAGAACTCCCAAAATGGCTCGTAGATGCTCTGCATGCTCCTCTTCAGATGTGGAGTACACAAGGATGTCGTCGATGAAAACCACAACAAACTTTTCTAGGAATTCATGGAACACAGCATTCATCAACCCCATGAAAACTACTGGAGCATTTGTCACACCAAATGGCATTACAACAAAATCATAATGCCCATGACGACAGCGGAAAGCAGTCTTCGGGATATCCTCGTCCTTTACACGCATCTGATGATATCCTGACCGCAAGTCGATCTTTGAAAACCAACTTGCACCCTTCAGTTGATCGAATAGGTCATCAATCCACGGGAGAGGATAGCGGTTCTTTATTGTCACTTTGTTTAACCTACGATAATCGACGCACAACCGCAAACTGCCATCATCCTTTTTCACAAACAAAACTGGTGCACCCCAAGGTGACACACTTGGCCGAACAAAACCACACTGCAATAGACCATCGAGCTGAATACGTAGTTCTCGTAACTCAGAAGGGGCCATCCTATATGGAGACATAGAGATAGGAGACGCTCCTGGCTGTAGCTCGATCCCAAACGCGATCTCTCGTCGAGGGGGTAAGGATACAACCTCTTCTGGAAAGCCATCAGGGTACTCCTCTACGACCCTAGGAAACACCAACTGTTGAACCTCTGAAGAACTCAGCATCATCCCAGCCATCATGGATGATAAGGATGAAACTCATCTATGACTCATCCGAGGATCTCTCTCACCAACAAACACTACTTCCTCTCCATCTTCATCAAAGAAAACGAGCTTCTTCCTGTAGAAATCCACAATAGCCTGCACCGAATACAACCAATCCATGCTGAGGATGACATCATATGGTTGTATTCGTAAACATTGGAAATCTCCCCAAGAGCGGTGCTTCCCCAACACTAGCTCACAGTCTCTACATACTTCAAACAAGATAGCTCGACCTCCAACTGGCGTAGTCAACGCCAAGGGCACTGGAAGCCTCTCTACCTCAAGTCCCAAAGCGTGGACAAGGGTAGGGGATATAAAGGAGTGTGTCTCTCCTGAATCAAACAAGGCATACACCAAGGTATAAAACAAGCAAAGGGTACCTCGAACGACGTCTGGCTCGCCTGGGGCTGGCAACGCTAGAGCATGAAGCTGACCACGACCACCTCCACGGCCTCTCTGACCCTGATGACGACCACCACCACGGCCGCGCTCTGCTCTCTGGCGACGGGGAGCGTCATGGGGTTGTCCTCTGCCTGCTCCATCTACCCTCTGGTGATCTAAAGCTGGTGTAACTTGCTGCTGCTGCCTCGGATGGAACTGCCTCAACGGTGGAACCTGGAGTGGAGCGCCTGGTGCACGATGACTGCTCTGAAAAGTCGGGCAATCCCGCTGCTGATGACCACGTCCACCACAAGAAAAGCAAGCGCCTGATCCCTTGGCATAGGCTTGAGAGTTGCTGCCTCCGGAGAAACGAGATGGGAAGGGCTGGGACCTACCCCCAGGTGAACGTAAACTCTTCTGTCCTGAAAACCGGGAACCCCGAACCACAGCTCTGCTTCGTGAGGAATCATGAAGATTCCCCTCTTGTGACGATCCGGTCCTGGTCAAAGTCCTCTCAACAACCTCTGCCCTCGCCAGCACCTCTAGATATGTCTTCAGCATAAATGGGGTGACCTGGCGCTGGATCTCTGGATGCAAAGCCTCCTCGAAATGCCTCGCCCTGGCCTCATCATCTGGTAACAGGTCTGAAGAATATCGTAAAAGGTTCCTGAAACGGATTCCAAACTCTCGAACACTGGAGCTCCCCTGTCGAAGGGTAAGAAGCTCCTGGCGACTGGACGCCTTCGCAGTCGAAGAAAGAAACTCGACTCTAAACCTGTCTCAAAACTCCTCCCATGAGATCGCTGACTCCTCACGATCCCCGAGGAACAAGAACCACCACTGTCTCGCTGCTCCACACAACATCGTCACAACCAAGGACACCCAGTGTTCCTTCCGAGCATGAATCGAACTGAAGCCTATCTCGACCTCCTCCAACCAGTCTTCTGTGACTGCATCTGAAACGGAGCCCTCTTACTTATGTAGACTCTGGCGCTGAAAATCTCGGAGTGTCTTCTTCCAAGTGTCATCGTCGTCAACCTCTACCCGGCGGCGATCTGCTGGAACAGCCTGCTGGGAACCTTCTGCGCAAACCTGACGAGGACGTCGACCTGGAGCCATACCTGTAAAATAACAACCGTTAGAGCTCCTAAGCCTGGAATATGGAAGATTCAACATTAATTAATTAATTATTTTGTTTTATTAATTTTAGGTTACCTATCCCAAGGTCTACCCATTCAAACACAGGCACAAAGAATAATGATGCATGATCCTTTCCTAGGTATCTACCCTGCAACCAGTATCACTTTGTTTAGTAGCCATCGTAAACTTAAAGGTCTGTGCAACAGATCATAGGGGGGCCTGAACGCCTATGTCTCTGCCGGTCTCCAGTGTTTACCCTACTTGCTAAACATGAATGACACTGTTGCCCTACCATCCCATGCATCCTCACCCGTGCCTAACTCCAAACTCCATCCTATCCCTCAAGAAGACCTCTGATACCACTCTGTCACGACCCCCTCCCCACAAAGTGTACCCCTCCTGGGCCGGCAATGTGAGAAGGGAGATAATGACCCCCGAGTCCCGCCTCCAGTAGGCCCCGGGTTGGCGACTAGCACCGAGGGTATAATAACATACAAATGGGAGGCATTACCCTCTAAGAGAACACATGCATAAGAGAGAGATAGAATAGACTCCAACCAACTCCAACTCAGAACTGAAATATAAAAGAAAAAGAAACCAAGTACATATATGAAATGTCATGCAAAAGTACTACAACTGAAAGGGAAAACTAAAAGTACCCAAAAGAAAGTAAAATGACAGCGACCACAAGCCCGAACAGCTCCACCTCCAACCGCAATCTAGTAGTAACCAGCTTGATCTCCAACCTGCTCCAAGTGACCTGAAAAACAGTTTATATGTACATAGGGTGAGTATAACAGTATACTCAGTAGGATCCTCCCCAAGCCTCTCGTGCAAAAGTAAAGAAAGCATGCTAAAGCCCAGTGAACAACAACTGAAACTAACTCGTCACCTAAACAGGTATACTATGTTCCCAACCTCACCATGGATACTCTCACCAAGTAACGCATACAAGAATATAGCATATAGTAAAGAATATCAAGGGTACCCCGCTACTACTTCCCCACTGGTTTTCCGCTTTGCCCCAACGACATACGTCCTGTGCATCTCTCTCCAAAGGCTTGCCCGCAGACACCTGGGCTAAGCTCCACAATCTGCACCTCGTGCACCACAAAGGCTTGCCCGCAGACACCTGGGCGAAGCACCACACCGTCCTCACAACCAAAGTAACCAGGTAGTTTTCGGGAGCCACCATAGCTCGTATAACGTGTATCATACGTCGAGTATTATTCCTCAAGCCATCACAACCCATACGCCGAGTAAGGATCCTCAAGCCATCACAGCCTATACACGTTACACCTATAGTATTCCATAGGATACTATATCCAGAATATATGTGTGTGAAATAACCACAAGCCATTACAGCCCTCTACACACATATATGGGTAAAACTAACCACTGTGCCTACCAGCACAAGGATCTACCAAGAGAAGAGAGCGGGGCCAAAGGGGGTAGTTAGCCATTCAACCTTCCATCAGAATGTTGGGTAAAACACCCCCCCAGGGCTCAGAATCCCCGGGGTGTCAGTTGCCCTTACCGACAGGGTGGAGTAGCGTATAGAAACACAAAAAGTACAGAATATATAAGTAACTAACATCCACACTATAGGCATTACCTAGTCTTAGATACAACTGCAGCTAACGTCTCTCAGACTCCAGGCTGCTACTTCTAAGACTAGGTATCCTATAAGAACACAAAAAATGAAGAGCTTTATTAGATTACTCCATTCTCATTTGTCAGTTCCACTGTACATTAATTAATTCTTTAAACATTAATTAAGAATGAAGAATTCCACATTAAACTGAAATGGCATCACTTTCAAAAACAACTGCTCCTTTTTAAGATTCACATCACCTTTAAATTCCAGCATATCCATCCCCATGGATTTTCACCATTTAATCAAACATTCCTTATATAATCACTTTTCCACATTCCCAGGCATTCTAGAAAAACATCCTATGCTTCTAAACACAAAGGAGGCTCAACACGGTGAGTAGATATACTACCCGTTGAGTCTTTTCCGCCTATAGAAAGAGCATAGACCCATCCTCCATCGAGAGGCTAAACACGGAAAGCACGTGGCATACCCCACTTGTCTTCGCCTCCTTCGGAAAGAGGGTAAGCAAGACCAGCAGCCTTGAGCAGTGGGGAAAAGTAAAGCAGATAAACAACCAAACCAAACCACCAACATCAAACCATCACAGTCATCTCATACCATCACCCTTGGTGTCCTCCCCGACACCCATATGCATAAACCGATGCATCTCGCCACACTAGGCGTCATCCGCTGCCACAACCACAAGTCTCCATGCCTCCACATATCACAACAGCCATCCAGGCTCACATCACAACACAAGCAGCAGGAAAATAAACATCCCAAAATGGGCTCTCGGCCCTTTAACAAACAAGAGGGTAACTCAGAACCCTTTTAGAAATTTCCACATAATCTGTTCTCTAATCCATATTGAATTTACAGATTTGTTATTCGTAGGTTCCAATCATGGATACCTAATAAGTAAGCTATCACAATTAAAATAACCATGCTTACTTCCCTAATTTGATTATCCTCAAATTAGAACTACAACAATGGCAACAACCAAATTAATTTACATGCCACTTTATCTATAGCCAATTAGTTAACAATTAATTCCGGATTTACGTTCGTTATCAATTTCTATCATGAACAAACAACGAAACAAAGAAACATAGATATCACTATATCTAGGAAAACACGAGGCAAACCGTTATCACGGTATAAAGCAACAACATGTGATCAACCAATTCTTTTAATCCGGTTCAAGTATTTAATTAGGTCAATTTCATTGTGATCCAAAGGAATAAATCATGCTAATTCTACGATTTCACATACACAATTAGAGAAGCCATGAATCCCCTACCTCAAACAGTTCCTCACGTTCTTTATCCACACAACAGGTCACGATCCTTCCCTCGCAACAACTGCATCCACCGGAGGACGCTGCGGTACGACAGTACCAACCAACCCCAAGAAAACCCATTAGAATCTTGGAAATTACATGGTATAATTATGGAAAGGAGGATAGGAGAAGATGGACCTCAAAGAATGACGATACAACATACCTTATATCGAAGATTGATCGACAGGGCTCGGTTGTATCCAAAACAGAGAAAAACCAATCCTAGGAGTAAAGATTGATTGAGAAACCCCTACGGAAAGGATTGAAAGGTTCTACTGCCTCTTAATTGAGAACAGAGAGAAAGAACAAGGGAGAATGATATCTCGTCCCTTTTTGAAGATTAAATGGGGCAACGGTTTATAAACCGGTTAATTCTCCATTAAAAACGGATCGCATTAACCCACGCGGTTTGACCAAGTAAAACATTCCAAGCCTTAGGAATAATTAATAAAGGATTTATGGTATTTGAATCGGCCTTAAGAGCCCTTAAAATAAGGCTTTAAATGTATTTTACGTCAAAGGAAACGTAAAAAGGGGAAAAACTGTAGGAGTCTGGAAACACTGTTCACCCACCGTTACTGTACATGAAACTGATCTGTGAAACTGATCTGTCACACCGATCTGTGAAACGGATCTGTGAAACTGATCTGTCACACCGATCTGTGAAACTGATCTGTCACACCGATCTGTGAAACTGATCTGTGAAACTGATCTGTCACACCGATCTGTGGAACTGATCTGTGAAACTAATCTGTCACACCGATCTGTGAAACTGATCTGTGAAACTGATCTGTCACACCGATCTGTGAAACTAATCTGTGAAACTGATCTGTCACACCGATCTGTGAAACTGATCTGTCACACCGATCTGTGAAACTGATCTGTGAAACTGATCTGTCACACCGATCTGTGAAACTGATCTGTGAAACTGATCTGTCACACCGATCTGTGAAACTGATCTGTGAAACTGATCTGTCACACCGATCTGTGAAACTGATCTGTGAAACTGATCTATCACACCGATCTGTGAAACTGATCTGTGAAACTGATCTATCACACCGATCTGTGAAACTGATCTGTCACACCGATCTGTGAAACTGATCTGTTACTGTTCATAAAACTGGAAACACTGTTCACGGAACTGGAAAATTGGCAAAGTGTTAGGGATAAGTCCCCTTGGACTCCCAGAACACCTCCAACACCAAAATTCCACAAAGTAATGGACCGAAGAGGTCCGGGCCATTACACAAAATCTCTACAATACCAAATTTTAGGAAGTTATTCTATACTAATCCTCAAAGTCTATCTTAGGGCTATGTGCTCTAATTAGAGCTTATCTAAATCTAGCTTCCAAGGTTAGTACTAAACTACCTCTGATACCAACTGTAACACCCCGACCCCAGTTACCCAGATTCGGTGCATTATTACGTAACATTGGAATGATCACAAAAGATCAAGTCTCAAAAGACCGATTAGTTTAGTTTCCTAGGAAACACTAGATACATTCATAAACGTTACATTGCATCATAAAGTGAAAAACTAAAATAAAATGGTCTCTATAGTCCACACTCATATCCTCTTCCGACTATCCCTGTAGGTCATTCATAAAATACTTTTTCACATCCTGAAAAAATTAAAACATTGAAAGGGGCGAGCTCAGATTCTCAGTAAGGATAACAATATAGAAGAAACTATCATAAATAAACATACACATTTAAGGAAATGTATAAATAAAACAATAGCCTTTTAAACATGAACTTCAGCATAATATGTCAAAAGTAAGATGAAATAATGACATTTACTTATTCACATGGATATTCTACTAGTCAAATAATCACATGCAATATCAATAACCACTTTCATAATGATGGAATGCATAATGCCAGACTATCATAACAACGTTGCCAAGGCCTCGTGCCAGGACTACAAATAATATTTTTTCAAGGCCTCATGCCAAGACACTAGTTTGTCTCATGAGACCTACCAATGCATCGAGGAGCTTTAGTGGGCTCCACCTGTCACTTATTAAGTCCAATGCATTCCTTATATGAAAAGGTTTAAACATATCATAAACCATAACATAACCGTATCACATAAAACATGCATAAAGGAAACATAACATTTCCACATTTCAATCACAATATATAAATACAACACATTGATATAATAAAAAAATTATCAAAACCATTTTCAATACCAAAATAAAATAAAAGTAAAACATGGTATTTATTTTTCATTTAAAAAAAGTTATGGCTTGTACAGGAAGCCGAAACTCAAATAATGGTCACGGCGACGGAGAAATCATTGTCACCGCATACGTAAGACAAAACATTCCTTTTGTCATTTAGTATAAATGCTTCGTATAAAAAGATTCCTTTTGAATAAACATAAAAGTCAAAGGGGTTTATACACCGTATAAAATAAAGTTGTGTATAAATCAAATATGCCTCAATGAAAGGAGATTGGGACGAAGTCCCTTACCTCGTGTCCGACTTGACTCTGTCGTTCTTTAACCTCCTGAATAATAAACTAGAGTTAATTTCTACTTTCTTAAGAACCTTTTTCAATTTTATTATTCCTTTTATATCACTTATTACCATGTTATGAACATTATGTAATTATTTATGTTAATAATGGTCGTTTTGTCGATCTTTGGTACTTGAGTCAAAATAAACTTCTTATAATTACAAGTTGTTCATGTGGTAAAATATCCATTATATACAGAATTATATTCATGATTTAGATATCATATATATCATATATATCCAGTATATAAATTCATTTATAATATTACATAACATTTAGAGGTAAGAAATGAAATGCACTGTTCATGGAGACGGTAATCCGTACATACGCATGAACGCTACTTTCATTTCTATTTAATATTTAATGGAATAAAATCATAATTATATAAAGGTATATTATAATTTCATATAATATCATATATAATATCATTTACTTTATCATTTATACATCCCACATATGGCATTAACGATTCAAATCACTTTGAGGGGGCGGTAGTCTGCACTTCCTAAAATGAAATTATCGTGTTTACCCGTAATGGAAATCATAAAGGTATGCCATAAATGAGAAATATAGAAGAATAAGGAAAACATTAACATACTATATATCATATATAAATATAGTTACATCTTAATGGCCACTATGAGAGGTGTTAAAAGAAGATTGAACAATCATCGCTTTGTGAGGCAGTAATTCACCACCCAAAGAAACAGTATGTTCTTTAACCATTAGACGAAGGTGTGTGTAAGTGTAAATCAGATACTTCTCATAAACACATCCTAGTATATTTAAGATACTGTTTTTTTTTACAAATAATGGAATAAAAATAGTTTAAGGGGTTGGAGAAGAAAAATAAAAAAAAGAACATAAGAGAAGACATTACCATAAAATCGGGTAACTCTTTTTGATTTGATCCAAAGGCTTCCTTGGGAAGACTTATGCCCAAAGTGGGGATTCAAGGAGTAAGAGAGAGATGTTGAGAGAGTATTTGGGAATATTTTGGCCAATCCAAATGGCTTTGAAGGTGTGAATATGGTGGAAGAGGTGGGGCCCTTTATAAGAGGAGAGGAGGGGCACTCTTGGAAAGTCATGAAATGTTACATTATTATGAAATGATTTTCGGATTTTAAAGGTACCAAAATGATATATTTAGAGGATAAGGTGATAAGGGTTCTAAATCCACCCATCCAATAGGATTTATACAAGTTTATGTCTTATAGTTTACCTTATCTTTTCATTTTATTTAAATCATTCATTAATGAGGTAATCGGTGCATCATCATGGTGTCATAAATAAATAATTATATTTAATGTCTAAAAATTATGAAAAAATACTATGATGTATTAAATCTTTAAATATTTATAATGATTATTTATAGTCAAAAATATTACTTGTATAACCCCATGTGAAAATTGTTTTAGTAAAACAATACATGTTTGTGACATTTTTATTTTAACTTTAAATAAAATGTTATTAATGTCATTTTCTTACCCAAGTGGCTCCATGGGGTCCCCAAGTTGAACCATGGATTTTCTTGGTCGTCCATGACTCATCTAATAAGGGTAGGAAATGTTTCAAGGTAATTTCATGTTATTATAACATTATTTTTACCTTAAATTACACTAATTACCTTTAATCATGATTAATAAAACTTAAAAGTTACTATTCACCAAAAAATTATTTTAATCCCATTGAACCACATTTTACTTCCTAATGAAAACCATTTATATAATATTTTTTAAAATAAAATCACAGAAATGGTAAAGGTTCATTTAAACGAAAAATCAGTTTTTTAACTACCACTTAGTGGTTTCACTATTCATCAAAAATTGAAGTTTTTCAGAAAATTACCAAAAACTCACCCTAAGATATAGTGTATATTATGAATTCAAAAATGATTTCTATTTTACAAAATTAAAAACAAATAATTTTCATTAATTAATTTAATAATTAATTCCCGTTGTCAAAACAAATAGCGTGTTTTTAAGAAACAATATCAATCAAAAGATTGACAATTGTTTATGTCCAATTTCAAAGTGAAATTAATTCTAATGACCACCATTGGATAAACTAGTAAAATTATATTCTAATTATACTTTAAAACCACTCAATAGTACAATTTATCATTATAAATTATTTTTATTATAAAAGTTGTTTTTAAGTATTTTTCACTATTCATTGAAAATTTGATGTTCTCAGAAAAATACCAAAAATTCAACATAGGCTAATTTCGATATTCAAAATCCAAAAATGAAGTCCATTTTGAAATATAAAATTTATATAATTTTAAAAAGTGGGTATTACTATTCATAACGGCTACTTTGATTGGTCGTAGTGTGTTAGAATCTCGAACTTACGTACAATGCAAGCTATTGCATTATTGAAAGAGAAGCGTACCATGGAAGCTTGGGGTGTTACACATAGACATCCATGTTGGATCATTGACCTATATAACTTGTAGAGTAGGAAAAAGGACATCCATTACTAGATATCTCTATTGAGATCTCATCCTATTATTCCATATCAAAATGTTACCTCCAAAAAATAGGGGGACTCCCTTGATATTAACAACATTCTCCATGAAAACAAAATAAAAATTATTTAACACCAACCAATTTTACCCTTTAATAACACATGAAGAACCCCAAAAAAACCAAAGAGGGGAGAGGTGAATTAGGGTGTCAAATTTTTTATTAATCTAATGGATCATTTTCCCATGTTATTTGGAACATGTTAAATATGTCTATTAGAAAAATAAATAAAACAAGCAATCGCATACAGAATGAAGACAACATATTTTTACATGGTTCACCACTAAGGGTTGCGTCTAAAGAGCATACACTGACAGGGTTTCAGTGATACCTAAGTCCACTAATCTTCACTATTTATGGATTAAAAAAGTTTAGCACAATCACTATGTTCCAGGAACACTTCCTTTACATGGTTTTATGGATTGCACACTATGACCCTCAGGTCACTTCCATTGACTCCCCCTTTCTCACTACATTGGGAAGAATCTGAACTAAATCTCTCGACATGAAGGGAACTTCAATGGGTTTGAATTAAATCAGGCATTCTAAACTATAGATATATGCTATGTTGTTTTATTATTTTCCCCTATATATGTAATCTACCTTTCCGCATACTGTTCATTTATGAACTTGTTCTCTATGAAAAATCCTTCTTCCTCTAATTACTACAGTGCTCCATGTTCTACCTCTATGTACTACCTCTACAAACTACAACCTCATACTGCCTTCCCAAACTGCATCTGCATACTACTTATTTTCTATGGACCAACTCCTCCTATGCAAATTGTCTTCCATGAACCATCTTCCATGAACTGTCTTCTACATACCATCTTCTGCGAACCATGCTAGACATCACTAAATTCTTTCCAGATTTCTAATCAATGTTTCCATTGCAGGGTTGTCTTCCCACAAACCACTCTAGACATCACTAAATGACACCCATATTTCTAATCTGATTGATTCTCCCTAATAAAGGTATTAGTGCTCCTTATATAGTAAAATAGATCTATATAATCTGATAAATCAAGATTTAAAAAATATTTGATATGGTGCCACCTTTACTATATACCATGCATCTCCTGTAAACCATTTTACCCAACACTGTCTGTGTACCACCTTTTCCTTCGTAGCAACCAAACTCTTCAATAATCCAATATATGCCTCATTTTCACCAATCACAAGCCATCCCATGAACCACCTCTTCCATAAACCTATCTACCTCATTTTTTCGAATAACACGCCATCCCACAGTCTGATTTCCTCCCACGAATTGCATTCCTTCCCATGAACCTCCTTCAATCCGCAAACCATTCCTCATACATGATTCACATACCATTTGAACTTGGAAAACCATTCCCATAAACAATTTCTACAATACCCAAATTTTTCTTCATGGTCCGCATATTGTTCACTCTTATGCAGAAAAACACCAGTTTCCAAAAACCAAACCCCTGATTTTGAGGCCCAAAAATTTTGCAAACACTGGGAAATTGTTCCACCATTAACACCTACTTCAGTCTGTATTGTAAGAGTACTTTTCTAGAAATATCATTGATCAACCCAACATGGATTGACATCAAACACAAGTCATACTCTATTTCAAGCAAATAACAACCATGGATCCAATAGGAAGTAGTCCCATTGGGCATTAATGGCATATATGAACACTAAAACATTAGATCACCTGTATTATTCATCCTAAGAGGTCATCTCATGGGTGTGGAACCAATGGAATCTTGTGGTGATCACAAGGAATCTCATTCCAAAAGCATGTGTTTTGAGGTTTTACTTGGTTTCCCATGTTTGACACAGGGTATTTCATGAGTTTAATATCTATCGAAAATGGATCAGACTGATCAGAACACTTGTAAGGGTGGATTTGAGATGAAGATTCCTATGAGAGAGAACTTGATAAGGTTAACTATATTGGTTTATCAAACACCTAAAAAGAGAGAACCAAAGGTGGTGCATCTCAAAAAGAGAAGGTTTCACATCGTGAAGGCTGGTCTAAACACCATAAAGGGTGGATCTGGAAAAGAGCACCCCAAAATGGGGAATACCAACATTTCTCATTGGCTAATATTGAACCATAGAGAGTATTTCTACCTACCTTATGTAAAAGATAGGGATCAAAAAACACATAGTACGAATTGGTTATTTGGAGATTACATATGGATATCAGCCCTTCGCAATAGGATCACTCTTTATTGGAGGAATATGAATTGTATAGGGATTATGAATGGTTAGATTCCTAGGTGCTAATAAAATCAATTATGAAGTAGATGAAATGATCTAACTGGGATGTGACATCCTAGGTACAAAGTAGGATGGGTATTGATGAAGTGATGATGAAAGAGATGGAGTGTGGATAGAAATTGGCTTGAACCTCAGAGGGGATTATTCTGTAACACAGTAGCTAGGAATTAAATTCCATGTAGTTCAGGAAGTGGGGAGGTGAGTCACCTAAGGAGGCGGCCCATGAGAATGAACACATGGGTAGGGACCTGAAGGAAATGAATCCTCCAGGTTAGGGAATGACCATCCCAAGACATAGTGTCCTAGGGGAAAGGTCATTATGGGGATGGATGATAGCCTTGAACCTCGGAGAGGATTCCTATATACCCTATTTATAAGGATGGGATAAAATTTCACCTAGTTCAGGATAGAGGAGTGAATTAGGGCATATACCTGGACAGTGACCCAGAGACATGATAGGGGCTTACGCATAGTTAGAAACCCCTCAGAGGTGGATCACTCTTGGTTGGATGGATGTGATGTGTGCAGGGATTACACATGGTTTGTGTCCTAAAAAGATGTATTAGAACAGATCAAGGGATGCATCCATGAGATATGCCCCAAACGGGAATATGTCACATCTATAGGGTACTTCCCTAGGAGGGAGAACTAGATGTTCCCATTGGTTGGGAATAAACCTCAAAGTGACTTCCTATATACCCTAATGTGATAAAAACCCACATATTTTAGAGAATGTAGTTTTCAATTATGTAGGATGAGTGATCAAACATTAAATAATTGAAATAAATGAATTATGGCGAGTTATGGGCTTGAACCTTATGGAGGATTTCTATGAACAATGTTTAAAAGGATGGGATGAAAGTCCACATAGTTTAGAGAGTGGATGCATAGATTCAGGGTGTAAATGTGGACAGTAACCTGGAGATGTGCCAGGAGATTATTCCTGGTTAGCGTCCCAAATACATGTTGGCTATTATTCTTGGCTAAGAACCCAAAGATGATGTCATGGTCACTATTACTCTAAGACCATGTGTGTCATGCTTGGTTTGAGAAACAATAGGTGGTGGTAGGCCTGAAAGTTGTTTCATAAAATGTGTGGCCATGAGAAATGGTGTGGGGAATACACATGGATAGAGGCCCAGGGATATGGAGATTGAGAATTATTCTTGGAGACATGCCTTAGGAGTACCTAGTCCCACGAGAGGAGGATGTCATTCCATGCTAGCAGGGCAAGTAAGATCTCACTCCCATAAAGACTAGTGGGCGTGGAGAATTTCAGAGATGGAACACCCAATGTGCATTGCATGGTGTGAGACTAAAATGTAACATCATGTGATGAGTACAATAGTACTTGGTAGTTTAACATCTTGCAACTCGGATGGGGTGGATTCACTCCTTACCCCCCTTTACTTACATGACTGGTACCTACCTGCACATGGGGAAGGGAAGGAATCATCATGACCTAACATAAGGGGTGTGGAGGAATGTTTAATAGTAGAGTTCAAGTTAATGTGTTTATGCCAAAAAATAAGAACCGTTAGCATACCAATGCCAATAAAACAAGAGGTATGAAAATGAAATAAGGGACACTTCACGGGAGACCAAGAAGTCACTACATTTGATCCCTAAGGGCCACATCAAAAATGGGTTCGTGAAGCAGGAGGCATCGCCAAGAGAAGTATCACGAAGATCTGGTGCTTCATGGAGAAAATGATCTTATTGAAGGGAGGTGATTTACGAAGCATGGTGAAAAGGGTCTCTATAAAGGGAGCATCTTCGCGAATCATGGTGACCTATCCTAGGTATGGTTTCTAAATTTATTTGGGTGTACTTTACAAAGTCTGAATTCTCAACAAATTCTTGAGTTCCGAAGAGGTACTTTTTCCTTCTTGATGGTCGTGGAACCTCTCAAAGGGAATATCCATATTAAGTGGAGGTAAAATATGAACAAAGGGAAAGTTGTTTCATGATTCTCAAATAACATGGATGGTGTATTTTCTCCCTGGTTTATAGAGAAATGATCAATTCAAGATATGAGATCTCAGAAAGTGAAAGGTACATGTAGTAATGCCTCAAGGTGGGGGTGAGTAGTATATTTATAGACATCTCGCATCATGATGATCAAATGTGTGCCACGAATGAAATCGAGCTTCATGAATGGAGGAAGATTGGCCGGACTCACGAAGCATTCCATTTATAGGCTTGGCGGCAATCGCAGAGGTCATCAGACTTGTGGATACTTCCATCAAGAGGCTCCATAGAGTTTTCAGAGAGTGTCGGGATCATGGAGTTATTCATCAACTTGTTACATGTCATTCATGGTGGTGAGGGGCTTGGTGAGGTAGTTTTGTAATGTAGGACCCTTTGTTACTATTTTGACTCATAAGGCTTGAAATTTTCTTCGAACAGTCTTGTCCTTCCTCAATCCTTCCCAGGAAAGAATTTCAATGAAAAAAATATTATAAGGCTAGCCAAAAAAATATGTTCTTTGATCATTGGATTCACATAACATAGTCATCTAACCTCATGTAGAAACATTGTCACTAGAATTAGGACCATTACAACACCCTATTGTCAAATTAATGAAAATTTAACTCTAATTTGTCTTAATAAATCACATGATTACTCTGATACCATTTTTCTATATTATAAACATGGTGGAATCATTTGAAGCCATGAAATAAAAAATTTCAATAGTCAAATCAACATTGTATCATCTTCTCCTGAGAGGTGAACCTATTTAACAATAAATGGAGGTCATGTGAATTGAATTAGGAATGGAAAATTAAAATGAAAACCTTACCTCTTTATATTTTTATTAAACTCATGTATTCTTATAGATAGTGGCATTCACCAAATATAATCAAAGTTAAAACCCTTTAGATTTTCCGCACATTCTCTAAAAGCATTATAAATCTTTGATCATCCATTTTTGAGTGCTATAATAGAGTGATGAAGTAATTTCAGTATCTACTCAATCATAGGATAATAATCTCTTTGATACATGAATCGATTCTTTGATTAGGGTTTCCTGGATGATTTCTTCATTTTCTAAAACATGGGATAAAAGTGAAAGAACTACTAAAATTGAATGGAATCAATTTTTCCATTCATTTTTGCTTATTTTGGGTTTTATATGTAGGGAAAAACATATTAAAGTTTCACTTAATCAATTTAATGAGTTAAAACATCTAAAACTGCCCAAAATAACTCTTAAAATATCACAAACTTTTCGTATTGGTCATAATAATTTTATCACATAATTGTAACATTAAAAATATGTTATGTAATAAATTTATAATCCATTAACTTGACATGTATATCTCCAAAATATTTAAAAATATTGAACAAAAATATTTTTTTGTAAAATATTATTTCTCATATACACTTAACACATATGAATATACACTAAGAAAATAAATTAACTTCTTAATATTATAAAGTTAAATAGTATCAAGTTTTTTTTTGATTGATTAAACTCAGAGATATCTCAGCCCCACTATTGGTCCTACCATGTCCTAAACATCAATTTTATATAATTTTCAAATATTCTTATTACACTTTGTGTGTGGCCCTCCAATACATTATCTGAATAGTTGTGAGTAATACAAATACATCGAGGTAAAATTATAGCAACCCGTCAAGGCTACTCTGGAGATAAGATTTCGTCATATCTACAACAACATTTTACAAGAACACGTCATGTATATAATCTCATTGTCTCATTATATCTCATAAAGTAGGATGTGAACTTAATGACCTTATCCATAATTGTGGTATTATTTTATGACATTACTAGATGGACTTTCCTTCTTTTTCCATGTACTTGTATTTAATTAAGGTACTACTATCATGGTCAATTGGGAATAATATATCTCTTCCTTTTGGAATCAATAAATAATTTCTTTATCATTCAATCAATTCCATACCACCAATGTTGCACCCAATAAAAGATACCTCTTGATGACATTAATGTCATGGTTTTCATTATACATCAATGTACATAATAAAATGGTACACTTCAATAATGATCTCAATTGAAGATACCAATACATATTTTCATATATGATAATAAAAAATGAAACCTAAAACATGGGTTGTTCCAATAAGTGGTTCAATACTCGTGATCTCCTCTACTTGAGATCACAAAGTGAAAACTTCATGATAAGAAGTCTTAGTAATTATGGGAACCCAACACTTGATAGTCATAAATTTTATGTGTCCCAGTAGTATGATGTATATAGACTATGAAACATATGTTTAATATTATTATCATAGTATTTTTAGGTACTCATTATATCTAGGATCTACTATAACATATTGATATGAAAAATAATCTAAGGTAATTTCCATGTAAACAATGAACAAAAAATATCAACACTATTATGGAAAGAATGTATCATAAATAACTCACTATGTACTTGAAATGGTAATTGAAAAGAACTATTCAAATTGGGCCTAGGGCACCACACTTTCAAAAAATATAACACATACATTAGTCTCATTTAAGAACAAATGAAACATATGCTAGATTCCAGACTTAAGTAATATTATTTTATTTCTTAGATGAAATTACATAATATAAGTAATTAAATTAGTGTCACTTACAAGAATCTTAAACCTTCTACTACCATTATCCATGTGTGTTATCCACTTAATTTATCAACAAAAACCCCATTTTTCTCTATATATTGTATATCCAAGAATCCAATTATCTTATATAAATATTTGAATATGATTCCCTCATTATAAATACATATTTGTAGGTTTTTTATCTTTATTTACCTTCCCAATCTTACTTAAACATTTCCACCTTCCTTTAAATGTTGTAGGTGGTTACACATCTCTAATAATAGATTTTTACTATAGCATTATCTCAATAACCATCACATGTGTTTTCGTATTCCCACTTGAATTGGTTAAGCCAGGTGTTCATAGGTTTCCAAATCTAAACTCATTTACCCATAGATATATAGGTGTATTTTATAGTTATTTTTTAATATGAGAAAGATCCTCCTATGCTGGGTTTATGGAAGCCACATAATTATTTATCAAAAATTTAATAGCTTCATATTTTAAAAAAATACCAACCAATTTTCATCAAATCATAGGTAGCCTCAACATTCACTCTATTTTAAGTTATTAAAAACTCTATATCAGTTAGGATGTATGAATCTTATTATAAGACCTCACCACAATCTCCCATATGTAATGAAAATAATAAAATAAATAAAAGGCCGCATAAATTTTTTAAAGGTATGGTCCCAGTATAGGAAACCTACTCATTTATATATCTATTTATCATCTAATGATATATATTTTTGACTAATAATTTTATCATCAACAACAAGTGGAGTAGCTTCATTATCATTTGAGGAAGAAAGTAAATCCTAAACTACTTCAAATTCACTATATTGCATAGTTGAATCATCACTATATTAATAAATAGAAGAGTTCATTATACTTCCTCTATAAAATTTTCAAAGGATACTTTTAATGAACCCCTGAATAGGTATTTTATGGATAATTTTATCTTCTAGTACAATAACATGCACGTCAGCCTAATTATTCAACTTTTAAAGACATAATTTATTGATGTCTCACCTATAAGTGTTTTAATGTCTCAATATGTGTTGGTATGTGTTGTGGATTTTACTTACTCGCAATCATTCAGTTTCTTAAATTATGAAAACCTAATTCCGTTTATTCAGATCTTTATGTTCTATCCTTCACAAATCATCAACCCAATTTAACTTCAGAATGAATTGGTTATGAGCGGCTACTATTTTCTTCATGAATAATATTATCATCATCTCACTCTCATATGTTTTACTTCATGAATTATGTTCCTCCTTTATATGACCAATAATCCACTGAAACAAGTACAGAACACATGATCTAAATCTGAAACTCCTGCTAAAACAAATTCGTTGGTCAACATCCTTCAATAATTCCAATAATATCAGAGATTGACTTAATCAAAATCCCAAAAAAGAAACATCAACAGTATTCAAATATTATGTAAAGATCATATTGAATCAAAAACATTCCTTCTTGAATTTTGAATCTTTAAATGTTAATCTTAGAATCAACATAGTTTGTTTGACATCACACCAATGATATGTAAAATATATCCATAATATTTCATTCATTTAACATAAAACTATTTAAATTTTCCTTATACTATTTCCTATGTATCACTCAAATGTCTATATCCTCCAAAAAATCTATGTCATGAATTTCATAGAGTCCTATATTCATCCTTCCATTTCTGGAAAAAAAATCTTCTCTATCTAATATCAATTCTATAAAACTTCTGATCACCTTATTATCTAGTCATCTGAACATATTCCATTTTTTATTTGTCCTATTTTCCATTGAAGCTATCTTATGTTCAACTCAACACTTGGTGAACATTTCATAAACTCTCTTTATTTTTAATTTTAGTTCATAATATTTCATAAAACACAACTATAATTTCTTTAACACTTTTATATTTACTTCAACCAAAGTGATCTTCATAACTATCAATTCATGTTTCCAATAAACTCAACTTCTTACATTATCATCTAAACTTTCCTTTTATTATAATACATCAAAATTATCCATAAATTTTATTTCAACCACCACCCAAATTAATCTTCAGGAAATGTAAAAATTTGTTCATCTGATACATTTGACTTCTTTAATGCTTATCCACCTCAAAATACCACATTATTTTGACAATTTTTACCATTACAAAAAATGGTAAAATAGATTCTATGTATTCATAAGAGTATATCAATACTCAAAATTACTCAATATTTTTAAATTTTATTCCTATAGTTCTATTTTTTGGATATATTTTGATTTTTATTATCTATAAATATTGATACTCCAACATTAATTATCTTTATTAATCGATGATGCATCCAAGATCATCCATAACTTCTAATCACTCAAACCTTTTTTGAACCTCATCTTCAAACATCGTTAATTCTCAACTGAATATTATATAAATATTCCATTAAAATAATTTCATATCATTATATTACATTAATTTTAACTTATTGAGATAGTTTGGATTTCATTCTCCTCACAACTACCATATTTTCTGATAAAATCACCACCCAACATATGCAACTCATAAGCTATTTGTATGAATTCTTTATCTCTCAAATCATAAATTTGGATAATCCTTCATTCTTACATTTCATTGAAACCCATTTTTTATGATTAATTTACTAAGAAAAACTATCATGATTATTCTTACGTTATACAATTTTCATCATTCATGGAATTTTCACTTTTCAATATACTCACAACAACTCCTCTAATTTTTAGACACCTAGATTTTGGTTATAATTGCCCATAAACACCTTTGTAACTATATATGTCAGAAAAATTATCCAATGGTAGTGTATCTTCCATGAGTTCATATCCCTTCTAAATCATATTTTGGATAACTTAATATTTTCTTTACAAGTCAACTTGTAACTTCCAGACAAGCTTACCTTGTAACCTCTAGACAAGGTACTAAAAATCCTTCACCAAACACATCGGTATACTTAGTTATTCCTTTATAAGTAACTTTAGATTGTATCATTTCATAAATTATAACTTTTGGATGTGTGTTTTTTAAACATAAATTCTTTATTGTCATCCAAGTGACATTCACCTCTTAAAATTAGTTTTCCATACTACGTAAAAATAGTGATTGATTATCTTTCACTTCTATAAGAACATATGATTTATAGTACTATCATCATGATTTATCACTTTTCATATATTAAGACATAATTACCTAAAAATAACTATTAAATAGTGAGTCTTATTTCAGAATGCTTTATCATAATGAATTCTTCATTCATCCTTCAGTAGAATTAATTTTAATCTTAAACATTATTTCTTGAAATGATGGTTAATCCTATCATCTGGACAAAATTTTTAGTCTTCATAACTCTACCTTCTATAATTAAGTTTTATTCCTACATGAATATAGATTATTAAAAAAATAACTTTTTGCATGTTTACTCTAGAACTCCCATATACAACTTCAGTTTGTATTCAATCTCCTTAAATTTACTCATTGAATTTAGAAATTATTAGGATACATTGAAAAAAATACAATACATTATTGTCAAACTCAATTGAAATATTAAATATCACAATTTTGATTTCTTTTATATACTGATTTCTCATTAATTTTAAGGATTTATTCTCTATTTTATTGACAATAAATTCAAATTATTCACTTCTGAGTGAAAACTCATATTTCACTTCAACACTTTTTTTTATTATCTATTTAACTTATGTTCAAATGAAAACAAATATAAAATACATTAATATAAATATTTAATTACTTTAGATAAATAAATGAGCCACGTGTTAGAAATCTCAAATTATATATGAGTCATGTTCGATATAGAAAATAAGTGTGACTAGATTGGACGACAATGGTGTCCAAACAAAATTATATGAGTGATGCCCCCTCTAACATCTTATCTAAAGGATTAATCCAAATATATTTCAAATTTATATTCTTAATATAGATAAATTAACATATCAAAACATTCAAACCCAAAACAAGGTTTCTCTACATTTTTTAGGACATTTTTATTTTTTCCTCAAAAGTTAAAAATCTCTCCCTTAATTATATAATTATTTTTTATACAAGGATAAGAGAAAATATCAACATACCTCAATAATGACATGATATTCAGTCCATATAATTTTAATATCTATAAATTGATCATCATAATCTAGAGATTTTGAATCCAGGACTTCAATATTTGGAACTACAATATTTAGACCTTTATCTTTTTAGTAGTTTGGAATTTAATATTTTCCACTTCCTCTTAAGTAATCTCTAAAATCAACAGCTCCATTTTCTCTTAGCCTAAATAATTGAACCCAGTTTTATTTCTCCATTAAAACTTATATTAATTGATTTGTTTCATGAGGTAACCAAGATTCTAATGAAATAAGTAATTTTATAATGTATTTCCTGGGATAACTATAAAAGTTTCACATCATTAATAATTTCAGGTCTCCCTCTAAATTGATTTAACATCAATTACCTACTCTATGAAAAATAAATTTAATATATGTGGTAATATGGTTGAATTATTTTTTTCTATTGGTTAGAGAATAATTAATGAGAAGTGATTCTTAATCTAAAAAATCCCATAAATTAAAATATACTTTTATTCATGTTATCACCCTTGAATTTCCAAGAAATAATCTTCTTGGGTAGCATGGTATTATTCTACTTACCTTCACATTTCACTTTGTATATATATTTATTCTTTACTACCATTATCAATTCATAATAACTGATTTGTTTTTCTTTCAACTTCTTCACTTCTTCTAGATGTTCAGTATGAAATTTCATGCAAACATTTGGAACATGTTTTACATTCTTCTTATGTTGAGAAACCCTTATATATTTTATAGTTTTATTCCTTATATTATTTAACTTATCTTTTCTTGATAGTATTGTAATGAATTTTTCATGAGATTGAGTAAATTTCTTATATCATTGATGTAAGGTTTCATCTTCTAGTAAGTTACTTGTAAGTGTTATCTTTTGATGAGCTTCAACTTTTCCTTTTGGAAGATTCACCCATCAATCTGATTCCATCATTTTATTTTTGTATTTATTTTCTATATTATTTCATATTACTTCAGTTAATAATAATGTTCTTGTAATGTCTTCAACTATCCATAACATGTACTTTTCTTCCATAGTAGAATCTTTTTATCTTCAATATAAAAACATCCTTTACTTTTTTATTGGTTGGATTTTTTTGGGTGACTACCAATTTCTTACAACCCAAGGTAGACTTTCCATGTAACTTCTATTTATTATTTTTCATATTTTTTGTAATACATTAATTATTTTTAACTATATTGTGAATGGTAGATGTTATCCAACATTCACCATCACTATGACCACTTTTATCATACCTTTCATATATTTTTTTATGAAAATAAAATATATTATAAGTATAAAAATATACCTTCTTCTGTAAGAGTTGGTTGTACATAGCATGATCCCTCATAAATTATACTTTTATCTCCTATATTGAATACATCATTTATATTTTGGTAGTTGACATGTTATGCCAATAATTAATAAAATAGTGTCTAAAAATTTCACAATACCAGCAATAGCCAAATAAATATTATTTTCTTCTTTTGTGTGTTAGTATGGTTAGTGGGAATATCTTCTGATTCTTGAGTGTGAACTTATTCATTTTTAAAACATCAGGAGAATCCATATCTTTTTTTTCTTTCCTCATTACACATTTAAAATTATAGTGGGTTTCTCAATACCTTTATCCATCCATCTCATTCTAGAATATAAATTTTATCATTAATTATTCAATGAATTAGAATAAGTGAATATAATTTTAATGGAACATGGGATTTCCTTTTTTTATAATATTTTCAAAGATGTATCTTTTGATAAATTCATGTTTTTTCTTCCAGTTTATTGAGAATTTAAAAAGTAATACACTATGTAGGAATTTTGGTAGTTAATCTCTCCATACTCTTTTGGGAAGTTTTCATTGGAACTTCTTCAATATTTTTTATCTTAACTAAATGTTTCAAACACTTTAAGATGGGAATATGTTTCTCAAACTTAATGGAACTTATTCTATTTTCCCAATATTCATTCATCATCTGAATCTTATATTTATTAAACTTTCACTTTTCTTATAATTATTTTTCAAGCATCATTATCTATTTATCTTTAAATTTCAATTTAGAATTCGTGAAAATGATAGTAACATCATATTCATGAATTAGTTCCTCAAAAAAATTCTTAAAAACTAATTTATTATAAACACTCTTTTCAATTATTCTTCATCAATAAAAAATTATCATTTTAATGTAATATGGATTATTCTTTTCCCTCAACATGTTACGTAGTATATTTTCATTTATAGAACTTCTTAGCCAATGTGTCACCAATCTCATTTAATTTTGATTTCATGTATGTGTTATCATAATATAGTCACTTGAAAAATGAAATAATATATGTTACTAAAATATGGGTTCAAAACCCATTAGGTGCAGGAACTATAGTAGTATTGTAGTGTACTGTAGCAGCGGAGGCACTGTAGTGACAGCGGGTAATGTAGCGGCGGCAGGGCACTGTAGCAGCGATGGGTACTGTGTGGTACTATATCATGTGGGGGTACTGTAGAAATACTATTCATAGAATTGGCCATGGGCCAAAAATTTGGACCTATGGACCATGTAATGGGCTAAATTCCCATGGGGCCTTCGGGCTATGTAATGGGTCTCCCTCTACCCAGTTAAAAGATGTATTTGCTTTGCTTTAATAATAAAATGAGGCTTCGGCCAAAAATTTTTAAATATATACATCTATATATATATATATAATCATTTATTTCATAGTAAAAATGGTAATCTTTTTCAATATATTCATACTCTTCACATATTCAGTGGGATTCACTAGGATGATCATTCATAATATATTTATTGGAAAAAGTACCATATTTTTACCTTTTAGTAGTGGTGGATCCACCTTTCAATGATGTTGAGAAGATAACTACTATAAACTTTGAGAATATTTCATATTTTCGTTTCATAGTGTTTTGGAAAAACCTTCATTTATAATTTGAATAAATAAATTATGTTTTTTTCAACTAATGAATATGTGTATCTTCTTTATCAATCAAAAGATGAAAATATATAACTTCCTAAAAATTCTATATCATGATCCAGCTCAAGCCATCCATAAATAGAAGACTATAGATAGATATATCAAGGACCAAAGGTAGTTCCTGGTCCCCAAGGGAATATGATAAGTTCTAGTTCATCAATAATAACAATTTGGGAACAAATTTAACAATGATAGTACTAAATAAGAATCATAAGGGAAAATCATAGGGAGATAAAATATGAACTCAAATATAATTGATGAACCAAATAGAGTATAAGATCCTAGAATACAAGGTAGATGGATTATATAATAGTCAACAAATATAAATAAACATTATAATATGGCTACCTAATCTCCATGTGAAAATGAATAACTCCACTTGTATATCCATCAACCCAAAATGAGAGGTACATAGATTTCTACTGCATTCAAGTGGCTAGAAAACCTATAGTATACATGCATGATATAAAAATAAAATAAGGTCGCCACATTCCAACCAATAGTATAAAACATTAAAAGAAAATCTATTTCCTGAAATTGTTCAAATTATGAAATAAAACAGGTTTTCTAGGTTTTCTCATAAAAATACGTATCAATTTTTTTCATGAAATCACTAATTTGTATAAATCCAAGGTTTCTTTCTAAATAAAAACAAAATTCATTTTCATTTAATGAACTCATTCATATATTTTAGATAAAATTATTTTTAGTCAAAAATTGAAACAAGGTATAACACATTTCAATAAAAGGTCAAAACACCATTCTTTGGAAAATATACATGTACCATCATCATGGAATCCTATGGGAAAGGGAAAAATCAAGTATAGAGATAATATAGTAATCAATAAAGAAATGTTCATTTACTATAAAAAACTAATCATCAATTAACCCCACCCTAAAACCTATTATAACCCATCCTCGACTAACTGATGGGGAACATCCCATAGGTTGACCTATATCCCACCTAGGTCCACTAGCCAAAGAATAATTATAAAATAATAAACATGTGTACCTATAATTCCCCATATCCAACTTTGTATTCCCATGACATATCAAAAGGATGTAAGAATATAAAAAAATAAGAATACTATATAATCACATCAAAAATCAATCATTCATTTATTTATCTCACCCACATATCTAAACACCAACATAGAAACATCCCCACTATCTATGTATAATAAAATAACCTAACTTATAATATAGGGGTAGTAATATCAAGTAATCCAAAACAACCATGGTTTAATATATATTATAGTATAACTGTCACTGAGTATTTATCCCTTAGAGGCCAAAATAACTATGAGTTTATCTTATATATAAATGGGAATTCCCTATGGTTTTTATTCTCAAATTAAACCATTTAAAGTTCCAATCAGGATTTAAAATCATTATTTAAAATTAGATAAATGAAAACCCCCTTGGTAAACCAACTGCATATTTTTAATTTAATAACTTTAATAAATAAAAAAAATAAAGCATTTTACAAAATGGGAAACCCAGTAGATATTTAGAACAGATCATTTTTTTATAATTTTTCAAATCAAAATCATGAATGATTCAATAAAAATTATTAAGTGAAAAATTAGAATTACCATTTCCAAAATGAAGGCATATTCCCTTAAAACAATTTTTATATCAAATAATATGACAACCCCCTTTTCCCACTTTTATAAAAAAGCTCAATAAAATGTCATTTTTATAGCTACTCGATATAAGTGGGAAAATTTGAAGACATTAAAATAACATGATGAAATAACAAGAAGGTGTAGATTATATTTTAATAAGATATGAATGGGACACTTGCCTCAAACACATGGAATTTCTAACAGCCAAAAATAATTCACAAGCTGAAGAGAGGGAATGCGCCGTGAAGCATGAATAATCCATTCTATAAGACTAAATCCATGATACACCAATCCAATGGACTCTAGAACAATATAATACAAGGGTAACCACCTACCTCTAGTCTAAATTCATCATTAAATCTTCATAATAGAAACAAAAATTGGAATATATCATCTGAGGTTGTTGTTAAAACAATTAATAGGATGCAAATAATTCAACCTAGAATCCTGTGGATCTAAAATATCTATAAAATATGAATTTAAAGGGTTTTTTAGAATATAAAATGATTCAAGGGTGAACTAAAAAACTCCCATTCAGATATCACCTGCCTTATTCAAGAGGTGTCACTCCCCCCCCCCCAAATGATCTAGTGGATGATTCATCCATTTAAAAAATCTAAAACTAACAACGCTATGGAATAGTGGATGATCAACACACCTATGGTGGTCTCAATCGTTCCACAAATAAGATCCCAACATGTTGAATGACCATGACATAGTATAGAATTATTACCTATTTTGAACTAAACATGCCCTTCACCGTGGCATAGCAGATACCGAACAAGTCATAGTGCACAAGGGGTCTCCCTACACCCCCAGAAAATACCACACCTCATACTAGGTGGTTTGGTTCTACCCATGCTATATAAGAAATCCCCAGGATCAACATGACATGGATCATTGTGTGGTCTAGCCCGTGTTTCACCTAGAAATGTTAAAAACCCCATTTTGGCCACCATTCACCAACGAAAACATCCTGATCCCCAAAAGAATCATCCTAAATATTAACAATAAAATATACCTCAAACCAGGGATGTGAAAATATCCTCACCATAGAACATTCCATCCCCACAAATTATCAAGGACAATAGTTGTAACTCCTCAATATTTTAAAATAGGAACATTAAATTCTCTTATCTTAGACTGTCACCACCATATTTTAATCATCCCAAATAATTTTTATAATGATATTAATTAATTTAATGTTTTATATTAGTAATTATTTTTCTAGAAAAAACATGTAAAAATACCTAATTCTAGAAATTACTATGACAACCTACCACATGTATAATGAGATTAACGTGTGAAGAGTTTTCACTTATAGTGAAGGTCAAGTGACCGAGCCACCTTACCATATATTCTAATCCACCTAACTGCATAAGCAAACTACCAACCATGTATCTGATGAGAAAATTCTATCAAATTACTATGCATTAAATATCACCCAACTTCATGTACAAACAACATATCAAGTTACAGTTACCATATGAAGAGAAGTAACTATTGTGACTACAAAAAACTATATGTGTGAATAAATAAATATATTGTGAAAATCAGTGAAGTTACCACATGAAGGAAACTAACTACCACATGAAGAGATAAAGTTATTATGCAAAGGTATGTAAAATCTTCATTAATATACTAACTTCATCTATTATTTTAATGACATCATGAGGAAACTACCTACCACATAAATATGTGAACATAACATAGGATAAAATGAACTAACCTCATGAAATAATGAACCGACTGTGGGAATTTTCATTCTAACTGATAGTGTCACATTTCTATGAGCTCAACTAAGCATGTTTTAAGTGAATACATATTTCCATATCTAAAATAAAATTGGAGCATATCAAATCTCTAATGGTTAGATTTGTAATCACTAAGGGAAGAACCATTGCATTTAAGACTATATTGATTGTTCTCTATTAGATACTTTTTGATGCATATCATTTTAAGAATAAAATCTAATCATGTGAAGTAAATTTTTATTATGAAAACATATGAACATACACAGAGGATCTGAGTCATGCACCTATGCTATAGAAAATACTTGATGACGCTATGTTTATTATAAACCTACTATAAAACATTTCCAACATTCTTATAAAGAAAAATTAAAAGGATTTAGGAAAACTGAAAATATTTAGATCATGTTTCATCATATTGTTTTTGTCTTTTTTCTCTTTATATTTCAATTTATTGTTAAAATTTGATATATATTTTTCATTTCTATTTTTATTTGCAAAAACATAGTCTCCTATTCTAAACTATAGAGTACTTGATACTCTTGAAAATATTTTTTTATTCCCATGAAAACAATGGAATAGGTCATGGGTGACCTAGTATCTTGTTTTACCCCATGAATAACTATGGGAGATACTATGCTTCTAGAAAACCTTGTGAGTGTTTCTTAAACTTGATCTAGGTTGTGGAATAGTTTATTTAATAATAAACATATCAATAGTAGTTGATTTCCAAGTAGAGGGGATTAAGAATCATCTTGAGACTAAACCCCTTGTTAATTTTTTGTTTTTTTCTTTATATGATTTGTTTTTTGCATATTCAAATTGAAATAATTTTCATCTGTAGTTTATAAAAAAATTATACTCTTATAGTTAACTTAAAATAGTGTTTTATATAATCTATTTGATATTATTAGATTAGTTTCAAAATTTAAATTATTTTCCAAAGTATTTTAACAAAAATGTGATCAGTCTTCTGAGAACCTTTTCAAAATATAAAACTATATAATTAATCTATTTTTGTTAACTTGTTGATTTTATCAAATTAGGGGATTTATTATTTAAAAAAAGTTAAACCAAATTTTTATTGGAAACTCAACTCACACACCCCCACTCTTGTGTTTTCCAATATGACCAACATTTGGTATTAGAGTGCCTTCAAAAATTACCCTATTTATTATAATATAATTTTATCTAGAGATTTTAAATTTCTTTTCTAAATTTAATACTCTATAGATAACTATAAACAAGAAAGAAAAACTAATAATCAACCACTTTATTTTAATGGAACAAGTTATTCTAAAATGAAAATTAAATGAAAATTCATTTATAAATTATGGTCTTTGATATATGGAATGTCATTAAAGATAAATATGAGAAACCTGAATCTATTAGAGATTATTGGAGTGATTACACTTAGGAGGTATATAATTATAACTATAAATACATTATATTGTTCCTTAGGCTAATATGAATTCAATTGAATATCTTCCCATGTTATTTCTTTTGAGATTTGGGATATATTGATTATTTCTCATAATGAAAATTGGAATATAAAATAAATGTTTTTAAACACTTATACTATTAAATATTATATTTTCAAAATGAATCCAGATGAATCTATATCTAATATGTATCTCAGTTTCAATGATATTTTTAACATGATGCACTCTCTTTGAAAGAAATTTGTGGATAAAGATCATGTAACATCCTAACCTAGGTGGCACACCCCAACACACCGATCCAGACCACCACATAACCTTAGGAATTCCTCCCCATATTCTAGAGGCTAAAGACTATCAATAGGGGTCTAATATCAATCATGGGGTTACTATACCCTCTTTTATCAGAGTAATGCACCAGTGGAAAATAAGAAACTAGTATTTATATTACATTAACAAGAAATAGAATAGTACCGGTATCACAAGATGACCAGAACTAGAAATACAAAATCAAAACATAAGTAGAAAATATGTCATGCCAAAGTATGTGTGAAGTGTTTAAAATGTAAAACCATAATAAATACACGGATAGCTCCCACATGTAGATCCTTAATCATTCCCTTTTCCCTCAGTCATTCTCTATCCAAAAACATCCTTCTAACATAGGGCATTTTCCATTTTCTAGAATAGAAAACACAAAGTCTACTCGGGTACTGATTAGGAATCCAGAGTAGGGTGTGAGTACAACTCAATAGGCTACCACCAATGGTGTCTAAAACTGTATCTAGTCAATAACAAACTTTGCAGCTATATAAAAAAAATACAAGAAATAAAGTAAACATTTTACATTTATTCAATTAATGTTTATTTTAACCACATGTCACCCAAGATCCTGAGGACACCAGAACTCTCAATACCTACTTTGGTTCATGACAGAGTCTAAACTATCCACATGGGAAAATCATATGTCTGAATTCCACTGTTTCCATTCATTATCACAATTCATATCTGAATAAAATTCATAAATCATGTAATTCATTCTAGCATGAGTGATGTGAACATAGGTCTCTAACCTCAAGGGTCTAATGTTAGTGAGATTTAATGAATCATAGTTTCTTTCTAGGAAGATTGGAAAGACCTCATGGTATTTTACCATACCCAAATCCAAGAGCTCTCATGGTCCCTTGGAAATAAAAAATAGATTTTCTCAGGGAGTTTCTCCATGAATGCTCTCATGGTCTGTCAGAAATCATAAATGGAAGCTCCCATGTTCTTCCTTAGGTAATCCCTCACTCACACCCCAGTTAACCTATGTGCTACTCCATGCTAACAAAATCATAGCCAAGTGATAAACAAACAATATCTATTTCAAAATTCATTCATTAATATATTCAATTAGTAATCAACCATACCCATTTCTATTAATTAACCCAATGATTAATTAATCATACCATTTCCATTATTTAATTCAATAATTAATTAGTCATGCCATTTCCATTAATTAATCCATCGATTAATTAATCTCATTAATTTCATTAATTTGTTATAAAAATAATTAATCCCACCAATTCTATTAATTAACCAAATTATTGATTAATAAAATCAATATATTTAGTTGACTGAGGAACCAACTTCTAAAAAAACATCAATATATTTAGGTAATTCAACAATTAATTAATACAATCCATTAATCGCAATATCCCATAATTAATTCTACAATTAATTATTCTAATTTATGATTCAAAATTCAATAATTAATTCAAAAATTTATCATTAAAATTTGTGATTTAACATTAAATAATTAATTAAAAAAATTAATTCTTTCAATTCACAATCCAACATTTCAATAATTAACTCAATAATTAATTGCTCCAAAGATCCCACAATTTCAATATCTCAATCCCTTAATTAATTAATTCCCCAAATTATTAATTTCAATTTGGAACTACAATTACTAAGAATTTTTATAAATTATTCAATTACATACAAATAATTGAAATCATGAATATGGGATTTCAATAATATTCAACCTACCTCGATTCTTCGATGAACAATTTCGAAGTGGAAATCCCCAAAAATTAAGAAGAGTAATAGTGTAGAATGAGATCTTGATGTGTAACCTAAGTAAATATTGAACAATTCAGGATCTCTTAAATATAGATCTAGATATAAATTCCTAGATCTAGATCAATAAAACTAGATATATATCTAACCAAAATATAGAATAACATCCCTTAAATGAATCGATAAGAAAAGAGGGGGAATGAGAAAGAAATCGGGATGAGATCCTCTAGCCAAGAGGGGTGTAGATCTTCAATCCAGGATTTGAACCACTAAGAATGAAGTATGAGAGGAATTGAAATATATCTGGGAGTCTCCAAAAATGTGAAGGAGGTTTAAGGTCAAATGGGGTTGATTTGGGATTAAATGGAGGTTTGGGAATTTTTTAAACTAAATTTTGGGTGAATTTAATTCTCACACACAGTTTGTTGGTAAGGGGCACATGGTTTCCCATAACTATATACCTAAACCATGAACCTATTTTATAGGGTTTCGTGGTTACTACTAATAGGTAACATGTTTTGAGAAACTATGAACCAACTGTACAATTCCCCTCTATCCATTGTTACATAGTTTGCTGAGTTGGGGTACAGGGTTAGGTAAAACCATCCACCAAAGGTGCACTACCCTATTTCTTAAATTTATCTCAATTTTCCCCACAAGTACAACCCAAGGTTAAATGAAAATGAAAATTACCAAACAAAAGGATAAAATATTAACTTCAAATAATTCTGAGAAAACAATATAAAAGGTCCGGATCTTACAATCTCCCCACCTCAAAACAGCTCATCCTCAAGCTTCACTCTCAAGAATCTATAAGATTATGAGTCAAGAAAATAGGACCTATAACCCTATATGTCTACTTCATGTTCCCATATTTCCTTGTTCATATTACTTTGTTTCCACAATACACGAACTATCAATTTGGTCTTTCCCCCGATAATTTCTAACTACGATCAAACATACATTTTGGATGCTCCTCAAAGGACACAACTATATCAAGATCAACACCATCCACTTGAATCATAAAATAAGGGTTGGGGTGATACTTCCAAAGTTATAAAACATAGTAAAAATCATGAATAGCACTTTATTTCTATGGATGATCCAATCTGTATGTCACCAGCCCAATTCTCTCCACAACCTCAAACGGTCTAACGAATCTGTGTGCCAAATTTCCTTATCTTTTTAACCTATGGTGATCCAATCTATGAAACACCCAAAGGAATAAACAATCACCCACTATGACATCCAAGGTTCATTGATATCTATTAGCATATGACTTCTATCTACTTTGAGTTATAGCCATACATTTTTAAATTAACTAAACCTGTTTCAAAATCGCTTACACGATACATGGTCCCAATAACTCTGACTCGCCTTCCCCCATCCAACATAGAGGATATCTGCATGGTCTTCCATAAAGTTACATGTATGGTTCCATCTGTTTCATTTCCTGGTAACTGTTGTTAAATAAAAACTTCACCAAAGTTAGGTGCTTATCCCAAGATCCTCCAAAGTCTAAAACACACACTTAGAACATATCACAAATTACCTATATAGTACTCTTTAACATCCCATATATATATGGGAGTAAATATGTACTCAAAAAGATTTGCATTCCCATATCCTTCTATATACTCTTCCAAAAGCATGAAGTAAATAGTTAATCATGGTCTAAAACTATAGTTTTTGGAACTCCATCCTGATAGACTATATCATGATCATACATATCTCCCATATTTTCTACTGAAAAATTCTCTTGTATAGGCACAAAATGCACTAATTTGATCATTATGTTCAAAACAAGCTAAATAACATCATTATTCAGAGGATTCCTTGGTATACCCACCAGAAAATCTATGTTTAAGCCATCCCACTTCCATTCCAGAATGAGATATGGCTTTAGTAATCCTCCATGTCATTGATGATCCACCTTCACCTATTGAAAAGTGTAGCATCATGTCATGAAACCTATTATCTCCTATTTCATTCACATACACCAATAGTGCAATCATAGGTCCCAATAAATTTTGGTCACACCTGGATGTACCACCCGCTTTGAGGAATGGAATTCCCATATCAAATCATATTGAATTCTCGTATGCACAAAAACTCGATTACTGATATAGATGGTCTCATCCACATCTATTCTTCAATCTGATGGTGAATCCTCATCTTCTATTCTTTCTCTCAAGATCATGCACTCTATATCAACATACTCACTATGTCTAGTTTGTATAAAAAATATATACTCTGCTAAAATTATTATGAGGGTCATTGAATCCTAACTCTATTGAACAACAACATGAATCTCTGCTAGTATAGTCATAATTTTCCACTCAACACTAGACTCCTAAACTTCCTGAGTTTGAGTTTTTCTACTCAATATATAATCAAAACTATTTCATTTCCCAAGCATATATTCTAGTTCAAAATAAAATGACTCCATATACTCAACTGATCTCTTCCACTAGAGATTCAAGTATATCTAAGAAAAAATATTTTTCAAACTCTTATCATTTGAAAAGACAGTAAACTTTTTTCCGAAATGATAATGCTTCCAACACATCAAATCATACACCATTGTAGTCAACTATCGGTCATACATAGTGTAGTTTTATTCATGTGGACTCAACTTCCAAGACCCATACGCCATAACTTGATCTCCTCTCACTAACAAATCTCTAAGTCTAATCCTATAAGAATCACAATACATTTTATACTCCTCACCTGAATCAGGTAGCATCAAGATTGATTCTGATGTCAAAATCAAATTCAACTCCAAAAAGGACTTCTCACATGTTTCAAACCATTCAGTCTTTATCCCCTTTTTGGTCAATCCCATATGTGGTTCCACCAATCAAGAAAAGTTCTGGATTAACCTAAAATAATATCCATCTGAACCCAGAACTTATAGAATATCAAAAAAAAATTGGGTTTCCCCTAAGAAACCACTACCTGTACTTTCTATGGGTCCAAATACACACCTTCATCTAAGATAATGTGACCCAATAATTTTACCTGATTAATCCAAAACTAACAATTAGATAGTTTATCATATAGTTTATGTTTTCTTAGTGTACTTTTGATGATTTCAAGGCGTTTGTAATGATCATCATGAGTCGTATAGCACACTGAGATGTCATCCACAAATCCTACAACGAATTGATCTAGGTACGGACGAATGATTTTATTCATCATGTCCATAAATATTGTCGGTGTGTTCATCAACCTAAATGGAAATATGATGAATTCATATAGGCTATATCTGCTTTGGAAAGCATACCTCAGTATAATAGAAGTTTCGTCTCTTAGGTCATAATACCCTAATCGCAAATCATTCTTGTAAAATACACAATTTCTTCTCAAATAGTCTAATATATCATTCATACATGGGAGAGGATATTAGTTCTTCACTATCATCTAGTTAAAACTCTAATAGTTGAAAAATAAGCCCAAACTCTCATCCACCATCTTAGAAAAAATCATCAGTGAACACCTAGGAGATGTACTCAGATGGATAAATACCTTATCCTCCATCTTTTACTGCTCATTATTGGGATTTTAAAGCGCTATAATTTCCATTTTTTATGGTGTAATTGAAACTGGATCATCCCCCGACATGAGATCAATAGTGAATTCAACATCTCTCTTAGGTGGAAACCCTATGATGTCTTCATGAAACTTATCATGAAAACATTCCACTATGGGTGGAAATACAACTTTCTTCACACATCCATCATTTATCAATAGACATGAAACCTCCATTGTGAGATCTCTGAATTTCTGAATGATCGTCCCTACTCAGCCAACATAGATATCCCACTATCCTTGGTGAATGTAATGGTCACCCTTATGAGACATAAAATTAACTCTTGTCTAGTAACAATCAATGTGGGATTGGTATTCTACTTACTAGTCCATACACAAAATTAGGTCAATGCATGTCATATTAAGAATATATAGATTCCACATAAAACAATACTCTCCAACCTTGAGAGAACACCCCTTGAATAAACAAATGAATCTAGACCATAGTCCCAATGGTGTATCTATCATCATTAGCCTACTCACAAAATATTCCACCATGCTCAAACCATTAAAAAGTTTTCTAGATATAAAGGAATTATATTAACCAATATCAAATAAGTAACTCGCTAATGTAGAAGTGACAAGAATAGTACCTCTCATCATTGATGGTCCAGCCTTGCTATCCACAAGTGTATGATGAATGTTATGTAACTATCCTACCCTTCTTCCCTAGGATAAATTCAAAATCACATGAGATACACCACACTATTGGTATGGGTTCTCTTTCTCAAAATCCCCAATTCCACTGCCTCTACCATCTCATTCATTAGAAATCCAGCTTCCATAGTGATATAGTGTATAAGAACCCCTTTCGGCACTCTAGTTCTGTCTGTATCCTTAATAAGTGACCATCTTCCATAGGTTCCTATAGAACCTATGTAGATGTCTTATCTTTCTGTAGCCTCAGAACTATCTTAGTGCACTGGTATAATGTTTTTTAATTGTTATGACCTTCCACACTAGTGGAAACCACATGGGTAAGGTCTTGTGTAATTGAACCTTCCCCCTCTCTACTGTTCTTACCACTACTCTAGGATAAATTCTCATAATTATGTTTCTTTATTTTAGAATTCATACCTCCTCAACATGTAGAAGAAACCACTTTTCTTCCATTTGATTCCTCTTTTATGTTCCCCTCAAATATGAGAGCCTAATTTACCACCTATGGAAACATATTTAGCCTAAATATATTTTATTGATACTTAATTTCACACATAATACCATCCTAAAATAGCTTTTCCATAGTATTATCATCACATACCAACACTGGAACAAAGTCTTAAAAATCTATAGGCAACTAGCATAGTCCATCATGGACATCATCCTTTAATTTAACATCATGAAATCAGCTACACTCTCTTTTCTTAGTGTGTTTGGAAAAAAGTGATTCACGAACATCTCTTTAAAATTCCTTCCACTCTATAACTTAAAGTTATCTATCTTGAGTCTGGATGTCCCATAATCACTTCACTTGACCATGTAACATATGGGTAGCCATCATGAGTCTCCAAGTGGTCATGTATAGTCTAGATAGACTCAATCCAGAACTCATATCCTCATGTCCAGCCCCTATATTAAAATTTGGAGGTTGACGCAACTGAAACTCCCTCTTCAGATCAGACATGATTTTAACAACTCGCCCTATGTCTATTTCTATGAATTTCATGAATCTAGTGATTTTCTCTCTGAACTGCTCTCCTACTTCCTCAAACAGCATAATCGGTGCATCAAGTTCTACTAATAGTGGATAATATCCAACCATATCCTTGAGTTTACCTCTCAACAAGCATCATCGTGGAGGCATATATGTAAAATTACAAAACACATGTCTCGGGATTCATAACACAAATTTATCACATTTATAAAAGAGTAAAATCACAATAATTCTTTTCCAAAAACCTCACCATGGGGTCAAAACAGATGTGCTATCACTACCCTCAACCATCCTACACCAAAGTCCTTGTTTACAAGGGTAAAGACATTATCATTATCCAAATTCCATTAGACACCCATTTATTTTTACCTTTCATCAATTTACCTTATCCAATTTCATATTAGGCACTATTTTCAATTCAATTTCACAAGCAAGGAAAAAAAATAAAGTTCAACAACTTACCCAAACCGATTTTTCTATGCATTCCAAAAATGATGCATGTCATAAAAAATCATGAGAACCTATAATGAATCATGTATAAACAACTCTCGTTCCTTACCGGGCCACGAATCACAACTCAAAAAATCTCAATAATTTTCTAAAACAATAATCACATCAAATAAAAATATCATCACACATGGTGAAAAAGTATCCAACTATAACAACACACATCAATAATAGAAATCTTGCAATGGGTATGTAGGTTTTCCCCATACATGGGTTTGAAACTCCCATGCACGAGGTCATGCCCATGGTACGACTCTCCCGAACATCTTTTCTAACTTTATAAAATATGAAGATAAAAAAATAAAAGAAAAACACTTTGATACCACTTTGTAATGCCCTAGCTCGGGTACCACGCCCTGGTACCCCGATCCAGACAACCACAAGACCTCAGGTGTACCTCCCCAAACATTGGAGGCTACTGATTAGCAGTGAGGGTATAATATCATCCATGGGGATACTATAACCTATTTAATCATATTAATTCACCTACAGAAAATAATAAAACAATATTCGAATAAAATATAACCTGAAATAGAATAGTACAAGTATCACAAGATTCCAAAACTGGAAATACAGAATAAAAAATAAAGTAGAAAAGATACCATGCCAATGTATTTAACAAGTGTCTAAAATAAAAACCCAAAAATAAAGACATTGAAAAACCCCCCATGTGGGTCCTAAATTCAATCTGATTCCAACATCCATACTTCATCTCAAATCATCTATCTAATGTAGGGACTTTTCCTTTTTTTCCTTTCCAGAAAACACAAAGTCTATTTGGGTACTGATCATGCAGCCCACATAGGGTGTGAGTATAAATTAGTACGCCACCACCAATGGTGTCTAAAACAATATCAAGTCAGTAACAGTCCGTTAAGTTGTATTGATAATAAAATAAAATCAATAAATTGATCATTTTACATTTATTCAATTAATATTTATATAACCACATAACACTCGTGTTCCTGAGGACACCAAAACTCTCAATACCCTCTTCATCTCGTTCCTGAGTTTGAACTGTCCCCAAGGTAAAATATTATGTTTTAATTCCATTTTTACCATTAATCATCACAATTCATATCTAAATAAAATTCAAAAAACAAGTAAATTATCCTACCATGACTGATGTGCAGATAGGGCTATAACCTTAAGGGTCTAATTTGGGTGAGACTAAATGAAGCATAATTTCATTATATGAAATAGGGAAAGATCTCACGGTCTTTTCCCTAGACCAACTCCATGAGTGCTCACGATCCCTTGGAAATCAAAAATATAATCTATCATGTTCTTCCTCCTTGAAGGATCTTAGAGTGCTTTAGAAATCAGAAATATAATCTCGCACAGTCTTCCTCAAGAAATCCCTCACTCACACCCCAGTTAACCCATACGCTACTCCATGACAACATAATCACAACAATGTTCTATAAAACTAATAACCATTTCATAAATAATTCCTTTAATTAATTCAAAAAATAATTAATCATACCCATTTATATTAGTTAATCAAATGATTAATTAATCATATAATTTCCATTAATTAATCCAACGATTAATTAATCATACCATTTCCATTAATTAATATAAATATTAATTAATTATATAAATTTCATTAATTAATTAAATAATTAATTAATCACTCCAATTCAATTAATTAACCAAAATATTAATTAATCACATCAATCCATTTAATTAATTCAAAAATTAATTAATACAATCCAACAATCTCAATATCGCAATATTAATTAAATAATTAATTAATCCAATTTACAATTAAACATTAAATAATTAATTCAATAGGAAATTGTTTCAATTCATGGTCCAAAATTCAATAATTAATTAACAAATTAATTATTTGAATTCACAATTCGACATTTCAATAATTAGCTTAGAAATTAATTATTCACCAAATCTCGTAATTTCAATATCTTGATCCCCTAATTAATTAATTCACCAAATTAATTAATACAATTTGGAAAATCATTTTCTAAACAAGATCTATAAAATCTATAATTACATACAAGTAATTTAGATAATGATAATGGGATTTGAATAATAGACCACCTACCTCAATTCGTCAATGAACAACTTCCCAATGGAAATCCCCAAAAATTCAATGGAGTAATGGCATAGAATAAGATCTATATATATAAGATAAATCAAGATTAAACAATTAAATATATATTAAATATAGATCTAGATATACAATCCTAGATCAAGATCAACAAATCTAGTAATATATCTAACCAAAACAGATAATAACGTCTCTTAAAAAAGAGAGATGAGGAAGGATGAGGAACGGGAAAGTAATCGGGATGAGATCCTCTTATCGAGAGGGGTGCGGATCTTCGATCAAGGCTTCATACAACCAATAACACAGGTTAGGGTAGCTTGGAATCATTTTTGGAGGCTCCAAAATCATGAAAGAGGCGTTAGGATTAATACGGGTTTATTTTTTATTAAAATGGCGGTTTGGGAATTTTTAAAACTAAATTCGGGTTAATTTAATTATTATACACAATTTTCTAGGTAGGGGCCCATGGTTTCCCCAAAAAAATGAACCTAAATAATGTGCCTTTTTTATAGGGGTGAACAGTTACTTTTAAGAGTGAAAAAATTTGAAAAACCATACAACAACCTTTTAATTCCCCTCTATCCATGGTTGCACTGTTTTCTGGGATGTGGAGCATAGTTGGGGAAATTGTGTGCCTATGGTGCTCTTTTCTATTTGTTCCATTTATCTAAAGTTTTCACCCAAACACAAACCATGGTAAAACCCAAATAAAAATTACTCAACATAAAGAAAAAATAGTACCTACAAATGAGATTAATATAACTCTAAAAAAGGTCAGAATCATACAAATCATGTCATGTGACTCTTCAAATACATACCAAATAGGAGGAGAGGAATATTTGTGTCTATAAGAGAATCATGTGACATTAGCACACTACTAGTAAAATACCTATTTGGAAATCTCATGATGTAAGTATAATAATTACAAGTGAACAAAGAGTAAGTGGATGAACCAAAGAGTAATTCAGTAGATTTTAAGACTTTTGAATATAAACAAAAAGATAATGTCAAAGATGAAATATCAGGTGATGAAGAATCACCATCATATAGTGATGAATAAATGGAACACCTAGCCATATTATTAAACATTTTCTATAGGAGAAGGAATGTTTTCAAAATCATTATAGTTTTAAATAAGATAATAGAGGAAATTGAAGAAAATAATTTGAGAAACCATGATTATGAAAAAGAAATAATATGTTACAAGTGTAAGAGGAAACGACACATTAAAGTAGATTGGGATAAATTGAAATATAAGAAGAATTATGTGGAAAATGGAAAAAAAATTAATAGGATGTGAAAAATACTTGGAGTTCCTCTAATAATATCTCAAGTTATTTATACTGGAGTAGAGAACAGATAAATGATATAGCTAATATGTGTTTTATAAAAAAATACATTTGAAGTGCTAAATGTCTTTCTTTAATCTCTTATAAATGTTTATATTTCTTATCAGACTAAAAAACTAATGAAAATACTTCCAATGATAAATTATTTTAATATTTTAATATGATGGAAGATATATTAAATGAATTAAAGGATAAATGTTAAAGTTTAAAAAAGCAGCATGTTATGTCTTATCATATTAAAATTGATCTTAATATAAAAAAAGATAAGAATTCTAAATTTATTAAGGAAAATATTGAGATTAAACTGTCTAATAAAAAATTCAAGAAATGTACTAAGAGATTTAAAAATGGAATTATAATCCTAACCATGATTCTTGGTAAACAAACCACTTATAAATATTCTATTGGAATAGGATACCAACCTGGACAGAGGAATATATATAAAAATATATTTGTCCTGAACTCTAGTTATATTAGTTTAACTGATATTTCTTATTTTTTTGGACCTAATGAAGTTTTTATTTATGAAATTTTAATAACTGATTTTAGGAAATTGGTAAAAACTATAGATTCCTAAAACACTTATTAATAACATATATTCACCCAATAAGATAATGGTACTAAAATTATTTTTATTTTAAATCACTTTTGTAGGAAACCTAATTGAGGAATTTGACTAATAAATTATAGTACCTAGATAGTGGATACTCTAGATATATGAAAAAGGACTACTAAAGTTTCAAGAATATAATAAAAGTTAATGGTTGAAATTTCACTTTAGGTGACAATGATAAAGGGAAAATCATTGGGCTTGGATAAATTGGTAACTAAAGTACAATTTTAATTTCTAAGGTTCTATTTATAGATGGAATAAACAATAATTTAAAAAGATTTTAAAAATTATTTAATGATTTTTCTCTTGTAAAGATTCCAAATATTTCATGTAATGTTATTTATTCTGAACATGATTTAGTTTTTACTGCTATGTGAAATGATAACGACAATTTTATGTATCTAAATTCCCCATTTTTTGTAGAATTTTTCAAGTTTATGTGACATTAACAAATAACCTTGAATTTTTCATAGTATACTAGTCCATTGAAATATTCACTAACTTATAAATCAAAATAGGAATGTATTAGTCAAGGAAATACCCAAACAATAATTCCCAACATATAGAGTCTGTATTCCTTATCAAAAGGGAAAGCATAATAAAATCTCTTTCAAACCAAAAAAGGAGTTTCAAATTCCCAACTATTAGAGTTGGTTCTAATTGATTTTTTTGTACCTTATAGAGTGTCTATTTTAGTAGTAAAACATTATAATTAGGTTATAGTTGATGATTATTCAAGAAATACATTGGTGTTTTTCCTTGACCAAAAAACTGGTGTTATTTCCTATTTTTCTAAATGTGTTGTATCTATAGAGAATATATGTGGATTTAGAATTAAGACATTAATATGTGACCATGGAAGTTATTTTGACTCATTATTATCATAAAATTTCTATAATCACCACTTTTCTACTCCTAGTACCCCCATAGTATAATGGTGTATAAGAGATAATAATTGGAACCCTTCAATAAATTTCTTAATCCATGCTCAATGAGTATGATTTACCTATCTATTTTTGGAAGAATATATAAATACATCTTGTTTTATAATTATTAGATTTTAAATTATACCACTATTATATAATAACCCACATGAATTATTGAATGTTACAAAATGAAAGTTATATTACTTTATAGTTCATTTGTAAATACTTTATACTAAATACAAAAGGGAATTTTGAAAAAAAATCTCCCAAGAGTAATGACGGAATTTTCATTGGATATTCTATAGCTATTAAATAATATAGAGTGTTTAATTAAAAAACATTATTATAGTAGAATAAGAACATGTAATGTTTCATGAGACAAATCTACATGGTCCTAAGACCCTTTTAGAAAATCTATATGATGATCTTTCTAATCTGGACATTAATTCTACTAGACCTCCTATAAAGAAAAATCCTAGTTCTAATGAAAAACATGAACCCAGACATATATATGAGATTGAAGTTTCAAACAATTCTTTTCCTATAGATATTTGGACTAATAGATATCATCCCTTATATTCATTTTTAGGTGACCAATATAAAGGAACTTATACTAGAGCTTATATTAGAAATCATGTTGAACATGATGTTTTCTTGTCACAGATTAAACCTAATAAAATCTATGATGAAATTAATGATGAATTTTGAGTAATGGATATTTAACAAGAGTTAAACTAGTTTAAAATAAATAGTATTTGATAATTAGTTTAAAAATCCAAATACTAACTAACTATTCGCACTAAAAGGTTTTTTAGAAATAGGGTTCATGAGTTTATAATGATTTTTAGATTTAAATCTAGATTGGTTTCCCAAGTATATAGTCAAGAAGAATGTATCAACTATGAAAAAACGTTTTCAGTAGTAGCTATATTTAGAGACATCAATATGTTGCTTGCCTATATAGCGCATTAGGATTTTAAACTATATCAAATGGATGTCAATATTGAATTCATAAAATGTTAAATTATTGAGGATGTTTTTTTTTGAACAACCCCCTATATTTAAAAATCCACACCATGAAAATCATGTTTTAAGTTAATAAAATCCTAATATTGTTTAAAAAAATATCGTAGATCATAGTATGATAGGATCAACCCTTTTTTATTTTCAAATAATTTTACCAAAGTAATATTTGACCCTAATTTATTTATCAAATAAACTTAAAAAAATTGGACTTACAATTATATTTTCATTATATTATTTTTGTATCTTTGATAAATTCTTTGCTTAATTAGTTCTCAAAAATTATGCAAAGTGAATTTGAAATGAGTTTAATGGGAGAAAATAAGTTCGTTCTTGGTAAAGATATTTTAAATCATATTGAATCCTTTTCAAAAACATATTGAAAATGGGAGAACTTAAGTTCGTTCTTTGCGTAATGAGTTCTCAAAAACATATTGAATTATTTTCAAAAAAAATAATTAAAATAAAGATATTTTAAATCATTTTGGAATAGATAACATTAAATGTATTAATAATCCCAATAGTACTAGTTGTAAGATGGATCTTGATGAAACTGGGAAACCAGATGATCAAACCACTTAAAAAGGTATGATTTGAATCTTTTTATACATAACTGCTAACTGGATTGATATATTTCTTAGTTTTTTTATGTGTTCTCATTTTAAAGTAAAACCAAAAGATTTACACTTACTAGTTATGAAATGAATTTTCAAATACCTTAAGAATGCAACAAACTTAGGATTTTTTTATTTCATAGGAATAGAATTTGATTTAGTTAGTCCTTCAAATGATCATTTTTGTGGTTGTAAATTAGATAGAAAAATATATTTTGGAACATGTTTCCTTTTGGTAATGTCGTTGTTTCCTTGGTGTAGTGATAAATATAATTCCAATGAATTATACACTATTGAAGTTGAGTACATAGCTACTGAAAGTTGATGTGCACAGATTCTGTAGATGAAACATATATCACTAGACTATGGATATCAATTTTGTCATGTCCTTGTAAATTTTTATAATAAAAGTGCGATAAATATTTTTAATAATCCTATATCAAATTCTAAAACAAATAACATTAATATAATCCATCACTTTTTTAGAGATATTTTTTAGAAAAGTGATATAAATATCAAGATCATTGGTATTGAATATCATATTGTTGATATATTTACAAAAAATATGAATGTTGAAAAAAACAATTATATCATACCTTAATTGGGTATGATAAATTATTCCTAATTTTATTTTATTAAATTTTAACATTTGAATTTTTTTTTTAGCTTCTACATTCAAAACTTTTCTGGAAGTAAACATGGAGGGTTATTAAAATAGTCAATTTTTTAATCGTGAGTTTTTTTCATGTGGTAATTATACCTATAGTGAATAATTACTCATACAGTCAACATAAATACCAAGATTATTTACTCACACAATTAATTTTCATACTATGAACATTTTATTTGTTTAGTTAGTATGCTAAGTGATGTCACAGTCAGCATACCTACCATGATTTTGTTTCCACAGGTCCATAGTTAGCATACCTACTATGTCTATTTAGTTATAATTGTTTTGTAAAATATTTTGGTGGGATTTTAATTAATATTGTTAATATTTTATTATATAAATGATTAAAATAGATTTTTGAATTTTAATCTAAATTGACACACATATTTTCCCTTGGATCACCTCTATCCTTTGCAAATATTTTTAGTGAATTTCTTTCTCCTATCTCAAAGTTCTTATTCTCTCCAACCCAAACATATTTATTTTGTCTCCCATATTTGAGCCTTATGAACACAAATAGAGTTGAATATTCCATGGATGAAACACATTTTGGAATCTTCTTTTCCTTTTTAGTCACCTCCTTAGAATATGTTAATGAATTTGAAAGCCATCATGAGCATGATAGTGGATCAAAATAATTCACACCTAGTTAATCATAATGTATCTCTAGAAAATAAAATCAATGAAATGTGGTTGAGTATGATCACATACTCGGTGTGGAATGAGATTAGGGTACATGGGTGAGATTCAACATTTAATGAGAATAGTAATCCATTATATTTAAACATTATTAAACAATTTTATGTACACCTTATGTTATTTCCTAGACAGAAGAAGGATATTGTTAAATTAATGAAAATAGTGAAGTTTTAAAATTATCTTCAAGGAATTAGGAAATGTGATTGGGTGTACCTCATAAAGGAGATTTTGGAAATTTAAAATCTCATATCAAGTTAATCATCCAAGTTTTTATTTTTAGAATGATTTTGATGAACTCAATAGAAATAGAACTCATTAAACACAATTGTATATTGAGTAAATTGGAGAATGTTGGTTATTGTTTATGTATATCTAGTATCTTATTTTTACAAGGATATGATACATTAGTATCTAAAGTCATCATGATTTATTTTTCCTATTTTTGATGAATAATGATGTTCAGACAAAGTTGTACAGATAATTCATGATACATATGGTTGATTTGTGTAAGACTAAATCAAAATTAAGTTATTTAACTTACACTAATATTATATCATCCTTGTTAGAGTAAAAAGGATTTGTTTTTTAGGGGATGTGGTATTTACCTCCTTATATGGTCTCAGCCTTAAATAAAAAATTTATACGTAGACAAAGGTAAATAGGAACCCATGGAAAATGGAATGGCTAGATTACCTAAAGAGAATTTATGTAAGGTTTGATCTTATAAAGTAACCAATTAAACATATGGATATTATTGATCTAGGTATTGAACTTGATTAAATAGTTGAGTATTTAGAAGATGATGTGTTTTTTGGTTAACAGGATGACTAAGAAGATAAAACAGTGGATTTAGATAAAGAAGAAAGAGTTAATCATGATGATTTAAGGAAAACCTCTTTTTATATGACTTTTAGATCTCTTGGATCTCCCTTACTATTTCCTTAACAATAGGAAGAGATTCAATATAAGGATCTAGTTGATATATATGTTTCTAGGAGTCGTTATTGGACTAAGATAGATGACTTAGAGGACTCTACAAGTGCTGAAGTTAGTTCAGGTCGATCAACTATATTTGGTATTACTCTTAGGTATCATGTTCTAGATAAACCTACTATGGGGGAGAAGTCACATAGATATCTAGTTTTGGGATACTATTATCCAAATTAAAATAAATATGGGGGTAGTTCACATAGAAATGGTAGAACTACCATCCCTTAAGTTCATAGGGAACTAGAGGGATCTTTTATGGGTGATACAGATATATAAGATAGAATTGAGTTATCTCTTGCTAGACCTTCAGTTGAATTGACTCTCCATGATATCATTAGTCCTCCTCCAACCCAATAAAGTGAAAACCTGAGTATGGTAGTTCTCAGAATGAATATATTGAGGATAGTTCCCCATATATTCCTCATGAAGAAGTGGATTTTGTTGATAAAAGGTCTAATTGTTAAGATAGAGTTGCATCGATGGAGGATATTCATGAGTTAGATGGTAGGTAAAAGGATTATCATCCATCTACCCCTATTACATATAATTAATATTTTATTAAGGATTATTTTTTGATTAATTCAAATTAGAGATAATGGATATGTTCATGTATGTTTTTATTAATATTTAAATCTACTTACAATAAGTTATAAAATATGACATTTATGATTCTGTTACAACTGTAATCTCTCATCTTCAACCAATATTTAATTTCAGAATTAAAATGATGCATAATTTGAATGTCGATTTTAGAGATTAGGTAGGTAACCTCCAAGATGATCTATCTGATATGACGATTCAGTTAGACAAGATTTTTATGAATGTTGTGCTTTAGCATACTCTTGTGTGTCCCAAAGTTCCTCATTTTTAGTTAGTTTTTGATGAAGAAATGATATGTAAACTCATAAGATATTAGTTTATGTTTGTTTTTGTTGAATTATAATGAACCATTGAAGCTGTGTTTGATGGGTTTCAATTCTATGATGCAAACTCTTTTTCACTAGTTAGTGAATTTTTTAAATAACTTTTTCAAGATATAGAAACCATTAAGAAGGCCATTGATTGTTATCTTAGTTTAATCTTTACAAATTATGACATAAAGGGTATGTTTAGAACCCTTTCCCTAGATCTCAAGATTCCACCCCATACTCTATCATTCATGTCTCTGTTTTATAATCTCAAGGCTATCAATCTTGTTTTGCAATCATTCATAGAAAATTTATAAGATTTATTTAAATCATTAGAGAATGGTAATTGAGATTTTAGTGAGTTTACCAGATTAACGGAACCTTATCTTTATATTTAAAAAACAAATTTTCTAGCTCCTTCAGTCATTCACATGTCCCTCACTCAAACTACTACCTCCTCTACTATCAATCCATTCAGTCTATCTCCTAGAAAACACTTTTAGCAACTCGGACATTTTTTCAGATGTGTAGTCATTGGTGAACCTTACACCTCATCTTTTCCTCAAAATACCTCTTACCCAACTTCTAAATCCAAATAAAATGATCATATACTTAATTCTAATATGTGGTATGCACCAAACTTAGATTCAGATTAAGATCCTGAATAGGGAATTTTTATAATCTATTTATACTATATTTTGATGTGTTAATAGAATATCCTCTTCTATTATCATTTTCATTTTAACTTATTTCTTCTCTAATAATTTTACCCTTTATTCACTATTTCATAACCCCTAACGGGGGAGTAATGAATATTGATAAAATAAAATAAAATTGATTCATTCAGAAACATTGTAAGATTTTAAGGAATTTCTAAATAGTTAATTAAATCGTTTTCAAATATACTTTTCATTTATTCAATTCATTTCAATTTAAATGTCATGATTTTTTATCATTAAAAAGGTGGATATTTTTAGTTTATACAAGAAAATCCTTATTTTAATGATCCAAAATCAGGTTTATAATGTTATTAGTGAATTTAATGTTTTCTTTAAGGTAAATGCTTTTCTAGAAAAAACATATAAAAATGGATAAGTCTGGAGTATACCAAGAAAACCTATCACATGTGTAATGTGGTTGTTGTGTAAATATTTTGAAGATATTGTATAGGTCAAGTGATAGTTCCCCCTTAACATATGTTGTACTCCAACTAACCACATGAATAAAACACATATCGTGTTTCAGATAATAAAATTTTATCAATGTAATAAACCTATCGTGCATTCAATATCACCATAAAACATGTACAATCAGGCTATCATGCTATAGTTACTGTATGAAGAGATATAACCACCCTGAATAAAAAAGGACTATTCATGTGAAGAAATGAAGCTATTGTTTGAATCAGTGAAGTTACCATGTGAAGGAAACTACCTACCACATAAAGAAATCAAGTTATTGTTCCAAGGTAAGAAATATTCTCATTAATATACTAAATGTGGACATAATTATTTTGGTCATATGAGGAAACTACCTATATCATGAAGTCATGATACTATAGAAGGACAAAATGAACTAATTTCCTACAGTAATGAACTGTCCATGACAACTTTCCATGACAACTGACCATGCCAACTGACTATGTCATATTTTCGTGGGCTCAACTAATCATAGTTTAAGTGAAGACATATTTTAATTTCTATCTTAGTAGTGCAGCATTTAAAATCTAAAAAGATTGTTTTTTAGAATTGATTGAAGCATTGATGCATTTATGGTTGTCTTAATTATTATCGAAATGCTTCTTTTGGATGAATATATTTTTAAGAAGAAGATATGATCATGTAAAGTAGAGTGTGATGCTACGAACAAATGATCTTACATATAGAATAACAAAGGATTATATACATGAATCTATTCTACAAAGAAGACTCTATTAAACTATTTTTCTTTGTTATTACTATAAAACTATCCATCCTCCTTCCAAAATAAAAAATAAATTGACATAGGAAAACTGAATCTATTCGAACTGAGTTGTATAACATTTTCTTCTCTTTTATATATTCCTCTTTCTATTTGTTCTTATCATTTGAGAAAAAAAATATTTTTCTATTTATTTTTAAAAACATAGTCTCCTACATTAAACTAGAAAATACCTTCAACTCTCATAAATCATTTTATTTGTTTTCCCACGAACAACTATAGAAGAGACCCTATGTGACTGGGTATCTTATTTTATCTAATAAATAACAATAGAAGAGGCTATGTTCCTGAATAAAATTGTGTATATTTTTTCCTAAAAATGTATTATATTTTAATGGTCATATAGTTGTTATAAGATCATCTTATGCTTGAATATTCATTTCTTGAAATACTATTTTTTTCCTGCTTGTGAGTTTAATTTCTAAATTTAATTTTGAAAATTTTAAGTGCTCAATTTTTAAAAATTTATTATATATTTTTTATTATCATAATTTTCATTATTTAATAATGCCAACTTAATTTTTTACTATAAAAAATAGTAAAAATCATAAAAATTAATTATCATGGTTAAGGTAATAATAGTTTTACCATGGGTTAAATTAAAAATAAAATGGTTAAAATGGACTAAATAATAAATAATATCTATTTTATGGTCATATATTGTCCCTATATTTTCTATAAATCTAAAATGGTCCATTTTTTATCCTTTTTAATGTGAAAATTGCGGGTGTATTTCTTTATTTTCAAAAAATCCAATTGTGTCCTCTCTCCCTCTTATCAAAGGCAACCCCCCCCCCTCCTTCTATCCTTTCCACACTTCCAAAACAAATTAGTTCAGCCAATAAATTCCCAAATCAATTTATTAATCGCTTACCCTCAACCTAAAATACATTTTCATCATAAATAAAGTCACGTAAAGATTTAGGTATAATCCTGAAGAGGTAGTCAGAAAAGGTGGTAACGTTCTTAATCAAGCATTTTATTTTATTTCTTCTTCCACCTCTTAAAATATTATTAAAACTAGATGATATAATAACCTCTTAATATTATTTATATTGATATTTTTTTATGTTATGTTTATGAACAACAGCCATCTCCTCTTCCCTCAAATAGGAAATGAAACTGTTGATCATGTGTACGGTTGACTGCCGCCACATGAACCAATGTAAATCATTTTCCATCACTACTTTAAAAAGATGTATATAATTATGTACTTAATTGTTTTATATGATATTTATTATATAATTATAATTCTTGAAACATAATTTCACATATAATTTCTTAGTTTCCATCCCTTATGGAATACATTAAGGTCTCTTGTGTGTACGCGGACTACCGACTCACGATGCGATGTGATTAATTTTTCACTTAAACTTTAAATGGTTGGTAATAAGGATTAATTTGAAGTATATATATTATATTCATGAAATATTAATGCTTATATAAACTAAATATAGAATATATATTTTTGAATTACCATCCATTTAATAAATTATAATGTCGTTAACATTTATGATAGACTACCGCCACGTGAAGTGATGTGAATCATTTTTTATTCCTTGCATTTATGGGGTAAAACATCCCTTACTATTATTTCTCAAATTACATCATTATTAAATTTAATTTCATTAGGATATGAGGCAATATTTTTCAACCAATTTATTTTATATGGGTAATTATTATATTATTCATTATAATTAATTTCCTTTATGTGGAACACATAGATCATGAACGTGTTAGGATTGGTGTCCCCGTATATTGCTCCAATTCATTGGGTAATGTTTTAATCACATGAAACATCATATATGGAATTAGGTAGAAAAACTAATCTGTTATGGGACTTTTTCCAGCATGTGATATTATCTAGACAGTTAGCCTTGACTCGTGTTTATTTTATATTTTGTGTTTCTACCACATTTTTTTATGTCACGATCTAATGATACCATTTTCTTTATGATACTCCTCTATGTGATTACTCGTGAGAATTATATATTATGATGTCAAGTTATTACATTGACTTACATGTTTTTCTTCCTTTTAATGTTTATTTTATTACCAATCTTTTTAGCTCACCCCTTTCTTTTATGTATTCCCAGGGTTAGAAAATGTTGTTTTAAGAGAAATAAAGTATTTAGGATCACATTGTTGAGAATAAAATGAATATTTTTTATTTTAGCCTCATTTTGATGAATTACGAATGAATTATTCCAATGGAAAAAAGGCCTCAAAATCATTGGGGTTGTAATTAATAGTTTTTTATTTAAAAATTCAAGTAATAATATGTGTCAAAGGATTAGGTCACTATACTCGGTGTCAAAGAAATGTTTATATTAATCAATGTAACTTGGATGAGAAAACATAGTTATAACCCTATAGATAAGTCTAAGGATAAGAATAAGTATAGAAAAATATCCCATAATCTTGGTAAAGTATATAGAGTGTGGTTTCTAAGAAATTACATCCTTATCAAGATACTACATGTCGATGTGGTTCTCGAATATATGCACCTAGGGGTAAAAAATCTGAAAAAGGAACATCATGCTTAAATTAGGTGTTACTTGGTATGTCACAATGGGTCATACTATGCATCAGGTTTGACACTCCCATGGTATATTTTTTGAAATTTAACAAACTCTTTATAAACCATTATGAAGGACTTGAAAAAATTGTTAGCTTAGAAAATATAACTAGAACCATTACCATGGATAACCTTGATTGAATCATAGAGACTCTTAATTCAAGATATAAATATAATTTATAATTTATTCCCTTATATTTATTTAATTTTACATTTTTTATTTTTAGTAGTTAATGCATTCTCATATTGTTTTTCATCTTTAAGTTAATGTTGGTAAATTAGAGAAAGTATTCGAACAACCAATGTGATGGGAAATGTAATTTTTTCCTTAATTAGATCTCGCAACTAATGTGAATGGTAATTAGACATATTGTTCTCATTCCAAATGAACTATCTTGAATTAAGGTTTACAATATGGATGTAGTTTAATTTCCAAACAAACCAAAGTAGTGAATAATAGAGTCTCATGAATGTTCAAGTGATAAAGATTAAAAAGAAAATAATATTAAATTTCATACACACCAAAAATTTGGGAAGAGAAAATAGGTAAAATGCCTTAAAGGAACTGGAATATAATATATTTGTATAAAATGATATTATACCCAATGAAAAATGATTATTATTGTTAACAAGACATAGAGAGATAATGTTCAACCTAAGGAATCACTAGCAATTTAATCTCATAGATGTGGGGAACCTTTTTATCATATGAGTCAATGCCCTAATCCAAGAATTGATTCCTAAATTTATATGTTATGAAAATCATTAAAGTGGAATGATTTACTTTTTTAGGTATTTTAATTCAAGAATCATGTTGTTAAAATATTTTTATTAATGGTATTATTTTCATAGGAATAATGAAACTTCTATGGATTATTTTGAAGTAGTTTTCTTTAAGGATTTTCTATAATATATTGAATGGGACTAATGATATAAAAATGTGATTTAATAGTAAGGTGATATTTTATAGTAAACACATTAATTGGGAAAATATAATTTCTGATATATGTATGATGTCGAGGTAATTATTATGAATTTTTTTATTTTTTTGAAAAGGATAAGTTGGATAAAAAATTGTAGAGGTTAAAAAGGTTATTTGATTATTAATGTTAGTTTCTTATGATGTTCATAATATTATTTGGAAAATTATAGGATCAATGTGAATATGACTATTAATCATATTTTTCCATAGTTTTAGAAAAAGGAAAACATGTATGCGGGGAGAAAACACATCATATCTGGCAAGGTTGTGGGTCTTGATCCCATAACCGAAGGGCAATAAACGTGAATTTCCTACCACTGAAATATATGATATATTGGTTGGTTTGAATTTATTTGTACTTAAACTATTTGGTGGATAAGTATTATGTTTAATTTAAAAAACAGGTTTAAGGATCAAGTATTTTGGAGTTTTTAGGATTTTTTGGTCATTAATGGTATTTTTAGAAATGTTTCATCATATGAATTCATATGTAACCCTTGGTCTAATAGTTCATTTGAAGTGAATGATTATTTGGGAATAAAATGAATAAATCCTGAATTTTGAGGTTATTTTGGATGTATATTTATTTATTTATGTAATGATTTAAGCTAAACATTGGATTTGGACCTTAATATGAAGGTGTTTTATTTATAGAAATTATATTTCCTTATTCTAACCATTTTGGGTTTTTTTTTAATTAATAAATACAATAGAAATATCTTCATATCATTTTTTTTAAACATTTGATCCCTTAAAAGTTAATTTAATGATTCAGACATGAAAAATTTATCTCTATTGCTCATTGTTTGGAGAAAAAGGTGAGAGCATGGAGGAAAATGATTAAAGGATGAAATTATACTCATCAAGTAAGTATATTTCCTTATTTTATTCATCAATATTATAAAATAATTACTCACCTAAAGTAAAAGGATCATGAAACAAAAAACATCCTATTAGCACCATTTTTTATGAAATCTATAGTTTTTTTACACCACTTGTGTTTATGGTTTTGTGGTTGTTTGATTCCCATGATCATTCACTTTCTTATGATCAATGATAAATATCACTATCTATACTTAATTATGAATTTCCTCCATTTATGTATCTACACATTCCACAATGTGAACTCCTAATTATGTGGTGAACTTATTATTTCTCTTTCCCTCTTTTTAAGAGAATGTTTTATTTACCCTTTTTATGATGTGGCTTTTTCTGAAAAAGGAATTAAAAAATTTCAATCATTAGGTTACTGAGTAAAATTTCAAACTGAAAAAACTCAATTTATTTAATGGGGTTATAATTTAACACCCCAAGATTTAAAAAAACATTTTGTTCGATAACATATGTGAAAAGAAACACTGAACCTAAATAAACCATGAAATATTATTATTTAAATAATATCATTTTAACATTTCCCTTAAATTATAGGGTAAGAACTTGATTAAATAATTTAAGAAATTTATATAAATCTCCAACCAAATATAAATGTATTTATAAATTCTTATTAACTAATATCTCAATTTTAATCAAATCTATATTATTCATAAAAAAAATTCTTTTGGAATGATTTTTGTTGTTTTTTGTAGGAAAATAATATAAGTACTTTTTTCCAATTTTATAATGTTTATTAGATAAATAAATCCTAATTTTTGAAATAAGTGTATCAAAATTTTCTTAGGTTTAATTTTTTTGGATTTTCTTTTGGAAAATATACACTTTTCAATGAATAGTGAAAATACTAATTTTTTGTAACACTAATAATTTTTTAGTAAATTATGTAATTTATAAGTTATATTAATCATGTAATTTGATTTAAAATTAAAATAATTATCAATTAGTTTATTTTCATCCAATTCATTACATTTTAATCATCTTTAAATTGTATTTTATTACATATAACTTCCAGTTATTATTTTCAGGTATTCTTAAACCCCTCTTCTAACATAATTTGGTTTGGTTTCATTTAGGGGTGCTTCGAGTTGAATTTTGAAAATTTTGAAGGGATTTTGTGTTGTACATGGTCGGAGCATGGTTTTCCCAAATTGTGTACCCCACTAGGGAAAACTATAGAAACCCAAAGAGTGTGGCCCTGCCCAACAAACCATGTGCATAGATTTTAATTAATTAGAATTTTTTTTAAAAATAGATGGACCCCCTTTTTATTCCTCACTATAGTCAAACTCACCCTAGTATGAAATACTATGTATTTAGGGCTACAAAGAAGCATTTATGTCTCCTCTAAACTTAATTCATGAAAGATGAAATCATGGAGATTTTCATTTGATCCTTTCCGGTAAGATATATCTTCTTATTCTCTATCTCACACTACCTCTTATCTCCTCCCTAGGGTTTTATAGATCTCTGTGTTGTTAGAGGATCTAATCCCCACTTCCTCGTATCTTAAATATCGGATTTATTATCATATATTTTTTATCGACATTCTTCATTGGATTTTTCCAATTAACGATTTTTGTTTCAAGATCCTGTGATCCTGAGGTAGCTGGTTCCTTTTATGATGGCCAATTTTATTAACCCAAAATTGATTGATTAAAATTCTATATTTTTATTTAAATTAAATTGATTTCAATTGGTTTATTAAAACCCAAATTCCAATGAATTAGGGATTTCAGCTTTATTATCCATAAAAATAGGGTGTGGTTGTAAAATCGATGAAAATTTGTGATATTTAAATTTTTGAATTTCAATTTTGAAATTGATTTGTTAAAATTGATTTCAATGTTTTATTTGAGAAGAATGTCTTAAATTGGTTTTAATAAAAACCCATTGTTTTTTTTTCTTGAAAAAATGTTTTATTTGATTAAAAACCCACGTATTGATTTTTAAATGGAAATTGGCATGCTGAAGTGGTAAATGGGTTTCATTTTATTTTGAACAGTTTTGATATAAATTGCGCATTATTGATTGTTATTATAAAACATTCAAGCCTAGGTAGTTAGTGAGTTATTTAGGTTAAACACACTACATTGGAATTATCATAGAAACATATTGACACTTTAAAATTATAATAAAAACAATATTAGAACATATTATTACCCTGTGTGATGGAAATGATACCTCTTTGTCCAGTGTCATGGGACATGTGTAATGATTCTTATAATCATTGTATGAGTGTGTGAGGATCCCATAACCAATAATTATCTTACCTCTATGTAGATGATCATGTTACTCATTTTTTTATATTTTATATATATTATATTGTTTGGAAATTATTTTAAATATACCTTATGAATTTATATAAACTATTTTTTATATATTTTTTATTAATATATTTTTTAAAGTATTTTCATCATTTGAAATATAAATTAGGATTTTTTAAAATATTATTCTGAAATTCCATGTCGGTCTATTTAAAATTAAAATAATTATTTTGGTTTACTAAATGTGGAAAGTTATTATGGAATCCATGGTGAAACTATACTATGATTTTATCTCACACCATAAATTTTCCTTTGGGTTTTCGTATATTATCTCCTTCCATGTTCAAGAAAGGGAAAGGTTCCACGTGAAGGTGGTTCTAGTTTTTGATCCTTGGGATTGGAGTGTTGTGTCCACTTGGACTTGGGTTGTTTATCCTATTTTATGGTACTTTTTTGTTTCACTTTGGGCTATTTATTCCTATTTTAATTCTTTTATAGTTATCCCTATGGAGCTTTTCTTGTATGAATACAAACATATTTATCTAGATTCTATTTTTTATTGTTAAAAAATCATTCCCAATTTCATATTGTTTGATTCTAGGTACTAGTAACAAACCCATGGAGATTGGGAATGAAATTAAGGCTATGTCAAGACCATCCTAGTTATCTGGGTACGAGGGTATCTAGGATGGTTTGTGAAAAGGTTGTATTGAAGGTGTTGGTTAATCATTATTCATTGATGTCAGTATTCAGTTGTGTAATTTTATTAAGACTTATGTGGTATTTGAAATTGAGTGTCTGGATAGATCTCAAGGAAATGAGCCTTAAGTCACTAGGGGTGTTTTAGGAAAGACATCTTGGGTATTAGTTCTAGTATTTTCCCTACTTTTCATTTGGATAGGATGAAATCCAAATATTTTTTCTAATCTACTAGGATTTAATTCCTGTATTTCTCTATTTGTGTATTAATATAATGTATTCAATGTTGTTTTCTGATGTTGTGTAGAATCATGACTATGAGAAGACATAAAAATAGGTTCTTTAAGGAAGTTATTGATGAACTGTAGTTAGTAAATCCTACAGTGGACCCAATTATAGTTGAGGTGATTGCGCATACATTCCAATCTCTTGAAAAAACGCCGCCACTTGTTTTTATTTAGGCTCTAGCTATGGAATCTCAAGGGGATTTTCTAAGAAATCATGCTCATAAATTCCATCTTTACAAGACTTTGGTGTTCCAAGGATACAATGATCCTCATGAGTTTGATGATTGGTTGAGCCTGATTGATAAATTGTTTGAGTTCGTAGAGACACCTAATGAAATCAATCTAAAGTGTGCCACCTTTGTGCTGGAGGGACCGAGAAGAAGATGGCAAGACATTATGGTGATAGTGAATAATCATGAGGTATTATAGTGTAAATTCATTAAATATATTTTCACCAACTAGTTCAATATAGATTCGATGGTATTGACTAAGGCTATTGAGTTTCTCAAACTTGAGAAGGATGATAATAACATGACTGAGTATGAAAACTATATTGTTGAGACTGTGCAGCTTTCACCCAATATAGTATCGAATGAGAAGATAGAAACATTATGGTTCAAGTTGGGACTCGGATATGATATTTGATCATAGGTATTCTTGTTGAATATACCTTTCTATGTCGATGTACTATATAGATATTTGATGGTTGAAATGGACCTAGTAGGAAATTCAGGGTTTTCCAAACTTTATTTTTCTCCTAGTGGTAGTGTTTTTCCTCTAGAGAGAAGTGGAAGAGTGATGATTCTCATGGCTATTCATAGATATAGGGTTTTTCTAGATCTCCTGTAGTGATTCTAAGAAGCCCTTTGATTTTCTACCAGTGTGGTAAACTATGGCACTCAAAGAGGGTTTTCACTGAGGCACCCTAATATGTGGTACTCATGGATACTCAAGTCACTTATATATATTATTCCATATCTATTACACTTTGTATAGTAGAACAGGGTCCTCAAATCCATGTAAAACTATGGTGTAATCATATTCTGTAAGATCAAAGTAGTTCTAACCAAGAGAATCTAAAATGGTGCTTCTTCACATAGTGTAAGAGCCTCCAGAGTAAGGGGATATGGATCCAATGACTGTGAGAGGTAAAATCACTATAGCTTGATCATTAGTAACTACATTATTTGATATTAGTGTGTCTCGTTAGTTTATTTCAAACTATATTATTAATCTACTAACCATTCCAATTGATATTTTATATTATGTGATGGATTTTACTACGCCCCTCAAAAAGAAGAGTGAAAAGGGTCTATGTAGTCCCCATTATTATTTCTCTATATCATATGTTGAGTTTTCTTAGTATTTTTTGGTTCTAGACATGAAGCTTCTTAACATGATTTTTGGGATGGATTGTCTCATTGTTAAAAAATTCTTGAATTGATTATTATCTTCGACGAGCCTCGTGTACTAACCCCGGTAGAGTATGTCACATCATTCAAAGAGAATGAGACCTAAGTTTGTGTAGATCTATACATTCTTATCCATAATTTGGGAAATTAAAATCAATTTTTTTTTCTTTTGATTTAGAGATGGAATCTTTGAGTGGTGATCTCCCTCCAAATTTCATCGAGTTTCCAGACATTTTTCATTCTAACTTGTTTGGTTTTCCATCGGTAATGGAGGTAGAGTTTTCTATCGATTTGGTACCTGGTACTGAACTAGTATCTATCTCCTCTTACCACAAGGCACTAGATAAAATGAAAAAGTTAAAGGCTCAGTTGGATAGTCTTCTGGATATAGAATTTATATTCTTGAGTGTGTCACCTTGGCAGTGATTATTCTCTTTGTGAAGAAATATTATGGGTCACTTCACCTTTGTGTGGATTACTGAAAACTCAATAGAGTAATGGTAAAGAACAAGTATCTGTTTCCAAGGATTGATCATCTCTTTGACTAGTTGAATGGGGTGAAGTTTTTCTCCAACATTGATCTTCATTCTAGTTACCATCAATTGAGAATAAAAGAATATGACCTTCATAAAACTGCCTTTCCGCGAAGGTATGGTGATGTGGCCTTAAAATAATTTGATTTACCAAATTTTTATATTAATTTCTTAATCATTAATTAATATATTTTTCACATTTACAAATTAATTGCACTTTAATAATTTCAGTGTTAAATTTATTATTTAATCAATTTTTATAATTAATATTTGGTTTTATGTTTTTTAATCATTAATTTTTTATTTTGTTATTTTTCCTTATAACTTTTAAGTCTTTATTCTGGTGTCATAATAAATTCTAGATTTTCTTTTTCTATTAATTAATCTATTAAGCATTTTATTTACATTTAATTACCTTAGTATTTATTTTAACATTTAATATATTAATTTTCATTAATTAAATAAATTAACTTTATTAATTATTTCAGTATAATTACTTTAAAATGACTTGATTTCATTTAATAATTTATATCCTATAAATTTAATATATTAAGTATTTTTATAATTAGTACTTTAATTATTTTGTTTAATAACTTAGTAAGTTTTAAATTTAAGTTACGTGTTTATTTATTTATTTGTTAAATTAATTTACTAGTTGACTATTTTAATTTTTTATTAATTCTTGTTTTTAATTAATTAATTTGTTTTTATTATAATTATTTGTTATTTTTTATGTTTATAATATCATTTTATTTGTTATTAGATAATTTATATTTTTCTAAAAATGATTCCATTGTTGTAATACCACCACTGTTCTAATAGTGACTTGAGTCCCCCTTCATAACCACCTATTGACGGATTTTATTGGTGTATAATAGTTTTTTTATTAAAATGGGTCTAGGGTAGGCATAATTAGGGAAATGGGTCAAAGCGCCACTTGAAGTGGTGTTTGACCAATGTTGGGAGCATAGTGCCACTTCAAGTGGCATTGATAGTGTATATTACACACGATCAGGGCCACTTGAAGTGGCGCTGATCCCTTTGGGGTTAGCCTCCTAGTGCCACTTCAAGTGGCGTCGAGGCATCAACAAGCCTATAAAATCGGCTTACCCCACCCCCAACTTCCCATCCCCACTTCACATACCCTTCCTTCCTCACACACACTCTCTCTCTACTTCACTTACTCTGCTCGTATAGCCACCTCTCCGCAAATATGAGGTAGTCCTTGATTTAAATTTATTTAATATTTTGATTTATTTAAATATTTTTTTAATTCATATAATTAGTTTATAATTATTGTATTATATTTTCAAATAGTACTTGTTTTCTAAATATATAGTTATGTAATTATTTATTTATAAGTAGGTAATTAGTTAATGATAAGTAAGTAATTAATTAGATACAAAAAGGTAATTAATGAATTATTAGAAGGTAATTAATTAATTATAATGAGGTAATTAATTAATTATAAGTAGGTAATTAATTAATTATAAGCAATTAATTAATTATCATTAAGCAATTAATTAATTATCGTTAAGCAATTAATTAATTATCGTTAGACACTTAATTAATTATCGTTAGGCACATAATTTATTATCATTAGACAACTAATTAAATATGATTCGGAAACTAATTAAATGTGATTATGCAACTAATTAATTGTGATTAGGAACTTAATTAACTGTGATTAGGCACTTCATTAAGTGTTATTAGGAACTTAATTAAGTGTGATTAGGCACTTAATTAACTGTGATTATTCACTTAATTAACTGTGATTAGGCACATAATTAAATGTGATTAGGGACTTAATTAAATGTGATTAGGCACTTAATTAACTATGATTAGGAACATAATTAAATGTGATTAGACACTTAATTAAATGTGATTAGGCACTTAAATAAATGTGATTAGGAACTTAATTGATTGTATTTAGGCAACTAATTAATTGTGATTATGAAACTAAATAATTATGATTAGGCACTTAATTAAATGTGATTTAGAACTTAATTAAATGTGATTAGGCACTTAATTAAATGTGATTAGGTAATTAATTAAATGTGACTGAGGAATTAATTAAATATGATTAAGGAATTTATTAAATATGATTAGGCAATTACTTAAATTAAATGTGATTAGGCAATTAATTAAATGTGATTAGGGAATTAATTAATTCTAATTAGGGAATTAATTAATTATAATTAGGGAATTACTTAATTCTAATTAGTAAATTACTTAAATCTAATTATCGTTAAAAAATTAATTAATTATCATTAAGCAGTTAATTAATTATCGAATAAATTAATTAATTATTGTTAGGAACATAATTAATTATTGTTAGGAACTTAATTAATTATCATTAGGAAACTAATTAAGTTTGATTAAGAATCATATTAAATATGATTATAAAACTAATTAAATGTCATTAGGCACTTAATTAAGTGTGATTATGCATTTAATTAATTGTGATTAGGCACTTAATTAATTGTGATCAGGCACTAAATTAACTATGATTAATCACTTAATTAACTATGATTAGGCACTTAATTACATGTGATTAGGAACTTAATTAAATATGATTATGCACTTAATTAACTGTGATTAGGCACTTAAATCTAATTAGGCAATTACTTAAATCTAACTAGGCAATTACTTATAATTACTTAAATCTGACTAGGTAATTAATTAAATATAACGTGGTAATTAATTAAATCTAACTAGGTAATTAATTAGTGAAGTAGTTATATTAATTAGTGAAGTAGTTATATTAATTAGTGAAGCAGTTATATTAATTAGAGAAGTAGTTGAATTAATTAGTGAAGTAGTTATATATTTCTTCTAGAATATACCTTTTCATTATATTCTAGGTATGATAATGAATTTAGTTTTCCATCTACCTTGACCTCATTTTGTAATTGAAGTTATGAACTTGAATTTAGTAGTTGAATATATTTTTTGCATATTAAGTGTTAGAGTTGTCCTGAAATGAATTCTCTCTTGAGTAAAGTATCTCCAGGTGGAGGGGCTTTGGGTCGGACCAAATACTTTCCTGGAGGCTTGCCTTGTCTAGGAAAGTGAATGGGGTTGGCTATCTGTCGCTCCGGGCTTACTCATGTGGGGTTTTTCAATTTCATATAACATTATGCTTTTACATGACTTGTTTCTGTACCTCATGAATATAATTCATGTGGATATTTATGAATATGTTTGACTTATATTTTGGGTAAGTAACACAAACTTGTGGGTTATGTAAAGAGTTACACATAAATATGGTTTGAACATATTGATTTGGTGGAGGGATTATGATTATTACCTGAATTACTAGAAGCATTCATACATAATTTGATTATCTAATCAGATTTAATTTATAAAAATGGTTTATTTTAGATAAAAAAGATGCCTGCCTATATTTATTAAAATTGTCAAATAGTGGATACCAAACAAGGATGTAGTTATAGTATACATCCAGAAGGTGTTGTAATGATTGGAGTATGTACTACTTTGGAAGTTGTGCAATGTGAAATTCATCAAAAGTTAAAACCTATGAAGAATCAAGTGATAGAGTCCATCACATTCAGAAATCTTCAGTATATAGATAGATTTTGGCATGTGGCCTATTCGTTAAATGATGATGAAGATTTGGAATATGTACTTTCATTGGTTAAGTATCTACATGAGAATCAAATGATGGAGTTGTATGTCTCTATAGCTACAATGGAGGTTCAATCGACATTGGAATTTGGACCATATAAATGTCATGATATTGTGTCATATGCTCCTACACATCAAGAATTTCCATCAGCATTGGTAGTTGTTCTATAATTTCCCTCAGCCACAGTTTCAATGGATAGTTCTCCACATAGATTAGATGCATTGGTTGATGATTTTGAGGATGATGACAATTTCGAAGAAGAAGATGAAGAGGAAGTTGAATATGAAGAAGTGCATGTGGAAGAACAGTATGTGCCCACTCATGTGAGGTTCAACCAACCATTGAACCATCCTCTACTATTGGCTTCATGGTCTAATGAAGGTATGAATCACTTACCATAATTTGATTGGTCAGTTATTACTCCCAATTCAAAATTACCAGGAATCCTTGGTGGCACAAATCGAGTGTCAAATGACAGTGTTTTGTATATTGTCAGAGAGTTTGATAGAAAAGAAGCAATGAAAAATGTGATAAAATAATATCACATTGAAAGACATCACTATTATGTTGTAGAAGAGTCAAATAATCCATACTACTTGATTTGTTATGACAAATATGAATCGAACTGTCAAATGCGTCTGCAAGCTAGAATTGATAACACTTTTCATAGATGGAAAATCACTAGATTTACTCCGCAAACCTATGTGAACCCAAGTTTGTCATAGGAACACTCTTCATTAGATAATGAGTTTTTTTCAACTATTTTTTTTGAAATGATTAGAGAATGTCAAGACGTTCATGTGGTTCTGGTGATGGAGAAAATCAAACAACTTTTTGGGTATCAAATCTCTTATTGGAAGGCATGGTTGGTATGACAAAAGGCTATTGTAATAGTGAATGATGATTGGAACAACTATTATCAAGTTTTACCACAACTTTTGGAGCTTTTACACCACAATAATCATGTGTTCTATTAGGTACACACTGATGAATATGTTAACCAAAACAACCAAGATGATCATTCGATGATTATCTTTGATAGATTATTTTGGAAATTTTTACCATGTGTGACTGCTTTTAGACATTGCATGCAGTTTATACAGATTGATGGCACATTTATGTATGGAAAGTATACAGGAACATTATTTATTTTCACCACACAAGATGGAAATTCTTCCCCTCTACCTTTGGCATTTGTAATTGTGGAGAAATAGAACCTCTCATCATGGAGCTGGTTTTTAGCATGTCTCTGAGATTTCGTTACGGATGCGGAAGGGATTTGTCTTATTTCAAATCAACACTGTGAAATTAAGGAGGAGGTACAGTCTAAGGATCTTTCGTGGATACAACCCTATTCCCGTCATCGATACTGTATTCGACACATTTCTAGTAATTTGTGAAAGAACTTCAAAAATGAGTCAATGAAGAAGGGAGTCTTAAAAATTTGTATGAAAATCATTTTGTGTTTTAAATTTTTTTTATCATAGTAATTTTCATATCTATTCAAATGAGTTCTTGTTTGATAGCATATGAGTCTCAACAACAATGGATGGAGGAGCGTCTTCAAGATATTCACAGAGTAAATCTGAAAGTGTATGATTATATGATGTTAATTCCAAAGCAGAAATAGTTGTTGGAATATGATGATGGGATGAGATATGGTCATATGATGACCAACATTATAGAATGTATAAATGGAGTTTTCAAGGGAGTCTGAAAATTACCTATCATAGGTAAATATGAATATTTGATTATATGTTACTCAGAAGAGATATTACTATAATATAATGGTAGTCTAATGTTGTAAATCTAAATTATAGGTTTGGAACAAGAGACCTTCTATCATAGTGTAAATTACTTTCTACAATGAGAAAAGCAGGCTGAAGAGGGCTTGAATAGAGGGATGCAACTTACAGTGAAACAGAATGTAATCGTCTTGAGAAATGATTTGAGGTCGCTGAGCTCAGTAATGCTGTGGCTTATATAAATGGTCGTGTGAGAGTTGTTTTTTTGGAGAATCATTACAGTGAAGGTGGAAACTTTCAGGAACTAAGATATCCTTGTGGCCATGTGATTGCCGCATGTGCATACATACACATATCTTGGGAGCAGTTCATGGATCTAGCTTATCGGCTCGAGAGCATAAAATCCTACCACAGTAATCTGTGGATGCCAATCAAGGAATATCATAATTTTTGGTTATCGGATGGCGCACCCATGATTCTACCGAACAACACTAGACTTCGACCTAAAGGGAGTCCAAAGTCTACTCATATTCGGAATGAGATGGATTGTCCTAGTGAACAGCCAACTAGATGAAGGTGGAACATATGCCTCCATGAAGTTCATACGAATACATGTTAACCTAGAAACATAGGGAATTCATCTAATGGTTGAAATGAATCATGTACTCTATCATTTGTTGTAAAATTTTGTACATGTAATCATTTTTATCATCATGACCATTTATAATCATATTTGTCTTATTGGTATACTGGGTAACTTTTAGAAAATGTAATTATATATTATAAACATTTCAATCATTGGTTAATATAATTACATAAATACAAATTATTATATACATTAAAAAACAATCCAAACTGTCAATGTTACCAAGATTTCAATTGGCATTATTTGTGGAACGTTCAACACTGCATGAGTAGCTTTAAACAAACAACACCAACTCAAAAACAGGAATCTACCTGTTTTGAGTTAGTGTTGTTTGTTTAAATCTAATCATTCAGTTCTAACCATTTAAACGTTCACATTAAAAAAACCATTCGAACTATGAAATGAAAATGTTATCAAACTTTTATAATGAAAGATGAACTTTTAATTGCCACAAAACAAAAACGAAGAAACTCTGAACGTCTTCACCCCAACACCCCAACACGGGAGACAACATAAGTTACAAAATGTGTTTATGCTTCTATCATCCATTATATGATAAATTTCATACCTTACATGATAAATTTCATATCTTACATGAAATTAATGTTTTAGTGTTTGTAAATTCAGATGGAGTAGGCACTATTATATGCCCAGGAGACGCATGTATTTAAGGTTATGGGCGTAGCAGAATCTCGTGGGTGGATGTGCCCACTTGGATTTTTTTCATTAGAAATGATCAATCCAGGATCAATATGACGATAAATGAAAGTCTCCATGGATGAAATCACAGATATAGACAAAGAAGAAGGATGGTCCCTGAACCACAAATGAGGACCGCCACAGGTTGATTATAATGAATTTAATTAATTGACAAGAAGTTCTTTTTGGGTGTTCTTTCTTCATTGATATTCTCAATCAAGTTCCGATGTGATTTTTCATTGCGTCACAAAAGCCAAGTGTAGACTTCCTCTAGCGGTTATCCACACATGCACCACATATCTCTGGACGTCGCCAAAGTATTCTCCGGTTGCTAGCATGGAGAAACCTTTGCTTATGTTGTCTACCTTATATTGTCTTGATCTGATGGATGAGGATCTCTCTCGATCTTGAGAGCGTTCTTGGAGGAAGGAGTTCTCTCATCCTTGAGATAATTCTACAGAATTTTTGTGAACAATGATTGGGAAAAAGTGTTGGGGTTGTGAGGATATTTATAATTGTGTTTGAGGTTATAGATTTATCACAATAAATAAACACGTTATGCATTTTATTTATTTCATTATCTCATATTCAAAACCCCCATGTCAAATAATTAATTCCTTGACATGCTCCCACGTTGATTATAATAAATATCATTTAATAAAACAATATTATATCCTCAAATTCTTGACTGGAAAAACTACACGGCGTGTAATCATTAATACACGACGTGTACTTGTTTTTCATAAAACTACACGATGTGTAATCATTAATACAAGGTGTGTACTTGTTTTTTATAAAAGACTACACAGTGTGTAATCATTAATACACGGCACGTAATTTTTTTTCATTCCCTTTCCAAAATAAAAACTACATGGCGTGTAATCATTAATAAATGGCATGTACTTGTTTTCATTTTATTCTTCCTCCAACATTAAAATGATTTAGGATTCCTTGAATAATTATTAAACCACATACAGGAATAATCTTTATTCTACTTGAGATACTTGAATACACTTAGTGTGTGACCCTCTAGGCATCTTTCTTGTTGGCATTAGGTGGGCTTACCGAATGTCCAAGATTACTGTCTAGCAACGGGTCAAGGCACCCAAGATAAAGAAGTTGATGCCGCATTGAGGTGTCACCTCATACGAACACTTACCATGTAATTTAATCCCTTTGTCTCAATATCTCATCAAGAAAGATTCATGGAAGTGTCATAAACCTATATACTTGATCTTTCCTTCTTTGACTACCTAAAATAAACTCATCGTTTCACCATGGACATGGAATTTCATGCGATAGTTCTATTTCAATCAAAGGTATGAGATATCAACTTCTATAAATGGAAGGGACAAATCCTTCCTCGACTTATCCATTAACAACATGTCATTCGAGACGCACCCAACGTACCCTACATCCTGCTAATTGTCTTCATGACAGTTTTCATCAGCAAAACTAAGTGTATGAGTCATGATATGAGTTAATGATAATCTTCAAGTATAAGGACCATTACACACACTCGTAGATAGTAATGTCTGTTGACACCAAGACATGCAGAATTACTACTGGTGGGTCTGCACTCATAATCTCCCATCTTGGAGATTACCAAGTGCGAACTCCATGAGATAGAGTCGCGTCTTCTAACTAGTACTCATACATGATGATCTGTATACTATTTGTCCTGTCATAGTATGTCCTCCAATCATAGAAATTTATTTAAGAATATTGTTATGGCATTTTAAGGTTCTCATCATAGCGGGGATCTACCATGACTTTATTAATTCAACAAATATTCCAAGATATTATTATATTACAGTCATACAGAACAATGAACAATATATAATAAGTGTATATTCACATAATCAAAGTACAAACAGTTCGTTCTCAGGACACCAACTCTAACATGTGTCACGTGATGTGTTGGCGTGATGACCTGTCAGACATCTTGTTGTTCAGAGAGCACATCATTTCCATTATGAGGCACCCCCAGCAGCTATTTTTTCATACCTTAGACATGTGGGGTTTTATTCCTGTTGAGGATGAAGTCCCTGTTATGTCTGCTGAGGACGATGCATTGCAACAACCACCGCTAGCTGGACGACAAAGATAAGCATATTATGGGGGCAGAGGCGAAGGCATCGACATTCGAGAGCAGCTCCTACAGATGTCATCGCACAACGGAGAAAGGATTCGGACCAGCTAACTGATGATATTGCACAGTATGGAGATGCTTATATGCCAGAGATTTTGTCTCTGCAGATTACTATGGACTTCGACATGGGTGCGGTCACACAGCTTATGGCGGCCCCCTTTCCTAACGAGTCCTTCTTTAGTGCCCCATTTCTACCATTTATAGGATCATCGGAGCTATATGGCACTCCATATGATTGTGGGTCATCCTCCTCACATGGTTTTGGACAGTTCTCTTCAAACCACCATGGGGAGGTGCCAGAAGCATCAAAAGATGAGTAACCCATAGCTAAGACACTAGAGAGACACGGACGTCGGATGCGGAGAGGACGTGAGATTCAGACGTCGCGTTATAGTACCAGGGGCATTGTTGTTGATGTTTCGAACGTCATGTTGTATATATTAAAAACATATTTACTATGATAAGTAACTGTTGTTTAAGAAAAATCACAAGAAAATCAAAAATATAGTAAATACAAACTAATTTAAATTAAATATTAATAATTTATATATTTTTAAAGTCTCATAATTGTAACATTATTATGCTTCATGTATGTGACTTTAGAAGCATATAAATTATAAAGTACAAGTACAATCTAAATAAAAATTTCACACAGACTAAACATATAATAATTTATTGAAAAATGAAAAGAAAAATAAACATATAGTGAACAAAAAATATTTTACATGAAAACTTAAATATTTAAAAAAAATCATCTATAATTATGTATTTGTAAAAATATTTATAAATGTAAATTACTAATTAGTAATTAGAAGATTAATAATTAACCATTAATAATTAATAATTAATAATTGTAATGATGAATAATAATTAATAATTATATTACTAATTAACTAATAAAATATTGTATAATTAATAAATGTATTAATAATTAACATATTAATTATTAGAAAATTAAAAAATATATAATTTATAAATATATTACTAATTAACTAATTAATTATTTAATATTTCATATCTGTTTAATCCATATTTTAAGTTTCATTTATATTTAGTTAATATTTTATAGTCATTCAAAGGCACGTTCTTGAAACCTTTTTATCTTTCAAGTAGGTGAATTTGAAATCATATAAATTATTTTTGAGCAAAATTGTTTAAATTTTTTTTTTTATTTTCAACTTTTTATTATATGTTTAATACATATTCTAAGTTTCATTTATATTCGTCTTATAGTTTATATTTTATATTATTTCAAAGTCAAGTACTTGAAACATTTTTAAGTTCCAAATAGGTGGATTTTAAATCTTATAAATTATTTTTGATGAACACTGATTACAAAATTCATTTTATTGTTAACTATTTATTGTATTTTTAATCCATTTTTTAATTTTTATTTATATTAGTCATGTATTTTATATTTTATAGGCTTTTAAAGTCACATACTTGAAACATTTTTAATTTACAAGTTGGTGGATTTGAGAGCTTATAATTTCTTTTTATCAACATTTTTTAAAAAATTATTTTTATTATCAACTATTTCTTATATGTTTAATCCATGTTTTAAGTTTCATTTATATTTCTATTATAGTTTATATTTTATAATCTTTCAAAACCACTTACTTGAAACATTTTTATGTTTCAAGTAGGTGATTTGAAAGCTTATAAATTATTTTTAGTCAACATTGTTTATGAAATTCTTTTTATTTTCAACTGTTTATTATATGTTTAACAATATTTCAAGTTTATAAGCTTTCAAATAATATTTTTGTTATTAACAATTTATTATATGTTTAACAATATTTCAAATTCATTTATAAATAAATACTTATAACTAAATAAATGTAGATTAGTAATTACTGACTTAAAATTATATATACATATATATATATATAATTATAAATATATAAATATAAATATAATTATAATATAATTATAAATATAATTATAAATATAATTCTAAATATAATTCTAAATATAATTATAAATATAATTATACACACACACACACACACACACACACATATATATATATATATTTACATATGAATATTAAATATATTTATAAATAAATTTTAAATATATATGTAACAATATTTTCAAAATTATATTTTTGTAAATATATTTATATTTATATAATTATAAATATTTATCAATAAAGATAGGTTTATAATTATATAATTAAAAATATATTTTTTATTTAAATATATAAAAAACCCATACACAAAATCGGCCAAAAAACAAAAACACAAAGCGCCACTTGAAGTGGAGCTTTGTTATTTTATACTTATTAATTATTTATAATTATTAGTAAGTATAATTAATAAGTATTTTTAATTAATAAGTATAATTATTAACTATCTATAATTAATAAGTATAATTAATAAGTATAAATAATTAATAAGTGTTAATTGTAAATATATAAGTATTTATTTATTATAAATTTATAAGTAAATATATAATTATAAGTCTTTATTTATTAATAAATATATAATTATTTATAGGTATTTATAATTATAAATATATTTTTTATTTAAATATATTTATATAAATATATTTATATTGATAAATATATATTTTAGATTATATATATACATAATTATATTTATTAATTATAAATGTTTATACTATTATATTTATAATTGTAAATATATATTTATATAAATAGATACTTATTTATAATTGTATATTTAAAATTATATTTATAAATACATAATCACAAAGAATTGAAACTTCATTACTCACCACAATCATTTTACTCTGAACCCAAAATCAGCAAATCAATTTTGATTTGAGAACCCTAACTCTTCCCAGATCTTAATAACCTGATATCCACTGTTGCATAGCCCCTCTTCCCAGATCTGAAGAAAATTGAAACTCGTCTTCACCATAGACAACCTTGGAGGTCGAGACATCGTCATAGAGGGACGATCTCGTAGGAACAGTGACACCGCATTGAGGAGTTGTGTGAGGCTAGGATGTCATTGTTTCCTGCTGAGTAGAGCCACACAGCTGAGTTGAAGAGGAGAACGAAGCCACCACCACTGCCTGGAGGAGCCGATCTGAGCCACTATGAAACATTTCCGCTAGACCGCCAGTCTTTTTCATGGAGGAAGTGGCCACGTTGATGGAGCTTGTGCTACAGGTGGATGCTTTGGGAAGAACCATTAACCCCCCCCCCCCCCCGGTGCACAGTCAAGAAGAATGTGGGGGAGTAAAAAAATTATTTATTAAAATAGATAAAATAAAACTATAATAATATTAATTATTATTATTATGAATTAATAAATTAATAAAATTAAAATAAATAAATAATTTTATTAATAAATTTTATTTAATTAAATTAATAAACTATAAAAAAATTAAATAGAATAATATTATATCTTAAAATTTTCAATAATGTAATTAATTAATTAATTAGAAATTAAAATAAAAAATAAAAAATTAATAATTAATAATCTTAATAGCATTTAAAAAATAATTAAAATATTTATCTTTTAAAAATAATCTTAAATAAATAATTTAATAATTAATTATTAATTATTAATAACAGTTCTAAATGAAATAAAATAATAATAAATAATTTCAATGGTTAATAATAATTATGCTAAATAATTTAATAATATAATTTATACATTAATCTAATATTTATAATTATTAACTAAATAATAATTTTCTATCTTTTTATTAGGTGAAAAAAAGTTTTATTTATGCTCAGTTTGCCTTTTTTGTTCACATATTCAAACATGGAACAAAATTACATCCAGATTCAGTTCAACCACCTTGATGTAGTTAGTTAAAAGAGAAAAGTTTAAGTGATGATTGTTTCACAAACAAACACGCGTGTGTGCTGATGCAGTGAAGGAAAACTAAGTCGGTAATTGTTGTTGATGATAAAAAAATCATAACAATACAATTATAAAGGGGAGAAGGTGGCAGTAGTGGAGACATCTCTCTCATTCATTCACTCCATAGTTCATAACACTTTCACACAGACCACAAGCAGTAGTAGTGGAATTTTTTAAGGTGCATACAGAGGAGCGAGATCTATAGACACTGGGAGAATCAAATTAGAGCAACAATTCAGATGATTCTGAGGGAGACTTCTTCTCCATTTATATTCTTTCAATTTCCTATCATTAAAATTGTTAATAGTCAGTTTTTGTGATGAATTCTGAGTAATTTATCATGCTTGGGGGAGTATAATTTTCAACTTTATACTTTTCTGCTTCTTTCCCAATTTTCATCCTCAAGATCTAGAATTGATTGGGGATATCAATTCTAAAACATAATTTTAATTGTTTTTGAATATCTTGCTTTTAATTTCATAACTCCGTGATCTCTCAATGAGAAAGATCATGAATAAATCTCTATAATTCTCAATTATAGAACTATTGGATTTTATAGGCAAGATTAATTCCAACACCATTACTCAATGCCTTTGGTAGTTGTCATTTTTGGTTGTAGAAAACTTCCAAAACTACAAATATACGATATTATCCTTCCGGAAAGGGAAGATAATCGATAATTTTTTCTAGTTTACAAACTCAATAGAATTATTTCAAATATGTAATCATTTCAACCAGCAGTACAAGTTTTTCTCTGAGTAATTCTCTAGAAGCACAATCCTCTATCTCTATCTGCACTACTTGTCTTTATTTATCCAATAGTAATTTGTTCTATATTAAAAAAATCAATCATAATTTTTTCTTCTTCACTGCTTCTTTCAAAAAAATTAAAAAAAATAATAAGTCAAAAATATATTCTTGCCTACTCCTTACAATAGTGGGTGTTTAGTTTTCATTAAAACCATAGATCTTTCACATGTATTTCTTATGGTTCTACCCTTCACTAATATACTAATGATGCTTTATAAATTTAGTTTTGATGGTCACGAAGACCTATGGTCCCTATCAAAATTTTGTTCTATTGCTGGGGTGGGAATGCGCTGAGAGTATTGTATTTAGAAATTTTTTAAAAATATATAAAAAACACATTAAAAAATAAAACACCATAAAACTCTACTGAAAAAAATATGTTTCTTGAGTTGATTTTAAAATTCTACTAGTTCTAATTAAATTATTGTGTTGTTATGAATCATTTAATTTTTTTTGTTGAATTTTTGGTGTTGTGCTTCCATTGTGTTTTGAGCATTTTATCAAAACTATATTACAGTTGTTTCTAAAAAATTTATCAAAAAATAAAGTATCAAAGGGATTGGAATCAAGATAGTAAGAATTTTGGTGTCTATTGTGGTTACTATAGACACACTACTTGGTAGTGTGTTTATAATGTACCACAAAAACATGAAAATACGAAGAAAAAATTTACTATCAAGAACCTAAATCCAAGTATTATTCCAAAGTGGATTAAATGTTTTGAAGAATATTAGTAAAATTTGATAAACATGAATAAGCACATAATGACAGAATGCAGACATTACAAAATGAAACATGGGTTTCATAGGAAAATTTTAAAAATAAAAAGAATTTGAATTTGGTGTTGAAGAAATCGATTAGGGAAGTTTTGATCATGAAATTGTGAATTAAAGTGTCTCTGAAACAAAACAACTAACTTTTTATTTTAAAGAATCTGATTCTGAAGAAAATATTATGGAAAAAAACCAACTCAATAAATGAAGAAAACAACATTAAATATCCCATTATGAAAAATTAATGGAGTATAGTTGGATAACTTTGAAAAATAATTAAAACAGATTGAAGGAGAATGTCATATTCTTTTCATGATCCCATGTTTTGAAACATATCACTTTTTTAGAAACCTTTAAAATGTAATCTCTCAGGTTAGGGAAAACAAAGAAAATGAGAACATGAATGTTAAAAACACTTCAATCAAATTTTATGAAATTTTCAATAAATAACATGAACATGAATGTGGGTATAATTTTTAAGAGAATAGTAAACTGGAAATCATAGAATCTAAAATTTTCAAACCTATTTTCGAAACTTCTCTGCCCTATTTTGAAATTGCAAACCCACCAATCACTGAAATGATGTTTGAGGATAAAAATAAGGAACTGTTTTTTGAAGATAAATTAACTAATAAAGTTTTAATTATTCTTTCACATAGTAACCATTTTTATGAATCCTTTCTTAGTGAGAATGAAATGTATGTTGACCAATCTGGGGATAAATTTTTGATTTTGAACAATCTATAATTTTAATTTATTGAAGGTGAATTGAACAATTCCTCCCCTATAATTGAACGGGAATAGTAAACAATCATTGATTTTGATAATGAACATTTTTATTGTGAACTTATAGGAGGGTTAGAACACACACAAAGAGATTCAAGTAGAATTAATTCATTAAAAGCAGTTGATGTCAATTCATTATTTTCTTATGAGAAATTATTGGAAGATATTTATAATATTGTCAAACCTAAATCTTTTGATGAAAAAAATGGAATCATCCCTATTTTTTACATTAAACCTCAATTGATTTGGGTGTTGAATCTATTTGTAGGATTGAGAGGAGTTTGGAAGAGGTACCCTTTTTGAGTGATAAATTAGAAACTTCACATGATTCATTTGATACCCCTCTTCACGAACCTATTAGTCTAAACTCAACCAAAATAACCCTTAAATTTGAATTTTTTAGTTCTTAGGTTGAGAGATATAGTCTTGATGATAACACCATACCTTTATAAGCACCCATTTCACTGTTGTCAATTCATGAAAATAATGTTTTTAGAAAATATGAATTTATACATAAAGTGGAAAGAAATGCTTCCAAAATATAATTTGAGGTGTCTGAGCTTAAAATATTTTTATTATAGCTTGAGGAAGTTTATTCTTTTCCACCTGAATCTAAATATCTTGAAAATATTATAAAAATAAATTTGGCTGATGAATCTACTACCCAACTTGGAGAATCTATCTTCTAGTTCCTTAAAGTTAAAATGTGTTTCTTAAAAAACTTCATAGATATGAAGAGAGTCAAGTATTACATTTCTCATCTTAGTTTCCCTAAAATTCATTTTTCTATTAAAAACATTTTCCCCAAACACATGTGGTTGTTTTTACTAAGGAAACCACACCCACCTAGTGACCATGGTTAGTTTCTAGGTGAGTCCAGCTGAGGTCTTTAAAACCAGTGCTACATTGGAGGAAACCCATCATTTTACTACTTTCAATAAATGTGTTTTATTTTTATTTTTTTAATAATTTCATAAAATTCTAACTGAAGATTTTAAATTTAGTGCTTCATGGCATTCAACCCATTTTTTTTCTTATTTTTTTTCTTTTGTTTCTATTTTTTTAATAAAGTGTTTCTCACTTCAGTATTTATACACTGTTCCTTATGAATTTTTTTTGGTCTCCTTGGATTTTATTTTCAAAATAATAAGTATAATTGTATTGGTGTCAGTGAGCTGTATAATTCCCTCATGTTCTTAAATCACAACAAGCTTCTTATGATAGCTTCGTTTATATCAAGGAAGTTCTTTACTTTTTATTTATGCTTTCATTTTTATTCCCCACATATACATTAAAAATTTAACATGTTAACTCACCATTTCATTGAGTCATTGTTACACTACTATTGGTGAGTCATATCAACAGTGTCTCACTGATAAATTTCTAGCGGCGTGTCATTAATTTTTTTCCATTACTGTAAAATTCTGCTATCTATGTCTTGTTGCTGGGAAAAAAATCCGATGCATGTGCAAATGTGTTGTAAATGTTATTGCTTTAATATATCGTTGCAGGTAATTATGTCTTAATGTTTTAAAATCTCTTCACTATACAAAATAAATTGTGGGGTAGGGGTAAATGTAGGCGGATGTCATTTTATTGAATCCTCTTTAGTTTGAGGGGTGTTTAGCATTCATGTTTATCCTCTATTGAAAATCCTTTTGAATTATATTTTTTGAATTTTCTACACCTTTTTCACAATGCACTAATAAGTTTACATGATATTTTTTTAGTTTAACTATAAATTTCTATTCAATTCCTTAATAATAATGCATGTAAAGATGTTGTGAGATATTTTGTGGAAAACTCAAATTGTTTGAACTATAATGTAACCCTTGTCATGTCATTACTCTGGTTAAATGAAAATTTTCATTGAGATTTAATATTCTAATTGTATTCTCTATATTTTAATTCAACTTTGGGGAAAATTTGGTTTTTATGTGTGGGGTAGGGTGTCAAATTACTTTAATCTAAGTTGTACCTTAATGGAAGCCCATCAATTACCAGTGCTCTTTAAACTATTTTTTAAAAAATGGTTATTTTTTTAAAATCCTTTCAAAATTTGAGTCTCTTTATGATTCTCACTATATTTAAATCAATATTTCTGAAGGATAATACCTTAATGGTTGTTAAGTGTTACCTTAAATTTGAAACTTGTGAGGATGAATGATTGCTGAGTGAATATGTTTAGTAATTTTAAGAATTTTTAGTTTAGGAACTATGTTTGAGAGAGATATAGGATACTTGATTGTGGAATTGAGATCATAACTTTAGGAACATGAATTATGAACTTTTTCTTAGGGTACTCAACTTTTTTATTATTAAAAAATTAATCATCTTAGTGAGATATTTTAAATGTTATTCTTATTAATCTTTTGAAACTAGAGTAAAATGGGTATTTGGGATCCCACGGTGAACCTCTGAGCCATTATGCACTGGTTGTGTTTCTATTAACTAATGATATTTTGAATTTGAATATTTGTTATGCATAGTTATTAGCACAAGATATATGACTGTGAAAAATAAAATAAAGTGCATGGAGTAAAAAATGAGTTCATTAAGGTGAGGGGAATAATGAATGTTGGATGAAGAAGGGGGAAATTAATTTTTATGGAACCATTTAGGTTGTATCAATAAGGTGATTCAAAAAATAATTATTATTTTTTGCTTTTTGGAACCTTGGAGAGATTCAATGTATAAAGTATATTTGGTTAAGTTTTTAATTCTACTGATTTTTATCCTTTTATTAATCTTAGACTTATAACATAAGCTTTAATTGAAATAATTTAGTAGGAAACTTCATATATGAGGCATGACATTTTAAACAGTAGACGATTCACTACTTTCTTGATCACTAATAAGAGTTTGTTTTAGGAAAGACCAATTTCAAAGATGTATTTTGAAAATTATTATTCACAATGTGTGTTCCTCTAGTTTTAAATTATGTAACATGTGATATTTTGAGTAGAATGTTTAAAATCATTTTTTATTTTTTAAAGACACTAAAGCATGGTATTGATTGAGGAAAATCTATGCTAACTGTTGGAGGATTTGATGTTTCCATAAAATTATTATATTTTCTATATATTATTAATAATTTTTTAATCATTTAATTAATTAATTTTTCAATTTATACTAATCAATTATACTTTAATAATTTTAGTGTTAAATTTGTTATATAATAATTTTTTATAATTAATAATGGGTTTCAAGTTTTTTAATATTTAATTTTGGATTTAGTTATTTCTCTTTATAACTTTTCAGTCTTAATTATGCTGTCAAAATAATTTTTGAATTTTCTTTTATTAATAATTATTCAATTAATCCTTTTATTTACATTTAATTAACTTATTCTACAATTTAACATTTAATTAACTTATTCTATAATTTAACATTTAATCAACTAATTTTGATTAATTAAAAAACATAACATTATTCATAATTTCAATCTAATTATTCGAAATTGACTTCATTTCATTTAATAATTTATATCCTTTAAATTTAATATATTATTTCTTTTTATTATTATTACTTTAATTATTTTGTTTAATAAATTTGTAAGTTTTTAATTTATGTTTTGTTTGTAGTTTTTATTTGTCAAATTAATTTATTTGTCAATTATTTTAATTTTTATTAGTTACTTTTTAAATTTATTAATTAGTTTTTTTCTATTTTTTAGTTTATAATTTTATTTTATTTGTTTTTTGGTTATTTTTATTTTTTATATATGATTATGTTGTTGTATTTCTATTGTTATTCTAATGGTGACTTGAGTCACCATTCATACCACCTATCGACATTAAGTCACTAATGCACTCACATTTCCCAAACCTACTAATGCTCATACCACCTAAAAACGTAGTGAATCACTGACCCCTTCCACTCACTAATGCCTCCAATCGTTGCCACCACTCCACCTTTCCTTGTCTCACCATTCCATCTTCGACTTACTAACATCGTCCAACCACAATTCACCGTCATCCCTCCCTTCACTTGTCGAACTATTTCACAACTGTGACTCATGTTTCACCTTCCTAGATTCTTTGATCCTCCTCACACTCAACCCTCGACACACCGATTTCACTCCCCTTCCATTCCACTTTATCACTATTCACCATAGCAGCACAACTCACCATTAATTCTCCATCCTCACACCTTCATTCCACTCGCATCATCACATTATCGCCTCCCACCAACTACATTCACCACTATAGATATAGTACAAGAAAATCATACACACGTAATCAAAACTCCATTGATAACCATAATCTTTTGAATCAAAACCCAAAATTAGAAAATCAATTTAGATCTAAAACCCTAACTCTTACAAGATCCTAACAACCCTAGATCCACTATTGTACAACCCCTCTTCCCAGATCTGAACAAATCTGAAACCCATCTTTTCAATAAACAACCTTGGAGGTCAATCCATCGTCGTAGATAGAGGAGATCGTAGGAATAGTGTTGTCGCCTTGAGGAGCCATGTGAGGTTGGGATATCTCTTTTGCATGCTGAGTGGAGTCGCTCAACCAGGTTGAAGAGGAGACCGATGTCACTGCCGCCACCTGGAGGAGTCGAGCCCGGCCACTATGAGCCATTGCCTCTAGACCATGCATCGCTTCTATGGTAGAAGTCACCACCTTGAAGGAGATGGGGTTGTAGGTGATGAGTGTTTCACTAAAAACATACACGCGTGTGGTGATGCAGTGATGGAAAACTTTGTCGGCAATTGTTATTAATGATAAATATAGCATGAGAACATTATTATAAAGGGAAGAAGGTAGCAATAGTGGATACATCTCTCTCATTCATTCAATCCTTGATTTATGAAACTTTCATACAGACCACCTAGAGTAGTAGCCGCATTTTTCAAGGTGTATATAGAAAAGTGAAATCTATATACACTAAGAAGAGAAAATCAGAGCATTAGTTTGGAAGATTTTGAGGGAGAGTTCTTATCCATTAATTTTATTTCTATTTCCTATAATTCAAAACTTTATTCTTTTGTTTTTTCTATGAATTATGATTAATTTTTCATGCCTGGGTAGTACAATTTTCCGGTTCATAATTTTCTACTTCTTTACAAATTTTCATCTTTAAGATCTGGAATTGATCAGTGAGATCAGTTCCAAATCATAATTTTAATTTTTTTCACCTCTTGATTTTAATTTCATAACTTCTTGATCTCTCAGTGAGAAAGATCATGGATGCATCCCAAAAATTATCAATTTAATAACTGCTGGATTGTATTAGGGTGATTAATTCCAACAGCATTACTTAAAATTCATGGTAGTTGTCATTTCTGGTTGTGTAAAACTTCTAGAACTATAAATATAAAAGATTAACCTTCTGGTCAGGGAGTCTAATCGATGGACTTTTCAAGATTGAAAACTTTATAGCACTTTTGAAAATAACTTATCATTTCAACCAGTAGTTTAAATTTTTTCCTGAGCAATTATCTAGAAGTATAATCATCTATCTCTATCTACAATGCATGTCTTTATTTCTCCAATGACAAATAGTTTTATATTAAAAAAATCAATCATCATTGTTTCTTCTTCACCGCTTCTTTCAAAAAAAATTAGAAAAAGTAAAAAGATAAAAATATATTTTTCACCCACTACTGACAATAGTGGGGGTTTTGTTTATATTAAACCCTTAGATCATTCACCTATATTCCGTATGGTTTTCCCCTTAACTAATATACTAGTGTAGGTTTATAAATTTTATTTTTATAGCTATGATGACCTCTTGTACCTATCATATGCCCATTATGAGTACCTTGTATTGCTATTCGGATTAACCAATGCTCTTGATGCTTTTATGGATATAATTAACAAGATTTTCCCATGAATATCTTCCTAATTTTTTGGTGTTATTTGTGGACGAAATCCTTGTTTACTTTATGTACTAGGAGGGTCATGTATATCATATGAGATCAGTTATGGAATTGTTAAGAAATCCCAAACTTTATGTCAATCTATCAAAATATGATTTTTTGGAATTGGTAAGTGAAGTTCTTGGGACATGTGGTGTCATAACAAGGTATATCAACTGATCCTGAGAAGGTGGAGGCTATTATGATATGAGAACAACCATGAAATGTTTTTGAGATTTATATATTATTAGGCTCAGCTGGATATTATCACTGGTTTGTAAAGGAATTATCAATTTTGGGTTCTTTGATGACTTCACTAACTCTTAAGGGAGTAGAGTTTGGCTGGTATGAAAATTTTATGAGTTATTTTTTCTATCTAAAACATATTTTGACAACTATACTATTGTTAACTATTCCTAAGGCTGGGTAGGGCTACATGGTCTTCATTGATGCATCGAGATTAGGTTCAGTATGTGTTCTCGTGTTGGGTGATCATGTCATTACTTATAGATCTCATCATCTTAGTCCACATGAGAATAATTATCGGACCCATGACCTTGAACTCATAGTTGTGAAGCATGTACTTAAGAGTCAGCATTTTTACTTTTTGGACATGGGATTACTGTGTATTCATACCACAAGAAGTTCAATTATATCTTCTCTAAAAAATATTTGAATCTACACTAGAGGCATTGGTCGAACTATCTATAATTGTTCAAATTTGACATCACCTATACCCCAGGGAAAGTGAATGTCATCACATATTCTTTGAATAGGAAACTTATGACCCACGCAATGAAGGAATAATTGGAAGAGTGGAACTTGATAGACCTTTTTTCATAGTTTCATATTCGAGTCTAAAAAACATGGTCCAAGGTTTCCTTGTTTAGTTGATATTTCCTCCACTCGAGTTGATCCTTCAGTAACGACAGACTGGTTATAAATTCTATAGCATTAGAGACTCTTTTGTGGTGGGGAAACCGTGGCTGACTAGTCATTTTCTATAGAGGGAATTCTATGTTATCAGAATCATTTTGTGTTGTAACTATCGATCATGAATGTAGTAATGGGGGATTTCCATAATTTCTTAGTGGTAAGTTCACCCTAGAACCATGAAGATGTTCTCTAACATGTGTCATATATTTTAGTGGCCAGGTATGAGATGTGGCATTGATAATTTTGTCTCTTGTTATTATATGTGCGAGAATGTCAAGGTCATGCACTAGAGACCTTCAGGTTTGCTTCAGCCACTTCTAGTACTGACTTGAAGTGGGATTAGATACCTATGGACTTTTTTTGGGTTTCCACGTACCTATATAAATAAGAAAGTGATACGGGTGGAGAGATATTGACTAATTAAATTATATCACTTTATACCAATTTTTGATATAACCAAGGTTCAGGAGTTAGGAAATATCAATGGGAGATAGATTGTTTGTTTTCACGGATTTCCTTATACTAGAGTATCTTATAGGTATCCTCAGTTCACTTTTTGTTTTTTGAGATACTTTTAGGAGACACTGGGATCTCAGGTCTATTTGAGTATGGAAAACAATATATAGATGAATGGACTGATCAAAAGGGCTATACAAATTCTTGCGGATGTGCTTCGCACCTATGTTCTCTAATTTTATGGGGCCAGGGATGACCATTTAGGGATGGTTGAATTTTATTATTATAATTGTTACTAGTATGAGATCATAATGAATCCTTTTTTCATGACTTGTATGGCCATCCTTATAGATCTTTGTTGTGTGCGTCAGATATCGGTGAATGTTCCTTGGTTGTACTAAGCTTGGTTTAAGAGATGATAACAATGATTTAGTTGATTCATCAAAGAATTTTGAAAAACAAATCAAGAATAAGTCTAAAGCTGATTATCATCACATACTATTGTAATTATTAGCTGGTGATTAGGTGTTCTAGAAATTTTCAACTCGTTTGGGTCATCAATTTCTTGGGAGGCCATGAAAACATTCTCCTCATTTCGTTGGACCTTTTTAGGTTATTGAGAAGATGGGTAAAGTGTCTTATCATTTTCTATTTCCACCATAGATGAATTTGATACATATTTTGTTCCATGTATCTCAACTAATATTGTATATTTTAGTTACATTTAATGTTCTAAGTTGTAGTGATCTAAATGTCAAGATGGATTTATCCATGACTGGGCATACAGTCGGGATAGTTGATTCTGAAACAAAATTACTTCATGGAAGGATGATACCTTTTGTTCGAGTTCTATGGAAACATGATTCTGATTCTTATGAGACATGGATTAGAGAGGCATTGATGAGAGATCAGCGGCCTTATGTTTGTGACATGGAAGTTTCTTAACAGGATTATCGGGGACAAAAATATTCTATGGTTGGGAGTTTGAAACATCCAATTGCTGTTTTCAAGTAATCTTATACTACACTTTTTAACTTTCTTTGGTTTGGATTCGTTTAGGGGTTCTTCATGTTGAATTTTGAAAATTTTGAAGGTCTTTTGGGATATGCATTGTTGGGCCATTTTTTTCCAAACCATGTTCCATGTTAGTGAGAAACATGGAAACCCAAAATGTGAGGGTTTTCATGGTTGGTGAATGTTTTGGAAGACTATTATCCCCCCCAATGATAAACAATGCAAGCCAATAGTAGGGGGGACATTATTAGGTTTCATGTCTTGTATAACTATGTCGGCCTTCCCACCTAACTGTACGTGGGGATTTTAATTAATCGCAAAAGTGTAAAAAAATACCCATCCCCCCTTTATACCCTTCTTTGGTCTAACTATACCTGGTACAGAATACTAGGTGTTTAGGGATCCCAATAAGAATTTTTGGCTCCTCCAAACTTCTTCCAATGTGGATCGAAGCGTACTGATCATCATTTGATCTTTTCTCATTAAGATTTCTCTTCCCATTATATGTCTCCAAATCTCTCCTTCATAGGGTATTATAGATCTCTACGTTTTTGGAGGATTTAATCCTCATGTTTTCGGATCTTGAATCTACATTTTATTCTCAAATATTCATTCTACATTCTTCATTGGAGTTTCCCAATTACGCCTTTTTTTCTATATCCCATGATATCTAGGTAGGTGGTTTCATTTATGATGGCTAATTTGATTAACACTAAATTTCTTGATTTAAATTCTATTTTTTGGATTTAAATTAAATTTATTTAAATTGGTTTATTAAAACCCCATTCCAATGAATTGGGTATTTGTGTTTGATTTGGCATGAAATTGGGGAAAACCCCCCCAATTATAACAAATTTTGGTGTGTTTGTGAAATTAGCGGAAAATATTGGGATTTAAATTGATGAATTTCAATTATGAAGTTGATTTGATGAAATTCATATCAGTTTTTTATTTGATAAAAATGGATTTAAATGGTTTAGATAGAAACCGAGTGGTTTTTTCTTGGAAATAGACGTTATTTGATTGAAAACTAATATATTGGTTTTTAAATTGAAATTGGTATATTGAAATGATAAATTGGTTTAATTTTATTTTTGAAAAGTTGTGAAATAAATTTCTCATTATTGATTGTTATTTGAAAAAATTCAAGCCTAGGTAGTTAGTGAGTTATGTAGGAAAAAATGTTATGTTGTAATTTACCTATAAATGGATTAACACTTTATAACTCTAGCAAAACAAATTATTGGTGCATCTTATTCCCTAGTGGGATTCTGATGATTCCTCTTTGACCAGTGTTGAGGGAAGTGTGTGCACATTATCGTTAACATCATATAATGGGTGAGGATCCCATAACCAATAACTATCATACATATTAGTAGATGAACATGTTGATTATTTGTTTATATTTAAAATATATTCCATTTTTTGTAAACTATTTTACAAATTCCTTGTGAATTTGAATAAACTATTCTATATAAAATGTTTATTAATCCATATATTTAAATTATTTCTATCATTTGAAATGTAAAGAATTATTTATTTTAAATATGATTCTAAAATTCCATGCATGTTTATTTAAAATTGAAGTCTTTATTTGATTAATTAAATGTGCAATATTATTATGGAATACTTGGTGATAAACTATTGGTCTTTTATCTCACACCCTACCAGTGCCTTTGGGTGTTTCTTTATTATCTCTTTCTAGGTTTGAGAAAGGGTAAATCACTACTTTGAGGTCATTCTAGTTTTTTATTTTTGGCATTGGAGTATTGTGTCCACTGGGACATGGATTTTTACCATATTTTCAGATATGTTGTGGTTTCACTTTCAGATAGTTATACCTCTTTGACTTCTGGTGCAATTCTCCCTAGGCAGTTTTTCTTATTTGTATACTGACTTGTTTATCTTTCTTCTGTTGTGTTTGTAGAAAATTCATTCCCAAGTTCATACTGTATGATGTCAGCTGCTAGTCTCCAACTCATGATGATCGTGAATAACTGTTAGGATATGTTAGGATTGGTCTGGTTATTAGGGTATTAGGGTATTTGAGCTAGTTCATGATAGTATAATTGTATTCTTTGGATTAAAAATGTATTTTTTCTGAAAACTATTTAAATGTGAATAATATTTCTCCATTTTAATTAATTAAAAGAACATATAATGAAGAATAATTAATATTAAATGTATAGATTATATATCTATAAATATGAATTTAAGTTAATTTAATTATTTTTACTTGTCATATAGTTATTATAGGATCATTTTATTCTTGAAAAATTTATTTCTTGGAAATCATTTTTTTGACACGTGTGTGAGTGTAATTTTTAAATTCAATTCTACTAATTATGTTAGTTGAATCAGGAAAAATGGATTCCATATTTTAAATCATAATAATGTACATTTTCTAATAAGTGAAACGTAATATTTTATAATAATGAGTAGTAAAAATATTAAAAATTAATTATCACGATTTAGGTAAAAACGAGTTTAAAAGGTCTTAAAATAAAAATATAAGGGTTAAAAATAATCCAAAACTTGTCTAATTATTTTTATAAGGTCATATTTTGACCTTATATATATTAAGGTTTGAAAATTAACCATCTTCATTCCATTTGGAATGTGAAAAATGTGGGTTTAATTATTTCTTTCCAAAAAATCCAAGGGTGTCCTATCCCCCACTTATAAATGGCCACTCACTCTCGTATACTTCCCACACTTCAAAAACCCACTATTTTGGAAATAAATTCCAAAATAACTTCATTAATTCTCACCTCTAATCCTAGAATACTTGGGTTTATTGTAAAGCAAATATTGAAAGGCTTTATGATTAATCCAAAATTGGTGGTCTGAAGAAGAGGAAATGTTTTTAACAGAGCGTTTTGTTTTATTTCTTATTCCACATACTAAAAATCATATTAAACCATGATTATATAATAAACTCAATATTTTACAATAAATAATATGTTTTTATTTTATTTTCATGACCTATAAATTTTCCCTCCTCCCTCAAATGTTAATCTAAATCATTGATCATGTGTACGGTGGACTACCCCCACATGAACTGAAATAATTCATTTTCCATTACCGCTTCCCATTAATGGATATAATTATGTATTTAATATTAATATATTATATATATGACATAATTATACTAATGTAACTATAAAATCACATACTCATTCTTACTTTCCATTCTGTAGGGAATACGATAATGTCGCATGTGTGTATGGTAGACTATCGGCTTGCAAAACGATGTGGTTTGATTTTCACTTATTAATTACATGGAACGTAATAAAGATTAATTTAAAATTTATATATGATATTAATAAATCATTAAAAATTCTTTAAAATAAATATATATTATGATTCCTTACCTTACTTTCCATCAAATAAATGATAATTTCATTCGTGTGTACGTCAAACTACTGCCTCACGAAGTGATGTGATTTTTTTTAATGCATCACGTGGAGGGAATATGTAATTTTATTTAAATAAATAATATTATATTTTTAATATAATTATAATTATATAAATATATAATAAAACTTAACTTCTTTCCATTATGATTTTTGAAAAATGGAAATGTTACTCATGCATGTGTATGGATTACCATCTTCATGATTGTAAAAGAGTTTTTTTCATAACCATCCCCCATGATTTTTTTAAAAGTATAATTTATGTTTAAAAATTATAATATTTAATCATTATTATTCTATAAATTATTAATAAATAATATATTTTTATTTATTCAATATACCAAAGTGAATTTGGTCATATGATTCAAAGATCATCGAAACATCTAACATCAACCAAAATGATTATGTGATTGAACATATCATTATAATAAATGAAATAAAAGGATTAATAATATTTAAAATATTATTTATAACGTAAATAATAAACATAAATTTATTATTTAGGAATATAAATAATGCACAAGATGATTCAGGCTTGAGTTAAGCGGTTTCTTACCTCAATTTTCATTCTTTGGGTTATATATCGACTTCACTGACTATATTATGACAAGAATTTGTGTGAAATTTCCTTTTATTTATTTATTTTTTTTAAAATTATCTTATTATGTATATAAATTTGTTACACATAATCACTTCATTGATTAACATTCACCTCAATGATACTAACTATGAAATTGTTTCACCTCAAAATAGTCTTCTTTGAGACACATATTCTTTTATGCATATAATTATTCTCAAATTGTGTATATAATGAATCTTTACATATTATATCATGAATTATTCGTAATTAATTATAATTTAATTTAAAATTAATCTTCTTTATTCCTGGAAATTATGATTCAAAATTTACCAAAGGATTAACGGATTATGTTTCAATCTCAGTTCAATCGGGATTTTTTGTGCATAAATTTCAATTATAGGAAATTATTTGATCATCGTATAATAAATCACATTATTTTTATTCTCCTATATTTATTCATGAAAGTTTTATGTTATAGTACCATTTTTCCCTCATTGTTATTAAAAAATATTGAGAATTTTGTTTAAGAAAAATCAACTTTATTTCTCTCTTTGATTAAATCCCATTTCTCTTCCAAGTCCATGTTTTCATTAAAAAAATTTCAAAAATGTTTTAATGTTCTTCTATGATTTTTTGAAGTAATTTTTACCCATTTTTACTATAACACAACTATATTTTATGAAATATATTTTTATTTCTTTGATGTCTTATGTTACACCCAACACTGGCTTAGCTTACGTTATATGAAAAACTGAGTTACTAAAAAAATCATTTAGTAATTATTATTATTTAAACAATAAAATTATAACCCATATTTTATAATTATTTGTTTTAACATTACTAATTTAATTATGAAATTTTTGTTTACACATGTAAAAATATTTTGAGACTAAATAGAAATCGTTTTTTGAAAAGCAATTTAAATAAACACAAGTGTGTTTTAAACCAATAAATTATAAAAATCACCCTTGTTGGATTATATTAATGAAATATATATATATATATATATATAATATTAAATATAATTATTAAAATTAATTCTATGTGTTTTCCAGACATGATATAAAAATAAATCGTGTTTTATGCTTAAAACTGTTTTTTTCTAAAATCAGATTTATCGCCTTTTATTAAGGAACTTGTTTTAAATCTAAATGCTAAAACTTTTATAAATTATATTTGAAAAAATAAAATTATTATTTCAAATTAGGATATAGATATTTACTTTGGTGTTATTTTTTGTATTTTTATGATAAGTTTCATGTTTTGATGAATATTGAAAATACTGAATTTTAATTGAAAACATCTTTTTCATCTAACTTATTTATACAGTTATATTATTTTTTGAATTTGTTTTAAAGTATAATTTGTACAAATTTACATTAATCAATTCAATTTAGTTCATTTTAACCCATTTAACATTGAAATTGTATATAAAAATATTCCAATTTTTGGACTTTTTTACTTCAAAAATTCGTCATCTCATCCCAATCTGGGATTAACATAAAAAAAAATTAGCCATTTTTTTTGAATTAAGAAAAATGGATTAAATATTTTTAATTTTAAGTTATAAATTTAGTAAATATGTCCCTTTTATACAATATTAATAATAACTTTGGTAATTTTTGTTACGACGTTTAAGGGTAAATCGGGTAATTAATGGTAAAAATAATATTATAATTATTAGAAAACTACCCTTAAACTTTCCAAAATGTTATTTGATGAATTTAATTATACCCCTAAAACCTAATTTTATAAATTTAATTATTTAATTGAAACTTTTTCAATAAAATGAATAAAATATTATTAAAATCAAAGACAGTGACAAAATGTCACACTCTTTTAATAAGTAAAATATTTTTAATATGGGGTTTAATAAAATTTATTCTCTACTATAAATATTATTAATAAATATAGATTTTTTATATTCATGATTAATCTTTATTTATAATTCCTATTTAATATATAATTATCATTTATAATTACAAATTGATGATGGAGTAATTATTAAATTAATGAAACAATTAATTAAATGATATAAAAAATATTAATAGAAATACAATTTTACATAATTAAGGTGACAAAATAATTTATAGTTGGATATTAAAAATTAGGGGTGTATTAAACTATTTTCATTGAAGTTATTTTGTTTTATTTAGTTTATTATAGTCAAAGTAATGAATAATGTCAAAATAGACACTTATGAAATTTAATAAAAATAATATTTTATTAAATTATTTAAAAATCATAAAAATATTAAATAAGTAAAAGGGGATTATATATGGCCTAAAATATCATAATTTATCCATTTATATTCCAATTGAAACTTTATAAGTAAAAAACACATCCTCTTAATATTGAAAAAATTGTTACCATATTTAAAATTAAAATGGCTTAACTAAGGGTTAATCAAAATGATAAGGATTGAATAACACCAAAACATGTATATAATATATTTTTTTATTATATTAAAACCTTATAATAATTTATAATTGAATAAATTGAATTTTTTAGGCATTTTTATTGATATTTAATTTACTATAAATTAGAATTTTGAGAAATTCCAAAAATAACCATCGCCTCAATTATTAATGGGAACATCTTCTTCTATTTTATTTACACGTCATAACCTATTATGGTTCAACAAAACCTTGTTAAAATATATTCCCAAATACCATAAATTAATATTGGAAGCCTCCATTTGGTCAAAAATCCAACTAATGAATCCCTTTGGTGCAAACCAAAAGGAGTTACCTAAGGAAGAGGTAACATCCTTCCACAAGATCTTTTTTTTATTTTCATTATACACCCCTAAATTATTATTACTAAATTTTTATATAAAAAATCACTATCATAAATAATCTTATATGTTATTATGTTATTTTTTATACCTACACTCACACAAACTTCCATCAAATGGGATACACAATCATCATTCACAGGTACGGTGGACTACCTCCTCATGAATCGATGTGGTTGGTTCTTTCATAGCCACCTTTAATTGTTTGTGAATAATGATGTACTTTTTATTTTTATATTATATATAATATATTTATGATTTATTCATTCTTCTTAAATTATATATAAAACATACTTTCATGCTATCCATTTTGTGTAAATACGATAACTTCGTTTGTTAACTTGTAGACTACCGCCTCCTCAAAGCGATGAGATTCGTTCACACATTATATAAAATGTATTAAATATGATTTTAATGAATATATATGTTATATATGACATAATAATGATAATTTAATGTTATTATATGTGTGCGTGTGTGTCATTTACCTTCTTTATTTCAATACGTCATGAAATGGAAACAGCATTAATGTGTATGTATGGCCTACCGTCTCCATGAATGGTGTATTTAATTTTTAATCTCAATATTTTATAGGTTATCATAAATACATATATAAAAAATATATATTATATTTATATCATTTTTATCATTATGGAGATGATTATATCATGATCTCTAATTATGAGGACCAAGAATAACAACTCAAAACATATATGTGAAACAAAGTCGTTATTACCTAAAACATAACTAGAACGTGGAATTGTTAATGAGTGAGTAATATAAAGTCATAAGTAAATATTATATAGTATTATATATTGGAATATTTTTCATTTTAATATTTATAATAAACTTATATTTATTATACAGGAGGTTTCAACGTGTATGAAGGAAGTCAAGACTAAAGGAAAGGGCATTTCTAGTCTCACTTTTATTTCTGCGAGACTTATGTCATGTTCACTACTTGTTTAATATTTGTGGTGTATATCCTTACCATGAATGAAATATATGATCTTCATACTTATATTTATGGTAATTTACATATCCCTTTTATGATCTCTCTTTCATGGGGCCTGTGGTTCAAAAGCTACCAAATCATTAAGGTAATTTTGTCTCAATTTTCTCTCTTTGAGACACATGTTATGTTATAAACATATTTTTTTTAAGAATTGTATTTAATGATATTTGAAATTTTGTATCATTAATATCCTTATATTTATGATATTATAAGTTTAATCTAATTTTACCGTCTTCGTTCAGAAATTTTTTTATCCAAAAACCATATTTTCTAAAAAAAATCAAAAATGTTTTTAGATGATATTTATGAATTTTTAAGGAAAAAAATTTAAAATTTGATTAAATTAGTTTTCAAAGATTATGTTATAATCTTTCATGGTACTTTTCAATGAAAAAGGTTTACTAAATTCTTTATGGTTTAAAATTAATTTTTCAATGAATAAATGATATTTTCCTCAGGGATTATTTCAATTGATCATTCAAAACCATTTTCCATTTAAGAAAACATTATTTGATGTCACTTATGATTGACTAGGGTTATTATTCAAGGATACTATCATTATTATTTTTATGGTTATCCTATGTTTAGGATAAACGATTTATGTTCTTGTGTCAACATATGTATGGTTTTACTTATTTGATGGGTGGGACGTATATCTCCCTCCAATGCATTAGGTAAGGATAAATGTTCTATAAGATCATAGGGTACATGTGTTGTCATCCTATTCCCATGAAAAGAGGGTTCAATAGAGGTATTCATATTATTGAAACAAGAGGGTTCACAGGATATCATCCTAATCATGCAATAATATGGTATACGAGTTGTTATCCTAATCCCAAAATTACAAGGTGCACGGGAGTTCATCCTAATCCTGAATTAGGTACACAGGTGATTATACCAAACCTAACATACTACGAATTTCTTGGTAGGTATCATTGACATAAGTTATTCTAAGCTTATGTGTATACCAAAAATTCCATGATTTATGACATTGGTATACTCTCATGGCTCATGCACATTTATTATATTATGATTCATGTCTTATGAACTTCCAATAGTTAATCCCATGATTTGTGATTATGGCCTTTTATATGAAGTGTGTGCTTATCAGATATTATTCTCCTATTTTCATATAATTATTATCATTATTTTCCTATATATATTCCAAGTTTAGCCTTATTGATCATCTAAGGTCACCCTTTTTTATGATTCCCTCCCACAAGTTATGAATAAATATTTAAAGTAGGGGTACTAAAGGGGAATATCTTTATGGGAAGCAATGAAGATCATTCTCTAGAATATAAGTTTGGTCCCATGTTTCCTAAGGAACTGAACTATTATGGTCCTTCAGAATGTGTTCGTGTAATCTAATGAATTTTAATCTAAGAAAATATAAAATACATGTAGGAAAATCATAGGTCTTTATAGTCGGTATCGGAGAAAATTTTTATTAAAACTTTGGAAACATAGATGAGAAAAAATTAGTGATATTCCTAGGAATATTTCTAAGGATATGACTGTGGATTTCTCTAAGGATAAGACTAATATTTCTTATATTTAAAAGTGTGTGTCATTATTTAGGTGTCCTATAAGTAATTTTTCATGATTGTGTGGTTTTATGATATGATAAGTGTTGCTCACACTATGATTTATGTTCTTAGTCAATAAAAAACTAAATGGAATTGGGTTAACATTGGATGTTTCAGATGTGTAATGTATGGGAATTAAACAAATTGATGTCCAAAGTGGAAATATCTTGAAGAGAACTAAGAAGGTGGTAGGATTATTGGCTCTGCTACTGAGGATAAATAGACCTAAAATTAAATGTGAATGTTATGGTATGTTTAAATAATATTTCTTATATTAAACATAATAAGAATGATTAGATTGAGTCTGAGAAGCCTTAAAACATGATTCGTATTTCATATTCTATGAAACAATAAGATTATGAAGAAAAATTAATGGTCTAAAAGTAATTTTGAATGATTTAAGTATAAATATTTTGAATTAAAAGATCATGTTATATGAATCATGAAATATATATGTATTTTCAGTATTAGTTTTTCATTATGTATTGAAAACGATATGTTGAATGGTGTCGAAGACATAAAAAATTGATGTAATTGAAAGGTTGTATGCATGGGAAGCACAAAATTAAGGGAAATATAACCCTTAATATGTTCCTAATGTTGAGATAATTTTGTTTTCATAATGATATGTTGGATATGATTAAGTAAATTGAATGATACAGATTACCTTGGAACTAGTTAAGGATCTGTTTAAATAGTGGTGTATGCTATCAGAGATGGAGTTTATGTCTTTTTTCGATATAAGGAATATACCCAATAATCTTTTGAATAAAAAATAATTCATTTTTTCAATAAGTATTTTTGGTAATTACCATGTTTCAAGAGTATATATGATAAAGGTATTAATATGTTTGGAATGTGACAAACAAGAGCTAATTTATGATATATGGGGGATCAGTGCTAAGCTTTTTTTGAAAAAATTAGTAACCTTATTTATAAATATTTTCACTTTTATCTTTATAAAGAGTTATAATATTATGGAATGGTTTACTTTAAACTTTCTATGAGGTTTTAGAGATTAAAGTATTATATCAACATATGAGGATTTACGCATATTAGATAACCTATGAAAACCATTTTTTATGATGATAACTATAAAAAAATGAATTAATTGTCCTCTGAAAATAGATCCTATGATCCACTAGTTATGTAGGTATTTCAAATTCAACTTCATTTCATGGAGTAATAAATGATGCGCAGTTTGATCAAGGAACAACCAATGAGTGAGCTTGTACTTATCAGATAAAATAAAGTAAGTATTTATTCTCAATTGATTTTGAAATAAAATGTTATATTATTATCAACATTTATGATGATATGAATGAACTTATTTAGAGCTATTTGGTGAATGTTTTTTGGTCATTAACCTCGTAATTACCATATTCTCTATCATCATAACATGATAGTTAGTTTTCTATTCTATGTCCACATTTTGACTTACCACCTATGTTATCCTATGTGGAAACCTAGTTTCGAGTTACCATAGGTAACCATTAACTTCTCAAATTTCCTTATTTTTAAGTATATTTTAGTATTCATTTTTATGATATGGGTTTCTAATAAAGTAACCTTCTTGTATTAACACATTGAGGACCCTTACAATTTCAAGGGATAAATTCATTTTAAGGGGGGTAGAATGTAACACCCAGAGATTTTTTTTAAATATGATTTTATTTCTTTGATGTCTTGCATTACATGAAACACTAATTTATCTTGAGTTATAAACAACATTGAGATTACATGAAACATAATTTTAGTATTATAATTATTTAAACAAGAGATATATAACCTACCCATTAGAATTAAGGGTATGATCAGGATTAACAGAACTATGAAAATATGGTTTACAATGTAAAACCCTTTTTATATTAGAAAATATATTTTTCTAAAAAAACTATTTAAATGAAAAAAAGTGTGTTTTATACCAATAAAATAAAAAAATAACTCTTTTTGGATTATATTAATGAAATATATATGAAAAAAATTAAATCTAATGTTTAAAATTTATCCTATGTATTTTCTAAACATGATATAAAAATACTTCCATTTTATTCATAAAGTTTTATTTTCTACAATTATTTTTATCACCTTTTAATGGTAAAAAAGTTTTAAAACTAAATTTATAAAATATTATAAAATCAATTTTAATAAATAAATTTATTCTTTTAAAGTGGTATATCAATATTTCATTTGGTTGATGTTTTGGAACTTTCATATAAGTTTCTTGTTTTGATAAATAGTGAAAAATACTAAATTTTAATTGAAAACTATTTTTTCATCTAACTTATTTTTATAGTAAAATTATTTTTCGAATTGGTTTTAAAGTATAATTATTATAATTTTACATAAATTAATCCAATATATTTAATTATAACCCTTTTCATAGTGAAATTGGATATAAAAACATTTTCATCTTTTGGACTTTTTCACTTCAAAAACATGTTGTCTCATCCCATCCACGGGATTAATTATAAATTAATTTTATCCAATTATGTGCCTTAAATTTTGAAAAATGGATTCCATATTTTTAATCATATGTTCCAAATTCAGTTAAAAGTTCCCTTTAATTTTTGGATAATAAAAATGGTAACATTAGTAATTTTTATAACCACTGTTAAGGGTAAATCAGGTAATTATGGGTAAAAATAATATTATAAATATTATATAACTACCATAACACATTATTAAATATTATGGGATAAATTTAATTCTACCCTTAACACATATGGTTAGAAATTTAATTATTTAATGGACACTTTTCCATGAAAATGACTAAGATATTATTAAAATCAAAGAGAGTAACAAAATGTAACACAGTTAATTTTAATAAGTATAATATTTTCAATATGGAGTTAAATAGAATATACGATCGAATATAATTATTATTTTTAAATATAAAAGGTTTATATACATCATGATTATTTCTTAAAATTTTATCGAAGAAATAATTATCATAAAAATTAAAAAATTAATGATGGATTAATTATTAAATTAATGAAACAATCAATTAAATGATATTAGAAATTTTAAAGGAAATATAATTTGACATAATTAAAGTGATAAATTAATTTTATAGGTTAATATGTCATTTTATGGGGGTATTAAATGATATTTCTGAATTTATCTTATTTTATTGAGTTTCTAAAAGTCAAAGAAATGAACAGTGTCAAAATTTTCACTTACGATATTTTATGAAAATTATATTTTATTAAATTATTTATAAATCATACAGATATTAAATAAGGATTAAATGAATAATATATGTTCTAAAATATCATAAATTTTACATTTATGGTCCCATTTATACTGTATAAGTAAAAATTAAATCCTCATAATATTAAATAATTTGTTACTATTTTTAAAATTGATATGGCCTAACTAAGTGTTAATCAAAATGATAAGGTTTAAAATGACACCAAAACCTATATAAAATATATTTGTTTAGGATATTACAACATTATAATAACTTATCATTGATAAATATACTTTTCTTGGTATTTTTATTGATATTGAATTTATTTTAAATTAATATTTTGAGAAATTCCAAAAGTGAACATCGCCTCAATTATAAAAGGGAACCTCTTATTCTCTTTTATTCACATTTCACAACCTATTTGGGATAAAAAAAATTACCTGTTAAAATACCCTCCAAACTTCCCTCCCTTCATCCTAGAATCCTCTCTTTCGGAATAAATCCAACAAAGGAATCCCTTTGGTGTGAACTGAAAGGAGTTACCCAAAGAAGATGTGACATCCTTCCGTAAACTCTTTTGTTATATTTTCATTATCCAAACCCAAAATTTTTACTAATACTTGATTATATAATAACCTCATTGTCCAAAATATTCTAATATTTTTTATGTTAATGGTTATACCGAGACCCACACACACTTCCATCAAATGGGTTAAACAATCATTGTTAATGTTTATGGCGGACTACCGCATCACAAAATGACGTCATTAGTTCTGCCATTTACACATGTAAAGGTTTCATAATAATGATAGAATTTATATTTTAATATTATATATATGATATATATGTTTTATTAATTCTTATTTAATTATATATAACACATACCTTCTTACTTTTTATTTTTTTTATATACCATAATTTCATTTGTGGACGGGTGGACTACTGCCTCTTCAAAGTGGTGTGATTCATTCACACATTATATGGAATGTATTAAGGATGGTTTTATTGAATTTATATGATATATATGACATAATAATGATACTAAAATGATATTATATGTGTGTGTGTGTGTCATTTACCTTCTTTATTTCAATGTTGTATGAAATGGAATATGCATTCATTTATCATGTTTATCATTATGATATTTATATCATGTTTTAGACATGGAATTGTTTATATGAGAGTAATATAACGTCATAAGTAAATAATATCTGATATATTATATATTCATATACTTCTGTGGTATATTTATAGAAAACTTATATTTATCATACAGGAGTTTTGAATGTGTATGAAGAAATTAAAGACTTAAGGTAAGGGGATTTCTAGTCTCGCATTTATTTCTACAAGACTTGAGAAATATTTACCACTAATTTATTTTGTATAGTGTATATACTAACTATTAATGTAATCTATGAACCTTACCCTTATATTTATAGGTATTTTAATATTTATTTGATGATATTTATTTTTTTCACTTTATGGTTCATATGTTACCAAATCGGTAATGTAATTTTGTATTAATTTTTATTCTTGAAGACACATGTTATGTTATGAAACTATGTTTTTTATGAGGTGTATTTACTAATATTTGACATGTTGTATCATGAATATAATTATTTTCATTATATTATAAGTTTAATTTAATTTTATTATATCTTCTTTTGTAAATTTCTCTTATCACAAAACTAGTTTTTCTAAAAAAATCAAAAATGTTTTTAAATGATATTTTAAGAATTTTCAAGGGAATGATTTTAAAAGATTTTTAATATATTTTTAAACGATTAATTTATAATTTTTCAGGGTTATATTTGATGAAAAGTATTACTATATTTTTTATGATGTAAAAGGATTATTTTAAAACGGAAATGATATTTTCCAAATTAATTATTTCAATTTGATATTTCAAAACCATTTCCTGTTTAAGATAACATCATTTGGTGACACTTATTATCTTCTATGGTTATTATTAAAGGATATTAGCCTTATTATTTTTATGGTTATTTTATGTTTATGATGTATACTTTATGTTCTTGTGGCACACATATGTATGGTTTTCATTATTTTATGGGTTTGACATATATTTCCCACAAATTCATTAGGTAATGATAAATTTTTAATGAGATCAAAGGGTATATGGGAGTTCATCCTAAGCCCACAATAGGAGGGTACAAGGGAGTTCATATTAATCCCACAAAAAGAGTGTAAATGGAAGGTCATCCCAAGTTTTCAACAAGAGGGTACACATGAGGTCATCTTATTCCCAAAACATGAAGGTACATGGGAGGTCAAACCAATCCAAATGTAGGTACATAGGTGTCTAGACCAATCCTAACATTCTATGAATGTTTTGGTAGATATCATTGAGATAAGATATTCTAATTTTATGTGTATGCCTCAAATTTCATGTTTTATTCCATTTTTATACTCTCCTAGCTCTTGTGGTTTGATTATATTATGATTCATGTCATATAAACTACCAATCATTAATCTAATGATTAAAGATTATGATCTTTGATATGAAGTGTGTTCTTGTTAAATTTGATTCTCCTACTATCAAACCCCTATGCTCATGTTTTACATACATATCTTTCATGTTAACCATCACTAAGAATCTAATATTTCCCTTTATTTTATTTCCTTTCTAGATGTTACGAGGAAATATTTTCATTTTGGGTACTAAAGGAGATGATCTTTGTGGAAAAAAATTGAAGATCTTTCGCCAGAATAAGTGTTTGGGTCCCATGTTACCAAATGCACTAAACTATTACAATCCCTCAGCATGTTTTTGTGTAATGTAATGAATATTCATTTAATAAATATGAAATATCCATGTATGAAAATCCTAGTTGGTTATATTGACCTTTTTTACAAAATGATTTTAAAGGAATCTTTCTATCCTTTTCTGAATAAGGTAATTTTTAACTGTTTACCCAAGTGTGAATGGAATTTTTTTCTAAACTTATATAAGATGAAAAGAATTTCCCACCAATGTGACCATTGTTTTCTTTGAAGATGAATTTATATATTTCAAGGGTTATTTTAAAATAAAATTATTTCCACAATATTTTTTTGAATTTATAGTTCCCAAAAACTATTTTCAAAGGAGAAATGTTATATTACTTAGGATTTTTTATTTTTACTTTTATTCATTAATGAAAAAAACCTTTAATGTTACTGAATGACTCTAAATTATGTATATATGTATCTAACATATATACCTATCTTATTGTTTCTTCCTTTTATGGGGTAATATGTTCCTTATGATCATTTCTCAAGTTCCATCATTATGAAATTTCCATTGATTGTGATATGAGGAAATATTATGAAACACATTTTCTTTCCATAGGTAACTCTTATGTTATATATTATGATTGATTTCATTTTTGGGGAACACATTGATCATGAACATGAAATTATGGGTGAACCCAGATATTTCTCTAATGTGTTGGGTATTTTATTAAGTCTCATGAGATGTCATGTATGGGATTAGGGTGTAAACCAAATTCATTGTGGGACTTTTCACACCATGAGATATTGTATGAAAAATCATGTTATTTTTTTGACTTAAATGTTATTATTCCATATCATGTATATTTCCTTACTAGTATTTTTATTTTACCACTTTTTTTGTATTCCCTTGGTTATCCTATATAGTTCTAGGAGCTCAAAATGATTTAGGATCTCATTATGTTGGAAAAAATAATAAAGTTTTCTTCTAACATCACATTGATATATTATGAAACTAAACTTCCATAGACACTGGGAATCATGATATTTGGAGTTGAAATAAATATATTTTTATGTTAAAACTCATGTAATAATATTTTTAAATTTATTAGGTTTCTATATTAGTTGATCAATAGGAAACATAAAATTACATGTCAAGAGGAAAAGTCTAACCAAGGTTATGCACCCAAACCCAAACACCGATCCAAAACCTATTAAACTCTAGACATTCAATTCTCTTAGAAAAAAACTAAAAGGTATAACTTTTGAGTGAGATAATCTTGAAAATGGTGGTCTCCACACCATGATATAATTACATTGAAATATTGGTCCCCTAAAAATTGCAAGGATCTCCTGAAGAACATATAAATAAACAACTCAAAAAAATTAAAAATTCACAAAATAAAACATACAAACTAATATTCCTTTGTAAACTTATGACAATTCCTAAACTAAAAAATCACTAAAGAACACAATAATCAATATCCAATGAAACCTCAAAAGCACCGCACATGATAAACCTTAAACATCATATAGGAAAAATAGGCCTAAATGATTTCCATCTCAAAAAAAACACTAGAACAGATCACACAATAGAATAATGGATAACAGTTGGAAATTCCTCAAAAGGGATCATTCCTCAATATGAAAAACATAGTCTAGAATGAGGTTATGTAAGGTTAACCAGAGGTCATCCTTCCAGACTGGATCTTGTTGATTCCTTCAGAACATCATAGCATAGACAATACATGACCCTAGTCAACCCAACACCTACCCAATAATTCCAATGAATAATCAATCAAAAGCAATGGTCCAACACAAGGCCCACAAAACACCAAGTGAAGAGAATTACAATAATAACTAAGGAATGATAATAACAAAAAAAACTAAAATTACATAGGGTATATTCAATAGAAATGAAAGAAATAAAACCTCACATGAATCACCACAAATATTTTTTACATCCCAAGAACTGGATATCCTTATTATTCCCAAATTGGATAACAAAACCTGAATAGATTCAAGTGAATACATTTTTTATATGAAAAATTATTAGTGTGGGGTTCTTCCTACCATGTTAGGATTTCCTTCATATCAAAACCCTTATAGATAAACTTCATTAAAATATGGGAATTCAATATATGATACAAATCATATGAAAATATTTATAATCTATTTTCTTATATCACTGAGACAAAATTCAACAACACTATAAATTTTAAAACATCGCCACCAAAGCTCCAAATCACAACTCGTAACATCAAATGGAAAAAATGTGAAATTAATTATATCATAATAAAACTTATACATTCTTCACTTAATATCAGAATCAAAGAGTTGAATCAATTGATATTTATGAGGGGTAAAACCATTATAAATGACTTAAACAGCCACTAGTATGATGATTCATAGGAATCCTATAATCTTTTTTCCCAATTAAATGAATAAGATTCAGGTTTTTGAATTATCAAAAAATCTTCATACTTTGGAAAGAGAGGAAAGAAGCCATGCTCATAAACTAGATCTGATTGAAAAATTATCCTAATAAAATCTTTATCAACCAAAGAGTCCTTTTAAATTTGAACTGGGAAGATCTATAAAAACAATAGATAACAATATCATCAATATAAAATCCAAAGTTCAAAACCCATAAGGTAAATCCTAAATAAATGATAAATATCCAAAACAATATTTCAGAAAATTTCATATCCAACACTTAACAATTTATCAACCAATAAAAAAATAATATTTTAAATAATAAAAAAAATTGACCTCTTCAGTCCAAGAAAGATTTATTAGAACTCATTTAAAAAATATCATTAATTAATTAAAAAAATATTTAAAACTATTTTGGAATATTTAATTAAATGGGGATTAACTTAGAAATATTTCAAAGCCTCCCATTTAAAAACATTCCTCACTTAAAATCATTAAAATATTCCGATAAAAATTTATTTTTAACACATAAAAACATTTAAAATAATTAACAATATAACTTTAGCCCATATTAAAAGAATATTTTCTAAAACACAATATTATTTTTGAATTGAAAACATCATATCCAAATTATTAAAACCATAAATGATTTTGAATTCAAAACATTTTAGGTACATTTTCAAAAACAAAATTTCATTTCATATCCAACTAATTTTTGGTACATTTAGAAATCATTTTAAAAGTATCACTAATTTTATTGTATAAAAATTTGTTTCTCTAAAAAATAAATTTTTAAACTTTCCCATTTAAAATTTCTATTTCATTTATTCTCTACAACATGAGTTCTCAAAAAACAACACAATTAACTATAATTTGATCTCAAATAAAAATTAAAAGAAATCCGATTCTACAAGGAATGAAAAATTCTAAAATCATGGAAACTCATTAATATGTGAGAATTAACCACATGGTCTAGACAATTGTATGATAACCATATGAAGTATAATGTAAGTTACTTAGGTCACACGTCCTACACATGGTCAGCTAAATTTTATGCATGTATCATATTCCCCTTAGTCCCCCCTAATTCTATGAAAAGTAAAAAATCAACAAAATTAATGAAAACAAATCACAAAACAACTGAGAACCAAACTCAATCACAAGACAAACACATCACAAAAAACCCTAAAAACTCAATTATCATCATGAAATGTGTGATAAATCACTTATTTATGATCAAAATCTTGAATTTTGAAAATAATAACTCTTTACTACCAAACTATCTCAAGTAACAAGATAAACCACCCTCCTCAAATACCATTTTTCCATAAAACACTACAGGTCATCCCTTAAAAAGGAAACATAACCCCATTATGGAAATATATGAAAGGGTTTTATCAATCCTAATAGGTTAGAAGAAAGTTCATGGGTATCAACAAGAATGATTTGGGAGAAATTTCACCTAACAATAGTAATAAATAAGATAAAGAATGATTAAAATCAAATAGATGTAAAATAAAAACTCAATATAATTAATGAACCAACACGAGTACAAGATCCCAAAATACAGGGCTAATGGTCCATACAATAGACTATAAGGAGAAATAAACTGAACAAGACCACTTCGTTATCTCTATTTGATAATTAATAACTCCAATTTTACCACCATCAACTTGAACTAAGAGATATAAGAATATTTTCTACATTTGAGTCGTCAAATTACCTATAATTTATAACTGTTAGCTAAGACCCCAGAAATTCACAACCAACCTCTACCTATTTAATAAATATTTAAATGAAAATTTATATCATTCACATTTTAAAACAGTGATATAAAATAGGTTTTCTATGTTATCAATTATTAAAAAGTATCAGATGATTTTCCTTTAAAACACCCACTATTAAAAATCTAGGGTTTATTTCTAAATTAAACTATAATTCATTTTCCACTAAGAAAATCATTCATAACATGCAGTTACTGATGTTTTAATAAAAACATGAAATAAAGTATAACACCTTTCAATAAAAATAAAAATTACCATTATTTTCAATATATACTTTAAAGAACATTAAATTTCAAGGAATTTTTTTTCCTAATTTTCTTTGGAATTTTACAAGAATGCAGTTTCTGACGGAACCTGATTTCGAGGCCCGGTGTGCCCGGAATCATTTTCCGAAGTTTGGCTCGGGTACGTTCAGTGAACGGATGAGCGGGTTTTTCTAACTTTTGAACCGGTGCTCGGAATCGAATTCTGAGGGCACTGATGGAATCGTAGCACCGATACTTGCTTAGAAACGCCTCTTCCGGAGCTGCGTTTGCTCAGGTGTGGTTTTTAATTTTTGGGCTTAAGTTAAGAAATAAAATAATGTGGTACGACAAACTTTATTTTATTTAACTAAAAGCTTCTTAAAGCCACTTAAAGATTCTTAGGATGAGTTAAAGCGGATAGGGTAAAATTCAAAATATCCTACCCTCTTGGTAGGATATTTGTGAGGTGGGTCCCGCACAAGCCCCGCCGTTTCTTTTCCCCTAAGTAACGCACCCGCAACCCACTCTTAAATGAAAGTCAACTGGGGCATTTCCTTAAACTCTTAAACGCTCCTATTAATTGGGAGGTTTATTCATTGAAATTAATTCTGTGAATTAATGGGTCGTTACTTAGTTTGTTTTTCATTTGTTGGCATGTAATAAAATAAGACCAACATTTTTCTTCTTGAGTGTTGTTCGTTGAGAGGATTTGACAGAAACCTTAATTCCTTCGTCCTCCTTTGTGAAGAACGCGAAGAATGTAAATAATTCCAGCCTTCGACGAAAGGCGATGAAGAACGCCAAGCCCTCAGAGATTGACGACGTGACGTCGTGTTCCGCAACGCCAACGACTCTTCTCCTGCGACGTTCTTCTGCGACGTTCCTTCTTTCGTGAAAAATCTTCGAACATCTGTTTGAGGTAGGAGTTTACGAATATTTTAAATTCCTTTGTGGATTTTATACTTGACATGGATTTAATTCGTGTAAATTAAATCTGTGTGTTTTCTTTACCCCTCGGAGATCGTCGACGCGACGCCCTTCTGCGACGACGCGACGCCCTTCCGCGACGACGCGATGCCCTTCCGCGACGTGACGATCACCTCCTACCGCGATGGTCAATTCTGCGAAGAACGCATGTTCGACGACTTCGACGAGGTAGGGGTTTGATTCTTAAAAATCTTTGTGTTTTATACCAGCGACGTTTGTTAAACTTTTGATGTGTAATTTTTTTTTAAAAACCGATAACGTGGTGGGTGCGGATTAACTAACAAGTCCTAACCCACCGCACTTTTTGGTTCTTGGTGTGCGAAATGGAGGAAGATGACAAACGGGGCCGCAATGGCGATTTGAGGGCCTGGAAGTGAAGAATGGGACCCGGGAGGAGCTACGGCGTAGGCGGAAATGGAATCGGACCACCGGAGCAACTCCGGCGGCCGACAGAATCCACCGGCAGCGCGGGTCGTCGGCACGGCGGCGCCGGCGGCCGGAGGCGGTGGCGGCCGACCAGACCCATGACCACGCAGGTCCGGCGACACACGAGACGCGGCAAAGCCACGTCCGCTGACCAAGCATGGCCCCACGCAGGGCCGCGGCACCTCATCCCGTGAGGGCAGCGCGCCCCGCGGTTCCTCCGCTCGGCTGCTCGGCCGACCGGAGCCAGGCCGACCCGCCGGGCCGGGTCCCGCCCAGGCCGGGCCGGGCCGCCTGGCCGGGCCGGGTTGCGCCCAACCAGGTCGGTCCGGGCCCAGAACCCCCGTCTCCGGACCTTTTCAGTCTTTTGATCATAACTTGAGCTACGGGCCTCTGAACGACGCGTCGTCCACAGTGATGTGATCCTTGGATCGAGACGGTCATTTCGGTATATCACACTCAAGGTTTCGGAATACTTTGGGTTCAGCCGGGTTGGTTCGTACACGAAATCAACCGGGCCCTCGGAGCGGAAACGCTCATATCTTGAGCTTTGGACGTCCGATTGATGTGTCGTCGACTTTTTTGTATTCCTCTAAGTGAGAAGGATCTTTTGGCATACTCCGCCCGAGGTTTGGACACAGGTGGAGTATGGTTAGGTTGGTTTTTCCTTAAAAACCAACCGAGCCCCTGGGACGAAAAGGCCAATAACTCTCAGACTGTGCGTCTGATTGACGCACCGTCTGCGACATTGAGTTCCTGTTGGCGATACAGAACATTTGGATACATCAACTCTGGACTATGTGTCAGTTGATGTATCAGCCTCTCGTCTCATGGAGCGGACCCTCTCGAACGAGCATGCTGTGTGCGGGAACCCAAGAGCTGGTTGCGACTCTACTGTGACGACGATGACTGTATAAAGATCCTCAGTGGATTCGACGGCGACAACTACAGCACTCAGCGATCCTTTGTGGGTTAGTGCTACCGATCCTATGTGGGTCTGATCCTGTGTGGGTCAGCGCTCAGCGGTCCTGTGTGGGCCAGCGCCTACAGGTCCTGTGTGGGCCCGATCCTATGTGGGTCTTTGCCGGGGTTAGTTACCTATCGATCCTTTGTGGGTCAGATCCTTTGTGGGTCATTGCGGGCGTTATTACCTATCGATACTTTGTGGGTCCGATGACTTATATGGATAAGTGATCATCTCTATCGTCATTCGAAGAAGTATACCTGTGTGAGCTGAAACCCTGTTTTTCTTTCCTTTGTGGATTGTGTTGTGCTATCCTGTGTGGATTTACGTTTTGATTTCCTATGTGGATTGTGTTGTGCTATCCTGTGTGGATTTATGTTTTTCTTTCCTGTGTGGACTGGGTTGTACTTGGGCTCGGGTGTTGGAGCCGAAAGGGAATTGATGACTTAGGTATATGTAAGGTCATATACCTAAGCCGTGTCGGATGTTACTTCGTGATTGTATCTTTCCTTTGTGGATTATCGTTTATGGATTCTGGGAGACCTTTGGGGGTCTCGGGGTCCCTACTGAGTAGCTTATACTCACCCCTTCACGGGCTATGCTCGCACTACGTTGTGTTGGTTGCAGACGATGGACAGCGCTGATCGTGGTCGAGGTTGCCGGAGCAGGATGGTACCTGGAGGTGGACCACTGGGCGGGGTGTACTCGGAGCGGACGGCTGGACCGAGGAGTTGTGGAGTCTATCTGTACCCACCCTTCAGGTGGGGCTTCCAGAGGACGGCTCGACGCTGCAGCTTTTTCTTTAAATTGTTTTTCCCCTTTCGAGTTGTACTTTACTTTCAGTTTGGGTTTGTATTCCGTCCCACTTACTTTTTTGCACTTACTGTTGTACCAGTTTTTACTTAGTGTTTACTTTTTCCGCTGGCTTACTCTGTGGTGCTTGTTTAATTTACAAAGGAAATGCCTTCCCTTTACCAGGATTTACACCTTGGTGCTAGTCGCCAGCCCCTGGCCTATGGAAGGCGGGCTTGGGGTAGTCACGGCACGGGCCCCAAGGATGGGTCGTGACAAATTGGTATTATAGGAGTTCGGTTCTACCGCAGACTCTGATCTTTTTCTATGTAAAGCAATAGTGTTTAGCGTATTGGGTGTGGTTATCAGTCCAGGGAGTCCAGTGTTGGTGTGGCGGCCGACGTATCCGTACACCAGGACCCTGACTTCTGATTTCCAACTTAATGCACGAAAACATTGATTGCGTGTGTGTTTCAAGTTTTCTTTGTGATTACTTTGTGTCAGCTCACCAGGTATACTGTTCTGATTGTGGCGCACCTGTTTCCTTTTCAGGATGGCCCCACGATGGCAGTCAGCTTGGGTTCCGAGAGTTGAGCGTGACGACAGCCCGCCGAGCGACGAGGCCTCGGTGCAGGGCCCTTTGACAGCTGAGGCACCGGCGATACCTCTACACGCCGAGCCACAGATGCTTCCAGCCCCAGCCGCTGACGATGAACGTCACCTTAGTGCATTGAATGAGTTCCAGCACCAGCGAACGCCCAGGTTCCGCGGGGAGATGGACCCCCAGGCAGCCGAGGACTGGTTGGAGGTAGTTGTACGAGTTTTTAGGCTAGTGAGGACACCATCAGACCTCATGGTGATCCTCGCAGCGAGCCTACTGCACGCAGCAGCGGGCCGATGGTGGAGCTTGATGCTCCAGGTGCACGATGAGGCATCTTTTCTCAAGACATACTTTGAGGGCCTTTTCCGCTCAGAGTTCGTCCCGGCCACCCTCCGTGCGGTGCCCATCCAGGATCTCCTTCAGCTGCGGCAGGGCAGCTTGACAGTCGCCCAGTACTCGGTGAGGTTTACCGATCTCTCTCGCTACTCGACTGACATGGTACGGGACCCGTTCATCCGGGACCGGACCCTTGAGCAGTGTTTGAGACATGAGATCAGGGCATCGCAGATCTCCCTCAGCATTCCGACTCAGGCAGGAGTACTGGAGCGAGCCCTTTTGATCGAGAGCTTTCTTGCTGAGCCTTCATCAGCAGCCAAACCTACCGCAGGGCAGAAGGTAGCAGAGTCTTCTGCAGCAGGCAGCCGACGGATGACTCAGGGGTCCAGGAAGACCAGACCCTCACGTAGACGACCTCAGGACATTGGCTCAGCAGTGCGGGGCACACAACGTGGAGCCAGTATTTCGAGAGGCAGGCAGTGCTACACATGCGGCGAACAGGGTCACATGGCTCGTGACTGCCCGACCCATCGTGCTGAGGAGCAGAAGACAGTTGAGGGGCCACCTAGACAGAGGTAGAGGGTCGACCGTGGCGGTCCGCAGGGAGGAGGCGGATGAGGCAGAGGAGCTGGCCGAGCAGCAGGTGGTGGGCGATGCTTTGAGGCTCTACCACCACTACCACCAGGAGGTCCACCCCGACCATAGGGAGCTGGCGGGTAGAGATAGGCACAGCTCCAGGCAGCGGAGGCCTATGACCACGGCGCGCCCGAGATGATTCGAGGTACGATCTGTGTCTATTCCAACCTTGTTGCAGTTCTTATAGACACAGGAGTGAGTCACTCTTTCATAGCTGCTGCCCTTGTTCGGAGCTCGGAGATTCCGACAGAGCTGTTGGCTTGATCTTTATGGTTAGAGACTCCTACGGGAGCAGACTCAATGATTACGCACTGGTGCCGACAGTGTGAGCTCACTCTAGGAGGCGAGAGCTTTTTCTGGGATCTTCTTGTAGCAGCGTCGAGGCCTTACGACGTCATCTTGGTCATGGATTGGTTGTCTATGGTCCATGCACAGATTTACTGTATTAGGCGCAAGGTGCGATGTGTACGCACCGATGGGAGAAGGTTCACCTTCACCGGCGAGAAGGGAGCCTTTTCAGCACAGGATGGACTCTCACAGAGGAGAGGACAGCCCATCATTCATCAGTTGGCTAGCCTCATCCTAGGAGCAGTTGACATGCGGAGTCCTGGTTTTCCTGCAGTGGTGGATCAGTATGCGGACGTCTTTCCCGACGACGTTCCAGGACTACCTCCTCACAGAGAGGTAGACTTTTATATTGATCTATATCCTGGGATAGCCCCGATATCCACTCCAGCATATCGGATGGCCCCTGCTGAGCTTCGAGAGCTACGGGTAGAGTAGGAGGACTTGCAGGGCAAGGGGTTTATCCGACCGAGTGTTTCACCCTAGGCTTCCCCGATATTGTTCGCCAAGAAGGTGGACGAGAGCTTGCGACTGTGTGTCGACTATCGTCACCTGAACCAGGTGAAAGTGAGGAACAAGTATCCGCTACCGAGGATTGATGACCTCTTTGATCATCTCAAGGGAGCACGGTGGTTCTCGAAGATAGACCTCAGGTTAGGCTATCATCAGCTCACAGTTCGGGACGAGGACGTGCAGAAGACGGCCTTCAGATGTCGGTATGGCCACTATGAGTTCTTGGTTATGCCATTCAGCGTAACCAATGCTCCAGCAGTGTTCATGGGCCTCATGAACAGGATATTTCAGCCATACCTCAATCGATTTGTCATAGTCTTCATCGACGAAATTTTGATATACTCGACGACTGAGGAGGAGCACGCCTACCACTTGCGGGTTGTACTGGACACACTCCGAGAGAACCAGCCTTATGGAAAGCTCTCGAAGTGACAGTTCTAGTTACGTGAGGTCCACTTCTTGGGACACGTCATCTCTGAGGTGGGAGTTGCAGTGGATCCTGCGAAGATCGAGGCAGTGCTAGCTTGGGAGCCACCCAGGAGCGTGACGGAGGTGCGGAGTTTCTTGGAACTAGCTGGATAATATCAGAGATTTGTGCCAGACTTATCCAGAGTTGCGGCACCACTCTCAGCTCTTACAAAGAAGGGGAAACCCTTTGTGTGGTCAGACAGATGTCAGCAGAGATTCTAGGAGCTGAGACAGAGATTGACCAGCACACCTATCTTGAGGTTGCCTGAGGAGGGAGTAGGGTACGTAGTCTACTGCGATGCATCAGGGACCGGACTTGGATGTGTCCTGATGCAGGAAGGGGCAGTGATCGCCTATGGATAACGTCAGTTGAGGCCACATGAGCAGAACTACGCTACCCATGACCTGGAGTTAGCAGCAGTGGTCTTCGCTCTGAATACATGGCGACAGAGCAGCTAGCCTCCTTGCAGATATCCTTCGTGGACAGAGATGGAGAATACTTCCTTCAGTCTCTCACAGTCACCCCTCTACTACTACAGTGGGTCAAAGAGGCACAGCATGGGGACGCTGACTGTGAGATGCAGCATGCACAGATATCCTCAGGACACAAACCTGATAGATTCTCCTTTGGAGCAGAGCACGAAATCCTTTTCAGAGGACGTACCTTGGTACCAGTTGCTTTACGAGAGGAGGTGCGAGAGAGTTTCACACTTCTCCGTTGGCGGTACATCCTGGAGTGGAGAAGATGTACCAGGATCTCAGATGATAGCACTGGTGGTCGGTCATGAAGAAGGTTGTGGTAGAGATCGTTTCACGATGCCTCACCTACCAGCAGGTGAAGGCAGAACATCAGGTACCAGTAGGCTTGGAACAGCCCTTGGAGGTCCCGGAGTGGAAGTGGGACGGGATATCTATGGACTTCGTGACTTGACATCCACGCACTTCTAGAGGTCATGACTCCATCTGGGTGATTGTCGACCGACTCACCAAGTCGGATCACTTCTTACCCATCAGAGAGCAGGGCTTAGTGGAGAGCTTGGGGTGTCTCTACATTCAGGAGATTGTACGTCTTCACGGTGTGCCATCATCTATCATCTCCGATCGAGATTCTCGCTTTACTTCCCGGCTTTGGAAGGGGCTGTAGGAGGCGTTTGGGACGCGGCAACGTCTGAGCACCACCTTTCACCCTCAGATGGATGGTCAGATGGAGAGGACCATTCAGACTCTCGAGGACATGCTCCGCGCATGTGTCATCGACTTTAGTCGCAGCTGGGAGGACCGCCTACCCTTGGTGGAGTTCGTGTACAACAATAGCTAAAACTCCACCATCGGGATGGCACCATACGAGGCATTGTACGGCAGACCTTGCAGATCTCCTTTGTACTGGACAGACCCTGGGTAGTCAACACTTGTGGGACCAGAGATGGTCCGGGCCACGACAGAGAAGGTCCAGGTCATCCAGGAGCAGATGAGGACAGATCAGAGCTGGCAGAAGTCTTATGCTGACAGGAGGCGGAGGCCACTAGAGTTCGAGTATTGCGACCAAGTGTTCTTGTGTGTCTCACCTTGACGTGGATTATGGAGATTTGGCTGAGGTGGAAAGTTGTCTCCATACTTCATCGGACCATTCTAGGTCCTCAGCAGGATTGGCGAGGTGGCTTATCGCCTGGCTCTACCACCTCAATTGCACCGGGTGCACGATGTCTTCCACGTATCCCAGCTGAGGAGATACGTGCACGACCCGACGCACATCATTGACCATGGGGAGCTAGACGTTGATGATGGGACGACTTTTGCCGAGGTCTCGGTGGAGATCGAGGATCGACAGGAGTGGGTCCTACGTGGATGGTCGATTCCTCTAGTGCGCATCAGATGGCAGCACGGGAACCTCCAGGAGAGCACTTAGGAGCGAGAGGCTAACATGTGTGCTCAGTACCCACATTTGTTTCCCTAGTTTATGATGTATCTTTAAGGGGACGTAAATCCATGAGGTGGGAGTGATTTAAAGACCCGTAAATTTCAAGGAAATTTTTTTCTTAATTTTCATTGGAATTTTACAAGAACGTAGTTTCTGACGGAACCTGATTCTGAGGCCTGGTGTGCCCGGAATCATTTTCCAAAGTTTGGGTCGGGTACATTCAGTGAACGGGCGAGCGGGTTTTTCTAACTTTTGAACTGGTGCTCGGAATCGAATTTTGAGGGCACTGATGGAATCGCAGTGCCGGTACTTGCTTAGAGACGCCTCTTCCGGAGTTTCGTTTTCTCGGGTGTGGTTTTTAATTTTTGGGCTTATATTAAGAAATAAAATAATGTTGTACGACAAATATTATTTTATTTCACTTAAAGCCGCTTAAAGACACTTAAAGCTGCTTAGGATGAGTTAAAGCGGATAGGGTACAATTCAAAATATCCTACCCTCTTGGTAGGATATTTGTGAGGTGGGGCCCGCACGAGCCCCACCGTTTCTTTTCCCCTAAGTAACGCACCTGCAACCCCCTCTTAAATGAAGGTCAACTGGGGTGTTTCCTTAAACTCTTAAACGCTCCTATTAATTGGGCGGTTTATTCGTTGAAATTAATTCTGTGAATTCATGGGCCGTTACTTAGTTTGTTTTTCATTTGTTGGCATGTAATAAAATAAGACCAACATTTTTCTTCTTGAGTGTTGTTCGTTGAGAGGATTTGATAGAAACCTTAAGTCCTTCATCCTCCTTCGTGAAGAAAGCGAAGAACACGAAGAACGTCGGCCTTTGACGAAAGGCGATGAAGAACGCCGAGCCATCGGAGATTGACGACGCGACATCGTGTTCCGCAACGCCAACGAATCTTCTCCTGCAACGTTCTTCTGCGACGTTCCTTCTTCCGTGACAAATCAACGAACATCCGTTTGAGGTAGGATTTTACGAATCTTTTAAATTCCTTTGTGTATTTTATACTTGACATGGATTTAATTCGTGTAAATTAAATCCGTGTGTTTTCTTTACCCCTCGGAGATCGTCGACGCGATGCCCTTCCGCGACGACGCGACGCCCTTCCGCGACGCGACAATCACCTCCTACCGCGACGGTAAATTCCGCGAAGAACGCACGTTTGACGACTTTGACAAGGTAGGGGTTTGATTCTTAAAAATCTTTGTGATTTATACCCGTGACTTTTGTTAATCTTTTGTTGTGTAATTTTTTTTAAAAAACCGCTAACGCGGTGGGTGCGGATTCACTGACAAGTCCGAACCCACCGCACTTTTTCGTTCTTGGTATGCGAAACGGCAGACGATGACAAATGGGGCCGCAATGGTGATTTGAGGGCCTAGAACTGAAGAATGGGACCCGGGAGGAGCTACGACACAGGCGGAAATGGAATCGGACCACCAGAGCAACTCCGGCGGCCCGCGGAATCCACCGGCGGCCGGAGGCGGCGGCGCCCTGACGCGCCTCCAGATGGAGTCGTCGCGACTTCAGCCGCGGTGGTGGCGGCCAACCTGACCAATGACCGCGCGGTTCCGGTGACACATGGGACGCGACAAAGCCGCGTCTGCTGACAAAGCGCGGCCCCACGCGGGGGCGCGACACCTCATCCCGTGGGGGAAACGCGCCCCGCGGTTCCTCCGCTCGGCCGCTCGTCCGATCCGAGCCGGGACAACCCGTCGGGCCGGGTCGAACCCAAGCCGGTCTGGGTTGTTCCCAACCAGGTCGGACCCGGACCCAGGTCGGGTCGACCCGGTTCGGGCCGACCCAGGGGGGTCGGTCCGGGCCCAGACCCCCCGTCTCCGGACCTTTTCGGTCTTTTGCTCCTAACTTGAGCTACGGGCCTCTGAATGACGTGCCGTCAGTGGCGATGTGATCCTTGGATCGAGACGGTCGTTTTGGTATACCACACTCAAGGTTTTGGAATACTTTGGGTTCGGCCGGGTTGGTTCGTACACGAAACCAACCGGGCCTTTGGAGCGAAAACGCTCATATCTTGATCTTCGGACGTCCGGTTGATGTGTCGTTGACTTTTTTGTATTCCTCTAAGTGAGATAGATCTTTTGGAATACTCCGACCGAGGTTTGGACATAGGTGGAGTACTGTTGGGTTGTTTTTTCTTAAAAACCAACCGGGCCCCTGGGACGAAAAGGCTAATAACTCTCAGACCGGGTGTCCGATTGACGTGCCGTCTGCGACGTTGAGTTCCTGTTGGCGATATGAAACTTTTGGATACATCAACTCTGGACTATGTGTCAGTTGATGTATCAGCCTCTCGGCTTGTGGAGCGGACCCTCCCGAATGAGCTTGTTGTGTTCGGGAACCCTAGAGCTGGCTGCGACTCTACTTTGACGACGACGATTGTACAAAGATCCTCAGTGGATTCGACGGAGACAACTATAACACTCAGCGATGCTTTGTGGGTCAGTGCTACCGATCCTGTGTGGGTCCGATCCTGTGTTGGTCAGAGCTCAGCGGTCCTGTGTGGGCCAGTGCCTACAGGTCCTGTGTGGGCCCGATCCTGTGTGGGTCTTTGTGGGGGTTAGTTACCTATCGATCCTTTGTGGGTCAGATCCTTTGTGGGTCATTGTGGGGGTTAGTACCTATCGATCCTTTGTGGGTCCGACGATTTAGATGGATCAGTGATCATCTCTATCGTCATTCGAAGAAGTATACATGTGTGAGCTGAAACCCTGTTTTTCTTTCCTTTGTGGATTGTGTTGTGCTATCCTGTGTGGATTTACATTTTTCTTTCCTTTGTGGATTGTGTTGTGCTATCCTGTGTGGATTTACGTTTTGCTTTCTTGTGTGGACTGGGTTGTACTTGGGCTCGAGTGTTGGAGCCGAACGGGAATTGATGACTTAGGTATATGTAAGGGCATATACCTAAGCCGTGTCGGATGTTACTTCGTGATTGTATCTTTCCTTTGTGGATTATCCTTTATAGATTCTAGGAGGCCTTCAGGGGTCTCGGGGTCCCTACTCTGTATCTTATACTCACCCCTGCATGGGCTATGCCCACACTACGTTGTGTTGGTTGCAGACGATGGACAGTGCTGATTGTGGTCGAGGTTGGCTGAGCAGGACGGTACCTGGAGGTGGACCACTGGGCGGGGTGTACTCAGAGCGGACGGCTGGACCGAGGATTTGTGGAGGCTATCTGTACCCACCCTTTAGGTGGGGCTTCCAGGGGATGGCTCGATGTTGCAGCTTTTTCTTTCAGTTGTTGTTTTCCCCTTTCGAGTTGTACTTTACTTTCAGTTTGGGTTTGTATTCTGGCCCACTTACTTTTCCGCACTTACGGTTGTACCAGTTTTTACTTAGTGTTTACTTTTTTCGCTGTCTTACTCTATGGTGCTTGTTTACTTTACAAACGCATTTCCTTCCTTTTATCGGGATTTACGCCTTGGTGCTAGTCGCCATCCCCTGGCCTATGGAAGGCGGGCTTGGGGTAGTCACGGCACGGGCCCTGAGGATGGGTCATGACATATACATATTTCATCATCATGAAATCCTAGGTGAAAGGGAAAAATATAGTATATTGCTAACATGGTCATAAATGAAGAAAATTATGCATACTGAAAAACAACTACACCTCAATTGAGCCATCCCTAACACCTGGTATAACCATTCATGGAAAAACTGAGGGGAAGCAACCCATTGGTCAACCTATTTCATACCTAGGGCCGCTATTCAAATCATAATTCTAAACTATTGCACATGTGTACCAAGACTACCCTTATAGAATACTCAAAATTTCTATGACATATAAAAAGTACATTATCATTTCAAATTAATAGGTATAACATATAATTATATAAAAAATAAAAAATTATTTATATATATCACTCACACCTCCAAACACCCAAATAGAAATATACTCATTATCCAAGTATAATAAAATAAAATATGTACCACTATAGGGGTAGTTATCTTATGGTGTCTAAAACATCCATGGGTTCCCATATATTAAATTATAACCACCACTATAGGGGTAGTTATCTCATGGTGTCCAAAATAACCATGAGTTTCCATTACATATAAATTATCATTTCCTATGCGTTTTTATTTTATTATTAAACCTTTTAATGCGACAGTCGAGCTTTAGAATAATTATTTAATAAATTAAATGAAAATATGTTTGGAAAATAAACCACATATTTTTCATTCAATCACTTCAATAAATAAAAACATTCAAATCATTCAACAAACGGGACAAGCCACTTGACATTTAAAAAATAATTTATATTCCATAATATTGAAAATAAAAATCATAAAAAATTGAAGATCAATTATCAATATAAAATTAGGAATTACCATTTTCAAAATGATTTATTATTCCCTTAAAGTATTTTTTTATCAAATAATACAAAAAACCCATTTTTCCCAATTTTATAAAAATATCAACAAAAAAGCATTCTCTGATTTGAATACTAGATATAATCAGAACATATTAAAATAAATTGAAATCCCATGATGAATTAACAACCGTTAATAGAATAAATTTTAAAGACAATTGAATGGTACTCCTACTTTAAACACATGGAATTCATGATGACCAAATTTAATCCACCAGCCGGATAGTTAGAGAAGGCTCTTAGAAGCAAGAAAAAATGCGCCATAAGACTCAAGATATTAAAATATGATTAAAAAGACTCCAAATAAATATCTAAAATTAGGCCACATACTTATAATCCATATTCACTACTAAATCCTCACATTTGTAACAAAAAGTGCAAGGGATCATCCCTAGTTATTGTTTTAATAAAGAATAGGATGCACAGAATTTACCCTAGAATTGTATAGATCTGAAAAATATAATAAATGAGTAATGGGGTGATATTTTTACTAGATAAATTTATTCAAATATACATTAAAAACTTCCCATTTAGATTTTACATTCCTCTTTTAAAAATAAAAACTCTCCCCTAAAAATCTAGTGTCTTATTCATCCCTTTAAAAATATAAAATTACTGACATCGTGATGTAGTGTGTGTTCACCATGACCAAGGTCCTCTTGATTACACTAAAACCAAGTGCTTGAAACACCCACTGGCCATAACATAGTGTAGAATTGTTATCCATTTTGGACTCATCACGCCCTACACCATGTCATGGTGGAGACCAAATAATTTGTGGTGTACATGGGGACTCTCTACACCCCATGCCCAATACCACTCCCTTCACTAGTTGTGTTGGCCCTACATATAGTACACAAGAGATACTCATGATCAACGCATCTTGGATCATCATATGGTATATCCTGTGTTCCACTGAGAAATTTCAAGACCCCCATTTAGACCACCAGGAACCAAATATAACATCCCAAACCCCAAAAGAACTATAAAAAATCTCAACAGTAGAACATACCTCAAAAAAGGGTTGTGACATTTTGCCTCTTGGAAATATATTAAAATATGTGGGATAGTAATTATAAATTTAATAAATATAAACATACACTGAATACATTATATTACTCCTATGGGGATCTTATAACTATATCAAGATGGGGGATAATCATAATTTTTTACTGATTATAAATAATTTAAAATTTTACACCCTTTTAATTTATCAATCCCACTATCTCATATTAGGATATATAAATATTACTATGTGACATAACCACTTAATCTGAAATTAAATTCAAATGATGAAATTCAAAGAATAACACTGACATTTTTACAAGGTTTGGTCCTAATGTGGGGAACTTACTCCTTGATATATCTTATTTCCATATCAAGTTGTAGATTTTCAACTAATAATCTTATCTTCAATAATAAGTGGTGTGGGGTCATCATCATTCATGTGACACAGTGTGTCCCACACTACTCCAACTTCACCATATTAAATAGTTGAATCTTCACTATATTATTCAAGTGAAGTTTTTTTATACTACCTTATGATAGATATCAAAGGTTCCTTCTAATAAACCCTCAAATAGGTCTTCAATAACCAATTTTATCTTATGAAATAATAGCATGTATGCGCTCCTTCTTCATTTAAATCTAAAAATAATAATTTCCTAAGATCTCAACTACTTGTTATTCAATTTAAATATCTTTTAAAGGTATTAATTATACATTTTACTTACTTACTCTCTTAAAATTTTCTAAATTCTATAATCCTCATAAAACTTCCTTGAAATTATATGTTCTAGTCTTTTCAAAAATTCAAACTAACCAATCTTCAAAATGTAAGGTTCTGTTCAAACTTCCATTTTATTAACTCAAAATGATAGAAACATCTCTCTCTCATCAAGCCTATGCCTTGAATTAATTTACCTCTTTATATAACCAAGATTCCTCCAATAGAATTGGGGAACATGGGATCTGAATTTGAAAGTCTCACTAAATAAAAGTCTTCAGTCAATTTCTATTAAAACATAAAATATTATTGGATATTGAATTCATAAAAACTTTTGTTAAACTTGGAATTGATGATCTGGAACTCTTCAAAAAAACATATCTTTAATTTTAAGATTTCCTTCATAAAGTTTTTGACTTTGCAATACCCGGTTTCAATACTGGTTTTTTAAATTCAATATAATATTTTTTTAATTAATTTATGGGTTAATTTTTTTAATTAGAGTCTAAAATATCTTGTTGAAGGTTGTAACCCCTTAAAATAGGCGTTTTGGACATGGGATGGATCTAGGAGGCTATTTCAGGGGTTTGAGGAGCATCGAGTGTAACATCCCAAGTATGTAATGAATAATAGATATTTTTATCTATGTCTATTAATTATTAAGATAGTTTTTTAGAGGCTTAAAATAAAAATAAATACAATCTTATGCATGGAATACACTAATATTCTTAAAAGATTGTTTTACTGCCTTGTGATGGAAAACCCTTTCTAAATCTATCTTTTGACAATTTTATAAGCTATATTTGTCAAAATAAACTTATTATTTATTATTGGGACATCAAAATTTACTTTTTGTGAATTTTTGGTATTTTTCCGATAAAGTTCATTTTTTAATGAATAGTGAAAAATGTTGTATTTTAATTCAAAACCTCTTTTTAATCTAATTTATTTATATGATTAGATTATCTTTTGAATTGGTTTTAAAGTTAAATTAGAATATATTTTTACCATTTAATCCAATGGTGGTCATTAGTATTAATTTCACTTTGGAATTGGGCATAAACTAATGCCAACCTTTTCATAGATATTGTTTCAAAAAAACCTCGCTATTTGTTTTGACAACGGGAATTATTTTTAAATCAATTATTTCAATTTTTGTGTTTGGAATTTGGTAAAATGGATTACATATTTGGAATTATAAGGTCCAAATTATGTAATCAAGACTCTTTTGTTTTTGGACATTATGAATAGTAACGACGGTAATTATCTTTAATTATCTTGATTAATGAGTAATCTGGTAGTTAAGGATAATAAAATGATATCATAATAATACAAAAAGACCAAAACAAGTGTCCTAAGGCTACTTTTTGTCTCATGTCCGACCATGGATGAAACACACTTTACTAGACTATGGATATCAATTCAAACATGTCTCTATAAGGTGTGAAAATACAAGTGCTATTAACATTTCTAAAAATCCAGTATCTCATGCTAGGACAAAACATATTGATGTGAGACATCACTTTCTGAGGGATCATTATCAAAAAGGTGATATCACTCTTGAGTTCATTGGCACTGAACATCAGTTAGCTGATATTTTTACAAAGCCTTTGAATTCTGAGAGATTAAGTTACATCAAACATGAGTTAGGTATGATTAATTATAGCACAGTTGAAACCTCACAGTTGAAACCTCACAGTTGAAACCTCACAGTTGAAACCTCACAGTTGAAACCTCACAGTTGAAACCTCACAGTTGAAACCTCACAGTTGAAACCTCACAGTTAGACCTCACCGGTGTACCTCACTGTTACATCTCTCTGTAGGCTGTTTCGCTGTTTAACCTTATTTTATTTTTGCGGGAATTCAAACCATTTCTTTTCTTTATACTTTTATTTCTAAATCCCTAAATGATAAAATTTAGAACATCGAACATATCTCAATCCACTCATCTCAACCCTTGCTCTCTCAAGTCCTAAACCCTAAACCTTCAACCGAACCTCGAAACCTCATTCAATTCCAATGGCCAGAAAAAAGCGACCCCCGACTGTCAATGAAGATGCACCAATGCCAAAGAGGACTCGAGTCGAATCCAGTGGCACCGGGAACGCCTCGATAAGACCTGTTAATCCACATCTGACTAAGAGAGAAATAGTTGCTGAGAAGGAGCTAAGTGAAGAGTGGATTTTATCGAGCAGATCATTAGTACTGGCAGTGCTTAATGAGCAAGGATGGACCGAATGCTTCGCAAACAATAATGGACCGTACTACCCGAAGCTGGTGAAGGAATTCTATGAATATCTACAGTTCGAGGAAGAGGATGATCTGCATAGACTGGTATCCAGAGTAAACGGCAATGAAGTCAGTTTTTCATCCGTTGAATGGGCTGCATGTTTAAGAGTTCCTCATGAGGGTATTTACAACTACTATTCTAGAGCGGCTCCTCCAAATAGTGGAATCTTTGATCATGAGACGGCTCTGGAAGAACTGACAGGCAATGGCACAGTAAGAAAGATTATTGCTGCTGAAATGAGTGGAGAGGACAGGCTTCTGTTTAAGTTTATTCAGCATGTACTGAGTCCTAGAAGAGGAGATTTTGCAACTCTGAAGCACCAGGATATTTACTTGATGTACTTATTAAAACATGGAAGGAAGTTCAACCTTTGTAGGTTGCTGATGGCTCAAATGGAGGACATGATAAAGGCAATCTCAAAATCAAGTGCCTTGTTTCATGCTAAACTCATTTCGGTAATGTTGAAAGTGAAAGGTGCAGCTGGAAGTCAGGAAGAGTTGATAGTGGCAAAGAACAGTGTATGTATCTCGAAAGTAATCTGCAAATTCATGAGGATCAGTTGGAATCCCTGGAAGAAATCATGGGTGAATGATGAGGAGAGAATCTATGAGAAATTTAGCCCTTCTACTCATCCCTCTAGACCGAGAGATAGGAGAGATCTAGGCTTAAAGCCTGATGAGCCTGAACCTGTATACTCAGATGATGAACAGACTGCAGTAGTTGGTGACTCTGCAAGAGAGAACACCCCAATTGATTAAGGGAGTGATCCTGAGACTACTCACAGTCCTGTCAGGACAGTGGCGTTTGGAGCAGCAAGCCCTCTAAAAGAACTACCTAGTAGAGAACCTGTTCTAAGAGACAGTGAGACTGAGTCTACAGAAGAAGAAGAAGAAGAATCTCAATATTTTGTCAAGGACACATCTGACGAGGATGATACAGTCGAAGCAGAAGAGGCTGGAGCTTCAAATGAAAATCAAGAAACTGTTTCATAAGATGAAGAGGAGATCAGTGGTGAAGAAACAGAAAAACTTAGTATGAGCCCTCTGATAGGGTATACAGACAAGTCAGTGTCTGACTAGGAAGCAGGATTGGTCTCTACTACTGTTGTCATGGAAGTGGTTGATGACTCAACAGAGAGGGAGGCTAACCTCACTGCTGAACCTACAGAGGAAGCAAGTATGGAACCTGCTAGAGCTACAGAAGAGAACTTAGAGTTACCCAGAGTCGAGCAGATAGTAGAAAATGTTCAGGAAGGAGCTCCAAGTGAGGGGGAGCATTTTGGTTCAGTCTCTGTACTGTATGATATAGAAGGATGGACCTCAGATCCAGGATACATGGTGTTAGGACTCAATTATGAGGATTCAGATGAGGAAAACCAACCACCAAGAAATCCAGTTATCCTAACTAACAGCTCTCCAGTGTTAGAAACTGAAAGATTGGCCACCAAGGAAGACCTTGAATCCTTAAAGAATGAAATGAAGGAGACCATCAGACAGTCTGTTGCTGAATTGAAAACCAGTCTTTTTGATGAGCTGAAAAATGTAGAACAATCCTTAGAATTATCTCTAGGATGTGTTGTGGGAAGTCCAATCAAAGAAGTGATGGATGAAATGAAAGTGTGCCACACTCAAATTGAAAGCTGGACTGGAGCAGTAGTGGCCCTCAGACAATCAGTTGCTTCTTTAACTGCCCTGAGCAGTTCTCAGACACAAGTGGCCAGTGAGATTCGATACATCAAAGAAGTGGTCAAGCAGTTTGTGGAAGTATTTGAGGCTTTCAAGAAATCAGTAAAAGAACACTTTAGCAATCAGGATGTTGTCATTCAGAAAGTGATTGGAAATCTGTCTCAGTCTTTCAAGGAGACAGTGGCATTCTCAGTCAAGTCCCTTCCTTCATCTAGCTCTCCTCTAGACCTTGATCAGTTTAGAAGCCTGCTCAGAGAAGAGCTTACTCAGGCCCGTTCAAATGACACATCAGACCTACAGATCCTTGCTACTACAAGAGAAGTCAGTGGCTTTGTTCGTGAGCACCTGCAGGCTGCTACTGCTTCTCAGGAGGCCATCAAAAGTAAAGTGGATTATTACTTTGATCGGATTTTCACCAAGCATCAGTTGAACCATCACTTCAAGCTCATGATAGAAACTATGAAGCTGCCTCCTGTAACTCAACCTTTCAAAGAACAAGTTAACAAGCTACGAGAGTTGACCCCGGCTTTGGATAAATTCTTGGAAAACAAAAATGACTTCTTATCTGCCATGGACAGAGGAGGAAACATCATCATGGATTTCAGGAATCTGCTCCTACCTTTTCTTCATGTGGACTGCACACCTGTTATAGTTCCTCCTGCCCTACCTGTCTCCAACCCCAGTGGTTCTTCAGTAATGTCTCCTGCTGATGCCCTCAGAAGCCTTAGACCACTGATACCTCGGCAAGCTACTCACTACAGGCCTTCAGGAGCATCTGTTGCTGCCCCTCCAGACATTCCTGCTACAATTCATAAGCCTGTTGATCTTTCACCTACTGCTCCATCTTCTTCCTCCAAAGGAAAAGATCCCTTACCTACAGATGAAGAGGATTGAGTCTGTTTATGTTTTTTTTTATAGGGATCATGTATTCACGTTTTGGGTCATGTAATGTACTCATTATTAATACAATGTTTATTTTCTCTCTCTCTGTCTTTCTTTTTGTTAATCACAAAGGGGGAGAAATAGGGAGAAATAGGGAGAAATAGGGAAAACTCGGGGGAGAAATGAACCTATACAAAGAGGGAGAAATCCTTGAGGATTATACCTAATTTTTGTGCTCATATTGCTAATACTATGTTTTGCACACTTCTCTCTGATACATCTATATTTCATTCCATACTGACATAATTTGTGATTATCAAAAAGGGGGAGATTGTTGGAATCACCTGTTTTGATAATCCCAAATCATGCTTAAACATTGATTATGATGTATTAAAACCTTGCATTAATCTTATTATTCTATGCTTAAACGTATTTTATTCTAAACAGTTCATATTCTTACTCTCATAACTTTACTGTAACAGCTTACAGTAGTATTTACATAAGTTTAGTATTGTTAGCTAACAGTCAGAGTTTTCTTTTCAAAGTCACAGTTACAGCTAACTGTCACCTTAAGTTACTGTTGCAATAAGTTCACAGTTACAAGGTTACAGTCGAAGTCTAATACAAGCTTACAGTCACGAGTCTACCGCTATCTATTGTCAAAGCTCACAGACGAAGGTCACAGTTACAAGACTTCTGTTCAAAGTTTTCTCTGCTCAAGTTCACAGTCGAACAAGTCTACAGTTGGAACAAGTTCACAGTCGAACAAGCCTACAGTCATAAGTCTACAGTCAAGGTTACAGTTAGACAGCTTCTGTCGACTAAGTCTACTGATGATCGAGGTCTATAGTTGACAAAGGTTACAGTTCTACAAATTTGATATTACAAGTCTACAGTTAGAGAGGCTACAGTTACATGGAGTAAAAGCTACCATTGCAAGCCTACAGACATCAAGCCTTTTGTTGAAGTCAGCAGTCAGAAGACATATCAAGAAATAATACAATGTACGAGGAAGATTGCATGTGTAACTCAAGACTATTTATGTTGTCGGCCTCGGGTGAACAAAAAGGACATATATGGAGGAGTATAAAAAGAAGAGAGAAGCATTCAAGGAAAAGCATGAATGGAACGAAAAGAACAGTGACATGCACGAACAAGAATAGAGGAAGGACACACAGAGTCTAACATCTACAACTGAGAAGGAGATACGCATATACACAAAAGGAAGAACTCTCGAGAATTCATTCTGAAGAACAAAAGAGTCTCAAGTGAACCGACTGAAAGAACCGTCTCCTAAAAGCCATGCTGTGAAGCACTCAAACTAAAAGAAGCTGATCACTTGAACATCTGGAAGTCTGGAAATCACGACACTCTGTTTTAGTGTCAACTTACAGAAAAAGGACCAAAGCTTCAAGTCACTCATTCCTACGAGTCCAGAACTGATCTTCCAACACTATAGAGCACTCTAAACCTTCTTCTTTCTATCTCTTGCTCTACTGTGTTTAAGTGTTTTATATTTGTGAGCAGTGTGTTAGTATTACACACACTATCTCCTGTGCTTAAACTGAGGGATACTGAAAATCCCTATCCCAAACCTTTTTACATTTGTTACCCACGTATAACTGTGGAAGAAGCCTGGTGTGGCTTGGTCATTTGTTACCCACGTATAACTGTGGAAGAAGCCTAGTGTGGCTTGGTCATTTTTTTCCCCACGTATAACTGTGGCAGAGGTTGTCAAACCTGGACAGTTTGTGAAAACTGTTGTAAAGCCCGATACAGGATGTGTATCAATATTTTTTATAAAATTGCTTGGTGGCAGGTGATCACCAAGTGGAAGAGGACTAAGTCTTAGCTTAAGACTGAACCTCTTGTTTGAAATAGCTTGTTACTCTTTTCTTTACTTTGCTTTCTTTTTTCCGCTGTGCTCTTTTTTTTTTAAACAAGAAATCTGTTTTTGCATACACTCTGATAGTCAATTTTGGTTAGTGTGTATAAGAGATTTGTTTAGTAAACTTGTTTCAAAAGTAAAGTTAGTCATCAAACTAACCTTACTGAGGATTAATCAACCTTAGAGAAACCTGTTGAACAATAAGTCACCTATATCTCTACTGCCTTAATTGACTGTGCTGTTTTTCAATAGAAATTTTTAATTGGAACTCAATTCACCCCCCTCTTGAGTGTCCACTCCGACCAACAGCCTCAAGTTACCTTTATGTCTTATGATTTCTATGATTTATTCATGATTTGATGAGGTATGTTAAAGTGATTATGTTTTATGGGTAAAGTATGATTTCATTCTTATGTATATATGTACACATGTTTCCTTTCCATATTTTTATATCCCTTACTGAGCTTTTTATGCTCATCCCAAGTTTTTTGAAATGTTTTTCACAGGTCAAGGGAAAGGTACAAGATATGATGATAGTGTCAATGAAGTGTCAAGAAAGAATCCATGTTTTATTTTAAATATGTTTCCATTTATGGGAAAGAATAATACTATCTTTATGTAACCACTTTGTTTATATGTGAATGTAATGCATGTTTTATGATCTAATTCTATAAAACTCTAAACCCGAAAAGATCCTCAATGTGTAATCTTGTAATAACTCAAGATTAAGTAAGGTTTAAGGATGGGGCCTTATATCGAGAGAATACCAAGGTGGATGGGGATATAGTCTATAGAAACAAGCCAACTTATGGTAGGCCGCTAGTTGGCTCATGTCCTGTAAAGTATCCCAACACTCCTCTTGGGATCACTTGTCATCTAGTGGCCCACCAGCTAGTTGCCTAAAGTGGTGCTGGTTGTTTTTTTAGTGATGGAAAATTACCATTAGACTGTCATCCCCCCCTAATTTTAACCTTAATAGGTTCATAGGGGATGTAGTTTTATAAAGGAATCATCCCAATTTTTCTCTCATTTGACCCCCTTCAAGGGTGATGAGTTTTGTTGTGGTTTTATGAAGAATCCAAAATGTAATGTATATTTCTCCATTATATATTACACTATTAACTTCATAACTATTTTTCATTTATAAACAGGCATTCAAATCCAATTCCATCAGAGAATGGTGGAGTCTTTTAAAGGTGATTGTTCTTCCATACTACATGCTTTGTGGGTGTCTGTATCACCTTGTACAGACTTTCATTCATTGAATAATCCAAGGTATTTTGCACCATCATTTTCTAAAGGATTTTTATTTAAATATAAATAATTTAATTTCAGTTTTGGTTTCAATTAATAGGTATTTTTAGTGAGTTTCGAGGGAATAGAATTGGCCTCTAGTAGAAGGTTGGTCATGATTTGGATCTGGCAAGGCCACTCGATAGGTGCTTCTTCAATTATGCTGAGTTGTATAATTTATAATTAGATTCTAAATTTTTTATTAAATATTGTTCGGATATTTTTTTTTAATGTAACAACCATATATTTTTTGACATATATTTTTTTGAATTATTTTATATTTTTGATATTTTTCATTTCACGTGACAGTGGAAATAGTTATATATATATATATACATATATATTAAAACACTAAATAAAAAAATTAATTTCAAATGGAACCAACTAGGATTTTGCTACATGAAACACCAACATTTATTGTGCTATATGAAACACTGACATGGATTTCACTACACACAACACTGACTTGATGTACATTACTCGCAATACCGAGTTCCAACGAAATATCATTTTATTGTTATAAATTTTTAAACGGGTTAATTATTACCTATCTATTAAAATTTATTAAAATTAATAGTAATAACTACTTTTTGAATATTTTTATAATGATTTTATATAAATAAAACATATTTATAATCAAAAATATTGTTTTTTGTAACGTCTTTATAAGTGTAAAAATACTATATTCTCAAATGAACTAATTTTCATGTCCTTCTATTAAGATAAAAAATAATTTTAGAAACATAGAAATTTAATATGATAAAATAAACTTTATTTTTGATATTATAATTTGAAAATTTTCTTAGGGTGAAATTCTTGGATTTTTTTTGGGAAACTTCATTTTTTATGAATAGTGAAAAATACTACATTTCACTTAATGATTGCCTTTTCATTTAAATTATTCATGTTAAATTATACTTTAAATATGTTTTAAGTTCACATTAGATCAATTATAAATATCTTAATTAAATTTAGGTCATTATAATCAATTTCATATTGAAATTAAATATAAAAACTTAACAACCTTTTGAACATTTTTTCTACTTTAAAAACTTGTTATTTCATCCTATCTGCAGGATTAGCGTTAATATTAACTTTTCCACATGTATAAATTGAATTTCAAAAAAAATAAATACACAATTTTAATTAGTATAATATTTATATTATAATTACATAATGTTAATTTTTTACCATAAATATTAGTAAAAGTGATTAACATTAATTAAAGAGATTGAGGTCAAATTAAGCTTAATTAGGGACAAAACCTTATTTTTATGGGTATAAATGAACTATACACTTGTAAAACATCCATTATATTTGCATATTTAGTCCCTAAACATTATATTATTGATTGTTTTTGTTTTTTTCTTATTACTTTGGTTGGGTAAGAATATATATACACCTAACATGTTTTTAAAAATTCTTTGTGATCCCTTTTCCTTCCCAATAAATGGCCACCACATCTCCCACTTTCTGACACCTCTCAAAATGATTTATTTAACCCAATATATGCACAATAAACTTCTATAAATTCCTCCCTTACTCCTTGAATACTCCATTTGTGAAACAATAAATCCATGTAATCCTTTTAGCACAAAACAAAAGTTGTTACCAGATTAATAGGTAATGTATTTTCTCAATATCCTTTCTTTAATTTAATTTATCCATCAATCCCCTATCTTTCTTACAATATTTTATAACAAAAACTAATATCCAAAATATACTATAATTTATTTATTATAAGGGTTTTACCTAAACCTACACACACCTCAATCTAATGGGTAACAAACATATTGTTTACCTGTATGGAGAACTACCACCTCGCAAAATGGTGATTGTTCGTTTTTTCTTTACTGCCTCTCATGATGGAAATTAAAATGTAAAATATATTTATATATTCTATATATTATATTTATTATGTATTTAATCATATTTATTCTTTTTACAAAACAAATCTTTTTTACTTTCCATTTAGTGTAAGTATGATAATTTCGTTTGAGGAAATATAGACTATTACCCCCTCAAAGTGATGTGATTCATTCACAAACTACATGGAATATATTAAGAATGTTTTTAGTGAAATTATATGATATATATGATATAATAATTTTATGTCAATATTTTTTCAATACGATAATAAAAACGAAAACAATGTTCATGCAAATGTACGGCTTATCATCTCCATGAATGGTGTATTCCATTTAATACATATATATTATATATATTATTATAATAAAAATATAGTGAATATAAAATATGTTAAATCATTATTTATATTCTGTAAATTGTGATATATTTATAAGTACCAAATATTTAACAAATTAAGACACATGCGAAGAACAAAGAAAATATTACCTGAAGTGAAATATTAGCACAGGATTGTTAACAAGAAGGTAATATACGGTCATAATTATACCATATATGGTATTAGATATAATATTATGGTTATATATAATATTTTTAATAAATTTATATTTATTATACATCTTTTTGGAATGAGTACAATGAGATTTAATATATAAATTAAGGGAGATTCATCTAACATTTTATTTCTATGAGATATATGATTTATTCACCATCTGTTACTTTTGTGTGGTGTTTATACTCCCATTTATGTATTATATTATTATTATACTTAAATTTATGGGTATTTACATATCCATTTTATTATATTTATTTCATTGGGTCTTTTTTCAAAAGATACCAAATCGGTAAAATGATATTGTTTCAATTTTCCTTCTTTCAGACACATGCCATGTTATGCACCTATATTTCTCCATGAGGTATATATAGTAACTTATATATGTTATATATTGAATATATATATATATGTGTTATTTTAAGATTCATGTAATTTAACTCTCTTAAATGGTGAGTATGGTCCAAAGTTACCAAGTGGTATGAGTTTATTGAAACAATTTCATCAATTTTCAAGATTGTTTATGATTATGCTTTATTTGATGAAATATTAGGATCCATCTCTCAATAACATTAATGAATTTTATTCTCCTCTGGTTATTCATGAATTATTCAGGTATTGGTAAAATTTTTCTACTCTTTTCTACATAATATAGTTTAGAATGTGTTTTTAAGAAAGCCCGAAACAAGAGGGTATCCGGGAGGACATCCCAAGCCCCAAATAAGAGGGTAAATGGGAGAACATCCTAGGCCCGAAACAAGAGGGAATAGAGGAGTAAATACCAAGCCTAAAACCAGAGGGTATATGGGATTAAATTCCAAGCCTAAAACCATAGGGTATATGGGATGAAATCTCAAGCCCAAAACAAGAGGGTGTCTAGAAGTACATCCCAAGCCCGAAACAAGAGGGTAAAAGGGGGGCCATCCCAAGCCTGAAACAATAGGGTGCACGGGGGGACATCCCAAACCAAAAACAACAGAGTACATGTGAGGGAATCCCAAGCCCAAAGTAGGTACATGGATGATTAAAAAATCCTAACATTTTATAAAGTCCTTGGTAGGCTGCCTTGACTTAGGGTTATTATATGCTTATGTGTTTTCCACAATTCCATGTTTTATTCCAATATTATTCATTCATGGTTTGTGTTCATTATTTACTTTTTCTTCATGTCTTATAAACTTCCAATAATTATTATGATATTTAATATACATGGTATGATCTTAAAATGTTATGCTCAAGTTCCATACCCTTTTGTTCATATTATAATTATGCATTTCCTTTATTTACCATTATAGAGCATCTGAGCTCACCACTTTCTTATGTTTCCCTTACCCATGTTATCAAGAAAGGTTTTAAGTAGAAGTACTAAATGTGGAGATCTTTATGGTACATGTTGAAGGTATTTCAATAGGATATAATATTTTTTCCATATTTTTCAAGACACTTAACTTTTACGGTCCTTGGGCATTTATTTTTGTAATGTTATAAATATTCATCCAAAATGATGTAATATCCATGTATGTTAAGCCTAGGTCACTACAGTTATAGCTTGGAATAGATTCTTAGGGTATGTATTGGGATGATAAGAGTAAAATACAAGGCTTTCCAATAGCTTCCATTCTATGTTTTTAAAGGAAAATAGATTATTATAAGGTAAGTGGTCTTGGTATATTTCCTAGGGATTATTACTATTTTCAGGGTGTATATGGGTGTTCAGTCATTACACTAAGGGAAATAATCCCCTATTTAATAAATTATTTTTTTATTTTTATTTATTTTTTAATTTTTCACATAAATTTTAAACGTATATGATGATCGTGGACCAAGTAAAGCATCATTGGCCATACTGGGCCACTGAACACTATCTTGATTAACTCGGCCACTGATGGATGAGTTCATCACTATTATTGTGATTCTATTTGATATAAATTCACCTTGAGGTTTGTTTTCAGAGTGAGTGTAACCTAGTGGTCCTTGTTTATGAGACCCTTAAGACCTATTAATTGAACTCCCATAACATGGATAGAGTTTTTACCCATGGTAAAAAAATGAACCAAGTGAATCCTTGGATCCCCTAAGGTTATAGAATTGAACCTAAGGAAATTATTCCATACCCTTGGAATATTAACACCAAATGGGTAGGCCTTGGGTAGATTTTTTAGAAGTTGGGTATGCTGACCGACCTATCATGACACTGGACTTAAAATTGGTTATGATATGTCTCTCAATATCAATTCTAGTGAGGTAGGACCAATAATCCCAAATTATAATTTTTTTCTATCAGGGAACATGACACCTCATGTGAAGGGTGTTTGAATGAGGTTTATGTGTTGGAATAAATACCTAAAGAGGGGTGACTTAACTTTTTTATTACCTAGGGGACCCCAGTCAACTCCCTAGTAATAGATTGGACCTAAGTGGGTATGATGGCCTATGGATAGTGATGATAGGAATTGGCATTTTTCTATCGGTTATTAATTCTCTATATAATGGGATATTGAAGATACCATCGTGGTGGTTGGGATTCATGTTTAAAATGGAATTATAGTGGTACATACCTTGTTTGAAATTAAAAAATCCCTTTCGGGAATTTATAAAAACTCACTTCAGGGAGATTATGAAAAATCTCTCCGAGGAGGTCATGTAACTAATTGATACTCCCATATTAGTGATGTCTTGATAAAATTTTTGGGAATAACATGGATTTAGAGCCAGGGTTTTTGGTTCTGGTCAAAATAGGGTCTTAATTCTGTGTTTTTATCTTCCTAGGGCTTGTGGTGTATTCGGTGAGCATGAACAAGCCTTTCAGAATACTAGGGATTAGCTTCTATAAACCATCGTATACTAGCATATTGCATTCCCCAGGATTATGATACTATGGAAGGGCATTCCCCAGGTTGTTATTCCATATACAGGGTCAAGTATAACCCATAAGTCATTGTATTATATACCAGGATAAAAGACTCTAGGGTTTTTAGTGTGGTTTTAATGGTCATCGTGACATTCTCAAGGACAATATAAGATTGGAAGAAGTATGAATGGTCATTCAGGGTTTCATAATTGAAAATTGATAGTGGTTCATTTATTTTCTTCAATAGTTATTAATTCGTTCAAATTAAATCGCATGAAAAAAATCATTGTATTTTTTCTATCTATCGTACAATTTTTGTGGTTCCCTAATGATTTATGTACTAACACCCTCCTTAGTACACCATTACACTTGGTTTCTTGAGAAAACTCCCACTTGATTGTAGATACAGGTTGAGTAGGGGCCTGATTTCAATTAATCATGCTAGAGCAGTTCTGATGGGATTGGCGATTGGGTTAAGGTGAGGTGAGTGGATTTTAGATTATCCTCCAATATAATTTTTTACACACTTTTTTTATTATTTATATATATATGTGTGTGTGTGTGTGTGATTGTCTTAGAGTGTGATCAATCTTGTATTCTTACATTACCACATTCTATTTCATTACCAAATATTTGTATGCCTTATTTATCTATTTACATTGATGGTTATGGATTGTGTATGATACCTAGTTACTTATTTTATGATTTTTTACACCTATATATGGTGTATATTCTACCCATGATACCTCCATATAACCCCATTTCTAGTCAAAATCCACTAGTATACTAGGAGATTCCCCTGAGGTCACATAATATCACCGAACCTATTACTATTTATAATAATTTTGTTCAAGACTTTACAAAGTGTTATCAGATGTGTTTTTATTTTTTTTAATATTTGGGATGTGGTGGATAGGTGATTTAGGAATGTTATAAATCCTACTATGTATATCAATCTTGTGTTGCGTTAACACTTATTCTGATTAGAAGTCTAGTTTACAAAGGGTTTGGGATTGTTGATCTTGGGGTTCATTGTTATAGTTATATGATTTCACCTTGAGTGATGCACATGGAGTTTCTGAGATTTATAATTTATTTGGATTTAGATCTTCACTCGTAGTGGAAATAGGTGTCTCATGTATCATAACTGGTCATATAAGATCTTCATGACATTTATGTCTACCTGTGAGTGATTATATCACTAATTATTGAGGTTCGGATTTTAAAAGTTACAATAATAGCTTGTAAGATGTTTTCTAGTATAATTTATTGGTGTAATTATACTCATTTGAATTAATATTTGAATCTATCTTCATTTGATGGTTGTTCATGTGGATCTATGGTGATATTCCAGATGATGAAGACAACAATAAAGTACCTTGTTTACTGAGATGCAGATACCCTAGTAGGATGATGTGGAAATCAGAGGCCCTTTTGATGGACCTCATTTAGATTTTTTTTCCATATGTTCAGTTATTTAAAGTTCCACTAACAACCTATATGTTGTTTTACTAAATATATTTTAATGAAATTATACTTATTTGGATCGTGTGGTTGTGATTCGTAGGCTACAAATCATGGAAGGGTATTTTCATTGCATGTATATTTATGTGAATATATGAGAATGAGATTATCATGGGAGAAGTACCATATGTGGATTGTTAGTAAGGTTTGGTGCCTTTTTAGATGATTTTTTTGGCATGTAATGTCTGATATGAGTATATGATACCCAAGAGTTGTTATTTGTATTGTGATTTTCCATGGTATGTACCCCTTTGAGTTTTGGCATAGAATCTAGGTGGGAGACTCTAGTGACTATGAGGTGTGGATTAGAAATTTAGTGAGACTATGTTTTGTTTTATTTGTGAGGTTGACCCACAAAAGTGGTTAGACATGGTTGTAAGTGTCTTTGGAAATGAGAAGCATGGTTAAGTGCTTGATTTTGAGATCAATTCGTGTGTGTTTCTATTCAGTATAAGGAGTATGTTCATTATATGACTTGGGTTATCATGATATTATGTACCTTGAGTGAAAGTGATTTTTTGTATCAAGGAAAGTTTCAAGAGTCATGAAAATTTAGGTTCCTGGACCTATTAATTTTAGATTTAATTAATACTATAGTTAGAGTGTTGGTAAACACTCAGGTTTTGGAATATTGACCAGTGATGAGTGAGAATTTATTAGACCATGACACTGGTAAAGTGCATTATTTTTTATGAGTTCCTATGGTGATTTTAGTTGGATGAAGTTGACTTGTGGTGGGGGAATTGCTAGTGTTTTTGGGTTGTGAACCTTCCAATATGCGTGTTCTTAGGAATTTTGGATGATGAAATGAAAATTACTCATGCTTGATGAGTTTTAAATTCCATCAATCATAGTAAGCATGTTTTTGATGATGTGAGACTCATGGATTCATAAGTCAGTTTCAAAATTGGTCATAGTGGAGGCTTGAAACCTTTGGGTTTTGATCATATCATTTTTTTATAATTATTTCACCAAGGGGTAGTTTCATTCATCTACCTGGTGGCTGGTGCTCTACTTTCTTATTTCCATTCATTCCATCTTTCCAAATGCAATCGACTTCAATCACTTTCATTAGTGATATTTGATCCTTGATAGAAATGGAATGATGGAATTTTTGTTACTCCTTTCATGGATTCCTCCTTGGATCTCATTTCCTAGACCAGGTCTCCCTCATTGATTTAATTCATGCTCATGAAACACATTCCTGACATCATCTCGATGTGGAAATTGGTTAATTACACTACTTTTATCTCGACAGGGAAGCTACCTTTTGTAATGGGAGGTAGTAGCATTGGGCACATTAAATATGTCTGGGATTTTGGTATATTAGGAACCTATAAATTATTCCTCATTATATGGCATCAAATATGTGAGAAATATTTGGCATGAATCCCAAGGAATCTTATTTCAAATACTAGGTAGTTGATGCCATGGTTTAAGTCTTACAATTCTTTTTTCCTTAGACATCACATATTTATTTCATGGTTTAGGGATTTTGGATCAGGTTATGAGTTTTACATCATGTGGAGACTGATGGTGGAGTGTGTCCCTATGAAGAAATATTTTACACTTGATGATGGATTATTCCCCCCAATGGAGGTTATTTCAAATTCAGATGGTGGTGTGTCTCCCCCCAAGGTGGATAATTTCACACATGGATGTGGTGGGTTTTTCCCCCTCAAGGGTGATAATTCAAGACTTTAATGATGTATTTATTTAACCTAAGGGAGGAATCTGAAATACCCTATGTAAGAGATAGGGATCAAAACCCATATAGTTTGATGTCGCTGTTTTAGGTCTTGTGACAGGATTGGTCTATGTAGTTTAACATCATGTGGTAAGGAAAATTGTGTTGTGGAAGGATAATATTGAGGGATGGTGTGGGGATTACGTATGTAATCTTCCTATTATAAGAGGGTCACTCCTTGGTGGTGGTGTTGGGATTATACATGTAATCTTCTCGTGGTAGATGTTTCATCCCAGATGGAGGGAGAAATGTGGGTCTTAGACATGGAAGCTACCTTTTGCGGGTGTCTTATCCCCTAGTAGGTAAGGATGGTGTAAGAATTAATCATTGAAGATTCCCTAGTGTTGGGGTTTCATTCCATGTGACGATTTTCATCACACAGTGGGAGAGGTCATGAAATCTCATAGTGATCATACATGGGGTATCATACATCCAATGGTGGGGGAAGTGGTGGAATCTCATGATGATCATACATGGGGTATCCTATGTTCATCACACAATGTCAGTATATAGTGTTAGGTCATTTTTTTAGGATGGTTTCATGCATTTTAATGTCCCGTGACTATAACATGGGGCTAGGAAATTTAACTTCTTGTAGCTTGGACATAGATGAGTATTACACCACGAGGGGGGTCATGTCAAGGTAGGAATGGATTCGTTATATGGAATCCCCAATGAGATAGGTGCACAGTTTACCTTGAAGATGTAACCTCTATGTCTTATGTGACCACATCTCATGCACCTCTAGGTGGGGTATGGTATTGAAACATCCATGGAGGAGTGGAATTTCAGAGGCTCGTTGCTAGTGTACCCATGCATAGGATCTATAGAAATTGGTTACCTATACTTAGGATCATAGGGTAGGGTAATGGTTGAACTAGAATTAGAGGAAACATTGGGTCAAGGACCAAAATGTTATTGTGTAAAACTTTATTGTATTGTGAAAAAAATATTTTCTAGAAAGGGGATCTAGCCCAATTACAACAGATTCATTCTAAGGGAATTGTGGCATGAAATATTTGGAGTTACACACATATCAGGGTTTTGCAAAGGTATATTCTCTTTCGCAACCCCAACTAGCATTATGAGGTGTGGCACGAGGATTACTCAACCATAGAATAAGTCATGTTTGGGCTCACATGATTACTTTCATGGATGTTATCTACCTTTGAGGTTCCATTTATTCCAGTGTTGTGTGATTTCATAAAAGAGAGGTATTTTCATGAATTATAATGTCACTTCATCATCCAAATATCCTCCATTAATGTGGGGGTGAGGTTCTATTTATAGTTGAAAACATTATCTGATGAAGCACAGCTTCACTGGGAATGTAATAGGGTTTCATGCTTCTCAGCCCTTCACTACTGGGGCTTGGACACGTAACTACCTTAGTTTGACATCTCCTTTATTACACATATGATTGGTTTCTTAATTAAACATCATCCATCCAAGTCTCTTTTCTTTAATTCATTCACCATGGGAAAACATTTATGCTCAAGGTATCTATAGAAATCAAAATCATCTTTTGCATGTTATTGATTTACACATGAAACCACATCTTTTCATGCAGCCTTTGAAATTTTCATACAACATGATCCTCATCCTCAAAATGTTCCTTCCAAGTGTTTCATGAGTTTGGTGATTCCAAAGATGGAAATTTGGGGTGTGTGACAAGTTCTCAACACCCCAAAATTCAACCCTTGTAAATGAAGTGTACAGGGAATAATAAGTCTAGGTTCTGGTGGAAATGACAAAGGGTTTGACTAATTTTCATGTTTTTGTAAAACTACTAACTTTTGTCATGCAAATTTTTTTCACACTTTGCGCAAGCCAGAAAGATTCCGGATATGAATATGGGGAGGGACCTTTGTTTGTTACTCTAAATTTTGGGAATGAGAATCCATATCTCATGCCAATACCTCACCCATTTGAGCTAAATCTTAGAGCCTCAGCCAATGCTTTCATGAAACATCTTCTTTTTTGAAACAACTTGTATTCTCCAATAGACCTTTTATATAATCATCTAAAAAGTTGTGCGATGCAAAAAAAATTGCCGAACTAGAACCAAGACTTTTTCACCCCAAAATTATACCCCACAAACATTCATGAAATGGATAACCTTGATAACCAAGATGTGATCAATGTTGTTACTAATGTTACTGATTATGTTGCTCAGAGTGTAAATAAGTTGGAAACTTGGAAATTTCTCAAGTTGGAAGGGTTATTTAAATAAAATAGGTTCTCATAGGATTACTGATTGAATCCCATAGATTTTATCTACTGAGAAACCACCTTCATCTATAAAACTTCAAGCAGGTGGATGAGGAAACCATTTCATCCATCTATGTGAGCATATAACATTTCTAGTTTTCTATTCATGATGTGATTTCCCAATGGAAATTTATTGTGCTAGTTCACCCTTCTCATAAGTATGAGTACACTTCCATCTACACATAAAGTGGACATATTATAATGGTTATCCGGGAAAATCATGAGAATGAGGAGTTCATAACTCATTTTATGAAAATCTTCCTGACTAGCATCTTGGACAACAACAAGGATTGGGATCTGTAGGATGGGGTCAAATCTAATAATGAGTGGGTCTCTGTGTACCGTGTACAATTCACCTTCCAAGATTATGTGGCTGGGTTTTTTCATATAATAATATATGAGTAAATGTGTATTTACCTGTGTAATGTGTATATCCAATAGGATCTACTAATGGATCTCCTTAGATGGTGGTCCCCAAACACCAACACCTTCCACCTATACCATAGGGATGTGGGAATTAGCATGTAGAACATGTACTACATCATCATTATCCCACTAATAGGATTCTAGTATGATCAATTCCTTCTAACACTGAATTATTGGGGTGATAGGGATAAAACCCTCATTCTAGAACAACACTTTCTAGATGCATTGAACAAATTACTAAATCATCATCCTTCCTTTCACTGGAACATCATGTTCACGATATAGAAATGGATGTTAACAAAGAAGGATCCAACTGTGAAAATGGAAGAGGAGCCTGAAGTACTTTCTGGTGGTGAAGTAAATAAAGATGTCAGGATCAGATTGGATGATCTAGGAAGAGGAACATTATGAATATTAGGGATATATCATGTAGGATTATTGGGTGTCTGCGATCCTCTACGCTACATTTCTAGCCACCTTCCTCAGTGGAAGAATACTTATGGTGAGGGACATGTGTATGGTTCTATGTCTAGGGACACTCTTAATGGAAGTTATCATAGAATCTGACAACCAGGTAAACATGGGGGCACCAGTGTTGTCACATCCCTACATACAATTATTCCACATAGTAAGGGGAGCATGCTTGTAAAGACCCGACCCTAGTTTCTTAGATCTGGTGCCTTATTTTATTACATTGGGATATACAAAAAGAATATTCATCCTGAAGGACCGAGTAGTTTAGTAGCTTTGGAAACAAGGTACATGCATTAATTTAACATTAAAACATTAAATGAAATACAACGTATAATTTCTATTGGGAACATCCACAACTATAAGTGTATCCTTGTAGGACATTTACAATAAACTTCTTCATGTCCTGAGAAAGTGAAACATAGGAAATGGGTGAACTCAAAAACTCAGTAAGGGTAAGAAATATAGTATAAAATATCATAAACATAAACATAATACTTGGTGAATAATTGAAAACACATGCCTTTAAATATAATAAACTTGAACACATTATGGAAGGAATATAAGCTAAGTAATTATTTTGATAATAAAACGTAATCATGGGTATTATACTAGTCAAATAATCACATGAACTATGAATTTATAGCTTCATAATGAGGGAAAATTCATATTCTAGAAATTTTGAAACATACCCTCAAGGCCTCATCTAAGACATCTAAAAATAATTAATTCCTCGACCAAAACCATATCTAAAAATGTTCAAGGCCTCAACCATGTCCTTATCTATTTGTATCATGAGCCCTACTCATGCATCAAGGGGATATAGCTGGCCTCACCCATCAAATAATAAGTCCAATGAATTCCTCAAATGAATGAATATAAACATAAACAATATATACATTCATATTGAAACTAACATGTGAAATGTAAACAACTTTCCCCAAACATTATGCACAAACACTAACCATTCAAGGTAAATTGGTGAATGGTTTTAAGATAGCACATCCACAGTGAAACAAATCATAAATAATTAAATTAAATATGGTATATGTTATCATAAATATTAATCCTAATAATACATAATGATCAACTGGAGTGTTAAAATAGATTAAGATATTATTATAATATCATCAAGTAATTCTTAAGATAAATACTCTTTTACTTTAAAAAGAAGAGTTATTTTGAAAAAGTGTTTGTATAAAACCAGAAATGAGGTAAGATAGTATTTTAATAATAAAATCAGTTATTTTAGAAATATAATGGTTTCTAAAAATATATTTTATATTTCCCTTTAAAATATGTAATAATTTGATAAATTCTGTTGAGTCGGGCTTGTATTTTGGGAATAATTTTTGAACGATCCTTTTGAAACATATAATTACCCATAAATTAAGGTAGTATTCTGGTTGGTACACATATATATAACATTCAAAAAGAATTTATAAAGATTACATATTAATGAATATGAATTTAATTGAGGTAAGTAGATAATAAAAGTAACCCGAATGAAAATGGAGGTTCGAGTGGAAAACCCTTACCTTAAGTCCAAAGGTGTTCATCGTGTGATCTTAATGACCTAGGTAATCAAATTTAGGTTCATAAATTAATGATTAAATAACCTCCTATACATCTAGTTGATTTTTTATATCCTTATTAGGTTCATTCATGGACTTTTGATGGGTTAAGAGATTCAATTTCATTGTTTTGGAGCATTTTCTTCCTTGGTTTTCATGATTGATTTACTTATATTCATGTGTAGATAAACATGTAGAATGTGTATGGTTTTCAAGAATATAAGTTTTATGTTATTGGTGAGAACCCATAATATTACATGGTTATAAAATTCCTTTGGTTATTTGGAGTGAAGACGAATCATTATATAAAACTTTAATGATAATTGTTTGGGTTAATTGGTGGTTTTTTATCACAACGAACTCATTTTGATTGATAAATTAATATCATGTATACAAAAGGATTACAGAACCTTAAATAATTTATAATAAATATATTTTAGTCTAGTTCAACCATCAAAATGGTTTCAAGAACATAATTTAAGATGGTGATAGAAATTGAAAACTAGTCATCTTTGAATGTGATAAATTAACCCATCTCATATGGTGTTTTCATTTCTAGTATAAAAGAAGAGGAAAGGAGAGATGATGATTAAATATTCCTTTATAATAACAAAATTACAGTACATATAAGGTACTGGAGTCATCACAAAATTTCGATGAACAGAGGTAAGGAAAGAAAAACAAAATAAAGGAACTTGAAATAAAAGAAATGAAGAGAGGAATTTACCTCTTGAAGTAAACTTCCTTGAGAGCCTCTTTAGGGGAGAGGTTTTGGTCTTTTTATGAGACCAAGGAATAATGTAAATAGGGGATGATCTTGGTAGGATATTTTATAAAAATTTAGACAAGTCACAAGGATTGAGATGAGTGAATAGAAGAGGTAAGGAGGGGTGATATTTATAATGGAGGGGAGAAGGGGTTTCTCCTTGTTTTAATCATTAGTTTAATATTTTTTCTCTAGACTATGAATAATATTGATTCATGTAACCAATAATAGTAATAAGTGCATTTGAATTTAATCAATTTGTTCTTACATTATCTTTACATCACCTATGTCTCAATAAACCATGTATTTATCATTTATTGTAAATTGTCATATTTTACTATTCATCAAAAATTCATGTATTTTAAAAATCCCAAAAATTCACCCTAACCATTTTTTAACATGTAGAATCCAAAATTGGACTCTATTTTATGAAAATAATTTTATAGATATGTGAAATTTAATTTTTAAATAAAAACATTATTTACTTGAAAAAATACAAATTTTATATTTAAAACTACTTTTATAATACTTTCAAAAATTAACTATGGTCTCATAAAATAATCCTAAAATAATAGGACAAAAAAATATTTATTTTGAAACCCATTTTATGAAAATGAATTAATTTATTAATTTAAAATTGTAATTAAATATTTATCGCTCAAAAAAATATGAATACTTAATTAATAATTTATAAAATATTCTACTTCAATTATAAGGTACCTAACTTTTATTTATACTTTCATGGGAGAGGTTATTATTTATAAGATTCATATTACTATTCATCAGGGTAACATTACTATTCATAAGTGTATATTACTATTCATAATGGAAGGTTAATATTCACAAGGGTAGGTTACTATTCACAAAAAATTATGTTTTTCTAGAAGACTCAAAAAAACACCCAGAACGCAACCATGTATTTTAGATTTTAAAAATTAAAATCACAAAAGTGGAAAAATAATGATTATTGCATTATTTATAACAAAGTATTGTTTTGTAGAGACTCAGGGTTTCATTCATTCAATATTAAATTTATTTTTAAATCCTTGGGGTGTTACAATCTCCCCTCCTTACAAAAAATTTCATCCTCGAAATATTGAAATTTAATTTCAAAAGTTAATGGTTGATACCTGAAAATTCCCTAGGGGGAATACCACATCATAAATATGGTTAAAATATCCTATTAATAAGTGGGAAAGGGAAATGAATTGGTTAATAAAAAACAACAAATTATAATTGGATAACAAAGTTAGGTAAGAATAATCAAACCAACATGTTCTGATGGAAGGTGATAGAGAACATGCTCATATGAAAGTTCATTACCACAAAACCATAAACTAAAGTTATGAAAAAAATGAAAATAGGAAAGCATTTTTATTTAATACTATTTTCCTATAGAATATGAATTATTCCACTCTATAAGAGTATAAATATATGATTTTATTTCATAATCAAAATCTTATCCTTTGGTTGTTCCTCGAACTATCTATACTTCATCTCTTAGCAAAGGTTTCATCATGTGGTGATAGTAAACTCTAAATCCACATATAATGATCAACATAAACCATTTCATAAATGGTTTAACATTAAAAAAGACCATGATACAACACTTTAGAATCATTCCCAATTCCATCCTTGCTTGATCCATGTACATGGGGTCCTTGGAAATCCTCATTTTGTTTAGAACTCCATGATCTATTCTTCTCAATGCATCTTCTACCTTATTTTCCTTTAATCAAAATGAAGCAACCCTAAATTTTCACATTCCAAACATGTGAATATCATCATCATTTATCCTCTTAAAATATGGTAATAACTCAAAGTACTATAAAACCTTATTGGAAACATGCACTCATCCTTGCAAATTCTATTTTATATATTTCTTATATCCATAAATGTTGTAAACTCCGTCAATTATAGAATAGACCACTTGAAGACAAGTCAATAATTAGTTTTGAGGTAGGGAGTACTTATCCAAATAAATAGTTTCTTCATCATTATATTAATCACCAAGAATATAATTAGGGTTGTATTTCCCTAATCTATATACTTTCCCATGATATTAAATTTCTACTGAGTCACTTATCATTGGTACAATTCATCATACGACCTCAAATTATTAATGAAATAGTATTGCAGTACAATCCTCATATATTCCATAATTCTTATAACCATCACATTGCTGATGAAATATTCAAATGACATGATTCTCGATGAGGCATATTAATCATTCCACTTTATCTGCAGTATTATCATGACTTGATCATTATCTAGTAACATCATTTGATGCATATTCATTTGATGCTTGGTACATTGATTCACATAGTGTCCCATTTCCTTACATTTGAAGAACTGTACATTGAAAACGATTTTCTTACCCTTGAAATCATGATCTATGTGGCCCTTTTATCCACACCTGTAATAGAATCATTTTCCTTTTAAGGAGGATCTATGGTGTTTCCTTCCATAAGTACCACATGTTGGAATTCTACCCTTTTTACTCTTCCCTTTATCCACTCTTTCCTCATCATCCCTCTTCTTCTCTTGATTCCCTTCAAAAAAATAGGACTCAAAGAATTATTTATATACCTTTTTAAAACATTATATTATCTCATCATATGATGAGGATAATTTGGTTACTATATTTCTTTAAAATGATGGATTAAGACCATAAGAGATATGATCCTTCTTGCCCTTTGCATCATGTGAATTGGTGAAGTTCTCATCCCTTATACTATGAGCCATTTCTAATCAATTACATATACTAAATTAGATCATAAAATTATAAAATATATATAAACCTAAACATAGTATAGTATATAACATAAATTTATACATCACAAATCCTATAACAATATACTTTGGATACTTTAGGGGAAAAAATCCTTCATAATGGCTTGTAATGAAATTGGGAATTATCTTAAGAATATCCCCTAGGAGTGTCAACCTAGGTGTGTAGTAAAGCACATTTTCATGTACCAGGTTACCCCAGGTTAAGCTCAAAACACCTTGTCGGGGTTGTTACTACTTGTTACATCTGCACCAGAACCACATCCCCTTGTAGTATCCAGACGGGGAGTTATTTTTTAGGAATATTCAAATAATATATTCCTCACCAAATTTATAGGATGTTATTGTATTTGTATCATAAGGTAAATCTTATGGTTTTGTTCCCTTATATATATTTTCTAAATCTAGTTTCCATGTTTTCTACTAAAATTCCTCTGATACCGATTGTAAAGACCCGACCAAAGTTTCCCAGAGTCAGTGCATTATTTTATTACATTGGCATATAAACAATGAATTTTTGCCCCGAAGGACAAAGTATTTTAGTATATTTGGAACCAAGATATATACATAAGTTTAAAATTAAAACCCGAAATGAAATATAACATATAAGTTTTATTGGGAACATCCAAAACTATACATTTATCCTTGAAGGTCATTTATAAAAAACTTCTTTATGTCTAGAGAAAATGAAACATAAGAAAGGGGTGATCTCAAATTATCAGTAAGGGTAAGCAATATAGTGTAAGATATCATAAAAAGAAACATTAGGCATGGTGAATAAATGAAAACACGTTCCTTTAAAAATAATAAACTTGAACACATTATGGCAGGAATATGAGCTTAGTAATTATTGTCATAATAAAACATAATCATGGGTATTATAATAATTGAATAACCACATGAACTGTGAATTTATAGCTTCATAATGAGGGTAAATTCATATTCTAGACATTATAAAACATACCATCAAGTCCTTGACCAAGACATCTAAAGATGATTAAGGCCTCAGCCAAAACCATATCTAAAAATGGTCAAGGCCTTAGCCAAGTCCATATCTATTTGTCTCATGAGACCTACCGATGCATTTATGGGCTATAGAGGGCCCCCCTCCCAATCAGATAATAAGTCCAATTAATTTCTTATATTAATAGGGACAAACATAAACAATATATACATTCATATTGAAACTGACATGTGAAATGTAAATAACATTCCCCAAATATTAAGTATAAACACTAACCATTCGGAGTAAATTAGTGAATAGTTCTAAGATAGCACATCCACATTCAAACTAATAATAAAACATTATATTAAATATGGTATATGATATCATAAATATTAATCCCAATAATACATAATAATCCATAGGAGTGTTGAAATAGATGAAGATACTCTTATAAAATCATTGAGTAATTCTTGAGATAAATACTCTTTTACATTGAAAAGAATAGTTCTTTTAGAAATGTGTTTGTATAAAACCAGAAATTAGGTATGATAGTATTTTCATAATAAAACTAGTGATTTTAGAAAGATAATCGTTTCTAAAAGCATATTATAACATTCTCTGGAAAAAGTTAAGAATTTGATAAATTACCTTGAGTCTGGCTTGTATTTTGGAAAGAATTTTTGAAAGGTCCTTTTAAAACAAATAATTCCCCATAAATTAAGGCAGGATTATGATTGGTACACATATATATAACATTAAAACATAATTTATTATGATTATATGTTAATTAATAGAAATTTAATTGAGGTAAGTAGATAATAAAAGTAACTTGAATGAAAATGGAGGTTTGGGTGGAAAACACTTACCTTTAGTCTGAAGGTGTTCTTCCCTTGATCTTAATGGCTTGAATAATAAAATTTAGGTTAATAAATTAATGATTTAAAAACCTATTATATATAAAATGGATTTATTATAACCTTATTAGGTTCATTCATGTCTTTTTGATTGGTTAGGAGATTCAATTTCATTGTTTGGGAGCTTTTCTTCCATGCTTTTCATGATCAATTTGCTTATATTCATGTACAGATAAACATGGAAATGATAATGATTGTACAAAATAGAATTTGTATGTTATTATTGAACAACCATAAGATTACATGGTTATAAAATTCCTTAGGTTATTAGGAGTTAAGATGAATCATTATATAAATCCTTAATGACAATTGATTGGGTTAATTTGCGGGTTTTTATCACAATGAAATCATTTTTATTGATAAATTAATATCATGTGTACAAAATAATTCAAGTACCTTAAATAAGTTATAATGCATATATTATTTTCTAGTTAAACCATAAAAATATTTTCATGATCTGAATTGAATATGTTAATAGAAATTGAAAACATGTCGTCCTTGAATGTGATAAATTAACACATCTTAGATGGTTCTTTCATTACTAGTATTAAATAAGGGGAAAGGATAGATGATGAAGAATTATTAATTTATCATAAAAAAATTCTATTGGATGTAAGTTACTGTATTCATCACAACATTTGGATGAAAGGAGGTGAGGAAAGAAAAAAAATAAATGAACTTGAAATAAAATACATAAAAAGAGGAATTTACCTCTTCAAGTAGTCTTCCTTTAGAGCCTCTTTAGGGGAGAGGTTTTGGTATTTTTATAAGACCAGGGGCTGATATACGTGGGGGGATCTTGGGAGGATATTTGAGCTGAATTTATATAATTCACAAGGCTTTATTGGAGTGAATAGAAGAGGTAAGGATGGGTGGTATTTATAATGGAGGGGAGGAGGGGTTTCTCATTATTTTAATCATTAGTTTAATATTTTTTCTCACGAATATGAATAGTATTGATTCATGTGACAAAAAACTGTAATAAGTGCATGTGAGTTCGAAACAGGTGTTCTTACATCATCCTTACATCACTTATTACTCAATAAACCATGTATTTATCATTTATCATAAATTATTGTATTTTAATGTTCAACAAAAATTTCATATATTTTCGAAAAATCCAAAAAATTCACCATAACCATTTTTTGACATGTAGAATCCAAAAATGGACTCCATTTTATCAAAATAATTTTATAAATATTTGAAATTTAATTTTCAAATAAAATCATTATTTATTTGAAAAACACAGATTTTATATTTAAAACTACTTTTATAAAACTTTTAAAAATTAACTATGGTCTCATAAAATTATCCTAAAATGATTGAACAAAAAATACTTATTTAATAACCCATTTTATGAAAATGAATAAATTTATTAATTTAAACTTGTAATTAAATATTTATCACTCACAAAAATATGAATACATAATTAATAATTTGTAAAATATTCTACTTCATTTATAATGTTCCTAAATTTTATTTATACTTTCATGGGTAAGGTTACCATTCATAAGGGTTATATTACTATTCATATGGGTAGAATTAATATTCAAAAGGGTATATTACTTTCATAAGGGTTGGATACTATTCATAAGGGTAGGTTACTATTCACAAGGGTAGGTTACTATTCATCAAAAATTAAGTTTGTTCTATCAGACTCAAAAAATCACCTTGAAAGCAACAGTCACTACAAAATATTTCAGTTTTTCCAAAAGGGGCATATCTGTTGGTAAAACTTCATTTTCTGTTGGTAAAAATTTTTACCAAAATATATGTCCCTATCACTAAACTTTTGGTAAAAACTCTGTTGCTAAATGTTTTTGTGATAGATAAAATAGTTTTGTTACAATTATAATAATACCAACAGATAATATATATGTTGGTTAGAGTGTTTAGAAATAGGTTCTGGTGACAGATTTATATGTTGGTAATAATATTACCAACATAAAATATTTATTTATAAATTACATTTAAAAATAAAATTATAAATTTTTATTTCCAGTAACATTTCATATTATATTTATTAATTTATCATATATAATACATATATTTTATTAATTAAACCCAAGATAATTTTAACACGTTCAAAATTAGACAACAATTAATTATATTAATGATGAAATTCATTACAAACAGAACCTATTAGATCCCAATCAGGATTATTCCACAATTCTGAACAACCTTGTCCCCCCCAATTTTGTTCCACAATTTTGTCGCTCACAATGCTCACCCCCGCCCCCCCAACAACATTGGATCCCCCCCAAATAAAATCAACCACTCCAGCAGCTCCTGCTCATCATCTCCAGCAACTCCAGCACAAGTAGCTCCAGCTCATCATCACCAGTGACTCCAGCAAAAGCAGCTCTAGCCCATCCATGTCAGCTCCAACCCTAGCCCATCCATGTCAGCTCTAGAAATATTCATGCCAGCACCAGTCTATACCATCTCATCCAGCTCCAACCCCATATATGCCAGCTCCAGTTCAGCTCATCCATGCCAGCTCTAGTCTATGTCATCTCCAACTCCATCATCCATGCCAGCTCCTATCTATGCACAAAGAGATAAGAAAGTAGATGAGAAAAGACCTCATATGTAATTGAGGGAGGTTCACATATAGGTGATAAAAATATGATTACACCATAAGGATAAAGGTAGTGCATGCACAACAAGGAATAAACATTTGGGTTGAACTTCATACATTTGAGTTGAGAATCCTTTAACATTTCAACAAAGGTAGTACCTGCACAATAAAAAAGTTAATATTCAAATATTTCCTTTTATTTAGAAAAAAAATATATACATGGCATTAGGTTTGAAATAATAACTTGAAAAGTACCCACGATATCAGATTTTTCTAGTCAGTGGGGATGACAATAACAATAATCCACCTTCCAGCAATCATCTCTAAGAACATGACACCAAATCTATACATATCTGATTTGGTAGTCAACTGTTCAACTGTAGAGATCCTAAGCTTGACATACATGAAAATTACATTACTTTTGTGGAATACTTAATACATAACAAAAACAGACACACAAGGACCGTAATAGTTTAGTGTCTTTGGAAACTTGGAACGTAATCTTCTAATCGTGGTGAAAGATCCTCAACATCTCCCATAAATATCTTCCCCTTTTTTTCTTACATAAAACCTTTCTTTATATCCTGGGGAAAAGAAAACATAAAAACGGTGTGCTCAAATCCTCATTAAGGGTAAGCATGGATAAAATAAAACATACCATATACATTTGAACTTAAAAACATGAACATAATGTTTAAACATCAAAAGCTTGAGCAATGACATAAAACATGGAAGTATGTAAGGCATAGATCACAAAGAAACATTAAGCATGATAAAATATCATGGGAATAAAACATGTAATTGTGGAAACCATTAAGCACATGATATGATTTCCATATTTTCCAAGGCATTACTGCCAAGAACATCTTAGTGGACAAAGTCCCTTTCTGAATCAAGTTCACTCCTCGTTACAGTCCTGTATTAATGAACCGGTTTAACATGACGTTCCATCCATGTCTATCTCATGAGATATAAATATTTACCCAATGCATTGGAGGTAGATATAGGTCCCACCCATCTCATAATGAAATCATTCTTACTTGTGCCACAAAATAAACAAACATCATTCATAATAACCCAATAAATAAAATGGGTTTCATAAAAATAATCCCATAATCACATAATGCATATAAAAGAAATGGATATAATTTCATAATAAGAAAAGTGAAACCATTTAAATCATAGAGATTTTATACTTAAAACATACACATATGAAATAATGTCTTCTTAGATGGAAAAAGGTTTTGATAAAACACTTGAAATGAATTCTTGAGGATAATATCCTTTTTCTTCAAAATAAATTTCTTTTCACAATACGTCATTCTATTTTAAAAGAAATAGATTTTGTTGAAAATAGTCAGGAAATATTTTAGAGGAAGCTTCATGAAAATAAGGCTTTATAAAACTGTAAAAATCAGTTTGTGTCGTATAAGTTAAAAAAACATTCTTCTCGTACTTTTGCCGGAAAAGTCAAAAAGTACCTCGTAATAGAAAGATTTCATACATACCATGTAGTAAAAGTCAAAAATGGTTAAAAAGGACTTTAAAAATACATGAAGACACTTTTATAAAACATGTACATGGATGATAGAAATAACCCCAGTAAATACTGACGAATAAGCAATCTCGGATAAAAATGAGATTTGCATAATTATCCCTTACCTTAGGTCCGATATGCTTTGTATGTATCCGAAACTCCTATATAATGATTTAAATAATGTTATTGACTTATTGAAGAATCATATTCATTGTTACGATATCATATATGGTTTACTTATGACTTTATATTACCCGTTCTTTTGTAAATTCCATGTTAAAGAGCGTTTTGGGTAAAATCGTTTCATTTGTCATCCGTGTTTTGACTTGTAATTATTCATATGATTACTTAGATCATGATTACTTAATTCGAGAATATAAAACATGATTAAATATAATATATATTCATAATACACATATATATAATAGATCGATAAATGGAAAGAAATACACCGTTCATGGAGATGGTAGGTCGTACGTACGCATGAACGCTATTTTCGTTTCTGTATTGAGTTGAATGGAATCAAGTAGATGAAATACATATAAATAAATCCAGTAGCTTTATAATGTCATATATTTCATTATTATTGATTATATATACTTTATAATCATTCTTAAATGGTTAACATGGACAATGAATCTCATCGCGTCGTGGAGACGGCAGTCCGTACGTACGCACGAACCATGATATCGTTTCCATAATTATTGAATTGAATTGGAGTGGATGATACAATATATCAGAATCAGTATGATGTTATAATAACTATGTATAGTTATTCTTTACACCATTATACCCATCCAAGTAAGGTGGTGTTGGAAAAATAGATTACACCACGGCGTGGAGACGGTATTCCTTACGTATGCAAGCGCGGTGATTTCGTTTTCCGTAGGATGGATAGATGGTGAAATAGGGTTGTTTAATAATTATAATAACATATAAGTATATGAGTGATACTGATTTTATTACTTCATAATGAAGCAACTAAACAAGAATAAGTAGAAGAAGAAATAAAGTTGAAAGAATCGGTAACGGACATTACCTCTTCTTTGAAGCGCCTCTTTGAGACCTCCTATTAGGGCACTAAAATTGGTCTTTGAAGAAGACCAGGACTTCTAGGATGTTTCTAGGGAAGTTTAGAAGAAAATTTGGTAGGTTTTGGCCGAGCCTGAAGGCTCAAATTGGTGTGAGGAAGAGATGGAGGAGGTTCCCTTTTATAAGGGAGGGGAGGGGCACCTTTGGAAATCTTAAAAATATAAATTTATAATAAATCTAAGCCCACTTAAAAACCTCAAAAATGACCCATATAGGAATATTCGATGAGATATGGTTGTAATCTCATAAACCAATAAAATTTAGACAAGTTAAGAAATTATTTTAAACATTATCAACTTGATTTATCCTTACTTAATCAATTTAATTTTATTTGTGGTAATAACATTCTAAATTTTAAATTATAACAAAAAATTACTTATTTGTTTTTAATTATCTATAATTCGATACTTTATAAAATTTTAGACCATATAAATTTAAATTTATAATTTTATATATTTTTTGTGATTTTTAAACAATTTTATAATATGTTATTTTTATAAAATAACAATAGTGTCATTTTTGACACTATTCATTTATTTGAATTTAAATAAAATATATACAGAAGATATGATCGAACTAAAAGCTTTAATAGATTCATAAAAGGTCATATGTATCTAGAAAATTAGTGGAGAACATTAAATAGTTCATATAATATTTATTTTATTATTTTTAAAACCATTTATTTGGTTAATCTCTTAATAAAATAATTACTACAATATTTTTGTATAATTATTTAATATACTTATTTGTTGCATCAAAATTTAAAATAAAATCCTATGATGAAGAAAAATCTATTAAATTTCATAATTATACTTTTACTCTAAGTTATCATCTTAAAATAACAATATTTAAATTGTTATATTTATTAAATAATGAAGGTGACAACTTTGGCATCATTTAAAATAAAATAATATAAGTGTCATAATCACTTTTATAAGTCTCTAAACGGTTATATATAAGGTAATTGGATGATTAAGGTGTATATATACACTACCAATAAGTTTTTGTCCGGTTTGTGGGCCTTTTAATGGGTATTATTATTTCAATAAAAACTATATTACTGATTTTTCACTTAATAAATAATTTCTGCATCATTAATGTATCACCATTAATGACAATTATTTAATACCTAAAAATTCCAAATAAATTATAATGATGTAAATAAATTTATTAGATTTCTGGAGACTATTCATGTTCAATGTTTTATGATGTTTATCACTATATTAAAATTATTATACTTATAAGATTTAAGATAGTGACATGTTGTCACTTTCTTTGGTTTTAATAATAATTAAATTCTTTTAATGGTCAAAAGTCCATAAAATGAATCTAATCCGACCCTCAGGTTATATGGGTCGACATTTATCCATCCAATATAATTTTTTCATGTGTTAGGGTAATTTTATAATATTATATTTACCCTTAATTACCCGATTTACCTTTAACTATGGTAAATAAAATTTATCGTAGTTACTATTCATAATTCCCAAAAATAAAAAGTAGCCTATTAAAATAATTTGAACCCACTGATTCCAAATGTGGAATCCATTTTTTCAAATTCAATACACATAAGTTTCAGAAATTAAATTCAAATTAATCTTGTTGTCGAATGAAAACGGGTTTTTGTTTAAAACATTGCAAAAGATTGAATTAATTTAACCTACGAATTCAATGTAAAATCAATGATAATGACATACATTATATTAAATGGTAAAATTAAATTCTATTTATACTTTAAAACCATTAAATATTATAATTTAACCACATAAGTTATTACAATGAAAAAAGTTGTTTTTAATTAAAATATAGCGTGTTTTTTATTATTCATTAAAATATGAAAGTTATCAGAATAATATGAAAAACTTATACAAGGTAAAAAAAATTATCCTGATTCCAAATAATAATTTTATTTTGTAAAATTGAACTTATAAACATGTCAAACACTATATTTAAAGTGGGTGCGCCATCAAAAGGCGAAAAAACTGCATTTTTTGAAAAATACTTATTTTACCCAAAAAATTTATTTTGTTCTTATACCATGTTATAGAAAATGTGTGAGATGAATAATAATGTTATAAAATTCAAAATTTAGTTAATACTATTCATAACAGCTAGTTCATAATAATATTATAATAATATATCATTGTTTAGTAAAACTCAGTATTGCGTACAACACACGCTATCGAGGAAGGTTGTGATTGCGTGTAATGGAATCCAAGTCAGGGTTGCGTGTAGTGCATGACTCCTTTGTTGCTGCGTATAACAAAATACATTGAATATATATATATACTCAATGTTTTGTAGAATAACTACTATCAAACAAACATGAAATTGTGTGTAACATGATCCAGGATTAGTGTTGCGTATACTGGAAGCTAATACGGTGTTGCGTATAACGCAAGATAATATTGGTGTATCGTACAACAGAAGATATGAAAGAAATTAAAAAGAATATATCTTATAAAATCTCGGGTTATTACATTCTACCCCCCTTAAAATGAATTTCTCCCTCGAAATTCGTCGGGGTTATAAATGGTTTTCTACTTGAAAGTTTCTTTAATTGAAACCCACATCGTAAAAAGGAATAACAAAACTTATCTTTATAAACTAAAGTATGAAATGTAACAGTTACCCAAATAAACTAATCACTGCGTTTCCACATAGGATAACATAGGTGAAAATATGGATATGGAATAAAAATATAAAGATCATGTTCTGATAGAGATTGGTAGAGAACATGGCTATGAAAAATCCAACAATCACAAAGACATAGATTTGTGATGATCTAAGGTACCATCTGATTCATCGGATATAAAGTCACTAAGACAACATTTTTGGTTTTCAAGATCATTTCTCTAAAGTTGATGAATTAAAAGAAATACTTACATGATTTTGGTACAATCTCACTGTTGTTCGTGAATTGAACAATTTCCACTTCATCCCTTAATGAAATGAAGTTGAATTTGTTATTCGTGATGTGTTAGCAGATCATGTGATAGAATGATGGGTTATTCCATCTGTTTCAAACAAAAGGTTAGAAAAAGTTATAATTCCATCATATGGTTAGATTAATCATATATTGTTCCAAAAATAAACTTATACTTCATATATCATACCGCTTAATAAGATAATACTCGTTTCTACTAACCAGGGACTTCCTGTAGGCTAGTGGTAGGCGATAAAGGCCTATCTCACTTCGGTTGTAGGTCCGATTTCCACATCCTTGTCCGACGCGATGGGTTGTTTCCCGTCCTACAGGTTGTCCTTTTTCTAAAACTACATTACTATAACATCCCATCATTAATATCGAAAAAAGTTCTATCCTTAAACAATACTAACTTATGTCCAATATAATCCATTCCAATCTTTAGTCTTATCTAAAATACTTTGGTCCAATCTCATTGTATAAAGAAAATGATTACTTGAAATATCACATAATAATCACGTGAATGCCATCATTTATCCCCAATATATCATAAGATATATCTTGTTGGTCAAATTACAAACATGTGAATACATTAATCATGTATTCTCTTGAAGAAAGAATACCCATTGAACCTTAGTGAAAACATGAATGATTTCAAAAGTTAACTCTTTCCACATACCAAAATCCCAAAATTTCTATATAATCTAACTATAATATCACTTAGTCCTTATATCATTCATGAGCTCATGAATACAATCAAACATCTCATTATCTTTTTATCCCTTCATTATGCGCATATCATCTAATTTCCAAAAATATCTGAATAACCTTCCATGGTTATCAATACCATTCAACATATACTTTCATATAATTTAGGAAAAACAATAGTGTAACAATCCTTAGATGATTCTTTATTACATAGTACCATACATTATTCTTTATAAACATAAAATCATTCTACTAACTTCTTAAACCCCTAGCTGAGCTTCATCATTTATTTCATCTCATATTTCATTTGTAGTCTCTTCATCATCATCCACATAAATACTACCCGTATGACCATGCTGATTCTCTTCATGAGATTTTCCCTTAGGGAATTAGTTTTCATAATGCCCATACAATCCACATTTAAAACATCTAATCATTTTTGATGTCATAGGAATACCATTATCCTTTTCCATGGTGTTAATTGAACCTTTTCCTTTGAACTTACTGGCTTTGTGTCCTTTTCCACACCCAAAGCATCTTCCAGTTCCTTTGAAACAATCTCCCTGATGCCTCTTCCCACATGATTTACATGAGGGAAATGGAACTTTCTTTCCTCTATGATCATCATGAACCATCATCTTTCTCTTATTATCTGAGTCGGGAAACTTACCAAACTTGAGATTATTGATCATATTATGAGATTGCTGATTAGGCATAATAACGATGTTTGGACTTCAAAATCCTGTTTCATTTGGTTTCTCATGAAGAATATCATTCCATTGTCCACCATATCCTCCATTATCGTGAATCTTCCTATTTCCAACCATTTTCTAAAACCCAAAAAGAATAGTGTGAGAGGAAAAAATCATGCTAAGGAAAAAACATACTAAAGGGGGAGTACCCTCAATATCTAACATCTTGGGTTAAATTCTAAGTTTTTTACCATAGTTCTAGGACTATATACAATACGTATACTTATTCTTAGGGACATCCCTATACATACCTTATAAATATCTCTAGGGATCTCACTAACATTTTCGCATCCTAGTTTCCAAAGGTTGACTAAACCTTTCCTCTGATACCAACTGTAAAGACCTGAAGCTTGACGTACATGGACATTACATTACTTTGGCGGAATACTTAATACATAACAAAAAAAGACACACAAGGACCGTAATAGTTTAGTGTCTTTGGAAACATGGAACATAATCTTCTAATCATGTTGAAAGATCCTCAACATCTCCCCTAAAGATCTTCCCCTTTTTTCTTACCTAAAACCTTTCTTTATATCCTGGGGAAAATAAGACATAAAAAGGGTGAGCTCAAATGCTCATTAAGGGTAAGCATGGATAAAATAAAACATACCATATACATTTGAACTTAAAAACATGAACATAATGTTTAAACATCCAAATCTTGAGCAATGACATAAAACATGGAAGTACGTAAGGAATAGATCATAAAGAAACATTAAGCATGATAAAATATCATGGGAATAAAACATGTAATTATGTAAACCATTAAGCACATGATATGATTTCCATATTAGCCAAGGCATTTCTGCCAAGACCATCTTAGTGGACAAAGTCCCTTTCTGAATCAAGTTCACTCCTCATTCCAGTCCTGTATTAATGAACCGGTTTAACTTGACGTTCCATCCATGTCTATCTCATGAGATATAAATATTTACCCAATGCATTTTAGGGAGATATAGGTCCCACCCATCTCATAATGAAATCATTCTTACTTGTGCCACAAAATAAACATACATCATTTATAATAACCCAATAAATAAAATGGGTTTCATAAACATCGTCCCATAATCACATAATCCATATAAAATAAATGGATATCATTTCAAAATATGAAAAGTGAAAAAAAGTAAATCATAGAGACTTTATACTTGAAACATACACATATGAAATAATGTCATCTTAGATGGAAAAATGTTTTGATAAAACACTTGAAATGAATTCTTGAGGAAAATATCCTCTCTTCTTCAAAATCAATTTCATTTCACAAAACCACATGATATTTTAAAATAAATATATTTTATTGAAAATAGTCATGAAATATTTTTGAGAAGCTTCATGAAAATAAGGCTTTATAAAACTGTAATAATCTGTTGGTGTCGTATAAGTTAAAAAACATTATTCTCGTACTTTTGCCGGAAAAGTCAAAAATTACCCCGTAATAGAAATATTCCATACATATCATGTTGTAAAAGTCAAAAATGGTTAAAATGGACTTTAAACATACATGAAAACACTTTTATAAAACATGGACATGGATGATAGAAATAACCCTAGTAAATACTGACGAATAAGCAATCTCAGATAAAAATGAGATTTGCAAAATTATCCCTTACCTTAGGTCTGATATGCTTCGTATGTATCCGAACCCCCTGTATAATGATTTAAATAATGTTATTGACTTATTACAGAATCATATTCATTGTTACTATATCATATATGGTTCACTTATGACTTTATATTACCCGTTCTTTTGTAAATTCCATGTTAAAGAGCGTTTTGGGTAAAATCGTTTCAGTTGTCGTCCGTGTTTTGACTTGTAATTATTAATGTCATTACTTAGATCAAGATTACATAATTCCAGAATATAAAACATGATTTATATATAATATATATTCAGAATACACATATATATAATAGATCGATAAATGGAAATAAATACACCGTTCATGGAGACGGTAGGTCGTAAGTACGCATGAACGTTGTTTTCGTTTCCTTATTGAGTTGAATGGAATTAAGTAGATGACATACATATAAATAAATCCAGTAGCTTTATAATGTCATATATTTCATTATTATTGTTTATATATACTTTATAATCATTCTTAAATGGTTAGCATGGAGAATGAATCTCATCGCATCATGGAGACGGTAGTCCGTACGTACGCACGAGCGATGATATCATTTCCATAATTATTGACTTGAATTGGGATGGATGATACAATATATCATAATCAGTATGATGTTATAATAACTATTTATAGTTATTCTTTACACCATTATACCCATCCATGTAAGGTGGTGTTGGAAAAACAGATTACACCACGGCGTGGAGACAGTATTTCGTACGTACGCACACGTGGTGATTTCGTTTTCCATAGGATGGATAGATGGTGAAATAGGGTTGTTTCATACTTATAATAACATATCAGTATATGATTGATACTGATGTTATTACTTCATAATGAAACAACTAAAGAAGAATAAGTATGATAAGAAATAAAGTTGAAAGAATCGGTAACGGACATTACCTCTTCTTTGAAGCGCCTCTTTGAGACCTCCTCTTAGGGCACTAAAATTGGTCTTTTAAGAAGACCAAGACCTATAGAATGTTTCTAAAGAAGTGGAGAAGATAATTTTTCAGGGTTTGGCTGAGCTTTAATGCTCAAATTGGTGTGAGGAAGAGAGGGAGGAGGTGCCCTTTTATAAGGGAGGGGAGGGGCACCTTTGGAAATCGTTAAAATATTAATTTATAATAAATCTATACCCACTTAAAAACCACCAAACATGACTCATATTAGACTATTAGATGATATAGGGTTGTAATCTCATCAACCAATAAAATTTAGACATTTTAGGAAATTATTTTAAACATTATCAACTTGATTTATCCTTACTTAATCAATTTAAATTTATTTGTGGTAATAACATTCTAAATTTTAAATTATAACAAATAATAACTTATTTGTTTTTAATTATCTATAATTGGATAATTTATAACATTTTAGACCATATAAATTTAAATTTATAATTTTTATATATTTTTTTGATTTTTAAACAATTTTATAATAGGTTATTTTTATAAAATAACAATAGTGTCAATTTTGACACTATTCATTTATTTGAATTTAAATAAAATATATAAAGAAGTTATGTTCAAACTAAAAGCTTTAATAGATTCATAAAAGGTTATATGTATCTAGAAAACTAGTGTTGAACATTAAATAGTTCATATAATATTTATTTTGTTATTTTTAAAACCATTTATTTGGTTTATCTCTTAATAAAATAATTACTACAATAGTTTTGTATAATTATTTAATATACTTATGTTTTGCATAAAAATTTAAAATAAAATCCTATAATGAAGATAAAACTATTAAATTTCACAATAATACTTTTACTCGAATTTACCATCTTAAAATAACGATATTTAAATTGTTATATTTATTAAATAATGAAGGTGACAACTTTGGTATCATTTAAAATAAAATAATATAAGTGTCATAATCACTTTTATAAGACTCCAAAAGGTTATATATTAGGTAATTGGATGATTAAGGTGTATATATACACTAAAAATAAGTTTTTGTCAGGTCTGTGGGCCTTTTAATGGGAATTAGTATTTCAATAAAAACTATATTACTGATTTTTCACTTAATAAATAATTTCTGCATCATTAATGTATCACCATTAATGACAATTATTTAATCCCTAAAAATTCCAAATAAATTATCATGATGTAGATAATTGTATTACCTTTCTGGATAATATTCATGTTAGAAGTTGTATGATGTTTATCACTAAATTAAAATTATTATACTTATAAGATTTAAGAGAGTGACATGTTGTCACTTTCTTTGGTTTTAATAATAATTAAATTATTTTCATGGTCCAAAGTCCATAAAATGAATCTAATCCGACCCTTAGGTGATATGGGTTGACTTTTATCCATCAAATATAATTTTGGAATGTGTTAGGGTAATTTTATAATATTATATTTACCCTTAATTACCCGATTTACCTTTAACTATGGTAAATAAAATTTACCGTAGTTACTATTCATAATTCCCAAAAATAAAAAGTAGCCTATTAACATAATTTGTACCCACTGATTTCAAATATGTTATCCATTTTTTCAAATTCAATACACATAATTCACAGAAATTAAATTAAAATTAATCCCGTTGTCGAATGAAAACAGGTTTTTGTTTAAAACATTGCAAAAGATTGAATTGATTTAACCTATGAATTCAATGTAAAATCAATGATAATGACATACGTTATATTAAATGGTAAAAATATATTCTATTTATACTTTAAAATAATTCAATATTATAGTTTAACCAAATAAGTTATTACGATAAAAAAGTTGTTTTTAATTAAAATATAGCGTGTTTTTTACTATTCATTAAAATATGAAAGTTATCAGAATAATATGAAAATTTTATCCAAGGTTAAATTTTATATCCTGATTCCAAAGAATAATTTTATTTTGTAAAACTGAACTTATTAAAATATCAAAAACTAGATTTAAAGTGGGTGCGCCATCAAAAGGTGGAAAATCTGCATTTTTATAAAAATACTTATTTTACCCGAAAAATTTATTTTGTTCATATACCATGTTCTAGAAAATGTGTAAGATTAATAATAATGTTATAAAATTCAAAATTTAGTTAATACTATTCATAACGGCTAGTTCATAATAATATTATAATAATATGTCTTTGTTTAGTAAAACTAGGTATTGCGTACAACACACGCTATCGAGGAAGGTCACGATTGCGTTTAATGCAAGCCAAGTCAGGGTTGCGTGTAGTGCACGACTCCTTTGTTGCTGCGTATAACAAAATACATTGAATATATATATAAATATACTCAATGTTTCGTAGAATAACTACTTTTAAACAAACATGAAGTTGTGTGTAACACGATCCAGGATTAGTGTTGTGTATACTGCAATCTAATATGGTGTTGCATAGAGCACAAGATAATCTTGGTGTATCGTACAACAGAAGATATGAAAGAAATTAAAAAGAATATATCTTATAAAATCTCGGGTTATTACATCAACCCATGCATACTCAAGAGCACAACATACCTAGGTCCCTATCAATAAAATTGTTGAATATGTTTCATGGGAAGATATTAGAGGTCTGGTCTCCACGTAGATTATAGGGAACTAAATTTTATTCCCCTCATTTCTATTTATAAGAAATTCCACTTTTATACCCCCTAGAGGGACATTATTCCTCTACAGCTACTTTTTTCTCATGAATCCTATTATTATTAAGGTTATTTTACTAACCCAGTTTTATTCTATCCTACTAATTTATCCTCTAATTTCCATGATAATTCCATCATCCAATTTGATCAAAGATTAAAAGAAACTAGTTAATTATTTTTAAGGGAATGTTCAAAAAATTGTGACTACATCAAAACTATTAATGAATTAATATTAGGAAAAACACATTAGAATATCAAACCATGATCCAAAACCACCTCTATAAATCTATTAAGAACATTCAAAAAAACTAAAATTTCACGGGTTGAGGAGGAAGTGTCTTACTAGTCAGATTCTGAAAGATACATGGGTTACCCGCCCACATATAAAATGGTAAGTACCTGTAAACCTTGCCATTGTAATGCCAAAAATGAACTTGAGAATCAAGAAAAAGAAAAATAAGACTTACAATGAGGGGTCACAACACTCATTAGCACACAAACCTAGATGATCCCATCAACTGAAACATTAATATGAACTCCCACCCTACTACACATCATTATCTTATTCACATGCCCTATCAACAATGATGATGAGAACACTAAAATATATACCATATTCCAAAGATAATGAAATGAGAAAGAGAAGTGAATGTACTTTTTTTCATGGGTAGATTTCCCTTTACCTTCTAGTTGAAAAATATATGTCAACATTGATTCATCCATCTAATAAACTGCACAGGTACATGTTCAGCAAGTATATTCATGTGGAAAGGACACCCATACTCTTCTCTGTGGCCTCATACCTCCCCTTCCAAAGTTGGTAATGTTGTGCCATAGGACACACCATGCACTACTGGAATGTGGGTTTTTCCCCACGGTTACATACCAACGGTTCTATCAAACCGTTGGTAAATGATAAAAATAGAGTTTTTTCCCAACGGTTTCTTAGAACCGTTGGGGTAGATTGGTTTTGGGGAGTTTTTCCCAACGGTTCTAGGGAACCGTTGGGATAGGCCTAGTTTTGAGGAGTTTTTCCCAACGGTTCCTTAGAACCGTTGGGGTAGGCCAGTTTTTCCCAACGGTTCCTTAGGAACCGTTGGGAAAAACCTTGTTTTGGGAGTGTTTCCCAACGGTTCTATGGAACCGTTGGGATAGGCCTTGTTTCGGGGAGATATGCCAACGGTTTTAAAAAACCGTTGGCAAAGGTTTTCCCCAAATCACCAGCGGCCCGTTCTCTCCCCCATTCGCGTTACAGAGCCCTAACGGGAGCAGTAGCAGGCGATTTTGGAGTACTGCCGTCCGGACCTTGAAGCTCTTCTTCAGGTTATTCTTCTTCTTTATCTCAAAAGGTATTCAAATGTTTGGATAGTATTGAAACTTATTTTTATTTTTCCCTTCAGTTTAGACGATTTTGGAGCTACTGCCGGCGCCTAAGGGTGAGTTTTCTTGAAAATTCCTTTTTGGATTTTACCCTTTGAACATGGGATGTCATTTGTGAAAGGTTATATAAATCGAATTGATTGTTCGATTTATGAATTGAATTGTAAATTAAATTAATTAAGGGTATTTTATGGTTTGCATTCCCCTTTAACACTTATATTTTATGTTACCATGTTAGATATATTATAACTAATGCATGTGATATCTTTATAGTCTTGTTAGGAGTGTTATATTAAAAATTCTCATGTGAGTGCTTGAATTTTATTTGATTGAGTCGCCATTTTGAGGTGAGTTGTATTAAATACCTTTGTTTTTGACCTTGGTATGTTTAATGAATTGTTTAAATGAAATGAAATTCATTAAATGATTAATAGTAAATAGTGATACATGGATTCTATTAGGATGTCAGGTATATAATCTTGTTTCTATTAACTTATATGCTTTATGTGATAAATGGATTCACAGTGGAATTCCACGGATAGACTCATTTCTTTGAATATTGATTAAGCCATTGGTGATACATGGATCCAAGGGAGGGATTCCATAGATAGATTTATTGAATGTAGAATTATATTCCAATTGATACATGGATTCTTATGATAATTTCATAGATAGACTTATTGAATGTAGAATTATATTCCTATGATATGCGTCTTGTGTGGTGGTGGTGTGGTTTATGTGTTTTATGGTAGTAGTGAAGTGTGTGATTATGTAGTTAATGTGAACCCATAGGTTGAGTATTTTGTGCTATCTATATATCATGTATTTTTATGTTATTTCTACACATTCCCAACCAGAGTTGGATAAACTTACCAACGATCAGAGGTTTTGAGTTATGGGTATTTTTTCTAATATCTAGGATGGTGGTTATATGTTTGGATAGCTACCATGTCTTCCCTACTCTTCCTTAAAAAGTGATTGACCATGTGTTTTTAGGCAAGATGCGATGTGATTGTCCATGTGTCTTCAGGTGAGATGTACTATGATTTCCCTAGTGTTTTTCGGTGAGGTGTGATGTGATAAGGCTATAATAAGATGTGGCATGTGGTTGGGGTCATGTAGGGTAGGAGGATGGCACAAGGTTGATGTTATTCATGTTCATGATACCCTACTAATATGGTTATGGGATGAGTCATGCTGTTATGTGATATAATACATTAAGTTCTTGTTGGTTTTACATTTTTTCAATAACACATTTGTATGTTTTTTTGACATGTGTAGTTGATACCTTGATTATTTTCTTCCTTTATCGTTTACTTAAATGTATTTTCTATTATAGTTAATGCCTATTGAATTGTTTATGACAAAATGACTTATATAAATTCTTTTTACAGAATGGACAGAAGTTGGATGTATGAAACCGATCGGATCTCAGACGATTTTCAAAACAATTTGGAGAGCTTTATAGATTTTGCATTTCACAATGCTTCAGATAGTGGTCGCATACACTGCCCATGTTCCAATTGTGTTGGTAGACCTTGGTTGAGCCGTGAAGAAGTCAGCTACCACATAACCAAAAATGGGTTTCAAGCAAACTACTTTCTGTGGTATCACAATGGGGAGAAAACGAAATCTCAAATTGGTGATGATCGAAATGAAAAGACTGGAATGGAGAATTTGTTAGATGATCGGTTTCCGTTTATTCGTCATCATGAAAAAGAAAGGATTTCGACTCAAGAAGACTTCGATATGAGGACAGCTGATGCATCTAGTGAAAATGATGATATTGATAGGGTGAAAAAATTGAATGATGCTGCCACGACTCCAGTATATCGACAATGCGATAAAATGAAAAAGCTGGAATTTTTAATCCGATTATTTCATGGGAAAACTATGTATGGGATTTCTAATACAGCAATCGATTACATTCTTACCCTCTTGAAGGATTTACTTCCAGATGATGCAGATATTCCCTCAAACCACTATATGGCATGGAAGTTAGTTGAGGAACTTGGATTTTCAAGAAACAAAATTCATTCTTGCCCGAAAGATTGCAGTTTATTCTGGGAGGAAACCGCTGAACGAAATGAATGTATAAAATGTGGCACGTCCCGCTGGAAGTCAAAATCTGATGGAACACCATCCCGCGTTCCACAGAAAGTAATGTGGCACTTTCCATTGATCCCCAGACTCCAGAATCTTTTTATGTCTGATGACATATCAATAAAAATGAGATGGCATGATACCGAGAGAAAGAAGAATGATGATGAGTTGGTTCATCCTGCAGATGGATTTGCATGGAAGAGATTTGATGCTCGACATCCTGATTTTGCAGCTGACGTGCGTAATGTGAGGCTGGGTCTTTCATGCGACGGTTTTAATCCGTTTGGGCAGATGCTTACTTCGCACAGCACATGGCCCGTTTTTATGCACATTTATAATCTTCCCCCATGGTTGTGTATGAAAAAATCTTTCACTTTCATGAGTATACTCATATCTGTTCCTTCTGATCCCGGCATTGATATTGATGTATACATGCAACCTTTAATAAAAGAGTTGAAGCTTCTTTGGGATGTGGGTGTGCGCACATACGATGCATGTTCGAAAGACATATTTCAGATGCGCGCTGCGCTTATGTGGACAATCAATGATTTTCCGGCTTATGCAATGATGTCTGGATGGAGCACGAAGGGGAAACTGTCATGTCCAGTTTGTATGAAGAATACACGATCCAGAAGACTGAAACATCGTTGTAGTTTCAGTTTTATGGGACATCGACGATTTTTGCCAAAGGATCATCCATATAGAATGAATCGTCGAAGATTTGATAATACTATAGAGACCGATGATCCACCTCAGCGTATGTCTGGAACTGATGTGCTTAATGAATTGAAAGATTTCAGTTTTTCGTTTGGGAAGGGTCAAATGAAATCTGGAAAGAGAAAGAATGTTTCCACAGAAACCTGTTACAATTGGAGGAAGAGGAGTATCTTTTTTGATTTGCCTTATTGGTCAACCAATTTGCTACGTCATTGCTTAGACGTAATGCATATTGAAAAGAATATATGTGAAATGTTGCTTTCAGTTCTTCTAAATGTCAAGGGGAAGACAAAAGATGATTTACGATCTCGACGTGACTTGGTGGATTGGGGCATCAGACCAGAATTGCATCCTGTGCGTATCAGTGAAAATAAATGGCAACTTCCATGTGCTTCTTATGTGATGACACCTACTGAAAAAAAACAATTTTTGGAAGTATTAGAGACTATTAGAGTTCCTGATGGCTATTCAAGCAACATATCTAAACGGGTCAATAGAAGAGAGTTGAAGCTAAAATCTTTGAAGACTCATGATTATCACGTTCTACTGCATGAGTTGCTTCCAATAGCAATCCGTCATCTTTTGTCCAATAATGTAAGGGTGGGTGTTATTCGGTTGTGCCATTTGTTTAGAGATCTTTGTGCTAAGAAGTTGTCCAAGTCTTTCTTGCAAAAAATGTTGACAGATGCCCCATTAATTTTGTGTGAGTTGGAGAAAATATTTCCCCCATCATTTTTCACATGCATGCTGCATCTGACTGTCCATATTCCAACTGAAATACTTCTCGGAGGACCTGTTTCTTTTCGTTGGATGTATCCAACTGAAAGAAATATGTTCACATTAAAGTCTTATGTTCGAAACAAGAATCATCCCGAAGGTTCTATCGTGAACGGTTACTTAGCTCAAGAATGTATGGATTTCTGTTCAATGTATTTGTCTGATCTTACTACAAGAATGAACAGACCAATGAGAAATGAAGAAGAAAAATATGAGCAAATTGAACCCAGTTTTCCATCACTTCCTCAAACAGGAGGAATTCCTGGATCATATACATTGAAGACATTAAGCCATGAAGAGCGGGAGATGGCACATCGCACAGTTTTGTTCAACTGTGATTTGTTCGATGACTATATCAGGTAACAAAATTGAATATGTATATATCTTACATATATATCTGTTAAACTATTCATATTTTTTTATCTACAGGGAACATAAAACAATGATAAATAGGAAGCATCGTTCTTTATCTTTGAGAAGGAGAGAGACTTTGCATAGCAAAGAGTTTTCTGCTTGGTTAAAATTGAAGGTAAAAATATTACTGTTTAAATTAATTATTTCAATATTTAATTAAGTTTAACTGTCATTTATATTGCAGGTATTGAGTTTGTCTGCTGACTTTGTCTCTGAGGAAATAAGAGCTTTGGCTTTTGGTCCTAATACCGTGGTTCGTGACTGTAAATCAATTGTTATCAATGGGTACAGATTTATTGTCACTGAACGAGCCAAAAACATGAGAACACAACATGATGGTATTATGGTTACTGCCACAACAGATTGTTATGCCAGTGCATCAGATAGTAGACCGCGACTTGAAAATGTGGGTTATTATGGAGTCGTTGAGAAAATAATAATATTGGATTATTACTCTCATGGACGAGTCACAATGATGAAATGCCATTGGTTTGATTCGATGACGAGACATGGCACATTTATTGATGATTGTGGATTTCGAGTAATTAATATGACCCGCACTCTTGCAACTGAAGAACCATATGTGTTGGCATCAATGGCTAAACAAGTTTTTTATGTCAAAGATCAACTTCAACCAGAATTTGGTGTCGTAGTTGAAGTAATTCCAAGACATATTTTTGATGATGCTGATGATGGAATTGACACTGTCCCTATTGCCATTGGAACCAATCCATTTATTTCTTTTGATGACTCCAATAGCTCAATTGTCAGAGTTGATTGTGAACCTGAAGTTGTGGTTGGAAATATATAGAATCATTCATCCATGTTCTCAATTCTTTTGGTTTACCTCGAGTTGGGTTGTTAAGGTTGGTTGCTGTTTTATTTGAATTGCATTTTCTAATTTGGAATTGAACTGTATTCAAACCAAATCAAACAATATTTCTAACTTGGTGAACATTACAACTTGTATGTTTTATTAAATTCATTCATGCTCTTCTAAAACAATTGATAGCTAAATTACCAATGAATCCCCTCATTCCCTCATATATTTAGTTTTTTGGTTTACACATTAATTTTCTTTTTCTAATTAATTACATATTTGTTTTCCAATGCAGGAAATGAAGCCAATTGAAGAGAGACGAAGAAAAAAAATGGCGGAGAACAATCGTCGGATGGAGGAGATGGGCATTCCACCATTAGTGCCTACAGTGAGTACTTTATTTCAAATATATATATATATATTTACAGAATAAATAATGACATGTGATTAATTTTTTTTGTAAACTTTTTTGTAGGATCCACCATTACGTCGACAGTTATTCGACGAGGAGCCTAGTACTGGTCCTAGTACTCAGGCCGGTGGTACGAGGAGGGTTCGTACCAGAGGTGGACATAGAGCTGCGCGTGCCCGACTAGACCCTGCCCCTCCCACTGACATTTCAGCCTTCCCACATTCTGATCCCGGTGTGTTGTTAGGGACACACGGGATATTTAGACCTCCCATGTTTTCGCTACCTTCTGCATCTTCTGCCCCATCATTTTCACATCCCATGATGATTCCCACTCCCCAGTCAGCATCAGGTCATACAGTTGTTCCATCTTCTTTTCCTTCTACTTCTGTCTCTCCGAGCTTTTATATTCCATCGTCTTCGACTCCTGTTCCACCAGAGGGTGTTCCATCAGGTTCTGTGGATCCGGCGCCACTCATTGATCAGACTAGCACAGGTATATTTATAAAACCCTATCAAATTTTTATAGCAATATTTATTTTCATTATAACATGTTTTGATAAAATATTTGTTTTTCTTTCATGACAGATACATCTACTGACAGGAGGCGGGGGCGGGGCCGTACACGCATGCGTTCGGTGTGGAACCGTCGCACACAGGTTATGGTGGAATATAATGAAGACAATCAGATGGTTGAGAAAACAGGGCAGCAATGTCGGAGTTTTATGGCGACGCTTGCCAAATACTCCGACATCATTCCCGTCAGCCCGCTGTCGTGGAGACATTTGCCACATGAGGTCAAAGATAGAGCTTGGGCAGAGATATGGGTAAAAAAATCTGTTGTATTTAATGCCATGAATTTTTTTTGTATTTATATAAATTAATATTTTCATTTCAGCTTCGATTTAATTTTCCTGATGGTGAGGGTGCACGACTGGAACGTCTAAAGGATTTAGGCGAGCTTTGGAGAGCCTACAAGCATGAGCTGTATATTGGCTGGCGTGCTAGAGTTGGCACTGAGTTAGAGGCGGTACCAGTCGTGGATGATTGTCCTATAGAGCAGTATCGTCAGATGATTACTCATTGGACGAGTACCCAGTTTAAGGTATGAATTACATTTGAGGTATTTAAATAATAACTTTCAAGTTTTGCATTAATATTATCCTTTGCATTATCGAATTTTATTTAGGAATCATCTGGAAAAAACAAAAAAAACATTGATGCAAAAAAATACCTTCATACACTAGGACGCACGACGATGCCGGATCATGAGAGGCAGCAGGTATGACAATTGTTTATAAGTTTTCTTTACGACTTACATTTTCTTTTGTTTCCTCAATTATTCAATTATTTTCTGAAGTCTTTATATAAATTTTGTTTTCAATGTCATTGTAGAGGCAAGTACAAAATATTGAAGGATGTGTGCCTCGAGCAAAACTGTTTTGCTCGAGTAGACGAAAAAAGGATGGACGTGCTGTCAACGAAGCGACTCAGCAGCAGATTGTAAGTTTTAATCTGTTGATTTTATATTTTAATATCTATTTCGTAACTTAATATTATATTTATATTTGTAACAGGATGCTTTAGAGGCCCTCGATGCCCAAGAAGCAGACAATTTTGGGCCATCTGATCACTTACATCAGGTGTTGGGAGAGGATCATTCTGGCAGAGTACGCTGCCGACCTAGGATAGCCCCGACGAGGTATTGGCCTGCCTCAGGTACGAGTTGTAGTGCCACCGAGCTGCAGCAAGTTAGGGCACAGGCAGAACAGGCTGAGAAAAGGGCCACAGAGACGACAGAACAGTCTGCTAGGGCAAACAGTGCATTTATGAAATTTATTGAAGTTCTACGTCCAACACTTCCAGCAGAGGCCAGCCCAGCGATTGATGAATACATGTCGTCGATACATTCTATATATGGTGCACCAGGTGGCAGTTCCAGTGGTGGTCAGGCCGATGTCCAGCTTGAAGATGATGATGGCGAGCAGTCTGATGCGGAAGAGGAGGGAGATGAGGAGGGCGAGGAGGAGGGCGAAGGCGAGGAGGAAGGCGCTGTGGAGGGTGAGGACGATGAGGAGGACGATGACGAGGGCGATGATGATGATGATGATGGAGATGGTGATGCTGATGTGGGACATATTGATCCGTTACATTTTTGACTTGAGATTTGATGTTTAATCTATTCTAGTTGTTGGTTTTATCTAGACTCGTAGTATAGTATTGGAGTTGAGTTATTTTTATATATTGTCTGTTTTTATGGATGTTGTTGTCTTTTAGTGGTTGTGTGTTTGAGAACTCCCTGGACAACCCCCCTCATTCTTGGACCCTGGACAACCCCCCCTCCCCCTTGGACCCCGAACACCCCCCAAACACCCCCCGGACAGCCCCGCGGACAGCCCCCTGGACAGCCCCCTGGACAGCCCCCTGGACAGCCCCCCGTACAGCCCCCAACCCTCCACCCTGGACCCCGGATAGCCCCCCGGACAGCCCCCGGACAACCCCCCCACCCTCCCCCTTAGACCCCGGACAACCCCCCAAACACCCCCCGGACAACCCCCTGAACAACCCCGAACAACCCCCTGAACAACCCCCGGACAGCCCCCCCGGACAGCCCCCTGGACAGCCCCCCGTACAGCCCCCAACCCTCCACCCTGGACCCCGGATAGCCCCCCGGACAGCCCCCCGGACAACCCCCCCCCCCCCCCCTTGGACCCCGGACAACCCCCCCACCCCCCCCCCCCCCCCTTGGACCCCGGACAACCCCCCAAACACCCCCCCGGACAGCCCCCTGAACACCCCCGGACAACCCCCTGAACAACCCCCGGACAGCCTCCTGAACAACCCCGGACAACCCCCTGAACAACTCCCAAACACCCCCCGGACAGACCCCGCACAGCCCCCCCACCCTCCTCCTTGGTCCCCGGACAGCCCCCCGGACACCCACCGGACAGCCCCCCCGGACAGCCCCCCGGACAGCCCCTCCACCTTCCTTAATTTCATTAGCTCTGAAATGTTTCATAGCACGATCAACTAAAATCTAATCCATACTAAATATGATATAAAAATATTCTATATGAATTTCCATAAGATTTTAAGTGAAAACAAAAAGTGACATACGAAAAACTGACCAAACGCATTCGAAATGTGTTGATGCTTTAGGACAACGATCCATGGGTCATATGTGACGTGTACGAGTCATCCCCGCCTCAATCCGAGGCGCGGTGTGGTCGGAACAACTCAAAGTGTATGTCTTTTGTTTCAAAAGGACATCATTTTAAGTGAAAACCATCAACTGGCATACGGAAAACTGGCCAAACGCATTCGGATTGTGTTGAAACCGTCTGCGCGTACACGTCACGAATAATAGTTAGAATGTTTCACGGTGGTTTCGGGTGAATCCGTGGTCGTCCGCTATGAATTTGACCGTTGGACGCCCGTTTTGGCCGTTTATGACACCATAACTGCGTTGTCGGTCACCGCGGGCACACGACAAGTCCGATTGACGTGCCGTCTGCTCTACCACTTCATAAATCACTCACCCGTATTTGTCGTCTGATTTCAGGCGATTCCGACATCGTTCGGCCCGTTTGGACCCCCCTCACGCGCGTTTACGAAGCGCGCGCATCACTTAAAACACGAATATTGAGTCGTACCGTGCAAACCGCATGTCCGATTGACGTGCCGTCTGCGCGTACACGTCACGAATAATAGTTAGAATGTTTCACGGTGGTTTCGGGTGAATCCGTGGTCGTCCGCTATGAATTTGACCGTTGGACGCCCGTTTTGGCCGTTTATGACACCATAACTGCGTTGTCGGTCACCGCGGGCACACGGCACGTCCGATTGACGTGCCGTCTGCTCGACCACTTCAGAAATCACTCACCCGTATTTGTCGTCTGATTTCAGGCCATTCCGACATCGTTCGGCCCGTTTGGACCCCCCTCACGCGCGTTTACGAAGCGCGCGCATCACTTAAAACAAGAATATTGAGCCGTACCGGGCAAACCGCACGTCCGATTGACGTGCCGTCTGCGCGTACACGTCACAAATAATAATTAGAATGTTTCACGGTGTTTTCGGGTGAATCCGTGGTCGTCCGCTATGAATTTGACCGTTGGACGCCCGTTTTGGCCGTTTATGACACCATAACTGCGTTGTCGGTCACCGCGGGCACACGACACGTCCGATTGATGTGCCGTCTGCTCGACCACTTCAGAAATCACTCACCCGTATTTGTCGTCTGATTTCAGGCCATTCCGACATCGTTCGGCCCGTTTGGACCCCCCTCACGCGCGTTTACGAAGCGCGCGCATCACTTAAAACAAGAATATTGAGCCGTACCGGGCAAACCGCATGTCCGATTGACGTGCCGTCTACGCGTACACGTCACAAATAATAATTAGAATGTTTCACGGTGGTTTCGGGTGAATCCGTGGTCGTCCGCTATGAATTTGACCGTTGGACGCCCGTTTTGGCCGTTTATGACACCATAACTACGTTGTCGGTCACCGCGGGCACACGGCACGTCCGATTGACGTGCCGTCTGCGCGTACACGTCACGGATAATAATTAGAATGTTTCACGGTGGTTTCAGCTCAATCCGAGGTCGTACGCTATGAATTTGATCGTTGGACGCCCGTTTTGGCCGTTTATGACACCCGAACTGCGTTCTCGGTCACCGCGGGCACAGGTCATGTCCGATTGATGTGCCGTCTACTCGACCACTTCAGAAATCACTCACCCGTATTTGTCGTCTGATTTCAGGCCATTCCGACATCGTTCGGCCCGTTTGGACCCCCCTCACGCGCGTTTACGAAGCGCGCGCATCACTTAAAACAAGAATATTGAGTCGTACCGTGCAAACCGCATGTCCGATTGACGTGCCGTCTGCGCGTACACGTCACGAATAATAATTAGAATGTTTCACGGTGGTTTCGGGTGAATCCGTGGTCGTCCGCTATGAATTTGACCGTTGGACGCCCGTTTTGGCCGTTTATGACACCATAACTGCGTTGTCGGTCACCGCGGGCACACGGCACGTCCGATTGATGTGCCGTCTACTCGACCACTTCATAAATCACTCACCCGTATTTGTCGTCTGATTTCAGGCCATTCCGACATCGTTCGGCCCGTTTGGACCCCCCTCACGCGCGTTTCGAAGCGTGCGCATCACTTAAAACACGAATATTGAGCCGTACCGGGCAAACCGCACGTCCGATTGATGTACCGTCTGCGCGTACACGTCACGGATAATAATTAGAATGTTTCACGGTGGTTTCAGCTCAATCCGAGGTCGTACGCTATGAATTTGATCGTTGGACGCCCGTTTTGGCCGTTTATGACACCATAACTGCGTTGTCGGTCACCGCGGGCACACGACAAGTCCGATTGACGTGTCGTCTGCTCGACCACTTCAGAAATCACTCACCCGTATCTGTCGTCTGATTTCAGGCCATTCCGACATCGTTCGGCCCGTTTGGACCCCCCTCACGCGCGTTTACGAAGCGCGCGCATCACTTAAAACAAGAATATTGAGCCGTACCGGGCAAACCGCACGTCCGATTGACGTTCCGTCTGCGCGTACACGTCACAAATAATAATTAGAATGTTTCACGGTGGTTTCGGGTGAATCCGTGGTCGTCCGCTATGAATTTGACCGTTGGACGCCCGTTTTGGCCGTTTATGACACCATAACTGCGTTGTCGGTCACCGCGGGCACACGGCACGTCCGATTGACGTGCCGTCTGCGCGTACACGTCACGGATAATAATTAGAATGTTTCACGGTGGTTTCAGCTCAATCCGAGGTCGTACGCTATGAATTTGATCGTTGGACGCCCGTTTTGGCCGTTTATGACACCATAACTGCGTTGTCGGTCACCGCGGGCACACGACAAGTCCGATTGACGTGCCGTCTGCTCGACCACTTCAGAAATCACTCACCCGTATTTTTCGTCTGATTTCAGGCGATTCTGACATCGTTCGGCCCGTTTGGACCCCCCTCACGCGCGTTTACGAAGCGCGCGCATCACTTAAAACACGAATATTGAGTCGTACCGTGCAAACCGCATGTCCGATTGACGTGCCGTCTGCGCGTACACATCACGAATAATAATTAGAATGTTTCACGGTGGTTTCGGGTGAATCCGTGGTCGTCCGCTATGAATTTGACCGTTGGACGCCCGTTTTGGCCGTTTATGACACCATAACTGCGTTGTCGGTCACCGCGGGCACACGGCACGTCCGATTGACGCGCCGTCTGCTCGACCACTTTATAAATCACTCACCCGTATTTGTCGTCTGATTTCAGGCCATTCCGACATCGTTCGGCCCGTTTGGACCCCCCTCACGCGCGTTTCGAAGCGTGCGCATCACTTAAAACACGAATATTGAGCCGTACCGGGCAAACCGCACGTCCGATTGACGTGCCGTCTGCGCGTACACGTCACAAATAATAATTAGAATGTTGCACGGTGGTTTCGGGTGAATCTCTGGTCGTCCGCTATGAATTTGACCGTTTAACGCCCGTTTTGGCCGTTTATGACACCCGAACTGCGTTCTCGGTCACCGCGGGCACAGGTCATGTCCGATTGATGTGCCGTCTGCTCGACCACTTCAGAAATCACTCACCCGTATTTGTCGTCTGATTTCAGGCCATTCCGACATCGTTCGGCCCGTTTGGACCCCCCTCACGCGCGTTTACGAAGCGCGCGCATCACTTAAAACAAGAATATTGAGCCGTACCGGGCAAACCGCACGTCCGATTGACGTGCCGTCTGCGCGTACCCGTCACGAATAATAATTAGAATGTTTCTCGGTGGTTTCAGCTCAATCCGAGGTCGTCCGCTATGAATTTGACCGTTGGACGCCCGTTTTGGTCGTTTATGACACCATAACTGCGTCGTCGGTCACCGCGGGCACACGGCACGTCCGATTGACGTGCCGTCTGCGCTTACACCTCACGAATAATAATTAGAATGTTTCACGGTGGTTTCGGGTGAATCTGTGGTCGTCCGCTATGAATTTGACCGTTGGACGCCCGTTTTGGCCGTTTATGACACCATAACTGCGTTGTCGGTCACCGCGGGCACACGACAAGTCCGATTGATGTGCCGTATACTCGACCACTTCATAAATCACTCACCCGTACTTGTCGTCTGATTTCAGGCCATTCCGACATCGTTCGGCCCGTTTGGACCCCCCTCACGCGCGTTTACGAAGCGCGCGCATTACTTAAAACACGAATATTGAGCCGTACCGTGCAAACCGCATGTCCGATTGACGTTCCGTCTGCGCGTACACGTCACAAATAATAATTAGAATGTTTCACGGTGGTTTCGGGTGAATCCGTGGTCGTCCGCTATGAATTTGACCGTTGGACGCCCGTTTTGGCCGTTTATGACACCATAACTGCGTTGTCGGTCACCGCGGGCACACGACACGTCCGATTGACGTGCCGTCTGCTCAACCACTTCATAAATCACTCACCCGTATTTGTCGTCTGATTTCAGGCCATTCCGACATCGTTCGGCCCGTTTGGACCCCCCTCACGCGCGTTTTGAAGCGTGCGCATCACTTAAAACACGAATATTGAGCTGTACCGGGCAAACCGCACGTCCGATTGACGTTCCGTCTGCGCGTACACGTCACAAATAATAATTAGAATGTTTCACGGTGGTTTCGGGTGAATCTCTGGTCGTCCGCTATGAATTTGACCATTTAACGCCCGTTTTGGCCGTTTATGACACCCGAACTGCGTTCTCAGCCACCGCGGGCACAGGTCATGCCCGATTGATGTGCCGTCTACTCGACCACTTCAGAAATCTCTCACCCGTATTTGTCGTCTGATTTCAGGCCATTCCGACATCGTTCGGCCCGTTTGGACCCCCCTCACGCGCGTTTACGAAGCGCGCGCATCACTTAAAACAAGAATATTGAGCCGTACCGGGCAAACCGCACGTCCGATTGACGTGCCGTCTGCGCGTGCACGTCACGAATAATAATTTGAATGTTTCTCGGTGGTTTCAGCTCAATCCGAGGTCGTCCGCTATGAATTTGACCGTTGGACGCCCGTTTTGGCCGTTTATGACACCAGAACTGCGTTGTCGGTCACCGCGGGCACACGGCACGTCCGATTGACGTGTCGTCTGCGCGTACACGTCACGAATAATAATTAGAATGTTGCACGGTGGTTTCATCTCAATCCGGAGACGCGGTGTGGCCGGCACCACTCAAAGTGTCCGTCTTTTGTTTCAAAAGGACGTCATTTTAAGTGAAAAGCATCAACTGACATACGGAAAACCGACCAAACGCATTCCGAATCTGTTGATAATTTATCCCAACAATCCATGGGTCATATGTGACGTGTACGAGCCAACCCGGGATGAATCCGAGTCGCGGTGTGGCCGGGATAAGTCTAAGTGGCTCTCTTTTGTTTAAAATGAACACCATTTTAAGTACATACGGAAAAACGAGCAAACGGATTCGGTTTCCATTGAAACTTTAGGAGAACGATCCATGGGTCATATGTGACGTGTACGAATCAACCCCGCCACAATCGGAGACGCGGTGTGTCCAACACCACTCAAAGTGTCGGTCTTTTGTTTCAAAAAGACGTCATTTTAAGTGAAAATCATCAAGTGACATACGAAAAACCGACCAAAGGCATTCGGACTGTGTCGATACTTTAGCACAAGGATCCATGGGTCGTATGTGATGTGTACGAGTCAATCCCGGCTCAATCCGAGGAGCGGTGTGGCCGACACCGTTCTAACTGTGTATCTTTTGTTTAAAATGGACATGATTATAAGTGAAATAAACAACTGGCATACGCAAAACCGACCAAACGCATTCCGAATCTGTTGATAATTTATCACAACGATCCATCAGTCATATGTGACATGTACGAGCCCACTCGGGCTCAATCCGTGTCGCGGTGTGGCCGGGATCAGTATAAGTGGATCTCTTTTGATTAAAATGGACATCATTTTAAGTACATACGGAAAACCGACCAAACGCATTCGGTTTCTGTTGAAACTTTAGGAGAACGATCCATGGGTCATATGTGAGGTGTACGAGTCATCCCCAACTCAATCTGAGGCGCGGTGTGGCCAACACCGCTCTAACTGTGTCTGTTTTGTTTAAAATGGGTAGTATTATAAGTGAAAAGAACTGGCATACGCAAAACCGACCAAACGCATTCGGTTTCCATTGAAACTTTAGGATAACGATCCATGGTTCATATGTGACGTGTACCAATCATCCCCGTCTCAATCGGATTCCACATATAATTGTCATCTAAATTTTAAATTGAATTATATATGAATTATGTATGTTTATGAATTGTAAATTAATTATGGATGTGTATAGTTTCAGGATCCATTATATGTTAAATGTGTATGAATTTGTTCGTAATTGTATATGTATGTTTTAGTTTATTACAGGTACAAATCGAAAATGAGGTGAGAATGAGGCCTGATGAGATGAGAGGTGGCTGATGTACAGAGCGCTGTGCAAATTGCAGGCTGCTGCAATTTGCAGCCTAGGGTATGCCAACGGTTTTAAACCGTTGGCATAGAATCTTAAAAATATGTTTTTACCAACGGTTCTGTGAACCGTTGGTAATAACTCTTTTCCCAACGGTTTAGAACCGTTGGGAAAGAGTTCATTAAAACTATTGGTTTTTCCCAACGGTTTTCCAAACCGTTGGGAAAAACAGTGTTCTGAGTTTTGCCAACGGTTGTCAACCGTTGGGAATGTTTTTTAGTATTTTTCTCCACCTATAACAACGGTTCAATGTAAACCGTTGGGAAAAGTTTTTCTTACTTGCCATAGTATTTTTCTCCACCTATAACAACGGTTCAATGTAAACCGTTGGGAAAAGTTTTTCCCAACGGCTTACTTGCCAACGGTTGGCAGAACCGTTGGTATAACATATACCAACGGTTCCCAGGCCTTTCCCAACGGTTCTAAACCGTTGGGAAATCCTCTATTTCCAGTAGTGATGTGGGTCTAGCCTTCGATGCTAATTCTCTACCTGCAATGAAAATTCTATATTTCAAAAATACTACATAGATTCTAGATTTCACACACACTATAAAACACACTTGGATCCTACTTAGATTTCACATAGGGATGAGGCATAGAATGCATAAATAAACAAGACATCAATATATTGTTAGTGAGAACACTATAATGGATTCCATATTTCAAACCAAGGCATTATAAAGAGGTTAGGGGAATTAATATGTTAGCGAGAACACTAAAACAGTAATGAGGCATGAATATATTACATTAAGCATGCTGTCTTGACTACTCTACACACTCTATGACCAACTATGGATGAAGTAACACCTTCTTTCTCTTCATGATACACATTTTCAACGCATCAACAGAATACTAAATGTCTATGTCAACATCTCCGAAAACATTATTATTTTCATCAACAAGAGGTAGAGGAATCTGCAATTAAACACAAATGTAAAAAACGACACCATTCCGATATTATTATCATCACCGGGCACATTGAAAAGATGTTTAATAAAAAAATCAATTTTTACTATGTGAAGACATTTATTATACACATTTTATTGATGAATTTGGAATTAAATTATTAGTGATATTTACCTTTGATGTTGTTTTTGCATCCATCCAAAGTCTTTGTTCGGGATAGCAATCTAATCCATGTTTTCCAACAATGGTGGATAAGGTCATTTTATGGGGTTTCTGGATTAGTACATTCAGAATAAGGATTCTAATGACCATCACTCAATGAGGATCATTACAAGTACAAGGAATAAAAATTGAAAAAAATATATCTTAACTCAGATGAACCACATCCACAAGAAGATCTCGTTCCTCATCCAAAATGGAAAGATGGTCTACAAATTTATATGTCAGTGTCTAGTAAATCAATGAGGTCAAGCATGACATCACTCTGTTTTTTCCCTCCAATCCTTAACAGTGAGCAGAGGTAAGGTTCTCGGTTGATATTTTTGAATGAAATATATAATTTTTGGGACTAAGCTATTGATAAGAGAAAGGGAAAGCATGAGAGCATGAAGAAGGAGCTCATCAACTTCTTGAAGGTGGTGGAAGGAAAGCTTGGGGAGAAGATTCTCATTGGTGTCAAATAATTAGGGTACGTGAGCACTGTGTTGGTGAAGTGAATACACAAGGTGAAATTTCACCATCATGTAATTGAAATAGATTTAAAGTATGCATGACATTAACACACATATAAGGGATAAATCACATTCATTATCCAAAAAAAGCTGACCCATAGTATCCAATAATCTATAATATTCCAGTCAATCCATAGACCATATTTTAGACTAGCAGAAACTCTTGAAGAGTATTAATTCTTGAAGAGAAACAACCAGGCCTACATCAGATCAGAGAAAAACTCTCATTAGCACCATAGATTTCCATTACGGGCCTTGAATTGCATGGAGAAGACTCACATCCTAGAATTATTAGCAGGCATATAAACCCAAAAATACTAGATGCATCATGTAAAAGATAGGGAATCCAACCTGATGACCAAATTTCAATCCTTGTAGTGAGTCATTACATGGCTTCCTCACCCAGAAAAACCTGAACCTTTAAGAATCCTCAATGAAAAACTCAGAAACTACATGAACATAGATAATCACACCCAAATCATAGAAATACAGAATTTTTTTTAAATTTTCAGAACATTAAAAAAACTCCAAGGAAAAAAATCATGTAGGGGAAGAGAGGGAAAATCAAGAATCAATAAAAAATTAGGGCTCACAAATCGTAGTTAAAATCCCTTAAAAATATGAATTCATTGCAATTTCAAGAGAGATGGTAAGAGATAACATCCAGTAAATTATCCAAAGAACAAAAAAATCTATGGGAATGGTAGAAGTCTAGTAAAGAAACCAAACCTAATGCACTACCTCCTCAAACCTTATTTTTTCCTTTCATCCCCTTAGTTATCTTACTCAAAAACATCACATCAAACACGGTGTATTGTTTCTTCGGCACTTCTATAACCTTGTCTGCATACAAATCCACCTTATCCTCATATCTCTCATATAGAACCGGCACTGTATGAAGGACCAAAAATGTTTTACAGAACAGCATCAGAAAATCACAGCATCTTCTAAGAATTGAAGACCCCACATGCCATCAATCACACTAAGGAAAGTCTTTAGATCTTTCCCCAAAACTATCTCTATTAAAATGGTTACTTCTTTTTTTATCTTTTTTCCATAGTAAAGATGAAAACTAAAGGACTAAGCCTTCTATAATATGCACTTTTGTAATACCCTGGGAGTTCCTTTTGATGAAGGTGGATGCATTGCACCACATAAGGCACAATTAAAGATGGAGTATTAAGCAATGGAATATCAGAGTGAGAATCTCGTATTCATGTAATTAGAACAGAATAAACATGACTTCCACCTCTCCCAACACTCCTGCTGAATTTTTTTTATTCCCCCATAGAAATACATCCGCAGATTTTCCACCACAAAGAACCTTCTTCACTAAATTCTCTCTCCCAATGAGGCAATAAATCTTGTTCTTCATGGAAGAATAAATTGACTTATCATGGTCAGAATCTGGGTAAGGACACTATTTTCAATCGTGAATCTTCTCAATTATCTCCTCCATCATGGCTGATTAACCTACAGGGAGGTCTGGTTCTTCAAAAAAATAACACAAAACAATATCCAGAATACCCAAACCCACTCTTAATCCATTAATCTGATTGGAACGATCCCACACCGAATCTGAAGTCTATCATGGCATGAAATGTGCTTAGTTATAAAACCCATTACACAAACGCAGTTAAAACTTACCGCAATCGGGTCTCATGAAATGTAACCATCAATAATCAACAAATAAAATGCTCTAAATCAGGATATGGTTTGGATGGGTCGTGCACACCTCAAGGAAGAGAGGAAATCACAATAAAATAATAATATAGTCTAGAAGAAGGAATTCTAACAGTAGGATACCTCATGCAAAATCATAAGGAGAGATGTCAAACTTCCATGGACGGAGGAGGGGGGAGGTGCACCGCTCAGTTCCTCCGAGTTAAGACATGTGACACAAACAGGAAGGGGAGAAAGGGATAAATAAAATGTTAATTACTAAAAACAAATGAAAGAGAATAATAATAATAATAATAATAATAAATTACAAGAAAATGAAATTAATTGGGCTGGGTGTGAAAATGGAAAACACAGTAACAGTGATCTGATCACCGTAGCTCGAGACTTTTAATTTAGGGAAGAAAGTGTCATATTATTGGTATAATTTAAAAAAATATCATCATTTATAGTAAATTTAAATATAATTTATATATTATTAACAAAGTTTAAAATTTATATATATTCTGAATAAAAATTTATATTATATATATTTAATGAAATTATATATATATAACTTTCTTTTTCTTAATTTTTACTACATTAGATCTTATTCAAGTCTCCAAAAATTATAATCATCTGTCATCAATTTTATATCATATATATGTCACCAACCTATAATGTGTCATTGAAATCATTGTGATTATATTATTTTATTAAAATATTTACAATTTATAACATTTATTGAAAATAATTTATATATATATATATTATTTTTTTGGTAAAATATTTTATGTTATTGGATAGTTTTTTGTAACATATTTTTATATCTGTCAAAATCTTTTTGGTAATAACAATTAATAATAATATATTCATTTTTTGGTAAAGAAGTGTTAGTAATTATATGATAATGAAATAGATTTAACTGTTGGTAAAAGATGTGTTGGTGTTAAACGATCAATATCAATAGAGATAACTGTTGGTAAAAACATGTGTTGGTATTTAAAATATATACAAATAAAATTTATTATCTGTTGGAATTGCTCATATTTACCAACAAATATATCATCTGTCAAAAAAATTCTGTTGGTATAACCCATATTTTTTGTAGTGTGTGTATGTCAAATTTTAGAAATTCAAATCACAGAAGTGGAAAAATTATGTTTATTGGCTCAGATATAAAAAGGTTTTGTTTTGAAGATACCCAGGGTTTCATGAATTCAATATTAAATCTATTTGTAAATACTTGGGGTGTTACAATGCCCAGGAAGATCTATGGTCCATTCCAATCCTTACATGTGTGGATCACAGTGAAATTCAAAACCTATGAAATTTTTAATGTCATAACTCTCCCACATTCCACTTTTTTCCTCATAGAAAAACATTTTTTGGGTCCATCTGATATTTATCATTGAAGACAGGGTCATGAACGGCATCTGGAACTTCAAAAACTTCAACATCCTCCCATTTTCAACCCCATTTGGAATGATGGTGGACAATTTGGAGGGAATGTTGGATTAGTGAGAGTCCCTATAGAACATAAGTGGAAGATTAATGGTGATCATGCTATATTGAAACACTTATTTCAACTTGTATACTTCATCTCTATCATCCTAGTAGTTTGGATGCATCCAACAGGCGAAGAATAGAGTTTACATGGAGATATGTGAGGATAAGCATCCCAGTATCCTTCATTAGTTGTGGTGGATATTCATAGGTGAAGTCATGGGGGTCATTATCCTACCACCAACCAATTTCAATGTTGGCCTCTCTCACACATATGTTGGTAACTAGGTAGTGACATACCCAGGTATGACTCTACAGTATCACATGATGGTAATCATACCAGAAATTGAGGTGAAAGAGAAGTTGGGTGGAAGGTGGGATACTCTTTTAGGGGATATCCAAACATTTGGGGTTCCAGCTAAGGTTGTGGTTGGGGAATCTCAAGGTATTTTTGTACCCCCACCTCCTAGAAAAAATTTATCCCTTAGAAACGACCACAAGAGCTGACATGGGGACCTTGGGATGGGATGAGCACAGTTAGGGAGACCCCCAAAAATAAGTTGTGGTATCTTTGTAGTCAACCTCTAATACTTCCTTAATCATGCTCTAGGAATCTTGGGGGATGTTGCAGATGACCCTGTTAGCAGAGAATCTATGGAAGAAGATGATTCATGAAGGGATCAAGAAGATAGAAGTGGGGATTTCTAGGATCACTGTCATGGTAAAATTTTATGATAGTTTTTCATACCTAGTATCCATGGATTCCTTTTCACACTAATGTGGGGAACCCGGTTTTCCCTCCAGACTGATGTACTTGATTTTTTATGGCGATTTGGATTCCAAGGAGACAATATCCACCAAAGAATCAATGTGAGAGCCATCATCTGGTGGTCATGATATATAAGGTTCTAGTGATGAGGAATCTTGGGGGTCTCCTACTAGTTAGGTGACTCCCCAAGAGAGTTTCCAGGTTACCCCTATGGATGAAGACTTAATTGAGTTATTTTTAGTAAATGTATGGTTGGGTTTTCAACTTACATATTTCTTACAATCCTTCATATTCGTTTTTGTTCAAGGGATCTAACCAGGATTTTCCTTACATAGTAAAAAGATGATAGTGAACTATGTGTCCATGTCAGAGAGGACAAGGGTACTCCATCATGTACAGGTTGAAATTCCCCTAAACCTGTACATGAGGTTGTTGCAACTAGAAGGATTGATTAGGGTATTTTAGTGGCTCTCTTGGAATCCCTAGTCCACCCATTTGTCTATGGAGGACTGTGCCCTAGAATATCAATGTTAGTGTCTACCATTTGTGAGGTAGATCACCCAGGGTGATCCATTATTAAGATCCCTCTCCCTTAAGGTATAACTAAATCACAATAAACCTTTTCCTTTTAAAAGTTTCATCAAACTATCAAAATATATCACGTCAATGTGATTTTTTATTCTTATGAAGCTTCCACCACATCTGTATTGGAGGGCCTATTACCAACCGTCAAAGTGTCAGCCATTTTTGAGGGGTCTCCTATGGTGGAACTCCATATCAAAATTTCAGAACCATGTATTTCCAAAACATTTTCCTACAGTAGAGATTTTACCCTTACATAATCCATGTGTTTCTAACTAGTCATCACTAGTTAAACTAACTTATATGATTTTGTTTCAAGCAGTGCTTGAGAGGACGCACACCCAGCAAGTGGCCATAGTGGTTAAACCTATGGAGCCTCCCTCAATTGTCATGCCAACACTTAGGGACCCAACCATCCAATAGGATCTGGCCTTGATTATCATAGGGCAGTCTATCACATACATAGGTTATTCCTCTGAAGGGGAGGAGCTCAAGTCTAGTAGAGATGGATTTTCCAATGATGGGTAAGATGAAGATGACTCCCCCCCCCCTCTTAACATGGAGCCTCACCCATTCGAGTGGATCTCGAAGGAGGAACCTACCACTGCTATCCTCATGACCTTCCCTGAGTATGAGGCCATGCCACCAATGAAATTAGAAGACTCTAAGATTGATTTCACGGACACTAATATAAAACCATCCTTTAACTGTGTTTGCCTTTATAAATACTAGAAAAAAGAATTGATAAAGGGTAACTTTTATCAAAAATTTTCTTTATTATTGATAAAAGGTAGCATTTTTCAGCACTTTATTCATAGTACTGGCAAAGGGTACCCTTTATCAGCAATTTATTTTAGTGCTAATAAAGTTCCTGGATAAAATGGAATAATTAAATAAATAAATAAATAAAAATGGGTTTATTAACAAAATATTAATTAAATAATTATTCATAAAAATGAATAACATGATTATATAACATATAATTAAAAATAAAAGTAAATAGTATATATCAAATATATAGATATATGTAAAATGAAAATTATACAAATAAAAATTAAAAATAAGTAAATTGAGAAAAATACTAATCATTTTATTAATTAAATAATTATTGGTAATATTATTATATTATATGTATGTATATGAATTTATATAAATTAGATTTATATATAACAAAAAATATTTATTCTTTACATTAAATAATCATATATTTTCTGAAGAATAGCATATAATTCAAAATTAATATGAATTAAAAATACTGACTAATTACATCAAGTAATGGAAATAATTGAATGTCATTTTTTTAAATTTAACATATATCAAACATGTTTTATATTGATTTCACATAAATATACATAATTAATGAGATTTTATATACAACGTATAAACCTAGAAATTTATGTAATTAATGAAATCTTCTATATAAACACATACATGAAATATTTATGTAATTTATTCAAATTTTAGTATTCATTTTAGAATTTCATTAAAACATGATACACTTAAAATATTTGTCATTAATTGGTAAATTTTATTTATTAATTTTAATGTGTACTCTTTTTTAATTATTCAATTTCACTCATTTTTAAAATGCATGCACTTAAAATTAAATATGTATTAATAATGTAAAAAAAATATTTATAAATAAATATTTAAAAAAATATATAATTATAAATGTATATTTACTATATTAATATATTCATATTTTTTTAATTATAAATAAATATATATTATTTTTTAAAAAATTATTTATATAATTATAAATAAATAATTATATATATTTAAATAATTATAAAATTATAATAAATTTAATTAAATAAATAATATATTTACTATATTTATATTTGTATACATTTTGTATTTATATAAATATATAAATATATATAATGATATAAATATATAAATATTATTTTTTAAAGGTATTTACATAATTATAAATAAATAGTTATACATTTAAATAATTGTTAAATTATAATAAATATATTTAAATAATGATTATATTTATTATATTTTTATTTATATATTTTTATTAAATATATATATAATTATATAAATATAGTTATGAAAAAAATATTTATAATTATAATTATAAATACTTTACAAGCTCTTAAGTAATAAGCGCTGATAAAAGGCATCTTTTTCAGTGCATTCAGGAAGCATAGATAAATGTGTCCCACTCTATTTTAAAAACTCTATCTAGTCATGAACCAATCATGATATCCAAAGCATTCCCTCGAATCCACCTTCTATCTATGCTTCTCATTGTCAAATCTATGATTGAATCAAGGCTCCAACAATTCTAACGCTTGAATTTAAGGGTTGAACAATTGGGTCAAATGAATCTAAGGATCGAATGAATACTAGGTTTGGTGATATATCTAATTTTTCTTGGATGATTCAAATGTTCAATCCAAGGCATGTTATTTTCTCCCCCTCCTAACTCATTGATTACATATTTTTCAATATATATTTGTGTTTTTTTATCATCATTTTTTCCATCATGACCCTATGTCACGAACTAGGCCAGGTTGTCATCCTACCCGGAGCCCAATCCGGTCTGTGACATGGCCCAAAGGGCATTCCTGATCCCCATGGGCTGACACAAGTTCTCGGGTATCAGGAGTAACATGTGGGAACACTATACCTAAAATAAGAGAGAGAAAGAAACAACTAACAAGATAAATAAACAAACACTAGAAAACCAAAGAAAACAAACCCTTAACATTGAACCAAACATAAAGTTTATAATTTAACCCAAAACTCTAAGAAGACTTCATTGAAAAGAAAACTGACACATCTATTCACACCTTCATGATACATGAGGAGGCACATCCCCAACTCACAATCATCAGACCTGCACAGGAACACCATCGACGACCTGAACCACCATTACTAAGCATGATTCCCCAACCTGGAATACACAAAGGACAAGATCTACATACACTTAAATTTTTATGTGGGGTGTAAGCTAAATTCCTAGTGGGATACCACCCAATAAAGAGGTTCCATGACACAAAATCAAAAAGATAATTTAACCTGCTTATTTAAAACCATACTTTTAAAATTATTTTAAATAAAACATTTAATGGATGAAAGTGAAAAGAAAATAGCACTAAAGAAAAACCTTTTCACAAATACTACTCCAATTTTGATGAAAAAAATACATAAAGAACACACACATACTCAAGTGGTCCTCTATATACCGACGGGAGGCACCACATCTTTAATAGCAGAGCACGATGGGTAAATCCCCTATGGTAGCTAGTATGTGTGGGGTGCTAGTCACATCGTACCTCAGTGAAAACATGGCATAGGAACCACAATAATCAACGCTCTCATGCATGATCCACTAGTAGGGAAACACATCCATAACCTAGTGGTCTCCAATCATCACAAAAGTTTAGTCACTGTTGTAACGTCAATCCTTCCAGATAAATTCGGGAAGAACCACTCACGTGTCATCAAGCGTACTAGTCCTAATCCTCCCACCTATATACCCAAGGTTTTCCCTTGTTCTCAATCAAGTTCCACATTCACATATTATATCTCTTTCTCATATCACATACCAAATAATTCATTATACACAAAATCCACCACTTGCATACCCAAATATCATTTTAAAAAAACCCACACCAAAACCTTTTCAAATATAATTTTCATCACTTTTAAAATTTAATATATATCATTTAAAAACATAATAAAACAATTCCATGAGATACCACATGGTTTTACACAAAAAACAAACTAAGAATCTACTTTTTAAACCAATTTCACACTGAATCCTTTTCAAAGTATAATTTGCATAACACTCACAAATTAATAAATCATCTAAATAATTAATAATACTTTTCAAAAATGCATAATAAGGTTTTACGCCAAAAACATACTCAATTTCCCAATATTTAAAATCAACCACGCCTCAAAACATTTGTTTTTTTCAAACATAGTTTTCAACTCTTACACAAATAAATACACCATTATGACAACTTATCAAAACAACTTCGACAACACCAATAATTGCTTTTAAACCAAAAGATCACCACAAAACCAACATGTCAAACAATCCATTTTCAAATGAGAAATACCATTAAAATACACACACTAAATCTTTCATATCAAAGACCAACCACTTTTGGAGAAACCATCATCATTTACAAGACAACATTTTTTTCCATTTCACACACGCCGTAGAAAACCAAGACAATGGTCAAGCCCCTTTATAAGATCTATAATGACCCAAAGATTCATTAATGGAAAATCCCTATTGATCTAATTAAATGTCACTTTATCTAAAAAATTTATATAAATTATCAAATTCTTTGGTTTTATGTTAAGAATTGTGACCGTTGATTTTATAGTCATTGAACAGTGATCACATGATTAGTATAAATATAGGGCTTTAACAAATCCAATTTACTCAGAAAAAGGAAGCGATGACCTCATCTAGTAGAATTGCTCCATACGAAGCCCATTTCTCGGAGCTCAAAAAAGAGGTGGTATCTTTGGGCTTCGCTCTTGACCAAGCCTAATCAGAGCTTCATCATGTCAAGCTCAAATAGGACCGTCTACGGGAAAAGTTGAAGTTGATAGAAATTACCACTCGAGGGATGTTATCTGAGCCACCCCACGAGTCTGTCACCATCGCACACCTTACCCTTAGGTCTTATGCGGCTGTTTTAAGGGTTTATGTAAAAAATCACTAATACTATGTTCATATACATTATTTTTGTATATAATAATGAATATACCTTCTTGTCATTATTGATACATTGTAAATAGTTTTTTTAAAGTACAAATGGTGTTTTTAGTTATTATTTAATTAAGAATTATATTTTATTAAATTAAGAGATTTTTTTTAATTAAATAATATTTTAATAAAATATTATTATTATTATTATATTAATATAAAAGATCTTATAATTTTATGAATGCAATTTTAATTTTTATTAAGGTTTGAAAGCCATTTTTTGTCAAAAACCGTGAATTTTCGATAAATTTCAGTTTTTATTTTAAAAGTGAAAATTAACATAATTAGAAAATTATTAAGATAAAATAAATGTTATTTCTGGAATCAGGACGTCGAAATTATCCAATAGTGAATTTTTCCTAATTTTCTGAGACAGTCAAATTTTTGGGTAAAAATTAAATACCGTTTAAATATATAATGTGTTTTATGACATCATAATGACCAAATAGTGATGTAATAAAACACTATAATCTTTATTTTCGGCCAATATATGTTTTCCATTAAAATAATGTGATTTTATGTTTGTTTTACTTATTTTATAAAGCATTAATGGACCCCTCAAGACTTCTTAAACATCTTGTCTTTTTAAATTATTTTCCATGGGAGTGTGACTCACCTCCACATAAGCAAACCTATAATTTTAAGAATTTCAGACTTTGGCCATATAAAATATTGTTTTCCTCTTCCTTTTTCCAAGAACCATGGGAAAAACCATGGGATGGTTTGGGGTTTTGATTAATTTAATATAAGGGGTCCCAAACCTAGATAATAAATAATTCCTTCACCTTTCCTATATAAACTCACCCAAGCTCCCACTTCCTCCTCACTAAAAGCCTTTGTAGTTCGTCCCACCTCTGAACTAATCTCTCTAGGATCCTCCCAAGGTTCCCCAAGCTCCCAAGAAGCCTCTCTCAAGCCTCTCTCTAGCCTTTGGAAGCACACTTCCAAGTAAGGGTTTTTCTTCCTTTCTCATTTTTTTCCAATTTTCTTAATATTATTATGCCCTTTTAATTTCAATTATAAATGTTGGGGTATGGTTTCGCACACCCCCCCCCCATACTTCCCCATTATTGTTTGAATTGTGGGATACCCCTTTTTGTCTCATTAAATGCCTCCCATGTACACCCGTTACTATGCCGATATTCCGAAAGAAAATTTTCTCTCCTCTTTTACATTCAAGTAATACTTTTGTATCATGAATCTAAATTCCATTACAATTGTTTGGAAATATATCTATATGACCCCCCTTAATGTCCATTTTATTTAAATATAATGATACACCCCTTTATCTCTCATCAACCATTTTTATGAATTCTTATGTCACGCCGTTATGCTGCCAAAATTGCACCGATTTTCTAAGCCAATGCCATTGTGTAGTGAATACCATGCCCATTTCTCCATCAAGGGTATTCACCTTTATGCACATTTACTTGTTGATTATAAAGTTTCATGTATTAATTACACATTCCTTTATCATGTAATAAATGATTATGTTTAATGAATACATGTTTTATGATCTGTGTGGCACACTTATGCATGAAATGAAATGTTTAAGAAGGGTGCACCATTACAATGCTCTAATGCATTGGGTAAAGTATAGTATCCCGATAAATCATGTGCAATGAGTGTTTACTCATGTTAATTCAAGTTCAATGAGGGTTTACTCGTGCTTTATGTGCAATGAGTATTTACTCATGCTCCATGTGCAATGAGCCTTGGCTCATGCTAATTCTATGTTAAGTGTTGTTTCCACATTTCCATGTTATGATTATCATGCTTTATCATGCCTTTATGTTTATGTTTCTCTTATTCTATATTGATATGCCTATTTTCTAACATGTATTGTACTCCTCATGTTATTCCATGTGTACTCCCTTATTGGGCTTTATAGCTCACCCTTTTTTATGCATGTCCCCAGGTTATCCTATGCAATGTTATGTACGAGGGAATGTAGTGGTCATGTAAAGGAAGTTTTCAATAAAATATGTTGTATTTCATGTTTTAAGTTTTTATGTAATGATCCTAGGCCCCAAATACACTAAACCTCTCGATCTTGTTTTTTGTATCAAGTGAAGTTTTATGTAATAAATCATGTTTAAGTTTGTAATAAAAGCAGGGTTGTCATAGTTGGTATCAGAGAGAGGTTTAGTTATTTTTGGGATTAGGATTAGAAAACCCCAGTAAAGCCATAGATACTAGACTAAGTACAATAAAAACATCCCTAAGTTTTGGTGATTATTTAGTAAGTGGATTATCAAGAAAATACATCCCTGTCTGGATCTGAGCAGGTAGAGGAAGCTCTGGCACAGATGTATCCTAGGGGTAAAACCCGAAAACACCGCTTTGAGCTAGACTCGAACGGAAACTGGTGCATGACAATGGGCCTTACTGCACTTTTCTTTACGACACTCCCAGGGGATATGCTTTGGTAAATTCACAATCATAGTATTAACCCTTATTAATGGAGTTAAAATAATTTCCCTAAGAACATATGTTGGAAAGTAGATCATGAAAATCTTATATTGAAGCATATAGACTCATGAGTTAAGGAAATAAAAGTTTATTAATAAGTCATCAACCTTTGTATTTGGATTACCTTTATGTGTTACCCCTAACTTTCCTTTTATTCCAGCCAATGGCTGGTAATAGGAGGAATCGGGCTAACAACCGGTGTGAAGATCAGTGTGATGACTATACTAATGAGATGCCCAATCCAATGGGAGCGGGACTCGTGAACTTTTTCACGCTTCTCTCTTAGCTAACTCATGCTTTGAATAGAAACACGGGTCAATAGGAACGTCCAAACCCCCTAAGAAGGAACAAGTCGCTATCGAGAGCTTCATAAGACAAAGGCCTCCTACTTTTAGTGGATCATCTGATCTCACGATCGTTGAACAATGGATCAACTCCATTGAAAAGATCTTCTCCATCCTTCAATGTTCTGAACAAGAGAATGTTCTCCTGGCGGCTTACCATATGGAGGGTGAAGCTGATCAATGGTGGATGTTGATCAAAAATACAAAGCTTGAGGAGGAGATCAAGGACTTGGAATGGAAGGATTTCCGGAAGATGTTTTTTGATAAATATTTTACGTGCACCCTTCGTCTTAAGATGGAAAGTGACTTCCTTTCCCTGAAGCAAAAAAGAAGAAGAATCTATTGGATCGTACGAGGAAAACTTCACAAGTCTTGCACGATACGCTTCCAGCTTTATTGTTACCCCCCGAATTCAAAGTTGACCGCTTCTTTGGTGGGCTGAATCCTAGCCTACGGAAAGCATTAGCGATCCATGACTTCGACATCTATGAGGAAATTGTCCGATTTTCCCTCAAGGTCGAGATGGAGATCGAGGAATCACATGGGTATCATGGGGACAAGAAGCATAAGGTGGACTTCAATTCTGGCGGTCTGATGGATAAATCCAACGGTGCTAAGAAGATCCAGCACCCCACATTCCCAAAGTTCGGAAAGAAGCACCCTGGAAATTGCCTCAAGGGGACAAGGAAATGCTTTAGGTGTGGAAGAGAAGTGCACATAGCTATTAACTGTTAGTAAAAAAGACCCGCAGCTGCGAAAAAGGAGAGGAATTCTCTGTTCGAACATCAACGCGTTGTTCAATGCTACAAATTCATAGAACCGGGGCATTTTGAAAATTAGTGCCCTAATCCAAGGGTTTTCGGAGGCAACCAACAACCTCCAAGGCATCAAGGAATAGCTTTTCCCATCACTTCTGCCGAAGTAAAACCTGAAAAAGAAGTGGTGACAGGTACGCTAGTTATTCATTCAAGAATAGAGAAAGTACTTTTTTATTTGGGTTCTACGCATTCTTTGATATCTCGAAAGTTGAGTAGAATAATCCCAGCACCACCACAAATCATGGAAGTGAAGATGTCGGTGAGTACGGAAAATGGGGCAATCATTGCATCCCATAAATATAATTCCTCCCCTGTTATAATATTTGGATTGAATTACCCGGAAAACCTTGTCATACTCCCTCTAGTGGAATTTGATGCAATTCTTGGCATGGATTGGCTTTCCTTATATAGAGCCAACATAAATTGTCAGGAGAGGGAAATCACACTCTATATGGAGAATCGACCCCCAATTCTTTAAAAATGTAAGGAGGAAGATGAATATCTTTTAGCTCTGTCATCTCAAGCATGGATATTACTACCCTATGAGCACGTGTATCTGGATCAGATGATTGAGACCAAGGAAGAAACCATCCTTGAATAAATGCCTATTGTGAGGGAATTCGCTGAAGTATTTTCCGAGGAATTGTCCGGTCTTCCTCCTAGAAGAGATGTTGAATTCTCAATTGAACTTACACCAGGGGTACTACCAATATCCAAGACTCCATATAGAATTGCTATCGTGGAGCTTGAAGAGTTGAAGAAACACTACAGGAGAATCTGGATAAAGGGTTTATACACCCAAGTGATTCACCCTGGGGTGCACTAGTCCTCTTCGTCAAGAAGAAGGATGGGTCAATGCGACTTTGCATCGATTATCGTGAACTTAACAAAATCATGATAAAGAACAAGTATCCTCTTCCATGGATCGATGAATTGTTTGATCAGTTGCGTGGAGCACAATACTTCTCCAAGGTAGATTTGCGGTTGGGATATTATCAAATAAGGGTGAAGAAGGAAGACATCCCCAAGAATTCTTTTCGTACAAGATATGGGCACTATGAATTCATAGTAATGCCTTTTGGACTCACTAATTCTATAGAAATCTTCATGGACTTGATTATTAGAGTCTTTAGCGATTACCTCGACAAATTTTTGGTAGTATTTATAGATGATATTCTAATATACTCCAAAACCAAGGAGGATCATGAGGAGCATTTAAGAACTGTACTAGAGACTTTGCGCAAGGAGAACCTCTATGAAAATTATAGCAAGTGTGAGTTCTAGTTGAATGAGGTCTCATTATTGGGTCATATCATTACAAGCAATGGGATATCTGTGTATCCCTCCAAAATAGATGCAATTGAGGGATGGATGAGGCCAACATCAGTAACGGATATCCGTAGCTTCTTGGGGTTAGCTGGATATTATAGACAATTTGTGAGAAATTTATCACGATTGTCCAACCCTCTTACCAAGATAACTCGAAAGGGAGTAAAGTTTTCTTGGAGTGATGAATGCGAAGAAAGCTTGAAGGAGTTGAAAAGGAGGATTATCACTGCGCCCGTGCTCACTTTACCCACAAGTGGGGAACTTTTTGTGGTATTCGGTGATCCTTAGAAGAAGGGTTTAGGTTGTGTGCTGAGGAAGAGTGATAAAGTGATATCCTATGCCTCAAGGTAGTTGAAAATCCATGAGAAAAACTATCCAACGCATGATCTGGAGTTAGCGGCGGTGATCTTTGCCTTGAAAATATGGCGGCATTATCTCTATGCGCAGAAATGTGAGATATATACTGACCACAAGAGTCTTAAATATATATTCACACAGAAAGAGCATAATATGCACCAGATAATATGGATAGAGCTCATCAAGGATTATGACTATTCAATACATTACCACCCTAGGAAAGCAAACAAGGTTGCAGATACCCTAAGTAGAAAGGACCCAGTGATTCTATCACTGGTGAGAATTGAAAAGGATCCAATATTCTTAGACTTAATGAAGATGGACATGGGAATCATAAAGAAGGAAACATCATTAATCCTTTCACAAATGATTACTCAACCGTCTCTTTTGGAAAGGTTAAAGTATGCTCAAAAGGATGATGTGAGAATTCAAGAAAAAGTGGAATCTATCGAAAAAGGGAAACCCTCGGAGTTTAATGTTAATGAAGAAGGAATTGTGCGGTTTGGGAAAAGACTATGTGTTCCATCATGTCCGGAGCTGAAGAAATAACTTTTGGATGATGCACATAGTTCAAATTTCTCTATTCATCCAGGGAGCACAAAGATGTATCAAGATCTCCGAGAAAACTTTTGGTGGGATAATATGAATAAAAAGATCACTGAATATACATCAAAGTGCCTGGTGTGTCAGCAAGTGAAGGCAGAGAGGCAGAAGTCTAAGGGGATGATGCAACCATTTCCCATACCAGAAAGGAAATGGGATAACATCACCATGGACTTTGTCACCAGACTTCCACGGAAATCCAAAGGCAACAATGCAATCTGGGTTGTTGTGGATCGTCTTACAAAGACTGTACACTTCATTTCTATTTGGGAGGATTTCTCATTGGATCAACTGGAATAGATATATATTAGGGAAGTGGTAAGGCTGCATGGACTACCACTATCTATTGTGTATGACCGAGATCCAAGATTAACCTCTAATTTTTGGAAGAGTCTTCAACATGCTCTGAATACTGAACTGAACTTTAGTACGGCCTATCATCCTCAAATTGATGGCCAATCCGAGCAGACTATCCAAACACTTGAGAGAATGTTGAGAGCATTCTAAATGGACTTTAAAGGAGGATGGGATCAACATCTTCCTCTGGTTGAGTTCTCTTATAACAATAGTTTCCACTCGAGCATCTAAATGGTACCATGTGAAGCCCTGTATGGGAAAAGGTGCAGAAAACTGGCATGTTGGGATGAGGTCGGTGAACGTAAGCTGCTTGGACCAAAAATGGTCAAGGAAATGGTGGAGAGGGTGAAAACCATTCAGCAGCATATCAAGGCAGCCCAGAGTTGACAGAAGAGTTATGCAGATAATCATCGACGATACCTTGAGTTTAAAGTTGGAGACATGGTTTTTATACACATATCTCCGTGTAATAAGGTCATGAGGTTTGGAAAGAAAGGTATTTTTATTCCAAGGTACATTGTCCCCTTTGAGATTCTTGATCATGTCAGGGTTGTGGCCTATCGACTAGCACTTCCACCTACCATGTCCAAAGTACATGATGTCTTTCATATATCCCTATTAAAGAAGTACATACCAGACCCTTCACATGTACTCTCTTCTAAGGTGGTACAATTGAAGGATAATCTTTCTTATGAGGAGAAACAAGTGAAGATATTAGATCATAGAGAAAAAGTTCTACGAAATAATACAATGACCCTCGTCAAGGTGTTGTGTAAAAACCACAAGTTTGAAGAAGCGACTTGGGAATCGGAGGAAATGATGAAGCTGAGTTACCCTCGTCTTTTTTACTATGGGAAAAGGAAAATTTAGAGGGAAAAATTTCTAAAGGGGGGGTATTGTAACGACCCAAAGTTTCATTAATGGAAAATCTCTCTTGATCAAATTAATTGTCTCTTTATGTAAAATGTTTATATAAATTATCAACTTATTTGGTTTTATGTTAAGAATTGTGACCGTTACTTTTATAGTCATTGAACAGTGATCACATGATTAGTATAAATATAGGGCTTTAACAAATCCAATTTACTCAGAAAAAGGAAGTGATGGCCTCGTCTAGTAGAATTTCTCCATACGAAGCCCTTTTTTTAGAGCTCAGAAAAGAGGTGGAATCTTTGGGCTTGAATCTTGACCAAACCCAAGTTGATCTTCATCATGTCAAGCTCGAATGGAACTGTCTACGGGAAAAGTGGAAGTTGATAGAAATTACAACTCGGGCGATGTTATCCGAGCCACCCCTAGAGTCTGTCACCATCGCACACCTTACCCTTAGGTCTTATGCGGTTGTTTTAAGGGGTTATGTAACAAATTTCTAATACTATGTTCATATAAATTATTTTTGTATATAATAATGAATATACCTTCTTGTCATTATTGGTACATTGTAAATAGTTTTTTTAAAGTAAAAATAGTGTTTTTAGTTATTATTTAACTAAGAATTATATTTTATTAAATTAATGGATTTTTTTGAATTAAAAAATATTTTAATAAAATATTATTATAATTATTATATTAATATAAATGATCTTATAATTTTATGAATGCAATTGTAATTTTTATTAAGGTTTGAAAGCCATTTTTTGTCAAAACCCGTGAATTTTTGATAAATGTCGGGTTTTTTTAAAGTGAAAATTAATATATTTAGAAAATTATTTAGATAAAATAAATGTTATTTATGGAATCAGGATGTGAAAATTATCCAACAGTGAATTTTTCATAATTTTCTATGAGTCAAATTTTTGGGTAAAAATTAAATACCGTTTTAATATATAATGTGTTTTATGACATCATAATGACCCAATAGTGATGTAATAAAATACTATAATCATTATGTTCGGCCAATATATGTTTTTTCATTAAAATAATGTGATTTTGGGTTTGTTTGACTTATTTTACAAAGCATTAATGGGCCCCTCAACACTTATTAAACATCTTTTCTTTTTAAATTATTTTCCATGGGAGTGTTACTCACCTCCACATAAGCAACCCTATTATTTTAAGAAGTTGTGAATTTTGCCTTATAAAATATTGTTTTACTCTTCCCTTTTCCAAAAACAATGTGTAAAAACCATAGGATGGTTTGTGGTTTGGATTAATTTAAAATAAGGGGTCCCAAACCTAAATAATAAAGAATCCCTTCAACTTTCCTATATTAACCCACCCAATCTCCCACTATTTCCTCACTAAAAGACTTTTTAGTTCATCCAAACGCTGACCTACTCTCTCTATAATCCTCCCAAGGTGCCCCAAGCTCCCAAGAAGCCTCTCTCAGGCCTCTCTCTATCCTTTGGAAGCACACTTCCAAGTAAGGGTTTTTCTTCATTTCTCATTTTTGTCCAATTTTCTTAATATTGTTATACCCTTTTAATTTCAATTATAAATGATGGGGTATGGTTTGGAACCTCCCCCATACTATCATATTATTTTTTAAATGATGGTAGACCCCTTTCTCTCTCATTAAATGCCTCCCATGTACACCCGTTACTATGCCGAAATTCCGAAAGGAACTTCTCTCTCCTCTTTTACATTCAAGTAATACTTTTGTATCATGAATCTAAATTCCATTACAATTGTTTGGAAATGTATCTATATGACTCCAATTACTATCCATTTCATGTAAATATGATGAGACACCCCTTTCTCTATCATCAACCATTTTTATTAATTCTTATGTCACGCTGTTACGCTGCCGAAATTGCACCGATTTTCTAAGCCAATGCCATTGTGTAGTGAATACCATACCCATTTCTCCATAAAGGGTATTCACCTTTATTCACATTTACTTATTGATTATATAGTTTCATGAATTAATTATACATTCCTTTATCATGGAATAAATGATTATGTTTAATGAATCCATGTTTTATGATCCATGTGGCACACTTATGCATGAAAAGAAATGTTTAAGAAGGGTGTGCCCTTATAGCGCTCCAATGTGTTGGGTAAAGTATAGTATCATGATACATCATGTGAAATGAGTGTTGACTCATGCTAATTCAAGTGCAAAGAGGGTTTACTCGTGATTTATGTGCAATGAGGATTTACTCATGCTCCATGTGCAATGAGCCTTAGCTCATGCTAATTCCTTGTTAAGTGTTGTTGCCACTTTTCCATGTTACGATTATCATGCTATATCATGACTTTATGTTCATTTTATCTTATGCTATATTGATATGCCTATTGTCTAACATGTATTGTACTCCTCATGTTATTCCATGTGTACTCCCTTATTGGGCTTTATAGCTCACCCTTTTTTATGCATGTCCTCAGGTTACCCTATGAAATGCTAAGTATGAGGGAATGTAGTGGTCATGTAAAGGAATTTTTCAAAAAATATGTTGTATTTCATGTTTTAAGTTTTTATGTAATGATCCTCAGCCCCAAAGACACTAAATCTCTTGATCTTCATTGTTGTATCAAGTGAAGTTTTATGTAATAAATCATGTTTATGTTTGTAATAAAAGCAGGGTTGTCATAAGATCACCATACTTAAAAACCATTTTTCAAAACAAGACATGCCCCTTTTTTCAAAAAAAACAAAGCCAAGCCAACACGCCCAAAATGATTTTCTACTCGTTAAAAATTCACATTTAAACATACACAACTCAAATACCCTTGTAAACAAAGTTCACACCAATCAAACAATCCCTAAAACCCATTTTAAAAACATTTCACCAAAGAAACACAAAAAATTGTCATTTCCTTAATCAAAATTTCACTTCTAACTAATAAACACAGTAACCATTTTAAAAAATACCATTCACACCAAAAAATAAAACTAAATAACACATTTATAAACTCAAATAAGCATAATAAATTTATCAAATGATGATAAGGCATGGAACCACCTACTGGTATGTAGAAACATTGCCAAAAAACCCGCAGACTTCCACCACACACCACAAGAATATAGAAAAGGACCTTAAAACAAGAATTCTAAAAAAACAGAGATTCAAAAATAACCCTTAACAAACCTCATACCTGTAAAAAAACAAACATAAACCCAAGGAAGATAAAAGAGGGACTTATCTGGAGGTGGGTTTTGTGCACGCGAAAGGAGGGAGATATGCCAGCGGGAAATCCGGAGCGGTGCCGGCCAGCGAGGGAGGAGTCACGCCGGACCAGGCCATGACCAAAAAGGGGATCGCCGACGGACCAACTAGTGATTCACGGTGGAAGGCTGAGGGGAGCAGGCGGTGCGACGTGAGGGTTCAAGGGGGAGAATTGAGCTAGGTAGGAGGGGATGGTTGGGGGTGTGGGCAACGCTACCAGGTCGGTCAGGAGGCACGACAAAAGAAAAGGGTAGGGGAGTAGGGTGGAGCATGCTGGGTAGAAGGGGGTGAGGCGTGACAATTCCAGATGTTGGCCAAGGAGGGAGGGTACAGCGCGACGGAAAGGAGGTTCTAGAGGGGGGTGACTGGAAAAGGGAGGTAAGGGGGGAGGCCCACAAACCCTAAGAAAAAAATAAAAACAACCAAAATAAACAGAAGATAAAATAAATATATAAATAAATAAATAATAATAATATAACTAAAACTAGAGTAATAATAATAAATAAAATAACTTAATTATCATCACTAATATAAATAATAATAATAATCAATAATAATTAATAATATCTTCAAATAATAAAAATAATATTATCCCTAAAAAATTCATTAAATTTTATCACTCTTCTTATTTTTTTTTATTTTTATTTTTCCACTCATTTAATTTTATTTCTTCATTATTAATTCATTTCATTTAATTAGTTGAACATAGGGTAGGCATGTGAGGAACTGGTCAAGGTCGTGCGGTGTCCCATGTGAGGCCGCGCAGCTTCGGTAGCGGCACGCTAAATGCTGTCAAGGCCAAAATGTGTGTCTTTAAATATGTACTCAAGTTTTTAAACCATCTCCAACCCAGACCCTAACAAAAAATATATAGGGATAGAAAATAATAAAATAAAATAAATTTGAAAAAGTCATAGTGTGACAATTCTCCCCACCATAAAGCTTTACATCCCTAGAAATACACAATCAAAGCTGAGATCCAAAGTATAAAATGACAAACCCCTTATGTTTCAATGGGGATTCCCTAAAAACAAGAGAAAGTGGGAAAAACCATCATGCTCAGAGAAAGTGACTTAAATGATGACCTCAAGAAACCCATAAAAGGACTTTATGCTTTGTGTCACTCACCCCACAGAGCTGGAACACCTCCATTTGATCAATCAAGGAAAGAAACTCTATCACCCATGGAAACCAACCTCACAAACTGAAACACCTCAAGAATTATAGAACAAAAACCACACCCTTTTAACTGGAATGATCAAACAAGATAAAACCACATCCAAATAACGCTATTATCACTTACCACCAAGCCATCTTTAGGAATAGAACTAAAAGGACAAAATGGGGAAATCCCGAAGGGGATCCCTACCATTATGAAAAAGGCATGTACCAATTCCTTCTAGAGACATTTTTTCAAGACCCATCATGGGTCTCCCCACCATTAGAACTGACAGAAAAATACAAAACTTTGAAAATTTCCTGATGGTGACTAAACACCCCACCACAAGGGGTGGGGAGGGTGGTCCCAAATACTGTTGCATCAAAACCCTAATCGAAGATAGACCAATATCTCCACATCCTTGGATGAGCACTATTCAACTTTGAGACCGATCTACCCAACATACCCTATAAAGACCACCAAAAGTGATTACATTCGGTGGGATGCAACCCCCAGGACATTAAGGTAACAAGACAACCACACCTTTTTATAGACAAAGAAAACCCCACACATCCAAACAAGTCATTTGGAAAATAACCACAAGAAACAATTTAAACCTCCTTAACCTTCAATATCGATAACAGAAATAAGGTTGGGGTCTCATACACTCTCGGGGTTCCTGACCACGCGCTAGCATCACTCCAAGGCCTATGGCTAGAGCCCTGATATTTGAAGCCTCTCTTGCCTCACAGTCATGCATTGAAGACTCCCAAACTATGCTTCCCCTTTTTGGTTCCATACACAACCACACCGCAACCGAGACAACACCAACAAACACAACTCACCACAACATCCAACTACTCTCTCACGACACATCCACCAAAACAGGGGTCTAAATGATACACATGCATCACTTCTTCACCATAACCAAGAAAATTATGAAGGAGAGATGCACGACAACAGTCAGCTTTGATTAAAAAAATTTGAACCCCCTGAGAGGACACACTCTTATGAAAATAGAGATTCCCAAAGGGTTCTACGAAATCCACCCTTTCTCTTCAAAGAGAACTCATGTTGTGAGATGTCACCAAATATGACCCTTACGGTTGATGAAAGCATTAAAATCCATCTAAGACATTGGTCAGAACTGATAACTCTAAAACGCATTCACCCTTCCCTACTAGAATTCCTTTCACTATTTTCAGGGGAACATTCGGACACAACGATGTCAAGCTTCATACTTGATGACTCAGACAAATCAAAGATATCAAAACTCCATTACACTTCTCTGGAGTCTATCATCCCTCTTCAAGAGGATTCACTTATCCAAAAAGGAAAAGGGTTAGACATATCACTATCACTAAAAAGGGAGAGTCCTTACTTTAATCAACTAGATGACCAGCCAATGGCGAATTGTCTGTGGCTGCACTTCAATCACATGTTAAATCTTTTTGAGTTCTTACACTAGTCAAGAAAGAAAACAATAGACCCAATAAAACTGGTCCAATGGTCAAGACATACCACAAGTGAACACTAAACATATAGGGGGATCACTACAAGGTATTCATGAATCACTTTTCAAAAGAATCCCTAAAAACGCATTTCACACCAAATTACCAATAAGAATTCAAACTCATAACACAAATTAGTCAAAAAGTATTCTTGGCTTGAAACTCCTCACATCCAACATTTCCAAAACACAAGGACAAACCACACAATCAACAGTTACTAAAACACCAAATGCTCATTTAATAAACTTTTTGAAAATAAGCAAAGATAGTGGGTTTCACAAACACCAATGGTGTCCCGTGGGCCTCACACACACATGTTCTCATGCCACACCGACACCCACCTCATGTCCATCCAGGAACTCATCCACTCTTACCACTAACCATTTCTCCTTCCATATATACCCATGCATGTGGTTTCCTATGAGAACACCAAGGATCAAAACCAGACCCTTCCATTTTTCAAAACCAAAACATTCAACCAACATTTTTCAAACCTTACAAATAATTTTATTTTTATAGCGCTTCATTTAAAAACATTTTCCAATACCAAATCATTTTTACTTAGAAACCATATTTTCCATGAATCCAAAACAAAGAGAAAAGGGACGATTTAAGAGGAGACTATTGTCAGCAGATGACTGAGACATATGGTTGGAGGCTATACGACAATCACGCCACCGCCACAGAGGGTATTCTAGGACAACATCCCCAAATCCATATGTCTTTCCAGACCCTATGATCTCACTAGGACCGTTGACCCTACTCACTTTTCATTTCCCCTAAACAAGGTTAACCACACGGACCAAAAACTGAGACAAACCTCAACTTATCCTGGTAACTCAAGTCCCTCAATGAGGTTTGTTGTCCAAGAACCTACCTTGTAGCTAGAATGCCGAGTTCTGACACACTTAACTTTAGTCTACCCTGACTCCATCCCAAAGGAACATGACCCAAGAGAGAAACCCTCCTCTGATACCATTTTTTCACAAACCAATCTAGGTCTCCATCTGACCCAGCACCTGACCCGGTTCACAACATGGACCGAAGGGCATTCCAAATCCCCAAGGGCTGGAAAAAGCACCCAGGTATCAAGAGTAATATATGGGAAAGGTTTACCCTAAATAAGAGACAGAAAAACAAAAACTAATAAGATAAATAAACAAATGTTGAAAAACCAAACCAAATAAACCCCCAAACTTAAATTTTACAAATCAACCCAATCATCTAAGAATACTATGATGAAAAGAAAACTGACACATCTATTCACACCATCATGAAACATGGGGATCCACCTCCCCAACTCACCATCATCAAAACTGCACAGGAAAACCATCGACGACCTGAACCACCATCCCTAAGAATGATGCCCCAACCTAGAATACACAAAGGACAAGATCAACGTACACCCAAAGGTGTATATAGGGTGTGAGATTATTTCCCAGTAGGATACCACCCAATAAAAATGTTCCATGCCACAACATCAAATATATAATTTGACCTTCTTATTTAAAATCATACTTTTAAAATACTTTTAAAGAAAATATTTAAAGGCTAAAAGTGAAAAGAAAAGAGAACTGAAGAAAAACCATTTCACAAATACTACATCAAAGTGGATGAAAAAAATACATAAATAACACACACAGACTCAAGTGTTCCTCTGTATGCCGATGGAAGGCACTGCGTCATGAATAGCAGAGCATGGTGGGTAAATCCCCTTAGGTAGCTAGTATGTGTGGTTATCTAGAGACATCGTACCTCAGTGTAAACAAGGCATAAGAACCACAATAATCAACACTCTCATATATGATCCACTAGTAAGGAAACACATCCATAACCTAGTGGTCTCCAATCATCACAAAAGTTTTGTTAGTGTTGTAACGTCAATCATTCCAGATGAAACTTGGGCGAACCACTCACGTTTCATCTAGCGTACAATTCTGAATCCACTCAATTAGGTTCCTAGGGTTTTCCCATGTGCTCAGTCAAGTTACACATTGACATAGTATATTGATTTCTCATATCATAACCAAACAAGGCATTACACATGAAAGCCACCACTTGCATACCCAAACACCATTTATAAAAAAATGCACACCAAAACCATTTCAAATATAATTTTTATCACTTTAAAAATTTAATATATATTATTAAAAACTTAATAAAACGATTCCATGATATGCTGCAATGATTTACACAAAAAAACACCCTAAAATCCACTTTTTAAACCAAGCGCACACTGAAACCTTTACAAAGTATAATTCTCATAACACTCAGAAATTAAAAAATCGTCTAAATAATTAATAATACATTTCTAAAATTCATAACAAGGTTTTACCCAAAAAACATACTAAATTCCCCTCTCTTTAAAATCAACCGCACCTCAAAACATTTGTTTTTATAAGATGGTTTTCACATCTTACACAAATAAATAAACCATTATAAAAACTTATCTGAACAACTTTGACAACACCTCCAAATGCTTTTAAACCAAAAGAGCGCCACAAAACCAACATGCCAAACAATACATTTTTGAATGAGAAATCCCATTAAAATCCACACACTTCAACTTTCCTATCAAGGACCAACCACTTTTGAAGAAACCAACATCATTTACCAGACAACATTTTTTTCATTTCTCACATGTCATAGAAAACCAAGACAATGGCCAAGACCCTTTATAAGATCACAATACTTAAAACCCATTTTCCAAAACAATCCCTACCCCTTTTTTCACAAAAAAAGACCTATCTGACACACCCAAAATGATTTGCTACTCATTAAAAATTAACATTTAAACATACACAACTCAAATACCCTTGTAAACAAAGTTCGCACCAACCAAACAATCCCAAAAACCCAGTTTAAAAACATTGCACCAAAGAAACACAAAACATTTTCATTTACATAATAAAAATTTCAATTCTAACTAAAAAACACAGCAACCATTTTAAAAATTACCATTCGCACTACAAAATAAAACTAAAGAACACATTTATAAACTCAAATAAGCATAATGAATTTATCAAATGATGATAAGGCACAAAACCACCTACCGGTATGTAGAAACTTTGCGAAACAACCCACAGATTTTCACCACACGCTACACACACCACAAGAAAATGGAAAAGGATGTTAAGATAATAATTAGAACAAAATAGAGATTCAAAAACAACCCTTAACGAACCTCATACCTGCTAAAAAAATAAAACAAAAACCCAAAGAAGATAAAAGAGGGACTTATCCGGAGGGGGGTTTTGTGCACATGGAAGGAGTGAGAGATACCGGTGGGGAAGCCGGTGTGGCTCCAGCCAGTGAGGGAGGAATCTCATTGGACCAGGCCATGAGCAAGAAGGGGATCGCCGGCGGACTAGCTGGTGAGTCATGGTTCAAGGTTGAGGGGAACACGGGGCGCGAAGCTAGGGTTCAAGGGGGAGTAGTGAGCTGGATTGGGGGGCTGGCCGAGGGGGGGGGGGTGCGGGCGATGCCAATAGGCCATCCAGGAGGCACAACGAAGGAGAAGGGTAGGGGAGCAGGGTGGAGCACGCTGGGTAGAAGGGGGTGCAGCGTGATAACTCCAGCGGCTATCCAAGGAGGGAGGGTGCAGCGCGACAGAAAAAAGGTTCCAGGGGCGGTGTGATAGGAAAAGGGGGGTTGGGGGGAGGCCCACAGACCCTATTAAAAAAAGAAAAACAACCAAAATAAAAAGAAGAGAAAAAATAAATAATAATAATAATAACTAAAACAAGAGTAATAATAATAAATAAAATAACTTCATTATCATCAAAAATATAAATAATAATAATTAATAATATCCTCAAATAATAATATCATTATTATCAGTAAAACAATTCATTAAATTTTATCACACTCTTATTATTTTATTTTATTTTTATTTTACAACTAATTTATATTTATTTCTTCATTATTAATTCATTTTATTTAATTTGTTAAACCTCAAGCAGGCGTGCGGGGAACCGGGCGAGGCTATGCGGTGACCCAGGCAAGGCCACGTGGCTTTGACAGTGGAGTGTTGAATGTTGTCAAGTCCAAAATGTACTTTTTTAAATAAGTAATCAAAATTTTAAACATTCTTCAGCCCATACCCTAACAACAAATTTTCAGGGCCAAAAAATAATAATTTTTTTTGAGAAAGTCATAGTGTGATGCCCTCAATTTATATTGATTCATTCTTGATATCTACCTCCATTATACCAACGATTTTCACCTCTATTCCCCCTGATTTCAGCAACTGGTGGTGTACCTTTACTGCGCTAGGAACTAGAGAACCTATCGAGTTGGCATGCGAGTCGTGTGCCTTTGGCTCTCCTCAGTGAGGTTGCACTGCCTTTGAAAACAAATAGTACCCAACCCATTCATTTTAATAGTGTAATTTTAATTAAAATGCTCATAATTTAAAGTTACTAAAATTTTTAGACAAATGAAATATAGGAATACAAAGGAATGTAAGAGTAAATAATAATTGATGCATAAAAAACTTAATCACAAACATCTTATCATAGTAATTAATTGCGGGTCGGTTTATTGATTTTTTGTTTTCATCTTGCGATGATGTTCATTGAACAACCTCTTAGTATCCTATGAAGTTAAATTGTATCTGTTGAATTTAGTATTGGATTCCTCACATGTATTAAATCATTCTTGATCAAATTTATGTTCTAAATGTGTCAGTAAATAATATGATAAGTAAAATGTTAGACAAAGATCAATGGATAAAAGGATATAAAGTTTCAATAGCTTCAAATACTTAATTCATATCCATTAATCAGTTTTAATTTAATTTCATATTTCCTATGAATAAATTTAAATTAAAAATACAGTAAATCCAAATAAAAAATGAATTATATATAATATGTTATATAGACCAGATATCGATACAAGGCATGTTCCTGTAGAAAACTATATTATAAAAATTTAATCTAATATGAATAATATATTTAATAGTATTGAATTATCATAGAACTAAGAGTTTAAATAAACATTAATAAATGAAATTAAAATGTAATACATAAATTTTAATAAACCAATTTTACTATAATAATAAAAATTAAATATGTGTGGGTTAAATATAATGGTTTCAATACCGAAAAAGTTATTAATAAATTAGGGTTTAATGAAATTGTACTTAAACAATAATATTTACTAGATAAAATCAACTATACTACAATGCATTGAGAAAAACATAGTAGTAAAATTGAGAAATAATGGATAGGAAAGATTAAAACAACTTAGCATTTGTTCATCTTTTGAAAAAAAAAATCGTCCAATGTAGTCGACCAAGGCTTGGATGGACTTTAATATTACACTGAAATTTCACATTAAAATAATATAGATTTTAAGTGACTCTAAATTCTTAGGAATCAATACCAACATGGTATTTGGACAACTGAATAGATCCTATTATCCTATGTGTTTGAGATGAATAAAAAATGTTCACTTTAAAAGGTGATTTTTAAATTGTTCTTACCTGAGAATAAAAATATGAATTTTGAATAAATATCCTTGGAAGCTAAAAAAATCAAGGTTGTCAAAAAATTATAATCTTTTAGTATTATTGAGTAATATTGATAATAATATAATTTTAAAAAATAATAGTTAAATAAAAATATATATTTGGTTGTTAATATTTCATCACACAAATAATATTAACATGACTCTTTGATAAAAAAACCATGTAGCTAATTTATGTAATTATCAACATAGGGATATCTGCAAAAGTATATAGGCAGTAGAATAGAAAATTGAAATATTATGGAACAAAATAATCCTAAAAACATGATTTGGTGCACTTATATTTTTAGTCTAGTGTAGAGGAGTGCAATTACTGACCCATAATTCGAATAAGTTACACCTATAACTTCACATTTTCTAGAGAAAATTGATGGTGGGGACTCTCTCATCACCTATAATAAAATGAGGATATTGTACCTAAAATAGTATTAGAAACATTAATTATATGGGTAGAAATATAATTTTATCCATTTTATTCACACACAAAAATACTGGGGGTTTACTATGTTAGAAACATTTCATAGAAAGTTACAATGATTCAAGTTACAATATTTTAGAAAATATAACCTTATAGTTTGCCTAAATTTTTTTAACATGCTATATGTTTATAAAAACGTAACTCAAATTAGAATGATGTCTATGTGTAGTGAAAAAGATGTGTCAACATATGTTAACAGATTCTAAGATATCAAACTTCCCTTCAATGGAAATTCCTTTAGTCTAAATAAATTATAAATATAGTAGTATGAAATATGATAAAATGAAACATGTATTAAAAAAATAAAATTCAATATGTCAAAGAAATATCATTCCATAGAGGGGTAACATATTATGCACAAATGGATTCGATGGTTGTTCTAGGAATATTGTTTAATGATGAACCCCTTAAGGGGATCCCCTACCATGAATGTAAATTATTCATCACATTTCCATCATATAAGACCAGAAAATGCTCTACAACTATGTACCTATAATAAAAAAGGGATTATAAAAAGAATAAGATGTCAACGGGTGGTTGGAGAGGATATGTTTTGAGTGAAATGAAAACATATCCCTACTGAGACCCCTTGAATCATATACAAGAATGTGTATGCCCCCCCCCCCCAAATATCTCCTTCAATAGGTCTCAAGTTAATAACCAGTTCCAATAGTGTAATTCTCACAAATGGGAGGCATTTACCCTTTTATAGAATATAATGGATTACAACAGTCATCCTCATCAGGTTAATCTCCCAAATAGTTATTATTTCAATTTGTTTCTTAAGTCTCATCCCACATATTTTTATGTTTCTTGTACTACTTTCAGTATTAGTCTTCCCATGGAAGACTACTCCATATATTACATCAAGAAACATAGTTCCATGTTTATAAGATATGGATGATGAGTTTCATACAACAAAATGCAGTGATAATTGTTCCAGGGATGAGATTATGAGGATGATTTTTGTCTATAACATTTAAATTTGGATCAATCTAGAGGATAACCTATACAATATTAGAGTAATTCTTTCCTAAAATTCAATTACCCATTTTCTTCAAATCAAACTGAAATACTTTAAAACAATAAAATTTTAGGTATCCCTTATTAGAATTATCTATAAATTTCACCTCTGATACTGAATATCTTATGTGTATTTATTAATTTATTATAAAAAATGAATATTTTATGAACCCAATAGGTTGGATATGAATAAAAAAATTATGCATGTTAATTATTTGATAAAATATTATGATGATAGAGTTAAAGTGTTCATCATGTTTTCAATAGAGGATGCATGGGACCCTTCTCAAATCCTTTGTTTGTGTTTATGTTGTTTCTATTCAAGAAAAAATAGTCTAGAAGAGTTGGAAGAACATTTGATTTGTCAAGGAATAGATCAGAGCTATAAATGTTGGATTAAACAAGAGGAAAAATGAATTTTCTCACTGATTTCAATGATATTATGGTTTATGGATCATTTGATATGAATACCTATGTAAATGATTATGGAAATCACATGGATGAAATGATAATGAAAATTGAATATGAACTTTTTAATTTTCAAAAAAAAATTGAGAAGTAAAATAGCTGTTTTAAGGGACCATTTTATACCATTTGTACTAAATACACAACATTTTCAGTTTTATTATAGTTATATAATTTGAAAACTGGCAGTGGATAGAGTGGCTCCAACATTATAGAACTACTTGGTCTCATGAATGATATTCTACCAGAAGAAAATGAACTATCAAGTAACACTAAATGAATTTTATATTCATTGGTAATAATCTCTAAAAATACATTCGTTTCCAAATGATTCCATATTGTTTCGCAAGGACCATCAATCACTCATAAAATTCCCTAAGTGTGGTGTTGATCAATACAAGAAAATTAAATCAAGTCCTTATAAATATGTTTGGTAATTTCCTATTATTACATGATTTAAAAGATTATATAGATGTGAGGAAACCAAGAGATAATTAACATGGAATGAAGATACTATAATTAAATATGGGAAAATATGTCATCTAGCATATTCTCCTATGTAGAAGAAAAATTATTTTGAGTATCCTGAATTTTGAAATGAGCTGAGAAATATTCATCTAGCATAATCTACATAGAAAATAAATAATTTTGCTGTATAGATTAGTACTCATGGTACATGGCCCGTCATATTGGAAAATTATAGCTTTCCTCTTGGGTTATGTAAGATGATAAAATACATTATGTTGTCTCTGCATATATCTAGACCAAAAAAACTAGATAATGATATTGATTTCTATTTGGCACCATTGATTGAAGAGATGATATTTATATGGGAGATAGGTGTTACAATGTATGATGATCGTAAAAGTGAAAAAATCACATTGAGAGATATATTGTATAGGATGATAAATGACTTCCCCACTTATAGAAATTTATCAAGATATGGAATTAATGCAATTTTGGTTTTTCCCATATGTGAATAACGTACACACTCAGTTCGATTGAAACAATCCTCAAAGAATGTTCTTTTAGTACATCAAGAATTTTTACCTCGATGACATAAATATTGATCCTAGATGACATCATTTGATGGGAATATAAAACAAGTTACTGCACTATATATAGTAAAGGTTGGTAAACTATTCGATAAATTAAAAGATACTAACACTATTTTTTTGAAAAAAATTTCATAAAACCTTATGAAATAATGTTGGAAGAAGGGATAAATTTTATTTGAATTATTGTATTCGAATTTTTTGTATTTCATACATTTTCTTGATGTCAGTCATATAGAAAAAAATGTATTTGATAGTGTTATTGGAATGTTACTAAATGTTCCTATAAAAATACAATATCGCATTAAGGATAGGTTAGATATGATTAACATGGGGATAAGGGAAGGGGTGGCACTGGTGAAGGGTAAAGGGTGGACTTTTCTTCTTCTAGAATCTTACACTTTATCCAGGTAGGAAAAATTCAATTATTCCTTTTCCCTGATAGTGTAAGTTTTCTAGAGGGGTATTCATAAAATATCAATAATGTCATTCCAATGACTAATTTGAATTTCCATGGACTAAAATAATAATAATTCCATGTTTTTAATGAATGGTTTTATGTCAATTTATTTTCATTACATTCTAACTCAAAGATTATGGTATACATTAACTAGAATCTTCTTCATTTTCAAAGTCATATTTAGTAAAGTTATATACCCATAAAAGTTTCCAATAATTAATAATTAGTTTGTACTCATATTAGGTGAATTAGAGATGTTCTTATCACCTTCATTCATTGATAAAATGGCCCACCTAATAGTTCACTTGGTCAGAGAGGTTTAACTACATGGTCTTATCCATTTCAGATTGATATACCCCACTAAAAACTATATAAAGATTTTGAAAGTGTATATTAAGAATCGATGTCATCCAGACGTTTGTGTTGAAAAAAATATTTATTTTTAGGAGGGTATTCAATTCTGTACAAATTACCTACCAAATTTTGACAACATTGGTCTCCCAAAGTCTTCGAATAGTAGACACCTTGTGGGAAAAGGGATTTATATAAGAGATGTTGTTATGATTACCATAGAAGAGCATGAGCAAGATAACCTTTACATTTTACATAATAGAAAAGATGTTGATCCATACATTTAATCACACAAATAAATTCTTAGATTTTTTAATCCATCAAGGGATGAAAGATTGATATTGAAAACACATAATCAATATGTTATATGATGGTTCCAAGATCATATTTATAATGAATAATTGGAAAATATGAATTCAATTGTCGAATGAATTTGATGTCTAGCTAGGGGACCGAATGAAAATGTTATAAATTAAACTAGTTTTGTAATTGTTATATATTTTATAAAAAATAACATGGTGATTGCAGTATGATGCAAAACAGTGGTGTTGTGCTTGTGGTAAAAATGATGCACATGTCTAGTATGAAGGATAGAAATCCAATTTATAAAAATATTTCATATTTTGAAATTTTTGAAAAAATATATGATTTGGATTATACAAAATATCAAGTGATGATTTTCCATTACAAATGTGTTGACAATATGAGTGTATTTAAAGTTGATGTAATGGGATTCGTGAAGGTTATTTTTATTTAGGAAGGGAAAAGGGATGATCCATTCATAATGGAATGAAAATTAGTGAAATTATTTTATGTCTAAGATCCAACAAACAAGAATTAGTCTATTATCCAACTAGTGAATAAAACAAGTGTCGGGTATGGTGAAAATTTGATTAATTATAACCATTTCATTGAGAGATCGTGATTAGTTCATGCTAGTCATAATGTATACAATGTGTTTACATTAGAGGGGATCACAAAGAGGGGGTTTGAAATATTTATAGAGAAACCAACTCCCTAAAACTTTTAAAAAAAATAGACTTCAATGAGTTGGTAAAATTGTTTTTTAATATAATATATTTTCCTCATAATATTATATATTCTCTAATGTATTAATATAATCGAAATTAAATGTTTGACTACTCATGCAGACAATGTATTATACACATGATAATTTTACCAATCCTAAAAATAACATACTATAATTATGGAAAACATTTGATAAGTTGTAAAGGTGATGTTATGATATACTTTCTCTATTTTATTGAAAAATTATATAATGAATCATTGATTTAATTTTCATTATTAATTGTTTAGTTTATTTGTTTTAGAAGATTTATCTCCATATTTTCGGCCTTTATGCAACAAAACATCCAAATAATTATTCTCCCTCTAAACATTTTCACCTCTATAGTGTTAACATTTATCATTTTCCTTCAATTTCCTTCTACTTTCTTTGCAAGAATAGAAACGATGCTTCCTCTACTCAATCGAATAGGTAATATTGATGTTTCCATAGTAAAATCATTATCTTTATAATTAATATATTTTTTCACATTTTTTTTATTTTTTCTATTTTTAAAACTACTTATTTAAAAATTGTTTTCTTATACAGGTTGATTATTTTTTCTGAGTTGTGGTGGTTTGTTCGAAGTTGGTCATGCTCAAGAGAGTTTGGACTTCAAGCTTGCAACCGGGATAATGATAATAAAGATATTAGTCAATAATGTATACAACAATCATGAAAAGGTGAATTCCAATTACTTATTTAATTAATGTTTTCATCATTTTATCTATTATTTGTAAGTCAAATTCCTTATTATTTTTATCTAAACATTATTTTTTTTTCTTCATAGATCTTTTGGGAAGTCATATTTTGCAATCAACTATATGAAACAATCTATAAAAGAGATAAAAATCCAAACTAAAAATGTTACCATTCTTTCTAGAGCTTCTTTTTATTTGAAATTGATATTAATTTTAGTAAAAATACAATGAACATACTCAAAACCAAGAAAATTTATTCGTACTATTTTGATAATTTAAGAAAAAAAATCTATAAGTCATTTGTGATGTATATGAATCAACTTCACATAAAATCAATACATGATGTGACTAGTATGACTCAAAGTGTGTTTCTAGTTTAAAATTAAATTTTAGGGAAAAGAAATGTGATGTACTCAAACTAAGAAAATGAATTTGGATTTTTCTATACATTAATTAAATGATACCTAAGTCATTTTATACATGTATTAATCATTTGTGACTCAATATATCATATTGTGTGACTGGTAGGGCTCCAATTGTGTCTTTTTATTTAAAATTGACATTAATTTTAGTAAATAAGGATACTAAAATACTCAAAACTAATAAAACTCATTATAATTATCTTTATACTTTATTAAAATTCTCTATATGTCATTTTTTTACATGTAGGAATCATATTCACTTCAATATGATACATGATGTGCCCGGTATGACTCCAAGTGTCTATTATCAGTTTAAAATTTACATTTTAATTCAAAAAGTTTTACTCACTAAAAGTATATAAAAGATGCTCAAATTGTCTTGATAATTCAAAAAATGATTCATAATTCATTTTTGAGGTTTAGGAATCAGTCCCACATCAAACAAGTACATGATGTGACCAATATGACTCAATGTGCGTGTTTCCAATTTAATATGAAATTTTATTAAAAATGAAAAGTGAAAAACTAAAAATCTATAGAATGAATTTTTATTATTTTGATACTTTATTAAAAAGATCAATAATTCATTTTTGAGGTGTAAAAATCATCCTCACCTCAACCTGATACACGGTGTGACAGGTATGGCTCCAATTGCATCTTTTTATTTAAAATTTACATCAATTTTCCTACCAAAGGAAATTGACATACGCATATTTGAGAAACTATATTCATATTATTTTTATAATTTTATAAAGTCATCTATAAGTCATTTTTGATAGGTAGGAATAGGCCACACCTCAATTCGATACACAATGTGTCCAGTATTACTCAGTGTGACTGTTATAATTTTAAAATTGACATTTTAGTTCAAAATGTATCACTCACTAAAAACTAATAAAACACACTCATATTATTTTTAAAATTTAGTATAATGATTAAAAATTCATTTTTAATGTGTAGTAATCAGTATCTTGTCCATAAAACACATGATGTCACCAGTATGAGTCAAAGTGTGTGTTTCTAGTTTAAAATGACATATTAGTAAAAAAAATAAAAGTGACATACTCAAAACTAAGAAAACACATTTAGACTGTTTTGATACATTAGTAAAATGACACATAAGTTATTTGGGACATGTAGGAATCATCCAAACCTCAATCTGAGGCAGGGTATGACTGGTATGGCTCAAAGTGTGCCTTTTTATTTAAAATTGATATTAATTTCATTAAAAAAGACAACTGACATACTCAAAACCAAGCAAACACATTTGTATTATTTTGATACTTTAAGAAAATTATACATAAGTCATTTGTTACATGTATGAATTATATTCACCATAATATGATACACGATGTTCCCAATATGACTCAAAGTGTCTGTTATCAGTTTAAAATCGATATTTTAGTTCAAAAAGTGTCACTCACTGAAAACTGATCAAACATGCTGAAATTTTATTTATAATTTAGAAAATTATTCTAAATTCATTTGTGATGTGTAGTAAGGATTATTGTGTAAAACCAATACATTATGTGATTAGTATGACTCAAAGTAATTGTTTCTTGTTTAAAATTACATTTTAGCAAAAAATACAAATGACATTCTCAAAACTGAGAAAACACGTTCAGATTGTTTCAATAATTTTGGAAAATGATCCATAATTCATTTTGGACATATAACAATCATCCTCATGTAAATCTAACACATGGTGTGACCAGTATAACATCAAGTGTTTCTTTTCAATATATAAGTGCCATTCATTCTAAAATGCTCATCACATCACCAAAACTGAGAAAACTATCCTTGATTGTTTTCAAAAAATTATTTCTGCTATTATATAATTAATTTTATATAACTTTTTATCTTATACTTATTAATTTAATTTTCATTGCGATAATTATTCAAGACGAATAAGATATAGTGTGATGTGCAAGAATCAACCACAACTCAATATAATACACAGTGTTCCTGGTATGACTCAAAGTTTAGTATAAAATTATCACTTTTAGTTAATTCATTTATTTATATTATTTCTAACATACGAATTTTATTCTTATACAGATGAATTATTTTACTCGATAATGGATTTTCTTAGCAATATCATGAGTCGGGGTTAGGATCAAAAGACAAAGGAATGTTGATGTTTTTGAATATATATAGTAATTTTTATTTATTGAATTCTAAAAACCAATGCTTGAATTGTCTATAATATATTTTTTTTCCTTAATTTGTGTGGTAAATTTTATTTCATTTAAATTTTGTATTGATATTTTATTTTTTCGATTTCTTATGTTTTTGGTGAGGTAGTGTACTATTATAGCACACTACATTAGTGTTGGGGTGTTCTTTTACAATACACTACAGTATTCCCCTTTATCAACACTTTTAAAAAAATTATAAAATCTTAGGGATCTTAATCTCACTCCAATAGTCAACACTTCTATAGCATTGATTAAGGCCATTGTTAGCACTGTTAAATGACTATTTTGTAGTAGTGTGAAGAGAAATGCATCATTTGGTGAAGGTATGAAGAAGTGTACTACACTTCATCACCCACACTCTAAATCCATGCCTAGTGAGACAGATGAGGTCCCTTCACAACTAGTTCTGAAAAATTAGCACTAGAGGGGTGGATGATCATGCTCTCCACACACTAGTTCTTCATTTCCATTCCAAGAAGGTGCATGTAGAGAGTTGATAATTTGATATCACCTTACACAAGGACAATTCTGATGGAACCAGGAAGCTCTTAGATGAAAATAGATAACTTAATATTTTGGAGGATCCTATGAAGTAGCATGTAGTCTTCATCAATTCCCAATAAGAGATGATCATTTAGTTTAAGGCTCAGGTGGAGATAGTCATGGATCGAGTATAAGAAGAGGTAACTCAAACAGCTGAGTACCAGGCTAAGTAGGTTCAGTTGTAGATCAGGGATTATGAGCTTCACCCCATGGATGAGGGAAATGAGTCAAAGATTTTTATGTTGTGGTAGGTCCTTCAAGATAAATTCTAGAGGCTGGTTAGGATAGAGCACTTTTTTGGTGGGTCGGAGCCATAGAGGGAATTTTTTATGGGATATAAGAGAGGTAGTGTGTGGATGACCCTCACAAATAGAAGAATTTTATTTTTTTTAATTCCACATATGCATGGAAATGTTTCTTCTGTCCTAATTTATTGATGCTCTTTAATCATACTCATGATACATCCAATGATCAATCCCAAAGATCATGTGAGTCATATTCAATGTGAGAAACAAGGTAATTACATGTGATTACTCATTTATACGAGATTTTTAGACAATAATTGAACACTTGGGGTTTGAATTTTTAAATGACCATGGGAGTTTATAGTATGATTAGGTCTATGGATAGAGTATGGGGTTCTCTAAATAGAAAACTTTTATTTCTAATGGGTTCTAGTGCACAAATGTGGAAATGTTGAGGGCGTTGAATTCTTCTTAAAAAATGATGAATAAAGATCATTAATTAACATGCCCAATATTTTGAAATACAAAGGGGGTGATGTGAAAATGGAGGTTAACTAATGACCTTGTTAAAAACACAACATCCATTATCTATTTTCTATGGATGGGTACAAATAACTAGGGGTAAACCGCTAACCATGTTCTAAACATGATACCTATCTCAAAGTGTCATCTGAAGTCTTTTGGTATCTTTTCCCTGGATTTTAGGTGAGCTAGTGTGGCATGGGACCATTCCATTAAAGGGGATCCATTCATACATGGAGTAATATGGTGATCCAAGTCGATGGATACATGAAGCATGGAGATAAAGTGATTGAATTTTCAAATGGAGTCCAATCACTCGGAATTACACCACCATGGATTTTAGAACATTTGGTAGGTTTATTGGTCCTCAAAAAGGTCAAACTCATCTTCCAAGGTTAGCATCATCTCAAATTCCAAGAGACTGTTGAAGAACATGAATGATGTGATAGGTAACCGACACAGAAGGAGGAAATGGCTTCTCGAGCAAGGGCCTAAGATGCTATGAAATTTTACATCATGAATTTAGGAGGATATAAATTCAGTTTAATATCATATAGTGTGGATTTTGGGCATGCAGTTTAACATCATATGGTGATGATGATGTATCTTACATTTTAAAGTCATGTGATTGAGATTTCAAGTCATACAGTTTAATGTCTTATGACCAAGACATCAATATCTTATTATAAGGTCATAGAGTTTGGAATAATTTAAAATATTTTAAGGTCATAATTCATGGAATATTGGGTTTTGTTTCTCAAAGGGGATATGTGTGGAATAGGGGTGAGGTAATCCAATGTGAAAGAGGAGCTTAAGAATCCCTACCACATAGAATACCCTAGGGACATTTTGCACATAGTTTAGTGGCATGATTCTTGGACCCTAGATCCTAGTTTAATTCCATAGAGTTTAGACCAATTTCAATTAGTTTAAAGTCATAATTCTTGGACCATGGTGTTTCAAATAATTTATGGTCTTAATGCTTTGACATAATGGGTTGTCACTCCCATAAGAGTTCTTATGACACATGAGGATACAAAACCTTTGGAAATGGTGGGCCTAGGAGGCCCTACACCATGAAAAATAATCTAGGGTGAGTTGAACATAGTTTAAGGGTATCATCATTAGACCATAGAGATGTTCTTATTAGTGGAATGTGTATAGTGTAGGGGAGAGGTAACCTAATGTGAAAAGTGGGTACTAGGAGGCCACCAGATACTGCACAAAACGTCCCCAAGAAAACTAGAACATGGTTTTAGGTTGTAATGATTGGACCATAATGTGAGCATCCCAAAATAATATTTATAGCATGGAAGAGTGAAAAACTAACATGAAATGAGGGCCAATAATGTTTTATGGCACACAACACATTCTTGAGAGGACCTGAACATAGTTTAAAGTCACGATGTTTGGACTTGGGATCCTAGTTTAAGGTCATAGAGTTCAGGCCAATATGGGGAAATAGATTAAAGTTCATAATTCTTAGACAATGGGGAGACATGTCTCAAAGGATTGTACATGGAATGGATGGTCGGTGACCCAATGTGAATTGGGGGGACAAATAGTCCTGAAATCATAGGACACATTCCAAAGATTACATTTCATTGTTTAAAGTTATGATTCTTGGAATTAATATCTTAGTTTGTAGTCCTAAAGTTTAGATCGATTAAAAATTGTTTAAGGTCATAATGTATGGACCAATGAATGTGGGTCTCAATGAAACCTGCATAGAATTGAATAGTGGTTACCTAAAAATAATGTAGGGGCCAAAGATTCCACCTAATGCTATACAAAACATCCCTGAGAAAACTGGCACATAGTTGAACATCATAATGTTTGGACCATGGTCTCTTAGTTTAAGTTCATAGTTTTCAGACCATGGGAACCTTGATTAAGGTCATATATTTCAGACCATGGGGTGCTCATTTGTACAAAATGTCTTGAATATAACTTCCTCCCAAATTCAAATCTCGTGTTATCCATTATCTATGCGATAGAAAACAATTGATATTGCATTCTCATTGCTTTTAGGTGAGAACAAAATGAGGTGAAAAAGTGACCAACAAATCCCATGAGGGAGATTGAAAATTTTAAGAACTAGATAGAAAAAAGAAACTAAATGAAGATTAAGGAACAACTATTGACCATGTTTGAAATAGAGGTTCTATACCTGCATTGGTTTAGAATGGCTATAACAAATGAGGGATCGACCGTTGACTGATTTAAAAACATGGGAACCCCTATTTTTTACTGAACATCCTTTGAAGAGTGATCCCTCTATGGTAGGCGATCCAATGTGGCATATGTACATCACTAATAAGAATCTCCTTTAGATCAGGTGGATGACTATTATCCAAATCAGATAAATCATGAAGCATGGAAGTGGAAATGGTGAATGTACCATAGGGAATGTTGGGTTCCCTAGGATCTATTCCACCAAGCATTTGAATGAGGTGGATGTCCTTGATGGTAGTTGGGAATCAAGAATAATCTGGAGTAAAAAGAACCTGAAATGAGCAGAAGTTAGAAATATTCCCAGGAAGAAATATTTGGGCGTCGCTATGTATCCCATGATAATGGGAATCTATCCATACATTGTTATGGGATATAGTGTGGTGGGAGATCGATGTCGGTGGGTGTGACATTTTCTCTAGTGATGATATCACACAATCACACATTATGAGGCATCCCAGTTTTATATAGGGTAAAGGTGTTTTTCATCCCATATTCATTGCATGGGGAATCTTTATTTTTTATAGCATTGTGTTATTGGGTCATCCCATAATTATCATATGATGCATCTTAGTTTTAGATGGGGTAAGGATATTTTTTAACATCATGTTCTAAGGATGATTGTTTTTAGTTCATCCCATATTTATCATATGAGGCATCCCTGTTTCATATGTGGTAAGATCCTAGTTTAAATTTATCTATTGGGGACATTGGTCTTTATATTTTAAAGTCTTACAACTCGAACTACAGTTGTTGGTAGTTTCAGTTCATGGAGATCAAACCAATAAGGTAGTTTCTGGTTTAAGGTCACCTAAAATTAATTAAAGGAGGAATGATTGTGTTAAAGAGGGATTATGTGGCACCGAGGAGTGATAAACCAATTTTAAAGGAGTTCCAAAGGGACATTCAACACAAAAAATCGATAAATTGTACCCCTAGACAACCTCATGTTGTAAGGGAATAGGGGACCCTATAATAAATTGGTGATTACCAAATTTAACCTACTAGTAGAAGTGGTCGTTGTACTATAGGTATGGATTGAATCCACCAATATCTAATAAAAAACTGGAGACATGTACATTCTATAGAGGATTGGCTATGAAGTGTCCAACCATGGTGTTGATTGTAAAAACAATAATAACATACCTAAGATGATGGATTTAATTTAAGAATTAAACACTATATATTTTAATTTAAATAATTAATTAATATGATTCTATCCATGGTTATCTCTAGGGCTAGACTGGATGATTTTGTTTTCTTACAAATTTTTTACTAGTCACTCATTCAAGAAATATCCAAAAAATGAGATTACACCTCAAAATCATTCACCAATTTAATCCTTACACAATTACAAGGATAATAACAAATTCACTTATAATATAAATTAAATGAGTACTCTAATGAATTGGATCATACTAGCACTCAAAATGTGTCAATGTTAATGTTGGTGAAGACAATGAAGAAAATAAATCATTGAATGGAAATATTAATATAATGAAATAATTTAAATATGAAAGAACATAAATACAATACAATACAAACAATTGAAACTCCCTTGGATCAACCGATAATATTTTTATCCCTCCATTGATTCTATTTTATCAATTTAAGTGGGTAGTAGACTTCTAATGGTGGAATTGAAGAAGATAAACAGTGAAATAATGATCAATCCACCATTGTGTGAAGAGTTTTATAAAATAAAATGTGAATATCTCCACTATATAAGGAAATGGAATCAAAATAATATAAATAATAATAAAAAAGTTGAATAATAAGAACTTTTATTAATAAATTAAATTTATTAAAAGTATTTATATGAGAGAAATTGAATATGTGATTAAAATTTGATAATGTAACATTACAATGGAAAGAAAAACATGAATCACAAATTCCTTCACTATAATCTCATAAAATTCGGAATTATTTTGTCTTAGGGTTGATTACCAGTTAATAAATTCATTCCCATTAATTAGGAGTGTCAAAATTAGGGTGAGAAACAAAAGAAAATTTGAATTTTCAAAGTTGACCAGAAAATTCGTCTAGATTCATCCCCATTTTTGTGATGTGAATTTGACATTGAAGATGGAATAATATGAAGGGATATTATAATAGAATTATCTTCTTCTAGTATTCCTATAATATAAATCAAAATATCATTCCATTGGATGATCTATTCGGATTTTATACTCTAAATAGGGGGATGATTTTATGGTCCTTCAAATATGGTCCACAAATTAAATGTCAAGTTTGTCTCCTTATATCTCCTTGAAAACCTAATAATTGGCTCTAGAAATATTTTAATTAAATGATCCCCATAATTATCTATAGCTATAGTTAAAATTTGATCTTTATTTGGCTTTATTTTTTGGGCTCCACTTTTACTTGATGTGCCTAAGTCCTGCTATGCTTTATCCAAAAATTTCTGAAACAATGGAAACAAATTTCCATACTCCTTTATGATCCATCCATTAATCCTAAATAATAAAATATTCCAAAAAATGTTATAAATCATATCCCAAAATTTCAAATTCAAATAATCAAAATAATTAATTCCACAAGCATATGATTAATTGGGACCAAATTGACACACTTTAGACATGAATTTCACATTAATGTGAAATGAAGATCAATTTATGAAATGCACTAAAACTAGTGTTTATGAAAATTGAATCACATGAATATTAAAATATTCCCAATTAATGTTAGTCTCATTTATTCGCTAATCACACCACCCAAAATGATTTTTTATAGTCTTGAGAAAAAAGTATCACAAAAATATGAAATTGAATTCCCTTTCAAAAATATTTTCACATACAATGATCATCAAAATACATAATTCCAAACAATCATGAAACCATTCAAAATAAATTCACACAAGTTATGTTCACAAGCATATCCCAATACCAATCCTATTTATTTGTTTAAATTTTTCATTGTCTTTCATCCAATTTCAATTAATCATGATCATGTCTTGCTCATCACAAAAGATATTGGGCCCATTTTCTAGTTCATGGGAAAAATAAATGGAAGCACTAGGTGGGAATGAAATTAAACCCTAATATGAGTATCCAGTTTTTTTATTTTTCTCTTTTTTTTATTTTTTTTATTTTCTTTTTTGTTTTATTTTTTATTGTTTTTTTAACCACAATACTGATGAAAATAATAACTCTGGGAAAGACAACTATGAAGTCACTATCCCCAAGTTCTGAATGCCAAACATTTCATCAATTCCATGAACCAGAATAGATATATAAAGCCTAACTCTATGAAAGGAAACTATGGATTCATGATCCCGAAGTGTCAAATTCCACACATTTGGACAAAACATTTCTCTACGTGGTATTTATTTTCATTTTTTATTGGATAATCAAATTAAATTAAAAGTGGATCCAAACACTATGTTATGATGAAAGGGGACCAAGAAATCAAACATCAACCCAAAATCCAATGGATGTGCATTATGTAATTTTGATTAATAGGATGAAAATTTTAATGTTTAAAAATCACATTAGACAACCTCACTTTCCAAAAATAATGCTCATGAACATAAATATGCATTAAAATCATAATAAAGGCATTAAAATCATTTGATATTCAGTTTAAATGTTCCAAAATGTACATTAATGCAACGAAGGATAATGAATTTAAATTTTTTATTGATTTTAATTTTTATCATAAATGCCCATTTTTTTCCAAAATCCCAAATTTTCGCTCCCCCAATATAGAATAAAACTTCCATCAATTTTGATATAGAATAAGGGAGATTATAATTTTGAATAAATAGAGGGAAATTTTATTTGAAATGAAATCATGGAATAAAACAAATTGTTTTGATGTTGTAGACCCATCGATAAGAAATGGATCACTTTATCTTTGGTTCAAAAGTATACTCCTCAGTGACGATTGATGGATGATTTTGAAAAATAGAATGAACAGGTTTGATTGGGAAATATTGAAAAGCTTCAGTTGCTAAATATCACACACAAGAGACATTAGATAACATTGGAAACCCCAACGGGGTTCCTTTAACACAAAAAATAAAAATAAATAAATAAATAAGTTCAGAAGTTAGGTTTCCTCCAGTAAAGTTCTTTGTTTAATGTATTTAGCTCGACTTGGACCACTGAAACTTATCCAATACTAACTTTCAACATTTTAAGGATTGAATTTTTCTCCACTTCTGCAATATTTATATTGATACACCATTGGGTTTGGTGATAAGGTTTGTAAATTAATTCAAGTAAAATCATATATCTCCTAGTGAATGGGAGAATCTCATGACTATAAAAAATGGTTCATCTAATTTATTTTTTAATCTAGATTAAGGCATAAAGGATAATTTTCTCTTTATTATATTAAATATTAGAATAAATTAATAATGAAAATTAGTCTTTATCACCTAAGATGTGATACATTAGTTGGGAAGGAAGGGAAATAATTTTGATCTTATATTGGATAGGACATTCAGACAGAGGTTAGGACTTTGAATCAAACTCAATTTTATTTTCAAAATTTATCAATATAATTAGTTAATTTTCAACCAAGGATTCAACTAAAAAAATTGATAGATTGGTTTCATGAAATTTTATGGACTTGAAGTTTTTAATTTCTTCTAATGGTTTAGTGATTGGTGTTTCTAAAAAATCATCAATGGATATTTATTCAAGAGACTTTATCCATGATGTCAAATTATACTCTTTTGAAACCAAAAAATCGATTTCCTCATAATTCAAATACCCTAGAACAATTCCTTAATCCTATTTAACTATCCCAAATCCAAAGGTTGGTTCTTCGGTAAATTTATGTGGGGTTTTTGTGAAAAATATTATTATATCAATATTGAGGAAGGGATACTCTGAGCGTGAATAGGATCTATTACTGTTTCCTAGCCTTTTAGTTATGATCTCAATGATGTAACTTCCAAATTCATTTTATCCATTTTTTCATACAATTTTTTAAGAATTTGTTTGGGATTATGTTGGATAGGTGTTTGGGAATCGTGGACTTCCCTAAGATTGATCCCTCCAACCATCCTTGAGAGGGCTATAAATTTTTACTTTAAAATTTCATCATCCCATTGATTGTACATATTGAGGGGTGTGGGGTAATAATTCATGTTTTGATCAAAGAAATTCCCTATGTGAGGGGCCTCCTAATGTGTATTTCCCATTTGATTCCTTCCCGATTTTATTTTGGGGTATTTTTTAAGATACTCCATTAGAGAAGATGAAAATTAGGAATTGGGGTTTCTAGGACACACACAAACAGAAAAGGAAAAAGATAATAGAAATGGGGGTGAGAATATATATTTTGGGGTGAGAAAAGGATGATAGTGTCTAATATAACTTACTTAGGTCCTCAAAAATGGTGCCAAAATTTAGTGATTCTCAAATTTACCCTACAGGTAGAAGCAATCACTTTAATACAGGTAGGTATAGAATCCACATAGACCTAAGAAAAAACCTATTGGTAGATACATTCTATGGAGGATTAGATATGAAGTGGAAAACTATGGTTTTTATTGAATAAATAGTTATAAAATTCCTAAGGTAATGGACTTAATTTAAGAATGAAACACTAAATAGTTGAATGGAAAAATTTAATTAAGATGAGTGTTTCCAAGGTTGTCACAATGGTTCGATTGGATGTATTTTTTTCTTAGAAAATTTTCAAATCACTAATTCAAGATGTATCCAAAAAAACAATATTTCTCCCCAACATCATTAAAAAATGTAATCCTTACAAAATTTCAAGGATAATAACCAATCCAATTATATGATCTCTTAAATGATAAATCCAAGTAATTGGATCATAATAGCACTCAAAATGTGTCATTGTTAAAGTTAGTGAAGATAAAGAATAAAATAAATCATTGAATGGAAATCCTAAAATAATGAACTAATTAAAATATTAAAGAATTTAAAATAAAATCCAATCCATACCCTTTATACTACCTTGAATCAAACCATTATATGGTAATTCCTCCATTGATTTGATTTCATCAAAGTGGGAAGAAGACTAATGAGGGTAGAATTGAAGAAGAAAAACATTGAAATAATGATCACTCCACCGTCATGTGAAGAGATTCAAAAAATATGATGTCAATAGATCTACTCTAAAAGGAAATTGTTTCAATTTGATATAAATAATAATAGAAAAGGTTAATAATAATAACTTTTATTAAGATATTAAAATGATTCAGAAAAACATATATGGGATAAATTGAATATGTGATTAAACAATAATGGTGTAACATTACAATTGAAATAAAAACATGCATATCAAATACCATCACCACTATCTTAATAAATAGAGAAATTTGTGTCCTAGGTTCAATCCCCTATCAATCAATTCCTTCACTGTTAATTAGTAGAGTCAAATGGAGGGTGATAAATAAAAGAAAATTTGAATTTTCAAAGTTGGTAGAAAATTCATCCAGATTCATCCCCATTTTGATGTGTGAATTTTAAATTTAATATAGTAAAATATGAATTTTTATCCAAAAATAATTATCTTCTTCTAGTTTTCTCTAAAATCCTTCAAAATTTCATGCCAATTGGATCATCCATTCAGATTTTATGCTCGAAATGGTGGGATGATTTTACGGGACTTCAAATATGTCCCCCAAATTAAATGCCAACTTAGTAACCCTGTATATCCTTGAAAATTTCCGAATTAGATATATAAATAGTTTAATTAAATTATCCCCATAATTTTATATTTTTAATTGTTAAAATTTTAGTTTTATTATGATTGATTTTTGGGCTCTACATTCACTTGATGGGCTTAAGTGTAACACCCCAGGTAAATAAAGAATATGAAATTTTTACATTTATCCCTATTTTTGAATAAAATAATAATATTACTTTAAAGGGAACGCTATGCTCGATGGCATACCCAATACGCGACAATGAGTTCCTTTGAAATCTTACGTTGCACTTTAATAATAAAATAATATTATTTTAAATGGTAGTTAATGCCTAGCCATTGTAATGGCGGGAAATAACGGAACTAACTATAAGATGATTATTTATTTTTGTAAAATATTTTTACTTTTTACAAAAAAATGTTAGAGAATTAAAAATGCGAATGAATCCAATTTTATGCGTAAACATTCTAATATACTTTAAAAGGTCGATTAACCGTCTTTTCATGGAGAACCTCTTTTAAATCCACTTTTTGAAAATTTTATGTGTTATATTTGACAAAATAAAATTCTTGTTTAGAATCGGGACATCAAAATTTACTCTGTGTAAATTTTTGGTATTTTTCTGATAAAGTTCATTTTTTAATAAATAGTGAAAAACGTTGTATTTTAATTCAAAACCTCTTTTTAATATAATTTATTTATATGATTAGATTATCTTTTTAATTGGTTTTAAATTGAAATTAGAATATATTTTTACCATTTAATCCAATATTGGTCATTGGAATTAATTTCACTTTGAAATTTGACTTAAACTAGTGTCAATCTTTTAATAGATGTTGTTTCTTAAAAACACGCTATTTGTTTTGATAGTGGGAATTGATTATTAAATTAATTAATTCAACTTATATGTTTTGAATTTTGTAAAATGGGCATCATTTTTGAATTCTGAATATCAAATATAGCTTAGGGTGAAGTTTTCGTAATTTTCTGAAAAACTTCAATTTTTGATGAATAGTGAAACCACTAAGTGGTAGTTAAAGAAACTGATTTTTCATTTAAATGACACTTTTACACTTCTGTGTTTTGAATTTCAAAAATCCGACATACATGGTTGTCATTAGGATGTAAAATGTGGTTCAATGGGATTAAAATAATTTTTTGGTGAATAGTAACTTTTAAGTTTTTAATCACGATTAGAGGTAATTAGTGTAATTTAAGGTAAAAATAATGTTTTAATAATATGAAATGACATATACACATGTCATACCCTCATTGGATGTGTCATGGCCGACCAATAAAATCCATTGGTCAACTTGGGGACCCCATAGAGCCACTTTGGTAGGAAAATGACATTAATAACTTTTTATTTAAAGTTAAAATAAAAATGTCACAAACATGAGTTGTTTTACTAAAAAAAATTTAAATGGTGTTATACAGGTCATATTTTTTACTATAAATATTCATTAGAAATCTAAAAATATTTCCTACATCATGATATGTTTTATAATTTTTAGACATTAAATAAATTAAATTATTTATGACACCATGATGATGTAGCAATTACCTCATTATTTAACGATTTAAATAAAATGAAAAGATAATGTAAAATCAAAGACCTACACTTGTCCCAAACCTATTTTATGGGTGTATTTCATAACCGTATCACATTATCCTCGAAATATATCCTTTTGGGACCTTTAAAATCTGAAAAACATTTTATAATAAAGTAATATTTTATAACTTTCCAAGAGTGCCACACCTCTCCTCTTATAAAAGGCCCCCACCTCTACCACCTTACACACACCTCTCAAGCTTTTGGATCGGCCAACCCCTGACCACTTCATCTCTCCACATCCCTCTGTTCATCATTGAATCCTCACCTTTGGTCAGAATCCTTTCCAAGTAAGCCTTTGAGCTCAAATCAAAAAGAGTTACCCGATTTAAAGGTAATGTCTTCCCTTGTGTTCTTTTGTTTTATTTTGATTCTCCAACCCCATAAACTCTTTTTATTTATTTATTTTTTAAAAACACCAGTATCTTAAATATACTTGGATTTTTTTATGAGTAGTATTCTATCTACACTAACACACACCTCCATCTAATGGTTAAAGAACATATTGTTTCTGTGGATGGCGAATTACTGCCTCACGAAACGATGATTGTTCTATCTTCTCATACCACCTATCATGGTGGCCATTATGATGGAAATATATTTATTTATGATATATATTATATTTATTTCCTCTCTATGCTTCTGTATTTTATATTTAATACATACCTTTATGCTTTCCATGCTGTGAAAATGCGATAATTTCATTTGAGGAAGTGTGGACTACCGCCCCTCAAGTGATGTGACTCGTTCATGAAATACATGGAATGTATAAAGAATGAAATTGATAAACTTATTTGATCTATATAAAATATATATTATACTAGAATTATAATATTTTTATATATCTCATCTAGTTTAATTCCATTAATGTGCCAAAGAAATGAAAGTAGCGTCCATGCGTACGCACGACTTACCGTCTCCATGAACGGTACATTTCATTTCTTATCTCCAAATGTTATGTACTATTATAAGTACATATATATAATGGATATATATGTGATATATTACATCTAAATGATGGATATCATTCTGGAATTATAATATATATATCTCTCATTTAGTTTTAATTCCATTAATATGACAAAAAAAATGAAAGTAGTGTTCATGCGTACGTACGGCCTACCGTCTCCATGAACGGTGCATTTCATTTTTATTATCTCCAAATTTTATGTAATAGTATAAAATGAATATATACTGGATATATATGATATTTAAATCATTAATAATATTATGGATATGATGTACTTATTACTACATGGAAAATTCTTTCCCAACAAGTTCAATTTTTACTCATGTACCGAACATCGACAAAAACGTTTGATATGAACTCACATTATTATCCAATTATTATAACACTAAAATATGTGATATGAACTGAATTAAAATATTTAAAGGGGATCCTTAATAAAATATAAATTGACCAAAGATTATTATTCAGGAAAATAAAGAAACGAACAAGGCAAGTCAGACTTGAGGTAATGGATCCTACCTCTCTCTTTCTTTTTATGTACACTCTTTTATGTCATTCCTCTTAAGCTAATATTTCTTATGATTGGGATTTTCTTTTAAATTAATATTACCGTACTTTATATGTTAATATGATGAGAGACCCTATTTTCTCTCATTAATTCATTTTGGAAGTTTTGAGTGGCACCGTTAGGATGCCGAATTTTCGTAAGAGATCCAACCTCTCTCTTTCTTTTTAAGTAATCCTGTTCATGTCATTTCTTTTAAGATCATATTTATTATGTTTGGTGATGTTCTTTTATATTCCTCATACTGTAATTTTTATGTTAATATTATGATAGACCCTATTTTATCTCATAAATCCATTTTTGGAAGTTAAAAGTGGCGTCGTTAGGCTGCCGAGTTTTCGTAACAGATTTTTCATCTCACTTTTATTCACGTGACATTTATGCTATGTTTTCCACTATTTCCTTTGAGTGGTGTATGTAATACCCATTATTATACACTTTTTGTAGTATAATTTCATTTATGGGTATTTACATATTCATTGTATGACCCTTCTTCCATGGGGTGTACGTTTCGAAAGTTACCCAACTCGGTAAGGGGACCTTTCACCCTCCTCTTTTTAAAAGACTTATTTTGTTATGTCTTTTAATTCCCATAATATTCTGTTGGGATATGTTATTATATATCACTATTTATGTAAATTTTATGTTCAAGTGATGAGATACCATTTTCTCTCTCATCAACTCATTTTCTGAATTTTAAAGTGACGTTGTTAGGCTGTCGGATTTCTGTAAGGGAACTTCTTAACCCACTTTCAATTCTTTGGGTTAAACATCTACTTATTGATTTTATTATGCCAAGATTATGTGTGGAATATCTATTATGTAATTTCCACAAACCTTTGTGTATATTTACTATTTCGACACATAATTATCTCATTGATAAATTCTTACAAACTTGTGTGGGAAATCATAACTCAATCACATTTCATTGAGTTAAATATCTATGTCATTGGTTTTGTTTTTCCAAGATTATGTGTGAATGACCTCTGATTGTTTCACACTTAATATCCACTTATATTGGGTGTATTTATATTTCTCACACATAATTATGTGATAGATTTATCCTTAATTTAAGGATACCATCTTTATAATGGATTTCATCTCAATTTTCATTTCCATTGAGACTTCATTGTTGTCATGCACCAAATCACTCTTATATGGTGTGTATACTGTCCTTTGACATATTATATCATGAATCCCTTTTATTCTCATGATATTATAAAGTTATGATTAAATGTTATTCCGCAATTATTTGTATTCAAGAGTCTCCCATTTTGTTAAAAACTCTTTAAAAAAAATATCATTTTAAATGTTTTAAAGATTCATTATTCTAAATCTTTATCTTTAATTTCCATGTTTTAAAAATGGTTTTCAGTATTTATTTATATGGAAATTAATGTTTTAAAATTATAATTCCATTAAAATCTTCAAATTGGTATGGGACACTTTGATTCAAAAATCTCTTTTAAATGGTTTTTGAAAATGGATTAATTAATTCAATATCTTGGAATTACTTATTGTGATTGAAAATGAAATGTTGTTATTGAAATGTTCATATTTTCAATATTTTATGTGTAATGATGGTACTTGGACATTTTACAGGATGTTACGTGATAAACCATATGACGGGTGGTGCCGTGAATACCAGGACGGGTGGTTACGTTATAACCTCCAATGCATTGGGTATGGAAGTTGGTCGTATGGCTATTCCATTAAGTGATATGGGTGGAATTCTACCGTATGGTTATTCCATTTAAGTATGTTTATGTCCCAAGTTACCTTTATATGTTATGTGTTATTTATATGGGTTTTATGGTAATATTTTGGTTACAAAAGGGTAAGTAATGATCTTTTATTCAGTGAAGAGTTTTTACTACTTCATAAAGGTGAAAAGTATTACTTTGATAAAGTATACATGGTTTACTTGTTGTTTTGAAAAACTAACAGTTTTACTTCTTTGTGTATCCCTTACTGAGCTTTTTATGCTCAACCCCAAGTTTTTGAAATGTTTTTCACAGGACTTAATGCGGAATAGGGTCAAGGATGAGATCAAGGAAAAGTCGTGCTATCTAAAACATGGAACTAGACATGTTTCTTTTTAAGAGTTTTTTTTATTTTATTGAAACTTAGTAGAAGTGTCTACTATGTAATATTTTGAGATGTAATAGTTATGACCTAATTCTCTAAAACTCTAAACCTAAAAATATCCTTAAAGTGAATTATTCATTTAATTAAATATTTAAGTAAGGTTTAAGGCTGGGGCCTTATAGTTGGTATCAGAGGTCGGTTTAGATAACTTTAGAGGTTAGGGAATTCTTTAAGCATAAGTGACATTACCATACTGGCTAGGATTTCAGAAAGAGTCATAGTTTTTAGATAAAGTGAATGAGTAAGTATATATTAGTGTTTATCTTCCTCATTATTACATGATGATTTTGTTGATATACTCACACTTACATTTTTGGTTTTAGTAAATGGATGGATCTAGCCGGCACCAAAGTGACAATGGGTTTGAAGGAAACTGTGGTGGTTCTCTGATTAAGAGACTGGATGAAATGGGGGATTCAATGAGAAATCTCGTGGTTATTCTAAACCAACTATCAGGAGTCATGATCAACCACATGAACCTTGGTAAGTTCTGTAATGCATCTTGTACGAGATGACCAATCGATGTGGAAGTTCAGGTAATAATTATAAAGGTAACCATTAGGGTTTATATGGTCCTTACTTTTGAAGTAATTATGGGTTACTATATGTTATGATGGAATATGAACGACTTGAGATAAACTTGAGGTTAAAAAATGTTAGGGTTATTTTCGGAGTTTTATAAAAAGGACAACACGCAGACCGTGCGACAACCCGTCGCGTCGGACAAAGATGCAGGAATTGAACCCATAACCAAAGTGCGGCTGGTATTTATCGCCTACCACTGGACTACGTGAATTCCCTGGTTAGTATGACTTATTCTTTTTAGTTATATGATTTTATGAATTAAGAATAAGTTTATTTTGGGTTATCTAGGGAAATTATTGACCTATCATGGAGGATATTTGATTAGGTTAATTACTTTTCAATATGAGACTTTAAGAGAAACTGATGTTATTTGGAGATAAGTGTTAATTTTTTTTACCTTGGAAGACTATGTGATTAAATCCTTCAAATATTTGGGTTTCAATCTAAGTTTGGTTTACATTGATTAATTTTATGGAAAAATTGTTTATTGAATGGTCTTCGTTGATCTTTGGGTTTTTTTGGACAAATTTTGGAGGTTAAGAATATATTTTCTTTTTATAAAGGATTATCCTCTTGTAGATTATCTGATCTTATACTTACCTTTTTGGTTTTGGTTTTGGTTATTGTATAAAGACATGGGAAGTATCTAGTTCTCTTTTGTGGATTAGGTGATTCTCTAGAAGTTGATTATAGCTCTCTTAATGTAAACAAGTTTTCCTAAATACTCATCATTTGCTAAATTATGAGTTTCTGTAAGAAATCTAGTAAAAGTTGAAAGTCAACATGACAAGTAAGTATGTTTCCTTAAGATCAAAAATAAATTCCTCAATGAAAAGTAACTTAAAACAAAAAATTTGTTTATTAAATTTTCCTACGGGGGAATCGAATACCGTTTAACCCACCACAAGTATGTGATTTTCTTGTGGTTAACATTCTCCTAAACATGTTTTCTATCACTCTCCCTCAGAACATGACCCTTTGATTTTTCTTCCATATCCATGTTTTCCTACATGGAATTCTAGTATGGGTTAACTCGATTGACCTCTTTACTTCTCTTTCTTTCTTTTAAAGTGATTGTTTTACCGACTCTTGTTCCCATGTGGGACTTTCAATGATGTTTCCGAGCCCAATTTTAAAATTGTGAGGACGCAATTCCCAAAAGGGGGGAAGGATGTAACACCCCAGGTAAATAAAGAATATGACATTTTGATATTTATCCCTATTTGTGAATAAAATAATAATATTACTTTAAAGGGAACGCTATGTTCGATGGTGTACCCAATACGCGACAATGTGTTCCTTTGAAATCTTGCGTTTCTCTCTAATAATAAAATAATATTATTTTAAATGGTAGTTAACTCCTACCCATTGTAATGGCGGGAAAGAACGGAACTAACTAAAAAATTATTATTTATGTTTGTTAAATATTTTTACTTTTTACAAAAAAAAATGTTAGAGGATTAAAAATGAGAATGAATCCAATTTTATGCGTAAACATTCTAATATTCTTTAAAAGGTCGATTAACCGCCTTTTGATGGCGAACCTCTTTTAAATCCACTTTTTGAAAATTTTATGTGTTATATTTTGACAAAATAAAATTCTTCTTTAGAATCAGGACATCAAAATTTACTCTGTGTAAATATTTGGTATTTTTCCGATAAAGTTCATTTTTTAATGAATAGTGAAAAATGTTGTATTTTAATTCAAAACCTATTTTTAATCTAATTTATTTATATAATTAGATTATCTTTTGAATTGGGTTTAAAGTGAAATTAGAATATATTTTTACCATTTAATCCAATAGTGGTCATTGTAATTAATTTCACTTTGGAATTGGACTTAAACTAGTGTCAATCTTTTAATAGATATTATTTCTTAAAAACACACTATTTGTTTTGACAGCGGGAATTGATTATTAAATTAATTAATTCAACTTATATGTTTTGAAGTTTGTAAAATGGAAATCATTTTTGAATTCATAATATAAAATATATCTTAGGGTGAATTTTTTGTAATTTTCTAAAAAACTTCAATTTTTGATGAATAGTGAAACCACTAAGTGGTAGTTAAAGAAACTGATTTTTTATTTAAATGAAACTTTACCACTTCTGTGTTTTGAATTTCAAAAATCCGACATACATGGTTGTCATTATAATGTAAAATGTGGTTCAATGGGATTAAAATAATTTTTTGGTTAATAGTAACTTTTATGTTTTTAATCACGATTAGAGGTAATTAGTGTAATTTAAGGTAAAAATAATGTTTTAATAATATGAAATGACCTAGAAACATGTCATACCCTCATTGGATATGTCATGGCCAACCAATAAAATCCATGGGTCAACTTGGGGACCCCATGGAGCCACTTTGGTAGGAAAATGACATTAATAACTTTTTATTTAAAGTTAAAATAAAAATGTCACAAACATGAGTTGTTTTACTAAAACAATTTTTAAATGGGGTTATACAAATCATCTTTTTGACTATAAGTATTCATTAGAAATATAAAAAGATTTCCCACATCATGATATATTTTTCATAATTTTTAGACATTAAATAAATTAAATTATTTAATGGAACCATGATGATGCAGCAATTACCTCATTATTTAACGATTTAAATAAAATGAAAAGATAATGTAAAATATAATACCTAAACTTGTCCCAAACCTATTGTATGGGTGGATTTTGAAAACTTATCACCTTATCCTCAAAATATATCCTTTTGGGACCTTTAAAATCCGAAAATCATTTTATAATAAAGTAATATTTTATAACTTTCCAGGAGTGCCCCTCCACTCCTCTTATAAAAGGCCCCCAACTCTACCACCTTACACACACCTCTCAAGACTTTGTCTCGGCCAACCCCTACCCATTTAATCTCTCCAAATCCCTCTTTTAATCATTTAGGCTTCACCTTTGGGCATAATCCTTTCCAAGGAATCCTTTGAGCTCAAATCAAAAAGAGTTACCTGATTTAAAGGTAATGTCTTCTCTTGTGTTCTTTTGTTTTATTTTGCTTCTCTAACCCCATAAACTCTTTTTATTTATTTCTTTTGTAACAACACCAGTATCCTCAATATACTAGGATGTTTTACTGAGGAGGATTAGAGCTACACTAACACATACCTCCGTCTAATGGTTAAAGAACATACTGTTTCCGTGGATGGAAAATTACTGCCTCACGAAACGATGATTGTTCTATCTTCTCATACCACCTCTCATGGTGGCCATCCTGATGGCACTATATTTATTTATGATATATATTATATTTATTTCCTCTATATTCTTCTGTATTTTATATTTAATACATACCTTTATGCTTTTCATGTTGTGAAAATGCGATAATTTCATTTGAGGAAGTGTGGACTACCCCCACCCCCCCCCCTCAAGTGATGTGACTCGTTCATGAAATACATGGAATGTATAAAGAATGAAATTCATGAACTTATGTGATCTATATAACATATATATTATAATTTAATTATAATATTTATATATATATCATCTATTTTAATTCCATTAATGTTCCAAAGAAATGAAAGTAGCGTTCATGCGTACGCACGGCTTAGCGTCTCCATGAACGGTACATTTCATTTCTTATATCCAAATGTTATGTAATATTTTAAGTACTTATATATAATGTATATATATTTCATATATTAAATCTAAATTATGGATATAATTTTGGACTTATAATATATATATCTCTCATTTAGTTTTAATTCCATTAATATGACAAAAAAATGAAAGTAGCGTTCATGCGTACGTACGGCCTACCGTCTCCATGAACGGTGAATTTCATTTTTATTATCTTAAAATGTTATGTAATAGTATAAAATGAATATATACTGTATATATATGATATTTAAATCATTAATACTATTATTTAGATGATGTACTTATAACTACATGGAAAATTCTTTCCCAACAAGTTCAATTTTTACTCATATACCGAACATCGACAAAAACGTTTGATATAAACTCACATTATTAACCAATTATTATGACACTATATTATGTGATATGAACTGAATAAAAATATTTAAATTAGGTCCTTACGCAATTATAAATTGACCAAAGTTTATTATTCAGGAAAATAAAGAAATGAACACGGCAAGTCATACTTGAGGTAAGGGATCCTACCTCTCTCTTCCTTTTTATGTACACTCTTTTATATAATTCCTTTTAAGATAATCTTTATTATGATTGGGATGTTATTTTATATTACTATTACTGTACTTATTATGTTCATATGATTAGAGACCCTATTTTCTCTCATCAATCCATTTTGGAAGTTTTGAGTGGCGCCGTTAGGCTGCCGAATTTTTGTAAGATATCCAACCTCTCTCTTTCTTTTTAAGTACTCTCTTTTATGTCATTTCTTTTAAGATTGTATTTATTATTTTTGGGGATGTTATTTTATATTCCTCATACTGTACGTTTTATTTTCATATTATGAGAGACCCTATTTTATCTCATAAATCCATTTTTGGAAGTTTTAAGTGGCACTGTTAGGCTGCCGAGTTTTCGTAAGGGATTTTTCATCTCACTTTTATTCCCGTGACATTTATGCTACATTTTCCACTATTTACATTGAGTGGTGTATGTAATTCCCGTCATTATACACTTTTTGTAGTATAATTCCATTTATGGGTATTTACATCTTCATTGTATGACCCTTCTTCCATGGGGTGTACGTTTCGAAAGTTACCCAACTCGGTAAGGGGACCTTTCACCCTCCTCTTTTTAAAAGACTTATTTTGTTATGTATTTTAATACACATAATATTGTGTTGGGTTATGTTCTTCTATATCCTTATTTATGTAAATTTTCTTTCCAGGTGATGAGATACCATTTTCTCTCTCATCAACTCATTTTCTAAATTTTAAAGTGATGCAGTTAGGCTGTCGGATTTCTGTAAGGGAACTTCTTAACCCACTTTCAATTATTTGGGTTAAACCTATACTTCTTGATTTTATTATGCCAAGATTATTTGTGGAATCTCTATGATGTAATTTCCACAAACCTTTTTGTAGATGTACTATTTCTACACATAATCATCTCATTGATAAATTCTTACGAACTTGTATGGGAAATCATAACTCAATCTCATTACATTGAGTTAAATATCTATGTCATTGGTTATGTTTTTCCAAGATTATGTGTGAATGACCTCTGATTGTTTCACACTTAATATCCACTTATATTGGGTGTATTTATATTTCTCACACATAATTATGTGATATATTTATCCTTAATTTAAGGATACCATCTTTATAATGGATTTCATCTCAATTTACATTTCCATTGAGACTTCATTGTTTCCATGCACCAAATAACTCTTATATGGTGTGTATATTGTCCTTTGACATATTATATCATGAATACCTTTATTCTCATGATATTATAAAGTTCTTATTAAATTTTATTCCGCAATTATTTGTATTCAAGAGTCTCTCATTTTTTTAAAAACTCTTTAACAAAAATATCATTTTAAATGTTTTAAAGATTCATTATTATAAATCTTTATCTTTAATGTACATGTTTTCAAAATAGTTTTCAGTATTTATTTATATGTACATTAATTTTTTAAAATTATAATTCCATTAAAGGATTCAAAGTGTTATGGGGCACTTTGATTCAAAAATCTATTTTAAATGGCTTTTGAAAATGGATTGATTAATTCAATATCTTGTAATTACTTATTGTGATTGAAAATGAATTGTTATCATTGAAATGTTTATATTTTCAATATTTTATGTGTAATGATGGTGCTTGGACATTTTACAGGTGGTTACGTGATAAACCATATGATGGGTGGTGTCGTGAATACCAGGACGGGTGGTTACGTTATAACCTCCAATGCATTGGGTATGGATGTCGGCCGTATGGCTATTCCATTAAGTGATATGGGTGGAAGTTGACCGTATGGTTATTCCATTTAAGTATGTTTATGTCCCAAGTTACCTTTATATGTTATGTGTTCTTTATATGGGTTTTATGTTAATATTTTTGTTACAAAAGGGTAAGTAATGATCTTTTATTCAGTGAAGAGTTTTTACTACTTCATAAAGGTGAAAATTATTACTTTGATAAAGTATACATGGTTTACTTGTTGTTTTGAAAAACTAACAGTTTTACTTCTTTGTGTATCCCTTACTAAGCTTTTTATTCTCACCCCAAGTTTTTGAAATGTTTTTCATAGGACTTAATGTGGTATAGGGTCAAGGATGAGATCAAGGAAAAGTCGTGCTATCTAAAACATGGAACTCGACATGTTTATTTTTAAGAGTTTTTTTTATTTTATGGAAACTTAGTAGAAGTGTCTACTATGTAATCTTTTGAGATTTAATAGTTATGATCTAATTCTATAAAACTCTAAACCTGAAAAGATCCTTAATGTGAATTATTCATTTAATTCAATATTTATGTAAGGTTTAAGGCTGGGACCTTATATTAAGTCCTATTATGCTTTGTCCAGAAATTTACGCATCTAAGGAAGAAAATGTTTGTCTACCCTTGTGATTCATACATTGATCCTGAAAGATAATTTTTTTAGAAAATTGATAAATCATATCCAAAAATATCAAATTCATATAATAAAAATAATGAAATCTAAAAGAAGATGATTTATTTGGAAAAAATTGACACACATTAGACAAGAATTGCACAATGATGGGAAATGAAGTTCAATTTATGAAATGAACTAAAACTAGTGTCTATGGACATTTGATCACATGAATATTAAAATATTAACAATGAATAAAAGACAATTTTAGTGGATAATCATGATTCGATAGGAGGGATAATCCAAAGAAAAAATATTTCAACATTTCTATGTATCCCATGATGATGGGAATCAAGATGCATCTAGTTAAGGAATGAGGTGCGATAGGAGAATGATGTTGTAAGGGGATAACCTCTTGAATAAGGATACAAAATCGTCTCATATTATGATATTAATAATCCCAAATTTATATGGGTTGAGGATATATTTTAACTTCATGTGCTAAGAAAATTGGTGGGGCTGACACATGGAGCTTCTCATTCTTTTATTTCTCATGTCATGTTATAAAAGAATTTTAACCGTCTAATGGGTCAAATAAAATGAATGTGCCTTATACCAAAAGTGATGAACATGAAGGAATTTTGGGGTGACATTACCGTAGGTAACTTTTGGTGGATTTTTGGTTGGTCCAACAAACAGAAGTTCTGGGTGTCACTACATGTCCCATGGGAAAGGGTATTAAGACACACATAATTCTTAAAAGATATGGGTTATAGGCTTACTTAAACACTATTTATAAAGAAACCCATGCTAATGAGGGTCTAAGGAGTCTGGATACACATATTTTAAGGTCATAATACTTGGACCAGGGCTCCTAGTTTATTATTACAGAGCTTGGTCCATGAGAAATTTCTTCAAGGATGTCCGGGTGTCATGGAAAAAAATTTAAAATCAATTTTGAAGGATACAGGAAGGATCTATGCCAAATAAAGCGATCATAATTGTAATAATTTCTAGTTTATGGCCATAAGGCTTCGACTAGGGGAACATGGAAAATATTTCAATGTCATGATGCTTGGACTATTGTCAAACACTTTAAATTCATGATTCTTGGACAATTAGCATACAGTTTAACATCATGATTATTAGAAAAAGGGGGTGTTTGTTTCAATGGTATATTCATTGTATGAAAGATCTAGAACCCAACAAATAAAGAGGGAATACATGCCCATGAACCACATAAGTACCTTGATATAAACAACACATATTTTAAGGTCGTAATTCTCAGACTATGATTGGGGACAAAGGTTGGTGAGTTTACGATTAGGACTTGAGACAGGATGTCAAGGAATCACTACATATTCCATGGAAATGTGAATCAAACCATAAATAGTTCTGTAGAGTAGTGTGGTAGAATAAAGACACTGGAAGTAAGGTAAATCCTCTCTAATTAAGTAATTAAGGCATCACATGATTTTTGTACAGCATCTAGCACTAATGACATGTGGTAAGGCTATAGTTTAACTTCGTGTTCTAAGGATTTTTCTTTTTTGGTCATCTCACACGTATCATATGATGTATCCTACATTCATTTAAGAGGGTAAGGTTATATTTTAACATTGTGTGCTGAGGACATTAGTTTTTTATCATCTCATATTCATCATATGAGGCAGCCCAATTTTATATGGGGTAATGTTTTTTTATCATCACAAACTTATTATATGAGGAATTGTGGATTTATATGGGTTAAGATAATTTTTTAACATCCTGCATCATGTATGTTTGGCCATGTAATTTATAGTTGTAAAACCCAAAATATGGTTGTTACTAGTTTAAAGGCATGAAGTTTAAACTATAGGGGATGCAAATAGTTTATGGTCATAGAATTTTGAAAATATGAAAATAGTTTAAGATAATACGACTTGGACCATGTGAATGATGTCAGTTTAATTTCATATATCTCAGACCTTGACTACTACAATTTATGGTCCCATATATTTTACCAATTTTAAAAAGTTTAAGGTTGTATTTCCTGCACTATTGGGATCTTCACATGAATTACTTCCTGAGAAACTTAGTATTTGTAGGAGGTGTGATATGCTCTCCATCCACAGTGATCAAAGAGTAAGCTCTATTAGAATAGAACTTATTAATAATGTAAGTTTCTTCCCATATGGGATCCAACATTGGTGTCTATTTTACTAGTATCATCATTGTTCTGAGATCCAACACTATGTTTCCCTAAAGGAAGGGGTGGAAGCGGACCTTCTTTTTGAACGTTCTCATTGTACTATTCAGGTACTTCTCCAATTTTTTCATGGTCGACAACCTATTTTCTATGAGGTATTCTAATTCATATTTATAGAAATATTCCCTTATATCTAGTGTATTTAGGTCATAAAAATCCATTTGGATTGATAGTAAATAAACCTTGATGTGAAATACTACCTCTGTTCCGTATACTAGGGAGTGTGGAGTTACCTAGGTGGAATTCTGAGTCATTGTCTGATTATCCCAAAGGGTGATCAAGAATTTCCATGCTATATATTTTTATTATGTCCCACCATTTTCTATAAGATGTTAGATATGGTCTTGTTGAATTCCCCAATCTTCTCATTTTTCCGAACATAGTAGCATGACATGTTGTTTGATAGAATATTATACTTGGTGTGAAACTTCTTCAACTCAACATCTCAGAAGTTAGTTTTTTTGTTTGTTAGAATAACATGAGAAACATAAAATTGATGGATGATATAAGTGATCATGAACTTTATCATGGACTGAGTTTTTACTTTATTGAGTGGAACCAATTTTTCCCATTTGGAAATGAAATACATTGCAGTCAAGATGAAACTCCACTATCAAGTTGTCATTGGTGGCTATGGACCCACACAGTTGATTCCCCAAACTAAAAAGGGACAATAATACTTTGTGGTTTAGAGAATATTCATCAGTTAATGAACAAATTTGGCATGGATCTAACACACATGAAACCTCTTCGACAACTCAATGCATTCACAGACCATGGTGGACTAGAAGTATCCCAACCTTAGAATTTAGTTGGAGATCTTCAATCACACTTTATGGGTGCAACAAGACCCAGCATGGGCTTCGTAAATAACCTAAGTTATCCCATAACCTTAGATGAAATAGAGGATAATTCAATTGAACATATGGGTCTTCTCCAGGTTAGGCTCACTCTAGAGGGTAAATTGTATTGTGAGCCGAATGATTCGCTCATGAAAGGATCAGTATTGTGGTAAAATTCCACACTGGAGATACTCAACAAATGGATTCATCCAATTTGGTATTTCTCCAACTGTGGGGGGCCTAATGGTCCTGGCATAGAAGCACCAGCAAACAGTTGGTTTACCTATTGATTTCCATCATCTGAATTCGTGGGGGCGATGATCCTCCAGTGTTCCACATGAATAACAAGGTAATCCAAGTTATGATCATTTAGATACATGACTAAAATTTCCATGGAATCGTTTAGACCGTTCTATGACTGAGGTAAATGAGTCACCTTCAGTTAAAAAGGTAATTAGGCCATCAACTAATGGGTATGCTCCAACAGAGAAATAAAGTCTTTCTTTCTGATGGTGTAGTCACCCTTGATATTATTTATTACCAACTCGAAGTATCCATTTATGAATAAAATGGGAATATAAACTTCTAGGGCCAGCTCAAGAATAGTAATGAGAGCCTGATACTCTTTCCTATTGTTGGTGAAGCCTTCTGACAATAAGAAGTAGTACAGAAAGAAGGCTTCTGTCAGGATGATGAAGATTATCCCCATGCCTACTCTGTTAATCTTATGATCATTGATCATTTTATTGGTTATACATTAGGAAGAAACATCTAAATACATATTCTGGCATGGAAGATTTTGATTTACCGAGAATATAGCTTCATTTGGGAAATAAACTTTCAGGGGAAGTTCTTCTAGGGCCAGATGTGCGGATAGTAACTCTTCCAACATCTAGCCTTTAACGACCTTATGCTGGAAAAATATGATGTTAAAATACTATAGGATCACTTCCCAGTATTCCAATTATACCATTAACATGGGTAAATTGAGGATATAGTTTAGTGGGTCTACTTGGGACACCAAATGTATCTCATGATGTTGTCGATAGTGTTGCAACTTCTGCACTATAAAAACCACAATGGGGAAACTCTTCTCAATGGTTGAATATCTGTTTTCCATGTTAAGGAGCATGTGAATGAGATAGTATGATATTTTTTTCATTACCTCATTTTTTTGGCCTATATGGTCATTAGGGATCCATTCTATACGGGTTACGTAGAGTACCACAGGATTCCTTGAAACATGTATCATCAGAATCAAATGTCGTAATAGGTGCTACTTGATATCCTTAAAGGAAGATTAGCACTCCTTATCCCACTGGTAAATGGTTCCTTTATTCATGATCCTTGATAAGGTCTTACACATTCTATCTATATTTATGATAAATTAGTATTTGTAAGATAAGTGGCCTTATATGCCCCACAACTATTGAATATTTCTTAAAAGAACAATCTGATTGGTCACCATGTTCTTCTCTAGGTCAATCATGATACCTCTGTATCTTACAAAAAAATGTGAAAATTTTACTTGAGGTAACCCCAACTATGGAGTTTAATGGGTTCATCTTCAAGTTTCAGGGCAGAGGAATATGAACACTTTCTCATAGTCCTCAAGATGTTCTTAACGTTGGTGGTATTTGACTACCAAATAATTCACATGGCATTCCACCAATGTCCCAATAATTGGATTAAATGGGTAATGCATGGCTCATTAATAGGTGGCTTTGGTATTCTTCAATCCAAAGGTAATAACTTGATAGTATAATTTACCATGAGTAACCCTAAAGGAAGTGGAATCCTCATCCTCAGGTCTAACGAGATCTTATTGTACCTAGAGTATTTATTCATGATGGAGATGGCCAAAAACCTAGGTATGGAATAAATTAGTAGATATGTCACTAGAAGGGAAAATTGGACCTTTAGAAAATGGTAGTTGAGATACTAGAAGTTGATATAGACTCTGATAATCCCATTCTTCCTCCTGACTTGGATAACATTGGCTTTCCATCTGGAATGTTGTACTTCCCGGATAAAGTTTTCTTTGATAATATTTCCAACTTTGGCCTCTTCCACAGCACAGTGATAGAGTTACATCATTCTTAGAGGTTTTTTGAATCTGTGATGACTAACTCAGAGGCTGAGGTGATGAATGGTGACCTAGGTGTCCAGCCATAGCATCTCATCATAGCTATAGGAGATTACATCATGATGTTATTTCAAGATGGCCACATACTACTGATACTCCTTCGAATAAATGGATGCACTAATCAATGTTGGACTTAGATCCTCCTCAGTACCATGGTTCTCCTTGGTTAACTCATCAATGGCGGTGGTGACTCCAACTTAAAATTCAGGAAGGGTATCTTCCATATCCTCTTCTTCATTCGAAACAGAAGATCCATATAGAGGATTTAACTCTTCTGAGCTAGTCAACTCAGGGGAAGTACTTATACCTACTCTGGAATATACAAAACCCTCCGTGAGGGCTTCCCATTATATAGAAACTGTGGAAATAGAATCTTTCAATCCAATATGATGTGATTTTCAACTACTGTTCCCACCCTTTATATTGAAGAAATGGTGATGAGTCCAACATTCATCGATTCAGTCTTACTTTTTGGAATGTTTGGGTATTTCATGGATCAGTGTACATGGGGAAAACTTCTCAGTACTTTACTAGAGTAGGGTCCTCTGATACAAACTAGGCATATCTTATCTAGGAATACGAGGTAATCTATGGGCATTCCTTTTTATTGGAGATGTTGAAAACCTTTTTCTTAGATACAACCCACCCCCCCATTTTTGACATTATGGGATCTAACTGATGAATCAAAATAACAAATAATTCATTCATGTCTTCCCATGAACTAACTATAGTGGATGTTATATCATTGGGAGCATTGATGTTCTCAACCACTTTGGCCTAGACCTAATTTCCCTCCCTCTTGTAACAACCAGAATCCAAATAATGATCCTCACATGAATCAAATGGGGATTCATCACCCTATGGTACCCCTACTTGACCATTGAGGGATTATTTTAGGTATAAGTGGTACAAAGTGGATACTTCTCCATGAAAATGAATCCATGGTCTTCTAAATAGTGCATTGTTGGTAGTGTCCTATGATACTACCATGAATATGGTTCTTGATACCAGACCATCGAATTGGGTCTTCAGCAAAATCATTCCACATGGTTTCTACTCACTCTTATCATACCCATTAATCATCGGATTTGAGGGATTCAGATCTTTTTCTATCCGTCCCAACATATGGAGAATTTGGGTCAGGATAAGGTTAATCCTAGAGCCAGTATTCAATAAGTAGTGGTGGATCTCCAATCCATTTATATAGATGGTAATTTATAGTGGTAATATGTTTCATTTAATTATGACTCCATCATCTTCCAAATAAAATGAAATGTTTTCTCATAATTCCTCTCGCTTATCCTCCTATGCATAGTAGGCCTCTATATAATTTTCCTTTTCATTGAACTAGAGGGGGTTTCAAAGCTTCTTCAAGGTACTCATGCATTTATTTTGACAATATAGATCCTCGATGATTGAAATAATTGTGGTTATGATAGAAAGGTTCTTTAACATATCATATGTCTGAGCTGGGGGCTTATTTTTTTATGGGGTTCATTCCTTGGCATAGGGCATAGTGGATACGGTTGGATGAACCGCTTGGGCTTGGAAAGTAATGGAAATATTATGCTTCTAGTTAGCTAGACTGATTTTTAGAACTACCGGCTAACATTTAGAAAACTGATATTTTCCTCTAGATGTATGTGACTGGTTAAAACATGGTTGAGGTTGTGCTACATGGTCAACTAACATAGTCGGTTGTAGAGGAATACCTGATAGAGTGAATCTAAAGGGACGTGTCTACTAAGTTCTGAAAAAAGATTATTTCCTGGTCTTAGTAGCATGAATATCATGGTTGGTAGCATTAGAATGAGTTTTTTCTAACTATTTTTTCCTCTCCCTCTCCTTTAACGACACTGGATAGAGTCACTTTAGGGGTTAATGTGGTATTCCTCACTGTGAGGTATTATGAAGAGATCCACCAATTTGATAGAATTTATGGAGGAAAACTTATTCTCATTATCATAAATGGAATATTATGGGGTTGTTTAAACTATGTATTCATATTCCCACTCAGGGGTATTAAGTCTCCAGGGGTGTGATATGGTTTCAACACCGGAGGGGGACTCCAATTTCCATTGTTCCATAAGAATATTTTCTTCTGTGACTTAGAAGGTTGTGGCACATATTTGGAGGATGTTTTTAGAGGATACATGATTACCACATGATATTTGTTCATACTCAAGAGAGCACATATAATACCATGATCAAGAGAAACTTCCTTGTGATTAAACAATTCATCATACTTCTACATCCAATGGATAGGAACTTACTTCCATTCAACAAATCCTTCATTATCCCTATTGTGGTTAGTGGAGATTGTTTCACCTATATAGGAACGTTTCTAAACTTCATTAGTCTATGATACACTTGTTCATGGAGAAAATTGTTAAAAATAAGGAATTAATTGATGTTGTATCTGAGTATCTTCTGCTACAGGAAGTGGTTAGTGAGCCAAGTAATTCTGGATGCTTGAGGTCTCTTTCACTCTAGAAATTTCAGAATTCCCCTCTCCATGGTGTATGTTAAATATCCTGGGACCTATGAATACATAATGAAATAGGTTCTATTTCTTTTATATTGGAAAGAAACCATGGGATCCTTGCCTTGGTGGGGGATGGAGCCATATTTTCTCATAGAGGTAGTTACGCTTTGTAGGGAAGTGTTGTTAGAGGTTGTTCTAGGGGATTTTTTTCCTGATAAGGATAAACTCAGTGAGACTCATCTAAAAGAGGGGTTGGTAGGTATATCAGATCAGGAACCTCTTTGTGCATGATGTTACCATTCTTTTCTTTCACATGTCTTATCGGGGGATCTGGAATGGGAAAAGGGTGTGAATGTTGTCTAGTATGTTGCAAGGATTCTTCTAGATGATGATCCATTTTAGATAATTTCTAGAATGTACATGTGTTATTAATGAAGATTAGGGTAAGGAACATCTCATTACTAACATTTTACACACACATTTTGATCATTTTTTTCTAATACAATGGCATGTCGAGTGAGTATGTGAATCCCTTCCATTAGGAAACAAAGTTGGTGATTATCTCGTTAGGTATCTTCTTATATTTGGAAAGGTAATAAATTATCATCTTCCTTATGGTAGAGGTGAAATGATATAGGAACTATTTTTAGATATCCTCCTAACCAAAAATGGACCATGTGGGTAGTTGGTTATACCAAAGAAACATAGGGACTTCCAGAGTCTAGAAAAATCATCGGAGCTTGGTATCATCCTACTGTTCTAGAGTTCCCAATATTAGGCTGAAATTTTTGTAAAAGTCATCTAGATGTTGGAGTGGGTCACCCATCCCATTAAATGGTTTGAATCTAGGATTTCCAAACTTTATAGGTTCTCGGACATTGCCCACCCATGTTGGGTATAGCTTTCTGTCAGGTGTGATTTCCACCTGTCGTGTTTCCAATGCCACAAGATGAGAAATGAGAGTGGATATCATGTCATATTGGTGAGGGTATTTTTTCACCAAGGAATTTATAGGATCATAGAATTAAGGATCATCATGACCAAGATCCCAATGTAGATAATCACACTACTCAAGTGCGGTGGGTAACTCATATCTTTTTCACATGACAAATCCCTCACCTTCTACCCTGACTGGATCTATGGGGACACTATATTCAAACTAGGGTGTATAAACATGGAAGACTAGGTAAACCCCTAGAGGAGATATGGGTCCCTTAGATAATTTCTAGGTTTCTATTTCCACTCAGTAGTGATATTAGTGTTAAGCCTTTTGTATTCCTTTAGATTCTTAAGTAAGGCGATTACCATGGGTTCTAACTCTGCTCTAAATTCACCCTCGGATTGGTAGAAAGGATCAACATGTCTATTTTATTTGTCAATGTACTGATTTATAGGTAGATACGTCTCATTTGGGGGACTCTTAAGGACCATTATCTATCTCTAATAATTAGTTAGGACACCAGACTAGGCATCTTTCTATAATTGTGCCGCCTCTTAAGGATGATCTTACCTATCATGCCCTACATCAGAAACTTTGTACCTCTAATACTCTATATGTTTTATGATGAATATATTTTCCATGTTGGTAGTCATAGGGGAATCTTAACCATCGGTGGATAGGCTATATGTTAGTCATGTTGTTGGCGTAGTATGGGGATATTATGGAGGACGGTATAAAACCCCCAACCTCTGATCTATACATGTGGGGACGCCTCTTCCAAACTGATGGAGAATTTTTATTCTCTTAAAACTAGTTAATAAAAGAGTCTGGAATTATGAATATGACTTAGTGTATTGATCTATTGGGAGTAGTATGATCTCAACCTTTCTACATTACATGTTGATGGAATTGAAGTTCTCTTGGATCCTTGGGTAGGTTTGATGTCTATCATAAAGGTGGTGAAACATCACCCAGATAATATGATAGAAACACATTGTTTGGTCCTTATTAATGACTCTAGGATGACAAAGTATGGATCTATAGGCGTCTAGAACATAACTGGAAGCTGGTGGGTATCTAGACCCATCCAGAGGACTTCATGCTCAGAGAAAGGGTCTTTCTCTTAATCTCCACAAGCCCCAAGTGGTACAGGCTGATATATGGGTGTAAATACTAAAATAGACCCACTTTATGACTTCTCTACTGGGAGAGGGGGCTCTGTAACGCCCCGACCCCAGTTACCCAGAGTCGGTGCATTATTACATAACATTGGCATGATCACAAGAAAGATCAAATCTCGAAAGACCGATTGGTTTAGTAGCCTTGGAAACACTAGATATATTCATAAGTTTTACATTACATCATAAAATGAAAAACTACTACAACAACATAATGTTTCCACAGTCCACACTATAATCCCCTCATAATATCCCTGAAGGTCATTCATAACTTACTTCTTCACATCCTGGGAAAAATAAAACATAGAAAAGGGGTGAGCTCAAATTCCCAGTAAGGATAACAATATAGCGGAACATTCAAAAATAAGCATAAACATTTAAGGCAATGAATTACTAAAACAAAAGCCTTTTAAACTTGAACTTCAACATAGTATGGAAAAAGAAAAATGAAATAATTCCATTTACTTATTCACATGGATATTCTACTAATCGAATAATCACAAGCAAAAATCAATAACCACTTTTATAATGTTGGAATGCATAATTCTAAATTTTAATTTCTTTTCAAGGCCTCGTCCCAAGACCTTGGGGCTAACTGTAACCGGAACCCAACCTGGAGTGCCTCTAATAACCAGACACCAACCCGGAGTGCCTCTAATAACCGGACACCAACCCGGAGTGCCTCTAATAACTGGACACCAACCCAGAGTGCCTCTAATAACCGGAGACCAAACCGGAGGGCTTACTTTTACCAGTCCCTAACCTGGAGGGCTTACTTTTACCAGTCCCCAACCTGGATGGCTTACTTTTACCAGTTCCCAACCTGGAACATACTTGTCCAACACATTCATATGAAGTAAAGGTTGAAATATAACATAAACATTCTTATTGGAACTAGAATACGAAATGTCAATACTTTACTCATAAACCATGAATGATATATAAATGACACATCTACAGTCAAACATATCACAAAACTTCATTACAATATGGAAGTTTTAAATCATAATAAATCAACTTTAAATAATCTTAAAATCCATCAAAGGATGTTGACATAGATGAAAATGTTTTTTTTTAAATTATTGAGAGAAATATCCCTTTTTCATGAAAACATTTTAATGTTACACAATTTAGAAAGTAAGGCATTTAAATACATTTTTTAATCAAAGTGTCCCATACCACTTTGAAACTTTTGAATGGAATTAACACTTTTAAAACATTCATTTTCATATAAATAAATCCTTACAAACCATTTTGAAAACGTGGACATAAATGAGGATGATTTAGAAGAATAAATATTTAAAACATTTAAAATGATGTTTTAGTAAAAGTTCCCTTAGAAATAATCCCTTTGAAAACTCTTTTATGAATATGGACATGGATAGTAAATATGTCCCTGTAGATACTTACGTAAAGACAATCTCGGATATTAAAGAGATTGTGAAGTAAACCCTTATCAATTTGGTAACTTATGAAACATACAACCCATGAAAGAGGTATCATACAATGAAAATGTAAATACACATAAGTTAAAGTGTATTACACAAAGAATACAATTATGGGAAGTACATACACCACACAAAAGATAATAGTGGAAATATGGCATGAATCTCACGGAAATAAAGAGTGAGATGAAAACCCCTTACCACGTTAATCAACTGAGTCGTATGGCCAAAAGTTAATAACCACCAAATGATATACAGAATAACATGAATATAAAGAGAATCATGATAATATATATCAAATGGCAGTACACAATACACCACTTTCAATAATTTAGTGGCGAACAATGGAAATCTCACGGAATTGAATGTGAGATAATAAAATCCCTTACCTTGTACTTTTCCTTGGTTGGGGTAGGTTAACCTCCTGTATAATGGTGAAATAATTGTTATTAAATTATACAATAATCATATACAATAATATGATATCATATATGATCTTTTAATATTGATTTGATAATAATATCTTAGTATTATCGTTGTTTCGGGTGTTAACTTACTTGTTTTGTTTTATATGTTTTGTTACGTAAGACATGTTTGTAAAGGATAGGTTTTATATTATTCATATCCAGAATGATATCAAGTCCTTAAACATCATTTTTTAAATCATCAAATGATAATTATACTTGAATGGATACGATGGAGAATGAATCTCATCGCGTTCGTGGAGACGGTAGTCCGTACGTACGCACGAGCGACAATATCATTATTTTGATATTAAAATAATATATAATGGATGGTATATAATATATACAGAATCCTTAACATGTTATATTTATTATTTACATGAGTTACACATCATTTTTATACCCATCCAAATAATATTATATTGAATAACAATGACACCACGACGTGGAGACGGTAAGCCGTACGTACGCACGTATGGTGACATGTTATTAAAAGGGTGGATAGAATACTGAATATGGTTATACCATATTTATAATAACATCCCCGTACATGTGAGATACTGGATTTATTATTTTAGAATGGTAAGAACAAAGAAAGAAGAAGTGGAAGAAGAAATGAACTTAGAAAAGGGTGGTGAAATCATTACCTCTTCTTCGGGTTCTTCCTTTTGATTTGATCAAAAGGTCTCCTTAGGTTGGCTTTCTGATCAAACTAAAGCCCCTAGGTTGTAGTGAGGGAAGTTGGGAGAGTATTTGGGTAGAGTTTGGCCGAACCAAAAGGCTTTTAAGGTGTGAAGAAATGAGAAGGAGGTGTGCCCATTTATAAGAGGGGTGAGGGGCACCTTTGGAAAAGCTAGAAATATTAGTTTATAATAAATTCATATTCGGTTTCTAATGGATCAAAAGTTGACTATTCAAAGGTTAAGGTGGGGATGGGTCGAAAACAACTCAACCAATAGAATTTAGACAGGTTTGGGTACTTATATTAACCTTATCTTTAAGTATTAACTCTAAGTTAATTAGTTTCACTTTTACAATGTCTCTTTGTATTTTTATATAATATGATTAATAAACTTACTATATACATCCAAGCGACCCCCAAGTGGTCCATTAATGATCAACCTATCATGATATAAGTCTCTTGGCCGAACCTTAGATTTTTAGGAATTTAATATCAATTAATAATATAATATTTGTTTTAGGAACTCTTTTATGTCAATTTTGACACTATTCAATAGTTGATTTTTGTGAAACTCATAATAGAATGATTACTTCGAAAAAAGTCAATTAAATCAATCCTAATATATCATATTATCCTAGAAAATTATTTTAATTCATTAAAAGTTTCATATTATATTTATTTGGGTATTTATAATATCAATTATTTTAATTTTTCACTATTATAGTAATTATTGCATCATCATTGTGTCATAAATAAAATAAATTATTTAATGTCTAAAAATTATAAATAAAATATCATTATGTAGGAAATCTTTTTATCTTTCTAATTAATATTTATAATCTAAAATCCAACATATATAACCCTATGTAACAATTGTTTTTCTAAAAGATATATGCTTGTGTCATTTTTGTATTCATTTTAACTTAATTAAAATAAAGTGTCATTATCACTTACAAGTGGATCCATGGGGTCCCAAAATAGACCCAAAGATGCCCATGGTCGACCATGTATCAACCAATAGGGTTAAGACACGTTTTAGGGTAATTTAGTATTATTATAATATTATTTCTTTAACCCTTATTTACCGGATTTACCCTTAACCATGGTAAATAAAATATTTACTGCAGTAATTATTCAAAATGTCTAAAAATAAAAGTTACCTATTTACACAATTTGAAAATCATGATTCCAAATATGGAATCCATTTTCCTAAATTCAAAACACAGAAGTGGCAGAAATTAATTTAAAATTAATTCCCGCTGTCAAAACAAAAAGCGTGTTTTTAAGAGATAATAACTATCAAAAGATTGACACTTGTTTATGTTCGGTTTAATTGTAAAATTATGTCCAATGACAAAAATTATATTAAATGGTAAAAATATATTCTAAATATACTTTAAAACCACTCAAATTCATAATTTATCAATATTAATTATTTTTATTAAAAAAGTTGTTTTTAATTAAAATTTAGTAATTTTCACTATTCATCAAAATATAAAAGTTATCCGAAAAGTACCAAAATTTCACCCTAGGATAATTTCTATATTCCGAATCCAAAAATGAAGTCCATTTTGAAATATAAAATATATATGATTTCAAAAAGTAGGTATTACTATTCATAACGGCTAGTTTGATTGGTTGTGGTGTGTGTTAAAACTCAAGGTTGCGTACAACACACGCTACTGTATTATTCAAAGAAAGTGTACCGTGGAAGCTTGGGATGTTTCATTTTAAATTTTTGATGTCCCCATTTAGTCAAAAAGTTTAAAATATTGTATTTAGAAAGGGTTCACTATTAAAAGTTGATAAAAGTGCAATACTGAAAATGAATTTGTTCTTGCATTATATCTAAGAAACTCATAATATGGATTCTAAAATTATAAGGATTATATAAAGTTTAAAATTTAGATAATACTATTCATAACCTCTTTTGAATGGCTTTTTTTTTGTAAGTCATGGTTTGATTGAACTCAGTGTTGCGTGTAGTGCAATTTATTGAATTATTTTGAAGAAATAACACACTATGAAATCTTGGGGTGTTACATTCTCCCCTCCTTCAATAAATTGCGTCCTCGCAATTTGAAATTGTTCTTCGAAAATAAAAGGTTGAAAATAGAAAATATATTTGTGGGAAAACCCACATCGGAAATTGGGTTACTAAAATTTAGTCTTAATATGAGGAAAAGAGAAATTAAAGGGTCACCACCAAATTATGATCTCGATTAGGAGAACATTGGGGGAATTTAGAGACATATAATTGGAGGAAAAACGTAAATATTTATAGGTAGTGATTGAGGTCATCAATCATAAACAAGTATAAAATTGAGGTCCTTAAATTCATCAATCTATGATGATTTGAAATACCATCGGTTCAACAAAACATAGGGTATTAGGATAACACATTTTTGACGTTTCAAAATATCTTAGTTGAAATCCCACATCGAAAAATGAATTAATGAGGCCTCTATTTAAAATAAAGAGTCAAAAGTATGAAGATTACCGAAAATAACACATACTAGGGTTCCATGTAGGAAAATATGGATATGGAAGAAAAATCTAACCATCAATTATCTGATGGAGAGTGGTAGAGAACATGGCTATGAAAAGGCCAACAATCCCAAAGCCATAAATTAGTGGTGATTTAAGGTACCATCTAGGAAAACATTTTTGTTATAAGTTGCTTTTCTTAATATTGAGGAGTTTATTTATGAGATTGGATAAGATCATAAGGAGATATACTTACTTTATAATTAGAGTTTTATCCATTAATAAATTTCTACCACAAACTCATCTTTCACTCTAAAAGATAATAGAATGTAAAAAAAAATTCTATTTACACTATTCGTATAGGGTTCCAAAATAAACGAATTTATAATTCATCTACATGATCTTTTAATAAAAACTACATTATTTAATCCAGGATATCTCATGGTCCAGTGGTAGGTGATACACCCTTGTCGCCCTTCGGTTGCGGGTTCAAGTCTCGCAGCCTTGCCGGACGCAACGGGTTGCCGCCCGACCTCCGGGTTGTCCTTTTATGGCAATCCAAAATAATCAAAACTAGAACTATCAAAAATAATTCTGTCCAAAATCACAGTCCAACATTTATAAGGAAGGTAAACATAATGTAGATCCTTTTTACCCCGTAATAGCATATGAATACCTTCATCATGTATTCTTTTAATACACTGAAACATCCTGAATTACCATATTCCTTATTGATTACATTCATTCTCCCTTATTCCATATAGAATGCTGGATATACTTCATCAATCCAAAAATGTTTTAAACCCCAACAATGATGGAATATACAAATCATTAATCAATTCCAAGGTAGTCAAGAATATCCAATATAATTTTTCCAAAATAATCATGTATTATTCGAAAATCACTACCTCGGTATCAGAACTATATTATGGTTTATCATTCTCTCAACCATATATTTTCCAAAAATTTATCCTGCTATTGAGTCACTTTTATTTGTTCCACACAATCTCAAGTCCTTAATGAAATAGTACTGCAATACAATCCTTATATACTCCATAATTATTATAACAAGTACATTGTTGATACAACACTCAATTGACATAATCAACATAAGAACTCTAATCATTCCTCTTCATCTGTGGTAGTATCATAACTTGATTATTATCCAATAGAATCATTTGCGGCATAGTTTGATGACTGGGACATAGGTTCGCGTAGTGTCCAAACTCCTTGCAAATGAAGCATTGTACATTTAAAACCATTTTCTTACCCTTGCAGTCACGTACTCTGTGCCCTTTTCCTCCACACTTATAACAAACTCCCATTCCTTTCAGGAAAGTTCCAGGGTGTTTCTTTCCACAGTTACCACATATGGGAAAATTCTTCTTTTCCCTCTTCCCTTTATCCATCTTTCTCTCTTCCATCCTTTTCTTCTCTTGCTTCCCTTCAAAGCCATAGGACTCAGTAAACTCTTTACTTATCTTATCAACACATGATATTATTTCTTCATATGATGATAATACATGGGAGACTATTTCTCTTATAAATTCTAGCTTAAGACCATGAAAGATATGATCCTTCCTTCTCTTTGGATCATGTGCATTTCTGGAGTTCTCATTCCTTCTACTGGGCGCCATTTCTAAACAATGGCATACACTAGATCAGTTTATGAATCAAAATACATAATCCCATACTTATAAAACACTTAACATAAATTGAACTATTTATGGATATAATCCATAATCATAAAAATGTTTTCTTTGAGGAAGTATATACTCAAAAACCCTTCATAATTATTTGTAAAGAAAATGAGAGTTATCCTAAGCATATCCCCCGGGAGTGTCGTAACCAAGAGTGCAGCAAGGCCCGTTTTCGTGCACCAGTTCCCGTTCGAGTCTAGCTCAAAGCGGTGTTTTCGGGTATTACCCCTAGGTACATCTGTGCCAGAGCCGCCTCTACCTGCTCGTATCCAGACAGGGATGTATTGCTCGGAAAACTCACAAAATCTCTACAATACCAAAATTCTAGGAAGTTCTTCTATACTAATCCTCAAAGTTCATCTTAGGTCTACGTGCTCTAATCAGAGTTTATCTAAATCTAGCTTCCAAGGTTTGTACTAAACTTCCTCTGATACCAACTATAACGCCCCGACCCCAGTTACCCAGAGTCGGTGCATTATTACATAACATTGGAATGATCACAAGAAAGATAAAATCTCGAAAGACCGATTGGTTTAGTAGCCTTGGAAACACTAGATATATTCATAAGTTTTACATTACATCATAAAATGAAAAACTACTACAACAACATAATGTTTCCATAGTCCACACTATAATCCCCTCATAATATCCCTGAAGGTCATTCATAACTTACATCTTCACATCCTGGGAAAAATAAAACATAGAAAAGGGGTGAGCTCAATTGCCCAGTAAGGATAACAATATAGCGGAACATTCAAAAATAAGTATAAACATTTAAGGCAATGAATTACTAAAACAAAAGCCTTTTAAACTTGAACTTCAACATAGTATGGAAAAAGTAAAATGAAATAATGCCATTTACTTATTCACATGGATATTCTACTAATCGAATAATCACATGCAAAAATCAATAACCACTTTCATAATGTTGGAATGCATAATTCTAAACTTTAATTTATTTTCAAGGCCTCGTCCCAAGACCTTGGGGATAACTGTAACCGGAACCCAACCCGGAGTGCCTCTAATAACCGGACACCAACCCGGAGTGCCTCTAATAACCGGACACCAACCCGGAGTGCCTCTAATAACCGGACACCAACCCGGAGTGCCTCTAATAACCAGACACCAACCCGGAGTGCCTCTAATAACCGGAGACCAAACCGGAGGGCTTACTTTTACCAGTACCTAACCTAGAGGGCTTACTTTTACCAGTCCCCGACCTGGAGGGATTACTTTTACCAGTCCCCAACCTGGAACATACTTGTCCAACACATTCATATGAAGTAAAGGTTGAAATATAACATAAACATTCTTATTGGAACTAGAATACGAAATGTCAATACTTTACTCATAAACCATGAATGCTATATAAATGACACATCTACAGTCAAACATATCACAAAACTTCATTACAATATGGAAGTTTTAAATCATAATAAATCAACTTCAAATAATCTTAAAATCCATCAAAGGATGTTGACATAGATGAAAATGTTTTTTTTAATTATTGAGAGAAATATCCCTTTTTCATGAAAACATTTTAATGTTACACAATTTAGAAAGTAAGGCATTTAAATACATTTTTGAATCAAAGTGTCCCATACCACTTTGAAACTTTTGAATGGAATTAACACTTTTAAAACATTCATTTTCATATAAATAAATCCTTACAAACCATTTTGAAAACGTGGACATAAATGAGGATGATTTAGAAGAATAAATATTTAAAACATTTAAAATGATGTTTTAGTAAAAGTTAACTTAGAAATAATCCCTTTGAAAACTCTTTTATGAATATGGACATGGATAGTAAATATGTCCCTGTAGATACTTACGTAAAGACAACCTCGGATATTAAAGAGATTGTGAAGTAAACCATTATCAATTTGGTAACTTATGAAACATACAACCCATGAAAGAGGTATCATACAATGAAAATGTAAATACACATAAGGTAAAGTGTATTACACAAACAATACAATTATGGGCAGTACATACACCACACAAAAGATACTAGTGGAAATATGGCATGAATCTCACGGAAATAAAGAGTGAGATGAAAACCCCTTACCACGTTAATCAACTGAGTCGTATGGCCAAAAGTTAATAACCACCAAATGATATACAGAATAACATGAATATAAATAGAATCATGATAATGTATATCAAATGGAAGTACACAATACACCACTTTCAATAATTTAGTGGCGAACAATGGAAATCTCACGGAATTGAATGTGAGATAAGAAAATCCATTACCTTGTACTTTTTCTTGGTTGGGGTAGGTTAACCTCCTGTATAATGGTGAAATAATTGTTATTAAATTATACAATAATCATATACATTAATATGATATCATATATGATCTTTTAATATTGATTTGATAATAATATCTTAGTATTATCGTTGTTTCGGGTGTTAACTTACTTGTTTTCTTTTATATGTTTTGTTACGTAAGACATGTTTGTAAAAGATAGGTTTTATATTATTCATATCCAGAATGATATCAAGTCCTTAAACATCATTTTTTAAATCATCAAATGATAATTATACTTGAATGGATACGATGGAGAATGAATCTCATCGCGTGCGTGGAGACGGTAGTCCGTACGTACGCACGAGCGACAATATCATTCTTTTAATATTAAAATAATATATAATGGATGGTATATCATATATACAGAATCCTTAACATGTTATATTTATTATTTACATGAGTTACACATCATTTTTAGACCCATCCAAATAATATTATATTGAATAACAATTACACCACGACGTGGAGACGGTAAGCCGTACGTACGCACGTATGGTGACATGTTATTCAAAGGGTGGATAGAATACTGAATATGGTTGTACCATATTTATAATAACATCACAGTATATGTGAGATACTGGAGTTATTATTTTAGAATGGTAAGAACAAAGAAAGAAGAAGTGGAAGAAGAAATGAACTTAGAAAAGGGTGGTGAAATCATTACCTCTTCTTCGGGTTCTTCTTTTTGATTTGATCAAAATGTCTCCGTAGGTTGGCTTTCTGATCAAACTAATGCCCCTAGGTTATAGTGAGGGAAGTTGGGAGAGTATTTAGGCAGAGTTTGGCCGAACCAAAAGGCTTTTAAGTGTGAAGAAATGAGAAGGAGGAGTGCCCTTTTATAAGAGGGGTGAGGGGCACCTTTGGAAAATCTAGAAATATTAGTTTATAATAAATTCATATTCGGTTTCTAATGGCTCCAAAGTTGACTATTCAAAGGTTAAGGTGGGGATGGGTCGAAAACAACTCAACCAATAGAATTTAGACAGGTTTGGGTACTTATATTAACCTTATCTTTAAGTATTAACTCTAAGTTAATTAGTTTCACTTTTACAATGTCTCTTTGTATTTTTATATAATATGATTAATAAACTTACTATATACATCCAAGAGACCCCCAAGTGGTCCATTAATGATGAACCTATCATGATATAAGTCTCTTGGACGAACCTTAGATTTTTAGGAATTTAATATCAATTAATAATATAATATTTGTTTTAAGAACTCTTTTATGTCAATTTTGACACTATTCAATAGTTGATTTTTGTGAAACTCATAACAGATTTATTACTTCTAACAAAGTCAATTAAATCAATCCTAATATATCATATTATCCTAGAAAATTAGTTTAATTCATTAAAAGTTTCATATTATATTTATTTGGGTATTTATAATATCAGTTATTTTAATTTTTCACTATTATAGCAATTACTGCATCATCATTGTGTCATAAATAAAATAAATTATTTAATGTCTAAAAATTATAAATAAAATATCATTATGTAGGAAATCTTTTTATATTTCTAATTAATATTTGTAATCTAAAATCCAACATATATAACCCTATGTAACAATTGTTTTTCTAAAAGATATATGCTTGTGTCATTTTTGTATTCATTTTAACTTAATTAAAATAAAGTGTCATTATCACTTACAAGTGGATCCATGGGGTCCCAAAATAGACCCAAGGATGCCCATGGTCGACCATGTATCAACCAATAGGGTTTAGACACGTTTTAGGGTAATTTAGTATTATTATAATATTATTTGTTTAACCCTTATTTACCGGACTTACCCTTAACCATGGTAAATAAAATATTTACCGCAGTAATTATTCAAAATGTCTAAAAATAAAATTTACCTATTTACAAAATTTAAACATCCTGATTCCAAATATGGAATCCATTTTCCTAAATTCAAAACACAGAAGTGGCAGAAATTAATTTAAAATTAATTCCCGCTGTCAAAACAAAAAGCGTGTTTTTAAGAGATAATAACTATCAAAAGATTGACACTTGTTTATGTTCGGTTTAATTGTAAAATTATGTCCAATGACAAAAATTATATTAAATCGTAAAAATATATTCTAAATATACTTTAAAACCACTCAAATTCATAATTTATCAATATTAATTATTTTGATTAAAAAAGTTGTTTTTAATTAAAATTTAGTAATTTTCACTATTCATCAAAATATAAAAGTTATCCGAAAAGTACCAAAATTTCACCCTAGGCTAATTTCAATATTCCAAATCCAAAAATGAAGTCCATTTTGAAATATAAAATATATATGATTTCAAAAAGTAGGTATTACTATTCATAACGGCTAGTTTGATTGGTTGTGGTGTGTGTTAAAACTCAAGGTTGCGTACAACACACGCTACTGTATTATTCAAAGAAAGTGTACCGTGGAAGATTGGGATGTTTCATTTTAAATTTTTTATGTCCCCATTTAGTCAAAAAGTTTAAAATTTTGTATTTAAAAAGGGTTCACTATTAAAAGTTGATAAAAGTGCAATACTGAAAATGAATTTGTTCTTGCATTATATCTAAGAAACTCATAATATGGATTCTAAAATTATAAGGATTATATAAAGTTTAAAATTTAGATAATACTATTCATAACCTCTTTTGAATGTCTTTTTTTTTGTAAGTCATGGTGTGATTGAACTCGGTGTTGCGTGTAGTGAAAGTTATTGAATTATTTTGAAGAAATAACACACTATGAAATCTTGGGGTGTTACAGGCTCCACATAGGTTAAGTAGCTAATAAATTCTGGAACATCACTTTGAGGTCAAGTAAGCATCAAGATCATGTCCAGGTAAGACGGGGTGTTCATTGTCATATCATTTGCATGAGAGGTAGTGTCCATTTGTGGTTCAGTAGAGTGATCACCATCTAAATGCATCAACCCAGACCCTGACATATCCCTTAAATTTGGTATGGAGATAGAGAGGTGGTAAACTGGAGGTGTTGGATATGATTTCACTATGAATTCCTAGAAGGTTTCTAGAATTTCCTCCACTAGAATTTATCTACAGAGGGATCTAGGGATCTTGTGGACCTTGGATTCCAGAATATAAATCCTAAATTTTTATAATTCTTCCCTAGACTCTAGAAATCGGGTATAATTTTCCCTCGTTGATCCATCCATTGCATCAAAATCTACAATTTAAATGATGAGATGATGCTTCCAATTGTTCCACCTCCGATGGTGGGTTTTTTCTCCCTACCCTAGGATGTTTTTTCATGGTAGGGTATTTCCTCAACATGGAGAGGATCTCCATGCTAATTATTAGTAGTTTGGGGAGAAACTCTACTTTGGTTGATAGTTCTATGGGGAGGACCTCTATATTTTATGTTTATGAAGTAGGGAGGACCTAGAATTTGATTAATGGGAACACGATGAGGACCTCCATGCTAGTTGAAAGGATCATGAGGATGACCTCCATTATAAATACCCTAACCCCAGTATCTTAGAGTTGATAGTTTATTTATTACATTGGAATAATATATAAGGAATTATATACCAAAGGACCAAACAGTTTATTAGTTCTAAAGAACTAAATACATAATTGAACCTTACATTAAAATTGAATATATAAAATTTGACATATATAATACTTTTAGGACACCATTATTCTCTCATTTTAAGCCTTCATATCAATTATAATAAACTTCTTGGCATCCTAGGGAAAAATAATAAACATGTAAAAGGGGGGAGATAAGATATTCAATAAGGGTTAAGTATATTGGAAGCTATATTAAATAATAATAATAAATTTTAGAAACGTAGATAACTGAAACGCATGTTATTTAATAAATAAATTTATCATAATATGTATGGAATAAAATATGTTCAAATAATTCCATATGAATAATCACATAAGTTAGAAAACCTAACCATGTATATTTTACTAATCAAATAATAATGTGGAAATAAATAAATAATATCATAATGAGGGAATACATAATTTCAGACATCATAGACACATCATCAAGTCTTTTACCAAGACATTATACATAAATGGGTAAGCCATGATCCAATACCCAAACTAGTTTATCTCATGAGACCTATGAATGCATCGATGGTCTATAGAGGTCCCCTCCCATCACTTAATAATCAAATTAATTCCATAAATGAAATGGGTGAAACATAATCAACATATATATTTTTATTAAAACTAGCATTCAAAATGTAAATAACATTCCCCAATCAGTTAACATAATCACAAACCATCATGAGTAATATGGTGAATGGTATATAAATATTATATTTTCAGTCAAACTAATCATAGAACATTTAATATAATATGATAGATGATATCATAGTATATTAACTTCAAATAATCATAATATTTAATAAAGGATGTTGATAGAGTTGAAAATAGTTTATTAAGATCATGGAAAATTTATTGTGGAAACTACGCTTTTCACTTTGAAAATCATTTATTTTTTAAAACATTTTGAATTTATAAAATAAAAAAAATATTCTTTTAAAATAACCATGTAAACTTGTAAAGTATTATTTAAATAATTAAGGCATCATAACAGTGGTAAAATCCACTCACAACATATAATTTAAAAAAACTACTTTTGTATTTTTGTTGGAAAAGTCTCATAATACCTTATTTAGAAAATAAAAAAATATACCTTTCAACCAATTTTTAAAAAATTAAAAAATGAGTAATAAAATAAAAAAAATCATAGGATAATGGTAAAAAAATGGTAACAATTCTCTAAAACATGGCCATGGATGATAAATATAGTTTTAAGGAATATTTTAAAAAGATACTTTTTTAAATGAAATTCTATGAAAAGGATCATATCATTGAAGTGAGAATTAATAAAATTATTTGATTATTTTTATAGGCTATAAATACACATAAAAATTTAGAAATTCAACATATGAAAATAAAAATTCATTTCACACATAATCTTAGCATAATCAATAATGTATAAGTTTAACCCAACGAATGGAAATTGAGTTAAAAATCCATTACCTGAAATTTCACTTTAGTGTTGCGTACTCTAGAATCCTATATAATGGTTTAAAGATTTTTATTAAATTATTAATAAACTATATTCATATTTATAATAACTTATATGATACTTTAATAACATGTTCTCACCCATTTATTTATAATATTTCATTATTTTTATTGTTCTGGGTGTGTTCATTTCATGGTTTCATGGTCTGTTCACTTGTGTAAAATTATGGACGTTTTTGTCAAATGGAAATAAAACTCCATATGTGAAATAAAATGGAATTAATTCATATCCATAATTTTATATTATTCCATATATCAATTTTCTTTCTTACATGAGGTTGACTCATTTGATAAAAGTTAATTATAAATATTTAGTTTATTTTGGCAATTTTCTCTACCATCACAGACTAGTTCTATTTTATTAAATATAATGTATATATATTACTTTAAGAACATAAAATTGGTCATAATATAAATATTAAAATATTATTTAGACATAATAATAATTTTATGACCATCCTTGAAGGATGTAATGGAAAACAATCAAAATCATTATCCATGGAGATGATTAGCGGCCATAATTTGGACAATGGTTTCATTTCATTGAATAAAATGAAATGAGAAAATGTTTGTATAGAAAATATTACATTATTAGTATAAAACTATAGTATATACATTATAATAGATTCATTATTATTTTATGGGTTAAGGAGTTGAGGAGAATGTATAATAAAAAAATTAAGAGAGGTATTTTAAGAAAGTTATCTCTTGAATATCACCTCCTTTAAGAACCCCTTGAGGAACATGGAATTTGTCTTTTGTTTAGAAAATCTGCACTTGGACTTTGGGAGATTATGTAAGAATTCTTTTGGTAGATATTTGAAGATATTAAAGGTTTTTTATGATAAATTGGGTGTTGAGGGTTGGTATTTATACTTAAGGAGATGTGTTTTTAAGTGATTAAATAATGATTATTTAATATTTAAATCCAACAACATTTGGATGACATTAATTCTAATATATTTTGTTGATAAATAATGTTCTAAAATATTTTTAAGGTATATAAACACATCAACCACAAATATATAGTTTTATTTTTTAGTTATTTTAAACTTTTTCCTTTAAACTTTGACCCGCTGCATTATTTTATATATACTACTCTAAATCATTTTTTTATCATGCTTGCTTTTTTATACCTAAAAATAAAAATGAAATTGTAACCTAATTTTTCCTCCTGATCCAAAATAGGGGATTAATTTTACTTGATTAAATTTATAAAATTGATAAAAATCAATTCTAAATATGTTACATGCAGACCTCATAAAACAGTATTTTAATGTTAAAATGAAATTTTCCAAAGTTTCTCAACACATGTTTCTAAATGTAACACCTTATGTATTAAGTAATTAATTAAATATATTTGTATAAACAATAAGGTTTCATAAATTTTAAATCATGATCAAATAATAATTTTTTCATAAGAGTTGTGGTGTTTCATAAAAACAATATTTTTACATTTTAACCCAAAAATCAACTTTTTAATTTTTTTTGAAGAAGATGTTGCCTTGGCCAGAAAACCAACGCACACATATTATAAAAGAAAGAGATAACACGAGTATAAAATACATTAACATATTACAATCATTATTATGAAGGAGAATTAAGTCAGTAAGAAGATCATCAAGCCAGGTAATATCCTGATTGACTCTTTTGTTTGCAAGGACATCATCAACCATGTTAGCTTCACAATATATATGAGTGATGATGTAGTTAATGTCGAGAATAGAGCAGATGCAGTCCATCTAACTAGTGGTGATCAGCCACGTAAGATGTATCACACCATTCCATACTAATTGCACAATGGTGGTCGAGTCTCTCTCAATCCAAAGGTTGCTCCAACCATGTTACTTGGCAAAGTAAACGGTATGTATCATACTCATCATTCCATCCTCTAGTGAAGAATCAATTCCATAGCTACCATAAGAGCATATGAGGATCTAAACAAGATGGTTCTTGAAGATGGAACCATAACCCGCAGGGCCCGGATTATCTTTACAGGCACCATCCACATTAACCTTAACCCACCCAGGGAGAAGAGTGTTCCATAAAACTTCAAAAGTGATACAGGGTTAGTAGAAGTTTCCATCAATATGAAGTCGTCACAGAATTCAAAATTCATGCACAGTGTTATTGCATCAAATTTTTTAGTAAATACCAAAAAATTACCCTATGATAATCTTGATGTGATGAGTCCAAAAATGAATTTCATTTTGAAAAATACATTTCCTAAACGTGTCAAAAAATAATGACATTTATTTTCTTAAATATATCAATAAAAAACACTTTTTTAGGAAAACATTTATCTTAAGAATAAAATGACTTTACTAAAAATTATTTTCTCATTTCCTAAGAATAATTAATTTTTAATTGAATTTGAACTTCAATTTTAATTCATAATATAGTTAATCTTATTCACACCACTAATTTAACAGATATTTTATAATGGTCATGTTAAAATAATGATATTTTGGAGTTCGTTAAATCTTGGTTTTTTATGCAAAATAATCTATCAAATATAGTATTCTTTTAAAATATAAATGTTTCACATTCTCCCCTAATTTAACAAATTTCTACCACATAATTTAAAATTTCACTTTGAAAAAAAGGTTGATATTTTAAAATTCCATTATGGGAAACCCGCATAGTAATAAGGGTTAATAAAATAATCCTCATAAAAATATGGAAAGGAAAATGTGGAGTTGTAACATCTCAAACTTGGTGCCACACACCAGTACCCCAAGTTGGTTAGTTACATGACCTCAAGTGTTCCTCCTCGTATGCTTCAGGTTTCCAACAACCAACAAGGGTCTAATATAAAACATGGGGTAGACTATACCCTCTTTATCAATGTAATACAAAATCTTAAATAGAACAAGAATAACCAAATGATATAACCGATAACCAAATAAACTAGTATCACATGATGAATAAAACAAGAACACAATACCCAAACCAAAACAGTATATATGTCATGCCACGTACCAATCAAGTGTCAAATGAAAAAAAAAATAAAGACACACTAATAGTCCAAAGAGGGTCCTGACACCATGTCTAGTTCTCTCATCCATGATCTATCCTGACTCATCCCACTAACATAGGGATCTTTCCCTTATCATGTCCTACATATATCTAATTACCGATCAAGCAGCCCATGTAGGTTGTGAGTACAACCTAATAGGCCACCACTAACAACATCTAAAACAATATTCATTCAATAATATTGTATGAAGTTGAATAATGAACAACGTACAATACAAGAAGTAAATAGTTATCACATTTCATTATTCCTAAATTAGACACATAGTTTCTAGGGTTCATGATGTCACCCTTATTATCAATACCTTCTTCAGCCCATATTTGTGTTTGAACTAATCCTAAGGGATACCACATATCACAATACCATGGTTATCATTTATAATTTTATTTAAATCCATATCATGGTGAATTAGAACCATAGTTTATTTCAAATATCATGGGAATAGAACATTGTGTCAAACACCCCATGGCTATTTGGAGCCTCTATCCTTATCTCGCACCTCATTTTTACATGGGTATTTTGAGCCTCTTCTCTATCCCATACATCCTATCACAAATGTTTATTTGGAGCCTTAGTCCCTATCCCATAAAATAATAATCATATATGTGTATTTGGATCCCCAGTCCCTATCCCACACTCACTATCTCATTTGGGTATTTAGAGATTTAGTCCATGTCCCACACCTCAATATCACATATATTAAAAATATCAAAAATATCACAATATCACATAAAACACAATTTCATATACATCCCAGTTATGCAACATTAACCTCTACATCAAACATTCTCATTTAAGTGCATTTTTTGAATTTATCACAAAAATTATAATTCTTTATCTCTATCACATGGAATAATATGAATAAATCGCTATTAAACCAATCGAAAACATTTAACCATATAATTCATAAACCCTTCAAGATTACTCCAAACATCCATTTTATTCCCATTAATCAACAAATTCATTATTCAATTAATCAATCAATTCCATAATCCCATCAATTTCATAATTATAAAATCCGATTAATAAATCAATTTCAAGTCCCATTATTCACCAATTCATAATAACAATTTTCAAATTAAATTTTCCCAAGTCCAACTCATTTCGTAATCACATGGAAAATCAATTAATCAATTCCAAAATTTATTTAATAAATTAATTTATTATATTCAAGATTCAATTTACAAACATGGAAATTTAAATTTCACAACAAATACATTCAATTGGAATTAATGACAATGGGAATTGATTTTAGACCACCAATATCAATATTTATGATGAATTCTCACCAACAAAAAACCTCAATTTAAGTGGAACAACCAAGATCATGACAAAGAATATAATCTAGATCCAAAACCATAAATAGGTTTAGATCTATCAATGGATTTTTTATTTTTCAATAATGGAGGTTGGAAAACCTTAGAACTCATCTACGAGCCTCTATAATTCATAGAAATCATTTTAGGTCTGAGTGGGAAAGATTATCGATTAATATCGTGGGGTAGGGGGTTTTATTTTAATTTTTCAGTGTTTTAAATTTTTTCACACACTGTTTAATATACAGGGCACATAGTTTTCCCTAATAATTTGTCTAACCATGAACCTCCACCTAGGGGGGTTATAGAGTAACTCCTAGGAAGGTGCGTGGTTTGAAAAAAAAATCTCCAACCATCTAATCTCCTCTTTCTGGGTTCACCCAGTTCGCTATCCTGGGCGCACCATTTTGGAAAATCGTGCACCAATCGTGCACTGCCCCTCTTGATTCCAAAATTAGTAAATTTTATCCCAAACTCCCTAAGGTGGGACTCAAAAAAGATACACTAAAACAAGGGTAAAATATTACCTATAAAAGATCTTGATCTATCAGCATAAAATGTCTATATCTTACAATCACCGCACCTTATAACAGATTTTGCTCAAGCTATACTTCAAAACATCTCTAAGATTCCAAGGAAAAAAATATAGGGCCACATAGCCTATGTATCCTCTTCTATCTACAATGTTTCATCCTAAACACATTCATGTTTCCACAATACTCAAAATAGCATCACAATCATTCCCTGTAACACTTTCCCATTGAAATACAACACCCATATTAGATTCTCCTCAAAGGATGTATCCATCTTAAGCTTGACATCACTTACATCGATCACAAGACAAGATTTAGGGTGATACCAACAAAGTTGTGACCCAAGATAAACATAATGCATATTACTATAACTTGGTGGAAGATCCAATCAGAAATCCACCAAACTAATTCTCTTAAAAACCTCAAAAGGTCCAACAAACATGAGTTCTGAATTTCCCAACCTCAAAATCCTATGGTTACCCAGTCTAGGAGACACTCGAAGGAACACCTGATCACCCTCTATAAATTATAGGGTTTATCAATGTCTATTAACATATGAATATTGTCTAATATAATCCGTAGACATATGATTTCAAATTAGTTGAAAATTCTATGTCATCTCCTACACAAGACTTGGTTCCAACAACTCTAACTCACCTCCCTCCATCTAACATAAAGGGGATCTTCATGGCCTATCATCAAGAGCTTCATGTTCTCCAAAGACCCACCAAAGTCTAGAACACACACTTGTAACATATCCTTAAGAACCTACATAGTACTTTCTGAATTTCTATATGAATATGAGTGGAATGTCGTACTTAGTAAAACCTATGTACCGAATGTCTTTTACAAACCCTTCCAGAAATGTGAAGTAAAATCTGGGTCATGGTAAAAAAATACCGTTTGTCCCCCTATGAAAATTGACTATCTCTTGAAAATAAAAATCTCTCAACTAGCCCACTAAGAAAGTCTCATATATAGGAAAGAAATTCCCTACCTTCAACAGTCAGTCCAAAACACCAAAATAGTATTATTCTTTCAAGGTATCCTTAAAAGACCCACCATAAAGTATATAGTAATGTTATCCCACTTCCATTATAGGATGGAAAAAATATGTAGTAAACCACTAGTTTGTTGACGCTCGTCCTTCACATGTTGATGGGTGTAACATTGTTTCACAAAGCCTACAATATCCTTTTTTATGTCCAACCACCAATACTGGCATCGTAGGTCATAGTTTATTTTATTCAAACATAGATTCACCTCCCACTTATAGGCATGAAATTCACACATCAAGTCCTCCCTCGTACTCATAGGCACAAGAAACTGATTCCTGACATAGATGATCTCGTTCCCATCTATAGTAAAATTGGATGTTGAATCCCCACCTTCAAGGATTTCCCTTAATGTCAAAAACTATGAATCCTCATACTACCTCTACCTAATCTAGCTCAAAAGTGTAGACTCCATTGAAATTGATATGTGATTCATCTGCTCCTGACCCTCCTTATCCACAACATGCATCTCAGCTAGAAAGGTCCACATATTTCACTCAGAACTGTACTCCTGGACTACCTGATTCTGAGTTCTCCTTCTTAGAGAGTCATCAAAACAATTTCCTTTCGATATCATAGATTATAGCTCAGAATTAAATTATTCCATATGCTCAACCCATCTTCATAGCCTAATATTCAAATATTTTTTAGAAAATATATACTTCAAGCTCTTTTGATTGGTATACACAATAAACTTTTCACCCAATAGATATTTCAACTAACTCTTTAAATCATAAACCGCTAAAGCTAATTTTTGTTCATGCATAGGGTAGTTCTATTCATGCGGCCTCTAATACTAAGACCCATATTCCACAACTCAGTCTCCTTTCATCAGAACCACTCAAAGACCAATCCTAGAAGTGTCACAAAGCACTGTATACTCCTCACTAGGCTCTAATAGGATCAATATTCGTGTAGTTTTCAATTTCTTAATCAACTCATATAAAGTGTTCTCACATTATCCATAAAATTTAAACTTCAATCCCTTCTGGATAAATCCAAAAAGTGGTGCTTACAAGTGGTAAAATCCCTAGATAAACCTCATATATTAACCCTCCATCCCTATAAAACAATATATATCAATGAAATTCTTGGGATAATCCCAAGAAACAACTGCCTTTACCTTCTCTGGGTCCACTGACACACCTTCCTCAGAGATGATGTGACCCAATAAATTTGTATGATCGATCCAAAATTGACACTTATATAGAATGGTGTATATATTATTATCTCTTAGTGTACTTAGGATGATTTCAAGATATTGGGAATGAATTTGATGAGTCCTGTATTACACAAAAATATAATCCAAAAAAACAACCACAAACTGATCTAGGTATGGGTGGAAGATTCAGTTTATAAAATATATAAACACTTCTCGAGCATTCTTTATCCCAAATGACATCACAATGAACTCATATAGGTCATACACACTTCTAAAATAAGTTTTAGGTATGTCAAGAGGTTGGAATATCAATTGATGATACTTTGATCACATTTCTATCATCGAGAAAACACAATCCCCTCTCAACTAGTCAAATAGATTGTCAATACAAGGAAGAGGATACCAGTTCTTCAAAGTTGTTTGTTCAACTTCTGGTAATCAACACATAAGCACAAATATCTAATGGACTTCTTAGAAAACAAGACTGGAGAACCCCAAGGTGGCATACTTATGTGGATAAACCCCATATCCATCAATGCTTCTAGCTGAGTCTTGATCTTTTGAAGCTCTGTTTGTTCCATTTTGTATGGTGGAATAGAATGTGGATTATCCTCAAGCATGAGCTCAATCGTAATCTCGACATCTCTCTTGAGTGGAATCCTTAAGAAGTTATAAGTAAACACATCCTAGAACATGTCCACTATGTGTTTAAATACATAATGTTTCACACCCACATCATCTAGAAGTATAATAGAAAATTGGGTAGTGAGATCCTGAAATTACAGATGAACTAACCCTGTATGGCCCACCTTGATATCCCATTATCCATGATGAACATAATTGTATCCCTTAGGAGATGTGAAATTCACTCTCTTTTGGTAATAATCTATGTGGGATTGTTATTCCACTAACCATTCCATACCCATAAACAAGTAAAAACTTTACATATCTAGAATGTAAAGATCCTATAGAAAATGATACTCCCCAACCTCAAAAGAACACCCCTTACATAAATTGATGTCCCTAGACCATACCTCGCATGGTGTATCAGTCATCATAACCTCAATCACAAACTCCACTTCCAGTCTCAACCCATTGAAAATTTTTTCAGATATAAAATAACGAGAAGAATCGGTGTCAAATAAGGCACTAGATAAAGTGGAATCTACCAGAATAATACCTCTATCTATTGATGTTCCTACATTTCTATCCACCAATATAGGATAAAAAATATAAAATTTTCATATTCCTCTTCCATGTGATACATTCTGAGTCCCCTGAGCTACACCACTCTGCTGATATGGGTGATCTTTCCATGAAGTACCACTTCCACTTCCTTTACTACCACGTCCAGTAGAGATAAAACTACCAGATTGATACAGTTTAGAAGATCACATTCCCATACTTTAGTTTTGTCTAGTCACCCCATAATTAATAATCTATCATGGGTTCTTGAAGAACCATTGTAGATGTCCCATATTTCTACAATATCGGAACTCTACTGATGGTTGGGGACAATATCTTTAAAAGTTTCCCAACCAACCGCATTGGTGGAAAAGCACTTAGGTAAGATCCTTAGCAATTGATCCTTCCCCTGTCCACTCTTATTTTTACTTAATTGGTCAAAATTATCATATTAATGATTCCTACTCTCAGGATACATTCTTCCTAGTCATCTAGAAGAAACCACCTATCCTCCGCTGGAATCCTCCTAAGGTTCCCCTTAGATATGATATCTTGATCCACCACATCAACAAACTTATTTAACTAAAAGATGCTAACCTGGGACATAAAATCGCATTTAATTCCATCCTAGAATTGCCTTGTTGTAGTTATCTTATCCCCTACTAGTGATGGAGAAAATCACTGAAAGTTAGTAAAGTAACCAACATAGTCCATCACAGACATTTTCCCTTAGGTATACCACATGAACTGAGCTACCATCTCCTGTCTTAGTGTCTTTGGCTAAACTTTCTCCAGGAACTTCTCTTGGAAGTTCATCCATACCATACCATCTACCATGCTATTCTGAGCCTAAAAATCCCACTATCCCTTCACATATCCTTATAACATATAATTATCTAACTTGACCCTCTTCTTAGAAGAAGTCTCTAAGTGGTCAAGTATATTTTTTATGGAATAAATTCATAATTCTAATACCTTAGGTATACCCTCTCTTTTAAAAGTTGGGGTATGTTATAACTGGAACTCCCATTTCAATTCAGACATAATTTTCACAACCCGCTCTGGGTCTCTCTTAATAAAATACATGAAGTAAGAAAATTTCTCATGGAACTTCTCTCTAGATCCTTCACTAGGTACTATTGGTGCCTTAGGTTCCACTGCTTGAGGATTATTTCTATCCATATCCTTTGGTAATCCGATCAATAAATGTCATCGTGAAGGCATATATCTGCAATTTCAAACACATGTATTAGGACACATTTCACAAAATTAACACAAATATGGTGATTCATATAAATACATAACAATTCATCCCCCTTTCCCACAATAGGGTCAAAACTGAGGAATTATTACTATCCAAAACCATCCTACAATTAGGCCAAGGTTAGTAAGGGTAAAAACATTCTCATTTTCCAGTTATCCATTAGACACCCAATTATTAACATTTTTCATACTTTTATAACTTTTAATTCCATATTAGGAACCAATTTAAATTAAATTTCACAAAAAAGGGAAAAAATCAATTTTAATAACTTACCCACAACCCATTTTCCCATGCGTTCCTAAATATGATGAATGTCACAATAATTTCTGAGTTCCTAGAATGATGCATGCATACTCAACTCTCATTTCATACCAAGTCACTATTAAAATCTCAAAAAAAATATCATAATAAAATATCACATCACACTACCAATGAGCATGTACCCAAGTGGTACAGCCTCCTTCTTGGAATCCAAAAGACCTAGGATCGAATCTGGACAGGGAAAAATTTCTTGGGCACTATAGAAGTACTTTTGCAGTACTGTAGCAATGACGACTATAGAAGCGGCGGGACTATAGTACCAGTGACACTATAGCAGCTGAGGCACTGTAGTAGAACTGTAGAAGTGGTGGTACTATAGCAGGTACTGTAGAAGCATGAGTACTATAGCGGTACTGTTCACCGAAGGTCCCTTTGGGCCAAAAAATGGGCTTTCAAGCTATGTATTCAGGCCACCTGGCCTTGGGCCTTCAGGCTATGTATTGGGTCTCCCTCTACCCAGAAAAAAAGTTTCCTTTTATTTAATAATAAAAATGTGGCTTTATCCCCAACCTTTAAAAAAATATCATGTTACAAAATAAGTGAATCACACAAGGTGATATAACATCCAATTATAACTACAAACACCAATAACAACAATCCTACCCTGAGAACTTGATCTTTCTATTATACATGGGTTACATACTCTTATAAACCAACTCATGTCCAAGGACCGGCTATTCCTAATTTCTTGTATACCTTTTCCAAATATTAAAATAAAATACGAGAAAATAAAACCCCTCTCATACCACTTTGTAACATCCTGACCTGGGTTCCACACACCAGTACCCCGAGTTGTTCAGTTACATTACCTCAAGCATCTTTCCTCATACATCAGAGGTTACTGATTAGCACAGAGGATCTAATATAAAACACGGGAAGACTATACCCTCTTTATCTGGGTAATACAATAGTATAAATTAAACAACAATAACTAAATGATATAACCAATAACCAAAAAAACTAGTATCACGTGATGACTAGAAGAGGAATACAATATCCAAACCAAAATAGTAGATATGTCATGCCAAGTATATGTCAAGTGTCAAATGAAAAACCAAAATAAAGAAACAATGAAACTTCTTTGTGTGTCCTGACACCATTTCTAGTTCCCTCTTCCATGCACCATCCCAACTCATCAATTTAGTATAGGGCTCTTACCCTTACCCTATCCTGAAAATATGAAGTCTATTTAGGTACCAATCAAGTAGCATGAGTAGTTTATGATTAGAACTATGTAAGCCACCACCAATGTCATATAAAAAATATCTTGTAAATAAAAGTGTATATAGTTCTATAAAGAATAAATTAGAATCCACAAAGTAGATAGTTATCACATTTTATTACAATTTAACTAACCATATAGTCTCTTAGGTTCATGATGTCATCCAGGTTTTCAATACCTACTTCGGCTTGTGATGAAGTCTAAACTATCCCCAAGGTATATCATATATAAAAATTCCATGTTTATAATTTATCATTTCATTCTAATTCATATCACGGTCAGTTAGAACCATAGTCCAATGAAAATCTCATGGGTGTAGAACATCTTGTCTAACACCCCATGGGTATTTGAAGACTTTGTCCCTATCTCACACCTTATTTTTACATGGGTATTTGCAGCCCTAGTCCTTGTCCCATACTTACTATCACAAATGGGAATTTGGAGCCTCAGTCCTTATCCTATACATCCTATAACAAACAGTTATTTTGAGCCTTAGTCTCTATCCCATACAACAATAATCAGAAATGGGTATTTAAAGCCTCATTCCCTATCCCACACTCACTATCTCATATAGTTATTTAGAACCCCAGTCCCTATCTCACTCCTCAATATCACATATATCAAAAATTTCAAAAATATCACAATATCACAATATCCCATAAATCACAATTTTGTATGCATCCTGGTTATGCATCACTAACCTTCTCAAAAAAATCTCATTTAAGTGTACCTTTTCAATTTATCACAAGAATCATAATTCTTTATATCTGTCACATGTAATATTATGAATAAATCACCATTACACCAATCAACAACATTTAACAATATAATTCATTAAATCTTCAAGTTTAATACAAAATTTTCTTTTTTTCATTAATCAACAAATTCATCATTAAATTAATAAATAAATTCCATAATCAAATCAGTTGACCAATTATAAAATCCCATTAATCAATCAATTTAATGTACCATTATTCACTAATTTCATAATCATAATTACCAAATTCAATTTTCCCAAGTTCAACTCATTTCATAATCACATGGAAAATAAATTAATCAATTCCATAAATTAATAAATTATTTAATTTATTCAACTCAATATTCTGTTTCCATGATTTCTAATTGAAATTTCAAAACACATACACACAATTCTAATTTAATACTCTGTGAATTGAATGTATACCATCTACCTCAAGACTAATGATGAATTCCCACCAATAGAAATCTCTGGTTGAAGTGAAACAACCAAGATCGTGAAAAATAATGAGATCTAGGTATAAAACCAAATTTAGGTGTATATCTATCAATTGATATTGAATTCAAAATTAAAGGAGTTTATATTTTCTTTGAACTGCTCATAGAGCCTTTAAAATTCATATGAATCAGTTTATGTCTGAGCGGGGGTGATTAGGGATTAATGTTGGCGGGGTTTGGGATTTTATTTTAATTTTTAGGGGGTTTAAATTTCCATGTATAGGGTTTACTATATGGGGTTCATGGTTTTCCCTAAAAATGAACCTTCTCTAAGGGGCTCACATTGTTACTACTAGGAGGTGACATGGTTTGAAAAATTGTGCTCCAAATATGTAAATACCCTCAATATTGGTTTTCAAAGTTTTCTAGCATGGGAACACAGTTTGGAAAACCCGTGAACTACCGCTCTTCATTCCAAAATTCAAAAATTTCACCCCAAAACTCCCCAAGGTGAAACCCAACCAAGTAACTAAAAAAATGTAAAAGAGTAATTAAAATGAGCTTGATACATCACCAGAAAAGGTTGGGATCCAGTATAAGGTGACCAAAATACTAGGTTTTTGAATATAATAACATTAGTGTAAGTGAAATCTATGAAATGGAAAAGAAATATAACTATCATATTCAGAGGGATAGTGATAGATAACATGGTCATTATTGATTTTACCATCACAAAACCATAAATTTATATGGGTTAAAAGTCCACCGATTTCGCATTAAGAAAATTAAAAAAATAATATTTTTTCTAAAATCCTTTTCCTAGAGTTGAGGAATTATCTTACATACTAGAGTAATAATATAAGGGAATATACTTACATGATATGTAGAGTTTTATATATTAAGAAACCTCCACCATAAACTCATATTTTTCTCCTAAATACAATTCAACCTTTTTTCACAAATAAAATTAAAAACATTTTATTTTTCTTAATAATATAGGGTTCTAAAAATTAACTTATACATTATTGTTAATACCATTTAAATAAATAAAAAGTATGTTATACCAATCGGGATGTCACGTAGTCTAGTGGTAGGTGATGCACCATTTTCACACTTTACATGTGAATTCAAGCCTCATGCCTTTGACGGATGTGATGGGTTGTTTCCCAACCTATGGTTTTTCCTTTTTAAAAAACAATACAAATATAATACTTAATGTTTTTTTAAAATAACCTTAATATATTAAACATTAAAGAAACTTTTTAACCTCAAATTTTATCCCATACATTTCAATTTTAATTCTTAAAAAAATAATAACCCATATTACATCATTATTTCTTGGATTCATTGGTATTCTCGTAAACAACTCCTTAGTAATTTCGTCCCTTGCTCCAAGAAATGAATATACAAAAATGAATTTTTTATTCCAAAAGCACTAAAATTCACTTTTAACAGATCATAAGATCGATAAATAGTGAAAATTAATTCAAAATATTTTACAAAACCAATATATTTGACACAAGTTATCCAATAGGAATAAATACATTAATATTTTAAACTTCATCCACTGTTCATATTAAACCATTTCATAAATGGTTAACCTTATAACCTTTCCAAAATATCAAGAACCAAAAGTTTAGAAACAAGGTTACTAAATTTCCAAAATTTAATTTACATTAATCTCTAAAACAATATGAATTAGATATTAATAGTCACATGATAAACTTGTGAATAAATTCATAATGTATTCTCTCAAAACATGTTTATAATATTAATTACCATAAAACCTTTTTAAAAACATGCATGATTCCTATTTTCTTATGTAAAACACATATTATTGGATATTTTTCTTAAATACAAATTTTTTTCAACCCATCAATGGTATCATAAACCACTTTATCAAGATATAATTATTTAGATCTAATGTACTCTATATTATCCAATTTAACTTATCCATATTAATCATTTCTTCATCCCGACATCAATATCTCAATATCAGAATCTTACTAAAGTTTATTTTTTCATCATTTATGTGCATTTAGAAAATTTCAAATTACCACTGAGACATTTTCCTTGGTACCATTCGACACATGAATTCAAATACTTTAAGAAATATTACTATAGTAAAATCCTTAAACATTTAGAGAATATCATCAATAAAATACTTTTACAAAATATTTCTTGGATCTAAATACACAAGAACAATAATCATTCCACTTCGGTTGTATCAATAACATAATATTAGCCTTGATACCTTTTCTTATTGTGAGGTGTATTCCCTTGACACTTGGATAATTCATTTACATAGTTCCCTGCCTCCTTACAGTTGAAAAATTATAGATATTATTTATTTTCCTTGAAATCGCAAGCATGGTGTCATTTCTCCCTACACTTGTAAAAAACTCTCATTCCCTTCAAGAAATTATTGGGGTGTTTTTTCCACAATTATAACGTATGGGAAATTCTATCTTTATTTTCTTTCCCTTATCTATTTCTTTCTCTTCTTTCATCTCCTTCTATTAATTTTCCTCAAAACCACAAGACTTGGAGAAATATTTTCTAGTATTGATATCACAAGATACTATATCCTCATATGATGAAAATGTTTGTTGGAATAGTTACCTTTGAAGGATTGGTTTAAAACCATCAAATAAAAGGTCAATCATACTATTTGTATTATTTATTTAGTACATTTAATTATTGGATAACCTTGAAAAGTTATCCTTAAATATAGTAACATTTTCTTATTCCTTTTGTCTCAGAATCAAGAATTATCTCTCCATATCCACTCTTTGATCTAGAGGAAAAAAATTCCAAGAAAAGTTATTTGAAATCCTTTCATTCCATTATTGTTATTTTTTATTTATAATTAGTGTTTTGAATCAATGACCACCACTAAACTTATTCCACTGAGATATGATAAAATGTAATTATAACCATCTACCTTTTATTACATCCCAAGGTGGGGAATATTTTCTCTAAGAAACTTATCCAATGGTCAGTTACCAATGGATTTTTAGTCCCATTGAATGATAGAGGTTTTTGTTTTATGAAGAAATATAATATTGTTACACCACATTATAGATCATTCCACTCTATCTGGGTAACGTTATTATTCATAACATGAGTAATTTTTTCCAATGTAGTTAAAATAATTTCATCTCTATATTCATATTAATTATCTTTCCCATGAGAGAAATACCTACATGGAGTATGTTCATTGATATATTTCCCATTACTTCCACTAGGTTCCATTTCCAAATAATGTAATACACTATATTAGATCATACCATTATGAAACATAATGTATAATCTCCAAACTACTTAATGTAAATTGAAAATTTAGGTATAACGAATCTCTAAATCATAATTTTAGTTTCCCATATTGTATTTTCAAACTCTATCATAGGGTTTTGTTCTCTAATATATATTTTATTAAATAAATTTGCTAAGGCTTCTTATAATATTTCTATGATACCAACTATAAAGACCATGACCCCAGTTTCATATATTTGGTGGTTTCTTTAATACGTTGAAAAAATATACAAGGAATTGCATCCTGAAGGACTGAACAGTTTAGTAGTTTTGGAAAACTACATAAAAATTTGAACCTCAAATTACTATTTAAGATATAAAATATAACTTATTGAATCCTTTGAGGAAATAATTATTCCCATATATTAACCATATTTATTAACCATAATAAACTTCTTAACATCTCAAGGGAAAAATAAAACATAACAAAGGGGTGGGCTCGGATTCTCAGTAAGGTTTAAGTATAGTGGAAGATATCATAAATAAGAATAAATATTTTTGGTAAGGTAAATAAATGAAACATGTTTCATTTAATAAATGACATCATCATAATATGGTTAGAACTGAAGATTATCAAATATTTACATATAAATAATCACATGAGCTAGAAAATATAACCATGGATATTCTACTAATCGAATAATCACATTGAATTAAATAATTAATATCATAATGAATAAATTCATAATTCTGGACATTACAAACATACCATCAAGTCTTCTTCTAAGACACCACAAATAAACAGGTAAGACATAAGCCAATACCCAAACTAGTTTGTCTCATGAGACCTACCGATGCATCGATGGCCTATAGAACCCCTACTACCCTTTATAGACTATGTCTACTGAATTACTCATATTAAAGGGGTAAAATTAATCTAATTATACATTTTTGTTAAAACTAGAATACAAAATGTAAATCACTTTCCCTAATCAGTAAACCTGATAAAAAAATATCTATAGTAATGTTGGGAATGGTGTCTAAATATTACATTCCCATTTAAAATTATCATAAACCACTTAATAAAATATGGAAGATGATGTCATAATATATTAACTTGCACTAATGAACAGATTCAACAAAGTATTTTAAAAATATAAAAATAATTTATTAAGATCATTGAAATTTTAATGAGAAAAATACCATTTTTCAATTTTGAAATCACTTATTTTTAAAACACTGTGAAATTATAAAGAAAATATTTTCATTGAATATAACCATATAAACTTGTAAAGAAGAATTTAAAGCATTAATACTTCATGATGGTGGGAAAATTCACTCACACCATATAAGTTATAAAAATATTTTTTCCATATTATTGTTAGAAAATTCTCAAAGAACCTTGTTTAAAAATGAAAAAATATGTAACACCCTGAAAATTATAAAGTGAGAACCTTATATTCAATAGCGTGTATGACACATAACACCAAGTGTAAAAAGGGAATATAATAACCTGATAATTTACAATATATTTACTATATTAAATATATATAATATATTATATAGCTTAAAATACAAGCAAGAGCAACCTTTCTCAATAGCTTGTGTTATATGAAAGCGCAACCATCTTCGATAGCTTTCATTACACACAAGACAAAGTTTTTATCGAATAATAATATAATATTAAAATATTATTATTTTATATGATATGATATAAACTACCTATTATGAATAGTACTAACTAACTTATGAAAATTTATTGTTTATTGGAAATTCGTTTCACCGAAGGTATATTATCGGTGTCCCAAATTATTTTTACCCTAAAAAGTATAGCACCAGTAAGGGGTCAATCGATAGGGAAAAATTCGTTATTTTTATCTTGTTTAACTTAGTATTTTTTTTAATGAAGTTTTCTGAATTTATAGTCAATTGTTGTTGTTTGGATAAAAAAACAATTAGTTATAAATTTCTTTTTACAAATTGCTTAACATAATAAAAGTAAAATACGAGAAAATTGATTTTGATATAGATAGAGAGAGACGTGCATTGGGGCTACGGGTTAATGAGAAGTTTTTTATTAAATCAAATTTCTTATGAGGTTGTGTTGTTCATGATAAACCAACACTCTGGGTTTAATTTGTAATAACGTTTCGTTGGTCCGGTAAACTTTATATTTAGAGTCGAAGTAACTAACTCCTTGGTCTGGTAGTTAGTATTTAACATATCATTATTTGGATTAGTCCATTTTGAGTCGACGAATACTTCCAATGGTCATGAAATTATTCTTCGGTATTCTTCTTTCGAATCCCTGAAAATTCTCCCCTTGGTCCGGTATAGAATTTCCAATGATAATAAGAAGTGTTTAAGAAGAATAAAAAGAGGTTAATAAAACAAGCACATTCATAGAAACTTAATTCAAATTACAACTCAACATCACCCACATCCCCAACACACTGGGTGTTTAGTTACACATGGAGAATAAATTAAACACAAAACTCTTGATACCTGATGTGATCATGCTTGAAACTTCGAGGTGAAAATGATCCTTCAGTAGATGGTGGAATGACAGCAGTACGTCAAAAGAGCGTCTCTCCTTAGGAACTTCAAACCTTTCTCCACAAAATACTACACACACCCCTCTCTTGGTCCAGAGTCCAAGGCCTCCTTTTAAAGAAAAAATAAGTACATGGTGTGTGGAAAAAGTACACGTTGTGTACTTTTGTCAGCTCGTTTTTGCCTCTGTTTTCTCCGCTGGTATGTGGAATAACACATCGTCATTGACATGGAACACGGAGCCACCTAGTAGGTGAATGTACATGGTATGTAGCACCTCCATACATGGCGTGTAGTCTCTTATTTCTGTCTCCAACCGATTCTAGAAACATATACACGGTGTGTATCAGTGGAACATGTTGTGTCCCCTTCAGCTAGCCACATGGGCGTGTAGACTCTTCTCATCTTATAACTACTTCTAGAATGGTATACATGGCATGTATAGTGTGAACACGGTGTGTACCGGCTTTTGGTTACTTGGGCATGTACTTGTCCCGGTCAACCCATGTTTGGGATTGAATGTACACAGCGTGTATATAATTACAAGCCATGTAGTTGTAAATTTTTGTTCAGTTCTTCCCCGTTTTGTGTATTTGGCCATAAACCTCCTGGAAATGAACAAGATCACCAAAATCAAAGTATTTGTTCCTTAAGTAGTAGGTAATTGTGGAAAACTTGTTCTTATTTCTCAATAGAGTATATGAAAATGTATACACAAATTGGGTTCATCAAGCTCGCCCATAGTTAGTTATTTGCTTTCCCTCAAGTAAATCTCAACATATAATTATAAGATTCTATATTTTAAAAGGAAATAATTCAGATAATCATAAATATAAATAATAAGTTACAGGAGAAAATTTCAAAAAGTATACAAAACAATTTCAATCCAGGAGATATTTTAATCATGCCTCGTATATAATTCAATTAACTACTTTCATCCTCTTTTAATGCATGTTTCAACCTTTCAAAAATAAGCAAGTCACATTATTATTTACCTCACCAATAATATACTCAACACTCAAGAAATTTTAAATAAAGGTTTTTCTCAATCAAAGATATATACACTCTATCCATAGGTTGGCAAGAAATCTAGTTCTCTACTTCAGAAAAATTGACTTACAAAAATCATGAGGTCTTTTCAATAAGGATCAGATGTTTCTGTGGATAAATTTTGGTAGGTAAAGATATGAAAATAACTCTGAGGATTGAAAGAGGGGGCTAAATTCTATAAATAATAATGCATGATATTCAAAATTAATCTCAATGTAAAAACGTCCTCAACAAGCTCAAATGATCTCACCATCTCCTTTAGTTGAGTAGGTAGGGTTCAAAAACCAACAAGTGAGTTTAAGGTCCCTTTGTTTGGATTTTTTTAAACAAAGTGGACCTCCCATAATTTATATTAAAAGAGGTTTGGAACCCTTTTTTCCCCGAATGATAAAGAGGATTTCCCCCATACTTAATTTCATGACAATTCACGAAATTATGCCATGTGTTGCCAATCCCTTCTTTTGAGCTCAAATGAATAATCATGAAAAATCATAAAATAATTAGGGTAGGAAGGGAAATAGGCTTATATTATGGCTTCTTATAAAGGATATTCATGGTCTCTAAGGGCTTCAAGAAGATAAAATGTAGGGTAGGTCTCAAGATAAATAGGTTTAAACAATCTAATGCCTCAATCATTATAATGTAACTCAAAAATTCCTCATGTTTTAAAAATAAAACTTGAAAATTATGGTAGTTATGTATATTCTAAGAATCTCTCAAGAAAGAGGGTATTAGAAAAAAAGTGACAAAGGGTTTAGAATACCTCTCAGGAGTGGGAAAAACAAATAAAGAGACAATTAGATCATGACATGAAAATAATTGATTAGTCTAATTGAAGTAATTATCCACGGATTACAAGTTGCAATGTAAATTATATCAGCAATCATTTTAAAACACTTAAGAACCAAAATGAGAATACAATTTTTTTTAAAAAAATTCCCACTTTCAGCTTATTGTTTAAAAATATGATTATTAAAAAATGTCCTCACATATTAAAATATATCTTCTAATAATGATGTATCTTAGAATATGAAAAGGGAAAAGACTAAAGAGGTCGAGAGGTGCCCCCCCCCCATACTTAAAACCTCACATGGTCCACCAAGTTCCCAAAAAGTGGAAAAAGGTAAGGTGGGGACACAATAGTGGACCAAACCAAGGTGAAGTAACGAATGAAGTAAACTAAGAAATAAAAGTAATTAATGGAAAAAAGAATACTCCCCATGTGTCTAGGCGTAGGAAAAATGGAATGTGAGGAAATAGTGCAGCCCAAAACGTGCCAGAGTACCTGTGAGGTGGGAAGAAATAGAACACTGCAAGCATCCATAACAAACACAGGCACAAGATATCACAAAAATATATATACGATGAAAAACATACTTCCAAAAACCAGTCAGAGGGTCACCTCAGAAGAGGCATCATCCAGTACAGAACCAGCAGGTAGAGATGGATCTGGAGCCGTGGAAACTGGAGGCTCGAAAGCTACACTTGGAAGGGAAGTTGGAGAAGTAGGAGCCACAGGTGATAGACTCGGTAAAGGAAGCTCGGCATCCCCCCTGGATTGGTAGCAGCGGTGGAATCTGTTGAAGCAGTATTCAGGCCCACAGTAGAGAGGAGAATGGAATCTATGTCCAGTGCAGTATAAGGCGGTGGAGAAGTAGCAGAAGGACCAGGAGCCGAGGAAGAGGTAGGTGGGGGCAGGGGAAAACCAAGATGCTGAAGAATAAGCCCCAACATCTGCTTCTGTCGGTCCTGGTGGCTGTCGATATGAACCAAATGTTTCTCCTTCGCGGCTAGGCGGAGGGAAAGGGTGAGATTGACCAAGGGTGTATGGGTAGGTGGGGCTGGTGGTGGTACAGAAGAAGGAAGGATATAAGAATTGTGGTTAGTATAAGGGGGGTGGGTGGGGAAACTAGAGGGGGTTGGGAAGGAGTAGGAGCTTCATCGGCGGTTGCAGGAGGGTTAGCAGGTGGGCAGGGTGGAGCCTGGGCAAGGACGTAGGCACCCCCTGCTTTGGGATCAATCCCATGTAAATAAGCATGAGATAGTCCATCCACTGGGGTGAACCTAATATGTCATGGGGTAGGAAAGGCTCAAAGATCCTGAGGTGATGGGAAAGGAGGGTGGCATAAAGCCCACCGTTCAGGTTTCCCTAGTGACCGGTAAACATGGCATGTAAGTAGGAGGCGGTGAGGTAAGGGAGGTCTGGGTAGTCATGTCGGATGACACAGGTAAGGAGATCCATGTCACGACCGGTCACAACCCCCATATCCTCATTTCGGGGGGAAATAATGGCACTAATGCACCCATGGCTAAAACGAAGGATGGGGTCGGTGATAAGGGTGCTCTTCTGTGAGGTAGGGGTGTAGTTGTGGTCAGGCCCAGAAATCTCTCGCCACATAGTGACAAGCTCAATGTGCTCGGGCCTGTTCAGGGTAGAAATAGGGGTTGGGGTGATATAATGGGGGTAGAAACCGTACCCTTGGCCGAACTCGGTCATGGTAAGGGAAAAGTGTCGGCCACCCAGCCGGAACTGAACCATAGGTACCGCATCACCAGGTGTCTCCCGGTACTCAGCACCATCCAACTCGAACGAGGTAGAAAACTCCAAAAATAAATCATGGAATATAGGAGTGCTAACCTGGAAAATAAATAGTAGTGGAGTGTGTCCAAGGATATCGTCTAACTCTCCCCAGATACCAAGATATTGTGGAATGCTTCTGTCGAGGTAGCGGCCACTCAACAGAATCGGGTAGCGAGAGAAGTTCCTGATCCTTTCGTGTGCCAAGTCATTGACCGGGAACACCATGCATGGGTAGGGAACAACTAAAGGTCCTAGTCCAGGTGGAGGTGTAGCAGTAGGAGCTGGCTCTGGGGGTGGATCCACTGAAGTAGACAGAGGCCCGCTGGATGAATCAGTCGATGTGGGGCCAGTAACTACTAAAGGGGGCACAGGAAGTGTGGCAGACGATGGAGATGAAACAATGGTGATCGGAGGTGCTAAACGGGGTGGTGAAGGGGTGGTTGTGCTAGGCCCATCCTCCGCTAAAGTAGTGGGTGGTGGAATTATTTCCAACAGAGGGAGCTCGTAAAATGGAGTGTCTGCGTCGGGCTGCGTCTCAGGTCGGAGTCGTATCCGATGATAAATGGGCCTCTCACCCTCTGCAGCGGAGGCGGGCCACTTCCCACGGGAAGGATCTCGGTCTTCCATAACCTGAAAGAGGAATAAAAACCAAACAAAAGAAAAAGAAAATAAAATATAACAATAAAAATGTGAGAAAACTAAAAAATAAAAGTACACGGCGTGTACATCCAGAGTACACGACATGTAGTGAAACCAGTATAGCATTCCGTGTTCTCTGTATAAACACGCCGAGGGAGCATAAGGTAGACCAGGAAGGGGTACATGGCATGTACCGAACATACATGTCGTGTTCATGCAAAGTGTACATGGTGGTGTATTTGTAAATATACATCCATGTTGTTAATAGTTCTAATAATAAAGGACACACCGTTTATAGAGAATACACGGCGTGTTCATCACCAGAGGAACATGGCCATGTGGTGGGCTAGACACGGGCTTGGTCGAAGGAAATTACCTACACGGTGTGTACCAAACACACATTATGTGTACGAGAACATGGGGTGCGAGGCCATGTGAAGTTCTACACACTGATGAGCCAAAAGAAATGGCATACACATCGTGTACCGAACACACACGCTGTGTTGATGAAAATGGTTTGTGAGGTCATGTGCAAAGGATACCTGGGCACGATGGGGAAAGGTACACTATGTGTACCAAACATACACTCCGTGTATATTCAAATTGAAAATCTTTTTTTGTGTGGTCATGTACAAAAGTACACGGCATGTGTTCTTCATATCATGGTCATGTACTGCGGAATCCAAATGGTCGGATGATCCCAAAATCACCCTAAATGCTTCTAATAACTTGAAAAAGATGGTGTAGAAGGGCGTACCTAGACTGAGGATCAAAATGTATCATAAATCAGAAAGTAAAATGCTCAAAATCAACGTATTTGGAAGTGGGGAGTTCGGGTGTCGTATAGGGGAAGAAAACGGGAAGAGGGGGAGGCGTCGCGCGACACGGCCTAAAGCCGGGTGGCCGCGGCATATATAGCCAAGGTACACGGCGTGTATATCCAGACTACACGCCGTGTATCTTAATTTTTTTATAGAACATATATATATAAATATATATATATAATTATTATATTAAACTATATAATAATTAATATTAATTAAAAATAATAAAAATGGATATATATATATATATACATAATTTTAAAAAAAAAACTATACACGTAATGTAGTTGGAAAATACATGGCGTGTGTTTAAAAATTGGAAAAAGAGAAGTACAACCTTTGGTCCGATACTTGGGGCGAGGTTTGAACTGGTGATCGGTCATTCCGAACAGAATCCCTCAACCACTGGAGCGAAGGTTGTATTGTTGCCCATATTTATCATTTATATACATTTAATCTATACATCCTATACACATGAGAAGAATGAAATGCACGACATGTGGTTTTTAATTATACAAGAAGGGGATGAAGTAGGAAGATTAGCTGAGTTCGAACCCGGGTCTTTTGGAACCAGGGCCGAGACTTTGCCAATCTGCCAACTTCATCCGCATGAATTACTTTATATAGAAAAATTTTAAATTCAGTAAGGAAAAATATGGCACACATGACTTATATTGAAAGACACATCATGTGGTTTTATTAAAAGGGTAAATGATGGAAATGGGGCGGTTTTCAGGATTTGAACTCGAGTCTTTTGGAATCGGGTTACGATCTTGGCCAACCAATCTATCCCCACCCTGGGTTTTCTTATAAGCTAATATATATCTATAGGAAATTTACTACACATTTCATGTAAGAAAATATAAAAAGGAGTAACCCTGTGCCGAAGGTAGGTCGGGAGGATTCGAACCGGTGACGGGTCAGATAAACTCCAGTGACCTTACCATAGGCACTGGAATCATCTCTGTTTATTTATTAATTAAACTATATATTCATAGATCATCTGTGAATATAGGATCTTGGTTCAAGGGGGAGTGAAATCAAAGACAATTGCCTCCTTTCTTCCTGGCCTCGGAGCAGTTTCTTCTTTCTCTCCTACGGTGACTAGGGTTTCTTCTCTGTTCTCACGCTCCTCCCCTCTCTATCCATCTCATCCTGGGTCTCCTCTCTTTGATTCATCTCATCGGATAGGTTGGATCAGTGCGTCAATGTCATCATCTGTGTGACTCAGCCGGTAGGGATCAGTTTGTGCGGAGGTGACTTCTTTTCATTGAGGTTGACAACGGGACAGGAGTGGCCTCGGGGGGGGGGGGGGGGGGGGGTTGTTCCTTTTTTTCTTTTCATTGTTTTACAGTGTTGAAGGATCTCTCTTTCCGGTATCCGCTTGAAGCTGGCAGTGCTTGGGTTTATCTCGGTGTCGCCTCATCCCCGTGGTGGTTCTTCTTCGGATTCCTTGGATGTTCTCTGCGGCGATCTTGTGGTTCTTCCTTCTTGATGGGGTGATACGCTTTGGGATTCCACGAAACTACTGGTCTAATCCATGGGCGTAAGACCGGATTGCGGTGATTGTAGCGTTGTTCAATGGCACACTCTACGGAGCGTTCAAGGGTTTTCTCTCGGTAGTGAGTTGTTGGTCTGTGGCGGTCTCTCAGCATGTGAAGTTCGTCACCCGATTTGCGGCAGGTGAGTTTCTTTTAGGGTCTGTGAGGGCCTCCTTCAGCGGTTGGGGTGGTTGAGTGGGGTTTCCCTTGTTTGATTTTCATGGTTCTATTTGATTTCTATTGTGGAATGGTGATCCTGATCAATGGTCTTTGGGCTGGAGGCACTATTATTTGGAAACAACGAGGAACTCCGGTTGTTCGGGTTCCTCTGTTCTGCGAAGGTTCATGACGACGGTGTCCAGACCAGACTATCTCGATGCTCCAACGACGGCTCTGCCATTGTCCTACTATGAATGGTGGTGCGTGGTGTTCCGGCATGTCTCTCTAGCGGTATGATGGATTTTACGTGGACACGCTCCTCGAGGTGGTTGCGTGGCTCGAGGTGGGCACGTGGTTCGTGGTGTTTTTGAATTTTTAATTTCTGAAGATGTTTGATTTTGGACAATCTATTGTTTGGTTGTGAGGTTACCGGTTATCCTAAACCGGCTTTATGAAAATCAAAAAAAATATTTGCAGGAAAAAACTATATATATATAATATTTAGAAAAATGAAAAGGGAAAATTTTGCACCATGTATATAGGTGGTACATGGCGTGTATCCTTTGGGTTGCCTCCCAGGAAGCGCCTTTGTTTTAGGTCATTGGCTCGACCGGCTTACCTCATTTACCTGAGTTCTGTAGTGGATAATGGTCCCAATAGTAGCTTCACTTGCCTTCTAGGAATTGTAGGTTCTCTGGCTCTTCTTCAACTAGAATGTCTGGAATGATAAAGTTATCAGAAATAAAAGAACATACCAGATCATTCACTAAGCGAACATCCACGGTAGTTATCGCATAACATCCCTTATGATCGGGCGATGATGCATGATTGACATCCTTAAGAACATTGTAGGAGACTCTCTCATCTCCTACCCAGAAAATAAGTCCCCCCTGGTGCACGTCGATGAGTGCCTTCCCTGTCACCAAGAAATGCCTTCCCAAAATGATAGTTGCCTTTTGTTCATCCTCCATGTCAAGGATTATGAAATCAGCGGGGTGGATAATCCTACCCACTTTGACGAGCACATCCTCCAATAGTCCCTTCGGATGTTTTATGGATTGATCAGCAAGTTGAAGGGCTACTCAGGTAGGCTTCAAGTCATTGAGCCCTAGCTTCTTGAAAACTCCAAGGGTCATGAGGTTCACGTTGGCCCCTATGTCACAGGGGGACTTCCCAAACTCACATGGTCCAATTGTACAGGGAATAGTGAAACTACCAGGACCCTGGAGTTTGGGAGGAATTGAATGCTGGACGACTACAGAACACTCTGTGGTTAGGGAAATGGTGCCCAGATCCTCCATCTTTCTTCTATTGAAGAGTAATTCCTTCATGAATTTGGCATAAGTGGGCATCTGCATTAGTGCCTCTGCAAATGGAATATTGATGTGCAGTTTTTTAAATATGTCCATGAATTTTATGAACTGGTGGTCCAGCTTTCTCTTCTTCAATCTCTCTGGGAAGGGTAAGGCAGGTTCAAAGGGTTTGAAAACCTCCTTCCCTTTATTCTACAAATCCTCCTTCTGTGGGATTTTGGATGAGTAGGGGTCAGTATTGGTACCTTCTTCATGGGGTTTGGATTCACCTGGTTGTGATGGTTGGTTCTGTGGGAGCTCTTTTCCACTCTGGAGTATGACAACATGGGCTTACTCCCTCGGGTTTTTCTCTGTGTTGCCCGATAGAGTACTGGGTTTCCTTCCTGAGAGTTGGTTTTCCAATTGGCCAATCTCGTTATCCAGGCCTCTAATTGAAGCCTTATGATTTTGGAACCTATTCTTCGCAGTAGATATGAATTTGGTCATAAGATCCTCTAACCTTCAGGTGTTCTCCTGCTGAGGTGGTTGTTGAGTTGGTGGAGGTGGTGGCTACCGTGGCTGATGTGGGTGAGGGTTCTGATACCCTTGTTGTTGATAAGGGCCCTGTTGGGTTTATTGCTTCCTCTGGTATTGGTTCTGATAAGGAGGATGGTTGTAGTCGGGCGGTCGCTGGGGCGGAGTATTCTGTTGTTGTTTTCCCCAACTCGTATTTTATTGCCACGCCATGCCGAATTCTGATACTGCTGGTACTGGTTGGGCCCTAAATTTGTTGCAACATAACTTACCTCGCTTGTCGATGGGCCTCCAGCAGAACCTGGGAATTCTCCCATGATGTGGTTATCAGCACATTCTCTACACGCTAGATGATTTGCCGCATGTACTTAGGACGTGCCCTTTAGATTGAGTGTGTCGATCTTCCTGGACACAGTGTCTAATTGGGCAGCTAGCATGGTAGTGGCATCAATGTTATGAATACCTTGTTTCTGTGTTCCCCGCTAGGAATTCCACCGGAATCTGTGGGAAGACATGTATTCCAGTAGTTTGAAGAGTTCTTCGGGGGACTTCCTCATTACCGTACCTCCAGTAGCGGCATCTGCTACGGATTTGGTATTAGTCGTCAGACCTCCATAGAAGTTTTGGACTTGCATACAAAGTGGAATTCCATGGTGTGGGAATTTGTGCAACATCTCCTTGAATCACTCCCATGATTCATATAATAATTCTGTGTCATGCTGCAAGAATTTGTGGATCTTGTTCCGTAGTGTCGTCGTCTTTGAGGGTGGAAAGTATTTGGATAGGAACGCTTGGGCTAGCACCTCCCAAGTGAGGATGGATTGTTGTGGCAATCCTTTAATCCAATGTTTCACCTTATCCCTTAGAGATAAGGGGAAGAGGCAAAGATAGATAGTGTTGGTGGACACTCTGTGGTAGCGGAACGTGTCTCATACCTCCCTAAAATTGGAGAGATGGGAATTGGGATCCTCGTTGGGCAGGCTACCGAATTGAACAGTGTTCTGGATCAGCTGCATGATAGCAGGTTTGATCTCGAAATGTTGGGCCTGCACCAGTGGATGGACGATGCTCGTATCAGCTTCTTGAATCGATCGCAGGTCGTACTCCATGAGAGTGTGATGTAGAGGGGGCTGTTGAGGAAGAGGAACTGGCATGAATTATTGGTCCTGAGGGGTGTAGAACGGCCCCTGACCTTGGTTTAAATAAGGCATCCGCTCTGGTTGGAATTTTTGGAGCTGATGAGGATGGTATCATGGAGCAAGTGGATCTTACTGGTTCTGGTTGTCATCTGAACCAAACTGTTGTCCAGCTCCATGGAAAATAGCTGGATTGCCTTCCTCATTCTATGCCAGTGGAGTGGTTTGGTTGTGTTCAGCCATTAGTGCTCATTGGCGCCTCAAAAACATACTTTGGATCTTTGGGTCAGTTGGGAAAAACCATGATGACTCAGTGTTCTTGGAACGCGTGAGGTGACCTCTCATATACCTAATTCCTGCACAAAACAAAACAAAACACCAATCGTAAATGAGGAAAAAGAAAGATAAACAAAAAAGAGAATAGAAAAGATTTTTTTTTGAATTTTTGATTTTTATTTTCACTAAAATTTGATACAAATTTAATTAAAACAATAATAAAATTAACTCTTAAGCCCCCGGCAACAGTGCCAAATTTTGGAAAGTCGTTTCATAGAAGTTATATTATCAGTGTCCCAAATTATTTTTACCCTAACAAGTATAGCACCACTAAGGGGTCGATCCACATGGAAAAAAGGAGTTATTTTTATCTTGTTTAACTTAGTTTGTATTTTTGTTTTAATGAATTTTGCTGAATTTAGAGTCGATTGTTTTTGTTTGGATAAAAAGAACAATTGGTTCTATGTTTCTTTTAACAAATTGCTTAAGAGAATAAAAGTAAAATGCGAGAAAATTTATTTTTATATAGAAAAAGAGAGATGTGCATTGGGGTTATGGGTTAATGAAAAGTTGTTTATTAAATAAAATTGATTATGAGGTTGTGTTGTTCATGATAACCCAACACTCTAGGTTTAATATTTAATAACATTTCCTTGGTCCGGTAAACTTTATATTTAGAGCTGAAGTAACTAACTCCTTGGTCTGGAAGTTAGTATTTAATAGATCTTTATTTGGCTTAGTCCATTTTGAGTCGATGAATACTTCCAATGGTCATGAAATTATTCGTTGGTATTCTTCTTTTGAATCCCGGAAAATTCTGCCCTTGGTCCGGTACAGAATTTCCAGTGATAATATGAACTGTTTTAAGAAAAATAAGAAGAGGTTAATAAAACAAAGACAATCATAGAAATTTAATTCAAATTACAACTCAACATCTCCCACAACCCCAACACACTGGGTGTTTAGTTACGCATGGGGAAGAAAATAAACTCAAAACTCTTTATACCTAATGTGATCATGCTTGAAACTTTGAGGTGAAAATTATCCTTTGGTAGAGGGCGGTTTGACGGTAGTATGACGGTAGAGCATCTCTCCTTCAGAACTTCAACCATTTCTCCACAAAATACTACACAAACCCCTCTCTTGGTTTAGAGGCCAAGGCCTCCTTTTATAGAAAAAATAAGTACACGGCGTGTGGAATGTAACACCCTGATATTTTATGAGAAATATATTTTTTTATGTCTTATGTTATACGCAACATCAAATTAATCTTTCACTACACACAACACTAGCTTGGCTTGCGTTATACGCAAGAGCAACCTTCCTCGATAGCGTCTGTTGTACGCAATATTGAGTTTTACTAAACAACGATATATTGTTATAATATTATTATGAACTATCCGTTATGAATATTATTAACTACATTTTGAATTTTATAACATTATTATTCATCTTACACATTTTCTAAAACATGGTATGTGAACAAAATAAAATTTTCGGGTAAAATAAGTATTTTACAAAAAATGCACTTTTGCCACCTTTTGATGGCGCACAATCTTTAAATAGAGTTTTTGACATTTTTATAAGATCAATTTGAAAAAATAAAATTATTATTTGGAATCAGGATATAAAAATTTACTTTGGATAAAATTTTCATATTATTATGACAACTTCAATATTTTAATGAATAGTAAAAACACGCTATATTTTAATTAATACCAACTTTTTTCATCGCATTAATTTATATGGTTAAATTATAATATTTAATGGTTTTAAATTATAAATAGAATATATTTTTACCATTTAATATAATTTATGTCATTACCATTAATTTTACATTTAATTCATAGATAAAAACATTTCAATCTTTGGCAATGTTTTAACTTTTAAAACCCATTTTCTTAACAACGGGGTTAATTTTAAATTAATTACTGCAACTTATGTGTGTTGAATTTTGAGAAATTGATTCCATATTTGGATTCAGTGGGTCCAAATTATGTTAATAGGTTACTTTTATTTTTTTATATTTTGAATAGTAACTACGGTAATTTTTTTTTACTACAGTTAAAGGTAAATCGGGTAATTAAGGGTAACAATAATATTATAAAATTACCCTAAAACTTGAAAAAATACTATTGGATGAATAAAATTCGACCCATATAACCTAAGGGTTGGACTAAATTCATTTCATAGACTTTTGACCATGAAATAATATAATTATTATTAAAACCAAAGAAAGTGACAACATGTCACTCTCTAAAATCTTATAAATGTAATAATTTTAATTTAGTGATAAACTTCATAAAACTTAGGATATAAATAGTCCCCAGAAATATAATAAAATTATCTACATCATATAAATTTATTTATAATTTTTAGGGATTAAATAAGTATCATTAATTATGAAACAATAGTGAAGTTGAAATTATTTTACTGATTGAAATATCTAATAAATTATTTTAAAAGTATTAAAATAAATATTATATGAACTATTTAATATGATCCACTAATTTTATAGATAAAAATGAAATGTTATGAATCTGTTAAATCTTTTATTTAGAACATATATTCTGTATATATTTTATTTAAATTCAAATAAATGAATAGTGTCAAAATTGAAACTATTGTTATTTTATAAAACTTACATATTATAAAATTGTTTAAAAATCACAAAAATATTTAAAAATTATAATTCAAAATTTATATGGTCGAAAATGTAGTAAAGTATACAATTATGGACAATTCACAACATATAAGTAATTATTTATAATGATTTTAAATTTATAATATTATTACCACATACAAAATTAAATAGATTAAATAAGGATAAATCAAGTTGATAATGTTTAAAATAAATTCCCAACTTGTCTAAATTTTAATGTTTGGTGGGATTACAACCCTATCTCATCTAATATTAGTATTTGAGTCATATTTGGAGGTTTTTAAGTGGGGTTTGGATTTATTATAAATTAATATTTCTTATATTTCCAAAGGTGCCCCTCTCCTCCCTTATAAAAGGGAACCTCATCCCTCTCATATTTACACAACTTTGAGCTTTCAATATTGGCCAACCCCTGCCCATTTCCCTTCTAAACTTCCCTATAAACATGCTAGAGTTCCTGGTCTTCTTCAAAGACCAACTTTAGTGCCCTAAGAGGAGGTTTAGGAGAGGCGCGTTAAAGAAGAGGTAATATCTTTTACCGATTCTTTCCATTTTATTTATTCTTCTACTTCTTCTTATTTATTTTTTTTCATCATAAATTAATAACATAAGTATCACTCACATACTGATATTTTATTATAAATATGAAACAACCCTATTTCACCTTTTATCCATCCTATGGAAAATAAAATCACTGCGCGTGCGTACGTACGGAATACCGTCTCCACGCTGTGGTGTAATCTGTTTTCCACCACCACCTTACATGGATCAGTATAATGGTGTAAATAATAACTATATATGATTATTATAACATTATACTAATTCTGAGACATTCTATATTCCACTCCAATACCATTCAATAGTTATGGGAATGATATCATCGCTCGTACGTATGTACGGCCTACTGTCTCCATGATGTGATGCGACTCGTTCTACATGATCCTCATTGAATAATGATTATATAAATGAATTTAATGAATAAATATGATATATATTACACTAATACCATTCTGTAAATAACTTATTTATAACCTAAAATTAGTAATACGAATTTATTCGACAAGACATGTGTAAGAACATAAAGCAATGAACACCCAAATAACAAGTAGCAATAAAATATTACTAATAAAAAGATAAGAATATGACCATGTATGATATAATAACAATGAATATGATTCTGTAATAAGTTAATGAAATTATTTAAATCATTATACAGGAGGTACAGATACGTACAAAGCATATCAGACCTAAGGTAAGGGAAAATATCGCAATCTCATTTTTATCCAAGATTGTTTATACTTTAGAATTTACTGAGGAATATTTATCATCCACATCCATGTTTTCTCAATATGTAATATTATTTCTATCCTCCTACAATTTTTTAAATCCAATTTTACCTATTAGTGAATTTTTAGTAAAAGATATGAAAGGAATCTTTTTTCATTTTCAGTACGAGATACTTTTTGACTTTTTTGGCCAAAGTATGAGAAGATTGTTTTTTTAACTTATATGGCATGAATGGATTTTTATGATTACATAGAAAATTATTTCCATGAAGATTCCTTTAAAAATTTTCATGTTTATTTTTAATTAACTTCTTTTAGTTTAAAATTTTATGACATGTTAAGAAAGGAAAATTGTTTTTGAAGTATAAAGGATATTTTCCTCAAGAATGGAGTTCAAGTGTTTTATCAAAATTATTTTCCATCTAAGATAATATAGGGTTATGTTTCTATCCCTATTATTACATTGATTTGATTATTTTGTGATGGAATTATTTTTATTAAGTCCTTTATCTTATATGAATTTTTTTATGATTTCTCTATGTTTAAGAATCCTATTTTTATTACATGGGTTATGATATGAGGTATGATTTATGATTTTGTGGCACCCATAAGAATGGTTTCATTATGAGATGGTTGGGACCTATATATCCATCCAAAGCATTGAGTAAAGATTTATATCTTATGATATATACATGGTTGGAATGGAAAGTTAATCTAGTTCAGTGATACAGGACTGAAACGAGGAGTGAAATCGGTTCAGAAATGGACTTTTTCCACTAAGATAGTCTTGTAAATCAGTCTTGACTAGTAAGAAATGATTTTCTATGATTATGTGTGTATGCCACAAAGTTTCATGTTATATGTCATGATCATTGGGATTACATTTCACTACTATTATTTATCTCATGTTATGATATTATGATCTCTTTTGCAGGTTAAGATATTCAAAATGTTATGTTCTTATGAATATTATATGATTGATATTTCTTTTGTTTACCCTTACTGAGCATTTTAGCTCACCCTTTTGTATGTTTTCTTCTCCCCAGGTCAGGAAGAAGTATATTAAGTAGGATATGCCAAAAAGGGACTCTAGATATGATGAAATAAGTGGGAGACAATGTAGATGATTTATGAACCAGTTTTTTATGTTTCCCAGTTTCTAAAGACATTATACCTATACGGTCCTACCATGGTTTTGTTATATGTTGTAATAAGTATGCTTCAATTCTGAATTAATAACCACGTATCTAAAGTATGGGGTGTTATAGTTGGTATCAAAGGAAAGGTATAGTCAACCTTTGGAAACTAGGATGTGAAAGCCTTAGTAAGAACCCTAAGGATATGTCTAAGCATATAACATAATCTTAGTGTTTTAGAAATGGCCATGAATAACCTATGATTAGACCTAAAGTGTGAAATTTTATTACTGATTATGTGGTTTTCCTTTTGTAATTAGTGTTTCTCACACTATGCTTCTTGGTTTTAGTCAATTTCTGGAACCCGAAGGAACCGTGTTAATGTTGAATGCAACGGACAATGCAATGATTGTCCGCCTAAGCAACCAAACATTATGGGAGCCGGAATGCAAAATCCTGTAGCCATGCTCACATAACTTTCTCAAGCTATAAATCATGCAGGGCTTCCAAAAGAGCAAAGGAAGGAGAAACATTCTATTGAATCATTCATGAGGTAGCGTCCACCTTCATTCAGCAGGTCTTCTGATCCATTAGTGGATGAACAATGGATCAGTACCACTGAAAATATATTTTCAGTCCTTCAATGTTTTGAGAATGATAAATTCATCTTAGAAGTATATCGTTTGGAAGGTGAAGCTGATCAATGGTGGAATCTTATCAAGAATATGAGGAAAAGAGATGAAATTGAGTCAATGGAATGGGAAGAGTTCAAGAACTTATTCTTTAATAAGTACTTCCCTCGTATTCTTCGAACAAAGATGGAGAAAGAGTTTCTTGAACTGAAGCAAAAGGATGATAAATATGTTGGTACCTACGAAGAAAATTTTACAAGACTTTCAAGGTACACTTCCGGAATTATTATCCAACCTTAGAGTAAAATCGATCGATTCTTTAGTGGCTTAAAACCAAGTCTTCAAAGGGCGTTAGCCATAAGGGACTTCAATAGCTATGAGGAAATTTTTGATGTGCTCTCAAGGTTGAGATGGAAATTGGAGTAACCCATCAGTCATATGGGTTTTATAAGAAGAGGAAAATTGAATTCAAAGGAAAATATAAAGACCACACTGAAAAGAAGATTAGTTTTCCTTTATTCTCAAATTGTGGAAAGAAAAATGGAGGGAATTGTCTTAAAGGGACAAGAAAATGTTTTAAGTGTGGAAAATAAGGCAATCGGGCAATTGAATGTTGAAATAATGGGAAGAAGATGTATAATGATGTGAAAAAAGAAAGGGATACACATAATGCACCTCCAAAACATCAATGTTTCAATTGCAAGGAGATGGGGAATTATGCCAATAAATGGCCAAATCCAAGGGTTGTTGATGATGGTCGACGTCAACAAACTCTTAAGGCCAAAGACAAAGGAAAGTCACATGCAATTACTATTGGTGATATGGAGTATGATAACGAAGTGGTGAAAGGTACACTTACCATCCACTCTAAAGTAGAAAATGTTTTATTTGATTCTGGATCCACCCACTCTTTTATTTTTGAAGAATTTTCTAAGGGTATCACCATATTACCTCAACAATTAGATGTTGAGTTAGATGTGAAAATTCCTAATGGAACAACAGTCACATCAAAAGATTAAAAATATTCTCCGATTGAAGTTTATGTGAAAGTGCTTCCTGTAAATCTTATGATCCTTTCTATAGTGGAATTTGATGTGATTCTTGGCATGGATTGGATTTCTTTATATGGATCTCATATCAATTGACAAATAAGGGAAGTCACATTTCATATTCCATATCAATCTATGATCATCTATCGATGCAATGATGAACATGACCTTCCAGTGGAAATTTCTTCTATCTTATGCATCTTGATTCCACTAAATGAAGGTTATTTATCTCAAATTGTTGTTGAGAAACTTACGATTAAGAATACACCCATTGTACGGGAGTTTGATGATGTCTTTCCGGAGGAATTTCCTGGTCTTCCACCAAATCGTGAAGTTTAGTTTTCAATAGAACTCATACAGGGTGTTATGCCTATTTCAAAGACACCTTATAGAATGGCCCCAATTGAGTTACAGGAATTGAAGAAGAAAATCCAAGAGAATTTTGATAAAGGATTCATACGCCCTAGTGTGTCACCTTGAGGAGCACCTATTCTGTTTGTTAAGAAGAAATATGGATCAATGAGACTTTTCATTGATTATCGAGAACTTAACAAGATCACTATCAAGAACAAATACCCTCTCCCATGCATTGATGACTTATTTGACCAACTACGCGGAGCTCAAAACTTTTCCAAGATTGATCTTTATTCAGGGTTTCATCAATTAAGGGTCAAAAGGGAGGATATACCAAATACGGCTTTCCGTACAAGGTATGGACACTATGAATTTATGGTGAAGCCATTTGGTCTTACTAATTCCCCTGATATCTTCATGGATCTAATGAATAGAGTCTTTAGAGACTATCTTGATCAGTTTGTGGTAGTCTTTATAGACGATATTCTTGTCTATTCAAAGAACAAGGAAGAACATGAAGATCACTTGAAAATTGTATTAAAGACCCTAAGAAAGGAGAAGCTTTATGAAAAATTTACCAAGTGTGAATTTTGTCTTCAAAAACTTTCATTTTTTGGGTCATATAATATCAAAAGAGGGGATATCTATGGATCCATCAAAAACAGAGGTTATCGAAAGATAGTCGAGACCAACAATAGAAACTGAGATCCGAAGTTTTCTTGGCTTGGTAGGATATTATCAAAGTTTTGTGAAAGATTTTTCAAGGTTATCTAATCCACTCACCAGGTTGACTCAAAAAGGAGTTAAGTTCGTTTGGAAGGAGGATTGTGAAGAAAATTTCAAGGAGTTAAAATGAAGGTTATCCAGTGCACCTGTGCTCACACTGCCTTGTAGTGGAGAAAGGTTTGTGATCTACAGTGACGCATCAAAGAAGGTATTGGGGTGTGTACTCATGAAAAATGATATGGTAATAGCTTATGCCTCATTACAGTTGAAAATCCATGAGCAAAATTACCCAACTCATGATTTGGAGTTAGCTGCGGTAATCTTTGCATTAAAGATTTGGAGGCATTACCTTTATGGTGAAAGGTGTGATATTTATAACGATCATAAAAGTTTAATGTATATTTTCACACAAAATGAGCTGAATATACTCCAAAGAAGATGGTTGGAGTTGATTACAGATTACGACTGCTCAATTAATTATCACCCTAGGAAATCAAACAAGGTGGAAGATGCATTAAGTCGACAAGACCATGCTAGCTTATCCATGATGAGGATCACAAAAGATCCAATATTTATGGATTTACAAAGGATGGATCTTGGAATTATAATGGAAGGGGAAAAATCTTATCTTTCTCAAATGAATGTTCAACCATCTATATATATGAAGATTAAAGAGGCACAGAAAGAAGATGTAGAGTTACAAAAGAAGGTGAGAAATGTTCCTGAATTTAACATTGATTGTGATGAAATAATAAGTTTTAGGAATCAGGTTTGTGTTCCTCTCATCCCAGAATTAACGAAGGAGCTGGTGGATGAGGATCATAGTTCTTCATTCTCTATTCATCCTGGAAGCACGAAGATGTATAGGGACCTGAAAGAGTACTTCTGGTGGGATGACATGAAAAGAGATGTTGCTGAATATGTCTCTCAATGCTTGGTTTGTCAGCAAGTTAAAGCTGAGAGACTGAAGTCTAAGGGGATGTTACAACCATTACCCATACCCGAATGGAAATGGGAAAACATCACTATGGACCTTGTCACCAGACTTCCTAAAACATCCAAAGGCAATAATGCTATCTAGGTCATAGTTGATCGTCTTATGAAGTCGACACACTTCATTGATATAAGAGAAGATTTCTCTCTGGATCAGCTTACCAGGATATATGTAAAGGAAGTGGTAAGATTGAATGGAGTACCACTTTCCATTATATATGATCAGGATCTGAGGTTCACCTCGAAGTTCTGGCGAAGCCTTCAGCATACTCTAGATACATAGTTCAGTTTCAGCACCGCTTATCATCCTCAAACACACGGTCAGTCTGAGGGAACAATTCAAACTCTAGAAGACATGTTAAGATCTTGCTCTATGGATTTCAAAGGTGGTTGGGATCAACACTGACCTTTGGTGGAATTTTATTATAATAATATATTTCACTCCACTATTCAGATGGCTCCATATGAAGCTCTCTATGGAAAGAAATGCAGAACTCCAACTTGTTGGGATGAAGTTGGGGAAAGAAAGCTATTAGGACCTGATCTTATTGATGAGATGGCAGAAAAGCTCATATCTACTCAACAACACATAAGAGAAGCTCAGAGTTGAAAAAAAATTTATGCTGACAACTAAACAAAAGACCTAAAGTTTGAAGTGCGTGATAAAGTGTTCTTGCGAATATCTCCTTGGAAGAGAGTAATAAGATTTGTAAAGAAGGGAAAGTTGAGCCCTAGGTATATTGGTCCTTTTAAAATACTGGATCATGTTGGGAAGGTAGATTACTGATTGGCGCTTCAACCGAATCTCTCTCAAGTTCATGATGTGTTCCATATATCTCTCTTGAGAAAGTACATACCTGATCCTTCACATGTACTAAGCTCAGAAGTTGTACTGCTATAGCAAGATCTTTCTTATGAAGAACAGCCGATAGAGATTCTGGATTGTAGCTAAAAAGTTCTATGGAACAAGACCACTTTCTTGGTGAAATTTTTATGGAGGAACCACCAATTAGAAGAAGCTAAATGAGAGTTTTAGGATATGATGAGGGAGAGGTATCCTCATTTGTTTGTTACGAAGTGACGAATTTCGAGGGTGAAATTCATTTTAAGGGGGGTAGAATGTAACACCCTGATATTTTATGAGAAATATTTTTTTTATGTCTTATGTCATATGAAACATCAAAGAAATCTTTCACTACACACAACACTATCTTGTCTTGTGTTATACGCAAGAGCAACCTTCCTCGATAGCGTGTGTTGTACACAATATCGAGTTTCACTAAACAATGATATATTGTTATAATATTATTATGGACTATCCTTTATGAATATTATTAACTACATTTTGAATTTTATAACATTATTATTCATCTTACACATTTTCTAAAACATGGTATGTGAACAAAATAATTTTTTTGGGTAAAATAAGTATTTTTCAAAAAATGCAGTTTTGCCGTCTTTTGATTGCGCACCAACTTTAAATCTATTTTTTGAAAGTTTTATAAGTTCAATTTGACAAAATAAAATTCTTCTTTGGAATAATGATATAAAAATTTACTTTGGATAAATTTTTCATATTATTCGGATACCTTCCATATTTTAATGAACAGTAAAAACTCGCTATATTTTAATTAAAAACAACTTTTTTCATTGCATTAATTTATATGGTTAAATTATAATATTGAATGGTTTTAAAATATAAATAGAATATATTTTTACCAATTAATATATTTTATGTCATTACCATTAATTTTACATTGAATTCATAGGTAAAAACATTTCAATCGTTTGCAATGTCTTAACTTTTAAAACCTGTTTTCTTAACAACGGGATTAATTTTAAATTAATTACTGCAACTTCTGTATGTTGAATTTTTAAAAATTGATTCTATATTTGGATTCAGTGGGTCCAAAATATGTTAATAGGTTACTTTTTTTTGATATTATGAATAGTAACTACAGTAATTTTTATTTACTACAGTTAAAGGTAAATCGGGTAATTAAGGGTAAAAATAATATTATAAAATTACCCTAAAACTTTCCAAAATCCTATTGGATGAATAAAAGTAGACCCATATCACTTAAGGGTCTGATTATATTCATTTCATGTTCTTTTGACCATGAAATAATATAATTATTATTAAAACCAAAGAAAGTGACAACATGTCACTCTCTGAAATCTTATAAGTGTAATAATTTTAATTTAGTGATAAACTTTATAAAACTTAAGATATAAATATTCAACAGAAATATAATAAAATTATCTACATCATATAAATTTATTTATAATTTTTAGGGATTAAATAATTATCATTAATTATGACACAATAGTCATGTTGAAATTATCTTATTGATTGAAATATCAAATAAATGATTTTAAAAGTCTTAAAATAAATATTATATGAACAATTTAATGTTCTCCACTAATTTTCTAGATAAAATAACATGTTATGAATCTATTAAATCTTTTAGTTCGAACATATCTTTTGTATATATTTTATTTAAATTCAAATAAATAAATAGTGTCAAAATTGACACAATTGTTATGTTATAAAAATTACATATTATAAAATTGTTTAAAAATCACAAAAATATTTAAAAATTATAAATTAAAATTTATATGGTCTACAATGTAGTAACTAATACAATTATGGACAATTCACAACATATAAGTGATTATTTATAATGATTTAAAATTTATAATATTATTACCATATATAAAATTAAATAGATTAAATAAGGATAAATCAAGTTGATAATGTTTACAATAAATTAAAAACTAATCTAAATTTTATTGTTTGATGATATTACAACCCTATATCATCTAATATTTGTATTTGAGTCATTTTTGGAGGTTTTTAAGTGGGTTTTGGATTTATTATAAATTAATATTTCTTATATTTCCCAAGGTGCCCCTCTCCTCCCTTATAAAAGGGTACCTCCTCCCTCTCCTCTTTACACAACTTTGAGCCTTCAAGCTCGGATAAACCCAGACCATTTCCCTTATAAACTTCCATAGAAACATACTAGATGTCCTGGTATTCTTCAAATACCAACTTTAGTGCCCTAAGAGGAGGTTTAGAAGAGGCGCGTCAAAGAAAAGATAATATCATTTACCGATTCTTTCCATTTTATTTCTTCTTCTACTTATTATTCTTTATTTTTTTCATCATAAATTAATAACATCAGTATCACTAACATACTTATATGTTATTATAAATATTAAACAACCCTATTTCACCTTCTATCCATCCTACGGAAAATGAAATCACCTTGCGTGCGTACGTACGGAATACCGTCTCCACACCATGGTGTAATCTGTTTTCCACCACCACCTTACATGGATGGTTATAATAGTGTAAAGAATAACTATATATGATTATTATAAAATGATACTAATTATGAGACATTTCATCTTCCACTCCAATATTATTCAATAGTTATTAGAACGATATCATCGCTCGTGCGTACGTATGGCCTACCGTCTCCACGATGTGATACGACTCGTTCTACATGATCTTCATTGAATAATGATTATATAAATGAATTTAATGAATAAATATGATATATATTACACTAATACCATTCTGTAAATAATGTATCTATAACATAAAAATAGTAATAAGAATTTATTCGACAAGACATGCTTAAGAACATAAAGCAATGAACACCCAAATAACAAGTAGCAATAAAATATTACTAATAAGAAGATAGGAATATGACCATGTATGATATCATAACAATGAATATGATTATGTAATAAGTCAATGTCATTATTTAAATAATTATACAGGAGTTACGGATACGTATAAAGCATATCATACCTAAGGTAAGGGAAAATCTCGCAATCTTATTTTTATCGAAGATTGTTTATACTTTAGAATTTACTGGGGAATATTTATCATCCACATCCATGTTTCCTAAATATGTAATATTATTTATATCCTAATACAATTTTTTAAATCCAATTTTACCTATTGGTGAATTTTTAGTAAAATATATGAAAGGAATCTTTTGTCATTTTCCGTACGAGATACTTTTCGACATTTTCGGCCAAAGTACGAGAAGAATGTTTTTTTAACTTATATGGCATGAATGGATTTTTATGATTCCATAGAACATTATTTCCATGAAGATTACTTTAAAAATTCTCATGTTTATTTTTAATTAACATAATTTAGTTTAAAATGTAATGACATGTTAACAAAGGAAAAAAAATTGAAGTAGAAAGAATATTTTCCTCAAGAATGGAGTTCAAGTGTTTTATCAAAATTATTTTCCTTATAAGATAATATAGGGTTATATTTCTATCCCTATTATTACATTGATTTGATTATATTGTGATTTAATTATTTTTATGAAGTCCTTTATCTTATATGAATTGTTTTATGATGTCACGATGTTTAAGAATCCCATTTTTATTACATGGGTTATGCTATGATGTATGATTTATGATTTTGTGGAACACATAAGAATGGTTTCATTATGAGATGGGTGCGAATTATATCTCTCTCCAATGAATTGGATAAAGATTTATATCTCATGAGATAGACATGGCTGGAACGGCAAGTTAATCTGGTTCAGTGATACAGGACTGAAACGAGGAGTGAACTCAGTTCAGAAATGGACTTTTTCCACTAAGATAGTCTTGTAAATCAGTCTTGACTAATAAGAAATGATTTTCTATGATTATGTGTGTATGCCACAAAGTTTCATGTTATATGTTATGATCATTGGGATTACATTTCCCAACTAATATTTATCACATGTTATGATATTATGATCTCTTTTGCAGGTTAAGATATTCAAAATGTTATGTTCTTATGAATATGATATGATTGATATTTCTTTTGTTTACCCTTACTGAGAACTTGAGCTCACCATTTTGTATGTTTTATTTTCTCCAGGTCAGGAAGAATTGTATTTAGTAGGATATGCTAAAAAGGGACTCTAGATATAATGAAATAAGCAGGAGACAATGTAGATGATTTATGAACCAGTTATTTATGTTTCCCAATTTCTAAAGACACTATACTTATACGATCCTACCATGGTTTTGTTATATGTTGTAATAAATATGCTTCAAATATGAAGTAATAACCATGTATCTAAAGTATGGGGCGTTATATGGAAAAATTACATGTTGTGTACTTTTTTCAATGCATTTTTTCCTCTGTTTTCTCCGCTGGTAGGCGGCCTAACACGCCGTCGTTGACTTGGAACACAATGCCGCATGGTAGGTGAACGTACACAGTGTTTAGCACCACCATACACGGTGTGTAATCTCTTCTTTTGATCACCAACTGCTTCTAGAAACGTATACATGGCGTGTATCAGTGGTACACGACATGTCCCCTTCAGCCAGCCACATGGGCGTGTAGACTCTTCTCATCCGCCAGCTACTTCTAGAATGGTATACACAGTGTGTATAGTGTGAACACGGCGTGTACCAGCTTCTGGTTACTTTGGAATGTACTTTTCCAGGTCAACCCATGTCTAAGCTTGAATGTACATGGCGTGTATATAAGTACAGGCCATGGAGTTGTAAATTTTTTCTCGGTTCTTCCTTGTTTTGTGTATTTGTCCATAAACCTCCTCAAAATGAACAAGATCACCAAAATCAAAGTATTTGTTCCCTAAGCAGTAGGTAATTGCTAAAAACTTGTTCTAATTTTTCAATAGAGTATATGAAAATGTATACAAAAATTGGGTGCATCATTTATATAAATATAAAATGAGCTTACTGGTTACCAATTAATGAGAAACAAAAATAAGAACCAATTAGATATAAAATAAATATTATTATTTTTATGATTCCAAAGGAGTTTCTTCTTAAAAAATATAATTAATTACAATTATTTAATGATATTAATTAAATATATATGTTATATATTAAAAAAATATTTTTGATATTCATCCATTAGGTTTTATAGGTATATGAAAAGAACAAACCAAATTTCACACATAAGAACCTATATTTTTAAAAGGGAAACTTTACCACCTTTTAATGGAGAACCCATTTTAAATCTTAATTTTGAAACTTTAATTAATTTAATATGTCAAAATAAAATTAATCTTTAAAATTGAAGAAAACAATTAGGTTCATGGGAATTGTTTATATTTTTCAGAAACATATCATTTTTAATGAATAGTTAAAAATGCGGAATTTTAGTTTAAAATTGCATTTTCATCTAATTTATTTATAAGGTTAGATTGTAATTTTAATTGTTTTTAATGTTTAATTAAATAATTTTTTTATCAATTAATAAATTTATGTAATGATAATAAATTTTAATTTTAAATTGAAAATAAAAACATTACATAATTTTGGACGTTTTTACTTTTAAAACCCTCATTATCGCCCCACCTATGGGATTAAATTTAAATCTGTTTCTGCCAATTATATTTTTCAAATATGGGAAAATGGATTAAATATTTGTAATAATAATAATTTATAATGTCTAATAATACCAACTTTATTGACTAAAAATATTATTAAAACTGATTAAAATTAATTACAACAGTTATGGTTAAATTAAGATTAATAAGGGACTAAACCTTAACCTTAAGGCCGAAAACAACGTATAAACATATCTAGGAGATTTTAGGTGGCCATATATTGAACATATAATATATTTTATATAATTGGGTCCATTATTGGATACAATTTAAATATGGAAAACATTGTAGGAATTCCTTTGTCAAAATATTACAAGAGTGACACTCCTCGTCCAGTATAAAAGGCCACCACTTGTCCCCATTACTCACACCTCTCAAAACACTTAGTCTCGGACCAAATATTCCAAAATATATTTCCATAATCCAACCCCTAGACTTTTAAGGCTACCTTTGGTCAGAAATCCTTCCATGTAAGCCCTTTGGTATAAAGAAAATGGAGTTACCTAATTTTTAAGGTAATGATTTCCAATAATCTCTTTTATTTCATTTACATATACACCTCCTAAAATATTCTTCTTACATGTTCATATAATAACACATATGTTCTAAATATATTTATATGTTTTTATATTAATGGTTCTATCTACACTTACACACACATCCATATAATGGGTAATGAATATACTGTTTCTCTGTAAGGTGTACTACTACCTCATCAAAACAATGATTGTTCGCTTTTCCTTTACCTTCTATCATGGTTGAAATTATGATGTAAAATATATTTATATATATTATATATGATATTTATTATGTCTTTAAGCTTCTATAATTCTTTTACAAAACATATTTTTATACTTTCCATTTTTTATAAAATCTAAATCATTGTTTGTGGAAGTATGCACTACCGCCCCCTCATAGCGATGTGATTCATTCACACTATACATGGGATGTATAAAGTATTATTTTAATAAAACATATGATATATAAAAATATATAGTATATTCATTAAATAATTATATTTCTATAAATATAATATATATCATTTTCTTTATTACCCTTTCTCGCACTTAAAAAGTGATAACATCGTTCGTGGATGTTTGGACTACCGCCTCCTCAACACGATGTGATTCATTTTACATAAAAAGAATTGTATATATAATTATATATGATTAAATAAAATTATATTTATGATATAATTATCATTATGTAAATATATGGTGTTACTTAACTTCTTTCCATAACGATCATTAAAAATCAGGAATGTTACTCATGTGTACATACGACCTACTGTCTCTATTATTGTAACGATGATTAATTTTTCATAACCATATTTAATGGTGGGTTTTAAAAGTATAATTGATGGATAAATATGAAAATTATTTAATTATTGTTAATCTTTATATGTTTAGGTAATGACCAATTTGACCATAGTTGACCTACCAAATTTGTTTTTGACACATTAAATGAATTTGGTCAAAACAGTCATTGTAAACTTTTTTTTGACAAAACACCTGATATAAACTTAATTGTTTAATTAGTTATATACAACATTGTAATATGTGAAATAAAATTAATTATAAACATGAAAACGGTTCTAAATAAATTAAATAATAAATATAATTTTTTTATATGGGAATATAATGACACACGAGACAAGTCTTACAGAAGGTAAGGGATTCTCATCTCACTTTTTACTTATGTGAGATAAATGTCATGTTCACCACTTACTTATTTTGTGTGTTGTATCTAATAACCATTTTTTAATATTATGACATTAATTCCTTTATCATAATGGTATTTAAAATTTTTATTTCATATTATTCCTTTATGAGGTTTATGATTTAAAATTTTTCAACGTGGTATGGGACACTTTGGAATGTTTAGAGATGGTTTTCCTTAAAAATAACTTTGATGATATTTAAATGGTATTTCTATTTGAGATAATTATATAAAAAAAATTCAATAAAGCCTTTAATTTTTTTATCCTCTAGTTATTCATGACCTCTTTCCAGTATTAGTACCTTTTTTCCACTCTTTGGTACTCAAGGTATTTTAGAAAATCTTTTTTAGAAAACCTGACTATATTTATGTCTTTATTTGGAGAACCTTTTTTCTTATAAAAACTATGTTTTATTAAAATGTTTTAAATAATGTTTTTAAAATAATTTGGTAAATAAAACTTTACCCTTTTTTATTTTACCAAATTTTCCAAAGGAATCTTCTTGTCGCTTTCCAAACAATCCTTTTTTAATAATTTTTACCATAACAAAGGAATGTTATTTTAACCTCGTAATAAAATCAAATATTTACTCACTTCATTTCTTTGAAGCTTCAATTTTATGTTTGAAATGTTACTTATTAGATAAAATTTTTCTGAAGTGATTTTCAAATAAAAATTTTTTCAAAAGGTTTTTCATAAAAAAAGATATTTTTTTCAAGAATGTTTTTATAAGATTGTTTTAAAGTATTTCTATTCATAAACAACAAAAACCCTTTATTTTTACTCCCCTTTTTATTTTTTGTATTGATACCATCCTTATTATTCCTATGGATGGTTTATTATTTATTTTTCCAATGATAGTATGCACATTCACTTTATTGAATCATTTTTTATTCCCCTTTAAATATCCAATCTCCTACGATCATTGAACATTGAATTTTACACTAATTATTTATTTCATTTATCATGTGTATTTATATTACATAAACCATATAAATTTTTAAATACGGCATCTAATTTTACTTTATTTGATTATTTGGTGAAATATTATTAATTCCACATTATTTATACTATATGGATATTTGATAAGGCATATTATTTATTTTGATTATTCGGTATGAGGAATGATTTGGACTGGTAATGATGTTGGGAGCTCAAACTGTATATAGCTCTTCAATGCATCGATAGGTTCTCATGAGATAAATAAGTTGTGAAAATTAAACAGTTTTCTATATGTAGTTTTAAAATGACTTGTGAAAGTTCTTGACATTATAGGTTTTCATGTGACTTATACATGACATACATTAAGAAAGCATTCCCTCATTTAGTTTTATTTATTATTCATCCAAGAGAATGTTTATTGAATATTTATGGATAAATTTCATTTTCAGTTCATTGATTAAAAGGAATGTGTAGGAATGTGTTTTAGTTTTTATATTTCCATATTTATTTTCCCATATCTAGTTATTTTAATGGAATGTATTCCTATTTGTTACCTTTACATATTTTCTATGTACTTCCCAATCAATGTTTTTATTATATGGAATGTGAGTTCTGTTATTTACCATGTCATGATTATTTTTTCCATTTATTTATTATTTCTTCCACTATATTTTTTCCTTACTGATCATTTTAGCTCACCCTTGTTATGTTTCTTTCCTGAGGAATACAAGAAGTGTAATATGAAATATATATTAGGATTTACTAGATAGATTAGAGTTATACTTTAATTTATTTATATACAAGGAATAAAAACATATGTTATAATTAGTGTATTCTTCTGTAATAAAAGTCTCATGTATGTATATGGTTTACCAAGACTACTAAACTCTAATACTCTGAGATTTTATTCCTTGTAATCATGCCAATATAATAGTTTCATACATTGTATCTGGGCCTTATGGGTTTGGGTTGCTATAGTTGGTATCAGAGGAAGTTTTGTAAAAACCTTGGGACCTAGATTTAGAAAAAAAATAGGTTAGAGAACACTACCCTAAGGTATAATTTGAAGGTAATTATAAAAGAACATCTAGGAATTTTGTTAAGGTGGAGATTATGTGGGTATTCCTAATAATAAATCCATATCTAGATACTACAGGTGTACAAGGTTTTATCACATATGTACCTAGGAGTAATAGATCTAACAAGGTTTTATGAGCCTAACTTGAGGTAACCTGGTACGTGATAGTGGTCCTTACTTCACAACTAGTTTGACACTCCTGGGGGATATGTTTAGGAAAATTCACATTTTCTTTATAAACCAATATAAAAGATATTGACAATGAATAACCAAGATTAAACCAAAGGTCCTTTCAATTTAATATAATGTTTCATGGTTTATGAATCCTATAAATAATATTACGGATTAAACCTATACCAATGAAGGATCTATGTGAAAATATGTGGATGAAGTATTTATGTTTTAGGGTTATATTGAAAACCTTTTTTAAAAGGATCTTTAATGATTAACCATATTTAGAGGATGTATATAATATTTATTTTTGGAAATTATGTTAATATAATTTTAGAAAAGGGCAACCGATATGCCGAGTGAAAACATTTCAAGTCCAGCAAGGCCACAGGTCTTGAACCCATGACTGAAGGACGGTAAGGGTTTCACATCAACCACTAACTTATGCAATATCCTAGTTAATTTTTAATTTTTTTGGTTTAAAATATTTTATGAAAAAATGATAATGATGAACCAATAGTATCAATTTTGATTATTAGAGATTAATCTATTAAACATATTGATTTTGAAAGATATTTAGAGAAAAATAGTTAGAATTTTCAATATTTTATGGGCCTTAATATATTTTAAAAATATATTTGTGTGCTTCATGAATCCATATTAATTTATGAATGAATTGTAAAATTGATCTAAGCACAACCAAATGTTGACATTTTATTTATATAAATATATCAAGTATATATAGGAAATAAAATAATTCCTCAACATTTAGAAAAGTATCCTCAAACAAAAGTGTTATCCTCATACTTTATTTTTTGTTGAACTAATTGCCTTCTGAATCATCACAGATTTTTGGATTTTAGGAACTCAAGTTTTTATTGATTTTTCACTTGTTTATGATTTATAACCTCAATCACTACCCATAAATATTTACTCTTTTCTTCAAATTATGAATCTCTACTTTCCATTAATGTTCTCTTATGTAGATAACTAGTTATATGTTAGTCCATGTAAACTTTAAACTTCCCATTCTATCTTTTATAAAGGATGTTTTAAAAATACTTCACATGATGTGGGATTAAAAAATATTAAATATAAAACTATATATCACCAAGATTGAGTTTAAATTTTGAGGGCGCAATTTAATTAAGGTTGAGAGAATGTAAAACCCCGAAAATTCTAAAGAAATAACCTTGTATTTGATAACATGCATGACACGTGACACCAAGTGTAAAAAGGGAATATAATAACCTGATAATTTAAAACATATCTACTATCTTAAAAATATAATATATTTTATAGATTTAAATTCACACAAGAGAGACCTTCCTCTATATCTTTTGTTGCACGCAAGAGTGACCTTCTTTGATGGCTTGCGTTACGCGCAAGACTGAGTTTTACCGAACAATAATATATTATTAAAAAAAATTATTTAATATAATGAGATATAAAATAGATGTTAGGAATATTATTAACTAAATTATTAAAATATATGGTTTATATTAATTTAAAATGAATTCATTGTTTTCCAATTAATGGGAAATAAAAATAAGAACCAATTGGATATAAAAAGAAATATTATTATTTTTATATTTCCAATGGAGTTTTGTCTTAATAAACATAATTAATTACAATTATTTAATTATATTAATGAAATATATATTCTATATATATTAAATAGAATATTTTTTATATTCATCCATATTTGTTTATAGGTATAATATAAGAACAAACCCAATTTCACACATAAAAACTTATATTTTTATAAATGCAACTTTACCACATTTTAATCGAGAACCAATTTTAAATCTTATTTTTGACAATTTAATTGATTTAATACATAATAATAAACTTCATAATTTAAATATAAAAATAAAAATTAGTTTTTTATTTTTTTTTAATTCTTCAGAAACATATCATTTTTAAAGGAAAAGTTAAAAATACTGAATTTTATTTCAAATATACTCTTTCATATAATTTATTTATAAGGATAAATTGTAATTATAAATACTTTTAAAGTTTAATTATATAATAGTTTTTATAAATTAATACAATTTATGTCATTTGAATCAATTTTACATTGAAATTTATTATCAAAACATAGCAAAATTTCATATTTTTTTACTTTGAAAACATGCATTGACGTCCCGCCTATGGGATTAAATTTAAATAAATTTCGGAAACATCTATGATTATAATTTGGAAAAATTGATTCAATATTTGTAATCATAATTATTTATAATTCCTAATAATTACAACTTTTTTGACCTAAAATAATAGTGAAAGTGATTAAAATTAATTACAAAGATTAAGGTTAAATTAATATTAATACGGGACTAAACATTAACCTTAGGCCCAAAATGAACTATAAACTTTTCCAAGAGCTATTGGATGGAAATATATCGACCCTATACTCTTTTTTCTCGAATTTTTCTCATTATTGGATCCAATTTCAAAATTAAAAACGTCATATGAATTCCCTTGTTAAAATATTACAAGAGTTCCACTCCTCCTCTTCTATAAAAGGCCACCACATCTCCCCATTACTCACACCTCTAAAACCACATAGTCTTAGAAAATATCTGCCCAAATGGACTATCAAGATCTCTCCCCTAAACCTTTAATCATCCCATTCATCATAAATCCTTCCAAGGAAGCCCTCTGGTATAAACCAAAATGAGTTACCTGATTTTTAAGGTAACACTTTCCGATAATAACTTTTCTTTGATTTACTTGTCCAACAACTCAAATATTCTAATTCCATGTTCATATAATAACAAAATTATCCTAAATATAATTATATATTTTTATATTAAGGGTAATTTTTACACTTACACACACTTTCATTTAATGGGTAACGAATATACAATTTCTGTGTATAGCGAACTACTGCCTCACGAAACGATGATTGTTTGTTTTTCCTTTAATACCTATCATGGTGTCCATTATGATGTAAAATCTATTTATATTTTATATATATATGATATTTATTATTTATTTAAGATTATTTAGTTAATTTTAAACACATATATATATATATACATTCCATTTTGTGTAAAAGCGATAAAATCGTTTGTGGAAGTGTGGACTACAGCCCCCTCAAAGCGATATGATTCGTTCACACTATACATGGAATGTATAAAGGATGGTTTTAATTATAAATATTTAACATAAAAATAAATATTTTATTCATTTAATTATTACTTTTCTATAAATATAATCTATATAATTTTCATCCTTACCCTTTCACACACTTAAAAAGTGATAACATCGTTCGTGGACATGTGGACTACCGCCTTCTCAGCATGATGTGATTCCTTTTACATCACAAAAATTATATATATAATTATATATAATTAAATAAAATGGTATTTATGATATAATAATCATTCTAGAAAGATTTGGTGTTACTTACCTTCTTTTCAAAATGATCATTGAAAAATAGAAATGTTACTCATGCATACGTACGACCTACCGTCTCCATGATTGCAACGTTGATTCATTTTTCATAGCCATATTTAATGGTTGGTTTTAAAAGTGTAGTTGATGTATAAATATGATAATTATTTCATGATTATTATTATGTATATGATTATTTAATGAACTATTTGACCATATTTGACCTACCAAACTTGTTTTTGACACATAAAACGAATTTGGTCAAAACACCTGATGTAAAATTAATTGTTTATATAGTTGTATACACTATAGTAATAATGGAAATAAAATTAATGATAAACATTAAAATGTTTCTTAATAATGTAAATAACTAACATAAGTTTTTTATTATATAATATAAAGATATATGAGACAAGTGGTTGGGAAAAAGATGTGGGGAGACTCAAGCGACTCGGCGAATGTTTGGATTGAAAACCATAAATATCATCATTTCGATGATGGTTTTCCTTATCCTCACTAGATCAGGTGAATCATGGAATCCTTGGACCTTGAATGGGAGTGTTTTTTGGATCCTAATCCTTCGAAAATGATGGAGGAAAAAACCCTCAAGGAAGATAACCCTACTCATGCTACGATTGATAAATCTAAAGGAATTTATTTCCTCAAGGAACTCAAAGGCTCAGATCATGTCAAGTCTTCATCTATGAGACCTACTTTGTGAAAAAAAGATAAATTATGGTGTATTTTTAGTCAAGTTTGATCCTAAAGTTCTTCAATAATGAGCCCAAATGTGTAATTTCTCGGTTATGGGACACATCTCTTACATAAAAGGTGATAAACTATGGTCTTTTTCAAATCTTAAACACTGAATTGCTAATTTTTGGGGTTTTCTAATTGGAATATAGTACCTATAGGGAAGGGATATTTTTATATAATTCTTACCTTATAGGATGATTTAGATAGATTCTGGTGTATAGGAAATGTTCAACTCAACCCTGGTCTACTTCGTATTTTGGATTGGGATTATGCTTCTAATCTGCACACCCATACAAACACTACTACCCAGATATTGGTAAAATTGCATGGTCTAAATTGGTACTTCTATCATTTGAATATTTTAAAGGACATATCATCTTGTATAGGCACTCCCCTTAAGACTGACCAATGAACATTGGATGGTGAGCTTGGCCTCTTTGCTAGACTTATGATAGAGGTGAATTTAGAATCTAAGATCCCACAGTCTATCACCTTCAATAAGAATGATTATAGAACAAAATTTAGAATTGAATATGAGCGTAAGCACACATTTTTTATTCTTTGTAAGATCCTAGGGAATTCTATTTTAAATTTTAGATTGGTGAAGAAACAAGTCACCCATAAAATTGACATTGAATGGAATCTCTACCAAGTAGTCACCCGACTCCTCAAAGACACCTTCACCTTATAATCATAAGTCCAAAACCACCATTTATGTTCTCCCTTATAGTGATTTGGGTGACCAGTGTGATGGACTCCCAATTCATACAGCTCATGGTAAAGGGGACCTTAGTCTTTCTTAGGTCCAGAGAACCCATTCTACCTTGCATGAAAAGGATGACAACACTATAAATTATTCTATTCTGGAGCCTCAATCCACTTCTATTACTGAACAGAACATTTCTCCAGCAACTATTGAGGCCAATTATAGCCCCCTAGTTTCAGTTTTAGTTGCAGGTAGTGACACACATTCCAAAAATTCTAATAATGTCACCCACTGCACTTCAAACTCAGGATCTTCTCTGCCATGAAATGACCTTCTTATAGTCCAGGTTGAGATCTCTCTAACTGTTTTAAATAACAGAAAATCAAATTCTCCTATAGATCCTATATTGAAAGATTCTTTTAAAGCTAATTCAAATGTAAATACTACTATCATTTCTCATATTGCTACTAGGAGTAAACAGGGAAATAAGTCCCAACAAAGCTCAACAAAAGCCCCTAGAAGATCTTTCTGGAGGAAGGGTTTAGGGAATAATAGAAAGGGGGTTCCAACCACAAAAACCGGTTCTAATGAATATTTTGTTTTCGAATTGTCAGGGCATTGCAAACTCTGACAATTTTATTGTTTTTAAAAAGGTTTATTAATTCTCATCATCCTAATGTTTGGGAAATTGCTGAACCTAAGATCTATTTCTCCTCTAATTTTGATCATCTTTGTCAATCTAGTTATAACTTCTTTGGTGCTTGTAAAAACTGTTCTTCCATTGATACTCTTTGGGTCTTCACTCACTATACTCTCCATAATGTTAATATTTTACATACTTCAGAGTAGGATTTAACTTGTGATTTTACTATTGACCACTCACATATTTATTGTTCTATTATATATGCTAAGAAAACATACCAAGATAGAAGACAACTTTAGAATGACCTTTCATTATTAAGTAATAGTTTTCATGAACCTTTGTTAATGATTGGTGACTTTAATACTATTCTTGCCCCTAGTTAGAAAATGGGACCAACTCACTCCACCATATCTTCAAGTGAGTTTAAATCTGCTGTTGAGGCTAACAATATGGTTCAAATTAATCTTACTAGTGCTAAATATATGTGGTATAGAAGACACTATAACAGGGTGGTGTCTATAAAACTAGATAGATCTTTCACAAATGACATAGCTCTGGATAAGTGGAACACCATTTCTAGCATTACCCTTACTAAACATCATTCTGACCACAGTCCTCTCACTATAAAACACCAGAAGCTTATTCTTCTCTTCATATTTAACAAAACTTGGTCTTCAGACCCTAACTATGTTAACATTATTAAACATTCCTGTTCTTCTGTGAAACACTGAAATGATGTTTTCACTTGTACAAATAAATTAAAAAATCGCAAACAGATTCTTAAAGGTTGGTGTCGCACCAAATCCAAAAAAATTGATAGTGACATTTATCATTTGGAAGAAGAACTTACCCAACGTCAAAACACTACTACTGGAACCAATTATTTCACTGATCCGCAACATAAAATCAATATTACTATGAAACTTATTTCCTCACTCACCTTTAAATACAACAAGAGAAAACAAATTTTCAAAACCAAATGGCTCACAGATGGTGACAGAAACACTAAATTTTACAACTTCCTTCAAAGAATCATGAAATCTAATAGACCTATTACCTTCCTAAGAGATGGAGACAACCTCTTTAATACTTAGAATAGCATTGCTAATCATATTTTCTTTTATTTTGAGGATATCTTCAATGAACCCAAAACTGACAAGGACCTTCTTCCTAACGTCATTCCGATTGTGGTCAATGATGAGGATAATTCCTTTCTTACTTGCATCTCTCTTGATCATGAGAACAGAGACACTGTCTTTAGTTTAAATCTGGATAGTGCTTTAGGACATGATGGTTTCAATAATGGATTCTATCAGCAATTTTGCGATGTCATTCAAGCAGATGTTTGTAGGCTAGTTAGGAACTTCTTCTCTAGTGGTATGCTTCCTCGTGGGTTGAATGCCCAGCTTCTCTCCTTGATCCCCAAAGTGGATAATGTCGTAGAACTCCAAAAATTCTGACCCATCTCTTTAATCAATACCCTATATAAAATTATCACCAAATTACTTTCAAATATACTTTTTTATATTATAAATAAAATAGTTTCTTGGAACCAATTTGGGTTTGTTAAAGGCAGGTATATCCAAGATTGTATTTGTCTTGTCTTTAAAGGTATTAACATATTAAATAGAACTAATTGGGGATATAATATTTCCATTAAAATTGATATCTATAAGGCCTTTGATACCATGGATTGGAGTTTTATTTTCAAGGTCCTTCAAAACATTAGTTTTAATGATTCCTTCATCAATAGAATTAAAACTCTTTTTATCTTGGCCAGCATATCCATCCTTGTTAATGGATCTCCTAAGGGTTATTTTAAATGCACAAAAGGTGTTAGACAAGGTGACCCTCTCTCTGTTATTATTTTCATGATTTCAGAAGACTACCTAAGAAGATTAATCACTCACCTGGTTGAGAAAAACAAGTTTAAACCGATTAAGACTTCTAGGAATTTGAATGTTCCCACACACCTTTTATATGTGGATGATGTTATTATTTTTTTACAAGGGGATAAACGGAATATTCAAAATCTCAAATGTGCCATCTCGAACTATGAATACATTTTTGGTCAAATAATTGATTGGAACAAATTCTTTACCTTTTTTGGAAAAAGGTTTCCTGCTAATAGAAAATCCAATATTATTGTTGATTTGGGTATTAAGGAAGGATCTCTTCCCTTCAACTATCTTGGTGTTCCCATTTTATGGGGTAGACCAAAATCTTGTTACTTATCTAAAACCATTGATCAAATTCTCCACCAACTTTCATCTTAGAAAAGAAAATCCCTCTCTATGGCTGGTAGGATTTGTCTTATTAAATCTACAATTGTTTCTAAAATGGTTTACTCTTTAATGATTTATAAATGGAATGTTGGTCTTATTAACCATATTAACGTAGCCATCAAAAACATTGTTTGGAGAAAAAGCACACTTTAAAGGAAAATAGTGATTGTCCCTTGGTCAACTTGTTGCAAACCTCTAAAGAAGGTTGGTCTCAGTATAAAAAATCTCAAACTCTTTAATGGTGCTTTACAATCCACACTCTCTTGGAACCTATTTCATAACAGATCTCACTCTATTTATTTCTTTAAAAAAAATATTTCTTTAAAAACTAAAGAATATAAATTTTAATTACATGAGATCTTATAATTGGTCTTCCATTAAGAATGATTTTTCCAACATCATGTCTAACTCCTTATGGATGGTGAGAAGAGACTCTTCCATGAATTTCTAGCTCGAAAAATAGGTCGGTGCTCCTCTAATATCTATGAGCTCTCCTAATCGACTTCCTTATCACACTAATTATACTATCAAGGAGGTTTTTAGCTCTCACATCCTTAATTTTCCTTACAACGTCAATCATGTCATCAACAGCTACCCTTTTTCTAGATCTGGTTATTTTTTAATATGGGAACCTGATCATAATGGTATACTCGACTCAAAAACTTTTTAAAACCATGGATTTATTAATTCTAAAAATAATTTTAATTGGAAAAACTTTTTTAATAAATTATGGGTAAAACCTTCTAGATTCACCCTGATATATCATATTATCCACAAGAGGATTTCCACTGACACTTGTCTTCAGTCTTTTAGGATCCATCTTTCCACTAAATTTCATTCTTGTAATCAACATCGCGAAGACATTAACCATCTTTTCCTTTCTTATGTTACTACTACTGCTCTATGGAATTACGTGCCTAACCCTTTTGAGTGTAGATGGTTACTTAATAACTCAATCAACTCTCATCTATAAAGTTCTTTGAATCTTCAAGCCTCTTTGCAAATCAAGAACCTGTTCTTAACTACTTTTGTGGAACTTCTTCATGTACTCTGGTATGATAGGAATGTTATTATTCATAACAACTACTCATTTAGTTTACATGCAGGTTAGATGTGGATCCTCATAGCCATTTTGGAATCTACTTCAATACAAAATGGATTTTGCAACAACACAATGAATAACTTTGGGATTATGCATCGGCTTGGGGTTAATAGTATTTATCCTCAACCTAGATGCAATTTTAAAGTGTTCTAGAAAGCTATTCTCTCATTCTATATTAAAGTGGATGTTGATGGGGAATCGAAAGGAAACTTTGGTCCTTCAGGTTGTGGTTCAATTTTTAGAAATCCCACCAGGTAGGTTCTTGGATGCTTCTATAGAACTTGTGGGGGCTCTTCAACTCTAGAGGCTGAAATGATGAGTGTGATTTAAACTATTTCCTTCACCAAGAAACATCATTGGAGAAACATCTAGATTGAAAGTGACTCAACTACCATTGTTCAATCCATTTAGAATGGCGTGGTGCACCTCGCGTGGCCTCTTACAACATGTGGGATGGATTGTCATTATTCGCTCATGGAATTCAACTACATTATTATGCATACCTTTCATGAAGCGAACATGGTGGCAGATGGTCTTGCAAGAATGGGAGTCAAACATGTCAACACATGGTCAGATAACCTCCCTTTTGATTTACTTCCCCTTTATGATAGAGATTGTAAAATAACCCCCTCTTTCATACTCATGTAATTTTTTTTTTTAATAATATATTTTTTGATTCGGTCTTTGACCAAGGAACCACCTTCTTTACAAAAAAAAATATGAGATAAGTTGGAAACAATTTAAGGGATTTTCATCTCACTTTTAAAATCTATGAGATAAATTTCATGTTCACCACTTACTTATTTTTTTTGGGTATCTACTGCCCACTTTTATATATTATATCATTAAATCCTTTATCTTAATGGTATTTAAAACTTTTATTTAATATTATTCCTTCATGAGGTTTATTATTTAAAATGTTTCAAAGTGGTATGGGACACTTTAGAATGTTTAAAGATTATTTTACTCAACAATAACTTTAAGAATATTTCAATCATATTTCCATTCGATGAAATTATATAACCATTTTTGAATAAAACCTTTCATTTTCCTATCAACTAGTTATTCATAAACTTTTACAATTATTAGTACCATTTTCCCCTCTTTGGTACTCAAGGTTTTTTAGAGAATATTTTTCAAAAAACCCTACATTATTTCTCTATTTAGTCATAAAATATGATTTCTTCCAAAAACCGTGTCTTAATAAAAAAAATTAAAAAAAATTAAAATGATTTGGTAAATAAATTCTTACCCTTTTTTCTTTTACTGAGTTTTTCAAAGGAATATTTTTGTCTCTTTCTGAACAAATCATTTTTTTAACCTTTTTATCATGAAAAGGTAATGTTCTTTTTACCTTGTATGGAAATTATGGATTTAGTCTCCATAATTTCATTAAAGATTCCTTTGAATGTTTTAGTGGTTACTTTTTAAAGAAAATGTTTTCAAAATTAATTTTCAAAGGAAAGGTTTTTTAAATGGTGTTTCATAATAAAAGTATATTTTCTTCAATAATGTTTTTAAAAGATCATTTTATAGTATTTCTATTAATTAACAACAACAACCCTTTATTTTTACTCCACTTGGGATTTGTTGTGTAGATACAATCCTTATTCTTCCTTTGGATGGTTTATTATTTATTTGGCTAATGATAGTATTCACATTAACTTCCTTGAATCATTTTTTATTCCCCATGAAATATTAAATCTCTTATGAACATTTAACAATGAATTTCCCCCTAATTATCCATTTCATTTATAATGGATATTACTATTTCATATACCATTTTACATATAGATCTAATTTGACAGTTATTTGATTATTTGGGGAAATATTGTTAATTACTTATTCTATATTCAATATGTATATTTGATAAAGTCATATTATTTAATTTTATTATTTGATATAAGGAATGCTTTCGACTAGTAATGAAGGGTGGAGACCGAACTTTATATATCTCCTTGATGCATTGATAGGATCTCATGAGAGAAATAAGTTGAGAAAATTAAATGGTTTTCTATACGTAGTTTTAAACCATATTATGAAAGTTCTTGATGGTATAGGTTTTCATGTATGTTAGACATAACGTCCACTAAGAAATCATTTCCCTCATTTAGTTTCACTTATTTTTCATCCATGAGATTTTGGGTCGATATATATATGGATAAATTTCATTTTCAGATCATTGATTAAATGGAATCTATTTTAATTTATTACCTTCCCATATTTATTTTTCATTATCTAGTTATTTTAATGGAATGTGTTTCTAGTTATAACCTTTCCATATTGTATATTCAAATCCATCTCAGTTTATTGATTATAAGAAATGTGAGTTAAATTATTTACCATGTCTTAATTATTATTCTAATTGATTCATTATTTCTTACACAATATTTTTCACTTACTAACAATTTTATCTCACCCTTGTTATGTTTCTTTCCATATAAATCCATTAATAATGATATAATATATATGAAGGGATTTACTATATGGATTAGAGTTATCCTCAAATTAATTTATTTAGAGAGAAGAAAAAATTATGTTGTAATTAGTGTATTCTTTTGTAATAAAATTATCATGTATATATCCGGTTTACCAAGACTACTAAACTCTTGATCCTTTGGTATTTGATTCATTTTAATCATGCTAATGTAATAATAGTAGACACCAACTTCGGACCTTCTAGGGTTAGGTCGCTACAAAATATACCTTTCTAAATTTTTTAAAAAAAACAAACATGAGTAAAAATTAATGTAAACAATAATAGGATAATTTTAAAAAAATGGATATAATTTTATAAAACTTTTTCATGGAATAAAAATATTTTTTTAAGGAAAATTCTAAAAATATAGATTTTTTAAAAGAATATATCTTAAAAAACATCAAAACATTTATGTTATGGTTAATAAAATGATTAGATTTTGTGTATCAACTATAAATTCACATAAAAAAATTAAAATTTCAAATTAGATAATAAAAATTATTTTCACACATAATATTATCATGAAATAATCAATTAATTATAAGTTTAATCTAATTAATGAAAATTGAGTTATGAAATCCCTTACCTCACACTTCCCTTTAGTTTTTCATACTATAACCTCATGTATAATGGTTTAAAGAATTTTATTAAATTATATAAGAAATATATTCACATTTAAAATACCTTATATTATACTTTTACCACTTCTTATCACCCATTCATTAATAATATTTTACTATTTTCATTGTTTCGGGTGTGTTCCTTTCATGGTCTCATGGTCGGTCCAATTGTATATAATTATGGATGTTCTTTTCAAATTGAAATAAAAATTAAGAAGAGAAATTAAAATATATTAATGAAAATATAGAATTTTAAATCATCCCATATATCATTTTTTTCTTACATGAAGATGATTCATTTGATAAATGTTAATAATAAATGTTTAGTTTATTTTGGTAGTTTTTATGACCATCACAAACTAGTTTTGTTTTATTTAATATTATGTATGTATATTAGTTATAAAACATAAAATAGGTGAAAATATACTTATTAAAATATTAGTTAACTATAATAATACTATTATTACCAGTCTTGAAAGAGTTAATTGAAAACGAACAAAATCATTATCCCTGGAGACGATTAACAGCCATAATTTGGACAATGTTTTCATTTATTTGAATAAAATGATATGAGAAAAGGGGTGGATAGAAAATATTCCATTAGAAATATAAAGTTCTATCATATAAATGGTATTGGAGTTATTATTATTTTATTTATGAATTAGTTTGTGATAAAATATAATAAGAAAATAAATTAAGTGAGGTGGTTTGAGAAAGTTACCGCTTGAATATCACCTCCTTGAAGGACCCCTTGAGAAACTTGGAATTCATATTTTGTTGATAACAGAAAAACATGGATGTGGGTATAGTTTTGAGGACAGGGTATGGTATATATTTTAAGATCTTTAAGTATTTTTTGGAGAAATTGGGTGGTGAGGGGTGGTATTTATACTTGAGGAGGGGTGGTTTTAAGAGATTAAATAATGATTATTTAATATTTAAAGTCAACCACATTTGGGTGGAATTAATTCCAATTAATTGCGATGATATTTAATGTTTTAATGTCAAGTTAATTTCTAGAAACAAATAAAACACCCATTTAATGTTTCATTTTTTAGTTATTTTAAGCTTTTACTTTTTAACATTGATTTGCTGCATTATTTTACCTATACTGCGGTAATTTTTTTAACACAGTATATTTTTTATTCCTAAAATGAAAATGACCTTATAAACTAAATTGGAACCTATTATTAAAAATATTGAATTAATTTTAGTAAATTAAATTTATAAAATTTATAAAAAAAAATCTAAATATATTAGATGCATAACTCATAAAAACAATTATTTCAGGTTAAAATAATGGTTTTCAAAATTGCTAAGCCTGAGTTTATAAATGTAACACCTTATATATTATGTCATCAATTAAATAAATTTTTATCAATATTAAGGGTTACTAAATTTAAAATCGTGAACATATAATAATTATTTCATAGGAGTTATACTATTTTGAAAAAACAGTATTTCCACTTTTTAACCCAAAAATCGTTTTTTGAGAAAATTTTAAAAAACATACCTTAAGTTAATTTTGATGTGATGAGTCCAAAATTGATTTTTATTTTGTAAAATAAATTTTCTAATAGTTTAAAATATTAATTATATTTATTTTCTCATAGAAATTAATAAAAATCACTTTTTTACGAAAACATTTATTTCAAGAATAAAATGAAATTATTAAAAATTATATGTTCATTTTGTAAGAATAATTATATTTTAATTGAATATGAACTTCACATTTATTTCATAATATAGTTAATCCAATTCACACCAACCAATTTAATGGGTAGTTCATAATGGTCATGTTTAAAATAATGATATTTTTGTGTTCAGTTAACTTCAGTGTTTTGTGCAATGTAAGCTAGAAAACATAAGGTTATTTTAAAATCTTAGGTTGTTACATTCTCCCCTACTTCAATAAATTGTGTCCTCATAATTTGAAATTTCACTTCAAAAAACAAAGGATGATTTTTTAGAATTTTATTATGGGAAAGTAGATCCTAAGAAGGGTTAATAAAATATCCTCTTAAAAAGAGGGAAGGGAAAATGTGAAGGTCACCACATAACTTGGTTTCTATATAGGATAACAATAGTGGGAAGTGAAAACAAGGAAATGGAAAAGAAATTTAACTATCATGTTCTGATGTAGATTGATACAGAACATGGTCATTAGAAAGTTTACCATTACAAAACCATAAATTTGTAATGGTTCAAAATGACATTGATTTATCATTAATAAAATTAAATGAATCACATTTTGTTCTAAAATATTTTTCCAAGAGTTTTGGGATTTTCTTACTTCTTAGAGTAAAAACATAAGGAAATATACTTTCTTGATATGTATAGTTTCATCCACTAAACAATTTTCACCCCAAACTCATCTTTCTCTCTAAAATATTATTCAACCTTTATTCATCAAATAATATTCCAAAATATTATATTTATCTTAATCATATAGTTTTAACAACATGAAATTACACTTTATATATTATATCATTTAAATAAATAAAAATTATGTTATGCCAATTAGGAAATCACATAGGACAGTGGTAGGTGATGAAACCTTATCGCACTTTGGTTATCAGTTCAAGCCTTATGGCCTTATAGGATTTGATGGGTTGTTTCCCGGCCTGTGGTTTTTCGTTTTTCTAAAACTATAATAATATAATTCTTAAAAAATTAAAAAAAAATAAACTTAATATATTCAACATTAAAAAAAATTAACCTTAATTTTTATCCCATATGTTTCATTTTATATACCCAGAAATATAATAAACTATAATGAATCATTATTTCATGGAGTATTTTGTAATCTAGTGACAAATTCCGTAGTAATTTCATCCCTTAATCCAACAAATTGATATCCAAAAATTAATTTTTATGCTCTAAGGACCGAAATTCAATTTTAACAGATCGTAAGATCCATAAAGAGAATCAATTTGTTCAAACTGTATTCTAAAACAAATTAGGTTGTCACATGTAATCCAATATTAATAATCACAATAATCATTAAAACATCATCCAAAGTTCAACATAAACCATTTCATAAATGGTTAACCTTATGACGCTTTCAAAAGATCAATATCCAAAACTTTAGAAATAAGGTTACTGGATTTACAAAATTAACATACCATTAATCTATTAGACAACATAAAGTAGATCTTAATCATCACATACCAAACATGTGAATACCATCATAATTTATTCTCTTAAAACATGGTAATAATATGGATTACTATAATAACTTATTTAAAACATAAAATATTCATTTTTTCTTAAGTAAAACAAATATTTTTTGGTATTTTTTTAAATAAAAAAATGTTTTCAACACATAAATAGTAGAATAAACCACTTGTTCAAAATATCATTATTCAGATCAAAGGTATTCAGTACTATTAAATTTACTTTATCCATATATATCAACTCTTAATCCTAACATCATTATCTCAATATAAGAAACATATTAAAGGTTATATTTCCTTTAGTCATGTTTTCCAAAAATTTCATCATTCCACTAAATCATTTATCTTGGTACCATTCAACAAATGCTTTCAGATCCAATAAGAAATGCAATTGCAGTATAATCCTTAAATGTTTTGAGAATATCATCAATATAATGCTTTTAAAATATATTATATGAATCAAAATACACAAGCATAATAATAATTCCACTTTGTCTATATTAATAGAATAACTTTGGCCTTGATCCATTTTCTTATTCTAGGGTATATTCCCTTGATTCATGGGGCATTAATTTTCATAGTTCCACATATCCTTAAAGTTTAAAAATTGCATAGCTTATTTCCTTCCATTGAATTCATGATTCCGGTGGCCTTTCTCTCCGCACTTATAACAAACTATCATTCCCTTCATGCAAGAATTGGGTTTTCTCTTTGAAAATTATCAAATGTTGAAAAATACTTCTTTATTTTCTTCCCCTTATCTATTTTAGCCCTTCCATTATCTTATTACCTTGATTTCCTTTAGAACCACAAGACTTGGAGAATTATTTCTTAGTCATGATAGCAAAATATATTATATCATCATGTGATGAAAACGTTTGGGAGACTTGTTCCCTTTAAAATATTGGTTTAAGATTATACAAAAATGGTCAATATTACTATTTGGATTATCTACATAGTCTACAGTATACCTGGCCAACCTTGGAAAGTTATCTTCATACATAGAAACATTTTCTTCTTCATTTTGTCTCAAACCTAATAATTGTCTCTCCATATCCTCTCTTTGTTCTCAAGGAAAATATATTTCTAAAAAATTCTTTAAAATCATTCCATTACAATATTGATATTTCTTATGTATCCTTAGTGTTTTGAATCAATGAACACCATTTATCTGCATCTCCTAAGAGATGATAAAATATCATGATAACCTTCTCCATTTCATTACTTTCTAAAATGAGAAATATTTTCTCTAAGGAACATATCCATTTATCATCTATAAATGTATTTTTAGTCCTATTTAATGATAGATGTTATTGTCACATGAAGTGGTCTAACATTATTACACTATATCGTGGATCATTCCACTCCATACGATTAAGGTTATGGTTCATAAAATGAGTCAGTTGTCCTAATTTAGCTATAAATTTTTCATCTCCAGCTATAACTCCAGCTCCAATTGTAGATCCAGCTCCAGCTTCATTATCTTTCCTAGGAGGAAAATCCCTACATGGAATATGGGAAACGAAATGGTTACCATTCTGTCCTCTTTGTTCCATTTCTAAATAATTTCATAAAATATATTATATCATAACATTATTAAACATAATGTATAATCTCAAAACTACTAAATGTAAATCGAAAATTTTGGTACAACTAATCTCGAAATCATAAGTTTGGTTTCATTGGAATTATTTCAAAATTCTATCATAGGGTTGCATTCTCTAATCTATGTTTTTTTAAATAATGTTCCCAAGTTCTCTATTAAAATTGTTCTGATAATAACTATAATGAACCTGATCTCATTAGCCAAGAGTTAGTGGTTTCATTATTATATTCACATAATATACAAGGAATCTCATCTTGAATGACCAAACAGTTTACCATTTTTGGGAAACTATATAATTACTTGAACCTTAAATTACTATTGAATATATAAAATACAACATAGTTAATCCTTTGGGGACACCATTATTCTCTTAGAATAACCTTGTATATCAATCATAATAAACTTCTTAGAATTATGGGGAAAAATAAAACATAAGAAATGGGTGAGATCAGATGGTCAGTAAGGGTTAAGTACAATGAAAGCTATTATAAATTTGAAAATCAATTATGGTAAGGTAAATAATATAAATATACACTAAAAATATTTATCTTTTTCTAATATGTGTATATCTGTTGTTAAAATCTCATTTTATATTGGAAAAATGTTTTACCAACAAGAATTGTCATGTAACTAAATTGTTGGTAAAATATTTCTCGCTAAATATTATTGAGAGAGATAAAATAGTTCCATTGCAATTAAAAAATACCAACATATAAAATATATGTTGGTTAAGATATTTAGTAGCAAATTCATATGAGATATTTATTTATTGATAATATAATTACCAACATCTATATTTCTATTTATATTATTATTGAAAAAATTAAAAATTTAATATTATCATATATGTATAAATATTATAAAGGAGTTTGAGGTGATAAATTTTAATATATATATATATATTAATTTAATAAAAATATTTATACCAACAAAAAACATTCAAAATTATCAATGTAGTAAAAAATGAATAAAATTGAATTTAAATTTATAAATTTTCTACAACAATAAATAATAAATCACAATAACCCAAATATATCACATAAATATATATACAATATCATATTATATTAATGGAAACATAAACTATTCTATACTCAATAAATTTTTTTATTACAAATTAAAACATAAGAATCTGAATGAGTAGGATCAATATTCTAACTACTAGAAAAACTTCCTCATATACAGAAGAAGTGTTGACCGGCCCCTCAATATCCTAATTCCATACATCTCTAAAATATCTAACCATCTCTATAAATATTACAACCAACTATAAGAATTCCCCTTATGTAATTACCTTTATGTCATGTGCATTATGGACTTCTTGTTCCATTTTTTACACTCTCCAAATGGTAAAAACCATCCCTTGAATGCTTCCTTAAAAGAATCTCTATCTTCTCCAAATATAATGGATCTTCAACATTATTTTTAACACAATGATACAACATTTCTAGTGTGTTTACACAGGCCGCATCTACGAGATTCCTTTATAGTATAATCCTCATGATTACCCAATTCCAAGAACCTAGGATAGCTTAATGTATCACTTTGAAAGAAAATTCACCATAAACAGACTTCTAAACATGTGGGAAAAAAATAAAAACAAGTATTCAGACATATTTTTAGATAATGGACAGCCATATAGTAAACAAATCTCTCCTATATCAAGTTAATACCTTGTAATGTTTCCATTTTTCAACATAAAAAAGGGTATATAGTTTCAGTGTTCTAGAAAAATAGTTATACACCTAAATTAATTACTTAAAATCCAATATAAATACACCCAATCCATATTTCCATTAAATTCATAACTAAAAATAGATAATAAGAATAATATAGTTAAATTAGTAAATAAAAAGTATCATTCATATGAAAATAGCCTATATAACATAATTTTAGTGATAACATCATTGCATAAAGATAAAATCAAGTTTAATATATTTATATCATTTCACAATTCACAGTTAACTAATAAAAAATTATGTAACCTAAATAGTTTAACACCTTTTTAGGTAAATTAGTAAGCTAAGAAGCATTTACAATATTTAAAAAATTCAATGAAATTTCCATATATTCAAGCATGTCAACCATATCCATTTTTAGGATATATTTTCATAATTTACATCTTAGAGATATTTCAACAGCATAGTTAACACATATTAACATTGAATTACAAACGTATTAAAAAATCATTTTAACTCAAAGCTCAACATTTTAGTTGAAATAACTTATTCAGAAAACCAATAATTAAATAAAAAATATATACTCATCACAATTTTCAACATCTAATAGAAAATAAATATTCATCACAATTTCCCACCAAACTAGCAAACCAAATTACATGGATAAACCACTAGTGAAACTTTGAAACCACAACATGTCCATTACCACAAAAAAGATCCAGATAACATGCAAAAAATAATGCCAATGCCTTGATTTGAGCATCACAATTGAGTTAAATTTGTTAACATTTCATGAAAATTTTTTATAAATAAAAATATGTATTTCTCTATAGTGTCACATTTTTATGTTGATTTCTTCTGATATTAATGTGTTAATATATCCTTAGCCCCTTTGAGCAGGAGAAGTCATACAGATGAATTGATCACATGTGCATGGTTTATTCCCACTACAATGAGAAGTCTATAATTTATTCCAACTTCAAAGCTCAAATTATAATAGCGAATCCATTAATGTGGGAATAAAAATTTAGTAACATAATGTTGATAAAAATTTAATAAAAATCTATAATGGTATATTAGAAAAGAGACTATATTTCAAATAATATATCCAAAACTGAATATTAAATACTGAAATAAACTATAGTATCAATATGAAACACTACTAATTTTTAATCACAACAAAATATAATTGTTATATTCAAAATATAAATAAAATTCAATATTGATGTCAATTTTTATACGTATTTCAACTAATTAAATCAATGAACATGAGGAATTAATTTTAAAAACTAATATCTAATTAAATCATACACAAAATCATTAAAATAATAAAATGAATATAATGGTTTTACACATCATATATAATTGGAATCAAACAATAATAAGGAAATGGGAATCATACATCAATCAATAAAAGGTTAAATAATGAGGTATTCCACACACCAAATAAAAAAATGAATTGTAACCAATTAAAAAATAGACAATCATTGTTCATAGAAACATGAATGAATCTCATTCTAATAATATTATTGAAGGTTAATTCATTTGTAAAACATTCAATCTTCACCAATTAATGATGTAAAATTTATATATGGGGTTTTTTACTACAATGTATAAAATGAAAACATTTTAATCCAAATAAAATTACATTAATACGTATAATGAGACTTTTGTTCAATATTGATTTCAAATAATGAACATATTCATCATCATGGGGATTTTACTCATATTTTTTCAAAATCAAAGACTATTTTTAAGTAATTTTCAAGTGTAAAATTTCATTTTTTTTTTCAATAAAACTAGTATATTATCATTAACTATATAAGTTTCCCACTTTAATAGTTATTACATAGAAAGGGTTAGACATTTTTTTGACCTTTGACATGATGTTTTTATCTGTGAGTGTAGAAATTTAAAATAAAATTCTTCAATCAACATTTACATCTCAAAATTAGTAAATCATAATAGAAATTTCAAAAAAATAACTTGTAACATTTTCTTCACAGCCTAATTCATTTATTTCACACCTTAATTTTAAGTTAACACAAAAATAAATGTTACCTCCCACTCGTGATGACCGTTGAGGATAATGTAAAAGAGGAGGGTAGCAGGAGAAGCATGGTACGAGAATGAAAAATGACAGATAAGTAGTGATACCAATTTACCAAAGGGGGGATTTATGAAAGGAAGTGTAGATGGTGGCTAGCAATGTGAGGAAGAACCAATAGGGGTAACTAGTAACCAGATTTGGTGATAAATCAAAGGTGGTGAACATCAGGTATGAATGGTGTGGTGATGAACTAAATGGAATCATAACTAGAGAAGAATAAAAGAAAGGTTGATGATGTGACCATGAACTAGAAGCTCAATGTCGAAACATTTTTAGTTCAATGTAAAGATCAGCATTTGGATCCCCATGAGGCTCATTTAGCTCGACATCTCAGCTGAAAACAATATCCTCAAAGAATTGAAAGTCAACATTAGGGTTTCTTGAGTGATCACCCAGATACACCCTCTAAAACTCTTTTGGAATCCAATTAAAAACTATATATTTCCAAAAAAAATGTTTATCACGGTTTTATATGATTCTTTTTTTTATTTTTTTACTTCATAGTTTTATATTTAATCTTATTAGAGCTAACATGAATTTAGATCATTTATCAGTAATTTTAAATTATATATACTAATTTCATAAAGCATTATTAAATTATTAATTTTTTAATTTTTTAATTAAGAATATATTTTAATAAAATGTAAATTATATATATTAATTTATTGAAGCAATATTAAATTATCACTATTTTAATTCATTATATAATTTTATATTTTAATAAAATGTATGTTGATATTGAATAATTTCTTGTAACATATATTTCTAATGATAAATGATTTTGTAGTAATAATAACAAATAAAAACATATTCATATGTTGGTAAAATAATATTTGATATTACAATGATATGATGACAAATTTAGTTATTGATAAAGGATTTATTGGTATTAAACAATTAATATTGGCAGATATAAATGCTGGTAAAAAAATTATTGGTACTTGTAATGAATATCAAAAAAATATAATATTTTTTATAATTATTCATTTTTACCAATAGGTATATTATCTAATGGAAAAATTATATTGGTATATTTCATTATTTTACAGTTACATGTCATTTAATCAATAATATGAGCATAATATGGTTGGAATAAAATATATTAAAATAATTCTATATAAATAATCACATGGGATAGAAAACATAACCATGTATATTATACTAATAGAATTATCACATGGAAATCAATAACTAATATCATAATGAGGTAATTCAAAATTCTAGACATTATAAACATATCTTCAGGGCTTCATCTAAGACACCATACATAAATGGGTACGACATAAGCTAATACTCAAACTAGTTTGTCTCATGAGACCTATAGATGCATCGAGCGGCTATATTTGTCCCCACCCCTCACTTACTATGTCTAACGAGTTCCTCATACGAAAGGGGGAAACATAATCAGTATATAAATTTGTATTAAAAGTAGAAAACTAAATGTAAATAACTTTATCCAATCACTAAACATAATCACAAACTATCTAGAGTAATATGGTGAATGGTATCTAAATATTACATTCCTATTAAAACTAATCATAATTTTTTTAATAAAATATGGTATATGAAATCATAATAGATTAACCTCAATTAATCATAATATCCCATAAATTATTTTTACATATATGAAAATACATTATTAAGATCATTGAATAATTCTTCAGAAAAACACCCTTTTTCACTTTGAAAATAACTTATTTTTAATAAGATGAGCAATTACAAAAGAATTTTTTTGTTGAAAATAACCATTTAAACTTGTAAATAATGATTTAAATCATTAATTCATCATGAATGTGGTAAAATTCACCCATTCTGTATAAGTTAAAAAATATCATTTCTTTATTTTTGTTGGAAAAGTCTCAAATAACCTTGTTTAGAAAATGAAAAATCTATATACATTTCATGCCATTTTAAAAAAATTAAAAAATTAGAGAAATTAATTTAAACAATTATAGTAGAATATTAAATAAAATTTGTAAATAATCATATATAACATGGTCATGGAATAAAATGATATTTTTTAGGAAAATTCTAAAAAGATAATTTTCTTAAAATAAAGTCTCTGAAAAAAATCACATCATTGAAGTGTGCATTAATAAAATGATTCAATTATATGAATCAATATAAATCCACATAAATTAATTTAAAATTATTCATTAGATAATAAAAAGTATTTTCACACATAATCTTATCATGAAATAATCAATAAAGTAGAATTTTGACCCAATGAATTGAAATTGAGTTAAGAAATCCATTACCTCACACTTTCCTTTAGTTTTTTGTACTCTAACCTCATGTATAATGGTTTAAATAGTGTTATTAAATTATTACAGAAATATATTCATATTTATAATACCATATATGTTGCTTTTATAACATCTTATCACTCATTCATTAATAATATTTCATTATTTTCATTGTTTCGGATGCGTTTGTTTCATGGTTTCATGGTTAGTTCACTTTTGAATAATTATGGATGTTATTGAAAAATGGAATTAAAACTCTATAAGTTAAATTAAATGGTATTAATTCATATATATAATTTTAAGTGGTCCCATATACCATTTTTTCTTATATTAAAATGTTTCATTTGATAAAAGATAAAGATAAATGTTTATTTTATTTTTCTGTTTTTTTACCATCACAAACTAGTTTTGTTTTATTTAATATTATGTAAATATATTAGTTCTAGAAAATTAAATAGGTTATAATATAATTATTAATATATAATTTAACCATAATAATACTTTTATGACCAGCATTTAATGTGGTAATGTAAAACGAACAAAATCATTATCCACAAAGATGATTAATGTCCATAATTTGGACAATGGTTTCATTTATTTGAATTAAATGAGATTAGAAAAGGGGTGGATAGAAAATATTCCATTATAAATATAAAATTCCAATATATAAATTATACTTAATTTATTGTGATTTTATGTATGAATGGGTTGATTAGAAGGTATAAGAAGAAAACAAATTAAGAGAGGTGGTTTGAGAAAGTTGCCTCTTGAATATCAACTCCTCCAAGGACCCCTTGAGGAATATGGAATTGGTATTTTTGTGAGACCATTAGTAATTGGAAATTTAGAGAGTGGGAGGTAGAGGTTTTAGAATATATTTTAATATCTTTAAGTATTTCTAGTAGAAAGGGGGTGGCGAGGGGTGGTATTTATACATGAGGAGGGGTGGTTTTTAGTAATTAAAAAATGATTATTTTCTATTTAAAGCCAACCACATTTGTGTGGAATTAATTCCAACTAAATTGGTTGATGATTAATGTTTTAAATGATTTTTATGGTCTATAAACACATTAACCACCCACTTAAGGTTGTATTTTTTATGTATTTTAAGATTGTACCTTTTATCTTTTACCAGCTACATTACTTTACCTATACTACGATACGTTTTTTTACCACAGTAGATTTTTATGCCTAAAAATAAAAATGGTATTATAATGTAATTTGGAATTATTTATTCAAAATATTTAATTCATTTTACTTGATTCAATATTTTAAAGTGATAAAAAACAATTCTAAAAATTTTAAGTGCATAACTCATAAAAACAATTTTTAAGGTTAAAATCATTCTTTTAAAAACTACTAAGAATGTGTTTATAAATATAAAGCCTTATAAATTATGAAATTAAATAAATAAATTTTGATCAATAATAAGTGTTAATAAATTTTAAATCATGATAATATAGGAAATATTACATAGGAGTTATTATATTTCATAAAAACGGTATTTTGAATTTTTAACCTACAAATCAACTTTTTTAGAAAATTCCCAAAACAATAACTCGAAGCTAATATTGACATGATGAGTCCAAAAATGATTTTTATTTTTTAAAATTCATTTTATAAAAGTTTAAAAACATAATTTTATTTATTTTCTCCTAGAAATCAATAAAAATTACTTTTTGAAGAAAATATTAATTTGAAGAATAAAATGACTTTACTAAAAATTATGTGTTAATTTTATATGAATAGTTAACTTTGTTTTTAATATGAACATAATATTTATTTTCTAATATTGTTAATCCTATTCAAACTTATCAAATTTATGACTAGTTAATAAGGTGGTGCTAAAATAATGATATTTTGGAGTTTGTTTAAACTTGATGTCTCGTGAAAAATAAGGTATTAAATATAGTGTTATTTTAAAACCTTAGTGCGTTACATCTATGATGGATGATTGGATCATGGAGATTAAATTATTGTAATGTGGTGGTGGTATGAGGAGAACCTCTTCACTAATTTTCCTCATCATGAGATGACTTAAAATGGTTGTTGGTTGTGCTAAAAACCAAGAGAGTTACCCCAGACTACCTGTGAGGTGGATGGGGTCTCAATCCTATCTTAGAAAAGATAGATCAATGTTCACCTATAGTAGGTATTTGGTTGGATACATCAGTGGTGGTAGGGTCTACAATATCCATATAATATTCCCATTGTTGGAAAATGTTTTGGGTTTCCCCTTGACATTGATGTTGTATACTATTGACCGGGGCCAATACAGCAGGAATGAATTCAACCTTAACTTCATCCTTTGATACCAGTTGATATTGATTCTAGCACTGCCTGGTGAGAGCCCCCTAGGTAGCTAGGTAATGGTCATAGCATTCATGTCTCTAATATTCCTTATCTCTTCAGTATAGGGTAGTGAGATGTTAGAGTGCTCTGAGGAGATGATCCTAAAGTGTATTACCATGGAAATGGGGGGGGGGGTTGTTGCCCATATATGTCCCTCAAGGGTGGTGATGTTAGTGAGGTGTTGATTACTCGAGATTATGGCAGGCTATATCATTAAATGGAATGACCCCTTTCTGGTCAAACCTATGTACTAGGGCATCGATCACCATCCTTTGGAAGATCTCAATGGGTGATACAATGGTTGGGTGCCTAGAAGCTGAAGGTGTGGTGGAATTCATGGTGGGGGTGTAATCATGTGGGGTTTCTATATTAACATCCCCTACCCTGGTTCCTGCGAACACTAGTTTTTTGGTCTCCTATAGCTTGAGTCCTATAAGTCATGTAGATTCATTTATCAATATATATATATATATGGAAAGATATTTCCAATGCCCCAACATCATCCATTCATCCTAAAAAGGATTAGGATCCATGCTAATGATGTCACAGACTGAGGATTCCTGATGTTATCTTCCTAAACCCTCATGTGAGTTTCATGCTAGGACTACCATTTTTTTTGTGGGACCTCACACCGAATATATGTATCCAGTAACATGAAAACCCATCAGTGCCCCAAATAATATTATTCCCCATGGTTGAATAGCAGTATTTCATTTCAATTTTACTATATCTGTTTCAGGCACTTTCTCTAGGGCACAACACCACCCCTCCACCTAGAGTCTGGAACACTACTTTATTGTTTCCCCGTGTTCCCACTTTCCCAAGGAAGGTGGCCTTCATCACTTTAATCAGTTATGTTTACTGATATATAAAAGTGAGATGATGGGTTTTTATAAAACTTGTTCCCAGTGCCATCTTGAGGAGGATGTTGGTTAATTACACTACTTCTGTCTTGATAGAGTAGAAACCTTCAGTCAATGGAGGTATTAGTATTGGGAATGCTATGAATATCTAGATGTTGCAAAGATTGTGAACCTATAATGTCTTCCACTTTGGAGGGAATCCCATTTGTAAGTAATATTACATTCAGAACCCAAGTAATCCCATGTCGATCATGAGGTAGTTTATATCATGGAACAAAGTTTTATTAGGATTTTAACCTCAAACATCCCATGTTTATTTCAGGGTTTAAGAATTATGGTTCATGAAATTATTTTAACATATTATGGATATTTATGGTGGAGTTTTCCCCTATGATGGAATTTTTCACACTTGATGATGGAGTGTGTCACCCCAGGGGGGGATTATTTCACACTTGGATGGTGGAGTGTGTCCCCCCCTAAGGTGGAAATTTCACACATGGATGTGGTGGAGTGTGTCCCCCAATGGGGATAATTCCACACTTGAATGATGTCGGTATTGAACCTCAGGGAGGAATCCTATGCACATTATGTCATAGATAGGGATTAGAACCCACATAGTTTGATGTTTCAATTTAAGATCATGTGACAAGACATGTTTATATAGTTTAACATTGTATGGTGAGGATTCTCGTGTCGAGTAAGGAATGTAGATGAGGGATGGATTGGGGCTTACACAAGAAAGATTCCCACTTCATAAGGATCACTATTTGGGGGGATGGTGTGGGGATTACGCATGGAATCTTCCCATGGTGGGTGTTTCATCCTAGATAGAGGGAGAAATGTGGGTATTACACACACAAGCTACCAATTGCATGTTTTTCATCCCCCAGTGGGGAAGGATGGTAAAGGGATTGCACATTAAAGCTTCCATGTGGTCAGGGTTTCATTCTAGGTGTGGAGCTTTGTCCCAAGGTGAGGGAGGTGGTTTCATCCCATGATGATCGTACATGGGTCATCCTATATTCATCACATAGGGTAAGGCTACATTTTTATGTCATGTGTTGAATACATTGTCGTTCAGTTTAATGTCATGTAACATGGTCATGGAGCTGGGCATTTTTACATCTTGGAAATAGGGTATGGATGGGTCTTAAACCTAATGGGGGGCCTTTTCATGGTGGTAAGAGATTCATCATAAGGAATCCTCAGTGAGACAGGTGCATATTTTCCTTTCAATATGCCACCTCTAGGGTATATGTTACTACTGATCATGTGCCTCTATAAAGGAAATGGAATTGGTTATATCATGGAGTGGAAATCAGGATTCCTAGAATTAGGTTGCCTATGCTTTGGAGCTATAGGAATTAGGGTACCTATGCTTATGAGAACAAGGTAGGGTAAGGGTTTTAGTATATCATAGGGAATGTTGGTTCAGGGGCCAGAAATATTTTTCATGAAATTGTATTATATTGAACATAAAAATTTAATGAGAAAGGGGATCTAAAACAAGTAAAATAGATTAATTATGAGGGAATAATTACATACAATATTTATAGTTTCACTCATATCAGGTTTGTGAGAATGTATATTATCATTCATTAACCTGACCATCCTTAGGAACTATTGTGTGAGGATCACCGAACTGTAGGCCAAGTCATGTTTGGGAACACATGATGTATATCATGAATGTTATCTAATTTTTAGGGTATTTTTCTTCTAGTGTTTCATGATGTCATAGAAGACAGGTATTCAAATTCACAAGAGAATCACTTCTTCTTCATGCGATCCTACCTCAAGGTAGGGGTGAGGTTCTATTTATAGCTAAAATCGTCAATTGACGGTGTGAAACTTCATTGGGTGTGGAATAGGGTTGTGTGATTCTTAATCATTTTCCTCTAGGTCTTGTTCACATAACCTCCTCAATTTGACATATCATTTATCATGCAACTTATTGGTCACATAACTATAATTATATTGTGTAAGGCTCCTTTTTTTCATGAACATTCCTTACGCATCATTTCGTACATGGGGTATCCATTGAACTTAGTGTCACATTTTTTCTGCAATTACTCAAAATGTGGAACCACATCTTTGTGTGTAACAATTGAAATTTACATGCAACATTCTCCATAGCCTTGGATTGTTCCTTTGGGGTGGGTTTCATGTTTGGTTCTTCCAAAACTAGCAGTTTTGGGTGAAAGCCAAATTTGCAGCACCAAAAAAGGTTCTGCATACTAGTTGGACATGGTTCCTAAGGGATTATGATTTGTAGGTGTTTTTTTTGATAAGGAATAATGGGATTTATTTAATCTCTAGTGGGACTGAGAGCCCAAAAATTTGATAAGAATGGAAATGTTTACCCTATGAATGAAATGACCCTCATTCTGAGTTTATTTTTTTGGGTTTTTATGTGTGTCATTTCCATAAACTATTAACACATGATTAAATAATGAATGTCTTGATGTTAGGGTGAGATAGAGTTTCTTCCATGACTATTTTTTTATAGAGATAGATGGGGCATGGTCCATGATGTTCATGTTCAGATCTAATAGAATGATGACTATGATGCACCTATGGTGGGGATCATCATGTCAGTCATGTGTGTTTGATCCTCATGATAAAAGGGTCATTGATGCATGAAATTGATCATTGGATGACTATAATGGAAATGAGATATAGATGAGATAGTTGAACTAAAATTATCCAAAATCATTTTAGTATATTGAGTGTGAGTAATGATGTCATATTAGATGGATTCTGAGTGTAGTCATCGATATCAGGATAAATTTGAGGTAATTCAAGAATTGTTCAAATGGATCTTTCATTGGTGCTCATGGAAGGGAATGATAGCAGTTTGGTATTTCAAGGATCCAACTATCAAAATTTACCATGATTCAAGTATAGAATTTGGTGAGCATGTTTATTTGATCCCAAAATGCCTCTAGGATTTAAGTCATTGTGATCATGATTTTTATAGCACACCAGTGGGTGTTACTGAATGTTTTTTGGAAGTAGTCTTCTAGAGGATCTATGGTTGGTGTTTTTTATGTAAATAGATACACAGGTTTGATAACTATATCAAGTATGTAATTTTGGGTATTAAGCATGTTTTTTTAGGTATATAATATGATTTTTATGGAGTCTTGTGTATTTAAGGTCCTTCTATATGGGTGGTGGTTCCTTAACAATGTGTTATATGATTTATAAGTAAGGATTGGAGCTAGTTTTTTACCTACAAACTCACATGTGTTGAGGTTATATGTATTGGAAACCATGCTTAGTGTGTCAACGAACCAATGTGAACATGTTTCAGCAGACAAATTGGATTCTGTGGAGGTGGTGTGGTTTATAATTGGATTGTGATATAGGTCCTATAGTGGGGAACACTCTAGATGAATAATTAATTGGATAATGAAATTATTATTTATTGGGGAAAACTAGCTTGGTTAAATTTTTTATTGACGTTTAGGAGTGCTTTTGAGTGAAGGATTTGTTTTTTGTGGTTTAAGTGCTTGAAATTGGAGTTGTACGTGGGAATCACCTTTGGTGTTCATAGAATGGAACATGGCCCATTGGAATTAAATTGATGGTCGATGTAGGTTAGATTATGTGGTTAGATAACCAATGAGGCTTCTCAAGGATTTGAAGTGTTATGGTGGGGAGTTTGTAAGTCCCATGTCCATATGGGTGTTGGAAATTCAAGATAATTTTTGATTTTGAATTTGTGAAGGGGTTGTTTTTTTAACCAATGTCCAAAATAGTTTTTTGATGGTTATAACCCCTGTAAAGAGGTGTTTTTAACATTTAATGGTGATTATAGGCTATGTTGGGGGTTCTAGGATCACTTTGAGAAGGAAAGGGTGGATAATTTCCTAGTTAGTAGACATACAATCCTTCTAACATCATCGGTCGGCTAGTGAGCCTATAACTAGCCAGCTAGTGGGGATTCTTAAAGTTTTTTTAATGGGTAAAACTTTCATTTGATGGTCATACAACCCTTTTATTTTAAAAATAATTATTTCATGGGGGAAATAATTCATCTTATTCATCTTCCACCTTTTTCTCTTCTTATACCCTCTTTCAAGGGTGATGGGTATTTTTGTAGTCTCGTGTTGAACCCAAGGGGTGGTATCTGTTTCTCCATGATTTCTTACTCCTTTATCTAATCCATTGTATTATTTTCATTTTTAACAATATATGTGGTGTTTATTTCATTGGAGAATGGTGAAATAGACTAATGTTGATGGGTCTCTCATGTTTGTGGTGTTATAGGTGTCCTGTAATGCCCTTTGTACATCATCTTTTTGTTGAATAGGTCGAAGTATGTTGTGCCTCCATTTTTCAAAGGTCTTATATTTAAATTTAGGTAATTTAACTATCGTTTTTTTCTAATTCATATGGATTCTACCTGGTTGAATCATGGGTGTGTGGCATGGACCTTCAGTGGATTATTGGTCATGGTTTGGATACAACAAGGCCACTTTTTGGGGGATTCAACACGTATTTTGAGTTTTATAATTTAGAATTAAATTATAAATTGTTTAATTAAATATTATTTGGTTTTAATAAATTGGTTTGGATATTATGGTTTTTTATATAATCTTAGGGGATGGATAGGGATTTGAAAATGCATGGACAAGGATTGGAAGGGGGTTTTGTGCTATTTTTTTAATGGAAATGGCCTCTTTTGAGGTAGATGGAATTATTAATTTCCCTATGGATTATTTCCTTACGTCGTGATGTATGTGGATGTTCAGTCATGAAAATAAGGGAAATTAAGCCCTATTTAATAATTGATTTTTTAATATTTTAATTAAATGGTTTAATGTTAATGTAAATTGTTGAATGTTTATGAATCACATGGACCAAGTAGAGTTCAAAAGTCCACAGTGAACCGTTGAGCACTATATTTCATGCCTATTCCACCAAAGGACAACTTCATGACTACTTTTTTGATGACCTATGAAATCTAATCCCCTATAGGTGTGATAATAGGTTGAGTGTGACCAGGTTCTCCTCATTTATGAGACCCTTGATACCACTTGGTAGAAGTTCCTTAACTAAGAGGGATTTTGGCCCCATGCATCATACATGACCCTAGTGACACCTTTGTGCCCCAAGGATCATTTAATTGAACCTTTGGAAATTATTCATTCACATTAATATGTGACTGCCATATGGGTATACCTTGGGTAGATTGTTGAGAGTCTGGGTGTGTTGACCAACCTAGCATGATCTTGGACTTAATATGGGTATTCATTTGTCACTCTAGACTATTTCCAGTGACGTTTGACCTATTATTACTTGAGGGAAAATTGCAAATGTTACCTATATAGATAACATATAACTCCATGTAACGAGTGTTGGACCAAGGCTTACGTATTAGAATAAGGAACCCAAGAAGGGTGCCTTGGATTTTGTATTAACTAAGGTACCTCAATTGGATCCCTTGTGATAGACTATCCCTGAGAGTGTGTGATAGCCTATGGATAGTACATATGGGTTTAGGAATTTGGCAAATAATTTCTCTTTCTATATATGACGGGATGTGGTATATGCTCTTGTGGCGGTTAGGATACATATATAAAACATGCTCTCGAAAGTGCTTACTAATTTTGAAATGAAAAAAATCCCTTTATGGAGATGGTTTTGGAACTTTCCATTTGAATTATTGCTTATGTCATGGAATATGTGAATGTTTGGCTAGACACTAAAAGAAATCAACCCTTGATTAATAATGTAATTTATTATAGATTAATTAAATGGTTTAGTTTTCATGTAAATTGTTAAAAATTTATGAAGTTTATAGACCGACCAGAGTTCCAAAGGCCACAACGGACCCTTGAGCACTAGCTTACCTACATAAGTCACTGATGGTAGAGCCCATGACTATTATTGTGACTCCCTATGATATCCATACCCCTTTAGGTGTGTGAACTGAGTGAGTGTGACATATTGTTAATAGTTTAAGATACCCTTGATACCTCCTAGGAGAAGTTCCTTAACTTGGAGGTAGTTTAGCATCATGGGTTGTACATGACCCTAGTGACACATTAAAACCCCTAGGCCCCTTGACTAGAACTTGGGGTGAATATTCCTTCCACTTTACATGTGATTACTATATGGGTAGGTTATAGGTATATTATTGATTGGTTGGGTCTGTGGAGTTTCCTAACATTACACTAGACTTGAGATATGTTGTAATTTGTCTCTCTAGACAGTTGTTAATATGGCCTGACCTATAAGGACTTGATTCCAGATTATAAATGTGACCTTTTAAGTGAATATGAAACATTGTATAATGAGTTTTTTCCCAAGGATTCTGTATTAAACTGATGATCACAAGTAGGATTCCTATGCTTTTTTATAACCTAGGGGATTCTAGTTGGTGACCTAGTGATAGATCAACCCTGAACAGGTGAGATGGACTACAGATAATGATGATGGTTTTAAGTGTTAGTCCAACAATTATTCCATCTTTATATGATGATATATAGAATAAACCTTTGTTTCGGTTGGAATACATGTGGAAAACACCCTTTGGGTTGTTTTTTTCCTGGTTTGAAGTGGAAAAATCCCATGAGGGAGGTTGTAAAAACTCCCTTCAAAGTGGTTGTGACAAATTCCTTTGAAGTAGTCATGTTGTTAATTAAAACTCCCTTAGTAGGGAGTTCATGATACCATTGAAGGGTCTACCATTTATTTGGAGTTGGTTTTATTGGTTCTGAGTAGAGGAGGGACTTAGAGTCAGTATTATAAGCCTAGGGCATGTGGGGTCTTTGGTGTGAATGGTCGAGCCTTCTAAACATTTGGGAATCAGCTTCCAAAAACCATTGTATACTGGGACGGATCATTCCTTGGGTTATGATATTAAGAAGAATCATTCCCCTAGTTTCTATGTTTTATACCAGGGTGAGTGTATCCCTTGATTCATTATACTGTATACCAAGATAAAAGACACATAGGTCAATACTGTTCTTGGAATGATTATCATGACATGATTAAAAACACATCGGTATTATCCAAAGTTGGTATAGTCTACCAAGGTCATGATCATGAGGATCGATGGTAATTTATTTATTTTGTATTTAGTAATTATTTATTCATTCAAATCTTGTCCCATGATCATATCACTACATTTTATGTGTGTACAGGACTGCATTCTTGGTGAAATACTAAGTTATGAACTCACACCCTACTCAGGCTTCAATTATACTTGGGTACCTAATAAGTATTTCACTTGGTTGTGGGTATAAGTTGGGTAGGGGACTAGGATTTTCTTAATTGAGCTGGAGAAAATTTGATGGGATTGGATAATGGGATGAGGTGAGGCTCAAGAATTATAGTGGATCCTCCTATATATTTTTCTCAGTCTTCATTTATTCAATTTTATTCATCTATATATATGATTAGCCTTGTGGGTGATCTATCTTGTATGCTTTCATAACTATACTCCATTTCATTACCACATGTTTCTATTCTTTACTTATCTATGTACTTTGTTGGTTATGTATTTTTTATGTAACTTGGTTATTTCTTTTTACATTTTGTACTCTAGTATAAGGGTTATAGTCTTCCCATAGTACCTATTTAATCCCCCACTACTTGTCGATAACCTTTGGCATATGGGGATGCTCACCGGAGGTTACATAGTGCTACTGATCTAGTTACTGTTTATATTGGGTTGCGTTGGGATATTACAGAATTCACACAAATGATATGTGAAATATATCTGATATCTTTCTATCCTTAAACATCCAACTCTTTAATGTTAGGTTTTGAATTATCCTATATATAACTCAATCATCCACAACCTTTAAAAAAATATTTCATGATTTTTTGATCATATGATAATCATCAATCTACTTCACCAAAACATTGTTTGTGAATTGGACTATAGCATCTCAGCAACTCAGAATATCTTATGATATCTTTATCTTCTATTAATATAGAATTAGTTTATTTCATATTCTTTATATCATCGGATGAATCTATATTTTGATCAAATCAATACTTGATCATCACTACATTATCTCTTATTCGTCTTGACTTCATATCGTTATATTCCACATGTCTCGACGTGAATTTATCCAAAACCCTTAGATTTACATCAAATAAAATGATCAGTATAACTAACTACTCCAACTTTTGATAAACTCTACATCTTTATCAAGAATTTATACATTACTCAAATTATTATTATTCAAAAGCATCCATAACTGTCATTACACCAACCACCCATCTTCATCTTCCAAAAAAAGTTAAAGTTTTTCTTTTCAATACTTTTGAATTTTTCAATCCTCATACACTATAAACACCTAATTTAGTTTGAATATTTTTAACAATATAATGTAAATTAACACACATTTTAATTTTTCATAATATTTTATCAACTCTCAACCTTCCTTAGGATTTGTAAAGGCTCTTCCTCTAGTAGTGTCTGCAATAAATATTACCATTCTTTAACTCCATAAATTCTGATGATCTATTTTATTTTAACTTTTTTCATCCATGATACATCAAATAGAATCTATTTCCTCTAGTCACTTGATACTTTATTGAATATTAGGTCAAATCATAGTCAATCCTCAACTCATAGTGTTGTCTTTTCCATTGAAAGAATAGCATGGAATATTCTGACTTGATGTTTGAACCACTAATATTTTTTGTTATTTATACTCCTCATATCTTCCATATATATTGTTTGATAAGATCACAATGTAGTGTATGAAAAATTTTATTTATTATAATAACATTCAGATCTCTCAATTCCTAAATTTGGAAAACTAATTATTTTCTCATTACTTTGCTACTAATTTTGTAAGTGTAAGCTACTCTCAGAAAATACTTTTAATCTCATTCCATTATAAAATTTGAGCCTTTCATTACCTTTTTATTTCTATTATACTCACCTTAACTCCTCTAATTTCTAGAAATATAACTTCTAGTTATCGATACTCACCAGCACTTTTGTGAGTATGTTTGCTGAAAACATATCCTATGACAGTGTATCTACCATGAGTTCACCATCCATAAAACTTATCTTCTTAATAAATTTATCATAACTTTGTAACTCACCTTTTAAAATTTAGATAAACTTACCTTTTAACCTCTAGACAAGTTACTATAAACTCTTTCACTAGAAACATCTTCATCCTTAGTTTTCAAAAGTAACTTCTATAAATTATCACATCTAGACAATGTAACTTCTACATACATCCTCCTCTAACTTTTGTTCTTCACTATTATCAAAGTTTAATTCACCACATAACATCATTTTTCTATACTTTATAAACAAAAATATTGATTCTCTTGAATTACTAAAAGAACATGGGGTTGACTATTCTTTAACAAACCTTCATCACTTTTCAAAGGGTAACTCTTAAGTACAACTCATAAATCATCAGATACTAAGGGTGCTTCTAGATAAGTTTATCACAAAGAATTATAAATTTATCTTCTAGTATCATTAAAATAATTATTATACACTACTTCCAAAAATATCTTTTCATAATATAATAAGGACAGATTATATAGCCTTCTTTATTCTTCCTGACAGAATTAGGTTTTATACATACCTGAGTAAATATTTTAAAGAAATAACATTTGGTGAATTGAATTCGGAACTCCCATGTAACGATTTATTTACTCCTAAATATATTTGAACATACTCATTGAATTTTATAACTATTAATGGAAATTGACAACAAATATTACTCTTCATCATCACACTCAATTGGGATCTTCAACCTTTTAGTGTACTGGTTTCCATGGGTGATAACTCAGAAAGTTTCCCCAAATAAGAGGTCTATAATAATTAAAACCCTAGTGAGGACCCTAAAGGTATGGGAATGGATAGAATAAGGGGTACCCTGGGTTTTACTATCATGTTCCATTCTTTCTTAATATTTCTTCTTAGAAGAATCATTCACCATGGTTGTGGTGTAGGCATGGGTAATGTGGTCTTCTATGAAGTTTATGGGTTTCAAAAGCATCTTATAACCTAAATTACCCTTGTTATCGTTAATTATTATAGGTTTTGAAATGATAAGGCACTTAAGATAGATTTTGGGAGGCTTGGATGTATATACATGTGTCATTAGTGCTCAGATGTTATTGGCTTTAACCTTGTGTCAATTCATGTCAAAAAGGGAGGATGTGGGGGCTTTCGTATGCAATATAAGGGTAGGGAACCTAGTACTGCATGGTAACTACATGTCACTACCAAGATCACCCAGGTGGAGACCTGGGATGCATGTTTGAATAACATAGGTGTTAAAAGAGGTATAGAACGGAATGTACATGTGTGAAAGGTTTAGTACCTAAGTCAAGGTTATGGATACATGGGGTGTGAGAGGCTGAGCATTGGTGTAGTCATGAGGCTAGCAGGGTTTCTAGATGCTGATGTGGGGAAGTGGATTCTAGGAAAAGGTCCCCAATACACAAAACCCAAAAAATCCCCACCCTTTATAATTATCTAATTATTAGACTGGATCTATGGATTTTTCCATTTTTATATTAGATATCCAACAAAGATATAATTCAATAAATCATGGTTAAGAAAATAAATAATAAAAATGATAAGTACTTCATTTATGAAATCCAAAATTTTAACTTAGGTAATATTTGAGTACCTAACCATTCTCTCAATGTAACATAACCTTTCTCTAATACTAACTACAACAACCCATATGTTACTTACATAAATATTGTTAAAATCAGTGATGGAATTTCATTTACTACTACATGTTTTAGATATCACATGAAATTTCATTATACAAATAAGTGTTCCTTGAAATTTACACAATCTCTTGGATATAATAAAGATTTAATTTCAAAATATTTATCTTCTATATTTCCTTTAAATAATTTTTTGAAATGAGTTTGGATTCCGAAGAATTTATATGATAATCCCATGGGTTCTAAATTTTCATGGTTCTGGTAACTTTCTTAATTCTATTTTTGAAGTAAAAGTGTATTGGGAGCATCAAAAATTTTGTTTCATACATGGATGATGGATAATAAAGACATATGACTGGAGATATTTAAAATATTATATCATTTAATCAATTTGATGGAGATAAGGTTACTTTTGGTGATAATTCTAAATTAATGGTAAAAGATTTTAGTGAGTTTGGAATTTCAAATTCCATTATTATTTATAAATTATTATATATTGAAGAATTAAAAAACAATTTAATAATCATTTCACATCTATGTGATGATGGAATTTTTGTGAAATTTCATGATGATGAATGTATTGTATTTAACAATTAATCTATTTTATTTTTTTGAAAATATAAAAGGAAACATTTTTTTTAATTAATTTTGTAGAATTAGATGAAAAAAATGAAAAATATTTAAATTCTATACAATCGGATGAAATTATGTTGAATATGAGGTTGGTACATGCTAATTTCATGTTTATGCACAAGTTATCCAAGTACAAAATTATTCTACATTTACCAAAACATAAAGTGGACAACACCTATCTTTATGAATCTTATGTGAAAGGTAAAAAACATAGAAGTAGTTTCAAGTCAATTAAATAAGAAAAAAACAATAATTCCTCTTGGTAATATTCATTTTGATTTATTTGGAACTATAAAACCTTCTAGTTTGAGCGGTAAGGGATATTTTTTGTTATTATTAAGGATTTTATGAGATACACATGGGTTTACTTTCTTACTCTTAAATATGAAACTTTATCTCTGCTTATAACATTTTTAAATTCGTTAAAAATGATAAAGGACACTTAATTTAGTTACAATTGATTCTATGGATGAATATTAGAATCTATTATTTATACAGTTTTGTGAATAAAATTGATATTTTTATAATTTTTCATCCCTGAGAACACTAAAACATAACGTTGTTTTAGAAAAGAAAAATAGAATACAATAAGAAATTCCTAGGGCCATGATAAATGAGTTTAATTTACCAAAATATTTTTTGGAATAAGCTGTGAATACTTATTTCTATGTCACTAATATAATTTTTTAAGACCATTTTTGAAAAAACACCTTATGATATTTGGAAAGGTAGAAAGCATAACATTGGTAATTTTAGAGTCTTTGGGTGTAATATTTTTATTATTAACACTAAGGGTGATCTAGATAAATTTTATAAAGTCGTTTTATTAGGATATTCAAATAATAGAAAGGATTATATAGACTATAATAAAATAATTGCGATTTTCAATAAATCAATTCATGTTAAGTTTGATGAGAAATATTTGGATGAAAGGGATAATGATATTGATCAACTTGGGAAATAATTTTTAGATTTTAATTTTGAATAAGAATATAAACCTCAAGATAAAGATATACATGTTTAGGGGATGATATTTCTTCTCAATCTAAACCAATTCAGGAAAAATCATACAAGAATCATAGAGATCATCCTATATATAATGTTATTGATAATGTTGAATCAAATTTTAATACTATAAAATATGTTATAAATATTTGTGCTCATTATTATTTCATTCAGGATTTTGTGCCTAAGAATATTTATGAGGATTTAGATGATTCTAATCGGATCATGCCTATGAAATATTAATTAAGTTAGTTTACTATAAATAGTGTGTGAACTTTATCTACTCCAATAAATTATTATAATTTTATTGGAACAAAATAGATATTTAAAAACAAAATTGATGAATATGGAAATATTTTTAAAAATAGGGATAGATTGGTTTCTCAAGGTTATTATCAAGAATAAGGTATTTATTTTGTGGAATATTTTTTATCTATCATAATATTAGAAGCAATTTTAATATTATTAGATTATTATTATTTTAATGAAATATAATTATATCAAGTGGATATCAAAAATAATTAAATGGATATATTTCTAAAGAAGTATATGTTGTAAATCCCCATACATTTGAAAATTAAAATCATTCTAATAATGATTTTAAACTTTCTAAAGATTTATATGTTTTGAAACAAGACATTCGAGATTGGTATGAAAGGTTAATAAGTTTTATTTTGGAAAAATATTTTGATCAGGGAAAGGTTGATCCCACTTTTTTTATTAAAATAATTGGTAATGATATTTTGATTATACAAATTCATGTTGATGATATTTTTTTTAATATTCATGTGAAAATATGTGTAATGAATTTTCAAAATTTATGTCTTCTAAATTAAATATGATTATGATGGGGGAATTGAAATTCTCTCTTGATTTGAAAATATTTAAAATTTATGATGGTATTTTTATAAATCAATCCAACTATTCTAAAGCGTTAGTTAATTGATTTGGTTTTTATTCATCTAAAAGTGAAATTAATCCCTACATACAAGTTAGATTTAGATAAATCTAGATAATATTTTTATGTTAAAACTTATAGAGGAATGATTTGAGTTTGTTATGCCTAACTTCTTTCAATGCTAATTTAATGTTTTCAGTTTGCATGTGTTCTATATTTCAAAGAGACCATAAGTAAAGTCATATTAAATAAGTTAAAATAATTATTAGTTATCATATATGATATTTTAATCTTCATTTGTTTTATCCTTATGAAAAAATTTTGATTTGAAAAGATATTTAGATTCTTATTTTGGTGGATAAGAGATAGATAGAAAGAGAAAATAATTTATGTATCATGTAATTAGTAAATATCTATTTTATTGGGCTTCAAAGAAGCAATATTTTTTTCACGCTTTAAGTTAATGAATCTGGATATATAGTTGTTCTATCTTTCTATATTCATTCATTATGGATTAAGAAAAAATCTTCTTATTTTGGTTTGATTTTTATAAGATTCCTATTATTTGTGAAAATAATTCTTCTATTTCTATTTCTAAAAATAACTTACAACAATCTAGGACTAAGAAAATAGATATTAAGTTTCATTTTATTAGATAACATGTTCATAAAGGAAACCTGAATCTAGAGTTTATTTCCATAGAAAATTATCTTGATGATATCTTTACTAAGCCTCTATATTTTTATAAGTTTGAGAAAATCAAGTTTGAGCTTGGTATGATAGAGATTTGAATTTAAATTAGCTATCATGAATTTAGGGGGAGTTTTAGTATGTTTAGGTTCTCAAATTTTCACATGTTCATGAAATCTATAAAATATGGAATCTATTTTAATATTTCTATTATAAAATTTGTGTACACATTTTTTGACTATATTACTATTTCAAGTATTCTCATTTATACAAGATGGTGTTAATTTACTATTTAAACTTTTAGTTTTCACAGATGGACATTTTATGAAGGTTATATCATTATTTTAACATAGAATTTTTAAAATAATTCTAACTGTATAGAACTGGATGGATTTATAGTAGATCCTTGATATATGTTTTGAAATATGAATATTTAAGAAATTTATGAATTACAATGTGTCTCTAAAACATGTTTATTTTTAATGGGAGTTAATTGTGGATTATAAATTAATGAAATTTTAACAATGTATTAAATAATTAGAGGGAAAAACTTATTTCAAAGAGGGAATTTTTCTATAAATACTTTATCTTTTTTATAATTTCAAAAAGGGGTGGAGTTTTTTAAATTATAATTTTTTTTTAAATTATCAAAAAGGGGAGAATATTGAAGGGTCTCCTTGGATCAAATTTATTTAATAATTTTTTGATAATTAAAAATTATCATATTGTGAATAATTATAATTTTTAAAATTTTATTATGTGTTAACATTATCTTGTTATTTTATGTGTTGACTAATCATGTTCAAATTTTATTATATCGTAATATCCTTTATTAAAAATATCTTTAGACTTATTGTATTAATTTTTTATAACATGTTATATAATTTTTATATTGATTTCCTAGGATGAAAATATCATTTAGATCCTTAAATACCATGTTTACATGATTTTACAATATTATGTAAAGGTAACATTATGTTTATATAGGTTACGTAAGGATAGAGTGAATTTTATAGAGTTCAAAAAGGAAAAATTAAGTTTCAACAGGTTATGTAAGGGTAGATTGATTTGTTTAAAGTTGTGTAAGGGTAGACCTCTTTTCATGGGCACTATGTAAGAGAACTCCATATTGGGTAAGGGTGGATTTATATTTTCATAAATGATCTCTACTTATTTTAAGTGTTGTGTAAGGGTGACTATAACTTTTTATTAGTTGGGTAAGGTTGACCAGTCTTTTAAAATAGTTGTGTGTGGGTAAACATAATTTTTGATTAGTTGCATAAGGGTAACAAGTTCTGTATAAAGGAACTTATTTTTTGGAGTAAGGATAACCCACATTTCCAAATAGTTATGTAATGGTAAGTCACAATTTATTACAGTTTCATAAAGGCAGCCTGAATATCATATATGTGTGCTCTAGGATCGTGTAAAGGTAATAATTACTTAAGTAAGGGTAACTAGATAATTCTAAATCTTGTGTAAGTGTATTTGTTTGCATAAGGGTTTCAGTTTATTTCAATTACTAGTGTGAGGGTACTTAATACTTTCATAAGAGAATCTAAAACATGTATAAGGTCACTTAAATATTTTCAATACCCATGTATGGGAAACCAAAGAATCTTATAAAATTAACAAAGGTTCTATTATAGTTACATAAGGGTTGTAACCCACATAAGGGTAAAATTCTATTACTTATACACAAAGAGAATTTCTCACATAAGGGTAACAAAAATTCACCTATATGGACCCAAAAAATGTTTTAAGATCAAAATTTCTCTAAGTTTTTCATATCACTTCATATTTTAAATTAATTTAAGTTTACTATGAATACTATTATTATTATTATTGTCTAAAATTACTTATTAATTTTTTAAAATTCATGCAGAAAAGTTTAAAAAAAATTATGATAAATTAAATGTATTTTACATGAGTATTATATATATTGATATTCATGCCGAAAATTCTTGGAACTATAATATTCAAATTCAAATTCAAATCGGTTGAAATATGATGGTCTAGTATTGATTATTGTTAGTGAGTTTTCAAAGGATGTTAATTCATGTTCCATAAAAATGTATTTATTTTTCCAATTAATTCCAATTTATAGTTTTTATTTGTTCTAGAACATATCATGGGATACTTACAAGAATTATATTTTTTATTTATGAGATATTTACACATGAATCTATGTTTGGGAAACCATAATGGACAACTCTAAAGTCATTTTTTCAAAAAATAAATATGAAACAGATTTCAAATTTGAAAGTCGTGTGTAAAATAAAACTCTATATAAATAGAGTTAATAGAACCAGTGAATATCACAAAGATATATGAGGTTTAGGATTTTACAAATTTGTATAAGTGCTTCATTTTTTCTAGTGATCATCTACTACTCCCAGAAAAACTGAATTCATTTTATCCTTCTATGTGGAAGATTTTATTGTTACTTGAACACTTAGACTATAAATCTTTCTTCTATTTCTATGGATCCAATTATTCCTGTTATTTTATGTGTGTGAAATTATAAAGGGTTAAACTACCCATTAAAAGGTAGGATTGTGGGTTGTGACTCCCAAACAAAAGTCAAGTGTTCGGTTGTGCCTCCATGTTGGAAAAATCTAGGTTGTTTGGGTTATGACACTATGTATAAAAAGGTATGTATGTTTTTGGTTTAAGCCTCTAGAGGGGGAAAGGCTTTGTAATTGGGTTGTGAATATAGGTGGGAAAAGTAATTTTAATATTGCATTATAGTTTATATAGTCATTTCCATCTCTCTCAGTTCATGACATGGGTGATGAGTGGATTGGGATCATTTAGATCCAAACCACTAAAAAATCATTATTCCTATATATTTTAATTTTCTGCTATATTAACTTTTTATTAATACTCTAATAAAATAAAATTTAACTTGAATTTAATTTTAAAAGGTTCCAATTCATCCCCCTCTTAGATATCTATTTTCTTCCCTTTGGGATGAAAAATTAATACATTATTTTTAGAAAAAATACAAAATATTATAAATAATAAAACTGATAGGATTAGTATCTTGGAAAATTATACTCATATATCTAAATTTAATTTAAATACTTCTGCATAGTCCTTCTATAGGTGATCATATTGACAATTGAGATGAATAGAGAGCATAAAACCAAAATAAAAATAAAGAGTTTAAGAGTCCACTTACCTTAAGCCTCATTTTGTTTATCCACACTAACTCCTCTTGTATAACCAAATTGTGTTTTTTAAATCATTATTATACAATTATTTTTTATTCAATTAATTTATTATATTTTTTTTATAAATTATATCTAAACTTTTTGTTAAATATAATGAGGTGTGATGTTGTGTTTATTGGAATTATTCCATTTTCATTTTTATTTAATCATTTTTATCATTTTTATTTATATATTAGTTAAATTAACTCTCGTGGAATTAAAATACATAAAATTTTATATTTATATATTATAAATAAGTTATACTAACCATCCATGAAGGAAGTGATAATTAAAGAAATGACAATGTAACAACCCAAACTTTTATCAATGGAATTTCTCTCATCTTAAAGTAATGTCATAAATCTCACAAAATCCCTTATAGACCATAATAAAAACTTTATAAATAAATAATTAACGAAATAATAAGTATTTTTAGAAGTTAAGGACCAATATAGATAAAATAGTAACTTGACCTTATGAATAATAATATGACCCTTATGAATAGTAAACTGGCCGAATGAATTGTAACCTCACCCATGAAAGTATAAATAAAATTTAGGCATTATATAAATGAAATTATGGTATAATTAAATCATATTATAAGTGAGTAAATATTTTACAAATTATTAATTAAGTGCTGTTATTTTTATAAGTCATAAATATTTAATTACAAATTTATAACTAATTTAATAATTTAAAAGAAAATTTATTTTCATAAAATGTATTCATAAATTAATATTTTGATGTCTTATGAATTTAATATAATTTTATGATACCTTAAGTAATTTTTCAAAATGTTATAAAATCGGTTATAATTTTAAAATCTTTATTTTCCAAGTAAATGTTGATTTTGATTAAAAATTAAATTACTCGTATTTAAAAAATTATTTTCATAAAATATAGTTCATTTTTTAATTCTAAATGTCAAAAATAATTAGGATGAATTTTTGGGAATTTTCTAAAATACATGAATTTTTTGTGAATAGTAAAATATGATAATTTACAATAAAAGACAAATACATGAATTATTGATTCATAGATGATTTATGTATAATGTAAGCCCAAAATCTTGAACTATGCTTCATTATTTTATTAATTTTATAGATAATTCTCAAACTATTATTATTCTTGAGCCAAAATAATAAATTAATTTATATAATATTGAGAAAACAACCCTCTCCTCCACTATAAATACCACCCATCTTCCCATCACACTTCTCAATCATTGAGCCTTGCATAAATTCTACCCAATACTCTTCCCTAGTCTCTATCACACTTCTAAGAGATCTTGGTCTCATCAAAATAAAAAAAAAACCTTTCCCAAAGGAGGTTCTCAAGGAGGATAAATTCAAGAGGTAAATCCTCTCTCTCTTTCTTTTAATTTCCATTCCATTTCATTTTTTTTCTCTTATACTCGCCTTATCTTATCCAAATGGCATGAAACATACAGTATGTTTGATATACTAGTATTTTTTCATGTTAATGGATGATTCATCAATAAAATCTTCCCTCACTCTCTTTTATTCTAAAAATGGAATCACCACCCATGATGTGTTAATTTATTGACATCGTGGGTGATGCACTTTAATTTTCCATTAATGCCTTTAAGTATGAAACAAAACTTTATAATGGTTGAAATAGATTATAAATTTTATGTTTAAAACCTCTTTATATTCTATAAATAACTTATACACATAATACTAAATGATAAAACAAAATGAGTTTGTTGTGATCAAAAAACTGCAAAAATTAACTTAAAACAATCATCATTAACATTTATCTAATGATTCATTATTATACCATATAAAAAATTATTTATAAGATAATTTAATATTATGTAATATCTTTAATAACATATAATATCAATTCTGGATATTTATCCTCATTTTACATGAACTTCCATTCATGTATCCAAGAAAATCAATCATGAAAACCGTGAAAATGAATGCTCCCGAACGATGAAATTAAACTATATAACTCATCTAAAATTCCATAAATTAAAATAATAAAACTACAATGAATCAAATTAATTTATAAAATGTTATTTATTTTTTAATTAATGAATCTAATATGATTATATAGGATATTAATGTGATGTATGTTTTTAGACATAAAGTAAGGGGGATTGTCGAACACAACTCTCTTTATTTTTGTTTTCCCTCTTTCACACCATTTTCAGTATGAATATTCCTTAAATATAATTTATTCATCATTATCTTACCTTTTTGGGATATAAATGTCTTTTACTTATGTTTATGAAAAAAACTATTTTTTCCAAAATAACTCTTCTTTAAAAAAACACACTTTTACTTCTCGAGATTATTTCTTCTTCACACAAATTTAATGATTCTTATATCAAGTTTTCTATTCCCTCTTTAATTTGGAAACCCAAATTTTATGAATGTATTCTTATTAAATGAAACTAGTTCATTTTCATGGGTTATTTTATGTTCAATATTGATATATGTTCTGTGTGACATGCATGATAATGTAAATTTTGTGTTGTGGTGGGTGTCCTTGAAATTATATTGCACACTGTAAATGTTATAATGTGACAGGTGTGACCAGATTTATATAGCTCTCCAATGCATTGGGTAATGTGAATAACCTCATGAGATAAATTTAAATATTTTTGAAGATGATTCTATCCTTTTTTACAACTATGTGTGGTACTTGACCACTAAGACATGATGTTTCATTTTTATGAATTTCCATATTCCATGCCTTTTCTTAATACTTCCTCTCATGATTATGATCCTACGGCTATGTAATGATGATGATTGTTATTTTCACCCCATGTAATATCGTTTCATGTTCTTATCTATCCTATTACTGGGAATTTAGATGGCCTCTTTTTGATGTATATCCTCAAGTGGTTACATGTAATTAGGAGAATTGATGGGCAGATAAGAAGCTAGAGAAGAATGAATTTAACAAATATTTATGTTTTATTTTGTAAATGGTACGTATGGTTATAATTTTTCCTAGACACTAAAAATTTGGATCCTTATTGTGTAATGATTTTATGTTTTCTTTAAAAATATTTAATAATATATATAATAACAAGAAGGGTCTCTACAGTTGGTATTAGATGATGGTTTAGTTAATTTTGGATTTAAGATTAGAAAACCTAAGTGAAAATCTTTAGTATGAGACTAATAATAATTAATTTCCCAAGATTCTTTATGTTATAAAATTCTAAACATATGGATCCCACAAGATATGCATTTAGAATTAATTTCACCAAGGAATAAATTATTCATTCATGACTTTTTGACTTATGTTTTGTTCTAAAATTTTTTATTTTAGAAAATTGTGGGAACTAGGAGAAACCAGGACAACAATCCATGCGAAGGAAAATGCAATGATTTCTTAAATGACGTCCCCAGTGTCATGGGTGGTGGATTTCAAAATTTCATGGAAATTATTACCCATTTGTCCAAGTTTATGAATGATAACCTGAATAATGTAGAAAATCCTCCTTAACCTAAGAGGGAGCAAGTCACTATCGAGTGTTTTATGTGGCAATCACCACCGACATTTAGGGGATCTTCTAATCCACTAGTTATAGAAAAGTGGGTCAACTCTATGGAGAAGATATTTTCTGTGCTTCACTTCTCTAAGGTAGAGAAGGTGAATATGTTTGTTTATCATCTAGATAGAGAGGCCAATTAATGGGCATTGATTAAGAACACCAATCCAAGGGATCAAATTGAAGAGATGGAGTCGTAAGACTTTAAGATAATGTTTCTTAACAAGTATTTCCCTATAAATATTTATAAAAATATGGAGATAGAATTTATAGAGCTAAATAAAAATGAAGGAGAATCTATCACAGCCTATGAATAAATTTTACAAGGATTACAATGTACACTTATGGTTTTGTTATCAACAATGATAGAAAAATTAATAGATTATTTAGTGGTCTAAAACCACACCTTAAAAAGGAACTAGAAATTCAAGACTTTGGGGGTTATGAATGATTTGTTCAATGTGCTCTAAAAGTGGAGATGGAGTTTGGATAATGGTGTCATGGTTGTGGTGATATGAAATTAAACATGGAGTTTCAAGATGAAGGATCTAATGAAAACGGTGGAAAGAAAACTCAACCACCCACATATCAAAATTGTGGGAGGAGGCATCATGGAAACCTCCTCATAGGGATGGGGAAATGCTTCAAGTGTGAGAGAGAAGGCCACCAAGATCATGAATTTTGAAAAGACATGAGGAAGAAGAAAAATTTGGTGGAGGAAAGAGGAGAACCATCAATGGTCTAATGATACAACTGTAGGGATCAAGGGAACTATAAATGCCAATGCACTAAACCTCAAGTACTTGAGGGTAATCAGCATCAACATCCACCAAAGTCAAAGGAGAAAGGTAAGTCTTATGCCATCATTACTGCTGAAGTAGTTCAAGAAAATGAATTCATACAAGGTACACTTCTAATTCACTCAAGAATTGTAAAATTATTATTTTATTCTGGTTCTACACATTCATTTATATCTTGAAAGTTTTCTAGAATTATTGAATCAAAGCCCCGAAACCTTAAAGTATAGATATTTTTAAAAACATCAAGTGGTGAAATCCTTGCAACCCAAGTGTTGGAATCTTCTCCTGTTTGGTTATGTGGCAATATCCTCCTATAAAATCAAGTAGTACTTCCCTTGGTAAAATTCAATGAAATACTCGGAATGGATTGGATCTCTTTATATAGAGCATGCATCACCTATCAGGAAATATAAATATCTTTTCATATTCTAAACCATCCCATGCTCCTATACAAATGAAAGGAAGATCATGAATCTCATTTTGAAAATCATTCAATGGTGTGGGTGTGGATTCTCTCTGAAGATATGTACCTTTCTCAACCTAGGGGAAATGCCCATTATGAGATAATATAGTTCTGTATTTCTAAAGAGTTTCCTGGAATCCCCACAGATCGTGAGGTAGAGTTCTCAATAGAACTCATACCTAGAGATACTCCTATCTCAAAGTGTACCTATAGGATGGCCCCCATCGAACTGGAGGATATAAACAAGTGGTTGAAATAGAATTTGAAAAAAATGGTTCATACGCCCTAGTGAATCACCTTGGGGTGCGCCAGTGCTCTTTTTCAAGAAGAGGGGTGGAATAGTACAGCTATGTATCAATTATTGGAAACTCAACAATATCACTATAAAGAACAAGTATCCTCTTTCATGGATTGATGACGTGTTAAATTAGTTTCAAGGAGAACAGTACTTCTCAAAGGTGGATCTCAATTCTAGATATCAATAGTTAAATGTGAAGAAGGAAGATATTCTGAAGACTACCTTCTGTACAAGGTATGGGAACTATGAGTTTTTGGTGATGTCCTTTGGACTTACTAATTCCCATGAAAACTTTATGGATTTGAGGAATAGGGTCATTAGACACTACCATGAAAACTTTTTGGTAGTTTTTTTCAATGATACTCTCATCTACTTCAAGAGAAAGGAATATGAAGAATATCTAATGCTTGTGTTGGTGACATTAAGAAATGTGGAATTGTACACCAAGTTCATCATGTGTGACTTTTGGATGAAAAAATCACATTCTTGGGACAAGTGATCACAAGTGAGGGGATTTATATAGACCCTTCAAAAACAAAGGCAATTGAAGAATGGATCAGACCCTCTATTTTTATAGAATTCTGTAGTTTTCCTAGATTAGCATGGTACTAATGACACTTTATGAAAAAATTATCATAATTTAATATCCCAATAACTAAGTTAACAAGGAAAGGGGTAAGTATTTATGGATGTAATAATGTAATTAAATCTTCAAGGAGATAAATAAAAGGCTTATCACTGCACTTGTACTCACATTATCAAAAAAATGGGGATAGTTTTGTGATACATAGTGATTATTCGGTGAAATACTTGGTTTTTGTATTCATGAAAAATGATAATTTGATAGACTATGCCTCATAGCAGTTAAAGATCCATGAGAAGAACTACCTGACGCATGATCTAGAGCTATAAACAATGATTTTTGCCTTGAAAATCTGGAAGCACTACCTCTATGGTGAGAAATGTGACATATATACTGATCAAAAGATCCTAAAGTATATATTCACACAAAAGGATCTCAACATGAGTCAAAGGATATGGTTAGAGCTAATCAATGGCGACAATTTATGTATTCACTATAATCCTGGAAAATAAAAACAAGGTAGATGATGCTCTAAGTAAGAAAGAACTTACTACTCTATCAATGTTGTAGATTGAGAAAGATCATATCTTTATGGATATGTAAAGGATGGATTTAGAAATCATAATGTAAGGGAATACATCATACCTTTCCCAAATTATTTCCCAACAATCTCTCTAAGAGAAGATTAATGAGGCATAAAGGTCTGATCTACAGTTACAAAATAATGTTAATGAAGTAAAGGAAAGGAAGTTGCAAGAGTTACATATCAATAATTATGGTGTTGGTTGGTTTGGAACAAGGCTTTATGTGTCATCATCACCTGGGATAAATAAGGATTTGTTGGATAATTCACATATCTCAACTTTCTTTTTTTGTCTTCGTAGTAGCAAGATATACCGCAATCTCTAAAAAAACTTTTGGTGGGATAACATGAATAAGGAGATTGAAAAAATATATCTCAAGGTGTTTTATATGTCATAAAGTTAAATCTAAGAAACATAATTACAAAGGGATGATGCAACAATTTCCTATACCCATGTGGAAATGAGAGAATTTCACTATGGACTTCGTCATAGGTCTCTTGAAGACATCCAAAGGAAATAATGTGATATGGGATTTGTTGGACGGAGTCACCAAGACTTTAGACTTTATCTCTATTCAATAATATCTCTCGTATAAACAACTTTAAAAGATATATGTGAAGGAAGTGGTGATACTACATGGAGTTACAATCTAAATTGTCTCTGATCATGATACCATATTCACATCTAAATTTTGTATGAGTATTTAACATGCTTTGAGTACTGAATTAAATTTCATCATGACATATCATCCCCAAACTGAGGGCCAATTTAGAAGGACTATTCAGATTCTAAAAGATATTATAAGAGACTTCCATTAGAATTAAATGGTGAATGGGATTAGTATCACTCATTGGTTGAGTTCTCATACAATAATAGCTTCCACTTGAGTATTCAGATGGCTCCATTTGAAGCTCTATATGGAATGATATGTAGAACTCTAACCTATTGAGATGAAGTTGGTGAATGAAATATACTTGTACCTGATCTTATTCAGGAGATGAGAGATTTGGTTCAAGCCATCTAGTAACATTACAAATATTCTCCGATTCGAAAAAAGAGCTATGCTGACAACCATAGAAGGGAATTGGAGTTCAACGTTGGAGATAAAGTCTTCCTTTTAATAACACCATGGAAGAGAGGGAAAGCTAATCCTAAGGTACTTTGGCCCCTTTGAGATCCTTGATTACATAAGTGAAATGGTCTATCAGCTAGAACTTCCACCAAATAGGGTTCAAGTTCATGATGTGTTCCACATATCACTCTTGAGGAGGTACATACCATATCTCTCACATGTACTGAACTCAGAGGTGGTGCAGCTGGAAGATGGTCTCTCATATTAGTCAGAAAAGATTTTAGACCGAAGAGATAAGGTTTTACTCAAAAAGACAACCCACCTTTACAAAGTGTTTTGGACGAACCATACATAGGAATAAGCAACTTGAGAACCAGAGGACGAAATGAAGGATAAGTACCCTCACCTATTTATGTAAAATGAAATTTCAAGGGAAAAAATTCAAAAGGGGGAAGAATGTAATGACCCAAACATTTATCAATGGAATTTCTCCCTTCTTAAATTAATTCTATAAATATAATAAAATCACTTATAGACCATAATAAAAACTTTATAAATGAATAATTAATTAAATAAGAAGTATTTATAGAAGTTAAGGAACCAATATCGATGAAATAGAAATTTGACCTTAGGAATGGTAATATGACCCTTATAAATAGTAAACTAGTCGAATAAATAGTATCCTTGCTTATTAAAGTATAAATAAAATTTAGGTATCGTATAAATGAAATTATGGTATAATTATATCATATTATAAGTAAGTAAATATTTTAAAAATTATTAATTAACTGTTGGTTTTTTTATAAGTCATAAATATTTAATTACAATTTTATGATTAATTTAATAATTTAAAAAAATAATAAAATATATTCATAAATTAATATTTTTATGTCTTGTGATTTTATGATTATTTTATGAGACCTTAATTTATTTTTCAATGTGTTGTAAAATTAGTTATAATTTTAAAATATGTATTTTCCAAGTAAATAATGATTTTGATTAAAAAATAAATCACTCATATTTATAAAATTATTTTTATAAAATGAAGTTCATTTTTAAATTCTACACATTGAAAATGGTTGTGGTGAATTTTTAAGATTTTTCTAAAGTAGTTGAATTTTTTATGAATAGTAAAATATGATAATTTACAATAAAATCTAAATATGTAAATTATGGAGTCATAGATGATGTAAGTATTATGTAAGACCAAAATATTTAACTATACTTCATTATTTTAATATTTTTAGAGATAATTTTCAAACTATTCATAGTCTTGAGCCAAAAAACAAATTAATGAATATAATATTCAGAAAACACCCTGCTCTTATACTATAAATACCACACCTCACCCCCTCTTCCCCTCACAGTTCTCAAGATTTTATCCCTACCTAAATCTTATGAAATACTCTTCCATACTCACTCCCCCATTTCTATTAGATCTTGGTATCATCAAAATACAAAAACCTTTCCCAAAGGCGATTCTCAAGGAGGATAAATTCAAGAGGTAAATCCTCTCTCTCTCTTTCTTTTAATTTCCTTTCAATTTCATTTATTTTTTTCACTTATAATCACCTTATCTTATTCAAATGGCATGATAAATCCATTATGTTTGATATACTGGTATTCTATCATTTTAATGTAATATCCATCAATAAATTCCTCCCTCTCTCTCTTTTATTCTAAAAATGAAATTGTTGCCCGTGATGTGTCAATTTACCGACCTCCTGGGCGATGCACTTTCATTTTCATTTAATGTCTTCAAGTACGTTAATAAAAACATTATAATTGTTGAAAAATATTTTAAATTTTATTTTACACCCTCTTTATATTCTGGAAATAACATATACACATAATACTAAATGACAAAACAAAATGAGTTCATTGTGATCGAAAAACTGCCAAAATTAACTTAAAACAATCATCATTAGCATTTATCTAATGATTCATCCTCATATAAAAAATTATTTATAAGATTATTTAATATTTTAAAATAACTTTAATAACATATAATAATATTTCTGGATATTTATCGTCATTTTACATGAACTACCATTCATGCATACAAGCAAACCAATAATGAAAACCATGAAAACAAATGCTCCCGAATGATGAAATTAAACTATATAACTCATCTAAAAGTCCATAAATGAACACAATAAAACCATAATGAATAAAATTAATGTATAAAATGTTATATATTTTTTAATTAATGAATCTAAGGTGATTATACATGATATTAACATGAAGGAAATTTTCGGGCATAAGGTAAGGGAAATTCTCGAACCCAACTATCTTTCTTTGGGTTTTCCCTCTTTCACCCCATTTTTAGTATGTATATTCCTTAAATATCTTTTTTAATCATTATAATACCTTTTATGGGATATAAAAATTTTTTCTTGAGTTTATGACAAAAACTATGTTTTCTAAAAGAACCCTTCATTCAAAAAAACACACCTTTTACTTCTCAGGATTGTTTCTTCTTCACTCATGGTTGATGATTCTTATATCAAGTATGTTATTCCCTCTTTAAATTATGAACCCAAAGTTTATGAATGTATGCTTATGAAATGAAACCTAGTCCTTTCCATGGGTTATTTTTGTTCAATATTTATAAATGTTCTATGTGGCATGCATGCCAATGTAAATGTTGTGATGTGACAGGTGCACCTAGAAATATATAGCGCAATGTAAATGTTATGATGCGATGGGTGTTCACAGAATTATATTGTGCTACAATGAATTTGTTAATGTGAAGAACCACATGATATAAATTGAAATATTTGTTAACATGATGCTATATTTGGTCATAACTATGTGTGGTAGTTGACTACTAAGACATTATGTTTCATTTTTATGCATTGCCACATTTCATGACTTTTCTTAATGCTTCATCTCATGATTTTGATTCTATGACTATGTAATTATGATTATTATTATTATCACCCCATGTTATATTGTTTAATGTTCTTATCTATCCTCATACTGGGTTTTTATCTCACCCATTTTTTATGTATATCCTGAGGTGGTTACATGTACTAAGGAGAATTCAAGGGCCAATAAGAATCTAGAGAAGAAGGAATTAAATAAATGTTTATGTTTTATTTTCTAAATGTTATGTATGGTCCTAATTTTTTCAAGAAACTAAAACTTTTGATCCACATTGTGAAATTATTTTATGTTTTCTTTAAAATGATGTAATAAGATATATAAGAAAAAGCAGGGTCGATATATATAACATCTATGAAGATGGTAAAACTAACCATTAATAAGACATGTTAAATGCGTGATGTCGATTATAAATAAATATATATATTATAAATATTTTATAATAATTATATAACATAATATAACATTTTTATAGTATATAATTATTAAATAATTAGTTAAGAAAAGTTAAAAAAAGAAATTATAATGGAAGAATAAAATAATGAAAATGGAAGGAAAGTGAAGGAATGTTACCATGTCCTTGAAGTTTACTACTTAGATATTATCCTAATTCCTTGAAGGATTTAATTGGGGTGATACCTAGTAATCTAAAAGGATCTATGGTGTATTAAGAGGTGTGATTTTGGGAATTTTTATATAACAATTTTTATTGTTGAGGTGTTTTTTTAATTTCATTTTTATTCTTTTTAATTAAGTTAGTTCTAGTATTGAGATGGTTTTAGGGATATGGATAAGGGAATAGGAGGGAAGGGATTTTATAGGTGGACCATAATAGATTTTTCATTAAAAGTACTAAAAAATACCTTATCTGGGGCACTGAGTACCTGGTGGAGATGAAAGGGGTGGGGATCACCTGAGATGGCATCGGGTACCCAAAGCTTACTATGTGGTTTTTTAAAAGTAGTATTTTCATCTTTTCATGGTTGTGTAATATGACCTTTAATTTGATATTTCTCAACCTAAGGGTTATTTTTAACAAACCATGGAGACTATAATCACTCTATAATTATAAGTTATATTTTTTATCCACTGGTGTTGTTAACACCGTATTAGTGGGTTATTTTATAAATCTATCTGTTTTGTGAGAAATTGATTTTTTTGTAAATATCTCAATATAATTCCTTCTATTTAATTATATTTTGGAAATTTAATGATTACTTAGTGTTCATGTAGGATTTTAGTCTCCATTACTTATACATATTATGATTCTTATTGGAGTTAATTGACCTCTTATCTTATAATCTGTTTATTTTTTTATTATACCTAATTTGTGCACTGTTTTGTGATTTAATGGTCACATGTGAGTTTTTTTGGGATGGAAATTCAGTTCTTGTGATGTATAATAATTTTTCCTATATTTTGGGGTGATTTTATATTCTGATGACATGTTTATGTGTGTAAATTTTTTCAATCCATGTTTAAACACTACAAAAAATATGTATTTGTCTATGTTTTCTTAAAAATTTGAAAAAAAATTAATTTACCCTTGTTTTTTTAAATGGAAAATTTAACTATTTTTTAGGTACAGTTTTATAGGATGATAATTTTAAAATTTATCCATGTTTCTTTAAAAAGTGGTTAGATTTTACATTTAACAACCTATTTTATCCATGTTTTTAAAATTTTACGTATTTTTTCTTTTATCTATGTTTTAAAACATGGAAAAATTAAACAAAAAATAAATTTTATATATGTAAGAATAGAAATAATACATATATATATATATATATTTAACACAATAAAATTTAAGTCACACACACATATAATTTTTCATATATATAATCATAATAAATTTTAATTTTACTTTATAATGTAATTTAAATAATATACATATATACCAATATATACATATATATATTAACTAAGTAAATTAAATATATATCTACACACATACATGTAGATGTACATATGTATTTTCATGTGTGTGTTTTTCTTAATTAATTTAATTTACTATTAGTATTTAAAAATTTAAACATAATTATAATTAATTATTAATAACTAATAACTAAACGAAAATTTATATTATGGTAATAAACTAACACAGGTTGACCAGACGCATCACCTAAGATGGACTTACACAATATCGGAAGCACATTCTCAATCGTTGTGAGTTAGAGAAAAACGCTTGGGTATCAATACACATAACCTTGGGAGAAATTTCACCCTAAAAACACAATATGTCTCATGTATAGAAAGATAAGATTAAAAACTATATTAAATCATGGAATAAAAGTTACCTAGCCATGAGACATAGTAGAACAAATCCCAAAGGGGAAAACCAAAAACCAACAAGACCAATCTTCCATATAGACAACTTTCACCACCACCCCAAACCACCATGAAGTGATATCTATCAAGAGAAGTTGTTAGCTACATGAAATCCTTTCCTTTAGCGTTATCCTAAAAAACAAATTCTATATATTCCTAACCATATATAAAGTTTGTGATGTAGATTCCTTTTTGGGATACCTCTATGAATATATACAATTTTTATTAGCATGAAAATGTTGGTACTAGATTTAAAAAATAATAATTTTTATAAAGAAATTAATTTGAAAATATTTCCCATATACATCATTTGGTATCCTTTAAAATATTTCATATTCAAATAAAAAAATAATATGAAATATATCATTAAATACAAGTAGCATACAATAATAAAAAACAACCAAGGTAACTCCTAAGATAGAAAAGTGAGAAATCTAATAATTAAGTATTATCATCATGAATAAAATCAAGAACAAATGGGATCCAGCCTATGGGAATACAAAACTAGGACACGTAAGGAACACTAATCTGGAATAACATGAATCATACAATATTGAGTCCTACTGTATTCTATTGGTATCACAACCATAACACCTGATGGTTCCACACTCACTAAGGTTTTCATATATCCATAACATAATGTATACAAGTTTCCCAACATGATATGTTATCTATAAAAAATCAATGAAATCATTGTTACCATTTTATAAAACATTTACACAAGTATTACCACTCTCATGCTTGAAAATACCATTTTAGATCCATAAAAAATCTTGAAGGCATTTCATCAAACGCATAACGTGCATAAAAAATTTAAATAAAAAACTCTTTAAGGCCATTTCAAAATCCCCCAAAGATGAATTTACACAAAATAGACCTCTTAGATATCAAATAAATCATTTTCACAATCCAACCCAAAGGGAAATATCATAATGAAAAATTATGCCATGAGAAAAGACCATTGTATAGAGACTCCTACCTCACCAATGGAGGAAACATAGATGCCTTAGAAACTGATGAGTAGAAATGAATAGATTGATATACCATAAGCCTAAATTGATAATGAAAATCCCAATAAGGAAATAATCCCCTTAAGTCACTTATTGAATAATAAATAATGCCCAAAACCATTCTAAAAATAAGTTGGATTGAAACCCTCATAAGAGGAGGAGGAATTATTTCTTAATTAAGGGAAAAATCTGGTTTAAAACCCATTAAACTCCCCCTCCTAGTGATCACTATTATATTCCAAAGCATGGTATTGTTATATTTCCTAAAGTATTGTGTTCAATTTGTTGAATTTGTTTACAATAAGTTTTTATTAATAAAGTTTGAATACTAAATAAGACTCGCATGGAGTTATGAAGGTATAACCTGACAAAGAGGTGAAATTTAATATTGATACTACCCAGCATGGGAAAGGCCCAACCCCTGTGGAGGACTTGGTGAAGTTAGAGAAAAATACCACACCCATTTTACATGGTGTGATGAAAATAACTAGCCAAAAAAGAATGTAAAACTAGTAAAGAAAGTCATGGTGAATGTCGTGGTGAATCCTTGTTTCACATATGTAACATAGATTAGCTCAAAATAGGTATAATGGAAGATTTCATTTTGAAGTTACACTACATGCATGTTGAGAATATGAAACATGATTCCCTACTATCATGGTGAGATAATCCATGGTAGACTGTGGAAGGTGCAAGCCAAAATGGCCAGACTTCTCATGGTTCATGTCATGGTTCTCATCATTTTGGAAGAAAATGTCCAAATGTTTTATACTACACCATAGTTTCAAATCCATGTTCATGAAATTATTCTACATCAAAAAAGTTTATTTAAATGGAGGCTAAAACGGGTTTCCCCATGGTTATAGTGGAAGTACTTGTGGTCAACATGTGGAGTCTCAATCCAAACTGGATTTATGTAAGGGACCTCAAACATGGTGGTTTCTGTTTTGGAGATAAAAGGTCTTAGGTTCATAAACCGTTTTATGGTTTATGGTTTTTTGGGGAAAGAACTATGTAACACACATGGAACTTCATGGAATTTATTATTATGATGCTAAAATAGTTATTTGATGTTTTTATAATCTTGGGACAAGTTTATATTCCATAATTTAAGATACTTTCAGTAGAGTATACAATATTTCATTTGGTTGAATCATGGTGGAGTAATGTGTAATTATTCTACTCTACATGAATATAGAGAAGTACCACTTGGAGTAGTTATGTTTCTATGATTTTAAAAAAAATTGTGGGTTGTTACTAAAAAGGTAATGGGTGGTTTATGTCACCCATTTTGGTTCTTAAAGATGTATAAAAGGATGTGGGAATGAAACTATTATTAGAATAATTAGGATAGACACATAGAATTTTGTTGAGAATGATCATAGAAATAGAGAATAGAAACTTGAGGAGACTCTATTCATTTTTGAGAGGATGAATCCACAAGAAATTCTAGAGGGAGATAATTCCTAATATCCTGTGTATTCTAGAAGATTTTAATCACTAAATAAACTATTTGGAGTTTCAATACTAGGATGAGTTCATCATTTACTATTGTTTTCATTGAAGGAAGGAGTACATGTTAATATTTATTGACACATATATTCAGGGTGGAAGATCATCAAAAGGTGAAGTGATTACTGAGGTATATTGATCACTAGGGAGTTATCTTTATAGTTGTATAATAATATATAGAAGTTTTGTATCTTCTTAGTAGTGATTTTAAAAGTTTTGTGTGGACACTTTGTAGACTCAAAGTTTTAAATATTTTTTCGATGTAGTGGATGAATCCATCTCATGGGGATTAACCAACATGTTAATGAGTAGGCATGGGTGTTGAACCTTGTAAATATGTTGTTCTTTATCTAAAATTTCTATATACTGGGAAAGGTTGATATTTTATATTGAGTGGATTGAGAATCTTCACTAGTTCAAGAGTTTTAGATTCAATAGGAGTAACTCATAAAAAATGAAAACGATCTATGATTCACACCTTCCACCTCTTAGGGATCATGGAAGATCCACACATGTTATATCAAAGGGAGCTACCTCTTTGATCCAAGAAGAATAAATAATCACAATTATATGAACATAATATGTGTTTCTGTATATAATGGAAAAAACTAGTATAGTTATATAAATATGATTCTTCCATACCTACTTTATCTTGGTCTTGAGGTATGTAAAGCTTCTATAATTGGTTTTCCACTTATTTCTAATAATGATTATATGGACCATACCGATAAAATAAACATGGAGAAAGATGGAAAGGCTCAAAATTCTATTTTTATGCCTTTATTAGTGAAATTATACACCAAGGTGAAGGGTTTTGCAACTGGAAAGGGGGATTGGGATAGATTAAGGAGAAACTATGAGGTAAATGTCAAAGTGGGGCAAGATGAGCTTCAAATTTGGAGGAGCGGATTTAAAGAAATAAATATAAATACAGGTAATGATGTTGATAGCTATTTCTCCTAGGTAAATGATATAGTTATAACTATTTTTGGATTTTGTGGGAAATTTGAAGTCTCCACTATTGTGAAGAAGTTAATGAGACACTTTACATGTTAGTTTAATCCAAATTTATCAGGTCTAGAATATTAATAAGACCTTTCATTAGATAAACTACATAATATTCAAATTACATATGATATGGGAGAGGTTTTTTTTTCAAAATATATAAGATAAAAGGAAATGGATCTTGTAGATAAGAGAAAATATAAGAATCAAGAAGATAAAGACATGAGTGGCTCATAAAATTATGATGATCTAAATCATATTCTTGTGATTTTTTCAAAGAGATTATTGAAAGTAAAATGGAATTGAAAATGTAAACAATTTTTCATATTCTTTAATTGTTATAATATTTTACATATTGAAAATTATTTACAATGAAATAAGGTTGTGGAATATGAATCATATGAGGAAGAATAAATACTGTGAAGAAATAAAATGAGAAGAAAATTGATAAATATGGAACCAAAATAAGATTTTATTTTTTCAAGGATGATTCTTAGTCCTCTAATTCTTATAATGAATACACTCTTTTTTCAATTGTTAAGAAAAGTTAAAATTATACAAGTAGTGAAGATGATGAAGAAAAGATAATGGAATTTGATTGGGAACATAAATGTATGTTGTAATATTGTCTTGTATAGATTTCACAACTCAAGAAAGACAAGAAGCATCTAGAGAAATAGAACATGGAAATGGATACTCAAATGAGTGAGTCTTGTAAAATTGGGAAAGGGGATTTTATAAGAATAAAAAGAGGATATCTTCAAAAAGGTAATAATCCTATATTCTGAAAATCGTGGAAAAAAATTGAATATGGCTTAGCAAAGGAAGATGATATGTGATCTTGAGGAAAATCTGACTGATGTGGAAAAATAAATATTATAGACACAATACCTCTGTCTAATAGCTCAAACTAATTTTAAAAATTATGGATAAGATTTTATTAAATCTAAAATGATTAGTTTTTAATGTTCTAGTGATGTAGGGTCATGGTAACAAGGATATCATACACCTATTAATTCTAAAAATATAAATTTTTTCTAATGGTTCAGGTGATCATAGGGTATCTAAGAATATTAAGAGGAAAACGCCACATAAGTAAATTAAATGAATTTTCCAAGAAAAGAACAAGTCCCTAAGAAAAATAATAATCAAGAAGAACTACATCAACACTACTCTGAAAATATGGAATTTGAAAAGGGTATATCAATTCAAAGGAAATGGTTGGTGTTGTGGAAGGTATGGTCACAAATCCTATTCATGTAGGATTGAAATTAATTTTAAAGGAAATAGGTAATAATTTTTGGGGGGTTTGGTGAGAAAAGGAAGATGAAAAATAAAAGAAATAAATTTATTTCAAAAATAATAAAAATTGGTACATGATAAGATATCCATAAGTGATAATATGGACAATTGTAAAATGTTTGAGAACATATGAAATTTATCAAAGGATTATATGACTATTTTCCATACTCAAGAGAATACTATAAATATATCACTTTACATTAAAAAATGAATATGTATTGATTATTTAGTAGAATAAATATGTTTCACACAAGAAAGATGTTATGATTAGAAGGAAAAAATGTCCTAGGATGAGAGGAATCTCTCATCCATAACGTTTCCATTGGGGCATAAAAGAGGTCCCTCCATATTACTTTAATCTTTTATATATATTTTTATAACATGTGGGGAATTGAAGGGGATTATTGAGGATATCATTTATTTATTGAAAATAGGAATAGTTTTTCATGGGGAACCTCTTCGTGATGAAGTGGGTGGGAGTGCATCCCTTTATGGGGACCTTTTTTGAGAAAAAAGATTTCAAATATTGAAATAAGTTATGAGAATCAAAACTTTCACTCTATTATTTAGAATATATTCATCATATCTATCAAAGGGGAGTTATGATTGATATATAAGTGATATAATAGTGGATTTATCTTGCTTCACTTGAATTGTATTGATGGTGTGTTTAGATTTGTGTATAAATCTCATTCTAAATTTATTTAAAGCACCCATATATTGAGAATTTTTTGTTTTTATGATAAATTTAACACATGATGAGTTGTAATGGATAGCTCATAACACCTTGATTAAATATCTAGTATTTTATACATTGGGATAGACCATGTAGAATTATATTTTTTTGATTAAATGATATTTTCTAATGATTCAATGTGATATCATACCTCTATTAAGTGGAAATAGGGAGGATATGTTTTTTTAGAATCAATTATTATGAATATCCCATTAATTTTTATTTTTATTTTGTTTTCAGTAATGATGGTGAGTAATTTGGGAATATAACTAAAGTTGAAGTGATGATTATTGTATGAAAAATAAATTAGGGTGATTAATATCTTCCAAAGGGGGTATTATTATCTTTCCTAGTGGATTTTGCTCGATTTGATGGATTTGTTAACAATAAGTTATTATAAATAAGGTTTGAACACTGAAGAAAACTATATAGAGTAATAGAGGTAGACCAGACCTTAGTGGTGTCATATAATGTTGAGACTATCCAACACAGGAAAGGCCACACCCTAGTGAAGGTCATGGTGAATATAAACGAAAAGGTTACACCCACTATATATAGTGTGATGAGAAGAACAGGCCAAAATGAGATAGTCTATGGGTAGAGGAATCCTTGGTGAATTTCATGGTGAATCCATGGTTCATATGTGTAACACGAATTAGACCATAACATTAATAATGGAATTTATGGTCCAGTATTTTCACTGTATGGATATTGAAAAGATGAAATAAGATTCCCCACTCCCATGGTCAGAAAAGTTTTGGTATAAAGTGGAATGTATAGACTAAAATGGCCATTGTTCCCAAGTTGAATACCATGGTGTTCATTATTTTAGGGGAAAATGGAAAAAACCTATAATATTTCATAGTGTGAAAGTTTTGTTAGTGTTTTGGTAAAGTTTTTATTCAATAATGAAGACTTTAAGTTAAAAGGATGTTGAAAATTGATTCCATATAGTCATAGTGTATGTGGTTGTGGTAGATAAGTGGATTATCATGAAAAAATGGCTTAAAGAAGGATAACTCACACATGGTGTGTTTTTAGGAAAAACAGTTTAGGTTCTTTCATCAGGTCATGGTGAAATGTGTTTTGAGGAAAGATGCATGGAACACAAATTTTGATTTAACAAATTTATCATGAAAATGATAAAATCATTCTTAAATGTTTTTATAATCATGGGTTGTGTTTTTAGGCCATGATTCAAGATAATTTAGGAGGAGTATACAATGATTCATTTTTTGTAATCAATGAGGAATAATGTAGAATTATTCCACACTATATTAAGAGATAGAAAACACACCTAGAGTAGTTACATTGTTGTGGTTTTAAATAAATTCAAGTTTAGTTTTTGAGGAATTAATGGGTGTTTTATTTTTTCCATTTTAGTGCTTACAGATGTCCAAAATAATATGTGAATTACCCTTCTATTTTAATAAGTAGGTTCGACACTTAGAATTATGTTGATAGTGTGTACAATTATATAGAAGAGAAACATGTGGAGACTGTGTGAATTATTAATCGAATGAAACAATGATACATTTGGGAGGAATAGAAGTACTGAGATACTGAGTATTCTAGAATATTGAGATCACTGAAGAATTTTTTTGGAGTTTCTAGAACAAAAGGAATGCATCAATAACTATTTATCTTCATAATGGATGGAGTACATGTTCGGATTGGCTAATCTATCTATTTTTGGAGGAATAGCATCAAAAGGTTAAGTGATCGTTGTGGTGAAGTGATCATTGGGGTGTTTCTTTTCTTGTGGGATAATAGAGTGTATTGATTTTGTATCTTTTAGTGTTTATTCTAGAATTGGTGTGTATACACTGTATAGGATTATTATGGTAATGAAAATTGTGAAGTAGTGGATGAATCCATGATCACGAGATTAACTAACATGAAAATAAGTAGGAATGGGTTCCAAAACTTGTAAATATCATAAAATTTATCTAAAATTTCTATATATGAGGTTAGGTTGAAAGTTTCTATTAAGTTGATTGAGAACTTTCACTAGTTCAAGAGGTTGAGTTTCAAAAGGTGTAACTCGTAAAATGAAGAATAGTATCACTAATTCAACCCATCACCCTCTTAGTGATAAAGGAAGATTGGTACAATTTTGTGTTCCTTCATTAAGTTGGGAAACATCCCTCAGAGGATCAATATCTGAATCAACCATTAAAAATTTAGAAACAACCACCTCCATGACCTCGTGTTTCCCACCATGGAATGGTGTCCTTGACCACACCAAGCCTAGGTGTCCAGACATGGAGACCCTCTACAGTGTGTTGTACCAACCATGGGTTTTTTAGACCCACTAATCCTTCCACTATGGTGTGGTGGTGGAAACATTGTTCATGGTTCATAGGAAGACTCCTAGAGTCACATGCCAAATATAAACACACCATAGGCATGTTGGATCTATCCATTTCACTTAGGCAGTCCCTATGCTCAACATATATTTGACCATGGTGTGGTTTATCTAGTGTTGCATAGATAAATTTAAAAAAAAAATTTAATCCATCATGAACCTCCAACCCTTATGAATCTAAATTTAACCAACATAAGGCTTAAAATAAAACATACATGTGACCTAAAGGGTTTCACAATTCTCCCCATCCTGATACTTTATACCCCTAAAATGATTCAAATTTCTAGAATCATAAATATATATGCCACTACTACATCATCATAACTTCACTCCCCTACATATCTTGGTTATACGATCTGCACTAACATAGTACACAATCCAAGGGAATCATTTTAGTACATAGTTCATTACTCTAATGATCTGTATTTTAAACTATTTTCTTAATAAATGAGGTGTCAGGATCAAGATAAACTTCTTCCCATTTTATTATATGATAAGGGTCAGGTAGATATGTCCTAAATTAGGAAACATGAAACATATTATGAGTCTACATCAAACAATATGATAATTCCTATCGATATTCCACATTCCCAAGAAATTTGATTATCACAAAAGGGTTAACCATCCTTAGTGCTAAATTATTATTCCTTCCTGAGCAATGATGCCCCAGCCAAGGACTCTGATAAAATTTTGATTTCCAACCTCAAAATCCAATGGGAGATGATTATATTTCATATTGGTTTGTTCGAATATTTTATCTATTTATAACCTCTTTCAAGCCAATTATACCTTTTTCATCATCTCTTAAACAAGACTTGGTTCAACCAAAGACTTCTCCCCCAATTCAACCTAACATAAAGGATAACTACATGAATTCCCATACAAAGATTCTAAAGGTTTAATTTTAATAAAATAATAATAAATATTATCATAGGTGAACTCAACCAATAGAGAATTATCTTCCCACAAACTATAGAAATAAAGCACAGATTCCTAAAGCATATCCACAAGAATCTAAGTAACTCACTCAGTATTTACATCCATCTGAGGGTGATACATTGTGCTTAACTTCAATTAGGTACCAATATCATCTTTAAAACCTTTCCAAAACTAGGGTATAAATAATGTATCTCTGTCAAAAACAATAGAAAAATGTACTCCATAGAGCTTCATGATATCTTGGACATACATATTCACATGATCTTCCACCATCATTATCTCCTTGAAAGGAAATAGATGAACTGATTTCATATGTAGATCAATAAAAACCAATATCACAATATTCCCACTATGCATCTATAGTAAAATGAAAATGAATTCCAGGGATATTTCATCCCACTTCTCTATAGTAATGGGTATTGGATGAAACAAAATAGAAGGACTTCGATGCTCCAACTTAATTTTCCAACAAGTAAGACGTCATGATACAAAGTCCCTAATAGACCACCTCATCCCTGGCCACCAATATCGATGTCACAAGTCATGATATATTTTGGTAGTACCAGGGTGTACATACCAACTTGAATGATTTCCAAAATCCATCAACTCATACCTTAGATTTATCAGAATGATCAATCAACCTCATAAATTCAAGGAACCATTAGAAGACCATGAGCATCCCCCTGAGGTCTCCCACCCATAAAGAATTTTATTGAAATTATGAAAATAAATGTATATTTCATTTCCAAAATAAATATAATAATTAAATGAAGAATCATATTTTTTATAAAATCTAATCACACATGTTCATCATACTCTTCCACATCTAAGCGCATTTCAGTGAATAGACTCATCAAAGACAATTCTCCCATTGATTCCTTCAAGGCTTGAGTCAGTGACTTCTTTCTCAACTCATCAACGAACATGTTCCCTATTTCAGGTGTTTTTGTAATATCAAAATCAAAATTCTAAAGATATCCAACATAGTGTATTAGGTTTAGGTTTATATCACTCTGGGTAAAAATGTACTTTACTCTCTTATGATTTGAATATACAAAAAACTTCTCTATAAAGAGATAGTGGCTTCATGTCTTTAAGATAATGCATCACCATAGCCAACTCAAGATCATGGGTAAGATAATTATTCTCATGAGGTAATAGTTGGTATGATCTATTGGCCACCACCAACATTTATTATATCATAACACATCCTAATATCATACCTAATGCATCATAAAAAACATCAAAACCAAAACATGGTTCTGGAAGAATCAAAAATAGAGCTGAGGTCACCCTCACCTTAAATTCCTAAAATTACTTTTGAAATTGGTTATTCTATTTAAATTTTACACCCTTATGAGTTAATCGGTCATAGAATATGAAATATTACATTAATCACAAATGAAACATCTGTAATAATTAGTCAATCGCAAGAATCCTTGAATCTCAAACACATTTCTAGTTTTATCCTAGGACATCACCACATGGATATTTTTAGGATTCACTAATATTTCTATCTCAGATATAAAATGGTTGAAAAACATAAATTATTTGATCAAAAAATAACATTTAGAAAGAATCCCATACAAATAATGTTCTTTTAGAGTTATGAGAACAATATGCAGATTACCCCTATACTCCTCCTCAAACTTGGAGTACACCAAAATATCATCCACAAAAATTAGAATGAAAGATTCAAAGAACTGTTGAAATATTCTATTCAAAAATTACATAAACACTATAGGATAATTAGTAAGAAAAAATTTAATAACCAAATACATATAATCCTCATAAATTCTCTAGAAAGTTTCCTTATGAATATCCTCTTCTCAGACTCATAGCTGATGGTTCCCGGAACACAAATAAATTTTTAAAAAATATTGAGCTCCCTAAAGTAGATCAAATAGATAATCAATCCTAGGAAAAGGATATGTAATCTTAAAATTCACCGAGTTAAGCTTTCAATTTTAAACACAAATCTCGAGGCTTCTATCTACCTTATTTTGAAGAAGGTTTTGCTTTGGTTAAATAACCAAATAATTATTAAAATTAAAAGTCAAGAATACATGAGACAAAAAGACAGAACTAGATTACAATCTTTTACATGAAGGGGGAGTAATTCCTCAGGGAGATCCTCTAGCTAAGTAATGCACCAAATTAAACCTTTATTTTCAATACCATCCATAGTAGCATTCGCTTCATGGAAGGTATGAGTGGTAATGTGGTTGATATCTTGGAGTGAACGGAGGCACTCCATCCATCGAGTAGTGATCGACCAGGCCAGATGAACCCCTCCATTATAAAGTTATTGGATAATGGTAGTCGATTATCTCTCAATCCATATATTGCTCCAACCTTGGTGTTTAGCATAGCAGATATCATGAATGACACTCATCATTTCAGCTTCCAGAGAAGAGGTGATACCACATCCTCCAATAATAAACTTGAGGATTATACAAAGATGATTCTAAAAGATGTCCCCACATCCCACAGGTCATGGATTGCCTTTGGAAGTGCCATCAACATTAACTTTGATCCATCTAGAAGGTGGGGTCTTCCAAAAAAACATCAAATGTGCTCCGTGATCGAATAAAAATTCCATCAACCTATAGTCTTCTCAGAATCTTGAAATCCTACATTGTGTTGTTGAAATTACCCTTATGAATATAGAAAACCTTATGAATAGAAATGAGAATCTTATTTCGACTAGAATTGATGTTGAGTGATCAATTATTGTGAAACATTGCATTTCTATCATACCAGATCACGTGAAAGAGCTCAGCGATGGTAGTATGGAATTTTTTTTTGATTTGTTGAGACCTATCTATATCCACACAACTCTTTAGTTGAGCATTAACAGAGTCAAGAATCATCCATATTCAATCAAAGATGTCAAAAATATAATTCCAAAGGGAAGTGGCAGTAGAACATGAAAGAAATAAGTGATTGGTATCCTCCCTATGTTGACTATAAATAAAAATTTGGAACAAGTGTGAATCCCAAAAGATTGTAAACACACATTAGTTGGGATCCTATTATAGGAGACATGCCAAATAAGAGTAATCCATGACGGTTTTATCCAAGGCTTGTCAAAAATCTTGATCCAACTAAGGTTATTTCCATTGTCATGGAAGTAATGAGTGTAAAAATTCTTTGAGTCTAGGATGACATTATGAGTAGGATCCTATATAATAAAATAATCCATTATTTAGAAAATATTGTTGTCAACCAAAAGACTGAAATTCGATGGGAGGTTATCAAATTGTAAATTAATGACATATTGGATGGTCATATTTATATTTTCATGGGTTTGATCCGAGATCAGAGTAGACAGAGGGGAACCAATTCAGTTTTCTAACCAGAATCTAATAGAAGATTCCCTGGAGACCATCCATATAGATTTGTTTATAAGGTTTGCATATGTTTTTTTAATGGAAGGCTAAATGGAGGAGTTGAGAAAATTCATGTTTCCTTTTTTTTAGTTTATCAAGGAACCTATTTTTGATGAAGGTAAAAGTAGTAATATCATTTTTAATCAGATTCCAAGTAAGTATGGAATGAATTACTTCATTAAATAGGTTCAAATTTTTAATGCCAATCCCCCCCTGTCAAGAGGTTTGTAACAAGTAGACCAAAGAATAGTCACAATATTCATTTCCAAAGTACTACTAAACCAAACAAAAAAAATTATTTGAATGTTCATTTTTTTAAAGACCAATAGAAAATTTATAAACCATCATGGATGAAACCATTTGGGAGACAATAACTGACTTCACAAGGTAGATTCTCTCTACCATAGAGAGATTATTCACCTTCCAATAGAAGAGTTGATTAATAATTTGATCAATAATGTTATTGAAATAGCCTGATTTGGGCCTGCCTCAAAATATAGGGACTCTAAGATAAATGAAATGAAAATATCCTTCTGTAATACCTAAATCATTGATAATATTGGTTTTTCTATTTGTTGGAATGTTTATTCTAAATAAAATAGAGCATTTCTTTAAACTGATGACCTGGACTGAGACCTCTTCATAGTGAGAAAGAGCATTTTGAGAGTTTTGATGTTTCTTTTATCCCCTTGTAAGAAAACAATAATGTCGTCATCATATAAAAGATGTGTAGGGACATTTACGTTTCTTGAAGCATGTATGGGTGTAGGTTTATTTTTTTCTACCAGGAGATTGAGCATACGACATAAATAATACTAAAAAATAGAAAAAGAATGGTAGAGAGGGGATCACCCTATCTGACACCTTTAGTGCATTTGAAATTGCCTCTGGGATATCCATTTATTAAGATATAAATAGAAGATGAGTAGAAAAGAGTTCTGGTTTTAGTTATGAAGGAGTTATTAAATCCAAAACCTTGAAGCACTTTAAAGATAATGTTCCAATACATGGTATCGAAATCTTTCTTGATGTAAAGTTTAATGGATATATTACCACCTCTATTTTTGAGGTTTAAGGTGTTATTGGCATCAGAGGTAAGAAAAATGCAGTCTTGGGTGGATCTTCCCTTGACAAAACCAAATTGATTCCAAGAGATAATTTTTCCAGTGATCTTGTAAATTTTGTTGGAAATAATTTTATTAATGATTTTATAAAGGGTGTTGATAAGGTCTATTGGAAGAAAATGGTGAATCTTAGAGGCACTTTTTATTTTTGTACTCAAATTGAGGAATTGTACATTTAACCCATGTGGTAGAAAACCACCAGAAAAGAAAGATTTCACTAGTTTGAAGACATCATGTTGAATGAAATCCCAATATTCTTGGAAAAAACCATTATTGAAACTATCAAGCCTTGGGGAACTATCAGGATTCATGGAAAAGACAGTGTATTTAATTTCATGATCAAGAGGAATGGTTAAAAGAAATGTTTTATCTTCCTCAGTGACCAAGATTGGTATAATGTCATGAAGGAGATCCTTATTGATGCAAGGTCCATTAAATAAGGATTAAAAATAAGTAGTATGATTACCAATGTCCTATTCCTTATTCATAAGATTTTCTCCATATTTGATAGAGGTTAAAGGCTTGTAGGCTTTTCTAAATTTTTGAAGAGAATTATAAAATTTAGTATTTCTATCACCATCAGATAGCCATTTGATTTTAAAGGTGTTTTTACGCATGTTGTCCTTAAAGGAAAGGAGAGAGTTGAGTTTCACCTAGATGTTAATCTCATGGGTCTGATCAGAAGCAAAGTCCGGGTTGGTGTTATTATTTTGGAGTTGTTAGAGGTCATTATCATGAATCAATATGTCATCTTCAATTTTTTTAGATATTACACTACACCAACTTTTATTCTTTTTTTGAGAATTTTGAGTTTGAATTTACAAGAAAAAGTGTCATTGGATTATGTCATAGAGGACCAAAAGATTTTAATAGGATTACAACATTCCATGTCCTAAGACCTGGCTTTGTTGAATCTGAAGGGAAGATAGAATTTCGTAGTTTTTTTAGAGATATTGACCATAATAGGATGGTGGTCAGACTAAATTTTTGGGGGAGTAGTGCTGGAAATAGGGTCCCATTTGTATAAATCTTGGTCATTAACGAGAGATCTATCTAATTTACTCGTGACAACTCTATGATATTTTCTTATATACCAAGTATAATTTGCACCAGTGAGAGTGATTTCCATAAGGTTGTTATTTTCAATAGCAACCTTAAATTCTATCACAAATATATTTTAGTGTGATGGACCCAGTTTCAAAAAATTATCCAGGATGGTAATGATTTTAGAATCACTCTTGGAAGTAGGTTAATAATAAACTCAACCTCTCTCTAGGATGGTAACCTAGAAAATCATCAGAAAAAACTTCAAGGTACTTATCCAAAATATAAGTAAGTGGACTAACTAAATGATGGTCGATGGAATCATGAAATATCTCCTACAATTGACCTAAGATAAAGACCAATAAATTATAAATCCCCCATGGCCTTAGGTATAGAGATCCTAACCTGGTACTCATAACATTTAAAATCTCATTCCTTCAACCATCCCAAGGGTGTGGAAAGATCAATTATGAATTGCATAATCTCTGAGTGTAATCTGGAAATGTTGCTCAACTTATATGATATAAATGAATGAGATATACTAGTAATTATTAAATATAGAGATATATATGATGAAATAAACATTGTACCTCTCATGATAGTTGGACCTGGCTTGGATTCTGTCGGTGGATACTCCAATGTATAAATATCTCTAACATCAACCCCTCTCTAAGACTTCATCACTACCTAAGTATAACCCTTTTCGTGATAATGATATCCACAACCTTTCAATACATCTGGCTAAACCTGAGAGCCTTTAGTAAGGGTAGATATAGATCTACTATGCTTGGATACTTTTATGCAAAAATGATTAAGATGGGTGGATTATCTACAACGATGAAAAATCCTAGGTACCATTATACAAGAAGTCTTAGTATGGACAGGGCTCAACACTAATATAAAACATCCTAGTGATAACTTGAAGAATCCCCTAAAACTACTCCTAACATAAGTTGAGCACTCTTATTGCAATTTCCTTTTTTTCTAAACAAAACACCTTGGATACCCCCTATAGCAACAAAATCTTGGACAAGACATGTCTTCCTAGCTATGTATACCTCGTCTATAGATGATTTATCAACTACCTAAAAAAGATATTTAAATAATTGAGAATAATCATCAATCGAATTTTGGTATTTATAACAATCTCAAACCATCTAGTTTTGAAGTATTCATTAGTAATGGGTTTTAGAGATAGATAAACTAACTTGAAAAAATGAGTAGAATACTTCATTATAGAATGGTCTCATTGATCCAAGGTCACAAACTCTCATTCCATTTCCACACACAACATATTAGGTTAGAAATTCTGATTTAAGGCCATTTTGAAATTTCTCCAAGTGAGTTCCTTTTATATTTAGTTTACATGATAGAATCCCACCTTTTCCTTCCAGGTCCTTCAAGAATATAAGTGAATAATCCCACTTTAGATTCATTTGTAGTTTCCAAAAAGTGTAAAATTATTTCTATTCTCTAAATCTATTCCTCGGTTTCATTGGTTCCCTTGTCACCATGGAATATTGGTATAATGTTTTTGGTAAAATCCAAAGCAGGATCCATATTCTATTCCTTATTTCTACCAGCCACTTAACCCATAGATTAAAAAGTATAAATTACTATTTATATTATAGCAAGTTCGACTAGAGTTTTTTCTAAAGGATGATTCCCCATAGGTTCTTCCCTTAGGTTTGAATAGGTTCTTATATGAGTAATTATCTATTAAACACAGGATACATCGCCTGATTTTCTTAGTAACACATCTACGAAACAAAACATGAGCTTTAAAAAGCCAAATTAATCCTCTTAAACAATAATGATTTAACATAATAATAGAAAACAACATAGGAACATTAGAAAGTTTATTAAAAATAAACCCAAAATCAGGTTTATCAAAATAATTTAAAAATTAACACTAAATCTTGATTAATATCCCTAACCACCCTTGGTAACTTGAGTACAAGTACATAAATAAAATTTCCAAGAACCCTTCTACATTTACTACTTGAGTTTCAATGGTATTAACTCTAGTATACCAAATATACCAGAAAAAAACATTTTCTCTAACATAATTTTATAACAAAATGAGCTTGTAAACCTGATGCTTCACCCAAGATAGCCCACAAAAATGCCAAAAGTACATTTACGATTTCCATGAGATGGTGATAAGCACTTGGGTATCAACGCACATAACATAGGGAATGAATTCACCTTGAAAACAGAACATGTTTCATGTATAAAAATATAATATTAATAAATGTGGTAAATCATATAAGAAAAGTTATATAAACATGATACATAATATAATAAATCCAAATGGGGAAAACCAAAAACCAACTAGGGAAATCCTCCATGAAACTGACCATCGCAAATATCCCAAACCAATAAGAAGAAGCATCAGCCAAGATAAGTCATATATTAAACGATACCCTTTTCTTTACCTATATCATGTAACATAAAATCCTCATATGCTCAACAAAATATCCATAGTGTGGGTAAAATTCCTATTAGGATACCACCATGAATCTATATAATGTTTATCACTATAAAAAAGTTAGTTTAACCATTTAAAAGAAAAGTTTTATAAATCACTTTATTTGAAAATATTTCTCATATATATCCTTTGGTTTCTTTTAAAAGATGAATATTAAAATAAAATAAGAATGTGATAAAATATAAGAAAGATAAATATAGTGAAATAATAAAAACCATCCAAGGAAACTCCTAAGATAAACTTGTGATCAATAAAAGCATGAAGTATTACCATCATGAATTAAACCATGAAAAAATGGGCTCTAGTCTATGGGAGTATGAAATAAGGGCATAGAATGAATAATAAGCTGGTATAACTTGAATAATGTGATATCAAGTCCTTAAACAACCTATCGGTATCACAATCATAACCCCTATTTGTTTCACACTCATTAACATTTTCATATGTCTATAACCCAAAACGTCCAAGGTTCCCAATATTCTACGGTTTCTCAAAAAATCAAGTAAATCATGATCACTATTTTATAAAACATTTCCACAAGCAAAGCACTTTCGCCCCCATGCTTGAAAAATAATTTTAGAGCCAAAATCCATATTTGTGGAATTTCATTAAACACATGATGTGCATAAAACTATTTTTAAATAAAACCCCTTTTAAAAACTTCAATCCCCCTAAGATGAATTTACCCAAACTATCCCTCTTAGATATCAAATAAATCATTTTCACTGGAAAAACTAAAGTAAAATACAATAACAAAAAGGTATACCCAGAGAAAGGACCATTGTATAGAGACACCTGCCATACTAATGGTGGAAACCTATTACCCTTCAAAACTAGTAATTGGAAATGAAGATATTGATATCCCATGAGCATAAATCAAAAAGTAAAATCACATGAAATAATGAATCACCCTAAGTCACTATTTTATGAAAGAGTAATTCCCAAAACACTTATTAGAATCTACTAGATTGAAAACCTCACAAAAGGATAAGGTTGAATGGCTTAATAGAGGTTAAAATTAGGTTTAAAATACACTAAACACCCCCTTTTAATGATATAATGTTCCATCATTAAGTGGTAAAACATCCACTAAATAATTAGCGGCTGAATTAACCATTTAAATTTTGAAACAATCGCCCCTATAGACCAGTGTTTCATACCACAACATATTTTCCTCAACCAAAACAATCCTGAGTGTTCCAACCTAGATACTCTTTGTGGTGTGGTGTAATAACCCTATCTGTTTTTGACCCACTATGGAATTGTGGTGGCCACTCTAGTCATGGTCCTCATGAAGACCCCCAACATCCTATGACTGAGACCATTCCCACCATAGGCATATTCACCATGCTCGTTATTATGATTATATTACCTAAACCCAAATCATTTATACACTTTGATTACCATTACATGTGTACAGTTTGACATATACATGAATTTATTTACCATTATTTTTTGATACTTCTACATCCACTATTTATATGGTGATATCCATAGAATATTTATGGATTCAAAAGGTTATACAAGTTCTTAGCTATAACAAGAACCTTGAGATACCATGACAGTAATCATAAATATAAATCATATGTTCTAGATACACCATAATGATAGGTCATATATTCTTTTTGATTATTAGGTGTTGGTGGGTCATAATCATTTATAATTATTACCATGATGTTTTTATTTGGTGATATTAAGTAAATGAGATCATGAGGACTAACTTCGTTATAGGAACGCTAAACGTTTTAGGGGTAATTGGTTGTTCATCTCTAAGAACCTGTGTATTAGTATATTAACTTGATATCTTTATCAATGTGTTCTATTTGATCACATACTATGATGAAAGACAAAACCCATAGAATTAGTATTGTAGTTAGGTAGCTTCCATTGGGTGTGTCATTAGTGTTATGGCATTGGGTGAATGATCGGGATGGGATTTATCACTTCTATATTGAGGAAGAGATATATCATTCCAAGAAGAATAGGATGGTAGTATCTCCACAATATTTATGGCCATGGTAGAAGAAGTTTAGTCCATCCAAAAATGTAAATTAATAAATAAATCATATAAGGATGGTGACATAATTAATGAATCTTTCTTTATGTAATATCATGATACAAAGAGATTATATTACACAGCATGTGTTTGTAAAAGACGGCATAGTTATTATGACTAAAAAATATCTCATTAGTGGTCTTGATGGGTTTCTAAAATTTTCTCCTAATTCAATCTTGATAAGGTCCTAGAAGGTCACACGCTAAGAATATTCAAAATTCTATCTTATTCTAGTGAATAGGAGTTGAAGACATGGCGGAGCCCACATCATGGTTTGGGTAATATCTGTGTATGAATGATCACAAAGACATAAATAAATTAATGTTATCCAAGTTTATAATAATTAATATTGAATTTATTTATTCACATTTTTCATAAGTTATTATATGAATACAAACAATAATATTTTACAAATGAATATTTAATATTGAAGGTTTATTTCAAATCCATGGGGAAAATTAGCTGAGTTAATAGCTCATATTTTATCACGTAACATATATAACATGTCACAAGTATCAGATCAATTATAAATGTAATTTATTATATAGTAAATAGGTTATAAGATATCATTAATGAATTATTCAGAAATCTAAACAAATTTTTAAGGGCCAGTGTGCAATGTCTATAAGTTTTACTGAGGTAAATAAGTTAGGAGAAGCCCAAATTCAATATACTATTCACTCCATGAATTTTAGATCTCCCTTATCTACTCTCCCCTCTCTTATACTGAGAAATGAATTATCCCAAGATACTGATCTTATTTTTCCTTCATGGATTTAAGGAAAAATGTTGCGATGATCAAGATGATGAAAATTGATTAATCAGATATCTACGGTAGAATAATGAATATGATTATTGATTATCCAACGGGATATTCAATCATGTGTAGATGATTTGTAAGGATTCAATATATATTCCTTTAAGTAGGGATCATGAGATATGATCAGAATGCACTTATGTCTTCAAATTCGATGATGTTAGGTCCCACAAGGATAAACACCCTAAAAGGGGTGGTGAATCATGGTATAACAGATTTAAACCTTTTCCCCTTTGGATCGTGTTTTACTATTAAGAAAAACTATCTTCTCTCCCTTTCTCGTAGAAAACTATAAACAGAAATTAAATCATGCACAAGACACAAATTTTTTTACTTGGTTCACCCTCACTAGGATACGTACAAGGAGAATACATCAGTGATGTGTCGATGTAAAAAATCCACTATAAGTGCACTGCTATTTACAATTTTTGAAGTAGACTCAATGTCCCTTCTAGTTTACAACCAATCATAATATGAAAGCTCACTCCTCTCTCAACTGCAGTGTGCACACTGCTTCTTCAGAATATCCACTCAAAATTTATAGACCTGTAGGTCTCTTAAATTTAATAAATACCAATATCATTAACTTTATATAGATTATCTATTGAAGTTTTACTTTCATCCACAGATTAATACTACTTTACCATATAATTGAATTGGGCAACCTCAAATTTTACACGCAGCCCTTACTACGCCTTATGCGTAATTCCCTTGCCTTGTGTGAAAAATATCACTTTTTGTATGCAATCCCAACTCCACTTTTAGTACAACCTTAACAATTTTGTGCAACCTAAACAATTTCGTTCAACCTTCACTTTATGCACAATTTTAACTTTTATGCGCAACATCAATTTTTACGTGCAACACCAAATTTTTCATGCAACTCCCTTTGTGTATTTTGACGTGCATCAAATATCAGATCTTCTATAAGTCTTGAGCCCCCTTATAATGAGGGTGTCGCTTCATAGTTATATGAAAAATCGACCCTACATGAAAAACCCTCCTTGAGTGTGTAATCCTATTCGAGCACGGAAAAAACACATCTTCCGCGCATCACCATATTTCGCGCACTGCTCCAATATTTCACTCGCCTCATGCCTTTTCCAATTTTCAAGCTTCTGATCTCGAAACAACTCTTTCATGACAAACTCTATTCCTCTATTTCATGCCCCACTCCAATATTTCATGAACCTTCCTTTTCCAAATAGACATCTCTCTATTTTCTAATTTTCTGGCCCAAAATTTTGGAAAACACTGGAAAACGGTGCCACCTTGTATCTGCTCTTTTTGTATCACCTCCAGATCATCGATTCATTTTTCAAGGTTATTTTTTTCAAAAAACAAAACATTAAGGCTCACTTTTTCAACAAAAATAATCTCCTCAAAAATAATTCAATGCAACCTTGGGGGATTTTTTCCCAATAATCTCCCCCTTTGGGTTTGTTGACAACTCTTCCATAAAAAGATACAACGTTAATGATTCATCCTCCATTCACCTCTTGAGATTCTGATAGCGACCAAGGATTCACTCAACACATAATCTATGACCACATGAGCAATGCTTGGTGTGGGAAACAATAGTAAATGAAAAGGTATTCAATGAATCACTTTATTTCTGACACAAATTGTTGATACCAAACTGATACCAATTGCTGGTTGCTGGAAACCTTCTAACACAATTCCAACACCACTATTATGATTTTATCATTATCCCCAGTTTCCATGATATCTATTCTTTGATCAATCACTTCTAGCATCATCAGATTTAAAATACTCCTTTTCTTCTTACAACTTCAATTCATCTTCATCTTTCAACTCCCCCTATCTCATTGCTCCACTTTTCATCTTCTCCTCGTATCATTCTTGATTTCTCAAATAGAAACATTGTCTCCACCTTGAACAATCACTATTTTCTCCCCCTTTGTCAATGAACCCAAAGGTCACTCCTTTGGGGTCTGTAACAGGGTAAAAACACATATCAATACATTAGGTAAGAAAACATCATAAATCGGGGAGAGGGGGAGTCCCACATCCACATTTTTTTAAGTGCGGGGAGTCGACTGAACTCCCAAAGCTAGTCGATGCCTCTCAAAGTCTTCCTTAGGTGAGGCCTTTGTTTGAATGTCTGTAACATGTATTTTTGTAGGCACATACTCTAAATTCACGATTCCCTTCTCATCTTTATCCTTGATAAAATGATACTTTATCTCTATGTGATTTGTCCTTGAGTGATGGACAATATTTTTTCTGAGATTTATAGCACTTGAGTTATCACACTGGATTTTGATCAGAGACTTCACTTCAACTCCCATATCAATAAGTTGTTTCTTCATCCACAACAATTATGTGCATGCTTGAGTGGGTTTAATATACTCAGCTTCTGTAGTGCTCAATGAAATGAAATCTTGTTTCTTGATTAGCCAATAAATACACAGTCCACCAAGATAGAATGCACCTTCTAATGTTGATTTTCAATTGTCTGTTGATCCAAACCAATCTGCATTCATATATCCCAATAACTACTTCTGAGATTTATCACTATACCATAGGCTGAAATCCACCATTCCCATGATATATCGAAGTATTATTTTCACAGAAATCATGTAGATTTCCTTGGGATTTCTTTGATATCACACTGCTTGGCATGTGGTGAAAAAAGTATCAGGTCTTATTGCTATTAGGTATAGTAAACTTCTAATAACCTACCTATATTCTGTAATATTAACTACCTTTCCATAATCATCGTTTGATAATTTTATCCAGGTTGCAACCAAAGTTCTCATTTCCTTATAATTTTCCTTTCAAAATATTCTTAGAACCTCCTAAGCATACTTGGATTGATAAATGATGGTGTCATTCCTTCCTTGTGCTACCTGTAAACCAAGGAAAACGTCAATTCTCCAATCATTAACATTTCAAACTCAATTTTCATGAATTTGGAAAATTTTCTGCACTGATCTTTATCTCATGCTCCAAATATTATGTCATTGACATAAACCAGCACCATCATCCTTTGATTATAATCATTGTTGAAATATATATTGTAATCAACTCCACCATGCGGGAAACCATGCTTCTTAAAATTCAGATCAAGCCTCGAGTACCAAGCTCTTGCTGCTTGTTTCAGCCCATATAGTGCTTTCTTCAACTGACAGACTTTGTTCTCATCTTCATGAATGAGAAAACCATCTGGCTGCTTGATATAAACTTCTTCCTCCAAGACCCCATTTAATTATACAGATTTGACATCCATCTGAAAAAATTTGAACTTCCATTGCACTACAATGGTTAGGAATAATCTTATTGTCTCTAGCCTTAAAACTGGCGAAAATGTATCATCAACATTTATTCCCTCTATTTGGGAGTATCCTTTGCACACTAGTCATCCTTTGTTTTGAATCACTGTTCTATATTCATTCATATTGTTGTGATATACCCATTTAGTCCTGATGACATTCTTATCTGCTGGCCTCAAAACAATCTCCCACTTCTGGTTCTTCTCAATATGATCTAGCTCGTCATTCATAGTCTGAACCCAATTTTCATCTTCAGGTACATTAGCAAAGTATTTAGGCTCTAACTAAGATAAAAAAGATGTATGTTGCAGTAATTTTGTTATTTTTGTCTAAACTAGAGCTAACTTGTCACCAATGATATTCTTCCTGTCAATTTCAGCCTGAATCCTTGGATTATATGCAGATGTGTATTTTTCTTCCTCCCAAACCTGGCCTTTCCCAATCTAATTATCTTCAGGCCTTCATCGTTTCCAAACTTTAAATATCCTTATTTGTCATATTTTATGCTTGTAACCAGATCCTTATTTCCTTTCATGTGAGACGTGCAACCACTATCAAGGATCCGTACACCAGAACTATATGATGCTTTAAAGTAAATTTTAGTAACCACTGCCTTCTCTCCTATCTTCTTCTTTGTCCATATTTTTGTCTTCAGAATTGGCATATATTGAGACTTCTAATATTTCTCAGAGTACTATGGACACACTTCATCTTGAAAAGATACAAATCTATTTTTCATTTTCAACTCACCAGTTGGTTCATTGATTTTCTGCTTGCAAACATTTTGATTCTGCTTTGGAACACTCCTCTATATGGTCGATGTGCAGTATCTAGCCATGTGTCCAAATCCTCCACCCCAAGAACAGTGTCCTTCAAAATTTGTTCTAGAGAACTATTCTTTGTTTTGGATGCCACATATATTCTTATGCCCTTCAGTATCTCATGTCTATAGAACACACATTCTATGAGTCCCTCATCTTTCCATAGAAATAACACATGATGAAAAGTGCATTACTGTGTGTCACTTTTGTACTTCTAGTTGTACCATGGGTTATTTGAATTTCTTGATTCTTCTTTGTACCCACATAAATTTTCATCCTCAGAATGGGTGCTTGCGGCCTGACTTCAACCCTGACTACTTTCTATTTTTGATAAATCCCCAAATCCGCCTTAACATCTGAGCTCAATTTCTACTTATTTCCTACTGAACTACTAGGATCTTATTTCATATTTTTAGTCTTCTAAATGATCCAATTTCCCAATAACATGCTGGGAATCATATGTTTTTCTTGGTCCTTAACTTTTTTTCATAGACCGATAACTTCCTCTTCAAGCTCTTAGATATGCTTGACATGAACTTTCACTGTGTTATTTAATCCATCAATCTCCCTCTTCTACTCTTCATCTTTGATTTTATACTCACCAACTCTAAGTTCTTTGGCGTCGATGACTTGAGTTTCCTAATTTCTCTCATTAGCTCAGACTTTTCTTCTTCTTGTTATTGCATGTAGAGTTTATCATCATGGAAAAATTTGTTGGATTTATTTGTTTTGGATCTCCAAACATCTATCTCTTCAAGAGCGGCTTCTAACTAAGATTACATATTAATTCTTCCTTAAACTTCTTCTTCATTAATGCTGGCTTATTCCTTTTCTTAAGCACTACTGACAACATCCACCATAACATTTTTTCCATGATCTTTGTAGTTTTCAATCTCTTTAACCTATTCAACCTCAGACACATCTGAACTGTCAAATTCTTGTGAAAGAAGATTCTTCTTCTTGAATAAATTTCTCTTGAACTGTTTCTTCCCTTTCATATAGGCTGAATAATTCTTCTTGGTAATTTCAACTTCATCATCATCATTATCGTCATCTTGAAACTTTTTAGGGCACATTTCTGCAAGATGGAAAACCTTTCTACATCTAAAGCATGCTAGTGGAAGTTTACCTTTATAATTTCCTTTTCCTCTTTGTAGATTTGAAGAAAGGAATGACATCACCTCATCCATCACTTCTTTCTCCTAAGTCTCTTAAATGGTGATCTTGTTCATGTCCTTGAATTTCACCTCTTTAGATTTCCATTTTTCCACATCCTCTTTATTATCATTCCTCATTTCATATGCAACCAAGATACTCTGTAAATTGTCCAATGTCAACTTATTCAGATATTTATCTTCCAGTACTGAAACATTTGGATTGAACCAAGGTGGAAGTTTTCTCAAGATGCACTTCATGATTTTTATGTCTTCGATGACTTCTCAAAGACCTCTCATATATTCCACAACAATATTTACCCTTTCAAATAATTCATCAACAGAGTCATTCGGGTTCATTTTCAAATCTTCATACTTATTCCACAACACTTGCAGCTTTTCCTCTCTAACCATTGTATCTCCATCATATATGTTCAAAAAAAATTCCACATAGCATGTGATGTTTTTCATGACATCACCTTCGTATAAAGAGCATTGGATAGAGCTCCCCCTAAAGCGTTAATTACCTTGGCATCAACATAAAATTCTCTTCTCTCAGCTTTTGATAAAGCACCACTATTGATGTCAAATGAGATAGCATGCATTGCTACTGTAAACACGTCTATTCCCAAAGATCAGAAGTAGTGTTCATCTGATTCTTCCATAGATGAAAATTATTTCCATCAAAGATTGGAATTCCATTGTGATTGGTGACCTCCATGAAGAGAGAGGGAAACACTGATATCAACCTTCACTCAGAAACCAATTGTTTGTTCCCACAATGCCAAATACCCTGAGAGGGGGGTGAATGAGGGTATGACAGATTTAAACCTCTACCCCTTTGGATATTTTTTTGTTGTTAAGTAAAAATTTCTTCTATCTATTTCTCATAGCAATGTATAAATATAAATTAAATCATTCATAGGACACATCAATTTTTACTTGGTTCACCCTCACTGGGATATGTCCAAGGAGAATACACCAGCGATTTTTCGATATACCATATCCACTATAATTGCACTGTTGTTTACAATGTTTGAAGTGGACTCACTGTCCCTTCTAGTTTACAACAAATCACAATATGAAATCTCACTGCTCTCTCAACTACGGTGTGCTCACTGCTTCTTCAGAAGATCCACTCAAAGTTTATAGACCTATAGGTCTCCTAAAATGAATGAATACCTACATCTTAAATTGTACGTAGATGATCTATTGAAGTTATACTTTCATCCACATATGAATACAACTTTACCATAGAATTGAACTGGGAAACCACAAATTTTACGTGCAGCCCTTACTGTGCATTGTGCATAATTCCCTTACCTTGCGTGGAAAATATCTCTATTTTCATGCAATCCCAACTCCACTTTTCGCACAACCTTAGAAATTCTGCACAACCTCGACAATTCTGTGCAACCTTCATTTTACATTCAATGTTAACTTTTATATGTAGCATCAATGTTAACGTGCAACATCAAATTTTTCACGCAACTCCTTTTGCATATTTTTACATGCATCAAAGCTTGGATATTCTCTAAGTCTTGATCCCCCTTTGAATGAGGGGGTCACTTAATATTTATAGGAAAAATAAACCCTATGTGAAAAACCCTCCTTGAGAATGTAATCCTCTTTGAGCACGAAAAACACATCTTTGGCACAACACTATATTTTTCACATTGCTTCAATATTTCATGTGCCTCCTGCCTTTTCCAATTTTCATGATTCTGATCTTGAAACAACTCTTGAGTGAAAAACTAAATTCCTCTATTTTAAACACCACTCTAATATTTCACGCACCTTCCTTTTCTAAACACAAATCTCTCCATTTTTAGATTTTGAAGCCCAAAAATTTATAAAACACTATAAAATGGCACCACCTTGTATCTGCTCTTTTTGTACCTCCTACAGATCATCCATTACTTTGTTAAGGTTCTTCTTTTCGACAAAAAAACATCGAGTCTCACTTTTTTAACAAACACAATCTCCTCCAAAATACTTCAATGCTACCTTGGAGGATTTTTTCCCAATAGATAAGGTAATGGTTCAATTAAATATTTTTTTTTAATTTCATTCATATTAGATCCTTGGGTTATAGCTTGGAATTTCACATTAATAGAGATGAAGTTATTATGTCGGTACAGTGATTTAAATTTTAACATATTTTTTATTCACACATTCTTTTTGTTCTCGGTACCAACAAGTTGTATCAGAGTGATCATGTCTAAAATTAAGTGAAATCATAACTAAATTTTCATATATTCGGGAAGATGGGGTTTATACAGCCCCAATGCCATTAAAAATGCCTTAATTTGAGGTCGGGTGGATGATTTATGGCCATATGAAGATTGAAGAATTATTTTTGGGTTTAAAAAATGATACATTGTAATTATTATTCATGTGAATAATACCATAGGTCCTATTCACTAGAATAGTAACCCAAAGGGAGGGGGTGGCGAGACTTCAATGAGTGGATTAGTTAGTGGGTCAACCATAGGCTTTCAATATATATATATATATAACATTTATATTTATTTATTTCTATATATATATATATATATTAATCTATGTATATAGTATCCCAATTTTAATTCAAATTAATAGTACACATGGATTACAATTCACCCATGAGTAAAAATAACTAGAATCCCTCCCTGGTTATTTTAAATACATAGGAAGTACAAAAAATTTAAAAACATTTACCAAAAACTATCTAAATAATATTTGGAGTTTCATAAAATAATTTTCAGAACCTAATGATAAGGTATTTATGAATTAAAATTAATTAAAGATATTTTAATTTACAATGTATTCCCTTAAGTTGAATTATCTGTCAATTTAATTTTATTCCACAATGTTATGGAAAGATGAATGATCATGATCATAAAATGAACCATTTATGTTTGGTAAATAATTTATTTACTTAATTATTGGATTTTCATGTGATGATTGTAATAATTATTTATTAAAGTAATGTTTGTGCATTGTCTCTCCCCACACTATATGTATAAGGGTCTGCATGTCCAGCAATACAATCCTGCAAGAAAATTTTTTATTCATGATGCCCTCTCACCTATATGTGGGTAGTTTTTATAATTAAAAGAATTAAAGAAGATACAGACCACACCAATACATGGATAAGTACCAAGTGAGGCATAGATATATTTTATTATATGGGAATTGTAACTCAAGTTGAATTTGACTTGGGTAGTTACCCCTTGGGTCTCTATTAATCTATTATCTTCTTAATGGATCAGCCAATAGTAAATGATCATAATCAGTCACTTTATTTATTTATTTGTGCATGGTTTATTATTTTGTTAAATTTTTTTATGTGATCGCATGGGATAATAAACAAGAATGAATGGATAAAAAATTAATACATGATGAAAATTTTCTATTATATATCGTTAAGTTCTGAATTCTATCACATAGAACAATCATGTTGAAATGAAAAGGATTTAACTCACTGTTAATAATCAAAATCCCTTAATGAAAATATTAATTCTTTAACAACTTCCATCTCTTAAATTTGGATGAACTCATATCTACAAGGTGTTCTCTAGACCTAGTTGAGCATGCCTCCTACCATTAGGGAGTTATTATGATATCGGTGGGTTGATTTTGGTAGAAAAGAATGAGTCATATATATCTTTTTTCAAAATTATAGATAATGTGTTGAGTACTGAAATATTATGATTTTCATAAGTTGGGACATCACCAAACAGATCAAGTAACCATGAGTTAATGTGGTTGTCTAGACAAAATCCTACCTTGATACTCTCTAAGTATGGTAATAGTCATATCTTGGACTATGAGGAGAGGATGTTTTCATCATTTAAACTAGAATAATTTAGAGACTATGTATTTTGCAACTATCAGTTAAGGGATACTAGTATTTGATAAAATAGTATGAGACATTTAATGATTAATTGATCGGTGATTTATATCATTAATCAAGATAAGTAATAATCTAATAAAGATTATTGGTTGTAGGTTCAAGGAAAATCATCATCCCCAATTCAATCTCACTAAATTAAATATTGGATAAAGAAAATATTTTGACCAACCATAACTTAAAGGAGTAGTATAAGAGCTTTCATATATTACTACTCCAAGATATGGATTCTTATAAGTTGGAATCCAAAATTTCTATTGATCCCCTTGTGGGACAAAGAAAGGTAGATATACAAAAATATAAGAGGTGTATAGAAGATATGCTATATGTCCAATACATTATGATATCATAAATGTCTAGTGAACTGCAAAAATGTCATGAGGACATGGATGCCTAAAAAATGTTATATCATCTCTAAAATCTATACTTGAAGAGATCTAGGAAATAAATTTATGAAAAAATATGGTGAACTATATTGTGGAAGGATAGAATAAAGGAGTTAGTAAAGACCTTATGTGCTCAAAATTATTGGGTATATTGAGAGACTAGAGTCCCCTAGGTTCAAGTTTAACCTATAACTAGTGACTGGTCTCATTCTTTCCTCTTTTTCAACAATATTCTTTAATTTTATTGTTAATTATAACATTAATAACATGGAAAGGTCACTCCAATAATAGTCAGATTTGGTTCTCTAGGAATATAAGGATATGTATAACTCTAATTCTTCTACCCTTATAGTAGAAAAAATGAGTAAGTTAAAGGAAAAGGGGTATAAGGATAAGTATAAGACAAGAAATCCAATGAATCACCACTCCAAGAATCCAAATATATAGAGGGAGGGAAATGAGAAGGATTTTTTATTATTTTCTTATATAACGAAGTTCCACTTGAATAATAAATGCAAAAATGGGAAAAATAATCAAGGCAATGCTTCTACATGATGTTTATTTTTCATTGAATGTAATCATTCATTATCTACAATTTAGGTATTGGATAGAGTGTGTGGATTCCACATTTTTATTCATACACATCAACTAAGTAGATTACAAAATATTGAAAAGGGAGAAGTTGATCTATGATCCACAAATGGTGCAACACTAGAAGTATTAGTATTGGTATATTATCATCTAGTTTTTCCTAATAGTTTATCTATTTTATTAAAAAACTATTTTTAGGTACCATTAGTCACTAGAAACATAATCTCAGCGTCAGGTTTAGAAACTATATTTTTATATTTTAGGTTTTAAAATAAATGTTCTCTCTTTTATAAGGATAACATATGTTATGCCATGGTACATATTAATAATGGTTTGTATATACATGAACTTTAAACCCCCATTTTGTAAATCAATGAAAAATCTAGTGAGAATAGATTATATCCTACCTACCTATGAAACTTCAGGACTAGTCTTGTAAATGAAAAGTGTTTACATAAATTACATTTTGTAATGATTTTAGACACTATTAAACTAAAACCCTTGGATGTATTCCATGATTGTTTACAAGTAAAAAATCTCAACTCACTATTTACTAAGAATGTAGAAAGGGTTATAGAACTATAAGAGTTTATTTATACAGATGAACATGGTCCATTTACAATATATGAAAGGTTTGGATTTTCTTACTTCATGACTTTTACTGATGACTATTGTTGGTATGGATATTTTTACTTAATGAGGTATAAGTCAGATTCCTTTAGTATGTTTAAGAAAAATCCAAATGAATTGAAAAATTAACTTGGTAAGAAGATAAAGAAAATTTCCTTAGAATAAGGTAGAGAAAATATCAATCAATCTTTTACTTCTCAATTAAAGGATCATGGGATAGTCTCTTAACTCACTCCTCCTTATACACCTTAGTGGAGTGGTGTAAGTAAAATTAATAATCATATCTTACACTACATGGTAAGATTTATTATGATTCATGAAACTTTACCATTATCCATTTAAGAATATACACTATATAGAGTTTCTTATACACTTAACCAGGTACTAAATAATGTAGTTGATGGGATTCTTTATGAGTTATGGTATGGAAGGAAACTTACTCTGTCTCATATACATGTATCAAGATGTGATGATTTTTTTTCATGGATAAATTTAATGATAAACTAGAATCTTGAATCATGAATTTAATATTTATAGGTTATCCTAGTGAAACTAAATTATATCACCTATATAACTCTTTATATAGAAAATTAAATATGGGAATACATGCCAAATTTCTATAAATGGATCATGTTTCTATTAGAAATAGTGTGAGAAAATTGGATTTGATGAAGTTGATGCTCCAAATACACAAGTGTTTGTACAATGACAATCTCTACAAAGGAAAATGAGATATTAAGATATTCCCAATACACAAGTATTGTGTAAGTCTATTAGAGAGGATATAAACTAGAGAGATTTGGTTTTCTTACCACTAATTCCAGTGACACATTACTCTCTAAATATAATGAACCTATAATCTATAAGAAGTGGATGGAAAGGATGATTCTAAATGGATGGAATTTATGCACTCTGATATGGGATGAATATAACAAAATGAAGTTTAGGTTTTGTTAGAACCTTCACCTAATGTAAAACTATCACAAACTAACTCAGTCTAACCCCAAAACGATAGCTTGATCCAACCTGTTATAAGGCATGAAAGGCATTCCCAATCCTCCCAGGCTAGAAACAAGTGTCAAGCATTAGATAAAACTCAGTTTGGAATGATAAATCTCATAAATGATAGAATAATAAATATAAAAATCATCAATAAAAATAACTACTATTTGAGGAAAATAAATAAAAATAAATGATTAAACATACCTCCAAGTAACAGAGTGGGTCACCACCAACCATAAAACTACACTTGATCTATAAGTAAATCATAGTTGGGTGGAAACTGAAACTAAAAAAAGAAAAATAAAGTTGGTGTGAGAATCTAGATGCTTGGTAGGGATACCAAAAAATCATTCCCTATGAAATACCTTTTAAAACAAAACCATGTCATGCTAGTTTGAAATACATATATTTAAAATAAGTTTTTCATTTACATTTAAAACAAGTAACAGGAAAATAATTTCACAATAACCATTTTCCTACCATTTTTCTAAAATGGTATCCAAAGAATGAAAATTTTCAAATAAATCATTTTACAGTGACGAGAATGTGGTGAAGAAAAAATTTAGGGAAAATTAGTTAAAAACATATCATGAGGTCTACGAAAATAGAGGGTAACTGAATACATGCTAGTAGGTGATAAAGTAAGAGTTTCAAGGGGAAGCATATTAGTTAAAATGATTTTATGAAAAAAATCATAGAACTAGAGATACTAAAATACCTAAAAAATAGTTGTCTTAGGATATACCTAGACACCAAGTTAAGAAACCCTAGAATTACTCAATTTGAAATCCAACTTCTGGTATATCGATGCAATCCATAGTCAATAACCAACATGGCTGCTCTTAACTAGCCTCACCAGTGGAAAAACCCACATATAATTTCCCTACCATGGGGATGTAGTCTATATAATCATGACTAAATAGAAATTGTCTCTCGTCTACCAATACAACACCTAGGATCCCATGGATATATATTACATGGGAGGTGAGGAATCAAGCATTAGTACAACATTTAAATCATGAAAATTCACCATACATGAGAAGGCTTACCTCCCAACACCATACGTGGGAATTATTCCAATAATGGAGAGTATCCATGGTTGTCCCCTCTTTTCAATAAATCATTCAAATGTACCAACCAAGCCTTGTGATTTAGAAACAATCTTTTACCATTTGAAAAACATTTTGGAGCTATTTGGAAAATCAAGAATGTAATTAAACTCTTATTGAAAAATACATAAAAGGTAAAAACGTTTTTATACATTTTCAAATAACCTAGTATTAATATTTTGGAAAACTAAACAAGTGATAAAGACTCCTGGAGTCTCAAAACTATCCTAAAAATATTTTTAATAAGAAAAATCCACAATAAAACATGAGAAAAGTGTTGAGAATAATGAAATAAACCAAATATGTTCAACACAAAAAAAATTACAATTTACTAGATTTATAATATAATGAAAACCCCTAATAAAACACATTAGAAATTATAGTTTTCAATTTAAAGGCTTAGATATAGGGTAACCTACCTCGGAAGGGAGAGAACCAAGTCGAAACACCTTGGAACTTGATGCCTTCATCAGTTACCACTTGAGTATTCCCTTTTCCACTTACATCCATATGCACGTTCACATATATATAAGGAAAACTAGCCACTATGTACATATTGACATGACCAAATACGTACAAGGGGTCCTTATTATATGCTTATACTTATATATACCCCTTTACACTTACACACATATGCATTTTTCACATATATAGATAAGTAAACCTAGCCCCAATATATATATTCATACCGCCATGAGTGAGTATATATATAAAGGGTAGCATACATATATATGTGCCTACCTATGAATATGCATGTTAGTCACCTTCGACTTTGGTGAATCAAACTAGCTTTAAGGAATACCAAGATACACTAAAAATACTAGGAACCCAAAATAACCAAAAGAACCCAAAAATGGATCAAAGAGGGAAGAAGAAACCAACCTCAAACAGCAGTTGCTGAACTGAAATGATATGATATGCTTCCCCTTCAACAGATAATGTTGAAACATGTCTAAAGATGACCCATGAAACCCATCACATTCCCTCACAATAGAAGAAAGAACCATGCAAAGATTTAACCCTTGACCTAGGGTTATTCTGAGCTAGGTAGGGTTTCAGGAAGAGAAAAATGCCATGAATGAAGAATATGAGGGAAGAGGAGATCTCACCTCAAGACACCGACTAAAAAATCCAAGGATATCTGAAAGATGCTATGGGAAGAGAGGGAGTCGAGGGGGAGAAATGTGTGTGGATAGAGAGGAGAGGGGAGACGCGTCGTGTGAGAAGGAGAGTGGAGGGGGGGATTATCCAAAAATGAGGGGTATCCCATTTTAGTTTAGGTTTATTATTATTATTATTTATAAAAAATAACCCTAGTGGGCAGGAATAGTTTTGGTGCATGGTTTACCAAACTGTATGCCAACTATGCGCCCTTTACTGGGGACACCAGGTGCCCGCATGGGTTGGTCGCACAGTTTAACAACCCATGTGCAAACCATGTGAAACCATACTATAAAAATGATAAATTTACCTGCATTGCTTCCACACAGTTTTTCCAACCATTCGGACAAACCATGAAATAAAGAAAAATGCCCAAAAATTATAATTTTGAAATTAAAAAACATAATTCCCAAAAAAAGTGTTATTAAATAAATAAAATAAATAGTAACAGGTTAGGGTGTGAAAATTATCCCTACCATTAACACTTTATGCCCCCAAAAAGTCCAAAAATACTTGCCTAACTGAGACATTAAGAAGCCAATACCCAAAGCAAAACCTCAACCACCAAAAGGCCAAAAACTTAGAAATTGCTGTCATCCAAAACCTGAAACATCAAAATCCCAAAAAGGTTCTGGAAATGAAGAGATGAATATTTAAATACTCATATCTCCATAAGAAACCTAAACAAGGAACAACTCTACCCCTAACATAAGAATCACCCAAGAAACTCATCAAGGTCAGGTGGGACGATGACAAAGGGATACCCCATCAAGAAGGTTAAAGGTTGAATTGACTATGAGTCCCTATTTATGGTGGTCTCCACTCCATTTTGGTATTTCAATTAAACACCATATCTCATTCAAAAACAACCCAAAAATCCAGAAAAAACCTCAAAAACCAGAATGACCTCTTAATTTCCTAAGTCAATGCTCAACCAGATTAAAAAAGGATTTCAACGAGACCTCTAGTGGGTCTCCACGCCATTTAAAAACCAACTAGCATGGTTAAACCCCCAACACAAGACGTCTCAGATAAAGAGACTAAAATTAAACACCAAATTGAATCAAGATTCATAATTTCTATAATACACAAGCATCACCAAATATGTGCAACCGAAAAACCAAAACCATTCCAAAATAAATATACCACAACCACCAAAACAAAAAAGGGGTTCCAAAACAAGCAACCATGGGAAGGAAAAATATCAAATGGATTCTTCTTTAACATTAGAGAAAATGTGTTGTTTGCACATCCACCACACCTAAAAACTCCTACACTATGTGAAAATATACACTTCAAGACCTATGGTTAGATCCCTAAGGTCTTGAAGAATAATATTCTCCATAGTAAGGAGATGGATATCTTCGATCAAAACTTCCTCTTTTGATAGTGTAACTTACAAAACCCCCTTCAGGTGACCCAAGTGGCCATTAAGCATGAAACAGCATCTTTTCAGCCAACTATGAATGAGGTATTATACTATTTTTTAGATAATGAAGGTGGGTGACAAACAAATAAGACTCATGTGTGGTTCAAAGTTAGGAAAATATCTATCTCCACCACTCAATTCAGAGTCTAGGTAGAGTCTTCAATAAGAATACTTAGAGAAACACATATTCATAATTTCCTCAAAGACTCCAACCACCTCAAATTTAATAGGCTCAAACCACTAAATGATGACCACCACTATGGCATCCTACCTTTTTATTACATAACTTTTCATTACATTTTACAAACATAGGATCTTTAAAGTCTAGTGTCTTGGAAATCAGGAACATAATACATGAAAAAAAACATAAAACATTCTTCTAAACCACTAATAAGGATTCATAATACATTCATCCTATGTAAAATTACTGCATCTTATATCCTGGAGACATAAATCAAAGGAAAGGGTGATCAGAAGGCTTGGTAAATAAAACAAGTGAAACAGTTGACATGTGATCTTGAGAAATATTAATAAGGACATGATAAAAGTCATAAAGACATGAGAAATGTAAGAATAGGAATATCATAAAAAAATAACATTAATCATAACATGAATATGTGGCTGCAACATTTCATTTAGACATTCACGAACATATCATCAAGGTTTATCCCTAAGGTGTCATAAAAATTACGAAGGTTATTCACCAAGGTATCGTGAAACTTTTCAGATCTAGAGATTAATTCTTTACCCAATGAATTGGAGCGCTATCAGGGTGCACCCTTAATATGTATTTATTTTTATGTGATACACATATATCATAATCAAAAAATTTATAAATAACCTAAAGAGAGTAAAAGAAATGGGTTTCACTTCAAAATTTTGATGTTTTAAAAGTGCTTAAAAATAAGATTGTTATGTCATTTATAACCCATGGAAAGGGAGTGAGGGTTACATGTATGTCAATTCCAGAATCAAATATATCATTTTTTTATATCTATGAACACCCATAGAAACGAAATAGGTCTGGGTATTCACATAAATAAAACAATAGAATTCTGTGAGAAAAAGGGATAGAAATTTTAAGACGAAATTTCTGCAGCATAACGACTATATAACATGGTTTTAGAAAATAATATAAAGAGAGTGGAAAAGGGTCACCCATAAATAAATGAATAATTTTCCAGTAGAGGTACAAAATAAAAATAAATAAGATCATGGTGTGGATAATTGAATGACACAACACATGAAAAGAAAACATGCAAGGAAAGGGAAAACATGATTTCTTTTATAAAAATTCAGCAGCCTAACAGCGTCACATAAAAATTAAGAAAATAAATTGATGAGAGAAAAAAGGGTCTCTCATAATTTGGAAATGAAATGGACAGTAGTAAATATATATAATAACAATCCCCCTCATAATAAAATGGAACTATAAGACATAACATAAAGGAAGTCGTGACTTAAAAGAGGTGGGTGAAAGGTTCCCTTACCTTGAAAAGTAACTTCGAAAGCTTGAAGGTCGGGACTTTGGTAGGATTGAGGGAACCTTGGTAGGAATCATTGGGAGGTAAAGAGACCAGAACTTCTTTGAGGAGGATTTTGGAATGAAATGAATGGGGAAAATGGCTTGGTATTTATAGGAAAAGTGAGGGAATAAATTATTAATTTCAAAGGGACACCTTATCGGTGGTATTTGCAAAACCATGGGCTTGCCCATGATATTTTCCCATGGTATTGGAAACTTGGGACACATCAAAGAATATATAACTATTCATAAGTCTACCATAAATCTTACATCAATATTACATCATTAATTATGTCATTAAACACCCGAAACTCAAAACTGTGTTTTTATTATTCACCGAAAATTCAACTATTTCAAAAAAATCCAAAAAATTCACCCTAACCTAATATTGATACTCTGAATTAAAATATGAACTATATTTTATGAAAATAATTTTTCTAAATATTTTTAATTTAATTTTTAAATAAAATCATTATTTGTTACAAAAATACAACTTTAAAACTATAACTCATTTTGTAACACCTTAAAAAAGTAATCAAGGTCCCATAAAATTATCGTATAACCATAATACAATAAAGTAAAAATTTATGATTACATTTTATGAAAATATATTTCCATTTTAAATTATTAAATTAATTATAAAATTGTAAATAAAATATTTATGACATACAAAAGTACCAAAACTTATACTATGATCGTTTTTTCACTTTTAAGATGTTTAAATTGTATTTATACATTCATGGGTGAAGTTCCTATTTTTTTGGCCAATTCACTATTCATTACTATTCATACGGGTATGTTACTATTCATACTTTACTATGCACTAAAAAACCAAGTTTATCTTATTAGACTCTAAATTTCTCACTGATCACAACTGTAGAAGGCTATTTTTTGAAAATCATTTCACATTATTAATTATTTAAAGAATATAAAAATATTTTAAAATGCCCCCTTTTTCCTAAAGTCATCAATAATATACATCCTATATTTGAAATTCACAAACTTTTCCATAATAATAAATAACAATTTTATTTATATAAAATAATTACACAAAGTAGCAAAGCTCTCATTACATAGCCCCTTATAACACCAGCATAGGACCTAAGTGTAAGGTGTGCTATGGTGATAGAATCTTGGGGTGGCTCGGACAACATTGCCTGAGTGGCGATTTCTATCAGCTTGAACTTCTCCCTTAGGCGATTTCATTCAAGCTTCATATGTTGAAGTTCAGCTTGGGCTTGGTCCAGAGAAAAGCCCAGTGATGCTACCTCCTCCCCAAGCTTTGACAAATGGGATTTATATCGCCCGAGTCTACTAGATGAGGCCATTCAATATTCTTTCTGTATTAATTATCCAAGATAACTGTATTTGTAAAAATACAATGTTAATATTATAGTTTCCAACGGTCATATTGACCAACAATCATATAATAGTCGAAACCCAACGGTCTCATTTTAATTATACCCACTTCATTAATTAAACAATATAGTTTTGTTAAGTATAGAATAAAATAACACACAAATTTAGGAAATAAATATTATTAAAAATTTCAGGTCGTTACATTCTTCCCCCCTTAAGAAATTTCATCCCTGAAATTTTAACTCGTGCCCTAAGAAAAGAAAAGGTGTGGGTACTTTTATCTCATAGACTCCTCCAGTTCCCACATGTCTTCTTCACATTTGTGGTTCCTCCACAACACCTTAACTAGGTGGGTAGTCTTGTTGCGTAGAACCTTATCTCTGTGATCTAATATCTCTACCAGCTGATCCTCATAAGAGAGGTCATGTTCTAGTTTTAACACCTATGGATTTAGTACATGTGAAGGGTCAGGTATGTACTTCCTCAAGAGGGATACATGGAAGACATCATGAACTTGTCCTAGATTTTGAGGAAGTGCAAGCCGATAGGCCACTGCTCCCACGCGATCAATGATTTCATAGGGGCCAATGTACCTAGGGTTAAGCTTCCCTTTCTTCCCAAACCTCATGACTCCCTTCCAAGGTGAAATCCAAAGAAATACTTTTTCACCAACATCAAACTCCAAGTCCCTTCAATGGTTGTCGGCATAGCTCTTTTGCTGACTCTGATAAGCCTTAATGTGTTTCTGGATGGCATAGACCTTTTCTATCATCTCTTGCACAAGATCAGGCCCAAGAAGCTTTCTCTCACCAGCTTCATCCCAAAAAGTATGATTTCTACATCACTTCCCATATAGAGCTTTATAGGGTGCCATTTGAATGCTCGAGTGGAAGCTGTTGTTGTAAGAGAACTCAACTAAAGGTTGATGTTGATCCCATCCACCTTTAAATTCCATTGAGCATGTTCTCATCATATCTTTGAGTTTTTAAATAGTCATTTTATATTGGCCATTAGTTTGGGGGTGATAGGTCGTACTGAAATTCAATTCAGTGCTCATATATTGTTGAAGACATATCTAGAATTTTGATGTGAACCTTGGATCACGATCAGATATGATATAAAGTGGAAATACATGCATCCTTGCCACTTCCTGCACATAAATCCTGGAATGTTGATCAAGAGATAAATCTTCCTGAATGGAGATAAAATGGGCAGTCTTTGTGAGACAGTCCACAATAACCCATATCACATTATTTCCTTTGGAAGTTCTTAGGAGACCAGCGACAAAGTCCATAGTGATATTGTCCCACTTCCATGCTGGTATGGGTAGTGGTTGCAATACCCCTTTAGGAATTTGTTGCTCCACCTTCACTTGCTGACATACTAGGCACCTTGACGTGTAGTCAGCAATCTCCATTTTCATATTATCCCACCAATAATGATCACAAAGGTCCCTATACATATTCATTCTACTAGGATGCATAGAGAAAGTAGATCTATGAGCTTCATCCATCAACTCCATCTTTATTTCCAGAATAAATGGAACACTTAGTTTTTCACGAAATTTCAGTACACCTTCTTGATCAGTATTGAACTCAGGAAACTTTATATCCTTCACAGCCTCAAACTTCTTATGTAAAAAAGGATATTCTTTCTAAGATTTCTTGATCTTCTCCAGTAATGATGGTTGAGAAATCATTTGGGTTAGGGTTGATGATGTCCCTTCTTTATAATTCCCATGTCCAGTTTTACTGGGTCATTGATCAAAGGATCTCTTTGAATCCTCATAATGGATAGAACAACTGGGTCTTTCCTTCTTAATGCATCAGCGACTTTGTTTGCTCTTCCGAGATGATAATGAATTGAACAATCATAGTCTTTAAGAAGTTACAACCATCTCATTTGTCTCATGTTCAATTCCTTTTGTGTGCAAATATACTTCAAACTTTGATGGTCTGTGTATATATCACATTTCTCCCCATAAAGATAGTGACTTCATATCTTCAGAGAAAAAACAACTACAGCCAACTCCAGATCATGTGTCGGATAGTTCTGATCATGATTCTTCAACTGTCGAGATTCATAAGCAATGACTTTTTCATTTTTCATGAGGATGCACCCAATCCCTTTCAGATATGCATTGCTAAAAATAATGAATCCTTATCCACTTGAGGGCAGAGTTAACACAGGTTCAGTAACCAATATCTTCTTCATCTCTTGGAAAATTTCCTCACACTCCTTTGTCCATATGAATTTGACCCCTTTTCGAGTTAACTTGGTTAATGGATTAGAAATTCATGAAATTTTTTTCATAAAACCTCCTATAATATCCTTCTAATCCAAGGAAAATATGAATCTCAATTATTGTTGTAGGCTAAGGCTACCCCTCTAAAACTTTTTTCTTTTCAGGGTCAACTATAATTCCTTCATTGGTAACAATGTGCCCCAAGAAATCAATTGGTTGTAACTAGAATTCACATTTACCGAACTTTCCAAAAAGCCTCTCCTTTTATAGAGTTTGTAAAATAACCCTTAGATGATCCTCATGCTCCTCACGACTTTTGGAATATATCAGAATATCATTAATAAAAACTACCAAAAAGTTATCAAGGTAGTCCTTAAAGACTCTATTCATAAAATCCATAAAAATATTATGTGAATTAGTCAGTCAAAAAGGCATAACAACAAACTCATAATTCCCATATCTTGATCAGAAGGTGGGTTTTGGAATATCTTCTTTCTTCATCCTCAATTGATGATAACCATATCAAAGATCAATCTTATAGAATAATTGAGCCCCACTAAGTTGGTCAAATAAGACATCAATTCTTGGAAGAGGTTATTTGTTCTTTACTGTGATCCCATTCAGTTCTCTATAATCAATTCATAGCTGCATCGATCCATCCTTCTTCTTCACAAAGAGAACAAGTTCTCCACAATGAGACATACTCGGTCAGATAAACCCCTTCTCCAAAAGATCTTGGAGTTGTTTATTTAATTCCTCCAGATCCACATTTTCCATCCTATACGGGGTCTTTGATATTGGATGAGATCCAGGTATGAGTTCAATAGAGAACTCTACCTATCTTTCTGGGGGAGGTTCAGGAAACTCCTCAGGAAATACATCAACATATTCCTAGATGATGGGGACATTTTCTATCCTCAAACTCTCATTTCCTTCTTCTTCTTCACTGATCAGTTCCATAAATAAGGATATAGGAGGTTCTTCTAGACAAATATCAGGTTGAGATATCTTTCCTTGGAAGATAACTATAGGTTTTCCATTCAAGACTACTGAGATTTCCTTACTTTTGCATTTGATCTTATCATTATACTTTGAGAGCCAGTACATCCCTAGTATAATGTTGAATTACAACATGGGAATGACAACTATATTTGCGATAATATTGTGATCACCAAAGTAAATACTAGAGTTTCTAAACATTGAAGATGCTTGGATAACCCCACTAGGTGTCTTGACTGATAACTCTACTTTTTGCAAGTCGGGGGTTGATTCTAAATTCTTTGCAAACTTGAAAGAAATAAAGGAATTCGTAGAACCAGAATCAAACAAAGTACTTGATAGATTTCAAAGAATAACAAGAGTACCCACTACCACATCATTTAGAGATTCAACTTCATTTTTCGTGATAGAAAAAGCACGACCTTTATCCCTTGGCCTTTGCTGAGCCTGATGGTGGTTCCCCTCCACTACCCTCAGATTTGGACAGTGATTGGAAAATTTCCCAAGTTGTCCACACTTAGATCACTAGACATCAGGTAGGTCATGTACTATCTTCCCCTTGTTGTTAGTGTTTGTAATTTGAGGTTACACCTCACTACAAAAATTCCTCACAATATGGCCATCTATTCCACACTTGTAGCATTTCTTGCTCCCGCGCAGGCAGTTCCCCGGATGCTTCTTCCCACATTTATTACATGTGGGACGTTGCACTAGCTTGCCTCCTCTTCCCTAGGCAAAGGTCCTCTCTAATCTGGCTCCATCGATCTCTTTTTGTCATTTGATTTATGAGACCACTGTGTCTCACCCAACTCTGGTACGACTTTCATTGCACTCTGTACGATCTCCTCATAGCTTTCAAGTCTCGGTTGACTAGATCCTTCCGCAGATGAGGTCTCATTCCACCAAAAAATCTATCAACCTTACCATTAGGATCCATAAAAAATCTTGAGTTATAATATGAAAGTTTTGTAAAGTTGTCACGACCTGACCCTACCTGGGATCGAGCCGCAACTACCCCAAGCCCGCCTCCATAGGCCAGGGGCTGGCGACCAGCGCCGAAGGCACAATAACTCGGGGAGGCCTTTGCCTAAGTACATGTACACACACATGCAGCAAACTCAATGCAACAGTACAGAGTAAAAGTAAAGATAAGCAAAGAAAAGGAAAGGGCAGCTGCTATATAAATACCACAAAGTGCATCGACCTCTACAAGTACAAAGTACAAACTGAACAGAAAAGGGGCAAAACACGCGCCCAACCAAAAAGTGCCATAACCCGGTAACAGGTAAACAAAAGAAACTGCTGACGGCTCTCCCACCTGGAACCCGGCCACGACCACCGCACGCGGTCCAAGCTCCCAAGCTCCTATGCTCCACTGAAGTCTCGCTCCACCTGTCTGTTGTCTGCAAGGGCACACCAAGTGCGGGCAAAGCCCAAGTAGGGGTGAGTATAAAAATACTCAGTAGGATACCCCGAAGGCTCGAGGGAGCAACAAAAGGGGGTACCAAAGGGTGAGCAGTAGAGCGAACAGAAAAGTAAAGGATTACAACAAGGAGTACAGTAAAGATTCCAGCTCAACCCAACAAGAGGAAAGAAGGTAGGCTCATCCAGACACAAGGAGCTGGAAATAGTGAGAAGATGAACTTATCGTCAAGTCTTCGCTACCTATAGTAGGGGAGTAGACTCGTCTAACCATGAGAAGCTAGACACGGAAAGCACGTGGCATACCCTGCGCGTCTTCGCCTCTCCTGGAAGGAGAGTAGTCAAACCCAAGAAGTGGGTGCCGGAAACAAGGTATATACATATGTATGCTCTGTCAAGAAGCCCGAACAAACTCGTAAGGGGATCTCCGTCCCATAGCTCAGCCCAAGAAAGAGTAGCCAACAGTTCCAGAAGTAACTCCATCGATGCCCAGCATCTCGCACGTCTGCCCTGAACCGCAAGCCAAGGGGCTCAATCACCACACCTCGACACTATCCGCTTTGGGTGGAACTGACTCACCTGTACGGTTTTAGGTCGCGTCACAAGGACGCGTCTCGGTGGGGGAAAGCACTCCTCGTACTTGAGAGTTCTGTGGGAACGTCAACCACAACTCGTCACTGCCCCGCAGTCGATAGGTATGCTCAAAGTCGACAGGCGACCCCCTGCCCAGCCCCGCTGGAGGATCCCTGGAAGTCAACAGGTTCCCACTACAGGGATACCCGGAAAGTCGACGGGTGCCTCACTGCCCAGTCCCGTAACAGGGTAGTCCATTGGAGGGCGACCCGGCTAAAGTCGGCGACGGGACCACTGCCCATCCCAGCTGGAGGTAACCCGGCATCGGGGACCACTACCCAGCCCAGCTGGACGTAAGCCCGGGATCAGGGACCACTGCCCAGCCCAGCTGGAGGTAAGCCCGGAACTGCTTTGGTCATCCCTGCTGGATGGTACTGCTCGGTAAACACCGATGTACTGGCCATCCCTGCTGGATGGTAACCCACTGATGAGCCCTGCTCGATACAACCTCAGCCCTGCTGGAAACAACCTCAGCCCTACTGGAAAACAACCTCAGCCCTGCTGGAAAAACCTCATCCCTACTGGAACAACCTCAGCCCTACTGGAAACAACCTCAGCCCTGCTGGAAACAACCTCAGCCCTACTAGAACAACCTCCTAGGTAAAGGATCGGTGCCCGCGTAAAGTGTTGGTCACACCGAAACCACAAGCTCTACCAGGGAAAACGGAGCAACGGGAGAAACTCCCCAGGCCTCACAAGGTGATCCCACTCCAATCCGCAGAGTCACTGTCGAAGTGGACCGAGACACCTCATCCCAGAAAGTGGGGAAAACACCCACGCTGCACGGACACCCGTAGTCGCAGACGGTGTCGCAGTCCGGTGAAAGGGAACAGTACAGAAACCCCTCACAGCCAAAGAAGCAGAGGAACCAAACCATATCTGCCGGCCAAACCATCGAGCACAAGACTAGGGGGAGACCGCTCAACCCTGCTTGTCAGACAAAAGAGTACCAGGCCAGGGGAAACTCCACCCTGCTGGTCAAACAAACAAGCGTAGAGCCAGGGAAAAACTCCTCCCTGCTGGCCAAACAAAGGACCACAAAGCCAGGGGAAAACTCCACCCTACTGGTCAAACAAACGAGCGTAGAGGGACCCTCTATGTCGCGAGAGGTCAAGTACGCAAAGAAGAACACGGCACGCACGTGGGGCCCACACGACGTGTGGCCCCTAGTCAACCCCAACCAAGCGCACGAACGTCTCAGGTACGAACCACATGTACCCCAAGCGCTCTCGTATACTCCCAGAGTATACCACATATCCAGCCCAAGGGCTATCGTGCACACGGCACCCAACATCAACGCGAAGGCGTGATGTAACAACTTCACCTCTAAGGCCCAAGCACGGCCAACCACATCTCGTGAACCATTTGTATCACTCTCCCAAGAGTGCGCGATCACACGCCAAGGGTCCGCTACAACAAGGTAGGGCGAACCACCACTGGAGCACCTTCCACATTCCACATTCAACAATATCACGCAAGAGGCTCCGCACAACCCAACGGATCGCACCATTCTAATCCTCATGGAAAAACACGCGAGATCGACTACTTACTCGCCTCGAACAGATATCCGGCGAAAAAGTCACCAACACCGCCTCACGCCAGAACGACGTCCTGTGATCCGAGCCTCGGCCCCGAAAACAGTCAGGCGCACCACACCATTGTGATCCCCTCGGGAAAACACGTCAAAAGAACTACTCACTTGAGTGCAACGGATTTCCGGAGAAAAAGGTGCATCCCGGCGCACCGCACACGAGCGGTGCCACGTGGGACCCGCATCCCGGTCCCGAAACTCAACGAACGGATCACATCGTTGCGATCCTCTCGAAAAAGTACACGAAATGGACTATCCACTTGTCCAAAATGGTCGCCCGGTGATAAAGCTGGAAATCACCGTCAACTCCCAAAACGGCCCTCGTGGGGCCCGCACCATCGTGCGGAATTACAGCGGGCAGACTGCACCAACGCGTTTCCCACAGAAAAACACCCAACATTGACTGCTCGCACGCCCCGAACAGATGACCGAGAAAAAAAGTTGCTAAAAGCTGCACGCAGCTCAAAAGACTGGTCGTGGGCCCCACGCCTCAACTTCGGCTTCAACGCCCGGAACCACCCTGGAAACCTCCACCTCGATGCCAGGGTTCCAACACTGCTGACGGCGCTTAAATCGAACGTCGGACGCATCCGCGCCGTCCAAAACAAAATTCCCGGAAAAACGACATTTTACTTAAAGATGTGTCGCGCCTCCGAGGCCCAACGTTTCGGGAATTAAAAATTCCCGAAACCATCTCAAAAATCCCGCCTCGTCGATACGGATCTACTGCCATGGACGGCGCGTCAAACGGACGTGACGTTTGGATGTTGCGGCATTTTTAAACGTCACCGGACTTAAGAGGGGGTGGTCCGGACCGGCCCGGCCGGTCCCCACCCCCCTGGACCGACTCAAACCGGCCGGCCCGCGGCCCAGCCGGCTGAGCCGCAGCGGTCCGCGGATCACCCACGCGGACCGCGGTCCACGCGACCGGACCGGCCCGAAGGCTGGTCTCTCTTCCACGCGCAGACCCGCAAAGAGAGGGTCTGCTGTCAGCCGGCCGGGGTCAGCGACCCCGGTCTTCCGCGTCCTCGCGACCGCTCCCCGCCCCCGCTCGCCCCCTGCTCGAAGCGTCGCGCTGCCGCCCGCATGTCGCGCCGCCTCCACCGCCTGGTTGAGAAACCGCTGCCGCCGAGGGGAACCGTCGTCGTCCGCAGCCAGCCGTGCCGTCGTCGCGCTAGGCCGAGCCGCTGCGCCACCCTGGGAGCTGTCGCCGCCGCCTGAGCCTGCCGGACCGCCAGAAACACCCAGGACCTCCCGATTTTCCCACAATCTTCGGCGAACTACCCCAAACTCATCCGACCTTGGATTTTGATTCCGAAACATGCATTGGAAAGATAAAATTTTATACTACGCATTTATGGGCTTTGATCGAAGTTTTGGCAAGGAATCAACAGTGCAAAATGAGCTCCAAGTAGGTACGGGAATAGAAAACGCCAACGACAAAACCTACCTCGTGGGGCTTCGCCTGAAGCTTCGCGACGATCCGCCGGCACCACCGCACCTCGCCGGAGTCACCTCGCCGGACTGCCTCTCTGGAGATGGAGGAGGAGAGGGAGAGGAGGGGCTGCCAGGGGGAAGGGGAAGGACAGGGGTGGGGTTTAAATAAATTAATTAAAGATTTAATTAATTTAAAACACCCGAAAAGACCTGCATCTGAAACTCCCGACGGGGTCAAGGTTAAGCCTCCCCTAGGGTAAACACCACCTCCCTAGCACAACGGCGGTATCAGAATTTTAATCTGAGACCCCGTTCAAAAGTTATAAAATTTAACGTCCGAAGCCGCTAAATTACGAAAACGCCCCTGGAGTCATTTTTCACAAACGGCCCGCGCCCGCGAAACTTATACCCTTCCTAGGGTAAACGGCACGCTTCAAACTCAACGGTGCCCTCTTTTTTTCAATCCGAGCCACCGTTTAAGAGATACCTGCGTTTCTCCATTAAACGAATAAATTAATTAATTAATTAATTAATCCGTTTAACGTTCCAGAAGCGGGCGAGGGGTCCAAACGTCCCGCGCCGACAATTTTTATGTCGTTCCTAGGATAAACACCCCATTCTGCACCCATCCGTACACTCGGATCTCTGATCGGGAACTCTGTTTAGGATTTATTCCATTTATTTGGCGTTTCCAGTGTGAACGCACTGAAAATTTAATTCCGGCCACTCCGGGGCTCGGAATCGCACGCCGTCTGAAGGCGCTACTCCGTAATATCATCAAGAATATCCCAAAGTCTTTCACAGCAAAAACAGGGTTCTTACATCATTCCCTCCTTCAAGCTTTTCGTCCTCGAAAAGCAAAACCAGGGAAGAACACATGGTTCTAATCCCACAACTGGCTTTCCCATACCCGGAAGAACCCACGCACAGCTCTGCGTCACTGCACACAGACCAAAGGATCGATATGTTCATGCTAGGTCGGCCCTTGCTGACGTCGTGCACCCATTCTAGACTTTGGGGTTAGGGAAAGGCGGTAGGGTACCTCTCCATCCCTTTGCAAAGTTTCAAACAACCCGAAGGCCCTCGGGGGTAGCTCACCTCCCCGGTCAAACCTCTACGTCGCATGTCGCGACTGGAATCACCGCCCGCACCTGAAACAAGGCCTGGTGATTCCCTCCTTCAGAATATCCATATGGTGAAACACCCAAGGATATCTGGTCACGCAAGGTTTCACAGTCGATGTTCTCTTACATGCTCAAAAGGTGAAAGAGTCAACACCATCGACTAAAGGAAAAGGTCTCACGCCTTTTTCCTTACCAACACAGGGTCACACCCGACACCCTGCGTCACCCTGGTAACACATCAAACAAGGAGTAGGGAGGAAAGCAGATCACACATAGAGTCTAACAATTCTACTGCACAAAGGTAGAAGAGCTGTAGAGCATACCTCTTATCTCTTCATGCTCTGCAGGATCGTAGACATCCAAAGCTCGCTGCTGTCTGTGGTCCCGACTGTCAGCTCCCAGAGCCTGATGTGGACTGCCTAGTGGTGATGGGATGATCTCGTAAAGTCTTCCCCCACTACCAGCTCCTCCCACTCCTATTCTAGCACCACCTCTCTTGGTACTACTCCGATCACAGTGATGCCTCTGCCGTGGTGGTGCACCTGCTGCCTGCCCGAAGCTCCCAGCAACTCCGGTCGGGCAGTCTCATGCCAAGTGACCTCGACTGTCACAAGCATAGCACCGACTCTCTCTGGGCTGTACTGGTGCCCTCCGGCGCCACTGTGGTTTACTACCACGCCCCTGAGTCCGGTTGTCATTAAGCCACCTACGTCGAGGTCCTGCTTGCCGACGCCCACTAGCTGCGGTAGACGTCTCGGCTCCAACGTGTCTGCTGCCACCACCAACTCCAGAACGTGACAGGAATCCCTCTATCACCAGCGCCTGCTCTAGCACCCCGGAATATGTGGAAATGCCCAAGGGTACTATGACAGTACGAATTTCTCGGCGGAGACCCTGCTCAAACTTCCGCGCTCGGAGGTTGTCGTCATGGACCAAGTCCGGGTAAAAGCGTGCACGGTCTGCAAAACTAGTCGCGTACTCGGCCACCGTCATCCCTCCCTGCTGAAACTGCAGGATATCCTGAATCCGAACTGAGCGCAAGTAGGAGGGGCAAAACTCCTCACGAAACAACAACTGAAAGTCGTCCCATGAAAGTGACGACTCGTCATGAAACTGAGTCACCAGACTCCACCAACACCAAGCTGCTCCACGAAAAAGGGTGGCTTCCAAAGCCACTCTCTGATCTTTCGGCGTCTGAACAAGCCTGAAAAGGTGAACCACTGCCTCAAGCCAAACCTCTACTGCCTAAGGGTCTGGCTCACCACTGAACCTCAGCGGTCTATGCCGCTGGAACTCACGGAGCTCTCTCAACCTGTGCTCGAGCTCAGCCAGCTCTGCTGAAACTGCCTACTGCTCAACAGGTGGGGGTGCTACTACCGGCCCACCCGGAGAAAGGGGATCGCATGATGGGTCCTGGAATGTGGCCTCATAGCTCACAGGGTCGTCGTTACGAACCAAAGCTGGTATCCTGGCTGGCTGTCCTCACGGAGACATCCTGAAAATTATCAAGGAGTGTCGCGGTCAGATGAGCATATATGTATATACCAAAAACAACAACGATGGGGAGCTGACTCAAGAAGGATAGTCAAGACTCAGTCCTATGTGATGCACAAACAAATTTTCCCTACAACAAGTGTATCAGCATGCCGAGTCGACAAGTGGGTTATCAAGGTCCTGGTGAATGGATACGTCAGCCGCCGCACCATCACTAGACTCCCTGGCCTGAGAGCCGCTCTCGAGACACATTAACACTGTTTCCCTAAATCCCAACCAATTCCTCTTTTAGGGACGTCTGAACAGCGTCCTACGGAACGAACCACCTCTAATACCACTTTTTCACGACCCGACCCTACCCGGGCTCGAGCCGCAACTACCCCAATCCCGCCTCCATAGGCCAGGGGCTGGCGACCAGCGCCGAAGGCACAATAACTCAGGGAGGCCTTTGCCTAAGTACCTATACACACACACGCAGCAAACTCAATGCAACAGTGCAGAGTAAAAGTAAAGACAAGCAAAGAAAAGGAAAGGGAAACTTCTATATAAATACCACAAAGTGCATTGACCTCTACAAGTACAAAGTACAAACTGAACAGAAAAGGGGAAAAAACGCGCCCAACCAAAAAGTGCCACAACCCGGCAACAGGTAAACAAAAGAAACTGCTGACGGGTCTCCCACCTGGAACCCGGCCACAACCACCGCACGTGGTCCAAGCTCCCAAGATCCTATTCTCCACTGAAGTCTCACTCCACCTGTCCTTCGTCTGCAAGGGCACACCAAGTGCGGGAAAATACCAAGCAGAGGTGAGTATAAAAATACTCAGTAGGATACCCTGAAGGCTCGAGGGAGCAACAAAAGGAGGTACCGAAGGGTGAGAAGTAGAGCGAACAGAAAAGTAAAGGAGTACAACAAGGAGTGCATTAAAGAGTCCAGCTCAACCCAACAAGAGGAAAGAAGGTAGACTCATCTAGACACAAGGAGATGGAAACAGTGAGAAGATGAACTTCTCGTCGAGTCTTCGCTACCTATAGTAGGAGAGTAGACTCTTCCAACCATGAGAAGATAGACACGGAAAGCACGTGGTATACCCCGTGCGTCTTCGCCTCTCCTGGAAGGAGAGTAGCCAAACCCAAGAAGTGGGTGCCGGAAACAAGGTATATACATATGTATGCTCTGTCAAGAAGCCCGAACAAACTCGTAAGGGGATCTCCATCCCATATCTCAGCCCAAGAAAGAGTAGCAAACAGTCCCAGAAGTAACTCCATCGATGCCCAGCATCCCGCACGTCTGCCCCGAACCACAAGCCAAGGGGCTCAATCACCACACCTCGACACTATCGGCTTTGGGCGGCACTGACTCGCCCGCACGGTTTTAGGTCACGTCACAAGGACGTGTCTCGGTGGGGGAAAGCGCTCCTCGTACTTGAGAGTTCTGGGGGAACGTCAACCACAACTCGTCACTGCCCCACAGTCGAGAGGTCTGCTCAAAGTCGACAGGTGACCCCCTGCCCAGCCCCGCTCGAGGATCCCTGGAAGTCAACAAGTTCCCACTACAGGGACACCCGGAAAGTCGACGGGTTCCTCACTTCCCAGTCCCGTAACAGGGTAGTCCACTGGAGGGCGACCCGGCTAAAGTCGGCGATGGGACCACTGCCCATCCCAGCTAGAGGTAACCCGGCATCGTGGACCACTGCCCAGCCCAGCTGGAGGTAAGCCCAGCATCGGGGACCACTGCCTAGCCCAGCTGGAGGTAAGCCCGGCATCGGGGACCACTGCCCAGCCCAGCTGGAGGTAAGCCCGGCATCGGGAACCACTGCCCAGCCCAGTTGGAGGTAAGCCCGAAACTGCTCTGGCCATCCCTGCTGGATGGTACTGCTCAGTAAACATCGCTGTACTGGCCATCCTTGTTGGATGGTAACCCAGTGACGAGCCCTGCTCGAAACAACCTCAGCCCTGCTGGAAACAACCTCAGCCCTACTAGAAACAACCTTAGCCCTGCTGGAAAAACCTCAGCTCTGCTAGAACAACCTCAGCCCTGCTAGAAACAACCTCATCCCTGCTAGAAACAACCTCAGCCCTTCTGGAACAACCTCCTGGGTAGAGGATCGGTGCCCGCGTAAAGTGTTGGTCACACTGAAACCACAAGCTCTACCAGGGAACACGGAGCAATGGGAGAAACTCCCTAGGCCTCACAAGGCGATCCCGCTCCAATCCGCTGAGTCACTGTCGAAGCGGACCGAGACACCTCATCCCAGAAAGTGGGGAAAACACCCACGCTACACGGACACCCGTAGTCGCAGACGGTGTCGCAGTCCGGTGAAAGGGAACAGTACTGAAACCCCTCACAGCCAAATAAGCAGAGGAACCAAACCATCTCTGTCGGCCAAACCATCGAGCACAAGACCAGGGGGAGACCGCTCAACCCTGCAGGTCAGACAAAAGAGTACCAGGCTAGGGGAAACTCCACCCTGCTGGTCAAACAAACGAGCATAGATCCAGGGAAAAACTCCTCCCTGCTGGCCAAACAAACGACCACAAAGCCAGGGGAAAACTCCACCCTACTGGTCAAACAAACGAGCGCAGAGGGACCCTCTACGTCGCGACAGGTCAAGTACGCAAAGCAGAACACGACACGCACATGGGTCCCATACGACGTGTGGCCACAAGTCAACCCCAACCAAGCGCACGAACGTCTAAGGTACGAACCACATGTACCCCAAGCGCTCTCGTATACTCCCAGAGTATACCACGTCTCCAGCCCAAGGGCTATCGTGCACACGGAACCCAACGTCAACGCGAATGCGTGATGTAACAACTCCACCTCAAAGGCCCAGGCACGGCCAACCACATCTCGTGAACCATTTGTATCACTCTCCCAAGAGTGCGCGATCACACGCCAAGGGTCCGCTATAACAAGGTAGGGCGAACCACCACTGGAGCACCTTCCACATTCCACATTCAACAAGATCACACAAGAGGCTCCGGACAACCCAACAGATTGCACCGTTGTAATCCTTGCGGAAAAACATGTGAGATTGACTACTTACTCGCCTCAAACGGATATCCGACGAAAAAGTCACCAACACCGCCTCACGCCCAAACGACGTCCCGTGATCCGAGCCTCGGCCCCGAAAACAGTCGGGCGCACCGCACCATTGCGATCCCCTCGGGAAAACGCGTCAAAATCACTACTCACTTGAGTGCAACGGATATCCAGAGAAAAAGGTGCATCCCGGCGCACCGTACACGAGCGGTGCCACGTGGGACCCACATCCCGGTCCCGAAACTCAACGAACGGATTGCACCGTTGCGATCCTCTCGAAAAAGTACACGAAATGGACTATCCGCTTGTCCAAAACGGTTTCCTGGTGATAAAGCTGGAAATCACTGTCAACTCCCGAAACGGCCCTCGCGGGGCCCGCACCATCATGCGGAATTACAGTGGGCAGACTGCACCAACGCGTTGCCCTCGGAAAAACACCCAACATCGACTACTCGCACGCCCCAAACGGACGACCGAGAAAAAAAGTTGCTAAAAGCTGCACGCAGCTCAAAAGACAGGTTGTGGGCCCCACGCCTCAACTCCGGCTTCTACGCCCGGAACCACCCTGGAAACCTCCACCTCGACGCCAGGGTTCCAACGCCACTGACGGCGCTTAAATCGGACGTCGGATGCTTCCGTGCCGTCCAAAACAAAATTCCTGGAAAAACGACATTTTACTTAAAGACGTGCCGCACCTCCGAGGCCCAACGTTTCGAGAATTAAAAATTCCCAAAACCATCTCAAAAAGCCCGCCTCGTCGATTAGGATCTACTGCCGCAGACGGCGCGTCAAATGGACGCGCCGTTTGGATGTTCCGGCATTTTTAAACGTCACCGGACGTAAGAGGGGGTGGTCCGGACCGGCCCGGCCGGTCCACACTCCCCTGGACCGGCTCAAAACGGCCGGCCCGCGGCCCAGCCGGGTGAGCCGCTGCGGTCCGCGGATCACCCGCGCGGACCGCGGTCCATGCCACCGGACCAGCCCGAAGGCCGGTCACTCTTCCACGCGCAGACCCGCAAAGAGCGGGTCTGCTGTCTGTCGGCCGGGGTTAGCGACCCCGGTCTTCCGCGGCCTCGCGACCGCTCCCCGTCGCCGCTCGCCCCCTGCTCGTAGCGCTGCGCCGCCGCCCGCATGTCGCGCCGCCTCCACCGCCTGGTCGAGAAACCGCCACCGCTGAGGGGAACCGCCGCCGTCCGCAGCCGGCCGCGCCGTCGCCGCGCTAGGCCGAGCCGCCGCGCCACCCTGGGAGCTGCCGCCGCCGCCGCTTGAGCCTGCCGGACTGCCGGAAACACCCAGGACCTCTCGATTTTCCCGCAATCTTCGGTGAACTACCCCAAACTCATCTGACCTCGGATTTTGATTCTGAAACATGCGTTGGAAAGACAAAAATGTATACTATGCATTTATGTGCTTTGATAGAAGTTTTGGCAAGGAATAGATAGTGAAAAACAAGCTCCAAGTAGGTACGGGAATAGAAAACGCAAACGACAAAACCTACCTCGTGGGGCTTCGCCCGAAGCTTCGTGACGATCCGCCGGCACCACCGCACCTCGCCGGAGTCACCTCGCCAGAATGCCTCGCCGGAGATGGAGGAGGAGAGGGAGAGGAGGGGCTGCCAGGGGGAAGGGGAAGGAGAGGGGTGGGGTTTAAATAAATTAATTAAAGATTTAATTAATTTAAAACCCCCAAAAAGACCCGCATCCAAAACTCCCGACGGGGTCAAGGTTAAGCCTCCCCTAGGGTAAAAACCACCTCCCGAGAACAACTGCGGTCTCAGAATTTTAATCTGAGACCCCGTTCAAAAGTTATAAAATTTAACGTCTGAAGCCGCTAAATTACGAAAACACCCCTGGAGTCATTTTTCACAAACGGCCCGCGCCCGCGAAACTTATACCCTTCCTAGGGTAAACAGCACGCTCTGAACTCAACGGTGCCCTCATTTTTCCAATCCGATCCACCGTTTAAGAGATACCTGTGTTTCGCCATTAAACGAATAAATTAATTAATTAATTAATTCGTTTAACGTTCCAGAAGCGTGTGAGGGGTCCAAACGTCCCGCGCTGACAAGTTTTATGTCGTTCCTAGGGTAAACACACCATTCCGCACCCATTCGTACACTCGGATATCTGATCCGGAACTCTGTTTAGGAGTTATTCCATTTATTTGGTGTTTCCAGTGTGAACGCACTGAAAATTTAATTCCGGCCACTCCGGGGCTCGGAATCGCACGCCGTCTGAAGGCGCTGCTCCAGAATATCATCAAGAATATTCCAAAGTCTTTCACAGCAAAAACCGGGTTCTTACAAAAGTTCATCTTGTAGCTTCCCACAAATTCATTCTTCTTCTACTTCAGCTCAAGTAACTCCTTCTCCATTCTTGTTCTCATAGAACGAGGGAAATACTTACTGAAGAAGATCCCTATGAACTCTTCCCACTCCATATCTTCAACCTCCACTCTTTGCCTCATGTTTTTAATTAGTTCCCACCACTGATTAGCTTCTCCCTCTAAGTGATTGACAGCTAGGGTGACCATCTCTTGCTCTGAATAGCGGAGCACAGAAAAGGTCTTCTCTATAGAGCTGATCCACTGTTCAGTAATCAATGGGTCGGTCGATCCACTAATGTTTGGTGGTCATTGAAACATAAAGGACTCAACATAATGTTGTTCCCTTCGCGGTGATATTAGTCTCTCAGCTTGATTCAAGTTATTTCCCATAACTTGAGTCATTTCAATCATCATTTGCATTAATGTTTACATTCGTGCTTCCATTAGAGGGTTGTGAGCGCATGGTCCATTGCAGTCACCATTCGCACGGTTCCTTCTATTTCCTTCCATTTCTAAACTAATAAAACCTTAGTGAGAAAATTATTTCATTTACGAATATTTTAACAATAAAGTATTTTATGTCTTAAAAATTCTTTAGACAATTACATTTCTATATAAATCCTTCATAATGATTCATAAAAATCTTATGATTAACCAAATATATCCCCTGAGAGTGTCGTAGCCAAGAGTGAAGCAAGAACTATTTTTGTTTACAAGGATACCTCAGGTCAAGCCCAAAACTCCTTGTCGGAGTTTTCACTCTTAGGTACCTCTATGCCAGAACCGCCTCTACCTACTTGTATCCAGACAGGGATGTATTTTCTTGATAAACCACTTACTTAATACTCACCAAAATACCAGGAAGATTCTCCATATTTAAACTTTTATATAGGATTATTCCTGAAGTTTTCATAGCCTAATTTCTATAAATAACTAAACCTCCCTTTGATACCAATTATGGAATCCCGCCTTTTTATTACATAACTTTTCATTACATTTTACAAACATAGGATCTTTAAAGTCTAGTGTCTTGGAAATGAGGAACATAATACATGAAAACCACATAAAAAATTCTTCTAAACCACTAGCAAGGCTTCATCATAGGTTCATCCTATGTACAATTACTGCATCTCATATACTGTAGGCATACATCAAAGGAAAGTGTGAGCAAAAGGCTCAGTGAGGAAAACAAGTGAAACAGTTGACATGTGATCTTGACAAATATTAATAAGGATAGGATAAAAGTCATAAAGACATGAGAAATGGAAGAATAGGAATATCATTATAAAAAGAACATGAATCATAACTTGAATATGTGGCTACAAAATTTCATTTATAAATTCATGAACATATCACCAAGGTTTATCCCCGAGGTGTCATAAAAATTACCAAGGTTATTCACCAAGGTATCGTGAAACTTGTCATCTCTAGAAATTAATTCTTTACCCAATTCATTGGAACTATATCAGATCACACCCTTAATATGTATTTATTTTCATGTGATCCACATAGATCATAATCAACCATTTCATAAATAACCCAAAGAGAGTAAAAGAAATGGGTTTCACTTCAAAATCATGACGCTTTAAAAGTGCTTAAAAATAAGATCATTATGTCATTTATAAACCATGCAAAGGGAGTGAGGGTTACATGTATGTCAATTCAGGAATCAAATATATCATTTTTTGAATCTATGAACACCCATAGAAACGATATAGTTCTGGGTATTCACATAAATAAAACAATATAATTCCTCAGGAAAAAGGGAGAGAAATTTTGAGACGAAATCTCTACAACATAACGACTATATAACATGGTTTTAGAAAATAATATAAAGAGAGGAGACAAGGTTCACCCATTAATAAATGAATCATTTTACAGTATAGGTACAGAATAAAAAGAAATAAGATCATGGTGTGGAATATTTAAAGACACACCACATGAAAAGGGAACTTTCAAGGAAAGAGAAATCACGATTTTTTTACGAAAATTCGTCAGCCTAACGGCGTCACATAAAAATTCAGAAAATCAATTTATGAGAGAAAAAAGGGTCTCTAATCATTTGAAAATTAAATGGACATTATTAAAGATATATAAGAACAAGACCCCTCATAACAAAATGGAACTATAAGACATAACATAAAGGAAGTCATGACTTAAAAGAGGAGGGTGAAAGGTTCCCTTATCTTAAAGAGTAACTTCGAAATCTTGAAGGTAGGGACCTTGGGAGGCTTGAGGGAACCTTGGGAAAACTTCTTAGGAGTTAAGGAGACCAAAACTTCGTTTAGGAAGATTTTGGAATGAAATGAATAAGGGAAATGGCTTGGTATCTATAGGAAAAGTGAAGGAATAAATTATTAATTTCCAAGGGACTCCTCATCGGTGGTATTTTCCCATGGTATTGGACACTTGGGAAACATCATATCATATCTCATTATTCAAAAGTCTTCCAGAAATATTACATCATTATTACATCATTAATGATGTCATTAAACACCCGAAACTCAAAACATTATTTTCACTATTCACCGAAAATTCAACTATTTCAGAAAAATACAAAAAAATCACCCTAACCTACTATCAATGATTTGAATTCAAAAATGAACTTAATTTTATGAAAATGTTTATCTAAATATTTTTAATTTAATTTTTAAATAAAATCATTATTTATTCCAAAAATACAACTTTAAAACTATAACTCATTTTGTAACACCTTAGAAAAGTAATCAAGGTCCCATAAAATTATCGTATAACCATAATACAATAAAGTAATAATTTATGATTACATTTTATGAAAATATATTTCCATTTTAAATTATTAAATTAATTATTAAATTATAAATAAAATATTTATGACATACAAAAATACCAAAACTTATACTCTGATCATTTTTTCACTTTTAAGAAGTTTAAATTGTATTTATACATTCATGGGTGAAGTTTCTATTTTTTTGGCCAATTTACTATTCATACTGGTATGTTACTATTCATACTTTACTATTAATTACAAAATCTAGTTGATCTTATTAGACTCTAAATTTCTCACTGATCACAACTATAGAAGACCATTTTTTGAAAATCATTTCACATTATTAATTATTTAAAGAATACAAAAATACTTTGAAATAGACCATTTTTTCTAAATTCATCAATAATATACATCCTATATTTATTCGGATATTTGAAATTCACAAACTTTTCCAAAATAAGAAATAAAAATTTTATATATATATAATTATTACACAAAGTAGATATGGTCTTGTTAAATAGCCCCTTATAACACTAACATAGGACCTAAGTGTAAGGTGTGTTATGGTGATTGAATCTTGGGGTGGCTCAGACAACATTGCCCAAGTGGTGATTTCTATCAGCTTGAACTTCTCCCTTAGGCGATTCCATTCAAGCTTCATATGTTGAAGTTCGGCTTGGGCTTGGTCCAGAGTAAAGCCCAGTGATGCTACCTCCTTCCCAAGCTCCGACAGATAGGCTTCATATGGCTCGAGTCTATTGGATGAGTCCATTCAATCTTCTTTCTGTATTAATTAACCAAGATAATTGTATTTATAAAAACACAACATTAAGATTATAGTATCCAATGGTCATATTGACCAACGGTGATATAACAGTCGAAACCCAATGGTCTCATTTTAATTATACCCACTTCATTAATTAAAGGATATAGTTTTGTTGAGTATAAAATAAAATAACACACAAATTTAGGAAATAAATATTATTAAAAATTTTGGGTCGTTACAAACACCGGTTTTAAAAAATAACTTTCACTTATACTACCAAGGAAGGCACCTCAGAGACTAACCACTCACTCCTCAGCCGGACTTTTCGGGGGCATACTCCAAATACGAGAAACAAAAAATTTAATCAAAAATTAATCACAATACAAAATTCCATATTCCAATAACAAATCAATAACTCAACACAAAAAAACACATCAAGAAAACTTCCAACACATCCAAACAAAAATTTTCAAAAATTAAATCTCCAAATGAAAAAAGAAAACATCATACCACACCCACTATTCCAACCATTTAATCCCCCCTTTTTGAAAACCATTTTTAGAAATAAAACAACCTTAAGAGTTTAAGTACTCACCATTATTATTCCATGAAGCCTCACATATATACATCTCAAGCTAGCTCAAGCACCCATTAAAAATTCAGATAACCATCCACTTACAACATGTGTACATCCATACATGTGAGCATCCATAGGAATATCAAGTGTCAAATAGAAAAATAACTTTCCAAAACTCTCTATAAAACATGGCCAATCAATTTTCAAACTCATCCATTATCATTTCAAAATAGAACATTTCTAAATTCCCAATAAAATTCCATCACACTTTTCATAAAACCCTTCCAAAATCCTAAATCACTTTCCAAAATGACTTCCACTTTCAATATAACCCATTTAACTTTCAAAAATATTCAAAGTTTTCATTTTGGAAATCCCATTTTTTATAAACCAATCATCATTTTGTAAAACGAAAAATCAGTCTAAAATCTAAATAAAAAACACACCAAAACCATACCAAGCCAACCTTAAGAAAAAACAAAAGTAACCCACCACTCAATAGGTCAAAAGTCCCAAAATCTCAAAATAGAAACTACTAAAAACAACTTGGTCGCATGGTTTGGTAGTTTATGTGCCTACCAAGTGAGCACATATAAGGTTTTTAGAGTTAGTTTCATGGTCTGTGCATGGTTTTTTAGACCATGCATAGAAACCTAGAACCCCTTTGAATTCCTCAAAAAATCCACTCCAAACTTTTTATTTTCTCAAAACAATCCACCAAATATCTAATTCAACCACAAATACTCAAACCAATACCAAAAAAACCAAAAAAATCTAAGAGACAAGATTGGATTTTGTTGTAAGACCACCCAAGACCACCCGAGAAAATCATGCGTCCTTTCAAATAAGTGGTGATCAAGAAAATACTCATGACTGACCAATTTAATTCCAAAAATCATAGATATAAACTAATATAAATCCCAAAATAATGATGGATAACCTAGATTTGATACCTTTTTTCCATGAACCAACCTAGTTCAACCCTGAACCAATCACCTGACCCAACCTTTGATAAGTTCTGAGAGATGTTCTAGATCCTCCTAGGCTGAAAACTAGTGTAGGGAATCAGATAAAACTCAGTTGGGAATGATTTATCCCATAAATGACATAATAGTAAACATAAATATCATGAATAAAAATAACCACTACAAGAAGTAAAAAATAAAACTAAATGCCTAAACATACCTCTAAGTGACCCTGTGTCTTACCACTAACCATAAAACTACACTATCTCCATGATAAAATCATAGTTGGGTGGAATATAAAACTGAAAAATGATAAATAAAGTGGGTGTGAGCACCAAGATTCTCGGTAGGGATGCCAAAAATAAGAACTGAACCCGATTCCGTACCTTTAAAAAGAAAACCATGACATGCTAGTTTGAAATACATATATTTAAAATAAGTTTTTCATTTTTTTAAAACAAGTAACAATATAATAATTTCAAAAGAAAAATTTTACTATCCTTTTTTTAAAATAATTTCCAAATAATTAAACTTTTTCAATAAATCGTTTTACAATAAAGAACATATGGTGAATAAATATTTATGTGGAAAGTAGTGAAAATCAATTCATGAGTTCTACCATAACAAAGTGTCACGAACCAGCCCGAGTCGACCCTGAACCGGTCACCCAGGCCAGCCCCGACAAGTCCCGAGGGGCATTCCCGATCCTCCCAGGATGGCGATAAGCACCAAGGGCATCAATAGAGTACACAAGGGAACAATTTCTCCCATATATAAACAATCAAACAAATAGTGGAAAGAAATGGACTGCCCAAAATACATTTATATAAAAATTGAACTGAACATTATTTGTACAAGAAACTGAAAGTAAAACTAAACCAACAACTCAACTAACCAAACTTGATAACAAAATAACTCTATGTGACCCTTCTTGTCACTCTCCAACACAATGATCACATGTCACCTAAGGTGATTGAACTCAAGCTAAAACCTACACAAGGGCTAAAAACAGAAGAAGACTATAGACGTGAGTATTAAAACTCAGTAGGATAGTCCAATATTCTATTACCAATGCACATCCATTAAAATAAAAGAAACATCAATTTCAATTTTTAAATACAAATATAAAGTTATATTTTCTAAATGAGGCCCCATGCTACAAAAAAATTACCAGACAAAAACTTTCATGTTTTATAAACAAGAATTCTAGTAACAATTTTCAAAGAGGTGCAACTTCAAAATGAAAATAGTTTTCAAGAGGGGTTCTTTAAGGAATTTACACTTTTAAATAAATCACACAAACTACTTAATTCATCAAACAAACTCATTGTATGCTGAAGGTGAGTAAAAAATAGCCAATGAGAACAACTCACAGGAACACCCTTAGGCACTAGTCAGTTATGAGCCCTAGGTACCCTGTATCTCGGTGAAAGTAACCATAATAAATATATGTTCTTGTGAACATGAGCCACAAGTAGAGATAATACCCATAACCTAGTGATCCCACAACAACATCATCATCATTTTTTAGTTAGTATTTTCATCGTTAATCTTGCTACGTGAAACAGGGGCCAAACCCCACCGGATCACTAGCATACTAGTACACGTCCACCCACCTAGATACCCAGGGTTCCATTTAGTGCTCAATAAAGTTACACATATTATAAAATACAATTTTCAAATAAAAATTACATTAACAAACTATAAACACACAAAAATCCCGCAAACATGCTTTACATTTCTTTCACGAATCAATAAACCACTAAAAAGTTTTGTAAAACAATTTCAAGGGGTATAATGAGGCCTTGCACGTAAAATCCATTCAGAAATGCTCTATTAAGGACACAAACCCATAAATAACAAAGAAAAAAAGATTTGGAATCCTAAAAACCAATTAATAAATCAATTTCATGGACCATAAAATGGTCCCAAAAGATAGAACATGAAATACACATGGAAACCATTTTTACAAAAAAAATGTCAAACAGGCCTTTAAGCCTTTCTCAAAACTAACATTTGACCAAGGTATTCATTTAAATTTTTTTAAGAATGTGTATAAATACAATTTAAAGTATAAAAACACATCCATAAATCCCTTAAAACACTCAGGTTACATATTCAATACACAACCATTTTCATAAGGATGTGAAAGGGTCCATTTTCCAACAACTCGGGCCAAAACATGTTGTAAACCAAAACCTGTTTGTTTTTAAAACCAAATCCAAATTGGAAATCCATATAAAGAACCAAAAATACAATTTATCATTCTTCCAATTCATTTATAAATCCAAATAAATAATTTTAAAATCACACATAACATATAAAATCCAACCGGGCAATTTACCGAACACATGACATGCCCTTTTTAAACAAAATAATTTATTTTAAGAACTTGAAAAGGAATAAAAACACCAATTTCCTACCATATTTTATTCAAGATAATGTAAAATCTTAAAAATATCATACACCAGGTTCTCAAACTTGAAAAATAGTAACAAATGATAGTAGAACATTTAAACAAACACTTGGTGTTCACTTTTATGAAAAAACAACACTACCTTTCACAAAACAAGGATTAAACAACCATTTTTTACACCAAGAAAATTATTTAAAAGGCTGAAAAACAATAATAAACATATATATCAGATGTGAAAAATAATAAAATGATGAAACTTAAATGATAAAGTCATGTTCAAGGGATATCCTACCTCAAATCCTTGGCGTAATGGAAACACACACCCAATATCACTATCTGAGGGTTTGCAAACCCTAAACCTATTATGACCATCCCTAAACTGACAAAAACACCATAAAAATCATGTTATAACAGAACCCTGGTTCGATCATGACTATGGGAGATTATAAAACCAAAAAATAATGAAAGGAGGAAGAAGAGGGAGGATAAAGGGGAAGGAATCTCACCTTTTCCACTAGAAAACTCTTTGTATTACATTAGATATGCATCCTTAGAGAAACAAGAATGGGTTGGAACTTTTTATAGAGTCTCCTAAGGTCTGGAAGAACCAGGTAAAGAAGATATGTGGGAAAAATAGTACGAAATTAATTATTTATGTATGAAACAATTTACCTTCTCAATTCTGGACGATTTGAGGAAACCTGAGAACTTTCACCCTAATATTCGATTCAAATGAGATCCAAAGAGGTAAAATCGATTATGGGAGTGAGTATAGGTATTTTTTATTCGATTGGGAGGAGTAATAACCAAAAAATATTAAAAAATAAAAAATATATAAAAGAAACAAATTATTTTTTTAAAACTGGAAATGAGGCCATGGCCTAGCCCAATACCTAAATAAGTAACCAAAATTCACCATGATTATGAATTATTAAGGGGTAAAAAATGATATGGTGGTTTTAATATGTAAGTAGAGGAAAAGTATGAAGTTTAATTGGTGAAAAATTTTGAAAACCAAAAAGATTTATAAAAGAAATAAATTTGGTTTTTAAAACTAGAAATGGGCTCACTAATGGCCCAAATTATGAAGTAACCACCCTCTCTCCAAAAACTCCTAAACAAGAAATGGGGAACCAAAATTAGGGTGATTAGACATATATGTTAGTTAAAAACTAAAAATTAATCTCACCCAACATCCAAGAAAAGGATCAGGATTTTCAATGAACCAGATCAAAACCATGATATGAAAAGGAAAAAAAACCGGGTGTGACGCAGAGGGTAACTGAATACATGTTGACATGTGTTGAAGTAAGAGTTTCAAGGGGAAACATAACAATTTAAAGGATTTTATGAAAACATAACAAAATGATAAATATTAAAATACATGTAAAACATTTATCATGGGATATACCTAGACACTTCATGAATAAATCCTATATGTACCCAGTTCGGAATCCATCTTCCCACATATTGATGAAATTCATAGTCAATAACCAACCTAGATGCTCTCAAATAGCCTCACCAGTGGAACATATCACATGTCCTTTCCCTACCATGGGAATCTATTCCATATAATAAGGACTAAATAGAAACTATTTCTTTACTCACACTATGACACCTAGGATCCCAAGGATATAGAATATGCGGGAGGTGAAGAAGCAAGCATTAATACAACATCTCAATCATGAAAATCTACCATACATGCTAAGGCCCACCTCCTGAAACCATCCATTAAAATTATCCCTATAATGGATAGTATCCATGGAGGTGACCTATTTTCAATAAATCATTAAAAGGTACCAACATGGCCTCATAATTTGAATATAATCTTTTACCATTTGAAAACCATTTTGAAGCTCTTTGGAAAATCAAACATGTAATTAAACTTTTATAGAAAACTGACCAAAAGTCTAAAACATCTTTTTACATTTCCAAATCACCCAGTATAAATCATTTGGAAAACCGAACAAGCACTCAAGACACATGGAGTTTCAAAACCATCATGTAAACATGTTTAATAAGAAAAACCTATAGTACAATATGAGAAGAGTTTTGAGAACCATGAAATAAACCAATTGAATTCAACATAATATTTTTATATAATTTACTATATTTATAATATATTTAAACACCCAATTAAACACACATGAAATTATAGTTTTCAATTTAAATTATTGAACATAGGGTGACCTACCTCAAAAGGTAGACAACCAAGCTGAAGCACCTCAGCATTTGACACCATCATCGGAGACCACTTTAATCTTCCCATTTCCTCTTTCACACATATTCACATTCACACATATATATAAGAACACCTAGCCCCTATTTACATATTTTCATGGCCAAATATGTACAAGGGGTCCTTACATATATGCTTATACTTGAATATACCCATTTACACTTACACATGTATATATTTTTTACATATATACATAACCACAACTAGCCCCAATATATATATTTATACATCAAAAATTGAATATATATCAAGGGGGAACTTACATATATATGTGCATACCTATTCATATGCATGTAAGTCACCTTCAACACTGGAAACTCGAACCTTCTTCAAGGATAACCAAGACACACTAAAAAATACTAGGAACCCAAAATCACCAAAAGAACCCAAAAATATTGGAACAAACAAGTAGGGAAAAAAATAACCTCAAATAGTGACAGGTGAACCAAAATGATCCAATATGATTCATCTTCAGTGGTGAATGCCAAAACACATTCAAAGAAAACCTGATAAACTCGTCACAATACCTAAAATGGAAGAAAGAACCAAAAATTGGGTTAACCCTTGACCACAGGTTTGTCTGAGCTAGGTAGGGAAATGGGGAAGAGAAAACATCACTAAAGTGGAAAAGGAGGGAATAGGTGGTCATACATTGAGACTTTGACCAAAAATACCAAAGAAATATGAAGAAACATTATTAGAAGAGAGGGAGTCGGGAGGGGGCAATGCACACAGTTGAAGATGAGAGGGGGAGGCGTCATGAGAGAAGGAGAGTGGAGGGGGTATTCAGCCAAAAATGGGGGTACCCATTTTAATTTAGGTTTATTTTTACTATTATTATTATTATTATTTCTAAAAAATAACCCCCATGGGAATGATGATTTTGGCACACATTTTAAAAAATTATGCGCCAACCATGGGCCCCTTACTGGGCATACTAGGAACATTCATGGGTTGGTCACGTGATTTAATAAATCAATCAGTAACCATGAAAAAACTATTTTTTTCAGAATGATAGATTCACCCACACAGCTTCTTCATGGTTTGGACAACCATGCACTCCAACCATGTGATAAGAAAAAATGCCCAAAAAATAAAAAATTTCAAATTAAAACCCAAACTTCCAAAAAAAGTATAATAAAATAAATTTTAATGGGTTAGGGTGTGAAAAAACCCTATTTCATGAAAATTTTTATTCAATAAAAATATATTTATGGATGGAAAATTAAGTACCCATAAAGAAAATTTGGTTGTAATTAGTTTCAGTAAACATTAAGGCATGAACTATAACATAACCTTCTCCCGGTTTTTGATAATGAAATCCATCAAAATATCACATGCAATAGTATCCTTCCATGATCATGATATTTGGTAAATATATTTCAAAACTAATTTTATAAATGGGATGTTGGGTTAAGAAATCTATATGATTCAACCCAAATGGTTTACCATGTTAAGGAGTTCCAAAAAAGTATACAAGCCATAGATATTTCTTTATAGATTAGAATAGGCATCATGATCATGGAAGGTTCATTTTTATGTGGACCAAATAGATTTTTTTTGTTAAGAATTAAAGTTGTAACACCCCGAGATTTTATGAAAAATGTTCTTTTAAATTTCATTAATGTCTTGTGTTGTAAGCTACACCAAAAGGAGCTTGCACAAAACGCATCCTTAATTTGCCTTGCATTATACGCAATCGCGACCTTCCTCGATAGCGTGTGTAGTACGCAATTTCGAGTTTCACTAAACAACGATATGCTATTAACATATTATTAAAACTAGCCGATATGAATAGTAATAACCACTTTTTGAAATTTTGTAAATTTTATTTTTCAAAATGGACTTCATTTCTGGATTTAGAATATCAAAATTAGCTTAGGGTGAAAATCTGTTACTTTTCGGATAACTTTCATTTTCTGATGAATAGTGAAAATTACTAAATTTTAATTAAAAACAACCTTTTTAATCGAAATAATTAATAGTGATAAATTATTAATTTGAGTGGTTTTAAAGTATATTTAGAATATATTTTTACAATTTAATACAATGTTGGTCATTGGATGTAATTTCACATTTAAACAAGACATAAACAAGTGTCAATCTTTTGATAGTTATTATCTCTTAAGAACACGCTATTTGTTTTGACGACGCGAATTAATTTTTAAATTAATTAATGCAACTGATATATTTTGAATTTGGTAAAATAGACATCATTTTTGAGTTCATAATATCAAATATAGCTTAGGCCTAATTTTTTTTATTTTTCTGTAAACTTTCATTTTTTGATGAATAGTGAAACCACTAAGTGGTAGTTAAAAAAAATTGAATTTTTCATAAAACTTAATTTTACCGCTTCTGTAAGTGGAATTTCAAAAATCTGAGAGACACAGTTGATGTCAGTAAGAAAAATGTGGTTCAATGAGATGAAAATAATTTTTGGTGAATAGTAACTTTTTACTTTTTTTACCACGGTTAAAAGTAAATAGGGTAATTAAGGGTAAAAATGATATTATTATTACCCTAACACATGTCCTAATTCTATTAGATAAGTGTAATTCGACCAAAAACAACCTTAGGAATAAAATATGACCATTTAGGCCCACTTGGATTATATTAGGACATTTATTGTTAATTTATTTAAAGAAGGGTTAAAATAGTTAAAATCAATGTTTAATAAGTAAATAATTTTTAATATAGGGTTATACATAATATAAATTCGATTATAAATATTCATTAGAAATATAAAAATATTTCCTGCATAATTATATTTTATTTTTAATTTTTAGACTTTAAATAAGTTAATTTATTTATGACACAAAGATGATGTAGTAATTATCTTATTAATGAAATATTGACATAATTGATGTTATAAATACCCAAATAAATGTAATTTGAGACTTTTTATGAATTACACTAATTTTCTAGGTTAATATGACATGTTATTATTGATTTAATTAACTTTTTTCGAACTAATCATTCTGTTATGAGTTTCACAAAAATCAATTACTAAATAGTGTCAAAATTGACATAAAATAGTTTTTAAAACAAATATTATATTATTAATTGTTATTTTATTCCTAAAAATCTAAGGTTCTGCCAAATGACTTAGATAAGGTTATTTATATTAATAATAAACAACTTGGGGTTCGTTTGTCTTCTTATAGTAAGTCTATTAACCTTATACTGTAAGAACACAAAAAGACACGGTAAAAGTAAAATTATCTAACTTAAAGTTAAATATAAATGATAAGGTTAAAATAGGAACCTAAACTTGTCTAAATTATATTGGATGAGAGTATTTCGAACCATCCCCACCTTAGCTTCTAAATAAATAAGTTTTGATCTATTTAAAACCGAATTTGGATTTATAATAAAATAATATTTTAAGTTTTTCCAAAAGAGCTTTTCTCCTCCCTTATAAAAGGGCACCTCCTCCCTCTCTTCCTCACACCACTTTGAGCCTTCAAGCTCGGCCAACCCCTGCCAAATTCTCCTCTCCACTTCCCTAGAAACATCCTAGAGGTTCTGTTCTTCCTCAAAGACCAATTTTAGTGCCCTAAAAGGAGATCTCAAAGAGGCGCTTCAAAGAAGAGGAGGTTCGGACACTTACGAAGCAAATCGGACCTAAGGTAAGGAGAATATCACAATCTCATTTTTATCCAAGATTGTTTATACTTTGGTATTTAATGGGGTGTATTTTATCATCCACATCCATTTTTCCTCAATATGTAATATTATTTCCATCCACCTACAATTGTTTAAATCCAATTTTACCCTTTGGTGAGTTTTTAGTAAAAGATATGAAAGGAATCATTTGTCGTTTTTCGTACGAGGTAATTTTTGACTTTTCTGACAAAATTACGAGAAGAATGTTTTTTTAACGTATACGGAATGAATGGATTTTTAAAACTTTATTTCCAAGAATCTTCCTTTACAAGTTTTCAAGCTTATTTTTAATCAACTTCTTTTAGATTAAAATTGTATGACATATTAAGAAAGGAAAAATGTTTTTGAAGTAGAAAGGATATTTTCCTCAAGAATGGAGTTCAAGTGTTTTATCAAAATTATTTTCCATCTAAGATAATATAGGGTTTTGTTTAAATCCCTATTATTACATTGATATGATTATGTTGTGATGGATATATTTTTATGAATTCCTTTATCTTATATGAATTGTTTTATGATGTCATGATGTTTAAGATTCCCATTTTTATTACATGGGTTATGAAATGATGTATGATTTATGATTTTGTGGCACACATAATAATGGTATCATTATGAGATGGGTGAGACCTATATCTCCCTCCAATGCATTGGGTAAATATTTTATATCTCATGAGATAGACATGGCTGGAACGGCAGGTTAAACTGGTTCAGTGAAACAGGACTGAAACGAGGAGTGAACTCGGTTCAGAAATGGACTTTGTCCACTAAGATAGTCTTGGAAATGAGTCTTCACTAATAATAAATGATTCTCTATTATTATGTGTGTATTCCACAAAGTTTCATGTTTTAATTTATGATTATTGGGATTACATTTCACTACTATGATTTATCCCATGTTATGATATTATGATCTCTTTTGCAGGTTAAGAATTCCAAAATGTTATGTTCTTATGAATATGATGTGATTGATATTTCTTTTGTTTACCCTTACTGAGCATTTGAGCTCACTATTTTATGTTTTCTTTTCCCCAGGATATAAAGAAATGTTTTAGGTAAAAAAAAGGAAGATCTTTATGGGAGATGTTGAAGATCTTTCACCATGATTAGAATATTATATTTTGAGTTTCCAAAGACACTAAACTATTATGGTCCTTGTGTGTGTGTTTTTGTTATGTACTAAGTATTCCGCAAAAGTAATGTAATGTCCATGTACGTTAAGCTTCGGTTCTCTACATTTGGTATCATAGGAAATGTTAAGTCAACCTTTGGAAACTAGGATGCGAAAACGTTAGTGAGATCCCTAGAGATATTTCTAAGGTATTTCTAGGTATGTCTCTAAGGTTAAGTTTAAGTATAGGTTATAGTACTAGAATTACGGTAACCCAAGATGTTAGATATTGAAGTTACTCCCCCGTTATTATATTGTTTTTCCTAGCGTGATTTTTGCCTCTCACACTATTCTTTTTGGGTTTTAGACGATGGCTGGAACCCGAAGGAACCGTGTTGATCAATGTAATGGACAATGCAATGATTGTCCTCCTGAACAAACAAATGTTATGGGAGATGGAATGAAAAATATTATTACTATACTTACACAAGCTATGAATCATTCTGGACTTCCAAATGAGCAGATAAGGGAACAATATTCTATTGAGTCCTTCATGAGGCAATGTCCACCTTCTTTCAGTGGGTCTTCTGATCCACTTGTTGCTGAACAACGGATAATTACCACTGAAAAGATATTTTCAGTTCTTCAATGTTCTGAAAATAATAAAGTCATCTTAGCAGTATATCATTTGGAAGGTGAAGCTGATCAATGGTGGAATCTTATCAAGAATATGAGTCCAAGAGATGAAATTGATTCCATGGAATGGGATGAGTTCAAGATCTTATTTTTCAATAAGTACTTCCCTCGTATTCTTCAAACAAAGATGGAGAAGGAGTTTCTTGAACTAAATCAAAAGGATGATGAATCTATTGGTATATACGAAGCGAATTTTACAAGGCTTGCAAGGTATGCATCTGGATTTATCATCCAACCTGAAAGTAAAGTTGATCGATTCTTCAGTGGCTTAAAGCAAAATCTTCGAAGGGCATTAGCTATAAGAGACTTCAGTAGCTATGAATAAATTGTGTGTTGTGCTATCAAGGTAGCAATGGAAGTTGGTGTTACTTATCCATCTCATAGTTTTGACAAGAAACAAAAGATGGAGTTCAAGGAGAAATCTCAAAATAATGGTGAAAAGAAGGTGAATGTTTCCTTATGCTCAAAGTGTGGAAAGAAGCATGGTGGAGATTGTCTTAAAGGGACTAGAAAATGTTTTAACTGTGGAAAAGAAGGTCATCGAGAAGCTGAGTGTCGAAGTAATGGAAAAAGGGTTTCTAATGATGTGAATAAAGAAAAGACAGCAGAGAACGCACCACCAACACTTCAATGCTTCAAGTGCAAGGAAATGGGGCATTATGCTAATAAATGCCCTAATACAAGGGTTAGTGATGATCGACAGGAGCAACCACTTAAGGCAAAGGACAAATGGAAGTCACATGCGATCACTATTGGTGATGTTGAATATAACAACAATGTGGTGGAATGATTAAGTGCTTATGTAATGGGATTCCAAAATAATGTTGTATATAGTATCGTGGAATATTGGAACATTTATGTATTGGTCTATTGTGGTTTTCAATGGTACCGGTAACCATAGAATGTGATTGAGATATTTTTGGAAAAAAAGATGATATGCGCATAATGAAAGGAAAACGAGAAAATGAAATGTTTGACCGTATTCATGAGCTCATGACTGATATAAGGAGAAGGTTATATCATGGTTTGAGTATATAGAATTTTTGGATTTTGGTTTGTGGAAAGTGTTAACTTTTAACTGCATTCATGTTTTCATTAAGGTTCAATGGGTATTCATTCTTCAAGAGAATACATGATTAAGGTATTCACATGTTTGTAATTTGACCAACAAGATATATCTTATGATATATTGGGGATAAATGATGGCATTCACGTGATTGTTATGTGACATTGCAAGTAATAATTTTCTTTATACTATGATCTTGGACCGAAGTATTTTAGATAAGCCTAAAGATTGGAATGGATTATGTTGGACATAAGTTAGGACAGAACTTTTTTCGATATTGTTGATGGGATGTTATAGTAATATATATTTAGAAAAAGGAAAACCTGCAGGACGGCCGACAACCCATCGCATCGGACAAGGCTGTGGGAATCGAACCCACAACCGAAGTGTGATTGACCTTTATCGCCTACCACTGGCCTACAGGAAGTCCCTGTTTAGTAGAAACTAGTTTTATTATATTAAGCAGTATGATATATGAAGTATAAGTCCATTTTAGGAACCATATATGATTAATCTCACTATAGATGGACTTATGTATTTTTTGATAACTTTTCTAACCTTTTGTTTGAGACAGATGGAATGACCCATCATTCTATCACATGATCTGCTAACACGTCTCAAATGAAAAATTCAACTTCATTTCATTAAGGGATTAAGTGGAAATTGTTCAATTCACGAACAATAGTGAGATTGTACCAAAATCATGTAAGTATTTCTTTTAATTCATCAACTTTAGGGAAATGATCTTGAAAACCAAAAAATGTTGTGATGAATCAGATGGTACCTTAGATCATCACAAATAAATGGCTTTGTGATTGTTGGATTTTTTATAGCCATGTTCTCTACCACTCTCCATCAGAACATGATGGTTAGATTTCTCTTCCATATCCATATTTTCATCTATGTGGAAACCCCGTGATTAGTTTATTTGGGTAACCATTACGTTTCATACTTTTGTTTTTAATGATTGGTTTTGGTATTCCTTTCTATGATGTGGGTTTCTATTAAAGAAACTTTCGAGGAGTAAACCATTTATAACCCCGACGAATTTCGAGGGCGAAATTCATTTTAAGGGGGGTAGAATGTAACACCCCGAGATTTTATGAAAAATATTCTTTTAAATTTCATTAATTTCTTGTGTTGTATGCTACACCAAAAGGAGTTTTCACAAAACGCATCCTTGAATTGACTTGCATTACACGTAATCGCGACCTTCCTCGATAGCGTGTGTAGTACGCAATACCGAGTTTCACTAAACAACGATATGCTATTAAAATATTATTAAAACTAGCCGTTATGAATAGTAATAACCACTTTTTGAAATTTTTTAAATTTTTTTTTTCAAAATGGACTTCATATCTGGATTCGGAATATCGAAATTAGCTTAGGGTGAAATTTTGGTACTTTTTGGATAACTTTCATTTTCTGATGAATAGTGAAAAGTACTAAATTTTAATTAAAAAAAACATTTTTAATCAAAATAATTAATAGTGATAAATTATTAATTTGAGTGGTTTTAAAGTATATTTAGAATATATTTTTACAATTTAATACAATGTTGGTCATTGGATGTAATTTCACATTTAAACAAGACATAAACAAGTGTCAATCTTTTGATAGTTATTATCTCTTAAGAACACGCTATTTGTTTTGATGACAGGAATTAATTTTTAAATTAATTAATGCAAATGATATGTTTTTAATTTGGTAAAATAGACTTCATTTTTGAGTTCATAATATCAAATATATCTTAGGCCTAATTTTTGGTATTTTTCTGGAAACTTTCATTTTTTGATGAATAGTGAAACCACTAAGTGGTAGTTAAAAAAAATTGAATTTTTCATAAAACTTAATTTTACCGCTTCTGTGAGTGGAATTTCCAAAATCCGAGAGACACGGTTGATGTCAGTAAGAAAAATGTGGTTTAATGAGATGAAAATAATTTTTGGTGAATAGTAACTTTTTACTTTTTTTTACCACGGTTAAAAGTAAATAGGGTAATTAAGGGTAAAAATGATATTGTTATTACCCTAACACATGTACTAATTCTATTTGATAAGTGTAATTCGACCAAAAACAACCTTAGGAATAAAATATGACCATTTAGGACCACTTGGATTAGATTAAGACATTTATTATTAATTTATTTATAGAAGGGTTAAAATAGTTAAAATCAATGTTTAATAAGTAAATAATTTTTAATATAGGGTTATACATAAGATAAATTCAACTATAAATATTCATTAGAAATCTAAAAATATTTCCTACATAATGATATTTTATTTGTAATTTTTAGACTTTAAATAAGTTAATTTATTTATGACACAATGATGATGGAGTAATTATCTTATTAATGAAATATTGACATAATTGATGTTATAAATACCCAAATAAATGTAATTTGAGACTTTTTATGAATTACACTAATTTTATAGGTTAATATGACATTTTAGTATTGATTTAATTAACTTTTTTCGAACTAATAATTCTTTTATGAGTTTCACAAAAATCAATTACTAAATAGTGTCAAAATTGACATAAAATAGTTTTTAAAAAAAATAATATATTATTAATTGTTATTTTATTCCTAAAAATCTAAGGTTCGGCCAAATGACTTAGATAAGGTTATATATATTAATAATAAACAACTTGGGGTTCGTTTGGCTTCTTATAGTAAGTTTATTAACCTTATAGTGTAAGAACACAAAAAGACACGGTAAAAGTAAAATTATCTAACTTAAAGTTAAATATAAATGATAAGGTTAAAATAGGAACCTAAACTTGTATAAATTATATTGGATGAGAGTATTTCGACCCATCCCCACCTTAGCTTCGAAATAAATCAATTTGGAGCTATTTAAAACCTAATTTGGCTTTATAATTAAATAATATTTTTAGTTTTTCCAAAAGAGCCCCTCTCCTCCCTTATAAAAGGGAACCTCCTCCCTCTCTTCCTCACACCACTTTGAGCCTTCAAGCTCGGACAACCCCTTCCAAATTCTCTTCTCCACTTCCCTAGAAACATCCTAGAGTTTCTGGTCTTCCTCAAAGACCAATTTTAGTGCCCTAAAAGGAGATCTCAAAGAGGCGCTTCAAAGAAGAGGAGGTTCGAACACTTACGAAGCAAATCTGACCTAAGGTAAGAAGAATATCACAATCTCATTTTTATCTGAGATTGTTTATACTTTGGTATTTACTGGGGTGTATTTTATCATCCACATCCATGTTTCCTCAATATGTAATATTATTTCCATCCACCTACAATTGTTTAAATCCAATTTTACCCTTTGGTGAGTTTTTAGTAAAAGATATGAAAGGAATCATTTGTCGTTTTTCGTACGAGGTGCTTTTTGACTTTTCCGAAAAAAGTACGAGAAGAATGTTTTTTAACTTATATGGCATGAATGGATTTTTAAAACATTATTTCCAAGAATCTTCCTTTACAAGTTTTCAAGCTTATTTTTAATCAACTTCTTTTAGATTAAAATTGTATGACATATTAAGAAAGGAAAAATGTTTCTGAAGTATAAAGGATATTTTCCTCAAGAATGGAGTTCAAGTGTTTTATCAAAATTATTTTCCATCTAAGATAATATAGGGTTCTGTTTATATCCCTATTATTACATTGATATGATTATGTTGTGATGGATATATTTTTATGAATTCCTTTATCTTATATGAATTGTTTTATGATGTCATGATGTTTTAGATTCCCATTTTTATTACATGGGTTATGAAATGATGTATGATTTATGATTTTGTGGCACACATAAGAATGGTATGATTATGAGATGGATGGGACCTATATCTCCCTCCAATGCATTGGGTAAAGATTTTATATCTCATGAGATAGACATGGATGGAATGGCAGGTTAAACCGGTTCAGTGAAATAAGACTGAAATGAGGAGTGAACTCGGTTCAGAAATGGACTTTGTCCACTAAGATAGTCTTGGAAATGAGTTTTGACTAATAATAAATGATTCTCTATGATTATGTGTGTATTCCACAAAGTTTCATGTTTTAAGTTATTATTGTTGGGATTACATTTTACTACTATGATTTATCCCATGTTATGATATTATGATCTCTTTTGCAGGTTAAGAATTCCAAAATGTTATGTTCTTATGAATATGATGTGATTGATATTTATTTTGTTTACCCTTACTGAGAATTTGAGCTCACTCTTTTTTGTTTTCTTTTCCCCAGGATATAAAGAAAGGTTTTAGGTAAAAAAGGGAAGATCTTTATGGGAAATGTTGAAGATCTTTCACCATGATTAGAAGATTATATTCTGAGTTTCCAAAGACACTAAACTATTACGGTCCTTGTGTGTGTGTTTTTGTTATGTACTAAGTATTCCGTAAAAGTAATGTAATTTCCATGTACGTTAAGCTTTGGGTCTCTAAAAAAGTGATCCATGTTTCTATTATATGGTTAGTGGTATTTTCATAGTTTTCCAAGTATTATATGTCGATGATATATTGTTTATGGGAAATGAATTTCAAGTTTTATATTTGTGAATACTTGTTTAAATGGATGCTTCTGTATGAAATACTTGGTAAAGCGACCTACATTCTAGGTATCAAGATCTATCAAGATATATCTTAGAGGTTACTTGGGCCAATTAAAAGTAAGTATATTGACAGGGTTCTCAAATGTTATAATATAGAAAAATCCAATAGTGGATTTTTCCAATGTCACATGGTATCAATCACTCTAAGATATAATGACCATGATCATATGAGGATATTGAAATTATGGGTATAATCCCTTATGATTCATTAATGGGATCTATCATGTATTCCATGTTGTGTAATAAGTTTGATTTTTCCTTTGATTTAAGCATGGGTGGTATATATCAAGCTAATCCTGGAAAGCTACATTGTGTATTAATAAATACTATCTAGAAATACTTGATACATAAAAAGGATATATTTCTAGTTTATAGAAGATATAAGGAGCTACTAGTGAGGGGACACACTGATGTAAGATTCAATGCAGATCAAGATTGTCTGAAATTGTATTCAATATATGTATTTTACCTAAATGGTGGTGAAATGAGCTATATAAGCTAGACTATTTTTGTGGTTATCCATTTTATAGAATAATATGAGTATATAGAGACTTTTGATATACCTAAAGAAGTAGTCTGGATACACAAATTTATCTAAGATATTGATTTTTTACCTAGAAATGAAGACACTATTATGGTTTTTTGTGATAATACTACATCATTGGTACTTTCTAAGGAGCCTAGGTCACACCAAAGGAAAGGGAATATACTTCACAAGTTTCATATCTTTATGCGATTTAATCAGAGAGTGGAATTCAAAGTTAGTGTAGTTACCACAAAGGTTATTGTGGTAGTCCCCATGACTAAATATTTGTCTCAATAGAATCGTGATTCTCATGTAAGAGATAGTGGGTTGAGAGTTGAAAGCATTTTGATCTAGTGTAAGTGGCACTGTTGTGATTGGGTTACCTAAACCTAACTCCTGTATATTCTTTTATTACCATTACATGTATACATTTTTATATATACATGTGTTTTAGTTACCATTATAGTGTTGAAACTTCATCATCCACTATTTATATGTAAATTTCCTTTGATTATTTATTGTATTAAAAGGTTGTATCTGTTTGAAGCTATAATGAAAACCTTGAGATACAATGATTGTAATCTTGTCCAGAATGGACCGAAGGCCTTCATTTTTATTGATTTTTGATAACCCCTCTTTCAAGGGATGGGGGGCCCTTACAAGGATCGTAGGCTTAGTTATTATATGGCCCATAGGCTTAAGAGACATTACATTACCCGAAGGTCTTAGAGAATTCAACCAGACTATAACCCGTGATTGTAATCTTAAATATATGTATTGTGGTCTAGATACATCATACTGATAAGACACATATGATGTGTACTTGTTGGGTGTTAGGAGATTATAAGGATTGATACTTCTCATATAGTTCACACTTCAAAATATTGAGTAGATAAGATTATGAGTACTAACCTACCAATATAAACACCACATATTTTAAGTGTCATTGTTGTTCTAATCTATAAGTGTATTGGTCTATTGACTTTAGATCATTATAAACGTCTTCCATTTGATAAAATACTAATGTGGCCTTAAAATTAATGATTTTTTCCAAATCTTTTATTTATTTTTTAATTATTTAATTAATTAATTTTTCACTCTTTACTGATAACTTCACATTTTTATTTTTATAATTAAATTTATTATTTAATAATTTTTATCAATAATTTTATATCTTAAGCCTTTTAAATTATTAATTTTTACCTTTCTTTGTTTTCTGGTTCTTTAATTTCTCTTTATAATTTTATCTTCTGATTGTATTTATAATTTTAGGTTGATATTTAACATTCAATCAATTTATTTTTATATAATTAACTTAATATTTAATTTAATATTTAATCTTTTAATTGTGTTTTCTAGAAATTAATTAACTTTAATAATTAATCTGCATTTATTAATTAATTTATATCCTTTTAAATTTAATATTATTATTTAATTTTTAATTCTTATTTTAATTACTATGTTCAATAACATTAAACGGTTTATAATTCAATTTAAGCTTTTAATTTTCTAGTTTGAATTTATTAATTAGATAATCATTTAATTATTAGTTTACGTTTCATTAATTAGATTAATATTATATTATTATTTGTATTTATTATTAATTGTTAAGTAATTTTTATTTTATTTTTTAGTTTACAGCAGACAGTTTAATTCACCAATGTAGTATCTCACTGGTGTTTCCACCTACCGACACAACAATATCCACCATCTACCGACACCCAATCACATTTCGACACAATCACCTACCAACACTGCTCCCTGCTACCGATGCATTCTGAGATATTGACACCATTGGACAATATCCAACCATGACACCTACTCACTGATGCACATCTCACTGAATCATAAACTCATTGATACTGCCCTACTGTCTCACTGTCAATACACCTTCCCAACCTACAGAAAGCATCATCTCATGACTCACCAACACTACTACTGATACCTCCTCAACTCACTGTCACCATTGCAATCCAATCACCGAAAAACCATTCACAACCCGTCGTTAGGAGTTCTTGTTACCAGGGATTGAACCAGAATCGAAACACTTTTTCCTAATCTACTCATTTAGACTCAAAAAAAAACAATTTAGATCTGATACTAAAAGGAGTTGTCGCTCTGCTATTTTTTGCTGCCACATATGAGGTTCTGCCACCACGAGATCTCACTGGTAAGGAGGATTCGGCGTTGCTACGAACTAAACCCTTAGCCACCCGGGCAACCGAACTCACCACTATGGAGAATCATCCGAACACGACCCATCCCGCTGAGAAGCCGACTCCATCCATCATTATAGGAGAAGGATCTCCACATCTAGACTTGCCTCATCGCATCATCGTTTGGTGAAAGAGGTGACCCGGAGTGGTTTCTCCAAGAAGGAATTAGACCCCCCCTGGTGTGTGGTGGATAAGAAGGGGGTGTGAAAGAATAAAAATATATATAAAATAATAATTATAATATATAATAATTATAATAAATAAATAAATAATAATAATAAAACAAAATATAAAACAAATCAATTAAATACAATATATAAAACAAAAATATTAAAAATAATAATTTATAAATAAAATAATTATTAAAATAAATTATTTAATAATTATTTAATAATTATATTAATTTAATAAACTTTTTAATTATATTAATTAAAATAAATATTAATGATAGCATTAAATAGAATAAATAATTAACTTAATAATATAATAACTTTTATTCATAAAATATTTTATTAAAATATTAATTTTCATAATGATAATTAAATAATTATAATAATTATGTAATTTTTTAAATAAATAAATATTAAATTAATTAAATTAATTAATAATAATTATTAATAAAATATTAATTAATAATTTAATAATTTCTTTAATCGAAGTAACTTTTCAATTGTTTTAACTGTTAAATATTTTGATTAAAATAATTTATTTTTTGTCATGTAGATACTTACCCAACCCAACTTTGCATCTGGGTTCAACTTAGAGAGATAATTGTTGAGTCTATTAAATTTGTTACAGGAGAAAAGTTAAAGTGATGAGTGTTTCATGAAAAAACGCACGTGTGCGGTGATGCATTGAAGGATGACTTAAGTTGGTGATAATTTGGGGTGACCTACAGCAGGTGACAAAGTGTATTTAAAATAGAACATCAGCAATAAGTGGGGGGATTCCATTCATTCCAATGCTATTACACTTCAATCATCAGGAGACAAGCAACAGACTTGTACATGAGAGGCAGTAAGAGTATAGGCACCAAGATGAGTAATGTAGCACGCATGATCACTTATCTTTAGGGAGATTATTTCTTCATGTTTTTATATTTTCATTATCATGTGATTGAATACTGTTATAAATTTCATTTTCAATCAATATTGGCTAACTTTTTTCGTTCAGGAAATTTAATTTCTGTTGGTTATCTATTTATTCTTCTTTAATTAATTCTTTCAATAAATATTAAAAATAAACTAGCGAAGTTGATTCAGAATCTTAAAGATTCAAATGTTTTTTACTCATCATTTTCATTAATTCGCAACTCCCTAATATTTCAGTGATATAGACCATGGAAACAATTCCCAAAATTATACTTATCAAATCATCAGAAACTATCAGTGAGACTATTTCTGTTGACTTTTCTTCAAAATCTTTTGTTGTAAGAATGTACTTGAAGTAGTGAATTTCAAGGTTTCATTCTACTAAAGTTTCAATATTCTAGATAATAAGGTTAAACCATTCATTTACCGAGGTTTCAAATTCATTTATCATTTAATTGAAGACGGTATTCAACAGACCAGTTGTGTTATTTTTCCTGAGCATTTTTCTAGAATGTTTTTCCTCTATCTCTACCTTTTTTGTTCACGTATCAATTTCCCTTTATCAATTAAGTTCAATTTTGTTCACAATTAGTCTTTTCATACTATCTTTACATCAAAATACAAAAAAAGTAAATAATTTTAAAAAATATATTTCCACCCACTGTTGACAATACTAGGCTTGATTTAAAAAATATATATAATAAATAAACCCTTAGAACACTCACCTACCTTCCATGGGGTTTGACCCTTCACTACTATACTATTGTAGGTTGTAAATTTAATTTTGAATTTCTTTATGACCATCGGTTCATATAATAATTTGGAACTATTTCTGGGGAAGGCATGCTCTTAGTGTTCTAGGGTTAGAAAATTAATATATATATATATAACACAAAAAAATAAAAAAAAACTACTTTAAAAAAATTGATTCATGTTATTAAAGTCAATTTTTTTTCATGAATGTGTGTTTAATATGATTTTGTTGATAAAATAGAATATTATGAAGGCTCAAATTATCACTCGGGACCTTATTGTGTTTTTTGTGTCTATAATTGGCACACTGTCTGGTAGTGTGTCTATAACCAACCACACTAGATTGTTTACATTGATGAACATGAACAGAATTTTGAGAATAGACCAACCTTTCTAGAAAAACATGAGCAAATTTTATCTAATATATATGCTAAGATGGATTCTAGGAACTCCTAGTTAAACCAAAACCATGAACTTAAAATTAAAAATTCTCAAGAACAGGATCAAAAACTGAAAAAGTTGGAAAGAATGCTCATAGAGTTAAAAATTAAGTTTAAGGAATAAAAAAAATGGAAATAAATGAATAAGAAACATTGGTAGGATAATACTAGATATAATGTGATGAAGAAAGTGATTATTCAAGAAGTGATCATGAATTTTTGAATCAAAGTGTTTCTAAAACAAAACAAAAAACTTTTTATTTTGAAGAATCTGATTTTGAAGAACAAAATATGGAAATAACCCACTCACTGAATTAATAAAACAACATTTAAGATTCCATTAAGAACTTAAATGAAGTTTAGTTGGATAATTTTGAGAAATAATTAAAAAATATTGAAGAAGAATGTCTTATTCTATTCATGAACCCATATTTTGAAAAAAAATCTATATTTTTTAATCATTAAAAATATACTCTCTCAGGTTGAGGAAAACTTAGAGAATGAGAACTTAAATTCTAAAAAACATTCACCCAACTTTTCTGAAACTTTGAATAATGAATCTGAACATGAAATTGGGAGTATTCTGCAAGAGAACTACCAACCTGAAATCACAGACTAGAAAAATTTTGAAACTATTAATAAATGTGATCTTCCTGAACATAAATGAGTAAACCCATTAATTTTTGAAATGATGTTTTAGGATAAATATGACGGGAAGATATTTGAATAAAGGATAACTGATGATATTTCATTTCCATATTCTAAGATTGATCATTTTTCTGAAATTTTGTTTACTAAAATGGAGAGTAATATTAACCAACCTAGGGATAATTGTTTTAATTTTAAAGTTTTGGAGTCTGAATTTATTAAAGGTGAATTGAACAATTATTCCTATGAAATTAAACTGGATTGGTCAACATTCATTGATTTTGAGAGTTCATTTTTTGAACTTTAACTTGAATGATATATTAAACATACACTTGATTTAGGTAGAATAAATTGGTCATAAGCTATAGATATTGAGTTCTTATTAACTGATGAAGAACTTTTGGAATAAATTAATAATTTTTTTAAACTTGAATCTGGGAATATTCAAATAAATACCATTCCCTATTTTTAACAACATTCCTCAACTATTTTGGGTGTTATACCTTTCTTTGTAACTTTGATTCATTTGGAAGAGGTGTCATTTTTGAGTGATAATTCTGAAACTTTGCATATATATCCTAAAAACCCTCTTCATGAACCTCTTAGTCAGAACTCATCCACGAGAACCCTTGTTTTTTATTCTATTAGTGTTGAAGTTCATAGATATATCAATGGTTATGACACCACATATTTAGAAGCACCCATTTCACTACTTTCCCTTCATAAAAATTTAAATTTTGAAAAATCTGAATTTATACAAGAATTCGACAGCATTACTGCCAAGAATGACTTCTATTCATCTGAGCTTAAATGATTCTTGGCAGATCTTGAAGGAGTTCCTTCCTTTCCATATAAACTTAATTGTCTTAAAAACTAAAAAGGTGTAATTGGGTGATTATTTTTATGCTCTACTTGATGACTCCTCTGGGCAGTTCCTTGATGTTAAAGGGTTATTCTTAAGGATTTTTATAGATTATGAGAGTTCAATTTTTTATTTCTTAAATTTAGGTGACCATAAAACTCATTTCATTATTAAAAAAATTTTGGATGTCAATATGTGGTGTTGTATGGATAAGAAACCACACCCACCTGGTGACTGCAGTTAGTTTCTAAGTGAGTTCAGATATGGACTTTAAAACTAGCACTGCATGGGAGGAAACCCATGACTTTACTTACTTAAAAAACATGTTTTAGTTTTGTTTGTTTTTTATAATTTCAATAAAGTATAATTGAAGACTTTAAATTTATTTCTTCATAGGATCCAACCTATGGTTTCTCTTTTTTTATTACTTTTGTTCTTTTTCTTTTTTTACTTTGAATAAAATGATTCTTATTTTATCTTTGTTTCTATTTTGTTCTTGGTCTATATTTTTAGAGAATGATGCTACTGGTGTTAATAGAGGAGAATAATTCTCAAAGTTTTTCAATTTATATGGAGTTTCATGATTTATCATAAATGGATAAAACTTTATGAGTGAAGTCCATTCATATAATTTCTAAATTTATTTTCTACTCCTTTTTAACTTTTAAAAAAATCAATCACTTCTATGTCGTTGAAAAATGGTATGTCTTTGACTTACCATATCATGGGATGCACTGTTACACTACTATCAGTGAGTCATCTCAACAGTTTCTCACTGATATGTTCCTAGTGGTGAGTCATTAATTTTCTATTGCTTCTGAAAATATTTTTTTCCATACCTTCCCCTTACTGGAAACTATTACTATTTGTGATCGAATGTTAAAAATTCTACTGCATGTATTTGTTTTCTGGAAATTGTTTTGTTTAGTTTTTTATTGTTAAAAACATTTGGTTTCATGTTCTGTTTCTTCTAGAAACTATACTTTATCTTTTGTTACTGTTGGAAATAATTTTCTAGACATTCCACATTTTTGGAAAATTTAGTTCCACTGTTTTTAAATCTTCACTATAAAGAATTAAGTTTGGGGTAATTTACCCTAGATAGTTGTTCTTAATTAAAGGGGTTTAGATTATATTTTTTTGCTTTATTGAATATCTTTTTGAATCAAAAATATATAACTTGCTACACCCTATCCACTTTGTTCAATGTTTTACATGCTACTTTTTAAGTTTAATTGTAAAAACTTTTCACTAGATTTAATGTAATTTAATGTGAAATTTTAATAATATAAATTTATTATTGTGGAAAATATTTTTTTTTCACTACAATGTGACCCTTATATATATTTTCAATCTACTTAAAATTAAAATATGATTTGAACTTTAATTTTCAAATTGTCTTCTCCACTTTTGAATTCAACATTGGGGAAAAATTTGGGTTTTAAGTGTGGGGGAGGGGGTCAACCTTTTGTTTAGATAATCTTTGCTTTAATGGAATCTCATAAAATCCATAGTCCTTTCAAAATTTTTGGTTAAACAATATTTAAAAATTTTAAAAATCTTTCACAATTTTAGTCTCTTTGCGATTTACCTTGAACTTCAAATCAATCTTGCCTAAGGACAGTTCTTTATTGGTAGTTAATAGTTTCCTTGAGTCTAAAACTTATGAGGATGAATGACTGCTGAATGATTTTTCTTATTGACTTTATAATTGTTCAGTTTAGGAACTATTTTTAGAGTGATATAGAATAATTTTTTGTGGAGTTATGATCATAATTTTAGGAAACATGAAGATTTAACTTTTTCCTAGGCGACACACTTTTTAACTATTAAAAAACTAATCACCTTAGTGGACCAATTTGAATGGTTTTCATATTAATCTTTTTAAACTAGAGTAAAATGGGCATTTGAGATCCCACAGTGAACCTCTAGGACTCTAGGAACTTGGTGTGTTTTTGTTAACTAAATCCATTTTTAATTTGAATAAGTGTTATATACAATGATTTTCACAAGAAACGTGGCTGGGAAAAAATAAAATAAAGTTATTAGGGTCAAAAATGTGTTCATTAAGGTGAGGGGAATAATAAAGGCCAGATGAAGAAGGAGACAATAAATTTGTATAGAATCACTTAAATTGTATTAATAAGGTGATTTAAAAAAATAATGCAATTTTTTCTTTTTGGAACTTATGTGAAAGTCAAAGTACAAAGTGCCATTTGTTAAGTTCTTAATTCCGCAAAATTTTAACCTTTTATCACTCATGAAATTAGAACATGGATTTGAATTATATTAAATCAGTAGGCAGTTTCATATATGAGGCATGATATTCCTCAAAAGTGGATGATTTTTTTCTCTCTTGATTACTTGTAGGTATTTAAAATTAGACAATACTTATTTAGAACATTACATTTTAAAAATACTCACTTATGGTTTTTGGTCCTCTGTTTGAAACTACTGAACATTCTTAAATATGAGATATTTAATAGAAAACACTTTTCAGTTTTAAAATGACAATAAAGCATGAAATTTATTGAGGACAATCAATTATTAAGTGTGGGGGAATTTTATTTGGCCATAAAATTTCTGATTTTTTCCACATCTTTTATTTTTGTTTTTAATGTTTTAACTAATTTATTTTTTACTTTTTGATGATAATTGAACATTTTTATTTTTATAATTAAATTTATTATTTAATAATTTTTATTAATAATTTTGTATATTATGCCTTTTAAATTATCAATTTTCATCTTTCTTTGTTTTCATGTTCTTTAACTTCTCTTTATAATTTTATCTTCTACTTGTCTTTATAATTTTAGGTTAATAATTAACATCCAATAAATTTATTTTTATATAATTAACTGAATCTTTAATTTAACATTCAATATTTTAATTGTGTTTTCTTAAAATTAATTAACATTAATAATTAATTTTCATTAATTAATTAATTTATATCCTTGTAAATTTAATATTATTATTTAATTTATTATTCTTATTTTAATTATTATGTTCATAATATTAATCAGTTTATAATTCAATTTCTGCTTTTAATTTTCAGTTTTGAATTTATTAATTAGATAATCATTTAATTATTATTTTAAGTTTCATTAATTCGATTAATTTTATATTTTTATTTATCTTTATTCTTAATTTTTAGGTAATTTTTATTTTATTTTTTAGTTTACAGAAAACTTTCCAAGTCACCAATGCAGTGTCTCACCGGTGCTTCCACCTACTGATGCACCAATAGCCGCCATCGATCGACACCCAATCACCAACCAACATAATCAAATACTGACACTGCTCCCTGCTACTGAAGCACCGTGAGCTATCGACACTGTTGGTCAATCTCTAACCATGAAACCTACTCACCAATGCACATCTCATTGAGTCATCAACTAATCAATATTTCCTCCTGTCTCACCATCAATACACCTTCCCAAACTACCAACAACACCATCTCATGACTCACCGACACTACTACTGATACCTCTCTAACTCACCGTCACCATTATAATACAATCACCAAAAACCCATTCGCAACCTGCCATCAGAAGTTCTTGTTACCAGAGATTGAACCATAATCGAAAAAAAAATTCTAATCTACTCATTTATATCCAAAGATATAAATTCAGATCTGAAGTCAAAAGGAGTTGTCTCTCCACTGTTCATTATCGCTGAAAATGAAGGCCCACCACCGTGAGATCTCACTCATAAGGAGGAGTCTGTGCTGCTACGAACCGAGCTCTTATCCACCCAAGGAATCAGACTCACCGCTGTAGAGAATCGCCCGAACACAAGACAGCCTACTGAGAATCCACCGTCATCCATTGCTATAGGAGAAGGAGCACCAAACCTAGACTTGCCTCATCGCGCCACCTTCTAGTGAAGGCAGCGAGCGGAAGTGGTTTCTTCAGGATGTAATCGGACCCCCCCCCCCAATGCGCGGTGGACAAGAAGGGGGCTGAAAGAATTAAAAATATATAAATAATTTTAATAAATAAATTATAATAATAATAAAATAAAATATAAAAAAATCAATTAAATAAAATATATAAAACTAGAATATTAAAAATAATAATTTATAAATAAAATTAATTATTAAAATAAATTAATTAATAATATTTTAATACATATATTAATTTGATAAAATCATTAATTATATTAATTAAAATAAACATTAATATAAGTATTAAATAAAATAAATAATTAACCTAATAATATAATAACTTTTAATCATAAATATTTTATTAAAATGTTAATTTTAATATTGATAATTAAGTAATTTTAATAATTAATTAAATTTTTAAATATTAAATATTAAAATCATTAAATTAATTAATAATAATTATAAATAATACAAATTAATAATTTACTAATTTCTTTAACCTAATTAATTATTTAATTATTTTAACTGTTAAATATTTTGATTAATTTAATTAAGTTTTTTCTGTGCAGATACTTACCCAACCCAAATTTGTGTACAGGTTCAACTTAAATAGACAACTATTGAGTATGTTGAGTTAGTTATTTGAGAAAATTTAAAGTGATGAGTGTTGCATAAAAAATGCATGTCTGTGGTGATGCATTGAAGGACATCTTTAAGTCGGTGGAAACTTGTGGTGACCTACAGTAGGTGACAAAAGGTATTTAAAAAAGAGAAGCAATATCAAGTGGGGGGATTCCATTCATTCCAACACTTTCACACTTCAATTATTGGTAGACAAGCAACAGACTTAGAGACGGGAGGTAGCAAGAGTAGAGGAACCTAGAGGAGCAATGTAGCATGCACGATCACTTATCTTCAGGGAGATTATTTCTTCATCTGTTTTTCATTTCGCCTTCATGTGATTGAATACTGTTAAATATTTCATTTGCAATGAATCTTGGGTAACTGTTCTCATTTGAGAAATTTAATATCTATTGGTTATCTCTTTACTTTTCTTTAATTAATTATTTCAATAAATATTTAGAATCAACTAGTGAAGTTGATTTAGAATCTTAAAGCTTCAAATGTTTTTTGCACCACATTTTCATTAATTCACAACTCCATGATCTTTCAGAGAGATAGATCATGGAAACAATTCTCAAAATTATAGTTTCCAAATCTTCAGAAACTATCGGCGATATTTTTTATGTCAACTTGTATTAAAAATATTTTGTTGTGCCAATGTTCTTGGAGTGGTGAATTTCATGGTTTCATTCTACTGTGGTTTCAATATTCTAACGAGGAAGGTTAAACCATTCATTTACCAAGGATGTAAATTCATTTATCATTTAAGTGAATATGATATTCAATAAACTAATAATATTATTTTTCCCGAGAATCTGTCTAGAATTTTATTCCTCTGTATTTACCTTTTTTTCTCGCTTATCAATTTCCCTTTATCAATTAAGTTCTATTTTGTTTAATATTAGTCTTTTCATAATGTATTTACATCAAAATACAAAAAAAATAAATTTAAAAAAATATATCCACCCACTGTTGACAACAGTGGTCTTGATTTAAAAAATATATAATAAATAAACTCTTATACCACTCACCTTTCTTCCTTGTGGTTCGACCCTTCACTACTATACTAGTGTAGGTTAGAAATTTAATTTTCAGGGGTGTGACGACCTCTATTTTATATCACATAATTTGATGAAATATGAAAACCAAGGCATTAATTTTTTATTGAGTTAACGTTATTTGGGTGTTTCATTGGTAGTATGGAATTTTTTGAATGATCAAGATAGGATAATCACTTCCATGTTGAGGAAGATATATCTTGATCCCATTTGAATATGATGGTATTACCTTTACAAAATCCATTTTCATGTTAAATAAAGGTGAGTCCATCTAGATAGTTCAAAAAATAAATAAATCATATGAGGATGATGGCACAAGTTATGTATCATGTAATATGAGATATCATGTGGTAAATAGATGACATTACACTACATGTTTTCATGGGAGAGTTTTTCATTACTATGATTATACCTTATCTCCGTAGGGGCCTTGATGGATTGGTACACTCTGCTTCTGGTCTATGAGTAGTACTCATTGATATTGAGATAAGGTCCTAGAGGGTCACAAACTAAGTATATTCTAAACTCTATATTATTTTAAAAAATATGAGTTTATGACATGGTGGGCTCCACATCAAGGGTCGGATAATGTTTGAGTATGAATGATCACCAAGAGATAAATAATTTCATATTATTCAAGTTTATAATAATAATTATTGAATTTATTTATTCATATTAACTATAAGTTATTCAATGAATACAAGGAATAATATTTTATGAATGAATATTTAATATTCAATGTTTGTTTAATATTTGTCGGAGGAATGAGTTAAGTTAATGAATCATATTTTATCATGTAACATATATATTATGATAAAATTATGCGATAGATTATAAATGGAATTTATGACATAGTTAATAGGTTATAAGATGTCCTCTATAGAATCATCATAAGGTTAAACATATTTGGGGCGAAATATGAAATATCCATAAGTTTGACCGAGGTATATAAATCGGGAGAAGCTTAAATTCAATGTACATTTAACTCCAAGAATTTGAGTGCTCCTCTCTCTACTCTCCGAACTCTTAGAGAGAGAGAAACTTATTTTGATCTTCTGTTCCATGTTTTATTTTATGAATCTAAGGAACAACATAGTCATGATCATAAGGACATTGAAGGATTCATTATTTCTCCATGCTATTAGTTGATACCTAATGATTGATGCTCTGATATACTCTTGAAGAGTGTTTGGATTATCTATATGTATTAGATGTTGGTTCCTTCAAGCAGTGATCATCAGTGATGAGTGGAATTCACAAACATCTTCAAATCAAGTAAGGTAATAGTTCAACAAAAATTTTGTAATTAATTTATTCCACATGAGATCCTTGGGATGTAACAGTTTTTTTATCATTTTTTGAGATAGAGTTGTTACATCAGTACGATAATAAAAAATTTAAAATACCATTGTTTCACACTTCATCTATTCACCAGTTACCAACACTCATTTCACACAGGCCATCCCTAGGCTCAGCATGGCTTAGACCATGATGTGGTCTAGCCCATGACGCATATAGAAATGAAAAAACCATTTTAAAGTAATCATGCAACCCCAACACTTCTAGATCCTAATTTAACCAACTTAAGGATCAAAATAAGACTTACCTGTGACCTAGAGGGTGGTACAAATAAATAGTTAACAAAAATTATATATAATTATATATATTAATATACAGATGTAAATATATAAATTAATATACATAGTAATTAGTAAATAATTTATTAATTAGTAATTGTTAATTTTATGCTATGTATTTATATATTAATAATATTATAAATCCATATAATTTTATTTAAATATTTATATTATAACATATATAATGATATTAATATGTATCCCATAATAATAAATATTTCTAATTATTTGTGTATATACATATATATGAATGTTTATAAGGACCCGGCCTTAAACATTACTTAATCTTGAATTAAATGGATAATTCACATTGAGGATATTTTCAGGTTTAGAGTTTTTGAGAATTAGGACATAACTATTACATATCAACATAAAAATTACATGTAGACACTACTACTCAGTATCCATTTTTTTCATAAAATAAAATCTCTTAAAAAGAAACATGTCTAGTTACAATTTTTAGACAGCATGACTTTTCCTTGATCTCATCCTTCACCCTATTCATCTTTAAGTCTTGTGGAAAACATTTCAAAAACTTGAGATGAGCATAAAAAGCTCAGTAAGGTTTATAAAATAAGGAATAAAAACATTAGCCCATAAATAAATAAAAAATAATGAAACCATACTTTTCAATCATAACATACCTTATAAAATCATAATATTTATGAATAACACACAGAAATCATAAATCATAAAGGTAACTTATGGCATTCATAACATACTTACATTATAGCTATCATAGCTATGTAGGGAGTTACGTTGGAATACACATCACAGTATATTCCTGAAATCTCTTAGGAGAAACATTAAGGTTTACCTCCGTCACATTACCCAATTCATTGGAGAGCTATCTCGGGCTCACCCGCCCAAGGTTTATCACAGAACCACCCATATACGTAAACAATTCCCAATAATCATAACATATTAATAACACATAAATAAAGAATAAAAGAAATATAACATTTCCACATTGCAATCACAACATATCATTTCAATATACATACATAATCAATGCTTTATCAACCCATTTTCAAAACCATTTAAAACATTTAATAAAGAGATTTTTGAATCAAAGTGTCCCATACCACTTTGAAGATTTTAAAAGAATTAACATTTTAAAACATTAATGTCCATATATATAAATCATTAAAACCATTTTTAAAACATGTACATTAATGAGAAATATTTAGAAGAATAAATCTTTAAAACATTTAAAATGGTATTTTAGTTAAAGAGTTCTTAACCGGATGAGAGACGCTTGAATGCAAATAATTGAGGAATAAAATTAATCAAAACATTATAATATCATGAAAATAAATGTATTAATGATATAATATTCCAAATTATAGTATTAAAACCATATAAAATTGAATTGGTGCATAACAACAATGAAGTCTCAATGGAATGTAAATTGAGACGAAATCCCTTATAAAAATGGTATCCTTAGATTAAGGATAAATCAATTAGATAATAATGTGGGACAAATATAAATACACTCAATATGATTGTATATTCAGTGTAAAACAATAATAGGTCATTAATACATATTTATAGCATGACATAATCAAGAAGTAGAAGTTTACCCAAAGAATTGAAATTGGGTTAAGAAGTTCTCTTATAGAAATTTGACAGCCTAACGACATCACTTTAAAATTCAGAAAATGAGTTGATTAGAGAAAAAAGGGTATCTCATCACTTGTACATAAAATTTAAATCAACAATGATATATAAGAACATATCCCAACATAAAAAGATGTAAATTAAAAGACATAACAAAAATAAGTCTTTAAAAAAGAGGAGGGTGAAAAGTTCTCTTAACGATTTTGTAACATACAAACATACACCACATGAAAGATGGATCATACGATGAAGATTTAAATACCCATAAATGAAATTATATTACACAAAGGGTAAAATCATGGGTAGTTCATACGTCACACAAAGTAAATAGTGACAAATATAGCATGAATCTCACGGGAATAAGAAGTGAGATGAAAACCACTAACCACGTTGTAATCAATTGAGTTGTATGACCAAAAGTTAATAACCACCAAATGAATCACAAATTACCATGAATATAAAGATAATAATGATAGTATATATCAAACATTATTACATAATACACCACATGAATTAAATAAGTGGTGAACAATGGAAATCTCATGGAATTAAAAGTGAGATAAGAAACCCCTTACCTCGTGTCCGACTTGACTCATTTGTTACTTTTTATTCCTAAATAATACACTTAAGTTAATTTCTACTTGCTTAAGAACCTTTTTAAAGTTTATTTTTTTTTATATCACTCATTACCTAGATACAATAATTAGTTAATTATTTGAGTTCATATTGGACATTTTGTCGATGTTCGGAACTTGAGTAAAAATGAACGTGTTATAATTACAAATTGTCCATGTGGTCAAAATTACATTATCTCCAGAATAATATTTATGATTTATATATCATATATATCATATATATATCAGTATATATGTATTTATAATAGTACATAACATTTGGAGATAAGAAATGAAATGCACCGTTCATGGAAACGATGACCCTTACATATGCATGAATGCTACTTTCATTTTTATTTCATATTTAATGGAATTAAAATGTAATGATAAATAGATATATTATAATTACAGTATAATATAATATATAATTTAATTATCTCCATCCTTTATATGTTCCATGTATGGCATGAATGAGTCATATCACTTTGAGGGGTTGGTAGTCCACACTTTCCCAAATGAAATTATTGTATTTACCCACTATGGAAACCATAAAGGTATTCTATAAAAGGAAAATACAGAAGCATAAAAACAATATATATATATATATAATATCACATATAAATGCAGTTCCATAATAATGGCCACCATGAGAGGTGGTTGGAGATGATTGAACAATCATTGTTTCGTGGGGTAGTAGTTCTCCGTCCACAGAAATAGTTTGTTCTTTACACATTAGATAGAGGTGTGTGTAGGTTTAGTTAGAATCCTTCTCATAATAACAACATAGTATATTTAGGATACTTTTGATGTTATAAAATAAAGTAATAAAAATAGTTTATGTGGTAGGATAAGTAAAATAAAACAAAATAACTTAAGAGAAGACGTTTCCATTAAATTGGGTATCTCTTTTTGGTTTGAACCAAAAGGTTTACTTGAATTGCCTTATTCATAGGGGAAGGTTCTAGAAGGAGGATAGGTATGTATGGAGATTAATTGGACAGAGTTTGGATGATCCAAGGGGATTGATAAGTGTGAGGAATGGGTTAGAATTGGTGTCCTTTTATAAGGGTGAGGAGGGGCTCTTTAGGAAAGTTTGAAAATATTATTTTATTATAAACTTATCATCAGTTTCAAAATATCAAAAACTCATTAAAGTAAAATATAAGATGACTCATATTAGAAATAAAATCATCCAATAATAATTGGATAGTTTTTGGACATTGTTTTAATTTTATAATATTATTTATTTAAATCATTCATTAATGAGGTAAACACTGCATCATTATTGTGTCATAAATAATTTTATTTATTTGATGTCTAAAAATTATAAAAAATATCATCATGTAGGAAATTTTTTTAGATTTATAATTAATATTGATAGTTTAATAGATAACTTATATAACCCCGTGTAAGAATTGACTTACAAAAATATATATGTTTATGTCATTTTGTCTTTACTTTAAATTAATTAATATAAAGTGTCATTATCACTCCCAAGTAGCTCCATGGGGTCCCAAAATCGACCCAAGGATGACCATGGTCAGAAATATATCAAAATATAGCATTATGACACATTTTAGGGTAATTTTATATTATTATAATAATATTTTTTTACCCTTATTTACCAGATTTACCCTGTAACCATGGTAAATAAAATATTTACTAAAGTAAATATTCATAATGTTCAAAAATAAAGGTTACCTATTTACAAAATTTGGACCTCCTGATTCAAAATATGGAATCTATTCTTCCAAATTAAAAACACATAAGTGAAATAAATTACTTTAAAATTAATTCCTAATGTCAAAACAAAAAAGCGTGTTTTTAAGAAATAATAACTATCAAAACATTGGCACTAGTTTATGTCTAATTTCAAAGTGAAATTACTTTCAATGACCAGTATAAGATTAAATGGTAAAAATATAATCTAATTACACTTTAAAACTATTTATAAAGATAATATATCCATATAAATAAATTAGATGAAAAGGCGGTTTTGAATTAAAATATAGTATTTTCACTATTCATAAAAAAATGAGCTTCATCAAAAAAACACCAAAATTTTATCCAAAGTAAATTTTGATGTCCCGATTATAAATAAGAATATTATTTTGTTAAATAGAACATATAAAAGTGACCAAAACTATATTTAAATAGGTTTCTTCATCAAAAGGTGGTAAATCGACCTTTTAATGAATATTAGAGTATTTATGATTAAAATCAAATTCTTTTTTATTTTAATCTTATAAAATTTATTGGATAAATGTAAAAAAAATTAACAAACATGTATATTCTTATTGTAGTTATTTTTTTCCATTCCCGCCAATACAATGGCTAGGCGTTAACTACCATTTCAAATAATATTATATTATTATTTTTCAGTATGACTCAGCATTGTGTCCAATATAAGATTTCAAAGAAACCCATTGTTTTATATCGGGTACGCCATTGAACATAGCATCCCCTTTAAAATTAAATTAATATTTAATTCAAAAATTTAAATAAATACAAAAATGTTATATTCTTTATTTACCTGGGATGTTACATCCTTCCACCATTTTAAGAATTGCATCATCATAATTTTAAAACTAGGCTTGGAAACTTCATTGAAAGTCCCACATCGGAAAAATTGTCAGTAAAAATATCACTTTAAAGGAAATAAAGAGAAATAAAAAGGTCACCCGAGACAACAGATACGAGGATTCCATGAAAATGTGGATATGGAAGAGAAACTAACTCTTATAGATTAATAGAGAGTAATGGAGAACTTGATCACAGAAATTTAACCGCCAAAAAACGATAAATTTGTGGTTGGGTAAAAGTCTGATGATAAAAGAGAGATTATAACATTTTTGCTTCAAGATCCTTTTTATAGAGTTGAAGAATTTTATTAATAACTAGACTAATATTGTAAGGAAATATACTTGTCATGTAGAGTGTCATCATTTAATAAAATTCTACCACAAACTCATCTTTTCCCAAAATGGTATGTATTCAAGATGACTTAGTCACACCTGAAGTGATAGAATAAACTTCTATAGTATCACATAATATATGAAATATGAACTATATATTTCCCCTATCTTTAGACATCAACCAAAACAAAAATTGGTTAGTACAAGATCAGATAATCCCCAAAAGGATAATCCTTTATAAAAAGAAATTCTACTCTTAATCTCCATAATTCGACAAAAAGAACCCAAAGTTCAAGAAAGACCATTCAATATAAAATTGTCCTTAAAATTCATCAAAATAATCTAAACTAATATTGAAACCCAAAACTCGAAAAAATTTAATCACATAGTCTTCCATATTAAGTCTTAACATTTATCTCCAAAACTATCGACTACTCATAAAGTCTCATACTGAATTGTAATTAACTTAAACACACATTATCTATGATAAATTTATCATTTCCCTAAATAACAAAAATCACCATATGTCCATAATAAAAACATATATTCTTCCAAAATAATATTTCAACCATTACTTCACAAATTAAATCCCATAGTATTTTACTTCCATTAATCATATAATATTTCCAAAAGAGAAAACATCTTCTAAAATAACATTTATCACTTAATCACCAAATCATTTTCCTATATTAATTATATCCATTTGATAAAACATAAGTTCCCAAAATAAACTTATTCTTGATCCATAAAATCATTTAAATTAAATGAATAAGTCATACTAACCAGGGACTTCATGTACTAAAGTGGTGGGTGATGCTCCCTTGTCGCCCTTCGGTTGTGGTTTTGATTCCTGTGGCCTTGTCGGACACGACGGGTCGTCACCCATATTACGGGTTGTCCTTTTTATAAAACTCAAAAATATCCCTAACATGTTTTAACCTAAAAGGTTTTCTTATACCTTTAATTTTCATCCCAATACATTAATACCTCAACATCCTATATATTTTCATTTTTTCACCTCCATGTGATAAAATAAAACTATTCCCAATAGAAAGAACATCATACCTTGATCATGGTGTCTATATGGTTTCATCATCATCTTGTTCACGTAGGTAGAAGGTCCATTCATTGAAATAATGATTTAGGGATCCTTAAAAATCATTTTCTTCCTTCATCCAAATACACCTTGTACAACTTTGGTCATATGGTTGTTCACAGAAAAACATTTTCAGAAAATAATCATGTATGACATATAATTTCAAAACATCTAATAAAACATGATTTTTATAAAACATTTGGACTGAGTTTGATTTGAAACTTTCAATAAATGGTCCTTTTAAAATACCATAAGTATGTGCTGAGAGAATATATTTTAAAAGAAAATATAAATAGGTTTCTCAAGGGTCTCCTTCTTTAGCACCTTTTTCAAAATCATAATATGCTTCAAAATCCTGTGATAAGGTAAAGTATATTAAAATGCCAAGATAATATTTACCTCTCTTGAAAATATGAGAATATTGAGAAAATATGATTTGATTAAATACAAACCATGATCCATGATGATATAAAGGCATAGTGGAGGTGTTTGATATCTCAAACAACTGCCTACAAGTGAGTTGTATGCTAGAAAATTTTTCATAATCATCCAAACATGACTTTGAAATAATTATTGCAAGCATGTCATCAGGAAGAGATAGTAATTTTGTTTGATATCCTCATCCTTACATTTTTAAATGACTTTCCTTGATCTTAAAAAGTTATAAAATAAGGATTTAACTTAAAGAGTAGATATAGAGACTAACCAAGTGTCTAATAAAAACTCCCAATCCCTAAAGTTGTCTAAACCGACCTCTGATACCAACTATATGGACTTGGCATTAAACATTACTTAATCTTGAATTAAATAAATAATTCACATTAAGGATATTTTTAGGTTTATATTTTCATATAATTAGGCCATAACTATTACATATCAACTTGAAAATTACATGTAGACACTACTAATCAGTATCCATTTTTTCATAATTTAAAAACTCTTAAAAAGAAGCAAGTCTTGTTCCAAGTTTTAGACAACATAACTTTTCCTTGATCCCATCCTTCACCCTATTCATCTTTAACTCTTGTGGAAAACATTTCAAAAACTTTGGATGAGCATAAAAATCTTAGTAAGGGTTATAAAATAAGTAATGAAAACATTATCCCATAAATAAATACAAAACAATGAAACCATACTTTTCAATCATAACATACCTTATGAAATCATAATATTTATGAATAACGCACAGAAATCATAAATCATAAAGGTAACTTATGGAATACATAACATACTTACAATGTAACTATCACAACTACGTAGGGAGTTACGTTGGAATACCAATCATAGTATATTCTCTAAATCTATTAGGAGAAACATTAACATTTACCTCTATCATGTTACCTAATTCATTGGAGATCTATCTCGGGCTCACACACCCTAGGTTTATCATGGAACCACCTATATAATTAAACAATGCCCAATAATCATAACATATTCATAACAAATAAATCAAGAATAAAGGAAAGATAACATTTCCACATTGCAATCACAACATATCATTTCAAGATATAGACATAATCAATTCTTTATCAAACCATTTTTAAAACCATTTAAAACATTTAATAAAGAGACTTTTGAATCAAAGTATCCCATACCAATTTGAAGCTTTTAAAAGAATTAAAATTTTAAAACATTAAAGTCCATATAAATAAATCCTTAAAACAACTTTCAAAAACATGGATATTAATGAGAAATATTTAGAATAATAAATATTTAAAACATTTAAAACAATATTTTAGTTAAAGATTTCTTAAACAAATGAGAGATGCTTGAATACAAATAATTGAGAAATAAAATTAATCAAAACTTTATAATATTATGAATATAAAGGGATTAATGATATAATATTCCAAAGGATAGTATTGACACCATATAAAAGTGAATTGGTTAAAAACAACACTGATGTATCAATGGAATGTAAATTGAGATGAAATCCCTTATAAAAATGGTATCCTTAGATTAAGGATAAATGAATTATATAATAATGTGTCAAAAATATAAATACACTCAATATTATTGGATATTCAGTGTAAAAAAATCATAGGTCATTCACACATATTCATAGCACGACATAATCAATAAGTATAAGTGTAACTCAAAGAATTGAAATTGGGTTAAGAAGTTCTCTTACAGAAATTTGACAGCCTAATGGCGTCACTTTAAAATTCAGAAAATGAGTTAATGAGATAAAAAAGTGTATATAATCACTTGGAAATAAAATTTATAGCAACAAGGATATAGAAGAACATATCCCAACATGAGAAGATGTAAATTAAAATACATAACAAAAAGAAGTCTTTTAAAAAGTGGAGGGTGAAAAGTTCTCTGAACGATTTGGTAACATAAAAACATACACCACATGAAAGAAGGATCATAATATGAAGATTTAAATACCCATAAATGAAATTATATTACACAAAGAGTACAATCATGGTAAGTCCATACACGACACAATGTAAATAGTGACAAATATAGCATGAATCTCATGGGAATAAGAAGTGAGATGAAAACCCCTAACCACGTTGTAATCAATTGAGTCATATGACCAAAAGTTAATAACCACCAAAAAAATCACAGACTAACATGAATATAAATAGAATAATGATAATATATATAAAATGTTAGTACACAATACACCACATGCAATAATTAAGTGACGAACAATGGAAATCTCACCGAATTAAAACTGAGATAAGAAACCCCTTACCTTGTGTCCGACTAGACTCGTTTGTTACTTTTTCTTCATGAATAATAAACTTAAGTTAATTTATACTTTATTAATAACATTTTTAAAGTTTATTATTCATTTTATATCACTTATTACCTAGCTACAACAATTATTTAATTGTTTGAGTTCATATTGGACATTTTTTTGATGTTCGGAACTTGAGTAAAAAATAAACTTGTTATAATTACAAAATGTCCATGTGATCAAAATTACATTATATCTAGAATAATATTCATGGTTTAGATATCATATATATCTTATATATAAAGTATATATGTATTTATAATAGTACATAATATTTGGATATAAGAAATTAAATGCAACGTTCATGGAGACGGTACGACGTACGTACGCATGAACGCTACTTTCATTTTTATTTCATATTTAATTGAATTAAAATGTAATGATAAATAGGTATATTATAATTCCATTATAATATCATATATAAATAATTATATCCATCCCGTATATGTTTCATTTATGGCATTATTGATTCATATCACTTTGCGGGGGCGGTAGTCCACACTTCCTCAAATGGCATTATTGTATTTACCCACTATGGAAACCATAAAGGTATTCTATATATGGAAAATACAGAATCATATAAACTATATAAATATAATATATATCACAAATAAATACATTTCCATCATAATGTCCACCATGAGAGTTGGTAGGAGAAGATTTAACAATCATCATTTCGTGAGGCAGTAGTTCATCGTCCACAGAAACAGCATGTTATTTACCCATTAGATGGAGGTGTGTGTAACTGTAGTTAAAATAATTATCATAAAAAAATATATTATATTGAGGATACTGTTTTTGTTATAAAATAAAGTAATAAAAAGATTTTATGGGGTTGGATAAGTAAAATAAAACAAATAACTTAAGAGAAGACGTTACCTTTAAATCTGGTATCTCCTTTTGGTTTGAACCAAAAGGTTTACTTGAATTGCTTTTTTGCTTGGGTAAGGATTCTAGAAGGAGGATATGGATGTAGGTATATTAAGTGGGTAGATTTTGGATGATTCAAGTGGCTTGAGAAGTGTGAGTAATGGGTTAGAAGTGGTGTCCTTTTATAAGGGGGAGGAGGGGCTCTTTAGGAAAGTTTAAAAACATTATTTTATTATAAACTTATCTTAGGTTTAAAAAGGTTAAAAACTCATTAAAGTCAAATATAGGATGTTTAATATTCTAAATAAAATCATCCAATAATAATTGGACAGGTTTTGGATATTTTTTTAATCTTTATAATCTTATTTAATTAAATCATTCAATAATGAGGTAAACACTACATCATTATTGTGTCATAAATAATTTTATTTATTTGATGTCTAAACATTATAAAAAAATATAATGTTGTAATAAATTGTTTTTTATTTATAATTAATCTTTATAGTCTAAGATATAACTTATATAACCACATGTAAGAATTTATTTACTAAAAGATATATGTTTAAGTCATTTTTTCTTTACTTTAAATTAATTAACATAAAGTGTCATTATCACTCCCAAGTGGCTCCATGGGGTCCCAAAATCAAACCAAGGATTACCATGTTCTTTAATTTATCATCCAATAGTATTAGGACATATTTTAAGGTAATTTTATAATATTATTATAATATTTTTTTACCCTTATTTACTAGATTTACCCTTTAACCATGATAAATAAAATATTTATTGAAGTGAATATTCATAATATCAAAAAATAAAGGTTACCTATTTACACAATTTGGACCTCATGATTCCAAATATGGAATCAATTTTTCAAAATTCAAAACACAGAAGTGGCAGAAATTAATTTAAAATTAATTCTTATTGTCAAAACAAAAAACATGTTTTTAAGAAATAATAACTATCAAAAGATTGACTCCAGTCTATGTCCAATTTCAAATTGAAATTACTTAAAATGACAAAAATAGGATTAAATGGTAAAAATATAATCTAATTAAACTTTAAAACCATTTACAAATATAATATAATCATATAAATAAATTATATGAAAAGGCAGTTTTGAATTAAAATATAGTATTTTCACTATTCATAAAAAAATGAACTTTATCAGAATAATACCAAAATTTTATCCAAAGTAAATTTTGATGTCCTGATTATAAATAAGAATATTATTTTGTCAAATAGAACATATAAAAGTGACCAAAACTATATTTAAATAGGGTTATCCATCAAAAGTCGGTAAATCGGCCTTTTAATGAATATTAGAGTATTTATGCTTAAAACCAGATTCTTTCTTATTTTTAGCCTCTAAAATTTATTGGATAAATGTAAAAATATTTAAAAAACATGTATATTTATATTGTAGTTATTTCTTTCCATTCTCACCAATACAACGGCTAGGTGTTAACTATCATTTGAAATAATATTATATTATTATTTTTCAGTATGACCCAGCACTGTGTGCAACATAAGATTTCAAAGAAACCCATTGTTGCGTATCGGGTATTTCATCAAACATAAAATCCCCTTTAAAGTAAAATTAATATTTAATTAATAAATTTTATAAATATGAAAATTGGATATTCTTTATTTACCTAGGATGTTACATCCTTCCCCCCTTTTGGGAATTGCATCCTCGTAATTTTAAAACTAGGCTTGGAAACTTCATTGAAAGTCCCACATCGGAAAAAGAGTCAATGAAAATATCACTTTAAAAGAAATAAATAGAAATAAGAAGGTCACCTGAGATAACAGATATTAGGATTCCATGAAAACATGGATATCTAAGAGAAACTAACTCTCATAGATTAATAGATAGTGATAGAGAACTTGATCACAGAAATTTAACCACCACAATACCATAAATTTGTGGTTGGGTAAAAGTTTGATGATAAAAGAGAGATTATAAATTTTTTTCTTTAAGATCCTTTTCATAGAGTTGAATAATTTTATTAATAAATAGACTAAGATCAAAAGTAAATATACTTACTTTTCATGTATAGTGTCATACTTTAATAAAATTCTACCACAAACTCATCTTTTCTCCAAACGGTAAGTATTCAAGATGACTTGGTCACACCTGAAGTGATAGAATAAATTTCAATAGTATCACATAATCTAAAAAAGATGAACTATATATTTCCCCTATATTTAGACATCAACCAAAACCAAAATTGGTTAGTACAAGATCAGATAATACCCAAAAGGATAATCATTTATAAAAAGAAATACTCCTCTTAATCTCCAAAATTCAACAAAAAGAACCCAAAGTTCAATAAAGCCAATTCAATATAAAATTGTCTATAAAATTATTCAAAATAATCCAAACTAAGATTGAAACCCAAAACTCAGAAGGATTTAATCACATAGTCTTCCACATTAAATCTTAACATTTATCTCCAAAAACATCTACTACTCTTAAAGTCTCATACTGAAGTGTAATTAACCTAAACACATATTCTCTATGATAGATTAATCATTTACATAAATAACCCAAATCACCTTATGTACACAATAAAAACATAGATTCTTCCAAAATAATATTTCAACCATTACTCCACAAATTAAATCCCATATTATTTTATTTCACTTAAGCATATAATGTTTCCAAAAGAGCAAACATCTTCTAAAATAACCTTTATCACTTAATCACCAAATAATTTTCCTATATTAAGGATATACATTTGATAAAACATAAGTTCCCAAAATCAACTTATTATTGATCTATAAAATCATTTTACTTAAAAGAATAAGTCATTCTAACCAGGAACTTCATGTATGATAGAGGTAGGCAATGCGCCCTTGTCACCCTTCGGTTATGGGTTCGATTCTTGTATCCGTATCAGACGTGACGGGTCTTCACCCATCTTATGGGTTGTCCTTTTTATAAAACTCAAAAATATCCCTAAAATGTTTTAACCTAAAATGTTTTCTTATACCTTTCATTCTCATCCCAATACATTAAGACCTCAACGTCTTATATATTGCCATTTTCTTCACCTCCATGTGATAAAATAAAACTATTCCAAATATAAATAACATCATACCTTGATCATGGTGTCCATATGGTTTCATCATCATCTTGTTCACTTAGGTAGAAGTTCCATGAATTGAAAAAATTATTTAGAGATCCTTCAAAATCATTTGCTTCCTTCATCCAAATACACCTTGTAAAACTTGGGTCATATGGGTGTTCACAGAAAAATAGTTTCAGAAAATAATCATGTATGAAATATAATTTCAAAACAATTGATAAAACATGATTTTTATAAAATATTCGGACCGAGTTTGAGTTGAAACTTTCAATCAATGGTCCTTTTAAAATACCATAAGTATGTGCTGAGAGAATATATTGTAAAAGAAAATGTAAATAGGTTACTCAAGGGTCTCCTTCTTCAGCACCTTTTTCAAAATCATAATATTTTTCAAAATCCTGTGATAAGGTAAAATATTTTGAAATGCCTTGATAATATTTACTTTTCTTGAAAATATGAGAATATTGAGAAAATAGTATTTGATTAAATACAACCCATGATCCACAATGATATCGAGGTATAGTGTAGGTTTTTGATATCTCAAACAAATGCTTGTAAGGGAGTTGTATTATAGAAAAAGTTTCACAATAATCTGAACATGATTTTGAAATAATTATTTGATATGAAACCGCTAGATGACATTGACTTGATGTCATGTGTGAAGTTGGAGTTTCAAGTCCCAATGATGCAAGGAATATTAAAGAGACTTCAAGTAGTAACAAAATCCCATCTCACAGCATTAAAAGGATCAAACCCAAGGTGCATGCATGGAAGTAGCATGTGGGCTTATTATCACTCTTATTTGATCCCAAATAAGATTCATAAAGCCCAAGACGCGTGTTTGCAAGAATTTTGGAAGTCTTGCCCACTTAGAGATTCTAGAATGGCATATTTGGACACCAAAATCAAATCCGGTGGGCTAGGTACTCAAAGTTAAATCTGGTGAGCTATGGGTGGAAAGAAATGTGCTACTTTTCTCAAAATTCATTGTTAGACTTTATTTTTTGACTTGAAGGGTACAAGGTAGGTTTAGACTTTATGAATTTAGGGTATTAGACCCTTGACTAGTGTATCACCCCTTGGCTATAAATATCCACCACATGGCATTGTATTTACATCCAAGAATTAATTGAGATCTTATGCTTTTTTTCTCTCCGTTGTGTGAGAATTGTTCTGAATTTACCCCTTTCTCTTTTTCATTCTTTCCTTGTCAATCTATAAGTTAGATTGGTGATCCAATATCACAAAGCCCCCAACTCTATGCCTTAACCCAAGTGTGTTGTTGTGTGGATTGGATATCACATCCCTCCTTTGAGTGTGTTGTCTAAGTATTAGGTCGCGTTCCTTATAGTGTTGATTGACTACATGCATCCACTATTTGTACCCATCATACACCACTAAGCCCCGAACCGAATCCTTAAACTGCCGCCCTATGCCGTGAATATCGAGCCACCCTGTGTATCTCACATCAGTTGGTATCAGAGCTCCGGTTAACATGGTAGGCATCTATCCCTTCATTTAATTTACTTTTGTCTATTACCCTTCTTGTCTTTCTTTATTATCCACCCATTCAAAAAAAACCCATTTTCTTTGAAAACCTTCAATATTGGCCTTTTTTGTGCAAGATTGAAATATTTTTACATTGAGTCAATTATTCATCCATCTTCTTTTTGCCTTTAATTCTCCATATGTGATTTGTATTCGGAAAAAAACATCAAAAACTCAAATTCTCTCAACTCATCTTTTTGTTCTTTTCAAAATTAAGCACATCCTTTTTCGAGAGATTTCAAAAAAAATGTCTTACTCTCCCTTCAATTGTCTGGTGATTTAAAACTCTAAGCACAACACTTTTTGGGGAGATTTGACTGGAAAAAAAAAACCGGATACAATTACTTCATAATTGTGCTCTATATTATTAGCACTTTCCATTTCCATGCATCACTTTCTCCATCATTTTACTTCATCCCCATATCATTTGGGGCTCATATTGTAATTAATTTTTCTTATCTTTTACAATCAGGAAAAACCCAAATACCACCTGCCTACCCCCTTTTCCACCCACCCTTTATCCATTTTTACCCTCTTTTCACCCTTAACCCTTTACCACTCAAGCGGGTTTTATTAAACTAGCCCCCAACACAATCTTGATTGGGGACATATTGGTGGAAAGTGATCACCCGAAACAAGGTATTATATTTCATAAGATCTTGGAATTTGAATTGAGTGTTGATAGTGGAGAGAAATAAGAAAAAAAACATCTTGTGTGCGAGAGTGTGTATATCTTGTGTGTGTGAGTGTATATCCTTGTGTGTGTGTGTGTGTACATCTTGTGTGTGTGTATACATAACGCATGTGTGAGTGAGTGTGTATCATTGTGCAAGTCCTCTCCCCCTGGTGTGTGTTTGTGTTTGCATAACTTATCATGGCAGGATATCATGGGAAGAAAATTGCACATGTTAGTGATAAAGGAAGTTGAAGTATATCTCCCACACCCGAAGCTACCCAACTCCAAATGCAAGCTTTGGTGATCCACTTTGAGAATCTTCTTGGTAGGAAGTTGGAAGTGCTACATGAGGGGATTGATTAATTGGATAATAAAACAATCCCAAGGATGATCTATGATAACCCACGATGCGCTCCGGCACGATGTCGTCCCCACATCATGGAGGAGGAGATGGTGAACTTTGAAGATGATCTTGATGATGTCCCACAAAGGAGTAGGTGTTACCAACAACCTATAGGAGGACAAAGGAGACAACAAGATGATGACCTACTTGGTGGGATCAAGGGGAAGGTTCCCTCTTTTCAAGTAAAAAGTGATCTGGAAGTATACTTGGAGTGGGAGACACGGATCAAGCTGGTCTTTTCATGCCATGCATATTCCGAGGAGAAAAAGGTCAAACTTTATTCTCTTGAATTTTCTGATTATGCTTTAATTTGGTGGGATCAAATGCAAAAGTAGAGGGATAGATATGGTGTATGTCCCATCAACACTTGGGATGACATGAAGTTCACCATGAATAATTGGTTTGTTCCCACACATTACAATAGATATCTCCACAACAAACTTCAGTAGCTCACCCAAGGGAGTAAGAGTGTGGAAGATTAATACGAAGAGATGAAAATTTCCATGATTCGAACAAACATTGAGGAGGATCCAAAGGCAACCATGGCACGGTTTTTACATGGGATTAATTGGAAGATTTCCGATCAAGTGGAGATGTACCATCACATAGAAATACAAGATATGATCCACTAAGCCACCAAGATTGAACAACAAATCAAAAGGAGGAGAAACATGAGGAAACCCACTACCCCTTTCACACCATGGAGAAATATGGAGGATATTGGAGAACCGTAAAAGGTAAAAGAGGAGGTTGATTGAAAAACTGACAAGGTGATTCTTCCACCTAAGAAACCTACTTTTGAGACTAACCAAACTAGGAATCGGGATATTCATTATTACAAATTCCAAGGAAGGGGTCACATTGCTAGTGAGTGCCCAAACTGACGCACCATGACCATTCACAAGTATGGATAATGGGAGATCAATAGAGATATCTCTTAAGAGGAGGAAGAATCTCCAGAAATTGAAAATTGAGAATTTGCAGAAGATTGTGAGATTCAAGTCACTATGAGAATTTTAAGTACCCAAATGATCATTGGAGAGAAGGAGCATTAGGAGAACCTTTTCCATATGCAGTTCAAGATCCCTGGAAAGGTATTTCGTGTAATTATTAATGGAGGAAGTTTTAGTAATGTTGCGAGCACCAAGTTAGTAGAGAAGTTGGGACTTCTTACTTTGAAGCATCAACATCCATATCGACTTCAGTGGTTGAATGATTGTGGAGAGTTTAAGGTTACCAAATAGGTGAAGGTATTTTTCTCCATTAGTAAATATAAGGATAAGTTATTGTGTGACATTGTTCCTATGAAGGAATGCCACTTTCTGTTGGGTCAACTATGGCAGTGCGATCGACATGTTACTCATGATGGTTTCTTCAACCGTCACTCTTTTATACAATGAGGGGAACCTATAACCCTCAACCCCATGACCCCAAAAAAAATTCTGGAAGATCACATTTTTTGAGAAAATAAAAAAATGAGTGATGAGAGAAAAACGAGAGAAAATGAAAAAGGAGAGAATAAGGGGAAATAGAAAATGAGAGAAGAAAAGAAATGGAGAGAAAAGAAAAATCAAGAGGAGATAAATATTTGAGAGTAGAGAAAAGTGTGATGTTGGAAAAAAATAGTGAGGTTAAGAAAGCTTTGATTTCTCAGAAAAATCTCTTAGTACTTATGTACAAAGAGGTGATGTTGAACACTAATGACTTAACTTCTTAATTTTCAACTATTATGAAATCTTTGTCACATGTGTATGATGGAGTCATTCTAGAGGAGGCACAACCTTGTCTAGTTCATATTAGAGAGTGAAAAGTAATTCAAGGATTCATTAATGGTATAATGGGTATAACAGATTGGAAGGAGTTTCTACCTCATGGAGGGCCATCTTATAAAAGGGGATATCACTCTACAACTAAATTTTTTCCATCTAGAAATACTTTTGGATTTAGTATCCCAACCCTTATTGATCAAGTTTCATTTACTTTGCAGGAAAGTAGAAATATGAAGGGAAAAACATGTTGACCAACAACATGGGAAATGAAAGAAGCTAGAGAGGCTTAAAAAGAAGTGGAAGTCAAAGATCAAGATATATAGAGATGGAAAAAACTTAGTTCTTGATACGATTGATTAAAAAATATCATTACAAGGTGAGTACTAAGTTATTTTTAAAGTAAATGTTTCTAATCATTCCTCAAATTTGGATGCAGAAGATGAAGAGCCGAGGATGACTCCTTTTCAAGAGGGTGAGGATGATATGAAACCGGTAGATGTCATTGACTTGATGGAATGTGAGAAGTTGGAGTTGCAAGTCCCAATGATGCAAGGAAGATTAAAGAGTCTTCAAGTGGCAACAAAAGCCCACCTTACTACATTAAATGGTCCAAACCCAAGGTGCATGCATGGAAGTGTAAAGTGGGATTATTATCACTATTATGTGAGCCCAAATGAGATGCATAAAGCCCAAGACACATGTTTTCATGAATTTTGGAATTCTTGCCCACTTGGAGATTCTAGAATGGAATCTTTCGACACCAAAGTCAAATCTGGTGGGCTAGGTACTCAAAGTCAAATCTGGTGGGCTATGGGTGGAAAGAAATGTGCCACTTTTCTCAAAAGTCATTGTTAGACTTTATCTTTTTGACTTTAAGGGGACAAGGTAGGTTTAGCCTTTATGACTTTAGGTTATTAGACCCTTGACTATTTTATCACCCCTTAGCTATAAATAGCCACCCCATGGCATTGTATTTACATCCAAGAATTAATTGAGAGCTTATTCTTTGTTTCTCTCTGTTGTGTGAGAATTTTTCCAAATTCCCCCCTTGCTCTTGTGCATTCTTACCTTGTCAATATACAAGTTAGATTGGTGATCCAAGATCACAAAGCCCCCAATTTCGTGCCTCAACCCAAGTGTGTTGTTGTGTGGATTGGATATCACATCCCACCTTTGAGTATGTTGTCTAAGTAGTAGGTCACACTTCTTATAGTGCTGATTGACTACTTGCATCCACCATCCGTACATATCATCTTCCACTAAGCCCTGAACTACATCCTTCAACCGCCGTCATACACCGTGAATATCAGGCCACCCTACGTGTCTCACATCATTATTGCAAGCATTTCATTAGGAAGAGATAGGAATGTTGTTTGAGATCCTCCTCCTTATATTTGTAACCGACTTTCCTTGATCTGAAAAATTTATAAAACAAGGATTTAACTTAAAGAGTATACATAGAGACTGACCATGTGTCTAATAAAAACTCTTAATCCCTAAATTTGTCTAAACCGACCTTTGATACCAACTATAAGGATCTGGACTTAAACATTACTTAATCTTGAATAAAATGAATAATTCACATTGAGGATCTTTTCAGGTTTAGAGTTTTAGAGAATTATTCCATAACTATTACATATCAACTTGAAAATTACATGCAGGCACTACTACTCAGTATCCATTTTTTCATAAAATAAAAACTCTTAAAAAGAAACATGTCTAGTACCAAGTTTTAGACAACATGACTTTTCCTTGATCCCATCCTTCACCCTATTCATATTTAAGTCTTGTGGAAAATATTTCCAAAATCTGGGTTGAGCATAAAAAGCTTAGTAAGTGTTATAAAATAAGGAATGAAAACATTATCCCATCAATAAATACAAAACAATGAAACCATTATTTTCAATCATAACATGCCTTATGAAATCATAATATTTATTAATAACACATATAAATCATAAATCATAAAGGTATATTATGGAATACATAACATATATACATTGTATTTATCACATATATATAGGGAGTTATGTTGGAATACCCATCATAGTATATTCCCTAAATCTATTAGGAGAAACATTAACATTTACCTCTGTCACATTACCTAATACATTGTAGATCTATCTCGGGCTCACCCGCCATAGGTTTATCATGGAACCACCCATATACGTAAACAATGCCCAATAATCATAACATATTCATAACACATAAATCCATAATAAATGAAAATAAAATTTCCACATTTCAATCACAACATATCATTTAAAGATATAGACATAATCAATGCTTTATCAAACCATTTTAAAAACCATTTAAAACATTTAATAAAGATATTTTTGAATCAAAGTTTCTCATACCAATTTGAATCTTTTAAAATAATTAATATTTTAAAACATTAATTACCATATAAATAAATCCTTAAAACCATTTTAAAAACATGTACATTAATGAGAAATATTTATAATAATAAATATTTAAAACATTTAAAATAATATTTTAGTTAAAGAGTTCCTAACCAAATGAGATACGCTTGCATACAAATAATTGAGGAATAAAATTAATCAAAACTTTATAATATCATGAAAATAAAGGGATTCATGATATAATATGCCAAATTATAGTATTAACACCATATAAAAGTGAATTAGTGCATGATAATAATGAAGTGTCAATGGAATGTAAATTGAGACGAAATCCCTTATAAAAACGGTATCCTTAGATTAAGGATAAATAAATTACATAATAATGTTTGAAAAATATAAATACACTCAATGTGATTGGATATTCAGTGTAAAACAATCATAGTTAATTCACACATATTCATAGCATGACATAATCAAGAAGTAGAAGTTTAACCCAAAGAATTGAAATTGGGTTAAGAAGTTCTCTTACAGAAATTCGACAGCCTAACAGTGTCACTTTAAAATTCAGAAAATGAGTTGATGAGAGAAAAAAGGGTATCTCATCACTTGGACATAAAATCTACAGCAACAAGGATATATAAGAACATATCCCAACATAATAAGATGTAAATTAAAAGACATAACAAAAAGAAGTCTTTTAAAAAGAGGAAGATGAAAAGTTCCCTTAACGATTTGGTAACTTACAAACATACACCACATGAAAGAAGGATCATACGATAAAGATGTAAATACCCATAAATTAAATTATATTACACAAAGAGTAAAATCATGTGAAGTTTATACACCACACAAAGGAAATAGTGACAAATATAGCATGAATCTCACGGGAATAAGAAGTGAGATGGAAACCCCTAACCACGTTGTAATCAATTGAGTCGTATGACCAAAAGTTAATAACCACCAAATTAATCACATAATACCATGAATATAAATATAATAATGATAATATATATCAAATTGTAGTACACAATACACCACATGAAATAAATATGTGGCGAACAATGGAAATCTCACGGAATTAAAAGTGAGATAAGAAACCCCTTACCTCGTGTCTGACTTGACTCATTTGTTCCTTGTTATTCATGAATAATAAACTTAAGTTAATTTATACTTGATTAAGAACATTTTTAAATTTTATTATTTCTTTTATATCACTTATTACCTAACTACAACAATTAGTTAACTATTTGAGTTCATATTGGACATTTTGTCGATGTTCGGAACTTGAGTAAAAAATAAACTTGTTATAATTACAAATTTCCCATGTGGTCAAAATTCCATTATCTCTAGAATAATATTCATAATTTAGATATCATATATATCATATATATCCAGTATATATTTTTTTATAATATTACATAACATTTGGAGATAAGAAATGAAATGCACTATTCATGGAGATAGTAAGTCGTACGTATGCGTGAACTCTACTTTCATTTCTTTTTCATATTTAATGGAATGAAAATGTAATGATAAATAGGTATATTATAGTTACATTATAAAATCATATATAATTTAATTATCTCTTTCATTTATACATCCCACGTATGGCATGAACGAGTCATATCACTTTGAGGGGGTGGTAGTCCGCACTTCCTCAAATGAAATTATTGTTTTTACCCACAATGGAAACCATAGAGGTATTATATAAGTGGAAAATGAAGAATCATATAAAAATATAAATATAATATATATCACATATAAATAAAGGGCCATCATAATGGCCAATATGAGAGGTGGTAGGAGAAGATTGAACAATCATCGTTTCGTGAGGTAGTAGTTCACCGTCCATAGAAACAGTATGTTCTTTACCCATTAGATGGAGGGGTGTGTAAGTTTAGTTTGAATCCATATCATAAAAACAACCTATTATATTTAGGATAATGTGTTTTTTATAAAATAAAGGAATAAAAAGAGTTTATGGGGTTGGAGAAGTAAAATAAAACAAAAGAACTTAAGAGAAGGTGTTACTTTTAAATCAGGTATCTTCCTTTGGTTTGAACCAAAAGGTTTACTTTAATTGCCTTATACCTAGGGTGAGGATACTAAGAGCAGGAAATGGATTTAGGGAGATTAATTGGGCAGATTTTTTATGATCCAATGGGCTTGATAAGTGTGAGGAATGGGTTATAACTGGTCCTTTTATAAGGGGGAGGAGGGGTTCATTAGGAAAGTTTGAAAATATTATTTTATTATAAACTTATCTTCAATTTAAAAAGGTCCAAAACTCATTAAATTTTAAGATAATATGACTCATATTCTAAATAAAATAATCCAATAATAATTGAATAGGTTTTGGATATTTTTTTAATCATTATAATCTTAATTATTTAAATCATTCATTAATGAGGTAAACATTGCATCATTATTGTGTCATAAATAATTTTATTTATTTGATGTCTAAAAATTATAAAACAAATATAATGATATAGGAAATATTTTTATCTTTAAAATTAATATTTATAGTTGAAGATATAATTTATATAACCCCATGTAAGAATTGATTTACTAAAAGATATATGTTTAAGTCATTTTTTTCTTTACTTTAAATTAATTAATATAAAGTGTCATTATCATTCTCAAGTGGATCCATGGGGTCCCAAAATCAACCCAATGGTTCCCATAGTCTGAAATTTATCAACCAATAGGATTAGGACACATTTTAGTTTAATTTTATATTATTATAATAATATTTTGTTACCCTTATTTACCAGATTTACCCTTTAACCATGGTAAATAAAATATTTACTGAAGTAAATATTCATAATGTCTAAAAACAAAGTTTACCTATTTACAAAATTTGGACCTCCTGATTTAAAATATGGAATCCATTTTTTCCAAATTCAAAACACATAAGTGGCAGAAATTAATTTAAAATTAATTCCCGTTGTAAAAACAAAAAAGCGTGTTTTTAAGAAATAATAACTATCAAAAGATTAACCCTATTTTATGTCCAATTTCAAAGTGAATTACTTTCAATGACCAACATAGGATTAAATGGTAAAAATATAATCTAATTACACTTTAAAACTATTTATAAATATAATATAACCATAGAAATAAATTAGATTAAAAGGTAGTTTTGAATTAAAATACAGTATTTTCCACTATTCATAAAAAATGAACTTTATCAGAAAAATACCAAAATTTTATCCAAAGTAAATTTTGATGCCCCGATTCTAAAGAAGAATATTATTTTTTCAAATAGAACATATAAAAGTGACCAAAACTATATTTAAAGAGGGTTCTCCATCAAAAGGTGTTAAATCGACCTTTTAATGAATATTAGAGTATTTATGCTTAAAATCGGATTCTTTCTTATTTTAAGCCTCTAAAATTTATTATATAAATGTAAAAATATTTAAAAAACATGTATATTCATATTTTAGTAAGTTCTGTCCTTTCCCGCCAATACAAAATCTAGGCATTAACTACCATTTAAAATAATATTATATTATTATTTTTCAGTGTGACTCAACATTGTGTGCAACATATGATTTCAAAGAAACATGTTGTTGTGTATCGGGTACTCCATCGAACATTGAATCCCCTTTAAATTAATATTAATATTTAGTTCAAAAAAATTAATAAATATGAAAATGTTATATTCTTTATTTACCTGGGATGTTACAATATTGATATATATATATAATTATTTATGTGTGTGTGTGTGTGTTAACTTATTTATATATAGAAATATTAATTTATATTTATATATATATATTAATTTATATATATATATATATTAATAATTATTAATTTAAAAATTTTATATCAATATATATATATGGATATATATATATATCATAATAAAATATTATAATAGAAGTACCTCTTTAGCTAATTGGTGAGGTCAATGTTTTTATATGTGAAATAATTTGGATCAAATCCTTGTAGATGTGATTTTTAGTGTGGTACTTGCATGGGTAGAAATTGATTCATGTTGTGAGAAAATGGGTTGCTGAACTATGTGACTAGGAACTAGAATAGGTAATGTGACATGTCTATGGATATATAAAAGCGTGTTTAGGTCGAATATAATTTTCTAAGCCATGTTTCACTATAATTTTGGTTGTTCTAGTGGAACTTGGGTTACAAGTACAATTGGATCCAATGTTCCACTTGAACCTAGCCATGAAAAGGTATATTAGACACTCCATGGAATGGAGAGAATAATTCTCTTAGTTGGGATCTAGGTTGCTTGCATATCTGAATTCAAAATCAAAAAAATTGAAGTTCGAGGCACTATCGGATTGAGAAAAAAAGAACAAATTGAGTTTATTATTATCAAAATCACTTACCCACATCTTAACATAAACAAGGATAAAATTAAGGCCACTTTCCTATTCTTTATAAAAGAAATAGGTAACTTTATTGAAACCCATGGCTAATTTTATAGATTCTCAATTTAACCGTGTTTTTTAAAAACATGGGTAAATTTATTAACCATGCTTATACAAAATTATAATGTAAAAAAATGCAACTAACTGAATTTTTTTTGTAGGTAAAGAAATTAATTAAAGTGGAAAGTGGATAAATTTAATTTTATTTAGAGTAATCATTAATGTAATAAATAATAATAATAAAATGATGTTTAACTGGTTATTTTGATGAGTTAAATGTGTTTCACTGGTACATAAATTCATATTGTGTTTATATAAATTCTAATAAGATGTTGAGATATGAGTGTTTTCTATTTTTTGTGTGTTTTGATGTGATAGTTACTAAAAACGAGATAAAATATGGTAAAAATATTTTTTAAAAGGGGTTAAACACACTAAATGAATAAGAGTAGTTATTTGTGATTTTTTATAAATTTTGTTATAAAAATCATGTGGTAAAGAGGGGTGTATATTGTTGGAAAGTACTTTTAATGTGATGAAAGGTAATATCAAAGGTGATAAATGTTTACTGGATTTGGTTTGATTAATTAGTTGTCTTGAGAGGTATAAACTGGGTATTTCGATGTGTAAATTCCTTATTGTGATTAAGGTAATATGAAAATACATAAATAGTTACTTAATTTGGTTTGATTAAGTAATTTTCTTAAGATGCGCACAATGGGTATTTTGATGTGTAGATTTCTTTTTGTAATTAATGTGTTTGGGATTAAAAGTTTGTTTTGAATTATTATTAATTTGATGTGATTTTTAAAAATAATTAATTAATATATATTCAATAACTTGGGGATGAATTTGATATATTGAGATGAAAATAAAGTGATATGTGAGATGTTTTACTCTAACTTTAATAGGTTGTGGAAAGTGCAATGAATTTAGTCACATATAGGGAGCCTTGTATTAGGATAAAACATGAGATATTGATGTGATAGCCTTGTGTTTGGCTTGGAACTCAGTTATTCATTGATAATTATGTGTTTCCATGTGTTTGGAATTAAATATTTTCTGATTCCATGAGTTTTTACATATGGGATGATAACAATCCATGAGTTTGGCCACTTGATCTACAATACTAACACTGAATGAAGAAAGTATGAAAAAATTTGGGTGACTTGGTTATCCCTTTATACTTTCCATTCATTCTGAAAATGGTGATGTCGCATTATTTAAATATTTAAACTATTTATAAATTATCACATTTTAAACTCCAAGGGTTGCATAGGGTTTTAATGGATTCTATTATGAATTCATTCTAACTCTCAGTATGTATATACATCATGTGCATGTAGACTATATGTATGATGTTGTAGTTAAAGGAAATAGTCATTAGTATCATGGGAGACACTAATATTTATTTACATTATATACATGGTTAAAAATAATCACTATAGGACAAAAAATAATCATCATAGATTATAGTCATGGTTTGATCAACCGTCGAAGTAGTCACCGTCAATATAGGTCTATAGTCATAGTTTAAAAAACATTATGATTGCAAGTTGTCTATATTCATGATTAAATAAATATATCACTATATATATCATGAAACATGATAATATCATGGTTAAAAAATCATCAATGTACGTTTGTAAACTATAATTTTAAATATCTCAGTCACGGTTAATGAAACTGTGACTATGGGTATCTATTTTTTTATAAAAAAGAGGACAACCAAAGGGTACATTTTCCTACCAAAAAAACATAGACCAATATAAAATAAACCAACAAACATAAACTATAAATTCATTTATTATATAATTATTATATGAAATATGATAAAAAATGTATAAATTTAAGAAACCAGAGAATTTCATTAAACAATTTCTAGTTATAAGGATGATATTATTGAAGAACTCAACATGAAAATCTTATAATTCACAACCAAAACCATCAAAACACATCACAATATATCTATTTATTTATATTACATGTGTATCAATCTTGAATTAAAATTTTCAATCCATATAAAACAAAAAACAACCTACACTACAAATATGTCATGAAAACAACCATTTCAGATTCAATCCTCATACTCATAAAAATAAAAGAAATAATCAGTGAAACATATTTTCAAAAAAAATTACTAGAAAATAAATTTATTAAACAAAATAATATATTAACTAATCATCACTCATTAAATACCTCATACAAATTTTATTATCAATTTAAGAGATAGAAATAATCTAAAAAGTCATCATAATATAGATCCTCTCATATCCATCTGAATTTAAACTAAAAAAACTTAGTGACACATTTAATTTAACTCAATTAAATAAAAATTATTGAAATATATTAGTAATTGTAACTAATTTATTGATTTATAGTATATTAACATGGGAAAATGATGTATTTTTTTGTTATTTGTATAACACTCTCTTCATCTACAAATAGTAGAAAAAAATGAAATTAAAAATCCTTACATAAAATTGCATATAAATATATATACATAAAAATAAATTATATAAGAATAAATAAATGACATAAAAACATAATGATCCTAAAAATGCATGATACAATGATAAATAAACGCTAGAAAAATATTGACCTAGGGGATTTAAACATAAAAAAATGATGATATTTCAAAGTTTATTGTCTATCATGTTCTTCACCAAGAAACATTAATGAAAATGAATCAATGTGTGAATTGAATTGTAAATCCATATTGTAATTTGACTATGTTCATTTTACATGCAACATAAATAGACAAAAATATATTTTTTCATTAATATACTGAAAAATCTAGGGGATCTTTAGCATAGCCTGATAAAAAGGTAAGCGTGTATATATGTCAACATATAGTAAATCAATATCAAATAAAATTAATCTTATAAATAATAAATTTAAAATAAATTATGAAATTAAAGTGACATTACTAAAAATTATTATAATTTTATAACAATAGTTTGGGTTGAAAGTATTCCCTAACAATAGATTTGTTTTGATTATCATATCCAAGACTAAGATAATCGCCTGTAGACATATTATGTATGGAAATTTCTTCTAAAGAATCATCAAATATATTTCATGGTATTGTTCTGAAAATAAAATCAAAACAATGATTTTATAACTCTTTTATAAAGAAAAATTATCTTACATGTGACTAGAATATTAAAGATTCATCAGTTTAAAGATAACATTCTATGGCTGCCATAGTATAACCATATTTTCCAATGTGAATTCCTTACTGAATTATCATATAAAATCACTTACATTTCAACATATCAACTCAACCTTAAGAGAGATGATATATTATTATTATTTCATTTATTATATACTGATATGATAAATCATTTGAATTGGATTCCCTACCATCTATTATAGTATGACAGTCCATTTTATTACTTAATATAACACTATCATTTACATTTTAATGTTTTTCTAATGATTATCAATAATGAACATCAATTTGTTGATGACAATGAACATGTATTTTCTAATGAAAATTTATTTACACTTATTTACCATAGTATTAAGACCAAATGATAATGATCTAATCTCATAAGTTATCATACTATTTAGTAAACTCTCAACCTACCATATAATCATGTTTCACTAAAATTAGTAACCAATTTCATAAAAAAGATAAAAAAAATTATGGAATTGCATGAGATTTAAACCATGAAGGAAACTTTTTCTATGAAACATCCCTCCCCATCTAGGAGGTAAATAATAGTGTGTTCGATTTAAAATTACTTTATGGTTCCTGTAATATTATAGAATAATACATTAGTAATATACCTTTATCACACAATTAATTTAAATTAATGAATAATTGATTATATGTACTTGATTTATTCATCCAATAAATCAAAATTAAATAGCACAGAATGATGTACCATATCCCACTGTTCAAGGCTTAAATTAGTCAAAATACATGGACTACGAACCCCCATATATTTTGGAAGTGATTCTCAACTAGAGAATGATTCTTATTTTCATTTATTATAAGTCAATTATATCTCATGCCAATATTATTTAAATACATAAAACAAAACAACTTACACTACTAGGCCAAATAACCATTACCAATGTATCTTTCATGATATTTCTTATTTATGAAATAAAAAAAATATGTTTTATATCATTATATGGGATATATAAAAAGATAATAAATTGGACCCCCAAAAATAACTTTTGTCTATGGATCTATAGTAGGATGTAATATGCATGTGAAAAGAAATGAAGGAAATAATTTTTCTAATACAAAAAGAATAATAAGTGAATATTTTTGAATTTTATTCACATCATTTTTTGTCAATATTTTAGAATATATATATATATATGTATATAAGTTACACAAATGAATCATAGTGACCCTTATAGTGTCTTTCATCACATGTCAAATGATTATTGGTAGTAACTCATGTAACATGATTTGATAGTCATGTAATGTTAGTGATTTTATCTTTACCTCTCTAGTATTAACTCATTTAGATATGTTACTTTAATATACATCTAAATCATTGAGAGTCTCTAGCTCATATAGAAATTTTTATCTCTATATCATTCATTTTGTAACATGCATGAGGAACTGACCACTTTTTTTTACTAATTAGTATTGGATAAAGTTGTTTCTTAATACCCCAGTTCTATAAGTATCGATGTGATCTTATTTCATCCTTTATTTTCCCTGTAATATTCATAATTATTATAAATACAAATTCACATAAAAAATTTTCAGTATGCATCACATCTAAACAATGTCACAATAAATTTGGGGAATAATAAGGTAATTTAAATAATATAATTTTTTCCTCTAATTATATGGCGTGTCTTTATATGTAATTTATCCCTTTATTTTAAGAAGTCTCCCCTTACCAAAGAAAAAATTCATTCCTTCATGTTCTTCTAATCATTCAATACCCAATATATGAAATGTTTCCATCAAATTATTATCGGTATGGATGTATCATTAGTAGGAAATGATGATTCCCCATGAAATTAAAACATTATCAATGTGTCATTATTCTTGATCATGTATTTTTTTCACAAATTAAGCATGGTAGTTTCCCCTTCATTCTTGGACTAGGAATTTTCCATCGAAAATATATAATGTATAGTATACATTAGATCAGCACACATTTGAAATGGTTTCTTCTTTAAATGATTATATGTAGGAACACCTATGGTCTATAAATGATTCAAATGTACTATTATTGGTAATATATACACATCTATATCATTTCCAGGATCATTAATCCCAATAATAAACATATTCATAAAATTATATGTCTTATTTATATACATCCAAGGCCTGATATTATACATATGAATGAATATAGTCTAGTTGTTTTTTGTTGTATGATTCTATCAAAAAGATTAAACCAATCACATGATAGCCCCAATCAGATATTATGTATCTTAGAAGAAAAATCAAGTTGAGGTTTTGTAGACTCCTTTCATGCTAATCCATCGACCGGGTGCACCAAATTCACACTATTTTTATTTTTTCTACATTCTATCTCAAATATTCTACCATATTTTTGAAATATACTTTCTTTTTAGCCTTTTTGTTAAAGGAATATGTCACGTGACATTTTTAGAAACTCATGATAGCATTTCGTGTTTATTTTTTTCTCCATCCACATGTACCATGCTATATAAAATCATTTAGTAATGTATTCTCATTCTAATATATCATATAATAATTAGGGAATGAATTTATATCGTTAGAGTAAAATCATAGATAATAAATTAACTTTGAACCCCTGTAATCATTTTTTGGAATGTTTTAACTGTCAGTAATCGTGTACTTCATAAATTCAAACAGGTAGCAAACCACACTATTACTAAATCCATATATCATTTTCCCATGAATTGATTGCATCAGTAATTCATGTTTCTTCATCTTGATACACCTTGGATATGATGTTGTCTTATAATCCTCGACCACCTTTTTAAATTTATAAATTTCCTCATTCTAACTATATGGGACTGAACTTGAAATTTAATTTCTATTCATTACTTTAGATTCTATCATAGGTCCACGCATAGGTTAGTAAAGAAATGGGATGTAATTAAATACCATATCTTCCATACCACACCTCTCATGTCTATCAATATTTTCAATCTTTTAATGTATTTATTTATTATGGTTTCATAACTCATAATTGGTTTAAAATCAGACTCTAGTGATATGATAACTTACCTCTTCATGAGTTAGACTTGGTCTATCAACATGATTATAACATGGGAATTCAATAAGCTCCACCTCATATTTAGGGATAAATGTAATATCCAAAAAACATTCAATCTAATTTTGAAACTCATTTGACACACGAGTAAGAGAATACATCCAACTTCTTTCAATAATAAATCCATGAATGTGATACTATATAAACCAAAATATCTCTTAATTTCTCAAATTAATTTTTTAATGAAATAATAATCATATTATAAAATTATAAAGTTACAAAAGTATAATTTATAAAAGTACACATTTTGACAGTATAAAATTATAAAACTTCGATAAATTAATAAAACTATACAAGTATATATAATTTATAAAAAGTATATATTTTTTATAAGGGTATAAAAATTTTCTAAATGTTGATAAATTTATAAACTTATTTTAAAGTATAAAATACATATATATCAAAAAATATACATAATTTAAAAATATAGGTTGTTTTATAAAACTATAAAATTATAAAAAATAATAAAATTTTAATGATAAATCATGTGAGTATAATAAAATATACTATAAAATTTATAAATCATATTAATTTAAATATCTATGAAACTATAAAAGTATATATAATTAATAAAATTATATATAAAAAATTATATAAGTATAATTCCATAAACTATAAAATTTATAAAACTGTATAAATTTATAAAGGTGTGAAATTATAAATCTATAAATAATTAATAAAATTTTATATATATATAATTTATGTATAAAAAAATATACTATAAAATTTATAAAAGTGTATAGATTTTGAAACTTATAAAATTATAAAAATATAAATTTTTACTAAAATATTACATATAAATTATATAAGTATAATAAGATATCCAATATAATTTATAAATGTATATATAAGTATGAAAAATATATATATACAAGTATAAACAAATCATATCTCACTTATAAAAATTTATGGATTTATATCCATAACTATTTATAAATTTATAAAAGTAATGATTGATATTAATAAATTGAATGAAAAATATAATTAACATCACAAAATAATAGACATTATTAGAGAAAAATCATTTATAAACAATGAAAAATAAAAAAAAATTAGAAATTTTTAAAATGCTAATTAAAACATGAGATATTAGAAATCAAATTTAAAATATTTAAACACATCAATAATCATATACCTTTGATCAAAAATCTCATTAAGAAGTTGAAATTTGGGTCTATAACTGATGGTTTAGCAATAGTACATTGATGGTTTTAGAGGATAATAAAGAAGGATGTGTTGGAACTTGTTAGATCATAAAACTATATGGGAACTATTTAGTGTATTGGAGTTGGGAGGAGGAATCAAGTGGGGGTGGGGGAAATAATTAGTTGGGATTGGGGGAAATAATTGGGGGAGGGTTTATGCATGTTAATATTTTGATCACATTTTTTATAATTTTTAAAAGTCATAATAATATATATTTATTTTTATGATTTTAGAAAAATAAAAAAAAAATTATTCATGAAAACACATATAGTTATGGTTTATCAGAAATGTAACAATATAATAATGTTGTCATGGTTTTATAATCTTGATAATAGATCTATGGAATTTGGCCAAAATTCATGTAATGAGATGATTTTAAGAGATATCCTAGAGCATTTTATGGTTTTATTTGGAGTTGTGCATAGGTTTTTTCATACTTCATTATTTTTTTCATTTTATCAATATTGATCGTACCATTGTACATAGGTTTTACTTTTGGGTCATGTTTGTATGTATGAAATTTATTAAAATTTTATGGGATATTTTTATAACATATTCAGAATGTATGTTTCATTTTTTTACATATTATTATTTCACTTTATATTTTAGTATTTTGGTGCAGTGGACCTTTATAGGGTAATTTTTTCATAAACAATATCCTTAGAACATCGACATTAATCACTAGTCTCTAGTGATTAGAGAACATACTTGATTCCATGTGATATTTCACCTTAGTGGCATAATCATATCATAGTGAGACATTATATATTATTTAATATGATGAATTTTGGAAGTTATTTTCCATGGGGTGAGATGGGGTATTTATACTTAGAGAAAAGAGGTATTTAGGGTTAAAATAATGAATAAAATATTATTTCATGACCATTATGTTCAATAGTGGTCTTAATTAAGACCATTAATATATTTACTTAAAAATATATGTTATTATGGATTTTAAAGCATTTTACTACAAAAATTATGTTTTATAATAAATTATACAAAAAAATAATGAAAAGAATCAAAATTAGTTTCTTTAGGAATAAATTATCTATTTGGAATTTTTGAATTTACTTTTAAGGTTTATAAATTGAATTTTTTTTTTAAATATATTATATATCTTATTAAACATAATTTTTTTTGATAAAATCATTCTATAATTCACTAGGTTATCATTACACCTATATTATGTTATAAAACATACCATATTTAAAAAACTATATTTTTACTATTCAACCCCAAATTCATTTTTTCCATAAAAATACCAAAAAATAACTCACGGATAATTTCAACATGTTTAATCCAAAACTAAAATTCATTTTGTCAAAATAATTTCCAAATTTATGCAATTTTAATATTTAATTATTAATAAAAAATCAAGATTTTTTCAAAACAAGTTTAAATATACCATGTTAAAAATATATAATTATTTCTTCTTTGATTTACTTGATTTAAATTTTTTGCAATAGAATTATAATATTTATATTTCCTTATTTTATTCATTATAAATATTAAAAACTAGTTGTTTTACTATTTCAATGGTCATGTTTCGATTCTATTAATCATCTTACTATTCTAATAGTCAAGTTACTATTCTAAAAATCATATTAAAGAAGATATTTCCTAAATCCTTTAGAAGATAAAGTATATAGGTTATATAATAGTGTATTATATTAATTTCATAGGATATGAAATTGTGATAACCAAGGAAAATCACATTCCATTTTGTTTGGGCATATCCTAACGTGCGATATAAAGATATCATTCCACTTTAATTTTGATATATCATATTGTATGATTAATGTTAAAAAAATGTTAAGACATTAACATTTGGATCATTATTCCATGTAATATATCATTAAACACACATAGAATTTGTTCACTTAAGAGTTAATTGCATGGCCAAAGGTTTACAAGTTGTTATAACTGCATACCATTTACCCATGTATTATGTAATGCATGAGCAAATTAATGGGGATCGGGTAGTGTCTCTAAGTCCTATATAAACAAATCTAAGACCATGAATATAGTGATTTCATTCTATGGATTGTCAATATAAGATCTCTTCTCCCCCACCCTTTCTCTGAGCGAGATACTAGTATATTGTGGGTGTGGGGAGAATCCCTCCCATACGATGGGCGATTTAGTTTTAAGCTATAGATACACCATGGATGAGGGATATGGATATCAATAAGGAATATTCATCAAATATATAGATGAATAAGTTTCAATATCTCTTTAGTGAAATTTATACAAGTAGTTTCTTCTTTTTTACTTATATTGCATGGTTTCGACTTTCATGCTTAGTGATCTTGGGTTTAAGGGTTTGTAATTTCTTTTTATTGTGTTAAAATGTATTACGAAACCTAGAAATGGTATTAAATTTATTATATGCCATTTAATTCTCAAAATAATTTTCTAAAATGAAGAAATCATATATCATGTGGTTTTCATATTGTATACCATAAAATATGATTAAGATTTTGTTCTATGGAAATCCATATGTTATGAGATAACATAGTGTGTGTTATAGTGTTATTACTTTGGTTTTTAACATGTCATGTGATGTAAAATGAGGAATATATTATCCCACTATAGATAATAAATAATCTATAAGTTATAAGTTCCAAACTAGATAGATTAGACAAAAAATAATAAATGTAGAGGAAATTAAATGATATAAAAGACGATACATAACTATATCAATAAGGTAATAAAAACTAAAACATTGAAAATGAAATAATGTAAAATATATCTAAACAAAAATCCATAAAATCATTTAAAATATATTATTAAATGTTATAAACAGTTCTAATCAAAGGAACTCTTTGACTTTAATATAAATATATATAATGGTCAATATATATATCTAAATGAACAAAGTTATGATACACTAGAACATACTCAATATAAATAATCATAAGATAAAAAATTTACCTCCTAACTTATTTAAAATATGTTTATAGCATTAATATTTATCCCTGATATCCCCTTTGATCACACAATCGATAGCAATTCCTATCCCCATAATTCTTAGAACTATAATTTTGGAAGCACAAATTCATATACCTAAAATCTATCCAAGCACACAATATCATAAGAAAACAATTACATAAGTAAATATTCAATCTCTTATAATAAAGTTCTAATAATCATAATTTCTAATAAATCACTACAAAAATACAAATAGAAGCTTTAAAGAACTGAGATGGTGCATAGATCTTGAATGAAATTTTTCCAGTAACCTATAATAATCTACATTCATAAAAGTATTAATATATATTTATAGGAATAGAGTAAAAAATACAATGGAAAACTCTACTAACTTCAGGCACAATTTTCATATTGAAACAAATATATAAATTCCCTCTATATCTTTTTATTAAAGTAGTTAAAGTGACTTCACTGTGTTTTGAAAATTTATATTTTTGAATCAGTAAACCAAAACTTGTGATTAATAAGTTAAAAACTACTAAAAAATAAAACAAACAAAACTTCATGTACATACAAGAAAAAAATAGTGTCTTTTGATTCATCAAAACAATGGATCTAGAAGAAGTTATTTAAAAAAATGACTCAATGGAATCATTAAATATGAAAGCATTGTTATGAATCATTAATGAAATAAAAAATACTCATATAATTTATAATATAAATAAGATATCATAAAACTAGATTACCGTGCACTAAATAATTAATACTATGAAGGCCTTTGTCACAAGCCATGATAGACAATGTGAAATTAATCCTACATATAGCTTAAAAAATTGTTTTATCTTATATATAATCTTATCATAAGTCATTGTTACTCGTGTTCTCACTCACATTATATAGGTCTTGGTGCACTATTTTAATTTTATGTGGTCTAGCATAGATTAATCCTACACGAGTTTCATATCATAACACACGATTGTTGATAACTATTTGTTATTCCTATATAGGTCCTAATCTATAAGTCATAACATCCATACGTATGAGATATGTTGGTTAATACAATGTAATCCCATGAAGTGTGGGAATAATATTACATGGTCGGTATATCATATGGTATAGCTTATTAGAATAAGATATTATTCTTATATGACCCTTATACATCATGTTAATCCAATGTAGCCCACCCTATGGTTGTTTTAATTTCACACAAGACCACTCTGCACTAAATTAAAGTTTTCTAAAGCTGTTTAATGTCACGCAAGACTTGTTATTCATCATAAAATATGACTGATAAAGATAGGGAGTTTTCAAAACTTGGTCTTCTAAATTATTTGTTAAATTTATGGATATAGTTAAAAAAGATATGAAGCAAAAATATGTTTTTCTATTTTTAAATTATGCATTAAATTGTTTAAATTTTAAATTATTTGTAAATTATAAACAAAAGGTATTTTGGGATATTTATTAAATTTATAAAGGTTTTTATAAATTAATTAATTATAAATTATTAATATTAATTAATTATTTTTTTTGAAAAATTTATAAAATAAATATCCCATAATATTAATTGTTATTATTAAAATAATTTTTTCAAATTACATGGTAGTACTTAAAATTTAGAAATAAATTTTTATTTAGATATTATAAGTTTAATTTATAAAATGATTTTAAATTGAAAAATAAGGAAAAATATAAAAGGATTTATATATAATATTATGAATTTGTCAAATTAATAGTGACTTATTCAAGAAATTATTTAAACCATATAAAAAGGAGTTTTGATAATTGATTTGATTAAGGTTTTAAATTATATTAAATATGTGATATTTAAATTATGTAAATTGTTTATATAATAGAATTGAAATATAAAATTTCTTGTATTTCATATAATATCGTATATATATATATATATATTAAATGACAAATAATAAATAATATTAAAGAGTTTAAATAAAAAATAAATATAAAGTGTTTATATTTGTCTAATTATGGAATGTAATGTATGGGAAAATTATAATTTGTTTATAATTAGCAGTATTTATAAATTTTTTATAAATAGTATATCTCTTGTTTAAATTATAAATTTTTCATTTTATATATTTATTCCTTATTTTATTAATATATATAATCGTTATATTTGGAATATATGTGTACACTTTAGTTTAATTTTTTAAAATTCTCATATAAAATGACATATATGCATTGAAGGAGTTATATATAGGTATGATAATTGATTTAGTTTTCTTCATCCTTAAATGTGACTTTTTCAAGAGCTGTTTAAAGAGTTACGCATAAATATGATTTTATCATATTGATTTGGATTAAATGTAATTTTATTCTAAACTAAATGATTAGAATCATGAATACATGTAAAGGGAATATAATGATAAAAGATATTGAGATTAATCCCCCTTCAAAACATGAGTAGATTCCTTCCAAATAAAACAAAATTCAAGACCTATATCATCAAACCTAGTAGGTCATGCTAAAGATAGGTTCCTATAGATTATCTAGTATGAGGTAAGAAAGTAATGTGTGGTCCTTATAGGGTTACGTTCCCATTCAAGGTGTTTGTTTGGGGTTACACTGAGCTAGGAGACCCTAATCGGATTAGGTTATCAGGGTAATAGAGTTGAGTTTATCCATATGATGGATTGGGAAAGGAGTTGTCTACTCAAAAAACCAAGATTCATATATGATATAATTGGGATGATTCCCTACCTAAATAGCTAATTTATGGGAGTAGTATTAAAGTGACCAAAATTATAGTGAAATATAGATCTTAGATCACTAATAGATATAATGGATTTTAGAAGGGTTCCTTATTTTAGTGGAATAGATTTTAATAAATATCCATATTAAATTCTTGTAAAACATTATACTCATTTGATAAAAGATTATGTTAGAGATAAATGGTATCACTATAATCAAAATTATATTTGAGATTAATATTCAAAAAGGATGAGATTAAAGTAAAAAAAATCCTATAATTAATACAAAACTTAAGAACTATTCTTAAGATAGAAATTTATATATGTTAGAATAACCACATACTGATTAATCAATTTTTTATGTTACTCAATAAGTGAATATTTATATTTATGAGAATATTATAATGATTCACCCAAGGTTTTTTTAAGGATCATTCTAGATATAAAATTCATTATGTATTCATCATTATAACTATTTCAAATATTTTAAGGAGTACTAGAAATTTTTACTCCATTTTATAAATATGTTGAGAATATATGAACTAGGGAATGTGATGTTTAGGTTTCGATGTTTTATTGACAATACATGTGGGTGGAAGTTCAAACCAAAATAAAAAAATTTTGTTATAAAGTCCAACAATGTTTCTTCAATTAACCAATTAAGTTCATTGAAACTTTTATTTATCATGAAGGAAGTACATTGTTTCCATGTGATGGGATTTTATATATACCTTAAGGAATATGGAAACTCTATTAAATGACTATGTTGAGTATCAGTGTTATAGGAATTAATTATTTAGATTTTAAGGTTATATAATACCAAATGTATTATTTATAAATGTTTTTAGTTTATATAAGTTCATAATCATGGTAAAAATTAATAGATCTTTTAGTTTTTATTCATATGATTTAGAAAGGGACTAATAAATCATGGAATGAAACACAATGGAATATATCAATCTCATGTGGATCTTTGTAATGACCCAAGTATTTATAGAATAATACATTTTGATTTCTATTAAAACTTATGAATAATATATTACTTTTATGTTAAATATAAAACTTTTTTCAATAGCATACTCAACATGCAACAACTGGTTTCCTTGAAATCTTACATTGCACACAACTTTGAGTTATACCAAAAAATAAAATATTATTATTATTATTTTAAATGGTAGTTAACTCCGAGATATTGTATAGGTGGGAATTAACAGAACTAACTATATTATGATTAAACATGTTTGTTAAATGTTTTTACATTTATCCAATAAAATTTAGAGGCTTAAAATGAGGATGAATCCAATTTTAAGCATAAATACTCTAATATTTTTTAAAGGTAGTTTTACCACCTTTTGATAGAGAACCCTTTATAAATCTAGTTTTTGTCACTTTTATATGTTCCATTTGACAAAATAAATTTCCTCTTTAGAATCGAGACATAAAAATTTACTTTGGGTAAATTTTTGGTATTTTTCTGATAAAGTTCATTTTTTAAAGAATAGTGAAAAATAATGCATTTTAAGTCAAAGCAGTTTTTTCATCTGATTTATTTATATGGTTATATTATATTTTTAATTGGTTTTAAAGTTAAATTAGATTATGTTTTTACCATTTAATCCAATTATGTTTATTGGAGATAATTTCACTTTTAAATTGGACATAAACACATGTCAATATTTTGTTACTTATTACTTCTTAAAAAAATGCTTTTTGGTTTTGACAATGAGAATTAAATTTATATTTATTTCTAAAACTTCTATGTTTTTAATTTGGGGAAATGGATTCCATATTTGTAATCATGAGGTCCAAATTGTGTAAATAGGTAAATTTTATTTTTAGGTATTATGAATAGTATCTTTGGTAAATATTTTATTTACCATGGTTAAAGGGTAAATATGATAAATAAGGGTAAAAAATAATATTATAATAATATTAAATTACTCTAACACATGTCCTAACCCTATTTGATGAGATATTTCCGATCATGGGCATCCTTAGGTTGATTTTAGGACCCCATGTAGCCACTTTTGTGTGAAAATGACATTTAATTACTTTTAATTTAAAGTTAAGGAAAATATAACCTAAACATGTATCTTTTACTAAAAAAATTATATGGGGTTATATAAGTGATATCTTCGACTATAAATATTCATTATAAATATAAAAATATTTCCTACATCATGATATTTTATTTATAATTTTTATACATCAAATAAATAAATTTATTTATGACACAATGGTGATGTGGTGATTACCGTATTAATGAAATATTTAAATAAATGAGATTATAAATATTAAAATAAATTTATTTTGAAACTTTTTATACCATAAAAAAAATTATGGATTATTATGACTTTTTATATTTTAATTAATTAAGTTTTTTATAATTTATCAAGTTATCATGGATTTTTAAAAAAAACGTGATACGAATAGTATAAAAATTGGGATAAATGAGTTTTTAAATAAATTAATATTTTATTAAATGATATAATAGTCCTAAAAATATAATATTTTAAAAAATTACATATATGATGTTAAAAATTTCATTAATGATCCATTTTGGGTTACTTGGAATTTTATAGTACTATAGTAACCATGTATTATGAAAATACAAGAAGACATTATAAGAGTTAATTTATTTACCTAAGGGTAAAAGATAAAATATAAGGTTAATTTTGGGACCTAAACTTGCATAAAACACATTTTCTGAGATTATTTATACCCATCCTCATCTTATCTTTGAAATATATCAATTTTGTGTTATTATAATTCTAATATCAATTAATAATAAAAAACTACTTTCAAACTTTCCTAAAGTGCCCCTCCTCCCTCTTATAAAATGACACCACCTCTAAACCTTACTCACACCTCTCAAGACCCCCTTGTATAGTCCAAAATATGACCAAATAATCTCCCAACATCCCTCTATTCCTCCTAGAATCCTTACTTTGGGTAGAAGGCAATTAAAGAAGTCCTTTTAGCTTAAATCAAAAGGAGTTACCAGATTTGAGGTAATGTTTTCTCTCAAGATTCTTTCTTTTATTTTCCTTATACAACCCCCTAAAATCTATTTATTAAATTATTTTATAACAAATACCTTATATTAAATATACTAGGTTTTTTTTATTATAATTATTATAACTACGTTTAAACACACCTCCGTCTAATGGGTATAGAACATACTGTTTCTGTAGACGGCGAACTACTGCCTCACAAAACGATGATTGTTCAATCTTATCCTACCACCTCTTATAGTGTCCATTATGATATAATTTTAATTATATATGATATATATGGTATTTATTTTATCTATATGCTTCTGAAATTATCATTTAGAACATACCTTTATGCTTTTCATGTTGTATAAATATGATAATTTCATTTGAGGAAGTACGGACAACCGCTCCCTCAAAGTGATATGACTCTTTAATTCCATACATGGAATGTATAAAGTATGGATTTAATGAACTTATATATGATATTATACTGGAATTACAATATACCTATGTATCATTTCGTTTTCATTCCTTTAAATATAAAAATTAAATGAAAGTAGTGTTCATGCATGCGTACGGCTTACCGTCTCCATGAACGGTGCATTTTATTTCTTATATCCAAATGCTATGGACTGTTATAAATACATATATACTAGATATATATGATATATATGATATCTAAATAATTAATATCATTCTGGAGATAATATACTCTTGACCACATGTACAATTTTTAATTATAACAAGTTCATTTTTTACTCAAGTTCCGAACATTCACAAAATGTCTGATATGAACTCAAATAATTAACTAATTGTTATAACAAGGTAATAAGTGATATAAAAGGTATAATAAACTTGAAAAAAATTATTAATAATTTATAAATTAACTTAAGTTTATTATTCAAGAAGAAAAAGTAACATATAATACAAGTCAGACTCGAGGTAAGAATGATTTTTGGAAGTCGACCATGTGGTTATTCCATTTAAGTATGATTATGTCCAAAGTTTACCTTTGATATGTTATGTGATATTTCTATGGGTTTTTTGGTAATCTTTTGTTTAAAAAAATGTAATAAATGAGCTTTTATTCAGTGAAGAGTATTTACTAATTCATAAAGGTGAAAAGTATTACTTATGATAAAGTATTCATGGTTTACATGTTGTTTTGAATAAATAACAGTTTTCCTTCTTTATGTATCCATTACTGAGATTTTTATGCTCATACCAAGTTTTTGAAAAAATTTCACATGAATTAAAGTGTAATAGGGTCAAGGATGGGATTATGAAAAATTCATGTCGTTTAAAACATGGAACTAAACATGTTTCATTGTTTTTAAGAGTTTTTATTTTATGAAAAAATGGATACTGAGTAAAAGTGTCTACATGTAATATTCAAGTTGTTATGTATAAGTTATGGCCTAATTCTCTAAATCTCTAAACCTGAAAATTTCCTCAATGTTAATTATTAACTTAATTCAAGATTATGTAATTTTTAAGTCTGGGTCCTTACAGTTGGTATCAGATGTTGGTTTAGATACCTTTAGAGGTTAGGGTGTTATTTAAGAATAAGTGACATAACCATAATGGTTAGAATATTATAAAGAGTCATAGTAATTTTAGATAAATCAAATTATTTTAAGATGACATTAATAAGTATATCTTAGTTTTTACCCTCCTAATAAGATAGTATCTGATGGTTTTACTGATATACTCACACTAGCCTTTTTGGTTTTAGTAAATGACAGAATCTAATAGGCCCTAAAGTAACAATGGATGTGAAGGTAACTATGGTGGTTTTTTGAATGAGAAACCAAATGAAATGGGATCTAAAATGAGAACTCTTGTGTTTATTTTTAAACAACTATCTGGAGTCATGATTGACCACTTGAACCTTGGTGATTTTTCTAAGGAATCATATATGAGGGAAATGAATCCCAATGGAAGTTTAGGTAATAATCATAAATGTAATTATTTTCAAAAACCTATGTGTCAAGGATGTGGAAAGAAACACCTAGGAAAATGCTTAAAATGGATGGTAAGATGTTTCATATGTGGTAATGAAGGTCAAAAAGCAATAACCTACCATGAAAAAAGGAATCATCCAGTTGACTCTAGGAAAGGGAAAGAATTTATTTCGGAAGGATCAATTGAATGTTTTAAATGTGGTGTGCGTGGTCATTATACAAATAGATGTCCTAAGAAGAAGGTTCAGGAGTGGGATCATCAGGATCGTACAAATGTATGTTTACTAATTACTAATGCCATTCTAATTGAAGATGAGGAAACTGAAAATGACCTATGAAAGGTATGGATTATTTCTTAGCTCATGTTTTGAAATTACTGAAATCTTATAACATTATGCATGATTTTATTTATAGTAAAGAATTATAAAAGAATAATATGGAAAAACATGGATAAATGATCATGAAGAATGTTTGATGATTAAGGTGTCTACATTTTAGGAATTGAAAAGTTATGTTGGATCTATGGATGATGATATGTTTAAATTTATTAATGACAGGATTACTTTGGAATAATTTTTCTAGTATGTGTAACCATGAAGATTGATATGTGAAAATGTTATTCATGGAAGAATTATCTTTTCTTATATGGATATAGTTATAAAGAACTAATTGGGTTTAAATTATCCTTGAGTTTGAGGCAATTACAGGTTATTACTTTTTGGGATGAAAATGTGAGGTACGAGATAACATTTTTGGTTAAAATATGTTATGGTTATTTTTTAGCAATTTATCTCATTTTTTTGAATGTTATAAAATTATATAGTTTTTAAAAAAAGGACAACATGCAGACCGTGTGACAACTCGTTGCGTCAGACAAAGGTGTGAGAATCAAACCGACAACCAAAGTGCGACTAGGATTTATCACCTACCACTAGACTACATGAAGTCCCTGGTTAGTATGACTAATTATTTTTAGTTAAATGATTTTATGGATCAATAATAATTTGATTTTTAGAACTTATGTTTTATCAAATGGATATCCTTAGTATATGAAAATGATTTGGTGATTAAGTGATAAAGGTTATTTTAGAAGACATTCTCTATTGTGGGTAACACTATATGCCTAATGAAAATAGAATACTATGGGATTTAATTTGTAGAGTAATGGTTGAAATTTTATTTTGGAAGAATATATGTTTTTATTTTAAACATATGGCTATTTGGGTTGTTTATGGAAATGATTAACCTATCGTAGAGAATATGTGATTAGGTTAATTACACTTCAATATGAGACTTTAAGAGTAGTCTGTTATTTGGAGATAAATGTTAAGACTTAATAAGGAATACTATGTGATTAAATTATTCTTAGTTTTGGGTTTAAATCTTAGTTTGGATTGTATTGAATAATTTTAAGGACAAATTTTTATTTAATGGTCTTTGTTTAACTTTGGGTACTAATTGTTGAATTTTGGATATTAAGAGTAGTTTTTATTTTTATAAAGGATTATCCTTTTGGGGATTATCTAATCTTGTACTAACCATTTTGGTTTTGGTTAATATATAGTTTATCTTTTTGGGATTATTTGATTCTCTATAAATTGATTCTAGCACTTTTTATATAACAAAGCCAGCTTCAATACTCATTGTTTGGAGAAAAGATGAGTTTTTGGAAGAAATTTAGTAAAGGATGAAAGTCTACATGACAAGTAAGTATGTTTCCTTATGTTCTTAGTCAAGATCATAAATAAATTCCTCAACTTTATGAAAAGAAACTTAAAACAAAAACGTTGTCCATTTACTTTTCCTACTGGGTAATAAAAGACCATTTAACCCATCACAAGTTTGTGATTTTGTGGTGGTTAACTTTCTCCTAATCATATTTTATATCACTCTTCATCAGAACTTGATGGTTAGTTTCTCTTCCACATTCATGCTTTTCTACATGTAATCCTATTATGGTCATCTCGATTGACCTTTGTACTTCTCTTACCTTATTTTAAAGTGATATTTTTATTGACTCTTTTTCCGATGTGGGACTTTTAATGAAGTCTCTGAGCCCAATTTTAAAATTGTGAGGATGCAATTTCCAAAAAGGGGAAGGGTGTAAAGACCTAGGTATTTATAGAATAATACTTTTTCATTTATATTAATACTTATGAATAAGATATTAATTTTATGTTAAATATGAAACTTTATTTTATAGCATACTCAACACACAACAACTGGTTTCCTTGAAATCTTACATTGCACACAACTTTGAGTTATACTAAAAATAAAAATAAAAAAATACTTTAAATGGTAGTTAACGTCTAGTTGTTGTATTGGTAGGAATGAACATAACTAACCATATTATTATTAAACATATTTTTTAAATATTTATACATTTATCCAACAAAATTCAGAGGCTTAAAATGACGTTGAATCCAATTTTAAGCATAAATACTCTAATATTTTATAAAAGGTAGTTTTACCTCCTTTTGATGGTGAACCCTTTTTAAATCTTGTTTATGTCACTTTTATATGTTTTATTTGAAAAAATAAACTTATTATTTAGAATCAGGACATCAAAATTTACTTTGGGTAAATTTTTGGTATTTTTCTGATAAAGTTCATTTTTTTATGAATAGTGAAATATACTGCATTTTAAGTCAAAACTGTCTTTTCATCTGATTTATTTATATGATTAGATTATCTTTTTAATTGGTTTTAAATTGTAACTATATTATTTTTTTACCATTTAATCCAATTTTGTTCATTGGAGGTAATTTCATTTTTAAATTGGACATAAACACATGTCAATCTTTTGGTGGTTTTTACTTCTTCAAAACATGTTTTTTGGTTTTGACAATGGAAATTAGATTTAAATTAATTTCTTCAACTAATATATTTTGAATTTGGAAAAATGGATTCCATATTTGTAATAAATAGTTACGAATTGTGTAAATAGGTAAATTTTATTTTTAGACATTATGAATAGTAACTTCAGTAAATATTTTATTTATCATGGTTAAAGGGTAAATCTGGTAAATAAGGGTAAAAAAATAATATTATAATAATATTAAATTACCCTAACACATGTACTAACCCTATTGGATGAGATATTTTCTACCATGGGAATCCTTGGGTTTATTTTAGGACCCCATGGAGACACTTGTGTGAAAATGACATTTAATTACTTTTAATTTAAAGTTAAGGAAAATGTAACCTAAACGTGTATCTTTTACTAAAACAATTTTTATATGGGGTTATATAAGTGATATATTTTACTATAAATATTAATTAGAAAAATAAAAAAATTTCATACATCAGGATATTTTATTTATAATTTTTAGACATCAAATAAATAGATTTATTTATGACACAATGGTGATATAGTGATTACCTTGTTAATGAAAGATTTAAATAAATCAGACTATAAATATTAAAATAAATTTATTTTGAAATTTTTTATAACATAAAATAATTTTATGGATGATTATGAATTTTTATCTTTAAATTAATGAAGTTCTTTAGAATTAATCAAGTTGTTACGGATTTTTAAAAAGACATTATATGATTAGTCTAAAAATTGACATAAATAAGGTTTTAAATCAATTAATATTTTATTAAATGATATATTAGTCCTAAAAAATAATATTATACTAAATGAAATATATGATGTTAAAAATATCATTAATGATCCATTTTCGGTCTCTTATCATTTTATAGTAACTATAGTAACCATTAATTATGAAAATACAAGAATACATGGTAAGAGTTAATTTATTTAACTAAGGGTTAAAGCTAAAATATAAGGTTACTTTTGTGAACTAAACTTGTATAAAACCCATTGTATGATATTATTTAAACCCATGATAATATTATGTTATAAATATATAACATTGGTGTTATTAGAATTTGAAAATCAATTAATAATAAAAAAACTACTTTCAAACTTTCCTAAAGTGCCCCTCCTCCCTCTTATAAAATGAAACCACCTCTAAACCTTACTCACACCTCTCAAGACCCCCTTGTATAGTCCAAACTCTAACCAAATAATCTCCCAACATCCCTCTCTTCCTCCTAGAATCCTTACTTTGGGTACAAGGCAATTAAAGAAGGCCTTTTAGCTTAAATCAAAAGGAGTTACCCGATTTGAGGTAATGTCTTATCTCAAGATTCTTTCTTTTATTTTCCTTCTCTAACCCCCTAAACTCTATTTATTAAATTATTTTATAACAAAACCATTATATTCAATATAATAGGTTTTTTTATAAGAATTATTCTAACTACGCTTACACACACCTCCGTCTAATGGGTATAGAGCATATTGTTTCTATGGACGGCGAACTACTACTTCACGAAACGATGATTGTTCAATCTTCTCCTACCACCTATTATAGTGTCCATTATGATGGAACTATAATTATATATGATATTTATGATATTTATGATATTTATTTTATCTATATGTTTCTGAAATTCTCATTTAGAACATACCTTTATGCTTTTCATGTTGTATAAATATGATAATTTCATTTGAGGAAGTGCGGACTACCGCCCCCTCAAAGTGATATGAATCGTCCATGCCATGAATGGATCATATAAACGTTTAAGTTAATGAAATTATATATTATATTATATTGTAATTATAATATACCTATTTATCATTTGGTTTTCATTCGTTTAAATATGAAAAATAAATGAAAGTAGCGTTCATGCGTATGTACGGCTTACCGTCTCCATGAACGGTGCATTTCATTTCTTGTACCAAAATGATATAGACTATTATAAATACATATATACTGGATATATATTATATATATGATATCTAAATCATGAATATCATTTTGTAGATAATGTACTCTTGACCACATGGACAATTTGTAATTATAACAAGTTCATTTTTTACTCAAGTTCTGAACATTGACAAAATGTCCTATATGAACTCAAATAATTAACTAATTGTTATAGAAATATAATAAGTGATATAAAAGGAATTATAAACTTGAAAAAGGTTTTGAATCAAGTATAAATTAACTTAAGTTTATTATTCATGAAGAAAAAGGAACATACGAGACAATTCGGACTCGAGGTAAGGTACTTCATCTCAATCTCCTTTCATTGAGGAATGTTTTGATAATATACACCTCCTTATTTTATATAGTGTATAATAAAACCCTTTGAATTTTAATTTAATACAAAGAGAATATTTTTTTCTAAGAATCATTTTACTAAAGTAATGTTTTTTAACATATGTGGTGAAAACGAACTTTCCACCATCACGAGCATTATTTGATATTTGGCTTCTTTAACAAGTCATGATGTTTTAAATGGAAAATAAATACCATATACCCTTTTTAATTATTTTAGTATTGAAGATGGTTTTGAAATTAGATTTTACTCTTTCAATATCTTTAAATTATTTTATTGTGATTTCAAATGAAATTTTATGATTGAAATGTTGATATTTGAAATCTTTTATGTGTGGTGATTATATAATGGTACTTAGACATTTGATGGGTGGTTACGTGATAAACCAAATGATGGGTGGTTCTGTGATAAACCATGGATGTGTGGTTATGTTATAACCTCCAATGCATTGGTTATGGAAGTTGGTCTTATGGATATTCCATTTGTAAGAATTATTTTGGAAGTCGGTCGTATGGTTATTCTATTTAAGTATGATTATGTCCTAAGTTTACCTTTTATATGTTATATGTTCTTTCTATGGGTTTTATGTTAATATTTAGGTTACAAAAGTGTAAGAAATGAGCTTTTATTTACTGAATATTATTTACTACTCCATAAAGGTGAAAATTATTACTTATGATAAAGTATTCATGGTTTATATGTTGTTTTGAATAACTAACAATTTTACTTCTTTATGTATCTGTTACGGAGATTTTTATGCTCATCCCAAGTTTTTGAAATGTTTTTCACATGACTTAAAGTGTAATAGGGTAAAGGATGGTATCAAGGAAAATTCGTGCCATTTAAAACATGGAATTAAACATGGTTCATTGTTTTTAAGAGTTTTATTTTATGAAAAAATGGATACTAAGTTGAAGAGTTTACATGTAATATTCAAGTTGTTATGTATAAGTTATGACATAATTCTCTGAATCTCTAAACCTGAAAAAAATCCTTAAGGTGAATTATTAACTTAATTCAATATTATGTAATTTTTAAGGTCGGGTCCTTATAGTCTTAGTAAAGGATGTGTGTAGTTATCTAATTTCTATTATATAATAATAGTATTTGTTTATAAACAATGTTTTTTTATAAACAATATGAGATAATGGATTCTATACAGATGATTTATGATTCAAAAATTTCTATACATTTTTTTGAGAAGGATAAAATGGATAAAATTATAGTGTTTTATCCAAGTTAAAATATTTTATATAGATATTTGTAAAAATATTATGAATTTAGATTCCACAACTATTAGTGTAAGATTTTAAAGAATAATGTATTCTTTTCCTAGAAGTGATCCAAACATAGAAAATACCATATATGATATAGATATAATAGTTTAATTTTTTAGATATTCTCTCTAAAAAGAAAAAATATTTATTTCTAAAACATAATGTATTTTTTATATCATAACAAGATATTCATAAGTGAATATAGTGACTACAAGGCTAGTAGGAGTGCATTTGGACTTCGAGAAGTTTAAAATTAATAAATGAAAGACTATTACAGTCATAGTACATATCACTTATATATTTGAAAATTTATAGTGTATTTCAGTAAAATATTAATGTGAAGAGTTAAATTAGTTAATAAAATATTTTAAGTAAAAAGTTTGATGAAAACATTCTGATTATAATAATTATGAACTTATAAAGAGTTCTAAGTAGATAACATAAGTTATTAACATCATAAAATTCGATGTTGTGAAGCTAAGGAGTTTGAATATGTTCAAGGAATTAATAATTTAAATATGACTCCAAAGTCTTAGTATTATTCAAATAGACTTAGTTCATATATGTTACTCTATAATGGTTTTAATGGGATGTTTTTATTAAATGGACACATAGATATGTGGTAAGAATTACATAGATATATAATGATGAAAAAACCCTAAAAAAATCAAACATAGGTTTATATGTTACTCTATAATATTTTATATGACATGACAAGTAATTATGTATGGTTTTATTAATTATATAAGAAGAGTTTAAGAATATGAAATATATCATGTTATACAAAATGAAATTTCAACTTTATCATTCTTTTATGTTGGGTATATATATATATATATTATGATATAAATTTTATGAAGTGAAATGATAATTAATCCCTCAAAGTATGACTTTGGGTTTTCCATAACTAATGTACATCAGGGATCATTATTGGTTATAATGAAATTTCATGTTTAGAATGAATAAAATTCTTGTATCGAGATATCAAATATACTCATGAGACACAAAAATGATTTTCTGCATTGGATTGACCACTATATAAATACCACATGGAGTGTCAGACACTATATCATTTGTATACTAGGGATTCATTGTTTATATTTTGAGTCCCCACTACCTAATGTTGAAATGATACCTAGCACGATAACCTTAATAATGTTTTACCTTTCTTACACAAGCCTTGAGTCATAGAAAATCAGGGGGTTTTGGGTATGCTGTTGATCATGTCATCGGTTGGAGATTAACCAAGATAATATTTTTCCTCTCATATAATTAGTATTCCATTTAAGCCCTCGATTGAGATAGGATGAGGAATTGTATATCCATACCTAGATAGTATATATGATATGATTATCTATTCAGGTGAAGGGTATGTGACGTGCCCATCTATAAATATTAATGATATGTAATTTATTCATTGACCTGGTTGGTCTATACTCATAGAATCAAGAATATTTTAGTTGGATATATGGGATTAACATACTCCATTCCCTATGGTCACTCAATGTATTAGAGAAGTGTATCATATGAGAATTCATGTTTACATATGTTGCAGTTGGTGAACACAGAAATATACATGTGTTTTATGGATATCATTATAGATCCCTTTATAGCTTGAGTGGTATTGATGCTTTGTTGGGGACGCCCATTTTATACAATTATGGATTCATAAATTCATATTTCCCCAATTCTATAAATTCCCATGGGATCACAATTTTTGATTGACTGAACGGTGATTGATTTTTACTCAGATAGATTCTCTAAAAAAAGAAGTTTATCTAAAAGGTTTTTTGGATGAGTACTCAAAATGGATTTCATATTATGTGATACAAGGTGAATTTGGTGATAGATTTCCAAAATTGTCTTGGAATATATTTGAAATGATTTTTTTATATAATGTCATAAGTTATTATATATGATATAATATAAGTTGAAATGGAACAATGCCAATGAGGATTTAGTTAAATGGGGTATTGAAGGATATATTCCCTAAATCCATCATGAATATAATTAATATAGGTTATATTATAGTATAATATATGTATGTATTATGATAAAATATATAGATAAACAATACAGATAATATTCCATTGGTTTGGGCATGTCATAAGAGGAGATATAAAGATAGCAACCCACTACCATTTTAATTTATCGTATTGCATTATAAATGTGGTAGTTAAACATTAATCCATTAATATTTATAACATTATTCCTTTTAATATATCACCAAACACGTGGAGAATCAATTCTCTTAAGTGATAAGTTCATGGTTGAAGTGTTACATGCTATTGTAATCATATTCTATTGACACATGCATAATGTAATGCATGAGTAAATTCAGGGGGGAATCATAAAGTGTCCCCAATTCCTATATAAAAAACAAAGGCTATGAAAATGGGAATTGTATTATAGATATTTTCTAGGTAATCTATTTTCTCCCTCACCGTTTTCCCAAGAATGATAATAAAATATCATGGGTGTGATGAGAATATCACCCATGCAATGGGTGATTAGGTTTTAGTCCATGGATACAACACAAAATAAGGAGTCATGAGTATACCTTTAATGGATATTCATCAAGAATGTAGATAAATAAAAGTAGAATCACATTGGTAAAAGGTACATAAATAGTTTCTTCCTTTTACTTACATTTAATGGGTTTAGGTTTCATGCATGGTGATCTTGGGGTTATGGTTTTTTTTGCTTCTTACTTTAAGTGATAAAATATTATAAGAATCTCAGTAGTGTTATTAGAGTTATTCCATTTGTTTTATTACCAAAATAATGTTTTAAAATGAGTAAATAATATATTGTATGGTTGTTGAATTATATGTCATAAAATTTATTTAAGAGTTTTTTCTATGGTAGACCATATGATATAACATATTTTAGGGTATGTTCTAGTGTTATTCATTCAGTTTTTAACATTTTTTATGGTATAACATATGAAATCATTAAATATTAATTTGTTGGAATGAATCATTCATTCTAAATAAATAAATAAAACCCCTGTTTTATTTATACAATATAGGCGATATGTTGGAAACAAGGTTGTTATGTGCAAGAAATGGAGTATGGTTTGTGTTTATTGTCAATCCTTATAAATACGATTATGGAGTTTGTAAGAAAAGGGATCTTATAGTTGAAGCATGCAATAATTTTGAAGGTGGAGTCATTTTCCAGTGTTTTCCATATTTTTGGGTCCAAAAATTAGAGAATGGAGAAAAGTAAATTTGGAAAATGGGTTGCATGAAATATTGATGGTGGTTTGGAATCTTGTGTGAAATTATTGATTTGATATCTATGTATCAAGATATGGAAAAGGAAAAAATGCGCACAAGATTTAAATGTGCGTGAAATATGAGGTTGCGTGGAAGAATCTTACGTGCCCAATGTGACGTCAAAAGGGGTTTTGTACACTTGAAAAGAATCTTACATGCACCAATGAATACATGTTGGAAACTTGTGGATAGGGTTGTCGAGGCCTATAAATAAGTGGTTAACCCCATGGAAGACTTAAGAATTTTCATCAAAGATCGGGTTCCTCTTTCGTTCGAAATACTTTCACGCAGAAGAGAAGTGGAGAGAGAATATTTCTGGAAAAGTGTTACTTTAGTCTAAAAGAGCCAAGATAACCTTGTGGTGTGGATGTACGAAATATAAGAGGTGCATGAAAAATAAATATTGTGTGAACTCCATCTTTCATGAAAAATCCCAAATCTTTCATGAAAAAGCAGGTGTTTCATGCAGGTCCAGTGTGGAGCTTCTAATAGGTTTCAGTTATCCTGGTTGTGAAATTAGTGCTTTCAATTGAATCAATTCAGGCCTTCAATGCAATAAGTGTCTTGTGCTTGATAGAGATGAAGACTTAAATAAAAATCTATTGAATAGACCTTCAAGTTGATAAACTCAGTAATACTTCACCCACAGTAGTGAGAAAGGGGGAGTCAATGGAAGTGTTCTGAGGGATGTAGTGTGTTATCCCTAAAACATTATAAGGGAAATGTTCATGGAATAGAGTGATTGTGACCAAACTTTTGTATTCTATAGCTAGTGAATATTAGTGTGTTTTGTTACATCTGACACAGTGTTGTCATATGATACTTGGACGTAGCCCTTAGTGGTGAACCAAGTAAAAGTGTTGTGTTGTCATTATGTATATGATTGTTTTATTACTGATCTAATCCATCATACAGGTTTGACAAGTTCCTACTAACATGGGAACAAGATTCTTCACATTAAAATAAAAATTTGACACCCTGATTCACCCTTCCCCTCTTAGGGTTTTCTGGGGTCCTACATGATATTATAAAACCTTATTCCTATGAGCTAAAGAATTAATTCTATATAGGCATCGGATATACATCATAACATTATTCATAAACTTAATCATATTCATAGCATGTGTTCTTATTTTATCTTATGTAGTGGTTTATCATAATACATGGTTATGCATGCACTCGTTCACCTTTCTCAAGTCTCGAAACATTGTTTTAATCTAACATGGGTCAGAGTGGATTAATCCTATGAAGGCTATATATCACAATACATAATCATTATTCATCGTTGGTTAATTCTACATAGTTTCATATATCAAATTCATGGAATCCATGCATATGAGATATGCTATTTAATAATACATAGACTCATGCCACACTAGATTAATATTATGTGGTTCGTGTATCATAATGTATAACTTACTGACATGTGATATTATTCTTGTGCGGGCCTTTTTCATCAAGTAAAACTTATATAGCCCACTCTATATCATTTTTAATCTCATGAAAGACCAATCCATGCTAAATTAATGTTACGTGAGGTTTATTAACATCATAATGGCCCTAATAAAAATACAATTAATAAAGCTATATTTTTTTCACACCATGGTATTTCAAATAATATGTTATGGTTTGGGGATATAGTTAAGAATTATATTAAGAATAAAATGTATTTTTATCTTTTTTAATTATGAATTGAATTGTATAATTTATAAATTTTATATAGTTTATTGAAAATGGTATTTTTGTTTATGTAATAAATTTATAAAGGTACTTACAAATTACTTGACTATAAATCAGTATAATTAATTAATTAAGCGTTTATAAAAAATTTATCAAATAAATATCATATAATATTAATTTTTATGGGGTGGATGACTCATGTCACTAATTTCTATAAATTGGGACCCCACCCCCCATTTCCCACTATCTTCCTTTTATTTTTCATTAAATATCTAAAATATTGGAATCTCATTCTCAAATTATTATTATTGGCGGTCTTTGGGGAGGTAACATTTCTTTCTTTAATTTTTTTATTTATATTATTTATAGTATTTATCTAGTTGTTTATATTACTAAAAAATATATAGTTTGTATGATTTCAAATATATTTTGTTTCAATGTTTTAAATTCCATTAAATGATTTAGTAAATTTAAGTATAATGTTTGGATGGTTTAAATGTTATTGAATGATTTAGTAAATTTATATCAGTATATGTATATAAAAATATCTTATTTCAAAGAAGAAATGAATTTTAAAACATAATTTATCAACATTTATAATAAATGTAGAATGATCATGAGTTTGACCAACCAATTTATATTTGGTTTTTTATTTTGGATTTATAATTTTTAATTTTTATTTTTAATTTTATTTTTTTATGATCTACATATCATATTTTTTCTTTATATTTAGGACATATATGTTCATGATAAATTTAAGGTATCACAATCTTCTTATACCCCTCACCTACATGTGAGTATTGATGTAAAAAGTAGATATTACGAATTGTTTCTATAGGTGTAGTAGTTATAGAATGACCCAACATCTAGATCCTAAAGTAAGGGAAAAGGTTGTGAGAAGGTCCCAAAAAATCAATACCATGGATCAAGGTATTTGGAATTCAAAATCCATGCATCATATAAAAACTTAACAAATGCTCATAGAAGACATCCTAAAAGAAACATTAATTAAACAGAAGTAAAAAAACACAAAACAAAGAAAGAAAATTATTTAACATGGTTTTGTACAAACCCTAATACATAGAAAACATTAAATTCACTAGAATAGGAAATAAGATATTACAACATAATAATGAATTCAAAAACATAAACTAACCCAAGATTAAGATTAATCCTAAAACCATCATTAGTAAAAATAACACCACCACCAATATAAAGTTAACCATGGTAGATAAATTTCAGTAATTATAGTAATAATATCATATAAAATGTATGTACAACTAAACACATGATCTAGGATATTGGTTGAACGAAACCACGATAGTTGAATTCATATTGAACATTATCAACTTTCGGAATTTTCCTTCTATATTCCCACATCAGTGTTAACTTTTGGAACACATCCTATAGCTTCTACACTTAGTATAGAATTTAGAATTATCCCCCTTGATATATTAACTCTATTTCACCTCTTGGATACTCATATTATTCTAATGTACATTCTACTTATATTATTTGGATTCATTATCATTACTTCTAGTTCAAAACTCCTAGTTCAACTTATGAATTGAATTTGGTAGCAGTATAAAGTTAAAAAAGTTAATAATTTCAAGGAAATTTAGTAATTATCCAAGAAATGTATTCTTACATTGAGACTAACAATTTCCCACTTTAGAATCATTTTCAGGATTTATCACCATATCTTATGGGTTTAAAGTATTATGTTTCATAAATCTCTTTTTCATTTCCCAACTTCCAATCTGATGGAGAATATAGTATATTATAAACTCCAAGTTATCCATGCCCCACTGAATCACAATATTACTCCATAATTTATTCATATATAACTATATAAAATATACAAATAGGATTCTAATTCCCTTCAACCTTCTATAGCTTAAACAATCCATTTTCCAAAATATCTTTTGATAAATTGATATTTCCATGGAATTTTCATTATCTGGGAGTGACATGTCAGATTATTGGACAAGTAAATCATGATTTGGATAAAAAAATAAGATTTATTTCCTTCTTTTTATATACTCTAGTATACCCTTAAACCATACCAATTCCTTACCTTCTTTTGTAATTATAATTTACTTAGCTCTTGTGGTGTATAGTTCAACTACAAGTTGTAACCTATAACAACCCTACGCTTTATTTCATATTTAAACATGAATTATTACATATATTTTCACTTAATAAAACTCAGAAGATCAAGAGGTCTAGTTTATTGGGAAATTAGGAACATTACATAACAACTTAAAACATGAAACACAACATCTTTATTGAAAACTTATATTAAATGACCACAACATTCTTTCATAATTAACACTGCATGGGATAACCTGAGGATATACGTAAGAAATGGGTGAGATATAAAGACCAGTAAGGGAATAAAAAATGCATAAAAATAATGATACAATACATGTTAGGCAATAAGGCATTTCAATGAGTCATAAAAGGAACGTGAATATAAAGGCATGACAAAGCATGATAATCATAACATGAAAATGTAGAAACAACCTAAAACATGATATTAGCATGAACCAAGGATAATTTCACATGTATTAGCATGAGTATAAGCTCATTGCACATGAGGTATCATGATTCAACACCCATTGCACATGAAGTAGCATGAGTCAACACCCATTACACATAAAGTATCATGAGTCAACACCCATTTCACATGAAGTAGCATGAGTCAACACCCATTACACATGATGTATCCTGAGTCAAAAAAAAATTCATGTGAAGTATCATGAGTTAACACTAATTTCACATGATGTATCAGGATACTAAATATTACCCAATGCATTGGAGCACTATTAGGTCGCACCATTCATAATTATTTCAATATCAGGTTTAAGTGTGCCACGTAGATCATATATCATGGATTTATTCAGTATCATAAGTTATTCCACAATCAATTAATGTGGAATAAATATATTTAAATCCAAAATAAATAATTATATGATCATAAAGGTGAATACCCTTGATAGAAAAATGGGTATTCTATTCACTATATGGTGGAAAATCATAGTGCAATTTCAGCAGCATAATAGCGTCAAATAGAAATTCATAAAATGGGTTGATGAGAGAAAAATGGGTCACTAATAATTTATAAATTAAATGGAGATTAAGGGATATATGTTAGAATGTATCTAAACTTAATAAATTTGATATTAAAGGTCTTATCATAAATTAGGTGCTTGATAAAAAGAGGAGAGAGAGAAATCCCTTGACGAATTTTGGCATAGTAACGGCTTAGGTAAGGGTCCAAATATGAGAGGATAAATGATACCTCATTGAAATAACATAAAAAAGTAGGTAATTGATTATAAAAGGATTAAAATAAAACTAATTGAAATTAAAAAGACAAATTTCAAACTAGGTTCTTGAATTAAAAGGAAGAGAAGAAGGTGATCATCCCTTACATGGATGTGTGACCCCAAAAGATTGGGAGAGGATTATTGGGAGATTTGGGGCACCTTTTTAGGAATATAGAAGGTATAGGGAAGAGGTTGGTTGATATTAGAAGATCTTGAGTTAAGATAAATGGGAGTTTAGGTCGGTTTATGTAGGAAAGGAGGGGGGTTTCTTTTTTATTTTGTTTTTGGACACTTCATAATAAAATATGAAAAACCAAAAACCATCCCATGGTTATTGCCCATGGTATATAGAAAATGGGAGTGGTATATATTATTTTATAAGGCCAAGGTCCAAATATAATAAAATATTTCTCTTTCTTATGTGGAGGTGAGTCACACTCTAAAGGAAATGATTTTAAAATCTTAAAATATATTATAATTCTTGGATGATTCACTAAGGCTTTATAAAATAAATAAAATAAATTTAAAATTACATTATTTTAAATTAGAAACATATATTTGTCCTAATATACATTTTATTGTATTTATTACATCATTATTGGTCCATTATGATGTCATAAAACACATTGTATATTTATACCGAATTTAATTTTTACCTGAAAATTTGACTGTCTGAGAAAATTATGAAAAATTCACCATTGGATAATTTTGAAGTCCATATTAGAAAAATAATATTCATTTTATCTAAATAATTTTCTAAATATATAAATTTTCACTTTTAAAATAAAAATTGACTTTTATTGAAAATTGACGGGTTTTAACAAAAACTATTTTCAAACCTTAATAAAAATTATGTTTGACTTTATAAAAATTATATGATAATTTATATTTAATAAAATTAATTTAATAATAATATTTTTTAAAATATCACTTATTTCAAAAATACATTAATTCATCAAAATAGATTTCTTAATTTAATTTGAATATTAACTAAAAATACTACTTGTGCTTTAAAAATATTTTTTAAAATAAAAATATTAGGAAGAAAATATAAACATTATTATATACCCAAAACAATGTACATATTCCTAACCATAGAGTCTTGATATATATCCCTTTATTACACCATCATACACCCTAAGAGTAAGTTGTTCGATGGTGGGGATTTTATGGGGTCGTTCGGTGAACATGGTTTGGTCCATGATCTCGATGAGCTTGAACTTCCCTCATAAATAGTATCTCTCGTGATTAAGTTGTTGGATCTAGGCTTGTTCTTGGTCTAGGGAAAATCCTAGAAATACTATCTCCCTCATAAGCTCTGATAAATGGGCTTCATAGGGTATGATCCAATTGGTTGAGGTCATCACTTCCTTTGTCTATTCTAAAAGGATTTGCTAAAACCCTATATTTATACTAGTCATGTGATCATTGTTAAATGACTATATTATCAATGATAAAGATACATAATGGTAATTTAAATTCAATTTTATATAATAAAATAAAATTGAATGATTGAATATGTTTTTTATATCCATAAGACATTTAATTAAATCAAAAATAAAGAGAATTTTATTCATAATTGTTTGGGTCATTACAACATTTCTTCCTTAAGAAATTTTGCCCTCAAAATTTATTTCTCCGAAACTAAAATAGATGAGGGTAAATCTACTTAATTAATTCCTCTGGTTCCCATGTTTCTTCTTTAAACTTGTGGTTTCACCATAACACCTTGATGAGGGGAATCATCTTATTTTTAGAACTTTTTCTCTACGATCTAATATCTTCACCAGTTGTTCCTCATAGAAAAGGTCATTATCCAATGGTACCACATATGGATGTATTATATGTGATGGGTCAGGTATTTACTTCCTTAAGAGTGATATATGGAATACATAATATACATGAGATAGGTTTGGTGGGAGTGTTATTTGATAGGCCACTGTTCTGATGCGATCAAGGATCTCAAAAGTGTCGATGTACCTTGGACTAAGATTTCCCTTCTCCCTAAATCTCATCACTCCTTTCCGTAGAGATATTCAGATTAATACCATGTCTCCAACATCAAACTCTAGGTCTCATTGATGATTGTTTTCATAGCTCTTTTGTCAACTTTGAGAAGCTTTGATGTGCTCTTGAATGGTTTGTATCTTCTCCACCATTTTTTTAACCATTTCAGGACCTACAAGATTTTTTTCCCCAACTTCATCCCAACATGACAATGTTCTGCACCTCTTCCAATAAAAAGCTTCATAAGAGGACATTTGGATGCTTGAGTGGAAACTGTTGTTGGAAGATAAATCCACTAAAGGAAGATGTTGGTCCCATCTGCCTTTAAAGTCCATTGAGGAAGCGCTCAGCATGTCCTCAAGTGTTTGGATAGTCCCCTCAGATTTTCCATCAGTTTGAGGGTGATAATTTATACTGAAGTTTAGCTCAATGTTCAGAGAATGTTAGAGACTTTTCCAAAAAATTGAAGGGAATCTTTGATCTCGATCAAATATAATCAATAGTGGTATTCCATGCAGCCTTACCACTTATCTAATGTATGTCCATCCCATTTGATCTAGTGAGAAATCCTATCGAATCATAATGAAGTGTATAGTCTTTATAAGACAATCCACAACAACCCAAACAACATTATTTCCTTTGGATGTATTCGAAATTCCGGTGAAAAATTCCATGGTGATGTTTTCACATTTTCATGTTGGTATTGGTAATGGTTTTATCATCCCCTTATACCGATGCCTTTCATCCTTCACTTGCTGACATACCAGAAACTTTTATGAATATTATGCAATCTCCTTCTCTATGTTATCCCGCCAATAGTGCTCTTAGAGATCTCGATACATCTTTTTGTTTCCTAGGTGGATGTATAATTTCGAACTATGTGCATCATCAAAAAGTTATTTCTTCAACTAATGATTTTATGGAAAACATATTCTGGAACCAAATCTCACAATTCCATCTTCATTAACATTGAACTCCATAGATTTCACTTTTTTGATAGTTTCCAATTTCTTTTGAATTCCCACATCATCTTTTTTAGCATCCTTTAACCTTTCCAAAAGAGATGTTTGAGAAAAAAATTGTGAAAGATTGATGATGTTCCTTTTTTTATGATTCTCATGTCTATCTTCTTCAAATATAAGAATATCATATCCTTTTGAATTCACATCAATGATAGAATTTTTGGGTCCTTTCTACTTAGAGAATTTGTCACCTTATTCACTTTCCTAGGATGGTAGTGAATTGAGTAGTCATAATCCTTGACGAGATCTAACCATATTCATTGGTTCATATTCAGAAATTTCGATTTGAACACATATTTGAGACTTTTTTGATCTGTATATATTTCACACTTATCCACAAAGAGATAATGCTTCTAGATTTTCAATGAAAATATCACTGATTTTTACTCCAGATCATGTGTGGGATATTTTTTCCCATGAATTTTAAACTACCTTGAGGAGTAGATAATGACATTGTCATTTTTCATCAACAGAAATTTTAATACCTTTTTTGAAGCATCACTAAAAATTATGAAAATCTCCCCACTTGTGGGTAGTGTGAGAACATGGGAAATAATAAGCCTCCTTTTCAACTACATGAATCTTTCTTCACATTCATAACTCTAAGAAAATTTGACTCCCTTCTAAGTTATCTTGGTAAAAGGGTTTGTAAATCATGATAAATTTCTAAAAAATTGGAAATCATATCTAGATAACCCAAGAAATCTATGGATATATGTCACATATGTTGGCCTTTTCTATCCCTCAATTTATTTTGTCTTGGAAGGATCCACAGATATCTCATTTCTTGTGATGAAATGCCCCGATAATGATACTTCCTTCAAAATTGGTGTACTTTGCATAGAGATTATCCTCTCGTAAGGACTTTAGCACAGTGCTAGATGATCCTCATGCTCCTCCTTGGTTTCTAAGTATATTAGAATATCATCTATTAAGACTACCAAAAATTGTTGATGTAATCTCTGAGGACTCTATCCATAAAGTCCATAAATATTTTTGAAGAGTTAGTGAGTCTAGAAGGCATCACTATAAACTCATAGTGCTCATAAATTATAGGAAAAGTAGATTTGGGTATATCCTCCTTCTTCACCCTTAATTGGTAATATCCCAACCACAGATCCACATTGTATAAGTATTGTGCTCCACATAGCTAATCAAAAAAGTCATCCATTCAGGGAAAAGGATACTTATTCTTTATCATGATTTTGTTGAGCTCACAGTAATCAATGTAAAGGTGCATTGAGCCATCCTTCTTCTCGATGAAGAGAATTGGTTCACCCCATGGTGACCCACTTGGGTATATAAACCCTTTATCTAGATTCTCTTGTAATTGTTTCTTTAGCTCCTCAAGTTCCACAATAGCCATTATATATATAGTCTTGGATATTGGAAATGCCCCAGTTATAAGATCGATCAAAAACTCAACCTCTCTACTAGGTGGAGGACTATCCAATTCCTCAAGAAACACATTAGTGAATTCCCTCATAATAGTCATGTCTTTGATAATGGTTCTTTCCTTATACTCAATCATTTGAACTAGATATATTTTCTCATATGGAAATAATATCAATGCTTGAGATGATAGTGAAAAAGAAGATTCATCATCCTCATATAACTTGTATATAATTAGGAGTGGATTCTCCATTTAGAGAGTGATTTCCCTCTCATGACTATTTATGTTGGATATATATAGATAAAGCCAATCCATATCCAGAATTGTATCAAATTACACCAAGGGAAGTATGACAAGGTTCATCGGGAATTTCAATCCATAAATTTTGATTGGTGGGAGTTATATACATTGGATGTAATAATTTACCCATTTTTTTCATCACCGACATCTTTACTTCCATGATTTTTTGTGGTGTTTGAATAGTTATACTAAACTTTTGTGATATAAAGGAATGTGTGGAACTATAGATGATAACCTTACCTTTCACTTTTTGATTCTGGATTCACTCATTTACTTCACCTAAAACAGTCTTACGGAAGATATTTTTAAACTATAAAACACATAATAGGGAATCCAATGATATCAAAGGGATAACTTATAAATTAGATTTATCTTATTAACTTATAAGTTTATAGGCTTCAATCTATGTTATCCATGATCTATTTCCTAGCACATATTCTTATGGGCATTTTTTTCTTTGTTCCCTTAATAATAGTTTGTAATGAGATTATGAATTTACCAAAGCATATCCCCCAATAGTGTCAAGGAGGGTGCGCTTTAAGGCTTATTTTCATGTACCAGGTTACCTTGAGTTAATCCCAGAACACCCTGTCAGAGTTGTTACTCCTGGGTACATTTTTTCTAGAACCACATTCACTTATAGTATCCAGAATGGGAAGTATTTTCTTGATAAACCACTTACTCTATACTCACCAAAATTTAGGGATGTTCTCTTAAACTTAATAATATACCTAAGTGTTTTCAATATGGTTTTATAATATTAATCTAAAAAATAACTAAACTTATCCTCTAATACCAACTATAACAACCTTGATCTTTATTTCACATTTAAACATGACTTATTACATAGATTTAAACTTAATATAACTCAGAAGATCAAGAGGTATGGTGTCTTAAGAAATTAGGAACATTAAATAACAACTTAAAACATTAAACACAACATTGTTATTTAAATATTATTTTACATCACCGCAACATTCCTTCATACTTAACACTTCATGGAATAACCTGGGGACATACATAAGAACTGGGTGAGCTATAAAGCCTAGTCAAGGAATAAAAAAGACATAACAAGAAGAATAAAATACATGTTATACAATAGGAATATCAATGAGGCATAAAATGAACATGAATATAAAGGCATGATAAAGGATGATAATCATAACATGGAAATGTGGCAACAAAATACAACATGATATTAATATTAACCAAGGCTCATTGCACATGGAGTAGCACGATTCAAAGCTCATTGTACATGAGGTAGCATGAGTCAACACCCATTTAAAATTAAGTATCATGATTCAAAACCCATTACACATGAATTAGCATGAGTAAACACCCATTTCACATGATTTATCATGAGTCAACACCCATTTCACATGAAGTAGCATGATTCAACACCCATTGCACATAAAGTAGAATAAGTTAACACCCATTACACATGAAGTAGCATGATTCAACACTCATTTCACATAAAGTAGAATGGGTCAACACTCATTTCACATTATTTATCATGATTTTAAATATTACCCAAGGAATTGGAGTGCTATCAGGGCGCACCCATCACAATTATTTCAATATCATGTTTAAGTGTGCCATGTAGATCATATATCATGAATTCATTCAACATCATAAGTTATTCCATAATAAAGGAATGTGGAATAAATACATTTAAATCCATAATCAATAATTATATTATCATAATGGTCAATACCATTGATAGAGAAATGGGTATGGTATTCACTACACGATGGAAAATCATAGTGCAATTTTAGCAGCATAACGGCATCAAATAGAAATTAATAAAATGGGTTGATGTTGGGAAAAAATCCCTCAAGGTATCATTGAAGCATTTTTGAGGTGATTGTGTTTGTTGACAAAGTAGTCATCTGAGTAGTGATTGTTGACAAAGCAAAACAATGACATAAAAATTTGTTGACAAAGAGAATTTCATGGTGGAATGTCGAGTTCAAGAGATGAGGTCAACGATCCATGTTTGATTCAAGAACGTCAATAAAAGGAATGGATGATCTGGAGGCGGTACAAAAGAACAGATACAAGGTGGTACCATTTTCCAGTGTTTGCCAAATTCTAGGGCCTGAAAATCGGCAAATGAAGAAAAGTGTTTTTGGAAAAAGGACTTGCGCGCCGAGGACTTGGAGTATAGGAAACTTGTGAACTATATGTTTTTCAAGATCAGAAGATCAAAATATGGCAAAGTAAAGAGGTTCGCGCAAGTTTGGGAGTTGGTCGCGCAAGTGTCTAAAATGACAGGGGACTTGCGCGCCGAAACTGGGTCGCGCAGGTGACTTGCGTTTTGTCGCGTAGGGTGGTCAGATTGCCTATAAATACTGGACCACCCCTCCTCATTTTCAACGGAGTTCAACACTTTGATAAATCAGAGCTCCCGTCGCGCAGGTGTGGTGGTCGCACAAGTGGTGAGTGTGGGTCGCGCAGGTGAATTTGCGCGCCAGTAGTTGAAGTTGTGCGCCGGTGTTAGAAGTTGTGCGCCGGTTGGAAGTTGCGCGCCAATATTGGTTTGGGCGTAAAAGGAAGAGAGTCGCGCAAGTTTGGAGTTGAGGAAGCTTGAGTTGCGCAAGTGTCTGAGGAGGACTTGCGCGCCCGTTGTGACTTGCGCGCCGATACTTGTGCGCCGAGATTGACTTGCGCGCCAAGTAAGGTTTTGTTCCAGCGGTGCTTCTCGGACTGCGTGGAAGCTGGTACGTTGCCCGATACCTTCAGTGCAAAGAGATATTCATCGACGGGTGAAATTTGTACTTCAACAGAGCATCTACACACAGAGGAAGATGCATTCTTTCATGAAAATGAAGAGACCTACAGGTCTATAAACTGTGAGTGGATTCCCTTCTAGAGTAGTGAGCTTAGGAAGAGGAAGAAGGTGATCCTCTCCACCGGCAGTGAGCCAGAGAGAGAGAAATTGGGAGTGACCCTTGGGAAAGCAGTGATCTGACCCTAAACTTGTAAAGGCAATGAGCCTGGGCATAGAAGTGATCTAGCCCGAACTTTGTATCCACATCTAGTGAAGATTAGTGGAATTTGGTATGACCAGTAACTTGTCGGCGTATGCTCCTTGGACGTAGCCCAGTGAGGGTGAACCAAGTAAAAATCTCTGTGTCTGCCTGTTTGCTTACCTGCATTGCATTCAAAGCATAATCATTAGATAAATAAGTAAAGACGTGGTCATAGTTTACACACAAGAGCAAACAAAGTGACCCTTGTAATAAAGAGGTCAAGATCTAGTGGGGTAGGAAGAACTTTGAACAGGAATATCCATACCCTGATTCAACCCCCCTCTCAGGGTATATAGGCCCCTATTGGCCCTAACAATTGGTATCAAAGGGATGGTTTCTTTTATCAGATTTGTTTGCCTCGACTTGGTGTAGTCGATCTGTGTGGTTGAAGATGCAATTTTCTCTTATCTCAATCTGCCATGGGAAAAGGGAAAACATCAAAGAAGAATCAGAAGTCTGGTAATTTCCATCAGTGTGGAAGTGTTTTTGGAAAAAGTGTGATTCAACTAAAAGAATCAAACAGCTTACTGAAGGAAGGTCTGGATAAATCTGATAGGGAAAAGATTGATTCACTCAATCATGATGTTGGAATGAGTGAAGTACATGAGCATCAGAGTGATGCTGAAACAGAAGAAGAAATTGAAGGAAGAATAGATATGTGAGCTGAGTTAGAGGCCACTCTTGAGGAGATAGATGTTTGGAGAGCAAAAACAAAGAAATCTAACAAAGTTGTTCATGATGCCAAACTCTATATGCATCAGCTAGAAGAAGAGAAGTCTGAGTTGATGGAAGAAATTGAGAAACTCAAGTTATCAACATGAGAGAACTCAGAATTTTTTAGTGAGTATAAGATTAAGATTGAAGAACATAAAAGGGTGATCGATGGCTTGAATAGAAAATTGAAAGATCAATTCAAGTGTATCAAAGAACCTGATATTTCAAGTGACATTAGAAACATCGATGAAATTAAGTCTAAAGACATTCAGATCCAAGAACTGGAAATTGAGGTCAACAAGCTAAGATGCTTAAATCAAAGTCTTATTGATGTAGCTACTGAGCTAAAGGAAAATAATGATTCTCATGGTGAAGAATTTCAAAGGTTGGCTAAAATGAAGGGCAAACAAAATGTTGTTCATTATGAAGAGAATCAACAGTTAGATGAAGTTCAGAATCTTAAAGCTAGAAATGATGATCTAGCAACACAGTTGTCTACAGAAGTTCAGAATAATCAAAGGCTACAACAAGAGAATGCATATTGTTCTGATTCTGTCGCTCAAGAAAAATTGAAGGTAAAGGAGAAAAAGTACATGGTTGATAAGTTGAAGCATGAACTGGAAGATGAGATGAGTTGTGGAAAGAATCTCAGAAAAGAACTCAATTCCCAACTTGAATCAAGGGATATGAAAATTCAAAAGTTGGAAGAAGAACTAGAATCAGTGAAGAAAGAAGTGGAGAAATCCAATGCTAGAGGAAATCCCAAAATGAAGGATGCCTTACACTTGCTATTTGATTATCCTTCGACAGGTGATGATGAAATGAAAAGAAAATTTTCTATTTCTGAAAAGAGGCAAGAAAAAAAAAATTCATCCCAAAGACCATACAGTTTGGGAACAACTGGTATCGGATTTTATGAATCCCCTCCCGTGAAAGATAGAAAGAGAGCTGTGAATAGTTCCAGATGTGAAAGAAATCCTATAGGTGCTGGAGATAGGCCTAAGAGGACAGTTACAAAAAGTAGTGATGACATGTGCTATTTCTGCGGGATTCACGACCACACATCAAGCTTCTGTCCAGATGCTCTGGAATACATTTCAGGCTGTGAAAATAGAAACTTTGCTGAATCTGAGAATAAGAAGAAGCGTCCTGAGAAATTAGAGAGAAGAGTCTCTCAGAGGGAAGCATATGTTAGATGTTATTACTGTGGAAGAATGGGACACACCATGAGTATGTGTCAGGAAGCTCAAGAGCCTCGTGTCAGAAGAATAACTCAAGGTGTATCAGCATCTCGATATAGAAATGATGAAAAGAGGTATGCCTTTTATGGAAATTGTTTTATATGTAATAATTATGGGCATTTGGCAAGACATTGCAGCAAGAAGAAAGCAAGAAATGAAAAGGGACTCGAAAGGAGATTCTCATCCCTAGTGATGAATAATGAGAAATTCTACACTGGGAGACAATGTGGTAAGTTTGAGAACAGTCTTAGAGCCTCAGTTGAATCATATATAGTTGAACGAAAGGTGTATCAGTCACCTCCTCTGTCACACTCACAACTACCCCCTAAGAAAGAACATGAACAAATCTGGAAGAAAAAGGGATGAAATGCTACAGCTGTGAGTAAGAAGAATGGACATTCAGTGGAGGACCCACCACCAATGAAAAATAGGGTGGTGACTCAGACATCTGATAAAAGAAAGATGAACAAAGAATGTATTGAAAAATTCGCATGTCGTGTTTCTCAGCGAGAAGTGAAGGAAAGAGGAAGACCCCTACGATGGGAGAAGAAGAAAGGGAAGATGTCAAACAGAGAGGTTCCTACTCAGAGAAATAATCAAGGAAAATGGAATTTTGATAGAACCTCAAAGAAGGAAATGTGTACTAGAGGGTTTATACCCCAAGCGGTGAGGAATACCGAGCCTACCAAATCTATATATCAGAAAAAGGCTCAAAATGTAGGCAATGAATGCCTAGTCATATGGCCAGAACATTTGAAGTTGGCTAGGCAGCTGGAGGAAGCAAGAAAAGAGTGTGATTCCCTCTAAGAAAGAATCAATGGATTGACCCATCAGGATCAACCACAATCCTCATCTTGAGGAGTCCAGAAGGAAACCCCTCTCCCTATGTTTATAAATGCTATTAACTGATGATCCGTGTGTTTCATGTTTTAGGGAGATACAATCCAAGGGGAAGTGGCATCTAAGGATGCGAAGTGGAGAAGTGATATGCTCTAGAGTTTCAATTGATTCAAATCAGGTATTAGAGTTGAAGAAGAAAGGGAGCAACAGAGCACAATAGGAAGTGATTGTGTTATTAACTTTATCTCTTGTTTCCTACACCGAGTTTCAACTCAGTAGGCTTAGAGATTTTGTTAATGGCTCAAATCTGAGTGGAATATGAGAACAAATGATGCAGGAGGAAAAGACGTGTTATGGGTCTAAACTGTTGGGCCTAACAACTGGAAGAGTTGCATAACACAGGGGGAGCATTCTATATCCTAATCAGATTCATGATCTCAATATGATATGAAGGATGAATGTTTATGCTCATGAAGAATGATTGGTGTAAAAGCAGCAACACACGGGTTTTCATGATTATCTATTTTTTTCTAACAATGTGGTATCAACTGACTGCTTTCATGATACCAAGAAGCTGCAAGAGAAAATCCAAGGTGTGTCAACAAAATCCTGAAGGAATATGTTCAATGAAATGGAATCATTGAACAATGACACAGTGAAAAGTTCTCTATTAAAAATGAGTCAGTGAACAATTTTCTGATGAAAGTGTTGAGGAAGAAAGAAACACAGGGGTAGAATAAGTGGATGATGATGATTCAGAAGAAGACACTGATGATTAACATGAAAGTTTCAAGTGTGTGTCTACAAGGATTCCAAAGAGATGAGCTGAAATTGTTAGACAGAATATCATTGGTGATCAGGCAGCTCCAGTTCAGACAAGGGAAATGAAACCACTACAGCATGCATCTTTTCTATATTAGGCTGAGCTGAAATGAATTGCTGATGCAGCTAATGATGAAAATTGGGTTCATCCATGAACGAAGAGATAGATCAGATTGAGAAGAATCAGAAGTGGAAGATTGTTTCGAGGCTAGTAGATATGAACGTCATTGGGACTAAATGGGTCTTTCACAATAAGATGAACGAAGATGGAACAATGATTCGAAACAAAGCACGACCAGTGTGCAAAGCATACTCCTCAAGAGCATGGTACTGAAGGCTATATTAGTATTTGAAGAAGATTGGTTTTCAGCGTGGGGGATTTGATTACAATCTTTATTTCAACAACAATAGTAATCAAAGGATGGTGAGGCTAGTCAAGGAAGAAGACATAATACTTGGAAGATCAGATGAAGCATAGTTACACAAGGCGGGAATGGCACATTCATTTCTCAATCCAAGTATGACAAGGAGGGTTTGAAATGATTTGGAATGGAAAATTCCAAGGAGACGAAGACTCCGGTTTCTACCCGGATAAAATCATCAAAAGATGACAGTGGCAGGGCAGTTAACTTCACTGAGAACAGGCAGATAATCAGTAGTTTGCTATACTTGACCGTAACAAAGCCTGATATTGTTTTCTCCACATTCCAAGCAGCGAGATATCAGAGCAAATCCCAAGTAAATCCACATGCTTGCAGTGAAAAGAATACTTCGACTGGGCCGGTTCAGCAGATGATAGAAAATCAACATTAGGTGGTGCATTCTATCTTGGTGGATTGTGTATTTGTTGGCTCAGCAAGTATCAAGATTGCATTTCATTGAGCATCGTAGAAGCTGAGTATATTGCTCCCACTCAAGCATGCACACAGTTATTGTGGATGAAGTAGCAGCTTGAAGATATGGGAGTTGAAGTAAAGTCTCTGATCGGAATCCAGTGTGACAACTCAAGTGCTATAAATCTTAGCAAAAATCCTGTCCATCATTCCAGGACAAAGCACATTGAGATCAAGTATCATTTCATCAAGGAGAAGGTTGAGCAGGGCATCGTGAAGTTGGAGTATGTGCCTACAGAGCTACAGGTTGTAGACATTATGACAAAGGCCTTACCCAAGGAAGCTTTTGAGAGAAATCGACTGGCTCTGGGAGTTCATTCGATTCCCCACACTTGAAATAGTGTGGATGTGGGACCCCCCCCCCCCCCCTCTCCCCGAGGTATGATGTGTTTTTCCCTAATATGTTGATATGTGTTCTCTACTATGTTACAGACTACAAAGGATTGTCCTTTGGGTTCGTTGAAAAAGGGGGGAAAAGTGTTTGTTAAAGGAGGATAAAATAGTGATTGTTCAAGGGGGAGACAGTGCAGAGATTTGATAAATCATAATTGATACGGGGAGAAGCTGACAGGTGGAGCAGCCAGAAAGGGGGAGCAATGAGAAAGGGGGAGTGTATTAAATCTGATGATGCTAGAAGTGATCGATCAAAGAATAGATATCACGACAGCTGAGGATCGTGATAAAAGCAGAAGAGTGGTGTTGGAAAGTGGTAAGACTATTTCCAAACCAAACATTGGTCTTCCAACAAATCCATCAACTATTGGTATCAGTTTAGTACAAATTGGTATCAGTTTGGTGTCAACAGTGGATGTCAGAGATAAAGTGATTCATTGATGAACTTTTCATTTACTCTTGTTTCTCATGTCGAGCATTGCTCATGTGGGCTTAGAGTATGTGTTGAGTAAATCCTTGATCGCTATCAGAATCGCAATGAGGCGAATGGAGGCTGAAGAATCAACGACGTATCTTTGTTTTAGAAGAGTTGTCAACAAACCCAAAGGGGGAGATTGTTGGGAAAAAATCCCTCAAGGTATCATTGAAGCATTTTTGAGGTGATTGTGTTTGTTGACAAAGTAGTCATCTGAGTAGTGATTGTTGACAAAGAAAAACAATGACATACAAATTTGTTGAGAAAGAGGATTTCATGGTGGAATGTCGAGTTCAAGAGCTGAGGTCAACGATCCATGTTTGATTCAAGAACATCGATAAAAGGAATGGATGATCTGGAGGCGGTACAAAAGAACAAATACAAGGTGGCGCCGTTTTCCAGTGTTTGCCAAATTTTAGGGCCTGAAAATCGGCAAATGAAGAAAAGTGTTTTTGGAAAAAGGACTTGCGCGCCGAGGACTTGGAGTATAGGAAACTTGCGCGCCATATGTTTTTCAAGATCAGAAGATCAAAATATGGCAAAGTAAAGAGGTTCGCGCAAGTTTGGGAGTTGGTCGCGCAAGTGTCTAAAATGACAGGGGACTTGCGCGCCGAAACTAGGTCGCGCAGGTGACTTGCGCACCGTCGCACAGGGTGGTCAGATTGCCTATAAATACTGGACCACCCCTCCTCATTTTCAATGGAGTTCAACACTTTGAGAAATCAGAGCTCCCGTCGCGTAGGTGTGGTGGTCACGCAACTGGTGAGTGTGGGTCGCGCAGGTGAATTTGCGCGCCAGTAATTGAAGTTGTGCGCCAGTGTTAGAAGTTGCGCGCCGATTGGCAGTTGCGCGCCAATATTGGTTTGGGAGTAAAAGGAAGAGAGTCGCGCAAGTTTGTTGTTGAGGAAGCTTGAGTCGCGCAAGTGTCTGAGGAGGACTTGCGCGCCCGTTGTGACTTGCGCGCAGATACTTGCGCGCCAAGTAAGGTTTTGTTCCAGCGGTGCTTCTCGGACTGCGTGGAAGCTGGTACATTGCCCGATACCTTCGGTGCAAAGAGATATTCATCTACGGGTGAAAGTTTTACTTCAACAGAGCATCTACACACAGAGGAAGATGCATTCTTTCATGCAAATGAAGAGACCTACAGGTCTATAAACTGTGAGTGGATTCCCTTCCAAAGTAGTGATCTTAGGAAGAGGAAGAAGGTGATCCTCTCCACCGGTAGTGAGCCAGAGAGAGAGAAATAGGGAGTGACCCTTGGGAAAGTAGTGAGCTGACCCTAAACTTGTAAAGGCAGTGAGCTTGGGCATAGAAGTGATCTAGCCCAAAATTTATATCCACATCTAGTGAAGATTAGTGGAATTTGGTATGACCGGAAACTTGTCGGCGTATTCTCCTTGGACGTAGCCCAGTGAGGGTGAACCAAGTAAAAATCTTTGTGTCTGCCTGTTTGCTTCCCTGCATTGCATTCAAAGCATCATCATTAGATAAAGAAGTAAAGACGTGGTCATAGTTTACACACAAGAGAAAACAAAGTGACCCTTGTAATAAAGAGGTCAAGATCCAGTGGGGTAGGAAGAACTTTGAAAAGGAATATCCATACCCTGATTCACCCCCCCTCTCAGGGTATATAGGCCCCTATTGGCCCTAACAGTTGATGAGAGAGAAAGGGCTATCTCATCATTTAAAAATGGAATTTATTGTAAGGGGTAGGTAATAATTTATCCAAACTTAGTAAATTGTAAATTAGTGGGAATATCATAAATTAGGTTCTTGATAAAATGAGGAGAGAGAGAAATCCCTTACAGAATTTTGGCATAGTAACGACTTAGGTAAGGGTCCAAATGGGGGAGGATATATGATCCCTCATTGAAATAAAATTAAATGGAAAGTAGGTAATTTATTATAAAAGTATTAAAATATAACTAATTGAAATTAAAAATACTAATTTCATACTAGGTTCTTGAATTGAAAGGATGGGAGGAATGTGAGGATCCCTTACTTTGAAGTGTGACCCCAAAATCTTGGGAGAGGATTATTGGGAGATTGGGGGTACCTTGGGAGGAATATAGAGAGTATAGGGTATATTTTTGTTGAGATACAAAGATATTGAGTGAAGATAAATGGGATCTTGGTTGGGTTTATATAGTAAAGGAGGGGGGATTTCTTTATTATTTTGGTTTTGTACACTTCATAATAAAATATTCAAAACCAAAAACCATCCCACGGGTTTTTTCATGGTTTTTGTAAAAGGGGAGTGTATAAATTATTTTATAAGACCAAGGGAATAATATAATAAAATATTTCCCGTGCTTATGTGGAGGTGAGTCACACTCTAAATGAAATGATTTTATAATATTAAAATATATTATAAGTCTTGGAGGATTCACTAAGGATTTGTAAAATAAATCAAACAAACTTATATTTACATTATTTTAAAGTAAAAAACATATATTTTTTCAAATATACCTTTTATGGTATTTATTAAATCATTATTGGGTCATTATAATGTCATAACACACACCATATATTTATATGGTATTTAATTTGTACCAGAAAATTCGAATGTCATAAAAAATTATGAAAAAATCACTGTTGTATAATTTTGACATCTTGATTCCAAAAATAATATTACTTTTATCTAAATAATTTTATAAATATGTGAATTTTTACATTTAAAATAAAACTGACTTTTATTGAAAATTGATGGGTTTTTGACAAAAATGGTTTTCAAGCCTTAATAAAAATTATGTTTGAATTCATAATAATTAAATGACCATTTATATTTAATAAAAGTAAGTTAATAATAATATTTTATTAAACTATTATTTATTTCAAAAATTTATTAATTCATCAAAATATAATTCTTAATTGAATTTGAATATTAACCAAAAATACTACTTGTTCTTTAAAAATCATTTTCAAAATAACAATAATAGGAAGAAAATATATTCATTATTCTATAACAAAAAATGTATACATATTATTGATTCTAGGTTACTGATACATATTCCTTCATTACACTAGTATACTCCCTAAGAGTAAGGTGTGTGGTGATGGGGCTTTCATGGGGTCGTTCGGTGAACATGGTTTGGGTCGTGATCTCGATGAGCTTGAACTTCTCCAATAAATAGTTTCACTCATGCTTAAGTTGTTGGATCTCAGCTTGGGCTTGGTCTAAGGAAATCCCATAAATAATATCTCCATTATAATCTCTTATAAATGGTATTTATAGGGTAATATTCTACTATTTTAGTCCATCACTTCCTTTTTCTTTTCCAAAAGGATTTGTTAAAACCCTATATTTATACTAGTCATGTGATCATTATTCAATGTCTATATTATCAACTTTAAAGATACCTAAAAGTCATTTAAAATAAAATTGAATATAATAAAATAAAATAAAAGAGTGCATGTGTTTTCTATGTTCATAATACATTTAATTAAATCAAAAAGAAAGAGAATTTTATTCATAACAGTTTAGGTCATTACATAACTAGTACATCCAACTAATGGAAGTTGCTCTGAAAGTAAAAAAATAGTATTTCACTTCCTTGAATTTTTATCTCCCCCAAATTCAGTATAAAAAAACCCTTGTTAGGGATTATTTATTCTAAAATAGATTATTAGATCTTATGAATCTTTTAGATACCAGAAGATCTACTTGACGACCACCTGACATTCCTTTACAAAATTCCCCATAGATATACTAATCGCATATACAACTTGAGAAATGTCCAACCATCTAAAAACCATGTTGTACATAATATATCATACACCTAATGCATACATTAAATTTTCCATTTTATTAACCTGTTCATTTGTTTTAGGTGTCTTCTCCTTTTGAATTTTGAAGTACCCAGCTAGGGGAGTACTAATAGGATTTGACTCACTCATTTTGAGTATTTATAGTACCTTTTATATATACTATAAATGATAAAGGAATAATGTTTCAAATTAAATGGATTATATAATCCTCATAACCAACATACTCTTAGGGAATCCAATATCCTTCATCAAAAAAAATCTAGACAATTCACACTTTAACTCTACTAGCCTCTCCTTCATAAGTAAAGATAAGAGTAATTTATTGACATAGAAAAGAAAAATGACTAAACATTCATCATCATAAATCTAATATAAATAATAATGATATTCATTTTTTTAAAAAAAAATTCTATTACATTACGAATTTATCAAATATTCAATTCCATTGACATATTGTCTAATTAAAGATAAGAGTAATTTATTGACATAGAAAAGAAAAATGACTAAACATTCATCATCATAAATATAATATAAATAATAATGATATTCATTTTTTTAATAAAATTCTATTACATTATGAATTTATCAAATATTAAATTCCATTGAAATAGTGTCTAATTAATATTTTACAAAATTTTCTTGAGAATTCACAAAAGGTCCTTATTCTAGTCCAATATGAACCCTTTCAGTTGCTCCATGTAAATTTTTTCCTCAAAATATCCATGAAGGAACATTATATTAACATCATGTTTTTCAATAAATAAACATTATAGTAAAAATAAACTTATCACCATCTAAGTAGTTGGGTGTTTCCTAACAGGATTGAAAATATCATTGAAATGAACTCCTTGCAATTGTTTTAATCCCTTCATAACTAGTAGTTCCTTATACCAAACTCTATTGTTTTCTTCATCCATCATATGGTAAACCCACTGGTTCTTAAGTTAACTATGGCCTATTATAAGTTCTGTTAGATCCCATATATCAACAACATTCAAGGAATATAACTCTTCCTTTATTTTTAACTCCATCTATAATGAGTTACACAGATGTCTCACCTCACTAAGACTTTAAAGTTTCTCAACTTCCAAGAGAAGTGGAAAGTGAATTTTAGAATCCAACTAATGTATTTTCCTTATAACACTAGTATACTACCATAGATTCTGAGTTTAAACACCTTCCATGCATCATTATTTTGATACTATACAATAAGATTCTATTTTCCTTGATCATTTCAATAAATTAGGCCCTAGTAAATCTAGAACTTGATCAGTGTTTTCCATTACAAAAATGTGGTTTTACCTCCTTAACTCTAGAAATAATTCTCCCTAAATAGCTCAAAACCACCTATCCTCTACTCATCTCAACCTCATTTTTTTAATTGGTTCTTTGTTCTTAACAACATGTTTCTCCTAGTTTTAATATTTAAAAAAGATAACTTTATTGAAGAGGATGTTTTAGGATTTAATATAAATTCATTGAATATCATCCAAGATTTTGAAACCAAATTTTTCAACACCATAACCAGAAAAGAAGAATGTCTAGGACATAGCTTCCAACTTATCCCTGTCTTTCAGAATGAAATTGGAATACATGATATAACTGAAAACATTAAATTTATTAAAGTCCACTTTTATTTCAAAATAAATGTTTTCCATAAGATGTTTTTATATTGGTTTAGAAGAAATATCATTCAAGAGATAAGTTTTACAATTAAAAAATTCAACATAAAATTACTTTAAGTAATTGTAACTTATCTAGATGATTCTGGAACTCTCCTTCAATGTTTCATTATTCTTTCTATAAAACTATTTTTCTCAGGTATTTTAGACATAGTTTTCTCTATCCATATTATATTTATTCAAAAAAACATTAGGAACTATCTTCATCTATAATCAACTCTATTTTTAGACTAAATTAATTTCATCTTCACATAGCTCTCAGCATCAACCATAGATCTACATCTAATAAAATACCTAAAAAACCTAAATCTTGTGTTTGAGGAAAAACACCCACACTTTACATGTAGATTCATCAAGGAAGATAATATATTATAGATCACCCTAATGAGATTGAAATAGTTTTAGTCCCCATACATCCATATATATATTAAATCAATCATCTAATTCATTAGTGTATTTCTATCCTTATTGAATGAAACCTTCCATTACATTACTTGAATACAACCCTCATATGTTTTTTACTCCATTAGATCAAGATTTATAAATCCTTTAGTTTCTTAGGTCTATAAACCTTTATCATTAATGTGACCAAGATATCCATTCCATAACTATGATGTTCTAGAAGTTGTTACCCCAACATGCATAATACCTTCTGAATCCTTTAGAAGGAATAAAGTTTTGTACTTTACACCATGTACAACCACCATGGGACCTTGTGTGGTTTTTCACAAACCATTCACAAACATAGTATAGAATCTCACATTATCGAGATGTAAAATAAAAATTAGGTTCTTCTATAAACTTGGGATATTCCAAATAAGTTTCAAATGTAATATAATTATGTTCTTTGTTTGAATTCTCACATATAATTTACTAATAACCTCAAGTGCCTCTCTATTTTCATGGTGAACCTTTCTAAGGATATAAAACATGTAATTTTTTATATATCCCATTTATAAAGTTAAATTAAATGAAGCAATTTAATAAAAAATGCATGACTCCACCAAACTCATGAAATATAGAAAAAAGTGCATCTCTCCCCTTCTGTTGTGGATTTGAAATTTGAAATTGAAGTATGATTTATGTAATTAAAATGCTTAGAAATCATTTCATAAATATACATTCTTTCCATAGTGCTAGCATATAGAGTCTCTAGGACCAATCAACTTCTCACAACACTTATCTCTTTTATCTCCCCCTTAGTTCTTCTACTTTATTAGAGTTGAGGATCCCCTTAATTCCATAATAAACACACTTCATAGCACATGAAACCTTCTTATTTTTAATATATTTATTGAATATCAAATCCCAAATCTTCTAAAATTATAAATAATTATTTCTTCTTGAATTACTCACAATGTTCACCATTACATCCCATGATTTTAGAGGACATGGAAAAACAATTAAGTCCCAAACACATTCAACAAAATTCAAACTAAATGACTCTAGATGAATCTAGTTTTTATTTAAGTCATTCAAATGATTATCCTAAAAAATTACTTATAACATTATCATGCCAAAAAGTGAATATATCATGAACACCTTTTCCATTGTGTAAGTATTCTAAAACATGTCCAAAAGTTTAAAAATTATTCTATATTTTTCTTCACATCACATATGTTGAAGTCAATGTTTTAGGCCAAAATCATCTTGAAAGCACCTAGTTCCTTCCTAGGAAATCATTACCACTTTGACTTGTCCTTTGTATCTATATATTTTTGAATAAAAAGAAGATAAATATCCTTCTGAATTAGGTGTTCATCCAACTACATCTTCCAAAATCCAAAGTCCAATCCATTGAACAGATCTAGTCATACATTTTTAATTTCTGGTCCTAATTTTTGAAATAGAAATATCCTGATGAATCAGAAAAGGGTAAAGGAAAAGTAAATCATGATTTTTGAAATTTTTCATCTTATTTGTCCTTAAGAGATTTGAACCAAACTTTGATACCAATTATTTCATTAGATGCAGTAGTTCCAAAATTACCCAAATTATAAAGCCTCATGTGTGGAACATGGTTATTAAAAAGTCTAGAAAAACTCAACAATATATATTGATGTAGTTAGAATCAAGAAGTTGTACACCTTGACCATTAACTATCCAAAAACTCAACATATTCTCACAAGATACACCCCCAAATAGAAAAAACTATAAATTGAAGTAAAAAAATAATACAAAGAAAAATAAGTATTTAGTGTGGTTAAAAATGAAAAAAAACTTTACTAGAAAAATAAATAAGATATTAAAACAAAACAATTAATTCCAAAGAAGGAGCTATCATAAGCTTAGGATTAATAGAAAAACCACCATCAGTATAAATGAAAATACCACCACTTTAAAGGTAACAATAGTTGTTAACTTCTGATAATTAAACTCTCACCACCATTTGAACATTGAGAACAACTAAACACATGATATCTACTACTGATTGAATGCCACCACATCAACTGAACTCTCGGGTGAACATTATAGGCTTATGGACTTTTCCTTTTACATTCCTATATATGTGCCAACTTCTAGAACACATCCTCCATATTTTTCACTTATATTAACATCCAAAATCATTAACCATTATAGATTAACCCTATGTAGCCTATTATATATTCATATAAATCTTATGTAGCCTCTACTTCCATTATTCAGATTCATCATCACCACTACTTGTTTCATACTTCTGGTTTAACCACCACCTTACATCTAGTATCAGTTCAAAGTTATAGAAGTTATTCCTTTCTAAATCTTTAATACTTATCTAGAAAATGGATTCTCGGGACAAGCCCAACACAACTGAGATGATGATGTTTGATGTTGCATTTTTATATGGAAGTCAAAGAAGAATGAATATTTTTTTAATTGTGTTGATCAAACTATATGAAAATGTCCCCCTAGGATATGGTTAGTTTAACGATTTTTTTATAAACAAAACCCACACCGTATAGATCGTGATAATTTTATTACTTTTAATGATAATATTTAATAATTAATTAATGTGAATGTATATATAAAATTTAACAATAAATATAAAAATAATGAAATTTAAATTTCATTTAAAATTTTTAATTTGTTATAAATCAATACATAGATATAATATTAAATTAATGGTTTGAAAAAACATCTTGAATACAAATATAATTTTAGAATATTTAAAATGTAATTTAATTTAAAAAAATGAAAATGAAATTTATCATTTATATACATGTATAAAATAAATAATGGGTTAATTTTTAAAAATTAAAATAAATACAATATTCTATTTTTTTATTATAGTAAATAAAATAATATATCTTCGAAAACAACAAAAGTAATTGAATTTAATTAAATAAAGTATGAAATCACTTCATTTTTATAAAAAAGTTAATTAAAATAAATTTCTATAAAATATAAAAAAAATATTTTATATATCATAATAAATATAATATTTAATACAGTTTTTATATAAGACTTTTTTTTAAAATAAAATAAATATTTAATAATAAAATAGTTCTAAATAGTTTTATTACAAATTTTTAATTTTTTTAATTTAATAATATAATTTAAAATATTGTGGTGTGTGGTTCTATTGAAAATTTTAAAAAAATTTATTTTATTAAAAATATATATTAGATTTACTTTATATAGTAATATTTTTCGATACATAATAAACATAATTATTATTTTAACATGAATTAGCTTTTAATTTCAAACATATAATAAATGTTGGTCAAATATGGTTTTATTTATGTCAATATATATAAAAAATAATAACTATCTGTAACAAACTAGGTAAATAAATTGACGATGACTGATTTTGAGATAACCAACCACTGATTTATTATAATTATATATTGTAATTATTTTGAAATTTTTTATATAATTTTTAATAATTCAATTAAATTTTTTCATTGATGGTCTATATGTCATCCCTCTCTAAGAAAGTAAGAACCTGTGTATCTATGGTAAATTGTTATTTATCAGAAACCCCTTGAATTATTAACTTTCATGTGAGTAAAATTGTAATAAAATGAGGTCTCATATGAGGTGATGATGTTTGATGAAAGATTTTTACACCATCAATGAATAGAGAATGATGGTTACTAAAATATGAGATATTAGAGGATCAAGGTTTTTTCCCCTAAGTCTTGGTTGGTTTATCATACAATGATAAGCTAATCCATAGAAGAAAATTAAGATCAAGTGGCATTTATTTAACCATAACTAATTGAAAACTGTTAGGTACTTTATGATGTATCATAAATATGTATAATTTGATACTAAATTTCATTTATAGTTAATCATGTCTGCATCCATATATTTATATAGAGATTTAATTTATAATAATTTTAGAATTAGCCACATGTTACCACCAAAAGGGTTTTTAATCATTATGATTGTATAACATTGGAATAAGTTCGTATGAGGATTCATAGACACCTAAAACCAAGGGCTAGTCAAGTAATAAAATCAATCCCATATAATTATATTCAATATATTGAATTCCTGTAGAATATTGTATATCCTCTTCTTAATGATGAGGATAGATTAGAAGTATCATCGTTTTGTATGAAATAGTATAATCAAGGTTTAATTTCATTATATATGAACATTTATAGTATTGATGAGTAGAAACATACTATTAAAAACCATTTTATGGGATATCTGTTGAATTTTTTCCTTCATGATAATTTGATTCAATGTCTTATCATATTAATACAGTAACAAATAATTTAGATCTAAATATTTTGAGGTTTGAAATATCAAATGATGCTATTTTTTAACATATTGATGATAATTTCAAGAGAAATGTAAGATTTATCCCTATAGATACACATGATTTCATGAATAAGGATTTATATAATGGGAAATTACCTGATTATACGATAGGAAATGAGATAGGTGAGGAATATTTGTTCAATAAACCTTCAATGTTTCTTTTGTTGGTTTTCCAAGAACAAAAAAAATTTAACCATCCATTGTTATTAACTTCCATAGTATAGGGAATATCACATGATCAAAAACATTATTGGGATGTAATTACACAAACAATTTAATTCATAATAATTCTAGGTAACACATCTTCTTCAACTAATAAGATGTTACATGTTGTAAGAGAGGTTTAAAGAAAATGTGAATTGAAAAATACAGTTAATAAATACCACATTGAGTAAAATCTATCATACATGATTAATGAGTCATAAAAGAATTTAATACATCATTCAATGTGAAAAATATGATATAGAATGGAAATTTCACATGTTGGTAATATATGATAAAAAATTTCATGTTGGAAGATATCAAAGTTGGAAGGTCCACATACTTGTGTGCACCGAATCCTGTCATGAGTTCATTTTACACTAGGTGTGGAATTGATATCTATTATTATTATTGAGATGATACAAACATGTTGGGACATTACTATATCTCTTATATAGAATAAAATACAAAAAAAATCAAAAATTGGATATCATATAGAATGTATTGGATTAAAAAGTAAAATGAAATTGTAAAAGTGCACAGTGATTGGGATGAATCATATAAGGTTTTTTTTGGAACTTATGGAATTATTGTATCATAAAAATCAGGTCATTTATCATCTTGATATTATTGATTTTTCTTCTAGGTTAATCTGGTTGATCAAAAAAGTTAAATATCCATATGTTATTCTGGTCACTCGGTCCGTGTATTGCAGAATTTCATTATTGAAAACAGTTCATTCAATAGGATTGATCTTTTCTTTATGGAAAATATATAGGTCTCCTAATTTTTAATACGTTATATGATAGTAATAATACCCCTATACCACTTTAATTTTTCGATATTTAAGAAGAAAAAATAGAATCATAGCATTTGGTTTTTATCATGTATATGTTGAGCATGTGTTGATTCAACAATTTCATTAATTTCTTTTTTATTATGATGCTCAAAAACATCATAATTTATGTTTCTAATAAAGTTGCATTAAGTTAATTTATGGATATTAATTACTGGGATAATTTTTTTATTCTAAAATCATATTTATTCTTTAACATGTGGGGGATATTTTTTTTCTCAAAGGAAAATTATTATGGATGTGTTTTATAAGTAGTCTAGAAACACTATTCATACCCAACATTGTAAACAGAACATATGGTTTGTATACCCTATGCTTGGAATAAAAGTATAGATAAGAAACACTAATTTTGGAAGTAACCCTATGTTTAAATAATAAATATATGGTTCATCATCCCTACTTTTTTAATCAACCATATATTGTCAACCATATTTTTGGAGTTTACCGCAATGTTGAAAAACCCTACATTTGACTTTGTCAAATATAGAGTTTTGAATTATGGATTATTTTCATGTTTTCTGAAATGGTATCACCATAATTGAATATCTATTTAAATATGTTTAAATATTTAATCAAAGTATCATGTTCAAAAAATCAAAATTTTCCTATTTATAAGGGAATTTATGACTTTCTTGGATAATTTTGAATTAAAATATTCATGATTTATCATGGAATATTTCTAAAGTTGTTTAACCAAAATGAATTCGAACTTCATGATAAATATTGATACATTTATCTTAAAAAGATGTATTTATATTCATCATATGAATAAATATATTTTTGTTCAAAAATAATAATGTATCATCTCTTATAAAGCTACACTTTGGATATATTCATGTTTTGATTCTTGTCTGGTTGATGGGTTGTTGTTGTTGTTATTGTTTTATATCTCTATTAATCTTTTTCTATAATTTGAAAAGGCAATTATCAGAGCTATAAACTTGTGACATATATGTTTAATCAAATTTCTAGTGATTTTTATACTATTTTATAAAGAAATCATATTTTATATTGATGTATATTTTTCTAATATTGTAGTTTATTGATGATGATGTAAAACTATCAATTGTTGTTTCAACTATGTGTCAAAGTTGTTTCAACATCTACATTCTAATATATTATTTTTTTAGAGTATTTTCTACTCATACTCAGTCATTTAAAGACTTATATATTCTCATACTAATCTATTGATATTCCAATCCCTTATATAAGAACTAAAAGTCTATGTAAAAGATTTTTTTTAAGGTGTCATCTTCTTGCACTCAGTTGTAGAAGTCCCTGGTAAAAGGACTTGCTAGTGAAAATCACCAAGCACGCTGAGAGAGCATTGGTGGAGTGAACTAGGGAATATTTTTACCCTAAACCACTCTATTCCATTATTCTCTTTCAATTATAGATTTATTAATACTTACTCATCTTTAAGGGAGAAGTAATGAACTGATTAAATATCAAGAGGGAAGTTTAGTTTCTATCATGTTTTTAAAGGAACAAAATTCACCCTCCCTCTTGTGTCTTCATCTTTTCTATTCCAACCTAAAAATTAACGTCATTGGTTGTGATCAATTTCATTATTTATCATTTTCAAAAATCATTCCATTTCATTATAATAAAAATAACTGGTATTAGGGTAAAAACTCCATCGGGTATTTTGTTTTAAAAATACTAGAAGATTATGTTGTTTTTATCTGATGAAATCAATTGATATTAAAAAAAATTAATCAAGTTGTTTCATTTATTTTGACTCTAAAGAGTTATATTTAAATATCCAAATAAAGATTAATCTCAATGGATGATCTTAGATAAGTTATGTTGATGATCCATGCACCTTATATTAATGGTGATAATTATTTATACTGGAAAGAACACGCAATTATTTAGTTAAAAAATATTGAAATAAGGTTTATTTTAAGGCATTAAAGCCTTGATAAGTTCATAAAGATGGTATGGAAAAATGGAATGATTATCAAGAGAAATATTTTGGTCTAAATTTTAGATCAATTAATGTTATTATCTTTTGATTATGAACTAATGAATTTATTAAAGTCTCTAAGTGTGATACTACATATAAGATAAGGAAGACTGTTTTTGTTTCTTATGAAGGATTTTATAACGTTAGAAAACTATGGTACAATAATGAAAAATTGAAATTTGATACATCTAGGATGTATGAATATGAGACCATCACTCAGATGAATGGAAGATTGATAGAAGTTGTCAATGATATTGCTGCCTTGGGAGAATCAATTTAATAATAAGATTAAGATTTAAAAGTTCTCAAAACAAATTCCCTCTAAGTGGAATGGAATATCTGCTATTATTTATCAATAAACACTAGTTAAATATTTTACAATGAAATAACTGATTATTACCTTGATGATGTATGAAGCTGAGATGCAAGCTGAAGCTAAAAATCATATTTCAAAAAAAAAGATGTGGCACTTAGAACTACTACAGTTGAATCATATGATTCAAAGTATCTAGATTTGGGTAAATAATTATCAGGACTTCTAAAATATTTTTAAAACTATACAATAAGAGGAATTAAAGGAATAAATAATATAGATGCTAAAAATGTAAGGAGAAAGGTCACACAAAGTCTAACTATTCTCCTTAAGTATCAAAGTAAATATAATTATAAAAAAATGAATAAATTAATGAAGACTAACTGGAGTGATACTTTTGATTCAATTGATGAATCTATTACAAACTTTGAAGATAATCATGAAGATAAAATTTTAAATCTATGTATTATGTCTCATGATGATGAGGTACACGGTTCACAATCTCAAAATTATGATTCAATTTTTTTTATTTTAATGTACTTGATAAATATTATTTTAAACTTCAAGGAAAATTTGAATCTTTGAAGAAGGTGAATATAAAACTTAAAAAATATTTTGATACTATTTTTACTGATAAATAATGTTTAACAAAAAAATCATATTTTAGATATAAATGTTATTATTTTTCATATGAAAATAAAATTAAGGACCTATTAAAAGAAGTTAATACTTTCAAACAAACATCTAGCATTCTTATTAAAGGAGAAAAGTAACTAATCAAATTCCTAGTAAAAAGAAAGTAAATAAAAAATGAAAACATGGGATTGGTAGTAATAGAGAAAAAACTTAATTATATAGAAATTATTTTATTCCTAGTTCAAAGAGAAATAGTATATCTAAAGTATTTTCACTATAGGATAAATAGACATTATGCAAATGACTGCTATTTCAGAAAACATCAAATTTATTGTATTAAGAATTTTTATTATTCAAATGAGTTATCTAACTTTAATTATAGAGTCTTTATCCAAAATAAATAGATTGGGTTACATAAGTCTTTAGTTTCTAACAATACTGGACCCAAAACCATATAGTTACCAAAAGGAACTTGAATTTGATATATTATAGTTTTTCACCACTATAATTCATTATTATTTCATTTAGTGGATTCTTGAAATTTTTGTAAATTTATTTTGAACATAAAATTCATAAATATGGAACTGTTAATCCAGGAATTATTTCATTTCCATCTTCATATTCAATTTAAATTTATTAATTGGTTTATACAGAGGTAGAAACCTTTTATTATCCTTATGGTTAATCTTTTAAAATACTTATCAATATATTATTTTATATAATGTATCAAAATGTTAAAATTTTTATTATATTACATACTATTTAAAATATTAATTAATTATATATTAAGATATGTAAAAAAATTTCTAAAGCATCTGAATTTTTGTAAACCTTTTTACAATGTTTTATATATCTTCTTAAAAACATTATATGGGAGAATTATAATTCAGGGGGGAGTGTGTAGTACTTTAATATATTAATTTAAAATCATATAAAGAAATATAGGTTTATTTTAATGAAAAACTATATTTTTAATTTAATCTTTCATTTTTTAAAACATTATTTTGAAAAAAAAAATTCTCAGAAATTATATTAATTTATGTAACATTTTCTTTCAAAGTGGTTTTATTTCATAAAAATATTTTTTTAATTAAAATATAAAAGTTTAATTCTATCTTTCATCTTGAGAATCTTAAATTTTGTCTATATTCTGTTATAATTATATCCTTCTTCTTAATATTTTTAACCCTAAAATATTCTTCTTGAAACCTATTAAACTTTTTTTCATCCTTATTTGAAATTAAAAACTCAAATACTTTTTGGAAAATCTAGCCTGAGTGGAATGAAGAGACCTAGAACTTCAATCTTAGAGAAAAGTCATTCTCAAAAGATAAAGTGAGGTAATTTTTTTATAATCTATTTGGAGAAAATTTAGTTTCATATGTTAAGGATTCCTTAGAATACAATTTTATTAGAGATAGATAAATTCATGGTTTTGAAGAACCAGAAGTTTAATCTTCTCAAATAGTTAAAGATGGAATGCATTATATAGAGTTTGTGTCCATGTTTAATATTTTTAATGAAGAATTAGTAAAGCTACATGAAGATTTAATGATGTCTATAAAATTGTATTAGGAGATGGAAAAATCATCTATTACAAAAACATTTTTTGATACACTTAAAAAGAAGTATCAAAATTTATGGGAAATCACAACTTATAAAGAACAATTTGATGCATTTAAAGTGGATATTATAAGTCAAATGAAGACACTCAAATAAGAAACTATTTCTAAGTCTGATCTTGATGATCTAAAAGAGTTTTTAGTTAAACAGTTCACATCTTATTCCATTATTCAAAGATCTAAAATTGTTTAAAGGATAATAGAACAACTATCAATAGTTCTAGATAATGTGGGTGAAATGATCAAAGTTTAGAGAGTGCAGATGAATTGTTTAACCATTCCAAAAATCCCAATTCTTCTTCACCTTTGTATATTATCTAAATTCAAAGTAATTTTAATAAAAATCTAAATATTTTTTTGTGTTTATCTTAGTTTAAGTATTGTTTTTATATTTATTTTTATTATGATAAAAATTAATTAAATTATTTCTTAATTTTTTTTAGATTTCACATAAATGGAGATAAATTTTTAAAGAAATTTATGATAAAACAATGGTGAAATATGATAATAATAATAATGTTTAAATTAATAAAAATGAGAAACATATATGGGAGAAATTTTATAGTAAAAATATTTTATTTATAAGGGAAAAACTAATTGAAATTTATTTATTATCATAATTTTAAAATCATATTTATTAATATTAATATTTGTTTTATGGGTTTTTTATCATCAAAATGTTGTAGATTTTTTAAAATGTGTTTATTCAACAATTTTTTTAATTTCTTTTTGATTTTGATTCTCACAAACACCCACATTATGTTTCTAATGAAGTTATATTAAGTGAATTTCAGAATATTAATTACCAGAATAATTATTTTTATTCTGCAAGTATATTTAGTATTTAACCCATGGTTGGATATTTTTTTTCTCAATGGATAAGTATTTTGTATGTTTTTTACAAGTATTCTGGAAAAATTGTTCATACCTTGCATTTTAAATAGAATGTATAGTTTGTATACCCTACGTTTTGAATAAAAGTATGGATCAGAAACCCTAATTTTTCTAGAAAACCTAATTTTGAGGAAAAAATATATGGTTCATCATCCCTAATTTTGTAATCAATCATACAATGTCAATCGTACTTTTAGAGTTTATTGTTGCGCAAACAAACACCACATTTGACTGGATCAAATATAGAGTTTTGAATTATGGACTATTTCTACATTTTCTACAATAGTATCATCAAAATTGAATATATATTTAAATATTTTTAAAGATAGATTCAATATCTTGTGTTCAACAGATTAAATCATTCATATTTCTAAGGGGAATTGAGACTTTCTTTGAACATTTTGAATTTAAATGTTCCCAATTTATCATGTTATATTTCTGGAGCTATTTGACCAAAATGAATTCGACCATTATGATAAATATTTATATTTTCATCTTATAAAGATATATATATGGTATTATTATAAATACAAATGTGTGTGTTTGAAAATAAAAATGTATCAATGCCTCTAAATCTGCACTTTAGAGACATGCATGTTTGGATTCTTATCTTTTTGATCTGCTATTTTTGCTACTGCTATTGTATATCTTTGTTAATATTTTTTTTCAATTAAATAAATAAAATATCATAGAAACACATTGGTGACATGATTGTTTAATAATCTTCCCAGTGTTATCTCTACTAATATTTAAAGAAATATTGTTTTATATTGAATTATATTTTGTTACTATTACGGTTTATTGAATATCATATACAACTGTCAATTGTTTTTGTAACTATGTGTTGAAGCTTTTCCAAAAATTATATCCTAATATATTATTTTTTTAAAGAGTATTATATGGTCATACTCAGTTATTGGTAGATTTTAAGCTTCTCTTACTAAGTTGTGTATATTTTTGTTCCTTAAAAAATAACCAGAAGAACTGTAAAAGTATTTTTGTAAGGTTTCAACTACCTACACTCAGTTCTATAAGTCCCTGATAAAATTAATTTCTAGTGAAAATCACCAAGATCATTGAGAGAGAATTGGTGGAGTGGTCTAGGGTGTATTTATACCCTGAACCACTATACATTATTATATTATTTCATTTATTTATTTCCTATTTCTTACTCATCTTTAAGATATAATTAAAGAATCTCTTTAATATCAAGAGGAAATTTTAGTTTCTGTAAAGTTTTTAAAGGAACGAAATTAACCCCCCCCCCCCCCATGTCTTTATCTCTTCCATTTCAACCCAACAGTATACACACCCATGTTATAAAAAAACAAGGAGTGTGCTAGATATTTTATCATAATTAAGAAATAATAGAGTTTTTTAGCTATGATGGAATTTAATGGTAATAATCTATTTTTTATTATCAATTTATCATTATACATATTTTTATCAATGTCCATAATCACTTTAATGATAAAGAAACAAAAAAAGTGATCATTAAGTTGGGTATGGTTCCCTAAACTTATATTTATTTGAATAATTTTTAGTATCCTTTTAATTAAATTATTGTCAACTTGTTTCATTGTATGGTTCGTGATAAGGACAAATGAGTAGCTAAAATGAATTCAAAGGTCCAATCATGAAATATATGATTACAATATATGGATTTTTAAAGAGAAACAGGAATTAGTATATCATAGAGGAAAGAGATATATCCATAAGTCCACTAATATTATGGAGTGCATAAACAAGGTCTTCAAGGTTGTTTATAAACTAAAAATAATGGGCTTAGTATGGGAGAAATTTTATCAATGAGTGAAGTACCTTATGAAATTCTACCAACATCAATCAGGGGATTCACTTTGGTCAAAACATCCAATGAAACGTTCATAAGATTTTATAGGATGCATCATCATTTCATGTTCAAAGATTTGACTACGAAAATATATTCTTTGAGGTAATATAGTGTCATGACCCACTCAAAGGAAATAGTGTATTATTTCTAGTGGTCTTACTAGAAAATATATACTATGATTGTAGTAATTTCTAGGAACTAAGGTATCCATGTGCACATATCATTGTATCATGTTCATTGATTAACATATCCTTGGAAACCTATGTCTATCCAAAATATCACTTGAGCACTCCGATCAACTTTCTATAGTGTACCTTGTATTCTTTTTTATAATTTTCATAATTTCACCTTACCTACTGATCAGCCGACTGTAGTCCCAGATATTACCAGATTATGCCCTTGGGGAAGGCCACAGTCCACTCATATTATATAAGAAATGGGCAGGCCTCAAGAATAGGGGTGAGTCTATGATGCACTGTATGTCATACAAAAGGTCATAGTTATAAGAAATATTCTGATGTGGTAGGAATGAGCTCTAGATCTCATCAGTTTTGATAGTTTCTTATTTATTTTTTCACCCTTATGTAATAATTTTACTATATGGAATCTTTTTTCATCTTTCATTATAACATATGATTGGGTATCTAATTTTATACATATAATTCAAAAATAAAATGTTTTATAAAATATATTGAATTATATATAAATAGTATCATTTATATCATATGCAGATATGGTTGATGTTCTATTACTCGCAGCCCAATATAGTAATGTTTCTTGTGTTTCCTTATATGGTTGTCTCATTCCACCTCTGAGCATTAGGAGGTCATACCAATTTCATCATGTTAGACCTACTCCTCTGATTATACCCCATATTTGACATATATGGTTATTTGGTGTAGTGGTTTCTAATTTCACCTCCATCAATCACTAGTTAATTTCATACCTTATAGAGTGATAGAGGTCGGAGACACATACTATAACACCCCTAGAAAATTAAGAAAAAATTAACTAAATGTAACTACTCATATCACCAAGGTTCTCAATTATTTTTGGGAGCCTACCTAATTAGAACTCCAAATTTAAGTAAGGATTTTCCTAGAGTTATGTTAGGATGGGTGGGATCCTAGGATATTTCCAAGGGTGTGTGTGAGTGAGGAAAAAGAACAGTGAAAAATCATGTATTTACTTATGGGGAAAATATTTAGTCTGATAAGTGAAGCTAGTGGGTAATATCCTTTGGTGAGTTGGGAAGGAAATAAATGTATTAAATAATACCCATGCTTTCATATAATCATGTTTATGGATAAGGTAGGTTGGGTTATGAAAAATTGAATCAAATTCAATAGCTAGACATAAGTGAAGTGGCACTGCCAGGGTTTGAGTCATGGGGTCCACAACGTGGGTGTTGTTCTTTAAAGAGAGAAGAGAATAACGACCCTTTAAAATTAAGGATTAAAATACTAAATTTTACTACTCGTATCACCAATGTACACCTTAATTTCCTAGATACTACATGATTAGAACTCCATAGTGTAGAAATGTTTGGTTTGGAGTAGTTATGGGATGGGTGACCTCCTAGGAAGTTTTCCAGGGTCTGTGTGAGTGAGGATAAATCTAATTGAAAGAACGTGTGTTGGCCTATAGATATAGTCAAAAGTATAATAAGTGATTCCAGTGGAAAATAGACTATGGTGTTCTGGGAATGAAACCAAGGTATTATATAATACCCATGAGTTTAGATAATTAAGTTTATGGCTTGGGGAGGTTGTTTCATGACACATACTTTCCACCTAACATAGAGAGAGATTACTATCACTATATAGGAAGTCTCAATTATGTTATGCCTTTCTATCTAGGATGTGGTATATTTAGGACACATTGCTGGTGAATAATATGATTTATTATAGAGACTACTTGGGATTGATGTTTAGGATGATGGAAATTATGTCATTAATAGTTGGTTATGATAGCCATGAATAGATAATAACTCCACCCATTTATCCAATGACACTGATAAGATTACCTTTATGATATTTTCACGTGTACACATTCTATGAATTATTAGAGGAATGGTATTTTTTTATCATTCTATGATATCCATATATCTAATTTATTTACCTTTATTTATGGACCTCATCCAGGTAAGAAGATATAGTTGAGGTTCTACTTTTCTTTCATATACATATAGAGTACTATGTAGTGCATATTGGATCGAGAAGATACAGAATATAGGGTGTGTTTTTCTCATTCATATGTGGGTTTGGGAGTGTTTCCCATGCTTTTATCCTCATGTTTGCATACCATCACCTATTGAGATTATGTATAACTACCCATGCAAACAATGGTGTATTTATTTATCCTTATTATATGGAATTCAAATCTATAAATTTATATTAGAAAACTAATATTGAAAAAATGTTATATGTAACTAGATACATGTGTATAGACATTCTAGCACTGCTAGACATGACTCCCACACATACAGACTTATTCTATATAATCTTTAGTCTGATGATATATGTTATTTTTAATTATATACTTAAATTATAATTTTTTCAAAGTAAATATTTTCTTTTACTAATTATATGTTATTTTTTTATTTTAGGTTTCATTGGTTCTATATTTCAGACCTATTCTCTGAAGTCTCCCAATTTATTATATGAAGATGTTTGATACCATAAATTTCATGGTTACTCTTATCCATTTTCACATGGTTGAGTATAACTATGTTGATTGGGTTATGAGGTAGTTTTGGTACTTGCACCTCATTCCCTTACCACTCAAGGAGGCAGAATCACTCAATTCCTTGAAGATTTAAAGGAAGAAAGAAGCATAGTTATAGTGATTTATTAATGCTACATTGATATGTGGGATAGATGTGTAGTGTCCTGATTACATGGGGTATCCATAGTGTGATTCCATATATTAGACTAGATAGATAATGATTTTTTGTACTATATGAGGTAATTTTTGTATCTTATGCGATATGGATGTGGATATAATGACTTTGTAATAACTCTTCTCATTTTATAATATCTATTTTTTTAATATAATTTAATGCATTTTTTTAGGATTCTTGTATCACATGTATCTCTTATCTCACAGATGGATTTTTATTTGACTGGAGATATTTTAACACATAATTATAAGATATGTGTTATCCCATGGATGAGATATATCATGGAATTATCATTGATGTTCCATGGGTATCTAAGACCCATTTTGATGAGCTAGAGAGTGATAAGCCTCATCTGGATATGTCATGTGATAATATGGTGCATATGGAGGATTTCTAGCATGATTTTTTAGATGATTCTCTACTTCCTTCTACAGGCATTCCATTTGATGATGTAAAACATGGGGAGGATATCCAATATGATCATCTATATTCTCCTCCAATTACTTTTATAAACATGCCATGTGATGATTTGTCACATCGAGAGGATGTACAACATGATTTTCTAGAGTCTCCTCCACTTCCAACTATATACAAGACACAACCTCATCATATTCCTCCTGCTATATATCCGACTTAGTATATAGATATTCCATTTTCAGTTTTTATAACATAGGTTGTGCTAAAAGGGAGTTGGTCTTATTTTTCTAGTGGTTTTTATATTTATTCTCATGATTTATCATATTTATTTGTATTTATTTCTATTGATTGGAGATAATGTGATTCTTCTATTTTCCCTCATGGTTAGTTGTCTATGCCTTAGGTAACATCTTCTTCCCATATGGGAGAATATTTTTTCCAGTTTTTTTTCTTCCTATATAGGTGAGAGTTTTATCCATCCACTATATTTCTTCCAAGTAGGATTGGGTATAGGATAGGAGACTCTTGATCTACTACCTATCACACAAGATAATATAAAAGAAACTACAACATATGCTATATAGTATGGTAATATTCCAAAGTAAAAGCATCGATTAACATAATGTGTTCACACTATTTCTACATCAAGTTGTGGTATGGAGAAGCATCTAAAACAGTGGAATGTATATCAATGTTACTTTTCCACTATTCATAAAGTTTCACTTGAAATTTATTTTATATGTTGGTTTCATTTTTACTTTTAAATTATTTAAAAAACTAAATTTTATAATTATTTAATTTAATTAGTAATTTGTGATATTATTATTATTACTAAATTAAATAATATAATAATTAATTACTAATTTATTAGGTAATAAAAAACTATTAAAATATTACATTTATTGATAATAATAAAATAAATTGCTATAATTACTAATTTTTGGGACTAGGTTGACCTAAAACACCCTAAGAGGGGTTAAATTATGGTTTACATTGACGAAAAATTTTATTCATTTATGTTCCTAGGTCATATAGATCTTGTTCCCATGTTAGTAGGAACATGTTTAATATATATATATATCCCTCTCTCTCACACATCTACAATCATAATGAATGATAAATACATATATAGAAAGTAAATTATGTAGAAAATATGGATTTTACTTTGTTCGCCATTAAGGGATAATATATAGATCATAAACACAATGATGTGTCGATGTATGGAATTCACTATACTAATTTTTAGTGAATGTATATTTTTAGGTCATGATAACTTCATGCTAAAGCTCACTGATCTTACAAGGTCCTGTAAATATGTATTTTTGATCCATGGATACTCTATCTTCTTATCCCTTGAACATTGATTCAATAAAGGCTTGGCTAGTTTATATATATAATGATGTATTTAACAGTTTATAGATATTAAGGTCTAACCATGTGTAAAATCCCAACCCAAACCACTAAATCTGATATGGAGTACCACATGACCACATGCGTGCCTCCCTAAATGCAAGAGGCTATTGAATAGGAGCAAAGGTCTAAGTCCATCGGTGGGAAGATTATACCCTCAATATCATATACTCAATCAAAAAAATAAATAAAATGATAATAACAATAATAAATAAATAATCAGATAAATCATGTGAAAAATAAAGGATGGAATATGATTCATATAAATAAGCGGGATCCCAAAGTGGCAAGACAAACTGGAGTAACAAGTGAAGGTAAATAAATAAATCAACAATAGTTCCTTTAGATTCTGTCTTGGTTAGCTACCAACTACATACTCCTACACTCATCCATCCACTATAGGGATCTTTCCCTTCACCGAATCTCTAGTTAGGAAATCTACAAACCCAATAAAATTCCTACGTATGGTGTGATTACAAGAATTCATAATACATCACCAATTCATCCTGAACCTAATGTTTTCAAGTATAACATTTATATTCTATAATAATAGAAAATCTGTAATGATAATAAACATATTTTCCAAAACCAAGGAGTTATGTGTTACCAAGCCACCACAAACCCCCAATCATACCTACTTTGGATCCATGCCGGAAGGATAATGAGAGGTGTCAATAGTAACCCAACTAGCCAAAAGTTAGTGAATCGGGAGTCTGGATACCTCATGGTATCGTGTGCATGTTCTACCCAGCATCCTCTAGCTATCAAGTATATCATTCTACCCTTTGTCCTCTAGTTATCCACCAAGATACCTTGAGTGCAAGAGCACTTGATGTATACCAGGATACCTGAAGTGAATCCACGACATGATCACCATGGTGTCCTCATTGCTCTACCATGTTCTTAGGTCCCTAATATCTAGTCAAGTTCACCCCCACCACTCTAAGGGATATACATCACATGATGGTCCACCTATCTCAAATACCAAACATCGCCACCAAGGAAATGGTAACACACATCACAAGGTAAATCATAATAACAAATGTGACATCATTAGATAAAAAATAGCACCAAGTAAACATGTTAATCAACATGAAACATGGAATCCATGTATTCTAAAAAATATCTTGGAAACAATATCATGGTAGGTCTCACAGGATAAACACTCATCTACAAGTAATCACAATCAATCATGATCGACACAAAACTATAATATGGAAACATGTGTAAACAAGATCCCAATAATGTGATGAACTTACTAAATCTTGGTTTCTAATGTCAACATCAAGGTTCATAAAATACATCATCACCCAAACAATTCTTGCACACCAACTGGAATATAATATCACACCAAGGGATCCTAGAACTGATTCCAATCTAACATGTTATGGGTTCTTGAGAATGGTATGGAGGAAAAAATCGATGGGGATAGAACCAAACTCACCTGATTTCAATCTTTGTCAAAGGAGATCCACAAGATTGGTCCAAGAAGGGAGTATGGAATGACTTTTAGATAATTTAGGGTCTCTATAATGCAAGGTAGGGGATATGACATGGATGTGGGTTGAACTCTACCACCATGAAACTATTTTATAAACCATGGTGTAATGTTCACTGGAAATAACCCACCACAATATAGAGGTTCAATTCTATGGTGTGGAGAGAATAAGGAATTTGACTCCACATTACATCAGGGTTTTCTTTGGCATGGAATCATTATGGTCTGCACACTTTGGTTGAATACGGAGATGTACTGCAACATGGATTCATTTTTACAGACCTTAAAGGTTCCCAAAATGATGTTTAATGATGAGGGAGGAGCTATATATGTAAGGTAATAATCAGAGTTCCAATTCTCATGAATAATACCCATAAATCCTCTTAAATTTCCCTCTTAAAAACCAAAACATCATCCCATATTAAAATTCTAAAGCATACCTTGATTTAATGTAGTAATTGGATTAACTGTTGAAGACCACCAGGCTGGACTAGTTTCTGTAACTACATAGAGAAGGGATATACAGTGTGGTCATCCTCATTATGGTGCATCCTCTATGAGCAACCTCCATGGTGAATACTATGGCTCAAACCAATAAAAACTCCTCACCATGGAGTATCCCTTCCTCTATGGTATATCCTTGACTCAATAACAGGACTATGGTGTAGCCAAATAATTATGGTGTAGCCTATCTCCCTGCATCCTAGTCTATGTGCTACAGCATAGCCACCCATGTTTTGGTAGAAACCTTTCCAAAACACACCTTTAATCCTACTTTATATTTTATAAGCTCCAAATCCTTTTCCAAAATAGAGCCTAACTTGAAAATGGTAATAGGAGAAGGAAAACAAGGATTTTCATTCAGGAAACAAAAATTTAGGTATGTGCACCATGTCAAGCATAAGACGCTTCTTAAAATATAGATCCAAATTTGGTGCTCCTTTTAACGTTTCTTTGTTGTGATCACCTTATTCTATTCCAAATTCGATCAACTCCTTGATTTTTTGGTTAAGTATTTATCTTCCATAAACTCACAGTAGTAGTACTTCTTTTCCAGATAAGGATAATTTTAAACTAGAATTATCTTATTGCACTCTGAATTCTTCAATATCTAGGTATAGAAATGGAACTCATTCTCTTAGCTGGAGCCTTATTTCTTGAATGGAATCAGATATATCAACATAATTTCTTTTTATGTATCTCTCCCTTATGATTATCTAAAAACAGCTATGTAAATGCACTTTAACTCCTCTTCTCTATAACTATTATGAGAATTTTTATAATAATTACATGAAACCAATCCTAAATATAATGGTTGGAATAAATTCACTTCTTCTCATCCAATGAGAATATTCCAGGTGTACCGCACAATTTTAGTGTGTTCATTGAGACACCTCAAACCTTCACTCCGTGATCTAGTTCTAAAAAATACATTCTCTAGACACTGGGTTTTTTTAAAATGATATGGACTAATAACTCTAAAATAATTTTACATTAATTTAACATTACATCTCACAGTAATCTCATAATCCCATAACTCAAAGGTTTAATGTCTTTGGATATTATCTATATAAAAATATTATTTAACATAACTATGTAAATTTCTTCATAATTTCACTATAATAGATCCTCTTCTAGATATATCCTGGGTTATACTCATATTCATAAATTGGGGAAGGAAAACATAATAAAGGGTTGAGTTCAAATGACTAGTAAGGTAAAAACATATCATCAATTCATCACGGGTTAGATCATAAGCATGTGAGAAAACATGAGCATAGGAGAAATATTTGAATGAAAAGAACACAAAATAATAAGAGTTGTGCCTCTGGGCCTTCGGGTCATGTATTGCGGGTCATGTCGGGCCTTGTGCCTTGGGACTACGGGTTATGTATGGGTTCCCCTTAAACCCTTAAAAGGGGGATTATATATAATAAAATAAAAAATAAGGCCTTCGGGCATAATTATAAGCATAGAAAATCATAACATAGTGGAGAAGGCATTACTACCTAATTCTCATAACATGGTAGAGTAGGAATCACTACCTAGTTCTCATAACATAGTGGAGCAGAAATCACTACTTGATTCCCATGACATAGTGTATCATGCATCACTTCTTGATTCCCATAACATAGTGGACAGGGCATCACTTTCTAATTCCCATAATGGATTGAGAATCAATACTCAATTCCCATAACAATCTCATGAGATATATAACCTTAACCAATGCATATAGGGTGACATATGACCCTACCCATCACATTATGATTATATAGACACATGAGTTCCACATAAAATTATCTATATATAATATCATGAAGAATACATGGAAAGAAAATGAGTTTCATAACATTTCCAAGAGGTATCACATAAAATATCCTCGAGAGTTAGATCAGTTGATACCAAAAAAATCAATAACCCAAAAGGAGTATTTCACAACAATGTTTAGAGGGTGATTCACAAAACATTACACCAAAGGAGATATATATTTTTAAAATAATGAAAAAAAATTAAGTGCAACCATAAAAATAATTTTTATGAAAAAATTTCAGCATTATACAAAAAAAATGAAGTTATGCATCACATTCAAAAGATGTTTTTGTGAAGGTTTCATGAAAAAAAATTAAAACACCACTTTATAAGAAATACAAATAATGAATCCTTGAAAATATATATAAAGTTTTTTAAGTAAATTTTTATTTAAAGATAAAATATGTGATCATAGAAAGAAAAACCTTTAATATTTAAAATTCCTTTATTGAAACCTGCATCATAAAAAGAGTATTAAAGCTTATTTTTAAAAAAAAGTCAATAAAATTATGAATAAAACAAGAGGTAATATATATTTTGATTTAAAATCAAGAAATATAAATATTTTGGGAAATAAATAATATGAATATGGAATAAAATATTCTTTAAAGATGATGAGAATTATTCTTAACCACTAAAGGAAAAATTGTAGATAGTAGTGGTTTTTTGGGTTTATAGGTGGTGTTAACTACCTCTAAAAGTTTTTATGATGTTTTTTAAAACTATTATAGAAAGGGGTGTTGTTGAATATTTAATAACAATTTTCTTTTTTTCATGATTTTTTTTTATAATAAAAGTTATATTTAGTAGCAGTTTTGTTTTGTTTAGTGGGGGATTTCTACAATACAAAATTTAGTGGTGGTTTTTTTAATAGTGGTAATTTTTCAGGAGAAATTTTTTTTGATATGGTTTAAATAACTACTAAATATAGAAATTTTCCATACTTTTTTATGGTTTTAACCACCACTCATTATGAAATTTAAGACATTGTAGAATTCATGGATGCCTTATCCACCAAAAAACAATACAAAAGAAATATATCCAAAAAATAGGAAACTAATATATTATAACAAAAACAACAACTTCTATAAATCAAAAAACATTACATTACATATGATAAAACATTAAATTACATCTTATCATACAAAATTTCATGTTTCAAAAAATGTCAAGTTTCAAAAAATTATCAACAAAAAAATGAGTCTCAACTACTTTGCAGAGATTCATTCCCCTCTCCCTCAATTAATCAATCATGTTGTTTCCCATCACCTACTTCCCCACTTCCTGATTTTGTTTCTTGCATTTTTGTAGTTAACCACACATCAGTAATGGTAACATTCAATAAATAATAAATAAAGTACAATTAAAATTATATATGATTCAATCTAAATTTAGTTTAAGTAATGGTACAATAATGAATAATTTATATCCATGTGAATGCCTAGAAAATATGTTGATCCATTATATAATGCATGAGATTCACTACACAATTTAACCTATCACAAGACTCTAATAGTTGTCTCTTGAATTAGTTTATCTCACACTCTAGAATCTTTTTTGATATTCACTAAATAAAAAACAACTACTAAAATGAATAATATAAGTGAAAATTTATGAGATTTACTGGTCCTAGACCCCCTATTAGTGTTGTTATTTCTTCAGGATTACTTCTATTAATCTTAAAAAAACACAATAGGTAATGCACTCTCTACTGTCAATACCCGGTCATTTTGTGTATTAATAAGTTATTTTTTCCCATTAAAGGTATAATTCAATGCATTGATTTCATTTTATACACCATGATCACCATAACCTATAAGACCCCCTCCTGATAACATCATTAAAGAAGATAAATGTACCATAATGAACAACTTCGATGGGGATGGTGCACAACCCATCCCCATGACATGACCAGAATTCTCTTTTCCAAGAGATCAAGTTGTGGCATCCTTCAAGGATACTAAAACGGACAAGGAATGGTTAGCGTCTAGTAATTATTTGAGTTTACACTGTAAATTGAATAATATTATATTATAAATTAATTTAGTAACACCAACTAATAGTTAAAATTGATTTACCCTTTATTTATTATAGGGTTGTTAACATAACAACCATATTTTTTTGTGAACATCAGACTAAAACTCTATCCTTCTAATAGAATGACGTACCTCATTCACCTGTTTCAAATTTACATGACTAATATTTTGAAAAACTAAAATATTGTAGGTATTATAGATATCTTTTATAATAAAATAAATAGAAACCTTCCATGTTGTTTCTTTGAAAAACTCATCGGTCCAAAAGTGTGGGGAATCAGCTGATTATATTTATTGATGGAATTTATCGTAAAAAATAGATGATGAAATTATATATCAATGAAACTTAAAATGATTCTAATACATTGTTATTAAACTACTGATATTTAATAAATTAACTTACAAGATTCAGCACAATGATGGTCAATTAATACTTTTCATTGGTCTATTGGCATGCCTTTAAGGACCTTCTCATACATCTATGAAAACGATACTATTGGGAAAAAATCCCTCAAGATAACATTAAATCATTTTTGGGTTGTTTGTGTTTGTTGAAAAAGAGGGGTTCCTTGGTATGTTATGGAGTTCCAGAGATATTTTTTACAATCCATGTTGACAAAGATCCAAGATAAAGGAATGGACACTCTAGAGGTGGTACAAAATAACAGATACAAGGTGGAATCATTTTCCAGTGTTTGCCAAATTTTTGGGGTCCAAAATAGGGAAAATGGAGAAATAGAAAAAGAAATTGAGCGCAAGATTGAAGTTGATTTAGAAACATGTTAACAAGTCATGTTTTGGGATCATAACATCGAATAATGGAAAAGGAATGATGTGCACAAAAGATTTGTAAATGTGCATGAAAGATGAGTATGAGCAAAAGAGGATTACACGACCAATGCGATATCAAATTTTGTTTTTCATGCTCAAAGAGGGTTTTGCGAGACACGTCATGGTTTTGAGAACAAGGGTCAGCGATGAATATAAATAAGAGGTGACTCCCATATTTTGAAGTAGCTCAACACTTAGAGAGAATCAGAGATCCGGATCATATATAAATTTCACGCAAAGGGATTTGTGTGTAATGATTGGAGTTGCACACAAGTTAAGGAAGTTGTGTGTAAGATTTGAGTTGTGCACAAGATTGAAGTTGCACGTAAGAGGAAGTTTTTCACACATGGAATAAAACTTGCACGCAAGGCGTGATAAGGGTTGAGAGAGAGATTTGGATTTTCCCAGTGCATCTTTGGTAAAGTTTTATTCATCAGTGGATGAAAGTGGGACATCAATAGATCATCTGGATATAGTGGAGGATATATTCATTATAGATAATGAAGGGACCTACAGGTCTATAAACTATGAGTGGATCTTATGAAGAAGAAGTTAGCATACTTCATTTGAGAGAGGAGTGAGCTTTCAAATTGTGATTAGTTGTAAAATAGGAGGGAATGTGAGTCAACTCCAAACATTATAAACAACAGTGCTCTTTTAGTGGATTTGGTACATCAATAAATCAACATTGTATTCTCCTTGGATGTATCCCAGTTAGGGTGAACCAAGTAAAATCAATGTTTCATATTTATGCTATAATTTTTGTTCATACCATGATATGGGAAAGAGATAGAGAAGAGATCTTTTTTAACAACGAAACAAGATCAAAAGAGGAATTTTTTTTAATCTATCATACCCTGATCACCCCCCTCCCCCCACCCTCTGTGTATTTGATCTAGTGGACCTAACAGATAGAGATGTTTCATTGAATTCAATTCATAATCACTACTTGAAATATTTCCAATTTTTTTCAAAAAATTTTGATTTCCATTGATGTGAAATGGTATAAATAGCATCAAAATGGAACATCATCTACAAATAATATATAAAACGCATTAAATTATTAATAAATTTAGTTATAATGTTTAATTTAATCATATATGAATATACAATAATGATAGTACCTTTATTTTAGAATCAAACTAATCATTTTTATAGAATAACATAATGTATATCTAATATAAATATTTAATAGGGATGGACTTAACTTCACATGTTAAATACCCAAGGAACTTCCTAAAAATTCATGTAATGTCCTAAGTGGGTACCCCATATTAATCGAAAGAAAAAATCAACTTCATGTTAGTGAAATCACATATATCTTGACTATTTATGTTTTTCTCCATTCTATTATTACTTCCATATATTTAATATATAAATTAAACAGTTAGTATCAATATTTAAGAATGTAATGTTGTCATATTTAATTTCATACTGATGGTTGTGACCTACCAATAACCTCTCTATGGAAACTGATTATCGGTCAGATTACTAGATGGATCCATCATAGGTGTCTTGTCTGATTTCTTTAAATCATCATTACAAGTTATACCTATGAATAAAATCATATTTGGATAAGATGAAATGGTTCCAAAAAAATGTGCAAGGTATGTGATGAATTTAACCATGTATCATATAGGGAGAATGATAATCCTATGACATAGAGAAGGTACTGTCACTAAACCTCTTCTGGTGCAACATACCTATAAAAAACATTCCTTGAATTTATTAATATAAAAAACATTCCCCACATTTACTAATATTAAAAAAACATTCCTCACATTTATTAATATCAAAAAAAACTTACAAATTCTATTCCTAGTTGGTCATTCTTTTATCAGGTTCCATTGTCATTATTTATTCTCATGTTCATTATTATTATTCTTCACTCTCCCTCAAAAGACTAAAATTTTCAATATTTTCTGGTAAAAACAATTTATTTTATTGCTGGTGTGGTTCACTATCTGAAATTACTTCACCTTCATCACCCATATCATACATGTCTCTCGATTTCATGTGGAGAACAACATACCACCCATCATCCACTATATTATCAACATAATATACCATTTTTTCTTAGGAATACATAATATATAGATCATCTTCTTCCCACTCACTTGTATCAATGAGATAAATTGACATAAGTAAATTGTAATGGATCTTTCTTTATACCCTTATTAATATTGACCTAGATACATTTAAATAACACAACTAAAAATTTCCCATGAAAATTTAACTCGATGATATAAAATAACATTCCATAGTAACATTTATCTACAATAATTGATATACCACTATATTTTGTTTTCAAAACATCCTCATTATGAACAATATGAAATATGAAACCACCAATATTGTAAAAATTGAATCTCTTATCATGATTCAAAGGGCCTCGAGCTAAAAAAAATTAAATCATTAGATTTTTTTTAACATTGAATAAATTCATATAAGAATAGATCAACGCAAAATTTCCTGATCCAAAGGTATAGATCATTTTTCATGCTTCACTTTTACTATTTGTAGATCCTGAATGGAGTTGTGAATCCAAAGTTATTTCCATTTGAAGTTAGACTGCAGAAAATGTATGGTAAGGGAGACTTGGGAACAAAGTACATAATTTTTCAAAACTCCAAAATCCTCCAAAGTAAAAAAAAATTAATTAAGCACAATATTTTTTGAAATTCAAACATCCATGAAATATAGTAACCTCCATATATCGTAACTCTGATTCATTAAAGTCATGCTTTCATGTGGAGCTTGAGGAGGTAACCTCCACGCAGTGTAACTTTGGTTCATGGAAGTCACATATCGCATGGAGCTTGAGGAAGTAACCTACGTAAAGCATAAATCCAGTTTTTTGAAGTCCTTTTACACATGGATCTTGAGGTGGAAACCTCCACATAACATAACTTCAGTTCATAAAATTTCCCAATCATTTGGAGATGGATGCAGAAACCTCCACATAAACAAACTCAATTTTGTGAAACCCCTTCCATCAAAAAAGTCTTGATCTTTCATGAAGGCCTCTATCGTTCATAAAATTGATTTTCTTTCCTATTATGAGCCTATAAATACCCCCTTTAATTTATCATTAGGAGGAAAATATGTCGAGTTGTGACATCATTCTCTTGATTCACAAAACTCCAAAGAGTTTCACAAATTTGGGTAACAAATTATCCCATTTGTAATATTTTATGAATTACCTCATAAAATCCCTTTCATATATGGGTTAGTGTTTAAGGATGTTTCTTAAAACTTCTATCCATGAAGAAAACATTTTGTATTAGATGGCCATGCCTCATGAAACTCCAACTTTCATAAAACTCCAAAGATTCATGAAACAGTGTTTTCCATATCCATTTGGATCACTCCTTTCATTGATTATAATTTTCTTAAAGTTTATCATCTTTACAAAACCCCTATTTTCAAAAAACTACTACCTTCATGCCCACTACTCCATACTGCAGGGGCTCCCCCCCCCTCGGGATTAGTGCCGGGTTGTGGTCCTAGACCTTTGACTAGATTCCTTTTCTTCCATTATAGACCCCCATAAAAAAGAGATTCCCATCGTGATCTTCTCGAGCTAAGTCGAGGATGTTTTGGGTTTCTCCTTGTGTAACCCTAAAATCTACCCTGAAAATTCTATGAGTTGAGATACTACTCTACACTTCCTAAAATACCTTAATTTGACATACTCTTCTTTGTCCCTTTCTCATGTCCCGAGTTGAGATTCTCCTCTTGGATTAAACAAATTCCATGAGTCAAAATACTCCTCAAGAAATTCCTGAAACCCATTCATTAGACTCCTATGCCAGGTTGAACTAGAAATGACCTCTCTTATGTAAAGCCCACACCCACCATTATTATGTATCTTTCTCATAGTAATCATCACTACTTGACATTAAACTATAGTATACCCTGTATGGAAATTATAGGATGCCTCATTAGGTAAACATGATATGCCTTATGTATCTAGCATAAGATGCCTCATTCCATGATCATGAGACAACCCCCTTAATCCTCACTTCACGGTGTTAAACTATGGTACACCCTATGATATGAGAATAGGATGTCTTATATGAAAATCATGATATGACTTAAATGTCATGAATAATATGACTCATGTAATGGTCATGAGATGACTAAAAAACAACCCCCATGGGCCTCCTCATCAAGTGTAATCCCCAATCATATTCCTCAACCCACCAGTGGGTTGAGATGCCCTTATGACCCAAAATGAGGATAAAGAATGGGTAGCCCTAGGGTGAAAGCCCCACATGTATCCCTCCCATTCCCAAGCTACCCCCATGGTCCTCCTCGGGTGTAATCTCCCAATTATATTCCTTGACCCATCAATGGGTTGACGTTCCTTCATGACTTGAAATGTAAAAGAAATAATGGAAGCTCAATGCATAAGCCCCACACGCAATGCCTTTGCACATGATATTAATTTATCATCATAACCTATGAAAAAAACATGTTATAACCTATATAATTATGATTCTAACCGGTATGGTGGTTATGATGCTTCCTACCAGAGTGACTTTGATATTTGAGTGTATCTTTTCTCTGGTTCTACTTTGGCATGAGGGCATGAATGCCTGTATAAACTTCTCCATCCTCCTTTTTTATTTTCTTTTCCTTTTTTAATAAAACGGTCTCTACCCTAATATTTTTTGTATAACCTATCTAATTAGTTCAGGATACCCTATGTGATGAATACGAGATTACTCATGTGATAATCATGAGATTATATCAACATCATCTAGAAAATCCCATGAAAAATACCCATTCATATCATCACTTCTCCTAGAAGCACCTAAGAATCCCCCATGCATAAGCCTCATTTATACTATCATTTCTCTTAGAAAAACCTTGGAGTCTTCCACACATAATTCCTAATCATACCATTTCTTCCCCATAATATCACCAAGAAAGATCCTACACATAAGCCCCATTCATACCATCATTGATCAATTACAACACACAAGAAATTTCCATGAATAATCCCCACATCATCCCTCTTTGACACTCCTTCCATGGAATTGGTATCCTTATTGTGTGAAATTAAACTATTTTGACTAATCTGGCCACACGACCATAAACCATGGCATCAAAATACATGGGTTTTGATCCCTGTTTCAAAATAGGGTACGTAAGAACCCTCCCTGAGGTTCAATGCTAACATACCAACACATATAGGGTACCTCCCTGAGGTTAAATCCTGAAACCCCAACATCACCATCAAATCCAAAGTGTGAAATATCCCCTACTGGGGAAACACTCCACCAAATCTCGAGTGTGAAATATTTCCTCCTAGGGACATACTGAAAAAATCCTGAAGTCTTTTCATCTTTACCCTAAGGACACACTTAACCAAAACCTCAAGTGTGATCATCTTCCCCCTTGGGGAAACACTTGACCAAACCCTCAAGTTTGATCATATTCCCCCTAGTGACACCGTTAATAATCCACCTTTCCCCATAAGATATTAAACCCACGGAAAACATGTGCCTGCAACCCGCCTGTCCCCACAAGACGTTAAACCAATGACCAACATATCCCTACAAGATGTTAAAACTATGAACCAATTTTCCCCACAATATGTTAAACTTGTGATCCATCTATCACTTCATGATGTTAAACCTAAAACCCACCTATCCCTAAAAAATATTAAACCTACGACCCACCTATCCCCGTAATACTTTAAACCTATTACCCATCTTTCCCCATAAGATGTTAAACCTACGACCCACATGTCCCCACAAGACATTAAACCAGTGACTTGATCCAAAACCTTTACCCCATTAAATAAACATGGGATGTATGAGGTATAAATACTCAGAATACTTATGCCCTTGGCATCAACTACCTCATGGATGACACGGTATGCCTTTGATTTTTTGCCTAAAATTCCTCCTATGAGATGCATATAAATTCAAAGGATAATACTTTATAGGCAACCAACACAACCAAATTCCAAATAGGCCTAGATATACCCAAAATTACCACCAACTTTGATAGAAGGTTGCTGCCCTATTGAGATAGAAGTAGCGTAATTAACTGGAATCCACCTAAAGATGGCACCGAGAATTAGTTTCACAATCATAACTCAAATCTATGATGGAGACACATACCATGTGACGAACACCAAGGAGAAATCCTTGTAATGAGGAACTAACATCCCGTCATCCCATTTTAATCAAAGAACCAATATCACCAACCACAATGGGAGAGGCCTCCCAAATTTGGAAAGTGGGAATGTGGGGCAAGAAATACATATCGTTGTGATGATGTGTACCATAGCTATGAATGCTTCAGAAACAATAGTTTTTCTCGATTATAATTATTCATTACCTATACAAGTTGATATAAAAAAATAATAATTTACATAATTGTAATCATAATCAAACAATGAATTGGATTAAGAACAAACATGATATACAAACCATTCTGTAATTTATTTTGTAACAACTTTTGTTATATCTGTCTCATTATGAGTTCTGATCTTATGGTTCCTTGTCATTTGTTTTCTTCGTTCATTAATATATAGATCTAAAATATCTATATTGAGTATCACATATTTTTTTCTTTTCATAAGTTCATGTCTATCAATGAAAATATAGAGACTTTTTCATATTCATGACCTATAGTTGGAAACATTGATGACTCATTATTATCCAACAATTGACTTGGATTATCATTGACACATACCACTCTATTGAATATGGCCTCTATCAAATCCAAATACTTAAAATAGAACATTATTCACTCTTTATAAAGGTAACCTTATGTCATGGAAACTTGTGGATGAGCCTTATTTTTCACATATAACTTAAAATGACCACGATAGATGATGGTAAATGGTAAGAAATTAATAAATAAATTTTTAAATATTGAATAATAAAATTTTAACTTTTTAATGAAAATAATATTAAAATAAAATTTCTCACTATAGGATACATCCATTGATAGTGTAGGGGTCCTCCAATTTTATCATATTCAAAAAAATGAACCACTAGATGAATTATCGTAATGAAAAATAGTGGGGGAAGATAATCTCAAAATGACATAACATCGGTATAATTCTTTCTAAAATTTTATCCAATTCATTTGGGTTTAATTTATTCTCACAAATATTTCTAAATAATGTACAAAAGACAATTATAATTATGGGTATTTTTTAGGTAATAAATTATGCATTGTCAAAGGTAGAAACTACTCCATCAATACATATGAGTCATGAATTTTCAATCCATGTATATTATGAGAATTCAAATCAACACATCTTGAAATACTGCTATAATATCCATTAGGAACTTTCAAATTTTTTAAATCTTCCAAATAAAACATATTTTTGATGCTTTTAATTATTAAAGTAGTTATTAGATACTTCCCATTATCATTTCTCTGTAGATAATGTTAGATATTGATTTCTTCTAAAACCTTAAAAGCATTTAAATTATCCTTTTATTTTCCCTGCTCATTAAGAAGTGTAAAAAAAAAATTTCACACACATTCTTCTCAATGTGCATAGCATCAAGATTAGTACATAGAAAATTAAATTTATAATATAGATGTTTAAAAAATATTCTCTTTTTCTTTAATTTTTGTTCTCTAATTGTAATTAAGAATGTTCTAAATCTTTTTCCACTTTAATTCAACTGAAAATATTTTCCAAAAATTATACCAAAATTTGATAATTGTGCCAATATTTTTTATCTAGATAATTATTTTGGTGGAATCCTCAAATCAGTTTTTCTATTCAAACATGACTTTTTAATTGAAAATCAATGAGATGTATCAAGGAAGTGATAATGAAACATGAAACACCACTTTCTGATATAAGGTAGTCATTGAGACTCAAAATCAAAGTTACATACTAGAAAATCCAAACCAGTGTGTATGTTCCAACCAAAAAAATATAGTTTGGGAAAGTCACTAATGGTCCACATAAGGTAATCATGTATTTTCAACATTTACGTGGAATATTCATTATATTTTTAAACACAATCATTCCATAACTCTTATAATTCTTGAATATGATACTGAAGGTAGAAATCAATGACATTTACTAGCATTTAATTTCTAGGAATAATCATCGATATGGTGAATGAAGGTTATTTTATACACATCTAGGGAGGTAGATTATAAGGGATTAAAGAAACTAGAAACATGTTGTAACTACTACTTAAATTCCCAAAAAGACTGAATCCATGATATGTCAATCAGAATTTCACAATTCTAAGATCAGAAGATAAATCTAGACATGATGAATCTAAGTTAGTCCATGTTTTTGAATCTTTGGGATGTCACATGAACTCATCATTGTTATTATTAAAGCATGCCACTTCATATATTCAGTTATAGTAGACAACGTAAACAATCTTTGTAATGATGGTTTTAATGGAAAGTAACATAAAACCTTTTTGGAATTTTTTTTAATGTTTTTTTTGGTGGTACACAGATTTAAACCAACATCATTATTTTTTGATTTCCATTGGGAATTACAACATCTTTTCCCCTTTTCTCTATTTGAATCTTATTGCCAATAAATAATACAATCATTGGTACATTCATGTATCTTTTTATAATTAAGTCCAAGATTGAAAATAATATTCTTCATCTTGTAAAGTGATATAGGGACCTTAGATTCAGAAAATGAATCATATAGAAATTCCAATATCATGGACATTACTTTATTTTTAATTCCAAAAAAAACACTTGATGTGGTACAAATTCGTTAGAAAATAAAATTTTAAATATTTGACAGATCATGCATACAATTCTTAATTTTGATCTAGAACTAATTTTGAAAAGTCAGTTGATTTTTTGATTGATTTTTTCCTTGTATTAGTCTCATTATCGACATCTATTAATATGTTACCATATTTATTACATTTTCTTATAATTCTGAAATCATCATTAATATAAGAAACTTCAATAATTGAATCAAATGATGTATTACAATGTTGATAGTGTTTCCCTACTATGTTGAATGCATAATTTATCATGTTTTAAATTTCATTATGCACTATTGGTGCATTAAATTATTCATTTTGATTATATACAAAACTGTATGAATTTTCTATAACATTTAATTCCCTATGACAAATCAAATCCACATAATGAGAAGGAAATTATTTCAATATCAAATACCCAAATAATTCATCTTTCCTCAACCATCATCTAAATTTTCATTTAGGATGTGTAAATTTTATTCTTGTATCCATATATCAATTTTCAAATGAAAAATCAAAAAACGTTTTCAAACTCATAACATACTAAGTTATTTTCTAGGGTAAGGTAATCAAACTTTTATCCATATGTACTTGCCTTCCAACACAATCAAAAAATAAAAAATTGATTTTATAAACAAAATGATACAAAAAAATTCATAACCAAAATTACTACCAAAATAAATAAGTGTTATCCATATTAATGTGAACATTTTCACCACACACTAGTGAACTCCTCTGAATCAAAAGAAAAATTACGATGTATTTTCCATCTAAATATGGTGTCTTACTCTTATATGAATTAATAAAACCATGTTTATATACCCATATATTGTGTATGAATAATGTAATTGAAGAAATGAAGTAATATTACAATACATTTCAAATTTATAAAAATATAAAATATACCATGATATATAAATTTAAAATGCGTATAGAAATTTCTATACCACATTTATGAAAATCATGTAAAATTTAAAAAAAATACCATTCATTTAATGTTCAATATTTTATCTAAATTTAAACTAATATATAAATATATAAGTTCAATCATATATAAAAATATATGTAATATTTAGATCATTTTATGGAATCATGGGAGAGTACCTAACAATTGTTGGATTGAATTTTAAGGATCCCATCACTAAAACTTTCAATCCTTAGTATATAAGTTTCTAGTAAAAGTATATTTCCAAAGTACCCAACAATCACAAGTTATAGTGACATGATAAACTAGTATATAATGATATACCAAAATGGAACTAACTAAATAAAAATCCTAATCTTTAAATTCCTTAATTTTATGAAATATATACTTGGTAGAAAATAAGGCATACAATTTTGTAACCATAGCCTAGTAAAGTTTTTATCACTAGATTACCCTCCTTAGGTACTCTTTGTATTCTCATTATATTTATTATCAATATAGTATACTAATTGAAAATAATTCACATAAAATTATCACACACCGTAACTACAAACATGGATTAATAAAATAAATACATAAAATTTCCTTCAACCACACATTAAATAATTTAACATATATGAATTTCATAATAAAATGGGGGAACACCTAGTATTCAAAGAGGGGAGAGGATATCCATGAGGGTGGTTCAGTATTGTGTTTCATTGATAGTATCAATGAGGATGAGAGGTTATCATCGATGAGGGTCCAGTGTCAGGTGATAAAGAGGGGGAGAGGGTGTTAGTGTTGAGGGGGAGAGGGTGTTAGGTGGGGTGGAGAGGGTATCGGTAAGGGGGTCCAGTTTTGTATGGCATCGAGGGGGAGGGGTTTTTGACATCGAGGGGGAGATTTTTCCAGTATCATAGAGGGGTATAGGGTGTTGGTGTTAAGGGGGAGAGGGTTTCATGTGATATAGGGATTTAATGATAGGGGGAGGTCGAGGGTGATAGTAATTTTTTAAAACAGTTAGTGCTACTAATTATAACTATTACTAATAATCTTCACAAGAACCACTGGAAAACATGTTAAAATACTATTTTATGGTTTAGCGATGGTTTTGGAAGCCTCTTAAATCTACTTCATTTCCATTAGTGAACAACATTATACTTTTATGTGAATAAAATACATCAAGGAAGAAGATTCAAATTAAAAATATAATTTTATCTAGATAGAAAAAGAAAGTGTTTTATAATAAAACATTTGTATAGAATAAACAAAAAATATATAAACTAAGTTCATGAGGAAACATTATAAATAAAATAAGGGATATTTGAGTTAACAAAATCCCATATACCTTCGATAACTTTTGAATGAAAATACTTAAATTGAGAAACCTATCTATGGATATGACAATCACTTTAATTTTATGAGAAGTTTGATAAAAATACATACTTAGGGAATATATACACCATACAAAATAAAATAACTGGTGAATAAAGAATAAATCTAGAAGGATAAAAATTGATATGAGAAAACTCCTTATGAACATCCTAATTCATGATTTAAGAAGTATTCGAAAAGGGGTTTATTCAATAGAAATATAAATGCCCAGAAAATATAGAAGAAATACAAAATAATAAAATAATATATTATAATGTATCAAAATTATAATATGAATTTCTAGAAAAAAAACATTATAAGTCAATTAAAGGATATTGAGTTTAGAAACACCCTTATATTAACTCTCGACATCCATTAAATCTCATTAACCTCCTTACTCCTTGGAATAGATCCTTTGAAATAATGATTAAGACTTTTAAGGATGGTCATCTGATGAGAGAAGGAAATATTGGACATTTCTAGGAGTTTTTGGGTGGGATTTGAGAATATTTTGGTCAATCCAAGAGGCTTGAGGTGTAATGAGATATGGGTAGATGAAGGGGTATTTTTATAAGTGAGAGGGGTGGTACTTTTTTAAACAAACATTATATTAAATTTATGTCAGTTTTAAAGTAAATTGGCTCCCATAATGGAAAATAATGGAGAGTGAATTATTATTTTTCATACAATCCCCCATACACTCATTTAGAGACATGTTTTTAACATTTTTTTTTGTTTTTTATCCCTTTTAGTTAACCCTTTTACTATTTTGACTTTTACCATGATAATAAATTTTTACATAAGTAATTTATTTTTTCCTAAAAATTAAATGGAATTTATTAAATAATTTTTAATTACTATTCAAAATATGAAATCCATTTTATTACATACAATTTCTAAAAGTGATAAAAATTAATTTGAAAATAAGGAATGTATAATGCATTAAAATAGATTTTGATAAAAATATAACTTAAGTTCTAAAATGTTAAATATAGGTATATAAATTAAAAATAATATTTTTAAATGTATAATTTTATTTATAAAATTAATATTTTTTCAATAAAAGGGTTTCATAATTTTTAAGTTAATATTATATAAAAATGATGTCATGATATATGAAAAAAAATGAGATTTTCGCTATTCATTTAAAAATAAATCTTTTCAAAAAAATTGAAAAAAAATCATAAGATAATTTTTTTTATCATGCATCTAAAAATTAAATCCACTATATGAAAATAAATTTCTATATATGATAAATTTAACTTTTGGATAAAAACATAATTTTTATGGAAAGGGAATTATTTTTAAGGAAAAGTGATCTGTAAAAATTAGTAAGTATTCTTAATCTTATTTCATATTAGTTAAAAAAAATAAATGTGTGTGTATATATTTGTTTTCACAACTAAAACTTTAGAATAATCCTTTAATATTGATCAATTAGATTTATTAAGATAAAAATACATGATATATATAATAAAAATATTAAAATAATATATCTTATATGATTTTATTCTTTAATTTTGATTAAATTGTTTGATAAGTATTAATTAAATTTATTAAATAAATTTTTATTAAGTACATAATTTATTATTTATTAAAATTAATTATTTAAAAGTACATTTTATGGAAATACCAATGGTATAAAATACATGTATTTATAAAAATATATTACATTAATAATTACATGTTTATATCATCCCAACTTCTACTTAAAAATCCCCTCCAAACTTCTATATGAGATATATAAGGGTAAGATAAGTGGTGGTGATTTTCATGGTTGGAAACTAATATATCATAGTTCTCATTGCAGTTTCCATTAACTTTAAATACCCCCACAACTGATTTAGCTCAAATTGTACTTTTTGAAATTCATCTTGGGCTTAAACTAGGGAAAAACCTAGTGATGCTAACACCCTTACAATATTATATAAATTATCTTTATAAATAATAATTATAATATTTGATTCAATTTAATTCATAGATTTCATAATTTGGTTACTTATATTTATTCCCACCAATTCAATGATTATATTATAACTATTATATTTAATACTTAAAATTTTTCCTTAATAAAATTTATCATGTTTCATATTAGTTTGGTGTTTAATGTAGAGTAAGTTATTCAAAATATTATTTAATTGAATAAAAATAGATACTAAAATTTAGATATGTTACATTCTCCCTCCCATAAATTAATTATATCCTTAAAATTTTAATTTTCACTTGCTAATAAAAATATGTAAGGTTATCTAAAAGATAAACATGGATCATAAAATTATTTATAATGAGATATATACCTTTCTATATTAAGTAAGACTAGTAAAAAAAATATTTATCCTCAAGACAGTAATATCTCCAATATTGATTTTGTCTCTAAACATTTGAGCTAAATACCCCCTGGATTGGGTGTCAAAACCCATAGAATTAATTTTTCTAGAGATTTCTTAGTCATCCTTGAATTGGTATATGATTATAGGTCACTTTGGAATATCAAATATGATTTCCATATTTTGGTAATAAATAGGGAGTCTATGTTAATATAGTCAATCCATTCCCAAAATTTCATAAAGTTTATATAAAGGAAGAATAATAATATTTTCATGAAGTGAAATCCCCCAAACATCATGTTCGGATATAATAATCATAAAACCATATGTTTATATGATAATTCAATATCAAATAATTATGGTGCTGATTTAATTTATTTAAAAAACTTATTAGATATAATGGAGTTTTTATAACCAAAATCCAATAAGATATCTAAAAATATAGAGTGTAAGATAAGTGTACCTTAACTATATTAATCAACTTTAATGGTAGTAATTGCATAGGATATTCTTTATTCCCTTTATCTTAGAGGTTTCTCATGATTTTTTTCCTCATTATCCTTTAGGTTAGGGAATCAATTTTCGTAATTCTAACACTCCTTTCATTTTAATCATTGAGGTGTGGGTAATGTATTTGCTGTTAGCTTTATAACTTTTACTGTGTTGGATGAACTCTTTATCTATTTTTGATTATCACGAGCTCAATGGTCAATCCTTACATACTATACAAATTTTATTTTTCTAGTTATACTTTCCCTTGTGTGATTATTACCTAATTATTGACATGTAGGAAGTTGAATATTATTTACTCCATGGTTATTTTCACCTAAAATTCATCCTTAACTTATTTGGTGATTCTGTGATTTTTTAAGGTTTAAGTTGTTAATAATAATTCATGATTGTTTTTTTATAATAACCATAATATTTTCAACACCAGCTTTTATACCATTTGGTTTATCATTGGGAAAATCACCGCATTTCCCCTCATATTCCTTTTTAACTATATTTCCCTTTTATCTATTCATTACATAAATAAAGTTAAGTTAAGTTTTGATAAAACTAATAAATGCATAAATGGAAACTATACACTTAGAATAAGTAAATAATAAATGGAATCCATACCCTAACTAATGAATCTATAAATATTAATCTTGGTTATCAATGGTTATTTTTCTTTTTGGTTCTATAATATACTAGATACATATTATATCCTCAAATTCCATTTAAATCTTTCAAAATTTATCATAAAGGGAATGCAACTTCACCCAATCATTTCTTGTAGTAGTATTAAACCTAGTGTACAGTTATGCCTCTTTGTTATGCACCTAGTGGAGAACAAGTCAATAGTCAGCCAACCTTTTTCAGGGTTATTACACCTAGGATCATATTTACTAGAGAATTCATCAACTTGTTTGTATTCATATATGGATTTCATTGATAGGATACCACATACTCTATAAATTGTAAAAAAATAGGATGTTTTCCTACATGTTTGCTTATCTGAAAAGTTTAAACTAATGTTCTTTAGTCCTAATCCCCAAAATTACTAAAATAGTTTCCAAAAATAACTAAACCTTACATTGATACCAATTGAGATTCTGCGGACCTTCACTCTTAGATCTAGTGAAAATAACTATTTAAATACTAGTTTTGATACAAACTGATATGAACCAATAACACTTATATCATTTTACATTAATTAAATATAAAATATCATAATAATTTTATAATCCTATAACCTAAATGTTTTGTGTATTTGGAGATTAGTTATATAAAAATATTATTTCACATAATTGTGACAATTTATCCATAATTGCATCATACTAGATCCCCTTATAGATATCTCCTAGGTTATACTCATATTCATAACATAGGGAATGGAAAAAATAAAAGGGGTGAACTCAAATGCTTGGTAAGGGAAAAACTTATAATCATGTCATCAATAGTTAGATCATAAGCATGTGGGAAAACATGAGTGTATAAGAAATAACTAATTGAAAAAGAAAATTAAGTAATAAGAGTTTCCCACAATGAATAATAAGTGAGAATGTAATCTGAAATGATCAAAAAACTACCATGGAATAAGAGTGAAAAAATATGAGATAAGAAATATGATTCATAGAGAATAATAAGGGCATATAGTAATGTGGAATATGAATAAGCATAGGAAATCATTGCATAGTGGAGAGAGAATAACTATATACTTCTTATAACATAGTGAAGCAGTCATCATTACCTGAATCCCATAAAATAGTGGAGTAAGAATCACTACATAATTCCCATAACATAGTGGAGAAGGACCCACTTCTTAATTCTCATAACGTATTATAGAATTCATTGCTTATTTTTTCCCGTAGTGGAGTGAGCATCAATACTTGATTCCCATAACTATCTCATGTGATATATAACCTTAAACAATTCATTTTATGGTGATATATGACCCCACCCATCAAATAATTATAATAAATACTCATGAGTACCACATAAAATCAATCATATATCATATCATAAAGGAACCATGGAAATAAAATTATTTTGTAACATTTTCAAGTGGTATCATATAAAATGACCTCAAGAGTTAGATTGGTTGATACCAAAAATTCAGTTGCCCAAAATAAGTATTTCAAAAAGGAATTTAGAGTTTTATTCATGAAACGTTGTTCCTAATGAGATATATATTTTGAAGATAATGAAAAAAATGGATGTGAAATCATAAAAATAGTTTTTATAAAACATTTTTAACATTATCAAAAAAATTATGTTACTGGTAACTTTCAAAAGAAATTATTGAGAAGGTAGTATGAAAACATTTTTATAAAACACCAATGTAGAATAAATACCAATATTATATCCTTAAAAAGAGACGTAATGGTTTTATAGGGGAAATTTTTAGTGGAATATAAAACATACGATCATGAGTGGAAAATCCTTTTAATATTTTAACAAACTTTTGTTAAAACCCACATCGAAAAAAGAGTAATAAAATGTATTTTTAAAAAAGGGAAAAATCATAAAGATCTCAAGATATAATACATATTTGGTTTTTAAAATAAGAAAGGATACTATTTTTGGAAAAATATAATAATGACATTTAAGAAAAATAGTCAATAAATAGGATGCTAATTATTCTTAATAATGCTACACTTTTATATGAAATAAATTCAATATGGAAGAAGCTTCGAATTAAAAATGTAATTTTCCCCATATAAAAATAAAAAATAACATATAATAAAACCTTATTGTAGAATAAACTAAACAAATAATATCAATGTTCAAGATGAAATATTGGAACTCAAAGAAATTATATTTGAGTTAAGAAAATATCCTATAGATTTGGTAACTTTTGAATCAAAATCCTTTGAATGAGAAACCCTTATATAGATAAGTCAATACCTTTAATTAAATGAGAAGTATGAAAAAAATATATACATGGGAAATATATACAGAAAACAAAATAAAAATATAGTGAATATGGAATATTGATCAAATAAGAAAAATTGAGATGAGAAAACCCCTTATATATATCATAATTCATGAAGTAAGAAACATTTGAAATGGAATTTTTGTGATTGAAATGTAAATACCAGTGAAAAAATAGGAAATAATAAAATCATAGGAAAAATTTATCTATCTTATAATAATAGATTTCAAGAAGAGAAATTATAACTCAGTAAAAGGATATTGAGTTAAGAAAACCCCTTACATTGACTCTCGCCTTCAATGAAATCTCTTTAACCTCCTTACTCCTTAGAAAAAATACTTTGAAAAAATATTTAACCTTTTAAGAGAGGTTTCTTTATGATAGAAGGACCTATATGAAATGGATAAGATTTTTGGTAAGGTATTTGGGTAGATTTTGGTTGAACTGAGTGGCTTAAGGTGTGAGGAGGATCGGGTTGGTGAAGGGATCATTTTATAAGTGAGTGGGGTGGTGCTTTTGTAAATATTCATAAATTTATATTAAATACATAAAACCTTCAAAGGAAAGTGGATCCAATAATTTAAAATAATTTATAGATGAGTATTATTGGTTGATAAATCCCTCAATCACTCATCTAGAGACATGTTTTTAACATGTTTTAGGTTTTTTACCCCTTAGATTTAACCATTTTACCATTTTGACTTTTAATGTGGTATCCAATTTTTACCTAAGTAATTTAATATTTATGCATAAAATTAAAATGGTCCTTATTAAATAATTTGGACCTTATAATGCTAAATACTAAATCCATTTTATTATATACAATTTCTAAAAGTGATAAAGATTAATTCTAAAATAATAAATATATGATGAATTAAAAATAGTTTTTGAGAAAATTTAAACATATGTTTTAAAATGACAAATATTGGTTTGTAAATTAAACATAATATTTTTTTATGTATAATTTTACTTATAAAATATATATTTGGTCAATAAAAAAGTTTATTAAATTTTAAATTGTGCTTATATCCAAATGATTTTATCATTTTAAAACAAAATAACATTTTAAACTATTCACCAAAAAATTGATCTTTTTTAGAAAAAAACACAAAAAGTCATCCTAATATAATTTTTATATGATGAATCCAAAAAATGAAATCCATTTTATGAAAATAATTTTCTATATATTAAAATTTTAACTATTAAATCAAAAAAAATATATGGAAATGATACTTTTTTATAGAAAAGTTATCTTTAAAATTAATAATGTGTTCTTAATATTATTTCATATTAATTACAAATTTAAATGAGTTTTTATATATTATTTTTCAGTGGAAAAATTATTAAGATCCTTTAAAATTGGAAATTTTGGTTTATTAAGTTAAAAATACATGATACATAGAAAATACAATTCTTCGAAAAATAGATCATAAATGATTTTATTCTTTAAGATTGATTAAATTGTTTAATAAGTATTAATTAAATTTCATCAACACATTTGTATTAAGTGTAATGTTTATTATTTATTTAAATTTATTCTTTAAAATTAAATTTCTTTGAAATACCAAAGGTACAAAATAAAAGTGTTAATATAATTTTTATTACATTAATAATTACATGTTTATATCATCTTAAATTATACATACAAATACTCTCAAAAATTATACATAAAATCTAAGTGTATTATAATAAATGATGGTTTTCATCAGACTAAACTTGGATACTATAGTTATTATATAGATTTTCACAATCTTGATCTTCTCCCACAACTAATTTTTCTCAAGCTGCACTTGTTGAATCTCTACTTGGGCTTGGTCTAGGGAAAATCCTAATGATGCTACATATCTTAAAAGCTCAAAAAAATGAGCTTCACAAGGAATATTTGAACTACTAAATTTAATTTCTTTAATAGATTTCATAATGTAGAGACTTTTATTTATACCCACCAATTCAACTATTATATTATAACAATCCTATTTAATACTTAAAATTATATATTAATTACAATATCACATTTTATCTTAGTTTGGTGTCACCTGTGAAGAAAGTTATTCAAAATATTATTTAATTAATGAAAAATAGATAATAAAATCATAGGATGTTACAATCATAATATTCTAATTAAACCAAGTTTAAACTTGAACTCTCAACTCGTCTTCTAATTTTGAATTTCAATCAAATATTCCTAGTAAAAAAGAAATAACCACTTCATGGCATGGATTCCTTCATCATGGAACAACATGCCCCAACTCTAGAAACATCATAGTGTGATCTCCATCATTTTAATTTGATTCATAGTCAGCTTCCAGATCCATAAAATCTAGCAGATATCTTATTTTCAATTATATATAATATGGAAGCACAATCCTATAGCTCTTCTCAACTTTCAAATCTTATTCCAGTGTATATATCTGCTTCATAGTGAAAACCATTGACTCAATGATAAATAACTCAAAGCTTAACTTTCATGCTTATAGAGGTATGATCCCTATAATCACAATGTTCTCTTAGTATTACAGTGTGGTCCAACTCTACCTAATTTCAATATTTAAATATTTTTTGGAGTGAATCTACTCTATGTCATGGACCTCTCAGAACCACTGAAATCTATTGAAAATTTATCACAGTATGGCTATCCCTTCCATGGTGAGGCTTAATTTTCTCCTCAAAATAAAAAATGATAAATCCTTATATATTACTTTTAACCATTATGTATGGGTAGTTTTACATTTTGTCACTTTTATTCTTTACACTTTGCAACACTTACATAAATTCATGGTGTGGATGAATCTTGTAAAAATCTTGATCTTCTTTTTAGGTATATCTTTCTTTTCTTGTTGTTTTTGAGAAAAATATGAGTTTCTATAAATTTCAGGAGTACATGTCGTGTACTTATAAGTACACATTGTGTACCCAGTTGCCACAGGTGACCATGTACTGGCCATGTAACAGCCGAGTACATGGATGTGTGGGGTGACCTGGAGACCGCCTAAAGAGGGGCTTAGTAAAGGAATATACATGTTGTGTACTTTTAAAAGACACGCCATGTACTTTTTATTTTATTTAATTAAATGGAATGGGGTCGCGTCTAATCGAAAGAACACCCTTCTTCTCCACTCATCTCATCCAGGAGTGTTCGTAGCTGGTGATTCTTCTCCAAACCCCCGACTCGCCATCCGTTCTCTGAATCGACTGTCGTCAATTGAGTTGGAACCACCACAGTAAGCTCCTCCTTCTTCTAGAGCCTTGTTTCTTGATTCTTCCCCTTTTATGAGATATATATGGTTGAAAGTTTTTATCATTTTTGTATATATAAGGTGTTATAGGTTGATTCAAGGCCTAAGGTTCATGTATATCAATCATACAATGTCGAGTTAGGTGGTTTGTGTCTTTCTGTGGTTAGTTTTTGTGTTATATGTGCAAAAGTTCCCAATACCCTTGTTCGGGGTATTGCGTGGTTATGGTTTTTAGCTCTACTTTTTCTGATATGTCTTGTTTTCATGATTAGAGGTATCTTATTTTGAATAGGGTTATTTTTTGTGCTATGGATGTGCTTGCCCATTCTTGTCTGTTATTGACCGTTTGGTCTAGCTTTGCCTGTTAGGATGCTTTGTTTTCCATACCTAGTGTTGTTAGGATGGAGTGAGTTTATCTGACATGATGTGATATGTTTTAGACTATTTAGAAAAGTATTTATTGAGGTTTACTTTTGCTTCCATATATAATTTGTTCATGATTTATTTACACAGGGTTGTGGGAACCTGGTGTAGTAGACCATAGGAAGAATGAACGTTGAGGGCTTCTCTAGAGTGTCTGTTTACTTTTACGTTGTGAGACCATAGGGGGATGGACTTTGTGCTCCCTCAGAGTGTATGTAGTTTCTTAATTACAAGACCACAGGGGGAATTGTATGTTGAGTTCTTCCCCGAAGTGTCTATAGTTACCGATACGAGACCTTAGGGGGAATTGACAGTGAGTTCTTCCTCAGAGAGTCTTTGCTAGAGATGAACGAGAGGGGTTATACTGTGAGTACTTCCCAGAGGGTTTCTTGTGTTTGATTGGTTGAACCAGAGGGGTTAGGCTTTGAGTAATTCCAAAAGGGTTACTTATGTTTGTTGGTTTCTTAACTAATAAATTAAAATAGATGTAATTGAAACTATAGGATTGTTTACTTTTGAGTACTTCCTTGTTTATTGCTTCATTTTTCATATTGCCTGCCATATACATTCACTGACTGTTAGGCATAGATATTTGGGTGGTTGCCTACTAGGATTCATCTCACACCCTATTTGGGTCATGATTTTGGGCCCAAACATATTATATTATTGCAGGTCTAGATAAGGGAAAGCTCCCTTCTACTTCATGTACTTCATTGTTGCAAAGTTGGAGAGCATGGGACCAAGCTGAGGCTTGCGATGCTGCTGGAGTTTATTTGTTTTCTTTATTCTTTGGTTTAGTATTGTATTCCAGTATTGTGACTTGTTTGGCTACTTTTCTAGACATATGTATCATGCATCATTTATATATGTGTGCTTCAGTTGTTTATTACTTTCGAAGTTCACTTATTTCATGTTATTACTGCTTCCGATATTATTATCTATTTATATCTGTTGTGTTACTCTGCCAATGAGGGAATAGTTTCCCCGCTATCACAATCAAGGCCCTCGCTGCTATTCGGCAGCCTCTGGCATTTAGGGAAATGAGCTTGAGACCATGTGACCAACCAGGTATGGGGTGCCTCTAGGCGGCTCCCGGAACCGGGACGTTACAGCTCCTCTCTTTACCTAGTTAATATTATGCAGTCCATGCCTTTGACGTATTCTACTACTTCCCAAAAAAATATTACTTTTATGTATAAAGGGATGTTTCTTCCAGAAATTTCCAATTTTTTTGTGAGATTTAAATATTTATTATGTAATAGATTAAATGACTCTTATATATTGTCTTTCCTTTTCCATTTTCAACATTCTGGGAGATATTAACTTTATTTATAAGCCTTGTTGCTTTTACACTCCACCGGATTACATTTATGTACCGACCTGATAATATTTACACATGCAATAATAATTATATATATATTTCAATATTTTATGAACTCTAATCACATTTTGGTCCTTATACTCAAGTTTTTTTTATTCCTTAAACTTATTGAATATATATTTTTCTTCTCATTTTGAATCCAAACAAATTCATACAAGGGCACACATCTTCCAAATCCACGTAAGTCATGGTTATAAATGTTATAGAAATGATATGATTCATAATGATGGAATGGTCTGTATATGAATAAAATAAATAACCAAATAATAAGAAGAAGATGAACACAGAAATATTAATTTATGTGGTTTGGAAAATGATCGATACATCCATGGAGAGGCAGAAATTTTACTATGATTGGAAGCAAAATTATAGGGTACAATTAGAGTTTCATACAAACAAAAACCCTAGTTTGAAAGAGCTCATAAAGAGGAAGATGAAACTATACCACCAACCACATAGTAAGTCCATTATGTTATAGTGTCACAACCATACAAGTCCATGTTTATACAATGTTAGTGGAAATAAATCTATAAATATATAGTACCACTATCACCTCCTTCTATAGTAATTCCACACAACTATAGTTCCATGTCAGTGTCATCGGTCATCTATTCTATAGTGATTCATCATTTTTAAAATTACATAAATATTGAGTTAGGGCATTCCGCCCAGAAACAAGGTCTTGTTGCCCCTTACAACCCCCAGAAACCTCACTATAAAGGTCGAACCATGAGATTTATGGTCTCTTGTGCAGTCTGGGAAGCTCACATTCATCCCAACTTCATCCAAACAAATCATGAAACACCATTCCAACAATAAATACAACAACTTCAATACTAATTGTAAAAAAAATCCAACAACCCTATTTATTCAAACATTCTCCCCCTTTTAGACTTTGTTGATAATACTACCATAAATCCTACTCCACCTTCTAAATTCGAAATATTATAAAAAAATATGCTCACTCTCATTCCTTTAGGCTTGGATTTATGGTGCATTCATCTTACTCCCCCAAATTATGTGAATTATACTCTCTCCCACTTTATTAATAAAATTTAAAGGGTATTATTATCTAAATTTTTCCTTTTAATTTTCTCCCCCTATCTCATATAATTATAAATTTTATCTTCTAATCTCTACTCCCTCTTTTTCAATACAAATTATACTTCATATTTTCTTTATGGTATCTACAAAGATTGTGATGGGGAAGGCTGATTCTTCTTAACATCTAAAATACACATTAGGAGAGTTTATATCCCCATTTTTCATGTTATTCCTTCTTATCCCATTTTATACCACTATTTAACATCCACATATTTGTCTTTATCAATTATTTGAATGTTTCCTTCAAAAACACTACATTGTATTAACCACTTCAAAATCAGCCAAATAACTTGAGCTTTTAGATCCATTTATCACCTTAAAACATTTAGGATCTTCTAAATACTTGTATAATGAACCCTTTTTCTCTTTTATCACTGGTGATACCTCTTATTGGAAAGAAATTCCATATTTTTCTTTTTATCCTTGATACCTCTTATTGGATAAACAATTATATATTTTCCACCTTTCAAGATCCCATCCATTTCCTCTCTATAGCTAAATTTTATTCAAATATTTTCAGTAAGTGAATTTACCACATGGAATTGGGTCATAAAAAATGTTCTATGCCTAATAAGTTATATATTTCTATAGAAAACAATATTTTTAGTCAGCAACATAAAGATTTCCCATGTTACTTACTCACTTCCATCAATGCTAGAAGATTGGTATTTTTTACCATCTTCAACATATCTTTTGATCTCAACAAAACATACATAACAATATGGAAAAATAAATAATAAAAAACCAAGTTTGTGATTCATGCCGCATATTTTTCTAACTTATACCAATTTTTGTGATAAACTTGTGACACCACGTGATATCTATTATCCTTCATTTCTTCATAGGGTTTCTTTATTTCCAAATATGGATAAATATCCTTTTAGTGCTCATTTCCACCTCCCTTGTAATGTCTTTATTCAAAGTATTGAGATAATATTCAGCACGTGGAAACCAATTGTTAGTTATGACACTTTCTTCTTATTATCTCTTTCGTATATTGAAAAATAGTCATTTGATGCCACATTGTTAGTATATAAACAAATAAAATGAAATTACATGATCCTTGATGATTCATCCACTAATCTCTCTTATCATTATTTTTGATCTAATAGCACTTGATATATGGATTGATATCTCTTGTTGGTTACCAATGTTGACTTGATACTATTGAATATATCATATAATTCTTTGACACCACCTTTATTTCAGATCTGGATCTAAATTTTTTGTACTTATTCATCATAGTATGAAACATCAGATTCAGTATAGAAATATAAATAAGTTTCTTGACACCACTTGTTAATCCAGATAAGGACTTTAATTCCATTTAGTATTTCTTGTTTAGGCCTAATACTAATTAGGCTATGCAATCACTCTAAGTCCCTTATTTCATTTATCTTTTTATCATCTTATATAACCCCATGGATTAAATATCCCCCTTAATCCCACACTAATTTATCAATTATTAAAAACTTTTAAACACATTGAGAGAGAGGAACATCCTAAATATCCTCGTGTTAAGGAATATTATTGTTCTTGGTGAACCAACCCTTTTCTTCTAGCCTTCTTCCAAGAATTTCTAGTGATTATTTTTGCAATACCACTTGTGAAAGCTTCACTCTAAATGTTTTATTTAGGTTTATTCATCTTACTTGGCTTGGGATTCATCTCTGTTGTGTGAAAAAGATATTCTGTACAAGTTTCCTCCAATGATGAATTTTTATTTCATCCTTCAACATGATATCTATGCCAAAAGTGTGTTATTCCATCTATATTCACATCTTTCATATTTTTATAATTTATGAAACCACCAAGGCATAATTATTGATTCTATCCATCAATTTACATTAGATTCATATCTAACTTACTTGCCCTTAGTGAGTCTTTCTTCAAGTGCATGACCTTATTTCTCATAGTTTGAGCATTTTCTTTCTTTTTCATCCAAATTTTATTTCACTAGTTCCATGAGGAATGATATGAGTGTATCATCACTAGTTCTTGATTCACCCTTCATCATTCTCCATTGTTTTATTCCACGGCAGTAATTATGTTTTTCGGCTTAAAAAAATCGATACAAAAACTCTTCTTGTTTTTAATTGGAATATGTGAATTACTTTTAAAACTATTGGATCCACTATTTTTAAAATATCTAGGCATAATTTAATGGTTAGTTAAATTAAAAATTCTCCCAAAAAATTCAAACCTCATGTAGTAACTTCTTGGTTGATTTGTTTATGCAATAGGGTTTCTAACTCCTATCAGCCATTGGGATTTTAGACACACACTCATAGTGTGTCCCAATATTACATAAAAGTATAACTTTATAGATATCTTATTTTGAGAGCCTTTAATTATATATTTTGAAATAATCTTTCACTTATTCACTAGTTCCATATTTGTCTCTTTATGAGCTCCACCTTTTTGAGGTTGCTATGGGAGGAATTTTTTTTCTTTTATTTGAGGTTTTCAACCACATCTCAAGATCCTTTATCTTCACATACTTTTATTTAAATTTGGAAACCATATCCTTCGAACTTGATCTAGATTCCTTTTTATATTTTATCCTCCTTTAAAGTTGTGACTTGAGAAGGATAATACTAACTTTCATCTCTTTCTTAGTGACCGCTTATTTTTTCTATTTCTTTTGAAATTTCTTTAACTATATCACTTTGTACCTCTATATTTTCACCCATATTCACTATATATACATTAAATGACACATATACACTCCTAAACCTTCAATTTAACATGTATAGATATTTTATTAAGTAATAATTCACTCAATGAATTATTTCTAGTTGATCTACTTTCACATACAGATATTGGATCTTTTCTTGCTCACTATATGAACATTATTATAACTAGTAACTTTCTATTTCTATATCATCATTATGATCCACACTTATATAAATATTTTGGGGTGACTCTAAATTTTCAGATTTAAAATAATCTTCTAAAACATTGTTATAATTATATTTCACAATAGAATCAAAATTGTTCACCTCGATTATAGTGTCCATCTTCTTGAATGTCTTATTCTTATTCATTCTTTTTTTCTAAACTTTTTGGCATATGGAAGTCTTCACTGTATTTTAAGGATGATACCTACATCTTCTTTACTTCCATTATTTTTCAATAAATTATTTTGGGAGTCTTCCACATCTCAAAATTAGTTTAAAGACCTGGAAATTTCAATGAAAATTTTTTATTAAATACTTTGTAATTTTACAAGTCTATGGCTTCTAACGGAACTTGATTCTGAGGCCCGGTGTGCCCGGAATCAATTTCTGAAGTTTAAATCGGGTACGTTCAGTAAATGAACGAGCAGGATATTCTATCTTTTGAACCGGTGCTCGGAATTGAAATCTGAGGGCACCGGTGAACTCGCAATGCTGGTAGTTGCTTAAGAGGACTTTTACTATAGATGTGTTTGCACGGGAGAAGAAGTTAATTTTTTGTGAATTAATTGAGAGGTGAATAAAATTGTGGGACAATTTTATTTTTATATTTTAAGTGTTTATAACCTACATGGTGAAGTTAGGGTGGGACCTACTAACATCCTAACTACCCATGTGAGGATAAATGTGAGGTGGAGCCCACACGAGCCCCAACCCTTCACATTTCCATAACTCTCATAAACTCCCCCTTTAAACTTTTTAACTCCCTTTGTTTATGTAACTATCCATCTCTCCCTCTTTATTGCATGCCAACACACACATTAATTAATTAATTGAAACTCTTCATTAATTAATTAAGTGTTTGAATTTTGTATTTTGAAATGCATGCCTTGCTTAATTAAAATAAGGGGTGGCCTTATTTTATTTTGGGGGTTGGATTTTTGTGTGAGGACTTTGAGAGAGAGCCTTCTTGTGAAAGAAGAAGGAAGCTCCTCCTTCATTAAAGAGTTTCATCCTCTCCGCGAAGAACGACACCTCTTCGACATAGAGCACCGACTCCATGAATAACAACGATGTGCAATCCTCTTCTTCTCTCCGTGACAAAAGGGGAGACGCCGCTTCCTCCTTGAATACTCTTTGTCAACGTCTATGCACCTTGTGACGCCATCAAGTGTGACACCTGGTGTTAGATATCTTTTGTTGAGGTAGGGGTGTGTTTGGATTGAGTAATGATTTGTTTTCCTTGCATGTGTTTTGTTCCTCTTAAACCGCTTGTTATCAGACTAATGCGGAAGGGACCGGACCAAACTAACATGGTCTGATCCCTCCATCGTTCTTATGAATTTGTGGAATTCTTCGTTCGTTCTTGAGTGGTGAATTAAGATATGTTTTTGGAGCCAATCGGAGACATGAAAACAACGTAGACGACCTCAGAGCGTCGGGGTGACCTAGAAGCGGAAGTTTCGTAGAAATTGGATCATCTGAGTGAAGAACGGACACCTCGGGAGGCATGTTGGCTAGAGGCATAATTTCTGGAAAATTCCAGACATTAGAAAATTAGTACATGGCGTGTGACTCTAGACACACGGCGTGTACTCTCCACACTATTTGACAGAGGAGACTTCGATGGACATGGTGTGTATTTAGGGAAAATACACGGACAGGGATAGAAATACACGGCCAAGTAACACGGTGTGTATTCTCTTCATAGAAAGGCAGAAGCGGCTTCGTGAGGCTTGGCGTGTATTCTGGGAGATACACGGACACGGGCAGAACCACACAGCCAAGAGGCACGACATGTACTACCTTCACCAAGATATAAGCGACTTCGTGAAGACTCGACGTGTATTCTGGGATATACACGGACATGGGCAGAACCAAACGGCCAAGAGGCACGACGTGTATTACCTTTACCATGGCAGAAGCGGCTTCGTGATGACTCGGTGTGTATTTCGGGAATACACGGACACGGGGTGGAGTACATAGGCATGTACTCCACCACATGTCCAGGCATGGCCAGCGTACATGGAGCCGACCCCAGAAGTTTGGACACAGCGTGTCATCATACCACACACCTTGTACATAATTTTTACATGAACATCCCTTCGACACGGGATGTGGTACACGGACAGTACCCGGGTTTTGAAGACACGACGTATAACCATATCAACACACCGTGTGCTTTTTTGGAAAATGTCTTGGTCATCTTGTACTCAGTGTCTTGGACATGTTTGTTTGGTTTAGTCCCCTATGACATGGCGGAACTTTGGAATACATCAACTCTAGACTTTGTGATAGTTGAAGTATCGACCCTCTTGGCTCGTGGAGCGGACCCTCCCAGAATCGAGCGTGATGTGTGCAGGAACCCTAGAGCTGGCTGCGACTACGACGACGATGACGACTGTACTTGGATACTACGTGGGTTCGGCAGCGAGGATGACTGTACTTGGATCCTACGTGGGTTCGGCAGTGAGGACGACTGTACTTGGATCCTACATGGGTTCGGCAGTGATGGTTACTGTACTAGGATCCTATGTGGGTTCGGCAGCGATGACTTCTGTACTTGGATCCTACGTGGGTTCGGCAAGGGGGGTGATTCAGAGGCTACATCTATCATCTACATCCCACTTCGTGAGTGGTATACCTGTGTGAGTTGTGTCTTGACTTTCAGTCATTATCATCGATGTGATTGACTTACTTTCCTGTGTGGACTGGGCTATGCTTTCCTGTGTGGACTGGGTTGTGCTTTCCTGTGTGGATTGGGTTGTACTTGGGCTCTTGAGTTGGAGCCGAACTGGAATTGATGACTTAGGTATATGTATGGGCATATACCTAAGTAGAGTTGGTTGATACTTCGTGTCTATATCTTTTCTTTGTGGTATATCCTTTGTGGATTCTGGGAGACCTTCAGGAGTCTCGGGGTCCCTACTGAGTATTGTATACTCACCCCTGCACAGGCTATTCCTGCACTACGTTGTGTTGGATGTAGACGACAGACATCACTGGTCGACGTGGAGTCTTGTGAAGCAGGATGGTACTTGGAGGTGGACCACTTGGCGGGACGTACACGGAGCAGACGGCCGGACCCGAGGAGCTGAGGAGACCATCTGTACCCACCCTTCAGGTGGGATATCCGGAAGACGACTCAGTGGTTGCTGGTTTACTTTATTGTAGATGTTCTTTCTTTATTGTTGTACTATACTTTTAGTTGGGTTTGTATTCTGACCCATTTACTTTCCAGCACTTACTTTTGTACTCATTTTACTTAGTGTTTACTTTATCTTGCGTACTCTGTTGTGTTTGTTTAATTATATAAAGGCAATTCCTTCCGTTTTTTCGGGATTTACACCTTTGGTGCTAGTCGTCATCCCCTGGCCTATGGAAGTCGGGCTTGGGGTAGTCACGGCACAGGCCCCGAGAACGGGTCGTGACAATTAGTCACACAATGAGAAGTTTTCTTACATACTTCACTAGACAATGATCTTGCCAAGATCCTTTTTTTGTTTGTATCTACAACTCTTTCACCATGATTAATCAAATCAGAATCTTGAAATATATATTCCATGGCCTCATTTTCAAAATCCTATAGAAACATAAATATTTATTTTTTATAACCATCAAAGTTAGTAACTCTACAAAATATAGTATTCATCATTAAATCTATGTGTACAAAAAATAAAAAATATATATAAATATTAGATACCAAGTCATAACCTTTTTAATTTGGTAGCATTTTTTGGGACTAGGTTAACCTAAATCACCCTAAGAGGAGGGTGAATCAGGGTGCACACCGATTAAATTTTTTCTCTACTTTAAATATCTAGGACATACATATATTGTTTTCATGTTGGTAAGAACGTGTTCAATATCTCTCTATATATATCTCTATCTCTATCTCTCTCTCGCACTGCCAACCACAACAAATGATAAATATGGATGCATAAAGTAAAGAACACATAGCATAGAGACTTTACCTAGTTCACAACCATGGGATAATCGAAGGACCATACACAAAGTGATGTGTCAGTGCACTAGAATCCACTATACTCACTTTTGGTGGATGCATTTCTTTAGGTCAAGATCACTCCATTTCAAGGAACATTACCCTTTCAAGGTTTTATAAAGATTCATTATTAATAAAAGGGGTGATCACTCTTCTTCTCCACTAAAAACTACATCGATGAAGTCTTGGTCAGTTTATAGATGTGAGGGTATCTTAAATAGTTTATAGACATATAATCTTATCCATGTTCAACATATGAAATGACTTGCATCATATCTCTAAACTTGATGCTCCTTTGAACCCTCATTTGTTTTAATATATTTATTCTATTCCAGATGAGATTAACTCCATGATATAAGGGTTGATTCTTTTTCTCCCATGATATCATAAAAAAACACTTATTCTCTAGATAAAGATAATTCCAAACTGGAAATATCTTATTGCACTATGTCTTGTTCAACAACCATGTATAGAAATGAAACTCATTTTTCTATTCTCTCAGGCCTTCTTACTTGAATTGAATCAAATATATCGATTAAATTTCTTATTTTATCTCTATAACTTATTTTTCTTCTTCCCTAAAAATAGATACCTCAATATACTCTAAGAACTCTTCTCTAGAACTACTACGAGTAATTTTACATGCTTCTAAGAAACCAACCCTATATTCAATGATTAGGATTAATAAATTTCTTAAAATCCATAGAGATTATGCTAGGTTTACTACATGATTTTAATATGGTTATAATATTCCAATTAAAATAATTCAACTCTTGAAATATCATACTATAACAGCACAGAACCCACACCCCCAGATCCAGTGTTAAATTCATAAACTTTACATTTTCAAATTTGACACTGAAGAAAGAGAACTAATTTCACCAATAAAATCTTACAACATAAAAAAGAAATAATATATCACTTACATACCCATGGACCTTTTAAGTTTAGAGTTTTATATAATTAAGACCAACTCATATCAACTTGGATTCATAAACAAATAGTTCATAAAGATGATCATCGTCTCTCGTTATACACATCTTTTATTATTTCACATTAGGTCATCGAAATCATCCATATGAAATTTATTCTAGAAATAATTCATTAAAACTCATTCTTTATAACCTGGGGAAGAGGAAAAATAATAAGCGCAAGCTCAAATTCCCAATAAGGGTAAAATTAGCATTACTAATTGAATGTCATCAATGAGCATAAAAAGAGCATAAGGGTATGATGACATAATCAAAGTGCGTGAGTATAACATAATAATATTTATACCCATAAATACCTAGATCATCAAACATGATAACATGGAATAAGGCTTTAATAATGGAAATTTTCATAAGAATCAATAATCATGATTCATGTGATATCAATCTTGATCAAATGAAATATCATAAACCCATAGAAAGAATAGATAAAAAATATTGGTATCTGGAAAAAAAAATTCTTCATAAATCATGTTAAACCCAAGTCATAATTAATTAGAGAATAGTCAAATCCATAGGATATACCCTCAGGTAACTCCCTTCTTCTTGACTCTTGAGATAAGGTACATTACCCAATGCATTGGAGCTCTATCTAGGTGCACCCATCATTTAAGCTATAATGGGCTCACCCGGTGCTATCTAGAACGCCCCATAATATAAGTTGTAATGGACTCACCTAATTCTATCTATGAAACCCCATCATATAAGATATAGCTGAATCACCCATTCCTATCTAGGCCTCCCAATCGTATAATATTTCCAAGAACTACAACATGAATAAAGTATATATTTCATCATAAACTCACATAAACAACCTTTATTATTTCTAGAACTTGATTAACTCATGGAAAATAAATGAGTTCCATAAAAATATCTTTGAAACATAACTAAACCATAGGATAGAAATGGGTTCTATAAAAATCCCTTCGAAACATGATTAGCCCATGGAAAAAAGAAATGGGTTCTATAAAAATATCTTTGAAAAAATATTAATCTATCCAGAGAAATAATGAATATGGTATCATTAAAAAATATCCTCATTAGAGTATAAGTAAAAATTAGGGTTTCTGACTTTTATAAATTTAAATATCATTAAAATATCAATAAAAATGTTCTTTATGAAAATAAACTTTTCATTTTGAAAAATATTTTCTTAAAACATAAAACATTTTGAAAATCCTTTTCTTTGGAAACCAATTTTAAAAAATAATAATTTTCATAATATTAAAAATAATATTTAAAAATAATATTACAAAATTGAAAAATAATCTTCAAATAAATGATGGACATGATGGTGGGTAAATCTGTACATGTCATACATGTTAAAAAACAATCATTTTGCACTGTAAAAGGGTTAGAAAAGTGTATTGATCAGAAAGAGACAAGAAGAATCCTTTAAAAAAAATAAAATGAAAAAATGGGTAAAAATATCTTTAATAAATTATTTTTAAACGTTTAAAAAAATTATTTTTTTAAGAAAACGTGGTTTTCTATGAAAATAGATTTCTACCTAAAGAGGGAAACAAAGTCAGATTCTATTAAAAACATTTTCTCAGTTATTCTAAGTACCAAAGAGTAAAAAAAATGTACTATTACATGAAAATATCATGAATTAAAATATGATAATATAATTCATTATAATTATAATATTTCAACATTAGATACTTAAACATACACAATCATGATAAATGATGAGATCGTAACAAAAGACTTTTACCACTTTTGTAACTTTGAATCATAATCTACATGAAAGAATAATAATAAATAAAACTTATAATATCATGAAAATAATGATATCAATGATATCACATGTAAAATTGTAAGTATGTACACCTCATAAATTAATATAAGTGTATAACAAAACAAACATCTGAAAAAAGGCAAATTGTGACAAAAATCCCTTACCGCTTCGGTAACTTTGAAACCATAAAACCCATGAAAGAGAGATAATCAAATGGATATATAAATCCAAATAATATTATTTATAATAATAATACAATATATTCATTGATATTATATACACCACACAATAGAAATAAGTTTTGAATATGGCGTATGTCTCACATAAATAATAGTGAGATGAGAAAACTCTTACCTTGAGTCTGATTCGTCATGCTTTTTCTTTATATTCCTAAATAATAAACTTATATTGATTGTTTAATTTATTTATAAAATTTTTAAATTTTATTATTAATTTTATTTCACTTATTTTCATGTTATATACGGTTACTTAATCAATTAGGTTTACGTCGGATGTTTTGAGCATATTTGTCTTGTGTGTCAAAAATGACTTCGGTAGGTTGACTATGGTCAAAGAGGTAATTATTTAAACATATCCAAAATAATAATAATGATATAATTATAATATTTGGATATAAATTATACTTTTAAAACCAATCATGAAATATGGTTATGAAAAATGAATTAACGTTATGATCATGGTGACGGTACATCATACGTACACATGGGTAATGTTTCAATTTTTCAATAATCATTATATAAAGAAGGTAAGTAATATTTTATCTTCTTAGATTGATCATAATATCATAAATAATATATTATTTAATTATGTATACTTATATATATAATTCTTGTAATTTTTTTGTGAAAAAAGGATTCGCATCACTTCGAGGAGAAGGTAGTCCACACATCCACGAACGAGGTTATCATTTTTTTTAGTGAGTGAAAAGGTAAAAATAAAATGATATATTATATTTCCAGAATGATAATTATTTCATTAATATCATAAATATTTCATTTATATAACATATATTTATTATATTTACCCTTATTACCTTCCATGTAATGTGTTAATGAAAAATGAATCGCATCGCTTCGTGAGGCGGTAGTTCGCAATACATACAAGTGACATTATCGTATCCCTTACAGAATGCAATGTAAAAGGTTATGTATGATATAATGAATATAGAGGTATAATTATGTTATAAATATCATATATTAACTTTATATCCATAGTCATACCCAATCGTGAGAGTTGGTAATGGAAAAAACGAATGACATCGTTTTGTGAGGTGTTAGTCTGCGGTACACACGAATGATGATTTTGTAACCCATTTGATGGAAGTGTGTTTGGTTTTAGGTAATACTATTAACATAAAAAAATATCATTATATTAAATATAATTATGTTATTATAACATCATGGTATAAGAAAAATTTAAGGGGTTTAGATAGAAATAAAACAAAAATTCTTGTTGATGAATGTTACCTCTTCTTCGGGTAAATCCTTTTGGTTTACACCAAAGGTCTTTCTTGGTTGGATTTCTGCCCAAAATAAGGATTATAGGATCATTTTAGAGAATTTTTAAAGTTATTTTTTTATATCTTTTACTAAACCAAGAGGTTTTAAGGTGTGAGGAAGGGAGGAGAGGTGGTATCCTTTTATAAGTGAGGTGAGTGGCAGACATGCAATTTTTTTGAAAGAGTGAATTTCACCCACATTTATTTCATGTCACCAGGACCCAATAATGAAAAAAACTAAATACTATAATATATAAGGTCCAAATATGGTCATATAATGGTATTTTTAAAATTTTATAGGTTATCTGACCCCTTAAGTTTAATGTTAACCACTAGGTAAACTTGTTTTTACCTTAATCATTGTAATTAGTTTTAATTGCTTCCACCAATCACTATAGTCAAAAATTAAGTTGGAATTATTAGAAATTAGAAATTATTATGATTCAAAATATGAGATTCATTTTTCCAAATTCAATTCCCAGAAGTGTAAAATTTTAATTTAATATTAATCCCTTAGACACGACGAGATAATGGGTTTTTAAGATGACTATTTTTTTAGAAAATATGATTCTATATTAACTCTAAGAATAATAATTATCAATGTATGAAACTCAATTAATATTTAATAATATATAATTTATACATTTAATTTAAAACATTACCCATTATGGATTATTTTAATTAATTAAAAAGGAGAAACATTATGCATTTTAAAGCATTTTTTAGAAAAACTCATTTTTAAACCCAAAAACAAACTTATAAAAAAAATCAATATAAAGTTGATTAAAAGTAATTAATTGAATTAAATATAACTTATTTTACTTTAAAAAATATTCAAAACATATTTTTACTTTTAAATTACTTAATTTATAGAAATGAAAATACTTTTTTTACAAAAATGGTATTTTTCACTATGTACTGAAAAATCAATATTTTCCAAAAAATCTAAAATTTTTACCCAAAGAAAAATTTTGATATCAAAATTTCATAAATGAATTTTATTTTTTCAAATAAATTATATAAAATTTCTAAAAATTAATTTTAATATAATTGTGTCATAAAAAGGAAAAAAACTATTTTTTGATAAATATACAGTTTTAAGCGTAATATTGGATTTATTTTTATATCATATTTGGAAAAAACATGGGATGAATGTTAAACATTATATTTAATATAATATTTGTAAATTTCATTAATATAATTCCATAAGAGTGATTTGTTTAATTTGTTGGTATAAAACACACTTGCATACATTAAAATAGTTTTTCAGAAAAAGATTTCCATTTATTTTCAAAAGGGTTTTATTTTAAGTTATAATTTATTAGTCACCAGATAATTCATTATATATACATGTTCAAACAATATTTTCATAATTCAGTTAATCCTTTTTATACCCACCATTCTAACTTCAATATTATAATGGTAATATATATCATGAGTCGTTTAAGTTTCTTGTTGTGTGTTGAATACACTATCAAACATAAAAAAATCTCAGGGTTGCATGTAACACTACTAAAAAACACGCGTTTAACATAATTGGTATTTATTAGCACTAAAAAAAGTGCTGATAAATAGGATCTTTATTAGCACTAAATAAAGCACTGATAAATTTATCCTTTTATCATTTATTTTTTTTCAGCGCTAATAAAGGGAACCTTTATCATCACTTTTTTTGTAAGGATGATAAAGAGAACATTTATCAACGCTTTATTTTTAACACTGATAAATGGTATCCTTTATCAGTGCTTTATTTTTAGTGCTGATAAAGGGAACCCTTTATCATTGCTTTATTTTTAGCGCTGATAAATATTTCATTCATCAGTGCTTTTTTAGCGCAGATAATGGTCAAAATAAATAAAATGATACAATTGAATAAATAAAAAATAAAAAATTATTTTATTAAAAAAAATATGACAAATTTTATTAATTAAATGTTTATTGATAAAAATGAATAAATTGATTATACATCATTAAATATTAAACATTTTATTAATTAGATAATTATGATAATTAATGTTATTAAATTGTATATATTAAATATATAGATATATATTAATGTATATAAATATGATTTATGTATTACAAAATATTTATGCGCTTTACATTAGATATTCATTAATAATGTTAAAAAAATATTTGTAAAGAATATTTATAAATGGAAATTTTCTATTTTTATACAATTGTATATTTATATTTATAAATAAATAAATATTTTTTTAAAGTATTTATATAATTATAAATAAATAATTATATAAATTTTAATAATTATTAAATTTATAATAAATTTTCTTAAATAATGAATATATTTACTATATTTATATTTATATATATTTATTAAATATATATATATATATATATAATTATATAAATATATATAATGATATAAATATTATTTATAAAAAACTATAATTATAAATAATTAATTATAAAATTATAATAAATATATTTAAAAAGGAATATATTTACTATATTTATATTTATATATATTTATTAAGTATATATAAATATTTACAAGTTTTTTTATAATTATAATTATAAATCATTTATCAGTGCTTAAGTAATAAGCGCTGATAAAAGTATCTTTATCGATGATTTTTTCATGCTGATAAAGATGAGGTTTTATCAGCACTAAACAAATCGATGATAAAATGAATGTTTATCAGTGCTATAACTTTAGCATTGATAAACATTGATTTTATCAGCACTTTTTTAGCGCTGATAAAGACCTACCTTTATCGATGCTAAAAAAGCGTTGATAGAGAGTCCTTTTATCAACACTTATTACATAAGTGTTGATAAAAGTGTTTTGATCTATTTAAAAACCCTAACCAGTTGTAAACCCGTCGTGACATCAGAAGCTTTTCGCGGAAGCCACCTATTTCTGGTGCTCCTCCTCAGTGAATCGAATCTCAAATCACACCACTCGACTACCTCTAGTTGATCAAACATCTCATCTGACATCTGGTGTTCGATTTCAGATAGGGTTTCCAAAGTGGGTCTTGGATTTTCTTCAACCTAGCAAGGTAGGCCTTTTAATTTTCTTTGTGTGTTTTTTTATTTCTTCTTCAATGATGTCATTATTCATGGTCTGGTGGTTGTATATTACTTTGATTTTAGATTATGAATAGAGCGATTTTTTTATGATCTATTGTTTGATTGACTACCGATGTATGGACCCTCTCGATATATGGAGTTATTGGTTATATCTGGCACTAAACCTTGGATTTATTCATTGTTTTTTTACTGTTATGTCTTATATTTTATTACTAAATAATTTTTTCAAATATATATATATATATATGAATGTTTATAAATTTTCATGTATATTTTTGTTTATTGACTAATTATTTGAGGCACGTTGATGGTTCCCTATTGATTATATATATGCTGAAACCTTTCATGGACACCTCAGTGGACATACTTCTTTAGATTCTATTTTTCAAGAACCAAGTTAGTGGAGTGATGTATGTTTCTCTATTGGTTATATGTATCATAGGATCTAGTTCCTCTTAGAATTCTCTATGGTCCTTAGTTTTCTTATGGATCATATTCAAAGGGGGCATCCTTAGTTAATCACATGAGATTTTATCACATCCAGACTTCACTTTTTGAATCATTATGGTTCTTTTAGTTTATGTTATGTTTGAATATCGGGTTTTTATCTATTTTATATTTCTTATAGACTATAAGTGAGTTTTTATATGTGACATGTATGTGTGTATATATAGCTATTGCTTTGTTTATTTCCATAGTTTTTTTCTAACAGGTATGCCTATATCTGGTAATAATGATTTTGGGTCTGCATTTCCATTGAACCCAAGGGTCATGCTAGAATTTTGTTCGAACTTTGGTACTAATTATTTCTATTTTGGGGGTCACCTCCCATTTATGGGTTTTTACACACAAAGTTTAAACCATCCTTTAGTGAATTTGAGGTGTTTTAGAGGTCATACGATGATCTGACCTGGTGTTGTTTATGTAATTCGGGCTGGGTTCATTACACTCTCTATCTTTTGGTTTAAACCTATAAAGTTTAGTGAAAATGTCATTTATTATATGCCTTTATATCCTTCTCATTATCATATTCTTCAATATGATTCAACATAGTGTATCCATCCATGTCTTTATCATGTATCCTCATATCAGATACATAACTAATAACTTGATTCATCAAAAATATGATTCATCCCCTATGTGCCTTATATGGTCATCCTTCTCACCCTCACTCTCTCTACATGGTTTTTAATCAGGTATAAGGGATTCCAAAAAAATAACTTATATTCTTGGTATAATCAAATTCATTGGTGTATGTACTACTTCTAGAAGTTTTCACTAGATATGGGATTATTTTTCTCTAATTTAGATCATAAGGAAAGTGATGTAGTCAATTAACTTTCCATTATCTACAAAAATCAAATAATATTTATTACATTTTAATGATTACTGATTGAGATGTTATTAATGATTATATTATATCTCCCAATATTTTTTCAAATCCCAATAACCATTATTGTTTGATTTGGAATACCTAAGTGCTCAAATATTCTAGTATAAATGATCCATATTTCCCTTCATTGAAGTATTAATCTCCTCAAACCAAGATTTATTCCATTCTTTCCAAATGAACCAAAATTCTACAAAAAGAATGATAGTTCTCTCCCTTTTATCATTAACTTTATTCCTCAATCCATGAAACCATTGATCTAGTTGATTGAATGATAGTTTATTATTCTTTTTTATCATATTTGAGTTTATTATTACTCCTTAATTGCCTATATTATATTTTCATTTGTTTATGGTATTTATAAAAGATTTTATGTGGATTAATTATTTTCTTAAATTCAATTACCCATTTTCTTCAACATACTGAAATTCTTTGAAACAATAAAATGTTGAGTTTCCCTTATTAGAATTATCTATAAATTTTACTTTTGATAATGAATATCTTATGTGCATTTATTTATATATTGTATAAAATTAATCTTTTATAAATCCAATAGGATTCATATGAACTGAAAATGGATTCATGCTAATCGTTTGACAAATGAATATGAATATAGAGTTAGAGAGTTCATCAAGTTTTCAAGAGAGAATACAGACAACCCTACTAAAATCCTCTGTCCATGTTTACATTGTTGTTATTCAAGACAAATTAGTCTAGAAGAGTTGGAAGAACATTTTATTTGTCACGGAATATATCAAAGATATAAATGTTGGACTAAACATGGGGAAAAACAGAATGTGGACATTGATTGGGATGATACTGCAGTTTATGAATCATTTGATATGAATACCTTTGTAAAAGATGATGGAGATCGTATGGAAGAAATGCTAATGGTAATTGAATATAACCTTCATGATAGTCCAAAGTTGTTTGAGGAGTTAAATAGTTATTACAAGAAACCATTGTATACTGATTTTACTAAATACACACCATTTTTAGCTGTATTGAAGTTATATAATTTGAAAGATGGAAATGGATGGAGTGACACCAGCTTTACAGAAATACTTGGTCTTTTGAAAGATATGATACCAGAAGAAAATGAAGTACCATGTCGAACATATGACACTAAAAAATGTTAATTTCAATGGGTATGATCTCTAAAAAATACATGCTTTTCCAAATGATTGTATATTATTTTTCAAGGACCATGAATCACTCAAAAATTTCCCTAAGTGTGGCGCAGATCAATACAAGAAAAATGAATCTAGTCCTTTTAAAATTTGTATGGTACTTTCCTATCATTCCATAGTTTATAAGGCTATATGGATGTCAAGAAACCATGAGAAAAGTAACATGGCATGTAGATACAAGAATAAAAAATGGGAACCTACATTATCTAGCAGATTCTCCTCAATGGGAGAAAATTGATTACGAGTTTCTAGAATTTGGAGATAAGCCGAGAAACCTTCGTCTTGTGTTATCAACGAATGGAATAAACCCTTTTGGTGTATAGATTAGTACTCATAGTTCATGGCCTATCATGTTGGTAAATTATAACATGCCACCTTGGTTATGCATGAATCACAAATACATTATGTTGTCGATGCTTATATATGGACCAAAGTATCATATTGGTGTCTATTTGGCTCCATTAATCAAAGATCTGAAATTGATATGGGATACAGGTGTTACAATGTATGATTCTCATATAAGTGAATAATTCACATTGAGGGTCATGTTGTATGGAATGATAAATGACTTCCCTACTTATGGAAATTTATTAGACTATAGCATTAAAGGAATGTCAGGGTGTCCCTTTGTGAAAAACGCACATTCTTGGTTCGATTGAAACATTCCTAGAAGACTTTTTTTAGGATATCAGAAATTTTTACCTCAAAAACATAAATATTGATCATAGATGACAATATTCTATGGTAATATCAAACAAGGTATAATACCATCTCCAGTAACGGGTGATCAACTAAAAAAAGTAAAAAAAATGACACTGTTTTCGGTAAACAATTTTCAAGAAACCTTAAAAAATCAGGTTGGAATAAGAGATCAATTTTCCTTAAATTTCTGTATTAGAATTGTTTGTATGTCATAAATTTTCTTGATGTCATTTATTTAGAAAGAAAAACATATTTGATAGTATTATTGGTACGTTATTAAATTTTCCTGGTAAAACAAAAGATGGCATCAAGGCTAGGTTAGACTTGATTGAAATGTGGATAAGGGAATAGTTGGCATCGATGAAGGGTAAAAGGTAGAATTTTCTTCCTTTGGTAGCTTACACTCTATCCAGATAAGAAAATTTTCAATTTTTCATATTCTTTACTAGTGTAAAAGTTCCACATGGGTGTTCATCAAATATCAAGAATGTCGTGTCAATGACTAATTTAAAGTTACAAGGACTAAAATCACACGATTGTCATGTTTTAATGCGAGATTTATTATCTGTTTGTTTCCACATCATTCTTCCTTAAAATATATTACATACATTAACCAAAATCTGCTTCTTTTTCAAATCCATATACAGTAAAGTTGTAGACCCAATGAAGTTTTATATCATGAATAAGGAGATTGTAGTCATATTATGTGAATTAGAGATGTTCTTCCCACCATCATTATTTGATATAATGGTCCACCTGATAGTTCACTTGGCCAGAGAGGTTCAACTATATATTCATGTCCATTATATATGGATGTACCAAATTGAATGGTATATGAATATTTTGAAAGGGTATGTAAGAATCGAATTCGGCCAGAAGGTTGTATTGCAGAATGATATATTATTAAAGAAGCTATTGAATTCGGTACCGATTACCTATTAGATTTTGGAAGCATTGGCCTCCCAAAGTCTCGTCCAATTAACTCCTTATGTGTAAGAATCTACCGAACCTCAATCTGATACACAATTTGATCTCTATGAGTCAAAGTACGTGTTTCAATTTTAAAATGACATTTTAGTAAAATAGACAAGTGATGTAATCAAAACCAATAAAAAACATTCAGATTGTTTTTAAAATGTAGTACAATGATCCATAAGTCATTCGGGGTGTGTAGGAATCAATCACACCTCAATACGACATACAATGTGACTGGTATAACTCAAAGTGTGTCTTTTTATTTAAAATTGTCATCAATTTTAGAAAAATGGACAATTGTCCTACTCAAAACCAAGAAAACACATTCATATTGTTTTTATACTTTATGAAAAATATCCATAATCCATTTTTGACATGTAGGAATTTTCCACACCTCAATCCAATACATGATGTGCCTAGTATGACTCAAAGTGTATGTTATTAGTTTAAAATCGACTTTTTAGTTCAAAAAGTGTCACTCACTGAAAACTAATCAAATGCACTAAAATTTTCTTAATAATTTAGTAAAATGATTCATAAGTCATTTTTTATTTTTTTGAATCCATTTCACATCTAAACGATACACAATTTTATTAGAATAAGTCAAAAGTACGTGTTTCTAGTTTAAAATTACATTTTAGTAAAGAAGACATCTGATATACTCAAAACTAAGCAAACACGTTCAGATTGTTTTGATACTTTAGGAAAATGATCCACAAGTCATTTTAGAGGTGTTAGAATCATCCACTCCTCAATATAATGCATGGTGTGACTAGTATGACTCCAAGTTCATTTTTTATTTAAAATTGATATCAATTTTGGTAAAATTAACACTTTCTATTAATTTATTTCTTTATATTATTACTTACATAAGAATTGTTTTCTTATGTAGGTGCATTATTTTTCTCGAGTAGGGGTGGTTTGTTCAGAAATTTCATGAGTCATGTTTGTATTAAAAGATAAAGTAACATTGATGTTTTTTAATGTATGTAATAATTTTTATTTATGTAATGGTATAAACCAATGTTTGAAATTTCTATAATATAGTATTTTTTATTGGGTTTGTGGTGTAAATTTCATTTCATTTAAATTGTTTATTAGTACTTATTTCTATCAATATCCGGTGTGTTTCTAGTATTGCAGTGTGTTGTTACAGCACATTGCAGTGGTGTTGTAGTGTGTTGTTACATCACACTGCAGTATGGACCTTTATCAGGGCTTTTAAAAGTAATGATAAAAGGTTATTTATCAGCGCTTTTATAAGCATGGATAAAGGTATAATTTATCATCGATTTTATAAGCATTGATAAAAGACTCTTTATCAGTGCTTTTATAAGCACTGATAAATTTTTCCTTTAGTGGTGCTAAATTAAAGCGTTGATAAAAGACCCCTTTGTCAGCACTTTTTCAGCACTGATAAAAGTCCAGGGCTTTTAACCTCACTCATGTAGTCAGTGCTTTTGTAGTGCTAATAAAGGCCATTTCTAGTGCTATTAAAGGCCAGTTTTGTAGTTTTGTAACACAAGATAAACTGGGTGTTGCATTTCCTTTACGCTGCTGAATATAGTTTTATTCTTTTAAAATATCATGGTGTCACATCCTCCACCCTTTAATAAATTGTGTTTTCGCAATTTTAAACTTTATCCCAGTAATCAAATATTTTACATTGAAAATAATTTTTTTGTAAACCTACATCATAAAAAGGATTAATAAAACATCCTATGAATAATAGAGAAAAGGATGTATGAAAGTCATTTGGAATAACATTAACTATGTTTCCAAATAGGAGAACATAAGTGGTAATAGAGAAAAAGTGTAAATAATTATAGAGAGTGATTGAGGTTATTGATCACAAGAAAGTGTATGATCAATGTAAAGTTAAGGGACTCAAACCTATAAATATGTGATAATCTAAAATATTATCGGTTTATCATAATTGAAGGTACTAGTATAATACTATTGTTTCAAGATTCTTTTCCTAGATTTGAAGACTTATCTTACCATCTGGACTACGATAATATGAAAATATACTTACTTGATGAGTATAATTTCATCCTTTAATCAATTTCCACCACGATCTCATATTTTTCTCCAAAGATGTGTATTCAGGATAAATTTTTCATTCCTTGAAGCTCAAAAAAATTAGATTTTAAAAACCACATAATTATAGAAGGGATAAGAAGCTATTTCTTCTATCTTTAAACATTAACCAAAAGAAAAAATGTTATAACATGGTAATATAATTCCCAAAATGAATAAACCTTCAAAAAATAATCTCAAAATTTCAATAGTAATACCCAAATTTTATACCAAATCATTTGATATTGTCCTTAAAATTATTCAATCATTTCCTAACTAAGTTTAAAACCCAAAGATTAGAAGGGTTTGATCATACATTATTCCAAGATAAATGAAATATTATTCCTAAAATAATACCCCATATATTTCTAAAATAAACTTAATATTTACATGTAAAAATTCCATACTAACCAGGACTGTAATGTCCTAGAAATTCCAAGTAATTGTTTTTTATATATGGGGTTATTTTGAGACTAGGCTCTCAGACGACACTTGATTTCAAGGCCCAGTGAGCCTGGAATAAGTGTTTGAACTTTTTTTTCTATTTAAATAACATGTGTGAGTGGTTTTGGAAACTTCCAAATGGGTGCCCAAATTAAAAATCCAAGGGCACCGTTGTGTCTGGAACGATGACATTACCCAAGGAAGGGTCTAACCTCAATAGGCATGGGTTGAGGGAAAAAGTTTATTTTCAGACATATAAAAAAATTTAATAAAAGAATTTTCTTAATGAAAAATAAAATAAACTTTTAGTTTATTTTATTTAAGTTTTTATTTTCATTGCAGCATAACAGAAATGTTGATTCATAAATGGAACGGTGTAAAGACGCTGCAACCAAGCATAATAGAAATTCTGAATTGCGTTTTGTCAATTAATAGCCTAAAAATCAATGTAGGATTGTTGTCACAATCCTAGGATTTATCTGAGGCTTTGGTGGGTGGCGGCGACAAACTAAGAATGCACTTTCTTCCACCCTTCAAAGAATCGATAGCAACGGTGTGATGTGGATAGAGAACAAAGAATGGATGCACATGACCTTATTCTTCCTCAACCAATAATACTATCCCAGGTAGGGGGTTGTTATTGAATTTCTTCTTTCCGCATTATTATATTCGAACAATGGGTGCAGATCAACCCACAAATAGGTTGACCCATGAATTGTTTGTTCTTGTGGGAGGGTCTTTTATCAAGATTATTATGGGGGTTTGATACATATTCTTTTTTTTCTATATTTTATCCTCCTAACGGGAGTGGATTAATGTTGTGACGAATGATGATGAAGGTTTGTTACTCGAATTGTTTTCTTTGAATTTCTTCTCCCCCATAACCCATGTGTTCTTCACATTCATGGCAGGGTTATGAACAAATGGTTTTTGAGCATCCGTATCGTAGTACAATGATCCCAAATCAAAGATCCAACCTCGTGATGACCTAATGGAGGTGTGACAACGATGGTGATGGATGGATCGAAGCGACACATGAGAAATTTTCACCTAATAATTTTCCAGTGAAAGGGGTTGCAATGTGGATTAAAGGCCCTGGAGATGGAAATCCTGACCCGAGGGTCATATCCATGCTTCCATTTTGAAAAAAAGAGCACTAGATCGCAACTAGAGACCCGCGGAAGGAGGGGCCACTGGCAGCAGCGCCGGCAGCGGTGCCGACAGTCATGTGAGGGGGGTGGTGTGCGCTGACAAGCAAGACCCTCGGCATTAGACACTGGCGATAGGATCGGGCCACTAGAAGTGTTCAGTGGTGAACGCAGTGAGCTGCACCGCATCACGCGGCTGGAGGGTCGCGGTCCAGCTGGACTACAGTGGCGGCAGACCCTACGACGACTCGTGGGGTGGAGGCAGACGTGGCGTGTGTGCCGTGTCCCGGGCGGAGGTTTCTGGCCTGCTCAAAGCGAGCTGGGTAGAAGAAAACGGGATACCTCAAGCAGCCCTGCGGCCCAACCGATCTAGGTTAGGTCGGATCTAGGTCGGGTTAGGGGGACCCTGGGTCGGGTCAGACTAGGCCCGGATCCAACCGGCCCATTATTAAAAAACGGTCATAACTTCCAAACCGTACGTCCGATTGATGAGACATTTGCGACATTGGGACCCCCATGAAGAGGCATCCCTTTTGATATACTCTAAGTGAATTTTCATGGCTTTTGAAACACGTTTTATGGATTGACAAGTATACTCTCCTGATATCAACCCCAATATGAATGGGAATCCTACGGCTGGCTGTATCGAGAATACTATAATGAGCGGGTATAAGTGATCAAGCTGGCCCAAGAGACAAGAAGGTATAAGTGATCCAGCTGGCCCATGAGACAAGCAGTTTTAAGTGATCCAGCTGGCCCAAGATACAAGCGGGTATAAGTGATCTAGCTAGCCCAAGAGACGAGCGGTTCTAAATGATCCAGTTGGCCCAAGAGATGAGCGGGTCTAATTGATCCTGTTGTCCCATGTGAAGTGTAGGTCTAGGTGATCCATCATCCCCATGAACTCATCATGTATGAGTGATTCAGTAGTAAAAGATGTTAATCATTATGAATGTTAGTCTTTATTTCCTTCATTTAGATTATATTTATGTGAGTTGTCCATTGATTCGTGTGTACTTTTCCTTTGTGGTCTTTCTTTGTAGGTTGTGGTCTCTACTGAGTATTGTGTTACTCACCCCTACATGGGCTTTGCCTTCATATGTCGTGTCTTGTGCAGATGATTGACACTTCGATTGAGACCTTGGTAGACTAGGACTAGGTAGTGCCCGGTGATATCAGACATGCGTAATGTACTTCTATGGATTCCAGCAGTCACGCTACACCTACCCTTCAGGTAGGGTTTTCAATGGAAGAATTTTTAAGGGCCTTTATACTTTCTTGTTTTAGATTTTCTTTTTCATGATTGTATTTTTTCCCCTTTACTTTCATCTTGTACTATTATACTCTACGTTGTTGTCTTAGTTGAATACTCATTTTCATTTTCAGTATTGTGGGATGGGGTTGTTAGTGTTTGTGTGTATTGGTACTCAGAAAATGCCCCCACTTGCAGGATGGTGCCTTTGGCGCTAGTTTCCAACCCCTAGCCTTTGGGAGGTGGGCTTGGGGTAATCGTGGCATGGTCCCCAAGGGACAGGTCATGAAAAATTGGTATCATAGGTCGTTGGTTCTACATCAAATACCAGGATTCTGTGGTTTTGTTTTGGGACAACATTGTTGAATGTTTCGAGTTCGACCTTCAGACTTGGGGAGTCCAGTGTTGGTGTGGTGGCTGACGTATCCATACACCAAGACCCTGAATTCTTCTTTTCGACTCGGTACATGAAGACACTGGTTGCATGCATCATATAGGAATCGAAAGTGTTCTCATGTCCTTTTTTATTCAGAGTCAGCTCACCAGGTATAATCTTTTGACATTGTTTCATCTTGATCTATTTCAGGATGCGTCCACACATATGTCTAGCCAGGATTCCATTATCTGACTATGAGGACGGTACACCCAGCTATGAGGCGTCTATTCAGGGACCGGTGATGGAGATGGCCCCGCCAGGTGGTGCACCGATGTCCCCACCACCCACCGATCAGAAGTTCCTACTAGAGTTACCAATAGAGGAATAACGTAGGCTCGGTGCCTTACACGAGTTCCAGAGGTAGATACCTCCTAGGTTCAGGGGTGAGATTGACCCCCAGGTGGCCAAGGATTGGCTCGAGGAAGTTATGCAAGTCTTCCGTCTAGTGAGGACGCCTCTCGACCATATGTCAATATTAGTCGCGAGCTATCTTCTGGGATTGATAGGGAGATGGTGGTGCTTGAAGATCCAGACACATAATGAGGAAATCCTCACCTGGATAGTCTTTGAGAGCCTCTTCAGAGAGGATTTCTTCCCAGTGACGTTGTGCTCAGTGCACATATAAGAGATATTGCACCTACATCAGGGTGGCATGACAATGTCAGAGTACTAAGTGAGATTCACCAAGCTTTCTCACTACTATATAGATATGGTACGAGAACCATTCTTCTGGGATCAGGATTTTGAGTAGGGAATACATTGAGAGATCAGGACATACATGGTATCTCTTAGTATCCCTACTCAAGCTAGGGTGCTAGAGCAAGACCTTCTTGTTGAGAGCTTCCTGGATGAGCAGGCACCAATAGTAGAAGCTACTAGTAGACACCAGGCGGTGGAGTCTTTAGAAGTGGGTATTAGGTAGTTGACATAGAGACCCAAATGGGTCAATCCTTTCAGGGGACGACCTCAGGACACAGGGTCGGTGGTACGAGGCCATCGAGGTAGTGGGAGTTAGTAGAGGAGTAGGGTGTTCTACTCATCTAGCAGGCAGGGACACATAGCTCGTGACTGCCTGATGCGTCGTGCATACGATCAGCGGATAGTCTAGGGACCACTGAGGTAGAGGCAGAGGGTCGAGCAGGGTGGTTCACAGGGAGGCAGACATGGAAGGAGAGCAGGTAGAGCAGCAGGCGGTGGGTGGAGGTTTGAGGTTCTACCACCACCACCCTTAGGTGGTCCACCATAGGCTCCGAAAGCTAGTGGACAAGGGAAAGGATAGCTTTAGGTGATGGAGGCCTACAACCACGGTGCTCCAGAGATGATTAGAGGTATGATATGTGTCTTCTCCACCTTATTTTTAGTTCTTATAGACACAGGTTCCATTCACTCTTTCTTTTCCATAGACCTTGTTTGGAGCTCGAAGATTCTAGTAGGGTCGTTGGTTCGATCCTTACAATTAGAGAATCTTATGGGAGGGGATTCGACGATTACACATTGGTTCTGATAGTGTAAGATTACTCTTGGAGGTGAGATCTTCGACTGGGATTTCCTAGTAGAAATGTTGAGGCCTTAAGATATTATTCTGGGTATGGACTGGTTATCCACAGTTTAGTCTTAGATCGAATATCTTAAGCGTAGAGTGCAGTGTGTCAGCAAGGATGGGACCATGTTTTCCTTCACTAGTGAGAAGGAAACTCTTGCAGCGCAGGATGAAATTTCTCAAACTAGGGTGCATCCGATCACTCACCAGTTGGCTAGACTCACCCTCAGTGTGGTAGATGAGAGGATTCATCACTTTCCTATAGTGGTGGACAAGTATGAAGACGTATTTTCTGAAGATGTTCTGGGATTACCACCTCATAAAGAGATATACTTCCACATTTATTTGTACCCCAGGATGGAACTAATATCAACACCATAATATCAGACAGCTCACATGGATCTTTGTGAGTTGAGGGTACAACTGGAGGATTTATAGAGGAAGGGATTTGTTAGACCCAGTGTTTCACCGTAGGCAGCACCAATATTGTTTTCCAAGAAGGAAGACTGGAGTTTGAGGTTGTGTGTGGAATGATGGAACCTAAATGAGGGGACCATGAAGAACAAGTATCCACTTTAGAGTATTGATGACCTCTTCAATCAGCTGAAGGGAGTGATATGGTTCTCAAAGATGGACCTCAGATCAGGTTATCATCAGCTTCATGTATAGGATGATGATGTACTGAATACAACCTTCAGATGTCGGTACAACCACTACAAGTTCTTAGTGATGACTTTAGGTTTGAACAATTCTCCAGTAGTGTTCATGGGACTCATGAATAGGATATTCCGGCCTTACCTTGACTATTTCATCATGGTCTTCATTGATGATATATTGGTGTACTCGACGTCCAAGGAGGGGCATGCTACACACCTCCGGATAGTCCTAGATACACTCTAAGAGCACTAGATTTATGGGAACCTCTCAAATTGTCAGTTTTGGATTCAGAAGGTCCACTTTATAGGACACTATATATCAAAGGTTGGAGTTTTAGTGGATCCAGAAAAGATAGAGGTAGTGCTTTCTTGGGATCCACCTAGGAGCATGACTGAGGTACAGAGTTTCTTGGGTTTGGCTGGGTACTATCAAAGGTTTGTGCTTGAATTTTCTAAGGTAGAATCACCCTTATCGGCTTTTATAAGTAAGGGACAACCCTTCATATAGAAGGATACATTCCAGTATAATTTCTAGGAGCTGAGGTAGAGACTGACGAGTGCCACCATCTTGAGACTACCAGAGGAAGGCGTTGGGTATATAGTTTTCTATGACGCATCAAGAAACAGACTTGGTTGTGTTCTGATGCAGGAGAAAGTAATGATCACCTTTGGTTCGTGACATTTTAGATAGCATGAGCAGAACTACACGACCCATGACCTAGAGCTAGCAGTAGTGGTATTTTATTTGAAGATGTGGTAGCACTAATTGATGGGTGAGTAGTTTACCATCTACTCTGATCATAAAAGTATCAGGTATATCTTCTCACCGAATGACCTGAACTTAAGGTAGTGGTGATGGATAGAGTTCCTCCAGGACTATGAATTTTATATAGTCTATACTTCTAGGAAAGGTAACATGGTAGCAAACTCACTCAGTAGGAGATTCGGGTTGCAGTTGCTGAGTGAGGTGTTAGAGCAGTTAGCCACGATGCAGATATCCTTCATAGATGATGATGGAGAAGCTTACCTTCAGTTTATGATTATCACTCCCCCACTCTTACAACAATTTAGGGAGTCACATCTTGTGGATGTTGACTACGAGACCCAACATACTCATTTATCCTCAGGACAAGCTCCTAATAGATTTTTGATATGTGAGGAGCATGTCGTGCTTTTCAGAGGGTGTACTATTGTGCCAGTGGAATTTCATGAGGAGGTTCTGAGGGAGTTCCACACCTACCCTTTGGTGGTGCATCCAAGATTGGAAAAGATGTACCTAGATCTTCAATGTCAGTACTGGTGGTCAGGGATAAAAAAAGCAGTGGCAGAGTTTGTTTCATGGTGCCTCACTTGTCAGCAAGTGAAGGCAGAGCACCAGGTTCTAGTAGGCTTGATCTAACCACTTGAGGTACCAAAGTGGAAGTGTGATTATATCACGATGGACTTCATGACAGGATTACCATGCACATCTAGGGTCCATGATACTATCAGGGTGATCGTTGACTGACTCACCAAGTCGGCTCACTTCCTACCCATCTGGGAGAAGGGATCGGTAGAGGACTTGGGACGCATCTACGTGTAAGAGATAGTTCTACTCCATGGGGACCCATCGATGGTAGTCTCATATTGACACACACACTTTACATACTGATTATGGAAGGGGTTTTAGGAGGAATTTGGGACTCAACTTCGTTTGGGAATAACTTTCCACCCTTAGACGGATGGTCGTACAGAGAGGACCATCCAAGTTTTAGAGAACATGCTTTGTGCTTGTATCTTGGACTTCAGGTGTAGTTGGGAGGATCACCTGCCACTATTGGAGTTTGTGTACAAAAATATCTACCACTCCACCATTGGTATGGCACCATTCGAGGTGCTTTATGGGCGACCATGCAGATCACCTTTATGTTAGACAGACCCAGGGGAGTCAGCACTCATGGGTCTAGAGTTGGTATGGGCTACCACCGAGAAAGTGCAAGTCATCTAGGAGTGGATTAGGACTATGAAAAGATAGAAAAAGTCTTATTCCAATATTAGAGGAAGGCCCTTGTAGTTCTAGAAGAGATACCATATGTTTCTTCGGGTCTCACCTCGATGGACATTGTAGAGATTTGGTTGGGGCGATAAGTTATCTCTGAGATTCATCATCCCTTTTTAGATTCTGAGCAAAGTTGGTGAGGTGGCATACTGCCTAGCTCCCCCCCCCACATATGAACCGGGTGTATGAGGTCTTCCATGTGTCACAGATTAAGTGGTACATGCATGATCTATTGAATGTCATTGATTGGTGTGATCTGGACATCGATGATGGGGAAACATTTGCAGAGTTCTCGGTAGAGATTGAGGATAGGAGTGGATCTTTCATGGATGGTCGATTCCCCTGGTGTGCGTTCGATGTTAGCATGGGAATCTCCATGAGAGTACTTGGGAGCGGGAGGCTCAGATTCGTGCTCAGTACCCCCATTTGTTTGTTTATCCCTTATTTTGGCTTATAGGGACGTGAATCCCTAAAGTTGAGGGTAATGTAATTTCCTAGAAATTCCAGGTAATTTTTTTATATATGGGATTATTTTGAAACCAGGTTCTCAGACGACACTTGATTACGAGACCTAGTGAGCCCAGAATAAGTGTTTGAACTTTTTTTGTTTATTTAAATAACATGCTTCAATGGTTTTGGAAAAATAAAAGCAGGTACCCAGATTAAAATTCTAAGGGCATTATTGCATCTAGAATGAAAACTTTACCCAAGGAAGGGCCTAACCTCGACCAGCGTGGGTTGAGGTAAAAAATTAATTTTTGGACTTTTAAGAAAAATTAATAAAATATTTTCTTAAGGAAAAATAAAATAATCTTTTAGTTTATTTTATTTAAATTTCCACTTTAATTACAATGCAATAGAAACTTTGATTCATAAATGGAACAGTGTAACGATGTTACAACATAGTGTAACAGAAATGTTGATTCATAAATGAAACAGCATAATAGAAATGTTGAGTTGTTTTTTGTCAATTAACAGCCTAACAAGAAATTAAGAATTGTTGGAACAATCCTAGGATTTCTCTAAGGATTTGGTGGGTGGCGATGGCGAATGAAGAATTCACTTTCTTCCACCCTTTGAATAATTGCTAGAAATAGTGGGATGTAGATCAAGAATGAAGAATGGAGGCACACGATCTCATTCTTCCTCAACCAACAATCCTATCCCAAGTAGGGGGTTGTTATTGAATTTCTTCTTTCCTCGTTCTTAGATTCAAAAAATGGATGCAAATAAACCCACTAAAAGGTTGACATGCGAATCATTTGTTCTTACGAGAGGGTCTATTGTTGGAATTATTATGGGGGTTTGATTCATATTATTGTTTTTATCTGTTTGATCCTCCTAATGGGAGCGGATCAATGTCGTGATGAACGGCGGTGGAGGTTTGTTCCTCAAATTATTTTCTTTGGATTTATTCTCCCCCATAACCCACACGTTATTTTCATTATTTATGGGGTTATGAACAATGGATCATTTCATATCTATATCGTAGCACAACGATCCCAAATCAAAGATCCAACCTCATGACGACCTAGCAGAGGTGCGACAACGATGGAGACAGACGGATCGAAGTGATAGAGGAGAAATCGTAACCCAATAATTTTCTAGTGAAAGGTGTCACAAAATGGATTTAAGGACCTCAAGATAGAGAACACGATCTGAGGGTTGTATCCATGATTCTGTTTCAAAAAACAGAGCACCAGAGCGCAATCGGCATCCCGCAGAAGGAGGGGCCACCGATAGCAGTGACGGCAGAATGCGGCTAGAGGGTCACGGTCTGGATGGACCATGGTGGTGGAGGACCCTACGGCGACCCAAAGGGTAGAAGAAGATGTGGTAAGAATACCACATCTTGGGCAGAGTGAGCTGACCCACTCAAAGTGGGCCAGGCTGGAGAAAACAGGACGCCCCGGGCCGCCCAGCGGATCGGACCCGGGCAGCTCGGCGGGCTGGACCCATGGCCCAATGGGTCTGGGCCAGGCCTAATGTTCTGGGTTGGATTTGGCTTAGGTCAGCGGCCCTGGGTCAGGTTGGGGTACCCTGGTCCTGGTCGGGTTGGCTTGGTCCGATCGAGCCCGAATCCAACTGCCCCCTTCTTACTAAAACAGTCATAACTTCTAAATTGTACGTCTGGTTGACAAGCCATTTGTGGCATTGGAACCCTTGAAAAGAGTAGGTCCTTTTGATATACTCTCAGTGAGTTTTCATGGAATTTTAAATATTTCTTATGTCTTGAGGAGTAGACTCTTCCTAAATCAAGCATTCTGTGAGTGGGAATCCAACGGATGACTATATCGAGAAGACTATGATGAGCAGGTCTAAGTGATTCAGCTAGCCCAAGAGAAAAGTGGGTCTAAGTGATCAAGATGTCCCAAGAGATAAGCGGGTTTAAGTGATCCAGTTGGTCTAAGAGACAATCGGGTCTAAGTGATCCAGCTAGCCCAAGAGATGGGTGAGTCTAGGTGATCCAACTGGCCCAAGAGATGTGCAGGTCTAAGTGATCTAGCTGGCCCATGTGAAGAATGGGTATAAGTGATCTAGAATCCCCAAGAACTCATTAGGGATGAGTGATTCAGCATTATAAGGTGTTAAACATTACGACTGTTAGTCATGCTTTCCTTCCTTTGGATTATACCTGTGTGAGCTATCTATTGCTTCATGTGTACTTTTCCTTTGTGGTCTTTCTTTATGGTTTGGGGTCCCTACTGAGTATTGTGTTAATCACCCTTTCATAGGCTTCACCCGAACATGTCGTGTCTTGTGCATATGATCAATTCTTCGATGGAAACCTCAATGGACCCAGACCAGGTGGTGCCCGGTGAGATCAGACAGGTGAGGTGTACTTCTATGGCTTTCAACAGTCACTCTACACCTACCCTTCAGGTAGGGTTTTCAGCAGAAAAAATTCCAGGGATCTTTGCACTTTCTTGTTTCATATTTTCTTTGTTGGGATTGTATTTTTTTCCCTTTAATTTTAGCTTGTACTATTATACTCTATGTGGTTGTCTTAGTGGCATACTCATTTTCCTTTTTAGTATTGTGGGTTGGGGTTGTGAGCATGCGTGTGTACAAGTACTCAGAAAATGCCTCCCACTTGCAGGTTGATTCCTCCAACCCTTGAACATTGGGAGGCCAGCTTGGGGTAGTCATGGAATGGGCCCCAGGGTATGGGTCATGACAAGGAAATCACATATGCCAGTGATAGGCATGAAACCCTTATCATCCTTCGATCATGGATTCAAGTCCCACCACCTTGCCGGATGCGACGGGTTCTCACCCAGCATACAGGTTGTTCATTGTTTTTATTTAAACAAGAAAAATAATTCATCCCTAAATAAAACTTCATATTGATCCTAGGGGTTAAAATACCTAAACCCAATAAAATGTCTCCAAAAATGTCATTAATCACTTTAAAATCACATCACTTAAAACATCAATGGGGTGTCAAAAACATTGAATTATGATTTTCCTTAACCTTTATAGACCTATGCCAGTATTCATAACTCTTAAGATAACTTCAAATGAAACATCATAATCTCCAAAGTTATCTAAAATCTGCTTTGATACCAACTTCAATAGTGCAGAATTCATACTCCCAGATCTGGTGTAAATTTCATGAAATTTATATTTTTGTCTTTGATACTGAAGAAGGTGAACCAATTTTTTTTAATCAAAACTTAAAAAATCAAAAATAAATAATTGATCACTTATATACCGAAGTACCTTTTAGGTTTATAATTTTTGATAATTAGGAAAAACTAATATAAACTTAGATTCATAAAAAACTTATTCATAAAGATGAATATCATCTCCTGTTATACCCATCTTTTCTTATTTCACATTAGGTCATCAACAACATCTATATGAAATACCTTCTAGATATAACTCATTCAACCTCATTATTTATAACCTAGGTAAGAGGAAACATAATAAGGGTGATCTCAAACACTTAGTAAGGGTAAACTAATCATTAGTAATTGAATGTCATCAATGAGCATAAGAAGAGCAAAAGGGTATGATGATGTAATCAAAGTGCATGATTATAACATAAGAATATTCATACCCATAAATACTTGTATCATCAAACATGATAACATGGAATAAGGATTTAACAAATGAAATAGTCATAAGAATCAATAATCATGAGCCATGTGATATCAATCTTGATCAAATGAAATATCATAAACCCATATCAAGCATAGATGAAACACATTGGTATCTTGGAACATTTTTCTTCATTACTCATGTTAAACCCATTTCATAATTAATTAGATCCTAGATAAATCCATAGGAGAACCCCTCAGTTAACTCCCTCCTTCTTTCCTCTCAAGATAATGTACATTTCCCAGTGTATTAGAGCGCCATATGAGAGATCCCATTGTTTAAGATATAATAGTCTTTCCCGATGCTATATGGGACACCCTATTATATAAGTTATAATGGGCTCACCCAGTTCTATCTGGGTTACCCCATCGTATAAGTTTTAATAGGCTCACCTGATGCTATTTGGGTTGCCCCATCATATATAATATCTAAGAAACGCATCATGAATGAAGTAAATATTTCATCAAAAACTCATAGAAACAACCATTATTCTTTATAGAACTTGATTAACCCATGGAAAAGAAATGGGTTTCATAAAAATATCTTTGAAACATGATTAACCCATGGGCGAGAAATGGGATCCATAATAATCCCTTTGAAACATGATTAAACCTTGAAAAAAGAAAGAGGTTCTATAAAAATCTCTTTGAAACAATCTTAATCCATACAGAGAAAGAATGAGGATGGTATCATTACAAAATATCCCCACAGGAGTATAAGTAAAAAAGGTTTGTTGATGTTTTTAAAAGGAAATGTTTTTAAAATATCAGAAAAAAACTTTCTTAGGTAAAATATCATTTTCATTTTGAAAATCACTTTTTTAAAATAGAAAACATTTTAAAAATTCTCTTCTTTGAGAACCACTTTTAAAAACTAAGAATTTTAAAAAAATTAAGAAAAAAAATTCTTTAAAAACAACCTTATAAACATGAAAAGGATGCTTCAAATAAATTATGGTCATGACGGTGGGTAAATTTTCACAAGCCTTACATGTTAAAATATCATTCCTTTTATACTATAAAATGGTTAGAAAAGTGGCTTGATCAGAAAGAAACAAGAAGATTCATTTGAATTTTTTTTTAAAGAAAAAATTAGTAAAAAATGTCTTTAATAAATCATTTTTAGAATTCTAAAAACAGGTTTGAAAACATTTTTAGAAAACATGGTTTTAGAAGAAAATAGATTTCCAACTGAAGAGAGAAACAAAGTCGTATTTTCTTAAAAATATTTTATCAATTATTATAAGTAAAAATGAGTGTAAAAATGGTAATATTACATGAAAATATCATGAATAACTATATGAGAAGATAATTTATGATAATTATAAGATTTAAACAATAGATACTTAATCATACACAATCCTAATAAACGATGAGATTATAATAAAAACTGTAACCACTTTTGTAACTTTGAATCATAATCCCCATGAAAGAATTACATTAAATTAAACCTATAATATCATGAAAATAATGATATTCATGATATAACTTTTCAAATGGGAATTATATACAACTCATAAAATAATATAGGTCTATAACATAACAAACATCTCAAAGAAGACAAATTGTGACAAAATCCCTTACCGCTTTGGTAACTTTGAAACCATAAACCCCGTGAAAGAGAGATCATAAAATGGAAATATAAATCCCCATAAATTTATGTATAATAATAATACAATAAATTAATGGGCATTATATACACCACACAATAAAATTAAGTGGTGAATATGGTATATATCTCACATAAATAAAATTGAGAAGACAAAACCCTTACCTTGAGTCTCATTTATCACGCATGTTATTTATCTTCATGAATAATAAACTTATGTTAATTATTTAATTTCTAGAGAACCTCTTTTAAGTTTATTATTAATTTTATTTCACTTATTATTATTTTATATACAATTACTTAATCAAATAGGTTTACATTGGATGTTTTGACCATATTTGGATTTTGTGTCAAAAATGACTTTGGTAGGTTGACTATGGTCAAAGAGGTCATTATTTAAACAAATATAGAATAATTATCATATTTATATATAAATTATACTTTTAAAACCAATCATGAAATATGGTTATGAAAAATCAACTGAAGTTACGATCATGGAGACGGTAGGTTGTACGTACGCATGAGTAATGTTTCCATTTTCAATGATCATTATAGAAAGAAGGTAGGTAATATTTTATCTTTAAAAAATGATAATAATATCATAAATAAAATATTATTTAATTATGTATACTTTTATATATAATTATTTTTATTTTATGGTGAAAAAATGATTCACACCGCTTCGAGGAGGTGTTAGTCCACCATCCACGAACGACGTTATCATTTTTTCAGTGAGTGAAAAGGTAAAAAGAAAATGATATGTTATATTTGTATAAATATAATTAAGTAATTAATATAATAAATATTTCATTTATATCACATATATTTATTACCTTTACCCTTATTAACTTCCGTGTAACATGTTAGTGAAAAACGAATCACATCGCTTCGTTGGGCGGTAGTCCATCGTACACACGAGCAACATTATCGTATCCCTTACAGGATAGAACATAAATGGGTATATATGATATAATTACTCTAGAGGTATAATTATGTTATAAATATCATATATAAACTTTTTATACATCATCATACCCAACCGTGAGAGGTGGTAATGGAAAAATGAATGACATCGTTTCGTGAGGCGGTAGTCCACCGTACACACAAATGATGATTTCATAACCCATTTGATGGTGGTGTGTGTGGTTATAGGTCATAAAAATAACATAAAAAATATAAGTGTATTAAATATATTGATTTTATTATATCATCATGGTATATGGATAATTTAATCCTTAGATGAATAAATAGAACTAAAATGTTTGTTGATGAATGTTACCTCTTCTTCTGATAACTCCTTTTGGTTTTCATAAAAGGACTTTATTCGTTGCATTTATGCCCAAAATAAGGATTCTAGGATGAAGGTAGGGAATTTGGGAAGTTATTTGATCATGTATTGGCCGAGACCAAGATGTTTTAAGGTGTGAAGGAGGGATAGTAGGTGGCCATTTATGAGTGAGGAAAGTTGCACACGTGTAATTTTTTTGAATGAGTGAATTTCACCCACATTTTTTTTCATGTCACCAGCCCCCAATAATGCCCCACACTAAATAATATAAGGTATATGGTCAAAATATGTCCATAAAATGGGTTTTGTACAAGTTTATAGGTCATTTGGACCCTTAAGTTTATATTTTAACCACTAAGTAAACTAGTTTTTACCTTAGTCGTTGTAATTAATTTTAATTATTTTCACAGATCTCTATGGTCAAAATTTATGTTGGACTTATTAGAAATTATAAATTATGATGATTCCAAATATAGAATCCATTTTTCTAAATTAAATTCACAAAAATGGAAAATTTTAATTTAATATTAATCCTACAGACGCGACGAGACAAAGGGTTTTTAAGAAGAGTATTTTTTTTAAAAATGATTCTATATTAACTCTATGACTAATAATCATCATCAAATGAAACTCAATTAATATTTATTGATATATTATATATAAATTTAATTTTAAACATTCCCTATAAGTTATTATTTTAATTAATTATAAAGGAGAAGCATTATGCATTTTAAAACAGTTTTTAGAAAAACCCATTTTTAAAACCAAAATCAAGCTAATACTAAAAACCAATACAAAGTTAATTAAAAGAAATTAAGTGGATTAAATATAACTTAGGTTACTTGAAAAATAATTCAACACATATTGTGACTTTTAAATTACTTGATTTATTGAAAGGAACATACTTCTTTTTACAAAAATCGGTATTTTAACTATTAATCGAAAAATCTATATTTTCTAAAAAATCCAAAAAATTCACCAAAAATAAATTCTGATATTCCACTTTCAAAAATGAATTTTATTTTTTAAAATAAATTTTATAAAATTGTTAAAAATTATTTTTCAAATAACCGCGTCGTAAAATGGCGACAAAAATACTTTTTGAAAAATATGCAGTTTTAAGCATAAAATTGGATTTATTTTCATATCATGTCTAGAAAACACATATGATGAATGTTAAATATTAGATTTGATATATTATATATAAATTTCATTAATATAATCTAACAAGTGTGATTTGTTTAATTTACTAGTATAAAACACACTTGTGCACATTAAAATAGTTTTTCATAAAAGGATTTCCTTTTATTTTCGAAAGGGTTTTATTTTCATTTCTAATTAATTGGTGTGGTTATAGCTAAAAGCTATAGCCACGATTGTCCACCATGGAAACATACCTATTGCCACATGTTTCAAAGTCATGGAAATAGCTCCCATAGTTTTCCACTATGGAAGTTGAGCTATAGTCATAGTTCTCCACCGTGGCAATGGTGGTTATTGCCATGGTGGACAATCGTGGTTATAGCCCCAGTAAACCGTGGCTATAACACAAAAATAATATACATCCAACTGGATTCAATCTTTGTACATTTTCTATGTGAATCGACCACCTAACAACTACACCACAGACGACTTCAGGTGTGTGTGTGTGTGTGTGTGTTATTAAAAATTGTGGTTATAACATGTAAATTGTGGCAATAGATCTTCCTGCGTTTTTTTACGGGATTTTTTTCCCCACGCAAGCGTGAGAGACCTATAACCACAGTTTAAGAAAACTTTGGCTATAGGTTGAGGCTATAGCCGCGATTTCAAAAAACTGTGGCTATAGCTTGTGAAAAAAATACCCAATAGCCATGGTTTTAGAAAATCGTGGCTATTGGGCAGTTTATAGCCACAGTTTAGACAAAACTGTGGCTATATCCTAGATGTAAATACCTATAGCCCAGTTTTCTAGTAGTGTATACATGTATAAACCATATTTTCATAATTTAGTTAATCATGTTCATACTCTTCATTCCAATGGATAGGTTATAACAGTAATATATATCATGGGTCGTTTAAGTTTGGTGTTGTGTGTTGAATACACTATCGAACATAAAAAAATGTCAGGATTGTGTGTAATGCAAGCTAAACTGGGTGTTCTGTGTACTTTACACTATTGAATATAATTTCCCTTTTTAAAATATCAGAAGGTTACATAGACCATCTCTTGATTTTGATTTTTTATTGAATATTCTTGGTGAATTAGAAATAACCTCTTCATAGTGTGGCTTCCATCATCGTAGCGCAACATGCCTCAACTCCAAGCACTTCTCAGCTTGATCTCCTTCATTGTGGTGTGATGCACATTCATCTACTAGATCTATAAAATCCGATATATATCTTCTTTAATTCCCCTGAATATTTTTGCGCAATCCTCCAACTCATCTCAACTCTCACAACTTGTTGTGGCATGTATATTTGATTCACGGTATTAACCACTAAATCAATGCTCAATAGTCTAGGGCTTAGCTTAAACAGTATACCTTCATTCTTCATGGCTTAACCATCGCAATGTGATCCCTTTAATCATGGCATGCTCATAGTCACATGGCATACTCCAACTCTAGGTATTCTCGAACTCCATATATATTGCAGTGTGAAACTCCTTCGTGACTTGGAACTCTCTCAATCAGTAGAACCACTGAAATCTGATAAACATTTTTCACTATGTGGTCATCCCTACCATGGCTTGACCAATTTTCTCCTAAAAAAGATAAAGGATAAATACTTACGTATTACTAATAACCCTTACGTATGGGTGGTTTGACATTTTGTCATTTTTCTGCTTTGCACTTTTTAGTTTGGACGTCAATCCACGTCAAACTAGTGCACACCTCTTCTAAAGCTATGCATGTCACTCTTATGCAATCAATAGATTCTACACTTGTTGTCAACAAATCAACACACAACCTCTTGGTTTCCACAATAATTAATTAATATAATGTATAAATATTAAGAATAATTAAAACTCAATAATAATAATTAACAACATAATTAATAGTTAATAATCATAATTTGTCATGTAATCTATTATGTAATTATTAATACAATCACTGATTATTGTAAATAATATAATTAATGATGGAACTAATTATTCAATTATTAATTAACTAATTTTATAATTGTTACTATTAATAATATTATCATGTGTTATTTTCATTATTAATTTTTATAACTGTTTAGATGATTGCTAATATTAGTAATTGTTATTTGTTAATTAAGTTAAATATATTATTAGTTTTTATTTGTATTATTACATCTTATTTATTTATTAATTATTTTAATCATGATTTTTTTGCTTTGTTTTTGTTTTTTCCCTCCGTTTCTCTCGAGCTCTCCCTTTCCTAGGCCGTATCCACCTCCACCCTCCGATCTCTATGATCCGACGGCTCCCCCTCATCTCCTCTTTTTCTCACCACCCCCAATCTAGGTCATGCTATGCGCTCCTCCTCCTTCCCCGGGTCTTAAATCAGCTGCGATTTCCTCTCCAGATGCCTAATCCGCCACCGCCCGGATGCGTGGTCACCACCGATTCCGTCGACAGCAGTGTTCCGCGCCGCGCCAGTCTCTCTTTGAGCCACCGCCGGCCATCTCGCACTATCGCAGCTCGGTAAACTACGGAAGGGTGAGATCCGAACTCTTCATCAAGCGGAGCTTCTTCCTCGTGTAGATATGGTATAAATGAAGTACAACCGAAGTTATTACATGGCTGAACCTCCATGCCGCATCTCCTTCGGACCGTCGTTGCCAAATCACCAAGTCTCCCGAACCACTGTAAGTGCCTCGAGACCTCAATACGCCGCTTCATCATAGAGATGAGAGCCATATATTAGGGCTAATTGTGCCGTCTAAACATACAATCGGCTAGAGAAAACTATGTGGTTTAATCTCACACATGAGATTTCCAGTTTAATGAAACCGTATGGTTATTGCATAGTTAGTACTAACTATGCAATTTAATCACACGTAGCTAAGAGGAACAGTGGAGAGTATCCTTACACAGGATGTAATTATATTTAGTGGATTACCCATGGTTAGTAAACAGTTTGGTAAATCATGTGGGCAAATTGTGCGACAATGTCGAAGTGATCCAGTGGATTTTTTTATGATTGATGTACGGTTTGATAAATCATACACCCTACCCAAATTCTCAACTTGATGATATTCTCTTTCTACCCCTATCAAATTAAAGCCTTACTTGACCTTCCTTTTCCTCCCACTCTATTGTCTCGACTAAGAGAGCCTTAAGCGGGACTCCCCTCCCTCCCTCCCTCCTTGAATTCTTGTCCTATTCAATTTCTAGTGAAGTTGTTCGAGGCCGATCTCTATTTCTCATTATATTCTCTACTTCCATCATACCATCTTCTATTTATATTTCTTCTTTTTTCCATCAGTGGTTGAATCCAAGGTTATGAGTTTGTCTAAAACTTGTGGTTTTTGATGTCTAGGGTGTGCATATTGCTCCTTTAATCCTCTTCTCATCATATGGAAAGGTTTCATTCCATCCGAGAAAGACCTAGGTAGATGTTTTTATGCTACTCCGTTTATTCGTCATGTCGTGGGTGCTTGAGTTTTTAACCCCTTCTTTTCCATTCAAATCATATTTATTTATGTCATCCTTGATAAATATATATATTTTTTCCTAGACTTGATGATTTTCATGTTTATATAAATGGGGGTTTCCATGGTTTATGAGTTTCATAAACCATGAACAATTCCCAATGTACTTTAGGCATTTGTGTAAATGTTGTAGAGGCCTTTTCCATGTAATTTTTTTTAAAGAGTGTTTAAGATACCAAATCAATTCGAAATGTTTTATAAATGAAATAACACATAAATTTCACTATTGATTCCTAATTTAATGGTGTCATTTGAAATAGTTTAGATTGTTATTGAACTTTTATATTCTTTTGTTATCATCTCATGGCGATTCTCACATGTTGATATGATTTTCATTATATGTTTTTGATATAAAAAAAATGATGTTTGGATTCAATATCGTTTATGTTAGATATGTTAGCCATGGAATTGAATATCATTTTTATTTAAGTGAGTTATCAATAAAATATTAATCAACAATTGGTCTTCAAGAGGGGTTTTATGTATTTGAAATTATTATTAATGCTTTAAATCCCATTTGGAAGGAATTTTAAATGGATTTCATGTCTTGGTTATCAATGAAGTATCCAAGGCTTGATTGGATCATTACGAAAAGGATTTCATGAAATAATAAGCACCCTTGGATTTGAGACATTGTGTTATATTTTTTATCGAGATTGATGGTTATGTGGAGTAAGTTGAGTTTCATTAATATTTTTTATACATAGAAAAATGTGTTTCTTTAATGAAGGGTGCTCATATGTGAGATTGGAGATATTTTTATGTCATCAAAATTTTTTGTGATTGTTTTCATTATTGATATTTCTCACCTTCATTTGATTGATAGTGGGAACCTTAAGTACTTAGGCAAAAAACTAGGAAAAGTACCTATTAGGTATTGATTCCACTCTCCTTAGCCTATCTTGGATTATCTACTAGGTATTAGTGCCACTCTTCCCATTCAATATTCTATTATATTGCTAATTATGTTTCCATTACAACTAATATGACGCTTTACCCACTAGTTTAGCACACCACTATGTCTAGCAGCCTACACACAATTAGATTTGCTTATATTCACATATGAGTAAGTATGAAAATCCATATCTTCAATACACCTTAATTCATGATTTATTACATAAAGATACACATGATACAAACCAAGAAGATAAAGAAGCCTGGTGTCATTGAGAAATTAAATACATAACACAATAACTTGAACATGGATACAACAACATAATCTAAATCTCATTAACATGCTCTTAAAACTTCATTGCTCTTCTAAAATTGTAGGGGATAACCTGAGGACGTACATAAAAAAAGGAGCAAGTTATAAAGCCCAACAAGAGAATACTCAAAATATAACATGATGAATGTAATACATGTTATTCAAGAGGCATATCAAGGTGACGTAAAAGGGATGATAATCATAAACATAATTATCGAAACATGATATAAGATTATAACATCAAGACAACATAAGAATGTGACAACAACATAAAACATGACATCAGAAGCATAAGTTAAGGATTATTGCTAATACATCATAACATAATGTTCTTAGAATAACCTCATGAACCACACATGACATCTAATGAGATAAAAGCATTACCTAATGCATTGGAGGACTATATAATTCTGGACCACCTATCACATTATATCATGTACATGCATTTGTATGCCACATAGATCAAAAAACATAAGAACACCTTTCATCACATATAATCAAATGATTAAGGAGTGTGTGTTACATACAAGGAAGTCACCAATCATTGAAGGATAGGTACATATAAGTGAATACTTTTGAGTAGAAATAGGGATGAGTATTCATTACACAAATATTTGGCATGAGAAATCATATGATAATTTCAGCAGCATAACGAGTGTACATAAAGATTCATGGAAGAGTTTAATGAGAGTGAAAGTGGGTATATCATTATTTTTAAACCATAAGGATAGTAAAAGGTATGTGTACAAACATATCAGAACATGAACAATTGGAAATCAAAAGGCACGATACAAAGAAGATTCTTGAATAAAAAGTAGTGGAGGATCCCTTACTTCGGCATAGTCACGACTTAGGTAAAGGTTATAATGAGAGGGGATAAATGATATCACATTATTAGAACATAAATTGGAATGTAAAGGGATATTTTTAAATTCATTACAACATAATAAATTCATATTCAAAAGGCTAAATACAAATAAGTTGTTTGAATGGAATATGAGAGAGATCCCTTACCTTGAGAGGATGGCACTTCTAAAAGCTTGGGATGCGATTCTTAAGAGTTTGGGAACACCTTGGGAGGGATATAGAGAGGGAAAAGAAGAGTAAATTTATGATCAAAGGGTTTTGAGTGCAAAGGAATGAGAGGTTGGGTGGATTTTTTTAACAAAAGAGAGGATATTCTCTATTAATTTCTAAACATAAGTTTTGTACTCTATAAAATAAAATAATCAAAACCACAAAACTTCCCATGGTTTCTACCAAAGAAGAGTGTTTTTTAATATTTTATAAGGATAAGAAAAAAAATCATTAAAATAATATCCTTGGTGATGTGGAAGTGAGCCATGTTCATAAAATAATAATTTTAAAACCTTGAACTATAATATAGGGTTTGGAGGACTCCTTAAGGATTTATAAAATTAATTAAATAACTTCAAAAAACACATTATATTAAGGGTAAAAATAATTCTAGTCATGGATAATCTTTATAGTATTTATTACATTACTTTTGGTCTTTTATGATGTTATAATACATACCATATATTTATATCGTATTTAATTTTTACCTAAAAATTCGACTTTCTCAGAAAATTATGAAACATTCACCATTGACTAATTTCGACATTCTAATTTCAAAAATATTATTTATTTAATCAAAAATAATTATATAAATATGATAATTTTCACTTTTAAATAAAACACTTTATTTATCGAAAAATACTAGTTTTAACGATATTAACCACTTTTTGACATTTATAAAAATCACATCAGGCTTCATTAAATTATTTTATCATTTATATTTAAATTTTTATTATATAATAAAACTATTTTATTAAAATATCATTTATTTAAAAAATCCATGCATTTATCAAAAGAGTGGATTTTTTGAAAATATATATTTCTCAAAAAACAATTTTGATTCTTGTCAAAATCTAATTTTTATCAAATTCATTATATAATAATTGATAAAGTAATGATAAAAAGAGATAAATATAATCACATTTTATTAAAAAGAAAACACATAAATTTTTATTACTTTGGTCAAGATACAAAACCCCTTATTACAACAGCGTACACTCTAAGGATAAGGTGTGTGATGATGACACTTTCTTTGGGTGGTTCAATGAGCATGGTTTGAGTCGTGATCTTGATAAACTTGAACTTAACCTATAAATGAGTTTTCTTATGCTTTACCTTTTGTATTTTGACTTGAGATTGGTCATGAGAAAATCCTATTGATGCCATAGGGTATGATCTTACTGGTCAATGCCATCACTTTTTTTTATTTGTTTTAATTGGATTTTATCATAACTCTTAATATATAATTATCATAACGTTCACTGCACAATGGGTATACTATCAATAGTTATGATGTTTAACAATTATTTCGATAAGCTATAATTTATAATGGTCTAAAATAGCTAAAGTAGTGCATGTGTTTTCTATAATGTCATTACATAACAAGGAATTTATTCATTTGATAAGAGAATTTTATTTATAAAAATTATGGTAGTTACATTCTTCCCACCTTCATAATTTTTTTCCATAAAAATTTCATTTCATACACTAAATAGATGAGGGTACTTCTGTTTCGTTGCCTCTTCTGGTTCTCATGTTGCTTCCTTAAACTTGTTCTGCTGCAACATCTTTACCAGGTGAATTATCTTGTTTCGTAGAACATTTTCTCTATGATCTAAGATCTTCAACAACTTCCCCTCATATGAAAGATCATTCTCCAATGGTACAACCTTTGGATTCAGTACATGTGAGTGTTTTGGTATGTTCTTCCTCGAGAGAGATACATGAAACACTTCATGTACTTGAGATAGGTTAAGCAAAAGTGATAGTCAATATGCCACAATTCTGACGTGATAAAGGATTTTAAAGGCATCATTGTATCTTGGACTAAGCATTCCCTTTTTCCCAAACCTCATGAATTTCTTCCATGGTGATATATGAAGGAACATTTTATCTCCGACCTCAAACTCTAGATCTCATCAATGATTATCTGTATAGATTTTCTGTCAACTTTTTGCGAATTTCATATAATGTTGAATAGTACGAACCTTCTATATCATCTGTTGGACAAGATCAAGTCCCATCACATTCCTCTCTCTAACTTCATCCCAACATGTTGGAGTCTGAAACCTCTTCCCATGTAGAGCCTCGTAAGGTTCCATTTGAATTCTTGAATGAAATCTATTGTTATATGAGAACTCCACTAGGGGAAGGTGTTGAACCCAAAATCCTTGAAAATCCATTGAACATGATCTCAACATATCCTCTAGAATTTGAACGGTTCTCTCAAATTGACAATCCATTTGTGAGTGATAAGTAGTACTGAAACTCATATATGTATCTAGTGTTTGTTGAATGCTTCTCCCTAACCTAAAGGTAATCCTCAGTTCTCAATCAAATACAATGGAAGTGGAACTCCGTGTAGTCTTACCACTTCTCTTATATATATCTTGGTGAGTTGGTCAACAGAGAAATCTTATTTGATAACAAAAAAATGCGATGACTTTTTAAGGTGATCGACTGCCACCCAAATGGCGTTATTGCCTTTTGTTGAGCTCCTAAGAGTGTGGAATGGATTTTTTGACAATATGTGTGGAGTTTCATTGGATGTCATGCTTGATGGTGAATTAGTGATGCCTGGAGAATTATTATGGATTCACTTGAAGACATTGGATATCGTGCTTGATGGTGAAGTGGTGATACTTACAGAATTGTTATGGATTCACTTGATGGAATTGGAAGATATGCTCAAACAATTCTTTATATCGTGATGATTGTAGAAGTGATCTTTATTGAAAAAGACATGTTTCTACAGAGTGCACAATGCTTACAACAAGTGAAGACCATGCAAATAGTTATTTTCATGAATAATAGATTTGAGGAATACCATGAAAAATTAAAGTAATTGAATGAAGAGTAATTATGGAGTGAATTCAAAAAGAAAGCATGAATGAATTAAAGTTGTCTTGAGAGCCTTATGGAACATAGTTTTGAATATTTGGCTAACATGTTTTTACACCCTTGATTAAAAAAGTGTCCACCTAACCAGCCATCCACAGGATCCATGTGCAACCACTGTTGAAGTGGGCACTAGGATCGACTATAGATAGCTAGTATAGTGGTAGAGAGGTGCATAGTGATCCCAAGGAGCGCATGAGGGAGAACATGTGAAATTTGGGACATTAGGCCCATAGGAGCGTGCATATGTGGTTTGGAAGGTGGGTTAGTGTGGGTCGACATGGACCGTGAGCCCAGGTGTGTGCATGTGTTGTTTCAGGAGCAGACCCCATGCTACTCACAAAGTGGTCATGCGTACACAAAAGTATAAATGGGATAGCTCAATAAAAGGAAAGTCTAATGTGGGATAAGTGAGAAGGATTGTAATGTTAATTTGATAAAAAAATTATGCATATAACACAGGTCGAACGATAAAACTGATATGAGCCATCCAATCATCATCGTGCTCATCTTCTTCCTCCTGATGCTAGAAGGGCTTCTGTTTGCCAAGATTTTTAGCAGCCCACACCCATCAAATCAACTGAATCTATGTCCAAATTTAATATGCTTGAAACAATCTCATCATATCCATGAGAGATCGAAGTACACATTACATTTGATATTCTTACATTGCCATGCATGAACAGAGAATCCCTGAGCAGTAATATCCCTGGATGAAGTCGAGCCTTTAGGATGAAGTAAATGCTTCAATTAATTCACAAGTTTGATCAAAATGATAATTTAATGTAGTTACACTTTCATGCATAAAATTTAAATGAAGAAATTGTCACGACCCGTCCCCTATGGTCCGTGCCGTGACTACCCCAAACCCACCTTCCATAGGCCAGAAGCTGACGACTAGCACCAAATATGCATATTCCGAAAAGGGAAGACATTTGCCTTTAAACCTGTACACACACAAGGATCAAACTGCGGAAAGTAAACACAAAGTAAACCACAACTGTCACTGAGGCAACTACCAAGAGTACAATACAACTGAAAGTACAAAGGGGTCAAAATACAATCCCAAAACCACAAAGGAAAGTACAACCGCCATGGTTCGTCTGCTCGAGACCCTACCTAAAGGGTAGGTGAAAGGTAGCTGCCTGTAACCGTAGAAGTATGCTCGTTTGTCCCGTCTCACTACGCACCACCTAGTCCCAAACCACCAAGGTTGCTGTCCAAGCGTCAATCACCTGCTCAAGACACGACACGTGCGGACGAAACCCGTGCATGTGCGAGTAACACAATACTTAGTAGGGACCCCAAACCACAAAGGTAAGACCACAAAGTAAGACCACAAAGCAAGACAAAAAAGCAAGACTACAAGAAAAGGCAGCTCACACCAGGTGTAACTCAAAGTATAAAAAGTAAGATTCTCATTCGTAAAGCTGAATCATCATGTACTGCTGAGGGGCTCTGTCACGACCCATCCTCGGGGCCCGTGCCGTGACTACCCCAAGCCCGCCTTCTATAGGCCAGGGGCTGGTGACTAGCACCAATGACGTAAATCCCGATAATTGGGAAGACATTGCCTTTATAAAAGTAAACAAAACATTACAGAGTACAAGCGGAAGTAATACACTAAGTACAAAAGAAAGTGCTGAAAAGTAAGTGGGTCAGAATACAAACCCAACTGAAAGTACAACTACAACTGAACGGAAGTACAACAGAAAAGACAAACAGCTGGAAGAATGGAAGCAGCTCCTGGGTCGTCCTCTTCGGATCCTACCTGAAGGGTAGGTACAGATAGCGCAACTCCTGGATCGTCCACCACGGTGTAGGTTCCGGGCGCAGCGGAAGCGCGTTGGTGAGTTTGCCTAACTTTAATTTTAACGTTAAACAACGTTCAATCCGAGATCCGTCACGATATAAAACGCCGAATCTTCGGAATAGAACGAAGAACGAAAAGAAAAGAAGAGTCCCGGAACCCTTGAGGAGGATCATCATATGTTGATTATAATTAATTTAATTAATGCATAAGAATTACCTTGTTGGAATTCTTTCTTCGTTGATGTGTCCGGTCACGATTCGGTGATCCGTCGTTGCGTCGTAGAATCCAAGTGTAAGATTCCTCTAGCGGTGATCCACACGTGTGTCACGTATCTCCGGACATCGCTGAAGAGATCTCCGGGTGCTAGCACGGAAGAACCTTCGCTTGCGATGTCCACCTTCGACCGCCTTGATCCGGTGGAGGATCTTGCTCTCGTAACTTGAGGGCGTTCTTGGTGGAAAGGGAATTCTCTATTGGCTTGAGAGTATTTCCAAATCCGTTGTGCACAACAATGGCTCTAAAAAATGTTGGGGTTGCAAGGATATTTATAATCAGGTTTGAGGTTAATAGAGTTATGACAATAAATAAACGCGTTACGCGTTTTATTTATTTCATTAACTCTTATTGAAAACTCCCATGTCGAATTATTAATTCCTTGACATGCGCCCACGCTGATTATAATAAATATCATTTAATAAAACAATATTAAATCCTCAAAATCCCAATTGGAAAAACTACACGGCGTGTAATAATTAATACACGGCGTGTACTTGTTTTCCATAAAACTACACAGCGTGTATATTTAATATACACGGCGTGTACTTTTATTTTCCATTTTTCTCCACCACATTTATTAGACCTTGAGTAATGACTATTTATTTCTTAAATAAATGTAACTGCATTACTTGCTAATAAATATATTATTTTATCCACAGTATATTCTCTCGAATAACTAGTGTCAAAATAAATGCGATCAGACATCCTTAAATAATTATTAAACCACAGTCGGGAATAATATTTATTTAACTTGTTAAATTAATATTTAACTGAGATACATGGACACACTTAGTGTGTGACCCTCTAGGCCTCTTTCTAAGTGGCATTATGCTGAGCCTGCCTAAAGTCCAAGGTTAGCGTCTAGCAACACGCCAAGGCACCCATAGAGAAAGAAGTTAACGCCGCAATGACGTGTCACCTCCTACGAACGCTTACCGTGTAATATAATCCATTTGTCTCGATATCTCCAATCAAGCGGGTTGCATGCTAGTGCCATCAACCCATGTGCTTGATTATTCTTTATTTGACTTCCCGGAATTGAACTTGCCCATACCTTACCATGACCATGGATTTATTTAGGCTATATCAATTCCATCAAAGGGCTTGAGATATCTACTTCCGTTATGGAACGGAAGGGACAAATCCTTTCTCGCATTATCTATTAATGCGGTATTACTCGTGACGCACCCAACGTATCCTACCTCGCTACGAACAGTGTGTCGTCACAGTTTTCGTCAATACATCTAAGTGCGCGAGTTGTAATACCCATTAATAATAATCTTAAAGTCTAAGGATCAATACACACGTCCGTAGATATGAACATCCAATGACACTATGAAATGTGGATTTCCTACTGGCGGGTCTCGTTCTCATAATATCCTCCTGGATATTACCAAGGGCGCACACTATGAGAAGGTGAATCAAAGTTTTATGAGTCCTCACCCCTAATGACCTGTATTATTTGTGTCCCTCAAATAATATCATCCGACCATAGAACATACATTCAAGAACAGTGTTATGACACTTCCGGGTTCTCATCATAGCAGGGATCCGCTACGACCCTTTAATGCAACAGCTGTCCTTAGGACATTATCACATGACATGTCACGCAGAAGAACAATTAAGATGTGATAAGGCTTTTATTTAATGAATAAAGTACAAAGTAGTTGGTTCTAGACCACCAACTCCAACAGACTCCCACTTGGACTAGAGCCAACTGCTAACAACCTTTAACCCGCTAGCTCTCACATGATATTCATGCTTCTGCTGAGATAGACCTTTAGTCATGGGGTCCGCCATGTTCTCTTCTGTGGACACTCTGCTCACTGCAACTTCACCCTTTTGATAGAAATCCCTCAAGAGGTGATACTTCCGGAGTATGTGCTTTGTCCGTTGATGTGACCTTGGTTCTTTTGCAAGAGCCACCGCTGCAGTATTATCACAATACAATGTAATGTGATCTTTACTGCTAGGCACCACATCAAGCTCCTGGACAAAGTTCCGAATCCAAACGGCTTCTTTGGTTGCATCAGAAGCCGCTATATACTCGGACTCCGCTGTAGAATCGGCGACAACTGGTTGCTTTGAACTCTTTCAGCTCACAGCTCCTCCATTGAGACAGAAAACATATCCAGATTGCGACTTCAGATCATTCTAATCTGTTTGAAAACCAGCATCAGCATACCCTCTGATGACAAGCTCCTCGTCTCCTCCATACACCAGGAACATATCCTTAGTTCTTCTCAGATACTTAAGGATAGTCTTAACAACAGTCCAATGCTGTTCTCCTGGATTTGCTTGATATCTGCCTACCATGCTCAGTGCATAGGCAACATCAAGCCTGGTACATAACATGGCATACATGATGGATCCTATAGCCGAAACGTATGAGATCTTGCTCATCCTATCTTTCTCCTGTTGTGTATGGGGACACATTTTCTTAGAAAGATGTAAGCCATGTGACACTGGAACCAATCCCCTCTTGGATTTTTCCATACTAAATCTCTTTAGTATCTGGTCAATGTATGTACCCTGACTTAGTCCAAGCAGCCTCTTGGATCTATCACGAATGATCTTGATCTCTAGAATGTAGGCTGCTTCTCCTAAGTCCTTCATGGAGAAACACTTGTTCAACCAGTCCTTAACTGACTGTAAGACTGGTACGTCGTTTCCAATAAGCAATATGTCATCAACATATACCACTAGGATGACGACCGCATTCCCATTAAACCGCTTATAAACACATGGCTCACATTCGTTCTTAATGAAACCAAATTCCTTTATGGCTTCATCAAATCGAATGTTCCATGACCTGGATGCTTGCTTCAATCCATAAATGGATTTCTGCAACTTGCAAACCCGTTTGGCTTCACCTGGTGTCACAAACCCTTCTGGTTGTGTCATATAGACATCTTCCTGAAGGTTCCCGTTAAGGAATGCTGTTTTGACATCCATCTGCCAAATCTCGTAATCATGGTAAGCTGCTATGGCAAGTATGATTCTTATGGATTTAAACATGGCAACTGGCGAGAAGGTTTCATCATAGTCAATTCCTTGACGCTGTCTGAATCCTTTAGCCACTAGCCTTGCTTGATAGGTGCTAACTTGACCTTCCATGTCCAGCTTTCTTTTGAATACCCATTTGCATCCAACAAGCTTTACATCAACTGGCTCATCGACCAGAACCCAAACTTGGTTCTGATACATGGAATCCATCTCAGAATTCATAGCTTCTAGCCATCTTGCAGCTTCTGAGCTTTCTACTACTTTCTTGTAGGAGAGAGGTTCATCATTGTCCAACAATAATGATTCACCATCCTCGGTGACTAGGAAACCAAATCTCTCTGGTTCCCTTACCTCTCTTGAGCTCCTACGCAGTACTTGTGTTTCTGGAACCTCTTCCACGGGGACCTGTGGAACTTGTTCCTGTACCAACTCCTGTGTATCTTGAGCATCAACTTCGTCGAAGTCAATCTTGCTCCCACTATCCTTCTTGAGGATGTGCTCCCTCTCAAGAAAGACGGCTTGTCTGGCGACAATCACTTTCTTGTCTTGGGGGTTATATAGGTAATATCCTTTCGTTTCCTTGGGATATCCTATAAAGATACACTTCATGCCCCGGGGTGCTAGTTTGTTGCCTGAGAAGGCCTTAACAAACGCCTCGCATCCCCATACACGTTTGTGCGACAAAGTGGGTTTCCTTCCATTCCATAACTCAGATGGAATTCCATTTTCCGCCTTAGTTGATACTCGGTTTAATGTGTATGCTGCAGTTTGTAATGCATATCCCCAAAAGGATAATGGAAGATCTGCATGACTCATCATCGACCTCACCATGTCCAACAAGGTGCGATTCCTCCTTTCACTAACACCATTCCACTGTGGTGTATAAGGAGGAGTGAGCTGAGATAGAATCCCAGACTCCCGTAGAAGATCGATGAACTCTTGGTTCAGATATTCCCCACCTCGATCCGATCGAAGCTTCTTTATCTTCTTACCAAGTTGATTCTCTACTTCATTCTTGAATTCCTTAAATTTCTCTAAGGACTCTGACTTATACCTCATTAAGTAGACATAACCATATCTACTCAAGTCATCAGTAAAAGTAATAAAGTAAGAATATCCACCTCTAGCTTCTACTGGAAATGGTCCACACACATCTGTGTGTACCAATCCTAGAAGCTCTGTGGCCCTTTCACCTTGTCCACCAAAAGGCGGCTTGGTCATTTTTCCTTGTAAACAAGCGTGACATCTATCAAGTGGTTTTAGCTCAGTAGAGTCTAAATAGCCATCTTGGCAGAGCTTTGTCAAGCGCTTCTCGTTCACATGACCAAGGCGGTGATGCCATAACTGGGTGATGTATGAGTCATGTGAGTTTGTTTCGTTATCGATTGCCAACACTTGGTTTTCGTAATTTAATACATACAAACCATTATTCAAATGTGCCATACCATAACATACGTTGTTCTTATAAAAGAGACAACCCTTATTTCCAAACTTGAAAATAAATCCATCCATATCCAAACAAGATACAGAAATTATGTTCTTGGTAACACTAGGCACAAAATAACAGTTTTGTAAAACCAAAATCATGCCAGTTGGCAATGAGAGGTGATAGTCACCAATAGCCAACGCAGCCAGCCTTGCGCCATTGGCAGCTCGAAGATCCACCTCTCCTCTGGCGATCTTTCTAAATCTACTTGGTTCCTGCATTTGAATACAGATGTGAGCCCCACAAGCTGTATCTAATACCCAATGTGTAGAAATAGAAAGATTGCACTCGATAACGAACACACCTTTAGCGTCCCCACGCTTCTGGGTGTAGTTCCTCTTCCAGTGGCCCTGCTTGCCACATGCAAAACACACTGCTTCCCATTCCTTGCCCTGCCTCTGGATCTTCCCCTTCTTGGAGGGACGGTGCTCGGGGGCTTCAGCCCGTTTATAAGTCTTTGGCCCCTTTGCCTTGTCTTTCCTTTTCTTGTTCACCATAAGGACCGTGGGTTTGTCACGCCCCATGTCCTTATCTACCTGGCGAATCAAGGTCAGAAGCTCCGATAGACTCTTCTCATTGCCGCTCATGTTATAGTTGACAATGAAGCTAGAGAAGGTCTTGGGCAATGATGATAGGATGAGATCTGTACGCAACTCATCTGAGAATTTAATCCCTAAGATGTCCAAGCGTTCAATGTAGCCAATAAGCTTGACCACATGAGGCCCAGCTGGCGCAGACTCTCCAAGCTTCGTGGTAAACAAAGCATTGGAGATCTCATACCTCTCCTGTCTCGCCTTCTCTTGGTAGAGATTTTTAAGGTGAGACATCATGCTATATGCATCCATGTTTTCATGTTGCTTCAAGAGCTCATTAGACATGGCCGATAGCATGAAACACTGGACATCTGTGGCATCATCCATGCATTTCATGTAGAGAGATGATTCCTCATCACTAGCCTCTTTCCCAGGCGCAACTGGAATAGGCTCTTCCAGCACATATAATTTCCTTTCGTGGCGAAGGACGACGCGTAAACGCCTCTGCAACTCTTGGAAATTGGTGCCGGTGAGAAGGTTTTCTTTTTCGAGTATGGTGCGCAATGATATGTTTGAAGTCATTTTCTTGCCGTTTCTATAATTTAAGATGAGAAAAGGTTTAGTACTTTATAAAAATTGAGACAAATAAATAAATTAATACTTATTAGTCTCCCACTATTTTATCGAAATCCAATAGCCCTCACCATTGACTTCGGAATATTCTGTTGCGTGAATATTCTAGTGGCAAGGATCCATATTTCCCTTCGCATTACCCCAACTAGGGTTGGTCAAGCAACTTGAAGGGTTTTAGGTAGGCATTCCAAATGCCAACTGCATTAACTCGCAGCTCCTTGATCTGCTGAGTGGACTCCCCAATCCTGAAATCCCTTTTTTTTTGGATTTCCTCAACCTTTGCCTCTTGGTCACACCAAGTCCTGCTGTGACAGTCAACCCTTGATGCGAACCAAGTCAAGTCAACCCAAAACCTTGAATTAGAATTCCCCGATAATTGAAAGCACCCCAACTAGGGTTGGTCAAACACTTTGAACTATGGTTCGATTCTAACCAAGATTATGGAAGGCTATGCCGACTTAATATTTATTTTGAGAGATTTTATCCTTATACGTAAATTGCCATTTTATTATCTTTGATTACATGCTTGTTAATATTAAGTGAGATATACTTAAGTGATTAACCATGTCTAAGATAATATTTACGTATAAGCCAGTTTTATTTTAGTTCCATCTTGCATGCTCATTTAATTCATTAATTGCGTGATCGTGACAACACACCCACAATAAATAAAACATGCAACTGACAAAAATAAAATAAATGGTATGATCATGAGCTTTTCTATTGGTTAGTTTATCTAACGGTTGATAAACTAACCCAAGACCTAGGGGAGAAACACCTTGAACCTTTCGGGTTCGTGTTTACAGCTTTCCACCTGTCCACCTTTGTATCTCCTTGGATTGGTTTCACCTTGGCTCCTGACTTGAGCCGCCTCCACTAGCTTCGGAGCTCCATCCATTACATATGCATTTATCTCACACGCAGGCGAGGGGTAAAAATGGGTTTTTACATAAAAGAATCCTTGGGCGCGCATGCCCTGCATATTAATGAGGAGATGGCTCGCAGACCAACAAATTTAATTTAAATAAATAAATTAAAAGAAACCATTCACATACAAAGGTATCGGTCTAGCTCATGATCATCCATACATGCAACGATATTTACGCATAAATAAAACTAGCATTCAATTCTTTAATCGTTCTTGTTTAAGATAAATCACGCTCGAATCAATTAATTATCTTTAATTAATCAATCATTTTATCTTAAATCCCTTTTCTGAATTTCCTTGAGATTCTCATCCATCATAATTTTAAACAAATAAATTCATTTAAAATTATCCTTGTACACAACTTGTACCTTGGAGGCAACCCGGTGAATTCCCATTTATTACGCAGATGTTAAATTAAACACATATATATAAAACACCTATCACGTGTTGTGCCTCAGCTTTACGTCTGCACCATGGTACACGTCTCAAGGGTTTGTATAATATAATAATAAATTTTAATAAATCTGCGTAATTTGGGTGAGTACACGGCGTGTAGTTTCGACTACACGACGTGTACTTTTTCTTCACCGTCCATCCGAAGTACACGCCCGGGGATAGGGCGTGTTAATGTACTTCGGAAATTTTCGGAGTACACGGCGTGTACAGTGGGACACACGCCGTGTAGTTCCCGCGTTACACGGTTTCCAACCGGGCAGACTATGTACGGAGTACACGACCCAACCCTAACCCGAAGGGACTACACGCCGTGTTCATTGGACCACACGGCGTGTATTCCGGAAACCGTGTGCCACCTGTTTCTGGTCAACACACAGTGTCTTAAATTCTTAGAAAGAATCCAATACACGACCTGATTTGGTGGATCAGTCAATGCATTGAACCTAGACTACACGGTGTGTACTTCCGAATACACGCCGTGTATTCTGGTGTTATACGGCCATAAACATTTGGCTCCTCCGGATGAGTTCCTCTATTTTATTTTAATCAAAATTAAAAGAAAAATCCGTTTCTGTGAGGTGAACGAGAAACGAGAGAGGAGGAACAGATCTCGAGATTCAGATTTCCAGAACGATTAAACATGAATTGAAATAACTAAATTATTAAATGCATAAATCACCAACAAAAAACTAAATAATTATAACCAACGATATGACCCCTCTGATACCACTTGTAGGTTCCGGGCGCAGCGGAAGCGCGTTGGTGGGTTTGCCCAACTTTAATTTTAACGTTAAACAACGTTCAATCCGAGATCTGTCACGATATAAAACGCCGAATCTTCGGAATAGAACGAAGAACGAAAAGAAAAGAAGAGTCCCAGAACCCTTGAGGAGGATCATCATATGTTGATTATAATTAATTTAATTAATGCATAAGAATTACCTTGTTGGAATTCTTTCTTCGTTGATGTGTCCGGTCACGATTCGGTGATCCGTCGTTGCGTCGTAGAATCCAAGTGTAGGATTTCTCTAGCGGTGATCCACACGTGTGTCACGTATCTCCGGACATCGTCGAAGAGATCTTCGGGTGCTAGCGCGGAAGAACCTTCGCTTGCGATGTCCGCCTTTGACCGCCTTGATCCGGTGGAGGATCTTGCTCTCGTAACTTGAGGGAGTTCTTGGTGGAAAGGGAATTCTCTCTTGGCTTGAGAGTATTTCCAAATCCGTTGTGCACAACAATGGCTCTCAAAAATGTTGGGGTTGCGAGGATATTTATAATCAGGTTTGAGGTTAATAGAGTTATGACAATAAATAAACGCGTTACGCGTTTTATTTATTTCATTAACTCTTATTGAAAACCCCCATGTCGAATTATTAATTCCTTGACATGCGCCCACGCTGATTATAATAAATATCATTTAATAAAACAATATTAAATCCTCAAAATCCCAATTGGAAAAACTACACGGCGTGTAATAATTAATACACGGCGTGTACTTGTTTTCCATAAAACTACACAGCGTGTATATTTAATATACACGGCGTGTACTTTTATTTTCCATTTTTCTCCACCATATTTATTAGACCTTGAGTAATGACTATTTATTTCTTAAATAAATGTAACTGCATTACTTGCTAATAAATATATTATTTTATCCACAGTATATTCTCTCGAATAACTAGTGTCAAAATAAATGCGATCAGACATCCTTAAATAATTATTAAACCACAGTCGGGAATAATATTTATTTAACTTGTTAAATTAATATTTAACTGAGATACATGGACACACTTAGTGTGTGACCCTCTAGGCCTCTTTCTAAGTGGCATTATGCTGAGCCTGCCTAAAGTCCAAGGTTAGCGTCTAGCAACACGCCAAGGCACCCATAGAGAAAGAAGTTAACGCCGCAATGACGTGTCACCTCCTACGAACGCTTACCGTGTAATATAATCCTTTTGTCTCGATATCTCCAATCAAGCGGGTTGCATGCTAGTGCCATCAACCCATGTGCTTGATTATTCTTTCTTTGACTTCCCGAAATTGAACTTGCCCATACCTTACCATGACCATGGATTTATTTAGGCTATATCAATTCCATCAAAGGGCCTGAGATATCTACTTCCGTTATGGAACGGAAGGGACAAATCCTTTCTCGCATTATCTATTAATGTTGTATTACTCATGACGCACCCAACGTATCCTACCTCGCTGCGAACAGTGTGTCGTCACAGTTTTCGTCAATACATCTAAGTGCACGAGTTGTAATATCCAATAATAATAATCTTAAAGTCTAAGGATCAATACACACGTCCGTAGATAGGAACATCCAATGACACTATGAAATGTGGATTTCCTACTGTCGGGTCTCGTTCTCATAATATCCTCCTGGATATTACCAAGGGCGCACACCATGAGAAGGTGCCTCAAAGTTTTATGAGTCCTCACCCCTAATGACCTGTATTATTTGTGTCCCTCAAATAATATCATCCGGTCATAGAACATACATTCAAGAACAGTGTTATGACACTTCCGGGTTCTCATCATAGCAGGGATCCGCTACGACCCTTTAATGCAACAGCTGTCCTTAAGACATTATCACATGACATGTCACGCAGAAGAACAATCAAGATGTGATAAGACTTTTATTTAATGAATAAAGTACAAAGTAGTTGGTTCTAGACCACCAACTCCAACACACGGATCCTACCTGAAGGGTAGGTACAGATAGCCTCCACAACGCTCTCGCCCATCAACCTCCTCCGAGTGTCGCCTCGTCGTGAAGTCCACCACCAGATACTGTCTCGTCGTGAGGTCCACCTCCGGGTACCGTCTAGTCCCCGAACACTCGACCTTTGTCTGCGCTGCCCGTCGTCTGCAACCAACACAACGAGGTGCGGGCATAGCCCGTGCAGGGGTGAGTATAACGATACTCAGTAGGGACCCTGAGACCCTCAAGGTCTCACTAAATCCAACAAGGATAACCACAAAGAAGATCTCAACAGATAACCTCTACTTAGGTATACGCCCATACATATACCCAAGTTATCAAGTAACCCATCTCAATCATGAGGAAACACAAAGATTATGAACATTACTGGAAAAATACCCTATACCAACGGTTTGGAACCGTTGGTATAGGCCCTCAAACTGTTGGTATAGGCTATACCAACGGTTTGGAGGACCGTTGGCAAGTAAGCCGTGACAATAGGTCTATACCAACGGTTCCCAAAACCTTCGGTATAGACCTATACCAACGGTTTTGAAAACCGTTGGTATAAGTAATATGAAAACCTATACCAACGGTTCTCAAAACCGTTGGTATATGTATTTCAAAAAAAAAAAAAACATTCGGTGGGATTTGATCCCAGGACCTCTAGTTTATAATTGAATGACTTAACCACTAACCTAACATGACTTTTGTGAACATAATTTCATAAATATATATATATATATGTATTGTTATAATAATTTTAAATTTTGATTTATATAATGTTCTCGGTAAGAATATTCGATTAAAAATCGAAGGACCTATACCAACGGTTTTGAGAACCGTTGGTATAGGGGGGACCTATACCAACGGTTTGGCCAAACCGTTGGTATATGGTCTATATAATGGACCTATACCAACGGTTTGGCCAAAACCGTTGGTATAGGTCCTATAGGTCCCCCCCTATACCAACGGTTTGTCCAAAACCGTTGGTATAGGTCCATATAAGTGACCTATACCAACGGTTTTGGCCAAACCGTTGGTATAGGTCCAAATTAATGAACTATACCAACAGTTTGACCAAAACCGTTGGTAAAAGTCATATTTCCAGTAGTGGAAATCAATGGATAACCACTACCCAGGTATATGCCCATACATATACCTAAGTTATCAAGTGACCCATCTCAATCATGAGGTAAACACAAAGGTCATAGACTCAGCTCAACCAGGATTTTATTCATGATGTCGAAACCACGGCTGCTGGGGAACTCCTCTGTCGAGTACAGTGGGTCTGCCGCTACAACCAAGCACGCCCCACTAACCTTGGACTGCTGTAGTACTCCACCTGTCGAGTACTGTGGGCCTGCTGCTACAACCAAGCGCTTCCCACCATGGGTCTGCCGCTACAACCAAGCGCTCCCCCTCATAGGCTCCAGAGGTACTCCTGTTGAGTACCGCGGGTCTGCCGCTACAACCAAGCGCTCCCCCTCATAACCTCCAGAGGTACTCCTTCTGTTGAGTACCACGGGTCTGCCGCTACAACCAAGCGCTCCTCCACCGTGGGTCTGCCGCTACAACCAAGCGCTCCCCATTGGGCTATCTGAAACACACTGAGACGATAGATCAACAGTCGTCAAGTCTCATCCAGCTATTAGGTCTCTGCACTCTGCTAGCTCGTCACCGGGAGGGTCCGCTCAACGAGCTACCGGTCGATACTCCAAGTATCACAAAGTTCCACGAAGAAGTATCTCAAAGGACCGCCTCGTCATAGGGGTCTCAACGCAACAGACGGCGCGTCAGTCGGACGCCCGGTCTGTGAGTTACTAGCCTTTTCGTCCTAGGAACCCGATTGGTTTCGTGAGCGAACCAACCCGGCCGTATCTCGACTGTACCCCAAACTCTCATAGGGTATGCTCACAGGGACCGTTTCTCAACGTGATCACCAACACCGCTGACGGTTCATCAAACGGACGTCCGGTCTGAAAGTTAGCAGCTTTTCCGTTCCAGGGGCCCGGTTGGATTTCGGGTACAATCCAACCCGACCACTATCCAACTGCAACCAAAACTCAGGCGAAGTATGCCAAAAGTTCCGTCTCATCAAGAGGAATCCAACAAAGTCGACGACACGTCAATCGGACGTCCGGAGCTCAAGATATAAGCGTTTCCGCTCCGAAGGCCCGGTTGGTTTCGTATCTGAACCAACCTGGCCGTACTTAAAGTTTTCCGAAACCTTGAGTGTAATATACCGAAACGACCGTCTCGATCCAAGGATCACATCACAGCTGGCGGTGCGTTGATCGGAGGTTTGTGGCCCAAGATATGGGCAAAAGACCGTAAGAGGTCCGCGAAGTGGGGGTTTCGGGCCCGGACCGACCCGACGCGAGACCCCCTGGGTCGGCCCGACCCGGGTCCGGCCCGCTTGGGCGCGGCCCGACGCGCTGGCGGTCCGCTGGCCAGCTCGGTTACACCGAGCTGGGCGGTCAACGGGGGGGGGGGGGGGGGCGCTGCCCCCCGGTCTCATTAAACGCGGCCCCCAGGTGGGGGCCGCTGCTGTCCGGTCAGCCGGGGGTTACGACCCCCGGCTTCTCCCCTGTCCGGCCGGCCCGCTCCGGCCGGCCGGCTGCTGCACCACGGGACCGGCGCGGGCCGGTCCCCCTGCTCCGACGCCGGCGACTGGAAACCGGCCGCCGTTCCCTGCTCCGTCGCGGCCCCGCTCCGGCCGCGGTGTTTTCGTGATTCTCTGGTGCGGTGCGACGGCGCCGCACACCCTTTCCGTATGATCCCGCGCGGTGCCGTTGCACCGTGCCGCTTTCCTTCGAACCGCAACAACACAACATACAAGGGAGGAGGGTCCGCCGTGTTTGTGCGGTCCGGCCCCCTCCCGTTAATCGATAGCAAGCGGTCCAAATGAAATGAGGAACGACGACAGAAGAATTCACGAATAACAACAACAATAAAATCCCCTACCTCGAGATGTGTTCATTGACGTCGGAAGGTGACGTCGTCGTTTGCGAATTCCCCACGGCGGTGTCTCCTCCCTTGATGGAGATCCAGGGAGCGTTATTCGTCGAAGGTCATGGAAGCCCCATCGTCGCCGGAGTGTACCCGAAGATGTGACGTTCCCCTCTTATCACGAAGAGAAGTATAGATGACGCGTTCTCGTTCTTCGTCGGAGGGTTGGAGAACGAAGCTTCTCTTATTTCTTCAGAGGTTCACCCACCATATTATTTGCCAAACAAATATTGCATTAGCCTTCTCCCATTTAAAGACAAGCCACCCTTTTCAAATTAAACCAAGAATCAACTCATTAATTACGTGAGTAGGCTAGCTTTAATGGAGGAGAGGAAGGTGGAGAGGCTACTTATTGGAAGAAGAGTTACACAAGTTAAAGAGGAGTTATCTTATTAAAAGAAGGGGAAATTAATGGGGGAGTTAGAAGAGGTTTAAGGAATGTGAAGGGGTGGAGTTCGTGTGGGCCCCACCTCACCTTTAATCCTCTCATGGGTAGTTAACTACAAGTGGGTCCCACCCCTAACTCCCTTACTTAGGTTATAACCACTTAAGAGAGGGATAAAGTGTTGTGACACAACACTTAATCCACTCAACAAGAAAAGAAAATATAATTGTAAACAATTATATTTTTTTATCCCTCACTTTTTTTTAAACAACTCCTCCTGAGAAAACGCTACTCCAGAAAGGGTCTTCTTAAGCAATTACCGGCGTTGCGGTTTCATCGGTGCCCTCAGATTTCAATTCCGAGCACCGGTTCAAAAGTTATAAAAACCCGCTTGTTCGTTCACTGAACGTACCCGAGCTAAACTTCAGAAAATGATTCCGGGCACACCGGGCCTCGGAATCAGGCGTCGTCAGAAACTGCGTTCATGTAAAATTCCAAAGAAATTAAGAAAAAAATTTTCTTGAAATTTCCGGGTCTTTACATTACTCTCACCTCAGAGCTTTACGTCCCCATAAAGCTATAACACAAACTAGGGAAACAAAAGTGGTACTGAGCACGCATCTGAGCCTCCTGCTCCCATGTGCCCACCAGGAGGTTCCCGTGCTGCCAACGAAAACGCTCAAGAGGAATCGACCGTCCTCGTAGGACCGCTCCTGTCGATCCCCAACCTCTATTGATACCCCGTAAAAGTCACCCCATCGCCAATGTCCAGCTCCCCATGGTTGATGATATGTGTCGGGTCAAGCACGTATCTCCCCAGTTGAGATACGTGGAAGTCGTCGTGCACCTGGTGCAACTGAGGTGGATGGGTCAAACGGTAAGCCACCTTGCCTACCCTACTGAGGACCTGAAAAAGGTCCGCTGAACCTCAGAGATTACTTGCCGCCTTGGCCTTATATCCGTAAACCTCGTCGAGGTGTGACTCGTATAAGGTCGTGATCGTCATCCTCGAACTCTAGAGGTCTCCCTTTCCTGATTAAAACTGAAACTCAAAACTCCTGTTGCCACGAGGGTAAGGTTGGCCGACTCAAGAGTGATCGGCTACACCCTCCTATGCATGAGTTTATCTTGTGCTGCCTGAGGTTTCTTTTTCGCCGACCAAGGAAAACCCGTCCCAACGTTGTAGGTAAACCACAACCTCTTTGCCTAATACAGTCAATCTGTGTATGAACTGTGGATCCAATCCATACCCAGACCAATGTCGTAAGGCCTCGACGCTGCCACCAAGAGATTCCAACCGAAACTCTCACCTCAAGGGTCAGACCACACTGTCAGCGTAAGTGTGATTATCGAGTCTCCTCCCAAGGTATCTCCAGACGTGAGGGTCAAGTCTACGGTTTTAACCGGAAACTCTAGGCCTGAGACAAGATTCGTGGAAGGAAGGAATGATTCGTATCAACGTCTATTACTACGACAGCTAGTAGTGGACACAGACTGTCCCTCGAATCATTCTTAGAGCCATTGAGTCACACTCCTTGACCGCATGCAGCTACTCTCTTCCCCTGCCCTCCAGCTCCCTGAGCCTGGAGGGAATAACAAGGTGGGTGGTTGTAACATGTTGAAATGTACACCACCTCATGCTGCTCTCCTAGCTCTGCCTCCACGTCTGCTGCTCTGCAGATTCACCTGTCCTTATCACTCCTTCTTGAAACATTTAACATGCCCAAGTCCCTGAGACTGGCGCCAGTTTCCTGTTTCCTACTGCATTGTGCAGTCTTCATCCGCTCCTGAATGATCTGCACCTTCCCCGTTGTAACTCGTACCATCTCTGGTCGGTAGGAAGTTTGCCGATGTGGCAAGTCGGTCAACGACCATCCTTGTTTGCCTACGATCTTTAAAAGCTGCTAAGATTTCTCCTTTGCCGACAAGAGAAATTCGGTCTCATCTCATGGATGAACCACGTCCATTGCCTAATACAGTCAATCCTGACATGAATGATGCATTCATGCCATGGATGACGTCGTAAGGCCTCGACGTTAGTACCAAGAGATCCAACTGTCACTTTCGCCTCTAAGGGTCGAGTCACGCTGTCGGCATCAGCGTGAGGTCTCTGGGTCTCCTCCAGTAGGAATCTCAAAAGTGAGGGTCAAGTCAACAGTTTTAACCGGGACCTCTCAGTATCAACCAAACAAAAAAGGACAGGAAGTAAACATCACGAAGATAAGTATCTTTTATTATTACAGCTCATAGTACAAAGACACAAATGAAACAACAACATGGAACTAGAAGTACTAAGAACAAAAAGGCATCCACTAGTTCCGCTCCTGTCCACCTGCTTCCGGAGCTCCGCTGCCTGAAGCTGTGCTATAGAAAACTCTTAGCCACCTCCTCAAGCCAGTCCTCAGCCGCTTGTGAGTCAGGTTCACCTCAGAACTTGAGGGTATCTGATGTTGGAACACGTGTAAGGCAGTAAGCCTACATGTGTCACCTACCGGTACCGCCGGTTGTAACTGCTGACCAACATGTAGTGATGTATAGCTGACACACTACCCGAAGGCACTACCTCAGGCATCAGTCCACGTACCGAAGCCTCATCGCTATGTGGATCATCCTCATGGTCACTCACTAGAAAACACTAGTAGCCAAGTCCACCATCCACTCTACTAATGTCTCAGCTAGGCGGAAAACTCTAGCAATCGCCTCCAGCCAGTGCTCTGCTGTCTGGGAATCTGCCTCGCCTCGTAACCTCAGAGGCCTCTACTGCTCGAACTCGTGCATCGCGCTCTGCCAGCGTGCACCGTCCACTAGTACGACTGGTGGCATCAGCTGCCCAACAGGTGGTGGTGGTGCTGGTACACCGCCCGAGGGTGCCAACATAGTAAAAAGGGCCCCGCACCGGAGCCTCGCCGCTCGGTGGGCCGTCATCGAGTACTCTCTCAGAACTCCAACTGACTGTCTGCGTGGAGACATCCTGAACAGATGCGACACAGTCAACGATTTATACCTGGTGAACTGACCTGGTTTGAGCTGACTTTAAAACTCTTGGAAACACACACGCAATTTGTGTTTTTCATTCACAAAGTTGGAAATCAGTAGTCAGGGTCCTGGTGTACGGATACGTCGGCCGCCGCACCAACACTGTACTCCCTGAACTGAAAACCACACTCGGTACCCTTAACACTATTGCTTCACAGAAAGAAAATATCAGAGTCCTAAGTTCTGCGGTAAAACTGACTCCTCTGATACCAATTTGTCACGACCCGTCCTCGGGGCCCGTGCCGTGACTACCCCAAGCCCGCCTTCCATAGGCCAGAGGTTGGCGACTAGCACCAAAGGCGTAAATCCCGATAATTGGGAAGACATTTCCTTTATAAAAGTAAACAAAACATTACAGAGTACAAGCAGAAGTAATACACTAAGTACGAAAGAAAGTGCTGAAAAGTAAGTGGGCCAGAATACAAACCCAACTGAAAGTACAACTACAACTGAACAAAAGTACAACAGAAAAGACAAACAGCTGGAAGAATGAAAGAAGCTCCTGGGTCGTCCTCCTCGAATCCTACCTGAAGGGTAGGTACAGATAGCGCAACTCCTGGATCGTCCACCACAGATCCTACATTAAGGGTAAGTACAGATAGCCTCCAAAACGCTCTCGCCCGTCAACCTCCTCCGAGTGTCGCCTCGTCGTGAAGTCCACCACCGGATACTGTCTCGTCGTGAGGTCCACATCCGGGTACCGTCCAGTCCTTGAACACTCGGCCTCTGTCTGCGCTGCCCGTCATCTGCAACCAACACAACGAGGTGCGGGCATAGCCCGTGCAGAGGTGAGTATAACGATACTCAGTAGGGACCTCGAGACCCTCAAGGTCTCACTAAATCCAACAAGGATAACCACAAAGAAGATCTGAACAGATAACCTCTACTTAGGTATATGCCCATACATATACCCAAGTTATCAAGTAACCCATCTCAATCATGAGGAAACACAAAGATTATGAAATCAACGGATAACCACTACCCATGTATATGCCCATACATATACCTAAGTTATCAAGTGACCCATCTCAATCATGAGGTAAACACAAAGGTCATAGACTCAGCTCAACCAGGATTTTATTCATGATGTCGAAACCACGACTGCTGGAGAACTCCTCCTCTGTCGAGTACAGTGGGCCTGCCGCTACAACCAAGCGCACCCCACTAACTTTGGTCTGCTGTAGTACTCCACCTGTCGAGTACTGTGGGCCTGCTGTTACAACCAAGCGCTTCCCACCATGGGTCTGCCGCTACAACCAAGTGCTCCCCCTCATAGGCTCCAGAGGTACTCCTTCTGTTGAGTACCACGGGTCTGCCGCTACAACCAAGCGCTCCTCCGCCGTGGGTCTGCTGCTACAACCAAGCGCTCCCCACTGGGCTATCTGAAACACACCGAGACGATAGACCAACAGTTGTCAAGTCTCATCCAGCTACTAGGTCTATGCACTCTGCTAGCTCGTCACCGGGAGGGTCCACTCCACGAGCTACTAGTTGATACTCCAAGTATCACAAAGTTCCACGAAAAAGTATCTCAAAGGACCGCCTCGTCATAGGGGTCTCAACACAACAGACGACGCGTCAGTCAGATGCCCGGTCTGTGAGTTACTAGCCTTTTCGTCCCAGGGGCCCGGTTGGTTTCGTGAGCGAACCAACCCGGCCGTATCTCGACTGTACCCCGAACTCTCATAGGGTATGCTCATAGGGACCGTTTCTCAACGTGATCACCAACGCCGATGACGGTTTGTCAAACGGACGTCCGATCTGAAAGTCATCTGCTTTTCCGTTCCAGGGGCTCGGTTGGATTTCGGGTACAATCCAACCCGACCACTATCCAACTGCAACCAAAACTCAGGCGAAGTATGCCAAAAGTTCCGTCTCATCAAGAGGAATCCAACAAAGTCGACGACACGTCAATCGGACGTCCGGAGCTCAAGATATAAGCGTTTCCGCTCCGAGGGCCCGATTGGTGTCGTATCCGAACCAACTCGGCCGTACTCAAAGTTCTCCGAAACCTTGAGTGTAATATACCGAAACGACCGTCTCGATCCAAGGATCGTATCGCAGCTGACGGTGCGTTGATCGGAGGTTCGTGGCCCAAGATATGAGTAAAAGACCGTAAGAGGTCTGCGAAGTGGGGGTTTCGGGCCCGGACCGACCCGGCCCGAGACCCCCTGGGTCGGCCCGAACTGGGCGACCCGACCCGGGTCCGGCCCGCTTGGGTGCGGCCCGGCTCGGCGCGCCGGCGCGCTGGCGGTCCGCTGGCCAGCTCGGTTACACCGAGCTGAGCGGTCAGGGGGGGGGGGGGGGCTGCCCCCCTGTCTCATTAAACGCGGCCCCCACGTGGGGGCCGCTGCTGTCCGGTCATCCGGGGGTTACGACCCCCGGCTTCTCCCCTGTCCGGCCGCTCGCTGGCTGCTGCACCACGGGACCGGCATGGGCCGGCCCCCCTGCTTCGACGCCGGCGGCCGGAAACCGGCCGCCGTTCCCTACTCCGCCGCGGCCTATGGCCGCGACCTTTATCCGTTCGGCCCGGCGCGACGACGCCACGCCCCTCCACCGCGGCCCCACTCCGGCCGCGGGCCTGCTCCGGCCGCGGGCCTGCTCCGGCCGCGGGCCTGCTCCGGCCGCAGGCCTGCTCCGGCCGCGGTGTTTTCGTGATTCTCTGGCGCGGCGCGACGGCGCCGCGCCTTTGTTCGACTTCAACGGCGCGACACACCCTTTCCGTATGATTGTCACGACCCGCCCTCGGGGTCCGTGCCGTGACTACCCCAAGCCCGCCTTCCATAGGCCAGGGGCTGGCGACTTGCACCAAGGCGTAAATCCCAGAAAAAGGGAAGGCATTGCCTTTGTAAAGTAAACAAACACCACAGAGTAAGCAAGCGGAAGTGAAACACTAAGTACAAAAAGAAGAGCTGAAAAGTAAAAAGGGGCCGGAAATACAAGCCCAACTGTAAAGTACAACTCGAAAGGGAAAACAGCGACTGAAAAGTAAAGCTGCTACGCTGAGATGTCCACTGGAAATCCCACCTGAAGGGTGGGTACAGATAGCTCCTCTGCTCCTCGGGTCCCGCCATCCGCTCCGAGTATGTTCCGCCAGTGGTCCACCTCCGGGTACCGCCTCGTCGTATAGTCCACCTCCAGGTACCGTCCAGTCCTCGAACCTTCGGCTTCTGTCAGCACTGTTCGTCGTCTGCAACCAACACAACGAGGTGCGGGCATAGCCCGTGCAGGGGTGAGTATAACGATACTCAGTAGGGACCCCGAGACCCTCAAGGTCTCACTAAAACCAACAAGGATAAACACAAGAAGATCTCAACAGATAAACTCTACTTAGGTATATGCCCATACATATACCTAAGTTATCAAGTAACCCATCTCAATCATGAGGAAACACAAGAATTGTGAAAACGACGGATAACCGCTACCCGGGTATATGCCCATACATATACCAAAGTTAGCAAGTGACCCATCTCAATCATAAAGTAACACAGGGTCAAAAGTCTCAGCTCAAACCAGGATTTTCATTATCGAAACCGTAACTGCTGAAGAGCTCCGTCTCTGGAGTGTGCAGTGGTCCTGTCACGACTCCGTGGTACTGCTCACTAACCTAAGACTGCTGAAGTACTCCTCCTGTCGAGTACTGCAGGCCAGCCACCCAAACACAGTAGTGCTTCCCGCCGAGGTATGTCACCCAAACTCCGTAGTGCACACCCCCTAGTAGCCTGCTGAGGTACTCTCCGGACGAGCACCGCGGGTCTGCACTGTCACACAGGTAGTGCTCCGTCCGCCATGGGTCTGCACCTCAGAAAGTAGTGCTCCGTCCACTGGGCTAGTCGACTCACTCCAAGTCGAGTCGGTCAAGCAGTCGTCAGGTCTCAGCCAGCTACACGGTCTCCGTACATCGCATGCTCGTTACTGGGAGGGTCCGCTCCACGAGCTACAGGTCGATACTCCAAGTATCTCAAAGTCCCACGAAGAAGTGTCTCAAAGGTCCGTCTCGTCACAGGGGTCTCAACGCAACAGACGGCGCGTCGATCGGACGCCCGGTCTGTGAGTTATTAGCCTTTTCGTCCCAGGGGCCCGGTTGGTTTCGAGTGCGAACCAATCCCGGCCGTATCTCAACTGTACCCCGAACTCCCATAGGGTATACTCATAGGGACCGTTACTAAACGTAAACACCAACGCCGCTGACGGTTCGTCAAACGGACGTCCTGTCTGAAAGATATCAGCTTTCCCGTTCCAGGGGCCCGGTTGGATTTCGGGTACAATCCAACCCGGCCATACTCCGACTGCATCCAAAACTCGGGCGGAATATGTCAAAAGTTCCGTCTCATCAAGAGGAAGTCAACGAAACAGACGGCGCGTCAATCGGACGCCCGGTCTGTGAGTTATTGGCTTTTTCGTCTCCGGGGCCCGGTTGGTTTTTAAGGCAAAACCAACCCGACCGTACTCCACCTGCGTCCAAACCTCGGGCGGAGTATGCCAAAAGATCCGTCTCACTAAGAGGAACGCAACGCGACTGACGGCGCGTCAATCGGACGTTCGTGGCTCAAGATATGAGCGTTTCCGCTCCGAAGGCCCGGTTGGTTTCGTGAACGAACCAACCCGGCCGAACTCAAAGTAACCCGAAACCTTGAGTGCGATATACCGAAACGACCGTCTCGATCCAAGGATCGCGTTGCCGCTGACGGTTCGTCGATCGGAGGTCCGAGGCTCAAGTTATGAGCCAAAAACCAAATCTGGTTCGAAACGGGGGGGTCCGGGTCCGGGCCGACCCGGCCCGACCCCCCCCCCCCCCCCCTGGGGCGGCGCGGCGGCCGGCGGCGGCGGGCGGCGGCGGCGGGCGGCGCGGCGGCGGTGGCGGCGGCGGCGGGCCGCGGTGGCGGCGGGCCGCGGCGGCGGCGGGCGGCGGCGGCGGCGGCGGCTTGGCGGCTGTCGCCGCACGAGGTGGTCACGCGGGGGGCAATCAAGCCCCCGCTGATTTGTTAGGCGGCGCGGCCTTGTGCCGCGCCATATGCAGGAAACGGCCCCCGCAAGTGGGGGCCGGCTGGAACGAACCGGGGGGCTGTTGCCCCCCCCTCCTTTAATGAACCGCCCCCCTCATTAAGAGGGGGGTTTGCTGGACGGTTCGGGGGATTTATTCCCCCGGTTTTCAGTCATCCGGCCGGCCAGCTGGCCGGCCGGTTTTTACTAACGGGACCGGAAATTCCGGTCCCGCCTTTGACTTCTGACGCCGGCGGCCCGGCCGCCGGCCTTCTCTTCCGCCGCGGCCCGGAACCGGCCGCGGTCTTCTCGCAGTCTCCTCGTCCCGCCGCGGCCCAGAACCGGCCGCGGTCTTCTCGTCCCGCCGCGGCCCGGAACCGGCCGCGGCGTTCGTCGTCCGGCGCGGTGCGACGGCACCGCGCCCCTCCGCCGCACTTTAAGTTCTTTCAACGCGGCGCGACGGCGTCGCGTTCTTGATGTTTCTTCCATGGAGTGCGCGCGACGGCGTTGCGTAAAATAAACGCACGATCAACCGCGTGGTGCGACGGCACCACGCCACTTGCTTCCACCCGCAAGAACAAACAAGATCGTTGGAGGGGGTTCGGCCGTGTTCGTGCGGTCCGGCCCCCTCACGTTAAAATAATAACGCAACTTTAAATAATCAACATCCTCACGTTAGTCATACGAACCACGAGCAAGAATGAGATAATTAAATATTAAACAACATCCCCTACCTTGGTATAAGGTTCGAAGATCGTTCTACGTTCCGCGGAAGACGACGTCGCGGAGGTCGGGCGACGCGGTCGTCGTTCGTCAAATTCAACGACGAAGAGGCGCGTCCGAAGAGGTACGTCGTTGGCGAATCCTTGTACGCCGACGAAGGTTGTCCGAGGAAGGTGCGGTGTTCTCTCTCGTTGACACCGAAGACGAAGAAGAGCGGAGCGGCGTTCTTCGTCGGATCTTGAGCGTTCTACGTCAAGTCTTGAGGAAAGTCAAACAAAAAGGAAACAACGAACTCAAGAACCCTTACCTCGATAGTCGCACGTTGACGGAGTCGTGGAATATCGGTGTCGATTCCTTTGACGTCGGAGGAAGAGTCGTTGTCGATGGCGTTCGTCGCGGAAAACCGTCGCGGAAGAGATGACGCAGAAGAAGTACGTCGCGTCGCGGATACGGCGTCGCGGACGGATCGTGTTCTTCGGCGGAGAAGTTCTTCGTTGAAGAACGACGTTCTTCGCGTTCTTCGTTGAGTTTGAAGAAGAAGAAGAGGAGCTCTCCACCTCTCCAGAAGACAAACGATCAACCCAAAATAAAATAAGCTACACCTTATTTTATTTTCACTTTGCCAACCTTTCAAAAATTCAAAAGTTGAATTCAATTCATTAATTAAATCTAGAGTTGACAAAATTAAATGAAGAGATAGGTTGGCAAGAAATAAAGTAGGGAAGAGTTACGTAATTAAGAGGGGGTTTAGAGGGGTTAGGGAATTTGAAAAGAATTAGGGGTTCGTGTGGGCCCCACCACACTTAATCCTCCCAAGGGAGGTTAAGTGGGTGTGGGTCCCACTTCCAACCTCCTTTGGTAGGTTTTTAACAAACTAAAAAAAATAAAATTTGTCTTACACAAATTTTATTTAGCTCAACTGAAAACCCAAAACTTAACTTTCAACCCGCAACAAACGCAACTCCCGAAAAGGTCTCTTTAAGCGAATATCGGCGTTGCGAGTTCATCGGTGCCCTCGGATTTCAATTCCGAGCACCGGATCAAAAGTTAGAAATTCCCGCTCGTTCGTTCACTGAACGTACCCGAGCCAAACTTCGGAAATTAATTCCGGGCACTCCGGGCCTCGGAATCAGGTGCCGTCTGAAACCGCGCTCTTGTAAAATTCTAAAGAAAATTAAGAAAAAATTTCCCTTGAATTTTACGGGTCTTTACATTACTCCCACCTCAGGGCTTTACGTCCCCGTAAAGCTACATCAAAAACTAGGGAAACAAAAGAGGATACTGAGCACGCATCTGAGCCTCCCGCTCCCATGTGCTCTCCTGGAGATTCCCGTGCCGCCAACTGTTGCGCACAAGAGGAATCGATCGTCCATGTAGGACCCGCTCCTGTCGATCCTCTATCTCCACCGGGACCTCCGTAAAAGTCGCCCCATCGTCAACGTCAAGCTCCCCATGGTCAATGATGTGCGTCGGGTCGTGCACGTATCTCCTCAGCTGGGATACGTGGAAGACGTCGTGCACCCGGTGCAACTGAGGTGGTAGAGCCAGGCGATAAGCCACTTCACCAACCCTGCTGAGGACCTGGAAGGGTCCGATGAAGCGCAGAGATAACTTGTCGCCTCGGCCAAATCTCCGAATACCACGTCGAGGTGAGACCCACAAGAAGACGTGGTCACCATTCTCGAACTCTAGTGGCCTCCGCCTCCTGTCAGCGTATGACTTCTGCCGGCTCTGTGTTGTCCTCATCCGCTCCTGGATGACATGGACCTCTTCTGACGTGGCCCGGACCATCTCTGGTCCCATAAGAGCTGCAAGATTTCTTCTTTGCCGATAAGAGAAACCTGGTCTCATCCCCTGGATGAACCACATTCTTTGCCTAAAACAGTCAATCCTAACATGGATGATACTAATCCATACCAAGGATGACGTCGTAAGGCCTCGACGCTACTACTAAGAGATCCAACCGTTACTCTCGCCTCCAAGGGTTGAGTCACACTGTCGGCATCAGTGTGTGGTAAATGGGTCTCCTCCAGTAGATGTCTCACAAGTGAGGGTCAAGTCAACAGTCAACTGGAACCTCTTAGTAACATCACAAAAGAGGACAGGAAAGAAAACATCACAAAGGTATGCGTCTTTTATTATTGCAGCTCATATTACAAGACGCTACACAAAAGCAACATCAACATGGAACTAGTAGTACAAAAGACGTATCCACTAGTTCCTCCCCTGTCCACCTGCTCCCAGAGCTCCAGCATTTGTCGCTGCCTCAACCTCGGTGGCTCCCTCCAAGCCTGCGGATCGAGGAGTCGGACAGTCACGTGCCAGGTGACCCTTTCCGCGGCATGAGTAACACAACCTGCTCCTTGCACGGCTAGCTCTGTTCCCACTCCGGGTGCCCTGCACCACTGGTCCTAAAACCCGAGATCGCCCAACTGCTGGTCTGGTCCTCCTGGACCTCTGCATCATCTGTCTACTGCCCACAGATGACTCGGCTTCTGATCGAAAAACACGCGGTAAAGGCAGAATCTCCTGTACACGCTCGGGGTGTAGAGATACTGGCACAAACTCCACCCTGAAGAAGGTCTCGAAGTCTTCCCATGCGAAGTTCATCTCATCGCAAAACTGAAACAAGTGGCTCCACCACCTACCTGCTGCTGCGTGTAGTAGGCTCGCAGCGAGGATCACCATGAGGTCTGCTGGTGTCCTCACTAGCCTAAACACTCGTACCACTGCCTCCAGCCAGTCCTCTGCAGCCTGGGGATCCGTCTCCCCGCGAAACCTGGGCGGTCGCTGGCGCTGAAACTCATGCAGTGCGCTGAGGCGACGTGCATCGTCAGCGGCTGCTGCTGGAAGCATCGGGGACTCGGCGGGTAGAGCTACCGCCGGTGCCACTGCTGACAAAGGGCCCTGCACCGAGGCCTCGTCGCTCAGTGGGCTGTCGTCACGTTCGATTCTCGGAACCCTAGCTGGCTGCCGTCGTGGGGCCATCCTGAAAGAAACAACGTAACACGATCAAACGATTATACCTGGTGAGCTGACCTGGTTTGAGCTGTTTTAAGGGGAAAAAAAACTTTTGTAAACACACACGCAATCAGTGTTTTCGTGCACAAAGTCGGAAATCAGTTGTCAGGGTCCTGGTATATGGATACGTCGGCCGCCCGCACCAACACTGGACTCCCTGAACTGAAAACCACACTCGGTACCCTTAACACTATTGCTTCACAGAAAGAAAGATCAGAGTTATAAGTTCTGCGGTAGAACCGAACTCCTCTGATACCAATTTGTCACGACCCGCCCTCGGGGTCCGTGCCGTGACTACCCCAAGCCCGCCTTCCATAGGCCAGGGGCTGGCGACTAGCACCAAGGCGTAAATCCCAGAAAAAGGGAAGACATTGCCTTTGTAAAGTAAACAAACACCACAGAGTAAGCAAGCGGAAGTGAAACACTAAGTACAAAAAGAAGAGCTGAAAAGTAAAAAGGGGCCGGAAATACAAGCCCAACTGTAAAGTACAACTCGAAAGGGAAAACATCGACTGAAAAGTAAAGCTGCTACGCTGAGATGTCCACTGGAAATCCCACCTGAAGGGTGGGTACAGATAGCTCCTCTGCTCCTCGGGTCCCGCCATCCGCTTCGAGTATGTTCCGCCAGTGGTCCACCTCCGGGTACCGCCTCGTCGTATAGTCCACCTCCAGGTACCGTCCAGTCCTCGAACCTTCGGCTTCTGTCAGCACTGTTCGTCGTCTGCAACCAACACAACGAGGTGCGGGCATAGCCCGTGCAGGGGTGAGTATAACGATACTCAGTAGGGACCCCGAGACCCTCAAGGTCTCACTAAAACCAACAAGGATAAACACAAGAAGATCTCAACAGATAAACTCTACTTAGGTATATGCCCATACATATACCTAAGTTATCAAGTAACCCATCTCAATCATGAGGAAACACAAGAATTGTGAAAACGACGGATAACCGCTACCCGGGTATATGCCCATACATATACCAAAGTTAGCAAGTGACCCATCTCAATCATAAAGTAACACAGGGTCAAAAGTCTCAGCTCAAACCAGGATTTTCATTATCGAAACCGTAACTGCTGAAGAGCTCCGTCTCTGGAGTGTGCAGTGGTCCTGTCACGACTCCGAGGTACTGCTCACTAACCTAAGACTGCTGAAGTACTCCTCCTGTCGAGTACTGCGGGCCAGCCACCCAAACACAGTAGTGCTTCCCGCCGAGGTATGTCACCCAAACTCCGTAGTGCACACCCCCTAGTAGCCTGCTGAGGTACTCTCCGGACGAGCACCGCGGGTCTGCACTGTCACACAGGTAGTGCTCCGTCCGCCATGGGTCTGCACCTCAGAAAGTAGTGCTCCGTCCACTGGGCTAGTCGACTCACTCCAAGTCGAGTCGGTCAAGCAGTCGTCAGGTCTCAGCCAGCTACACGGTCTCCGTACATCGCATGCTCGTTACTGGGAGGGTCCGCTCCACGAGCTACAGGTCGATACTCCAAGTATCTCAAAGTCCCACGAAGAAGTGTCTCAAAGGTCCGTCTCGTCACAGGGGTCTCAACGCAACAGACGGCGCGTCGATCGGACGCCCGGTCTGTGAGTTATTAGCCTTTTCGTCCCAGGGGCCCGGTTGGTTTCGAGTGCGAACCAATCCCGGCCGTATCTCAACTGTACCCCGAACTCCCATAGGGTATACTCATAGGGACCGTTACTAAACGTAAACACCAACGCCGCTGACGGTTCGTCAAACGGACGTCCTGTCTGAAAGATATCAGCTTTCCCGTTCCAGGGGCCCAGTTGGATTTCGGGTACAATCCAACCCGGCCATACTCCGACTGCATCCAAAACTCGGGCGGAATATGTCAAAAGTTCCGTCTCATCAAGAGGAAGTCAACGAAACAGACGGCGCGTCAATCGGACGCCCGGTCTGTGAGTTATTGGCTTTTTCGTCTCCGGGGCCCGGTTGGTTTTTAAGGCAAAACCAACCCGACCGTACTCCACCTGCGTCCAAACCTCGGGCGGAGTATGCCAAAAGATCCGTCTCACTAAGAGGAACGCAACGCGACTGACGGCGCGTCAATCGGACGTTCGTGGCTCAAGATATGAGCGTTTCCGCTCCGAAGGCCCGGTTGGTTTCGTGAACGAACCAACCCGGCCGAACTCAAAGTAACCCGAAACCTTGAGTGCGATATACCGAAACGACCGTCTCGATCCAAGGATCGCATTGCCGCTGACGGTTCGTCGATCGGAGGTCCGAGGCTCAAGTTATGAGCCAAAAACCAAATCTGGTTCGAAACGGGGGGGTCCGGGTCCGGGCCGACCCGGCCCGACCCCCCCCCCCCTGGGGCGGCGGCGGCGGGCCGCGGTGGCGGCGGCGGCGGGCCGCGGCGGGCGGCGGCGGCGGCGGCGGCGGGCCGCGGCGGCTTGGCGGCTGTCGCCGCACGAGGTGGTCACGCGGGGGGCAATCAAGCCCCCGCTGATTTGTTAGGCGGCGCGGCCTTGTGCCGCGCCATATGCAGGAAACGACCCCCGCAAGTGGGGGCCGGCTGGAACGAACCGGGGGGCTGTTGCCCCCCCTCCTTTAATGAACCGCCCCCCTCATTAAGAGGGGGGTTTGCTGGACGGTCCGGGGGATTTATTCCCCCGGTTTTCAGTCATCCGGCCGGCCAGCTGGCCGGCCGGTTTTTACTAACGGGACCGGAAATTCCGGTCCCGCCTTTGACTTCCGACGCCGGCGGCCCGGCCGCCGGCCTTCTCTTCCGCCGCGGCCCGGAACCGGCCGCGGTCTTCTCGCAGTCTCCTCGTCCCGCCGCGGCCCAGAACCGGCCGCGGTCTTCTCGTCCCGCCGCGGCCCGGAACCGGCCGCGGCGTTCGTCGTCCGGCGCGGTGCGACGACACCGCGCCCCTCCGCCGCACTTTAAGTTCTTTCAACGCGGCGCGACGGCGTCGCGTTCTTGATGTTTCTTCCATGGAGTGCGCGCGACGGCGTTGCGTAAAATAAACGCACGATCAACCGCGTGGTGCGACGGCACCACGCCACTTGCTTCCACCCGCAAGAACAAACAAGATCGTTGGAGGGGGTTCGGCCGTGTTCGTGCGGTCCGGCCCCCTCACGTTAAAATAATAACGCAACTTTAAATAATCAACATCCTCACGTTAGTCATACGAACCACGAGCAAGAATGAGATAATTAAATATTAAACAACATCCCCTACCTTGGTATAAGGTTCGAAGATCGTTCTACGTTCCGCGGAAGACGACGTCGCGGAGGTCGGGCGACGCGGTCGTCGTTCGTCAAATTCAACGACGAAGAGGCGCGTCCGAAGAGGTACGTCGTTGGCGAATCCTTGTACGCCGACGAAGGTTGTCCGAGGAAGGTGCGGTGTTCTCTCTCGTTGACACCGAAGACGAAGAAGAGCGGAGCGGCGTTCTTCGTCGGATCTTGAGCGTTCTACGTCAAGTCTTGAGGAAAGTCAAACAAAAAGGAAACAACGAACTCAAGAACCCTTACCTCGATAGTCGCACGTTGACGGAGTCGTGGAATATCGGTGTCGATTCCTTTGACGTCGGAGGAAGAGTCGTTGTCGATGGCGTTCGTCGCGGAAAACCGTCGCGGAAGAGATGACGCAGAAGAAGTACGTCGCGTCGCGGATACGGCGTCGCGGACGGATCGTGTTCTTCGGCGGAGAAGTTCTTCGTTGAAGAACGACGTTCTTCGCGTTCTTCGTTGAGTTTGAAGAAGAAGAAGAGGAGCTCTCCACCTCTCCAGAAGACAAACGATCAACCCAAAATAAAATAAGCTACACCTTATTTTATTTTCACTTTGCCAACCTTTCAAAAATTCAAAAGTTGAATTCAATTCATTAATTAAATCTAGAGTTGACAAAATTAAATGAAGAGATAGGTTGGCAAGAAATAAAGTAGGGAAGAGTTACGTAATTAAGAGGGGGTTTAGAGGGGTTAGGGAATTTGAAAAGAATTAGGGGTTCGTGTGGGCCCCACCACACTTAATCCTCCCAAGGGAGGTTAAGTGGGTGTGGGTCCCACTTCCAACCTCCTTTGGTAGGTTTTTAACAAACTAAAAAAAATAAAATTTGTCTTACACAAATTTTATTTAGCTCAACTGAAAACCCAAAACTTAACTTTCAACCCGCAACAAACGCAACTCCCGAAAAGGTCTCTTTAAGCGAATATCGGCGTTGCGAGTTCATCGGTGCCCTCGGATTTCAATTCCGAGCACCGGATCAAAAGTTAGAAATTCCCGCTCGTTCGTTCACTGAACGTACCCGAGCCAAACTTCGGAAATTAATTCCGGGCACTCCGGGCCTCGGAATCAGGTGCCGTCTGAAACCGCGCTCTTGTAAAATTCTAAAGAAAATTAAGAAAAAATTTCCCTTGAATTTTACGGGTCTTTACAATGATCCCGCGCGGTGCCGTTGCACCGTGCCGCTTTCCTTCGAACCGCAACAACACAACATACAAGGGAGGAGGGTCGACCGTGTTTGTGCGGTCCGACCCCCTCCCGTTAATCGATAGCAAGCGGTCCAAATGAAATGAGGAACGACGATGGAAGAATTCACGAATAACAACAACAATAAAATCCCCTTCCTCGAGACGTGTTCATTGACGTCGGAAGGTGACGTCGTCGTTTGCGAATTCCCCACGGCGGTGTCTCCTCCCTTGATGGAGATCCAGGGAGCGTTATTCGTCGAAGGTCATGGAAGCCCCATCGTCGCCGGAGTGTACCTGAAGATGTGACATTCCCCTCTTATCACGAAGAGAAGTATAGATGACGCGTTCTCGTTCTTCGTCGGAGGGTTGGAGAACGAAGCTTCTCTTATTTCTTCAGAGGTTCCCCCACCATATTATTTGCCAAACAAATATTGCATTAGCCTTCTCCCATTTAAAGACAAGCCACCCTTTTCAAATTAAACCAAGAATCAACTCATTAATTATGTGAGTAGGCTAGCTTTAACGGAGGAGAGGAAGGTGGAGAGGCTACTTAATGGAAGAAGAGTTACACAAGTTAAAGAGGAGTCATCTTATTAAAAGAAGGGGAAATTAATGGGGGAGTTAGAGGAGGTTTAAGGAATGTGAAGGGGTGGGGTTCGTGTGGGCCCCACCTCACCTTTAATCCTCTCATGGGTAGTTAACTACAAGTGGGTCCCACCCCTAACTCCCTTACTTAGGTTATAACCACTTAAGAGAAGGATAAAGTGTTGTGACACAACACTTAATCCACTCAACAAGAAAAGAAAATATAATTGTAAACAATTATATTTTTTTATCCCTCACTTTTTTTTAAACAACTCCTCCCGAGAAAACGCAACTCCAGAAAGGGTCTTCTTAAGCAATTATCGGCGCTGCGGTTTCATCGGTGCCCTCAGATTTCAATTCCGAGCACCGGTTCAAAAGTTATAAAAACCCGCATGTTCGTTCACTGAACGTACCCGAGCTAAACTTCGGAAAATGATTCCGAGCACACCGGCCTCGGAATCAGGCGCCGTCAGAAACTGCGTTCATGTAAAATTCCAAAGAAATTAAGAAAAAATTTCCTTGAAATTTCTGGGTCTTTACAGGCTCATCCATGATGAGCCACCGGGGTTCGTTCAGCTACTAGACCACTTAGGTCCGCTTCGCTACTGGACCACTGAGGTCTGCTAGGCTGCTGGACCACTGAGGTCCGCTCGGCTGCTGGACCACTGAGGTCTGTTCTGCTACTGGACCACTGAGGTCTGCTGAGCTACTGGACCACTGAGGTCTGCTCGGCTGCTAGACCACTAAGGTCTGCTCGTCTGCTGGATCACTGAGGTTCGCTCCGCTACTGGACCACTGAGGTCCGCTGCTCTATTGGACCACTGAGATCCACTCGGCTACTGGACCACTGAGGTCCCGCTCGTCATATCCTTCGAGTCACAGCCAGACGTAGGATTCCCATTCTCTAGTGCGCTTGACTTTGGGAGATTCTACTCCTCAAGCCATCAGTCGTATCTCGACTGCCATAAAAACTCACTTAGCGTATACCCAAAGGATCGTCTCGTCGCAAGGGTCCCAATGCCGCATACGGCGCGTCAATCAGATACTCGGTCTGAAAGATATTGGTGTTTTAGTAAACAAGAGGCGGTTGCATCCGGGCTTGGTCTGACTTGGTCGGATCGACTTGGCCAACTCGGTCGGGGGGCCCCGCATGACTTGACCTGTTTCGGCTGACCCGACCTGACCCAATTGGTGATGGGTCAAACCGGTCCGGCCATGCCTATTGGGCCTTGCTAGACCCAGCCTGGTTCGGCCGTGGGTCCAGCCCATCGGGTCGGCCAGTGGCCCAGTTCTCATCCGGTTCGGTCCGACTTAGTCGGACCGTTTCAGACCAGCCGGGCCGCCCATCAGCCCGGTTCCCCATCCGGCCCGGCCCACATATGCGGGCCGGTTCTCCTCCAGCCCGAACACCACGTGACGTTCGGTTCGCACAGCCACGTAACGCCAGGGTCGCGCCGCCTCCTCGGCCAGTCGGTCCGCTCATGCGGACCGGGTAATTCGCGTGACCCGCGACAAGCCACAGGTCTATCTCACCCCCCACGGTCCACGGACCACGACTTTGCGCCGTGTCTGCCTGCTGCCAGCCAACAACCTCTGTGTCGGTGACCCTTGTCGCGGTCTCCCGCTTGCCGTCGGCCTTGGTGCCTGCGAATCACGCTGCTGCCGCGACCTGGGTGTCGTGGCCTTGTGCCGCCGCTGCAGCTGGGTGCCACGACCTTTTCCCGCGACCTCTCGCCGATGCCGCGACCCGCCTGGTTGCAACCCTTCTCACCTGGCACCGTGGGCCGATGTGCCGTCGCGGTACCGCCTGGATTGCAGATTCCGTCACCGCCGACCGTTGCACCATGAAGAATGGGATGAACGCAAGAATAAATTGGGGAAGGAGTCGCAATAGAAGAACACCTAAAGAACGATCAATGTCTTTGTTTGTGTTGACCCCGATGCATTCTTGTTAGTAGGATCACGAAGAACCAAAATAAGGCGGAAATAATCACTAAGATAGATATCCCCTTTATCTCGCATCGTTAACCATCCTACATGAATGATCGAATCGCGGATCAACCTGTTTGTGGATTGGTCCGCTTTCGTCGTTAAATTTTAAGAATGTGGAAAAGAAAATCACTCAAAAAAACCCCCATACTTGGGAAAGGAGATTGCTTGAGGATGATCGTTCGTCATCGTTCGTCGATCTCCGGTTCCAAATCCGCTCCCCAAGGGTGTCGTCGTTGTCATTCGATTTGTCGGCGTTCGTCGTTGGAGAGGTTTCCTTCTTTGTTCGTTAGAGAAATTCCAGGGTTGTTTGTCAACCATGAATTCCTCGTTTAATTAAAGAAGGAAGACGTGTGTGCATTGCAGTGTCACCACGCTAAATCATTAATGAGGTCCATTAATGGGATTCAATGTCGCCTTGTCACTGCACCACGTTGCTGACGAGTCGCTACATAACGAAGAAGAAAATATAATAAAATAACATTTTAAGTTATTTTATTTTTCTTCTGAAAAGTCTGAAAACTATCTTTTTCGGTCGACTCGTACCGATCGATGTTAGGCCCTTTCTAGGCGAATCCCAACGCTCTGAGTTCAACGGTGCCCTCAGATTTTTTTGATCCCAGCACCGGTTTGAATGTTTGAAAAACCCGCTCGCACATTTATTTAATGAATTTTAAAAATAGTTCAAAAATACATTCCGGCCACTCTAGGCCTCGAAATCATGTGCCATCTCAGAGCCTGGTTTCGAAATAATCGCATTTAATTTTCAAAAAAATTACATGGAATTCTAGGACATCACATCACTCCCACCTTTAGGGATTTACGTCCTCATAAGCCAAAACAAGGACTAATCAAACAAATGGGGGTATTGAGCACGAATCTGAGCCTCCCACTCCAATGTGCTCTCCTGGAGATTCCCGTGCTACCAACAAACACGCACCAGAGGAATCAACCGTCCATGAAGGATCCACTCCTGTCGATCCTCTATCTCCACCAGGTACTTCGTGAATGTCGCCCCGTCGTCAATTTCCAGTTCGCCATGGTCGATGATGTGATAAGGGCCGTGCACGTATCTCCTCAGTTGGGATACGCGGAAGACGTCGTGTACCCTCTCTAACTGCGGTGGTAGAGCCAAGCAGTACACCACCTCGCCCACTCTACATGTCATGACCCGTCCTCGGGACCCATATCGTGACTACCCGAAGCCCGCCTCCCATAGGCCAGGGGCTGGCGACTAGCACCAATGTGTAAATTCCGACAAAGAGGAAGACATTGCCTTTATAAAGTAAACAAACACCACAGAGTAAGCAAGCAGAAGTAAACACTAAGTAAAGCTGGGTACAAAAGTAGTGCGGAAAAGTAAGTGGGTCAGAATACAAACCCAAACTGAAAGTAAAGTACAACTGGAAAGAAAGTACAGCAGCTGAAAGTAAAGCAGCAACGTCGAGCCGTCCACTCGAAGTCCCACATGAAGGGTGGGTACAGATAGCCTCCTCAGCTCCTCGGGTCCAGCCGTCCGCTCTGTGTACGTCCCGCCCAATGGTCTACCTCCAGGTACCGACTTGCTCCACAAGCCTCAACCACGATCAGCGCTGTCTGTCGTCTGCATCCAACACAACGTAGTGCGGGCATAGCCCGTGCATGGGTGAGTATACGCTACTCAGTAGGGACCCCGAGACCCCCGAAGGTCTCCCAGAATCCACAAAGGATAATGCCCAAAGGAAAGATACAATCACGAAGTAACAACCAACACTACTTAGGTATATGCCCATACATATACCTAAGTCATCAATTCCCGTTCGGCTCCAACATCCGAGCCCAAGTTCGATCACGTCCACATAGGAGTACAACCCAATCCACATAGGAAGACAAGTCAATCATATCGAAGATATTGATTGAAGTCAAGACTCAGCTCACACATGTATACTTCTTCGGTGATAGAGATGACCAAATATAGCCACTGATTCATCTAAGCTGGGACCCACGTAGGATACTAAACCAGCTAAGCTGTCGGACCCACATAGGATACATACCAGCTACTCTGCCAGACCCACGTAGGATAGCAAGAACAGAATCAGACACTGCCAGACCCACGTAGGATACAAGAACAGTAGTCATTGCCGTCGAACCCACGAAGGATTTCAGTACGGTATTCATCGCTGCCGAACTCACATAGGATTTCAGTGCAGTCTTCATTGCCGTTGAACCCACGGAGGATTTCAGTACGGTCTTTATCGCTGCCGAACCCACATAGGATTTCAGTGCAGTCTTCATCGCCGTCAAACCCATGGAGGATTTCAGTATGGTCTTCATCGCTGCCGAACCCACATAGGATTTCAGTGCAGTCTTCATCGCCGTCGAACCCACGAAGGATTTCAGTACGGTCGTCACAGTCGCAGTCGCAGCCAGCTCTAAGGTTCCCGCACACAGTATGCTCGTTTCTGGGATGGTCCGCTCCACGAGCCAAGGGGTCGATACATCAACTGACACGTAGTCCAGAGTTGATGTATCTCAAAGTTCCGTCTCGACAAGAGGAACTCAACGTGACAGACGGCGCGTCAATCGGACGCCCGGTCTGAGAGTTATTGACTTTTTCGTTCCAGGGGCCCGGTTGGTTTTTAAGTCAAAACCAACCCGACCGCACTCCAACTGCGTCCAAACCTCGAGCGGAGTAAGCCAAAAGGTCCGTCTCACTAAGAGGAATCCAACAAAGTCGACGACACGTCAATCGGACGTCCGGAGCTCAAGTTATAAGCGTTTCCGCTCCGAGGGCCCGGTTGGTTTCGTGTTCGAACCAACCCGGCCGTACTCAAAGTTCTCCGAAACCTTGAGTGTAATATACCGAAACGACCGTCTCGATCCAAGGATCGCATCACAACTGACGGTGTGTCGATCGGAGGTCCGTAGCCCAAGATATGGGCAAAAGAACGAACCTGTCCGGTTTTAGGGGGTTTTGGGCCCAGACTGACCCGACCTGAGACCCCCTGGGTCGGCCCGGCCTGGTGGGCGCGGCCCGGTCCGGCCTGGGCGGCCCGGTCCGGTGCGGCCAGTGCGGCCTGGGCGGCCGGTAGGCCCGGCGCGGGCGCGCCCTGCACGACCAGCGCGGTGCTGGCCGTGCCTCTGCGGAAGGGGGGGGGGGGCTGCCCCCCTTGATTGAAGCCGCGACCCCCACGTGGGGGCCGCTCCTTGCCGGCGGACGCGATGCTGGGCGCCGCGTCTCCCCCGGGTCCCACGCGGCCGCGGGACCGTTTGCCTGCCGCCGCGGCTTCAACCGCGGCGGTCCCTCCTGGCGGCGCGCCGGGCCGCCGCCGCCTCCGGGCGGCCGGCCGGCGCCGCTGCGCCGGCGACCCGCGCCGCCGGTGAAGTCCGCGGGCCACCGGGGCCGCTCCGGTGGTCCGTTCTTGCTCCTTTTCTGCGCCTGGGGTCGTCTTGGGACCCGTAGATCATTGTGACGGCCTCCAATCGCTCAACGACCCCGTTTCATCGTCGCCCATCGTTTCGCGCATCAAGAACAGAGATACGGTGGGTTCAGATTTGTTCGTTGGTCCGCACCCACCGCGTTAGTGGTTCAAACGACTCCAACAGTTTAATCATATGTTGAGGATATAATCCACATAAATTAAATTAAACCAAACCCCCTACCTCAAGCGTTGTTGAACGAGGGTTCGTCGCGGGAAAAAGGTCGTCGCGGAAGAAGGCTCTGTAAGCGTCATCGGCGTCGCGGTACACGGCGTCGCAGAGAAGAGGATTCGTCGGCGTCGCGGAGAAGAGGATCGTCGGCGTCGCGGTACACTGCGTCGCGTCGTCGGTCTACGGGGAACTAGCGTTCTTCGTCCTCTTCCGTCGGAGGCCGACGTTCTTCGTCGTTCTTCGCGTTCTCCAATGAAGAAGATGAAGATTCGAAGGCTTTGCATAATTCCTCTCCCAATCCTTCTCGCACAACGAAAACTAACCCTTAAAGAAATAAGACTTTGTCTTATTTAATTAACACACACAAGCCAACGTTCAATTTAAAATTCGAAAATTAAAACACGATTTAATTAACGTGCGTTGACCAATTAAAGAGGCGTTTAATAATCCCATTAAACGCGAGAGTTGACTTGACATTAAAGAGGGGGTGCAGGTGAGTTACCAAAATAAATGCTCGTGGGAGGTAAAAAGGAAATAAAGTGGGTGGGGCTTGTGTGGGCCCCACCTCACTAATATCCTACCTAGGAGTTAGGGTATTAGTGGGTCCCACTCCAACCACCATGCCTAGGCTACCATTACTTAGAATAAAAATAAAATTGTAGCACAATATTTTATTTTTATTCTTTAGTTAACCCAATTAATTAATAACCTCATCCGAGCAAACGCAACTCCGGAAAAGGCGTTCTTAAGCAATTACCGGCGCTGCGATTCCATTGGTGCCCTCAGAATTCGATTCTGAGCACCGGTTCAAAAGTTATGAAAACCCGCTCGTTCGTTCACTGAACCTACCCGAGCCAAACTTCGGAAATTGATTCCGGGCACACCGGGCCTCAGAATCAGGTGCCGTCAGAAACTGCATTCTTGTAAAATCACAAAGAAAATTAAGAAAAAAAAATTTCCTTGAATTTTACGGGTCTTTACACTACACAGTATCAGAAAAGGTCCAATGAACCTTGGAGATAGCTTACCGTCCCGACCAAATCTCTGTATCCCTCGTCATGGAGAGACCTATAGGAATACGTGGTCCCCCTCCTTGAACTCCAATGGTCTCTGTCGTCTATCAACATAAGACTTATGTCAGCTCTGTGCGGTCTTCATCTGCCCTTAGATGACCTACACCTTCTCAGTGGTAACCTATACCATCTCTGGACCCATTAGTGCTGACTCCCCTAGGTCTGTCCAGTATAACAGTGACCTGCATGGTCGTCCATACAATGCCTTGAATGGTACCATACCGATGGTGGAGTGGTTGCTGTTGTTGTACGCAAATTCCACCAGTGGTAGGTGGTCTTCCTAGCTGCGACCAAAATCAAGAATGTAAGCATGAAGCATGTCCTCCAAGGTCTGTATGGTCCGCTCCGTCTAACCATTCGTCTGTGGGTGAAATGCTGTGCTCTAGCGCAGTTGAGTCTCAAACGCCTCCTATAATAACTTTCACAACCAGGATGTAAAGCGTGCATCACGATATGAGACTATCGTAGATGAGACTCCATGGAGTCGAACTATCTCCTACACGTAGAGGCGTCTCAAACTCTCTATTGAACCCTGTTCTTGAATGGGTGGGAAGTGGACCAACTTGGTGAGTCGGTCTAGGATCACCCAGATGGTATTGTGCCCCCTGGACGTACGTGGTAGCTCGTCACAAAGTCCATTGATATCCCATCCCATTTTCACTCCGGTACCTCGAGGGGTTGTATCAAACCTGCTAGAACCTAGGGCTCAGCCTTCACTTACTGACAAGTGAGGCATCTCAAGACAAACTCTGCCATTGTCTTCTTCACCCCCGACCACCAGTAGTGACGTCGGAGGTCCTAGTACATCTCCGCCACACCTGGATGTATTGTCAAAGGGGATGTATGGAACTCCCTCAACACCTCCTCCCGCAATGCCACTAGTACTACGGTGCATCTTCTGAAAAGGATGATGTGCTCCCCACCTTTAGAATATCCCTCACGGGCATGCCCTGTGGACATATGGGCACGTGTATACTCACAGCTGGCATCTTCGAGTTGCGCCTCCCTGACTTGTTGTAAGAGTGGAGGGGAAACTACCATCGATTGAAGAAAAGATGTCTCCTCTCTATCCACAAAGGATATCTGAAGCGAGACCAACTGCTCTAAGGCCTCGTTCAGCAGCCATGAACTCGATCTCCTGCTGAGAGCATATGCCACCACATTCTCTTTCCCAGGAGTATAGACTATCTTGAAGTCATAGTCCTGTAGGAACTCTAACCAACGCTACTGTCTCAGATTTAGATCCTTCTGAGAAAAGATATACTTGAGACTCTTGTGGTCAGAGTAGAAGATGAATCGTTCACCTACAAGGTAGTGTCGCCACATCTTTAGTGTGAAGACTACCGCCACCAACTCATGGTCGTGAGTCGCATAGTTCTGCTCATGCGGTCTCAATTGTTGTGATCCATAAGCAATCCCTGCTTTTCCCTACATCAGGACACAACCATGCCCGGTTCCTGATGCGTCACAGAACACCACGTAGTCGGTGCCCTCCTCTAGCAACCTCAAGATAGGAGCACTTGTCAAACTTTGTCTCAGTTGCTGGAAGCTCTGCTATCATCTTTATGTCCACACGAAGGGTTTTCTCTTCTTCATCAACGCCATCATGGGTGCTGTTACTCTGGAGAAGTCGGGTACAAACTTCCGATAGTACCCAACCAACCCAAGGAAACTCCGCACCTCGGTAACGCTCTTGGGTGGTTCCCAAGCAAGCACCACCTCGATCTTCCTTGGATCCACCGCAACTCCAACATCTGAGATGACATGTCCCAGGAAATGAACCCCTCGTATCCAGAACTCACACTTCGAGAGCTTTCCGTAAAGTTGGTGCTCTCGGAGTGTGTTCGGAACCATTCTCAGGTGTATTGCGTGCTCCTCCTCAGATGCTGAATACACTAAGATGTCATCAATGAAGACCACTACAAACCGGTCTAAGCACGACTGGAAGATCCTCTTCATGAGTCCCATGAACACTGTCGGGGCGTTCTTCATGCCAAACGACATCACCAAGTACTCGTAGTGGCCGTAGTGACATTTGAAATCCTTCTTTGAGATGTCCTCATCTCGTACTCGAAGCTGGTGATAGCCTGATCTTAGGTCTATCTTTGAGAACCATCTCGCTTCCTTCAGCTGGTCGAAGAGGTCATCAATCCTCGGTAGATGATACTTGTTCATCATGGTAACTTGGTTCAGGCATCGGATGTAACAACCCGAAATTTTGAATAAATCTTGTTTCCTAATTTTGTGTGTTGTTTTATTTTATTTTATTTTTATACTCAACAAAAATGTTTCATTTGATAACATGAGTATAATTAAAATGAGACCGTTGGGTTTTGACTGTTATATGACCATTGGTCAATATGACCGCTGTAAACTAAACGTTTCGATTATTGTCTCTAAATACAAGTAATCTTGGTTAATTAATATAGAAAGAAGATTCGATGGCCTCACCCAGTAGTCTTGGACCGATCGAAGCCCATCTAACAGAACTTGGGAAGGAGGTAGCACCACTGGGCTTTGCTCTGGACCAAACCCAAGCCGAACTTCATCGTGTGAAGCTAGAACAGAATCACCTTTGTGAGAAGTTCAAACTGATAGAAATTACTACTCGTGTGATGTTGGCCGAGCCTCCCTCGGATTCTCTCACCTTAGCACACCTTACACTTAGGTCCTATGCTGGTGTGATAAGGGGCTATGTAAGGAGACCGTAACTGCCTTGTGTAATCCTTTGTTTTAAATAAAAAATTGGGATTTCTTCTTATGATGAAGTTTATGAATTTTCAAATGTCCGGATAAATATAGTATGCATATTTTTGGTGAATTTTAGAGAAATGATATTTTAAAAAAATGTTTATGTAAACCTTAAATAATTAAAAATGTGTAATGATTTTAAAAAAATGGTCTTCTACAATTATGTCCAGTACGAAATTTAGAGTCTAATAAGATCAACTTGATTTTTGATGAATAGTAAATTATGAATAGTGATTTTATGATTAGGATTAGTAATGTGTCTAAATGGATTAGTAATCTCACTTAAAGAAAGTATTAAAATAATTTAGGCACCTTGATTAAGTAACGTGATTCAATAAAATGGTTAAATAACGGTTTCATAAATTATTATTCAAGTATTAGTTTTTTCGGGTGAATAGTGTTTTTTAATTAACAATTAAATTAGAAATATTTAGAAAATTATTTTTATAAAATGGATTTCATTTTTGAACTCAGAGCATCGATATTATGTTAAGGTAATTTTTGAGGTTTTTTCTGAAAAAATGAATTTTCGGTGAATAGTGTATTTATTTAAAAATTAAATTAAAAATATTTAAAAAATTATTTTTATAAAATGGAGTTCATTTTTGAGATCAGAGCATTGATATTTGGTTAATGTGAAATTTTGGGAATTTTCTGATAAAGTTGAATTTTTGATGAATAGTGAAAATACAGTTTTTAAGTTACGAGTGTTTAATGACATCATTAAATGATGTATTAAGTATGTAATCAATATGGTCGACTTGTGAATAGTAAGATAAGGTATGAGGTGTCCCAAGTGGCCAATACCATGGGCAAATACCATGGGCAAGCTCATGGTTTTGCCAAAACCACCAATGAGGTGTCCCTTGGCCATTAATGCATTGTCCCCTCACTTTCCCTATAAATACCAAGCAATCTTCTCATCCATTCGACTCTCCACTCTTCCCCAACGAAGTTCTGGTCTCATTACCTCCCAAGGAGTCCTCCCAAGGTGCCCCCAAGCCCTCAAGGTCCCAACCTTTGAGTTTTAAGAGTTACATTTTAAGGTAAGGGATCTGACCTCTCTCTTTCTTTTCAAGTAATCTCTTTTATGTCATTTCTTTTATACTCCATGTTCTTATGTTGGAGGATGTTCTTTTATATTCATATTACTGCCCTTTTTATGTTCATATGATGAGAGACCCCCTCTTACTCTCATTATTTCATTTATGAAAGTTTAAGTGGCGCCGTTAGGCTGCCGAAATTTTTGTAACGGATTCTTTCACCCTTCTCATTTTCAAGTTCTATTTTCTTGTCAAGTCTTTCAAGTTCCTTTTTATTATGTTGGGGTATGATCTCTATATCTATCATACTGATCTTTTATGATCATATGATGAGAGACCCCATTTGATCTCTTCAATTCAGTATTTTGAAGTTTTAAGTGATGCCGTTAGGCTGTCGAATTTTTAAGTGGTTCTTTCACCCTTCTCGTTTTGAAGTTCTACTTTCATGTCAAGTCTTTGAAGTTCTTTTTTATTATGTTGGGGTATGATCTCTATATCTATCATACTGAACTCTTACGGTCATATGATGAAAGACCCTATTTGATCTCTTCAATTCAGTATTTTGAAGTTTTAAGTGGCGCCGTTAGGCTGCCGAATTTTTAAGGGATTCGTTCACCTTTCTCATTTTTCAAAGTTCTTCTTTCATGTTAAGTCTTTCAAGTTCCTTTTTATTATGTTGGGGCATGATATCTATATCTATCATACTGATCTTTTATGTTAATATGATGAGAGACCCTATTTGATCTCGTCAATTCTTTTTTTGAAGTTTAAGTGACACCGTTAGGCTGCCGAATTTTCATAAGAGAAATCTTATTTTTGTCTTCCTTTCATGTTCTTCATTTCATATGGTACATTTTTCAAATTTCATTACCATGTTCATATATCCTTCATATTATGTCCCTCTACTGTTTTGTGAGTCATTTATGAATGTTTGACCCATGTCCTCTCTCTTTTCAATGTTTTCTAAAACCTCAAAACCTAGTCGTTATGCTGCAGAATTTTCATCTCAAAATGCCTCTCTCTTTTCTCAAAATTATTTTATGTTATAAAGTGAATAATCAAAGCTCTTATTTCTACAGGGGTATTCACATATATATCAAAATGTTCTATTTTAAATTCTGGGATTTACATACATGAGACCCGCTCTCCCCTTCCGTGGGTTTAAAGTGACGTAAAGATCCTGTCTTTAAAGCAATTTTTAAAACGTTATGATTATGAAATGAAACCCATTTATTTTATGCTATATGAGTTATTTATGAAATGTTTGATGATGATATATGTGGCTCACATGATAATAAATGCAAATTTAAGGGTGCGCCCTGATAGCGCTCCAATGCATTGGGTAATGATGTAACCACTAGAGATTACAATTTTCACGATATCTTGGTGAATAACCTTGGTAATTTTTAAATGAAACTTTGGGGATGGACCTTGGTGATATGTTCATGGTTGTCTATGTTAAATGATGTAGCCACATCTTAAAGTTATGAAAAATGTTATTTTTATTATGATATGCCTCATGATTTCTTTCTCATGCCTTAAAGTTCTTTTTCATGACATTGTTGATGTATCTCAAGTTCACATGTTAAATGTTTCCCCTTGTTTCTCTTACTGGGCCTTCTGCTCACCCTTTCTTTTGATGTATGTCCCCAGGTTATGAGATGCAGTAATGAACCTAGGATGAACATAAGGAGAAACATTTCAAGTGTTTAAGAAGAATGTTTTTTTTGTTTCATGTATTAAGTTCCTGGTTTCCAAGACACTAAACCTTAAAGATCCTCAGTTTTGTATAATGTAATGAAAGTTTATGTGACAAAAAAGGCGGGATGCTATAGTTGGTATCAAAGGATGATTTAGTTATTTGTGGAAATTAGGATATGAAAACTTTAGGAAGAACCCTATAGAAAAGTTTAAATATAGGAAATCTTCCTGGTATTTTGGTGAGTATTGAGTAAGGGGTTGCCAAGCAAATACATCCTTGTCTGGATACGAGCAGGTAGAGGTGGCTCTGACACAGATGTACATAGGGGTAAAACCCGAAAACACTGCTTTGATCTAGACTCGAACGGGAACTGGTACACGACAACGGGCCTTGCTGCACTCTTGGTTACGACACTCCTGGGGGATATGCTTTGGTAAATTCATAAGTTTAGTATGAACCATTGTTAAAGGAACAAAGATAAAATAAAATAAAGATTCACATAAGAATATATGATCATGGATAACGTAGATTGGAACCTAGGGGATCACAAGTTAGGGTATAATTTTATTCTACAAGTTATCCTTCTATGCTTTAAGTTCCTTTTCATGATTATTGGCTAAGTATTTAAGCCCCTAATTGTGCTTTCTTTTCTTAGTTAATGGCAGGAAATGGAAGAACATGTCCCAACAACCAATGTGATAGGAAATGTGACGATTGCCGTATTAATATGAAAGAGATGATTAGGGGATTAAAAGATGATTATTATTTTGGAAGACGTTCACTATTTTGGGAACCCTATTTGATTAAGGTAAATAGATTACTACGTTATTTTCTTTGAGGAGTAAAGGTTGACTTATATTTTGAAGAATAAAGGAATTTAAGTCGGTCTTATAGTAATTAAGGTTACTTATGGAAATGATTAACCTATCTTGGGGTGAATATGTTTAGGTTAGTTACTTTTATTATAAGATGTTAGGAGTGGTTGATGTTATTTGGAGATGAATGATAAAGTTTACCTTGGAAGACTATGTTATCAAATCCTTCTTGTATTTGGGATTCAATCTTACTTTGGTTTATTTTGAGGATTTTTAAGGACAGTTATTTACGGAATGGTCTATGATGAACTTTGGGTAGTATTGTGGAACATTGAAGATTTAAAGTAGTTTCCCTTCCTCTGGGGTTCTTTATTTTGGAAGAGTTGTTTTATCTTACCCTTTCTGTTTTTAGGATAATGTTTAAAGATAAAAGAAATAGATAGTTAATCTTTGGTGGATTATGTGATTCTCTATAAGATGATTCTTGTGCTTTGATGAGACCAAGTAGTTTTGAATGCTCATCGTTTGGAGAAAAGATTAGTTTTGGTAGAAACTTATTAAAGGATGAAACTCTACTGAAGGTAGGTATATTTCCTTATGTTTTTATTCAATGTAGTAAATGAATTCCTCAAAACTATGAAAAGGAACATAAAACAAAAAACGTTGTTGGTTTACGTTTCTTATTGGGTAATAAAAGACCGTTTACACACATCATAAGTTTGTGATTTTCTTATGGTTAACTTTCTCCCAATCATGTTTTCCATCACTCTCCCTCAGAACTTGACCCTTTGTTTTTTCTTCCATATCCATATTTTCCTACATGGAATCCTAATATGGGTTAACTCGGGTGACCTTTGTACTTACCTTTCTTTCTTTTAAAGTAATAGTTTTACTGACTCCTTTTCCGATGTGGGACTTTCAATAAAATTTCAAAACCCAATTTTAAAAATTGTGAGGACGCAATTTCTTAAGAGGGGAAGATTGTAACGACCCGAAATTTTGAATAAATCTTGTTTCCTAATTTTGTGTGTTGTTTTATTTTATTTTATTTTTATACTCAACAAAAATGTTTCATTTGATAACATAAGTATAATTAAAATGAGACCGTTGGGTTTTGACTGTTATATGACCATTGGTCAATATGACCGCTGTAAACTAAACGTTTCGATTATTGTCTCTAAATACAAGTAATCTTGGTTAATTAATATAGAAAGAAGATTCGATGGCCTCACCCAGTAGTCTTGGACCGATCGAAGCCCATCTAACAGAACTTGGGAAGGAGGTAGCACCACTGGGCTTTGCTCTAGACCAAAACCAAGCCGAACTTTATCGTGTGAAGCTAGAACGGAATCGCCTTTGTGAGAAGTTCAAACTGATAGAAATTACTACTCGTGCGATGTTGGCCGAGTCTCCCTCGGATTCTCTCACCTTAGCACACCTTACACTTAGGTCCTATGCTGGTGTGATAAGGGGCTATGTAAGGAGACCGTAACTGCCTTGTGTAATCCTTTGTTTTAAATAAAAATTTGGGATTTCTTCTTATGATGAAGTTTATGAATTTTCAAATGTCCGGATAAATATAGTATGCATATTTTTGGTGAATTTTAGAGAAAGGATATTTTAAAAAAATGTTTATGTAAACCTTAAATAATTAAAAATGTGTAATGATTTTCAAAAAATGGTCTTCTACAATTATGTCCAGTACGAAATTTAGAGTCTAATAAGATCAACTTGATTTTTGATGAATAGTAAATTATGAATAGTGATTTTATGATTAGGATTAGTAAGGTGTCCAAATGGATTAGTAATCTCACTTAAAGAAAGTATTAAAATAATATAGGCACCTTGATTAAGTAACGTGATTCAATAAAATGGTTAAATAACGGTTTCATAAATTATTATTCAAGTATTAGTTTTTTCGGGTGAATAGTGTTTTTTAATTCAAAATTAAATTAAAAATATTTAGAAAATTATTTTTATAAAATGGATTTCATTTTTGAACTCAGAGCATCGATATTATGTTAAGGTAATTTTTGGGGTTTTTTCTGAAAAAATGAATTTTCGATGAATAGTGTATTTATTTAAAAATTAAATTAAAAATATTTAAAAAATTATTTTTATAAAATTGAGTTCATTTTTGAGATTAGAGCATTGATATTTGGTTAATGTGAAATTTTGGGAATTTTTTGAGAAAGTCGAATTTTTGATGAATAGTGAAAATACAGTTTTTAAGTTACGGGTGTTTAATGACATCATTAAATGATGTATTGAGTATGTAATCAATATGGTCGACTTGTGAATAGTAAGATAAGGTATGAGGTGTCCCAAGTGGCCAATACCATGGGCAAATACCATGGGCAAGCCCATGGTTTTGCCAAAACCACCAATGAGATGTCCCTTGGCCATTAATGCCTTGTCCCCTCACTTTCCCTATAAATACCAAACAATCCTCTCATCCATTCGACTCCCCACTCTTCCCCAACAAAGTTCTGGTCTCATTACCTCCCAAGGAGTCCTCCCAAGGTGCCCCCAAGCTCTCAAGGTCCCAACCTTTGAGTTTTAAGAGTTACGTTTTAAGGTAAGGGATCCGACCTCTCTCTTTCTTTTCAAGTAATCTCTTTTATGTCATTTCTTTTATACTCCATGTTCTTATGTTGGAGGATGTTCTTCTATATTCATATTACTGCCCTTTTTACGTTCATATGATAAGAGAGACCCCTCTTACTCTCATCATTTCATTTTATGAAAGTTTAAGTGACGCCGTTAGGCTGCCAAAATTTTTGTAATGGATTCTTTCACCCTTCTCATTTTCAAGTTCTATTTTCTTGTCAAGTCTTTCAAGTTCCTTTTTATTATGTTGGGGTATGATCTCTATATCTATCATACTGATTTTTTATGATCATATGATGAGAGACCCCATTTGATCTTTTCAATTCAGTATTTTGAAGTTTTAAGTGACGCCGTTAGGCTGTCGAATTTTTAAGTGGTTCTTTCACCCTTCTCGTTTTGAAGTTCTACTTTCATGTCAAGTCTTTCAAGTTCCTTTTTATTATGTTGGGGTATGATCTCTATATCTATCATACTGAACTTTTATGTTCATATGATGATAGACCCTATTTGATCTCTTCAATTCAGTATTTTGAAGTTTTAAGTGGCGCCGTTAGGCTGCCGAATTTTTAAGGGATTCGTTCACTTTTATCATTTTTCAAAGTTATACTTTCATGTCAAGTCTTTCAAGTTCCTTTTTATTATGTTGGGGTATGATCTCTATATCTATCATACTGATCTTTTATGTTCATATGATGAGAGACCCTATTTGATCTCGTCAATTCTTTTTTTGAAATTTAAGTGACGCCGTTAGGCTGCCGAATTTTCATAAGAGAAATCTTATTTTTGTCTTCCTTTCATGTTCTTCATTTCATATGGTACATCTTTCAAATTTCATTACCATGTTCATATATCCTTCATATTATGTCCCTCTACTGTTTTATGGGTCATTTATGAATGTTTGACCCATATCCCCTCTCTTTTCAATGTTTTCTAAAACCTCGAAACGTAGCTGTTATGCTGCAGAATTTTCGTCTCAAAATACCTCTCTCTTTTCTCAAAATTATTTTATGTTATAAAGTGAATAATCAAAGCTCTTATTTCTACAGGGGTATTCACATATATATCAAAATGTTTTATTTTAAATTATGGGATTTACATACATGAGACCCGCTCTCCCCTTCCGTGGGTTTAAAGTGACGTAAAGATCCTGTCTTTAAAGTAGTTTTTAAAAGTTATGATTATGAAATGAAACCCATTTATTTTATGCTATATGGGTTATTTATGAAATGTTTGATGATGATATATGTGGCTCACATGATAATAAATGCAAATTTAAGGGTGCGCCCTGATAGCGCTCCAATGCATTGGGTAATGATGTAACCACTAGAGATTACAATTTTCACGATATCTTGGTGAATAACCTTGGTAATTTTCAAATGACACCTTGGGGATGGACCTTGGTGATATGTTCATGATTGTCTATGTTAAATGATGTAGCCACATCTTAAAGTTATGAAAAATGTTATTTTTATTATGATATGCCTCATGATTTCTTTCTCATGCCTTAAAGTTCTTTTTCATAACATTGTTGATGTATCTCAAGTTCACATGTTAAATGTTTCCCCTTGTTTCTCTTACTGGGCATTATGCTCACCATTTCTTTTGATGTATGTTCCCAGGTTATGAGATGCAGTAATGAACCTAGGATGAACATAAGGAGAAGCCTTTCAAGTGTTTAAGAAGAATGTTTTTTTTTGTTTCATGTATTAAGTTCCTGGTTTCCAAGACACTAAACCTTAAAGATCCTCAGTTTTGTATAATGTAATGAAAGTTTATGTGACAAAAAAGGCGGGATGCTATACCGGAAGTTCACGCATAACCTCAAGCTTCCGTCTACCTTCTTGGCAAACAACACTAAAGCTGCCCATGGTGAAATGATGGGCCTTACGAACCCCTTCCTCTGCAAGTCCTCCAACTATACCCTCAGCTCCCAGAGCTCTACGGGAGCCATCCGATATGCAGGTGTAGATATTGGTGCCTTCCTGGGGTACATATCAATGCAGAAGTCTACCCCTCTGCGAGGAGGTAGTCCTGCAACATCCTCTGGAAAGACGTCCTCATACTCATCCACCACTATAGGAAACTGTGAACTCTTCTCATCCACTGCACCGAGGGTCATGCTAGCTAACTGATGAGTGATCGGCTGCACCCTCCTATGTGCGAGTCCATCCTGTGCTGCAAGAGCTCCCTTCTCACCAGTGAAGAAAAATCTGGTCCCATCTCCACAGACACACTGCACTCTGCGCCTAAAATAGTCGATTTGAGCATGAACTGCGAATAGCCACTCCATACCCAGGATGACGTCGTAAGGCCTCAATGCCGCTACTAGGAGATTTTAGCTGAAGCTATCGTCTCCAAGAGCAAGGTCACACTGTCGGCACCAATGTGTGATCGCCTAATCCCCTCCCGTAGGAGTCTCTAATCGTAAGGATCGAGCCAACGACTCAATCAGAATCTCCGAGCTCCGAACAAGGTCCGCAGTAAGGAAAGAGTGACTGAAACCTATGCCTATAAGAATTGCAGCGAAAGTGGAGAAGGCACAGATCATACCTCGTATCATCTCTGGGATGTCGGGACAGTAGGCCTCGATGGCCTGAAGCCGAGCCCTCCCCTATCCACCTGCTCCTAGAGCCCGTGGCGGACCACCTGGGGGTGGTGGTGGTAGTACCTCGTACCTACGACCACCTCTTGCTGCTTGTCCCGCTGCTCTACCACTTTTTCCACCTGGCGGACCGCCCTGTTCCTGTCTCTACCGCTGCCTCGGCGGTCCCTCGACCGTTTGTCGGTCCTCTGCGTGGCGAGTTGGGTAATCTCGAGCCATGTGCCCATGCCCGCTGTATGCGTAGCATAATCTTCTCTTTTGATGACTCCCTCTGCCCCTAGAGCCTCATACCGCCGAACCTAAGTCCTGTGGTCGTCCTCCGTAAGGTCTGACCCATTTGGGCCTCTGCGTCATCTGTCGGCTACCTGCCATGAATGACTCGGCCACCTGTCGCCTGGTGGTAGCTCCCACATTCAGTGCCTACTCTACGAGGAAGATCTCCACTAGTAGAGCTCGCTCAATCACCCCAACCTGCGCAGGGATGCTAAGAGAAATCATCGATGTCCTGATCTCCCATCGAAGTCCCTGCTCAAAGGTTTGGGCCTAGAAGAAAGGGTCACATACCTTATCCGTAGAATAATGGGAGAGACCTGTGAAACTTGTAAAGTACTCAACCACTGTCAGGTTTCCCTACTGTAGGTGAAACATCTCCTATATGTGCACTGAGCGCAAAGTCACGGGGAAGAACTCCTCCCTGGAAAGTTACTCGAAGTTAGACCTGGTGAGGGTTGCCTCCTCATGCATCTGGATTGTCAAACTCCACCACCTCCCTACCGAGCCCTGCCGGAGGCTCGCGTCTAGAACTACCATATGGTCAAGTGGCGTCCTCACTAAGTGGAAAACTCGCGTCACTGCCTCCAGCCAATCCTCAGCTACTTGAGGATCTATCTCTTTCCTTAACTTGGGAGGTCTCTACCTCTAGAACTTGTGTAAGGCACTAAGCCTACGTGCATCCTCTACCGATAGCATCGGTAGTAATTGCTGACCAACGACTGGTGGTATTGCTGAGACACCGCCAAAAGGTACCATCTCGGACAACGTTCCCTGTACCGAAACCTCATCACTCTATGGACCATCCTCATGGTCACGCACTGGAATCCTGACTGGCTGTCTGCGTGGAGGCATCTTGAAAGAGATCAAGATGAATCACGATTAATAGATTATACCTGGTGAGCTGACTCTAACTCAGAAAGATCATGAGAAAACATTCAAAGTCACATGCAATAAGTGTTTTCATGTACCGAGTCAGAAAGAAGAATTTAGGGTATTGATGTATGGATACGTCGGCCGCCGCACCAACATTGGACTCCCTGACTTGAAATCCAAACTCGAGACACTTAACACTGTTTCCCCATAAAAAATTTTCAGACTCTTGGTTATTTTGGGAGATCCGACCTCCTTTGATACCACTTTGTCATGACCCGTCCTCCAGGGTCCGTGCCGTGAATGCCCCAAGTCCGCCTTCCATAGGCCAGGGGCTGACAACTAGCACCAAATAGGCATATCCTGAAAAGGAAAGACATTTTCCTTTAAACCTACACACACACACAAAGCTCAAACTGCGGAAAGTAAACACAATGTAAACCACAACTGTCACTGAGGAAACTACTGAGAATACAATACAATTGAAAGTACAAAGGGGCCAGAATACAAGCCCAAAATCTCAAAGGAAAGTACAACTGCCATGGTCCATCCACTCGAGACACTACCTGAAGGGTGGGTGAAGGGTAACTGCCTGTAGCCGTAGAAGCACGCCCTTCCGTCCCGTCTCCCTGAGCACCACCTTGTCCTGGACCACCAAGGTCTCCGTCGAAGCATGAATCACCTGCATGAGACACGACATGTGCGAGCGAAGCCCGTGCAGGGGTGAGTAACACAATACTCAGTAGGGACCCCAAACCACAAAGGTAAGACCACAAAGCAAGACCACAAGCAAACACAACTCACACCAAGTATAACTCAAAGCATAGAAAGTAAGATTCTCAGTCGTAAAGTTGAATCATCTTGTACTATTGAGGGGCTCATCCCTGACGAGTCATCGAGGTTCGTTCAACTATTGGACCACTAAGGTCTGTTCCGCTACTGGACCACTAAGATCCGCTCAGCTGCTGGACCACTGAGGTTCGCTTGGATGCTGGACCACTGTGGTTCGCTTCACTACTGGACCACTGAGGTCCGCTGAGCTACTGGACCACTGAGATCCGCTCGGCTGCTGGACAACTAAGGTCCGCTCGTCTGCTGGACCACTGAGGTCTGCTCCTCTACTGGACCACTAAGGTCTGCTGAGCTACTAGACCACTGAGGTCTACTCGGCTACTGGACCACTGAGGTCCCGCTCTTCATATCCTTCGTGTCACAGCCAGCCGTAGGATTCCCGCTCTCTAGTGCACTTGACTATGGGAGATTCTAATCTTCAAGCCATCAGGCGTATCTCGACTTCCACAAAAACTCACTTAGAGTATACCCAAAGGACCATCTCATCGCAAGGGTCCCAACGCTGTAGACGACGCGTCAATCAAATGCTTGGTCTGAAAGATATTGATATTTTAGTAAACAGGGGCCGATTGCGTCCGGGCCCGATCCAACTTGGTCAAACCGACCCGACCAACCCGACTCGGGGGGCCCCGCATGAACCGATCCATTTTAGCTGACCCAACCCAACCTGGTTGGGTCTGGGCCGACCCAACCCAACCTGGTTGGGTCTGGGCCGACCCGGTCCGGCCTGACCTAGTGGCCAGGCCCATTGGGCCTTGCTGGACTCGGCCTGGTTCGGCCGTGGGTCCAGCCCATCGGGTCGCCCAACGACCCGGTTCTCATCTGATCCGGTCTGACTTAGTCAGACGAGTTTTGACTAGCCGGGCCGCCCATCGGCCCGGTTCCCCATCCAGCCAGACCCGCATCGGCGGGCTGGTTCTCCTCTATCCCGAACGTCGTGAGGCGTCCGGTTCACGCAGCCACGCGGCGCCATGGTGGCGCGACCTCCTCGTCCAGCCGGTCCGCTTACGCGGACCGAGTTTTCCTCGTGACCCGCGACAAGCCGCGGGTCCAGCTCACCCCCACTATCTGCGGATGACGGATTTGCGCCGTGTGGCGCCTCCGATGCGGTCGGGTGGCCACATCTGCCAGCCGCCAGCCTCCATGCTGGTGGCCTCTGTCACCGTCGTGGCGCAATTCCAGTACGCCACCTCATGCCTGCCGCCGACCTTGGTGCCGACGACCCCTACTGCCGCCGCGGCCTGGTGTCGCTGCCGCGACATCTCACCGATGCTGTGGCCCGCCTGGCTGCAGCCCTTCTCGCCTGGAGCCGCGAGCCGATGGGCCGCCACAGTCCCGCCTGGACCGCAGATGTCGTTGCCGCTGTCTGTTGCGCTATGAAGAATGGGAAGAACGCAAGAATAAATTGGGGAAGGAGTCGCAACACAAGAACACCCAAAGAACGGTCTAAGTCTTTGTTCGTGTTGACCTGAATGCGTTCTTATTAGAAGGATCACGAAGAACCAAAATAAGGAGGAAATAATTTGTAAGATAGATATCCCTTTTATCTTGTATCATTAACCATCCCGCATGAATGATCGAACCGTAGATCAACTTGTTTGTGGGTTGTTTCGCGTCCGTCATTAAACTTTAAGAACAAAGAAAGGAAAATCACTTAGAAAAACCCCCTACCTGGGAAAGGAGATTGCTTGAGGATGATCATTCGTCGTCGTCCGTCGATCTCCAGCCTCAAATCCGCTCTCCAAGGGTGTCCTCGTCGTCATCTGATTCGTCAACGTTCGTCGTTGGAGAGGTTTCCTTTGTCGTTCGTCAGAGGAATTCTAGGGTTGTTCGTTAACCTTGAATTCCCTGTTTAATTAAAGAAGGAAGACACATGTGCATTGCAGCGTTAGCACGTTGATTCATTAACGAGGTTCATTAATGGGATTCAACGTCGCCTCGTCCCTGCACCGCAATGCTGACGAGTTGCTGCGCAACGAAGAAGAAAATATAATAAAATAACCTTTTAAGTTATTTTATTTTTCTTCCAAAAATTCCGAAAACTATCTTTTTCGGTCGATCCATGCTGGTCGATGTTAGGACCATCCTAGGCGAATCCTGATGCTCTGAATTCAACGATGCCCTCAGATTTTTGATCTGGGCACCAGTTTGAAAGTTAGAAAAACCCGCTCGTACGTTTATTTAATGAACTTTAAAAATAGTTCGAAAATACATTTCGGCAACTCCAGGCCTCAGACTCACATGTCGTCTCAGAGCCTCATCTCGAAATAATCGCATTTAATTTTCAAAAAATTTTACATGGAATTCCAGGACATTACATAAATGAAGATACCGCAGGTGATAACACTACCATGTGACGAGTTGTTTCATGAGTATTGACAATAAATATACCATGTGATGATATAGGATGACCACACCACATGGTATTTTAACTTACCATAATGATCCATGATAATGATATGGCCACACCCCATTACTTCATTGCACCATGGGGGCTTCTAAATTTATAGAAACGAGTTTCGAGATTCAGTATAACTACATCATAGTATGCTACTTTACACAATGGAAGGTTCAAAATTAACAAAAGAAAGTTTAGTCCTACAATGGACTATGACATAATGCATGAGTTTGCACCATAATATAAATAGTTGAGTTTTGTTATTATAGAATATGAGAGGGTGCTACACTTTGGAATAACTACCACACCACAATGGGCTATGTGTTGCACCGTCGAAGAAATGGCTACATCTTAGTAGCTAGCTAGAAATGAGGATGAATAATACCACTAATATTTTTGGGTATTAATGAATAAGGAAATGAATACCCAACAACTAGCAGGTATACACATTTAAATCATGGAATTAAACGAGTTATCATCACATGCACAATTATTGTTTTGTTTTGAAGAAATTGTGCACACAAGGGATGAAGATTCCAAGAAAGATATATTACAAGAAGATTTAGAGATATTAAAACATATTGTATCAAATAAAGACGTGTTGTTCTAATGAGGGGCTAAAAGCTTGAATATTTTTCAACCATTGAAGATCTTTTCAAGTGGTGGCTATGATTGTTGTGTCTACAACAAAGAGAAAAACCATTCCAGATTGGTTTTGGAAAGAGTAGGTGTTTCATCAAGATGTTTTCATAGAAGTGAAGGAGCATCCTATCAAGAAATTAAAAAAAGAATATACCTTGTTTGAAGATGCATTTGGTGTTTCTAATGAATCGACCTACATGTCCATAAACCGTGTGTGGATCCTTTCTGGATTAGTGAGCAAAAGGATAAGAAGAAGGTGACTCTTTCCACTGGCAATGAGTTAAAGAAGGTTTGAGGGAGTGACCCTTGGGAAGTAGCGAGATTCCCCTAAACTTTTAAGGTAGTGAGCTTGGGCATAGGGTTGACCAAGCCCGAACCAACAAGTAGTGAGATTGGTATGTTTGGTGCACTAACACAATGTCAGTAGCATGCTCCTTGGGGCATCTCTTTATGGAAAACCAAGTAAATACCCTTGTACATATTTACTTTATGCATGAACACCAATATAGATCAATAAATCTAAAAATATCTGGTTAAAGATCATAACAGGTGACCCTCAAGGTTGAGAGGTCAAGATCCTTAAGGACTTGTGAGACATATTAAGAAGTAATAGTTTTATTTGTCACATATAGTGCATACGCAAATTCACCCCCTCTTAAGGTAATCTCACTCTAAGTTCCTTGTATAATTCTAACAAGTGGTATCAGAGGGTAGATTGATTTATTGTATTTTTCTACTCTTATCTTGCTCTTTTTATTATTGAATTTTAAGTTTCTATTTTCCCCATATTATAGAGTGACATGGAAAAATGTAGAACTTCAAACAATAAGCCCAAATCAAGTGGAATCCATTTTTGTGGAACTATTTTTAAGAAAAGTGTGATTCAATTGTATGAGTATAACAACTTCCAAAAGGAAGGCATGGATAATTTAGATTTTTATCTCTTTATAATGATACTAAAAGAATGAATGAGGAACCTGATATTCCAAGTGATGTTTGAACTACCAATGATGAGGATATCCCAAGAAAGATAGCAGCAAATGTTGTCCACTTATCATAGTATATGGATCAACAATCAAGAAAAAAAATGAAGTTGAGGGAGAAGAAAATGTCTCAAGATATCTGGATTTAAGTGTTGGAAAATGAGGTAGAAAAAATGAGAATCCTAAACAAAAGGCTTGTTGAATTTGCAACAGATCTCAAGGAAAAGTACGATTCTCAAGAAGAAAAGTTAAAGATGATATCCACAAAGGTTAAAAAATTAAAAGAAGATTCAAAAGAAAATAATCTAAAATTGAATGTGTTTTAGAATCTAAAGGCAAAGAAGGATGATTTGGTTAGTCAGATGGCTGAAATGGTCAATGAGAATAGAAAGTTGCAAAAAGAAAAGGTATGCTTCAAAGACTCTATTATTCAAATGAAATCTAAAATGAAGGAGTATGTGAAAATGTGGGAAAATATTAACCAAAAACACTTAAAACAATATTAGATAAATAAGAGAGTGATTGTGATCATGAAAATTAAACCACGAGGGGTACGAGAGGTACAACAATCTCCCCCTATTTTGATGATCACAATCACCAAAACAAGCAATGTAAAAATGAAATGAAAGACATGCTTTAAAGGATAAATTGTAAAGTAAAGCAAAGCATGAGAGAAAGATTTCTCCCCCAATCAACCAAGAATTTCTCCCCCTTTGTGATTATCAAAATAGCACGGGGCATAAAACTTGATTGAGGGAAAGGTTGAAAAACGAGATAGAGATTTTAAATCAATTGAAATTTTTGAGATTTGAATTGAAAGTTTTGAATTGAAAATTTTGAATTGAAAGTTTTGAATTGAAAATTTTGAAAATAAAGCAAAAAGGCTTAAATGATCCTAACTCCCCCTAAATAAAAACAACAAATCACCGGGGAGAGGATTTTAGAACCGAGACAAATTTTGGCCCGGAGAGACTCGCTAAAAGGGATTTTTCAATCCATACTTGTCTAGTGGCGGGTCTTCTCCTATGAAATTCATCATTAAAGAAAATAGTTTTGGGCCTTCCATACCGGTCATTTTTGCAATCGCACTCATAAATTAAGTGCCCGGGTTTTTTACAATAATTACAAAATTTATATTGGGAGCTCCCCCTTACAAAAATAGTTGGAGCATGGGAAGAGGAAGCTTGCTTGGAATAGCCAAGCCCTTGGGTGGTTCTAGATACGCATTGGGAACCAAGGAGCTTGGTTAAATTTTGTTCACCTTGGGTGAATTTAGCTAGGGATTCCCTTAAATCCTTGATTGTTGATTCCATAGAATCAACATCGGGAAGGTTTTGGACCTTGAGGGACAACTCCTCCTTTTCTTTGAGAAGTTGTTCCTTTTCGGAAGAAAGTTTTTTGAAATTCTTTTTTAAAGCAACAAATTTGGAAGAAAGTTCGTGAAAACCTTCCTCCAATTGATCTCTCGTATGTTGGAGATCCTCATAAGATAAATGATTAAAAGAATTGGAAGAACTAGAGGATGAGGAGTCGGAAGAGGTTATCTCATGAAATGCCATTAGGCATTTTTTACCGTTGTCACTTGAGGAGGAGGAGGAGGAGGATGTGGAGCTATCACTCCATGTGGCCTTGAATGCCTTCTTCTTTTCCTTTTGCTTGGCCTTTTTCTTGTTGAGTGGACAATCGGGCTTGTAATGGCCTTTCTTGCCACACCCATAACATGTTACCTCAGGCTCGGATTTTTCGTTGGGTTGAGCCTTGCGGGATTTCTTCTTTTTGTTCTTCTTCATGAATTTGTGCATTTTGCGGGCAAGATTCTCCATTTCTGAATCGCCGCTTGAAGAGGAAGACGATGAGGAGGAGGAGCTTTCTTCTTTTTGAACTTTGAAGGCGATGTTCTTTGGAACTTTGATCGGTTTTCCTTCCTTTTCAGCTTGCCTCCTCATGGTAATCTCATAGGTCATAAGTGATCCAACGAGTTCTTCGACCGGCATGTTCTTGATGTCTTTTTCTTCTTGGATTGCCGTGACTTTCGGTGCCCATGTGCTTGGTAAGATCCACATGATCTTCTTGACCATCGTTTCTGCAGACACATCATCACCAAGAGACTTTCTCCCATTGAAAACATTAGTAAAGCGTGTAAAAATTTCAGTTATTGATTTGTGTGGGTGCATGGTGAAACTTTCAAAATCTTGGCGATACATGTCCAATCGAGTATCCTTAACTTTGTTGGTCCCCTCATGGGTAACCTCCAATAGTTTCCAGATTTCATGTGATGAGGTGCATGTGGAAACTCGATTGAATTCATTACGATCAAGGCCGCAATGAAGAGCGTTCATGGCTTTGCCATCAAGCTCGAAATTTTTAATATCGGCTTGAGTCCATTTGGATTCATCGGGAGAAGTAAGAGAATAACCATGCATGACAATTCTATAAATAGGATAACCAATGCTTCTAAGAAAAGTGGTCATGCGAGTTTTCCAATAAGTGTAATCGGTTCCATCAAAGAATGGAGCCCGAGTCATGGAATACCCTTCGGGTGCTTGTGAGGAAGAAGTCATCACTATGGATTTTAGGTTTGTAACCGGTTAAGGTATTACACAAACCTCCCTCTGATAGCAAATGTTGGGCGGAGAGTGATGGCAAGAGGGGGGGTGAATTGCCTTTTAAAAAATAATTAAAAATTTAAAATCAAAGTTAAAAGTGCAGCGGAAATAAAAGAGGCAAGACACAAAACTTGATAACGGAGTTCGGCTTAAACCCAAGCCTACGTCTCCGCTCCCAACTCAACCGTTGAGAGATTTACTACCGCTTGCTTTTTAATGGTTTTAGCAAGAAACCCACTAGACTTTAAGGTTAGTCTAGAACCTATTACAACTTGCTTTTAATGGTTATGCAAGAACCCACTTGCTTTTAATGGTTGAGCAAGAACCCACTAGCCTTCTTACAGGTGAAGGCTAGCTCACCTATGACTCAAGCCTTTTAAAGGGAAGGCTTGACTAACCTCTTCACACCTTGAAGGTGGTGTGAAAACCCAAATGAAAGGAGGATGAGAGAAATGGGGGTTTGTAGGCACAAACCCAAAATAAAGCTCAAAATGATAAATAATGAAAAACCGTAAAGAGGAGAAGCCTTGGGCGCCAAAAGATTGATGGAGTTGATGAAGAGCGATCCCAAGCTTCTTTGGTGGTGCTCCTTGGATGTGGAATTGAGTTGGAGCAATTGAGGTTCCTTGAAGCAATCCGCCGGAGGTTCGCCAAATGATGGAAAAATGTTCCCGTGGGCTTCCGTGAGTTTCCGGGGCTTCCTAGTCCTTTATTTATAGAGGGGGAACCCTCAAATGGCCTTTGGGAGTCTTCGGAGCCGTTGGAGAGGCCTTCGGAGCCGTTGGGAGTCAAGTGGACAGGTCTGGTCAAAGCCCAACGGCTAGTTTGACTGGCTCCACCGGCTGACCGGTGCTTGGCCACCGGTTGGCCGGTGCTTTGAAAAAGGGAGAGGGCTCAGGCTCAGGCACCACCGGCTGGCCGGTGATGAGGCCACCGGTTGGCCGATGCTGAGGCAGTGGCTGACACTATTTGTCTGGGTTCCACCGGCTGGCCGGTGGTGGGACACCGGTTGGCCGGTGGTGGGACACCGGTTGGCCGGTGGTGGGACACCGGTTGGCCGGTGGTCTGGACAGAAAGGATGCCTTTTGTCCAGGCTCCATCGGCTGGCCGGTGGTCATCCACCGGTTGGCCGGTGGACTGAAAATCAGTCCACTTTTGGCTTCTTTCTTTCTTGGCCCAATTCCTTGGCAACATATCATCCAAAAACACTTAAAACAATATTAGATAAATAAGAGAGTGATTGTGATCATGAAAATTAAACCACGAGGGGTACGAGAGGTACAACAAACCTAACCTTTTTAGGGTTTAAATATCTCATTAGAACCAGTCTATAGCCATAACCACATATCTGAATCTGAACAATTCTTCACCTTGCATAATAGTAAGGTATCCTGAAAATAAAGGACATAAACCTCATGTCCTACTCTTACCATGAAAAAACCCACTATATACCACATCATCATCTCATTAATATCAAATAAAGTAAAGATAAACCTCATACTATCAAAAAATTCCTACATCTGGAAGAGAGATCAAGGAAGATGGAGTAGTCATCCATTCATTCCCTCACCAACCTAGATATTCGGGGAAGACACCCAAAGCTCAAAACATTTGGGTGTTGAAAAAGTTATTTGACTTAAAGTGGGGTGTGTATAAAAATCATAAAAAAATACATCATTGAATAAGCACACACAAGAACAACCTAAAGGGTTCTCACTATAACTACTCTACCACAACCATCACCACCATTACAACTATTACACTACCACTATTGCACACCAACAATTGCTTTCATATACTAAACCTCCATACTAGCCCCACTTCCCATAAAAAATAGTCAAAAAATGCCCAAAAGTTCTCTTTTTAATCATATCATTTTCAATTTCCATATATACCATTTACCAATCAAGTTATATTTATTATACCATATAAATTCCATATTTCATGAAAAACAGTTCCCAACCATTACCCATATTTATTTCCATCCATTACTCATTATCAGATATTCCATATTCAGTATTACCATTACCTATTCCACACTACCAGGAATATAAAAATATCACTACACTATAAACCACTACATAAATTCCTTACACAACAAAACCAACCATGAAAATTACCATATAACATCCCCTAAAGTAGCAACATCATCAACCACTCCCATCCCACCCAACAAATCACTACACTGATATCTAACACATGCTGATACCCATAACCAATCTAACTATTCCACCATGACCCAGAAATCACATCAATAAAAAAACTTAGAATAAAACAAATAACCAACACTAGAAACAAAACATTCCATAATCTACTTTTTGTACAAAGAACTAGTGGTCAACACACACACACAACATTACTGAATTCCATGTTTTCCAAACAACCATTTCATTACCATCATTAAGTGATTTATCCTTTTATGAAATGTGATCCTAGAAATTTAACATTAGCAACTATCATAAATCACATCAGTAAGTAACACTTCTAATAATAACACCAAAAACTAGAAAAAATATAAATCACACAGGCACATGCGATCACCCATCCCCCAATTTCATATAGTTTTTTTATATTTATTAAGAAAATTATTACCATTAACCCAAAGTTTGTAATATTATGATCCATATAAAATTCACACAACTAAATGCGAGATAGATCTGAAATCCCCTACTTCAATATGAAGCTTCATAGGAGCAATGCACAAGAACCGAATAATGAAGGATCAACCACTTAAAACTCAAAGTAGACCACCTCAGAATATAACCACAACAAACCTCCATTAGAACATACCTAAATAATGATAGAAACTATATAAAAATCACTATATAAAACATACGTAATGATCAAATACAAGGTAGAAAAGGATAATAGAGTACCTCAAATTGAGAGATTTTGATCTTGGCGAACCAAGAGGTTTAAAAATAAAGAAAACAAAGCCGAGGAGCACTAAGAGGGGTTGGGGATGACTAGGATTTGATGGAAATAAATAAAATTTGAAATAAAGGATACCCAATCACTTATTTATAGAGAAGTCCCAATAGGACTCCAGCATGATGTGGTAACATTCAAAAGGGCCATTATAGCCCCAATCAAAATGTGATCTGAGTTTTTAGCTATTTCAAATAGAAATATCCTCCCAATCCATGTGTTCTTTTAAAACTAATTTAAACTGGTTGTACCAGCACCATGATATATGCCAAAAAATGGAAAACATATTTTCAAGGCCTAGATGATCACTTTACTTATTTACCACAACATAGAGGGGTTTCCCTACCATTTTTAGCTCATTACTACCAAGACCAGGAAATGGAGGGACCATGCTTGCTATTTCCATTCATACTTTCTTAGCTTAGACTCCCCTCAATTTGGTACTACCATTAATATGACCATGAAAATGACTATCCCATTAGTGTGGTGCTCTAAATTCTAGAATGGATTAAGCTAATAGGCTCCCTGTGACATTACACCCTCCACCAAGGGCACAAAGCCCTTCCCTATGTTACATAGGGAAATTATCCAGAAACTACACCCTTAATCATTAGAATATCTCACCTTGGGTTTACTAATTATCTAAAAAACCCAACTCACCAATCCCATAACATCAAAGTGATCTACACCATGGAATGTAACATGCGAATTTTGGACCCCATAGAGCCAAAACTCAACTCTTCACCTTCAACACACCCCCAAACTTCATCTTGACACCTTTAAATCCTAGGAAAAATAAAGGGAAGGGTTCAAGGAAACCTATAAACCTTACATTAGATACCTCTCAAAATATTCTCTTCATTGAGAATAAAAACCAAAACTAGAAAAAAACTAAAAACTACCGCCCAGACACTTCCCTAGAGAGATAAATTTCAAACAAAAACAATGTCATCGACAAAACATAATAGTAAAGAAAATAAATAATCTCACAAATAATAATTAATTACAGTATTACATAATCATAACAAATAAATTTTCAAAGAAATCTTGATACTGAGAAGGAATATGCAACTCAAGTTTCCTTGTACATTCCCATAACCCACCATGCTTCCATAAAATGAAAACCAAAGAGATAACTCACCCATTCAAAACCTTCTCATGAAAATCCTAAAACATGACAAGATGATCCCTAAACATTACCTCATCCTTAACATAAAAATCCCCCAATCAATGAAACATGACTCATTATTAATATATCAATAGATTGTTGGATTGGTGTTGCCCGATCCGTTTGGGCCCAAATTTTCGGCACTGTAGCAATACTGACCACTGTAGCGGAGCTGACCGACCGACACCGACAGGCACTGTAGCGGTGCGGACTTCGGGGTCAACTTTACTGTAGCGCTTTTGACAAAGCCAGCCGCCGTTCACTGTAGCGACGCGGACCACTTTTTCGAATAGTGATCGTCTTCTTCATTTGTTTTATAGCCCATTCCGGGCTAGGGTTTTGTAGTTGGAAAATCCTCTGTAATTGCTCCCGAATCATAGTGAAAATCTGCCTCTCCCGTGGACGTAGGGATTTTTCCCGAACCACGTAAATCGCCGTGTTCCTTGTTGCTTTTCTTTCTTTCGTTTTCTCGTTTTCTGTCGTTCTGTCTCCCGGTGATTCCGTAACATAGATCTGCGACACATAAAAAAATTCATTAATCTATTCCATCTATAAAGGAAACACCAATTAACACACCATTTTACCGACACGCTGCAACACATCAAAAGGATTGATAAACTAGGGTGAGATCTTACTTTCCTAGAAATACCTTCATTACCCAAAATAATGGGAAACCCTAAAGAAAACATGTCTATAAACCTAAAAATTGAGTGGACTCCTCCTCTAATCAATATACAACTTCTTAACATCATGTGCCTCATTTATCCAATCTTGAATCATATGAATTTTTTCTGTCATCTTATGCACCACATTTGGCCCAAGGACTACTAACTCCCCAACCTCTATCCAACACAACAGATATATACAATTACACATATACAATATATCAAATTAGTCAATGCCAATGGAATAGTGGTAGATATTATTATATGAAAACTCAACCAAATAAAGGTGTATCACCCATGATCTACCAAAATCTAAAACATAGGAATACATTATATCATCTAGTGTTTGAATGTTTTGCTTTGTCTGAACATCCGTCTGAGGATGGAAAGAAGTATTAAGATGTAGTTGATAACCAAAATCACCCTAGATACCTCCCCAAACTCATGAGGTGAAATTAGGATCCATATTAGAGAAGTTGGCCTTTGATACCTCATTAATCTACACCACCTCATCCACATACTGCCTCACCAAATCCTTTATAAAACTCAACTTCCTATTAGACAAGAAATGTGCCAAATTTATCAATAGATTTATGATCACCAAAATAATATCACATCATCCCTGGTATCAAGGTAAAACATTGAATAAATACATTGATATATCTTCCCACTTACACTTAGGGGCATCTAATAGTTGTAACAACCTACTTGGAACATGATGCTCTACCCTCACCTGCCGATAGACCCAAAATCACAACTCGAACATTGTTATCGATCACTTTGTCCTGGGACACCAAATCCTAATCCTCAAGGTATTTTACATCTTGGAGATACCAAAATTCATTGCAAATGTTGAGCTATGTAATTTATAGAGAATCTCCCAATGCATCATTGATAGAATAAAAAAACTCCCTTGAAACATCATCCAATATCGTTCATCCTCTAACCATCCATCCAGAGCATCACCATGGATGACATGATGTTGTATCACCTCTACCTCTGAGTCTCCCTACTGAGACTTTCCCACCTGATTCATTAAGGATAATTACACTTTCATTTGAAATAATAAAATTTTACCACTATTCTCATCCTCATTGAAATTCGTCATTGCAAGATCATTTCTCCCTCTCTAGGAATCTCTAGACTCTCTAACAACACCTCTATATAAATTCCTTCTTGGGGATTAAAAAAAATCACCCTTCCTTGATGTATAGTATATCTTGAAGTCATAGTCCCACAAGAAATCCACCCACTCCCACTATCTAAAATTTAGATCCAATTGATGGAAAATACACATTAGGATCTTATGAAATATAAAGAAAATAAAGAACTCATCAATAAGGTATTGTTTCCATAGACTTAAATAAAATACTACTTCTAACAACTCAAGATCATAGTTTGAATAGTTATACAAGTGGTGATATAAATTCATAGACACCTAAGATATCACCACCCTATACTGTATCAATATATAACCCAAACCTAGATGGGAATCATCACAAAATACCTAAAACATTACTACCTCCTATGGAAGATAAATGAAATGATAATTGATCAATATCTCCGTTAGGTAGTCCAAAGATGCCTAGCACTAATTAGTTTAAATAATGTCCCAACCATTCCTAGTCAATCCTACTAATGGATTTGAAACCTGAGAGAAATCAGATACGAACCTCTGATAATAGCTTACTAGACCAAGGAAGTTAAAAACCATTGGAATAGTATCGAGTGTTTTTGAACATAAAAATACCTCAATATTCAAAGGATCAACCCACATTTCTTGATGGGACACAATATTCCCAAGGAAATGTACCTCATATATTGAAAATATACATGTGGAATTTTTTCCATAAATATGGAAGTACTGAAGGACTTATAAAACAACACTAAGATTCTCGACATGTTCCTCCTCTAACCTTGAGTATATGAGTATTTAATTGATGAACACCACCATAAACTAATTTGGAACTCATGAAACACACAGTTCATAAGTCTAATGAAAATATTTTGGGTATTCAGGACACTTTGTGAAATAAAAACAAACTCAAAGTACCTATATGTCATTTGGAAGTAGTCTTTGAGATATCATCATTTTTAAATCTAATTTGGAGGCATCCATATCACATATTAATCTTAAAAAAATATCTAGATGCCTTCAATTAATTAAATATATCATATAAACTCAAGATAGGGTGACAGTTCTTGACCATCACCTGGTTCAACTACAGATAGCCGACATACAAATTCAGACCACCATTTTCCTTCTTGAAGAATAATAATGGGGATCCTCACCATGATACACTGGTCCAAATAAAACCCTTTCACATCAAATAATCAATATGATTCCACAACTCTTGTAGCTTAGAAGGTTCCATACGATAAGAATCCATTGAAATTAGAGAGGCATAAAGATTCAACTCTATCCCAAACTCAATATAAATTCAAGGGGGTAGGGTCACAAAAAAATATGGGAAAAGATTGAGAAACTCCTCTATAACTATGGAATACCCTTTCTCATGAACCTATACTGAATCCAAATACTATGCAGATAACTGATATAATAACAATTTTGATAACCTATGAACCATCTAATAATCCTAGTAACCAAGAGGTACATCATGTTAGCCCTCCTCATCATAGAACTTAACTCTCTTTCAGAATCAATCAATAATTTCATGCATAGAATACAACTAGTCAATGCCAATAATGGAATCATATGTTTGTATATATAGTAAGAATAAATACTTAGACGACTAATGATTCATTATAATCAGCTCACAACCCTAATACACATGAAGTAAAATTATCTAGACTCTATCAAGAGTAGTTAAAATTGGGGGAACTGGAAGCCTCTACACCATGATCTCTAAACCATGGAATAATAAGGGTGAAATAAAGGAGTGTGATGCTCTAGAATCAAATAAAAAAAGACAAGGTATATAATAAAAAAATGAAATTTTAGACCATATCTATCCTATATGGCAATGACATCTTCATAACATGCAACGATTCATGTTTGACTACTTTTCCTCACTGCTGATCACCACCAACAAAAACATGCTCAAAACTATGTAAAAATGTGCGGGGAATATCATGAGGCTAACATCTTCTTGATCCATCTCCTCTTGATGGAATATATTTTTATTGATCATACTTTTGATATGGTTTTAGAGGAAACTATATCTAGGGAAAATAAGGATTCTGACCACCCATTCCCTACCGGGACCCAGGAATGGAATGACACATATAACTGATGGAAAAAACCCCTAAAATTAAAGCACACTAGAATATAACTATTGATATATGCATGAGAACTAATGGATCTATATAAATTTGAAGAAGAGACCAGGGAACAACTCCCCGTGAGTCGAAACCTCAACTACCCATGTTTGATATCATCTCTCTAAAATTATGCCAATCAGGATGTGCTAATGACCACCCTCTCAAGATGAACCTGGCTATGCATGAATCCTCTCAATCAATCCTAATTTCTTAAATACCTCTAAATATATATATGACATAAATGGGGTGACTACATAACAGATAACATGACACAACACCTCCTCCAATAACTGATCTCTAGAATCCTCATCAGCAAAAAGATTATGGGAAAAGAGAATAAGGTACTTAAGGTGAATCCCAATCTCCTGCACACTTAGGATCCCCTGCTACAAGGAGAGAAACTCCAACCAATTCATTGAACTCATCTTAAAAGTTTGGAACTTTAATAAAAACTACCTCTTGAAATCATCTCATGAAACATCAACCTCCTCTCATATCCTGGGACCAAGATCCATTAGTGGTGTGTCGTTACCCACATCTAATTAATATCCAATGGTACTAAATACTCAATTGTGGAATCAATCAGATTTAAGGGGATTTCATGCACCTATACTAGTTATTTATCTCCAAATTAGAGGTGATACATTTATACTTATCCAATCCATGATTCTAGAACTCACACACCATCTTCCTCTAAATATTATTCTCCTAAGATGGGTTAAACCACTGATAATACCCATATCATACTACTAACCCTCACCAAATTGAACCGCATGTAGATGATGAAAATAAGAGATATCTACAAATAAGAATAAAATCCTAAAATTGGTGGTATAGAGTTCATCATGAATCATTTAATTAAATTCATTTTAAATTTCTCATAATCATCCAAATTCAAACGCAAGTGAAAACAAGAATAATTCATATACCTTCCCTAGTTCTCTACCCTATAATCAACATCATCTCACCTAGGGTGTTTAGTGATCTTAAGGTACTTACATTGAATAATAGGGGGCATTAATTACCCATACCCTCACTGGTCTCTTTTACTACATCACACACTATGTTTAAATAACATTTTTTCTATATCAATACCATGAAATTATCACAAGTACCTAACTCCATTATTCATTCTAAGTCTCAACAAATGATTAGATACCATTTTTTCATGACACCACCTCTAACTTAGAACCCCTCATGGGCCTGTAGTGAAGACGAGAGTAACCTCCAAATCCCACCTTCAATAGGACATGGGGTGGTGAAGTCATAAAAATGAGAGGCATTACACTCATAAATCCCAATAATTTATGAAAGAACCTCCAATAAAATCTATAATATGAAATAAAACCAAGATATCACAAATTCATATTATTTCATATGAATAGAAATTCCCAAAATATAATACAAAAATAAATATTAGGCAGAAACTCCAATGATAATCTCAAGATCTAAGCTTGTAATGTCCATTTTAGTCGCCAAATCCCTCATAGAAACCTATAAAATAGATTTTTATATATAGGTATGGGAATACATGTATACTTAGTAAGATCCTACTCATGACCTCTCATGAAAAAATTAAAATAAGAATACTGATGCATTGGTGAATGAATAACAAAACCAATAAAAATGTACCAAGTTAATTTCCAAAAAAACTCAGTAGGTCCCACTCATCAAATATAAAATCCATGTTTAGTAAAATATAACCAAATATTATAGCAATAGGGTACCCCACTCCACTTCCCCACTTGTTTTTTTCTATCATTCCACAACAACAAATGTCTTGGCACTTCTATCCCTTCTATATATACAGAACCATATCCACAAAATATATATAACAATTCATATTTTATGTAAGTCATACTACAACCCTTCCTACCCAAACCCACATAGGGTTTAAGGATATCATTTTCAAAAGTCCATAGAAACTATCACATATCATCATCTCAACTACACATCACTTTCCATAATAGTAAGGTACAGTGAACATGGAGAACATAGAAATCATACCATCATCCTACCATGCACTACATCCACTATATAACACATGATCCTATCATTAACACAATATCAATATCATGTAAACATCTGGCTATCACAACCATCCTAAATCTAGAAGAGAGACTGGAGAAGTGGGAGTAGTCAATCACCTATTCCCTCACCAACATGGATACTTGGGGAAGATTCCTAGAACCCAAATAATTGAGAATTGGTAAGATTATCCAACATGAGAAGGGTGATTATGAAAATAATAAGAAAATACATCATATAATAAACACACAAAATCTGAACCTAAAGGGTTCTCACCACAACCGTACTACCACACCCATCACCACCATCAAACTACCTCTGTCGCACACTGACCATCGCTTCTATATAAAAAACTAAAAAACTAACCACAACTCATATGAAAAAAATCACAAAAAACCCATAAATTTCCATTTTAATCATGTCATTTTTTGTTTAAAAATTTACCATTTACTAACCAAATTACATTTATTATTTCATATCAATTACATATTTCATAAAAAACCATTTCCATACATTACCCACATTTATTTCCAACCATTAACCATTTATATATAATTCATATTTAGGTTTAGAATTTCCTATTACATGAAACCATACATCTAAACACATCCCTACAAAAACAACTACTATGTAACTTTACTAAAAAAATATACCATGAAAATTACAAAATACTGTGCCCAAAGCAGTTACAATATAAACCACTCCCATCCTTACCAAAAAATAACAACCATTTTAAAAAAAATATATTGTTACCCATAACCATCCCAATTAATAAATCATAACCACATAATAATAGTAATATAAAAAAAAACTAAATAGTTCAACATCAGCAACAAAACACTCCACAATCTCTTTCTTTGAATAAAACATTAGTGGTAAACACACACAACATTACCAAATTCTAGATTTTCCAAGAAAATATTTCATTACCATATTTATGTGATTTATCCTTTTATAAAAGGTGGTCCTATAAATCCTATTATAGTAACTATCATAAATCACATCATAAAGAATCACTTCCAACAACTACATCATGCACTATAAATAGTATAATCACATAGGGCGCATGCAATCACCCTCCCCTAAAATTTCATTTTGTATGATTTGTTATATTTATTAAGAATATTATTATTATTTACCTAGATACAACAATATAATGATATATACAAAACTCAAATAACTAAAGGAGAGAGATAGAGATATCAAATCCCCTTCCTTGATATGAATATTTAGGGGATCAATGTGGAAGAATGGATGAATGAATTATCAACCACTTCTAAAATCAATAGAGACCACCTCGAAACCTAACCACAATGAACCACTATTAGTCCATACACAAATATAAACCAAAACCATAGAAAAATAACCTTAGAAAACATTAAAAATGAAATATGATAATTGATAATAGGAGAATAGGGTTCCTAAAATCAAGAGAGTTTGATCATGTAAAACCAAGATGACCACTATGACATAGAGGCATTTCTCCTACTATTTTCAGATCCCTACAATCAAGACCATGGTGTGGAGAGACTATGATTTCTATTTCCATCCCTCCATACATGACTCTAAATATTCTCAACTTAGCACTACTATGGACACAATCATAATAACAACTACTCATGAGTGTTGTACTCTACACACTGGAATGAAAAATCCACCAGAATCCCTATGACACCACACCCTTAACCATGAACATAGATATTTTCCCTATGTTATAGAGGAAAATTCTATAGACACTATTCCCTTCACCATATGAATTTAACTCCTTGGGTTTACCAATTCTCCAAAACTCCCAACTCACTGTGCCCAAAATATCAAAAAAAAATTCACCATTGGATACAACATGGGTGTTTTGAAACCCATAGAGTCAAAACTCAACTATCGACCTCCGAAACTCTCCCAAAATTCTTTTTGAAACATTGAAAAGTCATAAAAAACAAAGGCAATGTTTCATTTAAACCCAAGTCATTATACAAATGGGTTATAATTTATATCATTTAGTAGGTATTTTCTTTCTTTGATTGAATCTTTTCGAGTCTCCCCTTCTTGAATTCTATATAAGGATGAGTAAGAATTTACCTATGTTAATTTTCTAATTGAGATGGTATCCTTTTCCTAATATATTGAACAACCCAATGAATTTATGGAATTATTGAAGGGTTTTTTTATCTTTAACTATATTATTAATGTTTTAAGTTATTTAGATGTATTATAGAGATTTTAAAATATTTATGAGGTATTATGATTTGAGTTGAAATAATTATATGCTAACAAAATTCATAGAACTTGTTTAAGTGATGAACACTATATAGCTTTATATGGTATAAATATTTATCATTTTAAGTTATAATATCTTTATAGGGTATGCCTTTATAGGGTAACATGAGTCTTAATAGGATAAAATGAACCCTATAATGAAACTTTTAAAGGTACAAGATGCACTGGATTCAATTTGTTGGAAATGTCTTGAACTATATTCACTTCATATGGTGAATAATCCAACCTAAAATTTAAGAATTATATAATATTAAATATTATGAATAAATTAAATTTGGTTATTATAGAGTTGATATTTATTGGTTAAAAAAATCATAATTATACCTGTGACTCAAGAATGATATTAATAAAAATATTAGTGACAAAAACACATGATTTGGATCAATATTCAAGTTGAAATGAGTTTATTTGTTTGATATAAATATGAGATATGATGGGATGTTTCTAGAGATAATCTTAACTATTTTTAAATATCATAAAAACACAAAGGGTGTGAGATTAAAGTTGGTGATCACATTGTGTTTATTCATCATTGATAGAAATAAATTTCATCGATATCAATAATAGTGTATATATAATTGTAGTGATGAATTTATGATAACTATTTTTATTATCAAGTGAAAATTTTTATATGATTCAAGATGATTTTTAAAATGTATGAGTTTTCAAGAGGATGATATATTAATTGTTTATTTTTGATGACTTTTCTATCATGTTTCATGTGGGTTGAAGAAATTAAAATTATAGCTTAGACCAGTTAAGTGAAAAGGAAAATACTATTAGGTATTTTTAGAGTTTACAAAAAACATTTTGAGTATTTTTAAATGGATGTTTAAGAAGGTGTTTTACTGAGAACCTATTTTCATTTATTAGGATTTAATGACGAAAATTAAATTTATAATATTTGAATGAGTGGATGTGGGTGAATGTTCCAAGTGAAAATGTTTGATGATAGATTCATGAAAGATCATGCAGTTAAAAATGGGAATATAATCATTGTGTTTTCTATTATGAGAATTTATACCTAAAATATTACCATTTATAGTATATTGAAAATCATAAAAAATTAATTCTACCTCATATAAAGAAATGTGTATCAGAGATATATAATATTGAGAGAGAAAATAATGGAAAAAATATTGAGTATGTAAAAGATTTATGAGTGTGAGAAGCTGGGAGTAGAAGAAGAAAAAGTAAGAGAGCCTGAAGCATATGTGAAATGTGATATAAAAAAATGCATACCAAAGCTTATAGAGATGACTTTAGGAGAATAATAAGTAATAGACCCTCGATGGGTTGTCTTTTAATGATAAAGAGAGGTCTATAGACCTTATTTTTTACTCTATTGGTAGAATTTTTGGGCTGTGTTTCTCAAAAAAGTGTATAGAGGTTATTATGTTTTTAATTTATTGGACCAAAGAATAAGACCTCTCATCAGTTGCTGAAGCAACCTATATTTGTCAATGATATTTCTTAGGTGGTGAGATTTTTTTTCATCATAACTATTAGGAGGTATTATAACCTACAAGAGGTAGTGTAGTTATTGGGAAGCTTGAGTTATAGTAGGATACCTACCCCAACCACTTGTAATTGATAAAAATATTCTAGTGTAAAATATATTGAATAAGATAAAAAACAACAGAAATAAAAAGTAAACTCTCACATGGAGTTTGAATATTGTAAAAATTGTTGTGTGCCTTGATCTTTTTTAATTTTTTTATATATCATCCAAGACTAAGTGTAATCATTTAAGTAAGAGAGTTAGACCTTAACCGATCACAAAGGGAAAAATGAAAATTTTTCAAAGAAGGCTACGTTGATTCCCCACCCCCCTCATAGTGTATCCATTTGATCCACTAATACTTGCAATTAGTATCATAATGATGTTAACTCTATTAAATTACATACTTTTTAAAAAATATAGATAATTTAAATTATATTTTGACAAGTTCCTATATTTTATAGAAATAATTTCCATAGTTGTAAAAATAGAATGATTTCATACTTGTTTTATTTAGGTATTTAATTTCATGATATAGAAATAGTGGGAATTCTACCCATGAAAATGTTATAATAGTGGGTTCCCTAGACCCAAGTCTAATAGTACTTTTGATTACCATTACATGTATACAGTTTGATATATATATATATATATATGTGTGTGTGTGTGTGTGTGTGTGTGTTTACTCTTACCATACTATAGTTGATATTTCTACATCCACTATTTACATGGTAAAGTACTTAGATTACATATCATATAAAAAGGTTATATCAGTTCCCAACTATAATGAGAATCTTGAGATAATATGAAAATAATCATAAATATATGTCCTATGGTCTAGATACATTATATTGGTAGAACATAGATGATGTCTGAATATCAGATGATGGGGGATTATAAGAATTGAGACTTCTTCTCATGAAGTTATCACTTGGTGATCTCGAGTAGATGAAATCATGAGGAAAGATCCACCAATAGGAACAGCACATGTTTCAGGTGTCATTGGATATTTTTTTTCTATATACATGTGTTTTGGTCTCCTGACATGAGATCATTATCAATATGTGCCATTTTATCACATACATTGATGCAAGTAAAAAACCATGATAATAAAATCATGGTGTGGTAGATTTTTTGGGGTGAATAATTAGTGGTATGACATTGGTTGAATAGTCAAGATAGATTTTTTTTCTTCTGAGTTGGGGAAGAGATATCTTGTGGGCCCAGTTTGACCAATATGGTAGTACCTTCATAAATCCATGGTCATGGTATATAATGGTAAGCTGATATAGTAATTTCATGAAATATATAAAGCAATAAAAGGATGATGACACAAGTGTGTATCATACTTTATGAGATATCATGAGACAAAGAGATTATATTAAACATAACATGTTCATAGGAGGTAGTCATATCTATGAAATTCTATATATCCTTAAGGTCCATTATGGGTTGTTATAATCTGCTCTTGGTCTATGGTATGGAGTAACTACTATTGGGATAAGGACCTAGAGGGTCACACAAGTGTATCCACAAGTTCCACCTATTATAATAAATAGTAGTTTAGAACGAAGTGGGCCCCATGTACAGGGTCCGGTGAACATCTGATTATGAATGATCCCAAGAAAAACTAATAAAATTATATTATTCATATTTAGAATAATGATTATTGAATTTATTTCTCAAGGTATTCACAAGTTGTTTGATCATAAAATTGAATATGACAAAGTATAATTTTTAAAACAAATATAGGATGTTCATGGTACATTAAATTATTTGGGGAACTTATGAGCAAAGTTAATGGTTCATATTTTTTCACATAACATTTTACAGTGTTACAAGTGAGTGAAAAAATATTTGTGACATTTATGACAAGGTTATTAAGTCATATGTGAGCGCAAAGGTCTAAAATGAAGGTCATTACTTTTCAGGGAGGCAAGTGAAATTTTGGAAAGTATAGCCTAAGTATAAAAAATAATTATATCCTATTGAATAGTGAGATACACTATTTGCACAAATTCAGTGATAGAATATATCTTCTCCTCTCCCATCAAGTTTTTAGATAGAGATTCTGAAGGAAGAACATGGTTGCACCAATCCCACTTTCTCGATCGAGTCCACATTCTTCTAGCGATCGAAGGGACATTGTAAAGTTCTTCACTTTACTATTCTAGCACTCTAGAAATGTAGATATATGATCTATGAATTTTGGATCATGTATAGACGATATAGAGGTCTTCTATTTTGGTTCCTTTAAGCCACGAAACATCAACAGTGAGAGAATCAATACGAAGACATCAATCAAACAAGGTATCATTTAGGATTTTGTTCAATTTTATTTTTTATGATTAAATTGAATTAAAAAAAATACTTTTATAAATACAGGAAAGTTTTTTTTGGGTTTAGTGTTTTTAACATGAATCCAAACCCAAAAATTTAAATTGGGCATGTTTCACGCTTCCGTTTCACCCCAGGTTCCTTCAATTGGTATCAGAATAAATATGTAATTATTAAGTAGAAAAATTTATGATTTCAATTACATATTCTATGATTAAGAAAGAGGATTTTTTACATTTTCCCAACACAACTTGCGGTACATCGATCCGAGTTCGTATCGCCATGATATGGCTGATCGAAGCTCAATGAGTTTTATGTAAAAGGTGCTACAGAAATTAAAGTTTAATTTTATACATTAATTTAATGGATATCAGTGTGATATATTTTTAGATAGAAAAATATGTAAGTATATTTAGTGTTAGATGGATATACGAAATTTCGGTTGGGGTATTTCTTTATAAATAAAATCTTTCCATGGAAGCTTGTTTAATTAAAAGCATAAAGCTTTCCATGGAAGCATGTTTACAGCTTCTCATGGAAGCTTATTTAATTAAAAGGATAAATATTCCCATGGAAACTAGTTTAAAACATCTCTTGGAAGCTTATTTAATGTTGTGCTCGATTTGTGTATACATCTTCATACATTCTATTGAGTATAAAAACATGTTTTCCCCAGATATATGTTGTTTTATAGATAAAATGATTTATTTCAGTGTTCATGATGATTTTCAGATGTTTTTTCAGCCAAAGTCACAAATCATGAATTTTGAGAGAAAATATTGATATATACATGGTGTGTACTTTTAAACACACGTTGTGTACCTTTTCCTAGACACAGATCGACCAGACTACGTACACGCCCAAGCAGCCGACCGGAGATGACAACCCATGTACTTCACTCTACACACTATGTCCACCCTTCTAGTAGTAGTTGGTGGCTAAAGTTGATACTACATTCCATGTGGGGAAGTGTTACATGTTGTGTACCCCACCAACCGACCACCGACGTGTTGACTGTCATTGGGTTTCTCGGTGGGTCACTAACCGGTGGAGAAAACAAGGCCAAAAAAATTTGACCTAACTACACGGTGTGTACTTTAGGTTAAATGACGTGTAGTTTTAAACTCTATAAATAAGAGGGCAGCCCTCCATGTTTGAGGTTGGACATCCAGGGGGAGGTGATGTCGCTCTGCTGTTCGAGCCTCCCTCAGATCCAAATTCTTGTTTTAAATTCTTTTTTCATTTCTATTCTAGTTTAATTCTCCCCTTTCTTGTTTACTTCTTGTATCCATGGTAGGGATTGAGTTTCAGCTTAATCTACACACCATGAAGATGGTCATAAGAGGCTAATTCTATCATATTTGGGGTTGTAATAAGATTCTAGTTTGATTCTGGTTTACATTCTGAAGTGTTAATTTTATTATGAATTTTGTTTTACAATTCCTTTAATAAACCAACTTCAAACATCACCATTGGTATCGTATCGTCCCAAGAATGATACCAATGGCGAACACTAAAGGAGTTGTAGTGGATAAAAGTATGACCATTAGGGGAACTCACTGCCACTGTTTTAGGGGTATATCATTATTGTGTATTTGAATGTTCAATTATCGGGACAAGGAATTGGATTTTAAATACCCAATCACAAGTTGTCGGACCAAGAAACTATGATATAATTGAATCCATGTGGTAAAATATTTTAATTTATAATCTAAATACTAAAGAATGAAATTCATAATAAAACCTAATTAGATTGCTACCCTGACATGATTTTTCTTCTATTTGTTATGTTCTTTGTCTGCTTTTATTTTAATTTTTTCAAATCATTTCACTGTTTCAACTGTTCTCATTGCTTCTTTTATCTGGACAATGAAATCAGACTCTTTTGATTCGTACTACACCCTGCTTTTCCTCATTTCCTCATGGGATTGACCCTGACTACTACTAGCTACCTAGTAGTTGGTTCAGAAGGGAACATCTAAATTTCTAATTTGGACCGCTCCTTGCGACTGGAGCAGTGTCAAATTCTAGCACTGTTTCTAGGGAACAAACAGAAGGCAAACAGTGCGAGTCTGTGTCAAAGTTTGGTTTACCTAGAATTTTCCATTTTTCTTTCTTCTTTATTTGATTCATTTTTTGGGAACATCATCCCCACATCCCATGGATTATTATCTATCTAGGGAGTGGTACAACTCAACTAGAGAGGATTTTTATCCATAGTATCCAGATACATCGTACTCATACTTGAAAAAAATACTATCCATACATGGATGATGGGTTCTAATACAAGGAAAACCCATGTACATTATTCACCCCAACATTATCTTTTTCTCCTTTAAAACCATTTTCAGGTAATACCGAAAGCTTATTATTGATAATGGAGGCATTTACCACACGCCAGTTGGACCAAACTGAAAGGTTGAGATGACTCAAAAATATGATAGAACAGATCTCCAATATAATTTCTAATATAGATACTCTAGTTGAGTTTGAGGATGAGTGTTTTATTTTTTTTTCAAATGAGGAGACATGTTATGATGTGGGCCCCACCTATCATTCATTAAAAATTTTAGAAAGTAATTTTCTGAAATGAAAATTTTAATACGGGGACACATCATGCTATGTTCATTCTGAATTTGATCACACATATTTTACTAACCCCTCAGTTGATTACATACCTATTCTAGAGGAATTCTGTGATTACATTCAGGTATTCTATATTGCAACATAGGAACCTCAAGAGGTGGAGGACGTACCTGATCAAACCATGAATCAAGTATGCCTTCGACATCTGCTGGACATGGAGATGGGATACAGTAAGCCACCACCCAGACCACATAAAGGTAAAGAATATTGGAACTAAGATGATGACGCCGCACACATGTGGCTGTTTTCACTGCAAAATACACATACACCTTCAGATTACGGGTAAGTAACTCTATCTCAGGTCGAGCCAAAGACCCAAAACAAAGGTGCTTTTTGGGAGGCAACCCAGTCATTCCTCTCTCCCCATTTTATTTATTTTCTATTTTTAATAAACTCATGGCCTATAGTTTCCTTCCAAACATAGTGTATCACCATCTCACCCATCCACAATAGAAATAAGAGAAAAATGAGAGCACACACTATGTATACCTTATAACATGGTGTGTAATTTTTTTTCAACCTCTCAGAGCTGAGTCCATGTATGGGCACTCAAACTGACCACACCCCATGTTCTAACACATAGTTTGTATCCCTTTTAACATACAGTGTATTGGCCATTTTTTGAATAGAGGCCCACTTGGTGTGTTTATCCAGAGTACACATATTCCTAACCAGATCATACTACACATTTTGTACACTGGATCCACACACCGTGTACTTTCTATTTTTCTATTTTCTCACTTTTATTCCTTCTATTTCGTCTCGTTTTTCTTTTTTTGTGTTTTCTTTCTTTCTATTTCAGCTATGGCAGATGGAGACCACTCGAGTGAGAAGATTCATACTCCCAATACTGAGGGGGAGTGACCGACTTGTCTTCGGATCCAACTTCGTCCTTCCATGCTACCGGCACCATATTTTCTTGCGTGTCAGCCGTATAACTTGGACACACTGCCTCCTTTACTACCGACACCCACATCATCGACATCTGTCGGCCCGACAGACACCACACCACCATCTACGACAACTATTGATCCACCGATGGCCATGTCCGTATCTTCTACTGCTGCCAAGGGATCTAGAACAATATATCCTACTATTCCCGCACCTCCTTCCACTATTGGCATGACCTCAAAGCCAACTACAACATCATAAAATGCTCCATCCACTTCCACCATAGATGGACCCTCCACCTCAATAGCTAAGGCCCTACCTCGACCTGCTTCGGAAACACCTCGACATCCGCTGCATCTCTGCTGGTATTTTCTGAGGGACATCATGTGGTAGACACATTACATCATATTTCACGGTGCATGATCCAATTGAATGGTCATTTCTTGAATATCACAGAACCCAAGTGTTTGGGTGTTTAGGAGGAGATTGAGGAGCTCCTCATCCATACACACCTTTGGGACACACTCTAGGTTATGACTCTTACATTCAGAGATTTATTTTTGGAGTTCTTAGTGACATTCGAGTCTGATGGGCTTGTGTACCACCAGATTCCCACCAATACAACTACCCTAGTTAGATTTTGGCTAGGCGTACGCCACTTCACATTGACTATGGATGAGTTTGGACGAGGGTGCAGCTTCTATCCCCATCCTTCCACCCCACCTCATATATCCACCCTCACCCTCCCTGAGCACTATGACCTCATTTCCATATGGTGAGAGCTTTCTGGGCCTAACCACAGGTATACCCCCACTTCACATAAGAGCACGCTCATCTTTCCCCCCCTTTGTTTCATTCACCAGTGCTTCAACGCCATTATTTTCCTTAAACATGAGGATATGGGTGTCGTATTTGGTTGAGAAATGCACATTATCACTTATATTGTCTAACATGACTACCCTGACCTCCCTTGCCTCACTACTTCTTACTTCCATTCCATGATCCATGGCCGTCAGGGAAACCTGAATGGCGGTTTTTAAGCCACCTGGTTGGCACACTATATGGGAGTTTTTGAGTCATATATCCCCTATGAACACTTAGGATCTCCACAACATATGGAATTCATCATGATTATACGCATGAGGATGGTCGAGCGTCGGGTAGATGGCTTTGTGCTTGTGCAGGATGCCCCAACTCCTGTAGGGGTGAGGGATGACCCAGCTTCCCCCATCAGTGTTGCTAATCCGAACCCACTCTATATACCTGTAGGTGTTCCTTCTACAACCAACCCACTTATTTCCCCCTTAATTATTCCTCCATCATCCCATCTTTTTCTGGTCTATCCACAACCCACCTCCACCCGTACCCTCGACTAATTTCCCCATCTCCCTCCACCTGGCCACAATGGAGTGCTGCCAGGATACTGTGGCTCAGACACTCGAGTAGCTCAAGTAGATGTTGGGGATTCTTATTTAGAACCATGTCCTTCATTTACCCCCATCACATGATCCTCCATTCGATCCTTATCCTTCACCAACATAACCACTATTGACCGCACTGGCCACAGATTCAGTTCTCCTCTCCACTACTGGTCCAGCTACTGCTACTAATACTGTCAGTGAGGATGTGTTGGTCGAACCTCCTGTACAAAGTGCTGATATCATGCCTCCTGTAGCCATTAATTCTTATTCCATGATAGATGTACCCACTATGTCCACCACACTGAGCACAGAGCCCGAGCACCCCCCTTCCTCTGTCACTGATCCTACTCTATCAGATCTCCCTATTATTGATGATACCTCTTCTGAGGCCACACCATGACTAGTTTTTGAACACTTGTTTACTTATATATATATATTGTTATATCCTTATGATGTGATGGTGTATTTTCCTACCAATTTCTTTTTCCATTTCATCGATAGTCACATGTACTCTAAAGCGCTCTGGGGATCTCTTTTCGACTACTTCTCATCTTTTTGACCTCGCCACGAGGGGAGTATTATTTCAAAGTTTCTTTTACTTATTAATTTAATCCTTATTTCTTTAATTTCTTCCCCTCATACTAACCCACTTGTTTTTTACCATGTCCTACTCTTCTTATTAGTGTTTCACTTGGAGGACCATGCGAAATATTACGTGTGGGGGAGAGTATCTAACTACACTATTATTTTCCCTTAAATTGATCTAGGAGACATCATTAATAGATGAAATATTTTAAATGTGGAAAACATTTGATTAATTATATTTATAAATAATAAATACATAAAAGGTAATTTTATAAGTTACATGCTTATTTTAAATTTCAAAGAATTTTAAAATGATTGCTGATATAGTTTGATTATTGATTTAAATTCTTGGACATTTACATTTATTAGACTGATCATTTTTATCCATGTCATGACCTGATTGACCCTTTATTTTCCTCATTACTAAGAGTTATTATAATACTTTTTGATATATTCATTCTCATTCTTTCTTTCTTGAGATATTCTCAGGATATTCATAACTACCACAACTTACAAGTTTTTTTCTTCAAATCATGAAGATTTTGAATCAAATTAAAATAATTGAGGCATTTTATTATTTTTCAACCCCATTTTACTTGAGACTCACCCTATATATGATATTCATTAAAGCCTTAGAAACCATTAAATTCCTTGATAGGAAGCCACATTATAATCCTATTTATCCTTCCTACCCTAATTCTTTTATAATTTTTCATGATTATTCATTTGAGATTTAGAGAGGGAATTTGGCTATTCATGGTACATGTTGGTAAGAAACCATGAAATTAAGTGTGGGGGAGATTTCCTTTTGTTTATTTGGGTATAATGATTCCAAAACCACTTTTCATTATATTCTTAGTGGCCCCTATATGAAAAAAAGTATTGAAAAAAAATTCAAAAGAGGGACCAGATTCATTCATTACACTTTATTGATGGTTTATAGATTCATGTTGGCAAGGGAATATCATGATGATGATTCCATTTGAGAGATCTTGATTGGGGATTCATTTTTTATTAAGATTTATTTTTGAATATCATTCATTGTTATTTAAGAATTCAGCCTCCTTTTTCAAGCTTCTGAGATTATTTTTCACATCATAACATACCAACCCAAAGCCTTAGAAACATTTGAACCTTATTGAAAGACCACATGATTTTTGTGATTTTATTTCTAAAGTGGATAATTATAGTACTTGCAAGCCTATGGATAGAGTGTTTATAATTTAAATTGAGAATAACTCTGAATAAAATGATATTGAGTGATGAGTGTGGTATTTTCTGGTGAGGTAAATCATCAAGTGGCATGTGTATTTATGAAAAGTTTAAAAATGTGAATAAAAGAGGATGCAAAGATTTAATTGAATTATAAAGGTGTAATGATTAGAATATATTTGGAATTAAAATATGTTTTATTCATTTTTAAAATCCTTTACTATGGCTATAGTATTTATAAGTATAATTAGTTGAATTCTCCCCATTATAGAGAACAGATTCTGTTAATTAGATGTTGAGATTTTTCTCGAGGGGAAGAAAATGACTTAGTGGGGGGGGGGGAGTTTGATGTGCTTGATTTGTGTATACATTTTCACACATTGTATTGATTATAAAAACATTTTTTCATCGGATATATGTTATTTTATAGATAAAATGATTTATTTCAGTGTTCATGATGATTTTTAGGTGTTTTCAACCAAAGTCACAAATAAGTAATTTTGAGAGAAAAGATTGATATATACACAGTGTGTAATTTTAAACAAATTTCATGTACCTTTTCCTAGACACAGATTAGCTAGACCGCATACACGCCCAAGTAGCCGGCCAGAGCTGACACACTGTGTAATTCAATCTACATGACTTTTCCTCCCTTATAGAAGCGGTTGGTGCCTGAAGTCGATACTACATGCCATGTGGGGCAGCGCTACACACCATGTACCCCACCAACCGACCGCCGATGTGTTGAAATTCATTGGGTGGCTCGGAGGGTCACCGATCGATAGAGAATAAAATGACCAAGCAAGTTGACCTGACTACATGGAGTATACTTTAGGTTACATGCCATGTAGTTTTAAACTCTATAAATAAGAAGGAAAACCTTCATGTTTGTGGTTGGACATATAGGGGGAGGTGCTGCCACTCTTCCATTTGATCCTCCCTCGAATCCAAATTCTAGTTTTCAATTTTATTTTCATTTTTGTTCTAGTGTAATTCTCCCCTTCCCCATTTGCTTCTTATATCCATGGTAGAGATTGAGTTTCGACTCAATCTGCACACCGTGACCATGGTCATAAGAGGGTAATTCCTTCATGTTTGAGGTTGTAATAAGATTTTGGTTTTATTATGGTTTACATTCTGAAGTGTTAATTTTATTATTAATTATGTTTTATAATTCCTTTAATGAACCAATTTCCAACATCACCCTTAGTATCGTGTCAGACAAAGAATGATACCAATGGAGAACACTAAAGGAGTTCCAGTGGATGTAAACATTACAATTGGTGGAACCCACAACCACTATTTTAAGGGTATAAAATTAATGTGTATTTGAATGTTCAATTACTAGAATAAGGAATTGGATTTTAAATACCCAATCACTAGTTTTCAGACCAAGAAACTGTGATCGAATTGAATTCCTGTGGTAAACTATTTTCATTTATAATATAAATACTAAAGAATGAAATTCATAATAAAACCTAATTAGATTTCAACCTTGACATGATTTTTCTTATATTTATTCTATTCTTCATTTTCTTTTCTTTTCTTTTTTTCAAACAGTTTCAATGTTCCCTTCGCTTCTTTTTTATAGAGAATCAACTCAGACTCTTTTGATTTTCACTGCAACCTGATTTTCCTTGTTTCCCTATAGGATTGACCCTGACTGTAACTAGCTACCTAGTAGTTGGTTCATAATGGACCATCTAAATTTATAATTTGGACCACTCCTTGCGATAAGAGAGGTTTCATTTTATTAAATGGATAAATCTTCCCATGGAAGCTAGTTTAAAGCTTCCCATAAAAGCTTGTTTAATTAAAATGATAAAACTTCCCATGTATTATAGTTTAAATATTCTCAGGGAAGCTTGTTTAATTAAAAGGATAAATCTTCCCATGAAAGCTTTTTTAAATAAAAGGTTAAATATTCCCTTATAAGCTAGTTTAAATCTTACCTTAGAATCTTGTTTAATTAAATAGAAAAAACTTCCCTTGGAAACTTATTCAAACCTTCCCATGGAATCTTGTTTAAAATATATAAAAAATGGGACAAATATTCCATTGAAATCTTTTTATCATTATATATATATATATATGTACTCAAATGGATACCTCATCTCAGGTCGGACCAATTTGACTCAAGTTTGATCGACATGATCCATTTAACCCATCACGAGTCCTTAATTAATTTCTAAGGATCTTCTTTATGTCTAAATAGACCCAATTGTTTTTGAAAAAATATTAAAAATTAAATTTATTTGACTTGGATTTAATAAAATTATTTCATGTGTTGTGGGATGTATCTAGAATTAACTAAAATTAATTTAATTCAAGTTAAGAACTAAAAATAACCTCGAGTTGAATTTTAGAAAATTTATTTTTTCTTATGAAATATAATTACGTTTTGACTGGTCATGAGTTGAGATTGACTCATGAAAGTTTGGTTTATTATTTATATAATTTAATTATTGCATTAATGTGTTTTAAAATGTAATTATTTTTTTTGATGATATGCACATCATCCCTTTATCTTTAATTTTTATAAGGGTGTGCATGTCCACATTTAAGTGATAAAATTTATTTTCGCACCATAAATCCCCACACCTGCGTGTGGGCAGAAATATTAGAGGAGTTTGTGGTAAAGATCTAAGGAGTTTGTGGTGATGCAGTTCGAGTTGAGAGCTGGTATGAACCAAACAAGTGAAGTGAATGAGAGTTGCGAGTGATAAAATTCAAGTTAGTTGTTGATTTATGAAATTAACCTATGTCTCAGTTAGTCCATTATTCACTTTATGGATTAAACAACAGTTAATGAATCATGATCAAGACATTATTTATTTATTTTATCGTGTGCATGGTTTATTATTTTGTGATTGTGTGTTTATTATGTGAGATCACATAGTATAATAATAAAAAATAATGTAAAGATAAAATAATTTTTTTAGTAAATGTAATCTATTTAAAAGAATGGAAAATTTTTGATCACAATCACATAAAAAGAATGATAAATATAAATGGATTTTATTTTAAATATTAAATTAAAAAATCCCTTAAAAAATATTAATTCATTATATTTCTTTCATCGCTCAAATCATTTAGGGTGCCTCTTACTACTGAGGAGTTATTATGAGAGTGATGAGTCAACTTAACTCTTTCTTGTTGCAACTTTATAAGAAAAGCATTGAGTAATAAAAATTAATTATTTAAAACAGATGAGATGCGACTCAACAAATCAAGGAGACATGAGTTAATGCAGTTGGCCAGTCAGATGCCTACCTTGGACTCTCCAAGTAGTGGTGTAGACGTAACTTGTAGACTTTGAGGAGAGGTTTCAAGGACCTTTTCCACTAGAATAATCAAGTTACAGAGTATTATGGATCTAGTAGTCAAGGGTTACTATGATTTGATAAAATAGTGGGATGCATTTAAAATTTATAATTTCAAAATGTTTAATCAGTAATCAAGATAAAAGCACTAATTTTCTAGATTTTATTTTTTTAGAAAATGGAAAGTAATACCGTAAGAAAATCGTGATAATATTGGACAAACAAAAGTTCCAAACTTGAATGAGTTTCCAAAGAGTAGTATAGTCACTTGCGTAATGTACTACAACATTATAAATTCAAGGTTCTAGTGTCCCCAATACCCGTTAAGTCACCTCTGGAAGCGAGGGTGTAAAAATGATTATAGGAGACTCATATATGACACGTATAATGGTTATTACATAATGATATCATCAATATATTATGTGAATTATAGATATAACATTAGTACATGGATGATTTTACATGTTGTCTCATCTCTGAGAATCCTATGAGGAGAAAGTGAAGCGAGATATAAATGGATGATGATTATACAAAAAGATGTCCACGATCTTTCAATGCATCCATTTATCATATCATTTTCACCCATTTACTCTATATTTGTTTAATATTATAAAATGAATTTGAAATGGAAAAAAATGCATCATTTTTTTGTGTAATATTCATCAAGAAAATAAGAACTTAAAGAAAGTTTAATCTTTAATTATTATGGAGAAAAAATGAAATACAAGGAGAAAAGACCAATGGAAAGTGTCATGCCAAAGAAAAATTGAAAACCTCATATAAAGAAAAGTAGTATTAAACTAGAGGTTATTTTGTTCACATATCATGAAATAATTTTATGGAAGATAAATCCAATATACTGAATTGAAGAAACAAGGAGTCACATCTTCTTCAGGTATATTCATAATTATTTGTGATGTTTTTAACATACTTATTGTGTATTAAATACAACATGTCTATCACATATGTTTATTAAAATACAATAACCAAGTATGTAAAAAATGTTACTATAATTAAGGTGTGTTCTCTAAGAGGCTAAGAAAGGGTGGTTCCTAAGACAATAGTGAGAAGAACACAAATTCTAATTGCTAAGTAAATGGTTCGAGTTGAACTTTCATATGTCTGTTGGACACAAAGATACATTATTCCTGTTTTAGAATGAATGTTTTTTGTGATGTTTAAAACTCAAATAATAGTTTTGTAATTATAGAATCATTATCAATACATGATGAATATAAAATATAAGACTTATATACCTAGTTGCATAAATATAATACTTTTTTAATAAAAACTAAATAATTGTAAAGGATATACCCAGTATGGTTTTATTCTATTTGGAGTTAAATACTGCAATGACCCTCAATTTTCATACATTAACAGTACATAACTTCTCAAGAATACTTAAAACATTATACAAATAGACGCCCAAATATTGTACTAGTCCAGTGCCTTTGGAAATACAGAAACATAAACATTGGTATATAAATGGGATATATAATCTCCCACTATGCTATTCTTGGATAAAACCCTTCTTAGAAACATCAAACATAATACATATCTTCATAAACCGGGGGAAGTAAACATAAAAAATGGTGATCTCAGATCCTTAGTAAGGTTAAAAAGGGAGATATGTAAGTATAATCACGAGCATAAGGGTATGAGAACATGATCATGAAAATAGAAGATGATCATAAACATGAATCATGGAATAAATCTTGGTAGTTTTTAAGATACGAATCATAATGAAATAATGAACATAAGCCATGAAATCATAACATAGGAATAAAACATGGAATTATAGCAGACACATAAGCATATATAATGATTTAAATAGTAGTAAAGGAATTATTTCTAAGGCCATATTAGTGGAAAAATTCCTTTACTGAACTGGGTTCACTCCTCATTCCATCTCTGTATTACTGAACCAAGTTCTCTCCTCATTCCAGATCTGTAATACTGAATTGAGTTCACTCCTTGTTCCAGCCATGTCTATTACCTGAGATATAAATCTTTACCTAATGAATTGTATGGAGATATAGGTCCCACTCATCTCATAATGAAATAATACATACATGAGGCACAATATCATTAAAAATAATATCATAAACCATGAAATAAAATGGGTATCATAAACATGTAATCATATCAGAATCTATGAAAAAATATACAGGTTTCATAATCATTTCATCAAAATAAGAACTCATGAAAAGAAGTGGGTTTAAAAATCATATAACCCATGGAATAGAAATGGTCCTCATAATAATAGTTCCATTAAAACATAAATCATTCAAGAAAAAAATATGACTAGAACCTTTGGATCATTTCCTAGAAGGGAATGAGTAGCATCAACAGATGTCATCTTAGATGGAAAATATCTTGGAAAGATATATTGAAATCATTTCTTGAGGAAAATATCCTTTCTTCATGAAAAATGATTTTTAAAAAATATAAAACCTTTTGAAAACCATATTCATTGAAAACTTATAAAAGAATCTTGAAAACATTTCAAAAACCATTTCATTGAAAATACATTGAAAAATTATAAAAAACATGAAATTGATTCAAAATATATTTCTTTGAAAATAACTTGAAAACATATAAAGAAATATTTTAAAACCATAAAAAATTTAAAATCATTTTTTCCTTGAAAATGATCTTCAAGGATCATTTTATAACATCTCTGAAAACATGGTTTTTGAATAAAACATATTTCTGATCGAAGAGAGAAATACTATGATATTTTTATTTAATTTTTTTATTAATTATAATAAGTACCAAAGAGTGGAAAAATGGTAATAATACATGAATATACCTTAAATAAATAGAGGATATGGAAAATCATGACTATTATTTGGATATGGATCAAGATATTTCAATAAAGGAAATAGAATCATAAACAATCTTGATAAACAATGAGATTGTTTCAATGAACTCTTACCATATGGTAACTTGGGATCATACACTCCATGTAAGAAAATGAAGTTACATGAAGATTAAAATATCATGAAATAAAGTTGATTCAATATATAACATGTAAAATGGAAGTATATACACCTCTAAAAAGTATATAGGTGTATAATAAAACATGTGTCTCAAAGAAGGAAAATTGAGACAAAATGGTCTTACCGATTTGGAAGCTATTAAAACATTAACCCCATGAAGTAAAGATCATATAATGGATATTTAGACACCCATAAATGTAAGTATAAGAATCATTTAATACATATATGGTGATTATACACACCACAAAAATGGAATGGGTGGTGAATATAGCATGTATCTCACAAAAATAGAAGGTGAGATGAAATCCCCTTACCTTATGTCTTAAATCTCATCGTACTCGTAAAAAACTCCTATATAATAAATATAATATTATTATAAATCTACAAAAGAACCATATTATTATATATAATACCTTATATTATTTTATTATGACTTTATATTACCCACTTGTTAACAATTATATGTTAAGGTTTTACTTCGGTAATATCCGCTTTGTTCTTCGCATGTGTCTCAATTTGTTATGTCTTTGGTCCTTGTAATTATATAATGATTTATAGAATTTAAAACATGATTCAAATATCATTTATATTTAGTATATGTGTATTATAATAATCTATAGAATATATAATTATGAAATGTAATACACCGTTCAGGGAGACAGTAATCTGTACATATGCATTAATGTTGTTTCCGTTTTTATTGGTGTATTGAAAGAAATAAAGAAAATGAAATATTTGTATATATATAAATTATAACACTAGTATCATTATTGTTTCATATATATCATATAATTTCACTAAACTAATCTTTAATACATTCCATGTATTGTGTGAATGAATCACATTGCTTCGAGGGGGCGGTATTCCACACTTCCTCAATTCAATTATCATATTCACACAAAATAAAAAGTATAAAGATATGTGTTGTAAAAGGATTAAATAATATTAAAGACATAATAAATATAATAAATATAATATATAAATATAATTTACATCCTAATGTCCATCATGATAGGTGGTAAATGAAAAATGAACAATCATCGTTTTGTGAGGTGGTAGTTCATCGTATATGTAAATAATATGTTCGTTAACCATTAGATGGAAGTGTGTGTAAGTGTAGGTGAAACCCTTAATAAAAAAACAAATCAGTATATTTAATACATTATTTTTATTATATGAACATGTAATAATGAGATTTTTGGTAGTGTAGAAGCAAATGAAAGTCATGTGATCGTTGGAAAGCATTACCATTTAAATCGGGTAACTCCTTTTCGTTTTCACCAAAGGGATTCCTTGAATTGATTTCTACCCAAGGTGAGGATTCTAGTTCAAATAGAGGTAATATGAGGAGTGTATTAGGTAGATCATTTTCAAATCTAAGTGGTTTTAGAGGTGTGCGTAAGTGGGAGGAGAGGAGGCCTTTTAATAGTGTAAGAGGAGCGACACTCTTGTAAATGTTAGAAGAGAGAATTCCACCCACATTTTTCATGTTTAAAGTGGATTAAATAATGGACAGAATAATATATAAGGGATTATAGGGTTGAAATATGGCCATAAAATGGATCTTGGAAAAGTATCTAGGTCGTTTTGGGTCTTAAATTTAAGGTTTAGTTCTCTGTTAAGTTAATTTATTTAAAAGGTTGGGGTCGAAGCCTCAATTTATTATTAAAGCAAAGACCTCTTTAGTGTGGGTAGAGGGAGACCCATTACATAGCCCAAAGGTCCAAGGATAAGTGGATTGAATACAAGGCTTGAAAGCCCATTTTTTGGCCCAAAGGACCCCTCAGTGAACAATACTACTACAGTATCCGCGCTGCTATAGTACCTGCTACAGTACAACCGCCGCTACAGTACCTGCTATAGTCTTCCACCGCTGCTACAGTACCCAAATTTTTGTCCCTGATCGGATTTGATCCTGGGTGTTTTGGATGCCAAGCAGGATCCTGTATCACTTGGGTATAGGCTCGTTGGCAATTCTTTGTTAAGTTAATTTTTCTCTTAATCATCGTAATTAATCTTAATCACTTTCACTATTTTTTTGTTCATAAACTAAGTTGAACTTATTATACACTATAAATAATTATGATCCAAAAAATTTAATACATTTTTTTAAATTACAATCATATATTTGGTAGAAATTAATTTAAATTTAATCTCGCAGTTGGGTCGACAATGCGGGTTTTTAATGTAAAAATGTTTAAAAGATTGCTATGTTTTTATATTCAATTTCAAAGTGGAATTGATTCTAATGACCCACATTTTTTTAATTGATACAAATATGATCTAATAAAATCTTTAAACCAAATTAAAATATAATTTACCCTTATAAGTAAATTATATGAAAAAGTAGTTTTGAATTAAAATTCAATATTTTTCACTATTCATCAAAAAATGACATTTCTCAAAAAAATCCCAAAAATTCACCCTAATATAATTTTGAAATTATAAATTAAAAAATTAACTTTATTTTATAAAATTAAATTTTAAAATGTGTCTAAAATTATGTTTTTTTTATTTTTCACAATAGGACATTAAAAGTAGTTCATTTGAGAAAATAGTATTTTTAAACAAATAAGGACTTTACCAAAAATTATACATTTCATTATCAATATGTTTTATTTATATAAAACCATTATAAAAAATGTTGTAAAATTATTTATTAATATTCATATTACTAAGTTTAATGGCTAGGTTATAATTATCTCTTTTAAATAATTATAACAATAAAATGATGTTTTGTAGAAACACATTGTTGTGTGTAACGTATGCCAAGTCAGTGTTGCATGTAAAATAAACCTATTTGATGTTTCATGTAACATATTCCAAGTTGATGAAAAGTGAAATAAATGTTTGACTTATTTCATTGAAATACATAAATAAAAATTAATTTATTCGAGAAAAAACTGTCTATAAAAACTCAGGGTTTTACATTTTACCCCCCTTAAAATGATTTTTTCCCTTGAAATTTGTCACTCAGGTAAAAACAAAAGATGTCACTTCTACTTCATCATATACCCAAATTCCCAAGTAGAATATTTTAAGTGATTATTTCTCCACAAAACTTTAACTAGGTGAGTGGTCTTTTTTTGTAGAACTTTTCCGTACGATCCATAATTTCAACTGCTTGTTTTTCATAAGAATGATCCTACTCTAGTGGTATGACCTATGAGTTCAGTACATGTGAAGGGTTAGGTATGTAATTTATCAGGAGATATATATGGAACACATCATGTAATTGATAGATATTTTCAGTAAGTTCTAAGAGACATGCTATTGTCCCAATATAATCAATTCAAAAGGACTGATATACCTAGGGATGAGTTTACATTTCTTTCTGAATCTCATAACTTTCTTCCAGGGTAAGATTCATAGAAACAACTTTTCACCAACTTCAAACTCAAGATCACACCATCGGTTGTCAGTATAAATTTTTCTACTTACTTTGAGATACCTTGATATACTTTTGAATTGTTCTAACCTTCTCAACAATTTCTTCAACGATTTCAGGTCCCAATAGATTTCTTTTATCAAAGTCATCCAAACACATTGGAGATGTAAATTTATTCCCATACAAAGATTCATATGGTGCTATATAAATTATTGTGTGAGAAATATTGTTGTAATAAAACTCAACTAGAAGAAGGTGTTGATCCCAACCACCATTGAAATCCAGAGAACACGATCTCAACAAATCCTATAGGGTTTGAATTGTTATTTCCGACAAACCATCTATCTGAGATTGAAAAGCAATGCTAAAACTCAATTCTGCATCAAGTTATTACTGAATACTTCTCTAGAACTTTTAGGTGAACCTTAGATCCTGATTTGATACCATAGAATGTGGTACACCATGCAACCTTACCACTTTCTTAATGTAAATATTGGAAAGTTGATTCAGATAGAAGTCTTCTTTGATAATGTTGAAGTGTGATTACTTAATAAGGGGATCGACTACCACCCATATATAATTAAACCCTTTATTAGTTTTGGGTATTCCAACAACATAATACATAATGATGTTATCCCATTTCCATTCTGGTATGGGTAATAGATGCAACACTCCCTTTAAATTTTTTCTTTTAGCCTTAACTTGTTGGCATACCAAACAATGAGATACAAACTATGCGATATCTCTCTTCATGAAATCCCACCAGAAGTATACTTTTAAGTCCTTATACATCCTCATACTTATAGGATGAATAGAGGATTAAGAACTACGATCTTCCTCAAACAAATCCTTTTTCAAATATGGAATGTAAAAAACACATATATAGTTCCTAAACCTTATCATTCCATCCTGATCAACTTTAAACTCTTGAAAATTTCTAACTTTCTTTTATAGCTCTACATATTTCTTCTATGCCTCCTTATTCTTCACCTAGATAAAGGGTTGAACATTTATTTTAGAAATATACAATTTTCCCATTCATTCTGGATTTCTAGATCCATCCTTTGAAAATCTAGAAATATTGGATCTTTTGTAATCCTCATCATGGATAATCTAGCACGATCCTAGCATTCTCCAACTTGTTTTCTTTTCTAAGGCGATAATGTATTGATTAGTCATAATCATTTAGAAACTCTGACCATATTCTCTGGTTCATTTTCAACTCCTTATGTGTGAATATATATTTAATAATTTTTATGATCAGTATATATATCACACTTTTATCAATAAATATAATGCCTCCATATATTTAATACAAAAATTACCATTGCTAACTCCAAATACTGAGTTGGATAGTTTTTATCATGAATCTTCAGCTGTCGCAAGGCATAAGCAATAACCATGTTATTATGCATCATAAAACATCCAAATAACTTATTGTATGCATCATGATAGATTAAAAACCCTTCTCCACTATAGGGTAATGTAAGCACAGGTGCACTGGATAACCTTCTCTTTAGTTCCTTGAAATTTTCCTCACATTCATCTATCTAGAGGAACTTGACAACCTTCTGAGTTAACTTGGACAAAGGATTAGATAGTTGTGATAAATTCTACAAAAACAATCAATAATATCCTACTAAACCAAGAATGAAAAAGATCTCATTCACCATGGTTGGTTGAGGCCATCATTAAATAGCCTCCGTCTTTGATGGATCTACTACTATTCCATCTCTTGAGATTATTTGACCAAAAAAATGAAAACTTTTGTATCCAAAATTCAAAATTTGTAAATTTTTTATACAAATTATCCTTCCTTAGTGTCTTGAGTACAATTATTAAGTTATCTTCATGATATTTCTTTCTTTTTGAATAGATAATAATATCATCTATAAAGACTTCCAAAAAATGGTCGAGGTAATCTATAAAGCCTCTATTCATAAAATCCATAAAGATAAAAGGGGAATTAATAAGACTAAAAGGCATTACTATATATTCATAGTGCCCATACCTTTTATTAAATTCCATATGGGGTATATCCTCTTTATTTACCCTCAATTGATGATATCCTAAATGAAGGTCAATCTTGGAAAAGTATTGAGCTCCACACAGTTGATCAAAAAAGTCATCAATATAGGGAAGCGAATAATTATTATGGATTGTGATGTTGTTTATCTCCTGATAATTAATACAAAGCCACATTGACCCATATTTATTTTTCAATAAGAGAATAGGTGCACCCCAAGGTGACACACTTGGATGAATTAATACCTTATCAGGGTTTTTTGGGAGTTGCTTCTTCAATTCCTGCAACTCAATCAAGGAAATTATATAAGGAGTATTTTAAATTGGTGTGGAACCAGGTATGATTTCTATTGAGAACTCAACTTTATGTTTTGATGGAAGTCTAGGAAATAATTCTGGAAAGACATCCATAAATTCTTGAACAATTGAAACATCATCGATGTCTATTTTATCCGCAACCATCTAAGATAAACAACGCCTTTGAATGGGAATTAAGACCCATACACTGGATGTAATCTCTGCAAAAAGTTCTTTATTATTGTCACATTGATGGATGATCATATTAGGGTTTGAAATATCAAAAGTAACTTCCCTTACTCGATAATTTATGTGATATTTATGCAAATAAAGGCAATCCATGCCTAAGATGACATAAAATTCAACCAAAGGAAGAATGAAAATATTTAAAGGAAGAACATTCCCACAATCTTCAAATGGAGTGGAATCATTAAATTGGGATGCAATCATCATAACATTAGGAGTTTTCACCACTAATTATAAATCTAATTGTTTTGGTGGAATTTTAACAACATTAAGAAATTTTTTAGATATGAAATAGTGGGTATATCTATAATCAAATATGACATTAGAATTTCTAGAGTGAATTGTAAGTGTACCTTTCATCACATCATTGTCTCACCCCACTTCATAAATAACGCTTTTATGAGATTTCTCCATATCCCTCAGATTAAGAGGTTTCTAACATCAATAAACATCACCAGTCCTTGGTTTTGGGTACTGGTTAGCATAATTCCCATTTTCCATACACTTGTATCACTGAATCAGGGGAAGTTCATTCTTTGAATATTTCTCTACATTTTCATTTTGAGCTAACTTATTCCCATAATTTTGATAGTCAATTTCTTAGTGACCTTACTTTACACACTTAAAAAATTTACTAGACACCTTAATACAAATTCATCCATGCTTCTTCCCACATTTAGAGAATAAAGGAAATATCATCTTCTATTATACATGGTTTTTAGAGTTTACTTTGAACTCCATATTCTTTTTCTTATCAAAACTATGAGGTTGATATGTAAATACAACCTCTATTTCAACCTTGATTCGATAATGAAAAATCTATTCGTAGCTACTAAAGTCTCTTATAGACAATACCCTTCTAAGACCGGGATTTAAGACACTGAAGAACCTTTCAAATTTTCATTTGGGTTGGATGATAATTGATGAAGCATACCTCTCATGTCTCATGAAATTAGACTCATAGGTACCGATAGATTCATCATCCCTTTTCTTTTTTTCAAGGAACTCTTTCTCCATATTGGTACAAAGAATCCAAGGAAAGTAATTATTGAAAAATTATTTCTTGAACTCATCCCAATCCATGGATTCAATATCATATTTCTACCTTATATTCTTGATTAGAGTCCACCACTTTTCTGCTTTACCTTCTAAAAGATAAACAGCCAGAATACCTTTCTCATGCTACAAACATTAGATAATAGAGAATATATTTTCAGTATTACTGATCAATTGTTTAGAAGTAATTGGATTAGAGGACCCTATGAAATAAAGTGGAAATTTCCTCATGAAGGACTCAATAGAATTTTGTTCCCTCCTTTTCTCATTTGTAATTCCATCATGATTGATATCTTGATAAAGATGTGTGATCACAACAATGAGGTTTTGCATTACACCTCCCATAAAATTCAGTTACTCAGGAGGAAAATCATTACATTTTCTTTTGGAATCTCCATTAACGTGGTTCCTCTGGGTTCTATCCATTGAATAAAACCAAAAGAATAGAGTAAGAAATAGTTATCATAATGAGGAACCACATAACCATGAAAAGTCACTTATAGGATGACTAAATTACGAAACCTTATTAAATCTATGACACCTTAGGTTTATCCTGGATTAGTCATAGACATATTATATTTAAATCCTTCATGATGGAACATGAAGATTTTTTGAATTTCCAAAGATTATACCCTGGGAGTGTCAAAGAAGGTGTTCAGTAAGGCCCATTGTCACATACTAGATTACCTTGAGTCAGGCCCAGAACATCTTGTTGGTGTTATTACCCCTAGGTACATATGTGCTAGATCAAAATCCACTTGTATTATCCAGACATGGATTAATTTTTGGAAACCACTCACTATATCCTTTACCAAAATTCCAGGGCATTTTTTTATAATTTTACTAATCCTTATACTTATCCTTAAACATTTCCTTAGGGTTCTCACTATGGTTTTCTCATCCTAGATTCCAAAGGTTAACTAAATCTTTGATCTGATACCAAATATAGCGACCCTTTATTTTCATACATTAACATTACATAAATTTTGTGGAATACTTAAAAAATTATAAAAATATATTCCAAAACACCATACTAGTCTAGTGCTATTGGAAACATGAAAACATAAACACTGCTACATAAATGAACTAAATCACATCCCACTAGGTTCTTCTTGGATATCATCTTTCATATACACATCAAACATAATACATATCTTCATAACCTAGGGTAAGGAAACATAAAAATGATTGAGATCAGATTCTAAGTAAGGTTAAATAAAGGATATACATAATAATAACCATGAGAATAATGCTATGAGAACATGATCATGAAAATAGAAGATCATACCCTCTATATCAAAGATCATAAACATAAATCATGGCATAAAGTTTGGATGTTCATAAGATATGAATCATAAGGAAACAAATAACATAATACATCAAATCATAACATATAAATAAAACATGAAATTGTGGATGACAAATAATCTTATATAATAATTTCTATAGTAGTCAAGGCACTGCTACCGAGGCAATCTTAGTTGACAAAGTCCATTACTGAACTGGGTTCACCCCTAGTTCTAGACCTGTATTACTGAACATATTTCACTCCTCATTTCAACCCTATAATAATGAAATTAGTTCACTCCTCATTATATCCTTGTTTATCTCACAAGATATAAATATTTACCCAATGAGTTATAGGGATATATTGGTCCCACCCATATCATAATGAAATCATATATACTCATGCCATAAGATAATTAAAAAACATATCATAACCCATAAAATGAAATGGGTATCATAATCATGTAATCATATCATAACCTATGAAAAAATATACAAGTTTTATAATCATTTCATCAAAAGAATATCCCATAAAAAAGTGGGTTTAAAAAGTATAAAACCCATGGAAGAGAAATGAGTGTCATAAGGGTCATTCCATAAAAACATAAACCATTCAAGAAAAAAATATTAATGTAACATTTGGATAATTTCCTAGAAGGGCATGAGTAATATTAATAGATGTCATCTTAGATGTAAAATAACTGGGAAAGATATTTTTAAAACATTTCTTGAGGAAAATATCATTTCCTCTTGAAAAATTACTTTTTAAAAAACATAAAACCTTTTGAAAACCATTTTCCTTAAAAATATATAAAATAATATTGAAAATGTTTTGAAAACAATTTCTTTGAAAATACTTTGAAAACTTATAAATAAATGTTTTAAAACTATTAAAAAATTTTAAAATAATTTTTCCTTGAAAATGATATTCAAGGATCATTTGAAAACAATTTTGAAAACATGGTTTTTGAAAAAAATAGATTTCCACCTAAAGAGAGAAATAATGTTAGATTTTTATTAATTTTTTTATTAATTATCTTAAGTACAAAAGATTGAAAAAATGGTATTAGTATGTGGATATACCTTTAATAAATATAGGATGACGAAAATCATGAGTGTTATTGAGAGATTTATTATAATATTTCAATAAAGGAAGGATAATCAAACACAATCTCAATAACTGATGAGATTGTTTCAATAAACTCTTACCACATGGTAACTTGGGATCATACTATCCATGTAAGAAAATAAAATTACATGAAGATTAAAAAATCATGAAATGAATTATATTAAATATAAAACATGTAAAATAGAAGTATATACACCTAAAAAAACAATGTAGGTTTATAATAAAACATATGTCACAAAGAAGGAAAATTGAGACAAAACTATCTTACAGATTTGATAGACTTTTAAACATTAAACAAATGAAATAAAGATAATACAATGGACATGTAAATACCCATAAATTTAAGTATGAAAATCATTGAATACATTCATGGTCTGTATACACACCACACAAAAGGAATGGGTGGTGATTAAATCATGTATCCCACAGATATAAAAAGTGAGATGAAATCCTCTTAACTTGTGTCTTGACTCTCATCATAATCATAAAGAAATAATATATAATAACTATAAGTTTATTATAAATCTATATCAAAACCATATTCTTATATATAACACCTTATATGTTTTTATTATGACTTTATATTACCCGCTTGTTAACAATTCTATGTTAAGGTTTCACTTTGGGTAATATCCGCTTTGTTCTTCACATGTGTCTTAATTTTTTATATCTTTCGTCCCTATAATTATATCATGGTTTCAAGAATGTAAAACATGATATAAATATAATTTATATTAATTATATATGTATTATAATAATCTATATAATATATAATTATGAAATGGGATACACCGTTTATTTATATGGTAAACCGTACATATGCATGAACATTGTTTATATTTTTATTATCGTATTGAAAGAAAGAAAGAAAATGACACACACACACAAAAATATATATTATAATTCTATTATAATTATTATTTCATATATATAATATAATTTCACTCAAATAATCCTTAATAAATTCCATCTAATTTGTGAACAAATCACATTACTTTGAGGGGGTGGTAGTCCACACTTTCTCAAACAAAATTGTTGTATTCACACCAGATGGAAAGTATAAAGATATGTGTTTTAAAATGATTAAATAAGCTTAAATACATAATAAATATAATATATAAAATATATAAATAGATTTTCCATCATAATTTCCACTATGAGAGGTGATAAATGAAAAATGAAAAATCTTCGTTTCGTGAGGTGGTAGTCTGCCGTACATGTAAATAGTATGTTCGTTACCTATTAGATGAAAGATTGTGTAAGTATAGATCAAACAATTAATAAAAATTATAATTATATTTAGGATACTTGTGTTATTATATGAACATGGAATAATTATATCTAAGTTAGTGTACAATTAAATTAATGACATGTGATTGTTGGAAAGTGTTACCTTTTAAATCGGGTAACTCCTTTTGGTTTGCACCAAAGGGATTCCTTGGATTGGTTTATTCCTAAGGAGAGGATTATAGCTAGAATAGAGGTAATATTAAGACTGTATTGGTATGATATTTTCAGAATCTAATTGGTTTTAGAGGTTTGAGTAAGTGGGAGGTGAGGAGGCCTTTTTATAGTGGAGGAGGAGTGCCACTCTTGTAAAATTTTGAAGAGATAATTTCACCCACGTTTTTCATGTTGCAAGTGGATATAATAATAGAACAAAGTTGATAAAATGGAGTATAGGGTGTAAATATGTCCATAAAATGTATATTGGACAAGTGTTTAGGTTTTTTTGGGTCTTAAATTTAAGGTTTAGTTCTTTGTTAAGTTATTTTTTCTCTTAATCATCATAATTAATTTTAATCACTTTCACTAATATTTTTTTTGTCAAAAACTATGTTGAAATTATTATAAATTATAAATTATTATTATTAAAAATATAAAATCCATTTTTATAAATTTAAATCATAGAATTTTCAGAAATTAATTTAAATTTAATCCCACACTTGGTTCGACAATGTTGGATTTTAACGTAAAAATGTTCAAAACATTGTAGTGTTTTTACAATCAATTTCATATTGAAATTGATTACAATGACCAAAATTGGGTTGATTGATAAAAATATGATCTAATTTAACTTTTAAACCAAATTAAAATATAATTTAACCTCATAAATAAATTATATGAAAAAGTAGTTTTGAATTAAAATTCAGTATTTTTCACAATTCATCAAAAAATGAAGTTTCTCAGAAAAATACCAAAAATTTACCCTAAGATAATTTTAACATTATAAATTAAAAAATGAAGTTTTTTTACCAAATTAAATTTCTAAATGCGTCTAAAGTGAATTTTATTATTTTTCACAGAAGCACGTTAAAAGTAAATCATTTGAGAAAATAGTATTTTTAAACATATAAGGACTTTACTAAAAATTATATCTTTAATTATCAAAATGTTTTATTTATATATAACCATTATAAAAAATATTTGAAAATTAGTTATTACTATTTATATTACTAATTTTGGCAGCTAAGCTATAATTATCTCATTTAAATAATTATAACAATACAATGATGTTTCGTAGAATCTTAGTGTTGCGTGTAACATATGCCAAGTCAGTGTTGTGTGTATATTATGCCAAGTCTATGTTCCATGTAACATATAACAAGTCGATGACTCGTTAAAGGAATATTTGAATTAGTGCATTGAAAGACATAAATTAAAATTAATTTATTCAAGAAAAAAAGGTCTATAAAAACTCAGGGTGTTACAAAGACCTTAGATACTACTACACAATTATGTACTTAGTTTTGGAAAAATAATCCTTTAGAAATAAAGGTAAGACAAAAATATTTGAGAATTAGTTCAGCTCGGGAGCATGAACTATTCCAAGGGTAAGCTAGTGGTAAGTATACTTTATAATATCCCTTTAAGTATTTAAGGAATGTGAAATTGAAGTATGTTATATAAATTTTCAGAAGATATGAGATGTTTCGGGCTAGTATGGCAAAGAATATACTGAACAAACATTCATTAGTCAATATAATTTAGTGTGGAGTAATTACCAAACACACATTACATTATACACATCAAAGATAGGATTCTAATAATGAGGATTTATGATTATTCTTACATGTTAACATTGATAAATAAAATGTAGTGTGGAGAAATTCATAAATTCACATTTCCTTATACAAATCCGAGTCATGATGTAAGTATAAAAGAGAATCAATGTTAAAACTCATGGATTGTTGATACTTCCATTTTTCGAAACATTCTTTGAAAATAGAGACATTATCCCATAACCATATTACATCTATAATAAAAAAAATATATCATATGAGTTATATTATGATATGAATACATTATCAAAATAACGTGTGTTTATATGTGAAGATTTTTTTAGGATATAAAAAAACTTGCTTCAAGAAAAAACACAATGTTCTTTTGTAGTAATCATCTTAAAGTTTTCTAAAGATATTATAGAAATCCATATGATAGAAAATATATATTCAAGTTATAGACTATATTTCTATAAAAGGGTGAAAATATCTATTTGATATAATGGGATCAATATTTACTTGAGTTTAGTCAATGCCTGAGTTTCACAAATAGTTGACATAGGAACGATTTCCACAAGAGGTGTTGAAAAAATGTTCTAGAGACACATATTGCATAGAAATGATAAAAATATGGTGATGGTGTTATATTAACCATGGCTAGTGATACATTATTCATTGAGAATAATAATTCATACAATTAAGATGTACATGGTAATTATATAAAATTGAAAAGATCAATTAAAATTCAATAATGGATTCCATGTATTAAAGTTTAGGAGACTTTTTATTTTGAATATTACAGTGGGTATTCAAGTGATACTATACATCCATGGTACAAGAATGGTACCAATAAGTCTCGATTGGTAATATCAATTCATTATCCCCAAATCCATTGGAATTTTATTTTTATTAGTCACTTTCTATGATCATTAAATTGAACATTGGATGCAAACACCACCAATCATTAAAGATGTCTATACAATATAATTATAAAGGGATGGTGACATCATAAAATTCTAATAAGTGTGAAAGTTACTAAAATATAGTTCAGGATTAATGTAAACAACTAGATCATATAATATTCATTTGGAATGAATATTTTACACGTGTCTATAAGAGGATACTAGAATGATCATTGTTTTCCAATTAAAATATATTTTATGACATATTAAAAAAAGATATTGTCCTCATAGTTAGTTAAGACAAAAATGATAGTAACTATCCATAAATTTACTTAAAGTAGAAACCAAAGTTCTAGGGAATGATATCTAATGAGGTATATCTAATGGTTTCTTATACCTAGTCAATAATACATATACTGACAAGGTATTGATAAAATACAAGTTGGAACAATTTGAGAGAGAGTTGTTACCTGTGTCACATGGCATAAATATCTCCATGAAGACATTCATAGAAATAGGATGAGGATAATGTGGTATGAATAATTCCATAATAAACACTAATGGATCAATCACATATGCTATTATATGTACAATAAATGATATTGCCAACATAACCATTATGGTGGGAAAATATCAGTTATATCCAAGAGAATTGCAAGGGAAGTGGTTATAGATATTTGATTGTACTTGTGAAAGTAAAATATATATATACCTTGTATGTGGATAGGAAGGGATACTAGTCACAAGGGGAAACTAACTAGTCTTACTATAAGATCATTATAATATAATATTGTAGTTATGATAAGGTAATGAGAAAGACATGATCATTCAAGCTAGTGGTATCCATATCTAAAAATACCAAATTTGTTGCAGCTTCTGAGGTAGATAAATAAGTATTGTAAAATATAAAATTATTTGTTCAAGTTCTTGGAATCACACATAGTAAGTAAAGTTTTATTATTATGATAAATCTATTACTAGCACTAGCCAAGATATCAATTTTAGATAGCGAACAAGAGATATATACTCAGGGATACTATCCCCTGAGAAGTCTTACTCAAAGAGATAAAGTCATATATATCATAATATCCACTCAGTGAAAATGTGGTAGGCCCATGGCTAAATCTATTAATTAATATAATCATGATTTTATCATGGGATAGATAAAAAATATGGTTAGAAAGTTATCTTTTGTGTAAGTGGGAGTGTTGTAATAATGGTTTCCCTAGACCCAACTTGAACAATAATTTTGATTACCATTACATGTATATAGTTTTATATATACATTTGTTTATTCTTACAATAAAATTTTTGGTATTTGTACATCCACTATTTATATGGTAATGTTCTTAGACTACATGTCATATCAAAAGGTTATAGCAATTCCCAGTTATAATGATAACCTTGAGATAATATGATAGTAATCTTAAAAATATTTCCTATGGTATAGATACATAATATTGACAAGACATAGATGATGTATTACTATATGGTGCTGGGGGATCATAAGAATTGAGGCTTATTTTCATGTATTTCACCCTTGGTGATCTCAATTATATGATATCATGAGGATATAACCACTAATAGGAACACTACATGTTTCAAGTGCCATTGGATGTTTCTATATATAGAAATGTGTATTGGAATCCATAATTGAGATCATTATCAATGTATTCCATTTGATCGCCTACTTTTATTTAAGAAAAAAACCATGATAATAAAATCATGGAAAAGTAGCTTCTGTTGGGTGCGTCATTGGTGGTATAGAATTTATTGAATTGTTAAGAGAGATTTTTTTTGCTTCCAAGTCGAGGAAGAGATATATTTTATGTTCCTAGGTTGACTAGAATGGTAGTACCTTCATAAATCCATGTCCATGTTACACGAAGTTAATCCCATCAAGTAAGGTCAGAAAATATACAATGAAACAAAAGGATGATGACATAATTTTTCATCTTGATTTATGAGATATCTCCTGGAAAAGAGACTATATTTCAAAGAACATGTTCATTTGAGGTAGTCATAGATATTACATTACCTATCTCCTTAGGGGATATTATTAGTTTCTAGACTCTACTCTTGGTATGTGGGTTGGAATCACTGCTATAGAGATAAGGACCTAGAGAGTCACACACTAAGTGTATCCAAAAGTTCCACATGTTTTAACGAATATGAGTTTAGGATGAAGTGGGACTCACATGCGGGGGATGGCGAATGTCTGTGTATATCCAATCACAAGTAAAAATAATTCAATTATATTATTCAAGTTTAGAATAATGATGATTGAATTTGTTTCCCATGGTATTCACAAGTTGTTTGATCATAAAAGTGAATATGAGAAAATATATGTTTTCGAACAAATATAGTATGTTCACATTTTTTTAAATTATTTGGGGATATTATGGGCCATGTTAATAGTTATTATATTATCACATAACATTTTATAGTGTTACAAGTGAGTTATAAAATATTTTTGACATTTATGATAAGTTATTGTGTCATACGTGTGCGTAAAGGTCTAAAATGAAAGTTATTAATTTCCAGGGACCAAATTAAAATTTCAAAAATTATATCCTAAGTATAAAAACTCACTTCATCCTCTTGAATAGTGATATCCAATATCTTCACTTATTTATTGAGAGAAGATCTTTCCTCCTCTCCACTCATGCTCTTAGAGAGATATTCTAAATGAAGAACAAGGTTGGATCAATATCTCTTTCTCAACAGAGTCTCCATTCTTCAGGTGATCAAAGGGAAATCATAAAGCTATTTTATTTCCCTTTATAACACCCAAAAAATTTAGATCCATGATCCAATAATTATAGATAACATTTGGAAGATCACGAGGACACCTTATTTGGCACCTTTCATCCATAGAACATCAATAGTGAGAGAATCAAATTGGGAATTTCAATCGAACAAGGTACTATTTCACTTTCATTTTATTTTATTTTTCATGATTAAATTGAATTACATGTGATCCTTTTATAAATTAAAAATGGGTTTTTGTGGATTTAGTGTTTTTAACATGAATCAAAATAAAAAATTGTAAATTGTGTGTGTTTCAATATTCTGCTCTACCCTAGGTTCCTTCAAATAAGGGGTGAAAAGTTACTTTTATTGATAAAAAAATATTGATGTTGATGGTAGGACTAGGATTACCAATATTATTTCCCTTTCTAAAAAAATGTTTATAAAATTGATGAGATTATAAACTGATAAATAAGTATGGGATAAGATTAAAATAAATTATGAAGGAAATGTTAAAGCTAAATACGCAAGGATATTGATTTAGAGAAGCATGTTTGAAGAAGTAAATATGTATGGGAAAAAAATACATTGATGGTTACTTCACTAGAGTCAATGTGATTGTGATAAATAAAAGATATGTTGAAAAAAATCTAGATTATTATTTTATTTCATAGAAACCCATGAGGAACTTCCCTAGCCAATTTATCCAAAAATTTATACTTTATAAGATATGTAGGATATATAACTTAATGATATGCACAATATACTCATTTCTTATGAAATTATAAAATCACTCCAATTAAAAATAAGGTAAAATAGGATATGGATTTTGAATCCATGAGAAAGATACGTTGAAAGAAGAATAACTTGAGGAATCTAGTGAGTCTGATTATGATGGTAATATAGATAATTATGATAATAGAATCATGTCTCTTATCCCCAAATATTTTAGGAAATTCAAGAGTAAATGTAATATGAAATTTTCCTTGAAGTGATTCAAAAATTAAGGAAATGGACACTTTGAAGTTAACTATCCAAAGAAGAAACGTTATGAGGTTGAAGATGAAGAACATGAAAAAAACCACATAAGAAAAAATAGAGGGAAAACTCTAAATTAGTAAACAATCCTGGTGATATAAATACGAAATTACCAAGAGGTAAAATAATAATTTTTATGGGTAAATAGGAAGAATAAGACACTTTATTTATTATACAATTAAAGCATGAATCACTAGATCAAATCTCTAAATTCATGGAACATGTAGAGAAGTTGTAAAGTTCCTTGATTAGTGTTGAGGAAGAAGGTTAATAATCTTATATAGTTCATATTCTCATATTTGAATTATAAGCATGCCTCGAACAAAACAAAAAACTCAAGAAAGATATTAAAATTTTAAATAACGTTTATGGGAAGAAAGTTGAAACAAATAATGAGTCTCTCAAAAGAGAGACTGAACTCATTAAAAAAATCAATAAATCTAACTGAAATTTACTGATCATGAAAATATAAAAAATTATATTAAATAAAACATTATATTGAAATAATAAATAAGAAAATTAGATTCAAAACTTCTTATAACTGAACACGAGTTAAAAAGTATTAAATAAGAGATATTTTTTATTGAAGTCAATACTATATCCTTTTCAATAGTTGAGATTTCCAGTGTATAAAATTAGTTTAAAACCACAATTTAAATCTCACAACACATTAAATCTGGTTTTACTACTATGCATGCCCTAACTCAAAATTTATAAAATTTTAGGGTATAAAAGATGACAAGAAACACTCTTATGTATCTAAGTAAGATAGAATAATGAAATAGAAATCAACATTTTTGATGAAGGAGATAGAGTAGGGAAGATCTGGATAGAAATGGAAAGAATTTGGAATTTAGTTTTCTAGATATAAATACAACTATAATAGATGATTCAGATTTAGTGTCTATTATTGGTTCTATGGAATATTAATCCATAAACCCTATACATACTTTTAAAATATGTATCTAAAAAGAAAATGATATGAATCAAGTGTGGGGGGGGGGGTTAGAAACAAAAAACAATGAATCTGTAAAGAAGAAAACGATTTTGAATAAAAGTATCTTGTGGAAGATGTGAGAAATAAGGACATTATGGCGATGAGTGTATATAAAATCAACATATATTGTTCTCCTATATAGAAAATGGGAAATAATTTAAAAATAAGAATCTTGAAGATAATTCATTTATAATAGAAGAGGAATTTAAGGAAATAAATAGAGGAAGACTATGGATCCTTGATAAAAGGTGTTCTTCACACATGAAATGTGACACAAAAATATTAAAAAATATATAAGATCATGAATTTAGAGTAGTAAAATATTGAAATGTTAGCTCCTTTAGAACCAAAGGTGTTGGAATTTCTAATATTGAGTCAAATGGAGTCACATAAAAAAATGTGTTATTTAAAGAAGGGAAAAAACATAATTTTCTTAGTGTTATCCAATTTTTTGATAACTAAAATTAATTTTTAAATAAATAATGAATCATTAAAAGTTTTAAATATTCAAGTGTTATTATAAGCGGTGAAAGAAAAAGTGGGAACTTTTTTCAAATTGTAAATGCATCCAATTCATATCACTTGAGTGCTAATGATAAAACAAACATATAGAATAAAAGAATTAGAAATCTAATCCAAAGAAATAAGAGTAATATTACCAAACATTAAGTGGTGAGAAACCTACCTAAACTAAAAATGGACAGGGAAGTTATTTTTGAAACATTTGAAAAGGAAAAGATGGTGCAAAGGGCACACAAAAAGGTAGATACTTAGTCTAATAGGATATTGAAACCCATATATTCTGATGTGTGCACTCTTATGAGAAACAATTCACATAAGGGTGTTTTTTATTTCATTACATTCATTGATGACTACACCAATAAGACTAATGTTCTCTTTATAAAGCATAAATTAGAGTCTATTCAGATGTTTAAAATCTTTACAAGATATTATAAGAAGTAGATTGCTATCTATATAAAGAAGATGAGGTATGATAATGTAATATAGTATATATTCAATGATATTGAGTGTTATCTATAAAATAATGGGATAAAACATAAATATATCACAAAATAAACCCCAATAAAATGGTGTGTCTAAAATAAAAAATATAATAATTATGGATACTGGAAGAACAGTGCTCACTTAAAACAAATTATCAATTTTCTTTTAGAGAAAAGTTGTTTTAACTGATGTGAACATTCAAAACAGTTGATTTCTAAGAACTGAAACTCAAAAGACACATGTGGTATAATATAAAACAAACTATAAAATACTTCAAAGTATTTGGAATCCCTTTTTACATAATTACACAGAACCAAAACATGGAAAAATGTAAAGAAAATCATAAGAATGGGTATTCATGGGCTATATTTCTAATGATTATGGCTACAAATACTGGTGAAAAAAATCAACACAAGCTGGTAAAATTTTTATATTTCAAAATATTTTAAAATAATAACAAAATAGATGTGATTATTGACCCTATAAATGAAACTATAGGATCTAGACACATACAGATATTTAAAAAAAATATTGTTGAGAAAGATGTAAATGAGCAGGTTATGGTTGATGTTGATTTAGATGAGATTGGTGGTGAATAAGGTATTAAAAATCAAATGTAGAAGCATATAATATTTATGGATCATTTTGATTTATAAAATATTATTAACCAATAAGATACACCTATCCAAACTACAAGGATATTAAGACTTAAGAACCAAAATACTCTTACCTCTCAAGTTGAACCTCAAACTATTTCTGAGGCAGCCAACCATCAATAATGTATTTATTCTATGAATAAGGAACATGATCAGATTGGGAATAAAATAACTTTAGAGTTAGTTCAAAGATCTAGAAACAAAAACATACTTTTCTCTAAGTAGGTTTTCAGAAATAAATTGAATGAGTAAGGTGAATTCACAAGAAATAAGGCATGTATATATGGAAATGGGTATTCTTTGATGAAAGGAGATGAATTTGAATAAACCTTTACACCAACGGTAAGAATTGAGACTATAAATATGTTCTTAGAAATGACAGACCATGAAAATTAAAAAATTTATGAAATAAATGTGAAATATGCCTTCCAAAATAGCGATCTTGAATAATAGGTTTTCATTGAACAACCCGAGGGTTTTCTTCTTCATAAAGATAGAAGCATAGTTTGAAGGCTTAAGATATATTTATATATCTTAAATTAAGCCCCTAGGGATAGGTATGCTAGGATATATAGTTTCCTGATAATAATATATTTTACAAAAGGTAAATTTGATAGTAATATCTATATTAAGAAACTATCCACAAGTACTCTTATTATCATATTATATGTTGCTGATTTTTGTTACAGATGACAGAGAGTATATTTTAAAATAATTTGTTGCATAAATGAAGTGGAATTTTGATATTTATATGTTTGGTTAAATTTCAATTTTCTAGGGATAAAAATCATTCAAATAGATAATCATATTTTATTATCTCAAGAAAAATTCTCCAAGGAATTATTAAGGTGGCTTGGAATGGAATAATTTAAAGGGATATCCACTCATATAAATATTGGAACTAAAATGACCAAATACGAGGTTAGAAATTATATGGATCAAAAGGAATATAAAAAACTCATTTAAAAACTTCACTACTATTGAGTGGCTCATAGAACCACTTTATATTTTAAAAATTACAAAGATTTATTTATTTTATTTAATCTTAACACTTTAAATCATGTAACTATAATTATTATATTATGTATTGATTAGAGTATGCTTAAATTTGATTATATCATAGTATTTTTGATTAAAATATGTTTATATTTCATGTTTTGACTATTCATAACATGTTATAAATGTTTTATATTGAGTTATTAGGCTAAATATGCCATTTGGGACATTTAAATATCACTTTACATGTTTTTCACTATTCCCACATAGCTAAACCACATATCCAAATCTCATATATATCCAAACTATGTAGCCAAATTTCCATATTTTGTTACCTTATGTATTTTGGTGATAACATGGAATAAAAAACAAAAAATTTAGTTAATCTTGTTTCATTGAAAAAATAATAAAATTATCTATATTTAGTTTGGAGAAATAAATTTACAAATATATATTTATTATGTCTGAAATTAGGATAGAAGTCACTGCATGTTTTTAGTATGAATTCAATAGTTTTTCAAAACTATTTTCCACTTTATTTTAATGATAAATTTAACTATAGTATTCCTATTAAGGTGAATATTCATTCATTGTAAATATAAAGAAATTCTTAAAATATAATTTTACTAGACCCAAAACTAAATTTTTATTTTAGAAGTTATGATTTAGGTCTAACATTTGATAAGTTAAGCTATTTAAATATTTCATAATATTGGATAAATTAACTTGGATATATTAAATATTGGATACGTGAATTCAACTATATAAAATATTGGATAATTGAATTGATATTTTTTGAAAATTTGATATATGAATTTGGTTATACGGTTGTTTTACTTATCTGAATTCGGCTACATAAAGATCTTATATATAGATAGATTCACATACATGGTGAAATTCACTTATGTGGTATAATATACTAATATAAATTTTAGTTAAGAATTTATTTTTGTTATGTGGATATTTATTTTATGTGATAAAATTTTATATGTGAAAATTACCTAAGTAGTCAAATTCACCTATATGGTAAAGTGAGTTTCTACATATTGTTATAAATTTGAAAATATGCTATATTTTTTCTATATGTTTCATATTTATTTTTTAGAAAGTTTATTATGAATATTATTTGTGTTTTATTTGTAATAAGATTACTCGTTAATTGACTAGAATACATGTGAACATTTTTTAAATTGTTTTATGATGAATTAAATGAGATATATATGGGAATAAGCATGTATGGATATTTATGATGAAATTTTAGAACTTGAGATATTAAAATTCAATATGGTTTAAATATAAATATTTAATATCATATATTATAGGGATTTTTCCAATAATATCCAAAATCATTACTATAAAATTATTTGCAGTAGTATTAAATGTCTAACAATTTCTACTGTATAGTTTGTTTTATAGAATATTGAGAGAGTTCACATGTTGATATTATTTATCTACCTTTTATATACACATGAAACATTTATAAAAATAATAATAATGAGTACTATGAATGTATTTAAAGATAAATTTTCAAATTATAATTGTATTGAATTATGAATATTTAGTCTTGCATGATTTATGGGATTATTCTACGGAATTTTTGATCAACTTTTATGTTTGTATTTACTATTGTATTAATTTCTTATTTATTATTCAAATGATTTATTGCATATTAAATGTTTTTCATTTTTATAGTATATCTAATATAATTAAAACATTCTTCCATGTGAATATTTAATTATTGGAATTTATGAAAGATATTTTTAGATTTTAAAGTGAATAAAATATCCATTTTTATTTTGGTGTATTAAAATACCAAGGCATGTAGTGAAGAAACATAGATGTGAATCCACTTTAACTATTACATGATGTATAGTTCACAACCATGCCCTAGAGATTTATCATTCAACTAATTAATGATGTAATTTTTTGGATCCATGAGATTTTTTATTTCAATATCTCAAAGGGTTTGAGCATTACCTGATCCAAACACCAGTATCTACATCAACAATCAATCACCAGGTTAATGTTTTTTTATTCTTTCAATATATTATAACAATTTGTTCTATTTTTGATGCCTAAATACGTGTTTCATGGGAGAGGTTGATGATGGAATGACTAGTTTGAGGAAAATTCAAGCCCAAATGGCCCAAAAATCAATTTAAGGGCCTGGATTCATGAAGGTTGACACCATTGTGAATGACCGTAGCTTGAAAAATCCCTAACCATATGGAGAATTTACATTAACATCCACATAGTGTAAGTTTGAATTCAAGGAGTGATATTTCACAGAATTCCCTGACCGTACATAGCTTTGATGATAACCTTTAAATATTGTAAATTTGGTTTAGGGATCCCCATCTATTCAAGAAGGTCATAAAGTTTTGATAAATCATCCATATTTTGGAAAACTAGTTCCCCCACCTATATTGGGCATATAAATACCCCATTTATCTGACATTTAATGGTATATGATGTTTCATATTCTGAGAAAATCTCTGAGTTTGTGACACTTTGAAGATTTGTGAGCAAGAGAGAAGATGTATTTCCCAAGGTCGCTATCTTTTGTGAAATCACCTCCCATGGGTTTTTGAGAACCTCAACAAATGGTAAATATGCCTTTCATAAATATCCATGGAATTCATGAAAGAATAAATCCCTTTGTAGATCTTGGGGGTTTTTGAGATAATTATACTTCATTAAACTAACCCCATGGGAACCAAGACTTTACGCCAAGGCATGGTCATCCTGTATCATGAAACATACCCCTTCATGAGACCCTTGACCTATGTGAGACCCCTAGCCTTCACGAAGCTCCAAACATACACAAGGCCCAAATCTTTATGAAATTTTTTATCCAATCCTCTCCATGGTGCCTCCTTTTATATAATCCCCTTTCATGAAAGTAGAGCACCAAGGTCTACTATCATCATCTAGAACCAATTTAACTATACTTCAAGTATTTGTGCGATTGGTACCACCTACCCTTATTTCCACCCAATTTTCTCGATGTGTGGTATGGGCCTTCATCCTAACTACTAATCCTAAGCATAGATACCCTAAATTTGGTCCCCCTAATTTCCAATCCTCCATGGAAGTTCCAATTCCATTCCCCTCCTATAGGTGCATGAGTGGTGGGAATATATTCCCTAGTTGTGGAGTCATCGAGGGAAATGGATTACTTATCTTGGTAGATATTCATTATGATAAATCTTCAGCTTGTCTTGACACGACCCCCTCTAGGTGTAAGACCCCCCACGTTTGATCTAATAGACATAAAACTACCTAACTCCACATCCTAGTTGTATGATGTTAAACTGCACAACAACATCCTCATCACATAATGTTAAACTGTGGCCCAACCCTATGTGATGAACACAGGGTTCCCCATGTATGATCATCATGGGATTCCACTCTCTTCCCCACTTTTGAGTGATCCTATTACATTGGGAAACTTCCATGCATAATCCTCACACTATCCCTCATTGAATCTCCTTCCATAACATGAGAATACTCACTTTATGACTTTAAACTGCATGGATTGGTTCTGTCACATGACCTTAAATTATGGAATCATACTATGTGGGTTTTGATCCCTGTATCTTAAACATGGTACATAGGATGCCTCCCTGAGGTTCAATCATGAAATAATCCATGTGTTAAATCTTCCCCCTTAGGGGGACACACTCCATCATTCCTAGTGTAAAATCTTCCCCTTTGTGGGGGGGGGGGCACAATCCACCATCCTAGTGTGAAATTATCCCACTTAGGGTGACACACTCTATCATTAAGTGTGAAATTATCCCCATTGGGGTGACACACTCTATCATCCTATGTGAAATTATCCCCCTTGGGGGGACACACTCCATAATCCAGTGTAAAATTATCCCCCTTTTATGAGACACACTCCATCATATAGGTGTGAAATCACCCCCTTGGTTGGATGCACTCCATCAATCCTAGTTTGAAATATTTCCCCATTGGGACACACTCCACCATCTATCCCCAAAGGACATTAAACCTATGACCTGATTTGTCTCTGCAAGACATTAAACACGTGCTTATTCAATCTACAAAATATGTTAAACATGTTACTGACTCCATCTCCAAAAGACATTAAACTTATTACCAAATCATTAATCCCTACCCCGTACAACAAACATGGGATGCATGAGGTAAAAATATTTAGAAGATTTATGCCCATGTCATAATCTACCTGGTGTCTGAAACGAGATGCATTGAGTCCCATGCCTAATATTCCCCACACATGATATTCACTCCCAAGAGAAAGGATTTAAAGGTTCCTAACCTACCCAACATATAGACATGCCCAACATTCCTATAACTACTACCTCCCCATACCAAAGGGTAGTACCCTATTGAGATAGAACAATGTAATTTACCAGTTTCCACCTTGAGATGGCAGTGGGAATGAGTTTTATGAACAAGACTTAAATCGATGAGGGAGAATCAGACTAAGATATTAGGTCTATGGAGGAATACATGGAAGGAGAAACCTAAATCCCATCATCCCATTTTGATTAACGAGAAATCATCATCGATGAAATTGATGGAATCTTCCTACCTTTAGAAAGTGGGAATGTGAGGAAATAAAGAGAAGTGCATCAATTCTAGGTGGAAGGAAAGCTTTGTGTCCCAGTGAAAGCATCAAAAATATAAATGGTGAACCTAACATGAAACTATTCTCCTCAAATATAGGGATTAGTAGCATTTGGGGCACTATCAGATTTTCATATCACCAGATCTAGATATTCGGTGCCAGGAATCACCAAGGAAATGGTGGTCCCAACATGAAACTCACATGTGAATTAGGGAAGTTAAAATTGGAAATAATAGATCTAAAATATCATCAACATGGATCCATACTCCATCTCATGAATAATATATGAAATTGGGGAATTCAGTATCTCCTTCCCTATATTTATACTGATGGATGGATCTGTATTCTTTAATGGACTCAAGATATAAGAATATGGTGACCTAACACCAGCAACCACTAGGGAAATGAAAAAATTAATGTAGTAATCCTGCATTATTACACCCCTATCATGAAATACACTAAGCCTTTAGCTATTGGGAACCCATTCCCCATCTCACCCTCCAAGATCATTCAGAGGAGGGTGATAGAACCCCTCTTTCATATGTATGAGAAGGAAGGGGTCATTATTCCCACTAGGTATATGGATCATCAATATCACAGGGAATAAAAAACTCATTGACATCACCACCTCTAGGGATGCACAGGGGGAAACCCCCACCCATTCCAATGGAAAATCACTTTAAGAGCCTCTCCTCGGAGTGCTATGAAAACTCACCCCCTATGTCAAGAATGTAGGGGATGTTAGATCCACACCTATAGTGGAAACCACTAAAGAGATTCCTAAAAGGACTCCAACCAGGCCTCATCAACCCCAATACCAATCGATTCCATAGGCTGTAGATAATATTGAGTTCATACTTGCTTCATCGGCCCTAGTTAAGAACACTCAACACTAACATAGGGGGTAGGCTTAGAACATTTCATGATAAGGGGAACCTTATGAATCTCCAGTGGACCCTTCCACCACTGGAATATCCCACCAGACCCCTATAATAGGTTAATGAGGATCCTTTTTCCCACCCAGGATCAAGACACCAGTCACCTCCTAGGCAGTTCAGGTAGAATCTACCATTCACCAACACCACTGATAGTCATTAAAAACCATCCCTTGATGAGGAAAATAAATGTAGAGGTTACCCCAAATCACCATCAATCAATATAGTGGTCCTCACCATTCCACCATCAACCAAAACTAAGGTCCTCCCCGTGATCCTATAAATCAATGCGGAGGTCCTCCCTGCAACGACATCAATTAATGAGGAGGTCCTCCCTGCACCATCTAAAACCAAAGTGGAGGTCCTCCCCACACTACCAAAAATATGTATAGAGGTCCTCCCCATGTTGAAGACATACCCTACTCTGATGAACTGTCCCAGGGGAGGAGGTAGAACACCTACCATGGGGGTCATGCCCGTGGTGTATACTAACACCCACATAGAGAAAATACAAGAATATCTTAGAAACCCTCACTTAGAGAAGTCTCATTCTATAGAAGGTGGAACCCCAGGAAGAATCATATATACATCAACCTCTCATATTCTGATGAAATGAATGACTAAATGAGGGAACCTTTACTCCACATGCAAGATTCTATAGCATAAGACTTACTATTGAGTCTTATGATTGTGGAATCTAAGGTTCAGAAGATCCCTAAATCTCTCCATAGATACTTGTAGGTGGAGGATGTCTTGGCCTCCTTCCAAGTACTTGTAGTGAAATTTTCTCTTTCACCATCGATCTCCCCCCTCTATACCTCCACACAAGAAGTTAGAGAGATGTTAAGGTATGGGTTGACTCCACTAGATAATGGTGAGTGATCCACTAAGCCACATATAGATTCTTATAATCTCTCAATTGATGAAATAGTGAATATAACATCCTATATGGTCATGATCTTGAAGTTGGGTCCACCTCTAACAGATGTACCAATGTGTATCAGATATTCAAACCATAAGGTTCCCCCTATATTAGAAGTACAGTAAAAAATAAGGTTCGTGTCACTGCCATCACCCTTATTTCAGCCTGTTCCAATCAAGGATTCACTTGACCAAGAGTAGGACCATTCCCTTGAGAAAGAGGTCTTATTGGAGGTTTTGGACACTGACCATATTTTAGGTGTGTTCTATCCACCTAAAGCTCTATAATTTTCATCCCAGAGTCCATCAACAAGGACAAAGTAGTTATTTTCACCATATTAACTTGTTTATGTTTCACCATCTCTGTGATTGGAAGATGACCTATCTAGGGATCCATGAACACCTAGATTCCAACAACAAGTAGTGTAGGAAGGTTGATATCATAGATATCCCATTATCTCAACACCCTAAGTCATGTGGATACCTCCAAATCCTCCATAAAACTTGTGTTAAGTGCATCAATATTCTATATTGGGTCTTGAAAGAAGAATCATCATATATACACATTAGAGGAAAGGGGTAGTATACCTCCCTCTATTTAAGCCATATCTTGCGATAACAATAGAACTGATAGTCTATCCTAAATTCTAACAATGAAGATTACCCTCTGAATACTACCATGGTAAATATGGTCATCAATGACCCTCTATATGATCATAGGAACAAGGCCCTTGACTCATGACATGATGGGGAAAACCTTCCGTAAGGGGAGACATGGTAATAGGCTGGATTGTGCCTGGATTCCATACTCATCAGCAGAGATAGGCATTGGGACTTATAAGTCATCCCAATTATTTTATAATTCCTACCCATTAGTAAATTGAAAATTAAAATGGGAATTATGTGATTTAAGACCTATCCAAGTTTTCTTCAAAAGCATAGGCGGAACCCATGGAAGCTGCCTTTCTCCAACAGATCAAGGAATATAAAAGTCTTACTGTTGATCACAATTTTGAGTGGAACCTGGACCCAGGAAACATCATAATAGAAATCATTTATCCTCCAGTGGGTCACTCAATCCTCTTTAGTGTGATTCCCTAGTTTGAACTTTGTGTCCTCACACACTCAACTAGGGATGAAGTAGGGGGATACAGGAAATGACCAAGATATGAGTCACCTACCCCCTCCCCCCCAAGCAGCGTGAGAAACACGATTATCAACCTCGTGTTCAAGTCCATTCTTCTCCTTGAGAAAATAATCCTATCAGTGCACTGGTGTCCATAAATACTCACCAAGATGATGTGATAACCCCTCTCATTTCCCGTCTCAAGGATTTGGAAACATTAAAGGTGGTAGTTCCACCCAAAGGGAAGCCCTACCTAATGTGGGTGGACCATTTTCAAGTACCCCTTGTGTTTGGAAACCCTAGGTTCACCCAATTTAATGGGATGGGTGACTAGCTACAACATCTATCCCACTTAACCTCATATTGTGGCCCAATGTTGGGGACTCCATTATAGGATGATACTACCAAGATCTGATGCTTCATTCAGACTCTAGAAGGTACTATGTTCATCTAGTCGAGCTAGCTACCTATAGGATATATTTACAATTGGGAGGATCTCTAAAGAAATTTCCTATACCAATTCCATTCCACATCACACTGGATGATCATCACTAACCTCTTCAAATGTAATAATATACCTGATGAGAGAGTCCATAAATTTTTCATCCTATGGAAATGAATCATTTACTCACTCGACACTCCGTTGTCCCAGGAATAACTACTCATGATGTTTGTGGATAACATCCGAAATGATATGGTTCCTACCCTCATATCATTGAACTACCTAGGTGTATTTATAGAATTCTCTAAAATGGATCAACATCTAGAAGAATCCTTGTACCAGACTAGACCATAGTCATGAACATTTCCCTTCCATATCCTATGAGAAGGCCTATAAAAAGAGAGATATCTACCACTATTCATAGAGAGGTTCCTGAGTCACTACACATACTAGATCCTTTACCAGATGAGACTCACCAAGTTCATCCCTACTAGGTGTATCCTCACCCAGCACAACACTTCCAGGAACAACCTTTCCAAGTGCAGCCACCTCGATGGGAGAATGTGGCTCCAGCCCCACGTCACGACTAGGCTCCTTGGGTGCATTTCATAGAAAAAAGAAAATATACCTATTAATTTAGTGATTTTAAGGTATTGAGATACTTCATCTACACCATAGATAAGAAATTATAATGTTTAAAAGAGTGAGATACCATAGGAGGTTAGACTCACTGGCCGCACCAACCATTTCCCATTCCACATGATACTTGGACACACCATCAAATAATTCTTTTTGTTAAAATATTGGATCCTAGATCAAGTAGATCATGGATTAGTCAAGTTGGAAAACATACCAGGGTAGGTGAAACATGTCTCCAATGAACTCAAAAGTGATATCGAAGAATTAGGTGAGTGGAAATAGGATCAAAGCCATGAGACGTAGAGGTATGATGATTGGTTGAACCACAAGGCCATCACTCATGCTCATGGTATTATCTATGCCCACTTGGGAAAGAAAAAACCTTCCATGGTTCCCTCGCCTCTTCCAAACACTTCCTTAACATATGAATCATATCCTTACATGTCTTGGAATAAAAATTGATGGCTGTGAAATGGAAATCAGAGTCCCCCATCGGTGCAAAAACTAGCTCGTACCCTTGGCGATTCCATTCCTCCTGAATCAGGAGAAGCGCCCAAGTTATTCCTAGGCCTAGACTAATCTAATTATGATGAAAAGGAGTACACATATATGAATGTCGTTGAGATGGTAGACCACTTTACAATCTTGAAAATAAGGAATGACATGCAAACCCCTTGAGTGCCTCTAGCCTGCACTATCAAAGGATATGTTGAGGATACGCCAATAGGGCAAATTATCAGGATATTAATTCAAAATTGGAAATTAATATTATTGAGACTAGGAATAAATATTTCTTTAGAACTTAGTAAGCACATCCCTCATATTCCATACAATAATTTATAACTCCATATCCGAATTTACTAGTTTAACACAAAGCTCAACCATGATTGCACGACGATCAACCAGATATAGCTAGAGCCCGAACTCATCTGACTGATACTCAACCATAAGTTTCTTAATGTAGGAAAACTAGTCCACAACAGAAAGTTTCTAGTACTATCTTGACCCCAACATTTCAGCTAATGGGTTATACTGTGCCCCCTACTAAGGAATGACACCCTATAGGAAAAAACATAGCCCTGACATCTAAATATGATGTGCTAAATCACCTTTCTAGCATAAACACAAGGATTTTGATCCTTGAGTCCATTCACTTACCAATGGAGATTCCTAAAGGCCTTGATGAATCCTTGTAAATAAACCATCAAGTTGATGTTGGGGTAGTAGTTGCTGAGGAATACTATGTATTGGTGGATGAGTAAGAGGAATATCGAGCCATCATCTCATTTTATGGATAGGAAGAGGGTGTCACCATTTAGGGGCACGTATACCCATTGTATATAACATTCTAGTTAAATGGTGTGGGGATATTCCACTACATAGTGGATTCCCTCCCTAGTATTAGCCTCATATCAAAAAGAATGCTCCATAAATTTGGACTAACAGAAGAAGATATGACACCCTCAATCCTGATAACTCAGGGGTACGATAAGAGTGATCAGAAATATCATGTAAAAATTTGGTTGAAGACTCAGTTTGGTAGTCTTGTATCATGAATTAAATTCCTGGTAGTCTTATAGGATACTACCTATAATGCACTAATAGGAATACTTTGACTTCATTTTCACATGGAGGTCCCCTATTAGTATCACCAGTGGCTCAAATGCTCCCTTGATGGTCTAGTATGGCTACTCCTGGGCGATGTGTGCCCCTTTGATTCCTATGAATCTTTCTATCTGGATTAAGACTACTACAAAAGGGAAATAAAATAGGTCCAAACTAATAGTTTTGAGTATATAAATTCTCCCAATGATCTAATGTCCACTACAGTTAGTCCATGGGAAGACATAAAGACTGTTCTATTCTCCTGATTCATCGGTTAAAGCCCATGATGCCTGACCTAGGGGTTTTTATTACCTCTAAGAAAAAGAAGCATGCATAGATGACCTTTTACTCCTACACCATATAGGATTCACTAATATTAGAATACCCTACCCTTATGAAGTACTAAGAATTTATCCCCATGTCCACTGATCCACAACATTACTGCATGTTCCGCAAAATAGGGTTGGATATATGGAGATCGAATCATTTCCATTTTTTTGATATCAAGGGTGGACCTTGTAGTAAAAATTGGACATAATATTCTCAACTAATTCATGAACTATATTCTCCATAGAATAAGAACCCCTCATCAAGGATTCTCTATCCATCTGAGCAGACACCAATGCTCCCCCTGGATCTACTATCTTGAAAGGGATGTATCCTCCATCTAATTATACTGTATTATATTAAAATAGGATTTTTTAGATTCCCCTCTTCCATTTGAAGATGGTGTCTCCATCACCGTTGATGATTTAACCCAGAAAAACCATGGTATTGAGGAAGATCTGAGGCCGATACTGATCAATATAGCCATGCATTCATAGGAACAACAATAATATGTGTCCTTATTAAAAAATAACAATGACATATTTTCTTGGATCTATGAAGAGATGCGAGGGTTAGACCCTTAGGTCACTGTTCATCATCTTGGCTTCCCAACAGATCATTGTGGGTTCAAACAACCTCCCAGAAAGATGTAACCCTATCACAGTGTTATGGTCGTGGTACAATTTGATAATATTATCAAATCCAACTTTGTTAGAGAATCTCAACCCCTTAGTTGTCTAGCCATCATTGTCCCAGTTAGTAATAAGAATGGTCAGATTAGAGTTTGTATTGACTACTGAGACCCAAACTTCCATTTTCCAAAGGATGATTTTCCCCTTTCGATGATAGAGTTTTTGATTGATTCTAAAATAGGGTTTCAAGACCTATACTTCCTAGATGGATATTATAGGTACAATTAAATTTGTATGTCCCATGAGGATGAATATTACATCACCTTCAAGACATCCCAAGGGAGTTTCTGCTATCAGATGATGCACTTTGGAATGAAGAATACATGAGACACTTAATATCTAGACATAAAACACACCTTTAATCCAATTCTCTTGACATTGGTGGAATGATACATGGATAAATTTGTGGTCAAATACTACTAATGTTAGGACCATATCAAGGATCATGAGAATGTTCTTAGCTTCCTCCACTTGAAAAAATCAAAGATGAACACCTTGAAGTGTGCATTCATATTTACCTCTAGAAGGTTTATTGGATTTTTTGTATGGTATATAGGCATTTAGATTGACCCCGATAAGATCAAGGACATCAATAAAATGCCTCCCTTGAGAAACCTCTTGGATTTGTGGGGTGTATAAGGACACTAATACTACATAAACCGATTTATTATAAATTTATCCAGAAAGTGTAATACCTTATCAAGAATCATAAAGAAAGGAACTATCTACAAATTGTATGAGGATTTCCATATCACATTCAAGGATATCAAGTAGTACTTTCTATAAACTTTGGTTATGATGGAAATTGTTTTGGGAAAGCCTATGGTCTTTAATGAGACCACTCTATAATGGTCCCTTAGTTTCCTTTTAACCTATAAAAACAATGAGTGTAGATAAACAATCTTATATTGTCTTAGTTGCATGATCCTTAACACAGATATTAGATACTCCCCCATTGAGAAGTGTTGCCTCACACTAGTTTTTGTAGGTTCTGGGCGCAGCGGAAGCGTGTTGGTGGGTTTTACAAACTTTAATTTTAACGTTAAACAACGTTCAATATGAGATCCGTCACGATATAAAATGCCGAATCTTTGGAATAGAATGAAGAACGAAAAGAAAAGAAGACTCTCGGAACCCTTGAGGAGGATCATCATATGTTGATTATAATTAATTTAATTAATGCATATGAATTACCTCATTGGAATTTTTTCTCCGTTGATGTGTCCGGTCATGATTCGGTGAACTGTCGTTGCGTCGTAGAATCCAAGTGTGGGATTCCTCTAGCGGTGATCCACACGTGTATCACATATCTCCGGACGTCGCTGAAGGGATCTCCAGGTGCCAGCGTGGAAGAACCTTCGCTTGCGATGTCCGCCTTCGACCGCCTTGATCCGGTGGAGGATCTTGCTCTCGTAACTTGAGGGCGTTCTTGGTGGAAAGAGAATTCTCTCTTGGCTTGAGAGTATTTCCAAATCTGTTGTGCACAACAATGGCTCTACAAAATGTTGGGTTTGCGAGGATATTTATAATCGGGTTTGAGGTTAATAGAGTTATGACAATAAATAAATGCGTTATGCATTTTATTTATTTCATTAACTCTTATTGAAAACCCCCATGTCTAATTATTAATTCCTTAACATGCACCCATGCTGATTATAATAAATATCATTTATTAAAACAATATTAAATCCTCAAAATCCCAACTGGAAAAACTACACGGCGTGTAATAATTAATACACGGCGTGTACTTGTTTTCCATAAAACTACACGGCGTGTATATTTAATATACACGACATGTCCTTTTATTTTCCATTTTTCTCCACCACATTTATTAGACCTTGAGTAATGACTATTTATTTATTAAATAAATGTAACTACATTACTCACTAATAAATATATTATTTCGTCCATAATATATTCTATCGAATAACTAGTGTCAAAATAAATGCGATCACACATCCTTAAATAATTATTAAACCACAGTCGAGAATAATATTTATTTAAGTTGTTAAATTAATATTTAACTGAGATACATGGAAACACTTAGTGTGTGACCCTCTGGGCCTCTTTCTTAGTGGCATTAGGCTGAGCCTACCTAAAGTCCAAGGTTAGCGTCTAGCAACACACCAAGGCACCCATAGAGAAAGAAGTTAACGCCGCAATGACGTGTCACCTCCTATGAACGCTTACCATGTAATATAATCCCTTTGTCTCGATATCTCCAATTAAGATGGTTGCATGCTAGTGCCATCAACCCATGTGCTTGATTATTCTTTCTTTGACTTCCCGGAATTGAACTTGCCCAAACCTTACCATGGACATGGATTTATTTAGGCTATATCAATTCCATCAAAGGGCCTAAGATATCTACTTCCGTTATGGAATGAAAGGGAAAAATCCTTTATCTCATTATCTATTAATGCGGTATTACTCGTGACGCACCCAACGTATCCTACCTCACTGCGAACAGCGTGTCGTCATAGTTTTCATCAATACATCTAAGTGCGCGAGTTGTAATACCCATTAATAATAATCTTAAAGTCTAAGGACCAATACACACGTCCGCAGATAGGAACATCCAATGACACTATGAAATGTGGATTTCCTACTGGCGGGTCTCGTTCTCATAATATCCTCCTGGATATTACCAAGGGCGTACACCATGAGAAGGTGCCTCAAAGTTTTATGAGTCCTCACCCCAAATGACCTGTATTATTTGTGTCCCTCAAATAATATCATCCGGCCATAGAACATACATTCAAGAACAGTGTTATGGAACTTCCATGTTCTCATCATAGTAGGGATCTACTACGACCCTTTAATGAAACAGCTGTCCTTAGGACATTATCACATGACATGTCACGCAGAAGAACAATCAAGATGTGATAAGGCTTTTATTTAATGAATAAAGTACAAATTAGTTGGTTCTAGACCACCAACTCCAACAGACTCCCACTTGGACTAGAGCCAACTTCTAACAACCTTTAACCCACTATCTCTCACATGATATTCATGATTTTGCTAAGATAGGACTTTAGTCATAGGGTATTCCATGTTCTCTTCCGTGGACACTCTGCTCACTAAAACTTCACCCCTTTGATAGAAATCCCTCAAGAGGTGATACTTTCGGAGTATGTGCTTTGTCTGTTGATGTGACCTTGGTTCTTTTGCAATAACCACCTATGCATTATTATCACAATACAATGTAATAGGATCTTTACTGCTAGGCACCACATCAAGATCCTCGACAAAGTTCCGAATCCAGATGGCTTACTTGGCTGCATCAGAAGCTGCTATATACTCAGACTCCGCTCTAGAATCGGTGACAACTGGATGCTTTGAACTCTTACAGCTCACAACTCCTCCATTGAGACAGAAAACATTTCTAGATTGCGACTTCAGATCATTCTGATCTATTTGAAAACCAGCATCAGCATACCCTCTGATGACAAGCTCCTCATCTCCTCCATACACCAGAAACATATCCTTAGTTCTTCTCAGATACTTAAGGATAGTCTTAACAGCAGTACAATGCTGTTCTCCTGAATCTGCTTGATATATTCCTACCATGATCAGTGCATAGGCAACATCAAGCCTGGTACATAACATGGCATACATGATGGATCCTGTAGCCGAAGCGTATGGGATCTTGCTCATCCTATATTTCTTATGTTGTGTCTGGGGACAGATTTTCTTAGAAAGATGTAATCCATGTGACACTGGAACCAATCCCCTCTTGGATTTTTCCATACTAAATCTATTTAGTATCTAGTCAATGTATGTACCCTGACTTAGTCCAAGCAGCCTCTTGGATCTATCATGAATGATCTTGATCCCTAGAATGTAGGCTGCTTCTCCTAAGTCCTTCATGGAGAAACACTTGTTCAACCAGTCCTTAACTGACTGTAAGGCTGGTACGTCCTTTCCAATAAGCAATATGTCATAAACATATACCACTAGGATGACGACCACATTCCCATTAAACCACTTATAAACACATGGATCACATTCGTTCTTAATGAAACAAAATTCCTTTATGGATTCATCAAATCGAATGTTCCATGACCTGGATTCTTGATTCAATCCATAAATGGATTTCTGCAACTTACAAACCCGTTTGGATTCACCTGGTGTCACAAACCCTTCTGGTTGTGTCATATAGACATATTCCTAAAGGTTCCCGTTAAGGAATGTTGTTTTGACATCCATATGCCAAATCTTTTAGTCATGGTAAGATGCTATGGAAAGTATGATTCTTATGGATTTAAAAATGGCAACTGGCGAGAAGGTTTCATCATAGTAAATTCCTTGACACTGTCTGAATCCTTTATCCACTAGCCTTGCTTTATAGGTGCTAACTTGACCTTCCATGTCCAAATTTCTTTTGAATACCCATTTTCATCCAACAGGCATTACATCAACTGGCTTATCAACCAGAACCCAAACTTGGTTCTGATACATGGAATCCATCTCAGAATTCATAGCTTCTAGCTATCTTGCAGCTTCTAATCTTTCTACTTCTTCCTTGTAGGAGAGAGGTTCATCATTTTTCAACAATAATTATTCACCATCCTCGGTGACTATGAAACCAAATCTCTCTTGTTCCCTTTCCTCTCTTGAGCTCCTACACAGTACTTGTGTTTCTGGAACCTCTTCCACGGGGTCATGTGGAACTTGTTCCTGTACCAACTCCTGTGTATCTTGAGCATCAACTTCTTTGAAGTCAATCTTGCTCCCACTATCCTTATTGAGGATGTGTTCCCTCTCAAGAAAGACGACTTGTCTGGTGACAATCACTTTCTTGTCTTGAGGGTTATATAGGTAATATCCTTTCGTTTCCTTGGGATATCCAATAAAGATACACTTCATGCCCCGGGGTGCTAGTTTGTTGCCTGAGAAGGCCTTAACAAATGCCTCTCATCCCCATACACGTGTGTGAGAAAAAGTGGGTTTCCTTCCATTCCATAACTCAGATGGAATTCCATTTGACGCCTTAGTTGGTACTCGGTTTAATGTGTATGATGCAGTTTGTAATGCATATCCTCAAAAGGATAATGGAAGATCCTCATGACTCATCATCGACCTCACCATGTCCAACAAGGTGCAGTTCCTCCTTTCACTAACACCATTCCACTATGGTGTATAAGGAGGAGTGAGCTGAGATAGAATCCCAGACTCCCGTAGAAGATCGATGAACTATTGGTTCAGATATTCTCCACCTCGATCCGATCGAAGCTTCTTTATCTTCTTACCAAGCTGATTCTCTACTTCATTATTGAATTTCTTAAATTTCTCTAAGGACTCTGACTTATAGCTCATTAAGTAGACATAACCATATCTACTCAAATCATCAGTAAAAGTAATGAAGTAAGAATATCCACCTCTAGCTTCTACTAGAAATGGTCCACACACATCTGTGTGTACCAATCCTAGAAGCTCTGTGGCCCTTTCACCTTGTCCACCAAAAGGAGGCTTGGTCATTTTTCCTTGTAAACAAGCGTGACATCTATCAAGTGGTTTTAGCTCAGTAGAGTCTAAATAGCCATCTTGGCAGAGCCTTGTCAAATGCTTCTCGTTCACATGACCAAGGCGGTGATGCCATAACTGGGTGATGTATGAGTCATGTGAGTTTGTTTCGTTATCGATTGCCAACACTTGGTTTTCGTAATTCAATACATACAAACCATTATTTAAATGTGCCATACCATAAAATACGTTGTTATTATAAAAGAGACAACCCTTATTTCCAAATTTGAAAACAAATCCATCCATATCCAAACAAGATACATAAATTATGTTCTTGGTAACACTAGGCACATAATAACAATTATGTAAAACCAAAATCATCCCAGTCGGCAATGAGAGGTGGTAGTCGCCAATAGCCAACGCAGCCAGCCTTGCGCCATTGGTATCTTGAAGATCCACCTCTCCTCTGGCGATCTTTCTAAATCTACTTTGTTCCTGCATTTGAATACAAATGTGAGCCCCACAAGCTGTATCTAATACCCAATGTGTAGGAATAGAAATATTGCACTCGATAACAAACACACCTTTAGCATCCCCACGCTTCTGGGTGCAGTTCCTCTTCCAGTGGCCCTACTTGCCACATGAAAAACACACTGCCTCCCATTCCTTGACCTGCCTATGGATCTTCCCCTTCTTGGAGGGACGGTGCTCGAGGGATTCAGACTGTTTATAAGTCTTTGGCCCCTTTTCCTTGTCCTTCCTTTTCTTGTTCACCATAAGAACCACGGGTTTGTCACACCCCATGTCCTTATCTACCTGGTGAATCAAGTTCAGAAGCTCTGATAGACTCTTCTCATTTCCTCTCATGTTATAGTTAACAATGAAGCTAGAGAAGGTCTTGGGCAGTGATGATAGGATGAGATCTGTATGCAACTCATCCGGGAATTTAATCCCTAAGATGTCCAGGCGTTCAATGTAGCCAATAAGATTGACTACATGAGGCCCAGCTGGCGCACACTCTCCAAGCTTTGTGGTAAAAAAAGCATTGGAGATCTCATACCTCTCCTGTCTCACCTTCTCTTGGTAGAGATCTTAAGGTGAGACATCATGCTATACACGTCCATGTTTTCATGTTGCTTCAAGAGCTCATTAGACATGGCCGATAGCATGAAACACTGGACATATGTGGCATCATCCATGTGTTTCATGTAGAGAGATAATTCTTCATCACTAGCCTCTTTCCCAGGCGCAACTGGAATAGGCTCTTCTAGCACATATAATTTCCTTTCGTGGCGAAGGACGACGCGTAAACGCCTCTGCCACTCTTGGAAATTGGTGCCGGTGAGAAGGTTTTCTTTTTCGAGTATGGTGCGCAATGATATGTTTGAAGTCATTTTCTTGCCATTTCTACAAATTAAGATGAGCAAAGGTTTAGTACTTTATTACAAAAATTGAGACAAATAAATAAATTAATACTTATTAGTCTCCCACTATTTTATCAAAATCCAATATCCCTCACCATTGACTTCAGAATATTCTGTTGTGTGAATATTCTAGTGGCAAGGATCCATATCGCCCTTCGCATTACCCCAACTAGGGTTGGTCAAGCAACTTGAAGGGTTTTAGGTAGGCATTCCAAATGCCAACTGCATTAGCTCACAGCTCCTTGATCCGCTGAGTGGACTCCCCAATCCTGAAATCCTTTTTGGATTTCCTCAACCTTTGCCTCTTGGTCACACCAAGTCCTGCTGTGGTAGTCAACCCTTGATGCGAACCAAGTCAAGTCAACCCAAAACCTTGAATTAGAATTCCCCGATAATTGAAATCACCCCAACTAGGGTTGGTCAAGTACTTTGAACTATGGTTCGATTCTAACCAAGATTATGGAAGGCTATGCCGACTTAATATTTATTTTGAGGGATTTTATCCTTATACGCAAATTGCCTATTTATTATCTTTGATTACATGCTTGTTAATATTAAGTGGGATATACTTAAGTGATTAACCATGTCTCAGATAATATTTACATATAAGCCGATTTTATTTTAGTTCCGTCTTGCATGCTCGTTTAATTCATTAATTGTGTGATCGTGACAACACACCCAAAATAAATAAACCATGCAACTGACAGAAATAAAATAAATGGTATGATCATGAGCTTTTATATTGGTTAGTTTATCTATCAGTTGATAAACTAACCCAATACCTAGGGGAGAAACACCTTGAACCTTTTGAGTTCTTGTTTACAACTTTCCACCTGTCCACCTTTGTATCACCTTGGATTGGTTTCACCTAGGCTCCTGACTTGAGCCGCCTCCACTAGATTGGGAGCTCCATCCATTACATATGCATTTATCTCACACGCAGGTGAGGGATAAAAGGGGTTTTTACATAAAAGAATCCTTGGGCGCGCAAGCCCTACATATTAATGAGGAGATGGCTCGCAGGCCAACAAATTTAATTTAAATAAATAAATTAAAAGAAACCATTCACATACAACGGTCTCGGTCTAGCTCATGATCGTCCATACATGCAATGATATTTACTCATAAATAAAAAAATAGCATTCAATTCTTTAATCATTATTTTTTAAGATAAATCACACTCAAATCAATTAATTATCTTTAATTAATCAATCCTTTTATCTTAAATCCCTTTTCTAAATTTCCTTGAGATTCTCATCCATCATAATTTTAAACAAATGAATTTATTTAAAATTATCCTTGTACGTAACTTCTACCTTGGAGGCAACCCGGTGAATTCCCATTTATTACGAAGATGTTAAATTAAACACATATATATAAAACACCTATCACGTGTTGTGCCTCAGCTTTACGACTGCTCCATGGTACACGTCTCAAGGGTTTGTATAATATAATAATAAATTTTAATAAATTTGCGTAATTTGGGTGAGTACACGGCGTGTAGTTCCGACTACACGGCGTGTAATTTTCTTCACCGTCCATCCGAAGTACATGCCCGGGGACATGGCGTGTTAATGTACTTCAGAAATTTTCGGAGTACACGGTGTGTACAGTGAGACACATGCCATTTAGTTTCCGCATTACACGGTTTCCAGCCGGGCAGGCCGTGTATGGAGTACACGACCCAACCCTAACCCGAAGGGACTACACGCCCTGTTCATTGGACCACACGATGTGTATTTCGGAAACCGCGTGCCACCTGTTTCTGGTCAAACACAGTGTCTTAAATTCTTAGAAAGAATCCAATACACGGCCTGATTTGGTAGATCAGTCAATGCATTGAACCTAGACTACATGGTGTGTAATTCCAAATACACGCTGTGTATTCTGGTGTTATACGGCCAGAAACATTTGGCTCCTCCGGATGAGTTCCTATATTTTATTTTAATCAAAATTAAAAGAAAAATTCATTTCTGTGAGGTGAACGAGAAACAAGGAAGGAGGAATAGATCTCGATATTCAGATTTCCAGAACGACTAAACTTGAATTGAAATAACTAAATTATTAAATGCATAAATTACCAACGAAAAAATAAATAATTATAATCAATGATATGACTCGCTCTGATACCACTTGTAGGTTCCGGGTGCAGTAGAAGCACGTTGGTGGGTTTTCCCAACTTTAATTTTAATGTTAAACAACGTTCAATCCGAGATCCGTCATGATATAAAACGCCGAATCTTCGGAATAGAACTAAGAACTAAAAGAAAAGAAGAGTCCTAGAACCATTGAGGAGGATCATCATATATTGATTATAATTAATTTAATTAATGCATAAGAATTACCTCGTTGGAATTCTTTCTTCGTTGATGTGTCCGGTCACGATTCGGTGAACCATCGTTGCGTCATAGAATCCAAGTATGGGATTCCTCTAGTGGTGATCCACACGTGTGTCACGTATCTCTGGATGTCGCCGAAGGGATCTCCGGGTGCTAGCATGGAAGAACCTTCACTTACGATGTCCGCCTTCGACCGCCTTGATCCGGTGGAGGATCTTGCTCTCGTAACTTGAGGGAATTCTTGGTGGAAAGGGAATTCTCTCTTGGCTTGAGAGTATTTCCAAATCCGTTGTCCACAACAATGGCTCTACAAAATGTTGGGGTTGCGAGGATATTTATAATCGGGTTTGGGGTTAATAGAGTTATGACAATAAATAAACGCGTTACGCGTTTTATTTATTTCATTAACTCTTATTGAAAACCCCCATGTATAATTATTAATTCCTTGACATGCGCCCACGCTGATTATAATAAATATCATTTATTAAAACAATATTAAATCCTCAAAATCCCAACTAGAAAAACTACACGGTGTGTAATAATTAATACACGGTGTGTACTTGTTTTCCATAAAACTACACGGCGTGTATATTTAATATACACGGCGTGTAATTTTATTTTCCATTTTTCTCCACCACATTTATTAGACCTTGAGTAATGACTATTTATTTCTTAAATAAATGTAACTGCATTACTCGCTAATAAATATATTATTTCATCCACAATATATTCTCTCGAATAACTAGTGTCAAAATAAATGCGATCACACATCCTTAAATAATTATTAAACCACCTTCAGGAATAATATTTATTTAATTTGTTAAATTAATATTTAACTGAGATGCATGGACACACTTAGTGTGTGACCCTCTAGGCCTCTTTCTCAGTGGCATTAGGCTGAGCCTGCCTAAATTCCAAGGTTATCATCTAGAAACACGCCAAGGCACCCATAGAGAAAGAAGTTAACGCCGCAATGACATGTCACCTCCTACGAACGCTTACGGTGTAATATAATCCATTTGTCTCGATATCTCAAATCAAGCGGGTTGCTTGCTAGTTCCATCAACCCATGTGCTTGATTATTCTTTCTTTGACTTCCCGAAATTGAACTTGCCCATACCTTACCATGGCCATGGATTTATTTAGGCTATATCAATTCCATCAAAGGGCCTGAGATATCTACTTCCGTTATGGAACGAAAGGGACAAATCCTTTCTCGCATTATCTATTAATGCGGTATTACTCGTGATGCACCCAACGTATCCTACCTCGCTGCGAATAGTGTGTCGTCACAATTTTCGTCAATACATCTAAGTGCACGAGTTGTAATACCCATTAATAATAATCTTAAAGTCTAAGGACCAATACACACGTCCGCAGATAGGAACATCCAATGACACTATGAAATGTGGATTTCCTACTGGCGGGTCTCGTTCTCATAATATCCTCCTGGATATTACCAAGGGCGCACACCATGAGAAGGTACCTCAAATTTTTATGAGTCCTCACCCCTAATGACCTATATTATTTGTGTCCCTCAAATAATATCATCTGGCCATAGAACATACATTCAAGAACAGTGTTATGGAACTTCCAGGTTCTCATCATAGCAGGGATCCACTACGACCCTTTAATGCAACAGCTATCCTGAGGACATTATCACATGACATGTCATGCAGAAGAACAATCAAGATGTGATAATGCTTTTATTTAATGAATAAAGTACAAAGTAGTTGGTTCTAGACCACCAACTCCAATAGTTTTGTAGTGCATAATTTGTGACATTATTTGTAGAATCATGAGATATATATGGTGTCCTAAGTAGACCCACTAAAGTAAATCCTCAATCCCCCCATGCTGAGAGGATGATTTGAGCACTGAGTAGCGATCCTCTAGCAGTTTGACATTTGATTTTTCCAACAGAAGACCGTCAAAGGCTAGTTGTTTGCATACTTTTCCACACACCCAAACAATTAAAAAATTCCCCTGGATGTTGATTTCCTAGATAAATCTATTATCTATATAGATTGGGTTGTGTCATGATGGAAGATGAATTTCGGTGGTTTCTCTCAGAGCTTGATGAGTAAAAGTCTCAACAACCCCAAACATAGTTGGGTAGGCTTGGGGCTTGTTTTTATCACCCCAACACAAGTTGTCTTTCTATACTCTTTCCTATTTTTAGAAGGATACACCAATAATTAGGCATAGTATCAGGCCCTCATTACTCATCTAGATTTGTCCCTCTAGACTGATGTCCATTTTTTACATGTGAAGGGATAATCTAAACATTCCATGAAACAGATCAAGGGTGACTACATAATTAGAAAAAAAGAGCTTGTGCCCCTACTAGAATGTAATTTTCAGCTTATGGCCTAGTTATCTTCCTAACTAGAGGTGACTCATGTTCCTCGATTATAGAACAGTTTAACTAATGCATTAAAAGGTTTTTCCACATCTCTTGCAGAATTTGATTAGGATTTTTTGATCATTCATCTAGAACAATGAAGGGTAATCTCCCCCACCACTTCATATGATGGAAACCAATAGGTATATCTTGTGGATACTAGTACATCTATTTGAGGGACCTTAGGTCCCCCACCACAAAGAAAATTCCTGATTAGTCTACTCCTTTAATAGAGTATCTCCAACATGGAATTCTACCACTAGAACAAGTTGACCATGAGAGAATTCACGGGAATGAAACATAGTTCACCCTCTATATTGTGACTAACCTTAAAAAAATCCTCTACAAACATGGGTTCAATGTAATTATCCTCTATTTGATCCATGAAGATGTGATACCTCTGGTCATGCAGGAGGTCTATGCCAGATATTGTGTCATCCATCAAGAGAGATTGAAGCTCTACCACAAAATTTAGAGTTTGGGATACTTAAGGACCACCATGGTCCATGAAGGAATTGAGTTTTCTAAGATGTGACACACATGTCACACCCATAACGACTTTGTGCATTAACCACTAAAGCTTCTCCACACCACCAAGTACTTCTATCCATTTTCAGTACAGGGGATCGACATTGTGGGACCATAACCATTAGCGATAACTGGATAGTGAAGGTTCATCTTGACTAAAACTAACTTCATTTCCAAATGGGTAGAAGTGGTTCCCTTCAAGGAAGTAAAAACCTAGTCTTTGATTGAGTTTGTAAGCTCCCACATCATCCATCTATTTAGAGTTCTTCATGCTATTCTCACAAACAAAGACACAAACTTCTGAGATTCTGAGCTAAAGAAATTTCATGTTACGTAAAAAATCTGGTCCAACCATACTTATCACTACAATGCATAGGAAAATGTGATGATCAAGTTGTTCAATAGGACCCTCTCTAAAATACTATAGAAAATGCTGGGTCAAAATAAGAAGAGTTGGTCCGATGATCTCCCCAACACACTCTAGTCCTATTAGGAAACTACAAAAAATTTCACCCATGTGATCCCATACTCCCTGGTTTATGGAACATAGATAGTCTTACCCATTGAGGTTTAGTTTTCATCTCTGTGAATGGATATTTATGACCAGAAGATTCCATATAGGATAACCAAAGTCTGTTTAGCTGATTTGGAAGCCCTTGAGGAAAACAAGATTCAGACCTTGAAAAAAATAGAGTCACTAGAAAAGTATATCATTATATTTAAACAATAATTATCACCTCTAATCCTTCCTCCAGGGTGACATGGTGTTGGCTCTCAGAATGCCAATAATACCTGGAAAAAATCCACTAAAGTTGGAGCCTAAATAGAGAGTACCTTACATTATCTATAAGGTCTATTTCAATAGATCTTAATCTTTGATCACTATGTATAGAGACCATATAACACCTTCGAAAAACACAATGTTTATTAAGATGTACATTATAAGAATCCTTACAATCCAGACATTATGATCTTAAACTATTTATAATTAGTATAAGCTATATGACCATTAATTAAGAGCAGCCACAATAGTTCAATCATTATGACCTTAAAATATTTGTAGCCTATACAGTTTGATATCTATGAATTTAAAACAATATCCATCATATTATGAGTTTTATGACTTTAAACTACAAAGACCAAAATCCCTAGTGCATGATGTTAAACTACGATCTTACCCTGAGCAGTGAACATAGTATACCTCATGTATCAACTGTGAGATGGACAAAAAATATTGTCCATAGAACAATATGATAAACTATAGCCTTGACTCATATCATAAATGTGGCAATCCCTCATCAGAGAGGATTTTCCACTTTACTGGCATCAGTCTTATATGGTACCACATTCCAAAACTATGTGTGGATTGATTCAAATTCCCATGGGATATGCAGTGATGCCAATACATCCTATCTCTAGGCCCAATAAAAAATATACCAATATTTATCCCTTTATCCACACATATGGTCCAAGAATTACAAAATTAAACTATGAACTATTTGTTTCAAGGTATTTATGTGGTATGTGGGCTTGTATGAACTCTTTTCACATCAGGCTCTACCTCTCTTATTACATGTAAATAACCTTAAAAAACATTCCTCTAGTCCAAACATTATGACATTAAACTATTTTAAAAATTCCTTGTATCTAGGCCTTATGACCCTAACAATTTTACAAATAGCTTCAGGATTTCTTCATGTGGTGTAGACCCTCCTTGGATCCTTTCACATTAGGTTTTAAATTTTTGATTCTACCTGAACATCCTTGAAGTTCTTGCCTCTAGATGAAACTCTGTGACCTTAAAATAGGTGTCATGTTCCAAGATAGATGACCTTAAACTATTAGTCATGGATCAAGCATTATGAACTTAAACTATGTGACTCTAGACTCCTTGTCCACTCATTGACATGGTTTTATTCACACCTGGTGTTATAGAAAGCCTATGCCCTACCACTTTCCAGAACTATGTGTTTCATGATTCCCATTCTCATGGGATACATAGTGATTCATAAACCTTCTATATTTTGGCCCAACTAAAAATTCACCTCAAATACATTCGTTTCCCATGGTGATATTGCCCCAAAATTCCCTCATGGGCCTCCTCTTTTGGTATAATCCCCATTCATATTCCTTAACCAATTAGTGGGATAAGATTCCGTTATGAACTGACATGAGGAAGAAAATAACAGGCAACTCAATGTACATGCCCCACCAATATCCTCATCACATGACGCTAATCTATATCCTTACCTCTTATAAATCATAGATGACTCATATCATAACATGAGATGATTTAGTATCCTTATTAAAGAGGAAAACCTCCTCTATCAAGTAAATATGGGGTTTTTCCTTTCCTCTAGAAATAGGATGTCTACTTAGGGTACAATTTGTTTATTTTTATGAGGAAAAGGGACCCCTTAGACCTCATTTCAAATTGTGTTATCACTCTTTCAAGCCACACAATCCTCCTAAGGTCACCCATTCCCCCTTTGGTTTGATCTCTATGGACATAAACTAGCAGTACCCATAATATGAGTTGTATGAATTTAAACTATAAAGCCCAACCTCCTCAGTACACAATGTTAAACTATAGCCTTAAATTGTAAAAAACTAGGAATCCTCTTATGATAAGTATGGTATGAACAAAAATCCATACCCAATATAAAAATAGAATTCCTCATATGATAAATATGAGATGAACTGATCCAACATCCTCAGCACATGATGTTAAATTGTATCCTCACCCAATATGAAACTAGGATGCCTCATACAATAAGTATGGGATGAAAAAAACTTACCCCATATGAAACTGGGATGATAAATAATATTATATTTTTTTATATCCTTTCTAGAGAAGATGTCACCCATTCGGTGATGGTATCCTACCACATCAACTTTTAGAACTATATGTGGCTTGATTACCATTCTCACGGGATACATAACAATACCCAGATATCTCATCATAGGACCAACCCTTCAATATAATAATTTTGAGTCCTTTCCCATATGGGATGGGCTCAATTCTCACCTACCAGAATGTTCATTCAGTGCATCCGAGTTCATAGCAGAATATCTCCCTAGAAACTCAATATTCCCTCATGGACATTCCCCATTTCCACTTCCACACTTCTCACTTCCTTTGATTTGGGTAATCATCATCCTCCTAATCTAAATAGGCTCCCTAATGGTAATGTACCTATGCCACACTAGCTCACCTACCATATTGGGATCATTCCTCAAAGGATCTTTGGTAAAAAATAGTGGATCCTGTTTTTCGAACTCGGTCAATAGTCGATCTCACATTTTTTCACCCCATCTTAAACTGAGGTGGGTATAGAACCTGTGTTTTGAACATGACCATCAGTTATTACTTTATTTTCATTCATTAACCTTTTCTAATCTAGGTATCAGAGGTCATGATCTCCCTCATGGGATTAATTGGTCACTTTCTCTCCTCATTGTGTTCTCCCCTGTATATGATGAGAACTCCACACTAATCCTTTTTTTTACATAAAGAATAAATCACATGGGATTCGGAGTTGGGAATGATTTTTCCTCAATCAAGGTTGTGACACATGAGTACCCCATGGTCCAATATATATGAGTTTAAACTGTGAGACTAGTTCTAAGCATCATGACATTAAAATGTGTTCAAGTATTCTCAGAGACATTTTGTGCGGAATCGAGTGGCCTTCTAGGAACCTTTATTCATGTCGGGTAACCTTTATTTGATACCATGAATATTTATTTAAGACACACATCACACGTTCCAATAATTATGACCTTAAAATATTTACAATTGGTCTGAAATCCATGACCTTAAACTGAGAGACCAATTCCAAGAATCATGACTTCAAATAATGTGCCATCTTTCCTAGTAATGTGTTGTGTGGATTCAGGAATTCTTGGAACTCAATTCACATTAAGTTGTCACTCCAACTCACAACACATGTTATTTTAGGATTCTTACTTGATAGTCTAAGCTTCATGAACTTAAACTATGTGTATGTTGTAATGAAGATGTTTTGTGCAGTATTAGGTGGCCTTCTAGGCTCTTCAATTCATGTCAGTTAATAACCCTTCTATGCTACACACACCCCCTTTGAGACACAAAAACCTATGATCCAAGAATCATGACCTTAACTAGTATAGGAATCACCCTATATTTTTCTTTCATGGTGTAGGTCCTCTTAGTCATGCCATTTTCATCAGCTTTGAATCCTCTGGTGTCATAAGAACCCTTTCTGGGAGCGATCCCCTCTCAGGTCCAAGCATTGTTAACTTAAATTGTTTTCAGAACCATGTTCCAAACACTATGTCCTTAAACTAGAAGTCATGGTCTGAGAATTATGACCCAAAACTATTTTCAATTTCTTGGTTGGACTAGTATGACCTTAAACTACTAAATATAAGAGGCACAAACATATTTCAGGTTGAAAACCCACTGGGGATGCCTGAGAAAGAGTTCTAATTCCCTTGTATGGTCACTCCCATGATTTTTGAAAAAATGGGAGAATAAAAATAAATAGGTATAAAGCTAGTAGGGACCCACTGTGGACCCTAGAAAAAACCCAACTGTGCTTTTTGACCCCCTAGTTCAAAAAGGTTAGTGCCAAATCCTAACCTCCCTTTTACTCATGTGACCCTCTAGGAAGTTCCCCATTGTGTTACCCTCTTATGCCCTATCACCTTTTATGGGTGAGTGTTATTTATATCTATTCACACATCCTCATCACACGATGTTAAATTGTTCAATACATCGATCTCACCATATGATGTCAAACTACATTTACATCATCCTCAATGTATGATGTTAACACATGTGTCTATCTTTCTCACCGTATGACATTAAAATGTGTTTCAATCTTACTTACTGTATGACATTAATCTATGTAGTTTCTTAGGACCTCTCCTAATAATCCTCTTTCCCTATTTAGTGTAGATCATCTACCACATCATTCATGTTCTTCAACCATTACTCGACATTCAAGACGGTTCTCCCATTAGAATACTAGTATTCAATTTTTTCAGAATAATACTCCTAACAATTGTGCTCAAATCAATGGTTTCATGATTCCAATAGTGATTAAATCCATCAGAATATTTCTTCACTTTATCCCCACCCTTAATGTATCCCTTGACTTGGATCCCCATCAAATTTCATGTTTGAATGGGACACCCTTGATGACATGGTCCTATTCCACACTGGCTTACCTATCATCCTATGAACATGCCCCAAAAGTCTTCTGATGACATTTTGAGATAGGTGAAATGTTTTAAACATGGTCTGTGGTCAACCCTAATTTTTTTTCCTTATCCTTGAAAAAATGATAATGAATGTTGTGTTTCAATCATGGTCAACAATTATCCACCATCATCACTTCATCCTCTTTGTGTTCCAAATCATATGCATCTAGATTCATATTCTTCATTACCCCTTTATTATGATACAATTAAACTCCCTTGGTGTTACCATATTTTTACACCAGCACACATTGAGAAATAAATTAGACTATTTAGAGAGTCTCACACTCTATCCAAAACTTTCTTGGTTAGGGCACTCCTGGTGGGTAATAAACAAGTTTAGACCCTAAGTGTTTGACCCTTTTTTGGTACTATTATATAAATAAGAAATTATATATTTGTCCCCTATTTACCACACCCATTATAAATCACATGGTCTTAGGAATTCACCATTGGTTATATTTTCAATGTGACCAAGATGTAGTGAAAATAAAATATTTTCACAAGAAATTTAAAACAAATAATCCGATGTTTGATAGGGTCATCCACACATTAGATTCTCTCATTTATTTTGGGATAAAATAATATTACCTAAGACTCAAACCCAGTGAATAAGTACTCGAGATCATCCATACTCTATAGAGTTTCCTCTAGGGCTTTCTTATGATCCGATAGGTTGGATGTCACCTCCACCACTTCAGGACAAACTTCATCAGCCCGGATCTATATTCGGTTCTACTCAACTTAACACTCGGACACCATATATGCTGCCTCCACTACCTTAGCCTTGTATTCCACCAACTATACCCCTAGTTGGACACTGATATCAACTTGAGAAGTGAATAAGGATACATTCTCTATCACCTACCCTTCTAAATGGGAAATACACCCCTTAGTTTCCTGAAGCTCATTGGTTCCCAATGACTTATGTTTGTGCCAAGAGACATCAATCTCTTTCCACTCAACTTGTTCCTATTCAATGTGTAATTTCCAAGATAGTGCACAAAGGACACTAGAGTCCACCCTTACAATATCCAAGATTAATATTTAATTGTGGAGATATCCCACCTAGTTTGGTAGGTCAACCAGTGGAGTGCGGCTGATGAAGACCCATACGTACCTCCACACCTTGCATTAGAAGACCTAGTTCTACTAATAATTGTCCGAGTTGGAATATAATATGTAGTTAGGTAACATAATATTATAATAAGGAAATAATACCAACACATCAGTGGCTAGGTCATCTGTATGCCTGATGTTGGGAAGGATGAACCCCTGGTATTGGGAAAACAGATCCTTGCCAGCCCCCTCATCTACACCGAGATCCCCAACTAACTCCTAAGACACATCTAAGGAAAAATAAACCATACTAGACTCCATTAATTCCTCTATTAATGGTGTGATCTTGACCATCTTCATTTATGGATCAACTCCCATATCCATTAATGATGGAACTTCTGGGACATGCACATTCACTATAGCCTCCTTGATCACCTCGGTTTATTTCACAACATCTTCCTCCTCCATTAAGGCTTTAGCTCTAATAGTCACCTCCTATAAAACATATACAGAAGGATAATATACCAAAACTCCCTTATCTAGGCCCTTTGTGGGTACATTATCAACCCCCTCTATCAAGTTCATGGTCTCACCAACCCCTTCCAATGGCACCTCCATATTTGGTCTGACAGCCGTGACCTCCCTGAACATCTCTACCAAGGGAGAAACACTCACTGTCACTACCTTGACTTCAAACACTATTTAATTAGACATTGGTGATGGTGTATGATCACAAAACATGGTTTGAACTACCATTTAAGTATGAGTCAGTCTGTTATAGAAAGTAAAATAAGGAAAGAAAAAGGGGAAAAGGGGAAAAGGATTACATGAATAGTATAGTTTGGATAGTAACTTGGGAAGGTTCACAGGAATTCCCAAAGATGAGGGAATCCCCATAGAAATTACATCTCTATAGTAGTTATTAACATATTTTAAGGCACCACCATAATCGACGATTGGCTACACGAACCACTACATTAGGGAGAGGCACCGAGCTTTCCCCTTCAAGGGTGGGGTATCCCTTATCCCATACCTAAGGATCATTATGAATCTCCCCTCCTATATGCTCGTTGATTATTGAAAAAGTGAAAGGAATTTGAAATGAAATTCTAAAGGATGATTTATATCTATGCGATAGATGATTATAAGATTTACCTGGCCAACGGTAGGATACCCTTCCAAGGGAGAGTCCTGATTGGCATCACTTCCCAATGACTCCCCCTACAACCCTTCTAAAAGAGACACATGTGAGGATAAATCAGTTGATAATATATTTGGAGAATATTTCATTCCTAGAATCACCTTCACTAGACTGGTTAGAGGTATCCCAATTCCATGATAATGGACCAAGTCATCTTAATCTATCATATATTGCACCACCTCAGCCTTGGGGATGTGAATGCCTACCCGTGCATGACCCAACATGGAGAGGAATATCCCATCAGTGTTGAGACTCTACCATACCCACTGGATAGAATTGATTTTTTTATGGATTCCCCAACTCTCCTAGGCATCAGGGAAGACAACGCCACTTGGTACATCTGTTCAATGTAGCCGCTTCACCAGACCTTGGGTGTGAACCCTCCAGATTACCCCAGAGGGTCTATCTTCCTCTAAAATATATTTTCCTAGGATATTTGATCCTATTTACACTCCCATACATATGCATCCCACTAATTAGGGACTAGGAACTGTCAGATATGTAACTTCCGTAGCTCTACCCACTGGGGAAATTCATCCACTATGGCGAGATCCACCTGCTTCTCACCCTTGAACCCATGGTTTTAGGATAAATCCTTTATAATCCCAAGTGGTTCCTATCCTCAGCATCCCCAATGGGTATGAACTCTCCCAACCTTGTGCATAATCAAGGAAAATCCCATAAACAATAGAGGGTGGTGGAATCTCAATTTAACCCCTACCATCTTTGCATGTAAAAATTCACTAGATCTATATGAGGACAGAGGGTTGGAACATGTAACTCTGCCCCATTTTTACCCTAGGATTAAACCATTAGAATAATTATAACTACCTCATGAAATGTGTGGGGTTTATAAAACAAAGATTAATTTTTAGTTGTCCCTCATCACCAGTACCCATCCTCAAATGGCTAGGAGATACAACTGTTGTTTGATGGCCCCTTTGCTGACATTGGTCACCATTCCAGTAAGAAGAGGGAGTGGGTGGAAAATGAAGTGAGCTACCAACAAAATACTTTCTAGTTCATCCATTGATCTCAAGTTGAGAGGGATACTCCTAAAAATGTTAAGGATTGATGGATAGAAGTTCATGCTAGGAGGGGAGATGGGTTTTAGATACTTGTATCACCTAATGTGTGTAACAACCCTACTATATAGAAAATGGAAGGGACTAAACACATTGAGGGGATTCTTCCCATGGATTACGTGGAAGATAACTTTGTATAGATTTTATAGCATTTACACTTTTAGTTTGACACATTTACCCATATCCATCAGAACTACCATAATGAAGGTGGTCAGACACACCCAAATGTGTGCATCCCAAACCAATAGAATCCATCTGGAGATCAGCGTGATAATGAATCTTGCTGCTTGACCAAGGGAAATTCAAGCTTAACAATATATCCCCATAGCATCCAATAGATTTCTTCCATGATTCCCTAGTATTAATACTCTTTTCCTTTATGGAATTATATAGAACATTGATGAGGCCTCTTAGGTATCCTATTTGTTGGTTCATTCAAAAAGTACCTAAACCACTACTTGAATGAGATGTACTTTATCCCTAGATTTTTTTTTCACTTATCCCCTACACCAAACACAACAAAACACTCACTATGGATGGAACGTGCTCTAGGTCATCCCATACATTCCTTGTGAGGAGGAATTCATCATACATAACCCCTTGGATAGGGATCCCAACAATTTGATAGATATATCAAAAGCTGATGCCAACATCCCCATGGTGTAGATGAAAGGTTTTGGTCCATAGTGACCACCTACTCAGCAGCTCCGACATGATGTACAAGTGGAAGTAGACATGTAAATGAAAGGAACACGCTACCTTTTAAAGCCTAACCCACTTCAACTCCACCTCAAACTCATGTAAGTACTGGGTTTTTAGTAATTCAAGGACCAATCATCCATGAAATTTTCATATTTCAGAAGTCTTAGTCATCTATCCACCCTTTGAGTGGGTTCCCCATGCCCTCCTTGAGAAATGTATCATACTGGGTGGGGGGGGGGGCTCTGCCTCCAACACCTCCCTATTGACGTTGTTCATACAGTACTAGAGGGTGTTCTCCATAAGAGATGCATGAGACTTTAGGATGTGGCCTCTAGTGGCCCTGTGCCACTGGTATATTCCAAGAGAGCTTCTGAATCAATAAGAGGTATCATCTCAATCTGCATCAGGTATTAACACATCATTCCTCATCATAAAGTTTTATAGTGGCATCCTTTTTCATAGTGTGAATTCCTGCTTAGAATCCACCAGTAGTGTGGTAAGTGTGTCATAGTCTGAAATGCTCTGAACGCTCTCTCTAATCAGAATATTCCCTGATATCTAATCCCAATGGTTTTAAGAATAATTATAATCATCAACAACCATTGTTCAAAACCTTGAATTTTTTTAGAATTGATTCATAAAGGTCTATTCATGAATGTTAGGTTTTCAAAATTATTCTCACAAAAGTTTATTCATGGAACTAAAGTTTGAGAAAGGGTTGAGTTTCTCTAGTGGTGAGGATTGAAATCACAAAACAAAAATGAAGGTCATGGGTTTCATGAAAATAGAAAACTGGCCTATATTTAATGAAAAGATCATGGTACCCTAAGGTACCCCTAACCCTATTTATAGGTGTATGGTCAAACTGAGTTTTTCAATTGGGGCTTTTCAATCACCAAATTTCATAAATATTCCCTCAAAATACTACCCTCCATTCCCTTTTCAGATCCAATTCTAATATTGGTTATTTTTTGACATTGAAATATGAATTTCATGGGAGAGGTTGAGGAAGGCATAACTGGTTCAAGTAGGATTTGATCCAAAAGGCCCAAAACTCTACTTAAGGTCCTAGATTTGTGAAGGTTGGCACCTTTGAAAACACCCAAAACTCATGAAATCTTTGTCCATGCGGAGAATTTATGTTAACCTCCACACAATGTAAGTCTAGATTCATAGAGCACCATTTCATAGAGGTCCTCGACCATTCATATCTTTGAAAGTAACCTTCACTCATTATAACTATAGTTCACAAATCCTTGTCTGTTTGTAAAGTTTATAAATTTTTATTAAATCCCCCATATTTTATGAAACCTATCCCCTCACTTCCATTGGGCCTATAAAATACCCCCTTATATATGAAATTCAAGAGGAAAAACCTTTTAGATTCTAAGAAAATTTCTGAGCTCGTGATATTATGAAACTTCATGAGAGAGTGAGAAGATTTATTTCTCAAGGTATCCATCTTTTGTGAAACCACCTCACATGTATTTTTGAGAACCTAAAACCATAATAGATATGTATTTTATGAATCTACAAGGACTTCATGTAAGAATAAATACCTTCATAGAACTTGGGGTTTCATGAGATAATTATCCTTCATGAAACCAACCCCATGGGAACCTATACTTTACCCCGAGGTAGGGTCACCCTATTTCATTATACACACCCCTTTGTGAGACCCTTTAACTCTACGATACCCCTGGACTTCATGAAGATCCAAACTTCCATGAAACCCCAACCATCAAAAAACCTATACACTAGGCCCCCCCATGTTGTATCCTTTCATTTGATCTTCTTTCATGAAATTTGACTGCCCATGTCCCCTGTGATCATCCAAAACTGGTTCAAATGCACACCAAGTCCCTGTGTGATCGATGAAACGTACCATTGTGTACACCCACTTTTATCTGAGTGCGTACTAGGAATTCATACTATATACTTATCCTAATAATAGATACCCTAACGTAGGGCCTCCTGATTTCAACTTCTCCATGATAGTTTCAACTCCATGTCATTACCAAAGGGACATGAGCTATGTGCATGTAATCCTTAGTGGTGGCATCACCAAGGGAAGTTCATTACATGTCTTGGTATAGATTACTTATGAAAAATTTTCCTCTCACATTGACATGGCCCCCCTTAGTGTGTAACCCCCATCCACGTCGATGCTACAAGACATAAAACTACCTAGCTTTATGTCTTAGTCATATGTAGTTAAATTTCATGACAACATCCTCATTACATGATTTTAAACAGTGGTTTTAACCCATGAAATGAACATGAGATTCCCCATGTATTATCATCATGGGATTATACTCTATTTCCCATCATGGAGTGATCCTCTTGCATCAAAAAACTTCTATAAATAATCCCCATACCATCCCTCATTGATGCTCCATCCGTAACATGGGAATCCTTATCACACAGCGTTAAATAGAATAGTCCGGTCCTATCACATGAACTTAAAATACAACATCAAACTAAATGGGTTTTGATCCCTATATCTTAAATAGGGTAAGTAGGATGCCTCCCTGAGGTTCAATCCTCACATAATCCAAGTGTCTAATAACCCCCTTAAAGGGAAACACTACATAAATCCCAGTGTGAAATAAACCCCCTTGGGGGGACACACTTGACCATACTAGTGTAAAATTATCCCACTCGGAGGGACACACTCCATCATTAAGCATGAAATTTTTTCCTTTGGGGTGACACACTCCATTATCCAGTGTGAAACTATCCACCATGGGGTGACACACTCCATCATCTAGTGTAAAATTATCCCCCTTGGAGGGACACACTCCATCAACTAAGTAAGAAATCATAACCCTTGGGTGGATTCACTCCATAAATCCTATTGTTAAATATCCCCATGGAGACACACTCCACCACCTTTACCCATAGTACATTAAAACTATGACCTGATATGTCCCTATAAGATGTTAAACATGTGCCTATTCCATCTTCACAAGATGTTAAACCTATGAGATGATTTATCTCCACAAGATGTTAAACTATTGAATAGATCCAAAATCTAAACCCCATTCCATAAATGTGGGATGTATGAGGAAAAAATCCTCAGAATATTTATGCCCTTGACATCAACTACCACATGGACAACACAATATGCCTTGGGTTCCATTCTGAAGATTCATTACTCATGAGATTCCCTTCTAAGATGAAGACTTTCCAAGTTCCCAATATACCCAACATCCTGACATTCCCAACATTTCCGACACTATTACCTCCCCTGACCAAAGGTTTCTACCTTATTGAGAAAAAATCAATGTAATTATCTAGAATCTAACTTGAGATGGAACTAGGAATTTTTTTCAAAAATTTGACTTAAATATAGATGGAGACCTAGACTAGGTGATGGTCTCTAAGGAGTAATCCATGGAAGGAGGGACTAACATCCCATCATACTATTTTGATCAAGGAGAAAAAATCACCAATGAAAGTGTTGGAAGTCAATAACCTTTTTAATGTGGGAATGTGTGGGAAAAAAGAGAAGAGTGTCACCACTAGGTGGAAGTAAGGCATTATGGCCTGAAAAAGCATTGGAAATATAAATAGTGAACCTTCCATGAAAATATTGTTCTCAACTATGGGGACTAGTAGCGTTTTAGGAACAATCATATTTTCATGTCACCAGATCTAGATATCCAGTTCCAAGTCTCACCATGAAAATGGTGGGAACAACCTAAAGATCACTTACAAATTGGGGTATTTAACATTGTGAATCCTCAATATATGATATCATCAGTGTGGATCCCTCCTCCATCTCAAGAATATTATAAAACATTGGGAAATTTTTCTTTGATTTCCCTATATTTTTACTGATGGCAAGATATGTATGCCTTTTAGGACTCAATATATAGAAATACGGTGACCTAGAACTAGCAAGTTTAGGGTCATGTGAAATATTAATGTGGAAATCCCATATTATTACACCCCACCATGACACCCACTCTTCCATCAGTTACTGGATGTCCATGCCTCATCTCACCCTCTGAGTTCATTTATAGGAGGGTGATTAATTCCCTTGTCTCCTGATACGATCAGTTAGGGGTCATTATTCCCACCCGAGATATGTCCCACCAATATCTCTAGGCATCAGTGCCTCACTGGCACAATTCCACCCTCTGGGGCCACACATTGGGAAATCATCCCTACTTCAATGGAGAATCGCTTCATAAGCCTCACCGTAGAGCACTTTGATTGATCACTCACCTATTTGGAGGAAGTAGGAGATGTTTGAGACATGCATGTTATGACCACCACTTGAGAGATACCTATAAGGGATCCCACCATACCTAATCAATGCTAACACTAACTAGTTCCATAGGCTAAATAGTGGATTGACTTCATACTTGCTCCTCTAATCCTAGTCTAGAACACTAGATTCCAATATCGGGGGTAGGGATAGAACATTTCCCAGAAAGGGGAACCTTCTATAGATCTAGTGGACCCTGTCACTGGAAAAATATCCCAAAAAATACCTACAATATGTGAATGAGGATCCTTCATTTCCCACATGGGATCGAGACACCAATCAACTCTTATCCAAGCCAGTATGAATCTATCAGTCACCTGCACCACTGATAACTATTACGTTCCATAACATGATGAGTAAAATCAATGTTGAGGTTCCCCCAACACCGCCATCAATCAATTCTTAGGTCCTCACCATGACACTATCAACTAACATGAAGGTCCAACCCATGATCCTACCAATTAGTGTGGAGGTCCTCCCCACACCAACATCAATCAATGCATAATTCCCTCCCCCACCATAAAAAACTAAAGAGGAGGTCCTCCCCTCACTATCTCCAATTTTTACAGAGCTACTCCCCATTCCAAATACATACCCTTATCCAAAGAACCGTAACTGGGGTAGGAGTGAGAACACCTTCCCTGGGGTTCATGCTCATGGAATAGGTCGACAACGACATAGAGAAAACCCAAGTGAATCTTAGCAACCATCACTTAAAGAAGTCCCACCATCTAAGGTTGAACCCAGTGAAGTGTCAAGTCATCATCGAACTCTCAAATTTTGAAGTATAAAATGACTCAATGAGGGAACCTTCAACTCATTTACCAAATCCTAGATAAGAATTTTTTAAAATTGAGGCTTACAATCTTGGATGATGAGGTCCACAAGATCCCCATATCCAACCATAGGTACTTGCATGTGGAGGATGTTCTGACATCCTTCTAAGGAATCACAGTGCAACCATATTCATCACTTCCAGTCTCCCTCCCCTATACCTCAACAAAATATGTTGTAGATATTTTAAGGTATGGTTTTAAACCCTCATATAAAGGTGAGAACTCCATTGAGACACATATAGACGTTTATTCTCTTGAACATGATGCAATGGTGAACAACCAATCCTACATGGACATGATTGTGAAGTTGGATCCACATATGAGAGAAGTCCTAGTGTGTAGAGGATATTATACCTATAAAGTGCCCCATATTTTGGTAGAACATTAAAAAATCAGGTCTGTGTCAGTTCTTTCACCCTTATCTCAGCCTGATCCAATCAGGGCTTGGGATAACTAAGGGCAAGATCTTTCCCTAGAGAAGAGGGCTTGTGGGAGGTTTTAGACACTGACCAACTAAAAGTTAAATTTTTTATACCTGGAGCTCCATGCTTTTTCATCTTAGAGTCCCTCACTGAGGACTAGGTAGTGTTTTTTTCTAGATAATCTGGTTTAAGTTTCACTATCTCTGTGATCGTCAGCTGACCTATCTTTGGAGTCATGATCAGCTAGATTTTATCATCCAGTAGTGAAAAATGTTTGATATCACAACACTCTTGGTTGCTTAGTGCCCTGATTTGTATGGCTACCATGAGACCCTCTATTAAACTTGAATTAAGATCCTCACTATGATACGATGGGTCTTGGAAGAGGTATATCCATATGTATATACCAGAGGATGAGGGTATTATACTGACCTCTATTTCACACCTATCCTACAACAGTGACAAAATCGATAGTCTGACCTATTTGCTGACAATGAAGATTTCCCTATGACTACCTCTATTGTAAATATGGCCATCACTGACTCACTAGGGAATCATAGGAATAAGGCTATCGATACATGAAATGATAGAGAAAACCTACCTCAAGGGGCGACACAATACCTAACAGGCCACATGGAAGGTGTCCTTACTCAACATTAGAGATAGGAACTAGGTCTCATAAGTACACCCAATGAGATAATACTTCCCACCCATTAGTTTACTGATAAAGTAAAGGGACATTCTGAGATCAATGGTCCATCCAAGGTTGCATAGAATTCAGAGGTAGAACCCACGGTATCCACCATGCTCAAGGAGATTAAGGAAATATAAAAGTATCATTGCAGATCACATTTATAAAGTATGCTCAGACCCTATAAAAATCATAAGATACCTATTCTCTCCTCTATTGGGGCAACAATTCCTCATTGGTCAGATTCCCAAATCTGAACTTGGTGGCCCTATGCACCTGGTTTGAGTAGAAGTAAAGGGATACAACAAGTGATTAAGATATAAGTTTCCTACCCCACCTGAGTAGTGTGAGAAGTTTGATTACCCACCAAAATATCAAGGCTATTCCGGTCCTTGAGCTAATGACCCTTTCAATGCATTGGTGGCCTTAAATCCTCACTAAGATTATGTGATAGCCACTCTCGTTGGCCACCTCGAGTTTCTGGAAATATGATAGGTGGCAGTTCAGCCCAAAGGGAAGCTGTACCCAACATGGGTGGGAATGTTTGAGAACCATAGGAGTATTTTAACCCTATATTTAATATTTTTAATGTGATGGGAAACCTACTATATCATTTGAACAAATTTTACTCATGGTTTGGACCAATATTGGGGACTCTAGAAAATCAAGAGACTACTAAGCTCCAATGTTTCATTCAAACTTTGGATGGGATTGTATTTATATGGTACAATCAGGAAACCAAAGGGTACATTTAAAGTTGGGTGGATCTCTACAGAATGTTCCTATACCTATTCAATTCCACCTCACACAAGATGACCATCATTGACCTCTTCAAATACAAGTAGAGGCTTGATGATCAATTTGCTGAATTTTTCACTATATGGAAATGACTCGTGTACTCACTCGACATGCTATTTTCCTAGAAACAGTAGCTAAAAATGTTCATGGAGAATATTAGGAATGATCTGGTCCCTACCCTCATATCATTAAACTACCTGGGTTTATTTCAGTTATTCTCTAAAATGGCTCAATGTCAAGAAGAAGCCTTGTAACGGACTAGACCACAGTCACACCGACTACCTATGACAACCCTTCTCTTTATTAATTTTTTTTAACGATTTATTATATAATATTACACATAATACAACCCAAAATAATAATAAGTCTAATGTATTTGGGAATTAGGTACATTACATATGAACTTAAAACATGAAATGCATCATCTTTATTATAAACTTCCTTAACATGCTCGTACTTAAAACTTTATGGAATAACCTGGGGATATACATAAGAAAGTGGTGAGATATAAAGCCAAGTAAGGAAATAAACGTGGAATAAAGTGAAGAAATTAATAATATTATATAGTAGAAATATAAATGGGTCATAAAAGGCATGATCATCATAAACATGAACAACATGACATGATATAGCGTGCTAATCATAAAGGAAACCTGGGAAATGTGGCAACAACTTAAAGCACTACACCATAAACATAGGTCAAGGATAACTTCCAAGACATCATGATGGAAAAAGTCCCATAAATTAATTATTTTTACTCCTTATCCCAACATGAAATATCTTGATACTAAACATTACCTAATGCATTAGAGAATTATATAATTCTGGGCACACCCGTCACTTTTATTTCATTCTCATGCTTAAGTGTTCCAAATGAATCATACAACATAGAATCATTTTTTATCACATTTTACTCCATGATAAAGGAGTATGGAATAAATAAATTTAATTCCCTAATAAAATAATTATAAGTTCATAAAGTTGAACACCCTTAATAGGAATTGGGTAAGGGTATTCATTACACATTTTTAGCATGAAATCCCATGGGGAAATTTCAGCAGCATTATAGGGGAACATAAATATTAATGAGAGGGATTAATGAGAGTGAAAGGGGTCTCTAATAATATATAAATAATAAGTTAATTATGGTGTATGTGTAAAAACACAGCCCAAAGTTTGGAATTTAATTTAAAAGGGCCCAAAATGAATAATATTCTTGAATAAATGGGGGAAAGAAAAGAATCCTTACTTGAAGGTGTGACTCCAAATTCTTGGGAGGAGATTATTGAGAGCTTGGGGATTCCTTGGGAGGAATATAGAGAGTGTAGGAAAGAGTAATGATTTTTTAAAAGGACTTTGAGTGAAGATAAATAGGATCTTGTGTGGGTTTATATAGGAAATGAGTGGGGATTGATTTATTATTTCTCAAACTTAGGTTTTGGAATCTATATAAAAAAATAAACAAAACCACAAATCGTCCCATGCTTTTTTCCATGGTATCCACCAAATGAAATTGATTTTAATTATTTTATAATGGAATGTTCTAAAATTTTAAAAAATAATATTCTTTATGATGTATACGTGATTCATACTCTTAATGAAATGATTTTAAAACCTTAAAATATATTAATTGTTTTGGATGATTCATAATGGATTTATAAAATTAATAAAATTAACATAAAATCACATTATTATAAAGGTAAAACATAGATCTAGTCTTTTAAGCCTTTTATTGTATTTATCACATCACTTTTTGGTAATTATTATGTCATAATTCCCATTGTATATTTATACGATAATTATATTTTACCTGAAAATTAAATTGTCTCAGAAAATTATGAAAAATTAAATGTTATATAATTTTGAAGTTCTAATTCCAAAAAATATTCATTTAATAAAATTAATTTTCAAAATATTTTTATTTTCACTTTTAAAATAAGAATCTACATTTATTGAGTAATGATGGGTTTTTTATAATAATAGTTTTTGAACCAGTTTAAAAATTACATTTGACTTCATAAAAATTAGACGATTATTTATATTTGGAAAAAAATATCTAATAATAATATTTTATTAAAATATTATTTATTTTAAAAATCCAATAATTCATCAAAATAAATTCCTTAATTAAAATTTTATATTACCCAAAAATGAATTTTTTGTTTTTTTGTATCGAATTAAAAATAAATTATAAAGTAACAATAATAGGATGAAAAAATCATAATTATTATATAAAAAATAATTTACATACTCATATTTCTAGGGTCATGATAAATATACCATTAATACACCATCAAACACCCTAAGAGTATGGTGCACGACAATTAGAATTTCATGGGGTGGTTCAACATACATGGTTTGGGATGTTATCTCGACGAGCTTGAACTTTTTTAATAAATGGTTTCACTCATACTTAAGTTGTTTGATCTCATATTGGGATTGATAAAAGGAAAATCCATTTGCTTCTATTTCCATTATAATCTCCATTCAATGGGCTTCATAGGGTATGATCTAATAGGTTGAGGCCATCACTTCCTTTGTCTGTGTCCATTAGATTTGTTGAAACCCAATATTTATACTAATCATGTGATCAATATTAAAAGGATATATTATCAGTAGTAATGATGATTGGAGGTATTATTAATCCGATATAATATAATAAAACCAAATAAGTTCATGTGATTTTTATAACTATACTACATAATAATACATTTAATTAAATACCAAGGGGAATTTTATTTATAATAGTTCAGGTTGTTACAATCTTCCCCATTTATAAATTTTTCCCTAGAAATATCATTTTCACACACTAAAATAGATAACGGTAACTCTATTTCATCACCTCCTCCATTTCCCTTTTCACATCTTCAAACTTGTGGTTTCTCCACAACACTTTGACTAGGTGAATTTTCTTATTCTGTAGAACTTTGTCTCTATGATCTATGATCTTCACCAGCTAATCCTCATATGAGATATCATTCTACAATAGTACCACCTATGGATTTAGTACATGTGAGGGGTATGGTATGTACTTCATCAAGAGGGACACATGGAATACATCATTTACTTGAGATAAGTTAGGTGTAAGTGCTAGTTGATATTCTACTTCTTCGATGTGATCAAGGATGTCAAGGGGGACGATGTATCTTGGACTAAGCATTCCCTTATTCCCAAATGTAATCACTTTATTCCATAGAGATATGGGAAGGAATACCATACCTCTAACATCAAACTCTAGGTCTCATCGATGATTGTCGGCATAACTATTTTGATGTCTCTAAGCATCATTGATGTGATGCTGAATGGGATTAACCACTTCCACCATTTCCTAGACCATTTTGGGACCTAGTAGTTTGTGTTCCTCAACTGTATCCCAACAGGTAGGTGTTCTGCAGCTCCTTCCATAAATTTCTGCATAAGAATCCATTTAAATTCTTGAGTGGAAACTATTATTTTATTAGATATCGACCATAGGAAGATTTTAGTATCATCCTCTTTTAAAGTCAATTGAGAATGCTCTCAACATTTCACCAAGTGTCTGGATAGTCTAATCAGACTGGACATTAGTTTGAGGGTGATAAGTTGTGATGAAGTTCAAATCAATATTTTGAGAGTGTTGGAGACTCTTCTAGAATATAGAGTTATATCTTGGATCTCAATTGGATATAATTGATAGTGGTGTTCCATGTATCCTCACCACTTCTCTAGTGTATATCCTTGCAATTTGATTGGGTGAGAAATTCTCTAGAATCATAATTAATTATGTCATATTTTTAAGATGATACACCACAATCTAGATAGAGTTATTTCCTATTTATGTCTTCAGAAGACTAGTTACAAAGTCCATGGTGATGTTTTCCCATTTCCATGTACGTATGGGTAATGGTTTCATCATCCACTTGATTTTTTCCCTTTATTCCTTCACTTGCGGACATGAAATACATATTTATGTATATTCTATGATCTACTTATTTATATTGTCCCACCAATAGTTCTCTCAGAGATCTTGATACATCTTTGTGATCCCTAGATGGATGGAGAAGGTTAAGCTATGCACATCATCCAAAAACTATTTATTTAACTCATGATTGGATGGTACACAAATTCTATAACCAAATATAAAAAATCCATGTTCATTAACAATGAACTATAAGGATTTCCCTTTATTATAGTTTACACTTTCTTCTAAATTCACACACCATCTCTTTGAGCATCCTTTATCTTATCCATAAGGGATGGATGAGCAATAATTTGTGAAATGATTAATGATGTTTCTTCCTTTATGATTCCCATGTCTATCCTTTTTTATGTCTAAGTTGATTGGATCCTTCTCTTTTCTCATAAATTATAGAATTGATGGATCCTTTCTACTTAGAGCATCTACCAGTTTATTCACTATACTAGGATAGTATTGGATTTAGAAGTCATAGTCCTTGATCATCTCTAACATTATTCATTGGCACATATTTATCTATTTATATATGAATATATACTTGAGACTTTTGTAATATGTATATATTTTAAACTTCTCCCCAAAGAGAAAATGATGAAAACTTTTCAAAGCAATGACCACTACAGACAACACCGAATCTTGTGTTGGGTCGTTCTGTTCATGAAATTTCAAATACCTTTAAGCATAGGCTATCAATTTTTCATTTTTCGTTAACACACAACCCAATCACTTCTTTGATGCATCACTTAATACTATGAAAATTTCTCCACTTGTGGGTAGTGTGAGTACAATAGCAGTGATAAGTATCCTTTTCAACTCCTTGACGATCTATTAACATTTATCATTACATGAAAACTTAACTCCCTTCTAAGTGATATTGGTTATAGTATTTTAAAATCATGATAAATTTCTCACAAATTAGTGATAATACCCCGCTAATCCAAGGAAACTACAGATACCTATCATATAATTCAGCCTCATTCCTCCTTCAATTTATTCTATTTTTAAGGGTCTACATATATTCCATTTTTTGTGAAGATATGTCCCAAGAATGAGACTTACTTCAACTAGAACTTGCATTTTCTATACTTTTCATAAATCTTCTCATTTCACAAGGTATTTAGCATAGTGATCATATGCTCCTCGTTCTCCTCCTTGGTTTTAGATAATATTATAATATCATTTATAAAGTCTACCATTAATTTGTCAAGGTAATATTTAAAGACTATATTCATCAATTCGATAAAGATTTTTGGAGCAATAGTGAGTCTGAATGGAATTACTATGAACTCATAGTGCCTGTACCTTATTTGAAAAGTAGTCTTGGGGATATCCTCCTTATCCACCCTAACATCATAATATCCTAACCATAGATCCACCTTGGAGAAGTATTTTTCTCCATGTAACTGATCGAATAAGTGATAAATCCATGGTAGAGGATACTTTTTATATCATGATCTTTTCAACGTCATGATAATCAATATAAAGGTGCACTGACCCATCCTTCTTCTTGATGAAGAGGATTAGTGCACCCCATGCTGAAGCACTTAGGTGTATAAATAATTTATCTATATTTTCTTGTAGTTATTTCTTCATCTCCTCAAGTTCCACAATATCCATTCTATAAGGATTCTTGGATAATGAAAACACCCTTGGTATAATATCGATTGAAAATTCAACCACTCGACTAGAAGGAAGACCAAAAAATTTCTTGGGAAACACATCAACATATTCCCTCACAATGGGCATGTATTCAAGGATTATATTTTCCTTATATTCAATCACTTGAGCTAGATAAACTTGTTTATAGGGAAATAATATCCATTATTGAGATTTTGGTGAGAAATAATAATCATCCTCCCCTTTTAACTTGAATATAATCGAAATATAATTCACAATACCGAGAGTGATTTGCTTCTCAAGAAAATATATGTTAGATCTATATAGGGAAATCCAATCCATACCCAAAATTGCATCAAATTCCAATAAAAGGAGTATGAAAAGGTTTTCTGGGAAGTTCATCCCACCAATTTTGATAGGGGAAGAGTTATATACTTGGGATGAAATAATTTCCTCATTTTTCATTTTCATCAATATCTCTACTTCCATGATTTATGGTGTTGTTTGAATAGTTATACTAAACTTTCATGATATGAAGGAATGTGTAGAACTATAATAAAAAAGTATTCTCACTATTCATGAATGATTAACTATCATACCTCTCACAACTTCATTTTTAGGATCCACCTCAGTAGTTGTGATGGAAAAATCTAACCCTTACTGTCTTGGAGGTTGTTGGTTGTCTCTGAAAACTATTGTATTATTGTATTGGTTTGTAAAGTGAGTTGTTTCATTGTAGTTTATGTAATGAAAAATTAAATGAGGGTTTATTAAAGGATTCCTATCCTCCATCACATTGGTGGGTTTCTCCTATCGGTAATCTCTAGTTAGGTGTCCTTCCTTCCCGCACCTAAATCATTTCCTCACCCCTTAGCCAATTTTTAGGGTTCTTCTTTCAATGCCATTGATAAGTAGGATGTTGAGATTTCTTGGTATTGTTATATTTATCCATCAAACTACCAGAATTAAACTCCAATTTCCACTTCTTATCCCCATGATACCATTGAGGTTCATTGATCTCCATTTCTACTTTGAGGGAATGTTAATTTTTTTTCCATAGCTATCAAAGTATCAGACCGATAAGGATTTTTGTTGACTAGGTTTTAGCCCACAAAAGAAGTGGTAAAAATTGCATTAGGGGGTAACAAAAAATCCAAAGGCATATCGTGAAAGTGTTAATAAATTTTCCTTGTACACACTAATAGATTCATTGTCTATTTTACGTGAGGAAAAGGGAATCCATTTCCATTTTATGTTAGAGAGTGCGAGGAGAATATTTATTGGATTTTTTATGGAATTCCTTCCACCCCATTGCTTCGATATCTTCCCCAGGCTTTTTATTTTTGATCAATATCAACCACCGATCACCTTCATCCTCCATTCAGTAAACAACCATTAAAAACTTATCTTTCTTAGAACATTGTAGTATGGATAAGATCTTCTTAATAGAATAGATCCATTGTTATATGATTAAGTGATTAGATGATCCATTGAAAGTCGGAGACCTTTCTCACATAAAGGTTTCAATTTCATATTGTTATCTCTTAGGGAGATTTGGATGCTCCTCCTAATCTAGGTTTCTATTTAGAACCTGAGTCATCTATGAGAGAATCATTTTAAAGTTCTCATTTTCTGCTCCCATCAGGTTGGGAATCTCATTGGGGTAGTCATCACATTGCCCATAACATTGGTTATTTACCTGATTACTCCTATTTTAATCCATTGGATATAATAAAGGTAAAATTAAGGATGATTAATTTTAAACGATTAAACACATAAATGTGAATCCAAATAAATTAAAGATAAAACTTATAAATTAAAATTATTTTTTTTAACTTATGAATTTATAGGTTTTAATCTATGTTATCCATGATCTATTTTCTAACATTCAATATTATGGGTATTTTTTTATTCTATTAATAATGGTTCATAATTAGATTATGAATTTATCCTTTCATATCTACTGGGAGTGTCAAAATAGGTGTGAAATAAGACCCATTATCATGCACCAATTATCGGTTGAGTCTAGCTCAACATGTTTTTTTTTGAGTTTTACCCCTATGTACATCTGTGCCACAGTCACATCCACTTGTAGTATCTAGATAGGTATGTATTTTCCTGAAAAACCAATTAATCTATACTTACAAAAATTTTGGGATGTTTTATAATATGTAGTCTTATCCCTGAGGATTTCTCTATAGTTTTATAATCATAATCCCAAAAATAACTAAACTTTCATTTGATACCAACTATGACAACCCTACTCTTTATTACACATTATTTCATGATTTATTACATAAGATTACAAAAAATATAACCCATAAGATCTATATGTGTAGTGTATTTGGGAATTAGGTACATTACACAACAACTTAAAATAATAAATACATTATCTTTATTGAAACTTCCTTAACACGATCATACTTAAAACTACATGGGATATCCTGGGGACATATATAAGAAAAGGATGATCTATATAGCCTAGTAAGAGAATAAATATAGAATAACATGAATAAATTAATAATTTTAGATAATAGGAATATCAATAGGACATTAAAGGTGTGATAATCATAAACATGAACAATGAGACATGATATAACATGATAACCATAAAGGCAACCATGGAAATGCGGAAAAAACTAAACACTACATCATAAATATAGGTCAAGGATAACTACCAAGACACATATACAAAAAATTTCCCATAATTGAATCATGATTGCACCATATACAAAAATTATGTCTCATGAGACTAGACATTACCCAATGCATTGAAGCGCTGTATATTTATGAGCGCACCCATCACTTTTATTTCATTCTCATGCTTAAGTGTGCCACATGGATCATGTAACATGGAATCATTTTTCATAAAATTTTGTTCTACAATTAAGTCGTGTGAAACAAATACATGTAAGTCCCTAATAAAATAAGTATAAGTGCATAAAGGTGAACACCCTTGATAAGAATTGTGTATGGGTATTCACTACACATTTTTTGGAATGGAATCCCATAGTGAAATTTTGGCAGTATTACAGGGGCACATAAATGTTCATGGGAGGTATTAATGGGAGTTAAAGAGATATCTAATCATTTATTAATCATAATTTGAATATGGGGGATGTGAAAAAACACACCCTAATATTAGGAATTGAAAATAAAATGTCATAAAATAAAAAATATTCCCGAATAAAGGGGAGAATGGATAGAACCCTTACTTGAGTGTGTGACTCCAAATGCTTGGGAGGAGCTTCTTGGGATATTGGGGTTTCTTAGGAGGACTTTAAGTAGGTTAGGGGAGAGTAAGGATGCGCTCCATGGATTTCAAATGAATAGAAATGGGATATTGTGTGGGTTTATATATGAAATGAGTGAGGATTTCTTTATTATTTCTCAAAATTAGGTTTTGGACTCTATATAATAAAATAACAAAAAAAAACATTCCTCTGGGTTTTCCCCTATTTTATGCCAAATGTGATTGGTTTTAATTAGTTTTTAAGGTCAATGGATGAACTTAATAAAAAAAATACCCTTTCTGATGTGGAAGTGAGTCATACTCATAAATAAATGATTTTAAAAACATAAAATATATTAATGTTTTTAGAGGATTCCAAAAGGATTTATAAAATTAATTAAATAAACATAAAATCAAATTATTTTAAAGGGAAACATATATTTTTTCATTTATTCCTTTTATAGTATTTATTACATCACTTTTGGGTCATTATGATGTCATAATACTCACTGTATATTTATATGGTATTTAATTTTTACTTGAAAATTCCACCGTCTAAGGAAAATTATGAAAAATTTACTGTTTTATAATTTTGAAATTTTGAATCCAAAGTCAATATCCATTTTTTAAAAATAATTTCCTAAATATTTTTATTGTCATTTTTAAAGTAATAATTAACATTTATTGAGAAATGTTGGTTTTTTTGACAATAATAGTTTTCAAATGCTTTTAAAAATTATATTCAAATTCATAAAAATTATATGATCATTTATATTTGATAAAAATTATTTAATAAAATTATTTAATTAAAATATTAATTAATTCAAAAATCCATTAATTCATTAAAATTAATACCTTAATTAAATTTGAATATTACCAAAAACTACAATTTGTGTTTTATTGTATCAAAATAAAAATCATTTATAAAGTAACAATAATAGGATGAAAATATATTAATTATTATATAAAAAATAATATAGATAATAATATTGATAGGGTCTTGATACATATCCCTTTAATGAACCAACAAATTCCCTAATAGTAAGGTATGCGATGGTGAGACTTTCATGGGTTGGTTTGGAGGTCGTGGTTGGGATGTGATCTCAATGAGCTTGAAATTATCCTATAAACACTTTCACTCAACCTTAAGTTGTTGGATCTCAACTTGATATTAACAGAGGGAAAATCCCAGTGATTCTATCTCCCTTTTAGGCTTCTATAAATGGGTTTCACAGGGTATGATCATACTGGTTCAGGTTATCACTTCCTTTGCGTCAATTGGATTTGTTAAAAACCTATATTTATACTAATAATTTGATCATTGTTAAATGGATATATTATGAATGGTAATGATGATTAACGATATTTTAAATTAGATAGAATATAATAAAACAAAAGAAGTGCATGCGTTTTTTATAACTATAATACATAATAATACATTTAATTAAATCACAAGGGGAATTTTATTTATAACAGTTCAGGTTGTTAAATTAACCCTTATAGCTCTTGTGAGAAGGCCATTGAAAGGATAGGTATCCTCTACTATGCATGAAAAGTTTCCTCATTCAGTACACCTACTAGATCCTTTGTCAGATGAGCCTCACCGAGCGCATCCCTACTAGGTGTAACCTTACCGATCACAACACTACTAGACACAACCTTACCAAGTGGAGCCACATCAATGAGAGAATGTCTCTCTAGACTCTATAAAGTCAAAGCTCTTAGGGTTCCTTTATAATACATAAGAAACATGTTCTATTCCTTTAGGTACTCATAGGTCACAAGATACTTCATCTATGCCCTAGATAAGGTAATTTTGAAGTTTCCAGAGTGGAAGAGACCCTAAGAGGCCAAACTCACTGGTCACTTCGACCATTGACCATACCACAGGGTCCTCAAAAAACCATCAAATAATGATTTGTGTTAAAATATTGGTTCTAGGATTGAGTATATTGTGTCTTAGTCAAGTTAGAAGACCTACCAGTATAGGTGACAAAATTTTTCACTGACCCCGATAGTGATAGTGAAGACTCTGACGAGTGGAAACGATTTTTAAGATATGGGACATAGAAGTATAAGGACTGGTTTTCTTCCATTTAAATAAATTAATATAATGGTATTATATATTACCTCTTGGGAAATATATAACCTTATTTGGTAATTGTTCCTCCACCAACCACTACCTTCACATCTTCATCGTATCCTTCAAAGTATCGGAAGAACAGACGCTGATAGTGTAAGGGAAATCATAGTCCCCCACTAATGTTGAAACCAGCTTGGAACCTTAGTGATTTCAGGACTCCCTAATTTGGAGATTCTCTTAGGGTACCCCCAAAACTAAACTACTCTACTAATGATGAGAAGGAGTATGCCTCCATGAATTCTATCGAGCTGGTAGACCACTTCACAAGCCTTGCAGTGAGAAATTCCATGTGAACCAATTATGTACCTATGGATGACACCATTAAAGGAGAGGTTTAGGACATGTCAGTAGTCATAATTATTATTCTATTCCTTCAAACCAGGATATTTATACTTCTGAGACCAAAAAATAATCTTTACATCAAACTCAACAAGAATAACCCTCCCAAACCATGATGTCAGGTATTCCTCCACAATCCACTATACTATTTGACTGAGAAGCTCTTTTATGACCACAATATGATCAACCACATCTTGCAAAATCCCAATGTTATCCAGTAGATACTCAACTGATATTTATTCTGATCTAGCCATCTAGTCAACAGTAGAACATCACCAGTACTATCTAGACCCCAATAGTTCATCCAATAGCATCCATTATTCCCCTAATCAGGAATGACTCTATATATAATAACATACCCCTGGTGTAAAAATATGATGTGATAAAGAACCTTTCTAGAATACATGTATGAATTTATCTAGTTTCTCCACTTTTCAAAGGAAATGAGTGAGTCCCTTGCCAAAGCCTTGAAAATAACTCTTCAGTTCAAGCTGTGGTAGTAGCTAATAAGTCCTACTATACAAATGTGGATGAGTAAGAGGAATGTTGAGTCATCATCTTGTTTTATTGATAGGATGATGGAATCACGATTCTGGGGAACATAATCCCACTATACATCACAAAATAGTTCAATGGTGTGGGGATCTGCCACTACCTAGTGGGTACCGGCTTAGTGATTAACCTCATCCCGACATGGATGCTCCATAAACTGGGACTAAATAAATATGATCTAACTCTCTATAACCTAAAAATTTAGTGGTATACTAAGAGTGAATAGAAACCATGTGAATACATTTGGTTAAAGGCTCAGTTTGGTGGTCTAGTATCAAGAACCAAATTCATGATATTCTAATAGGATACTGCCTGAAATGCACTGTTAGGAAGACCTTGGCTTTATTTTCATGTGTCGGTCCCTTATTTGTATCACCGGTGCCTCATATACTCCCTTTATGGTATATTATGGGTAATCCTAAGCGAATTTCCACCCTTTTTATCCCATGAATCCCACTATCTAGATTATGGATACTACAAAAGGGATAGAAAATAGGTATATAGAAATGGGATTTGTCACATTAATGCTCCCAATGATTTAGCGTTCACTATAGTCAGTCCATGGGAAGACTTGAAAGATAATTTTGTTCTCCCAATTCATTAGTTATATCCCATAATTACAAACTTCAGTGGTTGTTTTGTTATGTAGAATAAAAAAGAGTGTGTGTATATTACCTTGTACTCCTAAACTGTAAATGATCCACTAATAACAGAAGAATTTACTCCAATGAAGTTCTAAGAAGTTCTGCCCATGTCCACTGATTTGTAGCATTCCCACATGTTTTACAAAGAAGGTGTGATTTGATGGATATTGACTCATCACCATTTCTTTGATATCAAGGTTGAACCTCGTGGTTGAAAATCTTATGGAACTAGCTCATGAGCTTCTAGAACCACTCTCTCTATAGAATACAAACCCCTCATCAAGGATTTTGTATCTTCCCAAGTAGACACTAGTGATCCATTAGATCTACTAGCATGGAAGGGACACATCCTCCATCTAATTCTACTACCTAATTTGAAAAATAGGATTTGGAAGATGCCCCTACTTCATTTGAAGAGGGTGTCTCCACCACCATTGATGATTTAACCCATGTGAACCTTGGTACTGAGGAATATCCAATTCCAACACCAATAAACATATCCATGTCTTCAAAGTAACAACAATAGTATGTGTCCTTGAAAAAACACAATGAAATATTTTCTTGGAGCTATGATGAGATGCCAGGGATAGACCTTCAGGTCACAATTCATCCTCTCGGCCACCCAAAGGGTCATCATGGGTGCAAATATCCACCCAAAAAGATGAACCCCTCTCAAAATTTTATTTTCTAGGAATAATATGACAATATTATCAAAGATAACTTTGTTAGGGAAGTCCAGTACCCTAGGTGGCTAGCCAAAAGTATACAATCCAGGAAGAATAATGGTCAGATTAGAGTCTGCATCAACTTATGAGACCTCAACTATTTTTTCCTGAAGGATAATTCCCCCCTATAGTGAAAAATATGTTGATTGATGATATGGTAGGGTTTCAGACCCTCTTCATCATGGATGGAAATTACTGGTAAAATTAGATCTAAATACCCCCTAAGGATGATAATTCCACCACATTGAAGGTTCCGCAAGGGGCTTTCTACTATCCTATGATTCCTTTTATCTTGAGGAATACATGAGCCACATATCAGTGGTACATGAACCAAATCTTTAATCCAATTCTCAGGAAATTAGTATAATTATGCATGAATGACTTGGTGGTAAAATCCTTCCAGTGCCGGGAATGTATCAGAGATCATAATAAATTGATTGGATTCCTCCACTCCTAACACTTGATGACAAACCCCTTGAAGTGCGAATTCAGAGCTAACTGTAGAAAGATTATCATATTTTTTATAAGGTATATAGTCATCAATATCGACCCAGATAAGATCAAGTCCATAAATTAAATACCTCCACCAAGAATCATGTTGGATTTGTGGGGCATACAAGTCCAATTAGACAACATACACAAATTTATTGAAAATATGGTCGACAAGTGTAATCTATTATTGGGAATCATAAAGAAAGGTACTATATAAAATTAGGACATGGAGAAACAGAATTAATTTAAGGATATCGAGCAGTACCTTCTACAATCTCTAGTTCTGATGGTACCCATTTCAAGAAATCCTCTAGTCCTTTATGTGACCAATCTAGAATGGTCCCTCAGAGACCTTCTTGGCCAAAAAAATATAAGTGCATGGAAAGCATATTAAAATAACTCAGAAAAATTCTCCTCAACATGGAGACTAGATACTCTCCCATTGAGAAGTGTTTCCTCATTTTATTTTTTTCTATGAAAAAGTTGTGACATTATTTGCAACATCATTAGATACACATGGTGTTTTGAGTGTACCCACTTAACTATATCCTCAATCACCCTATACTGAATGAATGACTAGAACACTGTGAAGTAATACTATAGAATTTTGAAATCATATTTTTCCTAAATAATTCCATCAAATGTTAGGTGTTGGAAAAATTCTTAGCCACACACCCAAGCCCTAACGAACCACCCATGGATGTTGATTTCCTAGATGAAGCTATTATATATATAGATTAGTTTGTACCATGTTGGGAGATTCATTTTGACAGTGCCTCCCAGATCCCAATCAATATAAGGATTAACAACCCCAATATTAATAGTGTAGTCCTATGGATCATTTTCATCACCCTGACACATTTCTTCCTGCCACCGTCTTTCTAATTGTCAGAAGGCTACAAAAAAAACAAGGCATAATATCAGTCCCTCATCACTGGACTCTAGTTGTACCTCTATTTTGATGTCCCTTTTTTTCATGTGAAGGGAGACTCTAAAAATTTCATCAAATTAATGAGTGGTGACTACATCACCAAAAAGAAAGTGCTTATACCCATGCTAGAATCTACTTGTCAGCTGATGGCCCAATTCTCTTCCTAAGATATTAAACCTGTGACCTGACACATCTCTATAATAATTTCAACTTGTGACAAGATCTAGAATCTCTACCCCCTGTAATAAACATGAGATACCTGATGTAAAAATACTCAGAATATTTAATCCCCCAACATCAACTACCTCTTGTACGAAATGTGATTCTTTGCGTTTCGTGCATAAAATGCCTCACACATGAGATGCCCTCCAAAGAAGAAGACTTTAAAGGTTCCCAAAATACCCAATATACATACATTAACAAAATTCCTAGTGATAATAACTACCTTTACCAAAGTTTACTACCCTTTAAATATAGAAGCAATGTAATTAATCGATGAACACCTCAATATGGAGCCAAGAATGATTTTCGTGAACATGACTTAAATCTATGATGGAGACTAAAACTAGGATATGATCTCTAAAGAGGAATCCATGGAAGGAGGAAATGACATCCCATCATCGTATTTTGATCAAGGAGCAGACATCACTGATGAAAGTGATGGAATCCCACCACCTTTAGAAAGTGGTAATATGAGGCGACAAAGACCAACACATCACTGTCTGGAAGAAGGACAACATTATGCCCCAATGAAAGCATCAGAAACAACTGTATTGTCCACAATTAGTGCATCTTTCGTGGAATTATATTGACCTTAAAAAGGTATACATGGTTTTAGTCTGTCCCCTTAGAAGAATGAGTTCATTCTATCTCATTAGAAGATCATTTTCCACTTAAACTTTAAAACACCACAAGAAAGGACCACCCCTATAAGAGTCCAGGTTTAGTTTATCCCCTCAGAATATTGGGTTCCTCTGGACCCATAAACTATAAGTGGTTATGAATTTTTCTTTGAAATTTTATATTGTGTCTCCACCTATTAAATACTATGTTAGGTTTCCACATATAAAATAATGGGTTTTATCTAAACCAAAAAAGGAAATAGGTTAGGATTGAGCCTGTAAAAGTCTTGGTTGGGTCTTCTCCTATAAAAGTATGAGTTTTTTAAACCCATAAAAGACAGTGGAATTGGTTAAGATTCATAGTGTGAAAAGGTTTATTTAAATAGCTATCACTCTCCTTAAAAAGTTATATACATTAGTGGGTTCCATACACCTGGTTGGTGTGTTATGACTAGATGTAGGATCATTTAGATATGAATTACTACAAAATTCTTGTGCTCATATTTTACTTTGTAGTATAATATTTTCTCTTTCTTATCTTATATCAGTGTTCTTTAATTTTTTAATATTTCATCCATTTTTTTCTCTTAAAGTTTAAAATTTGATTAATATTTAAAATAAATAAAATTCACCCCCTCTTATCCATTTCCATCACCACTTTTAGAATTAACAATTGGTATCAAATCTCAACCATTTGATGATATGTTAGGTGGTCACCTTTTGGATACCTCATAATTTGTATAATAGGTTGGATCTTATAAGGATATATTGTGTTTTGTTTTATTATTTATATGAATTATTCTAAATTTTTATCATATTCATTAAAAATACTAAGGGACAGATTTTTTAGTGATGTAAAACTTAAGGAATACAAATGGTTTTAATCCAACATTTCCACCACATTCAATGGTAGTAATTATACTCATTGGAAGATCTGGATAGAATATTATATAAAGATAATTGATATTTTATTTTTATATATTGTGATTATATATTATTTTTTACTTATATATGATCTTATTGATTTTAAAGGATAAGAGAACATTAAATACAATATTATTATAAGGGAATGAATATTATTTATTGTTCTTCTCCTGAAAATATTTTTAACAAAATATCTTGTTTCAGCACTACTCATGAAATTTTTAAATAACCTGAAACATATGTCTTTATAAAAGTAGATTCCAAGAAAAATATTATCTTTAATTATAAAAAATCTATATACATGAAAATAGAGTTTCCAACCAAGAAAATGAAAAACACCAATTTCATAAAGGAGATATCTCTCAAGGTAATTCAAATTTGAATTTATACTTTTCAAATATTATTTGTTATGGTTGCAAAATAAAGTATATATTAAAACTAATTGTATGAAGATTAAAAATAATAGTAATGTTAAAAAGAATGAAAATAAATATGTGAAATCCTAGAGTGGTTCCAAATTATCATGCAACAATTCAGAAATTATAAAATAAACTATTAATTTTTCATTTATATCAAGATATTATAAGGCCACATATTCACCTCCACATTAGTTTCCATGTTATCTTGGTTCATATTATAGAAAATATGGAAATATATGTGTGAAAAGTGTAATTAAAAATAGTTATTTAAATTTTGATGTTCATGATTTTATCAATTCTAGAAATGATGAGGCAAGTATTGAAGATATAAAGGAATTATATGATTCATATGAAGATAAAATAAAATAAATTAATTTTATATATGTTTCATTGAAATAAAAATATAAAATGTTTTGTGAAAATAAAAATATTTTATCTCTTAAATTAAATAATATTGATTCTTAAATTTTAAATCTTGAGGAAGAAAATGAGATGTTAATGAAATGGTTAGTAACACAAATTCTTCCATGCATGAAAAGGTTTTTGATGATTTGGAATTTTTTAAAAATAAAATGAAATGATAAAAAATTAATACTGGAAAGATTTATTATTTTTAGAAATGTGATGAAAAATAAAATATAATTAACTATGAATCTTTTGTTCATAAAATGATTAAAAAATAATTTTATAAAAGGAAAGTCTATATGAATTTCTTTGGTATTTTTTTAAATGTGGATCTTATAGTCATTATGTTTGTTATTTTCCTTTGAATTTTACTCAATATTTTGGTCACAAAAGGGATTTTGTATCTAATTTTGATTTCAAGGACAAACTATCTACTTCTTAGGCACCTAAAGGTATGTTTTCCAATTAATGTGAAATTAAACCACTCTTTATACACATATAATAGAAATTTATTTTTATATTCTTATGTTCATCAAGCACATCATTTTAGGTTTGTCCATGGAATGTTGGCATCCACATTAGAAGATTAAATGTTTCATTTTATCTTATCTTGAATACCTTGTATCAGTTTTATATGTCCAGTGAATATGTAATTTCAGTTGTTAATTATGATTCACTTAAATGATATTATAATTTCATTACTTTTAAAATTCTTTGAATATATTATACCATGCTTAGTGGATCCTTATGTTATTAAAGTTTGTTTTTGGAGGATATTTCACTAATGGAATTTAAATTATACTTATACTGCTTTGATATTATCATTTTAAAAGGAAATAATAAATTTAAGGAGAGTTACTCTAGTTTTTAATTCCAAATTCATCTTGGTAATTTTAGTTATTGAAAACTTTTATACAAAGTTTTATATGTGCATTTTTAAATATATTAAAACTATTTTAAATAAAAATTATTTGTATATTTCATTATAGAATTCCAAAAATATACATGAACATTTTTTTTGGAAAGGAGGAAACTAAAATTAAGTGGGAAGAAAGATTAGTAATTCTTTTTTTAGAATATGTTTAGTTTAATCATGAAGTATTCTAAAGTGTATAATCTATTTTCAATATTCAAACATTTAGAGTTTTAAAATTTTAAATACTATTTATCAAGTTAAATTTGTGTACATAAAAGGTTCCTTCACTATTTTATCTATGTTGGAATTAAATTTCTTCATAAACTATTCTATTAATTAATAATAAGGTAGGTGGAATTGAGGTGAATATTTTCATTTGAAATTAATATTGCTTAAATTGAGATATATAATGAATCAATTAAAGGGGATGTAACCATATTTGAATTCATAAGTTTTCCTATAAATGTATTCTTCTTTTAAGTATATTTCAAGAATTTTGTAATCTTATTGGGATCTTTTTTTGGGCATTCTAAAATTTTAAAATTTTTATTTAATGTATAGCATGATAAATCAAGGGGAAGATAATATGTTTTATTATTATTTATTTATTATTAGTTTATAAATAATATGTATATTAAAAAAATCTATGTTTTATCTTATAGATTTTTTTTGATTCTGTTACACTAATAAAGAGTCATATTTAATTCACAAATTCAGGTGGAGTTTGAGTGTGTTTATATGCTTAAAATTTTTATATTTTCATGAAATATATAGTAATATAGAATATGTTTTTCAATTTACTACTTTTAATTTCTATAAAAATTTCCTTATTATTTCATACATTCTCATAGATATTAGTTGATTCCCACTTATTGATTAAGCTTCCACTTCTCATAAAAAGTTATTTTATTAAGGGTCTCACATTTTCTTTCAAAAACTATTTTTTATATGTTCACTGTATTCAACTTAGTGTTATATCAATATGATACTTTATAGTGGATCCTTGAAACATGTTTTGAAATAATCATTTTTAGTAATGTTTTATATAATATTTATATTCATTTATATGTCATTTTATATTGAATTTTTTTTCTAATAAAATACAATGTGTTTTCATTTTTAATGCATGCTTAAAATTTGGGGTAGTTAATTTTTTTCTACCAACATAAGTAAGTGTAAAACTATGTTAATAAAGAGGGAGAAACGTTTTCATTTGAAAGAGATAAATTTTTTATTGAACCTTTACCTTTTTGATAATTTAAATGGGGGAGAATTTTTGAAATTATACTTGGCATTGCAATTATAAAAAATATAGAGAATGTTGAGTTACTCCTTCAACCAATTAATTTGTTGATGATTAAAAATATTAATTTCTTTTGTTTCCTTTAAAATTATTAATATTTTGAATTGTGTAAAAATAATTGTTATCTTATGTATTGATTAAGGTATTCTTAACATTGACTATATCATAATATTTTTTTCTTAAAATATCTTTAGATTTCATGTTTTGATTGTTCATAACATGTTATACAAGTTTCATATTGAATTAATAAAATAAATATGTCATTTGGGAACTTTAAATAAAATTTATACATGTTTTTTACTTTTCCCAAATAGACAAACTGGATAAATAAATCTCCCATGTAACGAAAACATGTAGGAAAATCTCCCACGTAGCCAAACCATGTATCTAAATTTTTAGATTTGTTTAACTTATATATTTTAGTCATAACTTGGGTTAAATAAATCCAAATTCATTTATTATTATTAAGTTTTAAATATAAAAAATTATCTACATCTCATTAGAATAAATAATATTCTAAATATATCATTATCATGTCAAAATTTAGGTTAGAAGTCACTGCATGTTTTGAGTCTGAATTCTATTATTTTTAGAACTATTTTTCTACTATATTTTAATGATAAATTGAGCTATATATGTATTATTAAGGTTATTATTTCTTATTTTGAAATATAACGAAATTTTATAAAAATAAGTAAACTGGAATCAAAGATGATTATTCCTTTAATATGGTCTGATTTAGGTTTTAAATTTTATAATCCTGGAAATTTATTGATGTTATAATATTGGATATGTGAATTCATCTACATCGAATTTTGGATATGGGAAATAATTTAATTTTAATATTGGATACTTGAATTTAAATACATAGAATATTGGAAATTTTAATTTAGTTAAATGCATTTTTTTCTTACATGAATTCGGCTATGTAAAATTATGCTATGTAGAGAGATTCACTTACGTGGTGAAATTCACTTACATGGTATATCCGATTAATGTAATTTTTTGTTTGAAATTTATTTTGGTTATGTGGATATTTTTTCAATGTAATCAAATTGAATATGTAAAAATCATATATATTGTCAAATTTTCCTATGCCACAATGTGATTTTCAATAGGCTATTTTAAATCTTGAAATATGCTCTATTTTTCCATATGTTTTATATTTCTTTTTCTGTAAGTTTTTTATGAATATTATTTTGGTTTTATTTGATATAAAATTAATAATTAATTATCTATAATTCATGATAATAGGTTTTATATTGTTTTATGATGAATTAAATGAGTTTGACATGGGATTAAGTGTGTATGGATATTTACACTGATGTTTTGGAACACAAGATATTCAAATTCAAACTGATTGAAATATGAAGAGTTAGTCTTGTATATTTTTGGGAGTTTTCTAATAACATTAATACTCAATATTATTAAATTATTTAATATATTATTAATTGTCTAAAATTTTTCCCTGCATAGTTTTTTTACATAAAATTGGGAGGGAGCTCAGATGGATTTTAACTATGTATCTTTTATACACATGTGAAACATTTAACTTTGAAATAAAAATTATTAGTATGAATGTATGTAAATAGAAATTTTCAAATTAAAATTTTCTTAGAATATGAAGATTTAGTCTCAGATGAGTTATGAGAGTATTCTAAGAAATTTGTGATCAACTTTTATGGATTTATTTACTGCTATATTAATTTTGTACTTGTTATTCTAATGATTTTTTTGCATATCATGGTTTTAATTTTTATAGTATATCGAAGATAATTAAAATATGTTTCCACATAGAGAAGTTATTATTATAATTTTTGAAGTATAATTTTGGCTATTAATGTGAAGAAATTATCCATTGATATTTTGATGCATTAAAAGACTCATGCAGGCATCGAAGAAACACACATGTGGATCTACTTTAACAATTATGTGCTACATACATTACAATTGAGTCTTGAAGCTTCAACATTAATTTTATTATTAAAGTAAAAAATGGTTGCTTGATCTTAATTGTTTCAAAATCTTTAAGGTCCTGAGAACTACCTGATCCAAATTTCCACATCTTCACTGAAAATCATTCACTGGGTTAAATTGTTTTATTATTTCATTATTTTATAACTGTTTGGGATTTATTATCCATACTTAGTTCATATTTCATAGGGTTATAGTACCCTTAAAAAATGTACATCTAGTTTTAGTCAATCCGATTATAATACTAGGTTTATTTTATCCCATTATAAGTTCCACTGAACTTGTAAAACAACAGAGGGAAGGACATCTCATGTAAGAGTCTGAGTTTAGTTTTTCTACTTAGAAAACTGGGTTCATATTTACCCATAATTTAGAAGAGGTTATGAATTTTACTTTGAAATAATAGGTTGGGTTTTCACCTATAAATTACATTTTAGGTTTCCACCCATAAAAATGGTTTTTTTTTCTAAACTCAAAATGGGGAGAGCTTAGGATTGAGCCCATAAAAGTCTAGACTAAGTCTTATCTAGTAAAAGGATTATTGTTTGTATGAACCCATAAAAGAAAAGGGAATTTTTTTAATCCTATAGGTGTGAAAAAGGGATATATAAATATTTTTTCATTCTCTTTAAAAAGTTATATACCATAGTGGGTTCCATACACTAGGCTGGTGTGTGAAGAGTAGAATTAGGATCCTTTAGATCCAAACTACATTAAATTTTTTATGTGTATCCTTTACATTATTTCATTTTATTTTCTATTTATTTCTTCATATTTATATGGTTTAATTATTTAATATTTTACCATTATATTTTCTATATTAATGTTTATACTATTATTAATTTTTATAATAAATACAATTCACCACCTCTTGTCCATTTTCATCACCACTTCGGGATTTAACATCTACCTAAATGCTTCTAGAACTTCCATAGTATATTATATGATATTATATTCTTGATTTAAAGTGATACAATTGATTATAAAATGTTTTAGAATAATAAAATCTTTATATATATATATATATCAAGAATACAATGAAATTTGTCCTTTCTCATAGAACCAATTAATATTTGACTTTATAGAGAATTTTTAGTTATAACTAGGAATTATATTATGTTGAAAGGAAGTCCTCTTTAGGTGGAACATTATTTATAGGAGAAACTTTTGATTCATATCATAAAAAGAATAAAATTTCAATGTTATTGAGCATGGATGAAGATGACTATATAGAAACCACACATGATTATATACAAATGATATGAATGTAGGTATAACTAGCTTACTTGTGAGATGTGGTTAAGAATCTACTGTTCATTTACTATGATAATGAAAGTGTCATATATCTTTAAAAGAATTTATTTCTACACTCTATAATAAATAAAAATGATCTTATATATCATTTTATAAAAGAGATAGTGGTATAAGATGATGAAAAAATTGATTTTATTGGAATAATGGATCACATTGAATATATTTTTTACTAAATTATTTCCAAAGGATAGGTTCTATATATTAAGGTTGAAACTTCATGTTCAGTGTTCACCTCGCACATAAAAATTTCTATAAGCATCACTCCAAAACCCTTTGGACTATATTTTCAAAAGGAGAAAAGATAGAACGAAACTCATTTTATTTGTGAAAGGGGGAGTATTATTATTGAAAAGGTAGTGTGCACTGTTCCAATGTTGGTTAATTTAAATCGATGGTTATTTTGAAATAAGGGAGTTTTGTGATGAGTGAAAGGAAAAATAATTTTAATCACTTTTATAAACTTATACTATTACTAAGTGATGTAATTATATCAAAAACACTATTTTCTATTATAGATTGGTGTCAAGATAAATATCATATAAGATAGGCAATGAGTGAATGAATCTCAAGTGAGTTATTATTCCAACTGAAATCAGTGATGAGTTTGAGAAATATTTGAATGTGATTTACAAAAACTTCAAGGGAAAGATTGATTAAACCATTGAATTTGTTGAATTTTTGAGGGGTTATATTTTTTGTCAATTTTTTTGAAGTGTTTTTAAAGTGATTCAGATGTAATAGAGGGAGTTTGAAATAGTTCTAAGTTATTCTATGTTAAGCTAGAAAAATTCTGTCTAAATAGGATTCATAGGATTTATCTAAGAGATAAACCCTACACATATTTAGAGGGTAAAAATGTTGATCATTATAAAGTAAAATATCTTTGAATGTAGCACCTTTATAGGGTACAATGAGGCCTGAGATGGTATAATGGGCCCCGTGATGGTGTTTTTTAAGGCACATGATGCATAAGATTTTGATTTATTGGAAAATACATGAACTCTATACACTTTTCAGGGTGTAGGGGCTTTATAGGGTACATCAACAAGTATATAATTTTTGATTTCTTGAATATTATATAATCTAAAGAAATTAAATCAAGTTATTCTAGAGCCATATTAAATTAATAAAGCATCAAAATTATACTTTTGATTTAAGCATGGTTTTGAGAGAAATACCACTGATAGGAAAAAATGAGTTGTGACTCAATATTCAAGTTGAAGTGGGCCTAATTGTCCGAGATAGACCAAAAATATGATAAAATGTTACTGGAGCTACTCTTAAATATTTTTAAATATCAAAAACACACATGGGGTGTGAGATTTAATCTAGTGATCATGTTGAGTTACTTAATCATTGAAAAATAAATTGAATATTTTTTTCAATAATAATTAAAATATAATTGTGATGATAGTTTTTTGATACCTAGTTTCATTATCCTAATAAAATATTGCTATGCTTCAAGCTGAGTTTTCAATTGTTTGATTTTTAAAGAGGATAAGATATTAATTATGGTGGAATAATGATTTTTTAAAACCATAAATAGGTTAAAGAAACCAAGAATCAATGATATACTAGTGATGTAAAAAAGTAAAATACTAGTGTATATTTATGGATTTCACAAACATGTTTTTTTTGATTATTTTTAAATGGATATTGAAGATACTATTTTCTTGAGAGATTTTTTATTTATTTATCAGGATGTAAAAAATAAAATGAAAATTATGGTATTTTTATTAGTAGATATGGGTGACTGATTAATGCTATATTTTTTGTGAGAGATTCTTGAAATATTGTTGAGAAAAATGGGCATATGATAATTTTTTTTCTATTTAGAGACTAGATAAATGAAATATTTCCATTCATAGTATATTGAAAATCTTGAAAAATTAACGCAAAAACCTGTATATAAAAATTAATCATGGAGATAGAATATTGAGACTAATAAGAATGGAGAAAATAATGTAGAGTACATATAATACTTCTATGTTTAAAAAACTAGGGGTATAAGAATAAGATTTAATTAGGATTAAAGCTAAGGCATGTGTGATATAAAAACCTACCTACCTAAAATTACAGAGACGAGTCTATAAAAAGAATACAAATTTGTCCCTTGAAGGGTTTTCATGTAGTGAGTATGAGTAGTATAGAGTTCTTATTTCTTTACTCACCTTGTAATTTTTTTGGGATGTGTTTCATTAATAAGTGATCATGAGTTCTTGTGATTTTTATCTATTGTCTTAAAGAGGAATATTTTCAATCAGTGGTTAAATAAACTTGTGTATGTTGAAGGTAATCCTCATGCGTTGGTGTTTATTTTCATCACAAATATCAGGTGATAATAAAACATGTGGTATGAAGTCTAGATTCTAGTAATATTAGGTTATAGAATGATACCTGGCATAACCAATTGCAATTTATCAATAAAATTTTAGTGGAAAATCCATGGACCGAGATATCAACTAGTTCCAACGATGAGTGGGCTCTTGCATTGAGTTCAAACCTTGAAATTTTTTTTGTGTTCATTTATCTTCTTTAAATTATCTATATATATCATCCAAGTCTATGTATAATCAATAAAGTAATAGAATTAGATCTTAACTAGTCTTAAAGGGTTAATTTCAAATGAAAGAAATGAAATTATAAAAAGACGATTTCACTAATTCACCCACATCATCAACATAGCTATTCAACCCACTAGAACTTACAATAGATATTGTAGGGAGGCTAAATTTATTATATTATATACATATTTATAAATATGTATAATATAAATTCATTCAACACAAGATGAGTGCTTACATTTGATGGAAATAATTCCCATGGTTTGAAAATTTGCATTCTTATACACTTATTGTCTTTGGGTATTAATGTTCTTGATGTAACTACAATGGGATTTTAAACCATTTATAGAGTTTAAAACATTTAGTTTTCTATAAAATAAATATTTAAGTTTATTATTAGGATAGTAATTCCATAATCATATCCCTTTTTAACAAAGTGTTTATAAAAGTGATGGGATCAGAAACTGTTAATGACACATGAGATAAATGTGAAAGTATTTAGAAAGGAAATGTCAAAGTCAAGTAAAGAAAAACTAAAAATTTAGAGAATTATGTTCAAAGATATAATGATATTTTAGGGATAATATATTGATGACAATGTCACTAGATTCAATGAGATTTTAATAAATATAATAGACTTTGGTGAAAAACCATATGATTATATTATTACAAAGTAACTCATAAGGAAATTACATAGATAATTGGATTTAAAAATTTATACTCTATCAGTTAGGAAGGTTATATCACTTGATGAGATACACAGTATCTTCATTTCTTATAAAATGATAAAAGCACCTGTATTTAAAAAGAAAGTGAAAGGAGATATGTCTTTTGAATCAAAGAGAAATATCATATTGAAAGTTAAAAAAAGATGATGAATCCAATGAATCTGATTATTATTATGATGATGAAATGGATAATTACAACAAGATAATAATGACCCTTTTCTCCAAAAAAATTTGGAAAGGAAAGGGTAAATATAATGGGAAACTTTCCTTTATGTTTTTCAAATGTGGAGGAATTAGAAACCTCAAAATCAACCATTCAAAGAAGAAAATTTATGAGGTTGAATTTTATGAACATTATGAAAAACATCATAAGAATAAATGGTGTAAAATATCTAAATTTATAAACAAACCCGATGATATAAATAATAAATTTTAATGAAGAAAAATAAGAAGTTTGATAAGAAATGAGGAAAAAGAATAAGCTTTTTATAATAGCAAATCTGAGGATGAATCAACTGATAAAATTACCGATATCATAGAAAATATAGATATGATGAAAAGATAATAAAAAAATCAAGGTAAATAATGTAAATAAAATACATAGAGTATATAATCAGATATAAATTAGAATATTGACTTGAGAAAAACACAAATCTCAAGAATGATATTAAATCAAGGAAGAATTTTACTATTGAGAAACTCAAAATAAATGAAAAATATCTCTAAATAAAGACTTAACTCATTGAAAAATTCTATGAATTCATGTTTAAGGATGTTGATCATTAAAAGAAAAATAAATATCTTAAAAAAAATCCCATGTTAATATAAGAATAAATAATAAAGTAGGAATACTTTTTTTATAGGTGAATGTGAGTTAAAAAGGGATGAAAGAGGACTTTAAAAAATCTATTGATGTCTGGGATAGATCATCTAAAATAGTTTGTATTTATAGCTCATAAAATTAGGCTAAAATTATATCTAAAATTACACAAAAAGTTGAATTTGGTTTGACTAAAAACTCAGGTCATAACTCAAGATTTAAACAAGTTTGGGATTTAAAAGATGATGATAAACACTCATTTATATCCAAGGAAGGGAGAATAATGTAATAAAAATAAACCTTTATAGAGAAAAAACCAGATTAGATAAAATATAAATATAAAATGAAACAATTGATAATTTATTCTTATAGAGATAACTATAACTAAAATAGAAGATTCAGATTCAGTGGTTACTAACGGTGTTGTGGAATATTAATCCATAAAGCCAATAATACTGGTACAATATGTCTTTGAAACACAATAAATTTATAAATGAAAAATATTTTATTTAATAGAAAATATAAAAAATGAAATTTATTTTATATTTCATTACATGAAACATTATTTTTATCTTATTTTACATGCATCAATGATTTTCTTCAAAAGATTTTGTTACATGGAAAATCGAGTTTTACCAAACAACAATATACTATTAATATTATTATTTAATATGATAATTACATCCTAGACATTAGACTGGAGGGAATGAATATTATTAACTAAATTATGAAAATATATATTTTTTACATGTTTTTTATTTATCTATTTATTGTCAATAAAATAATAATCATTTAAAAGAAAAAGAAATGTTTTCTAAAAAATAGTTTTTTTAAAAGATGATTTAATCGTGTTTGAAGCACATATTTTTAAATTATTTTTTACCAATTTTAGAAAATTTATCTGTAAAAATAAAATATTTTAAATAATAACACAAAAATTATCTAAGGGTTATTTTTTGGATTTTTCAAGAAAGTTTCATTTTTGATGAATAGTGAAAAAAACTGAATTTTAATTGAAAACCAACTGTTCATTTAAATTATTTATAATGTTATATTATATTATGAATTGTTTTTAAAGTAAAATTTGTTTAATTTTATATAAATTAATTCAATTTAGGTAATTTTTATCATTTTTATAATTAATTTATACATACAAACATTGTAATCTTTTAAACAGGTTCACTTTAAAAACACACTTTCTCGCCACGTCTACTAGGTTAATTTTAAATTAAAATCTACGACTTCTATGAGATGAATTTGGAAAAATGTATTTTATATTTTGAAAAAGAATAATTTATATTATCTAATTATTTAAACTTATTTTTTTTGCATAATGATTAGTGATAACAGTAAAATTAATTATAGTGATTAAGGTAAAAACAAGTTTACTTAGTGGTTAAACTTAGAATATATAGTGTAAAATGACCTAATAACTTTTCCAACACAAATTTTATGGAAATAGTTATACCCTTCACACCTTAGTCTCAATTTTTATTAGTTAGTGGGATACCATTCTAGTAAAATTACCTATATAATAAGTTATGTATAAAAAAAATCATAAAGTAACCTTCCGTTACATTAATATTGATAAATATTTGGGATAAGTAAAAAACATCATTTGTTTAGTTATAAATATTAGTGTGAAAGTTAAATATATTATCTTTATCATGATAATTTATTTTGAATTTTTTATCTAAAATAATTACTTTAAATTCATAAGTAACACTAATGCAAGAATCATTTAGTTAATAATTAACTAAAATAATTGATACTAAAAATATTAAAAGTGTGGTAAATTGAATGAATTATAGTTTTATGTTAATTTTTAACATTAATATATCATTTTAAAAAGGTGTGAACTAAATATATTCAAATTAAATTATTTTATAGATATTTTATAAATCAAATTAAATAAAAAATTTCCAAATTGACTTTAATGTTATCTTATAATAAATGATATTTTATTAAATGATTTAAAATTACTAAAAATCATATATTATTCCATATAATATTTTAATGTTAATAAATATCAAATATAGTCCATTAATGGACCAATTTATCTTTTATAACAAACATATTGACCCCTAAATAGTAAAAACACTATTTAGTGTAGTTGGGGTTAAGTATTGTTTTTGCGCGCTACTTGCACTTCTGTTAAAATTAATTTCCAAAACACATGATCTTTTTATTTTATAAATTAGTTATAATATTTATAATAATTATTTTTAAATTTTATAATATTTATTATTTTAATTTTTCTTAAAGGGTAAATTACCTTTGATAAAAAAATAATTATCATAGTGAAAAACCAAAATGGTAAAAGTAGGGAAAATTAGAAATTAAGAAATAACATTGTGAAAATGATTTTTTTTCTTTTTTTGGGATGTTTATAAACCAAATAAACCTTTAAATCTATTATTGTTTAATTTTTAAGCCACATGAGGTAAGGGAGACCTCCCAATAGTGAATACTTTTGAGTATTTATAAGAATGTCACTCCTCCCTAACTTTGAAAGGGAACTCAATCTCCCACATTATTCACACTTCCAAACCACTTAAGTTCATAAAAACCGACCAATATCAATTTAATATTTCTCTAAACTCATACTATAATCCTTATTTTGGGATTAAATTCATCCTAGGAAGGATTTAGTGCAAACCAAAGGAAGATACCTGAGGAAGAGGTAATGTTCTTCAACAAGCGTCTTCATTTATTTCCTTCTCCACCTCCTTATATTTATATTATACCATTATTATATAATAAAATAAGTATATTACATATAATAATATATTTTTATGTTTAGTTGAATAACTAAAAATTCATATACTTTCATCAAATGGGTTACAAAATCATCGTTCATATACATGGAAGACTACCACGTCGCGAACCAATGTTGTTTTTTTCCATTACCACATCTCAAGGTTGGGTATGATTTTGGATCTAAATTATATATAATATTTTTATAACATAATTATACCAATATATTAATTATATCATATATAACTTATTAATTTCCATTCCTTAGGATAGATGATAATATCGTTCGTGTGTACGAGAGACTACCGCATCACGAAGCGATGTGATTCATCTTTCACTAACGCTCTACATGGAATATGACATGGAATAATGTTAATGATTATATGTGATATAAATGAAATAATTATTATATTAATTTCACATTAAAAATTCTTAAAAGATAACAGATCTTTTTTTTACACTTGAAATATGAGAACATTGTTTTTGTACGTGTGGACTACCGCATTCACGAAGCAGTGAAACTATATTTTCATCTCCACACCAAGTTGATTGTATATAAGTATAACTAAATATGTAATATAATAATTATGTAATTATTATAATTTTGGATATGATATAACTATATAATATTTGAATGAACCAGAATATTCCTCACTAATAATGAATGAGAAAACAAGGAAATTAATACCCAAAAAATGAAAATAATGAATTATTATGAAAAAATTAGTGATGAGATGATATAATAGGATAATATATGACATTATCAATAATAATATGGTTTTATATAAGTTAATAATATTATTAAAGTAATTATATAGGAGGTTAAAGGGAGTTCAACCAAAAGTAAGTGTAGGGTAATGGATTTCTTAACTCAATTTTTGTTCATTGGGTTAATCTTCTAAATCACTGATTATGTCATTTTATGATTATGTGTATAATGAATTTTGATTCAATTTTGTTTTATTTACACTTAATTTATGTGTATTTAATGTTGATACACATAATATATTCACTTATTAATTTTCACTTCAATGTTATGACCATTTTAAGAGTTTATTTCATAATATCATTCTAATCAAGATTATTTACCCTTGAATTTCCGTTAAAAGATATTATTTTATAATTTTTTAATAAAATATTTAATTTTATAATACTATGGTTATTCCAGATCTTTTTTCAATTAATAGTACCATTTTTCTACTCTTTGGTACTTAAAATGTTTTAGACAATGTTTTTAGGAAAACCCAACTTCATTTCTCTTTTTAGGCTAAAACATGTTTTTTTTCAAACCATGTTTTCAAAAAACGTTTTCAAAAATGTTTTAACCTTTTAAAAATGATTTATTAAATGGATTTTCACCCATTTTTACTCTTAATTTTTTTTCAAAGGAATATTATTTCATTTTCAAAATAATTCCCATTTGGATTTTATTGAAAAAGTTAAAGGAAACATTGTTTTTAACGTGTATGACGTGAATGAAATTTCTAGCCATTAGGAACATTAAATTTTTTAAAAAGATTTTTTGATAATTTTAAAAGTTTATTTTTAAAGAAAAATATTTTCAATTTTTTTTTTGAAATTTTAGTTTTAAAAAGTTATTTTCAAAGTGATTTTCAAAATGAAAAGAATATTTTCCAAAAGATTGTACTAAAATATTTTTATGGAAATTCTATTCATAAATGAAAATAAACTTTTTTCATACTCAAATGGGTATATATATTGTATTGATACCACACTTAATCTTCCTCTAGATGGTTTATGATCACGTTTTCCAAAGAAAGTATCAGAATTCACTTCCTTAATTCATTTTTTGTTTTCGTTAACTTTACCATGAATTGTTCAATTTCCCATGGCCATTATATTTACCCAAAATATAAATATTATTTATAATGGATATGTTTATGATTGAATCATTCAACATTTTTACATATGGTACTAAGTTTAAAGTTATTTGATTGACTGAGGAAATATTGATGAATTTGTATCCTATACTAAATACAGATATTTGAGGATAGGGAACATTGTATATGAATTAAATCAATTATTCGATATACAAGGAATTATTTGGTTAGGAATGATATGGGTTGGGGACCGGTTAATGTATGCCCCTCGATGAATTGGTAGTATCATGCGGTGAAATCAGTTGAAAAAAAACCCTTCACATTTGTAACCAAGTAGTTTAAACTGTATTGTGAAAGGTCTTGAAAGTAGTATGTTATAAACTGTCTTGTAAATGGTCTTGATGTTAAAGTTTTCATGTACCTAGGAAACATGAAATATAATAATTAATAATTAAATTTAGTTATTATTTCAGTTTTTATTATTTAGGATATTTCCACTGTGAAATTTTCTCTAGATGCATTTAATTATTAGTTATTGATTAAATGAAATATATTTTAAATTATTTACCTTACCATATTGATTATGACTTATATATTAATACAAAAAATTTATATAAATGACATGTGTGTTCATGTATTTACTTTTATTTATTGATTATTCTTATTTATTCATGATTCCTTCTGCTATACGTGATCCTTAATGAGCATTTGAGTTCAACCTTATTTTTTTCCATTCCCTAAGATTCAATGAAGATTAATATTATTGATAAATAGATATATTATAGATAGAATAATGATATTCTAAAAAAAACTATGCTGTAATTTGGGTATTGAATTTTATTTCGAGTCTCATTTATGTATCTAGTTTACAAAGGCTACTAAATTATTTTTTCCTTCAAGATTAAATTACTTGTATATTATTCTAATGTAATGGTAGTAGGCATTGGATCTAGGATTATAAGTTCAGGGTCACTACTGTTGGTATCAAAGGAAGTTTAGTATCAACCTTGTGAACTATAGTTAGGAAAAAAAATATTAGAAAACACAAACCTATGATATTTTTTTGGATAAGTATAAATAAACATCCCAAAGAAACCATGTTTATGATTATGAGATTAGTTACCCATAAAATTTTCAATTTATGTTAAATATTTAACTAGTTTTTGGAGTATACATTATGTTTCATAATTTTATGATCTAATCTAGTGTATTTCATCATTTAAAAATGGAACATAGTAGAAGGAATGAGAACCTTAGTAATGCATGTGATATAAAGAGTAATAATGATCACATACTTTTTGGACTTGAGCAAACATTTTGAAGTGAACTAGTATCCTAAACTTTCTCATATTATAAGGACATAGTATCATGTTCTAAAAATAAAGATAAATAGTTATCTAAGTATTATGGATTTAGATAGAAGCATGATAAGAAGATTAAATCTGTGAAAAAAATAGATAAAGGGAAAAAGGGAAATAAGTATTTTACAAAATGTGATAATTGTGGAAATAAATACTCTAGTACTTTCTTAAAAGGATTGGAAATTTTTAATAAGTGTGGAGATAATTTACACAATTATTTTGATTTCAAGGGAAGGACAAAAGTTTCCAATCTATAATTCTTCAATTGTAGATATATGGGGAACTACACAAATGAATTCCCCAATTATCAAGGGAATATACCTCAGAAAAATCTAATGGATCAAGGTCAAGCTTATGTTATTGATAAAACTGACGAGGAATGATTAATTTTCTCATGTTTGGATCCAAGAATTATTTCATTCGAGTATTTTATCAATGATATCCTAATTATATTAATTATGAAATGTATAAGGATTATACTACAATACTTTTTCATTAAGGATTTGAAAGTGTATGTTGAATGGTATTGATGACGATGAAAAATTATTTATTAGAAATTTTAACTTCTTAGAAAACACATAATTGAATAAAATATAACCCTTAATATATTACTGATGATGAGAGAATGATTTTGGGATAAAGAAATGATTGATATGGATAAAGTAAATTGGATATTACTGACTACCTCAGAACCGATGAATGATTTATTTGAAATGTGTATTAGCTATCATTAATGTAGTATACAAAATTTTTGTATTTAAGTAATATATCCAATAATTTGTGTTTTATTTAAGGAATAAGGTAGAATTAATATTTTCAATAATTTTTTTGGTAATTTAGGTTATTAAACCATTTCTAGATAATACATGATGAAGGTATTCACATGTTTGTTATGTGAATATTAATAGACACTTGATTTTCTCTAGGGAATACATTTTTTATTTATTAACCTTCATTGTAATTTTTTTAGACATATTTTTTATGATATTGAAGGTTAACTATTTATGGAATAGATTAAGATGAAATATAGCTGTTATTAGACAACTATTTCTAACAATTTTGGTTTTAGTAAATATAAGAGGAATATCTTGTTACTCTTTTATGAATCATATGACCTATTAAAGAGTAATTTTAGTGATTTAGGCATAAAATTTAATTTTTAGATTTTCATTTAAATGTGTAGTGGATGAATTTTAAATTTATCAAAGAACAACCAAAAGATTAAATTGAGCTTATAAAGTAGAAACTTATCAAGTAAGTATATTTACTTATATTCTTAGAGAGTGAAGTAATTCCTCAACTATACAAAAAGTGTATTAAAATAGTTTTTTTCCTATTATATTTTTTAGAAATATAAATGAAATTTTTAACACTTCTAGTTTATGGATTTGTAGTTATTAAATTTCTCTTGAACATATTCTCTATCACTCTCCCTTAGTATTTGGTTGTTAGGTTTTTTCTTATATGTCCATGTTTTCATTTCCCACCAATGTTATTTTATATATAAACCTAGTTTTGTGATTATTACAGATTAAGTTTATACTTCCATTTATATCTTATTAATATTAATTTTTTATTTAATCTTTTTTATGATGTGGGTTTCAATAAAATAATTTTTAAAAGATAAACACTTGATTTCAAAGATCATGTTTAAATGGCGAGAACACAATTTATTTATGGTGGGGAGAATGTAACACCCAAAAATTTTAAAAGAATAAAATTTTATTTAATATCATATGTGACAAAAAAATATATTTTATCATTAATTACAAGAAAGGATAATTTTAGCTTACATTATACACAACAATGATTTTCTTCCAAAGCTTGCGTCACACGCAAGACGAAGTTTTATCAAACAACTACTATTAATATCATTATTTAATATGATAGTTATCATAAAGTCAGTGGAATGGTGAGAATGATTAGGATTAAATAAATTTTTAAAATATATTTTTTTCAAATTTTTATTAGTTATATATTTATTATAAATAAAATAAGAATCATTTAAAAGAAAAAGAAATGTAAAAAAAAAACAACATTTTTTTCCAAAAGGATGTTTAATCGTGTTTAGTGTACTTAATGTAAAATTAAATTTTATCAATTTTAGAAATTTTATTTGAAAAAATGAAATTTATTTTTTAAATCAGAATATGAAAATTATCTTATGGTTAATTGTTTTTTGTATTTTTCTAAGAAGTTTTATTTTTTGATGAATAGTGAAAAATAATGAATTTTAGTTGAAAACTAAATTTTCATTTAAATTATTTATATTGTAAAATTATATTTTAAATTGGTTTTAAAGTAAAATTTGTTCAATATTATATCAAATTAATCTGATTTATTTCATTATAATTATTTTAATATTGAATTTAGATATAAAAAGTTTGTAAACTTTTGAACATTTTCACATTAAAAACCCACTTTCTCATCACATATACAGGATTAATTTTAAATTAAATTCTAGAAATTCCATGAGATAAATTTTTAAAAATGGATTTAATATTTGTAATAATAATAATTTATATTATTTAATATGGATAACTTAGTTTTTGACTATAATGATTAGTGAAAATAAATTAAATTAATTATAGTGATTAAGGTAAAAATGAGTTTACATAGAGGTTAAACTTAGAATACAAGGTGTAAAATGACCCACCAACTTGTCTAACACCCATTGTAAGGACATATTTCTACCCTAACCACCTTAATATTCCTTTTTACAAGTTATTGGGATATTATTCCTGGAAAGTGATCTATATAACAAGTTATGTAAAGAAAAAGACAAAAAAAGGAACCTTTCTTGCTATTAATATTTATAATTCTTTGGGATAAGGAAAAACATCATATGCTCAGTTATAAATATTTTCTTTAAAGGTGAAAACATTTTATTTTATCATGATAATTTATTTTAAATTTTTATAGATAAAATTATTACTTCAACTATTTTTTTTAAGAAAATCAAGCAACAAGGCTAAATATTAAGAGAATAGTAGATTTACATCAGTCGAAAATAAAGAAGTTTACATTTATCATGTTGAAGTATGGTCATCACCTCACATGGTATTTACTAGTCATGCTTGAAGTTTCCTTCAGAGGCCCCTTTGTTAGCAAGCCAGTCAGCAAGTTGATTCTCCTCACGATAGATGTGTGTGATGATGAAGTTCATTGAAGCTAGAATGCTCAGATAGTTATTCCACTTGCTTGTGAGCTTCCAGGTAAGATGTATTTGTCCCATCCAAACTGCTTGCATGATTGTAGCTAATTAAATTTCAAACCAGACTGGGATCTAGTTTCTTTGTCGTGCAATGTCAACCGCCTTAATACGGCCCGAAATCTCCACCTCAAGAGTTGTGGTATATCCGCATATACCATGCTCCCCCTCAAGAAAGTCACCATTATGATCTCTGAAGAAAATTCCATAACCAAAAGGTCCTGGATTTCCTTTTGAAGAGCCATCTGTGTTGTATTTAACCCAACCTGTGAATGGAGGAAACCGAAAAACTTCCATGGTTACTAAGGGTTTTAGAAAATTACCAGCAATTTTTAGCCTTCTCAAGACTGCAAGATCATAAACCGAGTTATTGAAGCACTCTTCATGCATATCATTGGACTTGTTAACCACAAAAAAATGGAATATATAATATAATTTCTGTTTGGGATAGATTCATCATGTATACTTTTATTTCTACATGTCTAGATGGTATGAATTAAATCTGCACAGAAAACTAGGAAGAGAATACCTACCTGCTTTGAGAGTTGCACAGTAGCCATGGTCAATATAAAATTAGGAATGTCAGTTTTATTCGGAGGATTCACTTCAAAAATTTCAAAGACATAAATTCAGAGTGCAACAGATGTGTTGCAAGAGAGGAAAAGATGGTTCACATCTTCTCAGTGATGGTGGAATAAATTACATCTGGAACACAGGTTGATTCCAACTTGCTGTAGGTTCTCATCCACTGATAGTTTGTTGAGATACAGGTTCCACAGTAAGGTAAAGCGGGAATGCATCAACCATTTTTTATTGTAAGTTTCAATCCCATTACTATTCCCATGAATAAGGTGATTGTAGTGGCCTTTAGAATCAAGGATCCCATTTGTACTAGGTTCCCACAGAAGCAAGTCATTTCCCTCCAGGAAGTCGTAGTTTTCAACCATGTTATCAATATTAGAAGGAAGATCATCAATATTCTCAAGATGATTCTTAATGGAGGAATCAAAATCAGTGTCATTATTAGTTATGACAACACTATCAATAAAAGGAGAGCCTGTCTAGTTATGTTTCTAGAATTTGAGAGGGGATTGAGCACTCACTATCCAGCGAGACTGGGAGTTGATATTCTGAAAGATATTTTTCAGCCCAGGATAGACTAAGGATTGAACATAGGACATGTTCCCATCAATAAGTCTTTTAATGATCTTGGATATGATGAAGTCTAGAGGCTGTGACTTGTCTTTAATAAGACTCCTTATAAACTATTCTTGCAAGGAACGATTAAAGAGTTGAAGGTTCTTAAGTCTAAGCCCTCCCTTAGCATAAGGTTTACAACATCTCTTCCAAGGAGCAATAATCACCTTTCGTTCTAGCATACTACCACTCCACACAAAATTACTCATCAAGGAGTTTAATATTTTTATAATTGAGGTGGACCAGAAGTAAACCATGAAAGAGTAAACCAGTTTTGATGTGGCAACATGTTTAACTAAGAAAAGCATGTCCGCCATAGAGAGAGATTTTCATTTCTAGGATGAGAGAGTCCTTCTAACTTAGATAACAATTTCTACAAAGTGATAAGGTCATGGTCTACCAAAGAATATGGTGACTATGAGGTTGTTGAAGGGGAGTGAACCCTCAAATATACCCAGATCATTTTTCATGCAGGATTTTCTTGAGGAAGAGATATCTTTTCCAAAATAAATAAACGAATTTATCTAATTAACCACCTTTCCTGAGACTTGATCGTAATGGAGTAAAGTATTATTGAGGTTCTGTATGTTTTTCCTATCACCTTGAGTGAAGACAATGATATCATCTGCAAAGAGAAGGTGAGAGGGGGAAGAGATACCTCTTGCTTCTCTGATTGTCTTAAGTTCACCAGAAATTGTCATGTGAAGGATAAGTCTGCTAAGGTAGTCTTCAGCAATAAAAAAGATAGTGGCAGAGATAGGGTCACCGTGACTGACTCCTCTTGAGCATTTGAAGTAAGCTTCTAAGGATCCATTAATGATAATGGATATGTTTTCATAGCTAATAAGAGCCTTGATCCATTGAATAAACCTTCCATTAAAACCAAAGTCATATAAAATGAGACCAATAAAATTCCAATAAATTGTATCAAAATCCTTTCTGATGTCTAATTTGAGTGTAATATTTCACCTTCTGGTTGACCTATGTAGTAGGTTGACACATTCAGAAGTAGTGAGAAGGGAATTCTGAATTTTCCTCCCTTTCATGTAACCAAATAGATTCGGGGAGATGATTTTCCCAGTGACATGAGTAAGGATATTTGTAATAATTTTGGTGATTATCTTGTAGATAGTGTTGACAAGAGAAACTGAACTAAATTTAGCAATATCACTTTCATTTTCCACCTTCTGGAATAAGACAATAAACTGAGCAATGAAAATTTTCAGGAGAGGACCTTCAGAAAAGAAATGATTAACCAGTTTACAAACATCTGGGTTAATGATGTCTCAATAGACTCGAAAGAAATGATTAGTGAAACCATACGGTCCCAGAGAACTCCGTTTATTTATCCCAAAAACTGCATCTTTTATTTCAGTGTCCAGGGGGGTAGCTGTGAGAAAGAGATTATCATTTTCAGTGACAAGCTTGGAAAAAATGTCATTCCTAATATACTCATTGCATCGAGTACCATTGAAGAGGCTAGTGCAGTAGGAAACAATATAGTTAGAGAGACTTTTATGATCATCCAATATTGAATCACCATACTTTATTAAAGAAAAGTGCCTTTGAACTTTTATAACTCTCTGTAGGGCATTGGAATATTTAGTATTTTGATCCCCATCTTTGAGCCACCTGAATTTAAGAATATCCTTTTGAATGTTGTCTCAAAGTATTAGAATATCATTAAGTTTATCTAATATACTGACTTCATAATCTTTATCACCAAAGAAATTGGTTTTAGTGCTATCTTTTGGAAATTCAGGGAGAGAGATTTCTAGCACATCAATTTGTTGGTCCAAGAGGCGAAATTTTTATTTGATCCACTTCTTCATAATGACCTTGAGAGATTTCATCTTGTATATACAAGCAAGAAGGTTACTGTTCCAATCTGTCATTTTCCAGTTATCATTCACCAGTTGGAATCACTCAGGAAGAGTGGTCCAAGCATTATTAAACCAAAAAGGGATAAGAAGCTTGTCACCTTTGGTAGTGAAGGTAGAAAGAGTTGGATGGCGGTATGAATTATGTCTCACAAGAGTAACACATGAGATGGTTTTCCAACTTCCAATAAGAGAGTCATTTCCAAAGGCACAATCAATTCTGCTCGCTCGGATCCCTGTTAAATGCCTCCTGTACCAAGTATATTTTGCACCAATCAGGTTAATTTCAATAAGATTTGAATCCTCAATGCAGGTTCTGAAATCACCCATAGAAGTAACATTGGGATCATGTCCAATATTCTCATCCACATGTAAAATGGTATTAAATTCTCCTATGACTACCAAGGGACCCGAGATGGAGCTGGACAAGTCTTTGATATGCTGCCAAAGAGATCTTCTTCTGATATAATAGTTGGAGGCATAAAACATAGAATAGAAGGAGATCCGACCAACATTGAGGAAGCTACATGAAATCATTTTTTCATCTACTCGAACAATAACAGGATTTAAAACTCTCCGATGAACAAAAAAACAAAGCCTGTCAAGACCCGAGGAATCTTGAATAGAACTAAGAAAAGAATAACCATTTCAGGCAAGTGGGGAACCTAAATTAAAGCTATTATATTTAGGCAGAGAGATACTTATGAATTAAGGTTGATGTTTACCCATAAGAAGCCTGAGGGAACCTAAATTTCTAGGGTTGGCCATTCCTTGGCAGTTCCAGTAGAGGATTTTCATCATTAATTCTGGATGGGGACATTACCCCCTTTCTGTTTTTTCTCAACCTCTTTGTTTTTATATTGAATTAGTTTTTTAGATGCATATATAATTTTTAAAAAAATTTGAAATTAATATATTAAGATTAAATCATTATATTTATATTTTTAAATTCAAATTAAATAAATAATGTCAAAATTTACATTAATGTTATTTTATAATAAATGATATTTTATTAAATGATTTCAAATTACTAAAAATCACATCTTATACAAAGTGATTTGTAAATGTTATTAAATATCAAATATGGTCCATTCTTGAACCAATTTATCTTTTATAATGAACATATTGATCCCTAAATAGTAAAAAACATCATTATCATGGTTAGGGTTAAAGCAATGTTTTTGCACGCGACTTGCACATCTGTTAAAAATAATTTTCAACTCACATGAGATTTTTATTTTGAAAATTAGATATAATATTTAGAATTAGTGGTTCTAAAATTTATAAAAATTATCTCTTTAATTTGGTCTTAAATGATAAATTACCTAGGATAGAAAATTGGTTATCATAGTGAAAAACCAAAATGGTAAAAGTAGTGAAACATAGAAGTTAAGGAATAAAATTATAAATATGGATTTGTTTTTTTGGTGGAGGTTTTTATAGAATATATAAACCCTAAACTTAATTATTATTCAATTTTTAAGCCACATTAGGTAAGGGAGACCTCCAAATAGTGAATCCTTTTGAGTATTTACAAGAATTCCACTCCTCCCCAACTATAAAAAGGTACTCACTCTCCCCCATTCTCAACCCTTTAAAACAAATTTGGTTCATAAAATTGATACCAAAATCACATTAAAATTTACCTACCCCATCCTATATGTTTTATTTTGTTCAAAAATACTACCTATGAAGGGTTTAGTGAAAAATAAAGGAAGATACCTAAAGAATTGGTAATGTTCTTCAATCAGCGTCTTCATTTTATTTTCATCTCTACCTACTAAAAATTACATTATACCACAATTATATAATAAAATAATTATATTACATATACTTAGATGTTTTTATGTTAAGTTTATGATTTAAAACCTCACACACTTTTATAAAAATGGGCTATGAAATCATTGTTTGCATGCATGGAAGACTACTATCTCGCAAACTGATGTCATTAATTTTTCAATTACCACATCTAAAAGTTGTTTATGATGATGGATATAAAATATATAAATTATATTTATAACATATTATATCTATGAAGTAATTATATAATATATACCTTATTTATTTCCATTCTGTAGGAGACATGAAACGTCACTCGTGTGTATGACAGACTACCGCCTCGTGAAGCGATGTGATTCGTTTTTCACTAACGTTCTATATAGAAGGTGATAAGGTATAATGTTAATGATTATATGTGATATAAATTACATAATTAATATATTAATTACATATTTTTCATTCTTAAAATATAACATATCAATTTATTTTTTTGTACACTTAAAGACAATAACATTGTTTGTGTACATGTGGACTTCCTGCTTCACGAAGCGATGTGACTCACTTTTCATCACTAAACCAAATAGATGATATATAACTATAATTAAATAATTAATATGATAATTATTTTATTATTATTATTTAGATGATATAACTATATAATATTTTCATGAACAGAAACATTCATGACAAAGAATGAATGATAAAACAAGGAAATTAACACTCGAAACAATGAAAATAATGAATGATTATTAATGAAAGAGTGATGAGATATTATAATAGGATCATATATGATATTATAAATAATAATATGATTTTTAAAAAGTTATTAATATTCTATAAACCATTATAAAGTACATTAAAGGGTGTTCAACCAAAAAAAGCACAAGCTAAGGGATTTCTTATCTCAATTTCTCTTTATTGGGTTAATCTTAAAATTCATTGACTATGTAATTTTATGATTATGTGTATAATGATTTTTTATTAAATTATGTTTTATTTACACTTGATTTATGTGTATTTATATTTGATACACATTATGTATTCATTTATTAATTCTCACTTCAATGTTATGGTCATTTTAAGAGGTTATTTAATAATCTCATTCAAATCGAGTTTGTTTACCCTTGAATTTACATTAAAGGAAATTATTTGGTCATTGTTTAATAAACCCCTTAATAATTTTCCTACAGTTAGTAATTAAATTATTCTACTAAAATTTACATTTTTATAGTCTTTCGTACATAAAATGTTTTAGAAAATGTTTTCAAGAAAACCCTGCTTTATTTATCTCTTTGATCAGAATTATGTTTTATTATAAAACCGTGTTTTATAAAAATGTTTTAATTTTTTTAACTAGTTAATAATAATTTATAAAAGGAATTATTATCCATTTTTACTCTTTAAAATTTTTAAAGGAATATTTTCTTGTTTTAAAAATAATGCCTATTTTTATTCTATCGAAAAAGTTAAAGTAAAAATTGTTTTTAATATGTATGGTATGAATATAATTTATAGTCACTATGAAAATTCAAATGTTTTAAATATTATTTGATATGTTTCAAAGTTTATTTTCAAATAAATGTATTTTCAATTTTTTTGAAATTCTATTTTTAAAAATAGATTTAAAAAATGAAAAGGATATTTTACTCAAGAATGATTTTAAATATATTTTATGGTAATTATATTACTAAATGAAAAAAACTCTTTTTTATTTCTCAAATGGGTGTATATATTGTGTTTATACCATATTTAATTTTCTTATAGATTTTTTATGATACCCTTGACCAAGGAAAGTACTGAAATTCACCAGCTTGATTCATTTTTTTTATTTTCATTAACTTTATAAGAAAATTTTCACTTTCATGTGGAGATTAAATTTCCCCAAAATTAAAATTTAATTTATATTGTATATATTTATTTCATGAAAAATATACCATTTTTTACATACAATTCTTACTTGATAGTTATTTGATTGAATTTTAAAATTTTAATAAATTTGTATCCTTTACTCAATACAGATACTTGATGATAAGGCACATTGTTTATGAATTAAATATATTATTCAATATATGAGGAATGATTTGGAAAGGTATGAAATGGTTTGGGGGCTATTTAATGTAAGACCCTCAATGAATCAATAGTCTTATGAGATGAAATCAGTTTTAAAAAAACCCTTCATGTTTGCAACCTAGTAGTTTAAACTATCTTGTGAAAGGTTTCTAAAGTAGTATGTTTTAGACTATCTTATGAAAGGTCTTGATAGTAAAGGTTTCATGTACATGGGAAACATGGTTTCCAATAATTATGAATTTCCTTCATTCAATATTTTGCTTATTATTATCTAGGATATTTTCACTATAACAATATCTATGGATGCATTTCATTATAAGTTATTGATTAAATGGAATGTGTTTTTAGTTATTTAACTTGATATATTGATTATGCCTCATCTATTCATGTATTCAAGTTATTTAAATGGAATTTGTGTTTAGTTATTTTCCTCTACATAATTATTATGATTATTGATTCATGATTAATTTTTTAATACTTAACCTTTAATGGGAATTTGAGCTCACACTTATTTTGTTTCCTTTCACCAAGATTCCATGAAGTTTACGATGACTAATATGTAGGGATATTCTAGATTGAGTAATGATATTATTGAAAAAAATTATGTTGTAATTTTTGTATTCAATTATAATTAGAAACTCCTGTATGTATCTAGTTTAGCAATACTAATAAACTACTTAGTCCTTCGGGATGGAATTTATTGAATATTATGCCAATATAATGGATGTTGGAACCAACTACCATCTTATATGGCTAGGGTTTCTATAGTATCTATCTAGAAGAATACAATAATCATGCGGGAGTATATGTAAAATGAAATTAAATGAATCTATAAATTATAAAAAATATTTAAATAATAGAATATCGATTTTGAATACACAAAATAGGTTTAAAAGTATGAAATGAATATGTGAAATATGTGAGAAACCTAAGGATGATTCTAAGGATTGTATGAGAAATCCCATTAGAAAGAGCTCTTACAAATAAATAGTGAAATTATTTCAAAAGAAGAGACATGAAGGGAACTAAACTATAATGGAAGTGGAATTGAAGGAAATAAAGAGAGGAAGGCCATTCATACATGATAGTGGGTGTTCTTAAAACATGAATATAGACACAAAAATATTTAAAAATATGGAAGATAAGGAAATAGAAGAAGTTAATTTAACAATAATATCTCCTTGACAATTCAATGTTTTGGAATTATTGGGATTGAGTAAAAATGACTCAAGTATAAAAATGTGTTATTTATGAAAGTGATGAAATATAATTTGTTTAGTATTATCCAATTGTGTGATTATGGAAATGAAGTTTTTTTTAAAAACAACTCATGAATCATCAAAATTTAGAAATATAGAAGATTTTTTACAAGAGAATAAACAACAGGTGGAAAATTGTTTTAAATTAGTGATACATCCAACTCTTGTTACTTGACTTCCAAGGTTGAAAAGAACCTAAAGAATAGAATACTTGGCCATCTAGTCCAATGAGACATTAGTAATTTTTCCAAACATGATTTGGTGAGGGAAATCAAAAAAAAAATGAAATAAAAGTTTTATGTGAAACATTATAGAAGGATAATATGGTGAAAGAGACATAAAAAAGGTGGATATTTGGTCCACTAATCCATTGAAACTCATATATTTAGATATCAACATTCCTATGAGAAACAATTCAACTAAGGTTGATCTTTATTTCATTACATTCATTGATTTATATACGTATATGACCAATTTTTTCTTTATGAAAAATAAATTAGAGTCTATTCATATGTTTAAAATCCTTAGAAGATAAGATGAGACGGATCTTGGAGTTTTGATAAAGAATGTGGGGTCTAATAATGGGAAGGAGTAAACATCCAACACTTTTAATAGATATATAAAAAATCATGGGAGAAAAAATCAATATAGGACAACATACACCCCAATAAAATGGCGTGATTGAGAGGAAAATCAGAATAATTATAGAGATGGGAAGAAACATGATAGTTGAAAACAAATTGTCAAAGTTATTTTAGAGAGAAGTTGTGTGCACATTAAAAATAGGTTCTTTTTTAGACCTCAAAATTACAATAAATCATATGAGATGTGGTATAATTGAAAACCTACTATCAAATAGGACATATGAAACCATAGTTCCCTAGTTTTGTCCCATGTTTTCTAGATATTGTTTCATTAGTGGTTGTTATTGTTATTTAAATTCAATTTCATATAGTAGTTTATTTCCATATTACATGGTTTTATATTTTTATTATCTAAGGGATTCCGTACATGTGTAAACTGTATGACTTTAGTAATTATACCTTATTTAATTGGTTTTCACCAAAATTATCAAATTATTTTGTATGTGAATTGGAAAATAAAGGCATTTGAATCCAAATATTAATTCTTTATGGTTTAATGGAATGTTTTTACTTCCCATGAATAGGCTTTAAATTAGTTTCTAAGAACTCATATACTCTTTAATAAGAATGATGTTCTTAATTTTAAAAAGGACTTTTAGTTTTATTTTGTTGTTTATTTTTCTCAAATTCAAAAAATGATTTTATATTCATAAATAATATTTAAAAGTAGAATTAATGAAATGACTTATAAAAATGAATTACATAAAAACTTTTATTGGTGACATCCAACTAGGAAATTTCTCATACCCTACATATACCACTCACTGTCAGTAAACTCGGTTGATTTTGAAAGTTTATATTCAGGTTCTTGAAAAGAACCTCTATTATGATCCATTCTCTTTGTTCTCTTGATTTGGAAATTATTTATTACATTTTCCACATTCTTTTTTGGATATTTACTATTTATTTAATACAATAAAGGACATTAATTTGGTTAATTATCACTTTTTGGTTAATCTATGGCAGTTTTAGTAAACTAGTAATTTTATTAAATAAAATGTCTGATTTATTTTATAAAGTAACAAATTTATCATTATTTAAATTATTTATTAAATATTTTCGGTGTTATTTTATCATATGTTAAATTTTTTTCCTGTAATACTTATTTTATTATTATTTATTTCTATGTTTTGTGTAATAAATATTTATTACCATTAGTTTTTAGTATTTATATTTTAATTAATTAATATTTAACTTACAATATGTTTTCTTTAATTATTAAAACAATTAATAAAATAAAATTATAAATAAATTCTTTAATTATATTTTATCATTTATTAACTATGTTAATTAATTAATTAGTAATAAATTTATATAAGGAATTTTTAATTTTAAACTTTCATTTATTTTTTTTAAAAATTATTATTAGTTTTAATTTATTTTATTTTAATTTTTATGTTTTTAATTAATTATATAATGAATTATTAATTTTATTTTATTATTTATTCTTACATATTTTATTTGTTTGTAATTTTAATTTTATAATATTATTTATGAACTAATGGTTTTTATATTATTTGATAATTAAATTTATTATTCTTATTATTTGAAAATTATTTAATTATATTCTCTCTTATTACAGTAGAAACATATCTAATTTTCAAAAGGATTTTACCTAACCAGAGATACAAGGGGGCTACTGTAACATCCCGCACCTCCCCATTTTCTTGAGTCAAGGTGGAATTACTACTTGGCCTTAGGTGACATCCCCAAGATGCCAAAGGCTGGAAATAATTGCTAAGAGCTTCGATATAATTGGGAGACTATTTCCCTTTGAAAAAAAACCACACCCAAGAATACCATAAATAAAATCCACTATATGATGCATGATAACAATGTAACACAACTCAATGAAATACCAAACTAACCACAAAACCCAACTACAACCAAACTATATCATTACTAAAAATTAGAGTACTAAAGAAGAAGACTAAAGATCAAAGCTCAATGACCCCAAAGACATAACTCCACAGATCCCAACATACTCCATTCTCCAAATCCAGAATACATACCAAAGTTTTATGATGTATCACTAAATAAATGAGATAATTTTCCTTTACCAGTGTCTCGAAAAATGATATCTAGAAAAGCACTACAATGCCGAAGAAGGGGGTGAGTAATGTAACTTAGTAGGTTTTTCCTAAATGAATTCCGTAATCATGACACTAGGATAGAACATGTCAGTAAATTTATATAAAATAATTTATATAAAAAAATTTAAAATATTTTACACCAAATCCAAACCATTTCTAATAAAAACAAAATTCTTATCAAAAAAATTTCCAAACAAAAACAATTTCAACAGAAAGAAACCAAAAAAATCATTAATTTTTGTTCTCAAATACCCATTTTTGGCATAATACATTCCATTAAACATATCCAAACATCCAACCATTCTTGAAATAATGGACCTTACAATACTCATGAGTGGTGATTCATCCTTTCACCAAGACGTCATTTGGTGAACCATTTTTATAGGGAAAAGTTTATACCCTTTTCTATCCCACTAATGATGCGGGATACTTAATACCCTTATCCATCCAGATGAACATGAACACACACCATCAATTATACAAAAAACAAATTCCAAATAAAACATTTCAAGCCATTTCAATAAAAAAATTATTTTATTGAAAATATTACCATAAAACCATTTCCATGAAATAAAACAAAATCACAATTTATAACCATCATTTTAAAATCCATAAACCAATTTTTTTTACAACAACCAAATTTCAAACATCCATAGACATTACTAAATAGGGTTTTTACCATGATTTTCACATCAATTCCATAATCAATTTCAAGAAAGTAAATCAATTTAAAACATAGACTTTATGTTATAATAAGTGGATTTGAGAGTGAATCCACCTACCTCAGAAACTATGGTGAAAATAAAGAAGGACACAAATTATTTAACAAAACTGAGTTAAATCTTCAAAAACTAGCCTAAGATATTATTCCATAACATAAAAATATCCATGTATCATTATTATTGGAATCAATGATCACATATCTATCCCTAGTGAACTAGATCTATGAATCTAAATAGGGAAGATGAATATATCTAAGGAAAATAACCAAGAATGAAGACTTATCAAGGAATCCTGGCTTCAATGCTCCAAGATTCACCAATGGATCCCTCCCTGATTGAAGTGGAGAGTATCTACATCCTTTGGGATGAGAGAAAACTATTTTGGGGTTGTTGAAGAGGAAAATGAGTTTTTAGAGGTAATATCTAATAAGATCAACAATTTAAGGATCGATTTTATAAACCATTCCTTGTTTAGGCACATGGTTGGGAAAACTATGCACTATCCAATATCTTTAAACACCATTCGTATGATTGGATCACATAGTTAGACAAACCATATAACAACTATGTTTTCCCTCCATTCCAATTTTCATGTTTACTCTTGGGTGGTTTCATGTTTTGGAAAAACTTTGTGCCTACCCATTAGCCTCTGTCTTAATTTTCACATTTTCCTATTGGAGTTTCACAGTTTTCACTAAATGTTCTCAAACCATTAACCCCTAGAAAATCCTAAAAAACATTTCAAAAGTCCTCCGAACACTCCAAAACATAACCTAAAAAACTTACATACTTAAAATTCATGAATAAAGGGTTACTTACTTGAAACCATGTGTGCTACATTCTCCCCAACATTATCCTTTCAATCTACAAAGTAGAAAACCTACATTTCTCTAAAAGATATAGGGACATTACTTGACCATTTCTTTCTCCCGTTCCCACATTTAATCCTAAGTCCAACCATGTTGTAACAAATCCTGCACTAGACCGATGATTTTACCATGTAATAATTTCTCTTGCCTGTCCACAATCCATATTATCATATGAGCTAATAAAGAATCCGAATCTAGGTCAATGTGATTCCATCGAATCACATAGTCAGGATTAAGAAGATACTTTTTCAACTGTTATACATGAAACACATTATGCACTAGACTAAACTGTGTAGGAAAATCCAGCCTATATGCCACCTCACCAACCTATTCATGTTTCTCAAAATGACTAATGTATTAGGTAGATAACTTTACATTCTTCCCAAAACAATGATGCCCAATAATTGGAGAGATTATCAAGAACACATGATTACTCACCTTGAATGAGAATGGACAACAATGATGATTCACATAGGATTTATGATGACTTTTTTCTAACTTTATTAATTTTCTAAAAAATAGAATCTCCTCTTTTGTTTCTTTGATAAGGATCGGCCCAACTAGTCAAGCCTCACTTGTTTTCACCCAACAAAATAGAGAAAAAAAAGAGCGCCCATACATTGCTAAAAAAACCATATGTATCGAGGCCTCATAACTATTTTTATATGAGAAATACAATAATAGTATGCGATCCTCCCAGGAGACACCAAAATATTTTACAAAAGATCTATGAATTTCTTCCAATGTTTGTATTATCCTTTTAGATTTTCCATATGGGTGAGGATGATTCACTTTACTTATGGTCAATAGGGTCCCAAGGGATTACTGAAATGGATACTATCAAAACTGGTACTCCATGGCTCTTTAATACTTCTTGTATATAGATTTTTTAAAAGACCTACACCATATGAGATTCACAAATAGGGATGTAATGGATTGAAGTTGTGAGTTGTTCCACCATCACCCATATGAAATAATGTTTCCAAAACATTCTTGGGATTCTTGTTACAAAATCCATGGATATCTAATCCCATTTCCAAATAGGAATAAGTAATGAATGAAACTTACCTACTTGACATTGGTGCTTTAATTTAACCTGCTAACAAGTTAAGTATCTTAAAAAAAACTCAACCGCATTTATTTTCATATCGACCCACCAAAACTGTTATTTCAACACTTTATTCATATTCTAAATTTGTAGATGAACAACCCATATATAATGGTGGTAAGCATGGAGAAGTTGTTCCTAAAATTCCATAGGTAAGACCAACCTATTTTGAAACAAAAAAAACTAAACTCCCATCCAGCTTCAATCCCACAACGGTCTCCCCACCATTGAGTTTCAAACTTATCACAAAACATTATGAATAAAATGTCAATTCCTATTTAGCCATCTCCACAAAATCAAGAACAAAATAATACATATAGAAAAATAATGAACTATCGTAGTCTTCACAGTCCAAGTTCATGTCCTATATCACTTCCATCAACTGCCACAGATTTGAAACTTCTTTCTCCAAATGACCACAAAAATTTATGCTTAATGCATCTTCCACTGAATTTCCTTTACCCGGTGTATAAATCAATTCAAATTCAAACATTTAGAGATACTCCATCCATATTATTTGTCTCAAGTTTAAATAAATTTGTGGGAAAATATGTTTTAAGATCTTATGATCTATAAACACCATGAATTTCTCATCAAAGAGGTAATGACACCAGATTTTCAAATCATAGACTACAATAGCTTACTCAAAATCTTGTGTTTTGAAGTTATTCTCATGAAACTATAACTTCCATGATCCATAAGCAACAACATGATCTTCCTACATGTGAACACATCCCAAACCTGATCCTAAAGCATCACAATACACATACTATTATCATGATTCTGTAAAAATAAATATTATTGATGATGTAAGGCAAACTATAATCTCTTGAAATGTATTCTGATATTTCTTGGTCCATTTGAATGAAACAAATTTCCTCTTCAAAGATTTCATAGGTGAAGCTTTTCATGATAAGTCACAAAAAAAACATCGATAAAAACCATCTAGACCAAGGAAGCTGCATATCATGAAGACATTCTTTAGCGGTTTACAAGATATAATAGATTCTACCTTATCCAAATCCAAAGAAACACCACTTTCAGAGATAACATGGCCAAGGAAACATACCTATGGTATCAAAAAAAATAACAATATGATAGTTTTTCATACAGAAAACGCACCCACAAGATGTCCAACATTGTCTCCAAGTGTTTCTCATGTTTTTCCCTTTTCCTTGAGTACACAAATATGTCATCCACAAACACCACCACAAAAGAATCCAAAAATCTCCGAAATATCCAATTTATCAATTCCATAAGGACTAATGGTGAATTATTAAGACCAAAAGTAATAGCTACAATCTCATAATGGCCACATCTACAATAGAAATATATCTTTAGAATATCCTCTTTGCGAACCCGTAAATGGTGATATCATAAATGAAGGTCAATTTTGGATAACCACTGAGCTCCCCTCAAATAATTGAAAAGATCATAAATTCATAGAAGTGGATATTGAATCTTTATCATAACTTGGTTAATATTATAATAATCCACACACAACTGAAGAGTTACAATTTCTTTTTTGAAAAAAAGACCGGTGCTACCCATAGAGACATGCTAGGCCGAATGAACCCTTTTCCTTCTAACTCTTTTAACTGGTCTTTCAAATATCGTATTTACATTGGTTCTATCTGGTAATATGGAATGGAAATTTTATTGGTTTATGGGAGGATATAAATCATAAACTCCACTTATCTTGTGGGTGGAAACCCAAATAACATTTCCTGAAAAACATCCAAAAACTGATAAAAACTACTAAAAACTGTTATTCTCTATCGCTTCCACTGATGCCAAGGTCAACACTGAAAATTGGTATAATATCATTACAAAATATGGTGCTAAAAAGCCTATTTCACATATATTTACATTTTTTTCTCCTTTAAAGAGATGCTTGATGCCATCATCAGTTGTAAAACTAACCCTTCAGGTATAACAAATGATGTGAGATTTGAACATAGTCAACCAATCCATACCCCAGATTATGTCATAGAAACACATCCAAAGCATATAGAAATCCCATATCAACTCATATCCATCAATATTTATAGAACATGATCTACACATTAAGGGTTGAAATTATACTTAACTAAGAGTAGTTTGACGTTTCAAAATAGAAGGCATCATCTCAATATTTAAGCCTAACAAATCAACAACATGAGAACCAATAAATGAATGGGATGAAACCATATCAAACAAAGCTTGCATAAGTGTATAATTCAAAATAATTGTACCTCTAACCGTTGATGGTATAGATTGATCATCCATAATCACTTATTAAGATCCATATAACTGCTTACTCATTGTACTTTGTCCATTATTTTCCTATTGAGACTACCCTTGCTGAGGAGTCATGGTATTATTAGAGCCACCATGGCTTGATCAGTTCTACTGACGATAATTATTCTACTACACTTGTTTTATAAAAGCATATGATGTATGTGAAACTTAAGATGTGTCCCAAACACCCAACTTTAGTGAACTACAACAATAAAATTGAAGATGTCCCATATAGTTGCAATTGTGGCATGCTCTAGGTGGTACCATAAAATCTTGCTTCATGTGGTCAAACTAACCTCATTGAAAACATCTAGGTTTACTCTTTGGTTTTGGAGTAAGATTCATTGATCATATCTTCTGATTCTTAGTCATTACACTATATTGGAAATAAGTTTCCTATTCCTATTATTCCTAGTATTATATTTCCCACCATTCCTTGTAGGTATAAACATGCTTCCTTCCCCAATACTACCTAAGATGTCCCTTTTTTACTATCATCCCTCTATGGACCATATTTGTATAATCTGTTATACAAAGAACGATAATATTTGTGAAAATTTATTGCCTCATTCTCGATTCAAAAAATGAATGCCTAAAAGTATGCACGAGCAATAAACTTAGGTGGAAAATAGACCAAATTCATAAATTTAGTTGCACTCTATCACTGAGATATTTTCCTACTTTAAGATGAAAATTCTATCATTCTAGAAATCATGAACGTATGAGGATAGAATTGTTTGTTGAAAAATTCTTCAAAATTCTCCCATTCAACGTATTGGTCTAATTTCACTTGAACATATAAATCCCACCACTATCATGCAAGATATTCCAACATATTTGTCGGAAACATTACTTTCATCTCTACTGGTGTTCCTATAAAATCAAAGATTCGATTCATCCTATTCAGTCAAACCACTACCTTCTCTAGTTATGAATCACCCCGAATGATCGGTGGATTCTTCATATAGAATTTAAAAGAATGACCCCCTTTCCTTGGTTCATCCCTTATGTTTCATCTATCAACAAATTTAAAATATTGTACAATACTATGAACCAGTTGTTGGTTCACCTATGGATCAGGTGAAACCACATTCTTGGAAGCCTATTCCAGTTGGTTTCTATGATGCCTAATGGGTTCCATTTTTAATAAACAAAACTAAACACCATAAGTCTCACTCTCTAGAAACTAAAGGATTTACAATTTCAAATTCACTATATCACAACTATCATAACAAGGCTGTCCCAAAATTCCACACTTTCCTTTTTCAAATCATTTTTGAAAAATTCAATCATGATTTTGAAAATCAAACCATTTTAAAAATACCAAAACCATTCCATTTTCAAAATACCACATTTGAAATAAATTTAAACATTTTTCAAAAATCATTACATTTTAAAAAATCATAAATCATTACCCAAAATGAAATATTCACTCCTATTGGGAAGTCATTTCTATCGATGCCTACTATACTATTATCATTGGATAAACCCATGAAAATGATATTATAACTCCAATAAGTGTATCCAAAACACTTATGTACCCAACTAATTGGAAACTTTATGTTCATTATAAATAGGATAGCTACATATTTTTTATGCTATACATTTCATGTTTCTATGATCTTACTCCTTTCTATGATCCCAACTCAAGGAATAATCAAGAATGATTTTCCAACTCCCTGACTGAAAAACAAATACTATTTTTCAAAAAATAAAAGATAGACTTGCCAAGACTGATACAATTTATAACATCCCGCCCCTCCCCATTATCTTGAGTAGAGAAAGAATTGATAGTTGGCCTTAGGTGACATATCGAAGATGCCAAATGATGAAAACAAATGCCAAGGGATTCAACACAATTTGGGGGATATTTTTCATTTGAAAATAAAAACAACAAAAACCAACAATAAAATAAACAAAATACACTATATGATGCATGATAACAGTGTAACAAAACTCAACATAATACCAAACTGAAAATAAAACCCAAATACAACCAAACTACATCATAACCAAAAATCAAAGTACCAAAGAAGAAAACTAAACCATAAAGCCCAAAGGCCCAAAAGACATAACTCTATAGCTCCCAACACACTCCATTCTCCAACTCCAAAATACAGCCTAATGTATTATAATGGATCACTAAAGAAATGGGATACTTTTCCTTTACCTGTGTCTCGGTAAATGATATCTGAAAAAGTAGCAAAGTTCCAAAGTAGGGGGATGAGTAATGAAACTCAATAGGTTTTCCCCAAATGAATTCCCAAATCATGCCACTAAGAGAGAACATGTTAGGACATTTATAGAAAAAAATTTATATAAAACACTTTTAATAATTTACATAAAAAGAAAACTATTTCTAAGAAAAAAGGTTTTCATATCAGAATAATTTCAAAATCAAAGCCAACTCAAAGGGAAGAAACCAAATAACTCATTAAAACCATTTCTCAAAAACCCATTTTCACACAATTAATTCCATTCCACATATCCACACACCCATCCATGCATGAAACCTTGTACCTACCTATAGATGTGAGCGATGAGTCATCCTTTTACCAATATTTCACACAGTGAACCATTTTGATGGAAGAAAGTTCATACCCATTTCCATCCCACTAATTATGGGGGAAACTTCATACCCTTATCCAACCTGATGCACATGAACACACACCATCCATTATGGAAAAAACCAATGGAAAGTCAAACATTTCACTCCATTTCATTAAAAAATTTCTTTTATTGAAAAAATTAACATAAAACAATTTCAATGAATCAAAACAAATTCACATTTTAAAATCATCATTATAAAATCCATAAATCAATCACTTTTCACAAAAACCAAATTTCAAAAATCCACTAACCAAAAATAAAGAGTGTTTCTACTATGAATTGAAAAAAAATTTCCTAATCAATTTCAATAAATTTGAAACTAAGACTTTAAGTTCTAATTAGAGGAGTCAAGAGTGAATCCACCTACCTCAGAAACTATAGTGAAAATGAATAACGACATGAATTATTCAACAAAACTAGGTTGAATATTCAAAAATACACCTTAGATATTGTTACCTAACATAAAAACAACCATGTCTCATCATGATTGACATCAAATATCATAGATATATCCCTAATAGACAAGATCAATGAATCTAAGAGAGGGAAAAGAATCAATATAAGTAAAATGAACAAGAATGGAGACTTACTAAAGAATTGAGCTTCAATGCACCAAGAATCACCAATGGATCACTCTCGGATCAAAGGGGAGAATCTCCACTGCCTTTCGGAGTATATAAAATAGAGTTAGGGTCATCAAAAAGGAAAAACGAGTGGTTTAGAGGTAATCCCTAATGAGATCCAAAATATAAGGATCTAATTTTTTAACTACCACTACTAAAAAATAGGACTTTAACAGCACTAAAAATAGGCTTTATCAGTGCTAGAGAAGCGTTGACCATCAGAGAGAGATTAAAAGCCCCAGTGTTTTATCAGCACTTTTAGAAGTACTGATAAAGGGCCACATTTATCATAACTTTTATTTAGCACTGACAAATAGGACCTTTATTAGTGCTTATAGAAGCACTAATAAAGGATATCTTTATCATCGCTTTTAAAAAAATTGATAAAGATCCATACTTTAGTGTGTTGTAACAACACACTATAGCACCACTGCAATGTGCTATAACAACACATCACAACTCCAAAAACAAACCACATATTAAAAAAATAAATTACAAATAGATAATTTTATTGAAATGAAATTTAAAACAAAAATAAAAGAATAAAACAAACTATATTGTAGACATTTCAAACATTGGTTTATAAAATTACAAAAGTACAGATTATTAAATACTTCCAAAAACTTCAATGTTTATATTTCATTTGATCCCGACACCAAATCATGATATTTACATATAAACCACCCTTGCTCATACAAAATAATGCACCCGTATAAGAAAAAAAATATTATGTTAGTAATAAAATAAAGAAATAAAATAACAAAAAGTGTTAATTTCACTAAAATTGTTGTCAATTTTAAATAAAAAGACACACTTGGAGTCCTAACAGACATAACGTGTATCAGATTGTGGTGCAGATGATTCAAACACATCTCAAATGACTTATGAATCATTTTTTTGATGTATCAAAGAAATCTGAATGCATTTTCTTGGTTTTGAGTACATCACTTGTATTTTTTTTACTAAAATGTCATCCTAAACTAGAAATATGTACTTTGAATCATACTAGTTATATCATATATTAGTTTGACAAGATACTGATTCCTAAACATTAAAAATGACTTTTGAATCATTTTCATAAATTATCAAGATAATATGAGTGCGTTCGCTTGGTTTTCAGTGAGTGACAATTTTTGAATGAGAATATCAATTTTAAATTGACAATAGAAACATTGAGTCATAATGAAAACATCATGTATTATATTGAGGTTTGGTTGATTCTTATGCATCAAAAATAACTTAGGGATTGTTTTAATAAAGTATCAAAAAAATCTGAATGTGTTTTCTCAGTTTTGAGTTGGTCAGTTATCCTTTTTACTAAAATTAATGTCAATTTTAAATAAAAAGAAAAATTTGGAGTCATATTGGTTACAAAATGAATCATATTAAGGTGTGTATGATTCTAAAACATCTAAAATGTTTTATGAATTATTTTACTTAAGTAACAAAATAATCCAAATGCGTTTTCTCAGTTTTGAGTAGATCCATTGTCTTTTTTACTAAAATGTCAGTTTAAATTGGAAGCATTCACTTTGACTCATACTAATTACATAATGTCTATATTTGATTTCATACAAATTTTTTCACGTAAAAAATGATTTTTGAATCATTTTCATAAATTATCAAGATAATCTGAGTGTGTTTTCTTAGTTTTCATTGAGTGAAACTTTTTGAACTAAAATGTTGATTTTAAACTGATGGTGAATACATTGAGTCTTACCAGTCACACCATGTATCATATTAAGTTATGAATAATCCCTAAATGTCAAAAAATACATATGGATCATTTTAAAAATGTATCAAAATAATAGGAATTAATTTTCTCAGTTTTGAGTAGGTCAGTTGTCCTTTTTACTAAAATTGATGTCAATTTTAAATAAAATAATGCACTTAGAGTAATAATAGTCACACCATACATCAGATTCCATTAAGGATGATTAAAAAACATATAAAATGACTTATGGATCATTTTAATAAAGTATCAAAACAATACAAATGCATTTTCTTAGTTTTCAGTATGTCACTTGTCTTTTTTACTAAAATGTCAATTTAAACTGGAAACATGAACTTTGACTCATACCGGTCACATGATATGTTGGATTGATATGATAATGATTCATACATGTTAAAAATGAATTATGTATCATTTTTAAAAATTATTAATACAATATGAGTGTGTTTGCTATGTTTTTAGTGACTGGCACTTTTTAAACTAACATATTGATTTTAAACTGATAACAGACACATTGAATCATACCAGGAACATTGTGTACCATATTGAGGTGCATATGATCTATAGAAAAGAGAAATGACTTATGTATAATTTTAATAAATTTTCAAAACAATATGAATGCTTTTTATCAGTTTTGAGTAGGTCAGTTTTCCTTTTTACTAAAATTAATGTCAATATTAAATAAAAAGACGTACCTGGAGTCATACCTGTCACACCTTCTATCAGATTGAGGTTTAGATGATTCAAAAACATATAAAACTAATTATTTATCTTTTTAATAAAGTATCAAAACAAAACTAATTCATTTTCTTAGTTTTTAGTATGTCACTTATCATTTTTAATAAAATTTCATTTTAAAATAAAAACAAACACTTTGAATCATATTGATCAAATCATTCCACGGTTTAATGTGAGACTAATTAATATATGTCATTAATTAATTATGAATCTTTTTACTAAATTATAAATACAATCCAAGTTCATTTTATCAATTTTTAGTGACTAAAACTTTTTGAACTAAAATATCAATTTTAAACACATAACAGACGCATTAAGTCATATCAGGCACATCGTGTATCAGATTGCAGTGAGAATGATTCCTACATGTCAAAAATTAATTATGTATAATTTTATCAAAATATAAAAACAATAATGCTGTTTTTTCTTAGTTTTTAGTAGTTCAGTTTTCCTTTTTTTACAAAAAATGATGTCATTTATAAATAAAAAGGTGTACTTGGAGCCATACCGATCACACCATGCATCTGATTGAGGTGAGAATGATTCTAAAACGTCTAAAATGTCTTATTTATTGTTTTAATAAAGCTTAAAAACAATTAAAAATCATTTTATTAGTTTTGAGTATATCACTTGTCTTTTTTTACTAAAATGTCATTTTAAATTAGAAATACACACTTTGAATAATATTGGTCAAATCATGTATCAATTTGATGTGAGAATAATTCCTAAATATCATAAATGGATTATGAATCATCATACTAAATTATTAGGACAATCCAAGAACATTTTATTAGTTTTCACTGAGTGACACTTTTTGAATTGAAATATCGATTTTAAACTGATAACAGAAACATTGAGTAATACCTAGCACATCACTTGTCATATTGAGATCAAGTTGATTCCTAAATTTCAAAAATGTCTTATATATCATTTTAATGAAGTATCAAGACAATAAAAATACATTTTATTAATTTTTAATTTTCTAGTTTTCCTTATTACTAAAATTAAAATTAATCCAACTATGATTTATCATTTTTCAGTATCCCACTTTTCTTTTTTACTAAAATGTCATTTTAAATTAGAAACACACACTTTGAATCATACTAGTCACATCATATCCCAGTTTGATGTGAGACCAATCAAAAAACTTCAAATATGACTTATGATTTTTTTTCCTAAATTATAAATACAATGCGATCATGTTTGAATGGTTTTTCGTGAGTGATAATTTTTGAACTAAAATGTTGATTTTAAAAGGATAAAAAAATATTGAGTCATATTGGTAATATCATGTATCCAATTGAGGTGTGGATGATTACTATACTTAAAAAATTAATTTTGGATCATTTTATTAAAGTATCAAAACAATCTAAATGTTTTTACTTAGTTTTGAGTAGGTCCATTTTCCTTTTTACTAAAATTGATGTCCATTTTAAATAAAAAGATACACTTCGAGTCATAAAAGTCACACAGTGTGTTGGATTGAGGTGAGGAAGATTCCAAAACATCTCAAATTACTTATGGATCATTTTAATAAACTATAAAAATAATATGAATATTTTTTATCAGTTTTGAGTATGTTACCTTCCTTTTTTACAAAAAATTAATTTTAAATTGGAAACACACACTTTACTAATATCGGTCACATCATGTCTCAGTTTGATGTGAGATTGATTCCTACACATTACAGATGACTTATGAATCATTTTAATAAATTATCAAGAGAATATGAGAAGTTTTTCTTGGTTTTTAGTGAGTGAAATTTTTTGAACTAAAATGTCGATTTTAAACCAATAACTAACACATTGAGCCATATAGTGAACATCATGTATCATATTGAAGTATGGATAATTCCTATATATAAAAAACGACTTATAAATAATTTTCTTAAAGTATCAAAACAATTAGAATAATTTTTATAAGTATTGAATATGTCAATTATGTTATTTAATAAAATTGATGTTAATTTTAAATAAAAAGAATCACTTAGTCATACTGGTCACACAACGTGTTGGATGGAGGTGTGGCCGATTCCCACACATCCCAAAGTCTCATGAAAATCCTAACTACCAATGATACCAGGATTTACATTTCCTTTATTTCTAAAACTAAAAACAATTCATATTGAATCGATGTTCTTAGCCAAAACATTTTCTCATTATTGAAATCCAAAAGGGCAGATGCAGCTCATGTGCCCATTATATCATGATAATTTTCCATAACTAGGACATGAGTTTCCTCTAATCTTCTAGATTTTAATAACGAGAAAGGATTTTTAACTAAGAATATTGATTCAATATGTAGTGCTGGAAGTTCAACAAAGAGATGCAATGGAAAGCGTGGTAACATGGGTAGAATAGAAAATATGACTTCCCAAAAAATTTGGGAAAAAGATAAATAAGTATTAGATAAAAATGATAATGAAATTAAATTATAAATAGTACATAAAATAATGAAATTAATTAATTGTATAAGTAGTAGGAATTCAGTTTTTGATGATGGTTGTATGCATTCTTGACTCATTTCCTTGCCACCATTATCCCACTTGTAGGCTCCAAGTCCAATCTATCATGAGCACGAGATATTCAAAAAAATCACCCCAACTCAAAAAAAGAACCAAACTATATAAGAAAACAATTATTATATGAGTAAAACTAAAAATAAATAAATTAAACATAAATTTGAAACAATAAATTAATTATATGGATAATGAATTTACTGTGAAAACATCAAGATTAACTCTATGATTGAGTAGTGGAGGGAACTTGAAGGAAAGTGATAAATGCTAACACTGAAGAGGTGAAAAGCTTTTGAGGGAGAAGAACTGTGTGGATGTTTTTGTGTAGAAAGGCATAAGATATGGAAATACCACCCCAAATAGAACAAAAGAACCCACCTATATAAGACAACAATTTTTATGTGAGTAATACTAAAAAGAAATAAATTAATCATAAATATGAAACAATATATTAATTTTATAGACACTGATTTTACAGTAAAAACATAAAGATTACCTTTGTGATTGAGAAGAGGTAGTGTCATTTCTCTTCCTATAAAGGTAGTGGAGGGAACTTGAAGGAACATGATAAATGAAACACTAAAGGGTTGAAAAGGTTTTGAGGGAGAATAATTATGTGGAAGTTTTGGGGCATAAAGGCATGAAATATGGAAATAAATCATCTAAAATCTAAAAACTCTACATGGAATAATAAAAATTATATCAAACTTTCATTATATAATTTTTCAGTAAAATAAAGAAAGTATATCCTAACATTACCTTTACATATTTGTGAAGGTTTTCCTTTATTATAGTTTTTTATTTATAGAAATTGGTAACATCATCATGTGAAGAATAAATTGTTTTAATGAGTAGTCAAACATTTAATTTAGATTATATTAGTGTAGTATATAACAAATAATATTATGAAGAAAAATATAGTAGATTAAAAACCACTTTTAACTTCTCATTTAACTCTCTATTTTTAATGGTTTTATGGATTTGGCTTCTATATCTATAATCTAAATCACCTCTCCATGGTACCCTATAACATACAAGACATTATCTATATTAAGACCAGTATGAATTGATTGTGATCTTTCCTAATGAAAGGGCCCTCCTCGATTGAATTTTCATTTTACTCAACATTAATTTTAGTCCCCATTAGGATAGTCAACCAATTATTGTTTGCTAGATCAAAGACATAAAATACTTTCACTATTTGTGATGCCATTATGAAAAAATCATATTTTCCCCTTAAATAATGGAATTCAACTTAATGAAGCCCATTTCATCAACATTCACTGCACTCATAGTTTCAACCCATTTGTAATAGAAAATTATAACTTGAAATATTATACAATCCAACTCATATATCTATTCAATAATTAAAAAATATGACATATTTTCATAAATTAGATATTTATCCTTAGAACCATATTTTTGCATTGATTTTTACACAAGCATAACAGTATTATTTTTCATCATACTACAATCAAAGTGTTCTTTTTTATAGAATGTATAACCATTGATTATAAAACTAATGTAATATATAATATTTTATTCAGTCCCTTGGCTAGCCATTTAAGTTTTTTAGTAATTGAATTCATATTTTCAGATAAATCCTTATAAATTTGATCTCAGAACCATCCTATAAACTGTTGATTATTTGTATTTGATATGCATACTTCAGACCTTGATGGATTAAAATATCTAATAATTTATTTGTGGGATTTAATGTGTGGATAAACATCTTCAAAATTATATAAAATGTAAATATGTGCGTTTTCCTTCCCTGTCAAGGTAATTGTAACAAAATCTCTTCCAAAAATCCCTTCACCCATAAGGTGTCTGTTGTGATGGGACATTGGGAGACTGATTCTATCAACATCTAATAGGAAATTGGAAAATAATTCAATAGCTTCTTAAAAAATATATCATTCTAGAATATAACCTTCTATCAAACTTTGATTCTTGACATAACCTTTCAAAATCTTCATATACCATTTAATGGGGTACATCCATATATAATGGACAGGACCACATAATTGGACATCTCTAACCAAGTGAACCATCTAGTGAACCATTATATCAAAGAATGATATTGGGAAGAACATATCTAATTCAAAAAATATTACTGTAACCTCTTTATTCATGATTAGAAAATTCATCGGGTCTATAACTCTACTGTACATGGCTTTGAAAAAGAAGAAGAGTCTGGATAATGTAGGTTATACATTTTGAGGCAGAATGTAACAGAGATAAACATACACCAAATCTTGCATCAAAACATGACAGTTGTGTGATTTTAGTCCTTGTAACTTCAAATTATTAATTGACACGACATTATTGATATTTTATTAATAACCCTATAGAACTTTTACACTATTAAACAAGAGAAATAATTGAAATTTTACCTTTTTGGATAGAGTGTAAGATGATGTAGGAATAAAAGACCACCCTTTATCCTTAATCAGTGCCAACTCTTCCCTTATCCCCATGTCAATCATGTCCCACCTAACCTTAATGCCATCTTTCATTTTTCTAGCAACATTTAGTAACATTACAATAACACTATCAAATAAATTGTTTTCTATATGCATGACATCAAAAAAATGACTGACATAAAAAAAAATCCAATACAATAATTCAAAGAAAATTGATCTCTTCTTCTACCCTAATTCCACATGGTTTTTTGAAAATGTTTGATTGAAAAAAGTGTCAATATCTTTTACATTATTAAAGAGTTGATCACCCATGATTGGATATGGCGTTGTACCCTATTTGATCTTCCCATCGAATGTTGTCGTCCAAGATCGGTATTTATGTTGTCGAGGTAAAAAATTTTGATGTCCAAAAAACACAGTCTTCGAGGAATGTTTCAACTGAAATAGTTTTGTGTGTTTTTCACAAATGGGAACCTCAAAATTCCTTTAATTCTATAGACTTATAAATTTACACAAACATGGAAGTCATTTATCATCCCATTCAACATGGACCTCAATGTGAATTATTCCCATCTATGAGCATAATAAATTGTAACAACTGTATCCCACACGAATTTTAGATCTTTCATCAACAGATCCAAATTGACATCAATATCATTACCAGGTTTCTTTGGTCTAGATATAATTAGGGGAAAGATAATGTATTTATGCTTCATACATAACAATTTATATGACTTATAATTTACCAACAAGATGATCCATGTACTATAAATAATAATATATACACCAAAATTATTTATTCCATCTGTAGATAATGTAAGTTGAGAGTCTCTTGGATCATTTCCAATTTTAGGATACTCATAATCAATTTTCGTCCACTAAGGAGAATCTGCTGGATGATGTAGTTTCCCATCTTTAATCATTGTATCTACATACTATGTCAATTTTATTGTAGTTTCATAACATCTATCAGTCTTTTAAACTATGAAATGATAGTAAAGTACCATACATATTTTTAAGGACTTGATTCATTTTTCTTATATTAATCCATGCCACACTTAGGGCATTTTATGAGTGATTCGTGGTCCTTGAGAAACATTATGAAATCATTTAGACAAGAATGTATGTTTTAGAGATTATTCCCATTGAACGTAGCATTAGTTTAGTGTCATATGTTCGACATGGTATTTCATTTTCTTGTGGTATCATATTATTCATCATACCAAGTAGTTCTGTAAAGCTGGTGTCACTCTATTTGCTTCTGTTTTTCAAATTATATAACTTCAATACAACTAACAATGTTGTGTATTTTGTAGAAATGGTACACAATGGTTTCTCATCACAACTATTTAACTACTCATACTAATTTAGGCCATAATGAAGTTTATTTTCAATTTCCATTGTCATTTCTTCCACTCAATCTTCATCATCATTTACACCGGTATTCATATCAAATGATCCACAAACCGTAGTATCATCCCAATTGATTTTCACATTCAGTTTTTCCCATGTTTAGTACAAAATTTATAGCTCTGATCTATCTTGTGACAAATAAAATATTCTTCAAATTCCTTCAAAGTAATTTCTCTTGAATAAAAACAACATAAACATGGAAAAAAGATTTGAGAAGGGTTATATTCATGCTCTATTGCAAGATTTATGAAATCGTTAACTTCACATTCATACTATTTTGTCCAATGATTAGAATATATCCATTTTTAATTCATATCCATCCTATTTGGTTCATAAAATATTAATTTTTTACAATAAATAAATAAATACACATTATATATTCATTATAAAAAGTGAAAGATATAAATAATTCTAATAAGGGAAACCCAACATTTGATTGTTTCAAAGAATTTATGTATTCTTGAAAGAAAATGGGTAATTGAATTTAAAAAAACAATTACTCCACTATGGTAGGTGTTATCCTCTGAATTCATTAAATGGTGAAAGTTATAGACAATTGTCATCCTTATCATCTCATCTCTCGAACATTAATCAATGCATTTTATTGTTTGACACACATCTTCCATCTCTTATGGACATGAACCTATGTTTCTTGAAATTCTCTATGTAGTAGTCATAATTGGATAACTAATTCTCAGAGTAGTACAAGGAACTTAAAAGAGACGGGGGTATGAGTCTCAATCAACAAAATTCAATAACTATATGGGAGATGAAACTGATGAGGATGACATTTTCACTACATTATGTTCTCCGAAATGAGTAATACCTCCCAATTTTGAGAATTACACCACTAAGAATAGTTATTAACTCATGACTTATTGAGGGTGAGATTTGGGGGGTATAAACATTCTTGTCTTTGATTCAAGGGGTCTCAACAGTGACATGTTATGATATATAAATCTTTGGGGCCACTATTAATTCTATATTTATAGAAGAAATCAAGCTTTTAAAACTTTCAATCCTCTAACTAAGAATAGTCCTACCTATATTAAAATGAGTCATCAAGTCTTTCTTAATTCCCCTAAATAAATGAAAATATAATATAGAAAATTAAGGAGTAATAAGAAACCCAAATACGATAAAAAAGAATAAGAAACTATTATTCGATCAACTAGAAGATATCAAAATGTATTTATAAAATATTTTAATAAATAAAGTGTTATATCCTATATATAGATGCTGATAAGAGATTCCTAGGGGTGGAAGCAATACATGTAGACCTAAAATTATGAATATATAAAAATAATTTCTAATAATTATTCCAACATAAATAATAGTAATTATATAAGATATAATGGTTTTAAGTTAAATGGGAGATAACCCAATATTACAAAAATAGTTTCGAAGTGTGATAAATCTTCATAAGTTAAATTGGATGATGAATTTCAACCATTGAATGAAATCTATTAAAATATATTTGTATAACATATTTGTAAAATATATTGGTATAATATACTTTTGTAATATAGATTTGTATACTATATATTTGTGTATTGTATAATATATATATATATATATATATATATATATATTTATTTTTATTTGTGTAATATATATATTTATTTGTATAATATATATGTTTATTTTAAATATTTTTTTGTAATATAATATATATTTGTGTTTGTATAAAATATATATTTGTATAAAATATAAATATATAATATTTAAAATATATTTATTTACATATAAATATAATATATATAAATATATAACAAATTTTTATTTATTAATTGTATAAATTTAAATTATAAGTAATATATTTGTATAATATATTTGTATAATATATATTTTGATAATATATATTTATAATATATTTACATAGTTCATTTTCATAATATATTGGTATAATATATTTGTATAATATATGTTTTTATAGTATAATATATAATTATATTTGTATAATATATATATTTTTCATAATTTATTTTTATAATATATATCTTTATTATATATATATATATTTGAATTTTGAAAATATACATGTGTCTGTGTCTATATATATATAAGTTTAATATATAAATATATAATATATAAATATATAATATATAATATAAATATATATTTTTTATTTTCTATATATTTGTATCTTTTCAAATCTATACATATAAATATATAAATATTTTACATATTTATATATGTAATGTGTTAAATCCATTTAATTCAAAATTATATATATATATATATATATAAACACACACACACACATATATATATTATACACACACACATATATTGGCATACATAAATATAAATTCATTTATAAACATGTGTGTGGGTTTGTGTGTGTTTGTAAATATAATTATATTATAAATTTACCATTATATATATATATATATATATATCATTATATAGATATGTGCTAGGTGTGGTGGGAATGCACCTGGATTTCATTCCATAGACCCGATGGTCGACTCTAACAGGAATGGAATTTATTGTTTGGTGTTGGCAATGTGTAGAAGGGTGGTGGTTGTCGACTATGTTAGAAAGAGTGAGCACTTTAGAGGGGAGGCAGTCTTGTTTAGAAGGAGGTAACAATGCAGATGAGACTTCTTCTATTTTAAAATTATGGAAAAATTTAAGGGGTTGGTGATCTCATGAAGTAGAAGTTAGTGGCATTGGGTTGGTCAGGTTGCATAGAATTAATAAGCGGTGTGGGTGGGGGAGTGAAAATAATGATAACCCTATCTTCTTTCAACCAAACATCCCCAATAAACATTGCTAACTAGAGGGATATGATGATGGTAAATAAATAATGATGATAAAAAAACACAAACAGATCTTGTCAAACAAGAAATCAATGAGTGAGGTGGATGAAGAGAAAATAAGATGCCTTGGATTGAAGCTTTGAATCATCTGAGAAAAAGTAGAGATATTGAAAACCTAAAAAACATTCAATCATTTGATTCGTTCGACCCTTGAATCATTTGATCCTTGGCTTTGTGCCTTGAAATTGTTTGATCCTTGATTCAAGCCTTGGTTTGAGCTTCTATTCATCGAGGAGGAGTGCCGATAGAGAGTGGATTCCACTGAAACCTTCAGATATCGAGACAAGTTTTTGACTGGTTACAATTTTTTAAATAAACCTTGACACTTTTCTCAACACTTCCAAAAAATCACCGATAAAGATCCCTTTTATCAGCGATAAATTAATTACTGTAGATAAAAGGAATCTTTATCAGTGTGTTTCTAGCGCTCATAAATATAGAGCTTTATCAATGCTAAAAACCACTGCTAAGATCTATCTTTATCAGCGCTAAAAAATGATGATAAATATTTCTTTTATCAGTACTTATTACTTAATCACTCATAAAAGATTTATAATTATAATTATAAATATTTTTTTTGTAAATATATATATATATATAAATATAAATATATTTATAATAAATATATATAATATAAATAGAGTAAATATATTTCTTATAATTTTATAATTATTTAAATATATAATTAATTATATATAATTATATAAATTATTTTTAAGAAAATATTATTTATATCATTATATATATTTATATAATATATATATATATAAATCTAAATATAGTAAATATATTCATTATTCAAATAAAATTATTATAATTTTATAATTATATAAATATATATAGTTATATATTTATAATTATAAATATAGAAAGTATAAATTTATAAATATTTTTATTTATAATTATTAGTTTAAAAATATATTTTTAATATTATTAATGAATATTTAATCTTAAGTGCATATATGTTAAAAATGAGTGAAATTGAATAATTACAAATGAGTACACTTTAAAAATATTGAAAAAAATAAAAAAGGATTATTATTTAAATATAAATTATTAAAAAAATATGGATATATATTGAAATAAAGTTTAATACATATTGATAGTTTTAAAATACTGCAATAAATATATATAAAATAAATAATATAAATTTATTAAATTCCCAAAAAAATAAAAAATAAAAAATAAAAAATAAAAAATAAACAATATTAAAAATTAATTAGTACTTCACTATAATAAAATTAAAAATAAATAAAACAAATTTCCTTGATTTAAGGTGTGATATATTAAATGTATCATGTTATAATGAAATTAGAAAATAAATACTAAAATTTGAATAAATTACCTAAATATTAGGTCTATGTGTTTCTATATATGGTTTCGTTAATTACGTAAATATTTGTGTGTGTGTGTGTGTGTTCAATATAAAAATACATTAATTGCACATATGTGAAATCAATAAAACACATGTTTGATCTATGTTAAATTGAAAAATCAAATGATATTCAATTATGTCCATTACTCGATGCAATTAGTTATTATTTTTAATTTATATTAATTTTTAATTATAAACCATTATTCACTAATTAAATATATTAGTATTTAATGTAAATCCTAAATTTTTTGTATTATATAAATCATATTTACATAAATTCACACACACACATATATATATTTAATATATACTATTTATTAAAATTAACAATAATTATGTAATTAATAAAATGTTTAATATTTTTCTCAACTTACTTATTTTTAATTTTTATTTGTTTAATTTTCATTTTACATATATCTATATACTTAATATATAACATTAATTAGTATTTATAATTTTATATATAGTATAATTTATTCATTCATTTTTATCAATAATTGTTTAATTGATAATTTTTTTAATATTTTTTAATAAAATCATTTATTTATTTATTTATGGACCTCTATTAGGGCTAAAAAAACTTTCATAAAGGAACCCTTTATGAACGTTAAAAAAAGTGCTGATAAAGGGTACCCATTATCAATTCTAAAAAAACACTGAAAAAGGGTACCTTTTATTAGAGCTAAAAAACACTGATAAAAGGTACACTTTATGAACACTTATTTTAGTGATGATAAAGGGAAATTTTATCCGGGGTTTTTGATAGCACTGATAAATACTGTCACTATTAAAGGAATATTTTGTAGTAGTGCATGCACTATTTAGGCACACGGTTAGGAAAATTGTGCACCATATACTGCCTCTAAACACCCTTCGCATGGTTGTCTCACACAGTGAGACATACCATGTACCAAATGTGTTTTTCCATTTTTTATAATTTGTACAGTCACTCATGGGTGGCTGCACAGTTTTGTAAAACTGTGCACCTAACCGTGTGCCTACTTAGTATCCTCTATCTCATTTTTCATGGTTTCTATAGGAGTTTCCTGGTTTCTACTAACCATGCTCAAACTGTGCACCTTCATAAAATCCAAAAAAACATTTCAAAAGTACTCTAAACCGTCACAAAAATAACCCAAACACTTTATATACATAAAATACATAAATGAAGGGTTTCTTACATGAAACTATGTGTGTTACAACTACGTAGCTAAATTTTCAATTTCCTTCACGTAGCCAATTTGGTGCATAGGTAATTCCCACGTAAGGAAAATTGTTGGTTGCTCTACATAGTCAAAATACGTGGAATCCATGAAGCCAATTATTTTCCTAGAATCCACATATCCAATTTGAATCTAATTTCTGTATGCATTTATCAAAGAACACCTGATCTAAAAAAATCCAGATATACTGATTCAACACAAATAGTGGCTAATAGTTGGTAGTCTCAAATTGACCGCCAACACCATTGAATCCGAAAAACCTGAGTGAAAAAGTTGAATAATAGAATTTTATTGAATCCATTAACACTCTTTGTAAGGATATGATGTCAGAATAGATCCACATTCAAATATGGGGAATTAGAACTGAGGTCAAACCATTTTTTTGATGTAGATAAACTAGGGAAAACATTGAATCTGATTTGAAATAATTTAAAGAAATTGAAGAAGTTTGATTTGGTGCCCTAGAAATAAATTATTTTGTAGTTTATGATAACTTATATTCATTTTTTTAATATTAATAAATTCATCATCACATCATGATTGTTCTTCTAAGTGACATTGCTTGTGATAATGTCCTAAGAGTAGCTGTCACACTAAAATGTAATAGCAGATTCTTACTATGATGAGAACCTGAAAGCGATATGACACTATTCTTGAATAAATATTCTATATATGGATTATATCATTTGAGAAATATAAATTATATAGGCTATTAGGGGTAGAGACTCATAGGACTTTGAGGAACCTACTCATGGTGTACGACCTTAGTAATGTTCAGGAAGATATTATGAGAACAAGACCCTCCTGTAGGAAATCCACATTTATATGTGTTATTGGATGTTACTATCTACAGATGTGTGTATTGGTCATTATACTTTAAGATTATTATTAATGATTATTATGATTCTTGAACTTATATGTATTGATGAAAACCGCATTGATAGATGTTCATGATGAGGTAGGATATGTTGGGTGCATCACAAGTAATACTGCATTAATGAATAATGTGAGAAAGTATTTATCCCTTCTATTGTTTAAAAGGAAGTTAATATCATAGGCCCTTTGATGGAAATGATATATCCTAAATAAATCTATGTTCATGGTGATCAATAGGCAAGTTCAATTTCTAATAAGTAAAATAAAGAGAAATCGAGCACATGGGTTGATGACACCGGCATGAAACTCACTTGATTAAAGATATCAAGACAAAGGGATTATATTACATAGTAAGAATTCGTATGAGGTGACATGTCATTATGACATTAAATTCTTTCTCTATGGGTGCCTTAGAGTATTTCTAGATGATAACCATGGACTTTAGGCAACTCTTCCTAATTCCATTGAGAAAAAGTCCTGAGGGTTAGACACTAAGTGTATCCAGTATATGAGTTAAATAATACACATTGTTTATTATTTAATAAGTTGAATAAAGGTTATTCCCGATTATGGTTTAATAATTTATCATGTATTATTGTTCGCATTTATTCTGACACTAGTTATTCGAGAGGATATATTATGGGAGGAATATTTAATAAATATTTATTTTCTATTTAGTGAAAATAATATTTTAATATTTATTTGCGAATAATGTTGTGATATTTATTTAATAAATAAATATACATTATTCAAGGTTCAATAAATATGGTCAATTATTGGCGGAATGAGTTGAAGGATCCAATGATAAATAATAATATTGAATATTATTTTATTATAATTCGCAAGTTAGGCGTGTGTCAAGAAATAATAATAACACTATTATTATTTGACATGGGGTTTCATTAGGATTAATAAAATAAATAAGTGAACTTGAGTAAGTATGTTATTTTAATCCAAGTGATATAAATAACCAATTATGATTATTTTCTCATAAACTTAGCCAAGAAAATCGTTGTGCACAACAAAATGGAGAAAAGATCTCAAGCCTAGAGAGTTCATCCCTCTCTAAGAACTCTCTCAAGAACGAGAGAGATCCTCCTCCACCGGATAAAGGAGAAAAATTTAGAATTAGTTCTCAAGGTGATCAAAAGTGAACATCACAAGTTCAAGTATATTCCAAACTAGCTCCTAAAGACTCCTTCAGTGATGTTTGGAGATTTATGGAGCATGTGTGGATCACCTCTAGTGGAATCATATGCTTGGATTCTACAACACAATGATGACGCACTGTAGATATATGGCCGGATTCACCAATGAAGAAGGAATAAACTTGGAGGTAATTATTATTTAATTAAATTAATTATAAACAACATGTGTTGATCTCCTGTCTCATGGTTTTAGGTTCATAACCCTTGTTTGTTCTTTGATTCAAATCCATTGATCACAATGTTCATATTCTCTTGACATCAGATTAATCATTAATAATATAAAAAAGAAAAGTTAAGAACCATCCCTCCTATACATCCGCTACGCCTGGAACCTACAAGTGGTATCATAGCCATGTTTATCATTATTTATAATTATTTATATTTGTTGGTGATTTAAACATTCATAATTTAATTTTTCAATTCGAGTTTAATTGTTCTTTAAATATAAATTATCATATCTATTTATTCTAAAATCATTTCTAATAGATCTAACAGGAATGATTAATTTCATGATTAAAATAAAATTGAGTACCTCATCTGGATGTGTCAAGGATCATGGCTGTATAACACCAGACTTCACGCCGTATAATCCGAATTATGCACCATGTAGTCAAGTTAAATGTAACAAGATTGATTTAGAGATCAATTCTAGATTTTTATTGATTAGGTCATTAATTACACCATTAATTATCCGCATGTTGACTAGGATTAATTGGAACATAGTTTTCCAGACTACACACCATGTGACCCATTGGATATGGTGTGTAGTCCCTTTAGGTCAGGGCCTGCCTGTGCATTCCATACACGACCTACCTGATCGGTGACCACGTAACATGGGGTCAACATGACGTGTGTCCCACTAGACATGCCATGTACTCCAAGATTTTTTAAGTACGCCTCACATGTCGAGTCCCTAGGTGTGTACATAGACAGTGAAGGGTTTACACACCATATAGATCAGATCTACACACCCTGTACTTTTACGAAATTACATAGATTTAATTTTTTTATTTTACTATGTAAACCTTGATACATGTACTTGAGTGGGTTCGTAATGATAGGACATTCCATATGATAGGTTTTAATATACGTAAATATTTAATTTTTTAATTAGTATATATGTAATTTTTAGAATGGAATATCATGTATGATTCGTATTAAAAGTTGTTACTATACGTGCATTGAAGAATAAAGCATGGCCTAAAAATCATGTAATTCATGTAATAATATGTGAATAAATGTCATGAAAGTACATGATAAGTCATGTGTTCTATATTTCATAAGAGTAAAATAGTATATGAGTATAATACATTATGGGCAGAACCAGCCAGGTATTCACCGTATTATCTCCAAGGTATAAGTTATGTACACAATTAATTTTAAATGAATTTATTTAATTTGTTTAAAATATTAAAGTATGAGAATCTCATGTAAATTCAGATAAAGATTAAGTTAAAGTATTGATTAATTAAAGATAATAATTAATTGATTCAAGCCAGATTTATCTTAAATAATAATGATTAAGAATTGAAATCCAGTATTATTAAATGAATAATTTGTTCTATGCTAGTGGATGGTCATGAGATATACAAGACGTTTGAATGTGATTGGTTTCATTTTAATTTATTATTAAATTATTTTTTTGGCCTGTTGGCCTTCTCTCCTCACTAATATGTAGGGATTGTGCACCCATGGTTTCTTTTATGTAAACCCCAATTTACCCCTCACCTGAGTGTTAATAAAATAATTTGTAATGGATGGATCTCCCATGATAGTGGATATGGATCTAGTTTTAAGCTGAGGTGAAACCAATCCAAGTAAGATACAAAGGTGGATAGGTGGAAAGATGTAAACATGATCCTTAGATTAGTTCAAGGTGTTTTCCTCCCTAGGTCAATGGTTAGTTTATCAACTACTAGATAAAATAACCATTAAAACAAGTTATTGATCATACCCTTTATTTTATTTCTATAAGTTTCATGGTTATTCATTATGGATGCTTTATCTCGATCACATAATTAATTAATTAACAAGAATGAAATATGGAACTAAAATAAACTGGCTTATGCATAAATATTATCTAAAGACATGTTTAATCACTTAATTAATCCCACTTAATATTAAAAAGCATGTGATAAAGATAATAATTGGAATTTCAGGTATTAATGATAAAATACCTCAATAAAATATTATGTCGGTATAGCCTTCCATTACTTCAATTAGAATAAAACTATAGTTAAATGTTCTTGACTAGCCAAAGTTGGGGTGGTTTCAATTATCGGGGAATTCTAACATGTGGTTTTGGGTTGAATTGACTTTGTTCACATCAAGGGTTGACTGCAAAAGTAGTACATGATGTAACTAAGAGGAAATGGTTGAGGAAATCCAAATTTAGTATTTATATATTAGGGAGTCCACTCAGACGATCAAGTAACTACAAGTTAATGTAGTTCTTATTTGGAATGTCTACCTAAAATCTTTCAAGTTTCTTGACCAACCAAAATTGGGGTAATGAGATGGGTAATATAGATCATTTACACTTTAATGTCCAAGAAACATGATATTATGAAGCCAATGGTGAGGGATATTGGGTTTCAATAAAATAGTGAGAGACAAATAAATATTTTTTTAAATTTATCAGATAAAGTACTAAATCTCTACCTATCTTATTTGTAGAAACAACATTGAAAATGACATCAAAAATATAGCTGTGATCCATAATCAAGAAGGAAAACCTTATCATAATCAAGAATTTACAGTAATGGTAGAGGGGTTTAAACATCATCCATTCATTATAAAAGGAAATTATATGTGATGGAAGAACCTTTACCAGTTTCAGCTGGAAATGAGGAAATTGATGAAGAACCATATCTCTATGAGAAATATTTGAATGATGCTATAGATGTTCATTGCCTCATGTTATCATCCATGTACAATGATATCTTGAAGCAATATGAGGGTATGGATGCCTATAACATGATGTCTCAACTTAGGGATATCTATCAAGATAAGCCGAGACAAGAGAGGTACGAGATCTCCAATGCTTTGTTTACCACTATGCTTGGAGTGTCTGTGCCAGATGGGCCTCATGTAGTCTAGATTATTGAATACATTTAACACCTACACATCTTAGGAATTAAATTTCCTGATGAGTTGCATATATATTTCATACTTTCATCACTTCCCAAGACTTTATTTAGTTTTATTACGAATTATAATATGAGAAATAATGAGAAGAGTCTATCAGAACTTATAACCCTGATCCGCCAAGTAAATAAGGAAATGAGGCATGAAAAACCCACAGTCCTTATGGTTAATAAAAAGAAGAAGGCCAATGAAAATGGGACCAAGAATTATAAACAGTCTAAAGTTCCCAAGCACTATCCTACTAAGAAGTAGAAGATCTAGAGGTAGGGTAAGGAAAAGGAGGCAGTGTGTTTTGTATGTTGCAATCCAGGCCACTAGAAGAGGAACTATACCCAAACTCATTGTGAAGTTATAGGTGCATTCATTATTGATTGAAATCTTTCCATTTCTACACATTGGGTATTAGATACAACTTGTGGTGATCACATCTATATCCAAATACACGAACCAAGTATATTTTAGAAAATTTACAGAGAATAGGTGGATCTGTGAGTTGCCAATAGTGTAAGGCTGGCTACTCTTTCCATTAATGACTACCACCTTTTATTTCTTATGGGAATGATTTTAATTTTATGTGATTGTTATTATGTAAATATTGTTACCAAAAACAAAATTTCTTTATTATTTTTAGATACATATGGGTTTATTTTCATGTTCAAATAAAAAAGTTGTTTATTTTATAAGGAAAACGTATGTTATAGTATGGAACATTTAAATAATGGTCTATATGTATTAAATTATTAAAAAAAGTGTTGGAAGTTGATAAAGAATCAAGTTTACATGACTCATATGATACCCAACTTTAGCATCACCATATTGGTCATGTAAACGAGAAGAATTTGAAAAAACTATGTCAAGATGTCTATTTAGAATCTTCTGAGCTAAAACCAATTGATAGATGTCATGTTTGTTTACAAGGAAAACTGACCAAACCACCATTTGGTGGACAGGGTGAAAGGGCCACATTTCTTCAAGGATTGGTACACACCGATTTGTGTAGACCATTTCCAGTAGAAGATAGAGGTTGATATTCTTACTTCATAACCTTTACTAATGATTTGAGTAGATATGGATACATTTACTTAATGAGTTATAAGTCCGAGTCCTTTGAGAAATTCAAGGAATTAAATAATGAAGTAGATAATCATCTTGGTAAGAAGATAAATAAGATTAGATCAGATCGAGGTGGAAAATATCTTAACCAAGATTTCATCGACTCTCTATGGGTGTTTGGATTATATCTCAACTCACTCCACCTTATACACCATAGTGGAATGGTGTTAGTGAAATAAGGAACCGTACCTTGTTGGAAATGGTAAGGTCGATGATGATTCATGTAGATCTTCCATTATCCTTTTGTGGATATGCATCACAAACTGATGCATACACATTAAATAGAGTACCAACTAAAGTGGAACATGGAATTACCTTAGAGATATAGAGTGGAAAGAAACCCATTTTATCGCAAACATGTGTATGGGCTTGCGAGACATTTGTTAAAGTTTTCTCAGGAAATAAACTAGCACCTCAGGGTATGAGGTGTATCTTTATTGGGTATATTAAGGAAATAAAGGGACACTATCTATATAACCCCTCAGATAAGAAATTGATTATCGCTAGACATTCCATATTTCTTGAGAAGGAAAACATCCTAAATAATGATAGTGGGAGAAAGATTAACTTCAATGAATTTGATTATCAAGATACATATTAGTTGGTACAGGAACAAGTTCCATAGGTCCCAGTGGAAGAAGTAGTTCCTGAAACATAAGGAATGTGTAGGAGTGTAAGAGAGGTAAGGGAACCATAGAGACAAGGTTTTCTAGTAACCAAGGATGGTGACTCATTATTATTGGAAAATGATGAACCTCTATCCTATAAATAGTAAGTAGATATATCAGATGCTACAAGATGGCTTGAATCTATGAATTTTGAGATGGATTCCATGTATCATAACCAAGTTTGGGTTCTAGTCGATGCACGGGTCAATGTAAATCATGTTGGATGTAAATGGGTATTTAGGAGAAAACTGGACCTTGGAGGTAAAGTAAGTACCTATAAAGAAAGACTAGTGGCCAAAGGTTTTAAACAACATCAAGGAATTGACTATGATGAAATATTTTCACTAGTTTCCATTTTTAAATCCATAATAATCATAATTTCTATAACAACTTACTATGAATATGAGATTTGGAAGATGGACATCAAAACTACATTCCTTAATGAGAACCTTTAGGAAGATTTCTATATGACACAACCAGAAGGTTTTGTGACACCAGGTGATGTCAATAGACTTTTCATGTTACATAGATCCATATATGAATTCAATCAATCATCTAGGTCATGGAACATTGGATTTGATGAATCCATAAGATAATTTGGTTTCATTAAGAATAAATGTGATCCATTTGTTTACAAAAGGTTTAATGGGAATGTAGACATTATCCTAGTAGTGAATGTTGATGATATATTACTTATTGGAAATGACATACCAGTCTTAGATCCAGTTAAGGAATGGTTATGAAAGTGCTTCTCCAGAAGGACTTAAGTGAATTAGCCTACATTCTATGGATAAATATCATTAGTGATAGATCCAAGAGGCTACTTGGACTAAGACAGAGTACACATATTGACCAGAAACTAAAGATATTTAGTAAATAAAAATACAATAAAGAATTGGTTCCAATATCACATGGTTTACATATTTCTAATAAAATGTGTCCCTAGACACAAAGGGAGAAAGATATAATTCATAAGATCCCATAAGCTTCAGCGATAGGGTCAATCATGTACTTCATGTTATGAACTAGACTTTATGTTTCCTATATATTGAGTATGGTAGAAAAATATCAAGCCGATCGAGGATAAAAACATTGGACTACTGTTAAGGCTACCATTATGTATTTGAGAATAACTAAGGATATGTTATTAGTGTATGGATGAGATGAGGAGCTTGTCATAAGAGTGTATACTGATGTCGATTTTTAGATAGATTAGAATGATATGAAGTCACAATTAGGATATAGTTTTCTATATCAACATAGGAGTTGCGGGCAAGAAGAGTTCAAAGAAGCTAGTTTTAGATAATTTTATAGTTGAGTTTGAGTACATAGTATCTTCTAATGCATCCATATAATCTATATAGATTTGAAACATTTTCTAGGATCTTGATGTGGTACATAGAATTAAAGACCCTATCACATTATCTTGTGGTAATACTGTAGTAGTGACTCTTGAAAAAGAGACAATGTAAAATCAACATATAAAGCACATAATTTAGAAGTATCACCTCTTAAGGGATTTTTATCATAGGAGAGAAGTTGCAGGGAGAAGAGTAACCATGGAAGATAATGTGGTGGACCCTTTAACTAAAGTCCTATCTCAGCTAAAGATTGAATATCATGTGAGAGATAACAGACTGAAGGTTGTTTGTAGTTATTGCTAGTGCAAGTGGGAGTCTGTTGGAGTTGGTTCCCTAAAACCAACTTTTTTTTTACTTTATGATAACTTATATTCATGGTTTTGAATATTGATAAATTCTGTATCACATCATGATTGTTATTCTACATGATATTTTATGTAATAATGTCCTAAGAGTAGATGTCACACTAAAAGGTCATAGAGGTTCCCTACTATGATGATAACCTAGAAGTGCTATGACACTATCATTGAATATATGTTCTATAGTCAGATGATATCACTTGAGGGACACAAATGATACAAGCTATCAGGGGTAGATACTCATAGGAATTTGAGGCACCTTCTCATGGTATATTCCCTTGGTAATGTCTAGGAGGATATTATGAGAACAAGACCCACCAGTAGAAAATACACATTTGTATGTGTCATTGGATGTTCCTATCTTTATATGTGTGTTTTGGTCCTTAGAATTTAAGATTATTATTAATGAGTATTATGAGTTGTGTACTTAGATGTATTGACAAAAACCATGTTGATAGATATTTGCAGTGAGGTAGGATATATTGGGTGCATCATGGGTAATATTGCATTAATGAATAATGCGAGAAAGGATTTATCCCTTCTTTTCTTTAAACACAAGTTAATATCAAAGGCCCTTTGATGTAAATGATATAGCCTAAATAAATCCATGGCCATGGTGATGAATAGGAAAGTTCAATTTATGGAAAGTCAAAGAAAGAGAAATTGAGCACATGGGTTGATGAAACTAGCATGAAACCCTCTTGATTAGTGACATCACAACAAAATGATTATATTACATGGTAAGAGTTAGTATGAGGTGACATATTGTTGAGGCATCAACTTATTTCTATATAGGTGACTTGGCATGTTTCAAGATGCTAACATTGGACTTTAGGCTGCTCTGCCTAATGCCACCGAGAAAGAGGCATAAAGGGTCACGCACTAATTGTATCTAGTATCTTAGTTAAATAATGTATATTGGTTATTAATTAACAAGTTAAATAAAGATTATTATTAGTTGTGGTTTAATAATTTTTCATGGATGCCTGATTGTATTTCATCCGACACTAGTTATTTTAGAGAATATATTGTGGGAAGAATATTTAATAAATATTTATTTTCTATTTAGTGAATACAATATTTATATATTTATCAGTGAATAATCCACTGATATTTATTTAATAAATAAATAGGCATTATTCAAGGTCTAATAAATATGTTGGAGGATTGGAAGACCAAGTTCAAGGGTCCAGTGAGAAATAATAATGTTGAATTTTATTTTATTAAATAATATTTAATTATAATTTCTAAGTTAGGTGCTTGTTAAGAAATAATAATAATACTTTTATTATTTAACATGGGGTTTCATTAGGATTAATAAAATAAATAGGATCACTTGTGAAATTATGTTATTTTAACCCTAGAGATATAAATACAGAATTATGATTATTTTCTCAAAACAATAGCCAAGAAAATAATTGTGCACAATGGATTGGAGAAAAGCACTTAATCCTAGAGAGTTTATCCCTCCCCAAGAACACTCTCAATAATGAGAGAGATCCTCCTCCACCAGATCAAGTAGAATAATTTGGAATCAGTTCTCAAGGAGATCGAAGGCAGACATCACAAGTGAAAGTATCAATCATGTTAGCACTCAGAGACTCCTTCGACGATGTCTGGAGATTCATGGAGCATGTGTGGATCACCGCTAGAGGAATCCAATGCTTGGATTCTACAAAACAAGGACGTCAAACTATAGATCTATGGATGGATGCATCAATGAAGAAAGAATAACCATAGAGGTAATTATTATTTAATTAAATTACTTGTAAACAACATTTGTTAATCTAATCTCTCTTGGTTTTAGTTTTATAACCCTTTCTTATTATTTGATTCAAATCCATTGATCACGAAATTCAACATCACTTGATCTCGGATTAATCTTTAATAATGGAAAAAATTAAAGATGGACATCATCCCTCCTGCACTTCCACTGCACCTAGAATTGATAGAAGAAACATAATCTATTCCTAAAAATTAAATTTGTCAGAAGACACAATTTTTTTCATGGACCAGTAAGAAGAAGTTCGTGGGTTTTCAAGGAATCCACTGTCAATGTAGATGCCACTGTCCATGTTCTAGTATGATGAAGATGGTCATTTACACTTCATTACTGCCATACGTTGAGAACCATTTAGAGAAGACAATTTTGAGACTTGGTCAAGATTTTTTATAGATGAAGAATCCGAACTGAATGAAACCATGCCCAAGTAGCCATCTCATCATAGATCGATGCTGAAGACGACATGAAATTGAAGAACCAAGATTCGACCAAGCCCATTAAAGACAAATATGATGACCAATGATGATCTATGTGCATCCACCAAGGATCTTCGAAGACTCCAAGGTTTTTTTCGATGAATCCCACTACCAATGAAGTTGATTCTATCCATTAGTGTCTTGAAGATGCTGAGGTGCTGATCTATTAAATCTAGGTTTTTAAAATCAATCATACCACTAGTTACTACAGAGAAGGAGGAAGATAATATGTCTTGCACCATTTTTTCCCAATGTGAATTTATTTTGAGATGCGCATCCCCAATTAATGTAGATCCAAGTATGAGGGTATACTTTGGTAGTTTTGTGCTCGAATATTTTTCTTTTGTACAGAGGAATTTATGAATAGTGACCTCATTATTAATTGAAATATGGAGTCAAAGAGTTAAATTAATTTAAATCAATCTATAATAGTTTAATGGATTTCACAGTGTAAATATCTAACTAGGTGAGAGAATGATTTTCTAATGTCACTACATAAGTGAATAAAGTCAAAAAAATTACACTCTTTCTAGGTAGTCACTAATTGAGGATGATATTTTGTCACCTTTGGTGACATGAGAGATCCATAGAAATAAAAAAGGAGTACAAAACAGAGACAATCTTAATTTTTTGGAGAAGAGTTGTGGCATATGAGATCAGACAGTGATGAAGAACCACTAGGAGCTTGATACAAAGAGAAAATATGCTCTAAAATAGAATATTCCTTTATATTTTTTTTATGATTCTTCTATTTTGAAATTATATTTATTTATTTTAATAAATTGTAGTTTCTAATATAATAATGATTGGATAATTTTTTTAGGGAAATCAGTTTGAAAAAAAATCCATTACATACACACATAATAATAAAACACAGTCTGGGGACTCGACCCCATGATCGGCGCCCCACACCTCAACCCCCCTAAAACCCCAGCCGCTTGCGGAGATATAGGGCAATCAGATTGTAATTCATTGAATTTTTTCTTCTATTATTTTTATGTTAGTGAATTTTTCTGTTTAGTGATCTCAATTTCATTCTTTTTGAGTATCATTTTTACACTACTCTACATATAGATAAGTGATGGTAGTTGATACTTTTCCTTTGTTCATTAATCGAAATACCAAAAATTGGGAAAGGTTGATGGTAATCTTGAACATTAAAGAAATTATTTTATCCTAAGTTTTGGTTGAAAAATATTTACTAGGTATATTTCATTTTACATTTCTAAAAACTTAATGATAGTTAGGTTCTCAACACACATTTTCTATAGAACTGACATAGGAATTGTAACTTTTAGTAAGAATATAAAATTAATTTTGATAGTGCAATGTAGTCTGATAGCCCCAATTCAACTTTTTATTTCCTCTCTATCTTATTTTTCACATTACCCATCATCATCACATCCACTATTTGTTTTCTTTTTTATTTTATTTTATTTTTTTGTTCACACATATTATATTATCCTTCCATATGTAAATCAACACTCTTACATACCACTTAACTAGTTGTTTTTGAGTTTTAAATAATTAAATTTGCACAAAGTTAAACAATTTTTGTGCCAAATTTTGACATAATTTCCTAGGAGGGTGTGTGTTACCAAGCACATAAAAAAAATAAAAAAATAAAAAATCATTAAATCATTTAAAAAAATTACTACAAAAAATTCAACAAAAAAAACTATAATTTTTCACTATAATGTGATAATATTAACCCATTCAACCAATTCCCCCCCCTAGATCAGGGTATAAATATGAAATTGAACCTTTAATTAATGAAATTAACATTTTTTTTCATCCCTTAAGAAGAATACCAAATCTTAAATGGAAAATATAAATTTTAAAATATAAATAGCTACTGAAAATCTTAATCAAAATGTTGTTTTTACTGAACCTAGGAATGTCAATGATGAGAGGTATAAGATTATGGATTTATATCTTAAAATTTTATCAAGTATGTTGACCTCACCTATTTTGATAATCCCAATCATGCTTTCATATACTTTGATAATCCCAATTAATGCTTATCTATATATTAATTCTTTCATTCTGTGATCAAGATGATAATAATATTAAAATAATTCCTAAGATATATTAATACATGTCTATATATGTTTATATGAGTTCTGAAGTTCTTCTAACCCATTCTGATATGTTTTTCATAAAACAGACAAGTGTTGAGTCACTGATCTGCGTATTGCTACTGATAAAGAGCTACCGGTACTCAGTCTACCGATAGACTCAGTCTACCGATAGACAGAGTCACCAATACACAAAGGTCACCGATATGTATAGAGCTACCTATATTCATGTCTACAAGTAGTTACCGATAGAGTAAGCCTGCGGATACGAGTACAAACAGTCATCGAAAACCAGGGATATCGATAGACAGAAGTCTACCGATAGAACCAGTTCACAGATAGCTACCGATAGAAGTCTGCTGATAGTACAAGTCTACCGATACGAGTGCGAACAACTACTAATACAAGGAGATACCTATGGAGCAAAAACTACTGATGGATCAAGATCTACTGATAGAACAAGTCTACCGATCCACTGATAGAGCAAGTCTACCGATAGAAGGAGTTACTGATACATAGAGCTACCGATACCAACAAGCTACCGATGAAAGTTCAAAAGAGCTACTGATGGAAGGACCTGCTACACATAGTCCACTGAACACATTTACCAACACGAGCTACTAATGATTGACCAACCAGTAAAACCCTATTCTCTTCATACTATTTATTTATTAAGCTAATAGTTACATTTGATGTTTTTAATGTGGTTAATGTTATTTAATGATCTCTATTTCCATGTGAGGGAACCGTACCTAGTACCCATGCAATAAGTAATTATTCTTTTCTGCCGAAGTTGAAAGCTATAAAGGGATAGAAAAAGATCGTGCAGTAAACACTTTTGATGAAAAACAGAGAATCAAGGCAGTAAGAAGATGCACAAAGGGTGAAAGAGACAAGAGCTGAACAACATTTAAATGTGGAGAAATTTTCACTAGTCTACATCCATACTTCAAGAATCCTGGACACACATGAAGAAAATTATTCTAGAGGAGAACACAAGCTGCATCTTGAGTGAATAACTACAACAAACACTTCATACACTCAAGATGAAAATCTGAAGCCGAACCTGGAACCAAGGAAGAAAACGATACTCTGTTTTCTGAACAAGAAACCAGAGAAGGACCCAGAATCTTTTATAATAAACCAAACGAGTCCATAGTTGCACTGCTAATCACTAAAGCATTTCTAAACTCAGTCATACTTATCTTAGTGATTATTTTATTTACATTTAGAGCAGTGTGTGTACCCTGTTTATTTTATACACATACTGACTCCTGTGCTAAGCTGGAGGATTCTTAAATCCCCACTCAAACTTCATGACCCTTTGTTTCCCACTGTGGATAGTGGTAGAGGTCGAGTAAGAGCTGAACAACCTGTAAGCTGTTGTTTGTTTTTCCCACGAAGAACTGTGGTAGAGTTCTTTTGACCTCGAGATTATTGTACTATTGTTTACCCCCGATCCAGGGTGTGGATCAATTTATATAAATTGTTGAGAGGACCTAGTCTCGGCTTGAGACTGAACCTCTTGGTTAACTCTCCTGTTCATTTTAATTTAAGTCTATAAGTATACTATTTATTTATTCCGCTGCTATTACTTTGAAATACAAAATTATTTTAATGCTACTTTGATAGTTAAATTAGAAAGTGTTTATATTTATTGTAAATCAATAAATTAGTTTCAAAAGTTAATTTAATCTTGAGATTAAATTAACTGAGACCTAATCACTCTTTGAGAAACTAATGGAACATTTATAATCTATATAAATTCACTACAGTTTAACATTGTTTTTAACTTGGGGGATTTTAAGAGAAATATTTTTAACAGAAATTTTAATTGTAACTCAATTCACCCCCCTCTTGAGTATCCACTCCGACCAAAATTTGGTATTAGAGGTTTGTTTTTTTTAAAGGATTTTTGAAATACTTTGTTTTTCAACTGTGATTTTTGTTTCATCTTTAAAGATCTTAAATTTCTATTAGTTCTAAATTTAATCTCTTTAAATTTATTTTCTAAAATCTAGTTATGGATAATAGACTAGAGGGTGTTTCTACTAACCGACCACCTTTCTTCAATGGTACCAACTATTCCCAGTGGAAAATGAAAATGAAAATACATTTAGAAAGTATAGGTTTTGATATTTGGACTTCTATAGAGTCACAATATAAAATTCCAGAAACTGAAAGAACTACTTGGGATAAACCTAAAAATACTGCTTACAATAACAATTATAAAGCTATGAATGCTCTGTATTGTGCTTTAGGAGATGAAGAGTTTAATAGAATTTCTACTTGCAAAATTTCTTATGAAATATGGGATACTTTGGGTGTTTCTCATGAAGGAACAACCAATATTAAAGAAATGAGATTGATTACTTATACCATTAAATATGGAAATTTTAAAATGAAGATTGATGAACCTATTTCGGATATGTAACTTAGGTTTAATGAGACAATCAATACAATGAGATCACTTGGAAAGGCTGTTCCACCAAAGGAACAAATTATGAGGATACTGAGATGTTTGCTAGACCGATGGAGAGGCACTTTTTTTTCAATAAGAGAGTCATGTGACATTGGAACACTGCCTGTAAAAGAGATTATTGGTAAATTAATGATGTATGAGGAAGAAATAAAGGTAAACAAGGAGGAAGATGATAAACCCAAGGGAAAATCCGTAGCTTTTAAGTCTACTGCTTCTAAGAGTAAAGACAAAGAGAAAATTCAAATACCTACTGAGAGTTAAGCCAGTGAAGATTATGATTCAGATAGTGATGCTAAAATGGCTCACATAGCCAGAAGGTTTAATAAATTTTATAGGAAGAAGAAATTCTTCAGAAAATCTAACTACAAAGGAAAGTATGACACCAAGGGACACTGGAAAAAGGATTGGAAGAAAGCTGACAAGGATGATGAAATAGTATGCTATGAGTGCAAAAGGAAAGGACACATCAAGGATGATTGTCCAAAATTAATATTCAAAAAGAAATATGATTATAAGGATAAGAAGTACAAGAAAGATATGAAAGCTACTTGGAGTGCTTCAGAGGACAGCAAAAGTGAACCTAAAAGTTCTGATTCTGAGAAGAATCGTGCCAACATGTGCTTCATGACCAATACCTCTGAGGTACCTGTTTCCCCTGCTCTAAATGATTATTATTTTGGAAATAATAGTGATTCATAAAATGATGAAAATATAACTAAGGATGACTTGTTTGAATACTGTAATATGCTAGAAGATACGTGTAATGAACTTAAGGACAAATATAAGTCATTAAAGAAACAACATGCTCTCACTGTCAGTGTTAAATCTGCCTTTGATATAGAAAAAGAAAAGAATGATCAACTATTAAAGGAAAATACTGAACTGAAAAATGTCTAATGAGAAACTTAGAAAGGACTTAGAAAAATTCACAAATGGAAAAGATACTCTAACTTAAATGTTAGGTAAGAAAGTTTCACCTAAATACACTACTGGTTTGGGATACCAACCTGGACATAGATAGCTCACTAAAACTCGATTTATCTCTAAGTATGGACAAAATTCTACTTATTCCAGTTCTGGAAATTCCTCTTCTTCAAATAGTTATTCATATGGTTATAGATAAAATAAAGTTTATCTTTAAAAATCTATTTATTCTATAAATTATATGAGACCCATAAGACAAATATGGGTACCTAAATCCCTGATTGCTAACCTTTCTGGACCCAAGAAGATCTGGGTACCAAAATCATTTTCTGTGTAAATATGTTTTGTAGGAAACATGCTTAAAGAGCTTTCATAAGAAGGTATGGTACTTGGAAAGTGGATTTTCAAGACATATATCTGGAGATTATTCATGCTTCAAAAGTTTAATAAAGGTTGATGGAGTTCATGTCACTTTTAGTGATAATTCTAAAGGAAAAATCATCAGCCTAGGCCAGATTGGTAACTCTAATTCAGTTTTAATTTCTAAAGTTTTATTTGTTGATGGACTTAAGTATAAACTGTTAAGTATTTCTCAATTATGTGATGATGGATTTAATGTGAAATTTGAAAATGATTCTTGTAATTTTTTTAATTCTAAAAATGTTTTAGTCTTTTCTGCTTTAAGAAATGAAAATGTTTATGCAGTTGATTTAAATTCCTTAGCTAAGCAAAATGTTACTTGCTTAAATGCTTTTCATAAAGAATATTGGCTTTAGCACAGAAGACTAGAAAATTGAAACATCTATACTCTTAGAAAGTTGACTAGGAAGAACTTAGTTAGAGACCTACCTAAACTTGAATTTCCAAATGATAGAGTTTGTAATCCCTGTCAAAAGGGAAAGCAACATAAAGTTTCTTTTAAATCAAAGAAAGAGGTTTCAACTTCTCAACCTCTTGAGTTGGTTCACATGGATCTGTTTGGACTATCAAGAGTTTCTAGTTTAAATGGAAATCACTATGTCTATGTCCTAGTAGATGACTTTTCTAGATATACTTGGGTATACTTCTTAACTCACAAAAGTGAAGCTTGTTCTTACTTTGTTGAATACTCCAAATCTGTAGAAAATATTAGTGGACTTAAGATTAAAACCCTGAGAAGTGATCATGGCCGTGAGTTTGAAAATCAAGAGTTTGAATCTTATTTCTCACACAAGGGCTATAGTCACAACGTTTTTGCTCCTAGGACACCTCTACAGAATGGTGTAGTAGAAAGAAGGAATATAACCCTTCAAGAAAGAGCTAGAACCATGCTTAATAAATATGACCTGCCTATTTACTTTTGGGTTGAAGCTGTGAATATAGCTTGTTATATTATTAATAGAGTCTTAATTATACCTATTCTCAAGAAGACCCCATATGAGTTATGGAATAATAGAAAACCTAAAGTTAGTTACTTTAGAGTCTTTGGCTGTAAAGTTTTTATTCTTAATACAAAGGATAATCTGGACAAGTTTGCTTCTAAGAGTGATAAAAGAATTTTTCATGGTTATTCTTTAACTAGAAAAGCCTATGGAGTCTTTAATAAAAGAACCAAATGTGTGTAATAATCTGTTCACATCAAGTTTGATAATACTGATCCACATGAGCCTAAAACCTCTCTTGAAAATCTTGAAGAAGATTTGAGTATTCTAAACCTTAATGATAAATCTAAAGAACCTGCTATAAAAACATCCAGTTTTGGACATATTCCAGAATCCGCTTCTGTTGAACTCGAACCTATAGATGAACCTGAAATTTCTAGTCCTAACTTTACTAGATCAACTAGGATTCTAAAGAATCATCCTTTAGATTCTATTGTCGGTAATCTTGATAGAGGGACACATACTAGAGCTTCTCTAAGAAACTAGGTTGAACATCAAGACTTTATTTCACAGCTAGAACCTAAAAATGTCAATGATGATATCAATGATGAATTTTGGGTAATGGATATGCAAGAAGAGTTAAATCAATTTGAAAGAAACAAAGTCTAGGAATTAGTTGACAGACCTAAGGACACTTTAACAATAGGCACAAAATGGGTTTTTAGAAACAAAGTTGATGAGTCTGGAAACATAGTTAGAAACAAAGCAAGATTAGTTGCACAAGGATATAGTCAAGAAGAAGGTATAGAATCCGAGGAAACCTTTGCACCTGTAGCCATATTAGAAGCCATTAGGATCTTACATTTATTTACTGCTCATCTGAATTTCAAGTTATATCAAATGGATGTCAAAAGCGCTTTCTTAAATGGTTTTATAATTGAATATGTTTTTGTTGAACAGCCACCTAGATTTATTAATCCTCATTTTCCAAATCAAGTTTTTAAACTTTCTAAAGCTCTATATGGCTTAAAAGAAGCTCCAAGAGCTTGGTATGATAGACTTAGTAATTTTCTTATCTCAAAAATTTTTACTAAAGGGATTGCTGATCCAACTCTTTTTATTAAAAGAATTTATAAAGATTTTTTAATAGTTCAAATCTATGTTGATGATATTATTTTTGGATCTTCTAAACTTTCTTTATGTATTGATTTTTCAAAGAGTATGAAAAATGAGTTTGAAATGAGTTTAATGGGAGAACTTAAATATTTCCTTGGATTTCAAGTTTTTCAAAATTATGATGGTATTATTTTGAATCAAAGTAAATACACAAAGGATCTTCTAAAACCTTTTGGTTTGGATAGTATTAAGGAAATTGATACTCCTATGAGTACAGTCTGTAAATTGGATGCAGATGAAACTGAAAAACCAGTGTTTCAAACCAATTACAGAGGTATGATTGGAAGCTTAATTTACCTTACTACTAGTCAACCATACATTATGTTTAGTGTGTGTATGTGTGAAAGATTTCAAGATAACCTAAAAGAATCTCATTTACTTGTTGTTAAACGAATTTTTATGTATCTTTAACATACTGTAAACTTAGGTTTGTTTTACCCAAAAGGATAGTCCTTTGAGTTAATGAGTTATTCAGATGCTGACTTTACTGGTTGAAAGTTAGATAGGAAGAGCACTTTTGGAACATGTCATTTATTAGGAAAGTCCTTAGTATCTTGGTGTAGTAAGAAGCAGAATTATGTAGCATTGTCCACTGCCGAAGCAGAGTATATAGCTACTGGTAGTTTCTGTGCACCAATTATGTGGATGAAACACACTCTTTTGGACTATGGATATGACTTTAAGCATGTTTCAATCAACTGTGACAACACTAGTGTAATTAATATCTCATAGAACCCTGTATCTCACTCTAGGACCAAACACATTGATGTAAGGCACCATTTCTTGAGAGATCATTACCAAAAGGGTGATATTATTCTTGAGTTTATTGGTACTGAACATCAATTAGCTGGCATTTTCACTAAACCTTTGAGTTCAGATAGGTTAAGTTACATTAGACATGATTTAGGAATTTTTAACCTCAATCGGTAGTTATTCTCATCGATGTAAAATTCTCACCGATGTGAAATTCTCACCGATGTGAAATTCTCACCGATGTGAAATTCTCACCGATGTGAAATTCTCACCGATGTGAAATTCTCACCAATGTAAAATTCTCACCGACGTAACCTCACTGATATGAATTCTCACCGATGAGTGAACTGTTTTAAAACTTCTGTCTGCCGCTAGAATCTGAATCGTTTTTAATTTATTTCATTTTATTTATTTATTTTATGATTCCTAAATGATAAAACTAAAGTCCGAGCTACTTCTCAATCCACTGAGCCTCAAAACCTTGACCCTCAAACTTTAGCTCCTGAATCCTTAGTGAACCCTAAATCCTTTGAATCTGAGATGGAAAAAACCAAACTCCCTTCTGTTAGAGATGTTGCTGATGAGCCTAGAGAAAATAAGCAGAAGTCAGAGTAAGAAGCAAGTGGTAGTGTTAGAACTAGGTCAGGGAGACGACCAGTGAATCCTTATCTGCAAAATCGAGTTATTGTGATTGAAAAGGATCTGTGTGTAGATTGGATGATGCCCAGTAAATCCTTAGTGCATGAAGTAATTGAAGATCAAAAATGGGTAGAGTGTTTTTCGAACAACAATGGTCCTTACTTTCAAAAATTAGTGAAACAATTTTTTGAGTTTGTGACATTTGAAAAATCTGAGAATGAAAACCGAGTAACCTCTTTTGTGAATGAAAATGAGATGTCGTTTTCATCTATTGAGTGGGATGAGTGCTTAAAATTTCTACATGAAGGTGTATCTGGATATGTCTCGAGAGCTATGCCACCTACCAGTGATATTTTCGACTATGAGACTGCTTTGGAAGAGCTGACTTGTGAGGAAGTCAAAGACAAGTAGTTGCTACAGAAACAGATGGAGAGAACCGATTGCTATTCAAATTTGTTCAACATGTCTTGATACCGAAGAGAGGAGACTTTTCCAATTTGAGATATCAGGATATATATCTCTTTCACCTCTTAATACATTGTGTAAAGGTGAATTTGTGCAGATTGATGATGAACCAAATGGAAGATATGACAAGGCTGAAATAAAAGACAAATGCCCTATTCTTTGATAAATTGATCTCTCTGATGATTAAAGTAAAAGGGGTAGCTGAGTCTCAAGATGAGACAGTGGTAGTGAAGAATAACTTTTCTATTACATCCACAGTCTGCAAATACATGAAGATAAATTGGAACCCTTGGAGAGGAGAATGGGCCAATGATGACCAGAAAGTGTATGAAAAATTTAATCTTGTGAATCATCCTTCAAGACCTAAGGATGTGAGGGATCCAGGTCTAGGACCTAATGAAGAGGAGAAAGAATATAGTAATGATTCAGAAGAGTAAGAGTCCTCTACTGATGAAGGAGGAGACCCCAACTTACCTCCTAGCCCGACTCCTAAAAATCTTGATCAACATAAATCAGATAAGGAAAAAGCTGTTGAAGAGGTTGTTGAAGCGGTTTTTGAAGAGGCTGTTGAAGAGGCTACTGTAGAGAATGAAGAAGATGTTCATGAGAGTGAAGCATCTCTGTCAGCTGATTTGAGTCTTAGTCCAGTGATTTGACATTCTTTATTTCCTTATAAGGATGCAAATGAATTTGACATTCCCTTGCCTGTTTTGGAAGAACCTCCTTCTATTGTAGAGATGGAAATAATAGTAGAAGATTCTCCTCAGGATGAAATACCTGTTGAGAATACTGCTGATAATGATGTTGTTTTAATTGGGGATGCACCCGTTGAGGGGGAGCATCAAAACAATGTTGGAAGTGTTACAGTGGCTATTGGAATTGAAGATTGGCCAGAAGACCCAGGTTTTGTAGTCTGTGGTTTAGACTATCCAGATTCAGATAATGAGGCATCTCACAATAGACCTAAAATTGTTTATGATATCGAGTCTGATTTGTTGCTTGAAGATGTGGTCAGAATAAGTGACCTGGATACTTTGAAGAAAAAGCTTAAGGACAGCTTTGTGGAAGAGGTAAAAGAGATGGAAGTTTCTCTGGTATCTTCAATTCAATCAGTTATGACTGACTCAGTGGTCAGTTTAGAATTTGAAAGAGTACCCACTATAGTTTCACCTGCTGATATGATCAAAAGGTCTGATCCAGAATCCTTTAAGGATGAGCTGAAAGAATCTTTTAGTGCCTCAGTTACTGAGATGAAGCATAGTTTTGTTGAAGAGATGAGTATGTTGGAAAGATCTTTTGAACTTTCTCTTGCTTGTAATCTGTCAACCTTTATGAGAGAAATATTAGAAGAAGTTAAAAACTACCAGACTCAAGTTTCTAGACTTGAAGCAGATCTTGAAGCTCTAAAGGAATCCGTTGTTTCTTTAGACTCTTACATGAGATCAAAATCCCAAGCCGATAAGGACTTAGATTATGTGAAAAGTGTTTTCAGCCAGATGGTTTCAGTATTCGAAAGCTTTAAAACCTCTATGAAATATCATGTTAAAACCCAGGATGCTCAAGTTAAAAATCTTATCAGTGGGTTGACCAAGAACTTCAAGGAAACAGTAACCTTCTATGTTGGTTCTATTGCATCTAAACCCTCTGTAGATTTGAATCAAATTCGAGCTATGATGAAAGAGGAGCTTGGTTCTGCTTCAACCAGTGGCTCTGTGGACTCATCTGAGTAGAGAAGAGTTGTACCTTCTACCAGAGATTTAGCTTGAGAGATAATGAAAATAGTCCAAGACTATATGAGAGAAGCTTCTGCCTCTCAGAAAGAAGTGAAAGAAAAGGTGGACTCTTATTTCTCAAAGATTTACACAAAGACCCAAATGTCCAACCACTTCAAGCTTCTGATAGAAAATATGAAGTTGCCTCCTGTCAATCAAGCCTTAAGAGATAAAGTTAGAAATATAATATAATTAACTCCAGTGTTGGACAAGTTTATAGAGAACAAGGATGACTTCATATCTGCCATGGAGAGAGGAGGATGAATAATAATGGATTTTAAAAATCTGTTTCTGCCTTTCCTGCATATTGATGCTAGACCAATAATTGTCCCTCCTGCTTTGCCTGCCTCTGCCTCTATTGCTTATCCAGTTCAAATGACTCATGTCCAAACAATTCGAAGCCTCACACCGATGATCACTCAAAGAACTACTCAGTACAGGCTAGGCACAGTGTCAGTTGCTCAGCCTCCAATGGTCATTTTCGGAATTCCTAAGCCTTCACCTGCTTCCACTTCACCTAAATCCTCTTCTGAACCAAAAGGAAAATCTCACATTGAGGATGTGGATTGAACAAGTGGCTAGACTATTTGATAGGACTCCACTATATTTTGTGTTATGTCTCTGTAACTTTTTGCAAACATCTAATCCAATTGGATTTCCTTTCTTTCTCATTGTGCTACTTTTTCTATTTCTTATTGTTTTCCACTTTTTGATTATTACAAAGGGGGAGAAATGTTCTACAGGAATGTTCTACAGGGATATTAAGGGGGATAAATGGATAGTTTACCAAGCTACCAAGCTTTTACAAAGGGGGAGAAATTTTCTCTAAAATCTATCATGCTTTTCTCTTCTGATAACAGTTCTTTTACTTTCATCCTTTGATACCATTTAATTTAATTCTTTGATACCACTAAATTTTACCTCTGATATCATTGCATTTTCTTTTATCTCTGATAATATCACATTCAATTCTACCTCTGATAAATTATGTTCTATAACATTCTGTTTTCTCTGAGAAAATTGAATTTAATTATATATCCTCTGATACAATTTCTCACTATTTTAAAACTATAATATTATAAGTTGTGATTATCAAAAAGGGGGATATTGTTTACCTCACCTGTTTTGATAATCCCAATCATGCTTTCATATAATTTGATAATCCCAATTAATGGTTATCTATATATTAATTATTTCATTCTGTGATCAAGATGATAATAATATTAAAATAATTCCTGAGATATATTAATCTATTTCTATCTATGTTTATATGATTTCTGAAGTTCTTATAACCCATTCTGATATGTTTTGCATAAAATAGACAAGTGTTGAGTCACTGATCTGTGTATTGCTACTGATAAAGATCTACCGGTACACAGTTTACCGATAGACTTAGTCTACCAATAGACAGAGTCACTGATACACAAAGGTCACCGATATGTATAGAGCTACCGACGTGCATGTCTACCAGTAGTTACCGATAGAGTAAGTCTGCTGATACGAGTACAGACTGTCACCGAGAACCAGAGCTACCGATTGACAGAAGTCTACTGATAGAACCAGTTCACAGATAGCCACCGATAAAAGTATGCTGATAGTATAAGTCTACCGATACGAGTGTGAACAACTACCGATACAAGGAGCTACTGATGGAGCAACAACTACTGATGGATCAAGAGCTACAGATCGAACCAGTCTACCGAGCCACCGATAGAGCAAGTATACCGATAGAAGGAGTTACTGATACATAGAGCTATTGATAACAACAAGCTACCAATGGAAGTTCAAAAGTGCTACCGATGGAAGGACCTGCTACACAAAGTCCACTGAACACATTTACCAACACCAGCTACTAATGATTGACAAACCAGTCAAACCCTATTCTCTTCATACTATTTATTTATTAAGCTAACGGTTATATTTGATGTTTTTAATGCAGTTAATGTTATTTAATGATCTCTGTTTCCATGTTAGGGAACCGTACCTAGTACCCATGCAAAAATTAATTATTCTTTTCTGCCGAAGCTGAAAGATATAAAGGGACAAAAAAAGATCGTGCAATAGACACTTTTGATGAAAAAAGAGAGAATCAAGGCAGTAAGAAGATGCACGAAGGGTGAAAGAGACAAGAGCTGAACAACATTCAAATGTAGAGAAATTTTCACTAGTCTACATCTATACTCCAAGAATCCTGGACACACACGAAGAAAATTATTCTAGAGGAGAACACAAGCTTCATCTTGAGTGAAGAACTACAACAAAAACTTCATGCACTCAAGCTGAAAATCTAAAACTGAAACTGGAACCATGGAAGAAAACAGTACTCTATTTTCTGAAAAAGAAACGCGATAAGGACCCAGAATCTTTTATGATAAACCAAACAAGTCCAGAGATACACTTCTAATCACTAAAGCATTTCTAAACTCAGTCATACTTATCTTAGTGATTATTTTGTTTACATTTTGAGCAGTGTTTGTACCCTATTTATTTTACACAAATACTGACTTCTATGCTAAGCTGGAGGATTCTTAAATCCTCACTCAAACTTCATAACCCTTTGTTTCCCACTATGGATAGTGGTAGAGGTCGAGTAAGACCTGAACAACATGTGAGCTGTTGTTTGTTTTTCTCACGAAGAACTGTGGTAGAGGTCTTTGGACCTAAACAGTATTGTACTGTTGTTTACCCCTGATCCAGGGTGTGGATCAATTTATATAAATTATTGAGAGGACTAAGTCTTAGCTTGAGATTGAACCTCTTGGTTAACTCTCCTGTGCATTTTAATTTAAGTCTATAAGTATACTATTTATTTATTCCGCTGCTATTACTTTGAAATACAAAATTATTTTAAAGATACTTTGATAGTTAAATTAGCAGGTGTTTATATTTATTGTAAATCAGTAAATCAGTTCCAAAATTCAATTTAATCTTGAGATTAAATTAACTGAGACCTAATCACTCTTTGAGAAACTAATGGAACATTTATAATCGATATATATTCACTACAGTTTAACTTTGTTTTTATCTTGGGGTATTTTAAGGGAAATATTTTTAACAGAAATTTTAATTGGAACTCAATTCACCCCCCTCTTGAGTATCCACTCCGACCAAAAAAGTAATATTTCATGTATATAGTTATCCCAAAGGTCTAGGAATTATGAAATGGAACAATCCAACCACTTTATGTTATCCTCCTTTAATAGATATTATAGAGATGATTATTTATAATTCATCATATAATTTTATGGTGTAATCCAACAATTAACTTTTCATAGGTTTAATGAGTATGAGCTTAGATTGATAGTTTTTAAATTTCTTTTAAAGAACATGGCTAAAAGTTTTTTTCTTAATTTTTATAAGGAATTTTTTGTCACCTGGGATGAAATTTTCAATTGTTTTTTACCAAGGTTTATCCTAGGAACACTACTAATGAATTGATACATAAAAAAATTGTTTCATTCAATACGAGGATGAAATTTTTCATAAAATGTTGTATATTTTATAACAACTATATTAGATATTAAAACTTAATAACAAGTTAGTGAATACCCCAGGCAAGTTTAACCTAAAATTTTAGAAGAAACTAAAAATGATAACTTTAAAAACTCCTAATATGGAATTCTAGACAATGATGTCCAAAAACAGAAAAATACTTAATCTTTAAGTGAAAAAACCAAAGAATAGATATAAATAAAGTGGTAAATAGTCAAATAATTTAATAATAAAGTGAGGTTTGAGGATGAGGGGAGTCATATACTAGTCCTGAAAAATTATACCCCTTCGATTCATTTTCCACAAAGGCTTAAAAAAATAAACTCGATCACTTGATGTTTGTTCATTTTTGAGAATCTTCAATTTCAAAATTTATTTTGTGGAATCCTTATACAAAAAAACATCATATTTGAAAGTTTATAAATTATTTTTGGCCAATAATATGGATTGGGGTGAGAGTTTAATTATTAATCTTAATGAGTAAAGTTACATAGTCCCAAAAAACATTCCCCCAAACACAAAGATTAAAGATCCTTTTTCATATCTTATAGGAATAATCAGAGTGAGGATATTAAGTTACTTTTTTTAATTATGTGAGAGTATTGACCTTATGAACCACTTCGTACTAAAAAAATTAGGTTTTGATGATATCAAAATGACATCTGTGCTACTACAATTAGATGACAGGTCTCTTTCTTACCCTTATGTTATGGTACATGACTTATTAGTTGATATAGGAAAACTTTAATTTCCTATTGAATTCCTTATAGATGAAATGGAATGTGATAATAAGGTTACAATAATTTTTGGAAGACCATTTCACACTACAGATGTGGCTATAATTTTTGTTTCAAAGGGTAATGTGACCCTTCACGCCGGTGATGACCAGGAGGAGTTCAATGTTTTTGAAGAGTAACCTTTATGGATAGTTGTTAATTCATTAATTTAGCTAAGGAATATTTTAGAGTACATATTAGGAAGAATACTTATTTTCCTTTTGATGAAATAATTGAAATATATATTAATTATTATTTTTAAGTAAATTTTTTCAAATCTAAGTCCATACATGAGATGAAAAGGCTAGGTAAACTTGACAACCAAATAAAAAAATAAATTTCTCAGGATAATTAAGTGGTCCATACACACCAAAACATTCATCTTATAATGGTTTCTAAAGATGATGTTCGAGGTTAAAATCCTTCTTATATATCAAACTTGGAAACACCTTATTTTTCCCATAATTCTATGAAGTGAGAGTCTGTTAAGGTTGTTTATTCTTATTAAATACAGAGTTCTAAATATGAGGATAAGTCTGTAGTCAGTTATACTTAGTTGGGGGTTGAAGAATAGGTTTCCCACACAGTTGAGAGTGCATTGCATGAGTTTCATGAAGATTCACCAGATATGGACTATAAGTATATCCCTACCTCATTTCATTATTTGGATAATGAATTTTCTATCCATGACTTTGAGAAATTTTAGATGATCTTGAGGACTATTCCCTTTTTACACAGAATGAATTTATTTCAATGATTCAACCAGAGATTCATATTGAGTAGGTTTCAATAACTACCATATCTAATTATGAATTATTGAATGTCTTAAGTGTGGGGGAGTGTGTGGGTGAGAAAAAAAGTAGTGTGGTTGGTTATTTTGGACATACATCTATTTTTTTAACTTTTCTAGAATATATGAAATGAAATTTGGTTCTTGAAGTTTATGGTTGAAGGGGGATTCATCTAATAATTATGAATTTTTTGGGGAGAGTTTTTTTGGATTCTGAATTACATTAATTATTGACTAAACTTGATGAAATTTTAATACAAAATTCAAAGTATTCATTTAATAATAACTCATACCCATTGAACGATCTTGATTAGAACTTATTTTGGGCTAAATTCTACCTAAATACTTAAAATTTGTCAATATATAGGCGGTAACCCATGATTTTCATAGCTTTATTTATTTCTATTATGCTTGAATAAATTTTCCCTGATCGATTGTTTTCTTATCTCCATATTTATAATGACCCAAGCCTTTTACCCATATCTTCACATGATTTTAATCATAATTAAACATAAAATTACAAGCCAAGGATCATAAATTATAGTGTCTTGGAAGACCAGGTACATGAAACTGAAAACATGGGACTAAAGTAAACAAATCTTTATTTATAAAAAATTATGATCTCATAACTTCCTTTTACAAAATAAATTTTCATATCATAACCTGGGGATAACATGAATAAAGGTATGACCTAAAATCCTATTAAGAGAATAAACATACGAATAAAGCTTAGCTCATAGTTTAGAAGGCATAACATAGTGATATAAAAAGGCATGGAACATGATTAGACATAAGGAATAATAAAATATATAACATGTGATCTTATAATAATGGAATATTAGTTATGTGTAAGATACATAATACATGAATTTATCATGAGTCAAGTCTCGTTTTACATTGTGGATTACAAGTCAAGGCTAACCACCAAAACTGTTGGATAAGGAGCATGAGTCAAGGATAACTACCAAGACCGTTGCACATAATGTATCATGAGACTAAACTTTACCAAATGAATTAGAGAAAAATATAGGTTCAATCATCATAAAATGTTCATGAATATTTGTTCCAAATTAAGAATCATACACAAGAATCAAACATAAACAGAATGGTTACCCATGGAATGTAATGAGTATCATAATCATGTCACAAGGCATTAAAAATGAGCATATCATAAATGTGTCCATGAATGAATGGATTAAAAATATACATGGACATTAATAAAGTAAATTATGCATATATCATGACAAGTTATGTCAATATTAAGTTAAAACATGTAAAAATAGAATTTAAAAAACTTTAGAAATAAAAAATTTAAGTGCGGTTTAAGGAAAATATTAAAGGGAATTTTAAGAAAAAAATGGAATAATATATTAATAAAACCAGATTTGAACTATAAAAGGCTTCATAATAAAATTATTTATTTTATAAAAAATAATTTTTTCTTCACATAGAATATATATTGAACTTGAAATTTTTTATGAATTCAGGAGGTTCCCTTAAATTGGGTTGGCTTATCGAGAAGAATTGGGTAGAGAACCTTTTAAAAAATGAAAATCCCCAAAAAATAAGGACGAATGGACCTTGGTACATGATTTTTGGAACATATAAACAATATTTATAAGATCTAAATAAAAATAAAAGCGAATTACATTTGGGTAAAAACAGATAAAGAATAACCTGAAGGAATAATGGAGGTTTGGGTAGAATCCCTTGCCTTAAAAATGATGGTGACCTCCACTTGATATTAATGTCATGGATAAACAAATAATATTCATTAATTATTAATTTTATAACCCTATATATATTTATTTTATTTATTATAACTTTATTAATTTCATTTATGGCCTTTTTGATGGGTTAAAAGATTTAATTTCATCGTTTAGTAGCGTTGGTTTCCTTGGTTTTCATGATCAGTTAACTTGTATACAAGTAAGAAAGGTTGTATAAATTGAGGATAATTAATCAGAATTGAACTTATGTTGTATTAATTATCTTAAATATGTTTAATTTTTGTTATATATATTTTGTTTTTATGTAATTTGGATGAATCATTAGATAAGTAGTTAATGATAATCGTATGGGTTTATTTTGGAGGTTTTCGATCACAACAAACTCATTTTGTTTTATAAATTAATATCATGTGTATAAAATGATTACATAACATTAAATAAGATATAATAAATATATTATAACCTGGTTTAACCATAAAAATGGGTTCTTGACCTGCCTTGTATGTGTAATTTAAAGATGAAAGCAAGTCGTCCCCAAAGGTGGTAGATCAGCACCTCACAAATGATGTTTTCATTCATAATGTAAAAGATATAGGAGAAGATATTTGATGAAGAATTATTCCATAAACATGATAAAATTCTAGTATATTTAATATACTGGAGTTTTCATGATATTTCGAGGAAGGGAGGTGAGGACAGAAAAAGAAAACAAAGGAACATTGAATGAAATTAAAAGAAAAGGAAGCAGGTTTTACCTGTTGTTTCCTTCTTCTTGAGAACCTACTTTGGGGATTGGTTTTGGTATTATGTTAAGAAAAAAAGATTTTAGACATGGGTAATGGGTTTTAGAGAAGATTTTAGCATAAATTTTACAAGGTTCAAGGCTTAAGAGGTGTGAGGAGAATGGGTGGTGAGGGGTGGTATTTATAGTGGAAGAGAGGGGTGTTTTCTCAATATTTAATTCATTCATTTATTATTTTTCTCAAGGAAAGTAATAGTGTTGATTCATGAGACTAAATAAAGTAATTACATCATGTGATTTTGAAAAAATTTTACTTACATCATCCATGACTCAATGAATAGTGTATTTAACTTATAATCTATATATACAATAAATTACCATATTTTAAAATACACAAAAAATTCACCCAAATACTTTTTTGACATGTAGAATTAAAAAATGAACTCCATTTTTTGTAAACAAATTTCTAAATATGAGATATTTTAATTTTAATTAAAATCATCATTTACTTGGAAAATACAGATTTTAAAATTATAACTACTTTTATATCACTTTGAAAAATTAACTAAGGTATCATAAAATTATTTTATGATCATAAGACATCAAAAAAATAATTTATGAAACCATTTTTTGAATATAAATTTTCTTTTAAATTATTAAATTAGTCATAAAATTGTAATTAAATAATTATGACGTAAAAAAATATAAAAACTTAATTAATAAATTTTAAAATATTTATTTACTTGTACTATGATATAAATATATCATATTTTCACTTATAAGATGGATAAATTTTATTTATACTATCATTGGTGAGTTTACTATTCAATTGGATACTTTACAATTCATAAGGTTCACATTACTATTCCAAAGGTCAAGTTACAATTTCATCGGTATAAGTTTCTTAACTTCTAGAAACACCTATTATTTCATTAATTCATCATTTATAATGTTTGTATTGTATTCTATATGTGATTATACTTGATTATAACATATGAAATAATTATAATAAGGGAAATTCCATTGATAAAATTTAGGGTCGTTAAAATATTTTCACCAAACTCCCATTTTTTACTTGGCCTAATTTTGATGACTTTGCAAGAATGGAATTAGAAATATTTATTTATATTTTTTTTACATTCTTGGAAGAGTCTAAATGTGAATTAATGATTAAAAAGATTATTTTTGGAAGAAAATTGGATATCCCTTCCCTAAATCTTCTCTCTAGTAATGAAGAACTTTTCTGATTCATACTATATAAATGCATATCCATACCACTCTTAGATGAAATATTTTAACACAAACACATTAATTTTTTTGAGTTTGTTGATTAAAAAATAGAACACATGAAGTGGATGAAATATTTTAAAATGAGGGTGTATTTGAAATTCTATGAAAATACCATGGTGGAGATCCAAAGAAAAAATGAATATATGGTCGTTGTAGTTAAAGAAATCCATGACCTATGGCTATAGAAACCACAAAAAAATTCAACGAAGAAGAAAATACTGTTCCTTTTACATTAAAAAAATAAATTTAATATATTAAATGTATATCAATAAATTATTCTCTCCCTTGACTCTCATAATTCCTCTTAGTGGTCGTAAAATAAGGATAAGTATAAAATGTTAATCAATCAAAGGGGGTTGACTTACCATTGGAATCACTTGTTTTTTATTTCATAATATCAAACAAGCCAACTCAAGAAACATGTTTTTATTTTATAGGATCAATATTGGTAAAATACCTATAGTGAGATGAAGATAATAATAAAACATACAATCAAGTAGGAGAGAGTGTCACAACATGAAGAATGGACCACAAAAGAGGTGGTAGTAAAAGAAAAGGGAGAGATTGAGGAGCCCATAATATTATGACTGACTCCAATACATAAACATCCATAAAACATATAGAAGGAAACCAATAATATGACAATCTAGATATTATTATTAATAAATAAAATTTATGTTTTATTAATATTCATGTTAATTACATGAATTCATATTAATATTTTTTATTATGAAAATGTTAGAAATAATTTTAAAAAATTATGTAACAAGAATATGAATTTTCACTTGAAAAATATGTTGAACCTAATATATAATTAGAATTTTTTGAGTTCATGGGTTTATTGATGAGATAATACGTTTCCTCTAATATTTTTTATTATGTCTAGAGAAAATTAATTGGAAGTGTTAATGTAGATATATTTGTTGTATTGGATTTTTTTCAATGTGTAAATCATATTCAAACTCACATGAAATAAAGTATTTTATGTGAGATGAAGGTTTTTGTATATTTTTTTTGAGATGCATGAATTAGGTTTGAAGACCCTTTGTGATATATTTAAAGAATTTTTAATTTTATAAAAATATTGAGAAATTAGAATATCCTATGAATTAATCTATAGTGTGTAAGGATTATCACTCATATACATAATAATAATTCTGAAAGTTTATAAGGATGAAACCACCTCATTTGGATAATTCACATTCAATGTTATCATCATTTGAATATATATAAGTAGGATTAGTGTTTTCATAAAGATAATTTAAGATCTGTGTAAAGATGATTGAGATTCTTATAAACATAGATAACATCTATGTAAGGATGATCCTCAGTTAAAAAATCATTTTAGTCTGGGTACGAAAGAAGATTATTTTTTATAAAGATGATTGATGTATAACCAATATTATCTACACAAGGATCATTCTGAGCCATTATTTAGATTTTTTTGAAAAAAATGAATATTATTTTTTAGTTTTCCTAGAATTAGTATTATGAAGAAAAAAAATATTCCAAACAATGGTGAAGATGTTTTTTCACGATTTAAAAATAACATAATGGGGTTTTTGTTTCAGGAAAAGAGTTAAAATGGTTCACAAAATGAATAATATAGTTCATGTGAAGAACAAAATAATGAGTTATAAGATAAATTATTGTTCATGAATTTTTTTCCAATTATGTTTCAGTGAACATGAGAAGATTTAAAATAAAAAAAATAAAGAAACCTGATGAAGGAGAAGAAGTTGATAAATCGTTGAGAAGAATTTATTTGTTTTAATTTGAATTAAAAATTTATATTCAAACGTGTTTTTCTATTGATGATGTGAGATAATATTAAAAGTGTCATGTATGAAATAAGACAGCTGTTAAGTGTTCTCTACCAATTTATTGATTATAATTTTCAGGAGAAAAAGAATAAGAAGAATAGTTTTTACATTTCACAAAGAGAAAAGAGAAGGAAATTTTAAAAAATATAAGTTAAAAAATAAGGAGAAGAATTGGAACTGGAGGAACAATATGGAATTCCAATTTGGTTATAATCCTTCTTGTTGTTGGAAGAATAAAATCTATCATTATGATAGTGTGGGAAGAAATATCATAGTCCTAAGACTTGTTGTAACATGAGTGCAAGGGTATTTTTGTTTTTTTGTACCTTCTTTTTGATAATACTAGGTTGTATGGTTTGGATGAAATATAGTTCATGCCAAGGATTAAACTTCTTATTTTTATAGTTAAACCTTGTAAATATGTAATTCCCATTGTGTTTGTTCTTTGATGTGTTGAAAATAATCATTTTTTACATGTTAACATGTGATGAAGGTTGTTTCATGGATAAACATAATAAGAAATTTAAAATTACCAATCCATCCTTCAATCAGAGATTTCACTGATCTTGATGGTATTTTAACGTGGTATTAGATTTAAGGTTCCTCAAATGTTAGATGTGGGAGATCTTGTGATTTCTTATGTGGGGACCCAATAGGTTGCAGATCCCTCTTCCAAATGTGATTAAGGATTCAGGGAACCTATGGTCTAAGTGGAAGTGAATAATGCCTCTTTTTTTGCTGGAAGGGGTTAGAATTATTCTCCCAAGTCTCATTCATCTTTGTTGGAGGTGAAAAGTAATTATTTAGAGAAGAAGAAATGTAAACAACCCATTTTCAATGGATATTACTTCACTCTCTATTAAGGGATAAATCACAAATCTCACAATCTCAATAAGAATACCCTTAATAGGGAATCCTCAGCTCAAATAAGTTCTTATAATTTCACTCCATATGATTTGGTAAGTAATAGGATATCCAAAAAAACATATAAGGATGATGGTTCTAGTAACAACACAATTGATAATATAAAGGGGACGAAAGGAGACCTTTGCTGGAATAATAATAATTCTCTAGTGGATGTCAGGTACCCGTCTTCTGTGATGGTAGTTGATATAGTCACTTGGGTGCAAGGAATAACAAGAGGCATGTAAATATAAGATAATTAAGAGAGACTAGACATCACCTGGTAATGTGAAATTTTAATCCCCTTTAATTGAATTTAACCCACCTGTTACTAGGTCTAGGTTTATCCAACCTTTGTGTGGTTTTAGTCTTTAAATATGGGGAATTTTTGGAGGGTGTTTGTGTAGGTTCACACTTTACCTAGAAAAGTGTTTTCTTAAAAACACAAAAAAATGGATTAGGAGGATATGAGATAAACTGGAGAATATTTATAAAGAAAATGTTAAGGTGAATCATGAAAAACTAAAAATTTAGAGGAAAAAATAGTAAATTAATTATTCAAAAGGGTAAATGAAATATTGATCAGAATCATGATTTATGGTGAGAAGTTTGAAGATACAGTAGTGGTGGAGAAGATAATTTACATTCTACCAGATAGGTCTGATTCTAAACTCATATATCTTTAAGATAGGGATCCATAGAAACTACCTTTATATAAATTTTATAGTTTCCTTTTTTATTATGATATGAGGATAGATTTTTTTAAAAACAAGGTTAATTATGAAGAAATTATTCCATTTAAAGCCTAAAAAAGTGATAAGTTGATGAAAATGAAACTGGATATTCTGATTCTAATGAATATATTGATGAAAAGTATGATAAAAATTTGTATATTATCTATATGAGAGTGAGAAGGGGCAATGTAAATTTCAAGGGGAATCTTTCAATAAAATTTTTCAAGTGTGTAGAAATTGAAAATTTCATTTCAAATTTTCCAAAATTTAAAGAAGAATAATCCATAGATTATGAAAATAAAAGACCAAGACATTTATCAAAAAATAAATCAATTATAATAGATAAAGAAAGTTTTTATTCAAAAGGTAAGGGAATTAATTTATCTACATAAAAAAAGATAAACATACAACCTAAGTGTGAAGTAAGTGATGAAATTGAAGATGATGAGAAAATTCAGACATTGGGTGATGAAGTTAATGATAAACTGTGCTTTGTTATGGTGAATAATTAATGTTTCAATAGCGATTAAAGTAGAAGTTATATAAGTTTAGAAGAATAAACCCATATAGAATTTATGCTTAAGATATTGATAAAAGTTCCTCTAAAAAATTTAATAGTTTGAAAAGAATATTAGGAAGAAAAATAAAGTTGATCAATTTATTAGTTGTAAGAAATCTGTCTATGCCAAAGAAAAGTCAAAAGTACTGAATGGAATTGTTGATTTAAATAGATTTATTAATTATTATAATAACTAAAATGTAAATATGGTATATATATTAAAATATAAGTAAAATGATCATGAATTTATTCTATAAGACTTATGGGAGGGTAAACAATAACTGAACAATATCACATTCAACTTAAAAGTTTATGTGGAAAAGGTGGTAGATAAAGTTTAAAGGTCTGATGAGAAACATTATTAGTTAAAAATACCACATAAAAAAGGTATAAAATATATTAAAACTATGTATAGGGAGTCTGAGAAGTAGAAGAAAGTGAAAAAGACCATTTTTTGGAAGAATCAAGTCAATCCAACAAATATAGAAATTTTGGGAACTCTAACTTAAAGTAAAAAATAACCAAAAAAGGTGAATCCAAAAAGGTTAGAAAAGGTCCAAAATTGAAGAAGGTTTTTTTGGATTCTTATAATATTTTTCTCACCAAAATGCACCAATATTAATGACTCAAAGAAGAAAGAAATGAATCTATAAACTTCTAGAAAACATGTTGTCTTGAAAGGGAAGTATGTTTTCTATGGATACTATTGGAATTATAGAGTATTTAGTAATTTTAAAATAATTTTTTGGTTCAATTATCAACATTTTTTTGAGCCTATGAGGTTTGGAAGGCATATTTTGAGGGGGATTCAGCCCACTCAAATGAGAAAAATTCAAAACCAAAATGAGATTTTTGGATAGAAATTATAGATTATGTTTCAAGTGTTAGAATAATTCTATGGAAAATGTGTCCAATCGAGTCCCCATACAAATAAATTCCCCATACTTCTAACATTACATTAGATTATAAGTCACAACCCTCAAAATCCTTAAATTATAAGTCATAAAAATAGAAATCTTTGGTTGTTGAAGTGGCATAAAAAGCATAAAAAGGGGATAATCCATTGATTTTCAATATTGTATATTTCTATAATATGAAAATAAATTTTAAAATTCCAAAATATATTGAAAAATTCAAGGAAGGATCTATTACCTTTGGTAATAATGGTTCACTCAAAATCAAATTTGTTGGATCAACTATGATTGGGAAAGATAAATTTAAATCTAATAATAATTTATATACTAAAGGACTAAAACACAATATAATCATTTTATATAAGTTGTGTGATTATATAAATGATGTTATCTATCAAAAGGATTCATTTTTGGTAAATATATTAAAAGATGGATATATTTTGATGACATGAAAACATAAAAAGGGTAAATATATTTCAGGTTGGTAATGTAGAAAATTCTTGTTATTTAAGAATAAAAAAGAAAATATTTTATGGAATCAAATTATTTTCCATTCATTTCAAAAGAATATGAGTAATCTTAAAAAGGTTGATAATGTTCACTATGTTCCTAATTTTAATAGATAAAGGAATTTCATTTTTTCCATATTTCAAAAAGTAAATATTTTGAATTTTTCACGACCCATCCCTCAAGGCCTGTTCCATGACTACCCCAAGCCTATCTTCCATAGGCTAGGGGATAGAGACTAGAACCAAGAAGGAATATCCCAAAAAGGGAAGGCATTGCCTTTAAACCTTTATACACACACACATAAAAAACTATAGAAATGTAAACACCAAGTAAACAACAACTGTCACTGAGACAACTACTAAAAGTAAAATACAAACTAAAAAGTAAAAAGGGGCTAGAATACAAACCCAAAACCAAAAAGGAATGTATATATGACAAGTATTGTCTACTCAAAACATTCCTGAATGGTAGGTGGATGGTAACTTTTTGTAGTCTTTGAAGTACGTCTCGTCTATCCCATCTCACTGGGCACCACTTGGTCCTAGACCACCAAGGACTCCGTCAAAGCATCGATGACCTGTATGAGACACGACACATGTGGGAAAAGCCCATGCAGGGGTGAGTAATATAATACTTAGTAGAGATCCCAAACCACAATGGAAAGACCAAAAAGAAATACCACAAAACAAGATCAAACAAGAAGACCACAATGAAAAGATAACTCACACCAGGTATAACATTAAGTATAAAAAGTAAGCTTATCAATAATAGAGCTAATTTATCTTGTACTGCTAAGAGACTCATCCATGATGAGCCATTAAGGTACGCTCGTCTGCTGGACCACTGAGTTCTACTCGTCTGTTGGACCAGTGAGGTCCGATCGTCTACTGCACCACTAAGGTACAATCATCTTCTGAAACACTGAGGTTTTATTTTCTCCTGAACCACTAAGGTATGCTTATCTACTAGACCAATAAGGTCCACTCATATGCTACACCATTGAGGTAATATATTATGTTGAACCACTAAGGTTTTCCCACTTTCTTAACCACTCATTTATGCTCGTCTTCTAGACCACTGAAGTATGCTCGTCTGCTGGACCACTAAGGTCCACTCGTCTTCTGGACCACTGAGGTCCACTTTCCTCTTGGACCATTGTTGTCTAATCATTTGCTGGACCACTGAGGCCCCCTCATCTACTGAACCACTAAGATCCACTCGTTTTCTGGACCACTGAGGTCCGCTTGTCTGCTTCACCACTGAGGTCTGCTTCTCTGCTACACCACTGAGGTATTCTCATATAATGAACCATTTAGGTATGCTTGTCTTCTAAACCAAAGAGGTATACTCATTAGATCCTTTGTATCATAGCCAGCGGTAGGATTGCTGCTCTTCTATGCACTTGATTCAAGGGGAATCTAATCCTCAATCCATTTTTCATTACTTCACTATCATAGAATATCACATAGAGTATTCCCAAAGAAATGTTTTACCGTATGGGTCCCAATTCCATAGACAACGCGTCAATCAGACACTCCGTATGAAAGATATTTGCGTTTTAGTAAACATGGCTGGTTGAATCTGGACCTAGTCCAAATTCTTTGGACCAACCTGACCAACCCAGCCTGGGGGTCCTACAAGGCCCAAACCATTTAATCCAACTCGACCCAACCTAGTTGGGTTTGGGCCAACCTGGTTCGACCTGACACATTGGCCAGGCCCATTGGGCTTTACTGGACCTGGCTCGATTCAGCCGTGATTCCAGCCCACTAGGTCACCCAGTGACCTGGTCCATGTTCTTTGTCCTGGTATGACTTGGTCGGACCGGTTCTATCTAGTCGGGCAGCCTAGTGGCCCAGTTTTCCCTCTAGTGCGACCCACATCGGTGGGCCAGTTTGCTTCCAGCTCGGATGCCGGGCGACGTCTGGTTTGTGCCGCATGTAACTGACTAAGGTTGGAAATCTCCCCTCAACACACGGTCCCACAGACCATGTGCCTGCATCAACCTGGGGCCTGACCATAGTTCTCCTAAACTGATGCTGCACCCCACTAGAACCATGGTCCTTCACCATCATGGCCTGACACAACGCCCTGCTAGCGTCGTGATTCCGCACTGCCATTGGCCGCCTGTTGGTGGCCTCCTCCACCAGATGTAATCCTCGACTAATGCTACCACCCTAAACCATCATAACCCCTATTGGTTGTTGTCGTCGCCGATGTGGCACATTGACACATTCGACTGGCTGCGACCTCCTCCACTACGGCGCACCTCCTTTGCATGCATCCTCCGCCGCATGCCGCCATGATCTGCTTCCATCGTCGTCGTGCCTCCACTGAGTCAACATGATGGTGGGTCCACATTTTGGGATTATTGTGCCAAGTAATGGGCATGAAATGATCCACTGTTTATAACCACATGAAGAACACGAAGAACACAGGGTAAAACAGGGGGATAAATCCACACAACGAATTTGAGGAACGAATCTCCACTATCGTCACAACATTGATCCACTCCCATTAGAAGGATTGAATGGAGAAAATGAAATTATTTCAATTTAAACATGGATCATTTTCTCCAATAATATCACACATGAACGATCGATCCATGGGTTAACTTGTTCCTAAGTTAACCCACATTCATCATTTAAACGAAAGAATGGGGGGGGGGGGGAATTCACATATAAAAGTATCAAACCCTTACCTGGGAAAAGAGATTTCTTAAAGACGATTGTTTTTCATTGTTCGTCGATCTTTGATCCTAAATCCTCTCTCTAAGGGTGTCATCGTCATCATCTTATTTTCTTACGTTCGTCATTGGAGTGGATTCCTTTGTTGTTCGTTAGAGAAATTCCAAGGTTATTCATCAACCCTGAATTCCCTATTGAATTATAGAAGAAAGACACATGCGCGATGTAGTGTTTCCACCCTACTCCATTAATTAGGTTCATTAATGAGATTCATTAATGAGATTCAACATCGCCTCATTGCTGCACCGCACAACTGACATGCCACTGCTTAATGATGAAGAAAACAAATCAAATAACGTTTTAAGTTAGTTTATTTTTCTTTCGAAAAGTCTAAAAATTAACTTTCACCCTCAGCCTGTGCTGGTTGAGGTTAGGCTTTTCCTAAGGGAAGAATTCCCTTACGAGCTCAATGGTACTCTCAAATTTCCAATCATAGTTACCATTTAGGAGTTATAATGATTTGAAAATAAAATAATCGTTACTTAATCCTTTTATTTACAGCCAAAAACTACTTCCTACTACTGGACCATGTCAGCCAATATTAGGCCATGTCTAGGTGAATCATGAAGCTCTGAGTTCAATGGTTCCCTCATATTTTTTATCTAGGAACCAGTTTAAAAGTTTGAAAAACCCACTGTCACCTTTATTTAAATAAACCTTAAAAAAATCATAAATATGTTTCAGAAACTCTAAGCTTCAGAATTATGTGCCATATTAGATCCTAGAGTCGAAATAATACTATATAATTTAAAAAAAATTACATTTAATTACATGGTATTATATTACTCCCCCTTTAGGGATTTACATCCTCATAAGCCAAAATGGGGCTACTAAGCATGAATCTGAGCCTCCCACTCCCACGTGAATTCCTGGAAATTCCCATGGTCCCAATGAAGATAAACCATAGTAATAAACCATCCATGAAGGATCCTCTCATGTTGATCCTCTATCTCCACCGAGTACTCCACAAAAGTCACCCCATCGTCAATCTCCAGCTCAATGTGGTCGATGATGTGAGAAGGGTCATGCATGTATCTCTTCAATTGAGATACATGGAATACATCATTCACCCTCTCTAACTGTAGTGGTAGATCCAATCAGTATTCCACCTCACCCAATCTATGAAATATTAGGAAAGGTCCAATGAACCTCAGATATAACTTTCCGCCCTAGCTAAATCTTTATATCCCTCGTCGAGGAGAGACCCGTAGGAATACGTGTACCCCCTCTTTGAACTCCAAGGGTCTCCATATCCTATTCACATAAGACTTATGTCAGCTATGTGTAGTCTTCATCTACTCTCAGATGACCTGAACCTTCTTAGTGGTAGCTTGTACCATCTCTGGACCCATGAGTGCAGACTCCACTGGGTCTGTCCAGCATAATGGTGACGCTCATGGTCATCTGTACTGTGCCTCAAACTGTTCCATACTGATGGTGGAGTTGTAGCTATTGTTCTATGCAAACTTCACTAGTGGTAGGTGGTCCTCCCAACTACAACCAAAATCAAGAACACAAGAATGAAGCATGTCCTCCAAGGTCTATATGGTATGCTCCATCTTATCATCCATCTGTGGGTGAAAGGTTGTGCTCAAGCATACCTGATCCCCAAATGCCTCCTGTAATCCCTTCCACAATTGGGATGTAAAGTTTGCATCATGATATGAGAATATCATAGATGGGACTCCATGGAGTTTAACTATCTCCTACACATAGAGGCATACCAAGATCTCTACTGAACCCTATTATCAAATGGGTAGAAAGTGGACCGACATGGTGAGTCGATCTATGATCACCCATATAGTACCATGCCCCCTGAATGTACATGGTAAGATTACCATGAAGTCCATTAATATCCAATCCCACTTCCACTCCAATACCTTGAGGGGTTGTGTCAAACGTACTGGAACCTAATGCTCATCCTTCACTTTCCGATAAGTGAATCATCTAGAGACAAAAACTTCCAGTACCTTCATTATCCCTGGCCACCAGTATTAATGTTGTAGGTCCTGGTACATCTTCACCACACCTAGATGTACCACCAAAGGGAATGTATGGAACTCCCTCAACACTTCCTCCCATAATTCCACCGGTACATTGGTGCATCATCTGAAAGGAATGAAGTCCTCCCACCTTTCGAATATCTATTAGGGGCATGCCCTATATACATCTGGGCACATGTAGTCTCACAGCTAGTATCTCTGAGTTGTTCCTCCCTAAATCACTATAAGAGTGGAGGGGAAACTACCATCGAATAAAGATAAGATACTTCATCTCTATACACAAAGGATATTCGAAGTGAGTCCAACTGCTCTGAGGCCTCTTTTAGTAGTTGTAAACTTGATCTCCTACTTATAGAATCTTCCATGACGTTCCCCTTCCCAAGAGTATAGACTATCTCAAAGTTATAGTCTTAGAGGAACACTAGCCAACACCTCTATCTCAGGTTATGATTCTTATATGAAAATATATACTTGAGACTCTTGTTGTCATAGTTGAAGATAAAGTGTTCTCCTAAAAGGTTGTGTCACAACATCTTTAGTGTGAAGACTACCACTTCCAACTCAAGGTCATGTGTTGCATAGTTCTGCTCATGTCATCTCAACTATTGTAAGCCATAAGCAATCACTTCTTAACCCTACATCAGGAAATAACCAAGACCAGTTCCTAATGAATCATAGTACACCATGTAGTCGACACCCTCCTCTAGAAACCTCAAGATATGAGCACTTTTCAAGATCTACCTCATCAGTTGAAAGCTCTACTGGCATCCTTCTGTCCACACAAAGGGTTTTCCTTTCTTCTTAAACGCCGTCCTAGGTGATTCCACTCTAGATAATTTGGGTACAAATTTCTGATAGTACCCATCCAACCCAAAGAAACTCCGCAAATCGGTAATGATCTTAGGTGGATCCCAAGAAATCACTGCCTCGATATTCACTGGATCCACTTAAACTCCAGCCTCTAAGATGAATTGTACTAGGAAGTGGACCTTTTGTATCCACAACTAACACTTAGAGAGATTTATGTAAATCGGGTGCTCTTGAAGTGTGTCTAGAACCACCCTCAGGTGTAACATGTGCTCCTCCTCAGACGCTAAATACACTAAGATGTCATCCATGAAGACCACTACAAACCGGTTTAAGTATGACTGGATGATCCTATTAATGAGTTCCATGAACACTACTAGGGTGTTCATCATACCAAAATGCATCACTAAGTACTCATGGTGGCCGTATATACATATGAAAGTTGTCTTTGAGATGTCCTCATCTCGTACTCGAAGCTCATGATAGTCTGATCTGAGGTCTATCTTCAAGAACCATATGTCTCCCCTAAGATAATTGAAGAGGTCATCAATCCTCAGTAGAGGATACTTGTTCTTCAAACTCACTTTGTTCAGGCACTGGAAGTCCACACATAACCTCAAGCTTATGTATTCCTTCTTTGAAAACAACACAGGGACTGCCCATGGTGAAATGATAGGCCTTACGAACCCCCTTCCTCTACAAGTACTCCAACTGTACTTTCAGCCCCCAAAGATCTGCAGGATCCATCCGATATGCAGGTGTAGATATCGGTGCCATCCCAGGGTACAGATCAATACAGAAGTCTACCTCTCTATGAGGAGGTAATCCAAGAACATATTTTGGAAAGACTTTCTCATACTCGTCCACCAATGTTAGGAACTAAAAAATAAAAACATCCACTACTATGTGGGTAAGGATGGCCGCATATAGCTACCCCCTTCCCCTGTCCTCCAGCTCCCTAAGCCTAGTGTGGACCAAATTTGAGTGGTGGTTGTAACATGATGAAATATATACCACCTCCCGTTGCTCTCCCAGCCCCTCTTACACATCTTCCACCATACATATTAATATGTTCATGTCACTATCTCTACCCTAGTGGCCCATCCACCATTTCACTGTCAGCATGACGGACCAGAAAATATCTAGAGAGATGTCCCCTACCATCCTTTGAAAATTATCACCTCTTTATAGGATGACTGGACTCACCCTATGAGCCTTGAGCAGTAGATCCCCTATCTTGGGACCTCTTCTCGGAATGTCTCACCTGTCCAAGTCTCTGAGACTGACATTTTCTTCCTATTTTCTAATTTCTGCCATCCACTGGCTGTATTTTCTCAGCCAATGGACTTACAACCACAAAGGTTCTCTCTATCACCCTAGAATAAGTAGGAATGAACATAGTAATAGTGCTAGCTCAAATGTACCTAAAAGAATCTCGGTTAGAGGTATTATTCCTAAAGAAATGGTCATATCGTATTCATCGAGTACCTGGAAAGATCGATACACCTCTATGAATACTCAACCGTCGACATGTCTTCCTACCGAAGCTGTAGAAACTCTTGGGCACACATAACCCTTAGATTTTATGGAAAGATCCCCTTCTATGAGAATGGTTCTCAAGCTCTGACCACAGAAAAGTCAACTCATCATAAGATTGGGTTGTCCAAACCCTACCATCTCCCTGTTGATCCATGTAGAAGGATCACTGATAGGACCACCATCTATTCGAATGGTGCCCTGATTAGAAGGAAAACTCAGTCACCACCTCAAGGCAGTCCTTAAACACCTATGATTTGAGATCGCCTCAGAACCTGAGGGGTATTTGTTGGTGAAACTCTTGTAAGGAACTAGCCATACGTGTATCCTATAATAATAGCCCTGGTAGTAACTGATAACTATGGGCGTTGGTAAATCTGGGACATCGCCCAAAGGTGCTATCTCGGGCAACGATCCCTGCACCGAAGCCTCATCACCATGTGGACCATCCTCATGGTCATGCACTGGAATCTTGGCTGGATTTATGAGTGGAGGCATCTTGAAAGAGATCAAGATGAATTAAGATTAATAGATTATACATAGTTAGATAACTCTGAATCATAAATATCATAAAAAACATTCAAGGATGCATGAAAATAGTGTTTTCTTATACCAAGTTGGAAATTAGAATTCAGGGTCCTAGTGTATGGTTTCATTGACCGCCGCAACAACACTGGACTTCCTGGCCTGAAAGACAAACTCGAAACACTTAACACTATTTCCCTAAACCAAACTCATAGACTTTGGGTTCTTAAGGTAGAACTGACCTGCCTCTTATACAACTTTTTAAAGACCCACCCCCTAGGGCCCATTCTGTGACTACACTAAGCATGCCTTCCATAGGCCAGGGGCTAGAAACTAGCACTGAGAAGGCATATCACAAAAAGGGAAGGAATTTATTGTAAAAATAGACACACACACACACAACACAGATTTTGGAAAGATAAAGACTAAGTAAGCCACAACTATCACTTAGACAACTACTGAAAGTATAGTGAAAACTGAAAAGTAAAAAGGGGCTAGAATACAAGCCCAAAACCACAAAGGAAAGTACAGTTTCCAAGGTTCATATACTCAAACCCTACCTAAAGGGTATGTGGAGGGTAACCATCTATAACTGTAGAAGTACGTCCTGTCTGTCTAGTCTCACTAGGAACTACCTGGTCCCGAACCACCAAGGTCTCTGTTGAAGTGTCGATCACCTACACAATACATGACACATGTGGGAGAAGCCCGTGTAGGGGTGAGTAACACAATACTCAGTAGGGACCCCATACCATGATGGAAAGACCAAAAAGAAAGATCAAAAAACAAGATCAAACAATAATACCACAAAGAAAATAAAACTCACACTATGTATAACTTTATGTATAGAAATTAAGATTATCACTCATAGAGTTTATTCATCTTGTACTACTGAGGGATTCATACCTAATGAGACACTAAGGTCCACTTGTCTACTGGACCACTGAGTTCCTATCATATACTGGACCACTGAGGTCCGCTCGTCCGCTAAACCACTAAGGTACACTCATCTGTTGAACCACTAAGGTACAATCATCTCTTGAACCATTGAGGTATGCTCGTTTGCTGGACCACTGAGCTCTGCTCATCTGCTGCACCAATAAGGTACACTCATCTACTGAACCACTGAGGTATACTCATCTGTTGAACCACTGAGGTACGCTATTCTTCTGGATGACTGATGTATGATTGTTTACTAGACTACAGAGGTTTGCTCGTCTGATGAACCACTGAGGTCCACTCGTCTACTGAACCACTTAGGTACGATCATCTTCTAGACCACTGAGGTCCACTCATATGTTGATCCACTGAGGTATGCTCGTGTACTGGACCACTGAGGTCCATTAGTCTACTAGACTACTATGGCTCACTCGTCTAATGAACCACTGAGGTACGCTCGTCCGCTAAACCATTGAGGTATTCTCATCTATTGGACCACTGAGGTCCGCTCATCCTATCCTTTAGGTCACAACTAGCTATAGGATTTCTACTCTCTAGTGAACTTGATTATGGGAGAATCTACTCCTCAATCCATCAGTCATACCTCGACTATAATAGAATCTCACTTAGAGTATTCCCAAAGGACCGTCTTATTGCAAGGGTGCCAATTCCATGGAAGGCACATCCATCGAACTCCTAGTAGGAATGATATTGGAATTTTAGTAAATAGGTGCATATTGCATCTGGACCTAGTCTGACTTGGTCAGACCGACCCGACCCACTCGACCTGGGGGTCCCACTTGGCCCGACCCGTTTTGGCCGACCCAACCCATTTGAGTCTGGTCTGACCCGTCTTGGTCAGTCCCGTTGGGCTTTGTTCGACCCAGCTCAGTTCGGCAGTGGGTTTAGCCTGCTGGGTCGACTAGTGACCTAGTACATGTTCTCTGGCCCAGACTAACCCGGTCGGATAGATTTTGTCGAGCCAGGCTGCCCAGCAGCCCGATTTCCCCTCCTTCCCGGCCTACATTGATGGGCCGATTCTCCCCACCACGGGCCGACCAATAGCCCAGCTTAGTTTGCTTGCCTGACCCACATCGACGTACCCATTTTCTCCCATCCCGGACTCTGATCGGTGTTCGGTTCACGCCGCATGTGACCGGATGAATCTGACCTTCTCCCATCCACACACTATCACCTGTACCGTGTGCCTACATCAACCCGCTACCTATACATGAGTCTTCTAAACTAACACGGTGCCCTGCTAGCCATGAGGTCCCGGCCTGCTGGCTGTGGTATCCCGGCCTGATGTGATGCCCTGCACGCACCGCGATTCCGCACAGCCGTCAGCTACCTGCTGGTGGCCTCCTCTTCCTGTTGCAGCGCCCGACCGGCAATACCACCCTGCACCACTATGACCCCTACTAGCCATAGCCTCCATCTCCATGGTGTGCTGCTAGGGCGTGCCACCTCGCACCCTCGCGGCCTACTATCCACGACCTACTCCGCTGTGGCGCTCCGCCAGCATGTGCCACCTTCCATATGTAGCCTCTACTGCATGCCGCCACGATCTACCGTGATATTCCACCATCGTCATCATGCCTTCACTGGGTCATCACAATGGTGGGTATATGTTTTGGGATTTTTGTTCCAAGGAATGAGTGCACAATGATCTATCATTCATAACCCTGTGAATAACCTGAAGAACGCGAGGTAAATAACCCTATGAAGAACCTGAAGAACGCGAGGTAAAAGTGGGGGGATAAATCCACATAATGAATTTGAGGAATGAACCTCTACCATCGTTCGTCACGATGTTGATCCAATACCATTAGAAGGAGAGAAAATTGAAAATAAAATTTATTCCATTTATACTTGTATCATTTCTCCAAGAATATCCAACATAAACGATCGATCTGTGGGGTTAACTTGTTTGCGAGTTAACCCGCATTCATCATTTAAATGAAAGAATTGGGGGGAAAATTCACATAGAAAAGTATCAAATGCCTACTTAGGAAAGGATATTGATTAAGGATAACCATTCCTCTTCATCCATCAATCTCCAATACTGAATCCTCTCTCCATGGGTGTCTTCACTATCGTCCAATTCTCTTGCATTCGTCACTGGAGAGGCTTCGTTCATCATTCGTTAGAGGAATTCCAAAGATGTTTGACAACCACGATTTCCATGTTTAATTAAATAATGAAGACACATGCACGTTTGAGTGTCACCACATTGCTCCTTTAATGAGGTTCATTAATAATATTCATTAATGAGATTCCGCGTCGCCTCGTCGCTGCAATGCATTGCTAACATGGCACTGCTTAATGATGAAGAAAACAAATAAAATAACTTTTTATGTTATTTTATTTTTCCTATGAGAGGTCCAAATATTAACTTTCACCCTCAAACTACATTGGTCGAGGTTAGGCTCCACCTAAGGGAAGTAATCCCTTACGAGATTAACGATACTCTCTAATTTCCAATCTGAGTTACCATTTAGGAGTTATAAGGATTTGAAAATAAAATAATCGTTACTTAATTATTTTATTTATGGAAAAAAACTAATTTCCATTGATGGATTGTGTTGGCCAATGTTAGACCCTTTCTAGGTGAATCCTGATGCTCTGAGTTCAACGACGCTCCCAAATTTTTGGTCTCGGAACTGGTTTAAAAGTTAGAAAAACCTGCTCGCACGTTTATTTAAATGAACCTTAAAAAAAATTCAAAAATATTTTCTAGCCGCTCCGGGACTTGGAATTAAATGCTGTCTCAGATCCTAGTCTCGAAATAATCCAATATAATTTAAAAAAATTATATGAAAATCTAGTGTATCACAGAATTATCCCTGAAAAGGTATAAATTTAATCTGGTTATTCTTTGAACCATATTCACATAGGAATTTGTGTTCCCATGAGGAAGAAATAAATAAATAGAGATATGTATTTTGATTACTTTATTAATTAATTTACTAAAATTACATGAATCATGTTTATAAATCTCAATTAGTAGGATCTTATAATGTTGAAAATAAGAAGTGCTGAGAAGGAGTTTAGTTTCTCCTTAAACAAGATCCGAACATATAGTGGTGCTAAATATAATTGTTTAAGATTTGACGATTATCTTGAAAAAATATTATTTATCATTAACATAGAGAACTATATACACCACAATATTTTATTTTTCTAAATAGAAGAACATATCTTTATAGAGAACAATTGGGTTTTGTTTCTTGAGCATGAAACATCTCAATATTTTTGGAGAAAATCCATTGGTGTAGTAGTTCATATTCAAAATCAATACTTATATAGTAAAAATCCAAATACATATTCACATGATATTTTTAAAGAAAATATCTATGTTTAAATAAAATAAGAGTGTTTGGTATTACCTATATCATTAAAGTTAAAAGTAAAAATTCGGGGCTGTTTAAACATAAATGGGTTGATGGAATTTTCATTAGTTACCCTCCAAATGGAAGAGGATACTTATGTTAAAGAAATGATAGGAAAGATTATTTATTATACTAATGTTATGGTTCTATAAGACACAAACAAAGGAATCAAACCTGAATAAGGAAGTTCCAGTAGTCATGATGAAATTGTTTTTGATAAGAAACATGAATAAATTTATAAAGAAAATGAAAATTCAGAGGATGTGTAGGTTAGAGAATAGGATTCAACCATGTCAAGTGATGAAGAAAATACATTTTTTCACATCATCCAAGTATGAAAAAGGATGTATAGGTCTATAACATCATTATAGACTAAGGATAAAAATTTCAAACAAGAATAACTTTGAGGAAAACAACACATACCTATCTATTGTCTCAATTTTAAATTAGATTTGTGTAAGACGAGTTTAACAATAAAGAGTGTATTGATGATATTAATGAGGAATTTAATTAGATAAATAATAATTAAAATTTTGATTGGTAAAAAATATGGAAAACGAAAATATTATTAGAATTTAATGGGTATTCCGAAACAAGTTGAACGAGGAGGGAGAAGTTGTGATAAACAAAGAAGGAATTGTGTGTAAATATTATTATCAATTAGAATGAACTGATTTTTACGATAACTTTTCATAAATTTCAATACTAGAAAAAATTATAACCTTTCATTAAATTATTATGAAAAGGTAATACAAGATATTCCCAATGGTTGCCAAGTTTGACTTCCTTAATAGTGACTTAGAAAAAGAGGTTTATATTAAACAAAATTGTGGAATATTTCTTGGTGAAGAAGAGAATCATGTTTTTAGGTTATGTAAGGATTTATATGGGTCAAAATAAGTTTTAAGATCTTGTTATTTCAAGATATATTCCTATATAAAAATGTTGAAGTTTAAAAAGAGAATAGTGCATAAAAATCTCTATATCAAAGTTGAAAATAGGTATTTCTCATTGTTATTGTTTATGTATATGATTTTATATTTTCTTGAAATTAATAAATAGTTTGTGAATAGTTTTATTTAGAGATGAATAATTTATTTTCAATGTATACTTTTAGTGATATAAGATATTTTATTAGTTTAAAAATGATGAAGATTACATTTTTCATTCTTATGAAAAGTATACCTGAGAGATTTTAAGGATGTTTTAATTAGAGGATTAAAATCTAATTTCCACTCCCATTTCAATGGGAACTAATTTTCATATGATATTTAAGGAAAATATGTTGATAAAATTGAATTCTAGAAGCTTATTGGAAGTCTTTTATACTCAATAACTTCAAGGATCAATATTGTATACAGAGTTACACTTTTTATTTGGTATCAATGTGAACCAAAAGTGTCTTGTTTCATGGATGGAACAAGGATTCTCAAGTACATTAAAGGCACAATATATTTTAGACAGAAATATAGTAGAAATATAATGATTGATCTATTTAGTTATAAAAATGTATATTGAGAAGTAAATGTTGATGGTAGAAGGTATACATCAGTTGAGTTTTATTTTTAGGAGATAGTTCTTTAAAAGGTAATGCCTTGGTCAAAGACCAAGATACAATTTATTAAAAAGGCATGAAAGGAACTACATGAGTCTGAAGGGGGGAATTTTATTACAATATTTTTCATAAAGAGGGAGAAGGTCAACCCGTAAATCATCACTCCATGTAATGCCATGGTTGATTAATTTATTAGAAAGACCATAAAAATCATGTTACCTTCACGATAGGAATGGGTGACAATGTATCTAATCTCCAGAAGAGAGTCAAGGCAGCTCATCCAATGAGTAGTAATTGGCCAGGTAAGGTAAACCACCCCATTACCGATATCTTGCAAAATAGTGGTGGAATCAATTTCAATCCAAATGTTTTTCTAGACTTTTAGTTTAACAAAATCAAAAGCTTGAATCACAATCAACATTTCCGCTTCTATGGAGGAGGCAATACCACAACTACTAAAGAAACAACCATGACAATGTCCAAGAAAGTCTCTATAAATGGCCCCAAAGCCCACATGTCCTAGATTTCCTTTGGAAGCTCCATCAACATTAATTTTGATCCAAATAGGAAGTGGGGCTTTCCAGAATACCTCAAATGAGTGCCTCAGTTTTCTGTAGATACCTTCAATTCCAAGATGTTGTTGAATCATGAAGACACCAACAGAGTCATCACAATGAGATTTCTTAAGCGAGGTGGGATCCCTAATGGTGATAATAATTCTCATCCGACCTGAATTAAGATTGAATGAGTAGTTGTTGTGAATAATATCATTTCTATCATACCAGATCATGTGGAGGAGCTCAACAATAGCAGATAAGAATAGATTCTTGATTTTTGGTGAAGTATCAAGCTCCATGCATTGTTTTTGGTGAGAGAAAATAGTGTCAGAGAATAACCATCTGCAGTCAAACATGTCAGTAATATAATTCCAATGGGCAGAAGCCGTAGCACAAGTCAAAAATAGGTGGTTTGTATCCTATCTATGTTGATGATAGAGGTGACATTTAGAACAAATTTGGACACCAAAGGACTAGAGATAAACCTCAATAAGAATATGGTTATGAGCAATATGCCAAACGAGGTTAAGTCTTGAGGGTTTGATCCAGGGTTTGACGAAATGTTTCAACCAACAAAAAATAGGATCAGAGTTAGTGAATTTATGATTGTATAAACTTTTGGAATCTAGGATACCATAGTTGGATGAATTAGATTATGTTTCTACAACTCAAGGAACAACACAATTTATGTGTATGAGAATATAGTTGAAAGATATTTAATTTTAAGTGAAGTTTCCATAACTTTTTTGAAATGATAATCAAAGTGATATTAAAATTTCAAGAAATATAGTTCAACATTCAAGATAAAATAACATTGACATAAAGTATAAATTAGTCAAATGGATTTTTAAAGGAAATATGTTAAAGATGGAATTTGTTCCTAGTATGGAGAAAGTTTTAGATATTTTCACTAAACAATTTCTAAATGTTCTTTTCAATAGTTTTGGTTGACGATGAGAGATTAAAAACATTCTTATCAAGGATAAGGTATGGTGATTTTGTTCCCTATCTCATATTTTTCTTTGGAATATTTTTGTTAAATGGGGATAACAAATTACAACATAAATATATTTAGTTTATTATTCTAGGTATTTTTAAATTTTATTTATAAAGGTGGGGGTGAATTATTTTTCAGATAATCCATTGATATATGTTTTATAAATGGGGATAGAACTATTATTTAATGTAAAAATATATTAAGAGAGTGTTATTAAAGGGGTATATTTTCAAGGGATAAAATGTGGTGTGATTCCTTATGAACCATTTTGATAGTTTTGATGAGCACATGTTCATGAATGTGTTAGAATTTGGATTTTTGATAGTTTTGATGAGAATATGTTCATGAATGTGCATGAATATATTTTTATACATGTTTAAAATATATTTCTTGAGAAAAGAAAGTTTTTACCGATTTAAAGAAGTTATAATATTCAAGTGGTATCTAAGATGATATTTTTAGTGGTATCAAAAAATAGAAAAGTTATTTTGTTTCAAATTGGTATCAAAAGGATTAAATTATGGGAATGTATAAATTTAAAACACTATTTTATAGACAAAAAGGTATTATTATTCAAATTCCTTATTCATATACTGTGTTTTTTAAGTAGGTTTAGAATTAATGAATGATTATTCTTGGATAAGTGGTTTGGGTTTGAAAATGGTTTATGATTATTGGTTACCCCTAATATCAAATGGGGGAGATTGTTGAGACCAAGGGATGTTTAGAAGTTGTTAAGTATATGGGAAGATTGTTGATATATGAAGTTTCCTCTAAATGTTTTTTATTATGTCTAAAAATGAGTAATTGGTAGTGTTGAAGTGAATATTTTTATCATTTTAGATTTTTCTGTCAATGCATAAATCATATTACAACATAAATGAAATAAATTATTCTATATAAAGTTACGGTTTTTGGATGTTTTTTTGGAGCTGTATGAATTGGGTTTGATGGTTTTTTCTGAATAATTTGATGAAATTTTAATTTTATGTTAGGACTAAGAAATTGGAAATGTTCATGAATTCACCTGAAGTGCATAATAATCATCTATCACCTACATAAGAATTACTCTCATACTTCATAAGGATGAATATTCCTCTTAATTTTAATTATTGTTGCATGTAAGAATCATTTTCATCTATTTAATGATGATCAGTGTCTGTGTAAGGTTCATTATAATCTATGTTAACATGATTGAGATTATGCATAAGAATGAATAGAAGTTGCATAAGTATAGTGCTCTGTGTAAACATCATTTTAGTATATGAAATGATTAATCCTAGTTGTTGGATCAAAATAGTATGTGTAGATGCTCAATTACAAGAGGGGGGGGGGGTGAATTGTAATTTTAAAAACTTTTTGTTTTTTTAAACTTAAGGAAAAATATGTTCAACAAAGTTAAACAAGGTAAATTCAAAAACCTATAATAGTACAATGAAATAAAATTTCTTAGGTTCCATAAATATGGTTCCAAAATGAAAATTAAGAAAATTTTACTAAGTAAATTATTCTACCTTAAATCATATAGAATATTACTTATTAGAGTAAATAAAAGTATAAGAAATTTATAATTTTCTTCCTTTATCAAAATATAGTAAAAATAAAACTTGTAACAAGTAGGAATTATTTTCACCCAAAGAGTAATGTATCCAACAACCTTGGATAAAGGTACCTTGATTTATACATTCAATAAAGTCTGTCTTATCACAATTGGGTAAGACCTTGATAGGGATATAGGAATTTGTCTTGCTATCAATGTAATCCCTTGACCTTTAAGGAAGTCGAAACCTCTATCATCCTATCCCCGAAAGCCCTTGATTGTACTCAGAAATAATCAGAGTCACACGAAGCAGGCTGAACAAGATATTCAGAATGCACAAATCATGAGAGTCTATCTCTCTAGAAATCACTTCACATCATGCAATCACTAGATTGATGGAATGGTAATGAGCTCATTCAAATGAGCTCCTATTTATAGGAAAAACTTCAACAGTAATCTCCCTCCTACAACGATGATATTTTTCCTTAAATTTTAGAGGGACCTATACATGTGTCCCTCATCCAATGGTTAGTTAAAAATATATTATACGACATCATTTCATAATTAAAAAATCTTGTGTAAGGAAAAATGAATTAGCTTAACTAATTTTGAATATATGTAGTATAAGGAGAAATTTAATTTGTAATCTAATCATATAAACAATACGATTCTATAAAACATGGATATTCAAATTCTGTTTTTTAAATAGTTTGGAATCTGAATTCTATAGATTCCAGAGTCTGAATTCTAATGAATTTAGAGTCTGAATTAGTATGAATTCAGATTCTTAATTCTGAGGAATGTAGAGTCCGAATTATGCAGAATTTGGATTCTGAAGTTTAGAGAATTTGGAGTATGAATTTCATAGAATTCAGAATATGAATTTTAGAGAATTCAGATTCTTAATTATATATAATTCATAATCTATATTTCAGAGAATTCAGAATCTGAATTTCAGAGAATTTTGAATATAAATTTTAGAGAATTCAGAATCTAAATTTCATAGAATTCAGAATCTGAATTTCAGAGAATTCAGAATATGAATTTTAGAGAATTCAGAAACTGAATTTCAGAGAATTCTGAATCTGAATTTCAGATAATTCGGAATATGAATTTTAGAGAATTCAGAATCTAAATTTCAGAGAATTTAGAATCTTAAAACAGAACACTCTTAAAACATAACACTCTATATCAAGGGAACTATAAGTTTTTATGGTTTTAAATATGAAATCGAATTTTTGACTTAGAAATAAAATGAGTTTGATTATGAGAAATTATAAAATGAGACAATGAAAATAATTTAATGTATAAAAATTTCCTTAGAGAAGTGAAATTTTCCTAAAAAAATAGTTCTTAGGGAAATGTAAATTGCCTAAATATAGAGGGTTTGTGATTTTCAAAAAATAAAATAATGGAAAAGTCATAAGGAAACCTTATTGACTAAATAATCTTCCCCTTTTTGGAAGGCACAAACATCCTTTTGAAAAATAATATAAGGACTAAGAATTTTCTTTATGATCTTTAAAATAAAAACTTATCTCCCTTTACTTAAAAATCACAATAAACATGACTAATTCCTCTTTAGGTTCTGAAATCCCTAAGGATCGTATTCTTGATTTACTTAGAGATATTTTACTTTTTCTTGCAAACAAAAGTATTCTTTATGTAAGATCCTCCTACTTAAACCACCCTTATGGAATTATATTATTTATACTTAGTATTATTTTTTTGAAAAAAATATGGTACCTAAATTATTAGAACTATAAAGAACAAAACAAATAAAGGACAACAAGATATTTCATTAATATTGAAAAAAATGATACAGGTTAGTACAAAAAAATATTGGAATTGATAAGAAAATTTATTCATCCTTATTTTACTTCATCATGATCTTCTTAATGATAGTATTTAACTTTTTAAGCTCCTTATGATCTTCCTAAATGCTTTTGATCATTTATTCATGATCCATATTTTTATTTTCCAGAGCCTTGATTTTATCTTCATGATATTTTAGAATTTCTGCCTAAGACTTCAGTATCTATTCTTGCTGATTGAACTTTTTTTCAGACTCTATTCTGAGATCCCTTTCTCCCTTTAAATTTAAGGCAACTGAATTTAGCTTCCCATTTAGATCTTTATCTTCTTTCTTTTGAGATAATTGTTCAAGGTTTGTCTTCTCTAAAAAACTTATTGTAAGATTTTTTATTCTATCATATGACTTTTAAAAAGAATCTTTAACTGTGTCTAGAAGGTCATAAAGAATACTCAAGTATTCAATTGTTCTTTTAGACCATTTTTTTTAATTTCCTTACATGATCTCCCATGAGCATTATAACTGATAAAAAAAGATCGTAAATCTTCCTCAAGCTTATTGAATTGTTTCATGAGAATTATTACAGAATATGACTTCTGATTGAAAGAATGTTGAAGTAATTAACACCTAGAATCAATGCTAGGAATTAGGGTAATGGTGTTTACTAAGTTCTTTAGAAACTGTACCACAAAATCTTGACCCATGGAAGATGATTTGGAAACTGATTCCCTGGCAGGTGAAGATTATTTTTCTAGCTCTACAACTTTCCTCTTGAACGATCCACCAACATCCTTCTTAACCACCAATGTTTTCTTAGGGGTCTCAAAAATCACCTATTTTTTTGTCTACTTTAGAAATAGTCTTTGTATCCTTGAGAGATTCATGCTTAATATGTGAGACTTGAACAATTTTATCTTTATCAAACTTTTCCTTCTCAGCATCTCTATTAAGATCATCAGGTTGAATGAAGTCATGATTACTGCTTTCATCATCAGAAGTTTTACTAACCTCTTCTTGACCCTCATCCTATTTTACTTGAGAAATAATCTTGGTTTATTCAACCTAGGAAGTCCAGATTTAAATATTTTTAGAATGAATTTTGTTCTTATGATATTCTTCAACTTACCTTATTACATTATCAATCTCATCTCCTTCTTCCTATTTTATTCTTCTTCTTCTACTTCCTCTTCCCACACTATCTCTTCCCCCGCTTTAGGTTCTGAAATTATGAACTTATTTTCTGGATTCACTACTAGTATTGGTTCTTTGAGAAATGATTCCAATACCAGAATCTGTTTAGAGGATTTCTCAGTAGCCTTGAGAAGTGCCTGAACAATCTCAGCTTCAAACAATTTCTTCTTTTGTTTCTTCTTTTTTTCTTTATTCCCTAGATCTTTAGAAGTTTTAATATTTAGGGCCTTTGCCTCGGTAGGATGAAGTCCCAAACAAAGATCTCCTTCTTTCTTTTCATTCTTATATTCCCTCCATTTTTCTACAACTTCATCAGGGAAAGTTTTTTCCTTATTCGGTTTTAGGGGTGCTGACTGACTTTCCAGAATTGGAGGCTTCTCTTTGGTTTTCGGTTCGTTATGAATTATCTTCTTCTATGGTTTCCTGTAAGTCTCTTCTACTTCCACCTTCTTTGTTAAATCATTAATTTTAGTTTTTTATAGATCATAAAATTCTATGAATTTTCTATTGAAACAAATGTTCATCCTCCTCAAAGTGTCATCACTTAGTAACAAAATCTTGAATGTTCTTGTCTTAGAGATACATAAAATTTTGAATGAATATAGGCATAAAAATATGATCTTAGATAGAATTTATGCATACATGATGATTTGAGATTTCAGAGTTCCATTCTTGATATTGTTAATCATTATCAAGATATACTTCACCAATTTTATCTTCCTCAATTTGACCAGAAAATCTAAAATGTAGATGTCACTTTTATTTAAGGAGTCCTTGTATCCTTTTATCAAAATTATAAAAACCTGTACCCATAATTCTGGATTCCTAATTTTTTTTGAGAGATGGTTGATCTTTAGTGTTTTCACTCCTTTGAGTCCAAGGAACTCTATTTCCTTTTCCTTCTCAATGCTTCCTGACTGATCTGGTAACTTATGGGTGCAAAAAATCGCTTCTCCTTTATAGGGTAATCCAATGATACTTTCTTCCATGTTGAAGGAAAGGGAATAGGTTTTCATATAACTATTGAAAAAAAAACATGTCTCTTCCACCTTCATTATAAAATATTACTATCTTATAGAACTCAACAAGTAACTGTGGGTAAACCAGATCCTGAGTTTTTGGTTTGGATATGAAAATACTCCCCCATCCATTAAGCTTGATATTTTGCTTAATTAGATAATTATACTTGTTGAAAAAACTCAGATAAAATAAACATTCTTTATATATTTTCCACTCTATGATTTCCTTGGCTGAAGACATTTGTTTTAGTGGACAAGCTTCCAAATAAATCTGTAGTCTGAGAAAAATCTGAAAAGTGGAATGGTCTTTTTGAAGAGAGGCGGAGTTTTGGGGCTAAAAGCCTTGAAAATCGATGTGGGATGAGAAATAGGGGGCCTTTTATTAGTACTGAAGCAATGATTCGAATTATTAATTTTATCCAATGATTGAACAAACACAATCTGATATGAAATTTGAGATGAAAGCAGAAGAATGATTTGGTAGGTTCTGATCTTTTGAGGTATTAAAGTAAAAACTCTGATTTATGGAAAGTGAATCCAAACTTTTTTCTTAAAACAAGATAAAAATAACAACAAGTAAAATATTATATTATGAAAATTTAAGTAAGGAAACAATCCTTTCAGATTTCTAGGAAAATTTCTAGTAAAAGAGAATTTTTTTAGAAATTTTAGATTCTGGAAAATTTTATTAAGGAAGGAAAATTTTGGATTCTAGAATTTTGGGTTTTCAAATTTTTTTTTACGAAAAAGAATTTGATTAAGGAAAAATTTTGGTTACCAAAAAATTTGATTAATGAAAAAAATTTGGTTACTAAGAAAATGTACTCCCCCTATGAAAAGGATTTGCTTAATGTTGGGAGATAGGTTTAAACAAAAAGTTAATATGGAATATTATCTTATGGTTATAATTCCTAACTTTTGTTTAATGTATTCAAATCTATCAAAGGGTAATGATTTTTTGAAAATATTAGTAAGTTGATCTTGCATTCTGATAAATTGAATAATGATATCTCTTTTAATTGTGTAATCCCTAAGAAAGTGATTCCTAATATCTATGTGTTTTTTATGAGAGTGATGTGTTGGGTTTTTATTTTGGGAAATGGAACTAGTGTTATCACACAATATCTATGTTTTGATAAAACTCATGCCATAGTCTGTGAGTGTGTGTTGCAGCCACAACACTTGAGCATAAAAACTTCTAGCTACTATATATTCAGATTCAGCAGTGGAAAGTTCTAATGAGTGTTGCTTCTTACATGACTAAGAAACTAATGAATCTCCTAAAAAATGACAAGTTTAGTATCCACTTTTTCTATCCATTCTAAATCCATCAAAATCAGTATCTCAAAGTCTTTTTAATACAAAATCATTTCTAGAAGTATAGAAAAGTCTTAAACCATGGTTCCCTTTAAATAGAAAAAAATTCTGTTCACTTCTTTTAAATGAGATTCCTTTAGATTAGGTTGATATCTTGCACTTAATCATATTGAAAACATTAAGTCGGGATGACTACCTATCAAGTATAATAAACTTTCTATCATAACGATAAATGATGTTTGGTCTACTGGTTTCCCAGATTCATCAAGATCAAATGAGTTGGATGTACCGATAGAAGTTCTTATAGTTTTAGTGTTTTCATATCTATAATTCTTAAGAAGATCCTTAATATACATATGTTGTGATATATAAGTTCCTTCTAGTTTTTGAAAAATTTGAAAACCTAGGAAAATTGTTAACTCACCCATCATACTCATTTCAAACTCAGATTTCATTATATTCACAAATGAATCAGTTAAAGATTTTTGATTTGAACCAAATATAATTTCATCAACATAAATTTGAACAATCAAAACATTTTTCTTATCTTTCATTATGAAAAGTGTTGGATCAGTAATTCCCTTAACATAATTTTTTTGTAACAAAAATCCTATAATTCTATCATACCAGGCTCTAGGGTCTTGTTTATGTCTATATAAAGCTTTGATAAGTTTGAAAAAATGTTCAATATGTTTTGTGTCTTCAAAACTAGGAGGTTGTTCAACATAAAATTCCTATTGAACATATCTGTTAAAGAAAGCACACTTTACATCTATTTGAAAAGGTTTGAAATTAAAGAATGCTGCAAAGTCAAGTAAAATGCGAATAGATTTAAGTATAGCTACTAGAGTATATGTTTCTTCATAGTCTATTACGTCTTATTAATTATATCCTTTAGTAACTAATCTCTATTTATTTCTTACTATGATTCCATTTAAATCACAATTATTTCTGAAGACCCATTTTACTTCAATTATAGAAATTTCCTTATGTCTTTCAACTAAGGTCCATACTTTATTACTTTCAAATTCATTTAGCTCATCTTGAATGGATTTAATCCAATCATCATCACCTAAATCTTCATCAGTGGTTTTAGGTTATAATTGGGAAAGAAATGATAGATTTTTTTACATCATTTCTTAAGGAAATTATAGTCATTAATGGTTGATTTACATCACCAATGATACTATCACTGGGATTATTCTTAAGAAACAACTGATTTAGGTTTTGTTAAACTTGTTCACCAAAATATGGTAGAAAATATTCTGGGGTAAATGCTTCAGAAATATTTTCTTGAACATTTTCCTTATCAGAAGAGTCATCTATCAAAGGTTGATAATAAATTTTTGAAAACACATATAATGATAAATATTGGGGTTATTTAAAAAAAAGGCATCAGATTCATCAAATTTGACATGCACTGTTTCTTCAATAGTAGAAGTATTTTTATTAAAAAATCCATAAGCCTTAGATGTAGTGGAATAGCCTAGGAAAACTCTTTAATTAGATTTGGGTGCAAATTTATGTAAGTTATTTTTAGTATTCAGGATGAATATCTTGCAACCAAATACTTTGAAGTAATAAAGTTTAGGTTTCTGACCAGTCCCCAATTCATAAGGTGTTTTGTTAAGAAAAGGTCTGATTAAAACTTGATTTATAGTATAACAAGAAGTAGTAACAGCTTCATCCCAAAAATGTTTAGCAATAGAATATTTTCTCAACATGGTTCTAGTTATCTCTTGAAGAATTAAATTTATTCTTTCAACAAATTTTTTTTTTGAGGAGTTCTTGGAGCTGAGAAGTTATGAGTACTACCTTTCTTACTATAAAAAGTTTCAAAATATAAATTTTGAAATTATCCTCCATGATCACTATGAATAGTTATCAATGGAAGGTTTTTCACATTTTTAACATGGGCTCTAAAAGTTTTTAAATAAGAAAAATATTTAGATTTCTTTGCTCTAAAATAGACCCTCGTAAATATAGTGTAATCATCAACTAATAAAAATACATAATATTAGCCTCAAATACTTCCAGTTTGTGTTGGTCCCAAAAGATCCATATGCACTAACTACAATGCATCAGAAGTTGAGACTTCAATGATTTATTTAAAACTTGATTTATGTTGCTTTCTATATTGACAAGGATCAAAAACATTTTATGAATCAAATCTTAGATCCGATAGATCTTTAATAAGACTTTTCTTTGAAAGTTTTCATAGGTTCTTAAGGTTAAAATTTCCTAACCTTCTATTCCATAACCAAAATTGATGTTCCATTGCACTAAGGTAAGGTAGATCTTGGCTCTTAAGGTCTTCTAAGTATAGTGTGTATACATTATCTTTCCTATGGGAAAAAATAATAAAATCTTCCTTGTAATTGTGTAATAATCATTTATTATTCCTAAAATTCACTACGTAACCTTCATCACACAATTGGATTATGATAATGAGGTTGTCCTTAAGATATTTTACAAATAAAACATTTTAAATTAATGTTTTTCCAAGAAGAACAATGTTACCTATACCAACAATTCTCCCTAAGAATTATATCCAAAAGATGATTTTCCTCTATTCCACTTGATAATATTTTCAAAAAAGTTTTTTTTACCTGTCATATGTCAGGAACATCCACTATCCTTGTACCATGTATTGCTGTTGATACTTTCTTTATTTTCCTGAAAATAAGAGAGTTAGAATTTCAGAATCGCAAATTTCCTAGATCTGGAAATTTCAGAAAGTAAAATTTTAGGAATCCACATTTTCTTATAAAAAAAATCTGTATGAAAACCTAATGATTGGGTTTTATTTAATGAAAAATTTCTTTCCCAATTTCCACCACACTGATATTTGGTGCAAAATATAACATTGTGGAACAAAATAATTATTACTAAAAATAGGTTTGGAGTGATTATAACTAATTCCTGAGCTATTCCTTAGAGCATGAATTTGAGAATACATTTTATTAAATTCTATCCTTCCTAATGTAAAATTTGATAAAAGTTTCTTTAAGTATTTTTACTTGAATTTTATTCTAAGGAATAAATTATTATCCTCAAGGTCATTAATCTTCAGAACAAAGTTATTCTCTAAAACACTTTTCTTAGAAATAACACTTTCAAGATACTTAAAAACTTTATCCTTCTTAGTGTTAACTTCCTTAATGTTTTTAGAAATATTTTCTAAAAAAAAGTTTTCTGATCAATATCCTTAGAAAGATCTGATACTTCTTTAGTTAAAATATAAATTCTTGAATTTTCCTTATCTAACTTATTTTTTATCTTAGAATTTTCATTCTCAAGAAGTTTAGAAAACCTAGAAACTTATTCAAAAGAAGGTAAAGAGTTATCTTCATTAGAAGAAGATTATTCATCTGAAGACTTATAATAGTTATCATTAATATAATTTTCATTCAAATATACATTTGTAATAGATTCGACATTGTGTACCTTGACCATTAGAAAATAATTTTCAATGGGTAGTTTGGATAGTAGAACAATATTCCTCTGACTAAATGATTCATACTATGAGGATTCATCAGATGATTCACCACCACTAGAGCTCCATGTATCATTAGCCTTTAGGAATTTCTTAGACTTAGTCTTGTAATACTTCTTTCTGTTTCTCTCAAAATGATTTTATTTTCTATCTATTCTTTTTAACATGGGACAATTTGGCCTGATGTGACCTTATCTTTTTCATTCATAGAAAGTGAATTCTAAATCTTTCTTGTCTTTTCTTTCCTTCTTCTTATATCTATACTGAAAGTGTTTATTTCCCACTATCTTGTTCATAATTTGAGAAAGATTAGCTAACTCATTTTTAGAGTGTTCACTTTCACTAGACCCAGATAGAATAATGAATTTATAAGACTTAGATATTATAACCCTTTCATGAGTCTTGATTTTGGTAGTAGTAAATGCTATACTTCCATTTCCATTATTCTTCTTATTCATATCATCATATCTTTTCATTCGTGTTTCATGCTGTAAGAGAGTACCAAATAGGTCATCAAGAGTAATTTGAGAAACCTTCCTATTTTCATCAATGGATTTTCTTTTTTGATGCCCACTCATTTGGAATAATATCAATTATCTTATCCATAAGCACTTCATCATCAAGACCTTTCTCTTCCATAAATTTAAGACTATTTATGATGGTCATAAATCTTTGTTGCACTTTGAAAACTAGTTCTCCATAGGGAAAAATGAATCCATGATATTCACCTCTCAACATAGCTGTTCTAGTTTCAATCACTATGGAAGTCCCAAAAAGTGTAACTTCAAGTTTCTTCCAGATGAAATTGGAAGCTTCATAAGAATATATTTGACTATATGTATTCTTAGTAATTGAACACAACAAAGTATTTCATACGTTTTAATTTAGTTGATATTCTAATTTTCTTGGTTGGTGAAGGTTTTGACTTCCTTGTTTGTAATTCTGTAGTCACCAGTAAGCACAAAAAAGTTATCCACTCCAGTTTTGGTAAAAAAATTATTAATTCTATCTCTTCAGTACTCATAATCATTACCATAAAAAAAATAAGAGGTCTGGTAGGATTATTGTTATCATTCGAACCAACATTTATTCTTTCCATTCTATAATAAAATATCTTTTGAAAAAACTTTTAAGTAGTAAAAGTTTATAAACAATGATAAAAATATTTAAGAAAAAATTGAACAGGGAAAGGTAAGTAAGAAGAATTTAGAATTAGAAAAACATTTTAGCAAGAAAACTTATTGGGGAGTATAAGTATTTAAGAGACCTGCTCTAATACCTATTGTAGGATTAAAATAGTGTATGTAGATGCTCAATTACAAGAGGGGGGGGGGGGGGTGAATTGCAATTTTAAAAACATTTTTTTAACCTTAATGAAAAATATATTTAACAAAGTTAAACAAGGTAAATTCACAAACCCTAAAATATTTATATGAGACAAACTTTCTTAGGTTCTGAAAATGAAACTTAAGAAAAGTTTACTTAGGAAAAGATTCTACCTTAAAGTGTATAGAATCTTACTTATTAGAGTAAATAAATGTATGAGAATATATAAGAAATTTATACTATTCTTCCCTTATTAAAATACATTGGAAATAAAACTTGAAATAGAAACAAGTAACAAGTAGGAAATCTTTTCACTCAAAGAGTAAGGTATCAAACAACCTTGGATAAAGGTCCCTTGATTTATACTTCCAAGAAAGTATGTCTTACCCACACCAGGGTAAGCTCATGATAGGAATATCAGAGTCTATCTTACTATCCCCAAAAGCCCTCGTTTTTTAAGTTAGCTATCACCTCTATCTTCCTATCCCTGGAAGCCCTAGATTGTACTTAGTAACAATCGGAGTCGCATGAAGTAGGATGAACAAATTTTTTAGAATGCACAAAGCACGAGAGTGTCTCTCTATTAGGAAATCAATTCACCACATGTAATCTCAAGATTGATGGAATAGTAATGAGATCGTTCAAATGAGATCCTATTTATAGAAAAAACTTCAAATGTTGTCTCCCTCCTCCAACAATCATATTTTCCTTTAATTTCGGAGGGACCTGTACACATGTCACTCAACCAATGGTTAGTTAGAAATAGATTGAACGACATCATTTCATACTTAAAAAGGAATGTGTAAGAAAAAAATGAATTAGATTAACTAATTCTAAATATCTGGAGTCTAAGTAAAAATAGAATTCATAATCTACTCATAAAAACAATCAGATTCTATAAATCATGGATATTCGGTTTCTGTTTTTCAAAGCGTTTGGAATTTGAATTCTATAGATTCTAGAGTCTAAATTATAAGGTATTCAGATTTTGAATTCGGAGTAATTCAGAGTATGAATTTTAGGGAATTTAGAATCTGAATTTCATATAATTCAGAATCTGAATTTTAGAGAATTCGGAATCTAAATTTCAGATAATTTGAAATCTAAATTTCAGAGAATTCGGAATCCGAATTTCAGAGAATTCGGAATCTTAATTTCAGAGAATTCAGAATCTGAATTTTTGAGAATTTGGAATCTTAATTTTAGAGAATTCGGAATATGAATTTCAGATAATTCAAAATCTGAATATCAGAGAATTTGGAATCTATATTTCAGAGAATTTGGAATCTAAATTTCAGATAATTCAGAATCTTAAAAAAGAACACTATATATCTAGGGAACTATAACTTTCCTAGGATTTAGATATTAATATGAATTTATGACTTAATAATAAAATGAGTTTGATTATGAGAAATTAAAAATGAGATAATGAAAATAAAGTTAAGGATAAAAATTTCCTTAGAGAAGGAAAATTTTCCTTATGAAAATAGTTCTTAGGGAAAGGTAATTTTCCTTAAGATAGTGTTTGTGATTTTCAAAACATAGAAGAATGGAAAAGTCATATGGAAACCTTATTGACTCAACAATTGTTTGTGTAAGGAGGAATATTACATAATAATGACTATATATGTAATGATTATTTAAAACCAACACTTATAAATTTTTAGAAAATTTAAGAAGAAAAATTCAATTTTTTTCTAGAATTAATACTAAAAAGAATATTATATTCCAGATAACGCTAAATATTTTTTTTTGATGATTTAAATAATAAAATATTGTATTTTTCATTCCATAAAAGAGAGAATAAGATTCATTAAATGAATAAGAGAGTTAATTCTAATAAAATAAGAATAAATTATTGGATAATCTATTAGTCACACTACAACATTTCATACCACACTACATTGACCAAGAGAAGAGTTTTAATGGAATGAGAAAGTAGGGAAAAAGAGAATAAGTTGAGAATAAATTGGGAACATATTGTTTATTTTAATTTAAATTTAAAATTCTAATTATACTATCTATTTTTTATTTTCATGAAACGACCATTTTTAAGGGTTGAATAGAGACCCAAATTAAAAATACATATACCAATGATATTATAATAAAAAATACATTACTAAACCATTCTAAAAATATTGACATGTTAGAACCAGTCACCCTTTTTAAGATCTGTTAAATGTCAATATTTTCCATATCCAATACCTCTTAGATGATATCCTCACAAAATGAGGCTATATTTTCAAATTACATGATGAATTCGTCAATAATTATATTATATTCATTAAACGAATAGACCAATATGTTATTTTTAGTGTTTATCAAGTTCAATTTATCCACATTGGTGTTGACTAGGATATACCTTTTATACATTATATTGATATAATCCAATGGAGTTTCGATACCAAAATTATTTTCCACCGTCTCCTAATTGGAATGTATAAGTAGGTCTAAGTGAGATTTAAAATTTTCCCTAACTTTTTCCTCCCTTTATTCTCTACCTCCATCTTCAAGATGAAGATGATAGCCCAAAGTTTCACCAAATACCATTGAATACATTACTCCATAAGTATATTTTTCTTAATTTTATGATCCAAATTCAACATCCATATATTTATGTAAAATACATTTTACCCAAAAAATCTGTTTACTGAGGGTATTTACTCTTATCCTCAAATCAATGACATTACCTACCAATATTGTGGTCCTATTTTTTCGGAGGATGGAATAGTTCTTTTAAGTTTTTGTTTTATTTAAATTGTTGATAAAATAATTCCTTAAATCAAATCCACCCTTATTGACATTCTTCTCACCTGACTGGAAAAAATTGACAATAGTTCTATTCACATCATGATCAATGGAGGTTGGGGAGGGATAAACTGATCCTTAACCAACTGATTCATCTGTTACAAAATGACATTGCTCTACAATCCCCTCCTCTATGTTCTTGATTTGAGTTAATATCTTCTTCATTTTGTTCATAAAAAACTACTATCCCTTAGCTATATTATTTCCCAAAGCGTCTTCACTTAATATCTTGAAATTTTTATATAACTTCAAACCTCTAATGTTCTCCAAAATTGATTTCTCATCCAATGACGAATCCAAATTCCCTTCCTTAATCACCTCAATTAACAGATTATAGATCACATTATCATCACATTTTAGAGAATCTATCACATATTGTAATTTATTCTAAATATAGGAGTGTCATCACTCACCCATATATCTTTAGGGATCCAAAATAGTCATAATGCATCGATATATATAACTAGTGACACTAAAACACTAGAAGTCAGGCTAGAGGGAAGGATCATCCCACCCATTGGCTCTAATAAATTCAAAGATGAATCCCCACAATCCAAATAATTATTATTTATATTTTTAATAAGTTTACAAAAACCACTAATCAAATATCTATTTCATGTTCCAGGCCCTTTGGGGGAACTAGCTTCAAATAATAGCCCCTTCCTAGTTGGAACATTATGATAGGCTGGTTATGGTGTCTAAGGTAAAAAATATTATAACATTAGTCAACCCATAACTAAAATTGAATTTCATGGCAACATAAAATATATCCCTCAATATCAATCCATATAGATTCAACTGAATCCTTAGAAATATCAATATTGACATCAATTCATGGTGTAATCGGGTGACTCATGGCCATAGAACTACTATTAAAAGTCAGAAAATGACCAACATATTTTCCAATAATTTTAATTACAGATTACTTTTACACTAGGATGGGTAAATCAAAAATACTAACTAACATAGACATGTCTACAAGACCCATCTTCATGTGGAAATCACAGGTCCATATAAAAAGTGAAAATAAAGAGTTGTATATGAGTTAATGTTCTGGGGAACAAGTAATGTAAAATTATTATTTATTCACAAATCATATTAGAGTATATAGAGAGTCCGAAAAACATATAGCCACATGATTATTCAAACCATAGTATCCATTAAGGAGACTACTAAATTTATCCATTTATGGAGTAGATATCAACCATTAGTGAATTAAAAAAGAGAGCGAGTGTTCATATATGGATCCCATTACTGAGTTAAGGGACATTAGGTTCAAGAGATACATGTGGGAAAACCGATAGGGTCAGAGAGAGTAAAAAGATATATGGAAATGTGTCATTCTTTGGCTGTTTAATTCATAAATAGAGAAGAGAAGAAACCTTTGGTGGTACATGATGAAAAATTAGAATTATAAGAAGAAGTATCACTATAAAACTCTATGGAAGTCCAGTTTGTTTAAAGGATTTATTAATATTATAAGAATATAATCTATCATTTTAATAGTGTGGGAAACACTATCACAGTCAAGAGATATATTATAATGTGATTATAATGATATTTCCTAAACATTTTACCTACATCTTGATACTAGTGGGGTATATGGTCTTGGTGAAATACTAACCATGTCAAGGATTAACCTTCTAGTTTGATCGGTGAACCTTGTAAATATGTGGCACCATTTGTGTGTGTTTTTAGATGTACTGAAAATATTAGGTTTCAAATCTTAATAGAAAGAAAATTTTATTTGAAGAATAAATATAAAAAAAATTTAAATCACCGATTCACCCCCTTATCATTGATTTAATTAATCTTGAGGGTCATTTCAAAAGAAATAATTTTTATTAAAAATAAATCGATCTATATTATACTATATAGTTTTATTTAAAAGTTACATTTTTAAATTTTTAGAATTTAATTTGATAAAATGGAATTAATTTTTTGTTTCAACATGTAAAAAATATATTATGATTGATTTTTAATATTTTTTCTGGGAAATTTATTTTTTGGGTGAATTATTAAAAATAGAGTTTTTAAAAATACCATATCTTTTAGGATTTCATTATGATATGAATTTGAAATAAAAATTTATGAAATTTAATTTATATTATAATATAATCTAAATATCATAAATCACTAATCATTAATTCATAATTATAGATACACATGGAAATATTTATTTTTACTGATAGAGTGCATGCACAACATTTGAAACTCAAACATAGTGTCTTTATGATAGTATATAATATGGAAGAAATATATGAATCAATTAAAATATAAATATTATTACTAATAAATGTTTTTTATTTTTATTTACTATTTCTTAAATTATAAAAAAAATTTATTATCCAAATACTTACAAGACGCTTTCATAAGGTAAGAAAAGTAAAGATACCTTTCTTAAAAAACATATCTCAATATAAATGATAATAAATAATATTATGAGTAGTTTTATATGATAGAATTTACAAATAATAATATATATTGATGTTATTAATTTATTTTCAATATTAAATAATGATATAATTATCCAAAATTCTTTTTCAATGTCAATGCAATGCTTGTGCAAGTTGGAGAAAAGGAAAAGTTAATTGCTTTAAAATGTTTAAAATAATAATATCTAGATAAATAAGGGTGTTGAATTATTTATGGGGATAAAAATGATAGTTATTAAATTATTTAAATGTTTAAATATAAATCCCATAGTTATAAATATAATTTAAAAGTAAAATTACGAGAATAACACTGAAAATGAATTTAAATGGTATTTAATGATAAAAAAATAATTTATAAATTGACGAAAGATCATTCAATATTAACTTGAGTCAAATGGGTTGGATATTGTTTTATAATATCATATATTTTCTATTTTTCTACCGATATATATTTTAAAATTATATTCTTGACCCTTAAAGTCTAAATATTTCTGAAAATGCCATGAATTTTTCCTATAAAAGGAGGCTCATTCAAACCATCCTAAAACAGATATAAAATTAATATTTCCCTGTATAATATATAAAAATTACTATAGATAAAATACTTTTGAAATTCATAAATCTCATTCCTTTAAATTTTTTGTTTATTTAAAGGTTTTATGCTCAACCCAAAGGAGGTGGTTCAAGGAGTAAGGTAATAGTTTTTGGGCCTCTTTCTCCTTTATTATTTATAATTATTTGGATTAAAACTCTAAAAATTATTTTATTTTGATGATATAATTTTATTCCCATGGTATTGATATATTTTTTCCATAAATTATTAAATATTATCCACTACACCCCACCATACACTTTTTCATAAGATGTTACTACATCAAAATACATGTTTTTCGAAAATGATGTTTTTTCTTCCAATTCTACCCTTAAAATTTTCAAAAACAAAAAAAATATTTAAATATAACTAGAAATTAATATTTTTTTTATTACATAATGTTTTTATAAAACTAAAAATATTTCTTGGTGTTTACCTTCTCTTAAAATCTTTCGAAAAACATTTCTCACTATGTTGGTTTTACACTACTTAAGTGAATGATGATGTTTTTGTAAACATATATATACTATTGATATTAATAAAAATTGATTTTATAATTTAATATAAAATTAATATTCATATAATTTATGATTATGAATCTATAATGGAAAATTATCCATTGTGACAAAGAAATTAAAGTTAAAAATATATAATCATTTTTAAGTATTAAAAATAAGATTTTCAAGGAATATTCTTTGAATAGTGACTATTTATTAACTTATTAGACTACCATAATTATAATATTATATAAACACAATAAATTATAAAAATTTTAGTTATATAACCCATGGAAAAATAATCTTTGACAATTATCATTATACCACACCAATTTTGGATTTTATGAATTAAAAAATCACAAAAAGACTGACATAAAAAGTACTAATTTTTTTAATAAAAGAAACATGATAATGAAAGAATTAAAATGAATAATAATAGGGTAATAAACCTTAAAATGGTTCTGAATAAATTAAATAACCAATATAATTTTATTATTGATGTTGGTAGAGAATGTAGGAGGAGATTCAAAACTCAATATAAGGAGATTTTTCTTTTAAAAATTTAATTTAAATTTTTCAAAGTGTCCCCCAACAATTTATCCTCCATGTTCATATTTTTTATTTTTATTATAAGTATCCATATCTATAATTCAATTATTTATTAATTTTATTTTTTATTTTCCTTATATTTCTTTTGGATGTAACGAAAGTAATATTTTTTTCACAGTTTCTATATGAATAATTTTTTATAAAATTGTAAAAGGAGTAACTTTAGGTGATTTAAGAATGATCACGTTTTCCCACCATATTATTTCATTTTCTTTAATAATATTCCTCTCTAATATTTCATGGTTTTAGAAAATAATTTATATTATTATTACATATAAATATTTCTACTGAAATAATGGTTGTTGAAAGTGTAAAAGGGTTTTCTTCATATTTTTATGGTTTAATTTAAAAGTATTGTTCTCATAGGTGGAAAAGTAAATTTTCCTATGTTTTTTTTTGAAAAATAAAAGCTCCTATGTGTTTTATTCATATTATGGTTCATGGAAATTATATATGATGATGGGTGATTTTTATATAGCTCTCTAATACATTAGGTATTGATTTATTATTGAGAGAAAATGTTTTGGTGATTACTGAATAGGTCTTTCCATTGTAAGGGTGACTCTAAGGGTTACTATAAGAGTTATTATGAATATAATTTCCCATGTAACCTTCTTGACTATTACTTTTTACTATATTTCTTCTTGTGAGATTGTTTTATAGAATTATTTGGGCTAATAATTTGATTTTATAAGTGATTAAGGGGTTTCATGAGATCAAAAATTGTTATGAAAAGGTAAACCTTTTCATGGGTTTTCTTAATTTTTTTATTGGAAAAACATGTTTTTCTTTTTTTATACCCCTTAATAATATTTATTTTATCATCCAAAGTTTTGAAATGATTTTATATAATTTATAGATGAGTGTGTTAATAACGAAGTCAAGTTCTTATTATAGGGAATTTTCTTGAATAAATTAAGTGTATCAATTTAATAAATTGTTTTTATGAAAAAAATGTACTCAAAGTGTACGTTTTCGGTTTTATTATAATGGGTTTCCTAATCATCTAAACTATAATCATAAAAGGTCATGAGAATGTATGTAATTAAATATTTTTTATGAATAATATAGTTATATAGTGAATTATTAGATGTGTTATACTTTGCATCAAAGCCAGATTTATATACCTTCAGGGGTTAGGATGTTTGTAAATAAGAAAAGGGAAAAAATTAGGGATGCTAAATAGGGGTTTTTTAGTATAAAAATTAATTTTTGGTTATATTTTCAAGAGATAGTTTTTGATTATTCTCAAGGTTTATAAGTTATATTTTATAATATATGTATATTTTAGAATGGTTTTATATAGAGTGAACATGGTGAATGAAGTGTAAATGAAACAATGGGACAATACCCTTTAGAATCAGAAATATGAAATGGTTTGAGTTAGAGATGATTAGATTGTGGCTAATTTAACTTAGTTAACATAGTACCTAAATAGTGGTACCTATGCTAGGTAGTGACCAAATTTTCTAAAAAGGTCTATGTCAATAGTGGAGAATTTAATTTAATAAAACCCTACAATATTTTGAGGAAATATTGACACAAGTAAAACTAAATGATATATAAATGCTTTGAATAATATATTTACTATCTTATATTGTTCAAAAATCACATATATTTTTAATATACATTTCTTAATAATTTTAATGAAAACATAATACTTTGACAAAAATTTATGGCATCTAGAAAACTGTATGACATTGAAAATTTCATAATACATTTTACATTGTTAAAATTTTAAAAACATCAAAACACAATACTTTTAAATAAAACTTTAAAAAACACTGAAACCCTAAAACTATATAATATTTATAAAAATATAAACAATAAAAAAGATAAAGTATCAATAATATAGAATTTTATAATACTATTTTAAATTATAATTATCCAGTTTAACATGTGAGGTATTTTTAAAAAATGTGAGGTTGGTATGCCATTTGGCCATTCGAGGTGGTACTTATATGTGAGGTTATGTTCTGGGATACATGATTTGGTAGTGAGTTGGATTTGGTCCAAGTGACAGTGTTTTCTGGTATGGTTTTGGATTTACTCAAGTATGAAATTTTAATGGAGATTTCTCTTCTTATTTTACCTTATTATCACTAATAGACTTCATATATAGGAATGATCCTTCATTACAGTTGTTACAATTTATTTTATATCACCCTTACTTTTCATTGTTTGATTGTGTTTATAAACATATATTGGTCCCAGTTCACTTTCATTAGGGTGGATCTATTTCTTGGGGACTGAGATGGAAGAATTGGGACCTTTCTGAGCGAGTCATGTAATTCTACAGTCATTGTAGATTGTGAGATGAACTTCACCAGTGATGCAGAGGTTGGTTTGGGAGAGTTAAGCAAGTGATGTTGGTGAAGTGATTCATGATACAAGCTTGATGATGGTGGTCATTAGAGGTTGTTAATAGTGATACCAATGACAGTAGATGGGGTTGATGACTGTGGAAACAATGATGAAAGTGATTTCATCGATGACTACAAGCAAGTTTGGCATGAGACAAAGGTTTAGTTTTATTCTATGATTTATTGAGTGTACAATTTCTTTTTATCCTTCAAGACTTTAGTTTATTAGGCCTTATGTCATTTTTGAACTTTATTTCTAGGTATATGGGCCATCATTCCTATTTTTCTTTTCCTTTGGGCCATGCCTTCATAAACTCTTACACATAATGGGTTTACTCGTAACCTTTTAAAAAATGTGTCATAGTTATATATATATATTTTTAAAAATAGGTGTGTACCCCAATCATTTCTAATATAAATATTCCATTTTTGGTAATTACAAAAGAAAAAATAATTTTAAATTTTTTTGAAAAATATACCACTTTTGAAAGTTATCAAAAATTTACATTTAAGCTCCCCTAGATTAAAACAGAAATTAAGAATACATTTTTAAAGATCAAATTATAGAATGATTAGGTAGTATGTCCCCCTAAAATAAGGTTTTATATATCCCATTTGGGTAATAAATTACCAGTTTTTAAGTAATAAAACTACCCATAAGTTAAACACCACAACATGACTAAAATTGAAAAGGATACAACATCCTCAATCAAAAATACATAATTGCAACATATTTCAACATACTTTTATTGGATTATAATGATTCAAGTTCATGTTTTATTAAAAATAGCATATTTTTTAAAGTTCAAAACACATTTTAGAAGTTCTAAAATTCAAATATGGAACCTCCCCTTAAATCAAGTCTTCCTTTTCAAAATTAAGATAAAGATGTTATTACAGATTTTAATCTCCCAATATAAAAAATAAAACAACTAAAAATATATGTGAAAACACATTACATGATAAAAAAATTTGAAAAATATTTTCAATGAACTAAAATGGAATAACTTATCATGTATATTCTAGAAAACCACAAACTAAAACTTAGAGAACAGGCGCACTAGACATATTTAAATAGAAAGTTATAAATTTAAGATCTTTCCAACATACAATTTAATTAAAAAATGAATGAGTATTCATGTTGGATGAAGGAAATATAATTATTTGAGAATTGTTTCCAACTTATATCCAATAGGATTTGAATAAGATCCCTTAATTACCCTTGTTATAAAAGGATTAGTTATTTTAACATTTAAATAAAATTTATATTGATATACATTATTGATACCCAAAGATTGAATATAGTGTAAAGAAAAATAAAATTAATAATTACCATATGTACCACACTTAAATCTTGTTACATATAAAATTATATAGTTTTTTCCTTTTACAAATTTATTCTTGTAAATATGTGGTAATATTTCATCAAAACCAATATAATTACTATTTTAATTGTTTTCAGTTATATTTTTTAATATCATAAATTCATCTAAACTATAAAATTCAATAGTAAATTTAGATTAGGCTTAGACTTCCAAAATTATCTTTAGGTTTATATGTTCCTTTAGAATAATTTCCAAATTATTATAAATTTTATCTTTGGCATACAAAAAAATTCTTTAATTAATTATTATCATTTTCTATCTTGGAAATATTATCTTTTATATCCTTGAAATCTATTTTTTTCATTATCAAACTTTGAAATATTATCTTTTAACCATTCATTTTCCAGAATGGGATTATTCTTTTATTTTGTAACTTTATTAAGATCCTTTGTTAACTTCATATACATTTCAAGAAAATTCAATTTGCTATTTATATTTATCATATAATTCATTCAGCTCTTTAATTGTAGTATTATCACAATCATAATTACAGTCAAAATAAAATTAAAAATTAGAATTTAATTTTCTTATAATTTATGTAATTAAACACATATTGGTAGGATTTATCAAATAATTAAAATATGAATCTTTTTCCTCATAATAATTTCAATCGAAGTAATATTACCAACCTGCTTCTCACTTCTAGACTCTTTACTCGAGTTAGATCCTTTTATACATATCCAACCACTACAAAGTTCATTTTTATTTATTCTTAAAATTATTATCTTTTTTTTGATTCTTTATATTAAGATAGTTTAACTTAATGTGTCTTTTCTTTCTAAAAACCTAACAAGTTAGTTCACTAAAATCATTATATTTACTTCTATTACCTTTTATCTTGAATTGTTTTTATATTTTCATTCATTATTCCTTTGAAGGTTTTCACTTCTTCATAAGACCTTTTATACATTTTGAAATATTATTTAATTCTACATCTTTTTTAGAACTAGATATAAATTCACTTTCTAAAGAAGAGTATGAAGAAAAACGATTATATGATTAAAAAAAACCCTATTTTTTTCATAAGCTCCAGTATCATTATTTTTCAGCTCCAATTCGTATTGAAGTAGAGATATAATGAGTTTATCCATGATATAATAAGTAAAATATTTACATTCATCATATTTAACCTTCTTAAAGAACCCATTTTTTGGTAATTCCCAAAGTATTCAAACATAACAATATTATTCATCATTTCACTAATAAAAACCATGTTTTTCAAGATTTTAATGAATCTATTGTACATATCACTAAATATTTATTGATCAAGAATTCTAAATTCTTGAAATTTTGCCCTGTTATTACCTTATTTTTAGTTCATTGGTACCTTAATGAGTGAATTTTAAAGTCATAAAAATGTAAGAAACAATTTTATTGAAATAAATTTGGTTATAAACACATCTCTCTAAATTAAAATAATGAAAATTCATAACTTTATAATTTTAAACATATTTGGTAGCATCTTTATTAGATAAAGTATGAAGTTTTACTTCAGTTAATTTATATACTCATGATATTATAGTTCCATATGTTGAACTAATATTTTTCAAAGATACCTCATTGTGGTCCTTCCAATATACATAATCACTTCCATTGAAATAGTGTGGTTTAATTAGATTTAAAAAATCCATTTTTTTAATTGCTATAATTGAAAAATAGATCATACCATATTATTTTTATGGACTAGGAAATGGTTAAACCAAACCATGAGATGACATGAGATGAAATGTCATAAACCAAACCATATTTTCAAACTATCTTGAACCCGAGTCGATCCATATCATAGACTAAAGTGTGGTCCCAATCCCCATGAGCTAATGAAAAGCACCTAGGAATAAAGAACTAACTTTAAGGATGATTTTTCTATGATAGAACATAAATAGGATAACACCTATAAAGGAAATTTCAGTAATCAAATTCAAGTCCACAACATAAATTAAACAAGTGTAAAAAAACATGTGTCTAAAAACCATAATGTTAAACTGAATTAAAATGTTCTATAAACTAGCACAACTCTATATGACATGTTGTAACCTACATATTCCTATAAAATGCAATAAGAAAACTCACCACAACATTTCTATACCTTACCATTACCTATAATAGACTAAACACATTATACATACACCCAAAGTTGTATACCAGGTGTGATAAAAACAAGCCCAGTAGGATCCCACCAAGTGTTTCATAAGAAAATTTATAAAATAAATAAATTATGATCAAATAAAAAAATGATGCAAGAGATATAGTTTTTCAAAATTTGATATAATTCAGGGAAATTCCCCCTTTTTCATAGTTTAAAAAAGATTCAAATAACCCATTTTTAAAATCATTTCCATAAACATTCAAAATATAAATTTTAAATACCAAAACATATAAAACATTTCATTTGGATAACATTTATTTAGGTTAATGAGGATCCTCATATAGTTTTTGTGATCAGTGGGACACCTAGTGTGTAGATTACTCTATAATGATAGGTCTTGGGGGTAAGATTTCACTTCCAAGAGTGGTTATTTTCCAAAAAATTAAGAAATATAGTGCACAAATTACACAATCATAACATGTCTATGGGGAAGAGTTCATCCTAAAAGATTTCTACCTACCCCATCATTAATCACAATCATGTTCACCAGATCAAAAATCTTAGAAGTATATTTCATGTTTAAACCATATAAACCATGTATGAAAACTATTTTCATTAACAATACCAAAGGGAAGAAATACATTTTAAAAAACATAACCAAAACCACCAAATTTCTAAATTCATGCATCACAAAAAATTTCCAAATCCATTTTCAAGATAAATATATAAACCATGTTTTCATACCATTTTGAAACCAATTTCAAAGAGAAAGAAAATATGTTTAATAAAATAAATCCAAATCATTGAACCACCTAATTTTAAACACTTATAATCTCAATAATCATGCAAAAACACATGAAAAGATGAACTGAGGATCCTAATAATTGAATAAGAATCTTAAAAAAAGATTTAACATTCAATAATATCTATATTTTTACTTTCTATAATTAAAGGAACCAAAGTGATTACTTACCACCAAATCTCCCAAACAATGCACTGAGGGGATTTGAGATCTTGAAAAGAACATTAAATTCCATGATGTATCTAAAATAAATATAAATAGAAATAGAAATCCCAAAAATACCCTTCATTAACCTGGTCGATCCATAGAGAGAAACAATAGGAATTCAAAGAAGAAGGAGAACCAACACCAAAACGTAGATTGAATTAACATGAGAGGGTCGTGACATTAATATACAATTTGATCTGCTAAGGGATTTTTTTGGGATAGAAAAATATATTCCAAGAGTGACTACAAGTTTGAATACATAAATTTAGGTTTGAGGGGGTATTTTTCATAAATTAAATGGGGGTATTAGTGTCATAAAAAAACATAACACCATTTCTTAGCTAGTTCAGATCAGCACCACCAACCAACTGATGGATACTAAGAAGTTAAGAATATATTAGCTAGCTAGTGGCTGCAACATATGTCTATTGTAACTACCATGACCACTTGGTAGTTGGTGGCCCTCATTAGCAAGATGGTTTCCCTAATTAGCTAGCCGGTGCACTAACTACAACTCTACTAAATGTAGGTTTAGGTCTATACCCCACCAAGTCCACAATACACACCCTCCATCCATTATAAAAACTAAAACCAACTGAAACAAAGAGAAAATGACATAATAAAAATAAAAACAAACAAGAAAAAAAATTACTTGAAAAAATATTGGGATGTGGAAATTATCCCCACTATTTATTTCTACCCCTAGAAAGATAAGCTGAAGAATATTGTTCTATAATGAGATGAGGATAATTCTCTCTTATTATAGACATACACTTCCAAGTATCATGAGAATAAGATCCATGATACCATAGAACATGAACCAACTATATAGAATTTCCATGTATAACCATCAATTGAGAAAAAATAACTCGCAATGGTTTATCAATCATCAAAATATCAGGTTATACATCAAGGTCTTCCCAATTCAGAACCTGAGCTAGGCTAGGATGATACTTTTTTAGTTGAGAAACATGAAAATCATTATATATCAAAGAAAATTGAGGTGGTATATCCAAATGATATGACACCTTTCCAAGTCATTTAATAATATGAAATGGTACCACATACCAAGTAGAGATATTCCCTTGGTTTATAAGCCCTTGGTATGTAACATCCCGAGCTTCCACGATACACCTCTCTTTCAATAATGAAATAGCTTGCATTGTACGCAAGTTCGAGTTCTAAAACACCGTGACTAATCAAAGTAGCCATTATGAATAGTAATAAACATTTTTTAAAATTATAGAAATTTTATATTTCAAAATGGACTTAATTTTTGTATTCTTAATATTGAAATTATCCTAAGTTGAATTTTTTGTAATTTTCTGAGAACTTTCAATTTTTTATGAATAGTGAAAAATACTTAAAAACAACTTTTTTAATCAAACTAATTTATATGGATAAATTATACTATTGAGTGGTTTTAAAGTATAATTAGAATATATTTTTACCATTTTATCCAATGGTGGTCATTATAATTAATTTAAATTTGAAATTGGACATAAACAATTGTCAATCTTTTGATATATATTGTTTATTAGAAACACGCTATTTGTTGTGACAGCGGGAATTAATTATGAAATTAATTAATGCAAATTATATGTTTGGTTTTTTTATAATTTTTAGACATTAAATAAATTAAATTATTTATGACACCATGATGATGCCACGATTACCTCATTAATTAACGATTTAAATAAAATGAAAGGATAATGTAAAATATAAGGCTTACACTTGTCAAAAACCTATTGGATGAGTATATTTCGAACCCTTATCACCTTATCCAAGAAATATATAAGTGTGGGACCTTTAGAATCCGAAAAAGCATTTCATAATAAAGTAACATTTCATTACTTTCCAAGAGTGCCCCTCCTCTCCTCTTATAAAAGGCCCCCACCTCTACCACCTTATTCACACCATCAAAGCCTTTTGGCTCGGCCAACCTCTGCCCAAATACTCTCCCAACTTTCCTACCTTACTCCTAGAAGCCTCACTTTGGGAAGAAGTTTTCCCAAGGAAGCCTTTGGCTCAAATCAAAAGAGTTACCCGATTTTAAGGTAATGTATTCTCTAATGTTGTTTTGTTTTATTTTGCTTCTCCAACCCCTTAACCTATTTTTATTCCTTTAATTGTAACAAAAAAAGTATCTAAAATATACTAGGATGTTGTTATGATGAGTATTTGGTTTACACTTACACACACCATTGTCTAATGGTTAAAGAACATACTGTTTCTGTGGGTGGCGAAATACTGCCTCACGAAACTATAATTGTTCAATATTCTTTTAACACCTCTAATGGTGGCCATTTTGATGACACTATTTTCATATATGATATATATATTTTGTTTATGTTTTCCTTATTCTTCTGTATTTCTCATTTGTGGCATACTTTATGATTTCCATTATGGGTAAACGCAGTAATTTAATTTTAGGAAGTGCGGACTACCGCCCCCTCAAAGTGATTTGAATCGTTAATGCCATATGTGGGATGTATAAAGGATGGAGTAAATGGTATTATAAATTATATTATACTGGAATTATATTATAACTTTATATAATTATAACTTCATTCCATTAAATACGAAATAGAAATGAAAGTAGCGTTTATGCGTACGTACGGCTTACCGTCTCCATGAACGGTGCATTTCATTTCTTACCTCTAAATGTTATGTAATATTATAAATGAATGTATATACTGGATATATATGATGTATATGATATATACATCATGAATATAATTATGGATATAATGGATATATTACCACATGAACAAAGTGTAATTATAAGAAGTTTATTTTTGACTCAAGTACCTAATATCGTCAAAACGACCGTTATTAACATAAATAATTACATAATGTTCATAACATGATAATAAGTGATATAAAATGAATAATAAACATGAAAAAGGTTCTTAAGAAATTATAAATTAACTCTAGTTTATTATTCAGGATATTAAAGAATGATCGAGTCAAGTTGGACACGAGGTAAGGGAATTTCTTAACCCAATTTCCAATCTCTGGGTTAATCTCCTACTTTCAAATTATGTCATGATATTATTATGTCCTATATTGTATTTGTACTTTCTTTATGTGTACATATAGTGAATACACATAATCGATCTATTTTATTTTAAAAATGATCTTTGTAAGCACTTCATCTCAATCTCCTTTTATTGAGGCATATTTGGTTTTATACACAACTTTCTTTTATACGGTGTATAAACCCATTTGAATTTGACTTTTATTCAAAAAGGAATCTTTTTTTTACAAAGTGTTTTACTAAACGAAAAAATGAATGTTTTTGTCTTATGTATGCGGTGACAACGACTTCTCCGCCGCCGTGACCATTATTTATGTTTTAGCTTCCTCTACAAGCCATAACTTTTTTTTAATGAAAAATAAATACAAAGTTTTAACTTTCTTTTATTTTGGTATTGAAAATGGTTTTGAAAGTGTGTTTATTATATCAATGTGTTGTATTGATATCTTGTGATTGAAATGTGGAAATGTTATGTTTCCTTTATGCATGTTTTATGTGATACGATTATGTTATGGTTTATGATATGTTTAAACCTATTCATATGAGGAATGCATTGGACTTAATAAGTGATGGGTGGAGCCCGCTACAGCTCCTCGATGCATCGGTAGGTCTCATGAGACAAACTAGTGTCTTGACACGAGGCCTTGACAAAATCTTATTTGTGGTCTTGGCACGAGGCCTTGACTACGTGGTTATGATAGTCTGGCATTATGCATTCCATCATTATGAAAGTGGTTATTGATATTTCATGTGATTATTCGACTAGTAGAATATCCATGTGAGTAAGTAAATGGCATTATTTAATTTTTTTCCATAGTATGCTGAAGTTCAAGTTTAAAAAGGCTTTTGTTTTAGTTATACATTGCCTTAAATGTTAATGTTTATTTATGAAAGCTTCTGCAATATTGTTATCCTTACTGAGCATCTGAGCTCACCCCTTTCAATGTTTTAATATTTTCCAGGATGTGAAGAAGTATTTTATGAATGACCTGCAGGGATAGTCAGAAGAGGATATGAGTGTGGATTATGGAGAATTTGTTATTGTAGTTTTTCACTTTATGATGTAATGTAACATTTATGAATGTATCTAGTGTTTTCAAGGCTACTAAACTAATCGGTCTTTCGAGACTTGATATTTTTTGATCATGCCAATGTTATGAAATAATTCACCGACTCTGGGTAGCTGGGGTCGGGGCGTTACAGTTGGTATCAGAGGAAGTTTAGTACTAACCTTGTAAGCTAGATTTAGATAAACTCTGATTAGAGCACATAGCCCGAAGATAGACTTTGAGGATTAGTATAGAAGAACTTCCTAGAATTTTGGTATTATAGAGATTTTGTGAGTTTTTAGAGCAATACATCCCTGTATGGATACGAGAAGGTAGAGGTGGATCTAGCACAGATTTACCTAGGGGTAAAACCCAAAAACACCACTTTGAGCTAGACTCGAACGAGAACTGGTGCACGAAAACGGGACTTGTTGCACTCTGGGTTACGACACTCCCGGGAGATATTATTAGGATAATTCTCGTTTTCTTTACAAAACACTATGAAGGGTTATGAGTATATACATCCTCAAAGAGAAAATTTTTATGATTATGGATTATATCCATAAATAGTTCAATTTGTGTTAAGTATTTTATAAGTATGGAATTATGTATTTTGATTCGTAAACTAATCTAGTTTATGCCATTATTTAGAAATGACACCTAGTGGAAGGAATGGAAACCATATCAATGCACGCACTCCGTGTAGGGATTTCCCTCCTGCTCAAGATAATTATTGTGGATCTGGAGATACAACTGGTGCTGATAAACTTATTACCATACTGAGACAACTCACTCAGGTTATGAATTATAACCTTACTCGTATGGAGCACCCTGATCCGTAGCGTGGAGGGTCAATGTTAGACTGCTTCATGAGGCAAAAACCACCAACATTTAATGGGGGTACAAATACATTAGTGGCTGAGCAATGGATAAACTCCTTAGAGAAAATATTCCACGCCTTGGGGAGTAGCGAAAGGGAGAAGGTTGTCATGGCAGTCTACCGCCTCACTGGAGATGCCGATCAATGGTGGTCACTGATTCAAAACACAAAGGAAGATGATAAAGTATCAAGTATGGAATAGAGAGAGTTCAAAGATCTTTTCTTAGAAAAATACTATCCTCGTGACCATTGAGCAAATATGGAAAGACAATTTCTGAGTCTGAGAAAAAAGGAGGATGAGAATGTCGTAAAGTATGAGGCCAACTTTACAAGGTTATCAAGGCATGCTGCAGATTATATACATAACCCAATAAGTAAGATTGATCGTTTCTTTGATGGGTTAAAACCATTTCTTTGTCGAGCATTAGTATCACAAACCTTCTCAACATACGAAGATATACTATCGTGTTCTATCAAGACAGAAAAGGAATTCTCTAAATCTTATGAAAATAAAGTAAAGAAAGAGAAGAAGAGAACGGTGGAACAAGAGACGGATAAAGGGAAAAAGGGAAAGAAGGATTTTCCATTATGTGATAATTGTGGGAAGAATCACCTTGGTGCTTGCCTAAAAGGAATGGGAGTATGTTATAAATGTGGAGAAAAAGGTCACCAGGCTCGCGACTGCAAGGGAAAGAAAGAGGCTATCAATGTTGAATGCTACAATTGTAGGGAAATGGGGCATTATGGAAATGAATGTCCTAAGCGTCCGGGAAACTTACCTCAGAAAAGGCCAAGGGATCAAGGAAAATATTATGCTGTTACTACAATTGAAGTAGAATAATTAATGTATTGGTGCTTTTGGACTCAAGGATTATATTCATGTTATAAGAATAATGTGATATATATAAGGATTGTACTGCAGTACTTGTTCTTTTCATTAAGGTTTTAATATGATGAAGGTAATCATATTTTTGTATGTGAAAATAAGAGAAACTTTACCTTGTTTGAGTAATCTGATGTTACAATTGATTTTGGAATTTAAAGACCTTTTAGAAAAAGTCTGGGCAGAGGTATTTTGGATAACTATAAAGGTTGGAATGAATTAAGTTGATCTTTGGATAGTATTGTTTAAGGTTAAACCATTTCTGAAGATTATTTTTGGAATATTATAATACTATAGTTTTAGTAAAAGGACAACCTGCAGGGTGGGGCATAACCCGTCGCATCGGACAAAGCTATAGGAATCGAACCCACAACCATAGTGCGACATGCCTTTATTACCTACCACTAGCCTACAGGAAGTCCCTGGTTATTATAAAATAGTTTTCCTAATCTAAATGGTATGTGGAAATATTTAGAATCTTATACAATTAGGATAAATAGAATATTTTTGAGTTCTGTTACCATTTGGAGTGAAAATGGGTTTGTGGTAAAAATTTATTAAAGAATGAAAGTCTACACGACAAGTAAGTATATTTCCTTACATTCTTAGTAAATATCTTAAATAAATTCCTCAACTTTATGAAAGGCAACTTAAAACAAAAACGTTGCCGGTTAACTTTTCCAACTGGGGATTTAATGATCGTTTAACCAATCACAAGTTTGTGATTTTCTTATTGTTAACTTTCTCCTAATCCTGTTTTCTGAAACTCTCCATCAGACCTTGCTGGTTTGTTTTTCTTCCATATCCATATTTTCATAGAATCCTAGTATGGGCTATCTCGGGTGACCTTTGTACTTATCTTTATTTCTTTTAATGTTATATTCTTATTAGCCCTATTTACGATGTGGGTTTTCCACAAAGGTATTTTATATTTTCAACCTTTAATTTTCAAAGAAAAATTTCAAATTACGAGGACGCAATTTATTTAAGGAGGGGAGAATGTAACATCCCGAGCTTCCACGATACATTTCTCTTTCAATAATGCAATAGCTTGCATTGTACGCATGTTCGAGTTCTAAAACACCGCGACTAATCAAAGTAGCCGTTATGAATAGTAATAAAAACTTTTTAAAATTATAGAAATTTTATATTTCAAAATGGACTTCATTTTCGTATTCGTAATATCGAAATTATCCTAAGTTGAATTTTTTGTAATTTTCTAAGAACTTTCAATTTTTTATGAATAGTGAATAATACTTAAAAACAACTTTTTTAATCAAACTAATTTATAGTGATAAATTATACTATTGAGTGGTTTTAAAGTATAATTAGAATATATTTTTACCATTTTATCCAATGGTGGTCATTAGAATTAATTTCACTTTGAAATTGGACATAAACAATTGTCAATCTTTTGATATATATTGTTTCTTAGAAACACGCTATTTGTTGTGACAACGGGAATTAATTATGAAATTAATTAATGCAACTTATATGTTTGGAATTTTGTAAAATAGACATCATTTTTGAATTCGGAATATCAATTATAGCTTAGGGTGAAATTTTGGCATTGTTCTGGAAAACTTCAATTTTTGATGAATAGTGAAACCACTAAGTGGTTGTTAAAAAACTGATTTTTTGTTTAAATGAAACATTAACGCTTATGTGATTTGATTTTCAAAAATCCGACATACATGGTTGTCATTAGGAAGTAAAATGTGGTTCAACGGGATTAAAATAATTTTTTGGTGAATAGTAACTTTTAAGTTTAATTAATCGCGATTAAAGGTAATTAGTGAAATTTAAGGTAAAAATCATATTATAAAAATATGAAATGACCTTGAAACTTGTCCTAAACCTATTGGATGAGTCATGGCCGACAAAGACAATACATGGGTCAACTTGGGGACCCCATGGAGCCACTTTGGTAGGAAAATGACATAAATAAATTTTATTTAAAGTTAAAATAAAAATGTCACAAACATAAGTTGTTTTACTAAAACAATTTTTAAATGGGGTTATACAAGTCATATTTTTGACTATAAATATTCATTAGAAATATAAAAAGATTTTCTACATCATGATATTTTTTTTATAATTTTTAGACATTAAATAAATTAAATTATTTATGACACCATGATGATGCCGCGATTACCTCATTAATTAACGATTTAAATAAAATGAAAGGATAATGTAAAATCTAAGGCTTACACTTGTCAAAAAACTATTGTATGAGTAGATTTCGAACCATTATCACCTTATCCTAGAAATATATAAGTGTGGGACCTTTAGAATCTGAAAAATCATTTCATAATAAAGTAACATTTCATTACTTTCCAAGAGTGCCCCTCCTCTCCTCTTATAAAAGGCCCCCACCTCTACCACCTTATTCACACCTTCAAAGCCTTTTGGCTCGGACAAACTATGACCAAATACTCTCCCAACTTCCCTACCTTACTCCTAGAAGCCTCACTTTGGGCAGAATTATTCTCAAGGAATCCTTTGGCTCAAATCAAAAGAGTTACCCGATTTTAAGGTAATGTATTCTCTAATGTTGTTTTGTTTTATTTTGCTTCTCCAACCCCTTAAAATCTTTTTATTACTTTATTTTGTGACAACACCAGTATCTAAAATATACTAGGATGTTGTTATGATGAGTATTTGGTTTACACTTACACACACCTTCGTCTAATGGTTAAAGTACATACTGTTTCTGTGGGTGGCGAAATACTGCCTCACGAAACGATGATTGTTCAATATTCTTTTAACACCTCTAATGGTGGCCATTTTGATGACACTATTTTCATATATGATATATATATTATGTTTATGTTTTCCTTATTCTTCTGTATTTCTCATTTGTGGCATACTTTATGATTTCCATTATGGGTAAACGCGATAATTTCATTTTAGGAAGTGCGGACTACCGCCCCCTCAAAGTGATTTGAATCGTTAATGCCATATGTGGGATGTATAAAGGATGGAGTAAATTGTATTATAAATTATATTATACTGGAATTATATTATACCTTTATATAATTATAACTTTATTCCATTAAATATGAAATAGAAATGAAAGTATCGTTCATGCGTACGTACGGCTTACCGTCTCCATGAATAGTGCATTTCATTTCTTACCTCTAAATGTTATGTAATATTATAAATGAATGTATATACTGGATATATATGATGTATATGATATATAAATCATGAATAAAATTATGAATATAATGGATATATTACCACATGAACAAAGTGTAATTATAAGAAGTTTATTTTTGACTCAAGTACCTAAGATCATCAAAATGACCGTTATTAACATAAATAATTACATAATGTTCATAACATGGTAATAAGTGATATAAAATTAATAATAAAAATGAAAAAGGTTCTTAAGAAATTATAAATTAACTCTAGTTTATTATTCAGGACATTAAAGAACGATCGAGTCAAGTCGGACACGAGGTAAGGGAATTTCTTAACCCAATTTCCAATCTCTGGGTTAATCTACTAATTTCAAATTATGTCATGATATTATTATGTACTATATTGTATTTTTACTTTCTTTATGTGTACATATAGTGAATACACATAATAGATCTATTTTATTTTAAAAATGATCTTTGTAAGGACTTCGTCTCAATCTCCTTTCATTGAGGCATATTTGGTTTTATACACAACTTTCTTTTATACGGTGTATAAACCCATTTGACTTTGACTTTTATTCAAAAAGGAATCTTTTTTTACAAAGTGTTTTACTAAACGACAAAAGGAATGTTTTTGTCTTACGTATGCGGCGACAACTACTTCTCCGCCACCGTGACCATTATTTGTGTTTCGGCTTCCTCTACAAGCCATAACTTTTTTTTAATGAAAAATAAATACAAAGTTTTAACTTTCTTTTATTTTGGTATTGAAAATGGTTTTGAAAGTGTTTTTATTATATCAATGTGTTGTATTGATATCTTGTGATTGAAATGTGGAAATGTTATGTTTCCTTTATGCATGTTTTATGTGATACGATTATGTTATGGTTTATGATATGTTTAAACCTATTCATATGAGGAATGCATTGGACTTAATAAGTGACGGGTGGAGCCCTCTACAGCTCCTCGATGCATCGGTAGGTCTCATGAGACAAACTAGTGTCTTAGAACGAGGCCTTTACAAAATCTTATTTGTGGTCTTGGCACGAGGCCTTGACTACGTGGTTATGATAGTCTAGCATTATGCATTCCATCATTATGAAAGTGGTTATTGATATTGCATGTGATTATTCGGCTAATAGAATATCCATGTGAGTAAGTAAATGGCATTATTTAATTTTATTTTTTCCATATTATGCTGAAGTTCAAGTTTAAAAAGGCTTTTGTTTTAGTTATACATTACCTTAAATGTTAATGTTTATTTATGAAAGCTTCCGCAATATTGTTATCCTTAATGAGCATCTGAGCTCACCCATTTAAATGTTTTAATATTTTCCAGGATGTGAAGAAGTATTTTATGAATGACCTGCAGGGATAGTCAGAAGAGGATATGAGTGTGGACTATGGAGACTTTGTTATTGTAGTTTTTCACTTTATGATGTAATGTAACATTTATGAATGTATCTAGTTTTTCAAAGGCTACTAAACTAATCGGTCTTTCAAGACTTGATCTTTTGTGATCATGCCAATGTTACGCAATAATGCACCGACTCTGGGTAGCTGGGGTCGGAGCGTTACATGGTGACCCAACAAGGGTGAGAATTTTAAGGACACCTGGTCACCTACTAAAAACTGCAATAGAAAACAACGATGGTCAACATATGGCACATATCATATTTTATCCATAAACAAGAATTAAAGAATCAATTGGTTATTTGTTATTTCTTCCTGAACCAATATCAGTCCTATAAAGAAAGATTCTCCAACCTCATAGCAATAATGTTGTGAGTTATAGGTTTTTCCTTTCAAATATTCAAAAGTTTCCAACTCGATGGATGATTTGTAACTATTATTGTAAAAAGCTCAACCAGCCTCAAGTGGCTTTCCAAATAATATTTGAATTCTAAAACATATCCAAATATAAAATCTTCTAAAATTTTATTTTCCTTTTCCAACATCCCATCCTTATGGGGATGATATGTTGTGGTCAACTTTATCTAACTACCCAATTCCTCCAGGAGGCTCTTCAAAACATGTGATGTAAAGAGAGGGTCACTATCTGAGTTAATGTCCATAATAATCACATGAAACCACATGATTTACTACATATAAAACATCCCTAAGTATTTTACTCTAATGTTATCATAAATTAGATTGAAATGTTCCATATTTTTAGCTGATCAATTAGTACCCAAATGGTGATATTTCCTCATAGAGTTTAGTCAAATTTCTTGTCAAAGTGATTAGGGGATCCCCAAGGCAACACACTTCAGCATATAAATCCATTTTATTTTAGATACTAAAATTTAATTTTCATATCTTTCAATTTAGCTATATCCATATAATGATATGACATTGATATCAGTTGAGTTCCCAACACTAGGTCATTCAAGAACCCCACCTATATCTTCATAGGGAAATAGAAAATTCATCTCTAAAAACTTTTAGAATACCATTGACTATTTAAGGGAGATTACCATTGAAATATTTTGGTCTCAACTTATCTGCATTCAAAGACAATAGTCTACTATGCTTAGGGAGGGGAGGTCTAACCCGATAGGGCCTTGAGTCCCATTCTCCTGAAAACATATGGTATTTACCATCGAGGTAAATAAATGACACATAATGATGATAAAAAATTATCCTATACTTGTTAGAAAATAACCAATCTATAATAACAATAACATCAAATATGTTGAAATTAAGAACCAAGAATTCCTAAACAAGATCTATATCTCACATAAAGAAAGAGAAAGAGGGATAAAAAACATTTCTCTTTATTCTTTTATTCAGGCATCTCCAATTCTATAATGAATGGAATGAGTTTCATTAGATGTTATATAAGATCCTCTATATGAATTGATAATAAAGATTGAGAAGCACCTATATCAAATAAACTATTCACTAAGGTTAAATGAAAATAAATGGCACCTCTCATAGTAGTAGGATGCACATTAACTTATAGGGAAATCTCTATTATCAATTCCTTATCTACTACCTCAAAATAGATAGAAGGAATTATAACGAATACATGTGATCATATATATAGTCAAATTCACATATGAAACCTTGAAGCCTTCATTTTATCATTAGAAACAACCTTAGTTGAAAACATAGTGAATTTAGAGAATTTATTAGCATATCCATCACTATCCAATTACATTAATATTGTTTGAGAAATTACATGTATTTTTTAAAGTTAATAGAATTCGAGTATATTTTCTTGGTTAATATGGGATTCAAGTCATTCCAATCCATTCCATCATGCTTCTGTGCAAAAAAAAAACCGAGTCCTACCATCTTTTACTTAGACCTTAAATCTTAAACACAATACACCTCACCTTGATGTAATCAAGTGTATCCAAGAATTAAAATTTCCTTATAACATTTCTTACACAATCCCACACCTACCTAGGACTATTCATTCCCAGGAAATGTGGTGTCTTCTGATGAAGAAACTAATGGGCTTGCTTTTTATCCACAACCCTTTGAGGTTCCACCTCCATAACCATAACATGGGTAGTTGAAATGCATTTCTCCATTGCTTAGATCATGCACACAACTTCTTCAATAAAATTATTATAAATTTGTGTGTTTCCATACTGAGGTTTATAGGATGAACCCTCACAAATAACCACTAGAATTCTTCTGGGGGCATGGTACTTCAGATACACAGACAAAGAGACACAATAACATGAGATCCAATAATGAAGTTTGATTTAAGATAAAAAATTCTACAAGAATTAAAGGTTCATAGAAAAAATACGATTAAAACACTCTAAATCCCCATAAGATTAATTTTTTGAACACATGTGGTGGATCAATGATTTTTGTGATGAGAGAAGGCCAGAAAATCAATCACAATATATCCATTAAGTCCACACATTTATATCTCATTCCTACCAAGATATCCCAAATCTATACCAATAATGGAGACTCCCATTTGATACCAAATTTTCACAAACCAACCTAGATTTCCCAACTGTTCGGAACCTGATCTAGTTTCCAACCTAGACTGGAGGGAATTCCCAATCCCCATGAGTTGGAGAAATATTCTGAGCATCAAGAACTTCCATTTGGAATGATTTAACCATGATATAACATAAATGAGATAACATGAATTAAGAAAATGTTAGTATTCCAATACAAGTCACCAATGGAAAATATACATGATTAAAAAAATAGGTGTCTAAAAAAACAACCACAAACCAATGTATGAGGTTCTACATATAAAAAAACTCCATGTAACATGTAGTCATTATTGAAAGTTGGTTCCCAAAACCCAAATTATTTATATACTTTGATTACCATTACATGTATACAATTTGATATATACATGTGTTTATCTTACCAGACTAGCGTTGATAATTCTGATTCCACTATATTTATAATAATGAACATAGATTACATGACATATCGAAGGGTTATATAAATTCTCAGGCTATAATGAGAACCTAGATATACTATGATAACAATCACAATCTTATGTCCTATGGTTCAAATATATCATCTTGAAAGGAAACAGATGATGTGTGACTATTAGGTGTTAGGGGATCATAATTAATGATACTTCCTCTCATTAAGTTCACACTTTGGTGATCTATAGTAGTTGAGATCATGAGGTCATACCAACCAATAGGAATACAACATGTTTTCAGTGTCATAGGTTTTTCCTATCAACAAACATGTATATTGGACTCTGGAGTTGTGATCATTATCAATGTGTTCCATTTTATCACGTACATTGAAGAAAGGAAAAAACCATGACATTGAAGTCATGGTGAGGTAGCTTATATTGGTTATGCAATTATTGGTATGCAATTGGTTGAATGATTAATATATAATTTTTTTCTTCTGAGTAGAGGAAGTGATATCTTAGGCCTGGTTGATCGGGATGGTAATACCTTCATAAATCCATGGACATTGTAGTTGAAGGTAAGTCTATCCAATTAGATAAAAAATAAAGAAACAAAGGATGATAACACAAGTGTGAATCCATATTTATGATATATCACCTGACTAGGATATTATATTATAGATTTCATGTTCATAGGATGGTTTTCATTGCTATGAATATTCCTTATCTCTTTAGGGGCCTTGATGGGTTGCTAAACTCCACTCATGGTTTGTGAATACTATTCACTACTATTAACATAAGGTCTTAGAAGGTCACACAAAATAGAACATTCAAGATTCTTCCATATTCTAGTGAATAATTATACAGGACATGGTGGTACCCACCATGGGGTCGGATTGTTGTCCATGTTTTATTGATAACTGATAAATAAATAAATTCACAATTCTTCAACTATAGAATAATCAAGATAAATTTATTTATTAAAATTATTTACAAGTTTTTAATTAAATATATTAAATATTATTATACAAATGAGTATTAATTTAATATTTATGGTTCATTTTATATTAGAGGGAATTATTAGTTGAGTTAATGGCCTAGATTTATCATGTAAAATATTTAATATATATTAAAATTATTTAATAAAATATAAATAATATCTATGAATTAGTTTCATCATCATAATTATTTATTTATTACTTATTTAGTGGATGTTTAATATATATAGTTCAATGAACCCTAACTATGTATTTTATAAATCCACTATATAAGTCGAGGAGAAGCACATTCCATAAACTATTCATTCGTTATAATTGACATCTTTTCCCTCTTCCCAAATTACAGAGAGAGAAATTATCTAACTAAGAAATCGATCCAAGAGAACCTTCATAGATCAAAGTCATTATATCATGGTGATCATCACGATGTCGAAGAGATTTTTGAATATCCACACCAGCACCGGGATTTGAATTAATAGTGTACCTGTAGATTTGAGAATCAAATGTGTATGATATAGGGGTGTTTTAACTTGAATCCTTAAAACAATGGTTTCTGACGACTTGTTATAGACAATTTCTCTTCTAAGAGAATTAGTTACACATTATATTTTATTTTTGTATTCTTATTAATTCATGTGAGATTGAAAGACTATACCGGGGCTAATATCACTGGAGATGATGAAGTTTCATCACTTTAGTGATGAAATTTTTTAAATCCCCATCCCATATGTTTCCTCTATGAAACTGGTTACCTTAAATTAGTATTATAGTGATTGTTAGTATTTTTATATCCAAGAAAAATTATTTTTATCTTAATTTAATTAGAGGGTTTGAAGTCAGTCCCAACAGATCCGACCATGCTTCTATCTGATATCGGATGGAAAAGTTACAACAATTTGAAAAAAAAAATTAGATCGAGAGAGAGTTTTTTCAAATATTGAATTTTTATATTTTAAAATATAATGAAAAATATATGTATATATATATATATATTTTGGTTTAATTTCTTTGCAGTTTACTATTTGGATTCCAATCACTAGATTTCAGTTGCAATATTCGATTTAGATGACATTTTTTTATTTCCACTGATGGTGGAATAGTTCAAAAAAATTATTATAATTAATTAAAAAATCCTTAGGAGGAGATTCATGGGTACTCCCTTTCATAACATTATAGGTTGTAGATACCCAATGGGTGGTGTGAATTAGGGTTGAAAATATAAAAAATTGACAGTCATTATTGTTTTTTCGAAAGGCACACTTTTAGGATTTTAGAAAAAATACATAATAATAATATTAAAAAAGAGGGCATCCATGAGAATATTTATCCCTAGCCACCTCCATTGCAAGGCCAGTTCCATGGTATCCACCTCATCGATGCCACATGTCACCAAAATCTTCTGATACCCTCCTCCTTTCATCCATATCCAGACCATCACCTGATCATCTGACACCGATGCCTCCTCTTATCACTAGTCCCTGACTGCCACTTGCTCAAGGTCTTGACTGCCACTACCACATCCTGTTCTCCTAGAATAGGCCAGACCAAACCCGATGGATGCCACCATCTTTGAAACGATCTATAAACCCCATCGCATGGTCTCCATCCTATGATTGAGCATCCTCACCCCACTACCGTTTGAGCAAACAGCCTCCCTCACCATGATAGACCATCTTATCCTAATCGAGACACCATCCTCTGACTTCCACAATGCGCGATGCCAGGCCGACCCCGTCCTAACTCACCCCGACCACCATGCCACCCTACTCAAGACCACCGATCCTCCTATGTGACATCTGAGTCATGAAGTGGACCCCTTCCATGACCTCATCAGGTTTTTTTGGACTCGATCCACCCCGTAATAGACTAGATAAGATCCTCCCTACCTGGAAAAGGTCTGAGTGTACCTTCCTAGCCTAGAACAGCCCTGCATGGGGTGTAACTAACCTGAAATGGGATTTCAGGGTTGTGACCCAACCTATAATGGGCTTAGGTAGGGTTTTGGGGTCGAATTTAATTTTATATAATCACAAATTAATTATTTTAGTATTAAATTAAATTAATTAAAAACTAATTTTTGGATTAGAAAAATGGTAATAATTTAAGATTATTAAATAACAATATAATTTTTTGAATAAAAATTAACTTAATGGTGGGACCAAATTAAAATAAAATATTTGAAAAAATTATTTTAATTTAAATAATTCATTTTATTTATTTAAAATATTTCATACTTTAAATTTATTTAAATTTAATTTTATTGTACTTTTAGTTTACCTATTAACTATTATTGAGAAAGTGACTAAACACTTGTATGTCTGGTTAATTTCATTTAATTATTTATTAAATGTATGTGATGTTTTTAATAAGTAGTTATTTTTATGATGGTATTCACATCATCTTATTTTTGTTCAATATGCATAAGGGTCTGCATTCCCAATTTATTAGTTTGTATCTTTTTCTTCTCAAAACTCCTCGACTATGTGCAATTGTACTTGTACATTTGACGATGATGCTTTAAGATGTGGACCCCCACCAAGATGATATGATACGCCAAATGAGAAGCTAAAACACTGGACTGGGGGTGTGCTACAATACTAACCAGCACTCGACTCAGGTATGATAACCTTAGGTCACGATTTATTTGTTAATTTTAAAATGGAACAATCATAATTAGATGTTATAGAACAGTAGAGTAAAATTATTTCATTTATACATTGTTTATTATTATATTCATGTGAATATTTACTAAGATAATACATTAAATAATAAATAATAAAAATTCATATAGATGTGATGAAAGTTTTTTTATTAATGAATGTTTAGTTATGAGCATGACAACATAGTTTGAACATATTTAATAGAAATATATTACATTAGTTATGAAATAATAAAAACACCTTAGAGATATATTAAGGCTTAATTCTTCTGGTTGCTCAAATTTGAACAAAACCGGGTGTATGAGGTGCTCGTCAACCATAATTGAGTGTGCCTCCTACTAATAGGGAGTTCTTGTGAGAGTAATGAGTTGAATTAACTAAATTCGGTAGAAACAAATTATCCATAACTATATTATTAGCACTTTAGTAGAAAAGTGTTGAGGGAATCAAGGTTATGATTCTAATAATCTGGGAATTTACTTAGAAGATCAAGGAACTGTGAGTTAATATTGCAGTCTTTCCTTGGGATTACCTTGGGACACTCAGAGTAGCGGCGTAATCATATATTTTTTACTATGAGTGTAGGTTTCAAGGATCCTTATCACTAGAATACTCAATAAATAGAGTATTCTTAAACTAGTAGTAATATATTGGAGTTTGATAAAATAGTGGGGGATATTTATTTATTTAATAATTAATTAATAAAAAAATTCTAAAAATGGAAATCAAAAACACCACAGGAACATTATCACTACGATTCATATAGGATAAATAAAATATCCTAACCGACCATAACTTCTAGGAGTGGTATATGAACTTGTGTATAGTACTATGACAAGAGAGGAAGCTTTATGTGTTAGAGTCCTCAATTCCTGTTGAGCCTCTTCAGGGAGAAATAATAGTAGATAAAGATAAATGGAAAAAATAATTTAGATGATGATCTATATGTACAATGTATCATGTTTTAATTTATGTATAGTTAATTGTAGAAAATGAATGAGGATGAGGATTCCTAAAAGATAACAAATCATCTCTAGATGTTATATCAGGCGAGAGAAAGGAAAGAAAGGTATGAGATGTCCAGTTCAATCTATAGTTTTATGATATCATAAGGGAATCATGTAGGAACTCATTTACTCAAGATGATTGGGCACATTGGGAGACTTAAATCCCCTAGGTTTAAACTGAACCATGAACTAGTGGTAGATCTCCATATCGGCTCTTTAGCATCAATTCTCTTGACCTTTATTGTTAATTAAAAAACAAATAACATGAAAAATTTTCTCCCAGTTCTTCTGGACTTAGTTCACCAATATTATAATGATATAAAGAATACCAATTCATCAGTACTTCTAGTGAAGAATAGGAGTAAGTGAAAGGAAAAGGGGTTTAAGTCCAAGTTGAGGATGAAGGCACTGGTGTACCATCCTTCAAAAAATCTAAAGATATAGATGGAAGACAATGAGAGGGAAAATGTCTTATTTCATGTGTAAATAAAGGCTAATGGAGGAAGAACTTCAGAGTTGGTAAGAATAAGTAAAGATACCCCTCTACTTTAGGTATTTTTGTTATTGAATAAAATCTTTCATTATCAAAAATTTTGGAATTGGATACGATATGTGGCTCACACATTTGTATTCATATACAAGAATCAAGTATATTAAACAAGATTTAAAAAGGTGAAGTGGATCTATGTGTTGTAAATGGTGTGAGTCTAGGAGGTATGGTAGTGGTAGACTAACACCTAAATTTTTCCAAGGGTTTTATTCTCATATTAGTTAATTATTATTATGCTCCTTCGGATACTAGAAACATAATCTCAGTTTCATTTTTGGAAACCATGGGATTTTAGTCCATGTTTGGAAATAAATTTTTCCTCTTTTATAAAGATAACATGTGTTAGGGTATAACACATCTTAACAAAGGAATATTTATACTTTAACTTAAAAACCGAGTAATGAAAATTAATGACAAAACCAACAAACATGACTCATATAACACTAACCTACAGAACTTCAGGCTTAGTCATGTAAATGAGAAGAAATGATAGAAATTACATCAAGAAAGGAATTTAGACTCAATTTATTTAAAACCATTAGATGTATCTCATTATTATTTACAAGGGAAAATGACCAAATCACGCTTCTCTGGGAAGGGAGAAAGGACATTGAATTATTAAAATTAATTCATACTGACATATGTTGTCCATTTATAGTAGAGTAAATGAGTGGATTTTCATACTTTGTTACTTTTACCAATGACTATAGTATGGATTTATCTATTTAATGCAGTATAAGTCATATTAATTTCAATTTTTTTTAAGAATATCAGTATAAAGTAGAAAATTATCATGGTATGAATATTAAGGAACTACTATTAGACCGTGGTAGATAGTATCTTAAATAATTTTTTATTAATCATTTAAAGGAGTTTGGGATAGTATCCCAACTCACTCATCCTTATACACTACAATGTCATGGTATTAGTGAAAGGAGGAATGCGACCTTTCCTGACATATTTTGATCAATGATGAGTCAGGAAACTCTTCCATTATCCTTTTGGGTATACACCATAAAGACATAGACATATACCCTTAACTAATTACCAAATAAGGATATATATTATATTCCATATGAGTTGTGTTATGGAATGAATCCCAGTCAATCACACTTAAATTTATATGATTGTGAGGTTTTTTAGGAATATACCAAGTAAATAATTAGCATCTCAAAGCACAAATTTCATCTTTATAGTTTATCATAATATGACAAAAGAATATTAACTATAAAACTATAATGAAAAAAACTTTTATTAATGAAACTTCCTCTTGATCTAATTAAATGTCTCATTATGTAAAAAGGTTGTATAAAACATATGCACTTTCTTGGTTTTATGTTTTTGGATTTTAAAATACCATTATGAATTGTTACCATTGATAATATAGTCGTTGAGCAGTGATCACACGATTAATATAAATATAGGGCTTTATCAAATCTAATTTACTAAGAAAAAGGAAGCGATGGTCTCAACCAGTAGAATTTATCCTTATGAAGCCCATTATTTAGAGCTCAAAAAATAGGTACCATCACTGGGATTCTCTCTCGACCAATACCTAGCCGAACTTCAACACATTAATCTTGAAGAGAACTGCTTATGGGAGAAGTGGAATTTGAAATAGATTACCACCCGAGAAATGTTATCCGAACTACCCCAAGAGTCTGTCACCATCGCACACCTTACCCTTAGGTATTATGTGGGTGTTATAAGGGGTTATGTAAAAATACCCAATCACTATGATTATGTACATTATTTTATTTATAAATAATATACATTCATTTTATTATTTTTACTTTCTAAATGGGTTTTAAAGAACAAGTAGTATTTTTAGTTAACATTTAAATTCAATTACGAAATATATATTGATGAATTAATGGATTTTTGAATTAAGTAATATTTTAATATAATTACTAAATTATTTTTTATTAAATATAAATGATCTTATAATTTTTATGAAAACAATTGTAATTTTTATTAAGGTTTGAAAGCTATTTTTGTCAAAACCCATGAATTTTCGATAAATGTCAGTTTTTTATTTTAAAAGTAAAAATTTCAATATTTATAATTTTTTAGATAAAATTAATATTATTTTTGTATTCGGGATGTTGAAATTATTTAACGGTGATCTTTTTATAATTTTTTGAGATAGTCAAATTTTGGGTAAAAATTAAATACCGTTTAAATATAAAATGTGTTTTATGATATCATAATGACCCAATAGTGATTTAATAAAATAATATTAAAGGTATATTCGGCCAATATTTGTTTTAAATTTAGAATAATGTGATTTTAAATTTGTTTGATTAAATTTATGGTTCCCTAGTGGACTCTCCAATACTTATAAAATAATTTAACATTTTGAAATGATTTCTTTGAGAGTGTGACTCACCTCCTGATAAAAAAGCCTAATATTTTAATTACGTTCGGCCATTGGACTTATAAAATAATTTTTTCCACTCCCATTTGAAAAAAACCTTGGGCTGTTTTGTGGTTTTTATTAGTTTAATGTGTAGTGTCCAAAACCAAAATAATAAAGAATTCCCTCTCCTTTCCTATATAAACCCACTCAATCTCCCTTTAATCTCCACTCAAACCATTTGGAGCCCGCCAAACTCTTCCATCCTCTCTCTATAACTCTCCCATGGTTCCCCAAGCTCCAAATAAGCCTCTCTCAGGCCTCTCCTAAGCCTTTGGGATCACACTTCCAAGTAAGGGATCCTCACATTCCTTCCTTCCTCATTTATGTCCAAGTTTATTTATATTGATATGCCCATTTATTTTCAATTAAAAATGTTGGGGTAAGATTTTACATCTCCCATATACTTACCTCATTATTTTTGAATTATTATAGACCCCTTTATCTCTCATTAATTCCTCCCATGTACACTTACCATGCGGAAATTCCATAAGGGATTTCTCTCTCCTCATTTACATTCAAGAAATTATTTTATATTATGAATATAAATTACGTTACATATGTTGGGATATTATGTTCCATGAACCTCTTACATTCAATTTCATGTATAAATGATTAAATACCCCTTTATCTCTCATCAACCCATTTTACGATTTCTATTTGAAGTTGTTATGCTGCCGAAGTTACACAAAAATTTCCCAGGCCAAAATCGTCGTGTAAGTGAATACCATTCCAATTTATCTATCAAGGGTATTCACCTTTATGCATATGTACTTGTTGATTTAGGACTTACATTTTTGTATTCCACATATCTTATTCATGGAAAAAATTATAATGTTTAATGGATCCGTGTTGTATGGTCCATGTGGCACACTTATACATGAAATGAAATGTTTATAAAGGGTTCATCCTTATTGCACTCCAATGAATTGGGTATAGATTAGTATCATGATACATCAAGTGAAATGAGGGTTTAATCATGCTAATTCAAGTCCAATGAGGGTTTAATCATGATAATTCAAGTGCAATGAGGGTTTAATCATGTTCCATGTGCAATGAGCCTTGGATCATGCTAATATCATGTTAAATGTTGTTTCTACATTTCCATGTTATGATAATCATGAAATATCATGACTTTATGTTCATGTTTCTCTTGTTCTTCATTGATATTCATATTGTCAAACTTTTAATGTAGTATTCATGTTATGCCTTGTTTACTCCCTTACTGATCTTTATAGCTCACCCTTTTCTTATTCATCTCCTCAGGTTATCCAATGCAATGCTAAGTATGAAGGTATGTTGTGGTCATGTAAAAGAAGTTTTAAATAAATATGTTGTATTTTATGTTCTAATTTGTTATCTAATGTTACTAATTTCCCAAGAAACTATACCTATCAATCCTCAGAGTTGTCTTAAGTGAAATTTTATGTAATAAATCATGTTAAAATGTGTAATAAAGGGCATGGTTTTTATTATTGGTATGAGAGGATATGTTTAGTTATTTTTGGGATTAGGATTAAACACTAGTGAAAGAATTAGGGATAAGATTAAGTATAATAAAAACATCCCTAAATTTTGGTGAGTATAGAGTAAGTGGTTTATCAATAAAATACATCCCTTTCTAGATATGAACAAGTAGAGGTGGTTCTGGCAGAAATATATATAAGGGTGAAACCCAAAGACACTGCTTTGAGCTAGACTCGAACAGAAACTGGTGCACGACAATGGGCCTTGCTAAACTCTTGGTTTGAAACTCCTCAGGGGATATTATTTGTTAAATTCATAAGCTTTGTGTGACCCATTATTAAGGGAATAAAAAAATTCTCCTAAGAATATATGTTGGGAAGTAGATCATGGACAACATATATTGAAGAACATAAATTCATAAGTTAAGAAAATAAATGTAATTTATTAGTTATCAGTTTTTATATTTGGATTCCACTTTATGTGTTACCACTAAATTTTCTTTTTATTATATCCAATGGACGGTAATAGGGAGACTTGTGCTAACAACCGATGTAAAGATCAATGTGATGAGGATTTTAATGAGATGCCCAATCTGATGAGAGTGGGAATCATAAAAATTAACACAATACTCTCTTAGATAACTTAAGTTTCGAAAAGAAACATGGGATAAGAAGAATGTACAACCCCCCCCATAAATAAAGAACAATCCTCAATCTAGAGCATCCTGAGACAAAGTCCTTCTACTTTTAATGGATCATCCTTTCCCTCAATCGTCGAACAATGGATCAACTCCCATGATAAGATATTATCCATAATTCAATGTTACAAACATGAGAAGGTTCTTCTGTCTACTTATCGTATGGAGGGTAAAGACGATCAATGATTTACATTGATAAAAAATATGAATCTTGAGAAAGAGATTGAGGCATTGTAATGGAAGGATTTCCAAAAAATGTTTTTTGATAAATGTTTTCCTCGCACCCTCCAACTTAAGATGGAAAGTGACTTCCTTTCCCCCAAGAAAAAATACGACAAATCCATCTGAGCATATGAGGAAAACTTCATAAGGCTTGAATGATATGCCTCTATTTTTGTCATTACCCCCAAATTCCATATTGACCACTTCTTTGGTGGGATAAAACCTAAACTATGGAAATCCCTAGCGATCTGTGACTTCGATAGCTATGAAGAAATTGTTCGATGTGCCCTCAAAGTATAAATGGTGATTGAAAAATATTATGGGTATCATGGGTATAATAAGTGGAAAGTGGAATTTAATTCTGGCGGTCCGATGGATGAATAAAATAGTGCTAAGAAATTCCAACACCGCACTTGACAAAGGTGCAAAAAGAAGCACCTCAGAAATTGCCTGAATGGGATGAGGAAATGCTTTAGGAGTGGAAGAGAAGAGAACCTAGACATTAATTTCCAACAAGAAAAACATGTTGCTATGACAGAGGAGAGGAAAACTCTATTAGACCCTCAACACATTGTTCATTACTTCAGCTGTAAAGAACCATGGCACTTTGCAAACCAATTCCCTAAGACAAGGGTTTTCGGAGGCAACTAACAACCTCCAAGGCAGTAAGGGAGAGATTTTTCCATCACTACCACCGAAGAGAACCCCAAAAATAAAGTGGGGATAGGTACGCTATTTATTCATTCAATAATAGATAACATACTTTTGGATTCTGGTTCTATGCATTATTTTATATCCTGAAAGTTTAGTAGAAAAATCCCAATACCACCAAAAATCATAGAAGTAGAGATGTCGGTGAGAACAACAAATGGGGAAATCATTGCATCCTAGGAATATAACACCTCCCCTGTCATAATTTTTGGATTGAACTTCCTGGTGAACCTCTTCATACTACCTCTGGTAGAATTTGATGCAATTATTAGCATGGATTATCTTTCCCTATATAGATCTAACATAAATTTTCGTAATAGGGAAATCACTCTCCATATGGATAATCAACCCCGATTCTATACAAGTGAAAGGAGTAGGATGAATCTTCTTTACCACAATCATCTCAAATATGGATATTAATTCCCTTTGATCAAACATATCTTTCTTAGATGATTGAGTCTAAGGAAGAAACCATCATTGACAACATGCCTATTGTGAGGTAATTCACTGAAGTGTTTCCCAAGGAATTTCTTGGTCTTCCTCCTAGAAGGGATGTTGAATTATCAATTGATAATATAACTGGGGAATTTCTAATATTCCAGACGCTGTATGGAATAGTTGTTTTGGAACTTGAGGAGCTGAAGAAATAACTACAAGAGAATATGGATAAAGGGTTTATTTACCCAAGTGCTTCACCATGGGGCGCACCAGTCCTATTCTTCAAGAAGAAGGATGGGTCAATGCACCTTTTCATTGGTTATATTGAGCCTAAAAAAACCATGTTAAAGAACAAGTATCCTCTTCCATGAATTAATGACTTGTTCAATCAACTATATAGAGTAAAATACTTCTCCAAGGTGGATCTGTGGTCGGTATATTACCACGTAAGGGTTAAGAAAAATGATATCCCGAAGACTGATTTTCATACAAGGTACATGAACTATGAATTCATAGTAATTCCTTTCAGAATCACTAATTCTCCAGTAATGTTCATGGAATAGATGAATAGAGTCTTCATATATTACCTCAAAAAAATTTTGGTAGTCTTTATAGATGATATTATAATATACTCCAAAACCAAGTACGATCCTTAGGAGAATCTATGCACTGTACTAGAGACTATGCGAAATAAGAAGCTCTATGAAAAGTACAAAAAGTATGAGTTCTAGTTGAAGGAAGTCTCATTCTTGGTTTATATCATCACAAGTAATGAGATATCAGTGGATCCCTTAAAGAAAAATTCAATTGAGGGATGACTGGGGACAATATCTGTTACGGATATCTGTAACTTCCTTGGGTTAGCTGGATATTGTTGACAATTTGTGAGAAATTTATCATGATTGTAAAACCCTCTGATCAAGATAACTCAAAAGGGATTCAAGTTTTATTAGAGTGATGAATGCGATGATAGATTAAAGTAGTTGAAAAGGAGGCTTATCACTGCGCCCATGATCACACTACCCACAAGTAGATAACTTTTTGTGGTATTCAGTGATGCTTGAAGAAGGGCCTGGGCTATGTGTTGATGAAAAATGAAAAAGTCACTACCTATGCTTCAAGGAAATTGAAAGTTCATGAGGAAAACTATCAAACACATGATCTGGAGTTGGATGTAGTAATATTAATTTTAAAAATTTGGCGATATTATCTCTTTGGGGAGAAGTGTAAAATATATATGGATCACAAAAGCCTCAAGTCTATGTTCACATAGAAAGAGTTGAATATGAATCAATGAAGATGGTTAGAGCTGATCAAAGACTGTGATTGCTCAATCCATTACCACCCTAGGAAAGAGAATAAGGTGGCAGCCATGGGAATCATAAAGGAGGAAACATTATCAATACATTGACAAATGATTGATAAACCATCTATTTTGGAAAGGTTAAAGTACGCTAAAAAGGATGATGTAGGAATTTAGAAGATAATGGAAACTATCAGAAAAGGGAAATCCTTGGAGTTCATTGGTAATGAAGAAGGAATTGTGAGATTTGGGACAAGACCATATGTTCCATCAAATATAGAGTTAAAGAATGAACTTTTGGATGATTCACATAGTTCAAATTTCTTCATCCACCCAGGAATCACAAAGATGTATCGAGATCTACAAAATCATTTTTGGTGTGATAAAAATAAGAATGAAATCGTTATGTATACATCAAAGTGCCGGGTATGTCAACAATTAAAGGCTGAGAGGCATAAATCTAAGGGTATGATACAACCATTACCCACACCAACATGAAAATGAAAGAACATCACCATGCAATTTTTCACCGGGCTTCTGAAGACATCCAAAGTAAACAATGCTATCAAGGTTGTTGCAGATTGTCTTATAATGACTACAAACTTCATTGAAATTTTGGAGGATTTATCATTTGATCAAATGGAATGGATATAAATTAGAGAAGTGATAACGCTTCATTGAGTACCACTATCTATTATATCCGATCAAGATCCAAGATTCACCTCTATGTTCTGGAAGAGTCCCCAACATGCTCTGAAAAATGAGCTAAACTTCAATACGGCTTATCATCCTCAAACTGATGTCCAATCTGAGCATACTATCCCAAAACTTGAGGAAATGCTTAGAGAATTCTCAATGGAATTCAAAGGAGGATGGGATCAACATCTTCCTCTGGTTGAGTTCTCTTACAATAATAGTTTTCAATCAAAAATCCAAATAGATACATATGAAGCCCTTTATGGGAATAGGTGAAAAACACTAGCACGTTGGGATGATGTTAGGGAGAGAAAACTCCTTGGTGCATAAATGGTCAAAGAAATAGTGGAAAAGGTTAAAACCATCTAGAATCACATTAAAGCTGCTCAGAGTCAAAAAAAGAGATATGATGACAATCGTCGATGAGACCTAGAGTTTGATGTTGTAGACATGTTATTACTCTGAATATCACCGTGGAATAGATTTATGATATTTTGTAAGAAGGGAAGCTTCATCCAAGGTACATCGACCCTTTTGAGATCCTTGATCGCATTAGAGTAGTGGCCTATCGACTAACACTCCCACCAAACCTATCTCAAGTACATGATTTATTCTATGTGTCAATATTGAGGAAGTGCATACTAGAACCATTAGATGAACTCAATCCAGAGATGGTACTATAGGGGAATGACCTATCCTATGAAGAGAAGCTGATGAATATCTAAGATTGTAGGGAAAAAGTTATACGAAATAAGACAATTCCCCTTGTTAAGGTGTTGTGGAGAAACCACATGTTTGAAGAAAAATGTGGGAATCAGAGGAAGTGATGAAATTGAGTTACCCTCATCTGTTTCAGTGTGGGAAAAATAAATTTCAAGGGTGAAATTTCTTAAGGGGGGAATATTGTAATGACCCAAACATTTATTAATGAAATTTACTCTTGATCTAATTAAATGTATCATTGTGTAAAAAGGTTATATAAAACATATGCACATCTATGGTTTTATGCTTTGGGATTTTAAAATACCCTTTAGAATTGTTACCATTGCTAATATATCCATTTAACAATGATCACATGATTAGTATAAATATAGGGCTTTAACAAATCCAATTTACTCAGATAAAGGAAGCAATGGCCTCATTCACTAAAATTTCTCCATATAAAGCCCATTTGTTAGAGCTAGGAAAGGAGGTAGAATCACTGGTCTTTTCTCTTGACCAAGCCTAAGGTAAGCTTCAACATGTTAATCTTGAATGGAACCACCTATTGGTGAAGTGGAAGTTAATAGAGATTACCACCTGAGAGATGTTATCCGAGCCACCCCAAGAGTCTATTACCATCTCACACCTTAACCTTATGTCTTATCCGAGTTCTATAAAATTTTATGTAACAATACCCCAGAAATATTATTATGTACAATATTTTTTTATAAATAATATAAATTAATTTTGTTATTATTACTTTGTAAATTATTTTTAAAGAACATGTAGTATTTTTAGTAAATATTTAAATTCAATTAAGAAATATATTTTCTTGAATTAATGGATTTTTGAATTAAATAATATTTTAATATTATTACTAAATTATTTTTTATTAAATTTAAATGATCATATAATTTTTATGAATATAATTATAATTTTTATTAAGGTCTGAAAGATGTTTTTGTCAAAACCCATGAATTTTTGAGAAATGTCAGTTTTTATTTTAAAAGTAAAATTTCACATATTTAGAAAATTATATAAATAAAATGAATATTATTTTTGGATTTAGAATGTCAAAATTATCTAGTGGTTAATTTTTCATAATTTTCTGAGACAGTCAAATTTTTGGGTAAAATTAAACACCGTTTAAATATATAATTTGTTTTATGACATCATAATGATCCAATAGTGATGTAATAAAATACTATAAAAGGTATATTCCTCCAATATATGTTTTTAATTTAAAATAATGTGATTTTATATTTGTTAGATTAATTTTATGGTGCCTTAGTGGACCCTCCAAGACTTATAAAATATTTTAACATTTTAAAATGATTTTCTTGAGAGTGTGGCTTGCCTACAAATTAGAAATCCTAATATTTTATTATGTTCAGCCATTTTACATATAAAATATTTTTTCCCACTCCCCTTTTTCAAAAAACATGGGCAAAAACCATGGGTTGGTTTGTGGTATTGATTAGTTTAGTGTGTTGTGTCCAAAACCTAAATAATAAAGAATTTCATATCCTTTCCTATATAAACCCACTCAATATCCCATTCATATTCACTAAAACCATTTGGATCTCGACCAAACTCTTCCCTCATATCTCTATAATCCCCCAAATTCTACCCAATCTCCCAATAATACTCTCTCAATCCTCTCCCAAGATATTGGGATCACACTTCCAAGTAAGGGATCTTCACTTTCCTTCCTTCCTCATTTATGTCCAAGTTTATTTATACTGTTATTACCTTTTATTTTCAATTAAAAATGTTCAGTTATGATTTAAAACCTCCCATATACTGGTCTATTTATTTTTGAATGATGAGAGACCCCATTATCTCTAATTAATGCCTCCCATGTACACCCGTTACCATGCCGAAATTCCGTAAGGGATTTATCTCTCCTCATTTACATTCAAGAAATTATTTTATATTATTCATCTAAATTCCATTACATATATTGTGATATTAGGTTCCAAGACCCCATTACCATCCATTTCATGTATAAATTACATGAAACCTTTTTATCTCTCATTAACCCATTTTATGATTTCTATTTGACGTCGTTATGCTGCTGAAGTTACACCAAAATTGCCCATGCCAAAACCATCTTGTAAGTAAATACCATACCCATTTCTCTATCAAGGGTATTAAAATTTATTCACATGTAATTTTTGATTTAGGAATTAATTTTTTTTATACCAAATCTCTTATTCGTGGAATAAATTATGATTTTTAATTGATTTAGGTTGTATGATCTATGTGGCACACTTATTCATGAAATGAAATGTTTCTAAAGGGTGTGCCCTGATAACACTCCAATGCATTGATTAAAGATTAGTATCATGATATTTCAAGTTTAATGAGGGTTTACTCATGCTAATTCAAGTTAAATGAGGGTTTACTCATTCTAATTAAAGTGCAATGAGGCTTTACTCATGCTCTATGTGCAACGAGTCTTAGATCATGATAATATCTTGTTAAATGTTGTTGTCACATTTCCATGTTATGATAATTATTCTATATAATGACTTTATGTTCATGTATCTCTTGTTCTCTATTGATATGACTATTTCATAACCTATAATTTATTATTCATGTTATGAATTTCTCACTCGCTTACTAGTCTTTATAGATCACCCTTTTATTATTAATGCTCTCAGGTTATCCAATGCATTGCTAAGTATGAAGGAATGTTGAGGTCATGTAAAAGATGTTTTCAATAAAGATGTTGTATTTTGTGTTCTAATTTTTTATTTAATGTTCTTAACTTCCATATACACTAGACCTCTCGATCCTCCAAGTTGTCTTAAGTGCAATTTTATGTAATAAATCATGTTAAAGTGTGTAATAAAGAGCAGGGTTGTTATAATAACCCTTATAATATAAAAGTTATTGTGTAAATACAGTCATAATTTCTAGAAAGGGAATACTGTTACGATGAAAACAGTTGGAGAAAGATTTACTTTATTGAAGTTGGTACTCCAGATGCACAAGAGTTGGTACAAGAATAATCTTCACAAGAGATAGATAGAGATGCAGATGTTCCTGAGACAAAAGTATTGCGTTGGTCAACTCGATAGGTTAGAGAACCATAGAATTATGGTTTTATTATCCCTGAGTTAAGTTAGATATTAATTGTTGAGTATGATGAAACTCTAATATAAAAGGAATCAGTAAATTTCAAGGATATACTAATTGGAAAGAAGCTATGCATTCTGAGATAAAGTCCATGCATTAAAATCAGGTTTAGATTTCGGTAGATAGTGCATTTGATTTAAAATCCATTGGGTGAAAATGGGTATTTCAAGAAAAATATATACATGGATGGTAATGTTAATACCAATAATGAAAGACTAGTAGTGAAGGGATTTAGACAACATGAAGTAATATACTATGAAAAAACCTTCTAAAAATATATATTATTAAATCCATTAAAACATTACATTAAATAATAGCCTTACATGATTATGAAATTTGGAAAATAGAAGTCAAAGATTATTTTCCAAATGTGAAGTTAGTTAAATATTTCTATATGACTCAACCAAAAGGTTTTATTAAGTCAAATAATTTCAATAAAGTGTACAGGATGCATATAACTATTTATGGGCTGAAGAAGGCATCACGATCATGAAATTTTAATTTGGATAGGGCCATAATAGAATTTGTTTTTTTCATGAATGACAGCGAGGCTTGTGTGTATAAGAGGGTTAATGGGAATGTTTTCACTTTCCTATTATTATATGTTGCTGACATTTTAATTCTCTTAAATGAAGTTAAAGTCTTACAAACATTCTAGACTTGGTTAAATAGATTCTTCCCCATTAAAGACTTAGGTGAAGCAACCTATATTATGGGGATCAATATTTATTGAGATAGATCTCAAAGGATTATTGGGATAATTCAGAGTACATATATTGATAATGTAATTAATGTAACGCCCCGACCCTAGTTACCCAGAGTCGGTGCATTATTACATAACATTGGCATGATCACAAGAAAGATCAAATCTCGAAAGACCGATTGTTTTAGTAGCCTTGGAAACACTAGATATATTCATAAGTTTTACATTACATCATAAAATGAAAAACTACTACAACAACATAATGTCTCCACAGTCCACACTAATATCCCCTCATAATATCCCTGCAAGTCATTCATAATTTACTTCTTCACTTCCTAGGAAAAATAAAACATAGAAAAGGGGTGAGCTCAAATGCCCAGTAAGGATAACAATATAGCGGAAACTTTCATAAATAAGAATAAACATTTAAGGAAATGTATAACTAAAACAAAAGCCTTTTAAACTTGAACATTTAACATAGTATGGAATAAATAAAATGAAATAATTCCATTTACTTATTCACATGGTTATTCTACTAATCGAATAATCACATGCAAAATCAATAACCACTTTCATAATGATGGAATGCATAATGCCAGACTATCATAACCACATAGCCAAGGCCTCGTGCCAAGACTAAAAATAAGATTTTGTCAAGGCCTTGTGCCAAGACACTAGTTTGTCTCATGAGACCTACCGATGCAACGAGGAGCTATAGCGGGCTCCACCCGTCACATATTAAGTCCAATGCATTCCCATATGAAAAGGTTTAAACATAACATAAACATTCGTATTAAAACTAGCATATGAAATGTCAATACTTTCACCATAAACTATGAATGGTATAAAAATAGCACATCCACAGTCAAACATATCACAAAACCTTCAATACAATATAGAAGTTTTGTATCATAATAAATCAACTTCAAATAATCTTAAAATCCATCAAAGGATGTTGACATAGATGAAATCAAAATTATTTTTAAAGAAATATCTCCTTTTATTTTGAAATCATTTAAGATCCATATAAAATAAAACATTTTCTTTGAAAATATTCTTATAATATTTTAAGGGAAGCTTTGAAGATTTTATAATGGCAGAAAATAGCCGCACCCGCCGTATAAGTTAAAAAAAACATTCTTACCTTAATTCTGTCGAAAATGTTAAAAAGGACCTTGTTTTGAAAACGACAGAAATATTCCTTTATAAACCTCTTATAAAAAGTCAAACAAGGGTATAAATGACTTTAACCCATATTCTTGTAAATAATAACAATGTTTTGAAATACATTTTGAAGAAACATGGATGTGGATGATAAAGAGATCCCAGTAGATTATTACGTATAAACAACCTCAGATAATGAAGAGATTGTGAAATAACCCTTACCTTGTACTTTTCCTTGGTTGGGGTAGGTTAACCTCCTGTATAATGGTGAAATAATTGTTATTAAATTATACAAGAATCATATACATTAATATGATATCATATATGATCTTTTAATATCGATTTGATAATAATATCTTAGTATTATCGTTGTTTCGGGTGTTAACTTACTTGATTTATTTTATATGTTTTGTTATGTAAGGAATTTTTGTAAAGTATAGGTTGTATATTATTCATATCCAGAATGATATCAAGTCCTTAAACGTCATTTTTAAATCATCAAATGATAATTATACTTGAATGGATACGATGGAGAATGAATCTCATCGCGTTCGTGGAGACGGTAGTCCGTACGTACGCACGAGCGACAATATCATTCCTTTGATATTAAAATAATATATAAATGGATGGTATATCATATATACAGAATCATTAACATGTTATATTTATTATTTACATGAGTTACACATCGTTATTATACCCATCCAAATAATAATATACTGAATAACAATTACACCACGACGTGGAGACGGTAAGCCGTACGTACGCACGTATGGTGACATGTTATTCAAAGGGTGGATAGAATACTGAATATGGTTGTACCATATTTATAATAACATCAAAGTATATGTGAGATACTGGAGTTATTATTTTAGAATGGTAAGAACAAAGGAAGAAGAAGTTGAAGAAGAAATGAACTTGGAGAAGGGTGGTGAAATCATTACCTCTTCTTCGGGTTCTTCCTTTTGATTTGATCAAAAGGGCTCCTTAGGTTGGATCTCTGATCCAACTAAGGCCTCTAGGTTGTAGTGAGGGATGTAGGGAGAGTATTTGGGCAGAGTTTGGCCAAACCAAAAGGCTTTGAAGGTGTGAAGAAATGAGAAGGAGGAGTGCCCTTTTATAAGAGGGGTGAGGGGCACCTTTGGAAAAGCTAGAAATATTAATTTATAATAAATTCATATTCGGTTTCTAATGGCTAAAAAGTTGATTATTCAAAGTTTAAGGTGGAGATAGGTTGAAAACAACTCAACCAATATAATTTAGACAGGTTTGGGTAATTATATTAACCTTATCTTTAAGTATTAACTCTAAGTTAATTAGTTTCACTTTTACAATGTCTCTTTGTATTTTTATATAATATGGTTAATAAACTTACTATATACATCCAAGAGACCCCCAAGTGGTCCATTAATGATGAACTTATCATGATATAAGTCTCTTGGACGAACATTAGATTTTTAGGAATTTAATATCAATTAATAATATAATATTTGTTTTAAGAACTCTTTTATGTCAATTTTGACACTATTCAATAGTTGATTTTTGTGAAACTCATAAAAGATTGATTACTTCGAACAAAGTCAATTAAATAAATCCTAATATATCATATTATCCTAGAAAATTAGTTTAATTCAGTAAAAGTTTCATATTATAATTATTTGGGTATTTATAATATCAATTATTTTAATTTTTCACTATTATAGTAATTACTGCATCATTATTGTGTCATAAATAAAATAAATTATTTAATGTCTAAAAATTATAAATAAAATATAATTATGTAGGAAATCTTTTTATCTTTCTAATTAATATTTATAATCTAAAATCAAACATATATAACCCTATGTAACAGTTGTTTTGCTAAAAGATATAAGCTTGTGTCATTTTTGTATTCATTTTAACTTAATTAAAATAAAGTGTCATTATCACTTACAAGTGGATCCATGGGGTCCCAAAATCAACCCAAAGATGCCCATGGTCGACCATGTATCAACCAATAGGGTTAAGACACGTTTTAGGGTAATTTAGTATTATTATAATTTTATTTTTTAACCCTTATTTACCAGATTTACCCTTAACCATGGTAAATAAAATATTTACCGCAGTAATTATTCAAAATGTCTAAAAATAAAAGTTACCTATTTACACAATTTGAACATCCTGATTCCAAATATGTAATCCATTTTCCTAAATTCAAAACACAGAAGTGGCAGAAATTAATTTAAAATTAATTCCCGCTGTCAAAACAAAAAGCGTGTTTTTAAGAGATAATAACTATCAAAAGATTGACACTTGTTTATGTTTGGTTTAATTGTAAAATTATGTCCAATGACCAACATTATATTAAATGGTAAAAATATATTATAAATATACTTTAAAACTACTAAAATTCATAATTTATCACTATTAATTATTTTGATTAAAAAAGTTGTTTTTAATTAAAATTTAGTAATTTTCACTATTCATCAAAATATGAAAGTTATCCGAAAAGTACTAAAATTTCACCTTAGGCTAAATTAGATATTACGAATCCAAAAATGAAGTCCATTTTAAAATATAAAATATATATAATTTTAAAAAGTAGGTATTACTATTCATAACAGCTAGTTTGATTGGTTGTTAGAACTCGATGTTGCGTATAACACACGCTATCGCATTATTCAAAGAGAAGCGTACCGTAGAAGCTTGGGGGGTTACATTCTCCCCTCCTTCAAATAATTTCGTTCTCGAAATTTCTAGAATACTATCGCATGAAAATACTCGGGTGGTTCTTCATCATAAGTTCCTCGGGTTCCCACGTTGCCTCTTCCATATTATGGTTTCTCCACAAAACTTTTACCAGACGCGTCGTCCGGTTTCTCAGTACTTGTTCTCTCATATCAAGAATCCTGACTGGCACTTCACAATAGGAAAGATCGGGTTCCAGTTCTAATTCCTCATAGGTGAGTACATATGTTGGATCAGGCATGTATTTCCTCAACAGAGATATGTGGAACACATCGTGAACTTTGGAGAGACTTGGTGGCATTGCCAATCGGTAAGCTACAACCCCAATTCGTTCTAGAATTTCGAAAGGTCCGATGTACCTGGGACTCAATTTACCTTTCTTACCAAAACGTACGACTCCCTTCCACGGAGATACCTTCAGGAAAACATGATCACCGACTTGAAATTCCAAATCCTTCATTCGATTATCGGCATAGCTCTTCTGCCTACTTTGAGCTGCTTTGATGTGATTTTGGATTACTTTCACCTTTTCCACTGTTTCCTCCACCAGTTCTGGGCCTACAAGTTTTCTTTTACCAAAGTCATCCCAACAGGTTGGTGTACGACATCTCTTTCCGTATAACGCTTCATATGGTGCCATCTGAATACTCGAATGGAAGCTGTTGTTATAGGAAAATTCTACCAGTGGTAAATATTGATCCCACATACCCTGAAAGTCAAGTGAGCAAGATCTCAACATGTCTTCTAAGGTCTGAATAGTCCGTTCTGATTGTCCATCTGTCTGAGGGTGGTAAGCAGTGCTCAAATGAAGTTCATTATCCAGGGATTTCTGAAGACTTTTCCAAAATCTTGAAGTAAAACGGGGATCACGATCAGAAACAATTGATAAGGGTACTACATGAAGTCTCAAAACTTCATTAATATATAGTCTTGCTAGACGTTCCAGGGGTATATCTTCTCTTATAGAAAGAAAATGTTCTGACTTGGTAAGACGATCAACAATAACCCATATTGCATCATTCTTTCTAGGAGTCTTTGGTAGACCCATGACAAAGTCCATTGTAATATTGTCCCATTTCCACTCCGGTATGGGAAGAGGCTGCATGACTCCTCCAGGCTGTTGCCTTCCAGCTTTCACTTGTTGACAAACCATACATCTTGACACAAAATCAGCAATCTCCCTCTTCATGTTGTCCCACCAAAAATGTTCCTTCAAATATCTATACATTTTTGTGCTCCCAGGGCGTATAGAGAAATTGGAACTATGAGCATCATCCAACAATTCCCTTTTTAGATCAGGTAAATCGGGAACACAAAGTCTCTTCCCAAATTTCAAAATTCCATCTTCATACACAAAGTCTCTCAATCTCCCATCATTCACAGCTTTAATCTTCTTTTGGAATTCTTCATCATCGGTCTGAGAACTCTTAATCCTTTCTTGTAAAGATGGTTTGGCAACCATTTGAAAAAGCATTTATGTTTCACCTTCCCTGGTTATTCCCATGTCCATCTTCACTAGATCCATGAAAATTGGATCCCTTTCAATTCTCATATTGTTCAAAACTCCATGGTCTTTTCTACTCAAAGCATCTTCCACCATGTTTGCCTTCCCCGGGTGGTAGTGTATCGTAAAATCATAATCCTTGAGTAATTCAAGCCATCTCCTTTGCCTCATGTTGAGTTCTTTTTGTGAGAAAATATACTTCAAACTCTTGTGATCAGTATAAATCTCAAATTTTTCACCATAGAGGTAGTGCCTCCATATCTTCAAAGCAAAGATCACAGCTACTAACTCGAGATCATGAGTAGGATAGTTTTGTTCATGAATTTTCAACTGTCGTGATGCATAGACAATAACTCTATCATTCTGCATAAGGACACAACAAAGTCCTTTCTTTGATGCATCACTATAAATAACGAACCCATCATTCCCCGATGGTAGAGTCAATATAGGAGCATTGACTAATCATCTCTTCAGTTCTTCGAAACATTCTTCACACTCTTTTGTCCAAACAAATTTAACCCCTTTACGTGTGAGCTTCGTTAATGGGTTAGCCAATCGGGCAAAATTCTGGATGAAACGTCGATAATAACCTGCCAAACCAATAAAACTACATACCTCAGTTATACTCGTAGGTGCTGGCCATTCTTAGATTGCCTTGGTCTTAGAAGGATCAACAGAGATTCAATCTTTAGAGACAATATGGCCAAGAAAAGAAATCTCCTGAAGCCAGAATTTACACTTGCTAAACTTCCCATATAATTCATGCCTCCTCAGAGTCTTCAAGATAATGCGCAAGTGATTTTCATGATCTTCGTAGGTTTTGGATTATACCAAGATATCATCAATAAATATCACCACAAATTCATCGAGATACTCCTTGAAAACTCTATTCATCAGATCCATGAATACAGAGGGTGCATTAGTCAATCCAAATGACATTACAGTAAACTCGTAATGCCCGTACCTAGTTCGAAATGCTGTCTTCGGAATGTCTTCCTTCTTCACACACAACTGATGGTATCCAGATCGAAGGTCAATCTTTAAAAAGTATTGAGCTCCATGCAGTTGGTCAAATAAATCATCAACGCGAGGTAGGGGATACTTGTTCTTTATCGTTATAGCATTGATCTCCCTGTAGTCGATACATAACCTCATAGATCCATCTTTCTTTTTAACAAAAAGAACAGGGGCTCCCCATGGAGAAACACTAGGGCGAATAAATCCTTTATTACTCAATTCCTCTAGTTGTTTCTTTAGTTCGACTAACTCTACAGTGGCCATTCTATAAGGGGTCTTCGATATAGGCCTTGATCCAGGAATCAAATCAATGGAAAACTCAATTTCTCGTTCTGGAGGATGTCCAGGTAAATCTTCCGGAAATACATCTACAAATTCTTTCACAACAGGTACATCCTCTATTTGAACATTCCTTTCCTCACCGACAGTTATTTCATTCTCTTCCTCCCCAATAATTGAATTAAGTTGAGCTACTGGGGGTGGATCTAAATAAGAATTAGGTGGTGACGATTCTGCTCTAAAGATAAGGTGTTCCTTATCATTATCATCAAGAATCGTAACCTCTTTCTTCTTACAATAAATCTTCACATCATAGTCTGGAAGCCAGTCCATACCGAGGATTATATCAAACTCAATCATAGGTATGACGATGAGATCAGTAGATAAAGAAAATTTATGTGCTCTAATGGGGACTGATTCACAAAACTTTGTTGCAATGATACTTCCCTTAGGAGTTTTAACTGACAACGCCCTTATTAAATCAAATTGGAAATATCTAATTTTCTTAGAAAACTGGGAAGATATGAAACAATGTGACGATCCAGAATCAAATAATGCATTTGCTAAACTTGAGGAAACCATTAAATTACCTGCCACCACGTCTTTCGGAGCTTCTACCTCAGCATTAGTGATAGCATAAGCCTGTCCTTGATCCCTTGGCCTTTTCTGAGGTAAGTTCTCCTGACGCTTAGGACATGCATTTGCATAATGCCCCATCTCCTTGCAATTGTAGCACTAAACGTTGGTAGCTTCCTTATTCCCCTTGCAATCATGAGCTTGGTGGCCTTTTTCACCACACTTGTAACAGACTCCCATTCCCTTCAAGCAAGTACCAGGATGTTTCTTCCCGCATTTACCACAAGATGGATATTCAACCTTTCCCTTCTTCCCCTTATTTCCATTCCCAGATTGATCAGCAGGTCTCTTCTTCTCTTGCTTTGCTTTAAAGTCATAAGACTTAGAGAATTCCTTTTCGGTCTTGATAGCACATGAGACAATGTCTTCGTACGATGAAAAGGATTGTGAGACTAATTCTCGACGAAGAAATGGTTTTAACCCATCAAAGAAACGATCAATCTTACTTCTTGGGTTGCGAATATAATCTCCAGCATACCTCGCTAACCTTGTAAAGTTAGCCTCATACTTTGTGACATTCTCATCCTCCTTTTGTCTCAGATTCAGAAATTGCCGTTCCATATTTGCTCGATGGTCGTGAGGAAAGTATTTTTCTAAAAACAGATCTTTGAACTCCCTCCATTCCATATTTGATACTTCATCATCTTCCTTCACGTTTTTAATCAATGACCAACATTGATCAGCATCTCCAGTGAGGCGGTAAACTGCCATGATAACTTTTTCCCTTTCACTGCTCCCCAAATCCTGAAATATTTTCTCTAGGGAATTTATCCGTTGCTCAGCTACTAAGGGATTTGTACTCCTATTTAACGTTGGTGGTTGTTGCCTCATGAATCGATCTAACATTGATCCTCCACGTTGTGGATCAGGGTGCTCCATACGGGTAAGGTTATTATTCATAACCTGAGTAAGTTGTCCTAGTATGGTGAATAGATGATCGGCACTAGTTGAATCACCAGCCCCACTATAATTATCTTGAGCAGGAGGGAAATCCCTACATGGAGTGCGTGCATTGATACAGTTTCCATTTCTTCCACTAGGATCCATTTCTAAACAATGGAATAAACTAGATCAGTTTATGAATCAAAATACATAATCCCATACTTATAAAACACTTAACATAAATTGAACTATTTATGGATATAATCCATAATTATAAAAATGTTTTCTTTGAGGAAGTATATACTCATAAACCCTTCATAATGATTTGTAAAGAAAATGAGAGTTATCCTAAGCATATCCCCCAGGAGTGTCGTAACCAAGAGTGCAGCAAGGCCCGTTGTCGTGCACCAGTTCCCGTTCAAGTCTAGCTCAAAGCGGTGTTTTCGGGTTTTACCCCTAGGTACATCTGTGCCAGAGCCGCCTCTACCTGCTCGTATCCAGACAGGGATGTATTGCTTGGAAAACTCACAAAATCTCTACAATACCAAAATTCTAGGAAGTTCTTCTATACTAATCCTCAATGTTCATCTTAGGTCTACGTGCTCTAATCAGAGTTTATCTAAATCTAGTTTCCAAGGATTGTACTAAACCACCCTCTGATACCAATTGTAACGCCCCGACCCTAGTTACCCAGAGTCGGTGCATTATTACATAACATTGGCATGATCACAAGAAAGATCAAATCTCGAAAGACCGATTGGTTTAGTAGCCTTGGAAACACTAGATATATTCATAAGTTTTACATTACATCATAAAATGAAAAACTACTACAACAACATAATGTCTCCACAATCCACACTAATATCCCCTCATAATATCCCTGCAAGTCATTAATAATTTACTTCTTCACTTACTGGGAAAAATAAAACATAGAAAAGGGGTGAGCTCAAATGCCCAGTAAGGATAACAATATAGCGGAAACTTTCATAAATAAGAATAAACATTTAAGGCAATGTATAACTAAAACAAAATACTTTTAAACTTGAACATTTAACATAGTATGGCATAAATAAAATGAAATAATGCCATTTACTTATTCACATGGTTATTCTACTAATCGAATAATCACATGCAAAATCAATAACCACTTTTATAATGATGGAATGCATAATGCCAGACTATCATAACCACATAGCCAAGGCCTCGTGCCAAGAATACAAATAAGATTTTGTCAAGGCCTTGTGCCAAGACACTAGTTTGTCTCATGAGACCTACCGATGCATCGAGGAGCTATAGCGGGCTCCACCCGTCACATATTAAGTCCAATGCATTCCCATATGAAAAGGTTTAAACATAACATAAACATTCGTATTAAAACTAGAATACGAAATGTCAATACTTTCACCATAAACTATGAATGGTATAAAAATAGCACATCCATAGTCAAACATATCACAAAACCTTCAATACAATATAGAAGTTTTGTATCATAATAAATCAACTTCAAATAATCTTAAAATCCATCAAAGGATGTTGACATAGATGAAATCAAAATTCTTTTTAAAGAAATATCTCATTTTATTTTGAAATCATTTAAGATCCATATAAAATAAAACATTTTATTTTAAAATATTCTTATAAGCTTTTAAGGGAAGCTTTGAAGATTTTATAACGGCGGAAAATAGCCGCACCCGCCGTATAAGTTAAAAAAAACATTCTTACCTTAATTCTGTCGAAAAGGTTAAAAAGGACCTTGTTTTGAAAACGACGGAAAGATTCCTTTATAAACCTCTTATAAAAAGTCAAAAAAGGTTATAAATGACTTTAACCCATATTCTTGTAAATAATAACAATGTTTTGAAATACATTTTGAAGAAACATGGATGTGGATGATAAAGAGATCCCAGTAGATTATTACGTATAAAAAACCTCAGATAATGAAGAGATTGTGAAATAACCCTTAACTTGTACTTTTCCTTGGTTGGGGTAGGTTAACCTCCTGTATAATGGTGAAATAATTGTTATTAAATTATACAAGAATCATATACATTAATATGATATCATATATGATCTTTTAATATCGATTTGATAATAATATCTTAGTATTATCGTTGTTTCGGGTGTTAACTTACTTGTTTTCTTTTATATGTTTTGTTATGTAAGGCATTTTTGTAAAGTATAGGTTGTATATTATTAATATCCAGAATGATATCATGTCCTTAAACATCATTTTTAAATCATCAAATGATAATTATACTTGAATGGATACGATGGAGAATGAATCTCATCGCGTTCGTGGAGACGGTAGTCCGTACGTACGCACGAGCGACAATATCATTCCTTTGATATTAAAATAATATATAAATGGATGGTATATCATATATACAGAATAATTAACATGTTAAATTTATTATTTACATGAGTTACACATCATTATTATACCCATCCAAATAATAATATATTGAATAACAATTACACCACGACGTGGAGACGGTAAGCCGTACGTACGCACGTATGGTGACATGTTATTCAAAGGGTGGATAGAATACTGAATATGGTTGTACCATATTTATAATAACATCACAGTATATGTGAGATACTGGAGTTATTATTTTAGAATGGTAAGAACAAAGGAAGAAGAAGTGGAAGAAGAAATGAACTTGGAGAAGGGTGGTGAAATCATTACCTCTTCTTCGGGTTCTTCCTTTTGATTTGATCAAAAGGGCTCCTTAGGTTGGCTTTCTGATCAAACTAAGGCCTCTAGGTTGTAGTGAGGGATGTATGGAGAGTATTTGGGAAGAGTTTGGCCAAACCAAAAGGCTTTGAAGGTGTGAAGAAATGATAAGGAGGAGTGCCCTTTTATAAGAGGGGTGAGGGGCACCTTTGGAAAAGCTAGAAATATTAATTTATAATAAATTCATATTCGGTTTCTAATGGATCCAAAGTTTATTATTCAAAGGTTAAGGTGGGGATAAGTCTAAAACCGTTCAACCAATAGAATTTAGACAGGTTTGGGTACTTATATTAACCTTATCTTTAAGTATTAACTCTAAGTTAATTAGTTTCCCTTTTACAATGTCTCTTTGTATTTTTATATAATATGGTTAATAAACTTACCATATACATCCAAGAGACCCCCAAGTGGTCCATTAATGATGAACTTATCATTATATAAGTGTCTTGGCCGAACCTTAGATTTTTAGGAATTTAATATCAATTAATAATATAATATTTGTTTTAAGAACTCTTTTATGTCAATTTTGACACTATTCAATAGTTGATTTTTGTGAAACTCATAACAGATTGATTACTTAGAACAAAGTCAATTAAATAAATCCTAATATATCATATTATCCTATAAAATTAGTTTAATTCATTAAATGTTTCATATTATATTTATTTGGGTATTTATAATATCAATTATTTTAATTTTTCACTATTATAGTAATTACTGCATCATCATTGTGTCATAAATAAAATAAATTATTTAATGTCTAAAAATTATAAATAAAATATCATTATGTAGGAAATATTTTTATCTTTCTAATGAATATTTATAATCTAAAATAAAACATATATAAACCTATGTAACAATTGTTTTGCTAAAAGATATAAGCTTGTGTCATTTTTGTATTCATTTTAACTTAATTAAAATAAAGTGTCATTATCACTTACAAGTGGATCCATGGGGTCCCAAAATCGACCCACAGATGCCCATGGTCGACCATGTATCAACCAATAGGGTTAAGACACGTTTTAGGGTAATTTAGTATTATTATAATATTATTTTTTTAACCCTTATTTACCGGATTTACCCTTAACCATGGTAAATAAAATATTTACCGCAGTAATTATTCAAAATGTCTAAAAATAAAAGTTACCTATTTACAAAATTTGAACATCCTGATTCCAAATATGGAATCCATTTTCCTAAATTCAAAACACAGAAGTGGCAGAAATTAATTTAAAATTAATTCCCGCTGTCAAAACAAAAAGCGTGTTTTTAAGAGATAATAACTATCAAAAGATTGACACTTGTTTATGTTTGGTTTAATTGTAAAATTATGTCCAATGACCAACATTATATTAAATGGTAAAAATATATTCTAAATATACTTTAAAACTACTAAAATTCATAATTTATCACTATTAATTATTTTGATTAAAAAAGTTGTTTTTAATTAAAATATAGTAATTTTCACTATTCATCAAAATATGAAAGTTATCCGAAAAGTACTAAAATTTCACCTTAGGATAAATTAGATATTCCGAATCCAAAAATGAAGTCCATTTTGAAATATAAAATATATATAATTTTAAAAAGTAGGTATTACTATTCATAACGGCTAGTTTGATTGGTTGTTAGAACTCGGTGTTGCGTACAACACACGCTATCACATTATTCAAAGAGAAGCGTACCGTAGAAGCTTGGGGTGTTACAATTAAGAAGTATATTATGGTTCAATATAATAGAGTTTTGTCTACAATATCATATTGTATCAATATCTCTAGGAATATGTGTTTAAAAATACTGGAGGTGATTGAAAGAATAAGTAAAATACCATATTACCTGGTAGTGGGATCTATCATGTATTCCATGCTATGTACTTGGTTTGATTCTAACTTTTCTTTAAGAATTGTGGGTTTATATCAAGATAATCTTGGGGAGATTCATTGGTTAGCTATCAAAAATATTCTAAAGTACTTGAGGGAAACAAATGATATGTTCATACTATATGGAGGAGATGAGGAATTAGTTGTGATAGGATAAACTGATTTTAGTTTCTAAATAGATCATGATGACTTGATTTCATAGTCAGGTAATATATTTTTATTGAATGGTGGTGTAGGGAGATGAAGAAGCTCAAAACAATCTGTGGTTACCGATTCTATAGCAAAATCTTAGTATATAGAGGATTCCGATGAAGCTAAGGAGGTAGTTTGGATACATAAGTTATTCTTATACATTAATTTTGTGCCTATCTATATATAACTTTTTCAAGTTAATTATGATGATAAAATAGTAGAGATTCCTTCCATGGATCCCAAGTTACACTAGAGAAAAGTTCATATACTTCAAAAGTTTCATCTCTTGAGGTATTTTACTCTAAGAGGTGAAGTTAAAATCAATAGAGAATCCATAATGGATAACATGGAATACCTTTTGACTAAGTCCATATCTCAGTAGTAGGATGATTCTCATGTGAGATATAACAGATTGAGACTTATTAGCAGTTGGATCTAGTGAAAGTTTGAGTGTTGAAAGTGGGTGCAATATACCCAACTTATGTACATACTTTGATTACGATTACATGTATAAAATTTGATATATACACATTTTTATCTTACCAGATTAGTGTTGGTACTTATGCATCTACAATATTTATGGTGATGTCCTTAGAATACGTGTCGTATTAAAGGGTTAGAGTAGTTCCCAAGATATAATGAGAATATAGTGATACTATGATAGTAATCTTAATGTTATTTCCTATGGTACAAATACAACATAATGAAATGAAATAGATGATGTGTAACTATCTGGTGCTACATGATCATAAGCATTGAAACTTATTCTCATGAAGTTTTCACTTGGTGATCACTAGTAGTTGATATCATGAGGAAAAACCCACCAATAGGAAGACCACATGATTCTAGTGTCATTGGTTATTCCTATCAATGAACATGGTTACTGGTCTCCTGGATTGAGATCATTATCAATGTGTGCTATTTGATTGCATACTATGATGCATGTAGAAAACCCTAACATTGAAGTCATGGAGAGGTAGCTTGTGTTGGGTGTTGAATTGGTGGTATGGCATTGGTTGAATGATCAAGATAGAATTTCTCACTTCTAATTTGAAGAAGGGATATCTTAGTACTGGTTTATTAAGATGTAGTACCTTCATAAATCTTGTTCCATGGTACTTGAATGTATTTCCATCTAGTTAGATCAAAAAATAATAAATCAATAAAGGACGATGACACAAATGTTCATCCTACTTTATGAGATATCATTCAACAAAGAGATTATATTACAAAATTATTTTTCATAGGATAGTTTTCATTGATTTGACTATTGCTAATCTTTTTAGGGTCCTTGATGGGTTAATAGACTCTACTCCAAGTCTGTTAATACTATTCACTGCAATCGATATAATGGACCAGAGGGTCACACACAATAAAACATTCATGTTTTTTCCCTATTATGGTGAATAGGAATATAAGACATGGTGGTCCTGACAACAATGTCTAAGTGGTTTTATTTGATTTATTGATGATAAATAAATAAATAAATTCATTATTATTTGTGAATATAATAATTGGGTTGAATTTATTTATTAAAATTATTTACAATTTTTTAAGTAAATTCAACTAATAATATTATATGAATGAATATAATTTTAATATTCAATGTTCATTTAATATTTTTACGAATTATGAGTCGAGTTAGTGAATCATGTTTATCAGGTAATATATTTAATACATATTACAATTATGTTATAAAATATAAATAATATTTATGATTTAGTTAGTTTATTGTAATTATTTATTGGATGTCAAATATATGGTGGTTGGAGAACTCTAATTGGGTATTCCATACATCCAAAATATAAGTCAAGTAGAAGCTCACTCCATGAACTGTTCATCAGTTGGAATTGATATCTTTTCTCTCCTCATGAATCATATAGCGATAAATTCTCTAACTAAGCTATTGATATAGGAATGCCTTCACGGATCGAAGTCACGTGATTGTGGTGATCATCGCGATGTCAAAGAGATCATTGGATCTCTATGATAGAACCCAGAATTTGACAAATGGTGTATACAAAAATTATATATGTAGGTGTGGATGATATAGAGGTGTTCTTCAATGGATCTTTAATCAATGGATTTTGGCGACTTGTAAAATATGAGAATACTTTGAATCAAATGAGGTACTTTTTCTATTTATTTATTTTTTCTCTAATTAATTCACGTAAGATCCCTGGACCATATCAGGGCCCATATTTCCAGAGAGAGTGAAGTTTTGTCACTCTGGTGATGAAAATTTTAAATCCTCATCTTATTGGATTATTCTATTTTCCCTAGTACCATCAGTCTCCTCCATACTTCCACATCATGCTAACAAGAATACCCACGACCACCTTGTGACACATTTACTTTACCGAGACTAGATCAAACATGATCTACATATACCCAAAGGTGTATGTAGGGTGTTACCAAAATAATCCTAGTAGGATCCCACCAGGTATTTCATAAGAAAAATTTATAAAATAAACCAATTATTCTTAAATTAGTAAATACTATTCATGATAATCAATTTTTCATAATTTTATATAAAGTATATAAATTCACACATTTTCATCATTTTGAAAACATGAAAATAACCTAGTTTTCAAAGAATTTATATAAAAATACCAAATACATATTCCAAATATAATAATAGGTAAAAAATTCCCTTAGGTTAACATTCCTCTAGGATAGTGAGGATCCTCATATAGTTCATGTGATTGGTGGGCCACTTGGTGTACACATTACCCTTGAAAAACAGGTCTAGGGGATAAGAGTTTACTCCTAGGAGTGGATCCTTTCTACAACATGGGAAAACAAGTGCATATATTATCTTAACAGAACAGGTCTTTGGGGAATGTATTTATCCCTGATGAATCTTCCTCATCATTGATCATAACTATTTTTACAATATAAAAAAAATATCAATGGGTATTTTATCATGGAATCATATAAAACGTGCTTTAAAACCATTTTCATACACCACACCAAAGGGAGTAAATCCATTTTAAATACCATAAACAAAAACAAAAAATTTATAAATTCATTCCTTTAAAACCATATCAAAAACCATTTTCAATATAAATCCATAAACTATGTTTTCCAACAATTTAGAAACTAACTTCAATGAGTAATCAGGCATGGTTTGTAAAATAAATCTACTTAATTAAAAAACCTAACTTAAAACAATTGGTATATCAAAACTTCTATGTAACCACAAGACAATACAAACAAAGGATCATAGTTATCTCAGAAAGATACTAAAAAATAAATCCCAAGAAAAAATATTTAATTTATCTCTGTATAGAATGAAAGGAGAAAACATGACTACTTTCCATAATAATTCTGAAAAAATGCACCAAGGGGATTGGATATCTGAACAAGAACCTTCAATTAAACAATGGATCTAAAAGTAATAAAATTAGAAAATAGGATCCAAAAAACTTGCATAATTGGTATGGTGAATTTATATAGTGAAATAAGAGAAATTTGAAGAAGAATGAGATCCAAGACCAACACAGAGATCAACGAACCAAGAAAGGACCATGAGTTTGATTGACACTTTGATCCATCGGGGAATATTTTTAGTGATCTAAATAAGTCCCAAGATATTCTAAAATTTCAAATGGGTCAATTTAAGTTTGAGAGAATAGGTTTAAGATATTAAATAGTGATTTTAGTGGCATAAGAGTATAATAACACCCTTACTAAGAAAGCCATATTGGAACCACCATCCGTCCTGTGTTTACTGTACAGGTTTCCTATAGGATATATGATGAGGTCCATAATCCATTCAGATGGATTATAATAGGATAGAATAATTCTTTTTTATCCCCTATCTTACTGTAATTCTTTATAGTGGATACTACACTTCTATAATTTTAGGTCGACACCCCATCGACTCCACAGGAAACACCCTGACCCCTCCTATAAACTAAAACCATATAAAAAAAGATGGAAATGACAAAATAAGAAGGAATATAAACATGAATGAAGGTAATACCTAAAAAAATATACCATTATTCTACATGAGAAGATGGTATATAGAGCGGGGTGAATAGAAATTTTAATTTTTTTAATAAAATTAATTAAATCATAGTATATTATAAAAATGCCTATGAAACAAATAAATCTTGCACTCTGCAAGTGCAGTGTTCAATAAAATAATATTGTTAAAAAAAATAAAGAATAAGAAAATTGGAATTTATGGTCATTAAAATTAGGATATCTTACATAAACCCTCCACAAACTTTGTAACTTAGAGATATCGGCATGATCCAATATAATAAAAATATCATTTTACAAAGGAACATACCCAACCTAAAAAACCACCTTTTATAGATACTGTAAGAACCCACGATCTTTTAAGGAATAGTTGTAACAATTAATTTTTGTGTGTTCTACAAATTTTTGGATATACTAGTATAACTAATAAAATTCCTTTTGAGTGGAGGCACTACCTTGTGTGAGTTGAGACACACTCTATGAAAGCATTACAACAAAAAAACTAAACAAAATAAAAAAAAGAATGATATGATTAAACCATATAATGAAGAAAAGGAATTCTAGAGTAGAACATGTTTATTTGGACCTTCAAGATTGATGAAGAACATTTAAGATTCTATATAATTAATATGAATCAAAAATTAAAAGTAGGTAAGTATGAACAATGTAGCACATGATCTTTTTTAGAACATTTGTGGAAAATAAATCACATCTCATGCATTTAATTTTACTTGAGTGAATTAGACATTATTTTTAAGGTATATTCTCCAAAGTTTTGATCAAGAACTCCATGAATATCATCACATGGGTGTTCTTTAAAAAATAATTACAATCAGCCACAATTAGAAATAATAATAAAAGGAAATAATATCATATACAATGTATGGAAATATCATGAATAGTTATAAAAATTACCAACCTATTAACATTTCATTGAAAAATTAAAAAACACTATGAATTGTTTCATTAGGAGTGATATATAGTTTAAAATTGAATAATAATTTTATATTAAACCATATAAACTTATAGTAATTCAAAATATAAAAATAGGGAGAAAATAGAGTATCAATTGTTTTTAAAATGATACAATTTGTTCTCCATAAGCATCAATGTAAGTATCATTTATAAAACTCTGTAATAATGAATTATATCCACCTAAACATGAATTTAGTTTCTGTGTGAACACCAATTCTATTTTTGTAAGATTGAATTATGTCTATTTAAATAATAATCTACAAACAATGAAATCACGTAAGTCTTTTCACATAATGAAATATTATATTTTATAATACTTTACCAAAATTTAAGACATTGTAAATTATTATGTAATACATAAAAAACTTATATGACTTTATTAATCACTTCTAAGTTTAAAAAAATATTTTTTAAAAAATTTTAATAAATTTTTTTGACTTGAGTAAAAATTTATGTTTTTGAGAAAAATGATACATTAAAAATTTCATAATACTTTTTCCATTGTAAATATTCCAAACTATTCAAAATGTAAAAAATTTAAATATAACTTTAGAAAAAATACTGAAAGTCCAAAATTTTAAAATTCATTATGATACATTATAAACACTAAAAAATATAATGAATAAACAAAATATCTTTTTTAAAAATAATTGGAAATTATAATTATTGAATTTAAACATGTGAAGTATTTGTAAAAACTGTGAGGTATTTTTAATATTACCAACAAAAAAAGAAACATCTAAACATAAAAATATCTCAATCTATAAAACATAATTTGTATATTTCATCATGGAACATGCATCATATCATGACCCCCTACTAGAGTTCTAGTCCTGATGTATTTTCCTTTCTAACATATGCAATATGGTCTATTAAGAGATCTGGACACTACCCCTTCGAGTATTAATGAATTTCTTAATCATGGTTATGGTCGGTCAATTCCATGGCCTACCAAATAAACAGTTCATCGAAACAGGGAACCTAATTTCCAAATGTGAACCAATTTTCTTTGAATATTAGTATCTAATAGAACAAATCATCTTTATTTAATATAAAATTCAAATAATATTAACTCACCAGTGAATCTGTGATCATATTAGAGGTTTTTATTAAGATTGATGATTTAATTCATAGAAACCTACATATTGGGGATTAATATTACTTTCTTATATCCTCCTTTAATATAAATCCCTTGAATGGAATAAAAATGCATATTTAGAGGAGGAATCAACTATAATTTGTAGAAAATTTCCACAAAACAGGATGAATTTGGCCTAAAACCCAATATGAAATTATATTTCAACATATAGAAACCCCATTCTTTGAGAATTAAATAATATACATGATCACTATTATTATTTTTCAATATTATCATCACCTGTGAAAATAATTTTTTTAATTAAGAAAATAGTCAAATTAAAAAATATGTTATAATTTAATTTCTCTTGAATCAAATGAATCTATATACTAATATAAACACCATGTTCTAAAATCAATAGTAGCATTACAATTTTTTTTGGCCATATTTCAAGTTAAAATTATGATTTTACCCCTTATGTGTAAAATAGAGAAACTACATTTTTAATTCTATAAATATTATGGTATTGAATTTCCTGATATTTACTTTAGAATTAATATCCCAAAGAATCAATAAAATAATTAAATTTACTTCATGTTAAAAACATCTAGGAATCATGGAATACTCATTGAACATAAAGATAAAAATTCATAAAAAAGATAAGGATTACATATAATAGATAACCCAAATATGGAGGAAAATATTCTAGAACAAACATGAAATTTATGTGTTCCTAGAGAAACATATGAGGAGTCTATAAATGTATATTAAATGATATTTATAACCCTAATGGTTTAAAAAATAATTAAATCATTTTAACTTTGCCTCTATATGAGAAATATGGAATAAAAATGGAAAGGAAAATGCGTCACATAGTATTGGTAATAAAAATTCCAAACCAAACTCAATTATGGAATATTAAAATTATTTGATTAGATTAAATGGATATAAGAAATTAAAATGTAATTAGGATAACTTAACTTGAAGAATTTCTTCAAATCCATGATCCTTATAGTAGAATTTAGGAATCTCATATCATTATATAATGTTTTTCTGAAGAATTGGAATTGATCACGATGTAAAAGGAGTTTAAAAGGATAAAATGAATATTTTGGACATTGTTACGAATTAATTATATTGTTATCTTGATTTTAGTATCTATATAAAATACCTTGAATGATTAAACATTTATGAAACATTAAAATCAATGTCCAATGACCTATATTAAATTAAATTTTAAAAACCCCTATATATATTAAATAATTTTAAAAAATAGAGTATGATATCTAAAGAAATTATTTATTAGATAAAGGATATGTAATTGATCCTATATCCCCCATTTTTCATTAATAATTAAAAATTGAGATAAGTAATAATCGATGTATATATTGATGATTAAAATGTTATAGGGACCTCTTAATAGACTCATAAAGTAGTGGAATGATTAATGAATGTTTTTTGAAATAAATAACTTGGGAAAAAAATATTTTCTTCATTTGTAAATTTATAATATTCCATGTAACATTGTTCCCCCATGCACTCACGATCACATTTTTCATTGGTTACAGACCCACTTTCCAAATGCAACGAATCATTAATATGAACTAATAAGGATTCAAATTTCACATAAAGTTCAAGAGGATGGGTGGTCCACTCATCCCATGAAAGATATTACTTTATATTATGGGACACTATTTGAGATTTAATATATATTTTTGAAATACTTCCTAGTAACATTACTCATTACCCTTGTAATAAAAGTGATCAATTGACAAGCATCTATGTGAACATATATAGGTATGAGAGGTTCTCCATTTTCCCTATCATTGGTTAGTTGAACTCTAGTTTAAATCCATTCATCTAGGTACTCTTTAATTTATCACTATCTATGCAAGAAATTGTTGTGGAGGATTTGGGATTGAGCTCCCAAGAAGGGATACTTATGTATCCCTATGAAGGGAACTAAAATCATTGTAGTTCATTAATCCTTAATGCGACACATCTCATTTTTATGGTCATGTGGCTAGGAACATTTTTGTGAATTTAAAGATTGTGTATCCATAACCAATGAAGTTACTTTTAAATATTTTTATACAAGACCAATGATGCACATTTTATGGTCATGAAACCAAAACCATTGTGTCTTGTAGTTTATGGTCATAAAACTAGGAAAATTATAATAAGTTTACTGTCATACATAATAGAGTATGATGTATTCTAGTTTAATTTCATATGACTAGGACCAATTCAATGTAGTTTAAAGTCATGTGGAATGTAATTCTAGGTGGAAGGAATCAAAAAATGGTTTGTGTGGGGATTACATATAAACAAAATTTTTTAGTTTGACCTATGAGATGAGTCATGTGAATGTAGTTTGGGGAATACACTAGGTTAGAGGAATTTTAATTCTCATGAATCATTGCTTGAACTAGAGAGATTTATCAAAGAACCAACTTGGATCTTGGTGGACATGGTACCATTTTAAAACTACTATGTTTTTTGATCCAGGAGGCTTAGTCAAGGGAAGTTTCCACTGATCCTCGAAAATTTATAGTGCTTATTATCATGTGAATAAAAGATAGATAATATTATAGGGATCTTATTATCTATGTAATATAACTATGGGAGATCACATATAGGATAAAAAATAATATTATCAACGGAATATACGATTGAAGGGAATCACTCTAGTGTGCATTACCATTTTACATAATTTTTGAGAATATAGATACATCCTAAGTATATGGAACTCAAAATAACATTGGTTTGGGATAATGAGTGTCAAAAGTTCTTTTGGTAAATTTATTTATCCCAAGTATAAGACTTTGGAGAATAGGTCACCCCTGTAGATTTCATGTTGACTGGGAAACACCTCTTTGAAAGAGATATATTGAGTTTTGTGGTGGTAGAGAACTGAAAGTTTGGTGTAGCCCATGCTAGGTTACCTTGGTGAAGACTTTCCCATTTGGGTAAATTATGTTAATGGTTTCCTAGTTGAGTGATCTTGGCACATGATCATGTGGTTAGATGAATCAATACCTATTCTAATTACGAAAACTTTGAAACCATATTGAAGATACCCATGGGGATAAGAGTACTCTCACGTAGGATACTTCAGTGAATGGGCACCCATTTTCAGTCCCTAAGGTCTATGAGCAGATCCATTGAAGAAAAAATTAGGCATCATGTGGTGACACATTTTTTGTTTGGGAATAAATCTTGATAAAGTTCTTCACCCTAGTCTTAAGGATGACCTAAATTAAGTGGTCTCTTAAATGAATATAATCATAAAAGGATACAAATACCCTTTAATTAAATAATTTTCACATTGGTTATATTTTGAAAATCCCTGTAAGGGAAGATTGGAACATTTTGGTGTGAATGGAAGTCTCTTTGTATGCTCAGGTGTTACTGAGAGTTATCCTCATGAACATGGGAATTGATTTAAGATCCTTCAGGGGTTTTGGGGATATTTCCCTATGCTTGTGGAAACATTTGATGCATGTTGTTGTTTTTTCCCTTCCACTTGATTACTATTTTTAGGTACAATATGAGTGATAAGTTGTGGCTTGAGATATGTATGTGAACTGAATTGAGTGAGAAGGGATGGGTTGGGTAAAATAAAGGATTTCATGCCTTGAGTGATAAGGCATGTGCTATGTTAGGACTTGCATTTGACATTCTTATAAATAATTCCTTCCAGTATAGTACTAAAAAAGGTATGTACAGGGAGTCATGGTGGGATGGTTAGTGAATAGTGACAAAAAAATAGAGAACATTTATTTATTTATTTAGTTGCATCGATGAATACACCTTTATAAAAATGTTTCACTTATACTATGGGAACTTTGGTGGTGTCCTACTGGATTAATTATCACACCCTTTGCAAGATTCTTGATGTCCCTGAAGAAATTATAATCAGGGATCTAGCCAATGGAAATGGACCTATAATAGAATGCTAAGAAGATTCTATTATATGGGATTAATGAAATATCAGAGCATACACTATGATCTTTTGCAGTGATGCCTCATTTATTAACCTATTATTTTTTATTGTATATATATCAATAATTTGTATGATAGGATGCCTTTATGACTTGATTCACCGGTTATTGAATGCTATTCTGATATTTCCCATGATGATATTATTATTACTTTTTATATATGTTCTTATACTTCTCACCTTTACTATTATTGATTTTGTTATTCTTTTTTACTCTGATGGCTATCTAATACTAAGGGAATACTTTCCCCACAATTTCCTTCAACCCCCACTACTATTCAATAATCACTTTTGTAAGGGAGGTGTAAATGTATTCTTGTGGCCCACCAGAATAAACCTAATGATCTGAGTTGGGAAATCAAAAAATGGAATCAACACCACTTTTATTTTGATTTAATACTTGTGTTTTCCTAGAATAGAGATAAAATGGATGGAACTTTGGTGAGAAGATATACATGTGTCAGGCCAATTTCTACATGGAGTAAAATAGGGTTACTTCTTTAAATTGATTTATTTTTATTGGTTTTTATGTTACAATTATGTTGTTCCTCTAATATTGTTGTGTGGTTATGGGTTTGGGGGATTTTAATTTTTTCTTGGATTTATTGGAAAGAGTGAGTGAATTCATACATCATGTACAAGAAAATTGGTTCACATGTAAATTTTTTGATTTCATGTGATTGAAGAAGGTTTAAATTAATTAAATCATAAAAATAATATATCCCATGTTTTCCCAAATATAACATTGGTGAAATTCAATTTATTTAACATGATCATGATTATATTTCTTCTTAATGTGGTTCTGACTAACATTTAGGTACAAAATAATTAGGAATTGTACATGGGTAAGCCTTATGGGGGGGGGGGTTATAAATAATATTTATGGGTATCCCTTAGGGGTGTATTTCCTAGATTTTTTGTTTCCGGAGTTCTTGTTAATTTCTTATGTATTGAAAATTTTAATCCATTAAAGTCATTTGTCAGTAAAATTTATGTTTTTCAAAAAAGTATACAACATAAAATTCTTGCGAGGCCACTTAAGGACTAAGGAAAAGATGTTCTTAATATAGGTAATGTTCCCATTGTATGTATAGATGTTCTAGAGGTCCAGTTCAACCATGATCCTAATGATACCCTTATGTTCTACACAACAAAGCCTCTACTGTCGGGTGTCTTTCATATATTGTCAGTGGGAGGTGGAGGTACCCCCTAAGGATGACCTAAAAGAGTGTATTTTCATATGAATTTAAGCTGGAACATCCTCTAACATTTCAGGGCATGTGTGGTACTCAAGATATTGGAGACTAGATCAACATCCTTGAGGGGACCTTTGAGCCAGTGATGATTCTTGATGACCATCAGGTAAAATTAGAAGCATAATTACTACAAGGAATTTCCATAACCCAGTGCGTCTGGATGATTTACACTCAAAGGAATGAAGTTTTATAATGGAAATCATTAAATGAAATATTTTTTAGGAATTATTTCTAGAGATGTTGAGTTGAGATAGATATCAAAAGATTATTGATCTCTATAAGGGGTGTCATCTGTGGCTGACTACATGAACTAATTCATAGATTTGATTAACTTTCATCTATTTTATTGCTTAAAATGAGTCTCATATGACTAGGAGGTTTTAGATTTCATTTCATACTTATTTAATGTGTTGGGTTTGAATATATTTCCTAACATATAACTCTGAGGTGGAATAAAATGCCCTCACTGTTGAGAAGGGTTTATAATATGAAAACTCGGAAGGGATTTATCCCATATCTAGTGGGATATTTGAGGGAATTAAGATTAGATTTATTATTTGTTGTTCTATTATTATGTATAAATGATATTAAGAGATTCACTAGAGAAATGATAGATAGTTCGGGTATGGAATTTGATTTATTATTATAGTTGCAAGAGGGACCCCTTGTATGTTTTCAGTGTGGGTAGTCTAGGGACTACCATAGGATGTGTAAAAGGAATTTGAGGGAGTTCTATTCATGTATATGAATAGGAAATATCTAAAACTTTTATTCAAGGACATCAGAGTAATTTTTTGGTAGAGGCTCAGGGAAGGCATAAGACTCGATGGATTGGACATATGAACCACAAGAAAAATAATAGGGTTGCGTCTGTGTAGCTTGGATGAGGAGCTACCCAAGGGTCTCAAAAGTCATATCAGTAGACACCATAGGTTTTAGTCCCTTAGGTGAGTCATGAATCATGGGGCAGGGCTACATATACATGGAATGACTAGTTTATGCATTGGACCAATTTTTAGTTTAGGGATCATAGGGTCATTTAACTATTAATGGTATGGTTTTGATTACCTTGACACTTACTATATATTAATTTGATACTATGTATTCAAATTATTTAATTATTAACAAGTTATTTCTATGTTTTGGTTGACTATGGAGTTTTACCTAGGGTAATTAGCACTTGATACTCCTCTTGGAAGGAATCCATATCATGTTCATAGGTTTCTGGAATGTTTTGAAGAGTTTGAGTTCAATAAGAATTTCTGGGATTTCATGGTCTTGGATATGATAAGCTTCGATTTCAATTTCAAGATGGATTATGTGACATGATTATAGGATATCATTGATTACTTCCAGATGTGTGTGTATTTTACCACCCTTGGGGGATATGAGTATGTTTTTTTGGGGGAGTAGGATGAAGAGATGTGTAGAGATGGACAAATTTTTATATGATTATGATCCACTACAACACATATGGAATGTATGGTCCTTGTAACCGATTAAGTGATTGTTCTAGCTAATTTTACTCCAGTAGTGGATTTATTCTAGGATTTATTTATAGGAAATTTCTTATGGATTCATCTAGAGAGATAGAGATAGAGATTGAGTTCATCATTGATCATATGATTGTTACATAAACAATATCGATTCCCCCTTATCGTATGGAACTGGCCGAGTTGAGGTAACTGAAGGAATGACTCATGGATATTGAGGTGAAGGGTTTAATCCACCCAAGTAAATATCATTTTGGTTCTCTAGTTTTATACACAAAAAATTAAGATGGTGGCATCATCATCATCATCATGTAATTTTTTATTGAATGAAGGGAAGAGTACAAAGAGAAAAAAACAGAAAAAAAAGAAAATCGAAAAACAGGAAAGACATAAGGGAGGACCCCCCAGTCCAGAAGGAACACATTTTCTGGATACTTCCCATTGTCAAGAAGGAACAAATTTTCTGAAATGATGAAGACTAATCACACCCCCTTTGATACATTCAATCCCATTGTGCTGGATACTTCCCACAGTGTGAAGAAACACCTCCACCATGCTATTTAATTCCACCGAAGCTATGTGGTCTGTGACCTTGTTCCCCTCTCTCCAGGTGTGAAGAATAATCCTGTTGGAACTAATCATTCTTCTAAATTTTCTAATGATATAGATAATCAACCAAGGATATTTGACATACCCTTTCAAGGAGTTATGCACAATGATGGAGTCTGTTTCGATTTCAAAGATTTCTAGATCCTTTTTCATGCAAAGGATGAGCCTGGTGAGTATTGCCTTTTCCTCTGCTTGCAAAGAATAACACTAGACCAATCTCATAGATAAAGCTAAGTAAACCAAACCGTTGTGGTCCCGTACAAATCCTCCTCCGGGCAGGTTCCATTGGACGCACGAGCCATCCATATTGAGTTTCAATCCCACCGAGGGAGGACACCAACATACCAAGTTTCCTCCCCTACTTCTAGGTGACATGTCCATGTTGGAGCCCGCATGGAATTGATGAAGATTAGGAGCCACCTTCCATGTCCTAACTAGCATGTTCAGGTCCAGTAATAGATTTTTCTCCCAAAAAATAATGATACAAGCTGACACCCCACCCCCTTATGTTTTAATTTGTTCCACGCCTTCCTAATGGTCCAACACACCACATGAAACACCACCACTCAGGACACCCTCTACAGGCCTCCTCCCTCAGAGACTTGGAACCACTTAACAAGAAAGGCGGGGGTAGATCCATCTGAGGTAAGGGGAGAATAGAACTCCCCTAGGACCTTCCACACCTTGTGTTCCCAGTCATTGGAGAAGAATAGATGGGCGGTGCTCTCCTCACTAGGAATGCTACAAAAGACGCGCCTGTATGCAAGATAGATACCACATCTACAAATATTGTCATTAGTTTGAAGGGAACTATTAAGAATCCTCCAAGTGAGAAAATTGATCTTGGTGGGGATGTTTTTCACCCAAAGAAGCTCACCCCAGCCCTCCACCTAAATCTGTCTGTTAACGATGTGACAAAAATCATTTGAAGATAGCAGGCCCAAGGTGGAGGCCATGAACACGCATTTGTCCTCCTCTTCGTTAATTTAAATGAGTTGAAATAAATCCTACTGTTCTTTATCCAAAACCGAGTTGGTGAAGCTGGGGAAGAGACTATCCTCTTTAAATGAAATATTAGTAGCTGGGCATCTGGGGAATCCCAGAACTGTACCAAGGTAATCCTAATGGCAAAAAATAGCTCACACTTCTACACCACCCATCGAGAGAAGGGACAGAGCATATCAATAATAGGAGCTATCACCGACCAAAGGGAAGAATGATGCCCCTCTCCCAAGTCATGGAGGCACGTCGCTTACGCTTTCATGGTAGTCCCCTATAGGGTATGCCATTATAGTATGCTCCATGCAAGCATAGAATGAATTTAGGAAATGGTATCCTCTAGGTTGTGTATGTCGATACCTCCTTCTTTCACGGGCCGCAACATTTCCCCCCAGGCAACCCAGTGCTTCTTCCTCTTCGATAACGGATCCAAGATGAAATTGGAAAGAATATTTTCAATCCTTTTAATAACCCCCTTAGGAACTTTGATGGAGGAAATACCATGGATCAGAGATGCCACAGAAAAGAACTTATATTCTTTTTCAAATATTGATGAACTATTTGACCAAATATGGGGAGTTGAATGGATCTCCAAGATGGATAATTGGTTGGGTTACCATCAGTTGTTAGTCAAGATAGAGGATGTGCCAAAGAGAGCATTCAAGATCATGTATGAGTTGTATGATTACCTTGTGGAGATTCTTAGGTTGAAGAATGTGCCAATGGTATTCATGGATCACATGAACCATATTTCCACCCATATCTGATATCCTTTTCCCAGGTTTTTTTCAATAAAATTATTTTATATTCATGGAGCTAGGATTTTTATGATGATAACCTTAAGATCATTTTGAGAATAATTCAAGAACCTCAACATTATATAAGGCACTAGAAGTGATAATTTTGGATTTATGAGGTGTGATATCATGGAAATGTCATATGAAAGGAATGGATCTCATCTTACCCTAAAAAAGTTGAATTAGTGGTATCTTGGGATTATCCTAGGAATGTGTTAAAAATATATATTTTTCTTGGACCATCCATATATTATAGGCCCTTCATTCAGGATCCATATTACTTGGAAATGCATATGAATGGGATGAATAAGAACATGGTCATGTTCAAATGGACTATCTGGTGTGAGGAGGAATTCCAAGAACTGAATAAGTGATTGATGTTAAATATGATTATGATTCATTTGTAAACTAGGATCAGTTATACAGTTCAATATAACACCACATGTGTTAAAATAAGAGGAGTTATGATATAGAGGGTTTATCTAGTCACTCATGGGTCCTGTCACTTACAACCCACAAGCATAATTACCCTACCCATGATTTAGAGTTTCCACCCATAGTACATGCTCTGAAATTTGGTTCCATTATATATTTAATGATATATTTATAATTTAACAAGAAAATATGATATTTTGGTATATACTCTCCCAGTAAGACATGAATTTATAGAAAAAAAGTAGGGTTGAGGTTCTTTAGACTTTTTCATTTTGAGATGGAATATGCCCTATGAAAATGGAATGTCATAAAAAATGATATAATTAAAAAGGAACAAGAATAAAGAGTTAAGAATTATGAGGAGGATTATAAAATGATGATCCCACTCATATACTGGTATGAAGATGTGTCAAAGGATCGAGAGGCAGTGGTTTTTGATACCTTTATTATTTATCTTTTACTGATGGACTGAGTGAAGGACAACCAGATGTCTAATTTAGATTTATTTGTGGTGAAATAATGGATCCTATAGGATGATCCTATCCCTATTTGGACTTAGGATACACAAAATATATTATATTTCCATGGTAATGTATTGGACCTACTTTAATTAGAGAATACCTGATGTGGGACTCTTATATCTCATGATGGGAAGTAAATCTAGGTTTGATTAAGATGCACTAAGATTTCAATAAGTATTTTTGGTATCTAGGTATATAGAAGGATTTTTTGGAATTTTTTTCTCACTAAATTACAAATAAAAGTGTAAAGATAGAGAACTGGTGACATGTGGTTTAATTTATCCACTTACAATGCTGGCATAGAAGTGGAATGTGGTGGCATGGATTTTTTTATGGGATTACCCTAGAATCTGAGAGGTTGTTGTATAGTATGGTTGGTAGTATACCATTTTTCAAAGGTCATTCATTTCTTGTTTATATTAGAGACTCTATACTTGGATGAGTTGGGAACGTTATATGTGCAGGAGGTGGTGTAGTTGCAGGCGGATCCTTTGAGCATTGTGTTAGATCGAGATGCAAGCTTCAGATCAATATTAGGGTAGGTTCTACATAGAACATTGTTTCTTATATAGAAATGAGTATTGAATAAAAACCCAATATAAATAAATAGTTAGAAATTTTGATCATTATACTAGAGGATATTCTTAGGGTGTGTATTCTTAATATTCAAGGAATTTGGGATGACTATATAGGCTTGACAGATTTGTGTACAAAAACACTATCATGCCTTAATCTATATGATTCTTTTTTTAGGATCCTTATGGTTGGTTATTCCACTCACTATTGTATTGGTTGGAGGTGAGCGAGCCAGTGTTGATTGGACTGATCTTGGTCCAAGAAAACACTGAGTGGGTGTAGTTGATATAGATGAAATTGGTTACATCTCAGACCAAGACCCATTTGTATGATGATATGAGGTAGTGACCAGTAGTGTTCTCTTTAATGAACAAGTATTTTTAAGGGTAAAAACTTAGTTGGTCATTAGTGATTGGGTAAGAAGTTAAATACCATTCCATAATATGTTAGTCCATATGATATTATGGTGTGGATTGAGATTATATCTTGTTGATTGGTTATTCCTCTTCAAAATCAATGTATACATGATGTGTTTTATGTATTATAGCTCCAGAAGTATGAACTAGAAGCTAAACACATGATCATTGATGACGATGTCAAGTTAGCGATGGATGCATCATTTGAAGAATACCTTGTGCAGATTGTGGACCAAAGTAAGAAGGTATTGTGCATTAAAATAATACCTATTGTTCAAGTGGTATGATAGAAAAAATTGATCTAGGATGAGACTTGGGAGTGGTAACTAGATGTGTGGGAATAGTGTGCATAGAAATTTGGTTAGAACCACTGGGGATACTTATTAAGGATATAAATTCTATATAGTGGTAGTTTCTAAAAGAACTTAAAATTATAGCCGTGTTATGTTTTAATTTATTTTTATTATAATGAATTTTGGTCTTTTTTTTCTATTTTTGGTGTTGGAGGTGGCTTGAGAGCTGATTTTGGGATATTTACATAAGCCTATAGGTAAAATGATATATACATCAAGTGACTTGGCATGAAGATGGCAGTCATGATGTGGTAACTATTGTATGGGAGGGCCTATGACATAACCTCAAGGGCTATGCTATGGGTCCTTTTGGGTGGTTCCTTATAAAACTACCCACAATATACACTACAAGTAAAAATTTCAAAGGCGAACAAGCCCTCTACCAATTTTTTGGTGTCTATGCTATGGTCAAGTGACCACACCACATCGATTATTATTGGGTTAGTTCTGCAGTGTATCCCCTATGGATGTATCATGACACACTCACATGGTAGTTTTTTTAATATCAGGTTCATAAATAAACCCTAACCCCATTTATACCTATATCCTAATTATCATCCAATATGAAAATGAACTAGGATATATTGGAGGCCTATCTTTGAGGATTTTAGATCCTGGATTCCCATATCTTGGCCGTTTGGAGGGCCATTTGTTGCATAGGTTCTCTTTTGGTGATTCAAATCCCATCAAAGGCCCAATTACATTATTATTCCTATATATCTTTTTATCCATTTTATAAACCCTAAATATGGTAATTTATGGATGATTCTAGGTTTCTATAAGTTTAGGATTGAATCAGGAACATCCAATTGGAAAGTATGATCCATTTGGCTTAATATAGGAAGTCCTTACCATTTTAAGGGTTTTGTATGTAGTTATATGACTATAAATTCATTCATGTGTGTGTGTATCCCTATATAAACCTTATTATGGTTTAATGATCCACCAATCTGGACCACTCAACTGGTGCCCTAATTGATAGTTTCCATGTGACCACATGTGTGACTCCCCATACACTAGAGGCAACTGACTAGAAGAAGGGGTCTAGGGTGTTGTTGTGGGATGGCTATACTCCCATATCAAAGTGAAAAGAAATTTAAAATAACCAAACATAACCCATAATCAATAAAAATAGTATTCATAATTAATAAATATGATATTATATATCAAATGAACATGCATAACTATACGGTAAAGTATACATACAGTCATGGCATCATACAACAACTAATCTCCCATTGAGCTGATCACATATGAAAATGAAAAAAATGAAATTAATTATAGGTAGGTTTTACTACCATCCCTTAGACTCATCTCATATTAGTCTCTAGTCTTTTAGAGATCTCCCACCCGATCATAAAACTCCGAACCTCCACACCACCTAAACTTATAACTAGTGAAGTTTGTTCATGTACCCATGCATGATGGACACTCAAGTAGGGTGTGAGTAAAAATATATAGGAAAAAATGTGGTCTTATATATTACAAATAAATGTATTATATGTTAGGTAACATGATAAGAATAAAAAATAACTTAAAAAGTATAAATAAAGAACCATCATCATTCATTGGGTTCTAACATGAAACCTTGGACTAACTATACCTACTTCAGCTAGTGTCGATCTGTCTCATAGAATATCATGAACAACATAAGGATACATTTACTAACATTAATTTCATGTGAATTCATCTATAAAACATGAAATCTGAACCCCATGTGATGATCTTTGAATTCCGTATAACAGCATGTGTAAGAACCGATGATTTGAAAGAAATGCTAGGAAATACAATAGGATGAGGAAAAATCCATGTCCAAGGAGGTAATCCTAGGTAATCCAATAATATTTTCAAGTGAAACACAACTCCACAAATTACTCTCAATGAGGGGAATAATACCCACCTCATTAATACACATAAAGTTGAATCTAATGTGATTGTCCAAGGAATTATAAATTAGTTGATATCATAGTAAAATCCAAAGTTATTGGACAAGGAATTATTAATCAATAGGAATCGAAGTTGAATCCAATGGAATTTACCGAGGAATTATAAACATAATGGAATATAGAAGAATTATAGGGAATCTTCTAGGAATTCCATCACATCATGAATATTAGATGAATCCTTGGTAACGACCTAGGAATTCAACGCACAATATTACTTTATTTAAATTTTTTGAGGTAAGTGTTTCTTTCCCATAATATATTATATAATATATATCATAAGTGTTATATATCCACACAATATTATCTTTTTGAAAAAGGCCAGACTCTTAAAAACATGATCTGTGATCATCACTATGACCATATAAAGGCCACATCTCCTATTTAGGTTCTATTATGAAACTCACAATCATCAATACCCATTACTACACACACACACACTAAAAATTTAATATATAACAAGGAAACCCTATAGGGTCTCATAGGTCATAACTTAGTACATACACCCTACAAGGGTTCCTTGATCTCAATCTCATATCTCTGGTTAACATTAATCATGAAACAACCTTATTAGCATCATAATAAATCCAATATTGGTGAAAAAGAAGGGAGATGGCCTCAATCCTCTACCATTTTCCAATCACCAATGGGTTTTCCTCACACATAACCTATCCATCAATATCTACAGGGTCTACCCACCCATATAATCACATCTCACAAGGGGAAATAATCTCACCCCATACTCTTCCCAACTATCCCAAAAGCCTAAAGGCATCTCAGGATTCTCACCTTGAATATTCTTGAAAATCATCCCAATACACCACTCTATTATATAATGAGTTTTTTATGGGAACATACACAAGGTCCAACAATTTATATTCACTTCCTTAATTTTTTACACCATAGGGTATAATTATCACATGGGATGCACTTATAATCAAGTTTTCAGTCATCACAGTCCAAATAATAAAGCCAATGTACAAGCTCCTATCATGGGCCTTTTCATAATTTTAAGTAGAAGAATATCATTTATATAAAATAATTAATTCTATAATTTTTTTTGATCTTTCACTATGGAGATACCACATGTCTATGAATATATAAATAAAATTCATTTACTAAATTAGAATGTTTAAGGGAACACCTTCCTCATTCATTGACTTATTACCTTTTATGTATAGCTAGGAAACTTTTGTCTAATCTCATATAAGTCTAACCACGCATCACTAATAAAGACGAGTCCCTATCCGAAGCCATAACACCAAATAATTAATTATAATCATTTATAAATAATTAAATTACTTATAATTAATTACTAAAATTAATTACAATCATCATAATTTCCTAAAACTCATATGTTGAAAATATTATACGTAAATGATGACTAATTACTCATAGAAATCCTATAGTATACTACCTACACCATTCTTATAAAAATTCCTAATTGGAACCGATATAATAGAAAATTTCAAATAATTTAGATGAAAAACTTAAATATAATCACATGGTAAATGTAACTCCAAAAAAATAACCTGAACCAACATGAATAAAGCATCTATAGACATCCTTTAGACAATCCATATTAAAACCCATCATAATGGGATGATTTTACCATAATCTAGTGGAATTTTGAATGAAAACCTAATCCAGACAATTGAAAAATATTTATTGAACAAGGGATATAATGAAAAAAGGGTAGAGAGGGGTTCTCACTTTGAATCCTCACTGGAATTAGAACAAAATCCAACCCATAATAAGGTGGTTAAAAGGAGGAATGAAGGAAGAAAACAAATATTTTTTTTCGTGTATGGGAGATACTGGAGGTGGGCTATTAAAAATTGAGAGGGGTTAAAAGGGAATTTTAAAAACATCCAAACTACACAAGGTAGCACCACGACTTGCACCATGCCATGGTGTTCCTCTAGGAAGAACTTTAGGACCCCCAACATGTCAAGGACTATGGAGGGGGATCCTATCTCTTATTGTTTCACAAAGGGGATACCAATCCTTTACCATATAAATCTCCACAATGTGGTGTTCACTATGGTCTGGGATAAAATTGGACAGACACACCCTTGTGAGAAATAGGACATGGTGGTCATTGGGAATTTTGGACATAAACTTCCTCCTTTACAACATTGCATGCTCCATAGTGTGGTTCTCACTATAGTCACTCAAAACATTCACCATAGCTCCACCATGGAGTGGACTCCTTGAATGATTCCCATAGGGAAAATTCTAATGTTCCACACCCAACCCATGGACAAATTCCATCACCATGATAATTTAACCTTCCATTATAGTGATGTCAACACCATGGTGATCCTCATGGTAGAGAACATTAAGATGATCTAACTACAATTCCACCCAACTTTACTCTGCTATCCACCTAAGCACCCAAACCGCCTTACAAGATTCCACCCATATCCAAAAATATTTCTTGAAGATTACCAAATACCCAAAACTCTGATCTAAGTCACAATTAATGAAGAATTCCTTACCCAAAGACCACAAATTAAAATTAATTCCAAAATTCATTACTTTGAATGTACTAGGGTTTTACAATCTCTCAACTATAGAACTTATCATATCTGAGATGCCCCAACAACCCTTATAAAAAAATCATAACTGACACAGGTCATCAATTCTTATGTAAATTGTCATGCTCTATCCTAGAACAACAACCAAGATACTGATGTGTAACTCTAAACATAAGGAACACTATCCAGGAAAAACCCAGCCACAAACTTGTTACCATCACTGAAACACTAAGACAATTCTCAATGACACTCTTCTAACCTGAGACACTAGGGTGTAAATAAATAATTTAACTCCAAGATTATGGAACTCCCCATAATAAGACTTATCTTATAAAGGATGATTATTAATTTTGGTTCTCACCACCATTACAACCGTATACTATAAATTCATTTCCCATGGTCCAATGATTCACTCTATGTGGTTTCAACATCACTACACCAATCTCATGTAAAAACACCATTAAATTCTCCTTTAGAAGACCATTCTTGAAAAAAATCTATCATACTAGAAGATGCACTATATTATCGCCCGATCATGATGTCAAATTCCTCAGTGCAATCACGTGATTATCCAAACTACCTAATTAGAGTATAAACCCAAATCTTTATGTTATTACATGTTTTAATCCCCAACCAATCAATTTTTTCATCATACTCAACTCAAGAGAACTGGCACATCTCAAATATGAATCAACATTAAATTATATCCAAACCATCATGATTTTGATTCCAAATCATAAAATCCATATAATATCCCATCCTATCGTCAAATCTGTTACTCAATAAGAGACTAAATAAAACAAGACCCATCTTCTCAATAACATAAAAATGCCACCTCAACCATCCAATGACAAGACTCCTCACCCTGACGACCATGTAAAAATGAGGGTCATTTTCATATGGCCCATTTTATATCCATCATCACAGGTATTTATTGGATGTGTCCACCCCACTCACACACAAACACTAACACAAAATAGTTATGACACCCATCCCCAAGTCAATATGAATGTCCTCAAAAACATACATTGAAATCCATCTATAATGATTGTCACACCTCCAACATGCAATGGAGAACTCACCAATATATGAATATTATTATATATCTCCTCAGGTGTAACCTCAACAAGTTCCATAAACACTCCCTCCATATATTATGTGTCAACAAATGCACTCAGGTTGATCATACAATGACACCAAATCCATATTTTGTGACGTGTATCATCATAGAGAGACACATATGAACCTCATCAAAGCCTCATGAAATCAGTCATACACTAGACCATCCTATAATAACTAGATCTATGTGCTATTTCAAGTAAAATCAACTTATAAATCCATTTTACACACACACACCCACATAAACATGTGTGCACAACTAATAAATCATAGAAATAACTACATATTTACCCAGATGACCATGAATATCACATTTCAAATACATCTATCTAGAATCAAACTCAATGATCCTCTTCAAAATAGATAGTATCATATATTCCATGGTCTACTTCATGACCAACCATCAACCTTATCATCGTTATAAAACCAAAAAAATCCATCCTCACTCTATCAATCTTATATTCAATCATATAGGATCATGATCAGCTATATCATTGAAAAATATGTCCAAAATAAATAGGGTTAGTCATTTAAGTTCTCCTTACCTTTAAAACCATACCTTTATACCCAATGTATTAGCACTTAATGCTAGTTTCCAAAAATATCCAATACATCTCAAAAGCCAATACCATATACCCCAAAAAAATAATGTGCACCAATTTAATAATTTGATGCATCTGACCATGCATCTTGTATATAAAGGAACTTATAATCTTGGTATAATCCATCATTTGGGTTACCCTCATAAATATCACAAATCATATTAACCATAATACCAGACCCACTATTACCTTGAGCCATATCTCAAGGAATCTTGTCTCTCACACTTACTGTATAAACTATGTGTAACATAATCCAAAACTCATATGACACACCTATTTGTTCCCATATCAAATATCCAGGGAAAATTTACATGCCAACACGCCCTCTAGGGTATCATATATATAAATTTATTAGGTATCACATTCCAAATCATCAACCTACTAGAGAATTAATCCTCACTGGGAATCAACATATGAGACTACCCCTTGAAGAAATAAAATATCATTTAGGTATACACAAATATATATAATGACATCATTCCATGATGTTCCATGTTGATTATACCTAGTAATATGGTTTAGTTAAGTAAAATTATAGAAACAATCTATATAGGAAAACAACATATAGGTTGTTGTTGACGCTATAAATAATCGAAACTATTTTTATCTCAGAACCAGTACTAGGGAATCAAGTACCTATATCTAAAAACTATGGTCCATTGTATATCCAATACAAGATAGAATATACACTCATTGTTAAGGATAATACCTATGTATAATCCACATGACCCATCATTAAAATAAAATATTTTGTGGTCCAAATTAGTATAATTCCACAAATAAGTTATATAGTAAAATTATATATAAGTTGTCATCAACACTTTAAATAGTTTAATGATCATCTTCAATGATATGAATCACACACATTCAGGGTTATTTCATGGGATTCCTACATTCAAAAAATGACAAATTTATGTAAACTCTTACCAACCACCCAAAACCAATACCAGATAAATTATAAATCTATGAAAACTCAAGTGATATACACTATGTGAAATCATACAATCATAAAAATGAAAACCATAAACAACAATAACATATCCCCAGTAACCTAGTATTAAAATTTAAAATGTATTCATAACACAATAGTTTGAGTTTTATCATAATCTCTAACACATTCATAGGCCACATGTCTACTATATCTAAAAACAGTAAGATAAAATAAAATCTTTGATACTAATTTATGATGTCCTCCCTATGTCCATGAACATTATGAAGTTACCATATTGGATAAGTATCTAAAAATCCTTAGGTGTTCCTTGCTGTATGTCAAAGCATACCGACCAACAATAGGGGTCTAGAGTATTTCTATAGGGATACTATATATATAGAGACCCATAGTTTTTATACATTTATTATACATATTAATATATTAATATTCAATATATTTTACAAATACAAGATCAAGGAAAATAAATGTTAAGTGAGTTTAGAGGATATATATGTAATATTCTTATTTCATGAAAGATCTTAAATGGCTCTAAAAAATAACTTCCCATATAGTACTCTTCTTAGACATACACTACATAGAACCTTTCTTCATAATCCAGGGAGAGGATGCGTAAGAAAAGACGTGCTCTGATGCTCAGTAAGGGTAAACAATAGAGATATCAATAAAAAATTAAGAATAAAATGGGTATATGAATATGAGAACATGAGATTAAAATTTTATAATACATACACAATATAACATATATCCAAATATTCAATCATTCAATAAATCTTAGTAGTTCATAAGACATGAAACATTAAGGAATCAATGAACACGATCCGTCAGTAATTTTTTTGGCATAATACATAAGCTTGTGGAATAAAAATAATCATAGAATATATTTTCCATGGTCAAGGAACATTTACAGGACTTTCAGAGTGAATTTAGTTCACTCCCCATTACATTATATCCTTATCCAAGATTCACTCCAATGACCATCATAGTGGAAAACATCCTTTTATGAACTGAGCTCACTGCCCATTACTGTCCATATTGTCTCATGATATATGAATCTTTACCCAATGAAATGGAGGAATATATAATTCCAGACTCATAAATTATATAATTATAATCCATTCATATGTATACCATAATATCATAATACATTAATCATATATCATAAACACTAGAAAAGAAAAAAGTTTCAAAAACATTTTAACAATTCATCATAACATAACTTGTGGATAATAAATTGGTTTTGTAAAAATATCACCATCACAATAACATAAAATCCATAAAAATAATAATAATGATTTTAATGGATCATATCCTGAATATATAATAAGTAAAATTAATGGATGCTATTATAAATGAAAATTCCATTAAAATACCACTTCGAATATTTCTTGAGGAAGGTACCCATTTTATTTTGGAATAACAACTTTTAAATGTAAAAATTTCCATAATATTATTTATTTTTTTACTTTTAAAATAACCATTTAAACTTGTAAATATCTCTTTAATTTGTTGAGTGATGATAATGGAAGGAAATTCTGTTCCTGCTCTGTATGTAAAAATAAAGACCCCTTTCACAGTCAAAAGTACCTCATTCGGAAAATGAAAACAATATACCTTTTAATTTTATTTAAAAAGTAATACATTTTAAAGACGGACTTTAAACAATCATTGTTTAATATTAAAAATTTTATTGAAAATATTTTGAAGAAAAAATGGATATGAAAGAAAAAATATCCATCTAAAGAGAAAATAAAATCTATTTTTCTTAAAAAAAACCATCAATCATTTTAAGTAAAAAATAGAGGAAGATGGTATTATTACATAAAAATTACATAAATAACTAGATTATAATAAATTTTATTATATAACTATGTGCTAGATCATGAAATTTCATCATAAAAAACAAATTCATAAATAATCTCAATAAATAATGGGATTATAACATCGAAACCTTTCCACTTTGGTTACTTTCAAATAAAAACATCATGAAAGAGAGAAACTTATATATATATGTATATCATTATAATTCTCATGATAATCATAATAAAATATATTTATGGGTAGTATATACACCACATAAAACAAACAAGTGTTGAATATGGAATGTGTCTCATCAAAATAAAAGTGAGATGAAAATTCTTTACCTCAAGTTTGACGTCCTTAGAATGAAATATAACCCACTGTATAATAAATTTATATTTATTATAATTATATTAAATAAAAACTTATATAATTTTAATATAATATATGATCCACTTATAACATTTCAACACAAAATTATTAATAATTCCTTATCAAAATCATCTTTTTTAGGTGTTAACTATTTAAATTTTTATAGATGTTTTGTTTTGGAAGTTCTTGTAGTTGAAATTTTATCATGTTTAAATAATCTATATAATGTCAATAATTAGAAAATTATAATATATATTCATTATATAAATATTCATAATTATCCAAACCAGGTATATATATAAATAATTTACACCATTCATGGAGACGATAAGTCGTACGTATGCATGAATGCTATTTTCATATCATAACATAAAATGTAAAGAAAGATAAATAATATTTTATCTTTGAAGAAATTTAATAATTTTCTAAATAGAATATATAAAAATTATTTCCATATTTATTACCATCCAATTAAAATGTTGATGAAAAACAAATTACCCCGATATGTGGAGATGATAAGTCATACGCACACACAAGCGATGTTTGCATATTTCGTTGGATAGAAAGGAGGAGGATAATGGGTTTTTAATCATCATAATATTTTTTTTATTTAAGATAATGAATTAATTTTTTATAATAGATACCATACATTTATATGTGGTGTAGGAATAAATAAAATTGAAAGTACTCTGTTAAGACTTGTACCTTTTTATTGAGAACCTCTTTGGGATTACACTGTAAGCCTTGAAAGGATCATAATTAGGAAATAAAAGATGCTATAGGATGTCAATAAGGAATATAGGAAGGTATTTTAGTCACAATTTTTCAATATAGATGTCTCATGAAGTGTGTATAATAGAGGATAGGTGATATCCTTTTATAAGGGATGAAAAGGACGTACTTGTAATTACTTAACTGATTAAATAATACATATATCGTAATAATATCAAGTAGAACCAAGGAACCAAATATTATAATATTAAATTTGAAAGGATAATATTAAAATCATCCAATTACATTTAGGGATGTTTTGGATACATTTTCAACTATATCATCTAGATAAACCACTGTAAACCCATTTTAACCTTAACTGTGATAACATTACTTTTTTACCATGATAACATAATTATATCACCAAAAATAAAAGGTGTATTATAAATAATTTTTATATTATTATTACTAATTTATAATAAATTTTATTATATTTAATTTACCTAATTGTTATATATTACTTTTAATATAATAACATAAAACACATGAAAACAATTTTTGGAAAAAAACCAGATGTAAGAGAAAAAATCATTTAGAGATAAAATAAAGTAATAATTTGTTTTAAGAAAATTTTTATTTTTAAATAATAAATAAATGATTTTGTTATACTTTTGGGTTTACCAAAAACCAAATGTCATCTTCAAACCAAGCCATTTAATGAAAAGATGCAAAAATGGTTTTTAATTTTAATAAAATATAACTTATCTTCACAAAATTCGATCTTGCCTTTAAAATTTAAAAGTAGATATTTAAAATATAACATTTTAGTCCTTAATAATAATTTTGGTTAAAAAAACTAATAAAATATGATAAAGTCATCTATTAAAGTGATTTTAATATTTTATTTCATGGTTTTAACCAAAATTTACCTCTTTTATCATGGTGATAAAAATTTACTATGGTTAATATTCATAATGGGAAAAATAAGTTGTCAATATTAAATTATATTAATTATTATGAAAAAATATGGAATTCATTTTATCAAATTAAATTCATATATATTCCAAAATTTAATATAAAATTAAACCATAAAAATTTGATGAAAAGCGGTATACCATGGAAAAACATTTTCTTATGTATAAAAAGATTTTATAACAAAATACCAGATAATTTTGACTATAATATCTTTAATTATATTATTAATAATATAAATGAAAAAATATTAATTTTAAATAAAGTTATTCCAAAAAACAAACTATTTAAATTCTAGAAATGACAAGAAAGTTTTCTATAAAATTTATAATTTTTCATTATTCACTGTAAAATAAATCATTTAAAAAAACCCAAAATATAAATTTAATATGATTTTGGTATTTATGATTTAAAAATGGTACCATTTTTTCAAATAAAATTTCTAAATTCTTTTTAAATTAGTTAAAATATTTTCTCAGAAAAGTTAATAAAAACATTTTGAAGAAAATATATTTTTGAAGCATAAAATGTTTTTACTGATAATTGAGTACTTATTTTTCAATGAATTTATATTATATAAAAATTATATATATTTTTCATAATTTGTTTATTCATATTCATAATATAAATTTTAAAGGGTAGGTTATAATGGCCATATTGAAATATTTATATTTATATCATAGTTTTTAAAACATGTGTTTGTGTGTATCATAAGCTTATTGAAGATACTAAATTTATTTGAAGAAAAAATATCAGTAAATATCAGGCTGTTACATTCTACCATATTTTTAAGAATTTATCCCATGAAATAATTTCACTATAATATCATTAAACGATGATACTTTTCCTTATCATATCCTTAGGTTTCTATGTAGCTTCCTCTAATTTATGGGTTCTCCTTAAATCATTGACTATATGAGTGGTATTGTTTTGTTGAAAATTCTCTATATGTTCCTGAATATCTATTGGTTGTTCCCCATACGATATATCATATTCTAGTTGTATGAAATCTAAGTTTAGTACATTTAGAGGATTATATTTGTACTTCCTCAGGAGAGATACATGAAGTACATTGTGAACTTGAGAGAGATTCAGTGGAATTGATAAATGATAAGTTATTGTCCCAATATTGTCACGAATCAACCCAAGTCAACCCTAAACCGATCACCCGAGCCGGTTCGTGACATGACCCAAGATGCGTTCTCGATCCTCCCAGGCTGGAGACAAGCACGAGGGAATCAATATAGGACAAGTGGGAATGATTTCACCCAATAAAAGTAAATAAAGAAATAGAAAAAAATAGAACAATGGAAAGTTAATAAATGACTCTGAAAAGAAAGAACGTACAACAAAACACATTAACCTAGTCTCAACCAAAACTCCTCACAACTCTGAGAGTCACTCACCAGTCTACAACCAACTCTCTCCCCCAATGAGAAAGCTCAAGCCAAACCTGAAAAAAAAACTAAAAACAGAAACACACTATAGGCGTGAGTATTAAAACTCAGTAGGCATGCCCAACAACTATTCCCAATTAACTACCTTAAAATAAAGAATTTACCAATTTTAGGTTTGAACTAAATTATATAAAATATTAGTTTCCTCACAAACTTTCATTTCTAAAACAAGTATTAGTCCATTTCCCTTTTTAATTTAAAAATAAGTTTAATGTTTGAAAGGAATCAGTACATTTCATTTTAAAACATTTTCTTCGAACAATTTAGAAATCCAAACTTCATTTATTAACCAAAAGGAAAAACACACATAACACACAACACACACCAAGGGAAATGGAAAAAGTGTCACACAAGGGCTAGCAACTGAACTAGTCTTCTCAATCGTCCGCCACATACAAATAAACACTAAAGGAAACATGGGTCGAACCTAGGAGCTCGTGAACAGTCCAGAACGTACTATACATGTGACTCATCCTGAAGGAAAGATCTAACTCGATGACGTCATAACAACCTAATGCTCGGTATATCCCTTCATGGCCAAACTAAGGGGCTGAATCCCCATAGCAGTAATAACTCAGTATTCCCCTGCTATGGGGCCACTAGCCAGTACGTAATCTAAACTAATACAACAGTCATTCTCAGAAGATTTACTTACTATGCTAGGTTCCAATGTCAACATGTATAATAAAAAGAGGGGTGAGTCCACAATTCCAAACAAGTTACCAGTCACGATGCACAAACATCATGCTCAACAACTCACACAATCACCGTACACTACAGGATCACCCCTGAGTCACGTCAAAGAAAGTTTTTCCAAAATCATTCATTTTATTAAAGTGTCCAACTGGCTTTAAAAATCCTTTGAAAATCACCTATATTTCAAAAGAAACCAACACTTTCACATCACAAGTAAAACCATTTTTCAAATATACCAACACACTCTACTATTATCAGGTTCCAAATGGGCCTTAACCAACTTTGAAGAAAAACACCATTTCTCAAGAGAAACAAGAATGTTTCCCCATATGTCAAAAGAAAATGTTTGACATAAAACTAAAACCACATGTGAGACTCCATGAATTATGTTCAAAGTCAAAAAGGACATTATTTTACTATTGGGAATCAACTCATCAAGAAAGTAATTCAAGTTCCATGCATAAAATAACCAGTTTCATTTACATCAATATTTACACCTATAATAATTATCTAACAATATTTATCATTTATCAAAAATTAATGAAATAACAATCAATTAATAAATTCTAAATTTAAAGGCAAGTGTAATGGAGGACATACCTCAATTTTCATCTCAAATACGATGACGCGACATGCCTCGCATAGGCGCACAAGCATGCACATATCGATGATTGCGGTAACGCGGGGTTACCCTGCCAATGCACTACAACAAAAGTAAAATAATCTACAACACTGATACACTAACTCAGAAAAAACCTGACAATTAAACATCACAAAAATAACTATAAAGAAACATAAAAATGAATTTAAAATAATTAAAAAAAGAGACAGTGCATACCTCACCTGAACCCCAATGCAAGCGAAACGACACGAACCCAAACCGCTCACCTTCGGCGGTGGATGCTCGTCGCATGCCTAATTTAGAACAAGGTGCGCGACTGGTCATGAGAACAGAGGCTGAAGGGCATGCGGATGTCCGGGGCAAAGTTGCCCACATTAGAAGGGAAGCGGCTCCCACGGGAAGGGTCGGGTAAAGGCGGTGCCCACTACAGGCGTCCACTAGTTGGTTGAGGTGAAAGGGGGCTTGGACAGGGTGGTGCAAGCTGGGTGGGTGGCATGCGGGCAACAGGTGCGGCAGTGGTGCTGTACAGGGCAGGAGAGCCAAGCAGTCGGTGGCTGGAGTAATGCCAGCTTTAGGTTCAGTCAGAAGAGGCTGCGCCGGATGCACATGATAGCGAGGGGAGGGTAGTCGGAAGCTGACCGGACGGGGGAGGTCGTGCTAGACAAAGTAGAGCAGTGGGATGCGACGGGGTCACTCGGGCGACGCTACGGGGAAGGAGGATCCACTGGGACTGGATCGCAGTAGGGGGCTGCAGAGGGGGCGTGACAGGGCGGCTGGGCAGGGGGCACGACAGAGGAAACCAACCCGAAGGAGGGGGCATATGGGATGAGGCCAGACCGGGGTAGATGGAGGGTGGCACGAGGTCCCGGACGAGCATGGAGGCGGTTCCATAACGGGAGCGCGAGGTGAAGGCACAGCGTAGGAGGAGGGTGAGTAGGGTCGGTTGGGGAGGGGAAGGCTGTGCTAGGTGAAGGCCGGGAGCCGGGTGCACCATCGAGGATGAGCCAGAACCGGAAGAGGGCTGGAGGAGGATGGCGGAGGGTTGGTGGAGGTCTAGCGGAGGTCTAGAAGCAAGTGAGGTAGAGAAGATATGAGGGGAGTGCATGGGAGGCATTGTGCTGGGGCGCGCGATAGAGGCAGAGGTAGGTTGAGGGAGTCAGAGAGTCTGGGATGCGGCAAGGCAGCGAAGGCGAGAGAAGATGCTGGGCAGCGAAGGGGAGAAGCAAGAGAGAGGGAAAAAATGCATGGAAGAAAAAAAAGAGAAAGAATAAAAAAATAAAATCAAAGTGAATAAGAAAGTAAATAGGATAGAATAAAAAGAAAAGTAAATAAATAATAATATGTAAAGGATAATAATAATAATAATAATAATAATAATAATAATATAATAACAATAATTTAACAACAACAACAACAACAATAATAATATAATAAAAATAAAAATAAAAATAATAATAATAATAATAATAATAATAATATAATAATAATAATAATAATAATAATAATAATAATAATAATAATAATAATAATAATTGGTCTACTGCACAGTCTCTAGGACCGAACGCGCAGTCGCTACTAGTGGTGCGATGACCACGCACACACCCGGACCAAATGAGCAGTGACCGCTAGTAGTGCAGCGACTACGCACTAGCCCAAAACCCACCGAAAACATCCAAGCTTCAAAAAAAATCAAACCTAGACCCAAACCCAACTCTGTCCAAAGGCGCGAGACCAAGAAAATAATAAAACGATAGACATACGTGGTCGGGGTGTGATAATTCTCCCCACCACGGGCACTTTATGCCCCCTAAAAGTCACCAAGCTAATAGTTGACACAACTTGAGTTCATCCCCAGACAAAATCATAGAGAACCGAGAACCACGGGGTGACCATTCCCAAAAAATGTCTCACCCGACGAATTCAAGGAAGTCACAGCCCGAGACTGATGGGAGAACTTGAGAGGGTTCTCCCCACCACAAGAATTCACTAATACAAAAAACCTTGAAATCCGAACAAACCTCCCGGGGGGGGGGGGACAACACGGGAACTCCCAAACCAAACTCATTCATTTTCTTTACATGGACCGAACAACACACTTGAGACTTTGACAGAAAGCCTTCTATGAAACAACCTAGCAACTTGAGGATGAGAAATTAACACAATGCCTCTTATGGGTTTCATGAAACGAATGTTCACCTAACAAAAACAACTAAGGCCAACTCAAAATCAGAACGGGTCAGTTTTCTCATGGGCCCCACACTCTTCAAAGAAACTGAACAATTTAGAAACCACACTAAGAGTAGATAAAGCTACTTCGACTGTGGTTGAATGAGATCATCACACCACCACAACAAGGATGATATTATGACATTGATGAGAATAGAACAAGGAAGTTTTGGATATTTTCACCCCAAAGCTGAAAACATCATCCGAACTGAGGTTCCACACACCCACAGCAACTCCCAACCATGAGCGAGCTTCGCCCCGAGACCTGTGGCTGGGGCCCTGATGGCTGAAGCATCTCTTGCCTCACAGTCAGACATTTTCATATTCTGGTCCCTAACTCCTTTCGTTTGATGATTCAAACAACCATGATGGTCGTACATTTTCAAAGGTGTGAAACATGACAACTTAGAATGTCTAGACTGGCCATACTAGTGCCACACAAGAGAGTGGTCCGATGAACTAGGAGTCGATACCGATGAGAATGGTTTCTTGGAGACAGGTTCCACCGACCCACACTCCTTGTCAAATGGGGAACCTTCATGGAAGTCGACCACCATTAATCACTCCCAAAACTCCAACAACGATGATACATCTCATTTTTACTAGTCTATAACTGAACCCTCAAATAACTCTGGGATGGTATGAACCTTAACTACCCTGGGAGTTTCCAACAACCCAAAGACACTCTATCTTTCCGAACTATACAACTGCCTTTAACAGAATTCGATTACCTCGATAATCAGGAAACACACAAAAGAATTGGGAACCAGGCATAAATCATTAACAACTTTTGAAGGCTTTCTAGGCAACATACTCATAACAACACGAAAAAAACCATCAAAACCGGAATCAAGCCAAAACTCAATCAAAGAAGAAACACAAGACAAGGGAAACATGCCCATATACCAAACATATAAAAAAAGAATAAATGACTATCATTTTTGACACACACTCACATTAACCGAGTTCAAAACGAAACCCAACACACTATAAACCATTAGAATGAGGAACTAGTGTATGTGCCTATCCCGACTACATGCTGGTGAGCCATGCCCCATGTAAGAAATAACCATAAGAGGACCTTAAACTCGGCACTAGGACTCCACATGGGTCACCACCTCATGTGAGGCTATAAGGTGAACCAATTCTCCTCCATTGTTATCCCTCAATCCAAAACAATCAAAGAAAAGAGACTCAAATCCCAGACTAACCCTAGTAACTCAGGTCTCGTCACGAGCGGTGGTGATCAGGCACTGACCCATAACTTACCTCCTAAGCCTTGAAAGTCCTTATCTTCTTATATCAGACATCCCAAATAAAAAGGGACTCCTCTGATACCATTTTGTCAAAAAGCAACCCGGGTCAACCCTGAATCGATCACCTGAGCCGGTCCGCAACATGACCCGAGAGGTGTTCCCAATCCTCTCGGGCCGGCGACAAGTGCCCGGGCTTCAATTGAGGACAAGTGGTAATCACTAAAATAGAATCTCCGTTTAGAGGCGTTTTTTTTTGCGTTTAATGGCGGTTTAAACCACCGCTACATTGTTTGGTGGCGGTTTACAGAAACCGCCGTCTAATAGGGCGTCAACAATCTATTAGAGGCGGTTATTCACGTTTAGCGGCGGTTTCAGGAAAGCTTCATCGCTGCCTCATTTCATGGCGGTTTCCCTGAATTTTGCGGCGGTTTTACGAGCCCTAGATATCACTTTATTCGCGGCGGTTATAACCACCGTGAATAAACTCAAATTCCAGCGTCCGTAAAACCGCCGCTAAAGTCACGGGAACCACCATGGAATGAGGCAGCCACGATGCTCCTATTTAGTGGTAGTTATAACCACCGCTAAAAGTAAATTTTATTTTATGTTTAGTGGCGGTTTAAACCGCCTCCAATATACATTTCTTGGTAGTTAAAACTGCTGCAAAAATCTGCCCAGAATAAAAAAAATAATTCTTTGCTTCTGCTGGACCACTGCCCTAAAAAACAAATAAAACCAAAAAAAACCATCCCTGGCCTCCCACCAATGACCAAGAGGTGAATATCCAGAATAAATCACAACATCCAAAAAACACGTTTTTCTCTCAATGAGAAATAATATACAACTTTAATATTTAAAAATAGAACAAAAATCTGAAACTCTTGAAAATAAGACTTCCTATTAGAGAAAGTTTTATTAACACAGCAGTCAGATATCCATCAAAGGTTCCAACACATTCCTCATATTCATGTATACAATATCCTAAATAGTAAATACTAGGAATATAAAACTCCATTGATAAAACATTGTAACATCCCAAAATGGATTCCACTAAATCTTATAACTTCACTTTCTTAAGATAGATCATCTATAGCGATTCTACTCTACTTATAAAAATTGATAATTGATGAATTAGTAGTTATATTAGTACCAACCCATTTATATAATTATTTTTTTGGTTTTGTGGCCTAGAAACCATCCTTAATACTTGTAATAAATTTGAACTGATGAAATAGCTTAAATAACACATTAGAAATATATTGTTATAAAAAATCCTATTGTGGGAATAGTTTTAGAGTTACATTGGGATATAGATTTTATAGGAATGTGGATATTTCTAGTGAGTCTTAGTTGAAATCTTTTTATGTTGGAATATAGGTTAGGTGTGAGATTATAGTGACCTTTTAGGAATAAACCTAGAATTAGAGTTTATTCCTCGTGTTATGTGAGGGGTTAACCTAGTTTTTCTAGCATCCTTGGTGATATTAAGCATCATTGGATGCATATTTTTAGTTTTTGGTCATAGAATGTGTTTTTTATGTATTCTGGGATTGAGTAGGACTCTAGTTGTGGAATGATTCCCCAAGTTGGTAGGCAATCATGAGATAAGTAAAACTTCTAGGTGTTATGAGAATCTTTAATGCTTGAGATTAGTGGGACTGCCATGCCAATCTAATTTTATTTAGTTTAGTTATTTGTGTGAGTTTAATTTCAAAGGGGTATGACTCAAGAAGTCATCATCCATGTTAAATGGTTATGTAGGATAACGTGACCCTTGGGTTTGATTTTTTGAGTAGGCTAGAAAATACCAAGAATGCACCGTGTCATTGGTCCTATGAATTATATGAAATGGGTGTTCCCATTTCATTAATGTAACATCAATTTAGTATTCATTATCATATAAATTTCCTATTTAACTAAGGTTTAGTGGAGAGAGTTGTGTGGTGTTTTATGAAAAAATTTCTAGTCTCTGAGAGTTTGAGGGATGAAATCACAGGTAACACCTTGAGGGGTATTATCACATTACTACTTGGTTTGTGGTTGTGGGATCTAGAAAGGTTGTTTTAACTAATCACTCCCTGAGTGAGGTTACCTAGGTATTAACTATGTTGTGGTGAGTGATGTAGACTAGAGTTTTTAGTATAAAAGCTAAGTTATCCTAGTTCTATGGATGACTATGTAAGAGGATCGAGTTTTATAACATCATCAATCTGGGTTAAAGTTCAAGATGTAGTTATTGATGTTGATTGAATGTGTGCACATGGAATGAGGATTTCATAATGCATGTGATTATGAATAGAGCATTTATATTTATTATTAAGAGGATGATGTAAATCTATGTGGTAGGAAGTGAACCATAGGTTATTCAAGGATAGAATATTAGTTCCAGATGAGGCTTCAGCGTATGCCATGGAAGAATTGTCATGATGGAACATGGTATAATTATGTTGACTCACATCCAGAAACCATGTTTAGTGATGGAAAGAGTTTTTTCATCGTAATTAGATTCCTATTTTTATTAAAATGGTGAATATTAAAATCCTATAGTGGGGAGAATCACACAGCTCGTGGAAAATGTAACCTTTGGGAGAGTGGTTGTAGAAAGAATAGTCATGAATGGTCAAAATGACTTTCATAAGTCTGTCAGCTATAAAATTCAAGCTTTCCAGACATAGAGGATGTGTTGAATTTAAGACATATGTTTGAGTTTGAAGTAGGTTTGGAAATTATATCCAGACTCAGGCTGCATGTGAAATCTAGGAAATGTGATAGACTGATATCACATATTTTCTTGTAATGTATCATGATGTTGAAATGGTTGGTTGAGTATGCACCCATTAAATCACACCACGAGTCAATTTTGGAATTTAGTGGGTTCATCTCAATTATCATGATATAACTTTTCAATTTATGGTAATATGATTTAGTTTTTAAATAAAGGCATTGGCGATCGATTTGGATGTCCTTTAAGCAGGTCAACCTAAAGCATTCTGACTGGAATTTTAGTAAACTAGTGCATGTTGTGAGATAAGATCTCTTTGTGTAAGATGTATTAATAATGAAGAGTGTGTTTTGGTTATGACCCTTTAGTTTAAATTTTTAGGACTAGATTAACAGTGATGGTTGATTTGTAAATGGAGGTAGCGGTTTTCATGTGGCACCGCTTCATAAGGAGTTTTCAAGTGAGCTCAAGTGAGATCTGCCTGAAATAAAGCAAGCAATTCTAGAATATGTCAACGTGAAACTATAAGTGATGTATAGTAGTATAGTGCTCATGGTTTAGTGGTTTGATAATTACTATGGTGGGAAGACACCATGGACCTATAAATCATGTGGTGCTCGCTTTAAGTAGTTTTCATTGTTAATGTGTCTAAGTGGTGTCACTTGGTTTAATGTTTCTGGATTAAATTCAGATGGCAAAGAAACCTAGGGACATGTGATGGGAGGTGGTTTGGGGGGTCTTATTAAATTGGACATCCTCTAGATGTGGGTGTTGGTAAAATTCAATACGATCATTACATGGAGTCATGGGAGTATAACTATGGTTTCTTATGAGTATGTTTGGATAGAAGTGTTTTGTACCAGACCAATGACATCTCCCTATAAGGCCTAGTGTTGGTAAAGAAAAAAGTTCTGGAATTCCAGTAATTAAAGTTTCATGACCGGATAGCTTGTAATGAATCAAAAAATGGAATTAAGAATCATAATATAAATAATTCAGGGATATAATGATAGGTAATAATTACCAGACATACCATGACTAAGTGGAAATTATGTTGGGAATTTAGTTCAAGTCATGCAGTAACAGTTTAGTGATCAAAACAGTTATGGTTGGAAATGGTCCATTGTAACCGATCAGTTTTATTTTGTTTTTCTAGTAAGTGGAGGTATGTATCATCAAACAATTCCAATAAAAAACTCAATACTCATCCATTTATTCATCCATTTAAAGAAGAGGAATGATATGGGTTTGGATTCTTCTCCTTTTACGTCTTTTGTTTTCTTCATTTCTCTAAGTGTTATCATTGTGCAATCTTATATGCCCTATTTCTAGTTCTTTTTTCAGGTTATACATTTTCATATATTTTTTATTGAATTGAGAGACATAAATATATGAGTTAACCATCCTAATATTGAAGTATTTGGTAGAAGTTCTTTTCTTAAAATTCACATTTTTATAAGACATACCAATTGTGAGTCAAGTAGACATCCATCTTCAAGATTATATTTTAATTTATAAAGTATTCTTGCCTATATTCATGGACTTATGCTAATTTATCACCCCTCAGCCACAAATATATTTTAGTGAACCACCCTTGATTTAGAACATTCTCATGAAATTTTAGAAGAGCTAGAGCATGTTTAGATACTTTTGACGCTTAAATCAGACATTTTAAACAAAGGGCGTCACCAAAGTGTCTACAACACTATCCCCTTGATCACTATGAAATGACCCAATTTGTTCAACACATCAATAATGGGTTTAACTCCTAGTCATCCAAAATCTCAACTACCAATTCAAACAAAGACCTAAATGGAACGATGTATACCACACTCGAGAAATGAAGACATAAAAAGAAACATCAGAAATCAATAAAATGCATAAAAAGAAACGTGAGAAATCAAGGAAATTTTAGGACATGAAAATGTGTGGTGGAAACTATGTGCCACAAATGTTACATATACAAACCAACTGTTTTCATTTTTGTTCAACACATCAACAATACAACTACTCAGGTTCTGATGATGCATCATCACCCTCTCCACCTTCATTTCCACTTTGTGCTGTCACTTGTAAGAATATTATATTAAAAATTAAATACAGTTACATATTTATATTAAAACTTAAAACTAATGAATGTTAGCAAAATAAATGATTTTTTTTCTATGATTTACCTGCATACCACCAATCAATGCACTCCCACCGGGGGCATATCTGCTCATCTGCTGACGTATTTCAGTCAACTCTTTCTGCAATGCAGATATCTGATCCCCCTGTTGGTGAACTGTGTTTCGTAAAGAAACAATCTATTTCTTAGCATCTCCGGGTATGAGTTGACTAAAGTCTGGAGTAGATGCAACAACTATACCCGGTGTCCTGCTAAAAACCTCAGATGGCACGGGTCCCAAACCCATCCCGCACACTCTCCTAGGATGCTCCTTCCCAAGGACTTTAGCAATTGGGTCATTCTGGGAGACAGAGTTGGAATGCGTAGGATTGGAATCCCATAGTTCTTTAATTTTGACCTATAAATCAAATATCAATATATATTAACACAGTAAAAATTTATAATAAGTTATTATGATAAAAAATTTAATTCATACCCCAACTTCTTTAGGAGGCTCATTAACAAAACATCCATTTGATTTCTTATGAACATCCAACCATAGTTCAGTTCTAGATGCTTCATGGACTAAACTCTGTGACTGCATTAATCAAAGATAAATCAACAATTCAATATATTAAATAGATAATATTGTCTTATAAATATTTAAACTAATTAAATTATTACCAATGTACTTCGATTTCTAGAAAAACATTTTGAGCCTATAGTGTGCGGGATGACTTGCTTCACTCGGTTTGACGCATTCTGTCATGATAGATCCTGAAATAAATAAAATGCAATTTAATACTAATGTATTGAATGTCATGTCCTTTTCATATACATGTATAAATGTAAAACGAGGATAATATAATAATATATATATTTCAATACCATCAGCTTCTGATCCCGATTCCTATCAACAAACACTTTCCACTGCTCTTTCGGTACCCCACTGGGTAGCTTCTCATACATTTGCAGTGCGGTAAACGAAGCATCGTTGACATCACACCACAATCTCCATTTAAAAAATTTCCACTTCTTACCAAGATTTTTCAACGTCCACTTCTGTGCTATCACATCAGCAACGGTAAAGTGGAAGAACATCTGTATACAAAAATTCATTTTGAACATATTAGTAACATGAAATTCAATTAAACCATAATGTAATAAATTTACCTTGATTTGAGAATCAAACACTTAATTTTTCCAGCTTGGAGGCATATGTCTCCAATCATCATATAAAATTGGAAGGGAAATGGGTTCCGCTGCCAGCTGGCCTAGAATCTGGCCAAGTAACCCTGCAACATCATCCGTAGGGACCCCGTAAGAATAAAATGGCACAACAATCTTCTCACCATTCAGATTCAAAACATATGAACTTTTTATGGTTTTCTCCACGATTGCATTTTTGTTATCTTGAATGAGCAAACAATTAGTATAAACAAAATGTAATAAATTTATTTAATTAAAATTTTTACCTATGATAGTGACACTCTAGTATGTCTGGGATGAACTGGAAGGGGCGCGTCGCTGCCCCACTGCTGAGGCTCCTGAAGGGGGAGTCGATGACTCAACCTCTACTGGGACATCCACAGATGGTGTGAGAGATGGTGCAGGGGAGATGGTGTAGGGGTGTCGGCAGCTGGTGCATCAAATGTCGTGGGGAGGGAGCCAGATGGATAGTCATCTGTCGCAGAACTGGATGAAATAATGTAACGATTTTTCCTTGGAATTCATGTCATTTAATCTAATAAAATTAAGTTCAGAATATATATTTCAAAAAAATTATGCAGAAAAAAAAAATTAAAAATGATAACAGATGATGTACTAACAGACAAAATATATATAACAATGATAATGAATGACTGCAGAAATGAAACAAGTGGTTGCTGAATAAATAAATAATTGTATATACAATCATTTTCCCTTTCAATCATGTCAGTTTCCTGCTCCATTGCTTCATCCACTTCATTCATCCTTTCTAGACTAATATTTTCAATATCATGATGGACAAATAATTCTGCTTCCTATTTCTGATTAAATTCAATTTTAGAGGTCAAAATTTCCACTTCATCACCCATATCATACAAATCTCTTTGTATTACATGAGAAACTACACTCCTCCCTTCATCGGCATCATCATTCACATAATATAACATTTTTTCTTGCGATGCTAAGATATATGGATCATGAAGTTCACGATCACCAACATCCATCAAGCGAGAGAAGTTCATAGAAGTAAATTGAAAGGAATCTCTTTTAACACCTCTGACAATATCGACCCATTTTCATTTGAATAAAAAAACCGAAAAATGTCTGTTGTTGTTTAATTCAATAATATCATGCATCTTTCCATAGTATTCCACTTCAGAAAATGTAAATATACCACTATTCTGTGTTCTCAAACCCACTTCTCGATCGACAATATGAAATCTAAAGCCATTCACATTATAGGCGTCAAAATTTCTAACTTCTTTTAGAGGACCTCTAGCAAGAAACATCAAATCTTCTGACACCTCTGCTCGAGTATCAGTATTCATGATCTGGAAAAAAGAAGTATACTTTATTAGATTTACAAAATGTATGTTTCAAACTAATATTTGTATTTATTGAAATATTTACGAACTTACACATCATGCAAACCATTCTACAATCTCTTTATTAACAGCTTTTGTTATATCTTTCTCATTTCGTGTTCATCATCTCATTCGTCTCTTTGTTTATATCCTCAACTCTTCAATAAATGGATCTTTAATTTCACTATTTAGCAGCACATATCTATGTTCCTGTTATAATTCCAATTCAGTCAGTGTCACATTTGAGGTCCTCCCAACTGATCAGCCAATAGGAGGAAATATTTTGGATTTCTGATGTATTTGAGATTGAGTCGATGTGTCGTCAAAATGTCCAACTTGATTAAATTTTGTCTCAATATCATCCAAGTATCAAGAACAAAAGGTAAGACACTCCTCAACCACATAGCCTTCAGTAATTGAGCCTTCTGGTTTATCTTTATTTCTCACGTATGATTTCAAATGACCAAGATATATGTGAAATAAAATAAACATAATTATGCATTTAATTAAGTACCAATTTTTTTTACTTAACTGGAAAAATTTTAAATAAAGTACCTTTCAATTGGATACATCCATCGATAATGAACGGGGCCTCCTAATTTAGCTTCCTCAACCAAATGCACAGTTAAATGCATCATTACAGTAAAAAAGGATGGAGGAAAGATCATCTCCATTGCGCAAAGGGTCAATACCAACCTCTCCTGGAGGTTGTCAAGCTGAAATGGATGTAGAGATTTCTCGCATAGTTTTCTGAAAAATGTGCAGAAATAGAGTACAATAGCAGTAATTTTTTCAGGTAATAATGTACGCAATGCCATTGGTAGTAACTTTTGTAACAAAATATGTGAATCATGGATTTTCAATCCATGTAACTTACGATTCTTCAAGTCAACACACCTCGAGATGTTACTTGAATACCCATTGGATACCTTAACATTCTTTAACATTCGAAGGAATGTATATTTATCCCAATTTTTCATTGAAAAAATTTCCAGAGGATACTTTTCATTCTCATCTGGCCAGAGATGGCATTTTATGTTCATTGCTTGTAAGTCTTTGCGAGCATTGAGATGATCCTTCGACTTTCCATGCCCATTAAGCAATGTGAAAATCAAATTGTCACAGAAATTATTCTCAAATATGCATCACATCAAGATTATGCCACAAAAAATTAAATTCCCAATACGGAAGTTTGAATAATATACTTTTTTTCTTCCATTGTTGCGTTCCAGTTTCGCTTGACGATGCACTTCAGACCCGTTTTCCGCTATCATTCAAATGATGAACCTTCCAAAATTCTGTTTTAATATTCTCAAGCTGTGTCAATATTTCAAAACCATTTAAAAACTTTGGAGGTGGTCTACGATCAATGGAATCATTAAATTTTGATCTATTCAGCCGAAATCTATGAGATGCGTCGAGAAATCTTTGATGACAGAAGAAGCACCATTTTCTACTGTGAGGTATCCATTTGGGATCAAAATAAAAGTTACAAACGGGACAAGCCAAACCCATGTAAGTGTTACAACCATATAAATTCCCAATCCCAGGGAAGTCACTAATGGTCCACATTAAAGTAGCATGAATTTTGAACATTGTTTTAGAATAAGCATCAAATGTTTCAACATCGTTGCTCCATAACTCCTACAATTCTTCAATCAAAGGCTGCAAGTATACATCAATATCATTTCCAGGCATTTTTTCCCAGGAATAATCATCGAAAGGATAAAAGATGTTTGTTGCATAAACATCCACAGTGGCAGATTATAAGGGATCAAAACAACTGGCCAAATTCTATAATTGGTACTCAAAGTCCCAAATGGGTTGAATCCATCGGCAGCCAATCCCAATCGAACATTCCTAGGATCATCTGATAAATCGAGATGTAATGAATCAAATGTATTCCACGATTGGGAATCTCATGGATGTCTCATTAACCCATCATTGTTATTATCTATAGAATGCCACTTCATGTGTTTGACAGTTTTCAATGACATGAATAATCTTTGCAATCGAGGCTTCAAAGGAAAGTAACGCAAAACCTTTGCAGGTGTGCTCTTTTTCTTCTTCTCCATGAAATTATGTTCATTCAGACTTCCAACATCACCCTTTTCCTGCCATCTAGAAGAATAACATTTCTTGAAATTCTATCTACTTGAATTCTCTCCCCAATAAAGCATACAATCATTGGGACACACATGTATTCTTGTATAATTTAGACCAATCTTGTTAACAACTTTTTTAATATCATAAAAATATTCTGAGATTTTTGCTTCATTAAATGAATCACAAATCAATTCCAATATCATGGACATTGCCTTATTTGTAATTCCACATAGACATTTGATATGGTACAACTTCAGCAAAAATGAAAGCTTTGAATATTTCAAACACTAACTATACAACTCTTGATTTCCATCATCAACTAAATCATGAAAAACATTTTCCTCAGTGAAGTTTTCTCTTACATTTGGCTCCACAGAATCAAGAGGAGGATCCAATGATATGTGAAAATCTTGATCTGCCTCTGTTAGAGTCTCAAAAACATCACTTGTCACGTTGCAATTTGTAGCACCCTCTTCTAGTTGCTCTGATATGTTTTGATGCTGATAGTGGTGTCTTGCAGTGCCAAATGCATCATTTATTAGGTTTTGAATTTCATTTTCCATTGTCGATGAACTTGGGACCTCATTATGTGGATTAACATTAGTGATCAATATTTCATTAACGTTCGATTCTCCATGCCAAATCCAACACAAATATTTAGCAGGGAATTGCTTCAGTATTAAATGTTCATAAACCTCATCTCCCTTCAACCATGTTCTAAATTTACATTTAGGGCATGGATATTTTATTATCCCTTCAACGGATCGATTAAAAATTTAAAAATATAAAAACACATTCAAACCCTTAATATACTGAGGTGTGTTCTTCAGTAATGTGATCCGACTTTTATCCATGTATTTCACAATGTGCCTACACAAAAAACAAGTAATCAAACACGAGACATCTTCTATAACCCCATCATCAGAAATAAATAATGATGAACAAAATTTCCATAATAGAGAAAAATTCAAGGATATATCAAGGAATGTGTCTCAAAATTCATCAAAGTTCCTAAACTGGAAGCACAAAATGGATGAAATCTTTCTATAGGAATGGTACTTTTCATCATGTTATGGTTCATCCTACCTCTACTCCTTTCACATTGGATTCTCTTCATTCCCACTATTAATTTTTTGCATACTTGATAAAACTAAGGAATGAAAAACCATCAATTTACAGGAATATTTAGCTTCCATTCACATGTCCCTAGTGACAACCTCCAAAATGGATGTTATGCCCAAAGAAAGAAGAGGTGTACCAAGGTTTGGGTGAAGACCATCACCAAAGAAATGACCTTTCTCATAATTGATAACCCCTATATTTGGAGAATATATAACAAACCTTGAATGGTTATTGACATACTACCATACTGATCTTTCACCAATAAAAAGTCTCATGAGCTCAGTCTATTTCTCTATATTCATTCCCTTAGGAAATAACCATTAAAAAAATAAATCTTGATGGGATTCAAATTCATACATTCATGAAGTTAATAAGGTACCACTGACTCCCACAAGACTCTACTGAAACTATAAATCGAGTTCTAAAAAATTCTCACACACAAAGTATCAGGTTCCCTAAGATAATTGAGGATCATCTCAATTTGTTCCAACTACCTAACTGCTTCCACTGTCCCTTGAAAAACACTTAATGAAGGAAAATAGTGATTCAGGAATCTTATGATGGTTTCTGAGATTGAAAATGATTTAACATCAACAAATCAACATGTATTCTTGGTCGGAATAAGAACTAAATAATCCTTTTTGAAAATTAAAGTGGACAACAATAACATCTAAATGAACTATATCAATTAAATACTCAAAATAAAGCCTAATTATTATATATGAAAGTAAGAATAAAATACAAAAAAAGTAAAAATTAAACAAGGAACACACTAATGAAACCAAATTTACTTTTCACTTTAAACCACTATTTTTTATAAGTAATTATGAAATACCACCTCCAATAAGTGTGAACCTCATTTGGAAAATATAGATTGGAGAGGAGTTGAAACAGGATAATAGGGGGATAAATTGTGATGTAAATGCTTTGGCTTTGTGGGAAGGGTGTCTAGGAGCAAGCCATGAATACATTTTTGAAACTTGTTATTTACTATGACTCGATTCATCTTTCGATAATAATTACAAAGGTGAGGGGTTCCATAATATTTATTCACAAAATTCCATTTCCCAATATTAAAGGTTTGGGATAATAAATCATTTATCAGATACAGTAGGTTTATCAAAACACATCATAAAGGAAAGAACATAGAACATGAAATAAATATGTCCCTACCATGAAGAATGAATATCAATATATACATTCTTATGTTCCTATCATGATGCGTGAATACTCACTAGATAATGCACCAAAGTAAAATAACATAATAATAAGAATATGGAAAAGGGGTACCCCAAAAAAATTCTCAATGAGTTTCTAGTCTCACACCCCAACATCATATGTCCTGGTTCTCCCACATAATCTGTATAATCATACCCTAAGACACTTGAGAAACTCCATCATTCCAATCACCTTGCATGAAACTGGCTATCACATCCCCCCTGGATGAAACATAGTCCATTATATCCCATATCAACTATTTTCATGACCATAATAGTAGGGTATAATTAGAATAAAGGAAGTAAACAGCACTCCCTGGTGATACTATACATGATCCCCACCCTGAACCACTACATCATCACATCAAACATTATACCTACTACACTTTCATATTCTATACATCACATCCCATTAAAAAGAACCTTACTTGGAAGAGAGACTGGGGAATAGGGGGTCGCTAACCATCCATCCTCAACATCTAGGATGATTAGAGAAATACCCCCAAAATCATTTCACTATTGGAAAATACTACTCAGTATGGGTGGGGTGAATATAGAAAGAACATTGAAAATACAATATATAGTAGTCACACACACAATACCAACCAATGGGTTAATAACATGTATTCTTTCACTACTGAAAAAATCACCAAATGGCCTTAAAACCTCCTCCATCTTCACTTCCTCCTCAATATGCATTAACAACACAAGGAAGACACCAAAACCACATCACTTTCAACATTTCTTTTCATATTAATCAAATTCTATAATTTTATAGTAACCAACCAAATTCATTTATCTTTCCCATTTATTTCATATTTAAAAATAAAAAATTAAGATTGACATCCAATTTAAATTTATGTATGTATTAATCATTCCAACACATTGGAAAATTCAACCAATTTTATATTCCAATTTGATCATCAATATTTAGTTTCATCCATGTTGAACAACAATCAAAACACATCACCAAAATAATGCACATTTTCATGATAGCAAGCCCAGGATTTTCACCACCACACACCACGACAACATTCACTTCACAATAGCTGCAAATCACAACCAAATCTCCTCACACAAACACATAAAAACCACTTTTCACATATTTCTTTTCAATTTAACCAAAAAGGTCATGTATAACATTCACTTTATTACTTTCAAAGGAATTATAATAAAAGATAATATCCTATGGAAAATTGATTCATTATCCATATATAAGTGATTATCCATTAAATAAATGGTTATATATAATAGTCACACAATAGGGGTTCTGAAACCATATCAACTATAACAAAAACTAGACTCCCAAAACCCATAATTTTTAGAAAAGGATTAAAAAATGTCTCCTCGAAAAAAACATTAAATGTGGAAAAACATGTGTTTCCTACCACTTACCAATAAATTTCTGTTAATATAATTTATTACATTCATTTGTTCACTATATAATACCTCTCTAAATGAAAAAAAATCTCGATCCTCCTTTTACAACTACATGTAGTATAAATTCTCCCTAATGATGATGAAATGATCAGAAAATAATTAACTGCACCAAAATGTGATTCACATGAATCCTTATAATAATAAATCTGACCCATGAAATCATGAAATCATGAGGGTAAAGATAAAAGAGGAGGAAAATGACAAAAAATCCAAAGAATCTTACATTGGAAGCTTCACGGACCACTAACAGAGAGAGAGGGTCGGGGTCGCCGGGGGTCGCGGGGGGCCGGGGTCGCGGGGGGCCGGGGGTCGCGGGGTCGCCGGGGTCACCGGGGTCGCCAGGGTCGGGGTCGCGGGGTCACCAGGGTCGCGGGGGGCTGGGGTCGCGGGGGAAGCTGGGGGCTGGGGGAACTAGGGTGAGGAGGGTCGGGGTGGGGGGAAGGGTCAGGCTGTTAAATCAAAAAACCATATTTCGCGGCGGTTCCTAGAACCGCCGCTAAACAACAGTTTTGTTGTAGTGAATGATTTCCCCCAATAAATATAAATAAATCACCATAAAAAAATAGAAAAATGAAAAGTAAATAAATGACCCTGAAAAGAAAGAATTACCAAAAAAACACACTAACCTGGTCTCAACCAAAACTCCTCGCGACTCTGAGAGTCACTCACCAGTCTATAAACAACTCTCACCCACATCGAGCAAGCTCGAGCCAAACCTAAAGCAAAACTAAAAACAAGAAAACACTATAGGCGTGAATATTAAAATTTAGTAGGCGTGACCAACAACTATTCCCAATGCACTACCTTTAAATAAAGAATTTACCAATTTCATGTTTAAACTAAATTATATAAAATAATAGTTTCCACACAAAATTTCATTTCTAAAAAAAGTATCAGTCCATTTCCCTTTTTAATTTAAAAACAAGTTTAATGTTTTAAAGTAATAGGCACATTTAATTTTAAAACATTTTATGTGAACAATTTAGAAATCCAAAAATCAGTTATTAACCCAAAGGAAAACCACACATAACACACAACACACACCAAGGGAAATGGAAAAAGTGGCACACAGGGGCCAGCCACTAAACTATACCTCTTAATCATCCTCCACAAACAAATAAACACTAAAGGAAACATGGGTCGAACCTTGGATCTCGTGAACAATCCAGAACGTACTATACATGTGACTCATCCTGAAGGCATGCTCTAACTTGATGATGTTATAACACCCTAATGCTCGGTATATCCCTTCGTGGCCTAACCAAGGGGCCCAATCGCCATAGCAGTAATAACTCTGTATTCCCCTACTATGGGGCCACTATCCAGTGTGTAATCTAAACTAGTGCAACAATCATTCTCAGAAGACTCATTTACTCTTCCAGGTTCCCATGTCAACACGTATAATAAAAAGAGGGGTGAGTAAACAATGCCAAACAAGTAACCAGTCATGATGTACAAATATCATTCTCAATAACTCACACAATCACCGTACACAATAGGATCACCCCTGAGCCACGTCAAAGAAAGTTTTTCCAAAATAATTCATTTTATTAAAGTGTGAAACTGGCTTTAAACATCCTTTCAAAATCACCAATATTCCAAAAGAAACCAACACTTTTACATCACAAGTAAAACAATTTTTCAAATATACCAACACACTATACTTTTATCAGGGGCCAATGGGCCATAAAAAACTTTGAAGAAAAACACCATTTCTCAAGATAAACCATAATGTTTGATCACTTGTCAAAAGAAAACATTTGAAATCAAACTAAAACCACACGTGAGAGTACATGAATTATGTTCAAAGGCCAAAGGGTCATTATTTTACTATTGGGCGTCAACTCGTCAAGAATTTAATTCAAGTGCCATGCATAAAATAACAAGTTTTGTTTACATCAATATTTACTCCTAAAATAATTGTCTAACAATATTTATCATTTATCAAAAATTAATGAAATAACAAGAAATTAATAAATTCTAAATTTATAGGTGAGTGAAATAGGGTACCAACCTCAATTTGCAGCTCAAACATGACATCGCGACACGCCTCACATAGGCGCATAAGCACGCGTAGACCGATGATCACGGTAATGAGAGGTTACCCTTCCAACACACTGCAACAAAAGTAAAATAATTTAAACACAGGAACACTGACCTGGAAAAAACCGGACAATTAAAAAATTGAAAAAATAACTATAAATTACATAGACATTAATTTAAAATAATCAAAACAAGAGAGAACATATACATCACCTGAACCCCAATGTAGGCGAAACGACGTGAACCCAAACCACTGGCCTTTGGCGGAGGATGCTCGTCGCATGCCCAATTGAGAACAAGGTGCGCGACTGGTCACATGAATAGAGGTCGAAGGTCATGAGGACGTCCGGTGCAAATCTTCCCACACTAGAAGGGCAGTGGCTCCCATTGGAAGGGTTAGGTAATGGCGGTGTGCACTGGAGGAGTCCTCGAGTTGGTTGAGGTGCAAGGGGGCGTGGATAGGGCGGTGCAAGCTGGGTGGGTGGTGTTCAGATAGTAGGTGCGATAGGGGTGCTGTGCAGGGTAGGAGAGCCAAGCGGCCAATGGACGGAGTAAGGCCGGTTGTAGGGCCAGTCAGAGGAGGCTGTGCCGGATGCACGGGATAGCGAGGGGAGGGCGGTAAAAAGCTGACCAGATGGGGGAGGTCATGTAAAGACTCGTAAATTTCATGGAATTGTTTTTCTTAATTTTCATTGGAATTTTACAAGAGCGCAGTTTCTGACGGCACCTGATTCCGAGGCCCGGTGTGCCCGGAATCATTTTCCAAAGTTTGGCTCAGGTACGTTCAGTGAACGGACGAGCGAGTTTTTCTTACTTTTGTATCGGTGTCTGGAATCGAATTCTGAGGGCACTGATGAAATCGCATCACCGGTGTTCGCTTAGAAACTCCTCTTCCGGAGTTGCGTTTGCTCGGGTGTGGTTTTTAATTTTCGGGCTTAAGGTTAAGAAATAAAATAATTGTTTCGACAACTTTATTTTATTTCACTTAATCCACTTGGAAGCCACTTGAATCCACTTAAAAGTGGCTTAAACTGGGTTGATCTGGATAGGATGCTATCCAGAAATATCCTACCCTCTTGGTAGGATATTTGTGAGGCGGGGCCCGCACGATCCCCGCCGTTTCTTTCCGCTAAGTAACGCACCCGCGAAAACCCGTCATTATGAAAGTCAACTGACGCGTTTTCTTAATTTCTTAACAGACCATTTAATTGGGCGGTTTATTTTGTAAATTAAATGAGTTGTTTATTTCATTGAATTAATTCAACGAATTGATGGGTCGTTACTTACCCCTTTTTCGTGTGTTGGCATAATAATAAAATAAGACCAACCAGTCTTTTGAAAGTTTGCGCATTGAGAGGATTTGACAGAATCCTTGTACCTTCTTTCTCCTTCACGAAGAACATGAAGAACTCAAAGAACGCGAAGAACGCCGTCATCCACGGAAATCGACGATGCTCCAATCCGAGACGTTCTTCCCCTCCCCGATCTCCGATCACCAACCGTTTGAGGTGAGTGATTTCGGGTTTCTTCTAAAGGTTCTTTGTGATTTAAAACGAAACATGGATTTAATTATTTATAATTAAAATCTGTTGTTTCTTGGTCCATCGAGTTCGTCGACGCTACGCCGGATTCCGTGACAACGCGACGCCCTTCCGCGACGACGCGACGATCTCCTTCTTCCGCGACGAGCAATTCCGCGAAGAACGCTCACACGCGACGACTTCGAGGTAGGGATTTTATTTTTGGAATTACCCCTTTTTATTATTCCCGTAAATGTTTCTTTAAAAAGTTAAAGAACCAGATTTGTGAACAATTTTAATTTATTAAAATTGTTGTTTCCTGTGTGGAATAAAAATTCTTCCCTTGTTTATATCTAACGCGGAGGGTGCGGGCCAAACGAACACGGCCCGACGACCCTCCGCCATTCTTCATTGTTATGCGGATTTGACGGGCGACGACGGAACGTGCCACAATGGAGGTTTGATGATTCTGAAGTGAAGAAAGAGTCCCGGGAGGAGCAACGGTGTAGACGGGAAGAAAATAGGGCCACCAGAGCGACTCCGGCGGCCCGCGGAAGCCGGCGGCGGTGCCCGGCGCGCTGCCAGACGAGACCGCCGCGGCACCGGCCGCGGCGGCGGCGCTCGCGGGACGCTGCTAAAGCCGCGTCCGGACACCAGGGAGACACCCCGCGGGTGTCGCGGGGGTGTCACATAGGGGCGGCGACTCCCCCCCCCCCCCCGCGTCACTCGGGACACGGCTTCAGCCGCGTCCGACTGTCTGGCCGACACCCCGCGGGTGCCGTGGGGGTGTCACGCGGGTGCCGTGGGGGTGTCACGCGGGGCGGCGGCTCCCCCCGCGTCGGCCGCTCGGCCGAGCCGGGCCGGGCTGGCCAAGCCAGACTGGTCCGACCGGGTCGGACCGGGTTCGACCGACCCAGGGGGGTCGGGCCGGGTCGGCCTAGGCCCGGACCCCCAATCTTCAGACGGTTTTTGTTCAAATGGCTGTATCTTGAGCTACGGGCCTTAAAACGACTTGCCGTTAGCGGCAACACGATCCTTGGACCGAGACGGTCGTTTCGGTATATCTCACTCAAGGTTTTGGAATACTTTGAGTTCGGCCGAGTTGGTTCGTACACGAAACCAACCGGGCCTTCGGAGCGGAAACACTCATATCTTGAGCTACGAACGTCCGATTAACGTGCCTTCAGCTTCGTTGAATTCCTCTAAGTGAGACGGATCATTTGGATTACTCCTCCTGAGGTTTGGACGCAGGTGGAGTACTGTCGGGTTGGTTTTGCCTTAAAAACCAACCGGGCCCCTCGGACGAAAAAGCCAATAACTCTCAGACCGGGCGTCCGATCGACGCGCCGTCTGCGACGTTGAGTTCCTGTTGACGATACTGAACTTTTGGATACATCAACTTAGGACTTTTTGACAGTTGATGTATCAGCCTCTCGGCTCATGGAGCGGACCCTCCCGAACGATCTTGCTGTGTGCGGGAACCCTAGAGCTGGCTGCGACTGCTACTTCGACAGCGACGACCGTGCAAAGATCCTCAGTGGACTGCGGCGACGACCGTGCAGAGATCCTCAGTGGACTGCAACGACGACTGTGCAGAGATCCTCAGTGGACTGCGACGACTACAGCACTCAGCGATCCTACGTTGATCAGTGCTACAGGTCCTATGTGGGCCCGATGCTGTGTGGGTCCGATCCTGTGTGGGTCAGCGCCCAGCGGTTCTGTGTGAGCCAGCGCCTACAGGTCCTGTGTGGGCCCGATCTTGTGTGGGTCTTTGCGGGGGTTAGTTACCTATCGATCCTTTGTGGGTCCGACGACTTAGATGGATCAGTGATCATCTTTATCGTCATCCGAAGAAGTATACCTGTGTGAGCAGAATATTGAGTTACTCTCCTTTGTGGATTGTGTTGAGTTATCCTGTGTGGATTTACTGTTTACTCTCCTTTGTGGATTGTGTTGAGCTATCCTGTGTGGATTTACTGTTTACTCTTCTTTGTGGAATGTGTTGAGCTATCCTGTGTGGGTATACGTTTTTCTTTCCTGTGTGGACTGGGCTGTGCTTGGGCTCGGACGTAGGAGCCAAACGGGAATTGATGACTTAGGTATATGTATGGGCATATACCTAAGTCGTGTTAGATGTTACTTCGTGATTGTGTCTTTCCTTTGTGGATTATCCTTTGTGGATTTCGGGAGACCTTCGGGGGGTCTCGGGGTCCCTACTGAGTATATTATACTCACCCCTGCACGGGCTATGCCCACACTTCATGGTGTTGGTTGCAGACGACGGGCAGCGCTGATCGAGGTGGAGGCGTGCGGAGTAGGACGGTACCTGGAGGTGGACCACTGGGCGGGACGTACTCGGAGCGGACGGCTGGACCGAGGAGCTGTGGAGGCTATCTGTACCCACCCTTCAGGTGGGACTTCCAGAGGACGGCTCGACGCTGCGGCTTTTCTTTTCAGTTGCTGTTTTTCCCTTTCAGTTGTACTTTACAGTTGGGCTTGTATTTCCGGCCCCTTTACTTTCAGCACAGCTTGTACAGTTTTTACTTAGTATTTACTTTTCTGCTTGCTTACTCTGTGGTGCTTATTTACTTTTCAAAGGCAAAGCCTTCCCTTTGTGTTGGGATTTACGCCTTGGTGCTATTCGCCAGCCCCTGGCCTATGGAAGGCGGGCTTGGGGTAGTCACGGCACGGGCCCCGAGGACGGGTTGTGACAGGTCATGCTGGACGAAGCGAAGCAGCGGGAGGCGGAAAGGTTTCTCGGGAAACGCTATGGGGAAAGAGGAGCCGCTGGGGATGGATCACAGAAGGGGGATGTGGAGGGCGCATGATAGGGCGGCTGGGCGGGGCACGCGACATAGGCAACTACCCTAGAGGAGGGGGCGGTTGGGATGAGGCAAGACCGGGGTAGTAGGAGGGTGGAATGGGGTCCCAGACGAGTAGGGAGGCGGTCCCAGAATGAGAGAGCGAGGTGAAGGCACATCAAAGGAGGAGGGTGAGTAGGGTCGGCTGGGGAGGGGGAAGCCTGGTGGAGGTCTGGATGCGAGTGATGTAGAGAAGGCAGGAGGGGAGTGCATGGGAGGCACTGTTCAGGGGCGTGCGATAGAGGCAGAGGTGTGTTGAGGGAGTCAGAAAGTCTGGGATGCGGCAAGGTAGTAAAAGATGTGGGGCAGCGGAGGGGAGAAGCAGGGGAGAGGGAAAAATGCATGGAAGATAAAAAAAGAGGAAGAAAAAAAAGAAAAGCAAAGCAAAGAAGAATGTAAATAGCATAAAATAAAATAAAATAAAAAGAAAAGTAAATAAATAATAATATATAAAGGATAATAATATTAATAATAATATAATAACAACAGTAATAATAATAATAATAATCTAATAACAACAATATCAACAACAATAACAACAAAAAAAAAACAACAACAACAACAATAATAATAATACTAATAATAATAATAATAATAATAATAATAATCGGTCAACCACGAAGTCTCTAGGACCGAACGCACGGTCACTACTAAAGGTGCGATGACCACACACCCACCCATACCGAATGCGTAGTGACCGCTAGCAGTGCGGTGATTGCGCACTAGCCCGAAACCCACCAAAAATATCAAAGCTTCAAAAAAAATTCAAACCTGGACCCAAACCCAACTCTATCCAAAGGTATGGCACCGAGAAAATAATAAAACAATAGGAGTCCGTGGTCGGGGTGTGACAAATATGATAAATAATTTCAAATTGAATGTTCTATCTAGGTCTTACATTTCCCTTCTTTCTAAATCTCATAACCTTATTCCAAGGAGATACTAATTGGACTACGTTATCATCAACTTCAAACTCTAAATATCATCATTGATTGTCATCATAACTTTTATATATACTCTAATCTTACATTATGTGTTGCTAAATGGATCTAACCTTCTATTCCATCTCCTCAATTATATCAAGTCCTAATAGATTTATTTTTTTTAACTTTATCCCAACATGTTAGAGTTCTGCACTTCTTTCCATAGAGGTATTCATAAGGATACATATGAATGCTCGAGTGAAATCTATTATTTTAAGAAAACTAAACTATTGGAAGGTGTTAATACTAAACCCCTTTGAAGTCCATCCAATATGACCTCAACCTATCCTCTTTTCTTAATGGATCCCTAAAACTGACCATCAGTCTAAGGATGACAAGCAGTACTGAAACAAAAATCTAAATCTAGAGGTTGCTGAATACTTCACCATAACAATGAGGTAAATATCGTATCCTGATTAGATATAATATAATGTGGTAGTCAATGCAAAATTATAACTTAATTTATGTTATATAAAACCGATTAATAGAGAAATATCCATTTATAGTTATAAAATTTGATGACTTAATAAGGATATCGACTACAACCCAAACATCATTATGAACATTAGATATTTTTGGGAGTCTAAAAACAAATCCAAGGTGATGATTTCTCATTTAAATTCTAGTATGGGTAATATTTTTAAATTCACCTTAGATTTCTATCTCTAAGGCTTAACTTACTAACATAATAAGCACCGATATAAAAACTCTGTAATATCACCCTTTATGTTGTCCCACCATAAATACACTTTCACACATCTATATATTTTTACTTCTAGGATAAATAGATAATGATAAATGATAATATTCATACAACATCTCATTATTTAGATTTAGAATTTATGGGACACATACTAGGTTCTTAAAATGTATCATTCCATAAAAAATGGCTAAATTCTGGAACATATCTCAACTTCTTCTGCAACCCTATATTTTTTTGTGCTTCCTTAATCATACTTTGGATATATGGTTAAAAATTAACTTGAGAAAGATAATATTTCTCTTATTCCATCAATATTTATAGATACACCCATTTTAAATCCCGTAATATTGGATATTTTGTTATCCTCATCAAAGATAAGCTGCCCTGATCCTTTTAAATCAAAGCATCATCAAACATGTTCCCCTTCATAGGGTGGAAATGTATTGAGTAGTCATAATATTTACTCAAATACAAGCATTTATCTAGTGAATATTTATATCTTTATGAGTGAATGTAAGCGTTAAAATTATATGATAGGTAAATATGTCACAAACTTCTTCTTAAAGATAATTCCAACACATCTTTAATGAAAAACTACCGAAAATAACTTTAAATAATGAGTTTGGTAATTTTGATCATGAATGTTAAATTTTCAGGAGGAATAATATATCACCATATCATTCCTTATAAGGAAAAAACCATGTCCCTTATTTAATTAACCAGTACAAATCATAATCCCTTCTTCACTATTGTGTAGTCTACAAAAAATGTGCACTGACTCACCTTCACTTTAGTTCCATTAAATTTTCTTCACATTAATCTTTCCAAAGGAACTTGGAACCAATTTGAGTTTACTTGGTGACTGGAATAGATATCCATGAGAAATTGGTCATAAATCATCAATAATATCTATCCAAGTTAAAAAAATTCATATCTCATTCCTAATTTTTTCTCTAGACCAATGTTCAATAACATCAGTCTTTGATTGATCCATCTATATACCCCTCTTGAGATTATATAACCAAAAAAAGAAACTTTATGTAGCCAAAATTCACACTTGGTAATTTTTTCATACATCTTATCCTTCCTATGTTATTTAGTGTAACCCTTAAGTGATCTTAATGATCTTATTTTCTCTTGGAATATATAATAATATCATATATAAAAACTAACAAAAATTGATCTAGGTAATCTATAAAGACTACATTCATTAAATCGAGTAAGATATATGGGGAATTAGTAAGACTATATGGAATATCTATAAATTATAGTTTACATACGAGGAAAAAAAGGTTGTAACAGGTATGTATTCGCCTTTTACCCTCAGATGATAGTATAAATATTGAAGATGAATCCTCAAAGAATATTGAGATCCTCATAATTGATCAAAAGGATCATCAATATGATGAAGAGGATACCAATTATTGATCATGATCTTGTTCATTTCATGATAATCAATACATAGTCACGTTGATCCAAATTTATTCTAAAAAAAATTAATGTGTGAAACACATGGTGTTGAACTTGGATGAATGAATCACTTATCAATATTCTCTTGTAGTTACTTCTTTAATTCCTATAACTCAATCAGGGTCATTATCTATGGAGTCTTTGAAATAGGTGTATCACAATGTATGACTTCTATTGAAAAATAAACATTATGATTTAAAGTAAGACTAGTAAACTCATTTATAAATACATCACAAACTCCTTGTAAAATAGTCATATATTTTAAGTTGAGTTTCTCCCCAACAATCTAGGAAATGAACCCCTTTTGAATTGGAATAAAAAACCATACAGTGGATGTAATCTCCCTAGGAAGTTAATATTTATTATGACACCTATATATGATTATAGGTTTGTTCAAAATATCAAATGTAACTTTCCTTCCTTGGAAATTGATATGGGATCTATATATACTGAGTTAATCCACTCCCAAACTAAAATCAAATTTAACTATAGATATATTTACAAGATTTACTGGAAGAAAATTCCTATAAACTTATATTAGAGAGGAGATAAAAAATTTAGATATGATCATCATGACAATACTATTTTCTAATGATAAATCAATATAAAATAATTGAATATATATATTATAATCCATAGATAATTTTAAGGATATAAATAAATTCATATCACTAATATCAAATAATATAGTTCAATATTTGAGCGTTCTTGTCAGCACCTCAACTTAACTATTTTATCTTAATTTCTTTACTAATACCAAAATGGTTAGAGTGAGAATTAAACATCACAGTGATAAATCATAAAAATAATTCATAGTATGTTTAAATCATGAATTGTTTTTCAATATATTAAACCATAAGTTTAACCTAGGTTATTTATGGTCACTATCAATTGAAATCCTTCATAATAGTTTATAATGAAAATGTAAATTAACCTTATCATATCCCTCAGGAGTGTCAAAAAAGGTGTTTGGTAAGGGGACAACCACCATGAACTATAATTATGGTTGAGATATAATCCACCAAATTTTTTTGAGGTTATTACCCCTTGATAAATCTACACCAAAACTAGGTCCACCTGTAGTATCTGAACATAGATATATTGTTAAAAAAAATACATAATATATACCTTAAAAACATTAGGATGCTTTCACAAAAGAACTTTTAAATCTACAAGAATTATATTAAGACATGGTACTCTTCTTATAAAAACCATACTTATAATGTTTCTTCATAATCTGTAGAGAGTAAACATAAGAAAGGCTGAGCTCAGATGCCCAATAAGGGTAAACAAGGGAGATATCAATGATCTCTAAAGAATATCATGAGCATAAGGTTATGATAACGTGATCTTAACATTTTAAAATAGATACCAAAAATATCATATATCATAATCATAGAAGATGGAATAAATATTATAAATTCATAATACATGAATCATAATGAAATTAAGGAACACGAGCCATTATAACATATCATTGGAATAAGACATAATTTTTTAGAATACACATAAAAATTGAAAATAATTTCATTATTCCGGAATCATTTACAATAACATCATAGTGGATTGTGTTCAATCCCCATTATATAATTTCATTAGTCAAGGTTATCTCCCAATACTATCATTATGGACAAATTCCCATACAAAACTGTGTTCACTCACTATTCTAGTCCTTATTATCCCATGATTTTTTTATATTTACCCACTTAATTGTAGAAATTTTTTTTTTGGGAATTTAAATTATATAATAATAATCCATTCATATGTGTACCATAATATCATAAAACATCCATCATATATCATATCCCATAGAAAATAAATGGGTTTAACAAACATTTCAACAATTCATTAGAGCGTAACCCATGGAAAATAAATAGGTTTCATAAAATTATAATAAAAATAATAATAAAAAATCTAGAGAAATAATATGGATGGTATCAAATGATCATTTCCATATTAAATCATAAGTAACATCTATAGATGTTATCATAAATGAAAATTCCATTAAAATATATATTGGAATATTTCTTGAGGAAAATAACTTTTTCAATTTGGAATCAATACTCTAAAATCTAAAAATTTAAAAACTATTGTGGAGAAAATTTTCTTTTAAAATAACCATGGAAAATTATAATGTAATATTTAATGATTTTAGTGTTCATGATGGTGGGAAATTCTGTTCAGGTTATGTATATTAAATCAAACATTCCTTTCATAATTTTGGTAAAAATTAAAAAGTACCTCATTCTAAAAATAGAAATAATATTCCTTTTAAATAATTTATAGAAATTAAAAAATGTGTAAAAATGAAATTAAATAATAAAACAAGAATATAAAAAAATTATTGATTTTTTTTAAATAAAACACAGACATGGAAGAGAAAGATTCTCGACCAAAGAAGAAATAAAGTCTATTTTTCTTAAAAATGGTTTCTCAAACATTTTAAGTTGAAAAGATATGAAAAAGGTTTTATTACTTGAAAATTAAATTAATTACCATAGTATAATAAAATTATTGAGATTATTTATAGGTAGATCATGGAATTTCATAATCAAAAACATAATCGTAAATAATCTTGGTAGACAATGAGATTATAATATAAAAACCTTATGACTTTGGTAAATTTTGAATAAAAAATCACAAATTAGAGAACCGTATATGGATATGTAAATCAACATAACTTTTATGAGAATAATTATACCATAAATTCATTGTAATTATTTATACTATAAAGAAGAAAAAAGTGGTGAATATGGAATGTGTCTCAGAGAAATAAAACTGAGATGAAAATCCCCTACCTTAAGTTTGACATGGTTCCAAAGTAATATATCCACTTATATAATTTTTGTCTAATTATATTCCATAATAATTTATATTATTTAAATGTCATATATTATCCACTTTTTCCATTTTAACAACCATTTATTAATAATTTCTTATTAAAATCATCGTTTTTGGGTGTTAACTGTTTCGTTTTTCATAGAAGTTTTGGTTTTGAAGTTATGATCCTTCACCATTGATAATGGTTATATAATAACCATAATGTTAATCATGATTTAAAATCATATATATTATTTATATAAATATTTATAATTATCTATAATACATATAGATCGAAAAATGATTTACATTGTTCTAGGAGACAGTAGGTCATACATATAGAAGAATGTTATTTTCATTTTCTAACAAAATAAAGGAAATAATAATAAATAATATTTTATCATTATAGAACCATAATAATATCATAAAAATAATATATAAATTTTATTTTCATCTATATATATATCCAAGTAAAATGGCATTGAAAATGAATTACAACGCTACATAGAGATGGTAAGTCGTACATACAAACAATGATGTTTTCTTTTTTATATAGGATGGAAAGACAATGGATAAAGTTTTTTAAATAATACTAATAATTTTTTATATATTAAATATAATGAATTCAATATTTTACAATGGATTCCATAGATTAATAATAGGTACAATTAGAAATAAAATTGAATGTACTCGGTTAAGAGTTATACGTATTTGTTGAGAAACCTCTTTTAGCATTCCCCTTAAACCTTGAATGGATGGTATTTTGGAAATAAAAGAAGATATAAGACATGGGGAAGGAAGTTAAGAAATTATTATGGTAGGTATTGGCCAATATATAAGGATCATGATGTATGGAGAAGAGAGAATATGTGGTATTCTTTTATGGGGGTGTGTAGGATACATATATAATTACTTAATAAATTAAACAATGTATATATCATAATATGTCAAGTGACACCAAGACTCTGAAAATTGGATTATAATAAGTGATAGGTAATAAATAAGCTCAACTAATCAAATTTGGTAACATTTTGGATATATTTTAAGCCATGTGTTCCAATTAAACCACTTTAAACCTATTTTAACCTCAATTGTGATGGCAAACTTTTTTTTACCATGACGACATAATTATGTGACCAAAAATAAAATGGGTATTCTAAATAAATTTGGAAATTATGAATAAAAATTTGGAAATTTTGATTCCAAATTTGGAATCCATTTTATCATATTTTTTTTTATATTTCATAAATTACTTTTAATATAAGAACACAAAACACATGAAAAATAGTTTTGAGTAAAATACATGGTTAATGAGTAAAAATAATTTAATCTTAAAAAAATTAAAATATTGATTTTATTTTTTTTCTTGGTTAAATAATAAATTAAATAATTATTTTTATATTATTGGGGAAATCCAAAACCAAGGGCAATTTTCTAACAATTCCATTTAATGTAAAGACTCAAAAATAGTTGTTAATTTGAATAAAGTATTTCTTATGTTCACAAAAGTCAATATTGAGATCCAAATATTAAAATAATTATTTAAAATAAATTATTTACTCTTAATGAATATATTTGGTCATAAAAAACTCATCCAACAGGATAATGGAAATGATTATATATATTTTTTATTGTTTTACCCCACTGGTTTAGCCCAATTTTACCGCTTTTATTAAGGCAATTTTTTACTATGGTTACTATTCATAATGAAAAAAAATTAATATGTATCTATTAAATTATATTAATTATTATAATTCAAAATATTTGATACTTTTTATGTAATTCAATTCAAAAATGTGGTAGAATTTAATATAAAATTAAACCAAAAAAACACAACGAAAACCGATTTTCTAGAAGAAATTGTTTTCTAAGTATAAAATGTTTTTATAAAAAAATAAAACATAAATTTTCTTCCAATGACTTTAATTGTATTATTAATAATATAAATTAACTAATTTTACTTCTATAAATATTTAAAACAAAATTATACTTTCTAAATTCTTGAAATGAAAAGATAATTTTTAATAAAAATATGTACTTTTCACTATGAAATGTAAAGTCAATATTTTCAGAAAAATCATAAAATTTCACCATAGGATAATTTTTATATTATTATTTCCAAAATTATATCCTTATTATCAAATATAACATAAAAAATTGGTAGAAATAGATTAAAACATTTTCACATAAAAAGTAATGAAAACCATTTTTGAAGCATAAAATGATTTTACTGAAAATTGATTACTTATTTATCAATTAATTTACATTATATAAAGCCTCTATACATATTTTTCGTAATGTGGTTATTACTATTCATACTGACAATTTTAATAGCTAGGTTGTACTGATCATGTATAAAAAATAATTATTATATCAGAGTTATTTTAAGCTTGGGTTTTTTTGTATCGCAAGATATCAAAGAAATTAAATTTAGTTGAAGAAAATTATATGATAAAATATTAGGGTGTTACAATACGCCCATATTATAGTTTTAAATAAAAAACAAACAACACCCATAATTTATAGAGAGTACACTAAAGAAATAAACATGGCATGGAACATCAAACGAACATATAGAAGCATACAATTGTGCAAAAAAATAATAATGCTAGAATACAAAAACTTATTTCCCAATGATTTGATCACATATAAAAATGAAACAAAATAAATGAAATATAATTAGGTTCTACTTAAATCCTCCAACATCATCTCATTGTAGTCCCCCGTCCCTCAAATCTATCCCACTTGATCATGTAACCCTGGGCCTCTACCAAACCCAATCCAGTGATAAGTGAAGTATGTTTGGGTACCTAGGTTCCATAACCACATGATAAGGGTTTGAGTAATAATAAATATGGAACCACCAAAATGGTTCCAAATATAACTAGGAAATTTAGTTTATATGCTTGGGACATTATTATAAAAAATAAAATTATAACAAAATTGTAAATAAACAACAATCATTGATCCTCTGGTTTAATTTGAAACCTAGGTTCAACTATACCAACATTATCTATTTCTAGATTGTCTCTAATAATAACATTAACATTAAAATGATACATTTCCTACCATAAATTTCATGGATACGCCTCCATATAGACCCGAATTCTAAACCCCAGGTGAAGCCTTGGGCGTTCTATATAATATTAGGTGTAAGAAATGATTCTTAGGAAATAATCCGTGGAATTAAAATAGTATCAGGCCTAAGATGATTCCTAGTATGTAATCATAGAAAATAAAATAATATATCCAAGTGTATATATCCCCACTTGGTAGTATCATTGAGGAGAATAATTCCCACCTTGTCAATAGGTATCAAACCGAATCTAAGGGGATTTCCCAAGGCATTCTATACCAATATAATTCATAACCAAATCCAAGTGGATTTCCCCTAGAATTATAAATAAATAGGAATAATATTAAAATATAAGAGTATTTTTAAATTCATTATAAACATTATATAATAATAAAATCACATAGAATCTCCTAGTAATTCCATGACATCAGACATATCTACTGAATCCTATGCAACCACCTATGAATTCAATGTAAAATTGGACTTTATTTATAAAAATTCAAGGGAAATTCACCCCTCCAACAATATCTCTTATAATGTATCACATAAGGGTTTTCCATACACCTAAAATCATCTTACATAAATAAGGACAACCTCTCAAGTGCATGACCAAATATTTTAACTATGACTATACAAGGACCACATAATTAATTTGGATTCTATGGTAACACCCAAAAACGTCTATAAACCTTATATTGTATAATACATGAAGGGAAAATATATCATTGGTAGACACTATGGAATATTCTAGGTCACATATTATTATATACACCCTACATGAGTTCCTCAATCTCAATATCATCTCTCAAGAAAACACTATCACTCAGAAATCCTAGTGTAATCATGACATGACCTTATTATCCTTGTAGGAAATATTTTATTGGTTCCACACAAGGGAAATGACCTCAAACCCATCACCTTCTCCCAGTCACCATAGGTTGATCCATAAACCCAACCTATCAATTAATATTTATAGGTTCTATATACAAGTTAATCATACCTTTGTAGGGGAGGAATTCTCATCACATGCACATCCCAGATAGCCCAAAGTCCATAAAGAATCCTAAGGTTTTGCATAACCTGTTGTATTTAATCATTCCAGTCCACCAATATACTCTATAATGAGGTGTCTAAGGGAACCTACACTAGGGACTCTAAGTTACATTCCCTTATTTTAATTTATACACTATAGGGACCAAGAGTCTCATAGAAATCACTAATAATCAAGGCCTCAACCATCGACACACAAGGAATCAGTCTAGTGGATAAGGGTTGATTAGTCCATGCATTTCATTTAAATTAATCATTTTATTCAATAAAAAAGGAAAATTTTCTATAGTGGAGAGATCACATATCACATGAATACATAAATAGAACTCAATAACTACTTTATATGTGTTCAAGGGGCCACATACCTAATTCATTAAGTTATTCCCTTTCAATAATATCTCGAAAACCCTTGTCCAAGCTTATCCATGTCCAATAGAACATATCCAATCAACACAAGGCCCTATCTCATTCCAAAATTACTAATAATTAATTATAATAATTTATAATTAATTAAAAAAATACAATTAATTGTCAATTTTAATTATAGTAGGTATAATTTTCTAAAACTTACCTCTCAACCTCATCAAACCAAAAGGAAGACCAACTAATCAGAGAAGGCCCATGTCATAATCCTGACCCCATCCAAAAAAATACCTAAAAAACACCAATTAAATAAGAAATTTCACTTAATTTAGGTTACAACCCTAAATTAAATAACACTATGGAATACATACAATGAAACAAATTTATATAATGTTTAGAATTCATCTTAAGACATCCTCTTTTGAAGACACATGAAAGAATCATAATAAAAAGATGATTCCACTATTATATAGTGTAATTGTAAATAAAATCTTATACGAGACAACAAAAATATTAGAAAATAACAAGGTAATGGAAGAACAGATAGGTGAGAGGATATATCACCTTGATTGATCAATAAAATTAAAAAATAATCCACCCTACACCAAGGGGGATCAAAGGAGGAAAATATTTGTGTTTGGGTATTAAAAAATAAGAGGGGAATATGGGTGATTCAAAAAAAATTTAAATCACATAGGGAGGCACCATGACTTTCACCATTCCATATTTAAACTCTAGGAAGACCCCAAGGACCCCAAGCACGATGAGGCCTATGAAGAGGGATCATATCTCTCACCATTTTGCATAAGCGATCCCACCCATTTAACATGGGTAGCTCATCATCATTAAGATCACTATGGTATAGACTAAAATGGGCCAGACACATAACTGTGAGAACTGTTTCATGGTACTCACTTGGAATTTTCTATAGGAACTTCTCACTATTGAACCATGCGAAGAACCATAATGTGGTTCTCCCTGTGGTCTCTTTAAATGAGCACCATGACTTCATCAGAGTGTGAACTCCCCAACTGATCACCGCAAGGAAAATTCCCTTGAACAATGCCTAACCCAAGAAGTAATTTTCTCCACATGAGCATTTATCCCTCCCCCATGATGAGATATCTTCTTGGATTCTCCCCATAGTGGAGCACATATATTTAAAAAAAGATACAAGTACAAACAACCCCATTTTTCCATTATCCCAAGAACTGAAAACACCTTACAAGTCTTTTTCCACATCATAACCAATTTATCTATGATTTCAAAACAGTCAAAAATATTATCTAAGTCCCAATTCATGAAATATACCATGCTCAAAACAAAGAATTCAAATTATTTTTGAAATTCATAACTCATAAGGGAGAGAGGTTTTAGATGGGGTATTAAATAGGATGAGTAGGTCTATATGGGAATGGATAACCCCTTAGAGGGGAAGTGATTGGTTCTAGATTTATTTAGGTAGAAATTTCACCTAAATTAATAGGAAATGGAACGATTTATGCCTATGGAAATTGACCATGATGGATCTGTTTAAGCTCACATCAGGATAAAGTGTGTTGGTAAAGTGGTCCAAGGGTTCATGTGGAAAGTACCCTTGTTCATTTCTACATGATTGCTGGTTTATAGGTCCACCTTGAGTGATAAGTTGTGGATTGAGATTTTTATGTGATCTCCCTTGAGTGAGAAGGAAATTTTTGGGTATAAAAATAGAGGCTACACATTGCGTTTTATGGCACCAGATATGTTCAAACTTTCATTTTACATTCTAACAAACAATTCCTTCTAGTATGGGGTTGATGTAGTTATGAATAGGGAGTCATGATAGCTTGGTTATTTTATAGTTAACTGGTGGTTTATCATCTCTATTTATTTATATAGTTACATAAATTCATCCAATTTTATACAACTAAGACTCTTATGATAAGGCCCCATTGGTGGTTTCCTAATGAGTTTATTATCACACACTGTATGGACATATCAATGTGCATTCATACTTCATGTTTAGAGATCCATCCAAGGGATGAGACCTGTGATGGAATAATGAGTAGATAATTGTGGATGGGATTGAGGTGATATTGAGACATGCCTATAGGTAATTTACAATGGTACCTCATTTATTATTTTATTGTTATTTTCATTTTATATATTTCTATTCACCTTATGCGGGGATCCATTTTTGACTTAATGTACTAGTTATTATATTTAATTCTCATATTTCATGGGAAAATTTATTATTTCTTCCACTATGTTTTCGTTTACTACATACCTTCTTTATTATTTCTTATGTTGCATATGTTTACTCTAATGGTTATCTATTACTAAAGGAATAGTCTCCACAAGGTTTCATTTAGGCCCTCACCACTAGTTTGTAGAATCTTTTGTATGAGTAGAAATCCATGAGGTCATGTGGCCCACTGACTCAGACCTCGTTATCTAGATGGGGAAGAACACCCTACATGAAATACTTATTCAAATAAGAGAGATCCACCTCATCAACATGCACTAATGACTAGGGTTAATCCTATATATAAAATATCTCACTTTTCTCCCAAGTGAAGTTCCTTGTACTCATAAAAAAGGGTTACTCACCATTTAGTATTTTCCATAGGAGACCGAGCATGAGTGACATGACACTACCCAAATAGGTTTGAATACCTAGTCATGCACTTCTGGGCATGACCACCTAAGAATCTACTAGTGGGTATGACCACCTAGGCATGAAAATTGTTATAAAAAAATATGCATAGTGATTTTTTTCCTACACATTTTTGTGACTCATTTCATGATTTATTCCCCCACATGTATTTTTATTTTCATTTATTTTATGTTAGTTTATCCAAATTGTCTAATTCATCATAAGAAATGTATAGATCTTAGAATACCATTCATGATGCAGAATCTATAACTTTTATTGAACGTATAGTAAATGATGTTAGGAAATAACATTCTAAATAGTGTAGACTACATTTATCAACTCCTGAACAAATATTTCCATCACATCATTTGAAGTATCTGTTATTATAGTTAATTCCCCTATAAAAAACAGAAAAAATGATTATTTGGAAGGTCTATTTGTGACAAATGATCTATCCATCACAAATAAACTCTTAAAATGAGTTATTTGGGATGAAAAAATTCATCCATTCCAAAGAATGGTTAATTGTGATGGAATTTCTATTTCAATCGCAAATAATTTTGGTGTGCATACACACCACAATGTGAAAGTATTATTTGTGATGACTGATAGCAAAGAAATCTAATATCCATTGAAAAAAATATTTTTATGAAAACTTTTTATGATAGATATTATGTCCATCACAAAATGGTTCCATAGAAACCTTTTGTGACATGTTAAATTTTGTCACTATTAACCCATCACAAAAAATAACTAAAACATGACATGCTCTCTTCCTCCTCTATATTTAACCTCTCTATAAAACCTTACTCCACTGAATGACCGCCATAGAATGGCCATCTTCCAAAATCACCAAACAACATCTTCCATAACAATTGTTTTGATAATTTTAGATTAGATATCTCAGGTACACACTTAGATTCCACATCTATTTTTTATTTTTGTGATTTTCATTTAAATCTTACAAAAATCAATATGGTAAAAATTTATGTCAATAAGTTTACTAAATTTTTATGGTTTATTTGATATTTAGGGTTTCTATAAGTTTAGTATTTATTATTTTGATGTCCACTGGCTTTTCATGAGTTAATTACAATTAATTTGAGGTATTTTTCACATTATTTTACAGGGTTTATTTAAATATGTTTAATTGGTAAATTTTATAGCATGGTTATGGTGAAATAATCTTTGAATAATTACGATAATTTTTGGATTGTCACACTAATGTTTAATTGGCCAATTGTCTATACTTTTGTTGATGTTCCATTTTTTTCATTTTTACATGAATTATTTTGGGAAAACTATAGTTTAAGATATTTTTTTATTTTCATGGTTTATTTTATATTTAGGTTTGCTTCAAATTTATTATTTCCTATTTTCATATTCATCAGGTTCGTGAGTTATTTCAATTTTTTTATATATTTTTATCACTTTTTAATTTTTAAAATTTATAGACTTTTTTGTTTGATATTTTATATTAATTCACATATATTAGTGATGTTATGATTCCCAAAATTATGCCCTTTTTATAAAATTTAGAAATTTTAATTTTTAATTAAAAAATGTACTATATTAGAAAAATATTTTTACTAAATGAAATTGTTTTTTAAAATTATGTTTTCTTAATCATTTTTCATATAAATTACTAATTAAATGGGTGTTACTTTTAAAAATTGTACATAGAAAATTTTAATCAGAATAATCTTTTAAAATTCTTCAAATTAATTTAATGAGATACAAATACATAATATAATGAAAATTAAAATTCATTAAGAAATAGGACTTTATAACAAAAAATGATTTTAATCATTTCTAACCATTAAATTTCATCAATTAATTGATATTATAAAACATAAAATTATTAATTAAAATATTAATTATATTATGTACGTAATTAAAATAATTCATCTTTGCAATAATTATATTTGTTGATGGTTTAACTATTTTAATTTTCTTATTAATACTTAAAATTTTATTCTCATGATGTAGTAATGTTTGTCTTTCACTGTAAAATATCTTTTAGGTTAATTAATGTATATAATTTTATGTATTTATATTTATTTATAAATATTGATATATATATATATTTATATATTAATGTTTGAAAATTCAAAAAAACATTTAAGGATTTTAAAAAATATATATATATGTATATGGACATGTGAATATATATATATATATAAGTTTTAAAAAAACATAGAAGGTTTTTAATATATATATATTTATATAAAAAAGGTTTATGGTTTTTATTATATATATATATATATATGTATATGATCATGTGAATATATATATATATATGTTTTAAAAAAACCATTAAGGTTTTTGATATATATATATATTTATATTAATATATGAATATTTATAAATAAACTTTTTAAGAAAGCATGCAAGTCTTTTTATATATATATGTATGAGTGTGTTTAAATATATTCGATATGTATATTTGTTTAAAAAAGTTTCTGAATATATTTGATGTATTTATATTAATTAAGAAATCATGATATATATTTATAGCAATTATTAAAAATGTAATAATAATTGTAAGAATATAAATAATTATTAATAATATAAATAATTATTAATAATCATTAAATAATTTGTTATAATTAATAGTTAATATTTAATAATTAATTAGTCCATATTATTAATAAATAGTAAACATTAATAACTATTAGAAAATCCCAATAATTCTTTTAAATATTTTTTTAGTTAAAATAATTAGTATTAATAATTCATATAAATGTTGTATTATATAAATAATATTAATAAAATATTAAAAGGGTTACTGTCGTGTGTGATGTTACCAAACACATAACTCACACAAACATTATTGTTATGCCTAAGGTGAACCTCATATTCCAAACCTTATAGTGGTATCTAATTTTTCATACGATATATAGTTTGTGTGGTACAAATTTTCTTTAGAAATGATTATAATATAAATATTAAATGAATTACCCTAGCAAGAAATGTAACGAATCACTCGAAATACACAACTGTTATGTCGTGCCTAGGGTAAACCCCATATCCTGAACCTAACAGTGATCTAATATTTCCCATACAAGACACCATTCATGATATATTCCATTTTTTATGGAAGATAGCATGTAAGTGGTATAATATATATAATATTTTTATTTTATCTATGTTAAGCCTCTATGGGCCATGTAATCCAGTGCTAACCCAACACCTCACTCTGATCATATTCTATTGAATATTTCAAGGTGTTAAAATATAATAATAATTTTAAATTAGTCACAATGAGTAATAATTATTCTTATATCTATTTTTTTAGATAACTATGGACTCAAAAAGTATATGTTAGTTTTAGTTACATAATCGTGATTGGATACATTGTTGGAAAAATCATAGTGAATTTGGTTTAAATTGTTTCAACATTTAAGGTGCTGAAACCTTTATATAATTTGCATAATTGAATTCATATATTTTTTCGGAAGAAACAATTGAATTTTCACATTAGAAATGTGATCTTAGGAGATTCAAAATGTCTGAAAATGTTATAATTCATCTATTGCCTTTTGGTTTTCGGAAAGGTTATGTTTTTATTATCAACATAGTGAACATAATTCATTAGATAATACAAATGTTTTGGTTTTGGATCCATCATTTTAGAATCTAGTTAATGAGAAAGTTGGACCATCTATTCAGCAAACAAAAAATCAGAATGATATTCCAAATCCTGAATCTGAACCTTCTCAAATTTACAATTTGTTAAAATATACAAAATAAGACTTATATTTGGGATGTCAGATGATAAAATTTTAAGCTGTCTAAAAATTTATGGATATTGAATCATATTTTAGAATGTGAAATAGTTTTTTGATTAGATTTTATCTTTCGTTAAATCATTATTTCTGGATAGAAATACATTACCTATATGTTTCTATGAAAGTAATAGGTTGGTTTATAATTTTTGTAATAGTTATCAGAAGATCTATAAATTTTCAAATGACTACATCTTATATTATGATAATTATGACTCATTAGTTAATTTTTCAACATGTGGAGAATCAAGGTATAAAAAGGAATAATAAGGAATGCCTAGAGTTTCTATGAAACAGTTGAAGTATTTTCTAATTAAAACTCATTTACAATGTTTATTTATGTTTCACAACATAACTTGATTGATGAAACAAAATAACTAAGATATTTCCATCAGTAAAAGCTTAAATCATCCATATTATGGTGATTCATGGAAATAATTTGATCATAAGAATCCTTATTTTTCTTCAGAACCCCATAACATACGGATGGGCCTTTCAAATAATAGTTTTTTCCATTTTTTTCTTATGAGTGTTAATATTCCTATTAGACTATTTTCATTATATATTTTAACTTAGCTCCTTGGATGTTTATTAAGGAACCATATATATATATTTGGTTCTATTTATTCTAGGTTTTCCCAATAATAATATGTATATTTATTCAAATCCACTAATTGATGAGTTAATTTCATTATAGAACAACAACGTGACTACATTTGTTATAGATGAAAATCAGAGCTTTATATTGAAGGTTTAATTAATATGGATAATCAATGAATTTCCACCATATGGTATGTTATATAGATAGATCACAAATGGTCTAAAATCATTTATGTACTACATGGACAAATATAAAGAGTTTATTCTTCGTAATGAGAGAAAGGATAGTTATTTTGACTATTATAAGAGATTTCTTCCTACATATCACCCTTCAAAAATGAAATAATAATAATGTTAAAAATGGTTTAATTGAAATAGATTAACCTCTAGTAGTTTTCTTAGGTAATCATGTAAAATATATTTTCCCAGCATCACCCCTATTACTTTTTTACCAACTCAAAACAAAAAAAAATGGTTTTAGGAGAGATCATAATTGGATAAAGAAATTTTTTTGGGGACCTTCCATATTGGTCTTACTTTTTGGTTCATCACATGTTATATGTAATGTATATTGAGATGATTTTTTTGATAACATATTTTATACAGTGTTGAAAACACTAGGTAAGACCAAAGATAATGTAAAGGCATAGTGATACATTTCTTAGATTTCCATACATAATGATCATCAATTATATTAAGATGAAGATATCAAAAAATAATGAATCTAAAAGAAACATAACCACACACTCAAGAAAACTATTTATTCTTCTATCAATGGTTTAGTGATATGTGGTTACTAGTTGGTTATGTTTCTAATTTTTCTTGATGCATCAGAAATTAGCATATTAATGTGTTAAAAAGTCACGACTTCCATGTCATAATTGAATTATTACTACCTATTGGCCTTATATGGATGTTAAATTCCACAATCTAGGATGTGTCGGATAAAATATCACATTTTTATGATATATTTGTGAAGAAAAATTGGATTATGATGCATTGATATTTCTATAAAATGATTTTCTTTAAGTTTATATAAGTTAGTGAAAATAGTCCGGATATGATTCTTTGATTCAATGAAACATTTAATATTTCATTTTCTATATGAAGCTAAATATAGAGGGAAAATATAATTTAGATAGATGTATCTATTTGAAATATGTATGAAAGAAATTAAATAATAATGTATGTAAAAAATCATCAGTTGAAGGGTTGATTTCATAAGTGTAAATTTAGGAGGAATTTGAAAATTTATGCTCCTATTATTTTTTGTTATTATATCCTTGAAAACATAATAACATGTTTCATAATGAGGAAAATGATGATAATTTTATAGACCATCAGATGTTAGTCTTTAATTAGCCCGAGCTTGGTTTTGGTGGTTATCCTGACTGATGACATACATATTAAGAACTGTATGGAGCTCATACAAATGTTCAGCTAAATTGTTAAGAAATGAAATTATTTGTATAGTAATTACTAATTATAATTTTTTTAAAAAAGTTATAATAGATACATTTATTTATATTATTTTGTTTTTAGACAGTTTGATGACAATATGAAAAAAATTATACAAATAACATATGATGCTCTTGAATAATGAAATCTATAGAATTTATCTTATTGGAATCAAAGACTGGTAATTTAAGTTGTTGTTTATTGAATATTAAATAGATTTTGTAATGAAATCTATTATTAATAAATATTTTTTTGAGGAATTACAACATGAAAGTAAAATTTATAGTTGAATATGTGTGGTAAAAAACTATATGGAAATTAGTAAAATCTTATAATGGGTATGTGGTTAATGGATTTCGAATCTATACATGAATTTATGGAGAATCAAATAAATAAATTAATAGTTTTTTTTGTTTGAAAGGATATAATCATAATGAAAGTGAATTTTATTTTTATGGAATGTTGGATAAAAGAATTGAGTTTTGTTATTTTGGACCAAATTATGTAGAAATATTTAAATGAATTTTTTTTGATACTGATCAAGGGATGCAAGTTCATCAATAGAATGACATCATTGAAATTAAATATAACAGTCTTCTTATATAAAATGAACCATTTATAATATCACATCAAGCACATCAATTTTATTATGAAAATTATTGTAATGTTTTGAATGTTTGAATGGTTGGTGGGGTGTAATAAAAAATAAATCACATGAAAATCAGTTTATCAAAAAATAAGATGGTTCTATGTAAGTGAAACATATTTATTCTTTTCAAGAAACTTCACTAATTATATATCTTACCCAACAAGATATAAATATCAACGATGAAATTTCGTACTTAAGGGCCGATAATATTCATAATTTTGATGATGTAATAAAGGATAAGGAAACTAAATGTCTCATGGATGTTGATGATGATGAAGATGAGGATGAAGAGATTTTATTCTATGAAGATAAGGAAGAAAATGACAACTAATGTCTTATATTCATGTATTTATTAGTTTTTTCATATTTTATATTTTAATTAACAATTATTTACAAGTAAGAATGTTTTTTTAGGAGGATGGACCTGGTGATCTATTCTGTTCCTTTATAGATTCAAGTAATTATATGTTTTTTATATTTGATATCCGTATTAACAACGATCAATAAGTAAGAATACTATATTATTCATGGTTATTTTTTTTTATATTTGATATATATTTTGACAAATATTTATAGATTAGATTATTATGTTTTTTTATTTACAGGTAATTATTATAAACTGGTATTTATTTGTTTTTTATATTTTATATATATATTAAGAACTTCTTACAGGTAAGATTATATTATTCTGTATTTTATTAGTGTTTTATATTTTTATTTGTATTAATAACTTCTTATAAGTAATCTTATTATATTAAGATTTTGATTAGTTTTTTATATTTGATATCCGTATTAACAATTTCTTACTGGTAATATTATTATTTTCAGATGGCTAGATATGCTCTCGATGATCTAATTTGTTCTCCCATTGATTCCAGAATTCCAGATGATGATCCTGGTACAACTAATTCTAAGGAGGATGCACCTATTATGAGGGGATGCAGTCTTTCTCGATTGGTGATTATGATCCCTATTCTAAAGACACATTCATCTATGTATTTCGATAACTATTTACAAAGGTTTGTTCAATTGTTTAGGATATTTATTTCATATTAGTTTTTTTTAATAATTTTGGAATCAATATTCTGATTTTTTTATTTTAATAGTTTTTTAATTTATCTATTGTGTTGGATGGTGAAATTCTTAGAAATTATTTTTCTATGCCATGGGTGTCATGGGATCTGGTTCCCATTGTAGTTCATCACCATATGTTTGACTATTGTTTTGAACATTATTAAAAAATATATTTTATTTTACATTTATTTAATTAGTAACTTGTTGTTTTTAATTTTATCAAAGAATTTATGGGCTCTGATTGAATACATTCTAAGAGATCCTATCTGAGAGGCTTGAGATATTTGTATACATGAACGTTTTCATTTTTTTTACACAAGTAAAAAAATTTATCCATGGACATAGATTTTACTACTATTCTCAATCAGTCTTGCGTCTCTCTTCAGCCTGGCTGTATATCATCTCATGTGTGGGATGGATTATCATTATATTTCTTTGGAGAGACATTTAGGAGGAGATCATCATCTGGAAATCAGAACCGGAGGATGTACAAGGTTACATATAGGTCCTAGAGTCATAGATTTGGTATACATCGATGAAATATGCTAAGAAATATTTTTTATTAATTTATAAATAATTTATATGTAAAATGTTTGTTATGTTATGAAAGACGCCACTGAACCCTCTATTACTGGGTTTTAAGTTTATAACAATATGCACACTAATCAAAGTGCATGATAGATTGTTAGCGAATGATAAAGCCGTATTAGGGTAGGAATATTTTTAAAAAAATTACTGATATTAATTTTACAATTAATCTAATTAATAATTTTATTTTAAGGAAACATATAAGGCTATGAATTCTTAGTCATGAGAGAGTCAAGCTGAGAGAGAAGTAGATTCCACTTGAGTGTCAGGTTTTGATGAGGGGGATTGGACACATGAAACTTTACATGGTTTCAATAAAGTCCGTGTTATAGTATTTGGTTCACAATTGACATGTGCCACTTATTATGGTAATTATGTGATGTCATCAGCTAGATCGAAGGGAGATCATGGAGAGGGGTCGTAGTCATATGATGCACAACATGAGCATAGGTTGAAATCTTAGTATGAGATGATACAAAATATAAAGAGAGATATGGATGAGGTGGGTGAGTAGAAACGTCTGATAGATAAGTAGATGCAATAGTATATGTGATGACTTCTCTGTGGTGTTGGTATAAAGTTTCCCCCTTTGGGCCCTTCTAGTGTAACACCCCGAGATTTTATGAAAAATATTTTGTCTTGTGTTGTACGCTACACCAAAAGGAGATTTCACAACACGCATCCTTGACTTGCCTTGTATTACACACAATCACCACCTTCCTCGATAGCGTGTGTAGTACGCAATACTGAGTTTCACTAAACAACGATATGCTATAAAAATATTATTAAAACTAGCCGTTATGAATAGTGATAACCACTTTTTGAAATTTTGTAAATTTTATTTTTCAAAATGGACTTCATTTTTGGATTCGGAATATTAAAATTAGCATAGGGTGAAATTTTGGTACTTTTCGGATAACTTTCATTTTCTGATGAATAGTGAAAAGTACTAAATTTTAATTAAAAACAACCTTTTTAATCGAAATAATTAATAGTGATAAATTATTAATTTGAGTGGGTTTAAAGTATTTTTAGAATATATTTTTACAATTTAATACAATTTTGTTCATTGGATGTAATTTCACATTTAAACCAGACATAAACAAGTGTCAATCTTTTGATAGTTATTATCTCTTAAAAACACGCTATTTATTTTGATGACAGGAATTAATTTTTAAATTATTTAATGTAACTGATATGTTTTGAATTTGGTAAAATAAACATCATTTTTTAATTCATAATATCAAATATAGCTTAGGCCTAATTTTTGGTATTTTTCTGGAAACTTTCATTTTTGATGAATAGTGAAACCACTAAGTGGTAGTTAAAAAACTGAATTTTTTCATAAAACTTAATTTTACCACTTCTGTGAGTGGAATTTCAAAAATACGAGAGACACAGTTGATTTCATTAAGTAAAATTTGGTTCAATGAGATGAAAATAATTTTTGGTGAATAGTAACTTTTTACTTTTTTTTACCACGGTTAAAAGTAAATAGGGGAGTTAAGGGTAAAAATGATATTATTATTACCCTAACACATGTCCTAATTCTATTGGATAAGTGTAATTCGACCAAAAACAACCTTAGGAATAACATATGACCATTTAGTCCCACTTGGATTATATTAAGACATTTATTATCAATTTATTGAAAGAAGGGTTAAAATAGTTAAAATCAAAGTTTAATAACTATTTCATTTTTAATATAGGGTTATACATAAGATAAATTCGACTATAAATATTCATTATAAAGCTAAAAATATTTCCTACATAATTTTATTTTATTTGTAATTTTTAGACTTAAAATAATTTAATTTATTTATGATACAATGATGATGCAGTAATTATCTTATTAATGAAATATTGACATAATTGATGTTATAAATACCCAAATAAATGTAATTTGAGACTTTTTATGAATTAAAAATATTTAATATGTTAATATGACATGTTAGTATTTATTTAATTAATTGTTTTCGAACTAATCATTCTGTTATGATTTTCAAAAAAATCAATTACCAAATAGTGTCAAAATTGACATAAAATAGTTTTTAAAACAAATATTATATTATTAATTGTTATTTTATTCTAAAAATCTAGTTTTAGGCCAAATGACTTATATAAGGTTATATATATTAATAATAAAAAACTTTGGGTTCGTTTGTCTTGATATAGTAAGTTCATTAACCTTATAGTGTAAGAAAACAAGAAGACAACGTAAAAGTTAAATTATCCAACTTAAAGTTAAATCTAAATGATAAGGATAAAATTGATCCCTAAACTTGTATAAATTCTATTGGATGAGAGTATTTCTACCCACAACCACCTTATCTTAGAAATATATCAAATTGGAGCTATTAAAAACCGAATTTGACTTTATAATAAAATAATATTTTTAGTTATTCCAAAGGTGCCCCTCTCCTCCCATATAAAAGGGCACCTCCTCCCTCTCTTCCTCACACCACTTGGAGCCTTAAAGCTCGGCCAACCCCTGCCAATATTTCTTCTCTACTTCCATAGAAACATCCTAGAGGTTCTGGTCTTCTTCAAAGACCAATTTTAGTGCCCTAAGATGAGGTCTCAAAGAGGCGCTTCAAAGAAGAGGTAATGTCCGTTACCGATTCTTTCAACTTTATTTCTTCTTCCAATTATTCTTCTTTAGTTCATTAATTATGAAGTAATAACATCAGTATAAATAATATACTGATATGTTATTATAAGTATGAAACAACCCTATTTCACCATCTATCCATCCTACGGAAAACGAAATCACCGCGCGTGCGTACGTACGGAATACCATCTCCACGCCGTGGTGTAATCTATTTTCCGCCACCACTATACATGGATGGTTATAATGGTGTAAATAAATAACTATATATGGTTATTGTAAAGTGATATTGATTCTGTAACATTATACATACACTTAAATACAATTCCACGATCATGGGAATGATATCATCGCTCGTGCGTACGTACGGACTACTATTTCCACGACGTGATGAGATTCACTCTCCATGTTAACCATTCAAGAATGATTATAAAGTATATATAATGAATAATAATGAAATACATAACATAATTAAGCTACAAGATTTATATATATATATATATATATATTTCATCTACTTAATTCCATTCAATTCAATAAGGAAACGAAAACATCGTTCATGCGTACGTACAGACTACTGTCTCCATGAACGGTGTATTTCATTCCTTTTATCGATCTATAATATATATGTATATAATGAATATATATTATATATAAATAATGTTTTAAATTCTGGAATTATTTAAATTAGGATATAAGTAATAATATCAAGAAAGACGAGTCGAAACACATACGATAAATGAAACGATTTTACCCAGAACTCTCTTTAACATGGAATTTACAAAAGAACGGGTAATATAAAGTCATAAGTGAACCATATATGATATCATAACAATGAATATGATTCTGTAATAAGTCAATGACATTATTTAAATCATTATACAGGAGGTTCAGATACATACGAAGCATATCGGACATAAGGTAAGGGATAATTTTGAAAATCTCATTTTTATCCAAGAATTGCTTATTCGTAAGTATTTACCGAGGTTATTGATATCATCCATGTAAATGTTTTATAAAAGTGTATTCATGTATGTTTAAAGTCCTTTTTACCCATTTTTGACTTTTACTACATGGTATGTATGGAATCTTTCTTTTACGAGGTACTTTTTGACTTTTCCGGAAAAAGTACGAGAAGAATTTTTTTTAACGTATACGGCATGAAAGGATTTTTATAGTTTTATAAAGCCTTCTTTTCATGAAGCTTCCTCCAAAATATTTCATGAATATTTTAAACAAAATCTTTTTCTTTTAAAATTTCATTTCGTTTTGTGAAAAGAAATTGATTTTGAAGAAGAAAGGATATTTTCCTCAAGAATTCATTTCAAGTGTTTTATCAAAACCATTTTCCATCTACGTTGACATTATTTAATATGTGTATGTTTCAAGTATAATGTCTCTATGATTTACATGGTTTCAATTTTCTTATTCTGAAATGATATCCATTTCTTTTATGTGGATTATGTGATGATGGGATGATGTTTATGAAACCCATTTTATTTATTGGTTTTTTATGAATGAAGTATGTTTATTTTGTGGCACAAGTAAGAATGATTTCATTATAAGATGGGTGGGACCTATATCTTCCTCCAATGCATTGGGTAAAGATTTATATCTCATGAGATAGATATGGCTGGAATGGTAAGTTAATCCGGTTCAGTGTTATAGGACTGAAATGAGGAGTGAACTCGATTCAAAAAGGGACTTTGTCCACTAAGATGGTCTTGGAAGCAATGCCTTGGCTACTATGGAAATCATGACATGTACTGAATGGTTTCCACAATTACATGTTTATTCCCCATTTTATCATGGTTGATGTTCTATTATGATATATGCCTTACGTACTTCCCTGATTTATGTCTTTGCTCAAGATTTTGATGTTTAAATTTCATGTTCAAGTTTTTTCTTCCAAATGTTTATGGATCGTTTTATGTTATCTATGTTTTTCCTTACTGAGCATTTGTGCTCACTCTTTTTTATGTTTTATTTTCCCCAATAAGTAAAGAAAGGTTTTAGGTAAGGAAACAAAAAGGGGAAGATCGTTATGGGAGTTTTTTAAGATCTTTCTCCATGATTAGAAGATTTTATTCTGAGTTTCCAAAGACACTAAACTATTACGGTCCTTGTGTGTCTTTTTTTGTTATGTATTAATTATTCATCAAAAGTAATGTATTGTCCATGTACGTCAAGCTTCGGGTCTCTACTATTGGTATCAGAGGAAAGGTTTAGTCAACCTTTGGAAACTAGGATGTGAGAACTTTAGTGAGATCCCTAGAGATATTTCTAAGGTATGTCTAGGGATGTCCCTAAGGTTAAGTATAAGTATAGGTTATAGTACTAGAATTATGGTAACCCAAGATGTTAGATATTGAAGGTACTCCCCCTTTATTATATTGGTTTCCCTAGCGCGATTTTTGCCTCTCACACTATTCTTTTTGGGTTTTAGACGATGGATGGAACCCGGAGGAACCGTGTTGATCAATGTAATGGAAAATGTAATGATTTTCCTCCTGAACAAACAAATGTTATGGGAGATGGAGTGAAAAATCTTATTGCTATACTTACACAAGCTATGAATCATTCTGGACTTCCAAATGAGCAGAGAAGGGAACAATATTCTATTTAGTCTTTCATGAGGAAACTTCCACCTTCTTTCAGTGGGTCTTCTGATCCACTTGTTGCTGAACAATGGATCAATACTACTGAAGATATATTTTCAGTTCTTCAATGTTCTGAGCATGATAAAGTCATCTTAGCTGTGTATCTTTTTGGAAGGTAATACTGATCAATGGTGGAATCTTATCAAGAATATGAGGCCAAGAGATGAAATTGAGTCCATAGAATGGGACGAGTTAAAGAACTTATTTTTCAATAAGTACTTCCCTCGTATTCTTCAAACAAAGTTGGAGGAGGAGTTTCTTAAACTAAAGCAAAAGGATGATGAATCTGTTGGTATATATGAAGTGAATTTTACAAGGCTTGCAAGTTATGCATATGGATTTATCATCCAACCCGAAAGTAAAGTTGATCGATTCTTTAGTGGCTTAAAACCAAATCTTCGAAGGTCATTAACTATAAGAGACTTCAGTAGCTATGAAGAAATTGTGTGTTGTGCTATCACGGTAGAAATGGAAGTTGGTGTTACTTATCCATCTCATAGTTTTGACAAGAAACGAAATATGGAGTTCAAGGAGAAATCTCATAATAATGGTGAAAAGAAGATGAATGTTTCCTTATGCTAAAAGTGTGGAAAGAAGCATGGTGGAGATTGTATTAAAGGGACTAGAAAATGTTTTAAGTGTGGAAAAGAAGGTCATCGAGCAGTTGAGTGTTGAAGTAATAGAAAAAGGGTTCCTAATGATGTGAATAAAGAAAATACTGTAGAGAATGCACCACCAACACTTCAATGCTTCAAGTGCAAGGAAATGGGTCATTATTCTAATAAATGCCCTAATCCAAGGGTTATTGATGACCGATATGAGTAACCACTTAAGGCAAAGGACAATGAGAAGTCACATGCGATCACAATTGGCGATGTTGAATATCACAACGATGTGGTGGAATGATTAAGTGTTTTTGTAATGGGATTCCAAAATAATGTTGTATATAGTATCATGGAATATTGGAATATTTATGTATTGGTCAATTGTGGTTTTCAATAATTTTATGGTACCCGTAACCATGAAAAGTGATTCAAATATTTTGGAAAGCAGATGATATGTGCATAATGAAGGGATAAGAAGATAATGAGATGTTTGATTGTATTCATGAGCTCATGATTGATATAAGGACTAAGTGATATCATGGTTTGAGTATATAGAATTTTGAGGATTTTGGTATGTGGAAAGAGTTAACTTTTAACAGCATTCATGTTTTCAATAAGGTTCAATGGGTATTCATTTTTTTTCAAGAGAATACATGTTTAAGGTATTCACATGATTGGAATGTGACCAACAAGATATATGAGGGACAAATGATAGTATTCACATGCTTGTTATATGACCTTGTTAATAATCGTTCTCTTTATACTATGAGTTTAGAAAGAAGTATTTTGGATAAGCCTAAAGATTGGAATGGATTATGTTGGACATAAGTTAGTATTGTTTAAGGATAAAAGTTTTTTGATATTATTTATGGGATGTTATAGTAATGTAGTTTTAGAAAAAGGACAACCTACAGGATGGGTGACATCCCATCGCGTCGGACAAGGCTATGGGAATCGAACCCACAACTGAAGTGCGACTGGCCTTTATCTCCTACCACTGGCCTACAGGAAGTCCCTATTTAGTAGATATTAGTTTTATTATATTAAGTAGTATGATATATGAAGTATAAGTCCATTTTAGGAACCATATATGATTAATCTCACTATAGATGGTCTTATGTATTTTTTGATAACTTTTATAACCTTTTGTTTGAGACAGATGGAATGACCCATCATTCTATCACATGATCTGCTAACACATCACGAATGACCAATTCAACTTAATTTCTTTAAGAGATGAAGTGGAAATTGTCCAAATAATGACCAACAGTGAGACTATACCAAAATCAGGAAAGTATTTCTTCTAATTCAAATTTCATCAACTTTAGGGAAATGATCTTGAAAACCAAAAATGTTGTCCTAGTGCTCTTATATCTGATGAATCAGATGGTACCTTATATCGTCACAAATTTATGGCTTTGTGATTGCTGGCTTTTCCATAGCCATGTTCTCTACCACTCTCTATCAGAACATGATGGTTAGATTTCTCTTCCATATCCTATTTTCACCTATGTGGAAACCCAGTGATTAGTTTATTTGGGTAACCGTTAAGTTTCATACTATTGTTTTTAAAGATTGGTTTTGGTATTCGTTTTTACGATGTGGGTTTCTATTAAAGAAACTTTCGAGTAGTAAACCATTTATAACCCTGACGAATTTCGACGACGAAATTCATTTTAAGGGGGGTAGAATGTAACACCTCGAGATTTTATGAAAAATATTCTGTCTTGTGTTGTACGCTACACCAAAAGGAGCTTTCACAACATGCATCCTTGACTTTCCTTGAATTACCCGCAATCGCGACCTTCCTCGATAGCGTGTGTAGTACGCAATACCGAGTTTCACTAAACAACGATATGCTATTAAAATATTATTAAAACTAGCCGTTATGAATAGTGATAACCACATTTTGAAATTTTTTAAATTTTATTTTTCAAAATGGACTTCATTTTTGGATTCGGAATATCGAAATTAGCTTAGGGTGAAATTTTGGTACTTTTCGGATAACTTTCATTTTCTGATGAATAGTGAAAATTACTAAATTTTAATTAAAAACAACCTTTTTAATCGAAATAATTAATAGTGATAAATTATTAATTTGAGTGGTTTTAAAGTATATTTAGAATATATTTTTACAATTTAATACAATGTTGTTCATTGGATGTAATTTCACATTTAAAGCAGACATAAACAAGTGTCAATCTTTTGATAGTTATTATTTCTTAAAAACATGCTATTTGTTTTGATGACGGGAATTAATTTTTAAATTAGTTAATATAACTGATATGTTTTGAATTTGGTAAAATAAAAATCATTTTTGAATTCATAATATCAAATATAGCTTAGGCCTAATTTTTGGTATTTTTCTGGAAACTTTCATTTTTGATGAATAGTGAAACCACTAAGTGGTAGTAAAAAAACTGAATTTTTTCATAAAACTTAATTTTACCGCTTCTGTGAGTGGAATTTCAAAAATCCGAGAGACATGGTTGATATCAGTAAGTAAAATGTGGTTCAATGAGATGAAAATAATTTTTGGTGAATAGTAATTTTTTACTTTTATTTACCACGGTTAAAAGTAAATAGGGTAGTTAAGGGTAAAAATGATATTATTATTACCGTAAAACATGTCCTAATTCTATTGGATAAGTGTAATTCGTCCCAAAACAACCTTAGGAATAAAATAGACCATTTAGGCCCACTTGGATTAGATTAGGACATTTATTATCAATTTATTTAAAGAAGGGTTAAAATAGTTAAAATCAAAGTTTAATAACGAATTCATTTTTAATATAGGGTTATACATAAGATAAATTAGACTATAAATATTCATTAGAAAGATAAAAAGATTTCCTACATAATGGTATTTTATTTTTAATTTTTAGACTTAAAATAATTTAATTTATTTATGACACAATGATGATGCAGTAATTATCTTACTAATGAAATATTGACATAATTAATGTTATAAATACCCAAATAAATGTAATTTGAGACTTTTTATGAATTAAAATAATTTTATATGTTAATATGACATGTTAGTATTGATTTAATTTAATATTTTATAACTAATCATTCTATTATGAGTTTCAAAAAAATCAATTACCAAATAGTGTCAAAATTGACATAAAATAGTTTTTAAAATAAATACTATATAATTTATTGTTATTTTATTCATAAAAATATAAGGTTCGGCCAAATGACTTATATAAGGTTATATATATTAATAATAAAAAACTTGGGGTTTTTTTTGGCTTGATATAGTATGTTTATTAACCTTATAGTGTAAGAAAACAAGAAGACACGGTAAAAGTTAAATTATCTAACTTAAAGTTAAATCTAAATGATAAGGTTAAAATTGATACCTAAACTTGTCTAAATTCTATTGGATAAGAGGATTTCGACCCATCCCCACCTTAGCTTCTAAGTATATCAATTTTGAGCTATTAAAAACCTAATTTTACTTTATAATAAAATAATATTTTTAGTTATTCCAAAGGTGCCCCTCTCCTCCCATATAAAAGGGCATCTCCTCCTTCTCTTCGTCACACCACTTGGAGCCTTAAATCTCGGCCAAAACCTGCAAATTTCCCTTCTACACTTACATAGAAACATCCTAGAGGTTCTGGTATTCTTCAAAGACCAATTTTAGTGCCCTAAGAGGAGGTCTCAAAGAGGCGCTTCAAAGAAGAGGTAATGTCCATTACCGATTCTTTCAACTTTATTTCTTCTTCCACTTATTATTCTTTAGTTATTTTATTATGAAGTAATAACATCAGTATAAATAATATACTGATATGTTATTATAAGTATGAAACAAAACTATTTCACCATCTATCCATCCTACGGAAAAAGAAATCACCGCACGTGCGTACGTACGGAATACCGTCTCCACGCCGTGGTGTAATCTATTTTCCGCCACCACTATACAAGGATGGGTATAATGGTGTAAATAAATAACTATATATGGTTATTGTAAAGTGATATTTATTCTGTAACATTATACATACACTTCAATACAAATCCACGATAATGGGAATGATATCATCGCTTGTGCGTACGTACGGACTACCGTCTCCACGATGCGATGAGATTCACTCTCCATGTTAACCATTCAAGAATGATTATAAAGTATATATAATGAATAATAATGAAATATATGACATAATGAAGCTATTGGATTTATATATACATACATACATACATATATATATATATATATATTTCATCTAGTTAATTCCATTCAATTCAATAAGGAAACGAAACCAGCGTTCATGCGTACGTACGAACTACCGTCTCCATGAACGGTGTATTTCATCAATTTTATCGATCTATAATATATATGTATATAATGAATATATATTATATATAAATCATGTTTTAAATTCTGGAATTATTTAAATCAGTATATACGTAATAATATCAAGAACGACGAGTCGAAACACATACGATAAATGAAACGATTTTACCCAAAACACTATTTAACATGGAATTTAGAAAAGAACAGGTAATATAAAGTCATAAGTGAACCATATATGATATGATAACAATGAATATGATTCTTTAATAATTCAATGACATTATTTAAATCATTATATAGGAGGTTCGGATACATACGAAGCATATCAGACATAAGGTAAGGGATAATTTTTCAAATCTCATTTTTATCCGAGAATTGCTTATTCGTAAGTATTTACTAGGGTTATTGCTATAATCCATGTAAATGTTTTATAAAAGTGTATTCATGTATGTTTAAAGTCCTTTTTACCCATTTTTTACTTTTACTACATGGTATGTATGGAATCTTTCTTTTACGAGGACCTTTTTGACTTTTCCGGCAAAAGTATGAGAAGAATGTTTTTTTAACGTATACGGCATGAAAGGATTTTTACGGTTTTATAAAGCCTTATTTTCATGAATATTCCTCCAAAATATTTCATGACTATTTTAAACAAAGTATTTTTCTTTTAAAATTTCATGACGTTTTGTGGAAAGAAATTGATTTTGAAGAAGAAATGATATTTTCCTCAAGAATTCATTTCAAGTGTTTTATCAAAACCATTTTCCATCTAAGATGACATTATTTCATATGTGTATGTTTCAAGTATAAGGTCTCTATGATTTACATGGTTTTACTTTTCTTATTATGAAATGATATCCATTTCTTTTATATGGATTATGTGATGATGGGATGATGTTTACGAAACCCATTTTATTTATTGGGTTTTTATGAATGATGTATGTTTATTTTGTGGCACAAGTAATAATGATTTCATTATGTGATGGGTGGGACCTATATCTCCCTAAAATGCATTGGGTAAAGATTTATATCTCATGAGATAGACATGGATGGAATGATAAGTTAATCCGGTTCAGTGTTACAGGACTGAAACGGGGAGTGAACTCGATTCAGAAAGGGACTTTGTCCACTAAGATGGCCTTGGTAGCAATGCCTTGGCTACTATAGAAATCATGACATGTGATGAATGGTTTCCAGAATTACATTTTTATTCCCCATTTTATCATGGTTTATGTTCTATTATGATATATGCCTTACGTACTTCCACAATTTATGTCTTTGCTCTAGATTTTGATGTTTAAATTTCATGTTCAAGTTTTTGCTTCCAAATGTTTATGGATTGTTTTATGTTATCTATGTTTGCCCTTACTGAGAATTTGAGCTCACCCTTTTTTATGTTTTATTTTCCCCAGGAAGTAAATAAAGGTTTTAGGTAAGGAAACAAAAAGGGGAAGATCGTTATGGGAGTTGTTGAAGATCTTTCTCCATGATTAGAAGATTTTATTCCGAGTTTCCAAAGACACTAAAATATTACGGTCCTTGTGTGTCTTTTTTTGTTATGTATTAAGTATTCCGAAAAAGTAATGTATTGTCCGTGTACGTCAAGATTTGGGTCTCTACATCTAGTGATCCTCATCCACCTGATGATACCGGCTCATTATTTTTGATTTTTAACAACTGTTTTTTATTTAGGGGTGAAAAAACATATTATGTGTAAAAAAATTTATTAATTTTAAGGTGGTTTTAATTATTTTTAATTGTTTTAAAATTTAAAATTTTAATTATTTTTTGGTATTTTTTTAAATAGAGAATTTGCGACAGAAACATCATTCCATTAGAAATGATTCTTTTATGACGACCCTTCACAAATAAATATTTGTGATAGACCATCATAAATGGTTATTTTACACCCCTTATAGTAGTTATTTGTGACAGATAATCCTTCCATCACAAATAAAAACTATTTGTGACTGGCCATTGTAAATATCCACATTTATAGTGTGTTCTTCTATAACGGTGTATTTACGAAGGCCTCCCATCACAAATGAATTTTTGGGATGGGATTCAATTAAAAATAAACTATAAAAAAGATTCTAATTTCTAGTTTTTTATAAGTACATATAATTATTACCATTATATAGATCCCACAACCAAAAAATGATTTATCAAAATCCCAGTTCATTCATAATAAAAATGTAGAATTCATGAAGGAATCAAAAAGGGACTGATATATCAATGAGGGTTCCTATAGACTAAACTAAATTCTATAGAAATCAAAAGAAACTCCAAATAGTTTTTAGTATGGTCTAAAGCCTCATATGCACTATTATGAATCCATATATCACCAGGTAATCATCAATTAACTACATGGTTGGAATTACAGATTGGATTTTCACCTTGGGGGTGGGTGAAAGACTGAATGGATTTGGGAATATTGGGTTATATAGTAATCTCATAAATTTTAAATCTATTTTAAAATAGAATAAATATATGAGGCTGTTTGGTTATTAAAGATGTAAATATACATGAATTCCCATTTTTTCCGTGATTCTCTAAACCAATGGATTCTATAGAAAACTGCAATCCATTAGTTACACGAAGAGGTGGGGATAAGTTTATGGGACATATAAATTTTCTTTGGAGTAGAAATACTCAGGGATATGAATGATGAGTTTCTTCCAAAAAATGTTGTATAGGGAAATTCGACACAAATTTCCCCATTATCTCAAACACTATTAAAGAAAAATCAAAATTCAATGTGGAAGGAGCTTATTCTTTAGATGGACAACGAATTTGAAACTTGGACGAATAAATTTCTTGTTAAGAATGATGAAGGTCATTTTTTTAATTCTTGATGGTAAGACTCATTATGTAGAATATGGAAACTTAATGAACTTACTTGATTGAGTTGAAACAAGGTCAATACAAGTAGTGGGGATACAAAGCTAACTAGGAAATCAATCCATAGACCCCCCTCACCACCTTACTTATAATGTGTCTTAGTGGATATATGTTGTTGATCTATGAATCACACAAATAAGTGAGACTGATCAAATTTGTTATGATAGTTAAAATGTAATAGGTAAGGCCCATTGGATTAGTGGTTTTATAGATAGATAAGGTTTAAAAGTGATTATTACAGGTATATAAGAAAAATTCTATATTATATGTTTGAGGTCTATTCTAGGTGTTGTGGTGATGAGTAATAGAACACTTGAATGATTACAAAATCCATATCCTAGTCACGGTTCTAAGGTGAATATTTTGAAAATTCATCTAGGAAGTATCATACATTCATAATCACTAAATTAAAGATGAAAATGAAATCAAATCACTAGTGATGCATTCATAGTTTAATTTCATTCCTTATGGGTAAGTCATGATAGGTATAGTTGTGGAAGATGCAGAAGATGGGTATAAAAATAGGTAAAAAATATTGGCTTTAGGAGATGACTTATTATTAGAATGTGTGAAATAATACACCATTTCTAAGGCCTATGAACCATATAGGTTTGAATGTTAGTTATATTGTCTATAACAATAAGTGTAAACACTGACCACAAATGTGATAATGGAGAAACACTCTATAATTGATGTAATTTGAGTCTGATGATGACCTAATAGACCACCAATGTGAAAATTATATTTCCCCATTAATGTTCCATCATCAATTTAGAACTTTTTTTTGGACCTTGTTGGATGAATTCGTTTCCCCATGACATGATAGCTTGAAAGGTTCCTATGGTGAGGGAAGACATGAAAGTAAAAAACGGGACTTGAGGCACTAAGAAGTCTTGAATGAAGGGAAACATTTTTGGAGCATCCAATGATATAGAGTAAACATGATTGTAGGTTTCCCAATATATCAAAATTGAAGAACTAGTACTGCATGTGCCTAATGTGAGTAAATCAATCCAGAGGTGGTAAGATGATTCCTTGATAAAAGATTAGAGTCCAAACATAAAAATAACGATTAAGGAGACAAAAACTTATTCTAGGCTAGAGGGGGACCCTTAAACTATCTCTCTAAGTTATGAATATAATGAATATTTTTATTTTTTTAGTAGGTGGATAACCATTTATTGATCTAAAGACTAATTGGCCATTATTTTAGGTTGCATCAGAATATCACATGTAATGAATTTGAAAAAACTTCCTGACATCCACCTTGAAAATAATAAAACACCAGTTATTTTATAGATAAAATAGATAGAGATTATAGTTCATTAAATTTATGATAGAGTTACAATAACAAGACGTGTACAAGAGATTCTAGACAATGGAAATATGGAAGGGAAGATCAACCAATCAGTTAAGGAAGAGTGGAATGATCTTATCAACAATGAATATAAATTCTGATTTTTTGTGAATATTATATTTAATTTTATACTATTTTTTATATTCTTAAGTATATTCTTATTTTAAAGGTTGGAGGTGGTTAAAGAACAAAAAAATTATAATCAGTGGAAAATGGGTGGAACCCGATTATGCAGTGTATAGGGTTTAATGACTGGTGGAAGAGGGTTGACAACCAAGTTGCAAAATGGTGATGGTGGTAGAGATAGAGGACCCAGATTTTACCTTCTATGTTCTAGGACTATTAGAAATAGGGATGAGACCTAATATCCCACCACCACTTTTTAGGAACCAATGAAATACAGATGTACTAGCCACATATATTCATATTAATGAAAGAGTTTATACTTTAAAATCCACTCTTACATTATCATCTAAATACTTATTTGTAAGTTCATTAACTGAAGATTCGTGCATCTAATATATGAAAACTTTTGAGGCAACATTATAGGGTGAATAATAATAAAAGTAGGAATTATTGGGTAATAAATCATCCTCTAGAAACCTGGATCTTGAACCCCAATCACTCCCCTTTATTATACTACTTTTTAGATTATTGATATCATTTCCATTATAATAATTTTTCTGTATGAATCAAGCTAATAAGATGATGATGTATAGTGTCTAGGGGCTATACTTCTTCTTAATGTTGATCTGTTGGTCAAAACTACTAAAAAAGATCCCCATACCATTGGATGGACCTTCCATCATCCATGTAGAGGTACCAACCTCCTAATATGATGTTCAGATAATTTCAAGGTGGTATTTGGTAGTGGAAGGTACTGAGACTCATTTAGTGTCTTAGTTTATAGTAGAGGGACAATTAGGAGTGGGTATATCTATTATCCTTAGAGATTAGGATAAAAGCCTCTTCAATATGTCATTAAGAACATATAATAAAACATTATGATGGATCTAAGCTTCTTCTAATGACATTCCCCAAGGGTGTCAAAAATATTGCAGAACTAAAAGAAGAGTTAAGAGAGATCTTATGTTTAAACACCCAAGATAATTAAATTTCTCTATAGAAATTTAGTAACTTCAAGGAAGACTTGGAAGACCATATTTTATGTCATAAATTATTATTTTATGCTTTATCCATAAGATATTTGACTTGGGTTATAAATTTTTATCATTCTATTCATAGTAAACATCCATAAACAAATCATCATGGGTAGAGATCTTTTTATCACATCCTTATTAGATAATTTTCATGTCTTGGATTAGGGCCACTAGTATACATTAACTGCTTTATATAATTTCCAAGATAATTAGTCGAGTATAAAAAAAGAGTTACACCTCAAGAGATGAACTAATCAATCTGGTCAATGAAATGGTAGAATATAAGGAAATCATCTCACTTGTATAATCCAATGAGGCAACTAGAGATGTCAAAATGGTGATGATGGTAATCCCATTGAAGATCCTATTAGAGTATTATCTATGGAGAAAATTAATAATTCTAATAGAGGAGAAAAACATGAACACTTATAACCTCTATCCTTATTAATTTTTGAGTGACACATAGACACATCATTGGGGTTTGTTGTTGTTGGGTCTATGTAGGTGATGGAAGGGAAGGAATATAGCATCATTATAGTGGAATCTCAATCATCTGATATTTTAAAAAAAATGAAGATATGGATATCATGTCCACCTTGAGTGAATCATTTTTGACTTATGTTATAGTATCCAAAGTGGTTTCTATCTCAAAACCCAGGGTCTCTTTTACTTCAATAATCCATGAGATACCTGATGTGGTAGGACATCTAGTAGTTAATCTAAAATGCCCCATGGGATAACTACACCATAATCTGACCAAAATTTAACATTTATTTATTACCCTATGGAAAAATATATTTTACTATATATAAATCCATTACACCATAAATAAAATAGTTGATGATCATGTGTAGGTTGATAATATTTATATGGACTTATAAATAATTGAATAAGTAGATCTCCCTATAGAGATTAGGATAATATCTCTTAAAGAACAATACCAAAGGGCCATGATAATAGGTGAGAAACCACTATTATCTAATGAAGGGATAAACTTAGGAATATGCCTCTACCATAAAAACCATAGGTTGAGAATACAGTGAAGGAACACTATAGGTTGGAAAAAGTATCTTAAAAGGTATTCGGGGATGCTGTTGCTAAATCCAAAAAGATACTTTCATAAGAGGAGGTATACATTGAAAAGATGATAAAAATTATATGGGATATTGATGAATCAAAGTGATAAATAATAAACTATTGAGATTCAATACAACACACATTTTAGTGCATTTTTTTAATAATTATTTTCCCCCACTTTTGGATACTAATTAAGAAGGGACTAAAGACTTGTGGAATATCTTTTACATTTTTTAATTTATTAAAATTCATTATCTCAAAAGAATTTTTAATTTATGGAATTATTATTTCCTGGAAAATATATTCTTGATAATGAATGAAACTCATATGGGGTAACATCATAATAATTCAATCCATACAAACATTATATGGGAATGGTCTTGGAAAACTATGATTTTAATAAAACTTGTGTTAGATGATGAAATTTTTGAATCAATTGATCTTCTTTAAAGAATGTTCTCTTATATGGACATAGTAAAGATGAATATGAATCATATATTTTCCATCAACATAATATGAGATGAACCATTTGAATAAAATACTATAGTTTGGATTACTCTTGAACTTGTACTCTTATGTGAATATAGGAGTTTTGGATACATAACACATTTACCATCACTGTAAGATAAGGATAGATCATTCAGATATAAAGGAGTGAATGAATCTACATAGTTGAAATTTTAAAGGAGGGTTTTGAATGGAATTATCATATCCCAAAAGGGTTCAAGTACCCTAAAATTAAATCTTCATGCATTTTCACAAGTCATCTAAACCAATATAGGCGGGGAATAGATGTGTAATAAACCAACATAAGATATAATAATTTGATACCTGATCTAACGCATCACGAGGCCTAAGGTGAATTCTCAATCACTGCGGGATGGAGATAAAAACCAGTTCATCATTGTAAAAAACCAGTTCAAAATATTTTCCCCTTTGATAGAAATATACAAGTAGTAAAAACTAACCAAGAAATCTATCAAATTGAACCCATACATTGTACTTCTATGAATATAAAATAAGTAGAAAAAATGAATCACTAAGAAAAAATAATAATTAATAATTAATAAACGATTTGAAATTAAAATAAATAAAGAATATATGAGTGAATGATCAACCCCAAAATTAAACACATGACATAAATTAATATAATAATGACTAAAAAGAAGATAAAAGACTTGTTGAATTTTTAGATACAAGAAAACCAAAAAAAATAAAGACACTGAGCAAACATCTTAATGTGACCCGTGGCCATTCACCACATCCAAAACATCCATAAATGGAGTGAGATGACCAAAATCTAATTTAGGATCAAAATTGTCACCTATATAAAGACATTGGAACTACATACACACACACAAGTGTGTATATAAGGTGTGAGGTAAACTGACCTAGTAGGATTCCAACAAATAGTTTATGTAATTCATTATATAAAACGTTTCATAAATTCTAGTTTGAAAATCATTTATAAAATAAGGTTTTCCCAAGTGTAAATCATAAAAGAAATAAATATAGTATATTTATCCTTTTCCAAATCCACAAGCTAAAACCTTTCTTAGAAAAAATGTGCTAACATGATTAAAATCCATATTTTAAATCCCCCATAAATAAGGTAAACGTTTTTTATAAAATCAGGCCTTAAAAATACATCTTTTATATGATATGGATTGTAAAAAATATTAAATTGGAAAACAGATTTGAAATATTTTAAAGGCAGGATTCCAAGTTTATATGATAAAAAATCACTTTTCCTTCCTTTAATACTTTTCCTAGAAATACCATTTAATATCAAGTTGAAATTATAAACTACATAATAAAATAAAGAAGTAATAGAATATAAGAGGAACGGATCGGTGAAATTGAGAATTTTAAAATTAATTAATTATTTTCCTACATAGAACTAGTGCAACAAAAATAATGGTTGAACCCACAAGGAAGGAAAATTTTGTGTGATCCAAGAATTAAATTAATTAAAACTCAGAACAAAAACAAAGAAAACAAGGGAAAATGGAAAATTTTGAATACTTTATGTGTAGGATGTGATGATAGAGTGGAGAATTTATGAACATAGGATAGAAGAGTAAGAAACTAGAAGTAAAAAAAAAACAATATTATCAACTAAAGATAAATGGGTTAGGTGAACATTGAAATCTTTCAATTAAAATGATATTACTTCATTCTTATAAAAATAGATCAATATAGACAATAATATTCTAGAAAAAGGAATAGATCCCTTCCATTAAGGGTTATAGAACACAACTATGTTAGTTTAATATTTTTTTCACAACTTAACTAACCTAAATGGTAGAAAATATGAAGGTGGTTTAACCAAAATAATGATTTCATTTAATTTTGAACCGAAACTATTAGGGAAACAAAAAATTTATTATTATAAGGGTTTTGAAAGAAATATTCCAATATAGCCTAAAAAATCCATTCAAAGATAATTGTTTTTTATAATTAAAGGGTTGAAGAAAATAACTCTTAATAACAATATAAGCGAGAAATAAACCAGTGAGAAAATTAGTGAATAATGAATTAAAATGAGTAATGGAAGAACAATATTATTTCCCAAAAAAAAATTATTTGAGAATAATATTAATAATTATAAAATATTTCGTCAAAAAATTTATTATAAAAATAGAAAAAGGAAATAAATAAAATGGATATAGGAATATTTTCTGTCATGAAACCACTATTTCACAGTTTTGTTTTCAATCTTCATTACAAAACACATGATTCATGTATTTGATTCACAATTTAATAACGATGATCACCGAAATTACTAATATAAACTTTTTAATTCGTCTATATTTCTTTATAAAAGGAATCCTATCTTGGAAGGTCACACTTAGCTCCCCATGACGACTGATTAGTGATGTGAGTATTTTTATGTCATAAAAACCTCAATAAATATTTTCCCTTTTAATGTAGCTTAGTGGTGACCACCGAGTTGTCTCTTGAGGAGGTTGCAAATCGAGTTGTAAAACTGTCACTTTTGTTATTTTTGTAGAAATGAAAATGGGGATTTGATTAACAATATGAAAATAAAATTTGAATTAAATAATAAAGTGAAATAATTTTAAAGGAATGATAAAGTGGGTTTGAAATCTGGATTAAAAATAGCGGTTGCAGACAGGCTTCACCCTCTCGAACACTCCCCTCTTCCTTGTATATAAAAAATATCTTTTAATTTAAATTCTAAAATGTACCCCCAAGGACCCCCAGGTGTACAATCAAATTTGAATAGACATCATATTAATAATTCAATATGATTGTGGTCCTGCCTATAGAAGTGACTCAATTACTTAAATACCTCCAAGTAATTGAACCTAGTTGAATTCTCTATGCTCAATGGCAAGACCTCACCAAATAATTTTAAATAGAGAAATAAATTGTTGTACTTTATAGATGGAACAACGATCAAATTTTTTTTTGAAAATATATTTAGGAAAGAAAGAGACCAGATTAATTAAAAAATATAGGTTCAAGAGAAATTCAAAAAGATATTACACATTAAAATCAAAACTCGGAAGAGAGTGTCCGTCGCGTGTCGCCGTCCGTAGTCACTTGCCGCTTAGCCTTGCATCAATTGAGAAGCCTTCATATTCTCTATTGAATCCTAAAAGTATAGAATCTTCTTAATGTTCTCAATCTTCAACTTCAACTTTTCTCTATTAATCCAACTCCCTTTCTGACAGATGGTGTGGTGATTAATGGAATGTCATTTAGAGGTAGGAGCTCCTCTCCTTTTATAGGCAGATTTCATCTTCCAAACGTTGTCACGTTTTGGACCCATTAATTTGCTGATTAACGCATGGAACCCTGCATAAATGTTGTTAATAAATATTTTCTCCATCCACCCTCCAAATTTCAGATTCATTGGATGCACCTATAATGAGTTATGAATTTTTTATTGTTGATGATGTTTTTAGGATGAAGCTTCCAGGCAGCTTCCTTCAAAATGATATCATTAAATTGACGCCATAATGGATTCAAAACGGTATAAAATTAAATGTGTGAACTATAATTTGAGTCCTAGTCCATATACAAGTAGAATACCATCATTTGGATGTGTTTAGGCCGATTTATGATTCTGCTACAGAGGTGGGATCCACGCAGTCCGCCCGGAAATATTGTCAACTTCATTGATTTTTTGGGCCTCAAGATGCATGAATATGACCCTAGTCCTGAAGACAAAGATGATAGAAATAGAATAATTTTTCAAAAAAAATTTTAATAAAAAAATTTAGAAATATATTTTATGATAAATGACCATAATACCTCTGTGATAAAAATCCATTAAAAATCCAGAATTAGGAAATTTAAGCTTTTCCTCCCAAAACACACTCTAAATCCAAAATTGTTACAAATAAGATCAAATTGGTAAATTGGTGAGGTTTTAATCATTTAAATAGACATTAAAAATAATGTAAATATTATCTCTATCAATTCCCCCACACTTGGCTCTTGGACTCCTAGACAGTTGAGCACAAAATCAAGAAAAATAAAACACATACCAATGGTGTTTACCAATTTTCCACAAAGAATTAAAAAGATATCATCCCTTATTAAAGAAAAATATTTAAAATTATAAATTAAAACCATTCAATCCATTTCCAATTCTTTTGTTTTCTCATGCACACAACACACTTAACTTGCATTTATTTTCTCTCAGCACACAATATAGATTTGCAACAAGGATTTTCTCATCCAAATCATGCAAGAATTACCATAGGATTGAAAAATGTATACATCTTTACCCAATGTGAGACAAGAACATATGATTATCATGAGGACTTTACAAGGCTTTTATATGGTTTGGGGTTGGTAGGATTTAAATGTGAAAAACTATGTGACTGAATAAGGAGGGTTTGACTCTTTTTGAAGCAGAAATGCAAGGTTCTAATTTTCACTCATGTGTGGTCTCCTCCCTATTATCCTATGAAAAATAATCAATTCCGATCATCTCTTTTCCATCAATATTTCAGTAGAAAATATGACATTTTTGTTAAAATATCCAAATAGAGCACAACTTATTTCTATTGCGAGCTCCAGACAGGCACAACTCCATTTCATTTGAGAGCTCCAAAGAGGCACAACTCCATTTAATTTGATAGCTCCAGATAGGAATAGCTCTCAAGAAAATATATTCCAGCATCAAAAATAAGTCTTCAATGTTTGAATTTCCTCCAAAAGAAATACCAAATGAGGTATCACATAACATGTCTTCTTCCCCACCATACTGAAGTTCAACTAGATCATGCATTTATACTTCCAGAGCTGGTTGGAAAGGGAAATTTGGATAGTAATGTGGCTAATCTAATAGGTTATACATGGATAATAAGGTATCAAGAAAGATAAAATGTTCAAGGAAGGACAAAATAAAAAGTATAATCATGAAAAAGGGGGCTCCAATATCCAAACAAATGCATCAATCATTTTAATCACAAGTATCTCAGCCCTCATGTTTTGAGAGAAATAAATCAAGTTCTGGTTTAAACAAACATGAATTGGTTCACTCAAGAAAGAGGTGAATGTGAAGAAGATGTAAAAAAGAGTCTAGATGCATCACATGAATGAGAATTTTAATTACAAAGTCAGTGATATGTGTCATGAGATTTAAAAATCAGTGGTCATTTTACGATTTTTCCAAATTTTTGAACTTGAAACAATGCCATTTTCAGCATTCATTTATGTTCAATTTCAAAGGATTAATTGGTTCAATCCTTTGCATGATTTTCAAAATAAATTCAAGAAATTACAAAAAAAAATTTTAAATAGGAAGAATTTGAAAAGAAAATACATATAATTTGAAAAATAAACACGCAAAAAATGGAAAGAAAATTTGTAAAGAAAAAAATCATTTCAAATGAAAGCTCATAAAAACCTAATCTACCCAGCATTGTGCCTCCCCCACACTCATTCTATTTAATGTTTTCATTGTGAAACAAATTTATTTGAGCATGAAATTTAGGAAATTAAAGACATAACAATAATAAATGAGAAGGAAAGACACAACCTGCCATCAATTGTATTCTTCATCATGAAGTTGAATTTCCTCCCATAGAGGATCTTGAAAATTATCTCTAAAAAGCATAAACCTATGCCCATTGAGAGTGAATAATGTCCCTTTGTTTGGATCTTTAATCTGTACTGCACTAAAAGAAAAAACACGAGTAATGATGAATGGGCCAGACCATTTGGAACGAAATTTACCTGGGAAGAGTTTCAATCCAGCATCAAACAGAAGAACTTTTTCTCCATGATTGAAGTTTTTATTGAGAATCCTCAAATCATGAAAGGCTTTTCTTATCTCTTTGTATAACCTAGAGCTTTTGTATGCATTATTTATGATCTCCTCCAGCTCCTGCAAACAATATTTTCTTTCTTTTCCAGCAGAATATAGGTTCATATTACATGTTTTTACAGCCAAAAAAGATTTTTTTTATAACTCAACTGGTAGATGAAAAGATTTTCCATAGACTAATCTAAATGGTGAAATTCCAATTAGGGTTTTGAAAGCAGTTCTGTGGTCCCAAAGATCATCATCAAGTCTCAAAATCCAATCCTTTCTATTTGGGTTCACTATTTTTTCTAGGATTTGTTTGATCTCCCTATTGGACAACTCAACCATTCCTTTTTTTGAGAATGATAGGGCATAGAGACCTTATGATTAACACCGTATTTCTTCAAAATATATTCCAAATTCCTAATACAAAAGTGGGTACCTTGATTTGCAATTAGAAACTTCGAAAATCCAAACCTTGAAAACAAATTTCCTTTCAAAAATTTGGACACAATCTTTGCATCATCAGTTCAGGTGGGGATAACCTCTACCCACTTGGACACATAAGCAACAACCAAAAATATATATAGATATCCAAAATAATTGGGAAATGGACCCATAAAATCCATTCCCCATACATCAAAAACATCACAAAACAAAAGTGGTTTTTTTGGCATCTCATTCCGCTTGGAAATTTTTCTTTGGAATTGACAATTTTATAGGTTCTGCAGAATTCGAAAGCATCATTAAAAATAGCAGGCCAATAAAATCCATAATGAAGAATTTTTCTTACTTTTCTCTATGGTCCAAATTGTCCTCCACAGTTTAATGTGTGGAAGAAATGAAGGATGGATTGAAATTCAGAGTTCAAAATGCATCTTTGTATCATTTTATCACTACCAATGTGCCATAAATAAGGATCATCCCAAATCTATTTCTTTGAATCACTCACAATTTTATCAATTTTATGTTTGGAAAACCAGTGGTGATGTTCATCATAATCCAAATAGTTCACAAGATTATAAAACCATGGTATTTCACTTTGAGAAGCAAATAAATCCTCATCTGGAAAGGTTTCCTTAATTGGTGGATACATCTGAAGTTTTCTATTCTCAATAGATGGTATCCTACTCAAATGATCGGCAACAAGGTTCTCACATCCTTTCTTATATTTTATTTCAACATCAAACTCCGGTAAAATTAAAATCCATCTTAGAAGTCTTGGTTTTGCATCATGTTTCTTCATCAAGAATCTGATTGTAGAATGATCGGTCAAAACAATCACCTTGGATCCCAACAGATAACTTCTAAATTTGTCTAGATTATAGAAAACAACCAGAATTTCTTTCTCAGTTTTTGTGTAGTTTTATTTGGCTTGATTTAGAGTTCGGGAGGCATATGCAATCACATGATATTTCTTTTCTATCATTTGACTCAATACTACCCCAAGAGAAAATTCAGATTCATGATTTCAAAGGGAATGTCCCATTTAAGAGTTTGAATAATGGGAGGGGTTATTAGACTTGGTTTCAGATCATGAAATTAATTTATTCAATTCTCATCAAAGACAAATGGGACATATTTTTTGGAGTAATCTGGACAATGGAAGTGCAATCGTACTGAAATCTTTAATGAATCTCCTATAAAATCCAGCATTCCCAAGGAAGTATCTCACATCTCTCATAGTTTTTGGGTATGGTAATGAAGAAATGACCTCAACTTTGGATTGATCAACTTGAATTCCATTATGGGACACAACTTGTCCAAGAACAATCCCTTTATCAACCATAAATTGACATTTTTCATAATTTAGAATAAGGTTCTTTTCAATGCATGTTTCAACGACATGTGCCATGCTTTTCAAACAACTTTCAAAAGATGATCCATACACAATGAAATCATCCATAAAAACTTCCTTGAATGTTTCCAATAATTTAGAGAATATTTTTATCATAAACCTTTGAAAAGTTCCCATGGCATTATATAAACCTAAGGGCATCCTTTTGTATGAAAAAGTTCGAAAGGGGCATGTGAAAGTTGTTCTCTCTTGATCCTCTGGTAAAATGTGAATTTGAAAATATCCAGAGAATCTATCAAGAAAACAATAGTGGGTTTTCTCAGCTAGTCGTTCAAGGACTTGATCAAGGAATGGTAATGGGAAGTGGTCTTTCCTTGTAACCAAATTGAGTTTCCTATAATCAATGCACATTCTCAATTTATTTGGAAGCATTATGGGGACAAGATCACCAAATTCATTACTAGATATTATAAATCCACATTTTTAGGAACAACATGGACTGGACTTACCCATTGACTATCAGATATGGGAAAAATAACTCCCACTACATGCAGGGTGGTTACTTATTTCTTCACAACCTCCAGAAGTGTTGGGTTCAATCTTCTTTGAAATTGTCTTAATAGTCTAGCATTCTCCTCCAGTAAATTTTTGTGCATGAAATCTAAGAGACTAATTCCTGTTAGATTAAATAGACTCCATCATATAGCTTCCTTGTGGGACTTGTGAACTTCCAACAATTGGTTTTCCTAGACTTCTAAAAAATCTTTTGAGATTATTACATGGAATTGTTCATTATGACCTAATAAGGTATACTTGATATTATCTGGAAGGGGTTTCAATTCTACCTCAAGTGGGTTGGTTTCATTGATAACAGGTAACTGTTCAGTAGTTAGATTGTTTAGTTAAGATCCATGTTCATCATGGTGATCTCTTTCCATGATCTTAAAACTTTTTTCATGTGAAAAATTGGATACCTCTCCTGGGATACCACTAACAGGTTCAATGGTTTCTAGAAATTAATCTTCATCAATGGTCAGATATTCAGTCTCAACCTTCCAAGACTCTTCACAATCTCCAATTTCATCCTCATTTTTATCTAATTCAGTATCATACAAATTTCCATCTTTTTCCACATCAGTTGGTATTTAATCACAGAAAAAATCAGGTAACATGCTAGAGGAAAACCAATCAATCATGGTTTCATGGGGGGTCGAATGATCCTCTACTAGGTGTTTCATAAAATGAAAAATTTTTAAATGAACAACATCTCCTAAAAATTCCAATGAAAGTGTTCCCTTGTGAACATTGATGATCACTTTCACCATTTTTAGAAATGGTCTCGCCAGGATGAGGGGAGCATGTGTGCTGAACCGACCATCTTCCATATCCAAAACTTAGAAGTCAATAGGAAAAATCGTGTCTCTCACTTGAACGAGAACATCCTCTATATCTCTATCAGGTTTGGTGGTACTTCAGTTGGCAAGTTGAATGATAATTCCAGAGGGTTTCAAGTCTCCAACCTGAAGAGATCAGTAGACATAATGTGGCATGACATTGATGGAGGCCCCTAGATCAAGCATCACATCTTTGAATTCACATTTCCCAATGGTACAGGGAATGGTAAATGTCCTAGTGTCTTTACACTTGATAAAAAGGGAATGTTGAATCATGGATGAAACATTCATTCCTAAGTTTACATTTTCACCTCCTTTGAACTTCCTCTTGTTGGTACACATGTCTTTCAGAAACTTATCATACCTTGGAATTTGTTTCACAGTGTCGAGAAAAGGAATATTGACTTGGAATTTCTTGAATTTTTCCAAAACCTCATTATTTAATTATTTTTCAGCACTTGACATTGGCAGTGGTTCACACAATAAATAGGGTAGTGGAGGTTTGAATGTTTCTGGGGTATTCTGAGTATGTTTTGGAAAAAAATAAGGACCAGACATCCTCTTCCAATCATTCTCTGTTCATTCAAACAAGATTTTATCCTTTGAATTTGTGGTTCTATCAATTTTAGATTCATCAACATTTTCATCAAGGGTAGTATTTTTATCAAAAATGTTGGTAGTAGGATTGATGTTCTTGATTTGAGGGTTGTTCAATTTTGTGCTACTCTTAAGTTCAATTGAACTCACATTTTCCTTCCCATTATTCCTCATATTTACTTGTGGTTGTGAGGGTAAACCACCACTCATTTGATTTGTTGTGAAATTAATACTAGAGGAAAGTTGACCCACTTGAGTTATCAAGGTAATAATTTTGTTATATTGTTGTTTTGAGAATTATTTTAGTTCCCTTATTTACTCTTGTTGTTTCCTTATTGGTTCTTCAAGGTTCATATCAGAGTTTTGAGTAGGAGGGGTAGGCTGAAATTTGCTTCCAGAATGATCATTGGCTTTCTCATTGAAATATGTTGGTTGATAATTACTTTATTGTCCTTGTAAGAGTCCTCTTGGTTGTTCAGGCTAACAAAATCTTTCATTTGAGTTATTATTCTATCCCAGATTGAAATTTTGGTTGTCTTGAAAGGGTATTTGTTTGTTTGATTGAACTGTTCTTCCAGGAAAAACTGCATTGCATTTCTCAGGAGGTTCTTACATTTCTGGGCATTGGTCACTAAAGTGTTCATTAGAAGAAAAAAATCCCATAGTGGACATGTAGTTGGAAAGCTGATTCAGGTTTGGATTGGGTTGGTGGGGTGTTAGACAACATCATTGACCTTACCATGGTGGTAAGATCAGATATATGACTTGCAATTGTGTTGTTTTTGGTACTGCTAGTAGGGAATTATTGTGCATCTTTGACAGGAAGAAGGCCTCTTTTTCCAAATGGTTGGGCATTCTGGGCCTTGTTTACAATTACAATCCTAGCAGCAGTTGGTGTCTTATCAACTAAAGCTCCTCCTGCAGCTGCATCAATCATACTTCTATCAGTTAGACACAATCCTTCATAAAAGTATTGAATGAGAAGCTGGTCACTGATTTGATGATGGGGGAAATTAAAACAAATAAATTTTAACCTTTCCCAGTATTCGTGAAGTGTTTCTCCTTGTGTCTGCCTAATTCCAAAAATCTTCTTTTGAATTGAGGATGTTCTAGACGCAGGGAAATTTTTTTCAAGTAAAATCTTTTTTTAATTCATTCCAATTTCTAGTCAAGGTTGAGTGAGAATAGAAAAACCATTCCTTAGAAACTACATTTAGAGAAAAAGGAAATTAACTCAGCTTCATTTGATCGGCATCGACTCCATGAAATTTCATGTTGACACACAAGTAGCAGAATTCTTGGAGGTGTTTGTGTGGGTCTTCACCAGGCAACCCATTGAATTTGGGAAGCTGGTGGATGAAACCGGACTTGATTTCAAATCCAGTAGGGGCATTAGGGTACTCTATAGGATTCTCTTGATTTTCGTCATAGGATGAAGCCAGTTCTTCAAAAGTTCTATTTTCATCCATTTGGATTTCAGTTTCAACTAAGTCCCTCCTAGGTGTGTTAGTGGATGATTCAAAAATTTCAACTTGGGGATTAGTATCTCTAACCATAGTGTGAAAAGTCTTATCGATTTCGAGATCCAAAGGTAACAAGTTCGGGTCAGAAGTTCGGGTCATGCAAGAAAAAAATAAAATAAATTCAACTCTAGAAACCTCCCCAGCAATGATGCCAATTGATGTGAGAATTTTTGTGTCATAGAAACCTCAATCAATATTTTCCCTTTTAATGTAGCATAGTGGTGACCACCGGGTTGTCTCTCGAGGAGGTTGCAGATCGAGTTTCAAAACTGTCACTTTTGTTATTTTTGATGAAATGAAAATGGGGATTTGATTAACAATATGAAAATAAAATTTGAATTAAATAATAAAGTGAAATAATTTTAAAGGAAAGATAAAGTGGGTTTGAAATCATGATTAAAAATAGTGGTCGCAGACAAGCTTCACCCTCTCAGACACTCCCCTCTTTCTTGTATATAAACAATATCTCTTAATTTAAATTCCTAAATGTACCTCCAAGGACCCCCAGGTGTACACTAAAATTTGAATAGAAATCATATTAATACTTAAATATGATTGTGGTCCCGCCTATAGAAGTGACTCAATTACTTAAAGGCCTCCAAGTAATTGAACCTAATTGAATTCGCTATGCTGAATGGAAAGACCTCACCAAAGAATTTTAAATAGAGAAATATATTGTTCTACTTTATAGACAGGACAATGATCAAAAAAAATTGTTGAAAATATATTTAAGAAATAAATCAACCAGATTAATTTAAAAATATAGGTTCAAGAGAAATTTAAAAAGAGATTACACATTAAAATCAAAACTCGGAAGAGAGTGTCCGTCGGGTGTCACCATCCGCAGCCACCTGGCCCTTAGCCTTGCATCACTTGAGAAGCATTCATCGATTCTATTTAATCCTAAAAGGATGTAATATTCTTAAGGTTATAAATCTCCACATTCCCCTTTTCTCTCTCAAGACAAATCCCTTTTTGACGGATGGTGTGGTGATGAATGGAATTTCATTTAGAGGTAGGAGCTCCTCTCCTTTTATAGGCATATTTCATCTTCCAAAGTTTGTCGCGTGTTTGACCCATTAATTGACCGATTCACGCATGGACCCCTTCATAAATGTTGTTCATAAACCTTTTTTCCATCCACCCTCCAAATTTTAGATTCATTGGACGCACCTATAATGAGTTATTATTTTTTATTGTTGATGATCATTTCTAGATGAAGCTTTTAGGCAGCTTCTTTTAAAATGATGGCATTCAATGGAAACCATAATGGATTCCAAATAGTATGAAATTAAATGTGTGAATGAGAATTGGAGTCATAGTCCATATACATGTGTAATCCTATCATTTTTATGTGTTTAGGCCGATTTAGGTTTCCGCTACTGAGGCGGGGTCCACAGAGTCTGCCCGGAAAAATTGTCAACTTTATTGATTTTTGGGCCTCAAGATGCATAAATATGACCCTGGTTTTGAAGACAAAGATGATAGAAATAAAATAATGGTTCAAAAAAATTCAAATCACAAAATTTTGAAATATATTTTATGCGTAATGACTAAAATACCCCTGTGATAAAAATATGTTAAAATCCACAATCATGAAATTTAAACTTTTTATCCAAAAACACACTCTAAATCCAAAATTGTTACAAATAAGATCAAATTGGTAAATTTTTGAGGTTTAAATAATTTAAATATACGTTAAAAAAGTGTAAATATTAGATCTATCAAATTTTCTTCACATGGCGATGGTTACTATTGATCATCTTACTTAAGTAATTTGAGCTTCTCTAAGCCCAAAAATGTTACAAGCCCACATGATCCTATTTATTCTGTTGTTTTTATTTATAATATTAAATAGTTATTAAAAGGTTTATTTGAACTTAGATTTGATTCATTTTTATTTTGAATTGATTTGGGAATTTGAGATTTTAAGCGCATTAATTCTTCACAGCACCCTTACATGGTATGACCCATTCACTAGGTTGAAGAGTTTCATCAGGAACCTTATATAGCTTCTATGATGTGTTGTGGAACTTTATATATACCAAGTTCTATTTGACATTCATTCTATATAGTTCTGATGATGTTTTATATTACCCTAACACAACACAAATAAACGACTGAGGAGGCATATTTTTCATGTCTTTTACCACATTATTTTCATTGTATTTCCTCTATTTTATATGCATAAATTAGTATTTCAGTAGTTAATTATTGATTTTGGATAATTTATATATTTTCTTAAATTTAAAGTAAATTATAATATTTATGCATTTTTTCTATAGATAATATGAATTTTTATTTGATTATCTATGATTTATTTCATTTAAATATTTAATTCATTTCTTTTTATTTTTGACTAACTTATTCAATTTTCTTTTAAAAGATAGTATATATAATCTATGATTTTTTCTAGGTTCATTTGATCTATGTGTCATATTTCTAACAAATGAATGTGTAGTTGTTTTATTGAATGATATTTGACAAAGGGGATAGGAGAACATGTAGAATGGGAATATTTTATTATTCCTGAACCCTGGGTTGGTATATCCCAAGTTTGGTTTGACAAGATAATGTTTATAGATGAAACCCATAATGATACCCCAAAGTTAAGTTCATAAAACAAACATTTTATGATGAACCCTTGTTGATACCCCCCTTGTTAGGATCGACAACATAATGTTTGGTAGATAAACCCCACATTTGTGAAGTTTATCCCCACATTAGGATGATTAACCCCACACTATTTAATGCTTCATGTTGCAGCTTCCATGTACCCAACCGCACATGATTGGTGAATAGGGGATCAAGAATGAGATCTTTCCACATTAATTTTCCCTTTATCTTGATGTGATAACTTTACAAGATCTCAATGATAATGTAATGTTGGGGTTAGAAACCAATGAACTTGGAAGTTGATGAAGCAATGAGATTTGGTTCATATCTATGAACCAAAATTCATATATTTGAGAATGAAAGGTTTCATGGAAAATATTATAGAAATCAATTATGTTTATAATGAATATCAAAATAAGAGTATATTGTTACTAGATTTATTTAATGATACAAAAAAATAAGCTGTACATGCATCTACTACATCAATTGAAGTAGAAAAGTTTATTCATCTGACCATAAAAGAAACACATGTAAAGGACTAACTATAGAATGCCACCTGAGTTATTGAGTTATGAGAAGATGATTGCTATAGATTTTGAATTTTGAATTTTATTTTATGATAAAATGGGGATATTTTGGGATCAAATAAAAGGATTAAACACCTTATTTTAGATTAAGGGAGTTGACAAAACAACCACTATAGTACAGGTAGTGGAAATAGAGCACATAGATCAATTCCATAAGATCTTATAGTGGCATTGAAGAGGATATATTCATGATAATTATTATGAATACAGATATTGGATTTCCCTCCCATAATTCGATCATGTTAATATATATTTCTAGTGTCTATAACTTGTAGATTTGAATGGTGACATCTTTAAGAGCCTCTTTTATTTAACAATTGTAATTCTCTCCAGATTAATGAATATTGAAATTGGATCATTTATTATTGTTTTTTATTTTATTACTTCTTTAATATTTTATTCCATTATATGAAGGTAACATTTAACAAATAGAGTTCATCGATCTATTAATGTGGGTTGTAAGTTCAAGTCAAGTAGGATTTTTAATTTGATCTAATTTGTTTAAATTTCTCAGTCTTAGATTAAGGATTCTGAGTACAATGGTAGTTGGATGTGTCATTGTAAAGGATGATCATTGTGTTCATTGATTGGATATTACTAAAGATAAATTGGCATCAAAGATCTTGGATGTCAACCTCAATTTTGTAAAATTAACAAAACACATGATTATAGATTTAAATCTAGGCATTGAGAGAGTTATAATTGTGAAATTATTTTCAAATGGTAAAGATATACCAACCTATAAGGATTTCTAGTTCTAGCCACCACTTCCACTATTTTATTAAATTCACTAATACTTTTCTTCTAAAATTTTTATTTTCGTTAGTTATGTTTAATCTTAGTAACAAAATTCTCCATAGAAATACATAAGTAAATATATCATAGAATTCATGATTAAGAAATTTCTATAAGAAATCCTCATTTAATACAACCATGTGTCATACTATATTATAGTATTTTAAGAGATTAAAATTTGAACGTGGCTTAAAATCACTAAAATTCTCATCTTAAATTAGATTCATTACCAAATAGGCTACCAAGGAGTTTAAAAAAAGAAAAAAAATTAAAATTCAAAACAAAATCATCTTCCCTGAAAAAATCAAAGAATCAAAATTGTGATTTTATGTTAGATAAAAACCTTGAAAATATAAAAGTTTAAAATTATTAAAATTTGAGATCAAGGATAATCAAAAAATTGAAAATGAAATAAGTTATTGAATTTGAAAATCTAGATAAATATGAAACATCATAAAAAGAATCACCAAAAGGAAATTTCATAAGAACATAATAGAATCCCAATTAAATAAAGGATGAACAAAGATCATTAAAGGAGATCAATTCTCTTGATTAATAGAACCAGATTTTTTTTGGGCTACCCTGAGATAGCCCTAGGTTTTGAACTAAGATCAAGAATTTTTGACCACTTACCAAAAATTCATGGTTCACCTTGTAAGGATCCACAAAAGAACTTGCAAGAGATTCACATGGTGTACATCACCATAAAACCACAAGGAGTTAGTGAGGAATAAATAAAGATTATGTTCTTCCCATTTTCTATTTATGGTGTGGTTAAGGTGTAGTTATTTTACACCCAATACACTTATATAAAGAATTTTCACTATCTTAATAAAATAATCATTGAAATTGTTTTCCTAGACTCTGGAAATTCATCATATAGAAAATATATATATGGTATTTGGGAGATGAAATGGGATAATCTACATGAATATTGGGAGTGGTTTAAGAAACTTTTTTCTAGATACCCCCTAGATTTCAAATCAAATTATAATCTAATATTATTATTAGGTATTAGTATTAATGGATAGAAGCATGATATATATTTAAGTTAGAATAATGTTAGTGGATAAGGATCCCATTTATGATAAGAATATAATTTATAATATGAACCATAATTAAAAATTATTTTGTACTAGGGGTTTAATTTATGTAAAACTATCCATTGAAGTATCTACTCATAATTATTAAAATGGATGAATTGTGTGTTAGTTGAGTGATCTCCCCGAGATGATGAGGCATATGTTTTTATCTTAGTCCCTATACAAACTCATCCTAAATCATAATTTACCATTTAAATGACTAGTGTAATTTTCTCAGATTATAATCAACTCAATGATCAATTTCCTCAACTAAAAGAGGACCATGAATACTTTAGTTGGATCTTCTATGGGAAGCCTTTCTAGAATATCCCAAACAGTTAATTTCCTAACTAGAATATTCAATTTATGTAGTTTCAATAAAACTAGAATTTCAATATGGAAAGGAATTAAAAAAAATTAAAAATAGATATAGGAAACTTGAATAACCAAAAAGTTATTTCCAAACAAAAAATTTCAATCAAGAACCTATATATAATCAAGAAAATTTGATAACCAAGATAGTGGGCATTTCATATCATTTCAGAATCAAGATAACAAAGGAATAAGAACAATTAGAGAATTGATTAACTTATTGAGAATATGGTTAAGAAAAATGATACACGTATCAATAAAATATTTCTATTTTAAAATATAGTAACACATATGAGTCAAATGAAAACCAAAATTAGTGGTCTGAAAGATAATAGAAGTGGCATTTTTCCATCATTAGTTGATGTAAACCCTGTAGGAGGAGAGAAAGTTAGTTCTAGAATTATAATAATTTTTACTAAAATTTAAAACCCACAAGATAAACACAATGAATTATAACCTAATAAGGATAGTCCCAATTTTGAAAAAATGAAAATCTACATGAGGAAGGCACAAACTTCATATTGTTCTGATTTTTTAACCCAATGAATATGTTATTGAACCGACTGTCAAAAAACTAGTATAAAAAAAAGGAAGAAATAAAAATTTAATAAAATTATAGGTATTTAATAAATTTAATGATATCTTATAAAGGTAATTATAAATTTGAATATTTATTAATAATTTTCAAAGACCCATTACCTTAATCTATGGGAAACCCGCTGTTAGGAATAATGTTGAACCTGAAATAGAAAACGATACGGGTAAAACATTTGATAAATTCAATGTTAAAATTCCCTTATATATTTTTATGAAAAAGATCCCAAGAAATTATAAATTTTTTAATGAAATGTGCACCCAAAAATGGAATCTCATAATAAGTGAGAAATTAAAGTCTGTAAGGAATGTTTCCTCTATGATTCAAATCAACACCCTATTAAATAATTGTATCCATGTACATTTTCTATTCATTGTGTTATTGGAAATAATCATTTTGAAGATGAAATATTAGATTTAATCGCCTCCATAAATGGTATTCCTTATTATGTTTTTTCAAAAGTGTAGGTTGGAGAGATCAAGAAGTCTGAAATTGAATTCCAGTTTGATAATAAAAGTTTAGCTAATCCATCCATGTTATTGAAGATGTTTTGTTAAGGGTAAAAGATTTAGTTTCTCTTTATGAATTTTATGTTTTAGATATTAAGTATGGAAGAGTTTTTACACATGCACCCTTGATATTATGGAGACCATTTTTGAAAACTTATAAGACTACAATAAATTTTTATAAAGGAACATTTTTGTTAGAGTTTTGAGGTAATATGGTTAATTTTCATATCATTGAATCCATGAAACACCCTATGGATTTTAATTATACAAAACAAGTTAACATGATATTATTTTTTCCCTTAAAGTTGTTTATTAATTTTATTCAAAATAACCTACCTCAAAATTCATTAATAAAAGATATTTTTTGGATAATTAAGATATTGGAACAAAATATTTTGAAAAATTATTTGATGAATCTAAAATAGAATATATCTATAGAAAAAATGCATACTATTTTTAAATTTTTGAATATAATAACAATGATATTTTTCATAAAATTACATTGAAATAAATGTAGAATTTTAAAATTCTTTGAAACATATTTTATTAATTAATAATCTAAAATTTTGTGTGAAAATGAGCCTATAATTTTGAAACTAAATGAAAATATACTGAACATGGAAATTATTTGGATAATATTTATTTAGATGATCAAAAATCAAGTAATGACATTGTTCTGAACATGAAAAATGTTAATAATATTTTTTTAGAATCACTTCATGTTTTTGAACTTGAATCTAAAATATATTTTGAGGTTAACTAATATTCACTAATTGAGAAGAATTTCTCTACATCTCTAGAGTTTCATGAAATTTATTTGATGTTAAATTATTTTAAATATTAAATAGAATTCAAGGAATGTAAAACACCTATTTTTTCTAAAGGGAATTTCCCACCCACACATGAACATATGGGATTTCCTAGAAAATTGAAATATGCCTACTTTGGAGATTATTTTTTTATTATCATAGTTTCTAGTGGCTTGTTTAGTGAAAAATAGCACCAATTATTAATTTTCCTTTGGGATAATAGTAAGTCTATAGTCTAGTCATTAGTCGAAAAACCCAGAATTAGTTCTTCAGAGTGTATGCGAAAGATAATTTTATAGGATAATTACAAACTTGTTATAAAATTACAAGGGAGGTTTATTACTACCCTTATTAATGTGATTGATATATGGGTGATTACATTGTTTGATGTAGGTATAATTTACCCCATTTTTGATAGTAAATTGTTAATTTTAGTCTTGATTGCTCTTAGAAGGTAGGGTTCGTAGTTAAGAGTAAATTTATAGAATTAGTTACTTATAGGTTTCCCAATAATTAGAGTGTATGCATGGATTATAGAAGTCTAAACTTTGAGACTATAAAGGAAAAATTTCACTTGAATTTTCATGATAAAATCCTTGAATGGTTAGTTGGTCAATCCCATCATTTCTCTATGGAAGGTTTTTCAAGATACTTTCAAAGCCACTTTTTGCTAGTGGACTTGGATAAAAAACATTAACATGTCCCTTTGGTACCATTTCATATAGGATAATTATATTTGGACTATATAGTACCCCTCAAACCTTCCATTGGTTCATTCTTAGTATTTTTTATGATTTTTTAGGAATGAATGAAGGTGTTTATGGATTATTTTACATCATATTTTCCATCTTTTTAAAGCTATATGAGAAGTTGGGGGGAAATAATTAAAGTGAATATTGAGAAATTCATTGTTTTGAACAATGAGGAATTCCATTTTATGATTGAGTGTCCAATTTTTATTGTTAAGTAAGTGTCTAGAAATTTAATTTGATTTGTCAATTCGAAGGTTGTAATTATATCTTTACTACATTTTCCAAAGACTGTTAATGATATTAGAACTTTTCATGACCATGCAAGATTCTATAGGAGGTTCATAAAAGAATTTAACTGATTTTTTTGACTTTTACAAAACTTTTATAGAAATATATTCATATTATATTTGATGGAAAGTGTGATGAAGATATTAATGAACTTAAATAGAATCTAGTGTCCCCAAAAATTGTTTAACCAAATAATTTGGACATTCATTTGGAAATTATGAATTATGATTTAGAAATATCCTCAGGGGATATTCTTGGGGAGAGAGTATGTTAGTCCCAAGTTTTGTTTTGGTTGTATTTATTGTGAATTGATCAATCTGTTGAATATATAAAGGAAATTGAGAGATATGATGAATGGAAATTCATATTGAATGGGATGGAATAATGTTTATAATCATATTCAGCGTATATCATATTGGTATATTGATAAAAAGGTAGAAACCATTGTAAATTAAATTCCCGATTGTGATCCGAAAGAATTTTTTTGGGTGATCAGTTTTACTAGGAAAGAAGAATTTTTTTTTGAATCATTATGTTTCCAGTAAAAATAATATTGGTTTCCAAATGATTGGACCCTTTGTTTTATAATAATCGGACTCACTATGAAAGTCCATCATTATGAGGAGAAGTTGTTTAGAAGAGGTGTTTGTTTTGTATGAGAATCAGAGCCTTTGTGAAAATGATGTTTTAATTATAAATATGATTTGATGATTCATATTTCATAAAAATCATAAGTTGAATTTAGAACTTGTGATACATGATTTATGGAAGAAAGGAGGAGTAAAAGAATTAGTGATGTTATTTTAAAAGGTGGTGCTGTTTTAAAAAGTGGTTCCGATTAAAAAGGTGGTTCCGATTAAAAAGGCAGTTCCCATTGAAGAGAAAATTCCAATTGAAAAGGTGGTTCTGAGTGAATGATATGCTTCCATTAGTAAAGAGATTGTACTCAGATTCAATTTTATCTGGGTGGGAGAGAGAAAGAATTCATACTGATTTTTTTCAAAACAATTGTATCCAGGTGAAAAAAGTTTTATCAATTTACTATAGTATCTAACTAATCCATTAGATAGAATATAGACTTTTTTTGTACCTATAATGATCATACTCAGGATCAAGAAAGAAAATGAACATATCTAGAAATGATCATACACAGGACAACCATACTTAGAAAGATAGTACTCAGCATTTCAATCATATTCAGGCTGGAAGAGAAGAAAGTGTTGGTACCGATCAGAAAGGAATTGTATCCAACCTTATCATACTCAGGTGAAAAGGAAAGAAATAAGATGTAATTAATTGAAAGTTACAATACTTTCAAATCTATGTAAAATGATGGTAAATTTGATAATAAATGAATTCAATGTCCCCAAGGAAGTCATTATTCAAGAACAGGTTTATGAATGAAGTGATGTTTTCAATTGGGTCAAGAGAAGAAGTGAATAAGATGATCAACAATGTAGTAAACCATTTCAAAATAGTTGAATTAAATTTTTTGTATGAGTTGTTTGAAGAAAATATATTTATGAATGGTTTTTTGAGGGGGGGATTAACATTAAAATATCTAATTTTTATTCAAACTATTTATATGAATCATATTTAGAAATTGGATTGAGACAATAGGGCTTTGATGATCAGAACCATGTATTACTCATCAATTATAATCATACTGATGATTGAAGTGAGATTTTGGAGAAGAATATGTGATGATTGTATATATTTCAAGAATAATCAATAAGCATTAATGACGTCACATTTGCACCGAAATTTTAAGGGAAATTCAGATTTGGTTAAATTTAGTTGAGCGGGAATGATTTTGGGATTCCCTCTTAAACATGTTTTGGGTCACCTGTAAATGGCGAGAAGTACATTGTATTTGAATGATGATGGTTTAATGTTCACTATAGTAGAGAGAGGATCTCTAAGTTTTCAGTGAGAGAAAGTGATATTATATTTGTTATTGTTGAGGATAATTTGATGGAAAGAAGACATAAGAGAACATACAATATTTCAATGTTGTATTTGGATGATCATTGTATTTAGGATTTATTGTATTCAATGGGTCATCGTATTCGGCTTGTCAATTATATTCGGATATTCCTCATATCAAGATAGATTAATCGGCTTTGGGATTTATGTAATGGTTATTTATGTATTGGGTTTCTCAGACCAAGGAAGAATCATATTGTTTTTTATTATACTTAGTAATTTATGTGGTTTCAATTCATTTCTATTTTATTCTATCAAAAAATCAAACTTCAAGAATTGTTTTGGAAGAATTGTACTCGGAGGAATCAGACTTGGAGAATCAGACCCCGAAAAATCAGAATGAGTTGTCTACAATAATGTCTAGAAGGTTCTTACCTTTCTTATAGGTATGTAATGGAATAATTATATTTCAATTGGATACAGTTGTTGAATTTAAAATAAGTTATTGTAACATGAGTTGTTTCAAAAGCATTGTATTACCCTATTTGTGCTAAGAGGGTGAACATGAACTAGTGGGATTTTTTATAGTGCTACACAAGTTAAATGATACATCATACTCATTGTAATCCATTTATTTATTTCTAGTGTATTTTATAGTATTGGATCATTTCCAAACTATACCAAAGACGTAGTTATTCTTATTGAATAGTGAAGCATGTAAATCTGTGTGTTCTTATGGATGTTTTGTTTATTTGTTTTTGAGTAAGGAATTGAATCTTTAATAGGAGGAGAATATTGTTTCAATTGAAAGGAAACATAAAAGAAAAAGAGTACAACTGATTCACTTCTCCCATTATTAGTGATACAAATACACTGACTGGGAAATTACAACCGGTATCAATAACGAAGTCTCTCTTCTCTCATTATTTGCTGAAGAATTTGAAGAAGAAGCTGTGATGGAGAATTTGAGCTACGAGAACATTAAGGGGATTTCAATCTTAAATGTTATGAATTATCATATCTAGAAATAAAAAATGCTTCCATATCTTATGTCTCTTGGGTATGTTGTTTCAAGAGACGTTATAGATGGTTTCCCTCCTTGTATTGAGAATGATCATCTCACAAAGGATGATATGGAAAATCATGATAATGATGGAAGGGCTAATAATTATTTACTCTCATCACATTATGAAAGTGAGTTTCTAAGATTCAAAGGAGTTTCCACTGCTAGAAGAATCCGGGAGAAGCTAAAAAAAGTTTATGAAGGAAATAAAAAAGTAATGAAGGAAAAGTTGGAAATATGCTAATTGAAGTATAATGATCTAAATTTGGGTGAGCATGAATATTTTGATGAATTCTTTACCAGGGTAAATGACATTGTGATCTCTATTAGACGTCTTCGTAAAAATTTTGAAGACTATGCTATTGTTGTATAGATCGTTAGAATTCATCATAAAATGTTTGATGCTACGGTTTCATCATTGGAGGATAGAGAAAAAACATTCTTTTTGGATGATTTTTATAATAATATCATTACTTATGAAATTATAATGGGGAATTCTATAAAAGGGAAAAAAATTTATAGAGAGATCTCTTTTAAGGCTATCAAGAAAGAAAAGTCAAAGAAGATTCTTGAAGAAGAAAAAGTAGAATATTGTGATTCTAAAAATGAGGTATGTAAAAATTTCAATCAAATTTTATCCTTGTTTAAAAAAAATGTGAAAAGTGGTATAGGGAAATAAAAAGGGAAACTTCCCTTAAAATTTTTCATATGTGGAGTCGTGGGGAATTTTTTGCCAATTATCCTCAAAGAGGTAATGAAGATGAAAGTGATGAATAAGAAAGTGAAGAAGAAGAAAGAATACCTAGATGATCTTGGAAGAAAAGGGCTGATAAAGAAAAATTCTATTCCAAGTGGGAAGATAATAAGTTCTCCAAATCCAAAAAGATAATGTTTTTTTAAGAAGATAGTAATGAAGATATTACAGATTATACTAAATAGAACACGTTTATTACAATTATTAATGAGGAAATATATTTTAGTAGTGAAATTATTTTTTCTAAATAAAAATAAAAAATTGAGGTTGAATCCAAAAAATCTATTGATCATACAGGGGAAAATATATTAATTGTAACAATGAATGATGATGAATTCAGAAGTAGAAATTCTGATGAAGAAGAAACTCAATGTGAACATCATTTGAATGAAAATTTGAAAGAATGTATGAGAAACATTAGATGACTTGAAAAGAAAAAAAACATGGAAGATGACTTCTAAAGAAATCAATATGGTTTTTATGATGATAAGGTGAATCCAAATAAATAAATTGATGATTTGATGAAATATATTGAAGAATGAATGATTTTTAATGAGCATCTAGAGATGAAGATGAAAGAAAATGAAAAAGAGTTTAAGCTTTTCCAACAAAAGTGATCTTAATATGAATTCAAGAATACAAGATTCAAAAAATCTATCACTGAAGGTGGTGAAAGGTCTCATAATGAGAAACCTGATAAGGTTCAAAAAAATTTACCTTTAAAGGGTGAGAAGAAATATGTATTTGGATCTGAAAAGTAGAAATCTGGGAATGTTATGTACGTGTCCAAGACTAAAAAGGATAGGAATTTAGAAGTCCCAAATAACCTTGAGTCCCAAAATGTTTTGAAACATTCATAATCTGGAATGGTTTCTAATACTTATGGTTCCAATAATGTATAAAAGAAATGGAAGAATATGATTCATAATAGAAAGGTTGGTGGCTCAGAAAATAAATATAAGAATGTTTCTGAGAAACATATTGACTATTCTATTTAATGTAGATGTTTTAGAGGAAAATATTCCTTCTATGGTTATTTCTATTATTTTGGGAAGATTGAGATACACTGAAAACATGTGTTTGTTCAACCAACAAAATTTCTATTACTACGTAAGTTATGGAAATAAAAAATTATGGGGATTCAATATCTTTGAAGAATGAAGTCTGAAAGGTTGTTTTGAAGAGACATGAGAAGATTGGAGTAAAGGTTGTGAATAAGTTCCAACCATTGGAAAATATTTTTGAAATATGCGACCAACTAGGACACCTTGAAAAAATATTTCTTGTTTTTTTGTTGACAAAAAAATAGGTTTTAAAAATATCTTAGAATCCAGATGTTTTGGAAGTTAATAAATAAATATTTGCTAAGTCCAAAAAGAAAGAGTGCATAATTGTTTAGATAAAACATATTAACATGGATACTAAATTTGTGGAAGCATAGAAGAAATTAAAATAAGAAAGGAAGAAACATTTTTTTGAAGAAATAAAAAATGTTTACGAAAATGTATCAACAGATTGTGGATATGAGAATGTGAGGCATGACATCAAAAGGTATTCACCTATGTTTCCAGAAGAAAAGACATGAATGGAAAAAATGATACAAAATGATTATAAAAAGATAAATATGAAGATGAAGTAAAGTTGAAATCCTCATCAGAAGATTCTAAAGGTAAGAAATAAGTTGTTACAAAATCATATAAGGATTAAGAGAAGGAATAAAGCATGGCCAATGAAAAATCCAATAAAAATAAGAAAAGGGAAAGACAGAGAGAGGAATCTCAGTCTGACTGTTGTTTCTAAGAAACAATAGAGGTTCCTCCTTATCCCCTAAAAACTTTGTATACATGCTCTAAATTTAATGGAATTAAAGGAGTGTAAATAAGGAAGCTATAATTGATGATACTCTTACTATTATTGTAAAATAAAGTAAAGAGGTTATATGGAATATGATTTTTTTTGAAAGGTTGTGTTTTTATACACCAGAACTTTATGATGTGTTTATTGAGATGGGTGGAGGTTACTGTTATCTAGAATAAATTCTTTTAATGATTTCCCTAATCATGAGAATTTTGGAGGAAACATGAAAATGGTATTACATGCATACTACGTTATAGAAAACATTGATAACATTGATTATACACACTTGTTTTCTACACAAGTTTTTCCCACGTAGACATAGAGTTTTTTTATTTAAATTTTCTTTGTTAAGAAACTCATGTGATACCTAGGTTGAAGAAAAGTTCCAATCCCTAGAAATAGAGATCATTTTTAAATAAGGTAGAAACTTATCATGATAGACCCTTTTAATTTTATTGTCAATAAGGGGGAGAGATAAGAGAAAAGGGGAGAGATAAAAGAAATAGGGGGAGAAAGAAAGGAATGAAGGGAATAAAAAGTGAGAAAAAAAAATAGTACGATTATTGTTTTCATGTGGTTGAAGTGATTGAATTTGGTATGGAAAAAATAAAAATGGGGATATTGTTATCCCCAAGTTGTATTTTGGTTCTAATTGTTTTCAATTAATAATTTTGTTGAAGAAATAAAGGACATTGAGAAAGATGATGAATGCGAATTCACATTGAAAGGGATTGGATAAAGTTTCCAATCCGATTCAAAGTATATTGTACTAAGATATTGATAAAAAGTTAGAAACTATTGGAAATTGAATTCCACATGATGATCAGAAAGAAGTTTTATGGCTGATAGGTTTATCTATGAAGGAATAAAAGAATTATGAATCATTTTGTTTTAAAAAAACCGTATTAGTTTCAAAATAATTAAACCATTTGTTTGAAAAGAATATGACTCACTGTGAAATTCCATCATAATGGGGAGAAGATATTTGGAATAAGTGTTTTTTTGTTGGAGAATCAAAGTCTTTTTGACTATGATGTTTTAATTATGGAGATTCTTTATTGATTCGTATTTCATACAAATCATGAGTTTAATTGAGAATTTATGATTAAATATTGATGGAAGAATTTGTGAGGGAAAGAAAATGTGAAGCTATTTTAAAAGGTGGCGCTATATTAAAAATTGGTGATGATTAAAATGGTGGGGTGGATTAAAAATATTGTGTCGATTGAAGAGAATCAACTGATTGAAAAGGTAGTGCCAAGGGAAAGAGATGCTACTATTCGTAAAGAGATCTTACTTAGATTTAATCGCATCTAGTTGGTAGAGAGAAAGAAGTCATACCAATTGTTTTTCAAAAACAATCGTATCTAGGTGAAAGAGGTGGTACCTATTTACAATTGAATCTGACTAATTGATTGGATAAGCCATAAATCTTTCATACCAAGGATGATTATACTCAGGTTCAGAATGGAAATAATCATATCCATAAATGATCATACAAAGGTCAATTGTACTCAGAAAGATCATATTTTGAATTTCAATCATACTTAGGCTGGAAGAGAATAAATAGTTGGTACTAATCAGAAAGGAATTGTACCCTGTCTTATCATACATTAGTGAGAAGGAAATAAATAAGATGGAATAAATGGAAAGTTACAATAATTTCCAATCGAATTCAGATAATGCTAAAGTATATCCTCAATGAATTCAAAGTCATGAAGGAAGTCAAGATTCCAGAAAAAGTTTATGAATGAACTAATGTTTTTAATTGGGTCAAGAGAAGAAGTGAATAAGATAATAAAAAATGTAGTAAACCATTTCAAAAGGTTTAAATTACTTTGTTTGGATGAGTTGTTTGATGAAAATATATTGGTGAATGATTTGTTGAGGGGGAGCTTAAATTTCAAATACAATATTTTTATTCAAACTGTTTCTGTGAATCTTATATAAAATCAGTTTGAGACAATCAGAATCAGATGATCAGACCGATGAATTAATCATAAATTTTCATTATACTAAAAATTTAAATGAGATTCTGGAGAAGAATAGGTGATGATTTTAGAGGTTTCTAGAAGAATCAATAAGCATTGATGAAGTCATAATTACTCCATAATTTTAGGGGAAATTTATATTTGGGTAAATTTAGGTGAGAGGGAAAGATTTTTGGATTCATGCATAAACCATTTTGGGTCACCTATAAAATGAGAAAAGTACATTGTACTTGATAGACGACGGTGTAGTGTTCATTGCAGTAGAGAGAGGAGCACCAAGTTTTAAATGAGAGAAAGTGATACAATTTTGTTTTTCCTTGAAGAAAATTCTATTGGAAGAAGACATAGGAGAAGAGACAATATTGCTACGTTTTATTTGGATGATAATCATATTTTGGAATTGTCGTATTCAGATTGTCATCATATTTGTGTTTTCAATTGTATTCGGCTACTAATCATATCAGGATTGATTAATTGGCTTCGAGATATCTGTATTGGGTATTTCTTTATCGGGGTTTTCAGACTGAGGAAGAATCATACTGAGTTTTATCGTACTCAGGAATTTAAGTGGTTTCGATTCATTTTTATTGTATTATATTATAAAATCAGACATGAAGAATTGTTTTGGAAGAATCATACTCTAAGGACTCAGACTGGGAGAATCAGACCCTGAAAAAACGAACTGAGTTTTCTGCAACAACGTCTTGGAGGTTCTCACCTCTCTTCTGGGTAACAAATTGAAAAATTGTATTTCAATTGAATACATTTGTTGAATTAAAAAGAAGCACCAGTAACATGAGTTGTTACATAATCATTGTATTAACCTATTTGGGCGAAGAGGGTGCACACACACTAGTGGGATTGTTTCATAGATGTACAAAAGTGAAAGGTTAAATAATAATAATTATAATCCAAGGATTGATTTCTAGTGGATTGAATTGTATTGGATCATTTAAAAACTATACCAAGTATGTATCTGTTATTATTTAATTGTAAAAATTTTAAATCTCTGTGTTCCTATAAATGTGTGGTTGGTTTTTTTCACTAGGAAATTGAATCTTTAATAGGAGGTGAATATTGTTTCAATTAAAATGAAAAATAAAAGAAAAAGAGTATCATTGATTCATCACCTCCCCCTCTTAGTGATACAAATACACTGACTGGGCACTTATGGAGCATAAAGAAAATCACATGTAATCTCATATGCTTCTAGGGCTGTAAATGATGCCCATACCAATTACTCAAAAATTCATAAGTAATTGTTTGTCTTTTTCCCTAGAGAATATTAAATTTTATATTTTGGAGTTTGAAGATGTGGTTTTCACTAACAATTCTACAATTCAATATCTATTAAAGAAAAAAATATCCAAACTAGGGCTTGTTAGATAGATTTTTTTGATTAAGGAATTTGATACATAGAGACAAGATAGGAAAGGAGTTGATAAAACCGTGAATGAGAATTTTTGTAGGATAAATACTGGTTGATATTAGGATAGATTTTATTTTGGACCCATTAGAGAGTTTTTTCCCATATATAGGCTGTATTCGGCTACTTTAGATAAGAGAACATGGTATTTAATCAGAGTGAATCACTTTTCTTCTAATGTTACTCATCACTAGTTTTCAAAGTTGTAAATTTGTAAATTTATTTGCCAATCAAGAAAATATTCCTGGTATGATCCATACTAGTGGTATATGGGAAGTGGCCAAATGGTTAGGAGATGTATCCCAAATTTTGAGATTACTTCAGTGATGAAATTCTAGTATAGTTTTATCTATAGAGGTAACTTTTGTCCATATAGAACAACAAGAAAAGTGTTATATTTACACATATTTGGGACTCCCATATTTAAGTATTCTCGTGAGTTTTGTTAGACTTGTAATGACTATTAATTCAAAGGAAACATTTCTTAATGACATGAGATACCACGACAACCCTCATTGTTTTGTGATTTATTTGATTTTTGTGGAATGAATTTTATTTGAACTTTTACAAATTAATTTGGATATTCATAAAACCTTATTTTAATAGACTATGTGTCTATGTGGATATAAGATATACCAAATAGGACTGATGAAGATATATTGGTGACCTAGTTTGTCAAGGAAAATATTTCTTTATTGGTTTGGGATTCAAATGTTCATTCTTGTAGACCAGGGACATCATTTCTATAATAAGACACTGGAATATTTTCCAAAAGGATATGGGGTTAGCCATAAAGGATTTAAAACCTATCATCCTTAGAAGAATGTAATGGATGAGGTGATAAATAGAGAGATCAAACACATTCTTAAGAAAGTAGTCAACCAAAATATGAAGGATATGATATTAAGGGTTTATGATACTTTGTGGGCTTATAGGAAAGCATATAATACTCCAATATGTATTTCACCATACAATATAGTTTTTTGATGAGCCTATCATTTTTCTTTAGAGTTAGAGTATAATTATTTTTGGGATGTTATGTTTAGAAACAAGAATATAATTGATTCTAGAAGAGAGAGTATGTTTTTTAACCAGATCTAGAATAAATCAAGAATGATACCAAATAAAAATAAAGGATATTTAAAGTGAAAATAATAGATGTTCATGAAATATTGATTTCAAAAAAATAGTTTCAAATTAGAGATAAATTTATTCTGTATAATCCTTGGCTCTAGATCTTCAATGATAAATTTCATTTCTAATGGGATGGCCATTTTCCTATAACCATGTATTCCATTTTTTTTATAGAGTAGATATCCTGAGATGGATCTTCCATTCAAAGTAAATGGACATAGACTTGAAATTTTTACAAAAGATTTTTAGAAACATCTGGGTGCTGAGTTCCTTTTTTTTAGAATTTGAATACCACTAAATAGTATAGGTTTCATATTCCCTTCCTATTTTTTTTCTTTAAAATAAGTGTGGGTGGAAATATTAACCTTTTTTAGTATTATGTTTTTTATTTTGTTTCATTTTTATCAGTGAATAAAGTGGTACAGTTTTGAGGAATCTATTATTCTTGTAGTTTATCAAGAAGACTCCAAAAATTAACTACTTACGTGTTGGAGGCTCAATGAAGAAGAACATTTATAATTTAAAAAATATCTAGAGATTATATATATTAAAGACACTTTGATATAACAAATTAATAATTAAAATCTTGTTATATTTTACCCAAATTGATATTTATGAAATCAAATGTTAATTTTTTTCATCTTTAGGTGCTTGAAGCTAATTGACCATGGATACTAACTTCAAAGGTAATAATCTTTATATTTGAGTATATTTCATGTAAGATATATCTTTTATATCTAGGGAGTTTTTAGTTAATACTATAATTCTTTGAAATTTGTTTAATAAAATACGCTTTCAATTGTTAACTCTTTGAAATTATATTGAAATTTAATTTCTATTTTATATGTTCTCACTTCTTAATACACTTCATTACATGATATTAGTTGAAAATATATTTAAATTTTAATTAATGAAAATCATGTACCATTAAGAACTTGTTTTGAAATAACTATTTTTTTGTGGAAAATACTTTTTGAATTTTTTGTGACACTTTATAATGATTTTTAACTTTTCAATTTAAAAGGTTTATGAAAAAATTATGCTATGTGTTTCATCCATCAAGAATTCGACAATAGGGACAATATTGAACATTAAGTGTGAGAGATTGGTTTTCCTTGTTCTTAATTTTTTTTATATTTAATCCCATAAAAACCCCAATTTTTTTTAAATTGATATTTTCTAAGCATCATTTAGAAATTTTTGGTGGTAGGTAATTTTTCCTAAAATTGATGGATTTGATGCACATTTGAAGAGATTCATCTTTAATAATTTCTGGATTTAATTAGTTAAATTATTTTTGTTTAACAATTAAAAAAAATTCATATCAATAACATTTTTTTGGAAATGTTAAATACAATTAAAGTCTTTGAATTTTTCAATTTGGATTGGACACATAAGATAGGCATGCGGATGGATTATGAAATGAACATACTAATACATGTTGAACTATTTTTTATCACTTAATTACTTATTCTCTAACTCTTGGATGAGTCCATTATTCCAAAAATAAATTATCATTTCACTCCAATCATCAAGGTGTCTATTTATTAAGACATATTAAATTATTAAAGCTTGTTCTTCTAGAGGTAAAGAGATGTTTGGGCTTCCAATTGGATGTAAATTGTGCTTTGTTAAATTCACTGTAAAATTTTCAATTTATAATATATTTTTTAAAATGGTATCCAATATTTCACTTAGAGAATTATATTTGAGTATCAATTCACAATTGTTTGGCTGAAGTAATCCATTAGGGAAAACATTTATAAAAATAAATTATTAGTGTTATTTATAATTTTCGGTCTTAAGACTCATTTTCTTCCACTAAATTTGATTTATTATTTTCATGAGAGAAAGAAAAATCTCAGTGTGGGAGATTTTATGTGGTTTATTTTTCACGTATTTTTACACATCATTATAATATTTATGGTTGTTTTAAATAGATAATTTGAGTTTTCATTTGGTTACCTATGAGTTTTGTCATTTAAATATTTATCTCAAATTTTTTTCTTTTAATTTATTTATTAACTTCTCTTCAAATAGTTAATGTATTTAATCTATGATTTTTTCCAATAATGGATGATCCCCATGTCTAATTTTTGAAAAGGCACATACAATCATTTGATTGATATAAATTTTACTTAGGTTCCAGGAGACTATACCGAATGATAATATTTTATTAAGGCTAAACCCACATTGATATCCCCCATGTTAGGTTTGAAAACAATACATTTGTCAATGAACCCCACATTTATATCCCCAATGTTAAGTTTTACAAACTCTTGTTCAATTAGTAACACCTTTTTGACATCCCACATGTTAGGTTCGAAAACCTAATGTTTGGAAGATGAACCCCACATTGGTGAATTTGATCCCCACAGTTGGATGATAAATCCCACACTGTTTAAAGCATGACATTTCTTTTTTCCATGTACCCAAACCGACATGAGCAGTGAACATGGGATTTAGTAGGAGAGATATCCACCTATATTCTACATCAATCTAGATGTGGGAACTTTGTAGGATCATTAAGCTATTGTAATATTGGGATCAGAAACCTAAAAACATGGAAGTTGATGACACATTAAGATTTGTTCAGGATCGATAAATCGAAAGGAAGTTGTTTGAGAATGGAAGGTTTACTAGAAATAATTATAGAATTAAATGTATTTTGTAATAAAGATAAAAAATCAGGATAATGACCAGAATCATATGAATTATGAATGAATTAGTTTCAAATTTATCTGATGAGTTAGTTAAAGTGGAAAGTTTTCATCACATTTCTAGGACATAAAATAAGATGGAGGACTAAAAAGAGAATGCCACATGGGAAATTGAGACATGAGAAGGTGATTTATAAAGTGTTTTATTTTTTAATGATATTTTATAAAAAAGGGGAATATCATGGGATTATAAGAAATGATAAAACACATTGGATCCGATTAGGAGAGTGGAAAAAAGAGACACACTATAATAGATGCAACAATAATAGAGCATGGATGGAAGTTCTAGAAAATATTCTAGAGGGATTTAAGAGGATATATTGCTAATAAATATTTTAAAGATAGAGATTGATTTTTTTCCTACATTTAGATCATGTTTATCTTGATTTCTAGTGGCCAAAACCCGTTTATTTTAATAGGGAAGTATTTTTGAGTTTTTATCTCTTTTATTTCACAATAGTAATTCTCTCCAGATTATTGAACATTCAAATTCTACCATTTATTGATGTTTAATTATTAATTCACTTATTTAATCTTTTTATTTGAATATATGAATGTAACATTAATTATTGGAGTGTATCAATATCTTAACGATTCTTTTAAGTTCAATCTAATAAGGAGTTTAATGTTGATATTTTTTTTTTAATTTTCAAAATTCTTGATTGAGGATTATGAGTGCAAAGGGAGTTGACTATATCACTATACTCCATGATCATTGATTTCATTGATTGAAGTTTTCTAAAATGAGATTAAAAGAAAAGATATTGGTTTTCAAACTAAATTTAATAAAATAAATGAAATTCATGATTAAATATTTCAATCTATTCATTTGAGAGAGTTGTAATTGTGAAACTCTTTTTAAATGATGAAGATAGACTGATCTATGAGGATTACATGTTCTGGACACTACTTCCTATATTTTATTAAATTCACTAGTACCTTTTTAATTCCATTTTTATTTTATTTAATTTTGTTTAATCTTAATAAAACATTCCCAATAGAAATATATAAGTAAAAATATCATAAAAACCTCAAAAGAGAAACTCTTAAAATTAATTCTCATAGGATATAACCTTTGTTGATTCACTACTATAATATTTTATAAGATACAAAATTTGAATGTAGGTTAAATGAAACAAAATCCTACTCTTCATTGGCCTTAAGTTAGCACAAAACCTTATGCAAGTAGTCTATAAAGTGTGGTATTATCCTTTATATAGGTTCCCAACAATAGTCTTACCTTTAGAAAAGTGTATATCTAAACCTCTAAGGAACAGGAATAACCTTCACATAGGAACTTCGTTAGATTTACATGGGTGAAATTCACCATTACATGAGCTAAAGAACTCCTACATGAATCTTAGATAACTGGAAAAAGTCATTAAAAATAAAACAAAAAGTCATGAGAAATTTATTAAGACTTAGTAGATTATGAAAAGTCATAAAAAATGAATCCATAATCACAAAAAATCGATCCTTTCCATATCTATAAAAAAATTTTAAACTTTAACAGATGATAAATTGTATTTTTTTGAAAAGATATATTTATGATAAAATAATATAACTTTTTAAATTTTAAATCCAACACTTAAAAAAATTAAAAATTTTAAAATATTTCAATAAATGTTTCAGAAAAAATATTGACAACATTTGTGATTAAATCGTATAAAAATCCAAAATAATGAAAATTTTATATTTTAGCAAAAAAAACCACATTTTCCCTTTAATATTAAATGAATTTAAATTCCATATACAAAGTAACCCATACTCAATAATTTTCTTTTAAAAGCATTTTTTTGGAATTAAAAACACAATTGTCACCCAAAATTAACACGGTAAACTAGTATTCAAAATAATCCCTAATAAATTTACCCACAATTAAGTCTTTTGTTGCAATCAAGAAATCAATTAATCAAATATAGTGGAAGTAAATTCATCTTAAAAATGAAGCAGTTACTATTCTAACTAAATATTGACTTAAAATTGTTTTCCTCATGAAGGATTTAAAGTAAGTATGGATGACTAGCCTTATAAAAAATGATTGTTTTTGGAAAAATATTGGAATATAGTTAAATATAAATAATTTATTTTAATTATTTTGAAAAATATTAAACAAAAATTCACTTTTAGTATAAATGTTCTTTAAAACATCACTTTTTATCCATCGTGACAAAACATACATAATTAACACACATAATAATTAGACACAACCAGTGGATGAGTGAGTTTATTAATTAAAATTAATTATAAATAAATCATCCCATAGTTTTATATTAAATAATAAAAATCTAAATATGTATTATATGTTAATTTTTAATCCCATTTAAATCAATGTTTTATAATTTTAAATCCAATCAGAATGTTTGAAATCTATTAAAATTATAAAGCCTACTTCAAAATTTTGACCAAAAGAAACTTTTTCTAAAGGGGGAAATGTAAATGATTCTACTATATTGAATCCATGGTAGAATAAAAAATATTAAACATTACTAAGTAGAAAAACATTTTTCCAAATTCAATAAAAATTTATAACAACTAAAAATTAAATTTTATTCATGAAAATTAGCAATTTTTTATGAAGTTTAAGGCAATATTGATATTTTCTATATGCATTATAGCATAAAAAATATTGAAGATCCCAAACCCACACACATGACTCCAAATTTCCCCCAATTTCGAACCTTAATGTTAGAGAATCAATTTAAAATATTTTTGGTTTAATTTTTTTTCCTAAAGTATAAATAATGTTAAAGGGTGAAAATTAAATGTAAAAAAACTTGTTTTAAAAATTTCTTAGCAATTTTATGAATTATATTTTAGAATTTTTATGTTTTTTATGGAAATAAAGATGATTTTTCAAATAATATTAGTAAAATAACATCTTATCCAAAAAAATTATTAAGTGAAAACAATTTAACATCGATTTCACCTTTAATAAATTTCTAAAAAAGGAAAATTTCCCTTACAAACATGTTTTTTTAGAATTGAATACTAAAATAAAATTCAAACTATCATGCAGAATTTAAATTAATAAAAAATAATGATATAATGTTTCAAAAATAATAAAATGAGCTGAAAAATATGATGAATTTAAGGTAATAACTCCACGAATTGAAAAAAAATTCATCTTTTAAGTCTAACCAAAGACACCATCCCTAATATTTTATGTAAAATATTTTTGGTAAGATTGATTTAATATCCTAAAATTTGAAATAAAAAACTTTATATCCCCTAAAACATAGCATATAATAGAAAAAATAAGAGTTTCAGTTTGACAGAAATTCGATTTAGGCTTGCTCAAAAGCACCTTTTTTACCTTCAAAAAATAATTCTTTTCTAGAAAGTTTCACTTTTGGTTTAACATAAATAAGATTATAGATAAAAATAACACTAAAAAATAGACAAGTAGGAGAACTATTAATATTCAAAACAAAATAAAACATTAAAATGACCATTTTCATACTAGAGAGTATGAACATATTTGAATTTTCAAGAGGATATTGAATTATCATAATATGGAGTAGGTCGTTTTAAGAATCACTATTTAAAAGGTTCTTCTAATGGGTTTTACCCCTCAAAAAGGTGTTTTTGTAAAATGTAATACAGGTGGTTGGAAGCTGTGATTAGAGAGAAGTTAGCTGAGATAGGTTGGGTGGCTAGGGATGTACCTTGAAGCCATCATAAAGATGGTGGGAAGACCAGTAGGTTTCCACAGGCCAGACAGTTGTGACAGGTAGCGGGATGTTCCCCTTCTTGGAACCACTATCTTGATAGTGGGGCTTTAATGGGTTGAATTATAATCATTCCCCATTAATGGTTTTAGAGGGGAACACTCCATTCCCCTATTTTTCTTATGTGGACCTTGGCGGCTCTCCCTTCCATTATTCCGATTCCCCCTTCATGTGGGGTGGTATTGGGTGATGTTTCATGGAAATTATTGGTATGTTTATCCTCATAGTGATTCCATATAATCTCTAACTTGTCCATTCCTAATTTTTTTTCATTGTTGGGTATTTTAGAGATGGATTCAGTAGAGGTTGTTGAAATCATCTTGAGATAATGGGTCTCCCATGCTGACCTTCTTGTTGACATCTCAAGACAATATTTAAACAATATCTCCCATTGTGTTAATGAAGATAGACTGCCCTATTAGTTATTATTGGGGGTGTAGCTAAATAACATTACGTAACTTATGGTTTTGGCTTCCCTTTATAGGTATTTATATAGTGTAACTTCCTAGATCATGGAAAAAACCATTGGAAGATCATTTGTCTCAGTTTTTTGTATGACATGAGTACCCGATGAGTGAATAGTTATTTATGTCTAAGTGGTTTAGCATTTATAATTAGGATTGAGGTGTAAATTAATTGAAAATTTATTTTAATTAATTTATTGAGTTTCTTTGGATGTGAGATTGTATTGTAGGTAGTGTCATCATTGGTTGTTGACCTTGGACAAGCTTTGGTAATAGGTAACTAGGATATGATTTAAAAATGAGAAAATTGAAATGATGTAGATAGACCCTCAAAAATAACCCATATTATTGTCTTATATTTCAAGAGGTTCATTTTGTGGTTAGGATGTATTTTCTATGAATTGACATAGTTTAAATAAAATTACTAAGTAATAACATCACCACATATTAACTACTATTTTTATATGAATTTTCAGAAAAGAAGGCGATCTGAATTGGGGTTCCTTTGTAATAAATAGAGTATGCATATTTGAAAAATAAATTTTAAATGATAAGTGAAATTCCTTTCCTTTGAAAAGGAAAATGGACTGGCATTTCATAAATGATTTTTTTAGGAAAGGGAATTGACAATGGAAAATTGATTTTGGTTTTAGAAATAGAAATGTAATGGGTTCAATGAAATGTAATAGTGAAATAGTGTAAGTTCCCTAGAACTTTTTTTGAAAATAAAATAACTAACTTATTATTTATGAAAATGGTTGTTTGTAAATGAATGATTTTATGTGAATGGAAATGATAACTAGGGTGGTTTGTTTCTTAAAGAAAGGAAATGGGTGTTGTTTTTGATTTATTGTTAAGCCCTAGGTGAAAATGAACCCCATGTAGATGCTTGGTTGATTGTTAAACTGATGGTATACATGGTCCCTTGGTGGATACTAGTTAATGGTTATACCTAGGGTGAATATGGACCCCAGGTGGATACTTGGTTGATTGTTAAACCTGGAGTGAACATGATCACCGAGTGGATGCTGGTTTATGGTTGAACCTAATTTGAACAATACCCCTGGGTGGATGCTAATAATTTTGGTGAAACTTAGGGTGAACACTACTGCTAGGTGTATGGTAGTTCTCCAAGTATGGGTATATTACCCCGAGATGCTGATTGTTTAGAACCGTGATAGATATATTACCCATGGTCTAGATTTGGGATGAAACAAATGTCATTATGTTATCAGAGACACCCTAACACTGGATCAAGTATGTATATAATATTCTCTGGGTGAAATATAAAAAATTTTTAGTGATTGTTTACATATTTATTTTTAAATATTTTAAATGGATATAATTATAACTTTCATCTTGAGCACCTATTCATTCACTTTTTATGATCTAGTTATTTTAGGGACACTATTAGTGGTAGCTTACTGAGTTCTACTCACACCCTGCTCAATATTACATGGAACTCGGGTACCTAGATAGTTGAATTTTTTAGGTATAAGTTCAGGGTAGGGTCCCAGTGCTTGGTTTCTGTTTAGACTCATAGGATACAACACAGGAGTTAGGACCAGGCTAGGACTTGGGTCTGTTTCAAGTTTCTTATGGTTTTTCTATTTTGGAAGTATGTTGTATGAGTACCCAACATATTTTGTACACATTTGTTTCATTATAGAAACCTTTATTTTTGGATTATTGTTGTCACCTTTTGGGATACCATTCACTATTTGGTTATTTTTTTTGGTTCTCTTTGGTTTCATTTCCACTATTGATTTAATTTGATATGCAGGGATATTCTACCCTCTGTACCAAATTAGGCCCTCTCTTCCAATCAATATCTTCTTGAATATGTTGAGGTGAACCTAGGGAAGAACATCATTTTTCCAGTCCTGGGGCTAATCAGAGGTTCAGGGTGACGTTATGTTTCAAATTGGTATCAGAGGATTTTTTTCTTTTGTCTTACTATTTGGGTTCAATAAATAGAAAAATAAGAATGTCTTCGGATATGGTATGTATATTTTTCCTATGAATGGCTACCTTACATATGAGGGAATTTAATGTTTCTAGGGATGGAATTACAGTTTATACTGCTCATTTTTATTATTGTTTTAATTTCACTTTGAGTGATGCACTTTATTTTTTAGGTTATTGTTTTATGGTAATTATATATGGTCTTAGTATAGAAATCCAAGGTGTGTTCATGAATTATATCTGACATGTAGGATTCTCATGTCATGTGTGTGATTTCTTATGATTGTTTACCTAGATCGTAACCTAGTACACTTATTTAAATTATCCACAACCATTTATAAAGTGTTTCTATATAAGTGTATAGAGGAATATTAATTAAATTATCCCCTAAATAGATAAGAGACTTGTTGTGTGATCATTTTTGATTTACTAATGTAGTTTCTATTTAAAATAAAATTAAAACAATAACTTAAAGAGTGTTTTCCTAGATAAACATTAATTGATATCTTATTTAACTGAACTTCAACTATGAAATTTTTTATTTAAAGTAAATTGTTAAATGGTTGTTAATGGATAAAGTTTTTTCTTGTGTTTTACATGGTTTCACTTAAATAAAATGGAATTTATAACTTATAAATCATTTTCCCATATAACATGTACTTGAAATTTCATTTAACTGAGATATTACTTTGGAAATCATATTTGGGAAAAAAATTGAAAGTTTATAATTTGTGAACCCTATATATATATAATGGATACCCAGTGGGAATTTTTTTTAACCCCATGTAAGGGTAGTTTGGGCTAGAGTGTGATCCTAATTTTTTTAGTTCATTATAAAGTGGGTCAAATGAGATTTTAAAAATCATGGCCTTTTCCAACTTAAGTTAGAGAGGTGACATTGAATTGTGTTGGCTATGAATGTATGTGACCCTAGTGGTTTGTTCCTGATCTAGGAATGGGTAAGATAGGATAAAAGAGAGTTGGAACTGTGTGTGAGACCATTTAGTGTTTCTTTCTTAGAATATATTGTGTATCTTTTATATGAGTGTGTTATATCTTGGGATTCATGTCTAGTGTGAGGATTAGAGAGTGTTTAGGTGGGAGAGCCAAATATATTTCTTTTTATTGACTGTAGATTCAATATTTTATGGACTGTGACAATTAGGGGTGACCTAAGAGAGAAATCATACGAGCTTCTAACTACCTCTAGGGATGTGAGATTATTTTAGTTTATTTGACTTATTGTAGTAGTGAATGATGGGTACTACTAAGTGAGTGGTATAGGAATGTTAGATTCTTTTGTATTTATTGGAAGAATAACTTCTGTGTAAGTGGTTTTAGTCTTAGAAGCTATTTTTAGGAGGGGTATGATATTTTGAAAACTTATCCGTACTATCTATTTATTTTGGGTTCTTGTGGGTTTAATTATGGAGTTTACTAGATGAAACAACTAGAACTAGTGAGGTGTGGATAATAATCTATTAGAAACCTAATAATATGAGGTTACTGGGGATATATGTTTAGGTTTGTGTGATTCCTAGAGAAGTTAAACATGGTAATGATTGACCTGATGACTATGAGATATAACAATATTGAGTCTTTATATCAATATAATACCCTTGGAAGGATTTGGTGAAATCTATGAAGAAATTTATCGTTCTCTTGAGATGAAAAAAATCGAGAGTAATGGCACTTCTACAGAACATATTTTTTTTGAGTTAAGGACTAGTGAGGTGCCCAGACCTATCATTTTAGAATCCACATTTAGGAATTTTGTGAAAACATAAATGAATCCCTATGGAACATTAGAGTGAAGCTCATGTTTTTAGTGGATTTGAAAATGGTTTTTTCTTGTTGAGATGACTATGGTTTTAAAAAGTACCATGGGTGATCTATTTTAGGTGGGATTAAAATCAAAATAATTATTTTTAGTTACTAGGGTGCATGAGTTGAGTCTTAGTGAGCTGTTCCCTGCAGGTTTTGCATCAAGACAATGTGATTAGGTTTCACAATAGCATACAACCAATTTTTTTATGGAATCACAAAGAGGAAATAATTAATTGGTGGTATACTGTGCCATTTGTCTTATGGATCACGTTTTATGGAAGCTTTCATCTAGATTACTAGGTAAGTAGCAATGTGTATGTGATGTGGACCGACATGGGTTTTAGGAGAGGATTCTAGACATTTCATCCTTGTTCACTCCAGAATAAATCGTGATGTTTTGGAGGTGGAAATGTTCTTGTGGAAGGAAATAGTGTGGTGACATGAACTATTCATGGATAAAACATGATGGAAGAGTAATATTATTACATGTGTGATGTAAGAGGGTGGAATGGGAGGGGTTTCACACCTGTAGTTCCAATGAGAACTATTTGGGTTGGTTCTCTAGGTGCAGTAGTGGGTGAGCTAGATAACATGGAATACTCTATCTGTCATTTAAAGGCATGGTTCTCATTTTTAATAGGCCTTTCATTGTAAATCATGACCAGTGTTCCCATGAGTATGTTGTGGGTGGTGGATTACCTTTCATATTAACACTGATGGGTGAATAGTCTCAACCCCATCGATACATCATGTTTTGTTTTGTGTGGAACATGGGTCACAATGATTGAAACTTGTTCAGGGATTAAACATCATGGATTCTCTAATAGCATGGAGTGAGATGTTGGACATGGCAATGTGACCCTTGGGTGAGAGGGACCCAATGTGGGTGATATCATTTAGTGGATAAAACTTATGGAATTTTGAGGCTTCTAGGTAAATGGGGTTAAATTCAAAGGGTTCCTCAAAATATTTTGGATAAAGAATTAGATATTTGTTTGATGGAGTTTGAGCATCTGATATAGGCCTTAGCTGAATTGGGGTTATTCAACCTTAATTTTGGAAGTTGTGTGTCGGTGCTCATGGTGTGGAAGGATGTTATAAATAGATGGTTGATATTTTTATGATATAATGTCACTAGAAGTTGGGTATATACTTTTGTTGGTGTTCTCAAATGATCATTGTATTCCCTTAGGGTCTATGACTTCATGGTAGAGTTGGTTAATGGTGAGTTGGCAGCTGAAGCTAAGCATTTTGGGAAAATTCCTCCAAAGAAGGAATGAATTTATTCTCAGGTAGAGTTCATGTGGTGATTTGGTCACCTTGTTGGGTATTTCACAATAGATATTATGGTTATCTTCATGATTTGTAAGCAAATTGAGAGAAAAAGCCATCATGGTTAGGCATCTTGAATGGAAGATATATGCACATAATTTTTGGTACAGAGTCAGAAAAAGAGAGTTGTAACGGACTCTAAATGAAATTTCAAGGGAAATTTGGCATGGTTGTTTGGTAACATCAGTAAGGGAGATCATTAGAACATCAAAATCATGTTATAGTATTAAAATTTCAATGGTGAGGGTGTCATGGATCATGATTAGCCTATTTTATCTGAGTCTTATGGTGGGGAGTTCTATGGGATGGGTGAGGTTTTAGATGAGGATTACTTAGGTATTTTGAGCTACATGGGAATATGATAGATTCGTTTTAGTGTTCTGGTAATGAATTCAAGAAGTGATTTTTTTAGTCAGTTCAAACATGTGTACTTCAATAATATTCCCAAAAGTGTGTTTAATGTATTAAGCTATAAAGTGGTCATCGACCAGGAGTTGATGACCAACATAGTTTCAAATATCTATCTGGATGAACACTAAAACTTCTTAGGGAAGATAATTGTTGTGGTGTGGAGTGTGTAATACACAATAGTATGAACAAGTTTGACCTATTAAGAAAAATTATAATCCTTGGACTACTGAGTGGGACATTTTAAGAACTAGGATTAATAAGGTTGTTCTGAAAGATTTGGAGCCTTCAAAAGGGTGTTTTTGGAAAATGTTTTAGGGTGTGGTGGGTGGGGGAGAGTAGTGGAAAGGAACTGAAGATAGTTCGGGGTGTCAAGGATATATCTATAATGCCCCGATCATAGTAGCTCAGAGTCAGTTCATAACTTTCTTAAATTGGCATAGATACAAGTGTCGAATCCCAAAGGGATGATTAGTTTAATAGTTTTGGAATCCAAATGACATATATGAATCTTATATTATATTTTGAAAACCAAAACACACAAATAATTTCATTGAGTCGTCCATAACTACCCTTTTTTGGAACTCTATATACCAGTCATAACATACTTCATATAATCCTAGAGAAAAATGTAACATATTAAATGGGTGAGCTCAATTTATCAGTAAGGCTAAGATTACAATGGAAGATACGAGTAAATATAACATAAAAAGGATTCCAAGGTAAATATCTAAAAGTCATGACATTTAAATAATCACAAGAGCTAGGAAACAAAACCATAGATATTCTAACTAATCAAATAATCACAAGGAATAATAATAATCATGGAATGCATAATTTTGTACATCTCACCTATCAAGATATATCCTCAATATAGTTACTATCATGACCTATACTCATGATAGTTTATGTCTATGGGTAGAAACCTATTTGGTTTTTTTCAAGATCTATCCTCTTGAAAATTTAAAACTTCTTGGAAATAAACACAATGGGTTTTTCACAAAATGATTTTATCACATGAGACCTATTGATGCATCTAGGGGTTATAGTGGGCCCCAAACTTCACTTAATAAGTCCAATTTATTCTTCATATGCAAACATCAAAAACACAAACATTCGTATTGAAAAACTAGCATACCAAATCTGAATACATAAACCATAAACCTTGAATGGTATGAAAATAGAACATGTACAGTCAAAATGATCATAAAATCTTCCATAAAATATGGTATATGGTATCATAAGGGATCATATTCAATTAATCATAATATTCAAAATATGATGTTGACATAGATGAAAGTAATCTAATTAAATCATTTTAAATATATTGAGAATAATTTCCTTTTACTATTAAATAATTTATTTTAAAGTCATAAATTTATAAAAGAAAGAATTTTATTTATAAATAAATTTTTAAAATTATAAAGGAAGATTCAAAAAATTAAGGTGTCATGATAGAGGTAAAATCTACTCATGTTGAATAATTTAAAAATAAAAATTATTTCCATATTTTTTTTCTTCGAAAAAGTCATAAAGTACCATATTTAGAAAACAAAAAAAAACATTCCTTTAAAAACAATTTTATATAAATTAAAACATGCTTAAAAGAAATAAAAAACTGGAAGGATAATATAGAAATTATTTTGGAAAATATTTTTAAGAAACATGGACATTGAATTTAAATATTCCCCACTAGATAATTATGTATAAACAATCTCGAATAATAATGAGATTGTGAAATTAACCCTTATATTGCCTTTCCTTTGGGGTGATCCTCCTTTAAAATATTTTGTAATGGGTTTTAAAGTGTTTCTAAATTTTTAAAGAACCATATTAATATTTATGATATCATATATGATCATCTTATAATACCTTATTACCTATTTTTTTATCATTCCTTCGTTATTTTCATAATTTTAGGTATTAATTTCCTAGTTTCTCAAGTAAATTTTAACTTATTATTTGTTGTAAATGTTACTTTGATAATGATTTAATCATATAAAGAACATAAATCATGATTTAATTATCATATATATTTATTACATTTGTATTTATAAAAATAAATAATATTTGTAGAAAAAAATGAAATGCACCGTTCATGGAGACGATAGGCTGTATGTATGCATAAACAGTACTTTCATTTCTTTTTTGTATTACAAGAGTGATAAGAAAATGATAAATATTTATATTATAATTTAATTATAAAATTAATTTCCTATATGTCATATAGGTTTATTAAAACCATCCTTAACAAGTTCCATGTATATCATGAACGAATCACATCTCTTTGGGGAGGCGGTAGTCCACACCTTCACAAACGATGTTATGTTATTTAAAAAAAAAGGAAAGAATAAGGATATGTGTTATAAAATAATTAAAGAAGCATAAATACATAATAAATATTATATATAACATATATAAATAGAGTTTCCCTCATAATTACCAACCATTAAAGGTGGTAAAAGAAAAATTAACAATCATCATTTCATGAGGCACTAGTTTGACGTACACATAAACAATATGTTTGTTACCCATTAGATGGAAGTGTGTAAATGATTTGGTCAAAAAATTGGCATAAAAAATATCAGTATATTGATGATACTGGTGCTGTTATATAATTATGGAATAAGAAGTTTTGAGGGGATGAAGAATGGAAATAATACTAAAGATCTCAAGGAATGATGCTACCTATTGTTTGGGTAACTCCTTTTGGTTTGAATTGAATTCCTTCCTTGGATGGATTTACTCAAAGAGGAAGGAATATATGATTTTGTGAGTTATTTTAATGAGATATTCGGTTATATCATGGTCTAGAAAATGTGGCTTTAGAGATGTGAGGAAGTGGGGGAAGAGGTGCTCTTTCATAATTGAGGTAAGGGTTACTTTTGGAAACTATCAAAATATTAAATTAATAAAAATTTATATTCAATTAAAAATGAATAAAAAGTGATTTATTTATAATATAATATTTTTATGGGTGTAAATAATCTTATCCAATGATTTTAATACATGTTTTGTTTATATTACTAACCTTATCTTTTGGATTTGACCCGTAATTATTCCCTTCAACTCTTATCATGACAACCGGGATTTTTACTATTAAGGGGTCAATATAAATTATTTAAAATAAAAAAAGAGAATGAAATAGTCCATTTATGAAATATTTTACATTATTACAATATTTTGGATGAATTTTAGATTTTTATAAATTTTATATCATTTAATATAGTATTATTTATTTTAAAATATCATTAGTGTCAATTTTGAGACTATTCATTACTTGAATTTTTAAAAATATCATAAAAACATTATTTATTCTAAAACATTCTTTTATATAATCCCTTATTTGTAAAGGTAATATAAAAAACTTGTGTATGACATTAATTTTATCAAATTTTATTTATTATAATATTTCGAATATCATTTATTTGATTCTTTGATTACTTAATCAATTAACTGCCTGCAAATCATTTTTTTCATTTTAAAAAGCCGGTTTATGGGTTTCTGGTACCCCAACTTACAACCCAACCAAAAACAAGTGAAACTTACCAAATTCATCACAATTTAAGATAATGTTTTATCACTAAAAATTATAAATAAATTACCATGTTGTATATAAAAATTTTATCTTTACAAATAATTTTTATATTAGAAGAGATCCATTATATAAATCTACATTAAAATTATTTGTCTTGTTAAAAATAAAAATGTGGCAGAATTGACTTTTCTATGAATATATTAGTATAAATGTCAAACTCTCGCCCATATTGATTCTAAAGGGTGTAATTTTGGTCCAATGATATTTTTTGGTTTAGGAACACTCATACAATGAAATTAGGATAAGTGTTAGGGTAATTCTCTAATATTTATAATTTTATTTTTACCCTTAACTACCCGGTTTACCCTTAACTGTGGAAATTAAAACTTTACTAAATTTACTATTCTTGTTCCAAAAAATAAAAGAAAATTATTTGAATAATTTGGAAAAAATTATTCAAAATATTAAATACATTTTTCAAAATTTAAAAGACAATACTTATAGTAATTAATTTTAAAGTAATCCCATTGACGGAATGAGAAAACACATTTTGAAAGAGAAAATGTACAAAATAGTATAATGTTTTTATATAAAAATTCAAAGTTAAATTGATTAAAATTATATAAATTTAATTTAATTATAATAAAATAATCTAATTATAATTTTAAAATAATAAAAATTATAATTTAACACTATAAATTAGTTTGATAAAAGATGTTTTTTCAATTAAAATCTATTATTTTTCACTATTCATGTAAATATGAAACTTGTCATAAAAATAATAAAAATTCTACCAAAGTAAATTTTTATATTACTATTTCAAATATAATTTTTTTTTTCAAATATAATATATAAAATCTTTAAAATTTGGATTTAAAATAAGTTCTATATTAAAAGGTGGTAAATGTGCCATTATAAAAATATAGTATTTTATATGTAATATTGGGTATGTTATTACCTTATGACAATAAATTATATTAGGTGAGTGTAAATATATTTTATTGGATATATAAAATATAAATTTACTATATAAATTCTCTAAAATTGTTAGAATTTTATTGACTGTGCAAAACATGTCTAAATAGTGATTTTCAAACTCGTGGTTGCGTGCCTTATAAGTTATCAAGAAAATTAAATTTAATTTTAAAGGAAAATATAGTAATTACATAGGGTGATACATTATACACTCCTTTAATAAATTTCTTCCTCAAAATTTTGTAATTTCACTTCGATAACAAAGGATTGAAAATTCAAAATACAGTTATTCAAATTCCACATCAGAACAAGGGTTAATAAAATGTCTAATTTAAAATAAAGAAATGGAAGTATAAAGGTTACCAAAGATAACACGTAATAGGGTTCAACATAAGAAAAATGGACATGGAATAGAAATCTGACCATCATATTCTAATATAGAGTTATAAAGAACAAGATCAAGAGAAAGTTAGTAATAAAAAATCTATAAAGCTACGATGATCTATGGGACCATTAGATTCATTAAAAAAGAAGGTACTATGATAACATTTTTGTTTTGAATATACATTCCCTAGAGTTGTAAAAATCAATTACTTAATATAATAAGAACATAAGGAAACATATTACTTGATAAGTAGAGTTTCATCCTTCAATTAATTTCTACCACAAACTCAATTTTTCTCTTCAAAAGATAATAAAGTTCAAAAATATTGTATTTATCTTAATAATACAGGGTTAAAAAAATGAACTTATACTTCATATTTCATACACTCTAAATAATTAAAACTATGTTACACTAACCAGGACATCACATAGGATAGTGGTAGGTGAGGCACTATTGTCTCTCTTTGATTGAGTGTTCAAGTATTATAGCCTTTCCAGATGTGATATGTGTTTTCCCAACCTATTTGTTATCATTTTTCTAAAATAATATTATCATAAAATTTCATAAAAAACATTAATGTATTCAATATTAATGAAATATTTTAACATCAAACCAAAATATTCAATGATCAAATTAATCCAATCCAACCTTGAGGCTCATCCAAAATACTTCTGTCCAAATTAACAGTCCAAAAAATCTCTAAATTTCCAAAATCAATATTAAAATAAATTTCTAAAAAACAATGTAATGTAGCTATTATTTTCACATACCAAATATTTTATCACCATAAACACCATAATAAAAACATTCATGCTTCAAAATACTTAAATAAAAAGAACTACAGTACAATCCTTATTTATTCCATAATTCATATGACTAATACATCATTATTAATATTCTCAAATGACATAATTCATTAATCCAGGAATTATTCTTCTTCTTATGTGGTAAAATCAAAAGATTAACTGAGAAATATTACTTTGATACTTGGGGAATTATCTTTCATTGTGCCCCATGTCTTTATTATTGAAGCATTCAACATTGGTAAATGCATTCCTTCCCTTGAAATCATTACCATGGTGTCCATTTTCTCTGCACATGAAGAAAAATAATTTTCATCTTAAGCATATACCATGGTGTCTCTATAAAAAAATATCACATGTGGGAAAATATTTCTCTCCCCACTTCCCTTTATCCATCTTTTTCCCTTCTTTCATCTTCTTCTCTCATTTACTTCCAATGTCATAATACATAGAAAATTCTTTCTCTACCTTGTTAGCATAAGATATTATTTCCTCATATAATGAGAATGTTTGGGGGACTAGTTCTCTTTGAAAAGATATTATCATAAATATTATTTATATCACATGAATTGGAGAGGATTCCATTCCTTCCACTAGGATCCATTTTTAAATAATGGCATACTATAGATTAGGTTATGAATGATAATGCATAATTTAAAACCAGTTAAAACATAACTTAAATTTAACAATTTATGAATAAATAATCTCATAATCATAAACATGATTTCTTTGGGGATATATTTACTTTTAAATACTTAATAATGGTTTATAATGAAAATTTGAATAATACTAAGAATATCCCATAGGAATGTTAAACTAGGTGCATAGTAAGAACTATTTTTGTGTACTCGGTTAAATCGAATTAGGCCTGATGAACTACATCAGTGTTGTTACCGCTAGGTATATCTCTTATGGAGCCACATATACTTTTAGTATCTATATATGTATGTATTTCTAGGAAGACCTATATAATATCTACCATACTAAAATTCTAGGATGTTCTTATATTATTGTCCTTATAGTATATCTTCGGGTAATGTTCCATAATACTTGATTTGTAAATCCAGTTTCTAAGGTTACTGAAAAAATTTCACTGATACCAATTGGAACGCCCCGACCCCTGTAGCCTAGATCTGAGGCCCCACTTTATTACGTTGGAATAGATATATGTTTCTAATCCTAAAGTATCAATCATATTAACAGTTTTAGAAGCCAAATTATATACATAAACCTTTAAATACATTTTAAAAAATAAAATACCCAATTGATTTCATTGTGTTTTCCATTATTCCCGCTTTGTGTATCCCTATACATCAGTCATGACATACTTATTTTAATCCTAGGAAAAAATTAAACATATGAAAGGGGTGACTGTATAGTGGAATATATGAGTAAATATGTCATGAACAAAATGGAATGGTAAATAACTGAAACACATTCCATTTAAATAATCACATAAGCTTTGAAACATAACCATAGATATTATAACTAAAAACATAATAACATGGAATAATAATATTTATGGAATGAATACTTTTGGATATCTTCACTATTAAGATATATCCTCAAGATAGTTACTATTATGATTAATCCTTATGATAGTTTATGTTTGTGGGTTGAAACCCATCTAGTGTTTGTTAAGATCTATTCTCCTGAAAATTTAAAACTGCTTGGAAATATATGCGAAGGGTTTTTCAGCAACAAATTTCATCTCATGAGACCGATCACTGCATTGAGGGGCTATAGTAGGCCCCACCTATCACTTATTAATTCCAATTCATTCCTCATATTAAACCATAAATAACATTAACATTGTTATTGAAAAAATAGCATATAAAATGTGAATACTTTAACCATAAACCATGAAGGGTATCAAAATAGAACATCCATAGTCAAATGATCATAAAAAATTAAATAAAATATTTCGAATAGTATCATAAGATAAAAAACTCAATTAATCATAATATTCAATAGAATATCTTGACATAGATGAAAATATTCTAATAAAATCATTAGAAATATCTTGAGAAAAATATCCTTTTACTTTGAAATATTTTATTTAAAATCCTCACAATCATAAAAGAAATGATTTTATTTTAAAAAGTAAATTTTAAACTAGTAAATTTAGATTCCAAACATCAAGGCGCCATGATGGCTGTAAAATCAACTCTTTCCATAAAAGTTAAAAATAAATATTTTTTTTGTATTATTGTTGAAAAAGTCATAAAGTACCACATTTTTGGAAAAAAACAAAATGGATCCAATTAAAAACATTTTATAAAAAGTAGAACATGGTTAAAAAGTTTCAAATATTGGTAGGATAATAGTAAAATATTTTGGAAAATACTTTTAATAAACATGGTCATGGTTGATAAATATTCCCTAGTAGATACAGATAGACAATCCTGAATAATAATGAGATTGTGAAATTAACCCTTACATTGCATTTTATTTTGGGTGATCGTCCTTTAGACTCTTGTATAATTGTTTTAAAAGTTTTAATAACTTATTAAATAATAACATTATCACTTAATATATCATATATGAACATATTATAATATGTTATTATCCATTTGTTAACATTCTTTTATTATTTTCATTAATTTGAGTGTTAATTTCCTAGTTTCTCGAGTAAGTTTTGAATTGTAATTTTTTGTTCCTATTACATATATCATGATTTAATATTCTAAAAAATGTAAAAAATGATTTAACTATCATATATATTCCATATATATTTATTTAGTATAATCCATAATATTTTGGAGATAAGAAATGAAATGCACCATTCATGGAAACGGTAGGTCGTGCGTATTCATGAACACTACTTTCATTTATTTTTCATATTAAAAGTGTGGTAAGTAAATGATACATATATATATATATATTATAATATCTTTATAATATTAATTTCATATATTTAATATATGTAAGATTGAAATATGAATGTAGATGCTCAATTACAAGAGGGGGGGGGGGTGAATTGTAAGTTTAAAAACATTCATTTTTAACCTTAAGGAAAAATCATGTTTTGCAAAGTTAAAAAGGTAAATTCAAAAACCCTAAAATAGTTATATAAGACCAACTTTCTAGGTTCCATAAATATTGTTCCAAAAATAAAACTTAAGGATAGTTTACTTAGGTTAAGATTCTACCTTAAAGCATATAGAATCTTACTTATCAAAGTACATACAAGAATAAGAAAGTATAAGAAGATTATACTTTCTACCTTTATCGAAATACAACGGAAATAAACTTGAAGAAAAATAAGTAACAAGTATGAAATATTTTAACCCAAATAGTAGGGTATCCAACAACTTTGGATAAATTCCCCTTGATTTATACATTCAAGAAAATCTATCATACCCACAACAAGGTAATACCTTGATAGGAATATATAAATCTTTCTTACTATCCCTACAAGACCTTAAAATTTAAGGTAGTTGGTACCTCTATCTTCCTATCCCCGGAATCCCTCAAACTTTAAGGTAGTTGGCACCTCTGTCATCCTTTCCCAAGATGACTGCGACCTTTATGGTCGTCAGAACCTCTGTCTTCCTATTCCCAGAAGATATTTAACATTAAGGTAATCAGAAACTCTGTCTTCATATCCACATAAGAACTCAATTGTACTCAGCAATAATCAGAGTCGCATGAAGCAAGTTGAATAAGATGTTCATTACATACAAGGAATGCTAGTCTCTCTCTATAGAAATCACTTCAACATAATATAATCTCAGGATTAGTGAAATAGTTGATATATCATTCAAATGAGCTTATATTTATATGAAAAACTCTAATGGTTAGCTCTCTCCTCCAACTATCATATTTTTCATAGAATTTTCAAGGAACATGTACACATGTCACTCAACCAACGATTAGTCAGAAATAGATTGCTCAACATAGTTTCATAATAGTAACATGTGTTAGGAAAATGAAGTTGCTTTACCAAATACAATTTTCGGAGTCTAAGAAAAAATAGATTTTAGAGTCTAACAAAATAAACATTTAGAGTTTATAAGACATGGAAATTAGGATAATGTTTTACAAAGAATTCAGAATCTGAATTCTATAGATTCTAGAATCAGAATTCCAATGAATTTGGATTCTAAATTATGTAGAAATCGAAGTCTTAATTCTGATGAATTTGGAGTCTGAATTTTGAGGAAATCAAAATGTGAATTCCGAGGAATCCAAAGTGTGAATTCTAAATAATCCAGAGTCTGAATCCGATGGAATTTAGATTTGAATTCTAAAGAATTCAGAGTGCCAATTCTAAGGAATTCAAAGTCAAGAATTCTATGGAATTCAGGGTCATAATTCTGAGGAATTCAGAGTCTAAATTTTGAGGAATTTATATTCATAATTCTGAGTAATTCAAAGTCAAAATTATAAGGAATTCAGAGTCTGAAATTCTAAGGAATTCTTATTCTGAATTCTGAGGAATTGGGAGTCTAAATTCTAAGAAATTTGGAGTCCTGATTTTGAGAAATTTGCAGTCTGTATTCTGAGGAATTCAGAGTCGTAATTATGAGGAATTTGAATTCCTAATTTCATAGAATTAAGAGCCCGAATTTCAGAGAATACGGAGTTAGAATTTTAGAGAATTAGGAGTCCGAATTTCAGAGAATTCGGAGTATGAATTTCATAGAATTCGGAATCTAAATTTCAAAAAATTCGAAGTCTGAATTTCACAGAATTTAGAGTCTAGAAATAGAACACTCTATATCAAAAGGATTACATGATTTTTAGGATTTATATAAGAATCTGAATTTTATACTTAGTAATAAAATGAGTTTGATTTAGAGAGATTAGAAAACGAAACAATTAGAACAAATGTAAGGATAAAAGTTACCTTAGAGATAGGAAAACTTCTTTATGAAAATTATCCTTAGGGAAAAATAGTTTTCCTTAAGATAAAGTCTTTGTGATTTTCCAAACATATCAGAATGGAAAAGTCATAAGAAAACCTTATTGACTCAACAATTTCTCCCTTTTTGGAAATAAAAATCATCCTTATGAAAACGAATGTAAGGATTAGGAATTTTGAATTATGAATTTAAAAGAAAAAACATAACTCCCTTTACTTATGAATTATGGTGAATAAGACTAACTCCCCCTTAGGTTTTGAAAACCCTAAGGATCATATTCTTGACTTTCTTAAAGAGATTTAACTTTTTCATTCATAAAGAAAATATTCATTGAGTAAACTCTCTCTTATATAGACTCCCCCTTACATAGGGAATTCACTTCTTTACTTAGTATTATTTTTTATCATTCCTTTATCCCCTATTGTGATTTTAAAAAAACAATTCATATAATGGAAAAAATATGGTACCTAAAAGATTATAACTACATATAAAAAAACATATGAATCCCAACAAGAGTTTTTCATTCAGGTTGAAAAAAATCGATACGAGGAAAATACAATAGATCAGATTTGGAAAAATTCATCCTTCTTTCTCCTTCAGCATGAACTTCTTTATGATGGTATTTTGATTCTTAATCTCCTTATGATATTCTTCAAAGTGCTTTAGAAGCTATTCCTAATCCTAATTTTTATTCTCCAGAGCTTTGATCTTTTCATCTCGAGACTTTAAGCTTTCAGCCTAAGACTTAAAAAGCTCTTCTTATTTACTATACTTTTCTTTGAACAAGATTCTGAGATATCTTCCCCCTTTAAATTCATAGAAACTTATTTGAGCTTCCTATTCATATATTTTTCTTCCTTCTTCTGCGCTATTTTTTTTAGATTCAGATTTTCTGAAAAACTTTTCGTAATCTCCTTCATCCCCACATTAGCTCTATCAAAGGATTCTTTCACAGAGTTTTGAAAGTCATAAAGAATTATCAACTCCCAAATTTTCTTCTTAGACCACTTAGTGATTTCATTATTAGAACTTCTCTGATAATTATACTTGATATAGAAAGTTTTGAAATCAGCCTCAATCTTAATGAATTTTGCCGTAAGCTTGCTAACAGAATCTGATTTTTGATTGAATGAATGCTGAAGCATTTGACACCTCGAGTCAATAGTTAGAATCAAAAGAATGGTGTCAACTAATTTCTTCAATAATTGAACCACAATGTCCTGACCCAAGGAGGAAAATTCCGAATCAAATTCCCTTGTTGGTGATGATTCTTTCTCTTTCTCAACAAACATTCTTTTAGAAGAACTACCAAAAACATTCATAGCTACCACAACTTTCTTAGGTGTATCAATTATTAGCTGCTTTATTTTATCAAAATTAGAAATTGTCTCCTCAGATTTTGGGGATTCATGTTCACTATCTGATACTTGAATGATATTGTCTTCATCAAATGTTTTCTTCTCAGCATCTACCTTAAGATCATCTGGTTGTATGAAGTCGTGATTGCTGATCTCATCATTAGATAGTTTACTAACCTATTCCTAATCTTCATCCTCTTTTCCTTATGAAATAATTTTCATTGATTCATCTTGAGAAGTCTGCATCGACAATTTTTCCGAAGTAATTTCCTCCCCATGATATTATTCATCTTTCCTTATCATATCATCAGTGTCATCACTTCCTTCATCTTTCTCTTCTTCCACTACCTCTTCCTGAACAACTTGTTATTCTTCAGGTTCTAGAATTACTATTTTATTTTCAGGAGTCTCTACTTGTACTAGTTTTTTGAGAAATTATTATGGTACCTAAATCTGCTCAGAAGCTTTATCAGTAGCCTTGAGAAGAGATTGGACAATCTTAGCTTCATAAATTTTCTTATTTTTCTTCTTCTCTTTTTCTTATTTTTCATACTCCTTAGCAGCGTTAATCTTCAAATATTTTTCTTCAGCAGGATCCAAGCCAAATCTAGGATCTCCTTTATTCTATTTATTCTTCTCTTCTCTTCACTTTGGAACAACTTCATCCAAATATGATTTTTTCTTATTAGACTTTGGGGGTGCTGATTGAGTTTCCCGAACTATTGGATTTTTCCCTTCTATTCCATTTTTATATGCTTTCTCTTTTTATGAACCATCATGGAAGTCTCAACTACCTTCGATTTCTTAGATAATGCTTCTATTTCACTTTCTAATAAGCATTAAAATTACTCGGATTTTCTATTAAATATGACCTTCATTCTCCTCAAGGTATCATCACTAAGAATCATGACATTGATATTTTTTTGGCTTTGAACTACATGGGATTTTGAACAATTCTTGGAATTAGATAGTGATTGTGGATAAGATTTCCAGATGCATAATGATTTTGGATTTGAGGGTGTAATTTTTGATATTTGTGATTCTCAAGAATATATACTTCACCAAATTTACGTTCCTCAAGTTCACCAGGAAATCCAGAGCAAAGAAATAACTCTTACTCAAGTTTTCCTTATCCCCTTTTCATAGAATTAGGAAACCCTAAACCTATAATTCTAGTGTCGAGATGTTTTTAGAGAGATGATTTATTTTTGGTGTTTTGACTTCATTGATTCTGAGACATTCTAATTCCTTCTACTTAACAAAACTTATTGATTCATTAGGTAGGTGCAGAAAAAGGCTTCTCCTTGATATGATATTCCAATGAAACTAGTATCCTTATTAAAAGGAATAGAATACGTTTTCCCATAACTTTTGAACAAAAATTATTTCAACCATATTCATTAAAAAAACATAATGACTTATAAAATTTTATAAGAAACTCCAAATAAATGGATCCTATCCTTTCTATTTGGCTACACAAAATATTTCCCATCCATTCAGTTTGATAGTTTTTTAAATGAGAGAATCATAATTGGAAAAGAACATCAGATCTACTAACCTCTCTCTATAAATACTCCATTCCAAAATTTTGCGTGATAGAAGATGTTTTCTTATGAGGAGATTATCTCATAGACATCTAAAGTTAAGAAAATTAGAAAAGACGAATGTCCATGATGTATAGAGATAGAGATCCGGCACACAAAGGCTTTAAAAGAGATATGGGATAAAGAATAAGGGGCCTTTATATAGGTGTTGAAGTGATAGTTCATATTCCCAAATTAATCCAACAGTGGAAACAAGATCAATATGATCTGATGGTTGAGATTAATGATAAAGAAAGATTTTGTTAGGATCTGATATTTTAAGATTTTTAAGATAAAAATTCGGATTTAAGAAAGTGATTCAAAAAATTTTCTTAAAACAGGATGAAAATACCAATAAGTATAAGATTCGATTATGAAAATGCATGTAAAGAATCATACCATCCAGATTTCTTGGAAAATTATCTGTAATGAGGAAAATTCTTTTTGAAGAAATTTAGATTACGGAAAATTTTCATAAAGAAGTAGAATTTTTTATTCCAGATTTTCGAAAGGGAAAAAAATTTTGATTCCAAAAATGTTAATTACAAAAAATTTGATTATGAAAAATTTTGGTGAGGAAAAATTTGGATTAAGAAAAATTTTGATTAAAAAAAATTTTGATTACGAAAAATTTTGATGATGAAAAAATTTTGATTATGAAAAATTTTGATTATGAAATTTTTTTGATTATGAACAAAATTTGATTATGAAAAAAATTTGATTACAAAAAAACATTGATTACAAAAAAAATTTGATTACGAAAAAATTTTGATTACAAAAAAAAATTTGATTACCAAAGAAAATGTAACCCCCCTATGAAAATGATTTTGTTAATGTAAGGAGATAGGTTTCAAAAAAAATTTAATATGGAAGATTACCTTATGGTGATCAATTATAACTTTTGTTTAATGTATTCAAATATCTCACAGGGTAACGACTTTTATAAAAATATTAGGAAGTCGATCTTGTGTTTTGATAAATTGAAGAATGATATCTCTTTTATGTGTGTGATACCTAAGAAAGTGATGTCTAATATCTATGTGTTTTTCATGGGAGTGATGTGTAGGGTCTTTTCTTTAGGAAATGGAACAAGTATTATCACACAATATTGTTTTTTGGTAAAACTCACACCATAGTCTGTTAATGTGTGATGCATCTATAATACTTGAGTACAACAACCTCAAGCTACTACATATTCATCTTTAGTAGTGGATAGTTGTATTGAGTGTTGCTTCTTACATGACCAAGAAACTACTGTATCTCTTAAGAAATGAAATTTTTCGAATGTACATTTCCTATCCATTCTACATCCACCAAAATCAGCATCCGAAAATATTTTTAAATAAAAATCATTTCTAGGAGTATAAAAAATTCATAAGTCCATGGATCCCTTTAAATAGAGAAAAATTATTTTTACTTCTTTTAAATGAGATTCCTTTGGAATAGATTGATATCTAGTACAAAATCATACTAAAAACATTAATTCTAGATGACTAGCTATCAAGTATAACAAACTTCATATCATACCTCTAAATAATGTTTGATCTACTAGTTTCCCAACTTCATCTTGATCAATAGAAATTGAAGTATTGGTTGGAGTGCATATTAATTTAGTGCTGTAAAATCCATACATTTTAAGAACATATTTAATACACTTATGTTGGGATATATATGTTCCTTCTAGTTTTTGAAAAATTTTAAAACCTAAGAAAAATGTTAACTCTCCCATCATACTCATTTCAAACTAAGATTTCATTAAATTCGCAAATGAATCAGTTAAAGATTGCCGAGTTAAACCAAATATAATGTCATAAACATAAATTTGGAAAATCAAAAAATTTTTATTCTATTTCTTTATAAAAAGAGTTAGAATTTCATAGTCCAAACTTTATTGGATATGGAAATTTTAAAAAGTAAGATTTTAGGAAGCTACATGTTCTTAGAAATATAAGTATTATGAAAACCTAAAGATTGGGTTTTTTTTAAGGAAATTCTTTTATCCCAATGACAACCACATTGGTATTTAGTGAAAAATGGAGCACTTTGGGGACCAAAACAGTAATTACTAAAAACTATTTTAGAATAGGTATAACCCAATCCAGAATGATTAGTTAATGGAAGAATTTGGGAATACATCTTGTCAAAGTTTATCTTACTAGAAGTAAAGTTTGATAAACATTTCTTTAAGTAAAATATTTACAACTTTAGTTCAGTAAGCAAATTTTTATCCTAAAAACATTAATTTTAGAGCTAGAGTTAGCCACTAAAATATTTTTCTTAGAAATAACATCTTCATGATCCTTAGAAAGTTTATTCTTCTTAGAATTTACTTCCTTATGGTTTTTTGAAACACTTTCATGATCATAAATTTTCTGATCAAGATCCTTAGAAAGATATGATACTTATTTAGTCAAAACAAATATTCTAGAATTGGATTTCTATAACATCTTTTTTATATTACAATTTCCATTTTCAAAAAGTTTAGTAAATCTAGAAACTTCTTAAAATTAAGGCAAGGTACTATCTTTAGATGAGGAAGATTCATCTTCTAAAGATTCATAATATTCTTCATTATAAAATTTTTCATTTAAAGACATATTAGTTAAGGATTGAGCATTGTGTACCATATCCATAAGATAATGATTTTCAATAGGTACTATGTCTATAAGACCAATATTATTCTAAGCAGAAGATTCACAATATGAGGATTCATCAGATGAGTCACCACCACTGACACTCCATGTTTCATTTTCTTTCAAAACATTCTTAGCCTTAGACTTGAAATACTTTTTACTATTTCCCTAAAAATTATTTTCCTTCTTTTGAGTATGGGAAAATCTGGAATAATGTTTCCAGCCCTTTTACCTTCATAGCAAGTGACTTCTGAGTTTTTTATACTTTCTATCTATCTTCTAATATCTTTACTAGAAATCTTTCTTCCCCACTATCTTGTTCATCCTTTGAAAAATATTAGCTAGAACATTTTCAGAATGTTCACTTTAAATAGATTTAGACAAAATAGTGACTTTTTAAACGTGGATATTGAAACACTTTCTAGATTCTTGACTTTAGTAGTATTAAAAGCTACAATTCTATTGCGATTCTTATTTTTATTCAAATAATTATCTCTATTTATTCATGTTTTCATGTTGAAGAAGAGTTCCAAAAAGATCAACAAGAGTAATATTAGATACTTAATTATTCTCATCAAAAACTATTCTTTTGGATTCCCACTTATTTTTTATGATTTCAATTATCTTGTCTATAAGAGATTCATCATCAAGACATTTGTATCCCTTATATTGTAGACTGTTGACAATGGCCATAAATCTTTGTTCTACTTTGCAAAATGGTTCTCCATAACGAAATAGAAATCCATGATATTCTTCTCTAAGCATATCTCTTCTTGTCTCTATCATTTTAGAAGTCCCAATATGAGTAGCATAAAGTTTCTTCCATATGTAGTTAGCAGTTTCACAGGAATAAATTTTACAATATATATTCCTTGTCATAGAATACAACAAAGTATTGTGTACCTTGTAATTTAGTTGATATTCTAACTTTTCTTGGTTGGTGAAGGTTTTGACTTCCTTGTCAAGAATTTTTTAATCTCTAGTAAGCATGAGAAAAGTGTCTACTCTAGTATTAATTAAAAAAGGCTTCATTCAGTCTTTCTAGTACTCATAATCATTACCATAAAAAAGGTTGTCTAATAGGATTTATATTGTCAATAGAACTAATATTTATTCATTCCATTCTAAAAGAAAATATCTTTCCATAAAACTTTTTAATATTAAAGGTCTGTAAACAAAGATAAAAAATATCTCTAAGAAAAAATTAAGCAATAAAAGTTAAGAATGAAAATTTAGAACAAGGAAAACCTAAGCAAGAAAACTTATATGTGAATATATGTATTTTAGAGACCTCATCTGATACCAATTTTAGGATTTAAATATGAATGTAGATGCTTAATTACAATATGGGGGATTATAAGTTTAAATACTTTTATTTTTAACCCTAAGAGAAAATAATGATTAACAAAGTTAAACAAGGTAAATTCACAAACCCTAAAATAGTTCTATAAGACAAACATTCCATGTTCTAGAAATATGGTTTCAGAAATGAAACTTAAGGAAAGTTGCTTAGGTAAATATTCTACCTTAAAGTATATAGAATATTACTTATTAAAGTAAATAAAATAATAATAAAGTATAAGAAGATTATACTTTATTCCTTTATCAAAACACAATGGAAATTAAATTGAAGAAAATAAAGTAACAAGTATGAAATATTTTAACCCAAATTGTAGGGTATCCAACAACCTTGGATAATGGTCCCATGATTTATACTTTCAAGAAATTTTGTCTTAGCCACACTAGGGTAAGGTCTTAATAGGAATATCAGAATCTTTCTTGATATCCCCACAAGTCCTCAAACTTTAGGGCAGTCGACACCTCTGTCTTCCTATCCCCAGAATCCCTCAAACTTTAAGGTAGTCGACACCTCTATCTTCCTATCCTGGATTCCCTTGAACTTTATGGTAGTCGAAAGTTCTATCTTCCTATACCCAAAAGACACGAACTTTAAGGTAGTCAGAAACTCTGCTTTCTTTCCCCGGAATCCCTCAATTTTACTCAACAACAATCGAAGTCGCACAAAGCAAGCTGAGAAAGATGTTCAGTATGCACAAGGCATGAGAGTCTCTCTCTCTATAAATCACTTAAACATCTTGTCATATCTATATTGGTGGAACAGTTGTGAGCTCATTCCAATGAGCTACTATTTATAGGCACAACTCCAATGGTCAACTCCCTTCTTCAACGATCATATTTTTCCTTGGATTTCAGAGGGACCTATACATGTGTCACTCAAACAACAGTTAGTTAGAAACAAATTTCACAAAAAAATTTCATAATAATAATATGTGTTAGGAAAAATAAAGCTTCTTAAAAAAATATATTTTTAGGAGTCTATGGAAAATAGGATTCATAGTCTAACTAAACAAACATTAAGAGTTACAAGACTTTGAAATTCAGATTCTATTTTACCAAGAATTCAAAATCTAAATTCTAGAGATTCCTGAGTCAGAATTACACTGAATTCAAAGTATGAATTATTAATAATTTAGAGTCTTAATTCTATTGAATTTGTAGTCTTAATTTCGAAGAATTCAGAGTCTCAATTCTATATAATTCAGAGTCATAATTCGTAGGAATTCATATTCATAATTCTGAGGAATTTGGAGTCGTTTTTCAAAGTAATTCGATGTCTGAATTATGAGGAATTTGTAGTTTTAATTCAGAGGAATTTAGAGTCTGAATTTTAGAGAATTCAGTGTCTGAATTTTAGAGAATTCATAGTCTAAATTTCAGAGAATTTGGAATCTTAATTTCATTGAATATAGAGTCTAAATTTCAGAGAATTTAGAGTCTGAATTTTAGAGAATTCAGAGTCTGAATTTCTTAGATTTCAGAGTATGAATTTCAGAGAATTCAGAGTCTGAATTTCAGAGAATTTGGAGTCTAAAAATAAAGCACTCTATATCTAAGGAATTATAATATTATGTGGTTTCACATAAGAATAAAATTTTTAGAATTAGTAATAAAATGAGTTTTAGTTATATATATTATAAAATAAAACATTGAAAATAAAGGTAAGGATAAAAATTTCCTTAGAGAAGGGAAACTTTCTGTATGAAAATTATCCTTAGGGAAAAAGTTTTTTCTATAAGATAAAGTGTTTGTGATTTTCAAAACATAGAGGAATGGAAAAGTCATAGGAACCCCTTATTAAATCAACAACATATATTTATTAAAACCACCCCTAACATGTTCCATGTATAGCGTTAATGAATCACATCATTTTGGGGAGGTGGTAGTCCACACTTCCACAAATGATGTTATCATATTTATACAAAATGGAAAGCATAAGGGTATGTGTTATAAAAGAGAAAAATAATCACAAAGACATAATAAATATAATATATAACATATAAAAAATATTTTCCATCATAATTACCAACCATGAATGGTGGTAAAAGAAACATGAAAAATCATCATTTCATAAGGCGGTAGTTCACCATACATATAAACAGTGTGTCTATTACCACTTAAATGGAGGTGTGCATAATTATAGGTCTAAAACTTTCATTAAAAACATATTAGTATATTTATGATACTATTGATATTATATAAACATGGAATAAGGGGAGTTGATGGGCTGGATAATGGAAATAAAACTAAAGAGCTTGATAAAATATGTTTCCTCGTCTTTGGGTAACTCCTTTTGGTTTGCACAAAAGGGATTTCATGGATGTCATTATTGAAAAATTGAGACTTCTAAGATGAGGTAAGGTATGTTGAAAAGCTATTTTGGATGATATTGTTTAATATAATGTGGCTTGAGATGTGTGAGTAAGTGAGGGTGGAGGTTTCATTTTATAATTGAGGCGAGGGTCACTATAGGAAACTGTCAAAATATTAAATTTAAAAAAAAATTAATTTTAAATTTACAATGTTTAAAAAGTGATTTATTTCGATGATAAGATGATTATGGGTTTTAATACTCCCAAAAAAAATTTTAAATGAGCTTATGTCATATTATTAACCTAATATTTAGGATTTAACCCTTCGTTAATCCTTTTAACTCTTACGGTGACTACTTGGATTTTTACAATTTAAGGTTTAATATAGTAACTCTAAAATTAAAAAAGAGAAATAAATGTACCATTTATGACATATTTGACTTTACCCCAATTATTTTTCCAATTTAATATTTTTATAAATTTTATTTCTTTTAGTAAAATATTATTTATTTTAATATATCATTGGTATCAATTTTGAGACTATTCATTACATGACATTTTTAAAATTACAAAACAACATGATATATTCTAAAAAACTATTTTAACCCATCATGAATATTTAAAATTAATCTATAAAATTTGTGGATAACATAAATTTTATCAAATTATATTTATTTTAATATTTTTGATATCAATTATTTGATTCTTCGGTTACTTAAAAAATTATTGCATCGCCATTTTGTTAGTACTGTAGCAGTCACTGTTCAGAACTGTAGCAGTCGAAACTATTCACCTGATTTGGGTCTTCAGGCCACCGGTTTGGGACTATGGTTTTCTGGGGCCTTCAGGTCATCAAAGGCCTTCGGTCCACAAGGCCTTCAGGTCACGTAGACCAGGGAGTAGCCCATTTCACACAGAACAAGCCCCAGAAAAGGATCAGAGCAACATGAGTAGCAGCCACCAGATGTAGAGCTAACCAGATTGGAAGAATGAGAGGGTGTGGCAGCCGCCATCTGGACCAGGCACTGTGCAGCTTTGTACGAGGCAATGCTAGCCAATCAGCAATGCAAGATGGGGAGCTAGGTGATCAAGGACGCAAAAAGTTGGGGAGGGGCAGTTCAAGTGGGATGGCTCTACGTGTCATGTATTGGGCATGGTATGCCTCTGAGCCTTCAGGTAATGTATTTCGGGTTTGTCAGGCCTTGTACCTTGGGCATACGGGTCATGTACGGGTTCCCCTTCAACCCTTAAAAGGGGGATTATCCATAATAAAATAAAAAATAAGGCCTTCGGGCCATTCGTGCATATTATAAATGTCATACTCTCACCCTAGAGGCTTCCAAAGGGCATAATTTAACCCCAAGGATGTTTTTCGGTAAAAAATCTCATGAAATGAAATTAATAATGGTTTTTGTGTATGTTTTTTATATTTATAATATTATTTTTACCCTTAACTACCTGATTAACCTTTAACATTGGTAATTAAAATTTTACTAAAGGTAATATTCATATACCCAAAAATAAAATAAAAAAATATACATATTATGGATCCACTATTTCAAAATATATAATCCATTTTTCATAATTCATAACATTGAAGTTGTATAAATTAATTTAATATTAATCCCCTTGATAGAATGGTAAAACATGAGTTTAAAGTGAAAACGTACAAAAGATTGTAATGTTTTTATATAAAACTTTAATGTGAAATTGAATAAAATGAAATATATTGGATGAAATGATAATAAAATAATGTAATCATATGTTAAAACCAATTAAAATTATAATTTCAAACTATAAATTATTTTGATAGAAAAATTTGTTTTCAATTAAAATTTAGCAGTGTTCACTATTCATAAAAATATTAAACTTATCATAAAAATACAAAAAAAAATAAAGCAACGAAAAAATATTTATATTCCATTTTAAAATCATAAGTTTATTTTTTCAAATATAATATATAAAATTTTCAAAAATTTGATTTAAAATAAGTTCTCCATTAATAGGCTATAATAGAACATTATAAAAAATGTAGTATTTTAGTATGAATATTGGTTTTGTTATTACCTTATGACTATAAAATATATTAAATGAGTTTAAAAATGTTTTATTGTATATATAACATATAAATTTACTATATAAATTCATTAAAAGTGTTATAATTTAATTATCTGTGCAAAACATTAATAAATAGTGTTTCACTCAAACCAGTTGTTGCGTGCATTGTAAGATAACAAAATAATACAATTTATTCTAAAAGGAAAATATTGTAAATTATTGGGGTGTTACAACAGCCTATATCGATTATCCATCCAGTTTCCATGCTAGAGGGCCTCTTAGCGAGAAATTTTCCACTAGCCATTCAGTAGAGGCTTAAAGTTGCATCAACCACTACACGGAGCCACTAACTTTCTGATGGGGATCTTAAGGGGTAGAATTAAAATTACATCCCCATGGGTTTTAAAGGGGAACCCCATCCATTCATATTTTTATTTGTTTACACATACCAAGGAGGCTCTCCCCTCCTTTCTCTTGGTTCCCATTTATGTGGGGTGATCTTGGGTGATGTTTCTTGGAGATTAATGGTAATTTTATCCTCTAGGTGATCTACTATACTGTCCTCCTCTTATATTCCTTTTTTTTTGGTTTTATTAGTTATGAATTTGAGAGATTATTCCACAAGATTATGGGGTAATAATCTCGATATGATAAGTGTTTTTTTCTACCTTTCTATTGAATATCCTAAGAAAAAAATCTGCATGTGAGGCCCATAATTTTTATAGAGGTACATTTCCTTATAGGGTTTTCTTTGGTTTTAAGATAAATTTAATGTTTTATATTATGGATTCATCTATTATTTGTAGTGGTTTGGATGAGTGAGTTCTAAGAGCATGGAACAATCATTTGGTGGATTATTATCCTTAGATTGGGTGTAGAAAGTTTACTCAGTGAGTGAACAACCATTTATGCCTAAATTTTTTTTATCTTCGTTAATTAGTTATGAGTTATTAATTAATTATAAATTTATTATAATTATTTTTTTGTGTGTTTCAGATCAACGATAGGGTTCCATGTGTTCTAAGTGTTGTCCCTCGGGATTGGATTAAGTTGAAAATGGGGTTGTTGGACAGGGAATAAAAAAGGAAGAGACTTTAAATGAGGTAGGTGGTCCCTCAAAATTAATCCATAGTATCACCTTATATTTCTAGTGATACATTGTGTGGATAGGATCTATTGAACATGAATCAACCTAGTATAAATTAAATGTTTAAGTAATAACTTAACTATAGCTTATATCGCAATTTTATATGTATTTTCCCAAATGAATAGTGATCCCATGTGGGGTTCCTTAGTAATAAAAATATTTTGTGTTTTGAAATAATGAAATGATAAATGATAATTGAATTTATTTTTTTGGAAAATTAAATATGAATTTTATTTTAAAAATTATTTTTTGTAAATGTGAATTGAAAATGTTAAATTGTCTTCAGATATGGAAATTGAAATGAAAATTGTTTTTTGAAATATAATTGTGTATTGGTGAGATGGAAATGGAATAATTTTTGAAAATAATGTTAGTAAAATATTTTTTATGGAAATGGTTGTTTTTAAATGAATTTTTTGATGTGAGTGGAAATTACTATTGGGGTGGTTTTTTTATTAAATAAAGTAAATCAGTCATGTTTATGATTTTTGTTTAAACATGGGGTAAAAATTTCCCCTAGTGGAAACCTAGTTGATGGGTTAAACCAAGGTGAACATAGACCTTTTGTGGATGCTCGATCATTGTTATAATTAGGTTGAGAATAACCACCAAGTGGTGGGAGGGTTGATGGTTAAACCTGGAGTGAACATGGACCTCAGATGAAAGCTAGTTTATGGTTAAACCTAAGGCGAACATGATCCTATGGTGGACATGGAGAAAAATGGTTAAACCAATTGGTTGTTGACAAATCTATTCATTATTGACATGAATGTTCATATGAATATGATTCATAGAGTATATAAATAGATATGTGTATATTATATAATATTATATATATAGTGTATGTTTTATAATGTATATGATTCATGTATTTTTTATGCTTGTGATGCATTTTGGAATATATATATATGATATATATTTTCTTTATTTCTCTCACATTGTTTATTCATCTGTTATAATCCACTAGGATTGGATTAATTTATTTACATTTATTTATTTTAATTAAATAAATAAATAAATACCCCAATAGTTAGAAATGCATACGATGTGTTATGAGTACATGATGCCTCAGGATTCTACTATATAAGAGGATGAAATCCTCTAATGTTGGATGTGTGTAATGTATGCACCTATTTTGAATCTCACGTCTTCTTGATCACTATCCATCTCACCTAGAACCCCTTTAGTTTTGTGAGAATCTTCATGATACAATCATAGATCCATTTTCTAGTTTACTCCCTTGGAGGTAGGGTTCTTCCATTCAATTCTCTTTCTGATTTGATTCAAGATTTCTCCAATATCAATGAATAATATAGTTGATATGGTATATGTTTTACAGGTAGTATGTTTTTTGACTATTTACATGTTGATTTATTAAAGGTAGATCTCCTTTGATTTTTTATTTCTTTACACAAAAAATTATTATTATATGATCATAAAAAACCCATTAGTGATATAAAAGGCTAGTTTCTAAAAATTATAATGTGATTTTATCATTTTTTTTTTGAGAGAAACTGGTACATGAAATAAGAATAATGTTTTTTTTAAAAAAATTCCATAAAAAAGGGTAAATATGATTCACCCTTACATGATACCTTTATGTGATACCCTTATGAAAAGTGTTTATGTAAGGGTAACATCATTGTTATCATTGTAAAAAAATTTTGGGTAAAGGTAGCACCCTTATGAAAATATGGTTTTCATAAGGCTCATTTTATATTTACCCTTTCATGTAAAGGTTTTATAGCTATAGCATAAAGGTCCCTAATTTTTACCTTTATGCAGTATATGAAATATTGAGAGTACCCTTGTGAAAATATGGTGTGTAAAGGTAATACCATTACATAATGAAGCTATATAAAAGTAATCCATATATTACATTTAACATCAATTCTCAAATCTAGATTAGTAAAGGTAACATTTTTAGTTATTTTATATAGGATATTGAAAACATTAGTAACCCTTTAATAGAGTGTCTAAATTAGGTTAAAAGGGAGGATATGATTTTGCAGAATATAGATTTTGTGTATGGGTAATATGAAACTATATTTAAATTTTTCAAAATATGAAATGGGTTTTATGGTTTACAAAATTTTTATAAATTATAATAAAATCTAATTTATAATATTTTATTTTATATGGATTTAATTACTTAATTTATTAATTAGAAATTTTTTTATAATTAATATAAAAAATTAATATAAAAAATTATTCCAAATACTAAAGGAAAATATTTTAATATAACTTCTAAAACATTAACTGGAATTCCTTCAGATCTAGAAATAAATGTCTTATTTAGAAATCATAATAAGTTATTTATAAAGTGTCTATAATTAGACAATATATGATATTTTTAGATTATATAAATTATTTATGTAATATATATTGAACAATGAAATGTCTATAATGTATGAAATATCATATAAAAGCAATTTTATATAAAATATTAAGGTGTTAATACAGAAATGAATATATATTTTTTATATTATTACAAAATTAAAAAATGTTTATAATTAAAATTTATTTCTAAACAATTCACAAAAATATCGTATTTTTGAAGATAAATAAATTTCTTATTTATTTTTTAAATTTCCTTCATATTCATGTTTAGTAATTTTTTATGAAATAAGTTTATTCTATGATCCCATTTATATGATAAATTGATTCTTGTATACATCCTTACATATCATATTAGGTTTTATTTAATAAAATTTAGTTTTCATCTACCTTAACCTCAGTTTGTATTTTTATTTATGAGATTGAGAGTAATTATTGGGCATATTTTTTGAATATTAGGTGTTAGAATTTTCATGAAATGAATTATATCTTGAGTAAAGTATCCCCTGGTAGAGGGACTTGGTGTTAGAACACTTACATTTTTGGAGTCATTCGTTTGTATGGAAAGTGAATGAGGTTAGCTATCTCTCACTCCCGACTTACTCATGTAGAGTTTTTTAATCTCACAAATATATATTTCTTTACATGAATAATTTTTGTACCTTATTCATATGATTCATTTGGATATGTAAGAATATACAAGGCCTCTATTTTTGGGTAATTAGTACATACTTTTGGGGTGTGTCAATGGTAGACATTAATATGGTTTGAACATAGTAGTTTTATGGTTGGAATAAGGATTTGAAATTCCAATCATTATAATCAAAAATAAAAAAATGGAAGAAAAAATTAAAATGTAATTATTACATAGGATAAAATAGTTATGAATATAAAATTTTTTATACTTTAAAAGTAACCCCTTTAAATACCACATGTGATATTCCTTCCAAATTGGCACTTGTAAAGGCATCAATAATTCAACTAGGTAGGTTTAGTCTTATAAGGTTCCCCCTAAATTATCTTATGTAAGGAAAGAAAGTGATAGATAAAAATGGATTATCCTTGGGTAGGTTCCACTATATCAGGGTTTCCTTAGATTGTATTTTGTTAGTCCATTTGTGGTGGGTGTTTTGGTTTACACATAACTGGGAAACCTTTAGGAAGGATACAAGAGGAATAAATTTGAGTTTATCCATATGATAGATTAATATAAAGTTTAATATTCTAAACTGTCCAAAAGTCACAACTATTTTTATTGGGTATATTCCCTACCTAAATACTTATGTGATGAGAGAAAAATCTTAATCGATTCATTACTTATTGAAATTTGTATGTAGGCTCACAAAGTGTATATGATTTATGGGTTCTTTAATTTTACTAGGATCCCATCCACCAAAATTTGTTGATGAAAAGATATAAGACATGATATTCATATTCTAGGAATTTTTATTATAAATATATTAATATTCATAAATAAACTAAACTATTTATTAATCATGCAATGTGAACCTTAAAAGTAATAAACTCCTAAGATTAGTATGTTAAGAAAAGTTAATGAGAAATAGAAATATTTTATGTGTTAGAGAAGTTCCTTCATGAGTAACCAAGTGTTTAAGTTATTCAATAAGAAAATAAAGATGCTTATGAAAGCTTGGAATGATTCATTTATGGTTTCAAAGGCACTAGATATTAATTTACATAAGGAATTATAGTACCATATACTCAATATGATTGGGTATGTAATTGAAATTTAATATGATTAAATATGTTTGGAGAGAAAAACGAGTTCCTATAAATATTATTTTGGTTAGGGAATTCATTCTATTTTCTTGTATGGAAATTTGATATAAATATAGATGAATTTAAGAATTGTTCAACATAAATTATCAAAATTTTGATAATAGATAAACTATGCATATGATGTATAAGTTCTAGTATTTTAAAAATAGTATACAGTTGCAAAATTTGAGAACTAGAAAAAATAAAGTTGGAAATTCCAATAATATTTCTTCAAGAATCAAATTATGTTCATTTGAAAATTTTGGGTATTATTAGGAAGAAGTGATGATTCATTATGATGGGATTATCTAAAAAACCTGAAGGTGTTTGGGAACATCATGAAATATCTATGTCAGGTATTAATCTTATAGAAATGGATTCTTTGATTTTGAAGTGTATGTGATACTAAGTGTATGTTTTACAAGTGTTTTAAATATTTAGAAGTTAAACATAAATGTATGAATTAAAAAGAGATTATAATATGCAATAAAATTATGAGGTAAATAGTTATTTCATCATAAATTTTAAAGTAATTATTTTTACCAATATTTTATTAATCTATGTAAATTAAGTGTATCTTTATATTAATTGTTTTACATTATTAGAAGTATTAATAAATAATTGTTAAGAAAAACATGAGATGATTAATTTCATACATTGGGTTTGTGATTCATTGTATTATATTACATGTTTTGAGAGTAATATATGGGAAAAAGTGTTTTGTTAAGGATAAAGTGTATATTCAGCTATTTGTTCAAATATAATGGAATGTTATTCCCACCTATCTGTTGTGTATTATAATGAATAAAATATTTTTTTAAGAAAATATTCTAAAAAGATAAAATTCCATATGATATATTGAAACAATATATTATTTTTTATATATTACTATTAAAAATAAATAAATGTTATTTTCAAAAACAAAATGTTTTATGTGTTGTGTATTAGAAAGATATTCCGAAGAGAATATATTTTCTAAGTGTTTGGTGGGAATATGTTTAAACTTAGAGAAGTAAAAAGTAAAAGAAATATTATATTGTCCTATTAATATAGTGATTCTTCACATAATGTACAAAATAAATTTAGGATATGTGATGGTATAGAAAAATTGAAAGAGATTCATTTAGTTACCATAAAAAGTGAACATCACTATTCCTTGAAGGTTTATACTATCCAATACAAAAAGTACGTCACCTGGTATACTTGAAGAGTTTAGGGTATAATAGTAAAGATAAATGTAAATAGTTACATTATATACCATAAAGAAGTTGGTAACACTTTATCCTAAAAGTTTTTAGGATATACTAGGTAAATTGATAATGTAAATATTTACATTATTTCAAAATATTTCAAGAAAAAATTATAATAGAAGGGTTCTTAGGATGATGATGATGATATACTTAGAATGAGTTCTAAGTAGACAATAGATGATAACATTGTAACATTTTATGTTATGAAGTCAATGAGTTTGAATAAATTTTCAAAGAGTTAAAATTAAGGAATATGATTTTTAAGTCTCTTCATTATTCAATCTACCTTTATTCATAAATTTAACTCACTAAGAGGTTATTGGGAGTAATTTATTAGATGGAAATATAGATATTTGATGGAAATTACATATGGATGAAATATTCAAAAACCAATAATATATAATCAATATGAGAATCGTGTAGAATATCTGGATATTAAACACTTAAAATATTTTTTTAATGAATTTAAATATATCATATAATTATAATAAGGGAAATATTTATTTATTATATATTCTTGTGTGATGCAACTTTAATTTACATGAATAGTCAAATGATAAATATACAATCCAAGTAAATAATTTGAGTTGTCCCTAATCAATGATCATCTTGAAGTGTTATGTGATGTGATGATATGTTAATGTTAACTAGAATATATTCTTATACTCATAAAAAAGGTTTTATATTACATACGAAGAATATATTCATGAGGTAATAATTAGAGACTTATTACTTAGACTGATCCGCAAATGTATATCTCATAAAATTTAATATGACCATAGATACACTTGGTTTTATATGATTATTATAAATCCTTATTACCAGAAGTCAATAAGATAACTAGAAATAGAAGCATTATACATTTATACCTAACATATGCATGTAAACATATGAACATAGCTAATATAGGGGGTGTTGGGTATATTACAGATCATGTCATCAATTAGAGTACATCCAATAGGGGATTTTCCACTAATATGAAAAGTAAATAAATCTAGCCCATGATTTAAAAAGGGATGAGGAAATGAATGGAAATACTTAATTTCATCCCATATGATGTGTTTGACTACTATGATGTGAGGCGTGTGATTCCCTCAACTGTTTGATGAATGAAAAGTGATATATTCATCAACACAGTCAGTCTATTTTTGAGAATAAAGAAGAGTTGAGATGACTATATGAAATTAACATTATCCTTATTTAGAGGTCACTCTATGTCATGTCAAAAAGGATTATATATGTTTAAATATGATGTATGTGAGATAACTTGTGATGTAAATGTTCATATAAAGATATGAGCATGTTTGTTGGAGATCACACCATACCCATTATTAGCTTGTGTAGTACCTATGCTTTTCTACAGGATGCACTTTGTTTACATATATGAAATAGATATTTCATATTTTTTTTTCAATTCCACTAAGGCCCATAGGGACACATAGTTAGTACAACGGATAAGGATAATTTTTTGGAATTTTTTTTATTAAAAATGAGGATATTTTGATGAAAAACCATATCCAAAGAAATTTGGATAGATTAAAATAGAGTTGCAATGCCTTTCATAAAGTCCTTATGGGTTTTTCGAGCAAGTGGGAGATTATTGAATTTGAACTAAAATGATAATGCATGATATTCATCTATATATTCATATAATTCCGGGAGTACATACATATTATATATGATAATACATATATATAGTGTAAATATTATAATACATATGTTGTATGTTTTTTATGCATGTGATGCATGAATAATATATATATATATATGAATTATTTCTCTTTAATACTTTATTCATCAGTAAGAATCCATTATGAATGGATTAATTGCTTTTCAATTTTTAATGAATTGAATAAATAAATACCCTAGTAATCAGAAATGAATATGATTAATTAAGAATATAAGATGCCTTAAAATTCAGATATATATGAGGATAATATCATCACTTATTGGGTGTGAGATATATATGAACCTATTTTGAATTTGTCTTCTTCCTGATAACTATTAATCTCACACATGTAGGTACTAATTTTTTTGTTTTTTCTCAATAATCCTCATAAAATGGACATGGACCCAAAGTGTAATGTACCCCCTTAAAGGTAGAGATAATTCATTCACTTATCTTTATGAACTCCATCAAGCATTATACTTCATCAATAAAGAAGATGGTTTTATTATACACGGTTTATAGTTACTCTATTTTTTGGATTATAAAATTATTAACTTCTCGAAGATAAAACACATATGTTTTTGGGTATTCATTCATTATAAATGATTATTATATGATCATACAAAAACTATGAACACACAGGGTTAAAAGGTCCCATAGGCGGACACTAGTGCTCTGGGGATGGGTATATTACCCATAAATGATGGATGTTTGGTGTATAGATTGGTATATTATCCCTAGTTTGGAGACGAGTTGGACCAGTCATTATGATGTGCTTATAGACACTTTGACACTTGTTGAACCATGTATGTATCATTATCGGGGTGAAATTGGTTCATGAGTTCAATGTTTGTTTTTGTATTTAAATATAGACATTTTAGATAGTTGTATTTGTAACTATCATCTTAAGTACCATTGTATGAACTATTTATGTACTCATCATGTAGTGGATGCCATTGGTGCTGGATTAAGGAGTTATACTTACACCTTTCTCTGGCTTACATGACACTTGGGTACCTAAGAAGACGCTACTTACATTCAAGTAGATGTTCATGGGAGGGTATTTGTTCATGGCTTCAATTTTTTCTATTAGGATATCACATGGGAGTTGGGACTGAGCTAGTACTAGAACAATTTTTTGGGTTTCATCCACTTTTGTAATTTGTGATCTATTTTATGACTACCTAACATGTCATGAAAAAATTTCTTTATTATAATATGTTTTATTTTGGATTATTTTCCACACTTTCTTTTATTTCTTTCATTGTTTTTTATTTAGGTGTTTTTTTTGATTGGTTTTATTTCCACTATTTATTTACTTTTATATGCTTGTATTTTTCCACACTATACAAACTTTGAATCGCAATGCTAGTCAATATCCTTTGACATACGTGGATGAGTGCTTGAGTACAAAATCATTCTTCTTATCATAACAATGATTCAATTTTTAGGTATTTTTTATTTATTTTGGTCCATATTTTATTCTATAATTTTTTTAGGTTTCTTTCCTAGGAAAATGAAAATTTTGGTGAGATGGAGTGTTGTTCATGGTTGAAGATAAATCCGAATAAATTGTTTAACAACCCCATAAAAACATGAGTATTTGACATTGGAATTGGAATTACCACATTTTTAGGTGCACGGTTTGTGAAACTGTGCAACCCCACTATGAAGCCTCCATCTGTTGAGACAGAGGCATAATAATGGTTGGCACAATGTTCGGAAAATCCTACAACCAAACCATTCGACTTGTATATATTTAAAAAAATGTGTGTATCGAATTTTCTACTCTAAATTTTTAACCCTTTTCACCCCTCATTTCCTCATTTTTGTATTCTCTAAAATAGGCATGCCTACCCTCTTTTTCAAATCCTACTTGGATTTATTTCTTAGTTAATTTGAGCTTGGTTATTCAATGAAACACCTTGTGCCAATATTTTCTCCTATTGGACACTTCTTCCTCCCTTAATGAGTTTCATTTTATATAGTTTTTGTGGTTACTTAAAGTGGGTTAAATAAATTTTTTTCTTAGTCTTTGATTTGGGTTATGTTCTATTACTTGATCTTTCATTTCATCCACTATTGTGTTTCTGTGGAATAACACGCCTTTATACAAGGTCGATCTTTTTATGGAGTAATGGGAATAACTCAAGAGATGGTTAGTGGAATTTAAATGATGGTGGTGGGATCTAACATTGTAATAAAGATGGACATAGAAAATTCCTTTTACCACCTTGAATGGAACTTCAAACTTTAGGTTATAAAGAGCTTAGGGATCTCAGAATGGATATTCAACCTACTATTCAGATGTTATATCCCTCCTTGGTTCAACACTACATTCATGGGTAGGCAGTATGGATTCATGAAACCTATTAGAGGGTTAGGAATAAGAGAATCTCTTTCATCAAAATTCATTATTATGGCCCAATACACCCTCAACAGACAAGCTGGATCCTTTTTTCAACATGGAAACATCATACCGTTCCTCTGTGGAGCTCACTTCTTATGGGCGTATCACATTTTATTCACTGATGAAATGACATTCATTATCAGAGACTATAATGCTTCAATTAGAGGGTTTAATAAAATCATGGAATCCTATACCAAATGGAGTGGGTAAATCATCAATAAGGAAAAAATTCATGTGTTCCCACTATCTTCATCTTCAAAAAGACAGTGGAGTAACATTGAATCGATGTTGGGGTTTGATAGGAAGGACTTACATATGAAGTATCTATGAGAACCTTTGACTCATGAAATAATTAATATTATAAATTTTTGAGGAATGTTTAGTAAGATCACTAAAAAAATTAAAAACTATGAAATCTTGTTACTATAAGTTGGAAGTAGATTTACGTTAGTCAAATATGTTCTGACATCCATAACCATGCACATTCATTCAGTTATTAAGGTGATATATGATTTACTAAAGGGGAATGAAATCCTAATAAGAACCCTCATCGGGGAGGTATAAGGTGTAGGTAAATGTCCATGGGCTTCTGGGAAGAAACCTTCTAGACTGGTGGAGAATTGTTGAATCAGTGTGAGAAATATGGGGGAGGCAATGTAGTTCCTTCAATGTATATTAGCATGAGAGTTTATCAAGGGTAGATCCCTATGGAGTAGATTCATCAACTAAAAGTATGGAATCATTCTGAGAATAACCAGGGAAACTCTTCTCCCTTATGTAATTTTGTATAAGCCCACATCCAGGCGATTTGATGCCACTCTAGGTTGATTCTCAGACATGGGGATATCAGTTTTTAGGACTAAAATTAGCTTTGTGAGTTTTTGGGTTATCTAGGGTGTCCTAAACTTGATATGACATTCAAGAAAGCTAGTTCCTACCAATCCTTCATTTAAGTGATCCTTGAACCTACTCATAGAATCTTCTTTAATATAATTAAGTTGGAAGTGACCGTTGATGCATGCATCTTCATAGGCTATACCTCTTTAACCTTATCTTACAAGGCTTATAGGAATACGATTCACCATAATTAGCTAGGGATATATGGAGATAGGTTCTTTAGTGTAAGGATATCTCAGGTAAATTAAATTTCCTAATTTTTAGAATCCAAAATAATGATTTACCGATGGATATGGTGGTTAATTATAAGGGTATTTACTTAGCCTCCACATGAAACTTTTTCTTAATCCATTAGTAGGAATCCATGAACCATATCTTCCATCAGGGAAACTAGGCTGGGAAACTTTAGAGGATTTTGGGTGAGTTCATTGACTTAAAATCAAAGGTGGTTTCCATAGAGGAGTTCTTATAGAATTGGTTTAGAGGATCCAATAGTAACAAACATGAGTTGAGGGATCATTTACTTATCCACAATGTGGGATACTAGTTCTTATGGGAGGTAAGTAACCTCTCCCAGCACAAGGATCCACCCTAAGAGATATATTTAGTGGCAAGGTACAAATTCCAAAAAGTGGATTTTGCAGGCCTTCTGAATATATATGAGGAATCCACCTCTCTCAGGTGTTTTATAGCTTAAAGGAAACTCCCTGATTTACCTAGACCTTAGCCGGTAGGACATTGGGTGAGATGGAATCCCCATTAACATGGTATTTTGTTTAATACTAAAGTCTCTTGGAATCAATGATGCATGCAGCGAGGTTGTGTGGTTCACGACTTAAAGGGAACCATTGTTATCTGGAATTAGCACAATATATGGGGCTGGTGACTCTCTTAGGGTAAAATAAAATTTCATGCCTAGTGGTGTTGAAATGTTCCACTACAGAAAAATCTCATTGGATACAATGGAGATAGACTCAATGATTTTATGAATCACCTTTAAAGGCCTCTATTCCACTCCTTGGAAAATAACTTACTTTATCCTAAAATGAAAACCCAACCTTTTCAATGGTATTGGAATTTCATATACATGGTGAGATAGGAATTCTATGGATGAATTTATGGATTCAAAGGCATCCCTATAGGTCCCTCTTACAATGTTTACAAACATAGGTTCCCTTCCCCTAGGTGTGCATATATTAATATTAGAGATGATCTAGGTGTATATTTCTACTATCCCCCTTGATGATATTTTACTCATTTGATTTCCTTTTAATAAAATAAATTGTATTATCATTGTGTTTTATGTGTTCTTATTCCATTGAATCCCCACATATCTTGTCTTTCAGTTTTTGACAAGTGGGTGGTGGTTTCAAAGGTAATGGTAGGTTGTTCCATGATTTTATATGATTTAATGTTTTAAATGTTCTTGAATCTATTTGAAAATGTATTTTCTAATTTTTGTGTGTGTGTAAAAATTTCTTTTTTCTACGGTGTTGTTGTGTGGATGGATTTTTATATGGTTTATCCCCTATGAAAATGGTTGGAAATGGTGTTCTTTGGCATGTGATGAGTTGGATTACAATTAAATGGTATTGGTATGATTTGAAAAAGGGACAATTAACTTTGGAAAACTGGGTACATTTGAAGGTGGACTAAATATTAGTATGATGGGTGGTCCAGAATGGCCTCAAATTAGTATACCTAGAAGTATTACACCACAATACTATATAAAAATATGATAATACTAGGGGTACCCTTATAAATTTGGATTCTCCCTCTCTAGTGGGCCATTCACGAGGAGAGTTATTTCTATGATCGGTCACTGAGGGTTTGAGGATCATAAGACCCCAATAACCTAAATAAATATGTATTTCCATTGGTTTTTAGTCTAAGTTTATTCCTACACCCAGTTATTCTTGTATCATTTACTTTCATTTCCAATGATAGATCATGTATTAAAATAAAACCATGTTATTTCATTCAAATTGGAAAATTTATTTGCCTTATTTTGACTATGGATAGAACACTTGGTGGGATCCATCTGGTAAATTGATCTCACACCCTACATTCACCCAATGGGTGTATGTAGTCCTTATTCTATCTGATTTAAATAATGTAAAGGCCACGTTTTGTTTCTACAATTATTCTTATTAGTAGAATATTTTCTAGAAGGTGTTGATGATGGTGAAATGGTGGGTGTTTTCAATCATTCAAGGATGAGTATTATGTTAATTTTGATGGTTATAAACCTTTTTCTCATTTGGGGTTTTCTTATAAAAGTAAACTTAAATTTGAGATCTGCATATTCCCATTTTTGTCTAGTTGTAATAAATGATGGTTTGGATTTCTTATCTTGATATTGTATTGATGTTTTATATGGATGATGAATATTATTCATATTGGAAAATAATTACCAAAGGATTTCTTTCATACCATGGAGCTCTTTTCCTACCATGGGAACTAAGGACACCATTGGGGCCATTCCATGGGGTAGGTTAGGTGTCAGTTTTGGATAGAAGCCCAAACTGGTTCATGAAAAAGTTGTATCAGTGGGGATTTTCCATTTTATTGTGTATTGTTATTTGGGAATGTATTGATAGAATAGAGCTAGGAATTTCATAGCTTGAGGTTATGGTTACCATAGGGGTGTCAATTTAACCCACCATGTTATAGGACTTGGGTTACCATGGGATGTTGGGAATTTGGTTGAATCCTCCTTAGGGTGTAATGAACATGTTGCAGAACAGGTATGAGCACCAAGGTTGGGTGGAGTGGTTTGAATTTTTTTGAGTCATTATGGATTATTGATGATTTATATGACCATTTTAACATGTTTTTTATTGAATCTATTTGAGTTTATGTACTTATGGTTTTATATATGTTTTTATTTTGACTTTTTTAGTTTCATACCTCCTCGGATACCTCCTATAAAACCATGAGAGGTGGAAAAATAGATTTTTATATTACCTATTCATGAGAGATTAGTAAAAGAAGTGGTTTGGTCTATCTGATCTCAAGATCATGGAGTAGGATCTTGTCCTAATAAGTTCAAGGAAGCTATAATTGGAACAAAAAAGGCACGAGATCAAGAGTTTCTTTAACATTAGTCCCCATTCTTATAGAGAACCTCGTATCCCCTAAAAGTAAAATACTGGGTGGATAATATTTAGATGATCCTATAGTTCATTATAACTATTTAAGCTACTAAGGTAATGTGTGGAAAATTTACATTTGAAGTCCCCAGTCACAGGCACCAGGATTTAGTGGTACAAGTTTGGAAACATGAGAATATGGGACATAAATACTTCAAGAACATCTTCTATGATTAGTTATATCTTGAGACTTTGGCCCTTTCCATGTCTAGGGAGTTTATTTACCTCCATCAGGGAGATAATTTAGTGATATAGTATACCAAGTAATTCATTGAGTTGGTCTTATTTTCCCTCAAGTTAATTAGAAATGAAAGGATGAAAGTTAATTGGTTTTAAATGGGATTGAAGTTATAAATTTGATATCAGGTGATCTTGTTATTGTTTAATTCCTATACTGAGGTGATTGAACATGCTCTGATGGTTGAGATTGACCTATCCAATATGTCAAGTCTATGTAGGATTATTACAACACTAATTCTGAGTGGTATTGGATTATCTAAAAAGAATAGGAATAATGAGGAATATGGGAACATGGGAGGTTATAGTTCTAGGTATCCAACCCGATGACCTTCGTAAGTATCTACAAGTGGTGGATCTTGTGTTCCATCAATATGGAAAATATGGGCATGTTAGAACTACATGTGTGGTCCCACTAAGAATGTTCCAATTGCGTGGAAGCATGGGACACTTGAAATAGTGTTATAGGAGAGTTTCCACATCTTGGTGTGGTGCATTCTCTATGGTTCAGAGGGGAACACCAAATACATCTGATACATCCAGAGATATAGGGTCTTAATATGAAAGGAATGGAGGTAAGGCTAAAATGTTTTATTGGTAGAGAATTCTTAAGGCAGTTCCATAAGTCATTAGTTGACCCTAGGTCCAATCAACAGTGATGAATCAATATTATATGGATTAGGAAATCATGAAATCTGATTCAAGTCCAGTGATAGTTTGAGTTTTTTTTTCTAGTTTCAGCATTTATGGTAATTTTTTTTCAATACATGTGTTTGTAATTCAATCATTTGTTCTCATCCTTTTAATTTTTTGAATCATCCAACCAATATTATGTGGTATTCCATGAATTTGGTTACACCTCTTTCGAGGAGGAAAGGGTGGGTTTTTCGATGCATGTCTTATGTTGTCTCATTGTAAGAGGTTGAGATGAATCTATATTTTATTTTATGAGAGATATATCTCCTTGACATGATCATAGGGATGGAATTAGTGAAATAATTTATGTCTCATATTGATTTCTATTGCTGGAAAGTAACTTTAACTACTGCTGATGGGAGAAATTGCGTTTTTTAGGGAGATTGGGATCTACTGTCATGATGTTCTAGATCTCTACATATGAAGCTAGGTTTTATTTCTTTTTAGTTGACTTCATTATTATTGGAGGATGATGCAAAATTATTTTATAGTGTGTTCCAACTATGGTTTATGAGTTTCCTGATGTGTTCTTAGAGGAAATCTCATATTTACCTCCTTAATGGGATGTGGAGTTCACCATCGATTTGGTTCTGAGGATACAAATGACTTATCTTAATTCATATTTTATAGACCCAACAAAATTGATTGAATTAGTGATATATATATGGATGATTTGGAATCCATGGGGTTCATTCTCCTAAGTGTCTCTACTTGGCCCACTCCAGTGATTTTTTATAAGAATGATGATGGATCCTTTCGGCTTTGTATGGATTATTGAAATGTTAATTGGGTCATGATCAATAATAAATATTTATTTCCACACATAGATGATCTATTTGAACACTCTAAATGGGAAAGATGGGTTTCAAAGATCGATCTCCACTAATGGTATCACCAAAATAGGGTGAGAGAAGTGAAGATTCCTAAAACCACTTTCTGAAAAGTGTAAAACCATTTTGAGTACTTGGTAATGCCATTTGGATTGAAAATTTATCCCATGATTTTCATGTATCTAATGAATCTAGGGTTCCATAGATTCCACATATCCTTTATCATGGTGTTTATAGAACACATCATGGTCTACATAGGATTATAAGTGAAGAACAAAATGAATTTTAGGATTGTTCTAGGGACACTTCAATACCACATTCATTATGCTAAAATATTGAAATATATATTTTTTTGGATATTAGATGTTATGTTTTGAGGACCTGTGAAATCCGAACATGAGGTTTCATTTGACCTAGGGAAAGTCATGGAACTGATTTCATTAGAGGCTCTAAGGAATGTATTTTCAATCAGATGTTTTATGGGCCTCACCAAATATTATAGGAAGTTTATTGGTGACTTCTGTTGACTTTACTCACCTATAAAATCCCTCAGCCAGAAAGGGGTGAAGTTATCATGACTCTATAATGTAAGGCATATTTGTAGGATCTTTATCGATTGTTGATCACCATCCCTATATTCATCTTACCCATGGATAGATAGGGTTACATGGTCTATTGTAATGCTTCAAGTATGTGTTTTAGTTGCATACTTATACAAGGTGGACTTGTGGTGGTGTATGTCTCTCACCAACTTCAACCACATGAGAATAATTACCCAACCCATGAACTCATGCTTGTAGATGTGACAACTTCCCTTAAATACTAGCATAACTATATTTTTAGGGAGAATTTTATAGTCTACAGAAAAAATATTATGATATATATTATATATAAGGATTTGATCCTTATGTAGTGATGATTCATCGAGAACCTTCACGAGTTCATTATTGATTTTTTACACCTTAGTTAAGGGAAATTTAGTTCTTGAAAACCTTGGTAGGAAATTTCTAGCCTAGGATCTAAAGGAGTCTAGTGGAAAGTGTGATTTTAAGGGTATCCATATTTTAATGCACTTGGAAACCAAAGAAGAGAGAGGTTATGTGTTTCTGGTTATCATGCAGTTAACACACTATAGTTTGGAAGTAATTTGAGATGAGCAGCCAAGGGTTGAGTTGTGACATTATTTTAACTAGTTTCTAAATAGCGAGGAGAGGCCCAGTGAATTATTATTATATTCTAAAATAGTTGTATGCCTCAAGGGATGATATGTTGTTCTATTTGCGTTGAGTAATGTGGTGATATAGGACTATCATAAGTCTCAATGGATTTCAATCATGGTGTCACTAAGATTTTTTATGATTTTCGATGACAATTATGATTTCCCTATATGATACATAGTATAATAGATGTTTTATCTTAGTGTTATACTTGTCATTAGTTTTTTTATGATCACCAAAATCCCTCAGGATTGATTTAGCCCCTTCCCATTCACACACTGAAGTGGGATGAGGTACCCATGCATTTTATCATCAGTTTACCTTTTACACCCTATAGAATTAATGCGATTTGGGTGGTTATTGATTTTATAAACAAATTCACCCATTTTATCCTAATTAAGGGATTAGCCAAGGGGGTAGTGATGGGTATGTCATATATTAGATAGATCATGAGATTTTTTGGTGTGTTATCCACCATCGTTTCTCGAAGAGACACCTATTCTACCTCACATTTCTAGGAAGGAGTTCATAAGGAAATGGGGATATAAATTAAGCTTATAAAGGTATTCCATAATCATATGGATGACCATACAAAGTGAGGGAACCAGATTCTTGAATTTATGATTTGTGCTTGTGTGTTAGTAATTAGAGGCTTGTGGGGCAATAAATATTATTTGGGGGAATTTTACTATAATAATATATTCCAATCTATGATCAATATGGATCCATTTGAATGTTTTTTGGTCAACCATGTTGGTCTCCTCTATGTTGGAAAAAAGTAGGGAAGACTTGGGATCAAGAATCATGCAGGAAATGAAGAAAATGATTCAGATAATCATGAAGAGTTTAATGTCATCTCAGATCCATTATATGTCTTATGCCAATCATTGACACTGATCATTGGAATTCATATTGAGTGAATGGGTGTTTCAATAGGTGACACCTCATTTGGTTCATCAACACCTTTTAAATAAGGGGAAGTTTATGATGAGGTATGTCATGCCTTTTGATATTAGGTAGAGGATCAATAAGATGAACTAACTCTTAGAACTTCTTTCTCAGTTGACAATGTTTCATGAATTTTTCTATATATCATAGTTCAAAAAGTATAATTTGGACCCTTATCATGTTTTGATCATGGAAGTGGTTGAGTTGGAACCCAACCATTCAAGAAAAAAAACCAATTCAAATTGTGAATTACCAAGTGTAAGTACTTTAAGGGGAATTTATTCCACTAGTTTGGGTCCTATTGAACCACATGAATGATGGACATCATATGTTGGTGTGGAAGTCTTGGGTAGAGGGGAAGTATCCTCACTTATTATTTGATTATACTATGGTTTGACTTTTAAAAGGCATAAGGTGTCATGGTGGGTAGAATTATCACACCCACAATGCAATTTTTATGTATTATTCATTTTTTCTATAATTGTTTTCCATATATTTTCTAAGGGTTCTCCCTTAAAAAATTAAAATTTCTGGGAGACAGAGTGTGGAACATGGTTAGAACAAAGTTGAGAGAAAGTCTATACCATCCCTAGAAAACCCTAAATTAAGGATAGTGAAAATAGAATGCCAGAACGATTTGTGAAACTATATGGCCTACATCATGTGGTATCCATCTATTATTATAGAGAAACCAAATGGTTGGTGCATTGTTTATAAAACTATATAATTGTATCATGCAAGATGTTAGATAAAAAAAATGCATTTTCTTAAATTTCCCCTGAATAATTTTAACACTTTTCACCACTCATTTCATCATTCATGATTTTCAACCCCTAGAAATACCTTCAAACTTATCTAACCCTCTCTTGGATCCATTTATAATTTGATATTGGCACATCATGGAAACTCTAATTATGTTTCCCCACTACAATCCTATTGGACTCTTTTCCTCATGTCTTGAGTTTCCTTCTCCCTGATGGTTGTAGTGACATAGAGTTGGTTGAATCTAATTTTTATGCCAGGGGTTTTGATTTTTTTGGGGTGTTATTGCTTCCATAGGATCTCCACACCTCATGGATTGTAGTTTCCTACTGGTGGGTGGTCCTTTCATTGGGAAAAGTAGGTGGATCTTTCTTGTGATATTATATGACATTTTAAATATGATTTCATCTTTTTATAAACTCATTTTCTAAATTGTGTTATGTTTTAAAATGGGAGATTTAAAAGTTATTAATGTGTGTAAGGATTTTTAAATTGTTCATCCCCTTTTAAAATGGATGGAAATGATGTTCTTTGGCTTGTGGTGACATGGTTTGTGATGAAAGTGGATTGGTATGGTTTGAAAATAGAACAAAGCCTTTGGGAACCTTGGATACCTAGGAGGGATGACTAAGGACTAGTACATTGGGTGATCTAGTAGGGACTGATCCCCATAAACCTAGAAATATTATGTCACAATATTAAGTAAAAAATATGATGAAACTATATGTACCAATAGAACTATGTATTCCACCTATCTAGAGGCTCATATAAGAGAAGTGTTATTTATTATGATTGAACACTAAGTATGAAAGGATTATAGGAATACAAATAAACTAGATGCTTAAGTATTTCCCAAGGTTCTTATAAAGTGTTTATACTTTCTCTATGATATTCTTACTATTTTAACTTTGTTTAGAAAAGAGAATGCATATAATAAAATTAAACCCTTTTTTATGTCAAAATGGTAGTTTTATTTTCATTGTAATGGATATGCATGGAATTATTTTTGGGATCCTACTGTGAAAGTGAGATCACACCCTACATAAATCCAATGGGTTTATATAGACCATGTTCTATCTAATTCAAGTATTGTTAAGGGAATGTTAGGAAGTGGTGATTAATATTTTTAGGAGTTTATCTTATAGCAGTTGTTGATTGATGTGATAAGGTGGGTATCAAACCTCATACAATGCGGAGGATTATGTTTATTTTTCTGGTTATTTCACCTTTTTTCAATTTGGTTTTGTCTACAAATGTAAACTTAATTTTCAGACCTTTATATACCCTTTTTTATAGTTTTAATGGTTGATTGTTATGATACCTTATACAGAGATTGTATTGATGTTTTATATAGATGTTGAACATTATTTGTAACAACCCAAATTGATATATATAAAATACCCATATGTTTTAATGTTTTATTATGTAATATGTTTATATAGAATACAAGAAATTTTTTTGTAAATATCCAATTGGATTCAAAATACCATTAAAAATATATAACATTGATAACATAGCTGTTAAATAATGACCACATGATTTGTATAAAAACAGGGATTTTAAAAATTCAATTGACTCGAACAATGGAAGTGATGTCCTCATCGAGTAGGATTGTACCCTATGAAGCCCATTTATCAGATATTACAAGGGAGATAAACTTTCTATGTTTTTTTCTTGACCAAACCCAAGATGAGATCCAATAACTCAAGCATGAGCGAAACTGTTTATGGGAGAATTTGAAGCTCATCGAGATCACGACCCAAAACATGTTTTACGAATGAACCCTGAATATATCATGGTCACACACCTTACTCGTAGGGAATATGCTGGTATATTAATGGGATATGTATCGAGGCCATTGGAAATTTATTATGTACACTATTTTGTAAATAATAATGAATATTTTTTTTTATTTTGATACTATAAACCAAAAATAGTTTTTTGGGAAATATCCAATTCAATTAAAGAATTTATTTTGACTAATGATTGTATTTTTAAAATAAGGAATATTTCAATTAAATATGATTATTAAATTATGTTTATTTAATATAAATAATCATATACTTTTTATGAAGTAAAATGTAACGATTTATTAGGGTTCAAAAACTATTGTTGTCAATAACCCAACACTTTCAATAAATGTTTGTTATTATTTTTGAAAATTTAAAATGAAAATTATTTTCATTTTTTTATATAAAATGAATATTTCTTGGAATAATAATTTCAAAATTATCCAATGATTAATTTCTCATAATTTTTTTGAGATAGTCAAATTTTTAGATAAAAACATAATTTTTTTAAAATGTTGGGGTCAAAGCCTCAATTTATTATTAAAGAAAATACTTCTTTAGACTGGGTAGAGGGAGACCCATTACATATCCTGAAGTCCCATGGCCAAGTGTCTTGAATACAAGGCTTGAAAGACCATTTTTTCCCAAAGGACCCCTCAGTGAACAGTACTGCTACAGCACCAGTGCTACTACAGTACCTACTACAGTAGCCACCGCCGCTACAGTTCCTGCTACAGGCCCTCTGCCACTATAGTGCCGCTGCTACTATAGTCCACCACTACTACAGTGTCCTTCTATAGTTCCTGGAAATTCTCCCATGCCCAAACTTGATCCTGAGTCTTTTGGATGCCAAGCAGGAGCTTGTACCACTAGGGTACATGCTCATTGGCATAGATAAAAACTTAAATACCATATAAATATACAGTCTGTTTTATGACATAATAATAACCATAAAATGTTGTAATATATAATATAATTGGTATCATCATCCAAATATATGTATTATATTTAAAATAATGTGATTTTAATATTGTTTTAATTTTATAAAGACTTTATGAATCCTTCAAGTCATATAATATATTTTAAGATTTTAAATTCATTTCTTTAAAACTGTGACTCACCTCTACATAAGAAAGGGTAATGTTTTAATAAGTTCGGTCCTTTCCTAATAAAAAATTTAAAAAAATTTATTTTAAAGAAACCATGGGAAGAAACCTAGAGAAGGGTTGTGGTTTTGAATATTTTATTATATAGATTTTAAAATGCATGTTTGTGAAATATTAAAGAATTACCCTCTCATTTCCTATAAAATTCACCCAAGAACCAATTTATATTCACTCAAAATCATTTTAAAACATCCTTAATCTTAAATATTTTCACTAGAATCTCTCCAAGTTACCCCAAGCACTCATGAATACCCTTTCAAGCTTTTTGTTTCAAACTCTTAAGGAAAGGGATCCACTCTTTCTCAATTTTTTTTCAAGAATCTTCTATATTATATGAACCTTTTATTTTTAATCACTAATTATGAAGTATGTTTTTTAACCTCTTCCATCCTAACCTTATAATGTAGAAATTATTACGGGCCCCATTCTCTCTCATTATTCCCTCCCAAGTACACCTATTACCTTGTCGAAAGTTCATAAGAGTTCTTCCCTCCTCTTCTTTAATCAAGTTTCTTTATTATCATATTCATTATATTACCAATCCCTAATGATGGGATATATATTTACAAGTCCCTATTAATTCTAATTTTATGTCCAAATTATGAGAGAAAATTTTCATTCTCATCAACCCATTTTATGAATTTTTAAGCAACGTCGTTAGGCTGTGGAAATTTCACCGCGATTTTATAATTTCAAAGAAAGTGTGTGGTGAATTGCACACCCATTTCTTATGAAGGGTATTCAAATTTATAGACTTATACCTATTTTATTTTGGAATTACATGTATGTATTCCACACTACATGATCATGGAATAAAATATGATGATGAATGAATCCATATTGTATGATCTATGTGGAATAGTTATGCATGAGATTGAAATGAAAGTGACAGGTGCGCTTGGAATTATATAGTGCTCCAATGCATTGGGTAATGTTTAATATCATGATAAGTAATGTTGGGATAAGTTTTAAACCTAATTACTCTATGGTAATTTTTTCCTTTATGATGTATTGGCAGTTATCATTATTTTTGTCACTACATTTTCCATGTTTCCATTATGATATACTTCCATATCATGTCTTATAATTCAAGTTTATGATTCCTACTATTTTTATACCCCTTGTAATTCCTATTGTATAACATGTTTTACCATATTCCTTTTTTATTCCCTTACCAGAATTTATAACTCATCCCTTTATTATGTATTTTTTAGGTTATCCCATGTTGTTTTACTTGTGATCATGTTGAAGATGTTTTAAATAATGATGTTGTATTCAATGTTTTATGTTTTAATGTAATTTAACTAATTCACTTATACACTATAATTATCGATCTTTTGGGTTTCATTAAGTTTAATTTTATGTAATAAATCATTTTTGAATGTAAAATAAAGGGAATATTTTTTAAATATGGTATTAAAGGAAAAGTTTAGTTATTTTTTGGATTAGGATTAGAAAACTTATGAAAATGACTTAGGGATAAGACTAAGTATATGAAAAAATCCAGAAATTATGGTAAGTATATAGTATGTGTTTGATCGATAAAATACATCCCTCTATAGACACAACAAGTGGATTTTGCTTTTCCATATATATACATAGGTGTAAAAACTCTGAAAATATGTCTGAGGCCTCACTCTGGGTAACCTGGTACATGCCAAGGGGCCATACTGTGCACCTGGTTTGACACTCTCGGGGGATAAGATTTTTTAAATTTATAATATCTTTATGAACCAATATTAGGGGTGTAAAAAAATTCCCATAAGAGTATATGTGAGGAAATAGATCATGGAAAACATATACTGAAGCCTACAAATCTATAAATTGAGTAAATACATGTATGTTATAAGTTATCAATTGAATGTAATTAAATTCCCATTTATCTTTTTAAAATTTTAAATATAATCATCCCTAAATTTTCTTCTTTTATATCCAATAGCCTGAAATAGGAGGAATCCAGTAAATAATCAATGTGAAGTGAAATGTGATGACTACCCCAACGATATGCCCAACCCGATGGGAGTAGGAATCACACACTTCATGGAGATAATCTCTCAGCTAACTCATGTTATGAATAGAATCATGGATCATTTAGAGTATATAAATCCCCCTAAAAGAGAAAAAAACACAATCGAAATCTTTATACGACAAAGGCCTCTGAATTTTAATGGGTAATATAATCCCTTAATCATGGAGTAGTGGATCAAATCCATTAAAAACACCATCTCCATCCTTAAATGTTCTAATAAAGAGAATGTTATACTATCTGTTTATCATATATAAGGTTAATTTGATTAGTGGTGGACATTGACCAAAAATATAAATCTTGAGGAAGATATTGAAGCAATGGGGTGGAATGATTTTTGGATTTGTTTTGATGAATACTTTCCTCACACACTCTATATTAAATTAGAATGGAATTTACTTTCCCTCAAGAAAAAATATAACGAATCTATCATGGAGAATGATGAAAACTTCATAAGCATGCACAATATGGATCCAACTTTATTGTTACCCCCGAGTGGATGGCTGATTGCTTCTTTGGTGGAATAAAACCTTGTCTCAAAAAATCACTAGTTATCTAAGACTCTGATAGCTATGAATAAATTGTTCAATGTTCCCTCAAAGTTGAAATGGATATTGGAAAATATTATGGGTATCATGGGGATAATAAGTAGAAAGTCGAGTTTAATTCTAGTGGTATAATTGTGAAATATAATGGTGAAAAGAAATTTCAACACCCCAAATTTCAAAGGTGTAAAAATAAGAACCCATAATATTTCTTAAAGGGGATGATGAAATGTTTTAGGTGTGGAAAGTAAAGGAACCTAGCCAAATATTGTTGACAAGAGAAACTAGTTACTACAATCAAGGAAAGGAATGTTCCAGTAAACCATCAATGCATTGTCCATTACTACAACTACAAATAACCATGGAACTTTTCAAACCAATGCACTAAGACATTTCTTTTAAGAGGAAACCAACAACCTCCAAGGCAGCAAGGGAGAGATTTTTTCGATCACTATCATTGAAGATAATCCTAACAACGAAGTTGTGACAAGTTTTCTGGTTATTCATTCAATAATAGAGAAATAAATTTTTGATTCTAGTTCTTTTAATTCATTCATATCCTGAATGTTTAGTATAACCATTAAAAAACCACAAAAAAGCATGGAAGTAGAGATATTGGTGAAATCAAAAAATGGGGAAACTGTTACATCCCATGTATATAACTCCTCCCCTATAAAATTTTGTGGTATGAATTTTCCAAAGATCCTTTTCATACTCCCTATGGTAGGGATTTTATTCAATTATGGGCATGGATTGTCTTTCCCTATAGAGAGCCAAAATAAATTGCTGTAAGAAGGATACCACTCTCAGTATTGAAAATCATCCAGAGATTCTATACAAATGCAAGGAGAAGGATGAATCTTCTTTAGAACCATCATCTCAAGCATGGATATTGTTTTTATATGTGAAAACATATCTTGGTAAAATGATTTATTCTAAAGGAATTTTCATCATTGAATACATGCCCATTGTGAGGGAATATGGTGATGTGTTTCTTGAGGAATTATCTAGTCTTCCTCCTAGCTGAGAGGTTTCATTTTTAATCCATATTATACCTAGGGAATTACCATTACACAAGAATCTATATATAATAGATGTTGTGGAACATGAGGAGATGAATAAACAAATACAAGATAATCTAGATAAAGGGTTCATATGACCAAGTGCATCACTATGGGGTTCACCAGTCCTCTTCATCAAGAAGAAGGATAGGTCAATGTAATACATCGATTATTGTGAGCTCAACAAGATCATGATAAAAAACATGTATCCTCTTCCTCTAATCTATGACTTGTTAGATCAAATATGTGGAGCATAATAGTTATTCAATGTGGATCTTTGGTTGGGATATTACCAAGTTAATGTGATGAAGGAGGATATCACCAAGATTGATTTTTGTACAATGAATGAGCACTATGAGTTCATGGTGATGTCTTTCAGACTCCCTAATGTTACTGGAATATTTATGAACTTTATTAATAAATTATTTAGATATTAACTCACAAATTTGGGGTATTATTTATAGATGTTATTATAATATACTCCAAAATTAAGGAGGAGTATGTGGATCATATGAGTACTATGATCAATACCTTTCAAAAGGATAAGCATTAAGAAAAGTTCAAAAAATGTATGTTATTGATGAATAGAGTGTCTTTATTTGGAAAATCATCACAAGAAATGGGATATCTATGGACCCTTCAAAGATAGAATAAATTAATGGATTTTCGAGACCAACATTTATGATAAATATTTGTAGTTTCCTTTGGTTAGCTTGGTATTACTCCTGATTTTTTATAAATTTCTCCCGATTTTCAAACCCTCTTACCAAGATAACTCGAAAGGTAGTGATGTTTTCTTTGAATGATAAATGTGTTGAGAGATTCAAGCAGTTGAAAAGGAGTATTATCACTGGCTCTATACTTAAACTTACCCAAGTAGATATTTTTTTGTTTTTAGTTATTATTTGAAAAAGGGCTTGGGTTGTGTTTTAATTCATTATGAAAAAGTGATAGACTATGCTTCAAGGCGGTTGAAGATTCATGAGAAGAACCTCCCAACACATGATTTGGAGTTGGTTGTAGTGATATTTGATTTGTAAATTTGGTGGAATTATCTATTTGAGGTGAAGTTTGAAATATATATGGATAAAAAATGCCTCAAGTATACATTCACAAAAAAATAGATGAATATGTGCCAATGAAGATGGTTAGAGATGATCAAAGACTATGAATGATCAATCAAATACCATCCTAGGAAATCAAATAAAGTGTTAGATTCTCAAAGAACAAAGGATATAATAATTCTTCCATTGAGGATAATTTTGAGGGATCCAATATTCTTATATTTATAAAGGATAGAAATGGGAATCAGAAAGGGAGGAACACTATCAATCCTTTTATAAACGATTTGTCAACTATCTCTTCTGGATAGGTTAAAGGACCCTCAAAGAGTTTATGTGAGAATTCAGAAGAAAGTGGAATCTATAATGAAAGTTAAATCTTTATAGTTCAATGTTAATGATAAAGGTGTTGTACGGTATGGGTCAAGACTATGTGTACCATAAAATCATGAGTTAAAGAAGGAGTAGATGGAGGATTCACATAGCCCATCCTTCTCCATCCACCCAAGAATCCCATTGATGTATTGAGATCTCTGAGAATAATATTGGTGGGATAGTATGAAGAAGGAGACCATAGAATATACATAATGATTTCTTGAATGTTATCAAGTGAATGTGGAAAGGTAAAAATTCAAAGGGATGATACAATCATTACCCATACCTACATGGGAATGGGAAAATATCACTATGGAATTTGTAACTAATATTCCAAAGACATCAAGAAGGAATAATTATATATGTGTTGTGGTGGATAATCTTACAAATACTGCAGACTTCATTAAGATATAAGAGGAATCCCTCCGGTATTTACTTGCATGGATATACATCAGAGAAGTCGAGAGGCTACATGGAGTACCACTATCGATTGTATCCAATAAAGATCCAAGATTCACCAAAAAGTAATAGAAAAGTCTTCATCATGATCTAAACAATGAGTTGAACTTCATCAAGGATTATCACCCTAAAACTGATGGCCAATCAGAGTGGAATATCCCTAAACTTGAGGACATTTTGAGAGAATTCTCAATTGACTTCGAATAAGGATATGATTAACATATTCCCCTAGATGAGTTCTCTTACAAAAAAATTTTCCACTCAAGCATCCAAATGGTTCCTTATGAAGCCCTTTATGGTATGTGGTATAGGAAACCTACATGATGGGATAAAGTTGGGGAAACAAAACTGATATGTGTTTAAATGGTCATGGAAATCGTGGAAATGGTTTAAACAATTCAGAAGCACATTAAATCTGATCAGAGTCGACAAAAGATATATCCTTGTAATCACCTATGATACCTAGAGATTTATTTTATAGACATGGTATTCCTACACATATATCCATGGAAGAAAATGATTAGATTTGCGAATAAGGGAAAGCTTAATCAATGATACATTGTCCCCTTTGAGATCCTTTATCCCATCAGAGAAGTGGCCTATCAACTTGAACTCCCACCTAACCTATATCATGTTAATGATGTATTCCATGTATCACTCTTGAAGAAGAACATACCTGACCCCTCACATGTACTCAAACAAGATGTTGTACCATTTGAGAATGATCATTCTTATGAGGTGAAATCGGTGAAGATCTTAGTTCATAGATAAAATGTTCTAAAAAATAAGACAATGCACCTTGTTAAAGTGCTACAGAGAAACCAAAAGTTTGATGAAGAAATGGGGGAACCTGAGGAAGTGATGAAATAAAATTACCGACATCTATTTTAAAGGGGTGAAATGAAAATTTCAAGGGTGAAATTTTTCAAGGGGTAGCTTGTAATGACCTGAACTGTTAGAACTGAAATTAGGTTATGATTTAATGTTTTATTATGTAATATATTTATAGATAACACATTCATATAGTTTGTTACTTCCAATTGGATTGAAAATACCATTAATAATATTTATAATTGATAATATATCCATCAAATAGTGATCACATGATTAGTATAAATATAGGTCTTTAACAAATATAATTGATTCATAAAAAGGAAATGAAGACCTCATCAACTAGGGTTAAACCCTATAAAGGCCATTTATTTGAGTTTCTAAGGGAGATGGAATCCTTAGGCTATACCCTCAACCACGTCGTAGCTGAGATCCAATAACTTAAGAATGAGGTAAACCATTTATGTGAGAAGTTGAAGCTCATTGAGATCATGACACAAACCATGTCTGTCGAACAACCCCATCAAAGTGTCACTATCACACACCTTTCTCTATAGATGTATTCTGTTTTACTAAATGGATATGTATCATAACCCTATAAAATTCATTATGTACATCATTATTTAAAGAATAATGAATATTTTTTTTGATACTATAAAACAAAAATAATATTTTTGAATAATATTCAAATCAATTAAAGAATTTATTTTGATGAATTAATGTATTTTTAAAATAAATAATATTTCAATTAAATATTATTATTAAATAATTTTATTAAATATAAATAATAATTTAATATTTATAACGTCAAATGTAAAGTTTTATTAGGGTTCAAAATATGTTATTTTCAAAAACTAGTCATTTTCAATAAATGTCGGTAATTATTTTTTTAAAGTGAAAATTAACATATTTATAAAATTAGTAAAATAAAATGAATATGTTTTTTTGAATCATAGCATCTAAATTAACCAATGTTAAAATTTTTATCATTTTTTTATAGTCAAATATTTGGTTATAAAATTAAATACCATATAAATATACATTGTGTTTCATGAAATCATAATAACCAAAAACTTATTTAATAAATACTATAATAGTTATCCCCATCCAATTATAAGTTTTACCATTCAAATAATGTGATTTTAATATTTTTTAATTAATTTTATAAATCCATTATGAATCCCCCAAAACATATAATATATTTTATGATTTGAAATTCATTTCTTTAAAAGTGTAACTCACCTCCTTATAAGACGGGGTCATATTTTAATAATTTTGGACCTTTTACGAATAAAATATAGAAAAAAATTCCCATTTGGAATAAATATTTGTAAACAACCATGGTAAGGTTTGTGGTTTTGAATATATTATTATATAGATTCCAAAACCCATCTTTGTGAAATATTAAATAATTCCCCTCTCATTTCCTATATAAAACCAAAAAAACCATTTATATTCACTCAAAATTCTTGTATCATTTCATTAATATTACATCCTTTATATATAATCCTCCTTGGGTTCCCTAATTTCTCAAGAATCCCCTTTTAAGATTTTGGTGTCATACTCTTAAGGTAAGGGATCCCCTCTTTCACCCTTTTATTGAAGAATATCCTCTATTCTATTCCCATTTAATTTTTAACTCATAATTATAGAGTATATTTTAAAACCTCCCCCATACCTCCCTTATGATGTATAAATGATGAGATACCCCACTCTTTCTCTTCAATCCCAACCAAGTACACCAGTTACCATGCTGAAATTTCAAAAGAGTTCATCCTTACTCTTCTTTAATCCAGTTTCTTTATTATCATATGACTTCTATTTCCAATTAATAATTATGCGGTATTACATTACATGTCCCTCTAACTTCCCATTTTATTTAAAAATGATGAGATACCCTGTTTTTAATATAAATCTATTTTCATAATTTTAAAGCGACACTGTTAGGCTCCCGAAATTTCATCGCGATTTCCCAATTTCAAAGAAATTATATAGTGAATACCATACCCATTTCCTATCCAGGGAATTCACATTTATAAAATTATTTTTCTTTGATATGAGTCATAAATGTATTTATTACACACTAATTGATTGTGTAATAAAATATGTTGATGAATGAATCCATGTTGTACGATCTATGTGGAACACTGAAGCACAAGATTTAAATGAAAGTGATGGGCGTGCCTAGAATTATATACCACTCTAATGAATCAGGTAATGTTTAGTACCATGATACGTCATTTTGGGAAATAGAGTAAACCTTATTCTATTATATTACTTTTCTATTATGATTTTGTGGAAACTATCCTTGAAATATTATGTAATATTTCAAGTTGTCAACACATTTACAATGTTGCCTTTATGTTATCATGATATATAATATCTTATCATTGATGTTTTTGATTCCTACTATTTTTAAACTTCATTATATTTATATTTTTTATCGCGTTTTACCATATTTCATTTTTATTCCCTTACTGGGCTTTAAAGATCACCCATTTCTTACTTATTTCTTCAGTTTATCCCATTTAGTTTTAAGTGAAAGGAGGTTAAAGAAGTTTTCTATATTGATATTGTATTCCATGTTTTAAATTGTAATTTAATGTTTCTAATTACCAAATATATTATTCATCTCGATCTTTCAGGTTGAATTAAGTGTAATTTTATGTAATAAATAAAGTTTTAATGTGTAATAAAGGGAATAGTTTTTATGTAATTCATATGGTAAATAGTTATCAAAAGAGTTCTTTTGTAGTACCCCCAGTTTTGGGTAGCTAACCCCTTTCCTCGTGTTTTTTTAATTGGTTTGTATTTAATAGATATTTTCTATAAAATATAGAGTTTCCATAAAATATAGAGCTTTCATAACATTGGGTGCCTCCATAAAGATTGGTTGTTTACATTAAGTGGGTTGTTTCCAAAAAGTGGGGTGTTTCCATAAAGTGGGTTGTTTCCATAAAGTGGGGTGTTTCCATAATGTGGGTTGTTTCCATAAAGTGGGGTGTTTCCATAAAGTGGGATGTTTCCATAAAATATGTGTTTCCATAAAAAGGGTAAAGGTGAAGGATGGGAGTGTTTGGGGTTTTTATAAGGAGTGTTGGGACCAAAAGGAAGGTCGCATGATCCATACACGGTAGGCCCAAACCCTGTAGTCAAACCTTGCATAGAGGTCAAATCTAGATGTTATTTTATAGGAGAATACTTGTTTTTTCTCTATATATTTATTTTTGGATTCAAAACAACCCCATTTCGAGATTAAACTCCCTAAAAGGTTGGAGAACCCTCCACACACGAGTTGGAGCCAACCTAGAGCCTTCCCTTGGTGATATCGAGTCTGATTTTTGAGGTATGTCACCATTCTTTCTGGATTTGTCATATTTTCTTAGATCTGCTTGGATCTAGTTCTCTGATATTCATTCTCTCTCTTATATGAACCTATAGGGGGTAGATATACGTTTTTTGATGCCAAATAATTAAATTCTGAGTTGTGATCATGCTAGTATAAGAGAACTATGTCCGTTTTTAGAGAATCGACCATCTTTCTTGTGCATTCTTCATTTGTTGTCAAAGTTTCGTCAAAATGATCAAGGTAGGAGGCTTCTCTCTCTAATATTTCTACTAGAATTTATTGTCGTAGATTAAAACTATTTTATTGATTGTGAAATTCTTGGAAAAATATTCATTTTTTATGATTTATAGTTTTTGTGAAATTGCGTGATCTTTGTGAATAGTTGTTCAAAAGGGGGTTTAGTTTCATGAATTTAAAATGATGATTTTAAATTATGGATTTTCTAGAATTTCTAAATGGTTGATGAAAAATATATTTTAAATATAAATGGTTTTAAATAAACATATAGTTTTATTGAAATGGTTTGTCATTGAAATGGTTTTGACTGAAATATTTTTAAATAAAAAGGTGTTTTTATTGAAAGGGTTGATTTTGCAATATTGTTTGGAATTTATGGTGTGTGTTCATGTTTCATATATGGGGATTGGTTAAAATATTACCTTGTTCTCAATGCCAAATGTATAATGGAACATGGGAATTTCATACACGGGGCATGGTTGAAATATGACCTTGTGCTCGATGCGAAAGGGTAATGGAACATGGGAAAAATTTCCTTGTATCAACTAGTTAGATTGACGATAAACCACTCATGAGTATGGAATTGTCATAACGTAGAATGCATGGTTGGTTTCATGGGTTTGATGAATGGTTGGGTATGCTAATAAAGGGATATTTTGAAATGGTTGTAATGAATGTTTAGTAAATTTTATGGAAAAATATCATACTTGGAAAATTGGTTTCAATTATACTTGTATGCTTTTGGTAATGAATGGTTTTGGAAACATGTTTATATTTAGTTATAAACTGTTTTTGAGAAATTGTTTTATATAAACTATTTTATATAATTATTGCAAACTCTTCTATCCTAGTGGCATGAGTAGGGAAGTCATTGGGGGAAAACCTACTGAGTTTTATACTCACCCCTGTTTTGGCACTTTGGTGCTTTGGCAGATTATATCTTCTGGGAAAAGGGAAAAGGAAATGTTTCACACTTGTTTAGCACTACCTCATGATGTTTGGGATGTTCAGACACTTTGAATCTTAGATCTTGTGGAGCATGGAGTCTTTATATAACAACCCATACATTACATACATTGTTAATACTTCAGAATTGAAGTATATGTATTACAACATATAACAAAACTATGACATGACCATATAGGTTTAGTGTCTTTAGAAAATAGGAAACATAAACAACTGGTTCATAAAGAATCTACGTTGCCTACGTTTATTTGATAATATCTAGACTCCTTTTTGGAATATCATATTTAATACCCTTCTTCCTGACATGGGGAAAAGAAACATACAAAAGGGTGAGCTCAAATTCTTAGCAAGGGTAAACAAATGAAATATCGATCATATCATATTCTTAAGATCATAACATTTGAAAATCTTATCCTGCATAAGAGGTCATAATATCATGTCATGGGATAAATCATATAACTTCAATGTAATCCCAATCATCATAAATCACGACATGAAACTTTGTGGCATATACACATAAGCATAGAAAATCATTTCATATTAGTCATGGCTCATTGCCAATACCATCGTAGCAGACAATTCCAATTACTGAACCAAGTTCACTCCTCGTTCCAGTCCTGTATCACTGAACCAGATTAACATTCCATAAAAGCCATGTCTATCTCATGAGATACAAATCTATACCCAATGCATTGGAGGGAGATATAAGTCTCATCCTTCCCATAATGAAACCATTCTTATGTGTTCCACAAAATCATAAATCATACATCATAGCATAACCCATGTAATAAAACTGGATTCTTAAACATCATGCCATCATAAGATAAAAGGATTTCATAAAAACAATTACATAAGAAAATAATCAAATCATATTAATAATAAGAATAGAAACATATCCCTATATCATCTTAGATGGAAAATAATTTTGATAAAACACTTGAACTTATTTCTTGAAGAAAATATCCTTTCTTCATTAAAAACATTTTCTTTTCTCATCATATCATAAAATTTTAAATTAAAATAATTTAATTGAAAATAAATATGAAAACTTGTAAAGGAATCATACATGGAAATATTTTTCTATGAATGCATAAAATTATACTCATGCCGTATAAGTTAAAAAAACATTCTTGTCGTACTTTGGTAGGAAGAGTCAAAAAGTATCTCGTACTGAAAATGACAAAAGATTATTTTCATTTATTTTACTAAAAACACATCAATAGGTAAAATTGGATTTAAAAATTTTTAGGAGGATAAAAATAATATTACATATTGAGGAAGCATGGATGTGGATGATAAATATGACCCATTAAATACCGAAGTATAAACAATCTCGGATAAAAAAATGATATTACAAGATGTTCCATTACCTTAGGACCGATATGATTTGTACGTATCCGAAACTCCTGTATAATATTTTAAATAATGTCATTAACTTATTCCAGAATCATAGTCATTGTTATGATATCATATATGGTCATATTCTTATATGTTTATTGGTAAAATTTCATTGTTACTCGTTATTCGGGTGTTAACTGCTTTATATTCTTAAGCATGTTTTGTCAAATAAATTCTTATTACTCTTTTTAGGTTATAGATATATCATTTAAAGAATAGTATTAGTATAATATATATCTTATTTATTCATTCAATTCATTTATATAATCATTCTTTAATGAAGATCATGTAGAACAAATCGCATCACATTGTGGAGACGGTAGGCCGTATGTATGCCCGAGCGATGATATCATTCCCATGATTATGGAATTGTATTGAAGTGTATGGTTTATAATATTTAAGAAAAAATATCACATTAAAATAATCTTATATAGTAATTTCTTCCATCATTAAACCCATCCAAGTATGTTGGTGATGAAAAAAAACATTAAACCACGGCGTGGAGACGGTATTCCGTACTTACGCACGCGCTGTGATTTCATTTTTCGTAGGATGGATAGAAGGTGAAATAGGTTTGTTTCATATTTATAATAAAATATCAGTATATGAGTGATATTGATGTTATTAATTTATAATGAAACAACTAAATAAGAGGATGTAGAATAAGAAATAAATTTTAAAGAATCGGTAGAAGATATTACCTCTTCCTCGAAGTTCCTCCTTTAAACCACCTCTTAGGGCACTAGAGTTGGTATTTTGAGAAGAACAGAACCACTATAATGTAAATAGAGAGGTTTAGAAGAGAAAAATTCAGGGTTTGTTTGAGCTTGAAGGCTCAAAATTGAGTGTAGAGGAGGGGGAAGGGGGTGCCCTTTTATAAGAGAGGAGATGAGCACTTTTGGAAACCTCAAAAATATTAATTTATAATAAAAACCAACCCCACATAAAAAACTCAAAAATAACTCAAACTAGAATATTATATGAGATAGGTTTGTAATATAATAATCCAATAAAATTTATACATATTTTTATTTTATTTTAAACCTTATCATTTTGATTTATCCTTATTTAACCTATTTAATTTTATTTGTGGTAATAATGTTATAAATTTTAAATGTTTATAAATACTTACTTATGTGTTGTTAATTGTAAATAATTGGATAATTTATGACATAGTGGACCATATAAATTTTAAATTTTAATTTTTAAATATTTTTGTTATTTTTAAAGAATTTAATAATATGTTATTTTCATAAAATTTCAATAGTGTCAATTTTGAAAAAAATCATTTATTTGAATTTAAATAAAATCCACATAGAAGATATTTTCGAAAAAAAATAATTAATATATTTTTAAAAAGTCTTATTCATCTATAAAATTATTTTATAACATTAATTATATCATATAATTTATATTTTACTATTTTTAAAATTATTTATTTGATATTTCTCTTGATAAAAAAATTATTACAACATTTTTGTATAATTATTTAATCTACTTATTTGTTGCATAAAAATTAAAAATAAAATACTATGATGAAGATAAATCTAATAGATTACAAAATAATACTTTTAGTAGATTTTATATTCTAAAAAACCATATTTTAAAATGTTATATTTATTAAATTATGAAGGTGACAATTTTGAAATTATTTAAAATAAAACATATAAGTGTCATAATCACTTTTATAAGACTCAAAATGGTCCAAAAGTAGACCCTTGGATGTTTATGGTTTAGATAGACTCGACCAATAATTTTTGTCATGTTTTTGGTCATTTTAATGGTATTATTATTTTAATAAAAACTATATTATTGATTTTTCACTAAATTAATTATTTCGGATTCATTAATGAATAAGTTATTGAGGTAATTATATATTTTATAAAAATTAAAAATAAATTACCATGAAAAATAAAAACATTTTATCTTTAAAATTAGTATTTATAATCAAATTTATACTTTGTATAACCTTATGTTAAAAATAATTTAATTATTAAATTTTGAGTGAGACATATTACACTTTCCTTTAAATAAATTAAATTAATTGTTTCAATATCCTCCAAGTGGGTTCCAATAGATACCATTTCGACCCAAGTATGTTTTTGGATGAAATATAATCATCCAATTCTATTAAGACAAATGTTAGGGTAATTTTATTATATTATTTTTACCCTTAATTACCCGACTTACCTTTAACTGTTGTAAATAAAATTTACCGTAGTTACTATTCATAATTCCCAAAAATAAAAGTATCCTATTAACATAATTTGGACCTAATAATTCCAAATATGGAATCAATTTTTTCAAATTCAAGACACAAAAGTTGTATAAATTTAATTTAAAATTAATCCCATTGTCGAAAATACAGGTTTTTGTATAAAACATTGCAAAAGATTGAAAAGCTTTTACCTATGAATTCATTATAAAATTAATGATAATGACATAAATTATTTTAAATAGTGAAAATATATTCTATTTATATTTTAAAACCTTTCAATATTATAATTTAACCTTATAAATTATCTCGATGAAAAAAATATGTTTTTAATTAAAATTTAGAGTATTTTTACTATTCATAAAATTATTAAGTTTATCAGAAAAATATCAGAATTTTAACCAAAGTAAAATTTTATATCCCGATTTCAAAGAAAAGGTATAAATTTTAATATTAAAATTATTAATGTTCCTAAATCTTAAATTAAATTGGGTTTTCCATTAAAAGGTAGAAAAACATTCTTTTAATATCTATTTGATGAATATAAAAAATATAATTTTAATTATATAACATACATATATTATTAATTTCATTAAATAAAATAAATAATATGACATATAATTGATTTAAATTTATCATAGATTTTTAAAAGTTAGTTATATTTATTCCTGCTAACATAGTGGCTAGGTTATAACTGAAATTTTATATTAAAGGGAATCTCACAGTTTGTTTAAACTAACGGTTGCGTGAAAAAAAATCTACTAAAGAATAAAAATTATTTAAATATTTCATAAAACACATGGGCTTTACATTCTATCCCCGTTAAATGGAATTTGTCCTTCAAAATTCATCACTTGAAAAATAAACAGATGAGGATTCCTCTCCCTCATCATTTCCTCAAGTTCCCATGTAGCTTATTCTAAATAGTGGTTCCTCCATAAAACATTAACCAATATTGTGGTATTGTTTTGTATAACTTTTTTTCTACGATCCAGAATCTCTATCGGTTGTTCTTCATAAGAAAGATCTTGCTCTAGCAGTACGACATTTGAACTTAGTACATGTGAATGATCAGGAATGTACTTTCTTAGGAGGGATACATGGAACACATCAAGAACTTGAGAGAGATTCGGTGGAAGTTCCAATCAGTAAGCTACCTTCCCAACATGATCCAAAATATCAAAAGGAATGATATACCTGGGGCCCAACTTTCCCTTATTTCCAAATCTCATTACTCTCTTCTAGGGAGATATTCACAAGAACACCTTATCTCCCACTTCAAATTCTAGGTCTTTTCTTCGGTTGTCAGCATAAGTTTTTTGTTGACTCTGAGATGCTCTTATATGTTGTTGAATAGATCTAACCTTTTCTTCCATTTCATCAATAAGATCAAGTCCTAATAGCTTTATTTCCCCAAATTCATCCCAGCAAGTTGGGGTTCTGCACTTCTTTCCATAGAGGGTTTCATAAAGATCCATCTGAATGCTGGAGTGAAAGATATTTTTGTAAGAAAATTCCACCAATGGTAGGTGTCGATCCCAAAAACCTTTTAAATGCATAGAGAAAGCTCTCAACTCGTCTTCTAGAGTATGAATTGTCTTTTCAGACTGATCATCTGTCTGAGGATGATAAGAAGTGCTAAAACTCAACTCTGTATCTAGAGCATGCTGAAAACTTTTCCAGAACATCGAGGTAAACCTCGGATCCTTATTAGATATAATGGAAAGTGGTACTCCTTGTAATATTACAACTTATTTTACATATATCATAGAAAGATGATCAGGAGATAAATCCTCTCTAATAGAAATGAAGTTTGTTGACTTCGTAAGACGATCAACTATAACCCAGATAGTATTATTGCCTTTGTATGTTTTGGAAAGTCCATTGACAAAGTATATAGTGATGTTTTCCCACTTCCATTCTAGTATGGGTAATGGTTTCAACATCCCCTTAGACTTCTGTATTTTAGCCTTAACTTGATGACAAACAAATCATCGAGAGACATATTCAGCAACATCTCTTTTCATTCCATCCCACCATAAGTACTCTTTCAGGTCCCTATATAGCTTCGTGCTTCCAGGGTGAACCGAGAATGATGAACTATGAGCCTCATCCAATATTTCCTTCTTTAATTCTAGTATGTGAGGAACACAAACCTGATTCCTGAACCTTATTATTTTATCACAATCAATGTTGAATTCAGGAACATTTCTCACCTTCTTTTGTAACTCTATATCTTTCTTCTGTTCCACTTTAATCTTCACATTTATAGATGGTTGAACATTCATTTGAGAAAGATAAGATTTTCCACTTCTATTATAATTTCAAGATCAATCCTTTGAAAATCCATAAATATTGGGTCTTTCATGATCCTCATCATGGATAAGATAGCATGGTCTTATCGGGTTAATGCCTCTGCCACCTTGTTTTTTTCCCAGGGTGGTAATGTATGGAGTAGTCATAATCTTTAATCAACTCCAGCCATCTTTTTTGGTGCATATTCATCTTCTTTTGTGTGAAAATATACTTTAAACTTTTCTAATCAGTATAAATATCACACCTTTCACCATAAAGATAATTCCTCCATATTTTTAATGAAAATATTACCGCAACTAACTCCGAATAATTAGTTGGGTAATTTTTCTCATGGATATTCAACTGTCGTGAGGCATAAGCTATCACCATATCATTTTTTATGAGAAAACACCCCAATACATTCTTGGATGAATCACTATAGATCACAAACCTTTATCTACAAAAAGGTAGTGTGAGCACATGTGCACTAGATATACTTATTTTTAACTCCTTGAAATTATCTTCACAATCCTCCGTCCAAACGAACTTAACTATTTTTCGAGTCAACCTGGTTAGTGGATTAGATAATCATGAAAAATCTTTCACAAAACGTCAATAATATCCATCCAAACAAAGAAAACTTCATATCTCAGCTACTGTTGTTGGTCTTGACCATCTTTCAATAACCTATATTTTTTGTGGATCCACATATATCCCTTCTCTTGAGATTATGTGACCCAAAAATGAAACTTTTTGAAGCCAAAATTCACACTTGGTAAATTTGACATAAAACTTATCCTTTCTCAGGGTCATTAATAAAATTCTTAAGTGAACTTCATGTTCTTAATTTCTCTTTGAATAGACAAGAATATCTTCTATAAACACTACCACAAACTGGTCAAGATAGTCTCTAAAGACTCTATTCATTATATCCATGAAGATATTAGAAGTATTATTAAGACCAAATGACATCACTATAAATTAATAGTGTCCGTACCATGTACGAAAAGCCGTCTTTGGTATATCCTCATTTTGACCCTAAATTGATGATACCCTGAATAAAGATCAATCTTTGAAAAGTATTGAGCTCCAAGAAGTTGGTCAAATAATTCATCAATGCATGGGAGAGGATATTTGTTCTTCACAGTGATCTTGTTAAGATCTTGATAATCAATGCAGAGTCTCATTGATCCATTTTTCATCTTAACAAACTGAATAGGTGATCCCCAAGGTGATGCACTAGTGTATATGAATCACTTATCAAGATTCTCTTGGAGTTGCTTCTTCAATTCCTGCAACTCAATTGGGGCTATTCTATAAGGTGTATTTGAAATGCGCATAACACCCGGTATGAGTTCTATTGAAAACTCAACTTCACGATTTGGTGGAAGGCATGGAAATTCCTCTGGAAAAACGTCATCAAACTCATTTACAATGGGAATATTCTTAATTGTAAGTTTCTCGCCAACCATTTGAGATAAATAACCTTCATTTATTGGAATCAAGACCCATAAGATGGAAGAAATTTCCACTGGAAGGTTATATTCATCCTTGCATAGATAAATGATCATAGATTAATCTAGAATATGAAATGTGACTTCCCTTCTTTGGTAATTGATATGATCTCCATACAAGGAAAGCCAATCCATTCCAAGAATCACATCAAATTCCACAATAGGAAGGATTACAAGATTTGCAGGAAGAACATTCCCACAAACGTCAATTGGAGAAGAATTATAAACTTTTGATGCAACTGTTGTGCCATTAGGAGTTGTCACAACTAACTCAACGTCTAATTGTTGAGGTAGTACAATGATATATTTAGAAAATTTAACAGAAATAAAAGAGTGTGTGGATCCATAATCAAATAAAACATTTGCTACTTTAGAGTAGGTGGTAAGTGTACCTTTCACTACTTTGTTATTGTACTCCACATCACTGATAGAAATTGCATGTGACTTTCCTTTTCATTTGGCCTTAAGAGTTTATTGACGTCGATCATTATCAACAACCCTTGGATTAGGGCATTGATTGACATAATGACCCATTTCCTTGCACTTGTAACATTAAAGTGTAGGAGGCGCATTCTGTGTAGCCCTTGCTCTATTCACATCATTAGGAATCTTTTTCCCATCACTACAGCATTCAATTGCCCAATGAACTTCTTTTACACATTTAAAACATTTACTTCAGTGTTTATTTCCACGCTTTGAGCATAAGGGAAAACTCATCCTCATTTCAGTGTGGTCTTTAGATTTTCCTTTGAATTCCATTTTTCTCTTCTTATCAAACCCATATGACTGATGGGTTACTCCAATCTCCATCTCAACCTTGAGAGCACATCGAACAATTTCCTAGTAGTTATTGAAGTCCCTTATGGATAACGCCCTTCAGAGACTTTGTTTTAAGCCACTAAAGAATCGATCGATCTTACACTCAGGTTGGATAATAATTCCAAAAATGTACCTTGAAAGTCCTGTAAAATTTACATCGTAGGTACCAAATTATTCATCGTCCTTCTTCTTTAGTTCAATAAAATCCTTCTCCAACATTGTTCAAAGAATACGAGTGATGTACTTAATGAAAAATAAGTTCTTGAACTCGTCCCATTAAATAGAATCAATTTCATCTCTTTGCCTCATATTCTTGATAAGATTCCACCATTGATCAGCTTCACCTTCCAAATGATATACTACTAAGATGAATATATCACGTTCAGAACATTATAGAACTGAAAATATCTTTTCAATGGTACTGATCCATTGTCCAGCCACTAATGGATCAGAAGACCCGCTGAATGAAGGTGGACGCTGTCTCATGAAGGATTCAATAGAATATTCCTCCTTACTTTGATCTTTTTGAAGTCCTTATTGATTCATATCTTGAGAATGTTGTGTAACCATGACTACAATATTTTTCATTCTAGCTCCCATAACATTTGGTTGCTCAGGGGGACAATCATTTCATTTCCCATCACATTCATCATTAACAGGGTTCCTTCGGGTTCCATCCATTGACTAAAACCAAGAATCATAGTGTGAGAAACACTAATTACAATAGGGAAACAACATAATCAAGAATAAAATTTCACACATTAGGTCTTATCATAGGTTATTCATGGCCATTTCTAAAACACTAGTATTGTGTCCTATGCTTAGACATATCCTCAGGGTTCTTACTAAGGTGTTCAAATCCTAGTTTCCAAAGGATAACTATACCTTTCCTCTGATACCAACTATAAAAATCCATACATTACATACATTTTTAATACTTCATAATTGAACTATATAAAAAAAACATATAACAAAACCATTACAGGACCGTATAGGTATAATGTCTTTAGAAATTGGGAAATATAAACAAATGGTTCATAAAGCATCTACGTTGTCTCCCATATATTTGATAACATCTAGACTCATTTTTGGCATATCATAGTTAATACCCTTCTTCCTGACCTGGGGAAAAGAAACATACAAAAGGGTTATCTCAAATTCTTAGTAGGGGTAAAAAAATGAAATATCAATCAAATCATATTCTTAAGATCATAAAATTTGAAAATCTTATCCTGTATAAGAGGTCATAATATCATGTCATGGGATAAATCATAGAACAAAAATGTAATCCCAGTCATCATAAAATAAGACATGAAACTTTGTGGCATACACACATAAACATAGAAAATAATTTCATATTAGTCATGGCACATTTCCAAGACCAACATAGCAGACAATGTCCATTACTGAACTAAGTTCACTCCACGTTCCAGTCCTGTATCACCGAACCAGATTAACTTTCCATTCTAGCCATATCTATATCATGAGATAAAAATATTTACCCAATGCATTATATGGAAATATAGATCCCATCCATCTCATAATGAAACCATTCTTATGTGTGCCACAAAATCATAAATCAAACATCATAGCATAACCCATGTAATAAAATGGGATTTTTAAACATCATGCCATTATAAGATAAAACGACTTTATAAAAATAATTCAGTCAGAACAAAATCAAATCAATTTAAAAATAGGGATATAAACATAACCCTATATCATATTATATGGAAAATTATTTTGATAAAACACTTGAACTTAGTTCTTGATGAAAATATCATTTCTTCATCAAAAATAGTTTCTTTTCTCAACATGCCATGCAATTTTAAATTAAAAAGAAGTTAATTGAAAATAAACTTGAAAAATTGTAAAGGAATATTACATGGAAATAATTTATTATCAAATAATAAAAATCTACTCGTTCCATATAAGTTAAAAAAACATTCTTCTCGTACCTTGGCCAGAAAAGTCAAAAAGTATCTCGTATTGAAAATGACAAAATATTATTTTCATTTATTTTACTAAAAACTAATCAATAGGTAAAATTGGAGTTAAAAAATTGTATGAGGAATAAAATAATATTACATATTGAGGAAACATGGATGTGGATGATAAATAGGCCCTAGTAAATACTGAAGTATAAACAATCACGGGTAAAAGAATGAGATTGTGAGATTTTCCCTTACCTTAGGTCCGATATTCTTTGTACGTATATGAACCTCTTGTATGATGATTTAAATAATTTCATTAAATTATTACAGAATAATATTCACTGTTATTATAGAATATATGGTTATGTTCTTATCTGTTTATTAGTAACATTTCATTGTTACTCGTTATTCGGGTGTTAACTTCTTTATATTCTTATGCATGTTTTGTCATATAAATTCTTATTACACTTTTTAGGTTATAGATATTAGATATAAAGAATGGTATTAGTATAATATACATCATATGTATTCATTCAATGAATATATATAATCAGTCTTCAATTAAGATCTTGTAGAAAAAATCACATCACATCGTGGAGACGGTAGGCCGTACGTACGCACGAGTGATGATATCATTCCCATGATTGTGGAATTTTATTAAAGTGTATGGTGTATAATATTTTAGAATCACTATAACTTTAAAATAATCACATATAGTAATTTAGTCCATCATTATACCCATCCAAGTATGTTGGTGATGAAAAAAAAGATTACACCACGACATGGAGATGGTATTCCGTATGTACGCACGCATGGTGATTTCATTTTTCGTAGGATGGATAGAAGGTGAAATAAGGTTGTATCATATTTATAATAACATATCATTATATTTTTTATACTTATGTTATTACTTTATAATGAAAAAACTAAATAATATTAATTCGAAGAAGAAATAAATTTGAATGAATCGGTAGAAGATATTACCTCTTCCTCAAATTTCCTCATTTAAACTACCTCTTAGGGCACTAGAGTTGGTCTTTTGAGAAGAAATAAACCTATATAATGTAAATATAGAGGTTGATAATATAAATTTTCAGGGTTTGGCCGAGCATGAAGGCTAAAAATTGACTGAAGAGGAGAGCGAAGGGGGTGCCCTTTTATAAGAGAGGAGAGGGGCACATTTGGAAACCTCAAAAATATTAATTTATAATAAAAACCAAACCCAAATAAAAACCTCAAAAAATGACTCAAAATTAAATTTCAGATGATATAGTGTTTTAATATCATTAAAAAATAAAATTTAGACATGTTTTAAGTTTATTTTAATCCCTATCATTTCGATTTATCGTTCTTTAATCTGTTTAATTTTATTTTTGGTAATAATGCTATAAATTTTAAATGGTTATAAATACTTACTTAAGTGGTGTTAATTGTACATAATTGGATACTTTATGACATGGTAGACCATATGAATTTTAATTTGTAATTTTTAAATATTTTTGGGATTTTTAAACAATTTAATAATATGTTATTTTTATAAAATATCAACAATGTCAATTTTAACACAATTCATTTATTTGAATTTAAATAAAATCCACATAGAATATATATTTGAAAAAAAATATTTAATAGATTCATAGAAAGTCATATTCATCTAGAAAATTTTTGGAGAACATTAATTAAATCATATAATATTTATTTTAATATTTTTAAAACTATTTATTTGATATTTCTCTTGATAAAATAGTTACTACAACATTTTTGTATAATTATTTAATATACTTATTTTTTGAATAAAAACTAAAAATAAAATACTATGACAAAAATAAATCTAATATATTTCACAATAATACTTTTAGTAGATTTTATCTTCTAAAAAAACAACTTTTAAAATGTTGTATTTATTAAATTATGAAGGTGACAATTTTGACATTATTTAAAAAAACATATAAGTGTCATAATAACTTTTATAAGGCTCCAAATGGTCCACAAGTCAACCATTTTATGATTATGGATTAAATATACTTGACCAATAAGGTTTGGTCAAGTTTTGGCTTCTTTTAATCGGTATTATAGTTTTAATAAAAACTATATTATTGATTTTTCACTAAATAAATAATTTCTCCATCATTAATGTATAAGCTATTAAAGTAATTATATATTTTAAAAAAATTACAAATAAATTACCTTGATAAATAAAAACATTTTATCATTCAAAGGAGTATTTATAATCGAATTTATATTCTGTATAACCTTGTATTAAAAATAATTTAATTATTAATGTTTGAGTGAGACATATTTCAGTTTCTTTTAAATAAAGTAAATTAATTTTCTCAATCTCATCCAAGTGGGTTCCAATAGATACCATTTCGACCCAGGTAGGTTTTTGGATGAAATATAATCATCCAATTAATTTAAGAAAAGTTTTAGGGTACTTTTAAAATATTATTTTTACCCTTAATTACCCGATTTACCTTTAAGTGTGGTAAATAAAATTTACTGTAGTTACTATTCATAATGCCCAAAAAGAAAAGTAGCCTATTAAAATAATTTGGGAATAATGATTCCAAATATGGAATCCATTTTTCCAAATTCAAGACACAGAAGTTTCCGAAATTTAATTTAAAATTAATCCCATTGTCAAAAAAATTGACTTTTTAAAACATTGCAAAAGATTGGAACGATTTTACCAATGAATTCATTGTAAAATTAATGATAATGACATACATTATGTTAAATAGTAAAAATATATTCTATTTATACTTTAAAACCATTCAATATTATAATTTTACCATATTTATTATCTCGATGAAAAAAGTTGTTTTTATTTAAAATTTAGCGTATTTTTACTATTCATCAAATTATGACGTTTATCAGAAAAATATCAGACTTTTATCCAAAGTAAATTTGTATATATTTATTCAAAATAAAAGGTTTACATTTTAATATTAAAATTATTAACATGCCTAAATATTAAATTAAAATGGGTTTTCATTTAAAGGCGGGAAAACATTCTTTTAATATCTATTTGATGAATGTCAAAAATATTATTTTAATTATATAGCACACATATATTATTATTTTTATTCACTAAAATAACTAAGATGGCATATAATTGATTTAAATTTATCATATATTTTTAAAAGTTAGTTATATTTATTCTCGATAACATAGCAACTAGGTTATAACAGAAATTTTATATTAAGGGCATCTCACAATTTGTTTAAACTTACGATTGCATGGACAACAAGCTACTGAAGAATAAAAATTATTTAAATATTTCATAAAACACATGGGCATTACACTTGAGGTCTTTGGAGAGTCTTGTGTAGTCTATCTGCTGTGTACTTTGATACTTGGTTATTCTTCTACTATTGCTTACATTGATGTGATTTTGAGATACATGAAGTTATTGAGTTGTCTTCCATTTGTGCATGCATCATATAATGAATGTTTGGTTATGGTTGGTAGGTTTACTGGTTTATTTCTTAAAGGGTAAATCGTCTCCCACTTGTATTTGAAACCCTTCGGCATTTATTTCCAACCTTTGACATCTTGGGAATGTCGCTTACGGCCTAGTAATGACTCATTGTACTCTCAAGCCAAAGAGAATTGGAAGGTCATTAAAAATGGTATCAGTATAGTCCTTCCTTTTAGGTACAAATGGTATCATCTTGTTCTATACTTGCCTAAAAAGTAGTCATCGATGTTCCTAGTTTTGGAGATGAAATCCCTTCTTGTCTATTTCATGGGTGGGAATCTTAAAAAAGAGTAGGGTTGTCAGAACATGAAATGTATAACATAAAAGGATGTAGCAAACCCTTTTATGTTCAACTTCATGATACCAGGGAGTTGGGTAAATAAGTATTGGGAGACACTTCTAGAATTTTGAAATCTCATTGTCAGGGATTTTTCCATTGAGACGAGCATGAAATGCATTGTATAGGAATGACTTCCCACTAGAAGTGCATACATCATTTCAAGAATGCTTATCATAGATTGAAAAAGAGAATGCTTATCATATTTTTAAAATGGTTTAATTTTCAAAATCATGTGAAGTGGTTTAAAAAATAGTTGAACATGGGAAAAAGTTTTTTTTGGACAAAAATGTCTTGATAGTTGATGTGATAGAATTTGAAATGCTAATCCAACAGTTTCTAGAGAGTGAGTTTAATAGAGTTTGTTGTTAGTTTAGAAAATGGAACCTAGTAGGCATCGTCGAAACCAACCCAAAGAAGCTGTGAAGAATGTGGTTGCACCTAAACCACGTGTGAACCAAGATCTGGTACAAATTATTGTCCAACCTTTTCAAGCTATGTACATAAGGAAGTAAAGGAATGAGCCATGAAATGTGGATTATACCATCCAGTTCATGAAGCAGAATCCACCTAATTTCTAGGGGGATTCTGAACTCGAGAAGGCAGAGGTGTGGCTATGTAGGATGAATCCTATCTTTGACTTCATCAATACACTGGTAGATTTAAAGGTCAAACAAGTGACGTATATGCTCAAGTATCTTTCACGTCAGTGGTGGGATTTAGCGGTGCATGATAAATTGGATGAAGGACTTACATGGGAGGATTTTGAGGAATTGTTCAACAAACAATTCTATCCTCACACATTCAAGATCCAGAAAACAACGTACTTCTTCAGCCTGAAACAAGAGAGTCTCTCTGCCATAGAGTATGTAGATAAGTTCATGAACTCAGTACACTTTTCACCAGAGGTTGCAGGAAGTTCCTCTTTGAAGGAACACATCTTCAAATCAGGGCTACGATAGTAGATTCGATCAATGATTTCAGTACTTTGTATTACAGATTATACAGAGATGTTGAACAGAGAAATTGTTGCTGAATGTGATATCTCGAGATATATGGGAGGAGGCATGATGATACCTACAAGAAACGGTGGGAACTCAACCATTGGGAACAAGCGGGAAATGAACAACTATTTCCAATGTGAAAGTGGAAATTAGAACCAGACGGTTGGATAAGAAAACATTCATGAACGACCCCAGAGCAAAGAAGGTTGTTTTCAATGTGGTTCGATAGACCACATAAAGTGATATTGTATGACACAACCTAGAGAAATTCCTAATTGAAACAAGATGGGACATATTCAGTGCTATTTTTACAGTACTCTAAGGTCAGGTACTCGAGACACTTCTCAGGTGTCACAAGTATTGTATGATTCAACTGGACGAGGAAAACAAAATCAGTGTTGTTAGCATAGTAGAGATGGCCATGTTGATTCTAGAAATACCATGACTCCTCAACCAGGGAAACCTCAGTAATGAAACAAGGAGAACAATGTAGTGAAGAAACAATTGTATGGAGCTGAGGAGATTACTGTTGATGATCAAGTTGGACAATCTACAATGAGAGGTACGATTCTTCTGAATTATACTTTTGTGCAAGTGTTGTTTGATAATGGTGCATAAAATTTCTTCATTTCTTCTCGTGATGTTGACTTTATTTGTTTTAAACTGGAAATGGAGCCTTTTTCTTTAAAACTGCAAACCTCACTTAGTGAAAGAGAATGTCAATCAATTGTGTATAAAGCATGTGCTATAATTTTTGATGGATCTGAGCTAAAATGGGACTTCTTGATGTTGGATATGGGTGTCTATGATGTAATCTTGGATATGGTTTGGCAGAGGCTCAAATCGACTGTTATTGGAGAACATTTAGTTTTATGACTAAGGACGACATCAAGCATCTCTTTTGAGGAGAGAGGATTGTAAAGAATTGTGAAAAGAGCTTTATGGCACCAATGGTGGGTATAATATCATACAAATTGGTAGTGTTGACTTTGAAATCAATGGAAGAGATAGAGAAAAACATTTTTCCAGCTATTGTGGATCAATTTCCAGATGTCCTTCCGATGAAATTCTTAGTGTTACCACCCTTAAGGAAAGTGGTGTTTATGATTGATCTCCTTCCGGGGACTAGTCCTATTTCCCTTCGGTCTTATAGGATGGCACCAACAAAGTTACGAGAATTAAAAGTGCAGTTGGAGGATCTATAAAGTAAGGGTTTCATTCGACCAAGTACGTCTCCATGGGCATCACTGGTTCTATTTGTGAAGAAGGAAGATGGAACTCTTAGGATGTGTGTTGATTATTGTAAGCTTAAACAAGTTATGATAAAGAAAAAATATCCACTTCCACACATTTATGATCTGTTCAATCAATTAAGGGGAGCTTAGTGGTTCTATAAAATTGGCATGCAACCAAGATATCACTAATTGAGAGTTCGAAAAGAGGATATTCCAAATACAGCTTTCAGAAGTAGATATGTACACTATGAATATATAGTCACGCCTTTAGGTCTAACAAATTCCCCAGCGGTCTTCATGGAATTGATGAATCAAATATTTCAACAATATCTAGATTCTTTTGTTGTGGTGTTTCTGGATGAAATTTTGGTCTATTCAAAGACAAGGCATGATCAAGATGTGAACCTAGAAACATTGTTTCCAATCCTGAGAGATCATCATTTGTATGCCAAATTATCAAAGTGTGATTTTTGGATACAAGAAGTACATTTTATAGGACATGTCATTTCTGAGAAAGTAATTTCTATTGATCCTAAAAAGATAGAAGTCATTATCTATTGGAAACCACTGAAGAATGTTTTCGAGATATGAATTTTTCTTGGTCTAGCTGGTTAATACCAATGCTTTGTGCCTAATTTCTCATTAATAGCTTCACTAATGATAGCTCTGACAAAGAAGAATGATCCATTCCAATGGATGGAGGAATGTCAGAAGTTTTTACAGGAACTGAAATTTTAGCTTACATCAGCACCTATCTTGATATTTCCAGAATCAGGACAGGGATATGTGGTGTACTGGGATGCTTCAGGATCAGGTTTGGGCTGTGTTATCATGAAAAGGGATCATGTCATTTCTTATGGTTCAAAGTAGTTGAGGGTTCATGAGAATAATTACCAAAAAATGATTTAGATTTAGATGCAGTCATCCATGCTTTGAAAACATGGAGACATTAACTATTTCGTGAGAAATTTACTCTATTTACGGATCACAAAAGCTTGAGACACATTTTCTCACAGCGAGATTTGAATCTGAGGAAAAGGAGATGGGTAGAGTGCCTCCAAATGATTGACTTTGACTTGATGTACACACTGGGGAATAGAAATTCGGTGGCAGATTCATTGAGTAGAAATTCATATTCTCAATTGGTGAAAGAAGCTTCAGATGAATGGAAGTTGATGTCGGTCTTAGTTGACATGCATGTGGAATGTGAAGACCGATGTGATGTTTCATTTTTCTTTTTAGCTACGCTTGTTCTTGATTTGGTAAAAATGATCAAAGAGGCAAAAACATCTGATGTAGAATGTCTAGTTGTAATTTCAAAACTCAATGGTGGGGAGACCATTGAGGGTTGGAAACTTGATGGGGGTTTAGTTTTGTGTTTCAGATATTGGATGGTTGTACGTATGGATTTTCAGGAACAAATCATTCATTCTTACCACTATTCGAGATTGGAGATACATCTAGGTACACAGAATATGTATAAGGCATTGAAGGCACATTTTTGGTGGAGTGGCATGAAAAGTAAGGTGTTCATGTTCATCTCGCGGTGCTCAACTTGTTAGAAGGTTAAATCAGAGCATCAGAGACCAACTGGTATGTTAAAATCTCTTCCCATCCCAGTGTGGAAATGGGATTAGATAGCAATGGATTTTGTTACAGGTCTTCCAAGAATGTTCCAGAAACACGATGCCATTTGGGTGATAGTGGATTGTCTAACCAAGTCGACCCCTTTCATACCTATTTGTGAAACTCATACAGTAGAGGATATTTCAAAAATGTATATCCAAGAAGTGGTAAAGAGGTATGGTGTACCATATTCAATAGTCTCAGATAGAGATCCGAGGTTCATGTATCGTTTCTGGAAATCCTTACAGTAAGACCTTGGGACTCAATTGACTATGAGCACGGCGTATCATCCTCAGACGGATGGGAAATCCGAGCGGACATTACAAATGTTTGGAGACATGTTGTGGGATTGTGTAATGGATTTTTTTGGCTCATTAGAGGAGAATATACCCTTAAAATAGTTCTCATACAATAACAACTATCAAGACTCGATAAACATGGCTATGTTCGAATCATTGTATGGGTATCCTTGTCATTCTCCACTATGCTGGGTGGAAATGGGTGAAACATCACTAGTCGGGCCAAGCCTTGTCCAAGAAACAACAGATAAGATCCAGTTTATTAGAAAGAGGATGCAGCCAACTCAAAGTCATTAGAAATCTAATGCAGATCACCATCAAAGATCGTTGTCGTTCGCTGTAAGTGATCATGTCTTCTTGAGGATCTCTCTAAGGCTTGGACATCATCGCTTCAAGAAGTAGTGAAAGTTATCTCCTAGATACATTGACCCTTTTGAGATACTAGAACAGGTTGGACAGTTGGCATATCAGTTGGAATTACCACCATGGTTTAGTTTCGGTGCATAGTGTGTTCCATGTATCCCAGTTGAAAAATTATCAACTAGATCCTGACAATGTGATCAGATGGGATCACATTGAGCTAGAACCAGATGCATCACTAATACATATCTCAGTGCGGATCATGGATAGACACGATAACATCTTGCATGGTAAAAGCATCAGTCTATTGCTGATTTTATGGAAACAAGGTCAGATTTAGGAAGAGACTTGGGAACGTGAGATGGAAATGAAAGAGCAGTGGCCAGAACTCTTTTTGTCTAGTGAGGGTTTTCTACTTTCTGAGGACGGAAATACCAATGGTGGGGAGAAGGTAGTACCCCTGGTTTCGGGTACCTAACCCCTTTCATCACCTTTTTTTAATTACTGTGTCTTTAATAGGGAGTTTCCATAAAATATATATTTTCCATAAAGTGGGGTGTTTCCATAAAGTGGGTTGGTTCCATAAAGTGGGGTGTTTCCATAAAGTGGGTTGGTTCCATAAAAAATGTCTTCCCATAAAAAGGGTAAATGTGAAGGATGGGAGAGTTTTGGGGTTTTATAAGGAGTCTTGGGACCAAAAGGAAGGTCACACGATCTATATATGGTTGGACTAAATCGTGTGGTCAAATCTTTCCCATAGGTCAAATACAGATCCTATTTTCTAGGATCTTACTCTTTTTTACTCTATATATTTCTTTTTGGCCTTAAAACGCCCCTATTTTGATATTACTCTCCCTAGAAGTCAGGAGAACCCTCCCCACATGATTTGGATCCAATCCAGAGCCTTCCCTTGGTGATTTCAAGTATGATTCTTGAGGTATGTCACCATTCTTTACAGATTTGTCATGTTTTCTTATATCTGCTTAGATCTACTTCTCCAATCTCCATTATCTCACATATATGAACCTATAGTGGGTAGATCTACATTTTTGGATTCCAAATAATTCAATTTCTAGTGGTGATCTTGCTAGGATAAGATAACTACGACCATTCTTGGAGAATCGACCTGTTTTCTTGTGTGTTCTTTGTCTGTTGTCAAAGATTCGTGAAAACATTCAAAGTAGGAGTCTTCTCTCTCGACTCCTCTTTCTAGAATTTATTGTATTATATTCAAATTGGTTAATTTATTGTAAAATTCATGGAAAAATTATCATTTTCAATTATTTATGGTTTTTGTGAAATTGCGTGATCTTGGTGAATAGTTGTGTAAAAGGGGGTTTAGTTTCATAAATTTAAAATGTTGATTTTAAATTATGGATTTTTTGGAATTTCTAAATGGTTGATGAAAAAGATATTTTCAATAGAAATGGTTTTCAATAAAAATGGAGTTTTATTGAAATGGTTTGGAATTGAAATGGTTTTGATATAAATGGTTTTCAATAAAAAGTTTTTTTTATTGAAAGGGTTGTTTTGACATGATCAATGGGAATATGTGGTGTGTGTTCATGTTTCATATACGGGGCTTGGTTGAAATATGACCTTGTTCTTGGTGCCAAAGGTTTAATAGAACATGGTAATTTCATACACAAGTTTTTTTTCTTCTGAAATATGACATTGTTCTCGGTGCCAAAGGGTAATGACACATGGGAAACAATTACCTTGTGATGACTTGGTAGATCAACGAGAAACCACTCCTGAGTATGGAATTTTTATAATTTAGCATCGGTTTGAGGAATGGTTGGGTATGATGATAAAGGGATATTTTGAAATGGTTGTAAAGATTGTTTAGTTATTTTTCTGGAAAAATATCTTACTTTGAAAATTGGTTTCAATTGAACTTGTATGCTGTTAGTAATGAATGGTTTTGGAAACAAGTTTATTTTTATTTACAAACTATTTTTGAGAAATTGTTTTATATAAATGTTTCTAACTATTCTATCCTAGTGGCGTGAGTAGGGAAGTCATTAGGGAAAAACCTACTGAGTTTTATACTCACCCCTACTTTGGCACTTTGGTGCCTTTGCAGATTCTATATTTTGGGACAAGGGCCAAGGTAATGTTTCACACGTGTTTAGAACTACCTCGTGATGTTTGGGTTGTTAAGAGATTTTGGATCTTGGAGCTTGTGGAGCATGGAGTCTTGTGGTCTTTGGAGAGTCTTGTGTAGTCTATCTACTGTGTACTTTGATACTTGGTTATTCTTCTGTTTTTGCTTACGTTGATGTGATTTTGAGATACATGAAGTTGTTGAGTTTTATTTCATTTGTTAATGCATCATATAGTGAATTTTTGGTTATTATTGGTAGGTTTATTTGTTTATTTCTTAATGGGTAAATCGTCCTCCACATGTGTTTGAAACCCTTCGACATTTATTATTAGCCTTCAGCGTCTTTGGTATGTCACTTAAGGCCTACTAATGACTCGTTGCACTCTCAAGATAATGAGAATTGGTGGTTCATTACATATTTGATTCCCAAGAACTAGTTTCTAGCCCATGAGGATTAGGAATTCCATTCGGGCCACACCACAGGCCCAATCGATTATTGGATTATGATGAAAACCTATACTGGTTCTTGACACCACTAGTTTGGGGACCTGTTAGATATATAGGGTGGTGAGATGTTAGAACAAGGTGTTAAATCATATGATGCAACATGATTATATTCATCATTCAAAATCACCGAAGGATCAACTTTCAAGCATTAAGATAATTTCCAAACCCCTTGGGTTCCCCTCAAAATAAGAAATAATCCTTTTCCCATTAAATGTGAAAATATTATTCTCTTATCCTACCTACTTTAAATACCCATTGTCTTACACTCTCATGATAATTAATGTTCTATAACACATGGGTTTGGTATTTTAAGGTAACATATATAATCTAGAATTAAATAGAAACAACTTCTAACCAACTATAAAGTCTCTATTCCAAATGATGGAATCATGTAAGTATTTTTTTTATTTCCTTGTAAATTTTATCATTTTAACCAGATTATATTATAATCTCAAGAATTATGCTAAGATATATAAATCATCTCTCATAGGTATATTTCAAATAAAATTTAAAGCTTTTAATTACCTAAATAACTTATGTTGCATCTAAATAGGTAAGTGTCATGATTTCAAAAAATGTAAAACTATAAGAAGATATTCTTATGGGATTTTTAAAGGTAGTATATTAGTATCAGATGGCATGATCTAAATTTAAATACCAATCCTTCCTTAATCTAGTAAAATATTTCTACAAGATCTCTTTAATATCCCTATTTTACTCTTAAACATGGCCACTATATTATGGATAGTAATCAGTTCCATTTTTGTGCAGGCACCCATATTTTTCCATTAAATCAATGAAATGTATATGCTTTATGTGGGTAAAAATATATATAATGATGAATTTTGGAACCCAAAAACTTGAAAATATGTTCATTTTGGTGAATTTTAAAACACTATTAGCTTTGTTGATTAGAATTTCCACAACCTCAACCCATTATGAATGCTAGTTAAAACATCAAAGATGTATTCGTTCCCATGAGAAACAATGAAGTGTCCCATACAATATAGCCCAAAAAAATAAAAAATATTCACATTAATAATTACGTTTTAAGGAATATTACTATAAAAATTATATAGACTTTGTAATTTTAAACAACCCACTACTAAACTCATAGTATCTTTGAAAAGTGTAAGCCAATATAAGCCAACTTGAAGCACTTTTTGGGCTTTTCTATATCCCCTGTGAAATCCTCCCCATTGTGAAGAGTGAAATTCCAAATTAATGGAAGAAATATCCTCTATGAGTACACACATCCTAAGTATTCCATCGTTAAAACTTCCAAGAAATAATGGGTCATCCAAAATGTCATAATTTTGGGCTAAGATGATCTTTTTTCGTTGATTTTGTGTGAGATACCTTCGAATCACTCATAAATTAAAGAAATTAGTAATATATAAGAGGATATATTTCACAAGTCTTGGTTTTTCATATTTAATTGGTATTAGGAAATTTATGTAACCATGGTCATTAAATACTATGACCTTGGATCCAATGAAATACTTCATGAACTTCTCAAGATAAATCCAATATATTAATAATACATTCTCATTTATGGTGTAATTATTTTGAGCACAATCCATTTTCCCCATTAAGTTAAAAACCATGGGGGGGTTGAATAAAGGTATTATGAATTAAAAAACTAGCTATTTTCACGTAGATTCATTTTAAAAAACTCCCTTATCTCTTCTTTTCACATAAATATAAATATTTAGAGAATAAATAATGAAAGAGACACAACAGTTTTAATTGGTTCACACTAATTGGGACACTCCATGGAATATAGGAAGGAAATGAGGAATTATACCATAATACACTAAGGAACACTCATGTTAAAATTATTAGAGTAGAATCACTATCTCTGCAGGTTTATAAATTGTCACACTTGAGAAATTATATCTCTAAACTAATTATAAATCACAATTACTAAAAATTATTCTTCAGAATATCAATATCATCTATAAATTAGTTAACATATATGTGACTATTTCATTAAGATCCTTTTTACCTGGGATATAAAATTCACTTTACTAGATTTCTAATTATTCATAAAGATCCCTATGTAAAATTTTTTCTCCATGAACTTCTCATCTACAGGATGATCACATGAACACCATTCACATCCCTAACATCTCACTTTACACCCCAATAAATATAGTAAAAAACATTTGTGAAAGTTACTCATCCACAATCCTACTGTATAGAAAAAATTCATTTGATACCAATATTCACTATCCAAAGGTCCATCCTCCTTGGATAACATAATTCATGGAACAAACTCTTGTGATATTTTCTCTATGAAAATCCCTTTAAAATAAATTGTACTATGTTTTTACCACATGAACCTCCTTCACCATAGACTTTACTTTGTGAAAATGCTTATGAATTCAAATAATTGTCCTATAATAATATTTTGAGATAATATTCTCTCTACTAATTAATGCTATTAGGTATTTTTATATTGGTAAATAAACACAAAAACCTACAAATCATTAAAAAATTGTTCAATCCTTTGAAACACCTCTGTGAACACTATAATATTTATGGTATGACTAGAAAAACTACCTTATGACCACATAAAGACCATGTTGTTATATTAAACTTCTTCCTGAGGAACCTTTGATTCACAGTTCCTTTAGTGACCCCATTTTTGGAATCTTCTATAGCACAACTCCTTGAAGATTTCATACCCATAGGGTGGGATCACAAACTGCCCCACCTCTAGTGTAGATTTGTATACATACTGTATGGTCTTCCTAGTTTCCTTGAAAAAAGATGTCACTTATCATTTTTAAAATAAAATCCAAATTATATATTCCCTAAAATTCATTCCCATAAATTTGGTAAACAATAGGAAACAACAACACCTTTTAAAAAACTTCTTTGGAAACAAAGATGAAATACCATTTCCAACTAATATTATCAACATAAACAACCAACCAAAAAACATTAATTGTTCATTTTATGAAATTTTTTACAATAATATATCCCTTTGGTTTTGTTGATTATACCTCAAAACTAGTAAAATGTTAGTCTTGAAAAAAATTTATGCACTACCATCTCCAACCACCACTCAAACTGTATGGATCTAGATAGTGAACATGAAATTACAACAAACATAATCTAAGCCCACATTAGAAAATATTGTAATGTTAAATTAGAGTAACCTGAAAATTTTAGCAATTAATCACTTCATTATCAAAACACTTGTTAAATGATACCAATTTACATTGAAAGTCATTATTGTTTTTTTTGTAATTGATAATTTGTTTCACAAAGTGTAGATTATAAGAAAACCACTTATATAACCACACATAGAGATTTTTTTTATCACAAACCCATATAGTTACCCTTTAATTATTTTTTATTCTTGATAAAACAACATAAACATCACTAGATTTATATAATCCCATATATTTGTCTTAGAAAATCTCTCTCCCAGTCAAAAAATATTCCACCATCATGAAAAAAAATTCCAATTTTAAAACAAACCCAAAATCACTCACTTATAGTATAAAATAGGGAAGAAGACCTAGATTAAAAAATAGGGAAAAAAGACCATACCTTTAGGAGTTATGGTCCCACATCCATACTTCTTAAGTGTGGGGTATTGATTGAACTTTGAAAGGTAATTGATTATACTCAAACGCTTATTTGTATAACACCTTTGTTAGGATTTTTCTGATTTGATGTTATGTTATAACATTCTCCAACTTCAACAATCCATACATCACTTTCTCCTTGATAAAATGATACATGATTTTAAAGTGATTTTTTATTTAGTGATTGGAATTTTCCCTAGGTTTTATAGAACTTTAATTATAATAATTGATTTTAACTGGAGTCATCACTTTAAATCTCATGTATTCAAGCTACTTTATATCCCATAGTATGTTCATAAAATATTTAGAGAACATAATATATTTAGTTTCTATTATGATCAATGAAACAAAGTGGTGTTTCTTACATTACCAATAAATTCTCAATCTTCCAATATGGAATGCACTTCCTGATCTATATTTTCTGTCATCTATAGAACTAGTCCAATTATAATATATATAACATTAAAATATATTTTTATGTCCCATTGTAAGTGTATATTAAATAAACTATGAATTTTAAGTACAATAATATCCTCTTTACTAAGATAATGTGTCTGTATATTGGATTATTTTCATATTGGGTTACCTAACATGTGACCAATACAATGTCAATTCATACCACTCTTAAGTGAAAAAATATTAAAAATATTTTCTTGTATTTTTTGAAATTGAAAATATTTTTATAATATTTTCTTGAAATCTTCATACAGGTAGAAAAAATAGACACCATCATCATGGATTCCTCTATTTCATATCTTCTCATAACCTAATTATAATATTTTTGTTGAGAAATGAATGTACAATGCCTTCCTTATGTCACTTAACGACCAAGAAAAAACATTATATATTTAATAATCAATATATCAAATATTCACTTCATAAATTATATATAAAAATTCATTACACTTCATCATATCCACCAAATATTATGTCACCCACATACACAAGAACCATAATCCTTTTATTACTCCCATAATTTACATAGAGATTGTAATCAAATTCACTATACTAGAAACCTATATTTTTCATGTATTGATAAAATCATGAATAAAATGATCTCTATGACTGATTAAACCAATAAAAATTCTTTATAGACTAAAAACACTATTCTCATCTTACTTGATAAGAAAAGAATCCAAATTTCAATTTAAATCACTTCTTCCAGAACTCCATTTAGAAAAATTGTCTTGAATTCCATCTGTAAAACATTGAAATGTATTTATACTATTATGGATAATAATAGTATAATTGTATCTAGATTTAATATTGGTTAAAATGATTCATCAACATCGATATCCTTTATCTGTGAACAACCCTTACACATGAGCGATGTTCTATTTCAGATCACCATGCCTTATTCATTATTATTTTATAGAAAAACCCATTTATTCCCAATGAAATTATATTATGATTCCTAATAATAATATGCCATATCTATTTCTTATTCATTATTTAAACCTATTAATTTATATCATAAACCCCATTCTCTTATCTTTTAGATTCTTTTATACATTTTGGATTTACCTATGACAGGAATGATGTTTTCTATAGATACTTCATTCTATTATTTTTATTGGTATTGTATGGTCAATGATGATATTATACCAATAAATTTGAGCTTTAATTTTTACATTCTATGTATAAATAGTTCTAACATAATCCTTCTCATTAGTAACATCTTCATTGAAATCATCATCTATCACTTGTTATCCCCAAAAAATGCTTGAATCATCATCACTCTCATTAAAAAACCAATCACTTCATTGTTCAAGTTTCTTATCATTATCCACTGTAGTGACATCAGCTAATTTTATAACCTTTTCTATCAAATTATTGAATAATTTAAATGATTTTATTTTTCATGATCAAGAAAGGATTATCCCTTCATCTCCACATGATTCAAACATCCTGTGTTTTTACTTATTGAGATTTAAACACTTAATTATAATGATTTAAAAGTATTCCAATGTCAGATTCATGACATACCACAACTAATATAAGGAATTTTATTCCATTTGAGATAAGAATTATCTATTAGAAAGTTAGTCCAATTTTAAGACTTCCTCCTACCAAAACTTATCTGGTATATCATTTTCAAATAGAATTGTTATGGACATATTGTTTATGATCTAGTTTCTCATTTCACCCAAAATATTTTTTATGAGTTATCAGTGTTGAAAATTTGTTCCTTATCTCATTCTTATTAAGACAATACTCAACTTTACTATTGGAATACTCCATTTCTTTATCATTTTATAATTTTAGAATATTTAATCCTGGAATATTTTCTGTTTGCCTATGGTACTATGTCATAAGACTGAACACATCAGACTTGTGAGTAGTGACAAAAACCCACAAAGTTCCACTGTATTCACAAATTAAAGGAATATAATGACTCTTCCAATTAATAGATCTTGGTGACTTGGGTTCATAGAGATCATCATGCACTAGCTCAAGCACTATTATTGAATTTTCATCTTTTATCTTGTATATATTTCAATTAATCATACATTTTATATAGGAGTCACATGTGTATTTAGGACAACATGATAACTTTGTAAGATCCCAAGATCTAACTATTTTTTCTAAATTTTTCATTTTTGGATGTGAAAAATGTCCATTTTTTCCATACCCAACCTATTTTTTTATTCCTTGGATAGAAAACAAATATCATATTATCCACTAAAAAGGAAAATATTCCACTTAAAGTGCTTATACAGTATAAAAATTACCCCATAATTTCCCTTCAAAATACATGTATTGTTGAAAAAACATTATTTATATCTCTAAGCCACACAGTTAAATGACACCTAACTAGTTGTGTCTGAGACCTTTAAAAATTAAAAATTAAAAATTGTTTGGGATATTTTTGTAATGCGTACGTTATTTTTTGTGAAAATATATTTTTATAAATGTATTTTTATCCCAAGTTATAAAGAGTTCTAATATTTTTTAAGAATGATTTGTTATGAAGTGCTATAATTGGATATGAATTTTTCTTTAGCCAGTCATGAACCAGCCTAGGTCGACCCTGAACCGGTCACCCGAGCCGGTCCGCGACATGGCCCGAAGGGCATTCCCAATCCCCACGGGCTGGCAACCAGTGCCGGGCATCAAAACTTTAATCATTGGGAATGATTTGGCCCATGCAAAAGAGAGAAACAGACAAATAAAAACTGACGATAAAAATAAGAACTGGCAGCGGAAAGAAAAATAAGTCAAACATACCTCCTTGTGACCTCCTAGGTCACCACCCAACTCAAAACCATGCAGCTCCAACATTGAGAAGCTGAACTAGAAACCTGTACGAGAAACTAAACCTACAACTAAAATGATAAAATAGGTGTGAGAATTAAAAATGATCAGTATGAATGCCAAAGTAACCACAGAATCCAACCACGTCCACTTTCCAGAAACAAACCGAAAAACACTAGTTTGCACATACAATGATAGAAAATAGGTTTTTCACATTTTAAAGGGAAAAATGATCCTAATTTACCAAGACACGCCACAACCAGTTTTTCCCAAAACAATGCATTTCTAAATAACTGGATTTCAAATCTATGTTTATCACATTCTGCAAATGATGAATAGGTAATAAGTAAATGATGGAAACCAAGTTCAAGTAAAAGTAAACAAGCAGAAGTAAGCAATAACCATTGGTGATCCAAAACATCCCTAGAAAACCCCTGGACATACTCAGGTTCAGACTACCTGCCGGTGTGGTACTCCATAGTCAATAACCAACTAGCCGCCCTAATAGCCAACCAGTGGCACATCCCTCATGGCCTGTCAACGACTCCCGGGGGTACTAACCCATCTAATCAGGGCTAACAGGAAACTATCACTCGATAATCTATAAGACGCCCAGGAACCCATGGCGGTTTTAGTAGTACCGTGTAAGTGGGAGTCCCTCGCACGCGTGACTCATCTCACCGCACTTTCCAACCCCTTACACGGACACCGCTACACGACAACCCTCTAGGGAAGTCCCCCTGTAGAGATTCCCCACAAGCCGAGCCTTCACAACATTAGACCCTTTAAACATTTCACAAAAGGGTTTAGTTGCCAATCGGTCACATTCACCTTTCTAAAAATCCAACACAATCTTCCCTTTACAATTTAAAATTTCAAATGGACCATTACACCAAACAACCATTCAACTCACACCAAAATCCAACCAAACCAACCATGCTTCCGCTCCCTTTTTTACAGCAAACCATTCATCAAAAACCTATTTTTGAGAAAATATAGTTTTAATGTGTCATTTTTATTTGGAGGCACATCCATGTGAGCACCTAACACTCCATGGATGTGCCAACATCTAATGAAACATCTAGTTTTTAGGAGGAACACCATAGAACCCATCCTTCATAAAACAATTTAGTATTGAAACCAAACCCGACCCTTTCACAACACCTTTTAAAAGCAAAAATGACCTTTCAAACCCTAACCATTTCCAAAAAATTTCTAAAACAACTCAGAAGTGTATAATTTTGTTAACTAGAAACACACCAAACCAATTTTACATTTTCAAACCCCAATCACCATCAGATTCAATCAAACACATCACAAGGAACTCAATTTAACTTTACCAAGAACCTATGCATTTCATATAAACCAACATTAAAACCACTTTTAGAAATTTAAAACAACTTCATAACCTTGTTAGATGTTTTTCATAAATATAATGGAGGTGAAAATACTGTATAAGAATTTATTAAAAATATTCAAGTGCTCAAGGTTTCAATCAAAAGGGAAAATGGTTGGATCACCTACCTCGACACGTACGAAAATGGTAGAACCCCAACGGAAGGAGGAATGATGCTTCACAGACCAACTGCACAATCTCGGTTCACCCATGTCCAAAGTGCACGCGACCTTGATGTGCAAACATATATATATATATATATACATATCTGTATATATATATATACAACTATATACCTATACACCATAGGTATATGAATATATATATCCTGCAAAGAAAACCACAAAACATTGATAAATCTAACAACTCAGATAAATCTAACTCTGGACCAGATAAAGACCTCAGGGGTCCACAACTCAATTCTAAAAAAAATTCAGAACTCTATAGCAAAATAATTAAGCGCATAACAAAGATGTGAAACAAAGTTTAAAACAAAAAGGAAAAGTGCAACATTAGCGGAGTGATCTAGAGATAAAAATACGCGAATTCATTTTCCTCGGAGGGGCGCGAATACAACGACACATTAATGGAAGGAATAAAATCACTCCGCAGAGAAAACACATAACCTGGATACCGAGAAAAACGCGCCAAAAATAAAATGCGATATTAGAGTGAAGATAAATTTGATAAGAAAATAAAAAATAAGAAAAGAAAAAAAACAAAAAGAAAAATACCGGTAGAGGAGCACACTGGGAAAAGGTCATGCATGGAGAGGACACACAAGGGGGGGCAGCTGGACGGGCTAAGGCGTTGGCCAGAGAGGAGTGGGGGAGGCCGGAGACAGCCGGAGCGGGAGGAGGACAGAACGGGGAGGGGAAGAGGTGGCCGAAAGGGGAAGGTGGCCGAACGGCGAGGCGACGGGGCCGCACAGAGCGATGGGACCGGATGGGGAGGCAGAGATGGCAGGGAGGTGAAGACGGCAGGGGGCGGCCGATGGCGGCTGGCGGAGGCAGACGACGAGGCCACTGGAGGTGGACGACAAGGTGGCTGGAGGCGGATGGTGAGGCGACTGGAGGCGGGGTCATGCGGAGGGGGAGCGACACGGGCCGACGAACCAGAAAGGGAGGGGGGAATCTGGGAAAGAAGGGAAGGGAAGCTGCTCAGGTATATTAGGGTTTCCTCTTTTTTTTCCTATAATAATAATCAGATTAATAATAATAATAATAATAATAATAATAACAATAACAAACTTTAAGAATAATTATAATTATACCAAAATAACAAACAATAAAAATAATAATAATTCTAATCAAATAAAAATAAAAATAAAAATAAATCATAATTATTATAAACACATATACATATATAAAAATATATATAACATATATAAACATATAAACTTATATGAACCTACATATAAACATGTATACGCATAAGCATATAACGTTAAAACATATTTATTTGTGAACATACGTGTATATATATACACCTATAAACATAAATACACATACATTATATATATTTACACACAATGTTAAAACATAAACACATACAAACGTAGATATACATATATATATACATATATATATACATATATAAAAATATAAACATACATATACATATATCTACCCACATAATTTAAAATGGGATGACCGTGCGGTATTTCTGCACCGTACGGTACCCAAGCCGACTGCAAGCGGGCTACAGGTACCCAAGCGGGTTGTGCATCTTAAAAGAACGATGTTCACGCATTGTCCCAAAACATAAATTCATCCCAAAATTAAGAAAATTTAAACCAGGACTCACCTGAAATTAGGAAAAAACACCCAACGCCAAGTGAAATAAAATAAATAAAATGACTAAAAAAACGGGTGTGACAATTCTCCACACCACAAACACTTTCTGCCCCCAGAAAGTCTTGAAGCCAATAGTTATCATTACTCGAGTCTGTGCCCAGGAAAAACCAGATGAAATTGAGAGGCTCGGGGTGACGATTACCAACACAAGTCACACCCGACCAACTCGAGTACAAACATTGTCCGAGGTTGAGGGGAGAACATGAGAGGGTTCTCTCCACCACAGAAATCTACAAACACGGAGACCTTGAAACTCGAACACACCACCCCTGGGGGGGCACACGAGAACTCCCAAACCGAACCCATTTAATTTCTCCACATAGACCGAACAAAACTCAAAGACTTAAATAGAAAGATTTCTACTAAATTACCCAATAACTCGAGGATAAGGAATTTACTCAACCCCTCCCACACCGACCGAACAAACTCCTCACCGCATCCAGAGACAAGGTAATTTCTAGCCCGAACTCACCAATGGCCTCGAAATACTGCACGTTAATATCATGAAACCAAAAATCCCCCTAACGAACAAAATTTAGACCCAACTCAAAATTAGAACGACCCGCTCATTCGTGGGCCCATCACCCTTCAAGGAGAACCAGACAATTTGAAAACACACTGAGAACAGATAAGACTGCTTAGACTGCGGTAGAACAATTTCATCGCGCGATTGCAACAAAGCTGATCTTACAACGATGACAAGAATAGAATAAGATTTTTTTGGATATTTCCATTTATAAGGATGAAAACACGGACCGAACCATGTTTCCACACACTCTCGGCAATTCCTGACTGTACGCGAGCTTCACCCCGAGACCTGTGGCTGGGACCCTGATGGCTGAAGCATCTCCTGCTTCACAGTCAAGAATTTTCATCTCCAGGTCTCTAACTCCTTCACGAGCGACGGTTCTTCCAGAACTCTCCCTGGTGACCAGAACAGCCACATGGTAGCAAGACTTTTAAGGGATGCAGCAAGGCGACTTAGAATGTCTAGACATGCCATACTGGTGGCACACAAGAGAGCGGTCCGACAGACTATGAGCCCTTACCGATGAGGATGGTTTCTTGGAGACAGGTTCCACTGGCCCACACTCCTTGCCAGGTGGGGAACCTTCATGGAAGTCGACCACCATTAATCACACCCAAAACGACAATGACAATGAGACATCTCATCTTTACTAGCCTAAAACTGAACCCTCAAATAAAACTGAGACGGTACGCACCCTAACAACCCTGGGAGTTCCCAACAACCTGAAGACCCACTCCAATTCCACAACCACACAACTTCCCCTCACAGACTTTGATTTCTTTGACCGATAGGCTACATGCAAAAGAACTGGAAACTGGGCATGACTCATTAGCAACCTTAGCGACCTTTCTGGGCGACATACTCCTGAAAACACATGAAACATCATCGAAACTGGCATCAAGCCAAAACTCAATCAAGGAAACAACACAAGCCAAGGTGAAAAGTCCCATAAGCCAAACATATACAAACATAGGCATAAATCACTTTCCAAAACCATCATTTCATTAAAATTTGAAAACCCTCCCATGGCACCTTATGAACCATCACATGTGTGTTTATTCAATCTTGCTCACATCATATGGAAACAAGTGCCCCCCATGAACTCTCCGTACATACCCACACACATGTGACCCTCCATAACAAGTGACAAGGTTAAAACACTTTTTTCTTTACCAAATCCAAATACATACCATATTGTTCCAAACCAATACAATTTCTCTTTAAAAAACCCCACTTTACTAATCTCAAAAACAATTTGGAAGAAAACACTTTTTTTCATTTCGAAATCACTTTCATTTTCAACACACACACACACACACATAGACTGAGTTTAAAATGAAACACAACCAACTATAAACCCTCAAAATGAGGGACTGGTGTCTGTACTTAACTCGGCGACATGGTGGTGAGCCATGCCCCATGTAAGACGTAACACTAAGAGGACCTTAAACCGGGCACTTGGACTCCACATGGGTCACCACCCCACGTGAGGCTGCAATGTGAACCGATTCACTCCCATTTTCATCCCTCAATCCAAAATAACCAAAGAAAAAAGTCTCAAATCTCGGACTAACCCTGGTAACTCAGGTCTCGTCACAAGCGGTGGTGATCAGGCACCAACCCATAACCTACCTCTTGAGCCCCGATAGCCCTAATCTCCTTCTACCAGACATCCCAAATATCAAGAGCCTCCTCTGATACCATTTTTTCATGAACCATCTTGGGTCGACCCTGAACCGGTCACCTGAGCCGGTCCGCGGCATGACCCGAAGGGCGTTCCCAATCCCCACGGGCTGGCAACCAGTTCCGGGCATCAAAACTTTAATAATTGGGAATGATTTGGCCCATGCAAAAGAGATAAATAGAAAAATAAAAACTAATGATAAAAATAAGAACTGACAGCAGAAAGACAAATAAATCAAACAAACCTCCTTGTGACCTCCTAGGTCACCACCCAACTCAAAACCACATTGCTCCAACATTGAGTAGCTGAACCAGAAACCTATACGAGAAACTGAACCTCAAACTGAAATGGCAAAATAGGCGTGAGCATTAAAAATGCTCAGTAGGAATGCCAAAGTAACCACAAAATCCAACCACGTCCACTTTCCAGAAACAAACCCAAAAAAACAATAGTTTTCACATACAATGATAGAAAATAGGTTTTCACATTTTAAAGGAAAAAAATGATCCTAATTTACCATTTCAAAACCAACACACGCCACAACCTGTTTTTCCCAAAACAATGCATTTCTAAATAACTGGATTTCAAATCTATGTTTATCACATTGTGAAAAAGAAGAACAGGTAATAAGTAAATGTTGGAAACCAAGTGCAAGTAAAAGTAAACAAGAAGAAGTAAGAAATTGTCACGACCCGCCCTCGGGGTCCGTGCCGTGACTACCCCAAGCCCGCCTTCCATAGTCCAGGGGCTAGCGACTAGCACCAAGGCGTAAATCCCGGTAAAAAGGGAAGGCACTGCCTTTGTAAAGTAAACAAACACCACAGAGTAAGCAAGCAGAAAGTAAACACTAAACAAAAGCAGAGTACAACTGAAAGTGCGGAAAAGTAAATGGTCCAGAATACAAACCCAAACTGAAAGTAAGTACAACTCAAAAGGGAAAACAGCAACTAAAAAGTAAAATCTGCTACTCCGAGCTGTCCACTGGAAATCCCACCTGAAGGGTGGGTACAGATAGTTCCTCTGCTCCACGGGTCCCGCCGTCCGCTCCGTGCACGTCCCGCCCAGTGGTCCACCTCCGGGTACCGTCCCGCTCTGCAAGCCTCAGCTAAGGTCAACGTTGTCCGTCGTCTGCAACCAACACAACGTAGTGCAGGCAAAGCCCGTGCAGGGGTGAGTATAAGCTACTCAGTAGGGGCCCCGAGACCCCTGAAGGTCTCTCAAATCCACAAAGGATAAACCACGAAGAAAGGTACAATCACGAAGTAACAACCGACACTGCTTAGGTATATGCCCATACATATACCTAAGTCATCAAATTCAAATACGCTCCAACCTCCGAGCCCAAGTACAACTCAGTCCACATAGGAAAGTAAAAGTATTCCACACAGGAAAACAAAAGGTAATCCACACAGGATTGCACAACACAATCCACACAGGAAAGCAACAGGATTCAGCTCACACAGGTATACTTCTTCAAAGGACGATAAAGATGATCTCTGATCCATCTAAGTCGTCGGACCCACGAAGGATCAATAGGTAACTAACCCCCGCAAAGACCCACACAGGATCGGGCCCACACAGGACCTGTAGGTGCTGGTTCACACAGGACCGCTGAGCGCAAGGACCCACACAGGATCGGACCCACACAGGATCGGGCCCACACAGGACCTGTAGCACTGATCCACGTAGGATCGCTGAGTGCTGTAGTCGTCGTCGTCGAATCCACACAGGATCTCTGTACTGTCGTCGTCGCAGTCACAGTAGCAGTAGTAGCAGTAGTAGCAGTCACAGCCAGCACTAGGGTTCCCGCACACAGCAAGCTCGTTCGGAGGGTCCGCTCCACGAGCCGAGAGGCTGATACATCAACTGTCACAAAGTCCAGAGTTGATGTATCCAAAAGTTCAGTATCGTCAACAGGAACTCAACGCAACTGATGGCGCGTCGATCGGACGCCCGGTCTGAGAGTTATTGGCATTTTCGTCCCCGGGGCCCGGTTGGTTTTTAAGGCAAAACCAACCCGACCGTACTCCACCTGCGTCCAAACCTCAGGCGGAGTATGCCAAAAGATCCGTCTCACTAAGAGGAACACAACACAGCTGACGGCACGTCAATCGGACGTCCGTAGCTCAAGATATGAGTGTTTCCGCTCCGAAGGCCCGGTTGGTTTCGTGAACGAACCAAACCGGCCGAACCCAAGTAATCCGAAACCTTGAGTGCGATATACTGAAACGACCGTCTCGATCCAAGGATCGTGTTTCCGCAGACGGTTCGTCGATCGGAGGTCCGTGGCTCAAGATATGGCCAAAAGACCGAAAATGATTCGAAACGGGGGGGTCCGGGTCCGGGTCGACCCGGCCCGCCCCCCCTGGGTCGGCCCGAACCGGGTCGACCCGACCCGGGTCCGACCCGGCCTGGCCGGCCGGCGGCGCGGCGGCCCGACGGTGGCGCGGCGGCCCGGCGGTGGCGCGGCGGCCTGGCGCCGCACGAAGGCAGCGCAAGGGGAATCATTTCCCCCGCTTTCTTGGAATGACGGCGTGGCTAATTGCCGCGCCCCTTTAATAAAAACGGCCCCCACGTGGGGGACGGCTTGAAGGAAAAACCGGGGGGCTGCTGCCCCCCCTTCATGGAAACCGCCCCCCTCATAAAGAGGGGGGTTTTTGTGTGCTGGCCTGGGGATTAATTCCCCCGGTTTATTGCCATCCGGCCGGCCAGCTGGCCGACCGGTTTTCTCCAACGGGACCAGAAAATCCGGTCCCCTCTTCGACTTCCGACGCCGGCGGCTCGACCGCCGGTCTTATCTTTCCGCCGCGGCCCAGAACCGGCCGCGGTGTTCGTCGTCCGGCGCGGTGCGACGGCACCGCGCCCCTCCGCCGCACTTTAATTTCTTTCAACGCGGCGCGACGGCGTCGCGTTCTTGATGTTTCTTCCATGGTGTGTGCGCGACGGCGTTGCGTAAAATAAACTCACGATTAACCGCGTGGTGCGACGGCACCACGCCACCTTGTTTCCACCCGCAAAGCAATTCAACAAGAACGATGGAGGGGGTTCGGCCGTGTTCATGCGGTCCGGCCCCCTCACGTTAAATAATAACACAACTTAAAATATTAAAAAGCCCCACGTTAGACATGAGAGATCCATGATCAAGAATAAAATAAATTAACAATAAACCAACAACCCCTACCTTGGGTATAGGTTCGAGGATTTGCCAACGTCCGCGGAAGACAACGTCGCGGAGGTCGGGCGTCGCGGTCGTCGTTCGTCAAATCCGTTGACGAAGAGATGCGTCCGATGTGATACGTCGTTGGAAAAACTTCTTATGTCGACGAAGGGAATCCGAGGAGGAAGCAGCGTTCCCTCTCGTTGACACGGAAGACGAAGAAGAGCGGAGCAGCGTTCTTCGTCGGAACTTGAGCGTTCTTCGTCAAGTTGAGCGTTCTTCGTGTTCTTCGTCAGAACTTGAAGAAGAAGAAAAATCTCTCAACCTCTCAAGAAGACAAAACTATTAACCAAAATAAAATAAGACACTATCTTATTTTATTAACACATCATCACACTAGAATTTCAAAAGTTTGAAATTCAAAAGGATTAACTCCAAAATTAAATAACTCATGTCATTTAATGAGGGGTTAAGGAAGTTGGGAGAAGATGAAAGGTTTAGGGGTTCGTGTGGGCCCTACCACACTTAATCCTCTCAAGGGAGGTTAGGTGGGTGTGGGTCCCACCCCTAACTTCCTTTGAGAGAAGTTAACTAAAAAGTTTAAATAAAAATATGTAAACACAATTTTTATTTAACTTATTCTAATCTCCCAAAAACTAAATCTCAACCCGAAACAAACGCAACTCCCGAAAAGGTCTCTTTAAGCGAATATCGGCGCTGCGAGTTCATCGGTGCCCTTGGATTTCAATTCCGAGCACCGGATCAAAAGTTAGGAATTCCCGCTCGTTCGTTCACTGAACGTACCCGAGCCAAACTTCGAAAAATGATTCCGGGCACTCCGGGCCTCGGAATCTGGTGCCGTCAGAAACCGCGCTCTTGTAAAATTCTAAATAAAATTAAGAAAAAAATTTCCCTTGAATTTTACGGGTCTTTACATTACTCCCACCTCAGGGCTTTACGTCCCCGTAAAGATAAATCAAAAACTAGGGAAACAAATGAGGGTACTGAGCACGCATCTGAGCCTCCCGCTCCCAAGTGCTCTCCTGGAGATTCCCGTGCTGCCATCTGATGCACACAAGAGGAATCGATCGCCCACGCAGGACCCGCTCCTGTCGATCCTCTATATCCACCGGGACCTCCGTAAAAGTCGCCCCATCGTCAACGTCAAGCTCCCCATGGTCAATGATGTGTGTCAGGTCGTGCACGTATCTCCTCAGCTGAGACACGTGGAAGACGTCGTGCACCCGGTGCAACTGAGGTGGTAGAGCCAGGCGATAAGCCACCTCACCAATCCTGCTGAGAATCTGGAAGGGTCCGATGAAGCGTGGAGATAACTTGCCGCCTTGGCCAAATCTCCGAATACCACATCGAGGTGAGACCCGCAAGAAGACGTGGTCACCATCCTCGAACTCTAGTGGCCTCCGCCTCCTGTCAGCATATGACTTCTGCCGGCTCTGAGCTGTCCTCATCCGCTCCTGGATGACCTGGACCTTCTCTGTCGTGGCCTGGACCATCTCCGGTCCCACAAGTGCTGACTCCCCAGGGTCTGTCCAGCACAAAAGAGATCTACAAGGTCGGCCGTACAACGCCTCGTACGGTGCCATCCCGATAGTAGAGTGGTAGCTGTTGTTTTACGCAAACTCCACCAAGGGTAGGTGGTCCTCCCAGCTATGACCAAAGTCGAGGACACATGCGCGGAGCATGTCCTCGAGAGTCTGAATGGTCCTCTCCGTCTGACCATTCGTCTGAGGGTGAAAGGCTGTGCTCAGACGTAGCTGCGTCCCGAAAGCCTCCTGTAACCCCTTCCAAAGCCGGGAAGTAAAGCGAGCATCTCGATCGGAGACGATAGATGATGGCACACTATGGAGCCACACAATCTCCGGAACGTAGAGACGTCCCAAGCTCTCTACTGATCCCTGCTCTCTGATGGGTAAGAAGTGTGCCGACTTGGTGAGTCGGTCAAAAATCACCCAGATGGAGTCGTGACCTCTGGAAGTGCGTGGAAGTCCAGTCACGAAGTCCATAGATATGCCGTCCCACTTCCACTCCGGAAACTCCAAGGGCTGTACCAAGCCTGCTGGTACCTGATGCTCTGCCTTCACCTGATGGCAGGTGAGGCATCGAGAAACAAACTCTGCTACTGCCTTCTTCATGCCCGGCCACCAGTGCTGTCATCTGAGGTCCTGGTACATCTTCGCCACTCCAGGTTGCACCGCCAAAGGAGAAGTGTGAAACTCCCTCAGCACTTCCTCTCTCAAAGCGACTGGTACCATGGTACGTCCTCTGAAAAGGATGTCGTGCTCTGCTCCAAGGGAGAAACCATCAGGTGCCTGTCCCGAGGATATCTGTGCACTCCGTGTCTCACATTCAGCGTCCCCACGCTGTGCCTCCCTGACTCGCTGCAGTAGTGGAGGAGTGACTGTGAGAGACTGGAGGAAGGCTGCTCCATCTCTATCCACGAAGTATATCTGCAAAGAGGCTAGCTGATCCGTCGCCTCCTCAAGTAGCTGAATGCCCGTCCTCCTGCTGAGGGCATCGTCTACTACGTTCCCCTTCCCAGGAGTATAGACTATCTCAAAGTCATAGTCCTGGAGGAACTCGAGCCATCGCCGTTGTCTCAGGTTCAGGTCCTTCTGCCAGAAGATATACCTAAGACTCTGATGATCAGAAAAGACTGTAAAGCACTCGCCCATCAGATAGTGTCGCCATGTCTTCAGAGCGAAGACCACTGCTGCTAACTCCTGGTCATGGGTAGCGTAGTTCTGCTCATGCGGCCTCAACTGACGTGATCCATAGGCGATCACTGCCCGCTCCTACATCAGAACACATCTGAGTCCGGTCCCTGATGCATCGCAGTAGACTACGTACCCTACTCCCTCCTCAGGCAAACTCAAGATAGGTGCGCTAGTCAATCTCTGTCTCAGCTCCTGGAAGCTCTGCTGACATCTGTCATACCACACGAAGGGTTTCCCCTTCTTCGTCAAAGCTGTGAGTGATGCCGCAACTCTAGAGAAGTCTGGCACGAATCTCCGATAGTATCCAGCTAGTCCCAAGAAACTCCGAACCTCAGTCACGCTCCTGGGTGGCTCCCAAGCTAACACAGCCTCAATCTTCGCGGGATCCACTGCAACTCCCGCCTCAGAGATAACGTGTCCCAATAAGTGGACCTCACGTATCCAGAACTGGCACTTCGAGTGCTTACCATAAATCTGGTGCTCTCAGAGTGTGTCTAGTACAACTCTCAAGTGATAGGCGTGCTCCTCCTCTGTCGTAGAGTAAATCAGAATGTCGTCGATGAAGACCACGACAAACCGATCGAGGTATGGCTGAAAGATCCTATTCATGAGAGCCATGAACACTGCTGGAGCATTGGTTACACCGAATGGCATAACCAAGAACTCATAGTGGCCATACCGACATCTGAAGGCTGTCTTCTGCACATCCTCGTCTCTGACTCTGAGCTGATGATAGCCTGACCTGAGGTCTATCTTCGAGAACCACCGTTCTCCCTTCAGCTGATCAAAGAGGTCATCAATCCTCGGTAGCGGATACTTGTTCCTCACTGTCACCTGGTTCAGGGGACGATAGTCAACACAGAGTCGCAAGCTCCCGTCCGCCTTCTTGGCGAACAAAATCGGGGAAGCCCAGGGTGAAACACTGGGTCGGATGAACCCCCTGCCCTGCAAGTCCTCCAACTGTACCCGTAGCTCTCGAAGCTCGGCGGGGGCCATTCGATATGTTGGAGTGGATATCGGGGCTGTCCCGGGGTACAAGTCAATATAAAAGTCTACTTATCTGTGAGGAGGTAGCCCTGGAACATCGTCGGGAAAAACGTCCGCAAACTGATCCACCACTGCAGGAAAACCAGGACTCCGCACGTCAACTGCTCCAAGGATGAGGCTAGCTAACTGATGAGTAATGGTCTGTCTCTCCTCCACGGAAGTCCATCCTGTGCTGCTAAGGCTCCCTTCTCGCCGGTGAAGGTGAACCTGCTCCCGTCGGTGCGTACACATCGCACCTTGCGCCTAAAACATTCAATCTGTGCATGGACCGTAGATAGCCAATCCATCCCCAAGATGACGTCGTAAGGCCTCGACGCTGCTACAAGAAGATCCCAGCCGAAGCTCTCGCCTCCTAGAGTAAGCTCACACTGCCGGCACCAGTGCGTAATCGTCAAGTCTGCTCCCGTAGGAGTCTCTAGCCGTAAAGATCGAGCCAACGGCTCTGTCGGAATATCCGAGCTCCGAACAAGGGCAGCGACTATGAAAGAGTGACTCGCTCCTGTGTCTATAAGAACTGTAGAAAGGGTGGAGTAGACACAGATAGTACCTCGAATCATCTCAGGTGCGCCGTGGTCGTAGGCCTCTGCTGCCTGGAGCTGTGCCTGTCGCTGCCCGCCAGCTCCCTGTGGTCGGGGTGGACCTCCTGGTGGTGGTGGTGGCAGAGCCTCAAAGCGTCGCCCACCACCGGATGCTCGTCCAGCTCCTCTGCCTCGTCCGCCTCCTCCCTGCGGACCGCCACGGTCGACCCTCTGCCTCTGCCTCGGTGGTCCCTCAACTGTCTGCTGCTCCTCGGCACGGCGGGTCGGGCAGTCACGAGCCATGTGGCCCTGCCCGCCGCACGAGTAGCACTGTCTGCCTCTCGAAAGACTGGCTCCGCGCTGTGTGCCCCGCACTGCTGAGCCAGTGTCCTGAGGTCGTCTGCCCGAAGGTCTGGTCTGTCTGGACCCCTGAGTCATCCGTCGTCTGCCTGCTGCAGATGACTCTGCCACGTGCCGCCCTGCGGTGGGTCGCTGTGCTGGTGTAGACTCAGCAAGGAATCTCTCGATCAAAAGGGCCCGCTCCAGTACTCCTGTCTGAGTCGGTATGCTGAGGGAGATTAGCGATGCCCTGATCTCGTGTCTCAAACCCTGCTCGAAGGTCCGGGCCCGGAAGAATGGGTCCCGTACCATGTCGGTCGAGTAGCACGAGAGATCAGTAAATCTCGTCGAGTACTGAGCGACCGTCACGCTGCCCTGCCGCAGCTGTAGAAGCTCCTGAATACGCACCGCACGAAGGGTGGCTGGGACAAACTCCGAGTGGAAGAGGCTCTCAAAGTCCGTCCAAAGTAGAGATGCCTCATCGTGCACCTGGAGCATCAGGCTCCACCATCGTCCTGCTGCTGCGTGTAGTAGGCTCGCAGCGAGGATCACCATGAGGTCTGCTGGTGTCCTCACTAGCCTAAACACTCGTACTACTGCCTCCAGCCAGTCCTCTGCTGCCTGGGGATCCGTCTCCCCGCGAAAACTGGGCGGTCGCTGGCACTGAAACTCATGCAGTGCGCTGAGGCGACGTGCATCGTCAGCGGCTGCTGCTGGAAGCATTGGGGGCTCGACGGGTAAAGCTACCACCGGTGCCACTGCTGACAAAGGTCCCTGCACCGAGGCCTCGTCGCTCGTTGGGCTGTCGTCACGCTCGACTCTCGGAACCCTAGCTGGCTGCCGTCGTGGGGCCATCCTGAAAAGGAAACAGGTGCGCCACGGTCAGAATAGTATACCTGGTGAGCTGATATAAGTATTCACAAAGAAAACTTTGAAACACACACACAATCAATGTTTTCGTGCATTAAGTCGGAAATCAGAAGTCAGGGTACTGGTGTACGGATACGTCGGCCGCCGCACCAACACTGGACTCCCTGGACTGATAACCACACTCAATACGCTAAACATTATCGCTTCACATAGAAAAGATCAGAGTTCGCGGTAGAACCGAACTCCTCTGATACCAATTTTTCACGACCCGCCCTCGGGGTCCGTGCCGTGACTACCCCAAGCCCGCCTTCCATAGGTCAGGGGCTGGCGACTAGCACCAAGGCGTAAATCCCGGTAAAAAGGGAAGGCATTGCCTTTGTAAAGTAAACAAACACCACAGAGTAAGAAAGCGGAAAGTAAACACTAAACAAAAGCAGAGTACAACTGAAAGTGCGGAAAAGTAAATGGGCCAGAATACAAACCCAAACTGAAAGTAAGTACAACTCGAAAGGGAAAACAACAACTAAAAAGTAAAAGCCGCTACTCCGAGCTGTCCACTGGAAATCCCACCTGAAGGGTGGGTACAGATAGCTCCTCTGCTCCACGGGTCCCGCCGTCCGCTCCGTGCACGTCCCGCCCAGTGGTCCACCTCCGGGTACCGTCCCGCTCTGCAAGCCTCAGCTAAGGTCAACGTTGTCCGTCGTCTGCAACCAACACAACGTAGTGCGGGCAAAGCCCGTGCAGGGGTGAGTATAAGCTACTCAGTAGGGACCCCGAGACCCCTGAAGGTCTCTCAAATCCACAAAGGATAAACCACGAAGAAAGGTACAATCACGAAGTAACAACCGACACTGCTTAGGTATATGCCCATACATATACCTAAGTCATCAAATTCAAATATGCTCCAACCTCCAAGCCCAAGTACAACTCAGTCCACACAGGAAAGTAAACGTATTCCACACAGGAAAGCAAAACGTAATCCACACAGGATTGCACAACACAATCCACACAGGAAAGAAACAGGATTCAGCTCACACAGGTATACTTCTTCAAAGGACGATACAGATGATCTCTGATCCATCTAAGTCGTCGGACCCACGAAGGATCGATAGGTAACTAACCCCCGCAAAGACCCACACAGGATCGGGCCCACACAGGACCTGTAGGCGCTGGTTCACACAGGACCGCTGAGCGCAAGGACCCACACAGGATCAGAACCACATAGGATCGGGCCCACACAGGACCTGTAGCACTGATCCACGTAGGATCGCTGAGTGCTGAAGTCTTCGTCGTCGAATCCACACAGGATCTCTGTACTGTCGTCGTCGCAGTCACAGTAGCAGTAGTAGCAGTAGTAGCAGTCGCAGCCAGCACTAGGGTTCCCGCACACAGCAAGCTCGTTCGGAGGGTCCACTCCACGAGCCGAGAGGCTGATACATCAACTGTCACAAAGTCCAGAGTTGATGTATCCAAAAGTTCCGTATCGTCAACAGGAACTCAACGCAACTGACGGCGCGTCGATCGGACGCCCGGTCTGAGAGTTATTGGCATTTTCGTCCCCGGGCCCCGGTTGGTTTTTAAGGCAAAACCAACCCGACCGTACTCCACCTACGTCCAAACCTCAGGCAGAGTATGCCAAAAGATCCGTCTCACTAAGAGGAACACAACACAGCTGACGGCACGTCAATCGGACGTCCGTAGCTCTAGATATGAGCGTTTCCGCTCCGAAGGCCCGGTTGGTTTCGTGAACGAACCAACCCGGCCGAACTCAAAGTAATCCGAAACCTTGAGTGCGATATACTGAAACGACCGTATCGATCCAAGGATCGCGTTGCCGCAGACGGTTCGTCGATCGGAGGTCAGTGGCTCAAGATATGGCCAAAAGACCGAAAATGATTCGAAACGGGGGGGTCCGGGTCCGGGTCGACCCGGCCCGACCCCCCCTGGGTCGGCCCGAACCGGGTCGACCCGACCCGGGTCTGACCCGGCCTGGCCGGCCGGTGGCGCGGCGGTGGCGCGGCGGCCCGGCGGTGGCGCGGCGGCCCGACGATGGCGCGGCGGCCTGGCGCCGCACGAAGGCAGCGCATGGGGAATCATTTCCCCCGCTTTCTTGGAATGACGGCGCGGCTAATTGCCGCGCCCCTTTAATAAAAACGGCCCCCACGTGGGGGCCGGCTTGAAGGAAAAACCGGGGGGCTGCTGCCCCCCCTTCATGGAAACCGCCCCCCTCATAAAGAGGGGGTTTTTTGTGTGCTGGCCGGGGGATTAATTCCCCCGGTTTATTGCCATCCGGCCGGCCAGCTGGCCGGCCGGTTTTCTCCAACAGGACCGGAAAATCCGGTCCCCTCTTCGGCTTCCGACGCCGGCGGCTCGGCCGCCGGTCTTCTCTTTCTGCCGTGGCCCAGAACCGGCCGCGGTGTTCGTCGTCCGGCGCGGTGCGACGGCACCGCGCCCCTCCGCCGCACTTTAATTTCTTTCAACGCGGCGCGACGGCGTCGCGTTCTTGATGTTTCTTCCATGGTGTGCGCGCGACGGCGTTGCGTAAAATAAACGCACGATTAACCGCGTGGTGCGACGGCACCACGCCACCTTGTTTCCACCCGCAAAGCAATTCAACAAGAACGATGGAGGGGGTTCGGCCGTGTTCATGCGGTCCGGCCCCCTCACGTTAAATAATAACACAACTTTAAATATTAAAAAGCCCCACGTTAGACATGCGAGATCCACGATCAAGAATAAAATAAATTAACAATAAACCAACAACCCCTACCTTGGGTATAGGTTCGAGGATTTGCCGACGTCCGCGGAAGACAACGTCGCGGAGGTCGGGCGTCGCGGTCGTCGTTCGTCAAATCCGTTGACGAAGAGATGCGTCCGATGTGATACGTCGTTGGCGAAACTTCTTATGTCGACGAAGGGAATCCGAGGAGGAAGCGGCGTTCCCTCTCGTTGACACGGAAGACGAAGAAGAGCGGAGCGGCGTTCTTCGTCGGAACTTGAGCGTTCTTCGTCAAGTTGAGCGTTCTTCGTGTTCTTCGTCAGAACTTGAAGAAGAAGAAAAAGATCTCAACCTCTCAAGAAGACAAAACTATTAACCAAAATAAAATAAGACACTATCTTATTTTATTAACACATCATCACACTAGAATTTCAAAAGTTTGAAATTCAAAAGGATTAACTCCAAAATTAAATAACTCATGTCATTTAATGAGGGGTTAAGGAAGTTGGGAGAAGATGAAAGGTTTCGGGGTTCGTGTGGGCCCTACCACACTTAATCCTCTCAAGGGAGGTTAAGTGGGTGTGGGTCCCACCCCTAACTTCCTTTGAGAGAAGTTAACTAAAAAGTTTAAATAAAAATATGTAAACACAATTTTTATTTAACTTATTCTAATCTCCCAAAAACTAACTCTCAACCCGAAACAAACGCAACTCCCGAAAAGGTCTCTTTAAGCGAATATCGGCGCTGCGAGTTCATCGGTGCCCTCAGATTTCAATTCCGGGCACCAGATCAAAAGTTAGGAATTCCCGCTCGTTCGTTCACTGAACGTACCCGAGCCAAACTTCGGAAAATGATTCCGGGCACTCCGGGCCTCGGAATCAGGTGCCGTCAGAAACCGCGCTCTTGTAAAATTCTAAAGAAAATTAAGAAAAAAATTTCCCTTGAATTTTATGGGTCTTTACAGCAATAACCATGGGTGATCCTAAACCTCCGTAGAAAACCCCTGGACGTACTCGGATTCAGACTACCTACCGGTGTGGTACTCTATAGTCAATAACAAGCTGGCCGCCCTAATAACCAACCAGTGGCACATCCCTCCTGGCCTATCAATGACTCCAGGGGGTACTAACCCGTCTAATCGGGGCTAGCAAGCAACCGTCACTCGATAATCTATAAGACGACCAGGAACCCATGGTGGTGTTAGTAATACTGTGTAAGTGGGAGGCCCTCGCATGCATGACTCATCTCACCGCACTTGCTAACCACTTACACAGACACCTCTACATGACAACCCTCAAGGGAAGTCCCCCTGTAGAGATGCCCTGCAAGCATGTACACATCAAAAGTTCTTTCACATTCAATAAGGTGCCAACCGGGCCTTCATAACATTAGACCCTTTAAACATTTCACACAAGGGTTGGGTTGCCAATCGGGCACATTCACCTTTATAAAAATCCAACATAATCATCCCTTTACATTTTAAAATTTCAAACGGACCATTACACCAAACAACCATTCAACTCACACCAAAATCCAACCAAACCAACCATGCTTCTGCTCCCTTTTTTTTACACCAAACCATTCATCAAAAACCTATTTTTGAGAAAATATAGTTTTAATGTGTCATTTTCAATTGGAGGCACATCCATGTGAGCACCTAACGCTCCATGGATGTTCCAACATCTAATGGAACATCTAGTTTTTAGGAGGAACACTATAGAACCCATCCTTCATAAAACACTTTAGTATTGAAACCAAACCCGCCCATTTCACAACATCTTTTAAAAGAAAAAATGATTTTTGAAACCATCACCATTTCCAAAACATTTCTAAAAAAACTCAGAAGTGTATAATTTTGTTAACCAGAAACACACCCAATCAATTTTACATTTTCAATCCCCAATCACCATCGGATTCAATCAAACACATCACAAGGCACTCAATTTAACATTACCAAGAACCTATGCATTTCATATAAACCAACATTAAAACTACTTTTAGAAATTTAAAACAACTTTATAACCTTGTTAGATGTTTTTCATAAATATAATGGAGATGAAAATACTATATAAGAATTTATTAAAAACATTCAAGTGCTCAAGGTTTGAATCAAAAGGGAAAATGGTTGGATCACCTACCTCGACACATGCGAAAACGGTAGAACCCCAACGGAAGGAGGAATGATGCTTCACAGACCAACTGCACAACCTCAGTTCACCCATGTTCAAAGTGCACACGACCTTGATGTGCAGACACACACACACACACACACACATATATATATATACATATCTACATATATATATATACAACTATACACCAACACACCATAGGTATATGTATATATATATATATCCTGCAATGCAAACCACAAAAAATTGCTAAATCTAAAAACTTAGATAAAGCTAACTCGGGACCAGATAAAGACCTCAGGGGTCCGCAACTCAATTCAAAAAAAATTCAGAACTCTATAGAAAAATAATGAAGTGAATAACAAAGCTGTGAAACAAATTTTAAAACAAAAAGGAAAAGTGAAACATTAGCAGAGTGATCTAGAGATAAAAATACATGAATTCACCTTCCTCAGAGGGGCACGAATACAACGGCGCATTAACGGAAGGAAGAAAATCACTCCGTAGAGCAAACACATAACCTGGATACCTATCAAAACGTGTAAAAATAAAATGAAATATTAGAGTGGTGATAAATTTGATAAGAAAATCAAAAATAATAAAATATAAAAAAACAAAAAGAAAAATACCGGCATAGGAGCACACTGGGAAAAGGTCGCACAAGGAGAGTCCACACAAGGGCGGCCACTGGACGGGCTAAGGCGCTGGCCAGAGAGGAGGGGGGAAGCCGGAGATGGCCGGAGTGGGAGGAGGCCGGAACAGGGAGGGGAAGAGGCGGCTGGACGGGGAAGGTGGCCGAACGGCGAGGCAACGAGGCAAGACAGAGCGATGGGGCCGGACGGGGAGGCAGAGCTGGAAGGGAGGCGAAACCGGCAGGGGGGCGGCCGACGGCGGCTGTCGGAGGCGGACGATGAGGCCACTGGAGGCGGACGGCGAGGCGGCTGGAGGCGGACGACGAGGCGGCTGGAGGCGGGGTCGTGCGGAGGGGGGCGACACAGGCCGACGAACCAAGAAGGGAGGGGGGGGGGGAATCGGGGAGAGAAGGGAGGGGGGGGGGGGCTGCTCGGGTAGATTAGGGTTTCCTATTTTTTTCCTATAATAATAATCAGAATAATAATAATAATAATAATAATAACAATAAAACACTTTAAGAATAATTATAATTATACCAAAATAACAAACAATAATAAAAATAATAATTCTAATCAAATAAAAATAAAGATAAAAATAAATCATAATTATTATAAACACATATACATATATAAAAATATATATAACATATATAAACATATAAATTTAGATGAACCTATATATAAACATGTATACGCATAAGCATATAACGTTAAAACATATTTATTTGTGAACATACGTGTATATATATACACCTATAAACATAAATACACATACATTATATATATATTTACTCACAATGTTAAAACATAAACACATACAAACGTAGATATACATATATATACACATATATAAAAATATAAACATACATATACATATATCTACCCACATAATGTCAAAAGGGGTTGACCGTGCGGTATTTCCACACCGTACGGTACCCAAGCGGACTGCAAGCGGGCTACACGTACCCAAGCGGGTAGTGCATCTTAAACGCACGGTGTTGACGCATTATCCCAAAAAAAAATTCATCCCAAAATTAAAAAAATATAAACCAGGGATCACCCGCACTTAGGAAAAAACACCCAACACCAAGTGAATTAAAATAAATAAAATGACTAAAAAAACGGGTGCGACATTTCAACATTGGGAAAATTTCCTCATGCCAAATAATGATTTTTTGATCTCCGTGTTACTTACATTAGAAATATAATCATGATCCAAGTTGAGTTTGTTCAGTTATTGCTGTGATAAAATGTTACTATATAGACCAGGGTTTATGCTAACATATGGAGGATTTTAAGTAGTTCACATTACTAGGTTTGTATACATTTTTTACAAAGAGAAAAAAATAAAAAGGGATATTAGTATAACATTTGAGAATTTTATGTTCAAGTACAAGTTTGATGTTCAATTGAACTTTCTACATGGATAGGGTGAAAAATATGTAAGGTGAAAGTGCAATGAAGTCGAATCCAGAAAATATAAAAATTTTGATTTCATTAAAATATGAAGTATTTTGATGAATTAATTCACCTGTATAATGATCCATTAGATCATGTTTTCTTTGAAAACGATTTTTAAGGCATGTGAAGAAGTTTTTGTATTCATAATTACAAATTTAATTAGATGAAAAGGAAAAAATAAAGTTTTAATGTTCCATAGAATGGAAAAATTATATAAATTATAAAATATGGAGAGAAAAGTTGATCAATGTGGTCATCAAGATGAGTGTATACTATCATGTAATTTTCTAAAGTTCCTTTGGATGAACGAGATGCATAAAAACAACGAAATTTCCTTAAATGAATGATTCTGGGAAACTGTATCAGATCAATTCTTACATTCCAATTTTTATATGACGTCTTGAGCTGAGGCATGGAGGATCAAATAGAGAGATTCCAAAACAACTTTCAAATTTATTGGTCCACATACTGTCATTGATTTTTTGTGGGTGTGATCATATTAGAAATTTATATTTTACCAACTAGAACTACTACTAAGGTAGATAAAATTGTGGATTTTTGGGGTTGAACGCATAAGGAGGTGATGACAATAAATTTTGACCTATTAATTTGAATCTAGAAGTTTACTACTCATACAAATCTATGGGGGTAGATTTTAAACTAAACAGATTGAATTAAACTTCAGTTAAGGAAATAAGTGTTCAATATCACTTTTGGGGATATTCTAAATAGGATATCATTAAATATAATAAGGTAAGGTACATTTTATTAGAATAAAAATCTATTTAAGATTGAAAATTTTGAGTTCAGTTAGGAAAAACCGATCTACTGAAATCAAAGACCACCCTTTGGCCTAGAGGTGGTTGTTCGCCAAGATGAATTAGGTGCTACTAAAAAGTCATAAAATAAAACAAACTATTGTTCATATTTTGGTTAATTATAATTAGGTTGGGGTCCTTCCCAAGGAATCTCTTATTCCATCTCATGAAAGATAATTAAATAGGATTTATTTATCAACCTAATTCTTTAGTTAATTAATTACCTAGGTTTTTGATTTTGACATTCATTCCAGAACCGCTACCCCTACTTTCAATCCCTATACCTTATCTAATTATCCACACATGAAAAAAGAATAACTGAGTACAAATATAGTTGAATATTTTAGTAGAAATAATTATAGTATAATACTAAAATAATGTAATTGGAATATAGTATTTTATTATGATGGAAACTTGAAAATAAACCAGAATAGTTGGATGATGAAATGAAGCAGTAATATTGACCATAAATGGAAATGAAAACTTCTTTAAACCAATTCAACATAGTAGTGGGAGAATAAGAATAATAGAAAAACAATTAATAAATAATGTAAACCTGATGAATGAACAAATATCCTAAAATATCCATCCACATGAATATAAATAGGCTAAATCACCTTACGTTGTAAACATATTTTATGAAATAAGTATTATTTATATTCTCTATGCCAGAAACTTTTATGTTGTAAGTATGGAATTTAATTTGTATGAGACAACATTTTAGTATGAATCTTTGTGGTTTACAGATTGAAAAAACTTGTTGGGGGTTCTGGGGATCTAATGATGTTATGACATGAGTCTCATTCTTATTCTATAAGTACTTCCATAGAGTCAATGTTTTATGGATTGAATGGGTTTTGTGGCCTGGTTAGTAGTTGGACTACATTCAAGGGATTTACACCATAGAATTGGTTTTTATAGGATAAGTTTTTTAAAATTAAAGAAATTTTCATCAAAAACCCCTTTTATGGAAGCTCAAATTTTCTGAAAAAAAACCATAAAACACAATATAATTGTATAATACATGTTTAAAGACCCCCAAATTATTCCAAAAATGTAAATATAAATTTATATTTTCAAATTCCTCAAAAATTGATATATTTATTTCCCTAAAGTAAAAGGAATCTAAAAATGTATTTAAAATGAAACAATTTTTAGTAGGAAACATGAATTTCATCCTGAAAAGTAAAACAAAGTGTTAGAAGAAATTGACCATTTTCCAAAATCACCATTATAAAGATAAACAGTCATACCTTAAAGTAAATTTATTTAATTAAATTATTTCTTCCTTTAATTCCAATTTTAATCTGTTCCATAGATTTCTATACCCATGTTGCAATTTACCTCACCATGAATTTTATCTCATCACTCCTGGTGAAATGAAACTAGAGTTATGATCATTACCTTAATTCATAATCCTAACTATAGGATTACCTTAGATCTAACATATCCTCTACATAAAGACAAATGAAACAATTAATCATGATGGATTTAACATTGAGGTTCAAATGAATATGAGGATGAGGGTCGGTGGTTAGGTGAAAAAACAAAGCTAAAAATGAGGGTAAACTCTAATGTATAATGCAGGATATTCAAGAATAGTGTAATGGAGAACGTCTATAAAAAATTAACATCTACACACTCTAAAAAATTCAAGAAAATTCTATATACATATACCATAATGTATAACTAAGGTATCATATTTCTTTTTTTCCTTTTTTTCTTCAAAAATCATGTTTTGGACAAATATGAAATCCATCACCTGAACACATATGCTATACCTTGAGATTCATCATTCTTGTAATGGTAATTTTTGACCTTCCTAATACAAATCCCATTTTTTGAATAGGAAAATCATTAAAGTACATCAGAACTAACCTTGGAATACATATCAAAGATAAGGTGAAAATACCACCACACATCTCCTTAGTAACAAAAATCCCGTGTCTAGTAGCAATGGCTTTTACTCCACACTTATTCAAGTAGAAATCATGAAATCATACCAATGAGTAGGGTAGTAAGAGAAACAATGGGATTAAAACCTGAATCAATCATCACAAGATCATCCATGTAGTCTATGGGCCTGAGATTAAATAATGTACACGTGAGTGTAATAAAAAATGGATCAATCAATCATAAGGACTCAATAATTTGGACATTATATTTTTAGTCACATCCCCGATAAAATTCTACTGAATGTTTTTATAGGTTTTAATTACTTATATATATTTTGAAAAATAAAATCAATAAATAATGGGAAAATGTAGACCCAATATCCTCTTAGTAATGGAAATACATATAAAATTGGAAATCACTCCATGCATAATAACTAGTATTAAGTTAACAATAAACAATGTAATAAATTAGGAAAAAAATAAAATTAGTCAACCCAAAAAGTATGCTAAAATTATAAGTAGTAATAACTAGTATATTTTAACATTTACATCTAATATTTTTCTTTTATTTATAGGGGTACAATAATTTTTCATGTAAAGGAATGATTCAAATGAAAAATGTATCCAAGACTAATGATAATTGGAAACAATACAGTTGTATATACAATATATCTCAAGAATGACCCCAACACATAAAATGAAATAGCCTCTAAACTATTTTGGAATGTTATGTGGAATAAATAATAATTATTGTATAAACAAGTTTTAAATTTAAATAATTAAATTAGTGTCGGGAATCGAGTTCTATTTTTAATAAATGTCTTTCCATGGGGGAAAATACTGGATGTTTTTTAGATCTAGGATACCTACAATAATTTTAGGAAAGAAAATATACCTACACTAGAGAAATGATTACTTCATAGGACATATCAAATAACAACGCAGAAAATGGTTAGGTGTACAGAATAATCAATAGTGGATATCATATCATATGAAAGTTTATGGAACAAAATACAAAGTATATAAATCAAGAAATACATTGTAGAAAATACTATAAATAGAAAATAAAATACATACAAAAACAAAAAATAATTACTAGATAAAAATATGGGTTGGGTTCCATAAAGAACTAAAAAATACATCCTCATCAATATGGATGTATAGAAATAAATCATAGCATTATATTAGCTTAGCGGTCCTCAACCTCTTATGGGAACTGGAAGTAATGTCTTCTAGATCTAATGTTTTATTGGGAGGATTCACCTGTTTAGAGATGTCTTGACCATACCTATGACATGGTAACTTGAGAATCCTGGAAGGTTGTAGATGGATGTCTGAGGGAATTTTCTATATCATGGCTTCACAAGGAAATACTTCATAGGGAATTCTATAAGGTATCATAAAAGTTCTAATGTAAGTGAAAATTAAGTATATGATCTAGACATAGATGAATTAATCCACAAGTAATAAAAAATATGTATGGGATCCAATTTTATACAAAAAGTCTATATCCCTTCCATTATAAAATATAAATGATACAAATAGGGATATAAAATATAAGTAATAATGAAATAAACCCATAAAGGTGAAAACGGGTGAGGGGTACATTTAGGGGTAACTAAGAAGAGTGTGATGAATCTCTACAACTAGCATCAATGGTCCCCAACCAAATGTAAGGTGGTTGAATCTACCCTACCAATAAAATATTAGCAATAGTGGTGGGGGATGGTGACCCAATCACCATAATAGGTGACATAGTTGTGGAAGTGAGCCTAAACATCACTGGTGCTGGGGGGTTTCTGATCCATAAAGAGGTCGTGTGTCCAGAAGTGAGATCAATGAGTGTCAAATCTGATGTTTTTGTAATAGAAGGACCCATGACTCATAAATCATGATCTTGTATGGAATAATGTTGTAAAATATGTTAAGATTTATTAGGAATAAGGTTGATTGTGGTGGACAATGGTGTTAGGGTGACTCAAATTGGAATTGAGGTAGAAGTTTTCTTGCCATTCGGTGGGAGAGGGTTGGTGGATTGAGCCAGAGGAGGTGGAATAGAGGAAGGGTTTTGTGAGGGAATAGTGGAGGAAATGTTAAAATAATGGGAAATAAACCACTATTTCTCTATATAACACTATATAATGTTATTGTGGCTATGAATGACATCAAAAATATCCAATGGAATAGGGATATACTGAGAGGAAACTAATGACATGGGTCTAGTAGATATGAGTATCATAGTTAGAACGAAAGGTGAAGATGATGCATTATGAGTGGGGGCCTTTTCAGTGGAATCCGTTTTCTCTAGATACCAATCTAAATGTCCTTCCACTATCAAAATTATCCCCATATTATAGATAATGTTGAAATTTATAGGAAAAATTAGGCCATTAAATTATATTAGTTTGAATCTATCTAAGACACCCATGTGATTGGCTTGATGTGTGATGGAATAACTTCCCATTAGGGTTCCACATCATCTCCTAGACCGACTCTCATAATAAAAAGAAAACTAGAGGGTGATGTTCATAGTGGGGGTTCCCATGTATGTGTGGATAATAGTAACCTATATTTATATGAATCCCCCATGAGAGTTTCCTCATGCCTACCCAGAATTGGTTATAGTGTGGTGGATGATCTAGTGGGAATCAACCTTTATATGGATTTTCTTTATTATGGGGGGATCTAGAAGGGACATAGGGTTGGGGTGATCATTTACCAAATCTTTGTTGTATTCTTCTTGTTTGGATCATGTCTTAGGGAGGTATAAGTGAGAGATAAAATGAAATATAATGAACAAACACCTAGTAATACCTTAAAATCACTAGGAACTAGATCCCAATTCCATCATCATAGCCTAAAGGTAAAATGGATTATTTTCATCTTGAACATAGTTCAGAACTCCATGAAGATTTCTTTATTTGTATCCTCTTAGACTAGGGAAATGTGTGAGTTTCACCCATTGATGTGCTAATATAACCATTTGATCCATGATCATCTTGTGACCGAAGGCCAAGTCTAATGTTTTGTTGGTCCTCATCATCTTGGTCTAAAAATGGGCCAAAAAAACATGTTTTGGGGTTTCGTGAAGCATAGGAAAGGATAGATCTGAGTAGGAGAAGAACAAACCTATGAATAAATGGATTCAAAATGAAAACATGAACATTATGAGGATGAATGAGGGGAAAAAACTTATGGTGGTGATAGTGAAGGAGAAAGTGGAGTTGGAACTCTTGTTAGATGTTTAGCCATGGGAGGCCTCAATACTTGACCTTTGTGCTTTGAAGGGGGAAGTCCACCACCCTTATTATTCACCTTGTTAAAAAGAGGGAATGAGGAGGTGGAAAATGATTGGAGGAGTGTGCATGGGGGGAGAGGGTGAGGCCAAGGGCAAGAGAGAGTGTGACTGGCTATGGGAGCTATAGAAGAGGATAACATAGGGGGGTAGGTGAGAGATAATAGATATAAATAATAGAATTACATGTTAAAAATACCTTCCATGAAATTCACATCATAAATTTTATGTTTATGGTGTAAAAAGTGAATGAACAATTTTCTAAACCATGAGATTTTAAAAAATGAAATTTAATTTTATACCATAATTTTTATTTTTATTTCTTAAAATGGGAAACTTAGTAAAAGTCCCCTAGCAGTGTACCAACTACGCATAAATGATCTTAAAATTCCTAATGGAAAAAAACCTAGGGTTTCTCCCAGACAAGACTTTATATAATGTTGAGAGCTAGACATACCCCTAAATCATTTGATAATTAAATACATGAAATAATATTCTTTAAATGCATCTTTGAAATTTTTTAAACAGTGTCCATTTACATTAAAGGTTAGTCTATTTTCTCATTGAATTTATATAGTTCCATACAAGAAGACTTTAATGACTTTAAATAAACCCAAAAATAGGAATTAAGTTTTCTATGGAATAATTTCATGTGGTAATTTAACAATATAATTTTTTACCCTGGAGTGATAACACATCACATGATGTGTTGGTCATACCATCGCTTTATTTCTCCTTGTAAAATTTGACATTCTCATAAGTGTCTATTCTAATTTCCTTAATCTCATCCAATTAAATAAATCCATGATTACAATATTTTTCTGCTTCTAGGTTCATTTTTTTAATTACCCAGTATGAGTGATGTTCTAACTCTACTAGAAAATGACAATGTCTTCCATAGGAAAGTCAGAAAGGAGTTACACTGCTTAGTGTTTTGTAAGTAGCTCAATGAGCCCAATCTGCATCATCAGGTTTGATAATCTATCCATCTTACGTTTATTGATTTGTATTTATATAATATTTAAATATCCCAATTAGAACTTTACACCTACCTACTAGTTTGTGTGTGAAAAAGGAGTTCTAGTATTATGTCAAATACTATAATTTTCTATAATATCTTTTATAGAAGTATTGTTTAAGTAAATTCCTTCATCACTAAAGAGTAATCTGGGAAATAGAAATTGGGAAAATTTGTTTTTATTTAGAAACTATATGACCATTATGGATTTATCAATGGTGGTATCTTCTTCCTCTACCCACTTTGAAACATAGTGATCACCGAATATGATATATATCTTTCCATGTGAACTGGGAATCAATATTGTGAAATCAACTCCACAAACACTGAATAATTCTACTTCTAAGATGGTATTTTTGGAAAATTCAATACGTTTTCTAATTTTTCATGTTCATTGGAACCTATCACATGTTTGTATATTGTTTCTCGTATCTTGACCAACTGTGGACCAAAAGAATCCTATTTTATGAATTTTATCCATGGAATGATCTAACACAGGATATACACTAGTTTGTGAAAAATGATTCGATTCCAAAACACCATCAATTTAATCTCCTAGAATATAGTGTCACATTAAACCATAAACAAAATGTTTTAATATCAGGGGATCATCTCAGAAATAAAACCACTCATGTGATAAAAATATATTCCTTTTATGAAAATAAAAGTGTTAATACAATGTCCCAATGGAATGATAGTTTTCTATATTAACAAACCATGGATGTTTTTGGTCATCTAGATTGAAGAGTGTCTCATTGGGGAAATTATATTCAATTATCAACTCTTTTTCATCTTCAATATTGGGAAGAAGAGGTCTAGATAGATGTTCCTCAATAATATTCTTAGTCTCTTTCATTTATTTGATGAGTATTTCAAACTATTTCAGCATCAGGATCCACTGTATTATCCTTGTATTGGAATTCTTTTTTATTTCGTAGGTATTTCAATACCACATGAATTGTGTGAAACACAACTCTAGAGAGGAAAAGGTTTGACCAAAATTTGTCAAACATTAAAACCAATACAAAAATGTATTTCTACATAGTTGTATAATTATTTTGAGAATAATTTAGAGTATGTATGAATTAGTAAATGTGATAAAAGATATTTCTGACCCACTTTCCTAGAACAACACCCCCAATGAAGTCATTAGAATCACACATCATCTTTAATTATTTGTCTTACCAAGGAAAGACAATGATAGGAGATGCTATGAGGTTATTTTTTAGATAATAAAAGGCCTACTGAAATTATTCACTATATAATCAAAATTGATTCCATCATATAGTAAGTGGGTCAATGGTTTGAATTTTTGTTAATTGTTTTTAATAAAATGATGATAGAACCATGTCTTGTACATAAAACTCTTTATTCCTTTCACAAGTGCGGGTTAATGTAAGTATTTTATTACTTTTATTTTCATTTTATTGAGTTATATACTGTGTTTTAACATTTTATTACTGAGGATAATTTCTACTTAGACCATAAAATGCCATTACTTCTAGCTAATCACCTGATATTTTATTCAAAACATTAAAACTCCAGTTCCAAATTGATCAGACAAACCTTGAATGATCTTCCATACATAGAAAAATCATCCATATAGATTTGAAAACACTTATGTTCAATATAGTGAATGATATGATTCATAAACCACATGAATATTTCTAGTGAATTAGACTTGTAAAATAAAACACTTTGATAGGTGAATATTTAGAAAGCAGATGTGAAAGTTGTCTTTGAATAAACAATAGGGTTGGAAGTGATTTGATTTTATCTGAAATATCCATCAAGAAAATAATAGAATTCATGATGGGATAATCTCTCAAGAATTTTATCCATGAATGAGAGAGGGAAGTGGTATTTCATGGTTTTTATATTGAGATTTATACAATCGAAACTAACCCACCATTCATTAATGGTTCAAGTTGGTATTAATTTGTTTTTACTATTCTTAATTACAGTCAAGACTCCCTTATTTGGTACTACTTATATAGGGGTCACCCATTGAATTTAAAATATGGAAAAATTAATACCAGAATCAAGAAGCCTCAAATTATCATTCTTAATGACCTTTTTCATGGGTTGGGTGAGTCACCTCTGGGGTTATAATTTTTTCTCAGAGACATCCTCTAGTAGAATGATGTGGGTGATGATTTTTGGGATTATCCCATTGATATTGGACACATCCCAATATATTGAATTTTGAGGAATTTGGTAAATTTTATTTTTTTATCCTCTTAATCTTCATTTAGCTATGAGATTATGATTATTGGTGATGCATCTGTGGTATCTAATAATGAGTATTTTAGTGTTCATGGATGATTTTTAATTGTAATGTTAGTAGTATAATAACCAAGGGGGTGGACTCTAGGAGGGAGCCTCTTGTCAAGGGTTTGATTTAGTTTACCTCATAATATTATCTACCATATTATCTATTAAGAGATAGAGTATCCCTCCCAAATTAAATATCTATCTAATCATCTTTTTTATCAGTAAAGCAAATGGATTGAAAATAAAATGAGTCACCACTTTTCTTGGAAACTTTTTCTAGATCAAAAACTACCTATTATTCACTGAATTTAAATAACTATTTGACATGGTTCAAGTCAATAAAATTTTTACCAGTTTTGAGAAATTGATTCCATAGAATTATTCATACATCTCATTCTTCCTCCAAATCTCAGATAACAAAATCAGATATGATTATGATTTTTTCTACATTAACTAAGACATCCTCAAAACATATCCTAGGATATATGTTAGATAGTTTTGTGAGATGATGTGATACTAGTTTCTAGAGCACAATGTTTTATAATACACTCATTGACAAGAGAGTTTTACTTTCTCTAATATAACATAATGATTTTCCAAAATTACACATCCCAATCGTGAAGGGGTTCGAGAAGCTACCAGGATCTCTCATCATTAGCAAGAGATTTAATTCCACAACTACAAAAAAAATTATTTATTTAATGAAATAACACCATATACTTTTAACTTTATCATATTGGATAGAATATCCTTTAAAAATTTGGCATAAGGTCACATCTAGACAATTTCTTCATTAAAGAGGGTATTAATGTCAAGTTGTTTGAAAAACTCCAATTTTTTTATTGAACCTCTATCTTCCATTGTCACATCCTTTCAATGAATGTAATATGGGATGTATTTGGGGATGGGCACACATAGAAATATTATTTCATTTTCCACTCTTGTGCATGATATTTTTATCTTACATTCACTTATAATTCGGGATTTTGTTTGGGTTTTTATTTTTGTTGTTCAACCACTACCTCAGTTGGTTTTGACTCCGATATCTTTTGCTAAAAAATAATATATGGATTTTTAAAATTCAACTCATTACCACATTGAAGAACATAATACATAGACTCCTCTCTCATAAGAGTTTCATTATTACTAGGTAGTGTACCTGGTTGTATGTCTAAAAGAGTCTTGTAAATTTTCCCTACTTGGTGTTTGATGTTACAGAGATAATACATTTGATTTTGCATCCATGTTTCTTTTATAATCATTAACTATGATCCTTTATAAACAATTTAAATGAGAAATATTTTATTGTTTGACTATTAAGGTGGGGATTCATGTGGTTTTCTAGAATGGCCTTTCAGAAATTTTTGTTGTTGAAGAGGCGGGTATTAAGAAGCCGTAGGTGGGAAGGGTTTTTTTTGGATATGGATCAGGGTTATGATGTGGGTTCCCAGATGGCCCATGATTTCATGGTGGATCTTGGCCCCTCCTATATTTATTATACCCTTTATTTTTTATTATTTTTCTTAAAATATTTTGTGTAGGTAAAATAGATTCTTGTATTGTTGGGATTGTTGAAACTTTTCTGGATTTTTTATTTTAATTTACATAATTACATTCCTAAATTTAGTTCTCTTCCATTCCTTCATGGTAATCATGATTTGGGTGTAAAATTCTACAGATCTCACAAGATTGTATTAACGTAATAGTTCAAGGTTGTTATGATGATGGTTGTGGTAGATGAAAGTTTTAAAGTTTTATAGTAAGGGATTTGAATTATGATGCAAAGTGGGTGGTATAATCTACTGGGTGAATCCTACATAGAAGAGGTCCTTAATATCTTTTACAAATACTTTCCCTATGTGAGGATTAAATAATAAGTTATATACCCACATATGGTGTCTTGAGCATTAGTCTTCCATCAGCATCATCGTCAACCACAATACAAGAGGCTGGTTGTAAGCCATGGTATAAAGATTGAAGATGAAGTTAAACATAAATTCTATGATGTGGGATCTTTTGAGTCAATTTCTAAAAATAGTTTCAGGCCTCTTAAATAGAGTTAGCATACATATGATAAACGTTTTGGATGTTATTACATAGTTTATAGGTATGAGGATATAAAGTACATGTCAAAGAATTTCTTATCTAAATTATCCAAAGTATTAATGGACTCATGAGAATGGTTTTTATGAAAATTCTTGCCTTTTTCATGCAATGAGGAGGGGAAGACCTATGACTAATAGAATCAGAAGATATACCATGATATCCAAAGGTGTTGTAGAATTCTAGGAAGTTTGATATTTGTTCATATAGATATTCACTTTGAATAACAATAAATATTCTCATGTTCTACATTACACATATTATTAAAATTTTTATTAATAATGTGTGTTCTTAGAGGGGATTCCAACAAATACTAGGAACTAAACCATTGATGGATGAAGAGGAATAGTACATTATGGTGTGTTTCAGAAGCTATTGCACTCCCTACTATTCAAGTGACACATTTTGGGAATTCTATTGAATAGGAGAAAGAATATTGTTTCACTAAACCATGTTTTAGTTATGATTTGAAAATGTATCATATTGATTTCAGGTTCAAATTAAACAGGTTCATGATATTACTAGATCCATGAATGAGTCAGAGGGTCTTGAATCGTGAATTATCACCTTTCACACGCGAAACAACTTATTTTTGTGTGAACATATTAAAAATAGATGGGAAAGGTAAAGGTAAAGGGTGTGAGGAAGTCCTAAGTTCTTTTCTAATATCACTATGTTGAAGAAGATATAAAACATTCCTCGTAAATGAGGACACAATTTTATAATCCCACATAGTGTCACTGATTCCAAATTGGAATGATCATATTATCAATTTATATTAATATAATTAGCACAACTACAAAGGTATTAAGAACTATGGAATTACAAGTTCAAAACCACAAAGAGGTGATGAAAATAGTCTTCGACTTCGCAATTTGAACCTTGAAGTGAATTCATTATGTGAATCAATGTAGAAGGGTTTTAAAATTAATAGATGGATTAAACTTTAGTGAATGAACTAAGTGTTTGGGATCAATTTTTGGGTAGATTATATATAGAAATTTACAAAATATAACAAGGGTAGGTTTGTTGTCTTAGACTTTGTAGCTACTCAAGAATGACTAAGTTGGGTCCAATCTAAAATAATGGATCTACCTAAACTAAAAACCATTATTTGGTATATAGGTGTTTGTTAAACTAGAATCCTTGGCCATTAAATTAACTATTTTTTTGATTTTGAGATTCATATGAGAACAAATACCCCTTCTTTTGATCCATATCCATTAGTTATTTAACCATGCCCGACCAAAGAATAATTGATTATCAAGATAATTAGCACCGGTGAAGAAGAAATCATCATTGTTTAGTAATCAAGTCACCAAATTGTAATATGTAATTTTTTTGATATGTAAACAAGAATATTAACCATATAAGTAGGAAGAAGAAAGGAAACAACAACATTGAGATGCAAATGAATTGAAAAATTCTTAAATGAAAATCAATTTAAAAATAAGAGAATGAAAAAAAGAGAAAAAAAGGAACAAGGAATGTTAAAATAATAAAAGAATGATACTCTTAAAACATCCAAATGTTGGAATATAAATAGGATAAATAAAATTATGGAAATATAATATTTTATTCCATATTTCTTCTTTAGTTTCTCTCTACCTAGCACTTTTATATTGTATGTCTAGAATTTATAAGGTAAGTGATATATTTATAGTCAAAATCTTTTGGGTTTATGTATTGAATAATATTTTTGGGATCTTTGGGTCTTGAGGATTTTATAGGGTAAGTATCCTTTTCATTCCATACATTCTTTTAAAACTATAATGTTTTATGGCTCAAATGGGTTTTACACCCTAGTCTGGAGCTAGCCTTTCATCAAGGGATTTATGTTTTAAACTAGTTTTTATGGTGTAAAATTTAAAAAATTGTATACTTTGGAGAAACAACCTATTTTAATGTAAGGTCAAATTTTCATTAAAAATTAACTAAAAACCACAATATCATTGTATAATATATGTTCAAATCCCAACAAAAGGATTCCAAAATGTATATATAGAAAAATATTATCACAAATCATGCCCAAAAACATATATGTGTATATAGATTAGAGGATCCATGTGAAGATAATTATATATAGTTATGATTACAAAGTATAGTGAATGAAATTTCCAAGATCTATGAAATAGAAAAATCACTAAATTTCATCAGATAGAGTTTTGTGTTACCATCTATTAGATGATTCTATACAAAGTATACTAGTCAGAGAAAAATGAGTATACCTAAGAAATAAATCAGTCGAAGTTGATCCACCATAGAGGAGTTTAATATTTTAGTTCACCATTAAAATAAACAGAATATGTATACTGGAAATATAAATAGTGCATCAGATGGAATTTTGATATGAATTCATTGGACAAAAATTTACATAAATGAGCTATAACAAGATTTAAAAATATTTTTTTATCTTCTTAACAATGATGATTCAAAGTTGTTCATTCAACATTCATTATCCAGATAAGGTTATTCAAGTTTGAATAAATTATTTAACATCCCGTTTAAGGATTTTTGGAGAGATTAATATGGTTCTATGTTTGTAAGTAGATTCAAGAATGTTCGGAAATTTTATAGATTCATCTAATGATGTTGGAAATGAGAGGGTTTTCAATTTTTGATTTTTGTTTGAGTGGGAATACACATTTGAGTACCCAACATTTATATCGAGTGAGAAACTATATAAAGGGCTATTTTTATAACTCATACTAACATTATTCATACATGAAAAGGTGAAGTATTGAATAATTCCTAAAAGGATATGTTTCTTACCAAGGGAACACATAATAGAATTAATGGTACCCCAGATAGGGGTGTAGTATGTATTGGTACCATAAAGTTGTTCCAATCAGAGACACTAGTCAAAGGCATGAATTAGAGATACCAGACATAGAATACATCAAATAGATATTCCAAATAGTTTTTGAGGCATAGTTGTTTTTTCATCAGAAAAAGAAAATATCAGAGGCATAATTTTACAAGGTTTACTAGATTGTGTATGCCAAAAAGGTATAAGGAACAAATTAAGATATGTCATATGAATACATCAAACAAATATGTTTCAGATAAATTTTACAAAGATGATTAGAAATTTTATTTATAATTTTTATGATTAGTTATATAATTAAAATTTATAGATAATATGAGTATGTATAATTTCCTATCAGGATATATAATGAGTCTATAATGAGTATGATCAAAGTTTAATCACTTGATATTGTATTTTATTTTTATTTACTAATGAGATTTCCAATTCCGATGATGAATTCACCTACACGAGGGGTGAATCTTATAATTCATATGTGCTCGGATTTATTTTCCAAATGTTTCATAAAATATGTGGTTATGGTTTATAATTTTTATAATTATATAAAAGTCTATCATGTTTCAAGGGTTAATTTCATATAGGAAATAAATTTATAATGATTACAAGTGATTCATCCCCATAACTTCTTAGTGGTTCTTACAATCCTATGAAAATCAACTAGTATGAAATAAGTTTTCCCCTATTTATCTGCATCAGGTATATTATAAACAAAGTTTAATGTTTAGGTATTCTTACCTATGGTGGAAAAAATTATCATGGTTAGAAAAATTGGAATGATACCCTACCTTTTCCTCTTAATTGATGAAACTATAGTTAGGCTTCCACCAATTGAGAAAGATTCTTCTACGACATTCACTAAAAAAATAAATCATTGTGTAATTTGGAAAGATAATAATTCTATTCTAATGTATTTTTTTATAAAATGTTTATATGATGGTGATGGATCTCAAGATAGCTAATGAAATTTAGTAAGAACTAAAAAATTATTATTGAGGAAAATATAAATGTAAAGGAAGTAAAGATAAATATATAGTGAAGTATGTTTATAGATATTATAATGGAATATGATAAAACAATTGATGATTACATTATTATAGTTAGTGATGTTTTTTGTAGCATCAGAAGATTTAGTGATGTCTTATAAGATTCTACCATTTACAAAAAACTCACGAGTAACATTCCAAAAGGTTTGATAATAAATCTTTTTCCATAAAAGATAAAAATGATTTATATCTTGACGAATTTAATTACATTTATATATATTATGAGTTGATGAAAGATCCAACATTAAAAAATAAAAATTTGGAATAAGTTTATTAACAATATATGATGAAGCTAAATTCTCATGAACTATAAAATGAGTGGTTAGAATTTAGTTAATTAGAAGGTAAGGAATTCAATACTGAATAAAATGATCGAATCATGTCTCTTACCTATAAAAATTACCTGAAAGGTATAGGAAATTATGAAGGTAGCTACCACATATATGTTTTGAGTGCCGATGAATTTTAAATTTTAATATTATTTTATTTAGAGGAATGATAGAGAGTATGAATATGAAATTGAAGAAAAAACTTGGTTAAAGAAGTGGAGAAAAATTTCCAAGGGAGATATAAAATCCACTCTAAATACTAGAAAGTTCACTGCAAAGAATAGAATATGTATGTTGTGTAAAGAAGTTCAATAAAAATCCACCACTGTTTTATAAGATAAAAATACAAAGAAGTTTACAACTTTTTTTTAATTTGGGTAGAATAAAATATTTTTCAAATAATGATGCTAAATATAGTGGATAAACCTACAGATATTATCATCTGAGATTAGAAAATACAGTATGTAATGAGAAATAAAACACTATAAATAATTTTGAATGTTGAATAAGGATGTTTAGAAATATAATGTTGGAAGATAATATCTCTTTAAAAAACAATATGTGCTGATTAATCAGATTAAGAACCATGAACTAAATGTTTTAGAAAAAGGAAAGATACTAGAATATCTTATTAGGAATTTTTCTACAAAGAAATATGAGATTTTTAAGACCCAATATGAATTTTTAGTTAAATATACCATAAAAAAATATGACTGAAAACTTCAACAATGATTCAGATATAATGGCTAAAAAATCCCATGCTACTAAGAAAACTCATTTCAAGATTCAGGTGAAATAAAAACTGACTAAATATAAAATTTAATGGGATTATAATAACCATAAAGTTTTTATAAACAATGTTGGGAAAAAATTATTTACAAGGGATGTGAGAAGTCATCACATCTACAAAAGTTGGAAATACCCTCAATCAGAAGGGTTCTACAAGCATGGGGAAAACAAGTACTATAAATTCATTTTAACCTCAATAAACTCACTACATGGATAGAATATTTTTATAATGAAGATAATATTTTAGTGGATATTTTTTGTGTTTCATTTTAAATGATCACAAGTAATATAATTTTTTGAATAATATTTCCCTCATAGAGAATAGTCATGAACTGAGGTGGAGAAAAGATTAAAGAAAATACAGTATCATTGCTAAGTTTCATTAGGAAAGAAATGAAATGTCACCAGATGCTATAAAGTCTCAAAATGATAACTAATTACATTTCTTAGGGGAATATTTTGGATGGTTTGACCAACCAGGTCATTATACAGAAGAATGTATGAGAACAGTTTCGAGATAAATTTCTTATGCTGGAAAAGAAAAGAAAGTTGGAAAGAAGAAAATTTAGGAGATAAATTTGGTTGTTGAGACTATTCTAGAATCCATTAAAATGGACAAACCCTGTATTAATGATAGTGTTTGATCCTCACATATTTTATTTGATATAATTATCTTAATGGTTTTTAGAGAACATTATGTTGGATTAGTTACTTTGGGAATTGATAGTTGATTAAAAATTATAGGATTATGAAGGGTTGAGACCGAATCTCTCAAACTAAAATTTAAGGAATTTTAGTTTGTTGATAGTATTAATAAATTATTTCTAAGTGTTAGAAAGATTTTTGATTACATTAATGAATTTATCTTTAGATAACATCCTTTAATCATTAAAATTTTAAAAGATGGAAAAGATGTTACTAAGAGAGAATGAATGAATGAAAACCTGTACCATATTGGTGATATTTTTAATGGATTTTACTTTAGTGATGAGGATGACAACATGATGTGGATTTAATGACATGGAAATAATATCTTGAAAAGTATGAGAATATTTTATAAGGAGGATACTATAAAAAAATTAACAAAACCAAAAATGAAATATGATGCATTTTATACAACCTGTCTAAAAGGAAGAATGGTTAATGACTAGCAAAAAAAGTTAAAATATAATCCACAAGACCTATTGAAGTCAAAAACTGTAATATTTGTGTGATAATGATACATCAATCTAAAAAAGTTTATATTTAATTTAATACCTTCATTGATGATTTTAATTATAAGACCAATATACTTTTTATGAAACAAAAATTATAGGTTGTAGATATGTTTAGATGTTTATGATGGGATTTTGGGAAATAAATGGGTGTTTATGTATAGAAACTGAGAACTGAAAATGGAAAAGATTACTAAATATTTTTTTGAGTCCCACTTAAAATAAAAATGTAATCAAAATCCAAAACAATGTTCCCTATACTACAAAACAAAATGTAGCAGTGGAAAGGAAAAAATGGATTTCAGTTGAAATAGGTAGAAGTTTTCTTACTAAATACAAACTGTCTAATTTTTTCAAGAAATAAGCTCAAAGTAAATATTTTCTTATATAAAATAGATTAATATTATGGCTAGTATAAAAATGACTTCCTATTCGATTTGGTATAAGAAAAAAAAGTGCTTAAATACTTAAGTTTTTTTTGGGATTTTTTGAAATGATGATCAAATTCGAGGAATCAAAAAAAGGAATCGAAGCCCATTTTATTTTGATTTACTACTAGGATTTACTGGAATAGTGATATCATGGTTAGAACTTGGGTAAGAAGTTATTCTTGTGTTATGTTAGTTCCTATGTGGCAGAAAAATGAGTAAATACCGTAACGAGATTTATTTTTGTTGGTTGTGATGTATCAATTAGGTTGTTCCTCTAATATTACTATGTGGTTATGGTTTTGTAAAATAACAAGTAAGTAATGAATAATAGATATTTTTATCTATGTCTATTAATGAATTAGATAGTGTTTTAGAGGCTTAAAATGAGAATAAATCCAATCTAAAGAATGGAATACACTAATATTTTTAACAGATTGTTTTACTGCCTTTTGATGGCAAACGATGTTTTAAATCTATCTTTTTAAAATTTTATAAGCTCTATTAGTCAAAATAAACTTATTCTTTATGGTTGGGACATCAAAATTTACTTTGTGTGAATTTTTGGTATTTTTCCAATAAAGTTCATTTTTTAATAAATAGTGAAGAATGATGTATTTTAATTCAAAACCACTTTTTAATCTAATTTATTTATATGATTAGATTATATTTTTAATTGGTTTTAAAGTTCAATTTGAATATATTTCTACCATTTAATCCAATATTTGTCGTTGGAATTAATTTCACTTTGAAATTGGACTTAAACTAGTGTCAATTTTTGATACTTATTGTTTCATAAAAACACCCTATTTGCTCTGACAGCGGGAATTAATTATTAAATTAATTAATTCAACTTATATGTTTTGAATTTTTTAAAATAGACATCATTTTTGAATTCGGAATATCAAATATAGCTTAGGGTGAAGTTTTGTTTTTTTTTTCTGGAAAACATCAATTTTTGATGAATAGTGAAACCACTAAGTGGTACTTATAAAAACTGATTTTTTGTTTAAATAAAATTTTTCCACCTCTGTGGTTTGAATTTCAAAAATCCGACATACATGGTTGTCATTAAGTAAAATGTGGTTCAATGAGATTAAAATAATTTTTTGGTGAATAGTAACTTTTAAGTTTTTAATCGCAATTATAGGTAATTAGTGTAATTTAAGGTAAGAATAATGTTTTAATAATATGAGATGATCTTGACACATGTCCTAACCTTATTGGATGTGTCATGGCCGACGAAGAAAATCCATGGGTCAACTTGGGGACCCCATGGAGCCACTTTGGTAGGAAAATGACATTAATATTTTTTTATTTAATGTTAAAATAAAAATGACACAAACATGAGTTGTTTTACTAAAACAATTTTTACATGGGGTTATACAAGTCATATTTTTGATTATAAATAGTCATTGGAAAGATAAAAAGATTTCATACATCATAGTAGTTTTTTTTATAATTTTTAGACATTAAATAAATTAAATTATTTATGACACCATGATGATGCAGCGATTACCTCATTATTTAATGATTTAAATAAAATGAAAAGATAATGTAAAACTATGACCTACACATGTTCAAAACCTATTGGATGGGTGGCTTTATAACCCTTCTCACCTTATCCTCGAATTATATCAATGCGGGACCTTTTAAATCCCAAACTCATTTTGAAATAAAGTAACATTTCGTTACTTTCCAAGAGTGCCCCTCCTCTCCTCTTATAAAAGAACCCCAGCTATACCTCCTTACCCACACATCCAAAGCCTTTTCCTCGGCCAAAACCTGCCCATTTTGTCTCTCCAAATCCCTCTCTAACTTCTAGAAGCCTCACTTTGGGCAGAAGTATTTCCAAGGAATCCTTTGAGCTCAAATCAAAAAGAGTTACCCGATTTAAAGGTAGTGTCTTCTCTTGTGTTCTTATGTTTTATTTTGCTTCTCCAACCCCATAAAATCTTTTTATTCATTTCTTTTGTAACAACACCAGTATCTTCCATATACTAGGATGTTGTTATAAGAATTATTCGAGCAACACTTACACACACCTACACCTAATGGTTAAAGAGCATACTGTTTCCGTGGATGGCGAATTTCTGCCTCACAAAACGATGATTGTTCAACAGTCATATAACACCTTTAAAGGTGTCCATTAAGTTGTGAATATATTTATATATTATATATAATCTGTTTATGTTTTACTTAAGCTTCTGTATTTTTCATTTATGGCATATCTTTGTGGTTACCATTATTAGTAGACGCGATATCTTCATTTTAGGAAGTGCGGACTACTGCCCCCTCAAAGTGATTTGATTCGTTAATACCATATGTGGTACGTATAAATGATATATTTAATGATATTATATATGATACCATACTAGAATTAAAATACTATTATGTATCATTATGTTTTAATTCCATAAAATATGAAATAGAAATGAAAGTAGCGTTCATGCGTACGTACGGCTTACCGTCTCCATGAATGGTGCATTTCATTTCTTACCTCTAAACGTTGTGTAATATTATAAATGCATGTATATACTGGATATATATGATATATATGATATATACATCATGACTATAACTCTGGATATAATGGATACATGCAAAACTTGTAATTATAAAGAGCATATTTTGACTCAAGTGCCAATGATCGTTAAAACGACCGTTATTAACCAAAATAATTACATAGTGTTCATGACATGGTAATAAGTGATATAAAAGGAATAATGAACATGAAAAATGTTCTTAAGCAAGTATAAATTAACTCAAGTTTATTATTCAGGAGATTCAAGAATGATAAAGTCAAGTCGGATACAAGGTAAAGGAACTTATTAACCTAATTTCCATTTTTTGGTTAATCTCCTACTTTCAAATTATGCCATGATATTATTATGTCCTATCTTGTCTTCTTACTTTCTTTATGTGTAATTATAGTTAATACACATAATAGATCTATTTTATTTAAAAAAATGATCTTTGTAAGGGACTTCGTCTCAATCTCCATTCATTGAGGCATATTTTGTTTTATACACAAATTTCTTTTATACGGTGTATAAAACCCTTTGACTTTTACGTTTATTCAAAAGGAAACTTTTTTATACGAAGCGTTTACTAAACAAAAAAAGGGAATGTTTTTTTTTCGTACGTATGCGGCGACAACAACTTCTCCGCCGCCGTGACCATTATTTGAGTTTCGGATTCCTCTAGAAGCCATACCTTTTTTAATGAAAAATAAAAACCATGTTTTACTTTTATTTTATTTTGGTATTGAAAATGGTTTTCATAATTTTTTTATATCAATGTGTTTTATTGATATCTTGTGATTGAAATGTGGAAATTTTATGTTTCTTTTATGCATGTTTTATGTGATACGATTATGTTGTGGTTCTTGGAAATTATTATGAAGATGGGTGGTTCTGGGATAAACTAAGGGCGGGTGAGCCCGATATAGCTCTCCAATGCATTGGGTAATGTGAAGGAGTGAAACGTTATGGTTTCTCTGAATAGATTTAGGGAATATACTGTGATGGGTATTCCAAACGTAACCAAGAGGGTTACTCCCTACGTAAGAATGTTATGAATGCCTCAAGTTACCTTTATATCTTATGATTTCTATGATTTAATCATGATTTGATGAGGTATATTAAAGTACCTATGTTTTATGGGTAAAGTATGATTTCATTCTTATGTATATATGAACTCATGTTTCTTTCCATATTTTTACAACTCTTACTGAGCTTTTAATGCTCATCCCAAGTTTTTGAAATGTTTTTCACAGGTCAAGGGAAAGGTACATGATATGAGGATAGTGTTAAGGATGTGTGAAGAAAGAATCCATGTTTTATTTTAAATATGTTTCCGTTGATGGGAAAAATGAATACTATCTTTTATGTAACCACATTGCTTAAATGTGGAATGTAATACATGTTTTATGATCTAATTCTCTAAAACTCTAAACCTGAAAAGATCCTCAATGTGAATTATTCATTTAATTCAATATTAAGTAAGGTTTAAGGCCAGGGCCTTATATTTGGTATCAGAGGTTGGTTTAGATAACTTTAGGAGTTAGAATTTTATTAAATGATTATCCAAAAATATTTTGTTATGGTCAAATTGAAATGATATAGCTTTTGAAAATTACCATGTTGCTTCATCTAAGACATGTTTGTTCAGAATGGTTTTCCACAGAGGAAATAGGGAAGCAGTGCTAGGAAGGCATATAGAAGGAAATAACCTTCCGAATCAGCATCCTGAGATGGTCGGAATTGGAACTGAACAGTTTGTTGCAGTAATGGTGCAGTTGACTGATGCGATAAATAGTGGCGGTATCAATGCACGAGATCAGCCAGATCAACTGCAGATGAACATGTCAATGGTGGAACATTGCATGAGGAAAAATCCCCCATCATTCAGAGGATCATCTAACCATGTGCTATCTGAAGGGTGTATTAAAGCACTAGACAAGATTTTTGATGTCATGGGGTGTTCAGACAATCAAAAGGTTAGTCTTGCTATTTACAGTTTGGAGGGTGAAGCAGATCAGTGGTGGTCGATGGTTAGAAATATCCGGGACGTTGATGAGATTGATACTCTCGACTGGGATGAATTTAAATGTGTGTTTCTTGAGACCTATTTTCCTAAGACTGTTCTACTTTGGATGGAAAAGAAATTCTTGGAATTGAGGCAAGAGGAAGACTCAGTGGATGCCTATGAAGAAAGGCTCACTCGATTGGCAAGGTATGCTCCAAATTTTATCCGAGACCTTGATAGTAAAATCAATCATTTTTACTCAGGATTAAAGCCAAAATATCGAAGGGATTTAGATTCTAGCGAGTTCAAAAGTTATTAAAATTTTGTTTGATGTGATGAGAAGGTGGAAATTGAGATTTCCGATGATCAAATGTTCTATAACAACCAGCAGAAGAATAGACCGAGGTGGCAGGAGAAAGGGAAGAATTTTTCAAAAAGGTCTGACGGTAAGAAAACTAAGTTTCCAGTTTGTGATAAATGTGGGAAAAGGCTTGCTGGGGAATGTCTTCTGAATTCTGGAAAGTGCTATTGATGCGGTAAGATGGGACATAAGGATCGTGATTGCACTAAAAAAGATCAGGGTGATGGTAAGACCAAATTTGATTTACAGTTAGTGAAATATTTTAAGTTCAATGAGATGGGTCACTATGAAAACGAGTGTCCGACAACGAGCTTGAGTGATGGGAAGTAGTTATAATACAAGTAGAAAGGGGTGGTGAAATCCTTTGCTACTACTTCAGCAGATGTCGGTCCATCAAATGAAGTTGTATCAAGTAATCTGTTTGTTTTTTAAGATTATGCTAGTGTGTTGTTTGATTCGGGGTCTACACATTATTTCATCTCTGAAACCTTTTCAAGTAAAATGGGAATACCATATCAAGAAATGATTCCTGAACTTGTGGTAAAAACACCTGGGGGAAATGTTGAGGCAAAAAGAATTTATAAGAATCTTCTTATCCTTATTCGTGGAAAGAACCTACTTGCGAACCTTATTGTTTTACCTCTAGTAGAGTTTGATGTTATCCTGGGTATGGATTGGCTCTCTATTTACCATGCTAAGATTGATTGTAGAGCTAAAGAAGTTTCCTTTCAGAAAGACTTTCAGTTTGTGTACAAGAATGAACCCTTACAGTTGATAACATATCAAGAGGCTGAGAAACTTGTAAAAGATGGAAATGAATGTTACCTTGCACACATTGTTGAAAACAAGGGAACTGTTCAGATTAATGATGTGCCAGTGGTAAATGAGTATCCTGATGTTTTTCCTGATGAGTTTCCTGGAATAATACCAGATCGGGAAGTTGAGTTTACTGTTTACTTAGTTCCTGATGCTAAGACAATTTCAAAACCCCCTTATTGAATGGATCAAATTGATCTTTTAGAGTTGAAGGAGCAATTGCAAGATTTATTAGAGAAAGGTTTCATTCGACCTAGCACATCACCATGGGGTGATCCTATTTTATTTGTCAAAAAGAAAGATGGTTCTATGAGACTTTGAATTAATTATAGAGCCTTGAATAACATCACTATTAAGAACAAATATCCTTTGCCTCATATCGATGATTTGTTTGATCAGCTCCAGGGAGCTTAGTATTATTCAAAGATTGACCTGAGATCGGGGTACCATCAGGTGAAGGTAAAGGAAGCAGATGTTCCGAAGACTGCGTTTCGTACAAGATATGGCCATTATGAATTTTTATTAATGCCTTTTGGGCTAACCTATAAGGCCCCAGCCTTAAACCTTACTTAATATTTAATTAAATGAATAATTCACATTGAGGATCTTTTCAGGTTTAGAGTTTTAGAGAATTAGAACATAACTATTACATCTTAAAAGATTACAAAGTAGACACTTCTACTAAGTCTCCATAAAATAAAAACTCTTAAAAAGAAAGATGTCTAGATTCCATGTTTTAGATAGCATGAAATTCCCTTGATCCCATCCTTGACCTTATTCCACCTTAAGTCCTGTGAAAAACATTTCGAAAAACTTGGGGTGAGCATAAAAAGCTCAGTAAGGGATACAAAGAGAATGAAAACAGTTAGTTTTTCAAACATCAAGTAAACCATGTATACTATATCAAAGTAATACCTTCACCTTCATGAAGTAGTAAAAAAAAATTCACTGAATAAAGTATCATTACTTACCTTTTTGTAACCAAAGGATTACCATAAAACCCATATAAAGAACACATAGAATATTTAAAGGTAACTTGGGACATAGACATACTTAAGTGGAATAACCATACGGTTGACTTCCACACATATCACTTAATGGAATAGCCATACGGCCAATTTCCATACATACTTAATGGAATAGCCATACGGCCGACTTCCATACCCAATGCAATGGAGGTTATAACGTAACCACCCATCCTGGTATTCACGACACCACCCGTCATTTGGTTTATAACGTAACCACCCGTTAAAATGTCCAAGTACCAGTATAAAATCATAAAACATAAAACCAATATAAAGGAAAGATAACATTTCCACATTTCAATCACAATATATCATAAATATATTGACATAATAGAATCCTTTTTCAAAACCATTTTCAATACCAAAATACATAAAAGATTATATGGTATTTATTTTATTCTAAAGAACATTACGGCTTGTTGAGGAAGCCAAAGACCAAATAATACTCGCGGCGGCAGAAAAAGTCATTATCACCGCGTACGTTAAAAAAAACATTCCTTTTTGTCGTTTAGTAAAACGCTTCGCAGAAAAAGATTCCTTTTGTATAAAAGTAAAAGTCAAAGGAGTTTATACACCGTATAAAAGAAATTTGTGTATAAAACGAAATATGCCTCAATGAAAGGAGATTGAGACGAAGTCCCTTACCTTGGGTCCGACTTGACTCGATCGTTCTTTAACGTCCTAAATAATAAACTTGAGTTAATTTATACTTGATTAAGAACCTTTTTAAAGTTCATTATTCTTTTTATATCACTTATTTCCATGTTATAAACATTATGTAACCATTTAAGTTAATAATGTTTGTTTTGTCAATATTTGGTTCTTAAGTCGAAAGTTGACTTCTTACAATTACATGTTGTTCGTGTGGTCAAATGTTCTTTATATCCAGAATGAAATTCCTGATTTGGATATCATATATATCATATATATCCAGCATATATATGTATTTATAATATTACATAATCATTTAGAGGTAATAAATGAAATTCACCGTTCATGGAGACGGTAAGCCGTACGTACGCATGAACGCTACTTTCATTTCTTTGTCATATTAGTGGAATTAAAACTAAATGAGAGGTATGTATATTTTAATTCCAGAATTATATTCATCATTTAGATATATCATTAATTATATATATACATTATATACATGTAATTTTAATAGTACATTACATTTGGGGATAAGAAATGAAATGCACCGTTCATGGAGACGGTAAGCCGTACGTACGCATGAACACTACTTTCATTTCTATCTCATAATTTAATGGAAAGAAATAATAATTATATATAGGTATATTATAATTCCAGTATAACATCATATATAATAACTTTAAATCCATCCTTTACACGTCCCACATATGGCATTAACGAATCACATCACTTTTAGGGGGCGGTAGTCCGCACTTCCTTAAATGAAGATATCGTGTTTACCCATAATGGAATCCATAAAGGTATGAAAAAAATGAAAAATACAGAAGCTTAAAGAAACCATAAACATATTATATATCATATATAAAAATAGTGACATCATAATGGCCACCCTTGAAGGTGTTAAATGAGTATTGAACAATCATCGTTTCGGGAGGCAGAATTTCACCATCCACGGAAACCGTATGTTCTTTAACCATTTGATGTAGTTGTGTGAGAGTGTAGCTCAAATAAATATTATAACAACATCCTAGTATATTGAATATACTGGTGTTGTTACAAAAGAATTAAATAAAAAGAGTTTAGAGGGTTGGAGAAGCAAAATAAAACAAATGAACACGAGAGAATGAATTACCTTTAAAAGTGTAACTCCTTTTTGATTTGAGCATAAAGGCTTCCTTTGAAAGGATTATGCCCAACAATAATCCTCTAGGATGAGTAGAGGGATGTGGAGAGAGTAATTTGGCAGGGGTTGGCCGAGCCAAAGGCTTGAGAAGTGTGTGAAATGAGGTAGAGGTGGGGGCCTTTTATAAGAGGAGAGGAGGGGCACTTTTGGAAAGTAAAAAAATATTACTTTATTTGAAAATGTGTTTCGGTTTTAAAAGGTCCCACATTGATATAATTCATGGATAAGGTGATAAGGGTTCGAAATCCACTCATCCAATTGGTTTTGTCCATGTGTAGGTTTTATATGTTTCATTATCTTTCAATTTTATTTAAATCGTCAAATAATGATGTCATCGCTGCATCATTATTATGTCATATATAATTTAATTTATTTAATGTCTAAAAATTATAAAAAAAATACTATGATGTAGGAAATCGTTTTATCTTTCCAATTACTATTTATAATCAAAATTTGGACTTGTATAACCCCACTCAAAAATTATTTTAGTAAAACAATTTATGTTAGTGTCATTTTCACTTTAACATTAAATAAAAATATATTAATGTCATTTTCCAACTAAAGTGGCTCCATGGGGTCCCCAAGTTGTCCCATGGATTGTCTTGGTCGGCCATGACTCACCCAATAGGTGTAGGACAAGTGTCATGGTGTTGTCACATTCTTATAATACCATTTTTACCTTAAACTACACTAATTACCTCTAATCGCGATTAATGAAAACAAGTTACTATTGACCAAAAAATTATTTTAATCTCATTGAACTGAATTTTACTTCTTAATGACAACCATGAATGTCAGATTTTCAAAATTCAATACACATTAGTGGTAAACTTTCATTTAACTGAAAAATCATTTTGCTTGATTATCACTTAGTGGTTTCACTATTCATCAAAAATTGAAGTTTTTCAGAAAATTACCAAAAATTCACCCTAAGCTATATTTGATATTCCGAATTCAAAAATTAAGTCTATTTTACAAAATTCAAAACATATAGGTCACATTAATTAATTTAATAATTAATTCCCGCTACCAGAGCAAATAGCGTGTTTTTACAAAACAATAAGTATCAAAAGATTGACACCAGTTTAAGTCTAATTTCAAAGTGAAATTGATTCCAATGACCGCCATTGGATAATATGGTAAAAATATATTCTAATTTCACTTCAAAACCAATTCAAAACATAATCTAATCATATAAATAAATTAGGTTAAAAAGCAGTTTTGATGTAAAATGCAGTATTTTTCACTATTCATTAAAAAATGAACATTGTCAGAAAAATACCAAAAATTCACACAAGGTAAATTTTGATGTCCCAATAATAAAGGGTAAGTTTATTTTGAAAAAAATATTTTATAAAATTGTCAAAATATAGATTGAAAAATGGTTTGCCATCAAAAGGAAATAAAACAATCTTTTAAGAATATTAGTTTATTCCATGAATAAGATTGTATTTATTTTCATTTTGAGCCTCTAAAACACTCTCTTAATCATTAATAGACATGGATAAAAATATCTATTATTCATTACTTACTTGGGATGTTACATCCTTCCCCCCTTTAGAAAATTTCATCCCCGAAATTTATTTACTTATCGAATAAATGGGGGTATTTATCCCTCATAGCATTTTCAGATTCCCACGTTGCCTCTTCAATCACATGGTTTTTCCAAAAAACCTTTACTTGATGAATCACCTTATTTCGTAACACTTGCTCCCTGTGGTCAAGAATCTAGACCGGTTGTTCCTCATAACATAGGTTATCTTCCAGCTGAACTACCTCTAGACTCAAAACATGAGATGGATCTGGCATATACTTTCTCAACATCGAAATGTGAAAAACATTGTGTACCCGAGATAAACTCGGAGGTAAAGCCACTCGGTATGCAACTGATCCAACTCTCTCCAGAATTTTGTATGGCCCAATGAACCTTGGACTCAACTTTCCTTTCTTACCAAATCTCATCACACTTTTCTAAGGAGAAACCTTGAGAAAAACATGATCACCTACCTCGAAAGATAGATCCTTCCTCCGGTTATCCGCATAACTCTTCTGCCTGCTCTGAGCTGTTCTCATGTGTTTCTGAATCAGCTGAACTTTTTCTGCCATTTCTTCTACCAATTCTGGTCCCATCAACTTCCTTTCACCCACTTCATCCCAGAAAGATGGAGTTCGACACCGCTTCCCATATAATGCCTGAAATGGTGCCATCTGTATACTGGAATGGAAACTGTTATTATATGAAAATTCAACCAAAGAAATATGTTGGTCCCAACTTCCCTGATAATCCATAGAACAAGCTCGTAGCATATCCTCCAATGTCTGAATTGTTCGTTCTGACTGCCCATCTGATTAAGGATGAAAAGCTGTACTAAAATTTAATTCAGTACTCAACGACTTCTGAAGGCCTTTCCAAAAGTTAGAAGTAAACCTGGGATCACGATCCGATACAATGGAGAGAGGAACTCCATGTAACCTGACTATCTCTTTAAGATACAAACGGGAAAGTTGATCAAGAGAGAAAGTATCTCGTATAGCAAGAAAATGAGCAGATCTGGTCAAGCGATCAACAATAACCCAGATTGCATTATTACCTCGAGATGTCTTCGGTAATCCAACAACAAAGTCCATGGATATATTCTCCCATTTCCACTCTGGAACTGGTAAAGGCTGAAGCATCCGTTTCGGTAACTGCCGCTCTGCTTTAACCTACTGACAAGTCAAACACTTCACAGTAAAATCAGTAATATCTCTTTTCATTCCATCCCAGTCAAGAGCATCAATCTCATCGGCATCCCTGATATTTTTAACCATAGACCACCACTGATCTTCTTCACCCTCCAAACGGTAAATAGCAAGACTAACCTTTTGATTGTCTGAACACCCCATGACATCAAAAATCTTCTCCAGTGCTTTAATCCACCCTTCAGCTTGCACAGGGTCAGATGATCCTCTAAATGATGGGGGATGTTGCCTCATGAAATGTTCCACCACTGACATGTTCCTCTGCGGTTGATCTGGCTGATCTCGTGCGTGGATACCACCGCCATTTATCGCTTGAGTCAACTGCGCCATTACTGCAACAAACTGTTCATTTCCAATTCCGACCATTTCTGGATGCTGATTCGGAAGGTTATTTCCTTCTGTATGCCTTCCTAGCACTGCTTCCCTGTTTCCTCTGCGGAAAACCATTCTGAACAAACATGTCTTAGATGAAGCAACATGGTAATCTTTAAATGCTATATCATTTCAAAAAAAATATTTTTGGATAATCATTTAATAGAATTCTAACTCCTAAAGTTATCTAAACCGACCTCTGATACCAACTATAAGGCCCCATCCTTAAACATTACTTAATCTTGAGTTATTAAAAGATTACAAATTGAGGATCTTTTCAGTTTTAGAGTTTTAGAGAATTAGAACATAACTATTACATCTTAAAAGATTACAAAGTAGACACTTCTACTAAGTCTCCATAAAATAAAAACTCTTAAAAAGAAAGATGTCTAGATTCCATGTTTTAGATAGCGTGAAATTCCCTTGATCCCATCCTTGACCTTATTCCACCTTAAGTCCTGTGAAAAACATTTCGAAAAACTTGGGGTGAGCATAAAAAGCTCAGTAAGGGATACAAAGAGAATGAAAACAGTTAGTTTTTCAAACATCAAGTAAACCATGTATACTATATCAAAGTAATACCTTCACCTTCATGAAGTAGTAAAAAAAAATCTTCACTGAATAAAGTATCATTACTTACCTTTTTGTAACCAAAGGATTACCATAAAACCCATATAAAGAACACGTAGAATATTTAAAGGTAACTTGGGACATAGACATACTTAAGTGGAATAACCATACGGTTGACTTCCACACATATCACTTAATGGAATAGCCATACGGCCAATTTCCATACATACTTAATGGAATAGCCATACGGCCGACTTCCATACCCAATGCATTGGAGGTTATAACGTAACCACCCGTCCTGGTATTCACGGCACCACCCGTCATTTGGTTTATAACGTAACCACCCGTTAAAATGTCCAAGTACCAGTATAAAATCATAAAACATAAAACCAATATAAAGGAAAGATAACATTTCCACATTTCAATCACAATATATCATAAATATATTGACATAATAGAATCCTTTTTCAAAACCATTTTCAATACCAAAATACATAAAAGATTATATGGTATTTATTTTATTCTAAAGAACATTACGGCTTGTTGAGGAAGCCAAAGACCAAATAATACTCGCGGCAGCGGAAAAAGTCATTGTCACCGCGTACGTTAAAAAAAACATTCCTTTTTGTCATTTAGTAAAACGCTTCACAGAAAAAGATTCCTTTTGTATAAAAGTAAAAGTCAAAGGAGTTTATACACCGTATAAAATAAATTTGTGTATAAAACGAAATATGCCTCAATGAAAGGAGATTGAGACGAAGTCCCTTACCTTGGGTCCGACTTGACTCGATCGTTCTTTAACGTCCTGAATAATAAACTTGAGTTAATTTATAATTTATTAAGAACCTTTTTAAAGTTCATTATTCTTTTTATATAACTTATTACCATGTTATAAACATTATGTAACCATTTAAGTTAATAATGTTTGTTTTGTCAATATTTGGTTCTTAAGTCGAAAGTTGACTACTTACAATTACATGTTGTTCGTGTGGTCAAATGTTCTTTTTATCCAGAATGAAATTCCTGATTTGGATATCATATATATCATATATATCCAGCATATACATGTATTTATATTATTACATAATTATTTAGAGGTAAGAAATGAAATGCACCGTTCATGGAGACGGTAAGCCGTACGTACGCATGAACGCTACTTTCATTTCTTTGTCATATTAGTGGAATTAAAACTAAATGAGAGGTATGTATATTTTAATTCCAGAATTATATTCATCATTTAGATATATCATTAATTATATATATACATTATATACATGTAATTTTAATAGTACATTACATTTGGGGATAAGAAATGAAATGCACCGTTCATGGAGACGGTAAGCCGTACGTACGCATGAACACTACTTTCATTTCTATCTCATAATTTAATGGAAAGAAATAATAATGATATAGAGGTATATTATAATTCCAGTATAACATCATATATAATAACTTTAAATCCATCCTTTACACGTCCCACCTATGGCATTAACGAATCACATCACTTTTAGGGGGCGGTAGTCCGCACTTCCTTAAATGAAGATATCGTGTTTACCCATAATGGAAACCATAAAGGTATGCCAAAAATGAAAAATACAGAAGCTTAAAGAAAACAAAAACATATTATATATCATATATAAAAATAGTGACATCATAATGGCCACCCTTGAAGGTGTTAAATGAGTATTGAACAATCATCGTTTCGGGAGGCAGAATTTCACCATCCACGGAAACCGTATGTTCTTTAACCATTTGATGTAGTTGTGTGAGAGTGTATCTCAAATAAATATTATAACAACATCCTAGTATATTGAATATACTGGTGTTGTTACAAAAGAAGTAAATAAAAAGAGTTTAGAGGGTTGGAGAACCAAAATAAAACAAATGAACAAGAGAGAATGAATTACCTTTAAAAGTGTAACTCCTTTTTGATTTGAGCCTAAAGGCTTCCTTTGAAAGGATTCTGCCCAAAGGGAATCCTCTAGAATGAGGATAGGTATGTGGAGAGAGTAATGGGGCAGGGGTTGGTCGAGCCAATGGCTTGAGAAGTGTGTGAAATGAGGTAGAGGTGGGGGCCTTTTATAAGAGGAGAGGAGGGGCACTTTTGGAAAGTAAAGCAATATTACTTTATTTGAAAATGTTTTTCGGTTTTAAAAGGTCCCACATTGATATAATTCATGTCTAAGGTGATAAGGGTTCTAAATCCACTCATCCAATTGGTTTTGGCCATGTGTAGGTTTTATATTTTTCATTATCTTTCCATTTTATTTAAATCGTCAAATAATGATGTCATCGCTGCATCATTATTATGTCATATATAATTTAATTTTTTTAATGTCTAAAAATTATAAAAAAACTACTATGATGTAGGAAATCGTTTTATCTTTCCAATGACTATTTATAATCAAAATTCGGACTTGTATAACCCCACTCAAAAATTATTTTAGTAAAACAATTTATATTAGTGTCATTTTCACTTTAACACTAAATAAAAATATATTAATGTCATTTTCCAACTAAAGTGGCTCCATGGGGTCCCCAAGTTGGACCATGGCTTGTCTTGGTCGGCCATGACTCACCCAATAGGTGTAGGACAAGTGTCATGGTGTTTTCACATTCTTATAATACCATTTTTACCTTAAACTACACTAATTACCTCTAATCGCGATTAATGAAAAAAAGTTACTATTCACCAAAAAATTATTTTAATCTCATTGAACCACATTTTACTTCTTAATGACAACCATGAAATTTAGATTTTCAAAATTCAATACACATTAGTGGTAAACTTTCATTTAACTGAAAAATCAGTTTGCTTGATTATCACTTAGTGGTTTCACTATTCATCAAAAATTGAAGTTTTTCAGAAAATTACCAAAAATTCACCCTAAGATATATTTGATATTCCAAATTCAAAAATGAAGTCTATTTTAAAAAATTCATAACATATAGGTCACATTAATTAATTTAATAATTAATTCCCGCTGCCAGAGCAAATAGCGTGTTTTTACAAAACAATAAGTATCAAAAGATTGACACCAGTTTAAGTCTAATTTCAAAGTGAAATTGATTCCAATGACCACCATTGGATAATATGGTAAAAATATATTATAATTTCACTTCAAAACCAATTCAAAACATAATCTAATCATATAAATAAATTAGGTTAAAAAGCAGTTTTGATGTAAAATGCAGTATTTTTCACTATTCATTAAAAAATGAACATTGTCAGAAAAATACCAAAAATTCACACAAGGTAAATTTTGATGTCCCAATCATAAAGGATAAGTTTATTTTGACAAACATAGTTTATAAAATTGTCAAAATATAGATTCAAAAATGGTTTTCCATCAAAAGGAAGTAAAACAATCTTTTAAGAATATTAGTTTATTCCATGCATAAGATTGTAATTATTTTCATTTTAAGCCTCTAAAACACTCTCTTAATCATTAATAGACATGGATAAAAATATCTATTATTCATTACTTACTTGGGATGTTACATAACCAATGCACCTGATGTATTCATGGACTTAATGAACAGAATTTTCCATGAGTTCTTGGATAAGTTTCTGGTTGTTTTAATTGATGATATTTTGGTGTTTTCAAAAAGTAAATAATATCATGAGAGACATTTAAGGGTTATTTTTCAATCCTTTAAAGAAAAGAAATTGTATGGGAAATTCAGCAAGTGTGATTTTTGGTTGCAAAAAATTTCTTTCCTTGGTCATATTGTTTCTAAAGATGAGATAACTATTGATCCTGAAAAAACAATGGTTGTTGAGGAAGGGACAAGACCCACAAATGTAACTGAGATTCGTAGCTTCCTTGGTTTGGCAGGCTATTACCGAAGTTTTGTTAGAAATTTTTCACGGTTATCTAGTCTAATGACGAAGCTAACTCGGAAGGGTGTTAAGTTTATCTGGACAAAAGAATGTGATGATTGTTTTCTGGAACTGAAAAGAAGATTTTTGAATGCTCCAGTTTTGGCACTACCTTATAGGAATGTTGAGTTTGTTATATACAGTGATGCTTCATTGAAAGGACTTGGTTGCATCCTAATTCAGAATGATCAGGTAATTGCTTATGCTTCACGACAGTTGAAAACTCATGAGGTAAATTACCCTACACAGGATTTGGAATTAGCTGCTGTTGTTTTCTCTTTAAACATTTGGAGGCATAATTTGTATGGAGTAAAGTGTGAAATATATACTCATGCCAATTTCCATTCTTTGGGTTAATCTCCTACTTTAAAATTATGACATGATATTATTATGTCCTATCTTGTATCCTTACTTTCTTTATGTGTAATTATAGTGAATACACATAATAGATCTATTTTATTTAAAAAAAATTTCTTTGTAAGGGACTTCGTCTCAATCACCATTCATTGAGGCATATTTTTTTTAGACACAAATTTCTTTTATACAGTGTATAAACCCCTTTTACTTTTACATGTATTCAAAAGGAATCTTTCTTATATGAAGAATTTACGAAATGAAAAAAGGGAATGTTTTTTTTGTCGTACGTATGCGGCGACAACGACTTATCTGCCGCCGTGACCATTATTTGAGTTTCAGCTTCCCCTACAAGCCATACTTTTTTTTAAAGAAAAATAAATACCATATTTTACTTTTCTTTTATTTTGGTATTGAAAATGGTTTTCATAATGTTTTTATATCAATGTGTTGTATTGATATCTTGTGATTGAAGGGTGTAAATGTTATGTTTCCTTTTTGCATGTTTTATGTGATATGATTATGTTGTGGTTCTTGGGCATTATTATAAAGATGGGTGGTTCCATGATAAACTAAGGGCGGGTGAGCCCGATATAGCTCTCCAATGCATTGGGTAACGCGAAGGAGTGAAACGTTAAGGAGTGAAACGTTAAGGTTTCTCTGAAGAGATTTAGGGAATATACTGTGATGGGTATTCCAAACGTAACCAAGAGGGTTACTCCCTACGTAAGAATGTTATGAATGCCTCAAGTTACCTTTATGTCTTATGATTTATATTATTTATTCATGATTTGATGAGGTATGTTAAAGTGCCTATGTTTTATGGATAAAATATGATTTCATTCTTATGTATATATGAACTCATGTTTCCTTTCCATATTTTTATAACCCTTACTGAGCTTTTTATGATCATCCCAAGTTTTTGAAATGTTTTTCACAGCTCAAGGGAAAGGTACATGATATGAGGATAGTGTCAAGGAAGTGTCAAGAAAGAATCCATGTTTTATTTTAAATATGTTTCTGTTGATGGGAAAAATGAATACTATCTTTTATGTAACCACTTTTCTTAAATCTGGAATGTAATACATGTTATATGATCTAATTATCTAAAACTCTAAACCTGAAAAGATCCTCAATGTGAATTATTCATTTAATTCAATATTAAGTAAGGTTTAAGGCCGGGGCCTTATCGGTTTAGTGTGAATTTATGTTTTTACTATATTTATTGGAAAGAATGAGTTATTTCATGCATCATATATAGGTATATAGGATAATATGTGAAATGATTTATTTCTTGTAATTGATGTAGGGTTAAGTTAATTAAATTCTTGAAATAATATATTTAGTGTCTTCCGAAATACATCATTGGTTAAATTCAATTTATTTAACATGATAATGATTATATTTATTATTATTGTGATTGTGAACAATATTCATGTACTGGAAACTTCATATTAGTCCTTGGGTAAGACTTAGGGGGGTTATACATAATAGTTTTTGGTATCCCTTAAGGTTTTATTTCCTAGGGTTGTTTTTTCATGAGTGTTTGTTAATTTATTATGTATTTTATCTTTTAATCCATTAAAGGTGTTTCATAGTATCCATTTTTTTGAAAAATATATACCTCATCAAAGTCTCATGAGGACACTTAGAAACTTGGGAAAATATGTTCCTAAATCAGGGAATGTTCCCATTGTACATAAAGATGGTCAAGCAGTCCAGGTTGAGAATGTTCATGATCACATCCTTTTTTTCTAAACATGAAATCCTCTTCATCTGGGTATCTTACACATTGTGTCAGTGGGAGGTGGAGGTTCCCACCAAGGATGACCTACAATGTGGGGTTTTTCCAATTTCATTAAACTGTAACATCCTCAATGTTTTTAAGAGATGGGTGTTCCTCTAGATATCAAGTAATAGATCAATATCTTTGAGGGGACCTTTGAGAAAATGGAAATTCTGAATGACAATTAGGTGATGTTGGAAGCATACATGCTATATAGACCTTCCATAAGGTGGTGGGGTTTGATGATTTAGGCTCAGAGGCATGATGGTTTATCTTGGGAATCCTTGAAATACCTCTTTTATTAGGAGTTATTTAGAGAGATGTCGAGGTTGGGTAGATCTAAGGATTTTTTAAATCTCTAGCAGGGGGTTGAATCGATGGATGAAAAAAAACCTATTTGGAGAGTTTATATAATTTTCCCTATTTTTGGCTAGAATGATGCTTAGAATACTAGGAGGTTTGAGATTTTTATGTTTGCTAATGTGATACATCAATTTTGAATATTGTACATGAACCATAACTCCATGGTGGTCCAAAAGGATCTCACTATTGAGAAGGGTTTATAAGATGAACATGTGGTTGATGTTTATCCCTTATTTAGTGGGCTATATAGGGTCCTTCAGAGTAAATATATTGGGGTCTCTTATATTAGTAAGGATAGGAGGTATGAAGAGATTCACTAGAGAAGTGACAGATAGATGGGGTGGGGAAGAGGATTTATGTTAATATCCCCATGAGGGACCCCTTTCGTGTTTTCACTATGGCTAATCTGGGCACTACCATATCATGTGTACTAGTCCATCAATGGAGTTCTATTTATGTATCAGAATGGGTACTATCCAATGATTTTATTTATTGATATCTCAGTTATTTGCAGTTTTATTTTTAAAGAAGACACAATCCCCAAGGTTTTGGACATGTGGATCTTAGATGGATAACATGGACACGTTTGTGTAGTTTGGATAGAGAGTTAACCAAAGGTCACAATAGTCATAGTATTAGATGCCTTAGGGTTTAGTACCTAAGGGGATTCATGGATCCTGGGGATAGGTATGCATATACAAGGCATGATTAGTTTATGCTTTGAACTATGTCTTTTTGATAGATATTAGGGTCCTCGAACTATTAAAGGTTTTGTATAGATTAACTTGATGCCTACTATAGTTTTATATGATATCAGATATTCACATTCTGTTATTCTTACCAAGTTGTTTCTATGTTTGGGTTGATTATAAAGTTTTACCTAGGGTTTTATAACTTGATACACCTATTAGTAATAAGATAGATCTTGTTCATCAGTTTCTGGAATGTTATAAAGTGTTTTGGTTCTATAGGAATTTCTGGGATTTCATGGTCTTGGATATTATAGGCTTAAATTTCAATTTTAGGATTGATTATATAACATGATTCTAAGATCTAATAGATAATTGACAGATTTTTGTGTCTTTTACCACACTTAAGAGATATTAATAAGTTTTTAAATGCTATTAGAATGTTGATTTTCGTAGATATTTACTATGTTTCATTTGAGTACATTCCAGTACAACATTGATGGAAAGTATGGTCCTTGCAACAGCTAAAGTGACTGTTACAAATAATTTACCTCTAGTATTCGATTGATTATATGATTTATTTATATAGTATTTATTTTGGATTACTCAGTATATTGAGAGAGAGATATCGAGTTTACAATTGGTCTCGTTCCCAGTACATAACCCATATCGATTCCCCCTTATCATATGACATTGTATAAGTTAAGGGAAGTGAAGGAAAAAATCAAGGATCTTGATGTGAAGGGAACCAAGTACTTTTTATTGGGGTAATATAGCTCTATTCACCAAAAAGGAATATGGTGGCCTCATGTTATGTATATAATCACCAAATATAGATAATCCACATTAGAAAACCGATATCATTTTCCAGGATTTAAGACCTTTTTGACCAGATAAAGGGAGTTGGATGGTTATCTATGATATATATGCGGTTGGGTTAACCTTAGTTGTAAGTCATGATAGTAGACTTTCCAAATATAGAATTCAGGATCATGTTTGAGTTGTATGAGTACCTTGTGGTGATGCTCATGCTAATGAATGTGCCAACTGTGTTCATGGATCTCATGAACAAGATTTTTCACCCACATGTGATCTAATTTTCCATGATTTTTTTCATTGAAATATTTATATATTCATATACTTAAGAGTCACATGTTGATCACCTTGATATCATTTTGATAATTAATCACGAAGATCAACTTTATAGAAGGTACTTTAAGTGTCACTTTGTGATTCAGGAGGTGTAATTTCATGGACATGTCATCTCAAAGGAACATATCTCAATTTACCCAGAAAAATTGAAAGTAGTGGTATCTTGGGATTATCCTAGGAAGGTATTCAAAATTTTTATTTTCCTTGTAATATCCATATTTTATAGGCCCTTCATTTAGTATCCCTCTTACTTGGTAGTGTGTACGATAGAGATGAATATAAATGGGGTCATGTTCGAGTGGACTAGAAGTTGTGAGGTGGAATTCCAAGAAATGAATAAGAGATTGATTTTAAATCTAATTATGATTAATTTGGATCTTAGGATTAGTTATATAGTTTACTTTAACACCTTAGGAGTTATACTAAGATATGTTATGATGTAGATAGATCAAGTAGTCACTTACGAGCCATATCACCAACAACCCCACAAATATAACTACTCTACCCATGTTTTAAAGTTACCACCCATGGTCCATGATCTGAATGTTGGTTCTATTATCTCTAAAATGACTGATTCATCATTTAACAAGTACACATGAAATTTTGGTATATATTCTCCCTGTGAGACATGAATTTATAGTAGATGTGTAGGTTTGAGTGTGTGTAGACATTTTGATTTTGAGATGACATATGCTATGGGAAAGGAAAATATAATAAAAATTATCTAAGTAGAAAGGTCCAGGACTAGGGAGTTTGGACTTATGAGGAGGATTGTAAAATGTTTAACCCACTCATAGATTGGTATTTGGATGTGTCAAAGGATCGATAGGTGGTGGTTTTTGATACCCTTATTATTATGCCTTCATTGATGGACTGAGTGTAGGCCAAAAATATTTCTAATTTAGATTTATTTGTCATGGAAGAATAGATATTGGAGGATGATCTTATCCCTTGTTGGGATTAGGATAAATATAATATATTTTATGCCCATGTAAAGGTAGTGTTCGCTACATTAATTAGGGAATACCTATTGAGGGATTTATAAACATCATGACGGGGAGTATATCCAAGTTCGACTAAGGTGAATTGAGTATTAAAGAAGTGTTTTGGGAATCCCGATATACATATGGATATTTCATGATTTTTTTCTCACTGAATTACATGTAAAAGGTTAAATATAGAGAACAAGTGACTGGGTGGTTTAATTTAACCCCTTATGATACTGTCATAGATGTGGGATGAGGTGGAATAGACATTGTTAATAGACTACCCCAGACTCTGAGAGAACATGATCTGGTATGGGTGGTAGTATATCAATTTAAAAAGGTCATGAATTTATTATCTATATCAGTGAATATATATATGGATTAGTTGTGAATATTATATTTTTAAAAGGTGGTTCATTTTCATGAATTTCCATTGAGCATAGTGTTAGATCAGAATTCATGCTTGACGTCCATATTTTGGAAGGGTCTATATAAGATATGGGTTTTTATATGAAAATTAGTATGTAATATAATCTAATGCCAAACAATAGTCCAAAAGGTGGATAAATATATTATAGGATATTCTTTAGGTGTGCAAGAATGGGTTTCATGGAATTTAAGATGACTATATGGACTTGGCAGAGTTTTTCTATGGCAACAACTATAATTCCATGATTGGACTGAACTTGGTCAAAGAAGAAATTGAGTTGTTGTTTTTGATACAAATGTAGTTGGTTACATATTAGGGAAGGAATAATTTGTATGTTGGTTATAGATACTGACTATTGTTGTTCTTTTTTGTGACCATGTATTTTAAGAGTCAAAACTCCATTGGGTCTTCAGTGATTCAGGAGGCAAGGAAATATTTAACCATGATATGTTATACCATCTAATATTGTATAGTGGATTAATATTATATATTATTTATTAGTTCTTCCTCTACAACATCATGGTATACACAATGTGTTTCATGTGTCACTAATCCTGATGTATGAGCTAGAAGCTACAAACATGATCACTAATGATGACTGCATATTAGATGTGGATGCATCATTCGAAGAATTCCCTATGTGGATTATGGGAAAATGAGATAAGGTACATTTCAGGAAGATAATACCTCTTATTCAAGTGGTATGGAAGAAAAAAAAGATATAGGAGAATACATATGAGTGGGAACCGGATGTGATGGAATAATTTCATGAGAAATTCATCTAGGACAACTGTAGATTATTCTTAAGGACAAGAAGTCCTTGGAGTGGTTTTTTTAACACCACATAAATTTTATGATGTGTTATGATTTAAATTAATTTTATTCTAATGATATTGGTATTTTTGGCTATTGGAGGTGGCTTGAGAGATTATTTTGTAATGTTTTTCTAGACATGTAGGTAAAATGATGCATACATCCAATGGCTGCGTCATGGAGCAAGAAATTGCGATGCAGCTGCCAGAGTAGGGGAGTACCTATGAAGAAACATTGAGGGCTATGTCGTGGGGCCTTATGGGTGTATTTCTTATGGAATTAAACAAATGAAACACCATAAGGGAAATTTTTATTGTGGGTCAACCCCTCTACCAATGTTTGGGTCTTTGTTCCATGCCCTAGAGATCACATTGTATCACTTCTCATTGAGGCAGCACTGTGGAGAAACCCCTAGGGACATGATGTAACCCACTCACATTGTTATTTTTTAACAACAAGTTCATAAATCCACTATATCCCCATTTATACCTCTTTATTACTTTTCACACAACACACATGTGACCTTGGGGACATTAGAGGTTTCTACTTGAGGATTTGAGATCCTCTATTCCCATATATTGGCTGTTTGAATGGCCATTTATTATAGAAGTTTTATTTTGGATAGTCAAACCCCATCAATGTCCCAACTATCGTCTTCTTCCTATATCTACTTTTTTCATTTATAAACCCTTAATCTTGTTATTTAGGGATGATTATTGGTTTCTAGAAGTTCAAGATTGAATTAGGAAGTCTGAATTGGAAATTATGCTTCGTTTGGATTGAGGTAGAGAGTCTTTACTATTTTAAGGATTTTTTATGAAGTTATATGTCTCCAATTTTTTAAAGGTGTGTGTATATACCTATGACAACTCTTTTATGGGTTTAATGTTCCACTTCCCCAGACCACCTGACTAGTTTCCAGATTGGCAGGGGCCATGGGACTTTAGGTGCACCTCCCCATACAACAGTGGATTTCAACTAGTTTTAGGGGTTAGGGTGTTATTTTGGGGAGGATATACTCCCATTTCATAGTGAAAACAAATACCAAACATAAACCATAATCAATAAATATATTATTCAAATTTAATATAAAGGACATGGAATATCAAATGAATGTACATAACTATATAGTCATGAATATATTAAACCATGACATCATACAACAACTAATATCCCACTGGGCTGATTACATAAGAAAATTAAATAAAATTATTTAAATATAAGGAGAATTTACTATCATCCTTGGGACACTTATCATCTTAGTCTCTAGTCATTCGAAGAAATCTTTCTCGTTCATGAAACTCCGATCCTTTTCACTACATGAACTTGTGATTAGTGAAGTTTTCTCTTGTCCCAAGTATTATGGTCACTCAAGAGGGATGTGAGTAAAACTATATAGGGAACCAAAAATTCAGTGATTCATATAACCAATAAATGCAGTATATGATTATGGGACATTTTCAGTTTAAAAAACAAAGTACAATAACATAAATAAAGAACCATCATCGATCATTGGGTAATAAAATGACACCTTGGACTAACTATACATACTTAGTCTAGTATCAAAGTGTCTCTGAGCATATCATGACAATAAAAATGATACATGTATTAACATTAATTTCATGGACATGCCTCTATACCAAAATTAAGGACAAACCCCATGTGATTCCCTAGGAATTCAATATAATGGCATGTGTAAGAACTGATTCATTGAATGAAATCATAAAAAATCCAATAGTATTAAGAACAATCAATGTTCATGGAGGTAATACTAAGAATCAAAACAATAATTCCGAGGGGAACAAAGCCCCACCATCTAACACTATTCAGGGGAATAATACCCACCCCATTAATAGGAATCAAACTTAATCCAAGCGGAATGTACAAGGCATTCTAAATTAGTGGACATCATTGTTGAATCCAAAGTAATTTAACAAGTAATTTTAAATCAACAGACATAAAATGAGAATCCAATGGAATTTAAAAAAGAATTATAAACATAATGGCATACAAATGAATCCTAGGGAATCTCCTAAGAATTAGATCACCTTAATAATATCAGCTGAATCATGGTTAAACACTTAGTAATTCAACACACAATAGAAATTTATTTACAAAAATTTTAGGGCAGTGTGTCCCTCCCAAAACATCTTATATAATTAATCCCCTAAGGGTTAGAGATCCAGAAAAACTGTCATTTCTTAAACAAGTTCAAACTCTCAAGAACATGATCTATGATCATGGGTATGAACATATGAGGAAAAAATCTTCAATTTGGTTTTTATTATAAGACTCACAATCATCTATACCCATTAATTTATACACACTCTCAATGGTCATCATATCGCTAGGAAACCGTTCAGGTTCTCCTAGGTCATATCTTTGAAAAAACACCCTAAAAGGGATATTGATCTCAATATAACATCTGAAGTTAACATCCAAAAATCATAAGTCCTATAATAATAATTAAATGACGTCATTGGAATTATAAGAAATCCCATATCAATTCCAAACAAGGGAGATGGCTTTAAGCGTGTCCCATTTTTCCGCTCACCCATGGTTGTTACTCACACCCAACCTATCCATCAATATATACAGAGTATACCAACCTATATAATCACATATGAAAAGGGGATTAACTCTCACCCCATGCTCGTCTGTACTATCCCAAAGGCGCAAAGGCTTCTCAAGATTCTTACCTAGAATATTCTAGACAATCATCAAATTCCACCACTCCCCACCATAATGAGGATTTTAAGGGAACCCAGTGCATGGAATCAAATTTAAATCCACTAAATTAATTTTCTACATTCTAGGGTATAAGTATCACATGTTAGGAACAAATAATCTAGGCTAAAGTCATCACCGACAAGTAATAATGACAATGTACTAGGTTCAATCATGTCCATTTTCACCTTTTCCATTTTAATAATTTTATTTATATAAAAAAACTCATTCAATAAGAAATGTTGATAATGCAATATAGTGAGACCACATATCATATGAATATATAAACAATTTTAATTTACTAAATGGGTATGTTTAAGGGACCAACTACCTCATTTGTGGGATTATTACCATTTAATTATAGCTTAAAAACTCTTGTCTGATCTCATATAAGTCTAACCGGGCTTCACCAATTAAGATTAGGCCCTATATTAATCTAAAACACCCAATATTTAATTTTAATAATTTATAATTATTTAAAAAATTTATAACTAAAAATTAAAATTAATTTCAATTAGCATAATTTCCCAAAAACTCATCTATTGAACTAACTACACTTAAACGATGACTAATCACACATAGAAGGTATGTTTTATACTGTAGACACCATCTCAAGAAAAATTCATAACCGACACCAATAAAATGGGAAATTTCACATAATTTAGGTGATAAATTAAATATAATAACACAGTATCATAACTACGAAAAGAAAAAATGTGACAACATGCATAAATCATACTGAGACATCCATTAGACAAGACATATTAAATACCCATCATAATTGGATAATTCTACCATGACCTATGGGAATTTTAAATGAAAATATAATCTACACAACTAAAAAAATATTAAAATAACTTGGGGAAGGAAGATAAAAGGGTAGATGGGATATATCACATTGAATCCTTACTAAAATTGTAAAAAAAATTCACCCCACAACAAGAGGGATCAAAGGATGTAGAAGAGATGAAACCAAATAAGTTTGGTGTTTCATTGGTGAAAAAGGGGAGGTGGGAATTAAAATTTGAGATGGGGAAAATAGAATTTCAAAAATCTCAAACCTCAAAGTGTAGTACCTTGACTTGAACCATGCCATGGTGCACCTTTAGGAATCTATTGAGGACCCCCCATGATGTTGAGGACCATGGAGGGTGCTCCGACCTCTTGTTGTTTTATATAATGAATCCAAAATATTTACTATATAATGCTCCAAAATATGGTGTTCACTATGGTATAGGATAAAATGGGTGAGACAAACCCCTATGAGAACTATGAAATGGTGATCAATGAAAAATTTGTATATGAACTCCTTCCATTACAACATTCCATTCTCAACAGCACGACACTCACTGTAGTTCTTCAAAACTTTCACCATAGATCAATGATGGAGTGAACTCCTTGAGAATTTCCCACGGATGAAATTATAACATACCACACCCAACCCATTGAATTTTTTATTCCAAATGAAATTTTCACTCACCACTATAGTGATATCCCCACCAAGGAGCTCCTTATGGGGGATCACCTATACATGAAACAAACTACATTTCCACCATTTTTTAGCCTTCCATCCAACTAAGAACCCAAAATACCTTATAGTCTTCCACCAACATAAAAAACAATTAATTATGATTCCAAAATTCCCAATATGTCAATTTGAGTCTCAATTCATGGAAAATATCCTACATAGAGACTAATACTACAAGTTAATTTTCAAAATTCATTACTCAAAATGGATAAGGGTTTTAAAATCACCCAATTAAAACACTTATCATCCTTAATAATCCCTAACAATCCTTAATAAAATAATAACCTACCTAGGTAATCAATTCATATCTTACCTGACACACTCTATGTTGGAACAATAACCAAGGTACCTCTATGTAACTCCAAACATAAGGAAACATATCCATCAAAACCCAAGACACCAACTCATTAACATCACCAAAACACTGAGATGGTTTTTAATGACACTATTCTAACCTAAGACACTATGGTGTCAATAAATAATTCATCTCTTGGATTCTATAACTCCACACACTATGATTTATCTTATAAAACATGATTTTCTTGTTTTGGTTTTCTCTATAATTATAACCAACTACAATAAATTCATTTCCCATGGTCAAATGACTCAATCTATGTGGTTTCCACACCACTGCACCAATCTCATAGAAGAACTCTGTTTACTTGTCCTCTGGATGACCATTCATAAAAACAATTATTCATACTTGCTGACACACTATCTTATCACCAGATAATGATGTCAAAATCTTTAGAGGCATCATGTGACTATCTGAAAATCCCCATAAGAGTATGAACCTAACTCTTTATGTAATTCCTTGTTTGAATCCTCAACCAACCAGTTTTTTCATCATACTCCATTCATGAGAACTAATTCATATCAAATATGACTCAACCTATGATTACATACAAACCAACTTAGGTTTTATTCCAACGTATTGAATCTATCTAATATCACATCCTGTAATAAAATATGGTCTTCAATAACAAAATAAATAAAACTATACCCCTTTTCTCATGAACATAAATATTCTAACTTGACTATCCCAAGATCGGACTCATCAAACCTATTACCCTATCAACATGAGGGAAATTCCTCTATAGACCATGCTATATCCATTGCAACATATATTTATTATATGTGTCCACAACACTCACACCAAAACACAAAAAAAAACATTACTGATATCTATTCCCAACTCACTATGAATTTCATCATCGACATCTATCAAAATTCCATGATAATGATGTTCACACACTCCAACTTCAAATAGAGCACTCCCCACTATATGAATTTCTATATATCTCCCATAATGTGTATCTTCAACTAGTTCCTTCAACTTTCCCTCTAGAAATTATGTGTTATGACACCCACATGGGTTGATCATACCATGATACCCAATCTATCTTCAATGATACCTCTAATTATAGAGAGACACATTCAAACCTCATCAAAACATTGAGAAATCATGCATACACCAGACAATCCCATAATCCATATATTAATGCACTATTTCAAGTGAAATCTACTTATAAATCCATTCCACACACACACACATAAACACACATGTTATCACCTATTAAATCATAGGAATAACTAAATATTTACCAATATGACCATGCCAATCGCATATTAGTCACATATATATTGAAGAAATCTTAATTATTCTCTTCAAAATTGGGAATTTAACATATTCCATAGTATAATGCTGACCACCGATCAAGAAGAGAATCATAAAAAAACCAAAATAGTCCACCAACACTATATTCTTCTTAAATTGGGCCATATAGGATCATTATCGGCGATATGATTAAGAATCATATCCAAAATAAATAGGCTTTGGAATTCAACCTCCCCATTCCTAAAAAAAACCTCTACACCAAATTTATTATCACTCAAAGTTATTTAAAAAAATATACAATACATCTCACAAACCTATACCATATACACATAAACACCTCTTGTGCACCAATTGAACAACCTGATGTAGTTTCCCTGGCTTCTTATATGTAAGGGAAATCATAATCATGGGATAACACAACACATGGGTTACCCTCATACATATCAAATATCATAATAATAATTTCACTATACTCACTAATACCTTGAGCCATATCTCAAGGGAATTGGCTCTCCCACTAAGCCTATAAACTATGGGTAACATAAACCATAACTAAATGGAAACACCTCTCTATTACCATGTCAAATATTATGAGACATGTAATGTTCCAAAACCCCCTATATAGTATCATATATAAAAATTTATCAGGTATCACATTCCAAATTATTATCCTATTAAGGAACTAATCCTCATTGGGATTCAACATATGAGACTACCCCATAGAGAACTATGATCTCATCCATGTATACACATATATTTACACTATTCTATGATAATCCATGTTTATTATGACAACTCATATGGTTTAGTTTTGTAAAATTATATAAAGAATCTATATTGGAAAATACCATATAGGTTGTTGTTGTAACATTAAATAACCAAACCTATTTTTATCTTGGAACCGGTACTAAGGAACAAAGTGCCTATACCTATCAACTAAGGGCCAGTATATATCCCTTAAAAGAAGTAATTTATAGTGTTAATCAAGAATAATCCCTCTTTAGAATCCCCATGAACCATTATCAGAATATAATATAGTGTTTTTAAGTTGAGTACAATGCCAACAATAAGTTATCTGGTAAAATTATAATTATGTTTTTATTAACACATTAAATAGACAAACACTCATCATCTATGATTTTAATCAAGCACATTCCATATTATTTCACGTGATTCCAATGATCCAAAAATGATTAATGCACAAAGGCTCTCGATAATCTCTAAAAAGTAAAACTAGATAAATCATAAACCAAAGAAAACCCAAGTGTTCAAAAATAGGAGAAATCATACAATAACAAAAATGGAAACCAGGAGCAATAAGACCATATCCATGGAAACCTAGAATTAAAATCTAGAAATTTTTCCATGAAACAATAGTGCATATTATATTATATGATATGACAGATTCATATATCACCTATATAACATATCTTTAAATATTAAGATGAAATAATAGCTTTGATAATAATTTAAGATGTCCTCCCCTGGTCTGTGATCATTAAAAAGTATCTATATTAGAGAAGTATCTAGTAATCCTTTGAAATTCCTCCCCATATACCAAATGTTTCTGACCAAAAGCAGGGGTATATTGTGTTTCTATGGGGATAATATACATATAGTAACCCATATTTTTATAAATAGATTCTACATATTAATGGATGAATATTCTATATATTTGAAAAATATATGCTTATGGAATATAATGATTTAGTGACTTTGGATACTAGAAATGTAATATTTATATTTCTTGAAAGAGATTAAATATCTCCCATAAAGTTCTTCCCATATAGTACTCTACTTAGGCATACCTTACCTAGAACCTTGATTCACAACAAGGTGAGTGGAAGCATAAGAAAGGATGTGGTCTCATGCTTAATAAGGATAAAAAAGGAGATAATAATGATCAATTAAATATAAAATGCATGTAAGTATATGAGAACAAGTGATTAACATGTGAAAATCCATACCCAATGTTTGATAAATCCAAATATTGACACATTCCATAAATATATGTTCTTCAAAAGAAATGAATCATAAATGGATCCAAGAATACAGTCCATGAGAGAATGAAATTGGAATAATACATATGTTTTTGGCATAAAAATAAGTATAGAAAATAATTTCTATGGTAAAGTATTATCTCCAAGACTTTCAAAGTTGATTGTGTTCACTCCCTAATCCATTAAATCCTAAATAAAGGTTTACTCTAATGACTATCATAGTGGAGAACGTCCCTTAATTAACTTAGACCACTTCCCATTCTAGTCGTTATTATCTCATGAGATATAAATCATTACCCAATGAATCGGAAGGATATATAATTCCTGGATTATTAATTACATAATCATAATTCATTCAGATGTGGTCCACTAGATCAAAATAGATTCATCATATATCATAACCCATGAAAAAATGAAAATAGTTTGATAAACATTTCAACAATTCATCATAACATAACTTGTAGAAAATAAATGTGTTTTATAAAAATCTCACCAATATAATAATAAACCATCCAGAGAAATAATAGTGATGGTTTTAAAGGATCATATCCCTATTAAATAATAAGTAACAAAAAATGATTCCATATTAAATTAAAATTCCTTAGAATATTTCATGAGGAAGAAATCCTTTTTATTTTAGATGAAAAACTTTAAAAATATAAAAATTAAATATTATTATAGATAATATTTTCATTTAAAATAACCATGGAAACATGTAAAGGAAACAATAATTCTATGAGTTATCATGATGGAGGGAATTTTTTTCTTGTCGTGAATGTGAAAACAAAGACCCCTTTCACGTTTTGGATAAAAATTCAAAAGAACCTAATTCAAAAAATAATAAAAATAATCCTTTTAAACCATTTTTTAGAAGTAAATAGTGGGTAAAAATTATATTAAAGAATCATAGGGGAATATTAATATTATTCTTGAAAATATATAAAGAAAAAATTAACATGGAAGAAAAATATTCCCACCTAAAGAGTAAATAAACTCCATTCTTGTAAAAAAAATTTGATAATAATTTCAAGTACCAAAGAAAAGAAAATGGTATGATTACCTAAAAATTCCATGAATATCTAGAATATAATTAAATTTATTATATTCCTACGTTTTAGATCCTGAAATTTCATCATCATAAACATAGTCATAAAGAATCCCATTAAACAATGATATTATAACATCAAACCCTTTCTACATTGGTAACTTTCAAATAAAAACCTCATTATAGAGAGACACATAGATAGATATATAAATCCCCCAATTTTTCCATTGAATTATCATAAAAAACATTCATGGTATGACAACCGTGCTTTTTATTACAACTTAAACATGCTTTATTACATAAAACTTCACTTGATCCAACAAAGAATATTGAGAGGTTTAGTTTCTTTGGGGCTTAGGATCATTACATAAAAACTTTAAACTTGAAATACAACATCTTTATTGAAAACTTCTTTTACATGACCACTACATTCCTTCGTACTTAGCATTGCATGGGATAACCTGAGGACATGCATAAGAAAAGGGTGAGCTATAAAGCCCAGTAAGGGAGTAAACAATGAATAACATGAGGAGTGAAATACATGTTAGGAAATAGGCATATCAATAGAGCATAAGAGATACATGAACATAAAGGCATGATAAAGCATAATAATCATAACATGGAAATGTGGCAACAACACTTAACATTGAATTAGCATGAGCCAAGGCTCATTGCACATGGAGCATGAGTAAACCCTCATTGCACTTGAAGCACGAGTAAACCCTCGTTGCACATGAATTAGCATGAGTCAACACTCATTGCACATGACGTATCATGATACTATACTTTACCCAATGCATTGGAGCTCTATAAAGGGCGCACCCTTCTTAAACATTTCATTTCATGCATAAGTGTGCCACATGGATCATAAAACATGGATTCATAAAACATAATCATTTCTTCCACGATAAAGGAAAGTGGAATTCATACATGAAACTTTATAATCAATATGTAAATGTGCATAAAGGTGAATACCCTTGATGGAGAAATGGGCATGGTATTCGCTACACAAAGATATTGGCTTAGAAAATCGGTGCGATTTCGGCAGCGTAACGACGTGACATAAGAATTCATAAAAAAGGTTTATGAGAGAGAAAGGGGTTCCTCATCATATTTACATGTAATGGACAGTAAGGAGATCATATATATACATGTACCAGCAATAGAAATGGAATTTAGATTCATGATACAAAAGTATTGCTTGAATGTAAAAGAAGAGAGAGAAGTTCCTTTCGGAATTTCAGCATAGTAACGGGTGTACATGGGAGGCATTTAATGAGAGAGAAAGGGTTCTCCCATCATTCAAACAATAAGAGGGCAGTATGGGGGAGGTGCAAAACCATACCCCAACATTCATAATTGAAATTAAAAGGGCAATACAACTTAAAGAAAATTGACAAAAATGAGAAAGGAAGAAAAAACCCTTACTTGGAAGTGTGCTTCCAAAGGCTAGAGAGAGGCTTGTGAGAGGCTTCTTGGGAGCTTGGGGCACCTTGAGAGGATTCTAGAGAGAGTAGGGCAGAGGTTTGACGAACTTAAAGGGCTTTGAGTGAGGAGGAAGTGGGAGCTTGGGTGGGTTTATATAGGAAAGGTGAGAGAATTCTTTATTATTTAGGTTTGGGACCCCTTATATTAAAATAATCCAAACCACAAACCATCCCATGGTATTTTCCCATGGTTTCTGGAAAAGAAAATAGGAAAACAATATTTTACAAGGCCAAGGTCCTAACTTATTAAAAAATTAGGGTTGCTTATGTGGAGGTGAGTCACACTCCCATGGAAATTAATTTAAAAAGGCAAAGTGTTGAATAAGTCTTGAGGGCTCCATTAATGCTTTGAAAAGTGAGTCAAAAAAACCCAAAAACTCATTATTTTAATGATAAAACATATATTGGCCGAACATAAGGATTATGGTATTTTATTACATCACCATTGGGTCATTATGATGTCATAAAACACATTATATATTTAAATGGTATTTAATTTTTACCCAAAAATTTGACTGTCTCAGAAAATTATGAAAAATTCACCGTTGGATAATTTCGACGTCCTGATTCCAAAAATAATATTTATTTTATCTAAATAATTTTCTAAATATGTGAATTTTCACTTTTAAAATAAAAACCGTCATTTATAAAAAAATTCACGGGTTTTGACAGAAATGGTTTTCAAACCTTAATAAAAATTTTAATTGCATTCATAAAATTATAAGATCATTTATATTTAATAAAAATTAATTTAATATTAATAATAATATTTTATTAAAATATTATTTAATTCAAAAATCCTTTAATTTAATAAAATATAATTCTTATTTAAATAATAACTAAAAACACCATTTGTACTTTAAAAACTAATTACAATGCATCAAAAATGACTAGAAATTATATTCACTATTATATACAAAAATAATGTACATGAACATGGTGCTACTTATTTGTTACATAACCCCTTAAAATAGCCGCATAAGACCTAAGGGTAAGGTGTGCGATGGTGACAGACTCTTGGGGTTGCTCGGATAACATCGCTCGAGTGGTAATCTCAATCAACTTCCATTTTTCCCGTAGACGATCGCGTTCGAGCTTGACTTGATGGAGCTCAGCTTGGGCTTGGTCAAGGGAAAAGCCCAAAGACGCCACCTCTTTTCCGAGCTCCGACAAATGGGCTTCGTAAGGGGCAATTCTACTGGATGAGGCCATCGCTTCCTTTGTCTGAGTAGAAAATTGGTTCGTTAAAGCCTTATATTTAAACTACCCAGATGATCACTGTTCAACGACTATAAAAGTAACAGTCACAAATCTTAAAGTAGAACTAAAAAATTTGATATCTTATAAAAACATTTTTCATAAAGAAACATTTAACTGGATCAAGAGGGATTTTCCATTAATGAAATTTTGGGTCGTTACACATGGGTAGTATATACACCTCATAAAATAAACAATCAATGAATATGACATGTGTCTCATAGAAATAAAAGTGTGATGAAAATGCCTTACCTCAGGTTTGAATTTCTTAGAAAACACCATAAACACCATTATATTAAATTTATATTTAATAATAATTTATATTATTTTAATATCATATATTCCCCAATAATAATATTTTATCACCCATTTATTAATTTTTCCAAATTAAAATCTTCATTTCTAGTTGTTAACTATTTCCTTTTTTATGGAAGTTTCTATTTCAATGTTTCGATCCTTGAAATTTGATCATTTTTCCATAATCTCTATAATGTTAATAATTAATTAAATATAATATATTTTTATTATATAAATATTAATAATTTTTTATAAAAGTTATATATATATATATAAATTATTTACAACATTCAAGAAGACATTATGCCATATGTATACAAGAATCCTAATTTCATTTTATGAAATTAAAAAGGCAAGAAAAATAAAAAATATTTTAATAATTATAGAACCATAATAAAATTTTAAATATAATATACAAAATTATTTCCATATTTAAAACCATCCAATTATAATGGTGAAGAAAAACAAACTACCCCACTATGTAGAAGCAATATGTCGTATGTACACACACGCAATGTTTTAGTATTATGTAGGATAGAAAAGAGGTGGATAATGGTTTCTTAATCATCATAATAACAATTTAGTATATTTTAAATAATGAATTTATTATTTTATAATAGACACCATATATTCCATGGAATGGGTTGAGTTCAAGAAATTATTTGAAATTACTCCATTTAGAGTTGTACTTCTTTGTCGATAAACCTATTTTGGCTTACACCATAAGACTCTAAAAAATCATATTTTAGAAAGAAAAAAATATTGGATGTTTGTAATGAATATAGTAACATATTATAGTAGTAATTTTATGATAAATAATGAACATGAATTATGGAGAATAGAGGAGAAGTGGTATCCTTTTATAGTGAATAAAAATGACATTCTTGTAATTACATAAAATGTTAAATAATATATATATCATTATAAAGTCAATTTGAAAAAGGAACCCCAAATTATAATAAAAAATGTTATAGGGTAATAATAGACTCAACAAATTACATTCGGGAAAGGTTTGTATTCATTTGATGCTTTATCCTCTAGTTAAACCACTTTAAAATCATTTTATCCTCAAGCGTGATAACTTAAATTTTTATCATGATAACATAATTATATGACCCGAAATAAAATGGGTCTTCTAAAAAACTTATTAAATGATGATTCTAAATTTATAATCCATTTTAATATATTTAATTTCTCGAATTTTTTGAAATTACTTTTTATATAGGAATACAAAACACATGGAAAATAGTTATTAGGAAAACACCAGACATAAGAGTAAAAAACACTTAAACATGAAATAAGTAATAAATTGGTTTAATTTTTTCTAATTTAAAAAAAAAATTAATTTTTTTTTGTACTTTTGGGTTAACCAAAATCCGAATGACTTCTTCTATCTAATCCATTTCATGTGAAGACCCAAAAATAGTTTTTATTTTTCATAAAATATTATTTAACTTCACAAAAGTCAACCATGGGGTTATAATTTAAAAATAGAGATTTAAATACAATATTTTAGTCCATAATAATATATTAGGTTGAAAACTACTCATACAATACGTAAAAGTTATGTGTTAGAGAATTTTTAATGTTTCACCCCTTGGTTTTAACCTAATTTCTTCTTTTAATATGGTGATAAAAATTTACTATGATTACTCATCATATTGAGAAAAATGTTATAACTATTAAATTGTATTAATTATTTTTATTAAAATATGTAATCCATTTTCTCAAATTCAATTCCTATAAGATCTATAATTTAACTTAATATTAAACCAAGAAAACGTATTGAAAAATATTTTTCCTGAAACAAATATTTTATCTTGCATAACAATATTTTATACCAAAATAAAACATAAAATATATTACAATGAACAAAATTCTATTATTCGTAATATAAATTAAATAAATTTAATTTTAAATCATTTTAAATCAAAATTAAACTTTTTAAATTCTTGCAATAAAAAGATAGTTGTCAATAAAAATTTATATTTTCATTTTTCACTCGAAAACCATCCTTTAAAAAAATAAAAAATTAACCCTTATATAATATTGATATTTTTATTTCAAAAATGATATATTTTTTATCAAATAAAAATTCTAAAAGTTGTAGAAATTAGTTAAAAAAATTTCTCTGAAAAAGAAAAAAACCATTTTAAAGAAAATTTGTTTTTAAAGTATAAAATGGTTTTACTAAATATCGAGTACTTATTTATTAGTTCATTTATAATATATAAAACATTTGTAAATATTTTTCATTATGTGGTTATTTCATATTTATAATATCAATTTTAATTTCTATGTTATAACAATCACATTTAAATAATTATATTTATATCATAGTTTTTTAAACATTTGTTTGTGTGTATCGTAAGCTATTGAAGAAATTAAATTTATTTGAAGAGAAATATATTATAAAATCATAGGTTTTTACATTCATCCATTTTTTAGGAATTTATCTAATGAAATTCTAAAAATCCTATATAAAAATGTGAAGATACATTTTTCTTATCACATCCTTAGGTTTTCATGTAGATTCCTCTAATTTATGGGTTGTCCACAAAACAACGAATAGATGAGTGTTAATTCTTAATATAACTTTCTCTATGTATTCCAAAACAAATATTGGACATTCCTCATTAGAGATAAATTATTCTAGTGGTATAAAATATGAGTATAGTACATTTGGATAATTAGGTATGCACTTCTTCAAAAGAGATACATGGAGCACATTGTGATCTTGAGACAATTTCAATGGAAGTGTTAAAAGATAAGTTTATTTCAAAAAATTAAAAGGAATTATAAAGGGACTAATATATCTAGGTCTCAACATTCCCTTATTCCCAAATAATATAACTTTATCCTAAAGAGACATTCTTAGGAATATATTTTCACAAACTTTAAACTCTAGATCTCATAGATAATTATCTGCATAACTTTTATATCAACCACGAGCTTCTCCTCTGTGTTATTGAATGGATATAACCTTATCATCCATATCCCTAGATATATAAAGTACTAATAGATTTATATCTTTAAATATATCCCTACATGTTATATTTCTACACTTCTTTCCATAGATGTATTAACAAGGATCCATATGAATGCATGAGTGAAAACAATTATTGTAATACAACCCAAAAATTAGGAGGTTTTGATCATAAACACCTTTTAAATCCATGTATGATGACCACATAATATCTTTATTGGTTTGAATGGTTCCATAAAACCAACCATCTATTGGAGGATGATAAGTAGTGATAAAACACAACTCTAGATATCGATCTTGATAAAGACTTCACCAGAACGTTGAGGTAAACATTATATCCCAAACATATATTATATAGTGTGGTAGTCCATGAAACCTTATCCCATACGTAATGTATATTCTTATATCTGATCAAGATATAAATATTCACTGATGTTAATAAAATTTTATGACTTAATATGGAAATTGACTATGACCCAAGTAGCATTATGACCCTTTGATGATTTGGGGAGTCTGAAAACAAATCCATGGTTATGTTTTCCCATTTCCATCCTATTATGGGTAAATGTGGTAACATCCCCTTAGATATTTATCTCTCATCCTTAACTTTCTGGAACACCATGCACTGATATATGTACTCTTAAATATCGCCATTCAAGTTATCCCACGAGAAATATTCTTTCAGATCGTTATAAATCATTCTACTTTCATGATAAATAGAGATTAATGAATTGTATGATTCTTCCAAAAGATTATTATTTATATATAGAGTTTATGAGAAACATAAAAGGTTCTTAAATATTATCATTCCATAAAAACATGGCTAAATTCAAGTACATATCTCACCTTCTTTAGTAACTCTATATTTGTTTGTGCCTGTTTATTCTTCCCTTGGATACCTGGTTGAAAATAATTCAAAGAAATATAATATTTATCCTATTTCAAAAATATTTAACAATAAAACCATTGTAAATACAGAAATATTAGATATTTTGTGATGTTCAACATATATAATATAGGATTATCCTTTTGTATCAAAGACTAAGAAAACATGTTCTCTTTTATAGTGTGGTAATGTATTGAGAAGTCATAATATTTAATCAACTCCAACCGTCTTATATTGTGAATATTGAAATTTTTTTTGAGTGAATATATACCTTAATATTTTATTGTTTGTAAATTTTCCACACATTTCTTCTTAATGATAATTCTTCTATATCTTTAATTAAAAAACTACCATATATAACTTCAAATTTAGAGTTGAGAAATTTCTCTCATGAACCATAAATTTTCATGAGGCATAAGCTATCACAATATGTTTCTACATGAGGATAAAAACTAGTCCCTTATTTAATGCATAACTAAATATTAAAACCCATTATCCACTATAATATAGTGTAAGAATAGGTTTCATGGTTATCCTTTTCTTTAGTTACATCAAATTGTCTTCACATTTATCTTTTCAAAGGAACTTGGAACCATTATAAGTTAAATTGTTGAGTGGATTAGATATCCATGATAAATTATCCCTAAATCATATATAATATATATTATAACTATGAAAAATATGTATATCATTCATAATTTTTTTCTATTCCAATGTTTGTTAACTTCCTTCTTTTATGGATCCACCCATATACCCTCGATTGAGATTATATGACTCAAAAAATAATTTTACTTCAGCCAAAATTCAAACATGGTACAATTTTCATACGTATTATCCTTCATTATGGTTTCCATTAAAATCCTCATGTTGATCTCTATAATCTTATTTTATCTAGGAGTATATAATAATATAATTAATAATTACTACCAAAAAACTAATCTTGGTAATCTATAAAGAATATATTTATTTAATTCATGAATATAGTGGGGGAATCTCTTAAGACCGAATGGATTCGTTATAAATTATAATTTCTATACCCGGAACAAAAGGATATCTTAGGTATTTCTTCAAATTTTACACTCAACTGACAGTATACAGATTGAAAAACAATTTTTGAAGAATATTAATCTCATCATAATTGATCAAAAAATTCATCAATATGAGGAAGTGTAAACTTTTTCTTCATTGGGATATTGTTTATTTCATGATAATCAAAGAAGATCAGTATTGATACATATTTATTATTTAAAAAATTAATTGGTGCACCCCATGGTGATTAACATTGATAAATGAATCACATATCAAGATTATCTTTAATTTTTTTCTTTAATTCCTAAAACATAACGATGGATACCCTATATGGAGTATTTTAAAAAGGTATAGAACTAGGTATGAGTTCTACATAAAGATAAAATTTATGATTTGATGGAAGAATAGGAAACTCTTTGAGAAAGACATCACAAATTTCTTGTACAATATGCTTATATTTGATATTGAGTTTCCCACAGAGCATATGAGATAAACACCCAATTTGAATCAGAATCAAGAACCATACAATGGATTTAATCACCATTGGAAGATCATATTTATTATCACACTAAAACATGAACATAGTTTGGTATATAATATCAAATTTAAATTCACTTACTCGATATTAGATATGGAATTTATATAGATAGAGTCAATCCATGCCCCAAATCATGTCAAATTCAACCATTGGGAAAATTAAAAGATTTGTATGAAGAATTTTTCAACAAACTTATATTAGAGGGGAGATATAAACATTAGATATAATCATCAAACCATTAATAGTTTCTAATGATAACTCAACATCTAATAATTGAGGATATAAATGAACATACCAATAGAATTTTTATCATATAAATGAATTCATTTAACAAATACAAATAAGATACTTCAATATTTGAGTGTGACTGAAACCACCTAAACCTCAATAAATTATCATCATTTCTTTCTTAATACCAAAATGGTTATAGTAAAAATCAATCATCATAATGATATATCATGAAAAACCATTCATAGGATGTCTATATCATGACAAATTATTGAAAATATATGAATCCTTCATTTTAACTAAGATTATTTATGGTTATAATATATTAAAATCATTCATAATTGTTTATAAATAAAATGTAAATTAACCAAATAATATCTCTTAGGAGTGTCAATTTAAGTTTCAAGTAGTTTGACACTCATCATGAACATGATTGATGGTCGAGATATACTCGAAAAAAACATTTCTATGGTTACTACACCTATATGTATCTATACCAAAGAATATTCCACCTGTAGTGTCTGTACAGAGATGTATTGTTTGAAAAAACACATAATTTGTACCTTAAAAACATATTTTATCATATACATAGACTTATCCTAATGGGTTTCACCAATGATATCTAACACTAGTATCCAAGGAATGACTCTACCGACTTCTAGTACCAACTTTATCAACACATTCTTTTCATATATATAGATTATATCTTAATAGATGAATATTCATTATATTTTAAAAATATACTAATGGGGACTGTAAAAGTTTAGGGTCTTTGTATGCTAGATAAATAGTCTTCTTATTTCATTAAATACCTTTAACATCTCCTAGAAAGATCATAACACACAGTACTCTTCTTAGGTATACCCTACTTAAAACCATTCATTATAACACCAAGAGAGGAATCATAAGAAAGGGTGAGCTCAGATGTCTAGTAAGGGTAAAAAAGGGGGATATCAATGATCACTTAAGAATAACATGATTACAAGGGTATGATAATGTGAGCATAACATTTTAAAATAAATTCACAATATATCATAGATTATAATCTCAAAATATGTCATAAATCTAGGAAATTTATAAGACATGACTCATAATGGAATAAAAGAAAATGATCCCTGAAAATGTATCATCATAATAATTCATAAGTTTGTTCCATACACATTGGAATAAAAAATAATTTCCTTATTCATGTATAATTTTCAAGACTATCATAGTGTATTGGGTTCACTCTCCATTCTATCATATCTTTAGTCATGGTTTTCTCCCAATACTATCATTATGGATAATGTCCCTTACTAAACAGTGTTCTCTCCCTATTCCTATCCTTATTATTTTATGAGATATAAATATTTAAGCAATGAATTTTCGGGATATAAAATATTGGGACCATAGATTAGATAATAATAATAAATTCATATGTTTTACACAAGATCATAAGACACCAGTCATATATCACATCATGTGGAAGATAAATGGGTTTCATAAACATTTATACAATTCCTCATAGCATAACCCAACAAAAATAAATAGGATTAATAATATCATAATCATCATAATAATAAACATTCTAGAGAAATAACATTAAAATAATCATAAGATCATATCCCCAATAAATCATATGTAACATCCAAGGAGTTATTATAGATGAAAATTCCATTAAAATATCACTTGGAATATTTTTTAGGGAAAATTCAATTTTCATTTTGGAATCAATTCATTAAAATATAATAATTTAAAAAATATTATGGGTAAAATTCTCATTTAAAAGAAGGATGGAAAATTTTAAAGTAATATTTAATTATTTTAGTGTTTATTACGATGGGAAATTCAATTATTGTTGTGTACATTAAAACAAATAGTCCACTCATAACTTTGGTAAAGAGAAAAAATTACCACATTCATAAAGAAAAAAAAATCCATTTAAATAATTTTTTAAAAAGTCAAAAAACGGTTATAAATGATATTAAGTATTCAATAAAAATATTAAAAACATTTCCAAACATATTTTAAAGAAAACAATAACATGGTAGAAAAAAATTCCAGGACAAAGAAGAAATAAAGTCTTTTTTATTAAAGGCAATTATTAAAAAATTTAAGTAGAAAGTATATTAAAAAGTTATTATTAATTAAAAATTAAATTAATAACCACACGTTAATAAAAGTATTGTGAATTTTGATAGGTAGATCTTGAAATATAATCACCAGAAACTTAATCATAAACAATAATGATAAAAAATGAATCTCTAACATGAAACCCTTACCACTTTGGTAAATTTTGAATAAAAACCACATGGAGGAGTGAAAATTATATGGATTTGTAAATATGAATAATATTTTTGAGAATAATTATAAAATAAATTCATGATAATTATATATACTTTATAAAAGAAACAATTACTGAATATGACATGTGTCTCCGAGAAATAAAACTATGATAAAAATCCCTAACCACAGGTTTACTTTGGTTCAAAAGTAATCTATCCCCTAATTTTTTTGTTTTCTATGTATAATTATATAAAATTATTATTAAAATTCTTTAAATATCATAGAAAATTTAACTATATAATTTAAACAACAATTTATTAAAAATTACTTTTTAAAATTGTCTTTTCATGTGTTAACTATTTCATTTTAATGGAAGTTTCGGTTCAAAATTTTCTGTCCTTTATCATTGATCAATATTGAATAATATCCCAAATATTAATCATGATATAAATATAATATATATTAAATATATAAATATTTATAATTATCCGTAATACTTATAGGTACAAAATGATTTACACTATTCATGCAGACAGTTGGTCGTACATACGCATGAACACTATTTAAATTTCCTAAAAAAAAATAAATAAAGAAAGATAAATAAAATTTTATAATTATAGAACCTTAAAAATATCATAAATAAAATATATAAATACTATTTTCATATATATATATATATATCCTTCCATGTAAAATGGTGTTGAAAAACGAATTTCAAAGCTACCTGGAGATGGTAAATCGAACGTATGCCATAATTGTTGTTTTTTATTTTCATAGCATGGAAAGAAGGTGGATACTGTTTTTCCAATAATCATAATAAAAATTAATTATATTTAATATAATTAATTCAATATTTGATAATTAATTGAATATATTTATAAGGGGAAAATGAAAAAATAAAATTCAAATTACTCAGTTAACAGTTTCATATATTTTTGGAGAAACATCTTTTGGTATACAACTTACTCCATGAAAATATGGTATTTTTAAAATGAATGAAACTATATGAAATAGGGAAGGAAGTTATAAAGTATTTTTAGTAGGTTTTGTCGAAGATAGAAGGCATATGATGTCTAGAGAAGAGAGGTGATGCAATATCCTCTTACAGGGGTGGGAAGGACATACTTGGAGTTACATAAAATATAAAATAATATATATATCAAAATATGTCAAGTGAAACCAAGACTTTGAAAATTTGAGAATAAGATGTGAAATGGTAGAAATAGACTCAACCAATCAATTTTTTTAAATTTTTGTATTTATTTTATGCCTTATATTGTAGGTAAACCACTTTAAACTTATTTTAACCTTAACCATGATAACATAAATTTTTTACCCTAGTAACACAATTATATGAAAAAAAATAAAATTGGTATTCTAAATAAGTTTGGTAATGATGATTCCAAATTTTTAATGCATTTTATCTGATTAAATTATATAATTTTTATAAATTACTTTTAATATAATAACACAAAACACATGAATTTTTTTAGGAAAATACATGATTTAATAATAAAAATCATTTATTCTCAAAATAATGTTATATATTTAATTTAATTATTTTTATTAAATAATAAAAAATAAAGGTTTTTATACTATTGTGGTAACAAGAAACCCAAGGGAATTTTCTAAGAATTCCATTAAATTTAAAAGACTCAAAAATTATTTTCAATTGGAATAAAATAAACATATCTTAACAAAAGTCGACATTGGGATCCAAATTATAAAATAATGATTAAAAATATATTATTTAATAATTAGTAATATGTTTGGTTAAAAATAAAACTCATCCAATAGTATAATAAAATGGGTTATCTATTTTTTAATGTTTTACCCCATGAGTTTAACCTAATCATAACTTTTTTTTGAGGTAATTTTCTTACTATGGTTACTATTCATAATGATAAAAAATTAAGATGTACATCTTAAATTTTATTAATTATTATGATTTTATATAAGTAATATTTTTATGAAATTCATTTATCATAATTGGTATAATTTAATTTAATATTAAACCAACAAAACATGATGAAAATTGATTTTCTAGAAAAAACATTTTTATAATAAAATAAAACATAAACTAGATTAAAATGAAATTAATTGGATTATATATAATATATATGAAATACTTTTACTTTTAGATAATTTTTTTAATGTAAAATTTTTAATTTCATGAAACATAAAGATGGTTTTGAATAAAAATTTGTATTTTCACTATTCACAGTAAAATCAATATTTTTTGAAAAATACAAAACTTTTAGCATAAGATAATATTGATATGATTATTTAATAAATTATATAATTATTAAAAAATATAATTTATAATGATGGTGTAAATTAATTAAATCATTTTCTCATAAAAAGTAATAAAAACCATTTTTGAAGAAAATTTATGCATGAAGCATAAAATGATTCTATTGAAAGTTAAGTTCTTATTTATCCATGAATTTAAATTATATAAAACCTTTGTACATATTTTTTTATAATGTGGTAGTTCCTGCTCACACCACCAATTTTAATAGATAGGTTCTAACGATCACATTTAAATAATAATATTCATAACGTAGTTCTTTTAAACTTAGGGTTGCGTATATCACAAACTGTAAAAGAAGATAAATTTATTTGAAGACAAATATGTGATAAAATATCTGGTTATTTCAATACCTCAATATTAGAGTTTTATATAACATAAAAATAACCAAACATCACCCATAATCAATAGAGAGAACACAAAATCATTAAGCAAGACATGCTATATATAAAAAACTTATAGAGGTATACAGTTGTGCAAACATGCCATAATGCCAGAATAAAAAAACTAATTACCCACTAAGTTGATCAAATATACAAATAAAAAAAATGAAATAATGATGTTATACTACCATCCACTAACCTCATCTTCACCTAACCTACAGTCCCTCAAATCTATCCCACTTGATCACATAACTTCGAGCCTTGGCCCTACCAAAACCTATGATAAGTCAGGTCTACTTGGGTACTCAAGTTCCACGACCTCATGAAAATGGTATGAATATATAACAAGTAAATTTAGTGTATGTTAAATTTAATTTATTATTATAAATAAAATAATCACTGATATGTAAATAAACAACCATCATTGATCCTTGGGTTCTAATGTGACACCTGATCTCATCTATAAATACTTTTGGAAAATTATAGAGTATATATATGAATATCATGACCATTAGGTGGATACATGTCCTACCCTTAATTTCATGGTCATGCCTCTATATAGGCATGAATTCCAAACCCTAAATGATTCATTGGGCATTACATATAATATAGGTTTAATAAATGATTCCTTAGAAAAAAATCCATGTATTTCATAAAGTATCAGGCATAAGATTATTAATAGTATGTAATCATATGAAATAAAATAATATAACCAAGTTTAATATATCTGCACTACTTAGTCTCACTAAGAGGAATAATTCCCACCTCATCAATATGCATCAAACTGAATCCAAGCGAATTTCCCAAGGCACTCAAAATGAATAGAAATCCCAAAAAAATCAAAGTAGATTTACATAAGTGTTATAAATCAGTAAGTATCATAATTTAATCTATATGAATTTACCAATTCATTAAAAAACATTAAATAATAAAAAAATTACATGACAACTTCTAGGAAATCCATCACATTAGACACATCTTCTTAATCCTATGTAACCACCTAAGAATTTAATATACAATAGCTCATTATTTATAAAAATTCAAGTACATTTCATACCTAAACTAATATCTCATATAATGAATACAATAAGGTTTTTCCATCCACAGAAAACCATATTTCATAAATAAAGTTGAACTCTCAAGTTCAAGACCCAAGATTATCACTATGACTATATATGGACCAAATAATTGATTTGGGTTCTGAGGTGACACACCAAACCATTTGTAAACATTATATAATATAATCAATTAAGGGTTAATATTCACTTGGACACACTATGTTGTCCCTACTATATAGGGTTTTTTCATGTATCCCTCATGAAATTTTTTTTATTACCTAAGGTTTCACTATAGTGTGAACACCTCGGGTCGATCTCATGAGGAGTCCTCTTCCATACACATTTATTTTTATTTTCACTATTATAAACTATCTAATATAAAACTAAATTATATACTAATATAAATGGGGTGTTTGATTATAAAAAAGAAGAAAATATAATAATAAAAATATAGAATATAATGGAAATGAAAAAACACAAAGAAATTAATAGAAGAAAACTATTGCTCTTGGGTGTTTGTAGTAGTGTTATCATTGTTATTTGAAATATTGTTTCATTATTATATTCTATTTAGATATCAAAACCAATCACTAGACAACCAATAATTAGATTGGTATTACCCAACATGGATTCTTCTTCATAAAAGATTAATCTCTTCCACGTCAATTTTTAAGCCAGCCTCCACCATTTGAATGACTCAGATAACAGTGAGAAAGAAAATGAGTGAATGAGGAGGAAGAAAATAGTAGTATAGAAAGTGGTGATATTGGTCAATATAATAATTTTAACCACCACTAAAATGTTAGAATGAAATAAGACAAATAAATAAATCACGATTAACAAAAACACCACCACTTCCCACCTAAAACAAGAATGAGGGTTAGCTCTCTATAATCATGGATATAAAAGAGGTACGGTGGGAGAAACAAAAAAACAAAAAAAAAAGAAATGGGAAGAATAATACGAAAGATACAATAATATAAATTGAAAATATTAAGAATGTATACTGAAAAAAAAATCCACCTTTACCCCATGAAATAGGATATCCTTCGTAATATTATGAGAGGTGACAATTTATAGAAAACGAAGTGAAAAATATTTTTTATAATTCTGTATTCCATATATTTTCATATGGATGACACATTAAATGAAATAATTTGGATATATGGTATTCTTAAAAGTATTTAATATATGTATCAAACGTTCACCAACAAAATTTTAACTTTATTGGCCACCAGATAAAGGAGTTATGATAGTTTATGCCAAATATTTATTCTGGAAAGGTGATTGTTTTTATCCTAATAGTCCATGTTCACATTCCATTGTGACTTTGAAAATGGTATATTATCACATGGAAACCATTATTAATTTTTTTATTAATTAATTATCGATATGTATTTCTAAGTTTAGATATATTGTATTAGCCCCATTCGAGATATTCTACCATCTTCAAATGTGCCTAGATCTATGCACATATTTCTAGGCCCATATTGTGAGATGGTTTTGGGCCTCCAAATGATGTTTTGAGCTTTGGGGCCTGAATAGTGAAATGAATCCCAAGCTGAATGGACACCTAAAAAAATAATTTCACAATTTCAATTATATTATAAAAATTTATTGCATAAATACATATATAAATTAAAACATTTTAAATCCAGAATTAGTCCATTTTAGAAATTATGATCAAAATACTACAAAAGCATAAAAATATTCTAATTACCCATAAAATAACCCTATTTTTGGATTATAAAAATAGAATTTAATTCTAAAATATCTTAAAATGTTAGATTCATCTTCCCCCTAGTCACATATTAGATAAAACACTATACATGTGTTCCTTGATAGTAATATCATCTCTCAGGTCTACATCACCACTAAGAAAACCTAGTGTAACATTAAATTACCTAATTTTCCTTATAGGAAATATTTTATTGGTAATACATAAGGTATATTACCTCAATTAAATCACCCTTTTTGAGTCCCCATAGGTCAATCCTCACACCCAACCTATCAATTAATCCCCACAAAAAATATGCACCCAGTTAATCATATATCAAAATGGGAGAAATTCTCATCACATGCACATATAAGCTATCCCAATGTCCCTAAGGAATATCAGAGTTCTCACCTGACCTATAATGAAAAATCATATTCTTCCACCAATCTCATTAATAAGTAGGTGTCTAAGGGATCTTACACTAGGGAATCTATGTTACATTCACATAAATTAATTTAGACCCCTTAGGGTTCAACTGTCTTATGGAATTCACAAATAATCAGGGCCAAAACCATCAACCCACAAGGCATTAATCTCGTGAAAAAGGATTGTTTAGTCTAGGTATTTCTTTTTAATTGAAACATTTATCCAATAAAAAAGGTTAATTTCCCATAGTTGAGAGATCACATCTCACATGAATATATAAATATAATGATTGAAGTAAATGGCTTTGGTCAGGGGACCACCTACCTAATTCACAGTGTTATTTACTTTTAAGAATATCCCAGAAACCCTCATCTGATCTTGTCCATGTCCAATAAGACATCTCCCATCAAAACTACGCCCTATCTTGATCCACAATTCCTAATAACTAATTATAATCATTTATAATTAATTAAATAACATAAAATTAATTATTCATTTTAATTATAATAGGAATAAGTACCTAAAACTCACTTTTTATCCTCTTTACACCAAAAGGAATAGAATGAACTCAAAGAAGGACTGTCGCAGACTCTTGACATCATCATGTAAAAAATACCTATAAAGAACACTTCTTATATAGTAAATTTAACTTAATTTTGGTGAAAACCCTAAATAAAGTCACATAATGGAATATATCAAATGGAAAATAATGAGAATATGTGTAGAAATCAACATGAAACATCATATTTCTAAGAAAAATGAAAGCCTCATCATCAAAATATTATCACACAATGCTATGGGGGAATCATTAATTAAACTATATTTAAAAAGACTAAAAAAATACAAAAATAACAAGGTAAAGTAATAACATATAGAAGAGAAAAGATCTCACCTTGAATCATCAATAAAATGAAAAAATACCCACCCAACACCATGGGGGATAAAGGGAGTAATGAAAGATGAAACTTTATGGGTTTTTTTCATGATAGAAAATAGGGAATTTGGGGATAAAAAAAATAGGGTCATAAGGGTGTTTAAAAATAATTTAAAGCACATATGTGGTCACCAAAGCTTGCACCATGACATGGCGAAACTCTAGGTAGACCTAAGGACCCTAGGCACTCCAATTACTTTGAAGAGGGATCCCATCTCTCCCCATTTTTTATAGGGGATCCCCCCTTTACCATGATAATATCTTCATTATGGATATCTCTATGGTATGGCCTAAAATAGGCTTGAAATGTAGCTATGAGAACCATGGCATGGTACTCACTAGAAATTTTATATAGGAACTTCCCCTCATTGCACTGTGCTATGCACCACAACATGGTGCTCCTGATGATCTCTAAAAATGAGCACCATGACAATAATAAAGTGTGACATCCCATACTGGTTCCAAAATGTAAAATTCTCTATAAACATGCCCAACCTAATGAAAAATTCCCTTCACATTATCATTTATCCCTCCCCCATGATGATCTGTCTACTATGATTATACCCATAGTGGAGAAACTACATCAAAATCTAGCTACAAGTCCACTCGACCCCCTTTTTTCTATTAACTAAAGAACATATAACACATTATTCTTCAAGATAAACTTCCTAAACCATTTATTTAATTTTAAAAAACACCCAAAACATCAATAAACGTTCTAATTCCTGAAATACCCCCTTATCTAGGACTGAATATTCAAATTTCTTTTTAAATTCATAACTCTTAAAGGAGATATGATTTATATTCGGTATTAAATTTGATGAGTAGGTCTATATGGGTTTTTTTGAACCATTAGAGGGGAAGTGATGGGTTGTAGCTCGATTCATGTGAAAAATCCACCTCTATTCCTGGGTAATTGTAAGGATGTATACCTGAGGAATTTAACCTTGAGGGAAATGTTCATGCTCAATTGAGGATAAATTGGCCTGGGAAATTGGAAAAATGTTTCATGTTGAAAATATCCTTTATTGTGGTGTCATTTTATGTGTGGTTTTTCGTGTTTATTTTTATATGATTGATGGTTTTTAGACCCACATTGAGTGATATGGTTTTTATTGAAATTTGAATTTTATATGCCTTAAGGGATAAGGAATGTTTTGGTTATAAAAATAGAGGTTATAACTTGTGTTTTAAGGCATAAGACATGTTTTGAATTGCATTTGACATTCTGACAAACAGTTCCTTCTTTTAATTAGTAAAATTTTTCAAGGATAGGGAGTCATGATAGCATGGTTAGTATATAGTGACCCAATAGTTTGACATATTTATCTATTTACTCAGTTCCATCAATTCATCCACATAGATACAACTACTACAATTCTGATAAGTCCCGATTTGTGGTAACTTAATGAGTTTATAACCACACTCTATTTGGAAGTCTTAATGTGAATGATGATTTTTTATTTAGGGATCTATCTAAGGGAAAAGACCAATGAGATACTACTAAGTAGTCACTTGTGGATGGGATTGAGGTGATATTGAGACATAACCAGAGGTAATTTACAATCGTGCATTATTTTATTTTTTATTTTATGTTCGTTGTATATATATTGATTTGACTATTTTGGGAACTCATTTTTGAATTTATTTAATAGTTATTATATTTAATTATTATATTTCACGGTAAAGTATTAATATTTATTGAACTATGTGTTCTTTTACTACTTAAAATCATTATTATTTCTTCAGTTAAATGTGTTTACTTTGATTGTGATCTATTATGAATGGAATAGTCCCTACATTATACAATTTAGGTCCTCACCCCCAGTTGGTGGACTCTTTTGTATGAGAAGAAATTCATGAGGTCATGTCACCCATTGAATCAGACCTAGTGATCTGGACTGGGGCATCACACCCTATATGGTTTGGTTCTTTAAATAAGAGAGGTCAACATCATCAACATGAACTAATAGATAGGGTGAATCCAATAGATAGATATCTCAATTTACCCCCATGTTATGTGATTATTACTCATAAAATGGCTTCTTTGTCATTTAATATTAGCCATAGAAGACCGAGGGCATGTGGCATGGCACTTACCAACTAGGTTTGAGAACATGGGCATGTTCTCTTGGGAATGATTACATAATAACTGGATAGTGGACATAAAAAAATTTTCTTAAAAAATTCTATTAAAAAATTATACATTGTGAAATTTCTTCCCACACATTTTTGTGCCTAATTTTATGATTTAATCCTCACATTAATTTCTATTGTCTTTTCTTTTATATGAGTTTGTCTTATATTTTCAAATTTATTATAGGAAATATATAGGTCTTTGAAGACAATTCTTGTTGTAGAATATATGTCATGCATTGATCCAATAGTAAATGATGTTGGAAAAAATGATCAATAGTGTATACTACATTTATTAAATCTTTCATAGATTTTTCTAGAACATAATCAGAAGAATATGTTATTATAACAACTTCCCCTATAAGGCCATAATATTGTTACCAATGTGGAGATCTCCCAACCACATTAATATTTGTTAAATTCCTATTTCGTTCGTTATACAAACATATAAGTCATGAATGTATCATCAAGGGAATGATATATCATAGTGGGTTCCTCTGGCCTGAACGAACTTCTATAGAACTCAAAGGAAGATCAAAATAATTATTGTTTTGATCTTAAGTCTCAAAAATGATGTTATGAATCCTTATATCACTAGGAACTCATCAACTAACTCCATGGTTGGAATAACAAATTATATTTCCACCTTGGGGGGTGTGTCCAATATTCAATTGATTTGGACATATTTGGTTATAAAGACATGTGATGAATTTGATGGTTGGTTTAAAATAGAAGAAATATATGGGTTTTTTGGGTATTGTAGATGTAAATATACATGAATTCCCATTTTTCATCAATTCTCTAAGGCAATGGATTCCCTTGAAAAAAACCTTCCTTTTATTGCATGAAATGGTGGGGATAATTTTATGGGCCATATAAATGGTATTTGGAGTTCCCATCATCTGGGAGATGTATTTTGAGTTTCTTCCCCTATATTTTGAATAGGTAACTTCCACAATAATAACCTCATTATCACAAGAAATATTAGCGGAAAATGAAAATTACAATGGGCTGTATATGGAAATTTAATTTGACACTTGGAAGAAGGAATTTCTTGATAATAATGAAGAAGGGAATCACTTTCAATTCGCAATGGTATTTACTCATCATGTAGAATAATATAACTTCAAAAACCTACTAGATTGACTAGAATCAAGGTAATACAATTTGTGGGGATATAAATCCAAATACATAAAAATTCCATACACCCCCTCACCACCTTACTTATGACGTGGCACTGTATATACATGCTACGGATCCATGAATCACACATAAAAGTGAGATTGAGAACAGTTGTTATGATATCAAGAATGCAATACATAAGGCCCATTTAATTAGTGGTGCTTATTCTATCCAAGGTTCATTAGTGATTATTATACATATATAATGAAAGGTATATATTCTATATTTCAGGGCCATTCCAGGTGTTTTAGGGATGGATAGTAAAACACTTTAAGAATTATGAACTCCATAGAATAATTGAGATTATATGGTATAGAATTAGACGATTCATCTCGAGAGTATCATATATTCATCTTCTCTTAATTAAAACGAAAATGAAATAAAACCAATGGAGATGCATTAATAGCTTAATTTCATTCCATATGAAGAAGTTAATATTGGGACAATTGTTGATGATAACCATAAAGGGTATTAAAATAGGTTAAACATATTATATTTTGGAGTTGGATTAATTTTATAATATTTTAAATGAGACTCCATTTCTAAGGCCTATGAACTATATAAGTTTAAAAGTTAGTTTTGATGTATATAATTGGATGTGTCAACACTTCCCATAGATGTGGGTATTGAGAAACACCCTATAGTGGCATGAAATTTATTGATGATGATAACCTAATAGACCACCCATTCCAAACTTATATTTCCACTTTCATATTCCATCATCAATTTAGAACTAGGTTTTGTACCTTCTTGGATGTCTTCATGTCCCCATGACATGCTATCATGAATGGTCCCTATGGTGAGTTAATACCTGGCTATAGAAAAGGGGACATGAGGAACCAGGAAGTGTCGAAATAAGTGAAATATTGTCGAAGAATCAAATTATATATAGTAAACATGACTTTAGGTTTCCCAATATATCAAAATTTTAGAACTTATGATTCGTGAACCTAAATTATGGCAACCAAGCTAGAGGTGGTGAAATGATACCTTGAAAACATATAGGAGTCTCATAAAATAATTAAAGATGAAGGATACAAAAACATATTCTATACCCAAGGGAGATCCATAAAATGTCTCCAAAAATTATATATTTAATGATTTTCCATTGTTTTGTGCATCTAGATATCCATTGATAGATCTAAAGATTAATCATCTATTCTTCAAGGTGTCATATTTATCTCACAAGTAATGAATTTGAAATAAATTTCCAACATAAACATTGAAAACAATAAAACACCAATTATTTTATAAATGAACCAACTATAGATGAAATTGCATTATATTTATGATTGAGTTCTACTCATAAGACCAGTAAAGGAGAATCTACAAAATGTCACTTTTTAATGGGGGATTAACCAATCAGTTATAGAAGAGTAAAATGATCATATCAATTATGGACATTTAGGGTGATGTATTGTGAATAATAACTTTAATATTATAATATTTTTATGTTCCCAACAATATCACTCTTATAAAGGGTTGAGGTGGTGACAAAAACAAAAAATTCTACTTAGTGCACCAACACAATATACAGTGTGGGGGTTTTAATGAATCTTGATGTAAGAGGATCCAAAACCATGTAGGATAATGATGATGGAGGTAGAGGTACACGATCCAAATTATACGTTCCTTGATTTGGGACCATTGGACATAGAGAAGAGACTTGATATCCCACCATCACTGACCCGAAACCAATGAAATATATATATTCTTTCCACACATATCTGTATTGATGAAAGAGTTTAGTCTTCAAAATACACTCTTACATTATCATATGAAGACTAATTTCTAACTTCATTAACTATAGAGGCGTGCTTATCATAGGTGAAAAATCTTTAGGAAATATTAGATGGTGAAGATGCAGTATAGAATGATTTAATGGGTAATAAACTGTCAACTAGTAACTTAGATCCTAAACCCCAATCAGCCTCCATTATTATACTACTTTTTGGAGTGTTGAAAATATTTACTTCTTAATAACAGTTCCAAATGAAACAAGTCAATAAAAAGATGATGAATTTTGTTTTGTTTCTATGATTCTTCCTAATATTGATCTAGGGGTCACAACTCCTAGAGAAAACCCCTATACATTTGAATGAACATTTCATCATCCCATTAGAAGTATCAACCTCTTGAGATGATGTTCAGATAATATCAAGGTGGTATATAGAAGTAGAAGGTCCCGAGACTCATTTATCACCTTAGGTTATAGTATAGTGTATATTGGGAGTGGTTCCATCTATTCTTTCATCATATTAGTAGAAAAACCACTTCATTATGTTATTACGCACATATAATTTAATATTATGATGAATCTAACCTTCTTCTAATGATATTCCCTGAGGGTCTAACAAATCTTGTATAAATGGAACATGGATTCAAATAGAAATTATTTTTTAACACCCAATATCATTTAGTATCTCCCTATAAATTCAGTATCTTCAATAAATACCTGCCATACCATATGTTCTATCATCAATGATTCTTTTATCACTTCTCCACAAGAAATTTTGACTTATGAGTTTTTATAGTTTTATTCATAGTAAACATCCATTAAAAAATATTAATATGGGAAGATATTTATTTCACACCGTTTCCATATAATTTCCATATATCTCATTAATATGGGTCTTAAGTAGACCATTCCATTTTGTCATTACATTCCAGGGGAATTTGTGGAGTATGAAAAAAGAGGTACACCTTGAGAATATGAAATCATCAATTGGATCGATTAAATTATGGAAATGTAGGTAATCATCTCCCTTAAATAAACCAATGAGGGAACTAGATATGTTACAATGGTGATGATTTTATCCCCACCATATCATCTAGTAGAGTAGTATTAGTGGTAAAAATTGATTCTTCCAAAGGAGGAGAAAAACACCAACACTTCTCACCAAAATCATTAGAAATTCATGAATTACACACATAATAAAAAAAATCATTACGGTTTTCTATTGTAGGGTAATTGTAGGTGATGGAGGGGAAGGAAGATAGAGTCACTATAGTAGTTTCTCAATCATCTGAAATGTTAGAAAGCACTAAAGATATCGAGAACATGTTCACCATGAGTAATTCAGTGATGACATATGTTCTTATATCCCTAGTGATTTATATCTCAAACCCAGAGTCCCTTGTGAGTCCAAAATCCATGAGATTGTTGTCATGGTAAGAGTTATAGTAGTCAATCTATGATTATATCATGGGATAACTACACAATTATTTGATAAAAATTTACCATTTTATCATTACCCTGGGGTTCAATATATTTTACTATATATAAATACATGAAACCTTAAATAAAATAGTTTATGATCTGGTATATGAAAAGAAGATTCATATAGACCTCTCAAGAATTGAATTTACAGCTCTCCCAATAGAGATTAGAATAATATCTCTTAATGAAAAATCCAAAAGGGTTGCGATAATAGCTTAGTGCCCAATCCCAACCAATATAGGGATAACCACTACAATCAACCTCCACCAATAACAACTAGAGGATGAGAATAAAATGAAGGAACACTATAGGTTGGTTGAAAAAGATTAAAAGGTAAAAGTGTATAATGTTGCAAGACCTAAAAATATACTTTCATAGGAGGAGGTAGAAACTGAAAAATGATAAAACAAATTTGAGATATTTATGACTCAATGTGATAAATAATCCAATAACTAGATTCAATGGAACATGCGTTTTAGATTCAATTTTTTAAATAATGATTTTCCATCACTTTTGTCCACTAATTTAGAAGGGACTAAAGACTTTTGGAAGAACCTTTACCATTTTTACTTTTTTAAAATTCCTTATCTCAAAATAATTTTAGATTTAATGAATTATTATTTCTTTATCAATTTATTCATGAAAATTTAAGAAACCCAATTGGAGTAGCACCTTAATAATTTAATCCATATGAACATTAGATTGGAATAATCATGGTAAATCATTATTTCAATAACTCTAGATTTAGATGATGAAATGTTTGAATCAATTAAACATACATGAGGAATTTTCTCTAAGATAAATATAGGTAAGATTAATATGAAGCATATATGTTCCATCACCATAAGAAGAGATGAACTATTTGAATAAAATGATGTTGTTTGGATTCCTCTTGAACTTTTACTCTTAGATTAATATAGGTTTTCTAGATACATAACATATTTACCATCACTCAAAGTTAAGGATAGGTCATTTTGATATAAGGGTATGAAAAAATCAAAAAAATAAAAATTATAAAATATGATTTTAAATAGAAGAATCAATTATCAAGAGGGTACAAGAACACTTAAATTACATATTCATTAATTCTGCACTAGTAATCCAAATCAATATTAGTGGGGAATTGAAGTGCTACAAACTAAATTAGGTAATCCTAACATGATAGCTGATCGAGACAATCATAAGGCCTAGTGTGCATTCTCAATCTCTAAGGGATGGAGATCATCACTATTTCATCAAAGTAAAAAATTAATGGGAAATATGTCACCCTTATATATAAATAAACATGAAATAAAAATAAACCAAGAAATATATCATATTGAATACATATATTGTACTTCTATGCATAAAAACAAGTAGCAAAAATGAATCACCATGGAAAAAAATAATAATTAATAATTAATACACCAATTTACTTTAAAATAATTAAAACATATAAGAGTTCATAATCAATGGAAAAATTAAATACATGACAGAAATTAAAATAGGAAAGAAAAAAAAGAAGACAAAATACTAGATGAATTATGAGATATAAGAAAACCCAAAAAACCAATAAATCAAGCCACTAATCAAATAAATCAATGTGACCCATGGATATGGACCACATCCAACACATCCATCAATGGACCAACATGACCAATATATGGTTTAGGATCAAAATTAGCACTTTTATGAAGACATGGTAACTATATGCACACATGGTTGTTTATGTTATGTGTGAGATAAACTAACCTAGTAGGATTTCCTTAAAGAGTTTATTTAATTCCTTTTATAAAATATTTCATAAGTTCTATATATAACAAGTGTAGCAGAAAGAAGTGTTGAACCCATAAGGAAGAAAAATTTTGTGTGTACCAAAAATGAGAACAAGAAAAAATCAAAATAAACAAAATAAAATTAAGGAAAACAGTTAAAAATGTGAAGATGAAATGATTGAGTGGTGAAATTATGAAATTAAAATAGATGATTAAGAATATGAGAGTAAACAAATAATAATAGTAACTATAGATAAATGGGTTAGGTGAATATTGAATTCATTACATTAGAATTATATTCCTTCACTCTTATAAAAATTAACCGGTCTAGAAAAACTTATTCCCAAAAAAGGACCATATCCAATCCACTGAGGGTTATAGGCCACAACTATGTTATCTTAATAGTTTTATAAAAACTTAACTAACTCAAATGGGATAAAGTATGAAGTTTGTTTAACCAAAATAAAACATTCATCTAATTTTGGTATGAAACTATTAGGGAAACAAAAATTCTTTATTATTATAAGGTTTTTGAAACAAATATTCTTAATTATCTTAAAAAATATAATCAAGAAAAACATTTTTTTGATTATTTAAGGTTTTAGAAAAAGGAACTCTTAATAAAAATATATTAGGGAAGCGAACCAATGAGAAAATGAGTGAAGAATGAAATAAAAAAAGTTATTTTAATTTTTTTTAAAATATATTTATCTAGGAATCATATTAATAATTAAAAAAACATTTCATTAAGAAATTCACTAAAAAAATTGAAAAAGTAAATCAAGAAAAGGGATAGAGGAATCGTCTTTATTGAGATATTCCAATTTCACAGCTCTATTTTTCTCGATGCTATTAAAAACACATGATTAATGTATTTAATTAAAAATTAAATTATGATGATCACCAAAATTATGAATCTAAACTTTTTAAATTGTTTTTATAAATTTATGAGAGGAATTACATCTTTCAAGAATACAGAAGGCTCCCTAAGATGTAGAGACCCGAAGCCTGACATACATGGACATTACATTACTTTTGCGGAATACTTAATACATTACAAAAACACACACACAAGGACCGTAATAGTTTAGTGTCTTTGGAAACTCGGAACGTAATCTTCTAATCATGGTGAAAGATCTTCAACATCCCCCATAAAGATCTTCCCTTTTTTTCTTACCTAAAACCCTTCTTTATATCCTGGGGAAAAGAAAAAATAAAAGGGCGAGCTCAAATTCTCAGTAAGGGTATAAAAAATAAATATCAATCACATCATATTCATAAGAACATAACATTTTGGAAGTCTTAAACTGCAAAAGAGAGCATAATTTCATAACATGGGATAAATCATAGTAGCGAAATGAAATCCCAATAATCATAACGTAAAACATGAAATGTTGTGGCATACACACATAATCATAGAGAATCATTTCTTATTAGTCAAGACTCATTTCCAAGACTATCTTAGTGGACAAAGTCCATTTCTGAACCGAGTCACCCTCGTTTCAGTCCTGTTTCACTGAACCGGTATAACCTACCATTCCAGCCATGTCTATCTCATGAGATATAAAATATTTACCCAATGAATTGGAGGGAGATATAGGTCCCAACCATCTCATAATGATACTATTCTTATGTGTTCCACAAAATCATAAATCGTACATCATTGCATAACACATGTAATAAAAATGGGAATCTTAAACTTCGTGACATCATCAAACAATTCATATAATATAAAGGAATTCATAAAAATAATTCCATCACAACATAATCAAATCAATTTAATAATAGGGATATAAACAGAACCCTATATTATCTTAGATGGAAAATAATTTTGATAAAACACTTGAACTCCATTCTTGAGGAAAATATCCTTTCTACTTCAAAAACACCTTTCCTTTCTTAACATGTCATACAATTATAAAATAAAAGAATTTTCTTAAAAATAAACATGAAAAATTGTAAGGAAATCCTCTTGGAAATAATGTTTTAAAAATCCATTCATGCCGTAAAAGTTAAAAAAAACATTCTTTGTACTTTTGTCGGAAAAGTCAAAAAGTACCTCGTAGGAAAAACGACAAAAGATTCCTTTCATATCCTTTACTAAAAACTCACCGAAGGGTAAAATTAGATTTAAAAAATTTTAGGTGGATGGAAATAATATTACATATTGAGAAAACATGGATGTGGATGATAAAATATACCCCAGTAAATACCAAAGTATAAACAATCTCAGATAAAAATGAGATTGTGATATTTCCCTTACCTTAGGTCTGATTTTCTTCGTAAGTGTCTGAACCTCCTGTATAATGATTTAAATAGTGTCATTGACTTATTCCAGAATCATAATCATTGTTATGATATCATATAAGGTTCACTTATGACTTTATATTACCCGTTCTTTTGTAAATTCCATGTTAAAGAGTGTTTTGGGTGAAATCGTTTCATTTGTCATCCATGTTTTGACTTGTAATTATTAATATGAATACTTAGATCATGATTACTTATTTCCAGAATATAAAACATGATTTATATATAATATATATTAATAATATACATATATATAATATATCGATAAATGGAAAGAAATACACCGTTCATGGAGACGGTAGGCCATACGTACGCATGAACGTTGTTTTCGTTTCCTTATTGAGTTGAATGAAATTACATAGATGACATATATATATATACACATAAATCCAGTAGGATTATTATTCCATATATTTCATTATTATTAATTATATATATTTTATAATCATTCTTGAATGGTTAATCATGGAAAATGAATCTCATCGCGTTCGTGGAGACGGTAGTCCGTACGTACGCACGAGCGATGATATCATTCCCGTGATCGTGGAATTTTATTGGAGTGTATTTATACTATTTCAAAATTATTATCACTTTACAATAATCATATATAGTAATTATTTACACCATTATACCCATCCATGTAAGGTGATGGTGGAAAATAGATTACACCACGGCGTGGAGACGGTATTCCGTACGTACGCACGCGTGGTGATTTCGTTTTCCGTAGGATGGATAGATGGTGAAATAGGGTTGTTTCATACTTATAATAAAATATCATTATATTAGTGATACTGATGTTATTACTTCATAATGAAACAACTAAAGAAGAAGAAGTGGAAGAAGAAATAAAGATGAAAGAATCGGTAACAGACATTACCTCTTCTTTGATGTGATTCTTTGAGACCTTATTTTAGGGCACTAAAATTGGTCTTTGAAGAAGACCAGGACCTCTAGGATGTCTCTAGGGAAGTGGAGAGGAGGAATTGGCAGGGTTTGGCCGAGCTTGAAGGCTCAATGTGGTGTGAGGAAGAGGGGGAGGAGGTGCCCTTTTATAAGGGAGGAGAGGGGAACCTTTGGGAAAACTAAAAATATTATTTTATTATAAAGTCATGTTCGGTTTTAAATAGCTCAAAATTTATATATTTCGAAGCTAAGGTGGGGAGGGGTCGAAATAATCTAATCTAATAGAATTTAGACAAGTTTAGGTTCCTATTTTAACCTTATCATTTAGATTTATCATTAAGTTAAATAAGTTTACTTTTACTGTGTCTTCTTGTGTTCTTATACTATAAGGTTAATAAACTTACTATAAGCAGAAAAACAAACCCCAAGTTGTTTATTATTAATATATATAATCTTATCTAATTCATTTTGCCGAACCTTAGATTTTTAGGAATAAAATAACAATTACTAATATAATATTTGTTTTAAAAACTATTTTATGTCAATTTTGACACTATTTAGTAATTAATTTTTTTGAAAATCACAACAGAATTATTAGTTCGAACCAAGTTAATTAAATCAATACTAACATGTCATATTAACCTATGAAATTAGTGGAATTCATAAAAAGTCTCAAATTAAATTTATTTTGGTGTTTATAACATTAATTATGTCAATATTTCATTAATAAGATAATTACTGCATCATCTTTGTGTCATAAATAAATTAAATTATTTAATGTCTAAAAATTAAAAATAAAATACCATTATGTAGGAAATATTTTTATCTTTCTAATTAATATTTATAGTCTAATTTATCTTATGTATAACCCCATATTAAAAATTATTTACTTATTCAACTTTGATTTTAACTATTTTAACCCTTCTTTAAATAAATTAATAATAAATGTCCTCATCTAATCCAAGTGGGCCTAAATGGTCATATTTTATTTCTAAGTTTGTTTTTGGTCGAATTACACTTATCCAATAGAATTAGGACATGTGTTAGGGTAATAATAATATCATCTTTACCCTTAATTACCCTATTTACTTTTAACCGTGGTAAAAAAAGTAAAAAGTTACTATTCACCAAAAATTATTTTCATCTCATTGAACCACATTTTAGTACTTGATATTAACCGTGTCTATCGGATTTTCGAAATTCAACTCACAGAAGCGGTAAAATTATGTTTTATGAAAAATTCATTTTTTTTAACTACCACTTAGTGGTTTCACTATTCATCAAAAATTGATTTTTTTTCAGAAAAATACCAAAATTTCACCCTAGGCTAATTTCGATATTCCGAATCCAAAAATGAAGTCCATTTTGAAAAATAAAATTTATAAAATTTCAAAAAGTGGTTATTACTATTCATAACAACTAGTTTTAATAATATTTTAATAGCATATCGTTGTTTAGTGAAACTCGGTATTGCGCACGAAGCAAGATATCGAGGAAGGTCACGATTTCGTGTGAAGAAATCCAAGCCAGTGTTGTGTAGAAAAAGATTCCTTTGATGATTTATATAACATAAAAGTCTCGGGTGTTACATTCTACCCCCTTAAAATGAATTTCGCCCTTGAAATTCGTCACTTTGTAACAAACAGATGAGGATACCTCTCCCTCATCATATCCTCAAGCTCCCATGTAGCTTCTTCTAATTGGTGGTTCCTCCATAAAACTTTCACCAATTGGGTGGTCTTGTTTCGTAGGAATTTTTTTCTACGATCTAGAATCTCTATCGGTTGTTCTTCATAAGAAAGATCTTGCTCCAGTGGTACAACTTCTGAGCTGAGTACATGTGAAGGATCAGGTATGTACTTTCTCAAGAGAGATACATGGAACACATCGTGAACTTGAGAGAGATTCGGTGGAAGCGCCAATCGGTAAGCTACCTTCCCAACACGATCCAGTATTTCAAAAGGACCGATATATCTAGGGCTCAACTTCCCCTTCTTTCCAAATCTCATGACCCTCTTCCAGGGAGATATTCGTAAGAATACCATATCACCCACTTCAAACTCTAGGTCTTTCCTTCGGTTGTCGGCATAACTTTTCTGTTGACTCTGAGCTGCTCTTATGTGTTGTTGAATAGATCTGACCTTTTCTGCCTTTTCATCAACGAGATCAGGTCCTAATAGATTTCTTTCACCAACTTCATCCTAGCAAGCTGGAGTCCGGCATTTCTTTCCATAGAGAGCTTCATAAGGATCCATCTAAATACTGGAGTGAAAGCTATTATTATAAGAAAATTCCACCAAAGGTAGGTGTTGATCCCAACCACCTTTGAAATCCATAGAGCAAGCTCTCAACATATCTTCTAGGGTTTGAATTGTTCTCTCAGACTGACCGTCTATCTGAGGATGATAAGCAGTGCTGAAACTCAACTCTGTATCCAGAGTATGCTGAAGACTTCTCCAGAACTTCGAGGTAAATCTCGAATCCCGATCAGATATAATAGAAAGTGGTACTCCATGCAATCTTACCACTTCCTTTACATATATCATGGCAAGATGATACAGAGGGAAATCCTCTCTAATAGCAATGAAATGTGCAGACTTGGTAAGACGATCAACTATGACCCAGATAGCATTATTGCCTTTGGATGTTTTAGGAAGTCCTGTGACAAAGTCCATAGTGTTGTTTTCCCATTTCCATTCGGGTATGGGTAATGGTTGTAACATCCCCTTAGACTTCTGTCTCTCAGCTTTAACTTTCTGACAAACCAAGCATCGAGAGACATATTCAGCAACATCTCTTTTCATGCCATCCCACCAGAAGTACTCTTTCAGCTCCCTATACATCTTCGTGCTTCCAGGATGAATAGAGAATGAATAACTATGAGCCTCATCTAGTAGCTCCTTCTTTAATTCGGGGATGGGAGGAACACAAACCTAAATCTTGAACTTTATTATCCCATCACAATCAAGGTTGAATTCAGGAACATTTCTCACCTTCTTTTGTAACTCGACATCTTCTTTCTGTGTCTCTTTAATCTTCACATGTATAGATGGTTGAACAGTCATTTGAGAAAGATAAGAATTTTCCCCTTCCATTATAATTCCAAGATCCATCCTTTGTAAATCCATAAATATTTGATCTTTTGTGATCCTCATCATGGATAAACTAGCATGTTCTTGTCGACTTAATGCATCTGCCACCTTGTTTGCTTTCCCAGGGTGGTAATGGATTGAGCAGTCGTAATACTTAATCAGCTCCAACCATATTCTTTGACGAATATTCAGCTCCTTTTTTGTGAAAATATACTTTAAACTTTTATGATCAGTATAAATATCACACCTTTCACCGTAAAGGTAATGCCTCCAAATATTTAATGCAAAGATTACCGAAGCTAACTCCAAATCATGTGTTGGGTAATTTTGCTCATGGATTTTCAACTGTCGTGAGGCATAAGCTATCACCATATCATTTTTCATAAGAACACACCCCAATTCCTTCTTGGATGCATCACTATAGATCACAAACCTTTCTCCACTACAAGGCAGTGTGAGCACAGGTGCACTGGATAACCTTCTTTTCAAATCCTTGAAATTCTCTTCTTCTTCCATCTAGACAAACTTAACTCCTTTCTGAGTCAACTTGGTGAGTGGATTAGATAATCGTAAAAAATCTTTCACAAAACGTCGATAATATCCAGCCAAACCAAGAAAACTTCGGATCTCAGTTACTGTTGTTGGTCTCAACCATCTTTCAATAACCTCTGTTTTTGATGGATCCACAGATATCCCCTCTTTTGAGATTATGTGACCCAAAAATGCAACTTTTTGAATCCAAAATTCACACTTGGTAAATTTGGCATAAAGCTTCTCCTTTCTCAGGGTCTTCAATATAATTCTCAAGTGATCTTCATTCTATTCCTTACTCTTTGAATAGAAAATAATATAGTCTATAAAGACTACCACAAATTGATCAAGATAGTCTCTAAAGACTATATTCTTTAGATCCATGAAGATAGCAGGGGCATTATTAAGACCAAATGGCATCACTATAAATTCATAGTGTCCATACCTTGTACGGAAAGCCGTCTTTGGTATATCCTCCCTTTTGACCCTTAATTGATGATACCCTTAACGAAGATCAATCTTGGAAAAGTATTGAGCTCCATGTTGTTGGTCAAATAAGTCATCAATGCGTGGGAGAGGATATTTGTTCTTGATAGTGATCTTGTTATGTTCTCGATAATCAATGCAGAGTCTCATTGATCCATGTTTCTTCTTAACAAATAGAATAGGTGCTCCCCAAGGTGACGCACTAGGGCATATGAATCCATTATCAATATTTTCTTGGAGTTTCTTCTTCAATTCCCTCAACTCAATTGGGGCCATTCTATAAGGTGTCTTTGAAATAGGAAAAGCACCCGGTACGAGTTCTATTGAAAACTCAACTTCACGATTTGGTGGAAGACCCGGTAATTCCTCCGGAAAGACATCATCAAACTCCCATACAATGGGTATATTCTTAATCGTGAGTTTCTCACCAACCATTTGAGATAAATAACCTTCATTTAGTGGAATCAAGACCCATAAGATGGAAGAAATTTACACTGGAAGGTTATGTTCATCCTTGCATTGATAGACGATCATAGATTGATCTGGAATATGAAATGTGACTTCCCTTCTTCGGCAATTGATATGAGCTCCATATAAAGAAAGCCAATCCATGCCAAGAATCACATAAAATTCCACTATAGGATGGATCACAAGATTTGTAGGAAGCACTTTCCCACAAACTTCGATCGGAGAAGAATTATAAACTTTTGATGCGACTGTTGTGCCATTAGGTTTTGTCACAGCTAACTCAACATCTAATTGTTGAGGTAATACGGTGATACCCTTATAAAATTCTTCAGAAATAAAAGAGTGGGTGGATCCAGAATCAAATAAAACATTTTCTACTTTAGAGTGGATGGTAAGTGTACCTTTCACCACATCGTTATCGTACTCCACATCGCTGATAGAAATTGCATGTGACTTTCCTTTGTCTTTAGCCTTACGAGTTTGTTGACGTCGACCAACATCATCAACCCTTGGATTAGGGAATTTATTGTCATAATGACCCATCTCCTTGCACTTGAAACATTGAAGTGTAGTAGGTTCATTCTATGTATCCATTCCTTTGTTTGCATCATTAGACATATTCTTCCCATCATCGCAGCATTCAAATTCCCTATGACCTTCCTTTCCACATTTGAAACATTTACTTGTCCCTTTAAGACAACTCCCTCCATGTTTCTTTCCACACATTGAGCATAAGGGAAAACTCATCTTCTTTTCAGTGGGATCTTTAGATTTTCCTTTGAATTCCATTTTCCTCTTCTTATCAAACCCATATGACTGATGGGTTACTCCGATTTCCATCTCAACTTTCAGAGCACATCGACCGATTTCCTCATAGCTATTGAAGTACCTTATGGCTAAGGCCCTTCGAAGACTTGGTTTTAAGCCACTAAAGAATCTATTGATCTTACTCTCAGGTTGGATAATAATACCAGAAGCGTACCTTGCAAGTCTTGTAAAATTTTCTTCATAGGTACCAACAGATTCATCATCCTTTTGCTTCAATTCAAGAAACTCTTTCTCCATCTTTGTTCGGAGAATATGAGGGAAGTACTCAATGAAAAATAAGTTCTTGAACTCGTCCCATTCCATGGACTCAATTTCATCCCTTTGCCTCGTATTCTTAATAAGATTCCACCATTGATCAGCATATCCTTCCAAACGATACACTGCTAGGATAACTTTATCATGTTCAGAACATTTAAGAACTGAAAATATATTTTCAGTAGTACTAATCCATTGTTCAGCAACTAATAGATCAGTAGACCCACTGAAAGAAGGTGGACGCTGCCTCATGAAGGATTCAACAGAATGTTGCTCCTTCCTTTGATCGTTTGGAAGTCCTGCATGATTCATAGCTTGAGAAAGTTGTGTGAGCATGGCTACAAGATTTTGCATTCCAGCTCCCATAATGTTTGGTTTCTCAGGGGGACAATCATTGCATTTCCCGTCACATTCCGCATTAACATGATTCCTTCGGGTTCCACCCATTGACTAAAACCAAGAATAATAATGTGAGCAACACTAATTATAATAGGAAAACCATATAATCAAGAATAAAATTTCACACTTAAGGTCTTATCCTAGGTTATTCATGGCCATTTCTAAAACACTAAGATTGTGTTCTATGCTTAGACTTATCCTTAGGGTTCTTACTAAGGCTTTCACATCCTAGTTTCCAAAGGTTGACTATACCTTTTCTCTGATGCCAACTGTAGAGACCCGAAGACTGAAGTACATGGACATTACATTACTTTTGCAGAATACTTAGTACATTACAAAAACACACACACAAGGACCGTAATAGTTTAGTGTCTTTGGAAACTCAGAACGCAATCTTCTAATCATGGTGAAAGATCTTAAACATCTCCCATAAAGATCTTTTTCTTTTTTTCTTACCTAAAACGTTTCTTTATATCCTGGGGAAAAGAAAACATAAAAGGGTGAGCTCAAATGCTCAGTAAGGGTATACAAAATAAATATCAATCACATCCTATTCATAAGAACATAACATTTTGGAAGTCTTAATCTGCAAAAGAGAGCATAATTTCATAACATGGGATAAATCATAGTAGTGAAATGAAATCCTAATAATCATAACTTAAAACATGAAACATTGTGGCATACACACATAATCATAGAGAATCATTTCTTATTAGTCAAGACTCATTCCCAAGACTATCTTAGTGGACAAAGTCTATTTCTGAAACGAGTCCCCCTCGTTTCAGTCCTGTTTCAATGAACCAGTATAACCTACCATTCCAGCCATGTCTATCTCATGAGATATAAAATATTTACCCAATGCATTGGAGGGAGATATAGGTCCCACCCATCTCATAATGATACCATTCTTATGTGTGCCACAAAATCATAAATCATACATCATTGCATAACACATGTAATAAAAATGGGAATCTTAAACATCATGACATCATCAAACAATTCATATAAGATAAAGGAATTCATAAAAATAATTCCATCACAACATAATAAAATCAATGTAATAATAGGGATATAAGCAGAACCCTATATTATCATAGATAGAAAATAGTTTTGATAAAACACTTGAACTCCATTCTTGAGGAAAATATCCTTTCTACTTCAAAAACACTTTTCCTTTCCTAAAATGTCATACAATTATAAAATAAAAGAATTTGATTAAAAATAAACATGAAAACTTGTAAGGAAATCCTCTTGGAAATAATGTTTTAAAAATCCATTCATGCCGTATAAGTTAAAAAAACATTCTTCGTACTTTTGTCGGAAAAGTCAAAAAGTACCTCGTACGAAAAACGACAAAAGATTCATTTCATATCCTTTACTAAAAACTCACCGAAGGGTAAAATTGGATTTAAAAAAGTTTAGGTGGATGGAAATAATATTACATATTGAGAAAACATGGATGTGGATGATAAAATACACCCCAGTAAATACCAAAGTATAAACAATCTCGGATAAAAATGAGATTGTGATATTTCCCTTACCTTAGGTCCGATTTGCTTCGTAAGTGTCCGAACCTCCTGTATAAAAATTTAAATAGTGTCATTGACTTATTCCAGAATCATACTCATTGTTATGATATCATATATGGTTCACTTATGACTTTATATTACCCGTTCTTTTGTAAATTCCATGTGAAACAGTGTTTTGGGTAAAATCGTTTCATTTGTCATCCATGTTTTGACTTGTAATTATTAATATGATTACTTAGATCATGATTAATTAATTCCAGAATATAAAACATGATTTATATATAATATATATTCATAATATACATATATATAATAGATCGATAAATGGAAAGAAATACACCGTTCATGGAGACGGTAGGCCATACGTATGCATGAACGTTGTTTTCGTTTCCTTATTGAGTTGAATGAAATTAAATAGATGACATATATAAATATATACATAAATACAGTAGCATTATTATTCCATATATTTCATTATTATTCATTATATATATTTTATAATCATTCTTTAATGGTTAATCATGGAAAATGAATCTCATCGCGTTCGTGGAGACGGTAGTCCGTACGTACGCACGAGCGATGATATCCTTCCCGTGATCATGGAATTGTATTGGAGTGTATGTATACTATTTCAGAATTATAATCACTTTACAATAATCATATATAGTCATTATGTACACCATTATACCCATCCAAGTAAGGTGATGGTGGAAAATAGATTACACCACGGCGTGGAGACGGTATTCCGTACGTACGCACGCGCGGTGATTTAGTTTTCCGTAGGATGGATAGATGGTGAAATAGGGTTGTTTCATAATTATAATAAAATATCAGTATATGAGTGATACTGATGTTATTATTTCATAATGAAACAACTAAAGAAGAAGAAGTGGAAGAATAAATAAATATGAAAGAATCGGTAACGGACATTACCTCTTCTTTGAAGTGCTTCTTTGAGACCTTCTTTTAGGGCACTAAAATTGGTCTTTGAAGAATACCAGGACCTCTAGGATGTCTCTAGGGAAGTGGAGAGGAGTAATTGGTAGGGGTTGGGCGAGCTTCTAGGCTCAAAGTGGAGTGAGGAAGAGGGGGAGGAGGTGCCCATTTATAAGGGAGGAAAGGGGCACCTTTGGGAAAACTAAAAATATTATTTTATTATAAAGTCATGTTCGGTTTTAAATAGCTCCAAATTGATATATTTCGAAGCTAAGGTGGGGAGGGGTCGAAATCCACTCATCCAATAGAATTTAGACAAGTTTAGGTTCCTATTTTAACCTTATCATTTAGATTTAAAATTAAGTTAAATAAGTTTACTTTTACCGTGTCTTCTTGTGTTCTTATACTATAAGGTTAATAAACTTACTATAAGCAGAAAAACGAACCCCAAGTTGTTTATTATTAATATATATAATCTTATCTAAGTCATTTGGACGAACCTTATATTTTTAGGAATAAAATAACAATTACTAATATAATATTTGTTTTAAAAACTATTTTATGTCAATTTTGACACTATTTAGTAATTGATTTTTGTGAAAATCACAACAGAATTATTAGTTCGAACCAAGTTACTTAAATCAATACTAACATGTCATATTAACCTATGAAATTAGTGGAATTCATAAAAAGTCTCAAATTAAATTTATTTTGGTGTTTATACATTAATTATGTCAATATTTCATTAATAAGATAATTACTGCATCATCTTTGTGTCATAAATAAATTAAATTATTTAATGTCTAAAAATTACAAATAAAATACCATTATGTAGGAAATCTTTTTATATTTCTAATTAATATTTATAGTAGAATTTATCTTATGTATAACCCCATATTAAAAATTATTTACTTATTCAACTTTGATTTTAACTATTTTAACCCTTCTTTAAATAAATTAATAATAAATGTCCTCATCTAATCCAAGTGGGCCTAAATGGTCATATTTTATACCTAAGTTTGTTTTTGGTCGAATTACACTTATCCAATAGAATTAGGACATGTTTTAGGGTAATAATAATATCATCTTTACCCTTAATTACCCTATTTACTTTTAACCGTGGTAAAAAAAAGTAAAAAGTTACTATTCACCAAAAATTATTTTCATCTCATTGAACCACATTTTAATACTTGATATTCACCGTCTCTCTCGAATTTTCGAAATTCCACTCACAAAAGAGGTAAAATTATGTTTTATGAAAAATTCAGTTTTTTTAACTACCACTTACTGGTTTCACTATTTATCAAAAATTGAAATTTTTTAGAAAAATAAAAAAATTTCACCCTAGGATAATTTCGATATTCTGAATCCAAAAATGAAGTCCATTTTGAAAAATAAAATTTATAAAATTTCAAAAAGTGGTTATTACTATTCATAACAGCTAGTTTTAATAATATTTTAATAGCATATCGTTGTTTAGTGAAACTCGGTATTGCGTACGACGCAAGCTATCGAGGAAGGTCGCGATTTCGTGTAAAGAAAGCCAAGAAAGTGTTGTGTAGAAAAATATTCCTTTGATGATTTATATAACATAAAAGTCTCGGGTGTTACATAAGATGAATGACTAGTCTTCACATGGTGTTGGTTACTATTGATCATCTTATTCGGGTAATTTGAGATTCTCTAAGACCAAAAATATATAAATCCCACATGATACTGGATCTTATGTTTGTTTCCTAGATAATATTAAATAGTTATTCAATGAATTATTTGCGCTTATATTTTATTATTTTTTGATTTTAAATTGATATGGAAATTTGTGATTCACGTGTATTAATTCTTCGCAATACCCTTACTCGTGTTGTCCCTTTCACTATTTTGAAGAATTTATTTGTGAAACTTATATAGATTTTATAAAGTGTGGTCTATATTTACATAAACCTTTTTTCATGGGACATTACATTTACACAACACTAATATAGAGACCCTACTTTTTGTTACAGGAATATTACAAAATTTAAAAAAAAATAAATTAGTGTTTCAAAACCAGGATCCAATGGTTTAGTGTATTGGAAAAATTAGGCTCATAGATAAATTTGAAATAATATATAACAAACATTTATTTATATCCTTATTATTATTTACTTTAAATCTTTCATTCTCCTTAGTATATGTAATCACCTGAGGATATACATCAAAGAAAGGGCTGATCTAAAATCCAAGTAAGTGGATGAATAAGGGACATGAAACAATATAAAATGATTGATAATAATAATAATCATTACTACATAATCATGATATCATTATAAAAATAACAATGGAAACAATGGAAAAAGGCATGGATTGTTTCAATGCTTAAAAATGAACTTTCATGTCTCAGTGGTCAAATACCACACATAGTTGTGAAAAAGATAACATCATGTTCACATATAAAATTTGAGGATTATCATAAAATAATAATTTTAAACAAATATAGAATCATTTTCATTTATAATAAACCTTATATTATGAGAAAAATCACATTAAACAATACATTGGAGGGCTATATAATTCTAGGCTCATCTATCACATCATAACATTTATATAATCATGCATGCCAAATAGAACGTATATCAATCAAAGTCATGAAGTAAACCATGTATAGAAATATGATTCATAAGGATTTTTTAAATCCTAATTAATTGAATAATTTTGGTGTTCCAAAATAGATAAGGTCAATGAATGTTATTGGTATAAGAATTATCACTTTTGAGTGAAGAATAAATAAATCAAGCGGTGTCAAGATGTGTTTTGGAAGGAAGAGTACTTCTAGAAAAATCATGAGAGTTGACATAAAATCATATTTGAGACATGAATATACCCAAAAAGAAAAGTTAAGAATAATGAAATTATGTTATATTAATATTAATAAGATATCCACACTGAAATTTGACATGGAAGTGGAAAAACCCAAGGAATGGAAGTTGGTTTCAATAATCCCCTTGCCTTTTGTATGAAAGTGTTCTGCACCTGAAAAAAATATTCTATATAATATAATTAGATTCATTAATTACTTATTTAAGAAACTATTATTCAGGTTTTTACTTATTATTATTATATTAATGTTAATTTATGGTCATTTTAATGAGTTATTGAATTCAATTTCGTCATTCAGGGGTCATTCGTCTTTATGGTTTCATGGTCGGTTTTACGTGTTTATAATGATGAATGTTATTTTAAAACGGTATTAATTCTATAGAATAGAAATTATATGTTATTATTCAAATTATTTAAGAGTAAATGGTCTCATTTATCATTTATTTTTATGTTATGAGAATGATTCATTTGGTACAACATTAATGATAATTTTTTACTTTATTTTTGTGGTTTTTCCTTCCATCATGAAATAATTTCATTTCATTGAATATTATCTTTATAAATTACTTCCAAAACATTAAATAATTTATAATATTAATATTAAAATATTTTTTAATAATAATAATGGATTTATGACTAGCCATAAAGGCAGTAATGGAAAATGAAACAACTTCCTCCATCAAAGCGGTGAATCAAGACAACAGAGATAATGTTTTCATTTTTTGAATAAAATGAGAAGAGAATAGATTTTAGGATGCTTATTACATTAAAACGATAATATTATAGTATATATATATATGATACTTTAGTTATAATTCCACTTTGGATAAAGGGGTGTGGGGATAATATAAGAAATAAAAGAAATTAATATCGAGGGATTGAGGATTTTACCTCTTGAATGTTGTCTCCTTTAAAAAATCTTTAAGGAACCTGGGTTTTGTACATTGTTGAGAAAATAAGATATTGAACATGGGTAAGAATATTATGACAATAATTTTGATGAATTTAGACAAGATAAAATGTCTGGAAGGTGTAAGGAGAATTTGTGGTAATGGGTTGTATTTATACGGTATGTGAGGAGTGTTTTTTATTGTTTTATTAAATTGCTTATTTTTTAGCTCAAGACTATCAATAGTGTTGATTCTAATGAATACATAAAGTTACAAGGGATGTATAGTATGATATAATGGTTCTTACATCATCCATTCATCATACTTGGCTCAAATATTCATGTATTTAGCTTATATCATAAAATACTACAATTCCCTATTTACCAAAAATTCAACTACTTTAGAAAAATCCCAAAAATTATCCCAAAATATTATTGATTTTCAGATTAAAAAATGGACATGATTTTTTAAAACTAATATTCTATATATGATAAAATTAATTTTTATATAAAATTAATTTTTTTTTCAAATAATATGAATTTTGATTTTATAATTTATTTTTTGACCCTTTCAAAAATTAATTAATTTCTCATAAAATTAAATTATAATTATAATAAATCATAATATTAATTTATGAATCTATTTTATGGAATGTTTTTTTGTAAATAGTTATATTAATTATAAAATTATAAATAAACAATTATCATTTACACAAATACAAATAATTAATTTTTCATTTTTAAACATTTATTTACTTATACCCTGATATAAATATATCATATTTTTATTTATAAGACACAAAAATTTTATTTATACTTTCATAGGTGAGGTTAATATTCTAATGGATGAATTATAATCTGTAATAGTTATATGAGTAATCCAATGGTCATGTTACTATTCCATTGGTATAGGTTCTTTAATTTCTATAAATATTACTAATTGTTTAATTCATTTATTATAATATTGTTTTTATTGAGTTATCTATGTGTTGAATGTGTTTTATAAAATAATTATACGAAATACAATTCTATTTATAAATGTTTCGGTTGTTAAATTATTTCCCCATTTTGAAATTTCTTCCTCAAAATTTCATTTTACATACTAAGGCAAAAAGTGGTGAGGGTACTTCTCCTTCACAACTTCCTCTACTTTTCATGTAACCTCTTCATACTTATCGTTTCTCCATAACACCTTAACAAGGTGGATACTATTTTTGCATAGAAACTTGTATCTACAATCCAAAATCTTCATCATCTTCTCTTCATAAGAGCAATCATCTTATAGCTGTACCACCTCCAAGTTCAGTACATGTCAGGGATCTGGTATGTACATTCCCAGGTGGGGTACATAGAATACCTCATGAATTTGATACATGGTTGTTTGAAGTTCAAGATGATAGGAAACATATCTTATGTGATCAAGGATCAAAAAGGGACCAGTGTAGCTTGGGATAAGATTCCATTTCTTTCCAAACTTCATGACTCTCTTCTGTGGTGATATTCGAAGGAAACAATTTATCTCCAACTTCAAACTCTAAATCCCTTCAATAGTTTTCAGAATGACTCTTTTGAAAAATATGAGATTTTTTTATGTGTTATTGGATGGATTGATCCTTCTCAATCATCTACTTCACAAGACCAGGTCCAAGTATCTTTCATCTCCCAAATTCATCCCAAAAAGATGGAGTTCTACATCGCTTCCCATATAAATCTTAATATGGAGCCATATATATACCTGAGTTGAAGTTGTTGTTGTATAAAAACTCAACCGATGTGAGATGATATCCAAATACACCTTTTAATTCCATTGATAAGTATCTCATAATTTCTTCGGGCATCTGAATTGGCCTTTCAGATTGGACATATATTTGGGGGTGATAGGTCATGCTAGAATTCAATTCATTACTCAAATATTATTATTGAAATCTCAAAAATTTAGATGTGAACCTAGGATCATGATCCAAGATGATAAATAGTGGAACCCCACGCATCCTCACTACTTTCTTCATATATATCATAGAATATTATTCAAGTGATAAATCTTCCATAATGTAAATAAAGTGTGTAGTCTTAGTGAGTCTATCCACACCAATTAACATCACATTATCCCTATTGTATGTTTTCAAGAGACCCGTGAAAAAGTTCATAGTGAAATTATCTAATTTCCATTTGGTGTAGGAAAATTTTTGATCATCCCGTTGGACTTATGTTTCCATTATTTAAATTAATGTATTTTCATACCCCACAAGATATACTCTACAATTTTTTTCCCAAGCTGTCCCACAAAAAATGTTCTCAAAGATCATGATAGATCTTGGTACATCGTGGATTGATGGAGAAATATGATCTATGTGCATTATAAAATTTCTCTTTTTTTATCATAGGTTATTAAGGCCACAAATACTCATTCATAAATGAATCACAAAATCACAATAGATATGTAACTCTTTTTTATTCACTTTAATTAATTCTTTCACTTTATTTTGTTGCTCCATTTTATCCCATTGTGCCACATTGATCTTCTCTTGGATAAATAGTTGAAAAATAATTTGGGAAAGGTATTATTTTTTCCTAATATTATGGTTTCCATATTAGTCATCTGTATATCCATGAATATGGGTTATCTTGCAATCCAAATCATGGATATAGTAATAGGTTCTTTCCGGCTAAGAGTTTCATCTACCTTGTTCTTCTTTAATAGAAGGTAATGAATAGAGAAATCATAATCATTGATTAGCTCTAAAAATATCCTTTGGTGCATGTCAAGATCCTTTTATGTGAATATATACTTTAGACTCTTCTGATTGGTATATATGTCATACTTCTCACCCTAGAGGTAATGTAGATATATTTTCAAGTAAAAGATCATAACTTATGGATCCAGATAATGTGTTGGTTAATTCTACCAATGGATCTTCAAATGTCACGAGGTGTGGGCATTTACTTTTCATTATGCATGAGTAAACTACCCAATCTATTATTTAAAGCATCATTGTATATCAAGAAACTTTATCCACATGTTGTTAGTGTGATTATAGGTGCATTAATTATCCTCTTATTGAGATCCTTGAATATTTATTAACATTCATCCATCTATATATACTTTACACCATTCCGTGTCGAAAATGTTAGCATCCTAGAAAATCATGAGAAATTTCACACAAAACATCAATAGTACCGTATTATGATAATAAATTATGGATTTATATAACACTAGTGGGTCTAGGAAATTCCTAAATTTCCTTAGTTTTTGAACAGTCTAAAGAAATTCCATCACTTGTGATCACTTGTCCCAAAAATGTGACTTGATGCATCCAAAAGCCACACATTCTGATTTTGGAATACAAGTTATCCATCGTTAATGTCTCCAACATAATCCTTATATGTTTATCATGTTATTCCTTGATGTTTTATTAGATGAGAGAATCATCATAAAAAACCACAAGTTTGTCAAAGTAAAGACTCTATTAATCCAATCTATGAAGATGGTAGAGGAATTAGTATGTCTGAGGGGAATATGTAGGAACTCATAATGCCCATACATTCTATGATAAGTATTATTCTAAATATATTCCATATTCACATTTAATTAATGATATCGAGATTTAAGATCCACCTTTGTGAAGTACTGGTCTCATTATAGTTGACTGTATAGGTCACAAATCCTTTGAAGAGGTTACTTGTTCTTAATGGTGATCATATTGAGCTTTTGGTAAATGATACACAACCTCATTGATCCACCAATCTTCCTGAACAAGAGCACCAATGCACCCAAAGGTGATGCACTAGGGTTTATGAATCCTTTATCCATGTTATATTACTACTACTTCTTTAACTCCTTCAGTTCGATATGGGCTATCCTGTAGATAAATTTTTAGATCGGAGTGGATCTGGCTATAATTTCTATTGAGAACTCTACCTCATGATCTAAGATAAGTTCACATAGATCATTTGAAAATATATCAGTGCATTCCCTCACAATAGGAATTTCCTCAATTTCAATTCTTTTCTTCAATACAATCATTTGGGCCCAATATTCTTCTTCATCGGGTATCAACACACACACCATTGACGTATTTTACAAATAATATTCATGATCATACATGAATTTTTATAGGATATTGGGATGGTTCAAGAATATGTAAAATTATTTTCTTTTCCCAAAAGTGGAACCATAATCTATATAATGACAGCCAATATACGCCCAGTATATTGTCGAATTCCTCCAAGGGAAGTATTATAAGACTCACTCGAAGAATAATCCCACATATAAAAATGGAAGAAGAGTCTAACACATTGGTTGTAATTATTTCATCACTTAGTGTTTTTATAAATATCACTTCTTCAAGGAATCAGGGATTAGATTCCATAGTTCTAGAAAATATCAGGATATAATAGAATGCATAGAACTAGAATCAAATAGAAAATTTTTCTATTTATGAGTGAATAAGAAGTGTACCTTATATGAATTCATTTTATTTATCCACATAAATAGTATTTATGACATAATCTTTACCTATCTCATTTGGATTTGGTGGTTGTTATTGGTGATTACCCTCAAGGAATCAAGGATTAGTGAACTGACTTGCTTTGTGCCATTTCTACATACAGTTGTAGCATTGAAACATTGGAGGTACATTAGGAGGTTCCCTTCTTTCCTCCATCACATTGGTCAAATTCTTTATGTCTATTTAATATTTATGATTTTAATGGACTTCTATCCTACACTTAATGAATTTACCCTCCCCTTTATGGAAATTACCACAATTCTTCTGCAAACATTTTTGACATGTGGGTAGCTGGATCCTCTTTCATCCATTATCATTTGACTCACTAGAATAAAATTAAATTTTTCTCTCACTATATCTATTACCATGGGACTATTCTCCGAAGTCCATCTCAGCCATGAGAGAACATAAAACCAATTTTTTCATAACTCCTAAACTCTTTGATAGATAGAGAAATTCAAAGTTGTGATTTTAATATTATAATGAATCTATCTATTTTTCTATGAATTTTTATAACAATACATAAGGAGTATATTGCAAGCCTTATGATGTTTTCTATATAAGACATGATAGATTAAAATTCCTTTTTCTTCATCTCTATCAATTCTCTCTCTAGCTTTGTATGAATTGTTCAAGGGAAATACTTGTTAATAAATATTTTACTAATGTTTTCCAACTCCATATCTTCTGTTTCATCAATATGTTTGATGTTCATTATCAACATCCACCATTGACCATCCATATATCTAAACGATAAATGGACAGAGTCACCTTATCCTTCTTGGAATAGTGGATAAAATAAAATATATCATCAATTGAGTTAGACCACTATTACACAACCAGTGGATCAGAGGATCTATAAAATGTAAGTGGTCATTTCTATATAATGCACTCAATGTCTAGTTGCTACTTATTGTGTGAAGGTGGATTTTCAACCTAGGTCAAGTTATTATTCATAGCTTGAAACAGTGGGTTACGAATCAACATGATGTTTTGAACTCCACCACCGATGTAATTAGAGATGTCATTTAGAATTTCATTTCACTTTCTTTGGTAATAACTAGGGTTTTTATAATGTATGAATCATTTTTATTTTGTTTTTAAATGCTTAATTATGGCAAATTGGGAATTAATTTTCAGGTTCTTATGGTATTAGGGGTGTCAAGGATTGGTTTGGAGTATAAAACCTAAATTTTGGGGTGAAACATGCATATAAAAATATTATTAGAAACCATTTGATGTAGGCCACATGGTTACTTATAACATTATGAGGCTAGATAGTTGAGTCCCATGAGCTACATGGTTACAAAAACCATGTTAATTGGGGGGCATGCCCGTGCGATATCTCTAGAATTTTTGGAAATGATGATTTAAACAGTTTGAACATGATTAATCAAACCATATGAACTAACCATACAAAGCGCCCCTTCCAATAGAAAATGGTTCATGGTTAGGCCAACTGTGAGGCTAAGACATACAACCAATTTTTTGGGTGAAATTATGAAATTTCACCTAATGAATAATTTATTTCAAAACTAATTTCCTTTTTCTTTTATTTCAGAAAAAATACCTTGGGAGAGATCCTTTTAGAATTTTGGAATAATTTGATCCCATTCATCTGTCTGATATTGGAATCCAGTGAAATGAGTCTCATTGGATCCACATCAGTGAGTTCTCAATTACTTTTGTTCCATTCCTCATTTTTCATGGTATCTGTTTCACTGTTTAGGTACAAGATAATATTCCATTATTTTAGTCTCTTCATTGGTTCTTTATTTTGTTCCCAATCATAGTCAAATTTTTATTTCATAATAGAAGATAAGTCTACTACCAACCAATGGTATGTGTTCTAAACATTTCCCATTTAGTGAGGTGCATTATTAAGCTAGTCATCGTTATGCCACCCACCAAAAATTCTTTCAGTGCCCTGAAATTAAATTGATTAATTGAATTAAATGAACTATAATTTATTATGGATACCCTTTAGTTTATTTGATCGTAGTTGGAGATTGTTTCCTAACCAAGGACACCCATGTGGTTTTCCCTTTATCGTTTCCACTTGTTAATCCATCAAAGGGGTGTGTTTTATGATTGTCTAGAAAGAGGATACACAATGTTAATTAAATTTAGTTGAATTTCTTAATTAAGAGGCTTATTTCCTCCTTTTAATGGGTTTCCATGTTATTTCTTGCTGAATTAATCAAATGGATTTTACATAAATATTATATGAGAGCGTATACTCATTGGTTACTATTGACTGTGAATGTTTGAATGAGTGGGTATACACATTGATTAAATTTAATGTGAATTGATGGATAAAATTACATATGAATTGAAATGGTAGTGAATTACTTGGTTGGTATACCGTGGATCTCCATTAAATTTGGATGCCACATTCACTTCACCCATGGATCTTGTTTTATGGTAGAATATTACATTGAATTTTATTCTCCGTGGATCTTAATTTCAATGGAATCCAAGAACATTTTTACCCCTTTTTTCATGCTTAAGGGAATCTCATTGGACATGTTCTATTGAGAAGATCCTTAGACTCCATCAGTGTCGTTACTGATTTTCCATTGAGATGCTCTGAGGACATGACAAGGATACTTTGGTCTTCTATACCTTGATTTGATCCTTTTGGGGTCTGAAATATTTGTGTATACAGGTTGAACATGGTAAATATGACACTTATGGTTATATATATTCGTCGTGGTTGATATGGGTTTTCATATTCTATGGAAAGTTTGTGGGTTATACGAGATATGGTGTATACGAAATGGTTATAGTGATTAATTTCTTTTACTTAGAAGATTCCTTATTTAAGAACTTGACCCATGTTTTTGTAGGATCCCTATTGTGCTATACATGACCAATTGTTTAGTAATATTTATGCCAGGGGAACTTTACATTTCTTAATTCTTACATGTGATATAAATTGGAAGCTTCATTAGCTTATTATATTAAAAAACAAGATCTTTTTTACCTTTGGGTGGTTACCTGCTGGGATTATATCTCAGACCCTATCCAGGCTAATTTTGGGTACTCGTATAGACTATATGGATATAGGTGGGGACTATGAAATGTTCCCATAGTTTGATGCTTGACATTATGTCATGATTATGATAAGGGTAGAACAAGACCAAAATGAGGCTTGTGACGCTGTCTAGAGATAACACCTCTTGGTATCTTTGGTATTTTGACACATTTATTGTGTTGTACTATTATGTACCATTTTTTTATACTTTTTGAAACCATGAAATGTACCATCATCTATGGTATATGGGTTTCCTTCAAGAATATTCTATATATTCCTATCTTGATTATTTATCCTTTTTATGGTTAATATATGAACTTCCACTATTGATGTTTATTGATATTACATTGTGTTACACTCTATTAAAGAGGGTATATAGTCCCCATTTACACACCCCAGGACCTCCCTTTCTAGTCGGTAGCCTCTAGAATTCAGTGAGATGCACTTAATCCATGTGGACAACCGGGCTCAGAGCACTATTGATGGAATTTAGGTCCAAGATGATACAAAGTGGTATCAAAATAGGTTCATTATCCAATTTATTATTTAGAGACAATAGAAATGGATATTTTGGAATATTAATTTAGTTATGAGTTGTGCTTGGGCGTAGCTAACCGACATATAAGAAAAACACAAATCAACTTCAATGGAAATTATTGTTTTCTAGAGTTTGACTGTTACAACTGATTTGATTCAAACAATTCATGATTAAATTTAATTATGATGTTATTATTAATATTATTGAGGGTTTTATTTTATTGTGACATGATGAGATAAGGGTGTACCATCTCATGAAACATTTTAGGCACTTGTTAGAAATCACATTCCATTCATTATTCCATGACATATAAGATGAATTAACTGTTTGAATGATGTTGTGATTGGTGATTTGAAACATATTCCTGATGTTGTGATAGATTTTGATGTAGTTCATTGGAAACATGGTTGTTACTTAGAGTGAATGTCGTATCCTAAGTAGTGTTTTCCTGATTGGGATATTGTATACATCCTGAGAAGACAATTATGACATGTTGAGTCTGGAAACATGACTCAAATTTATTGGAACATGTTATGGTGTGGATTAGGTGGATTCTATATTTTGGTTAATGAGAATTATATGAACTTATAAATAAGAAATGATACACCACTTGGTTAATCCTTTTAAAATGAAATGTGAATAGAATATGGAAATCCAATGGAAAATTGAAATCAAAAATAGAGAGATTGACCTATAACAAGATTTTAAGTGGGTAAGTGGTAGTGTCTCTAGTGACTTTTGATATTTTTTCTGTTTATATTCCTTGAGTTGGGAGACGACTATGTGATATGGCCTATTTATAGGATGGTTTTGATCTATTATATGCTTTTGAGTTGTGAAAATCAATATCAAATCTTTCTGAGATGTGTGTTTTGAATTATAGAGGCATTCCACCATAAAAAAATATAGTCATATGCCAAGAGGGAGACAATGACCATGCTTCATAGGTGGTAGGCCATGGGATATTAGTGGATCCTCATTTATTTACAGCTACGACGCCAACTGTTTTTCCAAAAATAGGCAACGAGGTGCAATTATATAAGGGGTTTTATCTCTTAATGTAATCTTTTCAGGTAGCAGCACAGGTTACCTTATCTTTGACCGAGCGGACGCATTTGTTCTAGTAGTATAATCCTCACATTTTTTTGGGGGATTTTGGTCCATTGGAAACTAAGGTAAGTCTTGATACTATTCTATCAATATTAGATCAATTTGGATACACCTCTCAAGGGGTGAGTGAAGCTCACAACCTATATGCTTCAGGGAGAAGAAAAGTGCTTGTGGGATGTTTTGAACCAGGATGATGCACTTCATGATATGGTTTTGATGAAATTAGAAACTTGGATTATATGACTAATTTTTCCTCGAGACTCCATGGTTATAGTGGGATGGTCAATCTGGTGATAATTACAGAGATGGTCGTGAATGAAGATGGGGGTGTAGAGAAGAGTAGCACAGTCTCTCAACCTGGTTGTTCAACATCTTCAGATAGGAAGCGCCATTTTTAGGATACATGAGAGATGAGTACCAACAGGGATGTGAGTATTTGGTAGCTCAAAATTATGTAATGAGTTTGACAGATGGGTCCACCTGAGGAATTAGTGCAATCATGACCCAGTCGAGTGCTGAGCATGTGACATGATAGGCCACGTGCAATCTTTCTTTAAGAATTTCCCTCCAATAGTTAGTGGGAGGGGGTTTCTCAAACACCAGGTTCATGAGTAGGTTTCTTAGTTCCTCACCATATTGGGGGATGGAGCAGTACCAGTAATCCAAGATGAGGTAGTGGTGGTCATGGATGGGGTTTTCGGGCACCAGTTGTACCATGATAATAGAGTTTTTCTACTCTTGGTAGTGAGGTTGTGACATGGGGTCATTGTTTACGCAGGATATATTCTTTATAGCCTACCCCAAGGAGTTGGGCATCAGACTGTCTATGGAAAGAGGTACAATTCTTGAATCCTCTATGTTAGTATCTTCACTCCTTGATTCAGGTGATTCACTTAGTTTCATATAAGTACATGTGGTCGAAATCCTTAGGCTTCTGATAAACTTTTTTGAGGGATTTATGATTCCTTACAATCTATTGAGGATATGGATAGAGGATGTATGTTAGTTAATGGAGTTCCCACTTTGTTTGGTGGGTTTCATTTTTCTAGAATCTTTTCTTCTTCGAGATTATCAGGTTTGATGTCATACTTGGGATGGATTGGCTTGTAGATTATCAAGATTAAATTTATTTCTCTCACTAGAGGGTGAATTTCACATCACTAGATAGTGTAGTTTATACTCAAAATCATTAAAGGGATTTCCAAGAAATATTAGCTATACCGAAACATTTTGGGCTCGGTGGGATGACAACCCAGATTTCTTGTTTAAATATGGATTATTAGGGATGTCCTACTGGATGACATTTCTAGTTTACCTCATGAGAGATGGGTTGAGTTCTCGATTGATCTAGTTCTTGGAGCTACACCTATATCCATTCCTCCTTATATAATGGATATGATGAAATTGCAGGTGATCAAGAGGTAACTGGAGGATTTGAAGGATATGGGGTTTATCCAACATAGTACTTTCCCATGGGGTTCACTAGTCCTTTTTGAAAAAAAATGAGGATGGTACCCTTAGGCTATACGTGGATTATCAAAATCTAAACATGTAAATGGTTAAGAATAGGTATCCTTGTCCATGGATAGATAACTTGTTTGATCAGCTTTGATTAGATTAGGTGTTCTAGAAAATTGATCTAAGGCCAGGATATATCTAGGTATGTGTTCGACCTTCTAAAAATCATCATACAACATTTTTTATTAGGTATGGTTTATACAAGTATATGTTTATTTTACTTAGCCTAATTATTGTGTCTGTAGTTTTCATGGTGCTGATGAACTATGTTTTCAATCCTTATTTAGATTCATTTTGGGTGATTTTCATCGATTATATCATGGTGTATTCTCCCAATCAACACCACCATTACAAACATATTGAGATCCTTTTATAGAATCATTTATATCCTAAGATCAAAAAGTGCCACTTTTGGATGGATCAAATTTAATTTTTAGTTAACATTATATTAGAGATAGGATTATTAGTTGACCTATTGACAGTGAGATTTGTAGTTTCCTAGTAGAATCCCAAGAACACATTTTCCATACAATGTTTCTTGTTTCTAGATGGATATTATAATAATTTCATAGAAAAATTTCCATTATTAGAGGTGTTACTAATGGGATTAAATAACAATGAAATTAATTATGTATGATCAGATACTAGTGATACATATTTTCAGTAGTCCAATGGGATATTGACATCAGCATCGACTCAGATTATATCAAATAATGGTAGGAGATGCACTGTATTATGACACATCAGGTATTAGTGTTGGAGAACTGTAGATTCATGGAGATAGATTCAAAGCATATAGGTGTTGGAAGCCGAGGTCACATGATAGTAATTACCCTACACACAATATCAAGTTAGTTTTAATTGTTCATGTGTTTCACTGTTGGATACATTATATACCAGGAGAGAATTTTTTGGTGTACATGGGCCAAAAAAACCTCAAAAAAATATTTACATAGTGTGATATGAATCTAAGGAATCGAAGGTGGTTTGAGTACCTATATCCTTTTGATATCATGATTTAATATTTTCCTATTAAATAAAATGAAGTAGTTGATGCACTAAGTAGGATAACTCATATTCAAGAAGTTTTGAAGTCCAGTAGCAAGAAGAATCTTCTGGATTTATTTGGTGATATGAACTTACAGGTTCTGGGCAGTCAGGTATTCAATTATCTTTTATCCTTAGTAGTGACCTCTTCCCCACTGGATAGAGTTAGGATGAGGTAGATATCAAATTCAGAGCGCCTAGTCTTATGGGAGAGTGTGGCAGGTGAAGAACCACCTCTTGGTTGGACTATAGGTGAGGATGAAATAATGCATATCTATGTCCAAATTTGGGTTCTATCGTACATACTCATGGAGATGATGTAGGAGTTTCAGGACTCAATTTGGGGAGTGCATCCTAGAGTCCCCAAGTTGTATAGTGAATTACATCATCAGTACTGGTGGTTGGGTAAGAGGCGAGAGGTAGCTGGTATTTTTATGAAGTGTTCCTCCTTTTAGAAGGTAAAGGCAGAAAATCAGTGACCAACCAATATTTTACAATAGATACCTGTTCTCAAGTGAAAATTGGATGATGTCGCTATAGATTATGTCACTGGTTTACCATGTTCTTCATGTGGTAGTTATTATATGTGAGTTTTTTTTTGAAAGGATCATGAAGGTTTAGAATTTCATATTGATCAAGGATACCTTCATTATTGATGATATAGGGAAGCTTTATATCCATGAGATAGTATGAATTCATGGGGTCCTACGTACTATAATTTCAAATAGGAATTCCCCATTTACTTTTAATTTCTAGAATATTTTATAGAGGGAGCTAGGTACTTAAGTGATTCTAAGCATAGAATACAATACTAAGACTGATGGCTAGTCATATCATGTAATAAAGGTGCTTGAGGAAATTCTTCAAGCATGCGTTCTAGATTTTGGGGGCTCAGAGGATAGGCATATACCTCATTTTGAGTTCACCGACAATAATAGCTATTGGTTGAACATATATATGGAACATTATTAGTATTTTTACGGTAGGCCATGTCGATATCCCCTATTATAGATAGAGGGAGGCGAGGTAGCTTTTCTAGGACCACATGTTATGTTGGAGAATTCTGAGTAGCACCTGTTGATTTAGAAGCAGATCAATACTGTACAGTATTCAAAAATATCTTACACTGATCACCGTATATGACCTCTAGAGTTTAAATTCCATGATCAAGCCTTTTTAAATGTTTCAAAAAATATAGGAAATAGAGGAATTAGGAGATAGATTAAGCTTTCACAATGATATTTTGGGCTGTTTGAGATTCTGGAGAGAGTCGGTCCAGCAACCAATCGGTTGCAGTTACATCAGAGTTATCGAGACATAAATGAAATATTCCACATATCTCATCAATTACACTTTCATTTAGACCCATCTCATGATTATTAGCCTAAGGAGGATGAGTAAGAGGTTGATGTGTCCTTTGAGGAGCATCTGATTTATATCACTGAAAAGAAGACATGGGTTCTATGAGGCTGGTTAGTTTCTCTAGTATAGGTGAAATGAAAGCATGACTTTCTATAGGATGAGACTTGGTCCTGGGAGGCTGACATATGTGACCAGTGGATGGAGTTATCCTAAAACATATCTTAACCCCCCTTGAGAGGGAAATTTGAGAATGAATTTATTTAAGTGGAGAAGATTATACGAACTAGGGTGTTCATACGAGGCACATATCATTTTTCTTTTTGTTTAAATTTGTAATTATGGCCTATTGTGAATGCCTTTTGAGGCATTGAATGTACCAGAGGTGTTAGATGATTGTTCAGATCCTAAAACCCAACTTTTTCTATGAAAAAACCTTGTTGCATGGTTACTTATAGTTGTATGAGGATTCATAGTAGAGTCTTATAGTCCACAAAGTTTGACAAACCATGTTATTTGGGGTTAACACCTGTATAATAGCTCTTTATATTTTAAGAGATATGATTTTCATGGTTTTTGCATGAGTATTCAAACAGTGTGCTCAAAGAGTGTGAAGTTCTCCTTAGTACTGGAAAGTGTGCATGGTTGCCACACGGTTTGGCCAACCATGCATCCAAACTTTGTGGACCAATTTTGGTGGTGGATTTATAAAATTGACTATAATTAATTCATTATATTAAACCTAATTCCATTCTTCTATTATGTTGTACAATAATCACTTGGGAGATCACATTTGATCCTTTGGGTCGAATTTGATCTGTTTCTACTTCTGATGTTAGAATCAATAGTCGTTCTCCTCATTGGATCCACATAATTCAGTTCTCAATTATTTTTGATCCATTCCTCATCCGTTTTCTATCAGATGTGCTGTTTAGATAAAAGATAGTATGCCCTAATTTCAGGTTCTTCATCCTCTCATCATTTAAATACTGATCTGAGTTGAATCTGGACTTGATACTAGATGAGCACTCTACTACTGACCTATGGTAGGTGGTCTATAAATTTCCCATTTGGGTTGGTGCTTTATTTACATAATTTTTTCCTCAATACTTTACATTTCGACACTAAAATTAAATTGATCAATTGAATAAAATTAAATAGAATAAATTTGGGATACCCGTTTGTTCCTTTGAGCATAGTTGGTTGGTTTTCACAACCAGTGACTCCCATTGGGTCTTCCCTTTTCCTTTTCTACTCTATAATCCACCAAAGTTATTGTTATGCTTATCTAGTTAGAAGAGTCATACAGTTAATTAAATAGAATTGAATAGATTAATTATGGGCGACATTGTCTCTTTTTCCATATATTGACATGTTACGCCTTTTCGAATTGATTAAATAGATTTTATAGAAATGTTATATGAGTGGGTATACTGATTGGTTTCTTTTGAATTTGAATGTTTGAATTATTGGGTATACTCATTATTTGAATTTAATGTGAATTGATGGATGGAATGAGTTGGGAATTGAAATAGTAGATAATGCCTTGGTTGGTATACCATGGATCTTGATTCCATTTAGATTCCATGGTTTCTTTGCACATGAGTCTTGTTTTAGGGTAGTATATTCCTTGGAACTATATTCTCCTAGGTTGTTGATTTTGTACGTTGCCAACATAATTTATACCAGATGGATCTGGCTTACTAGACTTGCCTTGGACATGCTCTGTTGAGGTGATCACTGGACTGCATCAGTGTCATTACCGATTTTCCATAAAAATGATTTTAGAATTAAAAGAGGTTTCCTTGGACTTATATACCTTATATCCAGCCCTAAGAGTCCTTGATTTATTTATTATATAGTTCTTCCTTGGTAAATGTGACACATAGGGTAATACGTCTTGTCTGTGGTTGATATGGTTTCGAATATTGTATAGAAAGGCCATGGATTATATGAGATATGGTTTTTTCAACATGGTCATAGAGTTTAATTTATTTTACTTTGTAGCTTCCTTGTATATTTGATTTCCCATGTTTTGTAGGGATCCATGTTGGGTCAAACATGACCACTTTCTTAGTAGTAGTTATTCCATTTGAACATCACACTTCTTACTACTTACCTGTATTGAAATTTTCAGGATGCATTGTCTTATTATATTTCAAAAACAAGAATTGTTATATACCTTTGGGTGGTTACCTACCAGAATTGTATCTCACACACTATTTGAGCTATCGTTAGGTACCCTGATAGACTATATGGATGCAGATAGGGACCGGGGTAAGAGGCCACAATTCGAATCTTGATATTGTGCCACGTATAAGAGCAGGAAAACACATTATTGAGACGAGGCTCATGATGTTGTTTATAAATAAGACTTTTTGGTATTTTTTGGTATTTTGACACATGTATTATATTGTAAGGTTATGTACGTATTTTGTATGCTATGCAGAAATGTGACACGTACCATCATCTTTTGTATATGATATTACTTCAAGAATTGTTATATATTACGATCATGTTTATTTATCTTTTGTAAGGATGTTATATCTACTACTTCTATTTATTTTTATTGCTATTATATTGTGTTACCTCTAGTAAAGAGGGAATAGTCTCTCCTCAGACACACCCCATGCCCTCACTACTAGTTATAAACCTATTGAATTTGTGGATATTCACTTTAGGCCATGTGGTTTACTAGTCTAAGAGCACCATTGAGTGGAATTTGGGACTAGGACGTTATATCCCCCACATAAGTTTTTAGACTACTTTCTTATAGTTCCCACAATTTTTTAAAATAGAAATGTTTTTGAACAATAGGTTTTTCAATAAAGCATGAATAAATAATATATTATTTTACATAATTACCTCCAAATGAATATATTGTGGGATTCATATGTTTAGAATTTTTCTAAAAACATATTCTTCAATGTTTTCATATACATAGTCTTATCCTAAGGGTTTACAATAACTCTCTCAAATCCTATCTCTGAAATTAAATAAACCCTGCTATGATACCATCTATAGTGACCCTACTTTTTCTTAAATGACTATTACATTATTTAAAAAAACAACATATTCGGGTTTCAAAGATAGGATCCAAATGTTTTATGTCTTGGAAAAACTAGGCTCATACATAAATTTTACAAAATAAAAAATAAACATCTATTTAAACCCTTATTTTTTCCTTCTAAAGATTATGTTTCCTTACTACATGTAATATTTTGAGGATATACATCAATGAAAGGGATAATATAAAATACAAGTAATATGATCAATAAGTTAAATGAAAATATACAACATGAGTGATCATAATCATAATTATCCTAAAATAATCATTGGATCATTATCAATAATCCTTAAGGAAACATTATATAAAGGCATGGAATGTGGAAATGCATACAAATAAAATATCATGTCTTATTGGTAAAATACCACACATAGTTTTGAACAAATATAGCATCATGTTTACCCATAACAGATGTGCGTAATCATAAAATAATCATTTTGAAAAAATAGAGAATTCTGTTCATGCATAATACAAATTATATCATGAGATATATCACATTACCCAATACATTGGTGGAATATATAAATCATGGCACACCTGTCACATCATAACATTTAAATAATATTGAATGCCACATAAAATGTATATTAATCAATGTCATAAAGTAAACAATGTAAAGGAATGAGTTTCATAAGGATTTCATCAATAATAACTTAATTATTAAACTAGGTCTTCCAAAATGTAAAAGGGAAAAGAACATATTTTTTGTAGGAATCTTTATTTTTGAGTGAAGAAGAAATAACTCATAAAGTGTCAATATGTGTTTTATAAAGAAGAGTTATTTTAGATAAATCATTCCATTTGACATAAAATTAGATTTTAAACATGTATATCCCTGAAAAGAATTGGGATGAAAAATGAAATTATGTTTGAGGAATATTAATAAAATGTTGACAGCAAAATTTTTCATGAAAGGGGAAGAATCTCAAAGAAAGGAAGTTGGGATTGAGAATCCCATCACCTTATGTATGAACGAATTCTACCATATCACTTAATATCATGTATAATAAAATTATATTCATTTATTACTTAATTTATAAACTATTCTTCAATTATTTGATTTATTAAAATTTTATTAAGTTCATTTATGGATATTTTGATGAGTTATATAGTAAAATTTCATTGTTTTGGGAGAATTCATTTTCATAGTTTCCTTTTCAATTTTACTTGTATATAATTATGAATTTTATTTTCAAATGGTAATAATTTTCCATAAGTGAAATTATATATCATTAATGAACTTATAAAAAAGATAAATGGTCTACAATATCTTCATGATATTTGTTTGGTGAAAGACTTGAATGCTCTCTACCCAACACTAGATTTTAAAATTTTTTCGATCATTTCATTGCCTCTGATCACCATCAATTGGGGCCATCAGGGGTGAAGGTGGAAGATTCATATGCTTCTTTGGTTGATTAAACTATTATTCCTTATTCTAAGATCTCTATTCATGCTTTCCCAGGTGCACGACCAAGTCTTTCCTCATGGCCCCGTGTAGACCGTCACCTATCAAGGAATTCGTGGGGGGTCTCTTTTCTTGTGGCGACCCCAAGGTCTTAATAATACATGGAATGTGGAATCTCTATGCTCTCTGCGTTGTCATCTTCTTTCTCCAAAGATTCCTCCCGCCTCAACTGGGATTTTGTCGCTAGATTTGGACTAAAAAAACCCCTACTCTCACAATTTTAGGGATTTATGGATTCTTGGGGTCCTACTTCCCCATCCACAAACTTGACACTAAATCAAAGGGAATTATGTATCGTTCATGTTTCTTAGGAGTAAATCATCAAGTCATAGTGTTGAATCCCTAGTCTTTTCAGTCTCTGTATATTTGACAATTTTCTATGGATGATGGCGATCCATTCCGGTGGGGAATCTTTAGGGGCGATAGTTTAGCTTTATCTTCCAGCCTTACCCCTCCCATTCCTGAATCATGGATATCTAAAAGAGATCAATGACTCCATTGGGACCTTCCCCTTTGTCGATGATTGGTCTCTCACCTTGAAGAAACAATGACGACAAGGTTTTGTGTTGACTGGGACCTGGGCCTACCCTTTTCGTCGAAGATATTGGTCCAGGTAGATGGAATTGAGACCTGGTCACAACATTTGTTATTTTCTTCAATGCCTTATTTATACAATAGTTTTCAAGTTTAGGTTAATTCATTTCCCTCATTTCATAGGTGGTGTCAGAACAGACCAGATGATCTATATTCCAAGGTTCTGCACAATGAACCAGTAGATGATTGGAGGCATATTGGTAAAGATCCAATATCTTTTGTTGTGATGGGTGTCGAAGATCCTGTTTCGGGGGGTTCATCGGGTGGTGGCCCTGAGGTGGTCACATTTTATCCTTTGTCTCCTAATTCTGATCTTGAAATGGTGAATCCATATAGGACTATAATCTTGTTCAATTAGATGCCTCCATCCGTTGATTCACAGCGATATTCCTAGGTGGGTTATGTGAAGGGTTCTCTCCCTTCCTTCAATTGTGAATTATTTAATTTTTGGTTGGAAATACTATATGCATCCTATATTGGGAGCTTCATATAGGAGAACAGTTCACTTATTTGGATGGTTGGGAGCCCTTCTTGGCATCTGGTTCATTCTGAGACCCCTTCTATTGGGATGTGTTGGTCGGAGTAGACACTCAAGAGGGGCGTGAATTGAGTTCCAATTCAAAATTTATGTTTAAAATATTTCTATTAAAATCCTCATATTTAAAAAACAAGCTAAACTGTAGTGAATTTGTAATACGGTAAAGGGTCAGTTAGGATATCAAGAGATTGATTAGTTCTCAGTTAATCTAATCTGAAGATTAGATTATCTTTTGAAACTAACCTACTGGTGGTTAATAAATAAAAACACATGCTAGTTTAACTATCATAGTAACTTTAAAATAGATTTATATTTAAATTACTTAGAAGCAGAATATTAAAAATAGGTTTAACTAAACTAAAAATGCACTACAGTTTTAAACAAGTGGTTTAGTATCAAGAAGAGACTTAATCCTATCCACTTGGTGATCACCTACCACCAACTTGTTTATATAAATAAACTTTTGACCCACACCCTAGATCTGGGTTTACAATAACACACCAGGATGTCTAGGTCACACTTGAAGTCTACCATAGTTATTTGTGGGAAACAAAAGAAATAAGAGATTGATTATGATGATAGTTTGATATCCTCCAGTTATGCTCAGAAGACAATGTGTGTTATACAAATAAATATTCACACTTCTCAAACATAAAATATAAAACACAAAAGAGTTAAGGATGATAATGGAGTTAGGAATTCTCTGTGTATTGTGAACTATATCTCTAGACTCAATGAATGTTGAGAATATAGTATTTGAGTCTTCTGTTCGAAGTTGTCTTCAAAAAAGAGTATCGCAGTTTCTGTACTCCAACTCAGGGAGTGAAAAGGTTTACCTAATTGATGTATCAATGTATATTGATCCTTTATGGTGAAGATATCTTGACACAGTCTTCTTGTAATCTCAAGTGCATGGTTCATCTCTTTTCGTTTTGGCACGGTCTGTGTATCAGTGTGTACTACTAATGTCATTGTCGTCTCTTTAACGTAAAAGATGAAGTCCTTTTATACTCCACGATTATCTATACATAAGGATCTTCGCACGTGCATGTACCTCGTACATGTCTATGTATTGTCATGAAGACAACATTAAATAATGCCAGAAACATTAATTTGACTACATATGACTGTTAGAAATAAATTTGAATTAATAAAATGAACACATTTATTTACATCAATCGGTGAGTAATCTTTGGTATTTTGTCATCGGTTTGATAACTTTGGTCTGTGATATTCGGTGTTTCATCTTCGGTTTTTCGACTTCATTCTTTCAAACTTCAATGAGCCAGACTTCGGTTTTGGTATGTCATGTTTGGTGAGTGGTCCTTCGATCTGTCGACTTTGTTGTGTCTTACTACGGTCTGATAACATCGGTTTGTCAAACTTCGGTGAGTCAGAGTTTGGTCTTTCATTCTTTGGTTTGTTATAATTCGGTTTCGGTGTGTCATCATTCAATTTTGGTGTGTCAAATTTCGGTTTCGGTGTGTCGACTTTCAGTTTCGGAGTGTCGACTTCCGGTTTCAGTGTGTCGACTTTGGTTTTGGTGTGTTGACTTCGGTTTCTGGGAATCCAAGAAAGATTGTGAAGAATCTATGTTGCATATACCATTACAATATGAATTTTTAATCAATGTATATGTAAAAATACCCTTGTAAACATATTGATTCATGACTTATAAGTAATTTACTTATTAAAGTATATGCTTCTTTATGACAAAATTTATTCACATAGAAATATTAAAATTGGCATGAATGATATGAATCTGTATATTGACATTATCTGTGATTATGAAAAATACATTATCATGAAGGGTCCAACAATCTCCTCCTTTTTGATAATAACAAATTATGGCATATATGAAAATATATAGAATAAAAATGGTTGAATATACTTGTCCAATAAAATTAAAATTTGACATTGCTAGAATTTATTTAAAAGAAATCTCCCCCTCACAAGATGGATCAATGAGAGTAAATTCCACCCTTGATTTCTCACCATCCGTACTTTCTCCCCCATTCTCATATGCCATTATGACATTCTCCCCCTTTTGGTATTAACAAAAATAGAAATGTAGAAAGGAAAAATAATATAAAAGAAAGATATAACAATAATTTTCATTCAAAATCATAAGAGTACAAGACAAACAAGAAAGAGAAAATCCCAAACAAAAAGAAAAAATACATCACTACTAAGGGTTTGGATGCAGAGTATCTTTGCGTTTGTCTGAAGGATCCAATGGAGATGGAGAAGGTTTGGTAGTGGAAGAGGAGGGAGCTAATCAGATTAAAACACCAGGCAGATAAACACTTATAGGAACAACAACTGCAAGGGTAGGCCTTCTCTCTAACAGCACACGACTGGGAGACTGCTCAGTAATGATAGGTCGAATCTGAGTAAGATCATGAGAGACCATCATTGGATTAGGAGTTGTAGAGGTTGTACCAATGGAAGCTACTGTAGAGACCACGATAGCCTCGACTTGAACATGAAGATAAGTTTTAAGTTGTTTGATGAAATCAATGATGATTTCTCCTCCATATTGCATTGCCTTCTCAAATTCATCCTTATTTTCCATAAATTTATTCAGTAAAGGTGTAAACTCTTTCAATTAGAGAACTTGTCTTTTGGAAGCTTTTGTGACGAGTAGGAGGTGTAGAGGTTGTACCAATGGAAGCTGCTGGAGAGACCACGATAGCCTCGACTTGAACATGAAGATAAGGTTTAAGTTGTTTGATGAAATCAATGATGATTTCTCCTCCATATTGCATTTCCTTCTGAAATTCATCCTTATTTTCCATAAATTTATTCAGTAAATGTGTAAACTCTTTCAATTGGAGAACTTGTCTTTTGGAAGCTTCTATGACTGGGGGAATTTGATGATTTTATGCCAAAAATTTGAAACTGTTGACGAGGTCATGCTTAGTATATATCTTAGTGAAATACTTATCAACTTTTTCCCGAATTTCCTTTTGAGTTAAAGAGGCTTCATTTGTGCATTTTCTAACCAAATTGTATACAAGATCTGTATTCAGATGTACCTTTTCAAGGGTTTCCTTATCTGAAACAATCTGGAGTTTCTGAATCTCCTCTCCCATAATAGTCTTGAGTGAATCTAAATTAGTAACATCACTTTTTCCAATCCTAGAACTAGATGGGCCACTCAACATTTTTCCAATTCCTTCTTCCAAAATTTTCAAATCTACACTGAGTAGATGGGTTACCAAGTTCCTGAGAACTTCCAAAAAACCACTAAAGGATGTCTTGATGTTAGAAGTTCAGGAATTTAGCTCATTTATCCTATTTCTTAATTATTATCTCAGTAAATAGTTGTGTCTAATAATAGTTTCTTCTATAGTAATGAGATTTAGTTGAATCTCCTGAATCACAATTATTGCTATTTTTGCTGCATCAGCATCCGATATATTTATTGAGGTGGAGTCATCATTTATGGATCCCACTAAACCTATCACAAACTCACATATCTCATTCTTAAACATTTCCGAATCACCCTTAGTGACATAGTCACTAGGCACTGACTGAGCAACTGGGTCTAATGCTAGAGATGCAACTTTTGGAACAAGGGAAGCATTCTCTAGGTCAGCATGGACTTGAGAAACAAGAGGAGGAAGTACTATTTCCTCATCTGAGTCATATTCTAATCCAAAAAGAATATATCCTGTATTACTATTCCACACTCTAGAACATGTCCAATCTCTCGGCTCAATGGTATCAATTATTACCCATCTTCCCTAAGGCTCAGCAATAACATAAATATCAAAAATTTCTTTATCCTGATCTCTAGCCATAATACATTGTCTGGGGATAGGAACCAACTGAACTTCTGGTTCTGCCTGAGTTCCATCTTATTCAGCTTCACCAGGCACTTCCTCAACTTGAGGTAATGGAACTACATCTTCTTCTTCCTAACCAGCAGCCACAATATCATTAAATTCCTGAATGATCTCATGATTTTCAGCAATGGGATGGAGTGGTCTATCCTCATGTCCAACATTTCTATGATCATCAGCCTGTTGATCAACAGGTTCTATTCCATCACCAGCTCTATGAACAGATTCCTCACTGGATCTGTCAACCACTTATTGTCCCACTTTTAGAGAGTCACTCACATGATCAACACTTCTTCCATCATCACCATGATCACCATCATCATCATCATCATTAGCCCCATTATCATCAGATTCCTTATTTGATTTTCTAACATAAGCTTCCACTCTAGTAACTTTGGTTTCTTTCTCTTCTTAATCACCTAGAAAAGTTTCTCTTGACGACAATTCCATCGGTGGACTAGAAGGTCCATAATTCATATTTTTGGGACTTTCAGTGATATTAGGATCACTCCTTTTATCGAAAGGAGATCCTTCTTCTCTAGGAACTTCAACCTCAGCTTCTTCATCAGAATAGACAAGGACTTCTCCAGGTTTGAGACCAGAATCAACTTGGTCCTTTGGTCTAGAAGAATGGTCAACTGGATTGAATTCCTCATACACTATTTCTTCATCTCCTACCCAACATCTCTTCCATGGGTTCCAGAATATCTTCACCCTTTTACAAATGTCTTTTTGAAGAAAAAAACCACTACAGAGAGTTATCATTTTATCTCCATCTTCTACACTGTCTAATTTCTTCAACATGGAAAAAGTAATTATTGGATAGTATAAGAAGGTTTCCTTCTTAGATGGATTAATAAACTCATAAATATATAAAATAAGATATCTGCACCGATTCACCTTTATTCCATGTTTCAACAAATATATCCAGAACACATCCTGATATTTCACCGTAAAGAAATCTCTCATCCTAGGGAGGATTTGATGTTGAATGAACTTAAAAAGGAATCTCACATACCATTGAATTCATTTGATACAATTCTTATGGGTTCTTCATTTACAGAAAGCTTCTTCAGAGCATCTTCATATGAAAAAAAGTTTAATGAAGGTGGAATATTACCAGGAAAGTTAACATAGATACCTTCATGAGGTACCTCTAGGCATTCATCCCATTCCTTGGAAGAGAAAACCACTTCCTTTACCTTAACTATAGACTTCATCTTTGCTGCCTAGGATCCACCCTATGATATACTTAAATCCTAATAGAATTCATGCACAAGCTTGGGATAATATGGTCTTTTAGTGTTGATAAACCAACTAATCCATCATTGAGATTACAATACCTTTAGTAAAAAAGATTTTCTTGATAGAAACCACTCAGAAGACACTAACTTTTCATCTGTAACAACCCGACATTCAAAACATGGTTTTCCAGACCCACTGGTTTCACCCTTCTGTTGCTTAGCAGGAGGATATTTTCAAGATTCTTCCATTGTGTGCTTATTTGTTTCCATGGACAAGTTGCGAATTCTAACTGTGTCGAGAGGTTGAGAGTTGAGAGGAAGAGTGACTAAATGTAGGAGGCTTTACGGCTATGGAAAAGGTGAAAGGTTGGGATGGATTTCACTTAATATATCATTTAGGGATTGGAAATCAGAAAACAAAAAATTTAAATGTGGTAGTTCAAAAGAAATGAAACAACCTCGTTTCACTTAAAGCAGATAGTATTTACAAAACAACCCTTAAATGTATCGGTGTCAAAGAATCAGTTTTAAAAAGATTGGTTTCACAAGAATTGGTTTCATAAAGATAGTTTTAATAAAAAACTGTTTCATAAAAATTGGTTTCATAAACATCGGTTTCATAAAAATTGGTTTCATAAAAACCGGTTTCATAAAGATCAGTTTTACAAAAATCAGTTTGACAAAGATTGTTTTTATGAATATCAGTTTTAAAAAGATCAGTTTTACAAAGATCGGTTTTACGAAGATCGGTTTTACGAAGATGGGTTTTTTGAAGATCGGTTTTACAAAGATTGGTTACTAATTTATCATTCCTAGTTCATGTCTGAAGTAATTCATTCTCTTTGAATTTAAGGGTTTGGTGAATATATCAGCAAGCTGATGTTCAGTTCCAATAATCAAAATAGTTATATCACTTTTTTGATAATGATCTCTCAAAAAGTGATGTCTTACACCAATATGCTTTGTTCTAGAATGATATATTGGATTTTTAGAAATGTTAATAGCACTTGTGTTGTCACAGTTAATGGATACATGTTTGAATTGATATCAATAGTCTAGTAAAGTGTGTTTCATCTACAAAATTTGTTCACAACAACTACCAGTAGAAATGTATTCTGCTTCGGCAAAAGATAATGCAGCAGAATTATGCTTTTTACTACACCATGATACTAGTGACTTGCCTAACATGTGACATGTAGCATAGGTGATTTTTCTATCTATCTTACAACCAGAAAAGTCAACATCTGAATATCTAATTAAATCAAATGGTTGTCCTCTTGGATAAAATAGTCCTATGTTGGGAGTACATTTGAGATATTTGAAAATACTTTTAACAACATTTAGATGAGATTCTTTGGGATTAGCTTGAAAGTAAGCACACATGAATACACTGAACATAATATCAGGTCTACTAGCACTAAGGTAGATCAGACTCTCTATCATGCCTCTGTAGTTGGTTTGATCCGCTGATTCTCCAGCTTCATCAGCATCCAACTAAAAAATGGTACTCATAGGTGTATCACTACCTTTACTATCATCCAAACCAAAACGTTTTAAAAGGTATTTAGTATATTTACATTGATTTAAAATAATTCCATCTTTATTTTGAATGATTTGAAATCCGAGGAAAATTTTAAGTTCTCCCATTAGACTCATTTCAAATTCATTTTGCATTATTTTTGAAAAATCGGTACATAAAGAATTTTTAGAAGATCAAAAAACTATACCATCTAAATAAATTTTTACAATCAAAACATCTTTGTAAATCATTTTAATTAACAATGTAGGATCTGTTATTCCTTTTGTAACACCTTTTGATATAATAAATTAGCTAAGTCTATCATACAAAGCTCTTAGAGCTTTCTTTAGACCATATAATGCTTTAGAAAGTTTAAAAACATGATTTTAAAAATGGGGATTTATAAATCCAGGGGGTTTTCAACAAATACATCCTCAACTATATACCCATTTAGAAAATCACTTTTGACATCCATTTGATAAAGTTTGAAATTCAGATGAGCTGCATAAGAAAGTTGTATCCTAATGGCCTCTAACCTAGCTACAAGTGAAAAGGTCTCCTCATAGTCTATTCATTCCTCTTGACTATATCTAGGTAAAACTAACATAGCTTTGTTTCTAACTATATTTCCAGACTCATTAACATAGTTTTTAAAAACCCATTTAGTGCCTATGGTCTAGGTGTCTTTAGGTCTTTGAACTAGTTCCCAGACTTTGTTTCTTTCAAATTGATTTAATTATTCTTGCATAAAAATTACCCAAAATTCATCATTGATAGCATCATTAATATTTTTGGGTTCAATATGTGAACGAAAAGCTTGATGTTCAACCTAGTTTCTTAGAAAAGCTCCAGTTCGTGTCCCTCGATTTAAATCAGCTACTATAGCATTTAAAAGATGATTCTTAAGAGTTAGAATACCTCTAGAAATAGTTGAACTAGACTCCTCATGATTTTCTATTGATCCAGACTCAACAGGTGCAGATTCTAGAAGATTCCCTGAATTGGTTACTTTTATAGGGGATTCACCATCATTATCATTAAGGTTCAGAATTGACATATCTTCCTCAAGATATTCAAGAGAGGTTTTGGGTTCATGTGGATCAGTCACATGAAATTTGACATGAACTGACTCTTCCACACATTTTTCCTTCTTATTAAATACTCTATAGACTTTACTGGTTATAGAGTAACCTAGGAAAATTCCTTCATCACTCTTGGAGGAAAATTTGTCAAGATTATCTTTAGTGTTAAGGATAAATACATTGAAAACAAAAACTCTAAAGTAGTTAACCTTAGTCTTCCTATTTTTCCAAAGTTCATAAGGGGTCTTCTTAAAAACTGGTCTAATCAAAACTATATTAATGGTATAACAAGATGTATTTAAAGCTTCAACCCAAAAATAAATAGGTAAATTATAATCACTAAGCATAGTCCTAGCATTTTCTTGAAGGGTCTTATTTCTTCATTCCATGACTCCGTTTTTTTTGAGGTGTTCTAGGAGCAGAGAAATTGTGACTATAGCCATTGTGTGAGCAATATATTCAAACTCCTGATTTTCAAACTCACGACCATGATCACTTCTCAAGGTCTTAATTCTAAGTTTACTATGATTTTCTACAGACTTGGAGTATTTGATAAAATAATAAAAATCTTCACTTTTGTGTGATAGAAAGTATACCCAAGTGTAAATAGAAAAATCATCTACAAGAACATAAACATAGTGCTTCCCATTTAAACTTGAAACCCTTGATGGTCCAAAAAAATCCATGTGATCCAACTCAAGTAGTTGGGAAGTATAAACATCTTTGTTTGGTTTGAAAGAAACTCTGTGTTTCTTTCCCTTTTGACAAAGATGGAACACTTTGTTATGTGGGAATTCCAGTTTGGGTAAGTCTCTAACTAAACCATTCCTAGTCAGTTTCCTAAGAGAATGCACATTGCGGTGTCCTAATATTCTGTGCCACAGCCAGGATTCCTTATTAAAATCATTTAGGCAAGAAACATTTTTCTTAGCTAAAGAATTTGAGTCAAAAACATACACATTCTCATTTCTCAGAGAAGTAAATATTAGACCATTTTTGGAAATAAAAACATCACATGCATCATTTTCAAATTTGACATTGAAACCATTATCACACAACTGAGAGATGTTAAGTAAATTGTACTTTAATCCATCAACAAAAAGTACTGTGGAAATTAATACTGTATTAAGGTTACCAATCTGGCCTAAGCCAATGATTTTTCCCTTTTCATTGTCACCAAAAGTTACATGACCACCATCAACCTTGATTAGGATTTTGAAGCATGAGTAGTCTCTTGTCATATGTCTTGAACATCTATTATCCAAATACCAAAGAGTCTTATAAGAACTCTTTGGGAAACATCCCTGCAAAATAGATTTGACGTGGGGTAACTTTGGTACCCAGATTTTCTTGGGTCCTGGGAGGATAGCAAGTAATATTTTGGGAACCCATACTTTTCTCTCAAATTTCCAATAATCAGTAGATATATTTTGAGACATAAACACTTTGTTTGGTCCTTTAGAGAGTTTTTTTTTTCAAGAAATGGTCCAGTACTTAAACTACTAATAAATTGTCTAGATTTTGGGATAATTTTACTTTTAATGATCCTTCTTTGTCCAGGATAATATCCCATACCAGTTGTATATTTTGGGGAAATCTACTATCTTAGTAACTGAGTCAAGGTATCTCTACTAGTAGTAAAATTTTCAAGATCTTTCTTTAATTGTTCATTTGATAATTTGAGTTTAATATTTTCTTTTAACAATTGAGAGAGTTTTTCTTTTTCAATATCCAGACTTGACTTATAATTTTCATTTAAAGCATGTTGTCTCTTTAATGATTTATACTTGTCCTTGAGCTCATTAAAGGTATCTTCAATAATTTCACAATATTCAAATAGTTCATCCTTAGTCATGTCTTAATCATTATGTAACTCAATCTTATTCTTAGAATAATAGACATTATGTATAATAGAGTTATGTGTTACCTCATATGTCTCTATCATGAAACATAAGTTGGCATGATTTTTTTGTTCACTATCAGAAGCATCAAATCCACTGGAGATATCTTCTGAAGCAATCCAGGTATCTTTCAAAGACTGTTTATATCCTTTTCCCTTGTCTTCATATTTCTTCTTTAATTTCAGCTTGGGACAGTCTGCCTTCAAATAACCTTTTCGTTTACACTCATAGAAGATTATTTCATTTGAGCTGTCATTCCATTTTCTATCTTTCTTCTATTGTCCATTGTTATCATACATTCCCTTGTAGTTTGAGTTTCTAAAGAATTTCTTTTTTCTGTAAAACTTTTTGAACCTTATAGTAAGATGAGCTATCTCCTCATCACTTTCTGAATCTGATTCTTCACAAGTGGAGTTTTCTATAGGAGTTTGAACTTTTTCTTTTTCTTTTTGTTCTTTGAGGTAGTAGTCTTGAATGCTACTGACTTCTTCCTTGGTTCCTCTTATACATATTGATTCACCTTAAGTTCTTCCTTGTACATCATAAGTTTTCCAATTTGATCTTTTACTACTAGCTTGCTTATGTCATATGATTCTAGGATGGAAACAAAAGTTCCCCTCTATCTGTCATGTAGGCATCAAAGCAGTCTCATAATATGGTTCTTGATGTCCACTAGTTTTCCAAGCAGACTCATAGTGTTCACTATTTTGTTGAACCAGAGATACATTTTAGAGATTGATTCATCAGGCTTCATTTTAAAATTATCATATTTAACAGTGTATATATTTAGTCTTATCTCTTTAACAATAGTAGTTCCATCATGATAAATAGCTAAAGTATCCCAAATTTCATATGCAGTTTTACAAGCATATATTCTATTGAATTCATCATCACCTAGAGAACAGTACAAGGCATTCATTGATTTATAGTAATTATTATATATAGCTTTAGTACCCTGATACCATGTATCCCTAGTAGTAGCAGGTAGTATATGTTGATCTTAAATTGTGTCCTAGATTTCAGGTCCCATACTCTCTAGATACATTTTATTCTTTAATTTTGACTGAGCATAGTTATTACCATTAAAGAAAGGTGTCTTGTTAGTTTCAGCAACCTCAACACTAGTTTCCATAGTTACTTAGAATTTAATGAACTGAAAATTTAAATATGACATAAATTTTAAGATCTTTAAGATACTTCTAAAATCACAGTTGAAAATAACTTGAAAACCATGAAAATAAAAAACCCTTTGATACCAAATGTTGGTCGGAGTGGACACTCAAGAGGGGGTGAATTGAGTTCTAATTAAAAATTACTATTTAAAATATTTCTATTAAAATCCCCCAATTTAAATAATAAGAAAAACTGTAGTAAATTTTTAATACTGTAAAGGGTCAGTTAGGTTCTCAAGAGATTGATTAGTTCTCAGTTAATATAATCTGAAGATTAGATTAGCTTTTTAAACTAACCTACTGGTTTACAAAAAATACAAACACTTTCTAGTTTAACTATCAGAGTAACATTAAAATAGATTTATATTTAAATTACTTAACATCGGAATATTCAAAATAGGTTTAACTAAACTAAAAATGCACAACAGTTTTAAACAAGATGTTCAGTCTCAAGAAGAGACTTATTCCTCTCCACTTGGGGATCAACTACCACCAATCTATTTATATAAATAAACTTTTTATCCACACCCTCGATCGGGGTTTAAAACAGCACACCAGGATGTCCAGGTCACGCTTTTCCTCTACCATAGTTATTCATGGGAAACAAAAGAAATAAGTGATTGAGTATGAGGATAGTTTGATATCCTCTAGTTATGATCAGGAGACAGTGTGTGTTATAAAAATAAATATTCACACTACTCAAATAAAAAATATAAAATACAACAGAGTTAAGGATGAGAATAGAGTTAATAATGCTCCATGTGTTGTGAACTAAATCTCTAGACTCAATGAATATTGAGAATATGGTATTTGAGTCCTCTGCTCAATGTTGGCTTCAAAAAAGAGTATCACAGTTTCTAAACTCTAGCTTCAGGGAGTTAAAAGGTTTAGCTCGTTGATTTCATGATGTATATTGAGCCTTTGAGGTGAAGATATCTAGTTAGGGTCTTCTTGTAATCTCAAGTGCTTAGTTCTTCTCTTTTCATTTTGGCACGGTCTGTGTATCAACGTGTACTTCTACTGTCATCGTCGTCTCTTTAACGTAAAAGATGAGGTCCTGTTATACTCCATGATTCTCGACACATAAGGATCTTTGCACGTGCATGTACCTCATACTTTTCAAAGGATTGTACTACAAAAAACATTAAATAATGTCTGAAACATTAATTTTTCTACATATGACCGTTAGAAATAAATTTTAATTAATAAAATGAATACAGTTATTTATATCAATCAGCGAGTAATCTTCGGTCTTTTGTATTCGGTTTGATAACTTCGGTCTTTCATCATTGGTGTGTCATCTTCGGTGTGTCGAATTCGGTCTGTCAAACTTTAGTGAGTCAGACTTCAGTTTCGGTATGTCATCTCTGGTGAGTCATCCTTCGGTTTGTCGACTTCGGTGTGTCATACTTCGGTCTGATAACCTCATTTTGTCAAACTTCGGTGAGTCAGAATTTGGTCTATCATTCTTCGGTTTGTCATACTTCGGTTTCAGTGTGTCATCCTTCGGTTTCAGGGTGTCAACATTCAGTTTCTGTTTGTCGACATTCAGTTTCGGTGTGTCGACTTCCGGTTTCGGTGTGTAGACTTCGGTTTCGGTGTGTCCACTTCGGTTTTAGGGAATCCAAGAAAGATTGTGAAGAATCTGTCTTGCATATACCATTACAAGATGAATTATTAATCAAAGTATATGTAAAAATACACTTGTAAACATATCGATTCATGACTTATAAGAAATTTATTTGTTAAATTATATGCTAATGTATGACAAAATTTATTCACATAGAAATATTAAAATTGGGATGAAAGATATGAATCTGTATATTGGCATTATTTGTGATTATGAAAAATACATTATCATGAAGGGTCCAACAGGATGTTTCTTCTAGATGCCTCACTCCCTTTAGGGTGTTGGATGGAGGAGGAGGACTGAGAGGATGTGGATTCTTTAGTTCCTATATGTTTATTTCTACAGGTTCATCCTAATACCCCCTAGGTGTTTGGAGAGTTTTGGAGGTTGAAAGACTGAACGTAAAGCTGAGAAAATGGGCGGGTATCCACAAGTGTGCTGGGGGATCTCACTTGCTAAGATGTTCAGTGCTTTTGTGTGAGATCTGGAGGTACTCGCATAAAAGGTTACTCTATCATCTACATATTATACTGGGGTTTGTACACAGGATACAAACCAATCATTTTCATGGTGGTACTTTAGATCTTTTTAATGGTTCTTCGATGCTTGTGTCTAAAACCAGGATCCATTGGGTGAAATGACTTCTCTGTTTATATGAAATTATTACGAGTAAAGAATGAATTTATCCTTTCCAAACTCGGGATCTATAAGGCCATGGAGGTGATCATTCTCAAACCCAAATAAAAAGTCTCAAAAAAATTGAATATTTTGCATTGAAATTTGGCTGTCGTAGTTATCTGCATGGGGAACCTATCAACAAACATATCTATGTGTTCTAGAGGGATGTCTATTCTGTGGTTTTGTTTAATTCCTCAATCTAACTACTATCAATGAGGGTAAATATTGGAATTTAGGAATTCATATTTTTTTGTGTTTATACATTGTGTGAGGAAATAGATAGTGAGATGTTCTGGTAGGATCTTGAACGATTTTTTCTATGTGGCTTGACATGGTTTATAAGGGCCATTTTAATATCATCTTGGATTCTTCAAAAAGTAAGGGAGGTAGACCTATTACAGGAAGTAATGTGTAGTATTTTACAGGTTGTGTGATGCATAATGGTCTGATTGACGTGGGATTTAGGGGAAAAAGTATACTTGGTGAAATAATCAGAAACGATGACATCACATCTAAAGTTGGATGGACCATTTCCTTTTCCATTCTTCAAGTGACGTCTGTGTTTCTGAACATGAGGGTTGAATATAGATTGCGGGCTCTCTCAGACCATGCACCTCTACATGTCTATATTGAGCATGGATTGTGTGATAAAAAAATTCACTACTTGAACCACTAGGTGTTAGATATCAACATTATTAGCATGGTCCAAGAATCATGGACAAATCCCATGCAGGATAAAATATGGGTGGGACTACCCATAAAACATCTAAGATTCATGTTATAACTTCTCTTGTGGTATGGTAACAGGTCAAGATGCATAGACGACACTGAAGGGTTGATGTATGATATTGGCCATTTGGACTCGGGGCTGGAGCTATACTAGAATAATGAAATTGTTTGCAGCTTAGTGGAGAAAAAGAATCAGTTATCTAATTTGATTCTGGAATATGAGAGGATTTCCCATGAGAGATCTAGGGAAACATGGCTTTATTAGGGGGATAAAAAGGCTGTTTTTTCAGGAATACATAAATGAAAGGAGGAGGACCATCATTTCGAATATTTAGATAGAGGGAGGGTATTTTTTTCATTATTCCAAGATTGTGAGTGATATGGATACTGATTATTGTAAAGATTTATTGGCTAAGCCTAATCCTCTGATGCGGAAAAGTTACCCATATGGGAAAACTGTTCTTTTTGATGACATTTCTATGGTTGATTATCACAATATGAAGGAATCATTTCAGAAAATTTCTGATGAGACAGATATTTAGGATTTAGTTTGAGACCTAAATGCTGAGAGTGCCCTAAGGCCTAATAGGTTACCATTCTCCTTTTATGTCTCATTCTTGGGGTTGGTTAAAGGAGAGATGGTGGAGCATATTCAAGATTTATACAGAGGTGGGAACTTTCCTCATGTTTCTTGTGCTCCACCCTTGATCCTCATTCCAAAAGTAGAAGATTCATCTTCACTCAATCATTACCATCCAATCAGTATGTGTAACATTCCATATAAGGTTTTGGAAAAAATAATCAATTGATGACTCACTGCCTCTCTTCCTCTATGGATCTCAGAAAACTAGTAGGAAGTAAGGTCAATGCAATTATCTCTTTCCATGTTTCAAGAAATGGCTGTGGAATTTATAAAATATCCCATGGTTGTACTGTGTTGATCAAATATGATATGCACAAAGACAATTACATGATAAAGTGGAACTTTATCAACAATTTTTTGAGCTTCCACATATTCTCCGGAGTGGTTGTTGACATCTTTTTCAGGGCCTTTATCTCTTCTTGGTTGGATATGTCTTTTATGGGGTCATGGTGTGGGTTCTTCATGACTACCTAGGGTCTTAGTCAAGTGTATATGATCTCTATTATCCATTTTAGTTTTGGTGTAGGACACTCTTAGAAGAAATTTGGAGGGGAAGCGGTATAGTGGTACCTTGTGGCCCTTCCACGTTAGAAAAAACCTGGGTGTTTTTTCTGACATATTTGTTATTAATGATATAGTATTTTTCCTTAACAGTAAAAAAAAGAAATATACATGATTTAAGAAAGATTATTGACTGGTACTACACGTGGTGTTGTTATTCCATAAATAGGGCCAAGAGTATTGTCTTCATATATATATGGTGCTCAGAGAGGTGGGTAAAGAAATTTGAAGAAGGCCTGGGTATGAAAAAAAGAACTTTTCCCATGTATTACCTGGGTGCAATGTTCTTACCAGGAAGGATTCAGAATCATCACATCGATGTGTTGGTTCAAAGGATTACAAATCACATCACTGACTAGAAAAATTGGTTTCTTTCCTTTGGGGATAGTATCATGTTGGTTAATTGTGCCCTCTCCACTATTCCTATGCACATGCTATCAATGCTCAACGTTTCAAAGACAATCTTTAAAAATATAAAAATTATATAGACCGGCTTCATTTGGGAGTTTCATGCCAAATGTAGGAACCATTGGGATTCTAGGGATAATATAGCTAGGACGGTGGGTGATGGGGTAATAGAACTTAGGAATGTTAGGGAAGTGATGTCAAGCATGCATGCCAAACATGCGTGGGATTTCATGGAGTTGAAATTTATATGGTAAGATTCATGATTGGTAGATATGGGTTTCGGGGGTATCATTATCATAGGGGTGTTTCTCGTCTTTAGGATGGGATATGTAACCTTCTTTTGGTACCAAGAAGCCACTGCGAGGGGATTGTGGAATGTGGGAAGATCAGTTTCTGGAATGATCATTGGGTGGGGACAGTGATCATTTTCTCAGGCTGTCCAACATTGGATATCTAATTTTTTATGCAAATAGATTTGAGGGATTCAATCATTCCATTATTGACTGTCACCAAAGTGATATCATTAATTGTATCTACATTAGTGAAGAACAAGACATACTAATCATTACCGGTACATATTCAGGTTCATTCTTAGCTAAGGCATATTGGTCGGTGACTTTGGTAGTGGACGAGGAGGATGTATGGAAAAAATCCCTTTGGTGCAATGGTATTTCCAAATAAGTTTAACATCTTGGATTAGAGGATTCATAACCAAGTCCTACCCACAAAAGAGTTTGTTCAGAAAAAGAGTATCTGCATGGATCTAAGTTCCAATTTTGCAAGAACCCCAAGGAAGAATAAGTGGGGCATTTTTTCTTCTCTAGTGAGTGGACTACAACTATTTGGGAGTTGTTGGGTGAGTTCCTAGGATTTTCATTCAGGGGTCTCTCTATGGACATTTTTTAGCTTCCCTGGTTTACAAGCTTTGAGAACCTTCTATAGGAGAGGTAGGCCAGGGTACTCATAGTCACTATGGGTTTCTGGACATTCTAGAGGGCGAGGAACCAGACCGACATACTGGAACCACCAGCTCTCTCTTGGGTGTGGTGATCAAGACGCGATGCATCATGGTTGATCTAGTTAATCTTGTCAAACACTAGAATGTGCTGACTTCTCTGAGAAATTTCAGGGATGATAGGTATGCTCGATCGATTAAACATAACCTATCTAGGCATGGTAAATGGGGATGGTGGAATCCTCCAACTAGTGGTTTCAAGATAAATGTGGACAGATCTTCTATCTCTAGTGTTATATAGGTGTGGGGGGGGGGGATTTGGCTTTTGATCCTAACGGTGTAGTGGCTCTGGTTTTTTGCAATGACATTGGGATGAGGGACTCCCTTGTAGTGGAGGACAAGGAAATGTGAAAGTGTGTATTGATTTTTCATGATTATAATATACCAATGGAATCAGTGGATACTGACTCAATGGTGCTGTAGGGGGTGTTACAATAGTAGATTCAATGTCCGTGGTCCATCACTTATCTTTCCTAAAAATGAAAATTACTTCTTCATCCAAGGATGGGCATCTCATATACTTGGTGTGAGGGGAATAAAGTGGTGGATTTTCTGGCCTCTTGGGTGGTAATGGGGATCCATGTTTTAATTTTTCTAGCCTAGGTTCTCTTCCTTCTTTATTTAATAGAATTTAATGGGCCTATGCACTCATACTCCACTATTTGAAGCCACCTAGTAATTGTTCTCTTTGGGAAACTCACATATTAGAATTAAAATGTTTCTTTTTAGAAAACGGTTAAATGGTCTCATATATCATTTTTATGCTATGATGATGATTCATTTGATAAAACATTAATTATAAATTTTTAGTTTGTATTATCGGTTTTCCATCCATCATGAAATAATTTCATTTTATGAAATATTATATTTATAAAGTAGTTACATATCGTTAAAAATGTTATAATATGAACATTATAATATTTTTTAACTATTACAATCATTTTATGACAATCTTTTGAAGCAGTAATGGAAAACAAAAACTTGTAGTCCATGAAGGCTATGAATCGACACATCAAGAAAAATGTTTTCTATATTAGAATAAAAGGAGAAGAGAATAGATTTAATGATTTATATTAAAATGAAACAATAAAATTACAATATATATATGATATTGGAGTAATCATGCCAATTCGGATTAGGGTAGGTGAAGAGTGGGTAAGAAAAGAAAAGAAATTAGAAGGGTGAGATTGAGGATTTTACCTCTAGAACGTTGTCTCCTTGAGAACCATCTTATGGAACTTGGGTTTGGTATTATGTTTATACTAGAATCTCTTGGACACTGGGAAGAGCATTGGGAAGGTATTTGGGTACAATGTAGAAAATATAAAAGACATGGAAGGTGTGAGTTGAATAGGTGGTGAGGGGTTGTATTTATAGGGGAGTATAGGGGTGTTTTCTGGTTATTTTATTTTATTTATTTATTATTATGGCTCCAAACTATCAATAGGGTCTATTCCCGTGACTATATAGAATAACTATTAATGGGAGTTTGATATAACGGTGCCCACTTTTTTAAAAACCCTGCTATTTGTTACACATAAATTATTTATATATAAAACAAGATTACATTTATTACAACATGAAAGATCAATATGTCTAGTGAATTTGGGAATTAGGTACATTATATAAATATTAAAATAGGAAAAAAAACATCTTCTTTGAAAACTTCCTTAATATGTTGTCACTTAAAACTTCACATGATAACCTAGGGACATACATAAGAAAGATGTGAGCTATAAATATTTGTAGGTGAATAAATATTGCATAACATTATGATAATAATACATGTTAGATAATAATAATATTAATGGGTCATAACAAGATTTGGAATCATAAACAAGAATAATGAGAGATGTTATATCATGATAATCCTGACATGGGAAATGTAGCAACAACATATAAAACTGCACCATAAACATACATGGAGGATAAAAACCAATACATGATGATATAAAAAGTACCATAAAGGAATTAGGTTCACTACCTATTCCAAAATGATGTCTCATGAGACTAAATATTTCCCAATGAATTGGAATGCTATATAATTTCGGGTGCACATGTCACTTTTATGTCATTCTCATTCTTAATTGTGCCACATAGATCATACCACATGGATTCATTCATCATCACATTTTATTTCATGATTAACAATCATGTAATTCATACATGTATGTCTGAATTTAAATATGTATAAGTGCATAAAGTTGAATACCCATGATAAGAAATGGGCATGGTATTCACTACACAAATGTTTTTTCATGAAAAATCGCAGTGAAATTTCGGTGGAATATCAACATTGCTTAAAAATTCATAAAATGTGTTGATGTGATTAAATGGGGTGTATCATAATTTAGACATCAATTTCAAAGTAATAGTAATATGGAATAAAATATCCCATCATATGTAAATAAAGGTAAAATACATAAGATAAAGAAGATAATTGAATAAAGAGGAGAAAATAAAAGACCTCTTACATGAGTGTGTGACTCCAAATGCTTGGGAGGGGATTATTCAGAGCATTTAGGCACCATAAGAGGACTCTAGAAATTTTTGGACATAGTATGGATGTTCTCCAAGGTGTTTTATTGATGATAAATGGGATATTGAGTTGGTTTTATATAGGCAAAGGGAGATTTATTTATTATTTAGTTTTTGAATTCTATATAATAAAATAAAAAAAACCACAAACCTACCATGATTTTTCCATGGTTTTTTCCAAATGGTAGTAGTTCTTATTATTTTATAAGGAAAAGGGTCTAAATTTAAAAAATAATACTATTGTTTATTGGGAAGTTAGTCTTACACTTAATGAAATTGTTTCGAAACATTAAAATATATTAATGTTTTTAAGGAATCATAAGGGATTTAATAAATTATTAAAATAGACATAAAACTGCATTATTTTAAAGGTAAACATATATTTGGTCTTGTATACCCTTTATAGTATTTATTAAATCACTTTTGGTTCACTATGATGTTATAATACACAAATTAGATTTATATAGTATTTAATTTTTATTCGAAAATTTGGTTATCTCAAGGAATTACTAAAAGTTAAACATTGGATAATTTATTCATTATGGTTTTTGTTCATTTCTTCTATATAATTTTCTAAATTTCTGAATTTTAACTTTTAAAATAGTAATTGACATTTATTGAAAAATACTAGGTTTTATTGATAATAAATGTTTTTGAACCCATATAAAAATTATGTGATCATTTATATTTTAAAAATAATTTATTAATAATAATAATTTATTAAAATATTATTTATTTCCAAAATCTATTAAATTATCAAACTATATTTCTTAATTGAATTAAATATTATAACAAAATACTATTTTCATTTTATTATATCGAAATAAAAATTATTTATAATGTTAATATAATAGGATAAAAGTAGAAACATTATACATAATCATAATGATAGTATTTTGATACATATCCCTTTAATACGCCAATAAGCGCCCTAATTGTATGGTGTGCGATGGTGAGAGTTTCTTGTGGTGGTTCAGTGTATATGGTTTGGGTTTTTATCTTGATGAGATTGGATTTGTCCCATAAATAGATTCACTAGTGCTTGAGTTGTTGGATCTCATCTTGGGATTATTCAAGGGTAAAGTCTAATGATGATAATCCCTAGTTAAATCTGATTAAATGGGCTTTATAAGGTATGATCTTATTGGTTGAGGCTATTATTTCCTTTTTCTGTGTTAATTTCATTTTCTAAAACCTTGTATTTATACTAAGCATGTGACCACTGTTCAATGACTACATTATAAATGTTAATGATTCATAAAGACCATTTAAATCCATTAATTTATAATAAAACAAATTAAGTTCATGTTGTTTCTATAACCATATTATATAATAATATATTTAATTAATATCACAATGGATTTTTTTCATAAATTTTTTGGTATTTACAATCATCCCCCATATGAAATTTTTCCCTCAAAAAATCCATTTCCCACAATAAAACAGATGAGGGTTACTCAGTTTCATCAGCTCTGATTCCCTTGTCATTTATTCAATCTTTTGGTTTCTCCACAACACCTTGACAAGGTGCATTGTATAATTTTGTAGAACATTGTCTTTACAAAATAATATTTCCACGAGTTGCACTTCATAATAAATACCATTCTCTCACGGTACCACCTCTGTATTGAGTACATGTGATGTCTCTGGTATGTACCTTCTCCAAATGGATACATAGAATACATAATGTAAATAAGATACATTAGGTTGGAGTGAAAGTCAACATTCCACTACTCGGATGTGATCAAGGATCTCAAAGGGGATTATGCATCATTGAAAAAGCTTTCTACTCTTCATAAATCTCATCGCTTTCTTCCATAGAGATCCTGTAACACCCTAAGATTTCAAATTACATTATTTCTTCAAAGTAATTCAATAACTTGCACTATATGCAACACCGAGTTCAAGCCCACAACAACTTACCAGACTAGCCGTTCAAAAGTAGTCATGAATAGTATTAAATCAATTTTGAACATTATATAATCCTTATAATTTTAGAATCCATATTATGAGTTTCTTAGACATAATTTAAGAACAAATACATTTTTTTTCAGATAAAAGAATTATTTTTCAAAAAAATGAAATTTTACAGCCTTTTAATGGCGAACCTTTTTTAAATCCAATTATTGAAAATTTTAAATATTAAATTTGAAAAAATAAACTTCTTCTTTAGAATTGGGACATAATAATGTCGTTTCAATAAATTCTTGGTGTTTTTCTGATAACTTTAATATTTTTGTGAATAGTGAAAAATACTATATTTTAACTGAAAAGAAATTTTTTAATCAAAATAATTTATAGTGTTGAATTATACATTTTAATGTTTTGGAAGTATAATTAGATTATATTTTTACCCTTTAATATAATTTTGGTCATTGGAATTAATTTCACATTGAAATAATACATAGACAAGTGTCAATATTTTGATAGTTAGTCTTTCCTAAAAACACGCTATTTGTTTTGACAATGAGAATTAATTTTAAATTAATTAATGAAACTTATATGTTTTGAATTTGGTAAAATAGAAATAATTTTTGTATTTTTAATATCTAAATTATCCTAGGGTGAAGTTTTGGTATTTTTCTGAAAACTTTAAATTTTTTATGAATAGTGAAAAAAACACTGAGTTATCATTTAAAACTGAATTTTTATTTAAATAATTTTTTATTTTATTTAAATTTATTTTAGGTCAAAACAGATACATAATACCTATATAAGTTCATTTTAATTCATTGGAGTAAATTTATAATAATTGTAGATATATAAAAATTTTATCAAATTTTGACCGTCTTTTACCCACCTCCTAGGAGCATTTTCAAATTTACATAAAACCTAATTTTACCGCTTATGTGAGTTGAATTTATAAAATCTGAGAGACAAGATTAATATCAAGGAGTAAAATGTGGTTCAATAATATAAAAATATGTTTTATTGAATAGTAACTTTTTACTTTTATTTACCACGGTTAAAAGTAAATAGTGTAATTAAGTGTAAAAATTATTTTATTATTACCCTAACACATATCCTAATTCTATTGCATAATTGTAATTAGACCAAAAAAAACCTTAGAAATAAAATATGACCCTTTAGGTCCACTTGGATTAGATTAAGACATTTATTAATATTTTGTTTAAAGAAGAGTTAAAAGAGTAAAAATCAATGTTTAATGACTAAACCATTTTTAATATTGGGTTATAAATAAGATAAATTGGACTATAAATATTAATTAGAAAGATAAATATATTTAATACATAATTTTATTTTATTTTTAATTTTTAGAGATTAAATAATTAAATTTACGAATGACACAATGATGATGCAGTAATTACCATATTAATGAAAGAATCAAATAAATAGTATTATAAATATTAAAATAAATATACTTTCAACGTTTTTATGACATACACTAATTTTCATAGTGAATATGACATTTTAGTATTGATTAAATGTATTTTTTTTTTGAAGTAATAATTCTTCTATTATTTTAACAAAAAACAATTACCAAATAGTGTCAAAATTGACATAAAATAGTTTTTTAAACAAACATTATATTATTAATTGATATATTGGTCCTAAAAATCTAAGGTTCGGTCGAAAGACTTATATAATAATATATATGTCATTAATGAACCAATTGGGGTTCTATTGGAAGTATATAGTATGTTTATTAACCATATAGTATAAGAATACAAGAAGACACGGTAAAAGTTAAATTATTTAACTTTGAGTTAAATATAAATGATAAGGTTAAAATGGTAACCTAAACATGTCTATAGCCTATTGGTTGAGTGTTTTTAGACCCATACCCACCTTATACTTTAAATAATACATTTTTAATCTATTAGAAATGGAAAATTATTTTATTATAAAATAATATTTTATGTTTTTCCAAAGGTGCTCCTCACCCCTCTTATAAAATGGAACTCCCCCTTCTCTCTAATTCACACCTTAAAAGCCTTTTGGGTCAGCCAAAATCTTTCCAAATACTCTCTCAACTATCCTCCCTTCATCTTAGAGGCCCTAATTTAGTCATAAATCCATCTTAAGGATCCCTTTGGACCAAATCAAAAAGAAGAACCCGAAGAAGAGGTAATGATTTCACCACCCTCTTTCAAGTTCTCTTATTATTCCACTTACTATTTATTTGTTTCCATTAGAAAATAATTACTCAGTTATATTATATATATTGTGATGTTATTATATATATGGAACAACTATATTCATTATTCGATCCATCTTATGAATGATAATGTCACTATGCGTGCGTACGTACGACTTACCGTCTCCACACCGTGGTGTAATTTGTTATTCAACACTATGTTATTTGGATGGATATAATGATGATTAATATGTATATAAATAATAAAAATAACATGCTAATGTCTCTGTAAAATTAATGTACCATCTAATTACACACATTTAAGGAAATGATATTGTCGCTCGTGCGTACATGTGGATTACCGTCTCCACGACGCGATGAGATTCATTTCCACATTCACCATTCATCGACGATTATAAAAATATATATTACTAATAAGTATGTAATATATGAAATAATAATGCTACTAGAGAGAGATATATATATATGTACTTACATATATCTTATTCACTTAGTTCCGTTCAATACGATATGAAAACGGAAACAACGTTTATGCGTACTTACGGACTACCATCTCCATAAAAGGTGTTTTTCACTTTATATATATGTCTATTATACATATTTATATTCTAAATATATATGAAATATAAATCATGTTTTATATTCTTGAATTATTTAAATCTTGATCTATGTGATACAATCAATAGTAACCAGTTAAAACACGTACGATAAAGAAAGCGATTATTACCCAAAATGTTAATTTAAGATGGAAATTATTATTAAATGGGTAGTATAAAGTCATAAATGAATCATGTATGAAATAATAAATATTAATATTGTTCTGGTATAATTTAATAACATACTACGATCTTCATATAGGAGTCTAAACATACCCTCTACTAAAGGAATGTGCAAGGTAGTGGTTAATTCCTCAATCTCTTTATTTTCCGAGATTGTTTATGTGTAACTATTTACTGGTAAATTTTTATCATCCATGTCCATTTTTCATAAAAATATTTTAAAAATGAATATTTTAATGTTTTTTGAAAGGTACTCTTTAGCAAGATCTGAATTTTAAATATTTTAAGGATTTATCTTTCTAAATCTTTTTAATTAATGTCCAAGTTTTCAAAATGATCATAATGATTTATTTATATGGACATGAATGTTTTGAAATGATATTTATTTTCAAAAGTTTGAATGTGTTATGGGACACATTGATTCAGAAATATCTTTTAAATTACATCCTTTATAAATGTGTGACTTTTAAATGATTTTATAAAAAAGGATATTTCTCTCAAAAAGTTTTACTCATCATTTTCAACTATGTCAGCATCCTTTACTGGATATTATTTTTGGTTGAGGTTGATTTATTATAATACAATCTTCCATATTGTATTGAATGAGTTATGATATGTTTGACTATGGATGTTATATTTTAATACCATTCATGGTTTATGGTTAATGTATTGACATTTCATAGGCTAGTTTTAATACGAATGTTTATGTTATGTTTCAACTATTCATATGAGGAATGCAGTGGACTTAGTAAGTGACGAGTGGAGCCCGCTATAGCTCCTCGATGCATCAGTAGGTCTCATGAGTCAAACTAGTGTCTTGGAACAAGGCCTTGTCCAAACTTTTATTTGCAGTCTTGGCACGAGGCCTTGAATTTGTGGTAATGATTTCCAGTATTAGGCATTCCCTCATTGTGAAATTAGTTATTACATGTGATTATTCGACTAGTAGAATTTCAATGTGCATGATTATATGGTAATGTTTCATTTCTATTTACCATATTATGTTCATGTTTATGTTTAAAAGGCCTTTGTTTTTATTACACATCTTGCCTTAAAATTTTATAGCTTCGGCTAAATTATTTACCCTTACTGAGCATTTGAGATCACCCCTTTCTTATGTTTTATTTTCCAAGGATTACAAGAAGTGTATTATGATTAATATGTAGGGTTAAGCTAAAAGGAAAAATGGAATTCTCAAAGAACTAACTATGCTGTGTTTTATGTTTCAAATTGTAATGTAAAGTTAATGTATGTAATCTATTTTCCAAGACTGCTAAACTGATCGGTCCTTCGGGACTTGATTCTTTGTAATCATGCCAATGTATTAAAATAATGCACCGGCTCTGGGTAATTGTGGTTGGGGAATTATAGTAGGTATCAGAGGAAGTTTAGTATAAACCTTGGAATCTAGATTTAGATAAACTCCGATTAGAGAACATAGCCCTAAGACAGACTTTGAGGTATAGAAGAACTTCCTGGAATTTTGTTATTATAGAGATTTTGTGAGTTTTCCGAGAAATACATCCCTATCTGGATACAAGCAGACAGAGGCGGCTCTGGTACAGATGTACCTAGGGGTAAAACCTAATAACACTGCTTTGAACTAGACTCGTACGGGAACTGGTGCACGATAACGGGCCTTGCTGCACTCTTGGTTACGACACTCCCGGGGGATATGCTTAGGATAATTAACGTTTTCATTACAAATGACTATGAAGGGTTTATGAGTATATACCTCCTCAAAGAAAACATTTTTGTGGTTATGGATTATATACATAAACTGTTAAATTTACGTTAGGTATTTTACAAGTTTGGAATTATGAATTGTGATTCATAAACTGACCTAGTGTATGCCATTGTTTAGAAATGGCACCTAGTAGAGGGAATGAGAACTTCAGAAATACATATGATCAAAAGAGTCAGAAGGATCATATCTTTCACAGTATTAAGATAACATTTAAAAGGTAAATAGTCTACAATGTAGTCTTAACATAAGAATAAATAGTATCTTGTGTTAATAAGATTGGTTAATAATTCTCTGAATCCTATGGCATTTAAGGGAAGCCAGAGAAGAAAAAGATGGTAGAAATAAAGATGGATAAAGGGAAAGAAGGATTTTACAATATGTGATAAATGTGGAATGAATCACCTTGGTAAATGCTTAAAGGGAATGGGAGTTTGTTATAAGTGTAGAGAAAAAGTACACCAAGTACATGATTGCAAGGGTAAGAAAAAGTTTTCAAATGTAAAATGCTTAATCTGCAAGGCATTGAGACACTACGCAAATCAATGTACCATTCATAAGAGTATACCACAAATGATGTTATTGTATAATAATCAAGTTATGATACTACCTCAGATGAAGTAGAATGACTAGTGTTATTATGTTGTTATTATAGAATTATTTCATTTGAGTGTTGTATCAACAATATACTGGTTATATGAATTATGGAGATAAATAAGGATTGTACTGCAGTACAATTTCATAGGGAATTTGAGATTATATGGTCCCGATACTAAGGTAGTAATTTTGGAATAAGAGATGGTTTATTTTGGTAATTCAGGAAGTTTCATTCTTGCAATAGAATACCCGGTAAAGGCATTAACATGTTATTACCTGAAAAAAAGGATCCTCATTATGTTTAACTTCCTTATAAACTTTTGACTGAGAGTTTGGATATAAGTAATTTGGATAATTATAAAGTTGGGAATGGATTAAGTTTGAGATTGGATACTATTGTTAAGATTATTTTTGTATTGCCATAAAAAGAACAACCCGGAGGTCGGGCGGCAACCCATCACGTCTGGCAAGGCCGCGAGACTTGAACCCGCAACAGAATGGAGGCAATGGTTTATCACCTATCACTGACCCACGTGATGTCCTGGATTGAATAATGTAGTTTTTTAAAGGGTCTGATATGTGAATTATAAATTCATTATTTTTGGAACCCTATATGATTAGGATAAATAGAATATATATATATATTGGAAATCTTTTAGAGTGAAAGATGAGTTTGTGGTAGGAATTGGTTGAAGGATGAAACTCTACTTGTCAAGTATATACATACATATATATATATTACCTCTTATTTTATGGATATATTAATTATTAAACTTTAGGTAAGGGATCTTAAAACCAAAAATGTGTTATCCTAATACCTTACGTTTTGTTGAACCGATGGTATTTTATATCATCATAGATTGGTGACTTTGAGACCCACAATTATACAATTGTTTGTGATTGATGACCTCAATCACTCCCTATAAATATTTACGTTTTTCCTCCAATTATGTGTCTCTAATGGAAACCAATGTTCTCCTAACCGAAATCATAATTTGGTGGTGACTTTTTCATTCCCCTTTTCCTCTTATTAAGACTAAATTTTATTAACCCAATTTCATATGTGGGTTTTCCCACAAAGGTATTTTCTATTTTCAACCTTTTATTTTCGAAGAACAATTTAAAATTTCAAGGACAAAATTTATTTAAGGAGGGATGAATTTAACACCCCAAGATTTCAAATTATGTTATTTCTTAAAAATAATTCAATAACTTGCACTATATGCAACACCGAGTTCAAGCGCACCATAACTTACCAAATTAGCCATTCAAAAGCAGTTATGAATAATATTAACTGAATTTTGAACTTTATATAATCCTTATAATTTTAGAATCCATATTATGAGTTTCTTAGACATAATGTAAGAACACATACATTTTTTTTAGATAAAAGAATTTTTTTTCAAAAAAATGCCATTTTACCGCCTTTTAATGGCGAACCTTTTTTAAATAAAATATTTGAAACATTTATATATTAAATTTTACAAAATAAACTTCTTATTTATAATCGGGACATATGAATTTAGTTTCAATAAATTTTTGGTGTTTTTCTGATAACTTTCATATTTGGGTGAATAGTAAAAAATACTATATTTTAACTGAAAAAAATTTTTTTAATCAAAAAATTTATAGTGTTGACTTCTATATTTTAATGTTTTGGAAGTATAATTAGATTATATTTTTACCCTTTAATCCAATGTTGGTCATTGGAATTAATTTCACATTGAAATTATACATAAACAAGTGTCAATCTTTTAATAGTTACTATTTCTTAAAAACACGCTATTTGTTTTGACAACAAGAATTAATTTTAAATTAATAAATGAAACTTATATGTTCGGAATGGGGTAAAATAGACTTCATTTTTGGATTTCGAATATAGAAATTAGCCTCAGGTGAGGTTTTTTTATTTTTCTGAAAACGTTTAATTTTTGATGAATAGTGAAAAAACACCGAGTTATCGTTTAAAATCGAATTTTTATTTAAACAATTATTTATTTTATTTAAATTTAATTTAGGTCAAAATAGATACATAATACCTATATAATTTCATTGTAATTCATTGGAGTCAATTTATAATAATTTTAGATATATAAAAATTTTATAGAACTTTTACCGTCTTTTACCCACCTCTTATGAGCATTTGAAAATTTAGATAAAACATAATTTTACTTGTTCTCTGAGATGAATTTCAAAAATCTGAGAGAAAAGGTTAATATCAAGGAGTAAAATTTGGTTCAATAAGATAAAAATAATTTTTGGTGAATAGTAACTTTTTACTTTTATTTACCCCAGTTAAAAGTAAATAGGGTAATTAAGGGTAAAAATGATATTATTATTACCCTAACACATGTCCTAACTCTATTGGATAAGTTTAATTCGACCAGAACAACGTTAGAAATAAAATATGACCCTTTAGGTCCACTTGTATTAGATTATGACATTTATTATTATTTTGTTTAAAGAAAAGTTAAAAGAATTAAAATCAAAGTTTAATGACTAAGCCATTTTTAATATAGGTTTATACATTAGATAAATTAGACTATAAATATTCATTAGAAATATAAAAATATTTCCAACATAATGGTATTTTATTTATAATTTTTAGAGATTAAATAATTAAATATACTAATGACATAATGATGATGCAGTAATTACCTTATTAATGAAAGAATCAAATAAATAATATTATAAATATTAAAATAAATATAATTTAAAAGTTTTTATGACATCCACGAATTTTCTAGGTGCATATGACATGTTATTATTGATTCAATGTATTTTTTTTGAAGTAATCATGCTGTTATTATTTTAACAAAAAAACAAATACCAAATAGTGTCAAAATTGACATAAAATATTTTTTAAAACAAATATTATATTATTAATTGATATAATGGTCCTAAAAATCGATGGTTCATCCAAAAGACTTATATAATTATATATATGACATTAATGAACCAATTGGTGTTCTATTGGCAGTATATAGTATGTTTATTTACCATATAGTGTAAGAATACAAGAAGACACGGTAAAAGTTAAATTATTTAACTTTGAGTTAAATCTAAATGATAAGGTTAAAATGGTAACCTAAACTTGTCTAAAACCTATTGGTTGAGTGTTGTTCGACCCATAACCACCATATACTTTAAATAATACATTTCTTATCCATTAGTAAACCAAAATTATTTTATTATAAAATAATATTTTAAGTTTTTCCTAAGGTGCCCCTCACTCCTCTTATAAAGGGGCACTCCCCCTTCTCTCTAATTAAAACCATAAAAGCCTTTTTTTCTCGGCCAAAATCAGCCCAAATAATCTCTCAACTATCCTCACTTCATCCTAGAGTCCCTCCTTTAGTCATAAATCCATCTTATGTAGCCCTTTTGATCAAATCAAAAGGAAGAACCCTAAGAAGATGTAATGATTTCACCACCCTCTTAAAAGTTCTCTTATTCTTCCACGTACTCTTTCTTTGTTTCCATTATAAAATAATAACTCCAGTATCTTATGTATACATTGATGTTATTATAAATATGGAACAACTATATTAATTATTCTATCCATCTTATGAAGGGTAATGTCACCATGTGTGCGTGCGTACGACTTACCGTCTCCACGCCGTGGTGTAATTTTTTATTCAACACTGTGTTATTTGGATGGATATAATGATGAATAATATGTATATAAATAATGAAAATAACATGCTAATGTCTCTTTAAAATTAATATACCATCCAATTCCACACCTTTAAGGAAATGATATTGTCGCTCGTTCTTACATACGGATTACCGTCTCCACGATGCAATGAGATTCATTTCCACATTCCCCATTCATCGAAGATTATAAAAATATATATTACTAATAAGTATGTAATATATGAAATAATAATGGTACTGGATATATATATATATGTACTTAAATATATCCTATTCACTTAGTGCTGTTCAATACGATATGAAAATGGAAACATTGTTTATGCGTACGTACGGACTACCATCTCCATAAATGCTGTTTTTCATTTCATATATATGTTATCATACATATTTATATTATAAATATATATGATATATAAATCATGTTTTATATTTTGGAAGTATTTAAATCTTGATCTAAGTGATACAATCAAGAGTAACAAGTTAAAAAACGTACGATAAAGAAGGCGATTATTACCCGAAATGTTAATTTAAGATAAAAATTATTATTAAATGGGTAGTATAAAGTCATAAATGAATCATGTATGATATCATAAATATTAATATGGTTATCTTATAATTTAATAACTTACTAGGATCTTCATACGGGAGGTCAAAAATACCCTCGACTAAAGGAAAGTGTAATGTAAGCGTTAATTCCTCAATCTCATTATTTTCTGAGATTGTTTATGTGTAAGTATTTATGGGATATTTTTATCATCCATGTCCATTTTTCATAAAAATGATTTCAAAATGAATATTTTAAGGATTTTTAAAGGTACACTTTATCATGATCTGAATTTTAAATGTTTGAAAGATTTATCTTTCTAAATATTTTAAATTAATGTCCATGTTTTCAAAAATGATTTTAAGGATTTATTTATATCGACCTGACTGATTTGAAATGATAATTCTTTTCAAAAGTTTCAAAGTGGTATGGGACACTTTGATTCAAAAATAAATTTTAAATTACTTCCTTTATAAATGTATGACTTTTAAATGATTTTACAAAAAATGATATTTCTCTCAAAAGGATTTACTCATCATTTTCAACTATGTCAGTATCCTTTACTGGATATTATTTTTTATTGAGGTTGGTTTATTATAATACAATATTCTATATTGTTTTGAATGATTTATTCTGTGTTTGACTGTGGATGTTCTATTTTTATACCATTCATGGTGTATGGTTAATTTATTGACATTTCATATGCTAGGTTTTATACGAATGTTTCTGTTAGGTTTCATCTATTCATGTGAGGAATGCATTGGACTTAGTAAGTGACTGGTGGAGCCCGCTATAGATCCTCAATGCATCGGTAGGTCCAATGAGACAAACTATTGTCTTGTAACAAGTCCTTGAAAAAACTTTTATTTGTAGTCTTGGCACAAGGCCTTGACTAGGTGGTAATGATGTCCGATATTAGGCATTCCCTCATTGTGAAATTAGTTATTACATGTGATTATTCGACTAGTAGAATATCCATGTGCATGATTATATGGTAATGTTTCATTTATTTTTACCATATTATGTTCAATTTTATGTTTAAAAGGACTTAGTTTTTATTACACATATTGCCTTAAAAGTTTATAGCTTCCGCTAAATTATTTACCCTTACTGAGCATCTGAGCTCACCCCTTTATTTGGTTTTATTTTCCCAGGATTCCATGAAGTTTATTATGATTGATATGCAGGGTTAAGTTGAAGAAAAAAATGGAATTATCAAAGAACTAACTATTCTATGTTTTAGGTTTCAAATTGTAATGTAAAGTTAATGTATGTAATCTATTTTCCAAGACTGCTAAACTGATCGGTCCTTCAGGACTTGATTCCTTGTAATCGTGCCAATGTATTAAAATAATGCACCATCTCTGGGTAACTGGGGTTGGGGCGTTACAGATACGAAGATGAATACCACATTTATAACATCAAACTCTAGTTCTCTTCAATGATTTTCAGTATAGCTCTTCTATTGACTATGAGCATCTTTGATGTGCTTCTGAATAGTCTTAACCTTTTCCATCTTTTCCTCAATAATTTTAGGACATAGAAATTTTCATTCCACAACTTCATCCCTGCATGTAGGTGTACTACACATCTTACTATATAGAGCTTAATAAAAAGCTATTTAGATTATCATTTAGAAAATTTTGTTGTAGGAGGGCTCAAATAGAGGTATATGTTAGTATCATCTTCCTTTTAAGTCAACATAACATGATCACACCATCTATTCTATTGTCTGAATAGTCTACTCAGATTATCTATTAACATGAGGCTGAAAATCCATGCTAAATAAAAAATTAGTGTTTAGATATTATTGGTGACTTTTTTAGAACTTGGAGGTGAATCATGGATCTCAATTAGATACAATTTATAGTGGTGATCCATGAATCCTTACCACTTATTTGATGTATATCTTTGCAACTTGGTGTGGGGATAAATTCTTATGAATTAAGATAAAGTGAGATGTATTTGTAGGAATATACTCAATAACCCATATAGAACTATTTCCCATTGATGTCTTCATAAGTAAAGTGAAATAGTCCTTGGTGATATTTTACCATTTCCATGTTGGTATTGGTAATGGTTGCACCGTACCATTATATATCTTACTTTTTTTCCTTAAATTTTAACATACTAAGAACCTTCATGTATATTTAGTCATCTACTTATTCATATTGTCTCGCCAATAGTTCTCTTGGAGATCTTGATATATCTTTGTGGTTCCTGGGTGAATGGAGAAAGTCTTACTTTGTATTTCATCCAACAATTCCTTCTTTAACCTAGGATTTGATAATACCCATAATCTTAACTCAAATCTCATAACTCCTTATTCTTTAACATTGAACTCCAAGGATTTACCTTTTCTTATAGATCCCGCTTTCTTATAAATTACCACATCATCCATTTGAGAAGATTTCAACCTCAATATAAGGGATGGTTATGAAATAATTTGTGATAGGATTGATGATGTTCATTCCTTTATGATTCCCATGTCCATACTTTCTAAATCTAGGAAGATCAAATCCCTCTCAATTATCCTCAATGATAGAATTTTTGGATCCTTTCTACTTAGACAGTCTTCCACTTTATTCTCATTATATGGATTGTAGTGAATTGAGAATTCATAGTCCTTGATTATCTCCAACCTTCTAAATTGGTTCATATTTATCTCTTTTTGTGTGAATATATACTTGTGGCTTTGGTAGTCCATATATATTTCACACTTTTCCCCAAAAAGATAATAAAACAAAATTTTCAAAGAGAACATCACTACAACTATCTCCAGATCATGAGTTGGGTAGTTCAATTTGTGAACATTCAACTTCCTTGATTCATATGCTATGACTTTTTCATTATGCATTAAAAAAGCTCCCAATCCCTTCTTCGAAGAATATCCCTAAATACTATGAAAATCTCTCCATTGGTGGGTAGTGTAAGTATATGTGTAGTGATAAGCCTCATTTTTATTTCCTTGAATCTATTTTCACATTGATAATTCCATGAAATCAAGTCCCCTTTCACATTATCTTGGTTAGTGGGTTTGAAAATAATGATAATGTTCTCAAAAATCAACGATAATAATTAGAAAACCTAAGGAAACTACTGAAATCTGTCATAAATGTTGTCCCCATCCACCCTTCAATTCATTCTATCTTTGAAGGGTCCAAAAATATTCCATTACTTGTGATTATATTCCCCAATAATGATACTTACTTAAACCAAAACTAACATTTTCTAAACATAGAATAAATATTCACCCTTTGTAAGGTCTTTAGCACAATTCTCAGATGCCCCTCATTGTCCTCCTTGGTTTTAGTGTATATTATAATATCATCTATAAAGACGTCATAAAATTCGTTGATGTTATATATAAAGACCCTATTTATTAATTCCAGGTATATTCTTGGAGTATTAGCGAGTCCAAATGGCATTATAATGAACTCATAGTGCCCATACCTTGTATAAAAAGCAGTCCTTGGGATATCCTCCATATTCACCCTAATATAGTAATATCCCAATCATATATCCACCTTGGAGAGGTATTTTAATTCATTTAGATGATAAAATAATTCACAAATCCATGGTTTTGGATACTTTTTAATTATCATGATCTTGTTGAGAGCAGGATAATCAATGAAATGACGCATTGACCCATTATCTTTCTTGATGAAGAGGAATGGTGAACCTCATGGTGAATCACTTGGGAATATGAACCCTTTATCTAGATTCTATTTTAGCTGTTTCTTAATATCCTAAATTTCCAAAAAATCCATTCTATATAGAGTCTTGGATAATGGAAAATACCAAAGTATAATATTTATTGAAAATTCAATCTCTCATCTAGGAAGAAGAAGAGAAAATTCTTCAGTAAACACGCAAAAATATTCCCTTACCCAAGGAATATCTTCAGGGATGGTTATTTTCTTAGACTCAATCATTTAGGTTAGATACAATTTTTTATTGGAAAATAATATCCATGCTTGAGATTTTGGTTCTAAATAAGATTCATCACCGTCATTTCACATTTACAAAAGCGGGGTTCGATTCGCAATAAAGAGAGTCATTTCCTTCTCGCAACAATTTATGATGGATCTTTTCATGGAATTCCAATACATTCTCAGAAAGGCATCAATTTACTCTAAAGGGTGTATGAAAAGGTTTTTTGGGAAGATCAACCCAGAATCATTGATAGGGGAGGAGTTATATAATTGGGATGCAATAATCTCTCTATTTTTCATTTTCACTAACAACTCAAATTCAATGATTTTTGGTGGTGTTTGAACAGTTCTAATAAACATTCATGATATTAATGAAATCCTGAAACCAGAATAAAAAATATCTTTCCCTATTATTGAATGAATAACTAGCTTACCTATCACCACTACATTTTTAGGATCCACCCCAGTGGCTGGGATGGAAAAACATTGACCTTCCTGCCTTGAAGGTTGTTGGTTGTCTCTAAAAAACCCTTGGTGTTGGGAATTGGTTTGAAAAGTTCCCTAGTTCCTTTCAATTGAAGAAATATTTTTTTGAGGGTTTAGTGGAGAATTAATTTTCTCCATCACCTTAGAATGATTCTCCTGTCGACAATCATTATCTAGGTGTCCTTACTTCCTACACCTAAAGAATTTTCTTGTTTCCCTTAGGCAAATTTTGGGGCGATTCTTTCTGGATCTTTGACAAGTGGAATGTTTAAATTTCTTGGCACCGTTATATTTCTCCATCCAACCTCTATAATTATACTCTACATTACTATTCTTATCCCTATCCTACATGTGAGATTCTATAATCTCCATCACTACACCGAGGGTACATCCTACAATTTATTCATAGCTATCAAAGTCTCAAAGGCCTATGGGAAATTTCTTCATAGTTAGTCTGGGTTGTATGTAATGTTTAAAGCCTACGGGCAATGAATTCCTCTAAGGCCTACGGGCCAGGTAATAATTATGCCTATGGGCATTTTAAGGGTTCCACATCACACCTTGAAAGGTGGATTATCAAAATCAATAAAAAATGAATCCCTTCGTGTCATTGGAAGAAAGTCTCAAATCATTATTGCTTTTCATAGAAGAGGTTTTATCCCACAAATTTAGTGGCCAATAATGCATTCATGGGTAAATAGAAACCTAGAGGTGTATCATGAAAGTATTTTTATGTTTTCCTCACACTACCCAATTGATTCATCATCTTTTTTCATGATGGAAAGGAAGTCCCTTTCAATTTTATGTTGGAGGTTGCAAGGTGTATATTTATTGAGAAACATTTTTTAGAATTCCTTCCAGCCATTTAATTTGATATTTTACTTAGGATTAGTATTCTTGACCAACGTACTCCACTGATTTACTTCTCCCTCCATATGATAAAAAACTAGTAGATCCTTCTCTTTTTCAAAACATTGTAGTATGGATAATATCTTCTCAATGGAGTTGATCTATTGTTCAATGATTACGGGATCTGATGATACAATGAAACTTGGAAGCCTATGCCATATAAAGGATTAAATTGAATATAGTTATTTATTAGGGGGATTTTTCACTTATCCTAATCTTGTATTGTATCCAAACATTGATTCAGTTGAGAGTGTGTCATTATAGAGTTCGTGATTCCTACTCCAATTGGGCTAGACAACTCGTTCAGACAGTCATCACATTTCTTGTCACATTGATTGTTTACCGGATTCCTTCTTTTTCTAAACATTGGATAGAATAAAATGAAAATCAAGGCTGATTATTTTTAAATTATTAAACACATAAATGTGTAATCCAATGAAATTTAAGGGATAAATTATAAATTACATTTATTTCTTAACTTATAAATTTCTATTCTCCAATCTATGTTATCTATGTTCTTTTTCCCAACATATACTATTATGGTATTTTTTTTAATAATGGTTTATAATGATATTTGGATTTTACCAAAGCATATCTATTATTAGTGTCAAACTACATGCACATTAATTAACACTGTCATGTAACATGTCACACTAAATCAAGCCAGACACACATTGTTACAATTTTTACCGCTAGGTACATTTTTTACAGAACCACATCCACCTGTAGTATATAGATAATGATGTATTTTCTTAATAAACTACTTACTATAATTACCAAAATTTAGGGATTATTTATTATACTTAGTCTTATCCATATGTATTTTGGTATAGTTTTCTAATATTAATCCCAAAAACAATGAAACATTTTTTTGATACCAACTATAACAAACCATCTCTTCATTACACATAAATTTTTTATTTACACCATATGATTAAACTTAGTGAAACCCAAAGTGTTGATAAGTCTAGTGTCTTTGAATGTTCGGTACATTTCATAATAATTTAAACAAGAAAAAACATCTTTATTGAAAACTTCTTTCACATGGCCACACATAAAACATCAAGGGATAACATGGGGGAATACATAAGAAAGGGGTGAAATATAAATCCTAGTAAGGGAATAAAAATTTCATAACATGAAGAGAATTAAAAATTCTAGACAATACTTATTTAAATGGGGAATTACAAGAGTTAGAATCATAAATATAATCAATGAGACATGATATAACATGATAATCATAACATGAGAAATGTGGAAACAACATAAAACACTACCTCATTAACATAGGTCAAAGATAATTTCCATGAAATCATGAAGGAAAAAGCGTAAAAAGGAATTAGGATTACTACTTACCCCAACATGATGTATCATGAGACTAAAAATTACCCATTTCATTGGTGCACTATATAATTACACATGAACCTTCCACTTTCGTTTCATTTTCATCCTTAAGTTCACCACATATATCATAAAACATGGATTAATTAATAATCATATTTTATCCATGATTAAGGAGTATATAATTCATATATTTCAGTCCCATGTACTATAATTATAAGTGTATCAATATGAATACCCTTGATAGGAAATGAATTTGGTTTTCACTACACAATTGTTTTGGCATGGAAAGTTGTGTTGAAATTTCGGCCACATAATGGTGTAGATTAAAAAAATCATAAAATGAGTTGATGAGAGAGAAAGGGGCCTCTCATCATTTGGGAATCAATTGTAAAGTAATGGGAATATAAAATAACATATCCCATCATAATTAAATTAAGATAAAATACATAAGGTAAAGAATATACTTGAATAAAGAGGATAAAGAAATAGATCCCTTACTTGAGTGTGTGACTCCAAATGCTTGGGAGGGGTTTCTTGAGAGATTGAGGGAACTGTAGGAGTACAATAGTGAGTGGAGGACACAATATGGATGTTATATGAGGAGGTTTAGTGAATATAAATGGGATATTAGATGTGTTTATATAGAAAAATAGGTGGATTTCATTACTATTTAGGTTTTGGACTCTGCATAATTAAACAACCAAAACCACAAACCATACCTTGGTTTTCCAATGGGTTTTGAAAAATGGTAGTGGATCTCATTATTTTATATGGCCAAGGTACAAAATTAATAAAATAATACCCTTTATTATGTGTAGGTGAGTCATAATCTTAATGAATCAGTTTTAAAACCCTAAAATATATTAATGGTTTTGGAGGATTCATAAGGGCTTTATAAAATCAATAAAATAAACATAAAATCCCATTATTATTAAGGTAAAACACACTCAAACATATATATATATATATATATATATATATATATTTATACCCTTTATGAAATTCATTACATCACTTTTGGGTCATTATGATTTCTTAATTCACAAATAATATTTATCAGGTCTTTAATTTTTACCTCAAAATTCGACAGTCTTACAAAATTTTGAAAAATTCACTGTTGGATCATTTAAACATTCAGATTCCAAATATAATATTCATTTTATCAAAAAAATAATTAATTACACTCATTTTCAATTTTAAAATATTAATATAAATTTATTTAGAAATTAAATGTTTTTTTTAATAATAACAGTTTTTGAACCCATACAAAAACTAAATTTGACTTCATAAAAATTATATGAAATTTTATATTTAATAAAATATAGATAATAATAAAATTTTATAAAAATATTATTTATTTAAAAAATTCATTAAATCATGAAAGTTAATTCCTTAATTGAATTTTAATATTACAAAAATAATATTTTTGTTTTATTATCTCGAAATAAAAATTATTTAAAAAGTAACCACAATAAGATGAAAATAAAAATAATGTATGTACTCATAATTCTAGGGTCTTAATTCATATCTCTTTAATATAATAGAAAATACCCTGAGAGTAAGGTGCGTGATAGTGAGACTTTCATTGGGTGCTTCAACATATGTGGGTTGGGATGTGATCTGGATGAGAATGAACTTCTCCCATAAATGGTTTTTCTCATTCATAAGTTATTGGCTATGAACATGGGCTTGGTCAAGGAAAAATCCCAATGATTCTATCTCCCTCATAAGCTATGATAAATGGGATTAATAAGGTACATTCCTTCTAGTTGAGAAAATAACTTCTTTTTTCTATGCCTATTGGATTTATTATACTCTATATTTATACTAATCATTTGATCACTTTGAAAATATTATATTACCAATGGTAATGATACTTAATGGTCTTTTAAATACAATTGGATATAATAAAACAAATGAAGAAAATGTGTTCTCTATAACAATATTACGTAATAATACATTTAATTAAAACACAAGTGATATATTTTTTATAATATTACAAGTTATTACAACATCATCCATACATTAGTCATGACTCAAATATCATGTATTTATCTTATATCATAATTTATTATATTTCACTATTAAGGAAAAATTCAAAATTTCTAGGAAATTCCAAAAAATTAACCCTAACATTTTTTCTATATGTAGATTTTAAAAATAGATTCCATTTTTTTAAAATAATATTATAAATATGAGAAATTTAAATTTTATATAAAATTTTCATTTATTAAAAAAATATCGATTTTAATATTATAATCTATTTTTTGACCCTTTGAAAAATTAATTAAGGTCTCATAAAATTATCATATAATAAAATACAACATGATATTAATTTGTGAATATATTTGAGGAAAATAAATTTTATTTTAAATCATTATATTAATTAACAAATTATAAATAAACATTTATATTTTCTAAAAATTAAAACATTTAACTTATCATTTTAAAACATTTATTTACTTATGTGATGATATAAATATATTATTTTTTATTTATAAGATATTTAAATTTTATTTATGCATTCATAGGTGAGGTTACTATTCTAATAGTAGGATTACTATTCCTAATTGTTATATTACTATTCCAACAGTCATGTTACAATTATATCGGTATATGATCCATAATTTCTATAAATATCACTTATTTTATTATAAATTTATGAGAATAATGTTTTTATTGGATACTCATTGTGATGAATTTGTTTTATGTCATTATTATAAGAAGTAAAATTCCATTAATAAATGTTTGGTTCATTATAGCCGATGAAGTGTGGTATTACCCAGAAAAATCTCAAATAAATGAGTGAGGAAAACTATTTTTCATGTGTTTCAACAAATTATTTAAAATTGTATTATCTATTTATAAAATTCATAAATTATTCTTTAAATTGCTAATTATTGTTTTTCAATTTATATAATTTTTGTTAAATCAATTTTTATTTTATTATTTATATTATTTTTATAGATAATTTGAGTTTCTATTTGATTATAATTGAGTTTTATCATTTAAATATTTTATTCCTTTTCTTAATTTACTTATTAAATTTTCTTAGAATAGTTAATATATAAAATCTATGATTTTTTGAAGTGTCATTGATCCATGTCTTTTATTTCCTACAAAGTAATATTTGGTTGATTAATTTATAGAGGTTTGATAAAGGGGACTGGAGATCATGCCTAGTGGGAATATTTTATTATTTCCAAACTCATGGTTGGTATCTTCCATGATAGGTTCGACATATAATGTATATAGATGAACACCGCATTGATGTTCCAAAAGTTTGGTTCATAAATATAACATTTTATGATTAACTCCTTTTTGATATCCCCCGTGTTAGTATCAAAAACCTAACAATTGGTAGATGAACCCCACATTGGTGAAGTTGATCCCCACGTTAGGTTGATCAACCCCATAATGATTTGAGCTTCATGTTGCTTCTTCTATGTACCTGACCCTCATGATTGTTGAGTTGGGGATCAAGCATGATATTTTTCCATATACATGATCCCTCTATATTGCAGTGGGAACTTCACAGGATCTCGATGCTAACGGAATAATGAGATTGGAAACCCATGAACTTGGAAGTTGATGTAACATTGAGACTGTGTTCTTGACAAATGAACTGGAAGATAGATGTTTGGGAATGGAATAATTGTTTGAAAATATTCTATAATTCAATGTATTTTATAATGAAGATCAAAATAAGATGAGATTGTGAGTAGATTTATCTATTACTTTTAATAAATCAGTTACACCTATATCTTATACATTCATTTAAGGGGAACATTTTCTTCATGTGATCATGACCAAATCATAGATAAATGACTAAATGAAGAATTACATATGCGATATAGAGAAGTGAGAAGGTGATTTATTTATATTTTAATTATTTAATATTATTTTAAGATAAAGGGATTATTGGGGGATCACAAAAAAGGATCAAACACATCAAATTATATTAGGAGAGTCGATAAAACAAACACACTATAAGAATAGTAGTAGGAAAGAAGAATATAGATAATTTAACGATTATATTATAGGGGATTTAAGAGGATATTTTGATGTTTTTTATGGAGATGTATATTGGATTTTCCGCCTGCAATTCGATCATGTTCGACAATATTTCTACTGTCTCTAACTTGTGGATTCAAATAGTAACATCTTTCTCTGTCTCATTTATTTTTCAATTGTAATTATGTATCGATTATTGAATATTTTAGTGGGATAATTTATGGATCTTTACTATTTTATAACATATTTAAAAAATTTCATCTATTATATGGCAGAAACATTAATAATTGGTGTATATTGATCTCCTACTGAAACTTTTAAGTTCAATTCGTGTAGAATTTTGAAGTCAATCATTTTTTATTAAATTTATCAATCCTCAATTTTGGATTCAAAGTAAAATTTGAGTTGGCAATATCATTGTACACAATGATCATTAAGTTCATTGATCATCTCTAATTGAACGTAGATTGGAAGCAATGATAATCGATGTAAACCTCAATTTAATAAATTCAACAAAATATAGGATTATAGATTAAATTATCTACATTGAGAGAGTTATAATTGGGAAATTATTTTCTAAATATAAAGATAGACTGATCAATGGGGATTTATAATTCTACCCATTATATCCACTATTTTACTAAATTAACTACTAATTTTTTCTAACATTTTTATTTTATTTGGTTTTGTTTATTCTTAGTAATAAAATAACCCATAGAAATATATGAGTAATAATATCATAGAAATCATGATAGGGTAATTTCTATATGGAATACTTTTTGGAGAAAATATTAGGAGATACTTTAAAATATAATTTTAGGACATAAAAATTTGAATGTTAATTTAAATCACTAAAATCATTCTCTTCAATTTGAGTCATTACATAAGAGGCTACAAATGAGTTAAAAAAAGAAAAAATAATTAAAAATTAAAAACATAATAAGTTTTATCATATAAAAGAATCAAATTTATTGCTTTATGTTACAAAATAACCTTTAAAATGAATTAGGTAAAAATTATTAAAATTTGAGATCAATAATATTAAAAAAAATAGAAAAATGAATTAGATATTGAATTTTTAAATCAATAAAAATATAAAACATCCCAAAAAGAACCACCAAAATAAAATTTATTAAAAATAGAACACATTCCTGATTTAGAAAATTGAATGAATAAACAACTTGAAATGATCTTGCTTTACTTAATTATTTAAACCTACAATTTTTTTGGGATACCCTAACATATACCCACGTTTTGAACTAAGATCTGTAATGATTGACCCGTTTCCAAAATTCAATCTTCCCCAAGTGAGGATCCACAATGCATGACCAAGAGTTTCATATGGTCCACATCACCATGAATCCTTAGATAGATAGTTAGGATAAGATAAAGACGAGGGTCTTACCCTTTTCTCTTGATGTGGGTGGTTATGGTGGTTTTCTACTACTCCCAACCCACTTCTATATAGAGTGTTCACTAAATTTAGAAAATCAAAAATAATTATTTCTTCTTAGCATCAAGAACTACCTCGTGTTGAAAAGATATATGCTGTATTTGTAAGTTTCAAGGAGAGACTCTACATGAATATCGAGAGAGTTTTAAGATACTTTGATCTAGGTATCCTCTCTAATAGATTTTAAATCAACATATAATCCAATATTTTTATGGGGGATTAGTATTAATGTATAAAATAATGATAAATAATTTTACTGAAGGAGAGTTAGTGGATGAGGATCCCATTAATGCTATAAATATAATTTCTAATATGGATCATAATTCAAAATTTTGCAGTACTAGGGGCTTAATTCATGTCAAACTAGACATGGTAGTATCAACATGTAATTCTGAGAATGGTTGAATTTATTTTTAGTTGAGTGATATCACCAAATGTTGTGACATATGTTTCTAACTTAGTTCCTTCACAAACTCAACCCAATATGTCATTTTCCATTTAATTCATTGTGTAATTTTCCCTGTTTTTTATTATTTCAATGATCAATGTCCCCAACAAAAATAGGCTCCTAAATCCAATAATTATATATTCCCAGAGAATCCTTTCATGAATAACCCAAATGTCAATTTCCCTACTAGAATAGTCAATTAATGTATTTTTAACTAACATAGAAATTCAATAATGGATGGAATTACAAAAAAAAAATATTTTTGGGTAACCTGAAACCTAAGAGGTATTTCTAAACCCAAAACATAAATCAAATTCCAAGATACAATTGAGTCAAATACTGTAACCAAGATAGTGGGAGTTCACATCAGTTCATAATAAAGATAACAAAAAAAGAATAAAATAAATGATACAAATAATGATGAGATGGTTATAAAAAAATATACTTCTCAATAACATAAAATTCTATTTTAGAATATGTAAACATAGAAGGGGAAAATGGAAATAAAAATTAGTGGTCTAAAAAATCAAAGAAGTTGTATTTTTTCATCATAAGTTGAAGTAAACCTGATATGAAGGGAGATTCTTAGTGCGATAATTATTATAAGGCTAACTAAAATTCAAAAACCACAGGCTAAAAAAATTCAGTAATAACCTAATAAGGATGTTCCCGCTTTTTATACAACTGAAAAAACACATGAAGAAGTCACAAACCCCTTGACGAAATGGTTTTAAACCAACTAAATCTATTATTGAACCTACTATCCACAAACCAATAGAATAATAAAAAAATAAAAAAGATTAAATTAAACATGAATTAATTTATTGGAATTTTATAAATTTAATCATATACTATAAGGTATATAATAAATTTGATGATATCCTAAAAACATTTACAAATACATTACCTTACCCTATGAGAAGTCCTCTTATTAGGAACAATGTTAAACTAAAAATGGTAATTGAAGTTATTGAAACTTTCAAGAAAGTACAAGATACAATTACACAATTATTTGATGTAAAAAATATCCCTAGATATTACACTTTGTTTAATTAAATGTGCTACCAAAAATCGAAGTTTATAGGAGGTGAAAAATTAAACATGCATAGTAATGTTTCCTATATGTTTCAACATTCACTCCATGTTATATAAAAGTGTCTTGGTAGTCTTTATATTCACTATGTTATTTTAAGTCATCAATTTAAAGATAAAATATTATATTTAAGATCCTCTATAAATTTTATTCCCGAATATTTATTTTCATCTATGTAGGTTTTTGAGGTCAAGAAGTCTAAAAAAGAATTACAGTGTGCTAACAGAGGTTTAACTAAGCCAACTGAGTCATTGAAGATGTTTCGATAAGGGGGAAATATTTTTTTACCCTTCCTAATTTTATGTGTTATAAATGTTGGATGGAAGGTTTGGTACACAGCCACCCTTGATATTAGGGATACCATTTTTAAAAACATCTAAGGCTATAATAAATGTTCATAAAGGGACTTTTTCATTAGTGATTGGATGTAATATGGTTAAATGTGATATCTTGGAATCCATGAAACACCCCATGGAAGATAATTCTATAAAAAAAGTTTACATGATTGAATTTATTTCCATAACATTGTTAATTATTTTATTTAAAATAACCAACCTCTAAATTAATTGGGAAAATATCTTTTTGTTTGATAATGAAGATATCATAACTATGATTTTGAATCATTCTATGATGAATATTAAACTAAGTATATTTTTAAAAAACGAATGATATTTTAGAATTTATGAACATGTTAAAGATGAAATATTTTTTAAAAACTATACTTAAATACATAACAAATTTAAAAAATTCCTTGAAACATATTTAAATAATGATGAATATGAAATTTTGTGTAAAACGATCATGAAATTGTTGAAACTGAATTAAAATCTACTAAACATGGAAATTCTATGTATAGTATTTATTTCTTGGATCAAACTTCATGTAATTTTACTCTGTTGAACTTGAAAACAAAAATTATTATTCTTTAATAGTGACCACATTTTTTTGAACATGAATATTAAATATCTTTTGAGGATGAGACATATTCACTACATGAGAATAATTTTTCCACATCTCTATATTTTAATGAAATTTCTATGATGGAGAATGATTTGAAAGCTATATGAGAATTCAAGGAACCTAAAAGTCCTATTTTTACTAATGGTAAAAATCAACCCACAATTGAACTTAAAGAATTTCCTAAAAATTTGAAATATGTCTACATTGGAGAGAAAATAAATTCTTATCTTGTTTTATAGTGGTTTATTTGATGAAAAGTATAACTAACCTCTTAAAGGCCATTAAGGAGAATAATAAGGCTATAATATAGTTATTATATTACCTAAAAATAATTAGTCCTTCAATATGTATTCACAATATAATTTTAGAGGACAATTCGAAACTGATTATAATATTACTAAGGAGGTTGAATCTTATACTTATTATAGTGGTTAATATGGGGGAAATTTTGTTATTGGATATAGGTATAATTTACAACATTTTTTGTAGTCAATTTTTTATTCGAGTCTAGATTATTCTAAAAAAGGATGGTTTACAGTTCTTAAGAATGAATTTTCAGAAATAATTCATGTTAGGTTACCCAATAAGTGGAGGATATTCATTGATTATAGATGTCTAAACATAGAGATTGCGAGGGAAAATTTTTTGTTGACTTTTCGTTATCAAATCCTTGAATGGTTAGCTGGTCAGTACAATTATTTATTAATTCATGGTTTTTTAGGATACATTCAAAACCAATTTTCATTACAGTACTTGGATTAAACTACATTCACTTGTCCCTTCGGTAAATTTTATTAATAAATAATTCAATTTGTTCTATGTAATTACCCTTCCACGATCCAAATTTGAATGCCTAACATTTGGAATGAATTTATTGATGAATGCATGAAGGTGTTTAAGTGTGATTTTAAAACATATGGTCTATCTTTTGAAAGTTGTTTGATTAGTTTAGGGGATATTCTTAGAGTTTGTTTTGAGATTAAGCTTCTATTAAACTATGATAAATGAAATTTTATGGTTGAGTGTGGAATTTTTATTGGTCATGAAGTGTCCTGAAATTTAATTTTAGTGGATAAGTCCAACATTTGCATTATATTTTTACTATGTTTTAATTATACTGTGAAATATATTGGATCTTGTAATAACTTTGTTACATTATATATGCGGTTCATAAAATAATTTAACTGAATTTATTTTCCATTGGAAAAACTTTTATAGAAACATTTTTCTCTTATATTTGATGGGATGTGTGTTGAAGCCTTTAATGAACTTAAAAAAAATCTAGTATCCCCAATAATAGTGCAACCACATAATTGGGACATTCATTTTGAACATATGAAGGATGATTCAAAATTAATTTTACGGGTTATTCATGGGAAGAGAGTAGAAATGAAATCACATGTCATTTCCTCTTCTTCGAGGGGTGTAAATGATGCCTTGTTCAATTAATCCACAATTGAAAAGTAATTGTTAGTACTTTGTTTTTTCCTTGATAATATTAAATGATATATTTCGGGGTTTAAAGTTGTATTTTCACTAAAAATTATACCATTTTATATCACTTAAAGAAACATCAATCAAAACCAATGATGTATAGATGGATTTTGTTAATTTAGGTATTTGACAGAGAAATCCAAGACTCTGAACGAGTTGAGAACACTGTAGAAGATAATTTGAGTAAGATACCTACAAATTAAAATTAAGATAGATTATATTTTGGACTCATTAGAGAGTTTTCCCTAGGTTGAGGTTGTATTCTACTGATGTAGATAAGAGACCACGGTATTTAGGTCTAGTGAGTTACTTAGCTTCTGATGTTACTTATGACTAGTTTTTCAAGCAGCATATTTATAAATAGATTTTAGGGTCAAGGAAATATGTATGGGATGATCTATAGTTGTGGTATATGGTAAGTGATAAAAATGTAAAAAATATGTATCCAAAATTCTAATATTACTTCAGTTTTGAAATTATAACATAGTCTTATCTATTAAGATCACATTGGACTATAGAGAACAATAAGAAAAGTATTAGATTTAGACCTATTTTTTCACACAATATTTATTGATTCTCATAAAACTTTTATAAATTCTAAATATTCTTTATTAAAAGGAATAATTTCTTAATGACATGAGACACCAAAAAAACTATCTTTGTTTTTTTATTTTTTTGATCATTGGGGAATGGATTTTAAGGGCCCTTTTCCAAATTACTGTGGTTATTCATACATCCTTATTGTTGTAGACTATATTAATTTATTCTATAACAAATAGTACTGATGATGATTGAGTGGGGATCTTGTTATTCAAGAGAAATGTGTTTTTTATAAAATTAGGATACCAAAGTTCTTTCTTACAGAAGAGGGTCCTCATTTCTATAATAAGAAACTGGAATATTTTCTAATAATATATGGGGTTTTTATAATGATTATACACCCTATGATCCCCAGACGAATGGAATAGATGAAGTGTTTAATAGATAGATCAACCATATTCTTATGAAATATGCCAACCCAAAAAATATGGATTAGATCATAAGGGATGAGTATAATTGGTAGGCATATAGAAAAAATATATAAGACTGCAATAGGTATGTCATCATACATGATATTGTTTATAAGATCCTATAATTTTCATTTAGAGTTAGAGTATAATTCCTTTTGAACTATAAAGTCTAGAAATGTGAATATGTTTGAATCTGAAAGAGAGGTTAAATTTTTTTTGATTGAGTTAGAAAAAATCCAGAATAATTACAAAGAAAATCAATGGATATTTAAATAGAAAATAATTGATGTTTATGAAAACATGATTTGGAACAAGGAATTTAAAATTTGAGAAAATTTATTTTCTATAACTCCATCCATATGATCTTTAATCTTAAATTTCATTCCAAATGGGATGGAATTTTTTCAATAACTCATGTTTTCGATTTGTTTCTATATAGAGTATATATCCTAAGAAATATCCTCAATTAAAAGTAAATGGAAATAGGCTCAAAATATTTATAAAAGATATTTAGAAACCATTAGGAGAGGAGGTCGTTCTATTGGAAGTTTAATATAACTAAATAACCCATGTTACGTCATCACTTACAATTTGATTTTCATTATAATAAGTAAGGGGGGAGGTATTAACCTTTTTTCATGCCATGTTTTTAGTTTGGTTTCTTTATTTCTATGTGTGAATAAAGTGGTATTGTTTTGTGGAAGCTATTATTCATGTGTTTCATCAAGAAGACTCCAAAAAATAACTAAAGTGTAGTTGGAGACATAATGAAGAATAACCTTTATAATCCAAGAAGATCCTGAGAAGATACATACAAAATACTCTTCTATCAAACCCCTTAATACTTAAACTCTTTTAATATTTTACCTTAATTGATATTTCAAACATATAATATTAATTTGTTTTGTCTTTAAGAGATCATATCTAACTAACTAGATAGACTTAGGTAATATGTAATAAGGTCTATATTTGATTATACCCCAAGGAAGATAAATCTTTTATATTGGGTGAGTTATTAGTTTTTATTCTACTCCATTCTATGTTGGTATCTAAAATCTATTTTCAACTATTATCACTTTGAAATGAAATCGAATTGTAATTCCTACTTTTTATGTTCTCAATACTCAGAATACTTCTTAACATGAGATTAGTATCAACTTAGTTTGAATTTTATTAAGAAAAATCATGTACCTTTAATTACTTTGTTTTACATCACTATTTTTTTGCGGAAAATTCCTTTTTAATTTCTTATGACACTTTAGAAAGATTTTGAACTTTTTAGTTGATTGTTTTGAAACAATTATGTCATTTTTTTCTTCCATATTGAATTCAACATTAGGGAAAATATTTACCTTTATGTTTAAGAGAATGATTTTTCATGTTATTAACTTTGTATAAATAAAAACCCATCAAAACCCCCTTATTTTTTTTAAATAATTGATAATTTCTATGAATCTCTTGGATTTTTTGGTAGGTGATAATTTTTATTAAAATTAATTGTTTTGGTTCCACTTTAAAGATATTAATATTAATTAATTTATAGATTTAATTATGTAAATAATTTTTTATTCCATATTTAAATAATTATCTTTTGATAAAACTATTTTGAAATTTTATAATATAATTAATGTCTTTGAAAAATTTAATTAGGATTTAAAACATAAGATATATATCTAGAAGGATTATGAAATGAGAATCCTAATACTGGTTGAACTCTTTTTTGTTTTTATCTTAAATATTTATTCCATAACTATTGGATGAGTCATTTTATCCTCCAATTAATTATCACTTCACAACATTTGATAGTGTGCCTATTTATTAAAGCATATTAAATTATGTGTTCTTATAGAGGTAAAGCTAAGTTTGGATATGTAATTGGTTGTAAATTGTTTTTTGGTAAATTCACTATCAAATTTTCAGTTTATAATCTATTTTGTTAAATAGTCACCAATTTTTCACATAGAGAATTAAATTTGAGAGGTCATTAATTTTATTTTCATTGAATTAATCTATAATAGAAAATATTCAAGAATCTCAATTCTAAGTGTTATTTATATTTTTTATTATTGAGATTCATTTTCTTCCACTAAATTTGAGAAATTGTTTTCATGAGCACAAGAAAATTATTAGTGTGGGGGATTTCTTGTGTTCTATTTTTTTTTTATTTTTTAATATCATTTTAAGTGTATTTTTTAATTTTACAAATAAATAAATTTGGCCTTAAATGTTTAATTAATAAATTTAGTAAATTTATATATTTTTTAATTTAATACAAATTATAATATTTATTGTTGTTTTCTATAGATAATTTGAGTTATAATTTGTTCATCTATGATTTAATTCCTTTAAATATTTAAATATTTTTTTGTTTTAATTTATTTTTTAACTTCTCATTAAATAGTTAATGTATTTATTCTATGATTTTTTTTAAATATGGTCTATCCTTTTGATTTAATTTTTAAAATTTATTTGTGGTCATTTAAATCATGTAGAATTAAAAAATGGTCCTACGTACCATACCCAGTGGGAACATTTTATTATTTATGAACCCCAAATTTTTATCCCCTATATTAGGTTTGGAAACAAAACATTTATCAACTAAACCCACATTGGCATCGCTAATTTTAGATTTTACAAACTAATATTCAATGAGTAACACCATATTTACATCCTACATGTTAGGTTTGATAACCTAAAATTTGTAATTTTAGACCCACATTGGTGAATTTTATTCCCACATTTGGTTGATCAATCCCATGATTTAATAACATCACATTTCTTTTTCCATGTACCAGAACCCACCTGAGTAGTGAACAAAGAATTTAATTTGAGAGATATCCACCAATATATTCTATCAATCTTTATGTGGATGATTTTTAGGATCATGGAGCTAATTTAATATTGGGATCAGAAACCAAAAACCTTATATATTTATGAGACATTACGATCTAGTTTGGATCGATGAATAAAAATGTCACATGTTTGAGAATAGAAGGTTTTCTAGAAAATAATCTTTATTTCAATGCATTTTCTAATGAAGATAAAAAACTAGGAATACGAAAATAATATTATAACATTGTGACTGAATAAATTTCCCATTAATTTAGTAAGTTAGTTAAATGGGAAATTTTTCATCACATTAATATGATATATAATGAGTTGAAGGACTAAATGGAGAATGCCACCTGCGAAATTTAGCTTTGAGAAGGTGATTAATAGAGAATTTAAATATATAAAGTTATATTTGGATAGAATGGTTATATCAAGGGATTATAAAAAAGGATCAAAAGGAATAGACTAAATCGGGGAGTGGAAACAAGAAACAAACTATGGGATAAGAACTAAGAAGTAATCCCAGAGATTATTTCTAGAAATTATTCTAGAGGACTCGTAGATGATATATTTTCAATCATTTATATAAAGATGGATATTGGGTTCTTTAATAAATATATACCATGCCTAGATTGATTTATTTTTGACATATCTATTTTATTTGAATGGTGAATAATTTATGAGTTTTTATCTCGTTTATTTTTTAATGTTAATGCTCTCTAAATTATTGAACTTTTAAATACGATCATTGATTAATTTTTGATTCTTTAGTCATGTAATTAATTTTTTTCTTCAATTTTATGAAGGTAATATTACTGATTATTTCATGTTGATATATTAATTAGGCTTGTGATTTCAAGATAAGTTAGAGTTTATAATTATCTTTTGTGTTTAAATTTTAACATTATCGATTAAAGATTATGAGAGAAAAGGGTGCCGACCATGTCATTTTACTCAGTAACCATTGAGGTAACTGATCAACTCATACTAAAAATAGATTGGAAACAGAGATCATAGATTTTGATTTGAATATAATAAACTTAATTAATCACATGATTATAGATTTAAATATATTCAATGTGAGGTTTTTAGTTGTGAAATTCTTTTCATATGTTGAAGAGATACTGATCCATGAATAATTCTTATTATAGAAACCACTTTTTTATTTTATTATATTCACTCCTACTTGTTTTTTTGGATTTTTTGTATTCATTAATTTTTTTTAATATTATGAATAAATTCCCTATAGAAATATATTAGTAAAAAAACCACAAAAAATCATGAAATAGAAACTCCTAAAAGGAAATCTCATAGGATTCAACCATGTGTGCTTCATTAATATAGTATTTTAGGAGATAAATTTTTTAATACTAGTTAATTAAAATAAAATCATACTCTTAAATGACCTTAAAATATCACAATACCTTATGTAGGTATTATATGACTTGTGGTACTAACATTTAAGTAGGTGTCCAACTACAGTGGTACCCTTACTCAAAGTTTCCATCAGAACATTCCATGAACTTGAATGAACTTAGAGTAGTCCTTTGGTACATTTACATGGTTGAATTTAACCTTTATGTGAGATGAATATATTATATATGACTCTTACCCAACTATTATATGTCATTTAAAATTAAACACAATGTCATAAAAAATTGATAAATACTTAGACGCTTATGAAATTTCATATGAAACGAAGCCAATGTTATAAAAAATGAATATTTTCCATATTTATAAGAAAATTTTAAAATTAAAAATATTATGTCCAGTATTTATTACAAAAATATTTTTTATGAAAAAATCATGGATCTTTGTATATTTTAAACCCCACAAATTTTTTTTAAATATTACTCTATTTCCATAAACACCTCATAATAAATATTCAAAAAAATTGTTCTTAAATCACAAAAAAATCAATAAGTAACATTATAAAATTTATCACCCAAAATCACATTTTCCCATAAATATTCAATCCATTACAATTTCAAATACATATTACATAGTCTTCAATATTTGTCCAGTAAAATTATATTTTGGAATTATAAAATCAATTATCACCTAAAATTAATGTGGTAAACATATATTAAAAATAATCCATATCAAATTTCCCCAAACATAAGATTTTTTTCCTCAATAAAATAATTATTCAAATATGGTGGAAATTAATTCATCTTAAAAATGAAACACCTGACATTAAAACTAATAATTGATTTTAAAAAATTCCCCCCTTCAAGTATTTAACGTAAGTATAAATTATTAGTTTTATAAAAAAGACTGAGTAGGGAAAAATTTTAGAATATGCTTTAATTAAAATTAATTATTATTATTATTTTGAAAAAAAACTAAACAAAGATCACTTTTAATTTTATTGTTATCACAATCTTATCTTTTTCTCCATGTTGAAAAAACACACATAATTAATACACAAAATAATTATACATAACCACTTTATGAGTAATTTTATTGATTAAAATGATCTAAAAATAATTCATCAGGAAATTTTACATTAAAGAATAAAAATATCAACATGGATTGGGAGATCATTTCATATCACATTTAAAACAAAATATTATATCTTTAAACCAATCAAAAGTTTAAAAAACTATTAATATTGAAAGTTTTACTTCTAAAATTTGACCAAAAGAAACATTTTATAAAGGGATTAATGTAAATGATGCTACTATATTTACTCCGTGGTAGTATATAAAATATTATCTACTCCTAAATAGTAAAACATTCCTCAAATCCATGAAAAATTTACAACTAGTAAAAATGATAAACTATTCGTGAGAAATAGTAAATTTTGATAAAGTTTAGCAGAATATTGATATTTTCTCAATAAATTTGAGCATTGAACATAGTGGAGACCCATCCCCACACATAGAATTAAATACATTCCCAAATTTTAAACCTTTAAATGAGATAAAAAATTTAATATATTTTTGGATAAAAAATGTTTAGCGGGATGTTCAAAGAATGATCAAGGTTGAAAATGAAGTTCAAAAAAAAATGTTACCAATCTTTCTAATTAGTTTATGGAATTATATTTTGGTATTTTCATGTTTTTTAGGGTAATACATACGAGTTTTCAGAATATCTTAGTAAAATAATATTTTATCAAGTTATTTCATTAAGTGACAACATTTTAATAAAGATTTATCTTTCATAGATTTTTAAAATGGGAAATTTCCCTCACATTCTTGTATTTATAGAATCATAAAAATAAATCTAAATAAATCACTCATAAAAAACATTAACTAATCAAAAAATAAGTTCATAAGGATTCAACAATAATAAAATGATAAAAATAAAGGAAAAAATTTAAGGTAATGACTCCACAGATTAAGAACAATTTTCTCTTTTATGTCCAGAAAAATACACCATTTGTTTTTTATGTAAAATATATTTGGTCATTTGGTTATCATATTGTTCTAGATTAAATAAAAAAACATTAAATTCCATAAAATATATCCTAGAATATAGAAAATCAAGAGTATGAGTTTGAATGAAATCTGACTCAGGCTCGGTCAAGTATGAAGATCTAATTATTCGTTAAAAAATAATTCTTCTCTAGAGAGTTATACAACTAGTTTAATAATAATCAAATTTGGGATAAAAAACATTAAAAAGCAGACATGTATGAGAATAATTATTATATAACACATAATAAAATAGAAAAAATGAACATTGTAAAAATCGATACTGTGATCATGTTTAAATTTTTCAAGAGAAGATTGAATTCTCACAGTATGGAGTAGGTAAATTTAAGAACCCATAGTTGAAAGGCTGTTCTAAAGGTTTTTACCCCTAAAAAGTGTGTTTTTTGATAAGTTTATATGGGTGTTTTGTGTATTGGAGTAGAAATAAGTCACCTAAGATAGGCTAGGTGGCCACGACAACAACCTAAGGATATAATCTAGTTAGTGGCCTGACTAGAAAGAGTATATGAGACCACTAGTTGAGGTTGGTAGTGGAATTATCTCATACCTAGAGAAAATTTCAAGCCATTTATGTTTAAAGGAGAGAATTATAATTATACCCCATCATGTTTTTATAGTAAAACCCCTCACTTTGTTTTTTTTGGATTTCATGGACCAAAGAGGATCTCCACTCCATTCTCTCAGCCCCATTCATTTGGGGTGTTCGTGGGTACCATTTATTGTCAATTATTGGTATGTTTATCCTACCATTAATTCCATATGATCTCCACCTTGTTCCTTCTCAAATTTTATTTTTCATAGTTAGGTATTTCAGAGACAATTTCACTAGGGGATGGTTGAATCTTCTCAGGATTATAGGGATTCCATTCTACCTTGCTGGTGGACGTCCCAAGACAACATATAAAAAACACCACCAATTTTTTTGATGGAGGTACTCAACTATTTGAGTTCTTCAATGTTTTTATCTAAATTTAATATTGTCTCTTATGGTTTCTTATTCTCTTTATATGGATTTGGATGGAGTGAGTTCTTATACCCTGGAATAGACCATTTTAGGATCACTGGTCTCTGTTTGGGTATGATTTGAGTGACCTATGAGTGAATGTTCTTTTATTCCTATTTTTTGAGCATATTTAATTAGATGTGAATGGTTATTTAATTTTAATTATATTATAATTAATTAGTTTGTGTATTTTCGATGTGAGATAGGGTTTTAGGTAATGTTGGAATGATTTTTTAGTCTTAGTCATGATTTGGTAGTAGGTTTTTGGGCATGTAATTAAAATGTATGAAACCTAAAATGAGGTATCTAATACCAACAAATTATCCCATAGTCTTTCATTATATTTATAGTGGGTAATTGTGTGGTCAGGACGGATTGGACAAGAATCAACCTTGTTTAAATTAAATATCTAAGGAATAACATCAACAAAACTGAAATAATCATTGGATTTGACTTTTATAAAAAGAAATGAGATCCCAATTGGGGTCCCGTAGTAATAAATAGAGTACAAATTTTGGAAAAAGAATTGGGAAATGATAATTGAATTTAATTTTCATAGAAAATGAAATTGGATTGGTATTTCAGAAATGGTGTTTTTTTAGGAATTATAATTATAAATGGTAAATTGAATTTGGTTTTAGAAATTGAAATGGAATGATATTTTTTAAATACAATAGTGTAATAATGTAATATAATAATAACTATTATGGAAAATAGAATAATTTTTTTAGTTGTGAAAATGGAAGTTTGTAAATGAATTGTTTTTTATGAATGGAAGTGCTATCTGGGGTTGTTTTTTATTAGAATAGTTAAATTGTTTTTGTTTGGGATTGATTAATAAAACCATGTTAGACATATCCCCTAATTGGATTCTTGGTTGATAGATAAAACCATGGTAAACATGTTCCCCAAGTGAAAACTGGTTAGTTGTTAATCCTAGGGTCATCATGGACCCCAGGTGTTTAATTTGTTCATTGTTAAACCCAGGGTGACCATGATCCCCCCAAAGTGGAAACTAGATTATGGTAGAACATTAGGTCAAAAATACCAATGGTTTTATTGTGATAATTATGGTAAAACATAGGGTTAATATGGCCTCTAGGTGAATTATAGTGCTCTAAGGATGGGTATTTTACCCCAAGATGCTGAATTTTCAAACGAGGGATAACTATATTACCCATGGTCAAGAGATGGGGTGAAAAGATCCCCATGATGTGCTCAGAGACCCCCTATACTAGATAAATTAACTATAAACTATTATCGGGGAGAACCTTTCCCAAGGTATAGTGTTTTTTATCTATTTTTTAATTGTTTTAAAAGGATATATTTGAACTATAATCTTTATCATCATTGTATTTATTATTTATGATCCTGTTATTTTAGGGACACTATTAGTGGTATATTTCTGATTTTTACTCACACCATTCTCGATCTACCATATAACATGGGTACTTACTTATATGAAACATTATTTTAGGTAATAGTTCAATTAAGGGGCCCAGGGCTAGGTTTTTGTTTTGGATTTTAGGATGAAGCATGAGGGTTGGGAGCTAGTTATGACTTGGGACTATTTTTGGGGTTTTCTTGATTTTTTTTTGGGTGTATATTGTATTACTACCTAAAATATAATGTATCAATTTGTTTCATTAATACATGCTTTGTTTTGTATTATTTTTTAAACATTCTAGTATTTTATTCAATATTTTTTTTATTCACGTTTTGTTTCTAAATGGTTTCAATTCTACTATTGATTTATTATTATATGCAGGGATTTTCTCCCTTCTATACAAAATTATTCCTTCTCTTATATTTAGTATCCTCTAGTGTATGTGGAGGTTCACATGGGATACAACATCATTTCTCCACCATGGGTGTGATAAGAGGTTCATGGCGACTGGATTTTACAAATTGTTATCATATTTTTTTTTCTCTTTTTCACAATTTGGATTCAGTAAATTGGAGAATATGAATCACATTATTTTTAGGTTATTTATTTATGGTATTTATCTATGGGTCCATTACAGAAAGTGTTGTTGTGTTCATGCATCATATTCAACATTTATGACTAAAATTTCACGTGTGTTATGTCCTTTTATTTTTCACCTAGACTAAAAACTATGTAGGTTATATAATGTCTTCACAACCCTTTATACAGTGTTTCCGTATAAGTGTATGGAGAAATATCACTTAACAAATCCACTAAATAGATATGATACATATTCGGTGATTATTTTGTATTGATTAACATAGGTTATATTTAAACTTAAATTCCAATTACAACTTAATGAGAATTTTTCCTCTATAACCTAAAATTGATATCTTATTTAGCTCAACATCATTCAAGAAAACATTTGGTCAAAGAAAAAATTAAAAATGATGTTTTTGGATAAATTTTGTTGTGTTTTACATGGTGTTAGTTAAATAAAATGATAAGTATGAATTATAATGAGTTTTTCATTATAAATTGTACTTAAAATTTCATTAAACTAAGCCTTTGTTTTTGAAATTTATTTTTAGGGGAAAAATTGGAAAGTGTTTTAACACCATATATATGTATATAAATATATATATGGTGGGGACTTAATGGGAAATATGTTTTTTAAAATATGTATGGGTATTGGTGTATAGAGTGATATTTTATGTTTTTGGGTCCATTATAAAGTGTATCATATAGGATAGTGAAAATCATGGAATTTTCTAAAATTAGTTAGAGTGGCGACCTTGACTTATGTAGGTTGTCATTGCGTGTGGCCCTAGTGGTTTGTGCCTGACCCAAGAATGTGTAAGATTATATAAAATAGAGTTAAAATTATGTGTAAGACCATGTGGTGGGTTTTTGTCTTGGAAGATATCATACAAGATTTAGACCAGTGAGTGTTATCCTTGGAGTCATGTCTTGTGTGAGTCTTGGCAAGTGGTTAGGTGGGAGTGCCTCACGAGTTTTTTAGAGTGACTCTAGATTCAAGAGTTGCTCCCTTGTGACTTTTAAGGGTGACTTAAGAGAGGTATTATATAACTTTTTTAGTTCCTCTAGGCATGTGAAGTTGTTCTAGGTTCTTTGACTTATGGTAGCAGTGCATGATGTGTACAAGTGATTGAGTGGTATAGGAATTTTTGATTACTTTTGAGTTTTGTGAAGAAGCACTTCTGTGTAAGTGGTTTTAGTATTATGTATAGTTTTAGGAGGGTTAGTATTGTTCAAACACTTATCCCTATTATCTTCTTAGTGTGGGATGTGGTGGGTTTAATGATGAGGTTACATGGATAGAAATACTAGAAACTAGATGGTGTGGCTAATGATTTGTCAGAAACCAAAGCATGGGAGGTTCTTGGGGAAGTTCATTTAGTTTTTTGTTATTCCTTGAGAATTTTATCATTGACATGATATTATTGATTACTATTATATTGATTGAGAGTGAGGTACTCCATCAATCGAATACACTAGGAAGGATATGGAGTCATCAATGAGAAAATTCATGGTTCTCTTGATATTTAAAGCACCCAAAGTACTAGTTATTTTGTAGAGAATATGGTTTTTTAAGGGAATTACTAGTGAGTTTCATGTTCCTATCATTTCATAATTCAAATTTAAGAAGGTTTTGATGATATACATTATTCCCAATGAGACTTTATAATGATACTTATGTTTTTAGTTTCCATGAAAAATGTATTCGATTGATTAGATGATTCTGAATCTAAAAAGCACTGGGGGTGATCTATGCATGATGACAATGGAATTGAATGAAAGTATATCCACTTTATTCGGTTCATGAATTGAGTATCAATGATATGTGAATTTTTTGGTTTGAGTTAATCCTATGTGATCAAGTTGCAAAAGAGTGTTCAACTATTATGGTTCAAAGGAATAGTAATAGGTAGGAAATCATCTGTGTTATATTGTGCCATTTGTATTATAGATTATGTCTAATAAAATATTGCATCATGATTCCTAATTGAGTATGTATTAGTGTGAGTGGGTTTAAGTGTGACATAGGATTGATGAGGGGATTTCAGACATTAGAGAATTGTGCCCAAAGGAATAAATCACGACGTTCCAGTAGTGGAAATATGAATGTGGATGGATCAGGTGTGGTGACATGATTGATTTAGGGAAGAACCTTGATGGAAGAATCGTATTTTGACATAAAATATAAGATAGGGTGTCTTAGGATGTGTTTCATGCATTTTTTTTTCTGATGATACATGTTTGGAATAGTTCTCGAGGTGCATTAGTGAGTGGGATATATGATTTGGAGTAAACCATGGGTTATTTAGAGGGATGGTTCTTGTTATCAATATACCTTTTAATAGAAATCATGAGGATTGGGTAGTGGATTAACTTTTATATAAATGTTCAATGGTGAATAAACTCAACCCCCTCAAGCCATCATGTTTGGTGATGGGTGGGACCTGGGTCATGGATATTAGAAAATGGTTCTTGGATCCAACGTCATGGATGCTTCTATAGTGTGAAGTGAGATATTGGACATTATGATGTGACCCTTGGGTGAGAGAGACCCTACGTGCTTGATATCGATCAATGTATTCCAGTTATGGAATTTTTATTCTAATGGGTGAATTAATTTAAATTCAATGTGTTCCAGGGTAAATTCAGGGTAAATACTTAGACATGTTTTTTGATGGATTTTGAGCATCTTCTATGGGCTTGGGAATAATTGGTGTGATCCAAACTTGATCAGAGAAACTATGTTTTGATGTTTATGGTATGGAAGGATGGAGGGTGGTGGATGGTTCCAAAATGGGATGATAGTATAATTTGTGTACAGTATTCATTGGGTGTCCTTAGATGATAACTAGATTCACACAGAGTCTAGAGAATCATGGTTGAGTAGGTTAATGGTGAGTTGGTAGCTGAATCCCAGCATTTGGGGAAAGACATCCCGAGGAAGTATGACATGCATTATTAGGTAGAGTTTATGTGTCAATTTGGTCACAAATTTTGTCACGTCATATTAGATATGAAGGATACGTTCAATATTTGGCTAGGCCTTGCGAGAAAAAGTCAGCGTGGATGGGCATTTAGATTGGATAGCAGGTGCACATCCTTTTTGGTTTTGATTAGAAATAGAGAGTTTTTATTTCCTCTAACTGATGTCTCATGGGAGATGATGAATTATTTTTTTTAACTTCATCAAGGGGAATTGTTAGAACATAAATATAATTATCTAGTATTAAAATTCCAATGGTGGGGGTATCATGGCTCAAGATTAGCCTCTTTTATCATAGTCTTATGGGGGTGTGTTACACGTGATGGGTGAGTCATTAGATGAAAATTACTTCTGTGTTTTAGGGTATATGGGAAAAAATAGAGTAGTATTAGTTTTATGGTAATGAATTTAAGTGGTGGATTTTGTTTAGTGGTTAAATAATGTGTACATTAATCTTATGCCCAAAAAGTGTGTTGAAAGTTTAAAGTTAGAAAGTTGTCATCTAGCCAGAGATGATTACTAATGTAGGATAGAATATCCAATTCGATGAATAGAAAACCAACATTCAGAAGATAAGTGTTATGGTGTGGCTTTTTTAATACCCAATATTATGAATATGTTTTAATTTGTGAAGAGAAATTTCAATACATGGACATCTGAGTGGGTCATTTTAAGAACCAAGCATCAGAATGTTGTACTAAATATTTGGACTCCTAAAAAGGATTTTTGGACTAATTTTAAAGGGTGTATGATGGCCAAGAGTATTTGGAAGGCATTATAGATACCCTATGTGGCTGGTGATACAACCTATATCCACTAGCTAGGTAGTGTCCAAGACAAAGGGCCTACTAGCAAGCAAGTGTTCACCGACTAGTCAGTGGAGCATGAAAGTAGAATGACTCGCTACCTAAAGCTACAAGATTTTAGATGGTACTCCTAAGGGGTAGAATTAAAATTCCACCCCCTTGGGTTTTATAGGAGAAACCCCTCCCTTCCTCTTTGTTTTCGTCCACACAGACCAAGGAGGATCTCCACTTATTTCTATTGGTTCCCCCTTCATGGGAGGTTGTATTGGATTATGTTTCATGGTGATTCATGTTTTTTTATCATCATGGTGATCCCCTATCCTATCATCCATTCCTCATAATAATTTTTGGTTTTCTTATTAATTATTTCAGGAGATGATTGCACCTAGATATGGAGGAATCATCCCAAGATTATAGGCCTTTTGTGATTCTTTTCTATTGTGCATCCTGAGAAAATATCTGAATGTTGTCACCCATCATTTTCATGGAGGTACATTTCCATGCTAGTTTTTCTATTGTTTTAAGAAAAATTAAATGTTTTTTCATATTGTTTTATCTATGGTTTATAGAGTTTTGGATGAGTGATTTCTCAGAGCATGAAATAGACATTTGAAGGATTGTTAGTCTCAGATTGGGAGGGGTGGGAGAAATCAGTGAGTTAATGAACATTTATGCCTATTTTTTATATTGGTAAATAGTTTATGAGTTATTAATTAATTGTAAATTTATTATAATTAATTTTTTAGCTACAAGACAAGTTTTCATGTCTTTTGAGTGTTGGTGATCGGTCGTGGATAAGTCAATTTAGTGTTTTTTGGGCTCAGAATAAAAAAGGATGAAACTTCAAATAAGGTAGGTGGTCAATAAAAATTAATCCACATTATCACCGTAAATTTATATAGATACAATGTGTGGTTGGTCTATCTTGATCATGCATTGAGAAACTATAAATTTATTTATTATAGAATAGCTTCCCCATAGCTTATATCCCATATTTATATGACTTTTCCCAAATGAAACGCGATCCCAAGTGCGGTTCCTTGGTAATAAATAGAGTTAATTCTTGAAATGAGGAATTGTAAAATGACAGTTGAATTGATTTTTCTTAGAAAATAAAATTTTAATTCTATTTTAAAAATGATATTTTTTGGAATGGAAAATTGAACATTTTAAATTGTATTTGGTTTTTGAAATTGAAATGTTTAGGGGTTTTTGAAATATAATAGTGAAATGGTGTGATGGACTTTGAATCATTTTCAAAAATTAAAGAGAGTACCTTTTTTTTATAGAAATGGTTTTTCATATGAATTATTTTATGAGAATGGAAATTATTATTGGGGTGGTTTTGATCTTAGACAATGTAAATGGTTTTTGTTTTTGATTTTTGGTTATTCTTAGGGTGAACATAACCCTATAGTGGACACATTGTTGATGTTTTATCCCATGGTTAACATAGAGCATGGGTAGATGTTAGTTCATTATTATATTCAGGGTGAACAAAACCCCTGGGTGGAGTCTTGGATTATGGTTAAACCTAGGGTGAATGTGTCCCCCAGATCGAATGTGGTTTATGGTTAAAATGAGGGTAAAAATGATCCTATGGTGGACATTAAGAACTGTTGTTAAACCATTTGGATGTGAACTAATCTATTTATTCTTGAGGTCGAAGTACATATACATATGATGCATGTAGTATATAGATATACAATGTTTTTTTAATAATGAATATGAGTAATTTATTATTTATGAATGTGATTCCTATTTATAAATATGTATGTACGATATTTATTTTATTTATTTCGTTCAAATGGTTTATTTATCTATTACAATCCATTATTAAAGGATCATTTTTTGCATTTATTTATTATAATTAATTTCATAAATAGATACCCCAATAGTTTTAAATGTATATGATGTATTTGGAATACATGATGCTTCAATATTTAGCTATTTAAGGGGATGAAATCCTATCCATTTGAGTGTGAGATATGTATGAGACTCATTTGTATCTTACTTCATTATGAGAATTATTTATCTCACCTAATAATGTGCTATAACCCCTTCAGTTTCTTGAAAATTCCTATGATATGATCATTGATCCATTGTATAGTGTACTCCCTTGGAGGTAGGATGCTTCCTTTAACAAATCTTTTTGATACCATTCTATAATTATCCTTCATTAATAAATAATAAGTATGTTGTGGTACATGGTTTAAAGGTAATGTGATTTTTGGATTATTTACATGTTGATTTCTGGAAGACAGATCTTCTATGTCTTCATCTTATCTTACGCTACATATTTTAATTATATGATCATAAGAATCCCGTCCATAGTATCAAAGGTAGGTTCATTGAGTTTTTAACATTATTTTATCATTAGTTTTTTGAGATAAAAAAATGATCCTGGAATAATAATAAGATTTTGTAAAAATAAACTTGCATAAATGTAAATATGATTCACCTTAACATGATACACTTATGTAATATCCTTATCCATAATTTTTATTTAAGTCTAACCTCATTCTTACTATAGTTCAAATAGGTTGTGTAAAGGTAATACCCTTACAAAAATGGGGTTTACATAAGGGTCATTTGGACATTAATCTTTCTTGTAATGGAATTAGTGCTACCTTATAAAGGCCCACAATGTTTTCCATTACACATCATAAGAAATAAATTGAGTACCATTACAAAAATGAGTTTTATAGAGCAAATATAGTTATATGAGGGTGATCAATAAAGGTAATCACTGTATCACCTTTACAAATCTATTCTCAAATCATGTTATGAAATTTTAATCTTTTTATTTCATTTATATATGCTTTTGAAAACATCAACTAAACTTATGCAGCGCATCTACGCAATGGAAAAAGGAAGGAGACCCTTATTCAGATTAGGGATTTGGCATATGCGTAAGAAAAAACAATATTTAAAATTGTTTTTAAATATTTAATGGGATATATGGTTTAAAAACTGTTTATAAATCATAGTAAAATGTATTCTGGGATATTTTATTTCATATAGATTTTTTAAATAAGTTAATAAATTATAATTTGTTTATAATTAATTAAAAAAAATTTTACAAAAAATTATTCCCATTTATTAAAGAACAATAATTGTTTTAAAAAATTGACTCATTAAATGGAATTCCATATAATCTAGAAATAAATAGTTTATTTATAAATCATAAGATGTTATTTTTAATGTGTTTTTACAAAATATATGATATTTTTAAATTATATAAAATGATTATATAATAGGTATTGGATTATAAAATGATTAAAATTTATGAAAGATCATATAAAATCTATTTAATATAAAATATGATGGGGTCATATTGGAATGAATATAAAATTATTATATTATTATAATATTATAATTTTTTTTTAATTAGAATTTATTTTTGAATAGTTTATAAATGTCTCTTGTTTTAGATATTAAATAAATTAAGTATTGTTTTGTTAAATTTTATTGATATTCATGTGTAGTAAATTATTTATGAAATATGATTATTTTATATGCCCAGTTATATGATAAATTGCTTCTAGGATAGAGCCTAACATATCATGCAAGTTTTGATATCCGAAAATTTAGTTTTCATCTACGTTGAACTTGGTTTTTATTTATAGTTATAAGCTTGAGAGTAGTTTTTGGACATAGTTTGTGTATATTAGGTGTTATATTTTTCATGAATTTAACTTTATCTTGTGTAAACTATCCCCAGGTAGAAGGAATTTGGATTAGACCACCTAATTTTCTTGGGAATTTCCTTAACAAGGAAATTGAATGATGTTGGCTATCAATCTGTCTGGGATTACTAATGTGGAGGTTTTTAATATCACATAACTCTATGTCATTAAATGAAGATTCCATGTTCATTATGTGTAATATATAGTCATTTTTTAGGTATGTCCTTTCGTACTTTTTTATTAAATTTATTTCAGTTTAGTTTTCCCACATATTTACACCTTATTGGTCATGTTATGTTGTGGATTACTACTTGTTTGAATAAGCACCCTCTTGGGTTTCAAGGAAACATGGTAAAATTTGAGAGGATCCATGAAGAGATCCATTTTGGGGAAAATTACTTTAATTACTAAGATATGTGTTTATTTTAATTTATGGATTTTAGGTAAACGGTTCATGTGTTCCCAATGGTTCATTGTATGTTGTGAATCCATAAAGGGAGTTCTGGTTTTTATATGGAAATTTCACTGAGAAATATCTGCATAATAATTACAGGTTGTGTAAATATAACATAATCCATGAAATGTTCTCATAACACATATCATGAATGGTTATGAGCCATGAAATGATTCATGACATGAAGATAATGCATGTCGTTAAATTATATTACACATAATGTAATATTAGTTCATAATAAATAATAATTTATGGTGACAAGTTTTTCTGAATATCCCTTTTAAAAAATACAGGAAATGTTACTGAATTACACGTGGTGTAATTTCAAGACCTACAGTTTTAAGTGTGTCGTGAATTGGATAATTCCTTGTTTTTTGGTGTATCATTCTCCACTCGGCCCTAGGAAAATTTATTGGAAATTTTGGAGTGCCTCTGTTTATTCTATACATCCCAATCACGCATATGATCCCTCGTAAGTTGTTTTGGTTAGGTTTTTCTATTCTCTCATTTTGTTCTCCAAATATTGTTTTCAAATATAATTATTGTGTGCATTGTTGGTACTAATTTTGATTGGTTTTGATTGAGGTTCTCCTTGTGATCATATGCACCTTCATATTTTTAAGGAAATATTCATTGGAAGTGTTTTTTATTAACCGGTTAAAGTTAGAGGGTCTAAAACATAACCATACAGTGAGATTTAAAATTTCTATGTATATGTAATATTATGATTGTGCTAATTCTTGTGCACAAGGATTAATTAATGGAATTGACTGTAGATAATCCTATGTTGGATTCTCCATTTGATCCATTTGGATTCAATTAATGATGTGACCTAGATTATAGTTAATCGTTGGGTGATCAGACCTTGATTATAAAGAATTGGAAATGAATTACTTATTATTTTTAACTTGACATATGATTCAAGAGATTGATTGTTATAGATTGACCTTGAAAAAATGATTATTTAATTAATTGAAATAAATGGTAATTATTAAGAAAAATAGTAATCCGCATATTTAACTATTTGATTTTATGAGGTTATTTTGTGATATGCTTGCTATTATGATATTCACTTATGATGCATAATGTAATGCTTATATACTTGGTTATAACAATGGGTCATTCTATTGTTTCTGACACTTTCGCCAGGGCGCGTGCATCCATCTCAATGGGGGGACGACGGAGCTATTTGTTTCCCCACATTCCCGCTTTCCAAAGGCGGGTGACATTCATTCCTTGTTCAGGGACGTCTGCTCGTTGATCGAAATGGTATGATGGGATTTTGGTTCTTCTTTCTGTGGAATCCTCCTCGGAACTCGTCACATAGTCCATGTCTCCCTTATAGACTTAAGATGTTGGTCATGAAACTATTTCTAGCGACATATCTTCATGGACACCAGTTAATTAAACTGCTTCTGTCATGATATTCCAAAGGGTCCAGTCAGGGCAGCAACTTTTGGTTAGGGGAGTAGTCATGTTGGACATCACTGGAGTTTCTGGACTCTGGAACACATGCGCGTCTGGGTTTCTTTCCCTTATTATAGGTCTTCTCCAGGGCACTAATGCCCAAGGAATCCCACATAGAATGCGAGGAATTATATTCCATAGGCATGTCCCTACGGTTTTCCTCAGCTTCCCATGTTTAACACAGGGTATTCCGCAAGTTTAACATCCAGGAGAGATGGATCAGACTGATCAGAACACTGATTAGAGTGGATCAGATGGGTTCAACCACTGGAGGGAACACTAATGTTGAAGCTAACGTGCGGTTAGCTTCCAGATTTTTGTTAAGGGGAATGGGGAATGAGGTGGGATTATGCCACCAGAATGTGGCATCCTGGGTAAGAATCAGGATGGATGGTGGAGTGTTGAGTGAAGTGGATAGTGAATGGGATGAAACTGCCAAGAAGATGATGATGGTTTTGGGATTGAGCCTTGAAGAGGCTTCCTACATATCCCCGTGGCAGGGAATCAAAGTCCACATAGTTCATTTGATGATGAATTACTACTGATTGGGGGTTTCAATGGCTTATCGCTAGATGGTGTCATAACGGCTTACCACTGGATAGGGTCGAACCTCAGGGAGGCTTCCTACGTACCTTATCTAGGATACAATGATCAAACTTTTGTAGTTCCTATGGGATGGGCGTCGGTGAACCGATGTGAATGGGGTCAGAACAACTGGTTTTTGGGCTTTAACCTCAGGGAGACTTCTTACATACCTTGCCTTGACAAGGATCAAAGTACGCGTAGTTTTGAAGGGTTTGGGCGAATCGATGTGAAGATGGTCGGAACGACCAGGTGGTGGGATTGAACCTCATGGAGGTTTCAGACGTAACCTTTCTTGGCAAGGATAGAAGTCCTCATATATCAAGAGGGGTTTGGGGCTTACACACTAGGTTTCGCGAGGTGTAGGTTAATCGATGTGAAGATGGCCGGAATGACCGGGTGGTGGTCTTGAACCTCATCGAGGCTTCCTACGTACCCTTCCTTGGCAAGGATCAATGTCCTCGTAGTTCAGGATGGTGTTTGGGGATTATACTCTAAGATTCCTGAGGTGTTGGTGAACCAACATGAATATGGTCAGAATGAACGTGTGGTGGGATTGAACCTCGTGGAGGCTTCATACATACCCTTCCTTGGAAAGGACCAAAGTCTTCATAGTTCTGGATGGGTGTGGTGTGGGGGGATTACACTCTAGGCTTCCTAAGGTGTTAGTGAACTAACGTAAAGTTGATTGGAATGACCATGTGGTGGGATTTAACCTCATGGAGGCATCCTATATACCCTGCCTTGGCAAGGATCAAAGTTCTCGTAGTTCAGGATTGTGTTCGGGGCATACATCGTAGGCTGCCTGAGGTGTTGTTGAACCAACATGAATATGGTCGGAATGACCAAGTGGTGGGATTGAACCTCATGGAGGCTTTCTACATACCGTACCTTGGAAAGGATCAAAGTCCTCATAGTTCAAGAGGGGTTTGGGGCTTACACTCTAGGCTGCTCAAGGGGTTGGTGAACGGACGTGATGATGGTCGGAATGACTAGGTGGTGGGCTTGAACCTCTTGGAGGATTCCTACGTACCCATCCTTGGAAAGGATCAATGTCCTCTTAGTTCATGATGGTGTTTGGGGATTACACTCTAGGATACCCAAAGTGTTGGTGAACTGACATTAAGATGGTCGGAATGACCAGGTGGTGGTCTTGAACTCGGGGAGGCTTCCTACATACCCTGCCTTTGAAGGATCAAATTCCTCATTGTTCAGGATGGGTGTGGTGTGTGGGGATTACACTCTAGGCTGCCCAAAGAGGATGTCATGGCCTATGCTTACTCTAAGCCCATGAGAGTCATGCTCAGTGTGAGAAACAAGAGGTAGTAGATACCTGATGATCACGTCACGAAAGGTGCACCTGTGATAAGTAGAGTGGCACTTACACATGGTTAACAGCCCAAAAAGGAAACTAGGGATTATGCACGGTTATCTTCATAGGGAGATAGAGATTGTGAATTATTCTAGGGTGGAGGCCTAGATGGTGGAAAATCCCTGCGGGAGAGGGATTTGGCACTAAATAAAGGAGGGGCATGGATGCTACCTACTGCAAGAAAAGCTAGTGGATAACACCACGGTGGCCGCCCTTTCCTTGAGGAAAGACGCCACCCTGATGAATAGGTTCTCATTCTATGTGAGGAATGATCTCACTCTCATGGAGACCGATGGGCGTAGAGAATGTCTGAGATGGGGTGCCCCACTGGAAAGGCATGGGGCGAGGTCATAGTTTAACGTCGTGTGCTAAGGACGATGGCACTTGGCAGTTTAACATCCTATTGCTCAGATGAGGGAGGGTTCACTCCGCACCCCTAGGACTTACATAACTAGTACCCTCTGCACCTTGGTGAAGAGAAGGGATAGGCAAGGACGTGGCTAGGGGTGTTATGGAGAGAACCATTGGGGGGTCCACGTTAGTGTGTCTATGTGAAGAAGAAATATTTGTTAGCATGCCTGTGTGAAGAAGAATGGGGCGAAGTATAGCATCCCACCTTTTTATCACATAAACATTCATTACATTTTACAAAAACGAGGATCTTTAAGGTTTAGTTTCTTGGAAACCAGGAAATTAAAACATGAAAACATAAAACATTCTTCTTAAACACTTAAAAGGATTCTCCTCATGTTCATCCTAGGTTCATTACTGCATCTCATAACCTGGGGACATACATCAAAGGAAAGGGTGAGCAGATGGCCCAGTAAGGGAAACAAGGGGAAACATTTAACATGTGAACTTGGGATACATCAACAATGTCATGAAAAATAACTTTAAGGAATGAGAAAGAAATCATGAGGCATATCATAATAAAAATAACCTTTTTCATAACTTGAAGATGTGGCTACAACATTTTACAAAGACAATCATTTCCGTTTCACAAAGGTCCATCCCCAAGGTGTCAATAAAAATTACCAAGGTTATTCATCAAGGTATCAGTCTAAATGGTCATCTCTAGAGATTAAGTCTTTACCCATTGTATTGGAGCGCTATCAGGGCGTACTCTTAAATTTTCCTTTTCTATCATGTGAGCCACATATATCAACATCAATCATTTCATAAACAACCCATATATCATAAAAGAAATGGGTTTCATTTCATAATCATATCGTTAAAAAAAACTTCTTCAAAGAAATGATCTTTGTGTCACTTTAAAACCCACATAAAAGGAAGGTGGGTCTCATGTATGTAAATCCCAGAATTTAAAATAGAACATTTTGGTATATATTTGAATACCCCTATAGAATAGAGAGCATTGGGCATTCACTTAATAAAATAAAAGAACTTTAGAAAAAGGGAGATACATTTTGGGACGGAAATTCTACAGCATAACGACTATGTTACGAGGTTTTAGAAAACATTGAAAAGAGAGGGGACATGGGACAAACATTCATAAATGACCCATAAAACAGTATAGGGACAGAATATGAAGGATATATGAACATGGTAATGAAATTTTAAAGGAATACCATATGAAATGAAGAACATGAAAGGAAGACAAAAATAATATTTCTCTTATGAAAATTCGGCAGCCTAACAACGTCACTTAAACATCAAAAAAAATTGATGAGATAAAATAGGGTCTCTCATCATATGAACATAAGAGTTCAGTATGATAGATATAGAGATCATACCCCAACATAATAAAAATGAACTTGAAAGACTTTACATGAAAATAGATCTTGAAAACGAGAAGGGTGAAAGAATCCCTTAAAATTCGGCAGCCTAACGACGTCACTTAAACTTTCTTAAAACGAATTGATGAGAAGAAGAGGGGGTCTCTCATCATATGAACATAAAAAGGGAAGTAAGAGGAATATAAAAGATCATCCTCCAAGATAAGATAATTGAGCATAAAATAAATGACATAAAAGAGATTACTTGAAAAGAAAGAGAGAGGTAAGATCCATTACCTTAAAACGTAACTCTTAAAACTCAAAGGTTGGGACCTTGAGGGATTGGGGGCACCTTGGGAGGACTCTTTGGGAGGTAATGAGACCAGAGCTTCGTTGGGGGAGAGTTGGGAGTCAAATGTATGAGAGGGTGGCTTGGTATTTATAGGGAAAGTGAGGGGACAAGACATTAATGGCCATGGGACACCTCATTGGTGGTTTTGGCAAAACTATGGGCTTGCCCATGGTATTTTCCCATGGTATTGACCACTTGGGACACGTCATACCTTATCTTACTATTAATAGGTTAAAAATATTGATTATGTACTTAAAACAACATTTAATGATGTCATTAAACACCCGTAACTTAAAAATTGTATTTTCACTATTCATCGAAAATTCAACATTCTCAGAAAAATCCCAAAACTTTACCTTACCCAAATATAGATGCTATGATTTCCAAAATGAACTCCATTTAATGAAAATAATTTTCTAAAATTTTCTAATTTAATTTTTAAATAAATAAACTATTCACCAAAAATTCATTTTTTCCAGATAAATCCCCAAAATTTACCTTAACATAATATCGATGCTCTGAGTTCAAAAATAAAGTCCATTTTATAAAAAATAATTTTCTAAATAATTTTAATTTAATTTTTAATTAAAAACACTATTCACCTAAAAAACTAATACTTGACTAATAATTTATGAAACCGTTATTTACCCATTTTATTGAATCACATTACTTAATCAAGGTGCCTAGATTATATTAAAACTTTCTTTAAGTGAGATTACCAATATATTTGGTCACATTACTAATTCTAAGCGTAAAATCACTATTCATAATTTACTATTCATCAAAAATTAAGTTGATCTTATTAGACTCTAAATTTTGTACTGAACATAATTGTAGAAGACCATTTTTTGAAAATCATTACACATTTTTGATTATTTAAGGTTTACATAAACATTTTTTTAAAATATCCTTTCTCTAAAATTCACCAAAAAATATGCATACTACATTTATCCAGACTTTTGAAAATTCATAAACTTCATCATAAGAAGAAATAAAATTTTTTATTTAAAACAAAGGATTACACAAGGCAATTACGGTCTCCTTACATAGACCCTTATCACAATAGCATAGGACCTAAGTGTAAGGTGTGCTAAGGTGAGAGAATCCGAGGGAGGCTCGGCCAACATCGCACGTGTAGTAATTTCTATCAGTTTGAACTTCTCACGAAGGAGATTCTGTTCTAGATTCACACGATGAAGTTTGGGTTGGGATTAGTCCAGAGCAAAGCCCAGTGGGGCTACCTCCTTCCCAAGTTCTGTTAGATGGGCTTCGATCGGTCCAAGACTACTGGGTGAGGCCATCAAATCTTCTTTCTATATTAATTAACCAAGATCACTTGTATTTAGAGACAAAAGAGAACGAAACATTTAGTTTCCATCGGTCATATTGACCAATGGGCATATAAAATTCAAAACCCAACAGTCTCATTTTAATTATACTCCTGTTATCCAATGAAACAGTTTTGTTGAGTATAAAATAAAAATAACACACAAAATTAGAAAACAAGATTTATTCAAAATTTCTTGTCGTTACAATCTTCCCCCCTTAAGAAATTGCGTCCTCGCAATTTTTAAAATTGGGTTTTTAAATTTCATTTAATTTCCCACACCGGAAAAAGAGTCAGTAAAACTATTACTTTAAAAGAAAGAAAGGGAAGTGAAAAGGTCACCCGAGTTAACCCATACTAGGATCCCATGTAGGAAAACATGGACATGGAGGAAAAAACCAAGGGCCACGTTCTAAGGGAGAGTGATAGAAAACATGATTAAGAGAAATTCAACCACGAGAAAATCCCAAACTTATAATGTGTGTAAACAGTCCTTGATTACCTAGTAGGAAACGTAAACCAACAATGTTTTTGTTTTACGTTCCTTTTCATAATTTTGAGGAATTTATTTACTACATAGAACAAAAACATAAGGAAATATACCTACCTTCTAGTAGAGTTTCATCCTATAATAAGTTTCTACCAAAACTAATCTTTTCTCCGAATGACGAGCATTCAAAACTACTTGGCCTCATCAAAGCACAAGAATAATCTTCTAGAGAATCTCATATTCCACAAAAGAAAAACTATCTGTCTTTAAACATTTATCCCAAAAACAGAAAGGGTAAGATAAAACAACTCTTCAAAAAGAAAGAATCCCATAGGAAGGGAAACTACTTTTAAATCTTCAAAGTTCCACGGTACTACCCTGAGTTCATCATAGACCATTCCGTAAATAACGATCCTTAAAATTACTTAAAATAAACCAAACTAAGTTTGAAACCCAAATACAAGAAAGATGTGATGACATAGTCTTCCAAAATAAACTTCATTGTTCATCTCCAAAAAACATCAACCACTCCTAACATCTTATAAAAAAAGAAGCTAACCTAAACATATTTTACCCAAGATAGGTTAATCATTTCCATAAGTAACCTAAAATACCATAAGTTTTCCTTAAATTCATCTATTCTTCAAAATATAATTCAACCTTTACTCCTCAATGAAAATAACGTATTAATCTCTTTACCTAGAACAAATAGGGTTCCCAAAATAGTGAACGTCTTCCAAAATAATAATCATATTTTAATCCCCTAATCATCTCTATCATATTAATATGGAAATCGTCACATTTCCCATCACATTGGTTGTTGGGACATGTTCTTACATTTCCCACCATTAAATAAGAAGAGAAAGTATAATTAGGGGCTTAAATACTTGGACAAATAATCATGAAAAGGAACTTAATGCATCTAAGGATAACTTGTAGAAGAAAAGTATACCCCAACTTGTGATCCCCTAGGTTTCAAACTAGGTTATCCATGATGATATATTTTGCTATGAATCTTTATTTTATTTTATCTTTGTTCCTTTAATGATGGTTCATACTAAGCTTATGAATTTACCAAATCATATCCCCTGGGAGTGTCGTAACCAAGAGTGCAGCAAGGACCGTTGTCGTGTACCAGTTCTCGTTCGAGTCTAGCTCAAAGAGGTGTTTTCAGGTTTTACCCTTATGTACATCTGTTCCAGAGCCACCTCTACCTGTTCGTATCCAGACAGGGATGTATATTCTTGGAAACCCCTTACTCAATACTCACCAAAATACCAGGAAGATTTCCTAGATTTAAACTTTTCTATAGGGTTCTTCCTAGAGTTTTAATATCCTAATTTCCACAAATAACTAAACCATACTCTGATACCAACTATAGCATCCCGCCTTTTTATCACATAAACTTTCATTACATTTTACAAAATCGAGGATCTTTAAGGTTTAGTGTCTTGGAAACCAGGAACTTAAAACATAAAAACATAAAACATTCTTCTTAAACTCTTGAAAGGATTCTCCTCATGTTCATCCTAGGTTCATTACTGCATCTCATAACCTGGGGACATACATGAAAAGAAAGGGTGAGCAGAAGGCCCAGTAAGGGAAACAAGGGGAAACATTTAACATGTGAACTTGGGATACATAAAAAATGTCATGAAAAGGAACTTTAAGGCATGAGAAAGAAATCATGAGTCATATCATAATAAAAATAACATTTTTCATAACATCAAGATGTGGCTATAACATTTTACAATGACAATCATTTCCTTTTCACCAAGGTCCATCCCCAAGGTGTCAATAAAAATTACCAAGGTTATTCACCAAGGTATCAGTCTAAATGGTCATCTCTAGAGATTAAGTCTTTACCCAATGCATTGTAGCGCTATCAGGGCGCACCCTTAAATTTGCCTTTTTTATCATTTGATACACATATATCATCATCAATCATTTCATAAACAACCCATATAGCATAAAAGAAATGGGTTTCATTTCATAATCAGAACGTTTAAAAAAACAGCTTTAAAGACATGATCTTTGTGTCACTTTAAAACCCACAGAAAAGGAAGGTGGGTCTGATGTATGTAAATCCCAAAATTTAAAATAGAACATTTTGGTATATATGTGAATAACCCTATAGAATATAGAGCTTTTATTATTCACTTAATAAAATAAAATAACTTTAGAAAAAGAGAGAGACATTTTGAGACGGAAATTCTGCAGCATAACGACTATGTTACGATGTTTTAGAAAACATTGAAAAGAGTGGGTACATGGGTAAAACATTCATAAATGACCCATAAAACAGTAGATGGACAGAATATTAAGGATATATGAACATGGTAATGAGATTTGAAAGTCATACCATATGAAATGAAGAACATGAAAGGAAGACAAAAATAAGATTTCTCTTATGAAAATTCGGCAGCCTAACGGCATCACTTAAACATCAAAAAAAGAATTGGTGAGATAAAATAGGGTCTCTCATCATATGAACATAAGGGTTTAGTATGATAGATATAGATATCATACCCCAACATAATAAAAATGAATTTGAAAGATTTTACATGAAAATAGATCTTGAAAACGAGAAGGGTGAAAGAATCCCTTAAAATTCGGCAGCCTAACAGCGTCACTTAAACTTTCTTTAAAAGAATTGATGATAGAAAGAGGGAGTCTCTAATAATATGAACATTAAAAGGCAATTAAGAGGAATATAAAAGATCATCCTACAACATAATATCATTGAGCATAAAATAAATGACATAAAAGAGATTACTTGAAAAGAAAGAGAGAGGTAGGATCCCTTACCTTAAAACGTAACTCTTAAAACTCAAATGTTGGAACCTTGAGGGCTTGGGGGGACCTTGGGAGGACTCCTTGGGAGGTAATGAGACTAGAGATTCGTTGGGGGGGGGGGAGTTGTGAGTCGAATGGATGATAGGATGGCTTGGTATTTATAGAGAAAGTGAGGGGACAAGGCATTAATAGCCAAGGGACACCTTATTGGTGGTTTTGGCAAAAACATGTGCTTGACCATGGTATTTGCCCATGGTATTGGCCACTTGGGACACCTCATACCTTATATTATTATTCAAAAGTCGACCATATTGATTACATACTTAATACATCATTTAATGATGTCATTAAACACCCGTAATTTAAAACCTGTATTTTCACTATTCATCGAAAATTCAAGTTTCTCAGAAAAATCCCAAAATTTCACCATAACCAAATATAGATGCCCTGATTTAAAAAATTAACTCCATTATATGAAAATAATTTTTTAAATATTTTTAATTTAATTTTTAAATAAATACACTATTCACTGAAAATTCAATTTTTTCCAGAAAAACCCCCAAAAATTACCTTAACATAGTATCGATGCTCTAATTTCAAAAATAAAGTCCATTTTATAAAAATAATTTTCTAAATAATTTTAATTTAATTTTTAATTAAAAAACACTATTCACCTAAAAAACTAATACTTGACTAATAATTTATGAAACCGTTATTTACCCATTTTATTGAATCACATTACTTAATCAAGGTTCCAGGATTATATTAAAACTTTCTTTAAGTGAGAATACTAATCCATTTGGTCACATTACTAATTCTAAGCATAAAACCACTATTCATAATTTACTACTCATCAAAAATTAAGTTGATCTTATTAGACTCCAAATTTCATACTGAACATAATTGTAGAAGACCATTTTTTTGAAAATCATTACACATTTTGATTATTTAAGGTATACATAAACATTTTTTTTAAAATATCCTTTCTCTAAAATTCACCAAAAATATGCATACTGTATTTATCCACACATTTGAAAATTCATAAACTTCATCATAAGAAGAAATAAAAATTTTTATTTAAAACAAATGATTACACAAGGCAGTTACGGTCTCCTTACATAGCCCCTTATCACACTAGCACAGGACCTAAGTGTAAGGTGTGCTAAGGTGAGAGAATTCGAGGGAGGCTCAGCCAACATCGCACGTGTAGTAATTTCTATCAGTTTGAAGTTCTCGCGAAGGCGATTCTGTTCTAGCTTCACACAATGAAGTTCGGCTTGGGTTTGGTCCAGAGCAAAGCCCAGTGGTGCTACCTCCTTCCCAAGTTCTGTTAGATGGGCTTCGATCGGTCCAAGACTACTGGGTGAGGCCATAAAATATTCTTTCTATATTAATTATCCAAGATCACTTTTATTTAGAGACAAAAGAAAATGAAACGTTTAGTTTCCACCAGTCATATTGACCAATGGGCATATAACAGTCAAAACCCAACAGTCTCATTTTAATTATACTCATGTTATCCAATGAAACAGTTTTGTTGAGTATAAAAATAAAATAACACACAAAATTAGGAAACAAGATTTATTCAAAATTTTGGGTCATTACACGAAGTAAGACAATGGGAAGTATCATCCAAGGGACTTTGAAATTGCTTCATGCAAACTTGAAGGGCTGCATCGAAAATAGTGTGGCAGAGCAAAGGGGTTCATAGGTAGAAGCTTTGTGAAGCTTTGGTGCCCCATGGCATGGAGGGACTCTGCGAAGGGATGTGCTTCACGAAGTGCACTCGCCTTGGCTATGGATAGGGAAAAGGTACAGTTGGGAGGAGCTTCACGAAGTGGAAAGGGATTCGCGAAGCAATGCCTCATGAAGCAAGGGTGCCTTGGAAAGCATATCATTGTGAAGCAATGTGCTTCACGATGCGCAGTGACCCGACCTTCGCACTTGGGTTACATGCTCATGGAGGGTGCTTTGCGAAGCATATTTGCTCTGCGAAGACCTGAGTCTCCTTGGGGATCTCCTTCCTCTACGAAGACCTGCAGGCTTCGCGAACAACATCCCTCTCAGAAGAGGGGCTCAATTAAGGCCAAGGGGGAGGTACTTCACGGAGAAAAAGTACCTTGAGGAGCTCATGGTTTGCAGAGCTGGAATTACTTCGTGATTCAGGATCTAAGAAGGTGAAAGGTCAGAGAGTCCATCTCTTGGGATTGAGGGGAGCCTGGTATTTATAGGCAAGAGGCGCCGTAAAGCAGGTTTCGCTCAGTGTGAAGACAAAACTTGCCTCGCGGTGGGTCGAGAACGTCAAAGGGGTTCGCGGATCCATCCCATCCCCTTGCTTCGTGGCAGGACGCAAACGTCAAATCGGTTCGCAGAGCAGTCCCGCCTCCTTGCTTTGCGGCGGGTCGCAAATATCAAAGGGGTTCGTAGAGCCTTCTCACCTATTTGTTTCGCGGTGGGTCGCAAATGTCAAAGCAGTTCGAGGATCCTTCCCGACTCCTTGCTTTGCAGCGGGTTGCGAACGTCAAAGGGGTTCGTGGAGCCATCATTCCTCCTTGCTTCCCAGAGGTTCGCGAATGTCAAAGCGGTTCGCGGAGCTTTCCCGCCTCCTTGCTTCACGACAGGTCGCATAGGGGATCTCTATCACCAGCCGCTGGGCTCTAGGGGCTTCGTGATCCAGCTTCACAAGGAAGTACCTAATTCTTTCAAGATATTCTGTTCACCTCCAATTTTGGGTGTCAACAAATGCCCCCCCTCAGACTGGGAGTCAAGGAGAAAACAAGAATACAAATACGAGGGTCTATCACCAAAATTCCATGATCCCCATGAGGCATCCTTGCAAAGGAGGCTCATGAAAGAGGCCTGCGAAGCGGAGTGGTGATACGTGGGCTAGGCGTGCCACGTAGTCCATCGTGGATAGACATGCCGTGAAGCACCTGGTGTCAACGCCTATAAATACTGGGGCTGACTTCTATTTTTTTGCTTTTCTAATCTTTGTGATTTCATCTTTCTGCACTATAGATTCACAATTCTCCACGTACTCCGTGATCTCTCTCCACAAATTGGGCCTTTTTCTTCGCAGTGCATAACAAATTTTCACATTTGTGTTAGTGTGCTCTTCGACTTGCATGTGAGGGTCAACGCAAGGCTCTGTGATTCCGCTATCCAGATCGAGCTCCACAATCGATCTCTACGGTCGAGCTTTGCGATAGAGCTTCACGATCTAGTCCAAAATTTTTCTAAATTTTGATGATATGATGGCTCACCAAGAGTTTTTTAGGGGGGTCCTTGCCGACACTGCACGAAGGTAAGTGATGGTGAACAGATTGGGTCTGGGGGGAGTTAGAACAGAGCCACTCCGACCCCAATTTTCCGGTGTAACTATTGTCTGAAAGCCAAAGGAACTACCCACTGTGCAAGAGGTTTCCTTTGTATGGATTTGGATTGGGGGACGAAGTCTTCATCTGTGAAGAAAGTAGGGACGAGCCAGCCTATGGGTTCAGAATAATGTCATTCCCGCGCCCGTTGTTCCAGGCGGCTAATAGCCTCGCTCGGGAGAAATTTACGCATGTTACCGCTGATTGTTTATACAATCATTTTAATGACATTGATGGGAAAACATTGAAGCTGGAGATGTCCCCTCCTCTGTACGAAACAATATCAAAGGCAGCGCTGAGGAACCCAAAGAAGGGATGGTCTGATGAGTGGGACCTATGCTAAGTAGGAAAATTCATAGACTAGTGGGCATGTGCTTACTAGGTAAGCGCATCATGTGAAGAGTTCTCGGTAGAGCAGAGGAGATTCGGTATGTATGAGGTAGCCTGGGCCTCCCAATTTTACATCTACCATCTGATGCCAAAGCTGTTGAGTCGGTGGTCATCAGAGACCAATACCTTCCACCTATATCATAGGGAGAATATAATCAGTTTATGGGATGTGCATCGGATGTCGGGGGTCCCGATACAAGGGGAGAAGTACGACAAATTCCTGGCTTCTATGGGTACGTGGGAGGATCCTGAGTTGATGCCACCATTGGCGATGGCGTTGATGAGACTGGTGCCAGGATAGGAAAAGGAAGCGGTAAAATATGTCCACTTCAGATGGTGGTTCAAGTAGTTTTAAAACTTGTCGGAAGGTAGATAGTTTCTGGTGAGGCCTCAGACTTGGCCAAAAGGAGCTCAACGAGGCAAGGATCACTTATACTAGTGGATCTTAGAGGAAAACTATTGGAAATCCTAGGGGTTCAGCATCAGTACCGAGCAATATTCGATAGTCAGGCTGGCGGAATTCATCGTATCTCTCATCTATTGCAGTATCTTGCCGGTAAGGGACACAAATGCAGGTGTGTGACCCAAAACCTCCATCATGGCCTCCATGCTAGCGACCGAGGGGCGGGTGAATATTGGAATTCTAATGCTTGCCAAGATGTTCAAAATTCTTTGGCACATCAGCGAGGGGAAGAGGCCACAGAAGATATGTAACTCATTCCACCTTCTGTACGGGTGGATAGTGGCACACATTAGGGGGGTTTATGAATGCCCAAACCCTATTTCTCTTCTAGGATTCGACTTTCACCCATCCATCTTGAACACCACAGGGAGCTTTCCAACCAATTTGACCATACCATTGGTATTAAACCGAGTCTGGAAGGTAGAAGTCTTCAACTTCCAACCGTTCCCACTGCTAATGGGGGCCTTCATGGATGATGGCTGAGGGATTGAATATAATTGGTCTTATCTCCTGGACTTTCGAGGTGGTGTCCTGGTTGCGAGGGTGTACCATGAACCACTATGTGAGCCGTATGTTCCACATCGATTTTCTAGGAAATTTCGGTGCATGCAGTGACTGACCCCCCAGGTTTACCTAGGGGTGTGCCTTGAAGAGGATCCATGTGTGATGAGGAAGATGTGGCTCATGTTCACTTGAGAGGATAGAAAGATTAGGAATGAGCTACCTACACCCATTGTTGCCTTCGGGTTGGTCAAGGAGTATGCCCAAAGTTGGAAGGTGGCCCACCCGGGAGAAATGCTAAAGTAGCCAATTGTTCAGGTCAGTAATAGTGGGCCTCCCCAACTTCATGGTCGGGGCCGGAAGGCAGTAGGTACATCCCAAGGTATTTGGGATACTGTTGTGAGGAGGCCCACACCGATTGAGGGGGAGGCATCGATAATAGACTCGGTGGCCCTAAAAGAGCAAAGTTACCCAGAAGGGAGGCCACCGAGGGGAGTTCGCAGGATACCCACCCAGGATCCGGGGAAGCGGCTGTGTTACATAGACATGCTGGAGGATGCTGTCTTCCTAGAGGAATGGGATATCTGGTAAGTCAACAGATAGTTCCTGATCCCTCCAGATATGTGGAAACACCTAAACTGTCTCGGGATGGACTTACCGGGGATATGCCCCATCAGGTCCAGTTTTGCGGTGTCTCAGGCATAGGCGGAGCAATACCTGGAAAAGTTGGAGGACTTTGTGCCTTACTAGGGTTCTCCCCATCAACTGAAAGACCACACCAAGGTGTTGTAGGATAATACGGTCCCTCCACAATTTTCAGCTGCTGAACTGAGAGAGAAATTCCCTCTGCCGGAAGAATCGGACGAGTCCTCCTAGGGGGATGAGGCAGGTAGAGGGAGCCCGTTCGAGGATGGCGAAGTTAGAGACCAAGGCTCAGAGCTTGAAGAATCCACCGAGTCTCTCAAGGTAAAATCCTGAATCCACTCCCCAGGATTCGTTTTCAAACTACTTTGGACCCTCTGTTAACGTTTAAACTATGCCGGAAAGCCTAATTCACACAAACCATTCTCATCCTGTAGTGGATGCAGATGTGGGGAATTTGGGATACAGACATGTGGCTGCATCAATTTCTACATCCGGTGGGGCTGGGATGCCTAAGGTGACCCCTATAGTGCTTTCATATCAACCGGTAATATACAAGGGGCCATGCCTCGGGGTCCCAATGACATCAACCCAAGAACGAGACCTGGAATTAGATCTTTGTACATCTTGCCTACAAAATTCATGATTGTCACCCACTGACCATGTCAACTGACACCCAAGCTCTCTTTGGTGATCACAGTTCTTCAAATGGTGTGTGCTGCCTTAGCGATGTTGGCCGAGGTTTCTGGTGGCATCCTTCCCAGAGGAATGCCGATGATTGTGGAGGAGGATATCCAGACCGACAGAACCCCGGTGTCCTGATCCCTGGTGGGACTGTGAGTGGGGATGTGCCTGAGATCATTGAGGTGGGATCCGATGATGAGGATCGTCTAGATAGCCCAGGTCCTACCATGCCCAATCGAACACTAGACGTGGACCCTAATGAAGTGTTCCTGAGGTAATTCCCCACATATGAGCCTACCAATCGTGCTAACTGGGAAAAAATAACCTATGATGAAGAGGATAGCAAAATATTCCATCGCCGATCATGGAAGCTGATTACACAATTCATTAATAACACCCTCAAGCACTATGGCTGGATGAGATGGACAGAAATCGCTCATGACTATGCGAACTGTGTGCTGGGGGAGTGGATGTCTGGCGTCCCCACCTGATCATCCGAGATCTTATAGAGGAGAAGATTCTAGATTATGACCATGGCCTTGGTGTGGGATGACAGAAGAGGAAGGCAATGAACATTAAGAGGCTCTATGAGATTGATGATGAGATCCAACCACTGCAGAGTCGGGCGGGCGAGCTCTCAGCCACCCTTAACGTGCAATCGAGGTTGATAATACGGTTGAAGGCCCAGCTAGCAGAGGTTGAAGAGGGCCTGAGGTGAGCCTATGAGTAAATGACCATCATCTAGACCAACATAGAGTGGGCCCAGATTTCAGCCAATGAATTGGGCCCTATCGCTACTGAGGAGGACCGAGAACTGAATAGGGGGTAGCAAATCCTGGATGCCACAAGGCGGAGGGCGGTAAAGCTGCAGCTTTCTTTTGACTATGTTAATCCGTCCATGGGAGGGGTAGACCCTCAGGTGCTATAAAGATCACAAAACCTCTAATGCACTTTCATCCTTTTATTATTTTGATGACATAGAATGCATGAGTGAAAGCATGGACGATTGTCGTCTATCAACCAGGGAAGGTTTCGGTGCTCCGCTAATGTGTATTGTAGCACTCGGGTCGAATCCTCGACGATGATACTTTCTTATAGTCGGTTGTTTTTAGTTAATTGTATTCTGATTGGAGGGTTTGTTTGATGTTCATATAAAATAACTTATGGATGATGTTTGATTTAAAAAATTGATAAAGATTAGGGTGAGTTAATTATTGGGGATTTAAGCTTGTGATATCCTTGAGCTTTTCTTTATATTTTATTAAATTAATACCCACGTCACAAGATTATTTTGATCAAAATTACCAAGTGTTAAAGCTTTAATCCAAGCCATAACTTAACTTAGGGTTGTAAAAATTAGCATTACTTATTTATGGTAGTGTATTTTTAGTTCCAATAATCCATGGAATCCACATATTAAAGAAAACTTGTCATTAATCCATGACATATAATGTTGAACATACACAATATTAACTCAAAGAATACTCATCGAGCAAAGGCTCTGAATTACTTAATATCCCAAAATTATAATTGACCCTAATGGTAGATTTACTCGTCCATTTAAATGATTAGTAATCTGTTTATAATTATTATTATGATAAATTAAGAATACAAGAAAAAGAAAGGTATAAGAAAAGAGTAGTGCGTCAAACACACACAAAAACGATGAAGGGAATTAAATACCGATTTTAGATTGAATGAGAAATCAAAATAAGGGTAGGGGATTCAACTGTATTTAAAATATTTTAAGAAAATTAATATTAAACAACAGAAGGTGGATGAGAATAAGAGATATTTAAGAAGATACATTCATTGAAATAGAATTACAAACACTTACATGATTACAAAAAAAGAACAGCACAAAAGTAAATGAATGGAATCAAAGAGGAATGGTTTCTCAAGTAAAAAAATGAGTATGGAAGATCCTCCCAAGACTTTGATAGAGCCTTGGTCATTCAAACCTATCCTCCTTTTCTTTTAAATGACAACCCTTTTCAAGGACATGATGGGGATGTTTTTATAGCCCAATGTTGTGGGATGTTTGCATTCAAAAACTTCCCCTCCAATTGAATCACCAATTTGATAAATTAGATAGCCGAATCTCAAGATATGATCTTCTTACAAGTTGTAGAAAAGTATCTATTCTGCCTACTATGAAAATTTTTCAGCCATTGGACGTAAGGATCCAATGTCATGTCTGGTTGATTAAACAATGTTAATCTATTTATTTCAATCCAAACTTTTTCATGTCCATAACGTGAATGGGTTTTTGAATAGGAATATGCCTTCAAATCCGTATTATCTCTTCAACAACGTTGTCCTTTTATATCTCTTCTTTCACATTAGAAAATGTCAGCTTGATTGGATTCTTACATCATTAGATATGTCATGAATAGTGTCCGACTTTTAATTCCCTACCAGAATGGTGGGCTGGAATTCAAAGCCTTAGTTGGGCCCATTTTTATTAGAGTTGGACCCTGTAATTTTTATCAATTTCTCCTTGAATTTTTATCCAAATTTTTGAAGAGAATTAATGAATTTTCACTTCTGGATTGAGCCTAGTAATTCAATATTCATGGATGGTCCACTTTCCTCACAGATTACATGGGCCTTCTTGTGTGGTCCATATGAGCCTTCAAATGGTAGAATTGGCCCATGATCCCTTCTAATAAAATGTTGGATATTGAATTAGGAATCCTAAAAACCGTAACTACACATTTTGGATCATGAGGGTGATAGTTATAAATAAAATTGTAAACTAACTCAATTGGAATACTTCTAAAAATGCTCAAAAATTATACTTATTATTAAAACATTAATATTTTCACACAAATTATGCACATTTCATATAAAATAAGTAAAGGGAGTATATAATAAGTCAAGAAAATATTAATAACATCAAATCCTCCACACTGAGTCTTGTGCATGTCTTCATGTGCAACAAATATAAAAACATGACAAAATCCTCTTCACTAACCAACAAATATCAAAATTTCGTTTTCTCCAATCAGGGGAGGTATAGACTATTTCACTCATCCATAATGAATTACACCTCAAATTTTTATAGAAATAATGTTTCAAAAACAACTCTTTTTTTCCTGCTTAAATTTTGAAATGAAAAATATGGACACTAAAAACTCACACCTCTCAAAATGATAAAATTCATTTTTGGAGGATCACTCATTCAACATCCAGAAGTGAAAATCTTAGAGTTTGAAAGAGGTCTTAGCTTCCAATCCCTATAAAAAGTGCACAAGATTAAAGAGATCTTTTGAAGGGGTTTTTCTGTGGCTATGGGATGGTAGAAATATAATGTCCAAGAGAGAGAAGAATAGGGGTAAAACACCAACATGGAAAAAGAAATGCACAGTTTTTTTTGAAATGAGACATGAAAGGAAACAGAAACAAATATTTATGAGGGAATGAAAATGTGAAATAACACACAAAATTAGAAGTAAATGTAAAAGGAAGGAAAAAAATGAAATTTTTATAAAACACAAAACTTATCCCAATGACATAAGAATATAATCCATGTTTTCTTTTTTATCTTTGTTTAATTTTTTTGAAAAGTTGAACTTGAAACAGATATCAAACTCATATCCCAACCCATGATTGATCTCATCACGACACTAATTGTAATTGTTATAACAAGATCAAAGGCTGATAAATAGTTATTTTTGACCTACCCAAGACACAACCCAATTTTGATTTGATTTTTTTTTCATTTTTAATGTTTTTTTCTCGAACACTTATCAATAAAATTTGAACAATATGTTATAAGAATATAAAAATTCCCAAACACAACTAAAGGACAACCTCTCCCCCACACTAAAATGGATGCTTTCCCCCAAGAATATGATAACATGGAGAAATCTACAAAGGGTACCCAAAATGAAATCCATTCCCACAACACTTAAATTTCAAAAAAAAATGCAATGAAAAACCATGTTGATATTGGGTGGGAAAAGGTATTGGGATTGTAATGTGGCTATCAAAGAAAAGGTTTTCATAGGCTCAAAGGGTATTTCAAAAGGAGTATTAATGTATGGTTAATGGGAGGCTATTTGGCAATTGTGATTCTAATGTGGTTCGTAAAATGGCTCTATCATATTAATGCACACTAAAGTAAGAAATTCAGCTCAAAGGTCCACAAACTCAAGTTACAAAAATGGGGGTGAAGAAACACTCATTTTGAAAAGTTGTCTATATGTATCCTAGTCATTAAAGCCAATGTTGGTAATCACGGTTGGGGAAAATAATTTTCCAAATCAAAAATTGAAAATTAAAAATTTGTTGGTTTTGACAAAAAATTATTTTACCTAAGTCATGATGAAAATACAATTTTTTGAGATGAAAACATGTCTATTGAATCCCCAAAAAGGTTGGACAAGTTTTCATAACTTGATGATGAGTAAGCATGAATCTTTATTTTTTTGTATTTTTTTATGATTTTTTTTATTTCTATTTTGTTTAGGTTTTTTTTGTTTTTAATAAAGACACACCCACACAAAAAAGAAAGAGAAAGAGAAAGGGTTTGAAAAATAAAGTGGTAAAAAACATGAAAGGCAGAGGAAGAAGAAGATAGAGGTAGAGGGAGGAAGAGAGACAGAGAGAGTTAAAGGGAAATAGGTTCCCCTGGTTTGGATTTGGTGGGTTGCCATCTCCATCTAGTGGTGGGTTGAATACAAAAGTTGGGGATCCAGTGGAAGTCGACGTTGATCCAGGATTGTGAATCCTCTCATGGTGATGCTTTAACTGATGTCCATTAACCGTGAATGTCCTTTTGGAAGAAGGGTCTTGGACTTGCACTGCACAAAATGGGTAAAAATTAGTAATAACAAAAAGACCTTCCCAACGAGAACTAAGCATACCTGGGTGAAGCCGAATTGATAATTAAAGAGAATTCTCTTTTTAACTTCATGAAATACCTTTCTCAGGATGTGTTTATCATGGAGTGCCTTGGATATTTCTTTATAGAGATTAGAATTCTCAAAAGAATCAAGTCGAAGCTCCTCCAGTTTATCCAATTGAAATAATATTTCTTGACTAGATTTTTCACAATAAAAATTACAGGTTTTCATAGCCCAAAAATACTTATGTTGGATTTCAACTAGTTGATGACATGATTTACCAAAAACTAGCCTAAAAGGAGACATCCCAATGGTTGTTTTATAGACAGTTCGATAAGCCCAAAGTGCTTCACCAAGTCTTCCGGGATAGTCTATTCTGGTGGGTTTTACATTTCTTTCAAGCACTCTTTTTACTCCTTTATTATGCAGTTCAACCATGCCATTTGTTTCGGGGTGATATGTAGTTGAGGTTTTATGTACAACCCCATTATTTTTCAAAATATATTCAATGGTTTGATTACAAAAATGGGTTCTTAGATCACTGACCAAGCCACGAGGTGTGTCAAATCTGTGGATGATGTGTGTCTTTAGGAACTCACTATTAGTATGTGAATCATCCTTTCTAGTGGGGTTGGCCTCAACCCACCTAGAAACATAATAAACCATAAGAATAATGTATGAAAATCCATTGTAAGTGGGGAATGGTCCCATGAAATAGATACCCCAAACTTCTAATATCTCACAGAAAATTAAAGGCTTTGGGGGAATTTCATTTCTCTTTGAAATTGTGCCAAACTTTTGGCTAGTGGGACATGATTGATAGAAATCATGTGAGTCCTTGAAGAGTGATGTCCAGAAGAATCTATAGTCTAGGACCATTTGGTAGGTCCTTTTGGGTCCAAATTGGCCACCACCAGGCATTGAGTGACATAATTCTAAGATGGAAGAATGTTCATTTTCATCAACACATCTCCTTATTACCATGTCTACACAAGTTTTACAAAGTTTATTTTCTTCCAAAAAATTGTATTTTGAATCACTTTTCAACTTCATTTTTTGTTCTTTTGAAACAATTTTAGGAAAAAAACCAAAAATCAAGTAATTTACAATTGGGGCATACCATGGTATTTTTGGAGTGAGAGAAGAAAGGTGGTCAGTTTGAAATTTTGGATCAATTATTTCATAATGATAAGAATTATAAATTCTACTCAAGTGATCATCCATAGGGGTTTCATTTCCTGGTGTATCTTTGATTTCAAGGTCAAACGCTTGAAGCATTAGGATCCACCATCTTTTCCTTGGTTTGGAATCACTTTTCTTGAGTAAAAACTTTATACCAGAATGGTCCATGAAGATAATGATTTGGAACCTAAGAGATTAGGCCAGAATTTATCTAAGGAAAAAACAACTGCTAAATGTTCCTTTTCAGTGACAGTGTAGTGAGATTGAGTTTCATCCAATGTTTTGAGGCATAATAGATGACATGAGTAAGTTTTTCCCTTCCTTAACCTAGAACAACCCCAACGACTCTATCAGAATCATCACACATCAACTCAAATGGGAAGAACCTATCTGGGGGTTGGATTATTAGGGCATTGTAAGATCAATTTTGAGTTCAATGAAGGCTCTCTTAAAAACCTCTTCGAAATGGAAAGTGAAATCATTTTGGATCAATCGAGTGAGTGGGAGGGAAATTTGACTGAATTTATGGATGAATCATTGATAGAAACTTGCATTAATGAGGAATGAACAGATGTCCCTAATAGTGTTGGGTTTAGGAAGTGATTGGATAACTTCAATTTTGGCAGGATCAACTTCAATACCCTCTTTTGAAACTATGTTCCCCAGAACAATCCCATTTGCAACCATGAAGTGACAATTTTTAAAATTTAACACAAGGTTACACTTGACACACTTTTGAAAGACTAGAGAGAGTTAATTCAAGAAAGATTCTAATGAATCCCCATAAATGCTTAAGTCATCCATGAATACTTCCATGTAGTGTTCAACGAATTCAGAAAAGATATTCATCATACACCTCTAAAATGTTGTAGGAGCATTGAAAATGCCAAAAGGTACTCTCTTATATGCATATGTACCAAAGGGGCAAGTTAAAATAGTATTTTATTGGTCCTGAGGTGTGATTGGGATTTGGATGTAGCCGGTGTATCCGTCAAGAAATCAATACTGTGACTTCCCAGCTAATCGTTCTAGTATTTGATCAAGGAATGGAAGAGGGTAGTGATGTTTTCTTATTTGAATATTCAATTTCATATAGTCGATTCACACACACAATTTGTTCTTCACTCGAGTTGTGACTACCTCTCCATGATCATTTGTGACAATAGTTATCCCACCCTTCTTAGGTAAAACTTGAACTGTACTAACCCATTCACTATCAGAAATTGGGTAGATAATACCAGATTGAAGATTCTTGGCGATCTCTTCTATAACTACCTCAAGGATGAGTGGATTGAGTCTTCTTTTGTGGTTGTATAATTGGTTTGGATGATTCCTCATGGTGGATGTGATGCATGAAAAGGGAAGGATTGATTCTAGGTATTTCATCTAGGGTCCACCCAAAGGCCTTTTTGTTTTCCTCAAACACTTGAACATGTTTGGACTCCTCAGTTTCAGTAAGTGAAGAATTGGTAATGACAGGATAAGAGTGATCATGGAAAATGAATGCATATTTTAGTTGTTCAGGAAGCGGTTTTAGAACAATAGCATCTCTCATTTGTGGTATATACATCTTAGGAATGGATGAAGGGAATTCAGTTGCTTCAGATTCATTTTCCTTAATACTATCCTAGGTGGAGCAATAGATATCAGAGTTGATGGGGGATTCAAGAGAGTCTTCAAGATCCTCTATATTGATGGAGTCTATGAATGAGAGTTCAATATCAAATTCACCATTTACAACTTGGTTAATCATGGTACATATTTCACAAGATCCTTTATCATTTAAACATGATGAACATTATGTTTTGGGGTTCAAATGACTCTTAGAAGTGTACTCAGAATCATGGATTGAGAATGCAGAGTGATCCTCATATGGGTATCGCATGGCTTGGAAAATGTTGAACTTGACAATTTGGTAAAAAAACATCCATGAATAAGATGTCTGAATGTACATCAATCTTTGATCTAAAAGTTAGGAGGAATGGTATTCCTAGAATTAGGAGAGATCGAGAAGAGGTCATCTCACCTTCCATGTCAAGGACATAGAAATCAGTAGGGAAGATAAGATCATTCACACGAACAAGGACATCCTCAATTATACCCTTAGGACTAGAGTGCTTCGTTTGGCCACTTAAATGAAAACACCCGTTGGATGTAAGGGACATAGACCAAGGTTGGAGAAGATAGATTTGGGCATGATATTAATTGAGGCTCCTAGGTCTATGAGTGCATCATCAAATTTGGAACTTCTTATTTGGAATGGAACCGTAAAGGTCCCTGAATCATTGCACTTTATGGGAATAGACTGTTGGGTGGAAACATTTTCAAAGGTCCTAAGTTTCCACTTTTGGGTGCACAATTCCTTATGAAACTTGTCATACATAGGTATTAGTTTAATGGAATGTAATAGGGGAATGTTGACTTCAACCCGTCTAAACATGTCGAGCATTTCCAGGTCGGGTTCAAAGTCCTTCTTTGGCTTAGAAACAACTTGAGGAAAATGAATTGAGTTCCTTAGTGTAACAGAAGGAGGTGAGAGAATGGTTTCAGATTCCTTTTCAAGTTTCTTTTTCTTTTCATTTTCTCGGTCAATATTTAAAGGGGGGGGGGTTGGAGGACTTATCTTGAGGTATTGAAATTTTATTTCCCGATCTAAGTGCAATTGCACTTACATTACCCTTGGGGTTGGGTAATGGTTGAGCTGGGAGTTGGGAAGAATTTGACTATTGTTCCTGGCTTAGGTGGGATGGAAGATGACCAATTTGGTTTTCAATGTTCTTGAGACTAGAATGGGTGAAGGAGGCAAGATCTTCCACTGCACTTTCCCATGGTTTCTTGGAAGAAGAGGTCTGTCCAGGATTGGGATTTCCATGATTTTGGTTCTTGGGAAAGAGATTTTATTGGTTTGGGAATTGAGAAGGATCAGTATGATAGTGGAATCCTGGGAGAGGATTGATCCTTTGTTGCTTAGGAACAAAAGGATAAGGTTGTTGGAAGTTACCAACACCTTGACCATATTGAAACTAGTTTGGGTTTTGAGGAGGGAATTGAGGGGGATAAGAGATGGGATTACCATACATTAGGCCTTGGTTATAGGAAGAAGAGAAGGGCTCAGAGTGAGGTTGGTTAAAGTTTCTAATGAACTGAACTGATAGTTGAGGGTTGGGGTTCCTATGAGAATATGCTACATTAAGCTCCATTGGTCTAGATGAATAAGATTGATCCTCTTGAAGTTGTGGACATGTGTCTGTTGGATGAGCTGGTGAGTTGTAGATTCCATAGTTTTTGACAGGTCTGGGAAACATCGATTTTGGAGAAGATGAGGTTGGATCTTGGGATGACATTTCTAGTTGTCACACATGACATGTATGTTCACTCATCCACTCGGTCATCTTGTTCGGCTCTATGGATTGATTTTCTTGGAGTTGTTTTACTTGAGCATGTGATTGAGTATGGAATTATTGTGTGTTCTTATCCATGTTTCTTATGAGATCTCTTGCAGCTACTAGAGTTTTATCAACAATAGAAGAACCACTTGTGACATCAATGAGAGTTCTCTCCAAAGCCAATAAACCCTCATATAAGTATTGGATCAAGAGTTGGTCAGGGATATGGTGGTGTGGGCCAGTTGCAATAATATTTTTTATCCTCTTCCTGTACTCATGGAGTGATTCATTTGGGAATTGATGAATACCACTGATTTCCTTTCGGATAGAAGTAGTATGAGAAGAGGGAAAGAATTTATCTAAAAATAGTCACTTCATGTCATTCCATGTTGTTATAGAACCAGGTGGGAGGTATTAAATCCACGAATTGGAAGTGTCATCTAGGGAGAAAAGGAATGCTTGGAGTTTGATTTGTTCCTCAGAAACCCCTTGAGGCTTCATGGTAGAGCACACTACTTGGAACTCTTTAAGGTGGAGATGTGGATCCTCACCAGCTAGCCTGTGGAAATGAGGAAGAAGATGAATCAAACTCGATTTGATTTCAAAGTCAGAATCTATTTTTGGATATTAAATACCAAGAGGTTGGTAATTCATATTAGGGCAGAAAGTTCTTTAAGTGTTTGTTCCCTAGGATTAGCCATATCTAATTCAACAGGTTGGACAAGGACTGGTTCTTGAATGAGTTGATTATCTCTTAAGTTACTCCTAAGTTGGCGAAGGGTTTGCTCAATTTCAGGGTCAAACAAATCCGAGGGATTTTTTTGGGAGGCTAAGGGGAATTCAGAGATATTTAAAGGAAAGATGAAGATAGTTTTTTTTCTTTTTGTTTTCCGGTTATGATTTTTTTGAGGAAGGCAGGTTTTTCATTGTGTTTTTTTTCAATTATTTTTAAATTTTGTTTTTTTAAAATAACGAATGACTAAATAATTGCACCATCCCCAAGAAAGGAACCATTTGATAGCATGGATTATTGTCGCCTATCGACCAGTCAAGATTCCGGTGCTCTGCTAATTTGTATAGCAGCACTCGGGTCGAATCCTCAGTGATGATATTTTTTATAGTTGTTTGTTTTTAGTTAATTATATTTGGATTGGGGGGTTTGTTTGCAGAGATTATGAAATAATTTATGGATTATGTTTGATTTAATAAATTTATAAAGATTGTGGTGAGTTCATTATTGGTGATTTAAGCTTATGATATCCTTGATCTTTTCTTTATATTGCATTAAATTAATACCTTATTCACAAGATGATTTTGATCAGAATTCCCAAGTGTTAAAGCTTTAATCGAAGCTGTAGATTAACATAGGGTTATATTTATTACCATGAATTGTTAATGGTAGTGTAATTTTGGTTCCAATAATCCATGGAATCCACATATTGAACAAAACATGTCATTAATCCAAGAAATATAAAGTTCATCATACACAATATTAACTCAAAGAATACTCATCGAGGAAAGACTCTCAATCACTTAATATCACCAAATTATAACTCACCCAAATGGTAGATTTACTCATCCATTTAAATGATTAGTAATCTCGTTATAATTATTATGATGATAAATTAAGAAGATAAGAAAAAGAAAGGGATAAGAAAAGAGTGGTGCATCGAACACTCACCCAAACGATGAAGGGAATTAAATACCTACTTAAATTGAATGAGAAAGCAAAGGAAGGGAAAGGGATTCAATTGTATTTAAAATATTTTAAGAACATTAATATGAAACTACAGAAGGTGGATGATAATTAGAGATATTTATGAAGAAACATTCATTAAAAAAGAATTACAAAACACAAACACTTACTCGATTACAAGTGAAGGAAAACAAAAAAGTAAATGAAAAGAATCAAGGAGAAATGGTTTCTCAAGTAAAAACATGACTATGGAAGATCATATCAAGCCTTTTTCAGAGCCTTAGTCATGCCAATCTATCCTAGTTTGCTCTGAAATTCCAACCCTTTACAAGGAGAGGAGGGGGATGTATTTATAGCCCAATGTTGTGGGATGTTTTCATTTCAAAACTACCCCTCCACATGCATCGACAATTTGATAAATTAGAAAACTAAATATCAAGATAAGAAATTATTACAAGTTTTAGAATAATATATCTTCTGTATACTCTGAAATTTTGGCAGCCATTGGACTTAAGGAGCCAATGTTATTGCCGCTTGATTAAACAAAGTTAATCTGTCCATTTGTATCCAAACTTTTTGAAGTCCAAAATGTGAATGAGTTTTGTAATAGGAATACGCCTTAAAATCTGAATAATTTCTTCAACAAAGCAGGCCACATATATTACCTCTTTCACAATGAAAGAAATCAGCTTTATTGGATTCTTACATCCTTATATATGTCATGAATAGTGTCCGACTTTTAATTCCCGTCCAGAATGGAGGGCTAGATTTAAAAAGAACTATTTGGGCCCCTTGTTCTTAGCATTGGGTTCAAAAAAATTTATAAATTACTCCTTGAAATGATATACTAATATATGAGGAGAATTAATAAATTTTAACTTCTGTATTGAGCCCAATAATTCAATCGTCATGGATGGTACGGTTTCTTCACAGATTCTGTGGGCCTTCTTGTAGAATCCATATGATCCTTCAAATGGAAAAATTGGCGCTTCATCCCTTCTATGGAAATGTTGGATATTGAATTATTAATACTAAAAAACAAAAACCACACATTTTGGATCTATATAGTGATAGTTATAAATAAAATAGTAAACTGACTCAATTGGACTACTTCTAAAAATTCTCAAAAGTTATACTTAGTATTAAAACAATAATATTTCCCACAAATTATGAAAATTTCATATAAAATAAGTAAAGAGAGTATATAATAAGTCATGAAATAATTAATAACATCAATGAGTCCTGTTATTAGTACTTGTTTTACACACATCTTTTATATTCACTAAACGCCCAGTGATAAATCCCTAAGCTCACGCGGGTCGATCCCAATGTAAGAAACAAGGGATGATCGCTATGTTATTTCATCTGAAAATAAGAGTGCTGACCAAGTTTCAGGAATATGGGGTCTAGAAAACGATTCTGGATTCCTAGGAAGTGAGGGGAGAGACCTTAATGGATAATGAAGCTCTTAGAACAGTTGAATTACAATTTTCCCAGTGTGCTCTTGCGCACGGACGGGGTAACACCATGGGTGTTGGAATTAGTCTGAACATAGTGGGAAATGGAAGGTGTAAATCACAATACCTAAGATCAAGAACACTATAGTGATGGAATGAAAATTAATAATGACTGTTGACCATGTTTGAAACAATGTATCCTAATTACATTAGTCTAAAATGGTGATAACAAATGAGGGTCGACCGCTGACCATGTTTAAAACACGGGGCCTGACTTAGAATGCTATCCATTACTCTTCCAAAACATTATCCCGGGACATTAGGTGAGCCATAGGCCGTGCATCCATACTGTTAGGGGGTTCCTCCAGATTTGAAGGAGGGAGAGGATCCTAATAAAGGACAAGAAAAGCGTGGAGAGTGGAGTGATGGGTTGTTCGACAAGAGTCCAACACTTCTGAAATTACGCCACCATGGTAGAAATGCATTAGGTGGGTACATCGGTCTGATCAGGGATCAAACATACTTCCAAACAGGACTTCTCTGATGAGGAACCTGTCATCACCCAACGTTATCATGGGGCATCCCGAACTTGTTCAGGGTAAAGTTGTAATTTCATGGTTCCCTAAAAGAGCTCGGGTCAAGGGACCAAAAAAGGGAGGGAGGAATGAGAATTATGATTCCTGGGGATGAACCCGGAGATATGATGTCTGGGGGTTCCTAAATATCACATGATAATGGGAATCAATCCAGATGTAGTTCATGGGGAAAAGTGTGGTTAGGGACCAACGCTGGTAGGGAGAATCCTCTCTGGATAGGAAACTGACGCATCCCATGATTAACATAGGGCATCTTGAACTTGTTCAGGGTAGAACCACAGTTTAGTGTAATGCGTCGAGGACATATGGACTCGCACAGTTTAACATCATACGATGGGACACCGAATGAAAGGGAAGATACTGGGAAGGGAATATGTGGTGTAGTAGCTATAAAGCCGACATGAATGAGGACTTGGTTCGAATCACACCACGTATCCCCGGAGGAGACTCTTCAGGTCAGGGGACCAAGAGTGAATATTATGCTGGGCCCAAAGAAAAGTGGTCTGGAATTTTTACGTAACCCATGAGGATGGGAATCAATCCATACGTAGTTCTAAGAGACCAGTTTTGTTAGATCCACTAGGCTAGATACCTTGAGAGGGGGGTGAATCAGGGTATGAAAGACTAAAATGACTGCCCCTTTTGATCTTGTTTTGCTGTTAGACAAAAACCTCCTCTCTCTCTTTCTTGATTCAGAGTATGATCAAACCTTAAATAATTCACATGAAACAGCATTTTTTAATTGGTTCACCCTCACAGGGCTACGTCCAAGGAGAATACACCGGCAGTGTGCTCATGTACCAATTACACTATAAGAACACTGCAATTTACAAGTTCAAAGAGGACTCACTATCCCTCTTGGTTTACAATTACTCAAAATTTGAGAACTCACAACTCTCTCAACTGAAGTGAGCTCACTGCTTCTTTAGAAGATCCACCCACAATTTATAGACCTATAGGTATCTTCATTATCTCTAAGGAAATATGCATCCTTAACTGTTGACAGATGCTCTGTTGATATTCAACTTTCACCCATAGATGAATCTCACTTTACACCGAGTGTACCGGGTAATTGAAATTTTTTCACGAAACCCTTACTGGACCTTGCACGAAATTCCCTATACTTGCGTAAAATACAATTTTTGCGCAACCCCTTCATTTACGCACATCCACTTCTTTTTATGCACAGCCTCTACACTGCATTGCGCGTAACTTTCTACTTTTATGTGCAATCCACTTATCACGCAACAATCTTATTTTCTGCGCAACCTCTACTTTTCATGAAAATAGTTTTTTTACGCAAAAATATTGTTATTATGCACAATGACCAAATTTTATGCATTACCTTTTTCTTCACGTGCAAACCCCCGGCTTTACCCGCAAACATTATGTTTACGCGAAACTCTCTTGCGTATTCCAATTTCATGCACTAGATCTTGGATACTCTCTATGTCTTGAGATCCACCAAATGGCGGGGGGTCACCTCATATTTATATGAAAAATTGACCCCACATGAAAAACCCTCCTTGAGCGCGTAATTCTCTTCGAGCACGAAAAACACATCTTCCGCGCAACACCATTTTTCGCGCACTACTCCAATAATTCGTGCACCCCATGCCTTTGCCAATTTTTGAGCTTCTGATCTTGAAAGACCTCTTTCTCGAAAAACACCAATCCTTTATTTCACGCACCCTGCAAGTATTTCGCACACCGTATTCATATTTCGTGCACTACGCAAATATTTCAAACACCACTTTATTATTTCACGCACTGCACAGATATTTCATGCAACACTTTATTTTTCAGAGACCATGCTGATATTTCGTGCAAAACTTTATTTTTCATGCACCACTCAAATTTTACGCGCACCACCTTTTTCCAAAATTGCATCTATCCATTTTCTGATTTTCAGGCCCAAAAATTTGGCAAACACTGGAAAACAGCACCACCTTGTATCTGATCTTTTTTTACAGCCTCCAGATCATCCACACCTTTATCGAAATTCTTCAATCAAACATGCATAGACATCCAAATCTCTTGAACCTGAAAAATCACCATGTAGAGCCCATTGTCAACAAATTTCTACATCGTGGTCTGCTTTGTCAACAATCACAACATAGAGGTTCACTTTGTCAATAAACACAATTTCCTATAAAATGCTTCAATGATACCTTGAGGGATTTATTCTCAACAAGTTTAACGTCATGCGTGACGAGGAAAGGTGCGAGTGACATTGCTTCCCCAGTACACGTCCTACCAGAACTACTAAGCCCACATGGGTCCTACTCGATGTGGGAAACAAGAAGTAGTGATAGGACTTTCATAGCATAGGGAGGCACACGTAACGAACGGTGGAACACTAGGTGAATGATGTCCCACTTATTCTAACCTGCCTCTATAGTGCACCTAGATGCACGAAGGAGTAAAGCCGAGTATGCTGGAATTCCACTTGAACATAAGGAACTAAAAATATGTGAATCATGACGCTCGAGATCTGGAACAAAATCATGGTGGAATGATGATAAGGAATAATTTTTGACCATTTTCAAAACATAGTATCAATATTTCATTAACCTGAAATGGTGACAGACCGATGAGGGTCGACCGCTGACTATTTTCGAAACACGGGACCTATAACAAATGTCGTCTGGGGTCTTTAGGGACGTTGGCCCGAAACGGTGGGAGATCCGAGGTGGCATGAGACCAGGCCATGAAGGGGGATCCCTTTGAATGTAAAATAGGATGAGGATCCAAATAACATGCTCATGAAGTTGGACATGGAACAAGGGGAATATCCACGTGAAAATTCCACACTTTTGTTTCATTGTCAGAATGCATTCGAGTACGACAATGAGACACATCAAATAGATGGAGTCGAGTACCTTCCCAAGGACAAGGGTCCTGGGGTTGTACGCTTTCAACTTAAGGTCCTAGGGTGTACCATTAAGGGGGATTGATTTAATAGACTGTGTTCAAGGTGGTGAAATAGCAAAATGTGAAACACGGTTCCCGTATGGAGATCTTAGTTTTGGGTCATAGAACTAGGACCATGCTGGGAAAGGGTATGGGAAGCACATGGTGCCACTATTGAAAAACACAATTTGAATGAGAACCTAAGAGGTACTCGCCACACCACAGGTTCCCAGATAAGTTCTGGCCAAGGGGCCGGAAAAGAAAGGATAGGATTTGTGGATTCCTTGGGCTGGACCTGGAGACAAAAATGCCTGGGTGTTCCTACGTATCCCATGAGGATGGGAATCAAGACAAACATAGTTCTGGAAGAGATCTTAGTTTATGGTCTTAGTGCTCAGATCATGGATGGTAGGAAAGGAGAGACACATGACATTCTAATTACAAGATCCGACATGAATGAGGACCTGGTCCGGATCACCGTGTGCATCTTGGGGGAGGTTTTAGGTCGAGGGAATGAAAACGAAAGTTATGTTATGCCCAAGACAAATTGAACGAACGTTCCTACATACCCCATGAGGGTTGGGATCGATATGTACGTAGTTATAAGGATGGAATGGTAAGATACCAATTCCAGAGATAATAAGGTTGTTCGGGTCTTGCTCTTGCACCAAAACAGAGGTATTTCATATATCTTCTTTATCCTTTAGGATGAATGGTTTTTTTGTGTGAAGCGATGGACCTAGGACAGAAGGTTTAGGTATTACTACTGGAATCAATCCATATGTAAGCATTGAAAAATGGTATGATGTGTACCCGATACCAAACATGACACGCCCTTGGGTGAGGTCTTCAAGATGTAGTGTCCTTTTTTGTCATGTGGCCAAGAAGATAATGTCACCGTGTAGGGTCATGTGATGGGACCAACCGTTCACTTTTAACATCATGAAGGATAGACGCATCGGTTCAATGTCATGTGGGAGTAGGCATCATAGTTTAAAGTCATATGGATCAGATGTATATAGAAGGGATGCGGTTCTAAAGGGGATGCATGCGGTGTGATAAAGCATATCCGACGTGAATGGGGACAAGGTCCATAGCATACAATGCAAAATTACTAGGAGGAAACCTCAGGCCTAGGGGCCAAGAAAAAATAGAGGAAAAGGGGGGCAGGAGAAAATAGCTCCCAATTGAGCTGGACCTGAAAACGAGATGTCCGGGTTTTACTATGTATCCCATGAGAATGGGAATCTAGCCACACATAGTTCTTGAAGATTTCTTTTAACGTCGTGTAGGGAAAGTGACATGCAGTAACTGGGGATAACTCTCTGAAAGGGGAATACGTGTTGCATCTAGTGAAAATCCAATGTGAATGAGGACATAACCCCATACCCCGCGGCACAGTCCCGTAGGAGTTAAAGCCCCAAAAGAAGAACAGAAGAGTTAAATTATTGGAACTCGAGCTGGACCCAAAGAAAAGATGTCTAGGTGTTCCTATGTATCCCATAGGAATGGGAATCAATATGTACGTAGTTCTAAAGGAGATCTTAGTATATGTTCTTAGAGCTTGGACCAAGGAGAAGTTAAAACCTTCCATGTGCAGACCTCAACCCAATCCCTAAGCCCACGTTAGTCAAAATAGGCGTGGGAAAGAAGGGAAGAAGAGGTTTTTTACTAAACATGGAACGCACGCCAAAGGGAAGTCGGTGCGGAGCCCCAAATAAATCCTTCACCGAGACTTTATTCTCCCAACATTCCAATGCGCACTGAGGGATAGTGTTAGGAGTGTCAAAATTCTATTTGGACATGATGGGGTGGACAATGATGTGAGTCATGTAACCAAAATTTAAGGCTTGAAGGGGCTGGCATGTAGATGGAGGATGACTGTTGATTGTGTTCGAAACCCAACATCCATATCGCATTAGCCTGTAATGAGTAAAAACAAATGAGTTTCAACCAATGAACATATTCTCAATGTGGGACTTGTATCAATTTGTTGTTTGAAACTGTCGAGGATGTTATCCCTTAATGGTAGGAGAGTCCTTAGGCCTAGCATCCATTCCATTTGAGGGTCCCTTTGTGTGTGAAATGTTATGGAAGCCCAAATGAAGGGGAACACAAAGCCAGAAAAATGGGTGAAAGCATGTCCACATAAAATTTGACACTCTAGACGCTGAATTAGAGTACTCTTGTACACATCAGTGAATCAACGAAGAGGGTCAAGGGGAGTTATCGTCTTAAGAGTGGCTGACTTGAAAGGATGAGTATAAAACAAGGGGATAGAGGACTCTCCAGAGGGAGAGGAACATGGCGTGGTCATTACAAACCGGATGTGTATGAGGACATAGTCCCATACCACACCATATACTCCTCTCCTTGTGAAAGGGTAGGCCAAGGGGCCCAGATAACAGTGATATATCTACAAGCGGGGCTGGACCCAAAGTCTACACATTTAGGTGGTCCTACATATCCCATAAAGAAGGGAATCAAGCTACACGTAGTTACAGAGGAGGGTAATGTGCAGCTTACCTGTCATGTAGTAATGACGAAAATGGGTAAAATACCTGAAACAAGGGAGGTGTATGGCGCGACGAGTAACCCGACATGAATGAGAACATAATCACATACCACACTATACAATCCTGTGTGAGAACTTTGGTCGGGGGACCGAAAAGGAAAAGGGGCCTGAGGCTGGGCCTCAGACAAAAATTCCCAGTCAGTTTGCTGTTTAACGTCTTGCAATGAAGACAAATAAAGATAAGCTATCTCATCCGGGGATGTGTACAACATGGTGAGTAACGCAATGTGAATGAAAACATAATCCCATACCACGCCGTACAATATTGTGTGAAAACATGGTCTAGGGCTCGAAAAGGCCAAGGGGCCTGAGGCTGGGCCTCAGACAGAAAGTCCCGATCAGTTTGCAGTTTAACGTCTAGCAATGAGGACAACTATGGATAAGGTATCTCATCCGGGGATGTGTACCACACAGCGAGTAACCCGACATGAATGAGAACATAATCCCATACCACACTGTACAATCCTGAGTGAGAACTTGGGCTAGGGGTCTGAAAATGCCAAGGGGCCTGAGGCTGAGCCTCATATATAAAGTCTTGGCCAGTTTTCTATTTAACATCTTACAATGATGATGAAGAAAGGGGTATGTTACGACAAACAAGGGAGGTGTAGGGCACGATGAGTAACCCAACATGAATGAGCACATAATCTGATACCACACCGTACAATCCTGTAAGAGTTAAGACTTGGACCGGGGGCCCGACATTGGGCCACGTATAGAATGTTGTGGCCAGATTGTAGTTTAACGTCTTGCAGTGAGGACGAAGGTGATATTAGTTTAGGGTCATAGAGCTCGGACCGTATATTCCTTTTTTAATGTCATATGTGTGGGATAGAAAGGGAGAACCATCGTGATTATGGAAGACCACCAAAAAACAATGATGATTGAATAAAACTGTTGACCATATTTGCAACACAACATCCGCCCTCAAGTGACCAGAGTTCAGGGAAAACAATTGAGTGTCAACCATTGACCATATTCACAACATGGGTTTGGTATCAATTTTCCACCACAAATCCTCGATGATGTTACCCCGTAATGTTAGGAAAGCCCTTGGGCCGACCACCCATGCCATTTGGGGGCCCTTCTGGATATAGGGGATGATGGGAACCCATATGAGGGGGAACGCGAAGCATGGAAGAGCCTGTGCTTGTGGGATGGATGATAAATGAAGGGATGGATGTCTCAAGGTGATATGTGTGGCATGGTGAAATAGCCTGACATGAATGAGGTCATGAATCCGCACCACACCACAAAATCCTAAATGAGAACTTGGGCTAGGGACTAGAAAAGGCCAAGGGGCTAGAAAAAGCCAAGGGGCCTGAGGCTGGGCGTCTCAGCCAACTGTAACCATATGAAATCTCATGCAGTTACCACATCATCACATCTTTTAATCCCCTGTGATCAATGATTGGTGTGGGAAACACGTTGCTGGAATCGACTTTTCCTCGTAAGGGTCGGATAATTGGCATCGCCCAAAGAGAATTCACCGCTTGGAGATACAACGGGGTAGAATGGACCACTATACTAAATGTTTGGGACATCTTGGGGTGGCTTTAATGACATGGGATAGCTATTGACCATATTCAAAACACAGCTTCCTTATAATGACCTAGAATGGGAACAACAAATGAGCACCGACTGCTGAATATACTCGCAACGCAAGACTTGTATCAATTTTTTATCTCAACATCCTCGAGGGTGTTGGTATGAAGTGGTAGGAGAGCCCTTGGGCCTAGCATCCCTACCGTTTGTGGGCCCTTCTGTATGGGAAAGACGATGGAGTCCCAATCAAAGTAGTGGGTGAATCGAAGATGTGCCCATCTGTGAAAGAGGCAGACACCTATGAGGATCGGGATCATGGAGGGATCGAGATGAGCTTGATGTGAATTTGGGAAACATCATGTACCACACCATATGTCTTGACCCGAGGGGAGATTCTTTCATTTGGGATAGGCCAGCAAACGAAATGTTCGGGCGTTCATATGTATCCCATGAGGATGGGAATAAAGCCATATGTAGTTCTTGAAAGCCATGCAGTTTAGCGACGTGCGGTGAAGATGTGGGAGGATAGAAGAATGGGGACTGGGAACATGGTGTGACCGTCATAATCCTGACATGAGGGGGGCTAAGTAATCCTATTCTAGATAATGCCAGGATCATCCGAGATAACTATACCAAGGGGGGATAGTCAAAGAGAATAGTTTGGGGCTGGGCTTGAGAGGAAATGGTTGAAAGTTCCTACATATCCCATGAAGATCAGAATCAAGCCACAAGTAGTTCTACAGGGCCATGTATTTTAATGTCATGTGACGAGAATGATGAATAGTTTAACATCATGTGGGATGAAACTGTTTAGGGTCACGCAGGACCCGGCAGTTTAAGGACATGTAGTACTAAACAGTTTAGGGTCATGCTGGACCGTATAATGTTTAAGGTCATGTAGGACCAGGGACTAGCTCAGGCAAAGTATTTCATGAGAAACTTGGCAGTGGTGGGAGGAGTTATACGCTCACCATCGATGGTCACTAGAAAGTATGCACCATTGGGGTAAACCCTGTGAATTATGTAAGTTCATTCCCATTTGGGATCCAACATGGGTTATTTTCTGTCAGGTATCATTGGTGTCCAGAGGGCCAATACAAAGTCACCTTTCTAGATGGAGTGGAGGTGAAACTTCTTGTTGAAAGCTCAATCTATCTTGTTTTGATGCCTTTAGAGATTGTGCAGGGCACACAACCTATTCTCGTAATGTTCTTTTAATTCAGCCAGAGGAAATTCAGCTACCTTATCTGGCACCTGCTGGTCATATAATTCCATGCGTAACGATGGAAACTGAATCTTGACGGGCAGGACAACCTCAGTTCCCTACACCAAGGAATATGGGGTCACATGGGTGGAATTACGAGTCGCCGTTCGATAATCCCAGAGGGCATTGGGGAGATTTTCTGGCCAACGTTTCTTGTTCTGACCAACCATTTTCTGCAAAATGTTTAGAGAGGGTTTTTTTAACACCTCAATCTTCCTATTTTCTTGTGCGTGGAAGCGGGAGGTATGGTTAGAATAGATGTTGTACTTGGAATACAACTTCTTCAAATCGGCCACCCGGATGTTGGTGCCATTATCAGTGAGGACGGTGTGAGGGACTCCAAACTGGTAGATGATATTGGAGCTTTTGATGTCGATGATAGAATGGGCCTTGACCTCCTTGAGTGGGATAGCCTCTTCCTACTAGGAAAAAAATCCATAGTGGTCAGGATGAACCTGCACTGGTGAGCTGTTGCTGATGGATATGGTCCCACGAAATCCAGTCCCAAGACTGCAAAGGGCCAAGAGTACTTGGTAGTGTGGAGAGGTTCTGGTGGCCGATGAATGAAGTTGTCATGAACTTGGCAGGCATGACATATCTTGGAAAACTTGATCCAATCATGGATCATGGAGGGCTAAATGTACCCCAGTCTCTAGATCTAGTGAGATAGCTTCAGCCCAGTCTGATGTGCCCCGCAGGAACTGACATGAACCTCCTACATGACCTGAGAAATCATGACTCCTGGGAAACAATGGAGGAGAACAACATCTAACCCGCACTTGTAGATGATCTACTAAAGACTGAGACCACTATGGATGGTAAACTGCAGCGCATGGCATCAGATTCACCTGCGCTCAGCTGGATCTGTTGGGAGGTAACCATTTTAGAGATACTCAACAATGGGGATCTCCAATCGGGAGTCCATTCAACCACTACATCAGAGGGACCTGGGGGTCCGGACGTGGAGGATCCGATGGTAAGATGGCTCACCTGAAGGCCGTTGTCATCACCTGGGGTGATGAGAGAAATGACTCTCCGATGTACCACATGGATAATCAGATCATCCTACTCGGGTTCTGCAAGTGATGTAGCTAGGCTGACCAGGGCGTCCACTGCACCGTTTTGAGACCTAGAGATATGAGTAACTTCCATCCAAGATGGGAACTATGCCATTAGCTAGAGTGTGTGCTCCAATAATGACAGAAGCTTCAGTTTTCTAACGACATAGTCCCCGTTGATCTTCTTTATGAATAGTTCAGAATCCCCTTTCACATGAAAATGGGGCACATCATTCTTTAGGGCCATCTTGAGGCCAGCAATAAGAGCCTAATACTCTTCCCCATTGTTGGTGCAGCCTTCTGACAACAGGAATGAGTATGATAGAATATCTTGTACTAGGGTACTAAAGACAATACCCAAGCCTACCTCGTTGAGTCTGGGATCATTGAGCCTCCTGCCGATAGGGCTTCGGGAAGCATCATCAATGTTCATCTGCCAGCACGACACGACTTGCTCTACCGAGAGTATCGCCTCATCGGGGAAATCAAGATCCAAGGACTAGTCAGCAGGAGCCGGGTGAGCAGTAAGTAAGTCTACCAATTCATTCCCCTTAATATCTTTCTGAGGGATGAACTTGAGATCGAACTTTTGAAGAATCACCGCCCACTGAGCAAGATGGCATGTCAACATGGGGTAGTTCAGAATGTACTTTAGTGGGTCTACCCAAGACACCAGATTTACTTAATGGTGCTTCAAGTAATGCCACAATTTTTGTACTGTGAATACCAGCGCAAGGTATCTCTTTTTGATGAGGGAGTATCTGGTCTCCGTATTGATGGGAAGACAACTATAGTAGTAAAGGCTGTTTCCAATCACCTCATTATTCTTCTGGGCGAGAAGGGGTCCAATAAATCATTCTAGGGTGGTCACATAAAAGACCAATGTATTTTGGAAGATGAGAGGCATCAATACCGGAGGCTGGATCAGATACTGCTTGATTTCCTCATACGCAGTCTGGCACTCTTCGTCCCATTCATAGGCAGCGCCTTTCTTCATGAGCCGGGAAAAGGGATTACAGTTGCCGGCCAGATTTTCAATGAATCAGCGTATGTAGGCTAAGTGGCCTTGGAAACCCCAAATCTCCCGAATATTGCTTGGGGGAGGCATCTGGCTGATGGCTTTGATCTTATCTCGGCCAATCTTGATGCCCCTATGTTTGACAATGAAGCTAATAAATTTTCCGGTGGTGACCCCAAATATAACGACCCATACTTTACATAAATTGTTAATACTTCAAAATTTAAGCAAACTCATTACAACATATAACAAAACCACGAAAGGACCGTATAGGTATAGTGTCTTTAGAAACTGGGAAACATAAACAACCGGTTCATAAAGAATCTACTTTGCCTCCCATTTATTTCATCATATCTATAGTTCGTTTTGGCATATCTTACTTAATAACCTTCTTCCTGACCTGGGGAAAGAAAACATACAAAAGGGTGAGCTCAAATGCTCAGTAAGGGTAAACAAAAGAAATATCAATCACATCATATACATAAGCACATAACTTTTGGAAATCTTAACCTGCAAAAGAGATCTTAATTTCATAACATGGGATAAATCATGGCAGTGAAATGTAATCACAATAATCATAACTTAAAACATGAAACTTTGTGGCATATACACATAATCATAGAGAATCATTTCTTGTTAGTCAAGACTCATTGCCAAGACTATCTTAGTGGACAAAGTCCCTTTCTGAACAGAGTCACCCTTGTTTCAGTCCTGTTTCACTGAACCGGTATAACCTACTGTTCCAGCCATGTCTATCTCATGAGATATAAAATCTTTACCCAATGCATTGGAGGGAGATATAGGTCCCACCCATCTCATAATGATACCATTCTTATGTGTTCCACAAAATCAGAAACCATACATCATTACATAACCCATGTAATAAAAATGGGAATCTTAAACATCATGACATCATAAAACAATTCATATATGATAAAGGAATTCATAAAAATAATTCCATCACAACATAATCAAATCAATGTAATAATAGGGATAAAAACATAACCCTTTATTATCTTAGATGGAAAATAATTTTGATAAAACACTTGAACTTCATTCTTGAGGAAAATATCCTTTCTACTTCAAAAACACTTTTCCTTTCTTAACATGTCATACAATTTTAAACTAAAAGAAGTTGATTAAAAATAAACTTGAAAACTTTTAAAGGAATCTTCTTGGAAATAATGTTTTAAAAATCCATTCATGCCGTATAAGTTAAAAAAAACATTCTTCATACTTTTGTCGGAAAAGTCAAAAAGTACCTCGTACGAAAAACGACAAAAGATTCCTTTCATATCTTTTACTAAAAACTCACCAAAGGGTAAAATTGGGTATAAACTATTGTAGAAGGATATAAATATTACATGTTTAGGAAACATGGATGTGGATGATAAAATACACCCCAGTAAATACCAAAGTATAAACAATCTCGGATAAAACTGAGATTGTGATATTTCCCTTACCTTAGGTCCAACATGCTTTTTAAGTATCCGAAACTCCTGTATAATGATTTAAATAATGTTATTGACTTAATCCAGAATCATACTTATTATTATGATATCATATATGGTCATATTCTTAGCTTCTTAGTAGAAATATTTCGTTGCTACTTGTTATTCGGGTGTTTAAAACTTTTTGTTCTTATGTGTGTTTTGTCGAATAAATTCTTATTATTTTCTTTAGGTTATAGATAACGCATTTTCAGAATTTTATTAGGGTAATATATATCATATTCATTCATTCAATTCATCTATATAATCATTATTAAATGAAGATCATGTAGAACGAGTCGCATCACATCGTGGAGACTGTATTCCGTACGTACGCACGAGTGATGATATCGTTCCTATGATCGTGGAATTGTATTGGAGTATATTTATACTATTTCAGAATCAATATCACTTTATAATAGTCATATATGGTCGTTATTTACACCATTATACCCCTCCAAGTAAGGTGTTTGTGGAAAATAGATTACACCACAGCGTGGAGACGGTATTCCGTACGTACGCACGCGCGGTGATTTCTTTTTCCATAGGATGGATAGATGGTGAAATAGGGTTGTTTCATACATATAATAACATATCAGTATATGAGTGATACTGATGTTATTACTTCATAATGAAACAACTAAAGAAGAATAATTGGAAGAAGAAATAAAGATGAAAGAATCGGTAACGGACATTACCTCTTCTTTGAAGTGCTTCTTTGAGACCTTCTTTTAGGGCACTAAAATTGGTCTTTGAGGAAGCCCAGAACCTCTAGGATGTCTCTAGGGAAGCGGAGAGGAGAAAGTGGCAGGGGTTGGCCGAGCTTGAAGGCTCAATGTGGTGTGAGAAAGAGGGGGAGGAGGTGTCCTTGTATAAGGGAGGAGAGGGGCACCTTTGGAATAACAAAAACTAGTATTTTATTATAAAGTCAAGTTCGGTTTTAAATAGCTCAAAATTGATATATTTCGAAGATAATGTGGGTATGGGTTGAAATCCTCTCATCCAATAGGATTTAGACAAGTTTAGGTTCCTATTTTAACCTTATCATTTAGATTTAACAGTAAGTTAAATAATTTTACTTTTACCGTGTCTTCTTTTGTTCTTACACTATAAGGTTAATAAACATACTATAAGAAGACAAACGAACCCCAAATTGTTTATTATTAATATATATAACCTTATCTAAGTCATTTGGCCGAACCTTAGATTTTTAAGAATAAAATAACAATTAATAATATAATATTTGTTTTAAAAACTATTTTATGTCAATTTTGACACTATTTAGTAATTGATTTTTTTTAAAAATCATAACAGAATGATAAGTTCAAAAAAAGTTAATTAAATAAATAATAACATGTCATATTAACCTAGAAAATTAGTGGGATTCATAAAAAGTCTCATATTACATTTATTTTGGTGTTTATAACATCAATTATGTCAATATTTCATTAATAAGATAATTACTGCATCATCATTGTGTCATAAATAAATTAAATTATTTAATGTTTAAAAATTAAAAATAAAAAACCATTATGTAGGAAATCATTTAGCTTTATAATGAATATTTATAGTCTAATTTATCTTATGTATAACTCCATATTAAAAATGTTTTAGTTATTAAACTTTGATTTTAACTATTTTAACTATTCATTAAATAAAATAATATTAAATGTCATAATCTAATCCAAGTGGACCTAAATGGTCATATTATATTCATATGGTTGTTTTTGGTCGAATTAAACTTATCCAATAGAATTAGGACATGTTTTAGGGTAATAGTAATATCATATTCACCCTTAGTTACCCTATTTACTATTAACCGCAGTAAAAAAAGTAAAAAGTTACTATTCACCAAAAAATTATTTTTGTCTCATTGAACCACATTTTACTTACTGATATCAACCGTTTCTGTCGGATTTTAGAAATTCCATTCACAGAAGTGGTAAAATTAAGTTTTATGCAAAATTCAGTTTTTAACCTACCACTTAGTGGTTTCACTATTCATCAAAAATTAAATGTTTTCAGAGAAATACCAAAATTTCACCCTAGGCTAATTTCAGTGTTCCGAATCCAAAAATGAATTCCATTTTGAAAAATAAAATTCACAAAATTTCAAAAAGTGGTTATTACTATTCATAATGGCTAGTTTTAATAATATTTTAATAGCATATCGTTGTTTAGTGAAACTCGGTATTGTGTACGACGCAAGCTATCGAGGAAGGTCGTGATTTCGTGTAAAGCAAGCCAAGCTAGTGTTGTGTAGAAAAAGATTCCTTTGATGATTTATATAACATAAAAGTCTCGGGTGTTACATTCTACCCCCCTTAAAATGAATTTCGCCCTCGAAATTCGTCACTTTGTAACAAACAGATGAGGATACCTCTCCCTAATCATATCCTCAAGCTCCCAAGTAGCTTCTTCTAATTGGTGGTTCCTCCATAAAACTTTCACCAAGCAAGTGGTCTTGTTTCGTAGGACTTTTTCGCTACGATCCAGAATCTCTATCGGTTGTTCTTCATAAGAAAGATCTTGATCCAGTGGTACAACTTCTGAGCTGAGTACATGTGAAGGATCAGGTATGTAATTTCTCAGGAGAGATACATGGAACACATCGTGAACTTGAGAAAGATTCGGTGGAAGCGCCAATCAGTAAGAAACCTTCCCAACACGATCCAGTATTTCAAAAGGACCGATATATCTAGGGATCAACTTCAACTTCTTTCCAAATCTCATAACCCTTTTCCAGGGAGATATTCGTAAGAACACTTTGCACCCACTTCAAACTCTAGGTCTTTTCTTTGGCTGTCGGCATAACATTTCTGTCGACTCTGAGCTGCTCTTATGTGTTGTTGAATAGATCTGACCTTTTCTGTGATTTCATCAACGAGATCAGGTCCTAATAGCTTTCTTTCCCCAACTTCGTCCCAGCAAGTTGGAGTCCTACATTTCTTTCCATAGAGAGCTTCATAAGGAGCCATCAAAATACTGGAGTGGAAGCTATTATTATAAGAAAATTCCACCAAAGGTAGGTGTTGATCCCAACCTCCTTTGAAATCCATAGAGCAAGCTCTCAACATATCTTCTAGGGTTTGAATTGTTCTTTCAGACTAACCGTCTGTCTGAGGATGATAATCAGTGCTGAAACTCAACTCTGTATCCAGAGTATGCTGAAGACTTCGCCAGAACATCGAGGTAAATCTCGGATCCCGATCAGATATAATAGAAAGTGGTACTCCATGCAATCTTACCACTTACTTTACATATATCCGGGCAAGCTGATCCAGAGAGAAATCCTCTCTAATAGCAATGAAGTGTGTAGACTTTGTAAGACGATCAACTATGACCCAGATAACATTATTGCCTTTGGATGTTTTAGGAAGTCCTGTGACAAAGTCTATAGTAATGTTTTCCCATTTCCATTCGGGTATGGGTAATGGTTGTAACATCCCCTTAGACTTCTGTCTCTCATCTTTAACTTGTTGACAAACCAAGCATCAAGAGACATATTCAGCAACATATCTTTTCATGACATCCCACCAGAAGTACTCTTTCAGGTCCCTATACATCTTCGTTCTTCCAGGATGAATAGAGAATGAAGAACTATGAGCCTCGTCCAGCAGCTCCTTTAATTCGGGGATGGGAGGAACACAAACCCGATTCCTGAACTTTATTATCCCATCACAATCAAGGTCGAACCCAGGAACATTTCTCACCTTCTTTTGTAACTCGACATCTTCGTTATGTGCCTCTTTAATCTTCACATGTATAGATGGTTGAACATTCATTTGAGAAAGATAAGATTTTTCCCCTTCCATTATAATTCCAAGATCCATCCTTTGTAAATCCATAAATATTGGATCTTTTGTGATCCTCATCATGGATAAACTAGCATGGTCTTTTCGACTTAATGCATCTGCCACCTTGTTTGCTTTCCCAGGGTGGTAATGGATTGAGCAGTCGTAATCCTTAATCAGCTCCAACCATCTTCTTTGACGCATATTCAGCTCATTTTGTGTGAAAATATACTTTAAACTTTTATGATCAGTATAAATATCACACCTTTCACCATAAAGGTAATGCCTCCAAATCTTTAATGCAACGATTACCACAGCTAACTCCAAATCGTGTGTTGGGTAATTTTGCTCATGTATTTTCAACTGTTGTGAGACATAAGCTATAACCATATCATTTTGCATAAGAACACACACCAATCCCTTCTTGGATGCATCACTGTATATCACAAACCTTTCTCCACTACAAGGCAATGTGAGCACAGGTGCACTGGATAACCTTCTTTTCAACTCTTTGAAATTCTCTTCACATTCTTCCGTCCAGACAAACTTAACTCCTTTCCGAGTCAACATGGTGAGTGGATTAAATAATCGTGAAAAATCATTCACAAAACGTTGATAATATCCAGCCAAACCAAGAAAACTTCGGATCTCAGTTACTATTGTTGGTCTCGACCATCTTTCGATAACCTCTGTTTTTGCTGGATCCACAGATATCCCCTCTTTTGAGATTATGTGACCCAAAAATGCAAATTTTTGAAGCCAGAATTCACACTTGGTAAATTTGGCATAAAGCTTCTCCTTTCTCAGGGTCTTCAATATAATTCTCAAGTGATCTTCATGTTCTTCCTTACTCTTTGAATTGATAAGAATATCTTCTATAAAGACTACCACAAATTGATCAAGATATTCTCTAAAGACTCTATTCATCAGATCCATGAAGATAGCAGGGGCATTAGTAAGACCAAATGGCATCACTATAAATTTATAGTGTCCATACCTTGTACAGAAAGCCGTATTTGGTATATCCTCCCTTTTGACCCTTAATTGATGATACCCTGAACAAAGATCAATCTTGGAAAAGTATTGAGCTCCGCGTAGTTGGTCAAATAGGTCATCAATGTGTGGGAGAGGATATTTGTTCTTTATAGTGATCTTGTTAAGTTCTCGATAATCAATGCAGAGTCTCATTGATCCATCTTTCTTCTTAAAAACTAGAATAGGTGCTCCCCAAGGTGATGCACTAGGGCGTATGAATCCCTTATCAATATTCTCTTGGAGTTGCTTCTTCAATTCCTGCAACTCAATTGGGGCCATTCTATAAGGTGTCTTTGAAATAGGCAAAGCACCCGGTACGAGTTCCATTGAAAACCCAACTTCACAATTTGGTGGAAGACCAGGTAATTCCTCCGGAAAGACATCATCAAACTCCCGTACAATGGGCATATTCTTAATCATGAGTTTCTCACCAACCATTTGAGATAAATAACCTTCATTTAGTGGAATCAAGACCCATAAGATAGAAGAAATTTCCACTGTAAGGTTATGTTCATCCTTGCATTGATAGACGATCATAGATTGATCTAGAATATGAAATGTGACTTCCCTTCTTTGGAAATTGTTATGAGATCCATATAAAGAAAGCCAATACATGCCATGAATCACATAAAATTCCACTATAGGAAGGATCACAAGATTTGCAGGAAGCACTTTCCCACAAACTTCGATCGGAGAAGAATTATAAACTTTTGATGCGACTGTTGTGCCATTAGGTGTTGTCACAGCTAACTCAACATCTAATTGTTGAGGTAATATGGTGATACCATTAGAAAATTCTTCAGAAATAAAAGAGTGGGTGGATCCAGAATGAAATAAAACATTTTCTACTTTAGAGTGGATGGTAAGTGTACCTTTCACCACATCGTTATCGTACTCCACATCGCTGATAGAAATTGCATGTGACTTTCCTTTGTCTTTAGCCTTAAGAGTTTGTTGACATCGACCATCATCATCAACCCTTGGATTAGGGCATTTATTGGCATAATTCCCCATCTCCTTGCACTTGAAACATTGAAGTGTAGTAGGTTCATTCTGTGTATCCCTTACTTTGTTTGCATCATTAGACATTTTCTTCCCATCATAGTGGCATTCAAATGCCCGATGACCTTCCTTTCCACATTTGAAACATTTACTTGTCCCTTTAAGACAACTCCCTCCATGTTTCTTTCCACACTTTGAGCATAAGGGAAAGCTCATCTTCTTTTCAGTGTGCTCTTTAGATTTTCCTTTGAATTCCATTTTCCTCTTCTTATCAAACCCATATGACTGAGGGGTTACTCAAATCTCTATTTCGACTTTGAGAGCACATCGGACGACTTCCTCGTAGCTATTGAAGTCCCTTATGGCTAACTCCCTTCGAAGACTTGGTTTTAATCCACTAAAGAATCGATCGATCTTACTATCAGGTTGGATAATAATACCAGAAGCATACCTTGCAAGTCTTGTAAAATTTTCTTCATAGGTACCAACAGATTCATCATCCTTTTGCTTCAGTTTAAGAAACTCTTTCTCCATCTTTGTTCGGAGAATACGAGGGAAGTACTTAAAATAAGTTCTTGAACTCGTCCCATTCCATGGACTCAATTTCATCCCTTTGCCTCGTATTCTTAATAAGATTCCACCATTGATCAGCATGTCCTTCCAAACGATACACTACTAGGATGACTTTATCATGTTCAGAACATTGAAGAACTGAAAATATCTTTTCAGTAGTACTAATCCATTGTTCAGAAACTAATGGATCATTAGAACCGCTGAAAGAAGGTGGACGCTGCCTCATAAAGGATTCAACAAAATGTTTCTCCTTCCTTTTCTCATTTGGAAGTCTTGCATGATTCATAGATTGAGAAAGTTGTGTGAGCATGGCTACAAGATTTTGCATTCCAGTTCCATAACGTTTGGTTGCTCAGGGGGGCAATCATTTCATTGCCCGTCACATTCCGCATTAACACGGTTCCTTCGGGTTCCATCCATTGACTAAAACCAAGAGGAATCGTGTGAGAAACACTAATTATAATAGGAAAACCACATAATCAAGAATAAAATTTCACACTTAAGGTATTATCCTAGGTTATTCATGGCCATTTCTAAAACACTAATATTGTGTTCTATGCGTAGACTTATCCTTAGGGTTCTTACTAAGGCTTTCACATCCTAGTTTCCAAAGGTCGACTATACCTTTCCTCTGATACCAAATATAACGACCCACACTTTACATACATTGTTAATACTTCAAAATTGACGCAAACTTATTACATCATATAACAAAACCACAAAAGGACCGTATAGGTATAGTGTCTTTAGAAACTGGGAAACATAAACAACTGGTTCATAAAGCATCTACTTTGCCTCCCATTTATTTCATCGTATCTATAGTTCATTTTGGAATATCTTACTTAATAACCTTCTTCCTGACCTGGGGAAAGAAAACATAAAAAAGGGTGAGCTCAAATGCTCAGTAATGGTAAACAAAAGAAATATCAATCACATCATATAAATAAGCACATAACTTTTGGAAATCTTAAAGTGCAAAAGAGATCTTAATTTCATAACATGGGATAAATCATGGCATTGAAATGTAATCACAATAATCATAAAATAAAACATGAAACTTTGTGGCATACACACATAATCATAGAGAATCATTTCTTGTTAGTCAAGACTCATTGACAAGACTATCTTAGTGGACAAAGTCCCTTTCTGAACCGAGTCACCCTCGTTTAAGTCATGTTTCACTGAACCGGTATAACCTACCGTTCCAGCCATGTCTATCTAATGAGATATAAAATCTTTAACCAATGCATTGGAGAGAGATATAGGTCCCACCCATCTCATAATGATACCATTATTATGTGTTCCACAAAATCATAAACCATAAATCATTGCATAACCCATGTAATAAAAATGGGAATCTTAAACATCATGACATCATAAAACAATTCATATATGACAAAAGAATTCATAAAAATAATTCCATCACAACATAATCAAATCAACGTAATAATAGTGATAAAAACAGAACCCTTTATTATCTTAGATGGAAAATAATTTTGATAAAACACTTGAACTTCATTCTTGAGGAAAATATCCTTTCTACTTCAAAAACACTTTTCCTTTCTTAACATGTCATAAAATTTTAAACTAAAAGAAGTTGATTAAAAATAAAATTGAAAACATTAAAAGTAAGCTTCTTGGAAATAATGTTTTAAAAATCAATTCATGCCGTATAAGTAAAAAAAACATTCTTCGTACTTTTGTCAGAAAAGTCAAAAAGTACCTCGTACGAAAAACGACAAAAGATTCCTTTCATATCTTTTACTAAAAACTCACCAAAGGGTAAAATTGGGTATAAAATATTTTAGAAGGATATAAATATTACATTTTGAGGAAACATGGATGTGGATGATAAAATACACCCCAGTAAATACCAAAGTATAATCAATCTCGGATAAAAATGAGATTGTGATATTTCCCTTACCTTAGGTCCAACTTGCTTTGTAAGTGTCTGAACCTCCTGTATAATGCTTTAAATAATGTTATTGACTTAATCCAGAATCATACTTATTTTTTTGATATCATATATGGTTATATTCTTATCTTCTTAGTAGAAATATTTCGTTGCTACTTGTTATTCGGGTGTTTATAACTTTTTATTCTTATGCGTGTTTTGTCGAATACATTCTTATTATTTTCTTTAGGTTATAGATAACTCATTTACAGAATGGTATTAGTGTAATATATATAATATTCATTCATTCAATTCATTTATATAATCATTATGAAATGAAGATCATGTAGAACGAGTCGCATCACATCGTGGAGACGGTATTCCGTAAGTATGCACGAGTGATGATATCGTTCCTATGATCATGGAATTGTATTGGAGTATATGTATACTATTTCAGAATCAATATCACTTTATAATAGTCATATATGGTCGTTATTTACACCATTATACCCATCCAAGTAAGGTGGTGGTGGAAAATAGATTACACCACGGCGTGGAGACGGTATTCCGTACGTACGCACGCGCGGTGATTTCTTTTTCCGTAGGATGGATAGATGGAGAAATAGGGTTGTTTCATACTTATAAAAACATATCAGTATATGAGTGATACTGATGTTATTACTTCATAATGAAACAACTAAAGAAGAAGAATTGGAAGAAGAAATAAAACGAAAGAATCGGTAACGAACATTACCTCTTCTTTGAAGTGCTTCTTTGAGACCTTCTTTTAGGGCACTAAAATTGGTCTTTAAGGAAGACCATAACCTCTAGGATGTATCTAGGGAAGTGGAGAGGAGAAAGTGGCAGGGTTTTGCCAAGATTGAAGGCTCAATGTGGTGTGAGGAAGAGGGGGAGGAGGTGTCCTTTTATAAGGGAGGAGAGGGGCACCTTTGGAATAACTAAAACTATTATTTTATTATAAAGTCAAGTTCGGTTTTAAATAGCTCCAAATTGATATATTTCGAAGCTAATGTGGGTATGGGTCTAAATACTCTCATCCAATAGGATTTAGACAAGTTTAGGTTCCTATTTTAACCTTATCATTTAGATTTAACATTAAGTTAAATAATTTTACTTTTACCGTGTCTTCTTGTGTTCTTACACTATAAGGTTAATAAACTTACTATAAGAAGCCAAAATAACCCCAAATTGTTTATTATTAATATATATAACCTTATCTAAGTCATTTTGCCGAACCTTAGATTTTTAGGAATAAAATAACAATTAATAATATAATAGTTTTTTTAAAAACTATTTTATGTCAATTTTGACACTATTTAGTAATTGATTTTTGTAAAAATCCTAACAGAATGATAAGTTCGAAAAAAGTTAATTAAATCAATACTAACATGTCATATTAACCTATAAAAGTAGTGGGATTCATAAAAAGTCTCAAATTACCTTTATTTTGGTGTTTATAACATCAATTATGTCAATATTTCATTAATAAGATAATTACTGCATCATCATTGTGTCATAAATAAATTAAATTATTTAATGTTTAAAAATTAAAAATAAAATACCATTATGTAGGAAATCGTTTTAGCTTTCTAATGAATTTTTATAGTCTAATTTATCTTATGTATAACCCCATATTAAAAATGTTTTAGTTATTAAACTTTGATTTTAACTATTTTAACTATTCATTAAACAAAATAATATTAAATGTCATAATCTAATCCAAGTGGACCTAAATGGTCATATTATATTCATAAGGTTGTTTTTGGTCGAATTACACTTATCCAATAGAATTAGGACTGTGTTAGGGTAATAGTAATATCATATGCACCCTTAGTTACCCTATTTACTATTAACCGCGGTAAAAAAAAGTAAAAAGTTACTATTCACCAAAAAATTATTTTTATCTCATTGAACCACATTTTACTTACTGATATCAACCGCATCTGTCGGATTTTAGAAATTCCATTCGCAGAAGCGGTAAAATTAAATTTTATGCAAAATTCAGTTTTTAACCTACCACTTAGTGGTTTCACTATTCATAAAAAATTGAATGTTTTCAGAAAAATACCAAAATTTCAGCCTAGGCTAATTTCGGTATTCCGAATCCAAAAATGAATTCCATTTTGAAAAATACAATTCACTAAATTTCAAAAAGTGGTTTTTACTATTCATAACGGCTAGTTTTAATAATATTTTAATAGCATATCGTTGTTTAGTGAAACTCGGTATTGCGTACGACGCAAACTATCGAGGAAGGTCGCGATTTTGTGTAAAGCAAGACAAGAAAGTGTTGTGTAGAAAAAGATTCCTTTGATGATTTATATAACATAAAAGTCTCGGGTGTTACACCAAAGGCATATTTTAACGGGTTCATCTTCAAATGGTGAAAACAGAAGAAGCTGAACTCTTTCCCAAGGTCTTTTAGATGATCCAGATGCTGGTGAGATTTGACCACCAGATTGTCCACATAGCATTCCACCAATTTCCTAAGGATCAGCTTGAATATGCGATACATGGCCCGCTGATAGGTGGCACCTGCATTCTTCAGGCTGAAGGGAATGACTTGGTAACAGAAAGTACCTTATGGGGCCCTAAAATCTGTGGACTCCTCATCCTCGGGGGCCATTCGGATCTGGTTATATCCAGAGTAACCATCAATGAAGTATGGGGCTTGGAACCCAGTCGTAGCATCGATCAACAATTCCATCACTGGAAGGGGAAAATCATCCTTCAGACAGTGATGGTTAAGATCCCAGATGTCGATGCTGACTCTGATCTGCCCATTCATTTTCATGACTAGTAAAATGTTGGCTAGCCATTTAGGGTAATGGAACTCCTTAACGAAATTGGATTTTATGATCTTATCAACTACCTCCTCTACCATGACTCAATGATAAGTGTGTATCTTCTTGGTAGGATATTTGAACCCGCAATGATTTGTTGGGAGACCAAGGCGGTGTACAACTACCTGAGGATCTAGCCATAACATCTCTTCATAGCTCTAGGAAAATACATCACGATGTTGTTTCAAGATGTCTATGTACCACTGCCACTCCTCGAGGGATATGGCAGCACTAATCAATGTGGGTCTCAGATCTTCCTCGCTACAAAGGATCACCTGTACCATTTTATCGACCATGGAAGAGACACCCTCTTCAAAGGTGAGGGAAGAATTCTCCAAATCCTATTCTTTGCTTATGGAGGAGGGATCTCCAGTGGGAATAGCTTAATCCGGGTCAAAATCATCCTGTGAGAGGCTGGTACCAGCCTGGGTAGCAGTGGACACTACATCGAGAGATTCACATGCTACTGAAACCATAGCAATGAAGTATGTCGATCTGATACCGTCTGTTCTTCAGCCCAAGGGGCATTTCATGATGATGTAAAAGCATTATTGGCATGTCTACTTGAGCTGGTTGATTCAAGCCCGACAAAAAGGCAAGTATGACGTATCCCCATTTCCATGGGATAGGCATCTTGATACCTTATGGGGGTAGGGGGATCAGGGATCACTGAGGCTTGATTCGTATAAGAATATGAAGTGATCTCTCGACGTCACATGGACCTGAGAGTATGCTTCCCCCCTGTGTGAGAGATATCAAAACATTGCCTCAAATTGGGGGTCGTGGCCTCCAATCGATGGATCGGGAAGATGTAGGCGTCATCCAGACCTGCCCAGGGGTTGGTTGTGACCATGATGGGGTCAACCTCACTTTCCTGAATCTGTTTATTTTTACTTTTATAATAGCAGCATCCAGATAGCAGGATTCATAAGAGGCAAAAGGAGATGTGTAACCTTGGAGTATTCCCACTCCACCATTAAGGGAGTACTTAAGGAACTGGTGATATGATGAGGGGACCGCCGCATGTAGGTTGAGCCACAACCTTCCCATCAATGCATTATATGTGGTGTCTTGGGAGACAACCATAAATTTGGTGCTAGAAACTAGGCCACCAAACTGGGTCTTTAAACAGATCTTGCCGACCAGGGTTTGCACTGTCCTGTCATATCCTTGGATCTTTAGGTCAGAGGGAGTCACGTCATCCTCGAATAACCCTAGCTCCGCAATGCCCGAGCTGTGACTAGTTAGATCCCGGATCCTGTAACAACAATACATTAGTGAATCTCTAAACCGTTGAACTAGATGGTGATATAAAATGGGAAAATGTCCCCTTGTATAAGAGAACCTTCATCTTTTCCAGAGAACAAGATGATGAGTTGGAATTCAGAATTCTCGAGAGCCTCCGCATGAAAGGCCTCTGCAGCTGATTCCTCTATCTCGAACTAGAGGGGGCTTCTTAAAGCCACGACAAGGGACTCACACATATCTGATGCTAGGAGAAGGACCTCCAGGATAGAGAGCCTAGCTGGAATGCTGACAATATGATTGAGAAAATCATACTTCCATGCCAGGCGTGGGCTTCTGATTGCAGGAGGACGCTCCGTGACATGAAGCATGGCGGGCCCTACCAGCTGGACCAGCAGCTGGTTGGTAGTGGGAATGTCATGCTGCTCACTAGTCAAAGCATGAAGAGTGACTAATGTGTTGGGTCCAAATGAATGAGACTGGTAAGTTGTGGAGCGTGGCTAACTAAAGCGAGGTCTCGGTCACTCTTCTTGGTCCAGTAGCACAAAAGATGGTGGAGGCGGGCCTGATGGCACTAGATGAGGAGGCTGCGCATGCTGAGCTTCGCGCATGCAATGCTGTCTAGTCTCAGTGTTGTACACATTTGGGCTATATGTGCAAACTGATGTTCCTAGATGACCCATGTAGTTGCGGCTCGACCGACGCTGGCATCGGCTGGGGACGTTAGGGTGGTCCTCCTGGCGCTCCCCATCGTCAAGAGTCATTTAGGGGTTTACCATCGCCATAGTGTTAACCGAATCATACCCTTGACTATCACTTGAAGAGTCATCCAATACTAGGAAGATTCTGGTGGGAAACCCCATCTACGAGGGCATGAAGTCGCCGAGAGTACGAGATGTCAATGACATTGGTGGGGCATGTTTCTTTCCCTTGCACCGCTAATTCCTGCTCTTTTGGGAAGAGGCCAGCTGACATGATCCTGCAGAAGTGGCAGTTGTAGCTTATGAAGGATCTAGCTGATTCAGGCATGTATTAATGATCCCTTGGGTACAAGCAATGGTTTTTCAATCCCTCCAATCATCATACATCGGAGACCCGCGGTTAGAAACCTTCTTCCACTCTCCCTCATGGTCGCTACTATTATATAAAATTTCAACGACGCATACCACTTGTGCCGGGGCCGGACCCAACCTGACTATGTTTTTATCGACCTAGTCTTGAATCCAGTCTTTGACACAAAGCACTTCTTGAGGGTGTTCCCCATGATCTGGTGATAGGGGAAGTAGTTGGGGCGATCAGTGATGTTCACCACTTCTGGCCTTCTACACTCAAGAAAACGCAAAATCCCCTATTCCAAGGCACTTCAGAAATAGTCGGGGACCTGATTCTCATTAAACGAGTAGGTTTGGTTACTTCTATTTGGAAAGGGGGCCCATGGAGCCTGGCCTTGACAAGGAGATAGAGGAGCCTGTCAAAAAGGTGGAGCCTGATTGTCCTGCCTAGGTGGTGGCGGTGCATTACGCGGGGGAACCTACTAGTTCTGAGGAGGCCGCTACTGGGCTGGAAGTTGCACCTGTGGTGGCGGGCCTCTGGAAGGCTGCAGATGTAGCTATACTAGTAATAATTCCAGACATCTGGGGGCCTCTATATGGGCCACTGCAGTGGGTTCAGTTCTGGCAGCCCTTCTCGTGGGAATTGTGGGAGGCAACAGACATGCCTAGTCAGCTGGTTTCAAGGCTTCTTCCAGGAGCTGGGCCTTATCGGAGATGTCATGGAATCCTCTAGGTTAGTTCTAGGTGATCAGAGAGGGAAACAGTTCCGTTTTAACATTTCCCACACACATCATCTGTAATTACTCCTGATTTAGTTGCATGTCAAGGTATTTTGTAAGTCCTTTCCACCATGTGATAAATTCTTCGACCTTCTCACCACGCCTCTGTTTTCACTGGAATAGGTCTGTGATGACTGTATGCCATGTGGTGGAGCTAAAATGGTAATGTAATTGCCTCCAAAAATCCTCCCTGTAGGTTATGGACCTGATGAGGAGCTGGTTTTCCAAAACAAATGCAGGCCCCTCTAATGTCAACACAAAGCATTAAATCTTGGCGGACTCCTACTGCGTTGGAGTTCCTAACATGGTCCCACACCTTATGGCGAAGTGGTCTAGATGCTGTGAATGGTCCCCTATCCCATTGAAGGGGGTAAATGTGGGATTCCCGAAACCCGACGATGCCGACATAGCATCCACCCATGATGGATATGGCTTTCCATAAGGCGGGATTGCCACCTGTCACATTTCCAACACCTCTAGGAGGGAAAAGAGTGCCGCCATTGGATCATCTGAGCGGAGGTCCCAATCTTAATGGGGATATCTAATTAAAAGCGCATTGGTGGGTTCTTCAACCTGGTAAGTAGGCCCAACGGCTCATGGAGCAGCTAGTGGTACAACCCTCAGGGCGGCTGGGGGAACCCGAGCTGGGTCCCTTTGATTGTCGCGTTGTTCGGGAGGGTTTAGCAAGACAGACCACACCCTATTGCAGTAAGTTCCAGCTTCAATCCTATCAGTGGGAGCAACATGATCTGGGTTATCTGGAGTTAGCTCACTAAGGGGAAGTTGTTCCTACCCCTATTGTACTGGTCTAGGATTGTCATAGTCTAGCCGTCGCACTACAGTGTGTTCAGCCAGAAGGTCACCGACTAACTTCTTCTTCTAGGAAAGTTGTTGGTGAAATATGGTCTTCTCAGGGTCCTCCTCTATCTTCTTCACTGAGGCAGATGGGTCGGAGTTTTTGGAAGATCTATCATGATCTTTACCCTTACCAGAATTCCGACATAGTACAAATGCCTCGGTGGGCGCAGGGAGACCCAGTAGATTCCTCTACTGGGGAGTAACTCTTCTTGATGGGTCCAGTAGTGCTGGAATGCCCTCGGGGGGTAAGTCCCTATGAAGAAGCTCCCGCTCATCCTCCTCGTCCACTATGTTGGCCATGTTCACCATGACCCTTCTTGGGGGCATATCCTCATTATTGCCTAGCGAGTCGGGATTCCACTAGATAAGACTGAAAAGGAGGGAAGCATACGGCCCCAAACCACGAATTTTCACGTGGGGGGAAGCCTCCTTGATAACCTTGAGGAGTAAATTAAAAATCTAAATGCATTTCTATTGGAGGGCCTTATGGCGGCATGGAAACTCGGGGCGCTGGGCCATAGGGAGTGTGGACAGATCAACCAGATGACATTTCTCGCTGATGTCGTCAAAATGCATCTGGCTCCGGGGATAATCCACCCGCTGGTGATGAAGGCGGAAATGTGTCGCCTAGAGGGTTTGGCGGAAACACTCAACTTCCTTCGGGGTGAGGGATTCTGGCACGTGGAAATTCAGCGTTACCACGAGCCAAAACATCTTGGGGAAGTGGTCTGCTGCGAGGATGTTCCATAAGCTCCTCGGCTTGGATTCAGGGTTTGTACCTTCATTACCCAACTCGTCAACTATAGGCGGCTGAGGAATTGGATGTGGCACTAAGGAAGACCACAGGGGAGGAAAGCTGGCCAGTGAAGAGTATGTCAAGCATGCTTAATGTCCCCTGAATCTCGGGCTATCTTCCGAAGATTGTAGTGACCTGGAATCTACATCACGATAAGATGGGATGACAACCGCAATTCCTGGATCAGGGGCTGGGTCTACTGGAGATAGGCCACAATGCTGCTCACCTTCCATTGGTCCTTAAAATACCTCTTTGTGATCTCTTGTCAAGGTAGAGAGCGCTTCTGGTGACGATGGTGGTGATTTCACGACCTTAACCTGCGGGGTTGACAAATTTTCATTCTCTTAGATATACCTGTGAAGGGAGGCAGGAATCAAATGGATCTCGCATTCTGGGAGTACTAGGATGATGTGCCTCAGTCCTGCCATGACCCTTCACTCAGATGAGCGGGGGGATGGTTCCCGCGCTGAGTCGTACTCTACTTCAGAGTCTGATAGGTGGACTAGATTAATCTCTATTTGGGCCTACCAAGAATTCTTTTTATGGAAGCGACGACCCACCTTCCTGCCCCTGGGTGGCTCTTCAGGAAAAGGAATATTTATCACACAAGGTCCTTCGGCCACCCTAGTGTTGGGGTGGAGAGGGTTTCCGCCTGAGTAAGCCGAGGTGCGAGGAGGACCAGAACAGATGTCAGAGGGGAAATGAGGAGGACCTCCATGGGTTGTGCTGGAGTGGGTTAGACCTCTTCTAGAACTAATAGAAGCATGGGGAGGACCTCCGTTCTTGTTTCCCCTGGTAAACTCGGTATTAATAGGGTCCTTGTACCGGTCTAGCTAAACATGGGTAGGACCTCCGTGCTGGGTTCTAGTGAGAAGAGGCTGGACTACACCCCTCTGGATGCCGAGGCGAGGAGGGCCTTCACCAGATACTAAGAGGACACAGGTAGGATCCCTAGGTTGAAGAGAGACCGGATGTGCAACGCCCCCACACCAGTGGTCGGTGGCGAGAGGAATTACCTTATATTTGGTGTTGTGGGCACAAGAGAGTCTTCCGTTGTGAGCATCACTACCATGGAGAGGACCCTCATTTGGATTGAAAGTGGCATGGGGTAGAACTTTATGCTGAGCCTGGAAGAGGGGAAGGCTCGCGTTCACTGTGGTATAGGTATGGGGAGGACCTCCGTACTGGGTGCAATCACTGCAGGTGAGTCCACGACGACCACTGCCTGTGCCAGCGACCAAGAGAGTTGACCCAGCCTACCCATGGGGCGGTTGGGGCCTCGATCTAGGTTGGGCATACATGTTCCCCTACTCAGCATATACAGGGATCTAGTGATACGAATCAGCAGTGTCTCAGACCACAGTAGCTGCTGACGTTGATGCCCCTTGTCGGGCGTCCTCTTCGGCTTGTGCCCAACGATGGCGTCGGGTTAGACGGACTACAGCCAATGGTATAGGTGCATGGCTTACCTGCTCCTCATCTAATATGATTGGGTGGTGGCGTTGACACGACTGGGTGGGAGCCCTCACCGGGAGATCTTCGAATGGGACTCTGACCGGGCTAGCCCGGACATCACCCACCTCATCGGTGTATGGCAGTGAGTCGTCGAACCAATCCTGGGAGAGGCTCCTGAAATGGATAAATGTCGGTATGGGGAGTAGTGGCTCCCTGCACGGCCCTCGGGGGTGGCGTTGACAATGAGGCATAAATGCCTCCAAATATAGGTGGGCCATATTCAGAGTTGGGATAATTCCCTTCTCCTCATACTGGCATATGAGGTCATTGATCATACTTCATTGGATGACCTCAGATAGGGAGATGGGGCATCGGTGCCCCATGGTTGTGGGTGTAGAGGTCGTTGTAGAAGTGGCGAAGCTTCATGGGACTGCCGCGTTGGCACTTCCCCTACCCCTGTGTCAGTGGGTAGGCAATGATCACATTTTGGGTGCCGCAACATGATTCCTTGCGAGTGGGGAGATTAACTTGTCAGTGCTTAATGAAAAATGAATCGACAACCAATTCCCCAGCGCCATCCCATCATCCATGACTCGTAAGAGGGGTCCATTCTAACAACGTCACAGAACATGATGTCCAACATTTTATTGCCCCATCTTCTGGTGAGTTTTATGCCAGACCCACTATTTTCTTGATGAGACCCGGTGCCAGATAACTAGATCTTGTGACACGCTAGTCCATTGATACCTCAAACGCTATGAATATCCATATTGAGGAGAAGATCTTCACATCGGGTTCACAATTTCTGTTTCTAATGATTTCACCAGGGTGCATGCGTCCATCTTGTTTGGGGTGATGATGATGATGTTTGTTGCCCCAGATTCCCGCTTTCCAAAGGAGGGAGACACATGTTCCTTGTTCAGGGATGTTTGCTCCTTGATCGAAACGGGATGATGGGATTTCAGTTCTTCCTTCCACTGATTCCTCCACGGAACTTGTCACATAGTCCCTGTCTCCCATATTGACTTAAGACATTGTTCGTGAAACTCTTCCTTGCACAATATCTTCATGGAAACCAGTTAATTAAACTACTTCTTTCGGGACATTCCAAAGGGTCCGGTCAGGGAAGAAACCTTCAGTCAGGGGAGTTGTCATGTTGGACACCATTGCTGTGTCTGGACACCGAAACATTGGCGCTTCTGGGTTTATTCTCTTATTATAGGGCTTCTCGAGGGCGTGGAAGCTCAAGGAATCCCACATCAAATGTAAGAAATTACATGTCATAGACATGTCTCTGAGGTTTTCCTCAGCTTCCCATGTTTAACCTAGGGTATACCACATGTATAACATCCAGTGGAGACAGATCAGATTGATCAGAACACTAATTAGAGTGGATCAGATGGGTTCACCCTCTAGAGAGAACACAGATGCTGGGGCTAAAGTTTGGTTAGCTTTTGAATTATTATTAAGGGGGATGTGGAATGAGCTGGCATGATCCCACTGAGATGTGGTGGCCTGGGTAAGAATCAAGATTGATGGTGGAGTATTGAGTGAAGTGGATAGTGAATGGGATGGAACCGCCATGAGGATGATGTTGGTTTTGGGCTTGAACCTCGAAGAGGCTTCCTACATATCCCCGTGGAAGGGAATCAAAGTCCATGTAGTTCATATAATTATGGATTACCACTGATTCGGGGTTTCAATAGCTTACCGCTAGATGGGGTCACAACAGATTACCACTGGATAGGGTCGAACCTCAAGGTGGCATCCTACATACATTATCTAAGAGACAAGGATCAAAGTTGTGTAGTTCATATGGGATGGGGGTCGGCGAACTGACCTGAATGGGGTCAGAACAACTTTTGTGGGGATTTAACCTCAGAGAGGTTCCAATGTACCTTTCCTTGACAAATATAAAAGTCCCCGTAGTTCAGAAGGGTTTGGGAGAACCAAAGAAAAGATGGTCAGAACGACCGAGTGGTGGGATTGAACCTCGTGGAGGCTTCCTACATACCCTGCCGTGGCAAGGATCAAAGTCCTCAAAATTCAGGAGGTGTTTGGGGATTACACTCTAGGATTCCCTAGGTGTTGGTGAACCGACGTGAAGATGGTTGGAATGACCAGGTGGTGGGATTGAACCTTGTAGAGGCCTTTTACGTACCCTTCTTGTCAAGGATCAATGTCCTCGTAGTTCATGATGGTGTGTGGGGATTACACTCTAGGCTGCTCGAGGTGTTGGTGAACTGATGTGAAGACTGTCAGAACGACAGGGTGGTGGGATTGAACCTTGTGAAGGCTTCCTACATACCCTACCTTATCAAGGACCAATGTCCTCATAGTTCAGGATGGGTGTGGTGTGTGGGGATTACACTCTGGGCTACCCAAGGTGTTGGTGGACCAACGTGAAGATGGTCGGAACGACCGGGTGGTGGGCTTGAACCTCGTGGGGGACTTCCTACATACCCTGCCTTGGAAAGGATAAAAGTCGTCGTAGTTCAGGATGCTGTTTGAGGCTTACACTCTAGGCTACCCGAGGTGTTGGTGAACCGACATGAAGATGGTCAGAATGACCAGGTGGTGGACTTAAACCATGTGGAGGCTTCCTACGTACCCTGCCTTGGCAAGGATCAAAGTCCTCTTAGTTCAGGGAGGGTTTCGAGCTAACACTCTATGATGCCCGAGGTGTTGGTAAACCGACGTGAAGATGGTCGGAATGACTAGGTGGTGGGCTTGAACCTCGTGGAGGCTTCCTACGTACCCTACCTTGGAAAGGATCAAAGTCCTTGTAGATCTGGATGGTGATTGGGGCTTACACTCTAGGATGCCCGAGGTGCTAGTGATCCGACATGAAGATGGTTGGAATGACCGGGTGGTGGGCTTGAACCTCATGGAGGATTCCTATGTACCGTACCTTATCTAGGATCAATGTCCTCATAGTTCAAGATGGGTATGGTGTGTGGGGATTACACTATAGTCTTCCAAAATAAGATGTCATTGCCAACGCTTACTATAATCCCATGTGAGTCATGCATGGTGTGAGATACAAGAGGCAGTAGAGACCTGACGATCAAGTCAGAAAAGGTGCTCCCATGGGAAATAGAGTTGTTCTTACATGTGGTTAGTGGCCCAAAAAAGAAACAGGGGCTTATGCACGATTATCAGCCTAGAGAGATGGAGATTAGGACTTACTCCAGGATGGAGGCTCGGATGGTGGAAATGCCCAGCGGGAGAGGGATTTGGCACTGAATAAAGGAGGGGCAGGGATGCTACCTCCTGCAATAAATGTATTGGGATCACACCAAGGTGGTCGCCCTTTCCCCGCAGATTGATGCCACTGTGATAAAGAAGATCTCATTTCATATGAGGAATGATCTCACTCCTGTGGAGACCAATGGGCATAAGGAATGTTCGAGACATGGAGCCCTACATGTAAGTCATGGGGCAAGGTCACAGTTTAATGTCATGTGGTGAGAATGATGGCACCTGGCAGTTTAACATCCTACAGCTCGGATGAGAGAGGGTTCACTCCACACCCCTAGGACTTACATAACCGGTACCCTCTATACCATGGTGAAGAGAAGGGACATGAAACACTATGGCTTGGGGGTGTTATGGAGAGAACCATTGGGGGGTCCACATTAGCATGGCTATGTGAAGAAGTAATAGCAATTCGCATGCTTATGCGAAAAATCATGAGGCAAAGCAACACAATAGGAACTATCGTCCAAGGGACATTGAAATTAATTCGTGCAAACCTGAAGGTCCGCACGGGAAAAGGAGTTTCATAGAAAATGGGTTCATAGGTAGAATCTTTGTGAAGATCTAGTTCCACATGAAGTGGTGGGACTCCACGAAGGGATGCGCTTCACGAAGTGCAGTTGCCTAGGCTAGGGAAAGGGAATAGGTGCATATGGGAGGAGCTTTGTGAAGTGGAAAGGTATTTCCTATGCAATGACTCATGAAGAAAGGGTGCCTTACAAAGAATAGAATTGTGAAGTAATGTGGTTTACGATGCACATTGACCCAGCCTTGACACTTGGGTTACATGTGTATGGAAAGTGGTTCGCAAAGCGTAAGTGCTCCGCAAATTCCCGAGTCCCCTTGGGGATCTCCTTCCTTCGTGAAGACCCATAAGATGCATGAAAGGCATCCCTCCCAGAAGAGGGGCTCAATTAAGGCCAAGGGGTAGGTAATTCATAGAGAAAAAGTACATTGATGAGCTCATGGTTCACAGAGAAGAAAGTGTTTCACATTTTTTGAGCTAGGAATGTGAAAGGTCAGAAAGTATGTTTCTTGGGCTCAAGGGGATCCCAATATTTATAGTCAATAGGCTCCACAGAGAAGGTTTTACTCGGCGTGAAGTTGAAACTTTCCTCGCAGCAGGTCATGAACGTCAAAGGGGTTCGTGGAGCCATCCAACCTCCTTGCTTCACAGTGGGTCACGAACATCAAATATGTTTGTGAAGATGTCTAGGCTTCTTGCTTCGCGGTCGGCCGTGAATGTCAAAGGGGTTCGCGGAGCCATCCCGCCTCCTTGCATCGCGGTAGGTCGCAAACATCAAAGAGGTTCACGGAGCTATCCCACCTCCATGTTTCGTGGGAGTTCGCAAACGTTAAAGGGGTTCACGAAGTTGTCCGGCCTCCTTTCTTTGTAGCAGGTCGAAAATGTCAAAGAAGTTCACAGAGCCGTCCCGCCTTCTTGCTTTGCGGTGGCTCGTGAAGGGTATCTTTGGCGCCAGCTGCTGGGCTCCAGGGGCCTCATGATTCGACTTCACGAGTTAGTCCCTAATGCTTTTAGGATGTTTTGTTCACCTTCACTTTTTAGTGTCAACATCTATATTTCTCAAATATCATTATTTTACCCTAGCACCTATTATAATGCTTATATATCCATTTTTGACACTATAACATGTTTTAATGCTTATATATCATGTTTTCACCCAAGAACATGTTTTAATGTTTATATATTGGGATATTTCGTGACACATGTTGGAGTTTTTATATAATGGGCTATGACTGGACACATGCTGAGATGCTTATATATCAGCCTTATCCAAGAGATTCATTTTACCATGGGTATATGATTGTCTTTGGAATGGTTCTTAGACATGCCCAGATGAATTACAGAATAGCGTCAAGGTAGGTTATGTTTACCATAGTTATGTTGTTTTAGTTGGATTGGTTGTGAGATATTCTTAAAGAAATTACCTTATGATGAAAAAAATATTGTTTCAGTATTTTATTAATTATTGAATTAATTAATAAACATGTCTATCACATTATTTCATACACTTATTATCATAATACTTTGTATTGACATGATGGTGTGGATTTATTGATTTTTACTCACACCCAATTATGTATTGCATTTGATACCCAATCATATTACATGGATGTAGGATTTGACAAGGTAAAATCAAATTGTTGTTGATTTTTTTCTTATGGGATAGGATGGAGTTAGGAGACTAGACCGACATGGTTTTTGGGACCAGGTGTTTTTTTATTGTGCTAGTATTTTATTTATATTCCTTCCAGAATGAACATTAGTTACATTCCAGAAAGTCATTACATTATTACTTTATTATTTTTTGGTATATTTAGTTTAATTTATTGTTAGTTTTCTATTGTATAATATTACTTCCATGGTTTCTGCTACTCTATTATTTTATTAATTTATTTATATATCTTATTTTTATTTTTTTATAACTGAGTGATCAAGGGGCATGGTCTATAAAATATACATATCACAATATCACTTCTTGTTGGAATCCTATGGTGTATGGGGAGGCATTCTTGAGGTTGTGTAACTATCCCTTTTTTTCCATGTGAGAGAGTGCAAGGTCGAGGGATGTTACAATGTGGTATCAGGTCACCCCATGTTTTTTTATTTATTTACTATTTTGGAAATGTAGTAAGGTGACTAGGATGTTTTAGGACTTGGTAATGTTCTTATTAATGGGAGTATCTAACCCATGAATGATGTAAAAATGGATATCCGAAGGATGGAATTGTTGTTTATGATGTTCTCTTGTTATGATTTTTTATTATATCACCTTGGGTGATTCAAAGGTTGTGTGATGGTATTGTTTTATTAGATTTACAATTGTGGCCCTTTATGGAATGATATGATTGTACATTCATCATAATAGGCATAAAAGGATATATACTCACACACATGGTTCTCTATAGAGACATTCATAGAGGCATGTGATTTATTGCATGTGTAAACTATGGTATGATATATCTATTTTACCTCATAAATGAAATAAATGAATTGATATGTCATGATACATTATTTTTCAATCCATGTTTATAGATACCACGAGTCTGTGATTCTTTTCTATAGTCACCTATTGATGTTGACAATATTGTTACCCAGTGCATTAAGGTGTGCGTTTATATTATTGAGAAAATGCCTCCTCATCATCTTTAATTTGGGCTTAAGGGAAGTGGAAATCAGTATACTCCGAACACAAATGATTCATAGGATCCTATTGTTCCTAAGGATCATATGGATGTTCAACTTCAATAAATCTTCTTAAGAGTCTTGTGATCCATGGTTATGTTGATTGTTTGAACAATATATTTGTTTTCTAAGATTATAAGAGATTTTTAGTTGCAACATCAACCTATGATCACTATGGAGGGATGTCTCAAAGTAGACAAGTTATGGATTGATTCAGTCTAGATGATCCTCAAACACCTTGAGACACCCACAGATAAGAGGGTGAATCTTTCCACATATATTCATTGTGGACCAAGCAAGCATTAGTGGGATATTTTTGAGTATTCTAGGTAGAATTATGAGTTATCTTGGAAGTACATGGAGTCTATGATCCTATGAAACTTCTATCCAAATACATTGAGGGATGAGAAGGACCACTAGTTCATGAATCTGACATAAGTGGGCATGTCAGTGCTGGACTACGTTGTACGTGTCACTGACACGTATCACTTTACACCATCTTTGGAAACTGATGAGATCTTTAAGGCTTTCCATTTTTCAGATGGTCTTTGATATGAGATCATGTCATATGTGAATGTTTTTCTTTTGAGTAGTTTTGAGGACATGAAAAACCTAGTACTTATCAAAAATGTGAATCACAGAGAGGCCTCAAGTAGAGGCCAAGCTGTTTTAATATGGGAAACTGGGAGACCATATTTGGGTAGAAATAAGTGCCTCTTTGATATTTTTTCCCAATGAATTAGTGGGAAAATTAGTCAGGGTAGTGGGAAACCATCTATGGACCATGTTCCATTATAGTGATATCATTGTGGAAACTTTGGCCACAATAACCTATAGTGTCCTTACCGCACAGATTAGTGTCATATCTATGGAATTTTAGGCAATCATTAATTTTATATGCAAAATTTCTACAATAGACCCATGTATGTGGATCAGGATAGGAACTTGAGTCTAGAAGGGGCTCAGCTATGCCTCAGTAAGCTATTATATGAAGTTCTATTGGAAGTTCAAGATTAGCCAATGGATTTAGTACCCTAGTAAAAGAGTGGTAGTACCATGAAGGGGATATAGATTAGGATAGTCATACTAGTTCCCAGGGAAGATGGAAATATCAACAGTAAGTTTTATAGACTAATATGACTATTGTGGTTGTAGGACCTTCTACTGTCAATGGTACAATTATTGTATCATCCACCATATAATGATCTTTGTTTTATATAATAAAATACATTTCCTTTTTATCATATCATTTTAAAAATGGGTTGGGATTGGTTTTGGAAATATTGGATGGTGCTTTAACCATTGACACACCATTTGGAGTGCATTCAATGAATATCAAACATTACAAGACTTGTTCTCTAGATATTGGTGGTTACCATTTCTTTTACTATTCATTATATAAATGTTAAGTTTCAATTTTATTCTTAGTATGTATTGGTTAGTTATATACCATGCTCATAATGACTATTATGAGAGGGGAGTTAACTTTCAATATGCTGAAGGAGGCAGCTATTCTCACCATGGTGAGTGGGATCTTTAGGTTAGTTATAATGGGCCAATTAAATGCATACTGGATTGTATCATGACTCAAAATTAAAGACTAGCTCTAGAAGATGGTGAAATATAGTATGATTCTATTCCACCATTGGCTGTTAATTTTAATTAATAATTTCTTGATGAGTTTTATGGATTATTTCATGAGTGATAGATCATGTTCATGACCGAGTTGGTTTAGTGAGAAGTGCGAATTTCTATCATTACTAAAAAATTTGATCAATATGATATTATAGAATTGAAAGTCTTGTTGGAATATCTAAAAGAAAAATGTTTCACATGGATGAGTACATCTCCTTTGGGTTCCTCTGTTCTCTTATCCAAAAAGTTTGATGGTACCTTGCGCTTATGTATGGATTATCAGAGATTGAACTAGATGATGGTCATGAACCGGTATCCACTTCTACACATTGATGATATGTTTGATTATATGATAGGTTCTAAAATATTCTATAAAATATATTTCGGATCAATATATCACCAGTTAAGAATGAGACCATCATAAATAGGTAAAAATTATTTTAGGAGTAGGTATGGCTTGTATGCATTTTTAGTGATGCCATTTGGGTTGACCAATGCACCACCTATATTCACATACTTGATGAATAGAATATTTCATCCTTTCCTAGATCGGTTTTTGGTGGTTTTTTCTACAATATATTAGTTTAATACAATTCCATAGATAAGAATTCCTTACATATTTTCATCATATTATGTACACTGAAAGAGAATCAACTTTTTCATATGTTAAAAAAATATAGTTTCTCGGTTTATAATGTGCACTTATTAGGCCATGTCATCTCAATGGAAGGAGTGTTATTGGGCTGAGAGAAGGTTTCATCCATGGTATCTTAGGAGAATCCCAATAACATCCTGTGATCCATCTAGAAATGTAATCATAGTAATTCTAATTTACGAGGATTGAGTGGTTTCTTACATCTCTTGAAATTTTAGACCACATAAGAGGAATTATAATATTTATGATATTGAGTTAGCAGTAGTGGTACATGCCCTGAGACACTGAAGAAATTATTTTATAATTGAGAGATTTTTTATATACATAGACCAAAAGAGCCTCAATTACATATTTTCCTAGTGGGACCTAAACCTTTGGTAGAGGAGGTGGGTCGAGTATCTGTGTTATTAAGAATTCCAAATACATTATTCATCGGGTAAGGTCAACATATTTTCTAATACATTTTTACAAGCATGTCAATAGAGGAGGTACATAAGTACTCTGATGAGTGGAGGGTAGTGTAATTCTTTTTAGTCATGAATCTGGAAGTTCAGGAGTCCCATGGTCAAATAGATATTCCTCGGACATCTATTATACCCTCAATTTTAGACTGGATGAAGACCAAGCCGTTAACTGATCTCAAGGGAATAGTTATAAGAGAAATATTATATGGTGGTGGGACACCATCAGGATGGTCTCTAGAAAGTGTATATTATATACTTCTCTATGGCTGAGTATGGGTTCTAACAGGCGTACACGTGGATATGATGAGAGAGTATCGTGATTCTAGATAGATGGTACATCCTAGTATAACAAAACACTATAATGATCCTTTAAGAAAAAATATTGGTTGTCGTGAATGAGGGAGACAATATTTTTTTAGTGATATGTTTCAATTTTCAACTGGTGAAAGAAGAGCCTTAGATGCCAGCAGGAATTTTTCAGACTTTTCCAATTCCCGAGTGGAAATGAGATGATTTCACTTATGATTTTGGGATAAGAATATCTAATAAAACCAAAATGAATGATGTTGTATGGGTGTTTTTGGATCGACTGATGATGGTACCCCACTTCCTTCCCATTAGGGAAACCCTTACAGTTGAAGATCTAGGTGGTATTTATGTGCACGAGGTAGTTCAATTTCATGGTGTTTCAAGGAGTATTAGTTATGAAAAAGATCCCCATTTACCATTTTTATTCGATTAAGGTCTTAAAAAGGATCTAGGATCATTGGTTATTTTGATAATGACATATCATCCTCAAATTGATAGTTAATCTGAGAGGACTATTAAGGTTTTAGAGGATATGTTACGATCCTATGTTTTGTATTTCATAGGTTTATGGGTGAATCTTATTGAACTTGTAGATTTCACATAAAATAATTTCTTCTAGGAATCAATTTAGAGGAACCTTTAAAGGGTTTTATGACAAGACATGTTGTTCAACTCTTTTTTGGTTGGAGGCGGGTGAGTCAGCAATTGTTGGGCCTATTCTAGTGAAGGAGACACCTGAGTAGGTTCAGTTGATCCAGAAGCGGTTGTAGACCATGCATAGTAGGAATAAATCACATGTTGACCATGGACTATGACCTATGGATTTCAAGTTTGGTCATAATGTTTTCATTTGGGTGTTACCTATATTATCATAATGATTTATTAAGAAATAGAAAAATCTAGCATCGAGGATTGTACAGATATTTGAGATTGTGGAAAGGGTTGGTCCAATGGAAAAACATTAGCCGCTCTAAAATTCTATAATTCAATGCAAAACGAGTTTCATATGTTTCAACTTTGTAAATTTCATTTATACCCATTGCATGTGATAGACATAGCAGGCATTGAGCTTTGTGATGATGCATCTCATAGGAGAATCTGACATGGGTCATGGACTATAGTGAGAGATATATCTGAGGTAGGACTATACCATTGGTTCGAGTACTATGGTAGAATGTGTGATCTTAAGAGGAGACCTAGGAGAGAGAGACTGATATGAATGCACAATAGAGAAACATGATCTTTGATACCCCATAGTTATTCTAAGTGAAGCTAGGAGATGAGCTATTATATGGTGGTAAGGTTGTAAGATCCCATCTTTTCCACATATATCACTCTCTGATATTTTTAGTAAATTTAATTTGGTTTAGTTTTTTATTGTTTTTAAACCTTTATGATAATGAATCATCATGTATATTTGTTTGTTTGAATGAAAAATATCTTTGGTTTCATGGAATCATGAGAAAATCAGAGATGATCTACATATAGATCCTTTTTCGGGGAAAATGACTTAAATTCTAGAGGTGTATGTTTATTTGAGTAAATAGAGTCTTGGTAAATGGGTCAAGTATTACCATGGGTTCTTGGTATGTTGAGAAGACTAAATGTGGGTTCCGATTTTTATAAGGAAAGTTGGCTGAAAACTGTCTTCAAAAAAATTAAACACCATGTAAATTTAATACACATTGTGTAATAATTTCTTGACACATGATGTGAATAGTTACAAGCTCTGAACTAATTCAGGATATAAAGTGAATACATGATGTGAAATTATATTACATTTCACGCAATATTTTATCTAAATAAACAATAATCCATGGCAATGATTTTTTTGGCATATATCTTTAAAAATAAATACACGACGTGTGACTGGATTATATGATGTTTAATTTCTTGACCTGTAGTTTTATGTGTGTCGTGTGGTTGTTAATTCCCCATTCCTTTATGATTGTTTCACCTATTGTCCATATGTAATATTATAAGTGATTTTTGATCACCTCACTCGATTTTGGATGTCCCAATCACAAATTTAGTCCATGGTATGTGTTTTTGGTTAGGTTTCCATTCTCAACCATCATTCTCCAACTATTGTAGTGTAATCTCTTGATTGTGTGAATTATTGGTTTTGATCTTGAAATTTTCCTTTTCTAGGTTCTCCTTTAAATAACCTACACCTTCCCCTTTATTTTAATTTTCCATTGTAAGCATTGTGTTCTTGACCGATTAATGGTAGATGGTCCAAATATTAATTGTCAGATAAGATTTCTAATTTCTATGTATATGACATATTGTAATTCTGCCAAACCATGTTTGAAATCATTAATTAATTTAAGATAATGATGATAATTCTATGTATGATTATTTTCTGGATCCCTTTGGATTCTATTGTTGATGTGACCTAGCTAATGTCTACCAATTGGTTGGGTGATCATTAAAAATAAGAAATTGGAAACGACTTACTTATGATTTTTAACATGACATATGATTTAGGTGATTACTTGTTACAGATTAAACATGGAAAATAGATTTTTTGATTAGTTGAAATTAATTCTAAATGGAAAGACAAATGGTAATTAGTAGAAATAACCATTTTTTCTTATGTGTTCATATTATGATATGATTTCTACTTTGATATGAACTTGTGAAACATGTTGTAATTCTTATATACTGGGCTCTAACACTTGTGCATGCTATAATTCTCATATATCAGAATTTTACCTTGGAACAATATATAATGATTATATATTATGTTTTTACCTTAGAACATGTTGTATTTATTATATATCATATTTTGACCCTGGGACATGTTATAATTTATATACAACAGTCTATGGCCCGACACAAGCTGTAATGGTTATATACAGAGTTATTCTCTAAAACATGATGATATTATTATATTGTGGGATTGGCACTGTGATTTGTTTCAAAATGTGTATATGGTTTTTTTGGCGCGGTTGTGAGATAGATTATAGACATTCTAGAGAAAAGTAAATTTATGTTTACTAGGAATATATGGTTTTAGTTGGAATGGATTTGAGACATGCTGAAAGATATTTTGGCATGGTGGCGACAGTAGTTGTGCTATATTTTATTAATTTTTAAATTAATTAATAAACCTATTTATAATATTATTTTATATACTTATTATTATATTAGTTTTTTAGAAACGGTTGTGTCGACCTACTGAGTTTTACTCATGCCCTATTTGGGATAGTGTTTAGAACCTAAGAAGATTATATGGATGCAGGATAGGTCAATGAAAAAGCACATTGTTGTTGATTTTCTGTATAATGGATTGGCTAGAGTTAAGAGATAAGACCGACATGGCGTTCGGGACCATGGACATTTGAGTCTGATAGACTTATCTTTGTTTTACATCTTGCACAAAATCGATTCACATTTTAGCATGTCATTACATTATTACACTATTATTTATTTCTGTATTTAGTTGTCTTTATTGTGGGGTTTCCACTGTATTGTATTGTTTCCATTAATTCTTCCACTTTTATATTTTATTAATTTATTAATTAATTATTATTTATTATATGTTGTAACTATGTGAAAAATGGGCATAATCTCCCCACTACACATATCACACCCCCACTGCTATTCAGTATCCTCTAAAGTGTGAGGATGCACACATGATGTATCATAACCAACCCTTTTTAGCGACGTGAGAGTGTACCATATCGTGGGATATTAAATTCTGCATATGATGTATTTGGATATGTTCAAATATACTTGGATACTATTTTTGGGTGATTTAAAAAAAATTTGGGTTCTGTATAAGGTACAAATTAATGTGTCTTGACAAATTAATTTATGGTTGGAATAAGGATTTGAAAACAAAATCATTAGAATCATGCATTCACTTAAAGGGAATAAAAGATGAGAAGACAATTATTACATAAGGTAAAATAAGTTAGATTATAATATTAACATTATTCATATAAAATTGGATATGAATTAAAATAAAACCATTTAAATACAAAGTGTGATATTCCTTCCAAACATGTACTTGTCATGTAATCGATCTGTCCTCCTGGTAGATTTATCCATTGGAGGGTTCCCCTAAATTATCTTGTATATGGGAAGAAACTGATAGATAACACTATATTCTCTTTGGGTAGGTTCTTTAATTGTAAGAAACCCTTGAATTGTATTTTTATAGCATATTATTGGTGGTTTCTTTGGTTTACACATATCTAGGAAACCAATGGAAATAATACCATTGGAATAATGGTGAGTTTAACCATATGTTTGATTTAGATAAATTGTTATCTACTCTACTATCCAAGAGTCACAACTGTTGTGATTTAGATGATTCCCTATCTAAATACTTAAGTGATGAGAGAAAGATCCAAGAAGACTCAATGCATAGTGATATTCTTATATTGGATCACAAAATGGATATGAAGTATGAGGTTATTTGTTTTATTGGGATCACTTCTATTGAGATTCCTTGATGAAAATATTTAATACATGATATTCATATGTTAATATTTTTTATTTTAAATATATTCATCATCATAAAGAAAATTAATCCTAGAAATTATAATATAAAATGTAAAAACTCATAAGATTAGTTTCTCAAGAAATTTTATTGATAAATTGAAATATTTTATTTTTTAGAGTAGTTCATTCCTCAGTAACCATGTGTGGAAGTTTTTCAATAAGAAAATTAAGATTCTTAGGGAAGCATGGAATATATCATTTATAGTTTCAAAGGCACTAGATACTAATTAAAACAAATAATTATAGTCTCATATACTCAATATGATTGGGTATAACAATGATATTCAATATTTTTTAACATGTTTGGATAGTGAAAAGAATTTATATATGTATTATTCTGGTTAAGTAATTCGGATTATTATCATATATGGAAATGTTCAAACAAGATGTATTAATATAATAAAAGTTTACTTGGATTTCTTAATGTTTTTTGAATAGATGAACTAGGAATGTAATACATATTTTCTCATATGTTAAAAATATTATAAGGAGGTAAAAGTTAAAAATTTGAATAAATAATTCTTGAATGTTCAATAATATTTCTTCTAGGATCCAGTTAAGGTCATTTGACACTTTTAGGTATTATCATGAAGGTGCAATGATTCAATGTTATGGGGTTTTCTAGAATACCAGAATGGGTTTTTCAAAAAGCATGGAATATCCATTTTAGTTTTTCGTGTTATAAAAATTGATTGTTGAATTTTAAAGGGAATGTGATACTGAGTATATGTTTTATAAGTGCATTAAATATTCATAAGTTCATAATTGATGAATGAATTGAAATGAGATTATCATATGAATTATTGTTATGCGCTAAATAGTTTCTAAATCCAAAATTTGAATATAATATTCTTTTACCAATATTTTATGAATCTATGTAAAGAATTGTATATTTATCATACTTTTCTTACATGACAGGAGGTGTTAACTAAGATTTGTTAAGAACAACATGAGATGATTAATTTCATACACTGGGTTTATGATTCATTTTTTTCTGTAAAATGTTTTTATAATAATATATGGATAAAAGTATTTTTTCAAGGAAAATTATTTACCCAAATACTTTTTATAAAACGATGGAATTTGATTCCCATCAAGTGGTAGTGTATTTTAATGAATAAAATAATTTTTAATGAAAATAATCTAAAACATATAATTCCATATGAGATATGGAAACACCATTTTAATTTTTATATATTCATAACAAAGATTATTAAATATTATTTACTAAAAACAATTTCCTTTTTGTTGTGTCATAAAATGATATTTCAAATAGAATATAATGTATAAGAGGCTAGTGGGTCTACGTTGAACTTATAGAAGTTCAATGTTAAAAAAAAATATTTCACCAACCTTTGAATATTGTGATTCTTCACTTAATATGCTAAATATGGTTTGGATAAATGATTTTAAAGAAAAATATAAAGAGTTTCATTTAGTTACCGTAAAAAGTCAACAAAACTATTCCCAAATGGTTTATACTAGACAAGACACAAAGTGTATCACTTGGTATACTGCAAGAGTTTAAGGTGTAATATTAAAGATACATCAAAAGAGATACATTTTATACCTTAAAAAGTGGATATTAGTTTATCCTAAACTTGTTTTAGATATATTGGTAAAGTGATATTGTAAATAGTTACATTATTTACAAAATATTCTTTGTAAAAGGTTTGATTAAAGGGATCCGACTATTAATACGATATACTAAGAAAAGTTCTAAGTAGAAGTCATAATATAACATTATAAAATTTGATTTTATAAAGTTAATTAGTTTGAAAATGTGTTTAAATAGATAAAATAATGGAATATGATAAATAAGTCTCATTATTATTCAATCTATCTTGCTTATTAAAAGTCACCCACTAAGAGGTTACTAAGAGTATTTTAGCATATGGACATATAGAGATTTAATTGATATTATATATGAATAAAATTTTAAAAAACCATTAAAGTATAGTGAATATTATAATCATGTAGAATATTAGGATATTAAAGAATTTATATATTTTTAGGATGTAAATATATCATGTAATTATAATGATGGAAATGTCTATTTATCACTCATTCATGTGTGCTGAAAAATATCTTTACATGAATGGTGGAATGATAAATATCCCCTAAAAGTAAATACATTGAGTTATCCCTAATAAGTGATCATTTTGATGTATCATGTGATATGATGATATGTTAATACTTTCTATAATATATTATTTTAATCATTACAAAGGGTTATATATGTGACATGAAGAATAGATTCTGGAGGTAATAATTATAGACTTATTACCAGGATTGAATCGGAAAGGTATATATCATGGAATATCATATGACCAAAGAAAAACTTAGGGGTATATACAAATTATTAATACATATTACCTAAGGTTTGTGTGTTACATAACAGGAGAAACATTATACTTCGATACCCTACTTAGGCATGTAAAAACATGAACTTAACCAATACATGGGTGGTTGGGTAGGTTACTGATCATGTCATCAATCAGGGTAAAACCAATATGGGATGTGCCTACTTATATGAAAAGTAAACACATTTGGACCATTATCAAATAAAGAATGTGGTAATTAATGGAAATGCTTCATTGATTCACATATGATTTGTCCAACTACTTTGATGAGGGCAATGTGACACACTCAAATATTTAATAAATGAAAAGTGATATATTCATCTACACTATTAGTCTATTTAAGAGAATCCAGAAAATTTGAGATGACTATACTAGATTGAGATGTTCTATATCTGGTGGTCACTCTATGTACTAGAAAAAAGTATTATATTGGTATACATACGATGTATATGATACATCTTATGATGGACATGTTTGTATAGAGATATGATTATGTCTTATGGAGATTACACCAGACCCCTTAGTAGTTTGAGTAGTACTGACACCTTACTAGAGGAAGTACTTTGATAACACGTATGAAATATTGATTTCATAGTTGTTTTCAATTATACAAAGGCCCATTTGGTCACACATTTATGACCTTCGATAAGGATAACGGTTTGGAAAAATTTCTTGGTCAAAATGAGTAGATTTTGATGAAAAACCACATCCAAAAGTGTTTGTATAGATTAAAAAAATGTTCTAATGTTTTCCATAAAGTCCAAATGGGATTTCTATGTAATTGGTGTATTATTTAATGTTAAATGAAATGTTCTCCCCTGGGATTCTTGTACATATGAATAATATTCATAGAGTATATATATATATATATTATGAGAATAAATATATATAGTGTACATTTTATAATGCATATGATGCATGTATTTTTCATGCATGAGATGCATGAATAATATATATATATATATATGACCTATATATTACATATTTTCACTAAATGTTTTATTCACCAGTTACAATCCATTATGAATGGATTAATTGCATTTATTTTATTTTGTCAATGAGTTCAAATAATAAATACCCAAGATTCAAAAATGAATAAGATTTGTTATGAATGTGAGATGCCTTAGTCATTGGATATATAATAGGACAATATCCCCACCTTTTGAGTGCGTGATATGTATGAGCATCTTATAAATCTTTCTTATTTCTCAGAACTATTCATCTCACATGAGTATGTGTTAGATCCCCTTCAGTTTCTCAAGAATCCCCATTATGTGATCCATTATCCACTAACTGATATACTCCCTCAAAGGTAGGGGGTTTTCATTAACTTCTCTTCATGACCCTCATCATGTATTCTACTTCACCAATAAAGAAGATGGATTATTCTAGAAATGGTTTATAATTAATCTATTTTTATAATTATATACATATTTACTTCTTGATGATAAGAATATTGTGTTTTGGAGTTTTTTATTCATTACAAATTATAAATATATGATCATATGAAAACCATAAAAACCCTGGGTGAACATGTCACCTCGGTGGAAACTAGGGCTTTGGGAATGGGTATATTACCCATAAATGATGGATTTTTGGATCATGGATATATATATTACCCATGGTTTGGAGATGATTTGGACTAGTCATTAAGACATTATTATAGATACTTTTACACTTATCAAAGAATTCATGAACCATTAATAGGGTGAACCCACTAAAAAGGTTCAACATTTGGTTATGTATTTAGTTGTAAATGTTTTAAAAGGATGTATTTGTGAATATAATATTTAGAACCACTATATTTACTATTTATATAATATTTATTTAGGGACATTGTTGGTTTTTGATTACTGAGTTGTAATCACTCCTTACACAAGCTTCCACGACACTTGGGTACCTGAGAATATGGTACATTCTTTATAGTAAATGATTAGGTAAGGGGATTAATCCCTGGATTCTATTTGTGATGTTAGGCTGGAGAATGAGAGTTGGTATTAATATAAGACCCGAGACCATTTTTGGGTTTCTTCCTATTTTTCTATTTTAGGTTTTTGTAAGAAATCCTGTCATGTATTGTAAACATTTATTTAATGGAAGAATCTTTTATTTTGGATTACTGTAAACACTTTCTAGGATTTCCATCATTGTATTTTATTCATGTTTTTTTATAAATGGTTTTATTTATACTATTAATTTACTCTAATATGTGATTATTTTATTCACACTATACTACCTTTGACTCGTGTTTCAAGTTGGAATCCTATGATATAAATAGATGAGCATTTGAGTAGAACATCGTTCATCATGGCACACCCATGGGTCAATTTTTAAACATTCTTCATTTATTTTTTATCCTTATTCTATTCTACATATTTTAAGGTGTTTTTTTGTGAATAATAAAATTTTTGGTAAGATAGAGTGTGGCACATGGTTGACACATGGTTAGGAGAAACCATGAACTATCCCTATAAAATGGGGCATCTTTAACATTATCACTAGAATGCCTACATGGTTAGGTGCACGTTCTGTGAAACCATGAACCCCAACTATGTGGCCTATATCTATAAATTAATTGGCACTATAATAGTTTTAACATGGTTTATAAAATCATGTAGAAAAATCATGCGGCCTACATAGTTTTAAAATAATTTTTTTGTCCAAATTTACCATATACTATTTTAACCCTTTTCATCACTCATTTCCACATTAATGATTTCTCTATCCCAAGCATTGATCCCCTATTCTACACATCCCACATGGCACTATTTATATGGAAATTTGATCTTGGTTGTTCAATGAAACTCCATGTATCCCCTCTTCTATCCTTTGGGACTCTTCTTCATCTAATCTTGATTTTCATTCTATCTAGTGGTTGTAGTGACCAAAAGTGGGATTAATCAATTTTTTTGTCTTTGTTTTTAATTTTGTTGGTTTTTTTACTTCCATACGATCCCCAAAATTTTTTCATTCATTTTTAAAATAGTGGGTGTTGGTTTCCAATGGACTGGTAGGTGGTTCAATGAGGTGCTATTATTTTATATTTTAAATATGATTGAATATATTTCTAAATGTATTGCCTTTGGGTGTGTGTGTGAAAATTGTTTTTTAGAAGGTTTTGGCACATGGAAGTATTTTCAAATGGTTTATAGGCTATGAAAATGGTTGGAAATAGTGATATTGGGAATGTGATGAGCAGGCTTGTGATGAAAGTGGATTGGTATGATTTGAAAATGGAAAAATAACCAAGGAACACCAGGTACCTTGGATGGTAGAATATATATAAGTATGATGGGTGAGCGAGAATGACCCCTAACTATTATACCAATCAGGATTACAACACAATAAAAACTAAAAATATGATAATATTGTTGGTACCTCTATAAATTTGGATTTATCCTCTCTAGTGACTCATGCATTAGGAGATTTATTTCTTTGATCGATCACTGAGCGTATGAGGATCCAAGGACCCAAATAACAAGATACTTAGTGATTTTCCATGTTTTTTATATTGTGTTGATACCTACCTTTAGTAATTATTTTATCCTTTACTTTATTTTCCAATGAGAAATGATGTATTAAAATTGAACAAATTTTTCTCTTTAAAACTGTAAAATTTAATTTTCAAATAATGAGTATCAATGGAAAAATTAGTGAAATCCATATGGTAAAGTCATCTAAGACCCTTCATACACCCAATGGGTGTATTTAGACCTTATTATTCTTGATTCAGGTAAATGAAAGGCTGCATTTTGGGGTTAGAGTTACTCTTGTTAGTGGAATATTTTAGGGAAGGTATTTATGGTAGTGAAATGGTGGGTGTTGACCATAGTTACATGAGGAGGATGATGTTTTTTTTCAGGATACACCCCATTTTTTCATTTTAGTGTTTCCTGGAAATGTAATATTAAATTAAAGACCTATATATTCCACTTTGTGTATAGTTTTAATGGATTATGGTTTGGATGGATTATGTGGATATTTTATTGAAGTGTTATGTAGAAGATGACTATCATTCATATGGGAAAATCATTCCCAAATTAGTTTTTTGATTCCATGGAACTCATTTCATTCCATTGGGATTAGAAATGCCCACTGGTCAATACCATGGGGGGGGGGTTCAAATGTAACTTTAGGATGAAATATTGAACTGGTTCATGATAAAGTGGTATCAGAGCATTTTTTCCATTTTTCTGGGTATTTTTTTGAATGCATCGATACACTAGATCTTGACATGTCATAGCTTGAGGTTATGGTTGTTTGTGGGGTTTGAAGTCAATACACCCCATGATATGAATTTGATTACTAAGTGATGCAGGGAATTTGGTTGACTCTAACTTAGGGTGTAATGTGTAGGTTGCAGACTAAGCATGAAATCTGAGGTAGGGTGGAGTGGTTTGATATTTTTTTGAGTAATTATTGATTATTGATTTATATTTTCAGTTTAACATATTTTTATTATCTCTCTATTAGTTGATGTATTTATGGTTCCTTACATGTATATTTTTGACTTGTGTAGTATTATTCCTCATTAGAGACCTCCTTTACATCCATGAGAGGAGGCCACAGAGAGTTTTATATCATCGATTGAAGTGAGATTAGTAGAGTTAGTGGTTTGGGCTATCTGATACCTAGATTCAAGAGAGGGATCTTGTCCCACTCAGGTCAAGAAAGCTAAACCTAGGCTAAAAAATGACAATGATGAAGTGTTTCATAAACATAATTCCCTATACTTAAGGGGAAATAGGGATCCCCATGAAGGAAAATACTAGGTGGATAATATTGAGGGGATATTTGAGTTCATTGTAACTCTTGATGCTCTTATGGTAATGTGTGAAACATTTATATTGGAAGGACATAGTCATATGTGGTGGGATTTAGTGGTTTAGGTAGGTAAACAGGAGTATATGGGATAGAATGACCTCAAGAACATATCCTCTGGGCAATTGTAGAATGAAAATTTATCCTCCCACCATGTCTCTGGAGTATCTATCCCTCCACCAGAGAGATAATTCAGTGATGGGGTATTCCAACCAACTCATAGATCTGGTCATCTTCTCTCCTTATTTATTTACGAAGTAAAGGATGAAACCCACTTGTTCAAAATGGGGTTGTGGTTGGACATTTTATCAATGGTCTTATTGAATATGTTCATTCTCTATGAAAAGGTGGTTGACCAAGCTCTAATGGTGAAGATTAACTTGTAATTTATGTTAGGAATGTCTATGATTCTACCATCACTGAGTCATAGTGGTATTGGAATGTATAAAAATAAGTAGAACCATGAGAAATAAGGGAAAAATCATGGTAGTAGTTCCAGGTAACCACCCCCAACAACCTTCATCGGTAGATACAGGTGGTGGATCTGTTGTGTTCCATCATTGTGGGAAATGTGGGAAAATGTGAACCAAAATTATATCCTCATAAATACTTTTCCACAAGTGTAGAATCATGGGCCACGTGATATTATTTATAAGATATTCTCACCATATTTGTGTGGGAAGGATCTATGGTTCCCAGGGGAACAAAAAATTCATATAATACTTCCAATGATATGGGGTCTCAATCTGAAAGGAGTGGAGGTTAGGATGGAAATTTTGGTTGGAAAAGTGAACTTAAGGTAGATCCACAGATTAATAGTTGACCTAGGTTCAATCAGAAGTGAAGTATCCAAATTTTATGGACCAGGAACTGATGAAATATGATACAATTATTATTTATAGTTTGAGTCACTATTCTTGTTGAATTGACAATGTAAATTTCATTTTTCAATATAGGTGTTTCAAATTCATTATGTTCTACTAATTTGAAGAATTTTTTGAAACTTCAAACAATGTTTCAGCCATATATAATGTATTTGGTCACACTTCATGGAAGGAGGAAATAATGGGTATTCCCTGAACTTCTTGTGTTGTCTCATATTCAAAGGCTGAGATGAAACAATATTTTCTTGTCATAGTGATGGACCTATTTGATGTGATCTCAAGGATGGACTTGATGACATACTTCATGTCCTATATCTATTTCTTTTACTAGAAAGTAAATTTTACTACCCCTGATGGGAGAAATCACATTTTTCATGTAGAATGAGATCTTTGGCAATGTTGAAATGTTCCTATACCTATGTAGCTATGAAGGAATTATTTTTTATGTTTCTTAACTCCTATTAGTGGATGATGAAGAATTCTTAGAGGTAGTATTTCCCTCTATGGTGGATGATTTTTCTATGGTGTTCCCAGAGGATTTATTATATTTACATACCCAATGAAATGTAGAGTTCGCCATCAATTTTTTCATTGGATACACAACTGACATCTCCAAATTCATATTGTATAGACCCAACCAAATTGATGGAATTAAAGATATAACTGGATTATTTTTAATCCAAGGGGTTAATTCACTAAATTATCTCCACATGGGCCACTCCGGTGATTTTTTCTATGAAATTTGATGGATCACTTCCGCTCTATATTGATTATTATAATTTTAATTTGGTAATGATCTAGAATAAATATCCATTTACCCATGAATGTTGAAGTCATGTGTACTCTCAAATGATGTTTGGTTTTTTGTTATTTTGGTTTACCAGAGTGATTGACCATGGGCATCTCTCAAATTGGGGACTAATTAACATAACATATTAAAGATATTTTATAATAAAATAATATAATAGAAAACATAACCGAAATGGATGGGGGATATTTATCATTTATAAAACAAGAATATGTATGCTGAAAGTAGATTTGTTTTTGTTTTTTTGAAATGAGAATGACAAAACACAACAAGAATATTCTTTTTAGGAAGTTTTTTAAAATCCATAATTGATATAAATATACCTCTTGAATTAAATATTCATCTTTATCATTTAAATTAAACTCAACTAAGTTATGATCCCCTAATTTTTTAACACTTGAACCCCATGGGTGTTAACTTAACAACAATTATGAAATGAATTAAAACCTTAGAAAGATATAGAACTTTAAATCATAGTTGTAACGCCCCGACCCTAGTTACCCAGAGTCGGTGCATTATTACATAACATTGGCATGATCACAAGAAAGATCAAATCTCGAAAGACCGATTGGTTTAGTAGCCTTGGAAACACTAGATATATTCATAAGTTTTACATTACATCATAAAATGAAAAACTACTACAACAACATAATGTCTCCACAGTCCACACTAATATCCCCTCATAATATCCCTGCAAGTCATTCATAATTTACTTCTTCACTTCCTGGGAAAAATAAAACAAAGAAAAGGGGTGAGCTCAAATGCCCAGTAAGGATAACAATATAGCGGAAACTTTCATAAATAAGAAAAAACATTTAAGGAAATGTATAACTAAAACAAAAGCCTTTTAAACTTGAACATTTAACATAGTATGACATAAATAAAATGAAATAATTCCATTTACTTATTCACATGGTTATTCTACTAATCGAATAATCACATGCAAAATCAATAACCACTTTCATAATGATGGAATGCATAATGCCAGACTATCATAACCACATAGCCAAGGCCTCGTGTCAAGACTACAAATAAGATTTTGTCAAGGCCTTGTTCCAAGACACTAGTTTGTCTCATGAGACCTACCGATGCATCTAGGAGCTATAGCGGGCTCCACCCGTCACATATTAAGTCCAATGCATTCCCATATGAAAAGGTTTAAACATAACATAAACATTCGTATTAAAACTAGCATACGAAATGTCAATACTTTCACCATAAACTATGAATGGTATAAAAATAGCACATCCATAGTCAAACATATCACAAAACCTTCAATACAATATAGAAGTTTTTGTATCATAATAAATCAACTTCAAATAATCTTAAAATCCATCAAAGGATGTTGACATAGATGAAATCAAAATTCTTTTTAAAGAAATATCTCCTTTTATTTTGAAATCATTTAAGATCCATATAAAATAAAACATTTTCTTTGAAAATATTCTTATAAGCTTTTAAGGGAAGCTTTGAAGATTTTATAACGGCAGAAAATAGCCGCACCCGCCGTATAAGTTAAAAAAAACATTCTTACCTTAATTCTGTCGAAAAGGTTAAAAAGGACATTGTTTTGAAAATGACGGAAAGATTCCTTTATAAACCACTTATAAAAAGTCAAACAAGGGTATAAATGACTTTAACCCATATTCTTGTAAATAATAACAATGTTTTGAAATAAATTTTGAAGAAACATGGATGTGGATGATAAAGAGATCCCAGTAGATTATTAATTATAAACAACCTCGGATAATGAAGAGATTGTGAAATAACCCTTACCTTGTACTTTTCCTTGGTTGGGGTAGGTTAACCTCCTGTATAATGGTGAAATAATTGTTATTAAATTATACAAGAATCATATACATTAACATGATATCATATATGATCTTTTAATATCGATTTGATAATAATATCTTAGTATTATCGTTGTTTCAGGTGTTAACTTACTTGTTTTCTTTTATATGTTTTGTTATGTAAGGAATTTTTGTAAAGTATAGGTTGTATATTATTCATATCCAGAATGATATAAAGTCCTTAAACATCATTTTTAAATCATCAAATGATAATTATACTTGAATGGATACGATGGAGAATGAATCTCATCGCGTTCGTGGAGACGGTAGTCCGTACGTACGCACGAGCGACAATATCATTCCTTTGATATTAAAATAATATATAAATGGATGGTATATCATATATACAGAATCATTAACATGTTATATTTATTATTTACATGAGTTACACATCATTATTATACCCATCCAAATAATAATATATTGAATAACAATTACACCACGACGTGGAGACGGTAAGCCGTACGTACGCACGTATGGTGACATGTTATTCAAAGGGTGGATAGAATACTGAATATGGTTGTACCATATTTATAATAACATCACAGTATATGTGAGATACTGGAGTTATTATTTTAGAATGGTAAGAACAATGGAAGAAGAAGTGGAAGAAGAAATGAACTTGGAGAAGGGTGGTGAAATCATTACCTCTTCTTCGGGTTCTTCCTTTTTATTTGATCAAAAGGGCTCCATAGGTTGGCTTTCTGATCAAACTAAGGCCTCTAGGTTGTAGTGAGGGATGTAGGGGGAGTATTTGGGCAGAGTTTGGCCGAACCAAAATGCTTTTAAGGTGTGAAGAAATGAGAAGGAGGAGTGCCCTTTTATAAGAGGGGTGAGGGGCACCTTTGGAAGAGCTAGAAAAATTATTTTATAATAAATTCATATTCGGTTTCTAATGGCTCCAAAGTTGATTATTCAAAGGTTAAGGTGGGGATAGGTCGAAAACAACTCAACCAATAGAATTTAGACAGGTTTGGGTACTTATATTAACCTTATCTTTAAGTATTAACTCTAAGTTAATTAGTTTCACTTTTACAATGTCTCTTTGTATTTTTATATAATATGGTTAATAAACTTACTATATACATCCAAGAGACCCCCAAGTGGTCCATTAATGATGAACTTATCATGATATAATTCTCTTGTCCGAAACTTAGATTTTTATGAATTTAATATCAATTAATAATATAATATTTGTTTTAAGAACTCTTTTAAGTCAATTTTGACACTATTCAATAGTTGATTTTTGTGAAACTCATAACAGATTGATTACATCAAACAATGTCAATTAAATCAATCCTAATATATCATATTATCCTAGAAAATTAGTTTAATTCATTAAAAGTTTCATATTTTATTTATTTGTGTATTTATAATATCAATTATTTTAATTTTTCACTATTATAGTAATTACTGCATCATCATTGTGTCATAAATAAAATAAATTATTTAATGTCTAAAAATTATAAATAAAATATAATTATTTAGTAAATCGTTTTATCTTTCTAATGAATATTTATAATCTAAAATCAGACATATATAACCCTATGTAACAATTGTTTTTCTAAAAGATATAAGCTTGTGTCATTTTTGTATTCATTTTAACTTAATTAAAATAAAGTGTCATTATCACTTACAAGTGGATCCATGGGGTCCCAAAATCGACCCAAAGATGCCCATGGTCGACCATGTATCAACCAATAGGGTTAAGACACGTTTTAGGGTAATTTAGTATTATTATAATATTATTTGTTTAACCCTTATTTACCGGATTTACCCTTAACCATGGTAAATAAAATATTTACCGCAGTAATTATTCAAAATGTCTAAAAATAAAAGTTACATATTTAAACAATTTGAACATCCTGATTCCAAATATGGAATCCATTTTCCTAAAATCAAAACACAGAAGAGGTAGAAATTAATTTAAAATTAATTCCCGCTGTCAAAACAAAAAGCGTGTTTTTAAGAGATAATAACTATCAAAAGATTGACACTTGTTTATGTTTGGTTTAATTGTAAAATTATGTCCAATGACCAAAATTATATTAAATGGTAAAATTATATTCTAAATATACTTTAAAACTACTAAAATTCATAATTTATCACTATTAATTATTTTTATTAAAAAAGTTGTTTTTAATTAAAATTTAGTAATATTCACTATTCATCAAAATATGAAAGTTATCCGAAAAGTACTAAAATTTTACCTTAGGCTAAATTAGATATTCCAAATCCAAAAATGAAGTCCATTTTGAAATATAAAATATATATAATTTAAAAAAGTAGGTATTACTATTCATAACGGCTAGTTTGATTGGTTGTTAGAACTCGGTGTTGCGTACAACACACGCTATCGCATTATTCAAAGAGAAGCGTACCGTAGAAGCTTGGGGTGTTACATTCTCCCCTCCTTCAAATAATTTCGTCCTCGAAATTTCAAGAATACTACCGCATTAAAAGACTTGGGTGGTTCTTCATCATAAGTTCCTCAGGTTCCCACGTTGCCTCTTCCATCTTATGGTTTCTCCACAAAACTTTTACCAGACGCGTCGTCCGGTTTCTCAGTACTTGTTCTCTCGTATCAAGAATCCTGACGGGGTATTCACAATAGGAAAGATCGGGTTCCAGTTCTAATTCCTCATAGGTGAGTACATGCGTTGGATCAGGCATGTATTTCCTCAACAGAGATATGTGGAACACATCGTGAACTTTGGAGAGACTTGGTGGCATTGCCAATCGGTAAGCTACAACCCCAATTCGTTCTAGAATTTCGAAAGGTCCGATGTACCTGGGACTCAATTTACCTTTCTTACCAAAACGTATGACTCCCTTCCACGGAGATACCTTCAGGAAAACATGATCACCGACTTGAAATTCCAAATCCTTCCTTCGATTATTGGCATAGCTCTTCTGCCTACTTTGAGATGCTTTGATGTGATTTTGGATTACTTTCAACTTTTCCACCATTTCCTCCACCAGTTCTGGGCCTACAAGTTTTCTTTCACCAACGTCATCCCAACAGGTTGGTGTACGACATCTATTTCCGTATAACGCTTCATATGGTGCCATCTGAATACTCGAATGGAAGCTATTGTTATAGGAAAATTCTACCAGTGGTAAATATTGATCCCACATACCCTGAAAGTCAAGTGAGCAAGATCTCAACATGTCTTCTAAGGTCTGAATAGTCCGTTCTGATTGTCCATCTGTCTGAGGGTGGTAAGCAGTGCTCAAATGAAGTTCAGTATCCAGGTATTTCTGAAGACTTTTCCAAAATCTTGAAGTAAAACGGGGATCACGATCAGAAACAATTGATAAGGGTACTCCATGAAGTCTCACAACTTCATTAATATATAGTCTTGCTAGACGTTCCAGGGGTAGATCTTCTCTTATAGGAAGAAAATGTGCTGACTTGGTAAGACGATCAACAATAACCCATATTGCATCATTCCTTCTAGGAGTCTTTGGTAGACCCATGACAAAGTCCATTGTAATATTGTCCCATTTCCACTCCGGTGTGGGAAGAGGTTGCATGACTCCTCCAGGCTGTTGCCTTCCAGCTTTCACTTGTTGACAAACCATACATCTTGACACAAAATCAGCAATCTCCCTCTTCATGTTATCCCACCAAAAATGTTCCTTCAAATCTCTATACATTTTTGTGCTCCCAGGGTGTATAGAGAAATTGGAACTATGAGCATCATCCAGCAATTCCCTTTTTAGATCAGGTAAATCGGGAACACAAAGTCTCTTCCCAAATTTCCAAATTCCATCTTCATACACAAAGTCTCTCAATCTCCCATCATTCACAGCTTTAATCTTCTTTTGGAATTCTTCATCATCGGTCTGAGAACTCTTAATCCTTTCTAGTAAAGATGGTTTGGCAACCATTTGAAAAAGAATTGATGTTTCACCTTCCCTGGTTATTCCCATGTCCATCTTCACTAGATCCATGAAAATTGGATCCCTTTCAATTCTCGTATTGTCTAAAACTCCATGGTCTTTTCTACTCAAAGCATCTTCCACCTTGTTTGCCTTCCCCGGGTGGTAGTGTATGGTACAATCATAATCCTTGAGTAATTCAAGCCATCTCCTTTGCCTCATGTTGAGTTCTTTTTGTGAGAAAATATACTTCAAACTCTTGTGATCAGTATAAATCTCACATTTTTCACCATAGAGGTAGTGCCTCCATATCTTCAAAGCAAAGATCACAGCTGCTAACTCGAGATCATGAGTAGGATAGTTTTGTTCATGAATTTTCAACTGTCGTGATGCATAGGCAATAACTCTATCATTCTGCATAAGGACACAACCAAGTCCTTTCTTTGATGCATCACTATAAATAACGAACCCATCATTCCCCTATGGTAGAGTCAATATAGGAGCATTGACTAATATTCTCTTCAGTTCTTCGAAACATTCTTCACACTCTTTTGTCCAAACAAATTTAACACCTTTACGTGTGAGCTTCGTTAATGGGTTAGCCAATCGGGCAAAATTCTAGACGAAACGTCGATAATAACCTGCCAAACCAATAAAACTACGTACCTCAGTTATACTCGTAGGTGCTGGCCATTCTTGGATTGCCTTGGTCTTAGAAGGATCAACAGAGATTCCATCTTTAGAGACAATATGGCCAAGAAAAGAAATCTCCTGAAGCCAGAATTCACACTTGCTAAACTTCCCATATAATTCATGCCTCCTCAGAGTCTTCAAGATAACGCGCAAGTGATTTTCATGATCTTCGTAGGTTTTGGAGTATACCGATATATCATCAATAAATACCACCACAAATTCATCAAGATACTCCTTGAAAACTCTATTCATTAGATCCATGAATACAGAGGGTGCATTAGTCAATCCAAACGGCATTACAGTAAACTCGTAATGCCCGTACCTGGTTCGAAATGCTGTCTTTGGAATATCTTCCTTCTTCACACACAACTGATGGTATCCAGATCGAAGGTCAATCTTTGAAAAGTATTGAGCTCCATGCAGTTGGTCAAATAAATCATCAATGCGAGGTAGGGGATACTTGTTCTTTATCGTTATAGCATTGATCTCCCTGTAGTCGATACATAACCTCATAGATCCATCTTTCTTTTTAACAAAAAGAACAGGGGCTCCCCATGGAGAAACACTAGGGTAAATAAATCCTTTATTACTCAATTCCTCTAGTTGTTTCTTTAGTTCGACTAACTCTACAGTGGCCATTCTATAATGGGTCTTCGATATAGGCCTTGATCCAGGAATCAAATCAATAGAAAACTCAACTTCTCATTCTGGACGATGTCCAGGTAAATCTTCCGGAAATACATCTACAAATTCTTTCACAACAGGTACATCCTCTATTTGAACATTCCTTTCCTCACCGACAGTTATTTCATTCTCTTACTCCCGAATAATTGAATTAAGTTGAGCTACTGGGGGTGGATCTAAATAAGAATTAGGTGGTGACGATTCTGCTCTAAAGATAAGGTGTTCCTTATCATTATCATTAAGAATCGTAACCTCTTTCTTCTTACAATAAATCTTCGCATCATAGTCTGAAAGCCAGTCCATACCGAGGATTATATCAAACTCAATCATAGGTATGACGATGAGATCAGCAGATAAAGAAAATTTATGTGCTCTAATGGGGACTGATTCACAAAACATTGCTGCAATGATACTTCCCTTAGGAGTTTTAACTGAAAACTCCCTTATTAAATCAAATTGGAAATATCTAATTTTCTTAGCAAACTGGGAAGATATGAAACAATGCGACGATCCAGAATCAAATAATGCATTTCCTAAACTTGAGTAAACCATTAAATTACCTGCCACCACGTCTTTCGGAGCTTCTACCTCAGCAGTAGTGATAGCATAAGCCTGACCTTGATCCCTTGGCCTTTTCTAAGGTAAGTTATCCTGACGCTTAGGACATGCATTTGCATAATTCCCCATCTCCCTGCAATTGTAGCACTGAACGTTGGTAGCTTCCTTCTTCCCCTTGCAATCATGAGCTTGGTGGACTTTTTCACCACACTTGTAACAGACTCCCATTCCCTTAAAGCAAGTACCAGGATGTTTCTTCCCGCATTTACCATAAGATGGATATTCAACCTTTCCCTTCTTCCCCTTATTTCCATTCCCAGATTGATCAGCAGGTCTCTTCTTCTCTTGCTTTGCTTTAAAGTCATAAGACTTAGAGAATTCCTTTTCGGTCTTGATAGCACATGAGACAATGTCTTCGTACGATGAAAAGGATTGTGAGATTAATGCTCGATGGAGAAATGGTTTTAACCATCAAATAAACGATAAATCTTACTTCTTGGGTTGCGAATATAATCTCCATCATACCTTGCTAACCTTGTAAAGTTAGCCTCATACTTTGTGACATTCTCATCCTCCTTTTGTCTCAGATTCAGAAATTGCCTTTCCATATCTGCTCGATGGTCGCGAGGAAAGTATTTTTCTAAAAACAGATCTTTGAACTCCCTCCATTCCATATTTGATACTTCATCATCTTCCTTCATGTTTTGAATCAATGACCACCATTGATCAGCATCTCCAGTGAGGCGGTAAACTGCCATGATAACTTTTTCCCTTTCACTTCTCCCCAAAGCCTGAAATATTTTCTCTAGGGAATTTATCCATTGCTCAGCTACTAAGGGATTTGTACTCCCATTGAATGTTGGTGGTTGTTTCCTCATGAATCGATCTAACATTGATCCTCCACGCTGTGGATCAGGGTGCTCCATACGGGTAAGGTTATTATTCATAACCTGAGTAAGTTGTCCCAGTATGGTGATTAGCTGATCGGCACTAGTTGAATCACCAGCCCCACTATAATTATCTTGAGCAGGAGGGCAATCCCTACATGGAGTGCGTGCATTGATACGGTTTCCATTTCTTCCACTAGGCGCCATTTCTAAACAATGGCATAAACTAGATCAGTTTATGAATCAAAATACATAATCCCATACTTATAAAACACTTAACATAAATTGAACTATTTATGGATATAATCCATAATTATAAAAAAAAATTCTTTGAGGAAGTATATACTCATAAACCCTTCATAATGATTTGTAATGAAAATGAGAGTTATCCTAAGCATATCCCCCGGGAGTGTCGTAACCAAGAGTGCAGCAAGGCCCGTTGTCGTGCACCAGTTCCCGTTCGAGTCTAGCTCAAAGCGGTGTTTTCGGGTTTTACCCCTAGGTACATCTGTGCCAGAGCCACCTCTACCTGCTCGTATCCAAACAGGGATGTATTGCTCGGAAAACTCACAAAATCTCTACAATACCAAAATTCTAGGAAGTTCTTCTATACTAATCCTCAAAGTTCATCTTAGGTCTACGTGCTCTAATCAGATTTTAGCTAAATCTAGTTTCCAAGGTTTGTACTAAACTTCCTCTGATACCAATTGTAACGCCCCGACCCTAGTTACCCAGAGTCGGTGCATTATTACAAGACATTGGCATGATCACAAGAAAGATCAAATCTCGAAAGAACGATTGGTTTAGTATCCTTGGAAACACTAGATATATTCATAAGTTTTACATTACATCATAAAATGAAAAACTACTACAACAACATAATGTCTCCACAGTCCACACTAATATCCCCTCATAATATCCCTGCAAGTCATTCATAATTTACTTCTTCACTTCCTGGGAAAAATAAAACATAGAAAAGGAGTGAGCTCAAATGCCCAGTAAGGATACCAATATAGCGGAAACTTTCATAAATAAGAATAAAAATTTAAGGAAATGTATAACTAAAACAAAAGCCTTTTAAACTTGAACATTTAACATAGTATGGCATAAATAAAATGAAATAATGCCATTTACTTATTCATATGGTTATTCTACTAATCGAATAATCAAATGCAAAATCAATAACCACTTTCATAATGATGGAATGCATAATGCCAGACTATCATAACCTCATAGCGAAGGCCTCGTGCCAAGACTACAAATAAGATTTTGTCAAGGCCTTGTGCCAAGACACTAGTTTGTCTCATGAGACCTACCGATGCATCGAGGAGCTATAGCGGGCTCCACCCGTCACATATTAAGTCCAATGCATTCCCATATGAAAAGGTTTAAACATAACATAAACATTCGTATTAAAACTAGCATACTAAATGTCAATACTTTCACCATAAACTATGAATGGTATAAAAATAGCACATCCACAGTCAAACATATCACAAAACCTTCAATACAATATAGAAGTTTTGTATCATAATAAATCAACTTCAAATAATCTTAAAATCCATCAAAGGATGTTGACATAGATGAAATCAAAATTCTTTTTAAAGAAATATCTCCTTTTATTTTGAAATCATTTAAGATCCATATAAAATAAAACATTTTCTTTGAAAATATTCTTATAAGATTTTAAGGGAAGCATTGAAGATTTTATAACGGCGGAAAATAGCCGCACCCGCCGTATAAGTTAAAAAAAACATTCTTACCTTAATTCTGTCGAAAAGGTTAAAAAGGACCTTGTTTTGAAAACGACGGAAATATTCTTTTATAAACCTCTTATAAAAAGTCAAACAAGGGTATAAATGACTTTAACCCATATTCTTTTAAATAATAACAATGTTTTGAAATACATTTTGAAGAAACATGGATGTGGATGATAAAGAGATCCCAGTAGATTATTACGTATAAACAACCTCGGATAATGAAGAGATTGTGAAATAACCCTTACCTTGTACTTTTCCTTGGTTGGGGTAGGTTAACCTCCTGTATAATGGTGAAATAATTGTTATTAAATTATACAAGAATCATATACATTAATATGATATCATATATGATCTTTTAATATCGATTTGATAATAATATCTTAGTATTATCGTTGTTTCGGGTGTTAACTTATTTGTTTTCTTTTATATGTTTTGTTATGTAAGGAATTTTTGTAAAGTATAGGTTGTATATTATTCATATCCAGAATGATATCAAGTCCTTAAACATCATTTTTAAATCATCAAATGATAATTATACTTGAATGGATACGATGGAGAATGAATCTCATCGCGTTCGTGGAGACGGTAGTCCGTACGTACGCACGAGCGACAATATCATTCCTTTGATATTAAAATAATATATAAATGGATGGTATATCATATATACAGAATCATTAACATGTTATATTTATTATTTACATGAGTTACACATCATTATTTTACCCATCCAAATAATAATATATTGAATAACAATTACACCACGACGTGGAGACGGTAAGCCGTACGTACGCACGTATGGTGACATGTTATTAAAAGGGTGGATAGAATACTGAATATGGTTGTACCATATTTATAATAACATCACAGTATATGTGAGATACTGGAGTTATTATTTTAGAATGGTAAGAACAAAGTAAGAAGAAGTGGAAGAAGAAATGAACTTGGAGAAGGGTGGTGAAATCATTACCTCTTCTTCGGGTTCTTCCTTTTGATTTGATCAAAAGGGCTCCTTAAGTTGGCTTTATGATCGAACTAAGGCCTCTAGGTTGTAGTGAGGGATGTAGGGAGAGTATTTAGGCAGTTTTTGGCCGAACCAAAAGGCTTTGAAGGTGTGAAGAAATGAGAAGGAGGAGTGCCCTTTTATAAGAGGGGTGTGGGGCACCTTTGGAAAAGCTAGAAATATTAATTGATAATAAATTCATATTCGGTTTCTAATGGCTCCAAAGTTTATTATTCAAAGGTTAAGGTGGGGATAGGTCGAAAACCACTCAACCAATAGAATTTAGACAGGTTTGGGTACTTATATTAACCTTATCTTTAAGTATTAACTCTAAGTTAATTAGTTTCACTTTTACAATGTCTCTTTGTATTTTTATATAATATGGTTAATAAACTTACTATATACATCCAAGAGACCCCCAAGTGGTCCATTAATGATGAACTTATCATGATATAAGTCTCTTGGCCGAACCTTAGATTTTTAGGAATTTAATATCAACTAATAATATAATATTTGTTTTAAGAACTCTTTTATGTCAATTTTGACTCTATTCAATAGTTGATTTTTGTGAAACTCATAACAGATTGATTACTTCGAAAAAAGTCAATTAAATCAATCCTAATATATCATATTATCCTAGAAAATTAGTTTAATTCATTAAAAGTTTCATATTATATTTATTTGGGTATTTATAATATCAATTATTTTAATTTTTCACTATTATAGTAATTACTGCATCATCATTGTGTCATTAATAAAATAAATTATTTAATGTCTAAAAATTATAAATAAAATATCATTATGTAGGAAATCTTTTTATATTTCTAATTAATATTTATAATCTAAAATCAAACATATATAACCCTATGTAACTATTGTTTTACTAAAAGATATAAGCTTGTGTCATTTTTGTATTCATTTTAACTTAATTAAAATAAAGTGTCATTATCACTTAAAAGTGGATCCATGGGGTCCCAAAATCGACCCAAAGATGCCCATGGTCGACCATGTATCAACAAATAGGGTTAAGACACGTTTTAGGGTATTTTAGTATTATTATAATATTATTTTTTAACCCTTATTTACCGGATTTAGCCTTAACCATGGTAAATAAAATATTTACCGCAGTAATTATTCAAAATGTCTAAAAATAAAAGTTACCTATTTACACAATTTGAACATACTGATTCCAAATATGGAATCCATTTTCCTAAATTCAAAACACAGAAGTGGAAGAAATTAATTTAAAATTAATTCCCGCTGTCAAAACAAAAAGCCTGTTTTTAAGAGATAATAACTATCAAAAGATTGACACTTGTTTATGTTTGGTTTAATTGTAAAATTATGTCCAATTACCAACATTATATTAAATGGTAAAAATATATTCTAAATATACTTTAAAACTACTAAAATTCATAATTTATCACTATTAATTATTTTGAGTAAAAAAGTTGTTTTTAATTAAAATTTAGTAATTTTCACTATTCATCAAAATATGAAAGTTATCCGAAAAGTACTAAAATTTCACCTTAGGCTAAATTAGATATTCCGAATCCAAAAATGAAGTCCATTTTGAAAAATAAAATATATATAATTTTAAAAAGTAGGTATTACTATTCATAACGGCTAGTTTGATTGGTTGTTAGAACTCGGTGTTGCGTACAACACACGCTATCACATTATTCAAAGAGAAGCGTACCGTAGAAGCTTGGGGTGTTACAATAGTACCCTGATTTTATTGATTTTTTATGTCTGAATTATTCTAAATGGTAAATTAGGGAAAGTATCCATTATATAAATGATGATTAATTAAGGTTAGGAGCTGTATTTGAACTCTAAAAATTGATCATTTGTTGTTCTGTTTTATTGATGAAGACTGTAATCTCACAATTCACATAATTCTCAACCTCAGGTGTTTGGAGTTAATTGTTAAATTAATTTAATTATTTCATTGAAATTAAAAAATTAATTAATAGAACATATTAATTTAATTATATTATCTCATATATTCAAAATAAATAAATGAATAAGGTAAGACGTTGATAAATTTAAAAAAATATACACTTCTATGGGTGGTGCAGTCATCGTAGAATCATTTTTCATGTGAAAAGGATTATAAAGCGTATAACCCAATCACATTTCAACTCTTGTGTTCTAGCCCAAATAATTAAATAAAATTATACATAAATTAAAAAAAATAATAAATTGGATAGAAATATACATTTTAATGAAAGAAAATCAACATTACAACAAATAAGAGGAAAATAATAGCATTTTTGATGAGATCATAGATTGGTATTCCCTCCTAAAATGGTGAATTTAAATGGAAAGGAACCACTTATACTTTACTACCAATACTCTAAATCACATCCAACCCCATTAAAATGATAGATCACACATTTATATAGTGAAAGGGAGGCTAGGGTTTTAAGACTTTTCATGATTGAATGGTAAAATCATCATAATAATTTAAGATGACTTTCACTGACTGTTTGGCCTCCAAAATACATGTACCATCTATCCTTCCTAAAAAATTACTTGTAAAAAAATTGTTCTTCAAGATTATCTCCAAATTTAGACATAATACAAATAGGAATGAATATTGTATTTCCCAAATACTGAAGTAGTGTTCAATCTAGTGAGTTTAGTCCACCTCTAACTTCATGGTGCATATACACCAAGAAAATGCACGATCCATATCAAATGTCCTAAATCAAAGTTTTATCCTATTGAGTGAGGAACACAGTTTCAAAATTTTATGTTCAAATATGAAATATAAAAATATTTATGGATGAAATACTACTATAAAATTTATCGGGGGAAACTATAATTTTATTAAAAATTTCAAATGAATGATATAATCCAAAATAGTCCATAAATTAACATATTTTACTCTATCTGAGTAAATTATATCATTTATTATTAATAAAATATTTTATAATTTTTTTATATCAACTCCCCCTTGCTTACCATTTTGTACTCTTTGGAAAAACCTCAAGTCATGTAATCTATAAAATCATGACAAGATATGAATTTTTATATTTCCCAATCCATAGTGGAAATATAGGATATGTATCATTAAAATCAGGAGTAAATATAAATAAAACTTAAATTCATTTTCATACAAATTTTATGAAAACAAAATATAGTGAGATTGATGACATTAATCATAATGAAACATGTTACGGGTCTTCTATTCCATTAATTTACAATGTGTGTGTGTGTTCCCTCAATTTCAAGCTTATACCTCCACCTTTATTCAGTATATTGAGGTCATGTAAAACAATTATTCATAAATAGTTTAATTCCCCTAAAATATTCTACGTTCCTTTACAATCAAATTTCAAAACCCAGTCACTTAAGCATTCTTGAATGTCAAACCTTAATCTCCCGACCAAGATATATCTATATGTTTTTACAATTCATCAATTCTGTCTTTATTAAGATAATATATATATATATATATATTGAATTTATTTTTCTTATTTTGAGGGAGTAAAAATATTGGATATCAGGTACACACACATATGTCAATTCGATATTGTAATGAAACTCATTGGAAGAGAAATAAATGAATGGACCACCATTGATATAAGATGTTTTTTTAACAAATATTTCTATAACTTCAATTGAGTCGGGAAATTTATTGAAGACATGGTTTTGTGAAAAGTTTTTTGGAGAAATTAAGCAGACAATTTACCATGAAAAAATATCATAAAGAATTATTTCAAAATCTGAATGGTTTATAATGACACAATCGACCATATCAGCTATGAATTCTATTTTATGAAAATTAATCCAAGATGACAAAGTATTTATCATGATTATCATTATTGCAATGATTTTTGAAAACATTCATTTTTTATAAGTTTCATATGTATATTATAATGATAAATGATATATATTTTTATATTTTTTTTTAAAATTTAAGAGAAAACCTAACAGAAAATACAAACAAAACAGAAAAATGAGAATCTGAAATAGCTACCCCAAAATGATGACCTCTTCCCAATAATTAAAATACTGCATTTTCCTCATTGTGAAACTATGAGAAGATATTTTCATATGAAATTTATATTTTTAAATAGGAAAAATAATATAAATTTGAAAGGATTAGTAATATAATGATATTCTCAAGTGATGATGGGGTCATGCAGTGTGATGAAATCAACTGTCTTGGTGGGAAGTACCTCAATGCATTTCTTCAACCGTTGAACAATTATTGTAAAGACACTTACTTAGCCCTAATATGTTATATACAATTAACCATAATGAAAAAAACTAGATAAAACATAAAGACCTAACAATATTGAATTCAACTTACCAGGAATCAGTATCGATCATGAACTATATAGAAGGAATCTTTCTATAATAAGAAAATCTTTTTCTGGATCTTTATATCAGGATCCATTTTTATATTTCCTTGTAGTTCCTTGAGTTCTCATATAATTACAATCAAATTTCCTCATGATCTTGAATTTTTCTTCTTCTTTTGAATTCAATATTAGGACAAATACGTGTCTCATTTATTTATAGCCCAATATTATCAATGTTTGACCTCCATAACAAGATTATAGGAATTCCCAAAAACATTCTAAAATAGGGGAATACCAATGAGAGTATTTTATTACATCATATAATCTGACATAACATCATCCAAGCACTTACTCCAATCATTTCTATTATACTCCTGATTTGAATCCTTTTCTTGGACATTTGTTTGTGGGTGGCATGGAGTATAAGTTTTATGGATCACCATGTACTTTAGAAAGAAGAAATATAGATTCCTATTGACAAAGATGGTCACTTTTCCACTAATTATGGCCTTTGGTAATCTAAACCTACAAAAATATTTGAGCCTTAAAAAATACACTTCAACATGAGAATCATTAGTCCGGGTGGCCTTAGCTGCCTTCAATTTTATAACATAATCCTTAATGACCATGATTTAGGAGAAACCAAATGTACTTATAAAAGGAGATCTAAAAAATTCTCCAAACATATAAAATATTTCAGAATAATATGGTTTTTTAGGGAATCTATTGCCTCCTAAAAATCTTTTATTGTGTTGGAAACACGAGCATGACATAAAAAGAAAATTATCATCATTGAACAGTCTAGGACAATATTATGTAGTGTACAATACATTCCTTGTTGTATGTTGGGGTCCAAAGTGTCCACCACAAGATAAGGTATGAAAAAAGTCAAAATATACTCAAACTCATGATGAGGCACACATCTCCTAATGATTTTGTCAATACACATGTCGTAGAGGTATAGATCACCCGAAACATAAAACATAGGCCCACTCTTTAATTTTTGGAAATGTTGTTTCTTTAAATTTGTAATAATTTCATTGGAAAAAAGGTAGTTCACTAAATATGTATACCAATGATGCATACATGATATGAAATAGATAGGATCATTGGGGAAACTGTCTTAATGTGGTACTTGATCTAAGTTTTTTGCCTTTAGTGTGTGATTAATCTAACTCATGTGGTCAACCACCTAGTTTTTGTACCCCTTCTTTTCCATTATCTCTATACAAAATTCTTAAAGAAGAAGAATCCAAGACAAACATTTAGGCATTGTATCTGGATTCTTGAAGAAGAAAATTAGAGCTATATTGAAATACAAAAACTATGTTAGAGCCTAATAAATTTGATCATAATTTATCTAAAGAATATAAAACAGTATAAAACTCATTTTCCATTGTGGTATGATATTTTTGTAATGAATCCAAAGTCCTCGACTCATAAAAAAGGACATTTGACTAGTCATCCAGCCAATGAGATAAGAAAGTTCCATCATCAAAGTTGTACATGTCACACATAAGATAAAATGAATCTCACACTGCGGGGGAAGTATGATCAATGTAGTGGTCAGATTATTATTTATCTCATCGAATGATCCCCTTCCCGAATCATAAAGAATAAGTCAATATCTTTTTTAAGAAATCAATATAAGGGTAGATAAATCCTACAAAAATCTATTATAAATCATATATAAAATCCTACATTCCCTAGGAATGATGTAACATCACAAACACATGAAGGATATGAAATGGATGAAATAATGTCTACCCTATATCTATCGACCTCAATTCCATGTTTTGAAACTATATTCCCTAATAGATTTCCATGTTGTACCATGAAATGACATTTTTCAAAGTTCAGAATGAGATTCTTCTCAATATAATGATTCAACACATTTCCAAATTAGACGAAACATTCATCAAATGAAGATCCACATACTAGAAAATCATCCATAAATACCTCTATGCAGGTCTCAATGAAATATGAAAAAATAATCACCATGCATCTTTAGAAGGTACCTCAGGAATTACAATGTCCAAATAGAATCATTTTTTAGGAAAATGTACTAAATTAACAAGTGAATGTTTTCTTCTCTAGATCCATTAGAGCTATAGGAATATTAAAATCTCCAAAAAATAAATCCAAGAAACAATAGTGTCTCTTACTAGTCTGTATCTCAATCATTTGATCAATAAATGGGAGGGGTAAATGGTCCTTTCAAAAGGATTTATTTAGTTTCCAGTAATAAATACACACACACACACACCAATGGGTTTTCACTATAATATGGAGCTAAATCCTCTCTCAAATTTATAAAAACAATAAGACCACTTTTCATAGGAAGGACCAGAATAGGACACAACCACAAGGAATCCAAAATTTGATAAATGATAACTACCTTGATAAAAATTTTCAACTACCTTTTTAAAAACATACAGAAGGGTTGGATTAACTCTCATTTGTGTCTATTTAACTGGTTTATCCCAATCCTCCAGAAGAATAATTTTCATGAAAATGGAGGGTCTAATACTAGATATTTTAGCCAAGGTGTACACGATTTACCTATTGTTCTCCCTCATAATGTTAAAATGTTTTTCTTCATGTTCAAAAGGGATATTGTTGGAAATGATAACTAGTAATATCTTTCCACTCAACAAGTATGAGTATTTTAGATTTTGTGGTAATGGGATGAGTTCCAATAAAAGAAGTTGTTGTATGGATATTGACATTTATGGAAATGAAATATGTGTATGATGAACAATTATATCATAATAGAAACCATAAAAATCATAGAATAATGCATCAAATCCATCAACATACTTAACAACCATGTCATAATAAGAGTAAAAATGATCAAAATTAGAATATTAATACACATAAAAATAAAACACTAGAGAGGTTTGTGCATTATAAATAGGCGTGGAAGTGGTCTTAGACATCCAAATTGATGAAATGATAATAATATATTTTAGAATAGGATAATAAAAATACATGGTGGTTTTTTACTTTGTTGTTAAAAATTGGAGATAAAAAATGTATAATGGCCATATGAGGGGTAATTCATGGAGTCTATAACATTAAATATAACAACTTCATGTCCAAACACCATGGAATATGTACCCACTTGAAAATTTATAATCATCTCTAAAGTTTTGTGGGTGGTCCTTCCTAAGATAATGGAAGAATGAGAATTTACATGACCATCCTATTGGTCCGACACAATGAAATCTACTGGAGTGATCTTTTGTATTTCCAAAATAAGTACATCCTCAAGGACTCCCATTGGATATGATATAGCTCTATTCAATTACTAAACCACTATTATCATCACAGTCAACTCAAAAACATATAAATAAAACAATACAGAGCGATCCATCACATTTATGAAAGCTTCCAAATATCATAAAGCATCATAAAACTTTAACTCCTCTATGGTGCATGGGATGGTGAATGTCCCCAAATCTATAGACTTTGCTGGAATTACTTGAGCTGGTATAATTAGTGTTGAAACATTCCTTCCAAGATTTATCCTCTAATTTACATTGATCCTTATTTTATTAGTAAAAATTTATTCATGAATATGGAATACCTTGGGAATTACTAAATGGCCTCATTAAGGGAGCTCTTTAACTCAACACACCTGATTATGCCCAAAACCACATATTTCATCATCCCTTCCACCATAGTTTTGTTTGAACATACCTATATTGAAAGACAAGGGATTTAGTAGGAAAATAATCAATTTTTTTCTTACCTTTTTGTTTTCCCGCTGGATCCTCATCATTTGGTCTTAATTAGGTTTTATCCATAGTTTTGGTGAATCCTGATGGAATGATTAGTGAATATTTATTATTCGTTTTATTCCCAATTCTCAATGTGATGACATTAACATTACCATTGGGATTTGGTGTAGGTTGGGAAGGAATATTTCTGGACTTATTACTTACCAGTTTATGGAGGGCAGTGGCATTCTTGATCATTTCTGTCTTCAACTCCCACAACTCTGAACCTTGACTCTTCATAACATTCTATTGATTTAAAACAATTTATTTCAAAAGTATATCAGTATTATAATCTCCCATTAGTTGAGAATTAACTTTTTGATTACTTTTTTATTCTTTGGATTCAAATATCCTTTTGGGTGTTTAGAAACACTATTGGAAATGTTGAGGTAGTAGGATGTTTTGTTGAAATGGGGGTATTTTTTTGTCCAGAGACATAACTCATGTCTGATTGATCCTTCCACCATTAGTTTCATGTTGGTCCAAAGGAATCATACTTATTATGGAGATTTGGTTATTATTTCTATTAATATGGTCTCCCATGGAATACAATAACACAATACTCATTCAGTTGTATTTGTTGGTAAAAACCGGTTGGGTGGTCTATTTTTGTGAAAATAATGCAAGGCCTTGTATGAGTTGGTTGGACTGTATTTTGTGCCAAAGAAATCTATCCCACTATAGATTTAAATTATTCTAATTTATTATATTTTAAAAAAATTAATGGCATAATTAGTTACATGATGTACTCCTCTAACATGTTGTTCACCTCGATCACCATATTTCTAGGAATTTTGAGACATCTTATCAATCAACTCGTGTGAAACTACTAGTAAGTTTTTCAACCAACTCCCCTACAACTGTGATATACACAATGCTCCATTACATAGGCATGAGGCCATCATAGAAGTATTATATGAGGATTATTTTATTGATTTTGTTAAGTGAGTAGTTTATACACAACATCTTGAATCCCTCCCAGTTCTCATACATTTAATCTCTTTAGACATTTTCTATTCCAAATATCTTGTTTTAAATGGTAGTGGTCCTTGAGGATGGAAAATATCTCTTGAAGAAAATTCATTTCAAATAATTCCAACATGTGACACTTTCAGGTTGAAAAATAATACATCTAGACTTTTTCATTTCTATCATGTGAGAATGGGAATGAGCATTGTTTTATTTTTTCTTTAGAAACCTTTCTTGGATTAAGGGTTGATAATACCACATTAAATTAATTTAAATGTTGTTTTTTCAATCCTCTCAATAGAGGACATGAACTATTGAAGAAGGTGTATCAATCCAGATTTTAGATCAAATTCTAATTCATGATTTTTGGTATGTAATAAAATTTATTTGATAGTTGGTAATGGGTGTATACAATTCTTGAATGGTTAAATGATGTTAATTATTATTATCTTCATCCATTGGTTCTATCTTTTGATTTGATTTTGAAGTGTTTCAAATTTCAATGTTCTTAGACCGGAGGAATTTTTCATGTGGTTGAATGTTGAAACATCCTATAGACTGAGACTATCTAATTTATTCCCAATGTGTATGTTCAATACCAGGTTAAAGATCAAATATATCATTTGGATTAGTTCATTTAATAAATAAAATAAATATGAAATAAATAAAAGTGGACTGTAATAAAAATATGATAATGTTGATTTGATAGTCCAAAAAAGAATAATAAATAAAGGAATGAAATAAAAAAGTTGAAATAAGGATGAATGAAGAGAAGAAGAGAATGAAAAGAAAAATAAATTAATTACATAATATTGTTTGAAAAAATTACTTCCCTCCCTAGAAAATTAAAAAATTTGAAAGCCCAATAATGGTCTCTCTCAAATGATGTTTGAGTATTGGTTATTTAGATGTAGCAGAGTGGCTGACCAGGGTCATCTATCAAAGGAGGAAGTTATTAAAACAACATATTAATGGAGTTTTGAAAATAAAATAAAATGAAATAAATACATTACTTAAAAATATGGGGGATTTATTATCATTTATAAAACACTAAGAAGTATGCTAGAATGAGAGTTCATTTGTTTAATTTTTAAAATGAGATTGATAAAACAATAGGGGGTATTTTTTCTAAATTTTTTAATTGGTTTAATTGATCTCTCCATACCTATTCAATTAATTATTAATTATTAAAATTTAAATAAAACTCCACTTAAATATGATCCCATAATTTTTTAATCCTATAACCATATAGGGGTTAACTTATCCACAATGATGAGTTGAATTAAAACAAAGGCTATATTCGAAACATGAAATCATAGAACCCTACTTTGATTGATGTTATAATGATATATTATGGTAAATGGTAAATTATGGAACAAATAATTTTTTAAATTAGGATTAATTGATTTTATGGAGTATACTTCAATGATAAAAATTGATCTCAGGTTGTTCTGTTTTACCAATTAAGATTTCCCACTCACAATTCATACAATTCACAACCTCATGTGTTTTGTGTTAATTATTAAATTTCTTTCTTATATTCATTTAAATTAAAAATTCAATTCAAATATCATTCTATGTGAATTACAAAATCTTATTGATTTGAAATAAATAAATGATAATGTAATATGTAGATCGATTACTAAAAAAAATACTCTTTGATTGTCGTCATAGTCATCATAGAACTATTTTGCATGTGAAAAAGATTAGTAAGGGTATATACAAATCACATATATACTCTGGATTTATGGAAAGAAATATGTGAATAAAATAATATTTAAATTTAATGTAATAGTACAAATGGGAGATAAATACATATTTTAATGAAAGAATAAAAATGTTACACAAATGAGAGGAAAAGAATATCATTTTGGAGGATATCCTATCTTGATATCTTCCTTAAAAAAGTGAATTGAAATGGGAAATAACCACTTATACTATTTCCAAAATCCAGTAAGTCACATATAAACCCATCCAAATGAGGAAAACATGCATTTATAGATTTGAGGGGATGTTAGTGTTTCAAGACTTTTTGAGTGTGAATGGGATATTCGGCCAAATATTTTAGTCCAACATGCACTGACTATTTGACATCCATAACACGTGAACTATATTTCGTTCCATAATATTTATTTTTTATAAATTGGTTCTTCAATATTATGTCCAAATTTGGACCCAATGCACAAACGGATGAAGAATATATCACTAAAATGTTGAAGTAGATCCCTATATGGTGAGTATAGTCCAAAATGGACTTTAGGGAACATTTACTCCAATAAAATGCACAATGCGGCTCAGATGTACTGAATAAAACTTTGATCCTTTTGAGTGATGAATAATATTACAATATAATAAGTTCAAATAACTAATTGAAAACTATTTATGGATGATACCATAGTGAACATTAAAGGGGTGAAAACTATAATTTTCATCAAATTTTCAAATGAATGATCTAATATCAAATATTCCATAAATGAACATATTTAACATAATGTGAGAAAATTATTTCCTTTATTATCAATAACATATTTTAGAAAATGTGTTTAATCACCCCAAATCATTGATCTCATCAATAATATTAATGGAAAAATATGGTTTTCATAGACTGACCTCCATTCAGGGTATCACCAGGTCAGGGTGGGAGAAATGAATATTTCAAAGACATCTTTCTAAATATAGTAAGACAATTTCATGTAATTGGTAATTCATTTTTGAATGAAAAATTCTCCCAAAATATTCATAGTTATAATAAGTCTGTTGTTCCATTAATTCCTCAGATCCGTTATCGTTGTGTTTGAGAAATTCATTTTGGTCTACTCCGGATCAGAAGAATAGAAATGAAAAAATTTGGGGATTATTCTAGGGACATTGAATGAAAATATCCTTCGCGATAAAATATAAAAATCTATTCTCTAGATTTGAGAAGTTATGTTTTTGGGACATGTAAACACCGATCATGAGGTTTAATTTGACCTTGGGAAGGTCAAGTTAGTGATTTCATGAGGAGATATGGGGAATGTCATTATGATCAGAAGTTTTTGGACCTAGTAGGATTTTACATGCATTTCATTAGGGAATTATATTTAATTTCCTCATATAAGAAAGTCTCCACCTATAATGGGGTGAATTTATCATGTATTCGATAATTTCAAGTTTCTTTACAGGATCTTTATCAGGTATTGACCATAATCTCTATCTTGACCTTAACCTAGGACAGATAGGGTTACATTGTATATTGTGGTGCTTCATGTGTGAATATGAGTATAATCCGTATGAAAGGTGATGGTGTGGTGGTATACGAATATCATATAATTCAACGACATGAAAATAATGACCAAACCCATGACCTTGATCTTACAGATGTGACACATGCCCTTAAATACTTTTATGAGTATATTTTTTCGGAGAAGTTTATAGTCTACACAAGAAAAAAATCCTATGCTATATCTTTTCCCAGATGGATTTGAACCTTAGAGAGCAATGGTGTACCAATTACCTTTATGGGTACATCTTTGATCGTGTTTACACCTCAGGTAAATAAAATATATAGCTGATGAACTATGTAGGAGGTTTATAACCTTGGATTTGAAGGATTCTAGTAGTGAGAGGGATTTGAATGGGATTTTTACTCATATTCACTTTCATTCCAAAGACGAGAGAGGTGTTGTGTTTCTAGATAGCATATAGTTGAGATCTTCTGTAACATTCCAGGTAAATAAAGAATATAATATTTTCATATTTATTAATATTGGTGAATTTAATATTAATTTTACTTTAAATTGGATTATAGATTCGATTGAATATCTGACACATAACAATGGGTTTCTCCTAAATCTCATGTGGCACACAAGGCAGAGTCATACTGAAAAATAATAATATAATGTTATTTAAAATGGTTTATAACACATTGCCTTTGTATTATCGGGAATGAATAGAACTAACTAAAATATGATTATACATATTTTTTAATTTTGTTTAAAATTTTCCCATAAATTTTAGATTCTTAAAAAAATAATGGATCCAATTTTAAGCATGATATACTCTAATATTCTTGAAAAGGTCAATTTACATCCTTTTGATAGAGAACCCTTTTTAAATATAGTTTTTGTCACTTTTATATGTTCCATTTTAAATAATAAACTTCTTAATTAGAATAATGAAATAAAAATTAACTTTGGGTAAAATTTTGGTATTTTTCTGGTAAAGGTCATTTTTTAATTAATTGTGAAAAATACAACATTTTAATTTAGAACATCCTTTTAATCTAATTTATTCATATTGTTAGATATTTATTTTTATTGGTTTTAAAGTGTAATTGGATTGTATTTTTACTATTTAGTGCAATTTTTGTCATTATAAGTAATTTCACTTTGAAGTTGGACATAAACATGTGTCAATATTTGGATAGTTTTTATTTTTTAAAAACACACATTTTGGTTTTGACAATAGGAATTAATTTAAAATTAATTTCTTCCACTTCTGGGTTTTGAATTCTGAAAAATGGATTCCATATTTAGAATGAGGATATCCAAATTATGTAAATATATATCTTTAATTTTTAGACATTATGAATAGTAACTTTAGTAAATATTTTATTTACCAGGGTTAAAGGGTAAATCTGGTAAATAAGGGTAATAAATAATATTATAATAAAATTAAATTACCCTAACACATGTACTAACCCCATTGGATGATACAATTCTGATCCTAGGCATCCTTTGGTCGATTTTGGGACCCCATGAAGCCACTTGTAAGTGAAAATGACATTTTATAAAAACTAATTTAATGTTAAGTAAAATGTTACATAAACTTATATATTTTAGTAAAACAATTTTTATATGGGGTTACATAAGTGAGATGTTCAACTATAAATATTAATTATAAATATATCAAAATTTACTACATCATGGTATTTTATTTATAATTTCTATACATTAAATAAATAAATTTATTTACGACACAATGATGATGAAATGATTACCTCATTAATGAATGTTTTAACTAAATGATATTATAAATATTAAAATAAATTTATTTTGAAACTTTTTATGACATCCCAGAATTTTATGGATTATTTTTTCTTTTTTATCTTCGAAGTAATGATGTTTTTAATGTAATCAAGTGGTTATATATTTTTTAAAGGTCTTGATAGGAGTAGTTTATAAATTGATATAAACGAGTTTTAATTTTTTTTTATTAAATGATAAAATAATCCTAAAAATATAATATTCGATCAATTTAAATATGTGATGTTAAAAATGTCATTAATGATCCATTCTGGATTTCTTGGAATTTTATTGTAAATATATAAACCATATAGTAGGATTATACAATTGGACATCGTAAAAGATAAATTAGTTATCTTAAGGTTAAAGATAAAATATAAGGTTAATTTTATGCCATAAACTTGTCTAAAACCTACTGGATGAGATTATTTCAAATAATAATCATCTTATCATTGAATTAAATGAGTTTGGGACCTTTGTAAATCTAAATTCAATTTATAATAAAATAATATTTCCAAACATTCCTAAAGAGACCCTCCTCCCCCTTATAAAAGGCCACCACCTCTAACCCATTACTCACACCTATCAAGCCCCATGTATCATAAAAACTCTATTAAAATAATCTCCCAAAATACCTATCTTCCTCATAGAATCCTTTTCTTGGAATAAGGCAATTCAAGAATTGTTTTTGGTTCAAATCCAAAGGGAGTTACCTGATTTAAAGGTAACATCTTCTCTCGAGTTCTTTTCTTTTATTTTCCTTCTCAAACCCCATAAAATATCTTTCTTCCATTATTTAATAACCACAAAAGTATTATAAATATAATAGGGTGTTTTATTAGAATTATTACATCTACAATTCCACACACCTCCATCTAATGTATACAAACATACTGTTTCTGTGGACGGTGAACTACTGCGTCACGAAATGATGACTATCCAATTAACTCCTATTGCCTCTCATGGTGGCCATTATGATGGAAATGTATTTATATATGATATATATTATATTTATATTGTATCTAATATTCTTTATTTTACATTTATATCACACCTTTATGGTTTTCCATAATGGGTAAATATGATAATTGCATTTGAGGAAGTCTGGACTACCGCCCCCTCAAAGTGATATGACTCATTCATGCCAAACACAGAATGTATAAAGTTTTTTGTTAATGAAATTATATATAATATTATACTATAATTATAATATACCTATTTATCATTATTTTTTCATTCCATTATATATGAAATTGAAATTAAATTAGCATTCATGGGGACATACAACTTACCATCTCCATGAACGGTGCATTTCATTTCTTATCTCAAAATGTTTTGTACCATTATAAATACAAACAAATATATATATACAAGATATATATGATATATATGATATCTTAACAATGAATATATGTTTTTAGATAATGGACTTTTTACCACATATTCAAATTGAAATTATAAGAAGTTTATTTTTTACTCAAGTACCAAATATTGAAAAAATTACCATTATTAACTTAAATGATTATGTAATATTTATAACATTGTAATAAGTGATATAAAATGAATAATAAACTTTAAAAAGGTTATTAATCAAGTATAAATTAACATTAGTTTATTATTATGGAGATTAAGGAACGAATAAGTCAATTCAGTCATGAGGTAATGGACTTCGTTTCAATCTCCTTTCATGGAGGAATATTTTTATTTATACATGACTTGATTTTATATGGTGTGTAAACCCCTTTTTATTGTAATTTCATTAAAATGGAATCTTTTTCTATGTAGCATTTTACTAAATGAAAAAATTAATATTTTATTTAACGTACGTGGTGAGAACGTCATTTCCACCACCGCGAGAATTATTTGATATTTGGATTCCTTAACAAGCCATAATGTTTTTAAATGGAAGATAAATACCATATACTCTTTTTACGTATTTTGGTGTTGAAAATTGTTTTGAGAATTGATTTATTATGTCAATATATTGAAATGTTATATTTTTTTTATCAATGTGGAAATGTTATCTTTCCTTTATTCTTGTTTTTTGTGTTATGAATATGGTATGCTTCATGGGAATTATTTACATATATGGGTGGTTCTGTGATAAACCTTGGGATGTTGATCTCGTGAAAGCTCTCCATTTCATTGGGTAACATGACATAGGTAAATGTTATTGTTTCTCCTAAGAGATTTAGGGAATATACTGTGATGGGTATTCCAATGTAACTCCCTATATAGCTGTAAAAGCTACAATGTAAGTATGTTATGGATGCTACAAGCTACCTTTATGATTTATGATTTCTATACGTTATTAATAAATATTATGATTTCATGAGGTATATTAAAGAGTTTATGTTTTTTTTGTATTGAAGGACGAATGTTTTCTTTCTTTTTTTTATAACCATTACTGATTTTTTATGCTCATCCCATGTTTTTGAAAGATTTTCCATAGGATATAAGGAAAGTTAAGATAAGGGAAGAATTCTAGAAGATTTATATCAACAAAATAATTATTGTTTTCTTTTGTGCATTTTTATTTTATGAAAAAATGGATACTAAGTACAATTGTCTACTTTGTAACATTTTAGATATAATGTAATAGTTATGGCCAAATTCTCTATAACTCTATACTTGAAAATATCCTCAATGTAATTTTTTAACTTATTTCAAGATTATGTAATGTTTAAGGCTTGGGCCATATATTTTATCCTCTAGAATTGATTAAAGATGACAATCTAATATATGATTTGTTCTAGAATTTCACCCAGTTTATTAATAGTGGGGAGAGAACTGATAAATGATTGTTATATCTAGAAGGAATTTTCTACATCAAGGGATGCACTTCTATTCCATTTTATTCAAGGAATGTGGTTATGCAGGATTTTCATCAGTCTCAATGGGATTTCCATACTAGTGTCACCATGATTGTTTTATGATGTGTGACCCTGGTTATTATGTCTCTATATAATACACGATATTACAGATGTTTTATTTCAGTGTTCTACTCATTAGTAGGTTATATCTATGCACCAGAATCCAAGAGACTTACTTAATTCACTTAATATTCACATAATAATGTTTTATGAGGTATTCATGTATTTAATCTTTATCTAACCCAGTATATCCCATGAAATGAATGAGATTTGGGTGTTTATTGATCTTCAAACCAATTATTCTCATTTTATTCTAATTAAGGAATGATCCAAGGGGGATGATCCAGGTAAGTGATATTTAAAATAGATCATGAGAATAGATGGTATGTTGTCCTCCATAATTTCTGATAGGGACCCCCCATTTTACCTCATATTTTCAGAAAGGCCTTTCTAGATTCGAAAAGATATACATAGTGCTTACATGTTAGGAATTGGATGGTCATGGGATAACCGTCACAGTTTGGTAGAATTTTATTATAATAATTGTTTCCAATCCTTATTAGGATGGATCCATTTGATATGTTCTATGGTCGACCATGTCACTATCATCTATGATAGATAAAATTATGTGAGACCTTTTTATTGGGACCAAGATTCATGTATAAAATGACCTGAAATATTAAGATAATCAATTAGTGTTTAATTTCATCTCAAAAAAATTAGAAACTGGTATTTGGAATTCTTAGTGGGTGACTTGGTGTTTCTAAAGGGGACAACATGATTTGATCATTACCACCTTGTAAATAAGGGAAAACTTGTATTGAGGTATGCTAGTTTTTTGAGATAATTTAAGGGATTGATAATATAGAATAATTCTTGGAATTAAATTATAACTTGAAATCAATTATTTTTTCCCACATATCACATTCGAGAAACTCTAATCGTGACCTTTATCAAATGTTTGGCTGGGAAGAGATCGAGTTGGAATCTTATCTTTTAGTTACTAAACAACCGCTTCAGATTGTAATTTTCTAAGTGAATGTTATTTAAAGGAAATATATTCAACCAGTTCAAGTTATAGGGAAACACATGAATGATGAAAATGTTATGTGGTAGTGGAAGACTTGGGTATAGGGAAAGTATCCTTACTTATTCTATTGTCAGACTATTGATTAACATTTAGAGGGAATAATTTATCATGTTGGGATTAATTATAACACACACTATTCCATTTTTAGGTAATTTTACATTTATTTTTATCTTATTGTAGTATATATATTTTCTAATTTTTTTCATTGAAAATAAGGAATATTTTGGAGATCAAGTGTGGGACATGATTGGTGTATAGTTTACAGAAACCATGCACTAGATCCAAAAAACCACACAGTATAGACAGTTCACTATAATGATAGCACACTTTTTGAATCTATTCATCTAAAACTATGTGGTATCTATATATTGAGATTGAGGCACCACCATGGTTAGTGAATGGTTTGGAAAACCATACATCCACACCATGCATTCTAACCAGTTAAAAAAAATACATTTTCCTCTAATTTTACACTACCTAATTTTTAAAAATTTCACCCCTCATTTCATCATTCATGATCTATCTAGCATAAGGAGAACCTCTGCACTTCTATACCTCACTATTCTCTCAATTTGATAGGTAATTTGATTTTTTTTATTTAGGTAATCTCTAATTAATTTCACCCCTCCACTCATATTGGAATCTTCTTCTAACCTTCATGATTTTCCTTCTCCCTAATGGTTGGAGTGGACAAGTTTTTGCTAAATCAATTTTTTTCTTTATATTTTTATTTTTGTGGAATATTCTTCCTTACATCAGATATCTATACTTTATGGCCTGCAGTATCCAACCGGTGGGTGGTGATTTAAAAGTTAATGGTAGGTGGTTCTATTTTATAAAATTATTTAATGCTTTAAATATGATTATATATATATAACCTCATTTTTTAAATTTATTTTTTTTTCTAAAATGGGTTATTTCAATGTTTTTCAGTGTGTTGAAGGATTTTTAAATGGTTTATTCCCTATGAAAATAGTTAGAAAATGGTCTAACTTGCAATGTGATTAGTTGGATTGTCAAAAAAATGGGATTAATTATTTGAAAATAAAAAAAAATCATACGGGAACCCTGGGTACCTAGGTGGGTGGACTATGTACTTGTATGTTGGGTGAGTTAGTAGGTCCTTGGCCCTTCTTCCCTAGTAGGATCATGCCACAACACTAGGTAAAAAATATACTAACTAAAAAATATGATGATACTATAGATACCACTAGAACTTTGGATCCATCCTCTATAACAAATCATGTTCAAGATGTGTTATATTTTATGATTGATCACTCCGTGTACAAGTATCCTAGTACAACAATAACCAAGGTTCTTAGGGATTCTCCAGGGTTCTTATACAATGTTTGTACTTGATTTTAGTTTTTCTAACATCTTTAAAATTTTTATTGAAAAGCTAAAGAATGTATTAAAATTAAACCTTTTTCATTATTTAAATATGGAATTTTTTATTTTTTATAATTTTTATGCATAGAAACCTTTGTGGGATCTTATAAGGAATGTGAGAATACAACCTACATACACCCAATGGGTGTATCTTGACCTAGTTCTGTCTAATAAAAATAATGTTGATCCCATGTTTGGAAGTGGTGGTTAATATTGTCATGAAGATCCTTTATAGATGGTATTTATGGTATAGAAATAGTGGATGTTGGAACTCATACCATGAGAAGGATTATGTTTTTTATCAGTGATGTTACCTTTTATCATTTTGATTTTGGCTACAAATGCTAACATAAGTTTGAGACTTGTGTAAACCCTTTTTGTATAGTTGTATTTTTTGATGGTTGTTATATATTATATAGATATTCTATTGATGTTTGATATTTATATTGAACATTATTCATATGGGATTATTTTTTGGAAGGAATTGTTTGACAAAGAGGAACTAGTTTCCCACCCATGGGGATCATGAATGCCATTCCGGCCATGCCACAGGCTGGGTCGGGTTTTGGTTTAGGAAGGTAGTCTAGAGCAGTTGGTTTAACTTCAAGTATGGAAACTGGTAAGAGGTTTGTGGTGGTGGGATATTACAAAAAGGATTGAATATCATTAAGATATATGTTTAAATTTATCAATTAAAGTCAATGAGGGTTCAATTTTCATGAATTAAGATATTAACCAGACCCCTTGGATTCCCCTAAAAATATGTCTTAACCTATTTCCCATTAACTAGGAATGGATAATTATCTTCTCCAATCAGTCGTCAATCCCCATCATCTAAAACCATAATTATAATTAATGTTACATACCACTTGGATTTGAAATTTACAATGAATATATATAATCTAGAAATAAACAAAAATATATTCCGACTAACCCTAGAGTCTCCATTCTGAACGATGGAGTAATTAAGGGATTATTTTATTTTCTAGTAAATGCTATCATTTTCATATGATAATTTTATATTGTAATCATGTACACTAATTTCAATAATTATTCTCCCACTAGTAGGTTTGAAATAATAATTTAAAGCTTTGATATCCCAAAAGTACTTACACTTCAGCTCAAAAGTTATGTATTATGATTTCCAAAATATCTCTATATAAGAATAAATTATTGTAGAAGTTTTAAAGGAATTAATATATTCTCAAATGGCCTTATAATTTTTTGAAGACCCGTCATTTCTTAATCCAATACATGTGCTATACATGGTCTATTCAAGATCCTTTTTTGAAGATTCAACATTGACACTAGATTTGGGATGCTATGCAGTTCTAGTTCTGTGTACACACCCATATTTTCCATTTAATATTATACATTGATATTATTTAAGTTGGTACCATTGTCATTAATGGAAGATTTGGGAACCCACAACCATTAAAATAAGTTCATTTTTTTTGATTTTGAAAAATCTATTAGCTTGGTTTATTGGGAGTCCCAAATCCTCAGTCCATTATGAAACCCAGTTAAAATATACTAAGATGTATTCATTTTGAAGAATAAATTGAAAGAGTCCCATACAATATATCCCAAAAAAAATCTCAATGTTAATAATTCCATTTTGAGGAATATTTCAACAAAACCATTTCTGGAAATTGGAATTTCCAACATCCCGATACAAAACTCATAGAATATTTCAAAACTATAGGTGAATAGAATCTAGATTGAATAACTTTTTAGGCTATTCTATCTCCCCCATGGTGTCCTCCTCATGGTGAAAAGTGACAGTCCCGAAGAATGGGTAACATCTTCTCCTCGGGTATACACCTCCTAAGGATTCCTTTATCACACCTTGAAAGAAATAATGGGATATCCCAAAAGTATTAATTTTGGTACAAAATGAACTTATTTATTTTAATTTTTATGATATCCCTTTAAAACTCTCCAAAATTTCGGAAATTAGTAAAAACTACATAATAATCATTTTTCTTAAAAAATATACATGTAATTTTTCATTTGGGAATGAAGAATTTATCTCTTTATGGTCATAATTTGAAGTGATATATTTCCCCAATAAGTGTACAACCAATACATTTTCCACTCTCTATTTATCCTTAATTTCTATTTGAAATTATTTCATTAGGAGGATATATCCCATCAGTCTTGTATTTTCATTTTTATTTGTTAACAATTACTTTAGGTATAAGGCCCCAGCCTTAAACCATACTTAATCTTGAGTTATTACAAGATTACACGTTGAGGATCTTTTCAGGTTTAGAGTTTTAGAGAATTAGATCATAAAACTTTCATTACATTCCACATATAAACAAAGTGGTTACATAAAGATAGTATTCTTCATTCCCATCAATTGAAACACATTTAAAATAAAACATGGATTATTTCTTGACACATCCTTGACTCTATCATCTTATCATGTACCTTTCCCTTGACCTGTGAAAAACATTTCAAAAACTTGGGATGAGCATAAAAACTCAGTATGGGTTATAAAAAAACATGGAAAGGAAACATGAGTTCATATATACATAAGAATGAAATCATACTTTACCCATAAAACATAGGCACTTTAACATACCTCATAAAATCACGAATAAATCATATAAATCATAAGACATAAAGGTAACTTGAGGCATTCATAACATTCTTACGTAGGGAGTAACCCTCTTGGTTACGTTTGGAATACCCATCACAGTATATTCCCTAAAATCTCTTCGGAGAAACCTTAACGTTTCACTCCTTCGCGTTACCCAATGCATTGGAGAGCTATAACGGGCTCACCCTCCCTTAGTTTATCACGGAACCACTCATCTTCATAATAATGCCCAAGAACCATTACATAATCATATCACATAAAACATGCATAAAGGAAACATAAAATTTCCACATTTCAATCACGAGATATCAATACAACACATTGATATAAAAACATTATGAAAACCATTTTCAATACCAAAATAAAAGAAAAGTAAAATATGGTATTTATTTTTCTTTTAAAAAGAAGGTATGGCTTGTAGAGGAAGCCGAAACTCAAATAACGGTCACGACAGCGGAGAAGTCTTTGTCGCCGCATACATACGACAAAAACATTCCCTTTTGTCGTTTAGTAAACGCTTCGTATAAAAAAGATTCCTTTTGAATAAACGTAAAAGTCAAAGGGGTTTATACACCGTATAAAAGAAAGTTGTGTATAAAATAAAATATGCCTCAACGAAAGGAGATTGAGACGAAGTCCCATACCTCGTATCCGACTTGACCCGACCGTTCTTTAAACTCCTGAATAATAAACTTGAGTTAATCTCTACTTGCTTATGCATCTTTTTCAAGTTCATTATTCCTTTTACACCATGTTATGAACATCATGTAATCATTTAATTTAATAATGTTCATTTTGTCGGTATTTGGTTCTTAAGTCAAAAATACGCTTCTTACACTTACATGTTGTTAATTTGGTCAAAGGTTCATTATATCCAGAATGGTATTCATGATGTAGATATCATATATGTCATATATATCCAGTACATACATTCATTTATAATATTACATCACATTTAGAGGTAAGAAATGAAATGCACCGTTCATGGAGACGGTAAGCCGTACGTACGCATGAACGCTACTTCCATTTCTATTTCATATTTTCTGGAATGGAATCATAATGATATAAGAGTATATTATAATTCCAGTATAATAACATATATAATATCATTAACTTTATCCTTTACACATCCCACATATGGTATTAACGAATCAAATCACTTTTAGGGGGCGGTAGTCCGCGCTTCCTAAAATGAAGATATCGTGTTTTAACCATAATGGAAACCATAAAAGTATGCCCAAAATGAAAAAAACAGAAGCTTAAGGAAAACATAAACATATTATATATCATATATAAAAATAGTGACATCATAATGGCCACCTTTGAAGGTGTTAAATGAGTGTTGAACAATCATCGTTTCGGGAGGCAGAATTTCGCCATCCACGGAAACCGTATGTTCTTTAACCATTTGATGTAGTTGTGTGGGAGTGTAGCTCAAATAAATCTTATAACAACATCCTATTATATTGACGATACTGGTGTTGTTACAAAAGAAGTAAATAAAAAGAGTTTAGGGGGTTGGAGAAGCAAAGTAAAACAAATGAACTTGAGAGAAGGAATTACCTTTAAAAAGTGTAACTCCTTTTGAGTTGAGCCTAAAGGCTTCCTTTGAAAGGATTATGCCCAAAGGGAATCCTCTAGGATGAGGAGAGGGATGTGGAGAGAGCAAATGGGCAGGGGTTGGCCGAGCCAAAGGCTTGAAGAGTGTGTGAAATGAGGTAGAGGTGGGGGCCTTTTATAAGAGGAGAGGAGGGGTACTTTTGGAAAGTAAAGAAATATTACATTATTTGAAAATGTGTTTCGGTTTCAAAAGGTCCCACATTGATATAATTCGTGGATAAGGTGACAAGGGTTCGAAATCCACTCATCCAATTGGTTTTGGACATGTGTAGGTCGTAGATTTTCCATTATCTTTCCATTTTAATTAAATCGTCAAATAATGATGTCATCGCTGCATCATTATTATGTCATAAATAATTTAATTTATATAATGTCTAAAAATTATAAAACAAATAATATGATGTAGGAAATCTTTTTATCTTTCCAATGACTATTTATAATCAAAATTTGGACTTGTATAACCCCACTTAAAAATTGTTTTCGCAAAACATATTATGTTTGTGTCATTTTCACTTTAACATTAAATAAAAAGTAATTTATGTCATTTCCCAACAAAAGTGGATCCATGGGGTCCCCAAGTTGACCCATGGCTTGTCTTGGTCGGCCATGACAAAACCAAAAAGGTTGGGACATGTGTCTAGGTCATTTCATATTATTAAAGCATTATTTATACCTTAAACTACACTAATTACCACTAATCGCGATTAAGAACTTAATAAGTTACTATTCACCAAAAAATTATTTTAATCTCATTGAACCACATTTTACTTCTTAATGACAACCATGTATGTCGGATTTTCAAAATTCAATACACATTAGTGGTAAACTTTCATTTAACTGAAAAATCAGTTTGCTTGATTACCACTTAGTGGTTTCACTATTCATCAAAAATTGAAGTTTTTCAGAAAATTACCAAAAAATCACCCTAAGCTATATTTGATATTCCGAATTCAAAAATGAAGTCCATTTTACAAAATTCAAATCATATAAGTCACATTAATTAATTCAATAATTAATTCCCGCTGCCAGAGCAAATAGCGTGTTTTTACAAAACAATAAGTATCAAAAGATTGACACCAGTTTAAGTCTAATTTCAAAGTGAAATTGATTCCAATGACCACAATTGGATAAAATTGTAAAAATATATTCTAATTTCACTTCAAAACCAATTCAAAACATAATCTAATCATTTAAATAAATTAGATTAAAAAGTAGTTTTGATGTAAAATGCAGTATTTTTCACTATTCATTAAAAAATGAACATTGTCAGAAAAATACCAAAAATTCACACAAGGTAAATTTTGATGTCCCAATCATAAAGGATAAGTTTATTTTGACAAACATAGTTTATAAAATTGTCAAAATATAGATTCAAAAATGGTTTTCCATCAAAAGGCACTAAAACAATCTTTTAAGAATATTAGTGTATTCAATGCATAAGATTGTATTTATTTTCATTTTAAGCCTCTAAAACACTATCTTTATCATTAATAGACATAGATAAAAATATCTATTATTCATTACTTACTTGGGATGTTACATCCTTCCCCCCTTTAGAAAATTGCGTCCCCGCAATTTATTTACTTATCGAATAAATGGGGGTACTTATCCCTCATTGCATTTTCAGATTCCCATGTTGCCTCTTCAATCATGTGGTTTTTCCACAAAACCTTTACCTGCTTAATCACCTTATTCCGTAACACTTGCTCCCTGTGGTCAAGAATCTGGACCGGTTGTTCCTCATAAGATAGGTTCTCTTCCAGCTGAACTACCTCTGGACTCAAAACATGAGATGGATCTGGCATATACTTTCTCAACATCGAAACGTGAAAAACATTGTGTACCTGAGATAAACTCGGAGGTAAAGCCACTCGGTATGCAACTGATCCAACTCTTTCCAGAATTTCGTATGGTCCAATGAACCTTGGACTCAACTTTCCTTTCTTACCAAATCTCATCACACTTTTCCAAGGAGAAACCTTGAGAAAAACATGATCACCTACCTCGAAAGATAGATCCTTCCTACGGTTATCCGCATACCTCTTCTGCCTGCTCTGAGCTGTTCTCATGTGTTTATGAATCAGCTGAACTTTTTCTGCCATCTCTTCTACCAAATCTGGTCCCATCAACTTCCTTTCACCCACTTCATCCGACAAAGCTGGAGTTCGACACCGCTTCCCATATAATGCCTGAAATGGTGCCATCTGTATACTGGAATGAAAACTGTTATTATATGAAAACTCAACCAAAGAAAGATGTTGGTCCCAACTTCCCTGATAATCCATAGAACAAGCTCGTAGCATATCCTCCAATGTCTGAATTGTTCGTTCTGACTGCCCATCTGATTGAGGATGAAAAGCTGTACTAAAATTTAATTCAGTACCCAACGACTTCTGAAGGCCTTTCCAAAAGTTGGAAGTAAACCTGGGATCACGATCTGATACAATGGAGAGAGGAACTCCATGTAACCTGACTATCTCTTTAAGATACAAACGGGAAAGTTGATCAAGAGAGAAAGTATCTCGTATAGCAAGGAAATGAGCAGATTTGGTCAAGCGATCAACAATAACCCAGATTGCATTATTACCTCGAGATGTCTTCAGTAATCCAACAACAAAGTCCATGGATATATTCTCCCATTTCCACTCTGGCACTGGTAAAGGCTGAAGCATCCCTTTCGGTAACTGCCGCTCTGCTTTAACCTGCTGACAAGTCAAACACTTCGCAGTAAAATTAGCAATATCTCTTTTCATTCCATCCCACCAGTAATACTCCCGCAGATCTCTATACATCTTAGTACTGCCCGGATGAACTGAAAACAGAGAACTATGAGCTTCACATAACAACTCTGTCTTCAACTGTGAATCACAAGGCACACAAAACCTCTTCCCAAACCTCAAAACACAAACACAAACTTATCCAAGAACTCATGGAAAATTTTATTCATAAGGTCCATGAATACAGAAGGTGCATTGGTTAACCCAAAAGGCATAACTACAAATTCATAATGGACATATCTAGTACGGAACACAGTCTTCGGAACGTCTGCTTCTTTTACTTTCAACTGATGGTACCCCGACCTCAAGTCAAACTTCTAAAAATACTGAGCTCCCTGGAGCTGATACCACTTCATTCGATGGCCCAACATCTACTGAAGTTGTTGCAAAGGATTTCACCACCCCTTTCTGCTTGTAGTCTAACTGCTTCCCATCACTCAAGCTCTTTGTCGGACACTCATTTGCATAGTGACCCATCTCATTGCACTTAAAACATTTCACTAACTGTAAATCAAATTTGTTCTTACCTTCACCTTGATCTTTTTCAGTGCAATCACGAGCCTTATGTCCCATCTTACCACATCGGTAGCACTTCCCAGAATTCATAAGACATTCCCCAGCATGCCTTTTGCCACATTTATCACAAACTGGAAACTTAGTTTTCTTACCATCAGACTTTTTTGAAGAATTCTTACTTTTCTCCTGCCACCTCGGTCTCTTCTTCTGCTGGTTGTTATAGAAAACTTGGTCATCGGCAAACTCCATTTCTACCTTCTCAGCACATCGAACAAGCTTTTCATAACTTTTAAACTCATGAGAAGCTAATGCCCTTCGATACTTTGGCTTTAATCCTGAGTAAAAATGATTGATTTTACTATCAAGGTCTCGAATAAAATTTGGAGCATTCCTTGCCAAACGAGTGAACTTTTCTTCATAGGCAGCCACTGAGTCTTCCTCTTGCCTCAATTCCAAGAATTGCTTTTCCATCCTAAGTCGAACAGCCTTAGGAAAATACTTCTCAAGAAACATTCCTTTGAATTCATCCCAGTCAAGAGCATCAATCTCATCGGCGTCCCTGATATTTTTAACCATAGACCACCACTGATCTGCTTCACCCTCCAAACGGTAAATAGCAAGACTAACCTTTTGGTTGTCTGAACACCCCATGACATCAAAAATCTTCTCAAGTGCTTTAATCCACCCTTCAGCTAGCACAGGGTCAGATGATCCTTTGAATGATGGGGGATGTTGCCTCATGAAATGTTCCACCACTGACATGTTCCTCTGCGGTTGATCTGGCTGATCTCGTGCATGGATACCACCACCATTTATAGCCTGAGTCAACTGTTCCATCACTGCAACAAACTGTTCAGTTCCGATTCCGACCATCTCAGGTTGCTGATTTGGAAGGTTGTCTTCCTCCTGATGTCGTCCCAACATAGCTGCTTTGTTTCCTCTGCGGAAAACCATTCTGAACACAGAAATATCTTAGGTGAAGCAACATGGTAATCCGTAAATGCTATATCATTTCAATCATATTATAATTTAACACTTTTCTAACTCCTAAAGTTGTCTAAACCGACCTTTGATACCAACTATAAGGCCCCAGCCTTAATCCTTACTTAATCTTGTGTTATTACAAGATTACACATTGAGGATCTTTTCAGGTTTAGAGTTTTAGAGAATTAGATCATAAAACTTTCATTACATTCCACATATAAACAAAGTGGTTACATAAAGATAGTATTCTTCATTCCCATCAATGGAAACACATTTAAAATAAAACATGGATTATTTCTTGACACATCCTTGACTCTATCATCTTATCATGTACCTTTCCCTTGACCTGTGAAAAACATTTCAAAAACTTGGGATGAGCATAAAAACTCAGTATGGGTTATAAAAAAACATGGAAAGGAAACATGAGTTCATATATACATAAGAATGAAATCATACTTTACCCATAAAACATAGTCACTTTAACATACCTCATAAAATCACAAATAAATCATATAAATCATAAGACATAAAGGTAACTTGAGGCATTCATAACATTCTTACGTAGGGAGTAACCCTCTTGGTTACGTTTGGAATACCCATCACAGTATATTCCCTAAAATCTCTTCGGAGAAACCTTAACGTTTCACTCCTTCACGTTACCCAATGCATTGGAGAGCTATAACGGGCTCACCCGCCCTTAGTTTATCACGGAACCACCCGTCTTCATAATAATGCCCAAGAACCATTACATAATCATATCACATAAAACATGCATAAAGGAAACATAAAATTTCCACATTTCAATCACGAGATATCAATACAACACATTGATATAAAAACATTATGAAAACCATTTTCAATACCAAAATAAAAGAAAAGTAAAATATGGTATTTATTTTTCTTTTAAAAAGAAGGTATGGCTTGTAGAGGAAGCCGAAACTCAAATAACGGTCACGACGGCGGAGAAGTCTTTATCGCCGCATACATACGAAAAAAACATTCCCTTTTGCCGTTTAGTAAACGCTTCGTATAAAAAAGATTCCTTTTGAATAAACGTAAAAGTCAAAGGGGTTTATACACCGTATAAAAGAAAGTTGTGTATAAAATAAAATATGCCTCAACGAAAGGAGATTGAGACGAAGTCCCATACCTCGTATCCGACTTGACCCGACCGTTCTTTAAACTCCTAAATAATAAACTTGAGTTAATCTCTACTTTCTTATGCATCTTTTTCAAGTTCATTATTCCTTTTACACCATGTTATGAACATCATGTAATCATTTAAGTTAATAATGTTCATTTTGTCGGTATTTGGTTCTTAAGTCAAAAATAGGCTTCTTACACTTACATGTTGTTAATTTGGTCAAAGGTTCATTATATCCAGAATGGTATTCATGATGTAGATATCATATATGTCATATATATCCAGTACATACATTCATTTATAATATTACATCACATTTAGAGGTAAGAAATGAAATGCACCGTTCATGGAGACGGTAAGCCGTACGTACGCATGAACGCTACTTCCATTTCTATTTCATATTTTCTGGAATGGAATCATAATTATATAAGAGTATATTATAATTCCAGTATAATAACATATATAATATCATTAACTTTATCCTTTACACATCCCACATATGGTATTAATGAATCAAATCACTTTTAGGGGGCGGTAGTCCGCGCTTCCTAAAATGAAGATATTGTGTTTTATCCATAATGGAAACCATAAAGGTATGCCCAAAATGAAAAAAAATAGAAGCTTAAGGAAAACATAAACATATTATATATCATATATAAAAATAGTGACATCATAATGGCCACCTTTGAAGGTGTTAAATGAGTGTTGAACAATCATCGTTTCGGGAGGCAGAATTTCGCCATCCACGGAAACCGTATGTTCTTTAACCATTTGATGTAGTTGTGTGGGATTGTAGCTCAAATGAATCTTATAACAACATCCTAGTATATTGGAGATACTGGTGTTGTTACAAAAGAAGTAAATAAAAAGAGTTTAGGGGGTTGGAGAAGCAAAGTAAAACAAATGAACTTGAGAGAATGAATTACCTTTAAAAAGTGTAACTCCTTTTGAGTTGAGCCTAAAGGCTTCCTTTGAAAGGATTCTGCCCAAAGGGAATCCTCTAGGATGAGGAGAGGGATGTGGAGAGAGCAAATGGGCAGGGGTTGGCCGAGCCAAAGGCTTGAAGAGTGTGTGAAATGAGGTAGAGGTGGGGGCCTTTTATAAGAGGAGAGGAGGGGTACTTTTGGAGAGTAAAGAAATATTACATTATTTGAAAATGTGTTTCGGTTTCAAAAGGTCCCACATTGATAGAATTCGTGGATAAGGTGATAAGGGTTCGAAATCCACTCATCAAATTGGTTTTGGACATGTGTAGGTTGTAGATTTTCCATTATCTTTCCATTTTAATTAAATCGTCAAATAATGATGTCATCGCTGCATCATTATTATGTCATAAATAATTGAATTTATTTAATGTCTAAAAATTATAAAACAAATACTATGATGTAGGAAATCTTTTTAGCTTTCCAATGACTATTTATAATCAAAATTTTGACTTGTATAACCCCACTTAAAAATTGTTTTCGCAAAACATATTATGTTTGTGTCATTTTCACTTTAACATTAAATAAAAAGTAATTTATGTCATTTCCCAACAAAAGTGGATCCATGGGGTCCCCAAGTTGACCCATGGCTTGTCTTGGTCGGCCATGACACAACCAATAAAGTTGGGACATGTGTCTAGGTCATTTCATATTATTAAAGCATTATTTATACCTTAAACTACACTAATTACCACTAATCGCGATTAAGAACTTAATAAGTTACTATTCACCAAAAAATTATTTTAATCTCATTGAACCACATTTTACTTCTTAATGACAACCATGTATGTCGGATTTTCAAAATTCAATACACATTAGTGGTAAACTTTCATTTAACTGAAAAATCAGTTTGCTTGATTACCACTTAGTGGTTTCACTATTCATCAAAAATTGAAGTTTTTCAGAAAATTACCAAAAAATCACCCTAAGCTATATTTGATATTCCGAATTCAAAAATGAAGTCCATTTTACAAAATTCAAATCATATAAGTCACATTAATTAATTCAATAATTAATTCCCGTTGCCAGAGCAAATAGCGTGTTTTTACAAAACAATAAGTATCAAAAGATTGACACCAGTTTAAGTCTAATTTCAAAGTGAAATTTATTCCAATGACCACCATTGGATAAAATTGTAAAAATATATTCTAATTTCACTTCAAAACCAATTCAAAACATAATCTAATCATATAAATAAATTAGATTAAAAAGTAGTTTTGATGTAAAATGCAGTATTTTTCACTATTCATTAAAAAATGAACATTGTCAGAAAAATACCAAAAATTCACACAAGGTAAATTTTGATGTCCCAATCATAAAGGATAAGTTTATTTTGACAAAAATAGTTTATAAAATTGTCAAAATATAGATTCAAAAATGGTTTTCCATCAAAAGGCACTAAAACAATCTTTTAAGAATATTAGTGTATTCAATGCATAAGATTGTATTTATTTTCATTTTAAGCCTCTAAAACACTATCTTTATTATTAATAGACATAGATAAAAATATCTATTATTCATTACTTACTTGGGATGTTACATTAGGGATGCATGGTCAGTAAACAAAATAACATTAGATCCAATAACATTCTGCATGAAATTGTCATGAGAAATAAAAAATATTAATAATTCATTCTAATTTATGATTTATTTATTTTATCCATAATCTATGCTCGACCCATTAGGTTAAAAACCTCGGGGTGTGGGGGGCGGGTGATCAGGGTATGATGAATTAAAAAACTGCCTCTTTTCATCTTGATTCATTTAAAAAAAACTCCATTCTCTATTCTTATCACATCAATGTAAATATATAGAAAATAAAACATCAATGAGACATGATACTTTTATGTGGTTCACCCTGACTAGGGTAGTCCATTGAGTATACAAAGGAAATGTGGTAACATACCTAAATCCATTAAAGAATAGTCCAATTAGTATGTTTGGATTAGACTCAAAATATCTCCAAATTTAGAAATAGTCACCATTGAGAAATCATATCTCCCAACTAAATAAAAATAACTATTCCTCAAAACAATTCTTAAAATGATATGTATCATATATAAATTAGTTCACATAAATGTGAGTTTTTTTATAATCATTTTTACCTAAGATATTAAATTAAATTTAGTGTGTTTATTTTTCTTTATATAAAATCCCTATGAATGTTTTTTCAACATTAACATCACCTCTATATATTGGCCACATGGACACTACACACTTCCCTAGATTCTCACTTTCCACTACATGCACGCGGGGAATAACCTCTTGCGAATGTTACTCATCGCTCCTTACTGAATAGAAATGTTTTTTATGATACCACCGTACACTATATATAGGGTTTTCCTCCTCTAATAACTTATTTTATGCACAAAACTCGTGGGATCGGAACTCCATGAACATCCCATATTGAAAACGTACTATGAATTTTTACCACATCAACCTACTTCCTTATAGACTTTACTATGTGAATTTCTTATCACATTAAATAATTATACAATTATTTTCCTTTCATATAATTTTCTATCTACTAAATAAATTTAAAAGGGAATTCTTATATAGGTAAGAAAAAAAACCCACACATCATTAAAAAAAATTATTCCTTTGAAACACCTCTTTGAACCCTGTCATCATTACGGTCTGATTAAAAACACTAAATTCTGACCAAATAAATCCCATGTTGTTCTATACAACTCCATCATTACGAATCTATGTCTCACATAACCTTCAGTGAGCTCCCCTTGTAGAATCTCCTACAACAGAACTCCTTAAATATTTTATAACCACTAGGTGGGCTTAGAAATTTACCCCACCTCTTATGCATATTTTGGTATGTATTACATGGTTTTCCAGCATACATTGAAAATATATTCCACTTATTTTTTTAACACAAAACCTAAACATATATTTTACCCATAAATCCATACCCAGAAATTTTATATTCTCTTTGAAACTTCAACTCCTTAGGAAAAAAAGAAATACCTTTTCCAATTGATATTATCAACATACACAACCAACCCAAAAACACTGAAATGTCATTTTGAGGATTTTTTTACCAACAATATATCCCTTTTGATTTAATGATAATACTTCAAAATAAATAAAAACATCTTGTTAAAAAAACTTGTAAACTACCATATTCAACAACCATTCAAACATTAGGACTCTATACATTGAACAATGACATACACAACACGTACTCTATGAAAACATGATACAATATTGGAATGAGAAACATGGGTAACATGAAAAATAAATCAATGAAGAAATATATTCATAATACACTTGTTAAATCACTCTAATTAACATTGAACATCATTATATATTTTTGGGTGATCGATATATTTTTTTTCACAAAGTGAAGATCTTGAAAAAACAAATTCTCTAACCACACATGGGGAAACAATTATATCGTAAACCTATATGGTTTAAATTTCATTATTTTTTATCATTGATAGAATAGCTTCAACCTCGCTAGATTTAAGAACTCCCTTATATTAATCATGGAACTGATCTCCCCACATAAAAAATTAATTTCCACTTTTATGAACAATAAATATATATTTGTTTAAATCAATGGTCAGTACTTTATATTCAATAATATGTAAAATATCATATATTAACTAAAAGGTTAAATACACTATACCTTGAGGAATTGGTTCCCACATCCATACTTCATGAGTGCATGGGTTTGACTTGAATTTTAGAGGCAACCGATTATTTTCAAACACCAATTCTTATAATGCCTTTTCAGTATGTTTTTTATTTTATGTTATGTAGGAACATTTTCCACATTCAAGAATCCATTATCCACTTTCCCCTTGATAAAATAATAATTTATTTTAATGTGATTTTTCCTTGAGTGAGGGACCAAATGGTTTCTATGTTTTATAGTACATGAATTATAATAATTGATTTAGATTAAAATCCAATGTATTCAAGCTACTATATATCCCATTGTAAGTGAATTCAAGATTTATAGGACATAATGTATTTATCTTCTATAATGACAGGTGAAATACATTCTTGTTTCTTTAATTTCAATGAAATTCACAATAATCAAATAGGGAATGCACTACAAGATGCTTATTTTCTATCATATACTACACTAGTCCTATTAAAATCTATATATCACATTAACATATATTATTATTTCACATAGTAAGAGAAGATACAATACAATATTCTTTATATATACCATAATATCCTCTTTAATATAAACATGTGTCTTTATTTAAGATTAGTTTTATATCATGTTACCCGACATTTGAGAAATAAAATGTCAATTCGCACAACTATTTTGTAAATTAGGATTAACATTATTTTATTTTATTTTCATAAATTGAACAAATTTCCATCATCATACCTTGTTAACTACATCAAGGTGAAAACCAAATTCAACTTCACCTTTGAGTACTTTATTTTAAATCATCTCAAACCACCATTAGCATATTTATATTAAGAAATGAACGTACCATTCCTTCCTTATTCCACATGGAGACCAAGGAAAACATTATCTATTTAATCATTGATATTTCAAACATGAACTTCATAAATTCTATATAAAATTTCCATTGTTCTTCATCCACTCTACAAAATATTATATCTTCCACATACACTAGAACCATCATCCTTGTTCTACTATCAATATTCACATATATATTGTAATCAACTCCACCACACTAGAAACCTATATTTTTCTTGTATTGATCAGGAAATCAATACCATGATATTGGTTATTGATTCAAGACATAAATAGACTTATTTGATTGAAAAACATATTGATGATATTCATAGACAAAAAAATCATAATTCTGATGTAAACCAATTCTTCCATAACTCCATTTAGAAAAACTGACTTCAATTCAATCTGGAAAACATTGAATTTTATTTATACTATTATGGATAATAATATAACAATTTAATCTAATCTTACCACTATTAAAAATGATTCATTGACATCGATACCCTCTATTTGTGAGAAACCCTTCCACATGGGTCATATTTTTTTCAAATGACCTTTCCTTCTTCATTATTTTTTATGGGAAAACCCATTTAGTCTGGATGAAACTCTTGTGTGTTGGACTCATAATAATATCCCATGTATAATTATTCATGATATGGTTAACCTAATCATGTATATCATGAACCCAATTCTCATCTCTAGAAGATTCATCAAAATCATATTGATTTAATTTAAATTGGGATTATGTTTTATATAGATACTTCATTCTAATCATTTCATTAGTTTTTTTGGTCCACAATGATATTCTAACTATCGATTTAAGCATTAAACATTATATTATATATAGAAACGAGTCTAACATCACCCTTCTCATCAATGGTATGTTTTTTTAAATCAATATTTATCACTTGTTCTCCCTATAAGATTCTTGAATCATCATCACTCTCATTAAAAAGTTGATCACTACATTATTGAAGATTATTTTCATTCTCAACTATAGTGAAATAAAGGAATTTGGTAACCTTCATAATCCTCTTATTAATACATTTATATGATTTTATTTTTCCTGAGTATCCAAGGAATATCCCTTCATCTTCATAGGATTCAAACCTCCTATGTTTTTACATATTGAGAATAAAATACTTACTTATAATGATTCGAAAATATTCCCTTGATAGATTCATTCCATACTAAAACACATACAAAGTCTTTTATTCCATTGACATAAAAATAATCTCTTATAAATTGAATCCAATATTATGACTTCTTCTAACCAAAACATCTCAAGAATGTCCTTTTAAATGAGAATTATTAGGCCCATTTTTTATAATCAAGTTTCCCCTTTCATCCACAACATTTTATTTACTAGTTATCACTACTAGAATATAGTGCCTCATCTAATAATTTTAATGAAAATATTACAATTAGATATTTGTATAATACATTCCATTATATATTTATAATTTGATAATTTTCTATATAATAATATTTTTAGTCTCCCTATGTTATTGTGTTATGAAACTAAATACCTCAGACTTGTGAGTGATGACAACATCCCACACAGTTTTACTGTTGTCATCAATTAATAGAATATATTATATCTTCCCATCAATAGGTATTAGTGAATTCGGTCCACCCACACACACCATCTTACGAACTGTTGTTTACTATTACTCATGTTTCTTGTATATTTTCCAATTACTCTGGCCTTTTTAACTAGAGTCACATGTGTGTGTATGACCACATGATATATTAGGAAGATCCCAAGATCTATGACTTTTTTTAGATTTTTGAAGGTTGGTTGAAATAATGTCCTTGATATCCATACACAACCTATTTTACTCATCCATGGATTGAAAAAAATACATTATTCTCCACTAAAATCGAAAATATTGCCCTTAATTCTTTTTCACTATATAAAAATTTAAATATGATTTCCCTTAATAATACCTCATTTATAGGTAACCATTATTTATTTCTCTAAGTCACATAGTTTAATGGCAATAAACTAATTTTGTCTTAGACCTTAAGAAACTAAAAGTACTTTGGTATGTTTTTGTAATTTGTTATGTATTTTTTTCAACAAATCTTTTTGTGAATGTTTTCTTATCTCATTTAATAAATAGTATCATTAATTGTTAGGAAATTTTTGTTATGCTATTCTAAAATAGGATAAGAAATTTTCCTTAACTAGATTAATTTTTTTTTCATCAATTAAGATGGTTATTTTCTAATATTCACATTCCTAACATAATGAAGAAAATCATGATCCATATTTAGTTTGTACACTGGTTAATGTGATACAATGCTACCATATATTACATGGTGGATGCTAATGGATGGATTTTTTCATGTATTTCACATTTCTGGGTTTGGACAGATTTGTACAAAGTGTAGGAAGTAAAAAGGTGTATAAGTTTGAAGTCTGTGAATTTGAAGATCAAGCGATTGTTCAATTTTCAATCCAAAGTTCCAGATAGAAAGGGTGAACATTGTTTAAAGTGAATGTTTTAGGAAGTTGAAGACAAAAAATATAAAATTTTTTATATTAGGAATGCTTGGAGGATGTTTCTAAATAAAGTTACATGGATGAAGATCCATTAGATCACATTCTGTTTGACAATAGATTTTATAATACATTTGAAAAAGTGCCTATACAGATCATTCCAAAGGTCATCAGATGAAAAGTGAAAAATAATGCTCATTTGTTCCATAAAATTGAAAATTTAATGTAACTGAATCAGATAGAGACAAACGTTAACCAATGAGGCTATCATGATGTGTTTATAAAATCATGTGATCGGTCAATGTTCTATTATATGAATGATATTAAAAGAAATAAAATTCCATTGAATGTATGATTAAGGTAATTTATATCAGATCAAGTATTACACTCCATGTTATTTATGACATCATGGGGTGTAACACGATGGAATTGACAAAAAAACCGACACATCAGAAAATTGATTGGCCCAGGAAGCCACATTTATTTCTCATGGGAGTGATCAGATTATAAATTTTTATCTACTCAAGTATAACTAATATGATGGTATGTATAACAGTGTATGTATATGGTAAAACCTATAGAGATGTGATAAAAATACATTTTCAACTAGAAATTTGAACCTAGTAGTTGATTCCTCATGAATATCTTTGGGTTTGGGTATTAAACTAAATTGATTAGATCAAACTACATTCAAAGAAAGAAGGGTTCACGAAAAATTTTGGGGAGCTTACACATAGTATATCCCTAAATCTATAAATTTTAGGTCTATTAGACTAGGCTACATAATTATGTAAGAATCTCCATGTGAGGTATAATTAGGAAAAATGGGTCTACCTAAATTGACAAGAACTATTTGGTCTAGTTGTGGTTTCCAGTCTAGATGAATTTGGTGTGACTACCAAGGTAAAAAATTAAACAAATGGTTGGTCATAGTTTTGTAAATTCCAACCAGTTTGGGTTCCTTCCCATGGATTCCCCTGATCCAGCTCACGAAATAAAATGAAATAAGATTTAATTGTCAGCACAATTCATTAGGCAATAAATTACCGATTTTTTTGAAATTAATTTAAGAACTATAATCCCAATATTTGATACATATATCCTATCAGGTAACTTCACATATAAAAATAAAAATTAAGTATTCAGATAGTCAATGAAAGTGCATAATATATCATTACATTATAACAATCAAAGAAAAAAATTGGAATATGTTAATTTATTGATACAGAAAGAGTAAAATGAACCATGATAGGTAGAGTAATAAAGGAACAAACAAAATTTAACAATAAAGGAATTGAAAAATTCTATAAGTAAAATCAATGTAGTATTGGGAGAATAAAAATAAGAGAAAAATTATGAACAAGGAACATAGAACTGATGAAATAACAATGCTCTAAAAACATCCAGCCAGTAGAATATAAATAGTCATAATAACATTAATGTGTAAAAATATTTTATTCCATAAGTATTATTTAGTTTCTATATACCCAAAATAGTTATTCCAGAAGTCAATAATTTATTCCATAAGTGAAATCATCACTGTCTTAATCTATTTTGTTTATGGATTGAATGAATATTATAGGGTCCTCAGGCTTTAAGGATTTTATAAAAAAAAATTCTTCTTTTTCTATAAGTTATTGGGTGTGTAGAATGTTTTACAACATTAATAAGTTTTATGGTCTGGTCCAATGTTCTCCCATCTTCTATGGATTTATTCTATAAACTTAATTTTTATATAATTAAATTTCTAAAATTAATGAATTTTGCAACAACATCCCCCTTTTAATGCAGTTTTAAATTTTCTACCAAGAAGACCATAACCCAAAATATCATTGTATAAAACATTTCAAATACAGAAAAAATGATTCCAATATATATATATATATATTAAACTAATAAAATTCTTCCATTGAAGAATTTCATACCCTAATGTAAAAATCATCACAATAAGTATTTCAAATGATGAAATTGTTTATAAGTAACATGCATTTCAACTAAAAAATATAACAAATTATTAGTATTAAGTCATTGTTCTCCAAGATAACACATGTAAATAAAATCAATCGTATGTTATATTATTTTTTTAGTCAAGTTATTTCTTCCTTTCTTTACAATTTTTCAAATCTTCCTTCCATCGTTATACCCATGTTGCAATTTACCTCACCATGAATTTTCTCTAATAACTTCGGGTAAAATGATATTGGAGTTTTCATCTTACGTTGAATAAATGTTACTAACTATAGTGTTAAATATATTATATAATCTCCACTCAAAAAATAAAAATAACACATTTAATCATGAGGGATTTAAAATTAATATTCATAGAAATCAAAGGGTGAGGGTTGGTGGGTAGATGAAAAAAATAAAGCAAAAATGGAGGTTAAACTATAATGTATAATGCATGATAATTAAGAATAGTTTAACAGAGAACCTCTTCAAGAATCGAACTTCCCCACACTCCCAAAAACTCAATGTAGGTCCCTAGATATTCCTTAAATGTATAATAAAGGTAACAAATTTCTTATTTTTAATTTTTTATGAAATAATATTTATGAGAGATATCACATCCTTCACCTAACCACATAGGATCTAACATGAGATTCATCAGTATGGTAATGATGATTTTTATTCTTCATAATACACAAACCTAATTTTTTTAATATGGTAGTCATGAAAGTACATTATAATTTACCTTTTACCTGATCTCATAGATTAAGTGAAAATACCACCACACATATTCTAACTAACAAGAATCATAAGTCTAATACCAATGAACATTCCTCACACTTATTGATGTAAAGATCATGCATTCATACCAAAGAGTAGGGTAGTAAGGAACAAAATTGGATTAGTAGTTGAATCAATCCATATAAGGTCATCCAAGGATTCTTCAAGATTAATATGGAATAATGTATAGTTGGGTCTTATAAAAACAGCACAATCAATTAAAATTCCTCAATCATTTTAATATTTTATTTTTTCAGTCATAGCCTCGATAAGATTATAATGCCAAGTTATGAAAGGTTTTCATGTCTTAGTATCTCTAAAGAAATAAACTCAATAATTAATTGGAAAATATATATCAAAAATCATTTTTAATGGGAATACATATTAAATGGGAAATCAATATGGGAATAGTAACTAGTAATAATTCAATCAAATACGATTGAAGAAATCTGCATTCAAAGTACATTACTCTGCTTAGAAATCATTCTAACATTATTTGTAGATATAAATAGTAGATTTTAACATTTTAATCACAATTTCTTTTTTTATTTAATTGGGTACATTTATATTTCACGTTAAATCATTATTTTAATAAGAAATAGTCTTTAGAGAGCATTATAAAGTGATTTATAATAAAGAGGATAGATGGAACGTTTTGGTGACCCCTATGGGGGATGCGGTCGAGATGTTGGTGGTTCTGTTCGAAGATATATGGGACGTTATCATCCTTTCCAAGGAAGAGATGTTGGAGAAATTACTTCCATTCAATTTCATGAAAGTGGATTGTGAAAAGATGTTTGATAGAGCACTTTAGGTGGAAAATAGAAAGGTGCAGATGGAGTGGATTGACCAATAAGATCATTTTATTGAAAGTGGGTTTAATGAATTGAATTTAAACATGGAGGAGATCATACTGACATGGGAAAAGTTAGCTATTTGTTTGGAGGACCTCAACAAAGATGATCCGGATTTACTGGTAAATGGACTTCTCTTTAAACTACTTCTAAATAATGAGTCTAATAGGATTAAACATGATTTCAATTTTTCATCTATCTCTTTTTCTATTTGATGCTATGTATTTTGTACGGACATGGGTTCTCACTTCCCTATAAAAGTCATTGAGAATAAGAAAGTAATTTTTAGGTAGGTGTATATTTATTATAGATCACGAATGATCCCCCTAACACTTAAAATGAAACAGACTGTATACTATGTTGGGAAGTGATGTGGGAGAGATAATATTGATATAAAAAAACAATTTTTAAATAGAAATAATTAAATTAGTGTAATGAATTGATAACTCCTTATAAGAAATTTAAATCCATGGGAGAAAATACTGATGGTTTTTCAAAACTAGGACACCTTCAATAATGTTTTTAAATAAAATATACCTGTACTAGAGAAATGACTACCAAATATGATATAGGTTATAAGAATTAATAAAATGGTTAGGTGGAAACTATAGTCAATAGTGGATATCATCTCATATAAAAGTTCATGGATCATAATAAAAACTATATATATAAAGAACTGATAAGTAGAAAATCATAGAAAAGGAAGAGAAAAGATATACCAAAACCAATGAAGACTCAACATATCAAAATATGGTTAACCTCCCATAAATAACTATCTAAGACTTCATGATCCAGATGAATGAATATAAATATATTATAGAAGTCCATCAGCTTAGCAGTCCCCAACCTCTTATAGGAACTAAAATCATTTTCCTCTAGCTCTAACAGTTTCTTTGGGGGATTCAATAGTTTAGAAATGTCTTGATCATACCTATCATGCTTTAATTAGAGAATCCTAGAAGTTTTTGGATGGATCTACTAAGGAAGTCCCTGTATCATGGCCACATGAAAAAATACCTCATGGGGATGGACATATGTTATATATTAAGGTCAATCATAAGTGGAAAAGAAGAATAAGATATCTACATAGTAGAATTAATTCACAAGTAAAAAGAAATGTTCAAGGGAACAATTTTAGACAAAAAGTTTTTATCTCTTCCATTATATAATGAAAATGATACAACTAGGGATAAAAAATATATGTAATATAGAAACACACCCATAAAGATAAAAATAGTGGAGGGGAACATTGAGTGATAATTAAGAAGAGTGGGAAAAATATCCATGACCAGCATCATTGGTCCCCTCCCAAATACTAGGTGAATGGATCTACTATACCAGGATAATATTTAAGATATTAGAGGGGCCAAGTGAAAAATTCACTGTAATTAGTGTCATGGTGCTGGCCCTGGGCATCACTATTAGTGGTCCTAATCGGTTTCTGATCCATAATGATGTCACGTGTTTGGAAGTAAGATTGATTAATGACACCTGATATGTTTTCAGAAGAGTAGGACCATTTCCCCACCGAGCGTGCTCCACCGAGAAACTATTTTGGAAAAGAAGGTCAATTATCTCTAGATGAAGCATGAATGTGGTTTATGATAGTGGGGGGGGGGTAGAATGGGAATGAAGATAGATTTTTTCTTTCTAACCGGTGGGTGAGGGTGGATTAATGGAGGAAGTGGAGGTGGAATAGAGGAAGGTCTTGGTGAGGGACCAGTTAAGGAAATGTTAAAATAATGGTAGATCAACCTCAAGTTATTGAAAATGCACTAGAGAATGATTTTTTGGCTATGAATGACATCAACAATATCAAATGGAATAAGGATAGGATGAGTGAAAATTGACTCCATGAGTCTCGTATATATGGTTAGATTAGTATGAATTAAAGGTGTAATGGAAGTACTAAGTTTTGGGTCCTTGTTTGTGGATTCAGTACACCCTGGAGCCCTATCAAAATGATCACCCACCAACCAAATCATCCCAATATTATAGAGAATGGGATGTTCTATGGCCTAAACTAGTACAATAGATGGGATTTAATAGAATCTATCTAAGATACCCTTTGTTCTTAGGTAGGCGAGTGGTGAAAGAACAACCCATTAGGGTGCCACATCGCTTCCACAATTGATTATCAAAATAAAAAGAAAAATAGAGGGTCGTATTCACTATGGAGGTTCTGATGTCTGTGGAGAGAATATTAACCTCTGTCTACGTTAAGGCCCCATGGGATTCACATCAAGCTATCTCTGAATACAATATAGTGTGATGGATGATCATGAGAGTATCAACCTTTATATGGGTGCTCCTTGTTAGGGGTGGATCAGAAATTCTCATCAGGTCAGAGGTAATTTTTCCTGAGATATTTGGTGTATTAATCATATTTGTATCAAGTCTCATAAAAAATATGTAGGATAAGTGATTAAATATTATGAATAAACACCTTGGTCTACCTAAAACTAACCTATAATGAGCTCTCAATCACATCGTCATATCATAAGGTAGCATGAAGACATCCTTCTCGAACGATGTTAGGATTTTTAGGAGGAGCAATTGATATGTCTGCTCTTGGACGTATAAAATGTGAGAGAGGTGAAACCATTTAAGGGCCACCATAACATCCTCATCCATGAGGATATTGTGAAAAAATTTCATGTCTAATGTTTTTTTGGTCCTCACCAGCTTGGACTACAAATGGTCTAAACAAATCTTGTGTTGTGGTTTTAGGAATCATAAGAAAGGATAGATTTTAGTAGGATAAGAACCACCCTACGAATTATGGGATTAAAATTTTGATCTGGAATATGATGTGGAAGAATGATTGGTTGAATCATCTAGTGGAAGAGGTGATGGATAATGTAGAGTTGGCACCCAGGTCAGATTATTGGCATCAGGAGGCCGCAATCCCTAACCCACATGGATTGAAGGGGGATGGACGCAACCCTTATTATGAACCATGATGGAAGGAGGTAAATAGGTGGTGGTAAATGAGTAGAAGAGTGTATGAGGTATGAGAGGGTGTGGCCTAGGAGAAGAATGGGTGTAGCTGGTTATGGTAGCTATAGAGGATGAATGTAGAGGGTGGTGGGGAGTGAAGTAGTTATAAATCCTATCCATTAAATTAAAAATCCTTACCCTGAAATTTACACCACAAATTTTATTTTCTACATTTTTAAAGTGATTGAATGGATTTTGAAACCATTATATTTTATCGAGTAAAATGGAATTTATCACCATAACTAAATTTTTTAATTTTTTGGAAGGTAAACATAGTGTTAGTGTACTAGATATGTACCAACTAATCTTTAATGATCCTAACCTTCTTAAAAGAAAAAATGTGGGTTTCCTCCCAGTCAACAGTTAAACTTATATTGAGAGGTACACATCCACCTAAATCAGGTGAACATGAAATACATGACACACTCTTCTTGAAATAACACTTAGTAACTTTTTAGTCACTATCCATGGAATTTAAAGGGTGGTCCATTTTATCACTGAATCTCTATTTTTGTATACAAGAAGAATTTTATGACTTTAAATATACACTACCATTAGGAATTAATTTTTCTAGGGAATAATTTCATACTAGAATTAAAAAATAGAACATTTTTACCTTGGTGTGAATACACATCATGTGATGCATCAGTCATTCCAAAACTTTTTTATCATTTTAAATTTGGAAAATCTCAAAAGTGTCTCTTTTCATTTACTCTATATCATCCAATGGAATAAATATGTGTTTCCAATCTTTTTGTGCATCCATGTTCAATTATTTAATTTCCCAATAAGAGAAACATTATAATTCTATTTAATAATGAAATTGTTTCCCATAGGCGAGTTAGAGAAGAGTTTTCATGATTCATGTTTCATTAGTAGTTTTATATTCCAATGGTGTATCATCATGTTTGACATTGTAGTCTTTCCAACATATATTGATTATCTTTTCAAGAATTTTTTAATCTATCAACTATAAATTTACACATTCCCTTATGTTTGTGTTTTATAAGGTGTTCCTGTGTTGTTTCAAATCTTATAATTTTCTAGAGCCCCTTTTATAGAAGTATGGTTGAAGTGTGTTCCCAAATCACTCGTGTGTAATTTTAGAAATAACAATCAAGAAAATTTATTTTTATTTAGAAAAAAAATGACCACTTTGTCTATGTTATGGGTGGTATCTTCCTCTACTACCCACTTTGAAAAATAGTGCACACAACTAAGATATATAGCTTTTCATGTCAATTGGATATCAAGACCATTATGTTAGTTAAAAGAATAAAAAAGTTCTAATTTTTTGTGGTATTTTGGGGAAATTAATTACATTTTATAATTGTGCTTATTGACTGGAAGCTGCCATAGATTTGTACAATGTTTCTTGCTTCTGATAGAGTGTGATCCAAATGAATAAAATATTGAAAATTTTATCCATATAACTCTCTAAATGAGGATTTCCACCTATTAGTGAAATATGAAAGGATTATAAAAACATTAAATTCCATCCTTTCAAATAAAAAATCACATTAAACCATCATCAGAATGTTTGATTAGTTGTTGTTCATCCCAATAATAGTGTGACTCATTTGATAAAAATTTATTCCTTTATAGAAAAGAAAATTCTCGATAGAGGGTCTTAGTGGCGAGATTGTTTTCAATCAGAAACCAATGGTCGTGCTTACACATCCATGTTGAAGAGCACCTCATCAAGGAAATTATTTTAAATTAACCTCTCTTATTCATCTTGAATATTTGGAATATGAAGTCTAGATAGATGTTCAATAATATTCTTACTTCATTTAATGTCTTTGATGCCTATGTCAATCTCTTACAGAACTAGAATCCACCATACAAACCGAGGTTTGAAATTATTTTTGTTTTGAATGTATTTCAGTGCTGTATGATTAGTGTAAAACAAAACACTATATATAATGAGGTATGAACTAAAATTTTCAAACAGGAAAAACACTACACAAAATATATTTCTATGTGGTCATGTAATTAGAGAAATAATTATTGAGAGTATGGACGACATAATTGATTGGATAATTGATATGTCAAACCCACATTCCTAGAACAACACCCATAATGATTTCATTTTCATCACACATCATCTCAATGTATTTTTCCTAATAATAAAAGAAAATGTCAGATGGTGGCATAATGTTATTTTTTATAGTATCAAAGGATCGCTAAAATTATTCACATAAAAAAATTTAATTCAATAAATATTAGGTGTATTAGTGGTTAGGATGTTTGTGTAAATTTCATGGTAAAATGATGATAAAACCCTATTTATATAAGAAAAATCTTTATTCCATTCATAGGTTTGGGTTTAGGTATGTTTTTATTACTTTTATTTTCACTGAATTTACTTTTATTCTATGCTTTAAAGTTTTATTCCTAAGGTATATGCCTCGTTAGACCGTAAAATAGAATTTATACCAATTAAACACCTACTATTTTATCCATAATGTTGCAACACCCTTTCTAAATTTGTAAGAAATACTTAAAAGCATCATCCAAACACAATAAAATCATGCATAAAGATTTCTAAAAACTCATCCACCATATAGTGAAAGATATATTTCATACACTAATAAAATATTTCTATTTAATTACAAATGCCAATATAATTAATGAGGTAGGAGAATGTTTCAAAAGAACATGTGATTTTTTTATTATAATAATCAATAGTATTGATAGTGATTTAATTATAGCAAAAATATCCAACATGAAAATAAAAAAAATCATTCCTGAATAACTTCTTAATAATTTAATCTATGATAAGAACACATACATGTTATTCCTAGGATTTTATATTTAGATTTATACAATAGAAACAAACCCATGGTACATTAATGGTTCGAGTTGATATTAATTTATTTTCATTGTTTTAAATTACAGTCCAGCCTCTCTTCTTTTGTACTAAATAAATCAGGATCAATGATTTCCTATCATAGGGGTAAAAAAGTGACGAAATCATCAATAATCTTTAGAACATTCTTCTTAATAATTTCTTTAATTGGTGGGGTGTGTCTTCACTGGGATGAGAATTTTGGGTTAGAGTATTATTCTAGAAGAATGTTGTGGGTACATATTTTGTGTCTGATTCCATTGGTATTGGCCACAACCCAATGCATTGAATTTTTATTCTCTAGAAAAAAATTATTAGTTTAAATTCTTTCTCGTAATTTAGTTACATACTTATTAGTTCTGGTGAATCATATATGGTCTCTATTAATGAGTATTTTTGTGTTCTCTAATTAGGATAATGGCATATTAACCAATGGGGTAGACTTTAGGAAGGAGTTTATCGTCAGGGGTTCAATATAGTTTACCTCCTCATATTCAATATCATATTATTTATCAGGAGATATAGTCTCCGTCTCATCTCCAATATCTAGGAAATCATATTTTTCATCATTCAGGAAAATATATAGACCATCAGACGAGTCATAACTCTTCTTTGATACATTTAATAGATTAAATACTACCCATTCTTCACCGAATGTAAGGATATTTCTACCATGGTTCACATCTATTAAATCATTATGATTAATGTGGAATGGATTCCCTAAAATTATTAGTATGTATTCTCCTTATTCGAAATCTAGGATAATAAAATCATAAGGGAATATGAACTTTATTACCTTAACAAAGTTGTACTTCGGAAATCAAGAAGGATATTTTATTGACTGTTTATTGAGCTGAAGTGAAACACATGTTGGTTTTAGGTCCCTGAGCCCTAACTTTTAGAAACACTCATTGACATGAGATTTATACATTCTATGATATCATATACGGTTTTTCCAAAATTACAGGTACCTATTGTTTCAGGGATCAAAAAGCTACCAGGATATCACATATTTGGTGGGAGTTTTCATTTCTCAATTATAGAGATAAAACATAATTCTTTTAACTTTATCTTATTAGATAAATGATCCTTTAAATTTTTTTCATAGGACAACATATGGAAGATTTCATTAGTAATGGATATATTAATAAGGATTTGTTTGAACATCAACAATTTTGTATTGAACCTCTATATTCCTTTATCGTACCCATTATATGAGTTGAAGAGGGGTATCTTTAGTTGTGGCTCACATAAAAATATTATTTCATAGTATTATTTTGTTTGTTATCATTTTCTATTACAGTCACATCAAATTCTTATTTTTTTTATGTTTTTTACTTTTCTTATTCAACTAATACCACATTTGGTTTTGAATCTTATATCATACCCTCATCATTGTTTTAGTGATTTTTAATATTCATAACCTTCCCTATTTGAATAACCATCCCCATTATTTCCTCTCTCTAATGGTTCATGGTATTACCTGGTAGTGTACTTTTAGTCAGTGAGAAAGAGTCTTGGAAATGTTTCCTACTTAGTGTTTAAGGTTGCAGAGAGAAGCTATTTCACTTTTCATCTATTTTTATTGCATATTCATTCACTAGAATTATTTCTAAACAAATATTGTTATTATATGTTTATGGATTGATTGTTTTTTGCAGGGATTCTTCTTATTTTCTGAAATGATGTTGTCAAATTTTTATTGTTCCAGAGGTGGAAATTAGTGAGCCCTAAGTGAGAAGGGTTATTTTAGTCGGGGATCATGGTTATGAGGGTGGTATAGTGGTGGGACCTAATTATAGGGTGTATCATGACCACTCCTCTACTGATATCACCCTTGGGTTTTTATAGAAAACGCCTTTGTGGATAAAGAAGATTCTAGTATGGTTTTGGCAATGGAATCTTTTGGGGGTTTGATTGTAATTTACATAATTATAGTCCTATATTTTTTTTCTATTCATTAATGAAAATCATAGCATGGGTGTAATCCTTTACACATCTCACAAACTTTTATTTCCATAATAGTTTCAAGTGGTGTTGATGATGGTTGAGGCAGAAGAAATATTTAAGGATTTTTATTAAGGGCTTCGAATTGGGCTGCAATGTTGGTGGTATCTTCTACTTGGTGAATCCCAAATCAACGAGTTCCTCGATTTATTTACAAAGACTAACACTATGTGAGGTATCACCAAAAAGTTCTCTACCCACCTGTGGTGTATTAAAATAATTTCTCCATCAGGGGTAGTGTCACCCACATTGTGAGTATATCATTGTAAGAATTGGTAATAGGTATGAAGTTGAAGGAAAAAATCGAATATATGAAGTGGGATTTGGATTCGATTCATTAAAATATTCCCAAGACTCATAGAGGGATTAACCATCCATTTGAAAAAAAGTTTTGGATATCATTACATAGATTCCATGTATGAATGGACATAAATTTCCTATCAAGGGATGTATTAGAAAAATCATCCCAAATAGTAATGAACTTGAGAGATTGATTTTTAAGCCAAACCCTATCTATGTCACACATGGATTTGGGGAATAACATAAGACTAATGTCATTTGAAGATAAACCCTGATATCTAAAGGTGTATTTTCATTCTAGAATGTTTGATATATGGTCATGTGAATCTTCCCTCCGAAGACCATTAAATTTTACCATGTTCTGGATTATATATATGATTCCAAGTCTGATTTCTAATATGTGAACCTAGATGGTAGGATAAACAATATTGGGAACTGAATCACTTATAGATGATAATCCATAGACAATGATGGTGTCTTCTATATGTGGTTACACTTCCTATAATTCTAGTGTCACATATATGTAATTTTGTTGAATAGGAGAAGCAATATTTTTGTTCTCATGCATGTTTGAATGGTGAAATTCAAAAAGGTATATCCTGATTAAATGTTCCAATCCAATAGGTTAATTATATTATAGTCACCATGAACGTGTAATAGGGTCTTGAATCATGCATTAGAATCTTTACAAAAATGGAGAACCTTGTATGCATGTGAAAATTTTAAAAAGAAATGGGAAAAGGAAATGGTTTGAGGTAATCCTATGTCCGTTTTGAAGATCATTTTTCTAAAGAAAATAGAAAAACATCTTTTGAAATGGTACCAAGATTTTTTTTCCGACACAATATGATTGATTCGATATGGGAATTATCATATTAGAAATTTATATTTACATACCTAGCACAACTAGAAAGGTATGAAGAGTAGTGGAAGTCCAATGTTAAACCCACAAGGAATTTGTAAAAACACCGACCCCAGTAGCCCCAAGTCATTGCCTTACATAATTAAATTGATATAATAAACAATGAATTCACAACCTGAAGGAACATATAGTTTAGTATTTTGATAAATGATATAAAAATTGAGATATTACATTACAACTTGAAAAAAACATTGAAACTCCATTAGAAACATCCATAACCTTCTAGATTATCCCTCTAAGTGATTCATAATATACAACTTCACATCCTGGGAAAAAATAAAACATAACAATGGGGTGACCTCAAATGTCTAGAAAGGGTAAACAATATAAACAAATCTATTAAAAAAATAAGGCATGGTGTGTAACAGAAAGTACATGGCATTAAAACATAATGTTTAGTAAACTATGGCCTGGATAAAATATAAATATATAATTCCACGTAAATAATTACATGAGAATGAAACTTAACCATAGATATACTACTATTCGAATAATCACATGTGTTATCAATTAATAATATCATAATGAGGGAATACATATTTCCAAACATCATAAACCCACCATAAAGGCCTCATCAAATAAGTCTACATAAATGGGTAAGTCCACTGCCAAAACCTGCTCTAGTTTGTCTCATTAGACATATCAATGCATTGAGGGGCTATTGCGGGACCTTCCCACCACTTACTGAGTCCAACACATTCCACATATGTCAAATTATAGATTTATAAATATATCATTAAATCAAATTTTCCTATACCACATTGAAATATTTTAACAATAATCAAATATGTAAATAGTCTAATTAAATCATTGCTAAATTCTTTAGAAAATACACTTTCTCTATGAAAAGAAGAGTTCCTTTGGAAAATAATTTTAATTTCTCATAAAATCTTATTATAAATATAAATATCCTAGAAAATAAAATATAAGGACAATGAAATTATTTTTTGGTATAAATTATGTCCCAATGAAGTGAAAATATTTAAAAATTGTTTTTAAGAAACATTAGAAATGATCGTCTTTATTGTGGTTTAAGGGAAAAAATTAAAGATACTTTAAGACATACAAATGATTAACAGTATGAATAAAAACAGAAATATACTAAAATATTTTTATGATATATGGAATTATTTTATAAAAATATTTTTGTATTAATAAATATTATGGAGTGTACTTGAAAATGGGTATTAAAGTTTGAAGTCCCTTTTAATCGGGCATTCTTATTGGGATGAGTAAAAAAATGAACCTTGTAAAACATGTATTTACCCATCAAATAATGATGATAAAAATCTAGATACATGGGTTTTTAAAATTTAAAAATAATATAGAATATGTATATAAAATTAAATAATAAATATATTGGGGTAAAGAGAGAGATCGTGTGACCCAAATGAAAAATGGAGGATTGAGGAGAATCCATTACCACTTAATAAATAGTCGAACCATATTCCAAAAAAAGTAATGATCAAAAAATAATACATTTAATAAAATTAAGACAAATATATTCATTATGTTATACATCAATGGAATGTATACATTCACCACGTACAAACAATAGTGGTGAATAAGGCATATCTCATAGAAATTAAGGTGAGATGAGAAAAACCTTACCTTAAGTCTGAAAGGATTTTTCACTTGTACTTAGAATAATGGATAATGAAATTAAATTCACTAATAATATTATTCATAACCTATTAAAAAATTATTTTCTATATTATAATTTCATTATGTTCATTTATGGAATTTGGGATCAGTTATATGATTCCATTTCGTCATTCAGAAGTGTTTGTTTCTTTGGTTTTCTTGATTGGTTCACTTGTATACATGTACAAAAGATCCTGTGAAATGAGAATACATATTCATAATTGAATGAATATGTAATTTATGAAAAATAAAAAAATTTAAATGGGTATATAATTCATTTTGATATTTTGGGTGAGGATAAATCATTTGACAAGGTGTTAGTGATAATCGTTTAGATTATTTTGGAGGTTTTTTTGAACATCTCAAATTAGTTTTTTTTATTAATGAATATCATGTATATATCAAGGATAAAAACATTAAATATGATGTTATACATATATTATATTATTTTTTATCTGTAAAAATGGTTTCATTACCATCCACAAAAGGGGAATTAAAAAATGAAATCATGTTGTCCACAAAGGCGGTAAATCGACACCTCACGAATGATGTTTTAATATTTAGAATAAAAGAATGAGGAGACTAGAATTAACAATGGATTATTCTATACAAAAATAAAATTCCATTATATAAAATATACTATAGTAACCATGTTACTTTTTATATGGTGGTGATGAGAAGACAATAATACAAAAAAAACATGAAAAGAAATTAAAATAAAAGTGAAGAGGGTTTTACCTCTTGAACTTCTTTTCCATGAGAGAATCCTTATAGAAAAGTTATTGGTATTTTATTTAGATAAAAGTCTCCTAGATTTTTGGGGAGGGGTTTGGTATAGGACTTTGAAGATATTTGAAAATCTTCAAGGATTTGAAGGTGTGAGGAGAAGGGGTGCTGAGAGGTGATAGTTATAGTGGTGGAGAGGAGTGTATTCTCATTATTATATTCATTAGATTATAATTTGGGATAAAGAATATGTATAGTTTGATAATTATAACTAAATATAGAAAAATAATTAATTATAGTTTGAGATTATGGTCATACATCATCTATGACTTAATAAATCATGTATTTGTAAAATACTGTAAACTACCATATTTCACTAATTCACCAAAAATTCAATTACATTATAAAAATACATGAAAAATCACACTAACTATTTTTTTTTAAATTTAGAAATAAAAAATGAACACCATTTTATGAAAATAATTTTCAAAATATGTGAAATTTAATTTTTAATTAGAATCATCATTTATTTGAAAAATACAAATTTTAAAGTTATAACTGATTTTATAACACTTTGAAAAATTAACTATGGTGTCATAAATTATCATATAATAATAATATTGAAAAGAAAATAATTTATAAATCTATTTGATAAATATAATTTTTTTAAATAATTATATTAATTATATAATTGTAAATAATATTAATGTTTCACAAAATACCAACACATAATTTATCATTTTAAAACACTAACATACTTGGTCCATGATATATGTTAGTTTATTGTTCTAATGGCCCCATTAATATTCTTAATGGTCACATTATTAGTTTAATGGTCACATTATAGTTAATAAAAATGAAACTTATCAGAAAAAACCAAAAATACCACCAAAGTAAATTTTGATATTTCACTTTCAAAAATAATTTTTGTTTTGTCCAATATAATTTATAAAAGTGTCTAAATATATATATTTAAAAAAATTCCATTATAAGGGTTAAAAATTCATTTAGAAAAATAATTTCATTTTATGTGTAAAATTCGATTTATTCTTATCTAATTCCTCCGAAATTATTTTGGATGAATGCAAAGAAAATTGATTCAATATATAATATGTGAATTTAATTAATAATTATCACTGAAAATGATTAATTAAATGAAATTTTGGGAATAAAAATAGTTTTTAATAATAAATACTTTATGTTAATATTTTTTTCATTTCTAAGTTATTGGTATCAAATAAATTAATTTTAAAAACATGTGTAATCTATATTTTCATAATTTACTTTATATAATTTATTACTGCCATTCCCAATAGCTAAAAAATACCTATAATAATTAAATACTGATATGAAATAATTTTTTAATCTCATAAGTTATTGAAATTAAATTTAAAAAGTTCCATGCTATAAATTACTTTGGTGAAAAATTCTACCCTCCTTTCATAAAATGCTACCTAAAATTTTTAAAATTTACATAAAAAGAGGAGGTTGATACTTGAAAATTATATTGTGGTAAACCCACATCGAAAATTGTGTCAATTAACAAACCATTTTAATAAGAGAGAAGGAGAGAAGTGAATATAACCACAAAACTAGGATTTCAGGAAGGAAATAATTAGTTAAAAGTGATACCATGGACATAAAAGAGAAGTATAACTATCAAGATCTAATGGAGAGTGATTGAGAAAAATTTCATTAGAAATTTAACATTCTCAAAACCGTAAATCATGTGATTTGTTAAAATACCATTGATTTCAAAAAAAGGAAAATTAAATAGATAAAATTTTGGTTCAAAAATATTTTTCCTAGAGTTGAGGGATTCTTTTAATATTCAGATAATCAGTTAAGAAAATAACAATGCTTGATTACTTTCCATGTCCTACATATAATTTCATCCTTTGGTTGTTATTAAATCTATTTTCACTTCATACCTTACATCTGGAAATGAATGTTCAAGATGAATTTTTTTTACACCTAAACAACATTTAACAAATCATATAGCTCTTAATTCAATCCTTTGACCGTTAAATTTTTAATGATATGAAGAAGGTTTTGATATTTTATCAAATAATGAAAATTTCCAAAGATTAACATGATTCATTCCACAAGTATTTATTCTTATGAATCATTTAAATCATGTATTTTCACATTCAATGGAAAAAAATTTAGAATGATAGTTGCTAAATTTTGAAAATCAACATAACATAAGATTCTCTAAACAATGTATGTATTAATCCCACATACCAAATATATGAATACCTTGAAACCATAAAACCTTAATGAAATCATTGAAGCTTCCAAATCCATAAATAATTGGTACTTTAGTACAATCCTTATATATCTCATTTTTCTTATAACCAGAATATCATAACATAAATCTTAAATGTAAAAAAATACATAATCTATTCATATTTGACTATAGTAATAATATAATCATGACCCTAACCCATTTTCCTTTTTGAGCAATATTTCCTTGATGACTATGACATTCATTTCTGTAGTGCCCCATATCCACATAGTTGAAACATTGAACATTTAATGCTTATTTAATTCCCTTACATTCTTGAGTCTGGTGACCTTTTTCTACACACATGTAACAAAATCCCATCCCCTTTAGGAATGTACAAGTTGTTTCTTCCCCAAATTATCACATGTTGCAATTCACTTCTTTCACCATTTACCATTATCCTTATCTTTCTCTACCATTCCATTATTCAATTTTATTACCATAAATTTTTAAGATATAAAGAGTTAATTATCTATCATAATAGCTTCTGAGACTATTTCTTCATTGGATGAGAATTTTTGGGAGACATGTTCCCTTTGTTAGAATGTTTTTAACCCATCAAAGAGTTAGTCAATCATTCTCTTTGGATTTCATACGTAATCCATAACATTAATTATTAACCTTTTAATGTTTGCTTCAAACATGGAAATTTTTATATCCTATTTCTATCAGAGACTCAAGAATTAAATACCCATATCCACTTTCTGTTCCCAGGGGAAATATTTTTCAATGGGAATATCCTTAAAATCCTTATATTCCTTATTTTCAATTTATTATTCCCCCTTTTTATTTTGAATCAATGACCACCATTGATCAACATATCATAAGAGATGATATAATGTCATGATAACTGTTCTCCCTTTCATTACTTATCAAAGTGAGTAATATCTTTACTATGGAAGTTATACAATTTTAGCTACAAATGGATCTGTAGTACCGTTGAATGATTGAAGATGGTGTCTCATGATGTGTAATAACATAGTTCCTATTTATTATGGTTTTGGATGATCTAAATGGGAAAGTTTATTGTTCATAATGTGAGTCTAATTTCTCAGTATATTTATAAGTTTTTCAACATTTTTTGTAGCTCAAATTGTGACATAAATATCTTATATAGGAGAGAAATCCCTATATGCGATACGTGCATTGATACCATTTCTATTCCTTCTATTATGAAACATTTATAAACAATGAAATACACCAGATTAGATCATAACATTAAGAAACATAATTTATAATCTAAAACTAGTAAAACACAAAAAGTAAATTAAAAATTTAAGTATACCTAATCTCATCATAATCTTGGTTTCATTGGGAAAATATATACTTTTAAACCATTCATAATGGTTTGTAAAGAAAATGTGTATTATCATAAACATATCCCCAAGGTGTGTCAAAACATGTGTGCAGTAAGCCCAATTTTTATGTACTAGGTTATGTCGATTTAGGCCCAAAAAATATTCTTGTAGTTGTTATCCCTAGGTACATCTATTCCATAACCACGTCCACTTTTAGTATCTTTACATGTACATATTTTCTAAAAATACCTCCATAATCTCAACGTTACTAAAATTTTAGGATATTATTCTATGTTTATCATTAATGTTTATATGAAGGTTATGTTTGGAAATATATATTTTATAAATCTAGTTTCCATGATTTCTACTTAACTTCCCCTAAAACCAACTTCAAATACCCCGACCTCAGTATCCCGAACCTAGTGCCTTACATAATTACATTGCTATAGTAAACACGGAATTCACATCCCAGAGGACATAATAGTTTAGTTTATTTTGAAGACCAGATACATACATTAGTTTTATATTACAAATTGAAAAGAAAAAAAACATAGATACTCTATTGGAAACATCCATAAACTCTTATATTATCCCTAAAATTCATTTATAATATACATCTTCACATCTTGGGGAAAAATAAAACATAAAAATGGGGTGATCTTAGATGATCACTAATTATAAAAAATGAAGTTAATGATATCAATAATACACATAAACAATAAGATATGGTGAATAGCTAAAAAAATTCCATTTAAATATAATATTGAGCATAATATGAAAGGCACTAAAAATGAATAATTAATTCCATTTAATAATAACTTGAGAACAAAACTTAAACATGGATTTTATACTTGTCTAATAATCACATGGTCTATCAATTACTAATTTCATAATGAGGGATTGTATAATAATGAACATCGTAGACACACCATCATTGACTCATCTAAGATTTCTGCATCAATGGGTAGGTCCTCATCCAAATCCCATACTAGTTTTTCTCATGAGACCTACCGATTTATCGAGGGGCTATAATAGGCCCTAACAATCACTTAGTATTTCCAATGCATTCCTCATATGTCAAATAATCGATTTAAAAATATATAATCAAATAAAAGTTTCCTATAAAACATTAATTTTTTTATCATACTCATTGATGAAAATACTCCAATTAAATCATTGATAAATTCATGAGATAAATACCGGTTTACTCTTGATTGAAGAGTTATTTTGGGAAATCATTTGTATTTATCATAAAATAAAAATGTAAACATTAATATTCTATAAATACAATATAATGTAAATGTAATTATTTTTTTTGGAAACAATTATGTACCAATGAAGTGAAAACATGTAAAAATCTTTTTGATGAAACATTAGAAAGGTTCCTCTTTATTGCGATTTAAAAGAAAATATTAAAGATTCCTTAAAACAGACAATGGATTAATAGTTTTCATAAATAGAAAAATGAACTATGATAATTTTTATGATAAAAATAGTGATACTAGGAAAATATTGGTTGCTTAAAACATATTATACAGTTTACTTGAAAATGGATAAGAAATTGGGAAGTTCCCTTTAATCGAGCTTACTTATCATGAGGAATTGAAAATGGTACATTGGAAAACATGTATTTCCCCATAAAAGAAATATGATATGATCAGGATACATGTTTCTAAAACATATAAACATAATTTATAAAAGGTATATAAAAATAATTAAGAATTTCATTGGGTAAAGAGAGATATAGCATAACCCAGATGAAAAATCGAGGTTCAAGGAGAATCCCTTACCACTTTGCAAATAGTCAAACCATTTTCCAAAAAAACTTAATGATCCAAAAATAGTACTTATAATACCATGAAGATAAATATATTAATGATATTATATATAGTTGTTTAGTATACATACCAGACACAATAATTATTGGTGAATAAGGCATATCTCACTGAAATAAAAGTGAGATAATGAAACCCTTACCTTAAGTCCGAAAGAATTCTACACTTGTACTTGACATCATGGATAATGAAATTAGATTCAATAATAATTTAATTCCAAACCAATTAAAAATGTATTTGATATTTTATAATTTTATTAAGTTCATTTGTGTCCTTTTTGATCTATTATAAGATTCAATTTCATTGTTCAGAAGTGTTCATTTCTTTGGTTTTCAAGGTTGGTTCACTTCTAAAAATGTATGAAAGATCATGAGAAATGGGAATATATATCCTTAATTGAATTTATATTTTATTGATGAAAATAAATAATATTAAATGGTTATATAAGTCATAATTTAAATTGGGGTTAGCATGAAACATTAGACATGACGTAAGTGGTAATCGTGAAGATTATTTTGGTAGTTTTTTGATAATCACAGACATGTTTATTTCATTAATTAATACCATGTATTTATAATGGATCCAGAAAATTAAATAGGATTTAATAAATATATTATAATCCGTTTTAACCATAAAAATGGTTTCATGACCATACTTGAAGGTGGAATTGAAAAATGAAAACTCATCGTCCACTATGGGAAAAATCAATATTTGTGACGGGTTATTTGCGACGGGAATAAACCCTGTAAAAAATAACCCATCCAGGAAGTTATTTGCGACGGTGTAATTTCCCCGCCGCAAATAACCAATTATTTGTGACGAGATTTCTTCTCCCGTCGCAAATAGTTTGGCGTGACCTGCGTGCCAAATCGCGCAAATATTATTTGGGACGAGGCGATGTCTTCCGTCACAAATAGTTTGGCGCGGCTTGCGCGCCAAACCGCGCGGCTTGCGCTCCAAACCACGCGGCTTGCGCACAAAACCGCACGGCTTGCGCGCAAAACCGCGCAGCTTGCGTGCAAAACCGCGCAAGAGTATTTGCGACAGTACCCATCACAAATACCCGGCGGCGGTTAATAGCTTTTTGCGACGCGATGTCGTCCCATCGCAAAAAGAGTGTCAGCATGAACTATTTGCGATGAGGCCCGTCGCAAATACCCTTTTAACCGCCGACAATAATTAATGCGGGTGAGGGTATTTGCGACGGGGTCCGTCGCAAATAACCCCATCGCCACTAATCTATCCTATATATACCCAAACCCGTTTTTTCTCAAATCACTCAGATATTCCTCTCCCACTCTTTTTATTTTTCAGTTTCAAGGAAAAAATTTACTTTAGTTGAAATTTTTTAGGCGAGAGCAATTGGAAGGCGCCAATACCTTCAGAATATCATAGTTTAAGGTGTTTATATTTTATTGTTTTATATTTTTGATATTCTTTTATGTTAATTTTAATTGTTGTTTATTAGATGTAATTAAATTATATTTCGATTGATTTTTATTTATATTTTTTTACTAAGAAATTGATATTGTCAGTGAAAATTATAAATAATTAGTCATAATTAATATTACTTAGATATAATTAGATATAATTAATAATAAATAGATATAATTAAGAATAAATAGATATAATTAGCAATAAATAGATATAATTAGCAATAAATAGATATAATTAGCAATAAATAGATATAATTAGTTAAAAATAGATATAATTAGTAATAAATAGATATAAATAGATGTAATTAGTAATAAATAGATATAATTAGTAATAATTTGATATAATTAGTAATAATTAGATATAATTAGTAATAATTAGATATAATTAGTAATAATTAGATATAATTAGTAATAATTAGATATAATTAGTAATAAATAGATATAATTTGTAATAAATATATATAATTTGTAATAAATAGTAATAATTAGATATAATTAGTAATAAATAGTAATAATTAGATATAATTAGTAATTAATAGATATAATTAGTAATAATTAGTAATAATTAGTAATAATTAGAAATAATTAGTAATAATTAGTAATAATGAGTAATAATTAGTAATAAATATATATAATTAATAATAATTATTAATAGTTAGTAATAATTTGTAATAAATATATATTAATAATAATAATAATTAGTAATAAATAGATATAATTGGTAATAATTAGTAATAATTAGTAATTATTAGTAATAATTAGTAATAAATAGATATAACTAGTAACAAAGAGATATAATTAGTAATAATTAGTAATAAATAGATATAATTAGTAATAAATGGATATAATTAGTAATAAATAGATATAATTAGTAATAAATAGATATAATTAGTTATAAATAGATATAATTAGTAATAATTAGTAATAAGTAGATATAATTAGAAATAATTAGTAATAATTAGTATTAATTTGTAATAATTAGTAATAATTACTAATAATTATTAATAATTAGTAATATTTAGTAATAATTAGTAATAAGTAGATATAATTAATAATATATAAATATAATTAGTAATAAATAGATATAATTAGTAATAAATAGATATAGTTATTAATAAATAGATATAATTAGTAATAATTAGTAATAATTAGTAATAATTAGTAATAATTAGTAATAATTAGTAATAATTAGTAATAATTAGTAATAATTAGTAAAAATTAGAAACAATTAGTAAAAATTTGATATAATCAGTAATAATTAGTAATAATTAGATTTAATTAGTAATAATTAGTAATAATTAGATATAATTATTAATAATCAGTAATAATTAGATATAATTAGTAATAATTAGATATAATTAGTAATAATTATATATAATTAGTAATAATTAGTAATAATTAGTAATATTTAATAATAATTAGTAATAATTAGTAATATTTAGTAATAATTAGTAATAATTTGTAGTAATTAGTAATAATTTGTAATAATTTGTAATAATTAGTAATAATTAGATATAAGTAGGAATAATTATATATAATTAGTAATAATTAGTAATAATTAGTAATAATTAGTAATAATTAGTAATAATTAGAAATAATTAGTAATAATTAGTAGTAATTGGTATTAATTAGTAATAATTATATATAATTAGTAATAATTAGATATAATTAGTAGTAATTAGTAATAATTAGATATAATTAGTAATAATTAGTTATAATTAGTAATAATTAGATATAATTTGTAATAATTAGTAATAATTAGTAATAATTAGATATAATTAGTAATAATTAGTAATAATTAGTAATAATTTGAAATAATTATAATAATTAGTAATAATTAGTAATAATTAGTAATAATTAGTAATAATTAGTAATAATTAGTAATAATTAGTATGAATTAGTAAACATTAGTAATAATTAGTTATAATTAGTAATAATTAGTAATAATTAGTAATAATTTGCAATAATTCATAATAATTTGCAATAATTAGGAATAAATAGCAATAATTAGGAATAATTAGGAATAATTAGGAATAAATAGAAATAATTAACAATAATTAGCAATAATTAGCAATAAGTAGCAATAAAGACAAATAATTAGCAATAATTAGTAATAAAAAAATTATAGTATCAATATTTACGAAAAAGCAATATTACTATTATTAAAATAATAAAAAATTTATAAAATATTAAAATTATAAATATTAGCAACAAGCTTTGCTTTATTCTTAACATGTTCAAATCTCAAAGGGTCACTAGTTGTCAGGTCATGCGCAATAAAAAAGTTTGTGTCTTGAATTTCCAATTTACGCTCTATAATTGTCCTTGCATGGTTGATCACCTCGCAAGTAGTGTTGAAATAGGACAACCCAAGTCATGACCTTCTCATCTATATGAATTATCTCACATGACCCTTTACATAGACCATTCTTGCTTGAAAATTTAAGGGAAAGATATCGATATCAACTAAAATTTTTAAGGAAGAATGATCTATGAAAAAGGTCATGTGAGACACTACCACAAAAATAGTTTTTCGTAGCGCCCCCCCTTTATCAGCGCTCAAAAAAAGCACTGATAAAGGGACCCCCCTTTATGAGCTCTTTTGTTAGCGCTGATAAAGGCCCCCCTTTATCAGCGCTTGTTTAGTAGTACTGATAAAGGGGGGGGCCTTTATCAGCGCTTTTTTTAAAAGCGCTGATAAAGGGTCGGCTTCAAAAAAAATTAAAAATATATTAATATATTAATATATAAATATAATTATATTCTTATATAAATATAATATATAATTTTTAAATATATTTAAGATAAGTATAAATGTACATTTACACTTATTATACTTAATATATATATATATAAGATATTTAGTGAAAATGGCTTCTTAAAAAATTAAAAAAAATAGTTTTAATTAATAATTTGATAATAATTATTGGGTAATAGTCATTTAAACAATTTGAGGAATAAAAAAATTAAAAATATAAAAAAAAAGATCCAAAATATGGTGAAAACGAAACTCAAACTTCAAACGGCCATAACTTTTGATCCGGGTGTCCGTTTGAGCTCTACCACATTTCAAATTGAAGCCCACGATGAGCTCTACGTCACTGTGTCCCGGGGAGGACCCTGGTCAAGCGTTTTTCGAGGCCAAAAGAGGCCCAGAAGGCCTCCAAAACTGAGTTTTTTGTCAGGGTACCCAAATATTTTATCATTTTGTGGATTTTCAGCCTCATATAAGATGGTATTATTGGATTTTTTTGGTGGGTACTGAATTTATTCCAAGTTATTACATTCATATTCATATTATGTATTTTAAATTTTATCCTTTTTGATAATGCACTGCTATTTATAATAAAATATATAACTATATGTACAATTTTTTTATATATTCATACCTAAAAATTTAATTATAAATATAAATAATAAAATATATTTACTTATAAAATATATTAGCTTTATCTATATAATAACTAACATCCATTTTATTTAAAATACAAATATATGAATATTTATATACCTATATATTAATCTAACTATATATATATATTAATCTAACTATATATATATATAAATTAATCTAACTATATATATACATATTAATCTAATAACTATATATATATTAATATAACTACATATATATATATATTAGTATTACTATAAGTATATATATTAATATCACTATATATATATATTAATATAACTATATATATATATTCATATAACTATATATATGTTAATATAATTATATATATATATTAATATAAATATATATTACTATACGAATAAATATAACGATATATATATATATAGATATAGATATATATTAATATCACTATATATATATATTAATATTACTATATATATATATATTAATATAACTATATATATATTATAATATAACTATATATATATATATATTATAATATAACTTTGTATATATATTATAATCTAATAACTATATATATTAATATAAATATATATTACTATACGAATAAATATAACTAAATATATATATATATATATAGATATCATGAATTGGAAGACAAATCAAAATAGAGTAGTGGTAAAGGCTTAGGCACGCAGGGGGGAGGTCTCGAGTTCAAATCTTGTGGGAGGCAGGGGCGCGCGCGCATGGGGGAATATAGAAGCAAGCACTGTTAAAGGGTGAAGGGGGGGCGTGGGGTGCTGTACAGGGACAGAAAAGCACTGTAAAATGGGGGGCTCAAGCTCTATGAAATCCCACCTGATTCATAGAATTTTTTAATTTATTTTTAATTTGTTTTTAATTGTTTTTAATTTTTTTAATTATTTTAACTTTTATCAGAGATTTCTTAAAAGAGCTGATAAAATGGTCCTTTATCAGCACTAAAACGAAAGCGCTGATAAAATGATCCTTTATCATCACTAAAACGAAAGCGCTGATACAGTAAGCGCTGATAAAGGGGACCCCCCTTTATCTACGCTGGCTTTATCAGCGCTTTTTCTAGCACTGATAAAGGCCATTTTTAGCGCTGATAAAGGCCGTGTTTGTAGTAGTGAGATGATTCTTAGAGACGATAACGTCATTACTTTGGCCATCCTATTGCAACACTACTTACGAGGTGATCAACAATGTAAGTACAATTATAGAGTTTACATTGGACATGGCTGACACTAACATTTTATTGCGCTTGACTTGACAATTGGCGACCCATTGATATTTGAACAAGTTAAGAATAGAGTCAAGTCTGTTGCGAATATTGACAATTTTAATATTTTATAAATTTTTTATTATTTTAATATTATTAATATTGTTTTTTCTTAAATATTGATAATATAATTTTTTATTAGTAATAATTAGTAAACGAAATTTTCTTGGATAATGAAGGGAAAATTTGTAATCATCTCCACAACGATGATTACCAAATATCCATTCATTATTCAAGCAGTTTTCATTTTGCTAAGTATTTCTAAGTATTGGTAAATTAGTAATAAATAGTAATAATTAGTAATAATTAGTAATAAATTGTAATAATTAGTAAAAAATTGTAATAATTAGTAATAATTAGCAATAACTAGTTACAATTAGTAATAATTTGTAATAATTAGTAATAATTTGTAATAATTAGCAATAATAAGGAATAATTAAGAATAATTTGGAATAATTAGCAATAATTAGCAATAATTAGTGTGAGAAAGATGAAAATAAATGAGCCATCGAACAAAAGAGTAGCCATCAATCCATTGGAAATTGTGTTGCCCTAAATTAATGTTAATTATTAAGTAGTTTTAATTATTTATTTTCTTTCTTCATATAGTGTTTTTATAATTTCCAATTATTCAAAAATATTGATGTTTTTATATTTTATGTAGAAAAATATGGAACAAGGAAGTCGACATTAATCATTATTAGATGATCGAGCTTGGATAAATCAGCGCAGAAATACAAATGGTTTTAGTTTAAATCCTGTATATATTGAGGGTGTTGAATCTTTGTTATCATTTGCATAATCGAAACCAGAATTTGTTTCAGAAGGCACAATTAAGTGTCCTTGTAAAAATGTGCTATGAGTACGTTTGACACATTTGACAAGGTTGGGGGTCATCTATTGCAGTTTGGTTTTCAACTAGATTATGTTTTTTTGTATCAACACCGTGATTGTAGTTCCAGAGAAGATCATAATTACTTGATTCCGGATCCATCACGATTTCAAAATTTATTACATGATATTTTAGGTCCATCTATGCAACAAACTGAAACTCACGATGATATTGATTTAACTCTTGAGTTGGCACCATCCGAATTTAATTAGTTTTTGAGGTCTGCTGAGGATGCATTATATCCTGGTTGTAAGAAAAGAAAATTTGAAGTGGTTGCAAAATTTATGCCTATTAAATCAGATAATGCAATGTCAAATAACTGTTTTGATCAGATATTTTTTTTTGTTAAAACAATGTTACCTGAATGAAATGTGTTGCCTGAAAATTACTATGAGATCAAGATGCTGATTCGTAATCTGGGCCTTAGTTACAAGAAGATTCATGCATGTCCAAATGATTGCATATTATATTCTAGAGAAAATGAGTCATTGGATAGTTTTCCCACATGTGGAAAATCGAGGTATAAAGAAGCTCAAACAAGGAAGTCTAGATCGATTTCAGTAAAAAAGTTGAGATATTTCCCCCATACACCCAGGTTGCAGCATTTATTTATGTCTGAGAACACAGCATCAATGATGTCATGGCACAAAACCATGATTTCAACTAATAAAATCTTTAATCATCCATCCGATGGTGATTCATGGAAACATTTTGACTGTCTGCATCCGTATTTTTCTATAGAAGCCCGAAACGTGTGATTGGGTCTTTCTACAGATGGTTTCTGCCCGTTTGGTTCTTATGGTAGTTAGCATTCATGTTGGCCTATCTTTATTACTCCGTAAAATTTTCCTCCATGGATGTTGATGAAGGAGCCTTATATATTTTTGACTCTATTAATCCCAGTATATCCGAAAAAGAATATTGATGTTTATTTTAAACAATTGACTGATGAGTTAAATTCATTGTGGAGTGATGGTGTTAATACATATGATGTTGCTGAGAAAAAAAATTTCATATTAAAAGCTGCATTGATGTGGATGATTAGTGACTTTCTAGCATATGACATGTTATCTGGTTGGAGTACACATGGTCCGAAATCATGTCCTTACTGTATGAAAGAAACCAAATCCTTTAGGCTCATCAATTGAAAAAAAACTTGCTATTTTGATTGTCACTGTAGATTTATTCCAACTGATCATCATTTTCGGAGGAAAATATCTCATTTCAGATAAGGTACAATTTAAAGGGATGAACCTCCAAAGATGATCTCATGTATAGAGTTAAAATCAGTTGTATTTTCATTACCCCCATCACATTTAGACCAATAGTAAACCAACAGAAAATTCATGGCTTTGGGAAAGAACATAATTGGATAAAACAGATCCTTTTTTGGGATCTTCCGTATTGGTCTGATTTGTTGGTCTACCACATGTTGCATGTTAGGCATATCGAGAATAACTGTTCTGATAATTTATTTCATGCAGTTTTGGATACACCATGTAAGACCAAAGATACTGTAAAGGCAAGATTAGATCTTTCCCAAATTTTTAGGCGACCAAAACATGAACTATTTGAAAATGTCAGATCACATAGGTTAATGAAGCCAAAAGTAGCTTATACACTATCCAAAGAGAGTTGCTTATTATTTTGTCAGTGGATTGCAGATTTGAGACTTCCAGATGGATATGTTTCCAATTTGGGTAGATGTGTCAAGAATGATTATATTATTGGATTAAAAAGTCATGATTGTCATCTTATAATGGAAAGACTTATGCCCATTGGATTCAGAGGTTGGATGAATTCTATGATTTGGGATTCGATAACAGACATATCATATTATTTTCAAGACATTTGTGCAGTGACAAAAGACTAATATGCACTAAGAAAACTGGAAGAAGATGTTGATGTAATTATATGTAATGTGGAAAAAATCTTTTCGCCAGCTTTCATTGACTCAATGGAACATCTGATATTACATTTTCCACATGATACTAAATGTGGAGGTCCAATACAGTTTTGATTGATGTACCCATTAGAGAGATGCATGTAGTAATTGAAGAAAAAAATATACAACAAAGCATCAGTTGAAGGGTCAATTTCTGAAACACATTTGCAAGAGGAAATTGCCTTTTTCTGCTATCATTATTTTGAATCTCAATATCCCTCAAAACACAATCGCATGGGATGCAATGAGGGGAATTTTAATGACGAAATGGAAAATCAATTAATAGTTTTTAATCATCCAAATCTTGGTTTCGATGGAGTTCATGAACGATGGATTTCAGATGATGAACATCACAGAGCTCATACATACGTTCTGCTCAACTATGAAGAAATGACATCATTTATCCTGTGAGTGCTTATATAACTTATTCTATAATTTATGTTAAAATATTTAAACTTATTTTACGTGTAGGTTATAAGATAATCATATCAATAAACAACTTCCACAAATTACAGCAGCTGCTCTTGAAGAACACAGACAAAAAAAATTCCCAATGGTTTCAAAAACTAGTAACATAAATTATTGATGGTTTAATATCAATTCCATTTATTATTTATTATATTGATAATTTTTCACTAAGTTTTAGGTGTCTCAATATGATGATAAAATTGATAAGCTACTATGTATATTGAGTAACCCACCATCAAAAAATGGTTAAAACTTATAATGCATATGTGGCGAATGGTTTTAGATATCATACACATGCATACAGGGAATAAAAAAAACAATGAATAGTGGAGTTTTCTTGACAGGATCACATCACAGAGAAACTGAAGTTGACTTTTATGGAATTTTGGGTGAAATTATTGAGTTGTGTTATCTAGGATAGAATTAAATAATAATGTTTAAATGTCAGTTGTTGGATACTGAGAGAGGCTTGCGTGTTCATATGACTCATGGAATCATCGATATTAAATATAGAAGTATTCTTGCAGTAAATGAACCATTTCTACAAGCTCAACAGGCACATCAAATTTATTATGCAAAGAACTGCGCTATTTCAAGAGACTTATGCGATTTGTGGAGCATAATAAAAATGAAATCTTGGGAAAATCAGTTTACTCAAAATGAATGTGGTTCCACTGAAGTGGAAGGAATTTAAATTTTTCAAGAGACTGCTCAAAATCCATACGATTCACAAAGAGACGTGAATAACGATGATGGCACCCCACAATTAAGGATCGATGGTGATGAAGATGTTAATGATGTTACAAATGATTTTGAAATGAAAAGAGATGCTGAAAATGAAACTCATATGAATATTGAGGATGCTGAGGAGGAAGATGAAAACAGTGACAATGACAGCTATGGAGAAGAGGATGAAGATGGACATTGAAATAGTTAAATGATGGTAATAATCATAACTAATATATATCTGTATATAATGGTTATTTTCAAGTATCTGATAACAATAATCATTTTGTGTTTCAGATGGACCCTGAGCTATATCTCAAGTTGCAGGAGGTTGACCTACCATTGGATGGGGGGGATTTTGGATCATCTGACCCTCAGCCTACTGGCAGTTCAGGGGGTACACGGAGGGGGCACAGTCTTGAATGACTAATGATTCCTGACCCTATCCTTGAGCGACGCCCACATCTTGGTTTCGATCCACACAAAAGGAGGTATGGTAACCTATATATTTTAGTTATATTTCATTAATTTATTTATATAAATACTAATTATTTGATTATTTATTTCTTTTTCAAGGTTTTGAGAATGTAGCTATTGGAAAGGGGAGCACTATCTTGCATAATTATTTTTCTCAGCCATAGATCACATGGGAACAGATTCCTGTTGATGTGCGATGTGACATGTTCCATCATTGGCTGGTACATAAATAAATAATATTTATTTTGAAATTTATTTAATTAAAAACTTGATATTATAAATTATTTGTAGGGTTTATGGTATCCTATTGATGATAGAATGTGAGACGCCATCCACGCGGCATGGTAGGTTTCTATGCGTGACCGTTTCCTTCGGTTTTAGCACAATTTGAGAAGTACAACCATTAAAAAAGTAGGGGTGATAGAATTTGATGATTTGTGTAGAGCCCACTGACCAGAGTACATTTAATCTCACGTTTGGAATGGATTATGTTTATACTGGTGGGGTGGTGGATTTCAGAGGAGATATTTAGTGGGACGACAGAACCGGGGGAGACAGGTTGTGACACATCGAGCTGGTAGCCGTACATTTAGTTCTCATAGAGAAAATATAGTAAGTATATTTTTTAAATATTTTATATAACTTTAAATAATAAAAGTTTATTTTATATTTCTTTATGCAGTCAAGAATCCCGATATTACAGAGTTAGACGTTTTTCATAGGATATACAGTGATCCAACCACTAGAGAGATTAGAGGTGATCTCCAATGTTAGATTGTGGTTAGTATTATTTTTTAAGTTTGAAAATTAACTGCATATAATATTTTCACAATTTTAATTTTAAATTGGAATTGAAGGAGTCATATAAGGCTGCGACCTCTCAGACACAGGCTGAGGGTTAGGACGAGATGACTGAGAAGACCAGTGATCACCATTTCGATGAGGCAGCATGGATACAGGCGACTCAGTATAGCTCTGTGAAGGGCATAGTAGTTTGTATCAGCTCTCATTTGACTCATGGTACTTATTATGGTACTTCTGCAATGTCGGTGTCCAGCTTGAGAGTAGCTCATGGAGAGGCATCATCTTCTAGATCACAGTATCATGAGTAGTTGCAAGCTCAGGATGAGACTATAGAGACTTTGTAGAAGCGGAAAGACGAGATGTGTCGGCGACAACAGCAGCAGGAGCATGATTACGAGGAGCAGATGCGTCGATGGCAGCAGCAGGAGTAACATCATGAGGGGGAGACACATCGATGGCAACAACTGTATCATGAGAAGATGGAATACATGAGCCTTCTGACTCATAGTTTTGGGATGGAGTTTCCTCTACCAGCTCCTTTAGCTCCTCCACCTCATCCAAAAGAAAACCACCCAGTGATTTTTTTACGTTACAAACATTTGAATTTAACATTATAATATGAATTATTTATATTTTATGTCTTTTATATCGGTGCAAATATTACATAATTTAATTTTTAATATTTTATTATTTTTTTATATTTTTTTGTGAAAATTGAGAATTTTATTTTTTTTATTTTTTTATTATTTTAATAATAGTATTATTATTTTTTCATTAATCGTAATTTTATTAATTTTTTTTAAATAAATTTATTATTTGCGATGAGGCCTTTTGCGACGGGGCCTTTTGCGACGGGGTCCCGTCGCAAATGGTCTAACGAAATATTTTTAAAAACTTATTTGCGACGAGACTACTTGCCTATCGCAAATACTTTGTTGCGACGGGACAAGGAACTATTGAAAACCCTATTTCTGACGGGCCCATCATGAAAATGTTTATGTATATATAATACAAATAATGAGAGACTTATTTGTGACGATGATATTTCCTATCACAAATACAATTATTTGCGACGTGCCCGTCGCAAATAATGGTATTTCCGACAGCGTTTTCTACAACGGGCTATTTGTGACGGGACCTCGTCGCTAAAGCCTATTGGTGACGGGATCCTGTCACAAATAACCCATCTCAAATACCAAGAATTCCAGAAGTGGTCTATGAAGTTAGTAAATCGACACCCCATGGATGATGTTTTCATCTTTAGATTAAAAGGAAGAGGAGAAGAGAATTGATGATATGTTATTACCTAAAAACAATAAAATAAAATTATATAATATATTATCTATCAATAATTTTCCATTAGGATAGATATATTAGGAGAATATAAGAAAATAAAAGAAAATGAAAAGAAATTAAAAAATACCTAAAGAGTGTTTTACCTATGGAACTTTTTCTCCTTGAGAACCCCCATAGGGAAATGGTATTTGTATTTTATTTAGGCCAATATCTATGGGACGTGGGGGAATGGTTTGGGAGTGGATTTGGGATAAATTTTACAAGCTTCAAGGCTTCAGATGTGTGAGAAGAAGGGGTGGTGAGGAGTGATATTTATACTGGAGGACATGGGTGTTTTCTCATTATTATAAACATTACTTTATTATTTTGGCTAAATTCTATGAATAGTTTGAGAATTATCATTAAATATATTAAAAAATTAAGGGTAGTTTGATATTATGGGATAACATCTTCCATATATCGTCTATGACTCAATAAATGTTGTCTGTTAAAATACCATTAATTACCGTATTTCACTATTCAACAAATATTCAACTATTTTGGAAATATTATATAAATACACCATGAACATTTTTCGGCAAGTAAAATTAATAAATGAAAATCATTTTATGGAATTAATTTCTTAAATAATATAAATTTAATTTTTAATTAAAATCATCATTTATATGAAAAATACCAGTTTAAAAATTATAGCTTATATTATAAAATAGTAAAAAATTAATTAAGGTAGATAAAAACTAATTTAACTTATCAATATATATTATTAAATTAAATTTTCATTTAAATAATAATATTAATTATAAAATTGTAAATAACATTTACGTATCATGAAAATACCAATAGTTAATTTATTATTTTTAAATCATTTTGTACTTATTCCATGCTATAAATATACCATATTTTCATTAATAAGATACCTAAATTTTATTTATACTTTTAATGGGTGAGTTTATTATTCTAATGGACACATTACTATTCCTAACTGTCACATTATTATTCCAACGGTCATATTACTATTCACCAAAAATAGAACCTATTAAAAAATTACAAAAAATTAACCAAAGTAAAATTTGATATTACGATTTAAAAATTATTATTTATTTTTTAAAATATAATTTATAACTGTTTCTATGTTTGTATTTAAAACAATTTCTCCATTAAAAGGAGGTAAAAATGATTTATAAAAAAAATATCAATTTTATGTGTACAATAGGATCTCTTATTATCTTTTGCCTCTAAAAATATTTTGGATGAATGTAAAAATATTTGATTGAATATTTAATTTAATATTTTCCTTAATATATTTCACTAATATGTTTTAATAAAATTTCATTTTGGGCCTATAAATTTTTCTCATAAAAATACAACCTTAATGTTCAATTGTTTTTCATTTCTAATTAATTGGAAACCAATGAATTAATTTTGTAAACATGTCTAACCAATATTTTCAGAATTTAATTAATATAATTCATTCTCACAATTCTAAATATCTAGGATACAACTCTAATATTTAAATAATAAAATTTAATCATTTGTTTCAATTGTATGTTTTTGGAGAAGTTAAATTAAAAAAGAGGCAAACTATAAAATATTGGGGTTCTATAATGGTGATGACAAAAAATGAATTTAAATTTAAACCTAAAAGTGGAATCATCACACGAATCTAGGGTGTATGGTTTTGAACTAAATAGACACAATTAAACATAAATTAACTAAATTTGTGTTTGGGATGAATTATTGGAAGATTACACATAGGATATCCTTAAATTTAACAGAGGTAGGTCTATTGTCTTAGACTATGTTGCTACTCAAGAATTACAAAGTTGGGTTCAATAAGGAAAAATGAATTTATATAAACCAACGAACTCTATTTAGACCTGAGGTGGTTTTCAACCCTAATTCATTATGTAAAACTACAAAAGAAGAAAATAAACCAAACTATTTGTGATAGATTCATTCATTCTAATCAGATGGGGTCTTTACCTTGAAATATTATAGTCTATATTATGAAATCCAATGAAACTATATTTATTTATTATCCAAATTTTTTTCCAATAAATTACCCAATTTTTGATTTAGAGATTCATTCATGAACTGGTACCCCTTCTTTTAATCCCCATCCCTAAGAGGTTTGTCCATGTATTAAAAAAGCAGAATTAAGTATGCAGACAATTAATACCAGTGTAGAATACATTATCATTATATGATAATAAAATCACAATAATGGAATATATAAATTTATCAATATGGAAAAAATTAAATGAAGCATTATAGTTTGAAGAATTAACGGAAGAAACAATTTGGAGTATAAAATGAATTAAAAAAATTAAGTAAGGAAGTTAAATATAGAGATAGTAGAATAAAACAAGGTAAAATAGGTAACAAGGATGGTTAAACTGAGAAATGAAAAATTCTCATAAAACATCCACCAGTTTGTATATAATTAGTCTAAAAAAAATTATATCACTAATATATTTTATGTAATAAGTCTTTATTAGTTTCTCTATACATAGAACATTTATATTGTATGTCTCTAATTTATTTTGTAAGTGATAGGTTTACTATAAAATTTTTTAGGGTTTGAGGATTGAATGAATTTTAAGGTCTTTAGGCCCTGTGGGTTTTACAGAGCATGTCTTATTCTCACACTGTAAGTTCTTATATAGGTTTAATGTTTTAAGGCTTAAATTATATTTATGACCTAGTTTTTAGTAGGAAATTCATTAAGGGATGTAGGATATAAAATAATTTTTATGGCATAAAATTTCTATAATTTCATAACATTTCATCAAGAAACTACTTTCAATGTAAGATCAAATTTTCTGCAAAAACTAACACAAAACAACAATAAAATTTTATAGAACACGTTCAAATACCAAAAAAATGATTCCAAAATGTATATATAAAATAATTTTGTCACATATTAATTTAGAAAAACATATGTGTGTATATCAATTATATGATTCATGTGCAGAGAATTTGATGTGGTGAATAGTAAAAATTTTTGTGGATTGACCATCCAATATCCATCAGATAGAAAAATCAATAAATTTCATTAGAGAGACTTCTGTGTGAAAATCGGTCAGAGGATTTTTCACCGAGTTCACGAGTCAAAAAAAACTGACTATACAAAGACGAATCAATCATTCATATTTTACTGGCTAGAGAGCTATATAATGGTGTAGTTCACCAATAAAATATACAGAAGATGTACATTAAAAAGAGAAACAATGAATTAGATGGAATGTTCTTATAATGTAATCAGACAAAATCTAATGTAACAAAGCTATGAGAAGAAAAGAAAATATTTGTAAATTCTTTAACAATGGTATTCCTATGTTGTGTATTCAACATTTATTGTCCACATATTGTTAATAATATTTGAAGATGTTAATTAACATCAATTTTAAGTATTTTTTAAGAGATGGTATTGGTTGAGAATTTGTATAAATATTCAATAATGTTTCAGAATTTTTTAGAGTCATCCCGTGATGTTGTAAATGACAGGGTGTTTGTTTTTTTATTTGAGTAGGAAAACACATTTGAGTTCCCAACATTTATCCTAGATGAGCACCTATATAAATGGATGTGTGATCAACTCATACTACCATTTTTCATATATGAAAAGGTGAAGTACTGAATAATTCCAAGTAGGATTATTTTTTTACCAAGGGAACACCAAGTTGAAGTTGACATTCATTAAATAATAGTTTATTAATCTATGATACTCGATAATAGTTCCAATCAGAGAAACTATCTAGAAGATACAGTTTGAAATAAGAGACATAGATAACATCAGATAGATATTCCAAAGAGTTTGTGATGCATAATTTTTTTTCCATCAGACAAAGAAAAGATCATTGGAATAATCATTTGAGGGATACTAGATGGAATTTAACAAAATATGGTAGATGGAACACATATAGATAAATCCAATATATACATCAGACTTATATTTTTTGGATGAACTTTAGTAGGATTATAAAAAAATTTATTTATCATGTATCGACTCAGTTACATTAGAAATTTTTTTAATTCATAGAAGTCAGTATAGTTTACTATAAAAAGATAGAATAAGTATGTTAACAGTTATATTAAATTTTATTTACTTGATAATATATTTTATTTTCTTTGACCAATGGTATTTTCCATGATAAATAAGGTATTCAACTACACTGTGGGTGAACCTTATAATTCATATTTTCCATAATGTATTTTACAAATATATCATACAAAGTTTGGTTGTGATTTATAATGTTTGAACAGATAAAAAACATTTCAAAATTGTGGGACTTAATTCCAAATATGGATGAAATTGTTATATATTTCCTCTGATTGAATCTCCCAGCATATCAATGGTTCTTACGATCCTACGAAAGTTCAAGTGGTCTCAAAGAAGGTTTCCCCTATTTTATCATTAACAAGGATATTCTCAACTCAGTTAATAGTATAAGTATTCATACCTATGATGGAATAAATTATCATGGGTTGAATACTTGAATGTGACCTTATTGTTTGTCTCCTAGCCTAGTTGTAATTGATGCCACTATAGTTGGGTTTCCACCCATTAAGTATGTAACTTCTATGATATTAACTAAAAAACATATCTGGAGTTAGTTTGGAATGATATAAATGCTATTATAATGTATTTCTTAGAAATTTTCTATTTGAGGGTGATGGGTCTCAAGATAGATAATGAAAATTTGGATAGACTCAAAATTATCAATAAGGGAAATATCAACTTTAAGGTAGAAAAGATAAAAATGAAGTGAAGAAAGTTCATAGATATTAGATTTTAAGATGACAGAACTATTGAAAATTAATTCAATAGATTTAATGAATTTATTAGAAACATCAGAGGATATATAGACGTCTTAGAATATTCTAATATTGTTGAAAAATCATGAGAAACATTCTTAATGGTTTGATTATATTTTTCTTCATAGAAGATAAAAACAATTTATCTCTTAATGAATTGCATAATATTCATATAGCTTATGAGATGATAAAAGCTCCAAATTAAAAAATAATATTAAGGAATAAATTTAGGTATAATCAATGAGGAATTTGAATTTTGATGAATGAGAACATGATTAGATGGAATTTAGTGTATCAAAAGATAAAAAAGTTGATGCTAATGAAAATGATTGAATCATGCCTCTTATCTATAAAATTTATCATAAAGGAAGAGTTAATAAGAAAGTCAACATTCACATAAATTTTTTTAGAGTTGATATATTAGTATTTGATTATATAAATTTTCTTATGATTAATGTAATAGAATATGAAGTTTAATTTCTAGAAAAACCCTAGTATAAGAATTAAAGGAAAACATCCACAAGAGACAATAAATTTACTTGCTGTAATTAAAATATCATTGGAAATAATTGATGAAGTATGATGTGTAATAAAGTTAAATAAATCTCTACCAATAACATTTTTTCATAATACTAAAATCCATGGATTTTTAGAAAATTTGGTTAATGTTGAGAGAAGGGAAGATTGCCAAAGTAGTAAAGATACGTAAGGTTAATAAACCTAAAAATAAGATCAGTTCATATTAGAACATGTAGCATGTATTGATAAAAACCCATAACCCAAGTAAGAAATTATAATTTTGAATAAATAAGGTTAGAGAAATAAGGTTTTAAAAGAATATGTATTTAAAAAAGAATGTGAGTTAACTGGAGAGATTAAGAACTACAAACTATAAGTTGTAGAATAAGGAAATATAGTGGAATATCATAGTATGAAACTTGTTACTAGGTAATATGTGGTTTTTAAGACCCAATGAATATTTTGATGATTGAATTTATCTTAAACAAGATGAGTGAAAATTTCAACAATGATTTAGAGCTAAAGGATGAAACATATCAAGCTGATGCGAAAACTCATTCTAAGAATCATGTGAAATATACACTCACTAAATATAAAATGTCATTTTATTATACAAACCATATTTGTGTTAGAAAATATTTATGGAATATTTTTTGATAATGGATGAGAGAAACACATCATATCTATAATAGTTGGAAACAATCTAAAAAAAGATTTTTACTTGCCTAGGGAAAATATGTACTATCAAATTTAATGAAACTCAACAAAATCACTACAGGTATAAATCATTTAATTAATAAAGATCAAGGTTCATTGGATATTGTTGTTGTTGGGTTATATATGATCATAATGAATATATGTTATGGAAGAATATGACCCTCCTTGATAATAGTTATGAAATGAGGTGGATAAATTTTTTTTAAAAAGAGAGTACCTTTCTTATGTTTCATTAATAAAGAAAAAAATTCCATCAGATTCTATAATGATTCAAAAGAATAATTGATTTAATTTCATAGAGGGATTTTGTGGAAGGTGTGACCAACCATTCATTATAATGAGAATTTTTGAAAATACTTTTGGTAAAATTTTCTCATACTAGAAAAAAAACAATTCTAAGAATAATAGAATTTATGATATAATTTTTTTGTGGAGAGTATTCTAAAATCCATAAAACGAATATAACTTGGATTCATTATAATGTTTTCTCCCCACATGTTATTGTTGGTAAATTTTTTTTAAATAAATAGGGGATCATGATGTTGGAGAAATTTTTTTTGGCGACGATAGTTCCTTAAAAATCAAAGGAGTACGAAGAGTTGAGATTCAAGCCTAGAAACTATAATTAAAGGATGTTTTAATTTTTATGGTCTTAAGAAAACATTTATTTGTTTTTAAAATTTTTTTATTTAAGTAATGAAATTTATATTAAGAAAATATCCATGTCTTATCTAATGACTGAAATATTTAAATGTAGTCACTAAGTTAGAATGATCCAATGATAACCTATTCCAGATTGATGATCTTTCTAATGCATGTAACATAAGTGTTGATAATTAATTTTTTTTTGAACTAAAGATTTATAAATCATGGATAAAAAATTATGATAGTAATTTCTTTATAAGATACTATAAAAAATGTAGAAAAACTAAAAATTAACATGGAAGTGGTTAACTAAACTTATATGGAAGGAATGATGGTTCATGTCATGAATACGAATATTAGAATACAATCCCCCATAAATATCGAGTTCTTAAACTCTAATAATTGTGGAACAATGAGAAATAAATATAAAATGTTGAAATGTACTTTGTTACATTCATTGATTATTTTAATTTGATGACCAGCATAATGTTTAAGAAACAAAAATTAGAGGAAGTATAGATGTTCAGATGTTTCAGTTTGTATTTTGAGAAAGAAATTATTTTTTAAATGTTGATGTTGAGAAAAGATAATTAAAATGGGAAGAAAATAAATTATTTTGGGTCATACTTAATGAAACATGGAATCAAACTCCAAAATAGTGCCCTATATACTCCATAAAAAAATGTATTAGTAGAAATAAAAAATTTTATTTTATTTTAACATTGTAGAAGTATACTTACAGAATAAATTTTTTTTTATTTTTCAAGTGAGAATCAATAAGTACATATGTTCATGTAAAAAATTGTAGTTTATTATATCTAGAATAAAAAATGACATCATATAAGATGTGTTATAATAAAAAACATATCTGAAATACTTCAATGTTTTATGGGAGTTCTTGATTAATAGAGATAAAAATTCAAGATCTTGGAATGTTTGTTTTAAAATAAATTTATGTAATTTTTTGAGATATTCATCTGATGGAAGAATTTAGAAGTCTTGGAATAAATATCAAAAATAATTTGTTGATTCATGTGATTTTAAAGTTATTTAAAATCATAATTCTTTAAATAATTTGTTTCAGATATGCTAAGGAAGATGATATAGAATATGGATTAATAATTTTCAATAGATATTATAAATGGGAAGATTGAAACCATCCCAAACATGCACAAGATGATTCAAACAAGACTTGTGATAATGATATTGAGTCTAAAAGAAAATCTCTAAAGTTTCATACATTATAAAAAGTGGTGGAATATGAATTCATCATTAGAAATTAGAAATATCCAGTTTATATTGAATGGAAATTAACAATAGATAACAATACATCACATATCACATAAGTAGAAAAAATATCAATTTCATAGGAACATTAATATAAATTGTAGTTTAATTTTTTTTTGATAAAGTGTTTGATAAAATTAAGAAAAATGAAATATAGGATCATGTTCCAAAATTATGATGAAATAAATCTATTTTCAAAGAGTGGATGATTAGAAAAAATATCAATTAAAATGGGAAAATTATGATAAAAAGATCAATTGTTTTCAATGGTTACTCATAGGTGGAAGGTGATGATTTTGGAAAAAAACCATATTCCGAGACTTGAAAATATTATAATGTTATTAGAAGTTGCTAGACATCATTGTTATAAAGTCTGTTGGATGGATGTTAATCCATATTTATTAAATAGATAAATTATAGAAGATTTCTATATAGATAATCCAAGAGGGCTTATACTTGATAACTATGGAACCATGTTGTGAAAGATGATGAAATATTTACATGGGCTAAAACATGATCTTTTTTCATTGTATTCTAAAAAGGATAGTTTAATAAATAATTCTAACCCTTCCAAATTAAAATGTTATATAATCTTGTATCTTAAGAATATGGGAACAAGTTCTGTTATTTTCTTTTATTATAATGATGATATATTTTTTTATATGAATGGGATAAAATATGTAATTATTTTTTATATAAAATGAAGAGGAATATTGAAATGTTTATTCTTAGAGAGTTTACTTGATTTCTATGTGTAAAAGTTCAACACAATGGGATATACATATTTCTATCTCATGAATTGTATGTCAAGGAGTTAGTAAAAAAAATAGAATAGAAGATTCCAATGAGGTTTCTATATCTATCTCTATTTTCATGATATTGAATAATGATGAATCCGGAAAAGTCTAAATTAGAAAGACTTATGAAAGTTGATATAATGATTTCTCTATCAAACAACTTCAATGACAAAAATTTTATATTATATAACATTTGGTTAATTATATCGTAGTGGTATATAGGAATAAAACATCTTTGTGTCTAAAATAATTATCATGTATGTTAATGGAATATAAAACTATGGGATGATATATAAAAGAATTAATGAGTTGAATTTATTAGGTTCACTTATGGTAATTGTGGTGGAGATTGTAATGATAAAAAATCATCATCAGGATGTAATTTATTTTTGGGAGAATACAGCAATAACTAGTATAATAAGAATTTTTTTTGTTAAATTGATCTAATTGGAAGAAGAATATTTTTCCAACACACATGCTTGTACCGAAATATTATGGATGTAATTTTATATGGAATATTTGTGTCTGAATGTTAATAAACCATAGAAGATAATTTTAAAAATTAAAGTCCCATTGATCTTTCCAAAAACCATTTAAAAATATAGATTAAGGCACAATGATTTTAGGTATAATGTTATCAAATATAATGCTCTTGTGGATATTTAATACATGAATATATGTCAAAAATTCATGAAATTATTAATGTTTTCACCAAAATTATTCCATGGGAAATATTTGAGGAATTTATTTTTTAAATAAATGTTCATCAGCCAAAAATTAATTTACAATGTTCATAAGGAATGTACCCAACCATGCTATGGATTATCTGGATAAAAGGGGGAGAAAGCAAATCTTTGTAAGAAGGTATAGAACACTTTCTTTTATAAATCTAAATCTATTGTTAACATAGAAAGGGGGTGAAAAAAATATTCAGGGATTGTTTATCATATCATGGATATAAAATTATGTTTCACCAAAGGATGAAATTCATTAAAACACATTACTTTATTTATTATTTTAGTGCCAATACATTATCTATGAGAAAGGTTGTGGTTTGAAAAAGTTTTCGAGAATGATGAAATGATTAAAAGTTTTTTAGAATGTTTCCAAAATAAAAAAAGGGTGATATTGCTGATACCTTTTTATGTTTTTGTAACTCATTTTTTATTTTTTAAAACATATATTGTTTTAATTCATTCTGTATTTCTGGTTAAAATCATTTAATTGAGTTGTTAATTTTTGTGTTATAATGTGCTGGATGAGGATAAGAAATCATCCTCAACCACATTAGAATAAATTCCTTAATTTAGATGATTCTATTATGATATTTAGTTTCTTAACATCATGATGGAACTCAAGATACTTACTGAGTTTGTGAAAACTTTGATGTAGTATAATCTTATTAGATAGACCCAGGATGATACTCATGGAAGAATGTTTTCAATTATTCCACATGGCTGCACTTTGTCACATTTTCATAAAGTGAAAGATGTACAATGGGGGAGTTGTGAAAATTTAGAGGAGGTGAAGCTTGTGTGATAAAAAAATGTTCAAGATCAAGTTCAGTATGGAAAAGATAAAAAAATTTAAATGTGAAAGTGTTATTAATTTGAAGCCACATACTATAAAAAGTTTTATGTTATGAAATCATCGAGGAAATTATTGATTAAATTCTTTAATATGAATATCCATTATATCAAATTTATTTGACCATGGATTTACAAATCAATGTGAAAAAGAGTTCATAAATATATTTATATAGTTCATAAAGTGGAATGGAATAAGGGAAGGTCATGATTTAAATAAAATGGAAAATTTAAATAAAGTACATTGGATAGAGTCAAAAATTGAATAGTGAGGCCTACAGGATGAGTTTTCATAAATCATGTGATCGACCAATGTTTAAAAAAATCAACAAGAATCAGAATAAATTTGATGTAATTGAATTTTTGATTCCATGATGTTGTATTCAACTGTGTCTCATGTTCCAATATGTGTATCAGACCTTGAGCTGAGTCAATATGGATCATATAGAGAGATGATAACAAATTATACTAATAAATCCAAAACATCATGTGTGTATCCACAGAATAGAGTATGTATGAGGAGTTAATCAAATGGGGAGAAGTGTACAATGTCTTATGGATGGAATTTAAAAGATCAATCTAATGGAGGATGGAAATAAAGTACATTGGAAAAACAGTTTCAGGACTATATGTTATAGGAGTCATTATAGAGTTCACTAGTCAGAAAAAATAGAGTTTAACAAACTGAATTAGTTAGGAAAATATGATCAGTCTGAGAGGATTTCAACATATAAAATCACCAATTTAATAAATTATATATGCACACCATACAAATAAATACTGAACTCAAAATAAAGTTTCCATTAATTCTTCAGGAAGACTCTTACTATAAAGAGTTTTGATAAATTTTACAAATATTTTAAAACTCCATAACAATGATGATTCTATGTTGCTCATTCAATATTTGTTATCTAAATTTTATTATAGAAGATTGAATAAGTACATTAACATTGAGTTTATGAATATTCAAAGAGACAATGTTTCTGCTAATTTTATAAGAATATTCATGACTATTCAAGAATTTTATAGAATCATCCAATAAAGTTATAAATCACTAGAATTTTTCTAGTTTTGGTTGAGAGGGAATGTACATTTGAGTTCCTAATTTTTATTCTGAGTGAGAGCCTATATAAAGGGGTATACAAAGAACATGAACTAACACTATTCATAACTACAATGGTGGAGTGTTAATGAATTCTGATCTAGATGAGTTTCCAACAATGGGGACATCTCTTCTAAGTAGAATTACACCAGACAAAGGTGTATATAGAAGGGATACCATATTCAAATGAGAATTAGATTCACTAATCTAAGGCATTGTCATAGATACCAGAAATATGTTGTATCAAATAGATATTATTAATTTTTTGTGAGTCACATTTTTTTTCATCAGATAGTGTAAAAATTTGTCGAGAAGTAATACAAGGTGCCAAATATGTATTATATCAGAAAAAGGTAGAAGGTGAACCAAAAAAAGATACCAGAGAAATAAATAAGATGGAGAATTTACAAATTGAATTTAGTGATTTTATAAATTTTTTTCTTTTTTTTGTTTTAGTTACATAAGGAAAATTTGTAACTGACAAGATTCAATATAATTTTCTATGAAAGATTGAAGGAGTATAATGAGAGTTGGATCAAATTGTATTCACTTTATTTTATAGTATATTTACATAGGTTGATGAGAGTCTACATTGTAAATATATATCCATATATAAGTGGGTGATCCATATATAAGTTGCTGATTCTTGTAAATATATATCCATATATAAGTGGGTGATCATTAATAGTGGAGTTTTATAAGGTTTACTAGAAAAAATAGTCTAGCCAGTTGCATCGGTCGATTTCAAAGAGGGGAAAAATTGTAAAAGATCACCACTAATTAAAACCCCTTATCATTCATCCTTATAGTCCTATAAAAATTTAAAAAAATAATAGATATATGCATCTCAAATATTTTATCCAAAATTTTGATTTCTAGGAGGTAATAATTTTTAGGCCCTCATCATTTCAAAATATGGTGACACCTTCATTAATATTCTTTATTCCCCTAAAATGATCTTAATTTTCCATAATTCGTGATATACATCCACTATTAATGATCAATAAAACATCACACTCTGAAGCCTTCATATATATCTCTACAACCACAACCTGCTCAACTAATTTCTTTTTGATTAATGTCTTTGGCTGCACCCCATTCCTGGATTGAAATGTTTGATCATTTTTAGAGTATGTTAGACTAAATTCATCTTTCAATGATTCAAATCAATTCTTATTTTTCATCTCACTTGAATAATTCTTAAACTACCTCATTCTACCATTTTTTATATGAAATGACACATTCTTCTAAATTTTAAATGATAAATATTGGGATATAAGTATAAACTCATTACACCAGAAATAATTACCATCAGAATAATTCTTATACCATCAAACTCTAATCCACTTTCTCTGATTGTATTACTCTATTGGATAGTTTTTTTCAATGGAATAGTAATTTTTTGAATTTATCATCTTTAAAAAAACCCCAAATAAAAGGTGCATTCAAATGTGTATTTTCTACAAAACCTATTTTCTCTTAGGTTGTCTAAGTATTCTAATTATAATTATCACCAAGATCTACCTTAAACGTTATATTTAGTTCTTATGGCTATGTTTCATCTATTTCTTATTTCTATATATAATCAATCCCCTTAACAACTTTAAAATTGTGATGTTAAATTTTCTACTCTTATAAACACTTTCCCTATTTTTTTATAACTCCATGGTCCACTATTAAATTTCCTATCATTTGTAATATTTTTGTTCCAAATGTTATAAAAATATTAAAGAGTCTCCCTGATCTACTTTTCAGAGTATATTGAGAACTTGCTCCTCGAGATATTTGATATGTTTGACCTAATATTTCATTAACTTAGTCAACCCATTGAATGAACCTATTTTTCCTTCATCTATTAGCTTATAATAAATGGCCTAATATAAGTTTTCTAATTTTTTAAATTTTATCTTTTCAATTTCTTCCTTTATCTCATACATCTTCTCTTCATACTATTTCATATAGAGTTTGGAAATATGAACTAACACGTTTTATTTATTCATTTTATCTCTCTAAACATAAATTTCATCATGTTATTCCTCTAACTATATATAAATATCAACTCTTAATTATAAATAACCATCATCCTTTTCACTCTCTTCCCTTGTATGGGAATTTCGCACAACATCCACCATACCATTTCCCCAATAGGGTTTGCAGTATCTAATTTTTTCTACATCACATTTTTCCAAATTTTTGTTTTTTTGTGAATGTATAATATTTTTCTTGAAAAGGTTTCACTTATTGACTCTTATACCTTTAACATCAGTTGAATAATTATTTATATGAATTTTCTCTTCATAATTATTATCTCTAATTTTCTTACGACACTTTTCTAAAAGTTTCCCAACCTTTCCACATTGAAATCATATTAATGGAATTTCTTACTTTCAATTTTTATTTTAACCTTTATAGACTTGAAGAATGGAATGACTTGAATTCATTCCCCTCTTATTCACCATGGACATCCTCTAATTTAAGAATATTCTGTACTTGAATTCCACATTATTAGACATCCCCTTTTCCAAAACCACATTATAAATTTGCCACATTTCAAATGAATCTAATGTATTGTGAAGGATATATTATAAATAATCCTTTAGATCATTATACTTGAGTATATAGAATTTTTTATTTAATTACATAGACAATATTATCAGGATTTTTCTAACAATTTTTATGTCATCAAAGGTTTTTTTGAGGCATCATATGTCCTCCATAATAACATTCACCTGATCAATGATTGAATCAAGAGGTTCATTCCTGTGAATCCTAAATTCATCATATTTGTTATATAGAATCTTTAATTTAGATTCACTTATTTTTGAATCACCTTCATGGATATAGATTTGATTTTTTCACATGACATGTGAGGATTTATATGAGATCACCATTATGTATATTATGTGGGATAGAGATTCCCCTAAAGAATTGATTCCCATCGTGTCTCCATTAAATTAACTTTGGTCTACTTCTTATAAATGTCCACTATCAATTATAACCAAGTTAGAATAAACCATAGTTATAAAAATATATACATAATGATAATAAGTAGTGTTATATCAAATGCTTCCATAGTTGAAAATGTCATCCATAAAAAATCATAATTCCATTGTGATCAACTACTTTCATTATTTCAATTAATATAATACCAATTACATTGAAATTTAGCTATGATACCAATTTTTGGCTCAACAAGGTTATATACCTAGAGGGGGGAGGGGGTGAATCAAGGTATGATGGATTTATAAAACCACAATTTTTTTCCTATTTTGTTATGAAAATAATCAATTTTTTCTATTATTCTAGAAATAATGTAAATATACATAAATTTTAACATAAAAGAGATACAAAATTTTTCCATGGTTCACTCTATCTGGGCTAGTCCATGGAGCATACAGATGCAATGTTCAACTGTATCATAATTCATTAGAGAAAATTTCTGTTACGACATTAAGAGAGGACCCACAATCAATTATAGTTTATAACAATTCAATATTAATAAAACACATCTCTCCTAACTAAAGAGAAATCATGATTCCTCATGAATATCCTTCAAATGATCTATATCTACTTTGAATTGGTTAACACATATGTGAGTGTGTCATTACAAAACTTCTCACCTGAGAGAAGAAATATACATTAATATTGTTTTTATTCATGGAAAAACCCTTTATAATTTTTTTCTATGAAATTATCCTCTACACACTGACTATGTGACACCCTACACATCTCAGGAGACACACTTTCCACAACATATAAGATAGGAGGAACCTCGTTTTCAAGTTTCTCCTCCACACATTTATTATGTGGAACACTTTAATGAGAATCCTCTATTAAATATATGAGACCTTTCTCATCAGTACACTTAAATTGTTTACCAACCACACATGATATTTATTTTATAAACATTCTATATGGATAACATTCTACATATGATAACCGTTCGAACCGCTTTCACCATAGACTTTACCACAAAAAATCACTTTTGAATTTTAAATAATTTTCAAGTGATAAAACATTGGAATAAGTTTTTTTATACCAAATGAAGTGACTAGGAAGTATTAGTATAAGTAAAGAAACCTATGAAATCTTCTAATCATGAAATCATTTTCCACTATTTCTCATTTTATCTTCATGAACTCTTAGTGTCACAGTCTACCTTGAAAATCCACTTTACCACCTATGATTTCCCACAAAGTTAGGAAAACCACCTTCATAATAAACACCTTATATTTAATTCCATCCATGAAATCCCATCATGGTATCACTTATGACAAAAATTATTTGAGCTCATATACTAGTTCAGTGGTCTCATGAACTGCTACCCACCTCGTTCATCAATTCACACACATATCGTGAGGTCCACCTAGATATTATGAGATCATTCTTCTATCTCCACATTTGTCACAAAATATAAAAATAAGTCTGTATGTCAATTCTTAAACATAATGTATGTAAATAATGTAAAACTTAACCACCATATAAACGCTTTCATTCAAAATAATAATGTTATACCTTTTCTAACTGATATTATAAACAAACACAAACAACATAAAAAAACCAAAACGTTTCAATGATATATGCTTTCCAAAAATTTAATATTTTACTATAATATTTTACTACTTGTAATATCATATCATTCCATTTATTAACACATTACTCAAACATCAATATCACCAGCATCACACATTTACTCAAGTGGAATATTCTAATGATGGGATGTGGTGATGAGTAATGAGGACATTTTTTCCTTATATTAGTTTAATTAATATAAGAAAATAACATAACAAATAGTGTCTGGTTACTTGGGAAAAAGAGAGTAAATGGACTTATAATATTATAAAAATATTTTATGAACTTCTGATAGAATCTGATATACCCTAACAAGATTCTACCACCCATAAAATTTTTAGGGGCAAGATTCCTTTGAATCACCTCTAATTTATAATTATCATCTTATTTTCCCAACATTGATACCTTATGACCAATTAATATTCCCTTGGTCACCATAAATTTACATTTTTCCATCTTAGATTCGTGTTATACTTTTTAGATATTTTTAAAATAAATTCCAAATTTTCCAAATAACATTAAAAAGTGTTTCTAATTATGGAAAATTCATTTATGAATACCAAAATTATTCCCCAGATCACACATGAAAATCTATTCGATATATATATTTGAAATGTAGTTGAGGAAATAAAAAATACAATGTGAATTCGCTAGTAAGAAAATTTCCCAAATGTTTATGTGAATATGGTTTTTCCTAGATCCTATAGGGATATAAGAATCTAGTTATAACTAGAATAACCATCCGAAAATTAGAAAATTCATTCCTAGATAATATCCCATGAATCTAGTCCAACAATGGAATAAGAAAATAGTCCTTCCAAGTGAAAAAATTGGGATATCTTCAGTCTATACAAACTCTCAAGATGTTCCCTATTGTATTATGATTTTTTTCATTAATTTTATTGTTTAGGACCATGAATCCTCATTTATAGGAAACACTTAGATAAGGATGCCCCAAAGGCTATCAATAATGGGATATGTAATAATAGAATCAATAAATTTGATAACATAATCCCTAAATACATATTTTATGTTCTCATTGAGCCATATTTAGACCTAAACTCTCATCTTATGGAAATAATCCAATGAGATTTTGGGAATATATAATGAAGGGATAATCCATTGGATGTTAGATATAGTCCATACTATTATATTATTTTATATTTCTAATACATCCAAATGTTTTTTCTTTGGAATTTTTTCCTAAATCGTCTGATTTGATAACATGTAGTGTGAAATTACCACTTAACAAGGCATATTTTACAGGATATATGAGTGTTTTAAGTAATAATTATTCTATTTATTAGATAGAAGGTAGACTTCTTGTGACAAACCATATCTTTACTACACATTAATTAATTATTTATTGCATAATAATACACATAATACAAAACAAAATATCAATTAGTATATTGTATTTGGGCAATTAGGTACATTACATAACAACTTCAAAATAAGTGGTGCATCGACATTATTGAAGATTACTTTAACAGGATCATAATATTCCATCATTCTTAAAACTGCATGGGATATCATGGGGACATACATAAGAAAGTGGTGAGCTATAAATTACAATACGTAAATAAAAAATCATAACACAAAGAAAGTATTTACTATTATGAAATATACATTCCAATGAGACATAAAAGGTTTGAGAATCATAAACTTGAACAATGATGCATAATGTGGCCAAATAACATAAAGACAATATGGGAATGTGAATCTATATTTAAATATGGCATCATTAGAATATGTTATTTTTAACCACTAAGATATAATAACATAGTGTACTTAGGATAACCTCTCATGCACTATACATGACCTCTCATGAGACTGAAGCAATACTAGACAAGTCCAGCCAGAAACAATGCTTCTGACCACTTATTAAATAAAAGAAAAATATTCAGGAAAGAGACTAAAATGGTAAAACAAAGGGATTTTATCTCATCTGAGAAGATAGATAGAAGTATAAAAGATCAAAATAAGAAATTTCATTTCCATAATAGAAATCATCAGTAGTTTCCCACTCATATTGAGATTTACCTATATTGAATATCTTGAAGATTTTTTGATTTTCCAACTTTGACACCTTTGAATAAGATCTGGTAGACATAGTCCATGGTAAGATTGAGAAACTCCTCTCTATTATTCTCTTCAAAGTGAAATGAGTGACACCCTCACTTTAAATCACCTTTTCGTTTCCATATATAATTTCATATTTAAAAGAGAAATGACATGAACTTCCTGATGTCGATAGTGTGGTGATATTAATTCCATCATCAGCAAGAATGTTTCCCTACTTCTGAAATATCCTGGAAGAAGAAAATATTTTTTAAATTTCGTGATGGAAATCAACACACCGTTGACTATCAATTTTACTAGATTTCATGTTTGGTGGAATATAATTCAAAATATGCATGCATCCTTTATCTTAATGAGTCTATGAAAGGATATCGTCTAAAACATCCAAAGTATTCTAAACAATATTGGAAACATATATGACCTGTTTCACATTATCTACAATATGTTTAGGTGCAATTACATTCACCTGCACATTACCCAATGCATCAATCACTATCTAGGTACACCCATCACAATCATATCATTTACATGGACAAGTGTACCACAAAGCTCATATAACATAATAACATTTGTCATTACATTTAATCACATGATTAAGGATAATGGGTTATATACATGGATGTCCCACATAAATGAAGTATAGGTACAACTTGGTGAATACACTTGAGTATAATATGGTATGTGTATGCACCTCAGAAATTTAAGGGATATGTAATAACATACTCAATAATGAAGATTAATAAAATGTTTTAAAGAGAGGCAAAGAGGGTATCTCATCCCTTAGATATAAACAATGGACAATATGAGAGATATGTAATAACATACTCCAAAATGAAATTTTTTTAATTAATAAGAATAATATTTGGAGATTTCACGAATAAAAACATGTCATGGAAATATCCCAGGATATTTTTGGTAGTGAAAATGATCTACATAAGGAATCATGGGTGGGACTATTTAAATTGAATTGGGTAAATCACAACATGGAAATAATAATGGATGTGTAATATCATATAAAATCAAAAGTAATTGCAATACAATTTATATATAATAAATATGTATCTAGAATAAAGAGGATAAAATAATAACACTAATTAAATTTTAGCATAGTAATGGATTAGAAAAATGCTATAATGAGAGGGAATAAATGTTTTATAATTATTAGTAAATAAATTTTAATGTAGTGGGATATTTATAAAATCATTAAAACATAAACAATTAATATTAAAAAGGGTAAATACAAAGAATCTTCTTTAATTGAAAAGAATAGAGAGATGTCCCTTGCCTTGAGTTGGTGATTCCAAAATAATAGGATATAACGGACCAAGAACGATGTAAATCAACATTACGTTGATTTTTTGGAATACGTAATACATTAAACAAATGGATTACCAAAGGCTGTATTATTTTAGTGCCTTTAAAAACATGAAACAGATTCTTCTAATTTGGTGAATTATCTTTAACATCCCCCATAAAGATCACCCGTTTTAGTTTTCCTACATAAAACACTTCTTTATATCTGGAGGAAAAGAAAACATATGATAATAGTGAGCTCAAATGCACAGTAAGGATAAATAAAGAAAATACAAAAAATATAATGAATCTAAGAATGTAATTGCATGATAATGACTTTATAAAATCATACTATGTATGTCATATCTTAAAATCACGAGAAAAAATAAATCATTGTAGTTAATAATCCATAAAACATAACGGAACATGATCCATGAGAAAATAGAATTGATATAAAAAAGGGATTTTTGGAAAACACATATGCATATAAAATCATTTCTAATTAGTGAAGGATCATCTCCAAGACATTCATAGCAGACAAATTCCATTACTGAACTGTGTTCACTCCTCGTTATAGCCTTATATTTTCTGAACCGGGTTTACATACCTTTCCAACTATGTATTATGGAACTGATATCATTTATCTTTCCAGTCCTATCTATCTCATAAGATATACATCATTACCCAATTAATTGGAGGGAGATATAAGTCCTACCCATATCAAAATGAAATCATTATTACATGTTCCAAAAAAACATAAATCATTCCTCATAGAAAAACCCAAAAAACAAAATGGGTTTCTTAAACATCATTTATTGATAAAATAATCCATATATAACAAATGGAATTCATAAATAGAATTAAATTATAAGAATAATAAAATATAGGAATAATAAGGGTAGTTTACTTTATTTATAACCTTATTAAATAATTAGATCTTAGATTGAAAATAATTTAGATATAACACTTGAAATTGAATCATGTGTAAAATTTACTTTCTTCTTAAAAATGTTTTCTTTTCTCAAAATGCCACACAATTTTAATGGAAAATAATATCTTCGAAAATAACATTGAAATATTGTAAATGATTATTCATGGAAATTAGGTGGTATGAATATGTAAAAATTCATTCATACTTTATAATTTAAAAGAAACCATTCTTCTCGTACTTTTGTCGGAAACTAAAAAAGTACCTCGTTTCAAAAACGAAAAAATATTCCTTTCATACCATTAAAAAAAATTCACAACTGGGTAAAATTAACTTTAAACAATTTTATATTCATAGAATGAATATTTAGGAATACATTTTTTGGAAACATGTACATGGACGATTAATATACCCCAGTAAATACTTACATATAAATAATATTGGACGTTATTGAGATTACAAAATTATCCCTTACCTTAGGTTTATGTTCCTTCGTACATGTCTGAAAGACTTTTATAAGGGTTTAAATAAGTTTATTAAATTATTTAGGAATCAGATAAATTTTTATAATATCATAAGTGATCATATTTTTTCTCATTTGTTAATATCATTATTATTTGTCCATCGGTTATTAACTGCATTATTTTCTTATGCATGTTTCCCATATAAGTTCTTGCTTATATTCGTATGTTATAGTTATATCATTTTTATAATTATATTAGTATAATATATATCATATTTATTTATTCTATTATTTTATATAATCATGCTTTAATGAAGATCATGTAGAATGGATCACATCACATCATGGAGATGGTAGGCTGTACGTACACATGAGCTATGATATCATTCAATAATTGTGGAATGGTATTGAAGTGTATGGTGTATATAATTTTGAAGAATCCAAATTATGTTATAATAATCATATATAGTGATTATTTCTAGCATTACACACATCTATTTAAAGTGATGATCATAAAATATTACACCACGACGCGTAGACACAATACTGAAACTTTTTGTATTTATGATAGTCTTCCATCGCAAATGATCCAATGTGGAAAATCAAATTGTAAATATAGTTTTTTTATGATGGACCATCACGAAAAATCATATTTGAAATGAAAACATCACCCGTCAGAAAAACTCTAACCATGTGTATTTAAAAAAAATACTTATTTACGATGGGCCCATCATAAAAAACATTTAAAAATTTAAAAAATATTTAAAAAATATTTATAAAATAATATTCCTAATAATATAAAATAATATTAGAAAAATAATATTAAATAATAATAATAACAAAATAAAAACAAAATATTTTTAATAAAATAAAAATAATTAAACAATAATATTATAAATAATAATAATAATTAATAAATTTATTAATTAATTAATAATATAAATAATAATAATGAGAATAATAAAATCATATCAGTAATATTAATATTAATAAGAATAATAATAATAGTAAAATCATATTAAATAATAATTTTAATAAAATAATAAATAAATCATAAAATAAATAAATAATAAAAAACAGAAATAAATAATAATGTATTAAAATAATAAAAAATAAAATATTAATAAAAAACACAATATTCTCAATAATATAAAAGAACAAACTATGTAGAAATGTAAATATATAATATTACAAAACAAAATGACATTCGAATGTTTTTAAAAAAAATGTAAATATATCATTGGGGGTCTTCTTGAAGTGATTATATCACTTGGGGTTCTTCTAGAGGAGCTAACATCACTGGGGGAGTCTTTTGGAGGAGCTGGATGAGTTGGAGGAGATGGTAGAGGGAACTCTATCCCAAAACCATGAGTCAGACGATACATGTACTCGATCGTTTTATCATGTTTTTGTTGCTGCCATTGACACATCTCCTCCAGCAGCTATTGTTTCTGTTGTCGATGAACCTCTTCATGCTCCCTATGCATACTCTCTATAATCTCACTCTAAGCACATAGTTGTTCTTGATAATGTGTAGAAGCTAAAGATGACACTCTACAAGTCCCTCTCGAGTTGGATGCTGACATCACAATGGTCCCACAATAACTCACAAGTTCCAATCAAGAGTTTATACCATCAACTCAGCCTTTCTCGAAGCCATTTCAGGTCACTTGTATCCATACGACTTCAACAAATTGGTGGGCACTTGTTTGACCATCGGTCTTGACCTGACTCTCAATATGTGTTGCAGACATCATGGACTTATATGACTCCTTCAATTTAAAATTAAAATTAAAATAGTTAAAATATTATTTTCAATTAATTTTAAAACTCAAAAAGAAATTACATAGACCACAACCTAACACTGGAGATCACCTCTCGTATCTCGAGTGACCGGATCTCTATACATCATCCTATAAATGTCTAACTATATAATATCATGTTTTTTGATTGCCTATTTGAATATAAAGTAAATAGTTTTCATTTACTGTTTTATAAATTATTTAAAAAAGTACATACCATATGTTCCCTATACGTACAAAATGTACGACTACCGACACGATGAGTCCCCCTTGTCTCCCCCAATTTTGACGACTTATCATTGATCTCCTTTGAAAAAAACCACCCATACAGTGTGACCATAATCCATCCTAAACATAAGATGAAATGTAATGAGGTCAGTGGGCATGAAAAGGCGCATCAAACTATGTCACTAATGCTTTATTCATTGATTCATTATTTCAAATTGTACAAAAATCGGTGGCAACACACATGTGAAACCCCTACCATGATTTCCAGATAGAACCACACATTCTATCATTAATGGTATACCATAGAACCTACAAATAAATTGTAATATCAAGATATTAATTAAATAAAAATGAAAATAAATATTATTTTTTTAAATACCGACCAATGATCGAACATGCTATGTTAAACATCCACATGAATCTAATCTCATGTGACCCATGCTTCTGAAAAATAACTGCCCAATATAGAATTCCCCTTTCCAACACCTATCTATTAAAATCTGTGAAAAAAATAAAAAATAATCAAATAATTAGTATATAAATAAATTCATGAAAACTATCTAAAATACATAGATAAAAATACCTCTTCATGCATGGATCAAAGCCAAAATATTGTGTTTTCTCTGGGTTAGGGTTAGGAATCATCAATCAGGAAAGACAACACCCCCTCTAATTCCTACCTAAACCGCCAGCAGTCTGAGGGTCAGATGACCCCACATCCACTTCATCCAAAGGTAGATCAACCTCCTACAACTAACAAAATATATTATCATACACCTAAACCATGAAATGACTACTATTAACAGACTATTAAATACAGGTAATATATATAGATATATATTTTATTTGATTATAAGCTGCATTTAACCATTCCAATCTTCATCTAAATCCTTATATTCTTACCTAATGATTTCAATGTCTTCATATTCCTCTTCAACAACATCAATTTATATATGAGTTTTAGTTTCATCATAATTTTTCATTTCAAATTCATTTTTTACATAATTATCATCATCATCACCATCAACCCTTAATTACGTGGTGTAATAATTGTTATTCATGTATCTTCGTGGAAATAATGGATCTGGAGTAGTCACATGAAAATTTCAATTCATTTCTCTTCAATAGAATCATATTAATATAGAGTAAATTAATTTTACTGAACATTCATTTTTATTATGCACCAACAGTCACCCAACACTATTGAAGTGACATGGTAACTTGTAAAATGAATTTGCTGTTCCTGATGATCCAATAGAAATGGTTCATTTACTTTAATAAGACTTTTATTTTTAATATCATTGATTGCATGTTTCATATAAAAATGTAAGCCTTTATCGGTATCCAAACACTGACATTTAATTGTCATTATGTGATTCTGTCCTAGATAACATTGTTCAATAATTTCTTCCATAATTCCTTAAATATCAACTTCTGTTTCTCTATAATGATATTATCTCAAGAAAACAACACTATTAATTATTATTTTTAATTCCTCATATTCACGTGTATGAAATCAAAAACCATTCACCATATATGAATTAAAATATTTAACCATTTTGGATGGTGGGTTACTCAATACACACAATCAATTATTAATTCTATTCGCATGTTGAGATAAATATTTTTTTAAATATTTTTTATTAATATAATAAGTAATAAATTTATTTTATATGTTAAAAAAGTAATAATCTATGTTACATGTTTTTCAAACCAGTACAAAAAATTATTTTATATACGTTATTCAAGAGCAGCTGCTGTAATTTGTGGAAGTTGTTTCTTGATATGATTATCATATAACATAAAAATAAAATAAGATTAATTTATTGTAAATAATATTATAGAATAAGTGATATGAGAAATAAATTTACAAATGGTGTTATTTCTTAATAGTTGTGAAGAACATATGTACGAGCTCTGTGATGTTCATCATCTGAAAAACCTCATTCATATACTCCACTAGACCTATGTTTGAGCTGATTAATAACTGATAATTGATTTTTCAATTCATCATCATAATTTTCATCATTATGAACCATGGAGTGGAATTTTAAGGGATATTAAGATTTAAAATAATATGTGCAGAAAAAATAAATATCCTCCTGCAAATAATCTTCTACAATTGATATTTCAACTGATTCTTTATTACATACTTTTTTCATCAATTTTTGCATACATCTCTCAAATGGGTACATCCATCGAAACTATACAAGACCTCCACATTTCTCTTGATGTTGAAAATTTAAAAAAAAATGTTCCATTGATTCAAACAAATCCAACAAAAATATTTTTTCCAGTTTAAATAAAATTAAATGAACATCTTCTTAGAGTCTTCTTACTGCATCGTAGTCCATTGTCACCAAAGAAATATCTCAGAAAATTACGATATGATTGTTATTGCATCCCAAATCATAGAATTAAACAAACCTTTAAATCCAATCAGTAAAATTCTTTCCATTATAACAAGATATTCAAGACTTTTTAATCCAGTAATATGACAATTTCCAGCACATCTTCCCAAATTGAAAGAATATCTATCTGGAAGTCTCAAATCTTTAATCCACATATAAAATAATAATATATATTCTTTAGAATGTGTATATACAACATTTTGATTTATTAAATTCTATGATCTATCATTTTAAAATAGTTCATGTTCTGGTTTCATGCAAATTTGAGAAATATATAATCTTGATTTTACATTATCTTTTTTCTTACATGGTGTATCCAAAACTATATAAAATAAATTATGAAAATAGTTATTCTCAATATACATGAAATCCAACATGTGAAGGACCAAAAAAATCATACCAATATGGAAAATTCCAAAAAACGATCTGTTTTATACATATTGTGCTCTTTCCCAAAGCCATCAATTTTTTGTTGGTATATTGTGGGTATAATTGTCATGGGAGGTAATAAAAAGACAATTGATTTTAACTCTATATCTGATATCATTTTTGGAGGTTCATCTCTTTCAATTGTTCCTTTTCTAAAATTATATTTGTTCCTTCAAAAAGGATTATCATTTATAATGAATATTCAATAACATTTGAATTTTTTTCCCATTAACAAGCATAAATTTTTTTTATATATCTCATACAGTTCAGACATGATATTGGTCGATGTTTACTCCAGCCACATAACATGTCAAATGATGGGAAGTCACTAATTGTCTACATCAATGCATATTTTAGTAGTAAATTTTGTTTCACTAAATTTACACCTCATATATACTAAAACAATTACTCCACAATGAATTTAACTCATTAATGAATGGATTCAAATAAGCATCAATATTATTTTTCGAATGTCCTAGAATTTATAAGGTCAACAATATATATGGATCCTTCATCAACATCCAAAGAGGTAAATTGTATGAAGTTATAAACACAGGTCAACATGAATAACGACTACCATAAAAAAAATGGATAAAACCATTAATAGAAAGACCCAATCACATGTTCTGGGATTCTAAAGAAAAATATAGATTCCCTTGGTCAAACTTACACCACTAACCACCAGAAAAGTGATGATTTATGATTTTAACAGTTGAAATACTGGTTTTTTCAATGACATTAAAGCCTCTATGTTCTAAGACATAAATAAAGGATTTAATCTCAGTGTAAGTAGAAAATATGTCAACTATTTTATAGAAATCAATCAAGACATCTCTATTTGTTCCTCTTTATTCCTCGATTGTCCACATGTCGGAAAACTATCAAAAACATATTTTAACCATAATATAAGATTCAATCATTTGAACATCCATGTATCTTCTGATAACCAATAACCAGATTACAAACTAACCTCTTTCACTCACAGAAAATTATACGTAACACATTTACATCAGGTTACCATGTTTTAACAAAATATTATATCTGATAAAAACCTCTATTTGACATTACATTATCTGATTTAATAGACTTAAATTTGAAACAACTTTATATTTTCTTATATTGAAACTGGGATATAAGGAATCCTCCACAGGCCACAAAAACTCATAAAATTGAGATGCTTCGAATGCCGGAGTTCAATCAGTATCATCATGAGTTTCAGATTGTTTAAAATATATGCTTGCCACATCATGTACAAAATTTTGAAATTGTGATGGATTTGGAACCAAATTCTTAGTATCTTTTCTGGAACTATGTTCATCATGTTGATACAAAAAACCATAATCTGTCTGAAAACCAAAACATAATAGATGACCCTAAACATTTTCAAATGTGTCAAACATACTTAGAGAACATTTCTTTAAAAGGACACTTAATTGTCCCTTTTGTTTTTTTGATGATTTAAATGATAAGAAAGCTTCAACACCCTCATTATATAAATGATTTAAACCAGAACCATTTAAATTACCAAGCTAATTTATCCATTCACAATCATCTAATAGTGATTTTTTTGACTTATAAGTCCCATATTTCCCTATAAAATATAATATAAATAATTTTTTAAAAATTTGATATAAAGAAAACAAAATCCAAAAATAGATGAAAATTAAATTCACTTTTATTGAAAATTATAGTAATTTATATTATTTCATAGTTATTAAAAGTATTTTTTAAAATTTATAATATTATATTCTAATTTATAATAATTTAAAATAATTAACACAAATTATTAGAAATTACAACTAATTTATACTAATTATAGGTTACACAATTTCTAGCGTATTGGTCATATTTATTTTTCCTAATGACTAATCTAATTGAAACATTCTCTAATGGAAATAACTATGAAAAATATGTTCTAACAAATGAATATAAAATTTTTTATACATGGAAATGGAGAGAAGGGATACCTCACCACACTGCTCGCCATTCTCATGCGTACAAAAATGAATATCCTTATGCCGGAACATAATTTTCATAGTGATTTTAGTGGGAGAATTTTTTAAGTAGATGATTCATCAGACAAAAGGGAATCCTTTCCCTAACGACTTATCTCCTTGAAACTTTACCTAACGAAAATTAGTTTAAAAATTCTCCTCCGATGTACACATTTCCATTTTTGTATGCATGAGAATGGAGATCAGGGAGGCCTATATGCACTTCTCTCTATTCTCATGCATAAGAAAATGGATATCCATACGTGCGAGAATATTTTTCATAGTGATATATTTGGGGGAAAGTTGTAAAGATATTATCAATCAGACAAAAGAGTTGTCGCCAATCCACTGTAAATTGTTCCAATTTTAAAAATTATTACTCTATTGGAAGTTATGTCAATTTATTGCTAATTATTTCAAATTATTTCTAATTATTCCTAATTATTCGTCACTATTAATAATTATTCCTAACTATTCTTAATTATTACTAACTATAAATAAATATTACTAGTTCTTACTAATTATTACAATCTATTACTAATTATTATTAATTATTACTAATTATTACTAACTATTATTCATTAGTACTAAGTATTTTTAATTATAACTAATTATTCCTATTTATTAATACTTATTCATTTTTAATACTATTCATTTGTGTTTAAAACTATTTATTCATATTTATTACTAATTATTACTAATAATTACTAATAATTACTATTTATTTATATTTATTACTATTTATTACTAATTACTACTAATTAAACCCAATTATTTTTAATTATTCCTAATTATTATTAATTATTCCTAAATATTCTTATTTATTCATATTTATTAATATTTTTTCCTAATAATTCCTAAATTAGTCTAATTAATCATAAATATTTTCAAATATTTCATATTATTTCTAATTATTTCTAATTATTCTTAATTAATCCTAATTATAACTTATTATTACAAATTAATACTTATTATCACTATTTATTACAAATTATTAATAATTACTACAAATTATTAATAATTACTACTAATTATTACTAATTATTAGTAATTATTACTAATTATTTTTTATAACTAATTATTCATATTTATTTCTAAGTATTACTAATTACTAATAATTATTCATATTTATTACAAATTATTTGTATTTATCACTAATTATTCGCATTTATTACTAGTTATTACTAATTATTACCAATTACTACTAATTATTTCTAATTATTTCTAATTATTACAAATTATTCATATTTATTTCTAATTATTACTAATTAGTACTAATTATTACAAATTATTGGTATTTATTATTAATTATTACTAATTTTTTAAAATTATTGCAAACTATTAAAAATTATTACTATTTATAGATATTTATAAATAATTATTACTAATTTTTACTAATTATTTGTATTTATAACTATTTAATCGCAATTATTTGTATTTATTAATACTTATTACTATTATTTCATATTTATTCGTATTTATTCGAACTTATTCATATTAATTCATATTTATGCGTATTTATTCATATTTATTTGTAGTTATTTGTATTTATTCATACTTACTCACATTTATTACTATTTATTCGTATTTATTAATATTTATTACTATTTATTACTATTTATTACTAATTAATACTAATTAATACTAATTAATACTAATTAATACTAATTATTACTAATTATTACTAATTATAACTCATTATTACTAATTATTACTATTTATTACTATTTATAACAATTTATTACTATTCAAAACTAATTATTACTAATTAGTACTAATTATTCATAATTTTTTCTAATTATTTAAAATTATTACCAAATATAATGAATTATTCTTAATTATTCCTAATAATTCTTAATTATTTCTAATTATTTCTAATTATTCATAATAATTATTAATTTTGACAAATTTGTACAAATTATTCATAAATAATACTAATTAATCATAATTTTTTATTTATTACTATTAATTACTATTAATTACTCTTTATTACTAATTATTACTATTTATTACTAATTATTGCTGATTATTATTAATTATTAATATTTATTACTAAAGGGGATAAGAGAAATATTAAAAATATTAAGCGTGCCCTTTTGCGTAATGAAAAAGCCTCTGGGAAAGAGATTAGTGGGAATAAGTCCATTGTTTATTTTGGTAGGAATTTTCCTATTTCTATGAAAACAGGCATTATCAGGGATTTGGGTATTCATGAATGTGTTTTTACCTTTACATATTTGGGTGTTCCTATGTTTTGGGGGAGGCCTAAAGCTTGTTATTTTTCTGATATTCTTTGTAAAATCAAAAGGCATCTTGCTACTGGGAAGGGTATGTCCCTCTCTCTGCTGGGTCGTGTTTTCTTGGTTAGGGCTGTGATCATTTCTAAGTTTGTTTGTTATTTCATGGTCTATAAGTGGCCGATCTCTCTCATCAAGAGCATTAATATTTCTATTTAAAATTTCATTAGGAGTGGTAATATTTTGGAGAGGAAATTAGCTATGGTCTCTTGGAATAATTGTTGTAAACCCTATGATACTGGGGGTCTTGTTATTAAAATTCTTGAGGGGATTAATGATAATATACAAGCTTCGTTCAATTGGAGGCTTGTCATTATTAATTCTGAGTCTCTAGACTTTCTTCGTAATAAGTTTAGGGATAGGCTCAGGAATGGGGTTTTAATCATCTGGATTCTTCAGTTTAGACTACTTTTAAATCCATTTTTTCATCCATTGACTCTCATGCCAGATGGATTGTTTCAAGGAACTCATCTTCAAGATTTTGGAAGCCCAACTGGACTGGCTGCCCCTAGCTACTTCCTTGATGAATGATAATTTTATTGTTGATCTAGATGCTACGATTAAAGATCAGCTTGATAATATAGGGGGTCTCCCTAATCATATTTTTTCTATTATCAATAGTTACTACTTCTCTAACAAAGAGGATTTTTGGGCTTGGGAACCTACTATAAATGGCCTGCTGAGTTCTAAAAAATTTTATAGTCATTCTCTCTCTTGCAATAAAGGTTGTAAGTAGAAGATAGATCTTCATCTGAACTTTATTAGGCCTTCTCGGAAAACATTTTCCTAGAGACTGGATCATGGGAAGTTTCATACTGATTGTTTCCATCAAACATTTGGCATCTCTCTCTGTTCTTCATTTGTGTTTTGTCATCAACATAGGGAAGATATTGATCATTTTTTCTTAGTTGTGTTAATGCCTCTTCAATGTGGAAGGATTTTTGTGATATTTTTGAAATCCCTATGCTAGTTATGTCTTCAATTCTCCATTTCCTTCAAGGCTGGTATTCTATTTCACTTTCTGTTCAATTAATGGATCTTTTTAGGGTCGCTTCTTCTAAACTCATTCATTTTATTTGGGTTTCTTGGAATAAGTCGATTCATGATAGTTTTTCCTTCTCAGAAAGTGGGGTTTTATCAGACATTCCTGTTGCTATGTGTAAAGTTGATATTCTAAGGAAGCATTTTCGCTTCAACTCGGTTCATGATTAGTCCATTTTGAATAGCATAAGTGTTAAGGGAAAATTCAGGCCTCCGCGTGGTACTTTAGAAGTTCTTTGGAAGGAACCTTATTTTGGTTGGTTTAATGTTAATTCGGACGGTGATTCTAGGGGTAATCCAGGGATTTCTGGTTATTATTCTATTTTCAGAAATCATAAAGGGGATGTCCCTGGTTGTTTTCAAGGTTCTTGTGGCTTTTCCTCTTCACTTGATCCTGAAATGCTTGGAATTATTGTTGATGTGGATTAAGCTTTGAAGCACAGCTAAGATAATTTATGGATCGATAGTGATTCTAATTTTGTTGTTTCTACCATAAGGATGAGTCTTTCTCACTTGTCCAGGAAGCTTACTAATCACTGGATTAATTGTTTGGAGATTCTATTTTCCTTGAATAATATTATCACTCACATTTATAGGGAAGCCAATTCTGTTGCTAATGGCCTGGATAATAATGGTGTTAATGGAGTTGATTTTTTTGTATGATCAAGTTCATGATGATCTCCTTCCTTTTCAAAAAAAGGATTGTGACAAGTCTCCCATTTTTAGTCTTCAGAAAGCTGTATATTATCTCCATTTGAGGCTGTTTTGTATGTTTTTTTACATCCTTATGTTCTACTTAATTTATTTGGGGTTTTTTCTTAGTTTTATTATTTATTCTTCTTTGGAGTGGGTTGATTCTATTTTTTCTACATGTATGAAGTAGCAGGCATTCTGTTCTCTATTTTTCTGCACTAGTTTTTAAGATGCATATTATTTTTCAGGGATTCTTTCATGGAGTGTCAGCCTAGTGTGGTCTACTTTGTTACATTTTTAGGAGCTTGTTTATCACGTGGGAGTAGTGCATGATCTGAAGATGTCGTTTTCTGCCTTTGTTGGGGTCTCGTAGGTGTCTTCGATGTTTGGCTTTTGGATTCTTTGCTGAGGAAGAGATCATGCTTATACAGAGGGTGTCCTGAAGCTTTCTGTTGCGGGTTACCTTTTGCAGAACCTTCTTCTTGTCTTCCAGAGCCCACCCTCCTTCAATCAGTGTTTATTGTTGCTTTGGTTTTTGTTCTTTTTCACCATAACCATACATTATGGTTGTTTGGTGTTTCTTGTTTGTACTTTTTCCTATATTGTTTTTCATTTTTCGTTAACAAAATTATATATTAATAATTATTACAAATTATTACAAATTATTAGTAATTATTACTAATTATTAAAAATTATTTCTGATTGTTAATATTTATTACTAATTATTACTAATTATTGAAATATATAACTAATTATGACTAATTATTACTAATTATTACAATTTATTACTAATTACCCCAAATTAATTCTCATTCCCACTAATAATTACTAATTATTACTAATTTCTAATGGGTATCTCTAATTATTACTAATTATTTTTAATTATCACTAATTATTACTAATTATTACTAATTATGGCTAATTATTACAAATTATGGCTAATTATTACTAATTATAAATAATTGTTAAAAATTATTACTAATTCTTTAGATTAATATTATTGACTACTAATAAATAATAATTTATATAATAACTATTAATTAATACTAATCACACATAATTATTTGTAATAATAAATAATGAAAAATAATACTATCTAATTCAAATTTAATTTAATTGCATCAAATTAAAAATAATTAAAAATAATTTTAAATAAAATTAATGAACTAAAAAATAAAAGAAAAAGATCAATACCTTAAAACGGAATTTTCGTTGCATGTATGACTTGAATATTAAACCGATGTAGAATCATAAACATTAAAAAAAATACAGGGAAATGTATGTAGAGAGGGAGAGTTGAGTAGAGAAAGAAGTGAGATTGGAAAAAAATCAGATGGGGTATATTAAGGTTAGAGTATTTGTGGCGGGCCTCTAATCGCAATGACTAACCCCACTATTAATTGGGGGTGGTGGTTTAAAAGGTATTTCTGATGTGTCCCATCACAAATACACATTTGTCGACATATTTTTTGTGATGGCAGATAGACCTTGTCGCAAATACTAAAAAACGCCATCGAATATTTGCGACGGGTATAAAACCTCATCGTAAATTCCCGTCCCATAGTTTGGAACAAGACCCGTGCCAAACCATTTTCGATGGGAATTTGGTCTCATCAAAAATGGTCCCTTATGATAAACTATTTGTGATGGGACCCCTCCCAATCACAAATATCCTGTTGAAAATATTCATTTTTTCCAGAGTGAAGGTAAGTTGTACTTACTCATGCCTGATGATTTCATTTTTTGTAGCATGGATTTTCAGGACCCCTACCCCAGGTCTCGTGCCGTGACTACCCCTAGCGCCCCTCCCAAATGCTAGGGGATGGCTACTAGTGCCGAAGGCGTCAACCTGCAAGTTGAAAGCATTTTCCTAAGTACCTGTACGCACACACTCGCACAACCTCGTCCCAACACACTGAAGGGAAAAAAGTATACTAAAACAATACTGAGTTCAAAGTACAACTAAAAGCGAGTTTTCCATAATACAAACCCAAAAAATGAACTGAAACAACAAAGTAAAAAAAGGAGCTCTAATGACCATCTGCAAAAAACTCCTCATGATCGTATGAGAAGTGAAGCTACTGGAAGTCAAAGTAGTATGTCATGTCTATCATGTCTTATTGGGCCCCACCCAGTCCTAAGCCTCCATGTCCACCGTTGTAGCATCTGTCTGTCCCGTCTCCCTGAGCACATCTTTCGAAACGTCGATCGTCTGCACCCGCCAAAACACATACGGGTGACACCCGTGCAAGGGTGAGTATAACAATACTCAGTAGGGACCCCGAGACAAAAGAGAAAGACCACAAAACAATTGTAAAAGTAATGAAAGAAGTGCAAGACTTCTCAAAAAAGTATATTATAGGGTAGTGATAGTAGTATCATCAGTCATACCATCGAACAACTCAGCTACCAGAGAACTCCTCCTATATCGAGTACAGTGGGCCTATCGGGTCATACAGAGATGCTTCCCACTAACCTTGTACTTCTATGGTACTCATCCTTGAAGGGAACCATGGGTATGCTAGGTCACATAGAGATAGTCCCCGAAGTGGGACTGCTAGTTCACACAGAGGCACTTCCCACCTTGGCTAAACTAAGATACTATTCTTGTCGTGTACCGTAGGTCTATCGGGTCACACGTAGCCGCTCTCCACCTTGGTCATATAGGGTCACATAGAGCCTCTTCCCACTAGGTTGTTGTTGCATCTCTATGTCCATGAAAGTCACCAAAAATTATGCTAAGAGATCCACCTAATCAAGAGGGTCCCAACACCGCAAATGACTTATCAATAGGACTCGTAGTTTGCATGATACATGTCTTTTAGTAAAGAGGGGGCTGGTTACGATGGGGCTGGGTCCGACCCGGTTGGGCCGACCAACCCACCCAGCCCAGTGTCCCCCATACACCGGTTCATTTAGACGGACATGATCTGACTTGGTTTGGGTCAGTGTTAGTTTTTTTCGGCCTGGCCAATGGCCTAGGCCACCAAAGCCTCATTAGACCTGGCTTGGTTTGGCCAATGGTCCAGCCCACCGGGTCACCCGGTGACCCAGTCTATTCCGACACAACCCAAAGAGTATGGGTCTGACCTGATGGTATGGGTATGGTTCACCGGGAGTGGGTTCGACCATTCGGTGCTGGTCAGGCCCAATGGTGGACCGACCCGCCAACTAAGGACCGACAGTAGAAGCGGCCGGTGGAGCGTCGTTCGGCCCGAACACGACATTCACATCATGTTTGGACTGAAATGGTCCTGTGGATGCTGGCCCCTCCAGCCTCTTGGCACCGTCGACAGACGGTGGCCCGCACTACCTGAGTGGCCCGTACGCGGGCCACCCTCTCCACACGGTTCTAACTTAGGGCCGCGATTCCCACCGTCGTTGCCGGTTGGCCGCAGCCTCATGTCGCCGCGGTGCGGTGACGGGCACGCCGCTATCCTCCATCGCAGCTGGCGAGGGATGTCCACCAATGCAGCTTCCATGACGTCGTTTGGTGCCTCCACCTTCACTCAGCCGGTGTGGGCTAGCCACCGCAGCTGCACTGGTGATGCCGCACTAGCAACACATTCCACGGGCCATTATAGTTGCTCTGGTTGTCCGTTCTCTGACCCGTTTGTGCCAATGGGTCCCTCGGGTCACCGGCATCCCTGCTTGGGCACCAAAATCAAACTTATTCCACATTGAGAATGATTACACTATGAATGCATGAGCGTAGGTTCTTGGGTCTTGTTCCTGTCAGCCCGGGCCCTCCGTGTTACATGTTTAAATCATGGGGGAGGTTTGGGGATTGAGGTTCAATCGTTTCAGGGAAGGTTTGAATCCCAAATAATAAATACCCAAGAAATGTCACCCTCACACTTAAATGTAAAAATCAGGGATCAACTTGTTCATGAGTCGGTCCATGTTCATCATTTCTAGAAAAAGGGACGAGTAGGGAAGAACGTCGAAATAAAAATCAAACCCTGACCTCTTTGATGTTCGATGCCGAAGCTTTTGTCCTCGAGAGTTCAAGGCGTCGATGACTTCACTTCTGGATTCGTTGTTTGAGGTTTTTCAATGCTGGTGAAGTCTCACCAGTATTCTTCTTCGTTCATAATTGGAGAGAAATTTCCAAAGGATATTATTCATAGAGTCGCCAAGGTTTAATTCTGTCCTCTCCAACATGCCAAATAATTAAAAGAATCCAGTTGCGGCATTTCAGTAATGCTGCGGCGTCGCGTCGTTACATTGTTACATTTTTGAAATAGAATCTTTTTTACGATTATGTTATTAAATCGTTATGCTGTGTGATACATGCCATTAATGAACCCCATTAATACACCCTGTTACCGCTTCATCACCGCACCACAGTGTTGTCGTCCACCACTCAATAGATGAGAAAGAATATAAAAAACCTTTTATGTTATTTTATTATTTTTCTCGAAAAGTCCAATTAATAAAATTTTCTGTTCATCCCTTTCATGATGAAGGTATGAACATTCTAGGTGAATCCCAACGTTATGAATTCAACGATGTCCTCATATTTTCAATCGAAGAACTATTTCAAAGGTTAGAAATACCTGCTTGTGCATTTAATGAACATACCTTAAAAAAGATCCAAATTCCGTTCTAGGCTCTCCGGGCCTCAGAATCAGAAGCCGTCAGAGCACAAAGTCTCAAAATAAGTCCATAAAAATTTAATCAAGGACACTAAATTTCTAAGTCATTACAACCTCCCCACCATAGGGCTATACATCCCCGAAATCCAAAAAAAAAAATCAAACAGATGGGGGTAATGAGCACGAATCTGATCCTACTGCTACCTTGTGCTCTCCGGTAGATTCCCATATTGCCACCGAACACACACTAGAGAAATCGACTATCCTTATAGGACCCAATTCTGTCAGTCCTCTGTCACTACTGGGAACTCCACAGACATCACCCCATCGTTAATATCTATCTCACCCTAGTCTATGGTGTGTGATGGGTCATGCACGTACCACCTCAACTATGACATGTGGAAAACATCATGAACCCATTGCATCTTTGGGGGAAGTTCTCGACGGTACGCCACCTCACCAACTTTTCTTAGGATCTGAAAGGGTCTGATGAATCTTAGAGATATCTTACCGCACCAGTGAAATATATGTAACCCTCATTGGGGTGAGACCTGTAGGAACACATACTGTCCATCCTCAAACTCAATGGGTCTCCATCTCCTAACGGCATAGGACTTATGCCTGCTTCGTGGAGTCCCCATCTGCTCTTGGATGATCTACATCTTGTTGATGGTATCCCATACCAACTTCACACCCATGAGTGCCGACTCCCCTTGGTCTATCCAGCATAAGGGTGATCTACAAGGCCACATATAAAGGGCCTCGAATAGTGCCAGGCCAATGGTGGAGTGGTAGAGGTTGTTGTATACAAACTCAACCAGTGGTATGTGGTCCTCCCAAATATGACCAATGTGAACTCCACAAGCCTGAACCATATCCTCTCGGGTCTATATGGTCCTCTCAATCTGACCATCTAGCTGGGGATGAAAAGCTGTGCTCAAACAAAGTCGTGTCCCAAATTCCTCTTGTAATCCCTTCCACAATCGGGATGTAAACCAGACATCAAAATCTGAGATGATCGTCTAAGGCACACCGTGAAGCTGCACTGTCTTCTAGACGTAGAGGAATCTGAATCCCTCTATCGGTCCCTGCTCCCGGATTGGTAGGAAGTGATTTGAATTTGTGATTCGGTCAACGATAACCCAAATAAAATCATGTCCTTTGGACATTTTTGGTAACACCATCATGAATTCCATCAAGATACTATCCCATTTCCACTCTAGTACCTCAAGTGTCTAGGCTAAGCCTACTAGAACCTGATTCTCATCCTTCACTTACTAAAAAGTGAGGTATCATGAAATCAACTCGGCCACCACATTCTTCATCCCCAACCACCTACAATTCCATCAGAGGCAATGGTACACTTTCAACACATCAATATATATTATCAATGGGGATGTATGGAGCTCCCAAAACACCTCCTCATACAACATCACTGGTAATATGGTGTTCCCTCTGAAAAAGATGGCATGCTCCCCACATAAAAAAATCAATCAGGAGCCTGTCCTGAGGATAATTGAGCACATCGGGCCTCACAGTCATCATCCTCTTGTTGTTCCTCCCTAACATGTTGTAAGAGTGGGGGAGTAATAGTCATTGAATAAAGCTAATCACCTCCATAATCATCATCCAAAAAGGATATCTACATCGCAACTAACTACTCTGTCACCTCACTCAGTAGCTACAAACCGGTCCTCCTGCAGAGCGTGTTTTCCATCACATTCCATTTCATAGATGTATAGACTATCTCAAAGTCATAGTCCTGGAGGAAATCTAGCCATCACTGCTGTCTCAAGTTCAGGTCCTTCTGGGAGAAGATATACCTCAAACTCTTGTGGTCAGAGTAAACTGTAAACTGTTCAACCATCATGTAATGCCACCGCATCTTCAATGTTAAGACCAATACCGCTAACATTAGGTCACGGGGCACATAGTTCTTCTCATGATACCTCAACCATCATGTTTAGTATGCGATAACTACTTGTTACTACATCAGGAAACAACCCGGTTCGGTCCCTGATGCATCGTAGTAAACTACATACCCAAGGCTCTCCTCTAGTAGTCTCAAGATGGTAGCACTAGTAAGTCCACACCTCAGCTCCTAGAAACTCTTTCGACATTTCTCCATCCACACGAAGGGTCATCCCTTCCAGGTCAAATACAATATGGGTGCCTCTACTCTGTATTAGTTGTGTACGAACCTCTTATAGTAACCAGCTAACCCTAAGATGTTCCGCCCTTATTCACGCTCATGGGCGGCTCCCATGAAAGCACAACATCTATCTTCACAAAATACATGGAAACTGCATCCTATGAGATGACGTGTCCTAGGATGTGGAGCTCCTGAATCCAAAACTAGAATTTCAAGGGTTTACCATAAAGCTGGTTCTCTCGGAGTGTATCTAGAACTAACCACAGGTGAGTAGCATGCTCCTCCTCTAATGTTGAGTACACCAAGATGTCATCAATGAATACCATGATGAAGAGGTCATGGTATGTATGGAATATCCTGTTCATGAGTCACATAAACAGTCCTGGGGAGTTTTTCATGCCAAAAGGTGTCACCAAGAACTCATAGTGGCCATAACAGCACCTGAAGGATCTCTTCGGTACACACTCATCCCTTACCTGAAGCTGATGATAGCCAGATCTGAGATCTATCATTGAGAACAACATCACTCCCTTTCCCTGCCTAAGAGGTCATCGATTCACGGTAGTGTATACTAGTTTTTCACCGTCACATGGTTCAGGCGCTGGAAGTCTATGCACAACCTCAAACTCCCGTATGACTTCTTAGAAAAAACCACCAGGGTTGCCCATTGTGAAACGCTGGGCCTTCAAAACCCCTTTCGTGCAAGTCCTCTATCTATACCCTCAACCCATGAAGCTCCACATGAGCCATCCAATATGTCGGTGTAGATATCAGTATCGTCCCGAGGTATAGGGAAATACAAAAATCTACCTCTCTATGAGGAGGTAGTCCTGGAAAATACTTAGGAAAACATCCTCATACTCATCCACCACTATAGGGAAGCTTGAACTCCTCTCATCCACTACACCGATGGTGATTATTGCCGACTAGTGAGTGATCGGTCACACCCTCCTCTAAGAGAGTTCGTCATGTGCTTCTAGGGTTTCCTTCTCATTGGTGAAGGAAAATTGGTCTTATATCTGCGGAAACACTGAACTGTTTTCCTAAAACAGTTGATTTGGGCATGGATTGTGGATAACTAGTCCATAGCCAAGATGATTTCATAAGGCCTCGATGCTGCTACTATGATATTTCATACAAATATCTCACCTCATAGAGTGATCTCACACTATCGCAACAATGTGTAATTGTCGAGTCGTCTCCCATATAGGTCTCTAGATGTAAATATCGAGCCAAAATCTCCACCAGAATCTATGAGCTCCGAACGAGGGTCTTGGAAAGGAAAGAGTTACTAGAACTTCTGTCTATAAGTTCTGTTGATAGGGTGGAGATGACACAGATCGTATATCAGATCATCTCTGGTGTTTCATGGTCATAATCCTATGCTTCATGGAGATGAGCTAACCCCAATCCTCTTTCTCCCTAAGGTAAGGGTGGACCACCTAGGGGTGGTGGTGGTAACACCTCAAACTGTCACCCACCTCCTCACGCTCGACCGACTCCCCTACCACATCCGCCGCCATGTAGAAATCCTCTCTCTAACCATAACCGTTTCCTTGATAGCCCATCAACCATCTTTTGGTCATCTCTATGGTTGGTTAGGCAGTCATGTACAATGTGTCCTTGCCCGCCGCATGCAAAGCACTACCTAGATCCCTACTGGCTCTTTTTGGTCTAGAAGCCTTACACTACCGACCTTATGTCCTGGGTTCAACCTTTGAATGACTTGGACTGCATGGGCCCACATGTCTGATGTTCGATGCCTGGCTAAGACTCTACTGACTGGGGTCTGCTAGAGGCTCTAGCTGTCGGTTCCTGCACTACCAAAAATCTCTCCACAATAATGGATCGCTCTAGCACCCTAGCCTGGGTAGGGATGCTGAGAGACAACACTGTTTCCTTGATCTCTCAACTGAGCCCCTTATCAAAGGATCGAGCCCAAAAGAAAGGGTCTCGCACCATGAATGTGATGTATCTAGATAGATTGGTGAACCTCTCTTTGTACTCAGATATTGTCATGCTACCCTTCTGAAATTGAATTAGATATGAATTCACACAGAGCACAATCTCGGGGGGGGGGGGGAATTTTCCTGGAAAATCTGCTCAAAGTCTGACCTAGAGAGGGTCGCCTCATCGTGTGTATAAATGGTCAAGCTCCACCGTCTCCATGCTGATCCCTATAGAAGGATCCCTTCAAAAATATGCACCTAGTCAGGCAGTATCCTCAATAAGCGGAATACCCGCGTCGTAGCCTCTAGCCAGTCCTCAGTGACCTGATGATTCATATCTCCGAAAAACCTAGGACGTCTCTATCTCTAAAACTCATGTAGGGAACTGAGCCAACGAACGTCCTCTTCCAGAATCGCTAACAGTAGATGCTAACCACCGGGTGGTGGTAGAACTGGTGCAACACTCGGTTGGCACATCTCATGAAATAGTTCCTGAACATACATCTTTTATCTAGGTGGGCTGTCCTCATGACCTCGTATTGGGATTCGGACTGGTCATCCACATGGAGGCATCCTAAAATAGAACAATATGTACCATGATTTGAAGGTTATACAAGGTGAGCTGAATTTTATTGAATAAAACTTAAGGATACACTTATGCTACCATGATTTTCATGGATTGATCCTAAAAGTAGAATTCATGGTCCTAGTGTATGGACATGTTAGCCACATCACCAATATTAGAGTACCAAAATCTGATAGTCAGACTCATAACAAATAAAATTGTTTCCTAAAAAAAAACAAAGACTCCTTGTCTTTTTGGTAGAACTAACCTCCTTTTCATTCCACTTTTTAATGACCCATCCCCTGGTGGCCATGCCGTGAATACCCCAAGACCGCCTCCCGAAGGACAGGGGATGGCGACTAGCACCGAAGGCATCAATCATCTGCACCAGACACAACCTGTGCGGGTGAAGTCTTTGTAGGGGTGAGTGTAAAAATACACAGTAGGGGCTTCGATAAAAAAAGGAAAGACAACACTAAAATCTGAAATATAAAGCAAGAAGCACAATACAACTCACACCCGGTATATTCTAGGGTAGTGATAGTAGCATCATCAGTTATATAATCGAACACCTCAGCTGCTGGAGAACTCCTCCGCTATCGAGTAAAGTGGGGAAGCCCGGTCCCACAGAGCCGCATACCACTAACCATAGACTACTATGGTACTCATCATTTATTGGAACTGTGGGATTATTTGGTCACACAATTCTGCTCCCCACCGTGGGCCTACTGGGTAACACAGAGATTCTTCCCACCTTGGCCGAACTAGGGTGCACCTCCATTTGAGTACCGTTGTTATATCGGGTCACACAGAGCCGCTCCCTACTATGGGCCTACCAAGTCACCTATAGACACATTCAACCAGGACATCATCACTTCTCTATTTCCATGACATTCATCATAAATCATGCCAACATATCCACCTCATGAATAGGGTCCCAATGCTGCAAACAACTCGTCAATCTGACACACGGTTTGCAAGATACATATGTTTTAGTAAACAGGGGACCGGTTGCGACGAGGCCCGATATGACCCAGTCGGACTAACCAGAACAACCCGGATTGGGGTCCAACATAACCTGGTTCATTTATATTGACACAACCAAATCTGGTTCAGGTCGGGGTTGGTCAGGTCCGACATGGCTAGTGGGCCAAGCCAAATAAGCCTCTCAAGACCCTGCCCCATTTGCCCAAGGGTCTAGCCAACCGTGTCACCTGGTGACCTAGTCTAGTTCTGCATGGCCTAAAGGGAACAGGTCCGGCCTTACCACGTGGTTCTAATCCCCTGAGTGCGGGTCTAGCCCCCTGGGGGCTCGGGCCGCCAACTAAGGACAGACTTCTGGAGTGGCTAGTGGTACGGCCGGTGGTGTGTTGTCCTGCCCAGACGAGGCAGTCGCGTCACATCCCGCTCTAGTTGGCCATGTGTACGTAGGTCCCCTCCAGCCTCCAGCCATGGTCGATGGACTGTGTCTGCACTATTCAAGTGTCCTGAACTTAGGCCATCCACTTCACGAGGCACCCGCTTGGCGCCGTGATAGCCACCACCACGACCGGTTGTTCGTAACCTCTTACGGTTGCGGTGCCTCGATGGGCACGTCGTCATCCTCCAGTGTTGCCAGTGAGGGCTGAACACCTCTATAGCTACTGTGGTACCATTTGGAACTGCCCCCTTCACACAACTATTTGGGGATGGCCCTAGACTCTAGTCACTGGCACCATCATGCCGAGGGTGCCACGCCGACGACACCTTCTTGTGGGCCACCAATGTTGCCCACGCTGTAAGTTCTTCGACCCATTTATTTCAAGGGGTATCTATGGTTGCCTCCATCCCTACTCAGGCCCCAAAATCAAACTACCCCAACATCGAGAATGCCTCCACCAAGAACGCACAAGAGGAGGTGGTTGGGACTTGTTTGTGTCGTCCCGAGCCCTCCACATTAGAGTTTTAAATCAAGAGGGAGGCATGGGGATTGAAATTACATCGTTTTATGTGAGGTTTGAATCTTGAATAATAACTCCCCATGAAAAGTCACCCTCCTGCATAAACACAGAAATCTCAGATCAACTAGTTCTTGAGTTGGTCTGTGTTCATTGTTTCTAGAAAAAGGGAAGAGAATGGGAGAACATTGAAACAAAAATCAAACAACTACCTCTTTGATGTTCGATGGAAAAGAATTCATCCTCGAGAGTTCAAGGCATCGATTTAATCACTTCCAGCTCCATTCATTGTGGTTCGTCGAAGTCAGTGAAGTCTCGCCTGTATTCTTCACCATTCTTCATTGGAGAAGAATTTCTGTTGGATATTCGTCAGAGAGTCACCATGGTTTAATTCCATTGCCTCCAACGTGAAAAATAATTAAAGGAAACATGTTGTAGCATTTTATTTATTCTATTATGTTGTGTCATTACATTGTTTCATGATTGAAACAACATATCTGTTACGCCCCCTTTATTTCATCGTTATGATACATGATACATGCTATCAATGAGCCCCATTAATACGCCTCGTCGCTGCTTCTTCACCGCACTAATATGTCTCCGTCCATTTTTTAATAGATGAGAACGACTATAAAATAACTTTTTAAGTCATTTTATTATTTTTCTCAAAAATTCTAAAAACAAACTATTCCATTCGGCCCTTGCTGGCCGATGTTAAGTCCATTCTAGGGGAATCCTGGCATTCTGAATTCAACGATGTACTTGGATTTTTAATCCAAGCACCAGTTCAAATGATAGAAAAAACTGCTCATAAGATTATATATTCTACCTTAAACAATGTTCAAAATTCACTTCCGGGCACTTTGGGCAATTGAATCACATATCATTAGAGCCCTTGGTCTCTTAATTATTTCATAAAAAAAATTACACGGAATTTCCGGGACATTAAATTGATATAAAATGGAATATGGTTGTTCCATAACAATAATAACATCTCAGTATATAATTGATAGTGTAGTTATTACACATGGATGGAAAAAAACTCCTAGAAGGGAAAGTAGAATAAAAAATAGATTTGAAAGAATCTGTAGAGAAGATTACCTCTTCATCAGCGAGCTACCTCTTGATATCCTATTAAAGCAACTACAGTTGGTATTTTTAGAAGAAGAAAACCTATAGAATGTGAAAATGGAATTTGAGAACAAAAATGTGTAGGGGATAACCAATCTTGATGTCTCAAAATGAAGTGATGTTGAGAGGGGGGATTTTACCTTTTATAATTGAGGTGAGGGGCACATCTGTTATCAACAAAAATAGTACATTATAATAAAATCAAACCACATCCAAAAACCTCCAAAAGGACATTTTTTTAAAATTTTGATAGATAAGGTTGTAATATCATATACCAATAAATTTTAGTCGTGTGTTTCTGTCAATTTAAACAACATCATTTTAATTAACCCTTAGTTATTCTATTTTTAATTTCAAATAAGGTAACAAACGTTTCTTGGTTAAAATAGTGTAATTTTTACTTATTTTATGACAATTAGAGAATAATAAAAAATAGATCAATTTAGATTCTATAATAATTATTTTTTATAATTAAAATTGTATTATGTTTTTTATTAAATCAAATAATACATTATTTTGACAAAATGTCAATATTGTCAATTTTAACACAATTCATTTCAAGGATTTTAAAAACTATGAAGATAAAATGTTATCCTGAAAAAATATTTTATAATATCCCTAGGAATTTGAGGTAATCTATAAAATTAATTGGATATATTAATTATCCCAAATTATATTTTTTTAATATTTTTAATAACTTTAATATTATATTTCCATTAATAAAATAATTACCACATCAGGTTTGTGTAATTATTTAATAAACCAATACGTTGAAAAAAAATTAAAAATTAAATACAATGAAAAAACTAAGTTCACTAGGTTTCATAATAATAATTATAGTGGAATATAGCTTCTATAAAATCCAACATTAAAAATGTTATATTTAATAATACCTGAATGTGACAACTTAAAAAACACTTAAAATAAAATATAATAAGTGTCCTAATCTTTTCACTTTATCTCCAAATCGTAGAAAACTCAACCCTTGAATGATTTCAATCGATACACACTCGACCAATAATATATGGTCATGTTTTTTCCTCTTTTAATGGTTATTATCATTTTAATTAAATTTATTGTATTTTTTTTATCAATTAAATAATTTTCGCATCATCAATGTATATTACTTTATGGTAATTATTTATTTTCAAAAAAAAAAATTACCATTATAAATAATATCATTTTATCTTTGAAATGAGTATTTATAGTAGAGTTAATATTCTATATAACAATATATTAAAAATGATTTACTTTTTTAAACATGAACGTAAAATCTTTAAATATTCATTAAATGTAATATTATAAATATCATAATATCTCCCAAATGGCCCCAAAATGTCAAAATGAATTTATATAAGGAATCTATGTTCATTATGTTAAAAGGTACCATTTAGATTCAATGATACCACACATCTATCCACCTATTATGAAGAAGAGTGTGGTGAGTATCACTTCCTCAGATCCTGGACTATCTCCTCCAGTCAACCTGAAGGGCACCCCAAATTTATAAGAGTTGGGCGGGAATTGGAAACAAATCAAGACATAGAATTATGGCCAGCATCCAAATAATCATGGCCGAGTGTGTGGTTGTGATGATGGTTCAAGAGGGCATGGAAAACATTCTTCCACTATTTCCTCCAAGGGACTCATTTCAGAGGAGAAAAAGCAGATAGATAAGTATTCTGTGCTTTTGAAGGAGAGGAGATCACAATCCAAGTGGGAATCTACTAATGATGACGAGGGATTTGATCATGATTATAGTCATATTCATGATATGTGTTCTCTTTTTAGGGATGTGGGTTTTCATGTTTTACCCTACCTATCTTTCATGTTTTTGTTTCTTTCCCTTTCTTTTTATAATTAGGGGCTTGACCTTAGACTATTCGAAAAAATGAAACTTTGTGTATTTATATTATTTAAATATTATTCAATTAATTTTCATGGAAACGTTTCCATTAAATGAAATAATTTAGATCCTAATGTGTTACGGGTTGAATTAAATTCATAAAATAATATTTTACAATTTTTAGGGTTATTTTATAGTCATTGTAAATAATTTTTTTAACTTAAATTACCAAATTTACTCTTTACCTTTGTATCAAGATTTTCTATAGTTACTATTGATATGTGTAAAAATAAAAAGGATGTGCTTATAAAATTAAGACCTCATTAATCTAAATTTGAAATCCATTTTTCACAATTCAAAACAGATCAGATGAAAAATAAAATTTAATATAAAACTAGTAAAATGTCAAGAGAAAAGTGTTTTTGAAAAAATGTCCTTTAAAAACGGAAAATATTTTCATTAAATATTCATCTATAAAATCTATTTCAAAAACAATAATTGAAATATTTTATATTAAAATAAACTAATTAAAATTTAAAACTAATCCATAACATAATTTTACCTTTTAAATACCTTATAAGAAAATATAGTTTTTAATACAAATCTGCATTTCAATATTCATAAAAAATGAAACTTATTAGAAGAATTCCCAAAATTCAACTAAAGTATATTTTTATAATCCACATTAAAATAATAAATTTATTTTTTCAAATTGAATATATATATTTTAAAAAAACTATATTTAAATTCGTTGCGCCAACAATATGCGACAAAACATCAATTTTTTTTGAAAAATACTTCTTTTAAAAACAAAATTCAATGTGTTCTTATATCATGTCTAGAAAAAATATAAGATGAATTTTAAACATTATATTGAATATATTACATATATATTTCAGTAATAAAATCCACCATGTGTGATTTTATTATTTTTTAAACTCATTTATTTTCATTCAAATAGTTTTTAGAAAAATGTTAATATTGTTCATACATGCCATTATAATGACTATGTTATAAGGTAAAATATTAATATTTATATGTTCAATTAATATAGGTCGTGTATGAAATGGATTATTTCAAAAGAACATGAAATTGTGTATAACACAAGCAAAGTGTAGTGTTGCATATACCAGAAGCTATGTTGGTGTTGCATGCAGTGCAAGAATATCTTGGTGCAGCTTACCACACAAGACATTAAAGAAACTATAAATGAATATATATCCTAAATATATCTGGGTGTTAATTTCAACCCCCCTTAAATTAAATTTTCCCACGAAATTTTTCTGGGTTAGAAAATTATTAATACTTGAATGTTTCTTTAATAGAAACCCACATCACAAAAATGATGTCTAAAACACCATTTAAAAAAGGAATAGTTATAAAATTAAAATTTCCCAATGAAAATAATGACTAGGTATTTATATAAGAGGACATTGGTAAAGATTTTTCCATGGAGGAAAAGCATAAATAATCATAGTTATTGATAAAGATCACTAATCATAAGAAAGTTGGTGATCTGTAGAATACTAATAATCACAAAACCATAAACTATAGAAGTGTGAAAGAGGTCATTGATATCATAAAAAATCATTATAATAGGACACCCTTTTGTATCAAAATCCATTTTCATAATATTTAGTAATTTTTATGAGAATATATACGTAATTGATTGCAACACATTCTCATCGTTGGTCATACCTTGAACAGTTTCAACATCATCTCTTTTTCAATGAAATCAAGTTGAATTTTTCATTCCTGAAGTGTTTGCAGATCATGAGTTCCATAATAGAATAATAGTTTATTACATATATCTTTATTGCAACAAAAATGTTATCATAATTCATCAAATATGCATAATTTCTTATATGGTTAGGTAATAAATTATTATAACAATCTAAATCTTAAGATTAACTTAAATATTCATTAAATGGATAACCTTACAATCAATACAAAAAATAAAAATACAAAACTTTAGAAAAAGGTTCAGGAACTTGGCTTAACATTTATCCCTCTTATATAAGGTATCTATTCTTGGTCATAGTCCAATCTTGTGAATTTCTTCATACTATATTTTCTTCAAACATGGTATTATCTTTATTTATTATAAACCCTTTGTGAATAAATGAATTATTTTAAAAATTAAGTCATTTCACATACCATAAATCCCAAAAATTATATATACTTAATAGATGATATTGTAAATAAATTTTTCATCATATCAATCCTGAGGTCACTATTACTATCAAACATATCTTTATTTCCTTATCCCAACATTATTCACATATTAATATTTCCATCTATACCATATTATATTTCCAAAAAAACCAGAATCACTTTTTGGGATTATTGGTACCACTCAGCATATACAATTTAATTCATGTGTAAAAACCACAGTGGACCATTACACTATTATTTCATTATTACATAATACCATAAAAGTGATTCTACAACATTATTATGGAATACCAAAAAAGAAACAGTCAATCATTAAAATACTTCATTGTCATACTCTTCATCTCCAATAGTAATCGCATGAAATTTTCCTTTTTCATTGTCCTTAATAGGGTTCTAAAATCGATCTTCATCAATAAAACTTAGATTAAGGCAATGGATATAATAATTATACATTTTATTTCACTTTTACCGTTGAAGTGTGGAATGTGCCTTATTTATAGCCTTTTCTCTATTCAAATCATTAGCTACCTTTTTCCCATTACTTAAGAACTCAACTATCTGATGGACTTCTTTTCCACACTTAATTTTTTTTTTCTATTCCCTTTAAGATAGTCTCCACCATGATTCTTTCCCCCCATTGAGCACAAAGAAACACTCATATTCTTTTCATCATTATTTTGAGATTTTACCATGAACATCGTCTTCCATTTCTTGTCAAATCCCTAATATTGACATGTAACCCCAAATTCCATTTATACCTTAATAACACAATGCATAATATATTAGTAGATAATAAATTAACTTATAGCTAATTAACTTTAAAAATGTATTTTTAAGAAACTGAATAATCAATCAACCTTACATTCCAGCTAGATTATAATGCCAGAATCGTACCTTTAAAGTCTTGTAAAAGATTCCTCTTATGTACCCATAGATTCATCATATGTTCACTTAAGCTAAGGAAACTCCTATTACAAATTCATAAGGAGAATAATAGTAAAGTGCTTATGTAAAAATATAATCTATAAATCATCCATATTAATAAATTCAATCCCATCTTTCTACCTCATATTATAGATTAAAGTCCACCACTGATCCGCTTCTCCTTCTAAATGACAAACAACCTATTTTTTTCTTCTTATTTTGAATAGGGAAGAATAGAAAATATCATATATGTGGTACTGATCGATTGTTTAGTAACATGTGGATCCGAAGAGCCATAGAAAAAAGGTAGACGATTCATCATGAAGGACTCCACAAAATGTTGTTCCCTGATCTAGTCATTTATAAGTCCAGAATGATTCATAGCTTCTGTAAGTATAGTGATAAGATTTTTCATTCCATATCCCATAAAATTTGGCTATTCATGATGAAAATTATTTCATTCAACATTGCATTGATTATTGAAATAGTTTTTTCAGGTTCCATCCATTGTTTAAAAACCATAAAGATTAGTGTGAGAGGTGAAAATCATACTAGGAAAACAACACAATCAAGGGGTAACAATTTTAATCTCTAACATCTTAGGTATATTAGTAGGTTAAAAATTATCTCTACAAAAATTTGAGGATTTTAGCCTATACATAGAATTTTAATTACAAACATTCATAGACATAACCCAAGAAATATTTTTAGGGATCTCCATAAACATTTCTCATCCTCGTTTCCAAAGGATGACTAAACCATCACTTGTATACCATCTATAATGGCCCAATATTGATGCACATGGACATTACATTATGTTTTTCGTATAAAAAATACAATACAAAAAAGGAATCCAAAAACCATATTAGTTTAGTGCCTTCAAAAACATGGAACACGTTATTCTAATTTGGTTAATGATCTTAAACATCTACCATAATGATCTTCAACATTAGTTTTCCTACATAAATCCTTTAATGATATCATGTGTAAAAGAAAAAATATGAAAACGGTGAACTTAGATGATCATTAAGGGTAATAATAGAAAATATCCAAAATACATGAACATAAGAATAGAATAGAAAGAATATAAGTTTTCAAAATCATACCATGAATAACATATTCCAAAATCTTGAGACATGAAATAAATCTTGGTATGCCATAAGACATAAATCATAAAGGAACATGATCCATGAGAATATAGAATTGGAATAAAACATGTATTTTTAGAGAACACATAAGCATAGAAAATCATTTCACATTAGTCACAGATCATTTCCAAGACCATGATAGTGGACAAAGTCCTTTACTGAATTGATTTCAATCCTCATTCCAACCCTGTATTACTGAACCGGGTCTAATTACCATTCCATCCCTATATTACTAAACCAAGATCATTTATTATTCCAGACCTATCTATGTCATGTTATATAAATAATTACCCAATGCATTAAGGGGAGATATTGGTCCCACCCATCTCATAATGAAATAATTATTATGTGTTTCTCAAAAACATAAATCATTCATCATAGAATAACCCAAAGAATAAAATGGGTTTCTAAAATATCATTCCTTCATAAAATAATCCATATAAAACAAATGTGTTTCATAAATTGAATTATATTATATATATAATCAATCATTGGAACAATAGTGACAGTATACTTGAAGCATAACCATATTAAATAATTTCACCTTAGATGGAAAATATTTTTCATAGAACACTTGAAATTAATTCTTGAGTAAAATATCTTTTCTTCTTAAAAATGTTTTCTTTTATCAAAATACCTCACAATTTTAATAGAAAATAATTTCTTTTAAAATAAATTTGGAATATTATAAAGTATTCTTCATGGAAATAAGGTGTTATGAAAAAATAAAAATCACTTTGTACTGTATAATTTAAATGAAATCATTCTTCTTGTACTTTTGTCAGAAAATAAAAAAGAGCCACATATTGAAACTAAAAAATTATTACTTTCATACCATTCCATAAAAAATCACCAATGGGTAAAATAGAATTTAAAAAATGTAGAATGATAGAAAGAATATTTTGGAATACATATTTAGGAATCTTGGACATGTATGTTAAATATAACCCTGTAAATACTTACGTATAAATAATCTCGAATAATAATGAGATTGAAAAATTATCCCATACCTTAGGCCTGTGATATTTTATACTTGTAAACAACACTTTTATAAGGGTTTAAATAATTTAATTAAATTATTATAGAATCATAATAATTTTTATAATATCATAATTGGTCATATTATTACCTGTTTTTTTAATAACATTATTACTCATCCATTGAGTATTGAATGCAATATTTTTGTACGCATATTTGTCAGATAAGTTCATATTCCTATTCTTATATTATAGTTATATAATTTCAATATTTATATAAGTACAATTTATATCAAATTTATTAATTATATTCATTTATATAATCATTCTTTAATGAAGATCATGTATAATGAATTACATCGCATCGTAGAGGCGATAGACTGAATGTACGCACGAGCGATGATGTCATTCGCATAATTGATTAATTTTAATGATGTGTATGGTGTATATAATATTTTAGAGTAAATATAATTTTATAATAATCATATAGAGTTATTATTTCCATCATTTCTCCCATCCATTTAATGTGGTTAAAAAATAGATTACACTATGGTGTGGAGATGGTTGGCTGTATGTACACAAGTGTGGTGTTTTTTTTAGGATGGATTAAAAATATAATATGGTTGTTACATAGCCAAAATAAAATCTCAGAATATAATTGACACTATATTTATTACTTTATTTTGGAAACAACTCATGAAGAGGAATTAGAAGAAGAAATAGGCTTCAAAAAATCTGTAGAGAAGATTACCTCTTATTCTACGAGCTCCCTCTAGATATCATATTAATGGAACTAGAGTTTGTCTTTTGAGAATAAAAGAAAATCTATAAGGTCAACAAGTAGGTTTATTAATTTAAATGGGATGAAAATAGAAGATCTTTAAGGTTCAATGTGAAGTGGAGTTATGTGGGAGTATGTGCTCTTTTATAATTTAGGTGGGGGGCATATTTGGAATCTCCAAACTACTAATTTATAATAAAATGAAACCACATCCAAAAACCTAAAAAATGTCATATTTTAGATTTTTAGATGAGATAAGGTTTTAATATCATCAACCAATAAATTTTTGGCTTGTTTTTCTATCAATTCAAACCTTATCATTTTAATTAACCATTAGTTATCCTATTTTAATTTTAATTAACGAAACAAGTGTTCCAATATTAAAATAGTGTAATTTCTACTTATTTGATGCCAATTATAGAATAAATGAACAAGATAAAACATTTTATACCATATAATATTTATTGTATATTTTTTAAAAAATTTAATTTTATTTCTAAATAATTTAATAAAACGTAATTTGGACAAAATATCAATAGTGTCTATTTTGACAATACTCATTTCATGGATTTTTGAAAATATCAAGATAAGATTTTGTCATAAAAACAAATATTTTATTATATCACTATGGGGTCAAGTTCATCTATAAATATCATCATGTATATTTACTATCCTAAATTATGATTATTTTAATATTTTTAATAACACTAAATTTGATATTTCCATTAATTAGATAATTAGTTAATTAGTTTTGTGAAATTATTTTATATACATCTATGTTGAATAAGTAATAAAAATAAAATATAATCGAGAATCTAAATCAACTAGGTTTCATTATAATACATATAGAATAAAACCTCTTGGTCATAACCTTAACATCACTTTAAATAAACCATTAGAAGTCTCATAATCATTTCCATTTACCTAAAATCGTTAATAACTCTACACTTGAATGATTTTGGTTATTATATACTTGACTAATAATATTGTTTCAAGAAAATTTATCTTTTTATGGTTATTATAAATTTAATTAAAATTTATTATCAATTTTCTATTAATTAAATTAATTTTCCCTCACCAATGTATAAGTATATAGGTAATTATTTATTTCTTAAATATTAGAAATAAATTTCCAAGATAAATAAAATAAATATAGACTTAAAATGAGTATTTATAGTTGAATTTATCTTCTGTATAAACTTATATTAAAAATGATATATTATTTAGAACATGAATATGATATCTTTAAATATTCAATAAATAGTATATTATGAATACCATAATACCTCCAAAATGGCCTCAAAACGCCAACATTATTTTATATTAGAAATATATGTTCATTAACTTAAAAAAGACTATTTATATTTGTTGATACCACCCATTTTTTCCTATATGTACACATAATAGATTTTAAAGACAAAGAAAATGACAGGTTGTGTCTTTCTTTGCTTTTAATATTATTTAAGTCATTTTCATGGACTAGTGTTCATTAAATGAAAAAATTTAGATCCTTATGTGTCAAATTTCTACTTTCATTCATAAAATAAAATTTTACCATTTTTAGGGTGATTTTATAATATTTATAATTTTATTTGTTTAACATAAATTAACAAATTCACCTTTTACCATGGTAACACAATTTACTAGGGTTACTATTAATATTGGACAAAATTAAAACAGAGATACATAAAAAACTTGGACCATTGGAATCAAAATTTAAAATACATTTTCAAAAATTCAAATAATAGAATATATAGAAGAAAATTTAAAATAAAACATGTAAAATGTCACGAAAATTTGTTTTTTTCAGAGAAATCTCGTTTTAAAACACAAAATGTTTTTATAATTAATTATTTGATAAATTATATTTAAAAAAGCAACAAATTAATATTTTACATTAAATTTAAAAAATTAAAATTTGAAAATAATCTGAAACATAATTTTACCTTGTAAATACCATAAATGAAAATAAAATTTTTAATAAAAATTTAAATTTCACTTTTCATCAAAAAAATGAAACTTATCAAGAAAATACCAAAAAATAAGCTAAAGAAAATTTTTATACACATATATCAAAGAAGAATTTTATTTTTTCAAATAGAATGTAAAAATGTGTCGAAAATATATTTAAAATGGTTGAGCCCTCAAAAGGTGGCAAAACTGCATTTTTTAGAAAAATACTAATTTTTTATGGAAAATTGAAATTGTTCTTATATCATGTTTATAAAACATGTAAGATTAATTTGAAATTTTATATTGAATATATTACAGATATATTTCATTAATAAAATACACCAAGAATGATTTTATTATTTTATAACCTCACTTATTTTCATTTAAATACTTTTTTCGAAGAATGTTAATATTGTTCATACCCATAATTATAATGACTATGTTATAAGGTAATGTAATATTATCTTTTTGTTCACATAACCACAGTCTTGCATGAATTTAAATCTATTAAAAAATTGATTTTTTTGTAACACAAGATAAGAATAGTGTTGTGTATACTACACACTAAGTAGGTGTTGCGTGTAGCACAATCATATCTTGGTGTAGCATACAACACATGACATCAAATAAATTAAAACGAATCTATCTCATAAAAAATGTGGTCTTTCAAGGAAGGTGCGTCTAGGGAGATTAGGGGAAACGTTTAAGGACTCTAAAAAGGGAAGGGAATATTAAATATGCAATAATTTTTTTAATGAATATTTAAGGGTGATTAGATGTCTTTATATAGGACAAGATAGGGGAGTTATTTATTATTTCTCAAAATTATGTTTTGGACACTACAAAATAATATAATGATAAATAGAAAACATCACATTGTTTTTTCCCATGTTTACAACCAAATATGAGTGTTTTTAATTATTTTGTGGGGAAAAGGTCATAAAACATAAAAATATTACCCATGGTGATGTGAAATTGAGTCATTTTTAAAAAGAGTTGATTTTAAAAACATAAAAAATAATATAGGTTTTATAGGAATCATAATTGATTTAAAACTTAATTATATATCCTTATAAACATATAATTTTAAAGGGTAAATATATATATATATTTTGATACATTTTAAATAATTTATTAGATAACTTTTGGGTCATTATGACGTCACAATAGACACCATAAATTTATATCATATTTAGTTTTTACCAGAATATTTGATAGTCTCAAACATTTGTGAAAAAATAATTGTTGTATAATTTTAAAGTGATATTTCAAAAAATAATATTAATTTTATCTTAATATTTTTTATAATAAATGATTTTTCACTTCAAAATAGAATCAAAATTTATTGAAAAATAATGGTTTTTTACAATAATAATTTTAAACCCTTGTAAAAATTATATTTGACATCATAAGAATTATAGAATCAGTTATATTTAAGTAAAATTATTTAAAAATATTATTTTATTCAAATATAATTCACTTTAAAAATCGATAAATTCATGAAAATAAATTTCATAATTTAAATTGAACATTACCCTAAAATAAAATTTGTGTTTTATCAATTCACAATCAATGTCATTTATAAAGTAACAATGATAAAAAGAAAATATAACCATTAATTTATTGATAATAAAAATTAAATATTCATTTTATTAGGTTCCTGATATATATACCTTTCTTACACAATAATGTTTCCAAAAGGAAATGTGTGTGGTTGTGAGATTTTATTAGGGTGTTTCGGCGTACATGGTTTAGGCCATGATCTCGATGAGTTTGAATTATATTATAAGTGGTTTTGCTCAAGATTTATTTTTTGGATATTAAATTTTTATTGGTTAAGGGAAAAGGCCAGTGATGGTATCTCTCTATAATCCCTAATAAACGGGCTTCATAGGGTACAATCATACTAGTTGAGCCCATTATTTTCTTTACCCACATAAATTGGATTTATCAAAACCATACTTTTATAATAATAACTTGAAAACTATTGAATGGATATATTATCAACAATTATGATTCATAACAATATTTGAAATTTTATTGGATAAACTGAAATAATTTCATGTGTTTTATATCACCATTCATTGACATTTAATTCAATCACAAATGGAATTTTATTTATAAAAGTTCGGTTCATTACAATCTTCATGCCTTGAAAAAGGTTTCCCTCTAAATTTTCATTTAACGCACTGAAATAGATCAGGTTAATCCTATTTCTTCACCTCCTTCAGTTCCCACATCACTTTTTCAAACATGTGGATTTTCCATAACACCTTGAATAGGTGAATTATCTTATTATATAGAATATTACCCATTTAATCTATGATTTACACTTGTTACTCTTTATATGAAAGACCATCACCCAATGGTTACACCTATGGATTCATCACATGTAATGGGTCTGGTATGTAATTACATATTAATGATACATGAAACAAATCATGTACTTGAGATAGGCTAGCTGGTACTGCTAGTTGATAGGCCAACACTATGATGTGACCAAAGATCTCAAAGGGACCATTGTATATTAGACTAAGATTTCCATTCTTCCAAAATATCAAGACATTATTTCATGGAGATATGTGGAGGAATAACTTATCTCCAACCTCAAACTCTAGTTCTCGTCAATGATTGTCAGCATTTCTCTCCTATAGACTCTTAGAATCCCTGATGTCTTGATGAACAGTGTTGACTGTTTCCACCATTTCCTAGACCATTTCCTGACAATGAAGTTTTTGCTCCCCAAATATATACCAAATATAGGATTTCTACAAATCCTACCATAAAGGGATTCATAGGGATACATTTGGATTCCTGAGTGGAAACTGTAATTATATGAAAACTCAACCAGAAGAATATGTTGATCCCCTCTACATTTTAAGTCCATTATTCATACTCATAACCTATCATCAAGTGTCTGAATTGTCCACATAGATTGGACATCAGTTTGAGTGTGATAAGATAGGATAAAATTCAACTTAGTATTTAGAACATGTTGGACACTCTTTGATAATTTGGAGGTAAATCTTGGATCTTGATCAAATATAATAGATAATGGTGTTCTATGAATCCTCAAGACTTCTCCAATTTATATCCAAGTATATTGGTTGAGTGATAAGTCCTCTAAAGTTGCAATGGAGTGATTATTCATTCTAAAATGATCCATTCCAACACACATAGAATTATTTTGAATTGATTTTTTCAGAAGACAGTGGTAAATTCCATTGTTTTGCTCTTATTTTTATGTAGGTATGGGTAATGGTTGCATCATACCATTGGATTTTTTATTATAAGCTATAAATTGTTGACATAAAATACACCTTTATGTAATTTTAGTGATATCCTACTTCATATTATCTCAAAAATAGTTATCTTTTTGATATTGATACATCTTTACTCTCATTGGGTAGACGGATAAGGTTGAGCTATGTTTATCATCTAACAACTCCATCATTAAAATAGGATTTCATGGTACACATATTCTTAACCTGTAACGTCCCGGATCCGGGTGCCACTCAATGGGTGCCCCTAACCCGGTTGGTCACATAACCTCATGTGTATTCCCCCAAATGCTAGAGGCCTCCGACTAGCTATGAGGGCCCATGTCTGATAGTGGGGAAACTATGCCCTCATTTGTCAAAGTGTAGCACAACGAAATACAAGATGAAACATACTACAACAAAAAAAGCAATAAACGATACACATTTAAAATAAACAAATACAGTAAAAGATAAACAACAGTTATATAGATAATGATGCAACATGCCTCGTGTTCTAGAAAATAGCCAGAACATGTTATACATCAATAAAGTAAAATACAATACAGAGTACAACAAAACAACAAAATAGATTGCAGCATCGCGAGCCTACGGTCGGTCCCATGCTCCCCTACTCCTCAAAAAGTATCATGTACCTGTATTGGGACCCTCGCCCCTATCAACACCTATAGAAACGTAGTCTGTTTGGGCCAAAGATATGACCTAAATAGGGTGTGACAATTAAATCCCAGTAGGCACCCACCAAAGGCTCGTGCCCAACTGTGTGAAAAATATGTGACAATAGTGTGAAGTTGTAAAATAAAATAAACTAAGTAGTACTCAAAAGTAACTAACTTTACTAGTTATATTTCAATTTTGTTATTAATTTTAACCATTTTATTTAATAACATTATGTGCTCAATAGAATAAAGCCCTCAGGCCAATCACAATCTTGCCCTTAGGCTAATATAGTAAAACCACACCCTTAGGCATTCCCTTAGGCTATACAGTACCTTTCCCTCAGGCCTTGCCCTCAGGAAAAATAGAATCTTTCCCTCAAGCAGAATAGTACCTTTCCCTCAGGCCTAGCCATCAGGCATAATAGAATCTTGCCGTCAGGCAGAATAATACCTTGCCCTTAGGCCTATCCCTCAGGCATAACAGAATCTTTCCTTCAGGCATTTCCCTCAGGCGAATTTACCCATGCCCACAGGCAAATATAATATATACATATCCACGCCCTCAGGCAAAAAATAATACTGCCCTTAGGCGCAAGTAACAAGGCTGAACCCAAATCATAAACATTCAATTTATATACAATTACTCTCAAGGCAAAAGTTATGGACAATATAAACATGGCATACCCTAGGGTATCCTAGCCAAATAGCTAAACAAAGGAACACACCCCTTGGGTGGTCCTGGATCCAAGAAACGATCCAAAACAGTAGTTTATTATCACATTTAATTACCTATAAAATTCATGGTATTTAAACGGCCAAGTCCTTAGCCACACGACACCCCAACATGGGTTCGTGGAACAACGGTACACAAAAACTCACAACAGTTGGAATTTAAACACCAAGCCACCTACCTTAAATGCCCCGGAATGGTATATGTGAACGACACTTCTAAAAACGCCCAAGAACAACGAAGATATAAGGTAAATGAAAACATTGTTCAAAATAAAATAACATCCCATAGAGGAATAATTGGCAATAACTACTTAAGGAGAATGAGAGGCTTACCCATACGGTTCCAATGAGATCAACAAAGGCAGAAACGGATTCCTAGTGTGTGATCTGGATCTCCTCGAAGGTTCATCTCTCTCTCCTGATTCCTCTTCTGGTTCTTATCCTTCCCTATGAATAGGGGAGACTAATTCCCATTTTAAGCGAAAAAAATAGACTACACGGCGTGTAGTTTTCATTTTTTAACTATTCCTTTGGCGGATTCTCGCCTGCATGGCACTGTTCATCTATCGACATGAGTTCACGACAAGTGAAACCCGAGTACATGGCATGTACTACCACTCATCTGGCCACCGCCTTACTATTTACCTGCCGACTGACTACACAGTGTGTAAATACCCACTACATGGCATGCTGTCGGTTTTTACACCACTTCTTGTCGACATGAATACACACCCTGTGCACTCATCCCACATGGCCAAAGTACAAAGCGTGTGGAAAAGTACACGGAACCCACACTCGTCCATGGAAATTCAGAATTTCATCATCGCCTATCGTCGAACGAGGAGAAGGGTCCTCACTTGCAACCGAATCCTGTAGAACTAAGCCTTATGAATCAGATAACTGTCTCATACTCACTCTATCTATCAGGGTACAAGTCATAGCTAATGATGAAAGATAGGTCTGCCCCTGACCATCATGCACCTCCAAACGCATCTCGGAGAACAAAACCATAAGATGCCACTCACCACTGGCCTCCTGCACCGCCAGTATCTGAGTCCTCCTGCTTAGTGCATCAGCTACTGCATTACCTTTACCAGGTGATAGGCAAGCTCAAAGTCGTAAGACTGAAGGTATTCGACCCACCTTCGCTATCTCAGGTTCAAGTCACGCTGAGGAAAGATATAATTGAGACTTTTTTTATTGGTGAAAAGCACAAAATGTTCTCCCAAGAGATAATCTCTCCAACAATGAGACACATGAACAACTGTAGCCCACTTGAGATCATGCATCAGGTAATTCCTCTCATGTGGCCTCAACATCCGAGAACCATACGCAACAACTCGATCGCCCTGCATCGACAATGCTCCCAGTCCAATAGCAGATGCATCCCAGTAAACTGTATAGCTCTTCCCTTTCTTTGGAAGTATCAGGACTGGTGCTGATGTCAATCTTCTTTTCATGTGCTAAAAGGATATCTCACAAGCTTCTGACCAAACGAACTTCACTCCCTTCTTAGTCAGACCCGTCAACGACACTGCTAAGTAATAGAAGTCCTGGAAGAAACGTCTGTAGTAATTAGCCATCCCCAAGAAACTCCATATCTCAAACACATTCTTAGGCTACTCCCAGGAAACTACTACTCTTACCTTCTATGGGTCTACTGCAACTCCTACCTCTGAGATGATATGACCTAGGAAGTGATTCTGGTCCATCCAAAAGTGGCACTTTGAGAGCATGGCATATAGCGTTTTCTCTCTCAGTGTACTCAATACGATCCCAAGATGGGCGGAAGGGTTGTGTCGAGTGTGAGAGTACACCAAGATGTCCTCCTCGAATACTACCACAAAAGAATCTAGGTAAGGAAGGAACATACAATTCATCAGAACCATCAAAACTGTTGGCGCGTTCGTAAGTCCGAATGGCATAACCATGTACTCGTACAAACCATATCTGCTCTAAAAATCTATAAGCGGTATATCTGATGGTCTCATGCGTAGATGACGATATCCTGACCTCAAGTCAATATTCGAGAACACACTTGCTCCACGAAGTTGATAAAAAAGATCTTCAATCCTTGGCAAGGGATATCGGTTCTTAACCGTCAACTTGTGCAGCTTCCGATAATCCACCCAGAGTCTGAGGTTAACGTATGCCTTCACTACAAAGAGGAATGGAGAACCCCAAGGAGAAATACTAGTTCGAATAAAACCCTTTCCCTGTTACTCCTCTAATAGACTCTTGAGCTCCTGCAACTCCGGTGTAGCCATCCTATAAGGAGGAATGGACACCAGTGCTGCCCATCGTACATGCTCAATAAAGAAATCCACCTCTCGCTCTGGAGGTAGACCTGAAAAGTCATCGGGGAAGAAATCCCCAAAATGATCAACCAATAGAGAGAAATCTTCCAGACAAGTCCCCAGATCATCCAGATATAAACTCGCAATATGGGCTGTGACTCCACCTCGCCCACAATGCTCTAGTCTAGCTCAACTTGACTGAACATCCCACTCACCCTTGTATAGAAACTCTCTGCCCTCTGGTGACATGAAACCCATCTTGCGACGATATCAATCCAAAAAGGCTCGAAAGGTAACCATCCAGTCCATCTCGAGAATGATATCATAAGATGTCATCTATTAGACATAGAGGTCCCATAAAAAGTGACACCCACCAACCTCAAGTGGGAACTCCTTGAACTGATGAACACATGTCGTTATCATTCCCAATAGAGTGTCTAATGTCATAACAGTAGCAGAAGAAGAAACACAGAGCCCAAGGCTCTCCACAATGGGCACATATATGAAACTATGTGTAGCACCCGTTTCAAAAAGTACAGAAGATAAGACAGAAGCTACTAGAATAGTACCTCTAATAGTATAAGGTTCGAGATCCTGCTCATGCTGGGTCTGTTGCACTACATATGCCTACCCAGGGTCACGGCCCTGCGACAGAGCCTGGCTACCCTGAGCTGTCCCGCCCTGCTGCCTCTGAGGTCCTGGTTTCTGGCTACCAAGACCAGGACCACCATCTCTGCCTACACGCACTGATGTATTCCAGTTCCCTGACTAGTAAGAAGCTACCGGTCATGCTCACGCATGCAGAGTCTACACAGAACCCCTCTCACTATCCATCGGTACAACCGCCATACAAAAGCACTACAGATGACCCATCTTACTGTAAGCTTGGAACTCCATTAGGTCATGGGTACTCTGAGGTATTTTATGCCCCTCTCTACCACACTAGTAGCACAAGATCAGGCCACTAGAAGTAATTGACATTCTAGTACTTCCACTGTGAGAGAAACTCGTCTGGAACTTCCTCTTCCCAGTAGAAATAGTACCAGAAACGGGTGCTGAACCACCCTGGCCCGCACCATTAGCCTATCGAAGGTTCATCTCTGTAAATAGTGCTTGATTCACAATAAAATGTACTGTAGAAATCCTGATAACATTCACCAGTTCTCAGATGTCATACAGAAGACCATCCTCAAAGCGTCTGGCCCTCAATGTCTCATCACCCACCAGAACGGGTGCAAAACACTGATGCTTAGTAAAACGAGTAGAATAGTCCATCACCGACAAAGTTCCCTGATGCAGGTTCATGAAATCTCGAGCTCTATCTACCTTTAGCATCTCTGGGATGAAGAAGACAAAGAAATTTGTCTGAAAATCTTCCCACGCCATGTCTCTGTGACGTTCTATCTTAGTGGTAACATCCCACCACCTCTTGGAGGAATCACACATCATATACATCGTGAGGATGACCCTCCACCCTAGAGGCATCTTAAGATGCTTGAAAATAGTCTGCATAGAATCTATCCAAGACTCCGTAGCCTATGGTCTGCTATCCCCTGAAAACGTAGGTGGATGCTGCTGCTGGAATATACGAGTCAACTCAGCCATAGATGTGGCAGCCAGCGGTGCTCCCTGAATTGTCTGCATGAACTGCATAAAGCCTTCACAGAGCTGCGCCTTCGTGCATGTGTATGGTATAATGGCTGGCACCACATCTGGCTCTACTGGAGTATCCACTGGTATCCCATGTCCCACCATTTCTGGTGTATAATCGTTTCCGCTCTCCTGGCGAACAACACATGGTCATCTCAGCAGCATTACTCTACAAGGTCTAACTCACACCTTAGATCAAGATTAGTAATGACTGAAAATGAAGGGACCAAAAAGGGGAACAGGAGGAAGAAGGAATCCAAGATTTAAAAAACAAGACTACATGCCGTGCATATGGACTACACGGCGTGTACCCGACTTCTCTTCCCCTTCCCAGGTCCTTCTACACGGCTAATCCACACAACTCCCATTGAACAAAACTACACGGCGTGTATATAATCTACACGGCGTGTATGGTGAAATTTTCTAACTACCTGTGTCGTTTGTGACATGACCGAGTACTCGGCTAATACTACACGGTGTGTTACACCTGCACATGACGTGAACACCACACTGTTTCCCCAGCCACATGGTCAGGTCCACATGGTCTGTCACTAGTCAAGACTACACAGCGTGTCCCTCAGGCACATGGCGTGTACTAGACGAGCTCCGATGACCCGTGTTGTTAGTTACATGGCCGAATACACAGCTAAAATGAAACGATGTGTACATGAAAGGATTACACCTACCTGTGTTGTTAGTAACCCAGCTAGATACTAGGTCATACTACACATCGTGTTCATCATTGACATGACGTGTACATGAAAAGATTACACCAGCTCGTGTTGTTAGTTACACGGCCGAACTCCGGGTCAACACTACACGGTGTGTACATCCGGTACACGGCGTGTTTTCCCCATGCTTTTCCCTTCCCAGTGTCCCCGCCCACATGGTCTATGACACTGAAAGAGACTACACGGCGTGTACTTAGGGTACACAACGTGTACTCAAAAAGTTATCTTTTCTTCCCGAACAGAAGAACACACGACGTGTGTTTGAGGAACTACACAGCGTGTATCCGGGGTTTTCCAGACAGTAAGCCTTAGATACTTATCCAGAATCCAAGAAAATACTGAAAAACATCACCTATGTTCCAAATTCTAATCTGTGAGGGCCCATACTCCCCGCGAACCAAGGATTGGCATCTTATCTGTGTTATACAATGATAAACAGTCAATGATCCACCAAATTCTGGTCAATGAGGTCCCATACTCTCCAAAAACCAAATTTTGGGGTCTATTATAACAACATAATCACACTACTATACCCTATCACATAGAAGACATTTATCAAAGTAGGTATCACAACAACATTCTTTTTCCAGCACAACAATTATCACAACAACATGCAATTTCTAATGCGCCTACATGGCATGGAACTATGCTTGTCATGTGATTTCTAGCCTGTGCCTAAATGACGCATGAGATAGAATACCCTCATCTCATTGGGTTGCAACTAAATAGAACCCATGGATAAAATATAATCAACACAGTCATAAGTGCATCACCCAAAAGTGAATGCCAAATCAAATGTAAAATTTGAAAACACTGAAAAATTGAAAAAATACGAGGTAAACTGGATTTTCCCTATACATGGGTTAGCTACGCCTAAGCATAGATTATTACCAACTACTGTTCCCATCCTATCAGTGAATAAGGCTCGAAATATTAAGTCAAAGAAAAGAACTCCTCTGATACCACTTTGTAACGTCCCATATCCGCGTGGCACTCAACGGGTGCCCCGAACCTAGTTGGTCTCATAACCTCAAGCACATTTCCCCCAAACGCCAGAGGCTACCGACTAGTAGCAAGGGCACAGGTCTGATAGTGGGGAAACTATGCCCTCATTTTTCAAAGTGTAGTGGAGCATAATAGAGGATAAAACACACTACAACAACAGATGCAATAAACCATACACATTTAAAATAAACAAATGTAGTAAAAGATAACCAAAAGTTATATAGATAACGATGCAACATGCCTCACGTTCTAGAAAACAGCAAGAACAAGTTATAAATCAATACAATACAATAAAATATAGAGTACAACAAAACAACAAAATAGATGGAAGCATCGCGAGCCTAAGCTCTGTCCCATGCTCCCTACCTCCTTAGCAATAGTCATGTACCTGTATAGGGACCCCTTCCCCTATCAACACCTGTAGAAACGTAGTCTGTTTGCGCCGAAGACATGACCCAAACTGGGTGTGAGAAATAAATCCCAGTAGGCACCCACCAAAGGCCTGTGCCCAACTATGTGAAAAATATCTGACAATAGTGTACAGTAGTAAAATGAAATAAACTAAGAAGTACTCAAAAGTAACTAACATTACTAGTTATATTGCCATTTTGTTATTCATTTTAACAATTTTATTTTATAACATTTTGTGCTCAACAAAATCAATCCCTCAGGCCAATCACAATCTTGCCCTCAGGCTAATATAGTAAAACCATTCCCTCAGGCTTTCCCTCAGGATATACAATATTTTTCCCTCCAGCCTTGCCCTCAGGCGAAAGAGAATCTTTCCCTCAGGTGGAATAGTACCTTGCCCTTAGGCCTTGCTCTCTGGTGTAATAGAATCTTTCCCTTAGGCGTAATAGTACCTTTCCCTCAGGTCTAGACCTCAGGCATAACTAAATCTTTCCCTTATGCCTTTCTCTCAAGCGAATGTACCCATGCCCTCAGGCTAATATAATACATAACTATCCACGCCCTCCGGATAAAAAGAACACTGCCCTCATGCGAACGTAACCGAGCCAAGCCCAAATCATAAACTTGCAATTTATATATAATTCCCCTCAAGCCAAAATTAATGTACAATATAAACATGGCATACCCTCTAGTATCCTGGCCAAACGGCTAAATAGAGGAACGCACCCCTAGGGTGCTCCTGGATTCAAGAAGCAATCCCAAATAACAGTTTATTATCAAATTTAATTACCTATACAATTCTAGGTATTTAAACAGCCAAGGCCTCAGCCACACAACACCCCAACATGGGTTCGTGGAACAATGGTACAACAAAATGCACAACAGTTGGAATTTAAACACCAAGCCACCTACCTTAAACGCCCCTGAACGGTAAATGTGAATGACGCCTCTATAAACGCCCTAGAACAAAGAATATCTAAGGTAAAATAAAACCTCTTTCAAACTCAAATAACTTCCCTTAGAGGAAGAATTGGCAAGAACTACTTATGGAGAAGGACATGCTTACCTGTATGGTTCCAACAGGATCGACAGAGGCGGAAACTGATTCCCGACGTGCGATCTGGAGCTCCTCGAAGGTTCGACCCTCTCTCCTGATTCCTCTTCTGGTTCTAAGCCTTCCCTGTGAACAGGGGAGGCTACTGCCCATTTTAAGAAAAAAAATACTACACGACATGTACTATTGGGTACATCGCATGTAGTTTTCATTTTTAACTGTTCCTTCGGCGGCTTCTCGCTAGCCTGGCACTGTTCATCTGTCGACCTGAGTACACAATGTGTGAAACTTGAGTACATGGCATGTACTGCCGCTCAGCTATCCACCGCCTTACTATCTTCCTGCCAATTGACTATGTGGCGTGTAAATACCCACTACACGGCGTGTAGTTGGTTTTTACACCCCTTCTCGTCAACATGGCTACACACCCTGTGTACTCCTCCCACACGGCCAAAGTACACGGCGTGTGGAAAAGTACATGGCGTGTAGTCAGAAAATTTAGAATTTTCCCCCATTTTCATTATTTTTTCAAAAGCACTTAAGGAAAAGAGAAAGGAAGAAACCCGTACCTCAAAAATAAGAACCAGGTTCTTACATAACCCAATCCTTCAACTCATTCTTAATTAATATAGATATATTAGGATGTACATTTTCTTATGGATCTTAACTTTTTTTTAATTTCATCATCATTTCTTTGAGTACCCTTTATCTTCCCTAGAAGTGATGGTTGAACATTTATTTTTGAATGGATTGATGATGTTCCTTCCTTTATGATTCCCATGCCCATCATTTCCAAGTCTAAGTTGATCTAATCCTTCAAAATTTTCACAAAATATAGATTTATTAGATCCTTTGTACTTATGTCATTTTTTAACACCCCAATATTTTTTAAATATGATTTTTATATGTAATTTAATCTTTTGATATTTCTCTTTTCACGCTAAACCGACTTGGCGTACATTACATGCAATTTTGGGTTTCTACAAAGAATCATTTTAATATTATAACGATTTAAATGAGATAATTGTTACCTAGATATTAATATTAGTAATATGAATAGTAATAACTAAATTTTGAGTATTGTTAGTAATTTGATTATATATATAATATAGATTGATAATGAATGTATAATTATTGGTAAAGTCCATGTTTGTTTTAAAATACAATTTTAGTGTCATTATATTAAAAACTCAAAAATTAAATTTATACACATTTATAAAATTAATTTTGATAAAATAAACTCCATTTTTTAAATTTTAATGTTTAAATGAGCCTAAGGAGAATTTTTGGGAATTTTCTGAGAAATATCATTTTTGGATGAATAATGTCAAATAACAAGATTTTAATTCATAACATATGGGTCATATAATTAATTTTTATGATGAAATTATATATAAAATTGGTTTAAGGTTTTAATAATGTGATATTAAGATGAATTAATACAATTTTTTTCATTAATATTAATTTTTATTTAAACTTGGGTATAAAAACATAACCAACATTGGATTGTTTTCACTTTAAAACATCGCATTGTCATCCCGACCGTGGGATAAATTTAATTTAGATTTCAAAAATAACTTAATTAGAATTTTGAAAAATTTAATCTATATATTGAATTATATTAAATTATAATCTCCATTATTGTTAATTTAGTTTTTGACCAGAAGGATTTGTGAAATTAATTAAATTATTTACAATGATTAATAGAAAATGTTTGTTAAACATAAATTTAAGACCCGAAATGACCTATAAACTTGTAAAACACGAATTGAATTTCCATTATTTGGAATTTAATCTATCATTATTGACATTTTTTTGGGTTTTATGACTTATTGTAGGTTAAAACGTGGATACACCTAACTTGTTTTAAAAAATGCCAAGTATGTCTTTTCTCATACTTATAAAAGGCCACCACATCTCCCTATTATTTAAAACTCTCAAAAAACTTTGGTCCTTACAAGATATTCCCATTAACATTACCAAATTTCCTCCCTTAATCCTATAATCCTTTCCTTGGGTAGAAAAAAATCCAAGGAAGCCTTTGTGTACAAACCCAAAGGAGTTACCTGATTAAGTGTTAATGTCTTCTCTCGAGAACCTTTGTTTTATTTTATTTATCCACCCACTACACTCTCTTTATTCAATGATTTTATAAAAAAAACGTTATTTTTAATATACTAGTATTTATTTATTATACTATTTCTATATATATTTATAAAAATATCCTTCTAATAGGTAACAAACATACTATTTATGTGTAAGGCAAACTGCTGCCTCACTAAAAGACGGTTGATCATTTTTCCTTTAATGCATCTCAAGGTTGAAATTATGTTGGAAAATATATTTAAATATGTAATATATTTTATTTATTATATTTTAATCTTATGTAATCCCTTTAAATTAAAATTATTTTTTTACTTTTTTATTTTTTTTAATACGATAATTCTGTTTGAGGAAGCGTGGACTACCTCTCCCTCAAAGTGATGTGATTCCTTCACAAACTACAATGAATGTATTAAGGACAGGTTTAGGGAAATTATATTATATATATAAAATTATAATGATAATTTAATTATATTATAAACATATATACATATATTTCATTTTCATTCTTTATTTTAATAGAACAAAAAAATGGAAACAACGTTCATGCCTACGTATGACTTACCACCTCCCTAAATGATGTATTCCATTTCATAATTCTATATTAAATATATTTTTATAATAAAAATATACATAATATAAATTATATTTATATAATGTTTTACATTATGTAAATCATGATATAATTATAAGGACCAAATATATTAAAAAAATAAGACACGTTCGAAGAACACATAGAATATTAATCGAACTGAATCCTTAACATATGATTGTAAACTAGAGGGTGATATAAGGTCATTATAAATTCATAAATTTTATCAGATATAAGAATAAAGTACTCTAAAATATTTATAAAAAATTTCTCTTTATCATACATTTTCTTGAATAATTATGAGATGAGTCAAGACACAAGGCAAGAAAATTTCATCTCACTTTTTATATACATGAGATACATTCTTAATATCCACCAATTATTTTTTATGGTTTGTATACTGAACATGAATGTATTATATTATTCCTAAAATTAAATTTATAGATATTTAAATATCAATTTTATTCTATTTCTATCATGGGTTCTATGTCTGAAAATTTACCAAATATGTAAAATAATTTTGTTACAATTTTCTTTCCTTGAGTCACATGCCATGTTATGAACCTATATGTTTCCATGAGTTGTATAAAATTCATTTAAAATATTATATAATTAATATTTATCTTTTAATGATATTTTAGGCTTCATTTAATTTCATTTTTTTAAATAGGGAGTACGGTCCAGTGTTACCCAGTGGTAAGAGTTTATTATAGCAATCTCATCAATTTTCGAGATTATTTATGTCTATGTTTAGTTTTATTAAATATTATTATCCATATCATTATTAAAATAATTAATTTTATTATCCTATTGTTATAAATGATATATTAATGTATTGGTACCATTTATACACTTTTTGGTACATAATATACTTAAGAAATGTTTTTCAAGAAAGCATGACTTCACCCTATCTTTGGTCGGAAATTTGTGATTCTTAAAAACAATGTTTTCAAAAAAGGGTTTTAAAGAATATTCAAATATTCTACTAAACTCATCAATAGACATTTGTAATATTTTTTACTAATTTTTTAAAGGAATTTGCTTTTCACTTTTTGAATGATGCATTTTTCTAATGTTTTTACCATGAAAAAGAAATATCCTTTTTTACCACGTATGACATGTACAGATTTACCAACCATCAATTCCGTGAAAATTTAATATAATGTTTAAAAGGAAAATTTCTATGAAAATATTTTTAAAATATATTTTCAAGGAAATTGTTTTCAAATGGGGTTCCTGATTATTTTATATGTTTTAATGATAATGGTTTTCAATAGGTTTTATGTTTTAAAGAGCCTTTCTCAAATAATAACGCATTTTTTCCTCTATAAATGTTTTCCAAATATAATTAAAAGTTATTTTAGATCAAATATAACATCTGTTGATGTTACTCACACCATTCTGGTAAATGAACCAATGGTTCCATTCATATTTTTTATCTAATGGTTTATGATTTGATGGAATAATTCTTAATACACCCATTTCACATAAATAGGTTTTATGCATTAGAAACCAGATTATTTTCATAGGTTATGATTTAATGAAGTTATTATGAAACTTATCCCTTTTTATTGGGTATGACGTGATGAAATGATAGTTATACCCATTCAATTTCATGGTTTGTGATTTGATGTCGATAAAACCTATCTCTTTTTATGGGTCATGATATGATGAATGTTTTTTATCATGTGAAACATGTATGAATGATTTTATTATGAGATAGGTGGGACCAATATGTCCCTCCAATGCATTGGGTAATGCTAATTTTTATTTTAGATCAATGGGTACATAGATTGTAACCCAATCCTGAAAATAAGAAGTTACATGGGTTTTAGACAAAGACTCAAATAAAGAAGGTACATGGATTGTAGACCAAGACTTAAAGTAATAGGGTATATTGGTTATATCCCAAGCCAAAAAAAGAAGGTACATAGGTTGTAGCCTAAGCCCCAAAACAAGAATGAGCATGGGTTGTATCTCAAAAAGTAAATTAAGAGGGTATATGGGTTGTCATTCTAAGCCCAAATCATGTACATTGGTCATTTCCCAATACTATCATGTTATAAGGGTTTTTGGTTGGTAGCCTTGAAATAAAATTTTATATTCTTATATGCATGAAACAAATTATATTTACTATTTCTTAGTTATGATTTCATGGATCATGATATTTATTTCCTTCTTATCCAGGTATAATGAACATCCTTTATTTATCCCATAACTCATGTTCACAATATTTGATATGTATTGTATGATCTTCTCATGTTATGATCACATTCTCATACCCCCAATGTTCATATTTAGGCTTACATGTCTCTATTGTTTACACTTACTGAGCACATTAACTCACCCATTTTTATTTTTAATACCCCATGTTATGAGTATATATCTGATGTATGATATATATAAGATGGGTGAAAGTCTTGGAAAACCTAGTGATAGAAAATATATCTCACTTGTGTACCAGTGTCGGGGTTTCCATGTTTCCAAATGCACCAAGCTAATATAGTCTTTGGGTTCCCATTTGTAAAATGTTTTTATGTATTCCAAACAAATTATATTATGTTATTATATGACAATATTGTGACTATATATTTTGTGTCCGAGAAATTTTTTTGTTAACCTTTGGAAGCTAGGATGTGAAAACCATAGTGATAACCCTAAGGACATGTCTAGGGATAAGTATAAGGATAAGTAAATGTATAGTAAAATGTCATAGAATTTTGTTAATGGATATAGTGATTGGTTTACTATAAATACATATATGTATGGATAATATAAGTGGATGTGGCTCTAGAACATATTTACCTAGGGGTAAGAACTCTGAAAAGATGATTTGGACCTGACTTGGGGTAATCTGGTAGACAATAATGGGCCTTACTGCACACCTGTTTTGACACTCATAAGGGATGTGCTATCGGAATTCATATAATCTTCATGAAGTAGCATGGAGGATTTAAATAAAACATGGTTATGAATATCCTAGGATAAATTTTAGGTTTTATAGATGAATGATGATGTTATAACATAAACATCATATAAGATTATTTTCATGATTATGGGTTTCCTCTCCATGATAATTGTTACATACTCTATGATTTTTGGATTTAGTAAATGGCTAGAACCCCTGAAGGAAATAGATTAATGGTGATTGTAATGGAAAATTAAATTATTGTTCTCATGAGGATACAAATTATTTGGGATATGGAATGAAAACACTCATTTCTATGCTTAAGAAGCTTTCTCAAGATATGAATTATGATGAACTTCCAAACGATTCAAAGAGGGAACAACATTCGGTTGAGTCCTTAATTAGACCACATCCATATTTTTTTCAGGTATTTGGAGCCACTTGTTCATGAACACTATATCAGTACCAATAAAATTATATTATCTATTCTTTGGTGCTCCAATCATGAGAAATTCATTTTAGATATTTATCAGTTATAAGGTGAAACAAACTAGTGGTGGAAACTAATAATGAATAAGAGGATGCAAGAGAAAATTGAATCCATTGATTGTGATGATTTTAAGAACCTATTCATTAATAAGTACATTCCTCATGTTTTTATACAAATATGGAAATATAGTTCCATGGGTTGAAGTAAAAGGATGATCAATCTGTTGGTTCCTACGAGGATAATTTCACAAGAAATACAAGTTATGCATTTCAAATTATCATTAAACTAGTAAGTAAGGTTGATATGTTCTTAAGTGGATTAAAGCCAAGTCTAATAAGGGAATTGTCCATAAGATAATTTTTTATCTATGATGATATTTTGCATTGTGTAATCAGAGATCAAAAAATTGATGGAGCTATGTAGCAATCTCACTGTTCTAACATGAAGAGGAAGATATAGTTAAAATGAAAATAAAAAAACAATGGAGATAAGAAGAAGAGTCTTCTTTTGTCACTACAACATATATAGTATTTTGCATCATATTTTTAGAGGCGGTTTACAAAACTAATGCTATATTTTTTATAAATAATTTAGCAGCATTTTATTAAAAACTGCCACTAAACTTTTTTTTTCAATGTCGACACTTCTCCCCCTGACCCCCGCATGACCCACTTTCTCCCCCTGACCGCTGTGAGACTCCCCCTGGTGACCCTCGAAGACCTATGCCTCCCCTCAGCCTGCCTCTCTGCCTCTATACCTTTCCACCCCTCGCGCGGATCGCCACCCATCACCACCGACCCCCCCCCAAGGCCTAGCTCACCTCCCCGCTGCAGGTCCTGACCTGTAGAGTCGCACGACAATTATCACCGCCCCTCAGTATCATCCTCCATCTTATTATTCCATCATTTAGTTATAACAGTATCACCTAGAGGCTATACTCACACACATGCACATGATATTTCATCAATTAGAAGTAGATGATTATAAACCCTCCAAACCATCAAATTGAACTTTGAGAAAATATCCTTGCACCATAACAGTTCACCCCAAACATCTAGTTAATTGGATACCATTATTTTCATTATGTTCTTGAATTATACTCTCTATTTTATGATAGTAATTATAAATCATTTTTTTGTTTGATCAATTAATAATTTTTTTTATTTTTAAAGAACATTCATTTTTTAAAAAGCTCAAAGAATATTATTATTTTCACAACATTGTATACCCAATTATTTATACATATCTTTTAGACTTTGTGGAATTTTAAAATATATATTTTTTGTTGTAATAAATATTCCATTGTAAATTAATTACATTATATTGAACATTCTTTTTGATAATATAGTTTTTTTTATTAAGAGTTTTTACTTATCATTGAAGGATTGATTATACTTATTTTTATGATATTTCTATATAAAATTAAGTTTGAAAAAACCTTCATCATGTTTTCAACAAGTATATTTTAAATCATTATATCATAGGTGATTGGATAAATAATAAAATGGAGAGGAGGAATTTTTAATGGAATATGAATAAGTATTAGAGTTTACATAACGACTAACGTCTATTTTAGTAATAAGATACTAAGAACATTTTTCCATTGATTCCATTTATATAAGGGTTTCATTTCTCACACAGTAAGTTGAAACATTGAAGGTTTACTTGATTTTTTATTCTTCTATTTGTTATTTTTGTTATTCGTTTACAATTACGACCTTATGTGTTCATTTTATTATATGTAATTACATCACTTGTTATTCTCTATCAATATCCACCTTATTTTTAAAATTTTATGATTTTATGATTTCTTTATTTTGAATAATTTGTTCATATTCTTTGATTGATGAGCCATTTCATCATCATTATAGGTTTCATCATTAATTTATTTAAAATAAAACATTATTTCATTATTGGATTATTTGGATTTTTTTGTTAGCATGTAACTTCATTGTGAACTCATAGGTCATGATCGATCTATATAGATCCTCAAATGACATGATTTTTTATTTCAGTTTCCTCTTGGAATATTATATATGTAGGTTTCATATTTCATTTTAAACCCCAAAATATTTTAATCACTAGATATTCTATAGTATGAGTATAATTAAGAGACATTCAAATATTTCATATGCCCATAAAGTATATAAATGGTTAGTTTTAATGAATTATTTGAAATGGGATTTCAAAGAGGAATAATGTGACCTAGAATTATGATTATTTTAATAAGTCTCATTTGTAAATTTTCATAATTAACTACTTATAATTTTTTTAATACCCTCAATGATTCCCCCATCTATTGAGTTGTTTTTTATGACATGGATGATATTTTTGGTGTTGTTTATTGCAATGGTGTTGTAGGTGAGGTTAGAATTATATTATGTTGTTGCATTAATTATGAAACTTGCTTGATTACTCGTCTCCTATTATTTATAGCTTGGATACACTAGGCACTGAAAGAGAGGTCTATTTGGGGGGGGGGGAGCTGCAGGTTTGTGGGGGAGGGGGTGTAGGTTATCCAAGGAGGGGTGTGGGATATCCAGGGGGTTGGCTGTCCAGGGGGTGGGTGTGAGTGGTGGGATATCCAGGTGGGGGATAGGGTGTGGGCTCTCCAAGGGGGTGGTGTGGGGTTAGAATATCTAGGTGGGGGAGGGGGTGTGGGCTATACAAGGAGGGGGTGGGCTGTCCAGGTGGGGGTAGGGCAGCTGTCTAGGTGTGGGTGGTGGGATGTCTAGGTGGGGGGTTGGGGGGGTTGTCCAGGTGGGGGTGGGGGTGGGCTGTCTCAGTGGGGGAGGAGGGGGGGGGGTTGGATGTTTATGGGAATATGGGGACTGTTGTTGTGAGTGGGAGGGGGTGTGGGCTGTCCAGGGAGGGGGCGGGCTGTTCAGGGGGTGGGGTGGGATGTCCAGGTGGGGGAGGGGTGCAGGCTATCCAGGGAGGGGGGGGGGGGTTGGTTGTCCATGGTGGTGGGGGTGGGCTCTCCAGGTGAGGGAGGAGGTGTGGGTTATCCAGGGGGTGGGGTTGGGCTATCCAGGTGGGGGGGGATTTCAAGGGAGGGAGGGTTGGCTGTCTAGGTGGGGGTGGGGGTTGGCTGTCTAGGTGGAGTGGGGGGGGGACTGTCCAAGTGGGGTGTGGTGGTGGGGGGGGGGTGGGGGGGGGGTGGGCTATCCATGGGCATAGGGGGGATAAAAGGGTGTGGGGGATGGTGGTGTGGGCTCTCTAGGGAGTTGGTGGGCTATCCAGGGGGTGGGTGGGTGTGGGATATCTAGGTGGGAGAGGGGGTGTGGGATTTCTAGGGGTGGGATGTCCAAGGGGATGGTGGTGGGCTGTTCATGTGGGGGAGGGGTGTAGGATGTCTAGGGAGGAGGGGGGAGGGGGATGTTCAGGTGGGGTGTCCTGGAATTAGCACTTAGCTAGTTGGAAGAGGGAGATCATATGAGATGAAAGAAAATATAGGGAGTATCAGAGCCAAATTTTTATAATTTAGGAGTGCGTATAAAATATATAATGATTAATAAAATTAGTACATAAATGTAATGGTAAATGGGGGAAGTGAATGTGTTGTAAAGTGTAATTAAGCTCTATCAGATATCTAATTTTGTTGATCAAATAAGGTTATCTAATCTTTATTATAGACATTAAAAAAATTAGATCTAATGGAATGAACTATGAATCTTTCTCTTAGATATAGCTATTGTGGTGAAGATCTATCAATTATCTAATAGTAATTGGATAATTTTTCTTACCTTTATTTTTACTTTTTCATTGATGGTTTATCATTTCAATGTGACTTAGAACCAATCACTTGGTTCTATTGGTCAATGTGAGTCATGTCAATGTTTAGTTTATTTCCTTCTTTTTACATCATGAGACTCTTCATGTCGTTAGTCTATTTATTTCTAGTGGGAATTCATAGACATTAAAAAATTCTATGATTTGGATATAGTTACTCTAATAAAATCATGCATTCACTTGTCCGTAATATGAAGTCAATTCACCACTTTGAAATATTTATTTTCTAGATAGAATAATTTATGTGATTGGTATATTGTATTCTTGGATACCAACTATATGATCATGTTTTATGTTGAACATAACATGTTATCATGTATTTTCTTATATGGGACATACTACGAACAAATAATCGATTCATATAAAATGCTACCATTTCCGTAGTTAGTAACTTTTTATTTATTTCCTAAACAAAATTAATATCAGACCATAAATATTCATATACAATAAAGGAATCAAGAATTAAGATCATTAAAACAAGGAATCATTGTAATAATAAAAAAATGAAAACACACCCAAATCCCACTCATAAAGTATCAATGATGACCACATATACGTTATTGGTAAATGGAAAAGTTATGATTGGGATTGAATTTATATGTTAATTTAACTCTTTAAATGATGTTATATATTTTTAGCTCTAAAAAATCTCCACTCATATATAATTTATTGTGGTAAAATGAGTTTAATTCTTTGAAATGTCTCTTCTAAAACATGGATAATATCCTAAAAGTCATAGGAAACATCATATCACAATGAATTGTTGAATCTTATCCAAAGGAACCATCACCTTAACCTTATAAATATCATTTAAAGTCCACTTTTTAGATTAAAAATATCTTTAAAAATTAAATTCCTAAATTTAAAATAAAAATTTAGACAATATTAATTAAATATTTTTCTAAAAAATATAGCCAATGTAGATTTTAAAATTTCACACATTCTCATCCTCAGTCTTGTAATAGAATAAGATTTTACAAAAAAACACCATGATAAAATATTCCAAGTGTCAAGGGAATATCTTATTTATCAAATACATAATCATTCCAGAATAATTATTCTAGTTAAAAAAAATCATGAGATAATTATAATGATCATATCAAATGCAATGAACCATATTGGAAATAATAGAATAATTATTAAATAAATATTAATAAATTTGTTGAAGACCGGTCTTTTAGAACCACTTCATCACCATAAATTTATAAAAAGTACTTGATTTGGGGAAATGAGTATTTATTCATAATAGTGACCTGGTTTAGCATTACAAAATGAATAAATTTCTAGAGAGGTTTATAAACCTTTTTGATTAACAGAACTATGGGGTCCCACAAAGACACATTGGGGAAAATGAATCCCTTCTCCTCTATATAAATGATTTGAATAGTGACCTTGTTTATTGCAAGGGTGTTGGAGGTGAGGTAAGATTTATATTATGTTTATTATTAATCATGTAACTTGTTTGATTTCACATCTCTAATTATTTCTATTATGGGTACACTAGGCACCGAGAGAAAGGTCTATAGGGGGGGGGGGTGCAAGGGTGTGGGGAGGGGGTGTTGGGCTATCCAAGGAGGGGTGTGGGATGTCGGGGGGGGGGGGGGGGGGTCATGGTGTGATGCACAGGTTGGGGAGGTTTGTGGGATGTCTTGGGGGTGGGGTGGGCTATCAAGGTGGGAGAGGGGGTGTGGGCTATCTAGGGGGTGGGGGTGGGTTGTCCTAGTGGGGGTGGGGGTGTGTGGGCTGTCGAGGGAGGGGGTGGGGCTGTAGTCCTGGTGGGCATGGGGGGGGGTGGGCTATCCATGTGGGGGTGGGGTGGTGGAGGGTGGGTTTTCCAGGTTGGGGCTAGGGGTGCTGTTGAGGTGGGGGGGGGGGCTGTCTAGATGTGGGTTTGGGATTTACAGGGGTGTAGGGGGGTTGTATTGGTGTGGGGGAGGGGGTGTGGGCTATCCATGGAGGGGGTGGACTGTCCAGGGGGTTGGGGTGTGCTGTCAAGGTGGGAAGGGGGTGTGGGCTGTCTAGGGGGTTTTGTTATCCATGAGGTGGGAGGTTGGATGTCCAGGTGGGGGAGGGGTGTTGGATATCTAGGGGTGGGGGAGGGCTGTCTACGAGGGGGAGGGTGGGGGTGGGATTTCTAGGGAGGAAGGGTGGGATATTCAGGTGGGGGGTGGGGGTGGTCCAGGTCGGGGGTGGGGGTGGGCTATCCAGGTGGGGGGGTGTCCAGGTGGAGTGGGGTGGGGGTGGGGGATGTCCAGGTGGGGGGGGGGATATCTAGGGGGTAGGGGGTGGCAGGGGTGTGGGGGAGGGGGTGTGGGCTATTCATGGAGGGGGTGGGCAGTCCAAGGGGTGGGGGTGGGCTGTCCAGGTGGGGGATGTGTGTGGGCTTTCTAGGGGGTGGGATGTCCACGGGGGTGGGGGGTGGGCTCTCCAGGTGGGGTAGGGGTGCGGGATGTCCATGGAGGGGGGGGGGGCTATCCTAGAATTATATCTCATCTAGCCTCCCAAGGCATCAATAAGCCACCTACATAGATCAAAATTTTAGTGTATGTTTACAATTATGTGTTTTGTGATTTGTATGTCGTATATTCATGGTTCACACCAAATATAATTTGGGTAATCTATAATAGGTTTGAATTCATGCTACAATTGGATAGAGATTGGGTTTATGAGTCACTTAGGAAATGTCATTTGGGAAAGGGTAAATCACCTTCCTGGTTAATTCAAATTTAAAAATTTGTCCAAGAACTTAGGATATCTTTATATTCTTTTATGGATCTTTTTAATTTTCATGATTTGGTTTTCTAGTGGGTGGGTTCATTATTTATGATATGTATTTATATATGAAAACCTTATTTAACATATTTATATATATTTTAAACTAGTATATATGATTCTCTTTCCCTATTTATTAATAGTTATGTATTTTAATTTTTTTAATATTGTGTAGGCACATTGTTATATACATGGATAAAAGATGGATCACATTACCAAGGAACACACCTTAGTATGTTATGGGTTTTGAAGAGTTTTTAGATTTTTCAATTTCCAATCAATCCGTTGATGGTAGAATAAGATGTTCATGTCCTAAATGTAAATTTAGAATATGGTTGAAGAGAGATGAAGTTTGTGAACATTTAATATTGAAGCAACTCCCTGGTCAATATTTGTGTTGGATTTGTCTTGGAGAATCGAACGTTACAGAAAGGTTGAACACTGATTTCAATCCACAAAATGAGCTCCCAACTACATCAAAAATGGAAAATGAAATGAAAAACCTTATAAATGATGCATTCAGAACTGTAAGACTCCACCATAAACATCAAAAACATACCAGAACAACCAGACGATGATGCTACAAATAACAATGTAACAAATGATGTCTTTGAGACTATAGGACAACCAGATCAAAATTTTAACATATCATTGGATCCTCCTCTTGATTATGATGAGACTTTTGTAAGAGAAAAATTGAATGTGGAAAATATGTTTCATGATTTAGTTGACGATGGAAATCAAGAGTTGTATATTGGATGTTTGAAATATTCAAAACATTATTTCCTAATGAAGTTGTACCATATCAAATGTCTATGTGGAATTACAAATAATGGAATGTCCATGATATTTTAATTGTTGCATGATTCATTTCATGAATAAAACATCCGTAAGTCTTTTTATGATATGAAAAATTTGTTAACAAGCTTGGTTTGAATTATACAAAAATACATGTGTGTCCCAATGATTGTATGCTTTATTGGTGAGAGGATTCAAGTAGACAGGATTGAAAAAATGTTCTTCTTCTAGATGGTAGTAAATGGCCAATTTTGGAAGTTTGAATCAACATACTACCATGAATGAGAACAAAAGGAACACACCTGCAAGGGTTTTTAATTAATTTCCTTTAAATCCTCGATTGAAAAGATTATTCATGTCATCGAAAACCACCAAACACATGAAGTGGCATTCTATAGATAACAAAAATGATGGGTTAATGAGACATCCATGAGATTCAAAATCAGGGAAGACATTTGATTCATTACATTCATATTTCTTGGCTGATCCAAGGAATGTTCGATTGGGATGGGATGCCGATGTATTCAACCAATTTGGGACATTGAGTACTAGTAATAGCTTTTGGCCAGTTGTTTTGATCCCTTAAAATCTACCTTCATGGATGTGTATGAATAAAACATATTTTACCATTTCAAGGATTATTCCTAGAAAAAAATGCTTGGAAATGATATTGATGTATTATTGTAGCCTTTAATTGAAGAATTAAAGGAGTTATAGAGAAACTATAATGAGACATTTGATGCTTCATCTAAATCATTGTTCAAAATTCATGCTTCTTTAATGTGGACCATTAGTGACTTCCCTAGAATTTTGAATTTATTTGGTAGGAATACTTACACGGGTTTGGATTGTACTATTTGTAACATTGATTTTGATCCCAAACAACTACCTCACTATAGAAAATGGGGCTTCTTGTTCCATTGAAGATTTCTCGATGCATCTCATAGATTTCGGCTAAAAAGATAAAAATTTAATGGTCTTATTGATCGTAGACCACCTCCAAATATGTTAACTGGTTTGGAAAAATGAAAAAACATGGAAATGTTGAAACAGAATTTGGAAAGGTTTATCAATTGAATGATAGTGGGAAATATGTTCGAAGTGCATCGTCAAGTGAAATCAGAATGCAACAATGGATGAAAAAAAGTATATTATTAAAACTTCCATATTGGGAATTAAATTTGTTGTGGAATAATCTTAATGTGATGCATACTGAGAAGATTGTTTGTGACAATTTGATCTTCACATTGCTTAATGAGTATGGAATGTCGAAGGATCATCTAAATGCTTGGAAAGACTTATAAGTAATGAACATAAAATGTGATCTCTAGCCATATGAGAATAAAAAGTAAGCTCCAATAATTTTGGCAATGAAATGTAAGGATAAAGATATATTCCGTCGAATTTTAAAGCATGTGAAAGTATCTGATGGGTATTCAAGTAACATATCGAGGTGTGTTGACTTAAATAATCATAAGTTACATGGGTTAAAAAGTCATGATTCTCATATTTTGTTACAACAATTACTACCAATGTCATTACATACATTATTACCTGAAAAATCTACTGTTGTTGTACTACAATTCTGCACATTTTTTAGAAAACTATGTGATAAATATCTACATCCATTTGAGTTTGATAACCTTCAAGAGAGGTTTTTATTCACACTTTCTGAAATGGATATGATCATTACTACATCATTTTATACTGTCATGATGCATTTAACTGTGAATTTGGTTGAGGAAGATAAATTAGGAGGCCCAGTTCATTATCGATGGATGTATCCAATTGAGTGGTAATTTATTTATATATTTTTTAGTTATGAATTGTTTTGTAACTTAATTAAATGCATAATTATGTTTGTTAATTTTATTTTAAAGATATCTTGGGCATTTGAAATCATACGGGAGAAATAAAGCTCAACCAGAAGGCTCTATTTCTGAAGGCTATTTGGCAGAGGAGTGTCTTAGATTTTGTTCTAGATACTTGGATGATATTGAGACAATATTTATTCGTGTTGGACAAGTTGATGAAAAATCAAATCAATCTCAAATAAATGGGAAATCAATAATATTTTATGGCATTGGCCGATCAGTTGGGAGGACCTCCAGGGTTACACTGACAGAAATGAAAATATTACAGGAACATAGATATGTGATGCTAAATAGTAAAATTGAAGATCTATTTCCTGAAGAGTTGATGATACAAACAAAGAGTTGAATGAGAGGCTGAAGGAAAAATGAGAAAGATATAACCAAATCTATTAATAAAAATATTGTAGAATGGTTTTCATGACATGTAAGTTCATAAATATTTCAATAAATAAGAATATTAGGTTGACTTAAATATTTTTTAATTCTAATAAAGTATATTTCATTATTTATACAATTAATACTGATACTCGAGTAGAGTTGTCATAAGATTTTAAGTTTCTTGCCCGAGGTCCTCAAAAACAAGTCTTAAAGTACGATTCTTACAATGTTAATGGATTTAGAATTCATATAGTCAATCAAGAAGAAGGTTTGAAAACACAGAATAGTGGTATATTTACATTTAATGAAGTGGGATACTATGGAAAGATGACTGATATTATTTAATTAAACTAGGACGGGCATTTTTTAGTTGTCTTATTCAAATGAAATTGTGTCAATATTATTAAAGGTGTTAAAAGAAATTCCAAGAAATTTAATTTTGTGAACTTCTCTTTCTTGATATGGGTTGTTGATCATGAACTGCATGATCCATATATCTTATCATTGCACGAAAAAAATGGTATATTATGTGAATGACATTGTGGATGAATGGTGGAGTGTTGTTTCTCATATAAAACAAATAGAATTGTATGATATGGGTGACGATGTGGAATATTTGACCTCTAACATTGAATCTCATCAACAACATGAATCATAATTATTTGTCCATCATGATATTAAAAATAATAGTCCAACAAGGATGAACGAATTAGATGAAGTAATAGAGTAGGAAAGAGACATTATTGAAGGAGAAAATGATTGTATATTCAGTTATGCATTCATTTAGCAACCACTTATTTCATTTGTGCAATCATTCATTATCATTGTTATATATATTTTGTTTGTTAGTACTACGTATATGTTATTATTTTTAATTTTTTTTCTGCATAATTTTTTTGAAATATATGTTCTATGTTAAATTGTATTTGATTAAATTATAGGAATGCCAAAGAGGAAGTGATATACTATTTCATAGACCACTGTAATGGATGACGATCCATTCGTCTCCCTCCCAATGGAATCTGAGCCACCATCCACTTGCCCCCTGCACTGTCTCCCCCTATACTATCTCTCACACCCTCTATGAGCTTCCCCTCAGTAGCTCAGTAGTCGCCTCCTGCTTTAGGAGCATTAGTAGTGGGGGATCAGCATGCCACTTTTAGTTATTCACAGGGATACTGGAGGGTGAATGTTATAGGTACATATTTTAATATGAATTAATTTATTACACTTCTATACTAATAGTTTGTTCATTAAATATGGAAACAATGAATGTGTGGGAAAAAATATAAAAAGTTCAGATGTATGGAATCTGACCATAGAGAAGATAATTTTCCCATTTTATTCATATGGGGTCCCTACAGATGATGCCGTAGGATTACATGTCTAGATTTGAGGCCAGCAGGCCGTGGATCCAGGTGGTATTGCATCGACTGGTGGTGAGAAATTAAATCACAAAAATTAAAAATCATTTAGTTTTCAAACGTTTTCTGGTTTTAAGATTAAATATAAATATACAACATTATTTAATTTTCAATATAATGATATTACAGGTGATAGTAGGATGTAGAGATGGAGGTGGAGAGGGTGACGAGCTATTTTCATCATTGGAACATGACTAGTTGTTTTGCTGATATGTTGGACAAATATGCTAACAGTCGATTTGTATTCGTATCATATGTGGCACATAGTTTCCACCAAACATTTTCATGACCAAACATTTTCTTGATTTCTCATGTTTCCTTTTATGTATTTTATTGATTTCAGATGATTCCTTTTATATCTTGATTTCTCAAGTGTGGTATGCACCATATATCTCTTGATTTCTTGAGTGTGGTATGAACCAAATATCAGTTGAACAATTGTTTGTCTTGATCTTATTATGGTAGAGGGATTTTCCACTTTATTAATAGTATAATTTACAAATATATGTTGAATACTTTAATGACTTACACTATGGGAGTTTATATCTCCCAAAAAGATGAATCTAGTGGCTAAAATATATAATAAATCATGAAACATGTCTTATATGGTCTGGATCACCCTTTCTGACTGCTCATTGATCTGAGGAAAAAAGGTTATACACAACTTCAACTATAAACCCATAGACTTCTATTATAATTACCACAACTATGAGGTAAAACTAGTTGGCCCTGAGTGAACATCCCACCTCAACGATCAACTCTGACACTACCAGAGTTTAGATGAAATCTAGGTGCCAAAGTACCCAACAAATATATCTCTCAAGAGGTTCTATTATGATCATTTCAATGCACAGACCACATATACAAACTAAAATAAAGGATTCGAGTATTTCTTCTGGTGGGTTAAAATATGATGAAACCCAAAGTGACTACATTATCACTCTACATCATAACATATCTTAATTTGTAACCAGATACAACACATTTCACTACATGTCCAACATTAGGCTTAGGAATTCTTAGGATCAAGTCTGACAACAACCACTTCATCAATAATAACAAAAATTCCTCAAACTAATACGTACAGTCAAACATGAATCCATTCTTGGTTACTCTAGTAATTGGAAATGCTTACTGAGAGATCTCCAAATTGATTCTCCTTTAATTCCCATAAAATCTAGTTAAACATCAACTATTCATTACATTCATTGGTTATTAAAAATACACAAATACATCAATATACTCGAGAATAACTGCTATGCGTAATTGTAAAACCAGTATATCCAAAAGTGACACTTAATGTACGTAGAATAAATTTTATGTTCCCAAATCATACTAAACCTATTATTCAAGTATCTATCATGTGAATCTTGTGAAAATTTTGGTCTTATTGTATTATTTTGTATGTGGAATGTATGTGAATGTGATTTTGTAATGGTTTTTCTTTTCTGGAAACTGGAACAAGGGCTACAGAATCAGCTCATTTTTTTTGTAAATCTGGATTTAGTGGTGGTTAAAACTTGTAGAGACCTAGAGCTTGACGTACATAGAAATTTTCATTACTTTTGCGGAATACTTAGTACATAACAAAAATAGACACACACGGACCGTAATAGTTTAGTGTCTTTGGGAACATGGAACGTAATCTTCTAATCATGGTGAAAGATCTTCAACATCTCCCATAAAGATCGTCCCATTTTTGTTTCCTTACCTAAAATATTTCTTTTAATCCTGGGGGAAAATAAAACATAAAAAGGGTGAGCTCAAATGCTCAATAAGGGTAAGCATGTATTAAATAAGGCACACCATATACATTTGAACTTAAAAAAAATAGGAACATTAAACATCTTGAGCAACGACATAAAACATGGAAGTACATAAGGCATAGATCATAATGGAACATAAATCATGATAAAATAGAATGGTAATAAAACATTTAATTGTGGCATCCATTAAGCACATGTAATGATTTCCATAGTAGCCAAGGCATTGCTGCCAAGACCATCTTAGTGGAAAAAGTCCCTTTCTGAATCGATTTCACTTCTCGTTCCAGTCCTGTAATACTGAACTTGATTAACTTACCATTCCATCCACGTATATATCATGAGATATAAATCATTACCCAATACATTGGAGGGATATATAGGTCCCACCCATCTCATATTGAAATCATTCTTTCGTGTGCCACAATATAAACATACATCATTCATAATAACCCAACGAATAAAATGGGTTTCACAAACATCATCCCATAATAACATAATCCATATAAAAAAATGGATTTCATTTCATAATAAGAAATGTGAAACCATTTAAATCATAGAGACATTATACTTAAAACATACACATATGAAATAATTTCATTTTATATGGAAAATGGTTTTGATAAAACACTTGAAATGAATTCTTGAGGAAAATATCCTTTGTTATTTAAAATAATTTTCTTTTCAAAAAATTTCATGCATTTTTAAGAGAAAAGTATTTTCTTGAAAATAGTCATGAAATCTTTTTGAGGAAGCTTCATGAAAATTTGTTCGTGTCGTATAAGATAAAAAAACATTCTTCTCGTACTTTTGTTGGAAAAGTCAAAAAAGTACCTCGTAACGTAAACAAAAGAACGATTCCTTACATACCATGTAGTAAAAGTAAAAATGGGTAAAAAGAACTTTAAACATACATGAAAACACTTTTATAAAACATGTACATGTATGATAGAAATAACCCCAGTAAATACTTAGGAATAAGCAATCTCGGATAAAAATGAGATTTGAAAAATTATCCCTTACCTTTAGTCCAATATGCATCATATGTATCCGAACCCCCTTTATAATGATTTAAATAAGGTCATTGACTTATTACAGAATCATATTCATTGTTATGATATCATATATGGTTCACTTATGACTTTATATTACCCGTTCTTTTGTAAATTCCATGTTAAAGATCATTTTGGGTAAAATCTTTTTATTTTTTGTCCGTGTTTTGACTTGTAATTATTCATATGATTACTTAGATCATGATTAATTAATTACAGAATATAGAACATGATTTATATATAATATAAATTCAGAATATACATATATAAAATAGATCGATAAATGGACAGAAATACATCGTTCATGGAGACGGTAGGCCGTACGTACGCATGAACGCTGTTTTTGTTTCCTTATTGAGTTGAATGGAATTAAGTAGATGAAATACATATATATATATATACACATAAATACAGTAGCTTTATAATGTCATATATTTCATTATTATTTCTTATATATACTTGATAATCATTCATAAATGTTTAACATGGAGAATGAATCTCATCGCGCCGTGGAGACGGTAGTCCGTACGTACGCAAGAGCGATGATATCGTTCCCATAAGTATTGAATTGAATTGGAGAGGATGATAAAATATATCAGAATCATAATGATGTTATAATAACTATTTATATTTATTCTTTACACCATTATACCCATCCAAGTAAGGTGGTGTTGGAAAAACAGATTACACCACGACATGGAGACGATATTCCGTACGTACGCACGCACGGTGATTTCATTTTCTGTAGGATGGATAGATGGTGAAATAGGGTTGTTTCATACTTATAATAACATATCAGTATATGAGTGATACTGATTTTATTACTTCATAATTAAACAACTAAATAAGAATAAGTGGAAGAAGAAATAAAGTTGAAAGAATCGATAACGGACATTACCTCTTCTTTGAAGTTCCTCTTTGAGACCTACTTTTAGGGAACTAAAATTGGCCTTTGAAGAAGACCAGGACCTCTAAGATGTTTCTAGGGAAGTTGAGAAGAGAATTTGGCAGGGGGTGTCCGTGCTTGAATTCTCAAAGTGGTGTGAGGAAGAGAGGGAGGTGGTGCCCTTTTATAAGGGAGGAGAGGGCCACCTTTGGGAATATAATAAATATTAGATTTTATTAAATCCCAACCCCACTTAAAAACTTCTAAAATGACTCATATCCAAATATTCAATGAGATAGGGTTGTAATATCATCAACCAATATAATTTAGACTTGTTAGGAATTTATTTTAAACATTATCAACTTGATTTATCCTTATTTATCAATTTAATTTTATTTGTTGTAATAATATTCTAAATTTTAAATTATAACAAATAATTACTTATTTGTTGTAAATTTTCCATAATTGGATACTTTATAACATTTTCTACCATATAAATTTAAATTTATAATTTGTAAATATTTTTGTGACTTTTAAACAATTTTATAACATGTTATTTTTATAAAATAACAATAGTGTCAATTTTGATACTATTTATTTATTTGAATTTAAAGAAACTATATATAGAAGATATGTTCAATATAAAAGATTTAATAGATTCATAAAAGGTCATATGTATCTATAAAATTAGTGGATAACATTAAATAGTTCATATAATATTTATTTTATTATTTTTAAAACCATTTATTTGGTTTATCTCTTAATAAAATAATTACTACATCATTTTTGTATAATTATTTAATATATTTATTTTTTGCATAAAAATTAAAAATAAAATACTATGATGAAAATAAAGCTACTACCTTTAACAATAATACTTTTACTCGAATTTATCATCATAAAATCACAATATTTAAATTTTTATATTTATTAAATTATGAAGGTGACAACTTTGGCATCATTTAAAATAAAATAATATAAGTGTCATAATCGCTTTTATAAGGCTCCAAATGGTCAAATATTCGACCATTGGGTGAGTATGGTTTACATTTACATGACTAATAAGTTTTGGTCAGGGTTTTGTGCCTTTTATGTTCAATATTAGATTAATAAAAACTATATTATTGATTTTTCACTAGATAAACAATTTCTGCACCACTATTGTGTCAGAATTAATGATAATTATTTAATCCCTAAAAATTATAAATAAATTAATATGATGTATATAATTTCATTTTATTTCTGGAGACTATTAATGTTCAAAGTTTCATAAATTTTATAACTAAATTAATATTAATATACTTATAAGATTTAAGAGAGTGACATGTTGTCACTTTCATTGGTTTTAATAATAATTAAGTTATTTTCATGGAAAAAAGTCCATTAAATGATTCTCATATGACCCTTAGGTGATATGGGTATACTTTTAGTCATCCAATAGGATTTTTACAGGTTTAGGGTAATTTTATAATCTTATATTTACCCTTTATTACCCGATTTACCTTTAACTATGGTAAATAAAATTTACCGTAGTTACTATTCATAATGCCCAAAAATAAAAAGTTTCTTATTAACATAATTTGGACCCACTGAATCCAAATATGGAATCTATTTTTCCAAATTCAATACACAAAAGTTTCAGAAATTAAATTAAAATTAATCTCGTTGTCGAAAGAAAACAGGTTTTTGTTTAAAACATTGCAAAAGATTGAATTGATTTAACCTACGAATTCAAGGTAAAATCAATGCTAATGGCATAAATTATATTTAATGGTAAAAATATATTCTATATACACTTTAAAACCATTCAATATTATAATTTAACATATAAACTAATACGATGAAAAAAAGTTGTTTTTAATTAAAATATAGCGTGTTTTTACTATTCATTAAAATATGAAAGTTATCGGAAAGATATCAAAACTTTATCCAATGTAAATTTTTATATCCCGATTCAAAAGAAGAATTTTATTTCGGTAAAATTTAACTTATAATCATGTCAAAAACTAGATTTAACATGGGTGCGCCATTAAAAGGCGGCAAAACTGCATTTTTTGAAAAATACTTATTTTACTCGAAAAAATTATTTTGTTCTTATACCATGTTCTAGAAAATGTGTAAGATGAATAATAACGTTATAAAATTCAAAATATATTTAATACTATTCATAAAGGCTAGTTCATAATAATATTACAATAACATATTGTTGTTTTTTAAAACCAGGTATTGCGTACAACACAGGCTATCGAAGAAGGCCGCGATTGCGTGTAATGCAAGACATGTCAGGGTTGTGTATAGTGCAAGACTCATTTGTTGTTTCGTTATAACAGAATCCAAGCATTTTTTTATTTATACATTATATATATATACTCAATTTTGCATAGAATGACTATTATCAAACGAACTTGAAATTGTGTGTAACACTATCTGAGAATAGTGTTGCGTATACTGCAAGCTAATACGGTGTAGCATATAGCGCAAGATAATCTTGGTGTATCATACAACCGAAGATATGAAATAAATTAAAAAGAATATATCTTATAAAATCTCATGTTATTACATTCTACCCCCTTAAAATCAATTTCGCCCTCGAAATTCGTCGGGGTTATAAATGGTTTTCTACTTGAAAGTTTCTTTAATTGAAACCCACATCGTAAAAAGGAATACCAAAAATTATCTTTAAAAACTAAAGTATAAAATGTAATGTTTACCCAAATAAACTAATCATTGGGTTTACACATAGGAGAACATAGGTGAAAATATGGATATGGAAGAGAAATATAACCATCAAGTTCTGATAGAGAGTGGTAGAGAACATGGCTATAAAAAAGCCAACAATCAGAAAGCTGTAGATTTGTGATGATCTGGGGTACCATCTGATTAATCAGATATAAGGCCACTAGGACAACATTTTTGATTTTCAAGATCATTTCCCAAAAGTTGAATAATTTAAATTAGAATAAATACTTACTTTATTTTTCTACAATCCCACTGTTGTTCGTGCCTTGAACAATTTCCACTTAATATCTTAAAGAAATGAAGTTGAATTTGTTATTCGTGAAGTGTTAGCAGATCATGTGATAGAATGATGGGTCATTCCATCTGTCTCAAACAAAAGGTTAGAAAAAGTTATTAAATATACATAAGTCAATCTATAGTGAGATTAATCATATATGGTTCCTAAAATGGACTTATAATTCATATATCATACTAGTTAATATAATAAAACTAGTTTATACTAAACATGGACTTCCTGTAGGCCAGTGGTAGGTGATAAAGGCCAGTCGCACTTCGGTTGTGGGTTCGATTCCCATAGCCTTGTCCGACGCGATGGGATGTCCCTCGTCCTGCAGGTTGTCCTTTTTTCTGAAACTACATTACTATAACATCCCATCAATAATATCAAAAAAGTTCTATTCATAAATAATACTAACTTATGTCCTACATAATCCATTCCAATCTTCAGGCTTATCTAAAATACTTCGGTCCAAGCTCATAGTATAAAGAAAACGATTACTTGAAATGTCATCAACCAAGCATGTGAATACCATCATTTATCCCCCATATATCTTGTTGGTCACATTCCAATCATGTGAATACCTTAATCATGTATTCTCTTGAAAAAGGAATACCCATTAAACCTTAGTGAAAATATGAATGTTGTCAATAGTTAACTCCTTCCACATACCAAAATCCAAAAATTTTATATACTCAAACCATGATATAACCTCCTCCTTATATCAGTCATGAGCTCATGAATACTATCAAACATTTAATTTTCTCTTTATCCCTTCATTATACGCATATCATCTACTTTCCAAAAATATATGAATAACCTTTCATGGTTACTGGTACCATTCATCATACACTTTCAATACTTATGGAAATACAACAATGTAACAATCCTTATATGTCTCTATATTCCATAGTACCATGAGATTACTTATACAACATTACACTTGATAAACATGTAATCATTCCAGTACCTTATTAAACCATTGACCGAGCTTCAACAATTCTTTCATCTCACATATCATTTGTAGTCTCTTCGTCATCATCAACATAAATACTACCCATTAGACCATACTGATTCTCTTCATGAGACTTTACCTTAGGGCATTGGTTTGCATAATTCCCGTACATTCCACATTTAAAACATTTAACCATTATTGATGTCGTAGCAATACCATTATCCTCGTCCATGGTGTTAACTGAACCTTTTCCTTTGCACTTACTAGCTTTGTGTCATTCTTTTCCACACCCAAAACATCTTCCATTTCCTTTGAAACATTCTCCTTGATGCCTCTTCCCACATGATTTACATAGGGGAAATTGAACCTTCTTTCCTCTATGATCATCATGAAACTCCACCTTTCACTTATTAGCTGAGTCAGGAAACATACCAAATTTGAGTTTATTGATCATATTATGAGATTTCTGATTCGGCATAATAATGATTTTTGGACTTCCAAATCCCGTTTCATTTGGTTTCTCATGAAAAATATCATTCCATTTTCCATCATATCCTCCATTATCATGAATCTTCATGTTTCCAGACATTTTCTAAAATGAAAAAAGAATAGTGTGAGATGCAAAAATCATGCTAGGGAAAACAACATAGTAATGGGGGATTACCCTCAATATCTAACATCTTAGGTTAAATTCTAATATTGTTACCATAGTTCTAGGACTATATCCTATACGTATACTTATCCTTAGGGACATCCCTAGTCATACCTTAGAAATATCTCTAGGGATCTCACTAACGTTTTCGAATCCTAGTTTCCAGAGGTTGACTAAACCATTCCTTTGATACCAACTGTAGAGACCTGGCGCTTGACGTACATAGAAATTACATTACTTTTTCGGAATACTTAGTACATAACAAAAACAGACACACAAGGACCGTAATAGATTATTGTCTTTGGATAATTGAAACATAATCTTCTAATCGTGGTGAAAGATCTTCAACATCTCCCATAAAGATCATCGCATTTTGTTTCCTTACCTAAAATATTTCTTTTAATCCTGGGGGAAAAGAAAAAATAAAAATGGTGAGATCAAATGCTCAATAAGGGTAAGCATGGATTAAATAAAACATACCATATACATTTGAACTTAAAAAAAATAGGAAGATTAAAAATCTTGAGCAATGACATAAAACATGGAAGTACATAACGCATAGATCATAATGGAACATAAATCATGATAAAATAGAATGGGAATAAAACATGTAATTGTGGCATCCATTAAGAACATGTAATGATTTCCATAGTAGCCAAGGCATTGCTTCCAAGACCATCTTAGTGCAAAAAGTCCCTTTCTGAATCGACTTTACTCCTCGTTCCAGTCTTGTAATACTGAACCGGATTGACATACCGTTCCAGACATGTCTATCTCATGAGATATAAATCCTTACCCAATTCATTGGAGGGAGATATAGGTCCCACCCATCTTATATTGAAATCATTCTTTCGTGTGCCACAATATAAACATACATCATTCAAAATAACCCAACGAATAAAATGGGTTTCATAAAAATCATCCCATTGTAACATAATCCATATAAGAGAAATGGATATCATTTCATAATAAGAAAAGTTAAACCATGTAAATAATAGTTACATTATACTTAAAACATACACATATGAAATAATTTCATTTTAGATGGAAAATGGTTTTGATAAAACACTTGAAATGAATTCTTGAGGAAAATATCATTTCTTCTTTAAAATAATTTTCTTTTCACAAAATGTCATGATTTTTTAAAAGAAATGGATTTTCTTGAAAATAGTCATGAAATATTTTTGAGGAAGCTTCATGAAAATCAAGATTTAAAAATTCGTTCGTGTCGTATAAGTTAAAAAAAACATTCTTCTCGTACTGTTGCCGGAAAAGTCAAAAAAGTTCCTCGTAATGTAAACAAAAGAAAGATTCCTTACATACCATGTAGTAAAAGTAAAAATGGGTAAAAAGGACTTTAAACATAAATGAAAACACTTTTATAAAACATGGACATGGATGATAAAAATAACCCCAGTAAATACTTACGAATAAGCAATCTCAGATAAAAATGAGATTTGAAAAATTATCCCTTACCTTTTGTCCAATATGATTCATATGTATCCGAACCTCCTGTATAATGATTTAAATAATGTCATTGACTTATTACAGAATCATATTCATTGGTATGATATCATATATGGTTCACTTATGACTTTATATTACCCATTCTTTTGTAAAATCAATGTTAAAGATCGTTTTGGGTAAAATCGTTTCATTTGTCGTCCGTGTTTTGACTTGTAATTATTCATATGATTACTCAGATCATGATTACTTAATTCATGAATATAAAACATGATTTATATATAATATAAATTCAGAATATACATATATATAATAGATAGATAGATGGAAAGAAATACATCGTTCATGGAGACGGTAGGTCGTACGTACGCGTGAACGCTGTTTTCGTTCCCTTATTGAGTTGAATGGAATTAAGTAGATGACATACATATATATATACATAAATCCAGTTGCTTTATAATTTCATATATTTTATTATTATTTCTTATATATACTTTATAATCATTCTTAAATGGTTAACATGGAGAATGAATCTCATCGCGTCGTGGAGACGGTAGTCCGTACATACGCACGAGCGATGATATCGTTCCCATAATTATTGAATTGAATTGGAGAGGATGATACAATATATCAGAATCATAATGATGTTATAATAACTATGTATAGTTATTCTTTACACCATTATACCCATCCAAGTAAGGTGGTGTTGGAAAAATAGATTACACCACGGCGTGGAGATGGTATTCCGTACGTACGCACGCGCAGTGATTTCATTTTCCGTAGGATGGATAGATGGTGAAATAGGGTTGTTTAATACTTATAATAACATATCAGTATATTAGTGATACTGATGTTATTACTTGATAATAAAACAACTAATGAAGAAGAAGTGGAAGAATAAATAAAGTTGAAAGAATCGGTAACAGACATTACCTCTTCTTTGAAGTGCCTCTTTGAGACCATCTTTTAGGGAACTAAAACTGGCCTTTGAAGAAGACCAGGACCTCTAGGACGTTTCTAGGGAAGTGGAGAATAGAATTTTGTAGGGGTTGGCAGATCTTGAAGGCTCAATGTGGTGTGAGGAAGAGTGGGAGGAGGTGCCCTTTTATAAGAGAGAGAGGGGAACGTTTGGAAATATAAGAAATATTAGTTTATATTAAATCCCAACCCGACATAAAAACTTCTCAAATGACTCATATCCGAATCTTAGATGATATAGGTTTGTAATCTCATCATAAAATAAAATTTATACAAGTTAGGAATTTATTTTAAACATTATCAACTTCATTTATCCTTATTTATCAATTTAATTTTATTTGTGGTAATAATATTCTAAATTTTAAATTATAACAAATAATTACTTATTTGTTGTGAATTTTCCATAATTGGATACATTATAACATTTTCTACCATATAAATCGAAATTTATAATTTGTAAATATTCTTGTGATTTTTGAACAATTTTATAACATGTTATTTTTATAAAATAACAATAGTGTCAATTTTGACACTATTTATTTATTTGAATTTAATGAAACTATATACCGAAGGTATGTTCGAACTAAAAGTTTTAATAGATTCATAAAAGGTCATATGTATCTAGAAAATTAGTGGATAACATTAAATAGTTCATATAATATTTATTTTATTATTTTTAAAACCATTTATTTGGTTTATCTCTTAATAAAATAATTACTACATCATTTTTTTATAATTATTTAATTTACTTTTTTGATGCATAAAAATTAAAAATAAAATCATATGATGAAAATAAATCTACTACCTTTCACAATAATACTTTTACTAGAATTTATCATCTTAAAATCAGAATATTTAAATTGTTATATTTATTAAATTATGAAGGTGACAACTTTGGTATAATTTAAAATAAAATAATATAAGTGTCATAATAGCTTTTATAAGGCTTAAATGGTCAAATATTCAACCATTGGATGAGTATGGTTTACATTTACATGACCAATATGTTTTGGTCGGGGTTTTGTTCCTTTTATGTTCACTATTAGTTTAATAAAAACTATATTCTTGATTTTTCACTAGATAAACAATTTCTGCATCACTATTGTGTCACAATTAATGATAATTATTTAATCCCTAAATATTATAAATAAATTCATATGACGTATATAATTTCATTAGATTTCTGGAGACTATTCATGTTCTAAGTTTCATGAAGTTTATCACTAAATTAAAATTAATATACTTATAAGATTTAAGAGAGTGACATGTTGTCACTTTCTTTGGTTTTAATAATAATTAAGTTATTTTCATGGAAAAAAGTCCATTAAATGATTCTCATCCGACACTTAGGTGATATGGGTCTACTTTTAGTTATCCAATAGGATTTTTACAGGTTTTAGGGTAATTTTATAAAATTATATTTACCCTTAATTACCTGATTTACCTTTAACTAAGGTAAATAAAATTTACCGTAGTTACTATTTATGATGCCCAAAAATAAAAAGTAGCTTATTAACATAATTTGGACCCACTGATTCCAAATATGGAATCCATTTTTCCAAATTCAATACAAAAAATTTGCATAAATTAAATTTAAATTAATCATGTTGTCGAAAGAAAACAGTTTTTTGTTTAAAACATTATAAAAGATTGAATTGATTTAACCTACGAATTCAAGGTAAAATCAATGATAATGACATAAATTATATTAAATGGTAAAAATATATTCTATTTATACTTTAAAACCATTCAATATTATAATTTAACCATATAAACTAATAGGATGAAAAAAAGTTGTTTTTAATTAAAATATAGTGTGTTTTTACTATTCATTAAAATACGAAAGTTATCGGAAAAATATCAAAACTTTATCCAATGTAAATTTTTATATCCAGATTCAAAATAAGAATTTTATTTTGGTAAAATTGAACTTATAAACATGTCAAAAACTAGATTTAATGTGGGTGCGCCATTAAAAGGTGGAAAAACTGCATTTTTTGAAAAATACTTATTTTACCCGAAAAATTTATTTTGTTCTTATACCATTTTCTAGAAAATGTGTAAGATGAATAATAATGTTATAAAATACAAAATATATTTAATACTTTTCTTAATGTATAGTTTATAATAATATTATAATAACATATCATTGTCTAGTAAAACCCGGTATTGCGTACAACACACGCTATCGAAGAAGGTCGTGATTGCGTGTAATTCAAGCCAAGTCATGGTTGCGTATAGTGTAAGACTCCTTTGTTGTTTCATTATAATAGAATCCAATCATTTTTTCATTTATACAATATATATATATATACTCAATGTTGCGTAGAACGACTATTATCAAACGAACATGAAATTGTGTGTAACACAATCTAAGAATAGTGTTGCATATACTGCAAACTAATACGGTGTTGCGTATATCGCAAGATAATCTTGGTGTATCGTACAACAGATGATATGAAAGATATTAAAAGGAATATATCTTATAAAATCTCGGGTTATTACAAAACTACCATTACTATTTAGGTATTTTCCTATCTGAGGTGGTTAAAACCACTGCTACAGAAAATAACTTAGTTGTGGTTTTAACTGCCACTGAACATTTTTCAAATTCCTTTATTATTTCACGACGGTTATAATTGATTTAGGGGAGGGTTTCAAGGTAAAAATGATGTTTTTAGAAGCGATTTTATCTGCCGCTCAATAGTTTTGATATTCCATTATTATGAATCAGTGGTTATATTGGTTTTAGTGGTGTTTTTCCCATTGCAAATGATTTTTCAGCGGTGGTTAAAACCACCACTAAAAACAAAATACATTTTCGATGGGAAAACCACCGCCAAAACCAAGAAAACTGCCGCGAAATGTGCCCACTACGATAGTTTCCATAAACCACCAATAAATCGAGTAAACTGCCACGTATTGAATATTGAGACATTATTTAGCAGTGGTTTTTTGAAACTTCCATAGAAGCATATGGAGACAGTTTAAGCAGCCACGATATGCAAAAAAAATGCCACAAATGGTCATTTTCCTATAGTGTGTGCTATACGCATGGAAAAAAACATGGTATGAATTATCTTAATGGAACTAGTAAGTGATTTAAGTTCCCAATGGATGGAAATCGAGTGGATGAATGCCTAAGTGATTGGAAAATGTTATATAATGATGCAAATAATAAGAAAACTCTATATGATGAACCTCCCACACATCAGTGTTTCATTTGAAGGGAGTTTTGGAATTTCTATAAATGGTTTGAAAATACATGGGTTAATAATGGTGATCGGAACCAAAAAACCTTTGAAGAGAAAGGAAAAATGGAAATAATATGCAATCACAATGGATGTAGTGAACCATGATATTTGGGGAACTCAATAGTGGGGAACTTCCTATGGGATTATAATAAAAATAAGATATATGAAAATATTTTTGATCAAATAGTGGAACTTGTTATGAGTCAAATCATTGATTATCTTTTTCTACATGAATTTTGGATTAATAAATTCACATTAATCTTCTTAGATTTACATGGATGAACCCAATATTGGAATATAAATGTTTTTTTGGATATGATCCTATTTAAGGAATAAAGTGTGAATTATATTTTGGAAGAATGTATGTTTTCAAAAAAAATTATGGGAATTAAGATTGTGAACATGTTTTCAAGAGAATATATGATGAAGGTATTCTCATGGTTGATATGTGATGACACATGGGGGATCAATGTTAAGTATATTTTATGACATTATTTCTAATATTTGGGAGTTTCATCTTTCAGAAGGGTTATATGGTTAATCATTAATGAAAATTTTATGTTAACCTTTGGATGAAGTATTTATGTAATAAGGTTGTATTGAAAACCCTTGATAAAATTATATTTAGTGATTAACCTTTTTTCAAGGATGCCCATTATATTTTGAAAATTATATTAGTGTAGTTTTGTAAAAGGAAACCATGTAGGTTGGGTGAAAAAAATGATGTCCAAAAAGGCTTCATCTTTTAAACCCATGACCAAAGGATAATTATGATTTCACACCTACCATTTGCCTATACGATGTATTAGTTAATGTATAATTATTCTTAACGAAATATTATTTATGATGAAATAGTTGTGATACTTATTATGTTTTGTGATAAATGCATTAACCATAATGATTTTCATGAATATTTATAGATAATTAGTTTTACATTTATTTCTTTTATAGACCTTATGATATAATAGAAGTGTTTTTTATCACTTGATGCATCAATGTTAAATTCTGTACATCCATTACATTAAGTATAGGATGAATTAGAAATTTATAAAATCACAAAAAAATAATGAAATTTTGTTTATAGAAATATATCAAGTATATTTCCTTATATTCATATCAAATAAATAATTAATCAGTACTTGGATAATGATCAAATGAAAATGTGGTATCCTAATACCTTCATTTTATTAGAACAATGGCATTTTATGTTTTCATGGATTTATGAACTCGAGGCCATAAAATTTTTGTTGATCATTCACTTGTATGTGATTGATGACCTCAATCACTCCCTATAAATATTTATGAATTTCATTCATGTCCAATATTCACTTCCAAAACATGTTCCCCTGTGTAAATCTAGTAATATGGTATTTTTGGGTAATCTTTAGGGTTCAAAATTTCCTTTTTTAATATATGTTTTTGTAACCATTTTTACGATGTGGATTTCACTGAATGAAAGTTTAAAGTATTAAAAATTTGAAAACAAAAAATAATTTTGAGGGAGAAATTCATTTTTGGGGGGTAGAATGTAAAACTGTGAGATTCAATGATTTTTTATATTTCATTTAATCATTTTATATTTTTTATTTCAAACATCACTGACATGGAATATGTTACATAAAATCCTGATATTCTTTGAAGCATCATTTTATTGTTTTAATTGTTTTAAAAAAGACTTTTGTAACATATCCATTAAAAATAGTAAAATTAATTTTAATAAATACATTTCAAATAATTTTTGTTGTTTTTATATATAAATAAAATCGATTGATAATGAATGATACAATTTTTTGTAAAGTCCTTATATATTTAAAAATACTTTTTTAATGTACTTCTTTGAAAAAGAATAATATAAATTGTAGACACATTTATAAATTTAATTTTATAAAAGAATGTTAATTTTTTAATTACGTATTTTAAAATTATATTGGTGATATTTTTTTAATTTTTCTGAGAAGCATCATTTTTGGATGAATAATGAAGAGTAATGGATTTTAATTCAAAACAACTTTTTCATATAATAAATTTATAATGATAAATAAAATTATAAATTTCCCTAAAATTTCAATTAGATAATATTTTTAATAATTAATACAATTTAGTTAATTGTGATCAATTATTATTTTTTCATGGATTTAAAAACACATCACTCTTTTGAATGTTTTTACAATGAAAACCAGTATTCTCGACTAGACTACGAGATTAATTTTAATGTAATTTTTGATAATTATATGATTATAATTTGAAACAATTGATTCCATATTTGAATCAAAATAATTTAAAATGTATAATACGGTCAACTTAGTTTTTGAGTAAAATTATTAGTGAAAGAGATTAAAATTGATTACATCGATTAAGAGAAAAATTAGGCTAACCTTAAATTTAAGACCCAAAAGACCTAGATACATGTCAAAAACTAATTATATTGAAACTTTTCGACCAATAACCTTCAATTATTGAGTTATTTATATATTTTTATGACTTTTTTAGGTAAAATGTTGGTTTACGTAACTGGTTTCAAAAATTTCCATGTTTTTCCTTTCCCTTCTCTATAAAATACCACAACCTCTCCTTCTCCTTCACACCTCTAAAACCACATAGGATTGGACATGATCTGCCAATTACTATTAAATAAATATTTCCCTGACTCTTAGAATCCTCCCTTTGGATATAAATCCATCCCTATAAGCTATTCGACATAAACCAAAAGGAGTTATATGATTAATAGGCGACGTCTCATCTAAAGCTCATTTCTTTTATTATCTTTCACCACCCCATAAACTATTTTTATTCCCTAAATGTATAAAAAGGATGGGTTTTAAAATGTATTAGGTTATTTTTATTATAATGGTTATACCTAGACATACAAACCCATCTATCTAATAGGTAACAAATATACTATTTATTTGTATGACAAACTACTGTCTCAACAAATGATGATTTTTCTTTTTTTCCACCTCTCATGGTAGAAATTATGATGGAAAATATATTTATATATTTATATATAATATTTATGATGTTTTTAAGCTTCTATATTAATTTTACAACACATAACTTTTTTTACTTTCCAATGGGTGTGAATACGATAACTTCCTTTGTGGTAGCGTGGACTGCCACCCCCTCAAAGCGATGTGATTCGTTCACACACTACATGGATTGTATTATGGATGGTCTTAGTGACCTTATATGAAATATATATATATAGAATTATATTGATAATTTAGTGATATTATATACATATATACATATATTTCATTTTAATTATTTCTTTAAATAGGACAAAAAAATGGAAACAACATTCATGTATACATATGACATACTATTTCCATGAATAATGCATTCCAATTTATACTTCTATATTATATTGATTATTATAATACACATATAATAAATATAAATGATATTTAAATAATTTTTAAATTTATATTTATCATGATAGAATTATAAGGACGAAAGATATAACAAATTAAGACACATGCGAAGAATCAAGCGAATATTACCAAATGTGAAACCTTAACATAAGATTTCTAACAGGAGGGTAATATCTAGTCATAATCAATCCATATGTGGTATTAGATATAATAATATTTTTATTTAAAATGTATATAATGATATTATATTTATTAAACTTATTTTATTAAAGTTTAGGAAAAGAGTCAAGGCACAAGTTAAGGGAATTTCATCTCTCTTTTTATTTACACGGGATACACGCTTTACTCACCACACATTCATTTTGTGTGGTGTGTAAACTGACCATAGATTTATTATATGATTCTTATACTTAATTTTTTGGATATTTAAATAACCATTTTATTATCATTATCTCATGGAATTTATGTTTCAAACATTACCAAATTGACAATGGAATTTTGTCATAATTTTCCTTCTTTGAGTTGCATGACAGGTTATACACCTATATTTTTTCATGAGGTGTGTATAATTCTATTTATGTGTATTCCAAAACATCAAGAAATTCATAAAGAATGATATTTACCTTATAAACAATAAATTGATCAATAAATTATTACTCACATGCTTGATATTTTGGTGATAATGAAGATTCATCCTCCTCATTGAACTTGTAGAGAATCAGAGGAAGATTCACGATTCAGAGAGTGATTTCCTTCTCATATAAATTTTGGTTGGATCTATATAAGTAAATCCAAACCATACATATAATTTCATAAAATTACATTAAACAGAGAATAATAAGGTTTCCTAGGATTTTCATCCCACAAATTTAGACATGTGAGGAGTTATATACTTAGGATGCACTAATTTCCCCATTTCCTATTTTCGAGGACTGATCTACTTCCATGATTTAACATGGTGATTGAATAATTTTAGTAAACATTTTTGATATGATGAAATTCCTATATATATGGATTATATCCATATATTTCACTATTTTATTTTGGTTCTAACCATTTTCATTATAAGGCCCCAGCCTTAAACATTAGTTAATCTTTATTTACTTCAATAATACACGTTGAGGATCTTTTCAGGTTTAGAGTTTTAGAGAATTAGATCATAAATCATGCATTACATCCCACATTTAAACAAAGTGGTTACAATAAATTATTGTATTAATTTTTCCCCATAAACAAAAACATATTTAAAATAAAAGATGGATTTTTTCTTGACACTTCCTTGAAACTATCATCATATCATGTACCTTTCCCTTGACCTGTGAAAAACATTTCAAAAATATGGGATGAGCATAAAAAGATCAGTAAGGGATATAAAAATATGGAAAGGAAACATGAGTACATGTATATAGAAGAATCAATGAAATCATACTGTACTCATAAAACATAATCACTTTAACATACCTCATCAAATCCTGAATAAATCATAGAAATCATAAGACATAAAGGTAACTTGAAGCATTCATAACATTCTTACGTAGGGAGTAACCCTATTGGTTACGTTTGGAATACCCATCACAGTATATTCCCTAAATCTCTTTGGAAAAACCATAACGTTTAACTCCTTCACGTTACCCAATGCATTGGAGTGCTATATCGGGCTCACCCGCCCTTAGTTTATCACATAACCACCCGTCTTCATAACAACTCCCAAGAACCATAACTTAATCGTATCACATAAAACATGCATAAAGGAAACATAAAATTTCCACATTTTAATCACAAGATATCAATAACACATTGATATAAAAAAAACGTTATCAAAACCATTTTCAATACCAAAATAAAAGAAAATTAATACATGGTATTTATTTTTCTTTTAAAAAAAGTTATGGCTTGGAGAGGAATCCGAAACTCCAATAATGGTCATGGTGGCGGAGAAGTCATTGTCGCCGCATACGTATGACAAAAAAATTCCCTTTTGAAATTTAGTAAAACGATTCGTATATAAAAATATTCCTTTTGGATAAACGTAAAAGTAAAAGGGGTTTATACACTGTATAAAAGATGGTTGTGTCTAAAACAAAATATGCCTCAATAAAAAGAGATTGAGACGAAGTCCCATACCTCGGGTCTGACATGACTCGACCATTATTTAAAGTCCTGAATAATAAACTTGAGATAATTACTACTTGGTTAAGAACCCTTTTCAAGTTCATTATTCCTTTTATATCACTTATTACCATGTCATGAACACTATGTAATTATTTAAGTTATTAAAGGTCGTCTTAACGATCATTGGTACTTGAGTCAAAAATAAACTCTTTATAATTACACGTTGTTCATGTATAAATTATATCCAGAGTTATAATCATGATTTAGAAATAATATATATCATATATATCTAGTATATACATGCATTTATAATATTACATAATCATTTAGAGGTAAGAAATGAAATGCACCATTCATGGAGACGGTAAGCCGTACGTACGCATGAACGCTACTTCCATTTCTAAATCATATTTAGTGGAATTAAAACATAATGATACATAATAGTATTATAATTACAGTATTGTATCGTATATAATATCATTCAATCTATCCTTTATATGTACCACATATGGTATTAACGAATCAAATCACATTGAGGGGGCGGTAGTCTACACTTCCTAAAATGAAGATATCACGTTTACCCATAATGGAAACCATAAAGGTATTCCAGAAATGAAAAATACAGAAGCTTAAGTAAAACATAAACATATTATATATCATATATAAATATAGTGGCATCTTAATGGCCACCTTTTAAGGTGTTATATGAGTGTTGAACAATCATTGTTTCGTGAGGCAGAAATTCACCATCCACAAAAACAGTATGTTCTTTAACCATTAGATGTAGGTGTGTGTAAGTGTAGCTCGAATCCTTCTTATCAAAACATCCTAGTATATTTAAGATACTGGTATTGTTGCAAAAGAAAGTAATAAAAAGATTTTAGAGGGTTGGAGAAGCAAAATAAAACATAAGAGAACAAGAGAAAACACTACCTTTAAAACGGGTAACTCTTTTTGATTTGAGATCAAAGGCTTCCTTGGGAAGACTTCTGCCCAAAGTGAGTCTTCAAGGAGTGAGAGGGGGATGTGGAGAGACAAAATGGACAGGGTTTGTCCAAGCCAAAGGTTTTGGAAGTGTGGGTAAGGTGGTAGAGGTGGGGGCCTTTTATAAGAGCAGAGGAGGGGCACTCAAGGAAAGTTACAAAAGGCTACTTTATTATAAAATGATTTTAGGATTTAAAAGGTCCAAAAATTATATATTTCGAGGATAAGGTTATAATAGTTCAAAATCCACCCATACAATAAGTTTTTGACAAGTTTAGGTCTTATATTTTACATTATATTTTCATTTTATTTAAATCGTAAAATAATGAGGTCATCGCCTCATCATCATGGTGTCATAAATAATTTAATTTATTTAATATCTAAAAATTATAAAAAAACGCTATGATGTATTAAATCTTTTTATATTTCTAACTAATATTTATAGTCAAAAATATTACTTGTATAACCCCATTTAAAAATTGTTTTATTAAAACAACTCATGTTTGTGTCATTTTTACTTTTACTTTAAATAAAAGGCACTAATGTCTTTATCTTACCCAAGTGGCTCCATGGGGTCCCAAAAATCGACCCATGGGTTGTATTGGTCGTCCATGGAACATAAAATAAGGGTAGGACATGTGTCTAGGTATTTTCAATTTATTATAATATCATTTTTTCTTTAAATTTCACTAATTACCTCTAATCGCGATTAAAAACATAAAAGTTACTATTCACTGAAAAATTATTTTGATCCCATTGAACCACATTTTACGTCCTATTGACAAACATGTATGTCAGATTTTTTGAAATTCAAAACACATAGTTGGTAAAATTTCATTTAAATGAAAATCAGTTTTTTAAGTACCACTTAGTGGTTTCACTATTCATCAAAAATTGAAGTTTTTCGGAAAAATACCAAAACTTCACCCTAAGCTATATTTGATATTTCAAATTCAAAAATGATGACAATTTTACAAAATTCAAATCATATAAGTTACATTAATTAATTTAATAACTAATTCCCACTGTCAGAGCAAATAGCGTGTTTTTATGAAACAACAAGTATCATAAGATTGACACTAGTTTAAGTCCGATTTCAAAGTGAAATTAATTCCAACGACCACTATTGGATTAAATGGAAAAAATATATTCTAATTTCACTTTAAAACAAATTAAAATGACAATCTAACCATATAATTAAATTAGATGAAAAATAAGTTTTGATGTAAAATGCAATATTTTTCACTATTCATTAAAAAAATGAACATTGTCAGAAAAATACCAAAAAATTATCCATTGTAAATTTCGATGTTCCAATCATAAATAATAAGTTTATTTTGACAAATAGAGCTTATAAAATTGTCAAAAGTTTTATTTAAAAATGGTTTCCCATCAAAAGGAAGTAAAACAATCATTTAAAAATATTAGTGTATTCCATGCTTAAGATTGGATTTATTCTCATTTTAAGCCTCTAAAACACTATCTAATTAATTAATATACATAGATAAAAATATCTATTATACATTACTTACTTGGGATTTTACATCCTTCCCCCTTTAGAAAAGTGCGTCCCCAAAATTTATTTACTTATCGAACAAGTGGGGGTATTTAGCCCTCATTGCATTTTCAGATTCCCATGTTGCCTCTTCAATCATGTGGTTTTTCCACAAATCCTTTACTTGATGAATCACATTATTCCGTAACACTTTCTCCCTATGGTATTTAATTTGTACCGGTTGTTCCTCAAAAGATAGGTTCTCTTCCAGCTGAACTACCTCTGGACTCAAAACATGATATGGATCTGGCATGTACTTCCTTAACATTGAAACATGAAAAACATTGTGTACCTGAGATAAACTCGGAGGTAAAGCCACTCGGTAATAAACTGATCCAACTCTCTCCAAAATTTCATATGGCCCAATGAACCTTGGACTCAACTTTCCTTTCTTACCAAATCGCATCACAATTTTCCATGGTGAGACTTTGAGAAAAACATGATCACCTACCTCAAAAGAGAGATCCTTCCTCCTGTTGTCCGCATAACTCTTCTGCCTACTCTGAGCTATTCTCATGTGGTTCTGTATCAGCTGAACTTTTTTTGCCAACTCTTCCACCAATTCTGGTCCCATCAGCTTCCTTTCTCCCACTTCATCCCAGAAAGCTGGAGTTCGACACCGCTTCCCATATAACGCCTCAAATGGTTCCATCTGTATACTAGAATGAAAACTGTTATTATATGAAAATTCAGCCAAAGAAAGATGTTGGTCCCAACTTCCCTGATAATCCATCGAACAATCACGTAGCATATCTTCGAACGTCTGAATTTTTCGTTCTGACTGCCCATCTGATTGAGGATGAAAAGCTGTACTAAAATTTAATTCAGTACCCACCGACTTCTGAAGGACTTTCCAAAAGTTAGAAGTAAATACGGGATCATGATCATATACAATGGAGAGAGGAACTCCAAGTAACCTAACTATCTCTTTAATATACAAATGGGAAAGTTGATCTATGGAAAAAGTATCTCATATAGCAAGTAAATGAGCAGATTTAGTCAAGCGATCAACAATAACCCATATTGCATTATTACCTCGAGATTTCTTCAGCAATCCCACAACGAAGTCCATGGATATATTTTCCCATTTCCTCTCTAGTACTGGTAAAGGCTGAATTATCCCTTTTGGTAACTGCCTCTCTGCTTTAACCTATTGAAAAGTAAAACACTTCACTATAAAATCAACAACATCTCTTTTCATTCCATCCCACCAGTAATACTCCCGATGATCTCTATACATCTTAGTACTGCCAGGATGAACTGAAAACGGAGAACTATGAGCTTCACATAACAACTCTCTCTTCAACTGTGAATCACAAGTCACACACAATCTCTTCCCAAATCTCAAAACACAATCATTATCAATGTTGATTTCAGCCAAATTTCCCTTCTGAACCGGCTCTACCTTTTTCTGAAACTCACTGTCTTGCTTTTGTGCTTTCTTGATTCTGTCTAATAGAGAAGATTTCACTGATACCTGAAAAAAATAGAAGGACATCCTAAACCAACAACTTCTATTCCAATGTTCATCAAATCCTTAACCAAAGGATCACATTACAAACGCAACATTGTTAATGAATCATTACTTTTTCGGCTCAAAGCATCAACCACTTTATTTTCTATTCCCAGATGGTAATTAATTGTACAATCATAATCCTTGATTAATTATAGCCATCTCCTCTGTCTCATGTTCAATTCATTCTGAGTGAATATATACTTTAAAATTTTTGTATCTGTATATATTTCACACTTTACACCATACAAATGATACCTCCAAATTTTTAAATCGAAAACAACAGTAGCTAATTCCAATTCATTTGTAGGGTAATTTACCTCACGAGTTTTCAACTGATGTGAAGTATAAGAAATTACCTTATAATTCTTCATTAGGAAACAACCAAGTCCATTCAATGAAGCATCACTGTAGATAACAAACTCACAATTCCTAGAATGTAGTGCCAAAACTGGAGCATTAACCAATCTTCATTTCAATTCCTTAAAACAATCATCACATTCATTTGTCCAGATAAACTTAACACCCTTCCGAGTTAGATTAGTCATTGGACTAGATAACCATGAAAAATTTCTAACAAACCTTCGGTAATAGCCTTCCAAACCAAGGAAACTAAGAATCTTAGTTACATTTGTGGGTCTTGGCCATTCTTCCACAAGCTTTGTTTTTGCAGGATCAACAGTTATCCCATATTTAGAAACAATATTACCAAGGAAAGAAATTTGTTGCCACAAAAACTCACATTTGTTGAATTTCCCATACAATTTCTTTTATTTCATGGTTTTCAAAATACCCCTTAAATGAAATTCATGCTCCTCTTTACTTTTAGAAAACACCAAAATATCATCAATGAAAACCACCAGAAACTTATCCAAGAACTCATGGAAAATTATATTCATTAAGTCGATGAATACAGCAGGTGCATTGGTTATCCCAAAAGACATTACAACAAATTCATAATGGCCATATCTTGTACGAAACAAAGGCTTCGGAACATCTTCTTCCTTTACCTTCAGCTGATGGCACCCCGATCTCAGGTCAATATTTGAAAAATACTGAGCTCCCTGGAGCTGATCAAACAAATAAACTATATGAGGAAAAGGATATTTGTTCTTAACATTGATGTTATTCAAGGATCTATAATCAATGAAAAGTCTCATTGAACCATCTTTCTTTTTAAAAAATAAAACAGAAGCACCCCATGGTGATGTGCTAGGTCGAATGAAACCTTTCTCTAATAAATCTTGCATTTTCTCCTTCAACTCTAAAAGTTCACTTTGAGCCATTCGATAAGGGGGTTTTGAAATTGGCATAGCATCAGAAACTAAGTCAACAGTAAACTCAACTTCTCGATCTGGTATTATTCCAGGCAACTCATCAGGAAAAACATCAGGATACTCATTTACCACTGGTAATCATTAATCTGAACAGTTCCGTTGTTTTCAACGATGTGTGCAAGGTAACATTCAATTCCATCTTTTACAATATTCTCAGCCTCTTGATAAGTTATCAGTAGTAAGGGTTCATTCTTGAACACAAACTGAATGTCTTTTTGAAAAGAAACTTCTTTAGCTATACAATCAATCATAGCATGGTAAATAGAGAGCCAATCCATACTCAGGATAACATAAAACTCTACTAGAGGTAAAACAATAAGGTTTGCAAGTAGGTTCTTTCCACGGATAAGGATAGGAAGATTCTTATAAATTCTTTTTGCCTCAACATTTCCCCCAGGTGTTTTTACAACAAGTTCAGGAGTCATTTCTTGAGTTGGTATTCCCATTTTACTAGAAATGGTTTCAGAGATGAAAGAATATGTAGACCCCGAATCAAACAACACACTGGTATAATCTGAAAAAACAAACAAAGTACCTGATACAACTTCATTTGATGGCCCAAAAACTACTGAAGTAGTTGCAACAGATTTCACCACCCCATTCTTCTTGTAGTCTAACTGCTTCCCATCACTCGAGCTCTTTTTTGGACACTCATTTGCATAGTGACCCATCTCATTGCACTTAAAACATTTCACTAACTGTAAATCAAATTTGGTCTTACCATCAACTTGATCTTTTTTAGTGCACTCACGAGCCTTATGTTGCATCTTACCACATCAGTAGCACTTTCCAGAATTCATAAGATACTCCCCAGCATGCCTTTTCCCACACTTATCACAAACTAGAAACTTAGTTTTCTTACCATTAGACCTTTTTGAAGAATTCTTTCCTTTCTCCTGCCACCTCGGTCTCTTCTTCTATTGGTTGTTATAGAACACTTCATCATCGAAAAACACCATTTCCACCTTCTTAGCACATCGAACAAGCTTTTCATAACTTTTGAACTCACGAGAAGCTAATGCCCTTCAATATTTTGGCTTTAATCCTGAGTAAAAACGATTGATTTTACTATCATGTTCTCGGATAAAATTTGGAGCATACCTTGCCAATAGAGTGAAAATTTACTCATAGGCAGCCACTGAGTCTTCCTCTTGCCTCAATTCCAAGAATTGTTTTTCCATCCTAAGTCGAACAGCCTTAGGAAAATACTTCTCCAGAAACATACCTTTGAATTCATCCCAGTCAAGAGCATCAATCCCATCAGCGTCCCTGATATTTTTAACCATCGGCCACCATTTATCTTCCTCACCCTCCAAACGGTAAATAACAAGACTAAACTTTTTATTGTCTTAACACCCCATGACATCGAAAATCTTCTCTAGTGATTTAATCCACCCTTCAGCTAGCACAGGGTCAGATGATCCTCTAAATGATGGGGGATGTTGCCTCATGAAATGTTCCACCATTGACATGTTCCTCTGCGGTGGATCTGGTTGATCTCGTGCATGGATACCACTGCCATTTATCTTTTGAGTCAACTGCACCATTACTGCAACAAACTGTTCAGTTCCAATTCCGACCATCTCAGGATGCTGATTCGAAAGGTTATTTCCTTTTATATGCCTTCCTAGCACTGCTACCCTATTTCCTCTGCAGAAAACCATTCTGAACAAACATGTCTTAGATGAAGCAACATGGTAATCTTCAAATGCTATATCATTTCAATTTGACCATAAAAAAGATTTTTGGATAATCATTTAATAGAATTCTAACTCCTAAAGTTATCTAAACCGACCTCTAATACTAACTATAAGGCCCCAGCCTTAAACATTACTTAATCATGATTTACTTCATGAATACATGTTGAGGATCTTTTCAGGTTTTGAGTTTTAGATAATTAGATCACAAATCATGCATTACATCCCACATTTAAACAAAGTGGTTACAATAAATGATAGTATTCATTTGTCCCCATCAACGAAAGCATATTTAAAATAAAATATGGATTCTTTCTTGACAATCCCTTGAAACTATCATCATATCATGTACCTTTCCCATGACCTGTGAAAAACATTTCAAAAACATGGGATGAGCATAAAAATCTTAGTAAGGGATATAAAAATATGGAAAGGAAACATGAGTACATGTATTCACAAGAATCACTGAAATCATACTCTACTCATAAAACATAATCACTTTAACATACCTCATCAAATCATGAATAAATCATAGAAATCATAAGACATAAAGGTAACATGAGGCATTCATAACATTCTTACGTAGGGAGTAACCCTCTTGGTTACGTTTGGAATACCCATCACAGTATATTCCATAAATATATTCGGAGAAACCTTAACGTTTAACTCCTTCTTGTTACCCAATGCATTGGAGAGCTATATCGAGCTCACCCGCCCTTAGTTTATCATAGAACCACCCGTCTTCATAACAATTCCCAAGAACCATAACTTAATCGTATCAAATAAAACATGCATAAAAGAAACATAACATTTCCACATTTCAATCACAAGATATCAATAACACATTGATATAATAAAAATGTTATCAAAACAATTTCCAATACCAAAATAAAATAAAAGTAAAACTTGGTATTTATTTTTCTTTAAAAAAAGGTATGGCTTATAGAGGAAGCCGAAACTCAAATAATGGTCACGTCGTCGGAGAAGTCATTGTCGCCGCATACGTACGACAAAAACATTACCTTTTGACGTTTAGTAAAAAGCATCATATAAAAAAATATTCCTTTTTGATAAACATAAAAGTCAAAGAGGTTTATACACCATATAAAAGAAGTTTGTGAATAAAACAAATATGCCCCAATGAAAGGAGATTGAGACGAAGTCCCATACCTCGGGTCCGACTTGACTCGATCGTTCCTTAACATCCTGAATAATAAACATGAGTTAATTACTACTTTCATAAGAACCTTTTTCAAGTTCATTATTCCTTTTATATCACTTATTACCATTTCATGAACACTATGTAATTATTTATGTTATTAACGGTCATTTTAATGACCATTGGTACTTGAGGCCAAAATAAACTCTTTATAATTACACATTGTTCATGTATCCATTATATCCACAGTTATAATAATGATGTAGATATCATATATATCATATATATCCAGTATATACATGTATTTATAATATTACATAATCATTTAGAGGTAATAAATGAAATGCACCGTTCATGGAGACGGTAAGTCGTACGTACGCAAGAACGCTACTTCCATTTCTATTTCATATTTAATGGTATTAAAACATAATGATAAATAATAGTATTATAATTCTATTATTGTATTATATATAATATCATTCAATCTATCCTTTATACGTACCACATATGGTATTAACGAATCAAATCACTTTGAGGGGGCGGTAGTCCGCATTTCCTAAAATGAAGATATCACATTTACCCATAATGGAAAACATAAAGGTATGCCATAAATGAAAAATAAAGAAGCTTAAGTAAAAAATAAACATATTATATATCATATATAAATATAGTTACATCTTAATGTCCACCTTTGAAGGTGTTATATGAGTGTTGAACAATCATCGTTTCGTGAGGCAGAAATTCGCCATCCACAGAAACAGTATGTTCTTTAACCATTAGATGTATGTGTGTGTAAGTGTAGCTAGAATAATTCTTATAACAACATACTAGTATATTAAATATACTGGTGTTGTTGTATAAGAATGAAATAAAAAGAGTTTAGAGGGTTGGAGAAGCAAAATAAAATATATGAGCACAAGAGAAAACACTACCTTTAAAACAGGTAACTCTTTTTTATTTAAGCTCAAAGGCTTCCTAGGGAAGACATCTGACCAAATTGAGGCTTTAAGGAGTAATAAAGGGATGTGGAGAGACAAAATGGGTAGGGGTTGGCCGAGCCAAAGGCTTTGGACGTGTGGGTAAGGTGGTAGAGGTGGGGGCCTTTTATAAGAGGAGGGGAGGGGCACTCTTGGAATATTACAAAAGGATACTTTATTATAAACTTATTTTCGGATTTAAAAGGTCCAAAAATTATATATTTCGAGGATATGGTTATAATAGTTCTAAAGCCACCCATACAATAGGTTTCTGACAAGTTTTGGTCTTATATTTTACATTATATGTTCATTTTATTTAAATCGTTAAATAATGAGGTCAGCGCCACATCATCATGGTGTCATAAATAATTTAATTTATTTAATATATAAAAATTATAAAAAAATAATATGATTTAGGAAATAATTTTACTTTCTAATGAATATTTATAGTAAAAAATATGACTTGTATAACCCCATTTAAAAATTGTTTTATTAAAACAACTCATGTTTGTGTCATTTTTACATTTACTTAAAATAAAAGCCATTAATGTCTTTATCTTACCCAAGTGGCTCCATGGGGTCCCAAAAATCGTCCCATGGGTTTTCTTGGTCGTCCATGACACATCCAATATGGGTAGGACACGTGTATAGGTATTTTCATTTTATTACAATATCATTTTTTCCTTAAATTGCACTAATTACCTCTAATCGCGATTAAAAACATAAAAGTTACTAATCACCAAAAAATTATTTTGATCCCATTGAATCACATTTTATTTCCTAATGACAACCATGTATGTCGGATTTTTGAAATTCAAAACACATAGGTGGTAAAATTTCATTTAAACGAAAAATAAGTTTTTTAAGTACCACTTAGTGGTTTCACTATTTATCAAAAATTGATGTTTTTCAGAAAAATACCAAAACATCAGCCTAAGCTATATTTGATATTCAGAATTAAAAAATGATGCCTATTTTACAAAATTCAAATCATATAAGTTACATTAATTAATTTAATAATTAATTCCCGCTGTCAGAGCAAATAGCGTGTTTTTATGAAACAGTAAGCATCAAAAGATTGACACTAGTTTAAGTCCGATTTCAATGTGAAATTAATTACAACGACCAATATTGGATTAAATGGTAAATATATATTCTAATTTAACTTTAAAACCAATTCAAACCATAATCTAATGATATAATTAAATTAGATGAAAAAGTAGTTTTGATGTAAAATGCAGTATTTTTCACTATTCATTAAAAAATGAACATTGTCAGAAAAATACCAAAAAATAATCCATTGTAAATTTAGATGTCCCAATCATAAATAATAAGATTATTTTGACAAATAGAGATTATAAAATTGTCAAAAGTTTGATTTGAAAATGGTTTTCCATCAAAAGGCAATAAAACAATCTTTTAAAAAAATTAGTGTATTCCATGCTTAAGATTGGATTAATTCTCATTTTAAGCCTCTAAAACACTATATAATTCATTAATATACATAGATAAAAATATATATTATTCATTACTTACTTGGGATGTTACATACATTATCAAAATTTGACTTATGGATGAGAAATTTTTAACAATTCAATACATAAATGAGAAACCATAGTCATTAAAGTGATAACTTATAAATTACATGTTTTTTCTAAAATTATGAATTTTTAGGCCTCAATATAACTTATCCGTGATATATTTCTTAAAATAGACTCTTATTTGAATTTTTGTTCCCTTAATAATAGTTGGTAATGATATTATAAATTTTCCATTTAATATCGCCCCAGGAGTGTCAAACTAGGTGTGTCATAAGGCTCGTTTTTGTGCACAAGTTCTTGATAAATTATATATCAATATGGTGTTTTCTATGTTATTACAACTAGGTAAATCTATTCTAGATAAACATTCCCTTGTATTATTATATATAGAGATGTATATTATAGGAAAAAATTACCCTACACATTAATAAAATCTATGGATGTATTCTTATGTTTAGTCAGACCCATAAGGATTTCTCTAGAGTTTTCAAATCTTAGTCCAAAAATAATTAAAAATTCATCACATACCAACTATTAAACATATTTTTTTATGATACATTAATTAAAGATTTATTAAAAAAGAATAAAAATAATATAAACTAGAATATTGATCAGCCTAGTGTCTTTGGGTTATAAGTTACATTACATAAAAACACAAAAACAAGTTGTTCATTGGTATTATTGAGAACTGTATTAACATACCCCCAATATACCATCATTCTTAAAACTAAATGGGATAACCTAACGACATAAATAAGATACGGGTGATTTATAAAGCCTATTAAAGGAATAAACAGAGAAAACATGAGTCATGTATTACATGTTAGACAATTAGAATTCTTATGGAACATAAAATGGGTGAGAATAATCAACATGAATAGTGAGGCATGATGTAGAATGATAAAATAATGGTAACATGGTAATGTGGAAACCAATTTAAAAACTAAATCATATTCCAAAGTCAAGGTTATCCACCCAGACATCATAACATAATGTAAATCGAATAATATCTTGTGAACCATACATGGAATCTCATGATACTAAAACATTACCCAATGCATTGTAGAACAATAGGCGCAAACACATCATAATCATATCTTATACCGGAATAAGTGTACCACATAGACCCTATAGTATAAGACGATATTTCATTACATTTAATCCTAATATTACATATTATCGGTTATATACATTGAAGTCCCTAATAAATTAAGTATTGGTATAATTAGGTGAATAATATTGATTTGAAATGGGTATGGGTATAAAACAAAAAAATGTTAATTATGGAAAATCATAGTGACAATTGGGAAGAATTACAGCAGAACATGAAGATTCATAAAATGTTTCTATGAAAGATAAAGGGGGTATTTCATAACACATAAGTAAAAAAAGAAAATATGAGTGATATTTAATAATATAATACGACATTAAAATCTTGTAATCAGTTGGAAGAAGACAAGGAGGGTTATTAAATAAAAATATGTCCTATAAAAATCACTAAATAATTTTGTTAGAGTAATAGGGGTACATAATTACTCATGCGAGGGGTTAAAGAGAGTGAAAGGGGAATCTTGTAATGAAAAGAACAGTTCTAAATAAAATTACCTTTTTATTCACTATTTTATTATGTAATATGGTTATATAAAAAACGTTCACTTATTTTTTTTATATCCAATTGGATTCAAAAGACCGTTTAGAATCTATACCATTGATAATATAGCCATAAAATAGTGATTACATGACTAGTATAAATATAGGGCTTTAACAAATCCAATTGACTCACACAAAGGATGAGATGGCATCATCTAGTTGTATTTTACCCTATGAAGCCCATTTATTTGAGATTATGAGGGAGATAGTATCTCTTGGATTTTATCCCAACCAAGACCATGTTCAGATCCAAAAACTTATTTAGTACTAAAACCATTTATTGGTGAAGTTCAAGAACATCAAGAACACGACCCAAACCATGTTTGATGAACAACCCCACGAAAATATTACCATCACACATGTTAATATTAGGGTTAAATGGTGTATTAAATGGACATAAATCAAGACTATAATAATTTGATTATGTACATTATTTTTTAAAGAATTATGAATATTATTTTGATACTATAAAATAAAAAAAGCATTTTGGGGTAATATTAAATTAAATTTAGGATTTTATTAAGAATAATTAATCAAATTTTTAAATAAAAAATATTTCAAAAAAATTTTGTTATTAAATTATTTTTGTTATATATAAAAATCATATACTTTTTATTAAGTCAATTGTAATGTATTATTAGGCTCAAAAATTGTTATTGTCAAATACTAGTCATTTTAAATAAATGTCGGTTATTATTTTTAAATGTGAAAATTAATGAATTTAGAAAATTATTTAGAAAAAATTTATATTATTTTTGAAGTCATAATGTTGAAACTATCCAGTGGTTAATTTTTTATAATTTTCTCAGATTGTAGAATTTTCAGGTAAAAAATTAAATATCGAATAAATATACAATTTGTTTTATGACATCATAATAACCCAAAAACGAGGTAATAAATAATATACTTGGCATCCATAGAAAAATATGTTCTTTACCCTTAACATAATTTTATTTTAATTTAATTTTATTAATATTATAAATCTTTTATGAATCCTTCAAAACACATAGTATATTTTATGATTTTAAATTCATTTCGTTAAAAGTGTGACTAACCTCCACATAATCAAGGTTAATATTTTAATAAACTAGGCCCTTATCGAAATAAAATATTGAAGAAAAATCCCCTTTATAGAGACCATGGTCAAAAACCATGGGAAGGTTGGTGGTTTTTAAAATTTTATTATATAGATTCCAAAACCTATGTTTGTGAAATATTTTTGATTTCCCCCCACATTTCCTCTACAAAACCACCAAATATCCCATTTATCTTCCCTAAAAATCCTTTAAGCACATCCTTACTCTACCCTCCTGTCTCCATAATCGTCTCAAGGGGGACATATGCTCTTAGGAAGCCCCTTCAATGATTTTTGTGTCATACTTTTAAGGTAAAGGATCCCCTCTTCTTCACTTTTATTCAAGAATATCATACTTTATATAACCCTTTTATTTTTAATTAATAACTATTGAGTATGTTTTTGAACCTTCACAATATTTCCCTTATGATTTATAAATGATTATAGACCTAATTTCCACTCATTAATCCCTCCCACTTACAACCGTTATGTAACACCCCGAACCTAGTTACCCAAAGTCGATGCATTATTACATAATATTGGCATGGTCACATGAGATCAATTCTTGAATAAATGATTAGTTTAGTAGCTTGGGAAGTTCTAGATATATATATAAGTTTTACATTACATCATGATATGTAAAAACAATGACATTGTGTCCTCTTTGAACACACTCATATCCCTTATCCAATTCGTGAAGGTTAATTGTAATATACTTATTCGAATCTTGGGAATAATAAAACATAGAAAGGGGTGAGATCAGGTGCTCAGTAAAGATAAAAACATAGTGGGAACATTGATAAATAAGAATAAACATTTAAGGAAATATATAAGACTAAAACACAAGCCTTTGAAACTTAAGCTTCATCAAAATATGGCAATGATAAATCAAACAATTCCATTTACTTATTCCCATGGATATTCTCCTAGTCGAATAATCACATTTAGTATCAATAGACAACTTCATAATGATAGAATACATAATTCTGAACATCATAACCACATAGTCAAGGTCTCTTTCCAATACTATAAATAATATTTTGTCAAGGCCTTGTGCCAAGACACTAGATTGTCTCATGAGACCTACCGATGCATCGAGGAGCTATAGTGGCCTCCACCCGCCACTATGTCTAATGCCTTCCTCATATGAAAAGATTGAAACATGACATAAAAATTCCTATTAAAAATAGAATATGAAATGTTAATATTTGAACCATAAACCATGAATAGTATAAAAATAACATATCCACAGTCAAATATATCACACAACCTTCAATACAATATGGATTATTGTATCATAATAAATCAACTTCAAACAAGTGAAAAATTGATCAAAGGATATTGACATAGATGAAATAAAATCTATTTGAGAGAAATATATCTTTCTATTTTTAAATCATTTAAAATTCACATAATTACAAAAGAAAAAAATTAATTTGAAAATATTTTTATAATCGCATAAATGAAGCTTTAAAGGTGTTATAACGGCAGAAAATAGCCGCACTCACCATATAAGTTTTAAAAAACATCCTTTCCATAATTTCTTAGAAAAATTTATAAAGGACCTTGTTTGTAAAATGAAGGAAATAATTCTTTATAATCATTTTATAAAAATTTAAACAAGGGTATAAGTGAATTTAACCCATAGTCTAGGAAATAGTAAAAATGTTTTGAAATTCATTTTTATGAAACATGAACTTTGATGACAAATAGGTCCTAGTAGATACTCACTTATAAACAACCTCAGATAATGAAGAGATTATAGAATTAACCCTCACCTTGTACTTTTCCTTGATTTAGGGTACGTTAAACTCTTATGTAATAGTTAGATTATTTTTATTATATTATACAAGAACCACATACATAAATATGATATCATATATGATCTTCTAATATTTCCTTGTTAATAATATTTTAGTAGTATCATTGTTTCGAGGGATAACTGATTCATTTTACTTTATATGTTTTGTTATGTAAGTAATGGTTTTTATAGATAGGATGAATTTTATTTGCATCCATAATGATATTAAAATCATAAAAATTATTTTTAATCATAAAATGAATATTATTCTTGAATGATTATGATTGGGAATGAATCTCATCGCATTCGTGGAGACGGTAATCCATACGTGCACACGAGCGACAATATCATTCTATTGATGGTGTGATAGTATTTAATTGGATGGTATGTCACATATAAAGAATTATTAACATGTTATATTTATTATTTATATCAATTATACTCATTATTATTCCCATCCAAATAATGAAGTGTTCAATAAAAAACTACACCACGACGTGGAGATGGTAAGCCGTACGTACGCATGTATGGTGACATTGTCACTCATAGGATGCATATAATAATAAATATAGTTGTATCATATTTATAATAACATCACATTTTGTATAAGGTGCTAGAGTTAATATTTTATTATGGAAAAAATAAGTGGAGGAAGAAAAGAACATTGAATGAGGTGATGAAATTATTATCTCTTCATTGAGTGATTCTTTTTGATTTGATCAAAAGGTCTCCATAGGTTTGATTTATGATAAAAGTAAAGCCTATAGGATTAATTGAGGGTAGTTGGGAAGATATTTTATTGGGGGTTCGTTGAGCTAAATGGCTTTGGAGGTTTCATTTTGAGAGAATGGAAAGTACCCTTTTATAAGAGATGTGAGGTTCACTTTAGGAAAAGCCTGAAATATTATTTTATTTTACCACAATATTTGCTTAATTATGGATGAAAAATAATTTATTTAGATGATAAGGTGGGGATGGTTCAAAAAACTCTAAAAAAATCGGTTTTATATAGGTTTATGTCACCATATTAACCTTATCTTGTCAATTTAAATCATAGTTAAATAGTTTAACTTTTACAATGTCTTTTGGAATTTTTTTAATGACATGGTTAATAAACATACTATAAAATTCCAATAGAACCCAAAGTGGTTAATTAATGACACGTATTTTTTTATATAAGTCATTCATTAAAGCCTTATATTTTTAGAAATATTATATCAATTAATAATATAGTATTTGTTTTAAAAACTCATTTATGTCAATTTTGACACTATTTAGTATTTGGTTTTCGTGAAAGTCATAACAACTTTATCACTTCAAAGAAATTTATGTAATAAACTCTAAAATGTCATATTAACCTATAAAATTCTTGGAATATATCAAAAGTCTCAATTTTCAAATATATTAATATTTTTAATATCAGGTATTTTAATCTTTCAATAATAAGGTAATTACTACATCATCATTGTGTCATTAATAAATTTAATTATTTAATTTATAAATATTATAAATAAAATACCATTATGTAGAAATTTTTTTATCTTTATAATAAATATTTATAGTCGAATTTATCTTATGCAGATCCCTATATTAAAAATGTTTTAGTTATTAAACATTGAATTTAACACTTTTAACTCCTCTTTAAATAAAATAATAATAAATGTCCTAATCTAATTAATGTGGACCAAAAGGATCATATATTATTCCTATGGTTGATTTTTCATAATGAAACATATCCAATATAATTAGTAAATGTGTTTGGGTAATTATAATATCATTTTTACCTTTAATTACCCTATTTACTTTTTACCGTGGTAAATAAAATTAAATAGTTACTATTCACAAAAAATTATATTCATCCAATTGAACTAAATTATAATAAATTATGTAAACTGTGTCTCTAATATTTTTGAAATTAAATTCATAGAAGCCGTAAAATTACATTTAATTCAAATTTACTAACATGCCGAGAATGTGAGAAAAATATGTTAAAAAGTTAAATAAAATTTTTTTCATATAATTTTATTATATAATGATTTCAATGAATTAAATTGAACTAATATTGGTATTATGTTTCAATTTTTATCTAATGTAAAATTAAATAAATAAATAATTATTTAAATAAAAAGTATTTTTTAAACAATAATGTAGTGTTTTTCACTATTCATAAAAAATTGAATGTTTTCAGAAAAATAACAAACATTTATCCAAACTAAATATTCATTTCCATATTCTAAAGAAAAATTTAATTTCATTAAATTAAATATATAAGAGTTTCAAATACTGGATTTAAAAAGGGTTCCCCATTAAAAGGTTGAAAACTAAAAGTTTTGAAAAATACTTCTTTTATCTGAAAAATTGCATTTGTCCGTGTATTATTTCTAATAAACACAAAAGTAGAATGTGAAAATTATATTGAATATATATAAAATTCGAAATGTGTTTAATAATTTTCATAACATCTTTTTTAATGGCTAGTTCGATAGGTCTTGATGTTCTTTAACTCAATGATGCATGTAGCAGAATCTATTCAATTAATTTAAAGAGATAACATACTATGAGATTTTGGGGTGTTACATTATCCCCTCATTCATTAAATTCCATCCTCATAGTTTGAAATTGTTCTTCAAAAATAAAGGGTTGAACATAGAAAATAACTTTGTGGATAACCCAAATGGGAATTAGGGTTACTAAAATTTTATCTCAATTTGAGGGAAATGGAAATGAAAAAGTCACCACAAAATTTGGATATCAAATTGGAGAACATTTTTTGAAATTTGAGACACAATGTTGGAGTAAAAACGTAAATATTTATAGGAAGTGATTGAGTTCATCATTTATAAACTAGTGAATAATAAATGGAATATTGAGGGCCTCAAAGACATAAATCTATGATGATTTAAATATAATCGGTTCAAAAAAACACAATGTGTTAGGATAACACATTTTTGGTTTTAATATCCCTTACCTAATTATTGAGAATTAATTTCTTCATATAATAAGAGAAAAAACACTTGACAAGTAGAGTTCCAACCTTCAACTAACTTCTACCACAAACTCATCTTTCACTCCAAAAGATAATAGAATTCAAAAATATTCTATTCATCCTAATCGTATAGGGTTACAAAAATTTTGAATTTATAATTCATTTTTCTGACCATTTAACAAAAATACATTATACAAACCAGGACATCACGTAGGCTAGTGGTAGGTGATGTACCCTTATCGCCCTTTAGTAGCGGGTTCTAGTCTCGCGACCATGATTGTAGCACCCCAAACATTTTATGGTATGTTTCTCTTAAATAAATTTTTGTTATAGACTATATTTAATTAATAACTGATCCTCTAGGGATCATAACATAGTTAATTATAAGATATATCCATCACCAAGACATAAAACTTAATTTTTTCAGCTCTGTGTTTTGAATTTTAAAAATCTAAGATACACGGTTGTGATCAAGATGATAATTAGAGTGTGATAGAATTAACTTATTTTTTGGTGAATAGTAACCTACCCTTATGAATATTAACCTAAACTTTTGAATATTAACGTACCCTTATGAATAGTAATATGACTCTTATAAATGGTATCCATGCCCTCGAATGTATAAATGAATTTAGGCACCTTAAAAATGAAGATGAATATTTTAAGTGTTTATATTTTTTGATTAAATAATTATTTTCATTAAATAATTAATTAAACATATTTAGAATTTATCTTTGAAAAATGGACTTCATTTTTGGATTCTACACATCCAAAAATGGTTAGGGTGAATTATTGGGATTTTTCTGAAATACTTAATTTTTTTATGAATAGTAAAATGTGATAATTTACGATAAATGATAAATAAAGAATTTATTGAGTCATTGATGATGATATACTAATGTAAGCCCAATAGGATCAAATTCACATGCATATATTACTGTTATTTATCATGAAATACTCACTATTGGTTGTCTTGAGAGGAAATAATAAATTAATGATTATACTATTAAGAATCCTCCTCTCCCCTCCACTATATAAACCACCCACACCCCTCTTCCTCCCACACCACTCAAGCTTCCATCATTTCCTATATTATTCCAAATACTGTTACCAAGACCTCTCCCCACTTCCAAGACCATCTGGTCCCACCAAAAGGCCAACAACAAAGGCCTTAAAGAGATTCTCTAGGAGGAGTACTCAAGAGGTGAACCTTCTTTCACTTTCTTCCAATTTATTTTACAATGTTCCATTCATTTGTTCTCCCCTCTCACCTCTGCTCATCCAAATTCCATGATAATTCCAGTACCTTAAATGTACTATATTTTCATTGTTCTAATAAAATATTTGATCATAATCCCCTTTCCCCCTCCTTTTATACAATAAATGCAAACACTGTATGAGAAGTGTAAATTTATCACACTCAAGGAAGATGAGTTTTATATTTTCATTACTATCTTCAATACTGGTCATGAAACCTTTTAAATGTTTGAAAAAGGTCAAAATATACGTATTTTATCTTGATTAATGTTCTGTAATCTATACATGTTCTTAACATGGAATAATAAAAAAACATGTTTATTGTGCACAAAACCGTCAAGCCAAATCCAAGCGTTTATTTTTAGCTTATCGAATGAGTCATCCTCATTGTATATAACCAGAATCATTATAAGATCATTTATATCTATTTAATTTCTCTAATATTTTATATTAACAATTCTGGATGTTTACCCATATTTCAAACAAACATCCACTCATGAATTTAATTAAACGGATCATGAAAACCAAAGAGAAAAATACTACAAAAACAATAAAATTGAATATATTAAACCATAAAATGGACATTAATGAACATAATAAGGTCATAACATATCAATTAAACGTTGATAAGGTACATGAATTATTAATTAATGAATCTAAATTTGATTATTCAGGTCGTTAAGAACAATCAAGAGCACTTTCGAGCATAAAGTAAGGGATCCTCTATCTCACTTTTGTTCATGAATCCCCCTATGTTGTGCCCTTTTATTTTTAATTCCTAATGAAGGTGTATGTTTTATAACCTCCCCCATACTTCCCTTGTGACATATAAATAATGTAATACCCCGTTACTTCTCATTAATCCCTCGCAATAACCCTCATTACCATGTAGAAATGTTTGTAAGGGGTTTCTCATCTCACTTTATTTTCTGTGAGATTTTCATTGTTCGCCACTTGTTTCATGTATGTGGAAAATGTGTACTTATATTTGATATATAATAACATTATTCTATTTATATTAATGTTATTAAATGATTATTTTTAGGGTTATTACGTTCTGGTCATATGATTTGACATATTACATTGTGTGTAGAGACTTTGTCTGAACTACTATTTTGTTGTGACTGACTTTGTATTGTGCACCTAATAATCCTTATGTGGTGTACCTACTGACCATTTGAGATCGATTTTTATTTTAAATTATATTTATATTAAATATCAAAAATCTCATATCATGGATATATATGTCGTCTAAACTGTATGCCATTTTACATACGATTTTGAATTTGAATGTTATTTTAATTATGGGAATGTTGATGAATCTGTATACTCTACTCTATACAGATATTGAAAAGTCATATTTATTTTCTATTGAATCAAGGTATAAATAATTATTTGGACATGAAGTGGTGGGTGGGGCCCTCTATATCCCCATGATGAATCAGTAGGTATCATGAGACCAATCACTTGGCGACAAACCCTTCAAGTTTGTTTCCAAAAATTAGACAGGTTTCTACCCATAGAACTAAACCATTTTGATGGAATTATTGTTTCTTGTTCCATACACCTAACAACCAATTAATAATAATTTCTTTATTCATTATCAGTTATTACTATCCATGTGGTTTTCACTATGATAAATTCTATGGATGCAGTTTTAATCACATTTTATTAATGGCGTGAGTTTTTCATCTATTCACAATGCCATATTGATTATGTCAGATTGATTATGATTCACTTGTATTTTATTCATGCTTCCGCAATTTTTTACCATTATTTATCATTTGAGCTCAACCCTTTTATTTGTTACTTTCAATAGGTGTCGAAGAGGATATCATTTATTGAGTTTTTGTGGATATAGTCTTTAGTTTTTGTTATGTATTATATTTTGTAACATTTTCCCATGTAATTTGAGTTATATCTATGTATCTAGTTTCATCAAAACTACTAAAATAATAATTCATTTGGTATTTTAATTACTTTTAACCATTCCAATATAACAATTAGTTCACCGGCTTTGGTCTAGAGGGGTCAGGGTATTACATTGCCGAACACGACAGGTTGTCGCCCGACCATCGGGTTGTCCTTTTTAAAAAAAATCCAAAAAAAATCTTAAGAAATGACTTAACCTTAAACAATAGTATCCAATGTCCAACTTAATTCATTTCAAATTTTAGACTTATACAAAATACATTTGTCTAAACTCAAAGTAAAAAATTTATAAGGGATGTAAACATATTAAAGATCTCTTTCGTCACGTAATAACATGCAAATACCTTCATAAAATATTCTCGTAAAACATGGTAACAACATTAATTACCATAAAATTGTATTTATAACATTCATGCTCCCTTATAAATATATAATACCAGATATCCTTTTTTATCAAAAAATGTCGTAAACTCCAACAATGATGGAATAAACAAATAATTAATTAGTTTCAAGATAGTCAAGAATATCATTTAAATTTTTTCCAAAACAATCATATCTTATTACGAAATAATTAACTTACTTCAAGAAACATATTAAGTGTTGAATTTTCCCCAACCATATATCTTACAAAGTTTTTAACTTGAAACTACGTAACGTTACACGGTACCATAAAATCACAAATCCTTAATGAAAACATAAAATAGTACAATCCAAATAAACTTTATAATTCTTATGACTCAAACATTGTTAATACAATACTAAAAATGACATAATTATATAATAACAACTTAAGAACACTACTCATTCCTCTTCATATGCGGTAGTTTCATAACTTGGTTATAATCTAATATCATCATTTTGGGTATACACTGATGATTTGGACATTGATTCATGTAGTGCCCCAACTCCTTACAGATGAATCATTATACATTTGAATCCTTTTTATTACCCTTCCAATCACGTACTTAATGTCCTTTTTCTCGACACTTATAACAAAGTCACATTCCCTTCAATCATTTATAAAGGTGATTATTTCCACAATTATAACATATGGGAAAATAATTCTTTCTCTTCTTCCCTTTATCCATATTTCACTCTACCATCCTTTTCTTCTCTGGCTTCCTTTAAAAGCAACATGACTCAAATAATTCATTAATTTCCTTATTAACACATGATATTATTTCTCCATATGATGAGAATATGTGAAACACTTTTTCCATTATAAATGTGGGCTTAAGACCATGAAAGATATGACCTTTCTTACTCTTTCGATCATGAGTATTGATAGAGTTCTCATTCCTTCTACAGGGAACCATTTTTAAAAAATAGAATACACTAGTTAGGTTTATGAATGACAATCCATAATTCCAAAAATGTAAAATACCTAACGTAAATTGAAAAGTATATGCATATAATCCATAATGATAAAAATGTTTTATTTGAGGAAGTATTTACTCATAAATACATGATAATGATTTTTAATGAAAACATTAATTACCCTAAGCATATCCCTCAGGAGTTTCATTACCAAGAGTGCAGAAAGACCCGTTTTCATGTACCAGGATACTTGTGGTCAAGACCAAAACTCCTTGTCAGTGTTTTTCCTCCTAGGTAAAACTGTCCTAGAGTGGTCTTTACCTTCATGTATCCAGACAGGGATGTATTTCTAGGAAAAATCAAAAAATCTCTACATTATTAAATTCTAGGATGGTCTTCTATACTAATCCTCAAAGTCTTTCTTAGGGTAATGTTCTCTAATCAGAGTTTTCTAAACCTAGTTTTCAAGGATTGTACTAAAATTCCTATGATACCATTTGTAACTCCCCAACCCTAGTTACCTAGAGTTGGTGCATTATTACATCACATTAGAATGATCACAAGAGATCACTCTAGAAACACAGACTAGTTTAGTAGCCATGGATGTTCTAGATACATACATAAGTTTTACATTAAATCAGGAAATGAAAAAACAATGGCATTGTGTCCCCTTTGAACATACTCATATCCCTTAACAAATACCTATAGGATAATTGTAATATACTTATTCACATCCTAGGAAAAATAAAACATAGAAACGGGTGAGCTTAGGTGCTCAGTAAGGATAAAAATATTACAGAATCATTCATAAATAAGCATAAATATTTAAGATAATGTATAAGACTTAAACAAAAAACTTTTTAACTTAATCTTCATCAGAATATGGCAAAGATAAATTAAATAATTCAATTTAATTATTACCATTAATATTTTACTAGTTGAATAATCAGATGTAATATCAATTGCCAATTTCATAATGATGGAATGCATAATGCCGGACATCATAAACACATAGTCAAGTACTCGTGCAAAGACTAAAAATAATATTTTTTCAAGACCATGTGCCAAGAAACAATTTTTTCTCATGAGACCTACTGATGCATCGAGGAGCTATAGTAGGCTCCACCCATCACTTACTAAGACAAATGAATTCCTCATATGAAAAGTTTGAAACAGAACATAAACATTCGTTTTAAAACTAGCATACAAAATGTTAATAATTTAACTATAAACTGTGAATTGTATAAAAATAACACATCCATAGTCAAACATATCACAAAACCTTCAATAAAATATGTAAAATTGAATAATAATAAATCAACTTCAAAAAAGTGTAAAATCCATTAAAGGGTGTTGACATAGTTGAAATCTGAACTATTTGAGAGAAATATATCTTTCTATTTTGAAATCATTTAAACTTCATATAATTATAAAATAAAAAAGTTACTTTGAAAATATTCTTATAAACTTGAATGGGAATCTTCTATGGTGTTATAATGGTAGAAAATAGCTGCACTCTCCGTATGAGTTGAAAAACATTCATTCCTTAATTTTGTCGGAAGGGATGTAGAAGACCGTGTATGGAAAATGATGGAAAGATTCCTTTATAATTTTTTTATAAAAAGTTAAGAAAATGGTATAAATGACTTAAACCCATAATCTAAGAAATAGTAAAATGTTCTGAAAAACATTTTTAATAAGCACAGATTTGGATGATAAAGAGGTCCTAGTAGATAATCACGTATAAACAACCTCAGATAATGAAGAGATTGTAGAATTAACCCTTAACTTGTACTTTTAATTGATTGAGGTTATGTTATAATTTGGTATAATAGTTAAATCATTTTTATTAAATTATACAAGATCCACATACATAAATTTGATACCATATATGATCTTCTAATATTTATTTGTTGATAATATTTCAGTAGTATCATTGTTTCTGGTGCTAACTGATTCATTTAACATTATATGTTTTGTTTAGTAAGACATGTTTGTTATGGATAGGATGTATTTTATTCATATCCAGAATGACATTAAGTTCTTGAACATTATTTTTAATCATAAAAAGAAAATTATTCTTGAATGATTACGATGAGTATTGAATCTCATCGCGTTCGTGGAGACGATAATCCGTATATACGCACGAGAGACAATATCAGTATATTTATCGTGAAATTTTATGTAATTGGATAGTATATCCTATATAAATAATAATTAACATGCTATATTTATTATTTACAAAAATTATACTCATTATTATACCCATCCAAATAATTAAGTGTTGAATAACAAACTACACCACGACGTGGAGACGGTAAGCCGTACTTATGCACGTATGATGAATTTTTCATTAATTGGATGAATAGAATAATTAATATGGTTGTACCATATATATAATGATATAAAAGTAATTATAAGGTACTAGAGATATTATTTTGGTATAGAAACAATAATGAAAGAGGAAGTGGAAGTAGAAAATAACTTTGAAAGAGGTGATGAAATTATTACCTCTTGTTCGAGTGCTTCCTATTGATTTGATCGAAAGGGCTCCATAGGTTGGCATTAGGATAAATGTAAGGCCTATTGGTTGAAGTGAGGTCAATTTTGAATATATTTGAGTAGGTTTTGTCATATCCAAATAGATTTGGTGGTGTGATTTTGAGATAAGGGGAAGTACATTTTTATAAGAGAGGAGTGGGTCATTTTAGGAAAATCTAGAAATATTATTTTCTTATACAATCATATTTGGTTAATAATGGATCCAAAAGGAATTATTTTGAGTCTAAGGGGGGTGGGATGGTTGGAAAAACTCTAAACCAATAGATTTTATATAGGTTTAGGTCACCATATTAACCTTATCATTTAGATTTACCTCGTTGTTAAATAGTTTATCTTTTTCAATTGCTTTTTGTATTTTTTATATTTCCTGGTTAATAAACTAACTATAAAATGAAATGATAACCCCAAGTGGTTCATTAATGAAATATATATTATTATATTAGTATTTTTTTTACTAAACTTATATTTTTGGGAATATTATATCAATTAATAATATAGTATTTTTTTAAAACTCATTTATGTCAATTTTTACACTATTTAGTATTTTGTTTTTGTGAATGTCATAAAAACGTTATCAAATCAAAATAAATTATTTAATCAACCCTAACATGTAATATTAACTTATAAAATTCTTTTAATACATCAAAAGTCTCAATTTACAATTATATTAATTTTTATAATATCAATTATTTTAATCTTTCAATAATAAGGTAACTACTGCATAATGATTGTTTCATTAAAAAATTTGATTATTTATGTTCTAAAAATTATAAATAAAATTACATTATATAGGAAATATTTTTATATTTTTAAGGAATATTTATTGTCAAATTTATCATATTTATAGTTATATATTAAAATATTTTAGTTATTAAACATTGAGTTTAACTCTTTTAAATCTTTTTTAAATAAAATAATAATAAATGTCCTTAACTAATCCATGTGGAACAAAAGGATCATATTTTATTCTTGAGGATTATTTTGGTGGAATAAACTTATCCAATAGAATTAGGATAAGTGTTAGGGTAATTATAATATCTTTTTTTCCTTTAATTACCACATTTACTTTAAACTATGGTTAATAAAATGAAAACGTTTCTATTCACCAGAAATTATTTTCATCATATTGAACCAAATTTTACTTGATAATGTCAACCGTATCTTTTTTATTCTTTAAATTCAATTCACAGAAGTGGTAAAACTACAATTTATGCTAATTTACTAACATTCCTAGAATGTGGGTAAAAGACTTTAAAAAAATCAATAAAATTTTATACATCTAATTTTATTATAAAATGACTTAAATGAATTATGTTGAACTAATATAGGTTTAATGTATCTATATTGACTTAAAATAAATTTAACTAAAATAAATAATTATTTAAATAAAATTTAGGTTTTAAACAATAATGTTGTGTTTTTCACTATTAATAAAAAATTGAATGTTTTTTGAAAAATACCAAAAATTTATCCAAACTTAATTTTTATGTCCCTATTCTAAAGAATAATTCATTTTCATTATATTTAATATAAAAGAGTGTCAAATATTGGATTTAAAAAAGGTTCTTGCATTAAAAGGTGGTAAAACTCTGTATTTTAAAAAATACTTCTTTTATCTGAAAAATTGTATTTGTCCTTATATAATGTCTATGAAACATAAATGTTGAATGATTAAATTATATAGGATATATATAAAATTAAAAAATTTGTTAATACTATTTATAATTTATTTTTAATCATCTATTTTGATAGGTCCTGATGTGCTTGAACTCGGTGGTGCATGTAGTGCAAGCTATTGAATTAAATTAAAGAGATAATGTACTATGAAATCTTGGGGATTTACACGTTACCATTATGAAATTTCGTAAGAGTTCCTCATTCCAATTCTTTAATATAGTTTCTTTTTTATCATATAAATTATATTTCTAATTACTTATGATGGGATATGTCTTTATGTATGACCTTTACTACCCATTTGATTTGTAAATGATGAGGGAGATTTTTCATTATCATGAACCCATTTTATGAATTTTCTAGCGACACTGTTAGGTTGTTGAAATTTGATCGCGAATTTACAATTTCAATGAAATTTTATAGTGAATAAAATAACAATTTAAAATCAATGGTATTCACACTTATACACATATAAATCATTGATTTGGGAATTATATTTATGTAATCCAAACTACATGATCATGGAATAAAATACTAGTTTCAATGAATCCATGTTGTATAATATATGTGTAAAACTTAAGAATGAGATTAGATTTAATGTGATGGGTTCTCCAGGAATTATATAGCGTTCAATTTCATTGGGTAATGTTTAGTATTATGATAATTAATGTTGGCACATGTAGTAAACTTTAATAATTTATTTTACTTTGTGAATTATGATGTCCTAGTAGTTAGCCTTGACCTATGATACCGTGTTTTTTATTTCCGTCACATTTCCCATGTTTCCCATATGTAATCATGCTATACCATATCTTATCATTCATGTTTATGATTATTAATCATATTATTTTCCTTGATCTTCACATTTCTTAACATGTTTCACCTTATTCCATGTTTATTCACTTAATCGATTATATAGCGTACCCCTTTCTTATGCATTTCTTCAGGTTATCCCATTCAATTTTAAGTGAAATCACTTTAAATATGTTTTTAAAAATAATGTTGTATTCCATGACTTATTTTGTAATTTAATGTACATAATTACCAATTAAACTATAATTATCGATCATTTAGGTTGAATTAAGTGAAATTTTATTTAATATATCATTTGTTAAAGTCTAATAAATTGATGATTTGTTACAAGTGACATCAAAGGAAAAAATTAATCAATATTTGGATTAGGATTATAAAAATATAGAAAATACCTTAAAGATATGACTATGTATAAGAAATTATCCCAAAACATTGATAAGTATATAATATGTGGTTTATCCAGAAAATACATCCCTTTCTTGATACTACAAGAGGAAGTGGTTCTAAATCAAATGTATATAGGGGTAACAACTCCGACAAGGTGTCACGATCCTGGATTAGGATAACCTGGTATACAATAATGGGTCTTACTACAGACTTGGTTTGATAATATCAATGGATATGATTTGGTAAATTAATAAGGTCATTATGAACCACTATTAAGGGTTTAATAAAAATCCCATTAGATTATATGTTCAGAAATAGATCAAGGATAACATTGACTGAAGCCTATAAATCCATATGTTTAATAAATACATGTAAGTTACTAGTTATCCATTTAATGTAATTAAATTCTGATTTATATTTTTAAATGTTTAAATATATTGATCCCTAATCATCCTTTTATTCTAGCTAGTGGCTAGAAATAGGAAGTAGTAATTAAACAGACAATGTTTAGAGTAATGTGATGACTACCCAAATGATATGGAAAACCCGGCGGGAGAATTAATTGCACACTTCATTATGATACTATCTTTGATGAATTAGGTTATGAATAGAAACCTAGATTGGCAGGACTGTCCAAATATATGTAAGATAGAAAATGACACGACCAAAATATTTATGTGAAAAAGGCATACAACTATTAATGGGTTGGTTGTTCCCTTAATCATGGCATAGTGGATCAACTCCATTGAAATGGTATCCTATATCCTTAAATTTTCTGAGAAAGAGAAGGTTTTGCTGGCTCTTTATCATAAGGAAGGATAATATTTTTAGTGGTGGGCATTGATCAAAAATATAAATCCTGTGGATGATATTGAAGCAATGGGGTGGATTCATTTCTAGAAAAAAAATTTATACTTATTTTTCATCACAATATACATAAAAACATGTAAAGGGATTTCCTTTGAATCAAGAAAGAAGATAATGAATCTATCAGGGTGTAAGAGGAAAACCTTACAAGACATTCACCGTACATCTCCAGATTTGTTATTACCCCCGAGTGAAATGCTGACTACTTCTTTGTTGGACTAAAAAATAGTCTACAAAAATCCATAGAGATCTACGACTTTGATAGATATAAGGACATTCTCCAACAGTCAAAATGTAGATCATAGAATATCTGGGGTATCACGGGGATAAGAAGTAGAAAGTGGAGTTTAATTTTTGTGGTCTGACGGAGAAATATAGTGGTGTGAAGTAATTTAAACACAACAATTGTCATTGTTGAGGACAGAAGGCACCAAGAAATTTTATAAAGGGGAAAAGAGAATTATTTAAGTGTAGGAAGGAAGGGAACCAAGCCATCAATTGCAGATAGGATAATAATGCTAAAATGATGGAGGAAAGGAATTCTCTGATCAACCCTCAGTGCATTGATCAATGATACAACATCAAGAAACAAGAGAAATTTTCAAACCAATGCACAATGCCCTTTTTTTTGGCGGAAACCAACAACCTCAAAAGTAGAAAAGGTGAGATATTTCCATCACTACCACTGATATGAATCCCAAAAATGAAGGGGAGACAAGTATGGTAGTTAGTCATTCAAGAAAAGTGAATGAAATTTTTTATTAAGTTTCAACACATTCCCTCATATTAATAAAATTAGTAAAACTATTCAAAAACCACAACAAACAATATAAGTAGATATTTCATTATAAATGACCAATGGGGTAATTATTGCATCCATAGTATATAACACAACCCTTGTTAATCATTGTGGGATGAATTTCACCGTGAATCTTTTTAAACTCCCATCGGTGGAATTTAATCCAATTAAGGGAATGGATTGGATTTACCTGTATAGATCCAACATAAATTTCCATGAGAAGGAAATAAATCTCTATAATGTGAATCGTTCTTAGATTCTACTCAAAATCAAGGCGAAGGATGAATCTGTTTAACACCATTATCTCAATCATGGATATTATGGATCTATTAAAAATCATATATAGCTCAAATAAAAAAGTCATTGGAAATTATCATCCTAGAATACATGCCCATTGTGATGGAATACGCTGATCTATTTCCCATTGAATTTCCAGGTCTTCCTCTCGGGTGAGCCGTTGAATTTTTAATCCAACTTATACCTAGGGTATTACCATTATCCATGATTTCTTATAGAATGTCCATTTTGAAACATGATGCGCTAAAGATAAAACAACATGAGAGTATAGATAAAGGGTTCATATACCTATGTTCTTTACAATGGGTTTACAAGTCCTCTTATTCAAGTAGAAGGATGGGTCAATGTGCATTTTCATCGATTATCATGATCTCAATAAGATCATGATAAATAACTAGAATTATCTTCCTTGGATTTATGACTTTTTCGATCACCTACATGGAGGAAAAAATTTCTCTAAAGTGGATTTTCAGTAAGGATATTACCATGTTAGGGTGAATAATTAGGATATCCCCATGACTACTTTTTTTTACAAGGTACATGCACAATGAGTTCATAGAGATGACTTTTTAGACCCACTGATCCTCCAAAAATCATCATGGACTCAATGAATAGAGTCTTTAGAGATTACCTCAATAATTTATTGGTTTTCTTCATAGATGATATTTTAATTTATTCCAAATGTAAGGAGGTGAATTAGAAGTATTTGGGAACTATGCTAAAGACCTTTTAAATAGATAAGCTTTATGAAAATTACTATAAATGTGATTTTCGTTGATGTGAGTATATTTCATGGGGAATATCATCACATGTAATAGGATATATTTGGACCCTTCAAAGACAAAATTAATTAAAATATGTCAATGCCAACACATGTGACTGATATCCATAGTTCCCTTGGGTTAGATGGGTATTATCGCTGATTTAGATAAATTTATCCGGATTTTTAAACCCTCTTACCCATCCAAATTTGAGGGAAGTAATGTTTTTATGGAATAATGAATGTGTGGAGAGATTCTAGGATTTGAAAAAGAATCTAATCACTACCCCTATGCTTACAATACCCTCATGTGGAGAAATGTTAATGCTATTCAGTGATTCTTTGAAAAAGGGTTTTGGTTGTGTTTTAATGTAGAATGAAAACATGATAGCACATGCATCAAGGTAGTTTAAGATTCATGAGAAGAAATAGCAAAACCATGATTTGGAGTTGGCTGTAGTGATATTCTATTTGAAAATTTAGATTCATTATCTCTTTTTGGAGAATTGTGAAATATTTATTAATAAAAAAATCCCAAAATATATCTTTACACAAAAATAGATGAATACACAAAAATGAATATGGGTATAGAAAATCGTAGTCTATGACTTCTCAATATACTACCATCATGGGAAAGCTAATAATGTGAACTATTCTCTACATAGAAATGATCTAGAAATTTAACCATTGATGTTAATTGAGAGTGATCCAATCTTCTAATATTTGGAATGGATGGGCATGGATAGCGGAAAGAACATCATCAATCCTTTCAAAAATTAATTCTCAGCCATCAATTATAATGAGGATAAAGTATGCTCAAAGTGTGAATGTGGGAATTCATAATAAAGTGGATGTTATAAGAAAATGGTAATCCTTGTATTTCAATATTAATGATTATGGTGTTGTAGGATTTCGGCCAAGACTATGTGTACCATCAAATCCTATGTTATGTGAGTTGGTGGATGATGCACATATATCAACCTTCTTCATCCACCTAGAAAGTACAAATATGTATCAAGGTATCCAAGGACACTATTGGCGGGACAACATGAAAAAGGAGAACATAAAATATACATCAAGAAGTCCTGTAAGTCATCAAGTGAAAGTGGAATGGAAAATATCCAAGGGGATGATGCAACCATTACCCATTTCTATATGGAAAGGGGATAAATCACAATGGATTATATAAATTAATTTCAAATGACATCAAGAGGTAACAAAGCTATATGTTTTTTGGTAGATCATCTTACAAGTATTTCGCTCTTCATTTTTATATGTAAGTAATTCTCACTAGATCTATATGAACAAATATACATCAGAGAAGTGGTTCAGTGGTATGGAGTACCACTATTAGTTGTATCCGATCGAGATCCATCACTCTACTCCATAATATGAAAAAGTATGAATAATTATTGAAACACTGAGTTAAACCTAATAATGGATTATCACCCTCAAACTTATGGCCAATCAGAGAAGACTATCCGGACACTTCTGGAAAAGTTGAGAGCATGCTTAATTGACTTCAATGGAGGATGGGATCAACTTCATCCTATTTTAAAGATATCTTAAAACAATTGTTTCCACTCTATATTCCAAATGGATGCCTTTTAAGACCTTAAAGGGAAGAGGTGTAGGATACATGCATGCTGGGATGAAGTTGGGGAAAAAATATTGCTAGGTCTAGAAATGGTTGAAGAAATGGAAGAAAATGTTTGTACCATTAAACAGCACATCAAAGCTTCTCAGAATTGACAGAAAACCTCTGAAAACAATCATCAATGAAACCTAGAGTCTCTTGTTGGAGACATGGTATTCCTCAACCTATATCTACGGCTGAATGTGATGATATTTGGGAAGAATGTAATGCCTAGTCCAAGAAACATCGAGCCCTACAAGAAGATTGAATGCATTGGAGCAGTGACCATTATAATTGAACTCCCACATAACCTATCTCTTGTTCATGATGTATTACATGTATCACACATGAGAAAATACATACCTGACCCCTCACATGTACTCAATCCAGAGGTGGTAACATTGGGGAATGAAATTTCTTATAAGGAGAAGCTGCTGAAGTTCTTACATCACAGAGACTAAGTTCTGTGATATAAGTCAATGCACCATGTCAAAGTGATATGGGGAAATAAAAATTTTGAAGAACAAATGTGGGAACCAGAGGAAGAGATGAAAAATAAATACTCTTATATGTTTTAATAGGGTGAATTAAAAAATTTTAGGAAGAAATTTCTCATGGGGGGATAGATTGTAATGACCCAAACTATTATAAATGAAATTCCATGGTAATTTAATGTTTTATTTTATAATATTGTTATAAAAGACATATGAATTTTTTTATCCAATTGGATTAAAAATACTATTAATAATCTTCACCATTGATAATATATGAATTTAAGAGTGATCAAATGATTTGTATAAATATAGTGATTTAACAAACCCAGCTGAATAAGAAAAAGGAAGTGATGGGATAATCTTGTAAGATTGTACCTTATGAAGCCAATTTGTCAACGGTTCTAAGGGATATAGTATCTCTGGTCATTTCCCTCATCATTTCCCATGCTGAGATCCAACAACTTAATCACAAGAGAAACCATTTATGGGAGACTTTCTAGCTTATCGAGATCACAACACAAACTATGTTTTCCGAATGACCCCCTGATAGTGTCACCGTCGCACACCTTACTCATAGAGAGTATGCATGTGTATTATATAGATATGTATCAAGACCCTATCAAATTTTTTATGTACATTATGTGGTAATGAATAATGATTATATTTTTATTTTGATACTATAATACATGAATAGTATTTTTGGGCAATATTAAATTCCATTAAATAATTTTTTATAATGAATTAATTTACTTTTCAAATAAATATTATTTGAATAGAATATTATTATTAAAATATATTTATTATATATAACTATTCAAATACTTTTTATGAATCCAATTGTAATTTTTTAGGGTTCAAATAAGTTTTTTTTCAAAACCCCTCCATTTTCAATAAATATCAGTTATGATTTTTTTAAATTTAAAATAAAAATATTTAAATAAAATCAATATTATTTTTGTGAATAATTACATTAAAATTATCCAATGGTGATTTTTTCATGATTTTCTGATACATTCGACTTTTCTGGTATAAAAACTAAATATTATATAAATATATGGTGTGTATTATGGCATAATAATAACCAAAAAATGATTTAATAAATTATGTAATGGTTATAGACAACCAAATATATGTTTTTCCCTTAAGATAATGTGATTTTATGAATATTTGATTTATTTTATAAAGCCTTTATGAATCCTCCAAAATATATAATATATATATTTTTTATTTTAAATTCATTTCCTTAAATGCGTGACTCACCTCAATATATGAAAGAGTATTATTTTAATAATTTCAGACCATATCCTAATAAATTATTTAAAAACACTCCCATTTTTAGAAACAATGATAAAATACTATGGTATGGTTTGTGGTTTTTATTATTTTATTATATAGATTAAAAAACCCATGTTCATGAAATATAATAGAATTATGTAAGAACCTGGATCTTCGTTTCACGTATATTTTTCCTTTTCCTCGAGTTTTTGTGAAAAGAGTAGTTTTCGGAAATTTTTGAAGTACACGCGGTGTACTTTATGAGTAAACGCCGTGTACTCCCTTATCGAGGTAGGCCGTGTGCTGGTCGTGTCCGGGCCACACACACGGTGTGTAGGGGTGAAGTGGAGGCCATTCAAAGTGGAGTATGAAAAATTAGAGTACACACCATGTACTCAAGAAGTACACGCCGTGCATTTTCTTTTTCTTTTTTCATTAAATAAACCGGGGTCGTTCCTGATCGACAGAACTGTATTCTTCTCCAGCGCCTTCGACTGAGAGTGACCCGTACGGCTGCGAATCCTCTCTGACCCCCGATGCCTCTATCGGTTCTCTGAATCGACCACCCTCAATTGCATTGGAACCCCAACGATGTGTTCTTCCTTCTCCTAGAGCCTTGTTTTCCAATTCCTCCTCTTTCTCAAGTTATCATGGGTTAAACGTTTTGTGAATTTTCATTGATATATGATGTTCTGAGGAGAATCAGGCCTCGTGTTCATGTATATCGATCTCCTAGGATCGAGGTAGGTAGTTTGTGCCTTACCATTTGATGTCTTTGAGTTTTATGTGCGAATTCAACCAATACCCATGAATGGGGTATTCCCTGTTACCTTTTTTCCCTTATGGATATTCCTGCTTTGCTTTCATTCTTGTGTAGAGTTAAATTGACCATATTTTTGGATATTTGTCGTTCTTGGATGGTTTTCACATGCTTTGTTATTGTTGCAACCTTTTGGTCTCTTTAGGCATTGGGCCGTTGTACCTATTTCCATGCCTTGTGATTGTAGGATTGAATGATGTTGTTAACATGCTTGTTTCTCTATAGACTGTTTAGCCAAGTAGGTCTTTAGGTGTACTTTGGTTATCCAATTAGCTCTATAGGTGTACTATGGACTTATAACATTAATATGCACTGACTGGCACATGACCGTGAGAACCCGGTGCTTTAGACTTTAAGGGATAAACCGAGAGAGCTTCCCAATGAGTCTTCAATATTATAGACTATACAAGGATACACAGAGTGGGATTCCTCAGAGAGTCTTAGACATTATAGTCTACCGGGGATAGGCCGAGTGAGCTTCTCAGAGAGTCTTAGTTATTATAGACTAAAGTAGGGTAGACCGAGTGATCTTCCTCAGAGAGTCTTTACCTTGTTTGAATGTATTTAAAACCTTTCGAGGATAGAGGAGGAATTGACCCAGTGAGCTTTCTTAGAGAGTCTATGGTATACCATATTCTATATGATGATTGACCGAGTGAGATTCCCCAGAGAGTCTCTAGACCTTGTGTTCAAGAGGGTTAGACTGGGTGATCTCCCTCTGAGAGTCCCTGACTACCCTAGACTATAAGGGGAATTGACAGAGTGAGCTTCCCCAGAGAGTCTTATAAATTCATATAACCAAACCAAAGGGGATAGCCTTAGTTAACTTCCCAGAGGGTTGTGGTACTTCATGGATAGAACCAAAGGGGATGGCTGCAAGTACATCCCAGAGGGTTTCCTGCTTGTGTTAGTTGTTGCTTCATTTTTTCTTGTTGTTATATGAACTGATCACTGCCGTATATCATCCTGTTTACTACTTACTAATTACAGCCTGCTGTTACTGCTACTGTTTACTTCTCATTGTAATATTACCTTCCATATACTCACTGACTGTTAGGCACAGATCTTCGGGTGGTTGCCTACTTGGATTTAGTCTAACACCCAGTTTGGGTCATGCTTTTGGGCCCAAACAGACTATGTTGTTGCAGGTATAGACAAGGTCAAGTGCCCTTCGACTTCTGGTACTTGATTTCTTGGAGCAGGAGAGCATGTGTCCAAGCTTTGTCTTGCGATGGTGAGGAGTTGTTTACTTTCATTTGTACTTGTTTTGGTACTATTGTATTTTTCAGCATTGTTAATTGTTTGGATTCTTTCCTAGATATGTATCATGCATCATTTCATATATCTACATATGTGCTCCAGTTATTTTCTGATTTAGTTTTCTACTGTTTATTATTGTTGGTTATTTACTACCTCTGCTCTTGCATGTTTATTTACATCCTCTATGTACTCTACCAATGAGGGCAATGTTTCCCCGCAATCACACCCAAGGCCCTCGCTGCTAGTCAACAACCTATGGTGTCTGGGGAAATGCGCTTGAGGCCATGTGACCAACCGGGTACGGGGCACCTCTAGGAAGATTCCGGAACCGGGATGTTACAAAGTGGTATCAGTGGAATTCTTTTCTCTTGATTTACTATTTGGAGCCTTTATCCAGGGATAGGATGGATTCAGTACATGGTATAAAGTTGTTCCTAGGAGTAGCTAACCCATGTACAGGGAAAAGCCAGACTACCTCATTTATTGCAGTTTTTTGGTTTTGAGATTTTACGGTTGATATGATTTCACCTAGAGTGATTCACATGCATTTTGTTGTGATTGTTGTTACTATGGTTCTAATTATGTTAAAACTCGATGAGATGAGGGTATTCCATCTCCTTCATCATATAGGAACTTGTTAGAAATCACATGCCATGCATTCTGGCCATGCCATCTAGGGTGCATTAGAGATATCATGTTGTTGTGATAGACTTTGTGTAGATTATTCATGTTGTTATGATAGATGCTTTGATAGAATTTCTGCTGTTTGATATAGGACTGTTTGTGTTGTACTTTTCTTAAATGAACTCCAAATTTTGGATGTTGAGGTGTTATGGGCCATCTTGAATCAGAAATTGGTGATCCATTGACATGTTTTTCCTTATATATGACTGTATTGGATGCCAAGCTTTGATTCACGGGGAGTATAGGCCCTCATGGATCGGAATTTGGCACCTTCATGCCTTGTTTTCTGTGTTTCTAGGATTTGGTGTAGTTTCAGATCTACTGCCCGAAAAAACCCAAGATACACAACATGTACTTTATAACTACACACCGTGTAGTTGCAAACCATGTCACTGACTATGTGAGTAGGAACACGGTGTTTAAGAAATGTCTTTTGGAACATGTAGTGTACGGTAGGTGCACGCCATGTAGTAAAGAGCCGTGTACCCGGCCGTGTCACTAACAACACGGTTCAGTGAAGCTCGAGTAAAACACGTAGTGTTGGTAAAGAACACACCATGTAGTCTTGTTCCAGGTACCCATCCGTGTCATTAACAACATGGGTCGGTGTTATCTTCTCCTATACATGCCGTGTTTGTTCGGAACACGCCGTGTAAGGGTCAGCCGTGTAGCCGACCATGTAACTAGAAACACGGGTCATTGAAACCATGCCTACTACACGCCATGTCCACAGGTAACACGCCATGTAGTCTCAGTTTTAGAAGACTCTGTGGGTTAGCCGTGTAAAGAGACTCTGGTAGGGGAATAGAGTTCAAGTACATTCCGTGTGTGGGGACAACATGCCGTGTAGTTGGGGTGTTACACGACCAGAGATGGTAAGAGTACACACCCATGTCTTTGGTTTAAGTGAACACGAAGTGTAGTTTTTATACATGCCATGTAATTGTGTTTTGTAAACTTTAATGTTTCCATATCCTGTTCCCATTTTGTACTCTTGTGTTCTCAGCCCTTGGAAATCCTGATCTAAGGTGTGCTTTTGATCTTTCAGAGCTATGCCACAAAGACATACTCCGATTGTACGACAGTTTCCAGATGGTGATCCGACACTGGATATGGCCGACCAGGGACCTCCGGTGGATCCCACTGCAGTGCCAGCCTTGGAACCAGTAGTCATACCCATTGCAGGATGATGTGTAGTTCATGGAAGATTTCCTGAGGATGATGCAAGATTTTCAGGTAGCGCCACCTCCTGCCCTGTTGATGGCCGACTTGATGTGGGTATTTCAGTAGTAGCATCCTCCTACATTCATAGAGAATGGAGGACCCCAGGCTACAGAGTCTTGGTTAGAGGCCACACTGACGATCTTTGAGCATCTGCAGAAACCCCCAGAGAAAAGGGTAAAGCTGGCTACTTCTATGCTCCGAGACACCGCCAAGAGGTGGTGGGAGGTGATCTCACAGTCGGGGAGCCATCAGAGTATGTCTTAGGATGAGTTTTGCCGCAACTTCAATTAATACGTTTACCCAGGGACCTTGAGGGTAGACCGAGCCTGGAATTTTATGAGTCTGCAATAGGGTACTCTTTCTATTATGGAGTACTCATCCCGCTTTACCGAGTTGTAGCGCTTCACACCGATCCCAGCAGGTGATGAGTTTTTCCTTGCTAAGAAGTTCGAGGATGATCTTAGGAAAGAGATCTATTACCATGTGAATATATTCAGGTTGACATCGATATACTCTATCGTCAACTAGGCGCTGATCACTGAGCGCAATCTGAGGGATTCTGGAAAAGTGGGCCAGGGCGGTTCAATATCCAGAGGTGCTGTTCCTCATACGGATAGTAGGAAGTGCCGCAGAGAGTCTTCTAGAGGAGATCAGAGTATGCAGAACGTATCTTCTGGTAGCCAGGTTGTATGATACCAGTGTAGTAGTAGTGGGAATACTAGGACTCAGTGTCAGAGAGATCCGATGGAGTGCTGATCTTGCTGAAAGATGGTCCATATTCAGCACTTCTTTCATATTTTTTCACCTAAAGCTGGTGGTTGGGGTTTTTCTATGACCCGTGTTCAGGAGATGGTTCGACATTATTTCACCTATCTGGGAACTGGAATTATACCGGCCATTCGGGCCGAGGTGGAGGTCGCAGATGTGGTGGTCAGTCAAAAGGTTACCAGTGACAGTAGAGTGGATCAACACAGAGGGGTCAGCCAGGGGCGTAAGGCTATGGTACAGGTCGGACCTTCGCCGTGGACCAGACCCATCATGATCAGGATCCTGGCCCTTCTATAGTTCGAGGTACGATCTTGGTAGCCTCAGTTTTATCTTCATCCCTTTTCGATTATGGTGTTTTGAATAGTTTTATCTCTGTTGCTGTTGTGGAGAGCCTTGGGATCTGTATCTTTTTGTTTGCCGAATTGTTGACTCTTGACACAGCATTGGGAATGAGGACATATAGCGTACGTCAGTGCAAGGAGTTCCCTCTTGAGGTCGCAAGGTGTCTTATCTTGTGGGACCTCTATTTCCTACAGATGATGGGCTATGACGTTATTCTCGGGATGAACTGGTTGGTTCACTTCAAGGCATTCGTCAATTTCTATCGCCGCATGTTGAGTTTGGTATCACCAGAGGGAATATATTTTCTTTATAGAGGCGAGTGCGATGTCCATGCGGGTAGATCTAGACCAGACCATCATGGGCTAGGAGGAGTTACAACCTAGATTTCCAGTCTTTATCTGGATGACCAGGGGACTTCACAGTTAGACTTTCCCCCAGTGGTGGATCATTTCAGGGATGTCTTTCTAGAGAACTTTTCAGGTTTTCCTCCAAAGAATGAGGTAGACTTCTCTATTGAGCTCGTACCAGGAGTGGTACCGGTGTCTATTCCTCCTTATAGGATGGCTACACCTAAGTTTCAGGAGTTCAAGAAGTAGTTGGAGGAATTTCAAGAAAAGTGTTCCATCTGAACCAGTACTTCTCTTTGGAGTTCACCTATCCTATTTGCGAAGAAGGTAGACTGCACCCTTCAGCTTTGTGTGGATTATCAGAAGCCGAACCAGTTGATGGTCAAGAACCGATATCCCTTTTCGAGGATCGATGACCTCTTTGATCAGCTTCGAGGAGCCTGGGTGTTCTCGAAGATCGATTTGAGGTCCGGTTATCATTAGTGGCACGTTAGACCATCAGATATACCTCTTATATATTTCAGAAGAAAGTATGTTCTTTATGAGTTTACATTCATGCCGTTCGGTCTCATGAACACGCAAGCTGTTTTTATGGCACTGATGAACCGAGTGTTCCATTCGTACTTAGAATCATTTGTGGTGGTTTTCGTGGATGACATCTTGGTGTAATCTCACAGTCGACACGACCATCTCACATGTCTTTAGATCATTCTGAGTACACTAAGAGAGAATCAGTTATATTCTAAGCTCTCAAAATTCCACTTTTGGATGGATCATATTCACATTCTGGGTCATGTTATGTTGGAGACAAGAGTATCAGTGGACCCAGAGAAAGTGAGAGCTGCAGTTTCCTAGGAGCAGCCGAAGAATGTCTTTGAGGTGCATAGTTTTCTTGGGCTGGCTGGATAATACATGCATTTCATACATGACTTTTCACGCCTTGCAGCACCGCGGGAAGGTCTGACCAAGAAAGTGGTGCAGTTCTTATGGTCAGATTCTTGTGAGGCAGCCTTTATGGAGCTGAAAGGGAGATTGACATCAGCACCAATTCTGGGCTATCCAGAGCCGGGAAAGGGCAATACTATTTACTATGATGATTCATGTATCGGATTGGGAACTATGCTTATGTAGGGAGATGGAGTCGTTGTGTATGGGTCTCGGTAGTTGAGGCCACACGAGACGAACTACCCGACCCATGATATGGAGTTGGAAACTATTGTTCATGTCTTGTGATGTTTGAGAAACTACCTTCTGGGAGGGCACTTTGTAGTTTTCACTGACCACAAGAGTCTCAAGTATATATTCACTCAGCATGATCTGAAGCTGACACATCGTAGGTGGGTCGAGTATCTTCAGGCTTTCGACATAGATCTCACCTATACGCAGGGAAAGGGCAACGCAGTGGCAGATGTATTGAGCAAGAGAACTAAAATTCAGGCAGTTCGGGAGGCCAGTAGTGAGTGGAAGCTTATGGCTCTGTTATCTGAAATGCATCTGGAGGTGCACGAAAAACAAGGATAGACTTACCTATCTTCTGTAGCTATTACCTCTACACATCTTGATCGGGTACGGATGCGGCATCTATCAGACATAGAAAGATTAGTCTTGCGGGAGAGTGTGTCATGGGAGGACCCTCATCCTGGATGTTCAGTGGGTGAGGATGAGATCTTGCATTTCCAGGGATGTGTATGGGTTCCAACAGACATACGCGAGGAGCTGACGCAGGAATTTCATTCCTCAATTTGGGCAGTTCATCCTGGCATCACCAAGATGTATCGTGATCTACACCTCAAGTACTGGTTGCCAGGTATAATGAGAGATTTTTCTGTTTTTTTCATGAGATGTTCTACTTGTTTGCAGGTGAAAGTGGAGCATCAGTGACCAACCGATCTTTTACAGCAGTTACCCATCCCCGAGTGGATGTGTAATGATGTCGTAATGGACTTTGTGACCGAGTTACTGAGGTCACCTTGAGTGAGTGATGCTGTTTGGGTTGTCTTCGATAGGCTTACAAAGGTTTCTTACTTCTTACTGATCAAAGAGACCTTCAATGTTGATGAGCTGGGATAGTTGTAAATCCGGTAGATTGTACGTCTACATGGAGTTCTGCACTTCATTGTTTCATAGAGGGATGCACGCTTTGCATCTCAGTTCAATCAGGGACATTAGAAGGCTTTGGGTACACAGATACATTTGAGTATAGCATACCATCCCCAGACTGATGGCCAGTCCAAGCGTACAATCCTGGTGCTTGAGGATATGATCCGAACTTGAATTTTGGTCATTGGGAGTTCTTTGGAGAAGAATATACCTCTTATGGAGTTTTCCTATAACAACAGTTTTCATGAGACCATTCAGATGGCACCTTACGAGGCTTTGTATAGTAGGCCATACCGATCACCCTTATGCTGGCTGGAGGCGGGAGAGGCAGCTTTTCTGGGACCTCGTCTTGTTCAAGAGACCTCTGACCAGATAGAGATGATTTGGAAGAGGATGGCTACGTCACAGTCTCGGCAGAAGTATTATGCTGATCAGTGGAGACGACCTATGGATTTCGAGGTCGGGGATCAGGTTTTCCTGCGTGTCAAACCAAGTTTGGGACACAAGAGGATACAGAGACAAGGTAATCATTCACCGTGGTACATCGGGCCATTTTAGGTGTTGGAGAGAGTTGGGCCGGTTACCTATCGGTTGCAGATACCTCAGAGGTATCGGGATATGCATGACATCTTCCACGTTTCCCAACTCCAACGTTACTTTTTAGACCCATATCATGTCTTTCAACCCGAGGAGGTTGAACTTGAAGCAGATGCGTCATTTGAGGAGCACACTATCCGGATTGTCGATCGCATTACAAAGGTTCTCTGTGGCCGGTCAGTTCCTCTGGTATGGGTGCTATGGCAGCACGGGCGAGTGCTGGACGAGACTTGGGAGAGGGAGCCTGATGTAGGATCGCAGTGGCTGGAGCTGCTTGGGGTATCTTCTTCTACGCCTCGCTAGGGAAATTCAGGGATGAATTTCTTTAAGGGGGAAGTTTTTAAGAACCCGGTTCTTCGTTTCAGGTATGTTTTTTCTTTTCCTGGAGTTTTTGAGAAAAGAGGAGTTTCTTGAAATTTTTGAATTACACGCCATGTAGTTTATCAGTACACGCCGTGTACTCCCTTGCCATGCTGGGCCATGTGCTGGCCGTGTCCGGGCCAAACAAACGGTGTTTAGGGGTGAAGTGGAGGCCGCTCAAAGTGGAGTACGGAAAAGTAGAGTACACGCTGTGTACTCAAGAAGTACACACCGTCTATTTTTTTTGTTCATTAAACAGATAGGGGTCACGCCTAATCGACAGAACTATCTTCATCTCCAGCACCTTCAACAGAGAGCGACCCGTACGACCGCGAATCTTCACTGAGCCCCCATTCCTCCATCCTTTCTCCAAATCGACCTCCTTCAATTACATAGGAACCACAACAGTGAGTTCTTCCTTCTCATAGACCCCTTTTTTCCAATTCCTCCTCTTTCTCATGTTTTTGTGGATTGAACATTTTGTGCGTTTTGTAGATCTACGATGTTCTGAGGCGAATCAAGCCTCGTGGTTCATGTATATCGATATCCTAGGATCAAGGTAGGTGGTTTGTGGCTTACCATTTGATTTCTTTGAGTTTTATGTGCAAATTCCACCAATACCCATGGACGGGGTATTGTGTGTTACCTTTTTTCCCTTGTGGTTATTCCTGCCTTTCTTGCATGTTTGTGTAGAGGTAAATTGATCGTGTTTGTGGATATTTGTCGTGCTTGGATGTTTTTCGCATGCTTTTTTCTTTTTACAACCATTGGGTCTCTTTATCCTTTGGGCCGTTGTACCTGTTTCCATGCCATGTGATCGTAGGATGAAATGATGTTGTTAACATGCTTGTTGCTCTATAGACTATTTAGAAAAGTATCTCTTTAGGTGTACTTTGGTTTACCAAGTAGCTCTATATCTGTACTCTAGCCTTATAGCATTAATATGCACTGACTGTCATTGGACCGTGAGAACCCGTTGGTTTATACATTAAGGGATAGACCGAGTGAACTTCCCAATGAGTCTTCGATATTATAGACTATATGGGGATAGACCGAGTGAGCTTCCTTAGAGAGTCTTGGACATTATATACTACATGGGATAGACTGAGTGAGCGTCCCAGAGAGTCTCAGTTATTATAGACTACAGGAGGGTAGACCGAGTGAGCTTCCTCAGAGAGTCTTTACCTTTTTTGAATGTCTTTAAAACCATCCCAGGCTAGAAGATGAATTGACAGAGTGAGCTTCCTTAGAGAGTCTGTGGTATACCTAAGGCTACAGAAGGATTGACTGAGTGAGCTTCCTCAGAGAGTCTCTAAACCTTGGGGCCAATAGGGTTAGACCTTGTGATCTCTCTACGAGATTCCCTGACTACCCTAGACTATAAGGGGAATTGGCCGAGTGAGATACCCTAGAGAGTCTTATAAATTGGTATGACCAAACCAGAGGGGTTAGGCTGAGTGCACTTCCCAGAGGGTTGTGGTACTTCTTGGATATGACTAGAGGGGATTGCTGCGAGTACATCCCAGAGGGTTTCCTGCTTGTGTTAGCTGTTCCTTCACCGTTTCTTGTTGTTCTATGAACTGACGACTACCGTATGTCATCCTATTTAATGCTTACTAATTACGTCCTGCTATTGCTGCTACTGTTTACTGCTTATTGTACTATTACCTGCCATATACTCACTGACTATTAGGAACAGATCTTCGGGTGGTTTCCTACTGGGATTTAGTCTCCCAACCTATTTGGGTCATGCTTTTGGATCCAAATAGACTATGTTTTTGCAGGTATAGACAAGGGCAAGCACCCTTAGACATCTGGTACTTGATTGCATGGAGCAGGAGAGCATGGGAGCATGCTTTGGCTTGCGATGCTGAGGAGTTGTTTACTTTCTTTTGTACTTGTTTTGGTACTATTTTATTTTTCAGCATTGTGACTTGTTTGGCTGCTTTACTAGATATGTGTCATGCATAATTTCTTATATATACATATGTGCTCCAGTTGTTTGGTGATTTATTTTCTGCTGTTTATTATTGTTGGTTATTTACTACTTTTACTCTTGCATGTTTATTTACTTCCACTATGTACTATGGCAATGAGGGCATTGTTTCCCCACTATCACACCCAAGGCCCTTGATGCTATTCGGCAGCCTCTGGCATTTGGGAAATTCACATGAGGCCATGTGACCAACCGGGCTCGGGGCGCCTTTGGGTGGCTTCTGGAACCGGGACGTTACAAATTCCCCTTTCATTACCGAAAACATCCACCCTATCTCCCATTTAACTTATTTAATTTTTTTTGAATCACATCATTACTCGTCCATCCTCTCTCTAGAATCCTCCCAAGGCTTTCCATGATATGATAAAGACCATTTCAATCTTTTGGTGTCTTAAAATTTTTGTAATGGATCGTCTCTTTCTCAATTTTGGTGAAGAATGTCTTCTAATATATGCCCATTTTATTTTTAATTCAAAATGATGGAGTATGTTTTCTAACCTCACTCCTACTTCCCATGTGATTTATAAATTATTAGAGTCCCTATTTTCTCAAATTTATCCATCCTAAGTACAACCGTTACCATCCTAAAATTTCATAAGAGTTCTTCCTTCCCCTTCCTTAATAAAGATTCTTTATTACCACATGCCTTTTATCTACAAAAACCAATGATGGGAAATTTGTTTCTATAACCCTAATACTGAAAATTTTATGTCAAAATTATTAGATTACATTTTAGTTCTCAATATTTCATTTTATGAATTTTTATGCCATGCCCTTAGGCTATCGAATGTTCACCACCATTTTCAAATTTCAAAGCAAATGTGTAGTGAAATAAATTCCCATTTCCTATCAGATGTATTCAAATTTATTCAATTACACCTATTTTATTAGAGACATATATATATGAATTACATAATACATGATCATGGAATAAAATATAATACTGAATGAATCAATGTTATGTGATCTATGTGGCACACTTAATCATGATATTGAAATTAAAGTGACAGGTGCACACAAATTTATATAGCGCTCTAATGCATTAGTAATGATTAGTATCATTTATCATAATGTTGGAACAAGAATTAAACATGATTCCTTTATGGTAATTTTTCTTTTATGATGTCTTGGTAGTTATCCTTTACCTATGATGCAATGTTTTAGGTTTTTGCAACATTTAACATATTTTCTTATGTTATCACTCTATATTATGTCTTATAATTCATATTTATGATTTATTCTATTTTGTATCCCCTTGATATTCTTATTATCTAACATTTTTTACCTTATGGAATGTTTACTCCCTTAGTAGGATTTATAACTCCCCCATATATTATGTATTTCTTCATGTTATCCCATGTTGTTTTATGTGCGAGCATGTCAAATAATTTTCAATAATTATTTTTTAATCCATGTTTTATGTTGTAATGTAATGTACTTAATCGCAAAAGATAATATACCTATCGATCATTCAGGTTGAATTAAGTGTTATTTTATATAATAAATAATGTTTTAGTGTGTAATAAACGGAAGAGTTATTATACTAATCATCTCATGGAATTCATATGAGAATGAATTTTGATTTGTAATAGTATATCAGAATAATGGTAATTGGAATAAAAATTTCCATATATAAATAAGGTCCTTGAATAATGCATAGAAAGAGAGGATCCTTTACTAAAATTTGAAATATTAAAATTTTTTGTAAATTCCATAATTAGTGTGGATAAATGATAAAAAATCATATTGACATGAATTTTACATTATAGGGATATTTATAATGTCATGAAGTCGTAAAATATAAATATTTAAAATGACAAATACATAGAATTATCTTGAAATGAAAATAAGAGAGGGAGGTCCCTTACCTCGAGAGGGTGATTCCAAAAACATGGGAGGAGCATCATGAGAGCTTGGGGGAACCTTGGGGTGACTCCAAATATTAGATGAAAGTGTAATAATGTCATTAATGGTTTTTGAGTTAATATAAATGGGATATTGGGTGGGTTTATATATTAAAAGGTAATGGAGTTATTTATTATATCCCAAAATTAGGTTTTGAACTATATCTAATAATATAATAAAAGCCCCAAACCCTACCTTTGTTTTCACATGATTTCTACCAAAGTGGAGTGGTTTTAATTATTTTATATGTTAATGGGGATAAATCATTAAAATTGTAGCCATGGTGATGTTAAAATGAGTTATGTTTATAAATAATGTATTTTTAAACATTAAAATATAATATACATTTTGGAGGATTCATAAACGATTTATTAATTTAATAATATATCCTCAAAAAATTATTTTAAATGGGATACATAAAATTTATAAATAAATACCCTTTATATCAATTATTATATAACTTTCAGGTCATTATTATACCAGAATAAAAAATATATATTTATACCATATTTAGTTTTTACCCCAAAATAAGACAATCTCAGAAAAGTTTAACAAATTCACAATTAGGTAATTTCAATGTGATTATTCCAAAAGTATTATTTATTTTATCATCATAATTTTTTGAATATGTGTTTTTTCAATTTTAATATAGAATCGACATTTATTGAGAAATGATAGGTTTTTGGACAATAACAATTTTTGATCCCTTATAAAAATTAAATTCAAAAAAAAAAATTATACTATAAATATATTAAATAATTTTTTGATAATAATTTGCTATTAATATAAAAATTATTTCAAAAAAACCATTGATTCATAAAAATAAATGTCTTAATTGAAATTTCATAATACCCAAAAATATAATTTTTGTATCGTTTCAAAATCAAAATCATTTATAAAGTTACAAAAATATGAATTAAATATAGACATTATTATATTGAGAATGAAATCTACATATTCATGTAATCAATTTATTGATACATATCCCTTTATTACAACAGTAAACACCCAAATTTTATGGTGTGAGATGGTGAGAAATTAATTGGGTGGTTCAATATACATGGTTTGGTCTATGATCTCGATGAGAATGAATTTCATCCATAAACAGCCTTGATGATGCAATATATTTTGGATCTTGGTTTGTTATTGGTCAAGGGAAAATACTAGTGATTTTATCACCCATAAAAAGCTTTGATAAGTGGGGTTTATAGGGTATACTCATAATATATGAGGCCATCACTTCCTCTATGTGTGACAATTATATTTATCGAAACCCTATATTTATTCTAATTACAAGATCAATATTAAAATGATGTATTATTAATGGTTATAATGCTTAATGGTATTTTAAATACGTTATGATAATACATAATAAGTTCATTTGTTTTATATAACTATAAAAGGGATCATAATTCAATCATAAATATATTTTTTATAAAAGTTTTTTCATTACACTCTTAGGACAAAGTTGCCCAAGGTCTTTAATATGTTTCTTTAAAAAGGAAGGGTATATTAAAAAAATTAATTTTCTTTGTTTTCAAGATTGGATAGATCTTAAATCTCAAATTTCAGATCTTGTTTCATGGTATTTTCTTTATCAATATTTTCATGCTAATTGAGAAGTCCACCCCCATACATATTGAATAGATCCTTTTACTTAAATAACCGATTCCAGTAAATATTCTAGTAGGATTGAGTATCTTAATAATTCCATCAGTAATTATTAAAATTTACTCTAGTTCTTCATCAAAAGTTACTTAAAATTATAATATCTCACCCCTTGAATGGTTAATTTCATGTGTGGGTTCCTTGTAATATTTTAAAAAATTGAATTCTTCCTTTTATCACAGAAATTTAAAATCTTATTTCTTCTAAAAAATCAATTACAGAACATATTTTATCAAGTAAGGGCATTAATAATATGAAAGATACGTTTTTATAAAATTCCATATACATGATGAGGAAGTAAATAGGGTAAAAATGTCTCCGTAACCTAAAATTCTATTCTTACACTCGTTTTATGGGGTTTGTAATGGAGTGGTAAATCAATAATAGGAGCACTGTTATTGGAAGACGATATCCAAAATTCTATTGTAAAATATGTGAGTAAGAGATAAATATTATGATAACCATAATGTAAAAATTTCCAATTATCTATCCAATATTTACTAAGGTTTATGTAATGAAAAAACTACCTATATTCTTATTCTTAGGAGGTATCATATTATAAACAATAATACCACACTCTTCTAAAAGGTATTTGGTGGTGAAATAATCCATGTTATTTTTTATATGTTGATTTTTTTTCATTATTTTTAGGTTTGATTATATTTTAACCAATGATCTATGGAATGAGATATTAGTGTGAATTTTTTTTAAAATATCATAGAATCCAAACAGTTTAGGATCTTGGTTATTTTTATTTATTCTTATAGGGAAATGTATGGGTAGGGGAAGATTAAAAAAAATATTAGACAAAAACATAGATTATTCCACAATATTTTCGTCCACATTATTTGTATTCATTTAAATTATTTTTCATCTTTTTTGAGGTAGAAAAATAATTTTTCACCCATTTTCATCATGGATACATAGATTTCAAGATTCAGATCTTTCTAAAATTTTATTCCTAGATTCTTATAGTTTAATATTTTTAAAACCATATGATAGATTCTATCTTCACAATATGTTATAAAACCAAGAATAGTAGTAAAAACTAGGAATTCTCCTTATAGTTAACTATTATTGTGCTTGGTAACATAAACTTTTCTATAATATTAATATACCTATCTAGATATCCCATTGAAATTCTATTTTATGGATCACATCATATGTTTGAACATAATCTGATTCACGTTGAAATTTTAATTAATCAAACTTGTATTTTTATAATTCAAACTTTCCTAGGAAATTATAGAACAGACCCCAAATATCCTCTTCAGAATTAAAGGTTTTAGCCTTACATTGGTATTGAAATTTTGGCCTAGGTTATTGAGGGAAACTAAGGGATAAGTGTCCTAACATTTATTTCTCACATTATGGTATATTGGGATGTTTTCTATAGCATGGGTTATATATAGTGTAAAATGAGTCATATATATCATGTATTCTAGGATTTTACCTTCAAAATGATTCGTTTCCATGTTTTTTGGGATTAAAAGTTAATTATTGGTTAGTTATATCTAGAATGTATGAATATCAAAATTGATGGAACTGACCTCTAAGGAATTAGATATATAATTGACTTAAAATTTAATTCACATATTACTTGGAAGATTGTTTATTTATGGATCGATGTTTATATTTTATTTTATAAAATTTGTGAAACATTTATATCCTTGAAAAGTTGTTTTGTTATTCCTTATCAGGTCTTATTCTCGTAGAATCATGGTTTTTTGAATTTAGATATATGGTGTTGTCAATTTGTCTTAATTTTCAATTTATTTTATTAGTGTGTTGTCCATGAGAATATTATTACACCAAATTATAACCAATAGTTGATAATCCTTATAGAGACCCATGCTTCTCATATGTGGATATTACATCTCTTTAGATGAATATTCAATACATTAAAAAAACACATGTTAGATGAATGTAATAGTTTTGTGCCTTTGGAAATGTGGAACACTATGCTCTATTATGGGGAATTATCTAAAATGTTTCACAAAATTATCATCACATTTAGAACTCCTAATTGACACACACTACATAAAACTATTATCCATAAATTGGGGATGTGAAACTTAAGAAATGGTGATGTTAGATGATCAGAAAGGGTAAACAATGAATATATACAAGAATAACATATACATAAGTGTATGAGGAAACGAGTGTAACATTTCAATACCGTACCATGAAAATCAAAGATAATAATCCTTAGTCATGGAATAAATAGTGGTAGTTCTTAAGATATGATTCATATGATAATAAAATAACATGATACATGAGATCATAACATTAGAAAACATCAAATATTTGTGGCATGCATATTATCTTATAACATTGTGAACATGTATAAATAGAACCAGGGTCACTCATTAATTTAAGGGAATGAAATAATTCCCTATCATAATCTTATAGACATGGAACATGGTCCACACATATAATTTTGGTCATAAAATATAGGGCCACACATAACATTGTGAACATGTAATCAGGTTCATCCATAACATTGGGAATACTTAATCAAGCTCACGCATAATATTGTGAACATGTACATAGGTTGATGAATTAAATTTTTAACATGTGGTCATGTTCATGAATAAAAATGTGAACATTTAATCAGGTTTACATATAATATTGTGAACTTGTAATCCGGTTCACGCGTAAAATTTTGAACATATAATGAGGTTCACACGTAAAACTGTGAACATGTAATCAGGTTCACACATAAAATTGTGAACAAGTAATCAGGTTCATGTATAATCTCTAAAATCCTAAGTTATCTATTGTTACCCAATTAATTGGAGGGAAATATATGTCCCACCCAAAACATAATGAAATAATAAATATATGTTCTATAATATTATAATCATTAATCATATCATAACCCTTGAAATAAACTAGATATCATAAACATTTCATCGAATAATAAAATGCTGAAAATATATAGGATTAAAAATCATTTCAACATAGAATAGACCAATAATACAAGATGGTTATATAATAATTTTAACATGGTATAGCCCATGGAAGAGAAACAAGTTTCATAAATATCTTGTCATAATAAGTATAAACCATTCAAATAAATTATTAGAATCTTGCACATGGATCACATCCCTAGTAAAGAATAAACTATACCAATGTATGTAATCTTATACAAGGGTAAATTTGGAGATATAACTTATAATGTTTCTTAAGGAAAATAACTATTATTTGAAAATCACTTTTTATAACACAATAGACATTAAAAATCATTTTGGTTGAAAATCAATTCAAAAAAATAAAAAGTAATATTCAAAAATCATTTAAAAACTTTCTTGATGAAATTATAATTTCCCTTTCTATTTTATTAAATGGTAAAAAAATTTTAAATACTTTTTCATTTAAAATTAAAATGAAAAATATAAATAAATCATTGAAAATAATTCAAAACACTTGTTAAACATAAACATTTTTGAAATCAATTTCCATGAAAATTACATTTGTAACATCTAAAGTGTGCTTTAAAAATAATTTCCCCTTAGGATGCATATCAGTTGTAGGCTTCCCCTATGGGTCTCAGCAATGTCTTGAGTTCGAGTCTCATTGAGTATATACCTGTAATGCATATTGCATGATTTTCATTGTAATGTAGCCCCTTCCTTGAATAACCTGAGGCTTCGGCCTCACCTTACTACTTTAAGAAGAATTGAAACATAATTTTAAAAGACAAAACATTTTAAAAATCTATTTCTTATAAAATTATGTTAATATATCATTTTAATGACATTTGGAATATATATTTAGAAACAATTGTTTTTAGGGAACACTCATTTCCGACCAAAGATAGAAATAAATTATGATATTCCTAAAAAACATGTTATTAATTATCATTAGTACCAAATAGGTGAAAAACAATAGCATTACGTGAAAATTTCATTAATTACCAGACCAAGATAAATATAATAATAATTAATTAGAGTTAGATATTGATATTTTAATATTGTATGTTAATCATAATCAATACTAATAAATGATTAGATTGTAACATAAAATATTTCTACTTTGGTAACACTGATTCATAATACCCAAGAAGGAATAAAATATAAAGAAACAAAAACTTCCATGAGGATTAATAAAATCATTATGTTACAAGTCAGAGGGTGGTATATTTACATTGTGGAAGAATATATGCTCTTAACCTAACATACATCTGAAAAGAAGGAAAATTGATAAAACATTCCCTTACCGATTGGGTATCTTTATAACTGTAATCACCATGAATGATAGATACTAAAATAAATATATAAATATCAAAATAATTTATGTGAATAATCATAAAATACATTCATGGTTATTATATACACCCCATAAAAGAAATATGTGGTGAATATAGAAGTGTCCCACAAAAGTAAAAATGGAGATGCATATCCCTTACAACATGAGTAACTTTTGAATCGTAATAACCATGAAATTATAACACCAATGGATACATTAATTATCAATAAATGATTTATTATCATGATATATCACCTAATAGGGTAGTATATACACACAAAAAAATGAAACCATAGGTGAATATGTAATAAGTCTCTCAAAAATTAACGTGAGATTAGAAATCCCTTTACCTTAATTCATTACTTCCTTCATAAACGTTAAAAACATTTGTTTAATTTATATAATTTTATAATTATATATCATAACCATATTCATATATATCCTATCATGTATGATTTTATTATTAATGTATGTTACATGTTTTCTAATAATCCCATGTTAATGTAATATTTTTGTTAATAACCGCTTTGTTTTTTCATAAAAGTTTTGACATGTTATTTTTAGTCCACTTAAATTAATAATTAATTCATAAAATATATATTTTAAAAAATGATATAAATATAATATATATTCATTAGATATGGTTTTTAAGTATCTCAAAAAATATAGTGATAGAAAATGAAATAAACCATTCATGGAGATGGTAGATCGTATGTATGCATGAACACTGTTTTAGTTTTCTTAACCTAGTGAATGAAACAATGTAAATGATATATATATATATATATTATCATTTTAATAAAACAGTTATTTCATATATATATATATAACATATTTTAATTAAACACATCCTTTATACATTCCATTTAAAGTGCGAACAAATCACATTGCTTCGTGGGGCGATAATCCTCTATACACACAAACGACATTATCATATTCCTAAAAATGGGAATCATGATGGTATTCATGATATAAAAATATTAAAATAATAATAATATCATTAATATCATATATAAAATATATTTCTATCATTATTCCCACCCTCGAGAGGTGGTAATGGAAAAACCTATGACATTAGATGGTGAGGAAATAGTCTTAAACACACATGAATGTTGATTTTGTAACCCATTTAATAGAACTGTGTTTGGTTTTAGTTATTAAAATTATCAATAAAAAATATTAGTATATTTAATATAATTTTGTTATTATACAATCATTTTATAGAAATATTTGAAGTGGTTTTAGGAAGACATAATACTAAAATGTTCATTGATGAACGTCACCTCTTATTCGGGTATCTCGTTTTGGTTTGCACCAAAGGATTACCTTGGTTATATTTATTCAAAATTTAAGGCTTATTAGACGAGTCTATTGAATTGGGTATGTGATTTTGATATATATTGGATAAACCAATTGGTTTTTATGTTTTTAAGAGAGGGAGAGAGCAGGCGGCTATTTATAAGGGTAATGAGTAGCACATCGATAATTTCTTTGAAAGAGTGGATTCCACCCACATTTATTTCATGTAATATGGATCATATAACAAATAAATATAGATAATATAATTTATAAGGATGAAATATGTCTACTAAATGGGTTTTGTACCGGTTTTTGGTCAATTTTACAACTAATATTCTAAGGTAAATTAATATGTAATATTGTAGTTACCTTGATGATTATAATTAATATTAATTACCTTGACTAATTTCATTGGTATAAAATTATGTTTTACTTATTAGAAATTATAAATTATTATAAATAGAAATATGGTATCCATTTTTTCAAATTCAAATCATGGATTTGTTATAAATTAATTTAAAATTAACCCTGTAGACGTGTTAAGAAAATGAGTATTAAAAGCAAAAAAGATAAAACCATTAATATATTTTTATGTTAAATTTCAATAGGAATTGACTAAAATGTACAAAAATGTTTTAATATATGTATAATTATAGTATTTTTTACTTTGAAACCAATTAAAATATATTTTAACATTAAAAATTATTTAAATTAAATGATAATTTTCAATTTAAATTCAATATTTATCACTATTCATAATTAAATAAATCATATCAGAGAGATAAAAAAATTAAACAAAAGATAATGTTGGTATTAAAATTTAATAAATGATTTTAATTTTATGAAATTAATTTTAAAAAATTATAAAACTTTAGTTATAAAAAATGTGTTCCACAAAAGGCAAAAAAACTAATTTTTGGAGAAATACAGTTTTAATCATTAAATTCAATTTAATTATATCTATTGTCAAGAAATAATATATGATTATTGATAAAAAATTTATTGAATATATAATATATAAATTTATTTAAAATAACAAACCAATAGTTATTTCATATAAAACACACTTATTCACATAAATTTTTTTTTTGGAAAAATATTTCCTTTTATATTAAAAATTGTTTTATTTTTAGTTATAATTAATTTTTCACCAAATAATTATATAAACATGTATAAATATTTTTCCAAATTTCTTTAATCCTTTTTTGTACTAAAAAATTCAACATCAAGTTCATTACTGTCATATTACATAATAATATTAACATTATATTATAGTTCTATAAAACTCAATTTTGTTTATAACACCAGGTATTAAAGGAACTCATTATTGTGCATAATACTAGAAAAATATAGTGTATCATTTAATATAATCTAATATTAGTGCTACATGTATTACATGCATAAATATAAATTCATATAAAGTAAGCTTAACTTGCTGAATTAATCATTTCAAGCCATCAAATAATTTTAATTTATACAATGAAATAATTCATAAAAACTTAGGGTGCTATATTCTACCGCATTAAAATAAAATTATCCCTTAAAATTCATCTGGTTCATCTAAGGATTAATACAAAGTATTTTATTTAATATGAATCCAAATCATAACAAGGAATACTAAAAATTCAATTAAAAGGTGAGTGTTAAAAACATAACAGTTACCCCGAGTAAATCATAAATATATTTCCACATTAGGGAACATTAGTGGAATGTGAAGATGGTGAAATTAAATTAAAACATAATTTATTATAGAGTGTGATTTATGTATTTTATCATAATAAATTTAATGATCAATATAATGTTAAGCGGATCTAATCCATAAATATATGATGTTTGAAATGATAATCAGTTCACTAGAAATGAAGGTACTAGGATATTTTTTAGGACCCTTATAAAAATGATAATAATTTCTGACACTATCTATGAATATAGTAAAATAAAATTGCTTGATATATTTCTATTTTATAAGAATAATTTAATTCTTTATATGTGCTTCTATAAATTTCCAATTTATCCCTTATTCAATGAAATGAACATTTAGGAGTGATTTTTTATTCCTAAAGCACTAAAAATTAATTTTAATGGGTCATAACATCCATAATGGGGTTAAAAATATTATTGTCTATCACTAAATATTTTACAAATCCAAAATCATTATCACATGCCATCCAATATGGTATTATTCTCTAAAACCTTATTCAATGTTCAACATAAACCATTTCATAAATTATCATTCCTATAAACCATTTAAAAAATTAAAATACAAAATGTGGTAAATATGGTGACTAAATTTATCAAAATATAATTTATAATAATACCCCGTATAACCAAATGTAGCTCTTTATTTTAACCTAACAAACATGTAAATTCCATAATAGTGTATCCTCTTTAAACATGGAAATATCATGAATTACCATAGAACATTATTGAAAAAATCATTCTTCCTCATTCTGTGAATAAAACCACAAATTATTGAATATATTCCATAGGTCCAATAAATTTTGTAAACTCCATCAATGATATCATTAACTATTTTGTTAAAAAAATTCATTATTAGTTATAAGGTCATCGAAACTATCAAATTTACATTTTCCAATTCAATCACCACTTTATCTAAACTAAACACCATTTCATTAACATCTCTAACATATGAAGGGGTCATTTCCCATATTACGGATATCACATTTCTATTATATCACTTATCTATGTCATCAATAAAATTCAACATATGCTTTCAAATAGTCAATGAAAATCATATATTGAACAATCCTTATATATTAAATAATTTAGATAATTTAATCATTTAATTCCTACATGTAAATACTTCATTCATCATACTTACTTCCAAAAAAATTTACATCGCTTCATCATAATATTCGTTAACACTTGTTTAATTTCAAATTTCATATATAGTTTTCTTATCATCAGTAATATAACCATTACTCATACAACATTGCAGATTCTCTTCACAATATTTCCCATCAGGACATCAACATGAAAAATGCATATACAATTGACATTTAAATCATTAAACAGTTGATTATATATTAGGTAGACCAATATTAAAATTCTTTATATTAACTGATATTATCATTTTCCCTTTTCAGTTACATGATTTTGGTCCTTTTCAACATTCAAATCATATTCCTGTTCCATTAAGACATTCACATGGGTGATTCATCTCACATTCCCGACACATTGAAAAATGAATCTTCCTTATTTCATGGTCTATATTACATTAACTCTCAATTAACCCGTTCCTTCTCTTATTTTTGAGTCTCAGAGTTTGTTAAGGTATAAATTGTTAATCATGATCTATAAAAACTGATTAGGCATAATCAAAACATCCTTTAGTTAATTTATTATCCCATTTGAACTATCATTTGGAAAATTTCCTTCACATTAAACATTAAACTAGTTCCATTTGGTACTTACCATTTACTAAAATAATAAAGTGTAGTGTGAGAAACACTTATCGTAACTAAAAACCACATAATAATAGATAATCAATTATATGATGTCTAAATCATGGCACATTATTTTTAATCTATGACACCTTATTCTTAACATGATTCATCCTTGAATACCATATATTTAAATCCTTAATGTTGGTTCTTAATGAGTTTGTGAATTTCCAAAGAATATCCCATGAGAGTGTCAAATCAGGTGTGTAGAAAGGTCTGTTGTCGTAATCTAGTTCCTGGTCAGCTCTATGTCAATACAATATACTCATGGTTGTTACCCCTAGGTACATATTTTCTAGATCCACATAAAATTATAGTATCAAGATAGGGATGTATTTCTTGGAAACTACTCTCTCTATCTATTATCAAAATTCAATGATGTTTTTCTATACTTTGACCCAAATATATTCTTATCCTTATTTACATCCCTAGATATATGTTGAGAAATATATATTGGGATCTCACTAAATATTTCTCATCGTAGTTCACAATGGATGACTAGACATTTCCGTGGATACTAACTATAGTGACACATTCATATCATATATGGATATTACATTTTTTAGATGAATATTCAATAAATTACCCAAACACATTCCCATTTACCATATTTGATTATTGACTTTTGAAATATGGAACATAAAGATATAATATGGTGAATGATATTCAATGTTTTCGAGAAAGATCTTCCCATTTAGTACTCTGTATAGATAGACCCTACATAATAACATTATTCATAACATATGGAATAGAAACATATGGAATAGTGAAATTAGATACTAATTAAATGTAAAAGAAGGAGATACATTACCATAACATGGACATAAGTTTATAATGACATGTGCATAACATTTTAAAAACAGAACCTTCAAATCAATGAACATAATCCATAGTCAAGGGATAAAGATCTTCAGTTCAAAAGACATGAATTATATGATAATTAAATAACATGAGCCATAATGCCATAATATTGGCATAAAACACAGATTTTCGGAATTCACATCATCTTATAAAATTTTGAACATGTATAAATTGAAATATATCCAAAAATTAAGTTAAGGACAAGAATTATTCCATCTCAAAAACATATGGACATGAAAGAAAGTACAAACATATAATTGTGGACATTAAATATATTACCACACATAACATTCTGAACATGTAATCAGATTCATGCATCACATTTTGAACTTTTATTCAAGTTAAATCATTACATTTGGAACATGTAATCAGGTTCATGCATAACATTATGAACATGTAATCAGATTTACACATAAAATTTTGAACTTTTAATCAGGTTCACACATAACAGTGTGAACTTGTAATTTGGTTAACATATAACATTGTGAACATCTAATCAGCTTCACACATAACATTTTGAACATGTAATATAGTTTACACATATTACATTGAACATGTAAACCAGAGAACATATAACATATATATTCAAGAGTTATCCATTATTACTTATTTCATTTGACTAAGATATATGTCCCATCCATTACATAATGAAGTCAAACATCTTTTGGTCATAAATCATAAATATTAATTATATCAGTACCCATGAAATGAAATGGGTATCATAAATATTTCATACTATAATAACCTCTTGGAAAGAGGTAGGGTTAATAATAATTTAATCTTATAATAAATAATGAAAATAAGTGGGTTTCATACACATTATAACATGGTTTATCCCTTAGAAGTAAATTTAGTTTGAAAAACAACTTTCTATCTTAAACATTTACAATTCAATGATATGATTAGGATGGTGTACTTGGATAATATCCCCAGTAAAGCATAAAACATATCATAGGATGATAGTTTAGATGGAAGGAAATTTTGAAATAATACATGAAACATTTCTTAAGGAAAATAAACATTCATTGAAAATCACATTTTAAAACATAAAGCATTTTCAAATTCAATTTCTTTAAAAACAACTTTGAAAACTTATAATGTAAGATTTAAAAACAATTTACAAATTTTGTTTAATGAAAATAAAATTTTCTACTTTGTAAAAAAATTAAAAAAATTTAAAACTATTTAAAATCTATTTTCATTTAAAAAAACTTTGAAAACATTAAATGAAGCTTTATTTATTTCTTAAAAAACTTTTAAATAATAAATATTTTTTTAATTATTTTATTTCAAAATAAGCATTAAAACTTATGAAGAATGACTTGAAAATCAATTAAAACTCCTTTCAAAACATTAAAATTTTCAAAATACTTTTCCTATAAATTCATTATAAAAGTTAATTTAAAAATATTTTGAAGACATTTTTACAAAACATTATTTTATAGGAACTGAAATTTCTTACCAAAGATAAAAATGAAGTCAAATTGTATTAAAAACATTTTCATAATTATATTAACTCAAAAAGAGTGAAAAAAATTATACCATTAGTTTAAAATATCATGAGTAACCATAGGAGTACAAAATTCATGGGAATTATTGAGAAGTAGATCATGTTATTCAAATATTTGAGACTTAATAATAAATAATCCCAATAAACGATGAGATTGTAACATAAAATCACTACCACTTTGGTAACATTGATTCACAAGACACAATAAGGAATGTCATATTAAGAAACATAAAATGTCATGAGGATGAATAAATTCATTATATTACATGTCAAATGTATTAATATACATTTCTTATAAGAATACAACTACCTAACATACAATACATCTCAAAGAAGGAAAATTTAGACAAAATATTCTTATAGATTGGGTAACTTGTTAACAAAAAATCCCATGGATGAGATATAATAAAATGGATATGTAAATAAAAATAAATCTTATTTTAAGTATAATAATATAAATTCATGGGATTTATATACACCACATTGAAGAAATATGTGATGAATATATCATGTGTCTCACAAAAGTATAAAGTGATCTAAAAATCCACTACTGATTGCATCACTTTTAAATTGTAATAAACATCAATGAATGATATAAAAAGAAAAATTAATTATAGTGAAATGAGTTATATTAAGGAGATATAATGTCATACAGTGGTATATATTTATCTAAAAAATAAATGATCGATGAATGTGACATAAGTCTCTTAGAAATAAAAGTTGTACTAGAAACCCCATTACATTAAGTCTTGACTTCATTCGAACACATTCAAACCACCTATATAAAAAATACATGTCTATTAAATATATTAAAAAAACCATATCCATATATATAATACCATATATTATTTTCTTATGAATTATATTACTTATTTATTTACAATCCCTTGATAAAGGTATGTCTCGGGTAATAACTACTTTGTTTTTTGTATAATTTTTGACTTATAATTTCTCATCTGCTTACTTTGGTATTGATTTAATAATTTATATAATGTCAAACCTAATATAAATATCATATATCTTTGTTATATATGTGTTCATAGTATCCCATATATTTTAGTAATAGGAATCAAAATACATCGTTCTTGGAGACGGTAGTCCATACATACTCATGAATGTTGTTTCCATTTTCTTGTCATATAGAATGAAATAAAGTTTATTATGTATATATATATTATAATTATATTATATATATATATATCAATTTTTTTAAACCCATCCTTAATATATTTTTTTGTAAAAAATAAATGATTCATATTCCTTCACGAGGTGCTAGTCATCCGTACAAACAAACAACGTTATCATATTTCAAAAAAATAGAAAGCATGATGGTATGAGTGATATAAAAATTAATGAAGAATAATAATATCATAATTATAATATATTTATTATATAAATAGTATATCCATCACTATTTTAAACCTTGAGAGGTGGTAGTGAAAAAACAAATTCCATTAGATCGCGAAGCTGTAGTCCGTTGTACACACAAATAGTTTGTTCGTGACCCATTCGATTGAAAAGTGTGTTGGTGTAGGTTAAAAAAATAGAATAAAAAATATAAATTTATTTAATAAACCTGGTTTATCATATAAGAATTATATAAATATAATTTATTGGGTTTAAAAAATAATTATTATAGAAACATTTGTTGGTGAATGTTACCTCTTCTCCAAGAATATCCTTTTGGTTTACACCAATGTCATTAATTCTTCTGATTTTGTTGAAAATTAATTATTATTGGATTATATAATTTATTTTAAAATTTATTTGGGGTATTTTTTGTTTGAACCAATTTTTTAAGGTGTATAGAGAGTGGGAGAGGGGTGGACTTTAAAAGGGAGGTGAGTGGTACTTTTGTAAATTTTTTGAAATAGTTATACCACCAAATTTTTTTTAGTCAAATGGGGAACTAATAATAGAAATATCTAAATAATATAAGGTATAAGGAATAAATATGACCATAATGTTGGTTTTAGATGCATTTTTGTTCATTTTCACTCCTACTGTTTTATGTTTGATCACTAAGTAATCTAGTTTCTAACATAATCACTATAAATAATTTTACTTTATTTCACTAATAACTTTTGTAAAAAAATATTTTTTCATTATATTCGAAATTAAAAATTATTCTTATTATAAATATTGAATCCATTTTCCAAAATTCAAATCAAAAAATTGATAGAAGCTAATTTAAAATTAATCCCGTAGACCTGTTGAGAAAACATGTTTGAAAGAAAAAAAGATCAAAATTTTACAACATTTTTATATTACAGTACAATATGAGATTGATTATAATAATCTTAAATGTATAAATTGATGTATTATTGAACCACTATTGACATTATAAATAATTCAAAATATAGTTTAAAATTATAAATTATTTAAACTAAAAGTTAATTTTGAATAAAAATTCCATATTATTCACTATTAATAAAAAAATAAATCTTCATAGAAAAATCCCTGAAATTCACCATAATTTTTTTTATTTGTACTTTTAAAATAATTCTTATTTTATAATGTTAATTTTCTAAAATGTCAAAATTTAGGTTTAAAATAAGTTATCCATTAAAATGCTATAAACTGATTTTTTATCAAAAATACATTTTTAAGCATGAAATTGGATTTGATTTTATATATTGTATATATAAGAATTAAGTTGAATGTTAAAAATTATACTGTGTATAAAATTTATAAATTTCATTAAAATTACTAACCTATAGTGATTTTATATAAAAGAACCATGTTCGCAATTTTTTTTTCAGATTCCCTTCTATTTTAAAAGGTGTTTTCTTTTCATTTATAATTCATTAATCACCATGGTATTATATAAGAATTCCTAAAAAATATTATCAAATTATAGTTACTTATTTTGATACCTTCAATTCTAATGGATAGTTTATAACTATCATATTAAATAAGAATATTAATAGTATATTGTTGTTCATTAAAACACAATGTTCCATATAAAGAAATATATAGAGGGAAGTTGGTGTTGTGGGTAAATAAATATATAAATAGTGTTCGCCTGTACCTCCACATAAGCTTATTTATATGTGTAGGGAACTATTAACCTCGAAATTTTCAAAATGAAAAATCAACATGGTGTAAATTTCATTTCAATCCATAAAATAATTTTAATTTATTGGAATATAATTATTCATAAAAACTGAAGTTGTTTCAAACTTTCAGAAAAGGACTCCACAAGAAGGTGGGTATAGAGATGGTGTGGGTAAAACTTCCTAAATATGTCCCTAAACATATCTCAATTTTCTTAAGAACCCTCTCTATCTTTTTGATATTTTTTTTGGATTTTACCTTTATTATATCAATTATGTATCCTAGGATAAATTTTCTTGAAAAATGAGTTCTTCACTTGACACCAGGTTTAAAAAAATTCATTTATACAGAAAAACGTTTCTTGAATTAAATTTTATTCAAAAAGGAATAATCTCTTTATATTTCAATTTTTTTGATTCCTTACAGTGGTTGTGGTTTCACAATGTTGAAAAAATACAGAATGGGGGATAAAGAGTCTTCATCTGATAGTGTATGAAATACAGGTAGTTATAATATATATTAATATTTTAGCTCTTAATTTTATTCTCTTGTTTTTATTTTAGTTGATCATGGGCATCCTGACACTTTAGGGAGTTTATATTCCCTCATCCTATACTATTCAATATTTTTTAAATACAATATTCATTATTTGTAGTTAATAAATCTATTAAATATTCTCTTTCAATTTCCTATTCTCAAATATTAATAAGCTAATTATCAATTTCAGAAAAAATAGAATTTTTGTTCTAGGTATTTTACATAGTGTGAATGAAGAAATAATTTCGTAGTTTTTTAGTGGGGAATAATATTTTTTGATTTTTGAGATTTTATTAGTCCCATAAACACTACCGTGTAATCAAAATAATAATTTTATTAGTGGCTATAATAATTTTAAAATTAATCATTTATTTCCATATATTTAAAAAATTTAGTATTAAGTATGTTCAAACCCACAAGGATGTAATTTTTTGTATGATCCAATATATAAAATAGTAAAAGTTCTTAAAAAATTGAAATCTAAAAAACAGTAAAATAGAAAAAATGTGATGTGAAATATGTGATGAGTAAGAAGTGAAATGATGAATGTAAACTATATGAGGAAGAAACCTAAAGATAAAAATCATCAACATAAACCAAGTATTATATTGTTTGTGAACATAGAATCTCTTACATTAAAATTAAATTCCTTCATTCTTATGAAAATTGATTAGTCTAGACACCAAAATTTAGGAAAAGAGAAAATTGACAATCCATCGAGTGTTCTGGACCATGATATTTTTAGTTTAACTGGTTCTCAACTACTAAAATGACTTAGTTAGGAGAAATAATAAATTTATTGAAATGAAAATAAATATGTTCTTTAATTTTTTTCCTGAAAATTCGTGGAAATAAACAAATTTTTATTAGAATGTTATTGAAATAAAGATTCATAATAGACCATAAAAATTCAATCATGAAGAAAAATCGTTGAATCATAACTATTTTAGAATAAAATAACAATTAATGAAAACTAAATAAAATGACAACCATTGATAAAATGAATGATTATGAAATAAAAATAAGTAATGGCAGAGTAATCTTATTTCGACCAACATAGATTTAACCAATAATTGTGTTCTATCAAGTAGCTTAAATTTCCAAGATCTATTTTCTATCTTCTATTGAAAATTATTGATCTGTGCCTCTACTTCCTAGTTGATTGATTATGATATCTAAAATTATAAATCTACCATTTTGAATTAATCAATGTGAATTTATGAAAGTAATCCTACATTCATATCTCATAGTTAGCTGCCCATGAAAATTCACCCTCTCAACATGGTGAGGTTTCTACTAATAATATTATTTATGTAATTTGAGCTTCACCTGGCCCAAAAATCCTGGGTGATCTTAAATATTATGTTTGACTCTGTAGAAATATTTTACAGTTCATTATTTTCTTCATTGATCTTTACATTGATCATTATTTTATCTACAAATGATTTGAGAATTAGGGATTCATGTGTTTTAATTCTATATAACAACTTTAAGTGGTCTAATCATTTTAGTAGTCTGAATAGATATGACATATCCCTTATGAAACCTTTATGAAGTACATGGGACCTTTACATTTACATTTTATTCATGACATGAACTTTATATAGAATTGTTGAAGTGATGGATTTCATTAATTCAACTCGAATAGTTGACCTTGACATAATGATGAACATTTTGTAGGACTTCTGTGATGTGTGGAAATAACCTTCATGTAGTTTTACAAATGTGGTGGTATCCTTTAATAATTGTCCATATGAACCATACATGATCTAGTGTGACAATTATTATTTCATTAGAACCTGTACATGGGTTCACATTACATTTACGTGAGGTGATCTATTTCTTCCTAAATGTTATGTACTTCATAACAGTCATTCGAAATAGAACACAAAGTTTAGAAAAATTGAAAAATGTTTTATGATGTTATTCTATGTCTTAAAAAAAATAATCTAAAGTCTCAAAAAATAGAAATTTTATATGACTATATGAATTTTATTAATTTCAACAGTTTATAACCATTATTTGTTCTATAAAATATGTTTTAGGATAAAATCACGGGACATGGTAATTTTAAATCTAACAATAAAATCACATCAAAAAAATTACATTTCAGTTAATGTTTCATAAAACCCATCAAAAATATGTTCTTAAAAAAAGAACATTTTACAATAGAGAACCTAAAATCTCATTTTAACTTAAATTTTCAATGAATATCAATTTTAACAAATTATTAATGAATATTAAACAGTTTTTCATTAAAATAATTTTTTTCCTTAAGACACAATTATTCTACAAAATGGATTTGGAAAATATTTTTCAATCTAAGAAACATAAAGAAATATCATACCAACGAAGCATTATATAACCAAGAAATGATAATATATCATGTTCCACTAATCAATGGAAAGAGCATGGTAATGAAATAATGTATACAACATGGATCCCCAAGATAAACCCATCATCAAACAAATATGTATCAGTGAAAACCCATTAGGTTGTAATTTGATATGGCCTTAAACACAATCAAGTATAACCAACTACTGACTTATGCTGGGATCCAAAAGGTATATGTTCTTCATTGGATCTCATATTCACACTGGTCACTCCTCCTGATTAACTCCCATGGTCTAATTATGGGAATCCTCTCGATTAAATCCAATAGAGTAATAATGAACTCGTCATAATTAGATCCCAAAAAATCATATAAAACTATACTATCATGTACATAACCTGAATTTTTGGTTAGTTCCAATGGTGAAACTAAATTAGTATTTAATGAAAATAATCTCTTACTCTGTTACATAGGTTCCCATGACCCAGTCAACTTTGAAGTGACAAATCAAACGATAATATTAACATCACATGAATAAATATTAAATAATAACAATAAATATCAACTCAACAATAATACCCTATAATTAAAAAACATTTTTTCACATTAAAATATAATAATAAATAATAAATTAATTCATCCCACGTGGGAAATGTTTTATACAAGGCAAAACACAGAGGTGATAAAATAAGGGTGTCATAAAAAAAACTATTTTTTAGTGTACCAAATAATAATTTAAAACTAATCTAGAATAAATTTTATATTATCATCCTTTAAAATTTTCTATCATAAGCAAATATCCATCAGAAATAATTTGTAAATCAATACATCCAAGAAAATAATAATTCACTTCATTGATTTTTTTTAAAAATAAAAATAAATCTTTAGTTGAAAATAAAATCATATAAGATTGATCATACTATTTTTAATATTAAAATGGAATAAAACCATCTATATCATAAATGTTATTTGAAAGTATTCTCTTTCATATTTTATCCTACACTTTTAATGAAAAAATATTTTTCTATATATAATAGGAAATAGAAAATGAAAATAAAAACCTTTATTCCAAGTGTTTGAATAATTGAATCCATTTTAAAACATATAAAAGGGTATCACATATTGATATAATTTGATATGAACTGAATTTATAAATCACAAGTACATTATGAAATGTAGAATAAACTGAGTTTTATTAAAATACAAACCTTAATTAAGGGAAAACCAGCTAGCTTCAATGGTGAAGGAAAAACCATTAAAGGGAATAGACTCTATATGATCTTACATGTCATGTATAATTATAAATAAGTGGAGATTCAATCAAAGAGATAGTAAAGAGGATATAAATTGATCTCCCTTTTGGTTTATCGAAGTGAAATGGGGGAGGAAGAGAGGGGAAATAAGGTCAAATTGAGTATGGGTAAGGATATAATTTAATATTTTAAAAATATATATAGGATGAATAGATTTGAATTTTTTTTACCAAACCATGTAATACTTGTATAACATTATGAAGATGCTAAACCATTTTAGCCACCCGAATAGTGCTATGGGATGGAGGGCTACTGGGAGTTAATTAGGCCTCCTCATACGCTAAAGGGTGCTGACTATCAGTGATGGTGTAAAGAGGTGATAGTGGGGAGAATATATCTCCTAGTGATGATATAATAATGGTATAATATAAATATATAGTATTGTAAAAGAAAGACTAAATCGAGGAGTAGTAAGCCACCTGTGGAGGAATCGTAATAAGATAGTAGAAGAAGATAACATTAAGCATAATATAAACTATCTTGGAGATTAAAATATCATGGGATTCCAATCGTAACTAAGCATGAATATAATTCTAGGTCAAAATATGGTAAGTAGAATGGTCTCTAATGGTCGACTATCAATATAAATATATATATATAATCATATGAATACAAAAACGAAGACCCAAAAAATAAAATCAATCCGAGGAATAAAACCACAAGGTATCTTTCCATCCATCCCATTCAAAAAGTACCAAAACAGTCTCTAAGATCATGCTCATGAACATTAACCTTTACCTGATAACAAATCCATATAGTCCACATGCAACCCGAAGGGCATGAGTAGGGTGTGAGAACAAATCTCAGAAGGCCACCACCAATGTGTACCTTTCTTATAGCTGTGATAAATAATTTTTTTACTAGAATAAAAAATGAAACACATGAAAATTATATAAAACCTATTTCTCTTATGTTTAATAGACACAAGGTTGAAATCACCTATATCATCCATCACTAGTATAATTATAAGTGAGAGGAACAATAGTATAATACCCAAGGTATCTCTTGATGTATAACAATCCGGATATCCCTCAGGCACCACCTGTTATGGTATTCCAAAACCATGTCCCAAATGAAACCTTGTGTCCAAATAATGTAACTGACATCCTGAAGTCACACCCTGTATTCTGTACATGGTCCATTGGACCCCTGTTCGAAAGGTGATTTTTGCTCATTTTCCAATATCTTGAGGCACAAGGATGTCTATCTTATATGTACTCACATATTCAGATCAACAACCAAAATCACATTTAATGGATTTGTTTAAAGACCACGACCCCCCATTTCCAAGATCTAGTGCCCAACATTATTACATTATCATAAGATATAAGGAATTGAATCCAAAATGTTATATTTTTAGTAGTCTTGGTAAACTAGAAACATATATGAAATTCAAAATACATTTTAAACATAATATTTAAATATAATTTTCCTTGAGAACACCATTATTCCCATTAGTATCACCCTAAAGGTAAGTCATAATATTTTTCTTGGAATCGAGGGAAAAAAATAAATTATATGAAATGGGCGAGCTGAAATGCCCAGTAAGGGTAATCATACAAAATAAGCAATGAGTAAATATGTAATAAACAATATGGAAAGGTAAATAAAAAAATCCATATAAATAATCACATGATTTAGAAAAAATAACCATAGATATTATACTATTCAAGTAATCACTTGGAAATCAATAACTAGTCTTCAAATAATGGAATTAAAAATACTTGACATCTGGCATCATCCAAGAAATATGAAATTAAATAGGTATTACCTCAAAAAAATAATTATTTTATATGTCTCACGAGCCCTATGAATTCATCAAAGGGATATAATAGTACCCACATGTCACTTTCTAAGTCCAATTATTTTTTTATATGAATGGGGTGATACATAAACAACCATAAATTTCATTATGAAAAAATTGCACACAAAATGTGAATAATTTAAACATAAACCATGAATGGTATCAATATAGTTTAACCATAGTCAAAATGATCGTAAAAAATTGAATAAAACCTGGAAGACGATATTATAATAGATCAACCACAATTAATAATAATCTTATAAAAAGGGTGTTTACATATATGAAAATACTCAAATAAAATCATACAAATATTTTTGGGAAAAAAACTTTTATTTAAACAATATAAAAAATGTTTCACATAAAAATAACAATTTCTTTTAGAAATAATAATTTTCAATGTAAAAGAGACCTAAAATAATGGAATAAGGTTTATTAATTTACTAAAATATTTATTATTGCAAAGGAATATAGAAATTAAATAATTGTCACAATGACTATAAAGTCGTTGTACCTGTGTACATTAAAAAATAAAACATTAAATTTTTTCATTAATAAAAATATTCAATATAAAATATGTAAAAATATTAATTTGTAAAATAATTGAATGAAATTAAAAATAGGCATAAAATTTCATATATAATTCTTTTATATCCACAAAAATTAATATGTAAAATAATTTCAAGAATATTGACATGGAGAAAAATATCTGATAATTAAGAAATTAAATATTCAACATGCACCATAACACAATGAAAATGTAAATCATAAGCCCCATGAAATAATAAAATTTAAAATAACATGATAATAAATAAATTAATGACAATATAAGTCAATGGGTATTTAAACACACCTCAAAAAATAAGGTTGGTGTATAATATCAAACGACACTTTAACGAATTGAGACTGAGGTGAAGTCTGTTACCTTCTAATTCTCTTATTAGAACATTATTTATCCTCAAATATAATATATTTCAGAATGTTATTAAAATATATCAGAACCTTATTAATATTTATTCTATCTAATATGATATTATTTTAGTATTTTATACCCATTTTTTAATAATATTTCATTATTACCCTTGATTTGGGTGTTAACTGGTTTATATTCATATGCACGTTTCTTCATGAATTTCTCAATTATTTTTTATAGGTTACAAATAAAACATATACCGAATGATATTAATGTTATAAATATCATATTTAATCATTAAATAATTTTTTATACCAATTCTTGAATGTTGGATATGGAAAATGAATCACATCACATTGGGGAGAGCATTGGTCGTACGTATGCAAATGCGATGATATCATTCCCTTATTCCTAAACATGTAAGGAAGTGTACTATATACTAATTATTCTAGAATAAAAATAATTTCATAACTATCATATATGCCTATTTTATCCATCTATATACCCATCCAATTAAATTTTTGATGAAAAATAGAATACACCATGATGTGGAGAAAGTAAGTCATATGTACGCATGCAAGATGCTTTCATTTTTAATAGGATTGGATAAAGGTAGAATATGGTTTCAAAATAATCGTAATAACATATAAGAATATATATTATAAAATATTTATTACATTATCATGGAAACAACCCTTGAATAAGTGGTTGAATAAGAATTGAACATGAATGAGTTAGTAAAAATGATTACCTCTTCTTCGGTGGAATTTATATCTCTTCTTAAAAGATATATTGTTACACTTTTTAGAAGACTAGAACCATCAAAAAATGCATAAGGATTCTAAGAAGAGAAATATTTATGCTTTGGTTGAGCTATAACAATCAATTTGGAGTCAATAAGTGTGGGAGGATGTTCCCTTTTTAATTGTAGTGAGTGGAATTTTGAAAACATGAAAAATATTAAATTAATATAAAATAATTTTCAATTAAAATGAGAAAAAAGTGATTTATTTAAAATATAATATGACTATGGGTGTATAACCTATAATATAATTGTTTTTATAAATGTTTATGTCACATTATTAGCATTTTTATTGGTTTTTTTCTCTTATTTAAACATTTTAACTTTTACTACGACAACATGTGTGTTTAATCTTCGAAATTTAATATAGTAACTATAAAATGACAGAATAAAAATAAATGATTCATGTAAGAAATTATAAACCTTATTTTTATAATTCAACCATGTTTTATATTATTATGAAATTATATCATTTAATAAAATATTATTTCTTTTAAAATATCATTAATATCTGTTTTGATACTATCGCTTACATTACTTTTTGAAAATATCATGGAAACAAAATATTGTGAAAAAAAACCTTAAATATATCCCCTATATGTCTAGTTAATATAAATAATTCTTTTATAATAATAATTATCTGAAATTATATTTATTTTAATATTTTTAATATCCTTTATTTGACATTTAAATTAATTAAACAATTAGAACATCGTAATTTTGTAATCCATTAAGCTAATTATTTATTTCATTAAAATTAGAAATAAATTACCTATATGATTATAAGAACTTGCGATTTAAAATTAATATTTATAGTCGAATATTTGTTATGAATAAATGCATAATAAATATGAAATACTTTTTAAAAACATGAGTATGAAATATTTTACTTTGCTTAAATAAAATACTATAAAAGGAATAAAGTCATACAAGTGGAACCAAGAGGACTTGAAATCATAAAAATGATTATTTTAGTATAAAATAACTCATCCAATAAAATTAGGACCTGTTTTATGGTAATACTATAAAATTTTTTCTATTATTTTTAACCTTAATTATATTATTTCTCGTAACCATGGAAATAGAAATTACGAATGTAACTATTTCTATTGTCCAAACATAAAATGGACATATCTAATTCTTTTTAATTTTGATTCTAAATGTGGAATCCATTGTTCAACCTTCCAAACAATTCATTTGATAAAATGAATTTGAAATTAATCCCATAGACAAGGTGATAAAATGAGTCATTTAACGTGGAAGCGTGGAAAATATTGAAAAGTTTGTATATGAAAATTCAATATGAAATATATTACAAGAACTTTATTTAATAATTAGATGTATAATATATCTAATGTAACATTAAAACTAATGTGAAATATAATTTATCATTATAATTGAATTAGATGAGATGTTAGTTTTGAATTAAAGTGCATCATTTGTTTTACTATTAATAAAAATGATACATATTCATAAAATAAAAAAATTCATTTAAAGTAAATTTTTATATTCTTATTTTAAAAAATAAGTTTATTTTGTTAATTATAATTAATAAAAGTTTCTGAATTTAGTTTCAAAAGAAGTCATCCATTAAAAGGTGGAAAAGGATTCGTTAAGAAAAATACAGCAATTTATGCATAAAAGTGGTTTTTATATCATATATATAAATCACGTAAGATGAATGTTAAACATTATATAGAACACTTAAATTTCATAATATGGATAATATTATTTATTCCTTCCAGTTTAATTTCCAGGTTATAATTTTAATTTTGAATAATAATATTAATAGTATATTGTTGATCGTTTATTCTCAGTGCTGTGTGCTATGTATATAATTGAAGATGTCAAATATAAAAAGATACAAACCATAAATTTTGGGGAGTAACATTATACCCTACATCAATGAATTTCATTATCATAATTTTATATTTAATTTTAGAATTCAAAATTAGATACTTGAAAATTATTTTGTGGGAACCCCTGCTCGAAAATAGGGTTAATAAAACATCCTCTAAATAAGAGGGTAAGGGAAATGTGAATGTGACAAAAAAATAGGTTTTCAAATAGGAAAAAATTAGTGTTATGTGGAAACATGGATATGGAATATAAATCTAACTATAATTTTCATATGGAGAATGATATAGGACATTATCATTAGAATGTTAAGCATTAAAAAACTATAAATTCTGAGATCAGTTAAAAGTCCATTGATTTCATAGAAATAAAAGTAAAAAGTTGTGGTTTTTTATCAAAAAATACATTTTCTAGAGTTTAGGGATTGTTTTACTATCTAGATAGCAACTTGAGAAAATAAACATTTATAATTTCATTCCACATCGTAATCATAATTTCATCAATCATTTCTTTTTTGATCTATTTTTACTTCATCCCTTAAACTAATAAATTCTTGTTCACAGTGAATTTTCCACTCCTCAATCACTTTTAATGAATCAAATGATCAACAAGTAATTCCTTCATCCTCTAAATTTTTACAAGTACCAAAAATTTAAGCACTTAGTTTCCAATAAATCATTATTTAACCTAAAAAAATAATATCCAATATTAAATATAATCTATTCCATCCTTAAGAATCATTCAAAATACATCGGTCCAAAATCAAATTGAAAATATTTATAAGTAAGTTCACTTAATTTAAAAAATCTGGTTAACATTATATTTTCCCCAAAAAACAAAATTTAGCTATTATTGTCACATACCAAATATATGAATACTTTATTCACCTTAAAATAATAATTAAAACATGCATGCCCTGAAAATGAAAATCCTAGGTTTTTGAATAGATTCCATAAATACAAACATCTAATAATTCCAATAAACATAACATAAACCATAAAATCACTAAGCACCTTCATGTTCACCAATACTATCCCATAATAATCTATTTATTATTATCTCAACATGATTCATATATTAAGGGTTATATTCACTTAATCATGTGTTTTACAAATGATAAAGTTTCTAGAGAATAACATATCCTAGTTAACGGTGCAACTCATCACGTGATTTCAAATCCTTACAGAAGAAGTACTATAGAAAAATCCTTATATATCTGATGATTTTTATTACCAGTGTACCATTGATTAAATAATTCGTAAATCCAAATACACAAGTACTTTTACAATCCTACATAATTCATAAACCATTAACTATGCATCTTCATCTTATTCAATAATAACTAATTCCATTAATTTATTTTTTTTATTCTCTTCATAACAATAAGTATAACCATTACTTTTAAAATACTTATAGTCTTAACCATCGACCAAATCCCAAATAACAATGTGAGAAATAATAATCACTGGGATATAGTCATGAAGATTCATTTATATGATGTCAAAATCATGATATATTATCCTCAATATATTATTCCATAGGTTTCACATAGGTTATCTATGGTAATTTACAAATCTATAGGATGATATCCAATACTTAAACTCATTGTCAAAGTCATTTATAAGGATATGTTTTCAATTCAATGATTTATGACATCTAGTTCGCATGGTTTCTACTAAACATCTTATGAGACCAATTGTAAAACCCCGACCCCAGTTTCGAAAAACATGTGCCTTAATATATATACATAGTAATAAAATAAATGGAATCACATCCCAAAAGACTGAACAGTTTTGTATTATTGTTAAAATTGAAACATATTTAAAATTCAAATAAAAATTTAAACATAAAATAAAAAAAGTTTTTTTCTTTGGGAACACTATTATTCGCCTGAACGTTACCCTATATATGTGTTATAATATACATTTTTTACAATAGTAGGGGTAAATGAGACATATTAGAGGAGTTATATTAAACCCTTATTAAGGGTATGCATACAATGCAATCTATGAGTAAATATATCATAAATAATTTCAAAATGTAAACATTAAAAACATATGGAATTAAAATAATCAAATTTTCTATGAAACATAACCATGTATATTCTACTAGTATTATAAAAACCTGGAAATCATTACTAATCTCACAATTCTGTAATTATAAATTCTTCAAATTTGAAACATACTATTGAGTACTTGACTAGGAATTATATAAATAAATATGTAAGGAATTAATCAAATCGATATCTGATTTGCCTCATGAGACCTACCAATACACCATGGAGCTATAGAGGGCCCAATAAATCAAATAATATGTACAATTACTCCCTCATATGAGTGGGGTGAATCATAAACTACATAAAAATTATCATTGAAAATATATCACATGAAATTTGAATTTTTCAACCATAAACCTTGAATGGACTCAAAATTGAACATTCACAATCGAACTGATCCTAAAAAATAAAATAAGTTATGATTGAGGATACCATAAGAGATCAAACACAATTAAGAATATGATATTAGAATAATATTTAAAATGGTGTTATTATATGAAATATAACATTTAGTTATTAAATAATATTTTTAGATCCATTCTTGAATATTGGATATGGAAATGAATTACATTGTGTCATGGAGACAGAAGATTGTATATATACTGGAGTGATGGTATAATTCCATTATTGGTGAAAGGGAAAGTAAGTGGATGGTATATTAAATTTTTGATAATCAATATAATGTTATAATTTTCATATATATCTACTATTTCTATCATTATAACCATCTATAAAAAGTTGTGATGAAAAATATTACACCTAGACGTGGAGACAGAAAGTTGTATGTACGCATGTGTGGTGCTTTAATTTTTCATAGTATTGATAAAAGTTATAATATGGTTATCTCATTATCATAATAACATCTCAGAATATACATTATATTATATTTATTACTTTATCATTGAGAAAAAACCAAATGATGAAGTATAAGAAGAAATGAACTTGAATGAGTTAGTAAAAAGGAGTTCATTTTCTTTAGTGGAATTCCTTTAGATATCTTCTTAAGGAATTTAGGGATTGTTTTTTTAGAAGAAAAATACCTCCATAACTTTTATAAATATGTTGTTAATATGAATTTGTATGGTTTGGTTGAGCTATAAGTTTCAAAATGGGGTGAAGAATAGAGGAATGAGGTTCCCTTTTAAAAATTAAGATGAGGGGAACTTTTGGAAACTCAAAAAATATTCAATTAATAAAAATTAATTCTCTATTAAAATAAATCAAATTTGAGTTATTTATAATCTAAAATAATTATGGTACTAAATCCTCTAATGAAATAATTATTAGATAGTTTTAGGTCACATTATTACCTTTATCTTTTGGATGTATCCTATATTTATACCATTTAACTCTTATTGTGAAAACATGTTTTTTAAACATTGATGGTTAATATAGTTACTATAAAATGTAAAAAGAACCATAAATGAGTCATATATTCCATTTTAAACATTATATACTTAGTTTGACTGATTTATTGATTTTTTTAATTATATTTCATTTAATAAAATTTTATTTATTTTAAAATATCATTAATGTAAATTTCGATAATATTCCTTATTTTATTTTTTTAAAATATTACAATAACATGATATAAAAAACCCAAATATTTAATACATCCATTTTATTCCTAGTTATAATATAATATTTTTGTATGATTTACACTATCTCAAATTATATTTTTTTGAATCTTTTTAACATCATTTGTTTGATATTTCAAATAATTAAAAATTTACTCATCATCATTATTTAATAATTTAAGGGAATTATTTATTTCATATTAATTAAAGATAAATTATCCTGATCAATATAATAATTTTATCATTAAAATGAATATTTTTGGTCAAAAATATCATCCGAGAAACCATATATAAAAAATGTAGTACTTATTAAAATCATGAGTATGACATATTTGAATTTCTATTAAATAAAATACTATAAAAGGCCTAAAGTCTTACATGTGGCTCCAAGAGGCCATAAAATAAGTCTATAGATGAATTTAGTTGAACATAACTCATAAAATGAAATTATTAAATGTGTTTTGGTAATTTAATAATATTTATAATATTATTTTTAACCTTAATTTCCTGATATCTATATAACCATGGTAATAAAAATAATAATGTTACTATTCATATTTCCCAAAAATAAAAGGGTGATGTTTACTAAATTTTTATCTTCTTATTAAAAATATGGAATCCATTTTTCAAAAACTCTAAAAACAATATTGATAAAATTAATTTAAAATTAATCCCATAGATGGGTTGAGAAACCTCGTTTTTAATGTAGAAACGTGCAAAAGATTTAAATGTTTTTATATAAACATTCAATTTGAAAAAAATTTAATGAACATAATTTAATTAATATACATATCATTTATCTAATTTTACATTAAAACTATTGTAAAATATAATTTAACATCATAATTTCTTTAGATGAAAAGTCAGTTTTAAATTAAAATGCGTAATTTTTTTTACTATTCATAAAAAAATGAAACATATTCACAAAATACCAAAAATTCTGAAAAAGTTAATTTTGATATTCCCATTTCATAAAAAAAGTATATTTTTTCAAATATAATGAATAAATGATTCAAAATTTAGTTTTAAAAAAAGCCTTCCATTAATAGGTGACGAAGCTACATTTAGAGAAATATATCTTTTCAAGCGTAAAAGTGGATTTATTTTTATATCATTCACAGAAAACACATATGTTAAAAGCTAAAAATTATATTGAATATATAAATTTTATAATATGTCTAATACTATTCATTCCTAAAAATTTAATATTTAGGTTATAACATTTTATATAATAATATTAATAGTATATCTTAGTTCACATAAGGTCGGTGTTGTGCTCAATATATGCTATAAAAGAAGTTAAATTTTAGAAAAGACATAACATAAAATCACAGTATGTTACATTATGATTTTCCTCTGAAATACTCTTTTCCTAATAACCACATGTATCACAAGCCTCATCCCCCAACCGATGGTCTAAACTCTATCAATCGTGGGATCCTCACCATCCTCATGGATTTCTATGACAATCACCTCTAAAAAATATCTTATGATTAATCTATGTGAGTCCTATATCCACATGGGTAGTCAACAAAAAACACATCATATGAGTCCTACTATATTCATATGAGTCTAATTCAACATCAACAACTCATTGTGAGAGTCAATCACTAATAAAGTTCCTAAGACAAATCTTCCCATAACACTGGCCCTTGTAATAGTATCACTCAGCCGGATGGAAAAAACCTCATAAATCACGGAGTCCATTTCCCACAACCTAAAATCCATGATTCCTCAAACTGATGACCATGTATCCTAGCCTATGATTAACATCACCCATCAAATTTGAGCCTCTCCCGACCTAAAAATAACATCACCTTAACCAAGGTGGTTCTCACCACCTCAATCCCCAGGCGAAGACCGGGCAGTTCCCAAGGGATAAAATAAAATAAAAAAAATTCATTTAAATAAATAAATACACAAATCACAACTTTCCACATTTTTTTAATCCACATACCGAAATCTTCATGGATTCAATGGATAGGAATTCTTATAAGAATCCCATAGGGTCTTATATTAAATTTAAATTTCAAAAATTAATTAATTAGGATCACAGTTAAACTACCAAATTGAACAGTCAAAAAAAACTTCCAAATAAACTACAAACCTATAGAAAATGGTAAGAACTAACTACCTCATTTTGGTATAAGGTTTCACATCTGATCTTAGATTCTTACTCGAGAAAATTTGGATGAAATCGATATTTTATACAAATTCCATGAAAATAGGGTAAAATGGATCCCACAGATTTAAAAACCTATATGGAAGGGGAAAAAATAAAATAGAAGAAAGAGGATTCAAGGTTCTACTGACATGGTCACAACACACTAGATGACATGAAGAATGGACAATGAATGGGAGGTGTAAATCAAATCCTAGGCAGTATAAAAAATAGGGATCCCATGCTACCCTCATGAAATGGAAAAGAAAGGGGGAGGAAGAATATAAATAGAGTAGAGGAAAAAATGTAATTTTTCCTATTTAAATAATCCCATGGTTGGCTCTAAAATTTTTTATATCCATGCACTACCCTTTCAAAACCCTCTGCCCAATTATGAACCTCACTAGGATGTCCCACATGGTTTTCCAAACCATAATGAAACCATTCAAACCACCTATTCTAAAAATTAAAGAGGTGATACACATTCATACACCCCCTCCATCATTGTTATAAAAGTCATGTCTAGTAGACTTAGAGGGATTCACCATTACTCTTGGGGGGCTGCATGATTTGTCCAAACAATGTTCCCTTGTCTGTGCACCCAGGATAGTTGGGTGTATGGATTCTGATGCACTCAATATTCATTTAAAACTCCATATCACGTTCTGAGGGTTAAATCACATATATAAAATGACCTTTTTATTATTAAAACTCTTAAAATTAATTTCTTATATTTAGAAAAAATAGTCGGTCTATGCACCAAACATTGAAAAATTACAATAGGTTGAGGATTTCAACATGCTCAAAAAACCTAGGACATTACAATCTCCCCCTACTAAAATAGCACATCCTCATGATATAAAGAATTAACCTGAGGTGGTATCGATCATAGACATATCTAATATATCACATCAGTCCACCCCTATAACAAATCCATGGTTAAAATCTTGCATTTCCCCCCCACCATAGGTGTTACCAACCTCATTCACATCCCGACCCTAAACTCAAACAAAACTGATGGTACACCCACCATAACAAAAAAAATTCCTTATATAAAGCATTATCAGTCATCCACCTCATTAGGTGCTCAAAATGCAACTATTCCACATTTGGAACCCATAAAATACCAAATTTTCATAAATTCCCACCACTTTTCTATGTCTCTCATGACACCTAGGAGGTCTCACATCTCAACAGATGATCAAATGTAATCCTCAGTATTCACACATCACACAAAGCATGCATCACGTCAATTCTAATATAACAACACACCTCATTAGAACCAAATAAATCATCATTTCCCACAGGTAGTCCAGGTGACACACACCTTATATATATATATATAATTCATTTGAGCTAATGATAATATACTAACCAACATCTTGTAAGTCCAATAAACCACATGTTCACCTCATGGACAAAAAAAGGCCACACAAAAGGTCCAGGAAAAAATAAAATGAACACCTATCACACACATGACACACCATTAACCATCATCATACCACCAACCTACTCCGACCTTAGTAGCTAAATAACATGAACCTGGCTTGAGGTCGGACTTACTAAATCTTAACCTTCATATAGTGATACACTATCCACTAACCCCTATTCTAGGATCATATATCTCTATCAATGACCTCTATATGTAGATTAATCACACCTAAACACTCCTCGTACCACTACCAGTCCAACCTCATAATCCTCAGTCTACCCTGGTCCATGACCTCTAGATATCCGTGAAGGATTCTGACAGATCCTCCCAAGATGCTAGACCTGTCCGAATGCTCGACACTCTTCCAGTGTCAACCACATTGTGTATGCACATCTGTCAGTAACCCACACTAAATGATCACTATTGAAGACCTAGTCTGAGGGGGTCTTTTCGAGACTCAATCATAAATGACATGGTGACACTCAAAGAGAACACATTTCCAACTATTTTTATCGTCACTACTGAGATCATATGAATCCATCACCTAACAAGATGATGACTGGTCTGCCAAATTTCACTTCTCTATCAAAACATGATTCAATTACACTTATAATGAATCCACCCTGATGATGTTTTCCTACTCCTAAATGAGGTGTGTTAAATCACACTCGAAACTCCTCTCCCTGAAGGTGTCATCTCCCACTATACAAGGTGTAAAATGATAAAAATAAAACAGTATTATCACATAGTCGATGAAAGATATGTATTTGTGTTGTCCCCTCTAGAACTATCAATATATCACCACCATGAGTGTCTATGGGAAAAATTTCTTGACAATCCCAACCTCAAAATATATTTAGACTAGTCCCTCAAGTATTCCTGATGGATCCTTCATGTCCCACTGGTGCTTACATAGTAATATGATAATGAATGTATCTAGTTTCACCCACCGAGATGTGTGTGTCTTAAGTTGGAAAAATATCAAATAAACCTACCCAATCTAGTTATCAGCTCTCTGTAACCCCCCTTACCCTAAAAAAGTGATGCATATTGTGGATGGGACTATCGAGTCAGGTATTACATCAAAGACTCCTCTACATGACCTCCCATGTTGATACCCTATATAACACACAACCGACATTCTCTATATTTCTAATTAAGGAACATCCCAAAATATTTCAAATCTGGTTGCTACCCCTCTTGCATTGAATCCTTTATTTGTTATAGTACATTTAGATATTGATTTTCCTATCCCTCTGAGGCCTCATCACAAACCTCTAGGGTCTCAACCTACTCATGAACAAGCAGCACAATATCTATACTGGCATGATAATTTATTAGATCTTGTCTAGGTGAAATCTCGATTAATAAAAATATAATTTTCAGAAATTAATAATAAAATATATAAAACACAGACATGAAAAGGTGAAGAATGCAACAAAAATCACTACCCTTACTCTCCCCCATCCCGACCATGTCTTCTGAAAACTATCCTCTTGTCACCTTACTACCCCATATCAAAACTAGTTATCACATATAATTCCAGACTCATGGACCCTCTCATACCCACATTAGAGTTAAGAGTCATGTATAAGTTTGAGGAGATGAGTAAATTTCATGAAGTAAATGCTAGGAAGGAAAACACCACTTAGATTCCTTTGTTGACATTTTAAGCTGCTCATCCCCATATTACTTGGCATAAGTTCGTCCTGACGAACCATGTCACCTCAATCTAATAACCATGTTTCCAAACCTAGTGATCAACATCAGCCCACATCATTATAAATGTTTTCTATTATAATTTAAAGGACCATATAAACATATACATATCACATATAATAAATACATTTTATCATAGCACATATATATATTTATAAATACTATATTCATATCAAAATAATAAACCATAATCCCTTTCCACAGCAAGATAAATGTCTCATGCCATATCATATAACAATCTCTCCTAACTGCACCACATTAGGAGAAAATAATATCAAATATAAAATTTAGAAAATAGAACTTCAATTCCCACCCATGGTAATTCGGTCCATCCCCTATGTATAGGGATGCAAGCACCCAATCCCAAGTTCCAAAACTAGTTCCTACATCATTCCAATACCTATTCAACCATAGGCTAAAGAGTAAGACTAAAATGGGGTAAAATAAACTATTCCAATACCATTTAAAGTGCCCGAATCTATTTAGTGCCCAAATAGTTCCACGAGATAGAGGTCTACTAGTCTATAAGTGCACCTCCCAAACTCCAATGATTATTGAGTAACATTGATGATGCAAAGAGGTGATAATGAGAAGCCAGAAACCAATGTGGATGATATAATAATAATCTAATATACACATAGAGTAGTAAAATAGCATGAAAAAAAACATGACCATTAACCCACCCATGGAAGAACCCCAATTAGTATACAGAAGAAGATAATAAAAAACAAAATATAAACAATTTTTCAGAATAAAACATCATAAGACACCATTTGGAACTATGCATGAATATCAATCCAGGTCATACATGTAACACCCCAAGCTTCCTCGGTACTCTTCTCTTTGATTAATACAGTAGCGTGTGTTGTACGCAACTTCGAGTTCTAACACACACCACAACCAATCAAAGTAGCCGTTATGAATAGTAATACCTAATTTTTAAAATTTTATAAATTTCCAAATGGACATCGTTTTTGTATTCGTAATATCAAAATTATCCTAAGTTGAATTTTTTGTAACTTTCTGAGAACTCCCAATTTTTTATGAATAGTGAAAAATACTTAAAACAACTTTTTTAATAAAAATAATTTATTGTGATCAATTATACTATTTAGTGGTTTTAGAGTATAATTAGAATAAATTTTTACCATTTTATCCAATGGTGGTGATTAGAATTAATTTAACATTGAAAATGGGCATGAACAATTGTCAATCTTTTGATATAAATTATTTCTTAAAAAACACGCTATTTGTTGTGACAGCAGGAATTAATTATAAAATTAATTAATACAAATTACATGTTTGGAATATTGAAAAATAGACATAATTTTTGAAATCGGAATATCAAATATAGCTTAGGGTGAATTTTTGGGATTTTTCTGAAAAACATCAATTTTTGATGAATAGTGAAACCACTAAGTGGTGCTTATAAAAACTGATTTTTCGTTTAAATGAAAATTTACCACTTCTATGTTTTGAATTTCAAAAATCCGACATACATGGTTTTCATTAAGATGTAAAATGTGGTTCAATGAAATTAAAATAATTTTTGGTGAATAGTAACTTTTAAGTTCTTAATCGCGATTAGAGGTAATTAGTGTAGTTTAAGGTAAAAATAATGTTTTAATAATATGAGATGAGCTTTACACATGTCATACCCTCATTGGATGTGTCATGTCCGACCAAGACAATCCTTGGGTCAACTTGGGGACCCCATGGAGCCACTTTGGTAGGAAAAGGACATAAACAACTTTTTATTTAATGTTAAAATAAAAAGGTCATAAACAAGAGTTGTTTTACTAAAAAAAATTTTAAATGGGGTTATAAAAGTCATATTTTTTACTATAAATATTCATTAGAAAGATAAAAAGATTTTCTACATCATGATATTTTTTTAATTAATTTTTATACATTAAATAAATTAAATTATTTATGACACCATGATGATGCAGCGATTACCTCATTAATTAATGATTAAAATAAAATGAAAAGATAATGTAAAATCCAAGGATTAAACTTGTCAAAAACCTATTGGATGAGTATATTTAGAACCCTTATCACCTTATCCTCGAATTATATAAGTGTGGGACCTTTAGAATCCAAGAAGCATTGTATAATAAAGTAACATTTTATTACTTTCCAAAAGTGCCCCTCCTCTCCACTTATAAAAGGCCCCCACCTCTACCACCTTAATCACACTATCAAAGCCTTTTGGCTCGGCCAAACTCTGCCCAAATACTCTCCAAACATCCCTACCTTACTCCTAGATGCCTCACTTTGGTCAGAATTCTTCCCAAGGAAGCCTTCGGCTCAAATAAAAAAGAGTTACCCGTTTTAAAGGTAGTGTTTTCTCTTATGTTCTTTTGTTTTATTTTGCTTCTCCAACCACTTAAACTCTTTTTATTCCTTTATTTTGTAACAAAACCAGTATCTAAAATATACTAGTATGTTGTTACGATATGGATTTGGTTTACACTTACACACACCTTTGTCTAATGGTTAAAGAACATACTATTTCTGTGGATGGCGAAATACTGCCTCACGAAACGATGATTGTTCAAATTCTTTTAACACCTATAATGGTGTCCATTTTGATGACACTATTTTAAAATATGATATATATATTATGTTTATGTTTTCCTTATAATTCTGTATTTCTAATTTATTGCATACTTTATGATTTCCATTATGGGTAAACGCGATAATTTCATTTTAGGAAGTGCGGACTACCGCCCCCTCAAAGTGATTGAATCGTTAATGCCATATGTGGGATGTATAAAGGATGGAGTAAATGATATTGTATATGATATTACACTTGAATTATAATACAACTTTATACTATTATGATTCATTCCATTAAATACGAAATAGAAATGAAAGTAGCGGTCATACGTACGTACGGCTTACCGTCTCCATCAACGGTGCATTTCATTTCTTACCTCTAAATGTTACATAATATTATGAATGAATGTATATACGGGATATATATTATATATATGACATATAAATCCTGAATATAATTCTGGAGATAATGGATATTCTACCACATAAACAAATTGTAATTATAAGAAGTTTATTGTTGACTCAAGTACCAAAGATCGACAAAACGACCGTTACTAACTTAAATAGTTACATAATGTTCATAACATTGTAATAAGTGATATAAAAGGGATAATGAAATTGAATATGGTTCTTAATAAAGTATATATTAACTCTATTTTATTATTCAGGAGGTTAATGAATGGTCGAATCAAGTCAGACACAAGGTAAGGGAATTTCTTAACCCAATTTTCATTGTTTGGGTTAATCTCCTACTTTCAAATTATGTCATTATATTATTATGTCATACCTTTTATTTGTACTTTATTTATGTGTACTTATAGTGAATACACATAATATATCTATTTTATTTAAAAAATTATCTTTGTATGGGACTTCATCTCAATCTCCTTTCATTGAGGAATATTTAGTTTTATACACAAATTTCGTTTATACGGTGTATAAACCCCTTTAACTTTTACGTTTATTCAAAAGGATTCTTTTTTATATGAAGCGGTTTAATAAAAGACAAAAAGGGAATGTTTTTATTTCCATACTTATGCGGCGACAACGACTTCTCCGCCGTCGTGACCATTATTTGAGTTTCGACTTCCTCTACAAGCCATCACTTTTTTAATGAAAAATAAATACAAAGTTTTAACTTTCTTTTATTTTGGTATTGAAAATGGTTTTGAAAGCATTTTTATTATATCAATGTGTTGTATTGATATCTTGTGATTGATATGTGGAAATTTTATGTTTCCTTTATGCATGTTTTATGTGATACGACTATGTTATGGTTTATGATATTTTTAAACCTATTCATATGAGGAATGCATTGGACTTAATAAGTGATGGGTGGAGCACGCTATAGATCCTCAATGCATCGGTAGGTCTCATGAGACAAACTAGTGTCTTGGCACGAGGCCTTGACAAAATCTTATTTTTGGTCTTGGCACGAGGTCTTGACTACATGGTTATGATAGTCTGGAATTATGCATTCCATTATTATTAAAGTGGTTATTGATATTTCATGTGATTATTCGACTAGTAGAATATCCATGTGAGTAAGTAAATGGAATTATTTCAGTTTTCTTTTGCCATATTATGCTAAAGTTCAAGTTTAAAATGCTTTTGTTTTAGTTATACATTACCTTAAATGTTAATGTTTATTTATGAAAGCTTACGCTATATTGTTATCCTTACTGAGCATCTGAGCTCACCCCGTTCAATGTTTTAATTTTTCCAGGATGTGAAGAAGTATATTATGAATGAACTGCAGGGATAATATAAGGGGATATGAAGAGAAGATGTTGTAGTTTGGTTTTACTTTATGATGTAATGTAAGACTTATGAATGTATCTGGTGTTTCCAAGGCAACTAAACTAATCGGTCTTTTGAGACTTGATCTTTTGTGATCATGCCAATGTTACGAAGTAATGCACCGACTCTGGGTAGATGGGGTCGGGGTGTTACAGTTGGTATCAGAGACAGTTTAGTACTAACCATGGAAGCTAGATTTAGATAAACTCTGATTAGAGCACATAGCCCGAAGATAGACTTTGATGATTACTATAGAAAAACTTCCTAGAATTTTGGTATTATAGAGATTTTGTGAGTTTTCCGAGCAATACATCCTCGTCTGGATAGGAGCAGGTAGAGGCGGCTCTGGCACAGATGTACCTAGGGGTAAAACCTGAAAACACTGCTTTGAGCTAGACTCGAACGGGAACTGGTGCACGACAACGGGCCTTGCTGCACTCTTGGTTATGACACTCCAGGGCGATATTCTTAGGATAATTCTTGTTTTCTTTACAAACCACTATGAAGGGTTATGAGTATATACTTCTTCAAAGAAAACATTTTTATGATTATGGATTATATCCATAAATAGTTCAATTTATGTTAAGTATTTTATAAGTATGGAATTATGTATTTTGATTCATAAACTAATATAGTTTATGCCATTGTTTAGAAATGGCGCCTAGTGGAAGGAATGGAAACGGTATCAATGCACGCACTCTATGTAGGGATTTCCCCCCTGCTCAAGATAATTATTGTGGATCTGGAGATACAACTGGTGCTGATCAACTTATTACCATAATGGGACAACTCACTCAGGTTATGAATAATAACCTTACTCGTATGGATCACCCTAATCCACAATGTGGAGGATCAATGTTATACCGCTTCATGAGGAAAAGACTGCCAACATTTAATGGGGGTACAAATCTATTAGTAGCTGAGCAACAGATAAACTCCTTAGAGAAAATATTCCATGCCTTGGGGAGTAGCGAAATGGAGAAGGTTATCATGGCAGTTTACCGCCTCACTGGAGATGCCAATCAATGGTGGTCATTGATTCAAAATAAAAAGGAAGATGAAGAATTATCAAGTATGGAATGGAGAGAGTTCAACGATCTTCTCTTAGAAAAATACTTTTCTCGTGACCATAGAGAAAATATGGAAAGGCAATTTCTGAGTCTGAGGCAGAAGGAGGATGAGAATGTCGCAAAGTATGAGGCTAACTTTACAAGGTTAGCGAGGCATGCTGTAGATTATATACGTAACACAAGAAGTAAGATTGATCATTTCTTTGATGGGTTAAAACCATTTCTCTGTCGAGCTTTAGTATCACAATCTTTCTCAACATACGATGATATTGTCTCGTGTGCTATCAAGACGGAAAAGGAATTCTCTAAGTCTTATGACTTTAAATCAAAGCAAGAGAAGAAGAGATCTTCTGATCAATCTAGAAATGGAAATAAGGGGATGAAGGAAAGAGTTGAATATCAGTCCTGCAGTAAATGTGGGAAGAAACACCCTGGTACTTGCTTGAAGGGATTGGGAGTCTTTTACAAGTGTGGTGAAAAAGGCCACCAAGCTCATTATTGCAACAGAATTAAAGTTGCTGTGAATGTGGAATGCTATAATTGTAGAGAGATGGGACATTATGCAAATGAATGTCCTATGCTTCAGGGGAACTTACCTCAGAAGAGCCCAAGGGATCAAGGCCAAGCTTATGCTATCACTACTGCTGAGGTTGAAGCTCCAAAAGACATGGTGGCAGGTAACTTAATGGTTTCCTCAAGTTTATCAAATGCATTATTTGATTCTGGATCATCGCATTGTTTCATATCTTCCCAGTTTTCTAAGAAAATTAGATATTTCCAGTTTGATTTAACAAGAGAATTTTCAGTCAAAACTCCTAAGGGATGTATTATTGCAACAAAGTTTTGTGAATCAGTCCCCATTAGAGCACATAACTGTTCTTTATCCTCTGATCTCATTGTCATACCTATGATTGAGTTTGATATAATCCTCAGTATGGATTGGCATTCGGACTATGATGCAAAGATTTATTGTAAGAAGAAGGAGGTTACGATTTTTGATGATGATGATAAGGAACACCTTATTTTTAGAGCAGAATCGTCACCACCTAATTCTTATTTACTTCCACCCCCAGTGGCTCAACTATGTTCAATTGTTGGGGAGGAAGAGAATTAAATGACTAATAGCAAGGAAAGGAATGTTCAAATATAGGATGTACCTATTGTGAAAGAATAATTAGATGTGTTTCCGAAAGATTTACCTGGACATCCTCCAGAACGAGAAGTTGATTTTTCCATTGATTTAATTCCTGGATCTAGGCCCATATCGAAGACCCCTTATAGGATGGCCACTGTGGAATTAGTTGAACTAAAGAAACAATTAGAGGAATTGAGTAATAAGGGATTTATTCACCCTAGTGTTTCTCCATGGGGAGCCTCTGTCCTTTTTGTTAAGAAGAAAGATGGATCTATGAGGTTGTGTGTTGACTACAGGGAGATCAATGCTATAACAATAAAGAACAAGTATCCCCTACCTCGCATTGATGATTTATTTGACCAATTGCATGGAGCTCAATACTTTTCAAAGATTGACCTTCGATCAGGATACCATTAGTTGTGCATGAAGAAGGAATGTATTCCGAAGATAACATTTCGAACAAGGTACGAGCATTACGAGTTTACAGTAATGCCTTTTGGATTAACTAATGCACCCTCTGTATTCATGGATCTAATGAATAGAGTTTTCAGGGAATATCTAGATGATTTTGTGGTGGTATTTATTGATGAAATCTTGGTGTACTCCAAAAGCTATAGAGATCATGAAAATCATTTGCGTATTATTTTGAAGACTCTTAGGAGGAATTAATTATATGGGATGTTTAGCAAGTGTGAAATCTGTCTTCAGGAGATTTCTTTTCTTTGACACATTGTCTCTAAGGATGGAATTTCCGTTGATCCTTCTAAGACCAAGGAAATCCAAGAATGTCCAGCACCGACGAGTATAACTGAGGTACGCAACTTTATTGGTTTGGCAGGTCATTATCAACGTTTTGTCCAGAATTTTTCCCGATTGGCTAACCCATTGACGAAGCTCACACGTAAAGGGGTTAAATTTTTCTGGACAAAAGAGTGTGAAGAATGTTTTGAAGAACTGAAGAGAAGATTAGTCAATGCTCCTATATTGAACCTACCATCAGGGAATGATGGGTTCATTATTTATAGTGATGAATCAATGAATGGACTTGGTTGTGTCCCTATGCAGAACGATAGGGTTATTTCCTATGCATCACGACAGCTAAAAATTCATGAGAAAAACTACCCTACTCATGATCTCAAGTTAGCTGCTGTAATCTTTGCCTTGAAGATATGGAGACATTATCTCTATGGTGAAAAATGTGAGATATATACCGATCACAAGAGTATGAAATATATTCTCTCACAAAATGAACTCAACATGAGGCAAAGGCGATGGCTTGAACTACTCAAGGATTATGATTGCACGATACACTACCACCCAGGGAAGGAAAATAAGGTTGCGGAAGCTTTGAGTAGAAAAGTTCATGGAGTTTTAAACATGATGAGACTGGAAAGGGATCCTATTTTCATTGATCTAGTAAAGATGGATATGGGAATCACCATGGTGGGTGAAACATCAAAACTTTTTCAAATGGTTGCCAAACCATATTTACTAGAAAGGATAAAGAGTTCTCAGTCCGATGATGAAGTGTTGAAAAAGAAGATTAAAGCTGTGAATGATGGTCGGTTGAGGGACTTTGTGTATGAAGATGGAATTTTGAAATTTGGGAGGAGAATCTGTGTTCCCGATATACCTGATTTAAAGAGGGAATTGTTAGATGATTCTCATAGTTCCAATTTCTCTATACACCATGGGAGAACAAAAATGTATAGAGATTTAAAGGGACATTTTTGGTGGGACAACATGAAGAGGGAGATTGCTTATTTTGTGTCAAGATGTATAGTTTTTCAACAAGTGAAAGCTGGAAGGCAACTGCCTGGTGGAGTATTGCAACCTCTTACCATACCTGAGTGGAAATGGGATAATATTACGATGGATTTTGTCATGGGACTACCAAAGACTCCTAGAAGAAATGACGCAATATGGGTCATTGTGATCGTCTCACGAAGTCAGCAAATTTTCTTGCTATAAGGGAAGATCTACCACTTGAACGTCTAGCAAGACTGTATATTAATGAAGTTGTGAGACTTCATGGAGTACCCCTGTCGATTGTCTCGGATCGTGATCCCCGTTTTACATCAAGATTCTGGAAAAGTCTTCAGAAGGCCTTGGATACTTAACTTCGTTTGAGCACTGCTTACCACCCTCAAACAGATGGACAATCAGAAAGAACTATTCAAACCTTAGAAGACATGTTGAGATCATTCTCACTTGACTTTCAAGGAATGTGGGATCAATATTTACCTCTGGTAGAATTTTCTTATAACAATAGCTTCCATTCAAGTATTTTGATGGAACCATATGAAGTGTTATACGGAACGAGATGTCGCACACCAACCTGTTGGGATGAATTTGGTGAAAGAAAACTTGTAGGCCCAGAACTGGTGGAGGAAACGATGGAAAAGGTGAAAGCAATCCAAAACCACATCAATGCAGCTCAAAGTAGGCAGAAGATCTATGCTGACAACCGAAGGAAGGATTTGGAATTTCTGGTAGGAGATCATGTTTTCTTGAAGGTATCTCCATGGAAGGGAGTTATACGTTTCGGTAAGAAGGGTAAATTGAGTCCCAGGTACATCATACCCTTCGAAATTCTAGAACGAAATGGGGCTGTAGCTTACCATTTGGAAATGTCGCCAAGTCTCTCCAAAGTTCATGATGTATTCCACATATCACTATTGGGAAAATACATGCCTGACCCAACACATGTACTCACCTATGCGGAATTAGAACTGGAACCCGATCTGTCTTATTGTGAATAGCCCGTCAGGATTCTTGATACAAGAGAACAAATGCTGAGAAACTGGACGACTCGTCTGGTAAAGGTTCTATGGAGAAACCATAATATAGAGGAGGCAACGTGGGAACCCGAGGAACTTATGATGAAGAATCACCCGAGTCTTTTTATACAGTGATATTATATGAAATTTCTAGGACAAAATTTTTTGAAAGAGGGGAGAATGTAACACCCCAAGCTTCCTCGGTACTCTTCTCTTTGATTAATACAGTAGCGTTTATTGTACGCAACTTCGAGTTCTAACACACACCACAACCAATCAAACTATCCATTATGAATAATAATACCTAATTTTTGAAATTTTACAAATTTCCAAATGGACTTCGTTTTTGTATTCGTAATATCAAAATTATCCTAAGTTGAATTTTTTGTAACTTTCTGAGAACTCCTAATTTTTTATGAATAGTGAAAAATACATAAAACATCTTTTTTAATCCAAATAATTTATTGTGATAAATAATACTATTTAGTGGTTTTAAAGTATAATTATAATATATTTTTTACCATTTTATCCAATGGTGGTCATTAGAATTAATTTAACATTGAAAATGGCCATGAACAATTATCAATCTTTTGATATAAATTGTTTCTTAAAAAACACGCTACTTGTTGTGACGGTGGAAATTAATTATAAAATTAATTAATAAAACATAAATGTTTGGAATTTTGTAAAATAGAAATAATTTTTGAAATCAGAATATCAAATATATCTTAGGGTGAATTTTCGGGATTTTTCTGAAAAACTTCAATTTTTGATGAATTGTGAAACCACTAAGTGGTACTTATAAAAACTGATTTTTCGTTTAAATGAAATTTTACCACTTCTGTGTTTTGAATTTCAAAAATCCTACATACATGGTTTTCATTAGGAAGTAAAATGTGGTTCAATGAAATTAAAATAATTTTTGGTGAATAGTAACTTTTATGTTCTTAATCGCGATTAGAGGTAATTAGTGTAGTTTAAGGTAAAAATAATGTTTTAATAATATGAGATGAGCTTGACACATGTCCTACCCTCATTGGATGTGTCATGGCCGACCATGACAATCCATGGGTCATCTTGGGGACCCCATGGAGCCACTTTGGTAGGAAAAGGACATAAACAACCTTTTATTTAATGATAAATAAAAAGGTCACAAACAAGAGTTGTTTTACTAAAACAATTTTTAAATGGGGTTATACAAGTCATATTTTTGACTATAAATATTCATTATAAAGATTAAATGATTTCCTATATCATGATATTTTTTTAATAATTTTTAGACATTAAATAAATTAAATTATTTATGACACCATGATGATGCAGCGATTACCTCATTAATTAACGATTTAAATAAAATGAAAAGATAATGTAAAATCCAAGGATTACACTTGTCAAAAACCTATTGGATGAGTATATTTCGAACCCTTATCACCTTATCCTCGAATTATATAAGTGTGGGACCTTTAGAATCCGAAAACCATTGTATAATAAAGTAACATTTTATTACTTTCCAAAAGTGCCCCTCCTCTCCACTTATAAAAGGCCCCCACCTCTACCACCTTACTCACACTTTCAAAGCCTTTTGGATCGGCCGCCCTCTTCCCAAATACTCTCCAAACTTACCTAACATACTCCTAGAAGCCTCAATTTGGACATAATTCTTCCCAAGGAAGCCTTTGGATCAAATCAAAAAGAGTTACCCGTTTTAATTGTAGTGTTTTCTCTTATGTTCTTTTCTTTTATTTTGCTTCTCCAACACCTTAAACTCCTTTTATTCCTTTATTTTTTAACAACACTAGTATCTACAATATACTAGTATGTTTTTATGATAAGGATTTGGTTTACACTTACACACACCTTTGTCTAATGGTTAAAGAACATACTGTTTCTGTGGGTGGTGAAATACTGCCTCACGAAATGATGATTGTTCAAATTCTTTTAACACCTATAATGGTGGCCATTTTGATGACAATATTTTCATATATGATATATATATTATATTTATGTTTTCCTTATCCTTCTTTATTTCTCATTTATGGCATACTTTATGATTTCCATTATGGTTAAACATGATAATTTCATTTTAGGAAGTGCGGACTACCGCCCCCTCAAAGTGATTGAATCGTTAATGCCATATGTGGGATGTACAAAGGATGGAGTAAATGATATTGTATATGATATTATACTTGAATTATAATACACCTTTATACTATTATTATTTCATTCCATTAAATACGAAATAGAAATGAAAGTAGCGTTCATGCATACGTACGGCTTACCGTCTCCATGAACGGTGCATTTCATTTCTTACCTCTAAATGTTACGTAATATTATGAATGAATGTATATACTGGATATATATGATATATATTACATCTAAATCATGAATATAATTCTGGAGATAATGGATATTCTACCACATAAACAACTTGTAATTATAAGAAGTTTATTGTTGACTCAAGTACCAAAGATCGACAAAACGACCGTTATTAACTTAAATAATTACATAATGTTCATAACATTGTAATAAGTGATATAAAAGGGATAATGAAATTGAAAATGGTTATTAATAAAGTAGATATTAACTCTAGTTTATTATTCAGGAGGTTAAAGAACGGTCGAATCAATTCGGACACAAGGTAAGGGAATTTCTTAACCCAATTTCCATTCTTTGGGTTGATCTCTTACTTTCAAATTATGTCATTATATTATTATGTCATATCTTGTATTTGTACTTTATTTATGTGTACTTATAGTGAATACACATAATATATCTATTTTATTTTAAAAATTATCTTTTTATGGGACTTCGTCTCAATCTCCTTTCATTGATGCATATTTGGTTTTATACACAACTTTCTTTTATACGGTGTATAAACCCCTTTGACTTTTATGTTTATTCAAAAGGAGTCTTTTTTATACGAAGCGTTTTACTAAACGACAAAAAGGGAATGTTTTTCTTTCCGTACTTATGCGGCGACAATGACTTCTCCGCCGCTATGACCATTATTTTAGTTTCAGCTTCCTCTACAAGCCATCACTTTTTTTAATGAAAAATAAATACAAAGTTTTAACATTCATTTATTTTGGTATTGAAAATGGTTTTGAAAGAGTTTTTATTATATCAATGTGTTGTATTGATATCTTGTGATTGAAATGTGGAAATGTTATGTTTCCTTTATGCATGTTTTATGTGATACAACTATGTTATGGTTTATGATATGTTTAAACCTATTCATATGAGGAATGCATTGGACTTAATAAGTGATGGGTGGAGCCCGCTATAGCTCCACGATGCATCGGTAGGTCTCATGAGACAAACTAGTGTCTTGGCACGAGGACTTGACAAAATCTTATTTGTGGTCTTGGCACGAGGCCTTGACTATGTGGTTATGATAGTCTGGCATTATGCATTCCATAATTATGAATGTGGTTATTGATATTTCATGTGATTATTCGACTAGTAGAATATCCATGTGAGTAAGTAAATGGCATTATTTCAGTTTACTTTTTCCATATTATAATAAAGTTCAAGTTTAAAAGGCTTTTGTTTTAGTTATACATTGCCTTAAATGTTAATGTTTATTTATGAAAGCTTCCGCAATATTGTTATCCTTACTGAGCATCTGAGCTCACCCCTTTCAATGTTTTAATTTTTCCAGGATGTGAAGAAGTATATTATGAATGACCTGCAGGGATAATATAAGGGGATATGAAGAGAAGATGTTGTAGTTTTGTTTTACTTTATGATGTAATGTAAGACTTATGAATGTATCTAGTGTTTCCAAGGCTACTAAACTAATCGGTCTTTCGAGACTTGATCTTTTGTGATCATGACAATGTTACGAAGTAATGCACCGACTCTGGGTAGCTGGGGTTGGGGCATTACAATAAAAGACAATAAGAAGAATTGTCTCTCTTTAATGACCATTATTATATATATATATTAAGAAAAAAAGGAATAATAAAAAAAAAAAAATTCAATTGATTCTAGAACCTCAAGGAATCATTATATCCATCACATAAGAACAATTTTACACAATCATTAATATCCATCACCTAAACCTGAACCTTTACCTGAATGAAAATCCAAAATGTCTACATACATCCCAAAGGGACCGTATACTGTGTATGAATGAATTCCAGTAGGCAATCACCTACATATTCTTATCTTACATATGTGATAATGTAGGTGTGTACTAAAACAACTAGAGCAACACATGAACAACATAAAAACCCTTATTCCATTGTGATCAACAACAAGAAGGAAGTAATCACTTGATTCATCCATCAGTGGTATAACTGTACCCTAGATAATCCTTAGAATATATCCAATGGGATATCCTAATGTATAATAATATAGAAATCCCTTAGGCACCTCATGAAATAGTGTCCCAACACCATGTTCTAACCTATAACTCATGTCCAAAATATATTATCCAATATACCGAAGGAAAAAACCTTATCGGTACCTTGTTCCCCGGACCACAGATCAAAATCTCCCAATGATTCGCAACCTAAAATCCAGATGTATATCGATGTATTTCTTATAAGTAATCGCACCATTTTCTAAATATCTAATTACATGAGGAATGATGATGTCCATCTACCCAAATTGTCCTTGCCTAATAGCCTCAAGTACGACAAGACTCAACCCCAAAATGACGGTCTCAAAACCATCAACTAATGGATCGTCACCATTCACAAGGGTTCTTATAGCTAGAACATCCAAACATCATCCTAGTATGCATTTAACAGAGGCCTCTCCCAACATGAGTGGTCAAAACCACCACATATTTTGAGTCCTATAGTCTGCACAAAACATCAATGGAGAGTTGGACAATCACAAAGAGAGACAATCACAAACCAAGTTCCTAGGACACATAATTCAACACCACATGCCCCTGATACCATGTTTCTCATCTTGATGCTCCAAACCATCTAAATCACTCTATAAAGTACAAGAAAACTGATGTTCTCACCACCTCTAACTGTTGAATAAGTTTCTCAACCTATTATCAGTATCAATGATCGAATTCAGGCCTCTCCTTAACTGATTATCACATCTCTTCAACCGTAGTGGTCATCACCATATCAATTATCAGTCCAAGAACATGCTATTTCCATGTAAATAACATGTAAGGTATTTAATAAAATAAAACAATTTAATAAATAAATACCCCTAGCCTAATAGCCTAAGTGGTCTTATGCCCCATACCCAAATCGATCATAGAAGCAATGGCTAGTTCATTCTTAGAACCATCCCATGTGGTCTCATATATGTTTTAAAGGAAATTAATTAATTAATCAAGATCTCACAAAAATTACCCAATGGAACAATAAATAACAAACCACAAAAAAACCTAAAAAACTCTAAATACATATAATAAACACCTATATCATGTTGTTAGATTCCCACACATCCGATCATATACTCTATCCTAAGAATGATTTGGATGAAACTGATGTTTTAGAAAAATAACCTCAAATAAGGTATAATGATATGCATAGATTTAGCACTCCATTTGGAAAGATAAAATGAATAGAGAATATAGGGGGTTCAAGTTCATACCATTGTGGTTCCAGCACACCAGATGTCTTGAAGAATGGAGTCTTTATGGGAGGTGTGGATTAATGTCTAGGCGGAGAAAAATAAGGAACCCCATATTGTCCTTTTGAAATGGTAGACAAAGGGGTAAGAAGGAGAGAAATAGTAGAGAGGGGAAAATTGTAATTTTTCTTATTTAAAGAGGCACATGGTTATCTGACATGGATTTCTTAACCATGCTCCAACCATGCTAAACCTTTTGTCCCAAGGCGTACCTCACAAGGTTGTCCTACATGGTTTTTCAAAACATTCAAAAACAATCTGAGTCACCTCTGATAAAAATTATAGTGATTACACATGAATACGATCCCCATATAGAATAGTTTGAAAAACCATTTCTAATAGACATTTAGGGTTGCATGGTTACACCAGGGAGGCCGCATGGTTTTTCAAAAACATTTTCATTAATTTGTGCACCTCAGAATGTTGGGTGTTGAGTGTCTTATACACCCAAAACCCAATTGAAACCATGATTTAATAGTCAAGGGTAAAAACCCATCAATAAAAAATGCCTTAGGTGAAGAAAATATAGTAATTAAGATCTGATAAGAATGAAATGATTTGTTCTACCCACCAGACCTTGAATAATTCAAATGTGTTGAGTATTTAGACCAGCTCAAGAAAGCACATGACATTAAATTTTGGTTCATCCAAGATATACCCCTCTAATTGTTTTCCCACACAATTATATAAATAATAAAATTTAAAAAGAATGTTTATCCTATATGTAATGTCATTTTTATAGTTTTGCTAAATGTTTTAGGAAATGACAAACCAACCATGAACAATTTTACTCAAAATACCTTCTCACATTCAATGGTCTAGATGTATTGTTATTAAATACATTTCAATAAAAACTCCTCGAGTAATGATTCTCTATTTTTTAAACTATGAAAACTAAAAATCACAAAAACAAAAAAAAAACCCATGATTATATAATATTTAGTACAATAGTGATATGATAATATCACAATTCTCCCCACCACAACACTCCATACACTAAAAAATTTGTCATTAAACATATAAGAAATGGGAAATAAAAACCACAAAACCATTCATAAGTTGTGGGTGTATCCCAAAAAACTTATAAGGGTATAGTGAGTAAAGGGTATTAGATAACTAAAAAATACTGCAATATTTGTATAAAAAATCATCAAACATCCTGAAACATCTTTTGATAAAAATCCCAATCTACTATAATAAGATAAAAATCATATAGAGAATATAAATTATCATTATGTCTCCCGACTATTTAGAATACCCCCAAAAGGTATAGATACAAGATACAACTCCTATGATAAAAAAATTATATATATAAAAATACAACTCTACAAAATACCCTTTGAAATAAAAATACTTCACTATTTTTAACCAACCTTCTAAGAACTATTTCAAAACTGAATATCAGAATTATTAATCTAGGATAATAAAAAAATGACCATAAAGTATGGAAAATAATCCCATCTAAATCCCATTACATAATAATTTAAATGTTATATTACTCCAAAAATTTTCTCAATATGAACGAACATTTTCACGAACCCTGGGTCACATGATAAAAAGGTGGGTAATAATAGACCTTACTTACAGTGACCCTGCTTTTTCCTACAACAGTATTACATTAATTTATATATAAATAACATAATTGATATACATTAAAGGAACAAATGGTTTTGTATCTTGGAAAAAATAGCATCAAACCTCACTTATAGATAATAAATCCTAAAAGTTAATTTAAATTTTTATTCTTTACCCTTGTAAAATATCATGTTCTCATTTGTAAATATAGTCACTTGAGGATTTACCTCAAATAATGTGGTGAGATAAAATATAATTAAATTTATTAATAAGGGAAATGAATTAATATAACATGGGTGAGAATAATAAAAAAAACTAATTTCATTTGTATTCTATAATCATAAAAATTTAATATTGAAACATTTCATAATTTTATATAAATGTAATATCTGGGAAGAAAATACGAATTTCTAATTGAGATAGGTGTGTTTTCCATGGATAGGAAGAGGGGATATTTATACTTACTAATAGGGGTATTTTTAGAAAAAAAATATTAAATAAAATTATATATCAAAGGTAGAAATATTAATAGTGAAATTTTGAAAATATAACACATATATAAATATAATATAATTGGTTTTAATACTTTAAACTACCATATATATTTAATTCAACTGTTTATCAAAATGGAAATTTCAAAGAATGAAAAATTATTTTATTAAGGGATTAGTCTTGACTTTGAGTTTTGGAATATTATTTTATTTTGGGAATATATTTTTATTTTTTATAATTTCTAATGTAAGATATTAAAAATTATTTTACTGAGACTCATGTTATATAAATGAATCATTCATTATTATATCATGAATGGCGTAATTTAAGATATACTTGTTATGAGAAAACATGTATTTTTAGTAGTCATCAAAAAATTGAAGAATTTATTAGAATTAAGAAGAATAAACCTCAGATAATTTTGATGTAATGATTTAAAAAATGGAATTAATTTTATTAAAAAAATTAATGACATATTTAATAATAAATGTTGACATAAAAAAATTATTTTTTTACTTAGTACCTTAAAATGTGGTTTGTTAAAAACATGTTTTTATTTTCTTTTTGTTTCGAATCGTGATATTTTTTTAAGTATAATATTTATATTTAATTAAATTACAAATTATAAATATTATTTATTTCAGAATTTATTATTTTTAGTTAAAATTACTATTCTAATAGTAAAGTCACTATTCCCAATGTTCATGTTACTTCTCATAATGGATAGATTTTTTTTAAAAAGTTTGAGGCTTAATCCAACTTTATTATACATAAAAAAGCTAAAACCTATTTTAAGATTTTGAAAGTGGAAATATATTAAAAAATGGAAAATTCGATATAAAAGGTAGAAATGATCCTACAAGTCCAAAAGATGTAAAAATTCAAAAATGAATAAAAAATCCTCATCGCCGCTCTCACGAGACATCACAAAGAAAGATCAGTCAAAATAACATGTCACCCCTCTAACAAGAAGTTGCACTATGCTGGCCACACCACATGGAAAAGCACCTCTCCAACCAACATAAAATATGGAGGAGATCCAGATTAAGGCTGTTAGCCCACCTTTATATCTTTCAATATGCCTTCCTGAAAATGTATGATATGAACTCCCAACAATGTCTACCTGATGAAACCAATGAAACATTGACAGAACTGAGAATATTTCTGGGATAGAAACCCATCAAACCATCAAAAAGACAACCCATGGCTGGATGATGGGTGTCATCACACACATCCCTCTTTCAAGGGCGCCCACCCTGCGAAAATTACAATAAGCCATGTCACAATCAAATACAATAATGAAAACCAATTTCTGCAAATAAAATATGATCTTTAAGAAAAATATAACCAAGAGGACATCATAAATAGTACAGAGCAGTAGAAAACTAGAATAATTACACTACCCAACATCAACAACCACAAACTAACAATGTCTCTTGGACATCCCCACTGCTGACATCCGAGGAGATGCTCTACAACACCACAATAGCTATTCCCAATCTCACACAAAACCCATCCACACCATTCCAGGATATTCCCTATGACCGAGATCTAGAGCTCGCACTTCCACATCACCAAAATCCTCATCACACGACCCAATACCACCAAGGCCTCATACCCAATAAACATTCCATGAATTGAATCAATATACACTAATGAATCAACACTGTTCTCCTGTGAAACTATATCTAGAAGATGGGGATCTATCATTGAAGAAGTAGTGACCATCAATAGACACCACAACAACCATCACCATAAGATTCGGGGAGGATATACATGGAAAACACGCTCATCATGATATCCTGATAATGGAGTGTGAAAAAAGAAGATCTAGGGAGGAATCACCTATATAACCCCACCAGATCATAAAGCCGAAGGTGAGAGATGGGAGGGAATGAGAAAAAGCTGACAGCATGATAGGATTAGAGGGAAACCCTAGAGAAGTAAATGAAGAAATTTATACTGTTGGGATATCTTGGAGAGGGTGGCATCATTATCCTCAACATATCGACATTGGTTATGACCAAATTTCAATTTTAATGGTCACATAGATTCAAATTAATATAACTTCATTATTTCACTCAATATCGACAATAATTCCTCCCAATGTAATATATTTTCATTCAATTAGGATTAATATTGGTTTAATAATATTTTTTTCATATCTGTAGTGTTGGGCATGGGGGTGGTGATTCTAGTAGATGGGTGTGATACACATTTTACCATTTTATCATTTCAATTTTCTATGTTTTTTCAACTGTAATGTTTTTAATTTTCAATGTTTTTTATGTTACTATTATAAAAATAATTATTAATGAAATAAATCATTATCAGTTTCTTTATGTGTATTATATTATATATTATTTTAGAACATACATATATTTCCGGAGACAAATATCATTTATAAACTCTAATTTGTTACATTCTTCCCCCTATAGAAAATTTTTCTGTAAAAATTTCCACTCATACTCCCAATTGAGGAAAGATGAATGTACTACTATTTCATTGTTTCCTCTAGTTCCCACGTCACCCATTAATTATTATGGTACCTCAATAAAAAATTAATAGGTTATTTGTATTCTTTCATATAACATCATCTCTATAGATTGAGAATTTCACTAGATTCTCCTCATAAGAGAGGCTATTATATAGTTGTACTGCCTATAGATTCAATACATATGAGAGGTCATTCTTGTAATTCATCAAGAGAGATACTAGGAAATGTCATGGATTTCATCAATATTTAGTAGAAGTGAAAGCTGATAGGAAAATGTTCTTATGAAATTAAGAATCTTGGATGGGCCAATGTACCAAGGGATATAAATCATTTTCTTTCCAAATTTCTTGATTCTATTCCATGATGATATTCAAAGGAAATTTCATTCTCTAACTTCAAACTCCATGTCCATTCAATGGTTATTAGAATAAATATTTTTATTACTCTAAGAATCTTTTATATGCTACTTGATGGCTTGAGATGTCTGTATGATATACTGTACAAGGTCGGGTCTATGTAATATTCATTCACTAACTTAATCCCTACAATTTGGAGTTCTACATCGGTTCCCATATAACGATTCATATGGAACCATTTGAATACATGATTGTAAGATGTTGTTATATGAGAACTCTACTAATGGGAGATACTAATCCCATCATTCTTTAAATTCCACTGAATAGTCTCTTAGCATGTATTTTAGAATTTGAAAAGTTTTGATTGATATTAAATTATATTGTGGTTGATAATCCTTAAAAAATTAAACTTTTCATTCAAGTAATGTTGAAGAGTTCACTATAATATAAAGGTTAACTATGAATCATTATATTTTATGGTCAAAATTGGGACCCCATATGGCCTCACCACTTCATTGATGAATATCATGGAATTGTTTCACCTAATAAACTTCTTGAATAGTGATAATGTGGGATTTATTAGAAATATTATCCACTAGAAACCATATCACATTATTTTCTTTAGATGTGTTTAGGACACTAATGAAATTTTACATAGTGATTTTATCCCACATCCCTATGGGTATTGAAAATTATTGTATCATTCCATTGGACATAGGTCACTTTTTGTTATCATTCTAACATAAAATGACCCTTGAGATATGTTATATAATATCATTCTTCATGTTATCCCACTAGAAGATCTCTCACAGATCATGGTACATTTGGTACTTTTAGGTGGGATAGAAAAGATGAGCTATAAACATTATGGAACATGTCATTATATTTCATGGTGTTGAAGTCACAGAAATCCTCATTCCAAACTGAATCAAAACATAATATTCGAGATGAAACTCATGTATCTTCCCTTCCATTACTTATTTCACCATATATTTTAGATCGAGATCATCCCATTGGGCCTCCCTGGACTTCTCATTGAAATATAGTTAAACAATAATTTAGAAAAGGTAGTATATATTCCTTGATTCTATGATTTATAGATCCATACTTTTCATATACACATATATAGGGTCTTTCTGAATCTACATAATTTAAATAGGAGTAAGTTATTTTATGATAAAATCATTAGCTACCCTATATTCATTTCATATATGGTAGCGAATAGAGAAATCACATTCCTTGATTACCCGAACCACATTTGTTGATGCAAGTTGAGCTCGTTTGGTTTGAATATATATTTTAGACTCTTATGATCAATATATATATATAAAATGTCACAATTTATTTAGTTCATACAAATATTCAAGGAGAATATCATAGCTACTAATTATAGATCATGCATCATGTTATTTTTCTTTATGCTTCTTCAACTGTCGTGTGACATAGGCTATCACGTTGTCATTCTAAATGAGTACACAAACGAATTCATTTTTCATGGATCACTGTATATCATAAAAACTTATCCACATGATGATATTATGAGTTCAAGACCAATTCTTATCAAATTATAGATATCCATAATGATTTTATCACATTATTCATTCCATACATACCATAACACTTTCTATTTTTACTTAGTCAGTAGGATAGAAACCTATGAGAAATTTCTCACAAAATATCAGTATTACCCTAAAAATTTATGAAACCTAAAATATATGTTATAATAGTTGTTATAGTACATTCCTTAATTTCATTCTCCTAATGAAGGTTTAATAAAATTTACATTACTTGTGATCATGTTACCCAATAATGTGACCTTCTGCATCCCAAAGGGACACTTACTGAACATAAAGCACATTTTATCCTTCCTTAATTTCACCATCACAATCCTCAAATGATATTCATGTTCTTAAATTTAATTATAATAAATTATAATATCATTGATAAACCGTACCCTGAATTTGTTGAGGTGGTATCTAAAGACCCTATTCATGAAATCCATGAATATTTCATTGGAGTTAGTAAATATATAGGAAATCAATATGAAATCATAGTTACCAAACCTTGTACCTAATGATATAATTTCCATATTCATTTTTAACCATTATATTATGAAATGTAGAATAAATATCCAACATTGAGAATCATTGATATCTTCTTAGCTGATCAAACACGTTGTAAATCCTTAGTAGAGGATACTTGTTCTTTATGGTGATCTTATTGTGCTCCTAATAGTCGATACATATCAACGTTGATCCATCATTTTTCATTAATAAAATAATTTTCATAGCCTAAGGTGATGAAATGGGGAATATCAAACCATTTTCCAAATGCTCCTCTAACTACATCTTAAACTACCCTAGTTCTACTAGGGAAATCCTATACAAGAATTTTGAGATAGGTTTGGATTCAAGTATCACATCTATCCAAAACACTACCTCATATTTATGGGAATGTCCATGGAACTCAATGGTAAATATAATATTGTATTATTTAACAATTTACACTTTTTTGGGTTGATAAATGCTTTTGACTCATCCATTTGGGAAATTTATTCTTCTTTAGTTGGTATCAACACCCACACTATTGATAGATTTTTCGAAGAAGAATAGTGAAAATCAGTACATTTTTAGAGGAGGATAGGATGGTTTAGAATCTGAATATACATTTTATTTTCCTAATAATTCATGTGTTCTCTATTTAATGAGATCCAATCCATTCCTAATATAGAGTTGGATTCCACCAAAAGGAAGAATTATGTGATTCATTGTAAAAATCGACCCTTTTATTCTATATGAGAAGTTTCCAATATATGGAATTCAATGATCACGCCACTAGGTTATTTTTTTACCCAAATACCTACTTTATAGTATTGAGGATTCAATTTAATAGTTCCAGAAAAAATTCATTATATTATTGAATGCGTGAAACCAGAATTAAAAAATAATTTTTCCATTCTTATTTCAATAAGATATTTTCCTAGTACAATTTTTTTATGAAAAACTTTAGTATCATGTTTTCCATAAGCTTCCCCTTACAAATTTGAATTTGATTATTTCTTATGCTGATTACCCTCAAGGATCCATGGTTTAATGCACTTTCTTGAATATTTCCTTATCTCCCTATAATCAAAGCATTGAATCATGAGAGGTGCATTAGGACTTTACTTCCTTTCCTTTATTATGTTTTCTATCATATTTATGTATATTCTATATTACCAATCTTCAGGGACTTCTCTCCCAAACATGAATCATTTTGTTATTCCTTTAAAGAAATTCCCATGACGTTTCTTCTAACCATTTTTTCCTTATTGGTAGTTGGATCCTCCGTACTCATTTGTCATTTTAACCACTAGATTGAAACTCTATTCTTCTCTAGTTGTCTCCAAAACCAAGGGACCATTATCCAAACATTATATTTACTTTGATTGAACATTTAACCAATTATTAATAACTACTAATATTAGGGATTGTTAAGGAATTTTTATGATTTTTTTTCAACTGCTAAATAATCTATCTATTTTCCTATAATTTTTTATAATAAAACGCGAGGAATATTTGGTAATCTATGTTATTTTTAATCCTAATTCATGATATATTCACATTCCTTTTTCTTTATCTCTATGAATTCTTTCTCCATTCTTTATTCAATGGTTGGATGTATTTTTTTTATAAAATAACTTCTTAATATCTTTCCACTCTATCTCTTCCACTTCATCCATCTGCTTGGTGTTCTTATCATCAACCAACATTGATCAGCCTCTCTATCTAAATGATAGAGGGATAGAGTCACTGTATCCTTCAAAAAACGTAGATCACATAAAAGTTATTCTCTATTGAGTTAACCCATTATTCTAGGAAAATTGGAACATAGGATCCACTAAACTGTAGTCATCATCATCACATAAATTACTCAATTTCTTGTTTCTAATTATTGGATAATGTTGTATGTTCCACATGGTTCATGTTATTGTTGATTGCATAAGACAGTCGGGCTATAAATTTTTGAACTCCACCTCCCATCAGATTGGGGATGTAATTTAGATAATCATTGCATTGTCCCACACATTGGTTTTTGGTCTGGTTTCACCAAGTTCCCACACTTTTCTATAATATAAAATGTTTTAAAAAAGTAAATGTCAAAAAATAAAAAATAAATATTTATTCTTTTGAAAAATTTACCCTAATAGAATATATATGGGATCCCTATGTTTAGAATTTTTCTCGAACAATGATTCTTGAATGTTTTCATATACATTTTCGTATCATAAGTATTTTGACTATTTTTTTTTCCAATCCTACTTCCAAAATTAAATAAAACATATCTCTAATACAAAAAATAATGACCCCAGTTTTTCATACATGAATATTACATCATTTTAATGAAAAAATAAATAATATTTATACATTCTTGGATCAAATAATTTATTATATTTGTAAAATGTGATCATATATCACTTATAAATAATAAATCATTAAAAGATATTTAAATAAATCATATTTATACTTCAACAAGAACATGTTATCTTTAGTAATTGTTGTCACCTGAAGATATACATCAATGAAAGGGGTGATCTAAAAGCCCAGTAAGTGGTTCAATAAGGGCACGAGTCAATATAAAATGGGTGATAATAATTATAATCATAATTTACTAAGAATAGAATTATCATTAAAATCACAAGTGAAACATTTGGTAATTTCATGGAATGTGGTGACTTATAAAAACTAAACACTATTTCATAGTAGACCAATACGATACATAGTTGTTACAGAATCTATAATCATGTGCACTAATAACATTTGAGAATAATTATAACATCATTATTTTGAACAATGATTGAATAATTTTCATTTATAATACACATTATATCATGAGATAAATAAAATTAACCAATGCATTGGAGGGATATATAATTCATGGCCCACCCATCACATTATAACATTTACTAACATTGCATTCCACATAGAACATATAGTAATCATAGTTATGAAATAACCCCAGAAATGGAATGTGCTTGGTAAATAATTCATAAAGAATAAATTCATGAATAAAATTTGGGGTTTCCAATTGTATAATTGAGATCATAATTTGGAATAAATTAACATATTTCATTGGATAGTAAACATCAGATGAGGAGATGAGGATTTTCTTGGGAAAGGAAAGATGTTTTTGGAATATTATTAGATTTGGATTAAAAATCAAGGTGGAAACATGTATATACACAAAAAAAATGATAAAAAATGATATAATATTTATGTAAGAACTTGGGAATAAATATAAATAAATTTACGTGAAAGTGAAAATCCAAAGAAAAGGATTTGGGTTTCAGATTCCCTTTACCTTAAATCTCTCTTTATTTCATTGGTTTCCAGACCCAGAAATAATAATCAAAGGTCTATTAAAATATTTTTCCAGAAGTGAATTATATTCATTTTTTATACTACATATACATTAAAATTATTGGATTCTATTTTATAACACTATTTGTTAAATGTTAATATATTTTGATATCATGTTTTCATTAAATTTTCCCATTTTGTTTCAATTTTTCTAATTTGGATCATAACCATGAATGATGAGTAAATTTACTTCAATAATATTTTAATAAATGTAATTAAATGTCTATATATTATATATAATATCCATACATGATTTTAATTTTATGTGTTGATAAGGAAATGTCTCTATAGGTTGTTAACCAACATTTGATGGGATATTGTCCAAAGGGAGGGAAATGGATGTTTAAAATTTATATATATCTTAAATATGTTATGTAATGTAGGATAACATCAATATTAAAGGTTTATGAGACTAAAAAATTAATATTATAAGGTTTTTTGAAGGGTATGCAAAAAATAATGAGATGAAGATAAAAAGAGAAGTGTTGATCGAAACTTACTTAACTGTCGGCATAGTTTCTCATGTACAACACTAACAATCACTTAATTCATTTGGTTCAATAACTATGTAACATAAATAAAAATTATAAGGATATTTAGATAGATGATTTTTATTGAAATTTGGATTCGTAAAGTTATGGAGGAGTGGCTTTCCAAGTGGAGGAAGAGCAGTTATTTATACTAGAAGAGATGGGTATTTTTAGAATAAAATATTTAATAAAATTATATATCAAATGGGTAACTTTTAATAGTTATTTTTTGAAAATATAAATCATATATAAATATAATGTAATGGTTTTTATGAATATACACATATTTATAATTCATATTATATATTTTATTAAAAAGGAATGTAGAAAAAATTAATATTTGTTATTTTATGGGATTAGTTTTGAAATCCGGTTTTAGAACATGAATTTTATGTATATATGATTTTTATTGAATTTTAATGACTCAGTTATAAAATTAAATATTTTATAGCTGAAACTGTCATTTTAAAAATGTCCAGTTCATTATTACAGTATGAATGATTAAATTTAAGATATATCGATTATGAGGAAAGCCATATTTTTACTATTCAACAGAAACATGAATTACTTCCTAAAATTACCAAAACAAATATTGTATAATTTTGACACTGTAAATTCAAAAATGATATTAATTATATCAAAATAAATATCTACTATTTTAAATTTAAATTTTTGGTATAAAAAATAATTATTTTTACAAAATAATTTAAATATCAGTTTTTAAAAGTTGTCCTTATATTTTCATATAGTTTTTTAATCATGGAATTTATTTTTTATTTATAAAATTTATATTTAAATTAAGATAAAAGTATAAATTTATTTAAACCATAATGTATTATTTTGATGTAAAATTAATATTCCAGCAGTTAGGTTACCATTCTGTCATGTCAAGTTACAATTATCAATTGTTAGGTTACTACTCCCATTTCACATTAATATTCTAATGCTCACATTAAATCCAATAAATACTAGTAACATATTTATATAAATATTAATTAAAACTATTACCAAGGTTATATATTTTCATTTTCTAAGATGTTTATTATTTTGCTAATTTTTTTTCATTTCAATAATGTTGGCCATAGGGGTGATGATTCATAGAGGTTATATTGATCTATATTTTCCCATTTTCTCTTTTCTATTTTATATTTTTTCCAATTATAAAATTTTGAGTTTTTATTAGTTTTTATCAAACTAATTTTATTTTTTATATTAATGAACTATATTTTTTGTTTTATTAAATTGTGTAATACTAAATTATATATTATAAAACATATTAATTTCAAGAGATTTATATAATTTATAAACTCTTGGTTGTTATGTTATTCCCCGTATTAGAAGTTTATTCCTTTATATTTCAAATCATATTCATAGTTGAGAATAGTTTAGGGTACTTCTGTTTCAATTTTTCCCCTTGTTACCATGTCATTTATTCATACTTATGAATGATTTACAACACTTTTACAAGGCGAGTTGTCTTCTCAAATATAAATTTCTCTATATAGTCCAAGATATTTATTATATTATCTTTATAAGGGAGATCATTCTCTAGTTGTACCACCTCCAAATTCAATACCCGCATGGGTTAGTTTTGTACATCCTTAGGAGAGATATGTGGAACACATAATGAAATTGAACCAAATTTTGCTGGATTTCCGTTCTGAGAGAAAACTACCTATCTGCGTTCAATGATATAAAAGGTGACAATGTACCTAGGGATAAAAATATATTTCTTTCCAACCAAAATTAATCTATTTCATGGTGATATTTTAAGGATAATGTTTTCTCCAACTCCAAAATCCACGTCCTTTTGATGGTTTTCAACATAGCTCTATTGCTGACTATGAGTTTCCTTTATATGCTGCTGGTTGGCTTGAACAATCTCTACCATCTCTGTCATAAGTTTAGATAAAAGTATACTTCATTCCCCAATTTCATCCCAACATGTTGTATTTCTACATCACCCCCATAAAAATCTTCATATGGATCCTATTGAATACTTTAGTGGATGATTTTGTTTGAGGAAAACTCAACTAAAATGAGATATAATTCCCATCAACCTTTAAATTATATTGGGTTGGATCTTAGTATGTCATCAAGAATCCGGATCATCCTTTTACACTGGAAAACAATTTTGGGGAGAAGGGATGTGATAAAATCTAATTCAATATTCGAACCATGTCTTATACTTCTCTAAAATTTAGAATTAAACTTCGGATCACTGTTATAAATGATCAAAATTGGAACCACATGCAACCTCACCACTTCCTCAGTTTATATCATGGAAATTTATTCCAATAATAAACCATCCCAAATGATGATAAAGTGGATAGTATTGGCGAGTCGATCCACTAAAAACAATATAAAACTATTTCTTTTATATTTTTTTGAGCTACCAATGAAAATGTACATTATGGTCTTCTCACACTTCCACACAGGTATAGGAAATGGTTTAATAATACCTTTAAACTTATGAAATTCTACTTTAATGTTTTAAAATACCAAGACCATGAGATATAATATACTATATTCTTCTTCATTTTGTCCCACCAAAATTTTTCTTGAAGAACATGGTACGTCTTAGTACATTCAGGATGGATAAGAAATGATCAGTGATGTTCATTATAAAACATCTCCTTCATTCCCATCTATGATTATGGAACATAAAGCCTCATTCCAAACCAAATAAAACCATTATCATCAATGTGGATATCATTTAAATTACATTCCCCCTACTTATTTGGGATACTTTTATATATCCATATTTTCCTTTTTATAACCTTGTTCTTCTCTTGGATATGTGGTTGGATAATCATCTGGGAAAGGTTAGATGAATTCCATTCAATTATGATTTCAATATCCATACCTTTTATTTCCATGAAGATAGTTTCCTTCTCAATCAACATGATGGATATATTAGTAGGTTAATTTTTATTTCTAAAAGAAACAATTTCCTTGTTTTCATTTCCTAAATAGAAGGGAATAGAGAAATCATTTTCCTGGATGTTCTATAACCATCTCAATTAATTCATGTTGACCTCCATCTATATGAATATATAAATTTGTAATCATATAATATGTATATATATCACACTCATCGCCATTATTTTTTCCAAATTTTCATGGAGAAATTCACAAATGGTAACTTCAGATAATATGCAAGGTTGTTTTTCTCTTGTATCTTCGTCTTTAGTGAGGCATATGCTTTCAGTTTTTAATTTTTCATGAGTACGCAACCCAAGAATTTCATTGTAGCATTGTTTTATATCAAAAAACCTTCTCCACTTTTGGGTTGTTTGAAAACAATCACAATTATTATCCTTTTCATGAGATATTTAATATTCTCTCACATTCATCAGGGTATACATACATTACCCGTTTCCATGTTAACATAGTTAGTATGATAATGATCAATCATAAATATCATAGAAAACAACAGTAGAAAATTTTATATCCAATAATTCTATGGATTATTATCACACTAGTGGTTCCGTGTCATTACTCAATTGACTGTTTCTATCACGAGTCCACATAAATCCCATAATTTATCATCATTTCCACAATGAGTTAATATTATTACATCCAAAAGTTTTATCTAAAAAACATTTCATACATTTTCTCATTTCTTAATGACCCCATCACAATTCAATGTGACATCATGTTGTTCCACTATTATGGAGTAATTGAGAATATCCTCGATAAACATTGCTAATAAATTTTTGTGGTAGTTTATAAAGATTCTAATAATCAAATAAATGTTTATTTCAAGTGAATTCGTATGTTATAAGGGGATCACTATGAACTCATATTGAGTATTCCTTGTACGGAAGGCTGTATTCTTAATATCATCATTTCGAATCATTAGTTGATGATATTTGTAATAAATATCCACATTTTAGAAGTGATTATCTCTTATTAGTTGATATAACACATAATCAATCATTAGTAAGGGATACCTTATATTCATGGTGATCTTGTTGAGATCCCAATAATCTATACACAACTATATTGATCAATAAATTTTTTTATGATGAGCAGTGGAACACTCTAATGTAATGCAGTATAGCTTCTGAACCCTTTCTCCAAATGATCTTAAAACTAATTCTTTAACACATCAAGTTTGATTTGGGATATCCTGATTGGAAATTTAGGGACATGAGTAGATCCAAGTATAATATCATATGAGAACTCTACAACATTATTAATTTGATGTCCATGAAACTCTTTAGGAAATACATCAGTGAATTTCATAAAAATGGGAATTTAATCTTGGTTGATACATTAATTTGAATCAACTATTTGGGAATGTTATACTTATTCATCGGGTATCATCAACCACACATTTGAGTGATTTTTCAAATGATATTCATGATCAAAATATAATTTTTAGAGGAGCAGGGATTGTTGAGAATATGATTAGAGATTTCCTTTTCCTAGTAGTTGATGTATTCTCTATATAATTAGAGGAATTACAAACATAGTATAGTATCGATTTACACTTTATGAAGGATTATGAGATTCTATATAATAATTTTTTATATATATGATTACATGAAAATATTCCAATCCTTGTGATTCAATTAGTGCACTAGTAGATGTTTTACAGACATCTTTACTTCAAGGTATTTGGGACATCAAATTTAAATTTTGAGAAAAAGTCTATAGTTTAAAGGATTTCCTAGAAATAGTATGAAATAAAACTTTTTTCCATTGATTATGGAATAATACATTTACCCTATAAAAATTTATTTTTACAATCTACTCTATCAGTAGTGATGGGATTAGATTTTCATTGATCCTTTGTCTTGGGTGGATGCTAATACTAATTACCCTAAAGGACTTATGGTTTAGTAGAATTTGCTTGAATAATGATATTTCTCCCTGAAATTTATGAATTGAACCATTTGTGGGGCCTTGAGAGGTTCTTTAATTTCATATATCTTGTTTCTGGGCATATTCATGTCTCATTATCTTTCAGGATCTTGTAGGAATTATCTCCCACACTTGAATCATTTACCCTTTGAGGAAATTACCCTAACATTATATCTTACATTTGTTACATGTGGGTAGTTGAATCAACTTTACCCCATTTTTATTTGATCTAGTTGCTTGAAACACCTTTATTCAATTATTACCTCTATAACCATATGATCACTTTATGAATTCCATCATTATATTGAGCTCATGTTAAAACAATTCTCTATAACCACCAATGTCTTATAAAGCTAGAGATATTTCATGGAGTCATTTTAAACTACTGAATAATCAGCCTATTTTTCTATCATTGTGGATAAAAGAGCATGTGGTGCATCATTTAAACTTTGTGATGTTTTCCATGTATGCTGTGATAGATTCACCTTCCTTTTTCCTCAGCTCAATGAATTTTCTCTGCATCATAATTCAAGGGGTTTGAGGGAAATATTTATTAAAAAATATTTTATTAATGTCTTACCAGTCTATCACATACATTTCATCAATTTTCTTGGTTTTATTATTCAATTAAAAAGATTTATTGGTCTATCCATTTAGATGATAGAAGTCTAAGTCAACTTCTCCTTATCAGAATAGTAGAGCACAAAAAATATCTTCTCCATTCAGCTAACCCACTATTCCTTGAAAAGTGGATCTAATGATGCATTAAATATAATTGGTCATTTCATTATAAAGGTTACAATGTATATTTTATCCTTCTTGGTTAAAGGAGGATATTTCACTTGGTCTCGGTTATTTTTCATAGTCTGAAATAGCTGGGTAAGATTTTCTATAACGTTTCGAACCCCACCTCCCATGTATTTGGGGGCATTGTTCTGAAAAGAATTTCCTTGTCCCTCACATGGGTTATTATCCTCATTTAATTTGGTTACCACCATTTTCTAAAATAAAAATTGTTTGAAAAACTTTTATACCAAAAAATCACGAATTAATAATTTATTCTTTTGCAGAATTATCTCTAAAATAATTTCATATGGGATCCCTTTGTTTAGAAATTTTATAAAACAATGTTTTATGGATGTTTAAAAATACTTAGTCTTATCCTATGGATATTCAATAATTTTTTTAAATCATAATTAAAAAATTAGCTAAAACATATCTCTAATACCAACTATAGAAAATCAACTATTTTTTACTTGACAATTACATTATTTTAAAAATAAACAAAATAATTGTTTTAAATTTTTGGATCATAAAACTTATTGTCATTGGAAAAATAGTATCACACATTACCTAAACATAATAAATCATAAAAACTAATTTAATGTATTATTTTTCATACTTCCAAAAGAGAATATTCTCCATAGTACTAGTAGTCATATGATGATATATATCAAAGAAAGGGTAGAGATAAAATCAATACAAGAGGATAAATAAGGGACATGAATCAATATATAATGTGCGGGGATTATCAGCATCATCATATCCTAAAATTAGGATCATCATCAACATCAAGATCGAAATAATTGATAAATTTATGGAATGTAGAAATGTATAAAAAAGAAACATCATGTCATAGTGGCCAAATACCAGACATAGTTTTCAAAAAATCTAGTATTATGTTCACGGATAACATATGTGAATAATCATGACATCATAATTGTGAAAGAAGATATCTTCCTTCTCATGATTAATGAAAATTATCTCATCAAATACATCAAATTTCCCCATGGATTTCTGGTTATATAATTTTTATCCAACCCATCACATCACAACAGTTATATTTTCATGCATGCCACATAAAACATATAACAATCATAGCCATGAAATAACCCCTATAATGGAATGTTTTTCATCATTATTTCATAAAACATACATTAATTAATAAATATTGAGGTCAAAACATGAATAATGGAGATCATACATTAGAATAAAGTTTCATTTTCCTTTGGATAAGAAATAACACATGAGATTCAAAGAGTTTTTTTGGAATGAAATGTCATTCTTGGAAATAATTCATTTTTGATTCAAAATCAAGGTTGAGAAATGTATATAACCAAAATAAAACCTAAATATTATGAGATAATATATAAGTAATGTTAATGGAATATCCGTACTGAAATTAATGTTAAAGAGGAAAAACCAAAAGAAAGGTAGGTGTGTTATAGAATCCCATTACCTTAATTCACTCATTATTCCGTCAGATTCTTGGATCGATAATAATAAACATAGGAATATTAAAAAAAGGCTAAAAAAGTGAATGATGATAAATGTTTCTACTATATATCAATTAGAATTATTTTATTATATTTTATAATATTCTCATTAAAATATTAATTGTTTTGATATCATGTTTTTATTAAATTTTCCTATTTTGTTTCAAATTCTATAATTTTGTTTAGTGTCAGAAAACATCAGTAGAATTAATTCAAGAAGATTATAATACAGTTAACAAAATGATAATATATTTTATATAATTCATAATATTTATCCTTTATTATGGTTATTAGGTATTAAACAACAATTTCTCTGTAGGTGGGTAATAGAGGTTTAATAGGACGTTGTCTAGAGAATGGGAAATGGAAGTTTGAAATTTTGTAATTTCATAAATTTGATACATATTATAAGTTATAGTCATTAATATAATTATAAATTACTACCTAGTGGTTCATATATCTTTTTTTGGAATAGGTTGGTGAAAAAATAAAGAGATGGAAAAAAGAGAAGTTCATTTCGAAACATTCTTAATTCATAGTGTAGCTTTACTTACAAGACAATAAAAATACCTTGATTCATGGAGTTGGATTACTCTATAATGCCTCCATATATTTTAATGGTATTGATAGGGATTATTTGAGAAACAATATGTCTTGGGAATGTGCGGTAGTAGTTTTTTTCCAAGGGGAGAGAGATGGATTTTATATAATTGATTAGATGGGTATGTTTAGAATAAAAATATTTAATAATATCTTATATCAAAGGTAAAACATTTAATAGGGATATTTTTCACAATATTAACCATATATATATAAAAATTTAAATACTTTTATGCTATTTATAATTTTAATTCATTATTTTTCTAAAAAGGAATGTGGAAATAAAGAAAAATAGTTATTTTAACGGGTCAGTTTTGACTTTTGGATTTAGAAATTGAATTTATGTCTGGAAACATAGTTTATTATATTTTTATGAATCATTAATTAAAATAAATATTTTTTCCCAAAAACATTACTCTTAGAAATTAATAGGTTATAATTAAATAATGAATAATATTTTTTAACATACAGCACTAACAAGACAAAATGTGTTTTTAGCTATTCAATGGAATATTTATTTATTTTAGAAAATTTCAAAAAAATAAACCTCTATTGATTTTTATATTTTGAATTCAAAACTCATATTCAATTTATAAAACAAAATTTCTAATATAGGTAATATTTATTTTAAATACAATGAATTATGATTATGATAAAATAGTTTAAAATATAGTTTGTTAAAAATGTGTTTTTTTAGTTTTTCCACCATGAAATTTAATTTTTGGGAAATATAATATTTATATTTACTAATATTAATGATAATAAATAATTTTTATATAATAATATATTTTTTTGAGGTAAAATTACCATTACAACCATCCAGTTACTATTCTCAATTCTCCGGTTATTATTATCAATTGTTAGGTTAATATTCTCATGGTCACATTACTATTCGGATAATCAAATTACTTCATATAAATACCACATCATTCTTTCAACCAATATTCAATAAAATTCCTCCTAAGGAAAAATATTTTTATTTCTAAGATTTGGATTGGTTTATCAATGTTTTTTTAATTTTTATAGGTTTGGTAGTGGGGGAGATGATTATAGTACATTGTGGAAATCCATATTTTTTCATTTGATATTTGATACTTGATATTTTTTAACATATTATAATGTATTGAATTTTAATTTTTTTAGTTGACTAATGTAACATTATTTGTAAATGGAATAATTTTTATTGCATTATTTTTTTTCTATAAGAGTATATAGTATATTATAATACATATTTATTTCAATAGAAAAATATCATTTGTAAACTTTCAGTTTTTACATTTCTCTCAAAACAAAAAAAATGAACAAGTTAGAAACCCAAATGGGTTATAAGATATTCTAATATAATTAGTTTTTAAAAAATATACACTTGTGTAGCATTCGTCAAGGATAAGAAAGAACATACCCATTGCTTCCCAAGATGAAGCAATCAAAAAGCAAACTCATCAAATGGATAAAATAATATATAAACATAAATATCAAGAATAAAAAAAGTGAATTTAAAATATCTACCAATAACCATCATATGAATAAATAAATAAATGGGTGTTTCATTTCAGAGTTTTTATGTTGGATTTATTCAAAATAACTATTGGAAAAGTCTATGATGATTTAAATATGATATTAAATGTTATAATGATATCATTATAAGAATTATTGACTTCATAATTTTTTGAATCAGTGTTTTTGGATTCTCATAGAAAACCAATGAAGTGGTTTAAATGGATGCACAAGAATAGAGATGAAATGTGACCCGATGATACCATTATACATCAAATACTAGGTTTTAGTTTTTGTAGACATTTTTAATTGATGAAAAACTCTACTATTGGTTATTTTCGTGTGGGTTTGTAGACACAAAAAATAGAATAAATGAAATATACAAGATTTTAATAATAATATGAAAGTTGATATATGTTATAAAATGTGAGGATTTTTAATTAAGAAAATGTTTTTCATGTTTATGTGAAAAAACACATTGTTTTGGAGAATGTATAAGTCATTATATCTGTAACTATTATATTTATATTTTTTAAGGATTCAATAATAAAATATGTTCAAAGAATGGTTGAATAAAATGGAATATTGGATGTCAAAGTAAAAATACATATTATATTTGGCCATGTATAAATCAAGGGAAAATAAGAATATATTATTAATATCTAAATTCTTGATGTAAATGTAATTTCACTAAGAAATGCGGATTTGAGAAACAATTTGTGGTCAACGAGGATGTTTCATGAAAAACTACGTGCAAAGGAATGTTTTTTTCATATGATCATTATGAAATAGCTTATTCAGGGATAGATTTATATGAAAAAATGAGGTCAATAATGGGAAGTGGAGGTCACATTGTATTTATATTATAGAATAGTTTCTAAATAGTCAACTTGGGTTATTATATTGGAATCCATTTTATATAGCTGTGAAATGTTCTCATGAATATGATGAGATTTTTTGAGAAAAATGAAAAATGTTTTTATGAACTAAAAATATGATCATTATGTGAAGGGATTAAGAATATTATTGAGAATTACATTTTATTTGGGGTAAATTAGACAATATATATCTCACTTATCATATAATTAATAGTAGTGAAGGGATTAATGGTTTATTTGTTAAACAATAATCACAACATCCTTTGGAAGTAGAACCATGAGTTAATTACAAAGAAAAAGAATATTCAAAAAATAATTTTATAACAGTTATTTTGTAAAAGGAGTATGAAGAAGAGAATCATGAAGGGATTTTGTGATGAATAATAACCATGAAATGATAATGAAAGAGGAAATACTATAAAGTAGTTTTTCAAGGCAAAAAATGATAATAATTTATTAAAAGATAGTTCTATGAAGGAATTTTTTGAATTGATATGGGGAAAGGTATATTTGAGTATAGAACATAGGTAGTTAATAATATAAAATATAAATCTCACATGAAAGTCATGATTTTAAATCTAAACATGAACAATTTTATGTATGGAGTTAAATATTTCTATATCCGATTAAGAAGATGAATAAAAAGTGATTCACAAAGGATTCCATTTACACATTTTGTTATTTTCTTATGAAGAATAATCAGATGATGAAGAAGTTGTTATATTACTATACCTAACTATATACTATAATATAATGAAACCAGATATTCCTATGTTAGAATTATCTTTATCTTTAGTAGACATACTACTTCTATGATATTGTGGAATAAAATAATCAACCCCAATGTCATGGATTTTATTACATATTCATTCAAAGATATAGAATAATGAAATTGGATATTCATAGAGAATTTTTCTAGAGACCAAGATGTAAGGTGTATCAATAACATTTTATGATAAAGACGAGATGTTCAAATATATTACCCATCTAAGATAACATAAATTTTATAAATTATTTTTTCTTCATATAAAGTAGTGTGATTATGAAAAAAGAATGAGTTACATTAGAATCAATAGTTTTTATTTTATAAACATTTAATAACAACTATAGTGAGAAGTATTACGTCTTAGTATGTAAAAATCTGGGAGCTTATCTTCCTTAGACTATCCCTTTAAGGAAAACCAAGTTAAATTAACTTGGTTTGTGTATTCTCTACATATATTTATTATTATTTTTTATTTGGAGTTTTCTATATCATGAAAGGATGAGAGATTGAAAATTTTCAATTTAATGAGGAAAAAAGATCTGTATGATTAAGAGGAAAAAATGAAGTTAAATGTTTTAATCAGTGGGTACCTTCATTCACCACTAATGAAGGTGTTTTAAGTCAACCTGGTTTTAATATGTGGTATCATATCTAAAATATTATGAATTCAACTTCAATCGTTAGATGAACTTTGGTTTTTTGGTGAAAATGTATTCAAATACAAAGCCTCTAATTTTAAAAGAACTAATTTTGATGGTTAGAAAAAGGAGATGATTATGTAGATATAGGATTTTAGATTAGAGGACATTCAATAAATAATTTGAGATGTATATTTAAAAAACCACATTGAATGAATTTTTAATGTAGAGAAGAAAAAGGTCTTTATATTATCATTGTATAATTAAATATATAAGAAAAAATATAAATTTTCAACTACCTAAGATATGTGGACAATAATTAATGTTATAAAGGTGAAACCAGTGGGAGAAAATTAGGAAAAGACCCCATTTTTAGTGATAAAACAAATTATATATTGAGAAAACTTGTGAAAATATATAAATAATATTACCTTATAATAGGAGGTAAGATTAAAATGATAAATAAAAACAAGTCCCTTAAAAATACCTACCTATTAAAGGTTATCAATTTTGAGTTTATTATTAAATATAATTCATAAAATGATTTGAATGTTTTGTACATTTTTTAAAATTAAACTCCCCCAAAGTAAATGATATAGATAGTGATTCAGTATAAGAAATGGAAAATACTATTGATTTGAGTGGATAACGTTCAAAACATTCAATCCATACAATAGAAAATACCAATCCACTTATTTAAATATTTAAATATTTATAATTTTCAGACAAACCATTTTGGTATGAATGTAATTGATGGAATACCATTTTATTAAAAAGAAAATTACATTACCAAGGAATATGACATGTTTACAGGACAAAAATATATTTAATTTACATTATAATGGTGGATATAAGTTTCATCGGGAAAATATTTATAATGTACAAAGGAAAAAGCATAAAAATGTATATAAAATGAAGTTCTACAATGTTTTATAGAAACATTTTATATGAGGAAGAAATACAAGAGTTCCGTCAAAAAAATTTAAAATACTAAAATGGTGAATTAATGTTATAAATTAAAGCAAAAAAATTTATCATGATACTAGATAAAACCCATGAATTTTAATCATAATAAATCAAAAAAATATATTATTCTAGGAATAAATTACCTTCAATGTGAATATAGAGTTCGTCTGATTCCTTTGAAATCAACTATGAGATATATAGAATCTGATTATTGGGATATTTATAAAAAATGGATTCTATGTACGAGGTGGAGGATGTTTTTTTGAAAAATTCAATGGTATAATTTTGAATTGATGTTTTTTCAATATTTTTTTAATTGAGTTCCATTCAATTGTAACTTTTATAGATTCTTTTTATTAATGTATCAATTGTTCGTTACTTTTCTAAAGACCATAAGAAATTTTATTTCCAATATTCACTCTTTTTAGTAAGGTATGATTGAGGGATTAAGTGGATATGGATGATAGTGGATTGTTGTATGTTCTGATCGAGGGTTCCCAGGGCCATGAAAAAAAAAAGTTGTTCTTATTTTATTTATCATGGGATTATTTATATTTGGAATATATACTTTTAAGATTAGGTAATGTATCATGGATACCTTAGTTAATGGTTATTAGCTTTATTTACATTAAAGGTAAAATTCTAGTTGATTATTTTATAAATTTTCTATATGATTTATTAAGAAATTTATATGGTTTTTATATGTTTTTTACATGTTTATAAATTTCACAACAAATTTTTTATGAAATTAATATATAATTTTTTATGAACACATTATTAATTGGATTATATGTTTTAAGACACAATCATTATATGAAATACATGCTTAAAGAGGTTAAAAAATAGTATGTTTTTATTTTATAAACTAAAATTCACCCACTCTTATTATGAAATACTTACTCATTCGATCTAAAATTTGGTATCAATGTAGTGATATTCTGTTTAAAAATATTTAACAAATGTGTATATATACAAATGTGTATCATTTTTTTTTAAAATGGGAGGTTTGTGAGTTTGAAAAATATAAAATAATTATCCAAATATACCATATATTTTTGATGGTGTTGATTATGAATAATAGAGAGATATCATAAATAATTTTTTTCAAAAATACTAGTGTTTATAAATTTATTAGGGTGGAGGAAAATTATTAGTTTCCAGATAAAGAAATTACATCATTCACTGTGGAAGAAAATATGTAAAATCAACATATATAATTGGTTAAAAATACACTATTATTATAATTGATTAGATATATTTACAGTAATATTTAATATTATGTAACAAATAATTATATATGGAATAAATTGGAAGTAACTCAGTTTGTATGTACCAATTTTAATTAAACAATAAGAGTAATTATTACGGAATAATAAGGACATTTTTATTTTCTTTCAGAGAGATACTATTTCACAGATACATCCATGATTTATGAACATTATAAATACGCTAAAATCTATTGGATGGAAAGACATAATAGATTAAAAGTTGGTAAAGATGATTATTGATGTAATGGATATTGAGTGGGAATAATGAAGAAGAAATATTTATGATACAAATAATATTACATAGTTAATCTAATATGATCTTATTATAATGATCATTGAGAATAAAGGAATATTAAGAAGAGATGAAAAAATCTATGAAGAGTAATGGGGGTACCTTTTTCTTATACATCAACAACAGTTAATAAAGCTAGATCAATAAATAATGTTTGTAAACAAATCAAAGAAGAATAATGTAATGGTTGTGAAAGGAATTAGTTCATATGAATGGAGTGAAAATGATGTTTATAATCATTCTAATAAAATGAAAAAGAATGAATAAAATTAAATAGATAAGTGATAAAAAAACATCATGAATGATACATAATGTATTCATCTTTAATAGTAAATATTTAATGAAAGAAAAAAATTATTACTTTAATGATTTTTGATATAATTATTCTTTTTGAATACTAATGATAATTTACATAATTTATATTTGGAATCTGATGAAGGAACGTCCCTTACCTAGTCCACAATAAGTATGAATTATAGTATTTTCATTAAAAATACATGTAGTTTTTAGAAAATAGTGAATGAAATTTTTTCTAAAACTATTCCTTCTATTATCAATCAAATAGAGTCATAATATTTGGATGATATTTCTATGAATTTTCATCAACCAATGTTGTAAAATTATTAAATAGAGTGAAAAACTAAAACAATATTTCATGTGTTTCACCTCTAGAATAAATTAAACATATTATTGAACAAAAAATTATTACTAATATTCGAAGTTACCTAATATTAAAGAATCTTCCCACTAATAATGTAAATGTTGTTGTGGATCAACCCCAAAAAACTAGAAGTTCCTTATGAAATAAATGTGAACATTACATATTTTTATCAAAACTGAAACCTATAATTCCTGACATGGATTTAAGTGGTAAAGATTATAAAAACTGTTTTTAGGATGAACTCTATGAATTTTAGTGTAATAATATTTTGAATTTAGTTTATCATCTTAATGATTTTCCATTAATTAAAGTAAAATGGTTTTTTTATAATAAGAGTGATGAAAATGTAATAATCATTATAAACATAGAAATACATGATGCAAACGTTTATATTAGATAAGAAGGAATAGATAATGAATACTATTTTTCTCTAATAGAAACACTTTAATCTATTCATCAAATTATATCTTATACAACATTCCTAAATTTCACTCTTTATGAAATGGGTGGAAAGTTTTATTTTGATAATGGATATGTATAGGAGGATTTTTATGTATAATAACCAATTGGGTTTGAAAATATAAAAACTCTAGATAATGGTTTTAGACATTCTATGTCCCCCTATGTACATAGACAATCCCCGAGAGCCTTGTATGATATATTAAATAGATTTTTGTTATAGAATATTGTTTTTAAGGGACCTACAAATAAAAATGTTATTTATTAATAAAGTTTTTAAGAAGACCATAAATGATCAAATTTATGTCAATGAAATCATTTTTTAATAAATGAAAAAATAACTTTTATATACGATTTGGATTTGATGAAGTGAATTTTTGAAATGAGCATGCTGGGTGAACTTACTTTTTTATTGGTTTTGATATTTCCCAAAAACTAGAGGGAACATTTATATCTCAAAAAAATATATATATGAGTTACTTGAAAAGTTTTGATATGATATTATTAAATGTATTAGTACTCATATCAAAACCATAAAAAATATATTTATTGATGAATTTTTTAAATAAATTGATCAAAAAAAATTAATTGGAATTATTGATAGTTTACTATACCATACATCTAGTCATCCACACATACTATTTTATATATATTGTGTACATGATATCCAGACAATCCCAACATGTCCCATAATAAAGATGATAAATTATAATTTTTTGATACTTAAAGTGAACTATATACCAATGAATGGTTTTATTTTTATGAAATTGAATTTTAATTATTATTTTTAGATGCTCAATTTTGTGGATATAAAATGGATAAGAAAATTATCTCCAGAATATTCAATATCTTAGTTGATGATTTTGTAACTTTGTATCATAAAAAACACTCCGAAGATATTTTCACTAGTAAATATGAAAAAGTGGCAGTAGGAAGTTTCCAGGCTTAGGATTTTTAGATACAATACCCCCTCACTAGTTTTAGAGTGACTTTTAGAAAATACTCATATTTTTCATGATAAAACATGTTCCATTGAATTAATTAAAAACCTATCTATAACACTCTTAGTTTTAAGAACATTAATCATTATTCATTTATATTAATAATATATAAATATTAGGCTATGATTTAGGATGTTATGATACAGTTTAAATGTTTTTTAGGGATTTATGTATGTGCATATACTGTACACGGTTAGTATAAACCAAGCACTATATCCTAGAAGGACCCAAAGGGAGGAAAGTGGTCACTCAACTAGCACACTATTGGTGCATGGTTTGGAAAAAATGGGATCATTCATAGGGGGAATTATGGTACTTAAATAAAATTGAAAATCATGGTTTTTTCATGTTTTCTCTATCCATTCTAGCCAACCATGCAATGGGCGACCTTGGGACAATAACATCCCTGGATTATGCATGATTATACAAACCATGCTTCTTAATCATGAATCGTATTGTTTGAACCATATAATTATTGGATCTAATCTAAATTAACTCTTAAAACCACTTTAATACAATATTTTATGAAAATATGAAATTTAGTTTTCTCCCTAGGCTTGAGATATGACCCCTTAGATATGGGAAATATTCTTAGGATAATCAAAGCACAATAGAGATACAAATTCATCAGTAAGTATCAATTCTTCATTATTATTACTATATTAACTCTTATTCCCTATTTAGGAACCATATATCTTGTTTATTGGGGTATATATCTTTGATTTTTGATTTATTACTTGATAACATATTCTTGGATAGAGTAGAGGGAATGAGTTTTATAATTTAATCTTGATGTTTTGTAGTGTTGTTCTAAATTTTCACCAATTATTGAGAGGTATTTGGATTCTCTCTGATCTCCAAATAATTTATATCATTGATTATTAATTTTCATAAAATTAAATTCCTTAAATTATTATAAAATACGTGTGTGAATATTTATAATGACTGTTTCTAGGGTATGGCTTTGTAATTTTGGAAAATTAAGGGTTTTCAGGAAAATTATAATTGGTGATTATTTACTAATGATGATTTTAAAAATGGGGTCTTGATTTGATGAAAGGTAATTTTTTTTGAAATGTTCTAAATAAATAATAGTTTAATTTGTAATTTTTTTAAATTAAATTTGGTGTTCATTGTTGGTTTGAGTGTATTCATAGACGTAAAACTATAGAAATGTAATTTTTTATTGGGATATTGGTATTTTTCCCCTTGTGATGATTTAAGGTATAAACAAGTGACCACTAATGATTATGGAGATGAATCCTGGGAATGTATGTGTGTCTATGTGTGGAGAAATGGTTATGGGTATAAAAAATAGTTGAGAAAGGTTATATTATTTATGAAATGTTTTCCATGGATCTTATTTTTTATTTTGATAATAACTATTTTATATTATTTAAAATGTATTCTCCATAAAATTTGAAAACAAATATTTTTCCACATAGGGGTTGAGTGGTCTCATGAGTGGATTTTCTTAGTGAAATGACCGGGTTTTGGAAAGACATTGAGAAGATAGCCCAAGATTCTTCCAGCTCACTATACACTCCCACATTCTCTACCTTCTTAGTTTCTAGGGTTTTATACTGAATCTCCATTATGATAAGGATTATGTGCTTCTCTCCACCTCCCCTTACTTTTTACATATTCTTCCATGACATATCATTGGGTTCCTTACACCTTAACCTTTCAGGGATGGTCCACAATAATTTTCTCCTCTGCCATGTCCTTCAGTTTTACTTCGATGGAGGTGATTTGATCTTATAGTAGGTCATTGCTCCATGCACTGAAATTGAATTCCAATGATATCCCCTAGGTCAGATATAAGTTTTTGATACTTAGATGTTTTGGGATGAGGCTCGGTGGTTTTAGGTACTCCCAGGGTTGCATGCATTATCTTTTTTAGGTTTAATCCATTCCATTTCCTTCTTTTGTCATGGTTATAGCTTTCCATAGGCTTTCATCCCCATTTTTTAATTTTTTTCCTTTAGAATTGATGCATTTTTGTATTTTTATATATCTTTTTTGTGTTCTTTGGTATTGTTTTTTGGTACGTTTATGGGGGTTCTGGTAGATGTGTTCTGTAGTGATCTTCGTTCGCCAATTTCTCTGCTCTAGATCAAGGTCTCCACCTCTCCCTCTGAGGTGGATTTGAATAGTGGTCACCCTGGTGCTTTGGGATGTGAGTTCAAACGGTCATGTGAATCGTGGTGGTTTCATCTTCACTGGCCCTAGGAACATGATGGTTACCTCCAGTTCTCTATCACGGGGTATCATGGTTCTCTTGGTGTTTTTGATGATGATGACAATGGACTATAACATTGACGATGGTTTTTTGAAGTTCCATGCCATTTTTATGTTGGTTTGTGGAATTTCATTTGGGTAGTTTATGGTGGTGATGATGGAATATAAAAGTGATAGAATGGTTACATCAGTGATAGGATGGTAGTAATAATGGTGGTGTAACATGATAGTAGGAGATTAGATTCCTAAGGTGTTGTGATAGGTGTTGGTTCCAATTTTCAATTACAAATTTGGATTTTGAATGTTGTGGATCTAGGTATTTGATTTGTTTTTGTTGTAATCATGATTTCAGTGGTTATCATTTTTGTTTGTTTTTGAATTATGTATTGAACTATTTTTATGGTGGTTTTTTCTATTTGGTTGGAAATGTTTTTTGTTGAGTTGTGCTTCTGAGGATCCCACTAATCAAAAAATTAGTTTATTCAGAAAATGAAAAAATATGAATTCAGAGTGATAATATTTTTCCCAAGTGGAATGATTTTGGATGATTGGGGAAATAATATTGAGTTTAGACTCACCCACTACATGGACACTATTTCATATTTGCAGATGTCATCTATCAAGACACATTTAGCAGTATGGTGTGTAAGAGCCCGATTTTCCAATCAGGTATAGATCCTTTAAAATTTGGTATGATTATTTATTTTAGACCTAGTATGGTCTCCCTTTGATGTTATAGAGGTTATTGGGGTGTTTCAGGGTTGTTCAAATCTTGGAACCCCAACCAGTGGAAATCATAGACTATCCACACGATTAATGGTAACCATGTGAGGATGGAGAATGCGGTGAAGAAGGTGGAATAGTTTTCCCTAACCATCTTCCTGGGTCCGAACACTTGTGTGAAATTTTCCCTGTTTTATGTAGAGGTTATTTGAATGGTTTGTGCATGGTTTTCCTATCCATGCAACCTAACCATGTGGGTTCCCTAATTAAGCAGCAAGAGGTGCACAATTAGCACACAGTTTGTCCAAACATATAGCCAAACTATCCAATCTATGTTTTTGGTCAAAATAACCATTTATTCCGGAATGAAATGTTTTTACCCACATATTTCCTTTCATTTATCTTCAATAGATAGTAAATGATAGTCTCCCATTTTTGGAGGTCTCAAATCCCTATTTTTTTATTTCATCTCGTTCAAATGTCTAGAGATTGATCGATGCATCATTCATCTAATTGGATTTCTCTAGGTCATATAAATTTTTTATTGTTCATCATTTACATTCTCCTCGATATTTTCATTGAGGTGGATGATCATATTCCATATTTTTAGGGTGTTGATTTGTTATTTAGATCAGTTTCAATCCAAACCAAACTAAAGGATGATACTAGTCAAGGAGAGTCATAAAACTTTATGGTAGGTGGTCTATAACTTGTCCATAATGTTTTTTTCATTATATAAATTTCCATAGTTGTGTACAGACTAACATTAATGGGCGTGTAGTAATAACTTCATGCAACATTTTTATTATCATTAGAATCATATTCTAGGTTCAATGTTAAATATGTTATCTATCATTGAATGTTTCTTCCTTAAATTAGAATACCCCAAGTAGGGTGTTTTCTTAATTATGTCTTCAGTATATTATTATGATTTTTCTACACTAATGTTCCGGTGATCCTGGAATTGTCCATGATAAAGGTAAGTGTTAATAAATTAAATGAAATTTAAATTTCTTGGTCACATATTCTTATCACTTGACCGTTTCTATGGTATATTCTTCATCTATATAAATAAATCATAAATTAAAATGGAATTTATATTATATATTTGATTGAGGTTAATAAAATTTAATAGAAAGATATTTTATTACATCTGTAGCACACCTTTCCATTCTTATGGAAGTAAATAGAGCGAACATAATGAATTTATTAAGACTTATATGAATAAATAAATAATTTCATGTCCTTTAAGCTTATCACACTAATTAATGGCTTGGAATGAACCCCTATGAATTATTTAGTGGAATGATCATTACATGGCCTGACTTATTAAATTAATCACGTATATTTTTATTATTTCATATGGACATGTTCATCTTTATATGAGAGTTCACACTCGAGAAAGGATTTTATTACAAAGGGAATGCCCTGTGTTCTTGTGGATTCCATTCCGATTCAGGGATGCAGATTTCCACGGTTAATACCCACATAGAACCTGATTCTTGTCTACTTGTGCATGCTTAGTTTGACACCATAGGATCCTTCCAATATTATTATAGGAAACATTGGATATATTCCTTGGATCCGTCATGACTTCTATGGACATGATGCCCCCTAGATACTCCCATGGGCGTAGTTATTGCTTATCATTTTTTACGTTGGATTATTTCTCTAGTCCTAGTTAGAATTAAATTATCGTGTATTGAAAAGGGAGATGCCCCTTGTATTACATTTTTGATTTTTATATCTTGGAAATATATTATTATAGAGTTTATTTGAGTGATGAGTTCAAGTATTTTTTGGATATTACTTTGGATCCCTTTCATTACTATCATTGTCATGGGTGCCTTGTTATATCTTAGATCCATTATAATTATTATTACCACATTAGTATGTCAGTGATTTATGTACCTAATGCGACTTATATAAAATATAATATAATATAATTAATTAAGCGGTTATATATTCAGATACCAGCTGAGGCTAAAGCATGCACTTGGGCATTTTCATTACTGTGCTGTTTTACATTTATATATGCATGACTTCAAAATATTTTAATTTTGTTACATATAATGGATGTTATTGAGGATTCGGGTGGTGGAATACTAGGATTTATCTCAAAAAACTAACGGTGACACATTTTTTACTGGGAATATTATATGTATATAGGTGTTGAAAAAGGGAGGCATCCCTCATTCGATAATTGGTTGGTTTCTTTCTTATGATAGAGCATGGTTGATGATGTTTGAGATGGAGCTCACGATGCTTGGATAGTTGTTTAGTTTCATATTAATTATTTTGTATAACATGTATTTCCAATGGATAGGTAACCATGTTTTCTTATTTTCTAGAGACATGAAATATATCATCAACATCATGTATATTATTCAGATTTTATATGTTGTTATCATCTTGGCAGGTTTCTATGATTATTATCTTTTCCTCTACTATTCCATCTATTTATACAACTTCCTCAATTTACCTATTATTACATTTATCCATTATGATACAATCTTGTAATTTCATAATACTGTCTCCACAGACAGACCCAATGTCCTTGTTTCTAATCGGTCACCACTGACGTTTTGGGATAGGTGCTTTAGACAATGTGGCTAACCGAGATCCATACACCATTTAGTAGAATCCCGATCCAAGAAATCACAAGGTGGTATCAAATAGAGTTTCATTATTTCTTTAATATTTGAAGGCAATAAAAAATAGATTCATAAATATTTGGGGATTAGTTATAAGATGTTCTTGGGCATATCTAACCCATTTTCGGGGAAAATTACATGTTACCGAAATAATTATTATTGTTAGGTTTTTTATTATTACTATTGACATCCTTTAACAATTGGGTAAAACACATGATATGTTTTTGTTATTATAATTATTCTGATTGTGGATTTCTTTTAACCCTTTCCAGATAAAATGTGGGAAATGAGCATCAATCATGAATCATTACAGGCACATAGAATTTACATTCCATGCATATTCCAAGCCATATAGGTTTATTCCAGTTCTTGAATTTTGTTGTTTTCTTTTTTATTATTGATTGAATTTGTGGTAGTTATATTATCCATGTTATTCTATTTTGTTGCAATTGAATGATTTCCTATTCCAATTCGTGAGGTATATGGTCCTTCATGTGATGGAATGGGTAGATTACCAAGCCATGACATCATATATACCATATTACAATTTAGAACAATATGTATAATGGGTTATGTTGAGAATAAAGGGTTGTTTATTAGAGTGATATATGTTTGTGACTTTATTCAATATAAGTTAAAATATGTTTTAATCAAAATATGTTATATGTTTACAAGAAAATTAAACTCAAAAGGTAAAAAAATATATAAAATAAAATGGTATCTAGTAAATAAATTGGAATGGTGGTATAGACCCATTCGTATAATGGAACCCCAATATTTAGACTTCAACACATAAAAATACATATCCTTCTATGTATTTATATGGGGTAGTATACCTTGGTTCGTGAGTCCTTGTTTGTATGTGATGTTTATTCTAGTGTTTCTATCCAGTTCATTCCTGTTGTGAGGAATCTTCTTGGAATTTTTAGACCAATGATTCCATGAAATACTCATGTCATGCTCTTGGAGGATAAAGATGACCATTTTAAATACATGGTGATCATTGAGCCTCATGTATTATTACTATTAGTTACACTTGAGAAACTACCTTCTATAACCAATTTGGGAACTGACACTCTAATTTATAAGAGTTCCCTACATCTGATGTAGTTCATATAGGGTGCTCTCTGACAAAAACCTATGATGGTTGATCGACTCAGGGGTTCTAGTTGTAGCATCCCATTAAATTCTCTGGGTATAGAAGTTCATAGAGTGTGGACAATTTAATTTAGGATACACTATCTCTCTTTTAGAATCTATAGATGCCTCTAGAGTAGAGGGTCAGGCTTTCTACTTAAATGTAACGTCATTTGGCCAATAACTGGTGGGGTGTGATTACCCATGTTATTTTTCACCATGGCATGATGTGGCCTAAATTCCAAACTACCTTCTATAATCACTTCATTCCTTAGAGGCTAAAAGTGGACCAAGCTAAAGAGTTCATGGATATAGATTATATCACTAGGTCAATCATTGAGAAATAATCATTTTATACAGAGTTGGGACACATTTTAACACCTATAGTTGGTGTTGATCTTATCCATTATTTTCGTTTTGAGGAAGGTCTCAGGGGTTCTATCAGTACTCAGGTTAATCACTTTATCCTAGATTTTTCTTATAAATAGTTTATCAGAATCTTATCCCTGAGTAAAACATGTGGGAAAAAGATAGTACCGATCATGGAGATTCTGTTCCGAGGAAGGAAAATAGTTCTTCCGATAGCAGGAATAATTTCCTAGAGGATTCATGTAAGAGAAATGGAAGTCAGAGTAACCACACTGGAAGCTCTGTTGTATTCCATCAGTGTAGATGTATGGTTCTTATGATGCCTTAGTATAATATAGACCTAATGGGATACCATTATTGATTCCATATGAGACATCTTTATATATTCATTCAGACCCTTCCATATAATTCTAGTAGATGATTCACTAAAAATAATCCATCTATAGGGGTAGGTTCTTTACACAGTGTCAGGTAGGGAGTCAGAGAAGCAACAACTTGAATGTCCAAGGAGAAGGTTATGGTCATGTTAGCCAGACTTCATATCATCAACACCAGAAGATCGGTCACAATCAAGGTAGTCCATCTACAACACAGGGTCATAGATCAAGCAAGTTAAATTCTTTACAATTGATATCCATGGATCAAAGTTTATAAATGTATATATTATTAGGTACTATTATAGTATCCTTCATTATATTATCTTATTTTAGTGGTATTGGTACATTACACTCCATTATCTATTTATCAATCACAGAATGTCACAAGGTATAAATATAATATTAATATGTTGTGACGACTTTATATACAACACTGGGAGTACATTCAGAGGGAATAAATTTATGCAGGGACTTTCCCCTTGAGGTAGGTAGATACCCTTTCTAATGGTAATTTATTTTACTCTATATTAAGGTAATTAATTTCATTCTCATGATGTATTTCCTACTCCCGTTTTATGCCTTTTTAGACTACTATCATACTAGGGTATCTGTTATATCAGTATAGGGTAGCAATTACCTACACAATGCCGAGATGGATAATGATGAAATTAGAGATAAATGAGAGAAACGTGGGTTAGGTGGAGTGACTTCCATGATTGATAATCACTTCATGGAGGATCATGGTTTACATTAGAAGGAATTCCCTTTAGTAGTGCATCGCTTCAGGGATGTCTTTCAAGATGATTTTTATAACTTTTCTCTAAGGAGAGATGTATATTTTATGGTTGAGATTCTTCTAGGAGTAGACATAGTGTTCATTTAATCATACAAGATTACACCTATTGAGCTCCAGGAAATCAATTGAAAATTGCAGGATTTAGAGGCCATAGTTTTTATATGGTCCAACACTCCCTCTTGGGGTTCTCCCATGTTTTTTCCCAATAAGGTCGATGAGAACCTTAATTTATGCATCGATTAAATATTGTTGAACTAGATTATTGTAAAAAATAAATTTCCACTACCTCAAATAGATGATCTCTTCGATTTACATCATGGATCCAGGGTGTTTTTCATTATTATACTAAGACCAGGCTATCATTAGGTGTGATTAATTTCATCAGACATACCTTTTATTGCATTCTATAGTATGTATGGTCTGTATGAGTATATAGTTATATACTTATGTCATATGAACATTCATTCATTTTTTATAGTGTTGATGAATATGGGTTTTAACCCATATCACGATTCTATTTTCATAGTCATAGTTCATGAAATCTGGGTGCATTCTCACACTCGTAGAGACTATTCTATGAACCTTGTGATCATTTTTATTACATTGAGAGAGAACCATATTTATTCTAATCTCTCTATGTTCCACTAATTGATAAATTAATTTCACTTTTAGGTCATATTATCTATAAATTAGCAGTATTTTTGGACCTATAGAAGGTGAGTTTTCTGGTTTCCTAGGAGAACCCTAAAAAATTGTCTGATATATAGTGTTTCTGGGGGCTGACTGGATATTACGTGAATTTCATAAAGGAATTAAATAGTTTGAATAATCTCTTAATAGACATATAAAGAAGGGGTCAAGTTCCAATGGTTAGAATCATGTGAGAAATACTTTGAGGAACTGAAAGGAAGGTCTGTCTTTAACATATTCTTCTTCTTCCATTGCCTAGAAGATGTAATAAAAATTTCTATAATTTATCTAATATTAGATTAGGAGTAGTAATGATGTATGAGGATAGAGTCGATGCATATAGATCTCAATAGTTAAAGATTCATGAGAGAAATTATCCAACATATTATATTGAGATAGTTGTTGTTGTCCATGCCTTATATTTCTGGAGACACTATATGATAGGTGAATAATTTGTAGTGTATAGAGACAAAGAGATCACAAAATACATATTTACTCCAAGTGACATGAATCCTAGATAGCAGAGAAAGTTATAATATCTTTTTTTGTTCAATTTTAGGCATGCATAATTTTATGGGAAGGTAAATGCATTAGTTGATGTGCTATGTCGTAAAACTCAGGCACAAGGATTATGTGAATCTAGTGAATAATGGAATGTATGGCCCTATTTTCTAATATGTTTCTGGTGTCTCATGATAGTCACAAATAGTATTATATCCAACACTTAATAGTTATCGCTTCGCTTTGTGATTTTGATAAGCAATAAATATTAAGATTATGAAGGCTTGGTTTTCTGTGAGAGTATTTCAGGAGATAAACCATCATCAAATAGATCCATAGACTAAGAAAAAATCCTATGTATACATTGATGTGTCTACATTATTATTGATATGGGGGAAAATGATGTTTAAATATGTAACATCTCAGTGGGATGTTCATTTAAAAATCTCCAAGTTGTATCGAGATATATGACACCAGTATTGGTGGTCACTGAATAAACATCAGATAGTAAACCTTATTACTTGGTGTTCCTGTTGTCAATAGGTGAGAGAGGACCATCAAAGACCAAAAATATTATTACAACCGCATACCATACCAAATGGACGTATGATAATGTTAACACGGTATTTGTAGTTGGTTATCGGAGGACACCTTGATTTTGTGATACTATTTGGGTAGTTATTGATAGACAACCAAATCTATCCCACTTAATTCTTATCCTGGAGAATTTATGATTTGGTAAGTTAGGGATACTATATATCTGTGATATCATCCAACTATATTCATCCATTCATACTATTTTTTCTGATAAGGACATTGGTTTCAAATCACAGTTATTGAAGTGCTTATATAATGATATGGTCACACATGTGCATTTAAGCACAACCGTTAACCCTCAGAGGGATAACCAGTCGGAATGGATGATATAGGTAATAGTGGGAATTCTCCAAGCATGCATCATTGAATTCCGTGGATCTTGGAAAAATCATATACCTATCATTGATTTCTCCTATAATAATTTATTTTGGGTGACCATTTAGATGGATCTTTTTGAGGACTTGAATGGTAGGCCATCCTGTTCACCCATATGATGGCTAGATCCTGGTGAGGTGGAACTACTAGGTTATCTTCTTATGTAGGAGAATTCAGATCAGGTTCTCATTATCTCATTGAGTAGGTCTACCGAGTAGTAAAAAAATCATATATTGATTCCCATTGATAACCTATGTCATTTGAGGTTGTCGACCATGTCTTCCTATGGGTATCACTAAGGCTTGGGCATAGAAAAATGGAGAGGAAATGGAATTTTTTAGCATAGTTTTTCAGGACATTGTTTTTTCTAGAGTGAGAGAGGCTGGTATACTATTAGTTGTTACTATCATAGAGGTACGATTACTTTCCTATAAAATTCCCCATTTCATAGAATCACTATTATAATGTTGAACCATCTCATACATCTAATCCATAAGAAGTTGAGTTCGATGTTGATTATTCATTAATGGAGTATCTAATATAGATCATTGAATTGAGCACAAGGGCTCTCTGAAGATGAGTTTTCCCTTTAGTATGTGTACTATGGAAGAATATTATTATACAAGGCGAGACTTCAGAGAGGGTGGATGACGTACATTCCCCATGGTTGGGGTAGTTCTCAGATGATGTTTTTGTTCCCATGGAATGTTAACATGAGGATGAAATAATTTAATATAGGAGGATTATAGGAACTTGTTTTTTCACTTTGTCGTGGAACCATTTGAATTTGGTATAATTCATTATTTTGGACATATTATGGATTATATTTGAGGTTAAAGAGGTCAAGTATGTGTTAGGGACTTGTTCAATGCTCGAAACCCCAGAGGATAGAATAATATACTAGGAACATGGTTAATAGAACTTTTTTCCGTCAAAACAAATAGTTACTACTAACTATGTGAGGGAGGACATTGGGTTGAATCATGGAACAAAGTTTTCCCTTAGGGGATTCACACCCATGCGGAATGTTTGCAATTTTTAGAAGAGGTGATTCACATGTTTGGAGGATGGTTTCCCTAACAATGAGAACAAATTGTTTTCTATCCCTCCTTATGTAGTGGGAGGAAAAAAATAGGTGAAATGTTTGACTAACCATGCATCCAAACCACATGAACCATATTTTTGGGAAAAATGACAATTTATCCCTAAATAAAATGTTCTATCTCTCCTCCTTCCTCTCATTTTTTCTTGTGGAAATAAATATCCTCTCCTATATTTGGATCTCTCAAACACCTATTTGATAGTTTTTGATCCCATTCATCCATATGGAGTCCAATCAATGTACCGTTCATCTCATTGGAAGACACTTCATACTATCTTGATTCCACTTTATACGTTCTTCATTTAACTTTTTCTTGATAATTTTATTAAGGTTTTGGATCATATTCCCTATTTTCATGGATTTGGTTCACTTTTTAGATCTATTCCAACCCATGAAAAAGTAAAGGCTGATATTGGACATAGAGATTCATATGATCCTTTTCGAGATGGTCTATAACATATCCCTCATGATTTCGTCGATTTAAAAATTATTGTAGTTGTCCGCTTACTGATTTCATCGAGCATGTCCTATTAAATACATGTTTCTTATTTATATTTATTATAATCATATTATAAGACCCATGTTAAATATTTAATCCATTTTTGGATACAACATGTTAAACATAGGCCACACGTAGTAGGTTTTTTCCATTATTATTTCCCAATTAGCTTATTAAGCTCATCCATACAACAATTTGGGTGTGACTTAACATGGTCATGATGAAGGAAAGTGTTAATAATTAAATGGAATGTAAATGGATAGAACATATATTCTTATAACTTGAAATTTCTAATGTAAGTGTTTCCACTTGATAAATCATTGTTAAATAAAAATGGAATGTATATTATATATATGAATAGTCCTAAATAAATATAACATAAAGACTTGTATTCAAATCCACAGAAAACCTTTCCATGCTTATGGATGCTAGCTAATAGAACCAAATTAATTGTATAAGACTTCTATGATTTATCAAATGGTTTCATGCCCTTCAACCTTGTCACAATAATGAAATGTATGTAATGAACCCCTTTGACTTATTAGGTGAAATGATCATTACATGTCTTAACTTATAAAATGAATCAAGTGTATGGTTCCTATTACATATGGACCGATTCATCTATATAAGAGTGATTAGATTCGTTCTAGCCTTAGACTACTAAGGGAATACCTTGACCCGTCATGTACACCATTCTTATTCAAGGATAAATGTTCCCATGGTTGATACCCACATTGTATACCGATCCTTGTCTAATTGTGGACTCATGGTAGGACACCATATAATTCCTCCATTATTATTTTAGGATAACTTGTATACACTCGTTGGATCCAGTGTGACATCTACACACATGGGGTTCTTTGGATACACCCTTGTCCCGAGGCACTTCTCATCCCATTGTACCTTAGATGATTTCCTTGGAATCGATTAGAATTATAGATTTGTGGGTGATGCCTCTTAAATTACACTCTTACCCCTAATATCTAGGATACAAATTATTACTAAGGTTTCTTGACCCATTAGGTCATTGATGCCTTGGTTATTAACTTGGATTCCTTTAATTATTATTATCATTGTGGATGACTTGTTATATCATGGATCCATTAATAATATTATTACCATGTTAGGATTTTAGTGCTGTTTGTACCTCACATGACCTGTATAAATTATAATACAATTAATTAATGAAGTGATTGCATGTTTAGATACCATTTGAGGATCAAGTAGGTAAATGGGTATTTAAATTACAATATTTATTTAATTTTAAATACACATTTTAGACAATCAATGTTATTGATGACCTTGGTGGTGGCCGACTGAGATTTATGTCACACCATATATGATAATATTTGGTACCTAGGAATATTACATGTATATAAGTGTTGTGAAAGGGAAGAATCCCTCCTTGGAGACTTGATTTCTAGATTTCATAGTATGTATCATGGTTGTAAATGACCCCTACTAGAACATGGAATTCATATATAGTTTTTTGATTCTTTTTAATAATTTTTTATAACATGTATTTCTTAGTACTATGTATACATGTTTTCATATTTTCTAGATACATGACTTGTATCAACATCATATTGTATATGATTATACTTTGAATTTTATTATCAGTTTAACATGTTGTTATTATTATTCAGTCTAATTCTATGTCCCATCTATTTATACTAATTTCTCTATTCACCTGTTATTAATTTAATCCTCTATGATACAATTTGGTAGTGATAGAATAATATCCCAACAAACACACTTTTTCTCCTCAATTCTTGTTAGAAGACATTGGAATTTGGAGAGATTCACATGAGTCCATGTGGACAACGAGGCTCTGGGAAATATTTAGTGGATTATTTGTCTAAGATGTCTCATGTTGAATCGATTCTTTAGTAATACTTCTTGATACAATGAAAATGGAATCTGGATATGTATATTGGAGGGGGTTGGGTGTTGGTTGTATTAATTCCACTTGGGTGTCTTTATATTTTATCTCCTTTTGATTCTTTTCATGTTTTATTTTTTTTTCTCTTGTACTCAGATATTGCTTAATGTTTTGGTTATGTTTTTAGTTTCCATTTGTACTCATGAATCATATAAAGGATTGCATGTTTATTCTTTATTTTTTGGGTATTCTATATTAACAGGGGGGATCACCCCCCAAACATTCTTGAGTCCCTTGGAATTATTTCTATCCTTTCATATCTTGTGTATGTCACATAGGGATAATTGAACACCCAATTATTCCCAAAACAATGGGCGAGGGTTGGGATGTTATAAATTTTATCAGTCTTGGATGGTACCTCATTACTTGTATGAAAAAATGGTATTATAATATTCAGTCCGTGAGTTGTAAATGACATTAGTTTTTCTTTGGGACGGTAATTGGGAATAGGATCAATGTAAATTAAAATGTATAGATTAAAAATACGTAATGAACATTTTTAGGTTAACTTTTTGTTTCATAGGTTTTTGGTTATATAAGTGTTTTATGACACCCCTTGGCTTGTTTTCATCCATACTCATGAGTTCAGCTAAGGAGAATTGCATTCCATGAATTCATAGTAAGAATTAACGCTCAGAATGAATTGTCATAAGTTCATAGTAAGACATTCCACTAATAATACAATATCAATTTTGAGTTTATCATTTATAAAATGATCGAAATGATTTGATTTTTAGAAATTGATAAATGGATTTATTTTCTAAATATTTTTCATATTATTTTTAAAAATGATTACATTGACAATAGTGGTTTTATTTTCAATGGAATGGTTTTAGTATTTGCTAAAATAGAAATTTAGAATTTCTATGACTTAATTTCTAAGTGAGTGATAATAAATATCAATTTTTATAGTTATTGTGAATGAAATCAATTAGACATCATAAGAATCAACTAGAAGTGGCTGCTGAAAATGTGGTTACACCATAACCATAGGTGAGCTAAAATATTTTCCAAACAAATAATCCAGAATTTCATGCTATCAACAGGGGAAATATGAATGATGAAAATTAGAATGTAGAGAATTAAATTTTGTTAGAAAATTAGAATCTACCGGTCGTTAATGAGGATTATGATCCAGAATGGAATATGTATGGTTGAAGTAGATGATGTTTTTTAATTCAAGGGAACACTAAAAAAGCTAAATGATACTGTGGAAGTGTATACGCTTTAGGCACTAGCATGTAAATGGTTGGATTTAGATTTTAGGATAATTTTGAATAAGTGAGGACATTAGAGGATTTTGATGAATTTTTTAAGAAGTAATTATATCATCACACAATTCATATGCCCAGAGTAGTTGTTTCTTTATCCTAAAGAATGATAACCTCTCAGTGAAAGAGTAGACAACTAAATTTATTAATTAATTCGTTATATGTTGAAAATTATATGAAATTTCATTCTTTAAAAAATACATATTGGATTTGGGTTTAAGAAGATATTTTCAATAAAATAATCTCATTCAATGTATAAAAGACTATAAAAAATGGTTAACAGTGATACTGTAATAAAATGTGATATCTAAAGAAATTTGGTTAGTGGGAGAATATTTATTCCAATAAGAATAGTTGTGAACACTAAAACCGGGAATAAGTGGACGATGGAATCCTATATACAGAGTTGTGGAAATCCTCATAATTTAGAAATGGGTTCAGAAAACATTCCTAATAAACTAAAGAATATGTCAAGACTTTTTTAATGATGTTCATTGGAGAATATGCAGAAAAATTATAAAACACCACATAAATATTTTCACAATTATAATCGGATGTGGACTATTAAAAAACAAATATCATAGTTTTCTATGGTGTAGTTCAAAAGACAAATATCATGTTTCTTATACATCATATTATTCAACGAGATTAGTGAAACCGAATAAATATCATTATCAGAATTGTGTGAGCCATGGTGATCTAGAGTACATAATGAAAATCCAACTTATATCATAAAAATATTGTAATAATGTGTTAATATTAATTGATAATTTATTCTATGGAGTTTATAAAGTTGTAATGAATGATTATTTAGTTCTATATATGGTGTGAGATATGATTCTTTTGAAATCTATTCTTATAAATTATTTTTTGGATATAGTAATGTCGCAATAGTTTATATATTCTCATGTTTTTAATCATATAGATTACAAAATTGATATGATTCATTATATTTTGAATAATAAAAATCTTATTTGACTAAGTGTTTTTCATTCCATTATATATAAATATTGTATTATAACTAGAAAAGGTGCTGATTTTATTTTGGGTTTCTATATTTGTGTGACAGATTTTTATGAAATGATATTGGGTATGCATTGGTTGAAATGTTTCTTGGTCAACATCAACTACTATGGATGAATGATTAGTTTAACATATCTTGATTGCATCGAGCATATCGTTTGAATAGTTTTGGATGTAAAGGAAAGAATAGAAATAATTTAGGAAGTTATGGTTGGAACCCTATCTTATCAGTTGATATTTCGTACATTGGTATCCATGTAGGATATTGGATATAGATTTTCTCAATATATCATTGATCAATTTCCTATTTCTTTCTAAACAATTTCTTAGTATTTCCACCCAAATTAGAAGTGGAGTTTAATATAGATCTTTTTCTAGGGACTAGTCAAATTTAACTTTCATAATATTGGATGTACCTAATATAATGAATGGAATTTAATTTTTAGTAGGAATAGTTAAAATGTAAGTGTATCATTCAACTAAGCATGCTTCCATGGGTAGAGACAGATATGTTTCTATAGAATGTGGATAAAACCATTAGACTTTTTGTGGATTATCTTAAGCATAAAAAAGTTATGATAATTAATTTTTATCCTTTTCCAGGAATTGATGATCTATTATATCAATTTTGGGGATCCCATTTTTTATAAATTTGAATTATGTCTAGGGAGTCCCCTACTATGAGTTTGGAAGAAGGATATTCAGTAAAGATATATTAAATATATATAAATCTATTATGAATTTTTCATTACCGCTTTGGGTTTTAAAAATTTGTAGACCATATTTATAGAATAAGAGAATTAGATAAATCATATTTCTCTAAATTCTTGTATGGTTGTGATTATTAACAGATAATGGTGAATTCTACGACAAAATAGGATCACATGAAACATCTGTATTGTGTTTTGGATATATTGTGGGATAATACACTTTATTATATGTTATAAAAGTGTGTCTTTTTGATATAGTTGGTGTTATTCCTTATATGTTTAATTTTTGAATAATTAGTCTTCTATATACCGATACGATAGAAGATGTTATCTCTTAAAAAACCAAATAATATCATTGAGAAATATATTTTCCTTGTCTCAGTAGGATAGTGTAGACACCTTGTATACGAATTTTCATGTTTATAATGAATGATTACATATTTTAAAGAGAAAGGAATTCATTTCCAATGTAATGTTGAAAGATATAAATAATTTATAGAAAACAAGTTTATAATTACATCAAAACGAATTGTAAAATTTCCAGAGTCTTTAAATGGCTATATAATCTATTATGATGCATCAAGATCTCGATTGAGACATGTTCTCATGCAAAGGGGATCTTCTGGTAACTTAAGGACCACAATAGTTACATATTCCGGAGAAGAACAACCCAACACAAGACTTAGAGTTATTTATAGTATTCAATTACATTAAAACATGTAATCACTATCTTCTTGTGAGAAATTTACATTGTATAAAAATAATAATGTCATGAAGCACATTTCCCCCAAAGATATACAATACCAAGGAAATGAATATGGATTGGAAAATCTTCAAATATTTGTCTTTGACTCATTTTATACATCAGGAAAGGAAATTATATTAAATATTCCTTGTGTAAAAATGTCATATTCTTAGTTTTTTAAAGAGGTTTTAGATTAATGACAGTTTGTATTAGTCATAGATAATATGTATATGGATTATAAATAATAATGATTTGTTAATATTTTATTTCTATTTTATATGTTTCTTTATTTGGTTGAAATGTTTATAAATTGAAATTCATATAATCCTAAATATTAACATGAGGTCAAAAATCAATTTTGGGGAGACCATTGTGGGATGGAAGCTATATGTTTTTAGTTTTTTTTGTTTAGAGACTCGATAGTCACACCTTTAGGATATCAGGAATAAGTTCATTATACATAACACCTTTTGATATTATATTTCTATCATGGAATTCGAAATATTTATAATGATTTGGGAGAATAGTTTTGGTGGGTTTGAATTATGAGGAAAATAGAAGAGATTGTTTCAATATGCCTCACCTATCAGAAGGTTAAGGTAAGGAATCAAGGTCTATATGGGATATTGAAGTATTTAATAATTACCATGTAGAAATAGGTGATGATAACTATGTATTTTGTAATATTAATACCAATAATTACAAGGAAACATGATTAAATATGGGTGATTTTAAATTAACACAAAAATTTATCCCACTTCATCAATTTTCATGAAACTAATTTAGTGTAAGACTTGTAAAGAATTTATATTTGGGAAAATGTAATGATTCATGAAATTCCAGACATGACTATATCTGAATAAGAACCCATGTATACAACTCATTTTTGGAGGTCCTTATAGTAATCCCTTAGAACATAGTTGACCATACGAAAATCATATCATCCTCAATCAAATATATAATTTAAAAGGATAATTATAATGTTTAAGGACATTATTAGTGATTCTGTCATGGATTTTCATGGTAAATAAGAAGAGAACATAACGATAAAGGATTTTAGGTAAAATAAAAGTTATCAAGTGTAAATAAATATGTATCCATTTTAATACTTACATGAGGACCCTTGTGGTCATCCACTTCGTTAGGTGAAAACATGTCAGACTTCCTAATTAGACCAAACCATTGTGTAATAGAATATAGAGAAGATTTAGTTGTTCTAGAATAAGATAGATGTGGATTAGAGTATATAGAAATTATATGTAGAACATTGTAAATTATCATTATAATTTGAGGTAGCTGATCATTTTTTCATGAAAATATCTCAAAGGATAGGACATTAATATTTTGGTAAGAAGGGAAATTTTATCCAAAGTATATAGGACCTATGAGATCCATGGAATTTTGGGTGATGTGGAGCATTAGTTATCACTACCATTGAAATTCAGTTCTATGCATAATTTGTGTCATGTATCACAGTTAAAGATATACCAACATGATCCTAACCATGTTATTCGATGGGGTCACATTGACATAGATATGGATGAAATGTTGATTTGTGCCCCAATAGAAATTATGGATAGGTAAGAGAATTTTTTCATGGGAAATTAATCATTATACTATGGGTTTTAGGACATCATCTAAGGATTTAAGATGAATAATGTTAGTGTGAATAGAAAATTTTGGAGCGATGACCAGATATCTTCCATGAAAACAATGCGTTTATAATTCTTAGGGACAAAAAGTCCAATCATGGAGATAATATAGCCCCCTAGTTTTAGGTACATAGCCCTTTATTTAGTTTTTAGATTATGTATAATTATATGGCAATGATTTGAGAGTTTCCAAGGAGTTTTGACATGTTTTGGGGGAATTTCTATTAGAGAACCATTTTTTGAAGACTAGAAGAAACCATTTACCATCTCCCATAAACCATGTGAGGGAAAAAAGTTGTCACAAGGTGGGTGAATAGTTGGTGAATATTTGGATCAATCCTTATGAGTTACTAAGTGAATCCTTGAAAAATAAAATGGAGGCAATAGTAGGTTCAACACACAATTTTTCTAACTATGCAAGGGAACAATGTGAGGGGTGACATTGAGACAACAACACTACACATTTGGTGCATTGTTTTCCAATCCATGCATCCTAAACTTATGGAATATAGTAGGCACTCTGAAATTAATGGATCTAATACACATTCTCTAATAAAAACCTTATTAATATCTTATTATCTCAAGACCATCAATTCCTTTTTCTCTTTAGGATTGGGAGATTATCTCTTTTGATATGAAAGCTATTATTAGACAACTCAAAGTTCGTTGGAGAAAAAAATTCTTCAGTAATAACCTTCTCATCCATTTTCTACATAGATCCACTCTTCTTCTCTCTATTAGGACAATATATGTAGTCCGTTATGGATATATATATATATATATATATATGTGTGTGTGTGTTTAATGATTTCAATATTAATATGATATTATAGGATCTAGTAATGGTAACATTATTGGGGATTGGATCATGATGTTTTATAGTTCTATTATTTGATTAACCGACCATTGATAGGTAGGTAGATTATCTTTCTTCTCTACATAACATAAAAATTGAAGGAATATTTTTTTAAATGAATTGATTTTTTTTTGTAAAATACATGTTTGATTATATAGGAAAACAATATTAGGTTTATGACATAGAAATTCTTGAAATTTGAATGTTTCATGGGATATTATCATATGTGATAATTTTAAAATAATGAATTTAATATTATGGTTTTATTTTCATGTATAGAAAATGTTTTTTGAATTTTATTAAAGAACGAAAAATTTCAATAGGAATGGTTTTGCATGGAATTTGGCTTCAATGGATGGAATGAGTTCATTAATTGACATGATTATTGATACCATGAGACTGAGATGTTTACATGGATATTTGAGTGGGTTGGGTGTTTCTTATATTGACAACACTTGGGTGTTTTCATGTTCTGTGGTATTTTAATTCCTTTCTAATATATATTTTGGTTTCTACTTATAATATAATATTAACTAATTTTTTGTAATAATATGAGTTTTAATTTTTAATCATGAATAAAAAATATGATTGGATGTTTATTCTATATGTTTTTAGTTTATAGCTTAAAAATAAATATAATCCCCCAAATCTGGGCGAGGACCTTGTAATTTATTTTCCAGATGATGGTGTCTTGGAGATGTCACCTAATGCGAGTAACACCCCACCTCATCCCATGATAATAGGCGAGGAGTAGGTTTTAATACCTAAACATCTATAATGATATAATTACATATAAATAAGGCATAAGTTTCTGTTGTATCACACAATAAAAGGAGAATTAAATTTGCAATTCATCAAAAGGAAAGGGAAAAATGATGATATTTGTACTAAACCACTTAATTCGGATAAATTAAAATATATTAAATTGAATCTTGGAATGGTTCATATAAAATGATCAATTATGTTATTATTGTTTATTTATATCATTATATTAATAATATCCTTGAAAAATGGGGAGATATTTTTTTCTATTTGTTTTTAATATTTTATTTCTTTTTTGATATTTTTTAAAAAATATAATATTTTTTTTCAAATTTATATTTCTACAATTTTTCATTAAAAATACTTTGGTTGAAATTTTAGAATTTTTATGGACAAGTATATCCTAAGTTTTTTTAAATGTCTTCCTTTAAAAAATTTCAATCAAAATTTTTCCTTAAAAACATTTTAGAAAAATGTACCATAATTTCAAAAAATGTTTTCCTAAAAAAACATCAGAAAATATTTTTCCAAAAAAATCCCTCAAATAATGTTTTCAATATAAAATTTTTTGGAAGTATTTTCTTTATTATTTGTTTAAAAAATTATGGACTAAATATATATAATAAAATTTATTCACTAAATATTATTTAGATAAATTTTTTTAAAACTATTCATGAAATATTTTTCACTAAAAATATTTTAGACTATTTTTTCCTCAAAAAGTTCTTAAATTTTATTTTCCATAATAATATTTTAAATAATGTTTTCAATAAAAAATTATTGATATTTTTTTTAAATTGATTAAATTTCATTTTCAGGAAACCTATTAATCATTCAATGGAATAAGCTCTACATGAAAGATAAATTTTTAGTATATTGTTTTTCTGAAAACCATGATGTTTATATTGAAGTACAAATATTCATAATAATATTTAATAGTTTTTTTACATGAAGATAATTTTTCAATAATCATTTGTAAAATATTTATATAATTCTTTATTATTAAATTCTAAGGTATTTTTTTATGAAAATTATTCATATATTTTTTTATTTCCCAAATTTTTATTTCATTGGTGAATTTTTTCTGATAAAATTATTTTTAATAGTTATAAAACATTATGATTTCAAATATCATTCATCCTATTATAAGAGTTATCAACCATTGGTATCTATTCTATTTTCAATGTATGATACATGAAATGATTAAGATGAATCACCTCTCCCTTTATGATTATCTAAAGAATAATTTGGTCAGTACATCTTCACTACCATGTGATTTTAGTGGATAACATTCACTACTCTGAATTTTCTCCAACATACCATCTTCAAGTTTGTACATTGGATTCATGGTTCATACGATCAATATCATGTAATATTAAGGTGATTTCTAAAAAATAATGGTATTTAATGTGTTGCTGATAAAAACAATTTTGTATAAAAAATTATTCATTATTAAAGACTTTAATCATTCTTCCAGGAGGGTAATATCTTACTATCTCTAAATATTACATTAATTACACTATCGTAATAAATTTAAATAATTTTATACATCTATTAAAAATATTTAAGTTAATTGATTAAAGCATTCTCCCATTAATTTGATTGGAAAGACATATAATCTAAACATACAACAAGTAGTTGATTTGGTTAATATTCCTTTAGAAGGTGAAAAAAAATTATAACCCATAAATCAGCTAAAAAACTTGAGTATTTTTTAAAATTATCATGTTAAAACCTCTTTTTTTTCTATATATAAAAAATTTTAAAAAAAATACTCATATTTGACATCATGTAAGAATTGTTTCTTTATGGGTTTTGAACTTTCGAATTCTAAACAATGAGTACAAATATACACTCAATGTAATGGATATTAATTTGTTGGATTTCCATTATATCATGAGAATATTCAACATATTATGTTTTTATTTATTTTCATTGAAGTAGAGATTTTAGGTTATTTGAACTTTATGATACCTCTCTACCCATGTTTTACTAATAATATAGTGGCCCTGGACTTTTACACATATTATTACATGTTTTTAACATTAAAAACCTGAATACAAAACAAGGATCATATGTACCTAGTGTATTTAGTATAATTGGTTTATAAAACATCAATATGTGATTAGAAATAAAACATTTATTTTTATTCAACAAAATGAAATCTTAAATGCATTAAATCTCATAAAGTGCATGGGAGATCATGTGGAACCATATACAAAATGTGTGAGATAAAAATTCCAATAAGGTACTAAACAAGATTAGTAAACATAATTTTGATTCAAAAGCATGAACTCATTTCATAAAGAGAACGATCATATGTAATCTTATGGAAGCATAACATAATGGACATAGTAAAATAAGATCATATAATTATATGAAAATTTTTAACTACATAATAATTAAAAAAAAATTAGTCAATCATTAATACCAAGATAGCATCACATGGTGGATAGAGTCCCATAATTGGTTAGGTTCACTCCCTAATGTCAAACATGATGTACTATTAGACTAAAACATTACCAATTGAATTGGATCACTATATGGGACCAAAAATCACAAAACATTCCTGATCGATGTGTTCCAAATAAAGGCAATCAATTATAAGGAACAACATAACAGTTACATGTGGAATGAAAATGTGATGCATAATCTTTCTTTACATCACATTCCAATGATATTTCATTAATATATCATTCGGGAAATGATCATAACGAATGAATTACATCATAATGGAAGGTATAATTAACTAGGTATATATGTGGCCTAAAAATATAAAAAATTTAAATGAAATTAGTAACATCCAAATCTACTTTTTCTGATAAAAATGATTTTAAAAATATTAAAAATATTCTGGAAGAAAATAACATTTTCTGTTTGATTAATATTTTTGTTTGTCATGTTACATAGAAAATTATTTGGAAGGATCACATAGAACATTTATTTTTGGAATTATCCATTCCATTTTGAATTAAACTATTTTCAATTTAATAAAGTATAAAATATTAATGAAATCATTTTTTTTAAAATATCCTTTTAAACATAAAAATAATGCTTTAAAACATTGAGTGGTCATGATGGTGGAAGGGTTACGTTCATGCCAAATATATTTACTTAAAATATTCCCTTCTCATTTATTTAATGAAAATTAAAAAACTATAGTTTTCAGAAAACTATAGGAATATTCCTTTCATGTGTTCAAAATAAAATAATGGGTAAAAATGACTTTAAAAAATCATCAAAAAACATTTCCAAAAACACTTTTATAAAACATGTAGTTGGAAGACAAATTATTTTTAACTGAATAGAGAATTGAATTTAGATTTTGTTAAAAATAGTTTCTCTTTATTTTTTAGTCAAAAAGAGTGGTAAAAGTGGTACTATTACTTAAAATTGTAATGAATATCAAAGTGATAAAAAAGATAAGTTTTTTATCATGAAATAGTAAAATAATTAGCCATAATAGATATTCAATAACAAACAATCCCAATGAAAATGAGATTAAAACATACAGAATTAGTACATTGTTTGAATCATAACTCCCATCCTTGAATTAAAGGAATTCTTAATTAAGTATGAGATATTCGTGAAATAATATTTAATGGGGTTGTATATACACCCTTAAAAAATCATGTGTATAAAATAAAACTTGTCTTAATGAAAGATGTTTTGAGATAGAAAAACACACAATGTTCGTATCATTGAGGTGATAGATAATAAATTGTATGATTTTATGTAAAAAATATAAAATGATATAAATTAATGTTTTAATATAAAAAAAATAAATTAAAATTAATTTTATATGTAATATTTTCATAATATAAACAGAAAATTACACATATAACCCAATGAATTGAAATGGAGTTATGATAAAACTAACCTCATGCTTCCATTTAGATGAGCATTATTTGTCCTCAAGTATAGTTATTTTAAACATTTTATTAAATTAAACCAGATTTATATTATTATTTATAATATAATAAATGATCCTTTTATAACATCTTTTAATTCTTTCATTTATAATCTTACATTATAACTAATTTTTCTTGTGTTAATTCCTTTTATTATTTTGTACATTTTATCATGAATGTTTTGACTCTTAAAGAAATGTTATAGTTACATCATATCCCAATTGATATTAATTTTATGAAAATATTTTTTTAAAAATATACATACTTTTAATCATTATTAAATTTTGAACATGGATAATGAAAAATATCACTTCATGGAGACGGTTGGCCGAACATATGCATGTGCGACTTTATCATTTCTTTCATGGTTGAATGGGTAAAGAAGTGGTTTGTATATTAATTTTTTTTATAGTCAATTACAATATATATATATTGCATATATTCATTAAATTTATCCTTCATTAAATTCCATTTAAAGAGTTAGTGTAAAAAAATAACACCGCTTTGCGACGAGGGAGTCCACTATACACATTATCAATTTTATCATTCATACAAAGGATGGTAAGGTAAGAAATTATATTATATATTTATTTTTCAGAATTTTTAGTATTCCCTGAATTTCATATTTGTAAATTAAATTAATCATTGTCACCTAACTTGTAATGCGTAAGTGAAAAATGAGTCACATCACTCCACGAGGCAGTTGATCGCCAACACACGAGCGATGTTATTGTATTTCTTACAGAATGTAATGTAGAAGGTATGTGTGTCATTAAAATTTAATATTTATAATTTTATAACAATGATATTATATCGAAATTAGATATAGAAATATATCAGGACTTTATAAGTGGTGATATAAAATTAATTACATTGGTTCGTGAGACAGAACCCTACTATACTCATTATCAGCTTTTTATTCCCTATTTGTGGGAGGAGGAAATTTTTAGTAGTCATATCATAAAATAACTACATATAAGTATACATAATAAAATTATATTATTATTTAATCATTATTTAACAATATTTTATGTGTTTTTATGAATAAATAATATAAAATTATTTCTTATGGACATTACCTCTTTTTCAAACAACTTCTTTTGATTTGGAACAATAGCATTCCTAGGTTGGATTATTGAATAATAAAATTATTGTAGGATTTTTATAGGGAAGTAATTAATTGAATTTGGATGTTATATTAAAATAAAAAAAAAATTAAATTTTTTATAGGAGGGTAAATAGGGTGGTTTTTTATATGTGGGTGAGAGCATGTACTCTGAATTTTTGAAACAAATGAATCCTACACATGTGTGTCAAATGTAAAATACTAAAAATGAACCATTCTCAATTTATATAAGATATAATATCAATATATTAAAAAATAGTAATTATACAAGATTTTTTCATTTTTAACCCTTGTCATTTCAGTTTTACCCCTATCTAAACCCTTTTTTACATCAATCAAGGTAAATAATTTTTAATGTTTTAACGATTCATTATGGTAAAATATTAAGTTGAAAATATTTGATAGTATAATTTCTAATATTTTCAAATATGGAATATATTTTTCCAAATTAAACTCACTTAGGTGATATAATTTAGTTTAAAATTTTACCCGTATATTTTTTTAGGAAAATGATTTTCTAAAAGAAAAACTATCTAAAGATTGACAAGTTTATATATCAACATTCAATATTACATTTATTCCAATGAAATAATTTATATTAATTAATATATAATTGACCTAATTTTACTTTTAAATACACATTCAAATATAATGTTTCTTGTGAATTATTTAAATGAAAATTAAATTTTTAATGAAAATAATAATTTTTTTACAATTCCTCAGAAAATGAATTTTTCAGAAAGATCCCAAATATTCATCCTAAGATAAATTTTAAATTCTTATTTCAATTTTAATGTCCCTGAATTTCTTTATATATTTTTTAATAATATAGATTATATCATGACCACTAAATCTGACGGCATGTGATTTCGAGGTCTGGAGTACCCAGAATGATCCGTCGAATTTTTATTAATCTTTAATTAGCGCGCATAAGCAGTTTTCCTGAAAAAGAAGAATAACTCTCAAAAGGGTTTCCCAGATCAGAATTTCGAGGGCATTATGTTAAGGATGGAGACGTTCAGTATGGAGGGTTTTCCCAAGGCGTGACTTATGTTTAGTCGGCACAACCCATCTGTGAAATGTCCCAAAAATGGAATAACCGTAAATAAAATAATTAAAAAAGTTATTTAATTTTTCACTTGATTATAACTCATTAATGGTAACTCAGATTTAAAATCCGAGACCACCGATGAGATAGTGAGGTTATGATATTTTTAGGTAGATACTATCATTCGATGGCACGAGCTACTAGTGAATGTTAGTTATTGGCCATAAATAAAATAATTAACTAAAAATTATTTTATTGTAAAATCCATTACTCATAAAAGGTAACTCAAATTGAAAATACGAGAGTATTTTTGAGTTCATTGAGGCGTTTTATCCTTAGTTGGAGCCTAACACCGACCAATGTGGGTCAAGGGTGAACGTTACTAATTTAATGAACTTTTTAAGGTACGTTCAGTAAACACACGAGCAGCATTTTCTAACGTTTGAACTGGAGGCCAGATTAAAAATCTGAGGGAACTATTGAATCCGTAGCGCTGAGATTTTCTTAAGTGAGACATTACTTTGTCCGTAATAGGTCTGGAGAAAACATTATGTTCTGTGACTTTTTATAAGAAATAAAATAAAATAATAAAATAATTTTATTTTTCTTTTATATCTTCCAACAGACAAGCGGAGTGTGGGGCCAGTGATGTGTCAAGCCAATAAATGGATTAACCTGCCAATCCGAATTAACGTCATCCTTTAGGAATTAGGAAGAATCAAAATTAATGATCCCCATTATATTAAAACATCGTTACGTACCCTCCCTCTCTCATATATATATGCAACTTGGGGGATGGTTCCAGCACAGGTTTTCCAAGAAATGAAGTGATGAATGAGCATTGCGACACCAAACCCTTAGAATACGGAGCCTATCCCATTGGGAGGTGATTGGTTACACTGAACTATGAACCGGTGGATGACGTACATGCAGTGTCATTGGGAACCTGCTGTGGGAACAAAGAACATCAATGGACCTTTAAGCTGTGGATGCTATCCAATGGGTTGTGAGGTAGGGGGTTGATCTATGATTCATTCGTTTTTGTGGGAGGTTGTTGCAGGGTATCATTGCAGGGGTTTAATTGGGGTTAAATTCAATTGATTTTTAAACCCTTTAGTTCCTAATGTTTACGACATGATTTGGAGGGTGCGTGCCTAATTAACCCAGCCCAAACCCTCCACAATATTTCTATCCTTACGCCTCCATGGAACACCAATAGTGTGGTGATAATGACTGGATATATTGGGGATAGAACGTCGTCGCGGCAACAAGAGAGTGGTCGTGACAAAAATTTGTGACAGTCATTAGAACAACTAGCACTGGCCGGACACAGAGGAGGTACGACACACCATCGCACACCACCAATGTGGTTGGGACCACGACTCGTTAGCCATGACAGTTGGAGAAGACGACTATCTCATCAGCCAGCAGTGAAAGGGAAGGGTGGCATGCCGTCATGCGCCGCCGTTGAGTAGGAGGTTGTAGCTGAAGCCGTAGTAGAGGAGGCTGAACCCACACCTCCGGTGAGTTTTGCAGTGACAAGGCAATGCCCAGGTGGAACCTCCATTTCACGGAATCCTAGTGACCTTCATTCATTTTGGAAAACCAGGGGTTGCTTCCCCCGGTGGCGGCTAGGGTGGACCCCCTTGCAGATTTTCACCTTATGCGGATGGGCCATATCTCGAGTGGGTCGTCGCCCTACCGGACAACAGACCTACCGGGCCTCCCCCTATCAAGATGACCCTATGTGGGCTGGGTCAGAAATCCATCTAGTGGACCGAGTCATCCACGGATCGATGCAGATCGGGTCGGGCGGGTCATACAAAATGGGTCGGACCGGACTCGGGCCTATAACCACATAAAGGGCCATATCTTGAGAACTAGATGTTCTTTTTATGAACTGTTTCTGTCATTGGGATCCTTGGACAGATATAATACTTTTTAATTACTCCATGATATTTTTTGAGATTCTAGGATTACAACTAGGTTTGATCGCTTTCGAATCCTACTAGGCCCTCAGAACTGAAATTCTAATAACGCACAAGATGGGGGTCTGATTGATGCGCTTCCTGTTGAGTTGGAACCCTTATGAAATGATGGATCAGCGGGTTTATTCTTCGTGGATCTCCATTCTAGTTGAAATATGACCATTGTCTTGGGGAGAAGTTCTCCCGAGCGCACTACGTACGGAACCTTACGGTTGATTGAGACCTCAAGACAACTTGACGACTGCTGATTTTTTTGACGATGTGTGATTCAACGGCCCTGTGGGGAGTGCCTCTGTGTAACATGAATGACCCATGGTGGGGAGCACCTCTTTGTGACGTGACACACCCATGTTACTCGATAAGTGGAGTACCTCAGCAGTTATGGTGGGGTGTGCCTCTATGTGACGTGGAAATCCCACAGTACTTGATAGGAGGAGTATCTTAGTAGGCAATGGTGGGGAGTACCTCTGTGTGACGAGAAAGACCCACGATACTTGAAAAGAGGAGTACCTCAGCAGTCCAAGGTTAGTGGGAAGAACCTATGTATGATGCGACATGCCCACTATGCTCATTAGGGGAGGAATTCTCCAGAAACTGAGGTGTTCGACATTGTGATTGGGAATTTTACTTTTTCATTGGCCTAGAGAATCCATGGCTGGCTGTCAGCATTCATAGAGATCTTGTGTGGGTTAGAATCATAATCCTGTTTCTCTGAGTAGTATACCTGGTTTGAGATGACACTTTATTTGAGCTTTGACTATTGTATCTTTCTTTGTGATTGAGGTCTTTCTTTGTGGTATTTCATAAGTGTAACTCTCAGAGACCATTAGGGGTCTCGAGGTCCCTGCTGATTATAGTTTTACTCACCCCTACATGGGCTAGCAGCACACCTTGTTATGTCTTATTTAGAAAAATTTCAGTTGGGCTGAGACTTGTGGGATCTTGGACCAGGCGGTACATGGAGGAGAGGAGTTGATGTGGAGTGGTGTGGAGATTATCTGTACCTACCCTTCATGTAGGATCCTCAATGGACGATCTAGGAACTATTGGGTACATTTTAGTTATATTTTTACCTTGTAGTTGTACATGTAATTTAAATTGGGGCTTTTATTTCATGCCCCATTACATTCATCACTCTTTTCACAGTAGTAGATACATTGTGGTTACATCCTTTTTGTGTTCTAGTCTATGTGGTTGCCTCTTTTTTCTCTCTATGTTGATGTGTCTATACAGGTTAAAAAGGAAATGCCTTCCCTTTTTTGGGATAAGCTGTTCTAGTGCTAGTCACCTACCCCCGATCTGTGCAAGTCGGAATTTGGGTAGTCACGACACAGGACCCGAGGGACGAGTTGTGACATCAGTGATGAAATTAAAAATTAAAAATAAATTTTTTATGATTGGAATAAATTAATTTTAAAAATATATGAGAAATTTGTGACAAAACTAATTTTTTGAAAAAATACCGCTTTTTAGAAATCATTTAATTTTCTTTTTAATGATTCTTATTTGATTTCCCATAAATATATAATAACTGGATTTATTTTTAAATTCCTAATCCATATAATTCTCATTATTGTTTTATGAATATTCATACTAACCAGCTTTATGTCTGGGTTATATTGGCCATGATTAAATAATAATATTTTAAGAGATTTTTATGTTTTTTTAATCCTCAGGTTTCATGCATCACATGCTATCAAAAAATTGGATTTATCAAAAAAAAAATAAGTATATCATAAATCAGCATGGTGTTATATTCTCCAAAAATATTGGTTTTTTGTGTAATTCAAGATATCAAACATATTGCACCCCATTAAAAAATAATATGGTGTCACATTCAACCACCATAAAAAAATCGAGTCCTCTCAATTTAATCTTAATCATATAATTAATTTTTTTTCATATGCAATTGCATTTATTTTATACTCACATACAAAAATGGTCAATAAAAAAACCACATATTTTTTTTAAATTGATATAAGAAGGCTATTTCGAAAAACGCATATCTAGGGTTCAATTTTGGAAATCATTGGTGGGAATTGAAATCATGGACATCGAAGAAAATCATAAATAATTATGTATTTTGGTAGATATCATTGATCAAAATAATCTGAATGATCATGTAAATGTAAAAATTTACAAAACCATAAATATATGATGAATAAAATGAATATTTATTTGTTGGATATGATGGTAATATTCTTATATATTTATTTCAAATTCAGTATCCTATTATAGAGGTATTTTTTCTATGAAGAATGATGATAAAAAAAAATTAAATACTAGATATTTATTTATTTTGTAAACAAAATTTAATTCATTTTCTCTTAAAATATCCCCCACACATATGTCTCTATGGAATGAATATAATATTTTATTTTTTTATTCCTGGAGAAATAAAATAGACTTGTAAGAATATTATGATCTATAAAAATGCGACAAGTTACTTCTCCTATATTCATTTAAACCAAAATAATTTTCCCTGGGTAAGATAGTTCCCATAATGAATATATCAATCACCAAAATTCAACAATGAAACTAATGGTTTAACAATGATTAACCCTTATCTAAATTACACTATATCCAAAAAAACCTAATAAACTCAAATTAAATATCTGAAAATCGTATCATTCTTCCGAAATAATCCAATATGATAAAAAAAGATTATATATACTAAAATATAATAAAATGTCTCTTGAATTATCATTATTAACTTGAAAATAAAATTACTTAATCAAATATTATTTTTCAAGAAATCTACATAATACTATCCTTCAAAGCATTTAAGAAAAAATAATATTACACAAACATGTACATCACATTGGCTGGTGGTTGGATCTATACCCTTATCAAAAATTGGTTTTGGGTTTAATCCCATCTTCCATGATAGATTTGATGGGTTGTCTCCCTAGATGTGGGTTTTCCATTTGGAAAAATTATGGAAACAATTATCTGATGATCATATTCATAATTATACATTATCCAATAATGCTATAAATTATTGTATGATCATATTTATAAATAATAATAGTCATCAAACAACATTTTTATCATTACCCTTTCCTCCCCTGAGATATAGTAATGATGGGATAGATATAATGAACCCTTATTCTTTCCTCTAGTAGGCCCTAGGCTTCCAACTAGAACTAAGGGTATGAAAATATCATAAATATAAGTAATTACCCATTATACTAAAACATTACGAGGAGATATGATAAATAAAATGATATAAAATCTTGGAAAAAATATTAAAAGCTAACCAAGACCATACCATTGTTAATGTATAAGTAAAAAAATATCGATAAAAGTCTTTGAGTGTAATTTGTTTTAAAAATAAATGTAAAGGAATTTTCACAACAATGGATCCAAATGATTGAGCTAGTAATGTCCAACATAGTCTATGAAGTCCAAAAGGAATCCTAAAAATCAATTTATATATACATGGGGAGATAATACATGTATAATTAGTATGAAATAAAAATTATATTATGAACATGTAAAAATATAATACAAATTCACCCCTGAGAATACTATGGAACAAAAATCACCTAAACATTCCAACTAACTGGCCACCAAAATATCCAGGGGTTGCTCACCATGTAATACATCCAAGTATAACAATATAATTTTAATCATATCAATAGTAGGTACCCTACACCACTTTTACACTAATTATACACTCCCACAACCAAACAAAATACATCATGAAGCTCACACATATTATGTACAAAATCACACACATCACATCACATCCCACCTAAATACACTTGTTTCATCACATAAAAGAATATCCCACCCATAGACTCATAAAAATCAAATCACATCAAACCTCATAACAATTAGAATAATACATCATGAACATTAATAACATCAACCTCATGACCTCCTCCTACTATTCCCAACTCCCACCATAAGCCATATTTTCACATCTCACCTGAAGACTCTGGGGATATCACATATCATCACATTACATTGTGATAATGAAACCTGACTTTTGGTTGGGACACACTGTGAATATGATCATCAAAGAGAAAATTTACTGGTTTAGTGACGGTTTCCGGCCATTCGTCCACTCACTAGGATGTGGATAAAACACCGCCGAATCTATTTTCCATCGGGACTAGGAACTCAACTTGGGTCGGGTGCATAAAGGAATAACAAAGAAATACACTATATGTATAATATCTACACACAAGAATAACCTAGTGGTTCACCACAAAGGTACCGATTAACTCAAAATGTTTTCAAATTTCATTTCCACCTCTAAATACATAATAATATATAAAAATATATAAGCCACAATTCACATTTTGTCCTCTTTTTTATTTAAACCATTTTCTAGATTTTCATTACCAACCAATTCCATTAATCCAACACATCAATTCATTAAATAACCCATTAATTCATTAAAAAAAACTTTAATTAAAATTTAAAAATATCATTTGAATCAAATACTACATTTTAAAGTACCACAATACATCAAACGAACATAAAATTTTTCAGATTTAGGAAAAATAGATTTCATCACATTCCACATCATTATTTACGTGAATTCTCATGCCAGACATAAGCATAAGCTGACCATTTTATTAACCATATATAAGTGATAAACAATTTCAATTTATAGTGATGAAAAACAATCACACCAATCAATATTTTAAAACACGTAAGAAATCAGACCAAAAAAACCTGGAAATCCATTATTATTAGTGAATTATAAAAAATGCACAATCATTTTAAAAATATTACTTCATAAGAAAAAACACATTATAAATTCCTTTTAATGTAAAACAATTATAATTGATTTCATGTGATTTTATATTTCTCTCTCTCTAGGATAATAATTCAATTATTTAAATTAACAAAGCATGTGATAACAGGGATAATAAATCTCTATTAATGAAACAACATTTTATAGGGAATCATTTATCTATAAAATTATGTAATTAATTAAAATACAAGATAATTACCTCATATCTCACCAATTTCAATTATTCATTACTTTATCATTAATTATGACAATGAAAATATCACCCTAATGGAGAAATGTGTTTACCCCTCTTGAAAGATACATAAATAAGAAATACAAATGATATCCTACACCGATTTGCAGACCCAAAAAATATGAATTTTCTTTCTCAATTCCCAATAAAAACCTATAATCATTCGATTATCCAACATAAAAAATTCAAACACAAAAATTAGATATACATAATTATGGAAATTATTAGTTGATTTATCTGAAAAAAACAGGGATCTTATATTCTAGTTATTAGTAAAAATCTAGCAGAACTGATGGTACATCAATATGATTATTATTGAGGCAGATATGGTTAAAAGATTTTGAATAATCTAGTGTTTTTAATTACCTGAATTATTTGAAATTTTTTCGTAATTAATTCCAATTAATTTAATTATGAAATCTCATATAATTTATAAAACTGATTTTTAATTAATTCCACATGATTTGACACTTTCAAATCCCATTATTATTTTTTAGTCCCTCATTGCAACATTCCCTATTATATCTAAAATATATATCTTGTTTAATTAACTTAAACAATTCCCCATTTTATTTAAAACCCAATCTACACATTTTATTTTAATTTTTTTATTAATTTAAAACTCACAATCTTTATCTCCTCCTTTAATTCCATTCCATTTATTAAATGCATTAATTTCATTTTAATTTTTTTTAAATGTCACTAAAAATTACATTTTTAAATCTGTTACTTTTTTAAACATTTGTACTATGTTATGTTTCAAATCATTATATATATAATAATGTTGTTTATATAGATAAAAAAATATAAAAAAAATATATATATTCATGCAAATAAATAAATAAATATATTTCCATGAACATATGTTTGTTTATATATATATATATATTATAACACTTATTATTCATGCAATATTATTATATTTATATGATATTGTAATATATTACTACAAATATATATATATATATATATATATATATATCTGATTTTGTAACAATATTTTTCAATGTTTAATAGTAATATGACTCAGGTAAATATATATTAATCAAAATATATAAAACATCACATAATGTGTGAATCATTTTTTTAACACCTACTATTTATAGATCTGAAAAAACCCCGTAGACAATTTCTTTATTTTATGTATAATATATTTAAAGATTTAAAATAAAAAATACAGTTAAATATTGAATTAGAAATTTATACATAACAAAAGTTATAATTGTTATATGGTAACTTCATCAAGCCTTTCTAATTTTTTCCTTTTGCTGATTCTCTCACAAATCTATTCAATGAATCATTTTTCTCCCATTACAATCATAATTTCCACACACACCCACCATTCATGAGTATCATATTAAATTTATAATTATACAGTTTTCTCTATAAGGATGTTAAATTTAAATATCCTAAATTTTCTAAATTTAAAACACAAAAAATATATTTACATATTACACGCTTTTTAAAAATTTAAATTCATTATTTTTTAAATCCATTAACTATACATATACCTATAAATATACATATACATATACATATACATAAACATAAACATATACATATACATATAAATATACATACATATACACATAAATATATATTTAAGTTGACATGTTTATTTATAATTAAAATGTTACATAATATATACAAATATATAGATGAATATATATGTATATATATATATATATATCACATTTATATATATAGATATACATAAGTATTTATGTATTCATGTTTCTTGAGATAAGCATTTCTTAAAATTTTAAAAGAAAATTTGTATTTTTATATACACACAATACACACATATATAGAAATATATATTGAATAATATATTTTATATGTACATGGTCATTTATATGTATAAAACTCAGTACATATCAAAATACTACACATACACTTGATAATTAATAAAATAATAATATTTTCATAATGTACATAAAAATAATATAATTGAAAAGTAATAATATTTCATTGTTAAAAAAATATATTTAATAATAACTTGTAAAATTTTAAAGAAGTTATAATATTAAATTCAAATTAAAACTGAATAATATAGAATTTATTTTTTTAATAATTTGAAAAATACCATAGTACCTGAAAGACATCCCTAAAATCACAAGATTCCTGAGAATGGAAAAGTAAGGATCTGGGAAAATACAGACTCTTACATCAGATACCTCTCAAAAAATTCACATCATCAATATTTAAAATAATCCCCATAAGGAAATAATAAGGGGGTCCAAACAATCACCCTATGAGATAACTCTCAAGGAACAAAGCACATCTAAAACATTACATTACAAATAGATGAAACTGTTTAGTATATACATTTGAAATATAATAAAACATAAAAATGGTCATAAAAAGTAGAACAAGAAATTTATTTTTATAAATTATTAGAAAAACATTCTCTTGAAGTCAATTAATCATTCGTTGTTTTAAAAAGTAAATTCCATTCAAAATAAACCACATTTTTTATCTATTTATTAATACGAAAAAAACAGCCTCATATCAATTTTAAATTTATGTTATTATTTTTTTCTACCTGATATTTTAAAAACATTTAAAAAATGTTTTATTCAACAACTTTGAGTCATTTTCAAAAACCAATATTAAACAATTTTTTTAAAACCCATTTCTCTCCTTTCCAATCTTCTTTTTCAAGAGTCCAAAATTTGACATGTGAAAAGAAACATAAAAAAACAATGAATTAGGTTTTAATAATCCATTTTATCCATTTTTAAAATTTCCCAAGTTTTATATCACAATATTAATTACTTGGTGAAGATCCATGAAAAAATTTAACATAAAATTTACCAATAAATAGAAGTACTCATATTAACATAAAAAGAGTTTATGAAAACAAAAAAATTCAAAGGAACTCCTCCACCCCACCGTGATGTTGTCTACATTGGATGACACTAACATGCCTACACATTTTAAAAGGTTTCTTAATATAATTCATCTATATTTGAGAAATTGTTTCTAATGTTCATGTGTACAAAGCCATAGAAAAATCTTTAAACATAAGATCAAACATCACTAGACAAACTAGAAAGTATGTTTTCAAACATTTCCATGACATAATTCATAAAAATATTTATGTTTGGTAGGAATGACCATATTTATCAATTTTATGGTTTTCCAAAGAACATTTTTATTTTATTAACATATTTAAGTTATTAAACTTTTTATGAGATGTGGGTGCTTCCATAAATAAAAAAATTACACAAAAATAGAATCCATAAAACCATAATAAACACAAATCTGAGCCACCACACATCACTATAATTACACAACACATCCATTAGCCCTAACATACCAACCATTGAAAACATTCATCATCCATTTCACCCAAATAAATAACCACACAACTTCCCCTTTCGTAAGAAACCAACCTTTTCGAAAAACCACCTATTACATATGATACATAACCCTTAAATAACAAATTATCACTAATATCATCACAGATAAAATCCCCAACCACAAAAATCAAGGAACTCCATCTCCAATTTCAAGATATTATCCAGTTTCAATGATACTGACTTGTCTTCATGGTATTAATCACATCAAATTTTAAATCATCTTGATAATGGATTTAGTTCCCCATAGTAGTATTATTTTTTAATAACACATCAAATATGGACACAAAAAAATAACAAAAATAGATAATAACATTTCCTTAATTCTTATACAATTATGTGGGGGCTTACAATACTTCACCTCATTATTAAATATGGATAATAGAACACATTTTCTAATTTTCCTAGGGAAAATAGTCCATTAAATATATATAAGTTCCTATACAATTAATTATTGATTATATTAATCAATTAGTTACACTAATATTCTCACAATCCATGATAATCATATTTTATATTAGTTTCTAACCACCATCATTTTCAAAAATGAATATCAACACTTAAATCCAACAATATAAATGAAACAAAAAATAACACTCAACAATTCCATGTTATTTCTTGTGAGTCCCCACTCCATTCCTTATGTAAGAATAACATACGGCCATATCAAACAGAAAACTGTAAACATGTTATCTCACACACCATGTTCAATATTCTTAAAGAATACATTCTCAGTTCATCTCATTATCGAGTAAATACTCTAGCATTCATTTTAATTTTTTTACAAGATATGTTCCGGGGATAATATAAAATACCTAATTATATAAAAAAAGTATTTTAGAATTCATAAAACAAAACATTCGCTCTAATGATAAAATTAAATATGAACATGTTATATTATAATGTTTCATGATTTATCACACCAAAACTAAGCATTCACTAATCATTTCAATGCATATGAAAACATGCATATATATTTAAATAAGTATAAATTAATCAAATTCCATATTTAAATAAAATATATTAATCATGGATCATTATCATGTCCCAGATACTTTAATTTACCTAGTTACAAAAAAATAATAATTTTATTCACGCTTCTCATAACATTTTTATCATTAATTAACATCTGATGCAAGGTTATTTTCACACTGAAAATTATTTTCATTCATATAATGCTTATGATTAATAATTTAAATAGTTTTAATTCATAAAAAGTTATTATAATTCATTATTATCATTTTTTTTAAAAATAGGAACAATCCCTCCAGAATTTATTTCTCAACACATGCCCATGATATATGATTATATTATTAATGATAATTGTAATCATCGAAAAAATAAGGAAAAAGTTATTAATTTTCGGGTTTCTAATTTCAATGGAATTGTATATAATTGAGATGGTAATTTTTAATAATTTTCATAATTTAAATGTCCAACACCATGTTTTAAAACAATTTCATGACAAATTCTTATCCTAAATTATGTATAGAAAGAGGCAAAATGAATGTTAAGTCACATGGTAACTAGAACACTTCAATTAATGGTTTCAAAATAATAAATTTTATCATGCTATTTTAAAATATACTCAAGGAAACATATTCCATTAGTGTTTTGAAAATTAAATAGTTGTTAATAAAAAATAAACTAAACATGCTTCATTAAAATTTTTAATCATTTGTAAATAATGAAGGAAAGTTATACATTTTAATAAATAAATCAAAATTAAATTAAAAAATAATCATTTTATAACATGTAAGGAAACAACACATTCAAGTCTTCATATGGTTTCAAACAAATGACTAAGGATGATTAATGACCATTTTTATATTCCCTTTTAGGCTATAATATCAATATAGAAAAAGTAATAGTAGTACATTAGATAATAAAAAATGGGAATAGATAGAGAAATACACATAAAATTCCAAGATTTATTTAATTAATAACTATAAATTTCAAAAACCACTCTGTTCAATCACTTGCACAATCTATCATGATTCATGTACTCTCCTTAGACTCTACCCTAAAAGTAGTTCCACACAACATGGTTATTTTATAGACTCAGAGTCCATTCATCTTATAATAGGGTATCTTAAAATCTCTTTCCATAGCTAGAATTCCTTAACCAATGTCATGAACCATGATAATCTGAAATCATTTCATTATAAATGAATGCAATTCTCATAATTCCTATCTAAAAACACCATAATATATCACAACTATCCCATTTCATACTACTCATTCATGAACCCTCCCCTAATGATAAAACAATGATTGGAGGGAGATAATGATTCCCAAGTCCTGCCTCTAGTAGACCACGGGTTTGCAACTATAAATGAGGTTATTAAAATATCATAAATATGAGCGATTACCCTCAATAATAAAATATCATTCAGAGATAAGATAAATAAAATTAATGAAAATTCATGAAATAATATAAAATGGAATCTAAACCATCCCATATAAATATATATATATAATTGATACAAATAAATGTCTCATAATGATTGTTGTAAGAACAAAACGCTAAGATAGTGAAAAATCAATAGATCTAAAGGTTTATGCAAGTAATGTAGATCACGATACACACAATCATCTAGGAAACCCAAGAATAAAATTATATATATGTAGGGTGAGAATATATGTATATATAGGTGGATATAAAAAATTCTCTCATGCACATGTAAAACGATCATACTAATTCACCTGTGAGAAAACAAGAAAGTAAATAACACCTAAAAATCCATGCCAACTAGCCATACCACATATATATTATTCTAACCTATGATAAAAAATCAGCTTACAAATTATGGTTTTATTATGTATTATGGTTTTATAGAACACATGTACATATTTTTTTAAATCACATTAGATTAAAAATAACAAAAAAATATTTACATTTGATAATATAGCTGCTAAATATTGATTACATGATTAGTATAATTATAGGGCTTTAACTAATACAATTGACGCATACAATGGATGTGATGGACTCATCCTGTTGGATTATATCCTATGAATCCCATTTATTAGAGCTTCCATGGTAGATTGTATCAATTGGATTTTCCCTCTACAATGTCTAAGAAAAGATCCAATAACTTATGCATGAGAGAAACTGTTTAAAAGAGATGTTCAAGATCATCAGGATGACAACCCAAAACATGATTTCTTAATGACCACATGAATGATTCATCATCATACACCTTAGTCTTATGGAATATTATGTTGTATTAAAAGGATATTTATTATAAACATAGCAATTTTTTTATGTACAATATTTTGTAAATAATTCTTAATATATAATTATATTAATACTATAAAACATGAATGGTATTTTTGGGTAATATCCTGTTCAACTAAGGATTATATTTTGGTGAAAAAATAAATTTTTGAAATAAATAATATTTCAATTAAATGTGATTATTAATTTTTTTTTGTAAATATAAATAATAATATACTTTTTATGAAGTCAATTTTAATTTTTTGTTAGGGTTGAAAAACAATTATTGTAAAAAACATTCCATTTTCAATAAATGTTAATTATTATTTTCAATAGTGAAAATGCACATATTTAGAAAATTATATAAATAAAATGAATATTTTAATTAGAATCATGAAATAAAAATTATCCAACAATGAATTTTTCATATTTTTCTTTGATAGATGAATGGTTAGGTAAAAAATTAAACACCTTATAAATATACTATTTGATTTATGATATAATAATAACCAAAAAATGATTTAATAAATACTATAATTTGTATCCTTGGCCAAATATATGTTTTCCACTTATCATAGTGTTATTTTAATATTAATATATAATGCATTAAATACTTTAAGAATCCTCTAAAACATATATTAAATTTTATGATTTAAAATTATTTCTTTAAAAATATGACTCAGATATACATAAGAAAAGATCATATTTTAATAAGTTTTGATATTTTACTAATAAAAGATTGAAATAAAATACCATTTTGATGAAACCATTCAAAGAACCCATGAGAAGGTCTACAGTTTTGAATATTATATTATATAGACTACAAACCCTATGTTTGTGAAATTTTATAGAATTACCCTCTCATTTAGTTAATAAACCCATCGAATCTCCCTTTATCCTCACTAAAAATCATTGTATTACGTTTTTAGTCAAACCTACTCTCTTTATAATCCTCCCATGGTGTCCCCAAGATCTCTAGAAGCCCCTTTTGATGATTTTGGTGTCCTACACTTGAGGCAAGCGATCCTATCATTCCATATTTTATTCAAGAATCTCACATATTGTATGCCCCATTTTTTAATTCCTAATGATGTTGTATTTTTTATAACCTCCCCCATAACTTGCTTACGACTTTTAAATGACGATATACCCCTTAACCCTCATTATTACCTCCCTTGAATACCAGTTATCATGGAAAATTTTTATAAGAGTTCTTCCTTCCTCTTCTTTAATCATTTTTTTATTATCATATTTCTTCTATTTACAAATTCTATTGATGGAATATGTCATTACATATACTTATTACTTCCCATTTTATATTCACTTGATGATATACCTTTTTTTCTCAACAACCCATTTTTTTAAATTTTCAGCGATGTTGTTAGGCTATAGAAGTTTCAATGTGATTTTCCAATTTCAAATCATTTGTGTAGTGAATACCATTCCCATTTTGTATCAACGATATTTATATTTATATAGTTATACCTATTTTACTTTATAATTATATCTATGTGGTACACCCAATATTAATTTTTTATTAAATATAAAATTGGATGAAAACATATTATATGATCTATAAGGAACTATTATGTATGAGATTGAAATGAAAGTGATAGGTGCATCGAGAATTATATAGCACTCCAATGAATTGGTTAATGATTTTTATCATGAAATTCCATGTTGAGAAAGAGAGTGAACCTAATTTCTTTATGGCACTTTTTCCACTATGTTGTCTTGGTAGTTAGCCTTGACCTGTTATGCATTTTTTTATGTTTTTTTAACATTTCCAAAGTATCATTTATGTTATCATGCAATATCAAGGCTTATCATTCATGTTTACGATTCCTACTTTTTTATTCCCCTTTATATTCATATTTTATAAAATATTTCAGCATATTCCATTTTTATTCCCTTACTTTGATTTATATCTCAACCCTTTATTATCTATTTTTTAAAGTTATCCCATGATTTTTTATGCGTGATCATGTTAGTGAGATTTTCATTAATGATGTTGTATTCCATGTTATATGTTGTAATGTAATGTACCTAATTCCCAAAAACAAAAGTGTACTCGATCCTTCAGGATGAATTCAATATAATTTTATGTGACAAATATTGTGTTAATATGTAATAATGTTAATAATTTTAATAGTTGTTATCAGAGGAAAATGTTAGTAATTATTGGGATTAGGATTAGAAAACTCTAGCAGATTCATTAGGGATAACACTAAGTATATGAAAAAACAACCTTAAATTTTTATTTTTATAGAGTATGTGGTTTATCTAGAAAATACATCAATGTATGTATACTAACAGTGGAAGTGGTATTGGAACAGATGTACCTATATTTAACAACTCTGACAATGTGTCTTGAACCTAACTTAGGGATTCCTAGTATAAAACAACTATCCTTATAGTGAACATTTATTTGACACTCCTAGGGGATATGATTTGGTAAATTTTTAAGCTCATTATAAAAGACTATTTGGGGAGTAAAAATTCCCATAAGATTATATGTCAGGAAACAAATAATTTATAACATATAAAGAATCCTTAAAATCCATAACTTAAGGAAATACATGTACCTTATAAGTTATCCCTTGAATGTCATTAAATGACAATTTATGTGTTTAAAATATAAAATATAATCATCCCTAAATTTTATTTTATTCAATACAATGGATGATTATATGAGCAATCGGGTAAATAATCATTGTGAAGATCAATGTGATGGATGCCCCAATGAGATTCCCAACCTGATGGGAGAAAGAATCAAACTCTTCATTAAATTAATCTCTCTACTAACTTTGGTTCTGAATATAAAAATAGATTAATATTAGTGTCCAAATCCACATAAGAGAGAATAATCTAAAATCTAATAATTTCTATGAAACATTCCTCAAACATTTAATGGATCATATGATGCCGTAATCATAGAATAATTGATAAAATCCATTGAAATAGTCTTCTAAATCATTCATTGTTCTGAGAAAGTCAAGGTTCTGATGGTTGTTTATGATATTGAAGGTGAAAATGATTAGTAGTGGGGATTGATCAATAATATGAATCCATAAGAAGAGATTCAAGTAATGGGGTAGATGGATTTCAAGAAAAATATTTTTTGATAAATATTTCTCTTACACTCACCATATTAAAATGGAAAGGGATTTATATTCCGTCATGAAAAAATATAACGAATATATCAGGGTGTACGCAGAAAGCATCACCGGGCATGCACAATAGGCCTACTACATTTTCATTTCCCCAATGTTCAATGTGGAAGACTGTTCTGGTGGACTAAAACATGTTCAATGGAAATACCTAGTGATCTAAGACATTGATAACTATTAGGAAATTTTCTGATGTTCCCTTAGTGTTGTAATAGAGATCATCTAAATCTTGGGTAGCACAATGACAAGAAATAGAAAGTGGAGTTTAATTTTGGTGGTCTTGTAGATAAATATAATGGCGCTATGAAATATCGATACCCCACTTGCCAATGGATCATGACGAATCACCATGGAAATTTCCTCAAGGGGACGAAGAAATGCTTTAGGTGTGAGAAGGAAGGGCTCCCTTCCAATGATTTTCGAGTGGAGGAACATGACACTATTATGGGGGAAAAGAATGCTTTGGTTTACCCTTAGTTCCTTTTTTATTTCATCTACTATAATTAACCAAGGCACTTTGAATGCCAATGCTCTAAGATAAGAGTATTCAGAGCAAGACAATATCTTCCAAGGTAGAAAGGGAGAGATTTTTGGATCACTACCTTGGATGTGAATCCCAACAATGAAGTGGTGAAACTCTATTCATTAAATTAATAATATTGAACCGTCTTTTTTATTTTGGTCATATGTAATCTTACACATCACAATAATTTAATAGAACTATTCAAAACCACCCCAATCCATTAAAGTAGATATGGTTGTGAAAATAGAAAATGGGGAAATTATTTAAACCCATGTATTTAACACCTCCCCCGCCAAAGTTTGTAGGCTGCATTTTCAAAAAAAACATGTCATACTCCTATTTTTGTAATTTTATTCAATTTTATCCCTGGATTGGCTTTACATATTTAGATAAAACATAAATTTCCATCATAATTAAATCACACTCTTTATTCTGAATCATCCTCAAATTCTATAAAAGTGTAAGGATATGGATGAATCGTTATTAAAACCATCATCTCAAGATTGGATATTATTTACCTTATAGAATTCATAACTTTCTCAAATGATTGAGTGTATGGAAAGGACCATTCTGGAATAGATTCACATGTTGAGGGAATATAATGATTTGATTCCCATGGAATTTCCTGGTCTTCTGATTAGTCAAGTGGCTGAATTTTCGATCGATCTTATACATGGAGGGTTACCATTATACAAGACTCGATATTGAATAGATGCTGTTGATATTTTGGAGCTGAAGAAAAAAATATCGGATAATATGGTTAAATGATTCATATGCCATAGTGGTTCACCATGGGGTCTACCAGTCCTCTTTGTCAAGAAGAAGGATCAGTCAATGTGACATTGCATCGATTATCCTGATCTCAAATAGATCACAATAAAGAATAAGTATCCTCTTCCTCAAATTGATGACTTGTTTGATAAACTACATGAACCACAATAATTCTCCAAGTGGGATCAACGGTCAGGATATTACCAAGTTAGGGTGAAGAAGGAGGATATCCCAAAGACTGATTTTCGTACAGGGTATGGGTAGTATGAATTCATCTGGATTCATTTCAGACTTTCTAATTCTCAAGTAATCTTCCTAGAAATTTTGAATATAGTCTTTATATATTTCCTTGACAAATTATTGAAATTATTTATAGATGATATTCTAATGTACTCCAAAATTAACAAGGAGCATGAGTAGTATTTGAGTTTTATGCTAAAGACCATGGGAAATGGTATGCTTTATTTGAAGTACATAATATGTGAATTCTGGTTGAAAGAAGTAATTTCAAGGGGCATATCATCACATGAAATGGGATAACTATGGACACTTAAAATATGGAATCATTAGAAGTATAGAAATAACCAACATATTTGATATATATTAATAGTTTCATTAGGTTAGATCAGTATTATCGATGATTTGTGATAAATTTCTCATTATTATCAAACCCTCTCACAAAGATAACGTGGATAGGACTAATGTTTTCTTTGAATGATGAATGTGAGGAGAGTATTATAGTGTTATAAATGATCGTTATCACTACACCTATGCTTACACTACCATCATGTGGTGAAATTTTTGTGTTATTCATTGATGCTTTGAAAATTGGTGGGGGATTTGTTTTAAGGTAGAATGAAAAAGTGATATCCTATGAATCAAAACATTTGACAATTCATATGATGACCCACCTAATTCATGATCGAGAGTTTGATATAGTGAACTTCTCTATGAAAATTTTATGGATTATCTCTTTAAGGAGAAGTTTGAAATATATACAAATCACAAAAGTCTCAAGTATATATTCACACAACAATAGATAAATTTGTGCAATGAAGACTGTTAGAGTAGATAAAATAAAATGACTCTTAATCAACTACCACCCTTGTAAAGAGAATAAAGTTCCAGATGAACTATTCAGAAAGGATCTAACAATTCTATCATTAATGTGAATTTATAGGGATCCAATCTTTTTATATTTTGAATGGATGGAAAAGAAAATCATAAAGGAAGGAACATCATCAATCATTTCACAATTTATTGATCAACCATCTAATTTAGAGAGGTTAAAGGATACTCAAAGAGTTTATGGGAGAATTCATAAGAATGTATAAGATATATGGAACATGAAATCCTTAGAGTAAAATGTTAACGATGAAGGTGTTGTTAGATCTGGGAAAAGAATATTTGTACCATCAAATCCTATGTTAAAGAAGGAGTTATTGGATAATGAACATAGCTCAACCTTATCCATCGACCAAGGATGAAAATAGATGTATTGAGGTCTATGTTAACACTATGTGTGGGACAATATGAAGAATAATATCATAGCATATACCTCAATATGTCTTGTATATATGTAAGGGATGGTAGAAAGGAAAAAATCCAAGTGGATGATGAAACAATTACCCATACCTACCTGGAAATTGCAAAACATCACCGTTGACTTTATAAATGATCATTAGAATACATATAGATGGAATAATTCTTTGTGGGTTGTGGTGGATCATCTTATAACTAATATACACTTAATTTCCAGAGGGGAGGAATCCTCACTGGATTTACTTTCACAAATATCCATTAGATAAGTGGTATGGCAGCATGGAGTACCATAATCGATTTTATTCGATCGAGATCAAAGATTCAAAAAAACTTCTAGAAAAGTATTTATAATGATGAAAACAATGAGTAAAACTTCATGATGACTTATCAACGTCAAATTAATGTTTAATCTGATCAGACTATCTAGAAACTTAAGGACAAGTGGATAGCATTCTCAATTTACTTAAATGGAGGATGGGATCAATATCTTCCACTAGTCCAGTTATTTTGCAACAATAGTTTCTACTCGAGAATACAAATGGGTCCCTATGAAGAACTCTTTGGGAATAGGTGAAGGACACCTTGTTGCTTGGATGAAGTTAGGGGATACAAACTACTAGGTCCTTAAATGTTCAATAAAGTGGTGGGAATGTATAAGACCATTCAGTAGAACATCAGTGCTACTCAGAGTCGATAGAAGATCTATGCTAACAATTTTTAACGAGAACTAGATGTTGATGTTGGAGAATTGGTATTCCTCTGAATATCTCCATGGACGAAAATGATGATATTTGGGAAGAATGGAATTCTTAGTCCAAGATATATCAGTCCCTTTGAGATACTTGATCTCCTCAGAGTGGTAGCCTATCGAATTTCAATCCCACCCAACCTATCTAATGGTCATGATGATTTGAATGTATCACATTTGAGGAATTATATACCAGAACCCTCACATTTACTCATTATAGTGGTGTTACTAATTAAGAATGATATTTCCATTGAGGAGAAGCCAATGATGATTTTAGAAAATAGAGATATAATACTATGAAATAATACAATGCACCTTATCAAAGTGTAATGGAGAAACCAAAAGTTTGAAGAAGAAAAATGGAAACTATAGTAAGTAATGAAACATAATCTACATCATGAAGGTCTTTCATTTTTGATGATTTCTAAGATAGATTGAAAATATTTATCTCTTCCTAATGATGAATCTGTCCATAAGTGGATCTATCCTTTCCACCATTCCTAGAAGACCTACAACTCATAGCCTTTGATTCCCCATACTAAACTAGAAATTATCTATGTGCTACAGAACCTTAATAAATATTAGTTAGAAATCAACTCTTATAGAACCTCTTCTAGGTACTTGAATTCCCACACTAAGGGATGAGTCTAGGTGGAACTAGACATGCTGACCAAACATGCCCCTTCCTTCCACACTGGTTACACATGACGAAACCATCACTCATGGATGTAGAGAAATTTGGTCTAGATATGTAGCTAGATAATCCAAATGTATTATTTTCTAACTCATCACACTTCTATTCATTTTTAGAAAAATCATGACCAATAGTTAGATCCACTCCATAGAAACTAGATTTACCAATGTGATCAATATCCACCAGGAGGGATTTCTAAACAACTTATCATAAGTCATTAGCTTAAAAAGGAAGACATGTGATCACATAACTATCAACAACCCCATTTCAAGCCTTTTATCTTTTAGCTACTCATTTGAAACTACATTTTTTGAAAATGGCCTAATTCTGCATAATTTCTGGTATATTCCATTATATTTTGATCCCTTTAATAGAATTATGCAAAATGCCTTGTATTGGCACGGGGCATGTTCTTAGGGAAATAGAACTCATTGAATAGACGTTGAAATCATTAAAAACCATTGGCTCATATATCCTAGATTAAACCATCAATTACCACCAATTGATGAAATATTCTTCTATAAAAAATCAAAAAAGACATTTCTATAATACCGTCATAAGTCCAGTGGTTATTGAAAATCATATAATGCTTTTCAATCCACTCACTACCTTCTTGGGTTTCAGTGATTCCTTAGAAGGAAGGATGTTTTTTCTTGGGAAATGTTTTATATTTATCCTTTTCTAGGCTTAGTTCAGCTTCTCTAGTATGAGGAAGACAAGATCCCACTCCTTGATACAATGCCCAAATAGGTCAAAATACTACTTCAACTAATCTCCGGTCAAATGGTGTGGGAGAATTCTCTTTATTATCATCATTCTCTTGAATGGAAAGTCCCAAGGGAGGAATCATGCTACCCCATTTGACAAACACATGAGAATCCATAAATTCATCATTTAGAGAAAATTTACATCAAAATTAAATTTCAAATGTTACTATAAATAATAACATAAATAAGAAATCAAAATAATGAACCAAAACACTCCACCTCTTCCCCTTATCTATGAATATTCTGTAGTCCATGTATCTCAACTAGAGGAAGATTCAAACCAAATCCTAAACATCGCATAGTGACCCATGGTCTATCATGAGGTGTGGTGGATATAAACCCCACTCAAAACCAAAACCTCAAACAAAATTATTTCTATCTATTTTCTATCCAAAAACACTCATAAAACATGACCCAAAGAAAGGAAAACCCCTTTATCAGATACCATTTTTTCCTGAACATGGCCAGCCTTCCATTCAAATCAACACCCGGCCTAGCCTGGGACATGTACATAAGGGAATTCATGATCCCTATGGACTAGTAAATAGTGTTTGGATATTGAGTAACACCTTTGGTAAATATTTAATCCTTGAAAAAACAAACAATAAACCATTTAAAAATTCTTATATCACATCATAACCAATAACCATAATATGAGAGATCAATGGAAAAATTATATGAAAGAGCTAAACCATTTATATAACTACCAAAAAACTAGAATATCCATAAAGGGTATCATTGAAAATGAAAAAAACAGGCCTCTATAGAATATGTGTGTTATGGACCCATGTCTCCACCGCCAAAACTTGTCCAATAAGAAACCAATATAACATAAAACCACTATTACTTCCATGGAAGGCCTTGACTTTACTTGGTTGAAACATAACAAGGTATAAATACAAACAAGGGTGTATGTAGGGTGTGAGATAACATTCATTGTAGGATATTACCGAATGATATTCCATATAATGAAATTAAATGAAAAATATAAATTTTATTTTTCTGATAAATAATGATAACATTTCTACTATAAATAAGTTTTTATCCTAGAAGAGAAAAAGAATGTTGAAAACAAAATGAAATATTGAACACAACATAACCACTATGGAAATTTTAGTTTACTAGGGTTAGTTGGTTCGTAGGACCCCAGTACTCATAGTGATAACATCCTTAGACAAAAAGGTCCATATTATTCTCAATCCACAAATCCCCATCAGAATGATTATTTAGTGATGACATGTAACACTTCTAAGTAGACTGGGCATCGTCCCAATCAAATTTTTTAGTGTACTAGACTTATTCCACCCACATAGATTCCTAGGTTTACCATGTTCTATATTAAATTCTCTATATAAAATTAAATCCCATTTTATCCAATCCAAATTCCAAAAAAATACCTAGATATATTTAAATAGCCACTTATAAAGAGAAAATAATTCTCAACACTTGAACACATGCCAAAATTAGTGGAAACCCCTCTTATACCCCCCCCCCAAATTATGAATTCTATTTTGAAACTAAATAAATCATAATAATATCATAAAATACTTTCAATTCATAGATCCACTTATCTAATGCTTGGAATCGTTACAAATCTGGGAGGAAACCACAAACCGTAGAAAAGAGAGTCCCTATAAAGGAAAAAGAACACCAAAGCCAAAAAAAAATTTCCCAATGAAATGATATTAAACCCAAAATATATAAATATAACAACTTTATAATTGGGAACAAAATAATGAATGTAGAAGAGAATATAAAGAGGGAAGATGAAAAGAGTGGAGAGGATTACTTGATTATTTTTTGAAAAATCCATTTAATAAAACCCAAATATTTAGACCCCATGGGAGGAGAGGAGGAGAGAGAGGATCACCTAAGGGATATGAGGGAGAATGGGCTGAGCGAGGGGTGTTCGGTGATTATATTTTAGGAGGGATACTATCTTAATTTTAAAATATTTAATGATCTAGAAGGATTCATGTGTCAGCCACATGGGTTTTCACACAGTGTGTCACCTATATCAAAGAGAAAATATTGCTACACAGTTTCCTTGAGGGGATGCATGTTCATGCACCTATCTGTAAAGCTAGGAAAATATCTATGACCTCGTAACATGATTCTCGATAAGAGGGATGCATTACCATGCACTAGGACATGAGACCTTGAAAATGAAACTATCCATGGTGCACAGATTGCACTAGTCTAGCATATAATTACTACTGACTTTGGGCCCACTGTGATACCCTTCAATTAATCCTTAAAAGGAACATTTTATAAACAACTCCCCAGAAATCCATGTAATAATTTTAATAACAATAATAAAAAATAAAATACCTCAACAGAACACCACAGATGTGATATTTTGGGAAAAGGGCTTTCATTACAAACAACTTCTTTATTTAATGGATTATCATGCAATCCATAATCCTAAGGCAACCATTTTATTAACTAAATAGTAGCGATTAACCAATTCCCATAAAGTGATGTCATGAAATCACACCAATAAATATTCCACAACACATATCAAAACAACATTAACAAGGGAACTTGACAACCATGATTTTCATTAAAATATCAAACATGCATAATACATTTGAAAATATTACAACACATGATTTTTTTGATAGGTTCATTTTTTAGGTAAAATAATAATTATTAATTACCTGTGATTGTAAAATTATATACCTCAATGATAATTGTTCAAATGATAAATTTACAATGCGTTTGATAATTAGGATACTAATTCTCTATGAATTAAATAATACTTTTTAGGGAAACAATTATCTACAAGATTAAAAAAATCATATATAAAAAAGAAAAAATTCAGTCATTCCCTATACATTTAAATTAATAAATTCATTATAATTAATTATGATGATGAAACTATCTCCCGAAAGGAAAAAATTAGTATAAAAATCCCCTATTAAGCATAAAGAATGAATATGAAGGATCAACACCCTCAATTTATACACCCAACAATGATAAGAAATAAAGTTATCAACACTTGACATAACTGAATAATCATTCAATTCTCCATCATGAATAATTTATATGTTAAAATTGGATCTAATATAATTTTAAAAATATAAATTGATTCTTATGAAAATAAACTAGTTAGTTAACTTCTACACATAAAGATGAATAAAATGAAATTGATGGCTCTTTAGTCCGATTATTATTGAGGGGTATATAAAAAATTATTTGAATAATCTAGGGTGTTTATATACCGATTTTAAATGAATTTTTCATAATTTATTAATATGTCTTTAATTATAAAATCTCAATGAATTTATAAAACCAATTTTCCATTATTGGTTCACATTGTACGCTTTCAAATCCCATTACTTTTTTTAATCCATAATTACTACATTCACTCTCTAATCTCACATTTATAACTTATTTAATTAATTAAAAAAATCCCCCCCATTATTTAAATGCCTCTCACCAAAATATGATTAATATTATTATTTCATTAAGGCCAAACACAATCTATTTATCACATGATTTAATTCCTTGTTATTTTTTCTAAAAAAACTCAATTTATTCAATTTTTTTCTTTTTTTACATCACATTAAAACGTTTTTTAAATCATATTTTTTTTATTTGTTACCTATATTACTTTTAAAATAGTTATAAATGTAAATAACAATGTTTTTATATAGATAAAACAATATGAATATATAAAATATATGTATATACATTTCAATATATATATATATATTCCGATTCACATATGTACATATTTATATATATATATATAATATAAGACTTATTATTCATATAATTTTATTATATTTTATTTCAATTTAATATTTATGTAAACACATATACATATTTGTAGAAACACAAATACATAAATATATATATTATAATTTTTTAATTTTTTTTTCAGTGTTTAATATTAATATAACCCATGTACATATATATTTACACACATATATAACATGTCTCATGATGTGAGAATAATTTCTTTTTATTAACATGGAGGGTTTTTGGATCTCAAAAAACCCTATTCAATAGGTATTTATATTATAAATAATATATTTTAAATTACAATTTAACTAAACCCTTTAAAGATTGAATAGTTTTTTTTCATAAAAATGTAATAAATATAATATGATAACTTCGGTTAACATATCTATTTTTTCATTCAATGATTCTCTCTCCAATTTATCGATTCACTCATTTTTTTCTCCCATTAAAATCACAACTCCCCCACACTCCCACCAATCATGAATATTACATTTAATTTAAAATTTATCTCTATTCTATTTAATCATCATACATTTAAATCTCAAAAATTTTCAAAATGTAAAACATTAAAACCATTTTGACATATTTAACACCATTAAATAAATTCAAATATCATTTTTTTAGGGACATATATATATATATACATATATTAATTTATAAACGTTTTTTCTCATTCAAACGTGATAAAATATATAAATATATATATATATATACAACAATAAAAATATATAAATAATTTTTATATACACATATAGTTATGTATATATGTAAATTTTTCATGACCAAATAATTATGTAAGGATTTAGAAAATAAGTGTATATATGTATATACACACTCATTACACATATAAAAGCAAATATATATGTCACCTAAAATATTTTATACGTGAAATATCATTTACTTGTATAAAATTCATAAATTTTATAATATAATCGATACAAATCATATTCAATAAAATAATATTATTATTAAACCATGTGAAAAAATAATATAATCGATAACTAATAGTAAATCTTTGTGAAAAATATATTTAAAAACAATGCACAGTTTTTTTTCACATTATTGAAATGCAAAATTCAAATTCAAACTTAGTAATATTGAATTAATTATCATTAAATAATCCAAAAAATCAGATGTTATTGTAAAAACATCTTCAAACTCTCTCGAAACCTGAGAATAATAATTGAGGGAATCATAAAAATATAGATCCATACATTTTTAACCAGTATGGTTTTATATATAGATTATATTTTTCTTGAATATGTTAAATAATATTAATTTACTCTAAATACATCACTATCATGAACAAATCCAAATTATATTTTCTTAAATAATCTTTTCCTCTAAAATATCACATTACCATTAAATCACAATTCTTAGTCATTATTTGCATCCAACAAACTCTTATGAATACAAAATGAAAAACACCCAGACACACACACACACACACACACACACACACACACACACATATATATATATATATATTTCATTATTCCAACAATTAATGTATTCTAATACATAAAAATTTCAATCAATTCTATTCATTCTTAAACCATTAACAAGGCTTCATCTTCTTTTTCCTTAATACATTCACAGTTTCTTATGTCATATGTAATCTCTTATTCATCCACAAAAAACAATTACAAGTAAAAAATTACATATAATATTTTTGATCATTCCATTTATGATATAGATTTAACTAATTACCATTATTTCCATGTTTTGAACATTTTACCATTGACGATTCCTTAGGGAAACCAGTAATCAAATACACTCTATAAACTCAAATTTACATATTTTTCTTAACCATTACTTACTTTGTTCCCTTATTCCCCACACATAAAACATCATATCTTTCATGTGATACATTCCATTGAGGGATTCATCCATAATTACAAACATATAATAAACTAAATCTTCTTTCCTCTATATTCTCCACAATCTAACTCTTAGTGAGATATATCCATCACTTATATGGTGAGTTTTAGTGTTTATTCTGTGGAATGTTTTTATCATATATCATCATAATTAATTTGGAAGAATAAGAATATCATTCACTCCAATTATCATACCATTTTATTGATAATAAATAAAATGACTATAATAATCATTATTAACCGAGTTCTTTTTGGTTCTAACTCTTTACTGAACCCATTAATTATAGTGTGTGCAACAATATGCATAATGGGAATTAACATAATGAAGAAAAATTATTTATAATATATCTAAATCTTGAAAACATCTTTTTTATATAAAAAATAATAGGTTTAACCCCGACCATCCATGATCATCATCTATTCAATTCTACCATGATGGGTTATAATGTATTTGTGAATATCAAAAACAAATATTCTGAGAGTGTCAAACCATGTGTATAGCATGACCCATTTTTTTATACTTGGAAAGGGTTACATCAAGAACAACATCAATTTGTTTGAGATATTACACATAGGTACATCTGTGTTAAAACCACAAAAACTCATAGTAACCAGTTTGAGATAAAATTGCATAGATAATACTCACCCTAAGATTCACCAAAATTCTAGGGTTTTTTTTAATACACATATTGATCCTTATAAAATATTGGAGATGAAGAATCATTTTTATTATTCAATAAAATACCTCTTTTTTATCGGTAGAGGGAGACCTATTACATAGTCTGATTTCCGTAGGCCAAGTATCCTGAATACAGGACTTGAAAGCCCATTTTTTTGCCCAAAGAGTTATTTGGTGAATGGTAAAACTACAGTACTTGGGCTGCTACAGTGCTGCTACAGTACCACTTCCATTGCAGTCCTACTATAGTGCCTCCACTGCTATAATTTTACCACTTCTACCATACTCATATAGTACCTAGAAACACCTCCAAGCCCAGATTCGATCTTGGGCCTTTTGGATGCCATACAAGAGCCTTTACCACATTGGTACATGCTCGTTGGCATATATTGATCCATATACTTATCCTTATGGTTAACACTAATTTTTTTCATCCTATTTCCATGGGTTAACTTAAACATTACTATGTTACAATATATGGATACCCAAAACCTTTATACATTTTATTACATTATTTTTAACATAAACATCCATTAACACAATAGAATTTCCAGAAATTCATAGTTTCTTAGGAATAATAGGTTCATAAAAAATCTAGGTCATTCTAAAAATAAAAACATTTTTTATATTCTCTTTAATGATCTCATAAATACTTTTATGATCTGAAAATTCATGTGATAACCTCTAGAATAAATATAAAATTGGCTTTATGTAAAAAACCGAGGAAAGGAATAAAGAAGATAAGGAAACATAATGTCTGAATCAATATTATAACATGATATAATAAATATAAGGATTATAAGTAATCACATGGTACCATAAAATAACAAACATGGTATTATAAGATCATTTCATCCTAGAAAATATGTTAGTAACATAAACATGATATAAGAGTAAGTTAGAAATAATTTCCTAGAAAACATCACATGGTGGATAATGTAATATAATAGATTAGGTTCTCCCCCTAATCCCATACACAACGTCTCAGATATTGAAAACTTACCCAACAAATCATAGTGTTTTCGGGGTGGAACCCTCATAAAATTTTCATGATCTATGAATTCTATATATGAGAAATAAATCAGAAGGAATGACATAAGAATTACACTGGGATGGGAAATGGGATGGATAATATTTAACAAGATCATATTCCATGGAAATTTCATAAAGAAGAAATTTTATAAATGATCATGAGGCATATATTACCTCATAAATTAATAGATAATGAACTATATTTATGTGATAGAAATATATAAAAAATTCATAATCGATACATATCATCAGTTGTTACGGTTATTGAACAAAATAATTTTAAAAATATTTAAACCATTCCTGATTAAAATAAAATTTTCACTTTGTGTAACATCAAATGGAGTCATCTTATATGGAAATTATTTTGAAATATCCCTTTGATCATTTGATGAGGAAAATATACATTCTAATTTTAATCAATTATTAGAAATCAAAAATATTCCAGAAAAATTAAATATATTTTTTGGAAATAAAATTTGAAACACAAATGGGAATATTTATAACATTAAGGGGTCATGGAAGAGAAAAGTTATATTGATTAAGTATATGTAAAAAAACAAATATTTAATTCAAATAATAATAATGTAATGTCAAAATGTAACTTTTTCAGAACACTATAGGAAGAGTATTTTTTTAGAAAAACCCAAATAAAGGAAAAAAATATATTAATAAGTCACAGTAAAACATCAATGATTTTTTAGAAAACATTTTATTTTTAATGAAAATTATATTTTTACCAAATTGAAAAATAAATTAGTATTTTCATAAAAAGATTATATCAATCATTTTAGGTTCCAAATAGTGGCGAAAATGGTACTATTACTTGAAAAGATCACAAATAAACAAGTGGTAATGAAAAGAAATATTTTTTTTGGAATGATCAAATACTTTCCAAAAATGGATATTATAGAAAAAATATTCCCGATTAAAATAATAATTAAACATAATAATTATACCACTTTGGTAACTTTAAAATTGTAACTACCATGATTGATGTAAATGAATTTTAACATATAATATCATTAATTATGAATGAGCCATGAAATAATATTTAATGTGATGGTATATACACCAATGAAAATAAAGTAGATTTATAAATGAAGATGTGTCTTAAAGTAGTTTCTTTAGAGATAGAAAACCCTTAAATAGGTCTTATCATTGATTTGAGATTTAAAAACATGGGGTGATTAATTGTATGAAATATATATCCTAAAAAGGTAATGTTTTAAAAATGTATAAAGAAACCAAATATTATATTAAACGTAATTTTTTCCTAATAAAAAAATCAAATTAGTTGTATAAGAAAGTGAATGGAAAGTGAATTAAGTAGCCCCATATCGTGAGCTTCTTTTTAGTTGAACACTGATTAAAATCATGTATATCAGTTTTTAAATTTTTATTAAAATAAAATAGAATCATATTATTGTTTATAATATCATATACGATTATTTTATTACAATTAATGACTCATTGATTAATAAAGGTACATTATCACTATTGTTTCAGGTGTAAATACCCTCATTTTATCGTGTAAATTGTGAATATTAGTAATATTGAACATATGTTATATTTAATTCACTTAATAAATTTTATTAATGTTTTAAATATAATTTTTTAATTATATACATATTTAAAATCCTTATATAATTTTTTACGTTGTGAATGAATTATATAACTTCGTGGAGATGGTAAGCGATACGTATGTACAAGTAACATTGTCATTTTCTTAACTAGTGATATGGAAAAGAATATAAATATGTATTAATTATATATACTCAATTTTATTTCATATATATTACATATATTCATAAACATTATTCATTTATTCCTTCCAGGAAATGTATTAGTTAAAAATGAATCCCATCACTTCTTGAGGTGGTAGTCCACTGTTCACACGAACGATGTCATCATTTATTCTATGGATTAAAAGGTAATAAATAATATGGTATATTTATTTTAAAAATTTATTAATATTTCATGAATATCATATATCAACATCAAATTAACCATTTTTATTTATTGTGTACAACATAAGTGAAAAATGATTCAGATCAGTTTTCTAGATGGTAGTCTGTTGTACACATGAGTAACATTATCGTATTTCCTATGGAATGTAAATTAAGATTTTACAGATGATATTTTAATTCCTAAAGTATAATTGTATCCAATATATAATATAGAAATTATATACTAAATTATATCATTGATATTGAATTGGTGATTGAAAATAAGTAATTCCCATTTGTGAGTTAGTAGTTTGTCATACACATGATCAACGGTTTTGTTTCCCATTTGAGGGAGGAGGAAATTGTTTTAGGTAATTCCAATAACATAAAAGATATCATTTTATTTATTATTATTAAATTAATTTATCATCATTTTTTAGAAATGTTTTATGGAGGTGGAGGATGAAGTAATATAAAATAATCGATTAAGGACGTTACCTCTTCTTTAGTCATTTACTGGTTTGCAACAAATTCCTCCGTATTATGGATTTATGACAAAATAAATGATTCTAGGGTTAGGGGATGAAATTAAGGATGTTATTTGGATTTTTATTTTAAAATACTATGGGTATTGGATATTTTCAATTAAATATATTGGGAGGAACCTTTTATAAGTGAGGGAGAGGACACACATGGAATTTTGGAAAAAAATATTTCAAACATGTTTTTCTCATATAACAAGGAAAAAAAATGGAAAATTTTTAATATTATAATTTACAAGGTTAAAATATTACCATAAAATATGGATTTAAATATTTTTTTTTATTTTAATCCCATATCATTTTATTTTGACCACTGATAAACTAGTTTCAAACTAAACCACCCTAAATATTTTTTAATATTTTCCCTATTCATTATTGTAAAAAATTATGTTGAACTTATTAGATCATAGAATTTCATATGATTAAAAATAATGAGTCAATTTTTCCAACATAAACATAATGATGTGAAAAATGTTAATATAATGATAAAGCCACAAACATTATCAAAAATACGATTTTTTTGAATGAATGAAGTTTCAAATGTTTAAGAATGTTTTATATAAAAACTCAATATGAAATAGACTCCAATGAAATAATTTAAATAAATTAATATATAATTTAAATAATTTTACATTTAAAAAAATTTAAAATAAAATGGTCAGTTTAAATGATTTAATAGAAAATAGATTTTTTAATTAAAATTAGCAATTTTTCAGAATTCATCGAAAAATTAAAATTTTATGAAATAATAACCCAAAAAATAACCCTAAGATAATTATTATACTATTATTTAGAAAATTGTGTTAATTTATTTTTAATTTTATAGGGGTGGTAAAATTTATATTTAAATTAATTTAGGAAAATCGTGATGAAACAAATTTTTTGAATAAATAATGCTTCTCAAAAAATATTTCTTTTTTATTTTTAATTATTTTTTATTTATAATAAATATATAATCAATGAATTTGTTTTATAACTTTGTAAAATATATAAATTTTGTATTTTAGTTATTCATATTTATTCCCATAGACCAACAACATTTTTATATTGTCCCGGTTTAAATAATAATATGTTAATTGAGTATCATGTTTCATTTAAACATGGTGTTGTGTGAATCAAAATATAGGGAATAGATTAAATATATTTGAAAATAAATATATTTTAAAGTACCGAGTTTTTATATTCTCTTATATTCTTGGTTTTTAATATAATTCCCTCTATTGAACATGATTTCCCTCTCCTATAATACCTGGTTATTACAAACAAGTCATTCATAAACATTATATAAGTTCACCTATCATGAATTAAGAAAAACCAATTATGAATAGGTCCACACATATTTTTTATGAGTCTATGAAAAAAATAATGCTTTTTATGGGCCTTCTTTGATGTAGTTTATTGATTAAATAGAAAATTATATTCTTACAAAAAAATAGAAAAATATAATGAATGAATTTTAGATAGGTGGAATGATGTGGAATTTTCCCCATCAATGACTAGGAAAAAAAGGATAAGATAATGTTAGAAATGTACTATTATATATTTCTTAAAATAAATGTGAAAAAATAGATGATATTCTATCATTTGTTTTGGACAAAGATGAGGATTTCAATCTGATAGATGAAACATATATAGAACATAGAGAAGAGGAAGAAAAGAGGCATGCTGAAAAAGAGGGAAAATAAAATATCGCCTACGAATTCTTAAAGGGAATGGATAAAAATAAATCAAGGGTAAAATTTGTCACCTAATATTTTCAACTATCTATTCCAATATTTTGTATTGTTCAACTGAAAAAACATAAGTCCATTCAACAATAAGAAAAATAAACTTAAATACTTTTTTAATCTCTATCCATTCAAAAGGAAAAAAGAAAATTGCTTATTGATGATAAAGGTAGGGTGAAAATGCTCTATCTAATGATAATTTTTTTTGTAAATAAGATAATGTTCAACTGAGGAAGGAATATAAAATATCCGAAGAGTAAAATAAAGATCTATATATAGAAGATATGTATATTGAATCCTTATAATACCTCTTATATAATTATCAGAATGATGTTGATAATAGTGTATTGAAATGGGAATAATTATCAAAAGAGGAATCTCAATTATATTACACAAAAGTATCAAACCAAGAAATATACAATAACTAATTTGATGTTATTTACATTTCCATATATCAATATTATATAATAAATGAAGAAGTTAAAACCTTTTGGTCTACTACTCTATCCATTACATAATTTTCTTCAAATACAAACAATTCTAACATGAGTAATATTATCAGGAAAATGGAGTTGAATATGAATTATTTCTGTGAAATAATTAAAATTCTTGATGGAATCAATGTGAATTAAAATTTAAGGAATGATTGATTTTTTGAAGTTATTATTTCATTAAAATAATTTTCTAGGATAGTAGATTAGATTGAGAGAAAGTTCCTAGGATACAAAGGTAAATCAAAAGTGCAGTTAAGAAATTTTAAAAATATTATCAAGTGGATCAAACACATAGAAATAGATTTCAATATAACTTATTAAATCATTTATTATAAAAGGTGAAAAAAAATATTTCAATGATTTATAGAAGACACAATGTGTTTCATTGTTTGTGAGAGAAATCACTTCAAATGTTATTGAATCTTGAAGGGGAGAATATAATTTCAAATATATCAAAAATCTACGAGATGAGGAGATATTCATCCAAGGGAGTAAGTTAAATTTCTTGGGAAAAGATGTTATGAAGTTGAAGAAAAAAATTCATGATTTTGAAATAAATTTGAATGAAATATAGATGATTCATTTTTTTGAAGAAGAAAATGCAATTTTTATTTTAGTTGCACCCAAGGCTTAGAGGAATAATGATTATTTTAGGAAGATGAAATATATCAATAATTTTTTTAAATGAATGATTGAATTTATTTTAGAATATTTAAATACTTTTTAATAAACCAACGTTGTAAATAATTTGAATTTATTTTTCATCAATGGATGGCATTCCCTACCTTTTTTGTGATGTATTAGAATACATTTGGATGAATATAATTTTAATATTTCAAATCAATGTTTGTTAAAATAAATTTTTTTACTGTGTAATTTTTCTTAAAATGTGAGTTTTACTTTTTTCCACCTAAACGCCTTATTAAAAATATTATTTGGGGAGAAATGAATTAAAATTTTAGGAAAAAAATATGGAGTGAATGTATCTCAAATTTTTAATATAATTTATCTATTGGTTTTCAACAAAGAATCATTTTAGACAATGTGAAGTAAAAGAATAATGTTATAACAATTAAAGAAAAAAATATTATAAAGGGAGATTTTATATGATTAGGGGTGTATATTTATTTACGTATTTTATAAAGTTATTTTATCTCTATAAAAGTTTTGTTTTGTGATTTTCATAAATGGGTATTTTTGTATCAAAAGGATAAATTTCAACACTTTTTAACCTAAAATTTATAGATAACATGTTATTATGAATGCCTTTATAGGGATGTAGTTTTAGTGAATAGATAATAACTTTTATGAAAATATATATTCAATACTGGATGGGCATATACATTTTACAATGGTTGGATGCATTTAAATTTGACTAGATATTGGTTTATAATGTCTAGAAGAAAAATTCTATAAAGGATTATCAATTGAGGATTTTGCATGATTACAAAAATAATTTCATTAGATGGAAGAGGACATGATTTTTGGATGAACATTTATAAGACAAAAATGGAAGAATAGACTTTAAACATTTTACTTGATGAACATTTATTATTATATTTAATGGAAACCAATCTTTAAAATGGTATTTAATCAAAATTTATAACGTAAAGAGAGTAATGAACCTAATACATAATGATAGAGTTTATATGATTCCATTGAAACCACCTTTTAGGTATGTTTAATACGACTGGATGGTGTTTATTTTTAAATAATAGCTGTGTAAGATGAGGAGGAAGTTCATTTTGAAAACTATGATGGTAAAATTATATAGTGATGCATTTTTATTTCTTGAATACATTAGTACACTTAAATTTTTAAAAAATTAGAGTATTTTTCTTTATGAATACCATTTCGGTCGATTTTTTAAATTTCATCAAATATTTTATTATCGTATTCAATGATTCCTATCTAATATTATCAATGTATTATGAGGTTAATATTGAAAGAGTTTTTCCCAATTACATTATTGAGGGTTCCCAGGGAGAGGGAAAAAAATTTGTTCCAATATTTTTATTGAGGTAACCAATGGTCAAATAAGAATTACATTTATGATAAGGTGAACTATTCTAAATAACCTAAGATAAGTTTGTCTAATTTATTTACTATGAAAGTTAAATTTTAGATATTTATTTTATAATGTTTCTATAATTTTTATTAATAACATAGTAATTTTTTTCTTTACATTATTTATAAGATTCAAGATTTATACATGAATATTTTATGAGATTATATATAGTTTTTTTTAAAAGAGTTCATACTTTGATTATAAATTTTCTAACATAATATTTTTTTGAAATTCATTCTATAATTAGTTAGGTAAAATTGTACGTTTTTATTTTATACTATATAATTCTGCCCAACTTTTATCAAAATACATTAAATATCAATCCAATAATGACTTATAGTTGTAAGAACACTGATTTTTTTAGTGATCAGGTTGAGGTTTAATATTTGTGTGTGAATTTAGTTCAAATATAAAAAATTTATCAAGATGACTATTAATTCATATAAGATATGTCCATGCAATATAATTGATTAAATGAGTTTGAGGAGAATTGAACATATATGTAATGAAAATGGGTGAAAATTGTAATTATAAAAGAGAAATTCTTAGGGAAATTGAAAATGAGATTGAAGAAAAAAATGTCCATTGATAATTTTTCGAAATAAATAACTACAACTATCAGAATAATTCTATAATAGAAGATATAATATTGATGTAAAACATGGCCACTCTTGGAAAATATTGATTCAAAATTAAATTAGAATGATCAGATGATCAACAAGATTGAATCAATGCTCATATATTTAGTGAAAAAATGGAATCTAGATATATCTTCTATGGAATAAATAACATGTAAAATTTGGAAAAATATAATTCAACATTTTTTGAATTAAAATAATATTCTTTATAAAACTAGAATCATATGACCTAAAAAAATGTATTTACAAATTTTAATTTTTATTGATCAATTAGTCACAAAATTAGTGTGCATCTAGAATCCATAGGGCTCAATGGAATAATAATAACTAATTCTACAACATTGGAAACAAAAAATTACTACATGAGTTAGAAGTAATAGGAAAAGTTTCATAATAAATCACATCAATCCTATGAAAAACATCAAGAGTGTTTTCACTGAAAGAAAATCTATTAAACTAGAAATAACATTTACTCTATTGAGGGAAATAATTAGTGAAAAAATAAAGGTTTATAAAACAAGAAACGATGGTATACTCTTAATAACCCACATGGAGAGAACATAAAAAAATATGAAAGATAAAGAAGGAAGCTACTTCAGATATGAGGAAGATGGATCGAAGTGTTATGGATGATTCAATAATGAAACGTAAGTTTTAAGTGAATCTATTTAAAATTAAATAGGATATAAATGAGGAATAAAATATTGGTTTAAAAAAAATATACTAAGCAATATGTTTATACAAGTGGAAGATCCCTTCTATGGTGGATGAAGCCTGATGAAGTGTGTGTGAAAAATGTACCATTTGAGGAAACTTTCACTAGTTGGACTAGTATCACAAAGAAGATGAATAAAAATCCAAACGAGATATATAAAATTAATTATCCTAAATTTATTTATTTTTTATGAGTGCTCTAATCCAAATAGGAACCACTAAGAATGTTAAGAAGGATTTTGGAAACAATGGGTTGGTTCATTAAGAAAACCACATTCATCAACATGAGAATCTACGAAGTACCACTCACTAATGAAAGAAAATAATAATAATTTTTTTAGGTGTAATAGAATTAATATGGAGAGATTATACATTGGTAGATTATAAGGAAATAATATATGATTTATCTGAAGAAAGATAAATAAAAACAAGTTAAATCGGGAGAATTTCATTCCGGAATTTGTTCTAAGGACCAAATTTAACTCTGTAAATCATTTGACGAAACATCTTGGGATTTCTAACATCAATTTAGTGTTAAATACTCTAACGTTTAAGTTGAAATGAATAAAAGAATAATATGATGATAATTTATCTTAAAGTACATATCTAAAATATTAAATGGAATCATGTCATCTGTAATTCTAATTAAGTGAAATATGGCCATATTTCAAGCTGTATTTGGCCACAAAAAGTGGGAGAAGAAATATCAAAACAAAGAAACATAAAAATTCACAGAATACATATTTATATGTTTTTAAATTAACAATGTCTTTTCAAGGGATTATTATTAAAAGTAACTAAGAGTTATTGGATGAATGATTCATAACTAGCTAATGGAATCCCCATTTTGAATATAATTATAAAACATTGATTGAATTGTTGATGGAATTTATGTTGAGTTGGGGATGTATATAAAATGTTATTCTAATGTAATATTTAAAATTTATATTCCATATATTGAAAATAAAGGATTTTTATATCAAGTACTATTGACTATTTATCACAAAAAATGGAACCATTTGGTCTAACATGTCATTTGACTCACATACACACATACTGAATGCTTCATCAATTAATCACTAATGGTTTTATGTAAGTGTGTTTGAGATCAAAAGTTTAATACTTGAAATTTATTTACAGAACTAGGTTTATTTTTTTCTGGTGTTTCTTGAAGTATTTGAGTGACTTGGACAACTCTTATGTTGTTTTTCTAATCAATTGTTTCCTACAACAAGTTCTGACATGGTAGGATAAAGGAATTTTTCATTGGATCATTGTTGAGTGTTACATTTGACCACTAATTGTTGTTCAGTAGAATAAAAATGTAAAGTGAAAATTGTCTGAATATTAAAAGATTAAAAATATTTAATTTATTTAAGAGGTGACATCTAGGATGAAGTGAAAATCTTGAGGTATACAGGTGGTACATTTTTTATAGGTTCTATCTATAATTGGTTGGGATGACCTAATGATTTGATGGTGGTATATAAATTTAGTAGTCTATGTGATGATTCTGATTTTTAAATAGTGAAGAAAACTAAATTTTTAAAAGGTAATATTTAAAATGGTTAATTGAAAGAAGAATTGTTTGTTTTTAATTTTGGTATCAAATGGGTTTGGAAATAAGTTTATTAAAAATTGGGTGAAAAGTTCCTCTTTGTCCTATTTTTTTATGTGGAGTAAAACTATAATTCCTTAATAAAATATATTTAGAAAACATATATAATATCCAAACTAAGATTTGTGTAGAAAAAGTGGTTGTATAGTTGAGAGGAGTTTCCACTTTAATTCATTGAGAAAGGTGGAGAGTATGAATTTTTTGGGGGATAATATTACCATTTTAATATTATTAAATGTGTTAGAAGATAAACATGATTTGAGAAATTTGAAAGCATAATAAATATGGAATTATTGTCAATAAAATATAAATTGGGAGAATTTTCTAACAAAGAGGGTTTGTGTTAGATTTGTTAATAATATTTATTGGACTTTTTTACAATGATTTAAGGATGATATTAGATGCCCAGGTGATGGAGATATAATAGTCTTTGTTATTTTAATTTTTTGGTTGGATTTTATTGATGGTCATAGATGTTTGGAAAATGCACATAGAATAAATTGTCGAGAGATTTTAAGATATACCTTGACACAATTATATATCTAGGAAGTAGTTTTGGTTTTACGAGGAATCATGAATGGATGAGAATGATAATTTTATGTTAGTGTTGGTATAACAAAACAATCATAGAATCTAAAGGATTTGAATAATAATATAAATGTTAATATTATAATATTTTATATTCATGAAAAATATTGCATGTCCAGAAGTTTTTCTATATGAAAATACTATTCCTCTTAGAGAATAGAGAAGGGTGATGGTTGGAAAGTAGTATATCAATTGTTGTTATGGATGAATTCACGGAATATGTTATAATAATTTTGCAATAAACTAGAAATTTAGTTGTTTGTGATGACATTTATTTGATATTTATAATATTATAAATATGATGTGAAGTGGAATCTTTTTTGGAGTATATATTATTAATATATATTCAATTTTAGAGAAAAATAGTGAGTTCGTAAAACAATTTTAGTCATTTAAGATGTTGCATGAAAAATAAAGAGCTTATTATAGATTTTAACATATGATTTTCATTGAATATCTTATTCAAAAAACGATTTTGGAAAACCACAAAGAAGGTCATTCGTGAGAAGGGGTGTCCACCTAGAAATAATGTGAAAAAACTATTTTTATTGATTTTATATAGGTTTTATATGATGGAATATGGTTTCATGATGTCTCAAGTGAATATTATAAATGAGAATATGTCTAAGAAGAATAGAGTGTATGAATTTTTGAACCACAAAATATGGCGCCTATGTCATGGAATTAAGATTAATAATAAATATAGTGAGTTCTTAGGGAACATTTCGTATAAATATCCTACTTATCTAATCATTCAAAATGGGAATGGAATAATTTAATGATCAGAGAAAATTTAATCTCCGAGTGTGTAAAATTATCACAAAAAATGAATTATGCTTAAATAAATATCTAAAATGGAATATCACAGAAGAGATTACAGGAAATTAGTTTTCAATTAAGATCCCTAAAGGAATTTTTTTATGATGAATTACAGTAATGGATTTTCAAGAATATTTAGAACCAAGAAGGGATTTTGTGAATAAGGATAACCACTAAGAGATCTCTTGAGAGTCAATACCACAATAATATTCTAGAATGAATTATTGTGATAGGTACTTCATAAAGGATAGTTACATAATGTTATTTTTAATAGATTCCATAATTGGTAAATTTTAGTGTATTAATTATGTGAAGAATATGGTAAAAAATATATGATAAAAAAAGTCATAATTAGGGTATTAAACTATTCATATGTACATATAAAGTTCAATATTGATATATCAAATTCAAATGAAGAAGAATAGACACATAATGGATTCTATTGACACACCTATATTTGTTTAAGAAGAGAAATAATAGATGATGAAGTGGGAATTATATTTTTTTACATGATTATAGAAGTGGATAGTATGTAAATATATATCATTAGTCTGGAATTATATTTCTTTTGAGGGGATGTGTTGGTGTTATGATATTATGGATGAAATATAATTAACTATAACTTCATGGAGTTTGTTTGATATTTCTTTAAAGAGAGAGAGAAGTGAAAATAGAGTTTAATATATGATCTATCTAGGGACAAAGGTGCATGGTATATCATAAACTTATACTAATGTATAAGAAAAATTCATGTTTATAAAATATTGATAAGACACTCATGTATATAAACCTAGTGTTGGCTTCACTGAAGTAGTAATAGGAGGAAATAAGAGGGAGTGACATTATAGTCAAAAGATTTTATTTAGTTAATATTTTTGGATAATTTTAATGAGTAGGATTACCTGTTGGTAAACCGAAAACTTGTAGACCTATAATCTCTAAGATAACCCTATGTAGCGAACAATGTAAAATCCACATGTCCTGTATATGATTCACAATTTCAAATTCATATTTGATTTATTTTTTATATATTTAATAGATAAAGAGGATTAAAATGTTCCTTATAATAAGGAATCAAGAACCATATGATGTAGATGATTAAAAGACTTGAAAACATTTAATATATTTGAAACTTTGTTAAAATAACTATTATAGTGCTTCAGGTTGAGATAGTTCAAAAAGGGTACACCCATGGAATGTTCCTTTCGTTACTTAACTCAACATATCCAAATATTTGAAAATATTCAATCTTGAATAAAAAAAATAAAAACAACACCATCCAAATCCAAACTACACATAAGGATGACCCCCCTAAACCAACTTTTTTACTCAACTCCTCGGGATTTACCTAATTGGATTAAACCAAGATAACACTTTTCAAATTATTCGTTATAAGAATTTGGTCTAGATTTTAATAAAACATATCCATGGTCTAGAAAAATACCATATTCAAATAATTATTCTTTCAAGAGTCATTAGTGGCCATCTTGTAGAAAAGAACATGATATCAGGAAAATGATCACTACACTACATCATTATATTGTAACCTAATGATAAGTAATTATTAACTTCCTCTACATTCAATTTATTGGGATAACTCATTTGAAAAAAATATTGATAAATAATTTCCAAGGCCCATAATTATGTAGTGAGTTGGGATAATGGTTTCCAACCACACTCAACTTGGCCCCTAAACAAATTGACTATTCTATTTGTCCTTGATGTTTATGGAGTTTTTAAATAATTAATGGTTCCTTAAAATTCCATTAACCACTCAATTACCACAACTATAAATAGATTACTATATAATTAAGGAAAATTATTATTCAAATGGTATTGGATATTTCCCAATACTAAAGAATATTCAAGATCCAATGATCCATTCATTGTCCTGGAAGAGTCAACAACAGATAGTTTCATTCTTAATAAATGAGAGTAATCACAGGGAGTATTATCTCTAATGGTAGAAAATTGATGTTTTATAGATACCATTCTAATTGGAATTCACTAAATAATATGAAACATTAACATCATCAATTCATTATTTACAAATAATTAACAACAATAATAATATAAAAAAAGGGATCAAACAAAAACAACAAGTTCAAAAAAACAATTAACATAAGAGAACATCATTTGTTTTTCGTAATAATAACTTGAATGATAGTTAAAAATATAATTTTATAAAGAATATTTACAATGAAAATATTCCACCTCTTTTAGTAGAATATATTGAATTCAATGTTTCAATGAAAACATTTCTACAGCCTCCCAAATATGGGATCTTAATCATTTATAATAAATTTACATTCAAATGAAACAATTCTTTATTTTCATTATGAAACCAAATAGTTTTGAAAAATAACTACATATGAATTAGAGTCATTGTATATAAAATCCATAATTTTTTTTAAAAAAAATTGATGTTTTCATTAAATTATCTTTCCACACTGACCAACAATTAATCAGCAAGAAAAAAATCATTAATACATACTAAAAACATATTGAATTAATCACTAATAATTAAAAATAACATTAAGATGAAATAAAAATTAAAAGAGGTTAAAATAATTTTTTTGACGGATTGGGAACAACAAATAGTTGTTCTATATGGTTTGCAGAACCATGCACCAACCATTCAAAGAAAGAAGCAGAAAGTTTGAATCCAAAACTCCAAATACCCATAGTATATCATGTTTTATGTTGTTTCGTTGCAATAATCCACCAAATAATCACATAAATCTTAGGTTAAATAAATTATATCTCCATTATATATTAACAAACACAAATATAAAGGGGATTACTAATACCATTTTTTAATGCACTATGTTGGGATATCCAAACATGATACCCCGTTTAATCTACTAGATGACATGTGGTGAATTTATTATTTCCACGAGAAAAGGAAAAGCACCATGGAATAAAAATAATGAACTCTTCTTAATGATTCAACCTTCAAATATAAATATATAAGTTAATAAATATCCAAAAATCTTGCATAGTGTGTCCATAAATTGGACAAACATGGAAATACAATAATCATAAATAACGATTCCACATTAAAAAAAGAACAATATATAATTAAAAAAATTATTAAATATAAACTCAATACAACATGTATGTGTTCATGATCAAAACCGCAATAAAATTAAATTTACTGAATCAAAATAGTGGAGAAAAAAAGGAAATATGTTCCTATTTTCGAATAGAAGAATATCAATAAAATAAACATACACCATGAACTAAAGTTTGAACATCACTATATGAAACATAGTCATCACAGATCCACCGCATCCATAAAAAATCATTATGAACAATATATAATCTGATATTAAACTTGGTCACCTATATAAAGATATGAGAACTACATAAATACATGGTTGGGTATGTAGGGTGTGAGATGAAATAAACCAATAGGATTTCACCAAATACTATATAAAAATAATTTTTCAAAAAAATCATAAATTTTATTTGGAATATCAATTAGAAACATGTATTTTAAAAATATAAATCATTAAAGAAACAAGTATCATATATTTAAACATTTCCTAATCTATAAGGCAAAAAATTCTTTGAAAAATAGTGAACAAATAAGCCGGAATGTGACATTATAAAACGTATGTAAAAAAGAAATTCATTGCCTTAAAAATATTATTTCAGAATCCTAATTTTATAAGATAAGTAGTCGAAAAATTATTTTAAAAAGGAAAACAAATTTAAACCATTTAAAAGGAGGTATTAATAGCTTACCTAATGAAAATTTTTTAGTACTTTTAATATATTTCAAAAAATATCAATTTGAAATAATGTTGAAATTTTATCAAAATCAAAACAAAAAAAGGTATCTCATCCATTAAGCTCCATAATATCAACAAATCAAAATATTAATATAAAATAACAATGTAAAAGTTTATACAAATACAATAAAAATGATATGGGATGAAAATAAAGTGTGTAGCGGTGATCTAAAAGATAACATCATCATCAAACTAGTACATTTTAATTGATGATCACCGGTTCCGAACAAGTGAGGATATTGGAAATAATAAATTGGAACCAAATTTCTACATATCTTGTGTTTAAATAAGATAAAATCTATAGACTATCAATTATTTTCCCACTAGAACCATCTCATTATTAGCTACTTTAGTCTATTCAGGGAACTCAACAAGTTTAAATCCTATAGTCTTATTGGGATCTATTATAAATGAGCTCCAATAGTCTCATTGAGCAATTTATTAGAATGGATGAAATATACAGTAGTGATTACAATCCACTTATTAAAACAACATTGTTTTTCATAATCTAAATCTCTCACAAATTCACCAAAGATCCCATGAAATAGTCAATAATGATGTGAGAAAATATTAAAATATATAACCATTATATTAATCAATGTTAACAAATTATAATAAATATCTTCTCTATATAAAATACCTCTTAAAAATATCCTCTTTTTCACATTCAAAAAAAACCATCATTAATATCTCAATTAATCTCATATGTGAATAATTATATATAAGGATCAATATAAACGGGATAAAAAATGGTCTCACAATCAAAAAAAAATATTACTAGGTCATAAAAAATTTAAAATGAAAAAAAAGGCAATGTTATGTTACCAAAAAATTGAAAAATAATCCATAAAAGAAAAATAACATCTAAAAATCATTTTTAAATTAATGCATCTTTGAAAATATTATCATTCAGAAATATTAATTCAATGAAATGTCAATATTGACTTAGGGAATGGATAAAATATGATTAAAAAATGTTTAACAAGATTAGAGGAGGGAAACCTGATATCTAGTAATCTTATGATGAATTTCATGGATTATTTTAGATGAAATTTTCGAATGAATCAAAATAAAAAGTCATGCATTGAGATATTGAAGAAAGATCTATCATTTAGTGGTATCCTATATGATTGGAAAACATCATGGTGTGGAGAACAATTTATTTTCTATAATAGAAGAATGGTGAATTTATGTTGATCAAGATGTGACCTTGGGGTAAACACGATAATAGTCTTCAAGAGGGATATTTTTGGTGTCATGCTTCGAAATTTATTCCCATGTTGGATAGTATATGTTTTTTTTGATAAAAGATATCTAGGAATAGTGTAGAAAATTAAAATAATCGAATCTAGGAGCAACAAATATGGATTCTACATGGTTACATTACCCCAACACCATGACAAGTTTCAAATATTGATAGTTAAATGACCTGATTTGAATGAATCTAAATGGATTAGTTTTGATATATATCCCATTGAAAAAATAGTTCTCTAAAATGATGTTATTCTGATAGAATATAGTGTTCTCTAAAGGATCATTTCATAAGTATCCTTGAATTCAGGATTATAAGAATGTGGCTAGGAAGAGGTAGTTCAATAGTAGAATAATGGAGTCCAAAAACAAGAAGTAGTTGATCTTGGAAGGATCTCGAAGTTATTCTGTCATGTTATAGAGGAATGATTTGAGCAACAGTAACAAGAATATTCCAGAAGGTAAAACAATTTCAATGGATTCTTGATGAAGTTTTGTGTGTAAATCAGATTCAAGTGAAGAATCTAAAGATGAATGGATAGAATAAATACTTATAGTTTTTATGAAAAAGATTTTGTGGTGAATAATTAGAGTAAAAATTGGAGGGTAAATTTCACTATTAACTGGATGATTTTTGTTGAGGTGATGTTTTTTACAGGTAGTCAAATGTTTTTAGAGATAACAGATGTAGTCCCACTTATATGAGATAGTGGTGCTGACTGGATGATTGATTTTGGACCTCTATATTATGGTCATTGTACCACTTGTGTCAAGTATGACTCAGTGGATATAATGAGGCACCACAAAGGTTAAGGTGGATCCCCTTTTGGGGATTCCAAATTAGGCCACCCAACTTATATAGACACCGTATCCTAATGTGTTGTTCATTTTTTATAAGGATAGAGACCAAAATGAGTCCAAGTGTATTAATAATGTTCTTAGGAGTTGGTACTCGTGAGACGTCATCATATTATCTTCTAATACATATGTTTCCTTGTAATCAAATGTTACTACATTATGAATTAAAATATGTGTTCTGATTCTCCAATGAATATTGGATGCATGTTTGAAAAATGTTAAAACCTATTCTGAAATGTGATTGGGTTCATAGAATCACATTTTTCTAGTTTTTGTGTGTTTCTACTTCATTCCAAATGAGACCATGAGATTGACCATAATTACAAGGTTTTATGCATTTTTATGATGGATGTTACACCTTGACTTTACAGTCATGGAAGCCAAAGTCATCGGGGAATGATCTGGAAGAATTTATCACATTTTCTGATTTAGTAGTGTTAAGGATTCTTCTATTGGAAATCTCAAATTTAAGCCCTCCCATTTCCCATTTTCTTATAATTTTTTAGTTGAGGGATCAATAAAAATTGATAATATTAAAGAAAATGTATTTTGATTCCTCATATGATTAAAATTCCATTTTATATGATGGATCCCATCCTCCCAATGATGAATTAACAAAGAATAATAGGCTCTAGATCATCTTGCATACTAACAAGGGATATTTCTCTCATGCATTGTTCTATCAATGTAGATTTTCCAAATTTTAGAATATTTCATAGACAAAGACAAATATATCGGTATTTCAAGGATATTTGTGGTCTTGAATGAATGATTTATTCATGCCCTAATGATGAAATTTATATGATGAATTTATAGTTTTTCAATAATCAAAATTATATATACGTATTCACTGAAATTAATACAGCTCTCCTGCTAAACTGAAAAAATCTATAGACAGATGAGTCTTCTGAGATGTAGGTTGACACAAAATTACATTCTTTATGTCAATAATTTTTTAGGAAGATTATTTGAGATTGATGTGATCTTAGATTTTGTTCTACAATATCAAGGATAAGGGTTATAATTAGGTTAATAATTTAGAAAAACATCATCAAACCATTTTAAATATATTATTACAACCATATTTTTTAAAAGGTGGAAGAAAAATACACTATGAATTTATCTTTCTAAAAGAAATGGAAATTTTCTTCTTCTATCCTGTAAATCTTATGACTTTTATTATTTATTAGCATTATAATGAGGTTATTTTTACTTCTATTTATATAGAGGAGGTATGTGATGAATTTTGAATGAACTAGGTAATGGAGTTAGTGCCACTTTCAATTTATGTGTAACCATAACTATTTCCTCCTTAAAATATTTTATTCCCTATATCAAGGATTCGACCAAGAATTTTGATTTAAATGATGAATGGATTCTTTAAAACATTCATCCACAATGAACACTTTAATAATATAGTAATATACTTCCAATAAATATCCAATGTATATATATATTCCCATATATTCTACATTTAGATAAAAAAATATTTTTCTAGTAAATTCATGTTTATGGAATAGGATAAACCATTTAACTTAATATGAAGTCTGTAACCACCACATTTCAAATATTCTTGTTGTTTAATAGTTTATGGATGGTTATCCATCTCAGTGTCGAGATGATTTGATAATGAAATTGAAATTTAATATATTATAAAACCATAAAGATATACATGATAAAATATCATACCATTCAAATATAGGTCCTTCCAAATTCTAGATAGAAGACCTACGATTCACTATCCCTAAAAATCTTGAATCCCTAACATAGGACCAATTATGGATATAAAATTTATATTATAATATTTTGGATGTTCTATTAAATTAAATATTAAGAATGTGGGATTTTGGAATTTAATTGGAGGAGTATTAAAGTATACCTAATTGGTGTGTGGATTCATTTTGGGTTTCACATGTTCTCATATTTATTCTATTTTCTTATTTCAAACAGAATTAGATTCCATGGATAAAATATTTTCCTGTGAAATTACTATGAGATAAAGTATTTGAGTGGGAATAATGAGAAAATCCTGATATGTTCATCATATTTTCATCCATGTTTGATAAATAGTGTGATTTATCATTTGATAAATTACATGAATAGGTTGAGGTTATTTTCTCATGGGAGTAATATCTTGATAATTACCCAATAATGGGGTTAATTAATCAAGTGGTTTTGATCTCATGTTGATTGGGTGGATCAACTATACCCTTTTTGGTTGAAAAATTTTATATTATTGAAGTTGTTAAAAAATGTGGAATGAAATCTTCAGCCTTATACTTTCACTCAATGAGTTTATTTCCACTATGAAATTTGGTGTCACGTCACCTTAGATATTCTAGCTTAGCCTCCTTCTCGAAAGAATTTTACTTTTTATAATGTTGGTTTACTTATTCATAAAGAAGGTGGGACATTGATCTAAAAATATCATTCCATTCATATTTTTTATATAGTAATTATTTTTCGATTTTAATATATTTTATTTTTTCCTTGTTATATCATGAACCTTTCATTGATATCAAGTGAAACCATAGTATACAATCAAATTTATGTGGGACATATTCTGAATAGCTACCTCCTCATTGTGGTATCCTACATTTTTATAATGATTTTTTCTATCATTGAGCTTCGAATCGGTGAAATTCACAGATGTGAATCAAGTTATAGCTATCAAATCCTTGTTATTATTATGATAGCATGGAGCACTGTTGGCATCAAATTATCCTACGAGGGTTTGATTTTAATTTCAATTTAGATAATATAGACTAATATAATTCTTATACATATGACCCCCTTGAGGTTTTAATTCACTCACATGGATCAAATATCATGATATACTAAAATAAAATACATTGATGGATATTTTGATTGAATTTCCTACAATACTTTTTAATAAGGATCTCAATAAAGGTAAAAAATCATGAAATATCAGAGGATTTGGCCTCAAAGACTCTTCTTCTTAAGATTATTCTAGTATGGAAAAGAGAATCTTCATTAGAATAGGGAGACGTAAGAATTCCCCCCATACAATTGATTAATTTGGATCCCTCTTAGCCATAGTTGTGAATATATCCCTTTGAATGTATTGTAGTTTTAATGGTGGTGGAGAAGGTCACAATTCTCTTGCATGGGGAGAAGTTGTGGCTCCTATGGTTCCATTAAATATTTTCTCTCATATATCCTCACATTTAAGAAATATAAAAAATCATGTGTGGTTATAGTTTTCACTTTGGACACTGTAGATGTGAGGCATCAGTTATTGAATGTTATTCAACTTTCATAGGACTAAATTCATACAAAATTTTAACATGTTATATGTTTTTTGTGGAATGATGTAATCGACTATTAATAGCATACACTAATGAAGTACCTATTTATTTTCTATTTTGGGTTAGAATAATTTCATTTAATCAAATAACTCATATATATAGATTTTGGACTTGAAAACTAACACGATTCAATGACATTATAATTTACATTGTATGAAAAATGACACTAGATCACAAGTGGAGTGAATTGTAGAGATCCACATTGAACCACCAAATAACTAGCATATTAGATGAAAACTAACTAATTATCTAGAAGAGGGTCATAAAAACATTGAAGAGGGATTACTAAAGGCACTCACACTATCTTCCAATTTTTTTTATTTCTATTCACTAAAATTCTGATCAAATTGACATGTGGAACTATTCATCTGGTGCCTTGAGGCGGTCGACACTGTTATCATTATTAAAATACTCTATATTTTATTATTAAGTGTCACCTAAATATTTTTATAGGGATGATGTCATTATTACTATTTAATGATCATGTTAAAATCATACTGAGATTTGGAAATGGATTATATCCTTATCAATACCTTATATCTTACTAGTTACTCCCACAAGAATTTGAAATTATCCTCATATTTTATGAGTGTTTATTTTATTTACTATAATCAAAATGGTGTATTTATTTTCATTCTATCAATAAAATAAATATCATTTTTGATATACTCTACTACATCTAGGGTTCTTTTTTCCAAGGGATACAATAATGATGATTTTCACCTTAATTTGTGTTTTGATCTGTATAAAGCACCACATGATGATGATAGAGTACCGAGTGTAGCTAACTTTAACATATACACTACCTCTTGGAATGAGGCAATATTTGTAATAATTTTATCCTGGGAATCAAATTCATGTAGAAAATGCATGATATAGAGAGGAGGGTCTTAACATTGAGACCCCTGAAGAAAGAATCCATTATAACTAATTTCATATTCCTTATCACATAGGGTACATCGATTTTTTCTATTTATTTGGTCACCATGAAGATTAACACTATAGTTATATATTTATTGTTAATATTATGGGCATTATATCTTTTTTTGTTATATATTTTATCATAGGGGGATCTTTGAAACATCAGCATGAGGATGTATCAAAGAGTTATTGGCATAATCACCATGAGGAGGACCTCCAAGATGTTTTGATTTTATATCAATAACACTAAAAGACCCTATATTATGGTGGTTTTATTATAGAACACCATGGATATGAACTTCATTTTTGGGGATTTCTCAGTTGATAAGGGTCGTACCTCCCAACATGTTGATATTTACATATAGGAAGGAACATTTCAACATGCATCATGAGGGGGACACGCATGATTATTGGAGAACGCTTCACCATAGGGAGTTTATCATGGATTGGTAATTATATGGATATGAGGGGGGTCCTTTTTAATGATGGCTCTAGGTAGGAACACTTGGGTTTCCTGAATATTTTTTATCATATGAAGGTCCTCCATGTTTAGTGACATGTTGACGATTTTCGTTGGGAGTGCCTCCATTATTGAGGAATTAACTATTAAATGGAATAAATTTTAATTTTTTAAATTTTATATGATATCTAAAAATATTATTGGTCATATCACTAATTATATGACAACTATAATAATTCTTATCTTCTCTTATTGGAAATGTGTATTATGAACTTTATACAAGAACCTTCCCCCACATAATCTGAGGCTGCATGCCAATAGTAATTTGGAATCACACTATGTAAACATCAAGATATCCCCATAGGTTCTAAAGTTGTTGATATATTATGGATAATGGTAATTCTCCAAAAAAATTAAATGGTATTCCCCTTGACAGGTCCTTGTACTCAATTCCATTGTATAAATTGTCATTGTAGTGACAACCTTCTTTATGGCCTCTGAATAGATCAATGATTGGTGGGGAATATGTTGTCCAATATTTTATGGATCAATACTAGTAGGATATTAGGTATCCCTAGGCATGGAATAAATTTCCTTCCCCACCTACCTAATGTAATGTGAATAAGTGGTTATTTACATCGATGAGAGACATCACAGATGGTTTCATGTGTAAACCAAGTTGACTCATCTCCCACTTCCTTGTCATTTATTTTATGTCGAATAAAGATTCATCCCCTAATGGATTCTGTGAGATGAATGTAGGTTCATGACAAATGTATTAATGTTGTTCAACCAAATAAGGGTTCTCACAACTTAACATTGAATACATCGATTTGTAAAAAACCTGATTGGGATGGAGTGATAAAAATAATCATTATTGTTGAGGAACATATTGGTGAAGAATATTTATTGAGATTTACAATAATATTGGATGATATGCCCTTATATCCATATATTTCATGGAATTTAATAATTGATGATGGATTACATGACTATGATATTTTCATTGACTAGGATAGTGCAGAAGGGAGAAAGTATAAACAAGAAACCCATTTTTGAAGCATAAAAAATAAAAGGGTATAAACGATTAATAAATTTCAAAATTATAGGATTTCATTTTTGGTTAACAATTTCTTCCATTACATTCTCACCCATATTTTGGTTTGGATGTGAACCTCCTATTTAAAGGAAGATGGTTTTTAGAATGAACTATTGGTGATTCGAATTACATATTGATGTTGTGAGGATGACATATCAGATCATCCAATGAGGCACATTATTTCAATTTTCTGGGATTCCCCACTAGATTTTAGAGGTATTCCTGAAATACTTCCCAGAAACTATACTGGTTAATAATCTCATGAATGTGATCAATTAGCACTACACATTGGTGTAAGAAACTATATGTATAAGTGGATATCGTTCATCCATTTTTAGTGGTTTACAATGTAAATTAAATATATATACAGTTTGGAACTCTAGAATATTTCACCATCTAAGTAGGTGGTAGTTTTGGAGGAGTAATGATTATTTATATGGGATGGCATACCTATATAACATTGTGAAGGGTATCAAAGACCATATAGTGAATGACCTAGGAATACCCTGAGAGGGGAGGGGTGAATCAGGATTTCCATATTTTCTTTTAATCTAATCGATATTGTTCCCATGTTGGTAGGAACTGATTAAATATCTCTAATAATAAAGTGCAGAACATAGACAATCACATGAAAAATAAAGACACCAAAATTTATCCTAGTTCATCATTAAGTGCTACATTTAAGGAGCATAGGTCGACCATGTTCCAGTCAGACCCAAATCCGCAAATCATTACAACATGTGGAGTACTGAGGTTTAGAACTATCACTCTATGCTAGACCCACAACCTTTACACAGTTATATGGATATCACTTTGCATCTATCAGATAACTTTCCATGACTCCCTAAGCTCACTATGTTGGGATGCATGTAATTTGATTTTATCAACGTGAAGGCCACTTCAATGAATTGGTATTAATTCATTAATACTAAAATATAAATAGATGTTCTGTTGAAGTCCCAATTTTACCCACATATGTAATTCAATTTTTTTCCATTGGTAGTTTGAGAAAAATTCATCCAAATACTATTACTATTCTTTCATGTAGTTTTTAGATACATTGTGTACATCCCTGATCTGCATAATGCATGCTTCCTCTATGAACTACCCTGCTCTATGTACTGATAGAGCTTCCACTGCATACTTCTCCACTCCATGAACCATCTTCGGCATACCATATCATTCTGTAAACCATCTTCGCTCCATGGACTATCCTCACTTATTCTTTGCGTACTATAGGAGATATATGGACTGGGTTCTTCATCCATGTATTTTATATCCTTCATGAACATGAATTCCTACAAACCACTTCACACTTCACCATCTTTCTACAAATTTTTAATCACAACATCCTTTTTCAGGGTTTATTCTTGCGAACCACTCTAATATTCACTGAAATCCTCGCAGATTTTTAATCTCAATCCCATATTTTAATGAAGGGATTTGTTATTATTATATTGGTAAATATTCTGAAAATCCCCTAAACCAATATTTTGCAAACCTTGGTTGTGGCACCACCTTCATTGTGTATCATGCATCTCCCAGGAACCAAATCCCATACATGGTCTGTGCACCTCCATTCTCCCTACATAGCCACAAAAATCACAGTCTTGTTAAAGGAAATGACACCCTTTACAGCTTCTCAAAACCCATCTTTTTTTTTCACAAACGACTATTCATCCCATGAACAGTTTTCCTTCTGTGAACCACATGCCATCCCACGAACTTCCTTTACTGTACGAACAATTCATCCTTTGCAGTCGGTATACAATTCCCACTTCATGGTTTTCGGTTGGTCATTCTGTGTACTATATTTCAGGATCCATGAACTATTACCAAAATATGTTTTGCAGTCCTCCATTCAATGTACCATACTTTGTGATCTATGAAATTATTTACCTATGTCGTTTGTGGTTCAATTCCTTTTCTGAATCTCTTCCTTTTACAAAAAAACTCTTGATTTTGAGGCCCAAAAATTTGGAAAACACTTGGAAACTACGACACAATAAATATGGCTTTCAGCGTCAATCATAAGACCACATTCCTTGCCAACTCCTTGATCAACCTAATGTGAATTTACAAAAAACCCAAAACACACACCATATCCCACAAAGAATAACCATGGTTCTAATAATCTCCCCATTGGGTTTATTGGTAATCCACAAATAGATTCAATAAAGAACCTACCAAACCTAATAAATGAGAAATGTCTCAGCCAACTCTCTATGTCTATGTGAAAAATATTTAGTGTAGAAAACAAGAGGGGAAGAATGAAATCAGTTCTCTTGATACCAAACTCTAATTTTGTTTCTACATTCTCATTTCGTTAATCTTTTCATATTTATAAATCATCATTATCCTCCATTTTAACATTTATGAATTTATATATTCTCAATCATCTTACCTCAAAAAATTCATTTCAAATTTCATATTCCTAATTTATACCATAAAACATTGAGTTTCACTATTCTCACCCGTTGAATATAAACCAAAGAATAATATTTTGACTTCTAGATGTTGAATAATACTTCTATGGATCGTATCTCCCCCATAACCATGAAATAATCTAACATACATATTAAAAATGTTAATAGAAATATGGAGTGTGTAATTTGTAACCTCATAATGAATGGGGAGTGGGATAAACACCATAGTTCAATAGATGCCTCTCAAAAAATTGTGCTGACAATGGCTTAGTTAGTATGTCAGCCATAAGATCATTAGTTCTAACATGATTAATTTTAATCATTTTTTATTCAAATATTTCCTTGATTAAGTGATATCTGATTTCAATGTATTTCATATGATAATTCTGAACATGATTCTTCATAATATCAATTTCACTCTTGTTATCAAAATGAGTCACCATTGGAGGTTTAACCGCACCACCAATATCAGTTAGTTATTACTTCATCCAAAGTAATTTAGTGAATTCCTTTTTAGTGGAGATATATTCCGATTCAAAACATCTATGAGATGTTCTTTCCGGTTTCTTACTCAACCTGACCACACATTTCATGACAATTTAGAATGATCAATCACTTGTGGATTTTCTATTCACCATATCTCTAGCCTTTTAAACATAATGAAATATTTAAATTTAATTTTGTTTTCATGCATCAAAGTATAATCCTTAATTATGAGTACCTTGATAATACCACATGATTTTTTTCATTACTGACATATGTCATAATTTTTTTACTTTGTTATCATTCCTAAAAAAATGTTGCAAATAAAATATCTGTCTATGTCATAGTAAATTACAAAAAGCGTCCAATGAGTATCATATACATTTTGGAATCAACAGATATCCCATCATCATGATTTTCCAATTTTTCCCAAATATAATTGGAGTTAACATTCATTTGGAATCATGAATGTTGAATTTATTTAGAAACTCTCATTAATAATATTCTTGAGAAGTGAATGTTTAGTCATTACTATGAATCACTTACATCCCATAGAAGTATGTGAGTTCACAAATCATATAAATTTAAAATTATGATTTCATGTGATTAGAAAATTCATCCGTTGACCCACAGATTATTTCACCAAATATAATATCATGTTCGCATAGTAGAACCAATAAAAAAACTTTCATAGAATTATTCACAATGAGATTGTGTTCCACTCCCCCCTTTTTAAATTTGAGCTTCCCCAGATAAGTATCAAGATGAGATTTTCATTCTCGTGGTGCCAAATTTAGACCATAGAGATCCTTTTTTAATCTGAAAACATTCATTTCATCATTAAAAAGTACAAAAACCATTTTTTCATCAATGAAAACTTCAACTTCAAAAATAAAATTTAATAAATCCATCTTGACTTCTGTTTGATACAATTTTTATCCAATTTTATTTTCCCTAGAATTCAATGGTCTAATTGACTCCAATCTAGCCACCAGAGCAATTTTTTCTTCAATATCAACAACTTTAGTATTGGAATAGCCTTTAAGGACTATTTGTGCCTTTCTTACAGTCACATTTACATGCATATCAATTTTTTTTGAAAGTCCACTTAATACAAATCACATTATGGATTTCATGAATCTTAACTAGATCCCATGTTTGATTATTATTTATCTGATCAAAATCTCCATTCATCAATTTAACCCATGATATATCCTTTTCTTATTCTTCAAATGAGGATGGTTCTAAAAATAAAATGAATGCATATTGTGCATTATTCCTCATTCACATTGCCTGTGTGGGTGTATTCCAATCCCCAATCATGTTGGATCAATCAATTTCTTCTCTTTGATTTCTCTATTTTGGTTCAAAATAATTTTAATCAATCATGGTTTCATCTTTTGATTATTATTATGACTCGTCATCATGATGTTATTTAAAAGTGTTTTGGATGTCGTTCTCTACATCATTGTTTTAATCCATTCCATGTACAAATTAATCCTCATCATCAATTACATCAGTAGATGAATTTCAGGAGACATTCATGTTTTTATTTTCAGTGATCAGCACATCACTACTTTACACTTGTTTTCTAATATTTTTATAGAAACATTTGTGGGAATTTCAATCCATTTAATATATGAGGAATATTCTTTCATATTCACCATAAAAATACATTCCATGGTTTCCTTCTTGGTTTTGGATAAAGGATTTACTTTTGAAAACACAAAGATAATTATGTGGGGTCTTCCTTATATGCTGTAACTAATTGGGTTTCTTCGTTTCCCCCATATAAATACCTATTAGGTTTTGAATGTAAACGGAAGCTTGAACTGACTCTTTCCAGTAATCGTTAGAGATATGACTCTTAGTCCATATATTTCTATCCATACTGTTCAAATGTCAATTCTGGTGCTCAACAGCAATATTTTCTAACGGCGTTGTCACTATAGTCATCTCATGTATTATTGCATGTTTCTGTAGAAAATTTCAAAACTCAATGAATATATATTCTCCTCTATTGTCAGACCACAGAACATTGATTGTATATCCAGTATCATTATCAGCCATTCAAGGATATGTTTTCAGGAAAACAATAAAATGATGTTTCCTTTGTGTGATAACCACACAAGCCAATATACAACAATCATAAATGAAACATATGAATAAACATTCACCATATGTTCTGGAATTGTTTATCATACCACATATGTTTCTATAAAAGATATTAGGAAGATCTTATGATCTTTTATTTTTTGGATGATAAGAACTGCACCCCAACATTCTTCTCATAAAAGCATCACAAGTCTTCTCTCGTTCATGCTTCATATTTGGGATATGAAAAATAGTATTAAGTTTATATATCTTTTACATATCTTTTTGATTGATGTGACCCAACCTCTAGTTCCATAAGATGTTCTCACCTTCAACTGTAATGTAAGAAATGTTCTCCTTACTATCAACCTAATTTATGTTTCCATCTGTTATGCATCATTTTTCAGAGATTTCCTTGTATATCTTTTGATAGTACAACCATTTTGATTGAATTTCACTATAAGTCCTGAGTCATAGAGTTAAATGAAACATAGGATATTGTGACACAACCCATCCACATAAAGATATTGTATCTTATCCACCATTTCATTAGCGAGTTTAGTACATCCACTACCTTTGATCTTCATAGCACCATCTTTACTGAACCTCACTATTCCATCATCATTTTTCTTTATTTTTGGTAATATATATGCATTTCCAATTTTATGGGATTAGAATCCACTATCAAGAATATGAGTACTGCTGTACATGTTGGACTTAGGAGCTACTTATGAAAAGTTAGATTTTTCATCTTTCTTCATTTCATTCCATGAAATATCAATTTGAGTAAGGAAAAAATGGATTTTTAATTCATTTTTCCATGTTCATATGTTCTTTAAAATATTACTCTTCCTTCAGAGGGGAAAACCTATTTGAAAGAACAACATCATCTAGTTGACGAGTATTGAAATTCATTGAGTTCTACAAGAATTTTTTTGTCATTCCTCATCCAGTAATCAATAGCATTACGAAAAAAGATAGAACACTAAAATAAATACTCACAAATACTTTTTCTTCTATAATAATTATAATATGAATTCATTTATCTTTTTTAACTTCATAGATCTTCCCCATTCATATATCTCTATCCATATTCATAGAATAAAATCAAATGTTTCATGTATCCACATAATTGACATTTCTTTAGTAGAAATGTATTTTCACTTCTATTTTTTCTTATTTCAGTTTCCCTGAGAGGGTATTATGACAATATGTCATCTCAGGATGCCAAATAATAGTTTTCAATTCTATTTTATGTTTTTTATTAACATATTCTTCTTCAATACTTCAGGGGACTATTCAAATTATCCAGATTTCAAATTTCATTTATTTTGATTTATTTTATTTCCATCATTCAATGATTTAACATAATAACTGATTCCAATGTTACCCATACACACATGTATTTGGTCATTCAAATTTTTTTAACACCATTTAAACAATGACTATTTCTCTCAAGAAACACCACATCTGAGAATTATCCTAACAATACATGCTTTTTTGTTTCATTTGAAATTAATTAAAATTTGAGTTTATTCCCTATAGTAAAAATCAATTCCTCTAGACCCTCAACATTTTTGTAATTCTCTTCATGTTTGGAGTTAAGGTCCCTGATGATCTTTCATTTTTCTTCAATTCTAAGTCTTATTTTCACTACTGTTTATGTTCTTTCAATGATTGATGAAAATACCTACACAAATTCTTCTAGTCATTCAATTTCAGATTCAAGCTGATCAATATATTCAGATGATTCTTCCACAATTTCTCTCCACCTATTTCATCTCTTACATAGATTTTAAGTCATTCCAAAATCATCCATGTGTTGCCACATGGAATCAGCATAGTGGTCAAATGATTTTCTCTATATTTATGTTTTGTTTGTTTTTATTTTTCAATTATAGTTATCATGGAATTATGGTTTCTAGATTTAAATACCACCTCTTCTTTCAGAAATAATTAATTTTCATTGTCCTCATCTTCAAAAAAAAAATTTGGTGTATTTTCAGTCCATATTTTAAGTCTATATTTTTTAAAAACCATTTAAACTTCTTAATGCCTCTATCATTTATTTCTTCAACATTGAAAATTATTAGGCACTGAGAGGGGATGTGCCCAACTCATCCACAATGAAAAAAAGATACAGGTAACTTTGCTTTAAATTTCCCTATTCCCTTATTGAATTTCCTGGATGTGAGAGGAATAATTTGTTTTTCTTCCTTATCATCATCAAAACTATCTCCTAAAATTTCCATTTTCCATGTATTTGAATGCAATTTCCTATCTTAAACAATTCATTGTGTCTTTATGTTTGACCCTCTTTTCATAAGCCACCAGACTACTCATCAAATCATCTAAATAACATTTAGAGTTATCTCATTACTCAAGGGAGGAGATGTTTTCATTATAAATAGGTAGGTGTATTATTAGGATTTTATTTAAATATCAATGTCTTTTATTTCATCAACAATTCCTCGTTTTATTAATTAAAAAAGGAATTTTCATGTTCATATGGATGCGTTTTTAGATCGTCTAACCTATTGTGAAAAAACAAGGAGTTTTACCTCCTTTACTTATTTGTATATGTCATATATGTTCTGTAGTTTTCGACAGATAGACTTAGTAGAATTAAAATTCATCACTTTTAGATAAACTTGATTAGAAATAGATTCTTTTAGGGAATTTTGTGCTTTAAACCCAACATCTACTATTTCCTATCTGTTTTAGACGTAGACAGTCCTTTTGAATCAGTTAACTGATTAACTTGAGAAAGAAAAAATAGGACAAAAATTACTAGAGATCAAAGACGAGATCTCATCAGGTTAAAATAATTTTGGATTATTCTTACATCAATAAGGGGTACACCCAAACATTTACTAATTTCTACATGAATGAAATGACAAATAGATTTATCACTAGAAACCTTTACCCTCCGAAACAAATTGAATGACCCCAAAACACCCAGAGGGGAGGGGTGAATAAGGGTGTAAACATTTTGTTTTAATATAATGGATATTATTCCCACATTGGTAGGAACATGTCAAATATGTTTAATGAGAATGTTCTAAACACAAACTGTCACATGGAAAATAAAGACACACAAATTTTACTTGGTTCATCAATAAGGGATATATCAAAGGAGCATACACTGAATATCTATCAGTCATTCCATAATCCACTAATCTTCCCTATTTGTAGAGTAAAAATGTTCAGAACCATCACTCTATTCCAAAAGCACTAAATTTATAATGTTTTATAGATTTCAGATTCCATCTCTTGGATCGCTTCCATAGACTCCACCTTGCTTACTGTATTAGGAAGAATATGAGCATAGTTTATTGATATGAAGGTAACTTCAATGTAATGGTACTAATTCGGGCATACTCAACTTTAAATAGATGTTTTGTTGAATTCTACAGATTACCCACATATGTAATTCATTTTTCCGTGTAATGGTAGCTCGAAAAGTGTTCCTCTGTGTACTACTACTCTTCCTCCAAGTAATGCGTATCTGTACAGAATACTTCATTAATCCAGGTAATTCTTGATTCCTCCATGAACTTCCCTACTCTATATACTGAAAGTGCTTCCCCTATGTACTGATCAACTCCATAAACCACCTGCGACGTACCATTTCTTTCTGTGAACCGCCTTTACTATGCAGATTGTCTCTGCTTACTCTCAGTGTACTGTAAGAGATATACAGATCATGTTTTTCCTCTACATCATAGCTCTCTTATGTGTTCATGCCTTCTTACAAACCACTTCCCACTTCACCAACATTCTTCATATTTTTAATCAGAACCGCCTTCATGAGGTTGTATTTCAGAAAACCACTCTAATCATCCCCGAAATCCTCCAAAACTTTTAATCTCAGTCACATATTCTAATGAAGGTACTAACTCTCATTATATAGGGAAATATACCCAAAAAAAATACCAAACCGGGATTTACCATATTTTCATTGCGACGCCACCTTCAATGTGTACTTTTCATCTCCTTCAAACCACATCCCTTATATAGTCTCCGCACCACCATTCTCCCTATGCAGCGACAAAAATCAAGATCTTGATTCAAAAAATAATACCATTCAAGGCTTCTCAAAACTCTACATTTTTTTCATGAATGAAACACCATCTGGAAAACCATTCCCCTTCCATAAAAAGTACACCTTCCCGCAAACACTATCTTCCCCATGAATCATTCTGCCAAAGCGGTCCACATATCATTCATGCTTCATGGTTAGTGGTTCTTCATTCCACATACAATATTTCATAACCCGTAAACTATTACCAGAACAAGGTATTCCATCCACCGTTCCACATACCATACTTCATTATCTCCAAACTAATCCTGCTATGTGGTTCGTGGTTTTTATCATTTGTCGAAACCTTGATTTTTTCAAAAACAAACATCTGATTTTGAGGCCCAAAAATTTGGAAAACACTAGGAAACTATGCCACCTTCAGTACTAATATTAGACTCAATTATAAGACAACATTCCTTTCAAACTCCTTGATCAACCCAATATAGATTGATAACAAACACACACCATTATCTATATCTAGAAAAGAACAAACATTGTTCAAACCTACTGATTGATTCCATTTAATGATGCACATTGTATCTTTTGTGGTCATTTGAAAAGGACCATTGTGGTTCTATTTCACGGAATAAATTCATGAATAATAAATAGTTTTATAAAGTCATACATTCAATACCATTGATGTTCCATTTATTTTTTTGAATCATGGAAGAGTGTGGCTTGCATTTTTTGTTCATATTACTAATTCCAAATTTTTTAAATTCAAGTATAATGGAAAATACAAATTTGTGTCTAATATTGAATGACTAGGAACTATTCTATACAGTATATTTTATTGAATGGAATTATTGGTAAAATGTAACAAGATATGGTTTGTGTATGGATTGCATGTAAATGGATATTTTAGATTTTCACTAATTGATATGTTAGGTGATGGAAGATTGATACATACACTAAGTTGGAGGCTCTGTAATTTTCATGGATCATTAAATATATTTGGGAAATTAATCAAATAATAATAAAGGTTCCTTGTATATATACTTCTGATACGAAACCACAATGTATGGAGATCTAAGTGGTTTAATCCATATATTCTTCCACAAATCATACAAAATATATATTCCCTGTTAATGATGAAATATATGATTGATTTTATCCAGGGGGTCTTATATGTAGGGTATGAAAATTGGGGGAGATGTATTAAAAGATAAACAATTACATTATCAATGGAATACACGGTCAAAGGGAGGTATATTGGTTTTCATAACCCTTCAATGCAATTTAGGTGTCCATGTAGGAGGCATGTGTAGATGAAACTCATTGGTAGGTTTGTTTGGAAGAAATAATTTCCACAATGTATTTTGGGAAATTTATTTATCCTATATAGAAGTGCTAACTGAATTGGCATCCCATGTAGATTTCATATTGAATAGGAATATATTTCATATATGTTATGTATTTATTGAATTTTCTGATGATAACTAAATTCTATGTGTGAATCAAGTTAAGGTACCTTGGTGAAGGTTCACCGAGTTTGGTGAACTAGGATGACTTTAAATTAGATGATCTAAGAACATGGGTGATCGATTAAATGAACAAAAAAATTCTTAAATTTTGAAGACCAATGTTCCATATTGATGATTCAGAAGTTCATAAGAGTAATCCATGACATGACACCTGTGTTAATGGGAACCCAATTACAATCCCAAATCTTTTCAAATGAGTCTATTGAAGTAAAAATTGTGCACCGGAGGAATGTGCCTTATTTTTTTGGGAATAAACCTTTAGAAAGGTCCTTTTCCCCAACAATATGGATGAAATGGAAAAATGTTCTCGTGGATGTCCATAATTATCAATGGATATAAAAACCATTTGATCCAATCATTTTTCCCTTTGTTTTAAAATAAAAATTACATGTAGTGATGTTTGGAAGGCTTGGATGTGAATGAAAGTCCCATCATGCAATATGAGGTTTCTATAATTTCACCTCTTTCTCTTTCATGTCAACATGGGATTATTCAAGGTACTTATATAGTAATGAGGATTTATGAACATACTAAACCATTGGTTATTACTTTAAGATCCTAGTTCATTTTAATAGAGAACACGACATTATCGTGAGGGGAATATGGCTCAGGATATGATACATTGGATTGGATGCACATTGAAGGCACTCGAGTATAGGGTGCATGAAATGGGACCCAAGATAGGGTGTGTTGTAGGGGAACTGTATTGTTCTCTATTTGTTTGAATATCATCAAATTATATTATATAATTCACACAATGTTTCCTTTAGTCAATTTTTACCACAAATAGACATATTTTTAATCATTAATTTATACCATGGAATACATAATACTCTTTAATATAGATAATCTGAGTCCTTTAAGTAAACTTATTGTCCTTAGAATTATATATATATATATATATAATATGAAATTTATCTTTTTTAAATGTAAATTTAGTTGATCTAGAAGTATGATTCTTCAGTTCAATAAGAGTAGTACATGTCATGTTAATTGTACTAGATTATATATAATATTTTAATATAATTTTTTAGAAATATTTAGTGGAATATATACATAGAGACATTTGAAAATAATTAATTACAATTTTCATTATTTTTAAATAATAGTTTATTTGGATTTATTATTTTATATTAATCAAAATAAAATGATGTCCAATATTGGGGAGGATAGTTTTTTAGTAGATACACAATAGGTGATGTCTTATAATTTACTATATACATGGTTAGAGGTACTATAACATCTTTTGGATCATTAAAGTGTCATTTTTCTCTAAATTGGATAATCATGTAGAGGTGATATCACTAAATGTGGAAATTAGAGAATGGTAATCATTATGTTTCATAACCCAACACTTTAAAATAGAATGGGGATTCACTTTAAAAGGATTTTTAAGAGTTATTTGAAATAATTTTTTTAGAATCACTTAGATAGTGGAAGGATACATTACATGTCACTATAACAAACTCATCCCAATAAATTCATGCTTATTCAAACACCTATTGATAAATACAAATCACATTTACATACAATAGGGTCGATGAAAAAATTAAAAGATTATTATGTTGATAAAAAACTATAGACATTAATGTTTATTCACTCATTAAGGGATAATATAATTGAGATCTAATTTTCCCTTTTTTTTGTATTTACATCAAATAAAGATTTTTAAGAAATTTTTATTTAGGGGTAAGCATACAATCCTATTTGAATCGATACACTATAATATATTGTGGACAGTAAATGTGGAGTGTTAATGTTAGTCATGTTGTTGTGCACTAAACCTTATCTATTTTTTATAGTTTTTTCATAGAATACATATGAATGGTGGAGATAATTCCCACTATCCAAACAAGTCTCACAAACAATAGATGAGGAAAACAATTCTTCCACAATATATAAAATTTAAAATATGAGAGAAATTTCATGAGGCTCTATTGGATTGATTTATTATTTTTATGTACCTTTTAATTAAATTCTATTTTGTCTCTTATATCCTTTATCCTATACTAAATTATTTTATATTTATAATTTCACTAATTTCAAACTTCATTTTTCAATTTATTTATTATTTTTATAATTTGAATGTACACACACATTTTATTATTAATTAGTTGAAGAAATGGAATAAATGTTAATAGAAAAATATTTATATATTGGGTTGTTTATTCATCATTAATTAGAATTAAATTCTTTATTTTTTTGAAACATTTCATTAACACTTTCAAGACTATTATAAGGATATGAATCCCAAAATATATTTTACTTTAGTTCTTCATCAGAAACTAATATTATTCATTTTTGAATAGAGTAAGGATTTATACTTGTTAAACCAAAAATTTCATTTATTATATCGTCAAATCCAATTCAACATGAATCTTTAAAAAAATAATTAATTTAAGAAAATGTTAGGTAATAAAATAATAAGGAAATTTTATGAAAACCATAACATATTATAAAAACCTATATCATATTACCAAAAATCAGAATAATTTTTATTTCAGAAATAAAATCATCATGACATAGTAAATGTGCTACTACATTTTACTAATGTAGAGATCATAAAATAAATAATTAATATGTTCACAATTATAAATTACATGATACATATAGGTAGCCATTTTAGTTTGCATTTAATGAATATTTTTGAAAGAACAAATTTTATTCTTATTAATGTTTTACCATGAAATTTAATTTAAAAATATTAGTTCATCATTATGTTATAAGTTCCATCAATAAATTAATAATACTAAAAAAAATTCAGTTCATACTGATTTAATTTTTTAACATACAAGCATAAATAGTATTTCATTTATTTTGATTTTCATTTATTTTCACTTATTGATGTTATGTTTTTCATAATATATAATATTTCCCTTAATTTTTCCTCATGGATAAGGATATAATACATGAATGAAATGAAAATTGTATTGTGATAAATGATAAATTAATAAAAATAATTGAAGTAAAATAAATATAACCCAAATTTAATCCATCAATAACCTCTCACTTTTATGGTTAGATAGATACATTAAGGGAAAATTATAAATTTCACAAGGTTAATTAGTTATTTCATTTACATTTTTAATTTATTACATACACAATATTTTCAATATATAACCAAAACATACCATTTAATTTTTGTATTGGAAGATAATATGTAATGGAAAAAAATATATCATAGATAAATGATTTTGTGGAAATGATTTGAAAAAATAATTATTATTGATATATGGACTCATATGATAGATACTAAAACATTGTAACAATTATTGATGCAATAAATCTTTATAAATTGAAAAAAAGAGTTATTTTTTATATAAAATATTTTGAAATGGAAAGTTTATCACATATTGTATTTTATCAACAATGATGTAACTTCCATAAAAAAATTCTTATTTAACAAAATTAATGTTTATTTTCAATAATCCTCTGTAACTATTGATAAATATTTTAATTAATAACCATACTCTATCTTTTAGAAGTATCATATATATTTAAAAAAGTGCGTGGAAATTTTCAAGATGTCATTTTAGTATTTTATGATCAATCTAATTATTGTTTCCATCACATTTATTCTAGGGTTTTCTTTGTTCTTGTCCTACTCCCATGTTCCATGGTAAAGTGAATGATTTATCAATTGGGGTGGTAATGATGAATCCTTTTGTTATGGGATTATAGGAATTCTTTGCATCTGACCATAGATATTTTCCATGATAGGGGATCTCTTATTTATTAATGAAAATTTTCATGAAATACTTCTTGATAATGATCTCAGTTTCTAAACATCACTTAGCAACCAAGTAGGGTAAACACCATTTAATAAAGAATATGATGAACCATGACATTAAATGCACAATATAATAAATATATTATCCCATTTTCAACAACTCAATCATCTCATGATCATTCAATCAAGAAATTTTATTTTGTGAAGATTCTATAATTTAATTCCACGTAGGGGGTGTAAGAGAAAGATTTTACGTGGTCATTCTGTTGTATGTTTTAGTTTTGTAGGTGACCAAGAGTGGGTGGAGAAGCAATTATAGAGTTTAATACAATATTTTAGTTGGACACTATAATTATGGTGAGGTTGTAGGCCTATTAGTTTGAATGTTGAGAGGTGGAGTTTAATAAATAGAGACGACTATTATATATTTTCAATACATCATAAAAGGTTATACCATGTCATGGATTATAATATTATATTATGTGAAATGACCCTTACATAGTCATCATGTGGTGTGGAAGTAAACATTATTTCATGGTGTGGTTTTTGAGAAGGGTTTATGTAATATTTATAGCCTATTTAGTGTGTATATATGGGAATAGGGGGTTTTTCGTGTCTATATTGATACAGAGATAGTAATCACATTGGAGTTGGGTGAATTATAGATCCATAGGGTTCACATTTTCACCATAATAAAATCATAAGGGTTTCTCCTAAATTATTTTGGGGATGAACTATGGTGTTACCTAGATTTTTTAGGATTGAGTGTGACCATGCCATAGAAATAGGGAGATATGGTGAGATTTTCACTATCAATGTTGAAGATGGAATTAGAATGATACCATAGATCCATTGAGAAAATTATTCAATCATTTTTTTAGAGAAAACTGTATTGGTTAAAGCATAGTGAAGTAAACTTGGTCATGTTATTCTATTTTATATAGCCTCTATAAATAAATGTCCCCTATTGAAAATAATAGAATAACTCCCTTCCCTTTATAGCATTAGGAGACCTGACTATATGTTTTAGAGACTTTAATTCCCAATTTATTCGATTCAACCCATGTCTTCTAGATATCATTTTTTAGTGATATCAGGTGAGTTTATTATTCCTTTTATTTTAATGGTATATCCCATTATCTCTTTCCATGACATTTTTGTATGGTTTATTTTTTTCAATGGGGGTTTTTATTAGTGTTTTAGAGATGATTCCTACTAGGGTATCCACATGGATCATGACATCATTAGAAGAGAGGAAAATGAAGATATGATTTTGAACGTCTATTCTTTGTGAGATAATGCGCAATGTATTACATAGATATATATATATTAGGACCAATCAATTTGTTTGTGCATGTATGTGATAATCATGCCTTAGTTGCATTATGAAATAGTATAATTAATCAATAAGAATATAATAATAGGAATCGTGAATGATTCAGAAGGCTATCAGGATAATATAATGCGATTCAATGTTAATGATGCCTCTTGATCTTTTTATGATATTATTCTAAATCTTTATATGATAATTTTCCCTATCATGATTGGAATTCATTAAATTGGTTAAAAAACATAAATATGAAAAAGGTGAAGTGATTAATGAGAGATTACTTTGAATTTGACAACTATTCTATATGAAAACTAATGTATTAAATGAATTTCATGATAAATGCTTATGACTGATTCATTGCTATTTTTATATCCTAGTTATGCTTTAATTGTTATTTAATCATGTACTCAATTAATCATATTATAAAGTATAGTAAAAAAATATTTTTTTAATGGACAAATATTTTCAGGCTTATGTGCCATAGAGATATAGATTTTATTTCCCCTTGAGTTTTTATACTAAAAATATATATTTTCCCATATTTATGTTCTCTAGGATTGTAGATCCTTTCAACTATTTATGTGTTAGAAAATAAATGGTTTGGATGTTATTAAAGGGATCAATGACACATGTTGAGATAATGTAATTATTTTTTCATCTTCATTCAAATGAGGTTGATGTTTTAATAGATGGAATAGGTTGAGATATATGATTTACTATTAACATATTGTTGTTTTTTTTGTTGATTAGTTATATGATATGATTTGAGAGTATAGTAACCCTATCATGAATGATAGTTTCTTTTTTTGGGTAGTTTTTTCGAATGGTTGGTTGTTTTGATTTTAAAACTACCTATTTGAGTTTCCCTAAGCAACATAAGTTCTTATTTCTTAATGGTATTTTACGTCATGTACCAGAATAACCAAATTTTGAAATGGTAATTGAAATTATAAAGGGACTCTTAGGATGGGTTTTGATGCTGGTAATTATATGTATTAAATGAGAACCATGGGATGGTGGAATTAGTGATCAATGAACACATGATGTAAATTTGATATATAAATGTGAATAATAAATCATTTTTTCTTATAATGAAATAAATTTATTAAAATAATTTTTTTTTCATTTAATAATCATTTTCTAGGTAATTTATAATTAATTAATCTAACATTTTAATCATGATAAATTATATATAATGGCGTTACTATATGACATATTATTCCCTGGACCGTGAAGATGTAGCTATTTTTTATATGGGAAAATATATACAGTTGTGTGTATATATATGTAGATTTACACTGTGTTTTTGTGTGTGATATATTCTTATATTTTATGATTTAATACATTCCACAACATATAATTGGTATTCATATAATTCTTAATGGTTTTGGTTCTGGTTAACTTCTTCAACATCCATGTTTGTGAGGGAACACATGGATAACTAATGCTTATTTGATCTTCATTATGTTTAGCATCATGTGCATGTGTATTGAAGCTGTAATGGAACAAGGTATAGGTTATTTGTCTACAATAGTTGTGTTTGGCATCCTTTTCAGGATACATGTGTGTGAATGCTGTAATGTATTATCTTAATAACACATACTTGTATTTGGGATATAGTGAATGTGGTTTACTAGAGATGTACCTGAGTGAGATTTTATAGATTAACCTATAATTCAAGATTAATGAAATGTGGTGGCCTTTAGACTTGTTACTGTCTTATGAGGTGTGGTTGAGGTATATTTGGTTATGGTGAGGGGTGAAATATGAAAAGGATCATTACAAAGGTCGGTCGATGTTGCAGTGCAATAATTGAAAACTGTTGGGGAAGTAGAAGTGGGGTACCACATATATATATATAAATATATATATTCTTTTGATATTGAAATTATTAATTCTATTTGTTCCTTAGTGATTAATCCAGAGTACAGATGTGATATATTTTTACTTATTTTGGTAATGAGTTGGTTTTATTTTTTATTCTCGGGGATTTAGTATGCTTTTTTAACAATCACAAAAGAATTTAATAGTTATATCCTATTAAGTATATATATATATATATGCTCACCCTATATTTATACAATGTGTTCTATCTAATTGAATATTGTTGGTGATATATATATGTGTTTCAAGATAAATGTTGTTATTCATAATAATTTACAATCCGCAGTCATTACATAGTTTGGTTATTTGTTTTTACGTTCTCTTCCATTATGAATTTTTTTTAAATTTATGTATATGGATTTATATTAATTTATTTAATGGTGTTGACTAGAAGATTTCATCTTATATATTGACCATAAATTATATATTGTGGGAAATTTTTCCAATTTTAGTCATTACATACCATCAGTTGTAGTTACCAACCCATTGCCTTATGAGGGAAGGCTTTGGAGGTAATCCTCAACTTCAGTACCAGCCCATGATGGGTACCAGTGTATTAGAGCACACGAAAGAGTTGAATAATAAAATATGTTTGAGAGATATGATATATTTTGAATATTTTTACTATAGAAGAATTATGGGGTTAACAAGGAGAAGATATTAACTAGACTTTATAGATAATGTAAGAAATTGAAACTAACTATGTTATGGGTATTTATAAACCCCTATGAACCAATATATGGATCATTATAATTACTCACCATGCTAAGAGTTGTGAAGTTATTTTCAAGACATAGACCTTGTTAAGGATCATGCATAAAAAATTTCTACACATGATGTTGAATTGGGTAGAATATTGGAATTATATCAAACCATAATCGATTAACATCCAATATTAGAGAGTTTGGGTTTTGGTGTTCCTAATGATTGTTTTTCTGTAGGAATGGTTATAAGAAAACATCCTCATCAGGTTAATTACAATGATATTCAAACATATATTTTAGGAGGTCACTAAATAGTTTAACATAACCATGATTCTTAGAGGAAGACAACTACATAGTTTCTATTCCAGTGTCAGTAGAAGTATAAGTGATCCTTTTCCAATCCCAAGTTTGAGGCTTGGTTGGTGGAGGATGAAAATACATTAATTATAATTCATAATTTTATGGATAAATACTTTTTTGTTGTAACTATAATATACAGTTATATTTAATATATTTCGTTCTTATTTTTTGGGTATTATGAGGAGTTTCCATTACTTGGGAGATTCTGTATGTGTAGTTTCAGACCAAGTTTCTTCTGTTGAACATGAAAGATACTTATTTTTAATAAATTATTACTCACCTACAGGAAGATTACATCACCTGAGAGTTTAGTATCCAGTCTAATAAACATTTACATTAAGATTTAAAACTTCTACCAAATGATAATGTTATGTTGAGTCATTTAGGGAAGTATTTTCTTCTAGAGGTTGGGTTACATGTATCATTCTTCATATCTGTGACATATATGAAGGTACTAGAAATATTATAATTTATAGAGAGTTTGTTTTCATGGACTATACTAACATTTTATGGGATTATTTAGGACTCTCTAAGTAGTATAAATGTATCTAGATTTTTATAGTTTCATGTTCAGTAGAAGTTTTAGACAATATGGAGTCAATATTTGACTTATTTATCCCATTTCATTGATTTTAATCGTTTTTTAATCCTTATCAATATATCATCCATTTTTTTATATGATTATGGAGGTCATGTCCATTTAAATCCCAAGTGCTCAAACTTCCATGGAATTCTGTATGGTGTGGGAGGATCTTTTTACATTTATCTATTATAAAAATATCCTCTAATGAAGAAAAAATGGTTATCCCAAATTTAATTAATAGATATGGAATGAAGACGGTAGATGATATCACCCAGAATTTCCCTCATCATATAGAATTATGTGTAGATCATGACAATGGTGGTAGTTACCATAATGAAAAATTGTCCATGATGATTGGGATTGTTTGATGAATCATAGAGTATTTCTTTCACCAGATGATCCAGATGTCAAGTGAGGTTCTATGTATCCATTTTATACTTATGTTTATTCTTGTTTGATTCATGTGCTATAAAATCCTTCATTACAGCCATTGTAGTCAATTCTTTCTGACATGATGTGAAGAGGATTCCATCCCCCTTAGTATGGACTATAGCTGCTGGAGGTCGAGCAATCATGTGTAATATTTGTAGAGGCAGTGATTTGATTCTGGGGAGACATCACAATTGGGGATATTTTATATATTTGTGGATATAGTTATACAACATGAACCTTGATAATGAATTACTATATTTGTGTCATGATGATGTTTATTTCTTCATGTGGAACCTTACATTCAATGATTTTGATAAAGAGAATGATAGGTTTGTTAGAAAGAAGGAGAAATTGTGGGTAATAGGTGTGTTGAGTCTCTGTCTACGAATATCTTTAGAATGATATTACTCTCATTTGTGAACAACTAGTAGGTGCTTTTAATGTTTGTAGAAGAGTAAACTGATTTATTTTCGAAATATTTTTTTGCACTACCCCCTCATTGTGAGATTGATTTTTCAAAATAATTACTACCAGGTGTTGATCCTATGTCAATGTATCTTTATAGTATGATGCCTTCCGTGTTGCAGGAGATAGGGTTTCATATTTTTGATCTTATATATTCATGATTCATTTAGCCTAACTTTTCACCATAGGGAGATCTTGTTTTTTTCAAAGAGGGAAACTAATCATCTACAATCATGTATAAACTATCTTCACATGAATAAGGTGATAGAAATGAATCGATATCCTCTCCCACATATAAATGATTTGTTTGATTAGCTGATGGGTTAAAATTGGATCCCAATGATAAATTTTCCATCAGGGTATCATCAGATATGATTAGAGGATGATGACATCCCAAAGACTACATTCCGATGTCATTTTGAGAATTATTAATTTGTAGTAATATTGTTCGATATGATGAAAATTCCATCCTTATTCATGAGATTAATGAATATTTTATTCAATGAGTTTCCAAATTGTTCCTTGATTTTTTTAACAATTCCATCTTTCTATATTTTATATATGAGGAGGTTCCTATAGATCATCTATGATCTATTTTGGGATTTCTTTGGTGTCAAAAAAAAATTGGGATGCTTTATATGTGTGGGTTCTCATCATGTTGGGTCCTTTTAGTATATAATGCTATGTCTTATCTTAGATTAGTCGGGGATTTTTAGGAAATTTATTTATAGTTTTTCCTCAAATAATGTTGTCCAATTATAGAGTTTCTTTTTTTCTGGTTGGATTTTAACGGATTATTATACCCGACATCTATTAGATTATGGATATTATGAAAATTTTGACTATGGAGGATTTGGTGATCATGTGGAATTAATTGTTTTTTGATGATTTTTATTATTTGTAGGATAATTTGTTCAATGATATAGATCTTTGTTTTGTGTAGGTGGGATTATTTTTCGGATTTATTGCAACATGTCACATCCACGCTTTGGTCATGTTTTGATATAGTACTGAATGGTTATATATAAGGGGCCTCAAAATTTAGGACCTCAAGAATTTGAATACAACACCCTCGATTTCGATCTTGATGAATTTGTGTTAACTCTATTTTTATGGGGGAATTATACCATTTTCAATCATTTTTTAGTCTTCAAAAATAATAATAGGTTGATTTATATCATCCTATAATGTGGTATGAATTTTTAGTAGTGGAAATGGATGGAATTAATATAAAATCATGACTTTATGATTTCTTATACACAAGTTAATGGGAATGTTTTGGTTGATGTATTCCTCAGGAATTCATGCAGTGATTCTGTCAATGAGTCTAATAATGATTGAATATTGATAAAAGAGATATCTAGAAAGAATAATGATATAGGATTATTTGATAGTAGAAGGTGTATTCACTAGATGATGATGTATAAATATTTGAAGAAACATGTGCAGGAGTCCCATAAAAGAATTATGTGGATGAGGTTTGCTGAGAATTGGTTTTATATTAGCATTACCCAGAGGGATGGTATGAGGATGATCAGAACTTAGTGATATTATAGGGGAGGCTCTTTGTTCTTTATAAAATCTATGATGTGGTTTCTTGTGAGTTCCATATTTATCCTCTGGTGGTTCATCCTCATTTAGAATCATTATTTTGAGCATTTATTGTATTGTTTTTGTGGTCTTGGATGAAGATGATAGATTTCGTGTTATTCTATCAATTTTTGGTTAAACAGTTGGTGAACGCTGAGATCTGTGTTCTTTATTGGTTGCTTCAGCTTCATGATAATACCTAATGAATGATGGAATACATATCAATGTATGTTTTCACTAATTATCCTTGAATAAATCGATATGTGATTCCATATGGGTTATAATGGAAAACATGATGAAGTTTGTAAACTCCTTAGTGATTAATGTGATTAGAAGTGTGAAGGTTTTATTCATGAAATATCTAGTGGAGCAGTTGAAGGATCATGTGGTTTGAAATATGATCATCATTGATATTGACCCTAATATTATCTTTATGGTTTAGATATGTCTCCAATAAGATATTTGTGCTTATCTATTAATTAATAATTCTTTTTATCCATATATGTATTTTTGATAAACAAGACTATTAAAATAATATAAGATTAGACACATGATTTAATTCTGGATTTTAGAGGTTCATGTTTGAGTCTTTTTAATTTGGTGAAGCTTATTATAATTTTAATTATCACTATAACATTGGTATATACCTTTTTGATGCTATATATTTCCAAATTTAATGATATTCAATGTGTTTAACTACAGTTGGACAATCAATCATTCAAAGATCGGGATTGGTTCAGATTATAACAAATAATGTTCATGTGATTGATGAGTGAATGATGGTAATGAAAGATAATAAAAATTACTATTTATATCACCATAGGATTCCACTGGAGATTGATGTTTGAGAACATTCTTTATTGAAGTAAAAACATTATGGTGGGATATATTGGATATTTTGAGGGACTATGATTTCTTCTGGATTTTCTGAAACATTTGAGGTGTTGTAGCATCATAGAGTATTTGTTTATTAGTTATCACTCCCTCCATAGATTTTCCAGAATCATGTTTTTGTTTATGTATCATATCTTCATTGGTATATTTTTAAAAATTCACATGTCATTTACTAAGGAATGTTGGGAGATTATGATGATGCTCCCTTAATGAGTAGCCCATCATGATTCATGACTACTCCAAGAAGGTTCTTCCAAACATGAAATTGGTTTAGATCATGTCTTCTGAATGATTTATGTTTTGGTGGAGAGTACATGAGATCAGGGTTCATATATTATCACTCAGCGTCTAGAAATGCTTGATTTTTTATTTCTATTCAGTTTATTTTCCTCACATTTGATGATATATAGGGTTGTTCATGATGTTTCATGTTCAAAATAATTATTACTCTGATGTGTTGGATTTATTAGTATTATATTCTATTTCGTGAGGGATATCTTGTGGGGGTGGTTTTTCAATAACCCTTTACTTCATTCTTTTGTTTTTATTAAATTCCCAAGGATGTTAATTGATTGCTAGATATCTAATGTAGGAGTATTTTTTTAAACACATTAATTGTGTGTTATGGTTTATGGTGTTTTCTAGAAAATTGTGGGGAAGTAGTGTTAATGTTTAAGAATATAATATCTTTAGGAGTTATTATTATTTAGAGGTCATTGGATTTGTGGAATAAATTTTGAGAAGTCTATTTTCAGTAATGTAATTGAATTTTATAGATTTCCTTTTGATGTGAAATGATAGGTTACTCCAGGGATTCCATGATATGTTTTTAGAAATGATCCACACAAAGTTAGCATGCATCATGGTTCTATAGATTAGGGAATGATGGAAGGCCTTGGGAAATGTTGTGGTGTTGTAGATGTACTTGAAACGTAACCATATCCCTTGTGGTGGGGATGCTTAGGATGTTGATTTTTTGTGTCTCTATAGACGTATAGGTAGTACCATCATGGGTTTAAGAAGCACCATGCAACCCTGATGATTAGGCATTCTCCTCAATTCCAACTAATGGGCCCCTGGGGTGTTGATTTGGTGATATAAAGTGGTGTTAACCTTTTTTTATAATTACGTATGACCAAGTATAAAAAATGGGGATATATGAGAGGATTTATACTGTGGATTTATAAATTTTCTAGTGCCTGTAGCCATTATGGTTTTGACATACTTACTATGTTATAGTTTTAAAAGAAACCGATGGGGTTTCATTAGTTAATGAGATCGAGTTTCTATCTCCAATTTTAAAAAATCTATATAAATTTAGGACACCAATCGAATTTAACATATATTTTCCTTTATTCTTGAAACCTTATGTGACCCAAGGTCCTATTTGAATGACTTATCAACACATTTTCCTTATCATTAATGCTATGAATATAGAGATCATTTTTTTGATATGATGTCAGTTTATTCTAAAATGATTGGTCATTATCACTTCTATTCTCTGTTTCCATTATATAATTGATTATTTACATTTCTTCTCAAGGTATTTCTATTTTAAATTAAGTATCATTCCATGTGTATATCTATTTGGATCATGGGTTCCCCGAAATATTGTTAATTAGAGAGCTACTCTTATCATATCATTCATTCTTGGAGAATATGGAAAAGTTAAATCTCCAGGTAGGGGATTCATGACCATTATTTTTTTATGTGAATGTATTATATTATCATGATTTAGTTTATTTGGGAAATATTTTAATTTACCTAAAGAATAATAATAATCAGAATAACGAATATATCAAAATGGTATCTTATTCATAATTGTTGATGTTGTTTTAAAGACACTCCTTCATATTTTATTGATTGTTTTATATCTATTTTTTATGAATGATTTTTGTCTATAAACTGATTGATATTGTGGAAATTGTCTAAAAATTATAATATTTTTTATGATAAAGGGATTGATACAATGTATATATGAATTTGAATACCATTATCATTGAGAACTATTGAATATGAAAATATTACAGGAATAATACTCATATTTGATTCACATCTATTGTTTGTTAATGATGATAAGAAAATTTTTCTAAAAACAATGCATAATTAATCATTTTATCCATCATGGTTATGGAAATATATATTTAGAGAAATAAATTTCTAGGGATTTTTGATCCCATCCAATTTTGTTATAGGATTATATGAATTAGAAACGCGTCCATCATTTATTCATTAGTTTTCTACGATAAAAACCAATTTTTTCATTTTTATGTTCACTATGATTGTAGACCCATACTGTGATTGATGTGTAATATTATTATATGGTTGAAATTTTGGTGAAGGGGTGGAATAAAACCGAGTTTGAATCTTACTTTCTTTCTATTCATTTAGATGTGGTATGTTGTTGGGATTGATAGAAAATGTTTAGGGCTAAGTATTCCAATTAATATTTTTTTTATCTTTTGGATAGTATGGGTTAATAACTGATATATTATTCCTTATGTATGGTTTACTTTTATGAATTTCTTGATTAATGTTTTTTTTTATGATTTTCCAACTAGCTATTGACTTTGCATATTTAGTATTAGTGTATCTTTTATTAAACTTTTTTAGCTGGGTCATAGAATACCTAGATTAACGAATGATAAAGTAAATTACAAATGGACCCTTGTGATGGGTATTGGTAATGGTAATTATATTTATTATATTGGAACCACTAAATTTATTGATTAAAACTCTATTAGTATTGAATGAAAGTTTAGAAAAATTAAAATTAATCATAAATAATGTTTTCTTTTAGTGAAATGAATTTATTAAACAATAATTATAAGGGGTTTTTATAATAAAAAAATATGTAATTTATAATAACTAAATGGCCATGATTAATTATCATTGAATCAGGATGTTGGTTTGCATCTATGATATTTTATTTCCAAAACCATGAGGGTTATTATTGGGTGTCATTTGGGATAATATCTATACTTGAGTAAAAGAATAGGTAGTTTTAATTATTGTTTTTTTAAAATATATATTATCAAATTTTATTATATATGTCACATACCAGACTTATTTTAATTGTATGTTTCATTTAATTTCCTTTCATTCTTTGTTTTGTGGGTTTTTCTATTCACATTGGTGGAAATGATGGGTTTTCAAAATTTAGGTCAAACCATGAGCCCATTTCAAAATTTAAAAATTAATTTTGTTTCATTTATAACTCATTCATTTAAAAAAAATTACACCTATTACACTTCCCAATTGGAATCCTCTGGTATATTAAATCCAACATATAAATTTGGACCCCATGGAAATCCATAATAATGATGGATTTGAGTTTAAGTTTAAGGAGTTGGGCCAACCTGAAAGCCCATTCCTTCTATAAATATTTTATAATTAATTAATATCTCAATCATTCTTTATGTTTGTTTGTTGATTACAACTCTATCTTGATTGTACTAACCCAAGGCGCTCCCTTATTCTCTCCTCTCCCTCTTTGGCGCTCATTTTCATCGCGAATTTGGGTGAAAATTATTTCGATTCCAAAAATCACCCAGATTTGAAGAGGTAAATTTATCCTTAAATAATCCCTTATAATTTGACTTCTTTTTTCTCACATAAAATTCCTAAATGACCTCCTTTTATTTATTTAAACCTCACATTCATTGATGATTGTATTTAAATTCATCAACATGTGTATTTGTGTCGTTTTATTCATGATCTATTCGAGTAACTATTTCTCTCTTCATTTCCTTCCTTATTTATAGGGTTTCCTCCCTCTTTCATGAATTTATAGATTTTATATAATATAGGGGTCATAATTCAGGTTTTATTTGGTTTCTTTTTGGATAAATCTTATGGTTTAGGGTTTGTTTAACTTCTTTGTGGTGCAGTAGAGGTGCGATTGAGGTTTCAAACAAAGATTCAAGGGTTTTGACTCAAAAGGTAGATGATTCCATGTGTAACCATTTATTGATGAGTTCGTTTTCTTTTTTTATAGATTTTTCGTGTCCCTCATATGACATGTGTGGTGAGAAAATTGTTTTTATGGATTTGGTTATGCATTTAATTCAATAGTTTCATTTTGATTTAAATTGGGTGTACTTCCATGTGAAACTCTTGTTGTATTATTTGGGATATTCTATAATATATAAATGTTGTTTAGAAAATGTTTTTTGGGATTCCAATTCTTCTTTGGTATGGTCTTAGTGTTCTTTTTGGTTTTAAATGGGGGTTTGATGGGTTTTTTGTGTAAAACCTTGATATAATTCTTCAGAGTATTTTATGAAAATGTGTGTTTTCATGTGTATCTTTTGTGGTGTTATTTTTGGTAATTTTAGGACACCTGTTAGTGTGTTAGGAAATTTCTCTAGGGATGCCAATTCTGTTTTGGGTTGGTATTGGTGTTGTTTTGGCTTGGGAAGAGGGTTTTGAGATGGGTTTTATGTGTTAATCATGGGTATACTCTAAGGAATTATTCTATGAACGTTTTAAATGGTTTAATGATTTATATAAGAGGTGAAACCAAATTGGAAAACAGTTTTGGTTTGTGTATATTTTGAAATAGTGCAATTTAAATGTTAAAGGTGTTGTTTTGTGATGTGTTCCATCTTGTAAATGTTTTAAAAAAATGTTTAAAGAATTTACTAATGTGAGAAGGGGATGTGTATGTGGTGTGGGCTGTTTTGTGAGGGTGTGATGTGAAAAATGAATTTTGTTGTGAAAGTAGTACTATGTGACATCTTTGTGGGATGTTATGTTATTTTAACTATCATGGAACGTTTTTATGAATTTTTTAAGGATTTGTGGGAGTGTTAAAGAAGTGTTAAAAGTATTGTGGGATATTTTGGCGTGAGTTTGATTTCAAAATAAATTTGAATATTAAGGGGGATGATGTGAATTTTATGATGTACATGTGGGATGTTTGGTGAATGTGTGATGCGAAAGTGGTATTTTAATGTGAAAATTATATTTTTGGGCTTTTTGAACTTGCTTGAGTACAACAGGGAAGCCCAAGTATCTAGGTGGGTAGACACGTACTTGAATGCTAGTCATCTCGTGGGGTTTGTACTCAGTTTCACGTAGAAAGATGGACACTTACAACACTAACTGAGCGATGATTATGATTATAGGTTACCACTAGGTTATGGGTATGTTCCCGACTAGTGGATCATGCATGAGAATAGATATTTGGTATGGTTACATTCACCGAGATACGAGGTACCTAGGACCCACATTGTGCAAGTGACTAGGGGTTATTTTCCATTTCATGTTCTCATTAGTTAAATTGTGCTTACCATCAGCATACGGTTTGATTTCATGAAAAATTAAGTAGATTTTTCATTTATTTTAAATGTTTTGATTCTTTAAATTATCCTACTTGAAAACTATTTTTGGTTAAAGTTGCATCTTTTAGAAATTGTATCTTGCATATCATGTTTGAAGACATGAATGATTTTTTTCTCTAAATTTTTATCACAAGGAATAAATTAGTGGAGGAATGCAACAAGACTTTGGATCACTCCCTACTTAAAAAATTTTGTGTTTGTAGACTTGGTTGTTTTTGTCATAGGTTTGGGAATAGTTTCCAGTGCAAGTGGATTAGGTTTCTAGCAGGTCCTTCATGGTGTTGTCTTATAGAGATGTCTTGTGGTCAGTGCATCTTTCCATGAGGATGGTTCTTGGAATGTCATTTTCTGTTTTACTCATCTGTTATAGTCTACGATACTTGTTTTAAACGATGTATTTTAGTTGTGAAATTTTTTAAACGATGGTTTTATTTGAAAAAGATAGATATGTTTTATTGGGGTTGTTTGTTGTTTTATGTTTATAAACTCAGGTAAATCAATCCAAATTTTCTCTTTATGATACTGGGAACCTGTTCCAGCCTGTGGGGATTGGGAATGCCCTTTAGTCCTTGTCCTGGGCTGGGTTAGTTGCTAGTTTAGAAGGTGACCATATTTGGTTCCTCAAAAAATGGTATCAGAGGAGGATCAAGTTAACTCTTTGGGTCATGTTATTTGTGGAGAAGTCGAGATATTATAGAGTTAGGATTTCCAAGACTTGGAATTCTAGTTATGGGTAGTGTTCTTGATCACCACACCACATAACAGGTTCGAGTCACTAGGGGATATCAGGACTTATCTGAGTCATTTGGTCTTATTGGTTTGATGATGATTTGGGGAAATGAAAAAAGAGTTGGGTTTAAGGTCTCAGTGAGATCACATGGTCTGGTAAGCCATGTAGAGCTCGGGATATTTCCCTTGAACACTATCTATGACAGTGAATTGATTGGAGTATGGACTCATACCATATTTCCATGTCACCCACCAAAACTAGTTTCCTCTTACATTGTCTTGCATTATTTAGTTTTGAAATCATGGAAGATAAGTTTTAATAAATAAATGACATGGTATTAAGAAGAATAAAGATCTTTTGAAATTATTTTCTTATAAATATGGAATTGTTTGATTTGTGAAATTGTGGAACTGTATATTCAGAATTGTTTTGAAATGGAAAATGGAGTGTTAACACCTCTTTTTAAATCTTGAAATTTTTTTAACGTTTATTTTGAAAAAGTGTTCAGAATAGGGTTTTGTAAACTACTGAAAGGTTTTTAATGGGATGAGATGTTTTGAAATTAATTTATATGATTTTAATATGGTTATTAATCTGAGAGATTGGTATTTTTATTTCATCGATAGCGGTTTTGAGAAAAAATAAGTATTTGTTGATTGTTTTGGTTTTGAAAAGTGGAATGATTTTTTGTTTTATCCATTGGAATTTTGGTGAGAAACCACATTCATGGGGTTAAATTGGATTATTAATTGTTAATGGAATGAATGGATGAGTTCCAGGATGGATATGAGGAGTGTTCCTTGTGTGGCATAAAATTAGGCATGTGTGAGGCCCATGAGGTACCATTAGTGGATACAATAACCGCTGAACTATTTGTTTTCAAAGAAATTTTTTAGGGAAAACATGATGTATTGATGAATGGATTAGGATGGTGTGTATTATGTGTTTTTTTAAAATGTATATGTTGGGGGATGTTTCAAGTCCATGAACCCCTCCTATTTGAACTGTGTTTTGGGTTTGTGTTTGGTCGATAAGCTGGGTAGAAGGACCGGTTGGTAGTCTATTCTGAGAAATTTTTTGGGATGCCATTACGGTAGTTCCCTTCATGTATATGGATATGTTTTTATTTCATGTTTTGAAAAATTTAATAGCTTGGTTGGGTCCTTGGGTTCTCTTGTTGGAAAAGGGAGGCCTCCAATAAGGGTCAATGCACTACTGAAGTGCAACCCGGATTGTTTCTCAACTAGAAAATCCTCAAGTTGATCATTATAAGGAATACTTTTCTCAATTTTGGGAGATTATGTTTAAACCATTTCCTTTATTTATTTTGTGGACCCCCTTGTATCGAGAGAGTTCTCATGAAGGCTGAATGAGACCATAGTTTCTTAAGTTACCTAAATCATTGAAGGTAGAAGTGGTACAAAGTTGTTACTATGGATGAGTATTTATATGGTGTCTAAGAACCCTATGGGTCCCGTATAGTAGCTTTGAAGTAGGGGTTTATGTTAAACAACCTGGGAGTTAAATAGGGTCATGAGTGGACATTATGGCCACTTTATAGAATTCAACGATGTTAGGGGACATTATATGAGGTCCCTCTTAATTTGTAGTTTCTCTCAGAAACTTTGGTCATGTTTGGTGACATGTTGTGATGTCGCATGATTGTTTGATTATAAAGGTAACGTCGTGAAATCCTCTAAGAGTCTCTATCATGTTTGGTGTATGTTTCCCTTGGAAAAACATCGAAATACACTTTTTAGAGGAATGTATTTGTATATTCCCTTTCCTTTTGTTGTTTATCATATGAATAAACAAGGTGTGATGATTGTACATCATCTAAGTCTTTATTTCACTGAATATTCAGGTTAGGGTAAGTGATTTGGGAAAGTTTTATGTATTGGAAAATGTATCGTGGTCTGTGGTGTAGTTTTTGGCGGCACTGAAAGAAGAAGTTTCGTTTAGGGGGCTTCCATAACCTAACTTTGAGGCCGAAGATGCTTCAATAATTTGAGCTCCATCCATAGGTCCTGGAGAGAAGCTCATGTGTATTCAGGGTAAATCCCAGGGTCATTTAAAACCTTTGACAAAGTCATATCCTCAGTATGAAATATGGGGAATAATTTAAACCACTTATGCATCCATCTGGACGTTGTTGTTCCCGTTTGATGAAAAGAGGCGGGAGGACCTTATGTATATGTTATAGCCCAATTTCATTCCATCCCCCTTTGGTTTCTGTTGAATTTTTGGATAAAGGATTTATATTTGGCTAGATAGGTTGAGAACATGGTTTTTTTCATGATTAGTAGTGACCTTGTGCCCGAAATCCCTGCAGACAGAATGATCCACATAGTTTGTGCACAGTTTCTCCAACTGTGCGGATTAACCATGCGGTCATCCCAAATCTTTAAATTTGGGTTCATCCTATGTCGGCCCATTCTAGATATTTAATTTTTTTGGTTATTATGGTGTGGAGTCCCACTATGATTCTCATGTATATTCCATTGGAAATTTTTAATGGAAGTCTACCCCTTGTACAAGGGTGTCTGTTCTGGCCTCCCCCTGTTGGTGTATCGATCCAATCTCATAAAAAATAAGAGTTGTCACATATGGTGGGTAGCCCATTTGTGTCTCCCCATACAAGTAACTCAAATTGGTCTATTATCTTTGATTGGTTGTATGTAGTATTATTCAGAGCTATCTAACTACCTACTTATTCCTTGGGTAAACGATGGGATTGGAGAACGTCCAACGATCTAGCAAAAGAAAGGTATGTGTAACCATGTTTTTTGTTGTTGTTGTTTTGGTAAATTAATGGAATCTGATTCGTATAGTGTTTGTGGAGTTTCCATTTGGGATAAAACATAAATGTGGTTGATATAGAATGTGATGTATGTTTTGGATTGTGATAGTATTCCTTCTTTAATTGATCATTGGAGGTTTTTTTGGCTTTTGGGGGCGAGTCATGGAAGGGGAGTACATCTTGGTTTCTAAGTGGGGTTCATTTTTGCTTTGGCCTTGCTATGGCTTTCTGAGGGTAGAACTTTTTATGGTTTGAAAAATTTTCACATACCAGAATTCTTTTAATGGTATTTTTCATTTAATTTCAATTTTTTTTGTTTTGGGGGTTTCCCATTCATTTGGGTGAAAATGGTGGATTTTCAAAATTTGGGCCAAACCGTGAGTCCTTTTTCATATTTAAAAATAAATTTTGAATATTTTATAACTCCATAATTTTACAAAATTTTCCAACCATTACTATTCCTAATTGGACTGCCCTAGAATATTAAAACCACCATATCAATTTGGACCCCATAGGAATCCATAATAATGGTGGATTTGGGATTCTTGTTAAGGTGTTATGGTAGCCTGAAAGCTCATTCCTTGCATTAGATATTTTTTTAATTATTTAATATCTCATTAAATGTTTATGATTGTTTTGTGATTCAAACGCTCACCAGATCCCACTTACCAAAGGCGCTCCCGCATGCTCTCCTCCCCCTCTTTGGAACTCATTTTTAGCACAAATTTGTTCTTATGTTTTTTGGATTTCACAAATCACCCAAATTTGAATAGGTAAATTTATTCTTTCGGAACTACTTATATTTTTACAGGTTTTCTCCCATTAAAATTCTTACATGACCCAAACTTCCTTATTATAACCTCGCTTTCAATTATGGTTGTTTTTAAATACATCTACTAGTGTATTTTTGTCATTTTAGTAATGATTTTTTGTTAAGTGTTTCTCTATTCTTTTCATTCCTTATTCTTAGGGATTCCTCCCTCTTTCATGAAAACATAGAGTGTTTAGAAGTTAAGGTTCATTCTTAGGGTTTTATATGGGGTCTTTTTGGGGAAATATTATGGTTTAGGGATTGTTTTCACATCCTTGTAGTGCGGTGGAGGTGCAGTTGGGGTTTCACACCAAGATTCAAAGGTTTTGACTCAATAGGTTGGTGATTCCATTTTTAACCATTTAATGATGAGTTTTTTTTTCTTATTTTACTTATTTTTCATGTTCCTTTTATGTTATGTGAGGTGAAAAACACTTTTTATTGATTTGGATAAAAATGTAAATCTATAGTTTCATTTTGATTTAAATTGGGTGTATTACCATGTGAAACTCTCGTGGTATTATTTTGGTTATTCACCAACATGTGAAATTTGTTTAGTAAATGTTGTTAGGGCTGACAATTATACTTTATTCGGGTCTTGTTGTGCTTTTGGGTTTTAAAGAGGGTTTTGAATGGGTTGGATGTGTAAAACCATATTATACTACTAGAGATTATTTTATATAAATAGGTTTTTTCATGTATATCTTTTGTGGTGTTATTCGAGATAATTTTATGAAACATGTGATTGAATTAAAAAATGTCTCTAGGGATGCCAATTTAGGTTTGGGTTTTTATTAGTGTGATTTTGTCTTGGAATGAGGGTTTTGAAATGGGTTTCATGTGCAATGCATGGGTATACTACTTATAATTGTTCTATGAATGTTTTGAATGGTTTAATGATTTATTTAATAGGTGAAACTATATTGGAAAACTATTTTGGTTTGTGTATAATTTTAAATGGTCCATTTTACATTTTAACGGGGATATTTCTTGATGTGTTCGATCTTGAAAATGTTTTATAAAAATGTTTAAATGATTTACTATATTGTGAAAGAGATGTGAATGTGGTATGGGCAGTTTTGTGAGGGCGTGATGTGAATAATGAATTTTTTTGTGAATAGAGTATTATGTGACATGTGTGTGGAATGATATGTTATTCTATCTATCTTGGAAATGTTTTGTAAATTTTTTAAAAGGATTTGAGATGTGTAACGAAATCTGAAAAGTGTTGTCTGTTATTTTGGTGTGACTTTGATTTCAAAATCAATTTGAATATAAAGGGGGATGATGTGACTTGTGTGATGTACATGTGGGATGTTTGGTGAATGTTTGATTTGAAAGTGGTATTTTAATTAGAAAATTATATTTCATGTCTTGTTGAACTTGTTTGAGCACAAAATAAAATCTTGAGTATCTAGGTGGGTGGACGGATACTATTATGTATGTGATCCCGTGGGGTTTCACCTCAGTTTCACATAACAAGATTGAGAGTTACCAAACTAACTAAACTATTATGATGATGATGGGGAACCTCATGGTTATGGGTATGTTCTCTATTAGTGGCTCATGCACGAGAACATATATTTGTGATGGTTACTTTTCCCAAGAGACGAGGTACCTGGGACCCATAGCAAGATAGTGCCTAGGGGTTATTTCTCATTTCCTCTACCAATTAGTGACATTGTTCTTACCATAATCTTATAATATTATTTGATGAGAAATTCAGTATAAGTTTTATTTATTTTAAAATTGTTTATTCTTTATATAATCCCACTTGAAATCTATTTTTATTTAGAGTTGCATCTTTTATAAATTTTAGCAAGAATTTCATTTTTAGAAAACATACTTTTCTTTCATCTCTAAATGTTTATCAAATGGAATATTTTAATGGTTTTATCCAACTGGGATTTCTCTCACATCAAACTTACACCATTGGGTGTATGTATACTTGGTTGTTTTTGTCAGTGAATTTGGTACAGCCTTTAGTGCAAGTGGTTTGGGTTTCTTGCTGGTTCTTCATGGTGTTGTCTTGGGGATATGGATTGAGGGTAGTGCGTCATTCCATGAGGATGGTTCTTGAGATGTCATTTTCGGGTTTTCTCATTTGTTATAGTCTTTTATAGTTTTTTAAAAAAAATTAATTCTGTTTAGAAATTTTGTAATGGATTGTTTTATTTCTAAAATCCAAATTTTCCTTATTGGGTTTGTTTGTTGTTTTATGTTTATAAACTAAGATAAATCGTTCCCAATTTTCAGTTTATGATAACCAGGCACTTGTGCCAGCTAGTCGGGATCGAGAACGCCCTCCAGTACTTTTCAAATGCATGGTTTTGTTCTTGTTTTTATGGCAACCAGATTCGGTTCGTGGTAATATCATTCACTACACATCCCATTTTCAGATTCAATCTGATGCCTCATTGTTTTGGATTCAGTGTGTTTCTCTCAATATCTAAGTTGATAATGGAATGATAGAATAACTAATTCATTTTCAATAAATTTTCATTAGTCTGTCATGATGTGTAGTAATATTAGGTTTTTTATGGATTAAGTCATATGTTATGTGTCTTCACATGTTGTGATGTATTTTAGTTTTAACATACATGTGTGTGAAGGATATAGTTTCTTGAGGATAAAACACATTCATGTATTTTTTTCTATTGAAACATTAGTTTCTTATAGGTGTACATTCATGGGTTATATTGGATATAACAATAATTAATTAAACAAGTGATATATTATGTTTTGAACCTATTACATGGTTAGAATATGTGTTTATGGTTTGTTTTCATAGGGTGTAAGATGATTTATAAACGAGATCACAACATAGGTTGTTCAACATTGGGTTGTGAGAGTGGTAAACTACTGGGGAAGTGAAATCATGGAGAGATTTTTTCATATGACATTGATATGTATATAATTACTTCTATATATTACATAATAAGAAATATATACTATGGATGAGATATTATTTTACCTTTTTGGGAAATGATTTGGTATTATTTTTTAATTACTAATATTTTGTAAGAATCTCAATGATTTTCATCTGATGTTTTCGGTATAATCCCACTATATAGACATTAATGGTCACCTTATGTGTATATAATGTATTTTGAGGTCTGTAGGATCGTACTGGTGATCGATCTTTGTGTTACCTTCTTATAGTGTTTATTAAAGAGCTATAAGGGTTATTGCTCATGAAATAGGTAAGCAGTTGGTATAAAAATTATTTCAGTTAAGAATGAAATTTCATTCACCTGTTGGGATAGAAATTCATCTATGTGTATGTGGTTATTGCTATATCAAATATCATATATTATCCCTAAGTTATATATTAATTTTATTACTTCCCATTTTTTATTCATTTAATACCCTTTGTTCTAGTGTCCAAGTAGTGGCTTATTTAGTGTGGTCTTCAAGGGTCATCCCCCTTCACTCCAAGAACATGTTTATATTAGTGTGATTTTGAGTGGAGGGTGGTGGTTAGAACGAGTGACATCTAAAAATTAACACCATATAGAGAGGCCTTTAAATCTACATGAACTTCAGTAGGGAGATTAAGAGTTAACTAGCCCATAACCTTTAAATTGGTTTATTACAACATCACTAATAAGAATGTGATTTCACTAGTATGTCACTAGTATATTGATATATTGGCTCATCACCAAAACTAATGTTTGGATGCAGTACTCCTTCAGTAGGATACCATATACTTATGGTTATCATAGATCCATTTTCCATCAAATATGGACGTAAATGGAGTAAGCGTTCTACTAGCTCATCACCTTAAACTTCACAAATTCATTGTATTGCCATCAGTGAATGTAATGATTTATAGATCATCATAGGTGGTTGAATTTTCATTAGAATCCAACTGGAATGAAAACCAAGAGGAGCTTCACATTATAGTTTAGTGAGATTTAAGATGGATTAATCATTTTATGTTGGTGAAAGTTGTATTGGATTTTGGAAATCTCCCACGATAAGAGATTCATATATGTACCTATAAAAAGAATAGATAAAATTACATTCAATTATGTTTATGAATACATTACTTTTCTGTTATAATAATTTTTTAATGATAATTGTGTTTACTTTTACTTCCATACAACCATGACCAACATTTTGATTTTCAAGGTGATGAGGCATATACCAGTGAATTCCCTTTCATGTTTGATCATCCTAGACTATTATTCCGTTAAATATAATTTCACATGACTTGGAAAAATTCACAGTAGTTTAATGTCATGTACAGTGAATTAGTTTATCAAAGGATCCTAGTAATGATTTTTTGTAGGAATTATGAGTGAGAGACCATTTTTCTTTATCCTAACATACATATCAGGAGAAAGTTTGTCTCATACTCTAAGTAAGAGCCCCATTTGTGTTCACTGCTTATTTGTTAGAAACCATATAGGAGGAAATGATGGATTCATGCATGTGGGATAATAACTGGTTAATGTAAGGCTAAAAATAAACCTCATTGAAATTTTATTTATACCTATAGACTATTAATAAGAAATATACGGTAAGATATGAATCTTATAAGTTGTGGAGGTAGGTTTAGAGTAGTCAGCGTGAGAATTTTGTTCCAATAATGTTTCCAACAATTTTTCAAGGGTGAGTCCTCAGGGGAATATATTACATAGTATACACTAGTGATATTTTTTGTTTAGAAGGAAAACTGTTAAATTATCACTATCAAAGGAATAAAGGATCAATTGGAATTCATTCTTGATTATGTATTTTCTAAATCTATAATGGAGACATGTATAGAGAAATATTTTCATGGGTTTGACCTAGGGAAAAGGGTTCCAATAACATATTTCAGGATTATGGTAGAACAAAAAATAATTTGTCCAATGTTAATGTCTAGGGTGTGTGGGGAATGTGTAGAGCTAATTTCATGATCTTGAAAATCAACAAGCTGATTCTTTTTATTTTTGGGGTTATACTCATTCTAAATGGATTATGGAATGATTTTATTCATGTGGGGAAGGAATCAAGGGAATCTCTAGGGTTTAGGAATAAAAAATTGGGAATATGGGACATACAAAACATGGATCACAATTTAAACATGCTAACTAAAAAAATTTCGTGACAAATATGTTTTAAATTATTAGGGGGAGAACAGTTTTGAAAAATATGTGACAATGCAGGAAAACCATGTGGGCTGGGTCTAGAGCCTTGCTAGTGGCCTAGAAAACCATGTGATATATGATTTTTATGGACATAGGATCAATAAAAGTTGATTAATTCTTTTAAAAACTATGTGGACAAGACACAAGCCTCATTAAATATTAAAATTTACCATTTCCCACTCATGATTATATCAATATCACGCAATTTTTCCCCCATTTCACTCCCAAAATCCATGGGGAGATCCAACCACCTCTACCTCTTCCAATGGTCAAAATCTATTGATTCAAGGAAATATAAAGATCCATTAATTTAAATTAAAATAGATCGGTATGTCGAGATGTTTGTTTTAGTCTATGCTTTAGATGGTTCACTATTTTCTTTTCCATGGTATTATATGTCTCATGTGCTCTATTTCCAAGTATTTTTTGATTTTTTGGTTATAACTGTTTTAAATCAAATAAAAATATTGGGATATAATAGTGAATATTTATAATCCTATGATAGGTGGGGTTAGAGTTATTTACCATAGTCAAGATAGATTTCTTGTGTATTATATAACACTGATGTGTAGTTTTTTTGTTTCCTCAGTTTAATGAATCGACTTTTGACCATAAATGGATGATGGATTCCCTTTATATATCTCATTGGATTTTTTAATGACAGTGAGTCTAGAAATATGACAAACCATTGGGCATGGGAGTTTCTTGGGAAATAGTTTTATGGGGTTTTAATTGCAAAATGTATGTGTTTTATGAGATTAACCAAATTAGACAAGTTTCATGGACACTTGGCATGACATAAGTTGTTGTTTTTCATATGTAGGGATTAAAATTGTATATGACATGATAAGGGGAATAAATTTTAAATGGTAAAATGTGAAAATTTAAATGGATAAAAGAATTTTAACAAACATTTAACAGTTATTTGGTATGAATAAATGTTGAAAGGGTTTAATTAAGTAATTTTATTTAATGATGTTGAGTATTATAACCCTTAAGGAATAATGAATTTTTAATGTGTGTATCCCTATTATAATAATGATATAAAAGGTATATTATTTTCAACTATGAAAATAGGTATATGATGGAATTTTTTGGATATGGTGGACATGATGCTCCACATATATAAGTTAGAAATTGTGCAAATGATGCTCCATATCTATGGGATGGAAATGATGGCGATAAAAGTCCACACCTATGGGATGGAAATTATAACAGGATGTTCCTAGTTACCCAGAGTCTGTGCATTATTACATAACATTCGCATGATCACTAGAGATGATGTCTTGAAATACCTATTTTTTTAGTAGCCTTGGAAGTACTAGATACATATGTAATTTTTACATTACATCATGAAATGAATTAAAACAACGTTGTGTCCCCTTTGAAAAAACTCATATGATTTCACCTATCCCTATAGGTTAATCATAATATACTTCTTCACATCTTGGGAAAAAGAAAAAACAAGAAAGGGATGAGATCCGATGCTCATTAGGGATAACAATATAGCAGAAACTATCATTAATAAACATAAAAATTTAAGGAAATGTATAAGACTAGAAGACAACATTATTAAACATAAACTTCATCATAATATGGCCAAGATAAATCAAATAATGAAATTTACTTATTCACATTTATATTATACAGGCCAAAAAATCAAATGTAATATCAATAGATAATTTCATAATGATGGAATGCGTAATGCTGAACATCATTACCACATAGTCAAGGCCTCATGCCAAGTCTAAAAATAATATTTTTCAAGTCCTTTTGCGATGACACTAGTTTGCCTCGTGAGATAGACCAATTCCTCGAGGAGTAACAGTGGGTTCCACCCATCACTTACTAAGTCCAATGCATTCCTCATATGAAAAGTGTGGACCATAATATAAATTTTTTTATTAAAACTATCATAAGAAATTTTATTACTTTAACCACAATCCGTGAATGGTATAAAAACAACAAATTCGCAGTCAAACACAACTCATTAAATTAAATTTAGACTCTTTTATTATAATATATCAACCACAATCAAGAATAAAATACAATGAAGGATATTGACATAGATGAAATTAATCAGTTAAACTAATTGAGAGAAATATCCCATTTTTATTGAACACATCTAAAAGTGACACTATTTATCAAAGAACTCGTTTAAAAGTGATTTTTGAATCATAGTATACCATATAAGTTTGAAACTCTTTAACAGAATTTAAATTTAAATACATTCATCTCTAAATAAAAAATTATTTAAAACCAGTTTTAAAATATGTAAATATATGTGTATGATTTACAAGAATTTATCTTCAAAAAATTTAAAATGATATTATATTTAATGATTTCCTAACCAAATGAAAGATTCTTCAATGAAAATAATTGAAGAATTAAATTAATCTAAATATTATAATATCATGAGAATTACGGTATTCAAGATATAATATGTCAAATGATTTTATAGAAACTACATAAAAGTGAATTGGCACATAATAAGAAAGAACTACCAATAGAATGTAAATTGAGAAGATATCCCTTATAAAGACTATATCCTAAGATAAAGATAAATAAATGACATAAATATGTGTGAAAAATATAAATACAAACAATATTATTGGATATTATATGTAAATCTATCATAGTACATTCACACATATACTTGTAAAAACCAAACCAATGACTTGGATGTTTAACTCAATGAGTGGAAATTGAGTTAAGATTACACTTTTAAAGTTCATATCAATTAATTGAGAATTTCTCAATGAGAGGATTAAGTGTATAAAAAGTATATCCAAACAATGTGGACTTTAAATTTATAAATAGATAAATAAATAGGGATTTTACACACAATATTTGAGTAAAATAATCAACGAAATGTGCGTAAACCCCCATGAGTGGAAATTGAAATTAGATATTCCCTTACCAATTTGGTAACATATGAACCATAAACCCCATGAAATACGTACCATACAATGATGATGTAAATACCCATAAATTAATGTATATTACATAGAGATTACAATCATGGGCATTACATACATCACAAAAAAATAGTGGAAAATATAGCATGAATCTCATGGGAATAAGATGTGAGATGAAAACACCTTACCTTTTACTTTTCCATAGTAGAGGGTAGGTTAGAATACTGTATAATGGTGAAATAATTGTTATTAAATATTTAAATAACCACATAAATAAATATCATTTCTTAAATGATATTCTAGTATTGCTTTGTTAATGATATTTCTGTAGTATCTTTGTTTTGGGTGTTAACTGATTCGTTTAAATTATATGATTTGTCACGTAAGTCTTGTTTTTTATGGAAGAGATGTATTTGATTCATATCCAGAATGATAATAAGTTCATAAACATTGCTTTTAATCATCAACTGGAAATTATTCTGGAATAGTTACGATTGGGATCGAAATCTCATTGTGTCCTTGAGACGGTAAGTCGTATGTACACAGGAGGGAAAATATCATTCCATTAGTAGTGAAATACTATGTAATTAGATGGTATATTATATATACAGAATCATTAACATCATATATTTATTATTTAAATCATTTATACTCATTATTATAACTATCTAAATAATTTAGTATCGAATAACAAACTACCCCACGATGTGGAGACAATAAGCCGTATTTACCCACGTATGGTGACTTTATCATTGATAGGATGGATAGAATAAGGAATAAGGTTGTACCATATTTATAATAACATCACAGTATATAGAAGGAAACTAATTTATTATTTTGTAATGGAAACAACAATGAAAGATGATGTGGAAGAAGGAAAAAACTTTGAAATAAGTGCTGAAATTATTACCTCTTCATCGGGTGCTTCCTTTTTATTTGATCAAAAGGGCTCCATAAGATGGATTTATGATCAATTTATTTCCTCTATGATAACTTGAGGACAGTTGGGAGGATATTTGAAAAAATTTTGTTTGAGCCTAATGGCTTTGGAGTTGTTATTTTGAGAGAAGGGGAAGTACCCTTTTATAATAGACGTGAGGGTCACTTTATGAAAAGCTTTAAATATTATTTTATTGTTAAATCATTTTAGGTTCTTAATAAAAAAATAGTTTTATTTGAGGTTAATGTGGGTATGGGTATAAATCCTATCAACTAATAGGATTTAGATAATTTTAGGTCACCATATGAACCTTATCTTTTTTATTTTAATTCTTAGTTAAATAGTTTATATTTTACCATGTCTTCATGTATTTTTATTATACATGGTTAATAATCAAACTATAAATTTCCAAGAGAACCTCAAATGGATATTTAATGAAATATATATCATTATATAAGTCCTTTGGCTGAACCCTATATTTTTAGGAATATTATATTATTTAATAATATTGTATTTGTTTTTCAAACTCATTTATGTGAATTTTGACACTATTTAGTATTTGGTATTTGAGAAAGTCAAAAAAACTTTATTAAATAAAACAAAATACATTATATCCTCTCAATCATTTCATATCAACCAAAAAAATTCTTTGAATGCATCAAAATTCTCAATTTACATTTAATATTAATTATATGAATCTTTCATTAATAAAGTAATTAATGCCTCATAATTGTGTCATAAATAAATTTAATTATTTATTGTATAAATATTATTAAAAAACTACCATGATGTAGGAAATCATTTTATATTTCTAATGAATATTTATTTTTTAATTTATCTTATGTATATACTTATCTTAAAAATGTTTTAGTTATTAAACTTTTAATTTGACACTATTAACACTAATTTAAATAAAATAATAATAAATGTCCTAATCTAATCCAAGTGGATCAAAAGGATTATATTTTATTCATGAGGTTGATTTTGGTTGAAATACACTTATCCAATAGAATGAGGACATGTGTTAGAGAAATTATAAGATCATTATTCTCTTTAATTACCCTATTTTTTTAACTATAGTAAATAATATTCAAAAGTTACTAATCACCAAAAATTATTTTCATCCTATAGAACCAAATTTTACTTTCATATATCATTTTTGTCTCTTGTATTTTTGAAATTCAATTCACAGAGGTGGTAAAATTATGTTTTATTCAAATTAGCAAATGTTCCTAGAATGTGAGTAAAAGACGGTAACAAGATAAATAAAACTATATATATCTAATATTATTATAAAATGACTTCAATTAATTACATTAGACTAATATAGGTATTATGTATCTATTTTTACTTTAAAGAATATTTAAATAAAAAAAAATTACCTAAATAAAAAGTTTTCTTCATACAATAACAAAAAGTTTTCACTCTTCATCAAAATTTGAATGTTTTTAGAAAAATACCAAAAATGAACCCAAAGTTTAATTTGATATTCAAAATGAAAAAATAATTTCTATTTTAGGGAAATTAAAAAAATTGAATTTTTATTCATTAATATTGAAAAATATTTCCATTATCAAAACCAGAAAGTGGTTCTTTGAGATATAAAAACTATCAAAAGATTGATATGTGTTTATGTACAATTTAAATGTAAAATCAATTCAAATGACCGAATTTGGATTAAATGATAAAAATATAATCTAATTATTCTTCATAAAAATTTAAACGATTAATTTAACACTATAAATTATTTCAATGAAAGTAGTTGTTTCCATTTAAAATGTTGTATTTTTCACAATTAATTAAAATATTTAAGTTACCATAAAGGCTCCGAATATTTATCCAAAGAAATTTTTTTGTACCGCTTATAATGAAGTATATTATTTTGTCAAATTTAATATATAAAAGTGTCAAATAGTGGTTTTAAAAAGGGTTCCCCATTAAAAGGCGATAACATTTCAATTAAACAAACACTTATTTTATCTAAAAAATTGAATTTGTTCTTATATTATGTCTAAGAAACACAAAATATGGATGTTAAAATTATATGGAGTATATAAAATTCAAAATGAAGTTAATTTTATTAATAACCCTTTTTTGAACGGCTAATTTGGTAAGTCATGGTGTGCTCGAACCTGGTGTTGCGTGTAGCACAAGTTTTTGAATTAAATTGAAGAAAATAACTAACTAAGAAATATTGGGGTGTTACATTATCCCCCACCCACCTTGGAAATTGCGTCCCTACGATTTTAAATTTGGTCCTGTGTACATTATTTAATGTCCCACATCGGAAAAAGTGAAAATAAAACTATGAATTTAAATGAAAGAAAGAGAAGTAAAAAGGTCACCTAAGATAACCCATAATAGGATTCCATGTTGGAAAACTGGGATTTGGAAGTTAAACTATGTGTCCTGTTCTGATGGACAGTGATAGAAAACATGATCAAGATAAAGTTAATAACAAGAAAACCAAAAACTTGTGATGGGTTAAATGGTCATTAGTTTCCCATTTGGAAAAATAAATGGAAAACATTTTTTTACGTTGTATTTCAAAATGTTGTGGAATATATTTATGATATTGACTATGAACATAAAAATCTATAGTAGATTTTTATGTAGATTTTCATCATTTAATAAATTTCGACCACTAAATTATCTTTTCTCCAAACTATGAGTATTCAATATGACTTGGTCACACCTGAAGTGCTGGAATAAACTTGTAGAGAATAACATAATCCACAAAGGATGGACTATATATTTTTATAATCATTAGTGTTTAAGAAAAACCAAATGGTTAGTACAGGATCATATGATCCCCAAAATGGAAAATCTATCATAGAAATAAATACTAATATTAATTTTTAAAATTAAACAAACAATACCCAAATATCAATAAAGGTCATTCAATACAGAATTGTCCTTAAAATCCTTCAATATAATCAAAACTATGACTGAAACCCAAAACTCAGAAGAATTTAATCACACAGTCTTTCATAGTAAATATAACATTTATCTCCAAATAAAATCAACTACTCTTAATGTCTCATACAAATGAGTAATTAACCAAAACACATTTTCTCTATTATAGGTTAATAATTTCCATTAATAATCTGAATATGTATAAAACAAATAAATTATTAAAAAATAAAAAAATACTCTATTATTCGTCAAAGGAAATCCCATAGTATTCAATTTTTCATAGGCATATTGTGTTCCAAAAAGAGCGAACATCTTCCAAAATGAAATTTATCACATAATCACCTAATCATTTTCCAATAAAAATTTTATCCATTTGATAAAACATAATATCCAAAATCAACTTATTATTTATCAATAAAACAATTTAAGTAAAAATAATTATTCACACTAATGAGGGACTTCCCGTAGTCTAGTGGTAGGTGATAAATCAAAGTCACTCTTTAGTTGTGGGTTAGATTCCCGTAGCTTTTTCCGACGCACCGGGTTGCCCCACGGTCTGTATTTTTTCATTTATTAAAAACTATATTTCATGAAATTCCCAAAATGAGTTAAATTCCTCAAAATAACCATGACATAATTTATCCACAAATGTTATCTCATACCTTACATTTTGATCTCAAAAATTAATAACCAAAAAATGCATCAAATTCAAGGATCATAAAAACCCAAATGGTTCTTTATAACTAAATCCATAGAAGAAAATATAATTCTTCCTCAAATAGAATTTTCACATAACAAATTACTGGTTTACACATACAAGTGAAAATTCATCCAATGTATTCCATTCAAAAAAGAGCATTAATACTTTTAAACATTTTCCATCCATTTATTTCCACATATGTTCTTCCTTGACCTAGTGGTTATCCTATAGAATAGTGCATTTACTAGGGTATTTTCTAGGTCCCCTACGTGAATCAAAAATGCATGTAAATGGATTATGGGGATAATTTTTATTTTCTTTCGTAGAACTCTTCATTTTTAATTTGAAATTCATTACTTTATGTCCTTATTTCCCACACATAAATCATTTCATCTTCCCATTGATTCTCTTTCATGGTTGTCTATTTCCACATTTCTGGAATGACAGAAATTTAGCTTTCATTTCTCCACGATCTCTACTACTGGAGCTCTTATCATTCTCCTCATTTCTGTTCTTTGTTGTTATTGGGTGTTGGTTAATGTATATATTGTGGATCATATTTCTGGAAACCTGATTCGACATGAACATGATATATTTTATGTCTATCAACTTTCCATTTAGTTTCTAATTCCCACCATCATTCCCACCTTTTATATCATGTTAAATGTTACAATTAATTCCTTGGAATCCATCAATTGACTAAAACCAAAAAATCATAGTGTGAGTGAAAATAGTCATTAAATCATTTAGATAATTTCATGACACCTTTTTTTAGATCAAAAACACCTTAGGATTAACTAATTTTATTAATTCTCATCAAATATTAATATCCATCAAATCGGTTTGTAACGAATATGTGAATAATCATAATCATATCCCTAATGAGTATTGTAACTAAGAGTGCAGCAAGGCCTATTTTCATGCACAAGTTCTCGTTTGAGTCTAGCTCAAAGCGGTGTTTTCAGGTTTCACCCCTAGGATCTTCTGTGCCAGAGCCACCTCAACCTGCTTGTATCCATAAAAAGTTGTTTTTCTTGGAAAATCCACATATTATTTACATCACCAAAATTTTTGGATGTTCCTCTATAATAATATTCAAATTCTATTTTAGTGTACTCTTTTATAATCAGAGTATTTCTAAATCTATATTCCAAGGTTTTTACCAAAATTCCTCTGATACCAACTCTAATGCCCTGAATCTAGTTACCCAGAGTTAGTGAATTTTTAAATAACATTAGAATTATCACAAGAGATCATGTCTCTAAAGACCGATTTGTTTAGTATCCATGGAAGTACTAGATAAATAATTAAGTTTTACATTATATAATAAAATAACGAAAAAAACAATGTGTCTACTTTTAACACACTAATATCCTTTACCCTATCCCTGAAATTTAATCATAATTCACTTCTTCACATAATGGGAAAAGGAAAACCTAAGAGAAAGGTGATCTTAGATGCTCATTAGGGATAACAATATAGCAAAAACTATCCTAAATAAGCACAAACATTTAAGGCAATGTATATGATTAAAACACCAGCCTTTTAAACATTAACATCTGCATAATATGGCAATGATAAATCAAATAATTCCATATAGTTATTCACATGGATATTCTAATAGTAAAATAATCACATTTAATATCAATAGCTAATTTCGTAACGATGAATTTCATAATTCTGAATATCATAACCACATAGTCAAGCCCTGCTGCCAAGACTACAAGTTATATTTTGTTAAGGCCTTGTCCCAAGACAGTAGTTTGTCTTATGAGACCTATCGATGCATCATGGAGCTGTAGTGGGCTCTACCCATAACTTACTAAGTCCAATGCATTCCTCATATGAAAATGGTGGAAGATAATCTAATCATTTGTATTAAAACTAGTTTACAAAATTTCAATACTTTACCACAAACCATTAATGGAATAAGAATACCACATACACAGTGAAACATAACTCATTAAATAAAATATTGAATATTGTATTTTTATAAATCAACCTCAATCAAGAATAAAATACAATGATGTATATTAATATAGATTAAAATAATCAGTAAATCAAATTGAGAGAAATATCCCCTTTTTCTTCAAAGCATTTAAAAGTCGCAGTATTTATCAAAGGAGTCTTTTAAAATTTATTATTGAATCAAATTGTCCCATTAAACATTGAAACACTTGAAAGGAATTTAAATTTTGAAACATTGATGTCCATATAAATAAATTCTTAAACCCATTTAAAAAACATGGACATTAATGAGAATGATGTAGAAAAATAAATTATGAAAACATTTAAAATGATATTTTAGTTAAAGAGTTCCTAATCAAATGACGTATTATTTATTACAAATAATTGAGGAATAACTATAATATAGAAATTATAATATCCTGAGAATTAATTTATTCATGGTATAATATGTCAAAGGATATTATATACCCCACATAAAGGTGAATTGGTGCATAACAACAAATAACTATCAATGGAATGTAAATTGATGCGTGATCCCTTATAAAGACGGTATCTTTATATTAAGGATATATAAATGACATAATTATGTGTGAAAAATATAAATACACTCAATATGATTGATATTCAGTATAAATCCGTCAATGGAAATTCACACATATTACTGTTAAAAAAACCAATGTCCTGGATTTTTAACTCAATAAATAAAAATTGACTTAAGATTACCTTTATAAAGTTCATATCAATTACATGATAATTTAACAATGGGGTTATTATGTGTATATAATGTATATCCATCGAAAGGGGACTGGAAATTAAAAAATAAATAAATAAATAGTGATTTCACATATAATATTAGAGTAAAATAATCCATGACATGTTCATAAAACCTATTGAGTGGAAATTAAAATTAAAAAATCTCTTACCGATTTGGTAACTTAAAAAACATACACCCCATGAAACAAGGATCATATAATTAATATGTAAATATGCATAAATTAATGTATATTACATAAATAATACAATCATGGGTAGTACATACACCAAACAAAACAAAATAGTGGAAAATATAGCATAAATCTCAAGGGAATAAGTAGTGAGATGAAAACCACTTACCTAGTACATTTTATTTGTAGAGGGTAGGTTAACCTAATTTATAATGGTGAAATAATTATTATTAAATTATTAAATAACCACATACATAAATATGATATCATATATGTTAATCTAATATTTATTTGTTAATGATATTTTAGTACTATCATTGTTTGGGGGTGATAAATGATTCATTTTCCATTATATTTTTTTTATTTAAGACATGTTTGTATTGTATCGAATGAATTTGATTTATATCCAAAATTATACTATGTTATTAAACCATTTTTTAAAACCTAAAATGTAAATTATTGTTGAATGGTTACGATGGGGAAAAAACTTCCATCGCCTCATGGAGACGGTAAGTTGTACATACGCACAAGCGACGATATCATTCCATTATTAGTGGAATAGTATGTAATTTGATGGTATATTATATATAAATAATAGTTATCACATTATATTATTTATTTACATTAGTTATACACATTATTATACCCTTCCAAATAATGAAGCGTTGAATAACAAACTACACCACGACACAGAGACAGTAAGCTGTATGTACGATCGTATGATGAATTTGTCATTCATAGGATGTGTAGGATAATAAATATGGTGGTAATATATTAACAATAACATCACAGTATGTATAAGTTACTTGAGTTATTATTTTTTTATGGAACAAAAAATGAAAGAGGAAGTGGAAGAAGAAAACAACTTTGATAGAGGCGATGAAATTATTACCTCTTCTTCAGGTGGTTCCTTTTTATTTGATCAAAATGGATCCTTAGGATGGCTTTTTGAACAATTTATTGCCTATATGATCATGTAAGGGTAGTTGGGTGGATATTTGGGCATGGTTTGGATGATCCAAATGTAGAGATCCGAAGCTAGACGTACATGGGTATTACATTACTTTTTCAGAATACTTAGTACATAACAAAAACACACACACAAGGATGGTAATAGTTTAGTGTCTTTGGAAACTCGGAATATAATCTTCTAATCGTGGTGAATGATCTTCAACATCTCCCATAAAGATCTTCGTTTTTTACCTAGAAACTTTCTTTATATCCTGGGGAAAAGAAAACATTAAAGGGTGAGCTCAAATGCTCAGTAAGGGTAAACAAAAGAAATATCAATCACATCATATTCATAAAGAACATAACATTTTGGAAATCGTAACCTGCAAAAGAGAGCATAAATTCATAACATGGGATAAATCATAATAGTGAAATGTAATCCCAATAATCATAACTTAAAACATGAAACTTTGTGTCATACACACATAATCATAGAGAATCATATCTTATTAGTCAAGACTCATTGCCAAGACTATCTTAGTGGACAAAGTCCATTTCTGAACCGAGTCACCCTCGTTTCAGTCCTGTTTCACTGAACCGGTATAACCTACCATTCCAGCCATGTCTATCTCATGTGATATAAAATCTTTACCCAATGCATTGGAGGGAGATATAGGTCCCACCCATCTCATTATGGTACCATTCTTTTGTGTGCCACAAAATCATAAATCATACATCATTGCATAACCCATGTAATAAAATTGGGATTCTTAAACAACATGACATCGTAAAACAATTCATATAAGATAAAGGAATTCATAAAAATAATTCCATCACAACATAATCAAATCAATGTAATAATAGGGATAAAAACAGAACCCTTTATTATCTTAGATGGAAAATAATTTTGATAAAACACTTGAACTACATTCTTGAGGAAAATATCCTTTCTACTTCAAAAACACTTTTCATTTCTTAACATGTCATAAAATTATAACTAAAAGAAGTTGATTAAAAATGAACTTGAAAACATGTAAAGGAAACTTCTTGGAAATAATGTTTTAAAATTCCATTAATGCCGTATAAGTTAAAAAAACATTCTTCGTACTTTTGTCGGAAAAGTCAAAAAGTACCTCGTACGAAAAACGACAAAAGATTCCTTTCATATCTTTTACTAAAAACTCACCAAAGGGTAAAATTGGATTTAAACAATTTTAGGTGGATTTAAATAATATTACATATTGAGGAAACATGGATGTGGATGATAAAATACACCCCAGTAAATACCAAAGTAACAATCTCGGGTAAAAATGAGATTGTGATATTTCTCTTACCTTAGGTCTGATTTGCTTCGTAAGTGTCTGAACCTCCTGTATAATGATTTAAATAATGCCATTTACTTATTATAGAATCATATTAATTGTTATGATATCATATATGGTTCACTTATGACTTTATATTACCCGTTCTTTAGTAAATTCCAGGTTAAATGGCGTTTTGGGTAAAATTGTTTCATTTATCGTAGGTGTTTGGACTTGTTGTTCTTGACATTATTATTACTTATATCATGATTTAATTACTTCCAGAATATAAAACATGATTTATATATCACATATATTCAGTATATATATATATATATAATAGATAGATAAATGAAATGAAACACATCGTTCATGGAGACGGTAGTCCGTACGTACGCATGAACGCTGTTTTCCTTTCCTTATTGTCTTGAATGGAAGTATTTAGATGAAATACATCTATAAATAAATCCAGTAGCTTTATAATTTCATATATTTCATTATTATTTCTTATATATACTTTATAATCATTCTTAAATGGTTAAAATGGAGAATGAATCTCATCGCGTCGTGGAGACGGTAGTCCGTACGTACGCACGAGCGATGATATTGTTCACATGATCGTGAACTTGTGTTGAAGTGTATGTATACTATTTCAGTATCAATATCACTTTATAATAATAATATATAGTTACTCATTACACCATTATACCCATCCAATTAAGGTGGTGGTGGAAAATAGATTACACCACGGCGTGGAGACGGTATTCCGTACGTACACACGTGCGGTGATTTCCTTTTTCCTTAGGATGGATAGAAAGTTAATTAGAGTTTTTTCATATTTATAATAACATATAAGTATATAATAAATACTGATGTTATTAATTTATCATGAAACAACTAAAGAAGAAGAAGTTGAAGAAGAATGAAATTGAAAAAGATCGGTAATGGATATTACCTATTTTTGACGCGCCTTTTCTTAACCTCCACTTAAAGAACTAAGGATGGTCTTTGAAGAAGACCATGACCTCTAGGATGATACTAGGGAAGTGGAGAAGAGATTTTTGAAGGGGTTGGACGATCATGAATGCTCAAATTGGTGTGAGGAGGAGAGGGAGGAGGTACCCTTTTATAAGGGAGGAGAGGGGCACCTTAGGAAAATCTCAATATATTATGTTATATTAAGGTCAAATTCGGTTTATAATGGTTCCAAAGGGCCTTATTTCGAAGCTAATGTGTCTATGGGTCTAAAGACTCTCATCCAATGGAATTTAGACAAGTTTGGGTTCCTATTTTAACCTTATCATGTAGATTTGACATTAAGTTAAATAATTTTACTTTTACCATGTCTTCTTGTGTTCTTATACTATAAGGTTAATAAAATTACTATATAAAGCCAAAAGAACCCCAAGTAGTTTATTATTAATATATATAATATTATATAAGTCATTTGGCCGAAACTTATATTTTTTAGGAATTAAATAAAAATTAATAATATAATATTTATTTTAAAAACTAATTTATGTCAATTTTGACACTATTTGGTACATGATTTTTATGAAATTCATAACAGAATGATAAGTTCAAACCAAGTTACTTATATCCATTCTAACATTTCATATTAACCTATAAAAATAGTTGAATTCATAAAAAGTCTAAAATTATATTTATTTGGGTATTTATAACATCAATTATGTCAATATTTCATTAAGAATATAATTACTGCATCATCGTTGTGTCATAAATAAATTAAATTATGTAATGTCTAAAAATTACAAATAAAATACCATTATGTAGGAAATCTTCTTAGAATGATAATAAATATTTATAGTCGAATTTATCTTATGTATAACCCCATATTAAAAATTATTTACTTATTAAACTTTGATTTTAACTATTTTAACCCTTCTTTAAATAAATTAATAATAAATGTCCTAATCTTATCCAAGTGGGCCTAAATGGTCATATTTTATTCCTAAGGTTGTTTTTGGTCGAATTACACTTTTTCAAAAGAATTATAACATGTGTTAGGGTAATAATAGTATCATTTTTACCCTTAATTACCCTATTTACTTTTAACCGTGGTAAAAAAAAGTAAAAAGTTACTATTCACCAAAAATTATTTTCATCTCATTGAACCACATTTTACTTACTGACATCAACCATGTATCTCGGATTTTTGAAATTCCACTCAAAGAAGTGGAAAAATTAAGTTTTATGAAAAATTCATTTTTTTAACTAGCACTTAGTGGTTTCACTATTCATCAAAAAATGAATGTTTCCAGAAAAATACCAAAAATTAGGCCTAAGATATATTTGATATTATGAACTCAAAAATGATTTCTATTTTACCAAATTCAAAACATATCAGTTGCATTAATTAATTTAAAAATTATTTCCCATCGTCAAAACAAATAGCGTGTTTTTAAGAGATAATAACTACCAAAAGATTGACAGTTGTTTATGTCTGGTTTAAATATGAAATTACATCCAATGACCAACATTGTATTAAATTGTAAAAATATATTATAAAAACACTTTAAAACCACTCAAATTAATAATTTATCACTATTAATTATTTCGATTAAAAAGGTTGTTTTTAATTAAAATTTAGTAATTTTCACTATTAATCAGAAAATGAATGTTATCTGAAATGTACCAAAATTTTACCCTAAGCTAATTTCGATATTCCAAATCCATAAATGAAGTCCATTTTGAAAAATAAAAATTACAAAATTTCAAAAAGTGGTTATTACTATTCATAACGGCTAGTTTTAATAATATTTTAATATCATATCATTGTTTAGTGAAACTCAGTATTGCATACTACACATGCTATCGAGGAAGGTCGTGATTGCGTGTAATTCAAGGAAAGTCAATGATGCATGTTGTGCAAGCTCCATTTGGTGTAGCGTACAACCCCAGACATTAATGAAATTAAAAAGAATATTTTTCATAAAATCTCGGGGTGTTACATTCTACCCCCCTTAAAATGAATTTCGCCCTCGAAATTTGTTGGGGTTATAAATGGTTTAATACTAGAAATTTTCTTTAATAGAAACCCACATTGTAAAAAGGAATACTAAAACTTCATTTAAAAAAAATGTTAGAAACATGACGGATACCCAAATAACTCATCACTGGGTTTCCACATAGGAGAACAAAGTTGAAAATATGGATATGGAGGAGAAATCTGATCATCATGTTCTGATAGAGAGTGGTAGAGAACTTGGCTATGAAAAATCCATCAATCACAAAGCCATAAATTTGTGACGATATAAGGTACCATCTGATTAATCGGATATAAGGGAACTAGGACAACATTTTTGGTTTTCAAGACCATTTCCCTAAAGTTGATTAATTAAAAGAAATAGTTGCATGATTTTGGTACAATCTCACTGTTGTTTGTGAATTGAACAATTTCCACTTCATCCCTTAAATAAATGATGTTGAATTTGTTATTTGTGATTTGTTAGCAGATCATGTGATAGAATGATGGGTCATTCCATCTATTTCAAACAAAAGGTTAGAAAAAGTTATAAGTCCATCTTATGGTTAGATTAATCGTATATGGTTCCAAAAATGAACTTATACTTCATATATCATACCACTTAATAAAATAAAACTAGTTTATACTAACCACGGACTTCCTGTAGGCCAGTGGTAGGCGATAAAGGCCAGTCGTACTTCGGTTGTGGGTTCGATTCCCACGGCCTTGTCCGACGCGATGGGCTGTCGCCCGTCCTGCAGGTTGTCCTTTTTCTAAATCTATATTACTATAACATCCCATAAATAATATCGAAAAACGTTTCATCCTAACTTATGTCCAACATATTCTATTCCAATCTTTAGTCTTATCTAAAATACCTCGGTCCAAGCTCATAGTATAAAGAAAATGATTACTTGAAATGTCACAGAACAATCACGTGAATGCCATCATTTATCCCCCATATATCATACGATATATCTTGTTGGTCAAATTACAAACATCTGAATACCTTAATCATGTATTCTCTTGAAGAATGAATACCCATTGAACCTTAGTGAAAAAATGAATGCTGTCAAAAGTTAACTCTTTCCACATACCAAAATCCAAAAAATTCTATATACTCAAACCATGATACAACCTTCTCCTTATATCAGTCATGAGCTCATGAATACTATCAAACATTTAATTTTCTCCTTATCCCTTCATTATGTGCACATCATCTACATTCCAAAAATATCTGAATAACCTTTCATCGATACTGGTAACATTAATAATACACTTTCAAAACTCAAGGAAAGGCAACAATGTAACAATCCATAAATGTCTCTTTATTCCATAGTACCATGAGATTACTTATACAACATTACACATGATAAACATGTAATCATTCCACTACATTCTTAAACCATTGATCGAGCTTCAACAATTCTTTCATCTCACATATCATTTGTAGTCTCTTCATCACAATCAACATAAATACTACCCATACGACCATACTGATTCTCTTCAGGAGACTTTCTCTTAGGGAATTGGTTTGCAAAATGCCCGTACATTCCACATTTAAAACATTTAACCATTGTTGATGTCGTAGAAATACCATTATCCTCATCTCTGGTGTTAACTGAACCTTTTCCTTTGCAGTTACTGGCTTTGTGTCCTTCTTTTTCCACACCCAAAGCATCTTCTAGTTCTTTTGAAACATTATCCTTGATGCCTCTTTCCACATGATTTTCATAGGGGAAATGGAACTTTATATCCTCTATGATCATCATGAAACTCCATCTTTCTCTTATTAGCCGAGTCAGGAAACTGACCAAATTTTACTTTATTGATCATATTATGAGATTTCTGATTCGGCATAATAATGATGTCTGGACTTCCAAATCCCATTTTATTTCGTCGCTCATGAATAATATCATTCCATTGTCCATCATATCCTCCATTATCGTGAATCATCTTGTTTCCAGCCATTTTCTAAATCCCAAAAAGAATAGTGTGGGAGGCAAAAATCATAATAAAGGGGGAGTAACTTCAATATCTAACATATTTGGTTTAATATAATATCATTACCATAGTTCTAGGACTATATCCTATACGTATACTTATCCTTAGGGACATCGCTAGACATACCTTAGAAATATCTCTAGGGATCTCACTAACGTTCGCACATCCTAGTTTCCAAAGGTTGACTAAACCATTCTCTGATACCAACTGTAGAGACCGAAATCTAGACGTACATGGGCAATACATTACTTTTGCGGAATACTTAGTACATAACAAAAACACACACACAAGGATCGTAATAGTATAGTGTCTTTGGAGACTCGGAATACAATCTTCTAATCATGGTGAAAGATCTTCAACATCTCCAATAATGATATTCTTTTTTTACCTAAAACCTTTCTTTATATCCTGGGGAAAAGAAAACATAAAAGGGTGAGATCAAATGACCAGTAAAGGTAAAAAAATGAAATATCAATCACATCACATTCATAAGAACATAACATTTTGGAAATCTTAACCTGCAAAAGAGAGCATAAATTCATAACATGGGATAAATCATAATAGTGAAATGTAATCCCAATAATCATAAATTAAAACATGAAACTTTGTGGCATACACACATAATCATAGAGAATCATATCTTATTAGTCAAGACTCTTTGCCAAGACTAGCTTAGTGGACAAAGTCCATTTCTGAACCGAGTCGCCCTCGTTTCAGTCCTGTTTCAATGAACCGGTATAACCTACCATTCCAGCCATGTCTATCTCATGAGATATAAAATCTTTACCCAATGAATTTGAGGGAGATATAGGTCCCACCAATCTCATAATGATACCATTCTTATGTGTGCCACAAAATCATAAATCATACATCATTGCATAACCCATGTAATAAAATTGGGATTCTTAAACAACATGACATCATAAAACAATTCATATAAGATAAAGGAATTAATAAAAATAATTCCATCACAACATAATAAAATCAATGTAATAATAGGGATAAAAACAGAACCCTTTATTTTCTTAGATGGAAAATAATTTTGATAAAACACTTGAACTCCATTCTTGTGGAAAATATCCTTTCTACTTCAAAAACACTTTTCATTTCTTAACATGTCATAAAATTATAACTAAAAGATGATGATTAAAAGTAAACTTGAAAACTTTTAAAGGAAACTTCTTGGAAATAATGTTTTAAAAATCCATCCATGCTGTATAAGTTAAAAAAACATTCTTCGTACTTTTGTCGGAAAAGTCAAAAAGTACCTCGTACGAAAAACGACAAAAGATTCATTTCATATCTTTTACTAAAAACTCACCGAAGGGTAAAATTGGATTTAAAAATTTGTAGGTGGATGGAAATAATATCACATATTGAGGAAACATGGATGTGGATGATAAAATACACCCCAGTAAATACCAAAGTAACAATCTTGGATAAAAATGTGATTGTGATATTTCCCTTACCTTAGGTCCGATTTGCTTCGTAAGTGCCTGAAACTCCAGTATAATGATTTAAATAATGTCATTGACTTATTAAAGAATCATATTCATTGTTATTATATCATATATGGTTCACTTTGGACTTTATATTACCCGTTCTTTTGTAAATTCCATGTTAAAGAGCGTTTTGGGTAAAATTGTTTCATTTATCGTAGGTGTTTGGACTTGTTGTTCTTGACATTATTATTACTTATATCATGATTTACATACTTACATAATATAAAACATGATTTATATATCATATATATTCAGTATATATATATATAATAGATAGATAAATGAAATGAAACACACCGTTCATGGAGACAGTAGTCCGTACGTACGCATGAACACTGTTTTCATTTCCTTATTGTCTTGAATGGAAGTAAGTAGATGACATACATATATAAATAAATCCAGTAGCTTTATAATTTCATATATTTCATTATTATTTCTTATATATACTTTATAATCATTCTTAAATGGTCAACATGGAGAATGAATCTCATCACGTCGTGGAGACGGTAGTCCGTACGTACGCACGAGCGATGATATAGTTCTCATGATCGTGAAATTGTGTTGAAGTGTATGTATACAATTTAAGTATCAATATTACTTTATAATAATAATATATAGTTACTCATGACACCATTATACCCATCCAATTAAGGTGGTGGCGGAAAATAGATTACACCACGGTGTGGAGATGGTATTCCGTACGTACGCACGCGCAGTGATTTCCTTTTTCCGTAGGATGGATAGAAGGTTAATTAGAGTTGATTCATATTTATAATAACATATTACTATATAATAAATGCTTATGTTGTTACTTTATCATGAAACAACTAAAGAATAAGAAGTTGAAGAAGAATGAAATTGAAAAAGATCGGTAATGGATATTACCTCTTTTTGACGCACCTTTTCTTAACCTCCACTTAAGGAAATAATAATGGTCTTTGAAGAAGACCAGGACCTATAGGATGATACTAGGAAAGTGGAGAATAGATTTTGTCAGGGTTGGGCAGAGCTTTAATGCTCAAATTGGTGTGAGGAGGAGAGGGAGGAGGAGCCCTTTTATAAGGGAGGAGAGGGGCACCATAGGAAAATCTCAAAATATTATTTTATATTAAGGTCAAATTCTGTTTATAATGGTTCTAAAGGGTCTTATTTCGAAGATAAAGCGGGGTTGGGTCGAAATCCTATCATACAATAGAATTTAGACAAGTTTAAGTTCCTATTTTAACCTTATCATGTAGATTTGACATTAAGTTAAATAGTTTTTCTTTTACTGTGTCTTCTTGTGTTCTTATACTATAAGGTTAATAAACATACTATATAAAGCCAAAAGAACCCCAACTTGTTTATTATTAATATATATAACCTTATATAAGTTATTTTGCAGAAGCATAGATTTTTAGGAATTAAACAACAATTAATAATATAATATTTGTTTTAAAAACTAATTTTTGTCAATTTTGACACTATTTGGTACATGATTTTTATGAAATTCATAACGAAATTATAAGTTCGAAAAAAGTTAATTAAATCCATAATAACATGTAATATTAACCTATAAAATTAGTGGAATTCATAAAAAGTCTCAAATTATATTTATATGGGTATTTATAACATCAATTATGTCAATATTTCATTAAGAGGATAATTACTGCATCATCGTTGTGTCATAAATAAATTAAATTATTTAATGTCTAAAAATTACAAATAAAATACCATTATGTAGAAAATCGTTTCATATTTCTAATGAATATTTATAGTCGAATTTATCTTATGTATAACCGCATATTAAAAATGATTTACTTATTAAACATTGATTTTAACTATTTTAACCCTTCTTTAAATAAATTAATAATAAATCTCCTAGTCTAATCCATGTGGGCCTAAATGGTCATATTATACTCCTATGTTTGTTTTTGGTCGAATTCAACTTGTTCAATAGAATTAGGACATGTTTTAGGGTAATAATAGTATCATTTTTACCCTTAATTACCCTATTTACTTTTAACCGTGGGAAAAAAAGTAAAAAGTTACTATTCACCAAAAATTATTTTCATCTCATTGAACCACATTTTACTTACTGACATCAACCGTGTCTCTTGGATTATTTTAAATTCCACTCACAGAAGCGGTAAAATTATGTTTTATGAAAAATTCATTTTTTAACTACCACTTAGTGGTTTCACTATTCATCAAAAAATGAATGTTTCCAGAAAAATACCAAAAATTAGTCCTAAGCTATATTTGATATTATAAACTCAAAAATGATGTCTATTTTACCAAATTAAAAACATATCAGTTGCATTCATTAATTTAAAAATTAATTCTCATCATCAAAACAAATAGCGCGTTTTTAAGAGATAATAACTACCAAAAGATTGACACTTGTTTATGTCTGGTTTAAATATTAAATTACATCCAATGACCAACATTGTATTAAATTGTAAAAATATATTCTAAATACACTTTAAAACCACTCAAATTAATAATTTATCACTATTAATTATTTTTATTAAAAAGGTTGTTTTTAATTAAAATTTAGTAATTTCACTATTCATCAGAAAATTAAAGTTATCCGAAATGTACCAAAATTTCACCCTAAGATAATTTCGATATTCCGAATCCATAAATGATGTCCATTTTAAAAAATAAAAATTACAAAATTTCAAAAAGTGGTTATTACAATTTATAATGGCTAGTTTTAATAATATTTTAATAACATATCGTTGTTTAGTGAAACTCGGTATTGCGTACTACACACGCTATCGAGGAAGGTCGTGATTGCGTGTAATTCAAGGCATGTCAAGGATGTGTGTTGTGCAAGATCCTTTTGGTGTAGCGTACAACACAAGACATTAATGAAATTAAAAATAATATTTTTCATAAAATATCGGGGTGTTACACCAAATGAATTTTGAGGTGTGATTTTGAGAGAAGGGTAAGTACCCTTTTATAAGAGAGGTGAGGGTCACTTTCGGAATAGTTTGAAATACTATTTTATTACAAAAAAAATTCTGTTTTAATGGATTAGAATGGATTTATTTCTTGTTTAAGGTGGGTATGGGTCGAAATATTCTCAACCAATAGGTTTTAGGCAACTTTAGGTCACCATATTATCCTTATCTTTTAGATTTCATTCGTAGTTAAACAGTTTAACTTTTACAAAGTCTTCTTGTATTTTTATATTACATGGTTATTAAACATAAAATAAAATTCCACAGAGTCCTGAAGTGGTTAATTAATGAGATATCTATCATTATATAAGTCCTTGTACCTAGACTTATATTTTTAGGAATATTATATAATTTAATAATATAGTATTTTTTTTAAATAGTCATTTATGTCAATTATGACACTATTTAGTATTTGGTTTTTGTGAAAGTCAAGAAAACTGGACTACTTAAAAAAATACATTAAATAAACCATAAATTTTCATATTAATCTATAGTTTTATAATTGATCAAAAATTTTCAATTTACATTTAATTTGAAACTTATAATATCATTTATTTTAATATTTCATTAATTAGGTAATTACTACATCGTCATTGTGTTAGAAAAAAATTTAATTATTTGATTTCTATAAATTATAAATAAAATTCCATGATGTAGTAAGTATTTTTATCTTTCTAATTAATATTTATAGTTGATTTTATCTTATATATAATACTATATTAAAATTATTTTAGTTATTAATCTTTGTGTTTACCACTTTTAACTCTTATTTAAATAAAATAATATTAAATGTCCTAATCTAATCCAAGTAGATAAAAAGGGTAATATTTTATTCCCAAGATTGATTGTGGTCGAAATATATTTATCCAATAGAATCAGAACATGTGTTAGGGTAACTATAATATCATTTTTATCTTTAATTGCCCTATTTATTTTCAATCATGGTAAATAAAATTCAAATGTTACTATTGAACAAAAAAAATTCAATATATTGAACCAAATTTTAGTTACTGATATTAATTTTGTCCTTTATAAATTTTAAATTCAATTCATTAAAGGTGTAAAATTATGTTTTATACAAATTTGCAAAAGTGCCTAGAAGGTGAGTAAAATCAGGTAAATAGTTAATTAAAATTTTATATATCTAATTGTATTATAAAATTACTTGGATGAATTAAATTTGTCTAATATAATTATTATGTATCTATTTTTACTTTAGAATAAATTTAAATTAAAAATAATTATTTAAATAAAAATTCGGCTTTAAGCAATTACACAGTGTTATGTACTGTTTATCAAAAATTGAATGTTTTTAGAAAAATACCAAAAATTCATCCTAAGATAATTTTGATATTCAAAATAAAAAAATTATTTCTTCTTTACCAAATTCAAAAAAATGATGTTGTTTTCATTAATTTTAAAAAAATATTCTCGTCGTCAAAACCGGAAAGCAGGTTTTAAGATGTAAAAATTATCAAATGATTGATATGTGTTTATGTCTAATTCAAATGTAAAATTAGTTCCAAAGAAAAACATTGGATTAATAGAGAAATATATAATCTAATTATACTTCAAAACCATTCAAATGTATAATATATCACTATTAATTATTTTGATTAAAAAAGTTGTTTTCAAGTAAAATTTAGTATTTTTCACTATAAATAAAAAAATGAATGTTTTCAACATAGCATCAAAACTTTATCAATATAAATTTTTATGTCCTTATTCTAAGGAATAATTTTATTTGGTCAAATTTAATATATATAAAAGTGTCAAAATTGGATTTAAAAAGGGTTCTCCATTAAATGGCAGAAAAATTGCATTTTAAAAAAAATACTTCTTTTATCTGAAAAATTTAATTTACTCTTATATATGTATAATAAAAAAATAATATGGATGTTAAAATTATATGGATTATATAAAAATAAAAAGATAGTTTATACTATTCATAACAATTTTTGAAACGACTAGTTTGTTTTGTCATGGGGTGCTAGAACTCGGTGTTGCATGTAGCATAAGCTGTTGAATTACATTAAAGAAAATAACATACTTTGAACTCGTTGGGTGTTAAATTCTTCCCCCCTTATGGAAACTGTGTCCTCAAAATTTTAAAATTTGTCTTCGGAACTTCATTATATGTCCCACATCGGAAAAATAGATAATTAAAATATCAATTCAAAAGAAAAGAAGAGAAGTACAAGGGTCACCTGAGATAACCCATACTAGGATTCCATGTAAGAAAACATGGATTTGGGAGAAAAAATAAGTGTCATGTTCTGATGGAGAGTGGTATAAAACATGATCAGGATAATGTTAACAATAATAAAACCACAAACTTGTGATGGGTTAAATGATCATTAGTTTTCCAATAGTAGTAGTAAATTGACAATGTTTTTTATGTTCTATTTCATAATGTTGGGGAATTTATTTATGATATTGACTAAGAAAATAAATAGATATACTTAATTTTTATGTATAGTTTTATCCTTTAATAAATTTTTACCATTTAATTATCTTTTCTACGAATTATGATTGTTCAAGATGACTCAGTCACAACTCAAGCACTAGAATCAACTTCTATAGAATAACATAATCCATAAATGATGTACAATATATTTCCCTTATATTTAGAGATTTTCCAAACCAAATGGTTCGTACAATATCATATGATCACCAAAATGGATAATCCTTTATAAAAATAAATAATAATCATAATTTCAATAATTAAACTTTCAGTGCCAAATGTTCAATAAGACCATTCAATACACAATTTTCCTTAAAATCATTCAATACAATCAAAACAAAGATTCAAACCCAAAACATATAATAATTTAATCACATAATATTTCATAGAAAATCTTAAAATTTATCTCCAAATATCATCAACCAATCTTAAAGTCTCATACATAAGTGTAATTAACCAAATAACATATTATAGATGACAGGAAAATCATTTCCATTAATAATATTAATCTCTATAAAAAACATAGATTCTTTAAGATAAAAATTTCCACTATTATACCTCAAATTAAATCCCAGAGTATTATATTTCATTAGGCATATAGTGTTCCCAAAACTGCGAACGTCTTCCAAAATAAAATTTATCACTTAATCACCAAATCACTTTCCTATACTAAGGATATCCATTTGATAAAACATAAGATCCAAAATCATCTTATTATTGATCAATGAAATCATTTAACAAAAATAATTAGTCACACTATCTATGTACTTCATGTAGTCCAGTTGTAAGTGATAAATCTAGGTCACTCTTTGGTTGTTTGTTCGATTCCCACAGTTTTGTCCGACGTGCCAGGTTATCACATGATCTATGTGTTGTCATTTTTCAAAAACTATAATTTATTAAATTACCAATGTGAGATAAATTATTCAAAATAACCATAAAAAAATTTAAACCCAAATTTTATCCTATACCTCGCATTTTCATCCAAAAAAATTAATAACATGTATTTATCTAAAATCCAAGTATCATATAATCCTAAATGGTTCATTATAACTATATCCACAAAATAAAATATAATTATTCCTCAAATATAATTTTCTCAAAAGAAACTACAGGGTTACACATAGAGAAGGAAAGTCTTCCAATGTAATCCCATCGACAAAACCTTTAATAATTTTAAACATTTCACCATCCATTTAATTCCACAAAGGATCTTCCATGACCTAGTGGTTATCCTTTAGAATAGGGCATTGACTCGGGTAATGCTCATGTCCCCTACTTTTACAGAAATGGAATGTTAATGGATTGTTAGGATCATTTTTAGTTTCTTCCATAGTAGTCTTCCCTTTACCTCAGATATTATTTACTTTATTTCCCTTTTTCCCCACATAAAGAATATTTTTTCCAATGAGTCCCTTTCATGGGTGTATCCTTCCACATTTCCAGCATGATGGAAAGTGAGTTTTCTTTTCTTCATGGTCTCCACTACAAGAGATCTTATTATTATATTCCATTCTCTTCATTGTTGAGTTTGGGAGTTTGTTAATATATATTTTATTGATCATTGTTTGGGAAACTTGATTCAGCATGAACATGATATCTTTTACGTCTATCAACATTCTATTTTGTATGTCATCTCCACCATCATGCCCACCTTGTACATCGTGTTCAATGTTACTATGACTTCATTGCAATCCATCCATTAAGTAAAACAATAAAGTATAGTGTGATTAACAATAGTCATAAAACCATTTAGAGAATATCATGACCCCTTATTCTCAATCTAATACACTATAGGATTAACCAAGGTTATTTATTCTCATCATATATTAAAATCCTTCTAAACGATTCATAAAGAAAATTTGAATTATCCTAATCATAACTCACGGGAGTGTCATAACCATGTGTACAACAAGGCCCATTTTTGTGCACCAGTTCCCATTCAAGTCCAGCTCAATGCGGTGTTTTTGGGTTTAACCCCTAAGTACATCTGTGCCAAAGCCACCTCTATCTGCTCTTAACTAGATTGGGATGTATTTTTTGAAAAACAACATAATATTTACATTACCAAAATTTATTAATATTCATCTATACTAATCATAAAATTATATCTTAGGGTATTTCATTCAAATTAGAGTTTTTCTAAATCTAGCTTCAAAGGTTTGTACTAAACTTCTTCAGATTCCAACTGTAACGCCATGAACCTAGTTAAACAGAGTCGGTGCATTATTACAGATCATTGGAATGATCACAAGAGATCAAGTCTCGAATTAAATATTTGTTTAATAGCCTTGGATGTACTATATACACACATAAGTTTTAAATTACCTCATGAAATAAAGTAAAAACATTGTGCCCCTTTTGAACAAACTAATATCATTTGGGCTATCCTTGTAAGTTAATCATAACATACTTATTCACATCCTGAGAAAAAGAAAACCTAAGAAAGGGGTGGGATCATATGCTTAGTAAGGATTAAAATATTTCGGAAACTATAATAACTTAGCATAATCATTTAAGGTAATGTATACGACTAAAACAAAAGCCTTTTAACCATAAACTTCCCCATAATATGGAAATGATAAATCAAATATTTCTATTTATTTTTCAATTTCTTTTTCTAATAATAAAATAATCACATGTAATATCAACAACTAATTTTATAATGATGTAATGCATAATACCGTACATCAATACCACATAGTCAAGGCCTCATTCTGAGACTGAAAATAAGATTTCATCGAGGATTTGTTCCAAGACACTGGTTTGTCTCTTGAGACCTATCAATGCATCTATGAGCTATAGAGGGCTCCACTCATCACTTAATATATCCACTTCATTATTCAATTGAAAAGGGTTTATGATAATCTAATCATTCGTATTAAAACTAGCATATGAAATGTCAATAATTTTAACCACAAACCATGAATGTTATAAAAATAGCACTACCATAGTCAAATATAACTCATTCAATACAATATTGAAAATTTTATTATAAATAATCAACCTCAATAACTAATAAATTATAATGGAGGATATTGACATAGATGAAAATAATCAGTAAAATAATTGAGAGAAATATCCCCTTTTTCTTGAAAACATTTAAATGTCGCACTAATTATCAAAGAAGTCACTTAAAATATATTTTGGAATCAAAGTGTACCATAACACTTTGAAACATTTGAAAGGAATTTAATTTCTAAAACAATCATGTCCATATAAATAATTCCTTCAAACCATTTTAAAAACATGGACATTAATGAGAATGATTTAGAAGGATAAATCATAAAAACTTTTAAAACAATATTTTAGATGAAGAGTACCTAACCAAATGAAAGACACTTGAATAAAAATAATTGTGAAATAATATTAATAAAAACTTTATAATATATTTAGAATTAATGGATTCATGATAAAATATGTCAAAGGACATTATACACACCATATAAATGTGAATTGGTGCATAAAAACAAAGAACTCTTAATGGAATGTAAATTGAGATGAGATCCCCTATAAAGACCGTATCCATAGATTAATTTTTAATCAATAATATAATTATGTGTGAAAAATATAAATACACTAAATATGATTGGAAATTTAGAGTAAATAATTCATTGGACATTCTCACATATTCTGGTAAAAACAAAACCAATGACTTTGATGTCTAACTCAACGAATAAAAATTGAGTTAAGATTACCCTTATAAATTTCATATCAATGGCGTCAGAATTTATAAATGAATTTATTATGTGTATAAAAAGTATATCCAAAAAATGTGAGTAAAAATTTCTAATTAAATAAATAAATAGTTATTTCACACATAATCTTGGTGTAAAATAATCATTGAAGTGTGCGTAAAACCCAATGAGTGGAAATTGAAATTAAAAATTCCATTTATGATTTGGTAACTTACAAAAAATAATCCCATTGAAAGAAGTATCATAAAATGATGATTTAAATACCCATAAATTAATGTATATTACAGAATGAATAAAATCATGGTCAGTACATTCACCATACAAAATGAAATAGCGGCAAATATAGCATGAATCTCGCGGGAATAAGAAGTGAGACGAAACGACTTACCTTGTACTTATCCTTAGTAGATGGTAGGTTATCCTACAGTATAATGGTGAAATAATTAATATTAAATTATACATGAACCAAATAAAAAAATATGATATCATATATGATCTTATAATATTGCTTTGTTAATGATATTTAAGTAGTATCATTGTTTTGGGTGTTAACTGATTCGTTTTCCTTTATATATTTTGTAATGTAAGTCATGTTTTCTATGGATAGGATATATTTGATTCATATCCATAATGATATTATATTCTTAAAAATTATTTTTAATCATCAAATGAAAATTATTCTTTAATGGTTACGATGGGGAACAAAATATCATCACGTCGTGGAGACGGTAAGCCGTACGCATGCACGAGCGATAATATCATTCCATTAATGGTGAAGTCATATGTAAATATATTGTATATAATATATAAATAATCATTAAAATTTTATATTTATTCATTTATTCATTTATACTCATTGTTAATCCAATCCAAAGAATAAAGTGTCGAATAAAAAACTAAACCACAACGGGGAGATGGTAAACCGTACGTACGCACGTATGGTGAAGTTATCATTCATAGGATGGGTAGAATAATGAATATGGTTGTACCATATTTATAATACAATCACATTACTTAGAATGAAATGGAGTTATTATTTTGTTATGGAAACATCAATGAAAGAGGAAGTGGGAGAAGAAAAGAACTTTGAAATAGGTGATGAAATTGTTACCTCTTCTTTGGGTGCTTCCTTTTGATTTGATAAAAAGGGATCCTTAGGTTGGCTTTATGATCAATGTAAGGACTATAGGTTCAAGTGAGGGTAGTTTTGAGGATATTTGAGGAGGTTTTGGCCAAGCCAAACGGATTTGGAGGTGTGAATTTTAGAGATGGGGATGTACTCTTTTTATAAGAGAGGTGAGAGTCACTTTAGGAGAAGATTGAAATATTATTTTATTATAAAACCAATTTATTTTTATAATGGCTCCAAATAGATTTTATTTGGGGATAATACGGGTATGGGTCTAAATACTCTCAACCAATAGGTTTGAGACCAGTTTTGGTCAACATATTGGGCATATCTATTAGATTTAATACTTCGTCATATAGTTTTACTTTTACCACATCTTCTTGTATTTTTATATTACATGGTTAATAAAATTTAAATAAAATTCCAAGATATTCTCTAGTGGTTCATTAATGAAATATATATCATTATATAAGTTCTTTGGAATAACCTTATATTTTTATAAATATTATATCATTTAACAATATATTATTTGTTTTGGATACCCATTTTAGTCAATTTTGACACAATTTAGTATTTGTTTTTTTTGAAAGTAAAAAAAACTTGATTACTAAAAAAAATACATTAAATCAACCCAAAAATTTCATATTAACCTATAAAATTAGATTAATGCATAAAAAATCTCAATTTGCAATTATTTTGATATTTATATCAATTATTTTAATATTTCATTAATAAGGTAATTACAGCATCATCATTGTGTCATAAATTTTTTTTATTATTTAATGTATAAAAATTATAAAAAAATACAATGATTTATGAAATAGTTTTATATTTCTAATGAATATTTATAGTTGAATTTATATTATGTATAACCCTACATGAAAAATGGTTTAGTAATTAGACGTTGAATTTAAAACTTTTAACTCTTGTTTAAATAAAATAACAATAAATTTAATAATCAAATCCAATTTGATCAAAAGGAACATATTTTACTAAAAAGGTTGATTTCAGTTGATAAACACTTATTTTGTATAATTAATACATGATTTATGGTGATTATGATGTCATTTGTTTCATTAATTACACTATATATTTTTAACTGTGGTAAATGAAATTAAAAAGATACTATTCATGAAAAATTATTTCCATCCTATTGAAAAAAAATTTATGTAATGAATTTAATTTTTTTCTCTCATATTTCTGAATAAAATTCAAAGCAGTGGTAGAAGTATGTTTTTTGAATGTTTTCATATGTTCCTAGAAGGAGAGTAAAAGACTGTAAAAAGTTCGATAAAAATTTATATATCTAGTCTTTTTATAAAATTACTTCAATGAATTAAATTGATCAAATATAGGTATTATGTATCTATTTTGACTTTAAATTAAATTAAAATTTAAAATATTATTTAAATAAAAATTCGGCTTTAAACAATATCTTAGTGTTTTTCTCTATTCATAAAAAATTGAATGTTTTATGAAAAATACAAAAAATTCTCCCAAAGATAATTTTGATATTCCAAATTGAAAACTGATTTCAATTTTACCAAATTGATAACCTATATGTTGTATTAATTAATTTTAAAAAATAATCTGGTTGTCAAAAACAAAAAGAGGGTTTTTGAGAAGTAAAAACTATCAAAAGATTGATATGTGTTTATGTCCAATTTAAATGTAAAATTACATTCAATGACCAACATCATATTAAATGATAAAAATATAATTAATTATACATCAAATCCATTAAAATGTGTAATTTAACAATATAAATTATTTTGATTAAAAAGTTTGTTTTCAATTATAATTTATTATTTTTTACTAATCATTGAAATATTTAAGTTATCAGAAAAGAAACAAAAATTTGTGGAAAATAAATTTTTATATCATGATTATAATGAAGATTTTTATTTTTTAAAATTAATATATAAAAGTTTCCAAAATTGGATTTAAAAATGGTTTTCCATTAAAAGGCGGAAAAATTGCATTTTAAAAGAAATACTTTTTTTATCTGAAAATATGAATTAGTTCTTATATTATGAGTTAGAAACACATAATATGGATTTTCGAATTATATGTAGTATATAGAATTTGAAATATAGTTAATACTATTCAAAACCTATTTTTGAACGGCTAGTTTGGTAAGTCATGGTGCACTCGAACTCGATGTTTCGTGTAGCGCATCCTATTGAATTACATTAAAGAAAATAACATACTCTGAAATCTTTGGGTGTTATAGAAATGGTTTAAATTATTCAAGTAACCATTGGTTGGAAATTTTTGACATGCCTCTCCCAAGAAATAAGAACTTAATTTAATGAAAATACATTTTATTTTACACTATATAAATACGATAATGTTTTTTATGGCTTAGATTACCACAGTTGGTTGAAGCTAGTTTTTTTGAACTGAGCGTCACCATGAATCCTGAGGAAAAATATTAATGAAAAAATAATTACATTAAAAAATATTATAATTAGTCACATTCATTATTATTTATTTATACTTATACGTACACTACTACTTAGACTAATTATTTTTTATCTATAATATCTCGGGCCTACTAAGTTGTACTCACAACTATAATGGGCCACCATGGGTACCCAAGAAAACTCCTTTGTTATATCTCTACATAAGGGAAAATCCCAATAATAGATAGTAGATCTGGTATTTGAGGGATGAATCATGGATGAGGTGATTGAGATATACTTCGAGATCCATTTTGTGTATTTTTAATAATTCATTTTCTTTTAGTTTAGTTTTGGATAATGAGTATATCATAACATGACATGTTTATATATTTTCCTTTGGGAAGTGGAATAGTTTTCCAAAAAAAATATCTTATTCATTTTTTACATTAGTATTAAAAATCATGGAACTAAAGGTGCTTATTTTCGGGTCTGGTGGCTACTTAGATCACCCTCAAATAGTTTCATGGGGATTTCTGTAAACATGAAAAAAATATGGAATCAATAGTAATCTCACATTATTCTCAATAATTTAGTTTATTTTTGTATTATGTTTAATAAATTTTTTTTTCATTGGTTATTTCAAAATTTTATGTAATTTTTTAGTTGAAAAAATATAAAAAATTTGGGGCGAGTTTATACTATTACTATAATTTAGAATTTTTAGTGGTGGCGTAAACCATAACTATATATTTCTTCACATAAATTGGTAATTTAAACATCAAAAAATTTATTTTTAAATTATATAATTAAATTTTAAATAATTATTCTATATAGATGCTTAGGAAAAAATGTTGAATATACCATTACAATGAAATAAGAAGATGAAAAAAATAGAATCATAAAAATAAAAAGAAAAAGAAAAATAAATCAGTATCAATTATCACAATTAGATTAAAACAATATGATTTTTATGTTATGAACATATATATATATATATATCTAATTATATTTAATAAGTTATTGATAACGATTGTAGTTTCATAATTCTACCACTGAATTCAAATTTATTTCCACCACATGTTCCATCATTGCATGGTTCTCACATAATGGACATATTGAGTCCTCTGCCAGTGTGCCTAACTCTAATTGGAGAAAGGTGGAAGGTGTGTAAGATAGTGATGAGATAGAGTTAGTGTGTGAGGTAGACATTGATAGGTGGGAGAGGGAGGGTTTCCTAGAAGCTATATGGAGGGATCTAGATGGATTATAATGCAATAATGATGACATTTGTTTCTTCAGGGGATCATCAACTGGATATTTAATGAGATTAGGGAATCAAATATTAATTTCATTTTCAATAGTGAATATAAATATAAATAACATAAAAATAATTAATAGAAAACCCTTATGCATAAAATGAAATTTATAAATTATTATAGAATCATAGTATTGGGGAACAAAATATACATTGGTATTTTAATTAATGTGCACACATACAATCATTTTCCCCATCAATAACATCTTTATCAAACACTATCATTATATATCCTACATCATCCATACTCTAATTAATAATATTATCAATATCATGATGGATAAATAAGTAAATTTATTATTATTTATTAGATTGAATGTCATAGGTAAAATATTCCACTTCATAACCCATATCATATAAGTGATTTTTTTATGTAAACAATTATACTATACCCTTCAATAATCGAATCTTCCACATAATATAGAATTTTTCATTGTGATAATATGACATAAAAATCATTTTCTTCATTGTCACCAACAACATTCATGAGAGAGATGTTTAGAGAACTAAATTTAGAAGAATCTATTTCAATAACCCTAAGAAAATGAACCCACTTACATTTGAATAAAACTACTAAAAATGACCATGGTACTAAAATGTAATAACATTATTCAACATTCTATTGTATTCCAATTCAAAAATTATTAAGAGGAAATTATTTTGTGTTTTCATAACCCTCATCTTGACTAACTATAAGAAATTAAAATCAATTTACATTTTAATAACCTACATTCTAACATATTTTAGAGGACTCTGAGATAAATGCATCAAATCATATGATAACCCATCCTAAGTATTAGTATTCTTGATCTATTAAAACAATCATACAATTTACATTAAAAAATATATATATCATCCTAATAGTCATATTGATTGCACTATTTATGAACATACACGATGTGAAAACCACTCTACATGTTATTTATTAACATATTTAGTTTTTATTTCACTCATTTAATGTTTGAATTCTCATGTGTCTCCTTTTTTTTATCCTTATAACACCATGAAATGAATTTCCAATTTCACTATTTAGAAGGACGTATCAGAATTCCTATAATAATTACATTTCTATCAGTGTAATATTTGAGATCCTCCAAATTAGTCAGCTAATAATATGAATGAATTTTTTATTGTGTAGGTGTGATTGAGTCGATATTATGTCAACATGTCCAAATTTCTTAAATCTTTTCCAAATATCATACATGTGTCTACAATAAAATATAAGATGTTACTCTACTATGTATATTTAATAAATAGAGACATCAGGTTGAGATTTATTTTTCACATATGATATGAAATGAACAAGTTATTAGTAAAATAAAAATAAATAAAAAATCATTAAGTATTTAATATTGTGTCAATAATGGTTTACATAAGATGAAAACCATAAAAATAATGTACCTATATTTTTGATGTATCCGTCGATAATGTACAAGACCACCAACTTTAGATTGTTCCACTGAATGCAAAGTCAAATGCATCATGACTATAAAAAATGATGGGGAAAACATTATATCCATTGAAAAAAGTTTCATTACAAATATATTTAGGATATTTTCATTATAAGAACATTAAAATTAATCTCACATTGTTGTTTGATTAACAAAAAGAATTGGAATACTTGAACCTTAAACTTTTTAGGTATCCAAGTATGAAAATACAATGGTAATAACTACTATAACATAAAATGAGAATTATGAATTTTAAATCCATGTAACCAATGATTAGTTAAGTTGAAACACCTCTAGTTGTTACTTGAATAACTATATTCTAGATTCACTATTTTTAAATTCATTGTAATATATTTTTTTCCCAAATATTCATTAAAAATTTATACAGCATACATTCCATTATCATTTAACCATAGATTATGCTTTATATTCATTATTTATAAGTACTTCCAAGCATTTAGATGGTAATTTGGTTTTCTATTCTCATTAAGAAATGAAATTATCAAGTTTTCACAAACATTATTCCCAACATACATAACACCAAGATTGTTGAACAAAAAATTAAATTCCTAATATGGATGATTGTAGAAGCTATATTTTTTTCATTATGGGGTCATAATTTTGATTGATTATGAACTTAGAACATATTTACCACAGTCCATAAAATGAAAAATCTTCCCAAATTATCTTTAAACATTAAAAATATTTGACAATATTTCATATCCAATAAGAAAATTCAGTGGTGCTCTATGATCAATTTACCCATTGATTTTGACATGTTCAACCGAAATAATTTAGATGCATCCAGAAATCTGTGATGAGATAAGAGTCAATATTTTTTACAATATGGTAGTCATTTAGGCACACTATCATTGATATAAATAGTACATGAAAAACCCATGTAAGTGTTATAACCATATACCTTCCCATATCTAGGTAAGTCACTAATGGTCTACCATTGTGAATCATTAATTTGGAAAATTGTTCTAGAAGCTACATACCATTTCTCAGCATTATTGATCTATAACATCAATAATTCATCAATTATAGGTTACACATAAGCATCAATATCATCTCCATGAATTTTTTTCTAGTAATAATCATCAAAAAATAAAGCAAATTTGATTCATACATATTCATTAAGAAAGATTGAACAATATCAAAACAACTATCCAAATGCTATAACTCCTATTAAAAGTCTCTAATTGGTTTAATCTAAAATAAACTAATGATAATCAAACATTCATAGGATAATATGAGAAATATTGGATGTAATAAATCAATTTCCTTTCATGATTTTCAATCTCTTATATTTCACATTGACCCATCATTGTTATAATCTATAGAATTCCACTTTATGTGATGAATAGTTTTCAATGACATGAAAACAATTTCAATTTATGTTTTAAAAGAATATATATAAAATAATTTTTAGGTATTCTCTCTTTTTTGATTCTTTGTAGTAGTATGTTTATTTAGTCTTCAAACATTTCCCCTTGAATTACATCTAGAAGATGAACATTTCATTTATTCATGTCTAGATGAATCCACTATGAATAAATGTATAAAATCATCGAGGAAATATTTTCTTTTTGTATAATTAGGACCAATATTGTTATCATTTTTTTCATATTATAAAAAGCCATATAGATATTAGCATCAGTAAATTAATCAGGAAATAATTCGAATATCATAGAAATATCTTTATTTATTATTCAACATATACATTTGAAATGGTGAAACTATATTAGAAAATAATGTTTTGAATATTTCAGACACCGTGTATACCGAACATGATTTTCATTTTCAAATATATCACGAAAAATATTTTCCTACTCAATTAATGTCTCCGTTATATTAGATTTAAAAACATCACGAGGAGGATAAAATGATATGTGAAAATATATATTTTGTTGTACAATGGTCCAAAAAATCATTAATCAAGTTATTATTATAATATAAATAGCAGTGTTTAATAACATGTATTGATACATATATTATTCCATACAATGTCAAATGAATCATTTATAATATTCTGAATTTCATTGTCAATTATTGATGAATCTGTGAGCTCATTATGTTGATGGACATCAATGTTAAAACATTCTTTAACTTTTGATTCTTCATTAACACTCCAAAAAATATATTGAGTAGTGGATTAATTCAATAACAATTTTTCAAAAACTCCATGTCTCTTCAATCATTTTCTAAATTTATATATTGGAATTAATATTTTATGTCATCATAATCTGATCAATTGAAAATAAAAAATTATAAAAATCCCTCAAATCATAATCAAACTAAGTTTTTTTCCTCTGTAATGTGATTATACATTTTTACATATATAAAAAAGTGTATATAGATCATCAAATAGAATTAAAATACATAATAAATAATATTTCATTTAATGAAAAAAATACTAATTTGGTGGGAAATGAATTTTGATATAATCATTTTCCCTATATAATTGTCCTAGAATCATGAATCCTTTATGAAATGTTTTACATAACATTTTATATAGATTAATTTGTACTAAAAAATAAATTATATACATTTATAATTCAATAAAATTCTATTATATCACATTTAATTAATGATCATTTTATCTCATATTATGAAAGAATTTAAACATTAAAGAACATAACTATATAAAACAAATGTTCTAAATTCAATATAGGTTATCATTGGAAAATTTTACATACCAAATCTTTTCCCATTCAAATTCGTCACCAAACCAAGCCCGTGATAAGGTCCAAAAGGCATTCCTGATTTCTACATGATGACACAAGTGCTTGGGTATCAAATATTGAAAATTGTGAACAATTTACCTGAGTACATAAACATGAAATGACTAAAGAATATAATAAAAAATCACGATTCATCATCTAACTCCTTCTTTTAAAAAAAATAAGAATTGAATTACACAATATAAATTTTTTTTAAAGACCATTACAAAGGTAAAAAACCAAAAAGGACAGTCAAAGAACCTATACATGGAAAGGGTAACCTCCCTCAACCATCTCCCCAACCCCGCGTCATGATGGACCACTAAAAATCCGAACCATTTTCACAATATATGTTCCCAAACCTAAGAAAAAAATAATCAAGTCTAAATATAGCCAAATATGAAAGTAATGTGTGGGCCAAAGCCCAGAAGGATTCCACCACTAAGATTTTTCATGTCCTAAACATTCAAATACCAAAATCATGCAAGTGTTCAGGACCTGAAATGATAGTTACAATTTCTATGAGATGAAACATTAAATAAAAATAGTTTCCAAGTGGGCTGTTTTAAAGTATCAAAAATTTTAAATAAATTACCAAATTAACTGATTTTTCAGCCAAACATACTGTATGCCAACGGTAATCATAAATCATATAATGAGCATAAGCAGCAAGAAATAACCCCTGGGTACTAGCTCGTTTTGGTTCCCAGATACCACATATCTCAGTGAAAATAACCTTCACAGTATCCCTTCTCGTGCACACGAGACACTAGAAGGGATCATACCCATAACCTAGGGGTCACCCATAATCATCATCATCGTTGTTTAGTTATTGTTGTCAGCCTAAAAATTTCTAAATAAAACTGAGGCCATACCTCAAGTGATCACTAGCATACTAGTACACATTCACCCATCTATATACACGGGCTTCTCCCTTGTTCTCATACATGATAAAAAAAAGAAATGAAATATCATTTTCACATGAAAATAGCACTTCCAAATCACACATTCACTAAACATCCAATGTGTATATCACAAAAGTCGTATAATCCATTTTTTCATTCAAATACATTTTTAAATCACACTCACAAGAAAATAACACCCAACACTTTTCGAATCTCATTAAAACATCAATAAATCCTTTAAATGTTTTTATAAAACCTTTACAAGATAGTACAAATCACATAATAGCCCACATACATTTCACATAATACCATTTTCACCTTCAAATTAATTTTATTGTCAAACTCACATGAAATTTTCAACATACATGTTTCACACACACATCCCAATTAAAAAAAACATTTTTACAATTTATAAAATATAATAAAATTTTTTGACATCACAAATCACCACTTTACCTTAAAAAAACACATATTAAGTGAAAAAATCATCAAAACCTTACATGTAGTTCATTTTCCCACTTTGTGTAACTCACTAAATTATTTTCGTTTATCATAAAACAAACCCAAGGGGTATAACCATGTCTTGCACAAAAAACCCATTAAAACCCCCTCTTTTAAGGCCAAAATCACACCAAGACCCTACCGAAGCCAAATTGTAATCCCAAAAAATATCTAAAAAATTATTTTCATGTGTTATAAAATAAACCCAAAAATTACAACAAGAGTTACACATATAAAACACCAAATTTGAAGCAGAAGTGAAACTATAAAATTGACTGCTTACAAACTCCATAAAAAATGGTTTTTGTACAATTAAAAAAATACATGTAAAATGACGAATAATTAAATCCAGAATTATAACTCATCATGAAATTGTTACACATCTAATCACCAACCAATATTGTCAAAACAATCAAATCTTGGTGTGAAAAATCAACTGAACCACCATTGCATCTCGAGGATGTGAAAAGAAACCTAAATCCTCCATATTTAACTGAAAAGACTAGAAGTTGACCCCTAGATATGAACCCTAACTACTGGATGGGAGGAAAGTCCTGAAAGGGTGGAATAAACCCTAAGGAGAAGGAATAAATAAATGGGAGAAAGACTTACTTGCATGACATTGATGTTTCCCCCCATCAAATATCCCATAAAAATTGAGTTCCATGGGATGGTGAGAGAGATTTGAGGCTATCCATGGAGGTAGGTCAATAAGTGGGGAAGAATGTAGAAGATTTGGCTTTATTCTGGAAGGTAAAAATGGGAATTATAAAATATTTTTGATGATCTTTACACCCTTGCAGGGTTTGGCCACACAGTTTTGCAAATCGTGTGGCCAAACCGTGTGCCCTGTTATGGGAACCAAAATATCTTCCATTATCCTCCAATTTAAGGGGGGTCCAAGGGTAAATCCAAGGGGGGAAATATAGGAAAAGAATAGGGGTTCATGGATAATTCCCAAAACAAATCACTCTTTTCAACAAAAAACTCATCCAGCCCATGGGTACAAACCACCTCATCAACATACCCCACAAGTGATTCCACTAAAAGTGTCACTAATCCAACTCCAAAATACTACATCCGGAAACCATCCTCGTGAAAAACTAAGAGGCCAACTACCATCCTAGATCACCAAGACTATGGTCATTGACCAACAACACAAGGGGTATCAAAATTCAAATGTGGAACACCCGAAAACGAAGAGAAATCCAAGAACCAAAATAGAATTTGAAACAAAGAATGTAATTGAAAATCCAGGTGTGATAATTCTCCCCACCATAAATATTTCCATCATCTGAAATCCATGACAAGTTCAAGGGAAAAACAAAACCCAACTGAGAAACCAATATGTACTTCTTTGTCGAGCTTCAACCCCAAAGGCCCAAACACCTCCAGTGATCAATTAAGGAAGGAATACTCTCTCAAAAACCAAAACATACATCATTTTCCTGAAATTATCTAGAACATTCACACATTACCCCAAAATAAAACTCCTCAAACACTATCTGAACAAAAATCAAGAAATTTACTTAAACAAACAGCAACAACAAACAAGGTTACACATACGTTGAATTTACAAAACCATTGGGCACACTCCAATCCCAACGTTTACCATTGGAAGATGTGGGTAGTTATATCTCTCCGAACGAGACTACCTAACACAAATACAAGACTGAGGGAAAATATTATTTACTAGTATAGTTAGAAAAAATAGGCTCCCCACCCTAAGATAAAACTCAAATTATCACGAGATAGGTACATGGGACTAACATAGGGATGCCCAAATGGACTCCCTAGTACGAGGGGTAGACTCCACGAGACCATTCCAAAAAGAACATACATAAAAATTACAATGGGTTCCCCCACATAAGAACCATCCATCCTAACTGACCAGCACATGCCACCATAGAAAGACCCCAAAATTTAAAAAGATGGAAAGATTGCATGGTTAGTCCCTATAGTTTGGGAGACTGTGCACTAACCATGGGTATCATTCTGTATGCATGGATTCCCAGCACACATTCCCTACTAATCTTGAACAAAAAATGTAATCAAACTATCTATCCAAATTACCAACCATACTCTAAAAACTCAATTGAAACCAAAGGGGAGACTAATGACATTGGGCAATAACAAGGGCATGAGGCCCTCCACCTCATTCCATCAAATGAGAACAACATAAACAAGATGAAAACACTATAGGTTTAAAATCTTCTAATATTTTATAATATGCATAGGAATTTGTAAAACCGTTTTAACGACCTTGGGACTTCCCCAGACCACGCACCAGCTTTTCTCCGGGTTATATGGCTAGAGCTCAATTTATTGAAGCATATTCATCCCTGTAGTTAGGATTTAGAAACACCCTAAATGGATCATTTCCTTTAGGTTCCATGGAAACCATACACTAAACCCATATGGGTTCCACAAGACACAAAACACTTCAAACTCACATTACTAAAACGTGAAATTTCATTAAAATAGGGGCTTAGAAGATTCACACACATCAAACCTTGCTTATTTGGATGAGAAACAATTCAAGGAAAGGTCACATATAAACACCTTCCTATAAAATAGATTATTTTGTGTTTTTTATAAGGGAAAAATCCTCCAACATAATAAACACACTCAATGGATTGTACGACCTTCAACTTTACAGTCAAATGAGCACATGAAATCACAAGCCATCCTCGAACTTGACCATTGCGACTAATCAAAAAAATTCATTAGGGGGACTGTATGCAAGGTCCCTAAACATCACACAATTCTAGAAAGGGGTCATAATATCCTATCATGGTCAGACATCTCACACTATTGGTTTAATGTAAACCCCTGCTTCAAACAGTCTACGAAGGACCCAGAGACCCTCTTAGAGACCATCCGAGAACTCATCCACACTAACAACCCAATACCAGTTACACCATCGATGAATTATGTAAACTAAGAAACTAAGGTATCTTTAATCCTTACATGAGAAAGCTCCATCTATTAGAGGTTCTAAAAAACTAGTAAAGGAAATAGTGTAGAATCAATCTCCAAAGATTGAAAAAAGACCCCTTATATTGATCAAATGGAGGATCTTCCAACCACGAAACAATTTCGGAAACACTTCTGATATACACTAACCTTTCTGGTTGCATACCTTATCCCATGGGAGAACCCATGGACCCAACCAAACTGGTCCCTTGGTCAAGGCATACCACAAACTAAATCCATACACATTATGGGAACCTTCGTAATGGAATCCCAACGCGTTTCTTAGAATATACCACTAATCGAACATTCAACCTAGCTGACCGACCAAACACAAACCCAACAAACTATTCAAACATGAGGGGTTCTTGGACTAAAAATCACACAATAACTATATTTTAAAAAACACATAAGAAAGAAATTCCAAAACAGTCATCAAGACATCATGTTTTCCTTTAGAAACATTTAGTTGAAGACAAACGGTTCAATGGTTAGCGTATCCAACAATGGTACCCCATAGGCCTCACACATGCTTGTTTTCATGCCACAACGAGCACCCTCGACGTAACCATTCCAGAACTCATCCATACATGCCGTCAACCATACATCATCACATATAACCATATGAATGTGGTTTTTCATAAAAAAAATGATAAAAAAATTCGTTCAACTTTTCACAACCCAAACAGTCAACCAATACTTCCTTTTTCTCAAGACCACAAACCAGAAAATAAAAATCTCAGTTTAAAGTTTATGAAACTTTTCAGAAAGGCACATCCATTCAGATAAGAACTCACATTCTAGTCATTCACATCAATTTCAAAATATCTCATCCCATTAAAACACATTTCAATAGTTTCCAAAACTCTATTGGAAACACTTTTTCAAAACCATCTTTTACATAATTTACTGCATTCAAAAAAGGTGTAAACAAACTGTTTTCCATTGCAAAACAATTATGAAAATTTAGTTCCACCATTTCACAAACCAATCCATTCCCTGTTTATTAGAAAACCATTTAACAAACACATTATGCTTCGTAAAACCAAGTAATGTTTTCATTAAAACCAAACATCCAAGATGCTAAAACTAGAGGACACAAGACAATGTGGGAGAAAATTTGTTTCGGGGGGTGACATGGACATATGGTTGGCGGCCATATGCCAATAACTTCACCATCATAGAGAGTGTCTTTGGGAAATATCCCCATCTCCACATGGAATTCATGGCCTTATTATCTCACTGAGACAATTTCCCAACTCTCTTTTCATATCCTTAGACTATCATCAACTCAAGGAACCCAATGGATGTAGATAAATTAATAAATCCCCTAGAGACTCAAATCCCATCATGTGATGTGCTATCCAGGAACACTAACCACAACTAGAATGTTAGATATAGACAATTCTAGCTCCAGACATTCTAGACTCTTCCCAAGATAACATAACCCAAAGAGAGAGAACCTCCCCCGGATGCCATTTTGTCACGAACTGAATCTGGTTGCCATAAAAAATAGAACGAAACATGGCACATGGAAATGCCTGAAGGGTTTTACCGATCCCCTCAGGTGGTAACTTTTTCTTGGGTATCATAAAATGATAATTGGGAATTATTTACCCGAGTTTATAAATAGAAAACGAAAAATAAATCCATTAAAACAAATCAGGGTTTTTCAAGAAAAAAAATCTTTTAAAAAATTTCAGAATTCAATTGTACAACATAAATTTTTATAAAGACCATTAAAAAGGTATAAAATCAAAAACAGATAGCCCATGAACCACCAAATGGCAAGAGGAACCACCCTTAATCCACATCCACAACCCTGCATCACGATGCATAACCAAAAACATGAACCATTGGCACCCATGTTGTACCCCAACCTGAGACTAAAATAACAAAGTCTACTTTCAACCAAAGGTCTAAGTAATGGGTGATCCAAAGACCCTTAGGATACCACCAATAAGAGATTAAATGTGATAAACAATCAATGAAGAAAAGCTTTGATGTGTTCATAACACAAAATGCAAGTAACAATTTCTAAATGATGAAACTTTATATAATTTTTTTTTGAGTGGGATATTTTAAAAATAAATTCATTTAAATAAATTAACAAAGATTAGGAATTTCCCATCCAAATATACCATATAACGACGATAATCATAAATCATTTAATGATCACAAGCAATAGGAAATAGCCCCTAGGCACTACCTCACCATGGGTCCCTAGTACCTCGTATCTCAGTGAAAGTAACCACCACAATATCCATTCTTATGCACACGAGACACTAGTAATGATCATACAAATAAACTAGTGGTCCCCATCATCATCATCATCATAATTGTTTAGGTAGTGTTGTCAGTGTTAAACATTCTATGGGAAACTGAGTCCAAACCCCACGGGATCACTTGCATACTAGTACAAGTCCACTCACCTAGATACCCAGGCATACCTATTATGATCAAACAAGTTAAAAAAGCCATGAAATATAATTTTAGAAATGAAAATACCACCTCCACATCACACATTCACTAAAAATACCATGTGTATATCACATAAGTTATACAATCCACTTTTTCATTCAAATGCACATTAAAATTATACTCCCACCTATATATCCCACCATACTTTTCAAATCTCTATTACAGTTTAACTTATCCTTTAATTGTTTTCTAAAACCTTTCCAATATAGTCACAATCACATAAAAACAAACATAAATTTAAAATAATACCCTATTTACCTTCAAATTCATTTCATCATCAAACTCAAACGAAACAATCCACAAAAATGTTTCTCACCCACTTCAAACTTTTATAAACAATTTCAGAAATTTATAAATCATTCTAAAAATGTTTAACATATTAAATAACATATTCAAATTAAAAACCCCTTTATCAAGTTAATAAAATCACCAAAATAGTACACGTACATCATTTTAACACTTTTTTTAACTCACTAATTCATTTTCAATTTTCAAAAAACAAACCCAAGGGGTATAATCATGTTTTTCACACAAAACCCATTTCAAAAGCCTATTTTAATGCCGAAATCACCTCAACACCCTAAAAAGATAAATTGGAAGACCAAGTAACAATTTATTAAATCATATTAATATGTTATAAAATAAACCCAAACATTACCAAAAGAGATACACATGGAAAACTCCCAATTTAAACCAAAAGTGAACCTATAAAATTAACTGCTGAACAAAATCCATCAAAGATTGTCTCCTCAAAATGAAATGAATATAAGGAACATTAAAAATAGTTAATTCATGTATGATAATTGATAAAGAAAATATTTCACATGTAATAACCTACCGAAAGTGTTGAAACCCTCAAATATTGGTGTAGATCATCAACCGCACCACCGCCACACCTCATTGAAATGAAAAGCAACCTAAAACATCAATATTTAACCAAAAATAAGAGTATTTAAACCCTAGGTATTAACCCTAGCTATTGGAAAAGAGGAAACTCAGGAAAGTGTGGAATAAAACCTAAGGATAAGGAACAAATGAAATAGATAAAGTCTTACATTCATGATTTTGATGTTTGCCCTGTAAAATCGCCCCTCAAAATTGAGTTACAGGGGAGGGTGAGAGATCATGGACGTCTTCCATAGAGGTAACTCAATAAATGGGGAATAATGGAGTAGAATTAGTTTTACTATCAAAGGTATAAATGACAATTATAAATGATTTTTAAGGACTTGGACACCCTTTCATGGTTTGGCTGAAGGGTTTTGTATAACGTGCGGCTAAACCATGTGACCTATTTTGGGCACCCAAATGTCTTCAATTCTCCTCCAATTTTAGGGGGTTCCAAAATGGAAACCAAGGAGGGAAAATTGGGAATGGATAGGGGATAAAAATTTCCAAAATAAAGAACTCTTTTCGACCCAAAACTCTTACAAATCATGGGTACAAACCACCTCAACAACATAACCCACAAGTTGTGCCACTAGGAGTGTCACTAATCCAACACCAAAACACCAAGACCTCACCCCAACCCCTTGAAAAAGGAAGAGGCCAATTACCATTACATACCCCCAAGACCAAGTTCGTAGATCAATAACTCAAGTGGTATCAAAATTAAAACCTAGAACACCCGAAAACCAAGATAAATACAAGAACCCAAATAGTATTGGAAATAAAACATGGAATTTTAAATCCGGGTGTTACAGAAAAAATTAACATTAAAATAATTCAAAATTTATTCATTTTTGGATTAATATATAACATAATAAGGAATAATTAATTTAGTTACTTACTTCATATTTAAATAAAAATAATAGTCAAACAAACACGAAAACAAATCAAATCACTTTTTACATATTTTGAATTAATTCATTATTTTTTCACAATAAAAATATAGATATAAAAATAAAATACTCATTTTTATCTACGTAAAAAAATATATGATGGACTTTTATTGAGAAAATAAGATATTTTTATTATAAACACAACAATGACACAAAGTTTAATATAATTCTAACATTTATCAAATATGATTATTTATTTGAGTATATTTTTTTAACACACCTCAAAATAAAAAAACAATAGTCAATATGATTTCATAAAAAATATGATGAAGAATTAGAGTTGAAATCTTATATTGGATTGGAAAAGGATGTACTGTATATCCTAAATGGTGTGGGATGCACAATGAGAACGTGGGAAAGGAGAGATAATGATCTATGCAATGACATGGGGTGTGGGATCCATAGGGAGAAAGCAGGGAGAGATGCACACTTGATGGGAGAAAAATGGTTCAATGATGTGATGATTGGGGGAATGTGGCCGATGGAGTAGTGCAATATAAGGGTATAAGGCATATTGATGGGGAAAGGAGGGAGAGGGAGCCTTTGATGTCTACAATGATAGTATGAGCATATGTGGTTTGGGAGAGTGTAAATGAATCACGGGGAAGGGATCATGGGTGTAGGAAAACTTATATTCCCATGGATTAGATTATTGTTCTTGTGGTTCACTTGATATAGTTTAAATGTTATTTCAACATTGGTGATAATTTTTTTATCTTATAATACTGAAATATATGATTCTATACATGGGATGGGGAATATGAGATTATATGTGTATGAATTATTTAATGAACTGAGCTGTTTTTAACATGATTCATATTATCCACCCATGGAAGATCATGTGATGTTTTTTTAATTTTAAATATAATGATTTTGTTATTGGAAATAAAATTCAATTCTTTCTATTTTATGGTTTAAAATAAATTGTTCTTAATAAATAGGGTTTAAAAAATATTAATAATAAAATTTGGTTAATTTGTTTTTTTAAATAAAGTTTAATATCATATTGTATGTTAAAAGATTATTATTTCCAAGATTTGCCTAGTGGACCTTGAAAGGGTTGGATGGGTGTAGTGGATGTGTTACTGTCATATGCACTGATATAGTTCATGATGAGTATCTTGTTTTGGATAGAATGTGACTCCAAAATTATTTTGAATTGTTAATTATATGTTATATGCCCTGAAACAATTTTGGGAATTGAAGATTGTTCCCTCCATGATGATGTTTACTAGTAGGGAGATGAGAGGAAATTTCTAGGAATAAATATCCATTAATTGGACCAGATCCCCCATTAAATCGGGATTATTGGGTGGAAAAGTAGTTTTATTAGAAATTCTTCCTATTTACATAGCTAGTGGATAGGTATATATTGAGTGAAAAATTGACAATGTTGGATATCACTTGGGATTTTTAGTTGTAGCATCACCAAATATCCTCCAGAGATTGTGGTCCGGCGGTGGTTGAGTTATATATAAATTCAATCCAATCAATATTTTACCATATGGTGACTCATCTATAATTGAGGGTTATGTTGATGGATTATATGTTTTATTAACCGATGAAGCTTTTGTGGGGCATTCGGGTCTAGGATGAGTATCTTGGGGAATGGCTTGGAAGGACATCTAGAGGAATTTTGTAGAATTGTTCTACCTAAAGTCCCATGGATAGTGGTGAGTCATGAAGACTATAAATGGACCTATGTGAATATGTAAGTGATAGATAATTTTTTATGCTTCACTAACCTAGAACATTTTATTCCAACATTTAAAGAAGATTTGACTACTAGGGTGTAAAATTTTTTAGGTGAACTCTAGTATGAGATTAAATCAATGGTTAAAATTTAATGGCTATAAAAATTAACCTAGGTGGTAAATTAGGATCTCATTACTGAGGTAAAAAGTATTTATTCATCTTGTGCGGGTATAAAATTTCATTGGGGTGATCTGGTATTACATTATCATATAGTTGGACACGTCAATATGGGAACATAAATAAAGGATGTGTTGGGAAAAGAATCTAAGGGAGTGGATCGACATGATAGGCCAATAGTCATGTGGTCTGATATTAGTACATAACAATTATTCACATTTGAGGTTAACATCTTCGACCACTAGTGGAGTGTAAAGATTTTTGAATTGTGGGTTAGATACAAAGGTCATGGAGGAATCCTTGACAAATGGACAGTGAAAGATGTCCTAGGAAGATGTAGATCTATTAGAGGGTATCTATAACCCCACATTAGTATGAAATTTGGGGTTATAAAATAAATACTATTTAAGACAATAGACAAGGTACTTATGGAAAATAATTAATGTATCATTAGGGTATGGAAACACATCTAACATAATCCTGAGTTCTTGATAGAAGAATATGTCAACATCATACATTTAATCACACTTCTATCAGAAATGAGGTTGGTCCATCAACATTCTGAGGTACAATTATTATGAAATATAAATTTTTTAGGAATTTATTTAGTATAGGGGATTAAAAATAATTTTTATCACATAATTTTTTGATTTTTTTCCATGTATGAGGAATTGTTGTATGGGTTCATGTTGATCGACACACCATTAGTGGTGTAGTCCTAGGGTATCTATTTTCATAAGGGGTATTCCATCGAGATTGTTGGGTACCCTTTGCTTTGGGATATTTTTACGATTTAGAATACAAGGTTTTACTTGATACAAGTTGTGTAATAGTTTGTTATATAACATGATAAAATTAAATTCCCCCATTGAAGGGTGAATTTTTCATCTCTTGAGGGTATAAGCTATCCTCATCACTAGGATTGGGATATCTTGGAAGGCTATCTAGGGAATTTGTTTAAGAAATGGGTGATCTCATATCCTAGGATGATTATCTTATGCTAGATTATAGGGGAGTGGATCATGATGTTTTCCCTCCTGTAGTGGATTAGTTTCTGGACGTGTTTCCGGACGAGTTCTTCAGTTTCCACAGTAGAGGGACAATGACGTTAACATTGAGCTGGTTCCTAGTGTTGTGACATTTTTTAATCCTCTATATAGAATGACACTAGTAGATCATCATGAGATTGAGGAATAGTAGAAGGAACTAGAGGTGAAATCAATCATTTATCGGGCCACATCAACATGGGGTTCATTGGTTTTATTTTCCAAAAACAGTGATGAGACCTTGAGATTATGTATAGATTGCCTGAAGATGAACCAAATGACCAAGAAGAACCGGTATCTTCTATAATGTATTAATGATCGATTGGAATAGTGAAGTGGTGCCTATTTTAATGCCAATATTGATTTATGATACAGGTACAATAAATAGAGGGTGAGACCATATTCTATACCACATAGTACTATTACATGAGGGTATGGCCTATATGAATTCATAATGGTGCCTTTTGGGATAATTTATTTTCCTGGTATGTTTATATCCTAGTTAAACTAAATCTACCATACGTGTTTGGATCAGTTTTGGTAGTATTTGTTGATTATATCATAGAGTATTACAATTCAAGAGATGATCATGCCCAATATCCTGCCATCCTCTTGAGTAAAATGAAATAACATCACCTACATTCCGTTCTAAAAAAAATCTACTTTTGTACCCAAAATAGGATTTATTGGGTCAATTCGTCATTGAATATGGCATGTCACTAGACCTTGAGAAGGCAATATATTTGTATCTTCGGAGCAGCTCATGAATGTTTTTTCATTCTATGTATTTTTGGGTTTATAGGGTTACTGCCAATGTATTGTTAGACACCTTTATCATTATGTGTCACCAATATTATGAAATAATAGGGAAATAAATTTTTAGTTGTATATATTCTGTGATAAATACTTCTAATACATAAAGACACATTTGAAAACAAAACTAATCCTGATCATACTTGAATAAGCTAATGACTTTACATTATATTGTGATGCATCCAGGATTGGGCTTGGGGTAGTGTTGATAGAGGTGCATCTAGTCATGGAATATTGATTATGGAAGTCAATAAAATATGAATGAAACTATCTTATGCATGATGTTGAGTTTTCTATGAAAATTTATGCCATAAATTTATGGAGGAATAACCATATTGGATATATGATTAATATTTATACTAAAACTAGGAAACATATATATAAATATATATCCTCATAGAATTATCTAACTCCCAAATAGTGGAGATGGTTTGATTATATACAATCCTTTAATTTTGGGATAGTATATTTACTAGGAAAAGGAAACAATGTTGTTGATTTATTGAATTGGAGAAACAATTTGTAGGCGATGATGGTGCCATGTTTTGAGTGGATGGTGATGGAATCATTAACGATGAATAATATATATTTTTAGGATGATTGAAAATATATGATGATAAAATATTTATGCAATGTACACCTTCTTCTTATTCAGATTAAGAGGAGGTGTTATGACAATCTAGCGTACACTATTATAAGGGTTAGGTCTTGTGGAGGGGAGTTACCTCATGAAAATACCATCAATGGTGATGATATTGTCTATGTGAAAAAACATTTAATGGCTACGAGTATTTAGGAGGATATGATGCATGTGTTTCATGCCTTAATGTGGGAAATAAATCAATATTTTACCAAAATGTAATATTATATTCCAAGACAGTAATGGTGGACATTAATGAAGAAGAATACCATAGGGAATATGAATAATACTACACCATTTAGTGGGTGAATTTCGGGCCTAAGTGGACTTCGTGTCTTTTGTATACTTTTCCCATTTTATTATGAAATTGGGATGATGTCACCATAGATTTCGTAGTGGTTTTCCCAAAAAATGCTAAAATGAGTGATACAATACGGATGATTATTGATAGGTTAAAAAATATACCCCATTTTTAATAATTTTTTATATCTTAAAAATATATTAGTTGGAAAACATATATATTTATGATATTGTATATTTTTACAAGGTTCCTCAATGTATGATTTGAAATCGTGATACTCATTTTACTTTTCCCATTAAGAAAGGCTTGTGGAAGGTTCTAAATACACCACCCGTAGATGGATGCATAATCAAATCATACAATCCGTATGTTAAGGGATAGAAAGATAGAATACATCCATGATTTGGGCTGAACATGGTACAAGTATTATTTTTCTTGTTTAATTTTCTATAAAAATAGTTATTAGTGAACTATTTATATGTCACCACATAAAGCACTATATGGTAGGACATGAAGATCACTATTGAGCTAAATAGAAGTGGGAGAATCTGATTTTTTTGGTGCCAAGTCTTGTATAGGAGACATCAAAACATGTTAATTTCTTGTGGAAGAATATGGCTATATATTAGAGTAAGAATATGTCTTATGCATATTTACCACATTTACCAATAATGTTTTTAGTGGGTGATTGTTTATTCATTCATGTGTTACGGAGACTCATCCATGGATAGGTTTATAAGTAGGCTATGTCGACACATAGATATGTAGGGCCACGTGAGTTCTTAGAGTGACATTCCCCAGTAGAAAATAATTTTGATATATCACCATGGTAAGTTGTATGCATGATGTTTTTAATGTATCACTGCAATATCAGTATTAACCAGACCATTCTTATATGATCAGTATTGATGGTGTTGAGAATGAGTCTGGTGCATCATATAAAGAGAGAAAATGCATGTTGTTGATCTTTATGAATAGACATTTTGTGGTATGACTATACCATTGGAATGAGTGTTGTAGTAGCATGAATGTGTTCAAGAGGAAACATGGGAGAGTGAAGTTGATATGTGTGTCAGAGTGGCCTAACCATTTCAACATGATTTCATTGTAATACTAAGGAATGTTTAACTTAGATGTGTTATTCTATGGTGGTGATGTTGTAAAATCCTCAACTTTACTAAGGATTGATTTAATTTTTTTTCCAAAATACATATACATGGTTTGGGGAAGGATTTCATGAATTTCTGTATAGGCTTAGGAGAATCCTATGGATTTATGAAATGAAAATATTGAAATTGGGCCTCATAACACATGGTATATAGTTTTAGAATGTTTGGTGATACATGTATTCAATGACTATGAATAAATGTTTATTGGGGAGAATAGTTTATAAAACCATGTGAGGAAGAATTTAATCTATATGGTTTTAGACAATATTTTTCACACAATAACATCATAGTTTATCAATCTGTGTGGGTGGAATATAAACCCACATGAAATATGATATCCCTGGATAATGGAGTGTTGGTTTCGGGCACAACGGAAGCGCATTGGTGGGTGTGCCCAATTTTAATTTTAGCGTTAAAAAACGATCAATCCGAGATCCGTCATGATGTAAAATGCCGAATATTTAGAATAGAACAAAGAATGAAGAAAATAAAGAGGGAATCCTGGAACCATAGAGATAGGATCATCATATGTTGGTTATAATTAATTTAATTAATTCACAAGAATTACTTTGGTGGAATTCATTCTTCGTTGATGTGTCCGATCACAATTCAGTGATCTGTCGTTGCATCGTAGAATCCATGTTTAGGATTCCTCTAGCGGTGATCCACACATATGCCACATATCTCCAGACATCACTGAAGGGATATCCGGGTGCTAGCGCGGAAGAACCTTAGTTTGCGATGTCCGACATCAATCACCATTATCTCTCAGTCTTGAGAGTGTTCTTGGAGGAAGGAGTTCTTTCAGGCTTGATAAAATTCTTCAGAATTGTTTTGCACAATGATTCTCTTTTGGAAAAGTGTTAGGGTTGTGAGGATATTTATAATCGGGATTGACATTATAGTGTTTTGACAATAAATAAACGCGTTATGTGTTTTATTTATTTCATTAACTCTTATTGAAAACCCCCATGTCGAATTATTAATTCCATGACATGTGCCTACCCTGATTATAATAAATATCATTTAATATAACAATTTTATATCCTCAAAATCCGGACTAGAAAAACTGCATGGCGTATAATCATTAATACACGACGTGTACTCATTTTCAATAAAACTACATGGAATTTATATTTAATATACACGGTGTGTACTTTTATTTTCCACTTTCCTTTATTTCCTCCACCACATTTATTAGACCTTGAATAATGGCTATTTATTTCCTAAGTAAATATAACTGCATCACTTGCTAACAAATATTATTTCGTCCACACTATATTCTATCGAATAACAAGTGTTGAAATAAATGCGATCAGGAATCCTTAAATAATTATTAAACCAGAGTCAGAAATAATATTAATTTAACTTGTTAAATTAATATTTAACTGAGATACATGGACACACTTAGTGTGTGACCCTCTCTGCCTCTTTCTTTGTGGCATTAGGTGGATCCTGCCTAAAGTCCGAGGTTAGCGTCTAGAAACACACCAAGGCACCCATTGAGAAAGAAGTTAACGCCGCAATGACGTGTCACCTCATAAGAACGCTTACCATGTAATATAATCCCTCTGTCATGATATGTCGAATCAAGTGGGTTTCATGCTACTGTTATCAACCCACGTGATCGATTATTCTTTCTTTGACTTTACGAAATCGAACTCACCCATATCTTACCATGGACATGGATTTATTTAGGCTATACCAATTCCATCAAAGGGCCTGAGATATCTACATCTGTTATGGAATAGAAGGGACAAATCTTTTCTCGCATAATCTATTAATGAAGTATTACTCGTGACACACCCAACGTATCCTACTTGACTGCGAACAGTGTGTATTCATTGTTTTTGTCAATGCATATAAGTCCACGAGTTGTAATACCCATGAATAATAATCGTAAAGTCTAAGGATCAATACACACGTCCGAAGATAGGAACATCCAATGACACTATGAAATGAGGATTTCCTACTGGCGGTTCTCGTTCTCATAATATACTCCTGGATATTACCAAGGGCGCACACCCTGAGATGATGGCACAATGTTTTACGATTCTTCACCCCTAATGGCCTATAGTATTTTTGTCCCTAAAATAATATCATCCGGCCATAGAACATATATTCATGAACAGTGTTATGGCATTTCTGGGTTCTCATCATAGCAGGGATCCTCTATGTCCCTTCAATGCAACAACTATCCTTAGGAAATTATCACATGCATTGTCACAGAGATGAAAAATCAAGATGTGGTAAGGATTTTATTAATGAATAAAGTACAATGTAGTTGGTTCTAGGCCACCGACTCCAACAGACTCCAACTTGGACTAGAGGCAACACTAACAACCTTTAACCCACTAGCTCTCACATGATATTCATGCTTATGCTGAGATAGGCCTTTAGTCATGGGGTCCTCTACGTTCTCTTCTGTGGACACTCTTCTCACTACAACATCACCCCTTTGATAGAAATCCCTCAAGAGGTGATATTTTCAGAGTATTTTCTTTGTCTGTTGATGTGACCTTAGTTCTTTCACAAGATCCACCGATGCAGTATTATCACAATACAATGTAATCAAATCATTACTGCTGGGAACCACATAAAGATCTTTGACAAAGTTCCGAATCCAGACGACTTCCTTGGATACATCAAAAGAAGATATATATTCAGACATCGCTGTAGAATCGGCGACAACTGGCTACTTTGAACTCTTCAGCTCCCAGCTCCTCCATTGAGACAGAAAACATATCCAGATTGCGACTTCAGATCATTATAATCTGTCTAAAAACCGGCATCATCATACCCTCTGATGACAGGCTTCGTGTCTCCTCCATACACTAGGAACATATCCATAGTTCTTCTCAGATACATAAGGATAGTCTTAACAGCAGTCCAATGTTGTTCTCCTTGATCTGCTTGATATCTGCCTACCATGCTCAGCGCATAGGCAACATCAAGACTAGTACATAACAAGGCATATATGATGGATACTATAGAGGAAGCGTTTTGGATCTTACTCATTATATCTTTCTCTTATTGTGTCTGAGGACACATTTTCTTAGAAATATGTAGGCCATGTGACACTGGAACCAATTCCCTCTAGGATTGTTCCATACTAAATCTATTTAGTATCTAGTCAATGTATGTACCTTGAATTATTCCAAGCAGCCTCTTGGATCTACCACGAATTATCTTGATCCCTAGAATGTAGGCTGCTTCTCCGAAGTCCTTCAAGGAGAAACACTTGTTCACCCAGTTCTTAACTAACTGTAAGACTGGTACATCATTTCCAATAAGTAATATGCTGTCAACTTATAATAATAAGATAATGATCACATTCCCATTAAACCACTTATAAACACATGGCTCACATTTGTTCTTAATGAAACCCAATTCCTTTATGGCTTCATCAAATCGAATTTTCCATGACCTGGATGATTTCTTTAATCCATAAATGGATTTCTGCAACTTTCAAACCTGTTTGGCTTCACCTGTTGTAACAAACCCTTTTGGTTGTGTCATATAGACATCTTCATGAAGATTCCCATTAAGGAATTCTGTTTTGACATCCATATCCCAATCCTCATAGTCAGGGTAAGATTCTATGGAATGTATGATTCTTATGGATTTAAACATGGAAACTGTAGAAAAGTTTTCATCATAGTCGATTCCTTGACGCTGTCTGAACCCTTTAGCCACTAGCCTTGCTTTATAGGTGCTAACTTGACCTTCCATGTCCATATTTCTCTTGAATACCCATTTTCATCCAACATGCATTACATCAACTGGATCATCGACTAGAACCAAGACTTGGATCTGATACATGGAATCCATCTCAGAATTCATAGCTTCTAGCTATCTTGAAGATTTTGAGCTTTCTACTGCTTTCTTGTAGAACAGAGGTTCATCACTGTCCAAAAATAATGACTCACCGTCCTCAGTGACTAGAAAACCAAATATCCTTGGTTCTCTTACCTCTCTTGAGCTCCTACGCAGTACTTTTGTTTATGGAACCTCTTCTATAGGGACCTTTGGAACTTGTTTCTTTACCAACTCTTGTGTATCTTGAGCATCAACTTCGTCGAAGTCAATCTTTCTCCCACTATCCTTCTTGAGGATGTGCTCCCTCTCAAGAAAGACAGCTTGTCTGGAGACAATCACTTTCTTGTCTGAAGGGGTATATAGGTAAAATACTTTGGTTTCCTTGGGATATCCTATAAAGATACAACTCATTCCCTGAGGTGATAGTTTGTTACCTGAGGAGGCATTATCAAACGCCTCACATCCCCATACATGTGTGTGTGAAAAAATGGGTTTCTTTCCATCCCATAGCTCATAGGGAATTCTATTTTCCACCTTTGTTGGTACTCAGTTTAATGTGTATGATGTAGTTTGTAATGCATATCCCCAAAAGAATAATGGAAGATCTGCATGACTCATCATCGACCTCACTATGTCCAACAAGGTGCGGTTCCTCCTTTCATTTACACCATTCCACTGTGGTGTATAAGGAGGAGTGAGTTGAGATAGAATCCCAGACTCCCGTAGAATATTAATGAACTCTTGGTTCAGATATTCTCCACCTTGATCCGATCGAAGATTATTTATCTTCTTACCAAGCTAATTCTATACTTCATTCTTGAATTCCTTAAATTTTTCAGAGGCCTTTGACTTATACCTCATTAATTAGACATAGCCATATCTACTCAAATCATTAGTAAAAGTAAAGAAGTAATAATATACACTTCTAGATCCTCCGGGAAATGGTCTGCACACATCCGTGTGTACAAATCCTAGAAGCTCTATGGCCCTTTCACCCTATCCACCAAAAGGAGGCTATGTCATTTTCCTTGTAATCAAGAGTGACATCTATCAAGTGGTTTTAGCTTAGTAGAGTCTAAATAGCCATCTTGACAGAGCTTTGTCAAGCACTTCTCGTTCACATTACTGAGACGGTGATGCCACAACTGGGTAATGTATGAGTCATTTGAGTTTGTTTCGTTATCGATATCCAACACTTGGTTTTCATAATTAAATACATACAAACCATTATTTAAATGTGCCATACCATAACATACATCGTTATTATAAAAGAGACAACCCTTATTTCCAAACATGAAAACAAATCCATCCATATCCAAACATGATATAGAACATGTGTTCTTGGTAATACTAGGCACATAATAAAAGTTATGTAAAACCAAAATCATCCCAGTCGGCAATGACAGGTGGTAGTTACCAATATGAAACCTAGCCAGCCTTGCGCCATTGGTATCTCAAAGATCCACCTATCCTATGGAAATCTTTCTAAATCTATATGGTTCCATAATTTGAATACAGATGTGAGCCCCAAAATCTCTATCTAATACCCAATGTTTATAAATGGAAACATTACAATCGATAAAGAACACAACTTTAGCGTCCCCATGCTTTTGGGTGAAGTTCCTCTTCAAGTGGCCCTACTTTCCACATGCAAAACACACCACCACCCATTCCTTGCCTTGCCTCTGGATCTTCCCCTTTTTGGAGGGACACTGCTCGGGGGCTTCAGAACGTTTATAAGTCCTTGGCCCCTTTTCCTTATCCTTCTTTTTCCTGTTCACTATAAGGACTGTATGTTTGTCACGCCCCATGTCCTTGTCTACCTGGCGAATCAAGGTCAGAAGCTCTGATAGAATCTTCTCATTGTCGCTCATGTTATAATTGATAATGAATCTAGAGAAGGTCATGGGATGTGATGATAGGATGCAATCTATACGCAACTCATTTGTGAATTTAATCCCTATGATGTCCAGGCGTTCAATGTATCCAATAAAATTGACTACATGAGGCCCAGTTGGCGCAGACTCTCCACACATAGTTGTAAAAAATGCATTGGAGATATCATAACTCTCCTTTCTCACCTTCTCTTGGTATAGATACTTAAAGTGAGACATCATGCTATAAGCATCCATGTTTTCTTGTTTCTTCAAGAGCTCATTGGACATGGCCGATAGCATGAAAAACCAGATATCTGTGGCATCATCCATCTGTTTCATATAGAGAGATAATTCCTCATCACTGGCCTCTTTTCTAGGCACAACTGGAAGAGGCTCCTCTTGCACATACAATTTCCTTTCATGGCGAAGGATGACGAGTAAACGCCTTTTTCACTCTTGGAAATTGGTGCCGGTGAGAAGGTTTTCCTTCTCGAGTATGGTTCGCAATGATATGTTTGAAGTCATTTTCTTCTCTTTTCTACAAATTAAGATGAGAAATGATTTAGTACTTTATTACAAAACAGAGAAAAATAAATAAATTAATACTTATTAGTCTCCCACTATTTTATCGAAATCCAATAGCCCTCACCATTGACTTTGGAATATTCTGTCGCCTGAATATTCTAGTGGAAAGGATCCATATTTCCCATCACATTACCCCAACTAGGGCTGGTCAAGAAAATTGAAGGGTTTTAGGTAGGAATTCCAAATGCCAAATGCATTAACTCATAGCTCCTTGATCTACTGAGTGGACTCCCCAATCCTAAAATCCTTTTATTTTGGATTTCGTCAACCTTTGCCTCTTGGTCACACCAAGTCCAGCTATGGCAGTCAACCCTTGATGTGAACCAAGACATGTCAACCCAAAACCTTGGATTATAATTCCCTGATAATTGAAAGCACCCCAACTAGGGTTGGTTAAGCACTTTGAACTATAGTTTGATTCTAACCAAGATTATGGAAGTCTATACCGACTTAATATTTCTTTTGAGGGATTTTATCCTTATACATACATTTCCAATTTATTATCTTTTATTACATGCTTGTTAATATTATGTGGGATATACTTCGGTGATTAACCATGTCTAAGATAATATTTACGTATAAGCCTGGTTTTATTTTAGTTCCATCTTACATGATCCTTTATTTCATTAATTGTGTGATCGTGACCACACACCCACAATATATAAACCATGAAACTTATAGAAATAAAATAAATGATATGATCAGGAGATTTTTCTATTGGTTAGTTTATCTAGCAGTGGATAAACTAACCCAAGACCTAGGGAAGAAACACCTTGAACCTTTCGGGTTTGTGTTTACAGCTTTCCACATGTCTTCTTTTGTATCTCCATGGATTTGTTTCACCTTGGCTCCTAGCTTGAGCCACCTCCACTAGCTTGAGAGTTACATCCATTACATATGAATTTATCTCACATGTAGGTGAGGGGTAAAAAGGGGTTTTTACACAAAATAATACTTGGGTACGCATTCCCTACATATTAATGAGGAGATGGCTCATAAGACAATAAATTTAATTTATATAAATAAATTTAAAGATACCATTAACATACAAAGGTCTCAGTCTAGTTCAGGATCATCCATACATGAAACGATATTTAAACATAAATAAAACTTGAATTCAATTCTTTAAGCATTTTTGTTTAAGATATATGACGCTCGAATCAATTAATTATCTTTTAATTAATCAATCCTTTTATCTTAAACCCTTTTCTAAACTTCCTTGAGATTCTCATCCATCATAATTTTAAAAAAACACATTCATTTAATATTATCATTGTACGTAAATTGTTCCTTGGTGGAAACCTGGTGAATTATAGTTCCTTATGCAGATGTTAAATTAAACACATATATATAAAACACCTATCATGTGTTGTGCCTCAACTTTACACCTGCACCATGGTACACATCTCAAGGGTTTGTATAATATCATAAATTTTAATAAATCTTTGTAATTTGGGTGATTACACGACATGTATTTCCGACTACACGGCATGTACTTTTCTTCACCGTCCATCCGATGTACACACCCGGTTACATGGCGTGTTAATGTACATCGGAAATTTTCATAGTACATGGCGTGTACAGTGGGACACACGCCGTGTAGTTACCGCGTTACATGGCTTCCAGCTGGGCAAGCCATGTACGGGGTACACGGTGCAACCCTAAACTGATGGGACTACACACTGTGTTCTGTTAGACCACAAAGCGTGTAATCCGGAAACCGTGTGCCCCCTATTACTGGTCAACACCCGGTAACATAAATCACTTAAATAGGATCCAATACATGGCCTGATTTGGCGGATCAGTCTGATGCATGAATCTAGAATACATGACGTGTACTTACAAATACATGTCATATATTCTAGTGTTTACGGCCAAAAACGTTTGGTTCCTCTGGATGAGTTCCTCTATCTTATTTTAATCATAATTAAAAGAAAAATTTGTTTCTGTGATGTGAACGAGAAACGATGGAGGGGAAACAGATCTCGAGATTCATATTTCTAGAATGAATAAACATGAATTGAAAAAAATAAATTATTTAATGCATAGATCACCAACAAAAAAGTAAATAATTATAATCAACAATATGACCGCTCTGATACCACTTGTAGGTTCTGGGCGCAACGGAAGTGCATTGGTGGGGTTTCCCAATTTTAATATTAGCGTTAAACAACGTCCAATCTGAGATCTCCCATTATGTAAAAGGATGAATCTTAGGAATAGAACGAGGAACGAAAAGAACATAAGAAGGAATCCTAGAACCATAGAGATAGGACCATAATATGTTGGTTATAATTAATTTAATTAATACACAAGAATTACCTTGGTGGAATTCATTCTTCATTGATGTGTCCAGTCATGATCCAGTGATGCGTCGTTGCGTCGTAGAATCTAGATTTAGGATTCCTCTAGCGGTGATCCACAGATGTTCCACATATCTCAAGACGTCGCCGAAGGAATCTCTGGGTGCTAGCACGGAAGAACCTTCGATTGCGATGTCTGCCTTCGATCACCTTGATCTCTCGGTCTTCATAGCGTTCTTGGAGGAAGGAGTTATTTCGGGCTTGAAGGAATTCTTTAGAATTTTTGTGCACAATGATTCTCTTTTGGAAAAGTTTTGGGGTTGTGAGGATATTTATAATCGGGTTTCAAGTTACAGAGTTATGAAAATAAATAAATGTGTGATGGGTTTTATTTATTTCATTAACTCTTATTGAAAACCCCCATGTTGAATTATTAATTACTTGACATGCACCCACACTAATTATAATAAATATCATGTAATAAAATAATATTATATCCTCAAAATCCTGACTGGAAAAATTACACAGCATGTAATCATTAATACATGGCATGTACTCCTTTTTCCATAAAACTACACGGTGTGAATATTTAATATACACAGAATGTACTTTGATTTTCCACTTTCCTTTATCTCCTCCACCACATTTATTAGACCTTGAGTAATGGCTATTTATTTCTTAAATTAATATAACTGCATCGCTTTCTAATAAATATTATTTCATCCACAACATATTCTCTCGGATAACTAGTGTCAAAATAAATGTGATAAGGCAACCTTAAATAATTATTAAACCACAGTCTGGAATAATCTTTATTTAACATTTTAAATTAATATTTAATTGAGATACATGGACACACTTAGTGTGTGACCCTGTAGGCCTCTTTCTCGGTGGCATTAGGTGGAGCCTGCCTAAAGTCCAAGGTTAGCATATATCAACACACCAAGGCACCAATATAGAAATAAGTTAACACCACAATGACAAGTCACTTCATACAAATGCTTACCATGTAATATAATCCCTTTTTCACGATATCCCAAATCAAGAAGGTTGCATGCTAGTGTCATCAACCCACGTGCTCGATTATTATTTCATTGAATTTACGAAATCGAACTCGCCAATATCTTACAATGTCCGTGGATTTATTTAGGCTATATCAATTCCATCCAAGGGCATGATATATATGCTTCCGTTATGAAACAGAAGGGACAAATACTTTCTCGCATTATCTATTAATGCAGTATTACTCATGATGCACCCAATATATCCTACTTCGCTACGAATAGTGTGTCATCACATCTTTCGTCAATACATCTAAGTGAGAGAGTTGTAATATCCATTAATAATAATATTAATGTCTAAGGATAAATACACACATCCGCAGATAGGAACATCCAATGACACTATTAAATGTGGATTTCTTACTGGCAGGTCTCATTCTCATAATATCCTCCTGGATATTACCAAGGGCGCACACCATGAGATGATTCCTCAATGTTTTATGAGTCCTCACCGATAATGTCCTATATTATTTGAGTCCCTCAAATAATACCATCCGGCCATAGAACATATATACAATAATAGTGTTATGGCACATCCGAGTTCTGATCATAACAGGGATCCTTCACGACCCTTTAATGCAACAACTATCCTTAGGACATTATCACATGCATTGTCACACAAAAGAATAATCAATATGTGATATGGATTTTATTAATGAATAAAATACAAAGTAGTTGGTTCTAGGCCACCAACTCCAACATGGAGTTCCCATAGTTTTCTCCAGAGTTGTAAAACCATTCCTACAAATCACTTTCCTCATTAAAATTGTAATTTGTACCATTACCCATGCTGTAATTAAATAAATATCACATGTTTCTCCCACATTTTACTTCTATTAGACAAGGGTGAACTCCACATTATTCCTCATCTTCCAAGGGTGTACCTCCTTCAATTATATGGAGTTTGAAGTGATGTTTATTATGGCATTAATCCCCAAGTATGTCTATGATTATTTTTAATTCTATTATTTAGATGATACAATTTTCGTATTTTCCTAATATTCAATGTCTCATTAAACCTATATCTAGGAAGTTTTCTACTTCTTCGGTTGTATATATTTTACCAATGTAAATGGTACGGGTTGGACTACTGGATATCTTAAAACCTATGGTAGGCCTTTTAAGATATTTGACTAATAGGCTAGAAAAATTTCATGTTAACGGGGTTATTCTATAACAATGATTTTTTGTTCAGTTGTTTTATTTGTTTAATACATTATTTTGAACATTAAATTGATGTCATAAAACCATGACGAGTCACATTGGGTCCACTAATGAATATGAGATCAGACCTATGACCACTCATTGGGTTTTAAATTTCTTTGGGAATAGTATGATGGGTGTTTTTTGAGTATTAGTGGGATTTTATTGGCATAACCAAGATATAAATGATTATTTGATAATTATCATTGACTAAGAGGAGGTTTGAAAAAAAGTTGTTGTAAAATTATTAATGGAATTATAATGGGATGAAATGGTAAATGGTTAGAGGAGAATATTAAATATCAAATAGTTTTAACAAAAATTTAATAGTTAAAACATATAAAGAAATGATTAAATGGTTTAGTTGTGAATTTTTACTTAATTTTGTTGAGTATTATAACTATTGAAGGGGTGTATTATTGTTATCTTAGTATGATAAAAGGTCATGTATGTTAAACTGTAAAAATTGATACATGATGGAATAGTTTAGAAATACTGAAATAAATATTCGCAAATATTAATTGGAAATGGTGGACAAATATATCAACATTTATGGGATAGAAATGTTCATCATGACAGTCCAAACATATGGATTAAAAATAGATTACATGACACTCTGTAATGATAGTTTGGAAATGAGGGACATGATGTTTCAATTTAATAAGTATTTAATTTTATTAAAATAGTTTTCCTTTTACTATATACTATTATTAACCTATGATTTATGGCTCGGATGAATGGAGTTGGTTGAAGTCTCCTTGGTTGTAATCGGTGTCACCTTACAACTAGTGGCTAAGGGCTTAATAAATAAATATTTATTTTTAAAAAAAATTTAAATTATTTCATTGTCTATGATTCCACTATACATTTTTATAAATTATTTATTATATTGGTCATTACATTAGATACATTTATATTGGTCTATTAATTTGTACTCACATACTTCTTTGGATGATTTGGGTACCTAAGCATACAACATGTTTGCAGGCCTGGTTATGTAAAAATGCCTATATATAAATGCTTGATTATGGACTTATGGGATGGATCATTGATGAAGAGACCATGATATATGTTAGGACCATTTTTGGGGATTTAAAATGGTGTATTTTATTTTGGTTTCTTTTTCTAACATGAGTCTATCGAAAAATGACATATTTATATATTGGTTTGTGGGCACATTCCCAGTTATGGAAATGTTTTTGCTAATTTTTGGTGACATTTAGGTTATTGTTTAAATAATTCATATTAGTTAAAACGTTGTTATACTTTGATAAATTGGTTATACTAGCCCCACATTTCTCATTAGGACATCACTACTAGTATTTATCCTTTGGAATGTGGGGAGCTACAAATGAGATAATGTGGTGAGCCAGTTCCATTATGTGTTGAAGTGATCTTTGATGAGATGTTACATAACCATAAAATCTTGTCTTTCTTATGGGTCTATGGAATTGTTATAGCATACTACACATTAACATCAAAAAATCTTCATCTTAAAGGTTATGGATGATGTAAAGTGATTAAATCCATTTATTAAAGTGGAATGGATAACTATGTGTGTGTTACAATCCATTATGAGAAATTTTTTGATTAAAATAAAACGTATCCCTTAATATTGAATTCATACATGCATGTTTTACATATATGATAGACACTTCATTTGCAATTTTGAGTATCGCATGTTTTGGAACATGGTAATGTTGTTAATAGGTTACACTCTGTCATATCAATACAAATATAATCAGAAAAGTTCATGTGGTGTGTACGTAACTTCATTTAACTCTTGGAAATGTGCATGATTAATTATTAAAATTATATTGACTGAAATTCCCACAGATAAAACGTACTATATGTACCTAATGCACTCATTTTCATATACCATTATACTGATTTGGAGTAGTTATTCACATAAGAGAGATAAAATTATGTCTAGTGGTTTGATTAGGAATTTTTATAGAAGTTTTAATTTAGATGTAAATAAGTTTTATATGTCAAGAAAGTTTTCCTGTTGTTTAAAAGATGAATATATTGCAAAAAATGAAAATTTTAAAAATTATGAGATGATTGTAGGAAATAAAATTACAGTGATCAATTAGTTCTGTTCACATTGAAATTTGGGTGGGGACATTGAAATGACAAATAATTTAGTATTGAATCACATAACCTATTTCATGGGGAAAATTTACATGACACAAATCTAGTGATATTATTGGGGAAGTAGATTTATAACCACTTGCGATGTGAATTCATTGAACAATGTGTGGGAGTGGAATTTCCACCAAATTTATCACTTGAATGGAATTTTCCTTGATTGATTTTCATATGTTCAGGTTCACCCATATATGTTTCACCTTGCTCCCATGGAATTTGCTTTCCAAGACATATGTGAAAAGTACATTTCATTAACTTGAATGAAATTATGTGTTCATGGAATACCATTTTCCTAGTATCATAAACTGTTCCATTTTTATTCCTTCACTCAATTTTTTCTATTTCCATTATATCTATGACATAAAATTTCACCTTTGGAATTTGAATTTTTTTGATATGGGAGGAAGATAATTTTAATGTAAATTTAAACTTACATCCAATTTCATGTAACAATATAAGATATAATTTATTTTTTAAAACATTTAAATAAATTTAAATACATCTCCAATTGGTCCTAGTTACTTATTTAAAAAATATATGTCAAATTACCCCTCACTGATAAGCCATTTGGTGTAAGAATTTCTTTTGAATATTATCTCTTTAAAGGATAGGGAACTTGAACTCATATAAATTCTTCCATGACTGAATATTTTTATGTTTCACTAGAATCCAATTACATTTCGAATCATATATTAAATTTGTGAACCCAACATTCACAATATATCATACACAATTATTACATTCTTGAGATTCACATTTTTTTGACATTTTCTCCACTGGTTTTCATTCTATCATGTTGTCTATAAATGGGAAAAAAATATAAAAATACCATTTTAAGGTCCTTTTATACGATGGTTGTTGTAGAATATAATGTTCCGATGGAATGATGTTATCATAAACCCAAATACCCCAAAAACTAACAAATATTGTAGAGGAATAGTTAAAGTACTAATTTCCTTGATAGGCTAATGATTTATGAATTTGCCTTATTAGATGAAAATTATATTTTAGTACCAAGAATAAATCTATAGATGGGAAAAATCATATATTCATCTGTTCAGACAGAATTAAACATTTTTCTCAACGGGCAAATTTTACATAACAGAAATTTCTTTGAGATTTATATCCTTTGGTATCACCCAAATATATTAACTTATGAAAATTAAAAAGAAGAAATAAATATACCCAAATACATAACTATTAGTTCATTTCAACCACTGTGTAGAGTTGGGATTTGATTTACTATTGGGACCTACACCCAATAAAAACATCCAATTATAATTGGTCATGGTCATTTTCTTCCACTAGAGATTCCATGATTTCTTATAATAGGTTTATAAAATAATTTTATATAAAACAGATTGGGGCTCGTAATTTTTCATTTACTACTACCAATATATATTCTGAAATCTTATTAATCACTATTTATTAGAGACCAATATGAAAAGAAATTATGTCGAGAGAGAAGGGTATCAACTTAGGGGACATCTATAAACTAACATGGACTCCAATTTTGAGAGATATTTTTGATGAGTTATTACTATACAAAATTGTTTAGGAAGACAAGGGATAATGAATCGTATTGAATAAGGTATTTCTAATGGCTATGAAGGATATTTTTGGGGAGAGATATTCCTTTTAACCGAGAAATCCACATAAATTATTGGATTAAAATATATTTCGATATTTTGGAGAGGAAATAGTGGTGAGAAATATTGATGGTTACCCAAAAAATCTCAAGTCCTATGAATCAATGTTCCTATTAAATGATGCTAGAATTAAGACTATATTTTTATTAGGTATATCATTCAATGGAGCGAAAAATTAGAAATATAATATTAATGGGATTAATTAGAATTATTCTATGTTGTTTTCAATTTACTGTTATGGACTCCCATATGTTTTTAATTTATAATACATTTATCATTGTGTACTATTTGTCCTTTGGATACGAAATCAATTTCCTGGTTCTATTCTTATCCATTCGTTATGAAGAATATTAGCACATATATCATTGAGGTAATCCCCCATGGTTATTTTTCCTATTTCATCTATTTTATTTTTAGGTTGACACATTTTTAAGTGATACTGATTCTATAAGATTTTATTTGTTCTCTACTACAAATATAGAACCATACCATTAAAGATCACTAATGTATTACTGATTCTTATTTGAAATGAAAAATATGTAATCATGTAATGGAATTATGATTGCTTCACCATAAACACTTATAATCCACCATCTTAATGGATGAAGTATAATTGTTAGGGTAATGTAGAGAATCACACCTATGAAATGCCAATTTAAATTATTGTGTTCAATTACTACATCGAGGGGGGGGGGGGAGATCCCTTTTGAGGCTTATTCATCATTTTGGTTTTCATGGATTTTTATGGGTATATATAGAATGAACATATAATCTTAATGTGGTTTTGATGAGGATTAACACCCTTTGATCATATGTCAGTTATAATGAATAACTCTATGAAATGAAATATGGGATGAAATATTATTTTAAAAAAATTATAAAACCACCATCATATTATTGGATAATTTGAAGATGTGGATTAAGTCATAACCTTATTAAATATTTATGTAGAGGTTTCCTCACATGAAGACCTCAATATTCTTGAGAGTGACATATACTGGTCTCATGTTAGGGAATTGGAGTGTGAAACAACTCCCCACTAACTCATTAGTTGAAGGCAATTGACCTAAGAAACACCCATCCCCAATGGAGGAAATATATGGTCTCGTTATAACCATGAATAATCTAGAGTCTCTAATAATAGAGGTAAATTATTAGATAAATTTGGGAATAGGGCCTCAAGTGGGGTAAATGATAGTACAATAATTCCTAGTGGATGAGTTTTAACCCCGATAAAAACAGAAAACAATTCAAATTTCATAATAGTTTTTTAAATAATGAAGAAATTCCAGATATGTAGAGCCTTGAGCAATGTTGGATTCATTTCATCAAAAAAATGGTTTCCTATAAATAGTGGTGAAATGTTCAATATGGGATAAAATTTGTTAATATTTCACATGTTTGATCCCAATAATGAATTTGAATATTTCCTCACTATTATTATATTTCCATATATATTCTTCAACTAGAGTTGTTAATACACAACACTAAAGGTGATGAGGGAATACATAATCTAGTCTCAAAGCTTCACTGAATGGATGAATTTTACATCGAATAAGTTGAAGAAGATTAAAACACCATGGTGAAAGAAGGGGTTTTTAATAAAGTATATTATTTCAAAATATGGGGATGAGGAAATTTTTGAATTCTGAAAATTCACCTGTAATGAGGTAAGGATTCTATTCAACATACAATATATTTTTATAGAATGTTGATAACAAAATTTTTAATGGGTCAAACATAGATTAATAAGTGTGATTTTGTAGAACTGATCTCTTTGGTTGACACAAGGAGATGCTTTATTTTGCACTATGTTGTATGTGTAGATAATAAGCAGAATTAGTCCTTCCATAGGGGAACTATTTCATCCACATTTTATAAAAAAATGCATAAACTATAGTGGGAATTGGTGACATCGATGAAACTGTTAAAATGTCAATAATCAACCCAGGGAAATCCATTTTAGGAGATTGATGCAATCTAGTCTCCCTAGTACTCACTATGATCTATTACAAAACTCATTATATAGGATCAATCAGAGTTTTAGGTGACCCATCCACCATTGGTGTATGAATTCATCAATTTGTCTAGGACGATCTACCATCCCCTGGGCTTATAGAAGCATGTGGAATGGTTGGGTTAAGTGAGTCACCCATGCCCTATCACTATGTATCTTTTCATTCATTATCAACCAACACATATTTTATATAATGTTAGATTTATAGTTAGAAGAGGGAAAAAATTATACTATGATATATAAAATAGATATTTTTCTCTTGAATTCCCCTTCATTCTCTATGTTAGTCCCCCATGGTATGTTTTTTAAGAATTCACATCATTTCCAAATTAACATTTAAATAAATCCAATAGAAGGCTTAGTGGTTCCTTTAAAAGAACTTAATAGTAACCATGATGTTGAAAAGGTATATATTAAAATTTTAAATTAGGAAACATTACTACTAGAATTCATCTCATAGTTGGTTGTGAGTAGTCCATAATACACATTCAGTTGGTTGAAATGAATTGATCAAGTCACACGATGATATTTGATGTTGATAATTAAAAACTACATAAACTAAGCACTATAGAAGATCCAAAGGGGTAGGATAATGAGACAACCAATCTCATAATGTACAGTTAAACTAGTCTCCAAACCCTTAAGATAATGGGAAATGTACTCCCAACTCCCGATATCTTTTTCTTATGGATATTGTAGGGTACCCCATCGATCAAACTATATGTATTGTAGATTATCAAGATTTCAATAATGCTTCTTCAGAGTGGACCCGATAAAATTACCCCTCAATTGTCAATTTTCTTATATCATATGAATATAATTAAAAAGGAAACTCAATATATGACCCACAAGTCACTGTAGATTTTTCAACAGTGAGGAAATACTAATGAAATAAATTAAATTGATTGAATATGATGAATATTATGGATAAGATGAGTTGTAATTAAGTTTGTGTCTAAAAATGACAAATTGATTTGATCACTAGTCTACCATATTATCATGAACTATATTTTGTAAACTCATAAATTCAATCTTTTATGGAGTAAGTGAACACAATCCATTAATATCAATAATATTTAACATGTGAGCCATCATATTATGCCCCAAAAGAAATCTTCTATCTTGATAAAGTAGTAGGAAAATATGGAATCTAAAAATTAACAATAAATCATTGAGCAAGAATAAAAAATTTAATATTTTCTACTATAATTCATAGAATCGAAGAGTTATCATTCATGTGTTTTTATAGGGAATAAATAATCCAAAAATTTAAGAAATAATTTGTTACATATATGACCGATATGTAAGCATAGGTAGAAATGTTTTCTTTCTAACTATCTTGGCTGTATGATTATATTGATTATTTCAACCTTCATTTAGAAATTATTAAGGTTGAGGAAAATAGACTTTTATAATTGTAATGCATCCATTATAAATTTACACAGTATAAAAAATATTTTCACATAATAATTATATTATTCCTTCATTCTAATATACAATAAAATTAAACCCGGTAATTTTTAAAGTTGGATGGTTGAGATAATAATAAAACTAAGGAAATAAATATACATCAACCTGTCATTTTTGTGAAGAGATATTTCATTAAACCATATAAGAATTCATCTCAGTAAATTCTAAATATCTATGAAAAAATTATAAGATTACTGAGTCATCTAGAATATATGGTATTGAGGATTTTTTTTAAAATTAATATTGAATTAATCATGAATCAATAGAGGGAAAATTGTATGAGAGATTTACAGTCTTTTGTATGTGTGAAATCATATATTTATTGGTAAGTACCTATTGCTTATGGAATCACTATACAATATGGTTGGCCAATAAAAAATTTAATTAAGATGAAATTTAATTTTACATGTCTCATCCTGGATGAGTATTTTTTGGCCATGTGCCCTTACACCATCCTATAAAACACAGATGATCAACATAGTGAAGGAATGAGTATGGGTCCCTCTCTGATGTGTGCACTTGAGAAAATATTAGTAGGTCTTGATGACTTAATTCATGATCATGAAAAATAATATTTTATTATTTTGTAGAAGTGTTTGGAAAAAAAAGTTGGATTATATCATATTGATGTTTTAATAGTATTTTATAGTTCATAAAGTATATGAGAATTGTGAAGTGGTGTTACTTCATCAGTTATTAATTATCTACGAAAAAATAAGTGATAAACAACAAGTGATCTAACATTTATAGAGCACAATTGGACCTAGAGATCATTGTTTAAATTTTAACGGGTCTAGGCATTTGTCCCATTATATTTAATAATATTTCATTAATGAACCTATTTTTTCCTATACATAGAAATTATTTGTCTATGTAGGTCAATGCTAAAAAATTTCTCAAGTAACCCTTTATTGGTTTTTCCCCAGATATGTTTTGGGACACTTTGGGATAATATTTTATGATTTGTTTCTCTAATAATTAAAATTTATATATGGTTAAATATTTATATCTCTGACTAAATTATTATTTTTTTGTTTTTGGACAATGAATTTGGACAGAAAAAAGGGTTGTCGAGGATTATGATCATACATGATTAACCAAGTTTTTTCTCTTAGTTTTATGTCTTTCATGTGATACTACAAAATGAGGATGAAGGTTTAATGTCATATAAAAATGAAAAAGTTGTATCTCTTAGTTTTAGATCGTAGTGTGCAGAGTTGAAACAAATGGTTTACTCGACCAACTCCCCAATTATTAACCCAACAAGAATAAACTATTTGATGCCCACAAATGTACTTTTTGGAATGTGATGATGAATTTTTATGGCCACACCACTAGAACCGTCATGTTTCTATTATATTTAGGTTAAAAAAATTAGTCTAAATCTTATATAGGTTCACTTGTTTGTAAAAATTGGGAGAAACCTAACATGTGTTGAGGGTTATGGATTAAGGCATGTAACTATAAATCCACATTTAACAAGATTGAATTTATTACTATTGATATTTTTCCCTCTTTATTTTATTTTATAAATTTTTCATAGTTCCTTTATAAGTTATAAATAATGTGAAAAAACTATTCTTTTTGGCAGGCCTCATTTTGTAGGTATTTGAACTTATCAATTTTTGACTATTTTTTAGTTTCATGGGTTTTTTTGTAACATGTAGTGGAGGGTGTTAAATTTTAAAAAAAAGTATAATGGGGGGATGATGTTTAATATCATACATTTCGGAAAAATGGATATAATAATTATGTTCATATATATTATTCTTGTGAGTTGTGATATTTTAGATAGTACAAGTAGGACCATAGGTTTTAGATGTTAACGTTTATATATCACCTATCATATGGGGTTAATGTTTGAGTTCACAATGTTTTGACCAAAGGGGTGATGTCTGACTTCATACTACTTGAACCAATTGTTCATTAATTTTACCATCGCACTTGTTGGACTAAAGGGGAAATATGTTTAAGGTTATACCACTTAGACCATAAGGGGTTGAATAAATTGTAATTGAGGAAAATAAATCTAATTTAAATTGTAATAATAAATCTAATATATTCAAATATAATGTTTAGGAACTGAATCTTTAAGGTAATAGATGTAATGTATGTGACATGAATACTCCAGATGTAATCAGATCATATATGCTACTAGCCTAATAGCATTTCCCAATACCAAGTGGTTGGTAACTTGTTCTAAATGTGTATTTAAAGTAATGGTAAAAAATATCACTCTAAATTAAAAATAATAATTAATGACTAAGTATATATAAATGAACAGCATAACACATACATAATTTGAAAATTTAATAAAACAAAAAAGGGAAAAACTTGAATCAATTGATTAATTGTACATATAAAATGTACATCTATATGTTTAATGTCCTGATACATTAAAAATAAAATACAACAAACTATACTGATTCTGAAAGACTAATATGTTTCAATATAACCTTAGGAAAAAGGAAATGTGGTAACACAATCCTTACTATCAATCAAATCTATATCCACATCCTTGGAGAGTGTGAATGAATGAATCCACAGTACCTCCCTTCTATATAGTGAAGTATCCAACAACTATTTCATTACTTATGATATGTGAAATGAAAATAGGTGAGTTGCATGTCCCCAATGTGAGTAAGTAGGGCATGGGAATATACATTTTCAATGGGGAATCACTAATGTAATCAACCCCAAAATGAATAATCAGGTGTATTTAAGAACATATATATGAATTTTAATTCATTTATATAATATAAATTAATTGGAAAACACTATACACATCTTTGAAATATTGTAAATATATATTATAAAAATATATTTAAAATATACAAAGTGTATCATAATTATGGGATAATCCATTCCTTTCATATATATTTGGAGCCTCAAATTTGAATATGAAACTACTATAACCATAATCCCAATGCACATGAAGTGGGGGAGGAGAATTTGGGTATTGAATTCTTCTTTTTTTCCAAGTGATCCTACTAACATGTTGGCAAGAACATCACATAACCTTCATTATCCAATCACATAAAATATATTTATAATGAATATAGATTTATGGGCATGATTATTCTACGGGGATTACCATAAAGGTTTAGTCCATATGGAATATAAAGTTTACCATAAATGTAAATTTAGATAAAACTACTCATTTCATGTGTGAAAAAAGTTCCTGAAAAAAAAACTATCAATCATGTTGGAACTCTTTATTATTATCTCTTAGAGAACTGCAATGAGACATGAAATATAAGAAATTTTATTATTATGATCACCCAAAATGAATATTTATGATAGATAAACATTGGACTAGAATGGGTGTTTTTATTCGTCATCCATTACTCTAATTCTTGATCTTAAACAGATCATATCACTGTGGTTTCCATTCTCTTGGTCTTAATTCATCTCATATATTTTTTAGATTGTGGAAATGTTTTTCCACCACAACTATTCATCTATTCACATATATCCATAGAATCATGTGAAGATATTTATAATATAGAGAAAATAAATTTCAACATATTTTTTTGAACTAAATCACGTAAATCTATCTCCCTTTATGTATGGATCTTTTAATTCTCAATAAAAATACATAATTTAAATCCTTTTATTCCTGATGATATTCCATAATTATAATGATTTATTTCTTTCAAAATTATACAACATCTAAAATAATATATTTCTATTTATACATTCCCTTTTAAACCAACATGATTTTTATATTGTGGCATGAAAACATCTATGATTATACAAATTTCCAGTTATAATTTAGAATTGGTAATTCATTCTATAATCCATACATTATAAACGAATTCTTCATGAATAACACTTACTTATTGATTTAGTGATGAATCTTCTCCCCAAATTGATAATAAAAAATTCTTATATACGGTTTTTTTCTAGAGAACCCTTACATAAACACATTATACCCATACATATAATCCAAAAGGATTTTAAACCCTTATGTATTTGTATAGTGACCCTTATGTATTGTCTAAGTTATATTTATATATCATCATAGTGACATTCATATAAAAATTCATATCAACATAATTCTACTATCATTTATCAATATCATTAATCTTTAAACATCTTCAAATGTCAACCAATTTCTTATTAAAAACAAATTCAACAATAAAATGTATAGTAGATTCATTTTCCATTTGTAGTTTTTTTATAAATTCTGCATATATTTTCAAATCATCCATATTTTTCATCACTACATATTTTTGGAAATACTTCACATGTTCCCATATGTTACATAATTTCATATTCCAATCTATGCTTCCCTGTATAAATTCACTACATTTGATAATAAAATTCAAATGGTTTTTAAATTTCTAGATCTTATCATATGTGATCATTCATAAAACCTTCATTATGAAAAAAATTAAAAAATCATGTATTCAAATATTCTCTAACTATATGTGGTTCAATTCATGAAGTATGTAATAATAGAATATATAAATCTATAAAATACTGGCCATATTTTCTTATTAAACCTTTCTAATTCAATGTGGATTATGTATCCCCTTATCTTATTTCATTAAAAAATTGATCACATATAAAACAAAACAGTTTTAATGTTAATTAGTTTGTAAAATTTGGGGAGGTTTTTATTTAAACCTCCTCTTATTGTGTATGGTGGTTGAATTCCCATGTTTAGTTGATGATTCTGAAATTTTGGTCTTACCCTCATAATTTTGAATATATGCACACCATATTGACCGGTATTCAAATGATTCATCTTGATAAATAATTTACTTATATTACCTTTAATTTTATGTCACTTTATCATAAAATGGTTCATTAGTGAATGTTGTCTTCTATTTTTTGTAATCTCAATTACTCTTTGGCTGTTATAATGGATTGTATTAGACAAATTCACATCTCCTTCACGATCCTGATGTTTTAATTTCATCCATAATAGTTGTGTACACAATTTTTTTTCAAATATACATCACTTTAACTATACCATAAAGAATTATCTTTGATTTATTAATAACCATCCAATGAGTTTTCTTACAATAAATTTTCACCCCAACACATGGATTTTCAGTCCACAATTTCTGTATAAAAATATTCATCTATGAATGAAAATAAATATCTACAATTTCACTAACAATATTCCAAACCATGCTCAATTTTCCCTTGAATGTACAACATGACACATTTCTCAAATAAGTGGTTCTCCTCCTTTGGATTTTTTTGAAAAGGATTATAAAGGAATATACTATGTAAAATATACATTCTTGTTGTTGTGGGTACAATAAGCCTCTAATTTTACTATGGTAATGTGTTGGATCAACCACTCAACAATTTTTATGATTTCCTAGACTTTTTACAAATGTTATTGGTGTTGAAACAAGTTTAATATCATTCACCTCAAACATTTTCTGTAGTTCCTTTTTATATTTATTAAGAAAGAAACATATGTCCGCATTTTAAATGGAAAGTATCATAGAAAAATATTTTAGTTCATTGATAATAAATATTTAAACTAATGACCTCCTAAAATGTGTTAATTCCTTGACTAATATAATCTCTATTACAAAAAATATGATTTTATAGGCATATAAAATCACAATAAAATACTCTTCCATGGTTTATATTATACAAATAATATAATATAGTCAACCACTTTTGAATTACATCTTCTTCAAGAAAATGTCTAACTGAACCAAACATGCCCGAGGTACTGGTTTCTAGTCATATATGGATTTATTAAAATAATAAAACATTTATTCATTTTCAATGAAGGAAATGTAACATCCCAACTAGGTATCCACTAAAATGGCGCCCTAAGCTGGTGGGTCAAATAGCCACAAGATCACCTCTCTGTACCCCAAAGGCTACCGACGTGTAGTGAGGGTGCTAAGTTGTATGGTGGGCAGACTATTACATCATATCAAAGTGGAAAAATAGATATGGTATATAAATATAAGTTGGTGAATCATGATATAATTGAAGACACCTTGAAAATAGATATAATATGAAACTCCATAACCATAAAAATCCCTGAAACATGAACAAACACCCAAAGCCTTAGGCTAAGTCATATACAATGATGTCACATCATGACAATCAAAAAAGATAAACAAGGGATATTGAGGACATGCATATACAACATTATATACAAAAATAAAAATATTCTAAAAGACATATATACTCGAATCATGATTATAATCTTGGTCATATACTCTCATGGTCCATGCAATAAGATAAATATATCAAGGATATTTAGTAGGGAGGATTCCCTTAACTATACCTCTAGTCCTAAGGTCTACTCCGGTACCAATGGTGGCCCGAGTAAGCTGTGATATAAATATAGAAATACACCATAATGGGTGTCTAAAAAAGTGCAAAAAGTGTACATTTCAGTTAAATTTGTAGGTAAAATTGATAATAAAAAATAAAAAACAAAAAAAATATTTTCTAGCTCCTATTCTAATAAGACACCAAGATGAATCTATATAGTTCATATTAGTTCAGTGTATGTGTTTTATTACATAACACATTGTTGAAAGTCATATATATATAGTATATATTTATTTTCACTCTATATGTGAGGATGTTTACAGCCATATACATGGCCATTTGATGGTGGTTGAACCTAAGTGTAAGTGAGGCATCCACAAAAAGTCTAATTAGCTAGTGGATCCATCAAGGGCACAAGACCATAATATCATATGAATGGGAGACATCATGCTCATCACTGAAGATGGGGGTGATTCATCATGAATAATTCTCTATCTAAGGAAATTTGGTGTTTCTTTTCCATCATCATAATAAGATTGTAATTGTATGAGACATTAAGTCAAGCACCAAACGTAAGGGAGTGAGAAACACCATGCTCAACAAGACCCTTAAATATTGTTTAAGATCTAATAGTAATGTAATACTCATAATAATAATAATAACATCAGGGATCAACTATATTTTATTTATAACCATTTAAGACAATATCAAAGGGTATCTCAATCATCAATTCCATATAAATTTAATCCTATAGAACTTGGAAAGGCCTTGCCAATATTTTCCATTTAATTATTTTATGATATTAAATTATAAGGCAAGGTAAATCCATTTTATTTCTAGAAAAACACATAGGACGTGATTTGTCCATTTAAATAGTTATACAAAAGAGGAAAAATCAATTCCTCACACCCAAAGGTGTGAAAATCAATGTGGCTACCATAATTTATCCTTTTGATATAGTATATGGGATCAATTAGAAATAACATAATTAATTTAATAGGTTTAACATATTTTATGAAAATGTGTGTAAATGGATATCACACGACATAATGAAATAATATCATGAATGAACTTAGAATTATGGGAAGGATTTATAAACCTCATACCATTGGATTTTAGATGGCCACATATCCTACAATGGCCATTGGTTAATAGAATAATATATGAAGTCACCAAAATAGATAAATACCTTGAGAATAGGTAAACTGATCTCAAAACAGAATATCACATGATATGGGAAGATAAAATTATATTAATGTAATTTTGATTAGAGAGAATAAGATTAACTATCCAATGATTTTGATATGGACTGATTGGAGTTCGGATGGAGGAGTAATCAAAAATCCTATGTGAGTCTTGAAGAAACTCATGGGAGGTGAAGTGAGGTTTTGCCTATTGGAAATTAAAGGATGAAGAAGGAAAAATGTTTTAAAATCATCCAATGGGTAAAAACATAAAATCATCCCTTACAATTGGTTCATACTGTTCGGTCCTTTGATTGGCCAAAATGTGTGTAAACTGTGATGTGTTCACTACCCATAAACCCCCTTCACACTGGATAGGAACAAACATTGTCTAAGCATGTGATGGACATGTGATAATCCTCTATTAAAAACCTCTATAAAACTATAATGGTGTTTTATTTGGCTCTCAGAATGGATGAAAAATCGTACAGAATCCTCAGGTACAAATGTTCCCCACATAGTTAGGTTTCATGGTAAAAACTAACCATACAGAAACCATGTATCCCTATATATTTTTCCAATTCACAGTGATCTAGACTTTTAAGAAACCCAGAAGATCCCAAAACATTCGATAGTACATAGGAAATGTTTACATTGAATTAAAATTACTAGAAAAAAACAATCCATTAATTTCATAAAATGAGGGTCATTACAATCTCCCCTTCATAATGAAAATAATCAATGAGTTATCCTTTCGAGGGTAATGAGGGATCTTCTGAAAAATTATCTAACCACAAAGCTTATACATCAGCTTCCCACTTCCATGTCACCTTCTGTACTCAGTCGTGCTGCTATAGCACTCGTACTAAAGGAAATGACTTTCCGCATTGATTCTTCACACTCTGATCCAATATACATAGGGGGTAATCCTCAAAAGAGGTATTCATATCCAAGTCAACCTCATAAGGTTAGAAAACATATGATGGGTATATATATTTCTTTCATAGATGATATGAATGAAACACATCATTCAATTCAAGGTATATTTTATGAATTTCTATCCAATAAGCCACTGGTCCAATTAATTTCGAAACCTCAATGGGACCAAAGAATCTAGGAGAGATCTTACCGTGACTCTGAATTATTCGATGGTCTAACCTATGTGAGACTCACAAAAAATCTTGTCCCCAAATTGGAAATCAAAAGGTCATCAACATAGATTTTCATAGGTCTCTTGTCCAAAATTAGTTGGCAACATGCACTTCCTGATCCACACAACCTGCTTAAAAGTCTCGAGGACAAGACATTGTCGAAGGAAATCCGTATCCCCTCCCTCTAACTAGAATATATGTGATTTTAACAGCTTACCATATAAGGTTAAATAAGGAACCATCTTGATGGTATCTTGAAATCTATTATTATAATTGAACTTAACTAGGGGTATGTGTTTCTCCCAAGAAACCCCAAAGTTAGGATAGATGGGTGGACCACATACTCAAACACCTGAATCATTATTGTTGTGTGTCTTTCGTTCTATGGGTGATATTCTTTGATTAGAATCAACAATATATTGATGTCCATTGGAAACCTTATCCAAAAAACAGACACAAAACAAGGATCCCTATCAAACACAATATAACAAGCATCTCTGTGAATAAATATGACCTCCCTATCATATGGCCTCTATATCTCATCTATCGAGAATGTATGTCCAATAGGTTTGAAGTGTATGACCATTTTCGAATTATCAATGACTACCGAACCATGTCATTTCCAGACTGTGATCTTTGATACCTAATCACAATGGTCATGGAAACATCATCCCATTTTCACATGGGAATGGAAAATGGATTTATAAGTCCCACAAGTCACAAATGATCCATCATTAGTAGTTGATAGGTATACCACAATGTGATACAAATGATTATGCCTCAATTCATAGAATTCCACCAATACTAATGAAGTAAGTTTCAATACATCATAGTGATTCTAGGATATAATACTGAAAATGAGTTGATAAATTCCCCAATCTTCTCTACTCATATGACTACTGGGACTCAAACAATCCCATGAATGTATAAGGACTCATACTCAACCACGTTTTAACCAAAAGTTGAATCATCATTTGAGATACTTTACATTTAGACTAATCCTCCAGGAAATTTTTTTCTCTTTATTATCACACATTCTATAATGTTGGAGATCATCACTAAGGCTAAGTGGATATTCTGACCATGAACCCTTTGAATCACAATGTAAATCATTGAAAATAAGGCCAGAAGCTACCAATCACAAATAGTATCATAAAATTCATGTTTTTGGGTTTCCCAACTCCAAGCATCGACTTAAAAATATTCTTTTCCCAGTGTACAGTAATGCACAAAATCAAAGGATTTTTGGTACTCTACAAATATGTGCGGCATGGGATTCAATTCAAACTATGTGAAGATGTACTTGTGGTTTTTATATGAGAATACTAGAAAACTCTCTCATTGTATATAATTCTTCTAGTAGTGTAAATGACGAACTACAACTACAAGATTGATGCCATGCAACATGTAATTCAACTAAAGGGACCTCAAATGATGAGACTCATATGATACAACTCACCCATCATACTTAATATTTTATCGTAGGCCAATACCTGATACATCATAATAAAGAGTATATCTTGTAAATGGTTTTGCAATAATCTAATTTTTTTTAAATTAAATTTTCAATTGAACTCCTGAAAGGATATTTCACATGATTTTGACCATACAAAATTCACATCCTTCTTGGTAAATCCCATATCCGGCTCTCGTAGGTGTGCGAAATCATGGATGATGTATTTATAAAACCCATCAATACCTAAGAAACTCCATGTGTTAAATATGTTCTTAGAATTCTCCAAAGACTTAATAGATCTCAACTTTTCTGGGTCTACTGATACACCCAAATCCATGATGATATAAAAAATGATGTGGAATTTTTCAATCTAAAACTGGAATTTCTTGATATTAGAATAATTTTTGTACTCCCTCAGTTTATCCATCATGATCTAAAGATGTTCTGATTGATATTACTGATAAAATTTATACAATGATATGTCATCCAAAAATATTAAAACTAATGAATTCAGATACAAGTGGAAAACTCAATTAATCAGATCCATGAAAATAGAAGGCTTAATCGTGACATAGAATGACATAACTAAGAACTTGTAATGACTATAAATAGTTAATAACGAATTGTGAGGTATTTATAATGAACAGACACATAACTGATGTTAGGAAGACCTCAAATAAATCATTGAATACACCCTCTCTACTCTAAGATGAACATAGAGGACATCTATTTGAGTTAGTGGAAATCAGTCCTAAACAGTACGATGGTTAAAATGTATTTAGTATATGAAAATACTAAGGTTACAATCCTAGTTTATGGATAAGGGAAGAGTGAACCCCATGGCATGGTCATATATTAGATAAAAACACTATCCTCTAATGTTTCCAAATATTTATTATGTTCCATAAGATCTGTAGTTTCCATTATATATAGAGGAATGGAAATAAGTTCTACTCTAGTAACAACCATAATGGTGAATTATACATAAATAAATGGAGGAAGCCTAGAAATGTTATGAATTAAAACATCCAAATATAGATCCTCCAATAGAGGGAAAATACCATGTTGTAACCCAAAATTATCCATGAAAATAATGGTGATCTAGGAATGGTAACCTTCCGTACCCCTGATGCTTAAGTCCTGCTCATGATGATTGGACATCCCATTATCCCTTGGAGATATGAATACGACCCTTGGGTAATGAAAATTTCACCTATACGTGATGAAAATATATTTTGGATTGATAGGGAACAAATGAGTCCATCCCAATAAATACATCAAACCCTGTCATGTCAAGGATGAAAAGATTCCATACAAAGGGATATCCTCCAATCTCAAAAGGGAAAATACATACAATGGATAAAACCCTATTATCGTATTCCTAATGATGTATCTAGTTTCATAACACCACATAAGTGTTCTATCATGAATCCAAAACACTCAAGAATTCTCATAGATAAATAAATGTATGACCTTCATAAGAAAGAATAAAATAAATAAGAAGATATCAATATAGTACCTCAAACAATAGAAGGTATGACAGTCTACTCCATTAGAATATGAAGTATTTCATGTAACTGGATATAATTGTGACCCTATGTCACAATCTGACATCCCTACGTAGACTTGATATACTAGTTCCATGAGTGCTAAGTATTATTTCATCTTCCCCAACCACCACATTGGCTTGAATGGTTAGTGGTATTCCATATACATGCCCAAAAAGATACTACTTTGCCCACTCTGGAATGTGGGGTTGGTGTGGATACCCTCTCTTTATACACTAGTGGAAAAGTCTTGAAGAAGTGATGGATATTCCCAATCTTTTCGCACACTCTGCATACAATTGAATGCCATATATAGTAGGGTTTTTTGTACCAATTTTCTGCACTGGTGACATATGACTAAACTATCAGTACATCTATTTGAAATATCCAACCCCAATGATATACCTCAATGTGATTATTTATCCACATAGAAGAAAAACTACTAGGGGTGGGTACTGCACATATGTGGTTACAACCAAAGGCTACCCACAAATTCCACAGAGTAATGAGGTCCCAATTTACTATCTAATGAATGGTCATCCACCAATATAAATTGAAATCTGAACACATTCTATATACCATCACATCCTCAAATTTCCTCATAGTTATGAGATCATCACAATATAATGTTGATGCGAACTGATGTAGATTTGTAAAACAATAAGAATTCTCCATGAATGACATGGATCCCTACTGTAATTTCATAAATCTACTAGTTCATTCATCCCACAATGTATTTAGAAATGAAAAAAAAATTAAATAAAATTTGAAAGTCCTCCTAAATCATTTCCTTATGTCAGTTTTTTGGGCAAATACTTCCCACCATCGTTTGAAATAACCACATAGAATATAGGTTGGAAGATCAACCCACTACATTAGAGGGATCTCTAGATGCTCAAAAAAAGAATTCATGGCCTCATGCCAAGAAGCTATAACATGTGTTCCTCAATCCCATAAAAACATGGGAGAATATTACTTACGAAACAACTGCATCTACTCTACCATACTATGGTCATGCTGAACAAAACCATTCTAAGAATACATCGAATCAAAAAATCCCTATAATTTTTTCCAGTTACCATATTCGTAATAGAAGGCAAGGATATAGGTGGAATTACATGAGGTATCACTATAGGCTCAGGCCCGATCACCTCTGATTTATGATTGTCACTAATTTCTAGGAAGATGAATCAAGGCTATCATAGTGGAATCATTTTACAATGCCAAACAAAAACCTCAAAAAAAGAATTTATTAGTCAAAATGATCCCAGAAAGATATAAGGATAGGTAAAAATATTTCCTTTATAAAAGTTTAATATTATTTTTCTACTTCAGAAGGTTGTTATATGTGATAAATGAAAACCATAGTAGTTCATTTGAACATAAGGGTCATCCCAAACACATATAAATAAGTTCAGGTTTTGGTAAATATCTCATATAATATAACATGGGTTCTAGTATATGGACATTCAATTGCAAGGTAATTTGTAAAATAGTCTTTACATTATAATTAACAACCCATTTATTGATAAACATTTCACTTGTAAGGATATAAATTCATTATATTTTCAACTATATATATATATATATCATTTTCCAGAACCAATTGGTCAAGAACCAAAAACATGGTTTAGTTTGATAATTAAGGGGTCACCACTCATATATGCGGGAAAAAAATTATTGATTGATATTGGAATATCAATTAATCCAATTACATTTTTCCCGACATGAACCATTAGAACACTTTAATATGTAGATAATAAATAAAAATGTAATATGCAGCAGGAAAATGTTTGAAAAATGTATAGGTGGCATGAAAAAATGAAAGACCTATTAGTCCTAATGTGCCTATAATGATGCCTATGTTGCTAAATCATTTCCTTATATGGACAAGGTAAACTGAAACAATGATCCATAAAAAAATTTTATAATATCACAAAGCACATTTGGCACCCAATGGTGAAATCATATCTAATGTAATAGGTGTAATCCAATAACAAAATTTACCCATCCTAGGTAATTTTTTTATCCCCCATACATGGTTTAGATACCCTCATAAACAGTCTCTTAACAAAATTCCTTTACCTTCATGTCTCCTAACTATTACCCAAATAGTAATACAATAGGAATTTTTTTTTCTGATACGACATTTCAGGTTCTCAACCTTATATCTACTTAACTGGTGCCTGAGCTAGTGGGTCACATATACCTCAGGAGAACCTCCCTGTATGACAGAGGTTTCCAAAGAACTAGCGAGGTTAAAAGTTGGTATGGTGTGGAGACAATACATTAATATTATGGTGGATCATAAGATATGAAAAATAAATATAAGTAGATAAATCACAATATAAATTTCATCATAATGTAAATAGATATAATAAACAACTACAGAGGTTTAATGATCCACGAAATAGGAAAAAATACCAAAAGAGATAGGATAAATCATATAAAATATTTTCATGCCACGTAGATCAGAAAAAAAGATGTATGAGATATGGGGTTCAGGTATATATAATATTTTACAAAAAAATAAAAACAATCCTGAAGATTAATCCACGAGGATCATAATTATATACTTGGTCCATATCTCCCATGTTCAATGATATAAGCTAAACACATCATGCTTGTGTAGATGGTTTCTTTCTTTTATCCATATGTGTAGTCATATTTTATACTCAGGTACCAAGGGATGATAGTGTAGGGTTTGATATAACCTTTATTGTCCCCCGTGGTGTGTACAAATAAACCAGTAAGTTTACGTAGAATTTTAGTGTACAGGTAAAATGAATAATAAACGATATAGAACAAAAAAAAATGTAACACCCCAAACTTCCATGGTACGCTCCTCTTTGAATAATAGAGCAGCGTGTGTTGTACGCAACCTCGAGTTCTAACACACCACGACCAATAAAAGTAGAAGTTAAGAATAGTAATAACAAATTTTTGAAATTATATATATTTTACATTTCAAAATTGACTTCATTTTTGGAATTGTAATATCTAAATTACCCTATGTTGAATTTTTCGTATTTTTCTGAGAACTTCCAATTTTTATGAATAGTGAAAAATACTTAAAACAACATTTTTAATAAAAATAATTTATAGTGATAAGTTATACTATTGAGTGGTTTTATATTATAATTATAATATATTTTTACCATTTTATCCAATGGTGTTCATTAGAATTAATTTCACATTGAAATTGGAAATAAACAATTGTCAATCTTTTGATATATATTGTTTCTTAAAAACACGCTATTTGTTGTGACAACGGGAATTAATTATAAAATTAATTAATGAAACTTATATGTTTGTAATTTCATTAAATAGACATCATTTTTGACTTTTGAATATCAATTATATCTTAGGGAGAAATTTTGGCATTGTTCTGAAAAACTTCAATTTTTGATGAATAGTGAAACCACTAAGTGGTAGTTAAATAACTGATTTTTCTTTTAAATGAAATATTACCACTTCTGTGATTTGATTTACAAAACTCCAACATACATGGTTGTCATTAGGAAGTAAAATTTGGTTCAATGGGATTAAAATAATTTTTTGGTGAATAGTAACTTTTATTTTTAATTAATAGCAATTAAAGGTAATTAGTGAAATTTAAGGTAAAAATGATATTATAAAAATATGAAATGACCTTGAATGTAACATCCCAAGTAAGTAATGAATAATAGATATTTTTATCTATGTCTATTAATGAACTAGATAGTGTTTTAGTGGCTTAAAATGAAAATAAATCCAATCATAAGCATGGAATACACTAATATTTTTAAAAGATTGTTTTACTGCCTTTTGATGGAAAAATCATTTTTGAATCTATATTTTGACAATATTATAAACTATGTTTTTCAAAATAAACATATTCTTTATGATTGGTAAAACAAAATTTACTTTGTGTGAATTTTTGGTATTTTTCAGACAATGTTCATTTTTTAATGAATAGTGAAAAATACTGCATTTTACATCAAAACTTCATTTTAATCTAATTTATTTATATGATTAGATTATCTTTTGAATTGTTTTTGAAGAGAAATTAGAATATATTTTTACCATTTAATCTAATGGTGGTCATTGGAATAAATTTCACTTTGAAATTGGACTTAAACTGGTATCAATCTTTTGATACTTATTGTTTCATAAAAACACGCTATTTGTCATGACTGCGGGAATTAATTATTAAATTAATTAATGTGACTTATATTTTTTGAATTTTTCAAAATAAACATCATTTTTGAATTCGGAATATCAAATATATCTTAGGGTGAATATTTGGTAATTTTTTGAAAATCTTCAATTTTTGATGAATAGTGAAACCACTAAGTAGAACTTATAAAAACTGATTTTCGGTTTAAATGAAATTTTTCCATCATTGTGTTTTGAATTTCAAAAATCCGACATACATGGTTGTCATTAAGAATTAAAATGTGGTTCAATGAGATTAAAATAATTTTTTTGGTTAATAGTAACTTATTAAGTTTTTAATCGCGATTAGTGGTAATTAGTGTAGTTTAAGGTAAAAATAATGCCTTAATAAAATGAGATGAGATTGACACATGTCCTACCCTCATTGGTTGTGTCATTGCCGACCAAGACAAGCCATGGGTCAACTTTGGGACACCATGGAGCCACATTGGTTGGGAAATGACATAAATAACTTTTTATTTAATGTAAAAGTAAAAATGACACAAACATAATATGTTTTACGAAAACAATTTTTACATGGCGTTATAAAGCTCAGATATTTGATTATAAATAGTAATTGGAAATCTAAAAAGATTTCCTACATCATAGTATTTTTTTATAATTTTTATACTTTAAATAAATTAAATTATTTATGACATCATGATGATGCAGCGATGACCTCATTATTTAACGGTTTAAATAAAATGGAAAGATAATGTAATATCTAAGACCTACACATGTCCAAAACCTATTTGATGAAGGGATTTCGAACCCTTATCACCTTATCCTCGAATTATATCAATTTGGGACCTTTTTAATCCGAAAATCTTTTTAAAATAAACTAACTTATCTTTACATTCCAAGAGTGCCCTCCTCTCCTCTTATAAAAGGCCCCACCTCTACCTCATTAACCACACTCCCAAAGCCTTTGGCACGGCCAACCACTGCCCATTTTGTCTCTACACTTCCCTCTATTACTCCTTGAATCCTCACTTTGGGCAGAAGTCTTCCCATGGAAGCCTTTGAGCTCAAACCAAATGGAGTTACCCGATTTTAAGGTAGAGTTTTCACTTGAGTCCGTTTGTTTTATTTAGCTTCTCCAACCCCCTAAACTCTTTTTATTTATTTCTTTTGTAACAACTCCAGTATCTTAAATATACTAGGATGCTTTTATAATAAGGATTCAAGATACACTTACACACACCTACATCTAATGGTTAAAGAACATACGGTTTCCGTGGATGGTGAATTTATGCCTCCCGAAACGATGATTCTTCAACATTCTTTTAACACCTTCAAAGGAGGCCATTAATATGTCACTATATTTATATATGATATATAATATGTTTATGTTTTCCTTAAGCTTCTTTATTTTCCTTTTTGGTCACACCTTTATGGTTTCCATTATGGGTAAACATGATATCTTAATTAAAGGAAGTGCGGACTACCGCCCCCTCAAAGTGATTTCATTCATTAAATACCATATGTGGGACGTATAAAGGTTGGAACTATGACATTATATATGATATTATACTGGAATTATAATATACCTTTATATCATTATGATTCCATTCTATAAAATACAAAATAGAAATGAATGTAGCGTTCATGTGTACGTACGGCTTACCGTCTCCATGAACGGTGCATTTCATTTCTTACCTCTAAATGATTATGTAATATTATAAATGCATGCATGTACTGTATATATATGACATATATGATATCTACATCATGAATACCATTCTGGATATAATGGATACATGAACCACATGTAATTATAAAGGGATTATTTTTGACTCAAGTACCAATGATCGTTAAAACGACCACTATTAACTTAAATAATTACATAGTGTTCATGACATGGAAATAAGTGATATAAAAGGAATAATGAACTTGAAAAAGGTTCTTAAAAAAGTATAAATTAACTCAATTTTATTATTCAGGACATTAAAGAACGATCGAGTCAAGTCGGACCCGAGGTATGGGACTTCGTCTCAATCTCCTTTCATTGAGGCATATTTTGTTTTATACACAACCTTCTTTTATACGGTGTATAAACCCCTTTGACTTTTATGTTTATCCAAAAGGAATCATTTTTATACAAAGCGTTTTACTAAACGACAAAAGGGAAGGTTTTTGTCGTACGTATGCGGCGACAACGACTTCTCCGCTGTCGTGACCATTATTTGAGTTTCGGCTTCCTCTACAAGCCATACCTTCTTTTTAAAAGAACAATAAATGCCATGTTTTAATTTTCTTTTATTTTGGTATTGAAAATGGTTTTCATAATGTATTTATATCAATGTGTTGTATTGATATCTTGTGATTGAAAGGTGGAAATGTTATGTTTCCTTTATGAATGTTTTATGTGATACGATTATGTTGAGGTTCTTGGGCATTATTATGAAGACGGGGGGTTCCATGATAAACTAAGGGTGGGTGAGCCCGATATAGCTCTCCAATGCATTGGGTAATGCGAAGGAGTGAAACATTAAAGTTTATCCGAAAAGATTTAGGGAATATACTGTGATGGGTATTCCAAACGTAACCAAGAGGGTTACTCCCCACGTAAGAATGTTATGAATGCCTCAAGATACCTTTATGTCTTATGATTTCTATGATTTATTCATGATTTGATGAGGTATGTTAAAGTGATTATGTTTTATGTGTAATGTATGATCTCATCCTAATGTATATATGTACCCATGTTTCCTTTCCATATTTTTATATCCCTTACTGAGCTTTTTATGCTCATCCCAAGTTTTTTTGAAATGTTTTTCACAGGTCAAGGGAAAAGTACACGATATGATGATAGTGTCAAGGAAGTGTCAAGAAAGAATCCATGTTTATTTTAAATATGTTTCCATTGATGGGAATGAAGAATACTATCTTTATGTAACCACTTTGTTTATATGTGGAATTTAATGCAAGTTTTATGATCTAATTCTCTAAAACTGTAAACCCGAAAAGATCCTCAATGTGTTATCTTGTAATAACTTAATATTAAGTAAGTTTTAAGGCTATGGCCTTATAGTTGGTATCAGAGGTCGGTTTAGATAACTTTAGGAGTTAAAATTCTATTAAATGATTATCCAAAAATATTTTTTTTATGGTCAAATTGAAGTGATATAGAATTTGAAGATTACCATGTTGCTTCATCTAAGACATGTTTGTTCAGAATGGTTTTCCGCAGAGGAAACAAGGAAGCAGTGCTAGGAAGGCATACAGAAGGAAATAACCTTCCGAATCAGCATCCTGAGATGGTCAGAATTGGAACTGAACAGTTTGTTGCAATAATGGCGCAGTTGACTCAAGCGATAAATGGTGGTGGTATCCATGCACGAGATCAGCCAGATCAACCACTAAGGAACATGTCAGTGGTGGAACATTTCATGAGGCAACATCCCCCATCATTCAGGGGATCATCTGACCCTGTGCTAACTGAAGGGTGGATTGAAGCACTGGATAAGATTTTCAATGTCATGGGGTGTTCAGACAATCAAAAGGTTAGTCTTGCTATTTACAGTTTGGAGGGTGAGGCAGATCAGTGGTGGTCGATGGTTAAAAATATCAGGGATGCTGGTGAGATTGATGCTATTGACTGGGATTAATTAAAAAGTTATGTTTCTTGAGAAGTATTTTCCTAAGGCTGTTCTACATAGGATGGAAAATAAATTCTTGGAATTGAGGCAAGAGGAAGACTCAGTGGCTGCCTATGAAGAAAGGTTCACTCGATTGGCAAGGTATGCTCCAAATTTTATCTGAGACCTTGATAGTAAAATCAATTGTTTTTACTCTGGATTAATGCCAAAATATCGAAGGGCATTAGATTCTCGTGAGTTTAAAAGTTATGAAAAGCTTGTTTGATGTGCTAAGAAGGTGGAAATGGAGTTTGCCGATGATCAAGTGTTCTATAACAACCAACAGAAGAAGAGACCAAGGTGGCAGGAGAAAGGTAAGAATTCTTCAAAAAAAGTCTGATGGTAAGAAAATAAGTTTCCAGTTTGTGATAAATGTGGCAAAAGGCATGCTGGGGAATGTCTTCTGAATTTTGGAAAGTGCTACCGATGTGGTAAGATGGGACATAGGGATTGTGATTGCACTGAAAAGGATCAAGGTGAAGGTAAGACCAAATTTTATTTATAGTTAGTAAAATGTTATAAGTGAAATGAGATGGGTCACTATGCAAACGAGTGTCCGACAAAGAGCTTGAGTGATGGGAAGTAGTTATACTACAAGCAGAAAGGGGTGGTGAAATCCTTTGCAACTACTTCAGCAGATGTCAGGCCATCAAATGAAGTTGTATCAGGTACTTTGTTTGTTTTTCAGATTATGCCAGTGTATTTTTTGATTGAGGGTCTACACATTCTTTTATCTCTGAAACCTTTTCTAGTAAAATGGGAATTCCTTCTCAAGAAATGACTCCTGAACTTTTGGTAAAAACACTTGGGGGAAATTTTGAGGCAAAAAGAATTTATAAGAATCTTCCTATCCGTATCAGTGGAAACAACCTACTTGAAAACCTCATTGTTCTACCTCTAGTAGAGTTTGATGTTATCCTGGGTATGGATTGGCTCTCTATTTACCATGCTAAGATTGACTGTAGAGCTAAAGAAGTTTCTTTTCAAAAAGACTTTCAGTTTGTGTACAAGAATAAACCCTTACTGTTGATAACTTATCAAGAGGCCAAGAAACTTGTAAAATATGGAAATGAATGTTACCTTGCACACGTCGTTGAAAATAAAGGAACTGTTCAGATTAATGATGTGCCAGTGGTAAATGAGTATCCTGATGTTTTTCCTGATGAGATGCCTGGAATAATACCAGATCATGAAAGTTGAGTTTACTATTGACTTAGTTCCTGATGCTAAGCCAGTTTCAAAGCTCCCTTTTCTAATGGCTCAAATTGAACTTTTAGAGTTGAAGGAGAAATTGCAAGATTTATTAGAGAATGGTTTCATTTGACCTAGCACATCACCATGGGGTGCTCCTGTTTTATTTGTTAAAAAGAAGGATGGTTCTATGAGACTTTGCATTGATTATAGAGCCTTCAATAACATCACTGTTAAGAACAAATATCCTTTGCCTCATATCGATGATTTGTTTGATCAGATCCAGGGATCTCAGTTTTTTTCAAAGATTGACTTGAGATCGGGGTACCATCAGCTGAAGGTAAAGGAGGCAGATATTCTGAAAACCACATTCCGTACGAGATATGGCCATTATGAATTTGTAGTAATGCCTTTTGGGCTAACCAATGCACCTTTTGTATTCATGGACATAATGAATAGAATTTTCCATGAGTTCTTGAATACGTTTGTGGTGGTTTTCATTGATGATATTTTGGTGTTTTCTAAAAGTAAAGAGGAGCATGAAAGACATTTATGGGTTATCTTGCAAACCTTAAAAGAAAAGAAACTGTATGGAAAATTCAGCACGTGTGAGTTTTGGTTGCAACAAATTTCTTTCCTTGGTTATTCTGATTCTAAAGATGGAATAACTGTTGATCCTGCAAAAATTAAAGTTGTGGAAGAATGGCCAAGACCCACAAATGAAACCGAGATTCGTAGCTTCCTTGGTTTGGCAGGCTATTACAGAAGGTTTGTTAGAATTTTTTCACGGTTATCTAGTCCAATGACTAAGCTAACTCGGAAGGGTGTTAAGTTTATCTGGACAAAAGAATGCGATGATTGTTTTCAGGAATTGAAAAGAAGATTGGTGAATGCTCCAGTTTTGGCACTACCTTCCAGGAATGGTGAGTTTTTCATCTACAACGATGCTTCATTGAAGAGACTTCGTTGCGTCCTAATGTAGAATGATCAGGTAATTGCTTATGCTTCACGACATTTGAAAACTCATGAGGTAAATTACCCTACACATGATTTGGAATTAGTTTATGTTGTTTTTGCTTTAAAAATTTGGAGGCTTCATTTTTATGCAGTAAAGTGTGAAATATATACCGATCACAAAAGTTTAAAGTATATATTCACTCAGAAATAATTGAACATGAGACAAAGGAGATGGCTAGAATTAATCAAGGATTATGATTTTACAATTCATTACCATCCAGGAAAATAAAATAAAGTGGCAGATGCTTTGAGTCGAAAAAGTAATGCTTCACTAGAAATATTGCATTTGGAACGTGATCCTTTGGTTAAGGATTTGATGATATTTGGAATGGAAGTTGTTGGTGTAGGAAGTTCTTCTGTTTTGTTTTAGGTATCAGTGAGATCATCTCTATCAGATAGAATCAAGCAAGCACAGAAGCAAGATAGTGAGTTGCAGAAAAAGGTAGAGCTGGTTTAGAAAGGTAAGTTGTCTGAATTCAACATTGATAGTGATTGTGTTTTGAGATTTTGGAAGATATTGTGTGTGCCTTGTGGTTCACAGTTGAAAAGAGAGTTGTTATGTGAATCTCATAGTTCTCTGTTTTCAGTTCATCCTGGAAGTACTAAGATGTATAGAGATCTGTGGGAGTATTACTGGTGGGATGGAATGAAAAGAGATATTGCTGATTTTACTGTGAAGTGTTGACTTGTCGATAGGTTAAAGCAGAGCGGAGGTTACCGAAAGGGATGCTTCCACCTTTATCAGTGCCAGAGTGGAAATGGGAGAATATATCCATGGACTTTGTTGTGGGATTACCGAAGACATCTCGAGGTAATAATGCAATCTGGGTTATTCTTGATCGCTTGACCAAGTCTGCTCATTTCCTTACTATACGAGATACTTTCTCTCTTGATCAAATTTCCCGTTTGTATCTTAAAGAGGTAGTCAGGTTACATGGAGTTCCTCTCTCCATTGTATCTGATCGTGATCCCAGGTTCACTTCTAACTTTTGGAAAGGCCTTTAGAAGTCGTTGGGTACTGAATTAAATTTTAGTACAGATTTTCATCCTCAATAAGATGGGCAATCAGAATGAACAATTCAGACCATGGAGGATATGCTATGTTCTTTCTCTATGGATTATCAGGGAAGTTGGGACCAACATCTTTCTTTGGTTGAATTTCCATATAATAATAGTTTTCATTCCAGCATACAGATGGCACCATTTGAGGCATTATATGGGAAGTGGTGTCTAACTCCAGCTTTCTGGGATGAAGTGGGTGAAAGGAAGTTGATGGGACCAGAATTGGTAGAAGAGATGGCAGAAAAAGTTCAGCTGATTCAGAAGCACATGAGAACAGCTCAGAGTATGCAGAAGAGTTATGCGGACAACAGGTGGAAGGATCTATCTTTCGAGGTAGGTGATCATGTTTTTCTCATGGTTTCTCCTTGGAAAGTGTGATGATATTTGGTAAGAAAGGAAAGTTGAGTCCAAGGTTCATTGGACCATATGAAATTCTGGATAGAGTTGGATCAGTTGCATACCGAGTGGCTTTAACTCCGATTTTATCTCTGGTACACAATGTTTTTCACGTTTCGATGTTGATAAAGTATATGCCAGATCCATCTCATGTTTTGAGTCCAGAGGTAGTTCAGCTGGAAGAGAACCTATCTTATGAGGAAAAACCGGTCCAGATTCTGGACCACAGGGATCAAGTGTTACGGAATAAGGTGATTAAGTAGGTAAAGGTTTTGTGGAAAAACCACATTATGGAAGAGGCAACATGGGAATCTGAAAATGCAATGAGGGATAAGTACCCCCATTTATTCGATAAGTAAATAAATTGCGGGGACGCAATTTTCAAAAGGGGGGAAGGATGTAACATCCCAAGTAAGTAATTAATAATAGATATTGTTATCTATGTCTATTAATGAACTAGATAGTGTTTTAGAGGCTTAAAATGAAAATAAATCCAGTCTTAAGGATGGAATACACTAATATTTTTAAAAGATTGTTTTAATGCCTTTTGATGGAAAAATAATTTTTGAATCTATATTTTGACAATTTTATAAACTATGTTTGCCAAAATAAACTTATTATTTATGATTGGGACATCAAAATTTACTTTGTGTGAATTTTTGGTATTTTTCAGATAATGTTCATTTTTAATGAATAGTGAAAAATACTGCATTTTACATCAAAACTGGTTTTTAATCTAATTTATTTATATGAATAGATTATCTTTTGAATTGGGTTTTAAGAGAAATTAGAAGATATTTTTATCATTTAATCCAATGGTGGTCATTGGAATAAATTTCACTTTGAAATTGGAATTAAACTGGTATCAATGTTTTGATACTTATTGTTTCATAAAAACACGCTATTTGTCATGACAGCGGGAATTAATTATTAAATTAATTAATGTGACTTACATGTTTTGAATTTTGAAAAATAAACATCATTTTTGAATTAAGAATATCAAATATATCTTAGGGTGAATTTTTGGTAATTTTCTGAAAAACTTCAATTTTGGATGAATAGTGAATCCACTAAGTGGTACATATAAAAACTGATTTTCCGTTTAAATGAAATTTTTTAATCATTGTATTTTGAATTTCAAAAAATCCGACATACATGGTTGTCATTAATAATTAAAATGTGGTTCAATGAGATTAAAATAATTTTTTGGTGAATAGTAACTTATTATGTTTTTAATCGCGATTAGTGGTAATTAGTGTAGTTTAAGATAAAAATAATGATTTAATAAAATGAGATGAGCCTGACACATGTCCTACCCTCATTGGTTGTGTCATGGACGACCAAGACATGCCATGGGTCAAATTGGGGACCCCATGGAGCCACTTTGGTTGGGAAATGACATAAATAACTTTTTATTTAATGTAAAAGTAAAAATGGGACAAACATAATATGTTTAACAAAACTTTTTTTTACATGGGGTTATAAAGATAATATATTTGATTATAAATAGTAATTGGAAAGATAAGAAGATTTACTACATCATAGTATTTTTTTTATAATTTTTAGACTTTAAATAAATTAAATTATTTATGAGATCATGATGATGCAGCGATGACCTCATTATTTAACGATTTAAATAAAATGGAAAGATAATGTAATATCTAATACCTAAACATGTCCAAAACCTATTGGATGAGTGGGTTTCGAGCCCTTATCACCTTATCCTCGAATTATATCAATGTGGTACCTTTTGAATTCGAAACTTTTTTTAAAATAAAGTAACATATCTTTACTTTCCAAGAGTGCCCTCCTCTCCTCTTATAAAAGGCCCCCACCTCTACCTCATTACCCACACTCCCAAAGCCTTTTTCTCGGCCAAACCCTGCCCATTTTGTCTCTCCACTTCCCTCTATTACTCCTTGAATCCTCACTTTGGGCAGAAGTCTTCCCAAGGAAGCATTTGAGCTCAAACCAAAGGGAGTTACCCGATTTTAAGGTAGAGTCTTCACATGAGTCCATTTGTTTTATTTTGTTTCTCCAACCCCCTAAACTATTTTTATTTATTTCTTTTGTAACAACTCCAGTATCTTCAATATACTAGGATGTTGTTATAATAAGTATTCAAGGTACACTTACACACACCTACATCTAATGGTTAAAGAACATACGGTTTCCGTGGATGGTGAATTTATGCCTCCCAAAATGATGATTGTTCAACATTCTTTTAACACATTCAAAGGTGTCCATTAAGATGTCACTATATTTATATATGATATATAATATTTTTATGTTTTTCTTTAAGCTTTTGTATTTTCCTTTTTGTTCATACCTTTATGGTTTCCATTATGGGTAAACGTGATATCTTCATTTAAGGAAGTGCGGACTACCGGCCCCTCAAAGTGATTTGATTCGTTAAATACCATATTTGGGATGTATTAAGGTTGGAACTATGATATTATATATGATATTATACTGGAATTATAATATACCTTTGTATCATTATGATTCCATTCTATAAAATACGAAATAGAAAAGAAAGTAGCGTTCATGCGTACGTACGGCTTACCGTCTCCCTGAACGGTGCATTTCATTTCATACCTCTAAATGATTATGTAATATTATAAATGCATGAATGTACTGGATATATATGAAATATATGATATCTACATCATGAATACCATTTTGGATATAATGGATACATGAACAACATGTAATTATAAAGGGATTATTTTTGACTCAAGTACCAATGATCGTTAAAACGGCCGTTATTAACTTGAATAATTACATAGTGTTCATGACATGGAAATAAGGGATATAAAAGGAATAATGAACTTGAATAAGGTTCTTAAAAAAGTGAAATTAACTCAAGTTTATTATTCAAGACATTAAAGAACGATCGAGTCAAGTCAGACCCGAGGTATGGGACTTCGTCTCAATCTCCTTTCATTGAGGCATATATTTTTTTATACACAACCTTTTTTTATACGGTGTATAAACCCCTTTGACTTTTACGTTTATCCAAAAGGAATCTTTTTTATACGAAGCATTTTACTAAATGACAAAAGGTAATGTTTTTGTCGTACGTATGCGTCGACAACGACTTCTCCGCCGCCGTGACCATTATTTGAGTTTCAGCTTCCTCTACAAGCCATACCTTTTTTTAAAAGAAAAATAAATACCATGTTTTAATTTTCTTTTATTTTGGTATTGAAAATGGTTTTCATAATGTTTTTATATCAATGTGTTGTATTGATATCTTGTGATTGAAAGGTGGAAATGTTATGTTTCCTTTATGAATGTTTTATGTGATACGATTATGTTGAGGTTCTTGGGCATTATTATGAAGACGGGTGGTTCCATGATAAACTAAGGGCCGGTGAGCCCGATATAGCTCTCCAATGCATTGTGTAACGTGAAGGAGTGAAACGTTAAGGTTTCTCCGAAGAGATTTAGGGAATATACTGTGATGGGTATTCCAAATGTAACCAAGAGGGTTACTCCCTACGTAAGAAAGTTATGAATGCCTCAAGTTACCTTTATGTCTTATGATTTCTATGATTTATTCATGATTTGATGAGGTATGTTAAAGTGATTATGTTTTATGGGTAAAGTATGATCTCATCCTTATGTATATACGTACCCATGTTTCCTTTCCATATTTTTATATCCCTTACAGAGCTTTTTATGCTCACCCCAAGTTTTTTTGAAATGTTTTTCACAGGTCAAGGGAAAGGTACATGATATGATGATAGTGTCAAGGAAGTGTCGATAAAGAATCCATGTTTATTTTAAAAATGCTTCCATTTATGGGAATGATGAATACTATCTTTATGTAACCACATTGTTTATATGTGGAATGTAATGCAAGCTTTATGATCTAATTATCTAAAGCTCTAAACCCAAAAAGATCCTCAATGTGTAATCTTGTAATAACTCAAGATTAAGTAAGGTTTAAGGCTGAGGCCTTATATTTACACTTTTCCTAAACCTATTGATGAGTCATGTCCGACCAATACAATACATGGGTCAACTTGGGGACCCCATGGAGCCACTTTGGTTGGAAAATTACATTAGAAACTTTTATTTAATGTTAAAATAAAAATGTCACAAACATGAGTTGTTTTACTAAAACAATTTTTAAATGGGGTTATACAAGTCATATTTTCGACTATAAATATTCATTAGAAATATAAATAGATTTCCTACATCATGATAGTTTTTTTAATAATTTTTAGACATTAAATAAATTAAATTAATTATGACACCATGATGATGCCGCGATTACCTCATTAATTAACGATTTAAATAAAATGAAAGGATAATGTAAAATCTATGACTTACACTTGTCAAAAACCGATTGGATGGGTAGATTTCGAACCGTTATCACATTATCCTTGAAATATATCATTGTGGGACCTTTATAATCCTAAAATAATTTCATAATAAAGTAACATTTCAATCTTTCCAAGAGTTCCCCTCCTCTCCTCTTATAAAAGGCCCCCACCACTCCCACCTTATTCACACATTCAAAACCTTTTGGCTCGACCAACCTCTTCCCAAATACTCTCCCAACTTCCCTGACTTACTCCTAGAACCTCACTTTGGGGGATAATTCTTCCCAAGGAATCCTTTGGCTCAAATCAAAAGAGTTACTCGATTTTAAGGTAATTTCTTCTCTTATGTTATTTTGTTTTATTTTTCTTATCCAACCCCCTAAACTCTTTTTATTCATTTCTTTTTTAACAACACCAGTATCCTAAATATACTAGGATTTTTTATGAGAATTATTCTAGCTACACTTACACACACCTACATCTAATGGTTAATGAACATACTGTTTCTGTGGATGGCGAATGTCTACGTCACGAAACGATGATTGTTCAACACTCATATAACACATTCCAATGTGGCCTTTAAGATTTCACTCTATTTATATATGATATATAATATGTTTATGTTTTACTTAAGGTTATTTATTTTTCATTTATGGCATACCTTTCTTGTTTCCATTATGGCTAAACGCGATATTTTCATTTTAGGAAGTGCGGACTACCACCCCCTCAAAGTGATTTGAATCGTTAATGCCATATGTGGGATGTATAAAGGATAGAGTAAATGATATTATATATGATATTATACTGGAATTATAATATAACTTTATATCATTATGATTTCATTAAATACGAAATAGAAAATAAAGTAGCGTTCATGCGTACGTACGGCTTACCGTCTCCATGAATGGTGCATTTCATTTCTTACCTCTAAACATTATGGAATATTATAAATTCATGTATATACAAGATATATATGAGATATATGATATCTATATCATGAATATAATTCTGGATATAATGGATATTTCACCACATGAACAACTTGTAATTATAAGAAGTTTATTTTTGACTCAAGTACCAAAGATCTACAAAATGACCGTTATTAACTTAAATAAATACATAATGTTCATAACATGGTAATAAGTGATATAAAAGGAACAAAAAACTTGAAAAAGGTTTTTATGAAATTATAAATTAACTCTAGTTTATTAATCAGGAGCTTAAAGAACGGTCGAGTCAAGACAGGACGCAAGGTAAGGGAACTTCTTAACCCAATTTCTATTCTTTGGGTTAATCTCCTACTTTAAAATTATGTAATGATATTATTATTTCCTATCTTGTATTTGTACTTTATTTATGTGTACTTATAGTTAATACACATAATAGATCTATTTTATTTAAAAAAACAATCTTTGTGAGGTACTTCCTCTCAATCTCCTTTTATTGAGGAATATTTCGTTTTATACACAACATTCCTTTATACAGTGTATAAAACCCTTTGACTTTTACATTTATTCAAAAGGAATATTTTTATACGAAGTGTTTTACTAAATGAAAAAAAGGAATGTTTTTCTTGTCGTACGTATGTGGCGACAATGACTTCTTCGCCGCCATGGCCATTATTTGGGTTTCGGCTTCCTCTACAAGCCATAGATTTTTTTAAATGAAAAATGAATACAAAGTTTTAATTTTATTTTATTTTGGTATTGAAAATGGATTTGAATGTGTTTTTTAAATATATCAATGTGTTGTATTGATATCTTGTGATTGAAATGTGGAAATGTTATGTTTTCTTTGTGCATGTTTTATGTGATACGATTATGTTATGGTTTATGATATGTTTAAAACTGTTCATATGAGGAATGCCTTGGACTTAATAAGTGATGGGTGGAGCCCGCTATAGCTCCTCGATGTATCGGTAGGTCTCATGAGACTAACTAGTGTCTTGGCACGAGGCCTTGACAAAATGTTATTTGTGGTCTTGGCATGAGGCCTTGGCTACGTGGTTATGATAGTCTGGAATTATGAATTCCATCATTATAAAAGTGGTTATTGATATTGCATGTGATTATTCGACCAATATAATATCCATGTGAAGAAGTAAATGGAATTATCTCATTTTACTTTTTCCATATTATGTTGAAGTTCAAGTTTAAAAGGTTTTTGTTTTATTTATACATTTCCTTAAATGTTTGTGTTTATTGATGAAAGCTTCCTCTATATTGTTATCCTTACTGAGCATCTGAGCTCACCCCTTTCAATGTTTTAATTTTTCCAGGATGTGATTAAGTATTATAGGAATGACCTGAAGGGATAGTCTGAAGGGGATATGAGTGTGGAAAATGGAGACTATGTTATTTTTTTCACTTTGTGATGTAATGTAACATCTATGAATGTATTTAGTGTTTCCAAGGCTACTAGACTAATCGGTCTTTCGAGACATGATCTTTTGTGATCATGCCAATGTTACGAAGTAAGGCACCGACTCTGGGTAACTGGGGTCGGGGCGTTACAGTTGGTATCAGAGGCAATTTAGTACTAACCTTGGAAACTAGATTTAGATAATATCTGATTAGAGAACATAGCCCGAAGATAGACTTTAAGGATTAGTATAGAAGAACATCCGATAATTTTGGTATTATAGAGATTTTGTGAGTTTTCAGAGAAATACATCCTTGTCTGGATAGGAGCAGGTAGAGGCGGCTCTGGCACAAATGTACCAAGGGGTAAAACCTGAAAACACCGCTTTGAGCTAGACTCGAACGGGAACTGGTGCACAACAACGGGCCTTGCTGCACTCTTGGTTACGACACTCCTGGGGGATATGCTTAGGATAATTCTCATTTTCTTTACAAACCACTATGAATGGTTATGAGTATATACTTCTTCAAAGAAAACTTTTTTTATTATTATGGATTATATCCACAAATAGTTCAATTTATGTTAAGTATTTTACAAGTATGGAATTATGTATTTTAATTCATAAACTAATCTAGTTTATGACATTGTTTAGAAATGGCTCCTAGTGGAAGGAATGGAAACCATATCAATACATGTACTCTGTGTAGGGATTGCCCTCCTAGTCAAAATAATTATTGTGGAGCTTTAGAGACAACTGGTGCTGATCAACTTATTACCATACTAGGACAACTGACTCAGGTTATGAATAATAACCTCACTCGTATGGAGCACCCTGATCCGCAACGTGGAGGATCCATGTTAGACCGCTTAATGAGGCAACAACAACCAACATTTAATTGTTGTACAAATCCATTAGCAGCTGAGAAATGGATAAACTCCTTAGTGAAAATATTCCACGCTTTGGAGAGTAGCGAAAGGGAGAAGGTTGTCATGGCAGTCTACCGCCTCACAGGAGATGCCGATCAATTGTGTTTATTGATTCAAAATACAAAGGAATATGAAGAAGTATCAATTATGGAATGGAGAGAGTTCAAAGATATTTTCTTAGAAAAATACTTTCCACATGACCATCGAGCAGATATGGAAAGGCAATTTCTGAGTCTGAGTCAAAAGGAGGATGAGAATGTCGCAAAGTATGAGGCTAACATTACAAGGTTAGCAAGGCATGCAGCAGATTATATACATAACCCAAGAAGTAAGATTGATCGTTTATTTGATGGGTTAAAACCATTTCTCCATCGATCATTATTATCACAATCCTTCTCATCGTACAGAGATATTGTATTGTGTGCTACCAAGAAAGAAAAGGAATTCTCTAAGTCTTATGACAACAGTGTAAAGAAAGAGAAGAAGAGAATGGTGGAACAAGAGATGGATAAAGTGAAAAAGGGAATGAATGATTTTCCATTATGGGATAATTGTGGGAAGAATCACCCCGATGCTTGCCTAAATGTTATGGGAGTTTGTTATAAATGTGGAGGAAAAAGTCACTAGGCTCGTGATTGCAAGGGTAAGAAAGAGGCTATCAATGTTGAATGCTACAATTGTAGGGAAATGGGGCATTATTCAAATGAATGTCCTAAGGGTTAGGGAAACATAACTCAGAAAAGGCCAAGGGATCAAGGACAATCTTATGCTGTTACTACAGTTGAAGTGGAATAATTAATGTATTGGTGCTTTTGGAAACAAGGATTATATTCTGGTTATAGAAATAATGTGATATATATAAGGATTGTACTGCAGTACATGTTTTTCATTATGGTTTTAATATGATGAAGGTAATCATATTTTATGTATGTGATAATAAGAGAAACTTCACTTTGTTTGGGGAATCTGATGTTACAATTGATTTTAGAATTTAGAGACCTTTTAGAAAAAGTCTGGACAGAGGTATTTTGGATAACTATATAGGTTGGAATGGATTAAGTTGAACCATGGATAGTATTGTTTAAGGTTAAAAAATTTATGAAGATTATTTTTGGAAGATTATAATACTATAGTTTTAGGAAAAGGACAACCTGCAGGGTGGGGCAAAACCTGTCCCGTCGGACAAAGTTGTAGGAATCGAACCCACAACCATAGTGCGACATGCCTTTGTTACCTACCACTAGCCTACAGGAAGTCCCTGGTTGTTACAAAATAGTTTTACTAATCTAAATGGTATGTGTTAATATTTAGATCCTTATACAATTAGGATAAATAGAATATTTTTGAGTTACATTACCTTTTAGAATGAAAGATGGGTTTGTGGTAAAAATTTATTAAAGAATGAAAGTCTACATGACAAGTATGTATATTCCCTTACGTTCTTAGTAAATCTCCTACATAAATTCCTCAACTTTAAAAAAGGTAACTTAAAACAAAAATGTTGCCGGTTAACTTTCCCTACTGGGGATTCAATGACCGTTTAGCCAATCACACATTTGTGATTTTCATATGGTTAACTTTCTCCTAATCTAGTTTTCTACAACTCTCCATCAGACCTTGATGGTTTGTTTTTCTTCCATATCCATATTTTCATTGAATCCTATTATGGGATATCTCGGGTGACCTTTGTACTTATCTTTCTTTCTTTTAAAGTTATATTTTTATTTACCTTATTTCTGATGTGGGTTTTCCACAAAGGTATTTTCTAATTTCAACCTTTTATTTTCAAAGAAAAATTTCAAATTGTGAGGACGCAATTTATTGAAGGATGGGAGAATGTAACACCCCAAGCATCCATGGTACGCTCCTATTTGAATAATAGAGCAGCGTGTGTTGTACGCAACCTCAAGTTCTAACACAACGCGACCAATAAAAGTAGCAGTTATGAATAGTAATAACCACTTTTTGAAATTATATATATTTTAAATTTCAAAATGGACTTCATTTTTGGATTCGTAATATCGAAATTAGCCTATGTTGAATATTTGGTATTTTTCTGAGAACTTCCATTTTTTTTGAATAGTGAAAAATACTTAAAATAACTTTTTTAATCAAAATAATTTATAGTGATAAGTTATAGTATTGAGTGGTGTTAAATTATAATTAGAATATGTTTTTTCCATTTTATAAAATGGTGTTCATTATAATTAATTTCACTTTGAAATTGGACATAAACAATTGTTAATCTTTTGATATATATTGTTTCTTAAAAACACGCTATTTGTTGTGGCAACGGGAATTAATTATAAAATTAATTAATTCAACTTATATGTTTGGAATTTCATAAAATAGACATCATTTTTTAATTCGGAATATCAATCATATCTTAGGGTGAAATTTTGGCATTGTTCTGAAAAACTTCAATTTTTGATGAATAGTGAAACCACTAAGTGGTAATTAAATAACTGATTTTTCGTTCAAATAAAATATTACAACTTCTATGATTTGATTTTCAAAAATCCGACATAAATTGTTGTCATTAGGAAGTAAAATGTGGTTCAATGGGATTAAAATAATTTTTTTGGTGAATAGTAACATTTATGTTTAATTAATCACGATTAAAGGTAATTAGTGAAATTTAAGGTAAAAATGATTTTATGAAAATATGAAATGACCTTGAAACTTGTCCTAAAACTATTGGATGAGTCATGGCCGACCAAGACAATAAATGGGTCAACTTGGGGACCCCATGGAGCCACTTTGGATGGAAAATGACATTAAAATTTTTATTTAATGTTAAAATAAAAATGTCACAAACATGAGTTGTTTTACTAAAACAATTTTTAAATGGGGTTATACAAGTCATATTTTCGATTATAATAATTCATTATAAAGATAAAAAGATTTCCTAAATCTTGATAGTTTTTTTATAATTTTTAGACATTAAATAAATTAAATTAATTATGACACTATGATGATCCCGCGATTACCTCATTAATTAACGATTCAAATAAAATGAAAGGATTATGTATACTCTAAGGCTTAAGCTTGTCAAAAACCTATTGGATGAGTTTATTTATGACCCTTATCACCTTATCCTTGAAACATATCATTTTGGGACCTTTATAATCCGAAAAGAATTTCATAATAAAGTAACATTTCAATCTTTCCAAGAGTGCCCCTCCTCTCCTATTATAAAAGGCCCCTACCACTCCCACCTTATTCACACATTCAAAGCCTTTTGGCTCGGCCAACCTATGCCCAAATACTCTCCCAACTTCCCTCCCTTACTCCTAGAAGCCTCACTTTGGGCAGAATTCTTCCCATGGAAGCCTTTGGATCAAATAAAAAGAGTTTCCCGATTTTAAGGTAATGTCTTCTCTTATGTTATTTTGTATTATTTTGCTTATCCAACCCCCTATACTCTTTTTATTAATTTCATTTTTAAAAACACCAGTATCAAAAATATATTAGGATTTTTTAATGAGAATTATTCTAGCTACACATACACACACCAACATCTAATGGTTAAAGAACAAATTATTTCTGTGGATGGCTAATTTCTGCCTCACGAAACGATGATTGTTCAACACTCATATAACACCTTCAAAGGTGGCCATTAAGATGTCACTCTATTTATATATGATATATAATATGTTTATGTTTTACTTAAGGTTCTGTATTTTTCATTGATGGCATACCTTTCTTGTTTCAATTATGGGTAAACACGATATTTTCATTTTAGGAAGTGCGGACTACCACCCCCTCAAAGTTATTTGAATCGTTAATGCCATATGTGGGATGTATAAAGGATGGAGTAAATGATATTATATATGATATTATACTGGAATTATAATATACCTTTATATCATTATTTTATCATTAAATATGAAATAAAAATGAAAGTAGCGTTCATGCGTACGTACGGCTTACCGTCTCCATGAACAGTGCATTTCATTTCATACCTCTAAACATTATGGAATATTATAAATGCATGTATATACTGGATATATATGAGATATATGATATCTATATCATGAATATAATTTTGTATATAATGGATATTTCACCACATGAACAACTTGTAATTATAAGAACTTTATTTTTGACTCAAGTACCAAAGATCTACAAAACGACCGTTATTAAGTTAAATAAATACATAATGTTCATAACATGGTAATAAGTGACATAAAAGGAATAAAAACCCTGAAAAATGTTATTAAGCAATTATAAATTAACACTAGTTCATTATTCAGGAGGTTAAAGAACGGTCGAGTCAAGACAGGATGCAAGGTAAGGGAACTTCTTAACCCAATTTCTATTCTTTGGGTTAATATCCTACTTTTAAATTATGTTAGGATATTATTATGTCCTATCTTGTATTTTTTACTTTGTTTATATGTACTTATAGTAAATACACATAATAGATCAATTTTATTTAATAAAAAATGATCTTTGTGAGGGACTTCGTCTCAATCTCCTTTCATTGAGGCATATTTGGGTTTATACACAACATTCCTTTATACGGTGTATAAACACCTTTGACTTTTATGTTTATTCAAAAGGAATCTTTTTATACGTAGTGTTTTACTAAACGACAAAAAGGAATGTTTTTCTTGTCAGACGTATGCGGGGGCAATGACTTCTCTGCCGCCATGGCCATTATTTGGGTTTCGGCTTCCTCTACAAGACATAACATTTTTTAACTGAAAAATGAATACAAAGATTTAATTTTATTTTATTTTGGTATTGAAAATGGTTTTGAAAGTGTTTTTTAATTATATCAATGTCTTGTATTGATATCTTGTGATTGAAATGTGGAAATGTTATGTTTCCTTTATGCATGTTTTATGTGATATGAATATGTTATGCTTTATGATATGTTTAAACCTATTCATATGAGGAATGAATTGGACTTAATAAGTGACGGGTAGAGACCACTATAGCTCCTCGATGCATCGGTAGGTCTCATGAGACAAACTAGTGTCTTGGCACGAGGCCTTGACAAAATCTTATTTGTGTTCATGGAACGAGGCCTTGGCTACATGGTTATGATAGTCTGGTATCATGCATTCCATCATTATGAATGTGGTTATTGATATTGCATGTGATTATTCGACCAGTAGAATATCCATGCGAAGAAGTAAATGGCATTATCTCATTTTAATTTTTCCATATTATGTTGAAGTTTAAGTTTAAAAGGTTTTTTTTAGTTATACATTTCCTTAAATGTTTATGTTTATTGATGAAAGCTTCCGCTATATTGTTATCCTTATTGAGCATTTGAGATCACCCCTTTCAATGTTTTAATTTTTCCAGGATGTGATGAAGTATTATAGGAATGACCTGCAGGGATAGTCTGAAGGGGATATGAGTGTGGAAAATGGAGACTGTGTTATTGTAGTTTTTCACTTTGTAATGTAATGTAGCATCTATGAATGTATCTAGTGTTTTTATGGCTACTAAACTAATTGATCTTTCGAGACTTAAACTTTTGTGATCATTCCAATGTTATGATGTAAGGCACCGACTCTGGGTAACTGGGGTCGGGGCGTTACAAATAACATGTAGCTCATGATCTTATATGACACCTAGCTAGTTCTACCCTTTTTCTAATTGGACAATGTATGTTTCTGATCAAAAACCACAAACACACACCCACATATATATATATATATATATTATTCATGTATATAGACATGATATGTCATGTAATTTTAGCGCCCTATACAGTGATACAAGGTTCTATATAGACCCAATGTGTAACTAAGGCATCCATATATATTTTAATTAGCTAATTTATCTAGCAAGGGTACAATTTCTTATTCTCATATTAATGTGAGACATTATTACATTCAATAAATATGAAGGTTTGAGTTGACTTTCCCAACATCGTTTGAAAAGAAACATGGTGTGTAAGGTTGATAGTCTTAAAATTATTTTAGCAGTGTGGGACATTATCCCTAACACCCACTGTAAGGAAGGGTGAAATTCAATTTTCAATAGTACCATTAACGATTGTTTACCAGCTAATATTAATGGAATACTCATAATAATAACAATAATAACCTATATTTTCTCCTCTATTTCATTTAAAACCATTTTACACAATATCAAAGGGTGTTTAAATTGTATAATACATATAATTGTATGCATGAAAAACTTGGTGTGTCCTTCGCACCATTTTCCATTTAATTATTTTAATTTACTCAATTATATTCCTTGAAAAATCCACATAGGAGGGAAAACACATAGATGGTTCTTTGGTCATTTAAACAATTATATAAAAGAGGAAAAATTAATCTATCATAATAAATGGATAAAAATAAATGACATTGACATACTCTAATCATTCAATACAATCTATTGAAGTAATTATCCATAAAATGATAAATATTTTATGTTTAATATATTTAATAGAGATATTGAGAAATGTGTGGTGCATGACACTATAGGGAAATACTATGAAAAATAATAAACTTTTAGAAGGGATTTCTCAACCACTTCCCTGAGGTCTTTGGTCAACCACTCATCTCACGTCGGTATTTGATTCGAAGAAGAATGAAAGCAAAAAAAATATAAAAAATTAATAATAATATGGAAAATGATATTGAAAAATAATACCTTAAGATATGTGAATATAAACATAGATATGAAGTATGTGAATAAAAGAGAATACACTTAACTATCAAATGCATTGTTGGTGGACGGATTAGAGTTCAAATAGTGGAGTAATTGATGATCGTAGGTGAGTATTTAAAAAACCCATAGGAGGATAATTTAGTGGATTTCCACTGTAAATGATGTGAGTAAGAAGGAAACATGTTTAAAAATATTTCATGTGTAAAACTGTTAAATCACCCATTAAAATGTTCCCTCGCATTTTGGATGCACATTTGACCAAACTGTGTGTGTGCCATGCTTCGACCACCGCCCATAGACCACTATCACACATGCAAGGTACATTGTATGGATAAATTATTTAAATCCATGTAAAAATACATGATTATAAATCACTACAACCTCATATGGGCATGTATCCTGGCTCAAATAAATGCTGACAGACTGTGTGGCCTCCAACTGTACATAAGTTCCCCACAGAGTTAAGTCACACCATTAGTCCTAACCATGCACTAACACTATGACCCACTATGTTTCTCCAATTATCAATTATCTAGGATCGAAAAAAGTCCCCGATGCTCCCAAAGCCTTCCTTATGCCAAAAGACACTTTTACCAATGGGAAAAATAGACTAGAACAAAAAAAATGAGTTGTACCATTGAAAAAATTTGATTAATTATAAGAAATCCCACAAGTTGTTTAATATAGACTTATTATTTGAGAATTTAATATATTAATTCTAAGATTATATCTATATGGTGGTTCCTATGACTACATTTAATATAAATTTTTATAAGTAGTTTAATCAAATCATGTTTTTCCATGGGAGGGAAGGTCCCTTCCACATCAATTCCTTCTACTTGTTCATATCCCATTCTCAAAAACCTTACATTATTTTGGATAAATATTCCATGATCATCATATTTTTTATACCCACATAATTTTTTACATTTTTATTAATACTTTTAACAATTTCCAATGCATGATTTTATTTATATTCTATAACTCCTCATTCCTACTGTTATCATGTGATTCACCTTTTTCTACTTCTTCCAAAGAACAAAACTGCACTTTAGAAAATATGGTTGTCTTCTGTATAGTTCTCATTATCTGGCTTTTTACTAGAATAGATTTATTATTCAAAATATTTGAATCATATATCTCAACAGATCTCTTTCACTGTGATGTTAATAACATCTCCTCTTAAACAACTTCATCATCTAGAAGTCCAATGTTGAAATAATCTCAGCATGTGGGACTAAATACTCTACAAGATTCATTACCTATAACTTCTAATTCATAATTCAACTCAATAATTTTTAAAATTCATGATATCTTAAATTATTTAGCTTCATCATTTTTAATATCAATTCTTTTAATGATCATATTAAATATTTGTTTGACATACATATGGGAATTTTCCATAATGTATTAGCATATAAATATCAAATTTTATACTAAATATCTATATTTAATATGATTTTCTTATTTTTCTCAAATTATAAACTAGATATAAAAATATTGAAGTGCTTTTATGATTTATTTCGTCCATGCGACATCTTGAATAATGTCTTATTTTCTATATGGCTCACTAAATCTTGATTTTGTGTGTAAACCACTAATTGAATCACTACAATCCTATTGTTCAAATATATTAATCTTTTGATAAGAAATTTATATAATATTAAATTTATCATTTCCACCACAAAAATATATTTGGGTTTTCTAATTAATTATAATTTATTCTCAATTTAGTACTTGTATAAGAATTTTTTTATTCCTGAGAGGAGTACTTATTGCCACTATTAGAGAATATAATCTTGGTTTTAATCCGATTTTCATTATTAACAATTTACTAAAACTAATATATATACTAAATCACTTATTTCTTATTCTGTTTGAATGTTATAAAACCAATTATAATATAATAATCCTTAAAAAATTAAATATTTCATACAATATATTCTAACAACCTCAATGGGCCTATACACATCATTGTGAATCATATCTATTAGATCATATAACCAATTGTTCCTTAGATAAGTTTGTATTTGTCATCATATTACCTATTAAATATGAATCCAAAGACTTATCTTGATTTAATCATTAATTTGGAATGGGTTTTGTAGATTTAAAAGTTGAAATAATTATATTCGTTGTTGATGAATATTCCCAAGGCATTGGCATGAAATGATTTTTCATCATATACCATAAGGGAAAAAATAGCATTGGAAACCTATTTTTATAGATTATCAATGGTACCATATCCCTTCATCAATGATAATCTAGTTTCTATATGAAAAAACCAACAGTTTTGATTAAATGTGGACGTATGTCTAGAGTCATAATCTTGACTAAAGCATAATATGTTATATTAATGACCATCCCCATATATAATTTTTTTTCATTATATTATCATAAAACAACCTCTTATTTCAATATTATTTGACTTAAGAGAAGGTTTATTTTAAAATTGGACCATTACTTCATCATTATCAATGAAATTCATTAAGATATTCATGGTTCCATTAATGTGGGATTAACACCCACTACAGAGACTCCAAGTGTTGCTATTTGGAGTTCCATTAAGACAAATTTCTGGCAAGATACCCTTGTCATTCATCGTATTTTCCTTTAAATAAATTCCATATTTATTTTAGAAACATAGTGGTCTCACATCATATTTCCCATTATAGTTTGTGATATCATAATAATATTATTCAAAATGATATGAACTATTTTTAAAGGGTTTCTCAATTGGGTTTTTACCTATCGTTCCCCTTATCTTCCATTAGAGTAATTTGCAATTCCCCATAACATGAAATTAATTATTTTTGACCAATTTTAGATTAATTATAACTCTATAAAAAAAGAAATTTTTTTATTCGAATTATGGGATAGGCTCTCATATTTATTGTTAACTGCTAGGAGACTCGCCTCTCATCTTGCTCTCATCCACATTTTACCTGTTCATTTTCTGACCTATCTAGACATAAAATTTATGTCATATTAAGATAATGATTCTAACATCACATACATTCTACATTTTTCTAGTTTCTATGTAGGTCCTTGAATATTTTAGAGTTTTTTTTATTGAGAGTAATCACTGATTTTTTCCACTACTTAAATATTTATAGAAACTCCTCCTACCATGTATGGGTTTATATTAAAACTATGTCAAATCATTCTCATATTCCTTGGACTATTATTATATATGATTTTATTAATAGTTTTTATAAATCTTATTTATGTTATATCAACTCATTATCAATGATTTTGTCTTGAATTATGTCTCTTTATTATCTCCAAGTACATTCATTTCAGCCTCTAGATTCATTCTTGAATATAAATTATTTTTTAATGTGATTTAAAAATGTTAAGAATATATTCAATCCATGTATTTATAACTTCAAAAAAAATCACACTCTTCAATATTAACCATAAAGTCAAACCATTAGCTTGGTGCCTCTTGAGTTGCTTCAAGTTCATTAAAGACTTTTTCTAATGCTACAATTTCTTCTTTTAGTTGTTCAATTATTTTTAATTTTTACTTAATAAACCCAAAAATGTTTGTAAATATAATACATTGACCATAAAATCATTCACTTCCTTCTTCGGGTTATACATTCAAGTCAATAACGCTCTCGGATAATATAATTCTATATTATTATATTCTAAACTATTTATATGATAAAATGATTCATACTTGAAATGAATTTAACCTTATCCTCTTATTAAAAATTTTCATCATCAACTACTTCATTAATTAACTAGATTGTATTCATGACCCTCTTTCAAATTTTATTTTTGGATTTATTGTTTCATATTATGGAAAGAGTTCTCAAGGTTGTTTATTTAACAATGTACTAAGGTCTATTATCATCCACCCTTTTTAATAATTCTATGATATTACTTCCCATTTCATAATTAAAACATGACAATGACCACAAAACTTCATAGATCCCATTTACTCTTCTAAATTATTTTACTACTATTGATAAAAATTATTTACTGATATATTAGTAATTCCATGAAGGTTTATATTAATCGAAATTATATATATAACTATAAAAAATAACTTTGGGTGATTCGATATATTTTATGTTTATTTTCAAACATATTTCATAAGCCACTAGCTTTCAGTGAAGAGTATCAAGCAGAAACTAAATGATATGTTTTTCATTAAGAGACACACATTAGAATTATAAAAATGTTCTAATATTCTATGAATTTTACACATAATTTCAAGGTCATTCATTTTCTCATCAATTCCATGGATGGTACCCACAACATCAATGATATGGTTGAAGAAACCTTCGATATTATCATTTGGTATCATTTTAAAATAATCAAATATTTATGCAACACGTATGGTTTTTCTTCTTTTATCTTTCCTTCTCATAAGTAAATATTGTTTAATTTGTTTGTAATATATTTTTATGATATATAACTCATATCAATAATATATATTTTATTTTTCAACACATTAGATAAGGAATTTAATTACATGGAATTAATATAATGAAGTATCCAATTGTCTTCCATCATTGAAATTTATGTAAGATTTTTTACTTTTACTACATGAATTATAAGAGATAAAATATTAATTTTGTGTGATTTTACGTAATATGTCATCTAATTCATTCACATTTAGAAAATATAAACATAAAATAGTTACTAATTCTTTTAATTGTATTTATAAAGAATTGGTCTTCTTATGAATGATTAATTCGTAATGAACCAAGAAGATATAATACAACTTTTTGCAACTAAATTTTTAATATGGGGTGGATTACCAGGTCAAATCATTCTTTTCACACACTTGATCATGTTCTTATGTTAGCATGAAATTCCGAAACCTATTACTCTTCAGTAACTCACAAAATCGATTTGTTTTTTATAAACATAATGAAAAAATATTTTATATAGTTCATCATAAATGGGCTAATTCAAGGAGAAAAAAATGAAAATGTGTCAACGTATAAAAGGATAACACAAATAACTACAAGTATTAAAAAAATTTGGATGTATACTTTATTTATCATAAACATACTCCCTCTTCTTATCTCATTGCTCACAACATTGAGATAAGTAATAAAATAAAGTGCGAAAAAAAAATTTATCATAATGATTTTTTAAAATTGATGAAAACATGACTATAATGTGTATAGAAATTTTGAACACATTCCTCCATTAACATAAGATCTTCAGTTTATCGTCCACTATATTTTACCTTCTCTATATCATTCATTAAATCACTAATTTTTATTATATTTTCAACACCATCCCACATCTATTCTTTTTATATTTATATAAATTCACAAAACCACATGAATATTATATCTATTATTTATTAATATTGGATTTTATCTACATTAATATCCCAACCACGTCATATCAATCCATCCCAAGTGACCAATGACCCAATAAGTTTTAAATAACTCTCCAAAATTCTCACCATTTTTTTATTTTGAAGCTTCATTAATGATCAATGTTTCTTTTTTATAACTTTATCGTTATCCATAAACATTTCATCATACCCACACATTCCATTTATTGATGCAATTATCATTGTATTTTTTTGACAACATCAATGAATGAGTTCTCTATCATTCTTATTTGAAAATTAATAATTTATATTTTAATCCACATCTAGTTGATGAATTCATATATAATATTTGTTATGGATTTCCTTAGTGGTGACACTTTACCTAAATTGGATAAGAAAAAATTCTATCAAATGGGTAATATCTCTAGGGTACCCTTGAAAATGATCTTTTATATCATTAAAAACACATGAATGGTTTTAGAAAACCATTTCTTATTAACCTTTTTTCCAAGATGTATAATCATAGTGAAATTTATATATCATCATGTTGGCCTTTAAGTATCATAATATTTTCATTTACATACTATCTTGGTGAACTTTATGTATCATCATTCCCACCACATTAATTTTTTTTTCAACATTACATATAATCTAGATGACAATCACAAATAGTCAGGGAAACATGTATATATTTTGGGGTACTTTAACACTTTTATGTTTTTCCTAAATATAATATTCTAATCACTCATCACCTGTGCATATATGTTTATTATTACACTTATAGATGATGTATTACTATTATTCAAAATCATCAAATCAAAAACCTTATTCTAGAATTCATCTATTCCTTCTCTAACCATCCTCAAACCATATAATACTTATCTAAACAACAATAAATATAAACAAATTATAATTTAATGTAAATTTAGCATTACAACCAATTGTCAAGAAATTGAAAAATTGGTATGTGAAACCATTTCTCTAATCCATGTCCACATAGGAAAATGGTTGTTTGTGAACATGAATATCATTGGAGAAATGTGAAAGGGTATACCGCAATATCACTTATTCCCTTATAATGGGAAATATGTAATGGGTATACCTAGATAGGTTATTGAAATACTGATATAACATCATGATTCAAAATCAATGGAACATATATACATAGTTTATATTCCCATAAGATATAGACACATTCTCAACCCCAATAACACGATTAAAAAATTCAAAGTGATAGTCATATATAATATTAAATGAATCTTAAAAAATATTCTAATAATTTTAAAAAATAGACATTTTTTTCGATGGAAAAAAAATTTATACCATTGTAGTAATTGTTTTCGAAAAAATAGATAAGTATATGTGAATTCTTGGAGACTTATTTTTTATAAAAAAAAAATTGATGGATACTTGGAAACATATTTTACATTGTGGAATAATAGTTTTATAATGAAACTCTTGTGAAAAATCATATTATATATAAACAATTAAAGAGAATGAAAACCCTATATTCAATTTGATACCTAAGAACACAAAGTTATTATAATTACATTCTTAATTTCTAATATAAAATATAGTAATATTTTTAATATTTTATTTTCCATGTATATTACATAATTATTATATTATAAATAATAAATGTGTAATAAATAAGTGTTCAGTTCCTAATTATATTTCAAAAGGAAATGTTCTATTTTATATTGTTTAAATTAATTAATAAAAATTTGAGAAATAATAATATTTAGAAAGCGGAAAATGAAATTGATAAATAATTCAAACATAAAACTAAAAACATTTATGGAGAATATTTCATTTGAATAATTTTTATCTTTTACATTAAAATCGATCATTTTCTCAGATGAATTAAGATAATGTTTCCCAAAGAATATATGTTTTTGTAAGATCAAGATATGTGTCTAGGGAAAAAATTTACGAAATATATTTATACCTAAAATATGGAAATTTTGATAGAGTTAAAATAATTAATTTTTATTTAGAATACATTATTCTAGTAATGGACCAAAGACATATAAGATCCATTATTTCATTACACCCAACTAACACTTTCATCTCCACACACTCAATGATAATATTAAATTGATTGTTTTCTTCAGATCATAGGTTTATAACATAGTTTAGTTATTGTGAGATTCAATTATCTTCTTTATTTATATATAATAAATATTATAGGATATGTGAGATTAAAAAATTAGGAACAAACTTCTTTATTATTAGGTTTTTAGTTTTCTACAATATAATCAAATATAATCAAAGATAGCACACTTAGTTGGGTTACACCAATAACAAATAATGTATGTTATGATCATCTAGATAAACATTATAAATGATGTATTTTATTTTAATAATTATTGATAAGGATCATATTCCAACTATTAGATTCTCCGAAATTATGATATATTATGTTATTTGTGTTCAAGTGGTATAAAACCATTAAAAAATATTATCATATAAATATTATAAAACAAGAATTCAAGGAAAGATAAGTATAACTCTACCCATCACAATATAATAGAAAAAATTATTTCAATGTAGTAAAAGTTATTATATTAAAATTCCATTAAAATAATAATTTATTTATAAATCTAAAAATACATAACAATTATTATATTTTAGTTTTATAAAAATAGTTTCATGAATATTTCAAGCATGTCCTAAAGATTCACTAAATGTTTTTGGAACTCCTAACAAAAATATCAATGAATTTTATCTATCCCTTTGTCGTTATGGATTAATCTATTTGTCAATAAACGAATATTGTAGATAACCAGTAAAAAAATTATTTTCAAATAATTTTTTATAGGAATACATTAAATAAATTATTAAGAATATACAAAGAAACAATAAGAACAATCATTCTAATATAACCACAAATACATCACATAATAAAAAAAATAATATAAGGCCAAAGAGCTTTAAATATGGGTCCCAGATCAGAAAAATCAAAAATAAATGATTCAAAATTAATATTTATTTTTACAGTGTTCATGAGGATGAAAAACACTAACATAGGTATTATTTATCCAATAAAAATAAAATATATGGGATTAAAATATATTTTCCTATAAAATTTACAAAATTAAAAGATAATAAACCCTTTAAAAATAGTTAATAAGAGGGGATTCTTGAAGAGAACTTTTATAAGGATGGTAAAGATATTACCTAGAGTTAACCTTAAAGATATCAACCCATATTTGGACAAAACAATATGATTTTTGATTTTTTTTAAAGAGTGCATGGGGATCCCATGGAGGGAATTTGGTTGAGGATAAATGAAATGATAATTGAATATGTTCTTGGGCCTATAGAGTAAAATGTGAAATTATAGATTAAAAAAATTTGATTTTTTAAAAATCAATTCTTCGTAGGTGGAAACTGGAGTTTCGATAGCCTCTATCAGTCTTTTGGTGGTATTTCAGTGGATACATATCCAATAGTTTTCCAACAAACTTCTAGTAGACTACGACCATAGTTCGGGTGGCCCCAACCCCAAATTCCACCTTCTCAATTCTTCATCTTAACCCATCTAAATATCAATTCAGATATTTTAAACTCCAAACAAACATTAACCCCATCGAAAACTCCTAAAATTTCATTCATGAATCTCAGAACCACTGAAAAATTTCAAATAATCCAAACTCACAAAAAACACATTAATTTTAAGAACATACACATTAACTACACAAGATTCCATTAATAACCAAATTTCCATTTAAATATAATTTTCAAAGGATATGTTTATTACAGTCTCGACACCATTCAACCTCTCATACCCATGGATTCTGATGAGATACATTATAAATTATACACTACCTGACATGAAAATTTATTTATATATAAAATTACAAAAGATACTATATAGAATCAATAACCTTCGAGTTGTAGAATACAATAATTTATTAGAAACTATAGAATACCACGGGTATTTATCATCCAAAAGGAATATAGTTAACTAAAATACTTGTATGTGTCCGAAAACATCCACTATATTCAATTACTGAATCAATAAACAATCCTTGATATCAATGAATAACTAGGACTTCAATTTGAGACTCACTATATATTTTTATTTTCCTAATACCAAAATATCCTACTACCTAAGCGATAATCTATGATAACAATTTTCTTAAAATATCACTATCAAAATTCAACATCATAATTGATTTATTATCACTATTGTATTTGTTTTAAATGTTTGGTAAATTCAATGAGTAATGAATAAAGGATATTTAAGATTAATATTGATATTCATAAAGGCTTTTTTGTATTTATCACATCAAAATAATATAAGTAGATCCCTCAACATAAAAATAAAGAATATATATTTATTTTGTAACTAAATCCTAAATTTAACATTATATGAGACATGTCATCTATATGGTTAATAATGATTATTAAATGGATTTTGTTACCAAATTAACTAATTTTTGAAAAGAATAAATGTGAAGTTAATGGTTCTATTTGAAGATAAATATTTAATGAATTATTAGCGTCTATTAATTTATGGATCTTAATATAAGTGTGATTGTATGATAAGTAAAAATGGTTAATGGAAATTTGTTCGACTAAATATTTGGGATGAACATTGTGAGAATCTATAACTATGTTTATAGGGAATGATAAGGTTAATGTTTTATGTTTAACCACACTTTGATTATAATGATATAGTTAACATAGTGGAGTTTGAATTTGGATGTTACACAATATTGAAGTTATACTATGAAGGAAAGCAAAAAATGTGATGAATTTTGAAAGATACATACAAAAATTTATATGACGAACTGAAGATATAATGTTAAAGTGAATCTAAAGGATAATAGATGATGTTATTTTCACATTTATAAGTTATATTGATGCGCTACCCGAAGATGTGTTAGGAATGAAGAATGTATGCTTTATGAAGAAGAATACCGGAGAGAATGTTGAAAGAGTCCTAGTCCAAACCATGAAAAAGTCTAGAAGATACACTATACAATATAAGAGTAAAATTATATTAGAAAAATGTAACATGAAAATTTAGAAAATTAATAAATAAAAAAAATATAGAATAATATTTTTACCATATATATAAAGAATTTAAAAAATTAAAAAACATATAATAAAATAGAAGACCTTTTTTTGAAATAAATTGAGGGTTTTTGGAAAGTGATTCTAGAAGGGAAGAGAGATGATTCTATGTTAATATTTTAGAATAACAAATAACACAATGTGTTATGAATCAACCATGATTCTTCCAATTCTTATTTTACAATGGTATAATTCCAAAAAGACTAATATTGAGTGTATAAGGAAGGTGAAATAATATGTTTAAGCAACTAATGTTAAGGATTCTATTGGAGAATCATGTATTAACGGGGATGTTGAAGTTGAATATCTGATGTTAATGTAGTCAATTAATCTAATAACGTTTGTTAATGTAAATCAAAATTCTTAGAGTAATGAATGTGTAATAAACTAATGAAGATGAAGTGAAAGGCAATAAAATCATTATAGGATGATAAAGATAAAAAACCTAATATAGATGGGGAATATGAGTTTGATGTTGTCTTATTTTCATGTGAAATATTTTTATTCTGATATACAACCAAAGTATAGAAGATAAAAATATATGGAGTTAAAATTTTTAGGGTTTTTATTTGTGAAGAATATAACACGATTTGGTGAAAATTATGATTATAATTTATTGAGATCAAATTCTAAAGATAACCATAATTGTAAGATATTGTAAGATGAAAAATAAAAAGTTGAACTCTAGGGATATATGATATAATATAATGATCAATCATTTTTCTATAGTAATAGATAGAAAATATAGATCCTTCTGGAGGTTGTTGTAATTCAGTTATATGTTTCAAAGGATATATTCGAATGACCCACCTGAGTGAGTAAGACAATGGTAATAGATGAAACTTAAGTGAAAGTGAAATGAATTCAATGTCAGATTTTTCATAAGTCAACTGGGGTTAAGGTACATAATGATGTAATTATATTTTATATAACATCTATGTAAGTGAATTTCACTGTTTTTATGATGAATAAGACTTCAAGATACAAATTTTATTGGTCAAAATATGTGATTCAATATGAAACTTAAGGTAGTGATGATTTATTTGTCACAATGAGTAAATATACAGTCATTTTGATGATGAAATATATATTAGATGAGAGAATGTGAGACTAGGGAGACATTCTATTTCATCAAATTTTTAATATTCTATGAATAATATAAAATTTGGACACAATTTTTAGGAAGAAATGAGTATAACATGGAAAACTATTTTTGAAGTAGAACCTAACTAATAAGTTCTAAATATATTTTACATTAAATATTTTTTAGGATCAAAGAATGTATCCATATCATCTGTGAAAGGTTTTTGGATGTTTGTAAATATGATTCTAATTATAAATAATGAAATTTAGTGGTAAATTTTATATGTTTTGAATGTGTATATTCTTTGTGAAGTGGATATTCATGAGGTTTTGTTTCTGGAAAATAACGAGGAAGAAAAAAGATTTTAATTTTGTATAAGATTCACAATCCTGGTTACTTAAAGATAAGGATGTGAATGAAACTATAAGAGAGTATCTTCAAACTATAAATTACCTTTATTGTAGAATAAAATCATATACTTGATGTAGTAGATCCCTAAGAACAAGTAATATATTATTTAAGAGATATTACATGACCACTGAAGACTAGGGTGATCTAGTATAAAAATATACATTTCTAATAAGAGGATAACAAGATATCAGTAGAGATATACTATTGGAATATATTTTTTGTGTTAGGATCATACTTGTATAAAAGGTAAAGGAATATTCCTTCCATAATTTTATGATGATAACTATCCAACTGCAATAAATTTGGTAATACTGATATATATATATATATATATTATTTGACTAGAATAGAACATACAATAAATTCCCACATTGGTTTCATACATTATAAAAATAAAATGATCTAAAAACGTTTTACATTTATTTTCATTCATGTGGGGTTAAATTTTATTGGGAATGAAGAAAAAGATGAAAAAATAAAACAATGAAATAGTCATGAATATTAAAAATGGATAAAATTTTCATGTTCAAATAATTTTGTATAAATTTTCAAATCTAATTAGGTCCTGTCTTAGTGTGATTGTACAATTATATAGGTACGTAAATAGGTATTAGAGTAATGGTTTTTTCTGATTATATCTATTTTCCTTATTTTTTTATATTTTGTTTCATTGAAGGAAAAATTGAATAATTTATAATGATTATGTAGATAGATAATATGGATAATATTCTAATTAATACATATTTGTATGTATTTACCAAAAACATTGAAAAATAAGAAAAATGAGGTAATGAAGTTAATGAATTGGACATCCCAAAATCAGCTAAAAATGTACACCCCGATAGTTAGACATAATGAATGATGAAATATTCTAAAAAAATTATTAAATTTATTATCTATAAATTTTTTATAAATTTTCAGAAGATTATGATAACTACTACTTTTGATAAATAGTTGAATATGACTTTTAAGAGGATCAAATTTTTTTAGAGACCTCCCATTGTATATTTCACTTATATATTTCTGTATTTTGAGGGACTACTTTATGAAAAAGAATATTTTGTGGTGGAATATAATAACATAGAGAAATAATTGGATGAATTTTTTTAGAAAATAAATCTATTTCCAAAATTTATAAAATAAATGGAATTATGTTTTTTATATTATAATGAAAATCCTATGCTTAATGAAGATAAATTTAAATAGATTTCCAATGATAAGAAAGGGTTGGTAATGAAATGTGTTGAATAGTGTGATACATTGAAATAAATAAAAAATCATATGTGAATGTTAGAGATAATCAGTTAGTGACCAATTAAAGATCAATAAAATTAGTTCATAATTATTTTAATGACAATATTTATATTAATTGAGATTAGTTATGGATGATAATAAAGGAATGAAAAAATTATTTAAAATCACATGAAGAGTAGAATTTTTTTTTAAATTTTATGTGTCATGATTTAGAAGTAAATATGATAAATATAGAAGTTTCTAATGACGAATCATTACATAAAGATAAAAGTGTTTGATTCTTCAATAAATGATTCAGTAAATAATATTATAAAAAGAATAAATCTACTATAAATTAGGGAATGATTTTATCATATGAAAATTATAATAAAATCATACAAAAATATATAACTATATGTGTTGGAAATTCAATGTGCATTAATTTCATATCTGTCAGAAGTGGAGGATACAATTACAATTCAAAACAAAATTTTGTTATGATATATAATTAGGCACCCACCACTTCCAAAAAGTTGAATATAGAAAATTTTATAAATTGAGTTCCATATAAGGTTTTGAAAAGGATGGCCATTATGTTGTTGATCATTAAGGTGTCAAAGACTATAATATTATAACTCAGTGGATGAGAAATAAATTACATGATTATTGTTGGTTTAGTAAAAAATTCAATCATATGGATATTGAATACTAATATAACATGTTAATTATCAAAATAAATAGAATGATTAAATTATGTGTGATCATAACTGAAGTTAGGAAAAGTATATATGAAATGAGTAAATGTACATAGAAAATATCTAATATCATTACTCTTAACAGGTTTGAGTGTCTTGAAAACTATTCAGAAATATTTTATAAAACTGGTCACTTTGATGATGAGTATTCGGTGACCCCTTCCAAGAATGATTATGTTTTTAATTAATGATGAAAGCCACAGAATATAAAAAAAATAAAAATATTAAATATGAAGAGTGTACTATTCAGTGTTAGGAAAAGGAATATACTAATAATAACTCATTGAATAAGAATATAACGGAAGATTTATATTAAAGGAGGGTTTCCTATTATTTGGATGGAATGTCCATATTATGGTTAGTTGAAAGAAATATATCAATTTAATGGTTTATGAAAAAAAATTTAAAACAAGAAATTGAATCGTCCTAAGAATTATGTAATATGATATGATAGCATAATTTCATATCTAGAGAAGAAGTAGTGTTTTATGATACATTTCCTAATAAAGTCACCTAAAGGATGTTAAACAAATATATTGAAGTTGAATATTGTATTGAATCACCACATAAAATTTCATGAAACAATTACCATGATAGGAGAATCTTGTATATGAAATGAATTATGAATTTGTGCACTCATTTTCTATAATGGTTATATTGATGAATAAATATTCATGTAATGATAATGTTATGAATGTACCTAATGAATTATCAATTGTTTTGGTCGATTAGTTAATATTTGAAAGGAAGATGGTGACAATATATAAGAATGCATGTGAATTTCTAAACAATGTGAAAAATCTTGTTCCAAACATGGTGAAATATGATATTAAAAATGATATGTACCTGATTCGTCGAAATTATTTGAAAATAAAATGTGATGAATCATAGAGAGTTCACATAATAGTTTAGTTGAATGGAATGAAGTTTTTGGATTGAGAAATATCTATTATTATAGTGTATTTAACAAAGTAGAAAAAAAAGAAACATCGTTTTTTCCATATATACTATATTTTTTTAATTTAAAAGAGAATTAAATGTTTTTCAATTAAAAGGGGGACTTATAGAGAACTCAGTGCTATGGTGTCAGAAAAAACCCTAGAAGATATCCAACATGGAATTATTATATTTCATTTAGTATCAACCACATAATTTCATGTGATATAATCCATGATAATTAAGATATATGGAGTTTACCCACTTATAGGATGTTGGGTTGAATGGTTTACCGATTTTTATAAACCATGGTAATTTTAATTTCTTGTTTGGGCTAGAATTAGTGATTAAATGAATTTATTAAGATGAAAATAATGATCCAACAATATAAAATATTATAAATACTATGTTCCTATAAAATACAGATCTGTATGTTAGGACATCAGAAATAGGCATTCCAAATGATGATAAATTTTTAGATTTTTATATTCCAGTAACTTTATATTGGAATTCAAGAAGAACATTGACTATATTATTACATCCTTATGTGAAAAATAGATTCTGACACAAAATGTGAGCGATTAATCAATATTTTTAAAAATAAAGAGTAATATTATAGTTGAGAATGTAATTTTTTTAAATTTTTAGATTTGGTTATTTATATGAATGCATGAGATTAGTTGAAAATATTTATAAGAAAACATCAAAGGTGATTTCTATGTATAAATCACATGTTGTATAAATCTTGGAACAAATTGATATTTTATTTAATAAAATTTATTTTTCTACACCGAGATTTTATCACTTATACATAGAGTTGATTAAGTTATGAATTATTTAATTAATAAAAGTGATTTGACCACACTGTCAAGTAATTCATGTTTTAATTTGAATTCAAATATAGAGAATATTGGTATGATCAAACTACAAATCATGACTAAAAACTGATAGTGTCCTTCATTTACTAAATGAACATGATATTTGGAGATAAAAAATGATTCAAATTTGTCATCAATAAGGTTATGAGAAATATTATCAAGGCTTATGATAAAATTGAATTTAATACATATTATTATTGAAATATAATAAAAATTTTGTGATTGAATAACCTAAAGGATTGATAATGAGTGTATTATTTATAAATAATTTTTAGTAATGTAAATGATTAATGAACTATGAAGACTGAAAATTAAGAAAGAACTATCTAAATGATTTTAGGAATAACTCGACATGCACTAATTTTGGTAGAGTCTCTATGTTAACCCATTATAATTTAGGTATAGTTTAGATCAACCTCCTAATGTAAATAATAAAAGAAATTATGAGTCCATATGGTTATTCTATATAATTAAAGGTATTTTGTTTCTAAAAGTAATAATGTTGACTACATGTTGATTGATAAGTAATTGGATCTATTCTAAAATAGATATTTCTAGTAGAATTAACTTCTGTTAATTGTTTTCTAAAAACATAATTACTAATATATGATATGTGCTAAAGGTTATTGAAAGGACTATCAAATTCATGTTTTGATGAAATTTGAAGGAATTAATCCATGTTTTTAAAAATAATTATTTTAACAATGTCAACGGTTTAACTACAATTGGTTGATGTTTAAGGAGTTAAGTTAGATGAGGCTGATTTTAAATGTGACTATATTTGGATGTTATAACATTTAAATGTTACTTATGAAATAAAAAATAAGTATCTAGGGGTATTAGGATATTAATTCATGAAGTTATAAATTTTATTTTACTATAAAAACCAATGTAAATATGTAATAAACTATTTTTATATTTTATAATATTAATTATATTGATATAATCGTTATAAAAAATATTATTTATTTTTGGAGATAAAAAATATTTTAACTAAACTATTTTCTTATAATGATATATTAAAGTGTAATTTATATGTTTTAGAAATTTAATATGATAAAATTATTACCCCTTCTGAAATCATCATATAAAAATTTACATTGGGTGAAAATTTTGGATTTATCAGAAATAGATGATTTCTCAGGGAACAGTGAAAATCCCAAATTTTATAATTTTTTTGTTTATAGTAAATTAAGTAATTTAAAAGTCCCATTATGTTATATGATAATTTAAAGTAACATATATGTTAGTTATTATATTAAATTATCTTAATTAGTTTGTTATAAATATTATATTGGTTTTCAATATATGTTTTTAAGGCTTAAAAATGGGTCTTCTAAAAAATATTTAAAATGATTAAAGTTTATCCATTTAAATTAACTAAGAAAACAATATTGATGAATGTTTACTATGAAATTTCTATATTATATATCATAAAATATTAATTGTGTTTCATATATTGATTTTTATTATTATTAGAATAAATATAGAATTAAATGTTTTCTAAAAAACACTCTTCATATAAACTCACTGTCTCATCACCTCTACGAGAGTAATATTAAATTAAATTTCTACAATTTTATGAATTGAATTTGTAAAATGGATTCAATGAATTTATTCCTAAATTTTTTTTTTTAATATGGAAAATTTATATTTTTACCAAACTGATTTGTGGGGAAAAAAATTAACATTAATTATAGTGATTATGGCATAAAAAATATTACTTAGTGGTATAAATGAGAATATAAAGTTTAAAGATGACCCTAAACATATAAATTATATTATTTATGGAATTATTTAAACCTTATCACAATTATGATATTTAATTTACCATTTTTTGAGGCTAGTGGCCTGAAAGTAACGTGGGTGGAATTCACTATTTTAAAAGATTAGAAATGTGACACTCACTACACTTATAAAAGGCCACAAAATCTACCCCTATATACACCTTAAAAACCAATTGTATTGTCTAATAAATTCACAAATAACATTTAAATTTCTATCCTCTCATACTATATTACTCAAATTGGGAATAAATCCAACTAACGAAGAACAATGTTGCAATCCTAAATGACCTACCTAATGAAGAGGTAACGTTAATAAATGAGAGTTTTATATTGTTTCCTCATGAACACCCTTTAATTATTATTCCAACCTGATGATATAATAACAAAAATATAATTCATATTCTTTTATATTTTTTATGTTTAAGTGAATACAAAAAAAAACACACACACTTTCACCAAATGAATTATAAATTCATTTTTCGTGTGTACAGTGGACTACCGCCTCACAATATGATGTTGTTATACTTTCAATTACATACTCTCATGGTTTAGAATAGTGAAAAATATATAGTTTATATGTAATATTTATAACATAATTATACATATAGATGCATTATATCTTAGGTAACATTTTTATATTCCTTTATGCATGGGATATAATAAATTTCTCATGTGTATAATAGACTACTGCCCCGTGAGGTGATGTGATTCATTTTCACTAACACATTACATGGAAGGTAATAAAGGTCATTATAATTATTAAATGATATATAAATGAAATTATTATGATATTCATGACATATTTATCATTAACTTTATATAATTTATCAATTTATTTTTACCATTTCTCTCACTAAAAAAATGATAATGTCATCTGTGGACTTGTGGAATATCGACTCCTCCAAGTGATGTGATTCCTTTTTTCACCACAAAATCACATGAATGATATATATAAGTAAATATGATTATATAAAATTTTATTTTTTATATATAGTTAATTCTAAAATTATATAATGTTACTTAATATCTTTCATAATCATCATTGAATAATGGTAATGATAATCATGCATACATATGTCATACCATTTTCTTGATCAAAACCTATGTTAATTTTTCATAAACATCATCCATGATTAGTTATAGAAGTATAATTTTTTTTATAAATATGATAATTAGGTCATGATAAATATTTTTTGATATGATTAATTATTGATCAATAAGACCATATTTGACCTTCAAAAGCGATTTCTACCACATTCACTAAATATGGTAAAAATATATCACAACAAAAAAATTGATTCAAAAAATATATGTAACATGTATGTAAGTGAAATTAAAATAATAAAAAAATGAAATTTTTTCTCAATACAGAAATTAATGGAAACATGTATATTAATCCAGAATTCAAAGCAACAAATGGGAAGTAAAGATCAATGTAAGGGACTATGTATTAATTTCTCCTCATTGAGGAATTTTATATGTTATGAACTAATATTCTATCATAATATTGATATGAAGCCCCTTTACATGATATATCATTAATTAATTTATTCATATGTTTTTTTAATGATTATTTAAATGTTATTATTTCATGGGAATTAATATTTAAATATATCTAATGGGATATTATGATTTTTTAAAAATAAATTCAAATTTAATGCTTTCATTCAGAGTCTCTTTCTCTTACGTGTCCATGCTTTAAAAATTATTTTTGAAATATTTTCAATTGGATAGAAAATAATTATAAATTTTATTTTACATTATTTAAATGGTTTTCAAAATGATTTTTTTTATTTTTTCAGACAAAACATTTTGAATAAAAGGAAAACATAATGTTATATTATTTACAAACATGATTTAAATTCCTTTTTACACCAAGAACATTATTTGGTTTATGTATTTGATTAAAATATTTCATGTTTTATTAAAAAAAAATTCTTTTTCCCATTTTTGGTGTTTTAATAATTATTTTTATGAAAAAATGTATTTTATATTGAAAATTTTCTTTTGAAATAAATTGTTTTTTTAATATCTTAATGTGATTTGAATACAAGTATAAATCAGTTTCTATAATGTTGAAATAATTTATTCTTATTGTATTTCATTGAAATAATATATGACGGGTTCATTTATATAGGATCAAGTGAGGCTATTATAGGTCATATGGTGGGTACCAACATATATCACTCCAATTCATTGTATTAAAATTTTATTATATAGATAATTATATTGGAAATTTTCTGTATGGTCATTACAATTTGTAATGGTTCTATAAAGGTTATATGAGATGATCTTCCAATGTACTTACAAGATTTATTTATGATTGATAATGAGTTTTCATTTAAATCATATGTTTTTATAAGGTAAACTTAATGTAAATTTAAATGAATAATTTTCACCTTAATAGGTGAATTTTTATGTTTTCAAAAAATGTATTTCCATGGGTATTTTTTTTATTTGAATAATGTTATAATTCTTTTTCATATCCCTTACTGAGATTTTTTGTGCTTATGCTACATTTTTAAAATTAATTCAATTGATTATTTTGATGTGTAAGGGAGTGTAAGTGGTCTTGTTGAATGTTTTTAAGATTTTTCATGATAATAAAACATTCACTGTTTTAATTTTTTATAATTTAGAAATTATGGGAATTGATAAGAAGTATCCACTTGGTAATTTTATGGTTCTGTTATGTAAGAGTTATGATCTAATCTTTTAAAACTCTGAACCTGAAAAGATTGTCAGTGTCAAGGAATGTTATATCTTGGTTAAAACCCAATATTATGTAATGTTTATGTCTTATTCCTTGTAGTTGGTTTCAAATGTTGTCATAAATAAAAAAATAGGTTTGGATAATGATAATATAAAATCCATTAATGAGTTTATAATATGTTCAAATTAAAAGGACGTAGCATCTGAAGATTATAATGTTCCTCCATCTAAAACTTGTCTATTTAGAATGATTATCCATAGAAGAAATAGGGTAGATATAATGGGAAGGCCCTAAAAGGGATATATCCATCAAAATCAGTATCCCAAGATGGTTGGAATTTGAATAGTTCATTTTTTCAGTGATAGATTAATTCACATGGGATATATATATTGGTTGTATACATACCAGTTTTGTACCCAATCCACCCTGAATGATCATTTCTATGGTGTAGAATTTCATGAGGCAACATCCCTCATCATATATTTGATAACATTACATAGTTTTATCAGAATAGTGGATCAATTTTATGGATATGATATTTGATTTTATGGGAAGTTTGGAATGTTAAAATTAATCTATTGTAATTTATCATTTTTAATGTGAAGCTTAATGATGTTGTTCATTGGTTATGAATACCAGATAGAAGGATGATCTTTATACCACAAAATGGAAAATATTTGAGTATTTTTTCCTTGAGAAATATTTCCCTATATCTATTTTACTCCAAATAGAAAAATAATTCTGAGAATTTAAGAAAAAGGATGAATATTCCATAGCTTCAAATGTATAAAATATCACAATAATGGATAGGCATGTGTAATATTTTGTTTGAGACACCAAAAAAAGATTAATATGTTTTTCTCAGAAATAAAACCAATTCTACAACGAGTATTGGCTGCATGATAATTTAAAAGCTATGGGTAAGTTGTTCATTTTTTTTAAAAAGGATGAGATGGATTTTTAACCCTTATGTTCCTAGTTCTGAAGAAAGTAAGAATATTTAATGATGTAATGTTATGGGGAAATGTAAAATAAATAAATACGGTGGTAAGAAAATGAAATTCTCATCTTACGGTATGTTTTTATAATATAAGCATGGAGATTATATTATCAAGTTAGTGAAGTGTTATTGATGTGTAAGGATTGCTTACAAGTCCCTAAAATATAAGTAAAAGAATCATTAATAATCATAGAATTATTTAATTGATAACCATCTAATCATAATATGTATTAGTTTCAATGAGTTGGGTCATTATTCTAATTCATATCTGATGTTAGTTTAACAAGATGAAACGCTTTATGATCTAAGACCAAAATGTGTTGCGAGGATATTTTCTACTACTAAAATTGATATCGTGCCATAAAATGAAGTTTTGATAGGTATATTAATTCTGTATTCATAATATTCCAATATCATCATGGAATCGAAATCATCAAATTATTTCATTTAAAATATATTTTCATGTAAACTGGGAATATATCCAAATTAAAGTAAGATGGAAATTTTACTAAAACTCTTGGTCGAGGTATTAAAGTTAGAAATATTTATAAGAATCATCCTATTATTATCAGTGGGAAGGTCTTTCCGTTAAATCATGAAAATATTTCCATGGTATAGTTTGATATCTTTCATGTTTTCAATTGTTGTTGAGTTTATCAATGCAAGAAATATTGTACTTCTAAGAAAAACATGATTAATAATTTAATTCCATTCTTTAGGTACCACAATTGTGATAAATAAATTAATTATTTAATTTAATGTTACATAACACATATTGTTAATAGTAAATAAACTATTAAAATTTGTGATGTGTTAGTAATAAATGAATAAATGGATGGATATCTTTATGATATTCCTAATGTTACTCTTGATAAAGAGGATGAGTTTACTATAGACATAAAAACTAATCCTAATAATATTTCAAAACCCCCTTATCAAAATTATCAAGTGGGAAACATAGAATGGAAAACGAAACTACATGCCTTATTAAATAAAGTTTTCATATAACCTAGCACATGACCATGGGGGATCCTATTTTTTTAAATAATGTCATTTAAAGGTAATTTCTCATTTATTATAGAGAATAGAATAACATTAATGTTATGAACATCTGTCCTTTTCCTCATATAATTGATTTGTTTGATATGGTCAATGGATAAAAATATTTTTTGATGGTTTAACTAAATATTGTGTACCCTAATTTGAATTTGTTGGGATAAAACATTATGAATATTTCAGTTTATACTAGATGTGGGAACTATGATTTTGTATCTATTCTGTTTGGGTTATCTAATGAACCTGATATATTTATGTACTTTATGAATAGAATTTTCAACATGTTATTGGACTTGTGGGTGTGTTTATTGATTAGATTTTTCCATATTTTATAGGTCAATATAAACATAATAGAAACCACATAACATATTTTCGAACCTAAAATGAAAGGAAAGTATATCGTAAATTTAACATGTTTCAATTTTGGTTGTAAATATTATAATTCCTTAGATATGTTGTTTATAAAAATTGAATATATATTTATGAAAATAAATGAAATACAATGAAGAATGCCCATAATTCAATAATATATTAATGATTCACAGTTTTATTGGATTATCTACATTCTACTAGTGGATTTTTATAAACATTTTTCAATTGTGTTGATCATAATATTATCTCACAAAGAGGAAATATCATTTTGATAAAAAATGTGATGATTTTTTAGTAATAAAAAATACTAATGGTGAATGATCCAGTTTTCTCCCTAACTATTAGAAATGAAGAATTCGAAAAATATGATAATGGTTCATTGATATTACTAGTCTTTTTTAAAATATGAATCACATTGATAATTTTGTAATCTTAATGTTATTTGATGACTCGTGAGTTAAATTACCATACACATGATTTGGAATCCACTTTTGTGGTTCTTTCATTAAAAATTCAGGGGAACAATAGTACGAATAAAAAAATAAAATATATAGTAATAGAATATTTTTTCACATAATTTTCACTCATAATTAATATAATATAAGATAAATACATTGTTTAAAACTATTCATGAAGTATGATTGAACAATTAATTACCATCCCGAAAAGAAAACAAATTGTTGATGATTTGATTCGAAAAATCTAATGATAAATTAAGGTGGTTGTGTTTATAATGTGATATTTTTTTGACTATTTAATGAATCATGGAATATAAGATATGAATATATGGAGAGCCTATTTTATTATTTAGTTTTCAATATATAATACATTTTATAATTAAATTAAGAGAGATCATAATGATGATCACTATTTAGTAATTTTTTTAATTAATTAAGAAAAGAATGCTACCTGATTTTAATAGTGATAATGAATGTCTTTTATGATTTAAGAAATGATATGGTTTTCCAATAGATTCCTATTTGAGGAAAGAGCTCTGTAATAAACATTAATGTTCCCAGTTTTCCATTCATATGGATAAAACTAAGATATTCCGAAACCATCATATTTATTATTGATGGGATGGAATGAGTAGATACATTTATGACATTAGCATGATTCGATTAATTTGGAAAAATGAAAATGATAAATGAAAATTATTGGAGTGGATTCATCAACCTTATCCAGTTCTAGACTGGAAATGGTAGAATATATCGATGGATTTCATGATAATATTTTCAAATATATCTAAAGATAATAATTCATTTTAGGTTACTGCTGATCTATTAAGAAAATCTACACATTTAATTCCCATTATATATAAAATATTTTTAGATCATATTTCATTATTGTATATAAATATGATATTTTTTTACATGGAGTTACCCATTCCATTGAATCATACCATGATACAATGTTCACATCTAATTTTCTGGAAATGACTTCAGATGTTATATGGGTATTGAATTAAATGTCAGTATAACTATTAATCCTAAATATGTTTGATATTATGAGTGGGATAGTTAAAAAATGTAAGATATTTATTATTAATATCAAAAATAATTCTAGGGAATTTGGGATCAATATATTTCTTTTGTATAGTTATCTTATAATAATAGTTTTCAATCAAATATTATGATTGAACGATATGAGGCATTATATTGAAAGAAGTGATAAAAACTAGAATTTAGTGATGATTTAATAGAAATTATGTTAATGGGACACATTTTTTTACAGCGATTTTACATTAGTTTAATTTTATTCAATAATATATGGGGACAACTATGACGAGGTAGAAATTTTATGTCGATAACTATAGGAATGATCATTCTTTAAAGGTTGGTGATCATGTCTTTCTTAATTGTTTTCGATGGAAAATTGATTTTTGTAATATAAAAAAGGGAAAGATAATTCAATGGTATATTGTACCATATGAAATACTTGATAATGTAGTATTAAAATTATAATTTGTTGAATTTTACCCATGTTTATCTGTGGTACACAATGCATTTCATGTTTCGAAGTTAATAAAATATGTGCCAGATTCATCTCATGTTTTGATACCCTAAGTACTTACATTTTAATAAACATTTCATATTTGGAATATCCAATTCAATTATTGACTATTGATATAAATTATATTGGAATAAAGGGATTTGTCACATCAATGATTCGTTGATAAAACCATCTAGTTGAAGAGGAAACATATGAATATGAAAATTCTACGAGGGAACGATATCACCACTTCTATAGTAAGTAAATAAAATTATGAGGAATAAACATATAAATGTGGGAAAAGATGAAACATCTTTGTTAAATATATAAAAAATAATATTAATATTTATTATTATGAATTAGATAATTATATTAGCTAAAACAATTATGTAATTATTAAGTCAAAAATAAAATAACATAACTAAAATCTTTTCCAATAAGGTTTATTTGAAATATTAATCTTTAAATTTTATAATATTAATATTCTAAAATATACTTTTTAAAATAATTATATCCAAAATCAATCTTCGGAATATTTTGTGATTTTTTAGAAAATGTTGATTTTTCAGTGAATAGTGACAAAATATAGATTTTAAAAAAGAGTAATTTATTTTCATTAAATTACTAAATATAAAAGACCCAATATGTTTTTCTGTGATTCTAAGTAACCTAAAAACTATTTTTATATTTTTTTATTTAATTACCATTAAGCAAATTTATATTATTTTCATTATAATATTTTATGGATTTAAAAATAAGGGTTTCTAAAAATAGTTTTAAAATGAATTATGAATATACTATTATATTATTTCATATAATATATAATTGGGAATGATTTTAATTAAAATTTATATAATATATATGAGTAAATATTAATTTTTTTCATATACTGAATATTATTTTTTATAGAGTTAATGTAGAGTCATGTTGTTCAAAAAAATTTCTTAAAACCCCATTGTCTCCCCACCTCGATTTGATTAATATTATATAAAAATTTTCCACTTAGAAGAATTTAATTTTTAATAAAGTATTCCATATTGGTAATATTAATAATTTATATTGATTAATAACCTAAACATAATTTTATACCAATGTTGTTAGTGAAAAAATTAAAATTAATTACAATGATTTAGGTAAACAAATTTTTTTAATTATTAATCATAAAATAATGGATACCCCCTCCCCCTCTCTTCAAAGCATCAAATCCATTTTGTTTGACCAATAAATAAGAAAATCACTTCATTAGGTCCCTCTATTCATCATATAATCCTTATATTGGGCATAAATTCTTGCATGGACGGCCTCTGGTTGAATCAAAATGGAGATACCTGAAGAAGAGGTAACATTCATCAATAAGAATTTTATTCTTATTGCCGCCACCACCCTAGACACATTTATTATAAAATTTTGATATAATAACCGTAGTATTGTCCATATTCTAATATTTTTATGTAAATTTTATTACGTACAACCATACACACCTCCATTAAAAATTTTATGAAATCATCATTCATGTGTTTGGTGAACTACCGCCTCAAGAATTGATGTCGTTAATGTTTTCATTACCACCATTCTAAGTTGGGTATTATTTTTGGACATAAATATTATATATGATATTTAAAACATAATTATACATCTCCAGAAATTATATCATGTATAACATTTTTATATTCCATTTCTATAATGGATATTATAATGTCTCTCATGTGTATGGAGGACCACTACTTCACTAAGAGATGTGATTCCTTCCTTCTAACACGTACTTGGAAGGTAATAAGGGTTAAAATAATGAATATTATATATATATATATATGAAATTAGTTTGATATTAATGACATATTTTTACTTTATTAAATATAATATTTCAATTTCTTTATACCTTTTCATTCACATGATAAAATGATAACGTCTTTCATGGACGTATGGACTACCACCTCCTTGTACTGTTCTGATTCATTTTTTCACAAAAAAAAGTTACATGACTTATATATATAATTATATATTATTAAATAATATGGTATCTATGATATAATTACCATTATATAATGACAAAAGTTTACTTTCCATCTTTCCATCCTGATCATCGAAAAATGGAAACGCTACTCATGAGTACATATGAACTACTATATCTATAATCATAATGTTTTTTCATTTTTCACAATAATCATTAATTATTGTTTTTAAAAGTATATTTTATATATAAATAAATTAATTATTAATGTATTATTATTTTATAGATTTTTAAATAATGACCTCCATAACCAGGGTTGACCTACCAAACCCATTTTTGACAGAAAAGCCTAATATGTTCAAAACATCCAAATTAAAATTAATTGACTAAGTAACAATATTTAAATTTTTAGTGAGTGAAAAAATGTAATCATAAAAATTAAAAGGTTCCCAATAAACTAAATAAACAACATATTTTTATTATTCAGTAATATAAATAGACACATGTCAAGTCAGAATCATGGTGTGGTATTCGTCTCAATTTCCATTAGCTAAGGTATTTTTTATGTTATGCACCTATTCTATTTTATAAGTTGAATAAACATCCCATTATACATGATATATTATTAATTTATCTATTTTAATGGCACATAATGTTCCTTGTAATGTGAATCATTCATGTGTCTTATGATTTAAATATTTCTGATTGAAAAAAGGTCTTTTCATCTAAATAAATATGATTTTATTGTCTCCATTGAAAATCCCATTCTCTACCATGTCCACATTTTTAATCATATTTATTACATGCTATTATATTGAAATAAAAAATTTATAAATATATGTTAGCATTATTTCTATTTTTTTCAAAATTATTCCATTTCAACATTTGATAAAGAATGTTTTGATAAATGAATAGTTGAATGATCATTTCTTAACATACATGATAGGAAAAAATTTATTCTGTAGTTCGGGAAATTGTTTTATTTATATCTTCCATTTAATTATTTCATAGTTTTTTGAATTAAGAAAACTATTTCTAGTTGTTGTGTTTTTAGGTATTGAAATATTTTTTCTAAGGAAACACATATTCTATATTGAAAATTGGATTTTAAAGAAACTGGTATTTCAATACCTATAAGTGATTATTATATATGATTCAATGTATATTTAAAATGATGAAATGTTTTATTCATGTTGTGGTTCTTGGACATTGTATATGAAGGGTGTTCCAAGATAGCATTGAGTGATCTCATCATACCTTATATGATGGATGAGCCCCGATATTACTCTAAATCACAGAGTAATGATTTTTTTCTACTGAAAATTAATTTTTAAATTATCCATATAGTTATTATAATTTTTAATGGATGTTTAAGGGTTCTATGATATGATATACCATGTTACTAACAAGATTTATTCATGTATGTTAATTAGTTTTCAATTAAATCATTTTCTTTCAAGTGGTAATATAACCTATATTTTAAAGGACTGATACTATCCTTTATATGTAAAATGTCATGTTTGCATGGAATGGGTTGTACTATTTATCACCAAACTAATGGTCTCTTTATTTTTATATCCCATACATATATTCTTCTGATCATTCCTTATTTTTGAATTGTTCCCATAATATTTTATATATGTGTAATGGAAAGAATGTGTTATAGGTGAACAACATGAAGAGTGTTCATGGAAAGAAAACATAATTTATTTTAAAAGTTATATATTATAGTGAAAATGAATAGTAATTGAATTTATCCACTTTTTAATACTACTATTTTTATCTATATGTTATCAGTAATTTCTCTAATAATAAATAAATTAAAAGTACCTTAATTTTATTGAATGAAAACTTGTGATAGAACTAAAAGATTTTTTTTGGTTTAAGGTTTGGTTTTTATAGTTAAAATACAAGAATTAAATGTTAATCTGAACTGAATATATATGTTAATAACTAAATACATGTATATATTCATATGATATTCTGATTAACTAATGGAAGAAAACATATGAATGAAGAATGTGTTCCTCATAAAGAATACAATAAATAATATCTTATATAATGGTCACTTATAAAATTATAAACATATTGAATAAACTCTAAATTGATTTCATATAAAAAATAAAATCGGTAAGGGATAAACAACACTGTAATATATAAATGAGATAATCTATTATATAATGGTCACTTATAAATTCATAAAATTTAAATGTCACTTAAGATACGTGGATTATCTACTAGATAAAGAATTAATTTATGAAAAGTTAAAAAAACATTAATATATAATAAGTTTTTTATTAAACAAAGGTTTACATAATGAGATTTCAAAAGATAAATTATATTATGGTATGATGAAATTTCACAGTTATTAAAATGACAAAGGTTATTCCAATATGAAAATCAAATGTATATTGTGTTTTTTATCCATTGAAACCAGAATTATCAAGGAGTTTGCAAGGCATGGGATGATTCATTGTCGGATGTGGCATAGTTTTCAATTGTTTTCCGAATATTTGGTTGTAAATATATGGGTGTATTAGAATTAATGAAATAATAATTTTTCATAATGTTTCTTGAAAAATTATATATTTTGTGAATTTTTTTTTTCATAGACATACAAATGGACCTATCATAGAGTTATAGTTTCACGAAATTTAGGATGTGTCACCAAAGAAGGTTACATAAATTTTTTTGATGTGATATGGGAAATATCTACAATCTGATGAATGATCGTGTTCCATGAACCACTATATGATGAAAATAAAAGGTTCTCTAAAATGGGGAGGTTTTGAGAGGCATTTATTTGAAAAAGGATGATTTTTCCTATAAATTGGAACCAAATCATAATTACATGTATCAGTGTTTTGGAGGAGGTAAAATCACATTCAATTTGTATATGTCTGACATGTCTGTATTTATTTTGTCAAATAAAAAAAATATTCGATCAAATGTATCTTGAAACTCATGTTTGAGAACTAAGTATATGAAAGGGATTTTAGGGAAGGTGTTCTGAGATGGTTTTAGGTCACATGAAAATTATTGGTTTCATGAAAATGAAAGATTCATTAATGTACTTGTATAGAGTTATTTTCATTGAGGAAAAAATTATAATTCACTATAGCATAATATTATGACCATAATGATGAAAAATACCATATAAAAACAATAGGTAATGAAGGGAATTTCAAGTCGATAAACTGAGAAAGACATCACCTAATGTAGTATAGAATTGAGAGTTGACCAAATCAATCTAAGGGAGGCAGTAAAATATCCTTATGTTCTTATCATGTTAGTTAGCATGAAAAAATGTAAAAATGGATAAAAAAATTTATTCCTTAAATATTAGATAATCTTAATTTATTCTAATAAAACTAACACACTATCAACAAATGCTCTGTGGAATAAACATGATTAGTGAACCTATTAATGTTTTTGTGTTGTGTTTCTATTATAGAAAATATGTTCTAGTTGATTGAAAAATTCAATCAGACCAGTTGGAAAATTTTATATCCATACATGGAAATATCAATTCAATAAAGAAATAAAATTTAACACTATGATTTACCCCACCATTTTGAGGGTGTCCTAGGGTATAACAAGTGCTATGAAAAAAATCATGTTGTTGAAGTTAAATAAGTAAGTATCCATTATATCCGGATGAATAATAAATTAAATGTTAGGTGGGTCCACATATTTGATATAATAACATTCTGAAATTGGATGAATATAATGATATCTTATATATGGTCACTTGGTATGAAATTTTTCATTACAACCGTTCAAGGGATTTAAGTCAGTGATGCAACAAGATGTCCAATGACTTAATTAGATATTAAAATGATAGATATAGATTCGAAATATTAAAATAATTTAAAATATGTTTTATCAGATAAAATATATTTTATGTTTACTCGTAATCCAAAAAAAAAGTATTTATGAGAGAAACCAGAAAATATATAAAATAGTGACAACAAAGTGAAGGAGGAAACCACTTTTTTATTCATAGTAATATTAATAATATAAAAATGGATCTTAATAAAAATGAAAATAGTTTATTTAATTAATGTACTTAATTTTTTTGGGAGATTTTAGTTTATACTAAATAAATTAAGGATATTGACATTATAATAAAATCATAAGAAGGGAGACACCTCTAAAAATATGAATGTTTTACCTGTTGAGGATTATTACTATTCTATAATCTCTCCAAGTGATTATCTATGTAGTCTTATGGCCTATGAAAGGAGACATAATTAGGAGGGACACTAATTAGATCATGTAGGGATATGACATTGAAATAGTAGGATGGACATGAAAATGTTAAAGGTAGTGATAAAAGAGAAGATATGGATGAGGAATTTATTTATATCATTAAAAAATAATAATATTAGCATAATTGAGATTTTATAGAAATAATGATTTGGTATATTTTCAATGTGGTAAATAGGTAAAATTTCTACAAGGTGATCAAGAAAATTTAATGACAATTAATGTGAATCTAAAATCATACAAAGGCCCCAGAGGAGGATCTCACATTATAGATCCCCCAAATCAAGAAATAAATTATAGATAATAATTTCATTGGAAATGAGGAATGTGAAAATATAATCTTTTTAGGGGAATTATAAATAGAAATCATGTCTTGTGTTGATGATTTCGTGATAGATACTATTTAAAAATGGGAGCCAGTGGAATATCTAGGAATCCAAATATATAGTGTTGTCAATTTTATGAGAGACATTGGGGGATTTCTTGATGATATTTACATTTAGTGCAAGAAGAATTAAAATATTTGATCTTTTATGAAGGAGTGATTTGATTATATTGTTCAACTAGAAGTATGGAATGATAATCTATAAAGATTTTCATAAATTTAATTGACAAATGTCAAAATCTTAGTAGTGTTTGTGGTGTTTAATGAAATGAATTAAAACAAGGGAAATGTTATCATTGACAATTAATAAACTTTGTATGAGAAATATAAAACTGTTGATTTATATGACGACTAATCATTACATTATGGAGGAAGAAATAAACTAGTAATGAATAAGGTGGACATAAGAATCTCTTGCAACTCAGTAGATTCTGATATGATGATCATTTTGAAAGTGTCTAACATGGATTGAAATGTTTAGAGAATGATTTTAATGTTTAAAGACGCAATATTACTAGTAAAAGTGGAATTTTCTATAATAAAAAAACATTAAATTAATGATGTGTGATTGGAAAAAAAATTTAAGTAGAATGTTAGCCATACATATGTTAACAGAAATACACCTAATGTTTGATAGAGATAGATATAAAAAAATTGGTAGTTGAAAATAATCATCAATGCTTCATAATAAATCTGAAACAAAAAATGACCCAAAATTAAAGTTCATGTTGAGGAATGAATTTTATAAGAAATTTTATGTTATGAAATTTTAATTATGTGACATTATGGGTCGTACATTTCTTACTATGAAGAATAAAGGACTTATCTAAATACGGAGAAACCAGGAAATCAAAAAAGGAGAACGAGGATATATCTTTTATCATGTATACGAAAAAATTTATATTGGAATTTAATTGATTGTTATATTCTTAGTATTGATCCAGTATATTTTATTCAAATATGAAGTGGAAAATATACGTACTGAATATATAAACCAGTGAATACAAATAAATCATGAAAAATGATACTGGAAAACAGGTACACTTCACTTGAAGAGGAAGAGTCATAATATTTGACCATAAATGTGGAGAGGAAATTATAAAATGCATATTATGAATAAAATCCACAAGTAATATCCATTAAGGTTAATAAAAATATTGATAACTCCATGTAATAAGATATTACAATCAAATATAGAAAGAATAATATCACATATATTCTTTACATTGGATGATCATCCCACATGACATGAAAAAACTATTTTTCAAAAAATGTTAAAAACAAGAGTTGATAAAATAATGTGAGTCAACATTGATGGTTCGTTTATGATCATAGGTAATTCAAAAAACCAATTATTGGGTCATGATCTAAAGAAAATATAAGTTTTCATTATTGATGGTATAGGTCACAACCTATATAGTTTGAGTCAACTCTATGATGATGTAATTGTTATCAAATTTAATAAGAAATGGTTCACTATAGATGGAAATGTTGAAAATTATCTTATTAATGGTTAGAGGATCAATTCTATGTCATTAATAGTAGACAATAATGAAAGAAAATCGTTCGTAAAAATTTCCACGGATAAAAACATGTGGACCCAAATGATCTGTCAGATAAATAAATAGAAAACGAAAAACATATCAAAGATGAATGATTAGTTAAAAATTATTAATTCAATATATGATTGTGAAATGGAATTTGATGGTATTTCATTATGATAATTAGTAAAAAATCCGTATTTTTTGAGGAACCAAAGGGAATAGAATCATCTAGGCACGGTCCAAACTAACATGTGTGGTACAATAAATGTTGGTGAAACACATGGTGATAATAAATTCTATATTTTTATTCATGATTATAAAATAATATTTCCTGTGATATTTATGTAGAGTAAATGGTAAGGGATTGACTATATAAATGGATACCTATGAGGTGTTTTGAATGAAACAAGCCAGGAAATCAAAATAATTATGGTATGGAAATTGAAAATTTTATACATCTATTTAATTTGATAATAAAATTTTGATAACAAGGGATAAATAATGAGGGTCATCCATGGGTAATGATCAATATAAAAGAGACATTTAATGAATAAATCACCATGTGAACAATATGGGGGAAAAATTATGACCTAGCATAGTGTTTCTCATCATTATAATAAATAAGCAGTTCAATTTAAGGATTACACTAAATATCAGATGAGGATGAATACATTAGTGGAAGGGAAACCATGTGATATCCGATATAACAGAAAGACCTCAATAATTCATTTCCATGATTTTTGGTGTAATTGCATTATTCTAAACAAATAATGAAATCATATTTAGTATGAGGATACTTCTAATGATGTAATATTCCACAAAAATGCAAAAAACAGTAAATATTATAAACGCAACAATACCCATCTTAGATAAATGTTAAAGATTAATGATTTAAAGATCATGGTGGATATAATTACGAAGAATTGAAACCACCCATTTGTTCATTCGTTTGATTTTTAAGAACTATGTGATAAATATAACGTATAAAATATATATGGTATTAAGGAGCACCAAACATTCATTTGTTTCGAGATGATGAATATTTAGAAATGGAATCAGATAAGGAACCCATTTTTGAAAAAACTCAACTAGAACATCATAAGATAAGAATAAGAGTCTAAGTCAATCAATATTCAATTATTTGGTATGGGCTAGCACCAATGTAGATATGGGGAACACAAAATTTATACAATTATCCTATCATATCAATCATGGATCTAACATCATTTAATAAACCGTAATTCTTGAATCATGATTTATGTCCATGAATTATGGACAATATCAAAATGAAAAAATCTATCACCGGAACTTGATAAGAGTAAAAAAACAAAACTGTGATTAAAAAAAAGTGTATATTCAAGGAAAAATATGACGGGAAAGGAAATGTGATTAAAAATAAGGATAATATGGTTTAAAATATCCATATATAGATTGACTGTATTGAATTTTATTAAAGGTTTACTAAAATATCTCCACTAGAGTCATGTAGGTTCGTCTAACCTGTGGAATTTCAGTGTGGGTATAATAATTATTATATGGATTTAAAGATACATTCATATATAGTGTTCTAGAATTAGAAGTTTTCATTGTACATATGGTTGTAATTATTATTGGTAATGATGTAAAAAGTTTATTATATTTTTAAAAACACTATATGGGCTATAATAGGCATCATGGTCATGGTATGATTGAATGGATACATATTTCAAAAAGTTGTAATATAATAGATTAGTTGTTAACTATTATCCATATCTGATGAAATCCATAGGAAGGAAATTTTATTTTTCTTTTATATTTGGATGAAAATATATTCAGACAATGTAAGAATAAATTTGTGGAAGAATTTGCAAGTTACAAGAATTTGGAATTTTTAATGTAAATGACTGGTGAAAACATATTCTGCTTGGGGTGGTAGGTGATCCAAATGAAGTCATAAAAATTAATTTGATAGAAAATATATTTCCGAGAGATATTAAATAATTTTAAACTACATGAATCCAAATAAACAAAAAAATTTATTAATATTAATGAAAAAATGTAGAAGAATGAGGATGAAAATATTGATATCACACATTGTATATGACGGTAACTGGAAGCTTATTTTATTTTATTTTAATGTGGCTGAATATCTCCTTGTAAATAATTTTCATATCTCACTTATTATTAAGTTAAGAGGAAGATAATATATTAGTAGTTAATTTAATCTTGATGTTCATTCAAGGTAGTTACAATTTTGTATTATCCTTTCTTGTTATAAAGGATAATGTATTTTCATCTTTTTTTAATGTAGATAGCTTTAGTGTTGTGGTGGATAAAAATTCGACTAGTATTGGTGAATTATTCATCGGAAATAAATGTGTTGATTGGTTTATATTAACAATGGAATAGAAATCCCTTTGTGTAGCTGAATAAGATAATATATCTATGATTGAGTCTGGTAATTAGTTGTTTTGGAAGAATAATCAGTTGGATGATATTGGTGATGGGGTGAAATAACCATTTTTTATATAATGTGACAATAATATTGTGCTAGATATCCTAAAAAATATGATCAAACTCTATCATACTGGGAATTATGAAGTCAAATATCACTTTATCAACAAAAAAGTGGAACATGAAGTGATTAACTTTGACTATGTTGGAGCTAATGATCTAGCAGCAGACATCATGACTAAGTATTTTGGTATACATACATTTGTGAAACATTAGTTGATCCTTAAGGTTAAACCACATCCAGTGGCTTGTGGAGTGTTATATTTAACTCATATACATAGGTTTTTAATTATATATAACTCTTTAAGAATGTGGTATATGATTTAGTAGGATATATGATCTAGGGTGTGTTTAGGAGCTACATGGATATATTTGGTTTCCTTAGTTTTATTACAAATGGGGCTAATTTTTTTTTGTGGAATTATATGACTCAAGGAACTAAATTGGCATGTAAATATATCTTAAAATCCTTTTCATACAGGAATAATTGATGATGTTGGGTAATATTGATAAATGAGTTATTTCACCACTATGTGGTTTCTAATCAAGGTTTGTGCATTATTAAATCCCAATTTATTTTTTATGAAAACCGCATGGGGGTAATATTGATACTATCGTTTTTCAAATATGGAAATTGATTTAGGTTGTGTTTTTTATCAATCCACACGCATTTGATAAATGATTTTTAAATGGTGGAGGATTTCTTATTTAATCAGTAACATTTTTACCATATTGAAAACTGTAGTCCTCAAAATCGATGAGCGAAATCATTAATTCCTTAGTACAGTTGCACAATGTGTCTAAATAAATTGATGTGTTACCTGAAAACAAAAATCACAGGTATTAAGAAATTTTACTATTACATAGGTAGAGTATTGTGAATGTCATGAATTTTCAAACAAGTATTAAAAAGGGTGATTAAATATTGGGAACATATAATGTATCAAAAAAATTAGAGTTCAACAAACCAGTGTACATCAAATTAGCATTGGGAAAAAAGGATATAAAGAGAGGTACAATATCATGAGAGGATTATTTTTCCTATAAATAGTTCCATCATCATTATATTAGGTATCAATGTTTTTTAGGTTGAGTAATCACTATAAATTCATGTCATTATTAAGTTAATTCAACTGTTACGGGAAACATGAACATTACAAGAACACCAATTTTTCTAATGTCGTGGTTGTGAACTATCTTGGGAAAAGGGATTTTAAAAAATGGGGAATTTTAAATGGTATAGGTAATGTAAAAATATGATGTTTCTTTAAGAAGAACGATTTACGAAATTTCATTTACGAACTCAGATTCACTTGGAATAAGGTTGTCTAATGCACTATAAAAGAATATTTGGACCACAATGATGAAAAAATAATAATTTATTCATATATGAAAGCAAAATTAAAGTAGATAAACCATGGGACTATTCACCCAAAGAAGTGAGCAAGAGAGAGTTGATATAAATGATCGATGTGAGGTAGTTTTCTATCCCTTATTTATTTTTAAGGAAGATAGTCTTCTATTGGGTGACTATGGGAAAAATATTTTAATCCAAAAAATATAGTGATGCATGGGGGATTATAGTTTGATCGACACACTATCAACATATTCTCCTTGGATTATATCTATGAAATGGAAAATGTAAAAAAATTGTAATTTATTTTTATATCATCAAAACTATGTTGATTGATTTCAAAATTAAATCAGAATGGTTCAATGAGTTCCTAGAAATCGGTGGACAAGATTTATTCAATTCCATGAAAAATTGAAAACATGATTCTCCCCTACCAAGATAGGGAATAATTTTTTATAGTAATAAAATATATGTTGGTGGTTTGAATGTAAATTTTTATTCAATAGGAGTAAATTATTTTATGGAAAATGTAAAAAAATACCAATCATGTGTGTACATGAATGGTGAAACCAAAAACTGAAGAAAAAAATAGTAAGGATTATTCGATGAATAATGTGTTGATGGTAGGGCCAGAATCTGATGACTGGAAGTTGAAGTAGTCAACAATGCTGATATTATTAGGAAATGAAAATACATAAGTACTCATGTAGTAGTATTGTAATCAAATTATAAAAATGAAGTGAATTACAACTAAATTAGTATAGGATGATTTTACCAATGGAAGCTAATGTGTATGTTAATGTTAAATATGTAGAATTTTGAGTAACTCCTATAACATATACATATCGATATGCTGCCAATGTTAAGAAAACATAATGTTAGAAAAAATGAAAGTTAATGATATTCATATATATAAAATTAGTGGTAATAAATTTTAGATGATCACCTGATATATGGATATCATAGGATAAAGATGGTTAGATTTTTTGGGGAGTAGAAGTGGAGAATATTAGAGGAAAATATTGAAGGAGAATGTTTAGAAGCTAGTATTTGAATGTGGTGCTAGAGAAATGGGATGTAAAAAAAAGATTCTTAAAAGTTTTTTCAGATTTATTTTGAACTTTTAAATGATGCATTTGAATGATCAAGATGAGTAATTCAGGTATAGTAAAATGTATTCCTATAAGTGAATGTAAAATTCTTTTCAATTAATATTTTACCAACATTTGGGGAGGTAAAAGTACTAGAATACTCCAAGGTGTTTCACATCACTTCTATGTGAAGAGAATGTTGAGGTAATGATACTGATAAGGAAAAAAATAAATAAATATCACTTGTCGCAAGCCAAGATTGTAATGCAACATCTCTAGTAACCTAGAGATAGAGGTAAATTGATTATAATGGTATAGAATGAAGAGATAACAACGTATATGATCTAGTAGTTTAACAGTGTCAAGAACACTATATATACATGAACATTACATTGAATATAAAAAAATCATGAAACATATAATAAATAAATGAGAATATATTTGTTTCACATTGAAATACATTATGTAAAATTTACTAATCTTCATGGTTTCTCATGGAAATGGGAAAAAATATAATTTGGGGGGATCAGATGCTCGGTACCAGGTTGTGTATTGTCAGATATATAATAGTATAAGAAATAATTTAATAATTATAGAAGGAATAAATAAATTGAATAATGCTAAAAAATGGAATGGGAACATATATATCCCTAGATAAAATGATAATAAATAAACACTTGGATATCTAAAACTAATATCATAAACATTAATTGTGCAGTATTCGACATAAAAAACCTATAGCCTAGTCCACATTCTAATACATGATATATAAATGGGTAATGATTACGAAAAACACCCATGCTAATTTACCACATTACATCTTCTAATGAATCGATTATCTATATTAATATTTTCCCCACCCTTCACATAATAAGTCTAATTCACTCATAATATGGAGAGAGTGTAAAGATTTCACATCATAATACTCCATATATAAATAAATAATAAATCATGGATAAATAATATACATGTATCCATATAAAAAATGTTTATAAATAACATTATTTTTTACCCATTATACAGACTAATGTGGATAATTTTGTAAATATCAAACAATCAATATAGAATGTATATGATACTGATAATGTAATAGAATGTAACCTCATTAAATGAATGTTAATAAGGTAGTTGTGAGGAGTAATTTCGTGGTATGTGGATATCAATATGAAATGATCCTTCATTATGGTTTTTAAATATCATGAGAATCATCCAATGTATATCCTCTAAGAGTGAAAATCCATGTGTCATATTAGGTATACTTTCTCTACACCATGTGATCATAAATGAAATACCCAAACCATATTTTTTAGGGTTGATTCCCAAAGGTACATCTATTCCAATGCTTTTATACACATATTTATATATATAAATGGATTTAATTTCTACGAAGTCCCATATGTTTTATTTTATTATTAAATTATGATGTTTCACGGATATCAAAGAGTTTGAGTATAATAACATCTTAATAAGGTATTGTATTGAGGGGGAATTAGGATTTCAAATTAATAATATATTTAATTTTAATATAAAATAATATCATTTCCATTAAATTGAAATGGATTTGTAATTAATAACACAATTAATGAAAGATAAGTGCTCAAGAACCCTTAAATCATTATCATTATGTCATAGTTAATGGTTTCCATAATAGGGAATATGTAATCACCCATTAACAATATATCAAATGTATGGTAAAAATGGAATTAAAAGTATGGTAGTATATAAAAAATAATTATAAATGATATTATAACAAAATATTTCTATTAAAAATGAAATATGATGAGTGAGAACCATTACATAATCATAAAAAGAATATTAGAAATTTTTTCAATGGAATTGAGTAAATAATATTTCATTAAAAATATATCAAATGAATAATAATATCATATAATAAGATTAATTTTAGTATATGAAAAATAATTTAAAATGTCATTGAAAATGAATGCGGGGGAGAGTGAAACCTTGCTATGTCATAATAACATATTTGAAAAAGGTTTTATGGTGATGTAATAAGTAATGAAACATTAAAAATAATCGAAATGGATGATTATACCATTGAATCAAATGTGTGGTAGAATATAAATAGTAGTTCGAAATTGCACTATAAAAATTGATTGCAAGAGACAATGAAATAGAAGAAGTGAGACACAATTACTTTAATGGGATGCATATTAAAGACTGATATGGGACCGATAGTGCTTTGTGAACTCCATTGAGAGTCTATATAGATAATAAATTATATAATATTCATTGTCAATGTATTTGGAGTGAAAATTAATTGGAGAATTTGTGGGTATTTTCACAATCATGGGATTTTTAATAATTTCTAAACAATAAAATCGAAATATAGGTTTTATAAATGAAAAAACCAATAGTTTTACCATGGTTTTAGGTATGGTATTTAAAATTTATGAATCCCTTTTGACAAATTTGAGTTTGGTAACTGAATTAAATAATGTTTTTATGTTCCCCGTGGGAATTTAATTATTCAGGAATAATTTCATTTCAAAATCATAATTTCCATTTTAGAAATTTTAGTTTTCATTATAGTTTTGGACAGTAAATTTTAATTCAATAAATAAAATTATATTAACAAACAGTGTTCATTTGTTTGTGGAAACACTTTTGTAAATTATTATAATATTTTAATATCATAATTTTTTCATAATACATACCATATATTGTTGAAATTTTTTTATTTAATAATAACGATGAAGGTCTTAGAAAATTATAAATAATTCATCATTGGATAATTTAAAAAAATATATTAAAATTTAAAATTCACTAAAAATCAATTTAATTATAATAAAATTTAAGTTATAAAAAATATATTTAGGGTATTTGAAAATCATGAGTCCGACACCATTTTTTGAGAATATTTCCAATTTTGTACTATTTTTTCAAACATATATGAATTTAATTATATTAATGATCACTAATAAATATTTATGTTTTTAGTTATTAAGGAAACTATTATTATTATAGGTTTATTAATTTTAATTTACATATGTATTTATAACTGAAATATATCAATTACAGCAGTCAAATTCCTAAGGGTAAAATTCCCCTTATGTGTAAATTATTTAATGACCAAAATATTTATCAATGTAGATTCACTAATCTTATAATAATTTTATATAGTATTGATCATATAAATTAAATAGAGAAAACAATACAAACTATATAAAAGTTAAATTAATCAAATAAGAGGTAATTCTTGAAATCAAGGAACCTGTACTGATGAAATAGAAACGTGACAATTGGAATAGTAACATGACCCTTAGGAATTATAATTTTCCCTATAGAATTGTTACCTTATAATTATAAAGTAAAAAATAACATTTTGGAATCTTACAGATGAAAAAATTATATATTAATTTCATGGTACAAGGAAATGAATGTTTAAGAAATGATATATTAAATGTTGGTATTTTTTATTTTTTAAAAGTTTATTTAAATGTTACAAATAATTTAACAATTAAAAGGATATTTTTTATAGAATTTATTCAATAATTTCTATGTTATTGTCTTATGATTATAATATAATTTTATTAGACCGTAATTAATTATTTAAAGTGTTATAAAATCGATTATAATATTAAAATCTATATTTTCTGAATAAATGATGATTTTAATTGATAATTATATTTCTCATATATATATAATTATTTTGAAACAATATATTTCATCATTAAATTGTACACATTAAATATGTTTGGGGTGATGGTTTTCAGATTATTTGGAAATACTTGAATTATTTGTGAATAATAAAATTTGATAATTTAAGAAAAATATTTGAATTAATGATTCAGGGATGATGTATGGATAATTTAAGCCCAAAATATGAAACCCTATATCATTATATCAATACATTTAATGATAATACTCAAACAATTCAAAGTGTTTTGAATCAATATTAAACTAATGAATAAAATAATGAGAAAACACCCCTCCTGCACTCTATAAATACCACCCCACCACTTTTCATCACCCCTTCCAATACTTATTAATCGTCCAACAAAAGATCATGTATCTTTATAAGACCCTCCCTGATGTCCAAGATTCATTGGTCTCATTAAAAGACCCATACCATATGCCTATGGAGGTTCTCAAGGAGGAGATATTTTAGACGTAAAATACTCTTCCTTTTTCTTTTAATTTCATTTTCTTTCCAAATTATCTCATAACCTGTAAAGACTCGTAAATTTTAAGGAAATTTTTTTCTTAATTTTCTTTGGAATTTTACAAGAACGCAGTTTCTGAAGGTGCCTGATTCCGAGGCCCGGTGTGCCCGGAATCAATTTCTGAAGTTTGTCTCGGGTACGTTCAATGAACGGACGAGCGGGTTTTTCTAACTTTTGAACCGGTGCATGGAATCGAATTCTGAGGGCACCGATGGAATCACAACGTCGGTAATTGCTTAGAAACGCCACTTCTGGAGTTGCGTTTTCTCAGGTGTGGTTTTTAATTTTCGGGCTTAATGTTAAGAAATAAAATAATTGTACGACAAGCATTATTTTATTTCAGTTAAGCCAGTTTGAAGCCACCTGAAAGACACTTAAAGCTGCTTAAGTGGAGTTGTTACGGATATGGTGCTATCCAAAAATATCCTACCCTCTTGGTAGGATATTTTTGAGGTGGGACCCGTACGAGCCCCACCGTTTCTTTTCCGCTATGTAACGCACCCATGAAAACCCATCATTATTAAAGTCAACTGACACGTTTTCTTAATTTCATAACACACCAATTAATTGGGCGGTTTTCTTCGTTGAATTAATTGGGCGGTTTATTTCGTTGAATTAATTCTACGAATTAATGAGTCGTTATTTATCTCTTTATTCGTTTCTTAACCGGTTTGAAATCCGTTGGTGTAGTAATAAAATAAAACCAACCCCACCTCTTGTGGATTACACATTGGGAGACTTTTGACATAATTCTAGTGCCTTCACCCTTCTTCGCGAAGAACGCGAAGAACGCGAAGAATGCCGGCCTCCGACGAAGAACGCCGAAACCGCGGAAATCAACGACGTGACGTCGTGTGCCGCGACGCCGATGTTTCCTCTTCTGTGATGTTCCTTCCTCCGCAAAGAAATCTTCAATCATCTGTTGGAGGTAAGAGATTTTGGGTTCCTTTTAGAACTACTTTGTGGTTTTTATCAACGCACGGATTTAATTATTATTAATTAAATCTTTTTGTTCTTGAACCTCGGAGTTCAACGATGCGACGCCCTTCCGCGACGACGTGACGCCCTTCCGTGACAACGCTACGTCTTCCGCGACGCGACGATCGCTTCCTTTCATGACGATCAAATCTGCGAAGAACCCGCGTGCGGAAACATGACGAGGTAGGGATTTTTATTTTGGAAATACCTTTACATTCCCGTGAATGTTTTTTTTTAAAATTAAATAACCAGTTTCATATGATAAATTTTAATTTATTAAAATTGTTGTTTCATGTGTTGAATAATTATCCCGTTGTTATTATCTAACGCGGAGGGTGCAGGCCAAACGAACATGGCCTGACAACCCTCCGCAGATTGTTTATTGATGTGTGGATCGACGGGCGATGACAAACGAGGCCGCAAGGTGATTTTGAGGCCACCGCAGTGAAGTTCGGGTTCAGGGAGGGCCAAAGGCGAAGACGACAGGAAAATCGGACCACCGGAACGCGTCCTGTGGTCTGCGGAAGGTGGCGGTGGCGCGCCACGCCGGCGACCAGTGGCGGCGGCGCGCCGCCGGATGGGAGGCGGCCGGTGGTTCACCGCCGGCCTCAATCAGCGGTGAAGGGCGGGGGAGCCGCGCACCCCACCCGCGGTGTCCGCTCGGCCGCGCTGGCCGAGCCGTGGCCGGCCGGTCGGTCCGGACCGAACCGGGCCACGCCGGACCGGGTCTGGCCGGGCTGGGCCCAGCCGGGTCGGACCCGGGTCGGGTCGGCCCGGGCCCGGACCCCCGATTTCGGACCACTTTTGGTCAAATGCCATTAACATGAGCTACGAGAATCCAAACGACTCGCCGTCAGCGGCAACGCGATCCTTGGATCGATACAGTCATTTCGGTATATCGCACTCAAGGTTTCGGATTACTTTGGGTTCGGCCGGGTTGGTTCGGATATGAAACCAACCGGACCCTCAGAGCCGAAACGCTTATATCTGAAGCTCTGGGATGTCTGATTGAAGTGTCGTCGACTTTAATGGATTCCTCTAAGTGAGACGGATCTTTTGGCTTACTCCGCTCGAGGTTTGGATGCCTTCGGAGTGCGGTCGGGTTGGTTCGCTCACGAAACCAACCGGCCCCCTAGAACGAAAAAGCCAATAACTCACAGACCGGGCGTCCGATTGACGCGCCGTCTATCTCGTTGCATTCCTGTTGAAGATACAGAACTTTTGGCATCCTCCTCCCGAGTTTTGGATGCAGTTGGGTTATAGTCGGGTTGGATTGTACCCGAAATCCAACCGGGCCCGTGGAACGGAAAAAGATGATATCTTTCAGACAGGACGTCCGTTTGACGAACCGTCAGCGGCGTTGTTGATCTCGTCGAGAAACGGTCCCTATGAGTATACCCTATGAGAGTTCGGGGTACAGTTGAGATACGGCCGGGTTGGTTCACTTACGAAACCAACCGGGCCCCTGGGACGAAAAGGCTAATAACTCACAGATCGGGCGTCCGATTGACACGCCGTTTGTTGCGTTGAGACCCCTATGACGAGGCGGTCCTTTGAGATACCTCTTCGTGTGACTTTGAGATACTTGGAGTATCGACTTGTAGCTCATGGAGCGGACCCTCCCAGAGACGATCGTACAGAGTACGGAGACCATGTAACCGGCAGAGACCTGAAGACTGCTTGCCCGATTCGATTCGGAGTGACTTACGTAGCCCAGTGGGGAGCACTACATTGTGATGTGGCAGACCCACATCAGAGGAGCACTACTATGTGAGGTGGCAGACCCGCGGTACTCGACAGGAGGAGTACCTCTGTAGGCTATGAGGGGGGAGCACTATTGTGTTTGGGTGGCAGACCCCGGCGGGAAGCACTACTGTGTGAGGTGGCAGGCCCGCGGTTCTCGACCGGAGGAGTACCTCAGCAGTCTTAGGTTAGTGAGAAGTACCTCGAAGTCATGACATGACCACTGTACAATCCATAGACAGGGCACTTCAGCAGACACGATTTCGATAATGAAAATCCTGGTTGAGCTGAAACTTTTGACCTTTGTGTTTACCTCATGATTGAGATGGGTCACTTGATAACATAGGTATATGTATGGGCATATACCTAGGTAGAGGTTATCCGCTGATTTCACAATCCTTGTGTTTCCTCATGATTGAGATGGGTTACTTGATGACTTAGGTATATGTATGGGCATATATCTAAGTAGAGGTTTTCTATTAAGATCTTATTGTGGTTATCCTTGTTGGTTTAGTGAGACCATGAGGGTCTCGGGGTCCCTACTGAGTATCGTTATACTCACCCCTGCACGGGCTATGCCCGCACCTCGTTGTGTTGGTTGCAGATGACATGCAGTGCTGACGGAGGCCGAGTGTTCGAGGACTGGTCGGTACCCGGAGGTGGACTACACGACGTGACGACTCACAGAGGAGGTTGACGGACGAGAGTGTGGAGGAGGCTATCTGTACCTACCCTTCAGGTAGGATCCGTGGTGGACGACCAGGAGCTGCGCTATCTGTACCTACCCTTCAGGTAGGATCCGAGCAGGACGACCCATGAGATACTTCCTTCTTCCAGCTGTTTGTCTTTTTGTTGTTGTACCTTGTTCAGTTGTAGTCGTACTTTCTTTTGGGATTGTATTCTGGCCCATTTACATTTAGTCATTTCTTTTGTACTTAGTGTTTTGCTTCCGCTTGTACTCTGTGGTGCTTGTTTTCTTTTATAAAGGCAATTCCTTCCCAGTTATCAGGATTTTACGCCTTTGGTGCTAGTCACCAGCCCCTGGCCTATGGAAGGCGGGCTTGGGGTAGTCACGGCACGGGCCCCGAGGACGGGTCGTGACAAATTGGTATCAGAGGAGTTCGGTTCTACCGCAGAACTTATAACTCTGATGTTTCTTTCTGTGAAGCAATAGTGTTAAGAGTACAGAGTGTGGTTTTCAGTTCAGGGAGTCCAGTGTTGGTGCGGGCGGCTGACGTATCCATACATCAAGACCCTAACAACTGTTTTCCGACTTTATGCATGAAAACACTGATTTTGTGTGTGTTTTCCAGAAGTTTTATATAAAATGTCAGCTCAAACCAGGTCAACTCACTAGGTATAATCTTTTTACCCTGTCATGTTTTATCTTTCAGGATGCCTCCTCGTGGACGACCAGATAGAGACCTAAGAGTGGTGCGTACTGACAGCCCACCGAGCGACGAGGCCTCAGTACAGGGCCCTATCCTTATTGAGGCACCAACGGAGGCACCAACGGTACAACTACCCATTGTGCCACCAATTCCACCAGCCTCAGTAGCAGAGGATGCACGTCGCTTGAGCGCACTGCATGAGTTCCAGCGCCAGAGGCCACCCAGGATTCAGGGAGGGACGGACCCGCAGGCGGCTGGGGATTGGCTGGAGGCTGTGGTGAGATTTTTCAGGCTAGTGGGGACGCCGACAGATTTCATGGTGATCCTTGCTACCAGCCTTCTTCAGAAAGCAGCAGGCAGATGGTGGAGCATGATGCTTCAGATGCATGACGAGGCGACACTTCTATGGGCAGACTTCGAGAGCCTGTTCCGGGCAGATTTTGTACTAGCCACCCTTCGAACGGTGCGTATACAGGAGCAACTTAGGCTGCGTCAAGGCAGCATGTCAGTGGCGTAGTACTCAGTGAGATTCACAGACCTCTCGCGCTACTCCACAGATATGGTACGGGACCCGTTCTTCAGGGCCCGAACCTTTGAGCAGGGGCTCAGGCAGGAGATTAGAGCTTCGGTTGTATCACACAACATTCGGACGCAGACATGAGTGTTGGAGTGAGCCCTCTTAGTGGAGAGTTTCCTTTCTGAGCAATCTCCAGCAACATGACCTACCACTAGCCGGCATGCAGCGGAGTCTTCTGTAGCGGGCAGTAGACAGATGACGTAGGGGTCCAAGAGGACCATACCTACAGGTGGTCGACCGTGTGACTCAGGTTCGGTAGTGCGAGCACCATGGGAAGTGATAGAGCCAGACCTGCCATGAAGTGTTACTTCTGCGGCGGAATTGGTAACATAGCACATGACTGTCCGACCCTCCATGTAGGTGACTAGTAGATAAATGAAGAACCTCTGAGGCAAAGGTAGAGGTTCGATCAGGGCGGACCGCAAAGAGCAGGCGGCCATGGCAGAGGAGCTGGCCGTGCAGGTGGAGGTGGACAACGCTTCGGGATGTTGCCACCACCACCAGGAGGCCCACCCCGACCGTAGGGGACAGGAGGACATGGGAGACCTCAGCCTCAGGTAGCTAAGGCCTATGGTCATGGAGCTCCGGAAGCAGATGGACAAGAGTGGGACTAGCTTCCGACCTGTAGGCTATTGATCCTGTTGCTTCTAGTTTTGTTGATGTTTGTCTGTAGTTCCTTTGTGTCTTGTACTATGAGCTGCAATAATAAAAAGACACTTATCTTTGTTTGCTTTCCTGTCCTTTTGTTTGGTTGATACTGAGTGGTCCCGGTTAAGACTGTTGACTTGACCCTCACTTTCGAGTTTTCATCTGAAGGAGACCTAGTGACCACACACTGATGCCGACAGTGTGACTCGACCCTTGGAGGCGAGAGTGATAGTTGGATCTCTTGGTAGTTACGTCGAGGCCTTACGACGTCATCCATGGCATGCATGCATCATTCATGTCAGGATTGACTGTATTAGGCAACGAATGTGGTTAATCCAGGGGATGAGACCGGATTTATCTTATCGACAAAGAAGAAATCATAGCAGCTCTTGTGAGACTAGAGAAGGTCCAGGTCATCCATGAGCGGATGAGGATGGCAAAGGGGTGACAGAATCCTTATGCTGATAGGACTTTGAGGCCTCTAGAGTTCGAGGATAACCATCACGTCCTTATACAAGTCTCACCTCGACAAGGTTTACGGAGATGTGGCTAGGAAGGAAAGTTATCTCTGAGGTTCAACGGACCTTTCTAGGTCCTCAGCTGGGTAGGCGAGGTGATTTACCGCTTGACCCATCCACTTCAGTTGCACTAGGTGCCTGACGTTTTCCACATATCCCAACTGAGGAGATACGTGCTCGAACCTCCGCATATCATCGACCATGAGGAGCCGGACGGTGGCGATGAGGTGACTTCTTACGGAGGTTCCAGTGGGGATTGAGGATCGACAGGATAAGATCCTAGGAGGACGGTCGATTCCTCTTGTGCACTTTCTTTGGCAGCATGGGAACCTCCAGGTGAGCACATGGGAGTGGAAGGCTCAGATGCGTTCTCAGTACCGCCTTTGTTTCCCTATGTTTGTGGTGAAACTTTAAGGGGATGTAAAGCCCTGTGGTGGGAGTAATTTAAAGACCCGTAAATTCCATGGAAAATTTTTTCTTAATTTTCTTTGGAATTTTACAATAACGCATTTTCTGACTGCGCCTGATTCCAAGCCCCGGTGTGCCCGTAATCAATTTCCGAAGTTTGGCTCGAGTACGTTCAGTGAACGGACGAGCGGGTTTTTCTAACTTTTGAACCGGTGCTCGGAATAAAATTATGAGGGCACCGATGGAATCGCAGCGCCGGTAATTGCTTAGAAATGCCTCTTCCGGAGTTGCGTTTTCTCGGGTGTGGTTTTTAATTTTCGGGCTTAAAGTTAAGAAATAAAATAATTGTACGACAAACTTTATTTTATTTCACTTAAGCCACATGGAAGCCACCTGAAAGCCACTTAAAGTTGCTTTAGTGGATTTGTTACGGATATGGTGCTATCCAAAAATATCCTACCCCTTTGGTAGGATATTTGTGAGGTGAGACACGCACAAGCCCCACCGTTTCTTTTCCGCTAATTAACGCACCCGCGAAAACCCGTCATTATGAATGTCAACTGACGCGTTTTCTTAATTTCTTAATGCACCATTTAATTGGGCGGTTTTATTCATTGAATTAATTGGGCGGTTTATTTCTTTGAATTAATTCTACGAATTAATGGGTCGTTACTTATCTCTTTATTCGTTTCTTAACCGGTTTGAAATCCGTTGGCGTAGTAATAAAATAAGACCAACGCCACATCTTGGGGATTACATGTTGGGAGACCATTGACAAAATTCTTGTGCCTTCACCCTTCTTCGCGATGAACGTGAAGAACGCGAAGAACGCCGGCCTCCGATGAAAAACGCTGAAACCACGAAAATCGATGACGCGACGCCATGTGCCGCGACGCCGACATTTCCCCTTCTACGACGTTCCTTCCTCCGCAACGAAATCTTCAACCATCTGTTGGAGGTAAGAGATTCCAGGTTCCTTTTAGAACTCCTTTGTGGTTTTTATCAACGCACAGATTTAATTATTATTAATTAAATCTTTTTGTTCTTGAACCTCAGAGTTCGACGACGCGACGCCCTTCCGCGACGACGCGACTCCCTTCCGTGATGACGCGACGTCTTCCGCGACGCAACGATCGCCTCCTTCCATGACGATCAAATCCGCAAAGAACCCGCGTGCGGCGACTTGACGAGGTAGGGATTTTTATTTTGGAAATACCTTTACATTCCCGTGAACGTTTCTTTAAAATTAAAGAACCAGTTTCATATGAACAATTTTAATTTATTAAAATTGTTGTTTCATGTGTTGAATAATTCTCCCATTGTTTTTATCTAACGCGGAGGGTGCGGGCCAAATGAACACGGCCCGACAACCCTCTGCAGATTGTTTATTGATGTGTGGATCGACGGGCGATGACAAACGAGGCCGCAAGGTGATTTTGAGGCCTCTGCAGTGAAGGTCGGGTTCCGGGAGGACCATAGGCGAAGACGACAGGAGAAACGGACCACCGGAGCACGTCCGGTGGTCCGCGGAAGGCGGTGGCGGCGCGCCGCCGGAAGGGGGGCGGCTGGCGGTTCGCTACTGGCCTCAATCAGCGGCGATGGGCGGGGGAGCCGCGCACCTCGCCCGTGGGGTCCGCCCGGCCGCGCTGGCTGAGCCGCGGCCGTCCGGTCGGGCCGGACCGAACCGGACAGTGCCCGGACAGGGCCGGGGTGGGCCGAGCGCACCCGGGTCGGACTCGGGTTGGGTCGACCCGGTTCGGGCCGACCCAGGGGGGGTCGGGCAGGGCCCAAACCCCCGTTTTCAGAACACTTTCGGTCAAATGCCTGTAACTTGAGGTACGGGACTCCACATGACTCGCCGTCAGCAGAAACGTGATCCTTGGATGCAGACGGTCGTTTTGTTATATCGCACTCAAGGTTTCGGATTACTTTGGGTTCGGCTGGGTTGGTTCGGATACGAAACCAACCGGGCCCTCGGAGCGGAAACACTTATATCTTAAGCTCCAGACGTCCGATTGACGTGCCGTCGACTTTAATGGATTCCTCTAAGTGAGACAGATATGTTGGCTTACTCCGCTCGATGTTTGGATGTCGTCGGAGTGCGGTCGGGTTGGTTCGCTCACGAAACCAACTGGGCCCCTAGAACGAAAAAGCCAATAACTCACAGACTGGGCGTCCGATTGACGAGTCGTCTGTCTCGTTGCATTCCTGTTGACGATACGGAACTTTTGGCATCCTCCGCCCAAGTTTTGGATGCAGTTGGGTTATAGCCGGGTTGGATTGTACACGAAATCCAACCGGGCCCCTAGAACGGAAAAAGATGAAATCTTTCAGACAGGACGTCCGTTTGACGAACCGTCAGCGGCATTGTTGATCTCATCGAGAAATGGTCCCTTTGAGTATACCCTATGAGAGTTCGGGGTATAGTTGAGATACGGCCGGATTGGTTCGCTTATGAAACCAACCAGGCCCCTGGGACGAAAAGGCTAATAACTCACAGACCGAGCGTCTGATTGACGCGCCATCTATTGCGTTGAGGACTCTCTGACGAGACGATCCTTTGAGATACTTATTCGTGGTACTTTGAGATACTTGTAGTATCGACTTGTAGCTCGTGGAGCGGACCCTCCCAGAGAAGAGCGTACGGAGTACGGAGACCATGTAGCTGGCAGAGACCTGAAGACTGCTTGTCCGATTCGATTCGGAGTGACTTACATAGCCCAGTGGGGAGCACTACTTTGTGAGCTGGCAGACCCACAGCGGAGGAGCACTACTATGTGAGGTGGAAGACCCACGGTACTCGACAGGAGGAGTACCTCTGTAGGCTATGAGGGGGGAGCACTACTGTGTTTGGGTGGCAGACCCCGGCGGGAAGCACTACTGTGTGAGGTGGTAGGCCCACAGTACTCTACAGGATGATTACCTCAGCAGTCTTAGGTTAGTGAGCAGTACCTCGGAGTCGTGACAGAACCTCTGTACACTCCAGAGACGGATCTCTTCAGCAGTTACAGTTTCGATAATGAAAATCCTGGTTGAGCTTAGACTTTTGACCTTTGTGTTTACCTAATGATTGAGATGGGTCACCTGATAACTTAGGTATATGTATGGGTATATACATGGGTAGTGGTTATCCATTGATTTCACAATCCTTGTGTTTCCTCATGATTGAGATGGGTTACTTGATGACTTAGTTATATGTATGGGCATATATCTATGTAGAGGTTATATGTTGATATCCTCTTGTGGTTATCCTTGTTGGTTTAGTGAGACCTTGAGGGTCTCGGGGTCCCTACTGAGTATTGTTATACTCACCCCTGCACGGGCTATTCCCTTACCTCGTTGTGTTGGTTGCAGAAGACGAGCAGTGCTGATTGAGGCAGAGTGTTCGAGGACTGGTCAGTACCCGGAGGTGGAATACACGACGTGATGACTCACAGAGGAGGTTGACGGACGAGAGCGTGGAAGAGGCTATTTGTACCTACCCTTCAGGTATAATCCATGGTGGATGACCAGGAGTTGCGCTATCTGTACCTACCCTTCAGGTAGGATCCGAGGAGGACGACCCAGGAGCTGCTTCCTTCTTCCAGCTTTTTGTCTTTTTGCTGTTGTACCTTGTTCAGTTATAGTCGTACTTTCTTTTGGGTTTGTATTCTGGCCCATTTACTTTTCAGCATTTCTTTTGTACTTAGTGTTTTTCTTCCGCTTGTACTTTGTGGTGCTTGTTTTCTTTTATAAAGGCAATGACTTCCCAGTTATCGGGATTTTACGCCTTTGGTGCTAGTGTCCAGCCCTTGGCCTATGGAAGGCGGGCTTGGGGTAGTCACGGCACGGGCCCCAAGGATGGGTCGTGACATAACCTCCCCTATCCAAATGTTCATGAAAACCCATGATTATTTTGTATACTATAATTCTATAATTTTAATTGAATATCCATATTGAAACTTCTTTCTCTCTATCTCTTTCTCTCTTTTATTGTAAAAATGAATTCATCATCCCGGATGTGTCAACTTATCAACATCCAGGGTGATGCTTTTTTATTTTCCATTAACACATTCAATTCTATTAATAAAACCACAATAATGGCCAGTACACAATATTTTATATATTTTATAACCCATTCTAATATCTGGAAGAAAAATATTTACATAACACTGAATTATAAAACAAAACGAGTTTGTTACGATCGAAAACCACAAACATTAACACAAATCAATCTCATTAACTATTTATCTAATGATTCATCCTCCATAAATCTAAACAAATCATATATATAACCATTTAAACCTTTTTATTTTCATTAATAAAACATATTTTCATTTCTATATTATTATACCTATTCTACATAATCTTCTATAGTAATAATAAATATAAATTTTTATTTCAAAATCATTTTTTAAGAAATGTGTGAAACCAAAGTAGTCGAACAAATGAATTTATTTTTAGTATTTTATGGAAAAATAATTAAAAAGAAGTATGAAATTATAGGAGTTACATAACATGTATAGATTCAAGTAAATATTTTCAACCTACAAGTCCTAGTAATCACACAGTATATCTTCATTGTGTTTAGTCGACTTGTGCAACATTTTAATATACCTATCGATATTATCATTTCCCTCATTAAATCATCATGCTATGATTTTATCATTCTTATTGATACATGCCTCTTGTGCATTATAAACCCTCACACATATTTTTACTTATATGATTCTATCATTCTATTCCACAGATGATTTGAGATGAATTGGCCTTGAATGCATTTATTCATTGGAATGTAAAATATGAAATAAATGTTTTTGTCTCCTTTTTCATCACAATTGTTTTGGTTCCATCCATGTTACAATCAATATTACCCTGATCATGTCTCTCAACTACATTTTACCATTTCTAAATCCTTTTTTTCTTTTATTAATAAATTTTAGATTCGTGAAACTACATTTTTCTCCTTGGACATATTAGAAGACCTAGTTTCCATCAGCTTTGGTAACTGAGAATAGTCATTCATTCTGTTTACCCTTTCCCTCTTTACCACAATTCACCTTATGGAATCCAGACCCCTTTCCATCCTTTTTTCATTATAAGGCTATCAATCCCTCTCTCACTTGTTCATTTAGTGTAGTGGAATGATAATTGGCTATCTACTTGTAAATCATAATCAAACTCGGATAATTCTTGATCCCCATTGAGATTATCTACGAGAAAAGGTACTCCAATACCCAAAAAATCCCAATGCGCCTCCCAAGAACACTCATGAACTGGCCCTTCATCGACCAACCCTGTGAAATGGTTTCATATAATTATTCATTGATTACTAAAATATGGTTACTCTTTACCCCTATGAAGGTAAATAATTATCCTATCCTTTCTTGTTTGGTGAGACATGAATTGCGAAATTATGTACATGATCCATGGGGGAGAGACAATTATCAATTCACATTGCCTTCATCCTCAAATCTATTGAAATTGATGCATTCAACTCTTCTACTCCTCCAGTGACCGATATATGACTATACGCACCCAAGCACCGTTTCTTTGAAGAAAAAAACCCACAATTATTGGATTTTAAACAAATGAGCATTCTACATATTAAGTAGAATTAACCTTTTTATAAAATAGTATAATATTCCATGTGGTTATCCATAATCATATTCACATCTTTGGGTATGCCTTCTTGATGTTCCTCCCTAATCTGGATTGACTGAACTACTCATAGACCACCACGATTAACATCCCTCTCCTTCTACATTAACATATATTTGAACCAACCACAAGGACACATAGATTCCAGATACCTAAGCCGATCATAATAAATATAGTAACATGTATATGATTCATAAATAACATCCTTATTCCATAGAAATTACTCTTCAGCTATTAATTATTTCTAATCCAACGTCACCTTCAACATAGTAACATCATCACAAATACTTGGGGAACCAAGACGAATGAAAACATTCATTCGACTATCAGATCAGAAGAAAATACCAACAGGATTTTTGAGAACAATCAGAATATAAGTGTTTTAAAAATGGAGTGGAATTTTCGGAATAGAGTCCCAAATCATTGATGTCAGAAAATCATTCTTCATATTGAAATTTAAGGACCATTAGAAGAGATATAAAATAAAACTGTTGAATTTACGGGGATCCATAGACCACACTGAATCCAGATCCTCCAAATTCACAATCCATATCAAGATTCATCTTCTATCAATAATTCATACCACTAATCGGTCTATTAAACACCGTGAGTTAGAGAAAAATAAATTAAATGCATTGATTGAAGGCTGATGTTATCAGAATTGATGCACCAATGTTAGGTTGAAGGGATTCAAAGAATTAGAGAACTAATATTGATGGATTTGAAGAATTTGTGAACCATTATAATGATATGAGAATTAAGGGAAATGAAAGAACTCTGGATTCTATGGAAGAGAGGTTTGGTTTTGTGAAATGATATCAAAGAATAGAAATCATTCATACATAAGGTAAGGATAATTCTCGAATAGAACTCTCATTATTTGGGGTTTTCCTCATTCACGCCATTTTCACTATAGATATTCATTTAACATTCCTTAAAAATTATTTAATCATCACAATATTATCTTTTTTGTGATATACATGACACTAATTTGGTTTTATGAAAAATAAACATATTTCTCCAAAATAACTATCTTTTCTAAAATACATATTTTACTTCACATGACATTGTTTCTTCTTCACTAAAAATAGATCATTCTTATACCACGTATGTTATTCACTCATTATATTGGAAAGAACAATGGTTAAGAATGAATTTATTATTTATGAAATGAAACCCGTTTCATTCTATGGGATATTTTATCTTCATGATTGATATACTTTCTATGTGGAACACATGAAAATGTAATGGTTATTATGTAATGGGTGCACCCAACATTATATATCTCATGCGAATGATTTGAATTTATGGATATTCCATGAAAGATATATCACTCTAATGTGTTGGTAAAAGTGAATAATTTAATGATATAATGGAAAATATCTATTACGATGATTATAGATTTGTTTAAAACTATGTGTTGTAGTTGACCACTAAGACATGATATTTTATTTTTATACATTTCCACATTCCAAGACATTATCTAATGCTTCATCAAAGGATTATGATCATATTACGATGTTATGATGATAATTATTATGATCAGCCCTTGTTATATTAATTCATATTCTTATAAACCCAATTACTAGGATTTTATATCACCCCATTCCTTGATATATATCCTCCGGCGATTACATGTACTAATGAAAACACAACGGATACTATGAAGATAGAAAATAATGTATTAACTAAATGATAATATTTTATTTTTTCTAAATGTTATGTATGGTCCTAATTATCCCATGACACTAATCCTATGGACCCTCGTTGTAAAATTATTTTATGATTTTTGTCTTTGAAGATGATGTGATATGTTATGTATGAAAAGTTGGGTCTCTATAGTTTTGTTCAGAGAAAAGTTTAGTAAATTTTGGAATTAGGATTGGAGAGACAAAGTGAAAACCCTTAGTATGAGATTATATATTATTAATCCCCCACGAAGAGATGTTTTTTGAAATGGTAAACATAGGGATCTCATAATATATTCCATTAGAAATAATATTAAAAAAGAATAAATTATTTATTGATGACTTATTTACTTATAATTTTTTTTATCCTTTTTTATTCTATAAAATAGTGGCAAAAAGCGAAACTAGGCCAACAAACCATGCAAGGGAAAATGAAAATATTTCTAAAAGAACACCCCCAATTTCATGGGATTTGGAGTTCATAATTTCATGGTGATTATTACCCATAAGTCTTATGTTATGAATAACATCATGAATAATATGGAACTACCACATTCACCTAGGAGGGAGGAACTGGAAATCGCGTGTTTTATGTACCAATGACCACCAGCATGTAGAGGATATTCTAATCCACTAGTCATGGAAAAATGGGTCGACTCAATGGAGAATATATTTTCTATGATTTATTGTTCAGATAAGTAGAAGGTGACTCTGGTTATTTATCGTTTAGATTGACAGGTTGATCATTGAGATGATTTGATAAGGATAACCAAGCCGAAGGAAAAAATTTATGAGATGTGGTGGGAATACATTTTGATAATGTTTCTTATCAATTATTTCCCTTAAAATATTCACACATTGATGGAGAGATAATTACAATATATTAAGCAAACTGAATGTGAATATATCTCATCCTATGATGAATATTTCACAATGACTATAAGACATGCCTCTTATTTTGTCATGAATAATAATATATAAATTGATTGATTCATTAGTGGAATAAAACCATACCATCTAAAGGCTCTATAAATTCATGAATTTGTGAGATATGAGGTTGTTTTTTATGTTCCCTTAATGTGGATATGGATTTTGGAGAATGGTCAAATGGATATGGTGATAGAAAATGAAATATGGAGTATCAAACTAGGGGATCTAATAAAATTATTGGAATTTAATCCCAACCACCAAAATGTTTAAAATTTGGGAAGAAGAATCATGGTAACTTCTTTTAATAGACTAGAAAATGATATATGTGTGGGAGAGAAGGCCACCATTTTCATGAATGTTAAATAGTCATAATGAAGTTTACCGATACAATGGAGGAAAGAAGAGAACCACCATAGATCCAATGCTCTAACCATATAGAGAATGGATACTATTTACACCAATGCACTAAATGTTGAGCCCTAGAGGGTAATCCGTTTCATCATCCACCAATTTTTATGGAGGAAGGAAAGGCTTATTCCATCACTACTACAAAATATAACAATGAAAATGATCTTTTACAATGTATGATACCTAATAAATCAACAAGTTAAAAGTGTTATTTGATTATGAATCTATGCATTCCTTTATAACATTAATTTTTTCTATAACTACATAATCAATGCCTCAAAACCATGGATTAGTAATATATATATAGAAACCTAGTGGTTCAATCATTGCAACCCATATGTTGTACTCTTATCCAATTTTTCAATGTGGGAATATTCTCCTAGAGAATATTGTGATACTTGCAGTATTGGAAATCATTTCTATACTGGGGATTGATTAGCTCCCAATATATAGAGCACACATCAACTGCTAGGAAAAAGAAATATCTTTTAATATTATTGACCATCCCATACTCCTCTAAAAATTCAAGGAATATCATGAATGTCCTTTGAGAAATCCCAAAATGTTGTGGGTGTTGATTCCGTACGAATAAGCATACCTCGCTCAAATGGTTGAGTCAAGGGATGGTATAAACCTTATTGAAAATTCCATTGTGATGGAATAAAATGATTTTTTCCCAAAGGTTAACATTGAATTCCCACAAATCATGATGGAGTTGTATCGATAGAAAATATAACCGAAGCTATTGTTATATACAAATTCCTCTACAGGATGGCCCCGATAAAACTGGAGGAGTTAAAGAAGTAGATGCCTAAGAATTTGAAAAAAGGGCTCATAATTAGTAGTTCATATCATTGGGGTGTTCCAGTTTTCTTTATAATGAAAAATGATGTATCAATGTGGTTGTGTATCGACTACAGGCAGCGGAACTAGGTCACCATAATGACCAAGTATCCTCTTCCAAGGATTGATGACTTGTTCGATAATCTATGAGAAGCTCATTACTTATCAAAGGTGGATATGCATTCTGGATATCATAAGTTAAAGGTGAAGAATAAATATATTTATAAGAAAACCTTATATACAATGAATAGTCACTATGAATTTCGGTTGATTCCATTTAGATCTACTAATTCCCTTAAAATCATCTCAGATTTGATGAATATAGTCTTAAGACAATACATCGAAAATATTTGTGGGTGTTTTTTGATGATATTATCATATACTCCAAGATAAAGGAGGAACATGAAAAACACATAAGAAATTAGTTGGTCATATTAAGGAAAGAGAAGGTGTACACCACATTTCACAATTATGACTTTCGGATATAGAAATTCACATTCTAGGGACATGTGATCGCAAGTCAAAGAATTTACGTGGACCCTTAGAAAAACAAATGGAATTGAGGAAGGGAATAAAGCCTCTTGTGTCATGGAAATATGTTGTTTTATTTTCTTAGTAGGGTAAACTAATAGAGAAAAACCCTATACCAATGGTTTGGAACTGTTGGTATAGGTCATGAAATCGTTGGTATACATTATACCTATGGTTTGGGGGATTGGCTATTGTGGCATCGATGTCGGTATATATCAATAGTTTTTCAAAAAACCGTTAGTATATGACATTTTAATAATCTATACCAATGGGTTTATATAATCCTTGGTATAGGTAATGTAAAAAATAAAACTCAGCATGGTTTTGATCCCATCACCTCCCTTTTATAATCCAATGACCTTTAAAATAACCCTGATGACTTTTGTGAACAGTTTTTCATAAATTAAAATGTACATTCATAATTATTTTATCAATTAATTTATTCAAAGTTATTTGAAAAAGAATCCATAATAAATATTGGTGTCTATACCAATGCATCTCAAAACCATTGGTATAGGTTCATTGATATTTTGATATGTACTAATGGATTTGGTGAAAATGTTGGCATTGGGTGGACTTATAAGAGGAAAGTATAGCCATATATATATGTTAAGAGACAATGGATTAACGTATTTCTGGATAGAATAATTTGATGAAATCTTTATAGAGCCAAAGAGAAGGTTGATAACTGCAATTGTACTATCATTATCGAAAGGTGGATAACGTTTTGTGATATACATTGACGCGGAAAAAAGACCATGTTTTTTCTACTACTTCAAAATGATAATGTGATATCCAAGGCCTCATGATAGTTGAATATCCATTAGCCAATCTTCCCAACGGGTGATCTGTAGCTATTAGTTGGGATTTTTTCCTTGAAAATATGGTTGCACTACCTCTATGGTGAGATGTGTGACATATATACTGACCACAACAGACTAATGTATATATTAATACAAAAGTATATAAACCTTAATCAATGTATTTGTTTATAGATAATCAATGATATAATTTCTATTTTCAAAATCATCTTGTTAAAGTGAACAAGGTAGCTAATTTTCTTTGCTAAAAATAACCTATTTCTCTATCCATATTGCAAATTGAGAAAACCACTATCTTATTGGACATGAATGGGATAGATTTTGAAACTGTGATAACCAAGAATACATCCTCATATTCCCAAATTATTCTCCAAATATCTATCCAAAAGAAGATTATGGTGGCATATTGGGGTGATCTAGAGTTACAAAAGAAGGTGAATGCGGCAATGGAAGGGGAGATAAAAGAGTTACATGTTGATGATTATAGTGTCATTTAGTTTTGCATATGGTTTTTTGTGCCTTCATCACCTGAGATATAAGTGGACTTATTTGATAATTCACACGGCTACCCTTTCTACAATTATTTTGTAACCACCATGATGTATTGTGATCTCCGAGAACACTTCTCCTAAGATGAACTGAAGAAAGAGATTGATAAATATTTCTCAAGGTGCTTGTTATGTCATCAATTTGAAGTAGAGAGACTGATGTCAAAATAGACGATTCCCCAATTCCCAATACCCATTTAGAAATTGTAGGATGTCACTATGGACTTCACCACTTGTCTCATAAGGACAACCAAAGGAAACAACAAAATATGGGTTATGGTGGGCCAACACACCATGACAACACATTTTATTTCTATATATGAATATTTCTCACTCAAACAACATTACATTATATATGTGAATGAAGTGGTGAGGCTTCATGGGGTTCAAATTTCAGTCAACTGTGATTGTGATCCAATATTCACAAATAAATTCTAGAGAAGTCTCCAACATGGCTTGAGTACTGAATTGAATTTTAGCATGACCTATCACCCCCAAACTGAAGGACAATATAAAATTAATATTCATATATAAAAAATAATACTTAGAGAAATATAAATGGAATTAAAAGGTGGATGTGATCTGTATTTTCAATTGGATGAGTTCTCATACAAAAATATCTAACACTTGAGTATTCAGTTGTATCCACATGATTCACTATATGTAAAGCAGTGTATAACTCCCCCTTATTATGATTAAGTGGGAGAACAAAAGATATATGGACCTGATATTTTGAAATTAATGACATATAAGGATCAATACATCTAACACCATATCAAATCTAATCATAGTCAGAAAATTTTCTATACTAACAACTGTTTAAGGGATTTGGAGTTCAACATTAAAGATAAAGTCTTCTTTTAAATTTCACCATGGAATAGATTCATCTAGTTTTGAGAGAAAGGGATTTTAACCCCATGTTCATTGGCCCCTTTGAGTTCCTTGATCACATATAAGTAGTGCCCATCTTCATAAACTTCTACCACGTATGGATCGAATTCAAGATTTTTCCATGTTTCTATCTTGATAAAATACATACATTATCCCTCACAAGTACGAAACTCATAGGTGGTAGAGTTGTAAGATGATCTCTCATATGAAGAGCATCTGGTAATGATTTTGGACTAGATAGATAAGGTTCTACCCAAAACAAACCCCTATTCAAATTGTTTTGGATGAACTATATGTATGAATTAGTGACATCGAAATTAGAGGAGGTGATGTAGGAGAAGTATCCTAACCCATTTATGTAGAATTGAATTTTGTTGGAGTAATTTCAAAATGTGGGAAAAATAAAACAGCCCTTACTTTTATCAATCCAATTTCAACCTTCTAATAATAATTTCAAATTTGATAAGTCAAATATAATTATGTAGAGAAAAAAAATTAAAAATGATGATTAAATGAAATAAGATATATTTCTAGAAATTAATAAATCTATACCGATGAAATATTAACCGGGTGTTGGTATTATAACATGTCTCATAGGAAATGTAATCTATCTAATATAATAGTTAATATACAATTTTTAATTATAATTAAAATTAATCTATCTTATGAATGAAAATATTATAAATTTATTTAATTATATAATTAAATAAATTTTCTAAAAATGATAAATTAAGAGTTGTTATTTTTGTATGTCATAAATATTTAATTAAATTTTCTAAATTAATTATATAATTTAAATGAAAATTTATTTCCATAAATTATATTCATAAATTAATATTTTGTTTGATTATGATTATAAGATAATTTTGTGAGACCATAATTAAAATATCAAAGTGGTAGGAAATCATTTTTAATTTTAAAATATGTTTTTTGAATAAATTTTAATTTTAACTACAAAATATCTCATATTTTGAAAACCAGTTTTAAAATTTATGTTCGTTTTTTATTTTGACATATCTAAAAATGGTTACCATGATTTGTTTTTATTTTTATTAAATAGTTTAATTTTTTTGTGAATAATGAAGTTATATAATATATGATAAAAAAGAAATATATGAATTTAAATGTCATATATGAGGTATGGATGATCTAAGACCAAAATATAGAAACCAACTTCATTATTTAAAAATATTTAGTGATATTCTCAAACTATTCACTGTATTTATCTAAAATATTAAACTAATTAATAAAATAATGAGAAAACACCCCTCCCCTGAACTATAAATACCACCCCTCACCACCTCTTTCCCTCAAACTACTAAATAAATGAGTTGTGTAAAATTATTATCAAGTATATTCCCAAGACCACCCCCAAGTTCAATATTACTTGGTATTAATAAATGGAAAAAACCAATTACCTAAGGAGGTCCTCAAGGAGGAGATATTTATAAAGTCAAATCCTCTTCCTTTTTGTTTTAATTTCATTTCACTTATTTTTCATTCATTATTCCCTCCTATCCTACCATATCCAAATGTTAGTAATATATCCAGTATTATTTTTATATTTGAATTTTATATTTTTAATTTTATATCTATCCCCAAACTCTATTCTCTCTTTCTTTTATTCAATAAATAAAATCATTTCTCGTGATGTATCAATTTACTGATATCATGGATGATGCATGTTGATTTTCCTTTATCACAATCAATTATGATTACAAACCAGAAAAAATTGTTTTCAAAATCATTAAAATTTAATTTATATCCCTTTTAGTTTATCTAAATAAAATATTTACATAATACAAAAAGATAAAACAAATCGGGTTTGATATGATCGAGAACCACCAAAATTAACCCTAACGACTATCAATTACTATTTATATAATGGTTCATCCAAATTAAATTTAACTAAATGATATATATAAAAATTTAAACTTATTTATTTTCATTAATAACATATATTTTAAATTTTGGATAGCTATCCCCATTATACATAAACTTCTATACTCATATTCATGTTAACTAGCCATGAAACCCAACAAAAACAAACACTCTAGAATGATGAAATTGAAATATATAACTCATTAAAATTTACATAAATGAACATTATAAATATTTAATTAATCAAATTCATGTAAACATGGTTTTTTAGTTTTTTAATTAATGTAATAATTTTTATTATATATGATATTAAAGTGATGAATGAATTCACACATAAGGTATGGGGAAATGTTTAACCCAGCTCTCTTGGTTAGGTTTACACACATTCACCCCATTTTCTGTAAGTATATTACATTAATGTTCATAAATATTATTTATTCATCATTATAATATATTTTTTCGGATATACATGGTACCAATCTGTTTTTATGCCACATTCAAATATTTTTCCAAAATAAATCTTCTTTCTAGAACACATCGTTTACTTCTCATGAGATTTTTTCTTCTTCGCTCAGTATTTATGGGTCTTGTAGAATGTATGAAATTATATTATTAATTTGGGATCCCAAAAGTTTATTTTGGAATTTATTCTATATGAAATGAAAACCATTTCATTCTATGGGTCATTTTATGTCCATGATTGATATATGTTCTCTGATGGATGCATGATAATGTAAATGTTTTGTTATGATGGGTGAAACTAAAATTATAAAGTGCATGTGAATGATATGATGTGATGGGTGCACCCAAAAATATATAGTGTTTCAATTAATTGCATAATGTGAAGAATCTCATGTGATAAAGTGAATTATGTGTGAATATGATTTTATCCTTTTTCACAACTATGTATTTTAGTTTACCAATATGACATGATGTTTATTTTTTTTATACATGGACACATTCAAATCATTTATCTTGTGATTCTTCTCATGAATTCTTCCAATTTCTATATGATGGTAATTATTATTTTCACCCCATGTTATAATGATTCATTTTCTTATCGGTTCTTTTACTATTATTTTATCTCACTCGTTTCGTTGATGTATATCCTTGGGTGATAACCTATAATAAGGAGAACACAAGATACAAGAAGAAGCTATATCATAAGGAATTAAATAATTTATAATGTTTTATTTTTAAAATTATATGTAATGTCTTAATTTTTAGAATAAATCAAGCCTTTGGATAATGGTTGTGTAATTATTTTGTGTTTTGGTCTTTAAAATGATGTAGAAAGATATGTAAGAAAGGTGGGGTTGCTAACTCTCCATTACAACACATAAAATAATTCACATACTTATATTTGTTATTGTACTATATATATTCTATTTATTTACTTCACATGATAATAGAAATTAACCTCATATACTATTCCTTCTTGTTGGAGTTCGATGTAATAGAGTACAAGATTACCTTGTTACCACATAATTTTTCACGTTTTATGGTACTGGTTTTGGATTATATTGTCAATATTGTTACCTAGTTTTTGTCTAAATTATAATGTTTACTACTGTTATAATGAAATCAAAGAATAACGGAGTTTTTGGGATTGAAGTGTTTATTTAATATAGTATAATCATATGTTTTAAAATTTTAATATTATGTTTGAAACACATAATAGAAAATATTGAAAGGAAAACATTTTGTTTTTAAAATAATTTTTACCCTAAAAATTCTGAACCTATAGATATATAATCATTTATAAAACCATCATAATCCAAATGGGTACGTATAAAAAGGATGTATTTTAATTTATTGGTTTAGCTAATATGAATCGGGTAGTGATATCTAATAACTAGAACTTCTCATGGAAACAATTATCTATTAATATTAATTATTTAGGTTCTATTTAGAAATTTTCAATGTTGAATCGTAGTGATGGTTCCACCATCCCATGATTTGATAAATTTATATCATCAGGGATGTTTTTATTGGTCTATGATATGGTACATACCTTCTATGACCATTGTCACATTTAATTCCCCTTAATATACTCTAATCATAGTAGTCACTTTATTATGACTAAATCGCCAATGGTTATATACTCAACGTTCATAAAGACCCATAGTCATAATGAAAAATGTTCATATTTACAACCTATAAATTGAGTCCCTTGAATAATACATCTAATTTTTAATATTATAATTCTATATATATATATTTTTACACTTTTTTATTGTTCTTATTATAAAAGTGATGTTTTTTTTGAGTATTGGAAAAGATAAATATATATATTTTACTTCTATAAGTTTTCAATATCTACATTACATTAATAGAAATTATAGCCATAGTTAATTTGTATATTAACTTTTTAATTCAATACTATACAATAAAATATGTTCATTATTTAATATAATATAATGTATTTTTACATTATAACCCCTTTAATAAATTGGTAACTCATAATTTTATTTTCTTCCACCACTAAAATTTTATGAGGTTATTCACAATATATTCACATATCACAATATAAATTGAAATAATTAATCTTATTATCCTTGTTAATATAAGCAATATCACCATTAATTTCCTAATATAAATTTATGAAAATTTTTAATCTAATCAACGATTATCAAAATTTACTAGATTAGTTAGATAGAAGAAAAACCTTTCATGAATTTATTTTCATGATCTTGTTTTCATGTAATTAATCACACCTAATTGATTGTGATCAAAATATATGTACCTATAAATAGGAAAAATCATTTATAATTTTCTTACACTTTTACAATATTATTTCAACCAAAGATAAACTTGATTCTACTAGTTAAAACAATAACTCTTTTAATTCATCCTTAAATTCTATAATGTAATTATTCATAATATTGAAAACATGATCTCCAACTATATCGAAACCTTAATTTTACATGATCTTTATCAAAAAATTATTATCCTTAAAATAAAATAAGCATATTTTCCCAAAATTCAACATAACCATTATCCACAAGAAAATATACATTACAAAATCTATCAATATGTACGTTAATCCTGTATACACCCACAATGATACTATTATTCAACAAATACCCCCAATATAATTCCCCTAAAATCACATTCCAACCCAAATGGTTATATAAAATCTTCATATTATATTTTAGAAACTAGTTAACCAATTTTCCTAATTAACCATCATTACCTCAAAATAAAATAACAACCCAACCCAAGGATTATTTATAACTCTAATAAATATTCATACTGAAACAAAAGGATAGTTCACAAATTTTTTATTAATTACCTAAATCATATAAAACACCATAAATGGTGTTTTTTCCTTTCAACATATTAACATCCTTTAAACATATTATGGAATGATGGTATCCAAAACTCTTAAAATATCTTGATTATTTGATAACATCCTAACCTATAATGTTATTAAATTTATTATTGGATCTAATGGAATTTATAGGTTACAAAAACATGATATTATCCTATGTTTTTGAACTATGATGAGGTGAAACTTGTTGTTCTATAAGAGAAAGGTTATATTTCCTTACCAAATTTAACAACCCTTATATATTCATAATATTTCCATCTCTAATAGTAAAATAATATATTTTTTATAATTTAAATACTTACATAAAATATAGTTATAGAATCATTTTCTGTTAAAAATCATCTATTTAAAATAAAATATACTTCATTATACCATGAATAAAAAAATAGATTCTAAATTACAATATGTAATTATTTAGATGTTATTATAAATACATGACTCACAGTATAGAATTTTTTCAGGAATATATTAAGGTTTTATCATAAGGATATGTTCTATAAATATGTTGATCTAAATCTAGTTAATAAGGTATGTAATATACTTTCTCTGACACAAATTACAACACCTTGACTCCAATAACCTAGGATCAATGGTTATTTTATTACAATGTAATAAAATACATAGATTAAATGTATAATACATAACAATTTTTCACTCATAAGAACTAGGTACATATATGATCATTAAACTACATTGAAAATTTATGATACACCAGAAAAAACATGAAAATATATTGTTTAATATGTTTATGAACTTACATCACATGTAGAAATCTCAATGGTTTTCTAGGGAAATCAGAAATGATACAATGTTATGATATATAACATTTTATATGGTGTAGAATATAAAAAATAATTATAGGATATGAATTATATAAATAAATATGTAATGAAAAAATGAATCAAATAATTATATAACAATGGAACTTTGAGCATATTATATCAATGGAGAATACAAAAATAAACAAATATATGGATATAAACAACTCGTATCATAAATTTATAATGCATAATAACAGAAATCAGAAATATATAATGAAGGTCTTATGCCAAGATATCATATATAAATGGGTAAGGCATGTAAAAAATAGCACAAGAAAATTTATCTCACGAGACAAACTGATGCATTGAGAGTATATATAATTATCTTCCACAATGATCACATAAAATTAATAATGAATTAATCATATGAATAGAGACTATAAATAAAGTAATATCATAGTCTTCCGAAGGAAATCACATAAATAATCATGGATAAAAACGAAATTGATATATATATATAAATAATATATTTAGGGAATATAAATATCTCTGTATTGAATTGAATAGTTTTGATATCCATGTGAATATACCATAATAAAGATATAAACAAGAAGATATTTATAATGAAATAGAAAGTAAAATTATTAATGGAATAAAAAAAGTATCTATAATGTTTTAATTCATGGTATGTGTATATCAGTAGTAAATTATCCATCATTTTAGTTTTTAAACTAGAGAAAAATCATTGAATGGATATCACCTGAGAGTGTCAAACTAGGTGTGATGTTTGGTCCACCTATTCATTATATAGGTAAGATTGAGATCATACAAAACCAACCATTTTTATGGTTGTTACCCCTCAATTAATACGTTTCATATCCTTCAATAACTTTTTTTATCCAAACAAGGATGCCATTTCTATGTAATCATACAAAATTTACATTACCAGGAAATTTTGATGGTTCAAGACTATAGAAAAGTTTGATAATTATAAGAGCATATGAATGTTGGGTAAAGGGAGGTACTCGTGACATCTCATTAAAAATATAATCATCAATTTATTTAAATGAGTAATTAAAATAATTCAAATTAATATGAAAACTAATTGGAAGTAATAACACAATTAAATGAAGATAATATGTAATAATCCCTCTTTAATAATAAAAACATATGAAATGTTTACAATGAGAATGAATAAGTAATCTATAACTAAAAATATATATAAATGATAATAAAAAATATCCGTGTAAAATATAAATCTATTCTAATAGAAATTTAAATAATGTATTGAAATTGTAAATGAAATAATAAGAGAATAAACCAATATAGTTTCATAATAATGGTTTGGGAAAATTATTTAATTATAGGGAATTAGTATACATAATTAAAAATATATCAAATATATGATGATATAAAATAATAATTAGCATGATATTATATGAAAAATAATTCTAAATTCCTTTATAAAAATGGATTACTAATAAAAAAGAAAGAGGATTTGGGAACCTATCTCTGACATTGTAAAAACATATAAGAAGGATGTAATGGGAGGGAACAGATAATATGTCATTAATGATATGAAAAATAGATTAATATATCCTATAAAATATAATTATATTATATGAAAAATAATTCAAAAATTACATTATAATAAAATACTGCTATTTAAAAGGAAAGGGGAGGAGGTTTAAACCCTTACATCAAATGGTATCTTCACAAATCTTGTGATGAGAGACCTATAACATTGGTAACTCATTGGAGAGACCCTTAAGTGAGAAAATTAAAGGATTATTTTAATAAAAAGGTGACGAGGTGAACATTAATGGTATAATGTTTTGGTATATTTTAAAATGAGGGGGATTTGATTATTAATTTATAAATAGAGGGAATAAAAATATAGTTTGTATAAAATTCATCTTGACTGACTCACCAATGGTATTATCTCATTGTTTTTTAAATTTGAGACACTTATTAACATTTTTGTGTTTTAAAACCAAACTCCATTATTCAATGATACATTTTCCTTAAAAGTACTCTTTTACAAAAAATATTATTCATAAAACCTTAATTTCTATTTTAAAAATCTAAAATTTATTTTTCCACTTTGAAAATAATATTAATTAATTTAATATAATATAATAAAAAAATAAATTGTTTTCATGTAATCAGTCATTATAATTATTAAATCATATATACTTAATATTATATCATAATTTGAAAACAGATTATTATTATATTTTAAAATTTGTTGAAACAATGTATGATCTTAAAAAATTATGAAAATGTCGACATTAGATAATATTGAGGTGATAATTTGAAACATAATTGTTTATTATATTATTTTTTTCTATTTATAAAAATTTTAAATAAAATATAATACACTTTCAATATTTTATAAGGATTTATTTGGCTCCATTATTTTTTAAAAAATACCATTTCTCTATTTAATTTTTTTATTATAACGCCTATGAATACAATTTTATTAATGTTCATTACTAAATATTCATCATTATTCTTTTGTAATTTAAATTATTTTAAATGGGTTTTTGAATTTTATTCAATACATGTCAATATTATACAAATATTACTATTGAAATGGTCAAATTCACAATGGGAAAATGTCATCTTATATAGAATTTGCATTCTAAAATTTAGATCCATTTATATCCTTATAATAGTTCTTATACCATATCTATTCCATTAATTATTATTCTATTTACAATAGTTGTGTACCATATATAATTTTTATTATTTTTTATTATGATCAACAAGACTATAATATATTACTTTTGTTGTATATGATTTCATGTTTTATAGTATAAGATTAAGATTTTATTGTCAATGATATTACAGTGTTTTCTATTTCATTTTAATGTTTACTATTGTTATGATAACATAGTATAAAGTATATGTTTTTTTAATTTAAGTGGGTTTTTATTACATTAAGATCATTTTTATTTAATTTTTCATTTGATGTGTGCTAAATAAAATAAGAATATAGGGAATAGAGTATCCTCTATTTTATTTCTCAAATAATTTTCACCATTATATTTTTTATCCTATAAAACATGACACATTATCACTCCATAATAATATCGAAGGGTATCATTTTCAATGGTTTTATATTTATGGGGTTGTTTAACTAGTATCCATCTGGTAGTTTTCTCTACAATCATGACCTTTTCCCATAAATGGCTCTTTTAAAACAACAATTTTTGATATTCTCTTTTGTATTTGATAAAGATAAACCCCGGTTATGTTACTAGAATCAAATTATTAAAGTGAAATTGTGCATGTTATATATTTTATTGTACCTAATTTTTTTTCTGAAGGTTATAAAATCTTGCGACAGCATACTAAAAGAGATGATAATGAAGAAAAAATAATATAAAATAGAGGTATGAGTTTACATTAATGTTATAATAATAGTTTAGGTCAAATAGTTTTGACGATCTATGTCTCATTGAACTAAATAGTTAGTTATTGGTTTCCAATGATTAAGAAATCATAAGTTTTATAGTAAGAAAACCCTTCAATGTAAACATATATCAATTCAAAATAATGAAATTCTTGATTAATATAACTTTTTATATGTTATTCTTTATGAATATAGTGAGGAAGTACAACTACCACAATCCAGAACATGGTTCATAATCATAGTTATGTAATGATACTAATATGAAGTAAATTATAGAAGATTAATCACTAGCTAACATGGAAATTTATTGAAGAATATGATACTAATGTTGATTAATTTTCATATCATACTAGAAGGAAGATCATGTTTAATAGTTTGATGAGGATTTCAAAAGATTGGAGTATTCATGTATAATAATATTCAAACTAGTGTGGATACTGAAGAGTTTTCTGGTATGATCTACTATGAGGAAATAGTTTTCTGGGTAAGGATAATAACTTCCCAAATGAACAAAATACCTTAACTATGTTAAGGTATGACATATAAACAATTATAATCATATTTATTTAATGTGATTAATCTATATATCACACACGACCTGGACACATCTTCATTTGAATTCCCACATTGGGGTCGAACATTATAAAAATATTTTACACTATGCACTATTTCATTCAATATTTATTCAGAGGATAATGTGTATTGCGAATTAATTTATTTTTCCATTCAAATTAATTAATAATGATGATTGAATACAAAACAGTGGTAATTATTTTTTATAAGGAATTCAGTAAAATTATACTATGATAATTCCCCCACCCCTCTTAGTGTGACTGCATGATCCATGAGGCAACATAATACAACCTTACATATGATGGGGGTACAGACCATAAGAGTCACCTACGGTATCCTATGCATATATTTCCACCCAATATCAATTTTAGAAAAAAATATGTTTCTCATAATAATTTCATATAAAAAATACCATTTTAAATCTCTCTATTTTATGAAAATAGATTAAATGATAAATCAATTTAATATAAAGTTATTTCATGATATAAATTGATAAAATATATTTTTTTATGTTTATTAATTTCTTTTAGAACCATTAACATCTAAAATATAAACTTTTAAAACAATTTCCCATTTTCAAATGTGGGTTATAAACCATTTTCATACCTTTGAAAAATCTAATACTCCATCAATTAATACTCATATTTTAGAAAATCATAAATATAGATAATATGGAACCTGATTAAAATAATTATTTTTCCATAAGACAACATAATAAGTACATTAAAAATATTTAACATATAAAAGGACTTGGTGCAAATGTTATAGTAGGATTTTCAATACAACATATTCAAAAAAATAGGGAGAATGATTGAGTTTCTATTCTATATTGTAAGATTAAAATATTTCTAGAGGAGATAATGAGACTTGCTAAGGTGTATGTTGAATTTAATAATGGTATATATAAACATATAGTATATAACATGCTCATTAAATAGAACTTGTTGAAAAAAATCACACTCTCATAATCAAACTTTTGTGTGAGTAACATTAATTAATTTGTTAACACCTAATAACTTATTCATGGAAACACTATTTAATTTATTATATTTTATTTAATTGATTATGACCATTTCTAATATTAATTATGATACAAAAAGGTTTCACATTATCTAAAGGGCCTCTAATTGGTAACATTCATTATTCCATAAAGGCACTAGTTCCAAAACCAATTTTTTAGAATTATTACATTTCCCAACATCATAAATGATATATCAAAATCAAAACATTGATAAAACCTATGATTTAAATTCACTAACTAAAACACCCCAAAAAAAGATGAGCTTCTACTATAAGGATGATGATTTGGAATATTATGGGTTACATATCATGTCCCAATTGGCTTAAATCCTATTTAAGATAATTAAAAATCTCATCAACAAAATGTTTATCTAATACAAATTCTTAATATCTGTGAGCTAAATAATTGATTTGTTACAAGATCATATTCACCACTAACTCCCCAGTACTATCCAGTCTACAAGGGTGAGAAGTTATCTATATGTTTCTATGTTAATTGAAGGAAAATTAATTACCAAATTATAGAAAATTACTAATTGATTAATAATTATCTTAAAATTATTTGAACAATATATCTAGAATTTTGAAAATTCATATAATATATAAGATAAAAATTTGATATATTTGAATAAAAAAATATAAATAAAAAAATATTCTATATATGTCTGAATATATTACATATTACCAAAATATAGACAAATCACTTGAGAAGTCAAGGAAGAGTAAACCAACTAAATATAACAAGTGGGGAATGGTGATACATTATCACAATGAATGATATCCATATACAACTTATCCAAAACTTATTGATAATTCTACAAAAAAATAAACATTTGATGTTAGCTAGGAAGTAAAAAATCCAATTGAGAATAAAGTAATTTAAATTCCTTATAAGAATAAATAGAGTATTATATCCATGAATGTGTCATTGTATTGTATGAGTATATATATACTCAGTTGGGAATGACCAATGTGGATCAACGTAGTAATAAATAATCTTGTGTATTAACGAAAAAATCAAAATTTATAGATACATTTATAATAATAAAAGGATTAATATAACATTATCAAACATTTCAATGAAATTATATGAAATAGTAATTACAAATATATATTAAAAACTACGTGTAGTAACTATGTATACTAGAGGATCCAAAACTATAATACATACTTAAATACTAGTCTCATAATCTATGATTGATTGTACAAGGAAATCATGTCACCCATCTCTATCAACCCATCCCAATAGATGTTAGGGAACACACCTATCCCAGGGTATAGGGGAATGGGTATACCAAGTTAGGGCCTCAGCCCATCCCAAGGTATAGGATAAAGGGTATAAACAATCTATGTGTAATATGCATATTCCAAATCAATCTCAAAAATTTGTGACACCTTCGAACACTAATAATATATAATGAATATATTTATCTGTAGATAACCCCACTATCATGATTTCTAATTACTAATGACATAATGACTTTAAAAAAATCAAACATCAAAACTATAATTATAATTATTATAAAAAATATCTAAATGATTTGGTATTTTATATTTCGAAGACATTCATGTAACAATTTTAAAAATATACAAAAATATTCATAAGTATATATCAATTCATGTAAAATAGATTATGAAAACACTATATTTTCAAAAATAATAATCTAAAAATAATAATATAATTGATTGAAATGTTCTCAATGGCTCCCATGTGATAGATCATATTATATTTATGAAATTAGAGTGATTTAAAAATTTACGTTTACATAAAAACTTGGACACATGAGGTTTTAATAATTACATGGTTATTATTTACTATTAACTAGGTTTTATATTTGTTATTGTGTTCTCCATAACTCATAAAAAAATCTAGTAATAGAAATAATATATGTTTAACACATGTGAGGCGGGTTTATGATTTTAATTCAAAAGGTGAAGATAAATTTAAAATATCCTTTCATTCATTAATACCTATTTGACAAGAAAATTTATTAAAAAAATGCTGCACTAAAAATATTGGAAAATAATCACAAATAAAACTTCTTGAAACTGAAAATATATACTCCTCAATATTTATTTTAATCTCATAAATTTAACTCTATACATTTTCAAGAATAATAATATTTTTCTTTACTAAACAATAGATCTATTGGTAAGAAAATATATGATGCTAAGAATAAAATATAACAATAAAACAATATACATTTTATAAGGAAATTTTTTGAGTTTAAATGGAATATGTATCATTTAGAAGAAAATTGGGAAATTAAAAGGATGAATCCATGTATTATCTATCCTTTCATTCCACCTACATAATCCCATCATCATCTTGTAATTACAACAATTCATAACTGATGTTATGTTTAGATGAAAGGTCAATAACATAGTCATTTTATACTATAATAAAATGATCTACCACATCACCATATAATAAATATTATAAGAAATGTGTTCTTGATAAACTAGGTTCACACTATTTGAAACTATAGTTTTGAGGTTTTACCATAATTTATAAAAAATTCAAGAATACACACTAAAATGAATTACATGAAAAGTAAAATATTTTTATTTATTTAATCTATATAAACATGAACATCATTACATTATAGTTTTAGTGATACATATAAGGACATGAGGTTGTCTTATGTAATAACTATACTTTTTGAAAAAAATGAATTTATATATGTGGAAGTGGAAAACAAACATAAATAATAAATATTATTTTCACAAGATAGAAAACATGGATTAAGGATAAATTATCATTTGTATACCCATCAAAATTTAATTAAAAATGTCACTTTATAACACCTAAATTTATTATATGGGAATATCATTTTAAGAACTATTTATTAATTTTTTTAAAACAATTAACAATTCCCAATTTCATTCATAAATGAAGTGGTTAGTATGTTGTAGATATATCCATATGAGTCACCCAATAGTTTATACTTCCTAACTCTACCATAAATTACCTTTCATTTTCTACTTATCATTTATGAAATATCGAATGATCACAAAATATTTTATAATAACCATTTGAAAAAAAATCCGAACCAAATAAAACCTATTATTTGACCATTATAAAATATAATTAAGAAAACCACCACAAACCTGGGTAGAATACTTCTAAGGAAAGACCAATTATATCATATGATAAACTAAAAACAAAACAAACCTAATGAGGTATAAAAATATACCCCCAATCAAGAAAACATACAAAAACCACATCACAGTTACAATTCATCTATCATCAAGTAATATGTAACTAATATACCACATAGTAATTTTTTAACCTAGAAAAAAAAGACACAATGGATTTAAATATTTTTCCACATTACCCAGAACAAATCCAATGATAAAAAACCCTTTCACAGTTGGTATTGATAGACGAGTCTAGTAATCAAGATATATGAGTTTTGATGAGTTATTAACTAACCATATAAATGAATATATTCAGTATTTTGTTTTGAAAACATGATGAGGTGTGGATGATTCATGTTTGAGATAGTGGGAAGTCCATGGGGGTAATTCCATTGAGAATAAAATAAGGGGAGAAGTCTGGAGGGATGAGGGTTTAATGAGGAAATGAAAAATTATATGTTTACCTTAATTAAAATTAGAAAAAGTATACTAACATTCCAACATCTATCATGGTTGTCCCACATAAGAAATGTGGTGTCTATAGAGTGGCCATATAACTATTTTTTTCAATAAGTCTTTTGTAAGACATCTATTTTAGGTTTGTGGGTTCCCATGACAAAATACATATTTTTATTCATCCAAAAAATAAAAATAAAACTCAAGACTGTTTCTTAAATAACTATAAAATCGCAAAACACACCTAAAATAATCTATATATACACACCTGATTTTTTGGGAGTATCCATTGGCTAATAGAGGGGTCTTCATGAATTATATGTTGACCCCATGATGACATGTGCATGAAATGATAATATGTGTTGTTAATGTAATGAATATTTTTAACAAAGGGTAGTGGGAAATGTGGAAATATTATATGAAAATATTATTATTTTTCTAGAGTTAGAGGATTCAGGTTTCATTATGTATCAAGTGATAACATGAATGAAACTATATATATTTCTTGAAAATGTTATCTCTACATAGATATGTCTCATGTACAATAGAAAATGGAATGGTTATATCTTATTGTATGTATTTTTTAAGAATCCATACATAAATTAAGGATGAACTAAATTATAGGATATTTTGTAGAATTATAATTCATAGTTTGAGAAAGGGTAGGGTATCTAGATATCACTATCTATCCTATAGTAACTAGAATCAATCTATATTTTGATATAGAATATTAGGTCTCTATATAGATGTGTCTCATGTATATTGGATATATATGGACAAATAATGTTTAATAGGGAGAGTATGTATTATTAAAACTAAAATGGTTTTTTTATGGTTATCACAATCATGGTGAAAATTAGGAATGAAAGTTGAAATTGAATCATTGATCATGATACAATATTTGTGTGTTTCAAATTATCGGTAGATAGTTGGAATTAATCCACATATAATTTAATGAATATTGGGTAGTGGGAGTTTTTATTATAGTTTAGTGTCAATTACGGAATCACATCCTTAGTAGGGAATTATGATCCAAGTAATACTACATCCATTTTGCTTTTAAATAAAGAAATAAGGTAATATAATGAAGGCTAATCTAAGCAGTTCAAGTGTCATGTATGATGGAATGTACATATTCTAGTTTAAGGATGAATGAAAAAGATCAAATAAAATATATTTTATGGTCATATAGTAATGAACTTATGATATCTAGTTTATAGTCTTACAATTTATAATTTTTCTATGTAGTTTAGTGTCCTATTATGAGTACTATATTTGATGAATTTTATAGTGATTTGACGAGGATTAAAATTTCAATATTGATTAAAGAATAACATTAATTAATTAATAATTTAGAGATATGAGGTTGATAGAATCACATTAAATTAATATTAAATAAAATACTCCATTGGAGTATACATTGTGTATAACATAAGGACCATGATTTGGGATAGCATTTCAGATGTTTCCCCATATGTATCATTGATTTCTTGAGAGAAATCATTAATTCTACAAGAAAAAATTACCTTAGACAAACTATCTTGTTGAATTATTAATCTAATATATTATAGGGGACATTAAGACTGTAAAGATATTTTATCTACTTCTCATGAAGAACTTATAAATAATTTAGATATATTTTTGCCTTTATATCTTCAATTATTGAGGAATATAAGGTTGTTCTAAGTGAGGTATACTGATCCTCTATTGAAATGATGACTTATATACCATAAGCTATTAAATATAGTCTTTCCTATATTTTAATGTCTATCTTCATGTTTTAAGACCATAGTGTATTTATAATATTATATATTCTTGAATTTAGTTCATAATATACCGTTCTTATGATACACAATTTGTGAATTTTGATTTTATATATCATCCCCTTATCAACCACATGATTTTAGGGGCACTTGTTTGTTAAATTTTGATTCTTGTATATGTATCAACTAGGGGTTATAAGGTTTAATATGTTGTTAATTTGTTTTTTTCTAAGATTTAAATAAATGACTATGTTTTCTGAATTCTTCTTTAGGTTTTTAATAGTTGGAGAATATTAAAAGAGGTTTGGGGAAGTTTGGAGATGATTTTGTTTGTGTTTTGGAAGGATGTATAAGTTTTTTGATGATATAATGAGGATTTCATATTTAAAAATATTATAATAGTATAAGTGTGAGGAATAAAATGTTAAGGCAATGTAATTAATGAAAAAGGAAAGGTTAAAATGTATGTCACACCACAATATCTAGTGACACATCATAATTATTGGTATCATTCTATGATAATAAATCCTTGTTTTTTTGTTTCTCTATTTTAACCAGATAAAAAATTCATTACATGAAATTTTTGGTCATAATGTACCAAATTATTTATCAAAATAAATGGTTTAATTGGGGGATGATAAAAATCTATAACACCCATCCTATGAAAATTTGGATTAAAATTGTTTTTTAGAAAAACAAAATTCACACCATAGATGAGATCATTACACCAAAATGTGTGTGGAATTTTAGAAGTAACCCCAGTCAAAACCAACAAATTATTCTATAATGTAGTTGATAACACTATGTAATATTTCCATATTTAATTTCTAATGTAATTAATGAATAACCATCCTTTAGGGAGATTTATAGTCAAGTAATGGTCTCTCTGGTTTGAATGGGGAATAATTGAGGAGAATTATTGAGATTCATTCTAATGGATGGAATTAATGTAAATGGAATCCAAGGTGCTTAATTATTTAAAATTGAATTTAAAAAATAAATTCTTTTGGTAGGATATATAAGAAATATAAAGTTACTGAAATAGAGGGATAATATTATTTAATAGATCATAAATAAAATATTATAAGAGAACAAAATGATCATTTTAGAAAAAATAAAAGATTAAAAGAGTTTTTTTTATAGAATATCACAAAAGTTCGGCCTTGAAATAGGAGAATACTACAAAAAATTATATGAATACCTAAGGGCAATGAGAATATAATTATATAGAAAAACCATGATGTAAAATGTTATTTAAATTTTCAGTGTACATGTATGTTCAATCTATGCATCAATATGATCATTTCATAATATTTTCTTGATAATTAATGAGTATAAGAGAGGATGATGAGATGAATATTGTTTGAGTAGTGAGATTGTCATAAATATTGTAATACCAATATTATGAAGTAGTTAATACTAGGAATATCCATATATCACTGATATGTTCTTATTGTATATTAAAATTTATAGGTGAACCATTCAAATGATTGGTAACATGCTTCTCGTATGTGGATTTTGTAGTTGTTCAATTGGAATAGAAAAGTTCAATGTTTCCATGTAGAGGTGATTAAAATAGAAAAATCAGTTTCAGAAAAGAATAAATTTGGTAACACAATTATTCGACCACATATTATGGTATATATTACGTCCATGTGTTTGAATAAGTGTTATCAATGTGACTAGGTAATTACTGCTAAACCAATGAGGTGAAATTTATTCTATTGGAAGATGTTGTGAATGATATGGGAAAAAAATTATTCAATACCTAGAATTATAAAATATATAAAAATAGGGAGGGATCAAACATGAAATGAATCAATATTTATGCCTTTTATTAGTGGATTATGGAACAAAAAAATGATGTGATAAATTATTCCCCGATAAAAGTGGAAAAGAAATTTTATAATATTCATGTTGAAGGCCGAAATGATTAATGAAGGGAATAAAAATGCCCAATTTACATTATGGGGATTAACTATTAACTTTTTAAATGTGGTAAACCATATCAAATATTTATGAATTTGATAATAATTTAAATGAGGTGATTTTATAGGTTCATCATAATATATTTGATTATATAAATTTCATATATTGTCAAAATATTTATTGATTCATAAACCATCTTATTAAAGTAATTTTATAAATGCATGGGATTGGTAAATTGATAATAGTTAATAATATTTTCCAAAATATTATATAGAGGCTTCGAAAAAGTCTCAATTCATTGATTTCAAGTCTTGATTAAGTAAATTTTAGGCAATTATTTCATGATTATATGGATAGAAAGTTTGTCTCACCTACATTTAAGGTGGAGTCATAAATTTCCTTAAAGAAGTTTTCAAGAAAATGGAATTTAATTATATAGATAATCAAGATATTCATGATGATGTAAACGAATAAAAATATTCAATTAATGCGGTCTTATCACTTGTGGAATGATTATTTACGATATGTAAGTAATGATTTGATGGAAACATTACTTTGAATAATATATTTTTTGAAAATTTTCGAATCATTAATGTTAGGTTTATAAAATTATTTGATGGAATGGAAGGTAAGAATAAAGGAACCGAAAAAATAAAAAGAAAAATCTCCAATTTTTTTTTCAATTCTAATAATGAATGTTAAAAGAAGTTTCATAGATTTTTCTTTGGTAAGTATAGAGGAAAATTATATTTATTATGATCATATAAAATAAATTTAAAATAAATTTATATAGAAAAAGATACAATGATTGGTAAGGTATGGAAATAAAATACAAAAGTGAAAGAGGATAGTCAATAAATATATTGTTTAATATTATGGTAGTTTATCGAGGAAATAATGAGGATCATGATCTCTAGGGAAATAAAAATGTAAATTTTAGAGGGTTTTATGAAATAATTATTAAGTTATATTGATGATCTTGATCATTAAATTTACAATATCGGGAAATATATCGAGGAATACACAAATCATCATTTGTAACCTGAAAAAGGGAAAAAATATATGATAAACATTCAAGATATTTTAAATATCATTAATGATATTAATATTTCAATCATGTATAAAAAATAAAATTAATAAACTCAAGGATGAAGCAATGACTTTGAGGAATACTATTTATTTTTAAGTAACATCAAATATTTACAAGAAAAATACAATAATAATAATTTTTTCTATACGGTGGACTAAATGAAATAGAATATCGAGGAAAATAATCTTAGAATAATTTTTGAGATCTCAATGATCATATTATATGTGAAAAAATTGATTTAAAATCAATACGAAAACATTAAATACCATGATAAATATTGTTAATAGAAATTGAAAATATAATAATAAGGATTTTTGTTATTATTAGAGAGATCTTATAAAAATATATATATTATTCAAAAATAAATTGATATATGTAGAACTGATAGAAAATTTAATTATCCTATTATGAAATTCCAAATTCATTGATTCTTAGACAACATTACGTCATATTGTGAAGAAGAAAAATATCTAAAAGGTGATTTAATTGGAAATCCGCAAGGGAGAATTGAAACATATTCTTAATCTAGGATAAAAATTAATTCTTTATATATTGTTCCAATTTGTGTATCATTAATCATAATTTCAATGATTTTAGGAAAATAACGATAAATAATAATATATATGGAACTCAGAGAAAGATATATGTGAGGAAACCCGAAAAATCATTAAAAAAATAAATTCTCTCATTTAAAAGACATAAAATTTTAACTTCATAACTTATGACATATAAATTTTTTTGATAATGACATATATCTTAATAATATTTTGAATGAAATGAATATTAAAATGTTGTGGATGTATATATATGGTAAAATTTCATTGATGAAAATAATGACTAGATCTTCATCTCCTGTAATGGAGAACATGAATCTTCTCTGGTCCGTGGAAGGAAGAGTTGCTTGAAAGATTATTTTGAAAATAAAGGATCTCAACATATCCAAGGATGTGGTAAAACTCATGTGGATATAGTTAATTTGAAAAACAACGATGTTATCTACATATATGTTATATAAAATAAATTTTTTAAGTGTGAGTCTATTATCATACACATGATTCATAGTCATATTCAATTTTATAGGTTTATATATCATGGGAAATGATGAAATTATCTAATAAGAAGAATAATAATGAATGCAAATTTATATCATGTTAATTATAAATATAATGCATTTATACTCAACATATAAGAGAAAAATATTATATGTAATTATATGAGTGGTTATATCCATTGAATAATTATAAAAATTTTATATAAATTATTATAAATACTAGAAATTTATTATTTTAAGATAAATATAGATAAATTGTGTGATTTCATTTTAAGGGAAAAAATGGTGAGAAATCCCTATCATCTAAAGAAGAATAAAACATTAAATCTAATAAATTTTTTCCACACTAATTGATGTGGTTAAATTAACCAAGACGGTTCTTTAAATGTAAAATATTACATCTTGTCTTTTAATGAATTCATTAGTATCACATGTGAAATGTTAATGTAATCTATGAAAGAAGCATTGGACTACATCGAAATATCTGAATAGAGAGTAGAGATTGAAATTGTAAGAACAATAAAAAACTACTATTTGGATAATCGTGGTGGATAAACATCAATTAAATGTAAAATTATCTACAGAAATAAATAGTAATTCATGAGGTGTATTTAGAATGAAATCCACAATAAAATGGAGTTTTGGAATGGAATTATTATATTGTTGATACCATGTCTATGATTATTTTATTGTGAGTACATTATCATGACATTATTGGAATGAATATGTGTAAGATACAATGTATATGCAAAAGGTGTTTTTTTACCATAGATATAATTGTAAGCCATATAATTTGTGGAATGATATGACAAATAATTTTGAACATCTAATAGTTTTAATGAAAAATTTTAAATTCAATTGAATAATTAAATTTTGGTATGTATGAAGTTTTAAATTATAATAGAAATCGTTTGGAAAAAACATCTAAGGGTAAATGAAATAAATAAATAAACAGAATTATTAAAAAATTATTAGATGAAATTATATGAAATTTATTAAAATCAAGGATGGGTAAAATATTAAGGATCCTATATATAATAAAATGTCAAAAAAAGATGAATATATTGATGTGAATAACAAATAATTAATTTTGTCTTTATAAATGATGATATTTCAGAAGATAAATATTTTGATGAGAATAGTGATGAAGGATTAAATTTAATGAATAATGTAAAAATAATAATACTATATGTTGATTTAAATAATATTTTTGAAGAAAAAATTTCAATAACATAATATTTAATAATGGAGTGTTTTGGTAGAATGTTCAATTATCAAAAGTAGAACTCAAAAAAATTCAATGGAGTGGTAAAGGATAAATCATGGGATGAATAAAATAATGAATAATTAGAATTTCTATAAATATGGAATGGTATATTAAGAAATGAAATGAGAATGATGGTGTGATTGACATAGTATGGGTGTACAAAAATATTTATGATGAAAATGGAAAAGATATCAAAAACCTGGTAAATCTAGAATGTAAAATGTATTATTAGATCCAATGAATTTATATAGAATATACATTTTCATAAATGGAATGGTTTGAATAAAGCATAATAATATTATTATATATTTATTCACTGATTTTTATAGTCTATCAACTGGATGGGAGGAAAATATTTTGGAATGGAATTACAAAGGAATAAATCTTAACATAACAACCTGTAGGACTTCTAATAAGAGGTCATGATTCAAAATTGTAATGTATAAAAAATGGTTTATGTGGCCTAAAGTAATCACCCCATAGATTGAATGCATTATTATAGACATATATAATTAAAAAGGATTTATAAGGTGGAGGGTTTGGTCATATTATTAATGAAAGAATATAAGATAATGATCAATTTAAGGTGTTGGTGAATGTATATTGAATTATATTTTTTGGAAATATACAAAATTTTGTAAAATATTTTTAATATTTAATGAAATCAATGATAGAGATATAATTATTTGGAAGATATAACCTATTAACATGGGATAAAAGTACATAAAAATAGGGGGAGCAAACCATTCCAATGGTTATTTATACAAGGGAGATCTACAAATGATTTTCAATGGAATTCTATAAACAGTTTCAACAAAAATTGTACTAGAAACTAACCCCAAATATAATGAGTATAATAAGGTAGTATAGTGAACATTGTACATATTAATTATTGGAATTACTTTTCATCACTTATTAAAATGAATAAATATAAATCATAAAACATTTTTGGAATCTCAGACTTAGAGTTTATTAAAGTAATAGAATTTATTATTGGTAATGAGAATAATGTGGATTATTTATTGACCTAAAATTATTTATTCAAAAAATATGTAGGATATGATTGGAATTTTAGGCTGAATCTAACGTGGAATGGTCTAATGATGTCATGGATCAAAATTAATGTAGTGTTAGAAACTTTTTCATTGAAAACATCAGTTTTTCTTGGCTAAGAAATAATGTAGAACAATTTATTCTTGAGTAGAGTATAGGTATAGAAAATTTCTATCAATATAGAATATACACAATTTCTATAAATAAGGGAGTAGATATAATGTCCTATAAAAGGGATATGGAAATAAATATTGATTTTGTGTGATAAAATGTGTTCCCTCTACTTATCAAAGAAAACTATATAACAATCTTTCCCAAAACATGTTGAAATTCATTATTTATTTATAAATTCAAATGTTGAATATAATAGTATGACACTGTCGTTTATTGGTACTATGTATTCAACGGTTTAGGTATATAAAATTATTCTGAGTAAAATTTCGTTTAAAAAAACCTGTGAATACTTGATGTTCAATTTATTAACTTAAACTATGGTGGAAAAAACACCACTATATGATTAAAATATTCCACTATTTGTATATTATTTGTGCTAAAGGTAATTATTTGATATGATTTTTTGAATACCATGGAAAAAATCATATATGTGGACACATTTGAAGAATACAATAAATAAATATTTTTAGAATGGTGAGATCAATAGGAGGTGTTATATAGGCTAAGTGGAGTGTAGAAGAGAAAGCATTCAAAATATTGGCAGCACATTACGAATTTACACTTTATATTGTTTACTATATTCATATTTTCCTTAAATAGAATTCTATATTTCTTTATGAACTGTACACTATGTTACAAAATAAATTTAATAAATTATATTAATTTTCTTTGAAATTTGGAGTTTTTTAATGTTTATTAATTGACCAAATCACTAGATATAGATCAATGGAATTCTATTTTCATTGTGGGGGGATTACATTCACCCAAAATCCCTAGTATGAAGTTTAGTAGAAAGATATTTTTGTTTCGTTTCATATGTTTGATAAATTAATTGATAATATTACTGATGGATATATATATAAATTGACATAAATAATCCAAAGGAAAATTTGTTGTTACCGTATGGTGTAATGTGGGATTTATTTTTCAATTAGATTCAAATGAATATTTCTACATTAATTTTTGATAAAATATAATTTAATTAATTTTTTAGTGTTTTAAAATTCGAGATATGGTTTTTCATGTTTTGGAAATGTTTAATGATGTTTATTTGAGTTCCTGATAGTTGTAGAAACATAGTTAAAGTTTAGATAAATTTTATGATGAAGAAAATACCATTCTAGTGAAAGAACGCTAGTAAAATCATGAGTCTACTATGAATTAAGTAAGGTTGTAAATTTTAATGGTATATAATTAAATTACATGTGGAGACATTATGTAGTGTTAAGACCTATTCCATTGTACGTAACATATGAAAATTTAATGTTTCTAATTTTTAATGGGGAATGATATCAGATAATTCTTTGTGTTGACATGCTATAATGTATATCATGTTAGGAAAAGAGTTAATTATGGTTTGAGACCAAAAAAAGGAAATGAAAATTGAGTTAGGCTTATTTTGACGAAAAAAAGACAACATATTGTTTTAGAAATCATCACACACAAATTTTTTGGTTGTTAGGAGTTACTAGTGTAGAAACCTACCCCTTACATTATAATGGTAGTTGTCAAACTGAGATTTTATTTATATATATAATTGAAATATAAGTGATTAATTAGCATTATTATGTGTTCTTCGCATTCATGGAATTGTATTCATTAGTTTATAAGTAGTTTAATATTATATATTTACTTTGTTATGATCTAATATATGATTTTATTGTAGACATTATTAAATGGGTACAATTTTTCAAAATTGTATTTTAATATTTAAATTATTTTCATTGGACAGTAAATAGATTGATATATATTCAAAGAGTGTGATTGATAGTGAGTGAAGATCAATAATAAGACAAAAGAATTTTACAACTTATATGTAATAAAAAAATCATGGATTGAATGTCTGAGTTGTTTTTAGAATTAATATAATTGACCATTATTTGTAAAAATGAGTTTTATATATAAAATTTTCTATTTCAAATAGTAAAGAATATATTATCATGGAGAACACTCATTCAATATGGTTTTATTTCATTTATCAGTACTATTTCAAGTTCTACATATTTTTCAAAATATGATTTTGTCATGAAATAGTGTTTAATATTCAATAATAGGGAAGAGTGGAAGAGATCAGGGATGCTATTTGACTAAGCATATTTTGCTAATAATTATAATCAATAACTAGTAAAGTATTAATAATGAGTCATATCAACCTGTTATTGATATGTTCATGTTGAGTGTATCACAGTCTGGTTGAACCAAGTAAAATCTCAATGTTCATGTTTATTCAATTTATGTATTTTGTTTGTTTGGTTTCTTATTTTTATGAAATGTACCAACAAAAAATACTAATGAAAATAAAATAACAAATTTAGTTTGAGAATGGATTTTTACTGCATAATTCATTTCCCCTATATTTTTGTATAGTAGGAAATCAAGTTACAAAAACCAAAAAAATATTTACATGATTTCCAAATAAAATCATTTATACATGAGGATAACACAAGAAACCCAAAATTTAGATTTTATTTTTGTATTTATGAATTTATTAATAAACATAATCTAAACATCCGTTATCGTTCATTCTCCATCCATTTTTAAGAGGAAATAAATTCCAGTTAGGATAAATTTATAATCATTTTCCATCACTATAGGATATATGATTATGACATCCCAACCATTGGTGGAAAGTAACCATGTTTAAATGTTGAAATTTAACACTCTAAGGGTTTATGTCTGAAATTGATGTGAATGCAAGATGTTTTAAATTCCAATGTAAACATAGCATAATCTAACATTATCTACTGTCAAAATAATTTGAGCCTCCTGACTTATAAATTGAACATTACAATTATAAAATAATCCCCACATTATCTTGTTATACATAATTTGATTTTGACACAATAATATTGTATGGAATATTTTTTAAAAGTATATTTAACTTTTTCTATAGTTTGTGTTACACATGTCAATGAATTTAAACAACCTGTAACAAACTATTATAATATTATTATTTAATGTGATAATTTTTACCTAGACATTGGGATAGAATGTATGAATAAGATTATATAAATTAAAACAATTTATGTTTTACCCAGATATATAATTAATTTATTACTGTTAAATTGATTATAATAAAATAAATAAAACTCTTGAATTAGAATGAAATTTATTTTTTTAGAAAAGACATTTTATATCAGACTATGTGTTTCTATCATAAATAATTAAAATGAAAAATATTGATGAATTATGATAATGAAATGTATATATTATAAATTTATTAAAATGTTTTTAATGAGTGATCAATTTTTTCCAATGCGTGAGATAAAAATTAATCCTATTTTGTGCATGAAACTATATTTATATAAATAGTGGATTCATCTCATTTCATATTGTTACCATTAAAATTAATTTTCATAAATTTTAAAAAAATTAAAAAAATTAAATTCTTTTTTGAAATAAATTTTTTTATGTATATTATATTAATTTTTTAATAATTTTTTGAAAATAACAATTTTTTATGAATATTTAAAAATATTCATTTTTATTGAAAAAGTCCTTATTTTTTAATAAATTTAAGAAGACCGCCTTATTTTTTAAAAAAAAATTATAAATATTTAATTTATATTATTCATAATCAAATTTAGGTCACTATAATCAATTTAATTTTTATAATTTTGACATAAAAACTTTTCATTCTTTAGAAATGTTTACTTGGGAAAAAATTCATTCGTCGAGTATGTGGGTTTAATTTTAATTTAATTTATACCAATTAATTTAATTTTTAATATAAATAATGATTATATATTTGGAATAATAATAATTAATATTAGTAAATATGTGTAAATTAATATTTGGGGATGGTGGATATTTATGAAAGTATATTATTAATTACAGCGATAATGGTTAAAACGAGGCTGGACACCATAAATGAGAAGGTGTTAAAAATTAAATCTTTTCTTACATTTTATATGAATATAATTAATTTTAATTAATATATAAAATATTTTTTACTTAATATCTAATTATTTTTATTTTATTTCGAGTCTGAATAGAAAAATGAATTTGTAAAAAAATAAAAAAAATGGTTGCTGTGGTGAAAACTAGAATGGTTAAATAACGTAAAATTAATGGATATGTAATTAAATTTTTAGAAAATATGTTTTTTTGAAGGACTGTTTCAATGAAAAAATATATAAAATATATTACTAAAAATTTTTAGGCACATGGAATGAAGGTGACTTAAAATTCTTGAGCAGTTTTATTTTTTACGAGAATTACACACCTTAATTATAAATGGAAACATTGTCTCCTCACAAACTCACACCTCTAAATCCATACCGATCAAAAAAACCATGAAAACATCCATCCCAAAAATCATTATACACTATATATTGAGTATGGTTGTCTTTACATTTCAACCATATGGTTTAAAAAACATCCCAGTGAGGTTTTTCTATGAAATAGTAATTGTCTTCATTAAGATATTTCGTTTTAACATCTTCTCATAGAACATTAATTCTAGTATTAATAAATACAATTTAATAAAAATATATAGCAATATATACATATATTTTAATATATATATATTAAATAATATAAATCCACCTCTTATTCTATTAAATGGGAAAGGTATCTTTTGATAGCATGTGTGATAAAATACTACCTCTCAAATTGATGAATTTCATTTTTGATAACCACTTATTATGGATTTATATATTTATTGACTAAAAGTATATATATTATATTTATGAAATAAACATTCCACTACAATTATAATATCACATATACCCTCTTTTCTTACTGTATGTTGAAAAATGATTTCATCAATTTTGCATATGTGTGGACTACTACCTCTATGAAGTGATGTGATGTGTTTTTAATTTTATTTTAATTTAAATGGTAATTTTGACATATTTAATGAAAATTTATGAAAAAATAGGAAATTAATATGACTCAATAAATGTTTTATATTATTTATCTTTCTTTCATCCCATCATTCAAGAAAATAGAAACCATGTTCATTCGTACAGATGACCAACCATCTCTATGAACTGTATAATTATTTTTTCATCATCAATGTTTTATGGATTACTATAATGAAATGTATAATGAATATACAATATTTTTATATCAGGGTTAAAATTAGTTATATTATTTATCCCTAATTAAATTTAAGGGACTAAAAATACATAACACAAAAAATGAAAATGAAAAATATCTATTTATTATATCGGAGGATCGAATGTGTTTGAAGGATGTTGAGACTGAGTGAAGGGATTTCCATCTCACATTTATTTATATGAGACACATGAAATATTCACCACCTGTTTCTATTTTATGGTCTATATACTAACTAATAATGCCATTTTTATTTATATTATATAATTTATGAGTATATAATATTAATATATGGTTTTATTTCAAGGGTATTATTATTCTAATGATACGAATGTGGAAAATGTTTTATGTTACAATCTCACAATTTATTATGATTTTTAATCAATATACTTTGGATGATGAAATCATAAGATATAACCCCCATGAAACACATTAATTTTATTATAATATATTTAATTCAAGTGAATATATTTTTTTCCATTCATTTTCCCCTCTTCAAGAAATCGAGAGGCTAAAATAACATTTTTATAAACAATTAACATTATTTTACGCTTATATAGAAACCCCTTCTTCTTTGATGTATATGTTTTATAAATAATTTTTCATAATTGTTTCAATATTATTTTTAAATTGTTAAATTTAAATTTTACCCATGGTTAATTATTTAAAAAATCGGTTCAAAGGAATATTGTTATTGTTTTATTAATAAATTAATTTTTGTCTTTTCTATAAAAAATGAGAAAGAAATATTTGATATAATGTTTTTGAAATGGACGGTATTTTCTGTCATAAGGTTTTCTGAATGATTTCTAGAATAAATATTTTAAAAAAAGCAAGGAATATTTTCCCGAATATTTGGATTTTTTTCAATTTTAAATAAATTAATTCAAATTGAGAATCTTATTTTCATCAACATATTTTTCAATTGATCTTTCAAAATGATTTAACATCAATGATTAAATCCTTTGATGTTGCATATGATTTAATATGGATTTCATCCAATGGTACCATAATTATTCGTTCTTGTGTTGATTTATGTTTATCTTTGAAGTATATTTATGAAACATGTTCTATTTTCAATAGGTTATGTTCTGATGAAAAGATATAATGTTTATAAATCCTCTTTCTTGTCTATGGTTTGCGCTATGAAGTAATGATTCTAAAACACATTTCTTTTTTAACGTTCTAATATTATTAATGTTTTCTTATATTTTGGATCATGTATATATGATTTTAATTATATGATTATTGGGTTCAATATCTCCATAAAATTTATTTGTTATTGTTTTATATCTCATGGGATAATGTTGGGAAACATGATGATGTGCTTGCTCCACTTTGAGAAGCATGCCAGTATATGTGATTTACACTAGTGTAATGCCTCGACCCTAGTTACCCATAGTAGGTGAATTATTACATAACATCGACATGATTCAAGGAATCCTGTTCCAAATGACCGACCAGTTCAATAGAATTGGATGTACTAGATACATACCTACGTTTTACATTACAATATGAAGAAAAACAACATTGTGTATCCATAAAACACACTCATATCCCTTATACTATCCATGTAGGTGAGTCATAATATATTTCTTCACATCTTCGGAAAAATATAACATAAGAAATGGGTGAGCTAAGATGCTCAGAAAGGATAAAAATATAGTGGAATCTTTTATAAATAAGCACAAACAATTTAGGCATTTTATAATACTAAAACACAATCCTTTTAAACATAAAAATCGGAAAAATATGGCAAAGATACATCAAATAATTCTATTTACTTTTTTACATGGATATTCTACTAGTCGAATAATCACATGTAATATCAATATCTAATTTCATAATGATGGAATTCATGATGTTGGACATAATAACCACTTTTCCAAGGCCTCATGCCAAGACTAACAATAAGATATTATCAATGTCTTGTTCCAAGATACTAGTTTCTCTCATGAGACCTAACGATACATCGAGGAGCTATAGCGGGCTACACCTTTCACGTATTAGGTCAATGCATTCCTCAAATGGAAAGGTTAAAACAAAACATAAACATTAGTATTAAAACTAGCATACGAAATGTTAATACATTAACCATAAAACATGAATGGTATAAAAACAACACATCCATAGTCAAACATAACACAAAACCATCAATACAATATGGAAGATTCAATCATGAAAAATCAATTTGAAATAAGTCCAAAATCCATCATAATATGTCGAAATAGATAAAATAAAATTTTTTTGAAAGAAATATAACTTTCTATTTTGAAATCATTTAAATGTAATATAAGTAAAAAAGAAAACATTTAGTTTTGAAATATTATTATATTATTTAAAGGGAATCTTCAATAGTTTTATAATGGTGGAAAATAGCCCCACCCGTCGTATAAATTAAAAAAACACTCTTACCATAATTTGTCGAAAGTTTCATAAAGTACCTTTCTTGGAAAACAACAGAACACATTAATTATAATCATTTTATAAAAGTCAAAAAGGGTATAAATGTATTTAAACAATATTCTATGAAATATTAAAAAGGTTTTGAAATAAATTTTTACAAAACACAAATGAGGATGATAAATAAGTCTTAGTAGATACTTACATATAAACAACCACGGATAAGTAAAGAGATTGTAAAATTAAACTTTAACATGTATTCTTCAATTGTCGAGGGTACGTTAATGTTTTTTATAATATTTAAATAATTTTTATTAAATTAAATAAGAACCACATGCATAAATATGACATCTTATATGATACTCTAATATCGCTTTGTTAATAATATTTTAGTAGTATACTTGTTTTAGTTGTTAACTGATTCATTTTCCTTCATATGTTTTATAACATAGGTCATGTTTTTGTGGATAGTATTGTATTTGATTCATATAAATAATGATATTATCTACTTAAAAATTATTATTAATCATAATATGAAAATTATTCCTGAATGGTTACGATGGGGAATGAATCACATCATGTTCATGGAGACGGTAATCTGTACGTACACACCAGTGACAATATCATTCTATTGATGGTGAAAACGTATGTAATTTGATGGTATATTACAAATAAAGAATCATTAACATTTTATAGTTTGTATTTACATCAATTATACTCATTATTACAGCAATCCAAATAATGAGGTGTCGAATAACAAACTACACCACGATGTGGAGACGGTAAACCGTACGTACGCAGATATGGTGAATTTCTCATTAATATGATGGGTTGAAAAATGAATACGGTTGTACCGTATCTAATATAACATCACAGTATGTCAATGTTACTGATGTTATTCTTCTTGTATGGAAAAATCAATTATAGAGGAAGTGTAAGAAGAATAGAACATTAAAATAGGTGATGAAATAATAACATTTTCTTCAAGTACTACATTTTAATTTTAACAAAGGGATCCGTAGGATGAATTTCTGATCAAGGTAAGGCCTCTAGGGTGAATTGGGAATAGTTTGGAGGATATTGGAGCAAGGGTTGGTAGATCGAAATGGGTTTGGATGTTTGAAATTAAAAGAAGGGGAAGTACTCTTTTATAAGAGAGGTTAAGCCCACTATAGGAAATGCATAAAATATTAATTGATTATAAAATCATTTTAGTTTTCTATTGGCTAAAAATAGATTTATTTTGAAGATATTTTGAAGATGGGTCAAAATATTCTCAACAAATAGGCTTTAGACATGTCAAATCACCATATTAACCTTATCATTTAGATTTAACTCTTGGTTAAATAGTTTAACATTTACGATGTCTCCTTTTAATTTTATATTATGTTGTTAATAAACATAATATAAAATTCTAGGAGAACCTAAAGTGGTTCACCAGTGACATATATAACTTTATACAATCCCTTGGACGAATAAAATATTTTTTGGAATACTATATCATTTAATAATAAAGTATTCGATTTAAAAACTCATTTATGACAATTTGAACATGATTTTGTATTTGGTATTTTTTAAATTCATAAAAACATTATTGCTGAGAAAAAAAAATTTTATATCCACCCTAACATATCATATTAACCTAGATAATCCATGGAATGCATCATAAATCTCAATTTATATTTATTTTACTATTTCTAATATCAATTATTTAAATCTTTCATTAATAAGGTAATTACTATATCATGATTGTGTGCTAAATAAATTTAATTATGTAATGTCTAAAAATTATAAATAAAGTACCATGATGTAGGAAATAATGTTATTTTTTAATAAATATTTATAGTAGAAATTATATTATATATAACCTTATATTAAAAAAATATGTTATTAAAATTTTAATTTAACCCTTTTAACTTTTGTATCAATAAATTAATAATAAATGTCCTATTCCTATCCTAGTGGGTAAAAAAGCATAATATTTTATTCATATGGATTATTTTTGTCTAAATAGTATTATCCAATATAAATAGACCATGTGGTAAGGTAATAATAATATCATTTTATACTTTAATTACCCTATTTACTTTTAACCGTGGTAAATTAGATTCAAAAGTTACTATTCTCCAAAAATTATCTTCATCCTATTGAACCAAATTTTATATAATTATGTCAATCATGTCTCTATGAATTTTGAAATTCAATTCACAGAGCAGTAGAATTACATTTTATGAAAATTTTCATATGTGCCTAGAAGGTGGGTAAAAGGGGTTAAATGGTTCAATAAACTTATATATATAATCTTATTATAAAATTACACCAATGAATTACATTGAACTTTTATAGTTATTTTGTATCATTTTTGACTTAATATATGTTTATATAAAATAATTAATTATTTAAATAAAAAGTCAGTTTTAAACAATAACAAAATGTATTTCACTATTCATAAAAAATTGATAGTTTTCAGAAATATCCCCAAAATTCACCGTAGGTTAATTTTGAAAATCAAAATCCAAAGATGATTTATATTTTACCGAAATAAAAACAAAGATTTTTTATTAATAAATTTAAAATTAATTCAAATTTTCAAAACCAGAAAGAAAAATTTTGAGAAGTAAAAACTATCAAAAGATTGATATGTGTTAATGTCAAATTTAAATGTAAATTTTTTTCCAATGACCAAAATTAGATTGAATTATAAAAATATAATATTAATATACTTAAAAAGGAATCAAATCTATAATTTAACACTATAAATTTGTTTGATTAATTTTTTTTAAATTTAAATTATGTATTTTTCACTATTCATCAAAATATGTAAGTTATCATAAAAACACAAATAAATTTATCCAAACTTAATTTTTCTATCCGACTTATAATGAATAAGTTTTTTTTAAATTGAATATATAAAAGTGTCAATTATTGGATTTAAAAAGTGTTCTCTACTAAAAGGAAGTAAATTGAATTTTTTAAAAAATATTCTTTTATCTGAAAAATACAATTTATTCTTATATTAGTTCTACCAAATATATAATACAGACGTGAAAATTATATGGTGTGTATAAAATTGAAAATTTAGTTAATAAAATTCATAACCACCTTTGAACGGCTAGTTTGGTAAATCGTGGTGCACTCAAACTCGGTGTTGCTTGTGGCGCATGCTATTGAATTACATTAAAAAGACAACGTACTATGAAATCATGGGATGTTACATTCTCCCCTCCTCCAATAAATTGTATCCTCGAAATTAGAATTTTTTTTCAAAAATAAAAGGTTGAATATAAAAAATACCTTTGTGAAAAACCCACATCAGAAATAGTGTTACTAAAATTTAGTCTTAATAAGAGGGAAATGGATATAAAGGAGACACCACCAAATTAGGTTTTCGAATACGATAACTTTGGGGTAAATTATAAACACATAATTGGAGGAAACACAAATATTTATAGGGAGTGATTGAAGTCATCAATCACAAACAAGTGAATAATAAATGGAAAATTGAGAGCCTCAAAGCCATAAATCTATAATGATTTAAAATATCATCCGTTCATAAAGACATTAGATATTAGGATAACAAATTTTTGGTTGAAAGTTCCTTTCCATAATGTTTAATAATTATTTAATTTGTAGAATAATAAAAATTGAATACTTTATATGTAGAGTTCCATCTTTTAAATAATTTATTCCGCAAACTTATCTTTCACTCCAAAAAATATTAGAACTCAAAAATATAGTATTTATCTTAATCATAAGGGTTTTAAAAAAATTAATTCATAATTAATCTATCAGATCATTTAAAAAACTTACCTTATTCAAACCAGGACAACAAGTATGCTAGAGGTAGATGATTCACCTTTGTCTCCCTTTAGCTCTGGGTTCAAGTCTCATGGCCTTGCTGGATGGGACAGGTCATATTTCAACCTCCGGGTTGTCCGTTTGATAATAATGTAAATATAATCTTAAGAAATATTTTATCCATAGAAAATATTATCGAATATCCAACTTAATATATTCAAGCCTTTATAATTATCCAAAATACTTCTTCCAAACTCACTATCCAAAATTTATATGGAAGGTCAACATAACATAATGAAGATCTCTTTTATCCACATAATAACATGTGATTACCTTCATCATGTATTCTCTTAAAACCCATTAACACTGTAAATTACCATAATACCTTATTTATTACATTCATTCTCTCTTATTTCATATAGAATACTAGAGATATTCCCTATATCAATCAATTCTGAATACTCTAATAATGATTGAAAAAACAAACCATTAATCAGTTCTAAGGTAGAAAAAAATAAACAATATAATTTTTCCAAATCACCTATATCTTATTCTAAAATCCCTACCTCAGTAACAGAACCATAATATGGTTTAGATTTCCTTCAACCATGTATTTTACAAATAGTTTAACTTTCTATTGATTCACTTATCATAGTACCATATTATCTCAAATCCTCAATGAAATAGCAATAATGTAAAATCCATATTTGTTACCATAAATAATATAACAATTACATCATTGATAGAATACTCAAATTTAATAATTCATTAATAAAAATATAGGAACATTAATTATTCCTCTTCATCTAAAATGGTATCATAACTTGATTATTATCCAATAGCATCATTTGGGGTGTTCTATAATTACTGGGTCAGTGATTTGTGTAGTTTTCCAACTCCTTGAAGATGAATACTAGTACATTTGAAACTTTTTTCTGACCCTAGAAATCGTGGACATGGTGTCCTTTTTCTCCACACTTAAAACAAACTCCCATTCACTCAAATCATTTACCATGTCGATTCATTCCACAATTATCACTTGTGGGAAAATCCTTCTTTCCCTTATACCCTTTATCTGTCATTCCCTCTACCATCCTTTTCTTTTCTATCTTCCCATCAAATCCATAGAAATCAGATAATTCTTTAATTATCCTATTAACACATGATACTATTTATTTATATGATAGGAATAAATCAAAGAATATTCCCCTTATAAATGTTTTCTTATGACCATGAAATATATGAGTCTTCTTACACTTTGGATCATGAGTACTACTAGAGTTTTCCATCCTTATTTTGGAAACCATTTATAAACAATGGCATACACTAGGATAGTTTATGAATCAGAATGCATAACTCCAAACATCTTAAATACCTAATATAAATTGGGAAGTTTATGCATATAATCCATAATCATAAAAAATGTATTTTTTTAGAAATAATTTACTCATAAATCCTTCATAATGGATTGTAAAGAAAATGTGAATTATGCAAATAATATCCTCTGAGAATTTCATAACAAAGAGTTCGGAAAGGCCCGATGTTGTGTACCAAGATACCCCATGTCAGGCCCAAAACACCTTTTCGTAGTTTTCACTCCTAGGTATATCTGTGCCAGAGTATCCTCAACCTGCTCGTATCCAGATAGGGATGTATTTCATGGAAAATTCACAAAATCTATACATTACCAAAATTATTGGATTTTTTTCTATACTAATCTCAACGGTCTATCTTGGGGTATTGTTCTCTAATCATATTTAATATAAATATATCTTCCAAGGTTAGAAATATATTTTCTCTAATACAAAAAGCAACACCTTGGCCCTAGTTACCCAGAGTCGGTGCATTATTACATAACATTCAAATGATACAAGGAATCAGGTCCCAAAATACTGATCAGTTTAGTAGCCTTGGAAGTACAAGATACAAAGATAAGTTTTACATTACATTATGAATTAAGAAACACAACATTGTGTCTCTATATAACACACTCATATCCATTATCATATCCCTGGAGGTCATTAATAATATACATATTCCTCTCATGGAGAAAATAATACATAAGAAAGGGGTGAGCATAGATTCTCATTAAGGATAACAATATAGAGGAAATTTTCATAAATAATCATAAACAATTAAGGAAATGTATAAGACTAAAACACATGAATTTTAGAAATAAACATAATCATAATATGGAAATGATAAATTAAAGAAATCCATTTACTAATTTTCATGGAGTTTCTAGTAGTCGAATGATCAAATTTAAAATCATAGACAATTTAATAATGATGGAATGCATAATGCTAGACATCATAACCAAATTATATAGGCCTCGTGCCAAAAATACTAAATAGATTTTATCACAGCCTTATTCCAAGACACTAGTTTGTCTCATGAGTCTAACCAATGCATCAAGGAGCTATAGTGGGCTCCAACTGTCACTATTATGTCTAATTCATTCCTCATATGAAAAGGTTGAAACATAACGTAAACATTCATATTGAAAATTGGATATGAAATGTTGATACTTGATCCATAAAAAATGAATGGAATAAAAAAAAACACAACCATAGTCAAATATATCACAGGACCGTCAACACAATATGGTAGATTGTATCATAATAAATCAACTTCAAGAAAGTGTAAAATCCATCAATGGATGTTGACAATGATGAAGTAAAAACTATTTGAGAGAAATATATCATTCTATTTTGAAATAATTTAAAAGTCACGTTATTATAAATAAAACATTTATTTTAGAAATATATTTATAATCTTGTAATGGACTTTTTTAAGGATTCATAACAGCGTAAAATAGTCACACCTGCTATATAAGTTTAAAAAACAGACTTTCCTTAATTTGTAGAAAGGTCATAAAGTACCTAGTTTGGGAAACGACAGAAAGATTCTTTTAAAAACATATTATAATATTAAAACAATGGTATAAAGGACTTTAACCCATATTCTAAGAAAATTAAAAAAAATTTGAAATATATTTTAAGAAACACAAATGACGATGATAAAGAAGTCCTAGAAGATACATACATCTAAAAAACCTCGGATAAGTAAAGATATTTTAAAATTAACATTTACATTGTACACTTCTCTAGTAGAGGGTATGTTAACCTCCGTTATAATAGTTAAATAATTCTTATTAAATTAAAAATTATCCAAATGCATAAATATTAAATCATATATGATCTTCAAATATTTCTTGGTAAATAATATTTTAGTACTATCATTGTTTTGGTTGTTAACAGATTCGTTTTCCTTTATATGTTTTTCAACATATAGTGATAATTTTTATGATTAATATTTATTCTATTAATATATAGATTAATATTAAGTTCTTTAAAAAAATTAATCATTAAATGAATATTATTTCTGACTGGTTACAATGGGGAATTAATCTCATCGTGTTCGTGGAGACGATAATCCGTAAGTATACATGAGCGACCAAGTCATTATATTGATGGTAAAAACATATGTAATTGGATGGTGTATTAAATATAAAGAATCATTAACATGTTATATTTATTTTTTACATCAATTATACTCATTTTTATACACATCCAAATAATGAGGTGTCGAATAACAAACTACACCACGACGTAGAGACAGTAAGTCGTACGTTGGCACGTATGGTGACTCTGTCATTAATCAGATGGAAAGAATAATAAATATGGATATACCGTATTTATAATAAAATCACAATATGTATAAGGTACTCAGGTTATTATATTTTTATTGAACCAATTATGAAAGAGGAAATGGAAGGAAAAATAACTCAGAAAGTGGTGATGAAATAATTACGTAATCCTCAGGTTCTACTTTTTATTTGATAAATGGGTATATTATGTTGTCTTTTTGACCAAAGTAAGGCCTTTAGGATTAATTGAGGGTAGTTGTGAGGATATTTGAGTATGTCTGTTTCGAATAAAATGGATTTGGAGGTGTGAAATAAGATAAGGGTATGTATCCTTTTATAGTAGAGGTGAGGGTCACTTTAAGAAAAGCATAAAATATTATTTTATTAAAAACTCCTATTCAGTTTCTAATGGATCCAAATAGATTTATTTAGAGGATAAGTTTAGTATGGGTCTAAATATTTTCAACCAATATGTTTTAGACATGTTTAGGTCACCATATTGACTGTATCATTTAGATTTAACTCCTGGTTAAATAGTTTGAAATTTACCATGTCTTCTTGTATTGTTATATTATGTGGTTAATAACTTACTATAAAACTCTAAGAGAACCTCAAGTGGTTCTTTAATGACATATCTAACCTTATCTATGTCCATTGGCATAATCATATATTTTTAGTAATATTATAGCATTTAATAATATTTTAATTTTTTAAAACCCCATTTATGTCAATTTTGACGGTATTTAGTATTTGGGTCATGTGAAAGTCATAAAAAATGAATTAATTCAAAAAAATAATTTAATCAACCATACAAATTTATATTAACCTATATATTCGTGGAATGCATCAAAATTTTCAATATAATTTCTTTTAATGTTTATATTATGAGTTAATTTAATATTTCATTAATAATGTAATTACTGAATCATGATTACATTATAAATAAGGTTGATTGTTTAATGTCTAAAAATTATAAATAAAACAGCATGATATAGGAAATTATTTTAGTTTTATAATGAATATTTTGAGTAGAGATTATCTTATTTAAAATCTAATATTAAAAATGTTTTAGTGATGGAAATTCGAATATAACAATTTTAACTCCTCTTTATGTAAAATAATAATAATTGTCCTAATATAATTCAAGTGGATACAAAGGGATCATATTTTATTAATAAGGTTAATTTTGGTCGAAATAAACTTATCCAATAGAATTAGAAAATTTTTTATGGTAATTATAATATCATTTTTACCATTAATTGCCATATTTACTTTTAACTGTGGTAAATAAAATTCAAAGTAACTATTCACCCAAAAAATATTTTCATTCATTTAAACCATATTTTAATTTTTTATGTAAACCATGTCTCTCATAGTTTTGAAATTCAATTCACAGAAGCGGTAATATTATTTTTTATGCAAATTTTCAAATGTGACTAGAATGTAGGTAAAAGTTGTTAAATAGCTCAATAAAATTTTATATATCTAATCTTATTATAAAATGTCTCCAATGAATTAAATTGAACATCTAAAGGTATAAAGTATCTATTTTTAATAAAATAAATTTAAATAAAATAAATAATTATTTAAAAAAAAATTTGGTTTTAAACAATAACACAATGTTTTTTATTATTAAAAAAAATGATTGTTTTTCTAAAAATTAAAAAAGTTCAACCTAATAAAATTTTGATATTATGAATCCATTAATGATGCATATTTAACTAAATTAAAAACATAGAAGTGCCATTAATTAATTTAAAATTAATTTCTATTGTCAAAACCTGAAAGCAGGTTTTTGAAAGGTGAAATCTATCAAACGATTGATACATGTTTATGTCCAATTTAAATGTAAAATTACTTACAATTTCCATCGTAAGATTAAATTATAAAAATATAATCTAATTATACTTCAAAAACATTAAAATGTATAATTTAACACTATAAATTATTTTGATTAAAAATGTTGATTTCAATTATGTTTTATTATTTTATCAATATTCGACAAAATTTTAAAGTTATCAAAAAACACCAAAAATTTATCCAAACTAAATTTTTATGTCCTTATTCAAAATAATAAGTTTATTTTTTCGAAATGAATATATAATAGTTTCAAATATTGGATTTAAAAGGGATCCCCATTAAAAGGTAGTAAAATTTCATTTTTTGAAAAATAATTCTTTAATTTGGAATATTGAATTTTTTAATATTTTATGTCTTAGAAACATGTAATTTGAATGTTAAAATTATATGGAGTATATAAAATATAAAATATAGTTTCATAACTACGTTTTTAATTTCTAGTTTGGTAATTCATGTTGTGCTCGAACTCGGTGTTATGTGTGGTGCAAGCTATTGAATTATTTTAAAGCGTTAATGTACTATGAAATACTATGGTTTTAGATTCTCCCATCCTTAAATGAATTTCTCCCATGCAATTGTAAATTTTTCATAAAAAATAATATGTTGGAAAAAGAAAATACATTTGTGGAAAACAATCATCGAAAATTGTGTTATTAATATTTTGTCTCAATAAGAGGGAAATGGAAATTATAGAGTCAAAAAACAATTTGGGTATTTAATAGAAGAACATTGGTGGAAATTATGGACACATAATTAAATGAAAAACCAAAAAATTTATAGAGAGTGATTTATATCATCAATGAAAAACAACTGAACAATAAATGAAAAATTTTGGGGCCTCAAATCCATATCTTAATGATGATTTAAAATATTATTGGTTCGACAAAACATAAGATATTATGATGACACATTTTTGGTTCTAAGTTCTGTTCCCTAAGGTTTATGAATTAATTTCTTCATATAATAAAAAATACTACCTGACAAGTAGAGTTCCAACCATTAACTAATTTTTACCACAAACTCATCTTTCACTAAAAAAATAATAGATCTAAAAAATATTCTATTTATACTAATCATATAGGGTTTCAAAAAAATTGAATTTATAAATCATCTACCAGATCATTTTAAAAAACTACATTATACAAACCTAGACATCATGTAATCTAGTGGTAGGTGATTCACCCTTGTCGCCATTCGACTACGGGTTCATGTCTCGCAGCCTTGACGAATGCGACAGGTTCTCGCCCGACCTCCAGGTTTTCCTTATTATAACAATCCAAAAAATAATATTAAGAAATATTTTAACCTTAGAAAATATTATCCAATGTCCAACATAATCCATTACAACCTTTAGACTTATCCAAAATACTTTTGCCCAATTTAATTGTCAAAAATTTATAAGGAAGGTCAATATAACAGAATAAAGATATCTTTTTCCCACATGATAATATGTGAGTAATTTCATCATGTATTCTCTTAAAAAATGGTTACACGCTAAATTTCCATAATACCTTATTTATTTCATTCATGCTCCCTTATTCGTTATAGAATACTAGACATATTGCGTATATCCAAAAAATTTGAATACTCTAGCAATGATAAAATAAATAAACCATTAATCATTTCCAAGTTAGTTAATAATATCCAATATAATTTATCCAAATCAATAATCATTTGTTCAAAAACCACTACATCAGTAGAAATAACATTTTAAGGTTTATCTTTCCTCAACCATGTATTTTCTAAAAATATTAACTTGATGTTGAGTAACTTTTCTTAGTACCATATAATCTCAAATCCTCAATGAAATAGTACTACAATACAATCCTTTTTTTATTTACAAAATTAATATAACCAGTATGTCGTTGATACAACACTCAAATGAAATAAATCATTGATAATAATATAAGAATAATAATTATTCCTCTTCATCTGTGGTAGTATCATAACATGATTATTACCCAATAGAATCGTTTGGGGTATATTCTGATGACTGGAACACTAATTCGCATAGTCTACCAACTCCTTGAAGATAAAGAATTGAACATTTGAAACCATTTTCTTACCCTTGAAATCTTGTACATAGCATCCATTTTTTGCACACTTATTACAAATTCAAATTCACTTCATGCTTTTACCATGGCGACTTTTTCCACAGTTATCACATATGTGAAAGTCCTTCTTTCCCTTCATTACTTTATCTAACATTCTCTCGACCATATTTTTATTCTCTCTCTTCCCTTCCAATCCATAAGACACATATAATTATTTACTTATCTTGCTAACATTGGATACTATTTCTTCATATTATGAGAATATGTGGGAGACTATTTCCCTTCTAAATGTTTTCTCTAGACCATGAATGATATGATCTTTCTTACTCTTTAGATCATGCGTATTGCTGGAGTTCCCAATCCTTCTTCTAAGAACCATTTCTAATCAGTTGAATACACTTGGTTAGTTTATTATTCACAATGCACAAGTCCAAACATGTAAAATACCTTACATAAATTGAATAGTTTAGGCATTTAATAAATAAGCATAAAAAACCTTTTCTTTGATGAAGTATTTACTCATAAATCCTTCATAATTGTTTGTAAAGAAAATGTGATTTATCCTAAGCATATCCATTTGGAGCGTCATAACCAAGAGTGAAACGAGGCACGTTGTCAAGTACCCACATACCCTTGGTCAAGCCCAAAACTCTTTGTCATAGTTTTCACTCCTAGTTAAATCAGTGCCAAACCCATATCTACCATCTCGTATCAATACATGGATGTATTTCATGTAAAATACACAAAATATCTACATTACCAAAATTCAAGGATGTTATTCTATACTGATCCTCAAACTATATCTTAGGGTAATGTTTTATCTAATCAAACACTTTTTAAATCTAGATTACAGGGATTCTACTAAACTTTATCTGATACTAACTATAATGCCCCGACCCTAGTTAGCCAAATTCCATCCATTATTACATAAAAATAGATTTATACAAGGAACCATGTCCCAAAATATTGATTAATTCAATAGCCTTGGATGTATGAGATATGTACATAAGTCTTAAATTACATTATTAATTGGGAAAAAACATTGTGTCTCTATAGAACACACTAATTTCTCTTAGCCTATCCTTGCAGGTCATTCATAATATACATCTTCAGATCCTGGAAAAAATAAATCATAAGAAAGGGGTGAGAACTAATGTTCAGTAAGGATAACAATATAGAGGAAACATTCATAAATAATCATAACTATTTAAGGAAATTTATAAGACTAAAACACTTTCCATTTAAAATAAACATCAGAATAATATAGAATAGAAAAATCAAATAATACCATTTTCATATTTACATGGATATTCTACTGGTTGAATAATCACCTTTAAAAATAATAGATAATTTCATAATGATGGACTACATAATTCTGGACATCATAACCACATAGTGAAGGCCTCATTCAAAGACTAAAAATAAGATTTTGTCAAGGACTTGTACCAAGGCACTAGTTTGTCTCATGAGACCTACCGATGCATCACGGAGCTATATCGGGCTCCACCTGCCACTTACTAAATACAATTCATTACTCATATTAAATGCTGAAACATAACATAAACATTTGTTTACAAACTATCATACGAAATGTTAATAAATTTAATCACAAACAATGAATGGAATAAAAACAACACATCCACAGTCAGTCAAAAAAATTGAAAGATATGAAATCAAAACTATTTGAGAGAAATATTTCTTTCTATTTTGAAATTAGTAAAATGTAATTTATTTATAAAAGAAAACATGTATTTTAAAAATATTCTTATATTTTTATAATGAAAGATTCGAAGGTGTTATAATGGTGTAAAATAGTCGTAGGCATCGTATATGATAAAAAAACATTTTTACCTTAACTTGTCTAAAAGGCCCTAAGGTACCTTGGTTGAAAAATGACAGAATGATTCATTTGAATACATTTTATAAATGTAAAACAAGGGTATAAATGAATTTAATCCATATTCTAGGAAATAGGAAAAACATTTGAAATACATTTTTAAGAAATACATGTGAGGAAGATAAAGAAGTCCTATTAGATACTTACATATAAACAACCTTGAATAAGTAATGAGATTGTAAAATTAACCCTTATATTTCATTCTTCTTTATTTGAGGGTATTTAAACCTCCTGTATAATAGTTAAAGAGTTTTTATTAAATTGAACAAGAAACTGATAAAATTAATAATATTTCAGTAGTATCATTGTATCAGTTGTTAACTGATTCATTCTCAATTATATATTTGGTTACATAAGTCATGTTTATTATGGATAGGATGTATTTGATTCAGATCTCGAATGATATTAAGTTATTAAATATTTTTTAATCATAAAATGAAAATTAATCATGAATGGTTATTATGGGGAATGAATCTCATCGCGTTCATGGAGATGGTAATTGGTCCATATGCATGAGCAAAAATATCATTCTATTTGTAAGAACCGGTTCTTATTCATAGGTATGAGTTTCTTATGTTCCTTTTTCCTTATGTGTTTTTGAAAAAACAAGGCAAATGTAGAAAAAATCCCAAATTTATGGGTACACACCATGTACTTTCGGTACACACTCCATGTAATTCGGCTGTGTGGGATGAGAATACAGGGTGCATAGTCTTGTCGGTAAACACAAACTACATTCCTTGTAGTTTGATACACACGCCGTGTACTTTGGTCGTGTGGGACAAGAACACAGGGTGTGTTGGCTTGTTTGTAGTTAAGGGTGTAAAAACTAACTACACACCATATACATTGTAATACATATTGTGTAATCAGTTGGGAGATGAACATGGTGTTGGTGAAAATTAACAGCTATAGGGACAATTAAAAAGGAATGTACACACCATGTAATTGAGATTACCCACCATGTAGTCATGTTTTTTTGTTAAAAATATGCAGTTGTGTCCTCATTCGACATAAGAGGTAGAGAACTCACCTAGAGAACCAGGAGAGGAGGATAAGGATTGGAGGATCTCCTAATCGCACATCGGGACTCTGATTATTCCACTGTCAAACTCTTTTGTACGACGCGAGTAAGGTATTCCTTATTCTTGAACCTCTCCTTCAAATTCTTTCCTTATGGGACGGTATTTACATTTGTACGAGTAATTGTTTTTATGAGATCTACGTCGTTATTTGTTGTTTCTGGAGGCTCCTTCCATGTATATTGATCAGAGGAGATCTATGTAGTTGGTTTTGTGTTTATTTCCAACTATCATGTTATTTTGTGTAACAGTTTGCTACACACCCATGTTCGGGGTGTCATATGGAAGAAGCATGACTGTTAAGATACCTAAAATTTCATAGGTAATCAAATGAGTAATGTAATTTGCGGTTTGAGATATTTTCTTTGATCTTGGGCCTCCCCGTGTGTGGGATTATATTTTTTTCCATTTGTCTAGGATACTCGTGGTTATGCAATGATTATAGCATGTTTTGTGTTTTCTTGAGCGGAAACATATATAAATTTCTTAATTCTATGTTGGGCTCAGTCCAGTTCTTTTCTCTTTCTATGGAATTCCTGAGGACAATGTTTTTGCTTAGACTGAGGGAAATATTTCTTATGTTCGAGGGCAGTATCTTCCATGATTGAAGTAAATATATCATATTTCTGAGAGAAATATTCATTATTCCTATGGGTAGTCACCTATGTGTTTCGATTCTCTTAACTGATGGTAAGGATTTTCCTGTCTGGGGACAATGTTTATTTTGAATATTAACTGTGGTATTTTCTTATATGGTATTAACCAATATAAATCATGTTCATGGAGTTAGTAAATAATTAGAAATGGGGAAATGTAAATGGTAGAGATAGTTACTTAAGATAAATTCCTAGTATACTGCATTTTATTATTGCAAACTACTATTGCACATTTTCACTTATAGTTGGGCACGAGCCTTTGGTGGTTGCCTACTGGGATTTATTTCTCACACCATGTTTTGGTCAGGTAATATTCCCAAACAGATTATATTTCGGCAGGTGTGGATAAGGGCGAGGGACCCTACATAGGTATATGATTGTGTGAGAGGAGTATGAGAGCATGTGACTGATCTTAGGCGTGCGATGTTGCTGCATTCCTGTTGCACTGCGTTGGTTTTGTTTTGTTGTACATTGTACCTTGTGCTGTATTGTATCATATTGCTGTGGATCCTGTTTTGGCTACTTTCTTAGAATTAGAGACATATTTCATTATCATATATATGACTACTGGTAATATTTTACTTCAGTTCCGTCATCCATTTCTACTCTATATGGTTTACTGCTTTCGCTTTTGAACGTTTATATTTATTTCCACTGCGCTGCACTTTGAAAAATGAGGGCATAGTTTCCCCACTATTATTCGTAGGCCCTTGCTACTAGTCAGAAGCCTCTTCCATTTGGGGAAATTCACTTGAGTTCATTTGACCAACTGGGTTCGTGGCACTTGTTGTCTGTCACCCAGATCTAGGATGTTACAAAGTGGTATCAGAGGGGTTCTTTTCATTGTCATACTGTTTGGAGCCTATAGTCAGGGATAGGATGGAATTGTTATTTGGTAATAAGTTGTGCCCAAGATTACCTGACTTCTGTACATGGAATGGCCAATCTACCTTGTCTAATATTGATTTTTTTTGTTTTGAAATTTTATAGTGGATTTGATTTTCACCATTGGGTGACATACTTGTGGTGCTCTATTTATATTTTATTATACTTTGGTTCTATTTTGTTTAAACCTGATGAGATGAGGGTATGGAATCTCATTCTTCATTTAGGTACATGTTAGAATCACATGTCATGCATAGTTTCAATGCCATGTAGGTGCATTAGAAATTGCATGTTGTTGTGAAAGATATTTTTCTAGAAAATTCATTTTGTTGTGATAAGTGCCTCGATAGATACACTTACTATTGATAGGGTATTGATATATGTAATGATTGGGTTATGAACACTAAACATTGGTTCTTGAGAAGTATGGCCTCTCTTGGTCTAGAATTTGGATGATCATGATCCAAACTTTTAATGTGTTTTGTACTATAATGTAAATGTTTTGGTGCTAAAATTTCGTTCTTGGGGAGTATGGGCCCTCACTTATCAGAATTTGGAATACCGACTCTTGAAATTGGTGTCATTGGGGATCTAGAGTAGCTTCTGATGTCTACTATCTGGAAACTCAGACAACACCTCGTGTGGTTCTATGAACACATGCCATGTAATCTTATGTTCGGGAAGAAATGAACAAATTTTATGTACATGAATTGTACATTGTATGCACATCCTGTAATATCTAACCATGTTATAGGTCGTGTGGGAAGAGACACATGATACATAATTCCTTGCGGGAACACGCCATGTACCGGATGAACACGCCGTGTAGTGTAACCTGGGTACACCGGCCGTGTCACTAACAAAACGGGCTGGTGAAGCTTGTTGAGTACACACTTTGTCTACCTTGAACATGTTGTGTAGTTTAACCAGGGTACGCAGGCTGTGTCACTTACAACACGGTCCGATGAAGCTTGTCATGTACACCCCGTGTCAACCTTGAACACACCGTGTAGTCTTGTCTTAGGAGAGCCATGTGGCTTAACCTTGTAGAAGGACTCATGCATGGAATGAAGATTAAAGTACACGCCCTGTGTTAAGACAACATGCCGTGTGTTTGGGGTGTTACACGAGCGGTTTTCACTGAATTACATGCCCATGTGGATGGGTTATGGGAACATGTCGTGTAGTAATTATACATGTTGTGTAGTCATGTTTTATACAATTTGACTGATTTTGTTTTTCCCTTCTTGGTCGCCTTGTTTTCAGTCCTTGGTAATCTTGATCTAAAGAGTGTGTTTGACCCTGTAGAGTCAAGCCATCTAGATGACCATGAGTTGTTCGCCATGTGAGTGTCGACGATTATACTCTAGAGGAGGTAGACCAGGGGCTACCGATGGATCCTCCAGGAGTGCCATATGTGGCACTAGAAGTTATACCAGATTCTAGCATGGATGTGTAGTTCTATGAAGGCTTCATGTCGTTCATTCTTACCTTCCAGGGAGCACCGTCGGTGGCCCAATTTATGGCATAGCTGACACATAAATTCCAGCAGTAGTATCTACCATCTTTTTCATGGGATGACAGATCATAGGCTACAAAGTCATGGATTGGTTCTATGTAGACAATCACTGAGCATTTGGAGACACCGCATGGGAGAAGGGTAATGCTCAATACATACATGCTACGTGATTCTGACAAGAGAAGGTGGGATGTTACCACTAAGTCTAAGCTTCACCATGACATGGCGTGGGATGATTTTGATGTTGTCATCTATGAATTTTTATTTCTAGAGATTCTAAGGGCAGATCAAGCTCAAGATTCCATGAATCTACAGCAGGGTTCCATGTCAGTCATGGACTATTCTGCCCGCTTCACCGAGCTACAACTTTTTTCACATATTCTTGTGAGATATTAGACGTTGAGGGCTATACATTTTGAGGATGGTCTTCGATATGACTTCCTAGCACTAGTGAATGTTTTCAGGCTGCCTACAATGCATTCCATTGTGAACCAGGCATTGATTATGGAGTGAAACCTGCAAAAATATAGTGGCGCAGACCAGGGCGGTTCGACACTGATCTATGGTACTATTTCTATGGGCAAGAGGAAGAGGCAGATAGATTTATCTCACGGTGGAAGTACCAGCCAGAAGAATTTTCTAGGTGGCTAGGTAAAGTGATACCAGTGTGGTAAATAGGGGCACAAGAGGCCCCAGTGTCCACATGACCCAGTGGAGTGCCGAGCTTGTGGGAGGACGGGTAATGTACAGTGTTTTTGTAGGGTGTTTCCACCAGTGAATAGTGAGAGGGGTTCTGTGTCGACTCCACGTTCAGGAGCGGGGCCAATAAATTTTTACTACTCAGGTAAATGGAATATGTCAGGACGTACAATCCTAGGTGGTGGTCAAGTTCATGGTATCCAGACACCAGGATCTCAGATACTACAGGGCGGGATAGCTCAGGGTATCTAGGCTATGTTGTAGGGCTGCAACACTGGGCAGGCATATGCAGTGCAACAGACCCAACATGATCAGGACCCCGGACCTTCAACTATCATAGGTACTATTCTAGTTGCTTCTATTTTATCTTATGCACTTTTCGATACTAGTGCTACACATAGCTTTATATATGTTCCCGTTGTGGAGAGACTTGGACAATTTTATTCTTATTCATCTAATATCATGCCTCTAGACACTCAATTGAGAATTAGAATGGAATGTGTGCGTCAGTTCAAGGAGTTCCCCCTAACGGTTTGTGGGTGTCCCTTTCTAATGTACCTCAATGTCTTGGAGATGAAAACCTCTGATGTCATACCCGGTATGGACTGGTTGGTACATTTTCAAGCCTTTGTATATTTTTATCGTCGTAGGGTGAGTTTCACGTCACCATATGGAGGAGATTTATTATACAAGGGTGAATGGGATGTCCAGGTGAGCCGAGCTGGACCCAAACATCACGGGCGAGGTTGAGTGAAAAAAAAAAGATTTCATGTTTATAACTAGATGACCAAGGAACTTGTTGGAAGGATTTCTATCTAGTCTTTAATCATTTCAGGGATGTCTTCCCAGATGACTATTCAGGTTTGCCTCTGGAGCGAGAGGTGGAATTCTATATTGAGCTTGTGCCATGAGCAGTATCGATGTCCATTCATCCTTATAAGATGCCTACACCATAGTTATAGGAGCTCAAAAGGTAGTTAGATGAGTTTCAGGAAAAGGGTTTCATCTAACCCAGTATTTCCCTACAGGGTTCGCATGTCCATTTCGCTAAGAAGGAAGATGGTACCCTCAAACTCTGTATTGGATTATCCGAAACTGAACCAGTTTATGGTCAAGAACCGGTATCCTTTACCAAGGATTGATGATCTTTTTGATCAACTTTAGGGAGAATGAGTGTTCTTGAAGATTAATTTGAGATCTGGATACCATCAGTTGCACGTGAGACCATAAGACATACCACATGCATCATTTCAGAGCAGATATTGTCTATACGATTACTTGGTCATGTCGTTCAGAGACACAAACAAGCCATCTGTTTTCATGGCTCTCATGAATAGGGTGTTCCACCCATATCTTGATTCATTTGTGGTAGTCTTTGTAGATGATATCTTGGTGTACTCTCACACTCTACATGACCCTGACACCCATCTTGAGATCGTATTTAGTACACTGAGAGAGCACCATTTATCTGTTAAGATCTCAAAGTGCCACTTTTGGATGGACCCGATTCACTTCCAGGGTCATATTATCTCAAAGGCAGGAGTTGTGGTAGACCCAGAGAAGTTGAGGGTTGTAGTTTCTGAGGAGGAGGCTAAGAACGTATTTGAAATAAGAAGATACATTTGGATGGATGGTTAATATAGTTGGTTGATACATGACTTATCCCTCTTAGTAGCGCTGTTGAAGGGTTTGACTAAAAACGGTATGAAGTTCGTTTGGTCAAAATCTCGCGAGGTAGCCTTTCAAGAGCTGAAGGGAAGGTCTAAATCATCAACAGTCATGATACTTCTAGAGCAAGGGAAGAGATATACAGTTAATTGTGATGCATCAGGTATTGGGTAGGGAGCAGTGTTGATGCAGGGCAATCGAGTTGTTACATATGGGTCTTAGTAGTTGAGGCCACATGAGAGGAATTACCCGACACATGATCTTGATTTGGCTGCAGTTGTTTATGTGTAATGTTGTTGGAGACATTATCTCTTGTGAGAACATTTTTTGGTGTTTACGGACCACAAAAGTCATAAATAAATCATTACCCATAGTGAATTTAATTTGAGATAGCGATGGTGGTTTGAATACCTTCAGTCCTTCGACATTGGGCATGCCTATAAATCTGGTAAAGGTAAGGCAGTAGCTGATGCACTGAGTAGAAGAGCTCAGATACATGCAGAGCAAGAGGCCAGTGGAGAGTGGAAGATTATGGCATTGTTCTATGAGATGAATTTGGAGGTTCATGATAGTTATGGGTGAACCTATCTTTCATCCTTACCTGTGACTTCTACCCTACTGTATAGAGAGAGGATGAGATAAATATCAGATTTAGAAGGCCTAGTTCTACGGGAGTTGGTGGAATGTGAGGAACCGCCTCCTAGTGGGACAATAGGTGATGACAAGGAACTATGTATCCATGGACGAGTGTGGATTCCATGGAATATATGCGAGGATTTTATACGGTAATTTCATGCTTCAACTTGGGTAGTGCATCATGGAGTTACAAAAATGTACCGTGACATGAGATATCAATATTGGTGGCCGGGAATGAAAAAATGGGTATCTAGTTCTGTTATGGGATGTCCCACCTATCAGCAGGTGAAGGCGGAGCATCATAGGTTAGCTGTACTCTTACAAAAGTTACCCATTCTAGAGTGGAAATGGGATGATTTCGCGATGGACTTCATAACCAGGTTTTTAAGGTAACCTCTATGAAATGATGACATATTGTTTGTTGTGAAAAAACATAAGAATGTGGCTCACTTTTTATGATCAAGAAAACCTTCGGTGCTAATGAGCTCGAGAATTTGTTTATCTGATAGGTAGTAAGTCTTCATGGGGTCCATCATTCTATCGTTTCATATAGGGATGCCCGATTTATGTCTCCTTTATGATAGAGTTTTCAGAGGGCAATGGGTACACAGGTGCTTCTAAGCACATATTACCACCCTCAAACTAAGGAACAATCAGATCGAACAATACAGATTCTTGAGGACATGCTGCATGCATGCTTCCTAGACTATGGAGGCGCTTGGGAAAAGAACATACCCCTAGTGGAGTTTTCCTACAAAAATTTTTTTAGGGAACTATCTAGAAGGAACCTTATGAGGACTTATATGGTAGGCCATGCCAACCACACTTGTTATGTTTGGAGGCAGATGAGGTAGCTTTACTAGGACCTCATCTTGTGAAGGAGACTTTAGACTAGGTCCAATGGATTTAGAAGCGGATGGATACTGTACAGTCGTGTCATAAATCTTATGTTGATCACTACAGAAGACCCTTTTAGTCCGTCGTTGGGGATCATGTTTTCTTATGTGTTTCACTGAGGATGGGACCTAGGTGTATTAGGAGGTAGGGTAATCTTTCATCGAGGTATATAGGGACTTTTGAGAATCTAGAGAGATTCAGGCCAGTTGTCTATCAGTAGCAGTTACCACAGAGGTACCAGGCCATGCACAATGTCTTCCATGTATCTCAGCTACGTCATTATCTCTCAAACCCATCTCACATCTTTCATCCCAAGTAGGTTGAACATCTAGTTGATGCATCCTTTGAGGAGCATCAGATTCATATTGTTTATAGGAGCACAAAGGTTCTCTGAGGCCGGTCAGTTCCTCTCATACGGTTGTTATGGCAGCATGGCCGAGTGCAGGACAAAACCTGGTAGTGGGAAACCGATGTACGTGCTCAGAGTCTAGAATTGTTCACAGCTTTATCTTCACCACCCAGGGAAGTTGAATTTGGGGACGAATTTTTGTATGGGGGGATGTTTGTAAGAACCCAGTTCTTATTCTTAGGTATGAGTTTCTTATGTTCCTTTTTCCATAAGTTTTTTTGAGAAGACAAGGGAAATGTTGAAAAAAACACAAATTTATGGGTACATGCCGTGTACTTTTTGTACACACGCCATGTACTTTGTCTTTGTGGGATGAGAATATAGGACACATAGTCTTGTCAGTAATCACAAACTAAACACGGTGTACTTTTGAACACATGTCGTGTACGTTGGACATGTGGGATGGGAACACATGGTGTGTTGAATTGTCCGTGGTTAAGGGTGTAGAAACTAACAACACACCATGTACTTAGTAATAAAGGACGTGTAATAAGTTGGATGATGAATAGGGTGGTGGTGAAAAGTAACTTCCAGAGTTATAGTTAAAAATGAAAGTACATGACCTGTAATTGAGAGTACACAACGTGTACTTGAGAGTACATTCCATGTAGTCATTTTTTACATTAAAAATGTGCAGTAGCCTCCTCATTCGAATGAGGAGGCAGAGAACTCACCTGGAGCACTGAGAGAGGAGGTCAAGGCTTGGAGGATTCAATGATCGCACATCGGGACTCCGATTCTTCCCCCGTCGATCTCATTCGAACCACGCGGGTATGATCTTCCCTATTCTTGAATATCACCTTCCAATTATTTCCCTAGGGAAGTTAATTTGGTTTGAATGAGTAATTTTTAATATCAGATGATCACAGTTCATTGTTTTTTCATGAATCACTTTCCAAGTATATCGATCAGAATAGATCGATATAGGAGTTCTTGTGATTATTTCCAACTTTAAAGTTGTTTGTTGTACCTTTGTGCTACACAACCATGTTCAAGGTGTCATATGGCTGATTCTTGACAGTTAGGACACCTATAATTTCATAGGTAATCTAATGTGTAATATAATCTACTGTTTGAGATCGTTGCTTTGATCTAGGGTGACCCTGTGGGTGCGGTTCCATTGTGTATCCATTTGTCATGGATACCCATGGGTATGCCGTGATTATAGAATTATTTGAGTTTTCTTGAGAGGAATCATATAGAAATTGCATTCTTATGTGTTGGGATCGGCCAGTTTACTTACTCTTCTTAGGTAATACGTGAGGGTAGTGTTTGGTTTAGCTTGAGGGAAATGTTTCTTATTTCTGAGTGCAGTAACTACCGTGCCTGGGGGAAATATCACATATTCCTAAGGCTAATATTCGTTATTCTGGTGTCTAGTCACCTATGGGTTTCGAATCTATTTCCTGAAGGTATGGATTTGCGTGTCTGAGGACAATTATTACTTTGAATATTCGATGGGTTGTTTTATTATGTGGTATTTTCCATGATAAAGCCCATGCATGGAATTAGTAAATAATTAGTAATGTGAAAATGTAAATGGTATATATAGTTACTTTAGAGTACTTCTTAGTTTACTGCATTTTATTATTGCACACTGTTGTTGCACATTTTCATTGACAGTTGGGCACACAAATTTGGCAGATGCCTACTGGGCATTATTTCCCACACCCTGTTTGGGTCATGTATTGTGCCCAAACATATTATATTGTTTTAGGTTTCGTTAATGGAAAGGGTCCCCACACATGTACATGATTGTTGTGGAGGAGTAGAAGAGCATGGTACCGAGCATAGGTTTGCGATGTTGCTTCGTTCCTATTGCACATAATTGGTTTTGTTTTGCTGTACATTGTACATTGTTCTAAATAGTATCAGATTGAAGTGTATCATGTTTTGGCTGCTCTCTTAGAATTAAAGACATATCGCATCACCATATATATGACAGCTGGTTATCTTTTACTTCAGTTCTGTCATCCATTTCAGGTCTATATTGTTTACTGCTTCCACTTTTGTATGTTTATATTTATTTCCTCTACGCTACACTTTGACCAATGAGGGAATAATTTCCCCACTATCAGTTTGACGCCCTCACTGCTAGTTAGTAGCCTCTGGAATTTGGTGAAATGCACTTGAGGTCATATAACCAACTAGGTTCGGGGCACCCATTGTGTGGCACCCTGATCCAAGATGTTAAACTGTTTATGGTGAAAACATCTTTTATTGGATGTTATATTATATATAAAGAATGTTTAACATGTTATATTTATTATTTCAATCACTTATACTCATTATAAATCCCATCCAGATAATGAGGTGTTGAATAATAAACTACACCACGACGTAGAGACAACAAGTCGTATATACGCACCTATGATGAAATTTACATTAATAGGATAGATAGAATGATGAATATAGTTGTACCATATTTATTATAACATCAAATTATGTATAAGTTACTTCATTTATAATTTTGGTATGGAAACAAACATAAATAGGATGTGGAAGAAGGATAACACATTGAAAGAGGTGATGAAATAATTACCTCTTCTTCGGGTTATTCCTTTTGATTTGAACACAGGGATCATTAGGTAGGCTTTAAGATCAATGAAATACCTCTAGAATTAATTTTGGGTTGTGGGGAGGATAATGGAGTATGTTTTGGTTGGGAAAAATGGCTTTGGAGTTGTGAAATTAATACATGGGGAAGTTCTCTTTTATAACGGAGATGAGGGTCATTTTAATAAAAGAGTGAAATATAATTTTATTATAAAATAATCTTTAGTTTCTAATAGATCCAAATAGATTTATTTAGAGTATAAGGTGGGGATGAGTCGAAATATTCTCAACCAATTGGATTTTGACATGTTTAAGTCACCATATTAACCATATATTTTTGTTTTAACTCTTTATTAAATAGTTTAACATTTTCTATGTCTCCTTGTATTTGTATATTATATGGTTAATAAACATACTATAAAATTCTAAGAGAACCAAAAGTGGTTAATTAATGAAAAATATAACCATATATATGTCCCTTGGCCTAATATTAGATTTTTAGAAATATTTTATCATTTAATAATATAGTATTTGTTTTAAAAACTCGTTTATCTCAATTTTGACACAATTTAGTATTTGGTTTTTGTGAATTTCATGAAGACTTTATTCCATTGAAACCAAATTATTTAATCTACCCTAACATGTCATATTATCCTATAAAATTAGTGAAATTCAACAAAAGTTTCAATTTATTTATATTTTAATATTTATAATATAAATTATACTAATCATTCATTAATAAGATAATTACTGCATCATCATTGTGTTATAAAGAAATTTGATTATTTAATGTCTAATAATTATAAATAAAATACCATGACGTTGGAAATTTATTTATATTTCTAATAAATATTTATAGATGAAATTATATTATTTATACCCATATAATAAAATTCATTTAGTTATTAGAATTTAAATTTAACACTTTTCACTCCTCTTTAAATTAAATAATAATAAATGTTCTTATCTATACCAAGTACAACAAAAAGGATTATATTTTATTAATAAGGTTACTTTTGGTTGAAATACAATTATCCAATATAATTAGGACATGTGTTAGGGTAATTGTAATATAATTTTTAGCTTTAGTTACCATATTTACATTCAACCATGTTAAATAAAATACAAAATTTACTATTCAAAAAATTGCTTTCATCCAATTGAAAAAATATTTACATATTGATTTCATATCATTTTTCTAGGATTTTTGAAATTAAATTCCTAGAAGTGGTAATATTATGTTTTATGCAAATTTAAAAATGTTCCCAGAAGGTGGGTAAAATGTGTTATATAGTTCAATAAAGTTTTATATATCTAATCTTATAATTAAATGACTCCAATGAATTAAATTCAACATATATAGGTATTATGTATCTATTTCAATAGAAAATAATTTTATATAATCTAAATAATTATTTAAGTAAAAAGTCAGTTTTCAACAATAACATAATGTTTTTCATTATTTATCAAAAAAATTATAGTTTTCAGAAAAATATACAAAATTCACCCTATGAAAATTTTAATATTTAGAATACAAAAATGATTCCTATTTTACCATATTGAATACATAGTTGTTTCACTAGTTAATTTAAAATTAATTCCCATTGTCAAAACTAAAAACCAGGTTATTGAGAAGAAAAAATTATCAAAAGATTGATATTAGTTTATGTCAAAATTAAATCTAAAATTACTTATAATGAAAAAAATTGGATTAAATGATAAAAATATAATTTAATTATACTTCAAATCCATTAAAATGTATAATTTAACACTATAAATTGTTTTTATTTAAAAATATGTTTCAAATAAAATCTAGTATTTTTCATTATTAATCAAAATATAAAAGTTATAAAAAAGACAAATAATATATCAATAATAAATTTTTATGTCCCACTTCTAAATAATAAGTTAATTTATTCAATTTTATTTTATTAAAGTGCCAAACATTTCAAATGAAAAGGGTTCTCCATTAAAAGGTGGTAAAATTTTATTTTTTGAAAAATACATCTTTTATCTGAGAAATTGAATTTGTTATAAAATTATGTCAAATAATCACATAATATGGATGTTAAAATTATATGGGGAATTAAAAATACAAAATGAATTTAATACTATTCATATCCTTATTTTGAAAAGGTGAGTTTGGTATGTTGTGGATCACTCGAACTAGGTGTTACATGTGGCACAAGCTATTGAATTACTTTAAAGAGATAACGTACTATGAAATCAAGAGGTGTAACAACTCAGAAATAAGAAATGATTTCTAATCCATTAGAAAATGTGAAACACGTTTTGAATCCTGGTCCATTATGATTTAATGGTCTTAGATGTTAACTTTAACATAATAAATAGCTTATACACTTATGATTTTCCACACTTATATGACCTAAACATAGGGTTTATGATTCAGTTATGTTGAATTTTCCCTTAAAAGATTCATATATTTTTTGGTGATAATTTTTTATTCAATGAATATTTTCTATGATTCATGGAATATTGGGTTTGAACATTCTATGTTATGTTCATAATCTCACAACCTTATTCTTAACATATTAATTCATATGATCATAAATTTACATCTCCCCTATTTATACTTAGTGAGAATTTTGGATCACACTTTAATATATTTCATTCCCAATTGTTATAGAGATGTAGTTGTTAGGGTATGATTAGGAAAATTAGTAAATGATATGATCTTTATTCGAGATGTTTAAGATATTTAATGAAATAAGATGATTTTTTAACTAGTATATAAAGATACTAAATCATTATTATCCTCATGTTTATATTTATGAAATGTATTGAATATTCTTATAGAACTCTATGATATTAATTCATTAAAATCTTATGTAACTATAGATGTTATCAAAGATAGTGTATAGTCAATAATTATAGACCAGGGTTAGATAAATTTTGTAAGAACCCCATGGATATGTTTAAGTATAGGGTAACATATTTTGGATTTGGTAAGAAATAGATTTTATAGATTTCCTAGAAATACATCCCTATATTGATAGTTGAAGTGGATGTGGCTATGTAATAGTTGTATTTATGTGTTATAACTATGAAAAATGTGAATTGGCCTTGACATGATCATCACACTGTGCACAAGAAATGCCATAAAACACACCTAGTGTGACACTATCAGGGGATATGTATGGATAATTCAAATTTTATTTCGGAAACATAAAAATGTAGTTAAATTGATTAAATTCATGGATGAAATAATTTAAACCAATGTTATCATATATTGAAAAGTGGGTGTCAGGATTTCGATATCCTACTAGTGCTATTTTATTATAATGTTTTTCTATAGAAATAATTGTTAATAATCAAATGATTTTTGGTTTCATTCAATGGATTGAACCTGATGTAACTGTGTTAATGCTAAATGTGTGGGTAAACTCAATGATTTTATATCTATGAAATTATATTTAATTAGATGTACAATGAAAAATATTATTTATATTCTCATAAAACTTTCACAATCTGTGAATGATGTTGAGAATCCAAATTCTCAATGGAGGGAATAATGTTTTTTTGAATCCCCCTTAATGAAACATCCAACTTATTTTTATGGGTTGAATAATCCATTAGTTATTTTATAATGGATTAGTAATTTTGAAAAAATATTTTCCATTCACCAATGTTCATAACATGATAAACTTATTTTTGGTATTTATCATTTGGATGGAGAAGCAGATAATTGGTGGAATCATATTATAAATATGGAAAACGATCAATAAATAAAATATATAGAGTTGGATGGGTTTATGAACATATTCATCAATATGAAATTTTCTTTTATTCTTTTTAATAAATATAGAAATAATTCTAAAAGCATAAGAATAAGGACACTGAATCAATTGGATGATATAATGATTATTTCACAAGACATGTGAGGTACAATTATCTTATTATCATCGAATTTGAATATAATGTTCACCGATTCATCATATGATTAAAACAATTTATCTGGAGAGAATTAGCTCATAGGGATATAGGGTCCTATGATGATATAATTATATGTTCACTCAAATTGGTAATGGATAATGGAAAACACCATGGTTCTGGTGATAATAAAATGAATTTGGGGTTTTGTGAATCTCTAATGATATGTCACATAGAGGGATGAAAATATTTCAACCTCATACCTACCAAAAATTATGGGATGGATCACATAGGTGAATTCCAGTGGGGAATGTGAACATATATTAAGTGTGAGAATATTTACCATTTAGAAAAAGAATATTGATGTTGTGTGAAGGGTATAAATGATTAAATGAATGATGGGAGAGCTCAATTGGGTGAACCTTCTACACTATAGTATTTCAAATGTATGGAGTTTGGGAATTATGTAAATCAGCACCCTATTCAAAGGGATAATGATGATAGTGATCTAGAATAACCTCTGATGAAAACAGAAAAATGGAAATCATTTGAAATCACAACTTGTGAAGTGAATCATGATAATTAGGTAACACTTATCTTCCACTATATAGTTGGGAATTTTTTGAATTTTTGTATGAATGATCCCTTTGAAATATTATTATACATAATTTCATTAAATATAATTTAGTTTTTAGAATTTATTATCTATATCCAAATAGATTCTAAAATCATGAAATAAGATTTGATATTATGAAATGACCTTTGAAATTATATCGATGCATTATAATTTATTATTTTAAGGATGAGTGAAAAATGATGCGACCATCCCCCATAATATAATGTAAACATAAAACATCACCGTTGATTTTGTTTTCCTAAACCAAAAAACATATAAAGTTAGTGGTTCTATATGCTTTTTAGATGATTTCATTGTGTATTCAAAACACTTCAATTAGAAATGATTTTTTCCCTCTTTACCATCTAACTTAGTTATATATTAAGAAGCTTTATGATTACATGGAGTACCAATCTAAGTTATATCTTATATGGGAATAAGGTTTACCTAAAATATATAGATAATCCTTATGTTTTATTGAGAAACATAGTTGGATTTCAGTTCAACATATCACCCTCAGATAGACGACCAGTCTGGGAGGACCATTGAAAAACATAAAGACAAGTTGAGGACCATCTCTATGGATTTAAATGTTTTCTTGGGATCAAAGCATTACATTTGGAGAAATTTCATACAATAGTACCATATAATCAAGAAATAATATGGTTTCTTTTATGAATATATACATGTAAATAAATATAGAAATCTAATGTTATGGAATTAATAGAACAAAATAAATTAGTTGGGGCACGATCTAGTTGAAAAAATTGATGATAATGTTAAATCAATTCTACTCCATCCCATATCTTCTTATATTTTATATAAAAAGATATCATGACAATTTTTTATTATATATTGATTTTTAATTCAGTGATGAGGTGTTACATGGAATATCTCCTTATAAGAATGATATATTCCTTAAAAGGAGGGACAATTTTATCACTATATATATTAGTCTGTTTGATATTATTGATAGTTCCGGGATTGAAACTTATCTCCAGGAGATTCCAGTTAACCAATTTAAACATCACAATGTGTTCCTTATATATCTCATAAGATGGAAATCCCTTACCCTTCACATTAATTTTACTAAAAGTTTATACCAACAGAGAATGATCTTTTTTATAATGAAAAAATGTTGTGGGTTATGTATTTTAGAGACGATGTGATATGAAACAATAAAAATCACAAGATCAATGATTTATGCGGAAAGAAATAATTTTTGTAAGTTATATGGTAACCAAATGATGTGATGAGGAAGAATTATCACCATTTTTTTGAATATGTTTGATGGAATTTTGAGGGAGAAATGATTTTTAAGGTGATTATAATGCAACAACCACAAATGTTATTAAACAATTTGTTAAAATAAATTTTATTTCATTAATTGATTGTGTTACACACTATACTTAGTTTAAATGAAGCATGATAAACTATTAATATATTTTTTAAGGTGGTAGAATCCTTTTAACCATTGGAATGAGGAGTATGTGTAGGATTTACTAAATTATATAATTTTAATTTTTATAAATATATAAAATGTATTAATTAGTTGTAAATTTTTGAGATATAAGGAAATAATAATCATTTTAATGTAAAATATTTGTATTCCTGAGAGAATTTATTTTTTGAAAACTATGTGTTTCTATCATCATGAATAATTATTATCACTACTAGTGAATTATTTTAATGAAATATATATTTTATAGATTTAATAAAAAAATTTATCATTCATCTAATATTATTAATAGGTTTGTTATATGAATAAACTCATTTTCCTGCATAAAATCATTAATGTTAAAAAATAGAGTTGAAATTAGGGATGAATATTAGGTCATATCCTACAAACCCAAAGAAGATCCACAAATATTTCATGCTACTAGGTAATCCACATGATAGCACTACCTCCACCATGGATGGGTGCACTACCAATCCATTTGATGAGATAAAATGTACCCTGAAGTGGTCCTCATGAATCTTGAACCAGAACGTCAAGAGATTCCCATAACGATGGCACTCTCAGAGTACATCAGGATACATCCGTAAGTGTCTCACGTGATTCACCTCAGACGATGAGTACACAAGTTTGTCTTCGATGAATACCACCATAAAATAGTCTAATAATTGAATATGATCATATTCATGAGTCCCATGAACTCTGTTAGGGTGTTTTCCATGCCAAAGTCCATCACCATAGAAACATCAGAAATTTGTATTCATAATTACCATAGAGGCATCTGAAAGCTATATTTGATATATCCTTATCCCATACAGTTAGTGATAGCTTGATCTGAGAAAATCCATCGAGAACCATAATGACCCACATAAATGATCGAATATGTCATTGATCCTCAAAAGTGGGTAATTTTTCATCACAGTCAAATTATTCCTGTAATGGTAATCCACACACAACTTCATGCTCTGATTGACCTTTTTGGATAATTAAACTGGGATTCCCAGGGTGAAACACTGGATCTCATGAAGCCCTTATTTTGAAAATCCTCTAATTTCACCCTCATCTCATGAATATCTCCAAGAGATATCTAATATTCTAGTGAGGATATCATTGTCATCCCTACATGAATGTCAATTCATAATTATATCTCCCTATGAGAAGGTAATATAGGAACATATTTAGGGAAGACGTTCATATACTCCACCACAACTATTGGGATTTGAAAAGTCATAACATCTACAACACTGAGTGTCCTTGTAGCCAAGTGATGCACCCTCCTATGAATGAGTTAATCCCATTCTACTAGGGATTCATTTTCACTAAAAAAGGAAAACCTCATTCCATCCTTTTAGACATGACACACCCTTCTACCAAAATATTCAATCTAGCCATGGAATGAAGCTATCCAATTTATACCATGAATGTCATCACAAGGACATGATGCTGAATCCATTAGATTCTAATGTAAAATCATTCCTCTTAGGGTATGGTCAAACAATAGAAAAATTGTGTGATTATCGAGTCTCATTCAGTAGGTGTCTCCAAGAATAAGGGCCGAGTCAGTGGTTCTGCCAGAATATCATGGGCTCAAACATGATATATGGCGAGAAAGAAATAGATCGAACCCATGTCTATCAGTACAAAATATTTACCAGAAAAGACAAAGATAATACCTTGAATCATCCAAAGAGCTCTAAGGACATTACACTCAACTGCATGCAGCTGTCCTCACCCATGTATCCTAGCTCCCAAAGTGTAGCTCAGAATTCTTGGGTGTGGTGGTGGTAATAAGTTGAAATTTTGTCCACCACACACTGCTCTATAATATTTTAATCCATTCCATCTACCCAGTGTATTTACCACATCCTCCCTATATCTTTACCATTTTTTCCATACACTGTATCCCTACTAGTAGCATGGTAGGTTGGACAATCTCAAGTGAGATGTCCCCTTCCATCACTTGAGTAGCAGCTCCCCAATCTATGCTTACTAGATCCACCCTATGAACCAAAAAGTACAGATCCTTTATCCTGATACCCCCTATTAAAATTAATGTCGTCTCTGAATCCCTTAGAGTAAAGTTTTATCTCCAATATTGAGGTATCTGCATCTTTTTATCCACTACTGATAATCACAATTTCTCTCTGCTTAGCCATGAATCTATTAACCACCAAAACTAGCTTGATCACCTAATCAATAGTAGGAATTCTCAAGGGGTATAAAACTGAATCAAATGTCTCTATGTAGACCTCTCTCGAAGGACTGATCCTAGAATTAATGATCTATGACCATATACATTGAGTAACTCAAGTGGTTGTTATAACTCGATGAATAATAACCTACCAACATACTACCCTGCTAGATATGAAGAATCTCTTTTATATGCACAACTCTTCGCATAACTAGTGAAAACTCCAATTTGAAGAGGCACTCACACTCTATCCAAGAAAGTTCACCTCATCGTGTGTTTGGATATCCAATATCCACCATCTCCCAACTAAAAATTGTAGAAGTATTGCTGCCAGTATCACCATATGATTGGCCGGTGACATGACTAGAAGGAATAATCAGGTCACCCCCTCAAAACAATCCATAGCTGCCCAAGGGTCAGTCCCTCCTTAGAACCAGAGGGGTCTTAGTCAATGGAACTCATGGAGTTTTCTATGCCTACAATTCACATATGATTTTAATTCAGGTACCAAAAGTATCTCCAGAGGTGGTGGTATAGTAGGTTCACCACCTGGAGTTAACATCTGGGAAACATGGCCCATGTATTGAAGCCTCATTAATTGTGGGATCATCATCATTATTCAGTTTCTGGATCAGAGCTGTTATGGATAAATGGGTAATCCTATAGGAAAAAATATGTACCATAGTCTATGAGTATATCATCATAGATGAATCAAGAAGGAAATTAAAACCACAAACAATTCATATACAAAGCATGTACAGTTGTCTTTCCCACAACCAGTGTTCTCCTATACCAAGTCGAAAAGTAGGATACTAGAGTCCTACAATATAGAAATGGCAGCCACCACTACAACACTAGATTCCCTGGTTTGAATGATGAACTCAAAACACTTAACAATATTGTCCCAACCTAATCTCATAGACTATCGGTAATGAGGTATAACCGACTAGCTTTCATCATAGTCCTTCACAACCCATCACAATGTTGCCTGTTCAGCAACTCCCCAAGCCCTCCTCCATTAGGCCAGGGGTTAGTGACTATCACAAGGTAGGCATATCAAAAAAAATTGATGGAATTTTATAAGTACCTTTAAATACACACACATCTCTATTCCCAAATATTTCAAATTTATTAACCACTAAGAAAGTAAATGCATGAAAACCACTATCCCAACTAGTAGAGTACGATAGATTTAAAGAATGTAAAGTACACTATGACATAATATTAGCCCACATATATAGTATGTAAACTAAAAAGTCAAAAATATAATCAAATTGTTGTTGGGGATGCTACTTGATGTTATAGTAACATCTCAACTTATCTAAAATCACAAAGCTCCGTCTACTCCTAGTCAATCCTAGACTCCATCAAAAATTTGATCGACTATAGAATACACAACACATATGAAAAAAATGTTATGTTAGGGTGAGTATAAAAATACATATTAGGATACCCCAAACCCAAAATGAAATAAAAAATGTAAATATACTGTCAAAAATACAAAAGTATATGTCTGCAACATATAACATTGATATCCATATATTTTCAAACAAGACACGAAGTCTATATATATGTCACATCTACCTCATATGACCATAAGGGGTCCATTCTGAAGATTCCACGAAGATCTAATCTAGGAGCATGGACTTCTGAGTCTGATAGGACTGATGAATTCTATCTGATTAGTAAGGTTCATTAGAAACCGTCTTGTGAGAACCCATGTTTTTCCCGAATAATGTTTTGAGCAAAAATTTTAATTTTTTCTTTTTGATAATTATAAGTAGTAAAATGGTATTTTTATTTTTTATATGATCTCAGATAATTTTTCTGACCACTTTGTTAGTCCATTAATAGGGTCTTTAACCTATTACAAGTGTTTTGTGGAAATACAAGTCCCTCAAATTTTGGTAGGATAATTAATAATTAATAATTATGAAATTAAATATTAAATATTTCATTCATGTTTGTTCTGCTTTATATTCTGAATAGATCATTATATTGGATTTATCTCTCCACCCTTGAGACCAAAACGAGGATTTTAATGTAGGATTGGTTTAATCATGAGGTGGGCATCGTGTCCAGTCTGTGCCCCTTTTTTCGCATTTACTTTTTATTTTTATTTTACATTTTTTTTCATTTTTCCTCCCTCCTTCTGCCCACGTATGCCTCATGTGGATCCTCCTGGGAAACTCATCTTTGATTGAAAAGGGGAAGGGAGAATAATAGATAGAAATAAGTTATGATTTGTACCCTTGTAAAGCCCTAAATTTTCTGTGTTGTTTATGGAAACCGTGGACAGTGAAATCAAGCGATGTTTATGTAGTTTATGCCTGATGGTAGGACCATTTATGTTTTCACTATAGATCTCCTTTAAATACATTATTTAATGATTGTCTGATTTTTTATGCTATCATGTATACTTTTGAGGCCGGGTCTAAAAATTGAGTTGTGAAAACATGGTTTTCTGGTTATCCTAGTGTTTCCCGATCAGGGAAACCATGTCACATGGAGGGTTGTAAGGGGTTACACATCCTATGTTTTTCTTATTTTGGGAAGATGATATTTTAAAGAGTACATTCATTTTATGAGGTATAAAATTTGTGTAATGATACTTAGCCATGTAGTCATTAATCTAGGCTTGTCTACCTATGTACTGGTACATGACCATGTGGAGAACAAGGTGACACCCTATGTAGGGTAGCACACACTATATAAGTACATGACCAATCCATGTATCTGGTCTGGCCCGCATGAGGCCATTGGAATATACCATGTTTTAGGTACAAGCCTTGTACCCATTTCACTAGTTGTGTGCCTAAGGATCTTACACACCCAGGCCAGAGGGAGTACACACCCATAAAGCTCTCTGGGGTTACACGTCATGTATTTTCTCTATATATCGTGCACTCCTCTCTTGTAACACTTTGATAGTTTTTTTTTACTTGTAATGATGTTAGTTTGGGACACCGAGAGTAGTCCAATCTGAGTAGTGTTCCATGTAAATTGTGATAGTGGAACCAGTGGATCATCATCCGGACATTTAGTGGGTGTTTTGTGGATTCTATCTAAAAAGAGAAGACTTTCTTCCAGTTATCGAATTCAGATATCTCATGAGAGTGGTACTGGGGGTGAATGATATGTTTGGTGTTGAGGCCAACCTAGTTGAGATTTGGATATGGGATGAGATGTGAGATATCTCTTATGACCTTTGATTTGATGGATGTTCTCATTGTGATATGTTCACTTATAGCCTATTAGGCTCTGAGACATGTTTCTTCTAAGGATTATCTAAGGGATTCCATTTCTTATTATCTGATTTATGGAATCTATAACATCCCAAGTAAATAAAGAATATTGAATTTTCATATTTATTAATATTTGTAAATTAATTGTTAATTTTACTTTAAATGGGATTTTAAGTTCGATGGGGAACCTAATACACTACAATGAGTTTCTTTGAAATCTTATGTTGCACACAATGATTAGTCATACAGAAAAGTAATAATATAATATTATTTTAAATCGTAGTTACCGCCTAGACATTGTATTAGAGGGAATGTACCGAACATAATACAATATTAATATACATGTTTTTTAAATGTTTTAACATTTATCCAATAAATTTTAGAGGCTTAAATATGAAATAATCTGATTTTAACTATAAATACTCTATTATACATTAAATGGTTGATTTACCGCCCTTGGATGAAGAACCCTATTTAAATCTAGTTGTAGTCACATTTATATGTTTTATTTAAAAAATTATTATTATTCTTTAGAATCAGGACAAAAAAATCTACATCAGATTTAATTTTTTTTATTTTTCTGATAAAGGTCATTTTTTATGAATAGTGTAAAATACTGTATTTAATTCAAAACTGCATTTTAATATAATTTATTTTTATTGATAGATTATCTTTATAAATGTTTTTAAAGTGTAATTAGATAATATTTTTTACATTTTATCCTATGTCGATAATTTTAAGTAATTTCACTTTGATATTGTAAATAAATTAGTGTCAATCTTCTGATAGTTATTATTTCTTAAAAACAAGATTTTAATTTTGACAACAAGAAATGATAATAAATTAATTTCTGCCAATTCTATGTTTTGAATTTGGAAAAATGGAATTTATATTTGGAATCAATATGTCTAAATTTTGATAATAGGTAACATTTTTTAGACATTATGGATATTTACTTCTGTAAATATTTTATTTATCATGGTTAAAGGGTAAATCTGGTAAATAAGGGTAACAAAATATTATTATAATAATATAAAATTACCCTAACATGTGTCCTAATCCTATTGGTTGATACATGTCCGACCATGGAAATCCTTGGGTCGATTAGGTGACACCATGGAGCCACATGGGAGTGATAATGACACATTAGATTAATTAATTTAAAGTAAACAAAAAAATGACACAAACTAATATCCTTTAGTAAATTAATTTTTAGATGTGGTTACATAAGTTATCTTTTAGATTATAAATATTTATTGGAAATATATAACGATTTCCAACATCATTTTATATTTTTTTATAATTTTTAGACATCAAATAAATAAAATTATTTATGAAACAACAATGATGTTGTATTTACCTCATTAATAGATGATTTAAATAAATAAGATTACAAATATACCAATAACATCAAAACTCTGACCAATTATTATTGTATGAATTCATTTTTACCATGATTCATATTATATTCTACCTTAATGAGTTTGGGATCTTTATAAATTGGAAATCGTTATATAATAAAATAATACTTTCACACTTTCCTAAAGAACCCCCCCCCCTTATAAAAATCCCTCACTTCTAACCCATACCTCAGACCTCCCAAGCACATTGTATCATCCAACCCATAACAAAATAATCTCTCAAGACCTATCTATTCCCCTTATAAGCTTTACCTTAGGCATAATGCACATCAATAATTCATTTTGGATGAAATGAAATGGAGTTACCCGAATTAATGGAAATTGTTTCTCTTAAATTATTTTATATTATTTTACTTTTCCATTCCCTAAACACTTTTTATTCCTTTATTTTATAACAATACATCTATCCTAAATATAATAGGTTGTTGTTTTGATAATTATTATAACTACACTTACACACACCTCTATCTAATTGGTAATTAATATATTTTTTCTGTGGATGGAAAACTAACACCTCACAAAATGATGATTGTTCAATTATCTCCTACCACCTCTTATAGTGAAAATTATGATGGTAAGTTATTTATATATGATATATTTTAAGTTTATGTTTTTTATGATTCTTTATTTTTAATTTATAGCATAACATATTAGTTTCCTTTATGAGTAAACACGATAATCCATTTGAGGTAGTGCGGCCACCCTCCCCCTCAAAGTGATATTACTCGTTCATACCATACGTGGTATGTATAAATGATGGAGTTATTGATATTATGTATGATATTATAATTTAATTATAATATATATATTTATCATTATGTTTTCATTCAATTAAAATATGAAATTTAATTGAAATTACAGTTCATGCGTATGTACAACTTACCATCTCCATGAATGGTGCATTTCATTTAATATCTCCAATTGTTATGTACTATTATAAATACATATATATACTAGATATATATGATATATATTATATATATTATATCTATATCATTAATATCATTCTGGAGATAATGGACTCTTGACCACATGGACAACGTGTAATTATAAGGTGTTCATTTTTGACTCAAGTGCCAAATATCGACAAAACAACCATTATTAACATAAATTATTACTTAATGTTTATATCAAGGTAATAAGTGATATAAAATGAATAATAAACTTTAAAAATGTTTTTAATCAAGTATAAAATAACTTAAGTTTATTATTCATGAAGAACATGGAAAAAACAAGTTAAGTCGTACATAAGGTACGAGATTTCATATATCACATTCAATTCAATTAGATTTCCATTGTTCGCCACTTATTTGTTGCATGTGGTGTGTTAGGTGGTGCAGTTTGATATATATTATCATTATTATCTTTATATTAATGGTATTTTGTGATTAATTTGGTGGTTATTAACTTCTGGTCATACTCCTCGATTGATTTTAACGTGGTAAGGGGTTCAATCTCACTTTTTATTCTCTTGAGATTCATGATATATTTTCCACTGTTTCCTTTTGGGTCGGTAATTTACATCCCAAGATTGTATTATTTTTTAATATACTTTAATATATGGGTATTTACATCTTCTTTTAATTATCCTTCTTTCATGGGGTGTATGTTTTGTAAGTTACCAAATTAGAAAGGGAACCTTTCACCCTCCTCTTTTTAAAAGACTTATTTTTGTTACATTTTTTAAGTTACATATTCTTATGTTGGGATATGTTATTTTATATATTTATGGATGTAAATTATATATCCATGTGATTAGATACCCATTTATCTCTCATCAACTCATTTTATAAATTTTAATGTTACGGCGTTATGCTGTCAAATTTCTATATGGGAACTTCTTCTCCCAATTTCAATTCCTTGTGTTAAACTTCTACTTATGGATTATGTCATGATTTGAATATGAGTGGATAAGAAATTATTTTTTCACACATAATATACTCTTATATTGAGTGTAATCTTATTTTTCACACATTATTATGTAATTGGTTTATCTTTAATCTAATGATACAGTTTTTATAATGGATTTCATCTCGGTTAACATTCCATTGAGACTTTATTGTTGTTATGCACCAAGTCACTCTTATTTTATGTATATAATTTACAATGGAATATTATATCATGAATCCCTATATTACCATGATATTATAATGTTCTGATTAAATTTTATTCCTCAATTATTTGTATTCAATCTTCTGTCATTTTGATAAAAACTCCTAAACTAAAATATCATTTTAAATATTTTAATGATTTATTTTTCAAATATTTCTTCATAGTTTCCATGTTTTCAAAATGGTTTTTAGGATTTATTTATATTGACATTAATGTTTTCAAATGATAATTCATTTAAAAGCTCCAATTTGGATTGGGACATTTTGATTCAAAAATCTCTTTATTAAATGATTAAAATGGCTTTGAAAATGATTTAATAATGCATTGTTTATTTCAATAGCTTGATTTGATATATTGTTATTAGAATGTGGAAATGTTATCTTTCCTTTTTTTTGTGTTATCTGTTATGAATATGTTATGGTTATTGGGCATTGTTTACATATATGGGTGGTTCTATGATAAACCGAGGGTGGGTGATCCTGAGATAGCTCTCCAATGCATTGGGTAACATAATGGAAGTAAACGTTAAGGTTTATCCTCAGTGATTTAGGGAATATACTATGATAGGTATTCCAAACGTAACTCCCTACACAGATTTTAAATCTACAATGTATGTATTTTATGAATGCCACAAGTCGCCTTTATTTTTTACGAATTTCGTGCGTTATTCATAAATCTAATGATTTCACGAGGTATATTATGATTGAAAAGTATTGTTTCATTGATTTTTATTTATTGATGGGATAATTTTTTCCTTCATTATTTTATAAACCATAATGAGCTTTTTACGCACATCCCATGTCTTTGAAATATTTTCCATAGGACATAAAGATTAATAGGGTCAAGGATATGATCATGGAAAAGTCACGTTCTCTAAAACATAGAAGTAGAGATTTTTATTTTTAAGTGTTTTTTATGATAAATATTAATACTGGGTAGTAGTGTCTACATGTAATTTTTCCAGTTCTTATGTAACAGTTATGGCCTGATTCTCTTAAACTCTAATCCTGAAAAGATCCTCAAAGTGAATTCTTAACATACTACATGATTATGTAATGTTTATGGTTGAGTTCTTATCGTTGGTATCAGAGGTCAGTTTAGATAACTTTAGAGGATAGGTTCCTATATAATCATAAGTGAAAAAACCATAATGGTTAGAGTATTGGAAAGAGTCATTGGTTTTATATATAAATATAATGGGTTTAAGATAACATGAATACATATTTTTTTTGTGTTTACCATCCTTATATGATAATATATGATGATTTTACTAATACACTCACATTGACCTATTTGGTTTTAGTCAATGGATTGATCTAGAAGGCATCAAAGAAACAATGGATGTGAAGAAAACAATGATGGTTTTATGAATGTGAAAATTAATGAAATATGAGCTGCAATGGGATCTCTTGTGGTTATTCTCAACAAAATATCTCGAGTCCTGATTGAGCACCTGAAGCATGGTGATTTCTTTATGGCAACATATATGCAAGAAAAAAATCCCCACGAAAGTTTAGGTAATAATCATAATGGTAATCCTATTCAAAAACCTATGTGTCAAGTATGTGGAACGAAAAACATAGGAAAATGTTTCAAAGGGAAGTGAAGATACAATAAATGTGGAAATTAATTCCATAAATAAAGAACCTTTTGTAGAAAAAGGAAGCATCCAGTTAACTCCAAGTAATGGAAAGAAGTTCTTTCTGAGGGATCAATTGAATGTTTTAAATGTTGTGTGTGTGGTAATTATATAAATATATTTCCTACAAAGATGTTTCAGGAATTTGATCATCCAGATCATATAAATTTTTTTAGTCAATACCTAATGCCATTATGGCTGAGGATGAAGAAACTGACAATCACCAATGAAAGGTATGGATTATTTCTTAACATATATTTGGATATTATTAAACCTTATTAAATGATTCATGGTTTTTTTGTAGGAATGAATTATTTCACAATTCATTGGAAATGAATGTTCAATGGATGATGAAGAACTATTGAATGAGTAAGAAGTCAACATATATGTTATTAAAGAGTTGTGATAGATTTTAGGGTTGTGAAATGCATAAATGTATTATGGCTCGTTTGATGATGGGATTACATTAGAAGACTTTTTATAGTATATTTAACCCTGTATTTTGATATATGAAAATATTATTCATTGAATAATTATCCTTTCTTTGTTGGATATAGTAATAATGAACCATTTGGTTATATATGATCGTTGAATTTGAGGAAATTATAGGTTAATACATTTTGGGATGCAAAATGAAATTCAATAGATAATATTTCTGGTTAAAATATTTTATGGTTATTTTTAATGAACTTAACTCTTTTTTGTAATGTTATAAAAATATACAGATTTTGAAAATGGACAACACATAGACCACGTGATAACCGGTCACGTCAGAGAAAACTGCGTGAATCGAACACACAACCAAAGTGCGACCTGTATTTATCGCCTACCACTAGAATACCTGATGTCCCTGGTTAGTGTGAATAATTATTTTTTGTTAGATGATTTTACGAATCAGGAATAAGTTGATTTTGGGTTATCTAAGGAAATGATTAACCTTTAATGGAGAATATAAGATTGGGTTAATTATTTTTCAAAGTGAGGCTTTAAGTGTAACTGATGTTATTTGGAGATAAATATTAAGATTCATCTTAGAAGATTATGTGATTAAATGCTTCTGACATTTGGGGTTAAATCTTAGTTTGGATTTCATTGAATAATTTTATGGAAAAATGTTTTTTGAATGGCCTTTTTTGAACTTTGGGTATTATTTGAAAAATTATGGAGATTAAGAGTGGTTTTTATTTTTGTAAAAGATTATCCTTTTTGGGGGAATATCTGATCTTCTACTCACCATTTTGGTTTTGGTTTTTGTTTAGCGGCATGGAAAAAATATAGTTCAACTTTTTTGGATTATGTGATTCTCTGTATGTTGATTATAGTGCTTTCAATGTGAACCAGTCATCTTGAGTACTCATTGTTTGGAAAAAAGATGAGTTTGTGGTATAAATCAAGTAAAGGATTATATTTTTCATGAAAAGCATTCATGTTTCCTAATTTTCATATTCATGATCTTAAATAAATTCCTCAACATTATGAAAAGTGACTTAATATAAAAACAATGTCCGTGAAATTTTCTTTCTGGGGAATCAATGACCGTTTGACCAATAACATGTTTATGATTTTCTGGTGGTTAACTTTCTCCAAATTATGTAATCTATCTCTCTCCATTAGAACTTGAGGGTTTTTTTTCTTCCATATACATGTTTATATGGAATCCTAGTATCTTTTTTCTTGGGTGACCTTTGATATTTTCTTCATTTATTTTAAATAGATATATTTATGGAATCTTTTTCCAATGTGGGACTTTCAATGAAGTTTCTGAGCCCAATTTTAAAATTGTGAGGACGCAATACCCAACAAGGGGAAGGATGTAACATCCCAGCTAAATAAAGAATATAAAATTTTCATATTTATTAATATATGTAAATTAATTATTAATTTTAATTTAAATGGGATCCTATGTTTGATGGTGTACCCATTACAGAACAACATGATTCATTGAAATCTTATGTTTCACACAATGTAAGTCATAATAAAAAATAATAATATAATATTTTTTTTAAATAGTAGTTGATGCCTATCCATTTTATTTGTGGGAATGAACCTAACTAACTATAATATTAATATAGAAGTATGTTAAATGTTTTTACATTTTTTCAATAAATTGTATAGTCTTAAAATAAGAAAGTATCCTATTTTAAGCTTAAATACATTAATATTCATTAAAAGGTCGATTTACCACATTTGGATGGAGAACCCTCTGTATATCTGGTTTTGGTCACATTTATATGTTATATGTGACCAAATAATATTATTTTTAGATTCAGGACATCAAAATGTAATTTGGATAAAATTTTGGTAATGTGATGATAAATATCATTTTTTATGAATAGTGAAAAATATTGTATTTTTATTCAAAACTACATTTTAATATAATTTATTTATATTTTTATATTATCTTTATAAAATGTTATAAATTTTAATTAGATTATATTTTTACTGTTTAATCCTATTTAGGTCATTTTATGTATTTTCACTTTGAAATTGGATATAAACTACTGTCAATCTTTTTAGAGTTACTGTTTTCTTAAAAACACGATTTTAGTTTTGACATCGGGAATTGATTTTAAATTAATTTGGGAAACTTCTGTGTTTTAGATTTGGGGAAAAGGATTCCATATTCGGAATTTGGAGTTCAAAATTATATAAATAGGTAACATTTTATTTTTGACATTATGAATATTTACTTCAGTAAATATTTTATTTACCATGGTTAAAGAGTAAATCTGGTAAATAAGGGTAACAAATTTTATTTATAATAAGATAAAATTACCCTAACATGTGTCCTAATCCAATTTATTGATACCTTTCCTACCATGGGCATCTTTGGGTTGATTTTTGGTCACCATGGATACACATGGGAGTGATAATGTCACTTTAGATTAAATAATTTAATGTAAAGTAAAAAATGACACAAACAAATACCCTTTAGTCAATTAATTTTTCATGGGAATATATAAGTTATCTATTTGACTATAAATATTCATTGAAAAAATTAAACTATTTCCTACATAATTGTTTATTTTCTATAATTTTTATACATCATATAAATAAAATTATTTATGACAAAAAACACTGCAGTATTTACCTCATTATTAAATGACTTGCATAAATAAGATTACAAATTTAAAATTATAATCCAGAACCTTTCCAATTCTTATTGGATGAATTTATTTCGACCATACGTCATTTTATCTTCGACCTTAATGAGTGTTTGTTCTTTGTAAACCGACAATTATTATATAATAAAATAATATTTTCATACATTCCTATAGAAGCCCTCATCTCCATTATAAAAATACCTCATTTATAAACCATTCCTCACATCCCTCAAGCCTTTTGGTTCGTCCAAAATTGGCCTTAAAAATCTCTACATATCCATACATTCCTTCTATAAGCCTTACGTTAGGTAGAAGACACTTCAAGAAGTCTTTTTGGTTCAAACCAATGGGAGTCACCTGAATTAGAGGTAACATTTTCTCTTAAATTATTTTCTTTTATTTTCCTTATCCAATCCCTAAAATATTTTTATTCATTTCTTTTATAACAACACAAGTATCCTCAATATAATAGGATGTTTTTATAAGAAGTATTATAACTACACATACATACACCTGCATCTAACAGGTAAAGAACATACTATTTTTGTGAATGGAAAACTAATGCCTCATGAAATGATGATTCTTCAATTATCTCTTACCACCTCATATGGTGGCCATTATGATGGTAATATATATATATATATTTATATGATATATATTATGTTTATTTTTTCCATATTCATCCATATTTTTAATTTATAGCATACCTTAATGGTTTCCATTATGAGTAAACGTGATAATTCCATTTGAGGAAGTGGGGACTACCGCCCCTCAAAGGGATATGACGTGTTCATACCACACGTGGTACATATAATGGATGGAGTTATTAAAATTATATATGATATTATTCTTTAATTATAATATAAAAATATATTATTAATTTTTAATTCAATTAAAATTTGAAATTGAAATGAAAGTTGAGTTCATGCGTATATACGACTTATCGTCACCAGGAACGGTGCATTTCATTTCTTATCTCCATATATTATGTACTATTATAAATAAATATATATACTAGATATATATGATATATATGATATCTAAATCATTGATATCATTCTAGAGATAATGGGCACTGGACCACATGAACAACTTGTAATTATAAGGTGTTCATTTTAGACTCAAGTACCAAATATCGACAAAACGACCATTATTAACTTAAATTATTACGTAATGTTTATAACATGGTAATAAGTGATATAAAAGGAATAATAAAATGAAAAGGGTTCTTAATCACATATAAATTAACTTATTTTTATAATTCTGGTAGAATAAGGAACAAACAAGTCAAGTCCGACAAGAGGTGAGGGATTTCTTATCTCACAATATAGTCTATGAGATTTCCATTTTTTGTCACTTTTTATTGTATATGGTGTATTTGTAATGCCCCGACCCTAGTTACCCAGAGTCGGTGCATTATTACATAACATTGGCATGATCACATGAAAGATCAAATCTCGAAAGACCGATTGGTTTAGTAGCCTTGGAAACACTAGATATATTCATAAGATTTACATTACATCATAAAATGAAAAACTACTACAACAACATAATGTCTCCACAGTCCACACTAATATCCCCTCATAATATCCCTGCAAGTCATTCATAATTTACTTCTTCACTTCCTGGGAAAAATAAAACATAGAAAAGGGGTGAGCTCAAATGCCCAGTAAGGATAACAATATAGTGGAAACTTTCATAAATAAGAATAAACATTTAAGACAATGTATAACTAAAACAAAATTCTTTTAAACTTGAACATTTAACATAGTATGGCATAAATAAAATGAAATAATGCCATTTACTTATTCACATGGTTATTCTACTAATCGAATAATCACATGAAAAATCAATAACAACTTTCATAATGATGGAATGCATAATGCCAGACAATCATAACCACATAGCCAAGGCCTCGTGCCAAGACTACAAATAAGATTTTGTCAAGGCCTTGTGCCAAGACACTAGTTTGTCTCATGAGACCTACCGATGCATCTAGGAGCTATAGCGGGCTCCACCCGTCACATATTAAGTCCAATGCATTCCCATATGAAAAGGTTTAAACATAACATAAACATTCGTATTAAAACTAGCATACGAAATGTCAATACTTTCAGCATAAACAATGAATGGTATAAAAATAGCACATCCACAGTCAAACATATCACAAAACCTTAAATACAATACAAAAGTTTTGTATCATAAAAAATCAACTTCAAATAATCTTAAAATCCATCAAAGGATGTTGACATAGATGAAATAAAAATTCTTTTTAAAGAAATATCTCCTTTTATTGTGAAATCATTTAAGATCTATATAAAATAAAACATTTTCTTTGAAAATATTCTTATAATATTGTAAGGGAAGCTTTGAAGATTTTATAACGGCGGAAAATAGCCGCACCCGCCGTATAAGTTAAAAGAAACATTCTTACCTTAATTCTGTCGAAAAGGTTAAAAAGGACCTTGTTTTGAAAACGACGGAAAGATTCCTTTATAAACCTCTTATAAAAAGTCAAACAAGGGTATAAATGACTTTAACCCATATTCTTGTAAATAATAACAATGTTTTGAAATACATTTTGAAGAAACATGGATGTGGATGATAAAGAGATCCCAGTAGATTATTACGTATAAACAACCTCGGATAATGAAGAGATTGTGAAATAACCCTTACCTTGTACTTTTCCGTGGTTGGGGTAGGTTAAACTCTTGTATAATGGTGAAATAATTGTTATTAAATTATACAAGAATCATATACATTAATATGATATCATATATGATCTTTTGATATCGATTTGATAATATATCTTAGTATTATCGTTGTTTCGGGTGTTAACTTACTTGTTTTCGTTTATATGTTTTATTATGTAAGGCATTTTTGTAAAGTATAGGTTGTATATTATTCATATCCATAATGATATCAAGTCCTTAAACATCATTTTTAAATCATCAAATGATAATTATACTTTAATGGATACGATGGAGAATGAATCTAATCGCGTTCGTGGAGACGGTAGTCCGTACGTACGCACGAGCGACAATATCATTACTTTGATATTAAAATAATATATAAATGGATGGTATATCATATATACAGAATCATTAACATGTTATATTTATTATTTACATGAGTTATACATCATTATTATACCCATCCAAATAATAATATATTGAATAACAATTACACCACGACGTGGAGACGGTAAGCCGTACGTACGCACGTATGGTGACATGTTATTAAAAGGGTGGATAGAATACTGAATATGGTTGTACCATATTTATAATAACATCACAGTATATGTGAGATAATGGAGTTATTATTTTAGAATGGTAAGAACAAAGGAAGAAGAAGTGGAAGAAGAAATGAACTTGGAGAAGGGTGGTGAAATCATTACCTCTTCTTCGGGTTCTTCCTTTTGATTTGATCAAAAGGACTCCTTACGTTGGCTTTCTGATCAAACTAAGGCCTCTAGGTTGTATTGAGGAATGTAGGGAGAGTATTTGGGCAGAGTTTGGCCGAACCAAAAGGCTTTGAAGGTGTGAAGAAATGAGAAGGAGGAGTGCCCTTTTATAAGAGGGGTGAGGGGCACCTTTGGAAAAGCTAGAAATATTAATTTATAATAAATTCATATTCGGTTTATAATGGCTCCAAAGTTGATTATTAAAAGGTTAAGGTGGTGATAGGTCGAAAACCACTCAACCAATAGAGTTTAGACATGTTTGGGTACTTATATTAACCTTATCTTTAAGTATTAACTCTAAGTTAATTAGTTTCACTTTTACAATGTCTCTTTGTATTTTTATATAATATGGTTAATAAACATACTATATACATCCAAGCGACCCCCAAGTGGTCCATTAATGATGAACATATCATGATATAAGTCTCTTGGCCGAACCTTAGATTTTTAGGAATTTAATATCGATTAATAATATAATATTTGTTTTAAGAACTCTTTTATGTCAATTTTGACACTATTCAATAGTTGATTTTTTTGAAACTCATAACAGATTGATTACATAGAAAAAAGTCAATTATATCAATCCTAATATATCATATTATCTTAGAAAATTAGTTTAATTCATTAAAAGTTTCATATTATATTTATTTGTGTATTTATAATATCAATTATTTTAATTTTTCACTATTATAGTAATTACTGCATCATCATTGTGTCATAAATAAAATAAATTATTTAATGTCTAAAAATTATAAATAAAATATCATTATGTAGGAAATCGTTTTTTATTTATAATGAGTATTTATAATCTAAAATCAATCATATATAACCCTATGTAACAATTGTTTTTCTAAAAAATATAAGCTTGTGTCATTTTTGTATTCATTTTAACTTAATTAAAATAAAGTGTCATTATCACTTACAAGTGGATCCATGGGGTCCCAAAATCGACCCAAATATTCCCATTGTCGACCATGTATCAACCAATAGGGTTAAGACACGTTTTAGGGTAATTTAGTATTATTATAATATTATTTTTTAACCCTTATTTACCGGATTTACCCTTAACCATGGAAAATAAAATATTTACCGCAGTAATTATTCAAAATGTCTAAAAATAAAAGTTACCTATTTACAAAATTTTAACATCCTGATTCCAAATATGGAATCCATTTTCCTAAATTCAAAACACAGAAGTGGCAAAAATTAATTTAAAATTAATTCCTGCTGTCAAAACAAAAAGCGTGTTTTTAAGAGATAATAACTATCAAAAGATTGACACTTGTTTATGTTTGGTTTAATTGTAAAATTATGTCCAATGACCAAAATTATAATAAATGGTAAAAATATATTCTAAAAATACTTTAAAACTACTAAAATTCATAATTTATCACTATTTATTATTTTGATTAAAAAATTTGTTTTTAATTAAAATTTAGTAATTTTCACTATTCATCAAAATATGAAAGTTATCCGAAAAGTACTAAAATTTCACCTTAGGCTAAATTAGATATTCCAAATACAAAAATGAAGTCCATTTTGAAATATAAAATATATATAATTTTAAAAAGTAGGTATTACTATTCATAACGGCTAGTGTGATTGGTTGTTAGAACTCAGTGTTGCGTACAACACACGCTATCGCATTATTCAAAGAGAAGCATACCGTAGAAGCTTGGGGTGTTACATTCTCCCCTTCATCAAATAATGTCGTCCTCGAAATTTCTAGAATACTACCGCATGAAAAGAATCGGGTGGTTCTTCATCATATGTTCCTTAGGTTCCCACGTTGCCTCTTCCATCTTATGGTTTCTCCACAAAACTTTTACCAGACGCGTCGTCCGGTTTCTCAGTACTTGTTCTCTCGTATCAAGAATCCTGACGGGCTCTTCACAATAGGAAAGATCAGGTTCCAATTCTAATTCCTCATAGGTGAGTACATGCGTTGGATCAGGCATGTATTTCCTCAACAGAGATATGTGGAACACATCGTGAGCTTTGGAGAGACTTGGCGGCATTGCCAATTGGTAAGCTACAACCCCAATTCGTTCTAGAATTTCGAAAGGTCCGATGTACCTGGGACTCAATTTACCTTTCTTACCAAAACGTATGACTCCCTTCCACGGAGATACCTTTAGGAAAACATGATCACCGACTTGAAATTCCAAATCCTTCCTTCGATTATCGGCATAGCTCTTCTGCCTACTTTGTTCTGCATTGATGTGATTTTGGATTACTTTCACCTTTTCCACTGTTTCCTCCACCAGTTCTGGGCCTACAAGTTTTCTTTCACCAACGTCATCCCAACAGGTTGGTGTACGACATCTCTTTCCATATAACGCATCATATGGTGCCATCTGAATACTCGAATGGAAGCTATTGTTATAAGAAAAATTCTACCAGTGGTAAATATTGATCCCACATACCCTGAATGTCAAGTGAGCAAGATCTCAACATGTCTTCTAAGATCTGAATAGTCCGTTCTGATTGTCCATCTATCTGAGGGTGGTAAGTAGTGCTCAAATGAAGTTCATTATCCAGGGATTTCTGAATACTTTTCCAAAATCTTGAAGTAAAACGGGGATCACGATCAGAAACAATTGATAAGGGTACTCCAGGAAGTCTCACAACTTCATTAATATATAGTCTTGCTAGACGTTCCAGGGGTAGATCTTCTCTTATAGCATGAAAATGTGCTGACTTGGTAAGACGATCAACAATAACCCATATTGCATCATTCCTTCTAGGAGTCTTTGGTAGACCCATGACAAAGTCCATTGTAATATTGTCCCATTTCCACTCCGGTATGGGAAGAGGTTGCATGACTCCTCCAGGCTGTTGCCTTCCAGCTTTCACTTGTTGACAAACCATACATCTTGACACAAAATCAGCAATCTCCCTCTTCATGTTGTCCCACCAAAAATGTTCCTTCAAATCTCTATACATTTTTGTGCTCCCAGGGTGTATAGAGAATTTGGAACTATGAGCATCATCCAGCAATTCCCTTTTTAGATCAGGTAAATCGGGAACACAAAGTCTCTTCCCAAATTTCAAAATTCCATCTTCATACACAAATTCTCTCAATCTCCCATCATTCACAACTTTAATCTTCTTTTGGAATTCTTCATCATCAGTCTGAGAACTCTTAATCCTTTCTAGTAAAGATGGTTTGGCAACCATTTGAAAAAGCATTGATGTTTCACCTTCCGTGGTTATTCCCATGTCCATCTTCACTAGATCCATGAAAATTGGATCCCTTTCAATTCTCATATTGTTCAAAACTCCATGGTCTTTTCTACTCAAAGCATCTGCCACCTTGTTTGCCTTCCCCGGGTGGTAGTGTATCGTACAATCATAATCCTTGAGTAATTCAAGACATCTCCTTTGCCTCATGTTGAGTTATTTTTTATGAGAAAATACACTTCAAACTCTTTTAATCAGTATAAATCTCACATTTTTCACCATAGAGGTAGTGCCTTCATATCTTCAAAGCAAAGATCACAGATGCTAACTCGAGATCATGAGTAGGATAGTTTTGTTCATTAATTTTCAACTGTCATGATGCATATGCAATAACTCTATCATTCTGCATAAGGACACAACCAAGTCCTTTCTTTGATGCATCAATATAAATAACGAACCCATCATTCCCCGATGGTAGAGTCAATATAAGAGCATTGAATAATCTTCTCTTCAGTTCTTCGAAACATTCTTCACACTCTTTTGTCCAAACAAATTTAACCCCTTTACGTGTGAGCTTCGTTAATGGGTTAGCCAATCAGGAAAAATTCTGGACGAAACATCGATAATAACCTGCCAAACCAATAAAACTACGTACCACAGTTATACTCGTAGGTGCTGGCCATTCTTGGATTGCCTTGGTCTTATAAGGATCAACGGAGATTCCATCTTTAGAGACAATATGGCCAAAAAAATAAATCTCCTGAAGCTAGAATTCACACTTGCTAAACTTCCCATATAATTCATGCCTCCTCAGAGTCTTCAAGATAATGCGCAAGTGATTTTCATGATCTTCGTAGGTTTTGGAGTATACCAAGATATAATCAATAAATACCACCAAAAATTCATCGAGATACTCCTTGAAAACTCTATTCATCAGATCCATGAATACAGAGGGTGCATTAGTCAATCCAAACGGCATTAAAGTAAACTCGTAATGCCCGTACCTGGTTCGAAATGCTGTCTTCGGAATGTCTTCCTTCTTCACACACAACTGATGGTATCCAGATCGAAGGTCAATCATTGAAATTTATTGAGCTCCATGCAGTTGGTCAAATAAATCATCAATGCGAGGTAGGTGATACTTGTTCTTTATCATTATAGCATTGATCTCCCTATAGTCGATACATAACCTCATAGATCCATCTTTCTTTTTAACAAAAAGAACAGGGGCTCCCCATGGAGAAACACTAGGGCGAATAAATCCTTTATTACTCAATTCCTCTAGTTGTTTCTTTAGTTCGACTAACTCTACAATGGCCATTCTATAAGGGGTCTTCGAAATAGGCCTTGATCCAGGAATCAAATCAATGGAAAACTCAACTTCTCGTTCTGGAGGATGTCCAGGTAAATCTTCCGGAAATACATCTACAAATTCTTTCACAACAGGTACATCCTCTATTTGAACATTCCTTTCCTCACCGACAGTTATTTCATTCTCTTCCTCCCCAATAATTGAATTACGTTGAGCTACTGGGGGTGGATCTAAATAAGAATTAGGTGGTGACGATTCTTCTCTAAAGATAAGGTGTTCCTTATCATTATCATCAAGATTCGTAACCTCTTTCTTCTTACAATAAATCTTCGCATCATAGTCCGAAAGCCAGTATATACCGAGGATTATATCAAAATCAATCATAGGTATGACGATGAGATCAGAAGATAAAGAAAATTTATGTTCTCTAATGGAGACTGATTCACAAAACTTTGTTGCAATGATACTTCCCTTAGGAGTTTTAACTGACAACTCCCTTATTAAATCAAATTGGAAATATCTAATTTTATTAGAAAACTGGGAAGATATGAAACAATGCGACAATCCAGAATCAAATAATGCATTTGCTAAACATGAGGAAACCATTAAATTACCTGCCACCACGTCTTTCGGAGCTTCTACCTCAACAGTAGTGATAGCATAAGTTTGGCCTTGATCCCTTGGCCTTTTCTGAGATAAGTTCTCCTGACGCTTAGGACATGCATTTGCATAATGCCCCATCTCCCTGCAATTGTAGCACTGAACGTTGGTAGCTTCCTTCTTCCCCTTGCAATCATGAGCTTGGTGGCCTTTTTCACCGCACTTGTAACAGACTCCCATTCCCTTCAAGCAAGTACCAGGATGTTTCTTCCCGCATTTACCACAAGATGGATATTCAACCTTTCCCTTCTTCCCCTTATTTCCATTCCCAGATTGATCAGCAGGTCTCTTATTCTCTTGCTTTGCTTTAAATTCATAAGACATAGAGAATTCCTTTTCGGTCTTGATAGCACATGAGACAATGTCTTCGTATGATGAAAAGGATTGTGAGACTAATGCTCGACGGAGAAATGGTTTTAACCCATCAAAGAAACGATAAATCTTACTTCTTGGGTTGCGAATATAATATCCAGCATACCTCACTAACCTTGTAAAGTTAGCCTCATACTTTGTGACATTCTCATCCTCCTTTTGTCTCAGATTCAGAAATTGCCTTTCCATATCTGCTCGATGGTCGCGAGGAAAGTATTTTTCTAAAAACAGATCTTTGAACTCCCTCCATTCCATATTTGATACTTCATCATCTTCCTTCACGTTTTGAATCAATGACCACCATTGATCAGCATCTCCAGTGAGGCGGTAAACTGCCATGATAACTTTTTCCCTTTCACTGCTCCCCAAAGCCTGAAATATTTTCTCTAGGGATTTTATCCATTGCTCAGCTACTAAGGGGTTTGTACTCCCATTGAACTTTGGTGGTTGTTGCCTCATGAATCGATCTAACATTGATCCTCCACGCTGTGGATCTGGGTGCTCCATACGGGTAAGGTTATTATTCATAACTTGAGTAAGTTGTCCCAGTATGGTGATTAGCTGATCGGCACCAGTTGAATCACCAGCCCCACTATAATTATCTTGACCAGGAGGGCAATCCCTACATGGAGTGCATGCATTGATACAGTTTCCATTTCTTCCACTAGGCGCCATTTCTAAACAATGGCATAAACTAGATCAGTTTATGAATCAAAATACATAATCCCATACTTATAAAACACTTAACATAAATTGAACTATTTATAGATATAATCCATAATTATAAAAATGTTTTCTTTGAGGAAGTATATACTCATAAACCCTTCATAATGATTTGTAAAGAAAATGAGAGTTATCCTAAGCATATCCCCCGGGAGTGTCGTAACCAAGAGTGCAACAAGGCCCGTTGTCGTGCACCAGTTCTCGTTCGAGTCTAGCTCAAAGCAGTGTTTTCAGGTTTTACCCCTAGGTACATCTGTGCCAGAGCAACCTCTACCTTCTCGTATCCAGACAGGGATGTATTGCTCGGAAAACTCACAAAATCTCTACAATACCAAAATTCTAGGAAGTTCTTCTATACTAATCCTCAAAGTTCATCTTAGGCCTACGTGCTCTAATCAGAGTTTATCTAAATCTAGTTTCCAAGGTTTATACTAAACTTCCTCTGATACCAATTGTAATGCCCTGACCCTAGTTACCCAGAGTCGGTGCATTATTACATAACATTGTCATGATCACAAGAAAGATCAAATCTCGAAAGACCGATTGGTTTAGTAGCCTTTGAAACAATAGATATATTCATAAGTTTTAAATTACATCATAAAATAAAAAACTACTATAACAACATAATGTCTCCACAGTCCACACTAATATCCCCTCATAATATCCCTGAAAGTCATTCATAATTTACTTCTTCACTTCCTGGGAAAAATAAAACATAGAAAAGGGGTGAGCTCAAATGCCCAGTAAGGATAACAATATAGCGGAAACTTTCATAAATATGAATAAACATTTAAGACAATGTATAACTAAAAAAAAGCCATTTAAACTTGAACATTTAACATAGTATGGCATAAATAAAATGAAATAATGCAATTTACTTATTCACATGGTTATTCTACTAATCGAATAATCACATGAAAAATCAATAACCACTTTCATAATGATGGAATGCATAATGCCAGACTATCATAACAACATAGCCAAGGCCTCGTGCCAAGACTACAAATAAGATTTTGTCAAGGCCTTTTGCCAAGACACTAGTTTGTCTCATGAGACCTACCGATGCATCGAGGAGCTATAGCGGGCTCCACCCGTCACATATTAAGTCCAATGCATTCCTATATGAAAATGTTTAAACATAACATAAACATTCGTATTAAAACTAGCATACGAAATGTCAATACTTTCACCATAAACTATGAATGGTATAAAAATAGCACATCCACAGTCAAACATATCACAAATCCTTCAATACAATATAGAAGTTTTGTATCATAATAAATCAACTTCAAATAATCTTAAAATCCATCAAAGGATGTTGACATAGATGAAATCAAAATTCTTTTTAAAGAAATATCTCCTTTTATTTTGAAATAATTTAAGATCCATATAAAATAAAAAAATTTCTTTGAAAATATTCTTATAAGCTTGTAAGGGAAGCTTTGAAGATTTTATAATGGCGGAAAATAGCCGCACCCGCCGTATAAGTTAAAAAAAACATTCTTACCTTAATTCTGTCGAAAAGGTTAAAAAGGAACTTGTTTTGAAAACGACGGAAAGATTCCATTATAAACCTCTTATAAAAAGTCAAACAAGGGTATAAATGAATTTAACCCATATTCTTGTAAATAATAACAACGTTTTGAAATACATTTTGAAAAAACATGGATGTGGATGATAAAGAGATCCCAGTAGATTATTACGTATAAACAACCTCGGATAATGAAGAGATTGTGAAAAAACCCTTACCTTGTACATTTCCTTGGTTGGGGTAGGTTAACCTCCTGTATAATGGTGAAATAATTGTTATTAAATTATACAAGAATCATATACATTAATATGATATCATATATGATCTTTTAATATCGATTTGATAATAATATCTTAGTATTATCGTTGTTTCGGGTGTTGCCTTACTTGTTTTATTTTATATGTTTTGTTATGTAAGGCATTTTTGTAAAGTATAGGTTGTATATTATTCATATCCATAATGATATCAAGTCCTTAAACATCATTTTTAAATCATCAAATGATAGTTATACTTGAATGGATACGATAGAGAATGAATCTCATCGCGTTCGTGGAGACGGTAGTCCGTACGTACGCACGAGCGACAATATCATTCCTTTGATATTAAAATAATATATAAATGAATGGTATATAATATATACAGAATCATTAACATGTTATATTTATTATTTACATGAGTTACACACCATTATTATACCCATCCAAATAATAATATATTGAATAACAATTACACCACGACGTGGAGACGGTAAGTCGTACGTACGCACGTATGGTGACATGTTATTCAAAGGGTGGATAGAATACTGAATATGGTTGTACAATATTTATAATAACATCACAGTATATGTGAGATACTGGAGTTATTATTTTATAATGGTAAGAACAAAGGAAGAAGAAGTGGAAGAAGAAATGAACTTGGAGAAGGGTGGTGAAATCATTACCTCTTCTTCGGGTTCTTCCTTTTGATTTGATAAAAAGGGCTCCATAGGTTTGCTTTATGATCAAACTAAGGCCTCTAGGTTGTAGTTAGGGATGTAGGGAGAGTATTTGGGCAGATTTGGGCCGAACCAAAAGGCTTTTAAGGTGTGAAGAAATGAGAAGGAGGAGTGCCCTTTTATAAGAGGGGTGAGGGGCACCTTTGGAAAAGCTAGATGTATTAATTTATAATAAATTCATATTCGGTTTCTAATGGCTCCAAAGTTGATTATTAAAATTTTAAGGTGGGGATAGGTCGAAATCCACTCAACCCATATAATTTAGACAGGTTTGGGTACTTATATTAACCTTATATTTAAGTATTAACTCTAAGTTAATTAGTTTCACTTTTACAATGTATCTTTGTATTTTTGTATAATATGGTTAATAAACTTACTATATAAATCCAAGCGACCCCCAAGTGGTCCATTAATGATGAAGTTATCATTATATAAGTCTCTTGGCCGAACCTTAGATTTTTAGGAATTTAATATCAATTAATAATATAATATTTTTTTAAGAACTCTTCTATGTCAATTTTGACACTATTCAATAGTTGATTTTTGTGAAACTCATTACAGATTTATTACTTCGAAAAAAGTCAATTAAATCAATCCTAATATATCATATTATCCTAGAAAATTAGTTTAATTCATTAAAAGTTTCATATTATATTTATTTGGGTATTTATAATTACAATTATTTTAATTTTTCACTATTATAGTAATTACTGCATCATGATTGTGTCATAAATAAAATAAATTATTTAATGTCTAAAAATTATAAATAAAATATCATTATGTAGGAAATCGTTTTATCTTTCTAATGAATATTTATAATCTAAAATCAAATATATATAACCCTATTTAACAATTTTGTTGCTAAAAGATATAAGCTTGTGTCATTTTTGTATTCATTTTAACTTAATTAAAATAAAGTGTCATTATCACTTTCAAGTGGATCAATGGGGTCCCAAAATCGACCCAAAGATGCCCATGGTTGACCATGTATCAACCAATAGGGTTAAGACCCGTTTTAGGGTAATTTATTATTATTATAATATTATTTGTTTAACCCTTATTTACCGGATTTACCCTTAACCATGGTAAATAAAATATTTACCGCAGTAATTATTCAAAATGTCTAAAAATAAAAGTTACCTATTTACACAATTTGAACATCCTTATTCCAAATATGGAATCCATTTTCCTAAATTCAAAACACAGAAGTGGCAGAAATTAATTTAAAATTAATTCCCGCTGTCAAAACAAAAAGCGTGTTTTAAAGAGATAATAACTATCAAAAGATTGACACTTGTTTATGTTTGTTTTAATTGTAAAATTATGTCCAATGACCAAAATTATATTAAATGTTAAAAATATATTCTAAATATACTTTAAAACTACTAAATTCATAATTTATCACTATTAATTATTTTTATTAAAAAAGTTGTTTTTAATTAAAATTTAGTAATTTTCACTATTCATCAAAATATGAAAGTTATCCGAAAAGTACTAAAATTTCACCTTAGGCTAAATTAGATATTACAAATCCAAAAATGAAGTCCATTTTGAAATATAAAATATATATAATTTTAAAAAGTAGGTATTACTATTCATAACGGCTAGTTTGATTGGTTGTTAGAACTCGGTGTTGCGTACAACACACGCTATCGCATTATTCAAAGAGAAGCGTACCGTAGAAGCATGGGGTGTTACAGTATTGGGTTCTGCCATTTGATATATATTATCATGAATCAATTTATATTCATGGTATTCTGTGATTCATTTGATGGTTATTAACATTTTTTCATACGGCTCGATTGATTACAACGTGGTTAGGGGTTTTCAACTCACTTTTTATTCCCTTGAGATTCATGCTATATTTACCACCTTTTCTTTTTGAGTGTTTTATGTACTTCCCATGATTTTATTATTTATGTAATATAATTTAATTTATTTTTATTTACATGTTTATTGAACTAACTTTTTTTAAGGGGTGCATGTTTTGTAAGTTACCAAATCGGAAAGGGAACCTTTCACCCTCTTATTTTTATAAATCTTATTATTTGTTATGTCTTTTAATTTACATATTATTTGGTTTGGATATGTTATTAAATATCCTTATTGATATAAATTTTATGTCCATGTGATGAGATAATCTTTTCTCTCACATCAATTCATTTTGTTAATTTTAATGCGATGTCGTTAGGCTCTAAAATTTCTATAAGGGAACTTATTCACCCAATTTCAATTGTTTGGCCAAAACATTAACTTCTTGATTATATCGTGCTATGAATATGTATGAATATCCTATGATTATTTCACACATCATATCAAATTATATGGAGTGTATTCGTATTTTTCACACATTATTGTGTAATGGATTTATCCATATTTTAAGGATACTATAATTATAAGGGATTTGATTTCAATTTACTTTACATTGAGACATCATTATTGTTATGCACCAATTCACACTTATGTGATATATATACTTTTCTTTAGCATATTATATCATGAATCATTTTATTCTTATGATATTAGTGTTTTCGGATTAAATGTTATTTCTCAATTATTTGTATTCAACTGTATCTTATTTTGTTAAAAACACATAAACTAAAATACCATTTTAAATGTTTTAATGATTTATTATTCTAAATTTTTTTCATTAATGTATGTGTATTCACAATGTTTTTTAGGATTTATTTTTATGTAATTTTATATTTTCAAATGATAATTCATTTAAAATCATCAACGTGGTGTGGGACACTTTGATTCAAAAACCAATTTATTAAATGTTCTAAATTGTTTTGAAAATGAGTTGATAAAGAATTTTTTATTTCAATATCTTGATATAATATTATGTGATTGGAATGTGGAAATGTTCTCTTTTCTTTTTTATTGTGTTATATGTTATGAATATGTTATGGTTATTGGGCATTGTTTACTTATATGGGTGGTTCCATGATAAACCAAGGGAGGGTGAGCCCGGGATAGCTCTCCAATGCATTGGGTAAAGTGACAGAGGTAAATGTTAATGTTTCTCCAAAGATATTTAGGTAAAATACTATGATGATTATTCCAATCGTAACTCTATACGTAGCTGTAAAAGCAACAATGTATATATTTTATGGATGCCACAAGATACCTTTATGAATTTTGACTTCTCTGTGTTATTCATAAATCATCTGATTTCATGAGGTATGTTCTGATTGAAAAGTATGGTTTCATTGATTGGTATTTATTGATGGTATAATGTTTTCCATACTTATTTTATAAACCATAATGATATTTTTATGCTCATCCCATGTTTTTGAAATGTTTGTTACCATACATAAAGATGAATAGGGTCAACGATGAGATCAAGGAAAAGTCATGAAGTCTAGAACATGTAACTAGACATGTTTCTTTTTAAGTGTTTTCTTTTTACGAAAAAATGGATACTTAGTAGTAGTTTCTACATGTAACATTGCATTTGTTATTTAATTTTAATGGTTTAATTCTATAAAATATTAAACCGGAAAAATACTCAATATGATTTCTTGACATAATTCAAGATTATGTAATGTTTAAGGTCAAGTTCTTATAGAATACCTATTAGGATACCTTTCACATGTATTGTTTAGAGGATCCTCCTTACAGGATTTCGCAATGGCTTATCATTCAAGGAGCATGGGTAGGATTCCTCTTTAACCATTCCATTTAAGGATCTTGATTATGATACTTTCTAATGCGTTTATCAGAAGGATCCCAAGTAGGATTCCTTTTAGTGCTTCACATGAGGGACCCAGAAGGTGCCCATTATTTGACCAGGATAGAGAAGTTATGTATAGTTTTGGTAGATATTGTGTTCCTATGTCACCTAGAACCAGTTCCAAAATAGAAATCCCATGGGGCTATAACTTGAGTATTGGGAGGGATGATTAGTACCCCCTCCCTTGTTTGTTTATATATTGTCACGGTTATTCCCGATGCAACGATGGATAAAAGAGTTATTTCCCAGTTGGTCACTATTGAATTTGACATGGGGAGTCTTTGTTTCTCTTAGGATTCCCATATGTTCTTATTGGGACCCATATTTCTTATTGGGATGCTCAAAGATGATTTTCTGAGATTAGGATTCATAGCTATGTTATTTGTGATAATTGCTTTTTAGAAAGATGTATTACATGGGAGATGACTATTAAGACTTATTATTAATATTTTATGACATGTATTTCTAGTTGGTATTTATATAGGTGATTAATGATATCTGGATATTGAGCCTTACGTGTTGTTTCACCGTGAGAGATACTGGGATTCCCACTATAGGAATGCCTTGGACATGATCAATAGTTTGTTGATTTATATCCCTAAGTGGGATGATACTTATACTTGAAAGACATGAATAAATATTTGAGGTAATTTAAGGATGGGATCACTGATTGGATATGTTACCCTGAGTGACACTTGAATTCAGTTGATAGATTCGTTGAACATGCTTATTGGGTTGGTGATCCCACCCTGAGTGATACTCAGATTTGGTTGAAGATTATCATGTACGGACTCAGTTGTAGTTTAATTCATCCTTCATTGAATCACATATAATTTTGAGTGATTCCATTATTTGGATCAATTAATTGATGACTTGTATTCCTTGAGTGACACCTGGATCCAGTTGAGGGATTCTATGGATGAATTCAATGGTGGTTTGTGCTTAATCCTTAGGTGATACTTATATCAAATTGAGGGATTCCATGGATGGGATCTCTTGATGATTATATTAATACCCCGAGTGAAACATTTATGCAATTAATGAACTCCCTGGATGGAATCAAAGAGCTAGTGACTTCTATGCGGTGAGTGATTTTATGGGCTCATGGGATGGATATTTTATGAATGGAATGATGGTGCCATTCTGGATCAGTTACATAACATGAGGGGGTAGAATGTACACTCCCCGGATATCCAGATGTCTTTTGTGGAATCAATAATTTTAGAATCAAGAGTCAGTATATGGTACACATGTTTCAATGAAAGGAGGATTTTATGGGTGAACCCACGTGTAGGATTAGTATATCCATATGGATGTATATCATACGTAGTGGATTTTTATGAATTAGATGAAGAATAAATATGTAGATTGTGATTATAGACCTAGATATTGACTTAATAATGCATGCCATTAGTGGAATTATTTCCACATTTATACCCTTTCACAGACTGTCCATGTGATCGGTATTACAGACCGAATGAATGACTGTTGATGTTATTTAATTTTATTTGATTCACATACCAATGGATATTTATATCTATGTATATATTTTTATGTATGGGATTATACATGTGTACATATGTATCTATGCACATATTTTGTGGAAATTTCTAGTAGACAGTGATTACATACCATAGGATCGATTGTGGTTGCACAGATTGGTTTTATGTTCGATTTTAGTTGTGCCTTAGCAAGGCTGAGTGGGTGATTTGGCATACACATATATCATCATAGTTACAAGTTTTTTTGGGGGGTGGCCTACTCATATTATTTCTCACCACATAACATGCACCTTGGTGTATGTGTAGACCATATATCTTATTTTTTTAGGTTGATCACGAGTTTAGTGGTGGATATGGATTAGGTCCAGTGTTTCTTGATTGACCAATGCTACTCAATTGGTTCTAATTTTTTGGGAGTAGATCGACAGTGTCTAGATTCCATTACATGATTTCACTCAAAATTTGTATTTTACCCATTTACATTAAATTTAGTTTCTTTTATACTCTTGTATCTATATGGTCAACCTATTGGGTGACTAGTGTTTTATTTTATTACACAGATTTTTGAGCTTTTATAACTATTCATTTATTAATACAACATGATTTAATTTAGTTGTTTATTGATTATGTACACTATTTGCATTTCAATGTGTATGATACACGGTTGTTTTTAAATGGTTTCTTACTCTCATATGAGGGAATAGACTCCATACTATCATCTCCAAGGGCCACCTTGCAATTTAAAAGCCTCTGGTGTTTTGGGGGGCAAAATTGAGGCCTTGTGACGCATGATCTCAGAGCATCTATTTTATGGAATCTGGGATGGGACATTAAAAGTGGAATCAAAGAATTATTTATCATTTATTTAATATTTGGTATATGGCATATTGGAGTATTAGAAATGTGTGGTATCCTATGATGGGTATTAGACTAGTTCGACAAGAACATTTGTTCTAGTAGAATGTCCTAGTTGCTGGGGTTTGGGATTTCTATTCTGATTCGTGATGTTAGAGTTGTAAACTATTTCACCTTAAGAGACACACATGTTGTGTGGATGTCATGATTTATAATGGATCTATATCTCTTGGGCATTAGAAAGATGTTTGGGGTGAATTTTTACTCTTATCCAAAAATGGAAGGAGACGTCTCATGCATCATACAAGGGATGAAGGATTCACATAAAATAATCCTGCTAGTGTGATATTTTACTAATGAATGAGGCCTTTCGAGCCTACTTATACTGATATTTCACATTGAGGGATGGTTATGTGGATCAATGTTGAGGTGTTTTGTTTTGAGGATGGTGACTCAATTCTAATTAACATGAGGTGCAATGACCCTAGTAGGTCGATATGGAATGTGATTCTGTTTTGTTGCGATCATTGTTTTGGGTGTTGTTTCTCAGGTCTAGAGTTATCATGTATTATAAATGAGTACGAAGACAATTGATAGTAAGTCTCTTATTATGAATTTGACCTCTAGAGGGTATTACTGTAAGTAGATGCCATGTGAGTGTTAGTTCAATTTCTCTTCTACATTGGTTTTGACCTCTAAGGAGTAGTTCATTCTTAGGATTCTTAGAGAGGATCAGTTCTATGTAAGTAGTGTTTATGTGTTTACCCTTGTAGGGAATTCTGAATATTACCTTATTTTGAGAGGCTTCATATTTTTTTGGTGAGATTTTTTATGCTCGTTTTGTGATCGAGGAATGATTATTGCTCTAGGTTTGCGTAATAAGAATGTTTATTCCTTAGTCTTTTGACAAAGCACCCATGGTTATTTTTTTCAATATTGGATTTGATGATAAATTCTTTTTGGGTGTTTGGTATAGTAAACTAGGGTTTTTTCACTGTTGATAATGTAGTCAGAGCATTGGTAGATGCTCTTGACTGGAACGACTTAGTGTTTAAATGTCAGGTGATATAGTTACAAGATGGTTGCACCTGGTATTGTTTGAGTCTAAATCAGTGAGTGGATTAGTGTGAGCCAAGGACCGATGTTTCTCAAGATTTTCATGAGAATCGATCCTCAAAGTGGAGTTGGAATTTCTTTAGGTGGTAGAGTTTTCATTGTTAAATGGTTGGTAATCGTGAGACGATTGACCAGTGGCTAAATCCGGGTTAGGTTTTGACATGATGGGAGCACTGCTTGAATGTACCTATACATTCCTTTTTTATAGAATCTTAGTGTGCACATTTTAGAGATGATCATGTTCTATCTTGTAACAATATGAGTATGACGAGAGATCCATAGACCTATGACAAGCTCTGTTTTCATTCTAAATGTTTTTCCCTATTGAGGATGAGAACATGCTGATGTTGTGCTTGGGGAGTGGTGTAAGAAAATCCATATGGTGGGGGTACACCATTTTCCATTTTATGGTGGGGAACCTCCTTTTTATTTGATTTTAATTCATTTTTTAGGATCTATTGTGCATAGAGTTTAGTTTGAATTTTATGACAGGGTATTCTTATAGTGGGGAGTGCCAGATCGATTGCAGTTTAATGTATTCTTTGTAGAATCCTATTATTAATGATATGAGGTAGGTCATTGGATAGACCAAGTATCTTGGATGGGAGGATTCTCAGGATGGGATCATGTCTATTTTCCCTTTCACAAGGAATCTTGGGGATGATAAGATTTTTTGTGAAGAGTGTTTAATAACCCGTATTTTTCTAGACTATTCTATTGAGAATAAATATAAATTTTAATATTCAGATGCTTGTAAGGGGTTAAAATTGACCATTTACCTAGAATATTATCTCAAATTATTCTACTAACCAATCCATAGGTCATAGAGAAGGGTTTTGACCCTAGTAAATCAGTTTGGTGGAAATCTCAGCCACTCAAATTTTGGTAGAATAATTAATATGTATTATTTGTGAAATTATATATTAATTTATTTTAACCTATTAATTCATCTGAATGTTTTGAATAGATCATCATATTGATATTTCCATTCCACTATTGAGTTTTTAATAATGATTTTAACCTATGATAGGACTAGATATGTGTATTCAACTAGGGTCGACCCATACCCCTTTTTGTTCCATTACATTTTTATTTTCTTTTGTTTTTTTTCTTTTTACTTTCTTTCATACTTCTTAAACATTTTTGGGTTATTATCATTTGTCTCTTCTCACAACTAATGAATAAGAGAGAAAAGAAATAGGTAGAAATAGATAGAGAAGAATGGTAAGAGTACTATTGTCAAGAATCCCTCGATGTGCTGAGTCGGTGTATGGTTTTCATCAATGGTAAAATCAAGAAAAGATTAAGTAGAATCTTATTAAGGGTGGGAGTATTTTTATTTTCATTATAGATCCCATTTTAATCTATTATTTCATTTTTTAATTCCTATTTTTTCTTTCATATGGCCACTTGATTGTAGATCTATTGATTCAGGGGTGATAGTGGGGGTTTTATTTGATCTGATAGATTCATATTCACAGAAACTGGGTGACAAGGTGTGTAGTTTGTGGTGACACGCTTTTTGCTCTTTCTATTTGATGATGATGATGTTTTGAGTAGATTATGTTTTGTATGGGGTATACAAACATTATTCAAATACTCATCTATGAAACTAAGTATATGGGATTTTCTACCCATGTAGGGGTACATGCTCGGGTGGGGTACATTGTCATACCACATGTTGGGTAGCATTCGATATAGAAGTACACAACCTGACCATGTATCTAGCCAGAATGGCTTGAGGACCCAAACATGTACCCCACATCGGGTAGACACAATGTACCCATTTTACATGAAATGTACCTAGGGCTTTTACAATCCCAGGCGGGTGGGTGTACATTCTCGTGTGGCGATGTGAGATTACACATTGTGTATGATCTCTACACATCATATAATCCTCTCTTGTAACCCATTGAGTGATATTTTTGTCTTCATGATCCTATGACAGTATTGGACCTGATAGTAGTCCATTGTGAGTAGTTTTCCATGTAGATCACAGTGGTTGAACATGTAGGGAGTTCTTAGGAATCCATGTGAGTGTTTTGGGGATTCTATCTATAAAATAGGTTCTTCCTCTAGTTATCTAATTTTGTTCTATCATTTGAGTGAGACATCACATGAATGATATGATCAATGTTTGAAAAATCCTTGTTGAAATATTTATTTGAGATGAGATACTAGGAATCGCCAATTACCTATGTTTTTGAGGACTTTCCCCTTGTTAGATGTGCCCTTCTGGCATGTGAGGCCATGAGACCTATTTCTTGAAAGGATCCCTAAATGGATTTCTTTTTATATGAGAATATAGTGGGAGTCCCTAGTAGGATCCCTTCTTTGTGTATTGTTTATAGGATCCTTGTTAAAATATTTCTTGGTGGTTTATCATTCAAGGAACCTATTTAGGTTTCCACTATTACCTTTGCAACTAAGGATTCAAATAGGGATGGATTTTCTTGTGTTTATTGGATAGATCCCATGTATGATTCCTTTTTAGAAATGACATGTGTGACCCAGTGGGAGTCCGTTTTTTTTACTAAAGCAGAGTTGTTACATCAACTGTGGGTAGAGATAGAGTTCATGTGTCACCTAGAACCCATGCCAAATTGGTAAGCCCATGGGGAAGTAGAATATGTGTTGGGATGTGCATTCAGTCTACCATCACTCATTTGTTTGTATATTGACATGGCTCACTCTGATGTAGTGATGTATATCAGAGGTGTTTTATGGTTGGTGGTTATTAACATGATTCATGGAGCCATTCATTCTCTAGTTATTCTCAAATGTTCTCCATGGGAACATTATTTATTAATAGGATGATCAGATGGGCTTTTCCTAGGAACCTGTATCTGATAAATTTTATTTCTAATTTTTTATGTGTACCCAGTTTTTTACCTAAGACTTAGTAGGTGATCCTAAATATTTATAGATTGGGATAAAATTTATTAGTTCAGATTCTCATAAATGATTCCTTGTATCTGGATATTGATCAATATGTGTTGATTCTCCTTGAGTGGTACATGGATTCCCACTATAATAATTTTTCGGATGGGATTAGTAGGATATTGATTTATTTCCCTGAATGGGATGATAAATATAATATGATTTTCAACTAGACCCACTTGAGGAATAGAAGGGGCGATATCAATGGTAGGATATGTTACACTGAGTGAAACTTGAATATGGTTGATAGATGCATTGGATAGGCTCATTCGGATGGTGTTTCCACCTTGAGTGATACACATATCTAGATGATGGATATCACACACAGACACAGTGGAGGTTTAATTAATTCTTAATGACTCATTAATCCGATTGAGGGGTTCCAGGATGTGATTAGGGGATTGATGACCTTTATATCATGGGTTACACATTGATCTAGGTGAGGGATTCCAAGGAGGAATTAAATGATTGTTTGAGTGTAATCGTTGAGCGATACATGGATTAAATTTGGGGATGCCTTGGACATGTTCAATGGATAATTATAGTTATACCCCATGTGAGACCTAGATCCCCATGATGGATGTATTTGATGGAAATAAAGGATTGGTGAAATACATACCTTGAGTGATTGGATAGGCTATTGGGATGATTTTTTATGATAAGAATGACGGTTCCCTTTAGGATCTGTTACATGATGTGAGGGGGTAGTATGGAGACTCCTAGGAGGTTCGGATGCCATTCCTAGAATCCTTTTTTATTGGATCAAAGGTCGGTATATGGTATACTTGTTTCAGTGAATGGAGGTGTGTACGTGTGAACCCATGTTTAGGATGAGTATGCTCATGTGGTAACATATCATAGTCAGACACTTTTATGGAGATGTCTTAAGTAGGTATATCTTGATTGGGATTATGGACACAGTGATCAAATTAATGATACCAAGATTGATTTTCTTGATCTCCAGCTCAATTCCCTTGTAGAGGATGTTCGAGCAATAGGTATGACAAACCCAATGATCGACTACTAATGTGGTTTCTTGTTATTCGATTCACATCCCAATAAATTTTCATATATATATATATGTGTGTGTGTGTGTGTGTGTGTTGGTATGTGACTATAAATGTGTACATATATAGTTATTTACATCCATGCCAGAACATTACCGGTTTATAGGGATTAATGTCCTCGGGATCCATTGTGGTCACACAGACTGGTTTTACGTCACTTTTAGTTATGTCTCAGCGAAGTAGAGGTGTTCCTTTTTCATACACTTATAGACGTATAGTTATAGGTTTCTTTTTGGGCTATCCTACTGAGGTTCTTTCCCACAAATAAATTCGATCCTTGGTGTAGTTGTAGACCTTATTTCTAATTTTTAGTTTGAGAATTAGTTTTATGGTGGAACGGTCTGAGGCCTACTGTTACATGATTGAGAAGAGATGCTCGAGTGGTTTTACTAATCCGGCGAGTGAACTTAGATAGTATCTAGAGATCAAGTACACGGTGTGTCTCGGTGTTACTAATAGATCCATGTAATTTAATTTTAGTTTATTCTGTAGTCATGTATCTATAGGTTCATCCTAGTGGGTGACCAGGGTTGTATTGTATTGAACAATTTTTTGGTAGTTTACTGGTCTTCATTTAATATTAAGGAATTTTATATTTTAGTTTGTAGTACTTTTTCACTGTATTTACTTTTCTCTATGCTTGAAACATATTGGTTTTTTATATTTTATTACATTTATATGAGGGCATGGTCTCCCCATTATCACCCCATATTCCCTCATAGTAAGTTGGTATCCTATATCATATGGGTATGTACACTTGAGGCATTGTGACACATAGACTCGGAAAACCATTATAGAGGTATTCGGGTTGGTACATTACATGTAAAGCGAGAGATACCCTGAAAGATCTAAAGTGAGATACAATACATCATATGTGAATCATATCCAGGGCCATGGGATGATACCCATAACTCCATCTATAATAATCATATATGTAGAGGATCTATGATGGATACTATTGGTCATTTCGATACCCTAAACTATATATAGGTCACAAATAATGAATATTTGATCCCTCAAAGGGCCTCTTTGTTGATTCCGACTACACTATCCAGAAATTCCTACTAAAGGGATCATACTCTAGGGTGTAGTAAACAATACCCACTAACCATCAGGAAAAATCCAAGGGCATGAACCCTAACAAAACTTGTCTTGTATACAGTGGAAATGGGATATATGGTATATAGATTGTGATACATAGTGTATAGTATGATGAAACATAATTTCCTTTGACCCTAGGTAAATCCCATGTATAACGGCCCATATCATGAAATATGTCAAGTAGAAACGGTATACATGGTGTATATGAAGGCTTACATTCCATGTCTGTCCATGAGGGGTCAGCCCATTTTACCTGGTCATATTCCAGTACCAGACATCAACCCGTACCTACCTGCCAGGGTGTCGGTACGTTCAGTAGCCTGTGTAGTTGGTCTAGGTCTATCCGTGTGGGGGAGTACATGTCATTTAAACCATGTAGAGTCCATGTATCCCTCAAGACACATGTTGAGCCTTAGGGAAGGCCCCCCATGAAGCGTGAGATAATTCAAATTTTAGGTGACACTTGACACATCCCCAATTCCATATCCACCACATTGCAGGTTCCACACATCCTAAGTCATGGAAAACATGATTTTTTCATCATGCTTTTCCTGAATCTAAGTTCTTAATCAATGAACCTCAGCCTATCCTCGGGTTTTGAATATGTTTTCACATTCATCTCAAAAATGATGATCCATGGTCTCTTTTTCATCATTAAAATGAATCAATGAGTTGTAGGAAATAAATGGGCTCTAAAATAAAATTTTTATCACATGTATAAAGAAAACTGGAAGAAATATATCTCTAAAAAACTTTGATCCATCCATCACCAACATTTTTTCAACTCAACAATGTAACCTTGATACCAAATTTATAGTCTTAGACTGTTGCACGAAGAATCGAATATGAAACGATTAACCATTCATATCTCGTGAAGAACCAAGAACACATAGAAAAAGTGATAGAAAATTCACACTAATCAAACCCATCGAATGAACCTCAACTATTGTATTGTGTGGTCATGATCGGTTCCTATAATAATGATCATCAATCTTAACAAAATAATATTCATAATCATCCTTAAAAAAATTATTCTATCAAACAATCCAGCATGATCGATTGAACCACGATTCAACCTATTCATCTATTGATCCATGATGATCATTGATTCTATGAAACAGAAATATGGAATTGAAATCACAATCCTCTACCTTGAGTTTGGATCATTAATTGTCACTAATTTGTTGTCGATGGTGATCCCTCAAGAACAATCTCGATCCACTATTCGTTGGCATACGTCCTGATAATTCTATGAGCTTTTTCCCTAGAGCTCATAGAGATTTCATTTGGGCCATGAATTATAACATTTGGTCCCTTTTCTAGGTGGCTAATTTAAAATAAAAAATGAATCATTACATCATGTGATAATGGTAAAATAAAATGAAGGATTAATTTATTTTATTATTTAAAACAATCATAACATAACTTTTACCAACCACCCATGCTGGATGATGTTAGACCTCTCTTATGGTAAAGGGTAAAGTTGCTAATACGAAGGAAATGGTTCCCTTATATTTCAGATCCGGGAGAAATCATAGAATTAATTTCACTTTTTGATGAAAAGTTTTCTTAAAATCCACTTAATATATTTTATATATTCCAAAAATTTATTTCGGGCACACTGAGCCTTAGAATCACACGCCGTCTCAGTTCATGGTCTTGAATTAATTTCATATAATATATAAAAAAAATATATTGAGCTATCTGGGACATTACATTATAGATATAGATGGTAAAATAAGTCCACTACTCTAGGAAATGTATGTATAGAAAATTATCTCATTACATTCGTTTTTGTAACATTGATTTTCATTTCACCCATCGTTCATTCATGTATTATGGTAATCATTATAATGGTCCATAAATATAATTTTATTAAAGACATCATTAAAGATAATGATGAATTTTTCATCAATAATTTGTTATATATAAATATAATTACTACGAACTAATTTTTTCCGATTTAAAAACCATCAAATGTTTTATTTTAGATGACTTTTATTATTCCCTTTCTATATTATCCATATAAAATTATATTAACCCTCATTACAATGAGGGATTTGAAAAAAGGTATTTTAAAATTTAAAACCATTGATTTATATGTTCATGTTAAAATATTTAGTGATAAATCAATTAAAATGGGTGGTGTAATAACCTGGTATGTTGAAATATGATGATATCTTCAAATACATATAGGACATTTAATGCTGAACATAAACAAAGGGAGAAATATATTACTATTATAAAATAGCCATTAAATTGGAATTTATTACAAGAAAATGCATCATTATAATATAAATATAAATTTCAAGGAATTTTTTAATTTATCGATAAATTAATAATAAATAAATATTAAAAGTTAAATTATGAATTTTATTTAGTAATAAAATATATAGCATTCAAAAATTATTTTTATTGATTTTTTCTATAAAATATTATAACTAATTTATTTAAATAGTAGAAAATTTATTTTTAAAAATTGAAATCATATATGGGATCAAAATATCAGAAAGGCTATTGGATTAAATTTGAATATTTTAATGAAATGTTTTTTTGTGTAGTGAAATTTATTGTTTTTTCAAATACATTAAATTTTATATCAAATGAAAAAAAATAAAAGTTGAATATATATAATCGATTTTTTCTTAATGTGAATTGTGAAAAAATTGATATGGAATAATATAATTAATTTCATTTTAATGATCAATTTTCATGATTTCAGTGTAAGATTTTTTATGCTAAAAACATGCTTTTCTTCAAAACAGTTTTAATTGTATAAATATTATCAATAAAAATTATTTTAAACAACCCCTAGTATGTAATGATTTATATATAATTTATACACAATATTTTTATTTATAATAATTTAATCACATAGAATTATTATTTCTTTCCCTAAATTTAATATAAGTTAACTGATTAGTTAACAATTTCATTTCGTTAAATAAGATATTTTATAATCATTTTCTAGGATATATTTAAAATTGAAATCTTATACTTCTATGATATTCATTTGTAAATGATGATAATTTTTTTAAATTATAATATTTAATGTTATATAAATATTTCAATATAATTTTGATCATAATGAATTTTAGAGACAGTAAAAACATGTTATCCTAGTGGAAATATTAATTTTTAAAAGGGAGTAAGATTAGTGTTTAATGTAACAACATGTTTGAAAAGTGTTTAATTTCAAATTTAGGTTTTTTTCATCAACCAATAAGCACTATATTGAAATATATATCTAATTATTAGGCCATTTTCTATAGTTTGACATCCAATTTTTTAATTGTCTTTGGTATATATAAAAATTTCACTCCTCTTTAATTTTCTAATGGATTCCCGACCCTAACATATCCTTATATCATAAGCCATACATAAAAAAAATTCATTTTAAATATTTCACTAACATTATTAAATTGTTTCTTAAGAATTTTTTCATTCCCAAATACCAACATCAATGTCTTGACTAATAGATCAAAAGGATGTTCTTATTATCCAATGTAATCCACTTCACTAAGATCCTTATTTTTTATATTAGTTTTTAACTATGATATCACCATTAAAAATTAAAATTTAATAACACATGGATATCATATATATTTATATTTTATAATGTTTATGGAAAAATATTTATCCATATCATATTCTATCAAATGTTAAATGAAACTATCATCTGTGTGTGGCGGGGACAACCAGATCAAAAATAATGTAATTTTTTTTTTCTTTCAATGACTCTCAGGTATGTTCTTGATGAATGATTTAGTTTTTAAAATTTATCTTCATAAAATATTAATGGTTATGGAATTTTATCATATTATATACATTTTAACCTAACTTTCCATTGAACACTGATAAATTAGTTCTTGTGTATGACATGCCTCGTCAACAAGAAGTGGTGTGATTAAATTTATATTACAAAATATCTTAGATATTTAATGTATATTTATATGTATAAAATGGAATTTTTTACATAATTATCACTGTGAAAAATTATATAATAATTACCATATTTCTAATTAGATCATTTAAAAATTGACAACCTATGCATACAAAAATACATTCTAAATCTCCATAAATTTAATGTAGTTTATTTTTAATTGACATATTTCATGCTTCAGTCAAAATGTATAGTATATATATATAATATTCCCTGATTTTTACATCTAATATGATATGATAATGACGGATGTGACACATGTCAAGACACTGATGTCCTTATGAAATTATAAACTGAGTTTCCTCAAGACTCCAGATGTGGACGTAACTGAATAAATATTTAAATTAGATATAAAAAATTAAATGGATAAGTTATAATGGATTAAAATTTAAAATTATTGTAATTAAATAATGTAACTGATATTAGTTTATTATAATAGAGATAATTAACATATAAAAGATTTTTTCACTCGAGGTAAGGGATTTCTTGCCTAACTTTTACTTCTGTGATACATATAATTCTATTACCAATGGTTTTGTTCATGTCTTTTATATAATACTATATTTAATTATATTTATTTAAACTATATATATTAATAATGTTTTACTTTTATCCAACCAAGGGGGTTATGAATCAATATTTTCCAATTTTGGAATGGTTTATTTCACATTCACATCATTGTCCATTATTATTTGTGTTGAAGAAAAACATCAAATAATTTCTTTTATATTTATATTGAAAACCCTATATATTTTAGTATGGTATGATTATTAATTAAATATTTATGTAATAATATCATTTTCTTATATTTTTTCACAAAATAATTGAGATTTATTTTATGAAAAAAAACATTATTACAATGTTTTTGGGAAAATCATATTTCTTCCACATACATGGTTTCTAAAAAATATAAAATAATTTAATAATATTTCACCAATTGAATTATTAATGGAATTTTTGACAATAAATTATTTTTTAAAATTTTTTTTGAATGAAATATAATATTCCTTTTTCAAACATGATAAATTTTATCCATTTTAAAACAATTTGAATGAAATATTTTTTTAACTTATTCAACTTGTAAATAAATTCTTAGTATAATGGATTCTTAATTTGTTAAAGATTTCAATGTATATTTACATGGATATTTTTAATTAATTTTTTTATGCAGTATTCTTGAATGTTTTATATTTTTTCATATTGATTTACATTTCTAATGGATATTTTTCCCATTAACTATTTCAAATAAGCATTAAAAGACATTTTCATCTAAGAAGAGACCAGTTTTTTTAGAAAATTATGATAAATTATGTATATATGTTTGTAAGATATACATAAAATAAATATTATAACATACATTTATGGGATATTTATTATATATATTCATCAATAAAATGACTTCTTATGATATTTGATTTCATTTTGATATGATAGAAGATTATGAAACCAATTTTCTATGCAAGGGTAATATTAATGGTTATACATTAGGACATTAATGTCTTTTCTATCAAATATAAATCCTTAAAATGTTATTTTCGGTGTACCCAAATAATTTTTAAGTTTTTGTGTTTATGCATTAGTCTTTTTTGGAATCATTTATATAATCTATGAGTAAACAAAATCTAAGATTTGTTTTTTTGCATCAGGTGATATTATCTAAGTAGTTATCATAACTCTTGATTATGTAAATTTATATGTTTATTCCACCTTTCCTAAGATTCTATTATATTTTGATACATTTTTCATTAAAATAAGATTCCATGTGATTATTCAGGTTCCTTCTCATTTATGATATCATTTTATATATGTGGTTTAAGAAAATTTATTCCATAACATATTGATTCCCTTACTGCCCATTTTATCTCACAACATTTTCTTATGTCATCCACTTGTTATACCATATATTTTTAGTCTATTTGAATGATTTATATGATCATTTTGTTGAAATAAATAAATAAATTACATTCCAGACTTACATTGATGTATTAGGATTCTAGTGTTCTAAAGGCATAAGTGATCATGATAATTGAGTTTTAAATGATGTATGATTATGTTAACTATCATTGATAACGTGTGTAAATGGTTTGGGATGTTATGTAATGCTTTTGGTTAAATATAATAAAGATTAATTATACTAGTTATAATAAGGTCATTATATTATTCTCTATAGTGTAGGTTTGGAAGTGAATGAATAACACTAAATAGAAACAGATTAATTATTACTGACATCGAGATCATGAACCGCCTATTGATGAACTCATTAAATATTAAAGAAATATTATTACTTGTATTGAAAAGGGAAATTAGTATATGAATATTAATTATTTGTGTAGAATATTTGGTAGTGTTTCAAGGATATTTTTATAGGAATTTAGATCATTCAATGGGAGGATGTGATTCAGTTTTTATGTGAATAAAAGCAACAATTTGTAAACAATTATTATTTTTGAATAATAAAATTACACTATTTATGGATCAGTGGTTCAAAAATGTCAAGATAATGTTTTTTATGGTGAAATATTTTAATGTAATCCTAAAAAATGTTTTTCCACACACATTTTAAACATGTTGGAAATCGTTTTCTGTTATTTTTAGTTTTACTTTTTATATAATTATTACTAAGTTAACTAGTTTTTTACAATGAAAATTATATTTTAATAAATATATATAAAAACCCATATTATTTTTTATTTTATTTTATAAAATTAAATTTAATATCATTTTAATATATTTCAATTTATAATTAACAAATAAATATCTTTTAAAATAAATAATTTAATTTAAAAAAAATTATTTCATAGAAAATTATTTTTTACGGATAGTAATATTTGTAACTAATTATAAAATGAATGATTGATAATTTTTTATGTATATTATTGAAAATTTAATTTTTTTTCACTTATGAGAAAAATTAATTTATGGATTTGAAAAGATATACAAAATATGAATAATCTATTTCATTGAAAATAATATTTTTACCATTACTATGTCAAAGAATAGTAATCCTTGCAATAATAATTTTATACCCAATAATTAAGGTGAACTTATAAAATTGTATGATAATGTCGACAAGAAATATGAAAACGTTATTATTTTTATTTTTAGAAGTGAAAAAAACTACATATAATATACTAAATCTGCATTTAGATTAAAATATATTTTTATGTTTTAAAAAAATATATACACGAGTTTTATATTTAAAACATGATAATTTTAAATTAAATATTCCATCATTAAATATAAATTATTTATTTTAAATAGACTCAATAACAATTATATATTATTTGTATTATGATACTGTAATAAATTCGATGGTCTTAATAATGTCATCAATTTTTTCTATTCACCTAAATTCAAATGAGCTAAAAAAAACCAATAAATTAATTCAAAAATGATATTTTTATTTTTGCATATAAAATGTTTTTCATTTTTAAAATTATAATGAAAAAATGTTAGGAATATAAATTTTAAATAAAAACATAAATTTATAATGAAATCTCTTTCCCAAGAAATATACTTTTAAAAAATATTAACTATTATTATTCTCACATAATATCAATTAATAATCCTATTAGTGTTGATATATTAATCATATAAGCAATATATTTTTTATATAACGTATTTATATTATTATTGTATACATAAACCAATTTTTATCAATGTTTCATCTTAAATCTGAACTCATTTTTATTATTTATTTTATCACACATACTAAATTTTCATCAATACCTTAGTTTTAATAATGACCATTAGTTTTATTTCCTCAGATCATTTATAATTATATTACGTATTGTTTATGGAAAATATTATTCATCTATATTTTAATGGTTATATGTAGTTCTATGGTTTATTTACGTTCATTATTATTAGTGATGCCTAGTTTTGGAAAAGTTCATATTTTTGACGAAAAGAGTTTATGATCATGGGTTGTTACATTTTAAAAATTGAATTTATTAAACTTCTGATTATATTATTAATTTTATAATGTAAATTAGTATACAATTATAATTATTGATATAAAAGAGCCATTATAATAGATTTTATCTAGGAATGTATTTAGAAAGAATTATATATTCTTTATATTCCACGGGTCTATAAGGAATATTAATTATTCGGTAGGTATTTGTGAGAAATTAAATATTCTTTGGGTTTGAAATGTAAAATATATTTGTATAGTTATGTAAATAAAAAATCATTTTCAAGGTTTTATAAAATCGAAAAAATTTCCATTTGTTGGAAAAATATGATAGTCAAAATTTTATTAATGTATAGTTTTTCAAGAAAAAAATTATATATTTTGACAAAAATTAGATTATACATGTATTTAAAATATCTTCATGGTGTGTTGAATATTAGATCCTTAATTATATACCCATATATATATACATAATATTGATAGTAATAATCATTTATAATAAAAAAAAGATGTTATTTAAGAATATGAAAAAATTATAGTGTTTTTTATGTACTAGGAGGACATCACATGGATTATTTCTCACACCATATACATAGGTTAACCATGTGAATACAAATTTAACACAGTGTGATGCTCATAAATTAAATGTTTCATTATTAGTTATTTTTGGTTTCATTTTATGTCAAATATATAATTTCATATGATTTAAGTGTTTTGATGTGGTGGTGTAATCTAAATCATTATTAGTTATATCTTATATAATACGTAATAACCTTATACGTATGAATTAAATTTATATTTTTTGATGCATTTCTTCATTATTAATTCTTTAGAATGTTCTATATATTAGATACTATAGTCTGAATTTTTTTTTAGTTATTTTAATTATTTATGTTGCTTATTATGTATTATTTATATAATAATTTATTTAATTTCTTGTTTACATATACGAAATTTTTATATTCCAGGGGTTCTAGACATCAACTACTATTGATCAAGAGTAAAACTTGATGCTGTGTTATATTTTAATTGATTGGAATGGACATATTGTTGATGGATAAGGTAAAATTATACCAATTCGGGATTACTTTATTTGATTATAATATTTATAATAATAACACAATATATATATATATATATGTTATTACATGGTATGAATGTTGAGTAATTTTCATGGCCAAACAAACTATAGTAAAAAAAATTGTTTTTGAAAAAATTAAATACATTTTTTATGTACATTAAATGAAATTTATTGTAATGTAATTTCTGTATATTTTTTGTTACTTATAGTTATTTGATGAAATATATTTTTACATTACGTAATGAAATTTGTGTTTTATAATTGGAATCTTATTAGTAGTATATTTATTTAAGAATTTTTTTTACTTTAATTGGTGAAATTATTGATAAATTAATATTATTTTTATATAATATGATACTAATAAATAAATAATTAATAGAAATATATTATATGGAATTTGGTGATGTCATCTTTATTATTTTTTTTACATTTTTTGTATATAAATGTATTAAATGATTTACTTTATTTTCCTTTACCAAATTTTTTTTTATTAAATAATAATTATTGTTTGATTTTGTCGAAATTTTTTCCAAATAATATGACTAAATGTTTCTAAAAAGAAATTTGAATTTAACCGGGAATATATTTTGTGGAATTCAGGAATAAAGTTCACTATATTCTTCCTATTATATTACATAAATTATAAGTATATATGAATATCACCATGTGTTTATATTAGGTTATTATAACCAAATGAGGAATAAACACAATTCATGTTTAGTTGATAAGTATTGTATTAATGTTTTTTGAGTCTATCATAATTTATTTAATTGGGGTGATATTAAATCATAATAAAAAAAGAGTTGCTGGATGGTATGAGTCTAATGTTCTATCATTTTAGTACACCATAGTTCATGATGTTGATACTTCTTATTTTCATGAATTTAAGGATATCAGGACACATGAAGAATAATATTTATCAAGATATGAATGAATAAGGTAAAATATTTAAAGAGTTCTAGGGACAATTTCATGAGTAATTATATATAATGCTGTAGTGGATTAAATAAATCAATGAATTTATATATATAATACATAATAGAAGGTATATTATTGATTATTAAATGATATTCATAGATTACAATTTTTATTATCCTACTATAAGTGATTATTAGAATCTTAATTATCAGAATTATGATTGTTGTTTGATATTGATGATTTTTCCATTGTGGGAAAACAATGATAAAAAATAATTAATACCATTTTGAATGAATCTCAAATAGCGTAGAATAATATCGAGAAAAAATCCATTATTGTATTCTAGTTGATTTTATGGTATATAGAAGAGGATGAACAGTGGTCATCACAAAGGTATTAAAGGACATGTGGGTTAGGTAAGTGATCATTCAACTCCTTATTTAAGATACTGTGGAAAACTATAATGTTATTAGTGCATCTCGAAGCTCCATAATAATTATGTTCATCCATTTAAGTTAAATTAATTTCATTCTTACTAAAATGTGAGATATATAATGTTTATAGATTATAAGGGGATTTAGTAGAGGGAATGAATGATTTTTTATACATAGTAATGTCATGAACGAGATAGTGAAACTAAGTATAGGATGGGTTTTATTAAATTTGGGTTATTTAAAAATTATTAATATATAAATTTTTATGGTCTAACATAATTGAGATATGTGTATAATGGTAGTCATAAAATTTCATGTTTGGGTATTTATATATATAATATTCAATTAATTGTCATAGGGTAGACACAAGATGATCATAGTGATTTTGAATCACTTCAATGTTGAAAGATATTGGTTCCCTATAATTTTGTTAGTAAATTATTTAAAATTTATGTATTTAATTCAATTATATTTTATTTCATAAAAATTTATTTTTTGTGTTTATATTTTACCATATAATTTATTATTTAATATAAATAATCCATTTATATAAACAAATTTGATTATCTTGATGTGTATTTTTTGATCTATTTTCATTAGTGGGTTATATTATTTCACAGACATCTTTAACCTTGAAATAAGGATTTGTTTTACAAATATGAGGATATATTAGACAACCCATTCTTGGATGAAATTTATTTCCATCAATTTTAGGTGATGATCATTCATTTATACTAATGAATTTTAAGTATCATTGGGGAATAAAAATTTCATATATATTTGGTATTTATCTTATTTTGTATTTCATTCTATTACATATCATTTTACACGAATATATTTTTTACCAGTTTAACATATTATAAATATGGTTATCTCCCATAGAGTATATTTAATTTTGATGTGTTTCTGGAGGACTTCATTGAATTTATATTTAATAAGTAGGTCAATTATTTGGTAGATTTTGTTCTTAGGACTAATTCGATATCTATTTCTCTAAACCATATTGATCAAGATGATATGTAGTAATTTAATATTCAACAATAAGGTCATTAATCCAAAAATATTATTTATGAAATATGATTCATCAATTGGGGAACCAATGTTTTTTATAAATAGAAGAATGTGTGTTTGTGGAATGTATTAACTAATAATATTGATTCGAATTTTTGTTTTGAACTATTGTATATTTCGAGATATTAATGATAATATTTATTAGTTTTAATGTGTATGGTTGTTTTCTATTGATGATATTATTTTAGGATATCATCATTCTAATTTGTTAGTTAATAAAGTATCAATGAATATTTCTAAACATGATACAGTCAATTCGATTTTTTGATTAATCCATTCAGAGTATCTCATGGTCATTGATTTTAATTGACCATTATGAATTGATTAATTTTCTATTATATAGATTAATTTATGATTGTATTTATTAATTAAATATTGTTAAATTCACAATCATATGAGAGGAATATTGTTAATTTAGCTATAGTTTTATTCATATTTATGAATCATTAGTCTTATGATAAACTTGCAATGTGCTATTTTTTGATACAATAAATTAAATTCTCTTGGAATTTTTTTACTCTTTTTGAATAAATTTTATAAATAAAATTTAACTGTGTTTGGGTCCTAGGAAATACGAAAAAATTGTTACATTTTTTTATTATAATATTAGATATCAAATAACATTATTCATGTATTATCGAATAATTTTTTGTTGATGTATTTTATTAGTATAATGAGAATTAGTTATTATATAATGAAATATGAAATTTGGAGGTCTTTAAGTTGGAGAGGAGGTTCACTAATACAAATATTGTTATTTTAAACGAACTTGGTAATCAATATATATAATAGTATGATTCATTTGGTGTGTCTTTGATTTATGTTCTAATAGAGGAAGGAGAAGCTATTGCATTCAGTTCCAGTATCATAACCCTGAAATGAATTATTATCATTCATATAATATTAATAAATAACTTTTGTTCAATATATTTGTGAGTTAGTTTCTCTTTTGGGAATAATGTATATATTTTTAATCAACTTAAAATAATGAAATATATGTTTTCCATTTGGGGTTTAACTTATTAGATGAAAATACAGGTGTCAAATATTTCTTCCATTGAAATTGTGATGTATATATTTTTTTGATAAGAAATAATTTAATTGATTAATTATAAAAATTTTAAAGGATGATATTATTCATTAGTAAATAAATGGGTATTATATTATGTAACATTTATTGGGTAAATGTTATATGTTTTGAAGAGTATGTATAACTAATAATAGAAAAATTGGAAATTAATTATTCTCTATAGGAATAATTGAAATTGGAATGAATTTTTTAAAATGGATGTTGGGTAATGCATGTGAAAATATAATTTTGGGTTTCAACACCTCAAAAACATTGAATGATGGTAATAGACTGTATTTACTACAATAATATTTTTTAATATTTGGATTATGAGCATAGATGATGAAATATTTTCCCATTTCATGATTTTAATTTTATCCACTATAATATAAAATAAAAAAATTGTATGATGAATTCCTTATTATATACTATTAAAGAGATATATTGTTGGATTTTCATCGTGGTTCGATTCATTTTAGATAATTAATAAAATAAATTATTTATTTTTTTTGAATTATTCAATGTTGTACATTCTATAATCATAATGTGTTGATAATATCAAATTTTACTATTTTTAATGACCATAAAATGTTAGTAATATATATATTTTTTATTTTATTTGATAAAAAAATATTTAATATTTTAACCAATTTAGTCCTATAAAATAGTTTGTATTAAGAAATATTTAATATCTAAATGAATATAGAACATAATGGGGTACCAAATAATATTGTATTTTATTTAGGAAATAGATTAATATATTTCTTTTTGAAGAATATTATATAGACATGAAAACGTAGTTAAACATTAGTATAATATTCATCATCAAACATATATATGCTGAAAATAAACAGCATAGTACTAGTTAAATTATTCATATAAGCTTCCTTGGTTTTAGTGGTGAATATCATATAGATTTGGAAGAGTTTGAATATAATAGCCGTAAATGGGAATCTATTCATGTTGATCCATTTGGAATAATTTATGGGATACCATGTAAATATCCAATATATTGGATGGAGGCTAATGATATTATATTTTTGGGATCTGAATTTATCTTTGGGAATTATAAATGTGTTTAGTAGAATAGAAATTACATTGAAACAACTCAGAGTAGCATAATTTATTAGAATGATAAAATATATTTTTCTCATGCTGTGGCTGTTGAAAATTATTTTTCTCTTGATGAATATCTATGGTTTTGACTTTAGTATATTGAAATGAAATAAAAATAATATAAACATATCCCAGAATCATTCGATATCCTTGTTTAATTTAATAATTATTATTTCTATTAATAATCACCTATAAAGTATATAGAAATGAAAAAAAATATTAATGAATATTATATAATAGAACAATAATAATTGTTGTCTAATGTAACTCATCAGGAAAATTTGGTATTTGGAAAATTTATTATTTTATTGAGAATCCAAAATATATTTTTTGTTGAAGGGAAAAGACCATTCAATAATGTGTTGTTCCAATTTAATGATGATATAGAATCAAGGGTTAGGAAAAAAAATGATACAAGTGAGAATGAAGCCGATATAATGTCATCGTATTTTGATTTGTACACTATTGGTTTTAAATGAAACTAACCTGTGAGTTTTACCCTTATAGTGGGACATTTATGATGGATATATTTACTAAATTAATATTTATTGAATAATATTATTATAAAATTATATTAATTTTATTATAATTTGTGTGAAATTTAAAATTGGTATATGATATAATTTTATAAATCAAGTGTATTAGTTTTATTTTTCATGAAATGCGTGATGTGTTTATATGAAATACTCATTATGAGTTTTAAGAGTAATGTTTTTTAGAAAATAGATTGTGATTAATTTAATTTTCTTATATGAGGATTATCTATAGATATTTTGGAATTTAATTGTATCTAGGAGTATAATACATGTCAGGGTTCAAATATATACAACATGGTTTGGAAAATGGTAATATTGGTAAGGGATTTTCATTTAGATGTTCTCATATAATCAACAATATTCCTTGGTATAATACCATGTCATGTATGTTATGGTTCCCGATTATTATTATTAAGAGTATAGAAGAAATTATTTTGGAATAATAATTGTGAGATGAACATATATATTTCATCCAAGATATCTAGTAAACCATTACATATATTATTCATTATTTTGTTTTGTATGGGTTTGAAAACATGGTTTTCTAAATGAAGACCCATAAAATTTTAGATATGGAAATATAATTTCCATAATTAATGTTTCACTATTAGTGAAAAATCCATCATTTTATATTGAATTATTTTGTGATAAATTTTTATTATTAAATTTTAACATATATTTTAAAATAGGCTCTTAATGATTAGAATGACATTGAATTTTTAAATCTAAAAACACTCCATCACATTTTTTGCGAAGTTGTCATTTCTTCCTGGATTCTAAAATTAAGATAAATTTATGAGATAATTTGTGTTATTAAAGGTGAATGAAATATTTATCTAATAATATTTATTGGAGGAACTACATATTTAGGGATATGATATGTCAACGCATTTATAATGGAGTTTATTGTTCAAGGGAGATTTTAGTTTTTGATGATGTGGAGCTGCGAAAAATTTATTTGAAACTAGGAATAAAATTTATAGAGTTTTAGGACCATATGAATATTGTTTTGTAACTATGTTGGGGATTAAGATGTATCACAATGTGATTAAAACAACTAGCTAGCCTATCTACATTGGAGGGGTTTTTTTTAGATGGGTAAAAGTTGAATTTACCACTTTACCCTTTCATTCTTAACCCAACTATGGACCTAATTTTTTATATTAGAGGTGTAATGTGAGGAATTTTATCTCCTCATATAGTGATGGATGTATCTACAAAATCAAACCTCCAAAATTTCACCAATTTTTTTATTGGAAGGATATAGGAAATGCTATAACAATATCTCCATTCAATCGTCATTTTCCTAGTATTATAAAATATCTTATACTTTGTTTAACATAAATTCAATATTTATTAATATTTTATATTTGTTTAAAAAAATTACTCATTTTCACATCTATTAATGATTATAGTGTACAAGTTAGACTAATCTATGTTATGTTATGTGGCCCATGTTTTTTCATCAATGTATCACTATTTTAGTTATCCATTTTTTTGTGGTAAAAAAACTCATTTGATAATTTAAGAAAAATTAATCTATTTTTATTTCATTTCCTGAAGGATTCATTGGATATAACATTGATATATAATTGAATGTTAAATTTTTTTAAAGACCATAATGTGGTGATATTAATTTTGTTATGTTAGGCTTATAAAATTGGGGTAGTGGGGGATACCCTTTATGAAACTATGTTGGATCATGAATAGTGGTAATTAAGAAGGAGGCTTCATTTTGGTAGGCCTTACGGAAAATAAATATAGATAATTTCAGCCTTGGGATATGAATTTGGGTGAACGAATTGGGTATTTGGGGGGCCTCTCCTAGTGACTCAGTGTCCTAATACGGAATGTGTGATGCCAATAACAAACATTAGGACCCCATTATTGATTTTGGACATGGATATCTTATTTAGAAATGTAAATTGGAATTAATTTTTGAATAAGGATTTATTACTATATAATATTCATGATTAATTTTTGGAATAGTGACATGTTTTAGATTCTATGAAATGGTTATAAGTATGGAATATCATATAAATACACATTAGATTTAACATTGTTTCTATTATTGTTGAAATCTATATCTGAGCCTATGATTCAATTAGGTGATGTCTGTTGTTTCTTGGGTGTTAAGAGACCTAAGGATTCTCTGTAGCACTATGATAATTTAAAATAACAACATTATATTCTATGGAATAGATGACATGAAACATTGACCTTAATGGAATAATGGAATATTTTATATGACCATTATTAACTAGACATTTAAATAGAGGGTATGAATATAAATAACAACAATATTAAACATATATATATATATATATGTTTGTCATACTAAAAAATCTATTTATTAATTCATAGGAAATATTAATTCAATTTTCTTGTCATGTTATATAATTCTAAATATGGATTTCTATCAAAATTGTTTTTTGAGAAACCATTATATTTAATTTTATAATCAAATAAAAATAAAAAAATTATTATATTAATTAAAATTTTTAAATAAGGCAATGAATATTTGATAAGTTTACTTTTTAGGGAATTTTTTAAAAATATTGATATTCCAGTGAATAGTTAATGATACTTATTTTTACTGAAAATTTTATTTTTTGGTTCAACCATATTAATATTAAAAACAATTCGTAAAAAAATTTCAAAATTAAAAGAGTTCATTTTTTATATACTCAAATTATTTTCACTCGAATCAGTTTCATGTTTGAAAATTTCCTAAAAACAATTTCAATACATAAAAAATAATTAAAAAAACATTTTGTGATTCCATTGTGTTTTTTATTATTATAAAATAAATTTTCACAATTCGTTTTATTTTAATTAAATTTATATATTATATATTGAATATTTTATTTGAAATAAATTAAATATTTTTATAATAGTGGCAAGATAATAATCCTACTTTGATGCAAAAAATATTATTATTTTAAAAAATGGATTTTAGTGCATTCTACATAATTGTTGTTGAAAATAATTTCATCAACTTTTAAAAATGATGTAATGAGAAATGGATTCCATATTTTGAATCAAGAAGTCCATATTTTATATATATTCCTATTTAATTTTTTTCAATATAAATACTAACTATGGAGAAATATATCTCCTTGGTAAAGGGTAAACCCTATAAATATTGGTTACAAAAAATGAATAAAAAATATGTTTCAATCCCAATATATTTAGATGATTATAATTTACCCTTATAACCACAGAAAATAAATTTATTTATTTAATAGATAAGTGAAAATGACGTATATAAAATTGAAATCAAAGAAAATTACAAAGTCTCATTTAATTAGTTTTAATAATATATTATGTGTCCACTACATGTGAAAATCAATTTATAAATGAATAAAAAAAATAAGGATAATAATTAAATTAATTTCATGTGGAATTTTATAATTATTATTAATAATTATGTAATTATGTTAAATTCTTATGAAACACTAATTTAATATTTTCTAAATTAATATAAAAATAAATTAAATTAATTTGATGTTTTCCAATATAACTAAATTTTATTGATATATAGAGCCCCATGAGATTTTATGATAATTAAATCATATTATTAAAAATTAAAATAATTATATTCAAAATTAAACAATAACATGGTTACTTCAAAATAATATAAAAAAAATAGTTTAGAAATTTTCATTAATGGAATTTTATAAAAATACATTTCAATAATTAATTAAACTATTTAAAATATAAAGATGAAAATTAGGAAGTCATATGGTATAAAAGTTATTCTAATTTTAAATTATCAGAAATTTTTTATTTTATTAGTAAAACTATATCCCTTTATGATTGAAAAACTTATTATCATGGATAATGTTAAAATAAGTTAAGTATGTATTGAAACCACAATATATTTCTTATAACACCAAATAATAATATCCAATTTACATTTATGAAGTGTATTAAGACCACATACAACGTTAGATTATAATTTTTAGGAATTTAAATATTTATCTTTTATATTTTTTTTATAATTTCATATTTTATGAAATTATAGAGGTTCCCCACATGTTAATTAGCAAATAACACTTGTCCTTATTCTACCATACAACACTTTTGGCCACATAATATTACCATAAACATAAAAAATCCATTACAAACAAAATTATAATCATTATAGTGGTGTATATTTTTCTACAATACCGACCATATTATCATTAAAAAGAAATCTAAACGAGTTCTTTCATCAAATTGGTAATATCCTAAACCAAATACTTTTTAAAATTTTTTCAAACATCTCTAAATATATGTATTTTTTAATAAAATTCTAATTTAAGTATCCTATATATATAAAAAATTTATAATTATTATGAGATTACCATTATCCACTTTATTTCTCAGTAGATATCGAGTTATAGTATTGCTCCTGCATACATATGAATTATTATCTTCATATAGTTATACAATTCATCATCCAACACCATATTCCATGGTTAGTGATTATAATGATATTAATACAATTATATGTTACTTATGAAAAAAATTTACTTCAATAATTATAAAATCACTTCAATATTATTACAAACCAATCAATTAGAAAAAACATTATCACTTGTGCATGGATATGGACAACCACCTCCATAAAGCAATGAAATTAATTTCTCATTTCCAAATTACGTAGATGATAAATTGTATGGATTTTAAAAATATATATGAAATATATGATATAAATATAATTTTGGAATGATGAATTATTATTTTCCATACACTCATTCCATTTTTTGAAAATTGAAAACATTGTTCATGTGCATAAATGAGATACCATCTCCATTAATAGTGTAATTCATTTTTCAATATCTGAAACGTATAGATTAATATTATAATATTTATATTATATATATATAATTTCAAGGTCATCAGCACCTTCTCTTAATGATCCCAACCCCTATTTATAATGATATTGATTAAATTCATGTTTTTAGTTAAAAATTGGTTTCATAGAATAAATAAAAATGTATAAGTTTGGATCATATCATGGTAACCATATACAAGTGAAATTTTCTTACTATGTTAGGAATTTATATTGTTAAAATTGTAATGTTACAATATTTCTTTTATGGATGAAATATTTCTACAGAATGCATGAAAAAATCATCTAATATTTTTAAGGTGATAATATTCTAAAAAAAATATGAAGCTACCAAAAATTTATTATTACTATTCAATGATTTGACAATAACCATACTAGATGTAAAGTAATCCTACCATGAAATAGGTTTTTTCTTATCAATGTTAAAAAATAGCATCCCTTTTGTGTTAGTTAAATGACTCCTTAAAAGAATCTATCTACTACATAATGTAATGGTCTGATTAAGAAATGTTTGGATCCTACTGACCATTCCAACAAAACATGTCAATATACCACATAGTAAAAAATTAATGTTTTATGAGAAGAAATATATCCATGTAAAACATTTTTTTTATTATTTTAATTCTCAAATAAATATTTTTAAAGAATTAATTAAACCATGAATTCTTTTAAAATATTATTGATTTTTCTCATGTTATTAATTTTGGATGAAAGGATATTTATATTAAAAAATTTATCATAATATATATAAGATATACATATTCTCTTATAGGTAAAAATATAGAATCCTATATATGATCATTTTGGTAAAAAGGAACATTCCCCACCACTATTGTTTAGAACTTTCAATGAAACATTTCTGAGATTCATTCAAAGAAAACAATAAGAGTCTATAAAAAAAATTCAAATATTAATGAGAATAATCAAATTTAAAATATAATATAATTTTCTCATTCAATTTTTCCTTGAAAATAATTATTTAGTTTCTATTAAAATTTTAATTAGAAAAAAAATAGTCTCATAAGTTAATCTTCTGTGCAGTTGATACACTCTCAGTTATTTAAACATTATTCCCAAAAAAAAAATGTAATAAATCCTAGGCGACATTGTATCTTGTATTATTTAACGTATAACTAGATAATAGAAATTATTCCTAGATTAACTTTGGTTATATTGTCTATAATACCCATAAAAGGTTTTGGATTAGTTTATTTAGAAATAATCTACATGGAATTAGGTGATTCAAAAGTGTTGTTTGTGAAGTGTAATATTAATAATAATCCCACTATTAAATAAAATCTTTGTTCCTAATAACTTTTTTCATTATATTAAAACAATATTAATTCCTCAATTCAGCTAATAAAACACAACCTTTAATCTGATATGTAACTAAACCAAATGTTTTATATATAGCATTTTATATGAGTAGACTAGTTTCAATAGTAATTGTATCTTAAAATGTATATTAATTTAGTTTGGATAAATCATATATGATGTATTTCTATAGAAAAAATTTAATAAATCTAATAATTTTTATAACTAGGAGAAATTACTAAATTATGGGATTTAATTTTTCATTTTTTTAAACAGCCCATTTTATTGGAAAATACATTCCACCCTTGTTTTTTCAACATGGTTTGACATTTGGCTTTAGAAGACATTAAATGATATTTTTAATTCTGGTCTAGTTTTATATAATGATATCAAATTTATGATTTATAAAAAACTAATTCTAAATGGATACTTATATAAATTTGTAATAACCACTAATCGCCTCATTATTATCATTAATATAATTATGTTTTATGGAAAATTATAATTAAAACTAATTTAGGGTCTATATATAATGATATATGGAATGTAATTGAATATAGATATGGGAAAAATAATGATTTTAGAGTTTCTAGGAATTTAGACACAAATTAATCATATTACATTATTTATAAATGAATGAATTACTTATATTTCACGTTAGGTGTATATGAGTTTGACTGCCATGAAATATAACGAGAAAACATCCATCCCGACATGTGACCAATCCAGAGGCATGGATCAAAGGGATTCATGATCCATTTAGGAAAAATTAGTTTCTATGAATCAAATGTTACATTTGGGAAATATTTTACCCTTGATAAAAAACCAAAAACATTCATTATAAATAAAAATTCATCACAACCAATAATCATAACAAAAATAAATACCACTATCAGAAGTCAAACAATTTTCTTATTTATGAAAATAAACTAGTAAAAATGATATGGGGAGGGGAACCATTTCTGCTACAAAAAATACATTCAACAATAGGGACACAATCCTAAAGCTACATAAACCAACACATGTAAGACGATGTATTCTATCTAATAGATACACCATCACTAACACATTAAGTCATTCTATTACCTGGGTAAAACTAAACAATATCTATATACACCTTATGGAATATGTAGGATGTGAGATAATGTCTAGTAGGATATCACCGAAATGAGATTACAAGAAAAAACATTCTTGGAATCCTCAGAATGAAGGGTTTTATGAAAATGAATGGAATCATTTACGGGATAACTACTTTTGGAAAATATGATATGAAATTTAAGATGAAGCATAAAGTTCACCAGATGGTGATGTTATTCATAACAGAAAGTTATCATCATGGGATATACTAATGGTACTACTATAATTATGTCCCCAATAATATCATACCATGATGACATGTTTTAGAAACCATATATTCACCCAATATCCCCTTTGTACTCAATTCATTTTCTCATCTCAAAAGAATCATCTCTCATACATTCACACACAAGAAATGATAGAAACACCCAATCCAATAAAGTATTTTCTATAAAAATAACCATATCCAAGAACCCTTACACAAAAACATTTACATCATTAGAAATATCTATGGAAACAAACATTAATCATTTCAAAATTCATATTCCAACCCATACGCACACCAATTTTTATTGAAAAAATGTTTCCCTCCACAACCAAAATTCATATAAAACACTAAGTTAGAGCATAAATAATAACAAAATCATTCAACAATGATGAAGCAAGTTTTCACCTACCTCTAGATTAAGAACATATTGAATATTGTGGGGAAACACAACCTCACCATAAGGGGTCCCTATAACATAAATATAATACAATAAACATCATTATAATAAATATGAATTCATTATTGAAACCTCACAAGATCAACACATCTACCGGGGAAATATTAACATAATGATGGAAGAAGGATGATTCAATAAGAATAATGAAATCCTGAGAAGAATGATAAACTTGATGTTTCAAAAAGGATCCACACCAAATCCACCAAATATTTAGAGATCCATGGTAGGAATGAAGATATGAAAAGGTGAATAGTGGTTGGAATGTTGGATATGACGATTTTTTGTGGCATTGGGGTCAAATTATAAGATTCAAAAAATGGTAGGTTTAATATTTGAATGTTTTGAGAAGGATGCATGGTTTGACTACATGGTTTTTCAAAACATGTAGTAACAATGAGGAACCTCATACAAAATGAAATGTTGGAACAACTGACTACATTAATGTTCTGTCTGGTTGTTCCACCATTGGTCCACCTAAACCAAAGCCTTTGGTAGGGGTGCAATGTTAGCTTCATGCCTGTCTCGTAATTCATACGGCCTAGACAACGCTATTTTCTATTGTTCAAGGTCTTCTATAGGATAGAGCTTTGTTTCGAATAAAAATGAACTAAAAATACACCCCAATTATTGGGGTCCCAAAGTATCCAATTTTCTCAACAACTGATGTGAAATTCTACATAACAATTATAAGAAAAAAAAAGTAAAAATAAAAATACCTCAAAATCAAATCATGTATGTCAAAATTATAACAACGATAAATAGATTCCACCATAAAAAATATAAAAAACATTGATTAGAGAATAGGAATGGGTATTTCCCTTAGAATTTTGTTTTTTGATCACTTGTCTTGTGGCCATCATTACCATGATTCTGAATAACCCAAACCAACAGATTGGAATTTATCTGATTCACATTCTCATCAAAATACACAACCTGTATTGGTCACCAAATCCATGATAGGTTGTGTTACAACTCCAAATCGTCCCAATTAAAAACATGAGGCAGGTCAGTATTTTACTTTTTCAACTATGAGACATAGAACACACCATGTATTGACCTCAACAAGGATGGTAATGATAAATGATATGAGACCATACCAACTATCTATATAATAAAAATAGTCTAACATACCTAAACGTTATCATAACTCAATTTCCAAGGTGATCGTGACTCCAATGATGATCCACCTTTAGACACACTTGATCACCAAATGGGGAATCAATAGCTCAATGCATTTAATCATCATAAGATTTACATCAGATCTATGATATCAAAAAACACATCATGATCAACCATACATTATCAAACATTTTCAATTCGAGGATTAGAGCCAACAACAAGGTCTCACCTACCACATCTAAATAGAAGGGTGGTCTCCATGGCATACCATAATTCAATTCAATAGGTTCCTTTCATATAACGTATTTGTAACTATTGTAATATGAAAACTCGACTATTACAAAATGTATATTCTAGGAGCCCCCAAACGCCATACACATTCTTTGATCATGTCTTCCAATATACAATTTTCCTACTAGGTTTGACTATCCCCAAAATGATGGTTTGTTGTACTTATCTTGACATGTAATCTCGTTTCCTTTTGAATGAATTCATAAATTCTCAAGGTAAAATTGGGGTACATATCTCAAATGATCTCCGATGGAACTCCAAGAAGCCTCACTATCTTGTTAATGTTAATATTAATGAATTACTTCACATTGGACGATTCAATAATAATAATGATACTGAATGATCTGGTGATATGATAAATATCCACCCAAATGATGTTCTATAATCGGGGATTATTAAGAGATCAAATAAATAATACATTGTGTCTTCATCAATGTTAGAATGAAAAATGGGTAATGGATAAAGATAATATGATATAAATTGTAATCCCTCATAATCCTATTGAAAATCATTACATATTAATACAAATTCATCTATGTCATGTTTCATGAATGGGTACCATAATAGAAAATGCACATCATATGATATTTTGGATCTCCTCGAAATAATTACCCACTATGACTGGGGGATAACTTACATCACCACATTCTACTGCAACAATTAAACCACCAAACATGACCCAATGTAAAGAACTATATATTATGATAATGACCACTCTCTAGGAAACGACCAATCATTTAAGGACATCATAGATCACTGGAACATCTCATTCCTAGACTACACCTTCTAAATCTACTCATATTGGGAGGCTTTCAACTGAAAATCGGTAAGAATGTACCACCACTATGATCTGTGTTCTTAGGATGCAACATGGAAAAATCCCCTTTAAGGCCCATTTCATCACTAAACTCTTTCAAACCCATAATTATTATTTTCCATATTAATGAATCTTAAACAACATTATATTTTCCAAAGGTATTGAAAATATATAAATAGATACCCTGTAGGTACTCGACCAAGTGATTATTCATTATATTCAAATTCTTTTGGGTGAAAATTTAATTTAGGATCCTGTAATCTTATTAGTTATCAATCATATCCCTGATGATTTAATAATTCCATGTGTTCATGGCATGCATCACAATGGCTAATTTTTATTCTTGGTTTGGGTAATTATTTTCTTGTATTCAGATTTGGGTAGAAACATACACCACCCTATGACTGTTCGACATCAATAAATACCAAAGCACAATTACCTACAACATCATTGTAGACCACCGATCTCATTCTATATTCCAGAAAGATCAGAATAGGTGATGTAATGAAACTAAACCTAAGATCCTCGAATGATACATGGAATTTTGTGATATAGAAAAGATTTTACACTTTCCTAGCAATTGGTTTCATGTGTGAAGAAAGGAGAGAAAAATCTCCAACTAACAACCATTAGTACCCGACCAGGGAATAAATGAATCTTATTTTGAACAGATTATATGGATTCCACCATGACATCATATCCTCAACCTTTTCAGGGTCCAATAAAACACCACACTAAATGATAACATGACCTAGAAAAGTTACATCCATGATCTAGATGTTAAAATTGTAAATATTATAATAGAGAGAGTGATATTTACAAATTCATAGAACAATCCACATGTGCTTTTCCTTCTCTCCTTTAGTACCAGAGCAGTCCATGATTTCATGAAAAAACCCGATGATAGTGGAATCAAGTTAAAATGAAATATAATATTCTTGAGATCTATTAAAATAATTTGAATTTTAATTAACTACAATGCAATTAGAAAATACTCAAAATGGTAATATATTCTTTAAAAGGATATTATTGTAACATCCATCTATCTGACTATGTCCCCTGGGTACCCGATACACATATCGATATATGATATTCACATTTCAACCATTAAGATTGTCAAAAAAGGTCATCAATGCAGGTAAATGGATATTTATTCACGATCTAAAACTTATGAAGCACATATTAATTGATATATAACTAGAAGGATCCATCAAACATCATATCAAATAGAACTAAGGAATCACATGATATGATTATTGGGTGAATAAATCCATTAGATTCCAAATCGCCGAACTATATATATAATTATCTTAACTCAATGGGGGTCATAACGTGTCTAGAATGATATATCCTCAATGTTATCATATCCAATGAAAATTTAAATACACATCCAACTCCATAGGATATCCTGAAAATCATATGGACATACATTTTCAAACTCATCAGCCACTTGAGCTAATCCACCTTCAGGACCACAACGGTGTTCCTACCACATGAGGGATTTGATCTAGAAGAACCATACTACCCAATTTTAGAATTGGATGAACAAAATTTCCTAAATAAGGATCTCATTCACCTTATAATACCTGATTACATCTTGTAGGATCATGAACCTCACACTTTGCTGATAACAATCTATGTGTTCTTCGAAATGCACCATATAATCCATATCAAGGGTCACATCAGAGAGGTCCATTTACTATACTAGGAAATCAAACTGCATCTCAACCATTGACACAAATATTTTATAATATGGGAAATTAATAACCATCCCCCACTTCTTATTAATAGGATTTACCAACTATATTTCATACAACATGATATTGTGAAGAAATTTCAACAAATACACTTGATTGTTAGAATCAAAATAAATTTTTGAACATCTTACAAATAGAACTTCAGCTATTTATAAGGTAATACAGATTATAACATGAAACATTGAATGTCTTAACGGTGATTACATGTTTCATTTATCTTTTTAATGAAGATTAATTATCACTTCCATTGAATGAGGATGACTACTAACATGTTGATCTACCAAGAAACAACTTTTACTTAATTAAGATCCAACCATGAAGCCACAACCAAAAAAATTTGAACCCATTATCTGGGATAGTACTGACTTGGTTGAATTCCATCAAGGGGATGCAGAACCTACACCATCCTAAGAAGGGCATTCCACATTACAAAACCACTACACGTTCCCCAAGATTCTGTACAGATGAAGAGGTCCCGGTGGATATGAACATGTTGGTTATATATTCTCATACTTCCCAAATGAATGGCACAGTACTAAAACAACATATGATTTTATAGAATATGTGGTCATTATGGATGGACTGAACTACCACCTCCCCACTTTTTTAGTTCATTTCACTTCCCCTTCTTCTTAGATGAACACACATTTCCTTGTCCTGCAACTGTAACTCCCCATGAAAAACCAGGTATTCCACTCTGATAAATATCTAAAATCAAGTGAAGACCAACCACATCATTAAAAGAAATCACCTTGAATAATAATAAATTAAATCAAATATGTGGACAAAACCCCTATCACAAACCATTGTCCCTTCAGGTACTTAATAGAAACCACTTGGGGTTTGAACCAAAATATCTGTGTGAATTGGCTCAAATATTCCAACATTGTCTGATCCACCTGCAGGTGATATTAAAAATCCAAGGTCATGGTAATGGAGATAGATATTGGAAAATACATCTCAATGGAGATAAACATGATGTCCTTCAAATCCATCATCTCAGGATTTTTGACCTAAACCATTATGTTCCACCACCTCTAACTGCAAAATTCAAATAGGAATAAATCACAAATCACATTGACATTCTCAAGAGTCTAAAGATAGTAACACATAATTTCAATTTTATCAATCAAATTATCTATACTATGGATTAATCCTACTCTAAAATGATAGAGGGATATTCATGTGAAACATAAGAGCCTAGTTTTTTCTAAGACCATGTTTGACATCATTTTGTTGATCAGTACTTTGAGACACTCCCTGAACCAATAGAATGAACTGATCAAAGGACATCCCCTAAAAATATATGAATAAATGTTGTGGGATTACTATTTTTGGCCTCTTCCTGTAGAATTACAAGATGTATTTGGTGAATAATATTTCTATATTAATCCACCAACATTATGGAAAACATCAAAAAAACCCTACTGAATAATATGTTGTAATATTAATCTTTATAATATTTATAAATCAATACCAAACCCAAAACAAAGTAAATAAGTAGTCTGACCACTCTACACCCACTTGGTGTCCATGAACATTATGCGAGATATATGTCTCACCTAGATGTGGAGTCAAACCAAATTCAAATATCCCATTGTGACCCTAGGTATTTCAATATGTGTGTTTAAAATTAATCAAAATTGAAACCAAAACATAAAGCCCAAATAGCCCTAGTTGTTGTCTATATACCAAATAAAATGCCACTATAAATCGGGGATACCATGATGTAATAAAAAAAATTCATGACCCGAAATAGGTTTCCATCGAACCTGACACCCGACCTGTCCTGTGGAATTTCTTGAAGGGAGTAACCAATCCCCACATGTAGGAAACCAATTTCATGGCCTAAAATATAAAATTTCAGAATGATTTCGCCATTGAGAAACCATAATGAACATTTAACCTGAATAAAACAAATTCCCAAGTAGTCACCCAATCCAAATTAAATAACACAATTAAATTGAATCCTTTTATATTGTTAAGAGAAAAAATACATTAATAAGGGTAGTGGAACTAACTATACTACCAAAACCCTCCATGAATCCAGAGGGACAAGAAAACTAAATCCACCTCCACCTACACCAGATAGAAGAGGAATTATAAAAACCAAATACACCATCACCACCATAAAACAACATTCGATTACCTAGTCAAACATAAAAAGATCTATATACTCCCAATGGTGATGTTTAGATATGAGACAATTCACAGTAATATACCACCCAAAAGATATTTCATTACATTAAATAACTAAAAAATAAATATGAATGACTTTAAAAAATGGGAAGGAATATTTTCTGGAATTATTACAGAAAAAATGTTTTTATATTTCTTGTGAAATATAATGTACAAAGGATTATTATGGTAATAATTTCATCAAATGAGCATCCTAGAAAATTTATAACTGAAAGTCTTAGTGGGACCTTAGGAACCTCATAACTATTTGATATGGAGTAATAACCATGGGCCAAAGAATGATCCTTCATGATCCACTAGAGAGGAAGGCATCATGTTGTCTAGTGGTCTCCGATAATTATCACAAACTTTGTTAGTGTCATTGCATCAACCCTACTATAGGAAATCCTGCCTCTACTCTACTGATCTGACTTGTGTACTACTCCAATTCCTACTATATAGTGACCTAGAACTAACTATGTTCCCAATTACTTTTATTATTTCAAGAAAACCATCACTCTCAAATGGACACACATAGATAAACTGTAACACCCAATACAATCAACCATTATCAATAGAGAAACCATTTTCAAAACCTCGTACACCGACAGGTCTAGTGATAGAAACATCCATGAAAACCAACATTTATATAATGTAATATTTCAAAACATAAAAACACCATATTACCATGAATACATGTTACACAACACACAAAAATTCATAGAACACATTTAAAAATAACATAAACTATATTGAAAAATTCCTATAATGGGAGCCCATGGAATCACCTACCTAAATTATAAAAACTTCTTGAATCTGGATGAAAACCAAATATTCACTACACCATTACCATATAATGGAAATATTATACCATTAACATCATAATTAATAAAAAAACATGATTTAACTATCACAATGACAACCAATATGATAGAGAATGAATAACCCATATAAGGAATAATGATGACCTAATAAGAATAACCAAATCAGTATATAAAGGATATATATGATGTTTCATGAAGGATACACACTAGACCAACCCAAAATATGGAGATCCAAGGTAGATTATTAGATACGGAGAGGTTAATATGGGTGAGAAACCCAAATGAGATGAGTTTGGGTGGAATTGTGGAAACATTTGTGGAATTTAGAAAGGGTAAATTCCAAATTTTTATATTTAGGGTAGGCCACACGGTGTGACATAACTTTTTATCTAACCATGTAGTGACCATATATGAAATCATTCCTACAAAAAAAATGGGGCCAAATGGTCTCTTAGGGAGGCCCAAGTTCCCATGTAGATGATGATGTGCCACATAATGACCCAATATTATTGTAACACATTTATTTTCATGCTCATGCGGTATGCCCTGCATTCTTAATAGTGCCACATTATTGGGTGGATGGTCTCTAATCATGTTTATTGTGTTTTCTATTGATTGCACTCTGACTATTTTTAATCTATTTTAATGTCCAAAAATATAAAACTTTCTTAGAAATTCCTTAGCAATGTCAATGTTTAAAAGATATGTTGAAAATTAAAGGGAACCATTCCTCACAAAATCACAAAAATGAGTTTAACATAAAATTACCCTATGATACATATTTTTAGAGATTTAATAATCTTTCCATATCACATGATAGAATATCAAATTTTATTGATGCATGATTAAATAAATATAACATTACTGATGATAAATTTATAATGAATATTAATAACTCTATCTCTAATATGAATCACTAGTCAAATGATATTTTTATCATGAATTAGGTACTGGGAAAATAGTTTACTATCAAAGTTAAAATGTTGTGTCTATGGAAGTTCCTTCCAGATATTTGGAGATGAGGTTATATATTTATAATAATTTCTTATGAAATTAACTAAATATCAATTAAGAAGATCAATATAATTATCCTGATGTGTGAATAAAAATTAATAGAGAGAAAATTAGAAGTGGATAAACCCCGAAAAAATTTAGTATCCTTTAAAACTTATGAATCTGTGATTAATTATAAATAAAAAGATGAAATATAATGTGATAAACAATCACCATAAAAATTGATGAAGAAATGGATCAGCTATTTAAAAGTTTCATATAGTTCTATAGAGATATTTTTTAAAAAGTATATAAATGTAAGTATGATAACAGATTGAATTTGGAAAAATAATAGAATAATGATGGTAATTATATTGAAGTAATATTATATGGTTATAATAGAATAGAACATATTAAATATTCCTTTTCCAAGATTAAATATGTGAAAATGTATGAGGAAAATTGAAAAAAACATAAAAACATTATAAATCAACTTTGAGTTATTCAATGGAAAACTAAATAGATTATCATTAGGAAGTTGAATTGATAAATAAAAAAGATAATATGTGTTTCATGAAAAACACATTTGATTAATTAAATGTTTCTTCTGAATCTGATGAAAAAATTTATATTACTTATTAAATGGAATATTATAATTATTATACTACACAATTTTAAATAATTAAAAATTGTATCATGGTATAAGATAAATTCCCTTAATTAAAACATATTAGTGAATATTCATAGAAGAATCATGTCATGTCTTCTCACATGAAAACTAATCTTATTTTTTAGATAAATATGAATGATGAATTTTTTCATGGAAACAATGACCGTAAATTATATAATAATAAACTAATGATTGATATATACAGACTATATCAAGATAGAAAAAACTATATCAAGAATCATGGTTAATAGAAATCTCCTAATTATACAATAGGAATCAATTACCTATATTGACTATTGAAAACATATGTGAATTTTGTTTCAAAAGTTCATGATCGGAAATTTTTTCAATTATTTTATATACTACAAGACCAAATAATTTATTATTTAGAAAATATTATGGTCCATTAATAGTAACTGTGTATGAAAATTAAGGATTCATAAATCATTTATTACACACAACTATGATCCCAATAAAATATAGGTTCCAAAATGATTTTTTTGTATAAATATCTTTTCGAGCAATAATATTATAAGAGTATTATTATGAAATTAGTGTATCTCGATATTGGATATTACATAAATGTGAATTTATAAAACTTATTTTTAAATAAATTTTTCAATGCGTATGGTGGACATGTCACTTTTGGTGATAATGTTAAAGGGAAGATAATTATTCTAAGACAATTCGGCAACATTAAAATAATTTTTATTTCTATAGTTTTATTTTTATATGGATTAAAATATATAATTTTTATCATTTTATAATAATGTGATTATTTTTATCATTTTATGTTTGAAATAAATGACATAAATATTTTTAATGCCAAATATACTTGAGTTTTTAGTGCAATGTGAAACTAAAATGTTTATGCGGTAAAATTTAATTCATTACTATCCCATAACATTTTGTGTGTTAGTTTCATTCAAAATGAATCATATTTTTTTTAATATTATACATTTCATTTTTCAAAATTTAGTCCTTTATTATTATATATAGTAAATGATTAGTCAAGACTCTACCCACACATGTACTTCGAAAAGATTTTTTTAATCCCTATCAAAATAGAATGGAACACAAAATCTATTTGAAAAAAAATAATGATGTTTTAACTTATCCATGATTATATTTGTATGATTTGGAATTTTTTGGACACAATAGATTTTTTATTTTAGTAGGAAAACATTATTAATATGTTATAATAAATGATTATTAGTGATATACATGGGTATTTTGTCTTTTCCAAAAAAGTGATCCACTTTCCCAGTTTTCAGAATATGGTAAATCTATATATAAAATTAGTGGACATAAAATGAAAACCATAATATAAGATAATTGATATAGGCTTGAAAATAAGGATTTTTACTAATTAATGTACCAAAATATATATAGTCATAAAATTTATTTTCCTAAAACACAACACTAGCATGCTTTATTAATGAGAAAAAAGAGATCCTTTTAAGAAATCTTCCTAACCATGCTCAATGGGTAAAAATTACATTTATTTTTATGGGAATCAGATGATAAGAAACTTGAAATTTAACTAATAGATTTATAAATATATTTCTCTTAATGAATCCATGCTATGAATTGTTCTAGGGTATAATACCAAGGATAATTTCGATATAGTTTTTTGGGGGATAAGTAATTTTTACCAATTCAAAGTGGAATTTAGACATGTTTTCTTCCAAGAGTGATAAACTAATATTCCTTGGATATTTGATGGTTAAAAACCATATTTAGTATTCAATAAAAGGTCTAATATTACGGTATAATTTTTAATTTTCATATTTGATGAGATAGAACAATGTGATACTATGATACATTTAGATATAATGGATGATGATATTTCATATTTTGGAATCAATTATGTCAATACTCTTGAAAATAATTCTCCATGGTCTGATGAAAAACATGAAGATGAAACTATATGTGCGAATTTAGTTTCAAACATTTTTATTCATATAGTTTTAGGACTTGTATATATCACCCCATAGATGTTGGTGTAGCTAACCTGGATAAATGTACACATAATAGAGATTCTCTCGGAAAACGATTTGGACATAAAGAATTCATTTCACATCATGAACCTCACTACATCAATGATGAAATTAATTATGAATTTTGGCTAATTTTATTTATAAGAAAACATATTATTTGTATATAGAAATATATTATGTGAACTAATTATATAGATTATGAATAACTAAATATTATCCCTGAAAGCATTTCCATAAACATCGTTAACAAGCCTGGAATAATAATTTGGAAAAATTTGCGATTGGATAAAAAGGATATATACCAGAAGAAGGTATTCACTATGAAGAATACATTTCAATATTATCTATACATGAACCCATTAAATATTTCTTATATATGCAGCACATTTTAATTTAAAACTATATTAAATAGAAGTTAAAATTTAATTCCTAAATTACTATATTATTGAGTATGTATTTATAAAAAACAAATAGGATTAAAAAACATCAATTTCTAACAAACATATATAAATTAAAAAAATGAATTATATAGTTTAAAATAGTCTTCATGATCTAATTTTGATATTCATATATTTTTATTTTTTTCATGAGATTTTACCAAAGGAATAGTTTACCCTATGTTATTAAAATAAATACAAAAGAGAATGTAGTTTTTGAACTAAATAGTATTGATATTATTTCTTGATATTCAAAAAATTCCTTAATATAATGATTAAAATAATGATGTAATGTGAATTTAAAATGAGTTTGATGGGTTAATTTAAATTATTTATTTGTTTATTGATATTTTAAAATAAAAGAAATAAAATTTTAAATAAATCATAATATTCTATATATATTTGAAAATGTTTCTATACAGATTTTATGAAAGGTAGTGATACTCTGATGGGTAATATCTTCAAGATGGTTCATGATGAAACTGTGAAGATAGTTGTTTAGAAAATTTATACAGGTATGATTCATTGTTTCCTAAACCCGATATTTTAAAATAAAAATATAATGTTAGGTATTTTTATGAGTAATAATTTTCAAGGAAACACAAAATAGTTAAAGTTGTAGATTAGATGTGAAATTTCAAATACCGTAATAATAAAAACCACACATGATTATTATATTTAATAGGAAACTAATGTTATTTAGTTATTTATTCATATGATTATTTTTGTGGTTGTTTGTTAGATAGGAAAAGAGCTTCTTGAACTAGTAACTTTTTGTAAAGACTCGGGAATCTTAGTGTAGACTGAAACATAACTCTGTTGAATTATCTACATCTAAATCAGTGTATATAGCTATATGTAGATTATTTTTAAATTTTCTATGGATGACACATACCATTCAATACTATTGATACCATGCTTGGAATTTCTGTATAAATTGAGATATTACAAGTGTGATAAATATTTCAATGATTTGTATATCATATTATATTAAAAGTATTATTGTTATAAGAAATCGTGTAATAATTGATAACATTCTAAAAGGTGATAAAAATATTAATGTATTTGGTAGTAAACATCTAATTAGTTATATATATAGAATCTTTTATAGAGTATGAATTTTATTACATATTAATTTGCAATGATATATTTTTTAACTATATTAATTTAGATGATGTTATGTAATTCTTTTGTTAATATTATTTATGGACTCTTATAGATGTAATTGTGTTGGGTGGTGCACATGGTCAGTATTTCTACCATGTTTTTTAGTTAATGATGTTAGTATACCTAAAATGTAACTTAAATCTTGTGTTAACAAAACATAAGTATAGTATTGACTAAAAAAATTACAATGATTACCATGAAATATTTATTCATGTAATTTTTGTGTCTACTATATAGTCCAATTATTCTTTCCTATTACGATTTTTTTCAGTGATCCACAGTTATTAGACCTACCATATCTATTTTATAAATATATATTTTTTGATACAATTTTTTGGATTTCAATTATTATTATTTTTCTCTAAAAATGGTATAATAAAGAATAAAATTTGAATACGAATAGAAACCCATATTTTTTTATCTAAACTACATACTCTAGAAATATTTTAAGAAATAAAATTTTACCTATCTCAAACCACTCGCTCTCTCCAACATGATACTCCATTTTTTGTCTCTTGTATCTGATCATTTTAAACTCTAATGGTACTGGAAATTCTGGGGATATAATATGTTTTGGACACCAATTTTTCTATTAACTATCCCCTTTTATTGATTTCAATTAAATACACGAAATGATTGAGCATGATTATGGTTCTAAACAATCCTATCTAATGTGATCATCATTTATCTAAAAAATGATATTGATGCTAATTGGTAAAAATCATGTAAATCCATGGCATTGAATTTGATTATATAATTTGGGTTTATATATGGTGTTATGAAAATGTAAACATTTTAACTTTATAATTATAAAATAAATATATTCCGACAATTAATTATTCAATTGAATGAATAAATATATATTTATATCAATTGTAAATGATGACATTCAATAATTATCTTCAAGAGATTGGTAATATTGATTTGGTGTACATCATATTATTTAGTTTGGGGAATATTAGTGATCATGCCAATTTAATCATACATATGTTGATTTTCAATATAATTTAGTTAAACAGACTGATAATGGAACTTGATAATGATCATTTAATGTTTAGTTGTGTAGCGATTTTTTGTTTCTCGTCATGATTTTTTATCACCTAAATTATTCATGTAAATGAGACATAGGTACCCTATTGAATCAGGATATATTTTAATTTTTTATATTAAGAATAGTGTTCATGTAAAATTTTAAATCTATTTCATTATAGTTACATCTCAGTTGTGTATGTATAATATGAAATTTTAATATTTCATTTATCCTTAGCTTATTTCATCCTTTTGGGATTATAGATGTTCAGTACATCATCAGAGGACTAGAATTGGATCATCAAATATTCCATTACATACACAAGTTGTATTTTAATAGAATGGTCAATTGGAAATTTAAGAAAAATGAATGGGTGTTTGGGCCAAAAAATATTAATGAAAAATATGATCCTATAATGTACACATTTAGATCCATGGAACTTTTTATGCCTTTTATGGAACCCAATTTGATAGTTTTGTATTCATATGATTATAGATTATATTTTCTAATTAAATTGAGGAAGCAGATGATATTGTAAATTTGGATGAATGAAAAATGATTACCAAGAGGATATACGAGTATCCTCTCCTTAAATATTCTTTCTATGTTCAAGATCTCACTTTTCATTTTAAATCACATGAACAATATATTATGTTTGAGGATCCTACTGATAAAAATTATTATATGTGTTATTATATCCCAAAGATAGTTGAGTTAAAGAACATTAATGGTTCTGAAAGTTGTTCATTTGGATAACCTAATATTGGTAGTACTAAAAAGGATCATATTTCATATACACCTACTATGGGGGTGAATTCCATTGGATCTAATTTTTTTGGGTGATAATAACCATATCCTGGTTACAATGGTTTTATTTCACGTAGAAATGGTGGAACTATCATACTTGAAGCACATATCACAATAGAGGGATCTCTTATTATAGATATAGATATTAAATAGTGTCTTATCATATCCATTATGAGAGATTATGTTGATTAAATCCTATATAAAAAATTTGGTAAAACTAAAAACATTGAATAGGATGATATTGCGTATGATAGTTCTCATGTTGATAATTTTCAGGATATTGGTTTTGTTATTAATCAGTTAAAGTATATATTTATGAAAGAAGTTAAGATAATATATATAGAGTTGCATCACTAGAAGATTTACTTAAATATGATGCTATGAATACATATTATGGTCTACTAAAAAGTATCCCATCTATATAATATTCAACATAGGATTAAATGGATGTGTTCAAGTAAAATATATTGTATATGTTCAAGACCTATTTAGTTAATTTTGAAAAACCCTTTAAACAAGGTAGAGAATCCAACATTTATGATGATGTTACAACAATAATATGTCATCATCTAAAAATATTTATTTTCAAAATTTATGTGATGAAAAATGGGATTGTAGATTTTATAGTATAGGTTTGTTCAATAAAAGAAGATATGTATGATATGAATATTTAGTTAAACATATTGATTATAAAGGTTGTGTTTCATCCAAATCCATTCTCTCCTCATACATTGATGTCATAGTATGTTTTTAATAATAAATGAACGAAAAATTCATAATAAATGAGAATAATGTCATATTTGATGGATTCCCACAATATCGAGAAGCTGTGATTTGTGGTTTTCAAACCAATGATTCTTAAAAATTGTCAATGGATAGAGAGAATGTCAAACAAGTTGGGGAAGATTGGGAATCCATCAACCATGTTTTTAATTACTATCCAAGAAATATATTTATATAGTATAACATAAATGGTATGTTTAAAACCCTTTCATGGACAACAATATTCACCCATTTCATTATGATATGATGCATAGGGTTGAGAATCCCAGTGAAATGATCCAATTACATAAATATTTCATGGAGAATACAGATGATTTGCATCAAGAATTGGAGTATGATTCTTGTGAAGTTAGTTTGTTTACAAGGAATAATGAACCATATATCTACATTTACCGTAATGTAGTTCTGTCCCATTTAACCACACTTATATCTCTTAATCCAACCAGAAAATACAATACCATTAAACCTTTTAGACAATATTCTAGAGAATCAATTCAAAAACTAATACATTGTTCTAGATGTGTAGTTTTTAGGGAGTTTGTTTCCTCATTTACTACTTTGACAACCTTTACATCGTGATCTACTTTGAAAATAAATTACCATTTCCCCCTATTAATGTCAATGATATCCCAAATTTGGATTTAGATAAGAATTTTTCAATGGTATTTGTTTAAAACATTTTAAATAAAGTATGATATAATAAAGAAATATTATCAATTAATCACAAGTATATATTAACATATTTATGGTTTGGTTTATTTTTTTCACAATAGAATTTTTTATATTCCCAAATGTTATAGTCATGAGTAATGATAAAATTTTATCAATTGAATTGATTGGAATTTTTTTAGGATTTCTTGATATTTATAAACAGTGAATTTAGTACTCTTCAAATACATTTTTGATGCATTATATTAATTTAAATATAAATTTCATTTTTATGGGAATCCAAAAGGGGTAGTTAGTTATATTAGTCTTTCTAATCTTTTTTTATTGATCTCAAATCTTGTTTATAACATTACAAATGAATTTCATATAACCTTTTATTAAATTTTATTTGTCAAAACCTATAAAATAAAATATGTCAAGAACAAACAGTGAGAACATAAAACACATGAAATATATTTAAATTGTGAATAATTTAAACTTAATATGATGGTGAATTTCTATATCAACATATCACACTTTATATTTCACCTAAAAACATGAAAAATTACCTATGGTGTGTCAGATGAGAAAATTATATTAATTTGAGGAACAAAATGTGCATTTGTATTGAACATACAATACATTGAAAATAGAGATTCCTCATGTACTATCAACTAATCATGTAATAGATACGTTCATACCATGAGTACAATAGACCTGAAAATTTGAGTCCCTGAGGTGATTGAATAAGGGAAACTACATTCTATATGATCTAATGTACCGACCATTAAACATGTATATGCTAACTGACCATATTATGTTTCCATGATTTTATATGACCACCTTTAATGGGATGTAAGTTTTATTTCCTAACATGGAATTATTGTATTTTAAATTCCCAACATCTTGTTTTTAAATAATTAATTGATTCACCACTACAATAAATATTAAATTGATTTTTCTCCAATGGATACTTTTGGATGATGATTTTTAGAAGAATAATATATGATATTTAGAAAGAGATAGTGAAATTATTGATATATGATCTAAAAAATAACATGGGATCCTACATATACATCATCCAGATAAATCAAAATTGGCTACAATACATTATTTTTGGAACATTTTGTGAAAATTGTTGAAGATATTTTAAAATTAAAAATTAAGGAATCTTGAAAAAAACTAATTTGGATCATTGTAGGTCATATTTTTTCATATCATATAACTATATTATTCTATATATGCTTGTCATATAATATGTTATTTAAAATTTGTTTGTAGAAACAATTTCACTATTATTAATCTATTGATTACAAGAAACTCTGTCTAATATTTCATTTTTATTCCAATGAAATTTTATGCAAAAAGTCTTATGATACATGGTACTGATTTTATCACAAATATAACATTGGACGTTTCTTTATGCCTAGACAGCAATGTCAAAGTTTTTCTATACCACCCTATCAACATTGACGATCCATTTATAAAATAATTAAATTATTGGAAGTAGGTGATTCCAATGTTGAGGGGACTAAATCCCAATAAGAGGCTAATCGTGTTGAGGAATTTCTATTTTTCTACTTATCTTTTTTTTCATTATATTCATATAAAAATTAAACCTATTTATAAATTATAAAAAATATAATTTGACTATTTCATAGACTTTGGATTCATATACTATGTTTGATACATTTTTATTAGTAAAAATAAATTACCTTTTTATAAGAATTATATAAACTGATAAGGGATAGAGCTTTTAGGCTGACTTTCAGAAGGTCAAATTATAAAATTTTTTACTGTTTTTGTAAATAGGGATATTTTATTAAATATTGTGATTCTATTTTTATAATTTTTTTTAAACAGAAATTTTATTGGGGACTAAATTCAACAACTATTGTGTTTTCCATAGGGTTAAACACATTCTATATTGATATCATTACTAATTGCCTATATATAATGCAAAAACGATAAACATATAAGGAACAAAACTCTTGAAATGAACCATACATGTAAGACGATGAAATTATAATGTTGAAAAATGATTTTTAAAATAAATTTTATGGAATTAGTTATATAATTTTATATTTAAATAATATATTGTAAAATATATATCTAATAATCTTAATTTACCTTAGCCTTTCCATTGAAAAAACCTAGTGTTAAGGGTGTTCTGAGAGGCAATGGTCGCTCATTTGATGTTTCATCCAAATTTTTTGTTCTTCCATCGGTAATTCAGGGTGTTGACGTAATAATTTCAGTGTGTAAAAATGTTAGTGTGTCGACATGTCTGTGTGTTAGCATGTCAGTGGTTCAGGGAGTTAGGAGTGTTGGTGCTGGTGAGTCGAGGGTGTCGGTGTAAGCCAGTCAGGGCCTCGGTAGGTTAGGGTTTTTGTGGTTTAGGGCATCATTAGGTCATTTTGTAGGTATTAAAACGTCAGTGAATCAGTGTTCATAGGTTACATCGGTAGAACTCCCATAGGTGGCTCCGTTTCAGTGACTCACCAATCAGTGGCTCACACATCGGTGACTCATCTACAATTTTTCTATTTTTTGTCAGTATTTCTGTTTATCCCCTCTTATATCATAGTTCACATAAACCATGTTTAACGAATTTTTTGGTCATTTATAATATCATTTTGAAGGATATTATATATATCTTTAATATCATCACATTCTGAGGCTTTGAGATACTCAAATCGTGTAATCATAACCACGATCCCAAAAATAATGTCCTTTGAAACTGTTCTTCATTTAATATAGGAAATAGATACTCAAAAACATGGCCATCCATTCCTATTATGTTTTCCATTCCCTATTGGTGCACCTGAATCCCTCCTCCCTATAGGATTCATGTGCCTATACTATGACCCTCAATCTAAGTTGTCTTTGAGTTCTTTCTCACATCCTGTACAATCCCCTATTCTTCATGAAAAAATGATTTTGGTTGCATATTGTATCAAGTAGATATTTATTATGCCTCTCTTTAACTGTGAACCATTTTTGGATGGGTTTAATAATTTTTTATTTTTAATAATATATGAATACTTTTAATAAAATAATAAATAAGAAGAATGTAATTGGATCAGAAGATAACAGGGACAATGAAATAATAGGATAAGAGTGGGTTGATGTAGTTTTCTTGTTTTATTAGTTATCCTTGTTTGTGAAGTGACTATTTGTGGATCTAAAGCCTTAAGAAAATCATGGTTGTTGGTGGTATTTTTCTATGCATAGGTGAAACGTTAGAACTATTATTGTTTCCTTATAAATAATTTCTTTGAATAATAATCTGACTAATCACATATACCATGTTAAATGAAATGAATTCCCCATGCTGAAATCACTTGTATGATACCCGTTTTTTCAAGTGTATTAAAGAACAGTGTTTTACATATATGAATATATCAATATCCAATTGATTGGTTTGGATGAGTGTAGTGTTCTGTTTGGTTTTGTGTGAGTTGTGTGGTGTTGTTGTTTGAAGAACGGTTATGGGTACATGGGTGGGTAAAAGAGTTGGTTTTCTAAGAAGGGAGTGGTACGTGTGTGAAGAAGGGTTGTTGTTTAATGGTAGTTTTTTGGGCTTTGTGTGGTGTTCTATGAGGGTGGTGTGTCAGTATCGTAGTTTGAAAAACTGATTGATTATGGAATGTAAGGACATGTAGACATTGAGACTGCCGTTGTTTGTGATGTGGTTGTAGATTGATGTTTGGAAGTGAAAATTTGGGGTGGTTAGGAACATGTATGAAGTGGGACTGAAACATTAAATATTTTGAATGTATAGTATATCATTGATGAATGATAGTTGGATGTATTTGAGCGGGGTGTGTGTTGTGGGACTGCAATATCTATTTTGTTTTGTAATTTTGACATCGTAGTGGTTGGTAGTTCCCTGACAGTGCTAAAATAAATTTAGGTGATTTTCAAAATTAATAAATGGAAAGTGTTTTAATGAAAAGGGGTTGGATTATTCTTTCGCACTGGTTTTTTGTGCTTGTGTATGTTGGAGTAGCAGTAAATGGGGTTCTATATGAGTTATTTGTCTATTTTTGCGACCCATATGATGGGTAGTTTGATTGATTAACTATATATATAAATATAAATTTTACTTAATTTTGATTTCAGTACACAACCCACCCTTTTAAATCACTATGTGCCCAAAACCCCCCAATTATTGGGGGAGTGTGTTCTTCCCAACATCTATGTGGGAGTATAGACGGATTGTTACTAAATTTCCTCCTCACACCCTCTTCTGGTTCGTACCACTCGAGCATATCCGAGTAGGATTTAAAAGATTGAGGCTTACTATATTCATAGATCCTTTGGGTAGTTTTGTTGTGGATGAGAGGCCTAGGTGTCTATGCGACATGCTTCTTTTCCCAAGAATCTTTGAGATGAGGCCCAACTATCATCGGGTGAGAGGCCTGGCTATTTTGGCCCCGATGTTAGTGGGTAGGATTGTGTGTAGATAGAGGCCCAGGTGTGTATGGGTGGGTTGTGGTAGTGGGACTGTGTATGGTAAGAGTGGTATCATCACGAAGTTATCCATTTGTAATGATCAGTTAAATAGTGGGAAATGGGGCAAAGTACCCACAAGTCTATGTACTTATACTATTACTTTACTTGACTTTATATTATTTGGTAGGCGTGCAATGGTGAGGGTAGGATGGTTAGTATTCCTTGGTATGTGAAATGAGGTTATACTATTTTCGGATAGGGGAATTGGTATATTTCCCCCTTTGTGCACGGGTATCCTTAGTTTTCTTATTGAGTAAACTCGAATTCTCACCCTATGTATATAAGCTATTTTTAGATTTTTGGGAGGACATTGAGGACCTTGCTGTTCTATACTAACTCGAGCACCGGGATTAGTTTATGTTTCTTCTTATTCTCTATTTTTTGGAAATTTTTGTGGTACTTTTTTGTACTTTGTATCATATATACTATTCAACAAGCATGTGTGAACAGATTTGGTATTTACTTTTACTTTTAGTATTTTCAGTTTCGTGGGAATTAAATTCATATCTCCAAATAATGTTATATGAAAAGGGCAATTACATCCACATTATGTGAGAAACTATACCCTTAGTACTAGTCTCCACTCTAGGGCCTACTGAAGCGGGGACATTGTGGTCTTTATCTCTCATTCATCTTGAGAATGGAAAGATGTGGCAATTTTTCATCTCTTCCATCATTTCAAAGAAGGTGGGTCATGATAAAATGGTATCAGATGGATGTTAATGTATATGATGGAGTTTATTCTTACACACAGTGAGGAATACATGGGATTTGTGGGAAATTGTGTATAAGAATCGTGGTATGTGAAATGGCCCAAGGTAGAACATCACAGACATTCGATTTTAGGGACCCTTGTGATCCGAAGTATGGACTCTCGACATACCAATCCAAAAATATGAGGCTACTCTAATTGTAGGGGGATACCCTAGGAAATGTACAAGCATATTATTGACTTATGCTCTTCTGTGTAATGAGTGTTTTTGAATTTAAAATAAATTAAGAGTTGAAAACAATTTTAAAATAAAATTTCCACACTACCTAGGCATAAGAGTTCCTTGTTTAATTTTTTTAGCTATGGAACTCGGACATCATCTACATGTGGTATGAGTATTTGAGGCCTATAAGATTGACCTGATTTACTAGAGGGGGGCCAATCAAGAGGGGTAATATGAGAAGTGCCAGATGTTGCTTCATTCATTCTAGTGGTAGACTCTGTGAATGTACGAGTAAAGCATCTCAGAAATATATATAGGGAGTTTTCTCAATGGGATGGTGATCTTTATTAGCTTGATCATGGCTCTGATAGATTACTGGGTTCCACTAGCAGTGATCCAAATGAGTCGATAAGGGTATCAGGGGTGGATGCTTTAACTCAAGGTGAGGAAAGAGACTTATATTCTGTGGGATTAAATTGAGAAGGAGTTTTGAGAAGTATTCGTTTCCTCCATGATCATGGACGAGAAGAGGTAGGAGATAATATCCCTCCAACATTGTAGTATGTCAATAAGGGATATAGGGATCATGTTCAAGGATTTCCTATACCTCTCACTAGATCTCTTTTCGGATGAGTATTATCGAGTGAGATTATTTGAGGAAGCACTCAGACTTTCTTTTCAATATGTTTTTACTCCCTATACCCTACCGACATACATAGAGGATCAGAAGACGGTTTATGTAGTTAAAAGGATTCACTCACTCAGAGGATTGTTTCCAGAGGGATCCAACCATGTTAATCAATGGGGAATGCAATTAGTAGTAGGTATCCAGCATTAGGACCTTCTTGGTTTCTGGTAGCAGGTAGTAGGCCTTAAATTTAAAGGTTCTATCAATATGTACTCTCCTGTTAAACATGGGCATGGGACCGAGGTGATTTTCAAGAAAGGATTTGTAAATTTCGGATATTATTTCCCAGTTTAAGCATCATCCATTTAGGGTGGGATAGTTCAGTGCCCACCCCAGTAGTAGCAGTTGTTGGCCCGACCCATCCATATGGTGGGGAAGCGATATCCCAATCCACCAATGGTACTCAATGCTAGAATAGGTTGACCTAAAGGTTCTTATTAAGGACCATGACTATGGAATGGTTGTAGAGGCATTTAACAATAGTGGGGTAGTGATGGTAGGCATGGGAAGTTACATACCATAGAGGGAGAAATTCTAGCAAGACCATAGGTTGTTCAAGGTATGGCCAGTCTATTTAGTACTCTAGTATGTGCTCTGTTTGATTCAGTAGATTGACACTCCTTTGTGTTACTAGTCTATCCATTTATATAGATATTGATTTTGAGAGATTGTTTGTTCCCTTGATGATGATTACACTAGTCAGAGGATAGACCAATCTAATTAATATGTGCCTGGGTTGTAGATTAATGATGGAAAAAAATTAGTCTCATGGGGAAATTTTTGTGATATAGATGCAGTCGTACGATGTCATCATATGCATTGACTAGTTGTATTCTAGGGAATCAATTGTTGAATGATTTTGGAGGAGAGTTGAGTTTTTTGGATATGAATATACAACATGTAATTTTCATTAGTGAACTCAGATGTCATGTGGACAGGTGATGTGTGGAGCCTCTCCTTTCATTATTAGCCGAGCTATCAGTGAGGTCAGTAGACATTGAGATGGTGGAAGATTTGGGGGTTGTTATTTAATTTTTGGATTTCTTCATAGAGGTGGTTCTGACCATACCCCTTGATGAGATGTTGAGTTTGAAATAAACATGTAACCTGGTGACCATCAGATTTCAATGGCACCCTATCATATGGTGCCTTCTGAGTTATGAGAGTTGCAGATTTTGGTTGATGACATAATGAAGAATGGTTTTATCCAGAGGACTGTGTCACTATGTGGTGCTCTAGTCTTGTCTACAAAGAAGTTGGATGGTGGTATCAGGCTATGAATAGACTACCAGAGACTGAACTGGGTGACGGTCAAGAACTATTACCCTCTCCCAAGGATCGACAATAATTTTGACCTATTAAAGGGAGCAATATGGTTCTCTAATATCGATCCATGGTCTTTATATCACAACATGTGGGTGAAGGAGGGTCAAATCCCAAATACATCTTTCATATGCAGTTAATTTTACTAAAAGTTCATTAGCATGCCCTTTGGTGTTATAAATTCACTATCCGTGCTCATGGGGCTCATGAAATATGTCTTCATTGAGTTCTTGGACTAGTATTTTGTTGTGTTCATCGATGAAATTCTGATCTAATCATGTTCATAGGAGGAGTACACCAAGATTCTAGAATTTTCTTGAAGTTCCTCCAACACCACATGTTCTGTGGGATGTTTTCCAATTTCAAGTTATGAACATGAGAAGTGTACTTCCTTGAACACATAATATCTCAACAGGGGATAACAATGGACAAGTCGATGGTCGAAGTAGTTCTTTCTTGGGAAACACACAAGAACATCGCAGAGGTTCGTAGTTTACTATGTCTGGAAGGCTACTACTAGAGGTTTGTACCCATCTTCTATCAAGTTGAAGCTCCATTGACAATATTAGCTATGATGGGCGAGGACTTCGTATGAAGTGAGCAGGGTAAGGAAAATTTCACCTACATAATGAGGAAGTTTTTCAGTGCTACAATTGATAAGATTTTAGCAGAGGGGTGTTGTTTGAGGTTTTTTTTGACACTTACAGTCTAGTATTGAGGGTGTGTGATGATGCAACAATGAGGAGTAATATATTTTTCGTCTTGTACGTTATGTCCTCATGATTGTAACATTGCAACCCATGACCTAGATCTTAAAGCGGTCATGTTCGCATTGATGTTGTGGCAGTATTAACTCATCCATGAATGCATCGTGGTATTAAAGGATCATAAGAGCCTAACGTATGTCTTCGCTCAGTAATAAAAGAACTAGAATCAAGGGAGATTGATGGAGTTTCTCCAGGACTATGACTTCGAGATCTCTTACACACCAGGAAAATAGAATGTTGTGGGAAATTATTTGAGCAGGAAGTCTTGTAATGAGGTAGTTTAGGAATCCATAGATGCTTGGATGGCAATAGAGGTTCTGGTGAACATGCACCTTGATGATGGGGAGGACAGTGTAAGAGGATATCTATTTCAGATGATAGTGTAGTATACCTTGGTGTGACAGGTATATGTGTCTCAGTGGGGAGACCCAAAGACCGAAGTGATTCATTATGGAGCTTTCAAGGGTGATTATCTGGATGGATGGTAGGAGGATGTTCAGAATCAGATGATATCCTATAGGAAATAATTTTTTCCAGTGTGAATGTGAGAGGGAGTACTATGTGAGTTTCATATTTCACCCATGGAGGTGTACCCAATATTGACTATGATGTACTGAGGCTTAAGGGGACACGTTTTGCAGATTGGGCCAAAGTGGGAAGTGGCAGATTTTGTGAGAAGGTTCCTAGTGTGTCATCAGGTGAAGGTAGAGCACCATGTTCCTTTAGGTCTGTTGGAGACCATAAATGTTCCCAAGTGTATGTGGGATGTAATATCGATGTATTTCATTACAAGATTACCTAGGACTAGAGGAGGATGTGATTCCCTTTGGGTGGTAGTGGATCAGTTGATGAAGTCATCTCACATCATAGAAATTAATGAGTCGAGCACCGTGGATGCCTTAGCAAAGAGGTATGTGGTTGAGGTGTTGTGACTGTATAGAGTTACAAGATCCATTATATTGGACCAAGAAAAAGGTTTTATGTCGCGAGTTTGGATGGGATTACATCATGATTTTGGCACCCAACTACACCTCTGCATAGAATTACCCCATCATACAGATGGATAGATAGAGAGGACCATCCATATTTTGGAGGATAAGCTACGATTTTTTGTTTTCGACATCGTGGGGTCTTGGGAGAGACACTTTCCTCTAGTAGAGTTTACCTACAGTAATAGTAATAACTCTACCATTGTCATCACATCATTCGAAGAATTCTATGAATGATTGCGTCCTTCCCCAGTATGTTGGAATGAGTTTGGCGATGTTCCCTTTTATGAACAGAGGTAGTGTGGAGAAAACAAAAAAGGATCACCTTCTGCAGGATAGGTTGAAGGCAAAAAAAGACCAACATAAGTTGTATTTTAACTATAGGAGGAGGCACTATGAGTTAGATTTCGGGGACCCTATTAGCTTAATGGTTTCCCCTCGACGTCGGTAGCAGATAATTGTTAGAGTATGAAAGATTTCTCCTAGGTTCAATAGACCATTCGAGGTGTTGGGGTGAGTTGGAAAGGTGGAATATCACCTGAAATTTCCATCGTGGTTAGAAAAGATCCCTGAAGTCTTCCATGCCTCTTTCCACTATCGGTATCTACACGATGACTCCAAAATCATTGAAAAGGGAGATTTGGATTTTGAGGGGGACATGACATTCATGGAATGACCTGTAAGAATCAAGGATATAAGAGAGAAGGTGCTTCATGTATGGGATATTCCTTTGGATCATGTGTTATGGAGCCATGGTGCAATTCAGGTGAGTAAATGGGAGTGAGAGGCATAAATTCATCCCTAGAATCCAGAGCTGTTCTGAGTTTTGTTTCCCTATTTTACTTTTTTCATTATTTTAATGAGGTAATGTTTGACGATGTTCATTATCAAATGAATTTTTTCATAGTACTTATAATGAATATGAAATTTTAGGACTATGGAGAGGGGAGGACCTGATCCCTAATCAATATGCATTAAATTGAATGTGATTGAAACTATGAAGGTGAGTTAGTGACGCTCGAAGAGGATAGTATCTCATGATGAAGGGAGGAGCTCCCAAATTCAGGAGTTCGGATAGTGTGCCCCTTGTTTTTTGTGTGGTTGTTTCATTCAATGGAAGCCTTAATGTATCTTCAGTTTTAAAGAGATAAAAATCAAGGAGGTGTCCTTGGGTGACGAAGTTTTCACTCTAACTTTAAAATAACTCATCGTTGTTTTCTCCTGATATTTTAACTATGGAATTTTTGTTTAGACCCCCTTTATTATGTGTTAGTTTTTATTTATCAGGGACCATAATAGTTGGGGAGGCATTTAATTTAATAAAACATATTTCCCTAGGCCTTTCCATTGGGAAAAAATATTTTTTATGTTTTGATGGGACCCAAAAGTGGATCATTTCATGAATTTTATGAATGTTTAGTTTTTATATTAGTGACATAGGGAAACAATTACACATGTCTGTGCATCGGCATACCAGTGCATCAAAATGTATGTGAGTTCACATGTCAGTGAATCATCATGTCAGTGGGTCAACATGTTAGTGTGTTTGTGAGTTAAGAGTATGGGGGAATGTGAGTTGAGGGCATCTTTGTCGGCGAGTCCGGGTGTCGGTTGGTCAGGGCGTCGTTAGGTTAGGGTGTTAGTAGTTCAAGGCATCGATAGTCCATTGCATCAGTAGCTCAGCATCGGTGACTCAACGTCAATAGATTACATCCGTATCTCACCCATCAGTGTCTCTACGTTGGTGACTCGCCCATCAATGACTCATCTGTAGTTTTTCCTTTTTTTTGGCAATTTTCCAATTTCGCACAACATACGTCTTATTTGATGTGTACTAATTATAAACACATTTTTGGGCATTTATAAGAGATTTTTGAAGGGTATTAATTAAATCTAATTAATCTAATCATTTTAGGGACTTTGAAATACTCATATCGTGTAATATGGACCAAGATCGCACAAATAATGGATTTTAAAACCATTCACCCTTTAAAATTTTATTTGGTTCCTCAATGCCACAAAATTCACATCCTAGTATGTTTTTTATTACCTCATGATGTTCCTGAATCATTCCTCCATATATGCGTCGTGCACATTTTCTAGTGCCATCATGCTCATTTGTTTTGGAGTTCTTTCCTACTGCTTGTTTGATCCCATGTTCTCAACGCAATGAGGATTTTGGTCGCATGTTGTTTCAGGTAGAGATTTCTTCTATAACCATTAAATTGTAAATCCTAAGGAGTGGATGTACTAATGATTATTTGGGAATAATACATGAATAATTTCATTGAAACGTGAAAAAAATAAGAAGGGAAAATGATGAAAGGATAACGGGACCAATGAAATAATTGGATGAGAGTGGGTTGATGTTTTTTTAAATATTTTATTTTTTGTCCCTGTTGATGGTGTGGTAGTTTTGTATGTAAGTCCTTCTAAAAATCATGGTCATTTGTGCTATTTGCCTTTGATTATGTGTCTCTTTATGTCTTTTTTTATTTCCACACGAACAATTAGTGTGAGTACTAATCAGGAAAATCACGTATACCTCGTTAAATGAAATGAATGACACAGGATGAAAACCATTGTCTTATCACTCTTATTTTTCTTGTAGATTAAACAATTGTGTTTACCAAATATGAATATATTTATATCCTATTGATAGGTGTGGATGAGTGATGTGTTCTCTTGGGGTTTTTGACTTGTGTAGTGCTGCTGTTTGGAGCACAGTTATGGGTACAATAGTGGGAATGGGAGTTGGTTCTCTGAGAAGGGAGTGGTACATGTTTCCAGCATGTCTATGGTTTAATGGTAGTTTTTGTGGTATTTGTGTTTGGGGTTGTGCAGGATGTGAGTTGGTATCCAATTCTGTGTTACTGATTTATTATAGAATAGATGGATTGTTGGGAGTGGGACTGCCCTTTTTTGTGATGTGGTCATGGAGCGACATTCAGCAATGGGACTGCGGGGCGATTTTGAACATGTATGCAAACGGACTGCATCGAGAAATATTTAGATTGTGTGGCATAACATTAAACAATTACATTTGGCATTAGTTGAGTGGGGTGTTCAGTGGGAATACAAAATTTCGTTTTCATTGTTGTTTTGATACGGTTTTAGTAGTTAGTTTCTTGGTTGTTCAAGAATAAAATAAAGTGAATCCCTTAATTTATACAAAGAAGGTTGTTAAATTAAAAGGGTCTTTGTTAGGCATTGGAAGTGGCTGTTGTGTGGTTGTTAACATAGAGGTAGCATCAAATCATTGAAAGTGGGTTCCCAAGACCCAAATTGTATTGATGTTTTATTACAAATACATGTATGCAGTTTATTATATATATATGTGTGTGTCGGTGTCTGTGTGTGTTTTTAAATTACTTAATTGTTTTAGATACTTATGTATCCACATTGTTTATGGAAATGTCTTTATAATACTTGTTGAATCAAAGGGTCATAGAAGATCCTAGGATTTTATGTGAACCTGGAGATTCTGTGATAGTAATCTTAATGAAATTTCATGTGGTCTAGATATATCATTTTTAAATGAAACATGTTATGTGTGACCATCAGGTGGTAGGGGCTCATAATCATTGAATCTTCTTCTCATGAATTTCTCACTTGATGATCTCTAGTAGTTGAGATCATGATGACAGACATGCATAACAAGGGAACCACATGTTTTAGGTGTCATTGGTTGTTACTATTTGTGGAAATGTTTAGTGTTCACTAGACTTAAGATCATTGTCAATGTATTAAATTTAATTTCATACTTTCATGAAACGCTAAAAATATGGAAATTATGTCATAGCGATGTAGTTTTTATTGGGTACGTAAATAGTGACATGGCATTGATTGAATAATTATGATAGGATTTGTAGCATCTGATTTGATGAAGAAATATCTTGGGCCAGGTTGATTAGGATGGTTTCACCTTCATTAATTCTATGGATATGGTAGTGTAAGGTATGACCATCCGGTCATATCAACAAATAAGATAATGAAAGATAAAGGATGATGACACTAGTGTGAATTCTTCTTTATTGAGATATCTATAACAAAGATATTATATTCTACAATCCATGTTCATAGGAAGGTAGTCGTGGCTCGACTTTGCCTTATCTTTATAAGGGCCTCGATGGGTTTCTAGACACAACTCTTGGTTTGTGAATATTATTCACAACAATTGAGATAAGGGCCTAGAGGGTCACAAAATATAGCGGTTTGAGAATCTATCCAATTACACGGAATTTGAATATTGAACATAGTGGGCCTCTCCAAGGGATCAGAGTGTTATACTATTTCTATAGTTCACCAAATAATAAATAAATTCATTAATTATTTATGTATATAATAATTTATTGAATTTTTTATAACATGTATTTGTATGTGATTAAATAAATACAATGATAAAATATTATTAAAATAGATTTAAATATCTAGTGTCCGTTTAATATTTTCAGGATAACTAACTTTAGTTGTAGACTCAATTTTATCACTCAATGTATATTTAATATATATTTTTGTTAGTGATAAAATCATAAATATTATTTATGAAATAATTTAATTTTACCTAAAAAATATATATAATACTTATAAAGTGAATATCTATTAGATAGGGCCTGGGAACCCATACCGGGTATTTTAGATATCTCCTATATCAGTAAGAGAGAGGATCTCCCCATGTAACTATTCATGTACTTAATTGAGAGAATCTCTCTCATATTTGATTCTATGAGGGAGATTATCTCATGTAAGCAACGTCTTAGAGATTTTCCATGTTTGGATCGATGAATCTTGCCTTTTGGTGATCACCGTTGCGTCGAAGAGCTCGTTGGAGTACCACGCTAGCACCCAGATGTTAACGAACAATGCTTGAGAAGATTCAAGAGGCAGGTGTGGACTGTCTAGAGGGATTCAACATCAGAGTCTTTGAGAAATGATCACTGGAATAATGTGACAGACTTGCATATGTCAGATCTGAATAAGGAACAATATTTATTTATTTTTTCTCAATCAAATCCACACATGGTACTCGGACCGTACAAGAAAAATATCACTAAAATCACATTGCTACATTTTTCTAGCGAAGTGAAAAGTTTGGATTCCTTTCCCATCGGCTTCCGCTGCCCATCCTGATACCTAACAGTGGTATCAGAGGGACACATAGTTTCTCATTGTCCAAATAGAAATTAAATTCCATTAAAATTATGTATGGGTCATTAAATCGGTTCCAATGGATCTGGCCACACATCGATAAAATTTTAAAAGGCCATGTTATGGCTTGTTAAAAATTTTAATTGGATCAATGTCGTTGGTTTTAAATTTTCGGATTATTATTTTATAAAAAAAATGCTTTTTAATTTTATTCATGTGTTATTCAATGTAAAACAATACGGGCACACTTTGGCCAAAATCTGGTTGATAGATTTAATCTGATGGATTTATTTATAGGGGATAAATAAAATATATTATACAATAATAATATTTTATTTTTCCCAAATAATAATAAAAAACTAAAAACACAAATGATAGGGGGTCTTTAAACATGGAGTATTGAATGTCATTCTTTTTTAATGTCTTTAAACATTAGAAACATTGAATAAAAATATTTTGGAGACCAAGACACGATGTTGGGTCTTTTCTATTTTATTTTTAATTTAAAAAAACGAGGGATTGATTTTGTATAAGGAAAAAATAAAAAAAATAAAAGAAAGAAGAGATGATGATACACATGTCTTCTCCCATGTGCAACAAGGATGCCCCTAGAAAACCGTAGTAGCCAAACCACCCCATGATTCCACATGCCGAATCCCTTCACGCCTCACTGGAGCGCCTCTGGAAACCCCACACCCACTCGCCACTATCAGACCACGACGTCTTGCCCTGAGCAGCCTCGACATTTCCCTCCCTGCTGGACCACACTCTACCGGAGGACCCACGATACACAGGACCCCCTTGTGGCCTCCTTGCGTCTTGAACATCCTATACCTCCCTGAGCTGGACCTCCCTTCCGCCTTGCACCATCTCGGAGAACCCCCCCTACACCGCTCACTACTACCAGACCAGACCAGCTAGCCCTGAACATCTACTGCACTGGCTCGCCCCACCTCCCTCTTTTCTGTGCACGGACTGCCTGGAATAGTGGGCTACTACCATAGCAGTGGCCGGAATGGTTCCCATTCACCTTCGCACCATACTAGAAGACACTGCAGCCATGGGATGTTGTTGGACCAAGCATATACCCCATGGTCAAGCAGTGGTCAACAGACGGTCACGTCGCGGTCTCGCCATGGTTACCCAATGGTAATGCCACTATCTTGTTGTGGTAACTCCGTGATTCATCTCAACACTAGTAAGACACCCCCATGGCGGTTCGCGGTCCAGCTGAAATCCTTCCCCGGCTAGAGGTATCCCTACTATTTAGTTTTAATTTATTTTGTTTTTTAAATTAAATTAAATAGAATTAATTTGGGTTTTATATTTATTTTAATTAGAAACATTAATTTAATTAGAATTAAAAAAAATTATTTTATTAAATTATTTTCTCAAATTAAAATTAAATTAATGGTTTAATTTATTTTTTTGTGTAATAATTAAATTAATCTTTTGGAACAAATAAAAATAAATTTATTGAATTTAATAAAGTTCATTTAATTAATTAGATTACCCTCGTTCTATTTAAATTATATTGCATTTTAATTTTAATTGTTCTTAATTTATACCTATTGGTCTAGAGAAAGAGACTGAATCATTCATGTCTAGACTATTTATTTATTTAATAATTTATTCAATGTGGACAATGATTGTAATAATTAATTAGAAAAATAATTGTATTCTAATAGACTTTAATTCAAATATGTATAAGGGCATTCATGTCCAATGCCCAACTTTTATTTTTTACCCCTAGACCCACTTCCATGAATGTGAGTATATTTGTAATTAAACTGTAATGATCTGATTTGGAGACCCCACCTTGTCAAGGTGACAATTTATATGAGAGACGAGTGCATTATAATGGGGCTAGCTATGACTTGAGTAAAGGTTCAACTCTGGTATGGATGCCGCTCAGTTAAGATTATTCTATTTATGGAACAATCATAATATAATTCTCAAGACCAGTCAGATTGAATGATTTACCTTTATTCATTGTTTATTTTTTTTATGAAAATGCATGATTATTTCTTGATCACATAGAAAAGAAAAACAGATAAAAAAATGCATTAGTAAGTGACCAATATATATTTATATTTTCATTTTAATTTGAAAGAACATTAATCTAATTTGAAAATATAAAGAGAAAAATGATTATATTCATTAATATATATAAAAATTCTTCAAATAAATATTAAGTCCAAATTCATTCTTTTTCCCACATCTAAACAAAACTAGGTGTTTGGGGTGCTCGTCAGTCATAGTTGAGAGTTCTTCTTGCTACTAGGGTGTTATCAGGAAAGAACTAGGTCGACTTAACTACTGTGAGTAGTTAAGGATAATCCATAGATAAATTTCTATCACTTTATAAGAGATATGTCGAGGAAATCATATTTCGATTCCAAAAGTTGGGACATTACTCTATAAAAATAAGAAAGTGTGATTCAATTGGTTGGCCAGCCTAGTTCTTACATTGAATCATTCTAAGTAGTGGGGTAGCCATAGCATGTAGACTACGAGGGAGGTTTCGAGGATCCATGCCACTAGATTACTCAAGCTATGGTGCATTCCTAATCATATAGAGATCGATATTAAGGTTCACTAAAAATTGTGGGAGACATTAAAATGATATAATATTTTCTTAATTATAAATTTCAAATGGTAATCAAGACAAACTACAATGTGGTAATGTTTATCTGATGTAGATTTAAAATTTGAATAACCAACACCAGAAGAATGTTATCATTGCGATCGGTTCTGGATATTGAAAATATCCTGAAAATGAATAACATCTAGGATTGGGAAATGTTTTTGTGTATAGTACTATGCCCAGAAATGAAATAATCTATATTGGAATCCCATGTTCCTGTAGTGAATACCAAGAGATCATGTAAGGAGAAAAAAGATAAATGGAGAAAGCATATAGATGATAAAAATTATGTTCAATGAATCATTTTGTCAACCACTTATATCCAATTCCAAAAAATGCACGAGGATGAGGATGCCAACAATATTCTTTCACATCTGTTAGAATTATATCAGGATAGGGCAAGTAGAGAATGGTATGAGATCTCAAGTTCCCTTTTTATGTGTTGGCTAGTATAAGGTAACCAAGCTACTCCTCATGTACTCAATATGATTGAGTATATTGATAGAATTGAATCCCTTAGGTACAAATTAAAATAAGTACTAGTAGTGGATCACATTCTTTAATCCTTACTTCCATGATTACCGACATTCATTTCCAATTATGAAATGAATTATATGACATGCTCTCTATCAGATCATTTAGATATAGTTCACCAAGATAAAAAGGATATGAAAAATACCAATTCATCTATCCTCATTGTGAAAAATGAAAAAAGGGAAAGCAAAATGTGTCTATGTACAAGTTAATTCCCAAGACACCATTACATAGTCTTAAAAATAGAAAGATTTATAGGAAGAGAAATGAGCATGAAGTAGTCTTCATTGGATGTGGCAGGAGTGTCCATTGGAAGGAGAATTGCAGAGCTGGGAAGAAGGAGAAAATTTATGCGTCGAATTCCGGTATTTGTTTCATTGAATGGAATCTATCTTTATCGACAGGTTGGGTATTGGTTAAGACACGTGGCTCACACATTTTTATTCATATATAGGAATCAAGTCGGTACAAGAAGATTGAAAAAGATGATGTGGATCTCTAAGTTGTAATTGGTGAAAGTTTGGAAGCCTTGGTAATGGGAGACTATCACTTAACCTTGGCAGGCGGTTGGGTTCTAGTTTTAAACAATTGTTGTTATGTACAATCTGTAACCCGGAACATAATCATGGTGTTGAGTTTAGACACTATAGGATTTTATTTCATGTTTGGAAGTAAATGTTGTCTCTTTTATAGGGATGACATATGTTATGGGATGTACCATCTTAACAATGTTCTATATATACTATAACATGAGAAACCTATAATGGAAATCAATAAAAAAAGCTACCATCATGACTCATATATCACCCGCCTATGGCTCTTCAATACTGGTCATGAAAACGAGAAGCGATCACAATGATTAAAATAAAAAGTGTATTTAGACACGGTACAATTGGATCCATTGGATGTATATGAGGCTTCTTTATAGGGACAAATAGCCAAATAACATTTCTCATGAAAGGAATAAAGAGCCAATTTTGCATTAGAATTAATACATATTGATGTATTTGGTCCATTTCTAGTAGATGAAATAAGTTTTTATTCATACTTAATTATTTTTTCTGATAACTATAGTAGATATGGATATATTTACTTAATTCAATACAAGTCTTATTCCTTTGTGATTTTTAATTAATACCAAAATTATGTAGACAACCATCTTGTAGAAAGATAAAAGCACACTGCTCATAGTGAGGATGAAAACATCTTAACCTAGCATTCATTGATCACATTAAGAAGTGTGGGATAATAATCAAACTCACTATTCCTTATACTCCACAATTGAATGGTGTTAGTGAAAATAAGAATAGAGGATTTCTTGAGATCGTTATATCAATGATGAGTCATGAAACTCATACGCTATCCTTTTGGGGGTACGCTTTGCAAACAAAAACATATACCATTAACTGAGTACCAACTAAAGTTGTAGAAGGGATTCCATATGAGTTAGGGTATGGAAAGAAACCCAGTCTGACACACATATGTGTATGGGGGTGAGATTAATTTTTCATGACATTACCAAGTGAAGAATTATCCTACAAAAGCATGAAGTGCATATTTATAAGATATCCTAACGAAACCAAAGGATATTAGATATACAACCCTTTATATAACAATGTTTTTGTAGAATGGTACACCATATTTCTAGAAAGGGAACACGTTTCATTTAAAAAGGGTGGGAGGTAGATTGACTTCATTGAAGTTACTTCTCTATATGCACTACAGATTGTTGAGGAACAATTTCCACAAGATAAAGTTGGAGAATTTTAATTGAGGAACAAATACTATATAGGTCTACACGAGAGGTTAGAGAACTACAGATTTTTGGTTTTATTGTCACAAAGTTAAGAGAAACATTAATCCTTAATTATGATGAACATCTAACCTATAAAGAGGCAGTATAAGGAAAAAAATCTAAAAATGGATAAAAGACATGAATTTTGAGATAAAGTCAAATTTACAAAATCATGTTTGGATTTTAGTTGACCCACAAGATGATTTGTTTCCCACTGGAAAAAAATTGGTATTCAAAAGAAAATATGGACATGTATGGTGATATTAATACATTTAATGAAATACTAGTTACAAAGGGTTTTAGGAAACACCAAAGAATTGACTATAATGAAATTGTCTCACTTGTAGAAATGCATAAATCCATCTGAATATTTCTTGCAATAGTTGCATTTCATGATTATTAAATTTGAAAAATGGATGTCAGAACATATTTCCGAAATGGGAAGATGGGTGAAGACATCCATATGATTGAACTTGAAGGGTTTGTAAAGTTAGAGAATTCCAATAAAGTATTCAAACGGCAAGGATCCATTTTTGGATTAAAGTATGCATCAAGGTCCGGGAATTTTATTTTTGAAGAGGCCATAAAAGAATTTGGTTTTGTCAAAAATGAATGTGATTATTCTATCTATAATAATATTGAATGGAATTCCATCGTTTCTATATTGTTATATGTTGATGACAAATTGATTATGGGAAACAATTTCAAAGTATTACTTTAAGTTCAGACTTGGTTAAATGAATGATTCTATATGAAATAATTATGTGAATTATCATACATTATAGGGATCATGATCTATTGAGATAAATCTCAAAGGTAGCTTGGGATATGTCAATGTACATATAATGACAAGGCACGAAAAATGTACAACATAGAACAATACAAGAGAGTATAGTTTCCTAAGTCACAAGGTATAAATCATGCCACGATAATGTGTCCACAAACACAGGATGAGATTGACAGAATGAGAAGAATCCCTTATACCTCGACAGTGTGTTCTATCTTGTATGTCATGCTATGAACTAGGTATGATGTAACCTTTTCATTAAACATGGTGGGTAGATATCAAGACAATCAAGATGAGCTTCATTGGTAAGTTGTTAAAACTATCCTAAATTACATGAGACGTACTAAGGATATGTTCATGGTGTATGGAAGAGATGAGAATTAGTAGTGGGAGGATACACTGATGCTAGATTCCAGAGTGATCATGATGGTCTAAAATCACAGCAGCCTACATCTTTTTTCTGAATAGTGGTGCAGTGAGGTAGAGAATTCTGATGAAAGATGTGGTTGCTGATTCTACAAAAGAGACCAAATATATTGCATCTTCTGATGCATCAATGGAATCTATCTGGGTACACAACTATATATTAGACATTGGTGTTGTGCCTTATAGTGAAAACCCTATTATAGTCTTTTTCTATAATATTGATCTAGTGGTGCCTTCCAATGAACCCAGGTCTCACCAGAGGAAAAATAATATTCTTCAGAAGATTCATATATTAAGAGGATTTTACTCAAAGAGGTGAAGTCGTAGTTAGAAGAGTATCCACAAAGGAAAACATGGTATTCCTTGAATAAATCCATTTATCAATAGAATAATGATTCTCATACAAGAGCTAGTAGATTGAAACCTGTTAACAGTTGGCTCCAGTGCACGTGGTAGTGTCGAAAGTTGGTTCCCTAGACCCAACAAGTATTGTACTTTGACTACCACTACATGTATCTATTTTATTATATATAAATGTTTTTACCTTGACATAATAGTGTAGATACTTTTTCATTCACATTGTTTACGAAAATTTCCATATATTAAATGTTGTATAAAAGGGTTATAGCATATCACTTGATATAATGAGAACCCCAAGATTCAATTACAGTAATCCTAAAGAAATGTCATATGGTAAATATACATCTTTTTGAAAGGACACATATGATGTGTGACCATCAAGTGTTGGGGTATCATAAGCATTGATACTTCTTCTCACAAAGTTCACACATGATGATCTCTAGTAGTTGAGATCATTAGGAAAGAACAGCATAATAGTAACACAATATGTTTTAGGTGCCATTGGTCGTTCCTATCTATAGACATGTGTAATGGTCTACATACATGATATCATTCCAAAGTATTTCATTTAAATGCGTAGATTGATGCAAGTTAAAAAATATGTAAATTATGTCGTGGAGTGGTATTTTGTATTGGGTATGTCATTAGTGGCATAGAATTGGTTGAATGATCAATATAGGATTTGTCGCTTCTGAGTTGGGGAATGGATATCTCAGGCCTAGTTTATTAGGATAGTTTCACATTCAATAAACCCATGGTCATTGTAGTTGAAGGTAAGACAGTCCGAACATATCAACAAAAAGGATAAAGAAAGATAAAATATGATGACAGTAGTGTGCATTCTACATTATTGAGACATTGAGGACAAAGTGATTATATAACACAAACCATAATCATAGAAAGGTAATTGTTTCTTTGAATTTGCCATATTTCTATAGGGACCTTGATAGGTTGTTGGACCCCACTCTTGGTTGTTTAATATTATTCACTACTATTGAGATAAGGGCCTACAGGTTCAAACACTATAGCGCATTGAGAATCATCCATATTCCATGGAATAGGATTATATAACTAAGCTGGCCCTGTCAATGGATCCTAGTATTATCCTAGTTTTATGGATCACAAAATAATAAAAAAATTAATAAATTATTAAATTATTTAACAATTTTTTGAATTTATTTATTACATTTATTTGCACGTGATTATGTAAATACAATGATAAAATATTATTTGGAGGGATTTAAATATCTAGTGTTTGTTTAATATATTCAGGAGAAGTGAGTTGAGTTATAGACTCATGTTTATCACGCAATGTATATTTAAAATATAGTTCATTTAGTGATAAAATTAGAATTATTATTTATTTTATAATTAAATTTGACATAAATAAATATTTACAATACTTATAAAGTGAATATATATTACATGGTTGTTGGGAGCCCAAACTAGGTATTATAGATATCCCTTATATATGTATGAGAGAGGCTCTCCCCATGTAAATATTCAAGTGTTAAATTTCAGAGCCTCTCACTCCTATATAATAGAGAGAGATTATATCAAGCTTGGAACTCCATCATGCTTTTCCTTCATTAGATTGAAGACTCATTCCTTATGGTGATCACCGTAGCATCGAAGAGCTCATTTTAGTACCACACTAGCACTTTAATTCCAATCAATGACATGCGGGAAAATTCAAGAGGTGTGTGGGGACGTTCTGGAGGGCATCGACACCAGAGTCTTCAAGAAACGGTTGGTGGCATCTTATGATGGATTTTCACACATCAGTTCCAAACAAAGAACAAGTATGATTTATCTTGTGCTCTATAAAATCCATGTGTTGTCCTAGGACTATACCAGTATACGATCACAATAGTTGACATTGTTAGGTTGCTCTAATGATACAAAAAACAAATTAAATTCCATGCCCATCGGCTTCTGCAACTCATCCCGGTACCTAACACAAATGTGGTTATATATGAGTTAATTGTCTGTTTTTAGGACCCATAGGTTGGTTTGATTATTTTATAACATTTATAAATAAATTATAGTTCCATCATAATTCTATACACACCCCACCATTGTTGAGCACCATGGTCCAAACATCCCCATTTCATGTGCTAGGATGTCTTTCCCAACATCATTGTGGGAGGATAGATGGGTGGTTTCTGACATTCTTACTTGGATACTTTTTCGGTTTTCACTGCATGATAATATACAATGTAGGTTATAATAAAATGAGTCCTACCATAGTCCTAGGTCCTTTAGGAATGTATGTTGTGGATGAGAAACCTAGCTGTCTGCAGGCTAGGATTGTTTTCCCCTGAGTCTTCGGGATGACACCTAGGTGTCTTTGGGCGATAGGCGTGGTTGTTGGGGCCCTATACTCTATGTGCATGATTGTGTGGGGTATGAGTCCCAGGTGTGTGTGGGTGTATTATTGAAGTGGTAATCCTTATGTGATGAGTTTTAGCATCAATATGTTAGTCATTATGAAGGAGAAGTTAACCAGTGGGAAAGTGGTGTAGGGTAACTAAATGTCAATGTTTTTATACTATTACTTTAATTTACTTATTTTATATGGTAATCTAACCTTTGTGAGGTTGTACTAGTTTCTATTCCTTTGAATGTACTTTGAGGTTGTACTATTTCCTCATAGTGGCATCATTATGTTTCCCCACTTGTGCACGAGTTGCATTAGTTTCTGTACTGAGTATACTCTTATGATCACCCTACGTATATGAATAGTTTTTAGTTTTGTAGGAGGACTTTGAGGACCGTGATGGACTTTTCTAGCTTGGGAGTTGGTATTAGTTGATGTTTAACCTTAATATCTTTTACTTTGGTACTTGTTTTAGTATTTTTATTAAAAATTTTATCAAGTTTACTATGGAAAATTCAAGTATGAATGGATGTTTCCTTTAAGTCTAATTTTAGTCATTGTAGTTTCTTGGATTTATCATCTTATCTTCCAATATTGTTCTGAAAAAATGTCATTTCATTACATATTATGTGTGATTTTATACCCTTGGTGATAGTCACCACTCTAGGGCCTACTGAAGTCAGGACTCAAGGGTCATTATCTCTTATTCATCTAGAGGAAGGAATGGTGGGTAACTTTTCCTTATTTTCCCCCATATTGAAGAAGGCGTTTCATGACAATAAATGTGTATGATTATGTAATAAGTTTATAATAACCAAATACTTATTGTGAAATAGTTTTACACATGTACAAAAGATATTGGACCCATGTTAAGGGGTTCTCTTCTCACATTTACTTCTATGTGACATATACCCGGCCCCCATTTAATTACTCTATGGGGTATATATACAGATAATTGTCATGATTTCCCATGAATATATTTATTATAATGATTATTAATTTTTATTTTATTATTTCATGGGTATTTTGATTCAGAATTTGGATGTAGGGTATTTCATGTAAATATTAAATCTACCAGTATATTTTTATAAATATTTACAAATTTAATTTTCTATAGTGTATATATTTAAAAATTTATTTAGTTAATATGATTATATTTTTAATCATGATGAATAGTGATTCAATTAATGTTACTACTTCATGTGAAATGTTTAAAAGAAACACTCATCTTATTTCTCCTAGTGATTGGGTATATTTTTCTTATATGTCCATATTTTTCAAAATTGTTTTATAGAAATTATTTTTGAAGATAAATTTGAGTTAAGAAGTATATTTTATGCGATTAATGAATTGTTCGCATGAAATTAATGGAATTTATATATTATTTAAGATATGGGTCACATTGAAATATATTTTAAATAAATAAAAAAATTAATATATATAACGTGCTAACAGACAGTCTAATTTCTCTAGCTATTTTACAATCATTATAATCATCTATACCATATCAAATTTATCAAAAATGAAAAATCTTTTTTGTATATTTTCTTTTCAATATTCCTTTATTCTATAAAAGAGATGAATTTCTATAAAAACCTATATTTTGAACGAATTTAATTTCATCTTTATTGATAATTATTTTTATTGTTATTATCATTCTCTGAAAAAATATAATATCATGTGAATATTGATAATTAATATTTCCCTAAACAGCTATAGTTTTCGTATCATTGATATTATTATTTTATAAATTGAAAATAATTTCTATAAATATTTTATTAATTTTAAATAATATGATTGTCTCATGAATAATTGATATTCCATATTCATTACATAATGTGGATATTTCATTTTATGGGATGTTGTTCTTGAATTTAATATATGATTTGATATATAATGAATTCATTAAACATGAAGTGCATGATGGTGACAAAAATTATATATCCAGCCGATGCATCTGTAGGTAACATGAGTCACACTATATAGGGTATTTGGATGAGGCCTTACACATTTATATTGATGTCATGGAATGAGGCCATGATAGTATTTTTATATGTCTATTCATAAGGGCTATAAGGTATGTTTAAATGTTTTTTATTAAGAATTGAATCATTATGGAATAATTATTGATATTCATTTGACAATTTGATTAGTTATGACATACATGTACAATATTAATTTTCTAGTGATTATTTATATGAATAAAAAAATCGTCATTTATTCCTACAATATTATTCGTCCTATATTATTCTATGTTTAATTCCATTAAATTCTTCCCAAAAATCATTAACATAGTTTACCTATTTTTTATGATTCCATACTCTAGGATTTTGGGAAATGATTTATGATTGAAATTCAATGATATTAATGGGAATAAAATACATCAAAAATAATATACTATGTAACTTTTTATTTTTTCTAGTGTATTATGGGATATATATATATATATATATATTATTTTTAGAAATACTATAAACTAGTTGTCATTCCTTATATCTAGTGTCAAAGAAATAAAGTATTTTATGACTTGAGACTACTGAATATAGGGTAATTAAATTGGCTATCAATGAAATTATGTTAGAAAATATTACATTAAGATTTAAGAAAACATCAATTGCATAACATAACCCTTAGATTGATTATGAGGATATACCTATTTTTTAGGATAACATCCTAAAATTTTATAACAGTATTAGTTTTGTGGTATTCCTTGAAATACATCCGTTTATTGATAATATACGTGGATGTTGTTATGGAATAGAGGAATCTTTGGGTAATAACCCCAATATGTGTTGGATGATTATATCCCAAACAAAATTCGACTTCACAGTGCGTGTGATATTACAATGCACATTCCCTGACACTCTTAGGGGATATGATTGGGTTAACTAAAAATTTCCTCAAGAACAAATATAATGGATTTGAATTGAAAATAACCAACCATGGCCTTCGTTAATCCTAAGGAGACATATAATTAAAAATTATATATCTTTAATTTAAAGTCATAATAATGGTATGACTTGATATCAGACTATTTTTACACATACTATTCTTTTTGACTCAATCATTTGTTTATACCAAAGGAACCATGCCAATGTTTAATGTAATGCGATGTGTGGTGATTATGAAAAACCTAATGGGATGGTTACATGAGTGAATGATATTTTAACTTTTTATAAGCAGTTATTATGATATATGAATATATATTATCATATAAAAAAGTTTATTTATTAATCCAAGAATATATTGAAAGATTTATCATAAAGAACATGTAGAGTATACAACTGTGTAATGTTGGTATAATTTTATTCAATTTCATAATTTTAGAATGAGACATTGTGGAGAATGTCTCTATATAATGTAAAACATCATTATGAGAGAAAAATATGTGTATAAATCAATGAATTATAAAATAAAAATGATGAGTATGATGGAAGGGAATAAATTACTTAATACTTCTAGATATCTATTTTTTTGTTGAATAAGGACATTATCTTAGTCAACATATTAATCAATGTTTGATTTTATAGTGTATGGAAATAACTACTATAGAGAAATTGTTGAATTGAATTTATTGAAGTGTTTATGTATTTTTATTTGAGAATTATATTTAATAAGTATTGTGTGATTTATATTATTCATATAAGAATCAAGAAAAAAATATAAATTGTTTAAAAGATGTTTTTATTAAGAATTTAAAATGATAACTTGAATAATAACATTATCCTTGAAACGTTATTGATTTATAAAGTAATATTATTGGAAAATTATGATTGAAGGGGTGAAAATCCCAGTTATATAAATCATGTAGGGATAATTATAATGTTTATTTGGATTAAAATTCTATTTTGATAATTATTTTAATTTAATTTAAACCCATTTTGAGGTTTTATGTAATGTTATAAATTTATTAGAATGAAGACTTTTGGATTGGTATATATTCAAGTTATTTTTAGGGAATAATGTGTCTATTTGTTTTACATAACATTAAATTTATCGAGGACATTCAACCTCATTTTGATTTTTAGGGTTGCTTAAAATATGTTTTATTGGTATAAAGAGTATGTAAATTTTGGGAACATGTATTATATAAATCCATAATGGTAATCCAAAAGTTTTATGATGATTAATGTTATATTCGATGATGTACATCATCTTATTGGGAACATTATTGTTTTAGAAAATGGAATTATCATGGAATTTATGAAAACCGATCAAATCCAGCAATATCACATGGATGGAACCCAGAAATGAAGGATGGCATTGGGGAATTGCTTTCAAATATACTATATGATTTCCCAATCACTATGAAACTTTTTTACATAAACTATTTAATGTTTAATGATCATATTTATTTTTGGAATCATATTATTAGGTATACTATTTTTTAGGTGTTTATATTTTGAGGTTATTAATGATGATTCTAGAGAAAATTTATTAGGTTAGGGTGTCTGTAATGATTATGTTTAATTCAAATGATAATTTATGGAAAATTTTGATTACATTTATTGGGGTATAATATGATGGGATTGAGATGATCATTGAGATAATAAGATTAATTACAATTGTTGTTATGGACGTTATTTGGAATGATGTGTATTTTTTTGAACTAATATGAGGTAAACCCTTACACTTTTTGGGATATTTTGATGTAAAGTGTATTGTATCATAAAATAGTTATTTATTTCATTTGGGTGTTATATAAAATTATTCAAAAAAATTATTTTCATTAATAATAATTGGAATATGTTGATAATATTTTTTGGATTATAGTATCTATTAAATGTGTATTTATTTTCTCCGATAAATAAAAAACTTATTCTTGAATACTCATCACCTAGCAGGGAAAATTAGATTTCCTGGTAAATTTACCAAAATATGAAATTATTGTTCTCCTGTGAGAATATTTCATTGATTTCATAGTCTATATGATATAAGATTACTCAAATCTAGGAAAATAATTGTTAAATATATATTTTATCCTTTTACTAGAATTTCCTATTATTTGATGGTCATTTATTTTATCATAGATTTATTTCTTTGAGGTCATTAACATTCTAGATTCCATATGCTACACACCACTCTATTAGTCAATGGGTATGTTTTCTATTTATTTTGGACATATTCACTTATCAATAATATTATATTATCAAGATATGTGGATGTGTATTATTCTAGATACCATTAATATTTAGTTTTCCCTATTTTAAATAGGTTGTATTTTTAACCATTTTAATTACATTTGTTTTCAAATAAGTAATTATTATATATAAAATTATTGATTACCAAGAACACAATCAAATATTAATGATGAAATTTTAAAATTGGTAACATATATGAAAAAGAGTTTTTTACCTAAAAACGTTCTTTTTGATAGTGAATATGATATGAAACATCTAGATGAAATATACTATGAAATATTATATTGGATAATTATAACCTATCTATTTAATTTTAGGTAAGGAATATAAAATATACAATTATGATATATATATATATATGAAATAATCAATAAATTTTTTTTGATTAATTATTTTTCTATTGAAATTTAATTTTTATATAAATTTATATAAGGCCAAAAAAAATTCTACATAAATGATTTTTGATGAAAATTATTATTTTTAATTTATTGGACACTTTTAAAAAAATTATTATAAAGAATTAATTGATACCTATAAATCATGATATAATAATTTTACAAAGTTGTTTTTGTAGAATATTTGTAAAATGATTTATTTTCCAGTGAATAAATAATTATAATGGTTTTTATTAAAAAGGTGTACTACTTTTCCAAGAATGTATGATGAATTTTTTTTTCAAAAGGGTATGAATGTCAAATTTGTTCTCTTATATTTTAACAGATCTAGTTAATTTTTTAAGATTCATTTCTATCTTTTATGGCACTATAAAAAGAATTAAAAAAAGGTTTATTTCTGAAAAACTACTTTCATTCACACAATGTATATTTAGTATAGTCATTTAAATTGAACATTATTATAAAATTAGTATCTATGAATGTTATATTATATATATTTAATTAATTATTAAAAATTTATTTTAATATTTATCTAAAAATGATATTAAAATAAATATTTCTTTAAAATCAGAAATATATTTTTCAAAAATTTAATTTTATCACGTTTTTCATTCTTATTCTTTAATGTAATTTCTTCCACATATAGAAATTGATTATTAAAAAATAAATTCTACCCTTATAAGTATGAAGTTTGAATTTTTTTAATTATTATTCTATTATATATTGTAAATGTAAAAATATATTATAATAATTGTTTGATGAGCTAAATCATGGAGACAATTGTAGTTGACCAGAACCTACACTCTTAAATAGTATCAATAAATCCATAAATTTACATTCCCTACTTTTATTTTTATCATTGTGACCAAATGTTATATCAAAACCATTAATCATAAAAAAATTCATGGGTCACATACAATATTGAGGACCTTTTATGATTATAAATTTTGATAATTATAAAGAAACTAAAAAAAATTCAAATAAATATGGACTTACAACCAACATGTAAATAATTTTTAACATTATCCCTGTTACAACCATATTTTAAAATTTCCACTACATTATTGATATCATCATTGTAAAATCTCATATATATATATATAAATCATTAAACATCATTATATAAACCATGCAGACAATGAAACATTATAATGGTGATATCTGATTCTCTTTGTGGTTAAACATAGTCTTTAATAATTGATTATCATTGATATGAATATGTGTGGATATGTGTGTGATAAAATAATCAATGTCCATTAGAGAATACTAAATTATATAATACCCCTCAAAACATGGATCATCAAATAAGAATGCATGGAAAATACAACAGTCATTATAATAAATAGTCTTAAGATAGGTGATATCAATCTCATCCATTAAAAACAATATAATCCTATTAAAAGAATAATAAAAAAAAATATATATAGAAGGGACATTATTATCACATGAATCATAAATTATGTAATTGAACTGGAATAACTATATGGTCTAATTCCTTACCCAATGAATTGGAGGTATATCATGATCCTACTCATCATTGTTTTATAATGAAACTATGCTTCATTGTTTTATCAGAGAACATCATATCATAGGTTAATAATGTAACCACACATAATTGGATTATAATGTAACCTCCCATTAAATTTCAATCAACCATTAAAAATCCTATCACATGAATGATTTAATCTTATAAACAACCACGAAGAGAAATTTTTATACCCTTTTTAATGTGATTATTAAATGGTAAAGAAACATGTTCAATAATGTCTCATTAAAACATGATTATGTAATGGGAGAGAAATAAGTTGAATTGCAATATCATCAAAACATTTTCATACAATTGATAATAATGGTGTTCCTTAAAACTATCATTGTGATATGTATAACCATTGGAATATATATGGGATATATAATAATCAATTTGAATCGTGATCATCCCATGGAAAAGAAACAGATTTCTAAACAATCTCTTACAAAAAATCATAATCCATATAAAAAATAATGATTATTTTATCAATAAAAATTATAACCCATGACAGATATGTAATAAAAATAATTGATTACATTGATTAATGGATGTACTATTAAATTATAATTAAAACATTCCTAAGGAAAATTTCCATTTAACATTTCAATGTGTCCTATACTACATTAAATAATATTAATCATAAGATCCAAGAAAGAATGATAGTAATTGAAACATATCATATCATGAAAATAATGAGATTAATGATATAACCAGATAAATAAGAAGTATATACACCTTATAAAATAAAATATGTGTTTGAAATAACAAATTTCTAATATAAAGAAAAATGGGGAAAAAATTAATCTGTTGGAAAATTTTAAACCATATAGAACAATGGAAGGGATATCATCAAGAGGATAAGTAAAAATATATAAATTTACGTATATGAAACATAAAATACATTTATCCACAATTTATATATAACAAAATAAAAAATACATGGTGAATATGAAATATATCTCAATGAAATGAAAGTGAGATGAGAAAAACCATTACAGTTTAGTTAATATCTGAATAAAAAGAATCATATTTAATAATCATAAAATGAAAATTTTAAATTCCTTGATGATAATATTATCCTTGATATAATATGATAAAATGGTAGTAGATATCTGACATTAAAAATTAACTAGTAAATATGAAATTCATCTCCCAAAATTAAAATGTGATATGAAAATACCTTACAAAGGTCATATGATTGGACTAAGAATATATAATTTATAAAAAACATTATTAAAATTTTAAATCAATAAAATGAATGTGTAAATACTTTGTAAAACTATTAGTAGTCAATTCAGATATATTATTTTAATAAAATAACCAATGATAATGATGTTTAACCAAGTAAATAAAAATTGAGTTAGTAAAACACCTAAAAACATTTGTCACATCTAATTATGAAACCCCAAGAGTAATTACAATAAAATTATACATTTAAATATCATTAATATAAAATTAATCATGATATTACATTTCAATGTGAAAGAAGATAAACCACAAAAAAGAATTATGTGGTGAATATTACCAATACCTCACTTATGTTAAAAATTGAGATGAAATTAACTTTTTGTTATTTTATTATTAGAGTGAGAATAAATCATTGAAATAATGATGTGTAAAAATTTTAGATCCAGGTAATAAAATCTAAAATAATTTATTCAACAAACATATTTCATTTCACACATAGTCATGTCATTAAATAACAAATGACATAGAGGTTTGTCCTAATGAATGATAATTGTGTCATGAAATCCCATACAATGATTATATCATTATAGTTTAATAAATAAATAAATAATATAATAATGGTTTAAAATTTTAAATCCATAAAAATTAAGTGATTATAAATTATAAGAAAATAATTGGACATTTAACAGAAATTCTTTTCATATCATAACCAATTATATTGATGTTTAACCAAATGAATGGAACTGGAGTTATTAAATCCCTTACATAGATTTTATAATTAGATACACTATAAATCAATTAAAAAATTATTTGTGAAAATATTAAATATTAAATATTAAATTTTAAATATATTATAAAACAATTTGAGGTCATTACACACAAATTATATTCATAACAGATCCAATGAAATATAATTTTAACATATTGAATGAAAAAATTTAAGTAATCCTTTACCATTAGTCTGATTTTTCAATCTTGTTATCTATAATCCTAAAAATTAAATTTTTTTATTCAAAATCGTTAAAAACATTTAAAAGTTTATTTTAAATTTTATTTAATTTAAAAATTATTTATATAAAATTACAGAATCAATAATTTTTATGTCAGATGTTTTGACCGTGTTCATCTTTTAAGAAAAAACTGTATTTGAATGGTCAACTATAGTAAATGATGTCATTATTTAATCATCACAAAAATAATAACAAGGAAATAATTATCAAATTTCTAAATAAAATAATCATTAAAAATAACACATTAATGTTGATATTGAAAAATAAACCAACAGTATGATCATAGAAATGATTGGCAATACCACCACATGAGTAACGTTCCCATTTTAAAATTATCATTATAGAATATATCTTAGTAATGATTATAATTCTATAATGAAATTTATATAGTTAAATATATATTATTTTATTATATAAACATAAATATATATACCATTCTTGTTATGTGGTTATTGAAAAGAAATAATTTCTTTTCTTTTAGAAAGCTATAGTATACAAGTCCACAAAGAAAGTCATCAAATTATCAGTGTATGAAAAAAGAAATAAGAAAATGGTATATTTTATGTACATATATCTATTTTTTTCATAAAGTTCATAATATTTAAATTATGTAAAATATTTTCTAATAAACTTATCTTTAATACAATCATTGTAATTTTTTTACATGTCACGCTGCTTTGCTGAGGTATCATTCCACATGTAAACAAACAGTAGTATCGTAATTATAGAAAATGTAAAGCATAAAGGTATTTGTTATATAAAAAATAAAGAAGATTAAATAAACTTTTAATATCATATGTATCATATAAATATAGTTTTTAAATCATAATTTCTAACCATAAGTGGTGGTAGTGGACAAACAGACTACATCATCTCGCATGGTTGTAGTTCTCCATTAAACAAATAGTTATTTTGTTACCCATTTGATGCATATCTATGTAGATTTATGTCGAACACAAAAAATAAAAACTTCTAAATATATTTATTGTAGTAGGTTTAATATATCATTATTGATAAATAACAATGTCAGTTGTGAATAGTGAAATAAAATAAAACTGATCATTGAAAAATGTTACATATTTTTTGTATAACTCCTTTTGGATTACCCCAAAGATCATAATTGGTAATATTTACTCACAGAAGGTGGATTCTAGGATTAAGGGATGATGTGGGTAGCATTTTTTTGGATTTTTTATGAGGAAAAGGGTTTGAGAATAGTGATGTAGTGGAAATGGTGAGTGCCTTTAAAAAGTGGTGGGTGAGTGGAATTCATGTAAATATATATTCTAAACCCTATTTAGAGGGATTTCATACATCATGATCCTTAAATAATGAAAATATATTAATTCCCAGATATTATTTTTTATATTATTTTTCTAGATAATGTATTAATTACAAATTTACAGGTCATTTTGCCAAATAAGATTAATATTTAACCGCTAAATAAAAATATTTTATACATCAATATCTATGATTAATTTTAATTTCTTTCACTAATATTTTTGGTTGAAAACTGATTTTATATTAATTGAAATTTTAAATTATTATTAATCCAAATATAAAAACCACATTCCCAAATTCATAATACTTTATAGGTAGATAATAATTTTAAATTAATATTTTAGATGAGACGTGACATCCGGTTATTCAAGAGAAAAGATATAATGATTGAAATGTTTTTATATGTAATTTCTATGTAAAATAAATTATGAAAAAATAAATTCATATACATCTAATAAAATTTATCTAATTATTAATTTAAACCAATTAACAATATAAATTAGCAATATAAATTATTTTAACAAAAGTGAAATTTTAAATTCAGGTTAGGGGTCATTAATTATTCTTGAAAATAAGATTGTTCATAGAAAAATAAATAAAAACATCAAACACATATTTTAATATTTCATTTAAAATAATTTTTTTAAAAAGTATTAATTTAAAAAAAATTATTTTTAATGAAATATTCTTCCATTAAATGGCTATAGAAGATCCTTTAAAAACAATTATCCTTTATGCCTAAATTTTTTTTTCTTAAGAATATATAAAATATTATATTAGTTTAAAAATATTTAATTTAATTGGTATAATATAAATTTCATTAATATAATTCCAAAATAGTTAATAATTTATTTTATTATGATAAAATTTCATTATGGACATAATTATAGTCATTCATGAAAACATATAATTTATATTCAATTTGTATTTATTACAATTAATAAATAATTGGTAACCAATTAAATCATTTTATAAACGTTTCTAAATTATATTATAATAATTTAGTTAATCTCATTTGGTAAATGCATTCCAATGGATATGTAATAACTACCATGTTATATAATATTAATAATATTAATATATTAATATCTGCTATGACATGTGATTGTTTGTAACCAAAGACATAAAAGAAACTTCATAATGAGTGAACTATATGATAAACATGGTGTTTTTGGGAATCATTCTAAACCGTGATTTTAAAGTAAAATAATATATTAAAGAATTAAAATTTATTTGAATGAATATATTTCATAAAATTAGGGGTTGTTACATAATACCCCCTTAAAATGAATTTCATCATCGAATTTAGTCTTGTATATATGAGGATTAGCATGTATATAATTGTTTTATTGAAAAATAAATTGTAAAATGAGTTCATAAAACATATACTATTAAAGTAATGTGGGAAATATAAAGGTCATTAGAAGATATACGTAACTAATATTCAACATAGGGTGAACTATGGTTGGAAAATAAAAGAAAGATTTTGGAGAAATAACTAATTCCAATTGACTAATATAGAGTGATATATAATGTAGAAAGAGTAATTCATTGATGAAAAATTGACTAACCAAATTTGTGTGGAAAAGACGATTGAACTTTATCAAAAAAATATTGTTAGAAGATAATATTTTATTCCAAAATCCTTTTTTCAAATTTTGATGTATTTCATCAATCATATATAATGAAAAAAATAAACATATATACATGTTTGAGAAGTTAATTTCTTTCTTTTACTGAATATCATCATTTTATCCCAATTATGACTATTGAATTGTAATTTTTTACATAAAAATCTCAAAAAACATTTAAATACCCCATTTCTGTGAAAATTTATTTCAAACTATTCTAAAAGTCATAGTTCATTAAGAAACTACAACATAGTTATAATATGGTAAAATAATTCAAAAAATAATATGCCATATGATAAAATATTATTCAAAATTCAATAGTTATACCCATCTATGGAATTAAATCATTTTACAACAAAATATCACAAAATAATTTCTAAAACATGATGATTCAAGAGTGTATAAACCTATAGGGTTATATCTAATTTCCATATTCTAAGGAAAAAATATGGTTATCTTCTTTTGAGGTAATACCATTTACTTAGTCACAAAATCAATTTTCTATCATGTGGTTATCTATATGATAATACTTTTGTTCCTATAATAATGTCAATGTACAAGATCATATAATACATAAAGTATATAAATTATTTATGTAGGATCGAAATAATGATGTAGATGATCAATATACAATAGGGGGGTGAATTTTATACTTTAAAAATTTCCTTAGACAAGGAAAAAACTATGTTTAACAAAGTTAAACTAAGAAAATTCACAACACCTCTAATCACCATTTGAAGAATTGGAACCAAGGTTTACAATATAATATTCTACCTCAAAGCGTATAGAATCTAATGTAATCGGAGTACAAGTGTATGGAAATATAAGAAGATTATAATTTCCTTCCAATACAAAATTGTAGTGGAAAAACAAGTACTAAAACTACAAGTAACAATATCTAAGTCTTTTAACCCGAAGAGAAGGGTATCCCACAACCTTGGATAAAGGTCCCTTGATTTATACTTTCAAGAAAGTTTTTCATTCCCACACCAGGGTAATCCCTCGATACAAAGATCAGAATCTCGGTCTTGCTATCCCCACAATCCCTCAACTTCAAGGCAGTTGGAACCACTTTCTTCCTCAGCAAGGACTCCCTAGAACTTCAAGGTTTTCAGCACTGCTTTCTTCCTATTCCCGGAAGTCATCGTATGTAATCACCAACATTTGGAGTCGCACGATGAAATCTGAATGAGTAGTTTAGTACTCACAAGGCATGAAAAGATTCTCTCTCTAGAAATCACCTTAACAGCGTGTGGTCTCTAGATCGATCAACTTGTTTTTGAGCTCATTCAAATGAGATCCTATTTATATGAAAATTTACAACCGTCGGCTCCCTCCTCATATGGTCATATTTTCCATGAAATTCAGAGGGACCTGTACACGTGTAACTCAACCAACGCTTAATTAGAAACAGAATGGACGACATCGTTTACTAATAAATCGTGTATGACTGAATGCACGACAACGTTTTGAAATGGAGAATATGTAAGTAAAAGCCATAAAAAATTTCGGAGTGTAGAAAATTAAAATCTTTTAGTCTAACGAAAATGAAATTCGGAGTCTATGTTAAGAAATGTTCGGATTCTATTTTATAGAAATTCTAAGTCTGGTTTCACTAGTGATCGGAATCTGAAATTGCAGAGTTCGAATTCGGACAAGTAAAAGTTCAGAGTCAAACTTCATAAGAGTTTGAAGTCGTGCTCATGAATGTTCGGAGTTGAACTTCATAAGAGTTTCGAGTCGAACTCATGAATGTTCAGATTTTAACATCATAAGAGTTCAGAGTCGAACTCATGAAAGTTCGGAGACCAGAATTCGGATTGGAATTTCTTTTCAGTTCACATCCATAATTCGGCTCCTAAAAACAAAATGCTCCAAATATTTACATTATATGACTTCTGGTATTTTGGGTTTGAATCCGTTTTTTACTGAAGAAAAATTATTTCTATGTGTACGAAAATCTAGGTTAGGTTAAATTTATTTAAAGAAGTAAAATTTTTTTATGAAGGTAATAGTTATATTTTCTTATGTATAAGATGTTTGTGACTTTCAAAACAAGAAGGAATGGAAAAGTCATAAGGAAAATCTTATTGACTCAACAATATCCCCTTTTTGGAAAGAACAAACATCCTTACGAAAAAGAATATAAGGACTTTGAAAATTTTCATTAGACTTTGAAATTAAAACATATCTCCCTTTGTTCAATGATGAAAGTGAATACAAATAACTCCCCCTTAGGCATTGAAAGACTAAGGATTTTATTCTGTGTTTTCAGAGTAAAGTTTTCATTATTGTAGGAATGAAAAACATCATAGTGAGAAACTCCCCCTTTCATTAAGGATATTTCACTTAGAAATTTTTTTTCTCCTCCTTAGTAGTAGTTCTTTTTCCTTCTCCCCCTTTCTGGTTTTTAAAATGAATTTAAAGGAATGGAAAAAATAGTACCTGAAACATTATTATATAACAAGATACATCCAACCAAATAACATTTCATTAGAGTTGGGAAAATTTTTACAAAGAAATACAATTACAACAAAAGAATAGGAGTGAGTTCATTTGTCTTCTTTTTCCATCAGGTTGAGCTTATTTAACAAGGTCTTTAGTTTCTTCAAGTCACTTTGGTCTTCCTCGACTTGCCTCTCCAAGTATTTTACCTTTTCTTCTTGGACTTTTAAAGCTTCTTCCCGAGCCTCCATGGTTTATTTCTGCAACTTTATTATTTGATATTTCTCTTCCAACATCTCCTTAAACTCATTCTAGAAATATCATTCAGTTTTCCAATTCTGAGATACTGAGTTAAGCTTCCCATTCAGGTCCTTGAGTTGTTGATTCTGAGAATTCTTCTATTGGGTTAGTTTTTCATAAATCTTGTTAACCTTTTTATCCTCCATTTCAAAAGAATTTTGAACTTCAGCCTGAAAACTTTCAATGTGAACTAAATTTCCATAAACTCTATTAGACCACATTGTTACCTTACTGCATGACTTTCTATGTACATCATAATCGATAAGAAAGCTTTTTTGTTCAGCTTCCATCTTCACAAACATATCCATGACTATGGATAAGGAATCCGATATCTGATTCATACATTGTTGTAGCATATGGCATCTGGAATCTATAGTTGAAAAAACCGGAATGATTTCCACCAACTTCTTCAGAGATTGAACCACAAAATCATGACAATGAGATGATGATTCTGAATCAGATAAATCTCTTTGAGATTTCTCTTCTTCAATTTGCACCAGTTTTCTCTTAGAAGAACCACTAACTTCCTTCTTCCTGAAGACTTCTTTTGTTGGGGTTTCCATGAGATCTTTCATTCCCTTAGCAAACATAAGAATTTTTTCTTTATTAGTGGATACTTCCTTGGATTAAGACACTTGAATGATCTGGTCTTCATTTCGTTTTTTTATTGTCCTTCCTCAAGAAAATTCCTCTCATAAGATTCTTCCTCATCATACAAGACATTTTCTTCTTCTTCTTCTTGCTATTGCTTATCATCATTCGTACTAGCTTCCTCATCTCCCTTTCCAAGAGTAGATAACTTAGCGGATTCTAACATATCTTTATAAACCTCTACTTTCTTGATCAAGGAATATAAATCTTCACTTCCCTCTTCTTCTTCTTCTTCTTCTTCTTCTACTTCTGCCTCTTCCTCTACTTCTTGCTCAGCTACTTTTTCATCTTCTTCAACAACTTCTTTTCCCTTGTATTTTTCCAGAGTGACAAAATTATTAGCTGGAGTTTATGGTAAAGAAGGTTCAGAACTGAACGTTTCCAGAATGGGAAGCATTCTGGAAGCTATCTCTGTAGCTTTCCGCAAATATTGAACCACTTCAGCTTCAGACAACTTCATTTTCGTCTTTTCTTTTGCCTATTTCTCTAGCTCTTCCGCGTCTCTTTCTTATAATGTCTTAGCCTATGTAGGGTCCAACCCTAATTGTGGATCCCCTTCTTTACTCTTCTCTTTGTCTTACCTCCACTTGTCTACCACATCATCTGTATATGTTTTCTTCTCTTTCGGTTTGGGGGGAGTTGACTGAGTTTCCTAAGCCTGGGGATTTTCTTCATCAGCAACCACTTTCGTAACCTTTCTCTTCTTCTTTTTCTTTTTTGATGGTTCCAACGTGTGTGTTAATTTCTATGATTTTTCATCCTCTTCCATAGATAGAGGATAAAATTCTACGGATTCACTCGAAAAACCCATTTTCATCCTCTCAAAGGTATCATCACTAAATAACATAAGCTGGCAGTTCTGGAATTTTGATTTGCATGCAACCTTAAAGGATTCTAAGCACTGAACTATCAGCCTAGATAGGAAGGCATGGTATATAATTATCTGAGCTCTCAAATTCCCTTCTTTGATGTTCTTGATTGTAATCAAGACATGCCTCATCAAATTTATCTTTCTTAGATTTACCAAGAAATCCAAAACATAGATATCACTTTTATTCAAATTAACTTTGTCGCCTCTTCTTCAAACGAGAAAGCCTTGTACCCAAAGATGAATAATTATATTGTTTGGAGTGAGACGAGAAATCTTAATGGTTGAAGAATCCTTAAGACCAAGACATTGCAGTGCCTTCTCCTTGTTGAAACTACCTTGCTCATCCGGAAGTTTGTGTGAGCAGAACTCAGCTTCTCCTTCGAATGATAAACCAACGAAGCTCGCAACCTTGGTGTAAGATATCATATAAGTCATCCCATAAGACTTGAAAGAAAACCATTCTCTTCAATCTTCCATATGGAAGGAAACAGACTCATAGAAATCGATCAACAAATCAGTATATACTGGATCCTATTTTTCTGACTTTGCTACGCAAACATCTTCCCATTCATTCAAGCTAATATTCTTTGAAATAAAAGAATCAAGATTATAGAAATCTAGATGCACCATCCTTTCCCCGATGATTAACCACTTTGAGATTGTCTTTGATGTATAAATATCTTGGGATGTTGCTTCAATAGACATTCGGAGTGAAAAATTATGAAAGATTTAGAACCTCTTTGCAATGTTCGGAACCAGCCTTAAGAAGAGCAGCATGGATTCGAGACGTGAATGCTTGAAAAACCGATTTGGGAAGAGTCTTGGTGTCCCCTTTATATAGGCAATGGATGTGACCATTGGTCTTCCAAAATCCATCTAATGGTGGAAAAAGTTTTGATCTGATCTAACGGTTGAAAACAATCCCGCAAGGAAAACTTAAATCCGATCTTTTACGGTTTTAAGGAAAACATCTGGATTTGAGGGAAACTAGAAGCCAAACTTTTTTTAAAAACTCAGGAAAATACCAACAAGAAAAATATGATTACAAAAGTATAAGTATAGAAATCATAGCTTTCGGATTGGCTAGAAATATTGTTCGTAATTGGTAATATTCTTCTTGAAGAAACAAATTTAAAAACAAACTCTTTAAAAATGTTCCAGTACAAAAACCTCATTACAAAAATTCCTGTACAAAAATCTCCATTCCGGAAGATCTCATTCAGGGAATTTCAATCCTAATAATTTCATTTCTGGAAATTCCCAATCTAGAAATTGTAGTTTCATATATTTCCATTCAGGAAACGTCAGTTCTGAAAAGTTTGAAAAACTAACTACGAATATTTTAATTACACTATGTTTTGAAAAACAGATTACAAGAAAATTTTGTTACACTAATACTGAAATGTACTCCCCCTATGAAAAGGAGTTTATTAATGTTAGAAGAATTGTTTAAAAAAGTTAATGAAGAATGATTACCTTACAGTTATCATTCCTAACTTTTGATTAATGTATTCAAATCTATCGGAGGGTAATGATTTTGTGAAAATATCAGCAAGTTGATCTTGTGTTCCGATAAACTGAAGAATGATATCTCCTTTAGTATTGATAATCTTTAAAAAATAGGTTTTTTTACCAGTCATGTGCCAGGAACATCCACTATCCATGTAACAAGTATTGTTGTTGGTACTCCCTTTATCTTCCTGAAAACAAGAATAGAATTAGACTTTCAGAATCCAAACTTGTTTGGATCTGAGATTTTCAGAAAAAAAAAATTAGGCACCCACACTTTCTTAGAAAAATAGAATTTTTGAAAACCGTGAGATTGGGTTTTATTTACATAACAATTCTTTGCCCAGTGACCACCACATTGACACTTGGTACAAAATGAGGCACTTTGTGGAACAAAATAGTTGTTACTAAAAGTTGGTTTCTAATGGGTATAACCAAATCCAGATTTGTTTCTTAAAGGTCATATTTGTGAATACATTTTATCAAAATGTTATTTTCCATGGGTAAAGTTTGATAAACACTTCTTTAAGGAAAAAATTTTGGACTTGAGTTTAATAACCATGTTTTTATCATCAAAATCATTAGATTTAGAGCTAGAGCTAGGCTTGAAAACACGTTTCTTAGAAATTACTTTTTCTAAATATTTAGAAAGTTTGTTCCTCTCAGAACATACTTCCTCAAGATTTTTTGAAATATTTATAAAATCAGCATTTTTCCTATCAAGATCATTACAAAGATCTGATATCTCTTTTTTAAGAATAAAATTCCTAGAGTTTTCCTTATCAAGGTTTTTTATTGAGTTTAGAATTATCAATCTCAAGAAGTTCAGCAAACCTAGATACTTCTTCATATGTAGGTGAAGTATTTTCCTCACCAAAAGAGGATTCTTCATCTGAATAGTTATAATACTTACTATCATTAGAATTTAAAGATACACTGGTCAATGATTCATCATTTCGTACCTTATCCATAAATCAATTATTATTAATGGGTAATCTGGATATAAGACCAATATTCTTCTGTCCTGAAGATTCATAATCAGAATATTAATCTCAAGAGTCACCACCACTGGCACTCCAGGTATCATTTTCATTCAGAACATTCTTAGCTTTGGTTTTGTAATACTTCTTTTTATTCCTTTCAGAATGAAATTCTTTTCTTTCTTTATTTTTGAGAATAGGGAAATCTAGTCTAATATGTCTAGCTCTCTTGCATTCATAACAAGTAACTTCTCCATCTTTCTGGTATTTCTTTTCCATTTTCTTATACTTGGATTGGAAATTTCTATCGCCAGCTATCTAGTTTATACTTCGAGCAACATTTTCTAACACATTTTATGAGATTTCTCTTTCACTAGATTCTGATTGAATAACCACTTTCTTAGACATGGATTTGGTTACTCTCTTAGGAGAATTAGTTTTCATATGATTTGATGTTTTTGTAAAAGAAACAGTACCATTCCCATTCTTCTTTTTGATGTTGTCAGCAACTCTCTTCATTCTTGTTTCATGTTGGAGAAGAGTTCCAAATAGTTCATCAAGAGAAATTTGAGTGACCTTCCTATTCTCATCTATAGCTATTCTCTTTGATTCCCACTCATTGGGAATAATATCAATTATCTTATCCACAAGGGCTTTATCATCTAACCATTCTTCTCCCATAGGCAGTAAGCTGTTTAATATAGTGATAAATATCTGTTGAACTTTACAGATTGGTTCTCTATACGGAAAATTGAATCCATGGTATTCATCTCTAAGCACATCTCTCCTAGTTTCAATTACTTTAGAAGTGCCAGAGTGTGTAACTTATAACATATTCAAGATACAATTAGCTGCTTCACAAGAAGAAATTAGGCTATATATATTTCCAGTCATCAAACATAGTAATTTATTGTGTACCTTATAATTGAGTTGATAATCTTTCTTTTCCTGGTTAGGGAAAGTTCTAACTTCCTTATCAGGAATTTTATAATCACTAGTAAGCATAACGAAATTATCCACTCCAGTATTGATAACCAAAGTCTTCATTCGATCTCTCCGGTACTCATAGTCATTACAATAAAAAATTTGTGGTCTTGTAGGATTTAGATTATCAATAGAACCAACATTGATTCCTGCCATTCATAAAAAAACTTTGGCAACCAAACTAGTTAGTAGATAAAGTTCGTAACCACAATGTTCGGAATGACAATTCGGAATGAAAAAGTTCAGAAGGATAAAATATTTTCTAAGAAAGGATGAAGAATAATGAAAAACGAGCAAGAAAAACTTATATGTGAGTATAAGTATCTCATTGACCTCCTCTAATTCCAATTGTAGGATCGAAATAATGATGTAGATGCTCAATATACAAGAGGGGGTGAATTGTATACTTTAAAAATTTCCTTAGACAAGGAAAAAACTAAGTTTAACAACGATAAACTAAGCAAATTCACAACACCTCTAATCACTAATTGAAGAATTGGAACCAAGGTTTACAATATAAGATTATACCTTAAAGCATAGAGAATTTAAACTAATTAGTGTACAAGTGTAATGAAATATAAGAAGATTATACTTTCCTTACAATACAAAAGTGCAGTGGAAAAACAAGTAGTAAAACTACAGGTAACAAGATATAAGTCTTTTAACCTGAAGAGAAGGGTATCCAAAAACCTTTGATAAAGGTACCTTGATTTATACTGTCATGACCCATCCTCGGGGCCCGTGCCGTGACTACCCCAAGCCCGCCTTCCATAGGCCAGGGGCTGGCAACTAGCACCAAGGCGTAAATCCCGGTAAAAAGGGAAGGCATTGCCTTTGAAAAGTAAACAAGAACCACAGAGTAAGCAAGCACAATAGTAAACACTAAGTAAAAACAGAGTACATCTGAAAGTGTGGAAAAGAAAATGGGCCAGTATACAAACCCAAACTGAAAGTAAAGTACAACTCGAAAGGAAAAACAGCAACTGTAAAGTAAAATCCGCTACACTGAGCTGTCCACTGGAAATCCCACCTGAAGGGTGGGTACAGATAGCTCCACTGCTCCTCTGGTCCCGCCGTCCGCTCTGAGCACGTCCCGCCCAGTGGTCCACCTCCAGGTACCATCCTGCTCTGCGAGCCTCAACCACGATCAACACTGCCCGTCGTCTGCAACCAACACAACGTAGTGTGTGCATAACCCGTGCAGGGGTGAGTATAAGCTACTCAGTAGGGACCACGAGACCCCTGAAGGTCTCCCAAAATCAACAAAGGATAAACCACAAAGGAAATATACAATCACGAAGTAACAACCGACACTGTTTATGTATATGCCCATACATATACCTAAGTCATCAATTCCAATATGCTCCAACCTCCGAGCCCAAGTACAACTCAGTGAACACAGTAAAGTATATGTATTCCACACAGGAAAGCAAACATAATCCACACAGGATAGCCCAACACAATCCACATAGGAAAGCAACAGGATTCAGCTCACACAGGTATACTTCTTCGAAAGACGATAGAGATGATCACTGATCCATCTAAGTTGTTGGACCAACAATGGATCGATAGGTACTAACCCCCGCAAATACCCACACAGGATCGGACCCACACAGGATCTGTAGGCGCTGGTTCACATAGGACCGCTGAGCGCAGACCCACACAGGATCGGACCCACACAGGATCGGCAGCACTGATCCACACAGGATCACTGAGTGTTGTAGTCTTCGTGGTCGAATCCACTATGGATCTCTTCACAGTCGTCGTTGCAGTCACAGTAGCAGTCGCACCCAGCTCTAGGGTTCCCGCACATAGCAAACTCGTTCGGGAGGGTCCACTCCACGAGCCGAGAGGCCGATACATCAAATGTCAAAAATTCCAGAGTTGATGTATCCAAAAGTTCCGTATCGTCAACAGGAACTCAACACAACAGACGTCGCGTCGATCGGACGCCTGGTCTGAGAGTTATTGGCTTTTTCGTCCCAGGGGTCCGGTTGGTTTTTAAGGAAAAACCAACCCAACCATACTCCACCTGTTTCCAAACCTCGGACAGAGTATGCCAAAAGATCTGTTTCACTAAGAGGAAGTCAACAAAGCTGACGGCACGTCAATCGGACGTCCGTAGCTCAAGATATGAGCATTTCCGCTCCGAGGGCCCGATTGGTTTCTTGTATGAACCAACCTGGTCGAACTCAACGTATTCCGAAACCTTGAGTGTGATATACCAAAATGACCGAATCGATCCAAGGATCGCATCGCCACTGACGGCGCGTCGTTTGGAGGTCTGTAGCCCGAGTTATGGGCATTTGGACATAAACCGCTCGGTAACGGGGGTTTCGGGCCCGGGCCGTCCCGGCCCGAGACCCCCCGGTTGGCCCGAACCGGGTCGACCCACCCCGGACAGGGTTGACCCAGCCCGGCCCGACCCGGCCTGGCCAGGCGGACTGGCCAGGCGCGGCGGTTCGGCACAAGGCAGCGCGCTGGGCGCGATGCCAGCTCGGCCGAAGGCCGAGCTGATTGGAACGGGGGCGACTGCCCCCCCCCCCTTGTGAAACTGCCCCCCCTCATTATGGGGGCCGTTTATTTGCTGGCTGGGGGAATTAATTCCCCCCGGTTTGCCTCCATTCCGGCCGGCCCGACCTGGCCGGCCGGTTCTTCCTCAACGGGACCGGCAAAGGCCGGTCCCCTTCCGGCTTCCGACACCGGCGGCCTGGCTGGCCGCCGGTCTTCTCGTTCCGCCGTGGCCTGGAACCGGCCGCGGCCTTCGTTGTCCAACGCAGCGCGACGGCGTCGCGCCCTTCCGTCGCGGCCCCGCTCCGGCCGCTGTGTCTCCGACTTTGCGTCGCGTCCTTGCATTATTTTACGATGCGGCGCGATGGCGCCGCACGTTTCTTGCTGTATGGTCCTGCGCGGTGCGACGGCACCATGCCACACCATTTCCAATCCACAATAGAATCAACATAAACAAGGAGGAGGGTCGGTCGTGTTCGTGCGGTCCGGCCCCCTCGCGTTATTTGCTAACAATTGGACAAATTTCATGAAGAAATAATCACGGGTATAGATAATGAACAAAGGAATAAAATAAACCGCTACCTCAGTTCCAAGTGCGGAGCACGTCAACAAGCCGCGGAAGACAAGCGTCGCGGAGGTCAGGCGTCGTGGAAACTGAACGTCATTTCCATTGACGTCGAGGTGCGTTCGAAGAGGTACAATGCTGGAGAAGCTTCGTAAGCTGACGGAGAAATTCCGAGGAGGAAACGGCGTCTTATTTCATTGACATGGGAAGAAGATCGAAGATGTGGCGTCGTCGATCTTCGAAAACACACCAGCTATGAAGAAGAGAAGTAGCGTTCTTCGTCGGAGCATAAGTGTTATTTCTTGTTCTTCGTCAAGGTTGAAGAAGATAGAGAGAACTTCCCAAATCCTCTCATGGTGGCAAAGGATACCAACCAAAATAAAATAAGCTTAAAGCTTATTTTATTTACACAATTAAACAACTTGAATTTCAAAAGTTTGAAATTAAAACAACTCAAATCAATTAATAACCCAAGTTATCAAGATTAATTAGAGAGGAGTTATTCGGAGTTTAAAAGGGGAGATGAAGTGTTAGGGTTCGTGTGGGCCCTACCACACTTAATCCTCTCAAGAGAGGTTAAGTGGATGTGGTTCCCACCCCGAACTCCCTTTGGGAGGTTATAACCAACTTGGATAAAAATAAAATGTGTTTCCACATTTTATTTAACTTCATATAAATTCCCCAAAACTAACTCTCAACCCGTATAAAACGCAACCTCGAAAAAGGTCTCCTTAAGTGAAAATCGGTAGTGCGAGTTCATCGGTGCCCTCGGAATTCGATTCCGGGCACCAGTTCAAAAATTAGAAATTCCCGCTCGTTCGTTCACTGAACGTACCCGAGCCAAACTTCGGAAATTGATTCCGGGCACACCGGGCCTCCGAATCAGGTGCCGTCAGAAACCGCACTCTTGTAAAGTTATAAAGAAAATTAATAAAAAATTTCCTTTGAATTTTACGGGTCTTTACATTACTCCCACCTCAGGGCTTTACGTCCCCGTTAAGATATATCAAAACTAGGGAAACAAATGAGGGTACTGAGCACGCATCTGAGCCTCCCGCTCCCATGTGCTCTCTTGGAGGTTTCTGTGCTGCCATCTGATGCGCACTAGAGGAATCGACCGTCCACGTAGGACCCTCTCCTGTCGATCCTCGATCTCCACCAGGACATCCGTAAAAGTCTCCCCATCATCAACGTCAAGCTCCCCATGGTCAATGATGTCTGTCGGGTCGTGCACGTATCTCCTCACCTGAGATACGTGGAAGACGTCGTGCACCGGGTGCAACTGAGGTGGTAGAGTTAGGCGATAAGCCACCTTGCCTATCCTGCTGAGGACCTGGAAGGGTCCGATGAATCACGAAGATAACTTTTCGCCTCGGCCAAATCTCCGTATACCACATCGAGGTGAGACCCGCAAGAAGACATGGTCGCCATCCTCAAACTCTAGTGGCCTCCGCCTCCTGTCAGCGTATGACTTCTGCCGGCTCTGAGATGTCCTCATCCTCTCTTGGATGACCTGGACCTTCTCTGTCGTGGCCTGGACCATCTCCGGTCCCACAAGTGCTGACTCCCCAGGGTCTGTCCAGCACAAAGAGATCTACATGGTCGGCCGTACAACGCCTCGTATTGTGCCATCCCGATAGTGGAGTGGTAGCTGTTATTTTACGCAAACTCCACCAAGGGTAGGTGGTCCTCCCAGCTACGACCAAAGTCGAGGACACATGCGCGGAGTAGGTCTTTGAGAGTCTGAATGGTCCTCTCTGCCTAACCATCCGTCTGAGGGTGAAAGGCTGTGCTCAGACGCAGCTGCGTCCCGAACGCCTCCTGCAATCCCATCCAAAGCCGGGAAGTAATGAGAGAATCTCTATCGGAGATGATAGATGATGGGACACCGTGAAGCCGCACAATCTCCTGAATGAAAAGTCATCCCATTGTCTCCACTGAGCCCTGCACTCTGATGGGTAAGAAGTGAGATGACTTGATGAGTCGGTCGACAATCACCCAGATGGAGTCGTGACCTCTGGAAGTGCGTGGAAGTCCAGTCACGAAGTCCATAGATATGTCATCCCACTTCCACTATGGAACCTCCAAGGGCTGTACCAAGCCTGTTGGTACCTGATGCTTAGCCTTCACCTACTGGTAGGTGAGGCATCGAGAAACGAACTCTGCCAAAACCTTCTTCATGCCCGGCCACCAGTGCTTCCATCTGAGATCCTGGTACATCTTCGCTACTCTAGGATGTACCACCAAAGGTGAAGTGTGAAACTCTCTCAACACCTCCTCTCTCAAAGTGACTGGTACCATGGTACATCCTCTGAAAAGGATTCCATGCTCTGCTCCAAAGGAAAAACCATCAGGTGCCTCTCCTGAGGATATCTGTGCACGTCGCGTCTCACAGTCAGTGTCTCTACGATGTGCCTCTCTGACCCGCTGCAGAAGTGGAGGAGTGACTGTGAGAGACTGAAGGAAGGCTGCTCCATCTCTCTCCACGAAGGATATCTGCAAAGAGGCTAGCTGCTCTGTCGCCTCCTTAATTAGGTGAATGACCGTCCTCCTGCTGAGGGCATCGACTACTACGTTCCCCTTCCCAAGAGTATAGACTATCTCAAAATCATAGTCCTGGAGGAACTCGATCCATCACCGCTGTCTCAGGTTCAGGTCCTTCTGCGAGAAGATGTACCTGAGACTCTGATGATCAGAAAAGTCTGTAAAGCGCTCGCCCATCAGGTAGTGTCGCCATGTCTTCAGATCCAAGACCACTACTGCTAACTCCAGGTCATGGGTAGCGTAGTTCTGCTCATGTGGCCTCAACTGTCATGATCCATAGGCAATCACTACCCGCTCCTGCATCAGAACAAAACCTATTCCGGTCCCTGATGCATCACAGTAGGCGACATACCCTACTCCCTCCTCAGGCAACCTCAAGATAGGTGTGCTAGTCAATCTCTGTCTCATCTCCTGGAAGCTCTGCTGACATCTGTCTGACCACACGAAGGGTTTCCCCTTCTTCCTTAACGTCCGGAAAAGCTGCAAGGATTTCTCCATTGCCGAAAAGTGAAATCCTATCTCATCCCCTAGATGAACCATGTTCCTTGCCTAATACAGTCAATCCCGTCATGATTAGTTAATTAATGGCATGGATGATGTCGTAAGGCCTCGACGCTGCTACTAGAAGATCCCAGCCGAAGCTCTCTCCTCCTAGAGTAAGCTCACACTACCGGCACCAGTGCGTAATCGTCGAGTCTGCTCCCGTAGGAGTCTCTAGCTGTAAGGATCGAGCCAACGGCTCTGTCAGAATCTCCGAGCTCTAAACAAGGGCATCGACTATGAAAGAGTGACTCGCTCCTGTGTCTATAAGTACTGCAGCAAGGGTGGAATAGACATAGATAGTACCTCGAATCATCTCGGGTGCACCGTGGTTTTAGGCCTCTTCTGCCTGGAACTGTGCCTGTCTCTTCCCGCCAGCTCCCTGTGGTTGGGGTGGACCTCCTGGTGGTGGTGGTGGTAGAGCCTCAAAGCGTCACCCACCACCTACTACTCGGCCAGCTCCTCTTTCTTGTCCTCCTCATCCCTGCGGACCGCCACGGTCGACCCTCTGCCTCTGCCTCGGTGGTCCCTCAACCGTCTGCTGCTTCTCGGCACGACGGGTCGGGAAATCAAGAGCCATGTGGCCCTGCCCGCCGGACGAGTAGTACTATCTGCCTCTCGAAAGACTGGCTCCGCGCTGTGTGCCCCGCACTGTTGAGCCAGTGTCCTGAGGTTGTCTGCCTGAAGGTCTGGTCTGCCTGGACCCCTATGTCATCCGTCGACTGCCTGCCGCAGAAGACTCTGCCACGTGCCGCCCTGTGGTGGGTCTCGACGCTGGTGTAGACTCAGCAAGGAAGCTCTCGATCAAAAGAGCCTTCTCCAGTACTCCCGTCTAAGTCGGAATGCTGAGGGAGATCAGTGATCCCCTGATCTCGTGTCTCAATCCCTGCTCGAAGGTCTGGGCCCGGAAGAATCGGTCTCGTACCATGTCAGTCGAGTAGCGCGAGAGATCAGTAAATCTCACCGAGTACTGAGCGACCGTCATGCTGCCATGCCGCAACTGAAGAGGCTCCTGAATGCGCACCGCACGAAGGGTGGCTGGGACGAACTCCAAGCGAAAGTGTCTCTCAAAGCCCGTCCAATGTAGAGATGCCTCAGCGTGCACCTGGAGAATCAAGCTCCACCATCGGCCCACTGCTGCGTGCAGTAAGCTCGCAGCGAGGATCACCATGAGGTCTGCAGGTGTCCTCACTAGCCTAAAAACGTGTACCACTGCCTCCAGCCTATCCTTTGCTGCATAGGGGTCCGTCTCCCAATGGATCTAGGTGGTTGCTGGTGCTTGAACTCGTGCAGAGCTCTAAGGCAACGTGCATCGTCAGCGGCTGGTGCTGGAAGCATCGGTGGCTCAGCGGGTTGTGCTACTGTCGGTGCCACTGCTGTAAAAGGGCCCTGCACCGAGGCCTCGTCGTTCGGTGGGCTGTCGTCATGCTCGACTCTCGGAACCCTAGCTGGCTGCCGTTGTGGGGCCATCCTGAAAAGGAACAGGTGCGCCACGGTCAAACAGTATACCTGGTGAGCTGACACAAAGTAATCACAAAGAAAACTTGAAACACACATGTAATCAATGTTTTCATGCATTAAGTCGGAAATCAGAAGTCAGGGTCCTGGTGTATGGATACGTCAGCCGCCGCACCAACACTGGACTCCCTGGACTGATAACCACACTCAATACGCTAAACATTATTGCTTCACATAGAAAAGATCAGAGTTCGCGGTAGAACCGAACTCCTCTAATTCCAATTTGTCACGACCCGTCCTCAGGGCCCATGCCGTGACTACCCCAAGCCCGCCTTCCATAGGCCAGGGGCTGGAGACTAGCACCAAGGCGTAAATCCCGGTAAAAAGGGAAGGCATTGACTTTGAAAAGTAAACAAGCACCACAGAGTAATCAAGCAGAATAGTAAACACTAAGTAAAAATAGAGTACAACTGAAAGTGTGGAAAAGTAAATGGGCCAGTATACAAACCCAAACTGAAAGTAAAGTACAACTCGAAAGGGAAAACAGCAACTGTAAAGTAAAAGCCGCTACACCGAGCTGTCCACTAGAAATCCCACCTGAAGGGTGGGTACAGATAGCTCCACTGCTTCTTGGGTCCCGCCGTCCGCTCCGAGCACGTCCCGCCCAGTGGTCGACTTCCAGGTACCATCCTTCTCTGTGAGCCTCAACCACGATCAACGCTACCCGTCGTCTGCAACCAACACAACGTAGTGCGGGCATAGCCCGTGCCGGGGTGAGTATAAGCTACCCAGTAGGGACCCCGAGACCCCTGAAGGTCTCCCAAAATCCACAAAGGATAAAACACAATGGAAGGATACAATCACGAAGTATCAACCGACACTGCTTAGGTATATGCCCATACATTTACCTAAGTCATCAATTCCAATACGCTCCAACCTCCGAGCTCAAGTACAACTCAGTCCACACAGGAAAGTATACGTATTCCACACAGGAAAGGAAAAGTAATCCACACATGATAGCACAACACAATCCACACTGGAAAGCAATAGGATTCAGCTCACACAGTTATACTTATTTGAAAGATGATAGAGATGATCACTGATCCATCTAAGTCATCGGACCCACAAAGGATCGATAGGTACTAACCCCCGCAAAGACCCACACAGGATCAGACCCACACAGGATCTGTAGGCGCTGGTTCACACAGGTTCGCTGAGTGCAGACCCACACAGGATCTGTAGGCGCTGGTTCACACAGGTTCGCTGAGTGCAGACCCACACAGGATCGGACCCACATAGGATCGGTAGCACTGATCCACACAGGATCGCTGAGTTCTGTAGTCGTCTTCATCGAATCCACTAAGGATCTCTGCACAGTTGTCGTCGCAGTCACAGTAGCAGTCGCAACCAGCTCTAGGGTTCCCGCACACTGCAAGCTCGTTCGGGAGGGTCTGCTCCACGATCCGAGAGGCCGATACATCAACTGTCACAAAGTCTAGATTTGATGTATCCAAAAGTTCCATATCGTCAACAGGAACTCAACGCAACAGACGGCGCGTCGATCAGACGCCCGGTCTGAGAGTTATAGGCTTTTTCGTCCTAGGGGCCCGGTTGGTTTTTAAGGAAAAACCAACCCGACCGTACTCCATATGCGTCCAAACATCGGGCAGAGTATGCCAAAAAATCCATCTCACTAAGAGGAACTCAACAAAGCTGACGACACGTCAATCGGACGTCCGTAGCTCAAGATATGAGCGTTTCCGCTCCGAGGGCCTAGTTGGTTTCATGTACGAACCAACCCGGCAAAACTCAAAGTATTCCGAAACCTTGAGTGCGATATACTGAAACGACCGTCTAGATCCAAGGATTGCATCTCCGCTGACGGCGCGTCGTTTGGAGGTCCATAGCCCGAGTTATGGGCATTTGAACCTAAACCGCTCTGTAACGGGGGTTTCGGGCCCGAGTAGTCCCGGCCCGAGACCCCCCGGTTGGCCCGAACCAGGTCGACCCACCCCGGACAGGGTCGACCCGGCCCGACCCGGCACGGCCCGGCACGACCCGACCCGACCCGGCCTGTCCTGGCGGACCGGCCAGGCGCGCCGGTTCGGCGAAGGCAGCGCGCTGGGCACGCTGCAAGCTTGGTCGAAGGCCGAGCTGATTGGAACTGGGGGCGCCTGCCCCCCCCCCCTTTGTGAAACTGGCCCGCCCTCATTATGGAGGGCCATTTATTTTCTGGCCGGGGGAATTAATTCCCCCAGGTTTGCCTCCCTTCCGGCCGGCCCGACTTGGCCGGTCGGTTCTTCCTCAACGGGACCGGCAAAGGCCGGTCCCCTTCTGGCTTCCGACACCGATGGCCCGGCTGGCCGCCAGTCTTCTCGTTCTGCCGCGGCTCGGAACCGTCCCCGGACTTCGTTGTTCGGCGCGACGCGATGGCGTCGCGCCCTTCCTCCGCTGCCCCACTCCGGCCGCGGTGTCTCCGACTTTCTTCAACGTGGCGCGACGGCGTCGCGTCCTTGCATTATTTTACGACGTGGTGCGACAGCGCTGTGTGTTTCTTGCCATATTATCCTGTGTGGTGCGACGGCACCGCGCCACACCCATTTCAATCCACAACATAATCAACATGAAAAAGGAGGAGGGTCGGCCGTGTTCGTGCGGTCCAGCCCCCTCGCGTTATTTGCTAACAATTGGACAAATTTCACGAAGAAATAATCATGAGTATAAATCATGAACAAAGGAATAAAATAAACTCCTACCTCGGTTTCGAGTGCAGAGCTCGTCAACAAGCCGCGGAAGACAAGCATCGCGGAGGTCGGGCGTCGCGGAAACCGAACGTCGTTTCCGTTGACGTCGAGGTGCGTCCGAAGAGGTACGTCGCTGGAGAAGCTTCGTAAGCTGACAGAGAAAGTCTTAGGAGGCAACGACGTCTCCTTTCGTTGACACAGGAAGAAGATCGAATATGCGGCGTCGTCGATCTTCGGAAACACACCGGCTACGAAGAAGAGAAGCGGCGTTCTTCGTCGGAGCTTAAGTGTTATTCGTGTTCTTCGTCAAGCTTGAAGAAGATGGAGAGAACTTCCCAAATCCTCTCAAGGTGGCAAAGGATACCAACCAAAATAAAATAAGCTTAAAGCTTATTTTATTTACACAATTAAACAACATGAATTTCAAAAGTTTGAAATTAAAACAACTCAAATCAATTAATAACCCAAGTTGTCAAGATTAATTAGAGAGGATTTATTGAGAGTTTAAAAGGGGATATGAATTTATAGGGTTCGTGTGGGCCCCACCACACTTAATCCTCTCATGGGAGGTTAAGTGGATGTAGGTCCCACCCCTAAATCCCTTTGGGAGTTTATAACCAACTTGGATAAAAACAAAATGTGTTTCCACATTTTATTTAACATCATTTAAATTTCCCAAAACTAACTCTCAACCCGTATAAAACTCCACCTCGGAAAAGGTCTCCTTAAGCGAAAATCGGCGCTGCGAGTTCATCGGTGCCCTCGGAATTCGATTCCGGGCACCTGTTCAAAAGTTAGAAATTCTCGCTCGTTCGTTCACTGAACGTACCCGAGCCAAACTTCGGAAATTGATTATGGGCACACCGGGCCTCGGAATCAGGTGCCGTCAGAAGCCGCGCTCTTGTAAAATTCTAAAGAAAATTAAGAAAATAATTCCCTTTAATTTTACGGGTCTTTACATATACTTTCAAACAATTATATCTTACCCACACAAGGGTATGCCCTTGATATGAAGATCGGAATCTCTGTCTTGCTATCCCCACAAGTCCTCAACTTCAAGGTAGTTGGAACCTCTGTATTCCTCAGCAAGGAAGACCTCGAACTTCAAGGTAGTCAGAACCTCTGTCTTCTTATCCCCGGAAGTCCTCGAATGTAATCACCAACATTCGGAGTCGCACGAAGCAATCATAACAAGAAGTTCAGTATGCACATGGCATAAAAATCTTCTTTTTCTAGAAATCACTTTAACAATGTGTGGTATCTAGATCGATCAACTTGTTGTTGAGATCTTTCAAATGAGCTCCTATTTATAGGCAAATTTCCAACGATCGGCTCCCACTCCAATGGTCATATTTTCCATGAAATTCGGCGGGACCTGTACACGTGTAACTCAACCAACGGTTAATTAGAAACAAAATGGATGACATCGTTTAATAATAAATCGTGTATAACTGAATGCATGACATAGTCTTCAAATAGAGCATATGTAAGTAAAAGTCATAAAAAATTTCGGAGTGTAAGAAAATTAAAAGTTCAGAGTATAACCAAAATGATATTCGGAGTCTATGTTAAGAAATGATTGGATTCTGTTTTATAGTAATTCGGAGTCTAGTTTCACCAGATATCGGAATATGAACTTGAAGAGTTTGAAGTCGAACTAGTAAAAGATTGGAGTCAAACTTCATAAGTGTTCGGAGTTGAGCTCATGAAATATCAGAGTCGAAATTTATAAGATTTCAGATTTCAACTCAAGAAAGTTTGGAGTCGAACTTCATAAGAGTTTGGAGTCGAACTCATGAAAGTTCGGAGTCCAGAATTCATATTGGAACTTCTTTTCAGTTCACATCCAGAATTCGGATCCTAAAAACAGAAGGCTCCAAATCATTACATAATATGACTTCTAGGATTTTGGGTATGAATCCGGTTTTTGTATTTAAGAAAAAATATTACTATGTATAAGAAAATCTAGGTTATGTTAAATTTCCGTAAAGAAGTAAATTTTCCTTGTGGAGGTAAAACTTATATTTTCATAAGTATAAGATTTTTGTGATTTTCAAAACAAGAAGGAATGGAAAAGTCATATGGAAAACCTTATTGACTCAACACATTAAATATTAATTTTCCTAAAAAATAAAAGGAATTCTTAACATTAAACCAACAATTTACATGTGATTGGATCTAATAAAAAGTACCTTTAAAATCAATTGATATCCTAAAACATTTTTCTATTTAAAAACATAAAACATGGTGTCTTAATATTTTGATCTTATGATCAAACTTATTATTATAGTCCTGTAATAGTATGTAAAACTTTTTATATATCCTCACATTAAAACATCATAGTCTCTAAACCAATCATAACTAAGCTTGATACCAAATCTAACAAAAACGAACATGAAATCTTGAATTCTGTGCTAAATTACAAAACAATACATTCCCAATTATGATGATAACTGTAGCACCCCCATTTTCTGGTAAGTTGCCATTTTTTATTCATTTTATGTATATCATTTACATAGATGAATTTTGGGATCGTTTTAATAAAATTATGAGTTTTTTTGTGGGTTCTTTAATTAAATTGTTGGTTAATAGTTTGGTAAAATGATGGACACTTGCCGAAAACGTTGTATATTAAGACATGGGTTATAGGAGAGGTTTATAGGTAGTGCATGGTTCATCCAAACCATGATGAAGACTAGGTGAACCCATGATATGTGGTTCATATGTTAGACAATGATATTTATCATGGTTGGGGCATAGTTTGGGATTCATTTGATCCAACAATAACGTCATGTGATTTGAACCAGACAAAAAAGTGATGAAAATTAAATTTCTCCATTAGTTGGGTAAGACAGTTTTAAACCCAACCATCTGAACCATTTTCTCTCCAATATTTTATGATGAAGAATGTGTTTTTAATTATCAAAATGAAATTAAGTCACATAATGTAAAAATGAAAAATTAAATTATGATTGAATGGGATTATGAATTTAATAAATAAATTGCATTCTTAAAGGTTAATAATAATAATAATAATACTTATTAATTATAAATATAATTATTTTTATATATTTTTTATTTTTGTTTTGAGAAAACAAAATGGAGGTTTTGTCCTCCCCTATGTGTACAGAGCGTGAGGGATCCCTCCACGTTTTTGGAGTGCGACACACCAGCCCCCATAAACAGTATCTAATCACAATACTTCCTTCAGGATAATTCTACCATGTGAGCTCCTCTATATGGTTGGACCTCTTCTCTGTCGCGACTTCATCATGGTCACATTTTTCAGCAAGCATGCACCACCTGGTGACACACAACCCATTCTCTAGATCCCTCTCATCCTTTTACTTTTTCTACCGATTTTCATGTGTTTTGCTAACGATTTTTCTAGTAATAGTCCTTTGACCACTTCCCCTTCATTTCTTTACAATTTTATTCTCTTTTGGATCTTCATTTGAATTCAGCTGAAACTCTAGGTAAATGTGTATTATAATATTTGATGTTCCTTTCACTGGTAAAGAATGAAAATGATGTATCAGGACCCATTTCCCCATTTTATAATGACCACTATCGAAGTCGATGTGGTTTTTCTTGACTCTGTTCAGTACAATCAAATTCAGATAAGGATATACACAAGTTATACAGTTTCATACAATTTTATCTAGGTTTTATTTGGTTATATTAGTCCTTAGTATTAAATTCGATGTGTGTAGGTTCTCACCACACTAATTTTGCATCTATTAATTATTATATGGTGTTGTGATAAATTCCAATTGTGTGTGCACATTTTTTTGAACTTTGTGGATGAGAAAAGATTTCAGTTTGAGTTAGAAAGCATTTTCATGTCCAATTCTATAAGGTATGGTCTCATTCTTTAACCCTTTTAATTTAAAGAATGAATTAAATGAATTATCACAAATTGTTTTTTATATTTTAATAAAAGAAATTAATTAATTAGATTAATTTCAACTTAACAATGATTTGAGAATGATTCCTGATATAAGTGAAAAATGTGATTAACAATATATTGATAAGAAATTTTTTATTTTGATTATAAAACTCCTTTTTGATGTTTGTTACCTTCAATCTAAAAATAAAGCGATCAAATTTTATTTTTCCCTTCCTTAATGCATTATAATCACGTTATGATTGAGATTATAATTGTTAAATGGAATTCTTGTACATGACCCTTCTTTTTTCTTTGATAAATGAAATTTCTTCCTTGAAAAAAATTATAAATGAGGCAAGACACCTCCTACGTATATGGTTCAACATGTAATTAGAATTCATAGTCTATGGAATCAACACTCTTCCCTTTTCTTAGTCTCTTATGTCATGTCTCACCTTTGTGTCGCTCACTACAACCTTACAGTGACGCCTTGTTATCACTTCTTAAATTTTTTTGGTTTGTTATATTGTGCCTGTTGTGGCCTTTTCTCATGGGGAAACCCATTCGGGGTGTTTTCCTTGCATCTTGTCCACCACCTTTGGTGTGACCCACAAAAATGGACTTTTTCTTTATGCCTTATGTAATTAATGTAATGCGATGTTTTGATATAGATTCCCATCTTGAATAATCATTTTATCTTGTATCCTTAAATTTCCTTAATACTCTATCATGCGTAGCAGGTTTATGTCATATGATTTTGTTCGTATTATTTTTTTTCATGAAGGTTTCTAATTGTTATCCCATATTTTAGTGGCTTAATCTTCATTTTATTCTTGTTCCCCTAAGATATTTAATAACTTACATTGTCATGTAATTTTTAGGTTCTAACTTTTGTGCTAAATTCCTTATTCCGTGTTAATGGATGGGATTTAATTAAATGACAACTTTAATTGCTTGTGGCTCACAATGCTTGTTTGATTAGCATGATTTATGTATATGCTTTCCATTTGATATATGTATTGAGGTTCTCATTTCAATTTGTTTCGGAAATTATGGTTCAACTGATGCTGACCGGGTGATAAAATGAGTTTCATATTAAGGACTCATTAATGAACTCACGTGACAATGTTGTTATACTACATCATGATGGGGATGACACTTGGGCTTGCTAGGGAGGGCTTCCCGAGAGATTAAATATACTTTTGTGGGATACTGGTTCCCTTTGAGATAAACGGTGGATATACCCCATAACATGATAGTGATGTTATACATTGGGTGATACTCATTCCTATATACTTCTGATAGACTTAGATCCACCAAGCCTCAAGCAATACATGGTCATTCAGATTATTTCCATGGAGGAGCTTGGTTGTATTTGATATATTGAATGACGTACCGCATTGATACCTTCAGGATGAGTTCAGAATCCATCTCTATATTTGAAAAAATTTAATAGAATGATTAATTTTGTTAAATGGTTTGTTTTATTCTTGTTCCTTCTATTTATATTAGTGCATGCTCTTGTGACATTTCAATCTTGCTTGTTTGCATACTTATGTGTTCTTTTTTGAATTATACCCCAAGCCTGTGCCCAATCTTAGGTGTGCACCTTTATGAGTATCCTTGTTATTTTTGGCACTAGTACACATATTATGCTTTCACATGTACCTTATAATAAATTCCTACTTTCGGTAAAGAATGGGGTATGAGAACGGTGTCTGGTAAGGATCCCAAACCATGTTGCTATTACAAACTTGTTATCACTCACCATTAATTTTAATGGCTCACTTCATAATTTATATTTCATTGTCAATATTGGGCTAGGAACCAGTGATTCTGGCCTACAATGATTTATATCTCACACCCTAATCGGTCTCTATTACACTAGGGTACCTAATTAGACAATTATTGTTTGCAAGACTATAGACCTTGATTGATTGCTTATGTTGTGATTTTTGTACTAATATGTTTCAAGAAAATGAATGATATGTTGCTTAGGATTCACATGGAGATCTCCCTTGAGGAGTTTTTTGTTCTTTATTTGTTATTTCACTATGTTTTCAATATTTATGTATTATTTCCCACATAAAATTATGTTTCGTCACATTGACATGAATTTATCTATTGGATAATCTAGTTTTTGGCCACTTTTATTTAATTGTTAATTATTGTATTCTACTTCTTTTCCATATACATATAACAATTTCTGCTACTGTATTTTCTTTTTATCCTTCCACTGTCTAATATATTGATAATAATTGTGCATACTATGATCTATGAGGGGATAGACTCCCCCGGACACACTGTAGTCCCTCACTGCATGTCGGCAGTCTCACGCGTTTAGGGAGATGCGCTTGAGGTCATGTGACCCACCAGTCTGGACATCATCTTAGATGGGAAGTTAATTTGAATGTTACAAAGTGGTATCATAGGTGGTTATTATCCATTTATAACTATTTTGGATTGGTCTATAGGCGACTAATAATGTTTCATTTCTTGGTTAGTAACTATTTCTGGGAGTGATCACCCCGCATACTAGAAATGACCAAGTGGTGAGGGATGGGAATTTTTATTCGTGATTTTTGTAATTATAGTTGATATGATTTCTTCTTGAGTGATTGGTGTAATTGCCTCATCTTATCATTAATGTAATTTATTTAAATATACCACTGTCCTCATTCAGCAAGGAAAAAACATAGCATGAATTATTTTAGGAACATATATAATTTACATTATATGCATATTACCATTCCACATAGTTGAATTTTTGGTTTCTTGATGAGACTCTTGGGTTCATTAAATGCCATTACATGTATTTTATTTATATATAGTTCCTATTCGATACCATGTTTCAACAATGTTTTTAGCATGCTATCATGTTTCCTTCTTGCCTTTTTACGATCATATTTTCCTTATATCATGGTGCTATTCTTATTAGAATATATATGTTATTAAAATTTTAGGAATCTGTTATTACATCATGTTTCTATATATTTGATACTAGTTGTGAAATGCTATCCTCTTTGAATGCAATTGGTTTCTTTTTCTAAAATTTATTGGTTGCACTTAAATGGGAGCAAAAGGCCCCCTATAAACTGTATGGGATCTTTATTGATTTGTAGATGGCCATCCCTATGACTAGAATATTGAACATTTCATTACTATATTATGAAATGATTTTAATTGTAGAAGTATTAGGAATGGAACCTGTAGTGGTTTCCACTGTTTAAGACCCTCATGTAAGGGCAATGAAACATTCTTTGGGTTTCCTTGGAAGGGAAGCACAAGAGTTTTCCATAGTTGATCATTCATTTAGCGATGGATTAGATGATTATATATTGAGCCTACTTACTTCTCTTATCGTGACCCATTGCTAGATTTGATGCTTTTACTTCCTAATGGAATATCTCATGTTAGGTATCACCCTTATAACCTAAAATCCTTTCTAATTCCATGATTTTTCCACCATTTTTCTGTTGTTTTCATGTTGTTGTATATCGTAAGAATTTTACATTGTAAATGTCCTCCGTGATTGGATGGGTTTTCATGGTGTCCTTGTCTTTGGTTTCGAGCATGATCATTGAGTAATAGTCATTTTCAGTAGGTTATAAATGCCTTAAGCATGGTCAGTTAGTTCATAGGCCATCCAACCTCCCTCTTCCCCAATGACGGATGACACAACACTATTGGTTTTCTAGTTCTTTAGTGGGATAAAATGCAATGTTTATTTGGTTCATCAGTGGTAATGGAATCATGATCAGTTAGTAAGGTTGTGTTGGTAGGTGAAGCTGAGATTATATCTAATGTAGTGGATATGTAATGGTTCGACTGTTTTTTTTATTTTGGGTATATTGGTTCAGAATCGTATCAAGCACTATGTCCTGATATTGAAATACAATCTCAAGTATTTTTTTCAACTCTCAAACTCCTCATCGATTATCATATATAGTGATGAGAATGTCCCTTATCATAATATTTTCTAGGTACACTAAGAGAGTGTCGGTCTTACGCCGCACTAAAGCATTAATTTTTTTTGACCTTGATTGATTGGTTAATTTGGTGTTTTACACTAAATACATTGTTCTAAATGATGCTTGGTTAGTCTTGAGTAATCCTCGGATCCCCCTGTAGGAATTAAATGGATGAACTCTGGAACACCATCCTTCTAATCTAATGTGGCCACAAGAATGATGAAACTTTGCGCTCGATCAGTGTTCTAATATAAGAATATTTTCTACGAACCAATGTCTCACTCATAAACATGCAGTATGGACTATATTGCTCTATCTACATTCACACTAGTCGTTCTAGTTCGAGTTTTCCATGGACATGTTTTCAGGATCGATGATGTGTAAGTCAAGGAACATCACAGGATTTTAGGTATGAGATTCGTTCGACGTGTTTTTGGTAGATGTGATATAAATTTCAAGAATACATCAAAATTAATAATTTAAACTATTGTATTTCTATGTAGAGTGTCTTCTTAAATGGTCGGATGGATTGGATTGACTAGTTGTCTCTCTTATTCAATTGGGTGATCAGTGAAAGACAGTTTCTGGAACACCTTCATGTCTGATGAGTGATGTTTTTTTTCAGCCATGGATTTTCATTATATTCACCTTCGACTTGGTATTAAGGTTGATGAGAATCAACATTTTTATCTGTTTCATAAACCACATAAAAAGTAGCAGTAGAATACTTAGAGTTTTGTCTAGTTTTAAATTACAATGGTGGAAGGGGTTGTGGCTCATAAATTACCCCTTTAAACATTAATTCATATGGTGGGAAGTACCTTCTTCTATGTCCTTATCAATACAATGTCGGGATTGCGTCTCCATCTAATCAGGCCTTGTATATGTACCATCTCAGTGTCTCAGTTGGAAAAGGAGCAATAGCTTAGTCTTAATTGAATAAGATCCACATAGCTAAAAAAATTTTGAATTTGTGCTGGGTGTTTGGAGACATAAAACAACCATTTGTATCATAAATGATGATCAAATAGATTTGGTGAGGGTTACTTTGTTCAGGAAGGAATCTCAGTGATGAGAAATTCTTCGGTAGGAACTTTTTAAAATGATGTGTTTTGAAACCAGATGAAAACATGAAAGAAAATTAAATTTCTCCACAATCTGGGCATGCCAACTTTAATCTGGAGCATCAGAACCTTTTCTCCAATGAATGTTGATTCTATGACGTGTGTTTTCAAGTAATTAAAATAAATTAATATGATTAAAGTTCCATAGAATTTTTTAAATTATTATTTAATGTAGAATCGAATTTAATAAAGATTTTTTTTTCATAAATTATAAAAATAATAGTATAACTCTTATTATTATTATTATTAATTTTAATTATGGATATTAATTTTCTATCTTGTATTTTCTATTTTGGTTTTGAGAAAACCTAATGGAGTTTTTGTCCTCCCCCATGTGTGCATCATGTGAGGGATCTCGACCATCTATTGGGGTGCGATACACCAAACCCCCCAACCCTAGACACATGTGAGAATTCCACTTGGCTACCTCATCCTCATGAGCAGCTCTTTATGGGTGGACCTCTCAGTAGAAAATACCTACTGGTTATGTGTTACAAGAGGCATAAAACACCCGGTGGTGAGTGATCCCTTTTCCAAATCTCTACCGGCATTCTAGTTTTTCTCTAATTTCTTCATATTGATCTAACATTATGTCAATGTATTGTTCTTATACCTCTTCTCCTTCGTCTCTTTTGAGATTTGACTATCTTTTAGTCCCCAGTTTTAATTCAGTCGAAAACCTAGATAAAGGGGTAATCTGATTTTGGATTTTCCTCTTTCGATAGTGAATGCCAATGATTTTTCAGGACCCGTTGACCCATGTTCCGATGAAAAATGTTGAAGGTGAAGCAGTTTGATTGACTCAGTTCACCTCCATCAAATTCTTCTAATGTTATACACTTTTTATCTGGCTTCACACCCTTCAATCTAAGTTTTCTTGGTTTATATGAGTCCCTGGTATGTAATTGGATGTGAAGGGCCTTGCTGCACTAATTGTGGGTGCCTGCTATTGTTTTAGGGTGTTTCAATAAATTATAAGTATGTGTAATCAATTATGTTGATGTTTATGTACATGAGAATATTTTAGTTTGTGTTATAAGGAATTTTCTTGGCCAATTCCTTAAGGTAGGGTCCCATTATTTTTCCACTATAATTTAAAGAATACATTAATTTATCATTCAGTGCATATTTATTATATTTTTATTGATGCAGTTACATCTTTATATTAACATCCATTTTATAGTAAATTGAGTATTATTGTTGATATAAGTGGTAAATATGATATGTTATTTCTTGATATGAAATGTATGGATTTGAAAAAAACCCTCTATTGAGGTACACTGCCTTCAATCTAATAATGCATTGTTAGACAATTATTCTTTCCTTCCTTAATGAATCTATATCCCTAATTATTGAGATTATAATTTTTATACTTAGTGCTTGTACATGACCCTTAATGGAAATTTTAAAATGAAATTTCTTCCTTTAATAAAATTATGGATGATACAAGACACCTCCAATGATTGTGGTTTAAAATTCAATTTCAATTCCATGTGTTGGGAATCTACCCTCTTCCATTTAATTCAATGCTTATGTCATATTGTGCCTTCGTTCTTCTCACTAAAACATTCTAATGATTCTTTATTACTACATAATAAATTTTTTGGTTGGTTCTATAATTCTCATTTTGTCCTTTTCTCATCCTGAAAACAATCTGGGGTGTTCACCTTCCCTCTTATCCACCCCATTGGGTGTGCCCCACCAAAATGGTTGTTTGACTTATACATTATGTTATAAATTCAATGTGATAGTTTGAATTTAATGAAAAGTTTGAACTATCATGTAATCTTGTATCACTTAATTTTATTGATAACATATCATATAAGGAATGTTTATGCCCTAATATTTTGTTTATATTATATTTTTCATGCACGATCCTATTTTTTATGCCCTATTTTAGTGTCTTGATCTTCAATCTATGTTTGTTCACATGAGATATTAAAATTAAAACATTTTCATGTAATTGTTACATAGTCACTTTTGTATTATATTTCTTATGCCATCATGATGTCCTGGATTGTTTTACTGGACGGCTTGAATAGCTTGTGGCACACTGTGCTTGTTTAATTATCATGATTCATGTATATGCTTGGTATATGTATTGGGGTTTTCCTTTTAATTTCTTTTTATTATTATGGTTCACTGCATGTAGGCTAGGTGAGAACATGAGTTCCATATTAAGGACTCTTGGATGAACTCCTCTCGTCGTGTGGTTCAACCATGATGACCGGGGGTAATGCATGGTAATTCTAGGGGAGGGATTCTCGAGTTATTAAATACACTCTTAGTGGTATCAGTTCTATAGTATAGAAACCATGGATATACCAATAAGAATTTGGAGACCCCATTCCTTGGGTGATAACTTGGTCCTCTAGTGAGATACCATGGAAGGACTCATATTCAAAAAGCCTCAAGCGATACATGGTCTTTTGGATTATTACCATCAATTGGTTCAGTGGTATTGGATAAATTGAAGGGTGTACCATAATGATACCTTTCAGACAGACTTGGTCACCAATGTTATATTGGAAATAATTTCATTGAATAATTGATTTAGTTAAATTTCATGTGCTATACTTATTGCTTTTATTTATATTAGATAATGAACATGTGACATTTCACCCTTTCTTGTTAGAATAATTATGTGATGATATGGGAATTATACCCCAAGCCTATGCATAGTCTTGGGGGGTGAACCTTTTTTAGTTTTATTATTACATTGGGAATTGGTAAACTTATTATGCTTTCACATGTACCTTCTTATGTATTTCATCTTAGGATAAAGCAACTGGTATGGGAAGGCTGTCCATTTAAGAACCTGAACAAGGTCTCTATTAAAAACTTGTTACCACCCACCATTAATTTTATGTGTCTCACTTTATAATTTATAATTCATTTTCCACATTGGTCTATACACCGATTGTGCTGACATACTATGATTTATATCTCACAACCTACTCGGGCCCCCATTGCAATGTGGTGCCTGAGTAAACCATTCTTGTTTGAAGAACAACAATCCCAGAATGATTGCTTATATTATTCTTTTTCTGCCATGAATTTAGGAGAAAATGACTTACTTATAGCTTATGATTCTCATAGAGAATGCCCTTGTGGATTTGATGTCCTTTATTTATTATTTGACTATGTTGTGAAGCATGCTGTATTTTTTCTTACTTTTAGTTATATATAATCACCATGACATTCATTATTCTATTGTACAATCTGGAATTTGGCTACAGTTATTAAATTATTAATTATTGCCTTCAATTATTTTTCCAATTACATATTTTTGTTTATTATCATTTATTTTATTATTATGCTTCTAAAATCTAATATATTGTTAAACAATGTGAATAATCTAATATAAGAGGGAATAGTCTCCACACAGACACACTATATGACCTCGATGCTTGTTTGCAACCTCTAGTATTTGGGGAGATGCACTTATGGTCATGTGACCCACCGGTCTGGCCGCCGTCTAAGTGGTGAGATAGGTCGGGACCTAAAACCAACCATGCGAGGCCCCTATTGAGATATATATTGGATAATTAATAGCACATGGTTTATCTAAATATGACACTAAACCATGATCAAGTGAAAAACTAGATTATTAAATCATCGATCAATATTTTATTTTTCACTAAATGTATCTTTATTATAAAAAAAATCCCTAACTGATGTTTTTTTGTCACTAAATTGTTGGATATCCTCACTCAAAGTATTTGGAAGTGATATAAAGTTTTCCCTTTGTACATTGAAGTTCGATCCTCATGTTTTGTGACTACTTATGATTATTCATTATAGTTTTTTCATATTCACATCGCCCACTATCTAATTTTCTTTTATCGTATCCCCCTACATGTTGATCTATAGTTGTGGATGAAATATAAAATATTATTTATCTTGGTTTATAATCTAGGAAGATATCTAAGGAAGGATCGTGATGATTCAACTTGATTTTTTGTTTGTTCTTTGTTCCTTTATTAATTTTCACCAAAAATCTCGTGGTAGGTGGCTTCACTATTGACTCCTCTATTTATAATATGAAGGCTTGATTTCAGAAGAATTTTATTCTATACATTTACTGTGAAATTACAGTTAAAATCATTGTGGAACCCTTCTGTAGTTTTTTTGATCTATGGTTAATTATTATGTGAACATATATTTATTCAATGAATAATCATTAATTTTACAATATTTTGATGCACTTTATTACTTAGAATTATCTACTTCAACATATGACGTCCCTTTATGAAGATTTTTTTTCATGATATATTTTTTTGATATATTTGTGACTAGAGGATTTCACAATCTCATTATTTTCAATATTGATGTTATTACTCTATTTAGAATCCATAGTTTATTTTATCACATTACGAACCCATAATTTATTATTTTTAATATAATATTTTATTAAATACTTAATCGATTATTTAACTACTTACAAACAATATATTTGTATTATCAAATATTTTACTTCTGATAAACTAATTATCTTTGATGAACATAATGATTCAGAAGTATAAAATTTTGATATTTTGAGTGTGATTCTTCTTTTTGATGGGAGATTTTGTAATTATTATGACCTATTCAATCCAAATATCAGCATGCACTGATTTTTATATTTTTCAATGTAGTAAGAAACATGAAATAAGATTGACTAACAATAATTTGAATGAATTATTTCATTTTATAACTGATATTTTAAGAATTAACAGTCCACTATAATGATATTTTTTATCTTTTGTAATTTATATAATAATAATTCTATGTTTTGTTTTCCTGAGAAATATTTTTCTTCAATAAAAAATTAAAATTATTATTTTAGTTCTTTCACGTAGAATATTAATTCCCCATTGCGTTGAATAGGAATAATGATATTTCAGAAATTTATTATCTAAAAATGTTTTCTTCAAGAATAATATTAACTCCATCGATCATTCTTTAATTTTTTTGTAAAAAAGCAAACTTGAATCTGATTATGGTATTCAGAAACATTATTTCATTTTTATTGTGATCTATCAACTAAAATATCATTTCAGTCATTCATTTTATTCCCTTCAAATTTAATATTTTATTTATATACATTTATAAGGTTAAATTATGTTCCACTTTTAATAAAATTATTTTTTATAAAATCATTGACTATCTTTATTTTGTATATGGTATTTGAGATTATGATAATTCTGAAAAGCATTGTACTTCTCAACAGTCATTAACTCCAACCTTTATGAGGTTTCCAATATGATAAAAATCAAGGAACCTTTTTAAATAAGGATATTAAAAATATATATATTCTTGTACATATATATTTGATGATGTCCTAGATAAAATTTTTCTTATAAAACACCCATATGATTCATTGGGAGAATGGGATATAGATTTCTTGAATAAAAATGGTATCATTTTTATGCTTATGTAGGAGAATATAAAATGTATCAACTTCAATATATTTTTAGATTTTGGTTCATGGTAAAATACTTTTTGTCATTTTTACAACACATAAAATAGTGTTCTTTATCTATATATTAGTTGAATATTTAGTAAAAATACAGTAGGATATATGAAATGAGTTAACCCTCCACATCAAGTGCGAGTCATGGAGCTATAGGAAAATAAATTATAGTTCAGATAATTTAATGATCTATAATGTTAAATATCACCACATTTAAAAAATATGTTTCATCAAAGAAAACATTTTATTTGAATCTTCAGTCAATAATCATGTAAAATAACATATATATATATATATATATCAATGTTTGGTGAATCATTCTCATCCATCAAACTATGAAAATATATTCATTACAAGTTCATATTTAATATACCCAAAAAAAGGAAGGAATAGTGGTTTTATAATCTTCCATGTTGGTATCCCACATGAAAATTATATTTCATATTTAACTGAAAACAAACATTGAAATGTAATTTCATATATGAAAACTACTGAGTTTAACAATAAGAAACAACTACATACTCCCATTATGCAATTATTTATACAAGAAACCCTATATGATGTTGAAATGATATGATCTAATAGTTGAAATAAATTTTCACCAAAAAATTATTTCATATATATAATAGGAATAAATTCAATTTTTTAAAAATCATCTTTTTGAACATTTGAGGAAGTATAACAACTAAATTAGAATCCATATATGTGATGGAAATTAAATTCATAAAAATTAATAAATAATATTACAAATCATATAACATTATTAAAATATAAATTAACATTCCTATAATGTTATATATCAATATAAATTATTTTATAAATAATTTATTATTTTTGAAAAAAGTTACATGTTGATAAAAATTATTCAGTAAAAAAAATTCATAGAATTAAGTCTTATAGGAATTTTTTTATGACATTAAGGATTAATAAGAATTTAATGATGATAGCTCCAAAATATAATATTAATTAATGTATTCATCATGAAATGACTATAGCATTATATATAAAACTTCTACATAGAAATTATCTAAACCAAAACAAAATAATATTTAACAAAGATGTTAATGTTTAAATAAAGATAATATAATCACTCATAAAATAATAATTTTAAATTTAATGTCATATGTGTAACATAAAATAAAATTGAAATTAAATTTGAAAAAAATAATAATTGGTAGTGGATTGTATATGAAAATTTTCGGAACATAATGATGGTTGCATTATAAAAAATTTGGTCTGAGGTATCAAATCGTGATTTAGTTTGGAGTTGTTAATAATAAAAACCATAAAAAACCACATATAACTAGCTCTTTAGTTCCCCATAAACAAATTACAATTCGAGATATAATTTCAATCTGTTCCAAAGGATTGAATTTTATTAAATGAGAACAAATTTTTCCTATCCCCTCCATTGAGTAATTTTATATAAAATCATGGACTTATCAATATACATTAATTTGGATATAATGACATACTCCAGATGATTTAGGATAATATTAGATTGTTTTCAAATTTTTTATATGAATTTTATTAAACAGATTCACTGATAACAATATAGTTGTAAAATTGTTCTATAAATCATTTAATCATTAATCCTTAGACTTCAAACTAAAAAATTATTTTTTATCATTTTCAAAAAACATACTAACAATTTTTTTTGTTCACATGTTAATGGTAATTTTTTTTAAAATTTGAAATCAAAGATTTATTTGTTAAATGTTTTACCATATGATTTGAATGTTTGGTTGAAGTATCCTATGTTGATTCCATTTCCTAATCATGATCTCACAATGCATGGTAAAATTAATTCACCAACCAAATATGTTTCTATATAAATTTCAAAAATATCCCCATATCCCCAAGTAATATTACATAATCTTCAACATCGTATGAAGAATTATTATGTAAATCATGAAAATAAAAATTTAAATTGCCATCAATTTATAATATTTAGAATTAATCATGATTATTAATTCCCATTAAACAAAGATCATTATGATAATCTATTTATTTAAAATTAACGATCTCATACGCATCTACCATATCTAAATCACTACCACGTTTATGATGGAAAAAATTTAAATTCATTGTATCATTTTTTTAATTGAAATAGTTTCCATATCTACACTAAAGAGTTACATTTTATAATGTTCTTCATCAGTATAGGACAATCTGATATGATATTTAATGATTTTTTACTACTATAATATTTATTATATGTAGATTCATACATAAAATATATTACATTCATATTTATATGGTAATATATATATAAATACTTCAATCCAATATATTTTTTCTTTCTTTGAAAAAATAGAAATTTCAGATTCGCTATACTACATGAAAGTGTTCATATTTCTATTAGAATTACTCAATACTGAGATATGAGTTGTTCAATATAAATCTCTATATACTGTGGGAATTGAGACTCTGTTATTATTTTTTAAATTCACTACATATCTATTAAATAAGAAATAAAATATCATGATATTATCTAATTGATCTTCTAATAGTAACATTGTATTGCATTCAACAACAACTGTATCTGTTCTCATTGAATCACATTACATAGTTAGAAAAATAATTAATTTTTCATGGAGATCATATTTGGAGAAATCACCCAAAGAAAAAACTATAGCCTCTTAAATATCATCATGTATCCCTTGAGGTTTTGAGTAACCATATTACATGGTAAGAAATATAAACACTAATTATATTCGTAGAGTATTTATCTCATTTTGAAAAAAAATATTAATTTTACTTATTTTTTGAAATCAACCATTTCTAAATTCCATTTATTGTTTGAAATGATGATACCTCACTATTTATATTCCATTTATTCATGCACAATAATTAATTATTCAAATATAATTTTTTATCTAATTTATATGTATCTTTTGCTGTAAATTTGATAGATTATTTTTCTATAATGTTAATAATACCTATAAAAAGAAGATTTTTAAACTAGAGTAATCATAATAATTATCTCCATATAATGAGGCCAATAATTATAATATAATGAAACTATAAATGGTGGTCAATTTTTAACTATGTTATCAAATATTTTAATAATAATAACTACTTAAACAACAAAAAGTTACAATTTTTTCTTATTCTACACAATAAGTTTATGAAAACATATAAAATGATAAAAATTTGAAATTTAAAAAAGTAAGAATAAAATATAAAATTTTGAATATTTCTCATAAATAAATTATCTATATATGATTTAAATGTTTTCCAAATAATATATAAATTAATGTTGTATAATAAAGGGATAATTTTCATCAACACGAAATATATAATTATCCCCAAACCGAGTGCTTTGTTGATTTTAAATTACATTTCTTTATTAAATCAATGTATTCTGCATAAATTTCACTGAAGAAAGTTTATGTAACAAATGAAATAAATAAATTTCCATAATTATAAAACTAGCCAAAAATATTCTATATAAATGGTAATTAAAATATTTTATAATAAAATAAAATAACATGTACAAGAAAATAAAAATTCTCCAGAAATGTTTATTTATAAGAAATGAAATTCAATCAGTAATGCCACTATTTTTAAAATAATAGGTATGTGGATTAATAGGCCAGATGAATGGAATCCATGTTCCAAACACCTGAATTTCATTATCTAAGCTAGAAAAAAATGATATGTTCCCAATGGGTAAGTAGTCATTATAAAGATGGATATTAGAATTCATATCATCATATTTCTCTACATTATCCATAATTGGTAGAAAATAAAATAGCTATATTATTCATTTATGATTTTTTTATATGATGCATAATTCTAACCATATATCCTCTTCGATCATTACATTTTGGGAAAGTTGATTCCTTAAAAAAATCTAATGAATAACAAATATCATAAAAAATACTTACTGATATAAAATATATATTTATAATTAAAACCATATAATAGTAATTCTATGCACATATAGAAATATATTATAAATGAGACCACTCAATGGAAATTATATTATTAATAGATTACCATATAATCATATATTATTATATTGAAATATATTTTTAATGTCATTTTCTCCATGTTATAGAACCACATTATATCATACCTGGTAGAAAACTCAAAGTATTATTTTATAGGTTAATTGGGATTAGTTTTAATATAATCTGGAGATTAGTGACTTTACAATGGATGTAGTTCTTTTATTTAATGATATATTGAACTTGCCAGCCTAGATATTTTCAAAGGATTAAAAAATCAATGGTCCAACATAGTTTAGTTGAAAATTCAATTTTTATATTTTATATAAACTATATTAAATTGAAATTATAATATATATATTAATTTAGAGAAATTTTTGTTTACAATGAATTTTATATCAAATTAAATAAAAGTTGTAATTGATGTAATAATATCTACAATAATGAATTTAGTATGGGATTTGGTTTGAGTAAGGCGGTTTGGGCAGGGACTAAACAGGCTCATATGGTACTTGTTTGGGATGTTAAATATGTAACCATTATATTGAATAGAAAATCAATTGATTTTCTTTGGCGTGAGACTAAATTTTATTCCACACCTTTTGTGAGGGTGTAAGAGAATAAGATGTAGTGAATGATATATTTTTGGTCTAGTGAATGAATGTGATACCTAAAATATGTTAGAGTGGATTGATCATTGTGTTGGGAAATGAGAAGATGCACAGTCCTCGCCCTATCTGAGAGGGTGGTGGTAATAGATTAAATAAAAAAGAGTAATGTGATTGGGATTATTTGTGGTGTCCCTTGATTGGTAGAGGATATGTAGGTACATAAAATGATATAATTGAGTTCAAGTATATACCACACCCTCTTATATAGGGTAGTGTTCATTACATGATATGAAGTCCCAAAATGATTTATGGTGTATAGGATGTGTTTTATTGAATGGTAATTTATAATATTCTTGAATATTCAATTCCATATGTTAATAATTTTTAGGGTGATTTTTAAGTGGAATATAATTCTAATCCAGGATTTTGTGCATTAATATTTTTGTAATTTATATTTTTCATGTATAAAAATATATAATAAGGTGTATATTAAGGGAATATTATAAGAATTTAGCGAGATATATTTCTCACACTATGCGTAACATCCCAATATTTAAATATATAGTTTATCATAAGAGCTATTAATTTATGTTATTGAATTGTACTCATAAAAAATATACTTCATACAAATCTTGGATATATATATGTATATAAATATATTAGAATATAAATTTTATGTTAAACCCTTGAATCCTAGAAATAAGATTATCAGGACTAAAAAGGAAAAATAATTTTTAAAAATATTTATAGAATTAAACTATAAGGTACGTTTAATATGATTTAAATACAATTAGTATTTATATAATGTCAAATATAATAATTTAATTGTTAGAAATTTTTGTATCTATATATTTACATTATATAAAATATGAATATCAATTCCAACAAACATTTAATTAATTATGAAATTGTATATTTTATTCTAAATTTTGGATAATACAAAAATAGTTAGAAAATGATATGAAATACAATCGAGAACGGTAAATATTCATAAAAAACTAGATTTTAATAAAAATTGATTTTAATTATGTGTCACGTATTTATTTGAAAGATAATTTTTAAAAAAATATTTGAATTTGATAAAATTTATATTATTTTTCGATTCATCATTTTTAATATATACATAAAAATAATTTATAATTGTTTTCTAAACATAAGGAATTTTATTTCAAAAAACAATGTTTAATAATATAATGGAATTTATTTTACTAATTCTATATACATAGAAATTAAAATTCATAAAAAACAATTCTATACAAAATTATTTATATTATATTAGTATATTATTTTAAAATATGTTGGTTTTAATTTACAAACCATATTTTATATTTTATTTATGCAAATAAATATTTTCTATAAACTATTTTTGGGACATCTGAAATTGAAATTTTTAATTTATATCTATCAATTGTATAAAATTAAATAACATAAATTTACATTAAATTATTAACCATATGTTAAAATTTATCTATCATTGAGGAAATTAATTTTAGTCATAATTATTATGTTATCATAGTAATAAAGAATTTTTAATGCTAAAATCAATAATGCTAAAATTAAACATTCAAGGAGTATAGGTATTTAAACCTGAATAAATTCATAATTTGTACATATAGGATGGGTATTAACATGACATTTTATATTTCTCATTCACCTATTTAAAAAAAATTTAACAAATGAATTGTTTAATAGTCAATCCCTTACTATTATGGTGAATTGTCGACATAAAGTAATTCTAACCACATATAGAGGAAGAATATCATTACCCTATCAAAGAAATAATAATAATAATAATAAGATTGAAAAAAATTCAATTATTATCACCCTATAATAATATGTCACACTAATTATTGTTGGGATCCAACATATTAGTGTCTTCTATCCATTTTTAATTGATCATCCAATGCAATCACAAAATAGACAAAGTAAGTACTCATTATTTTACTTATCATGATTCTCATAAATTTTTCATATCCAAATTTCACATTGAAATATGTATCTAAATAAATATATATTTTATATATTTTATTTTATTATTCATTTTGAATAATCTTGAATGACATTTTCCCATTTCTAATAAAAATAATGAAAATGGTTTCTTTCTGATGTGTTGTCTACCACTAACACGATACAACATGTTTTTTTATCGCCACCATTCACAGATGTTTTAAAATGGGAATATAATTTATATTTATTATGTTTATATCAATTTTATGATTATAAAAAAATTAACCATATCAATATTTCATCTCCTACTATGTACTGGAAATAGTCATCAATGCGTACGCTGGGACTACTACCTCCATAAAATGGTGTATTCTTTTTTCCCATTACATCATTTAATGGATTCATTTAACGATGGAGTTAAATTATAAAATTCATATTTATGTTATCATTTCTTTGGTATGATAAATTGGAGAACCTATTAATAATATATTCAATAAATTAATACCATTAATTCAATCATTTCATACTAGTGTACTAAATGTAAGATAGTAACCCATTATAGTTAATTAAATTATATACACTATATTATCACTATATGTATTCCCAATTCTAATATATCTCACTAATAAAAATTAAATAAGATTACTTTTCATTATTTATTAAATTATACAATCTAATCCACCTCATTTTTTGGAAATTAATAATGATTGGTTCATGTGTGGTTATTTTTGAAAACCAACTTCAAAAATACAATGTATTTATATCACAAATGAATATGAAAAGAAATTCAATTTCATAATATAAAAAATAATTATAAATTAATTAATATAGTTTTTCTATATAATAAATTAATAGATTAATTAAAACAATACTTTTTAATTGTTATTAATCAAAGAATATTTATCATAATTTATTTGAACATCATGGTTTGAAACAAAAAATTCCCTGAAATGAAATTAAACCAGTATATATCTCATGTAACATAAATTTATTAACAATTTATATAATAATAATTATGTACATTGAAAAAATAATATAAAAAACATGATATTTTGGAATCAATTTTAATGTAATAAACAATAATTAAACATGATGATGGAAATAGGTAAAGAGTAACAATTATATATATATTTTGATTTTAAATGAGGAATATAAATGGTTATAGTTATGGATAATATTATTTCTAGATAATTTGATATATAGTTAACTATAAATAAATTGGATTTATATAATTTTTTTAATTGCAACAAATAATATTTGAAAATGAATTTATTTATACCATAGGAATTTTATTATTTAATTTTAGTTGTTTTCACATAAAAATTGGATTAGAGGGTACAAATTTGAATAAATATATTATTAAAAATGTATTTTTTAATCATGTATAATTTTTTTCCAATTTTTCCAATTAATAACTAATGAGATTTAAAAAATTTTGAATGTAAAAGAGATGTTTTTCTAAAAAAATATTATGCAGATAATGTGTTTCCCACAATATTTAAAATTCATCACTAAAAGTGAGTTATTTTAATTATTTTTTGAGAATATACAGTCAATAAATTGTTTTATTATTCCTCTCATTTTTTCTATAATCACGGTTTAATAATAAATCTTTTTTATGCAATATATGTACTAGAAACAATTTTCATATTTTTTCACAGTTTTTTTATAAAAAAAATTGACACATATAAAAATGGAATAATGAATAATGTATTATATATATATAATCAGGATCATCAAATTTCATAAATAATCCTATTTTATTTATAAATATTATGAATATTAGCATGGGCTATTTTTTTTCTACTTGGTATGGGTAAAAAGTGTGAAAGGAATTTTAGATATATGTATATACAGATTTAAAATTAATATAGAAATTTTATTTATCCTATTTTATTAGATTATTTCCAACATTATAATCAAAATATAAATAATATGAACTCATTGTTGCATTTTTATTTTGTTATGTCATTTAAATAAAATTTTGAAATGTTTAAATACTTAACGCAACTCTCTTGACATTAATAGATCAATTATTTTATCAAAATAATAAAATATGGATTTTTTATGTTATAAATTTTATTTTGAAATTAATTATGAAACAAATTTATTATTCATGGTAATATATATAAATTTTTAATGAGTTATTATTTAAATTTTTTATGAAATGCCCTCACAAATAATTATTACAGATAGAGAAAAATAAAACAAGTGATTTTAAAAATAACTTCTAATGAACCAGCCTAGATACCATGGTACCAAGATAATCGAGCTAGTCATGACCTATCCCATAGGTTGTTCCCAATCCTAAAAATTTGGCGACTAGCACATTGAATCATACAATATGATAATGGGAACAAATATTCAACAAAAACCACAGAATCAAGAGATACAATCAGTATACACTGAACAAACTCCAAATACGGAATTGTACCAGATGTCATACAAGTGTAACAACCAAAAGAACAACCAAAAACTTCTAGAAAATAGTTTGATACCGCATTTACCAATGTATTAAACTCTCCATTTAATTGAATCAAATAATATAACCACCACTAAGAGACTCTTTTCCCTTGCCCAAACATTGAAGAGCATAATCTATAAACAACAAATGGCCCAGGTAGGGAGTGAGATAAAAGACTAGTAGGGTCTCACCATAGATTCCATATCATTAATCCACATATAATTAACAAAATAATGCTTCAAACATAAAATAAGAAGTCAATGATGTTAAAGAGAATTTATGAAAAAATTATTTACCTTTCAACTGATGTAAATATTTTTAAAAAATAGAATAATAGTCATTTTATATAAACTAATTTTTATAAAAAAAATTATTTTTATATAAAAAATCTAGAAAATGTTTTTATTATTATTGTAAAGCATCCATCTGGTTCTAGGGAAATTTAAAGTTATCTCTTTTTCCATAATAACTTACTAACAACCTAGAATTTCATTTTATAAAAAACACTCAATAATGGGAATTTTCTAAATGTGGTTAAAATAACATTCAACCCATTTTACATTTTAATATTCCAATTTCCATTTAAAACCCAAAATCTGGTTTTAATCTAGTGATACCTTATAATTGGTAAAAACTATTAGGTTTATATCAAATTTGTTAAATATATTTTTCATAAAATGATATTTGAAATCAATTTCATAATTAAATTTTGTAATTTATATTCTGTTATTTTCCATAAAATTACACAACCACACCTGAATTCAATGGAATTATGGGATTTTCCCCAATTTCTATGTCATCTGAAATTAAAATACCCAATCCACTTGAATTCAGTTTTTAATAAATTAATTTAATGAAACTACATTCAATTTAATAAATTTAATTGAAACTATGAAATTTAGGGTTAATCAAAATTGAATATAATAGATGAAATCACCTACACATGGGGGAAGGTATCACAATAAAAATCAATAAACAGAGATATTAAACAATTAATATTGGCAATAATAATCCCAAAATCAATCCTAGATTCAAAATCCCAGGAAACGAGGATTAGATCCTCTAACAACATGGGTATTAGATAGACCATATTATGAAGATAAGATAGGGTTGGAGAAAGATAACATAAATATGTAAAATCATTGGAAATGATGTAATGAACATTTTTATGCTCAAATACTCCCCAGAAGGGGTTTAGATGATCCAAAGATGATCCCTAATTACTCCACTGACATATGGTATTGTTATATGTTTTTAGGCCATATTAGGGGTTAAAATGGGGATTCTATAACAAAAAATTATTTTTTAGAATAAGTAAAATTATGTGAATAGTTTCCTGGGTAGGGCTGCACGGTTAGAAAAAATGTGAAATATATATTTTTGCCGTTAAATGTGGGGCTTCATGGTTTCACCTTGGTGGGATCACGGTTTCACAAAATCTGAAAAAACACTTCAAACCCTCACTACCTTTTTCATGGTTTTCACTAGTGAGGTGCATGGTGAGGAAAACTGTATATCAATTTAGAATTCCCGAGAACATAAAATATTTTCTATAATTTCACCCATAGAATCCTAAAACCAAACCCATCCAAATAACGATTAAAATATGGGTATAGGTTTAATTAAAAAAAATAATATGATGTTATAAACTTCCCACCTTAGTATATATATTATCGATCAATCATTTTAAGAGGATTATACGTCAAAAAAATTCGGACACTATTCACTCCTGAATTCCCCCTCTCCAAAGAAACATGAGTTTCAAAACCATGATTCCATTATTCTCATACTAATGATACCATCCTTCAATGAATTATCATGGTATGGTAATCAAAAATCATGAATTCATGCAAAGATATGGATAAATTATGATCAATATCAATATCAATCTAGGTTAGAATATTTTAAGGATATTATAGAAACTCCCACATCTATAATACATGAAACAGGTTTTGTTACAATGTCAATAATGGAGGAAGTGATAAATGGTGAGACTTTTCCCAACTAATCACCAACCTCAAAACATCTAAAAAATGAGGGGCATGTTTCCATTTTCCACCCATGTTTTCATTGACCCAACTGAGGTGAAACATTCATAAACATCTGATCACCAAAAAAAACACCAATAGTATGGAATGTCAATTTACATCTAATTCATAACAGTTCTATTCCTTAAAAATTATTTATGTAATCAACTATATATTTATTATAATATATTGGAAATTAATTTTCCTACCCAAGTAACATTCACCAATCTTTGACCAATACCTTGGATATTTACAAGGCTGACAATAAAAGGCCTTAAATGGATCAGTTCTGATCACTGACAGGTTACTATTGATATATACAATGTCAACCAGCCCAAGATGGAAATCCCAAGGCACACCAATGTAATGGATGCATGCATGAATCGTATCCTCAAAATTAGTGTAGTATCCTGGGTTTCTGGTATGTAACACTTACTTGATGCTTTTATTGGTTTTGAAATTTATAGGTGACATATGGGAGAATCAGGAGATCCTGGAGTGTTGTTTGAAGCAAAGGGGAAGGAGCATGGGCGGCACACAGTTTTTCATATCGTTCGATGAGGTCATGTGAGAAGGGGGGATGAGGTAGTAACTAATGCACGGTTAGCGTACGGTTGGTCAAACCGTGCAGACTAACCGTGCGGTCACTTAAAATTAGATCCTTAAAAAGTTGATCTAACTCTTTTTGCCTCTAATTTCTTCATTAAAGCTCATAATCGGCCCTAACTCGGGATTTTGGTTTTCCTAAGGTCAATGAGGGTTCTCCCAACGTTTTGGAGGTGATATGAAGGTTTCTCTTGGCGAACTGAAGCTAGATTCTTGAGGTAAGTGATCGTTCTCCTTCGTTCTTGAATGGTTTATTGGATATACTTAGATCTACTTCTCCTCATCCCTCTGATTCTTAGATCTATGCCTTTTATGGGTATACCTATGTATGTGTATGCCAAATATGTTGACATTTGGTCTTGGTTGTGTTAGGAGAAGAGATCTAAGGTGGGTTTTTGGATATTTGACCCGGTGTTCTTGAGCATTCTTCGTCTGTTGATTGGTTTCGCCTTTTTGTTGAGGTAGGTGGCTTCAGTCTCTACTCCTCTCATTAGAATTGGTTGGCTTTTTTTCAAATTTGTTATTTGAATTGTATTGATTTTGAAAAGCATGGAATAAATTTTCTTTAGTGATGATTTATGGTTTTGATGAAATTGTGAAATCTTGGTGAATTGTGGTGAAAAGTGATTTGTTTATTTGAATTTAAAATGTTGATTTTAAATTACAAAATTGCTGAAATTGTAAATGGTTCGATGAGAAATGGGATTTCAATAAAAAAGGTGTTTTATTGAAATGGTTTGAGATTTAAATGACTTTGATGGATTTGGTTTTCAATAAATAGGGAGTTTTATTGAAATGGTTTGAATTGGTTGAACACACTTGGTTTTGATGGAAATTGGTTTTCAATAAAAGGTTTCTTGTTGAATGGATGGATTTGGAATGATTATTGGGAATGTGTGGTGTGTGTTCATGTTCAATATATGAGGCTTGGTTTAGATAGGACCTTGTGCTCAGTGCCAAACGTTTAATGGAACCTGAGACTTTTAAGTACGAGGCTTTGTTGAAATATGACTTTGTGCTCGGTGCCAAAGGTGTAATGGAACATGGGAAATAATTACATTTTGATGACTTGGTAGATCGACGAGAGACCGCTCATGAGTATGGAACTGCCATAATGAAGCATGCACGGTTGATTTCACGGGTTTTTGAAATGGTTGGGTTGCAAAGTAGGATGTTTGTGAAATGGTTTGGAAATTTGTTTGGTTAATTTTATGGAGAAATAACATGTTGGAAAAGCCGGTTTAAATTTCACTTTGTTTCTTTTGAGCATGGATGGATTTGGAAAACAAGTTTATATTTAGTCATAAGCTGCTTTGGTGAAAATGTTTTATATAAAATATTTTTATATAATTGTTTCTAACTCTTATATCATAGTGGAGTGAGTAGGTAAGTCATTGGGGAAAACCCACTAAGTTTTATACTCACCCCTGCTTTAGAACTTTGGTGATTTTTTAGATGTTTTATACCGAGACACAGGTAATGGTAAAGCATCTCATTACTAGTGGCTCGTGGTGAGGCTTGGGAGATGTTGTGGAGCTTGGAGCATGTGGAGCGTGGAGTTTTGGGTGTCTTTTGAAGGACTTGTGTTGTTCTTCAGCTGTTTATTTTGATGTTTGGTTTGGTATTCCTCTATTATGTACTCTGAGGTGGTTTAACAATAAATGAAGTTATTGGTTGGTCATTCATTTGTTCATGCATCATATAGTGAATGATTAATGGATGTGTTTATTTCTTAAAAGGTAAATTGTGCCCCACTCTTCTTAATACATTTCGGAATTTATTGTCATCCCTTAGAATCTTGGCGATGTCTCTTAAAGCCTAGTAGTGACTCGTTGGACTCTCATGCCAATGAGAATTGGCGGGGAATTACAAATGGTATCAACTTGTTCAGTCTTTGCCAAAAAAGTAGTCATCTATGTTCTTGGCCATGGAGTTGAAATTCCTTCTTATATATTCCTTGGGTAGTCATCTTAGATAGGAGTACGATTGTTAGAACATGAAATGTATAGCATAAAAGGATGTAGCTAACCTGTTTATGGTGAAGTTCAAGTTACCAGGGTGTTGGGTACATAAGTGTTTTTGACACACTTCTAGAATGTAGGAAATCGCATTGTTGTGGGTTTAACCAATGAGAGGAGCATGCCATTCATGGTAGATGAATAACTTCCCACTAGTATTTCATATCTCATTGTGAGGAATGAGAAAGGATTTTGTGTATGGTGATGATTTTTGAAAAATGTGGAAATTGTTTTCAACCAAAATACAATGAAAACATGGTATTTGGTGTGTTTTGAAAATGGTTTGATTTCCAAAAAGTATGTTGAATATTTAAAAAAATGGTTGAACATGGAAAAAGTTTGTTTGTGAACAATGTTGTTATAGTTGATGTGATTGAATTTGAAATGCTAAGACAACATTTGCTAGAGAGTGGGATTGACAAAGTTTGTTGTTGATTTAGAAAATGGAACCCAGTAGGTGTCGTCGAAACCAACCTGATGAAGCTGTGGAGAATGTGGTTGCACTTGAACCACATATGAACCAATGGCTGGTTCAGAGTATTTTCCATGATTTTCAAACTATGGATACAGGGAACTGGAGGAATGATCCACGACATGGGGATCATACCATCCAGTTCATGAAGAAGAATCCACCGAACAATAGGGGTGATGTTGAACCCGAGAAGGCAGAGGTGTGGCTAAGTAGGATGAATCACATATTCAATTTCATCGACACACTAATGGTTTTGAATGTAAATTTGGCGACGTATATGGTCAAGGATCTTGCACATCAGTGGTGGGATTTAGCGGTGCTTGCTAAATTGGATAAAGGCCTTACATGGAGGATTTTGAAGAATTTATTAACAAACAATTCTATCCTACATGTTCACGATCCAGAAAATGACAGACTTCTTCATCTTGAAATAGGAGAGCCTATCTGTCACAAAGTATGTAGCTATTTTCATGAATTTAGTCCATTTTGCACCAGAGGTTGCGGAAGGTGCTTCTTTGAAGGAACACATCTTCGAATCGGGGCTAAGACAGGAGATTCGATCGAAGATTGTGGTGCTCTATATTATGGATTATACAGAGATGGTGAACAGAGAAATAGTTGCTCAACGTGATATCTCAGGATCGATATGAGGAGGCATGATGATACCCACGAGAATGGGTGGGAAATCCAATGCTGGAAACAAGTGGAAGAGGGACACCTACTTCCAAGTGGGAGTGCGAATCAGTACCAGGAGGTGGGATCAATCAACCTTCCTCCATGACCCCAGAGCAAAGCAGGTTGCTTTCAATGTGGTTCGACTGATCACATGAAACGAGAATGTACAACAACACCAAGAGCATGCCACAATTGAAACCTGATGGGGCGTCTTCAACGATATTTTCACAGTGCTCCATGATCGGGTGTTCAGGACACTTCTTAGGCATCGCAAGCATCTTATGCTTCGACAGGGTGAGGACAACAAAATCAGTCTTGCCAGCAGAATAGAGCTAGTTATGCTGATTCCAGGAATACCATGACACCTCAGCCAGAACAATCTCAACAAGGCAATAAGGATCAAAGTGCAACAACAAAACAATTTTATGGAGCGGAACATGTGATTGTGGATGACTAGTCTGGACTATCTACAGTGAGAGGTATGATTCTTTCGAATTCTACCCTCATGCAAGTGTTGTTCGATTCTGGTTCATCAGATTTTTTCTTTCTTCTCGTATTGCTGATTTTCTGAACATTAAAGTTTAAATGATGCCTTATGTGATAAAACATCAAACACCTCTCTGTAAAAGAGAATGTAGAACCTTCATGTGTAGAGAATGTTCTATAACTGTTGATGGAGCTGAGATAAAACGGGATTTCTCTATGTTGGATATGGATGTCTATGATATAATCCTAGGTATGGATTGATTGATTTTGTTTTGGGCCCACATCGACTATTATAGCAGAACAGTCAGTTTCGTGACTGAGGATGGCTTCAAGAATCTCTTTAGAGAAGAACGAGTGGTGACGATAGGTGCAATGAGCATGTTGGCACCAGCAGTGGCAACAATATTTTACTAGTTGGCTGCGTTAAAATTGGATTCGATGGACGAGATCACGAGTAATAGTTTTCTAGTATTTGTGGATCAATATCCTGATGTGTTTCTTGAAAACATCTCAGGGTTACCACCTATGAGATAAGTGGATTTTATAATTCATCTCCTTATGGGGACCAGTCCTATCTCACTTCCATCTTATAGGATGTCACCAATGGAGTTAAAGGAATTGAATGTGTAGTTTGATGAACTGGAAAGCAAAGGTTTTATTCGGCCAAGCGTGTCTCCGTGGGCATCACCAGTTTTGTTTGTAAAGAAAGCTGATGGAACTTTGAGGCTATGTCTGGATTATAGTAAACTTAAACTACTTACAATAAAGAATATATATCCAATTCCAAGAATTGATGGCCTATTATATCAATTGAGGGGAGCTCAATGGTTCTCCATGATTGACTTGTGGTCAGGAAATCGCCAGTTGTGAGTTCGGAAGGAGGATATTCCGAAGACAGCCTTCAGAAGAAGATATGGCCACTACAAATATACAGTCATGCCTTTTGGTCTTACTAATGCACCATCAGTCTTCATGGCTTTAATGAATCAGATATTTTAGCCATATCTAGATTCTTTTGTAGTGGTTTTTGTGGATGACATATTGGTGTATTCAAGAACAAGGGCTGAGCATGAGAAACACTTGGAGAGAGTGTTGGAAATCATGAGGGACCATCAGCTGTATTCCAAAATATCAAAGTGCGATATTTGGATACAATAGGTACGTTTTATGGGGAATGTCATTTCTGAGAAAGGTGTTTTAGTGGATCCAGAAAAGATAGAAGCTGATCTTTCTTGGAAACCACTAAAGAATGTCTTTAAAATACAATGTTTTATTGGTCTAGCTGGTTATTACTGATGCTTTGTGCATAACTTCTCACAACTAGCTTCTCCTATGAAAACATTGAAAAAGAAAAGCAGTGCATTTCAATGGACATAAGAATGTCAGAAATCTTTTCAAGAGTTGAAAATTCACCTTACATCAGAATCCATCTTGATCTTGCCTGAATCTGTACCGGGTAATGTGGTGTATTGTGATGATTTGGGAATAGGTTTGGGATGTTTTCTAATGCAAGGATACCTTGTTGTTTCATTTGGTTCAAGGTAGTTGAGGGTGAATAAGAAGAATTACCCAACACGCGTTTTGGTGTTAGCTGCAGTTGTCCATCCCTTGAAGACCTGACATCAGTATCTCTTTGGTTAGAAGTTCACTGTGTTTACAGATCACGAAATCTTGAAACACATTTTCTCACAACGATATTTTAATCTGAGGAAGTGGAGAAGGATGTGGTATCTTTAAATTTTCGACTTTGGCTTAATGTATACACCGGGTAAGGGCAATTCACTGGTCGATGCATTAAGCCGGAATTCATATGCTCAGTTGGAAAAAGAAGCTTCAGAAGAATGGAAGTTGATGTCTTTCTTAGCTGACATACATGTGGAATTTGATGATCGGGGTGATGTTTCAGTTTTCTTTCTAGTTGCGCATATTCCTGATTTGGTGGAGAAAGTAAAGGAGGCACATGCATCTGACATAGACTGTGTTTCAATAAGTTCAAAACTCAATGGTGGGGATACCATTAAGGGATGGAAGCTAGATGAGAGTTCAATTTTGCGGTTTCAAGATCAGATGGTTGTACCTTTAACTGCTCAGGAACAACTCCTTCATGCTTACCACCATTCAAGATGGGTTGTACATCCGGGCACATAGAAAATGTATAAGGCGCTAAAGGCATAGTTTTGGTGGAGCGGAATGAAAAAGAAGGTGGCCGAATTCGTCTCGTGATGTTTAACTTGTCAGCAGGTTAAAGCAGAGCATCAGAGACTAGCTAGTAGGTTACAATCATTATCTATCCCCGTGTGGAAATGGGAGCAGATAGCACTAGATTTTGTTACAGGTCTTCCAAGAACTGTCCGAAAACACGATTCCATTTGGGTGATAGTTGATCATCTAACCAAGTCGGCCCATTTCATCCCAATTCATGAAACTCATATAGTGGAAGATCTTTCATAAATATATATCCGAGAAGTGGTAAACATGCATGTTGTACTTGTGTCTATCATCTCAGATAGAGATCTGAGGTTCACATCTTGTTTCTGGCAATCCATACAGAAAGCCCTGGGAACTCAGTTGAATATTGGTACAGCGTATCATCCTTAGATGGATGGACAATACAAAAGGACAATACAGACGTTGTAAGACATTTTGAGGGCTTCTGTAATGGATTTTGGTGGCTTGTGGGAATAGAACATTCCTTTAGTGGAGTTCTCATATAACAACAGTTAGCAGGCCTCGATACACATGGCTCAGTTCGAAGCATTGTATGGGAATCCTTGTCGTTCTCCACTATGCTGGGTGGAAACTGGTGAAACATCACTAGTCGGGCCGAGCCTTATCCAAGAAAAGACGGAGAAGATTCTATTTATTAGAAAGTGGAGTGAGATGGATCAATGTCTTCAAAAATATTATGAAGATCACCATCACGGACCGTTGGCGTTTGTTGTGGGTGATCATGTCTTCTTAAGGATCTCTCCACGACATGGACATCGCCATTTTGGGAAGTAGGGAAAGTTATCTCCTCGATATATAGGCCCTTTTTAGACACTGGAGTGGGTTGGAGGGGTGGATTATCAGTTGGCATTACCACCACAGTTCAGTGCAGTGCCTAATGTGTTCCATGTATCTCAGTTGAAGAAGAATATTCTTGAACCTGACCATGTGATCAGATGGGATCACATTGACCTAGAGCCAGATTCTTTGTTAGTACATATCCCGTTGTGGATTGTGGATAGGCAGGATAAACTCTTGGGTGGAAAAAGCATCGGCCTAGTGCGGGTTTTGTGGCAACATAGTCAAATTCATGAAGAGACTTCGGAACATGAGAAAGAAATGAAAGAGCAGTGGCCAGAACTCTTTCAGTCAAGAAATGGTTTTATACATTCCGCGGATGGAAATGCCAATGGTGGGGATAATGTAGTACCCCCGGTTTCTGGTATGTAACCTTTACTTGTTGTTTTCTTGGTTTTAAAAGTTATGGGGGATGTATGGGAGAATCAGGATATCCTGTAGTGAAGTTTGAATCAAAGGGGAAGGCGCATGGGCAGCACACGGTTTCACAAACCGTGCAGCCAAACTGTGCATGGCTGACTAAGGAGGCATTGGGTTCCGCACGGTCGGCACATGGTTAAGGGAAACCGTGCGATGAGGCTGTGCGAGAAAGGTGGCCAAGGGAGTAGCTGACGCACGGTTAGCGCACGATTGGTCAAAGCATTCAGACTAATCGTGTGGTCACTTAAAATTATATCCTTAAATTGTGGATCTAACTCGTTTTGCCTCTAATTGCCTTATTAAAGCTCCTAAGTGGCCCTAAATTGGTATTTTGGTTCTCTTAAAGAGAAAAGGGTTCTCCCATCATTTAGGAGGTGATCCAAAGGATTCTCTTGGCGAATCAAAGCCGGATTCTTTATGTATGTGATTGTTCTCCTTTGTTCTAGAATGGTTTCTTAGATCTACTTAGATCTAATTCTCCTCTTCCCTCAGATTCATAGATCTATGCCCTTTATGGTTAGACTTATGTATGTGGATTCCAAATATGTTCATATTTGGTCTTGGTTGTGTTAGGAGAATAGATCTAAGGTGGGTTTTTGGAAATTGGACCCAGTGTTCTTGAGCATTCTTCGTTCGTTGATTGGTTTCGCCTTTTGGTAGGGGTATGTGTCTTCACTCTCGACTCCTATGATTAGAATTTGTTGGCTTAGTTTCAAATTGGTTATTTTAATGGTATTTATTGTAAAAAGCATGGAAGAAATCTTCTTTAGTGATTATTTATGGTTTTTATGAAATTGTGAAATCTTGGTGAATTGTTGTGCAAAGTGATTTGGCTATTTAAATTTTAAATGTTGATTTTAAATTATGAAATTTTTTAAATTGTAAATGGTTTGATGATAAATGGTATTTCAATAAAATGAGTGTTTTATTGAAATGGTTTGAGATTGAAATTACATTGATGGATTTGGTTTTCAATAAAAAGGTGTTTTATTTAAATGGTTTGAATTGCTTGAACTCACTTGGTTTTGATGGAAATTGGTTTTCAATAAAATGTGTTTTTATTGAAAGTATGGTTTTTTCATGAATGTTGGGAATGTGTGGTGTGTGTTCATGTTTCATATATGAGGAAAAGGTAAAGCATCTCATTACTAGTGGCTCGTGCTGATTCTTGGGAGAAATTGTGGAGCTTGGATATTGTGGAGCGTAGAGTTTTGGTTGTCTTTTGAGAGTCTTGTGTTGTTCTTCCACTATGTATTTTGATGTATGGTTTTTTATTCCGTTGTTATGTACTCTTAGCTGGTTTAACAATAAATGAAGTTTTTGGTTGGTCTTTCATTTGTTTATGCATCATATAGTGAATGAATAATGGAAGGGTTTATTTATTAAAGGGTAAATCATCCCCCACTTTGCTTGAGACCCTTTGGCATTTATTGCCAACCTTTGGCGTCGTGGGGATGTCTCTTAAGGCCTAGTAGTGACTCATTGCAATCTCAAGCCAATGAGAATTGGCGGGTCATTACAATTAGAATATAATTTTCCATCTTGACATTTGACGGTGGATGGTATGCCATACTAAAATAGACCTAAGATCCCAGTGCCTCCTGATGGCCTTTAAAAAAGTGTGAAGATAACCAATGATATCTATTAGATACTCTAAGAGATATAACACCATGTAAAAGACAATTTATTTCACTGATATTTTTCCCAATTCCACAACATTTGTGGTATCATGAAATTGTAAAATGTGATGTTGTTTTGTCATCTTATCAATTGCAGTTCATATAAAATTTTCAATCAATGGGTATGAGGAAACCCAACCACAATGTATATATAGGTCTCATCCCATTTCTTTTTTTGGTAATATAAGTTACTAATGCCAACCCGAATGACATAATTGGGAAGCCATGACATATTATCAGGTATGAAAAAAAAACGAAAATAATTAGAAATTACCTTCCTAGTACCTTCCCACCATATTCAATTCCTTATGTCATAGAAAATAAGTTGGTTTCCATGGTGTAATTACCATTGGGAAATCTGTCAATCGCCCACCAGAGCATTCATGACTTATAACAGTAACAAAAAAAGAATACATTAGATAGAATTACCTATCTAGATAATGAAAACATAGAAATGGTATCACCACGAAACAAACAGTTTCTAATGATAAGGAATACACATGAAGCTATTGATCCAAAAGAATAATATCAAGAATAATGACGGTTATCTAAACAATGGTCGTGGAATCCTTTTCCCCATATTTCTAAACTCTATTATGATACTTTTTAAAGAGATCCATCAAATTCCACTTTTATAAGGATTCTATAATAGTGTCTATCATGACCTGTACCAGAGGTACCTGTTAGTGACTACATAAAGACTACCTCTAATAGGCTAGGGGTTGGTGACTAGTACCCAATAAGAATATCCCTTAAATGGAAGGCATTAACCTAAGGCACCTATAAACACGCACACATCCCAATGACACAAGATGTGGAAATGTAAATACTATTATGTTAATAATGATGAATACCACTATGATCTCACAACAGAGTGTGATAGTAAATGTAATGGAATGTAAATATGTATAAATACTATATCAGCATATTGAGTATGCATCACATGTCTAAACAAAAAGTAAATGTAATTGTGCTGCTATCTGAAAGCCGCATGAACACACCACGGTCTATCTAGTCACAACAATAACCTTATGGTCTTGGTCCACATAGGACTCCTTCAAATTGATGACAAGGTGAACAAGACATGAAATCTGCGGGCAAAGCCTATGCAAGGGTGAGTATAACAATTCATTGTACCACACCCCGAAACTAAAAGGAAATACAATAATTAAAATAAATCCATATCACCATATATATATATATATTTATACACCACATATAAATTGAATAAAAAAATATACACAAGGTAGACACCACACCATTAGGTGGTCATAGCAAACTCCCATCTGTGGGATTTTGCGCGAAGCATTCTCGTTCCAAGAGAACACACTCATCAATCTAAGATATCATCTTTGAAACATTATGAAGTGGTCTAGATCATTTGGGCCCTTCATAAAGAGAACACAATAGTCATGGAAGACTATGATACACAATGAAGGGGTAACACCAAGAACTGACAGGGGGACACCACATATCATGCCCAGAACTAACCGATAGATACCACATACCCAATGTATATCATCCCATTACATTGGGGATCACTCCCAGACACATTGGGAGATACCATAGACCCCACCAATGCAACCTCTTATATAGAGGAACAATGCCCAAATCTAGGTGTTTATGATGATTCCACAACTCTATTAGGGGTGATGGAGTATCACACTCAAGTATTAGGGAGTCATACCACACTCATTCTGAGACTCGACCTCTAAAGAGAATTATAATCAAGGGATGTGGATGTAATGAAATACTAAACCATCGAGCAAAGAACGAATAGAACTATCTCAACATATACATGTCCAAACTAAAATCCCATTATTTTTTGCAAAAGACTCTCAATGTTCGGTTCTCAATCCCATAAACGAATCATCAATTCTATGCTCCCTCTTTGAGTAATGCTCGTTTGATGATTATAACGGTCACTCCACTTATGGAATGACCACCATGGTCAGTCCAACTACCTCACCAACTGACCACCACAGTGGACCTCCCTTGTCGACGTCCATAATCTGGATATGCAGCCTCTACACCCCAAAAATCTCCATATATGGTGGTTCATGTACCACTGGCATGGTCAATCGTGCTTCACAGTAGATATTTCAATGGAAGCTTGAGCTATTGCATCATGACAGTCTACCGCCATGGTCGATAGTCATCATCGACTACAACCAGGTCCACCCAATTTCCCTAGATCTGACCTAGGTTCTGCTTTTCCCATTGGCTTATCCAGACTCATACCACCACGCAATGCCCAACCTAGCCTGCTATCCTAATCTATCCCATTGGCCCTTCCTATCCTACATGGACAACCCCTCTATTAACACCATCACCATTATCCCACGTCTTCCTCTACAATCATTCACTAAATGTGGTTCCGCCACTCAAGGCCCCAGCTGCCACCACTAGCCTCGCCCAACCACCGCATAAACCTGCCACTATTTCCTCTATTTCAATGATCCATCATGTATCCTATAATTCTTAAATCCATAAAGGATCATATATCTAGGATCAGGCCATACATTCTGTCATCAATCAATATGTTTCATCTTCATATTTACTTGCAAAATAGATCATTTTTCAATTTAACATTGTGTGCTAAATAAATATGGTTCTCAAATCGTATTTCATCTAAATATATCTCTGCCTATTATCAAACCTCAATTATTCCATTCTGATCCCAGATATATGATATCGAATCATTGCGCAAAGAATTAGGTGCATAATGATTGATTGATCGGGATGTGTCGAACCATATGCCAACTAGGTACACTCATTCTAAAATGCCTAATTATGTGAGATATAAACAATAAATAAATAGGTAAAAATATTGATCAATGTTCCTATTAATATTGGTTTTATTCCATTACAAAGGGGAAACAAACCCATCACAATGTTAAACCAATGATAATTCTCCACAGAAAATATCTTTGAAATAAGCCCCTTCCCATAATTCACACCGTCCATGAATCAATCCATTCATTAATGGATTCATTATTTACATAGAATGTAAAAATGGAAAATTAAATAATTGAAACACAATCCCATTCTCGATTAGGATCATTCGTTGAAGAATAATTATGTTTCTTTATCATCATTGGTAAGAACTATCCAATATGTGGACTGTTTATTGTTGATCCATGATCCATCATTGGTTTCTTAAGAGGATTCGTTGGATCCCAATATATCACTCTCTAATTTTCTTCCGAGACAACTAGGGATATTCATATAAGCTTCTAATTTCACCATAATCATCTATTTAATGAAGATTCAATCACAGCTTTGGAAAATCAAATCAAAACCATCTATTTTAATTATTTTATTCGTTTCCATTCCTACGATGGATTTTCCACCAAATCTGCACACTACAAAATGTAATGTCACACCTAAGTAAAACACCACATTACGAACTCATCAGTTTTTTCATATTTTCAATCTATGTAACTGTTATATAGTTAATTTGGATTAAAAAGTAGTATAATTATATTTAATCATTTTATTTATAGTTATGTCCTTGGTACAGATGTACTACACTAAAAAATGTTATGTGATTCCTAGGGTAAATCCATTGTTCTGACATCAATAGTGCTTTTTCAGGAACAATGAACCCACATGGATTTAAATATCATAATATTTCACAAACATCTGTTCTGAGAACTACAATATTAACAATTGCACGCAGTCTCAGCACCTAGTCAAAAAATCAATCCATATAATATCAAAAAAGAATAAATGGCATATCTGAGTTGTTAAATTCTCCCCACCTTTGGGATTTATGTCCCCAAAAATTCAAAATAAGGTCTACTCAAACAGTTGAGGGTAATGAGCATGAATATGTGCCTCCCCTACCCTGTTCTTTCATAGAGATTCACATGATGAAACTAGACATTCATCAAAGGAATCAATGACCCATTATGGACCACCTCATGAAAATTCACTTTCTCCACTGGTTTCTCAACAAAATCATCTTCGTCATCAATTTCCAACTCTAATCTGTTGATGATGTTTGGTCGGTAATGCATGTACCTCATTAATTGCATCATTTATAAGACGTCATTTACCTGATCTGACAGTGGTAGTATAACCAAGTAGTATGCCACCTATCCCACACTATGAGGTATCTAGAATGGGATGATGATCCTCGAAGAGAACATTCTACCCAAGAAAAATATGTGTAAACCATGTCGAGGTGAAACCCAAAAGAAAACATGGCCACTTTACTAGAACTCCAAAAGTCATTTTCTTATGTCAGCATAAGACTTATAAGATCTCGGTGTTCTCTTATTCTACTCCTTGATGATCATCACCCTATATATAGTATCTCACACCAATGCTAGGGCGATGAGTCCCTACTCTCCTTGGGTAGTCCAACACTGTGGTGACATGTAGGGTCTTTCGTACAATTTCTTGAATGATTCCATACCAATGGAGGAATGGTATATATTTTTGTGTGAAAACTCCACTAGTATTAGGTGATCATCCCATCTACGGAAAAAAATATAACAAGTAAGCATTCAACATGTCCTTTAAAACATGAATGGTCTTCTCTGTCTTGTCAATCGTATGTGTGTGAAACATTATTCTCATGAATAACTAGTTCCCAAAAACCTCATTTGTAAAGACCCGTAAAATTCAAGGGAAATTTTTTCATAATTTTCTTTGGGATTTTACAAGAATGCGGTTTCTAACGGTACTTGATTCTGAGGCCCGGTGTGCCTGGAATTTCTATCCGAATTTTAGCTTGGGTACATTCAGATAACGAATGAGCGGGTTTTCCTAACTTTTGAACTAGTGCTCCGAATCAAATTCTGAGGGCACCGATGGCTTCGCATCACCGGTAATTTCTTAGGAACACCTTTTTCGGAGTTGGGTTTTTGATGGAGAAGTTGTTAAAAAAAATTATGGAAGTTAAAATAAAAATTGAGCATCAATTTTTTTACTTGGTAATTAAAATCATTGGGTGGAAGTTGGGTAACCACCCAACTTCCCATGAGAGGTTATGAGGGCGGTGGGGCCCACACGAACCCCACCCCTTCATATTATCTATCTCTTTCAACTAACCATTAAAGTTGATAACTTATGTTAATTAATTAGGTGAGTTTAATTTGAGAGGGTTAATTCAACTTTTCAATTTCAAACTTAAGTCATGTTAATAAAATAAGGGAAGTTCTTATTTTATTTTGGTTCAAACTTGTTACGTTGGGAGGATTTGGGAGAAAATGGACAATATTTAGAAGTTATTCTTCCTCGACGAAGAATGTGAAGAATGAAAAGAATGCGGACCTCCGACGAAGGTCGACAAGAATGCCGGATCATCAGAGATCGACGACGCGAAGCCGACGAATCATTTCTCCACGACCCGACTTTCTTCTTCCGCGACGGTTATTTCCGTGACGAACCCCCGCTCAACGAATTCGACGAGGTAGGGGATTTATGTGTTTTTCTTTGTGAATTATTCCATCATATATCCTCGTTAAATTGGTCCGCTTTCTATCATTTAACGAGAGGGGGTCGGACCGCAAAAACAAGGCCGACCCTCCTCCCTTATTATTTGGTGTTGTTGCGGTTCAAAGGAAAGTGACGTGGGGTCGTCGCATTGTGCGAGAAAGAGTGGCAAGGATGCGCGGCGCCGTCGCACCACACATTTGATAAAAGAACCAAGCCACGATGCCGTCACGCCACGCCAAAAAAACATGAAGACATCACGTCCAGAGCAGGGTCGTGGCAGAGGGGGGTGTCACCGTCGTGCCGCGCTGGACGAACGAAGGCCGCGGCCTTAGGCCGTGGCGGAGCTGGGACCAGCGACCGATTCCGGCCCGCCGGCATCGGAGCAGGGGGACCGGCCAGCGCCGGTCCCATGGTGCAACAGCAGACCGACCGGAGCGGGCGGGCCGGACAGAGGAAGAGATGGGGGTTTGTAATCCCCGGCAGGCCAGACATGAGCGGCCCCCCACATGGGGGCCGTGGATTACAAATTGGCGGGGGGCATCCCCCCCCCCCTCCCGCACATCAGTCCGCTCGGCCAAAATGACTGAGGCTCCTGGCTGGCGCCAGCGCACCCGGCCAGGCCGCGCCCAAGTGGGCTAAAGCCGGACCCAGGACCGTTTGACCCGGTTCGGGTCGACCCAGAGGGTATCGGGCCGGGTCGGACTAGGCCCGAACCCCCTAATACCGGACCCCTCACGGTCTTTTTCCCATAACTTGGGTCGCGGACCTCCGATCGACGCACCGTCAGCTGCGATGAAAAACTTGGATCGAGACGTTCGTTTTGGTATACTAAACCTATGGTTAGGAGAACTTTGGGTTCGACCGGGTTGGTTCGTACATGAAACCAACCGGGACCTCGGAGTGGAAACACTTATAACTTGAGCTCCGGACGTCCGATTGACGTGACATCGACTTTGATGGTTTCCTCTAAGTGAGATGAACTTTTTGGATTACTCTGCTCATGGTTTGGATGAATTTGGATTATGGTCGGGTTGATTTTGATTAAAAAACAATCTGGCCCCTCGGACGAAAAAGACAATAACTCTCAGACCGGGAGTCTGATTGACGCACCGTCTGTGATGTTGACTTCCTGTTGACGATATAGAACAATTAGAAACATCAACTCCGGACTATGTGTTAGTTTATGTATCATCCCTTCGGCTCGTGGAGTGGACCCTACTGAACGAGCTTTCTGTGTGCGGGAACCCTAGAGATGGCTGCGATTGTGACGACGATGACGACTGTACTGAAATCCTCCGTGGATTCGACGGTGACGACTACAGCATTCAGAGATCCTACGTGGATCAGTGCTACCTATCCTGTGTGGTTCAAATCCCGTGTAGGTCAGTTCTCAGTGGTCCTGTGTGGGCCAGCGCCTACATATCCTCTGTAGGTCCGATCCTGTGTAGGTCATTGTGGGTGTTAGTAACCTATCAATCATTTTTGGGTCATTGTGGGGGTTAGTACCTATCGATCCTATATGGGTCCTATGGATTAGATGAATCAGTGACTACATCTGATCATCTCTATCATCTTATGAAAAATTATACCTGTGTGATCTGAATCATGACTTTCAATACTTATCTTCGATATGATTGACTTGACATCCTCTGTGGATTACGTTATACTTTCCTGTGTGGACTGTGTTATGATTTCCTGTGTGGACTGGGTTGTACTTGAGCTCGGATGTTGGAGCCGAACAAGAATCGAAGACTTAGGTATATGTATGGGAATATACCTAAGTAGTGTCGGATGTTACTTCGTGATTGTATATTTACTTTTTGGATTATACTTTGTGGATTCTGGGAGACCTTCGGGGGTCTCGGGGTCCCTACTGAGTAGCTTATACTCACCCCTGCACGGGATATGCCCACACTACATTGTATTGGTTGCAGATGACAGAAAATGTTGATCATGGTTGAGGCACAAGGAGCAGGTCGGTACCTGGAGGAGGACCACATGGCGGGGCATACTCGGAGCGGATGGCTGGACCCGAGGTGCTGTGGAGGCTATCTGTACCCACCCTTCAGGTGGGTCTTCCAATGGATGGCTCAAGGATATGACTTTACTTTCATTTGTAGTTTTCCCTTTCTAGTTGCACTTTACTTTCTTTTTGGGTTTTTATACTGGCCCAATTACTTTTCCGCACATACTTTGCTACCCAGTATTTACTTAGTGTTTACTTCTTCTTTCTTGCTCTTTGGTGTTTGTTTACTTTACAAAGGAAATGCCTTCCCTTTTTACCGGGAATTACGCCTTGGTGCTAGTCTCCAGCCGCTGGTCTATAGAAGGCTGGCTTGGGGAAGTCATGGCACGGGCCCCGAGGACGGGTCGTGAAAAATTGGTATCAGAGGAGTTTGGTTCTACCGCAGAACTCAGGACTCTGATTTTTTTCTATGTGAATAAATAATGATAAAAGTATTGAGTGTGGTTATCAGTCCAGGGAGTTATGTGTTGGTGTGGCATAAGACGTATCCGTACACCAGGACCCTGACTTCTGATTTCCACCTTAATACATGAAAACATTGATTTCAAGTGTGTTTCATGTTTTCTTTGTGATTACATTATGTCAGCTCACCATGTATACTATTTGACCGTGGCACACCTGTTTCTTTTCAGGATGGCCCCACGATGGTAGCTAGCTAGGGTTCCGAGAGTTGTGTGTGACGACTGCCCACCGAGCGACGAGGCCTCGGTACATGTCCCTTTGACAGTAGAGGCACCGGAGGTACCAGTACCCACCGGGCCACCGATGCTACCATCCCCAGCTGCTGATGCTGCATGTAACCTTAGTGCACTGCACGAGTTTCAGCATCAGCGACCGCCCAGGTTCTGCAGGGAGACGGACTCTCAGGCTGCCGAGGATTGGCTGGAGGCAGTTGTTTGAGTTTTCAGGTTAGTGATGACACCAGCAGACCTCATGGTGATCCTCACAGTGAGCCTCTTGCACGCGGCAGCAGGCAGATGGTGGAGCGTGATGCTCGAGGTGCACGACGAGGCATCTCTCCTTTTGATGGACTTTGAGAGCCTCTTCCGCTCGGAGTTCATCCCAAACACCCTCCGTGTGGTGCACATCCAAGAGATACTACAGCTGCGGCAGGGCAGTTTGACGGTCGCCCAGTACTCAGCAAGATTTACCGATCTCTCATGCTATTAGACGGACATGGAACGAGACCCATTCTTTCGGGCCCGAACCTTTGAGTAGGGATTTAGGTATGAGATCAGGGCATCGCTGATCTCCCTCCGCATTCCGACATAGGAAGGGGTACAAGAGTGAGCCCTTCTCATTGAGAGCTTCCTTGATGAGACTACACCAGCAGCGAGGCCTACCACAGGGCCGCACGTAGCGGAGTCTTCTTCAGCCGGCAGTAGACAGATGTCACAGAGGTCCAAGAAAACTAGGCCATCGGGTGGACGACCACAGGATACTGGCTCGGAGGTGTGGGGCACACGCATCAGATCCAGTCTTACGAGTGGATGACAGTGCTACACATGTGGCGGGCAGCGCCACTTGGCTCGTGAATGCTTGAACCGCCATGCAGAGGAGCAGCAGACGGTTGAGGAACCACCGAGGCAGAGTCAAAGGTTCGACCGTGGCGGTCCGCAGGGAGCAGGTGGACGAGGTCGAGGAGCTGGTCGAGCAGTAGGTGGTTAGCGACGTTTTGAGGCTCTACCTCCACCACCACCAAGAGTTCCACCCCGACCATAGGGGAGATCACAGCTTCAAGAAGCTGAATCCTACGATCATGGAGCTTTGGAAGAGGGTGGACAAGTGTGGGACTTGCTCCAGGCATAGAGGCCCTTGACCATAATGCCTCTAGATTCTTTGTTTGGGTTGACTTGTGTCCTTGTACATTGAGTTGATGTAATGAAAGACCCTTGCAATAGCGATGTTTTCTTTCTTGTCTTTTGTATGTTAATACAAAGAGGTACCGGTTAAAAACTGTTGACATGACCCTCACTTACAAGATTATTACTGGAACAGACCCAGTGACCACACACTGATGCCGAAAGTGTGACTCAACCCTTGGAGGCAAGAGTAACGGTTGGATATCTTGGTAGCAGCGTCGAGGGATTACGATGTCATCCATACAATGGATTAACTAATCATGATGAGATTGACTGTATTAGGAAAGAATGTGGTTCATCCAGGGGATGAGACCAGATTTTCCTTTTCGGAAAATGAGAAATCTTTGTAGCTTTGCAGAACGTTAAGGAGGAAGGGGAAAGCCTTCTTGTGGACAAACTGATGTCAGCAGATCTCCCAAGAGCAGAGACAGAAATTGACAAGTGCACCTTTCATGAGGCTACTGGAGGAAGGAGTAGGGTATGTAATTTACTACGATGCATCGGGGACCAGACTTGGATGTGTCCTGATGCAGGAACGAGACGTGATCGCCTATGCATCACGTCAGTTGAGTAAGCACGAGCAGAACTACACTACGCCTGACCTGGAATTAGCAGCAATGGTCTTCGCTCTGAATATGTGGTGACACTATCTGATGGGCGAGTGCTTTACAGTCTATTCCTATAGAAGAGTTCGTTTCTCGATTCCTCACCTGCTAGTAGGTGAAGGTGGAGAACCATGTACCAGCAGGCATGGTACAAACCTTGGAGGTCCCGGAGTGGAAGTGTGATGGGATATCTATGGACTTTGTGACTTGACATCCACGCACTTCCATAGGTCATGACTCCTTTTGGGTAATTGTCGACTGACTCAAAAAGTCGGCTCACTTCTTACCCATCAGAGAGTAGGGCTCAATGGAGATCTTGGGACGTCTCTAAGTTCAGGAGATTGTATGGCTTCATGGTGTGACATTATCTATCATCTCCGATCGAGATGCTCGCTTTACTTCTCAGCTTTGGAAGGGGTTGTAGGAGGCGTTCGGTACGCAGCTACGTCTGAGTACCGCCTTTCACCCTCAGACAGATGGTCAGACGGAGAGGACCATTCATACTCTTGAGGACATTCTCCGCGCATGTGTCCTCGACTTCGGTCATAGCTGGGAGGACCACTTACCCTTGGTGGAGTTCACGTACAAAAACAGATACCACTCCACCATCGGGATGGAACCATACGAGACATTGTACGACCGACCTTGATGATCACCTCTGTGCTGGACAGACCCTGGGGAGTCAGCTCTTGTTGGACCAGAGATGGTCCAGGCCATGACAGAGAAGGTCCATGTCATCCAGGAGTGGATGAGGATATCTCAAAGCGGGCAGAAGTCTTATGCTGACAGGAGGCAGAGGCCACTGGAGTTCGAGGATGGCGACCACGTCTTCTTGCGGTTCTCACCTTGACGTGGTATACAGAGATTTGGCTGAGGTGACAAGTTGTCTCAATGATTCATCTGACCATTTCAGGTCCGTAATAGGATTGATGAGGTGGCTTATCCCCTGACTCTACCACCTCAGTTGCACCGAGTGCACGACGTCTTCCACGTATCTTCGTTGAGGAGATACGTGCACGACCCGACACATATCATTGTCCATGGGTAGCTGGACATTGATGATGGGGCGACTTTTGCGGAGGTCCCAATGGAGATCGAGGATCGACAAGAGTGGGTCCTACTTGGATGGTCGATTCCTCTAGTGTGCAAAAAATGGCAGTACGGGAACCTCCAGGAGAGTACCTGGGAGTGGGAGGCATAGATGTGTGCAGAGTACCAACATTTGTTTCCCTAGTTTTTGATATATCATTACGGGGACGTAAAGCCCAGAGGTGGGAGTAATGTAAAGATCCATAAAATTCAAGGGAATTTTTTTAATTTTCTTTGAGATTTTACAAGAACGCGGTTTCTGACGGAACATGATTCCGAGGCCCGGTGTGCCCAGAATTTCTATCCGAAATTTAGCTCGGGTACGTTCAGTGAACGAATGAGCGGGTTTTCCTATCTTTTGAACTGGTACTCGGAATCGAATTCCGAGGGCACCGATGGATTTGCAGCGCTGATATTTTCTTAGGAACACCTTTTCCAGAGTATGGTTTTTGCAGGAGAAGTTGTTAAAAAACATTATGGAAGTTAAAATAAAAATTGAGCTTCAATTTATATTTTTACTTGGTAATTAAAATCTTTGGGTGGAAGTTGGGTAACCACCCAACATCCCATGAGAGGTTATGAGGGCGGTGGGGCCCACACGAACCCCACCCCTTCATATTCCCTAACTCCATCAACTCATCATTAAAGTTGATAACTTATGTTAATTAATTAGTTGAGTTTAATTTGAGAGGGTTAATTCAACTTTTGAATTTCAAACTTAAGTCATGTTAATAAAATAAGGGAGGTTCTTATTTTATTTTTGTTGGAACTTGTAGCGTTGGGAGGATTTGGGAGAAAAGGGAAAAGCACTTGAAGTTCTTCTTCCTCGACGAAAAACGTGAAGAATGCGAAGAACGCCAACCTCCGACGAAGGTCGACAAGAACACTGGATCCTCGGAGATCGACGACGCGAAGCCGACGAATCATTTCTCCGCGACGTGACTTTCTTCTTCCACGATGGTTATTTTTATGACGAACCCTCGCTCAAGGAATTTGACGAGGTAGGGTATTTATGTGTTTTTATTCGTGAATTATTCTGTCATCTATCTTCGTTCAATTGGACTGCTTGATATCGTTTAACGGGAGGGGGTCGGACCACAAAAACACTGTCGACCCTCCTCCCTTATTATTCTGTGTGGTTGCGGTTCGAAGGAAAGTGACGCGGTGCCATCACACCGCGCGGGAACGAGTGGAAAGGATGTGCGGCGCCGTCACGCCGCCCATTTAAAAATTGAACCAAGACATGGAGCCTTCGCGCCGCACCAGAAATATCCAAAGACACCGCGGCCGGAGCGTGGCCGCGGCGGAGGGGCGCGGCACCGTCGCGCCGCGCCGGACGTACAAAGGCCACGGCCATAGGCCATGGAAGAGCTGGGACCGGCGGCCGGGTCTGTGCCGCCGGCATCGGAGCAGGGGGACCGGCCAGCGCCGGTCCTGTGGTGCGACAACCGGCAAGACGGAGCGGGCCGACCGGATAGAGGAAGATCTGGGGGTTTGTAACCCACGGCTGGCCGGACATGAGAGACCCCCACATGGGGGCCACAGATTAAAAATGGGCGGGGGGCATCACGCCCCCGGTACCCTAGTCCGCTCGGCCGAAACAGCCGAGCCACTTAGCTGGCGCCAGCACGCCGAGCCGGCTGCCCAGGCCGTTCCGCCAGGCAGGGCCGCGCCCAGGCTGGGTCGGGCCGTGCCAAGGGCGGGTCGTGCCGCGCCCAAGTTGGGCCGCGCCGCGCCAATCGGGTCAGTTCGCGCCCAAGTGGGCTGGACCCGGACCTGGGACGGGTCGACCCGGTTCGGGCCGACCCAGAGGGTATCGGGCAGGGTCGGGCCGGGCCCGAACCCCCTAAAACCGGACCCCTCACGGTCTATTTCCCATAACATGGGATTCAGACCATTGATCGACCCACCATCAGCTGTGATGAAATCCATGGATCGAGAGGATTGTTTCGGTATACTACACTCAAGGTTTCGAAGTACTTTGGGTTCGGCCGGGTTTGTTCGTACAAGAAACCAACCGGGCCCTCGGAGCGGAAACACTTATAACATGAGCTCCGGACGTCCATTTGGCGTGTCATTGACTTTGATGGATTCCACTAAGTGAGAAGGACCATTTGGCTTACTCCGCTAGAGGTTTGGATGCAGTTGGAGTACGGTCGGGTTGATTCTGACTTAAAACCCAACCGGGCCCTTGGGACGAAAAAGCCAATAACTCTCAGACCGGGCATCCGATTGACGCGCCGTTTGTGATGTTGAGTTCCTGTTGATGATACGGAACTTTTTGATATATCAACTCCGGTCTATGTGTCAGTTGATGTATCAGACCTTCGGCTCGTGGAGCGGACCCTCCCGAAAGAGCTTGTTGTGTGCGGGAATCCTAGAGCTGGCTGCAACTGCGACATCGATGACAACTGTACAGAAATATTCCGTGGATTCGACGACGACAACTACACCACTCAGCGATCCTACGTTGATCAGTACTACTAATCCTGTGTGGGCCAGATCCTATGTGGGTCAGCGCTCAGTAGTCCTGTGTGGGCCAGTGCCTACAGATCCTGTGTTGGTCCGATCCTGTGTGGGTCATTGCGGGGGTTAGTTACCTATCGGTCCTTTGTGGGTCACTGCGGGGGTTTGTACCTATCGATCCTATGTGGGTGCGACAGCTTAGATGAATCAGCGACTACATCTGTTTATCTCTATCGTTTTACATAGAAGTATACTTGTGTGAGATGAATCTTGACTTTCAATCCTTATCTTCAATAATATTGACTTGATATCCTCTGTGGATTACGTTATACATTCATGTGTGGACCAAGTTATGATTTACTTTGTGGACTGGGTTGTAAATGCGCTCGGATGTTGGAGCCGAACAAGAATTGAAGACTTAGGTATATGTATGGGCATATACCTAAGTAGTGTCGGATGTTACTTCGTGATAGTATCTTTTCTTTTTGGATTATCCTTTGTGGATTCTGGGAGACCTTTAGGGGTCTCGGGGTCCCTACTGAGTTTCTTATACTCATCCCTGAACGTTTTATGCCCTCACTTTGTTGTGTTGGTTACAGACGACAGATAGCCCTGGTCATGGTTGAAGCACAAGGAGCAAGATGGTACCCAGAGGTGGACCACTGGGCAGGGCGTACTTGGAGATGACGGCTGGACCCGAGGAGCTGCGGAGGCTATCTGTACCCACCCTTCAGGTGGGACTTCCAATGGACGGCTCAAGGCTGCGGCTTTACTTTCAGTTGCTGTTTTCCCGTTCCAGTTACTTTCAGGTTGGGTTTGTATACTGGCCCACTTACTTTTCCGCACTTACTTTTGTACCCAATATTTACGTAGTGTTTACTTATTCTTTCTTCCTCCGTGGTTTTTGTTTACTATACAAAGGAAATTCCATCCCTTTTTACCGGGAATTACGCCTTGGTGCTAGTCGCCAGCACCTGGCCTATAGAAGGCGGGGTAGGGGAAGTCACGGAACGGGCCCCGAGGACGGGTCATGACATCATTAATTCTCTTTCAAAACTAGAATATAAATCATGAATCAAAATTTTAAACTATAATAAATTAAACTCCATGGAGTCAAACTATATACTATACATTAAGGTGTCTCGTGATCTTTACTGAATTCTATTCTCATCAAGCTAGGAAGTGGGAAGAGATGGTGATTCAATCAATGATCACCCAAATGGAATCATTTCCCCTATATGTACATGGTAAACCCATCTCAAATTTCATCGATAATCCATCACAATTCTATTATGGTTCCAAAAGTGGTTCATATATACTTGCTTGAACCTGGTGCTGAGCCTTTATGTTCTTACTAGTAAGACATTAAGAAAAAAACCATGGAAAACCATTATTCATATTTATCCACCAAAACTAATGTCTGAGGTCCTGGTACATCTTTTTTGCACCTAGATATACTGCCAAAGGGGAGACTTAAAACTCACATAGAACCTCCTACCTCAATTCCACTAGTACAACTATGCATCATCTGAAAAAAAATTGTGCTCCCCACCTTTCAAATGTCCATCTAGAAAAATCCTTATACGTATCTTAGTATGTAGGGTTTATAGTATGTATCCCCAGGTTGTGCCACCCTAATTTACTGAATGATTGGAGTGGTGACAACCATAGAACGGTGGTACACAACTCCATCAACTCTATAGAGTATTAATACAATGAGTACAAGTTCTCTGACAACTCGTTGGACAACTGCACACTAGATCTAATGCTAAGAAAATCTGTCACCATGTTCCCCCATCATAGAGTATAGACAACCTCAAATTTGTAGACATGGTGGAACACTATCAAATAATTATATCTCAAGTCTACTTACTTTTGATAGAATATATATATATATGTGGGGGGATCCTCTGATCAGAGTAAATGATTAACTGCTCTCCCATCAAGTAGTTTCCTTATATATTCAATGCAAATAATAACATTGATTAATCAAGATAATGGTTCATGAAATTCTACTCTTGTGGTATTAAGTGGTGTGACCCATATAAAATCACATCTTTCCGTTGAATCTGGACACAACCAATCCTAGTTTTTTAAGCATCACAAAATACAAAAAAACTTATCACCTTCTTCTATAAAATATCTTGATTGGAGCACCTGTAAAACTCTACCTTTTCTCCTTAATGAATTTATTTGAGTTCAAACATCATGATCTATTATTCCCCTCTTAATAGACCAAATAGGTTCATCATCCCTTGATATTGGATACATGTTCTTCATGGTAATATTTTTTATGTGCTAGAAATCCATCCATAACCTCATTCTCCCATCTTCCACCATGACAATATAACTAGGGCATCACATGGTGAAACATTGACTCTCATTAATAAAATCCACTACAAGTCCTACATATATACCCTCAACTCCAAAATATATATTGGAGGAAACTAATATTAAAGTGTATATACCGGTGTCATCCCATGGTATAGATCAATATAGAATTCTATATCCATATGGGGAGGTAAACCTAGAACATATTCATGAAATAAATCATTATACTCCCCCTATTTTTTTTGGAAAATGAGGACTCAAATCATATATTGAAATGATGGTGAGGCTTGAAAACTAATGTGTAATTTCCTACACCCTCCTATTTGTGACTCCATCCTACACTACCTGTGTTTACTTCTTCACCAACAATAGAAATCCTGGTTCCATCGATGCAGACACCCCACACTCTTCATATAAAATAGCCAATTTGAGAATGAACTATGGATAACCAATCCATACCATTAATGGAGTCATATTTCCTCGATTCCACTACCATGAAATCCCAAATGATAAAATATACTCTAAGAGTCATGTCACACATTCTGTACTAGTTTGTGTCCATTGGTTCTCCTCTAGTAGGAGTCTCCAAGCATGAGGGTCAAGTCAATGGTTCAACATGAATCTCCGAGTCTAAAACGAACTTTCTTGGAAGAAAAAAATGAATAGAACCTATGTATATAATTATAGAAAATAATGTAAAAAATACACCTATCATGAATCAATTCAATCAGGGAGCCCTAGGGTCATTTTCCTCCACCGAATGATGTTGTCCTCTCTATATCCTCTAGATCCCTAAGACTAGTGTGGACCAGCTAGTGGTGGTTGTTATAACATGTTGAAACGTCCACCTCCTCCGACTACACTCTTAGATACACTACCATGTCTTCCACCATATGGATCTGACTTCTATAGTCTAAGTCTCTTCCTCAGTGGTCCATCCACATTCTCAATGATAGCGGTATAGTGGCTATGACAATCTCAAGCAACATGTCCCCATCCCTCGCATGAATAGCACCAAATCCATCTAGGATGACTGATCCCACACACTAATACCTAAATTTTAGATTTTCTATCATTTTAATACTTCTTGAAACTTATCACACATCCATTTCCATGATACTAACGTCATCTCCCTACTACTAAGGTCTCTGTACCCAATTGATCACTATTGACAATCACCGACTCTATCTACAATTCCAAGAATCTTTTGACCACAAATTCGTTCTCAAGAATTCCAAAATATGTAGGAATTCACCTAGGGATAACATAGGAACATAGGTACCTAAATAATCCCATATCTATGGTTAGATACCTAATTTACATATCGTGAATAATATTTTTTGAGTCCCTTGAGAGTTTGGTATGCCTCAATGAATACTGATTCACCAGCATGACATCCTTCTAGAGCTATCGGAACTATTGGATACACATATCATGTCCCATATATGGGTAGTACTATTCAATGAAATGGTTCTCAAAATCTATCCATAGAAGGGTATCAATGTCGTAATATCGAGTAACAGAACCCCATAATTTCCATGTTGAGCCATGTAGAAGGCTCATTTCCAGGACCCCCATCAGGTCTACGGGTGTCCTGACATGGTGGGAAACTCATGACACCTCCTCAATATTGTACTCATAAATCTGTGTATGGGTCTCTCCTTAGAAACTATGGGGTTTCTGATACTGAATCATGCTAATTCTACTCGTCCACCCCACCACATCTCCTAGTACGACAGGTACAACGTGCTACTCTTCATATTGTGGTACGGATGGTGCACCACATAGAGATTCTCTCTATGGTAAAAATCCTTGTAACGATTCTTCGTCACCAAACATGTATTCCTCATGATAATGTGGTGTAATAAAAGAAGTATTTTGATGTGGAGACATCACGAAATGAAATAAGATGTACCATGGTCAACTGGGTATATATAGGGAGATGACTCTAGAAGGAAAAGGAAAAAAGAACCATTCCAATAGGATGCATGTAACATTTTTCACTGTCAACTTGTATTCACATGTACCGAGTCTAATATTAGGGAAGCATAGACCTAATGTATTTATATATCAGCCACAGCATGAACATTGAATTCCATAGCCAGAAAGATTAACTCAAAATGCATAACAGTTTTCCCCAATCTAATATCATCGACTCCCACCCCTAAAGTTGAATTGACCCATCTGATACCACTATGTCATGACCCATCCCATTTGGGTCTAGGTTGTAACTACCCCAATCCCACCTCCAGTAGTACTAGTTCAAACGACTAGAACTGAGTAGGAATATCACACATATGGGAGGTATTATCCTAAATTACACATAACCACATAAACATCTACATTCCAAAAAATCCTAAAATGTAAAAACCACTAAGTCAAAAATTAATTCATACTTCTATAATCCCACAACTATGTGAGATATTAATATTATTGTAATGTAGACCTGGAAAAATACCATCTCACAATAATGAGTTGGTATAATAAGTCCATCCCAAATGTAATGGTTTTGGACTATTGTCTAAAAGATATAGGAATACTCCTAGGTCTGTCGAGTCACTATAAGAACCATCTAGTCATAGTCCAACTAATAATTCATTAAATGGTCGATTATCTGAACATAACATGATATGTGTGGGAATAGATCATTTAGTGGTGAGTATAACAATACCAAACATGAAACATAGAAACCACAAGTAAATAAATCAAAATAAGTACAATTATCTCCACATAGGTATATGTCTATAGTACAGTTAACAAAAGAAATGGAAATATACCAAAGAGAGACACCACTCCATTCAATTGTCCTAACCAACTTCCAGACATAATATTCTTCTTGATGCACGCTTGTTCTGGGAGAACTCACCCCTTGATCCATGATATGATTGGAGACACACTACAAAAAGGTCTAGCACATTTGGGACCTTCAGAAAGAGAACAAATTGGTCAAGGAAGACTATGATACAAAAGGAGGGGGGTACACCCAAAAATACTTTGGGGACACCACAAATCATAGAAATAAATAATTAGGGGATACCACGTACACAATCTGGATCAACCTCTTATGCATGGGTCACTCCAAGAAAAACTGTCGGATACCACAAACCCTACCTATGTGTCCTGCATAATAGATGAAAAACACCATTCTCTCAGAGGTTATATGGATTATACATATTTATTTTGGGTGATAAGGGGTCACACCATTATATTGGAGGGATACCTTACTCTATATTTGAATTAGTCTATAGTGGGGATTACAATATAGTGATATGGATATAATTACATATTGAACTCTCGAGTAAAGGACAAAAGAAACAATCTCAACATATACTAGTCCAAAAATAAAATGTATCATTGGTCTCAAAGAGTGAATCTCAACATTAGAGTTTCAATGCGGTAGGTGGATTTATGATTGGTTGATCTGTCTAGGGGTTATGCACATTTGAAAATTGCAGGGGTGACTGTGCCTGTGGACTGTGTACTACAATCGACCTACCTACTGTGTAGACTCTTCACCCCATAGAATCTTGATATGTTGTGGGTCATAGTCGATTGATGTCGTTGAACCTATCGTGCATTCATTGTTCCCAAGAAAACATGCACTATCGAATCACTACGGTCGATCTCCATAGTTGACGGCCACATGCTCCACCTGGTTTCTTTACATCTAACCCTTGGCTGACCCAGCCCACTAGACTAATATGACCCATCCCACCATTTCTAGTCTAGCCCTCTTTGTTATCCTAGTAAACCTAACGTTCTCCCCATTAACCACTTCCACAATATCCATTTTCATTCATCTATGGCTTCGATCCACTTCCACATACAACTCTTCCACCAAAAGCACTGTCAACCTCTCACATCCCCGTCATGTTGTTGCATGCTTCAATGAGCCTCCGGCAATACTAGCCTCTTCCCCATCCACTTACATTATCCACCATGTCACATATGATCCATGAAACAATAAACAATGACATAATCGGGCTCATCTAAGCCATGTCTTCATCAAACTACAAGTCATGTCGACACATCTTCTCGCGAAATGGATCAATTCATCATTCTTCATTTTTTACTAAATAACGTGACTCCATGAATCATCAATTTTATGAATTTCTCCTTCTTCATCATCACACCACCTTAATGCCAGAATAATCCCAAAACTTTTTTATCAGTTCCTTGTGCAAAAAACTGGTGGGTAATGTTTAATTGATCATGATGTGTCGAAACTAGAGTCAAGAAATATTATGCATACTGAAATTCATATTTGGGGGAGAAAATAAAAATAAATAAAGAAGAATGAACAAATATGTATTTTCTTGTCAAACATGATTCATTTCATTTTGAATATTATGAGAACAGATAACGTAATTAATCCATTTAAACATCTCAAGATAAAATCCACCCAAATTAAATCCATTCCCTCAATACAAATGACTCTTCAATCATTATTTTCATAAATTGATTCATGTTCATTGTAGAAATTAATAATGGGGAATTAATAAATTTAAACACAAACCATACCATGATTTGGATCATTAACTGACTATTAAATTATATGTTGTTTTGGTCATTAGCAAAATCTATCGAATCCGTGGTACGTTGATTGTTGATCCTTGATTCATTGCTGTTCTCCTGAGAAAAATCTGTAGAGCTCTATATCTCTCTATCTCTAGGGTTATACTTGAACCTCCAGGGTCATGAGGATATCCATTGGATTTAACCATAACAATTAATTTAAATATTATTCAATCAATGTGTTGGAAAAACAAAACAAAACAAATTATTTCAATTATATTATTTGTTTCCGCACCATAGATGTATTTTTTTCAAACACCTTGCAGCAAAAAAATTTATAATTTACCTAGGGAAAACAAAACATTAAAAATTCAATGGATGTATCCTATTTCCAATCTGATTCCGCATTCATAAGTTACTAGGATTTAAAAAATAAAATAATATTATTTATATATTTTATTTAGGGTTATGTCATTGGGGTCTTTTTCTACATGTGACCTAAACTAAGAAAAATTAGGTCACGCCTTGTGTAATGCTACTATTATGAATTAAATTGTTCCTTTTATATTTGTGATCTGAGGAACCTATTAGAGACGTTTTCCATTTTTTAGGATCACAAAACTTGTGAGAAATTAATTATTTTAACATTTTAACCATTTTTACGGAGTATATCGGGCCTTGAAATTTCATGCAATTTTTTCCACTGGTCTCAAAATAAATCCATTTAATATGGAAAAATAATACATAGAAAATATGAAATGTTACAATGTCAGATGGTTGTTTCCTTCTCAAATAATCAGCTATGATATAAAATTTCTATGGAGTATAGGTGTTGTTGAAATAAAAATATTGTATGAATAAAAAAATCCACAAGTAGTAAATCATTTTTTTATTTAGGATATAAATCATGATCATTTGGTTTGAATAAAATATAATCATTTCTACAAAAAATTATATCCATCAATTATTACCTGATTTCAAACCATATATATGTCCAAGCTCATGGGTCAGGTAATTCTTCTCATGTTTCCTATGATTTCGAGATCCATAAGTAACAACATTATCAACCTTAAAAATAACATTATGAAACCTGTACCAATTTCATCACATAAGACCGAAAGCCTTTCCAAACCTATGGATGTTTTGAAACAGGAGTATTATTCATAATAAATTATCTATCCTCAATGTGACTATGAAATTTTTATCATAAGAATAAATTACCCCTCTTGAGTTAGATAGTTTTTAAAGAATGTAATTTTTGAGAAGTCATTTACAAATAAAATAAAATATAATATTAAACCAAATAAAATCATAATGTTGGAAAATTTTCATCACTATTCCCATTTCATAAAATATTTTAAATTTTGGGGTTCTATTGAAACAAAATTTTCTCACACTACATGCTTGACAAAAATACCTTCATGATACCAGAAATCACATTTACAAATATATTTAGAGATTTAGTGATTCTCAAAGATTCTAGAATAACATAGAGATGATTTACAACATCCTCCTCAAACATAGAGTAATAAATTATGTCATCCACAATAACTACCATGATGGTATCATGATTTAGATGAAAAATCATGTTCATTAAACCAATTAATACTGCATTCGTAGTAGTCAGAACAAATGGACTGATAAGGAACCCACAATGTACAGATGTAAATTGAAATGTAATTTTATAAATGTTATATTATTTTATTCCCAATTGATTGAATCCATATCAAATAGAAAATACTTTGAACCACTTTTCCCTCATAAAATATGAAGTAAAAATAATAATTTTGTGGAAATTGATAATTTTTATTTTCTGTGACTCAGTTGAGTTTGCAGTGATCCACAAAAAGGTGATGTGACCCATCTTCATACATAAAAAATAGAACTATATTAAACCATGGTGACACACATGGGTTTATAAATAATTTCCCAATAATATCATCTAATTTTGTTTTTTTCTCTTTCTCCATGTTGATACCATGTTGTGAGAGGGAATATACACTTATTGAGTTCTAGAAAATAATTAATTGAACACTATACCAAAATTTCTCATTGAACAATAAAGAATTACGAAATAAGAAAAACAATAAAATGAATGACAATAAGAGAGATAACATTACTCAATGATTCCTAGTACATATGAGAAGGGAAAGATGATATTACTATTCCCAATTCTGGATAAGAGGTTTCAACTCTACTCGAGCTCAGGTACCACTATCCATGAATGATACTACATACCACATCTGGTGTAGTAAAGGTTACACATTTAAGATAAAACTCAATATCTGATTTATAAAATATAACACAACTCTCCACGTATATGAAATCAAGTGATTTCGTGTCCAGAACCAGAAAATCCCAAGAAATCCCAATTTATTGTAGAGAGAATACACATACAAGACAATAAAAATCCAACTCTATCATCATTACCAAGGGCGCAATATTATCCATAATCAATCATATAATATCTTTTGATTTTTTTTTATATTTACAATACATTTTGAAATAAACAAATGAGATGCTCCAGTATCAATCAACGTAGTCACTAAGGATGATTCTATAAAGACTGTACATCTAACTGTTACTAGTCCTATGTGTGTCTCCTATGGGGGGCTTTTTCATTGTATAAAAAAGAATTATTCTGGATGTTTGGGGGTGTAAGCCCATTATCGATAAGTAATTAGATTAGAACATATTTTTAGTAAGATATGATGACCTTATGCCACTATGCATAGTTTAATATACATAGATGAACTTATGTATGTGGCCTAAGCATCCACATGAACCACATATCATGTGATCCATTGTGAAAACCCATTTCTAATTCCCATGATTGGAAAATTGGTATCAAATCATTTTGCCTCTTCCCAGAACATCATGAGGTCAGGAAGACCCCTTTCGGAACTATCACGATAACCGTCTATCTTCTTCTTTCTTTTTATGGAATTCACACAACAAAAAGGAGAAAAATGGTCCCCCAACAAAAATAATTTGTCATCCAGGTCCGTTTCAACAATCATCACTCTATATATAATAACAATATATGAAGGAATATTTAGAAATAAAAATTTACAATCAATATCATATTAAAGTCACATCATGAAGTGTGGTGTCTTTATCATCTCATTTGAAATAATATCAATTAAAAGCATCAATATCTCATAAAATTGGTTTAAATATTCCATCACAATCTTATCACCATGACTGATTTTAAAAAAATAAAAATAATTTTCAATCACAATTGAATATTGATATAATTTGTCAGTTATATTTTCTTTCCATTCATTCCAATATAATCCATATTCTTCATCAATGTCAACATCGTGTCCCACCATATTCTTCTAGGTCCCGCTAGCTTGAAGGTGGAAAATTTCACATTGATTTCTTCTATCCTGTCTAAGAAATCATATAGATTCCATATATTCTTCATCCAATACAATGAAATTGTGGATCATTAGTGCCTTTTCATGATGGCGGATTCAGGTAAGTTAACTCTTGCAAAAAAATTCTGAATTCATTCATATAAGGATCTACAACTAGAGCCTAAATGTTAATGGGTGCAAGTGCCTTTCTAGAGCATAGAAGAAATGTGAAATAACCTCAAACAGATTCAAGACCATGATAGTGTTTTCTAAAAGTGTTTCATCAAAAAATATTTTTTGCATCATATCTCACAACTAATAAAATTCAAGATTCTAAAAAACATCATAAGAGAACAATAGAGACATCAAATTAACAATAAAATGATAAAAAGAAAAATTAATCCTAAATATAGAAAATAAGTATTAAGATATAAATAAATCCAAATAAATATTAACGAAAACACTAGAATTAAGGAAAAATATTTCATTCCAAAACCACCCATGGTGAGAATATGTATATTTTAGTAAGATATGTCCGGGAACTCAATCAAAACTTCATCCAATGTCCTTAAAATATTATAAAACTACATATATACATCATGAAACGTTTCTTAACATCATACCATTTTATCATGGACCATCCATGATACCCTTACATCTTGATAATTGAGCTGGTCCTGCCATAGCCCAAAGGGAAATATAAATCATTCGAGTTGATGACTACCACTATGAATCATAAATATGAATGTGGGAATGAATTTTACCAAAACACAATTGAAGAATGAAGTAAAGTCATTATTAAAAAAAAGTCTTTATGAGGAACTATTAATGAAGTGAAGAAGGTGTAAAAACCCATAGTATCACAACAATTTTTGAGAAATTAAGATAAAAACCAATGTCCCAATTGATTGAAACATCCAAGGCCTTGGATGAACTACCTAGACCACCTATATGTGGTGCGTTTCCCTTTCTCGAGATAGAAATAATATAAATTGAAAACACCTAAATCCATAGGTGGGGTGTGAGTAAAAATCCCAGTAGAATATCACCCTAGATTCCAGTACAATATTCAAATTTAATTACACAAATAAATTAAAACCATTATAGAAACATGCATAAAGATAATGATGATATTTAAAATATATAATTATTTACATTTAAATTAATATAAATGAATTTAACAAATGTGTTAATTTATATCTTATATAAAACATTTTATTTAGATTCTAAATTCATTTCAAAAACATTTAAAAATAATTCCATATATATCAACAACTAAAAATGAGAAACAAGGAAATTATCTATGGGGAATGATAGTTCCAAGTTATTGGATCTTCAGATCCTAATAAAATGAAAAAAATTGAAACCCATCCCTCTAACACTGGACATGTAAGAGTAAAAAATATCCCAATAGGGATATGATTTTCCTTTAGGTTTATGCTATAATTATAATGCATCAAACTGGTTCTTTGGAAATTAATTATTTTTTATATTTGTCCTTAATAATTATCTTATTACATATTCTTGAATGTGGTCAAACAACCATAAATAATGAGAAAATTTTATCAAAACTATTTAAAAGAAAATGCATCCCATTTTCCATTTAAATGTTATATTCTTGATATAAAAAAATTGGAATTTACCAAAATCATTTATTTTTCTAGAATAAAACAATTGGATTTCTATCAAAACATTTTATGAATATTTTTTCAAATCATCAATTGAAAAATATTCCATAATTTAATTTGATAATTATATTTCAAAAATTAAATTACACAATATTAATTCAACCATTTTATACCAATAAATGCACAATAACACATCAACTCAATGGAATGTTGGTTTTCCACAATTTAAATGCCAAATCACTTTCAAATACCATATTTAAGAGACTAAAATTTATAATAAATAAATTAAATGTAATTAAATAAAAATCAATAAATTTAAATTAAAAAATGTATTATTATTATTAATCAAATTTGAAGATCTTTAATGAAACCACCTACCTTGAGATTATGGGATCATAACCCCAATTCACTAATCAAGAATCACCAATAAAGAACATCGAAAAAAATGGTTAGATAATCAAACATATTTTCATAATCTAAAACAATGAGGATTATATCTTCCATAAACAAGGAGATATAAAAAACCTTATGAAGGGGAAGGATGATGTTATATATCGATAAATAAAAGAAGAATAGTAATTGGAATGGACATAATGAATATTTCCTTACATAGATCTACCATTGTAATGGTTTTTAGATTCCATAATTAATCATTTAGAGCCCACATACCATGGAAAATATTCTAGGTCAATTTAATCCTAAGTGAGGGATAATACAGGGGGTATATAAATTACTTAGATCAAATAAATGCCGTACACACTTTTCTAGGGTAGGGTATCACAGTTAGAGAAACCATTATCCAAAATCCAAGCGTCTCTTCTAGTGGTGTTACATGAGTTATCCTTGATGGTCACACCATTTATAAAACCATGTAATTACTGTGAAACCCTCATTTCCTAGGTTTTCATGGCTTTCACCTGAATAGATAAAATTTCATTAAAAAAATATTCCAACCGGGCATATCCCAAGAACTTCCAAAATATTCCTAAATTTCAACTGATGAATCTTTAAAAAACCCAACTAAATTTGATAAAAATTAGGTTTTAAAATTACCTACAGAGAGTAGTATGATGTTATATTTTTAATTAAACCAAAATCAGAGGACTTATTTTCTACAATATATTGTAATATATATATAAAATATTAGTAAATTTGTTAAATTTGAATATTTGAATTCTCTAAATATTTGTTTGACATTAATTTTAAAATAATAATTTATACTAAAAGTACATTATTGTTTATTTTTAATGATCAATTTATTATTAATATATTTATTAGTAATAACATTATTATATTTTTCTAATTAATGAGATATATTTTACTTTATAACCCATGGTATAATTATTTTTTAAATTCCATTTTTATGCTAATTTTCTTGACCCTTATGGAGTTGAATACATTTATATTGGGTAAACAATCAATATAATTAATGTGGGGTTTATACTAATAGATAAGGGTTATAAAAATACATAAACTAGTTGAAATGTTACTATATGATAATATTGCTAAAAATACTAACATTAAATTTTAATGTTTTATTTTTTAATATCGTGAATCATTTAAAAAAAGTAGACCTTCAAAAAATTCCCTAGATGGCCCTCCCAATAATTATAAAAGAGATCCTCTTAAACAATATTCCTAGAAACATATGAGACATATGATCAAACCATGTAAAACAATAATACCTTAACATATTACATCATAAAATCTAATTTATTATTTTCAACTCAAATGATCATCACTTCATGTATTAAAAAGTGATCCAAATATAGTTTTCAACAAAGATGTCTAACTCTTAATCAAGTATTGAAAATGATATTTCATTATATACATCCTCTAAATACATGGTATATATTATTAAATAATGTGTTATGTGTATGAATATAAATAATTTTTTTTGTTTCTATATACTATCCATTATCCACGGTATTTGTTTAAAAGAATTGTGAAAATATAAGTTGTGACTACATACAGTTTACCATCTCCGTGTAGCATTGTAATTAGGTTTTCAACCCCATCCTTCAAGGATGTTTATTAAAATTTGATAAATCATTATAATTTATTATCATTATATAATTAGTCATTTATAATTAGAATTTTATTATATTTTTTAAACTTCTAAACCAATAGAAAATGAAAAAATATCACTAGAATATCTAGGGACTACAACCTCCAAGAAAAGATCTGATTAGTTTCTCCATTCATCTTTCAATTGATATTAATAATTATTGAATGTAAGAATATATATAATATGTTATTTAGAAATTATTTTTTAATTTATAATTTATATTTATCATTTTTTCTTTACCATGATCAAAATGTGGAAATATTATTCATATATATGTATGATCAATAGTCTCTATTAATGATATAATTCATTTTTGATTTCATAATTTTATATATAAACCTAAATACATATTAATTTATAAATATATATTATATCTATATCATTTTTATAATTTTCTAAATTATAGAACCATTATTATTGTACAATGACCAGAACTACAGAATTGAAATATGTAAGGAAAATGGTGTAGTTATAACCTTTAAAATATATTTTAACTATGAATTTTTCATATAATGGTTATAAAATTTCATATGATTTTCATATAAAGTATGATATTTATAATTTTTTTTTTTGATAAATTTTTAATAAATATATTATTCTTATAAAGCTTCTCTAATAACTTATTATATAATATGAGAGTTGAGGTAAGTGATTTATATTTCAGTGCCATTTTAATAAAGATTGGATATGATATAATCTATATTAAAAAAATTATATGATCCTTATAAGAAATATCCATCAAAATTTTAAACTAATGTCATTATTACTATATAATACAATATTTCACTATATTTTCAACCATGATATAACTCAAGAGATTGATAGAATTTTTTGAAAGAAAATTGACATTTTTATATTTAGACATGAATCAATTTAAATTATAATAATGATTTTTTTTAAAATATGAATTTTTTATTATTATCAAATAATAATTTGATGAAATTTTAATTTATTAATAATTTTTTAAAATAAACGGAAAAATTGGAATATTCTAGTCATTTTGTAAAAAATGTACTTTTCACCTTTTAGTAAATATATTAATTGAATAATTATTTTTTCATACATATCGTTAGTGTAATTTACCACCCATATAATGTAAAAAAACAAAATTGATTCATATTACACATTACATAATTTTTTTCCATGATTTTTTTATATTATAACTGATATTTTAATATTTAAATAATTGATTCTAAAAATAAACTATATTTCTCTATATCAAATTATCCAAGTGAAAGTTTAATTTATTTTTTTTACATTAGCTTAAAATGATGTTGCATTTTATCTACTCAAATAAAAATTTCCTTATTCGCTCTTTATATTTTATATGAATAAAAAATATGATAGTTAGGAAACCCTTATATTAACATTGGGTTTTTTATAATGAAATAATTTTTTTTGGGAAATCTATATGTTTTCAACGAGATATGTTATGGTTAAATGATGTAATGTTCATAAATCATTTTAATTATTCATGTGTTATAATATATGATGAATAATTTAAAATATTGTGAAACACATATTATTTTTTATGATTATATAATGGGTTGGATATAAATTATATATCCCTTTAATGCATTGGGCTATGATAAATACATCATGAATTAATTTATACTACCGTTAAGAGTAATCCTTGGTAATTATGTGTCTCTATCAACTGTGATAGTCATTATAATGATCTTTTATTATATATAATATATAATATGATGTGAAAAAATACGCAATGAAATTCTAGTAATTATTTTTTAATTATGATAATTATTTTCTATTATTATTTTTTTTGAAAAAAAAATATACCATATAATAATTATATGATCCAAGGGATTATGATCCTTGATTTATTTATTATTCTTGTATTATGAACAAAAACAAATATGAAAAAATTCAAAATTATTATATATGTGACGAAATGTTTGGTTTTTCAAACGCAATCAACTTATTCTCAAACACATATTCTCATTTTATGTGTATCTAATAATTAATATATCCATTGATAACCCTTATGTAAAACCATATCTCATTGTTACTTTTTTTCCTATTGTTTTTTTAAGAAGAAATATTTCATATAAAGCATGTCTAAAAATATTATTAATTTCGATAATCTTTTCTGTAAAAAAATGTATATGTATGATGAAATAATAATATATTGAATCTAGGCACTAAATAAACAAACAAATTACATTTTTCAATGGTTATAACTATAATACATTGAATATTTATAAAAAATGATGTGATAATTATGTATGAAATTTATGGGACTCTATTGAAGGTACTAGAGAATTATTTAGTTAGTATATAGTGAATAGTGTCAGAAAACTATATTTGAAACCCTACAGACATGTTTAAATATATGATAAAAGCATAATTTTTAGGTTTTGACCGTAGCTATCCAAGGATAAAAAAACATTTCATATATTTAAATGATGGTTTCCATTTTAACACATCAATAAAGTATATTTAATGATTATTCTATTTCAATCTACTTTTTTCCACACAATGATTATTGGATTTTACCAATAGATAGAACCAGACAGACCTGTGTAAATGCTTAAAGTGATGGAAAATTCAATTATTTTCTTCCTGATCAGCCAATTTTTTTATCTTTGGAAAATAATCTCATTAATCCTATAATACATCTGTATCAAGATTGTAACCATATGAATATAAAGAAAGTTAAATCTAGTGAATAATGATCAGTTCATTGAATCATGAGGAAATATAAACTATTTTATAGGAGACTTGTTGATCCATAATAGATATGAAATATATATCTTCCATTTAAGACACCTATTTTATTCCATATATTTTAAGAAAAAAAATATTTACTTTAGAGATTTATTATTTTGATTTAGAAGTATAAAAATAATTTAATTATATAAAAAACATGAGGCAATGGGAAATATATGATTATATAGAGTTTTATTATATTACAAAACCATTTTTGAAAAGTACATTACCTATATTATTCGTATAATAAAAGATAAGTAATTCGGTTTCCTAAATCAAGGGATTATGAATACTATAGTAAAATTGAGGAAATTTGATTTTCGACTTTTGAAGTATGGTCCAAGAATTATAATCAATCCTAAATACAAAAGAAATAAAATTTTCAATGGATTAAAACCATGTCTCTTGAGGGCTCTATAAATAATTTTTTAGTATTTATAAATAAATTGTTCTATGTTATATCTTTGTAGATAGAGATATTATTGTTACCCAAAAATTATGTTGTTTTGAATAGAAAATAATGATGGAATTGGTGAGATATTATTAAAACCATGAAGTGTAGAATATGAGTTTAATTATATGATTAAAGGATGGATGGAAAATGGTTAAACTATTATTATGGTAACTAGTAAGTATTTTATTTGTGATAAGTAGATTTGTTAGATAATAATTTTTTTACTAATATGTTGATGAAGTTAGCTACTGAGGGAGAGAATGAATCACAAAGCACCTTATAAACCCATTACAATTTATTATGTAATGTGTATGGGAATCATGAATCCCATTGATCATGTATATAGGTAAATGGTGATGAATTATGTCAGCAATATCCTAAGCACAATGATAAGTGTAAATCTCCGGCGATCATTAATGATGATGTGGATAACAAAGTGGTTAATGGTAAAACTACCATAAAAAATATAACATCTCATATATTATTTGGTTATATATATACCCATGATTGTTTATATAACATATTTTATATGGGTATCCCAATTCCAACCTAATGATTTAATGATTAATTATTTGTAAAACCCCATATTGGCATGATGACCATATCTCAAGTCAATTATTCTTCTCTAAAAGATAAATATGAGAGTGCGCATCAGGTATATGTTTTTATACTCTCTTTATATTAATTTTATGTTATCAAATGATTATATTTTATTTATTTACATAATCCTCTAATAAATTTATGTGGATGAGAATTTATGTTTGATATTATAAACCAAACTTTTATCATCATTTACTGTGATGATAATTATAATACTACAATAGATGTTAAATGCATTATATTGGTATTAATTCTGGTAAAAATCTAAAAAGATTTTAGGGAAACATGACATCAATTATATACCTATTTCATGATGTAATTTTGATGTCTTTATGGACGAATTTTAATTTCAACCTAAGAATAATTTTTTTATAGTTAAATTCAACACATTCATAGTTAGACTTATCATAAAAATAATATATATATATATATATATATATAATTTCAATTATTGATTTATATTATATTGTGAAGAAAATTAAACTCATTATTGACAAATAATTCATTCATACATGTACATCACCATGGATTTCACATGTTAGTTTATTTTATAAATTACCAAGGAATTATGAAACTCTTCATCGATATTTAGGAATGTAATATTATCATTACCATGAGAATCTATCATCTACACCATATTGAAAATTTTTCTATTATCAATTTAGAGGTTAACACATTTCCAATATTCACCTATGTGTGGATATCACCAAATGAGGGACTAGAAGGTGGATATATCTATGAAAATATTCTATAAAATGAATGGAAGGTATGAATTTATTGTGATTCAATATTTTATAACTAATTATCCATATATATACACAGTTTTAATGAGTAGGGGCATTATATATTAAATTGTGTAGTTTGTGGTGGTGTTTATTGATGATATTATTATATATTGAAAGATAATTTGTGAGAATTTAGATAACATTAAGATTTCAATTTTGACTATAGGGATAAATAGAATTAAGAAATTTGTAATTGTAAATTTTGGATATAAATAAGTTCATTGTTGATTCGTATACACTCTTGAGAGATTATGTCAGAGGATCCATCAATGATACATATTATTGAATGATATTCTAAACTAATCACTATTGATGAGATTCATAGTTTTCTTATTTTTGATTGATATTATCCACACTTTCTGGATAATTTATCATGACTATCTAATCCATTCATGAAATTAAATTTCATGGGACCTAGTAAATTTGGTTGGATGTGTGTGAGAATAATTTCATATAATTAAATAAAAGGTTCATTAGTGCACTTACTCATTCATCTACACTATTTTGAAAAATAGTTTGTGACATGTTTAAATGCAGTGATGAAGTGACTCATATTCGTCCACATGAAGAATTATTTATTGATAGATTATGCCGAACTAAAATTGATAGATTATGATAATAATTACAAAACTCATGATTTCAAATTAGCATCAATACACTTTAAATTTAATATATCGAGGAATTATATATATATATATAATGTTATTTAATATATAGTGATCATAAATATCTAATTGTCAAATCTCATATAAATTTTTAATATGAACCATAGATGATGGTCAGGGGAGATTAATGAATGTGAAATTTCAATACATTACCACAACTAGAATGTGGATAAGGTGGATGAATCCAAAATCCTAAAGGATTATGCATATTTATATATGATGAGGATAAGAATCATATATTATTTATAGAAATTTATAGATTTATCTATAAATCATTACATATGGGTAGATATATTATCATACCCAAATTAGTTTTCAACCACCTATACATTCTATAATTAACAAGGATTAGAAGGAACATGTAGAAGTAACAAGAAGAGATGTGTTCATGAGTTTGTCCTCGATTGTTATGGAATGAAATATTTTTGGATGTGTGTATGTGTCCTATCAGTGAGATGTTTGAATAGAATATATTGGATTTAGCACATAGTTTATCATTTTCAATTAATCATGGATCTAGAATAAAGTATAAATATATGATATAATATGTATAGTGGGACAAAATGTATATAGATATTACAGAGTTTGTATCTCAATGATCAACATGTTATTAAATTATGGATGATATGTATATGTATGTTGGTATTTAAATCTATAACGGCATATAAAAAAGAGAATTATAATTCACCACTATGTTGTTCATTGTCCGCATCTACAAAAAAATATAATTATAAACCTAATTTTGTGTTAAATTTGGTCACCTTAAAATGTTAGAAAATCTAATTTCAATTAGAGAATATTTTAATATTTATTTGATTTATAATATATACATATATTAAGTAATAATGATTTTGGACTTCCACATTCTATAATATCAGATGGTGATAATAGGATTATGTAGATGTTCTTGTATAGTCATTCAAAAGATCTAGATTAAATTTTTTGTTTGAGGACTATTTATTATTCTATAATATATGATCCTTATAAGAGAACCAAAAAAACCATAGGGGATATTCAGAGATCTTATTTTTTTATAATTTATATTGATTGTATCAACAAATTCCTTGGGTCATGTTTTTATATAACAATTGTTTTGACTCCATAATTCAAAAGGATCCTAATTATGTCATCTATATAATGAATTATAGAATTCAAACATGTTGAGATAATGTTTGAGAAATAATTTTATATGGACTTAGGCTAGATATGTAAATGGTCTATAAGGTTATAAAAAACATTCAACACACCATGGAATCTGAATATATCCAGAAATTTGTTTCTTAAAATAGAAATACCCCAACCAAAGATTCCTAGTGCCGGTTCATTATTTTATTACATTTTCATGTTTAGGAGGAAAAAATAACCAAAGTAAGGATTAGTTTAGAAAATTTTGAAATCTAGATTACAGACAAGATTCCTATACTACATTATGATATATGAAATACAAACCTGATACATGAAATTAAAATAAACATCATCATTTAATTCTAATTCATATATATTTTCATCATAACATTGGTAATTGAAAAATACTAATGTTAAGATCAAATTCTCAAGGGTAAGTAATATAGATGAAATAACTAATCAATAAGAATAAATTAACATCAAATGGAAAATAACTAATGAAACATTCCATTGGAAATATTAGATAAGGAAATGTCAATATTACAATTTAAGAAACCTAAAAACACATTTCATTAAATCAGTGAAGTCAAAATTAAATTCTTTTATCGATATGTCAATGAAAAATATCATGGATAAATAATAAAAGATTAATCAGTAACGTCGATGCATAGTTATTAGACATAATATTCTGAAGAACATGATACCATTACTTTCAAGAGACTATTTAAACTATTTTTCCAACTAATTTATATCATGAGACAACTGATGCATCAAGGGGATTTATTTAATCAGTCCCCAACACATATGGATTGTGTTAATGGGTGCACATCCCATCGATACCTTTAAAAAATCATTCATCATATATTAAATAAACAATTTGACTTAGAAATATGTATTTGTATCGAGTAAATGATAATTATTTATCAATAATTCACAATTAATTATTAACTATGAAAATGATAATTATACGTAAAATGATATATTGTTTAGGAAATAATAATATTCCTTATGTAATATTATGGATATTAAAGGGTAATTATAATTAACAATTATGACAATAATGTGATTGTTTCAAGATAATTGTATCAATAAAAATATGAAGTGAGATTGCATAGATATCATTAAGAATATTTTTTAGTAGAGTAATCTTTAATCATTTCCAACTGTCCCATAACACTTTGAATCCAATAAATCATAATATCAAGAATGTTCTGATACACAAATACACCTATAATATCATGATAATTTGGGGATTCAATATATAACCTTAAAAGGAATATACACACCACAGAAATATGAATTGGCGTATAATAATAAATTTGTCTTAATGGAATGTAAATAGATACGAAATTAACTTAACTTATCGTTCCATTTTATTGTGTGGCCTTTAGCCTCTTATATATTGGATTATAATATATTACTAACTAATATCAAAAACATAATCATGTTTATTATACCATATATTAACTTCTTATAATATCTCATTAACTGTGAGTGAACAAAATTCCTCAATTTTACTATTCAGGCCATAATTGCCTAGTTTTATAGAGCAACTTATAACTTGTTATTTGTAGTAATCATTAATTATTTCATGGTGTCATTATATCTATAATTTACAATATCACATAGTTTTTATATATAATCACATATATGAATTTATTGTAGAACATTATATTTGAGCATTAAAAATGAAGTGCACTGTTCTTGGAGATGGTTGGTCAAACATATGAATGAACACAAAATTCATTTCATTGTTGTATTAAAAGAATGAAAAATAATGATACATATGTGTATAATAATTCTAGTATCATATATATGTTATATAAGGTACATAGATTAATTAAATCTATCATTTATACATTCCATGTATGGTATGAATGATCCATATCATTTTGAGGTTGCGGTAGTCCAAAATTCCTCAAACAAAATTATCATATTTACAAAAGATGTAACAAATAATGGTATTTCCTAAATAAAAATTATAGAAGCATAATTATTTTTTAAATAATATGTATAAAATATATAAACCCAGTTTTTATTAAAATTTCTAACATGATATGTGGTTAATGGAAATTGAAGAATAATCAATTGGTGAGGTAGTAGTTTGTCATACACAGAAACATTATGTTCATGACCCATTAGATTGGGGTGTGTGTAAGTGTAGGATGAACCCATTACAAAAAGAAATAATTGTATATTGAGGATACTATGTTTTCTTATAATCATAGATTAAATAGATTCAAGGGGAGTATAATAGAAATGAAACTATAGTTCTTGAGAGAAGTCATTACCTCTTAATCGAGTAACTTCTTTTTTGACCCAAAGGTTTATTTGAATTTATTTATTCCCAAATCGCGGATTATAGGAGTATGTTAGGGATTTTAAGAAGTGTATTGTAAATATATTAGCCTAACCAAATTAGTTTGAGAGGTGGGAGTGGTGGGAGTGGTGGTGGCCTTTTATTGCAAAGGAAAAGGACTCAGTTGGTATTTTTGAAATGATTTTATGTGTACCCTGGTTTTTACCTAAAAAAATTATTCAAAAAAAACAAAAAATAATTATAAGGTTCAATGGTGAATTATGTACATCCAATGTTTGTTGGAAAAGTTTCTAGGTCATTTGGGAAATTAAATTAAATATTTTTCTCTTTATTATAAATGATTTTACCTTAATAAATGTAATTAATTTTAATTGTTTTCACTAATGTTATTGTTAAAAAAATATTTTCATAATAGAAATTATAAATTGTGCTTATTCCAAATATGGAATCCATTTTTATAAATTAAAATCATATAACTGGTTGAAATTAATTTAAAATTCATCCCATGGGAGGGGAGGAAATGTGGTGTTTTTAATGTAAATACATCCGAAATATTTATATGTATCTATAGTCAATTTAAATTTAAATTTGATCCAAAATACCTAAATTGGAATAATTGATTAAAATATTATATATTTAATCTATAAATCCAATACAATTTTTTTACATTATACATAAATTCTTCGGATAATCAGTTTTTAACTAAAATTATTCATTTTTACCTATTCATTAAAAAATATAATGTTTCATACAAATAAAGAAATCACCCACAGTAATATTTATGTTTATATTTAAAGATAAATTTATTTTTACATATTTAATCAATCAATGTATAAATATTTAAATTTAAAATGGGTTCTCTACCAAAAGCCTTTAAAAATGTCCGAATAAAAAATATATTATTTTATACATAAAAATGTGTTTATTTTTATACTATGACTATCAAATATATTGGATGAATATAAGAAATTTTTGATTCATTATAAAATATATAAAACATTAAATTAACTCTCTAATTTTAAATAATTTATTTTATATTGGTAAAATAGCTTTGTGATCAGAATAATAATAATGATTGCATTTACATTTAATTGATCATAATATAAATTTCTATGTAATTTCTAACTAATTAATACATTATAAATTTGTGGTAAAAATATATTTCAATATGTTAGTTATTATTACTCATATTAGACAGTTTATATCTTATTATTTTATAAAATAATGTTATAATAATATATTTATGTTTGGTAAAACATAGTATTTCATGAATTTCAAGAAATCGAAGAAGTTTTATCATGCCTATAACCCTAAAAAAATCGATGTTGTGTGCACTATAAGATATATTATATATTATATCTTTTTGATATAGTTAATTTATTTTAATTTATTGTGTTAATATAATCCCTATTTACATTAAATTTTATGATTAATAAACACAATTGAATATATTGTTGTACTTATGAATTTCGTGGTATTATTGAAATCATCACCAAAATTTAGGATTTGAACATGGAATTAAGGTATTACTCTAAATTTGAAAATGGGAAAGGATATGATATTTATAATGAATAGAAATATATTCCATTGATATATTATCCCCATATAGAATCCAAATCGGGATGGGATTGTAGATTTTCACATAGTAATTCAACTAACCCTTTCTTTGTATCATGATATTATAAAATTAGGTATTAGAGTAAGTAAAAACTAGACAAATATAATATACTGAAAATGGTGTTTTGGAAAATAGAGGATTATCATTCTAAATAGGAAACACCATAATACATCAGGTATCATAAAGATAATTTTTTTGAAACAATAATAATCACCTGGGTAATTTTATTTGGAGGAATTAGAAATTTTAAGAAGCCACATAGAAACATGGGGGTATGATGAAACAATGATATCCGCATTTGTAGGAATCAATGTGATGTCATTTAAAGTGATTAAATAATTTTATGGGGTATACTATAACAATATGATATTTTATAATATATTTTTCTATAAATAAATTCCATTTCATTGATAGGTTTTATTATAGAAAACCCTAGGTTTAAATGATCATTGTTATATTGTAGAAATATTATAATTAAAATTAAAATTTATATCCATTTCATTGAACATTTCGATATTAATATATGAAAATATGTTCTGAACAATTTTTTATTTAACCTTTTATAATAATAATTTAATGGTAATAAATAGATTAGAAATAAATTTTTTAATCTATTACATTTAAAAGATATGTTTTTCTAGAATATTTTTATCCACACAATGACTTTTTGATAAGAATAAAATAAAATAATAACATTTACTTTATTATATTCAATAAATTTGAAAAATACAATTCAATAAACATCATTACAGTTCATTTTATTATTCATTTTCATGCGATATTAATAAATTAGTTTCATGAATAATATGTACATTAAAAAACATGATTCATCCTACTTTGTTAAAATGATAAAATCAATTATTTCCACATAAAAAATTGATAATAAAAAAATGGGTGGAATATTTGGAATCATTATTGTCAAATTTGGTGAATAATTACTTTTTATAAAGGATCATTATTAATATAACCCTAGTAATTTAGTTCTACCTATATTAGGGATAAAATGGGTAAACATGGTTAAAATAGTGTAATACGACCTTAAAATTTTTCAAACACATTCGTTTATCAAATTATTTCAATGGATCTCAACCAGTCTTCTCCATGTTCCAAAAATAAGGCCACATGATTAAATATTTCATTCATGATGAAATTTATATTAATTTAAAAAAATTATGAATATAAGATGTCACTCTCTTGATATTACTATCTATAATATGTTTGAATGACAATAACAAAAGATTATTTTTCATTCAAAATGGCTTTTTTAATTATTAATTATTTTTTTTAATGATAAATTTTTTTTGTGAATGAATCAATACCTAAAATTATAATACAATAGAGGCCCTGTGTTTATTTAATTAATAAAATAATAAATAAATAAATAAATAAATTATACATTTAATATAATATAGATTAAATACCGTGTTATAATTAATTTATTGTTATGTTTAACATACTATTTATTTGTGAGAGATGAATATAAAAATATAATAGCTATATTGATGAATGAATTTTCAATTTAAATGAATCGTTTTAAATTTTATATTAATTAGATTTTATTGTAAAGCTTATTTTAGTAAATGACTGAAAATTATTAAAAATAATATCATTGTCCTATTAAATATTATATGGTTAATATAACAACCATTATACCTTTAGGCTTTACTTTTCCATTTATGGAAACACTATTGAACCATAAGGAGTGTAAAAAATTGATATTGTGGTAATTTTCAAAGGGATTAATAGTGGCCAATACAAATAAATGTGTGTTCATATAGAATTTCAATTTGAATTAATATTATTATATAATAATATTTAAGAAAATATTCATCATATAATCTAATTATATTATTTTTTTCATATTATAATAAATGTTAATTTATATAAATTTAATACATTGTGTAATTCGAATAGTTCCCCACCTATCACATATAAAGTGGAACATCTTCTCCTCCATCCACACACATTTTCATATTATAAATTATTAAGACATGAAATAATACCTTCTAAAATTCCCCACCCACATCATATATATTCTTATCTTAACAAAATCTCCTTCCTTCATTCCTATGGTGTAAGCCGAACTAAATTTGTTAATGAAGAGGAAAGACTCTTAACTAAAAAATTTCAATTATTTTTCTTCATATATCTCATATAACTACATGTTATAAATTATATACTAATTAAAAATATATATAAAATATATTTAACTATTATTATAATGATTTATGATCCATTTTATACATTAATTACATCCTACAAAAAGAAAAACCATTTCTCATGTCTATATATGGCATTCCATGTCTATAGAGTAGTGTAATTTTATTCATCACCATCAATTATAAATGGTATTATATTGGATTTAATGTGTATATATTATATTTATGAGATAATTATTCTTCAATAATTGTAATATCATATATTGGTTATCACCTTCTAATACTATGGATGTTACGAACCAACATTCTATTAATGAAAATTTCTCTTGATCTAATTAAATATCATTTTATTTAAAAAGTTTTTATAAAACATATAAATATTCTTGGATTTATGTTTTTGGATTTTAAATTACCATTATTAATTGTTACCATTTCTAATATAGTCATAGAACAGTTGTCACATGATTAGAATAAATATTTGGCTTTAACAAATCCTATTTATAGAGAAAAAGGAAGTGATTGCCTCATCTAGTAGAAATTTTCCATATTAATCCCATGTAAAGACCCGTAAAATTGATGGAAAATTTTTTTTTCTTAATTTTTTTTGAAATTTTACAATAACGTAGTTTCTGACGGCACCTGATTCCGAGGCCCGGTGTGCCCGGAATCATTTTCCGAAGTATAGCTCGGGTAAGTTCAGTGAACGAACGAGCGGGCTTTTCTAACTTTTGAAACGGTGCTCGGAATCTAATTCTGAGGGCACCGATGGAATCACAGTGCCAGTACTTGATTAGAAACGCCTTTTCTGGAGCTGCGTTTTCTCAGGTTTGGTTTTTAATTTTTGGGGTTAAGTTAAGAAATAAAATAAAGTGGTGCGACAACTTTATTTTATTTCACTTAAAGCCACTTAAAGCCACTAAGGCCACTTAAGAAAAGTTAAGCAGAAAGGGTGGGACCCAAAATATCCTACCCACTTGGTAGTATATTTGTGAGGTGGGGCCCACACGAACCCCACCGTTTCTTCCATCCTAAGTAACACACCCGCAACCCCACTCTTTAATGAAAGTCAACCATGTGTTTTCTCTAGTTAAGAAACACCCCTATTAATTGGGCAGTTTAGTCGTTCCCTTTAATTCATCGAATTAATGGTTCATCTCTTAACTTTGAATTTCTAATCGTTGGCATGGGAATAAAATAAGACCAATACTTGTATCACTTGAGGGTTCCTTGTTGAGAAGATTGGGAGAAGCTCTCAAACTTGAAGATCTTCATCCTTTTTCACGAAGAACTCGAAGAACGCGAAGAACGCCGGCCTTCGATGAAGGGGGACGAAGAACGCCAAACCCTCGGAGATCGATGACGCGAAGCCGTGTACCGCGACGCCGACGATTCTCCTTCCACGATGTTTCTTCCGCGACGTTCCTTCCCCGTGACAATCTACGATCAACAACCGATTGAGAGTTTGATTGCGCAACGCCGTGTACCGCGACGACAGTGATGCTCGTTCCGCGACGCGACGACCCTCTTCTTCCACAACGGTCAATTCCGAGACAAACTCACATTTGACGACAACTTTGAGGTAGGGGTTCTTGTTCTTTGAAATCTTTCTGATTTATACCCGCAGTGTTTGATTAATTTTTTGTTGTGAGACTTTTAAAACCGCTAATGCGGTGGGTGCGGACCAACGAACAAGTCCGAACACACCGTCCTTTTCGTTCTTGGTATTCGGAATGGCGGATGATGATAAAACAAGCCGCACAGGCGATGATAGGTCCTCGCAGTGAAGGACGGACCCCTGGAGGGCTTTTGGCGAAGACGGTGTCCAATTCCGACCACCGGAACTCGTCCGGTGGTCCGCGGAGCAGCCCACCGGCGCGCCGCAGGGAGGAGCCACCGCGGCTTCAGCCGCGGCGGCAAGGTGCGATCTCGCGACCGCGTGGGACTGGAGCGGCATGGGACACGGCCGGCTGCCGCGTCCGCTGGCAAGGGCGGCCCCACGCAGGGCCGCAGCTCCATCATGCGGGGGCAGCGCGCCCCCGCTCTCCTCGGCAGTAACCGGCCGAGCCGACCCACTGGCCAACCGGCCAGTCGGGTCGCGCCCAGGCCGGGCCGCGCCGGACTGTCTGGGTCGTGCCCTGCCAGGTCGGACCCGGTTCGGGCCGACCCAGGGGGGTTGGGCCGGGTCAGTCCGGGCCCAGACCCCCCGTTTTCGGACACTCTTCGGTCTTTACCCATATCTTGAGCTACGGACCTCCGATCGACGCAACGTCAGCGGTGATGTGATCCTTGGATCGAGACTGTCATTTTGACATATCACACTCAATGTTTTGGAGAACTTTGGGTTCCTCCACGTTGGTTCGTACACGAAACCAACCGGGCCCTCAGAGCGGAAACACTCATAACTTGAGCTCCGGACGTCTGATCGACGTGCCACTGACTTTGTTAGATTCTTCTAAGTGAGGTGGATATTTTGGCTTACTTCGCTCGAGGTTTGGACGCAGGTGGAGTACGGTCAGGCTGGTTTTTCCTTAAAAACCAACCGGGCCCCTGGGACAAAAAAGCCAATAACTCTTAGACCGGGCGTCCGATTGACGCGCCGTCTGTGACGTTGAGTTCCTGTTGACGATACAGAACGTTTGGATACATCAAATTCGAACTATGTGTCAGTTGATGTATCAGCCCCTCAGCTCGGGGAGCGGACCCTCCCGGACGAGTTTGTTGTGTGCGGGAACCCTAGAGCGACATACGTCTGTGAAGACAATGAAGATATTACGGGAATCCTCTGTGGGTTCGGTTGTGACCACTATGGTACTTTCTGGGATACATCAACTCCGGACTGCATGTCAGTTGATGCATCGACCTCTTGGCTCGTGGATTAGACCCTCCAGGAATGAGTATGATGTGTGCGGAAACCCTAAAGCCGGTTGAGACTTGACGACTGCTTATCGAACAACTTGGTGTGTTACGGATAGCCCAGTGGGAAGCGCTTGGTTGTAGCAGCAGACCCACGACGGAGGAGCACTTGGTTGTAGCGGCAGACCCGTGGTACTCAACAGAATGAGTACCTCTGGAGGCTATGAGGGGCAGCGTTTGGTTGTAGCGGCAGACCCACGATGGAGGAGCGCTTGGTTGTAGCGGCAGACCTATGATGGAGGAGCACTGGGTTTTAGCAGCACGGGGGAGTGCTTGGTTGTAATAGATGACCCACGGACGAGGAGCGCTTGGTTGTAGTGGCAGACCTATGGTACTCAATAGAAGAAGTACATCTAGAGGCTGTGATGGGGAGCGCTTGGTTATAGCAGCAGACCCATGGTGGGAAGCGCTTGGTTGTAGCAGCAGACCCACAATACTCGATTGGTGGAGTACTACAATAGTCCAAGGTTAGAGGGAAGCGCTTGGTTATAGAAGCATACCCACTGTACTTGATAGAGAAGGAGTTTCCCAATAGCTATGGTTTCAAAATCATGATCAATCCTGTGTGGGTCATTGCAGTAGTTAGCACCTACCGATCCTTTGTGGGGCCGATGGCTTAAATGAATCAATGGAAACATCTGATCATCTCTATCGTCTTACGAAATAGTATACCTGTGTGAGCTGAATCATGTTTTTCTTTCCTATGTGGATTGTGTTGTGCTATCCTGTGTGGATTTACATTTTTATTTCCTGTGTGGACTAGGTTGTACGTGGGCTCAGATGTTGGAGCCGAACGAGAATTGATGACTTAGGTATATGTATGTGCATATACCTAAGCAGTGTCGGATGTTACTTCGTGATTGTATCTTTCCTTTATGTATTATCCTTTGTGGATTCTGGGAGACCTTCGGTGGTCTCGGGCTACCTACTGAGTAGCTTATACTCACCCCTGTTAAGGCTATGCCCGCACTACATTGTGTTGGTTGCAGACGACGGAAAAAATTGATCGCGGTTGAGGCTTTCGGAGCAGGTCAGTACCTGGAGGTGGACCTCTGTGCGGGACATAATCGGAGCGGACGGCTGGACCAGAGGATCTGTGGAGGCTATCTGTACTCACCCTTCAGGTGGGATTTCCGGTGGATAGCTCAACGTTGCGGCGTTGCTTTTCAGTTGCTGTTTTCCCTTCTAGTTGTACTTTAGTTTCAGTTTGGGTTTCTATACTAGCCCACTTAATTTTCCGCAATTACTATTGTACTCAGTTTTTAATTAGTGTTTAATTATACCACCTGATTGCTCTGTGGTGTTTGCTTACTTTACAAAGGAAATGCCTTCCCTTTTTACAGGAATTTACGCCTTGGTGCTAGTCGCCAGCCCCTGGCCTAGGGAAGGCAGGCTTGGGGTAGTCACGACACGGACCCCGAGGACAGGTCGTGACAAATTGGTATCAGAGGAGTTCGGTTATACCGCAGAACTTTGGACTCTGATCTTTTTTTTTATGTGAAGAAATATTGTTAAGTGTATTGGGTGTGGTTATCAGTCCAGGGAGTCCAGTGTTGGTGCGTTGGCCGACATATCCATACACCAGGACCCTGACTTCTAATTTCTCACTTAATACACGAAAACATTGATTGCATGTGTGTTTCAAGTTTTCTTTGTGATTACTTTGTGTCAGCTCACCAGGTATACTGTTCTGACCATGGCGCAAATGTCTCTTTTCAGAATGACCCCACGACGGGCAGCCAGCTAGGGTTCTGAGATTTTTACGTGACGATAGCCCTCCGAGCGACGAGGCCTCGGTACAGGGCCCTTTGATAGTAGAGGCACTGACGGTACCTCTACCCGCCGAGCCACTGATGCTACTAGCCTCAGCCGCTGACGATGCACGTTGCCTTAGTGAACTGCACGAGTTTCAGCGCCAGCGACCGCTGAGGTTCTGTGGGGAGACGGACCCCCTGGCAGCCAAGGACTGGCTAGAGGCAGTTGTGCGGATTTTCAGGTTATTGAAGACACCAACAGACCTCATGGTGATCCTCGCAGCGAGCATACTGCACACCGTAGTAGGATGATGGTGGAGCTTGATGATCCAGGTGCACGATGAGGCATCTATTCTCTGGACGGACTTTGAGAGCCTCTTCCACTCGGAATTTGTCCTAGCCACCCTCCGTGCAGTGTGCATCCAGGAGCTTCTACAGCTGCGGCAGGGCAGCATGACAGTAGCCCAGTACGCAGCGAGGTTTACCGATCTCTCGCGCTATTCCATGCACATGGTACGAGACCCATTCTTCAGGGCCCGAACCTTCGAGAAGGGGGTCAGGTGAGAGATCAGAGTTCAGTTGTTTCTCACCGCATTCCGACACAGACAGGGGTGTTGGAGAGAGCCCTCTTAGTGTAGAGTTTCCTTGCTGAGCAGTTTCCAGCAGCAAGACCCACTACTAGCCGGCATGCAGTAGAGTCTCCTGCAGTATGCAGTAGACAGATGACGCAGGGGTCCAAGAGGACTATACCAACAGGTGGTCGACCGCGTGACACAGGACCGTTTGTGCGAGGCACCCAGGGTGGACAATGACTTGCCATGAGAGGATAATGTTACTCATGCGGCGGGGTTGGTCACATGGCTCGTGACTGTCCAACCCACCATACGGATGACCATAATATGAATGAAGGGCCTCCCAGGCAGAGGTAGAGGTTCGATCGAGGTGGACCGCATGGAGCAGGAGACAGTGGTAGGGGAGCTGGCCTTGCAGCTGGAGGTGGACGACGCTTCGAGGTGTTTCCACCACCACCACCAGGAGGTACACTCTGACCGCAGGGAGCTGGTGGACATGGGAGAGATTAGCATCAGGTAGCTGAGGCCTATGATCGTGGAACTCCGGGAGCATATGTACATGAGAAGGACTAGCTCCAGACATGGAGACTTTTGTTTATGCTTCTTCTAGCGTTGTTGATTTTTGTTTGTAGATGATTTGTGTCTTTTTACTTTGAGCTGCAATAATAAAAGACAACGTTCTTTTGGTGTTTACCTTCCTGTCCTTTCTTTATGTTGTTACTAAGATGTTCTAGTTTAAAAACCGTTGACTTGACCCTCACTTTGAGATACCTAATGGAGGAGACCAAATGACCACACACTGATGCTGACAGTGTGACTCAACCCTTAGAGGAGAGAGTAATGGTTGGATCTCTTGGTAGTAGCGTCGAGGCCTTACGACGTCATCCTTGGTATGGGTTGTATCATCCATGATGGGATTGACTGTATTAGGTGAAGAACGTGGTTAATCCAGGGGATGAGACCATATTTCTCTTCTCAGAAAAGAAGAATTCTCAGCAGCTCTTGTAGGACAAGAAAGGTCCAAGTCATCGAAGAGCAGATTAGGACAGCTTAGAGCCGGCAAAATTCTTATACTGACAGGAGGCAGAGGCCACTAGAGTTCGAGGATGGTGACCACGTCTTCTTGCGGGTCTCACCTCGACGTGGATTACAGAGACTTGGCCGAGGCGGCAAGTTATCTCCGCGCTTCATCAGACCCTTCCAGGTCCTCATCAGGATTATAGAGGTGGATTATCGCATGGCTCTACCACCTCAGTTGCACCGGGTGCACGACGTCTTCCACGTATCTCAGCTGAGGAGATACGTGCATGGCCCGACGCACATCATTGACCATGGAGAGATGGACGTTGATGATGGGGCGACTTTTGTGGAGGTCCCAGTGGAGATCGAGGATCGACAGGAGCGGGTCGTATGTGGACGGTCGATTCCTCTAGTGTGCATTAGATAGCAGCACAGTAACCTCTAGGAGAGCACTTGGGAGCGGGAGGCTCAGACGCGTGCTCAGTACCAACATTTGTTTCCCTATTTTATGATGTATCTTTAAGGGGACGTAAACCCCTGCGGTGGGAGTGATGTAAAGACCCATAAAATTCAATGAATTTTTTTCTTAATTTTCTTTGGAATTTTACAAGAATGTAGTTTCTAACGGCACCTGATTCCGAGGCCCGGTGTGCCCAGAATCATTTTCCAAAGTTTAGCTCGGGTACGTTCAGTGAACGAACAAGCGGGTTTTCCTAACATTTGAACTGATGCTCGAAATCGAATTACTAGGGCACCGATGGAATCGCAGCTCCGATATTTGATTAGAAACGCCTTTTCTGGAGATGCGTTTTCTCAGGTGTGGTTTTTAATTTTTGGGGTTAAGTTAAGAAATAAAATGAAGTGGTGCGACAAATTTATTTTATTTCACTCAAAGCCACTTAAAACAACTTAATCTATGTTAAGCGGATAGGGTGGAACCCAAAATATTCTACCCACATGGTAGGATGTTGGTGAGGTGGGCCCCGCATGAGCCCCACCGTTTCTTCCCTCATAATTAATGAATTAGCAACCCCCCTCTTTAATGAAAGTCAACTATGTGTTTTTTCTGGTTAAAAAACGCCCCTATTAATTGGGCAGTTTAGTCGTTACCATTAATTCATTGAATTAATGGTTTGTTTCACAACGTTGAATTTCTAATCGTTGGCATGGGAATAAAATAAGACCAATACTTGTTTCACTTGAGGGTTTCTTGTTGAGAGGATTGGGAGAAGCTCTCAATCTTGAAGATCTTCATACTTCATTGCGAAGAACGCGAAGAATGCAAAGAACGCCGGCCTTTGACGAAGGGTGACGAAGAACGCCAAAACCTTGGAGATCGACGACGCGATGCTGTGTACCGCGATGCCAATGATTCTCCTTCCACGACATTTCTTCCGCGACATTCCTTCCCCGTGACAATATCCGATCAACAACCGATTGAGAGTTTGACTGCGCAACGCCGTGTACCGCGACGATAGTGACGCTCCTTCCGCGGCGCGACAATCCTCTTCTTCCGCGATCATCAATTCCGCGACGAACTCACATTCAACGAAAACTTTGTGGTAGGGGATCATGTTCTTTTAAATCTTTTTGATTTATACCCGCGGCGTTTGATTAAATATTTGTTGTGAGACTTTTAAAACCGCTAACGCGGTGGGTGCGGACCAACGAACAAGTCCGAACCCACCGCCCTTTTCGTTCTTGGTGTGCGGAAAGGCGAACGATGACAGAAAAAGCCGCACGGGTGATGTGAGGTCCTTTTAGTGAAGGATATAACCCGAGAGAGCTTTTGGAAAAGACGGCGTGCAATTCCGACCACCAGAAATCGTCTGGTGGTCCGCGGAGCAGACCGCCAGCACGCATTGTCGGCAGGTGGCGGCGGCGCCCAGTGCCCTGCCCGGAGGAGTCGCCCCGGCTGAAGCCGCGGCGACAAGGCACGGTCCTGCAACCACGCGAGACCGGAGGGGCACGGGAGGCGGCCGGCTATCGCGTCTGCTGGCAAGGGCGGCCCCACGCGGGGCCGCGACTCCATCACGTGGGGGCAGTGCGCGCCCCCATCCGCTCGGCCGTAACCGGCCGAGCCGACCCGCTCGGTCGTAACTGGCAGAGCCGACCCGCTGGCCAACCGGCTAGCATGGTTGCGCCCAGGCCGGGCCGGGTCGGGCCGTGCCGGCTGCGCCGTGTCACGCCCAGCCGGGTCGGACTCGGTTTGGGCCGACCCAGGGGGGTTTGGTCGGGTCAGTCCGGGCCCAGACCCCCCGTTTTCGGACCCTCTTCGGTCTTTTTCCCATATCTTGAGTTGTGGAACTCCGATCGGCGCACCGTCAGTAGCGATGTGATCCTTGGATTGAGACAGTCGATTTGACATATCACACTCAAGGATTCGGAGAACTTTGTGTTTGGCCGGGTTGGTTCGTACACGGAACCAACTGGCCCCTCGGAGCGGAAACACTCATAACTTGAGCTCCGGACGTCCGATCGACGTGCCACCGACTTTGTTGGATTACTCTTAGTGAGACGGATCTTTTGGATTACTCTACCCGAGGATTGTACACAGGTGGAGTACGGTCAGGTTGGTTTTTCCTTAAAAACCAACCGGGCCCCTGGTACGAAAAATCCGATAGCTCTCAGACCGGGCGTCCGATTAACGCGCCGTCAGTGACGTTGAGTTCCAGTTGACGATACGAAACTTTTGGATAAATCAACATCAGACTATGTGTAATTTGATTTATCAGACCCTCAGATCAAGGAGAGGTCCCTCTTGAATGAGCATGCTGTGTGCGGGAACCCTAGAGCGGGTTGCGTCTGTGACGACAATGAAGACAATATGGGAATCCTCAGTGGGTTCGGTTGTGACCACTACGGTACATTTTGGGATACATAAACTTCGGACTGCATTTCAGTAGATGCATCGACCTCTTGGCTCGTGGAGTGGACCCTCACGGAACGAGCATGCTGTGTGCGGAAACCCTAGAGCCGGTTGAGACTTGACGACTGCTGGTCGAACGACTCGGTGTGTTACGGATAGCCTAATGGGAAGTGTTTGGTTGTAGCAGCAGACCCACGACGGAGGAGTGCTTGATTGTAGCGGCAGACCCGTGGTACTCAACAGATGGAGTACCTCTAGAGGCTATGAGGGAGAGCACTTGGTTGTAGCGGCAGACCCATGATGGAGGAGCGCTTGGTTGTAGCGGCAGACCTACGACGGAGGAGCGCTTGGTTGTAGCAGCACAGGGGAGCGCTTGGTTGTAGCAGCAGACCCACGGTAGAGGATCGCTTGGTTGTAGCGGCAGAACTGTGGTACTCAATAGAAGGAGTACCTCTAGAGGCTATGAGGGCGAGCACTTGGTTGTAGCGGGAGACCCATGGTGGGAAGCACTTGGTTGTAGCAGTAGGTCCACATTTCTCGATTGGTGGAGTACTACAGTAGTCCAAGGTTAGAGGGAAGCGATTGGTTGTAGCGGCATACCCACTGTACTTGATAGAGAAGGAGTTTCCCAATAGTTATGGTTTCAACTTCATGATCGATCCTGTGTGGGTCATTGCAGGGGTGAGCACCTACCAATCCTTTATGGGTATGACACCTTAGATAAATCAGTGGCTACATCTGATCATCTCTATCGTCTTACGAAGTAGTATACCAGTGTGAACTGAATCCTGTTTTGCTTTCCTATGTGGATTGTGTTGTGCTATCCTGTGTGGATTTACGTTTTTCTTTCCTGTGTGGACTGGGTTGTACATGGGCTCGGATGTTGGAGCCGAACGAGAATTGATGACTTAGGTATATGTATGAGCATATACCTAAGCAGTGTCGGATGTTACTTCGTGATTGTATCTTTCCATTGTGGATTATCCTTTTTGGATTCTGGGAGACCTTCGGGGGTCTTGGGGTCCCTACTGAGTAGCTTATACTCACCCCTGCACGGGCTATTCCCGTACAACGTTGTGTTGGTTACAGACGACGGACAGCGCTGATCGCGGTTGAGGCTTGCGGAGCAGCTCGGTTCCTGGAGGTGGACCTCTGGGCGGGACGTACTCGGAGCGGACGGCTGGACTCGAGGAGCTGTGGAGGCTATCTGTACTCACCCTTCAGGTGGGATTTCCGGTGGAAAGCTCGACGTTGCGGCTTTGCATTTCAGTTGCTATTTTCCCTTCCAGTTGTACTTTAGTTTCATTTTGGGTTTGTATACTGGCCCACTTACATTTCCACACATACTATTGTACTCAGTTTTTACTTAGTGTTTACTTCTACTGCTTGATTTCTCTGTGGTATTTGCCTACTTTACAAAGGAAATGCCTTCCCTTTTTACAGGAATTTACGCCTTGGTGCTAGTCGCCAGCCCCTGGCCTATGGAAGACGGGTATGGGGTAGTCATGGCACGGGCCACGAGGAAGGGTCGTGACATCCCATTTGTCAGATCATGGAAAAGAGGTAGCGTCTTTGGGATTCACTCTTGACGAATCATAAGGCATGATTCATCTTGTTATGCTTGAATGGAATCACCTACAATTGAAGTGAAAGTTAATAGAGATTACAACCCGATCAATGCTATCTGAGCCGCCCAAAGAGAATGTCACCATTGCACACCTTACCCTTTTGTATTATCGTATTTTTACACAGATTTGTCTTGAATGACTCTATCACAATGATTATGTTCATTATTTTTGTATAAAATAAACAATATACATTAATTTTATTCTTATTACTTTGTAAATTGTTTTTAATGAAAAGGTATGATTATTAGATAATATGTAAATTCAACTAAGATATATATTATGATGACTTAATGGATTTTTAATTAAATAATACTTCAATATTATAACTATATTACTTTTTATTAAATATAAATGATCATATTATTTTTATGAATACCATTGTAATTTTTACTATGGTTTGAAAACTGTTTTGGTCAAAACCCTTGATTTTTAAATAAAGGTCAGTATTTATTTTATAAAAGTAAAATTCAAATATTAAGATAATTATTTATCTAAAAATAATATTATTTTTGGAATCAGGATGTTGAAATTATCCGAATGTTAATTTTTCATAATTTTCTAAGATAGTCAATTGAATGGGTAAAAATAAAATATTGTTTAAATATATAATGTGTTTTATGACATCATAATGACCCAATATTGATGTAATAAATTAATATAAAATGGATATTCGTCCAATATATGTTTAAATTTTAAAATTATATTATTTTAGATTTGTTTGATAAATTTTATGGTGCCTTAGTGGACCTTCCAAGACTTATAAAACATTTTAACATTTTAAAATGATTTCATTAAAAGTGTGACCCACCTACATATAATCAAGACAAGTATTTTAATAAGTTCACCTATTGGACTTGTTAAATAATGTTATTCACTATACTTTGGAAACACCCATGGGAAAAAACATGGGTTGGTATGTTGTTTTGATTAGTTTAACGTGTTGTTTCCAAAACCAAAATAATAAACAATTCCCTTCCCTTTCCTATTCAAACCCACACAATTTCCCATTCCCCTTCACTCAAACCATTTGGATCTCAAAACACCTCGTAACTCCTTTTATAGAATCTTCCCAAGGCTCTCTAATCTCTTAATAATCCTCCCTCATTCCACTCCCAAGCCATTGGAATCGGACATCCATGTAAGGGATCCTCATTTTCCTTCCTTCTTTACTTATGTGCATGTTTCATTAAGTAGTTATACCTTTTTATTTTCTATTATAAATGTTGGGGGTTTAATTTTAAGCCTATTCTATACAAGAATTTATATTATTTAATCATTATTTACCCCTTTCTATCTCAATAATTCCTTCTGTGTACACTTGTTATCATTCTAACATTTTGTACGAGATTTCTCTCTCCTCGTTTACATTGTAGAAATTATTTAATTTATTGCATCTAAATTACATTAAATATGTTGGTATATTATGTTACATGACCCCCTTACTACACATTTCATGTATAAATGATGAGAGACCCATTTATCTCTCATCCAACACATTTATGATTTCTATTTGACGTTGTTATGATTTCGATGTTACACAAAACAATTCCATGCGAAAATCATCATGTAAGTGAGTACCATAACAACTTCTCTATCAAGGGTATTATCAATTGTACACTTCTACATTTTTATTGAGGACATAAATTTATGTATTTCACATCTCTTAATATTTAAATAAATTATAACGTTTAATGGATCCATGTTGCATGATATATGTGGCACACTTATGCATCAAATGAAATGATTATAAAGGCTGCGCCCCGATAACGCTCTAATGAATTGGGTAATGATTAGTATCTTTATACATCAATAGAAATGAGGGAATACTCATGATAATTCAATTGAATTGAGGTTTTACTCATGAAAATTCATGTACAATGTGGTTTTACTCATGCTCCATGTTCAATGAGCCTTATCTTATACTAATATCATGTTAATCATTGTTGCCACATTTCTATGTTATGATTATCATTCTATGTCATGACTTTTTTTTTCATGTATCTGTTATTGTCTACTGAGTTGATTATTTCTTAATATGTACTATATTCTTCATGTTATTCCCCATTTACTCACTTACTAGGCTTTATAGCTCACCCTTTTCTTATGCATGGCCTCAAGTTATCCCAAGCAATGATAAGTATGTAGGACTGTCATGGTCATTCACAATAAGTATACAATAAAGATGTTGTATTTTATGTTCTATGTTTTTGTGTAATGATCATAATTTCTAGATACACTAGACCTATCGATCCACAGAGTTGTCCTAGGGGCATGTTTATGTAATATATCATGTTAATGTGTCTAATAAAGAGCATGGTTGTTATTGTTGGTATTAGAGGATTGTATTAGTTATTAATTTGATTAGGATTAAAAAAACAAGTGAAATCTATAATAATAAGACTATGTATTTTAAAAAACAACCCTATTTTTTTGAGTATATAAAGAGCGGTTAATCTAATAAATAAATCTATGTCAAGATATGAGAATGTTGAGGTGGTTCTGGAAAAAATGTATCTAGGGGTAATACCCGAAAATACTTTATTGATCAAGACTTGAATGGGAACTAGATCATGAAAACTATCTGTGATGCACACCTAGTTTGACACTCCATTCATATATTATTTTTTAAATTTATAATCTTAGTATGAACTATTATTATTTGAATACAAAAAATTCCTTTAAGAATATATGTTGGGGAGTAGATCCTTGATAACATAGATTAAATCCTATAAATTCCAATGTTAAGGAAATAAATGTAATTTATAAGTTGTCCCTTTTTGTCATTGTATTACCATTTATATGCTACCCCTAACTTTTCTTTTATTCCATAAAATTGATGGTAATAGGAGGAATTAGTCTAACAACCGAAGCAAAGATCAATGTGATGAAGGCTATAATGAGATGCCCCATTTGAAGGGAGCGGGAATTACAATATTGGTCTTGATACTCTCTCATTTAACTCATGTTTTATATAGAAAAATGGGTCTAGTGGAAAGTAAAACCCCCCATAATAATGAAAAATCCACAATCGATAGCTTACTGAGACAAAGGCCTCCTACTTTTAATGTATTATCTAATCCCTCAATCCCCGAATAATGGATCAACTCCATTGAAATGGTCTTCTCCATCCTTCAATGTTCTGAACAAGTTATGGTTCTTCTGGCTGCTTATCATATGGAGGGTGAAGCTGATCAATAGTGGATGTTGATCCAAAATACAAAACCTGAGGAATTTATCGAGGTGATGGTATGGAATGAGTTCTAGAAAATGTTTTTCTATATATATTTTATGTTCACCCTCTAACATAATATGGAAAGGGACTTCCTTTCCCTCCCGCAAAAATACACTAAATACATCAGATTTTATAAGGGAAAATTCACAATGCATTCATGATATGCCTCAATCTTTTCTTTACCCCTAAATACAAGGTTGACTACTTATTCGGTGGGATAAAACCTACCCAATGGAAATCCCTAGTGATCTGAGACTTCGATCACTAAAAGTAAATTGTCTTATAAACTGTCAATTTCGAAATAAAGATTGGAAAATCCCAGGGGTATCATGGGGATAAGAAGTAGAAACTGGTCATTAATTATGGTGGTCTGATGTATAAATCAAAAATTTCAAAGAAATTCCCACACCCCGCTTGCCAAATGTTAAGAAGGAAGCACCTCAAAATTTTCATGATGGGGATGAGAAAATAATTTAGGTGTGGAGGAGAATAGAACCTATACATTAATGAACTACAAGAAAAAACCAAATCTACGATAGAGTGGAGGAATAGTCTATTCGACCATCATCATGTGGATCATTGCTTCAACTGCAAAGTTCCATCGATCCTTGAAATACATTTCCCTAAGCAAAGGGTTTTCTAAGGAAACCCACATATTCCAAGGCATCAAGGTTTAGTTTTTTTCCTTCACTACCTCCAATGAGAACCTCGACAATTAATTATTGACAGGTACAATAGTTATTCATAAAAAAATTACAAATGTACTTTTTCATACTAGTTCTACACATTATTTATTATCCTTGTAGTTTAGTAGAAAAATCCCAACACCACCACAATTCATGAATGTAAAGATATTGGTGAGAACAGAAAATAGGGAAATCATTGTATCCCCTGAATATAACTCCACCCCTATCATAATTTGTGTATTGAACATCATGGAGATCCTCATCATACTCCCTCTAGTGGAATTTGATTAAATTCATAGAATTGATTGGATTTCCCTATATATAACCAATGTAAATTTATATGATAGGGAAATCACTCTCTATATGGAAAATCAACCCCCTGATTTAGTACCAGTGCAAGGAGGAGGATAAATATTCTTTAAAACCATCATCTTAAAACTGGATATTATTGCCATATGTGAACACATATCTTTCTTAGAAGATGGAGTCTATGGAAGGAACAACCCTTGAAGATGTAACGCCCCGACCCCAGTTACCCAGAGTCGGTGCATTATTTTAATAAATTGGAATGATTACAAGGAATCAAGTACCGAAGGACCGATTGGTTTAGTAGACTTCAAAAATAGATTACATACAGTAACATTACATTACAATTTCAAACATAAAACATAACATAAATAGTTCTTTGAGAATTCCATTATTCCCTTTAGCTTGAACCTGCATATCAATCATATTATACTTCTTGAAATCCTGGGAAAAATAAAACATAGATAGTGGTGAACTCAAACGCTCAGTAAGTGTAAGAAATACAGTGTAAAATGACATAAATATTAATCATGGTGAATAATTGAAACCATATTCCTTTACAAATAATAAACATGAATACTTTTATGGAAAGAATATAAGTTGAGTAAATAATGCCATAATAAAACATAATCATGCGTATTATACTAGTCTAATAACCACATGAACCATCAATATTATTTCCATAATGATGAAATGTATAATGCCAGACATTCTAAAACATTTTGTCAAGGCATCAGCCAGGATGTCTAAAAATGATTAAGGCCTCGGACAAAAGAATATATCAAATTGGGAAATGGCCTCAGCCAATTCCGTGTCTAGTTGTCTCATGAGACCTACCGATGTATCGAGGAGCTATAGCGGGATCCACCCATCACTTACTATGTCCAATACATTCCTCATATGAAAAGGATGAAACCTGACACAAACATTCTTATATGAACTAGGATATGAAATGTGAATAATTTAATCACAAACCATGATTGGTATAAAAATTGAACATCCACAGTCAAACATATCACAAAACCTTTAATACCATATGGAAGTTTTGTATCATAATAAACAAACTTCAAAACAAGTTTAAAATCCATTAATGGATTTGACATAGATGGAAATGATTAGTAAAACTCCTTGATAGAAATATCCCAATTCATGAGAACATTTAAAAGTAACAAAATTTGGAAAAGAAGTCATTTAAAGACATTTTTTAATCCAAGTGTCTCATACCACTATTAAAATTTTGAAAGGAATTAACATTTTAAAAACAGTCATGTTCATATAAATAAATCCTTTAAAAATATTTTGAATACATGGACATTAATGATAAAGATTTATAAGAATAAATATTTAAAATATTTGAAATGATGTTTTAGTAAAAAAATCCCCTTAAATGAATTCCTTTGAAAAATCTTTCCTAAAACATGGACATGGATAATAAATATTTTCCAGTAGACAATTACGTAAAAATAACCTTGGATAATAAAGATATGGCATTAATCACACTAGAATAAGGAGTGAGATGAAAACCCCTTACCCTATACGTTTCCTTTGTAGAGGTTAGGGTAATCTCTTGTATAATGGTTAAATGATTTTTATTAAATTATAAAATAATAATATACATTAATATGATATCATATATTATCTTTTAACATTTCTTTGTTAATAATATCTTAATATTATCGTCGTTTCGGGTGTTAACATACTCGTTTTATTTTATATGTTTTCTTACATAAGCCATGTTTATTATGGATAGGTTGTAACTTATACATATAAATAATTATATCTAGTCCTTAAACATTATTTGTAATCATAAAATGAGAATTATACTTGAATGGATATGATGGGGAATGAATCTCATCGCATTCGTGGAGACGGTAGTCCGTACGTATGCACGAACGCTACTTCCATTTCATTTTTCATTTTAAAAGGAATAAAAACCAAATAATACATAGTTATATTATTATACATGTATAATATAATATCTTATATGTTTTACTTATGTTCATTAATACCATTCTTTATATGTTCCATGTATGTTATAAATGAGTCATACCACTTTGAGGGGGTGGTAGTCCGCACTTCCTCAAATGCAATTATCGTATATATAAAGAACATGAAACAAATAATAGTATGCTATAAAATGGAATTAAATAAGATTATAAATAAAAAATTATAATTAATATCATATTTAATTATAGTTCCATCATAATTTCAACCATGAGAGGCGGTAGGAGATAATTGAACAATCATCATTTCGTGAGGCGTTTGTTTTCCATCCACAGAAACATTATATTCTTCATCCATTAGATGGAGGTGTGTGTAAGTGTAGCTAGAATACTTCTCATAAGATATATTAGTATATTTAGGATACTGGTTTTTTCAAAAGAAACGAAAAATAAGAGTTCAGGGGTTTGATAAGTAAAATAAAAAAAAGAAGCTAAGAGAAATCGTTACCTTTAATTTGGGTAACTCCATTTGGTTTGAACCAAAAAGGAATTTTGAAGTGACTTCTGCCTAATGTGAGGCTTCTAGGAGGAGGAGAGGGATATACGGAGCGTAATTGGGCAGAGGTTGGATGATCCAAAAGGCTTTAATGGTGTGAGGAATTGGTTAGAAGTGGTGTCCTTTTATAAGGGGGAGGATGGACTCTTTTGAAAAAACATAAATTGTTAATTTATAATAAATTCATATTCGGTTTCTAATAGCTCCAAGGTGGATTATTAAAATTATAAGGTGTGTATGGGTCTAAATCCACTTAACCAATAGGTTTTATATAGGTTTGGGTCACTATATTAACCTTGTATTTTAGTTTTAACCATTAGTTACTTAGTTTGACATTTACCATGTCTCTTTGTATTTTTATATTATATGGTTAATAAACTTACTATAAACTTTTAAGAGACCCCTAGATGGTCCATTAATGATACACATATCATTATATATTTCATCTAGCTAATCCTTATATTTTTAGGAATATAATATCAATTAATCATATAATATTTGTTTTAAATATTAATTTATGTCAATATTAAAACTATTCGGTATTTTGTTTTTCTGAAAGTCATCACAACTTGATTACTTCGAAAAAGATACATTGAATCAGCACTAAGATGTAATAGTACCCTAGAAAATTCGTGGATGTCATTAAAAAATTGAAATTATATTTATTTTAATATTTATATTACCATTTATTTGATTCATTCAATAATAAGGTAATTACTACATCATCATTATGTCATAAATAAATTTAATTATTTAATGTCTAAAAATATAATTAAAATACCTTTATGTAGGAAATATTTTTAGATTTATATTTAATATTTATAATCGAATTTATCTTATGTATAACCCTATATTAAAATTTTTATAGTTATTAAACTTTGATTTTAACTCTTTTAACTCTTTTTTGAATTAAATAATAATAAATGTCCAAATCTAATCCAAGTGGACCTAAAGGGTCATATTTTATTCTATAGGTTGTTTTTTGGTCTAATTAAACTTATCCAATATAATTAAGATATGTGTTAGGGTAATAATAATATCATTTTTACCATTAATTGCACTATTTACTTTTTACCGTGGTAAATAAAAGTTAAAAGTTACTATTCAACAAAAAAATATTTTTATCACATTGAACCACATTTTACTACTTGATATTAACCGTGTCTCTAGGATATTTGAAATTCCACTCACAGAAGCAGTAAAATTATGTTTTATTTGAATTTACAAATTCTCCTAGGAGGAGGGTAAAAGACTGTGAAAAAGGTCAATAAAATTTTTATATATCTAAAATTATTATAAACTAACTCTAATTAATTAAATTGAATTTATATAGTGATTATGTATCTATTTTGACCTAAAATAAATTTATATAATATAAATAAATATTTAAATAAAAAGCTGGTTATAAACAGTAACTCGGTGTTTTTAACTATTCATCAAAAATTGAATGTTTTCAGAAAAATACAAAATAATTTACCCTAAGATAATTTTGATATTTTGAATTAAATAATGAAGTATATTTTACCAAATTCAAAACATATAAGTTTCATTTATTAATTTAAATTTAATTCCCACTGTTAAGACAAAAAGCGTGTTTTTAAGAAACAATAACTATCAAAAGATTGACACTTGTTTATGTCCGGTTTAAATGTGAAATTATGTCCAATGACCAAAATAAGATTAAATGTTAAAAATATATTCTAAATATAATTTAAAACCACAAAATTAATAATTTATCACTATTAATTATTCCAATTTAAAAAGTTGTTTTTAATTAAAATTTAGTAATTTTCACTATTCATCAAAATTTGAAAGTTATCCGAAAAGTACCCAAATTTCACCCTAAGGTAATTTCGATATTCCGAATCCAAAAGTGAAGTCCATTTTGAGAGATAAAATTTATAAAATTTAAAAAAGTGGATATTACTATTCATAACGGCTACTTTGATTGGTCATGGTGTGTGTTAGAACTCGAAGTTGCGTACAACACACACTACTGTATTATTCAATGAGAATCATACCGTGGAAGCTTGGGGTGTTACATTCTCCCCTACTTCAATAAATTGTGTCCTCTCAATTTATTCTTAGTATTGGAAACTTGGGGTTGACATTTCAAAATATCTTAGTTCAAATCCCATATAAAAAAATGGATTAATGAGGCCTCTATTGAAAATAAAGAGTTGTAAGTATAAAGGTTACCAAAAATAACACATACTAGGGTTCCATGTAGTAAAATATGGATGTAGAAGTTAATTTTAACCATCAATATCTAATGGAGAGTGGTAGAGAACAAGGCTATGAAAAGGCCAACATTCCCAAATCCATAAATTTTTTATGATCTAAGGTACCATCTAGAACAAAATTTTTGTTCTAAGTTCCTTTTATTAATGTTGTGGAATTTATTTATTAGATTGGATAAGATCATAAGGAGATATACTTACTTTTTAATTAGAGTTTTATCCATTAATAAATTTCTACCACAAATTCATTTTTCACCCCAAAACATAATACAACTCAAAAATAATCTATTTATCCTAATCCTATATGGTTCCAAATATAATGAACATATAATTCACATATCAGACCTTTTAAAAAAAACTACATTATACCATCCAGGAACTTCACATAGTCTATTGGTAGGTGATAAATCTCAATTGCACTATGGTTGTGGGTTCGATTCCCGCAGAATTGTCCAACGCGATGGGTCGTCACACGGTATGTGTGTTGTACTTTTATAAAAATCCAAAAATAACCTTTCAAACATAATCCCTTCCAACCTTTAGACTTCTCCAAAATACTTCTGTAAACCCTCAGTCCAAAATATATATGAAAGTTAAACATAATTTAGATCCTTTTTACCCCGTAATAGCATGTGAATACCTTCATCATGTATTCTTTTAAAACACTGAAACATCCTTAATTATAATAAAACCTTATTGATTACAATCATGCTCCCTTATTGCTTATAGAATAAATGATATATACATCGTCCATCAAAAAATGTTGTAAACTCCAACAATGATGGAATATAAAAATCTTTAATCAGTTTCAAGGCAGTCAAGAATATCCAATATAATTTACCGAAATCAACCGTATCTTATTCAAAAATCAGTACCTCAATATTAGGACCATATTAAGGGTTATCCTTCCTTCAACCATGTAATTTTGAAAAATTTTAACTCGCTGTAGAGTCACTTTTCATAGTACTATAAAATCTCAAATCCTCAAGGAAATAGAACTACAATACAATCCTTATTTATTTCCAGTACTTCATTGATACAACACTTCAATGAAATAATTACAAAATAAAAACATAATAACACTAGTCATTCCTCTTCATCTCTGGTAGTATCATAACTTGAATATTATCCAATAGCATCATTTTTGGCATAGTCTGATGACTGGGACATTGGTTCACCTAGTGTCCAAACTCTTTGCAGATAAAGCATTGTACATTTGAATCCTTTTTCTTACCCTTGAATTCACGTACTTGGTGTCCTTTCTCTACACACTTATAACATACTCCCATTCCGTTAATGAATTTTCCAATGTGGTTTTTTCTACAGTTATCACATATGGGAAAACCCTTCTCTACCTTATTTCCTTTATCTTTCCTTCTCTCCACCATCCATTCCTTCTCTAGATTCCCTTAAAAGACATAGGAGTCCAAGAATTCATTACATATCATATCAACACATGATACTATTTCTTCATATGATGGTAATATGTGGTTGAATATTTCCCTTCTAAATTCTGGATTAAGACCATGAAAGATATGATCTTTCTTACTCTTTGTATCATGTGTATTGCTCAAGTTCTCATTCCTTCAACTGGGATCCATTTCTAAACAGTGGCATACACTAGATTAGTTTATGAATAACAATACCTAATCCCAAACTTGTAAGACACTTGACCTAAATTAAAAAGTTTATGGATATAATCTATATTCATAAAAATGTCTTCTTTGAGGATGTATATACTCATAAACCCTTCATAATGGGTTGTAATGAAAATGGGAGTTATCCTAACCATATCTCCCCTAGAGTGTCATAACCAATAGTGCAGCAAGGCCCGTTGTCGTGGACCAGTTCCTATTCGAGTCTAGCTCAATGTGGTGGTTTCGGGGTTTACCCCTATGTATATATGTGCCAGAGCCACCTCTACCTGCTCATATCCAGAGAGGGATGTATTTCTCAGAAAACTGACAAAATATCTACAATATCAAAATTCAAGGAAGTTATTCTCTACTAATCCTCAAAGTCTATCTTAGGGATATGTGCTCTAATCAAAGTTTATCTAAATCTAGCTTCCAAGGTTAATGCTAAACTTTCTCTGATACCAACTGTAATGACCTGACCCCAGTTACCCGAAGTCGGTGCATTATTTTAATATATTGGAATGATTACAAGGAATCAAGTCTTGAAGGACTGAATGGTTTAGCAGTCTCAGAAAATAGATTACATACATTAACATTACATTACAATTTCAAACATAAAACCCAGAATAAATAGTTCTTTGAGGATGCCATTATTCCCTTTAGCTTTACCCTGCATATCAATCATAATATACTTCTTGGAATCCTGGGAAAAATAAAACATAGAAATGGGTGAGCTTAAACTCTCAGTAACGGTAAGAAATAGAGCATAAAATGACATATATATTAATCATGGTGAATATTTGAAACCAAATTCCTTTACCAATAATAAACATGAATACATTTATGGAAAGAATTTGAGTTGAGTGAATAATGCCATAATAAAACATAATCATGGGTATTTTACTAGTCGAATAACCACATGAACCATCAATATTATTTCCATAATGAGGGAATGTATAATGCCATACATTCTAAAACATTTTTTCAAGGACTCGGCCAAGACATCTAAAAATTATTAAGGCCTCGGCCAAAACCATATATCAAATTGGGAAAGGGCCTCAGCCAATTCCACGTCTAGTTGTCTCGTGAGACCTACCGATGCATCGAGGAGCTATAATGAGCTACACCCAACACTTACTATGTCCAATACATTCCTCATATAAAAAGGATGAAACTTAACATTAACATTCCTATAAGAACTAGGATAAAAAATCACAATACATTATCCATAAATGATGAATGGTATAAAAATTACACATCCACAGTCAAACATATCGCAAAACCTTCAATACAATATGGAAGTTTTGTATCATAATAAATCAACATCAAAACAAGCTTAAAATCCATTAAAGGATTTGACATAGATGGAAATGATTTGTAAAACTATTTGATAGAAATACCCCTTTTCATGAAAACATTTAAAAGTCACACAATTTGGTAGAGAAGTCATTTAAAGACATTTATGAATCAAAGTGTCCCATACCACTTTGAAACTTTTGAACGGAATTAACATTTTAAAATCATTCATGTCCAGATAAATAAATCCTTAAAAACTATATTGAAGACATGGACATTAATGAGAATGATATATAAGAATAAATATTTAAAATATTTGAAATGATTTTTTAGTAAAAAATGTCCCTTAAAATAATCCATTTTAAAACTCTTTCATAAAACATGGGCATGGATAATAAATATGCCCTATTAGATACTTACGTAAAAACAACCTCGGATAATAATGATATTGTGAAATTAACCCATACCAATTTGGTAACTTATGAAACATACAACCCATGAAATAGGTATCATATAATGAATATGGAAATAAACATATATTAAATTGTATTACACAAAGAATACAATTATGGGCAGTACATACACCCCACAAAAGGTAATAGTGGATGTATGGCTTGAATCTCACTGGAATAAGAAGTGAGATGAAAACCCCTTACCTTATACTTTTCCTTTGTCGATGGTAGGGTAATCTATTGTATAATGGTTAAATGATTGTTATTAAATTATACAAGAATAATATACATTAATATGATATCATATATGATCTTTTAACATTTCATTGTTAATAATATATTAGTATTATCGTGGTTTCTGATGTTAACTTACTCATTTTATTTTATATGTTTTGTTACATAAGATATGTTTGTTATGGATAGGTTTTATATTATACATATCCAAAAATATAACAAGTCCTTAAACATTATTTTTAATCATAAAATGGGAATTATACTTGAATAGATACGCTGTGGAATGAATCTAATCGCGGTCGTGGAGACGGAAGTCCGTACGTACGCACGAACACTACTTCCATTTCATTTTTCATTTTAAAAGGAATCAAAACCAAATAAAACATAGGTATATTATTATTCCAGTATCATATAATATCTTATATGTTTAACTTTTCTTCATTAATACCATCCTTTATATGTTCCATGTATGGAATAAACGAGTCATATAACTTTGAGGGAACGATAGTCCGCACTTCCTCAAATGAAATTATCGTATATATATACAACAATAAACGAATAATGGTATGCTATAAAATGGAATCACAGAAGGTTATAAATAAAATAAATATAATTACTATCATATTTAATTATATTACCATCATAATGGACACCATTAGAGGTGGTCGAAGATAATTGAACAATCATCATTTCGTGAGGCGTTTGGTTGCCATCCACCGAAACATTATGTTCTTCACCCATTATATGGAGGTGTGTGTAAGTGTAGTTTTAATACTCCTCATAAAAATATCCTAGTATATTTAGGATACTGTTTATGTTATAAAATAAAAGAATAAGAAGAGTTTAGGGGTTGGAGAATAAAAATAAAAGAAAAGAATCTCAGAGAACTCGTTACCTTTAATTTGGGTAACTCCCTTTGGTTTGAACCAAAAAGGACTCTTGAAGTGACTTCTGCATAACTTGAGGAATATAGAAGGGGGATAGGGATTTATGGAGCTTAATTGGGCAGAGTTTGGACCAGCCAAAAGGTTTGAACGTTGTGAGGAATTGGTTAGAAGTGGTCTCCTTTTATAATGGGGAGGAGGAGCTCTTTAGGAAAAACTTAAAGTATTAATTTATAATAAATTCATATTCGGTTTCTAATGGCAAAAAAGTGGATTATTCAAAGTATAAGGTGGGTATGTGTAGATATACACTAAACCAATATATTTTAGATAGATTTGGGTCACTTTATAAACCTTATATTTTAGTTTTAACCCTTAGTTACTTAGTTTGACATTTACCATGTCTCTATGTATTTTTATATTATATGGTTAATAAACTTACTACAAACTTCCTAGTGACCCCCAGGTGGTCCATTAGTGATACACCTATCATGATATATGCCCTTTGGATGAACCATATATTTTTAGGAATATAATATCAAGTAATCATATAATATTTGTTTTAAATATTAAGTTATGTAAATTTCAACACTATTTGGTATTTTGTATTTGTGAAATTCATCAAAACTTGATTACATAGAAAACGATTCATTGAATCATCCCTAACAGGTCATAGTCAGCTATAAAATTCGTTTATGTCATAAAAACTTTGAAATTATATTTATTTAAAATTTTATATTACCATTTATTTGATTCTTTCATTAATAAGGTAATTACTGCATCATCATTATGTCATACATAAATGTATTTATTTAATTTCTAAAAATTATAATTAAATTACAATTATTTATGAAATATTATTAGTTTTCTAATGAATATTTATTATAGAATTTATATTATTTATAACCCTATATTGAAAATGGTTTAGTTATTAAACTTTGATTTTAACTCTTTTAACTCTTCTTTGAATTAAATAATAATAAATGTCCTAATCTAATCCAAGTGGACCTAAAGAGTCATATTTTATTCCTATGGTTGTTTTTAGGTCGAATTAATCATATCCAATAGAATTAGGACATGTGTTAGGTTAATAATAATATCATTTTTACCCTTAATTACCCTATTTATGTTTTATCGTGGTAATCAAAAGTAAAAAAGTTACTATTCCCCGAAAAATATTTTTATCTTATTGACCTAAATTTTACTCCTCTATATTAACTATGTCTCTTAGATTTTTGAAATTCTACTCACAAAAGCGGTAAAATTAAGTTTTATGTGAATTTATAAATTCTCCTAGAAGGTGGGTAAAAGACGGTGAAAAGGTTCAATAAAATTTTTTTATATCTAAAATTATTATAAACGGACTCTAATGAATTGAATTGAATTTATATAGGTATTATGTATCTATTTTGACCTAAATTAAATTTAAATAATATAAATAATTATTTAAATTAAAAGCTGGTTTTAAACAGTAACTCGGTGTTTTTCACTATTCATCAAAATTTTGAAGTTTTCAGAAAAATACCAAAAATTTACCCTAAGATAATTTTTTTATTCCGAATTCAATAATGAAGTCTATTTTAAAAATTGAAAACATAGATGTTTCATTTATTAATTTTAAATTAATTCCTGCTGTTAAAATAAAAAGCGTGTTTTTAAGAAACAATAACTATCAAAAGATCGAAACATTTTTTCGTCCAATTTAAATGTGAAATTATTTCTAATGGCCCACGTTAGATTAAATGGTAAAAATATATTCTAAATATAATTTAAAACCACTCAAATTCATAATTTATCACTATTATTTATTTCAATTTAAAAAGTTGTTTTTAATTAAAATTTAGTAATTTTCGTTATTCATCAAAATATGAAAGTTATATGAAATGTACCAAAATTTTACCCTTGGATAATTTTGATATTATGAATCCAAAAATGAAGTCCATTTTGATAGATAAAATTTATAAAATTTCAAAAAGTGGGTATTACTATTCATAATGATAACTTTTATTAGTCGTGGTGTGTGTTAGAACTCGAAGTTGCGTACAAAAAATGCTACTTTATTATTCAAAGAGAAGCGTACTGTGGAATCATGGGGTGTTACAGAAGACATTAAAATAGTGAGGGAATTTTCTGATAACTATCATATTTTGATGAATAGTGAAAATTACTAAATTTTAATTAAAAACAACTTTTTTAATCAAAATAATTAATAGTGATAAATTATGAATTTGAGTAGTTTTAATGTATATTTAGAATATATTTTTACCATTTAATATAATTTTGGTCATTGGACATAATTTTACAATTAAACCGAACATAAACATGTGTCAATCTTTTGATAGTTATTATCTCTTAAAAACATGTTTTTTGTTTTGACAGCGGGAATTGATTTTAAATTAATTTCTACCACTTCTGTGTTTTGAATTTAGAAAAATGGATTCCATATTTGGAATCATGATGTTAAAATTGTGTAAATAGGTAACTTTTATTTTTAGACATTTTGAATAATTACTGCGGTAAATATTTCATTTACCATGGTTAAGGGTAAATCCGGTAAATAAGGGTTAAAAATAATATTATAATAATACTAAATTACCCTAAAACGTGTCTAGCCTTATTGGTTGATGCATTTTCGACCATAGGCATCTTTGGGTCGATTTTGGGACCCCATGGTGCCACTTGTAGGTGATAGGGACACTTAATTTTAATTACGTTAAAATGAATACAAAAATGACACAATCATGTATCTTTTAGAAAAACAATTTTTACATAGGGTTATATAAGTTTGATTTTAGATTATAAATATTAATTAGAAAGATAAAAATATTTCCTACATAATTATATTTTATTTATAATTCTTAGACATTAAATAATATAAGTTATTTAAGACACAATGATGATGCAGTAATTACTATAATGATGAAAAATTACAATAATTGATATTATAAATACCCAAATAAATATAATATGAAACTTTTAATGAATTAAACTAATTTTATAGGATAATATGATATATTAGAATTGATTTAATTGACTTTTTTCGTAGTAATAAATCTTTTATGAGTTTCACAAAAATCAATTATTGAATAGTGTCAAAATTGACATAAAAGTGTTCTTAAAACAAATATTATATTATTAATTGATATTAAATTCCTAAAAATATAAGGTTCGGCCAAGAGACTTATCTCATGATAGGTTCATCATTAATGGACCACTTTGGGGTCTCTTGGATGTATATAGTAATTTTATTAACCATATTATATAAAAATACAAATAGACATTGTAAAAGTTAAACTAATTAACTTAGAGTTAATACTTAAAGATAAGGTTAATATAAGTACCCAAACCTGTCTAAATTCTATTGGTTGAGTAGTTTTCGACCCATACCCACCTTAAAATTTAATTAATCAACTTTGGAGCCATTAGAAACCGAATATGAATTTATTATAAACTAATATTTCTAGCTTTTCCAAAGGTGCCCCTCACCCCTCTTATAAAAGGGAAATCCTCCTTCTCATTTCTTCACACCATAAAAGCCATTTGGTTCGGCCAAACTCTGCCAAAATACTCTCCCAATTCCCTCACTACAACCAAAAGGCCTTAGTTTGATCAGAAATCCAACCTAAGGAGCTCTTTTGATCAAATCAAAAGGAAGAACCCGAAGAAGAGGTAATGATTTCACCACCCTTTTCCAAGTTCCTTTCTTATTCCACTTCTTCTTTCTTTGTTATTAACATTATAAAATAATAACTCCAGTATCTTATATATACTGTGATGTTATTATAAATATGGTACAACCATATTCAGTTTTCTATCCACCCGTTGAATAATATGTCACCATACGTGCGTACGTACGACTTACCGTCTCCACGTCGTGGTGTAATTGTTATTCAATATATTATTATTTGGATGGGTATAATAATGATGTGTAACTCATGTAAATAATGAATATAATATGTAATGATTCTGTATATATGATATACCATCCATTTATATATTATTTTAATATCAAAAGAATGATATTTTCGCTCGTGCGTACGTACAGACTACCGTCTCCACGAACGCGATCAGATTCATTCTCCATCGTATCCATTAAAGTATAATTATCATTTGATGATTTAAAAATTATTTTTAAGGACTTGATATCATTCTGGATATGAATAAGATACAACCTATCCATAACAAACACGACTTATGTAACAAATCATATAAAATAAAACGAGTAAGTTAACACCCGAAACGACGATAATTCAAAGATATTATTAACAAATCAATGTTAAAAGATCATATATGATATCATATTAATATATATGATTCTTGTATAATTTAATAACAATTATTTCACCATTATACAGGATGTTAACCTACTCTCAACCAAGGAAAAGTACAAGGTAAGGGTTATTTCACAATCTCTTCATTATCTGAGGTTGTTTATACGTAATAATCTACTGGGTTTTCTTTATCATCCACATCCATGTTTCTTAAAAATGTATTTCAAAACATTCTTACTATTTAAATGAATATGGGTTAAAGTCATTTATACCCTTGTTTGACTTTTATAAGTGTTTTTTAAAGGAATCTTTCTGTCATTTTCTAAACAACGTGCTTTTAACCTTTTCGACAGAATTAAGGTAAGAATGTTTTTTTAACTTATACGGTGGGTGTGGTAATTTTCAGATGTTATAAAAACGTCGAATATTCCATTAAAATATTATAAGAATATTTTCAAAGAAATTGTTTTATTTTATAAATATATAACTCTTAAATTATTTTAAAATAGAAAGAGATATTTCTCTAAAAAGATTTTTGATTTCATCTATGTTAACATCCTTTTATGGATTTTACGTTGATTTATTATGATACAATACTTCTATATTGTATTGAAGGTTTTGTGATATGTTTGACTGTGGCTGTGCTATTTTTATACCATTCATGGTTTATGGTGAAAGTATTGGCATTTTGTATTCTAGTTTTAATACGAATGTTTATGTTATGTTTAAACCTTTTCATATGGGAATGCATTGGACTTAATATGTGATGGGTGGAGCCCGCTATAGCTCATCGATGCATCGGTAGGTCTCATGAGACAAACTAGTGTCTTGGCACAAGGGCTTGGAAAAATATTATTTGTAGTATTGGCACGAGGCCTTGGCTATGCGGTTATGATAGTCTGGAATTATGCATTCCAACATTATGAAAGTGGTTATTAATATTGCATGTGATTATTCGATTAGTAGAATATCCATGTGAATAAGTAAATGACATTATTTCATTTTACTTTTTCCACAGTATGTTGAAGTTCAAGTTTAAAAGGCTTTTGTTTTAGTAATGCATTGCCTTAAATGTTTATGCTTATTTTTGAATGTTCCTCTATATTGTTATCCTTACTGGGCATTTGAGCTCACCCCTTTTCTATGTTTTATTTTTCCTAGGATGTGAAGAAGTAAGTTATGAATGACCTGCAGGGATATTATGAGGGGATAAAAGTGTGGACTATGGAGACATTATGTTTTTGTATTAGTTTTTCACTTTATGATGTAATGTAAAACTTATGAATATATCTAGTGTTTCCAAGGCTACTAAACCAATCGGTCTTTCGAGATTTGATCTTTCTTGTGATCATGCCAATGTAATGTAATAATGCACCGACTCTGGGTAACTAGGGTCGGGGCGTTACAGTTGGTATCAGAGGAAGTTTAGTACAAACCTTGGAAGCTAGATTTAAATAAACTCTGATTAGAGAACTTATACCTAAGATGAACTTTGAGGATTAGTATAGAATAACATCCTAGAATTTTGGTATTGTAGAGATTTTGTGAGTTTTCCGTGCAATAAATCACTGTATGGATACGAGAAGGTAGAGGTGGCTCTGCCACAGATGTAACTAGGGGTAAAACCCAAAAACACCGCTTTGAGCTAGACTCGAACGGGAACTGGTGCACGACAACGGGCCTTGCTGCACTCTTGGTTACGACACTCCCAGTGGATATGCATAAGATAACTCTCATTTTCATTACAAATCATTATGAAGGGTTTATGATTATATACTTCCTCAAATAAAATATTTTTATGATAATGGATTATATCCATAAATAGTTCAATTTATGTTTAGTGTTTTATAAGTATGTGATTATGTATTTTGATTCATAAACTGATCTAGTTTATGCCATTGTTTAGAAATGGCGCCTAGTGGAAGAAATGGAAACCGTATAAATGCACGCACTCCATGTAGAGATTTCCCTCCTGCTCATGATAATTATAATGGAGCTGGTGATGCAACTGGTGCAGATCAGCTAATCACCATACTGGGACAACTCACTCAGGTTATGAATAATAACCTTACCCGTATGGAGCACCCTGATCCACAGCGTGGAGGATCAATGTTAGATCGATTCATGAGGCAACAACCACCAACGTTCAATGGGAATATAAATCCCTTAGTAGCCGAGCAATGGATATTTTCCCTAGAGAAAATATTTCAGGCTTTGGGGAGTAGTGAAAGGGAAAAATTTATCATGGCAGTTTACCGCCTAACAGGAGATGCTTCTCAATGGTGGTCATTGATTCAGAATACGAAGGAAGATGATGAAGTATCAAATATGGAATGGAGGGAGTTCAAAGATCTGTTTTTAGAAAAATACTTTCCTCACGACCATCGGGCAGATATGGAAAGGCAATTTTTATGTCTGAGACAGAAGGAGGATGAGAATGTCACAAAGTATGAGGCTAACTTTATAAGGATAGCAAGGAATGCTGGTGATTATATACGTAACCCAAGAAGTAAGATTGATCGTTTCTTTGATGGGTTAAAACCATTTCTCCGTCGAGCATTAGTCTCACAATCCTTCTTGTCATACGAAGACATTGTCTCATGTGCTATCAAGACCGAAAAGGAATTCTCTAAGTCTTATGACTTTAAAGAAAAGCAAGAGAAGAAGAGGCCTGCTGATCAATCTGGGAATGGAAATAAGGGGAAGAAAGGAATGGTTGAATATCCATCATATGATAAAATGTGGGAAGAAACACCCCGGTACTTGCTTGAAGGGAATGAGAGTCTGTTACAAGTGTGGTGAAAAAGGCCACCAAGCTCATGATTGCAAAGGGAAGAAGGAAGCTACCAATGTTCAGTGATACAATTGCAGGGAGATGGGGCATTATGCAAATGAATTTACTAAGCGTCAGGAGAACTTACCTCAGAAAAGGATAAGGGATCAAGGCCAGGCTTATGCTATCACTACTGCTGAGGTAGAAGCTCTGAAAGACGTAGTGGAATGTAATTTAATGGTTTCCTCAAGTTTATCAAATGAATTATTTGATTCTGGATCATCGCATTGTTTTATATCTTCCCAGTTTGCTAAGAAAATTAAATATTTCCAATTTGATTTAACAAGGGAGTTGTCTGTTAAAACTCCTAAGGGAAGTATCATTGCAACAAAGTTTTGTGAATCAGTCCCCATTAGAGCATATAAATGTTCATTATCTGCTGATCTCATCGTCATACCTATGATTGAGTTTGATATAATCCTCGGTATGGACTGGCTTTCGGACTATGATGCGAAGATTTATTGTAAGAATAAAGAGGTTATGATTCTTGTTGATAATGATATAGAACACCTTATCTTTAGAGCAGAATCGTCACCACCTAATTCTTATTTAGATCCACCCCCAGTAGCTCAACTAAATTCAATTATTGGGGAGGAAGATAATGAAATGACTGTGGGTGAGGAAAGTAATGTTCAAATAGAGTATGTACCTGTTGTGAATGATTTTGTAGATGTATTTCCGGAAGATTTACCTGAAAATCCTCCAGAACGAGAAGTTGAGTTTTCCATTGATTTAATTCCTGGATCAAGACATATATCGAAGACCCCTTATAGAATGGCCACTGTAGAATTAGTTGAACTAAAGAAACAACTAGAGTAAGTGAGTAATAAAGGATTTATTTTCCCTAGTGTTTTCCAGGGGGAGCCCCTGTTCTTTTTGTTAAAAAGAAAGATGGATCTATGAGGTTATGTATCGACTACAGGGAGATCAATGATATAACGATAAAGAACATGTATCCCCAACCTCGCATTATTGATTTATTTGACCAACTGCATGGAGCTCAATACTTTTCAAATATTGACCTTCGATCTGGATACCATCAGTTGTGTGTAAAGAAGTAAGACATTCCGAAGACGGCATTTCGAACCAGGTACGGGCATTACGAGTTTACTGTAATGCCTTTTGGATTGACTAACACACATTCTGTATTCATGGATCTGATGAATAGAGTTTTCAAGGAGTATCTCGATAAATTTGTGGTGGTATTTATTGATGATATCTTGGTATACTCCAAAACCTACAAAGATCATGAAAATCACTTACGCATTATCTTGAAGACTCTGAGGAGGCATGAATTATATGGGAAGTTTAGCAAGTGTGAATTCTGGCATCAGGAGATTTCTTTTCATGGCCATATTTTCTCTAAAGATGGAATCTCTGTTGATCCTTATAAGACCAAGGCAATCCAAGAATGTCCAGCACGTACGAGTATAACTGAGGTACGTAGTTTTTTTGGTTTGGCAAGTTATTATCGACGATTCGTCCAGAATTTTGCCCGATTGGCTAACCCATTAACGAAGCTCACACGTAAAGGGGTTAAATTTGTTTGGAAAAAAGAGTGTGAAGAATGTTTCGAAGAACTAAAGAGAAGATTAGTCAATGCTCCTATATTGAATCTACCATCGGGGAATGATTGGTTCGATATTTATAGTGATGCATCGAAGAATGGACTTGGTTGTGTCCTTATGCAGAATGATAGAGTTATTTCCTATGAATCACGACAGTTGAAAATTCATGAACAAAATTATCCTACTCATGATCTCGAGTTAGCAGCTGTGATCTTTGCTTTGAAGATATAGAGGCACTACCTCTATGGTGAAAAATGTGAGATTTATAATGATCACAAGAGTTTGAAGTATATCTTCTCACAAAAATAACTCAACATGAGGCAAAGGAGATGGCTTGAATTACTCAAGGATTATGATTGCACGATACACTACCACCCGAGGAAAGCAAACAAGGTGGAAGATGCTTTGAGGAGAAATGACCATGGAGTTTTGAACGTGATGAGAATTGAAAGGGATCCAATTTTCATGGATCTAGTGAAGATAGACATGGAAATAACCAGGGAAGGTGAAACATCAATTCTTTTTCAAATGGTTTCCAAACCATCTTTACTAGAAAGGATTAAGAGTTCTCAGACCGATGATGAAGAATTTCAAAAGAAGATTAAATCTGTGAATGATGAGAGATTAAGAGACTTTGTGTATGAAGATGGAATTTTGAAATTTGGGAAGAGACTTTGTGTTCCCGATATACCTGATCTAAAAAGGGAATTGCTGGATGATGTACATAGTTCCAATTTCCCTATACACCCTAGGAGCACCAAAATGTATAGAGATTTGAAGGAACATTTTTGGTGGGACAACATGAAGAGGGAGATTGCTGATTTTGTGTCAAGATGTATGGTTTGTCAGCAAGTGAAAGCTGGAAGGCAACAACCTGGAGTAGTCATGAAACCTCTTCTCATACTGGAGTGGAAATGGGACAATATTATGATGAACTTTGTCATGGGGCTACCAAAGACTCCTAGAAGGAACGATGCAATATGGGGTATTGTTGATCGTCTTACCAAGTCAGCACATTTTCTTGCTATAAGAGAAGATCTACCCCTGGAACGTCTAGAAAGACTATATATTAATGAAGTTGTGGGACTTCATGGAGTACCCCTATCGATTGTTTCTGATCGTGATCCCCGTTTTACTTCAAGATTCTATAAAAGTCTTCAGAAATCCATGGATACTGAACTTCATTTGAGCACTGCATACCACCCTCAGATAGACGGACAATCAGAACAGACTATTCAAACCTTAGAAGACATGTCGAGATCTTTCTCACTTGACTTTTAGGGTCTGTGGGATCAATATTTACCCGTGGTAGAATTTTCCTATAAAAATAGCTTCTATTCGAGTATTCAGATGGCACCATATGAAGCGTTATACGGAAAGAGATGTCGTACACCAACCTGTTGGGATGACGTTGGTGAAAGAAAACTTGTAGGCACAAAACTGGTGGAGGAAACAGTGGAAAAGGTGAAGGTAATTCAAAATCACATCAAAGCAGCTCAAAGTAGGCAGAAGAGCTATGCCGATAATCGAAGGAAGGATTTGGAATTTCAAGTCAGTGATAATGTTTTCCTGAAGGTATCTCCATGGAAGGGAGTCATACGTTTTGGTAAGAAAGGTAAATTGAGTCCCAGGTACATCGGACCTTTCGAAATTCTAGAACGAATTGGGATTGTAGCTTACCGATTGGCAATACCGCCAAGTCTCTCCAAAGTTCACGATGTGTTCCACGTATCTCTGTTGAGGAAATACATGCCTGACCCAATGCATGTACTCACCTAAGAATAGTTAGAACTGGATCCTGATCTATCTTATTGTGAAGAGCTCGTCAAGATTCTTGATACGACAGAACAAGTGCTGAGAAACTTGACGACCCGTCTGGTAAAAGTTTTGTGGAGAAACCATAAGATGGAATAGGCAACATGGGAACCCGAGGAACTTATAATGATGAACCACCCGAGTCATTTCATGAAGTAGTATTCTAGAAATTTCGAGGATGAAATTATTTGAAGGAGGGGAGAATGTAACACCCCAAGCTTCTACGGTACGCTTCTCTTTGAATAATGTGATAGCGTGTGTTGTACGCAACACCGAGTTTTAACACACCATAACCAATCAAACTAGTTGTTATGAATAGTAACACCTACTTTTTGAAATGATATATATTTTATATTTTTAAATGGACTTCATTTTTGGATTCAGAATATCGAATTTAGCCTAAGTTGAAATTTTGGTACTTTTCGGATAACTTTCATATTTTGATGAATAGTGAAAATTACTAAATTTTAATTACAAACAACATTTTTAATCAAAATAATTAATAGTGATAAATTATGAATTTGAGTGGTTTTAAAGTATATTTAGAATATATTTTTACCATTTAATATAATGTTGGTCATTGGACATAATTTTACAATTAAACCGAACATAAACAAGTGTCAATCTTTTGATAGTTATTATCTCTTAAAAAACGCTTTTTGTTTTTACAGTGGGAATTAATTTTAAATTAATTTCTGCCACTTTTGTGTTTTGAATTTAGAAAAATGGATTCCATATTTGGAATCAGGATTTTCAAATTGCGCAAATAGGTAACTTTTATCATTAGACATTTTTTAATAATTACTACGGTTAATATTTTATTTACCATGGTTAAGGGTAAATCCAGTAAATAAGGGATAAAAAATAATATTATAATAATACTAAATTACCCTAAAACGTGTCCTAGACTTATTTGTTGATACATGTTCTACCATAGGAATCTTTGGGTCGATTTGGGGACCCCATGGTGCCACATGTAGGTGATAGGGACACTTTATTTTAATTAAGTTAAAATGAATACAAAAATGACACAAGCATATATCTTTTAAAAAAACAGCTTTTACATTGGGTTATATATGTTGGATTTTAGATTATAAATATTAATTAAAAAGATAAAAATATTTCCTACATAATTACATTTTATTTAAAATTTTTAGACATTAAATAATTTAAGTTATTTATGACACAATGATTATGCAGTAATTACTATAATGGTGAAAAATTAAAATAATTGATATTATAAATACCCAAATAAATATAATATGAAACTTTTAATGAATTAAACTAATTTTCTAGGATAATATGATATATTATTATTGATTTAATTTACTTTTTTCTAAGTAATGAATCTTTTATGAGTTTCACAAAAATCAACTATTGAATAGTGTCAAAATTGATATAAAAGAGTTCTTAAAACAATTATTATATTATTAATTGATATTAAATTCCTAAAAATCTACGGTTCGGCCAAGAGACTTATATCATGATAGGTTCATCATTAATGGACCACTTGGGTGTCTCTTGGATGTATATAGTATGTTTATTAACCATATTATATAAAAATACAAAGAGACATTGTAAAAGTGAAACTAATTAACTTAGAGTTAATACTTAAAGATAAGGTTAATATAAGTACCCAAACCTGTCTAAATTATATTGGTTGTGTTGTTTTAGACCCATCCCCACCTTAAAATTTAAATAATCATATTTGTAGCCATTAGAAACCGAAAATGAATTTATTATAAACTAATATTTCTAGCTTTTCCAAAGGTGCCCCTCACCCCTCTTATAAAAGGGCAATCCTCCTTCTCATTTCTTCACACCATCAAAGCCTTTTGGTTCGTCCAAACGTTACCCAAATACTCTCAAAACTTCTCTCAATACATCATATAGGCATTAGTTTGATCAGAAATCCATCTTAAGGAGCCCTTTTGATCAAATCAAAAGGAAGAACCCGAAGAAGAGGTAATGATTTCACCACCCTTTTCCAAGTTCCTTTCTTCTTCCACTTCTTCTTTCTTTGTTATTACCATTATAAAATAATACCTCCAGTATCTTATATATACTTTGATGTTATTATAAATATGGTACAACCATATTCAGTATTCTATCCACCCTTTGAATAATATGTCACTATACGTGTGTACGTACGGTTTACCGTCTCCACGTCGTGGTGTAATTGTTATTCAATATATTATTATTTGGATGGGTATAATAATGATGTGTAACTCATGTAAATAATAAATATAATATGTTAATGATTCTGTATATATGATATACCATCCATTTATATATTATTTTAATATCAAAAGAATGATATTGTCGCTCATGCGTACGTACGGACTACCGTCTCCACGAACGCGATCAGATTCATTCTCCATCGTATCCATTAAAGTATAATTATGATTTGATGATTTAAACATGATGTTTAAGGACTTGATATCATTCTGGATATGAATAAGATACAACCTATCCATAACAAACATGGCTTATGTAACAAAACATATAAAAGAAAACGAGTAAGTTAACACCCGAAACGACGATAATTCAATGATATTATTAACAAATCAATGTTAAAAGATCATATATGATATCATATTAATATATATTAATCTTGTATAATTTAATAACAATTATTTCACCATTATACAGGAGGTTAACCTACTCTCAACCAAGGAAAAGTACAAGTTAAGGGTTATTTCACAATCTCTTCATTATCTGAGGTTGTTTATACATAATAATCTACTGAGATCTCTTTATCATCCACATCCATGTTTCTTAAAAATGTATTTCAAAAAATTATTACTATTTAAAAGAATATGGGTCAGAGTCATTTATACCCTTGTTTGACTTTTATAAGAGTTTTTTAAAGGAATCTTTCCGTCTTTTTCCGAACAACGTGCTTTTAACCTTTTCGACAGAATTAAGGTAAGAATGTTTTTTTAACTTATACGGTGGGTGCGGTAATATTCCGCTGTTATAAAATTTTCGAAGCCTCCATTACAAGCTTATAAGAATTTTTTCAAAGAAAATCTTTTATTTTATAAATATATGACTCTTAAATGATTTCAAAATAGAAAGATATATTTCCCTAAAAAGAGTTTTGATTTCATTTATCTTAACATCCTTTGATGGATTTTACGTTGATTTATTATAATACAAAACTCTTATATTGTATTGAAGGATTTGTGATATGTTTGACTGTGGATGTGCTATTTTTATACCATTCATGGTGTATGGTGAAAGTATTGGCATTTTTATGCTAGTTTTAATATGAATGTTAATGTTATGTTTAAACCTTTTCATATGGGAATGCATTGGACTTAATATGTGACGGGTGGATCCCGCTATAGATCCTCGATGCATCGGTAGGTCTCATGAGACAAACTAGTGTCTTGGCATAAGGCCTTGGCAAAATCATATTTGTAGTCTTGGCACGAGGCCTCGGCTATGTTGTTATGATAGTCTGAAATTATGCATTCCAACATTATGAAAGTGGTTATTGATATTGCATGTGATTATTCGATTAGTAGAATATCCATGTGAATAATTAAATGGAATTATTTCATTTTTCTTTTTCCATACTATGTTGATGTTCAAGATTAAAAGGTTTTTGATTTAGTAATGCATTGCCTTAAATGTTTATGCTTATTTTTGAATGTTCCGCTATATTGTTATCCTTACTGGGCATTTGATCTCACCCCTTTTCTATGTTTTATTTTTCCCAGGATGTGAAGAAGTAAGTTATGAATGACCTGCAGGGATATTATGAGGGGATAATAGTGTGGACTATAGAGACATTATGTTGTTGTAGTAGTTTTTCACTTTACGATGTAATGTAAAATGTTTGAATATATCTAGTGTTTCCAAGGATACTAAACCAATCAGTCTTTCGATATTTGAACTTTCTTGTGACCATGCCAATGTAATGTAATAATGCACCGACTCTGGGTAACCAGGGTCGGGGCGTTACATATTCTGTGAATTAAATTATTACGGAATTAATAATAAATATGAATTTTATTATTATTACGTTGTGAAATGTTTTTAAAGCATAAGGAGTATTTGTAGTATATATTTAAATTAAATTATGAAATATATTTTGATGAATTCATGTATTTTTTTATTTAAATAATACATTAATATTATTAATAATTTAATTTTTATTATTTATTAATGTTCGTATAATTTTTATGAATAAAATTCTAATTTTTATTATGGTTTGAATACTACTTTTATAAAAACCCATAAAATTTCAAAAAAAGTAGTTTTTTTTTTGAAAGTGAATATTCAAATATTTATAAAATAAATTTGATAAAATTATTATTATTTTTGGAATGATGATATCAAAATTATCCAACATTAAATTTTTCATAATTTTTGGAGACATTAGAATTTTTGGGTAAGAATTAAATAACCTTTAAATATATAGTGTGTTTTATGATATCATAATGACCCAATAGTGATGTACAAAAATATTAAAAAAGGGTTACTCTTCCTTTATATATTTTACCATTTAAATTATTTGAGATATATTTGTTTGATTTATTTTATGGGGTCTTAGTGGAAGCTCCTAGACTTAAAAAACAACTTATCATTTAAAAATGATATCCTTGAGAGTGTAACTCACCTCCACATAAAAAGGAAAAATATTTAAATAATTTTGTCCAATTGATTTATAAAATAATATTTTCCAATAAACATTGGAAAATACCAAGGGAAAAACCCAGGGATTGGTTTGTGGTTTTGATTTGTTTAATGTGTAGTGACCAAAACCTAGATAATTAAGAAATCTCTCTATTTTCCAATATAAACTCACTCAATGTATAAGGCCCCAGCCTTAATCCTTTCTTAATATTGAATTAAAAGAATAATTCACGTTGAGGATCTTTTCAGGTTTAGAGTTTTAGAGAATTAGAACATAACTATTACATCTCAAAAGATTACAAAGTAGTCACTTCTACTAAGTTTCCATAATAAAAAAAACTCTTATAAAGAAACATGTCTAGTTCCATGTTTTATATAGCATGACATTCCATTGATCCCATCCTTGACCTTATTCCACATTAAGTCCTGTGAAAAACATTTCAAAAAAACTTGGGATGAGCATAAAAAGCTCAGTAAGGGATATAGAAAGAATGAAAACTGTTAGTTTTTCAAACATCAAGTAAACCATATATACTCTATCAATGTAATACATTCACCTTCGTAAAGTAGTAAAAACTCTTCACTGAATAAAGTATCATTACTTACCTTTTTGTAACCAAAGTATTACCATAAAACCCATATGATGAACATATAACATATATAAAGGTAACTTGGGACATAAACATACTTAACTGGAATAACCATACGGTTGACTTCCACACATATCACTTAATGGAATAGCCATACGGCCAATTTCCATACATACTTAATGGAATAGCCATACGGACGACTTCCATACCCAATGCATTGGAGGTTATAACGTAACCACCCGTCCTGGTATTCACGGCACCACCCGTCATATGGTTTATAATGAAACCACCCGTTAAAATGTCCAAGTACCAGTTTAAAATCATAAAACATAAAACCAATATAAAGGAATGATAACATTTACACATTTCAATCACAATATATCATAAATATATTGACATAATAGAATCCTTTTTCAAAACCATTTTCAATACCAAAATACATAAAAGAGTATATGGTATTTATTTTATTCTAAAAACATTACGGCTTGTTGAGAAATCCAAAGACCAAATAATACTCGCGGAGGCGGAAAAGGTCGTTATCGCCGCGTACGTTAAAAGAAACATTCCTTTTTTCCGTTTTGTAAAACGCTTCGTAGAAAAATATTCCTTTTGTATAAAAGTAAAAGTCAAAAGTGTTTATACACCGTATAAAAGAAATTTGTGTATAAAACGAAATATGCCTCAATGAAAGGAGATTGAGATGAAGTCCCTTACCTTGGGTCCGACTTGACTCGATCGTTCTTTAAAGTCCTGAATAATAAACTTGAGTTAATTTATACTTGATTAAGAACCTTTTTAAAGTTAATTATTCTTTTTATATCACTTATTGCCATGTTATAAACATTATGTAACCATTTAAGTTAATAATGTTTGTTTTGTCAATATTTGGTTCTTAAGTCGAAAGTTGACTTCTTACAATTACATGTTGTTCATGTGGTCAAAAGTTCTTTATATCCAGAATGAAATTCCCGATTTGGATATAATATGTATCATATATATCCATCATATACATGTATTTATAATATTACATAATCATTTAGAGGTAAGAAATGAAATGCACCGTTCATGGAGACGGTAAGCCGTACGTACGCATGAACGCTACTTTAATTTCTTTGTCATATTAATGGAATTAAAACTAAATGAGAGGTATGTATATTTTAATTACAGAATTTTATTCATCATTTAGATATATCATTAATTATATATATACATTATATACATGTAATTTTAATAGTACATTACATTTGGGGATAAGAAATGAAATGCACCGTTCATGGAGACGGTAAGCCGTACGTACGCATGAACGCTACTTTCATTTCTCTCTCATACTTTAATGGAAAGAAATAATAATTATATAGAGGTATATTATAATTCCAGTATAACATCATATGTTATAACTTTAAATCCATCATTCACACGTCCCACATATGGCATTAACGAATCACATCACTTTTAGGGGGCGGTAGTCCCCACTTCCTTAAATGAAGATATCGTGTATACCCATAATGGAAACCATAAAGGTATTCCAAAAATGAAAAATACAGAAGATTAAAGAAAACATAAACATATTATATATCATATATAAAAATAGTGACATCATAATGGCCACCCTTGAAGGTGTTATATGAGTATTGAACAATCATCATTTCGGGAGGCAGAATTTCGCCATCCACGGAAACCGTATGTTCTTTAACCATTTGATGTAGTTGTGTGAGAGTGTAGATCAAATAAATATTATAACAAAATCCTAGTATATTGAAGATACTGGTGTTGTTACAAAAGAAGTAAATAAAAAGAGTTTAGAGGGTTGGAGAAGCAAAATAAAACAAATGAACAAGAGAGAATGAATTACCTTTAAAAGTGTAACTCCCTTTTGATTTGAGCCTAAAGGCTTCCTTTGAAAGGATTCTTCCCAAAGGGAATCCTCTAGGATGAGGATAGGGATGTGGAGAGAGTAATTGGGCAGGGGTTGGCCGAGCCAAAGGCTTGAAAAGTGTGTGAAATGAGGTAGAGGTGGGGGCCTTTTATAAGAGGAGAGGAGGGGCACTTTTGGAAAGTAAAGAAATATTACTTTATTTGAAAATGTGTTTCGGTTTTAAAAGGTCCCACATTGATATAATTCGTGGATAAGGTGATAAGGCTTCGAAATCCACTCATCCAATAAGTTTTGGACATGTGTAGTTCATAGATTTTACATTATCTTTCCATTTTATTTAAATCGTCAAATAATGATGTCATCGCTGCATCATTATTATGACATATATAATTTAATTTATTTAATGTCCCAAAATTATAAAAAAATACTATGATGTAGGAAATTCTTTTAGATTTCCAATGAATATTTAAAATCAAAATTTGGACTTGTGTAACCCCACTCAAAAATTGTTTTAGTAAAACAATTTATGTTAGTGTCATTTTCACTTTAACATTAAATAAAAATATATTAATGTCATTTTCCAACTAAAGTGGCTCCATGGGGTCCCCAAGTTGGCCCATGGCTTGTCTTGGTCGGCCATGACTCACCCAATAGGTGTAGGATAATTTTCATGGTGTTTCCACATTCTTATAATACCATTTTTACCTTAAACTACACTAATTACCTCTAATCGCGATTAATGAAAAAAAGTTACTATTCACCAAAAAATTATTTTAATCTCATTGAACCAAATTTTACTTCTTAATGACAACCATGTATGTCGGATTATAAAAATTCAATACACATTAGTGGTAAACTTTAATTTAACTGAAAAATCAGTTTTCTTGATTACCACTTAGTGGTTTCACTATTCATCAAAAATTGATGTTTTTCAGAAAATTACCAAAAAATCACCCTAAGCTATATTTGATATTAAGAATTCAAAAATGAAGTCCATTTTACAAAATTCAAAACATATAAGTCAAATTAATTAATTTAATAATTAATTCCCGATGTCATGACAAATATCGTGTTTTTGTGAAACAGTAAGTATCAAAAGATTGACACCAGTTTAAGTCCAATTTCAAAGTGAAATTGATTCCAATGACCACCATTGGATTAACTGGTAAAAATATTTTCTAATTTCACTTTAAAACCAATTAAAATAATAATCTAATCATATAAATAATTTAGATTAAAAAGAGGTTTTGAATTAAAATACAACATTTTACAATATTCATAAAAAAATGAACTTTATCAGAAAGGTACCAAAAATTTACACAAAGTAAATTTTGATGTCCTGATACTAAAGAAGAGTTATATTTGGTCCAAAATAAAGTATAAGAGTGATCAAAACTATATTTAATGACGGTTCACCATTAAAAGGTGATAAGTGAACCTTTAGTGAAAAATTTGAGTATATATGCCCTAAAATTGAACTCTTTCCGTATTTTAAGCCTTTATCTTTTATTGGGTAAATGTATAAACATTTAAAAACATATCAAATCATACTTTAGTTATTTCTATCCATTCCCGCCAGTACAACGGCTACTTGTTAACTAACATTTAAAATAATATTATTTTATTACTAGTGTGCTACGTAAGTTTCAAAGAAACTCATCGTTGCGTATCGAGTACGCTATCGAACATAGAAACCCCTTTAAAATAAAATTAATATTTAATTCATAAATATTAATAAATATGAAAATTATTTATTCTTTATTTACCTGGGATGTTTCATCCTTCCCCCCTTTTGGGAATTGCGCCCTCGCAATTTTATTCACTTATCAAAATAAGTGGGGGTAGTTATCCCTCATAGAATTTTCAGATTCCCACGTTGCCTCTTCAATCACATGGTTTTTCCACAAAACTTTTACCTGATGAATCACCTTATTCCGTAACACTTGCTCCCTGTGGTCAAGAATCTGGACCGGTTGTTCCTCACAAGATAGGTTCTCTTCCAGCTAAACTACCACTGGGATCAAAACATGAGATGGATCTGGCATATACTTTCTCAACATCGAAACGTGAAAAACATTGTGTACCTGAGATAAACTCGGAGGTAAAGCCACTCGGTATGCAACTGATCCAACTCTCTCCAGAATTTCATATGGTCCAATGAACCTTGGACTCAACTTTCCTTTCTTACCAAATCTCATCACACTTTTCCAAGGAGAAACATTGAGAAAAACATGATCACCTACCTCGAAAGATAGATCCTTCCTCTGATTATCCGCATAACTCTGCTGCCTGCTCTGAGCTGTTCTCATGTGTTTCTAAATCAGCTAAACTTTTTCTGCCAACTCTTCTACCAATTTTGGTCCCATCAGCTTCCTTTCACCAACTTCATCCCAGAAAGCTGGAGTTCGACACCGCTTCCCATACAATGCCTAAAATGGTGCCATCTGTATACTGGAATGAAAACTGTTATTATAAGAAAACTCAACCAAAGAAAGATGTTGGTCCCAACTTCCCTGATAATCCATAGAACAAGCTCGTAGAATATCCTCCAATGTCTGAATTTTTCGTTCTGACTGCCCATCTGATTTAGGATGAAAAGCTGTACTAAAATTTTAATTCAGTACCTAACGACTTCTGAAGGCCTTTCCAAAAGTTAGAAGTAAACCTGGGTTCACGATCCAATACAATGGAGAGAGGAACTCCATGTAACCTGACTATCTCTTTAAGATACAATGGGAAAGTTGATCTAGAGAGAAAGTATCTCGTATAGAAAGGAAATGAGCAGATTTGGTCAAGTGATCAACAATAACCCAGATTGCATTATTACCTAGAGATGTCCTCGGTAATCCCACAACAAAGTCCATGGATATGTTTTCCCATTTCCACTCTGGCACTGGTAAAGGCTGAAGCATCCCTTTAGGTAACTACCGCTCTGCTTTAACCTGTTGACATGTCAAACACTTCACAGTAAAATCAGAAATATCTCTTTTCATTCCATCCCACCAGTAATACTCCCGCGGATCTCTGTACATCTTAGTACTGCCAGGATGAACTGAAAACGGAGAACTATGAGCCTCACATTACAACTTATTCTTCAACTGTGAATCACAAGGCACACATAATCTCTTCCCATACCTCAAAACACAAACACAAACTTATCCAAGAACTCATGGAAAATTTTATTCATAAGGTCCATGAATACAGAAGGTGCATTGGTTAACCCAAAAGGAATAACTACAAATTCATAATGGCCTTATCTAGTACGGAACGCAGTCTTCGGAACATCTGCATCTTTTACTTTCAACTGATGGTACCCCGACCTCAAGTCAATCTTCGAAAAATACTGAGCTCCCTGGAGCTAATACCACTTCATTCGATGGCCCAACATCTGCTGAAGTTGTTGCAAAGGATTTCACCACCCCTTTCTGCTTGTAGTCTAACTACTTCCCATCACTCAAGCTCTTTGTCGGACACTCGTTTGCATAATGACCCATTTCATTACACTTAAAACATCTTACCGTTGGCTTTTCATTTCCTGCTTGATCATCTTCCTTACAGTTACGAGCAATATGACCAGAATTACCACACCTAAAGCACTTACCATACTTGGATAAACATTCTCCAGGATGCATTTTACCACACTTCTCACAGGATGGATATTTGGTTTTCTTACCTCCTTGCTTGTTTGATGAATTCTTCCCCTTTTCCGGCCAACTAGGCCTCTTATTCTGTTGTTTGTCATAGAACACCTGATCATCGGCAAACTCCATTTCCACCTTCTCCGCACATCAAACAATTTTTTCATAACTTTTGAACTCATGAGAAGCTAAAGCCCTTCGATACTTTGGCTTTAACCCTGAGTAAAAACGGTTTATTTTACTATCAAGATCTCGTATGAAGTTTGGAGCATACCTTGCCAATCGAGTGAACTTTTCTTCATAAGCATCCACTGAATCATCCTCCTGCCTCAATTCTAGGAACTGTCTTTCCATCATAAGACGAACCACCTTAGGAAAATATTTCTCAAGAAACATACCTTTGAATTCGTCCCAGTGAAGATCCTCAATCTCATCAATATCCCTTATATTTTTCACCATCGACCACCACTGATCAGCTTCACCTTCAAAACGGTAAACAGCAAGACTAACCTTTTGATGTTCTGAACACCACATGACATCAAAAATCTTCTCCAGTGCTTTAATCCACCCTTCAGCTTGCACAGGGTCAGATGATCCTCTGAATGATGGGGGATGTTGCCTCATGAAATGTTCCACCACTGACATGTTCCTCTGCGGTTGATCTGGCTGATCTCGTGCATGGATACCACCACCATTTATAGCCTGAGTCAACTGTGCCATTACTGCAACAAACTGTTCAGTTCCAATTCCGACCATCTCAGGTTACTGATTTGGAAGGTTATCTTCCTCCTAATGTCATCCCAACATAGCTTCTTTGTTTCCTTTGCGGAAAACCATTCTGAACACAGAAATATCTTAGGCGAAGCAACATGGTAATCCGTAAATGCTATATCATTTCCATCATATTATAATTTAACACTTTTCTAACTTTTAAAGCTGTCTAAACCGACCTCTGATACCAACTATAAGGCCCCAGCCTTAATCCTTACATAATATTGAATTAAAAGAATAATTCACGTTGAGGATCTTTTCAGGTTTAGAGTGTTAGAGAATTAGAACATAACTATTACATCTCAAAAGATTACAAAGTAGTCACTTCTACTAAGTTTCCATAATAAAAAAAACTCTTATAAAGAAACATGTCTAGTTCCATGTTTTATATAGCATGACATTCCATTGATCCCATCCTTGACCTTATTCCACATTATGTCCTGTGAAAAACATTTCAAAAAAACGTGGGATGAGCATAAAAAGCTCAGTAAGGGATACAGAAAGAATGAAAACTGTTAGTATTTCAAACATCAAGTAAACCATATATACTCTATCAAAGTAATACCTTCACCTTCGTAAAGTAGTAAAAACTCTTCACTGAATAAAGTATCATTACTTACCTTTTTGTAACCAAAGTATTACCATAAAACCCATATAATGAACATATAACATATATAAAGGTAACATGGGACATAAACATACTTAACTGGAATAACCATACGGTTGACTTCCACACATATCACTTAATGGAATAGCCATACGGCCAATTTCCATACATACTTAATGGAATAGCCATACGGCCGACTTCCATACCCAATGCATTAGAGGTTATAACGTAACCACACGTCCTGGTATTCACGGCACCACCCGTCATATGGTTTATAACTTAACCACCCGTTAAAATGTCCAAGTACCAGTATAAAATCATAAAACATAAAACCAATATAAAGGAATGATAACATTTACAAATTTCAATCACAATATATCATAAATATATTGACATAATAGAATCATTTTTCAAAACCATTTTCAATACCAAAATACATAAAATAGTATATGGTATTTATTTTATTCTAAAAACATTACGGCTTGTTGAGAAAGCCAAAGACCAAATAATACTCGCGTAGGCGGAAAAGGTCGTTGTCGCCACGTACGTTAAAAGAAACATTCCTTTTTTCCGTTTTGTAAAACGCTTCGTAGAAAAATATTCCTTTTGTATAAAAGTAAAAGTCAAAAGAGTTTATACACCGTATAAAAGAAATTTGTGCATAAAACGAAATATGCTTCAATGAAAGGAGATTGAGACGAAGTCCCTTACCTTGGGTCCGACTTGACTCGATCGTTCTTTAACGTCCTGAATAATAAACATGAGTTAATTTATACTTGATTAAGAACATTTTTAAAGTTAATTATTCTTTTTATATCACTTATTGCCATGTTATAAACATTATGTAACCATTTATGTTAATAATTTTTGTTTTGTCAATATTTGGTTCTTAAGTCGAAAGTTGACTTCTTACAATTACATGTTGTTCATGTGGTCAAAAGTTCTTTATATCCAGAATGAAATTCCCGATTTGGATATAATATGTATCATATATATCCAGCATATACATGTATTTATAATATTACATAATCATTTAGAGGTAATAAATGAAATGCACCGTTCATGGAGACGGTAAGCCGTACGTACGCATGGACGCTACTTTCATTTCTTTGTCATATTAATGGAATTAAAACTAAATGAGAGGTATGTATATTTTAATTACTGAATTTTATTCATCATTTAGATATATCATTAATTATATATATACATTATATACATGTAATTTTAATAGTACATTACATTTGGGGATAAGAAATGAAATGCACTGTTCATGGAGACGGTAAGCCGTACGTACGCATGAACGCTACATTCATTTCTATCTCATACTTTAATGGAAAGAAATAATAATTATATAGAGGTATATTATAATTCCAGTATAACATCATATATAATAACTTTAAATCCATCCTTTACACGTCCCACATATGGCATTAACGAATCACATCACTTTTAGGGGGCAGTAGTCCGCACTTCCTTAAATGAAGATATCGTGTTTACCCATAATGGAAACCATAAAGGTATGCCAAAAATGAAAAATACAGAAGCTTAAAGAAAACATAAACATATTACATATCATATCTAAAAATAGTGACATCATAATGGCCACCCTTGAAGGTGTTAAATGAGTATTGAACAATCATTGTTTCGGGAGGCAGAATTTCGCCATCCACGGAAACCGTATATTCTTTAACCATTTGATGTAGTTGTGTGAGAGTGTAGCTCAAATAAATATTTTAAAAACTTCCTAGTATATTGAAGATACTGGTTTTGTTACAAAAGAAGTAAATAAAAAGAGTTTAGAGGGTTGGAGAAGCAAAATAGAACAAATGAACAAGAGAGAATGAATTACCTTTAAAAGTGTAACTCCCTTTTGATTTGAGCCTAAAGGCTTCCTTTGAAAGGATTCTGCCCAAAGGGAATCCTCTAAGATGAGGAGAGGGATGTGGAGAGAGTAATTGGGCATGGGTTGGCCGAGCCAAAGGCTTTAGAAGTGTGTGAAATGAGGTAGAGGTGGGGGCCTTTTATAAGAGGAGAGGAGGGGCACTTTTGGAATGTAAAGAAATATTACTTTATTTGAAAATGTGTTTCGGTTTTAAAAGGTCCCAAATTGATATAATTCGTGGATAAGGTGATAAGTCTTCTAATTCCACTCATCCAATAAGTTTTTGACATGTGTAGTTTATAGATTTTACATTATCTTTCCATTTTATTTAAATCGTCAAATAATGATGTCATCGCTGCATCATTATTATGTCATATATAATTTAATTTATTTAATGTCTAAAAATTATAAAAAAATACTATGATGTAGGAAATCTATTTAGCTTTCCAATGACCATTTATAATCAAAATTTGGACTTTTATAACCCCACTCCAAAATTGTTTTAGTAAAACAATTTATGTTAGTGTCATTTTCACTTTAACATTAAATAAAAATATATTAATGTCATTTTCCAACTAAAGTGGCTCCATGGGGTCCCCAAGTTGGCCCATGGCTTGTCTTGGTCGGCCATGACTCACCCAATAGTTGTAGGACAAGTTTAATGGTGTTTATACATTCTTATAATACCATTTTTACCTTAAACTACACTAATTACCTCTAATCGCGATTAATGAAAAAAAGTTATTATTCACCAAAAAATTATTTTAATCTCATTGAACCACAATTTACATCTTAATGACAACCATGTATGTCGGATTTTCAAAATTCAATACACATTAGTGGTAAACTTTCATTTGACTGAAAAACCAGTTTGCTTGATTACCACTTAGTGGTTTCACTATTCATCAAAAATTGAAGTTTTTCAGAAAATTACCAAAAATTCACCCTAAGCTATATTTGATATTCCGAATTCAAAAATGAAGTCCATTTTAAAAAATTCAAAACATATAAGTCAAATTAATTAATTTAATAATTAATTCCCACTGTCATGACAAATATCGTGTTTTTGTGAAACAGTAAGTATCTAAAGATTGACACCAGTTTAAGTCCAATTTCAAAGTGAAATGGATTCCAATGACCACCATTGGATTAACTGGTAAAAATATTTTCTAATTTCACTTTAAAACCAATTAAAATAATAATAAAATCATATAAGTAATTTATATTAAAAAGTGGTTTTGAATTAAAATACAACATTTTACACTATTCATAAAAAAATGAACTTTATCAGAAAGGTACCACAAATTTACACAAAGTAAATTTTGATGTCCCGATTCTAAAGAAGAGTTATATTTGGTCCAAAATAAAGTATAAGAGTGATCAAAACTATATTTAATGACGGTTCACCATTAAAAGGTGATAAGTGAACCTTTAGTGAAAATTATAGTATATATGCCTTAAAATTGAACTCTTTCCGTATTTTAAGCCTTTATCTTTTATTGGGTAAATGTATAAACATTTAAAAACATATCTAATCATACTTTAGTTATTTCTATCCATTCCCGCCAGTACAAAGGCTACTTGTTAACTAACATTTAAAATAATATTATTTTATTACTAGTGTGCTACGTAAGTTTCAAAGAAACTCATCGTTGCGTATCAGGTACTCTATCGAACATAGCAACCCCTTTAAAATAAAATTAATATTTAATTCATAAATATTAATAAATATGAAAATTATTTATTCTTTATTTACCTGGGATGTTACAAAATATCTCATTAATCTTCACTAATACCATTTGGAGCATGGTAAACATCTCCCTTAATATCTCAATAATCCTCCCAAGGTTCCCCAATCTGCCAAGAAGTGTCTCTCATGCCTCTCCCAAGACTTTGGGATCACACTTCCAAGTATGGGATCCCCACATTCCTTCCTTTTAATTTATTTCCTAGTTTCCTTCTATTGTTATGCCCTATTATTTTGAAATAAAAATTTTATTTTATGATTTGATACCTCCCATACACCTTCATCCTTAGGTTTTAATTTTTATATACACCTTTCTCTCTCATTTATTCTTCCCGTGTACACCCATTACCATGCCAAAATTCTATAAGGGATTTCTCTAACCTCCTTTACATTCAAACTATCATTTTATATTATGAATCTAAATTTTATTAAATATGTTGGGATGTTATTTTTCATGACTCCCCTACTATCCATTTCATGTTAAAATTATGGTATATTCCTTTTTCCCTCATTAACTCATTTTAAGATTTCTATTTGATGGCGTTATGCAGCTAAAGTTACACCAAAATTTCCATGCCAAAATTATCATGTATGTCTATACCATACCCATTTCTCTACCAAGGGTATTAAACATTGTGAAAATTTAATTGATGATTTTGGAATTACATTTATGAATTATATATATCTTATTCATGAAATAAATTATGACATTTAACGAATCAATGTTTATGATCTATGTGGCACACTTATTCATGAAATTAAATGTTTATAACGTGTGTTCCTTGATTTCACTCCAATGCATTGGGTAAGGATTATTATCATGATATGTAAAGTGAAATGAGGTTATACTCTTGATAATTCAAGATAAATGAGGGTTTAATCATGATAATTAATGTTCAATGAGGGTTTAATCATTATCCATGTGCAATGAGCCTTGCCTGATGCTAATATTTTGTTTAATGTTGTTTCCACATTTCCATATTATGATAATCACATTATATCATGACTTTAGGTTCATGTTTTTCTTATTCTCAATTGATATTCCTAATTCTTAAAATATATTTAATTATTCATGTTATCCCCTATTTAATCACTTACATGGCTTTATAAAAAACACTTTTCTTATTCATGTCCCAAGTAATTCCTTGCAACGCGAACTATGAAGTAAGGTTGTTGTCATGTAAAAGAAGTTTTCAATAAATATGTTGTATGAAATGTTCTATGTTTTTATGTAATTTTATAAATTTCAAAATTTTACATAACCCTCTATCCTTAGTGTTGTATGAAGTGCATGTTTGTCTAATAAATCATATTAATGTTTGTAATAAAAATTAGGTTTGTTATACTATAAAATAATAATGTCGCTCGTCCGTACATATGGAATAGTAACTCCACCATGTGATGTGGTTCATTATTTTCTTCACATATTTAGTGATGGATAGAAGGATATTATATATATATATGATATATATAATGAAATGATAATTTTATAATGGAAAATATGATTTTTCATTCTACCATTCCTTCTTTTAAAAATTGAAATTGGTGATCATTAATAAGTATTGAATATTATCTCCATTATTGTTGTGATAAAAATATATATGTAAAATTTATATATTAATATAAATATATATATGTAATGGATATATAATATTTAAATTACATTAATATCATTTTATAGATTATAGACCCATTATCATAATACGAGGACCTGAACTACCGAACTGAAATATTCTTGAAAAATGATGCAAATATCACTTTGGAAAATGGTATTAATTTGAGTTGTTAATACAAGCTGATAAAATATTATAAGGGAATCATAAATAGAATTTTATGAATACATTATTTTTTACAAAATATATTTATGATAAATTTATATTTATTATAAATCAAATATTAACCACATATGGTGTGAGACAAAAGAATAGGTAAATGATTAATGTTTCAATAATATTTAAATCGGTATTGTCTATGTTTAAATATATTTTGTGTAAATTTTATGACCCTTAAAAGATATATCCCATAATATTTGTTGATATAACTTTTATTTCTAGTCAATATATGTGTTCTATTCGTTTTTTATATATTATGTATTCATAATAAAGATAGAATGTTTTTAATGTAAATCCCACTTTTATTTACTATTAATTCGACATAATTTTACTTTCATAACATTTTTTCATTTATATGACTTACTAGTTGTTTTTTAAAATTATAAAATGGGATTTTCAAGAATTTTATATCCTACATTTATTTAATATAAATGGATTAAAAATAATCTTCTTCTTGTTTTATAATTATGGTATTTTGAATTTTTAATGAAAATGTGAAGGAACTCATTATTTTAATGTACCTAGAATGTTCATAATTTCATATAAAAAATACAAAAAAATTAAGGGAAGTATCCATTTAATATTTTAATATATAATTTTAATTAATATTATAATTATAATATGTTGGAAATTTTTGTATAATAAAAGTTGTTTCCTAAAATAAAAATATTATTTCCGTAAAAAAATTGAAATTAATATTTAATGGGTTTTCCTATTATTATAACATCCTTTAATGTTTCTTAAAAATTGTTTAAGATATAATCCAAGGATAACATATTAATTGATTCCGTGTATGTTATATGATTATTTTTATATGACATATTTGAGGCTCATTTTTATTCTATGGGTTATGTTATGTAAAATTTTTTAAATCTTTATCAAACCTATTTATTTTTTATAGTCGATGTTCTATTGAAATGATTAATTTTTCATTAAATTCATATTATTTTCATAGTTTATGATATTATATTAGTGATATATGATATTTTGAAACATATAAAAATGAATTCTTATCATGTGATCGATGGGCCATATATTATATAGTCTACCAATGCATTGGGTAATGTTGGATTTCACAAAAGATAAAATGAATTTCTATTGGGAGTGAACAATGCTTAGTAAAAAATGTAATACACTATAATATTCTGGAATGTGATCCATGAATATGTATATGATTTAATATGTAGTGAACCCAATTCACTATCATTTTCTTTATAGAAAACCCTGACTAAGCAAAAAAAATATTAAGCGGGTAATTCACACAAACAAATATATTATGTAAATGTTATACAATCATAAATAATTTTCATTTATTTCATTATGATTCTTGTATGGTGATATGGAACAATTTTTTCAATGATTTTAGATTATGATATATGATATTCTAGTTATGGAATCTAAAATGTTAATATCATGTTCTCAAACACTCATTCAAAGGTAATATTTTATGTCACCTCTTATATTTCATTTATTTTCCCTTAATGAAAATCTAATATCACCCATTCAAATTTATCCATTCACCAGGTCATAAAAATGTTATTTATAATGGTATGACTTTGCATAATACTCTAAATGAAGAACATTTTATATTAATTTTAATAACTTTTTTGAAATATAAATTTTTTGTATCTAGTATGTAGTGAAACTAAACCTTTACTACTCTTAAATGAATTGTAATGATATCTATTATATATTCATCTTTAATGAGGTGATATTTATGAATGAAATTTATGTGTCATAACATATATCATTCATGTTTTTTTATTTAATTATTATAATATCATTATTCAAGACATATGTGAATAGTGGAAAATAAATCTAGATCGATGTACGTGAGTTCATGTCCATTTTCTCACCATGAAACATGATTGGTATTATTAACCTCATTTCATTTATGTTGTGTATATACTAAATATTATATATTTCATATTATAGATTATAATTTAATCATAAAATTCAATTTTTAAATACATGACATCACTTCCGGGGTTTTTTGAATAAAATGTTACTCAATCTGAATGTATTTTGTAATGTATCATAATTTTTGTATATTTTTTTAATTTTATAGAATTATTTTGAGATTGTATGCTATGATGGAACCTGATTTAAAATATCGGTGAGCCTGAAATGGAATTTTGAACCTTATTTATTTTCATTTAATTAAACGTGCGAGTGGGTTTTGCTAAAATTTAAATCGGTGCTCGGATCAAAAATATAAAGGCACCATTGAAATCTGAGCAACATGATTCCCCTTGTAAGGACATAAAATCAATATTCAATGGTCAGTTATATATGATTGTTTTTATACTTTTCAGAAAAATATTAAAATAACAGGAAATGTTATTTTATTTTAATCCCTAAACATTGAGTGGCAGATGACAACACTGAAGTGTAGCAACAAGGTGCATTAAATGGAGCCAATTAATGGCTTGTTTTGGTGAATCCTAAAGACTCATTTATTGAACCATAACAAATATGATGTTTTATAAATTTAATACTGTAACAATGCGACATCACAACGTAACAAAAATGTTGTGACATGTTTTCTTTTAATGTGTTAACACGTTTGATGGTTGAGAATAAAAGGGTGTATTTTTCTCTGACAAACACATGGGGAACTCTCTCCAATGAAGAATAAATACTCCCATCATATCATTAACAACTTCTATGTTTTAAAAAAAATAGGACATAGAAGAGATGAATGCCAATGGAGCTTGAATCTTCATGGTCGGACTGCATCGATGTCGAAATGTTTCAAGGTAAGGGTACTATTGTTTTCAGTTTTCCACGCTCTTATTATAAAAATGAAAAATTTAGATAAACCCACGAATAGGATGATCTAAGGATCGTGCGTTCTTGTTGGAGGGTTTATTTATTGTGTTTTCTATATTATATTTAATTGTATGTTTGATAAAACTATAATCCCAAGCATCCACTTTTTTAAATTCCAAATGCAGAAGGTGTGGGCTGACAAAGGAAAATCCCAAGCCCCTCCAGCTTGTGATTTATTCATGGAAAAGAATTTAAAATGGTTGTAAGAGGAATTTGAGGTCATCACGGGAATGATGGATTTTCCCAGAGGTAACAAGTGCAAGAGGTGCGAAAAACAACCATCAGAGAAAACCTGGTGGCCTACAGAGTTACCTTATGGTGTGCTCATGCTAGTAACAACAACAGACAACTGATGTTAGTGGGAACGCGCCCCAACAATGCGTTAAGAGGATCTCTAATGCCGGCCAATGCCACGATGGAGTTACATAGTCGCCGAAGGCTGGTGGATGCAGACGAGGTAGGGCCGGCATGAGTAGTGGATTCTCCAAGCACACTATCCCTTGATCGCATGTAGACCCCCTTGGTGGCCAGGTTTGACCAGTCATTTTCCCCCATAGACACGCCACATGTCCGAGCAGTGGATAATATGTTCAACAAAGAAGGACCGGGGAGGAGACGTGCCATGAACCAGGACGGGATTCCATCTAACCTAACACCCGACCTGATCCACGACATGATCCGAAGGGCATTCGCAATCCCCACGGACTGGCGACTAGTGTCGGGCATCATATATAAAACAAGAGAGAACGATTTGGCCCAATAATAAACAGGATCAAAATATACAACATTGAAAACACAGTAGATCTAACCACAACTAAATGTCCAAAAAAACGAACAATCTGGTCCAATACAAATACTACTAAATAAACCTAACATTGAGAGAACCATGAGCTACAATAAATTAAAACAACCAACTACTAACATGATATCCATGTGACCTTTCTGGTCACCCCCAACCACAAGACCACCCTCCTTTTGGAGATAACACAAACCAAAAAATCATAACCTTCAAAATTGTTCAGGTCTACCGACACCGAGTGGTATAGGTAGGATGTGAACTAACACCTCAGTAGGCAATCACCACATATTCCAAGTGTTTCCATTCCCAAAACAGTCTATTAAAATTATTCTGAAATACAATTATAAAAATAGTTTTTTTTTTCACAATTTATTAAACAACCATACCATTCCCATTTCAAAGGCCAACACATGCCAACATTCATTTTTGAAGAAAACTATCATTTTATAATAAAAATACAACCAAAACATTACTAGTAAAAATTTTCAATGGAGAAACATTAAATGGAATACAATTTCAAAGAATGTAAATTTATATACAAAACACTTACATTTAAAATTACCAACCCAATCTACCGTATACCGACGGGAGGTGTAATATAATAATTGAGAAATATTCATTGGAACACCCTTAGTCACTAGCTTGCTGTGGGCCCCAGGTACCTCATATCTTGGTGAAAAGTAACCATAACAATATACTTTCTCATGCACGAGCCACTAGTAGAGAACATACCCATAACCAAGTGGTCCCCAACAACATCATCATCATCCTAATTTAGTTGTTCTTTTCTTCATCAAACTTGCTAGTAAAACAAGGTCCAAACCCCATAGGATGACTACCATACTAGTACATGTCCACCCACCTAGATACCCAGGATTCCCTTTGTGCTCAAACATGTTCCACATCACATGTTTCCACTTACACAATTAATCAACCAAACCAAGCATCACATTTCATAAGCCACCACTTTCACATCACAAACCCATTATTGAAAACTTATGCACATCAAAACATTTGTAAATCACTTCTAAAACCATGAGGAACACCACTTCCCCGAGAATTTTCTAAACATGCCTTCCCGCATTTTAGTAAATACACGAAACTCTAGAAACATGAAAAACGTGCCTTTAGGTTTACACACACAAATCCATTTACCATAACATTTACAAAACATTTCTAAACCCATCTTCAAGTGTCAAATTCCAAACAACTCCTAAAGAAAATCATTTTCCAAAACACACACACCAAAAGCCAAATGAGCGTAACCCCATGAGATTCCATTTTAAACCACGTTTATAAAACACACGAAGGATAAAACGTTATTAAGAAAACAAGAAACATTGATGAAACCAATATATTAAAGAACACCAATTAAAAACACCATCTTCATTCGAGGGCACAATCGTGTGTGCACCTAGTGCACCCATGGATGTGCAACACCCGATGGTACACCAAAAATCCTAGTGGACAGCCAAAAACATTTTCCAAAAAAACATCCATTTTCTTTAAAACCACATTAGACCATCCATACACTTTAGTGAACATAAAACAATCCCTGTATAAACACAAAACCCTTTTCAAAAACATTTTATCCCATTTCACAAGATAAATCATTGCCAAAACATACACACCAAATAAAGACCACAAACAATAAACAACCATCCCACCATAATTAAGGACAAACATTTCATAAAAACCTCCAATTTAACTTTAATGAACATTGACATTTTAAACAATAATCGTAGGTGAAATAAACCTAGGTATTTCACAAAAATCCCTTTGAAAACCTATTTTTAGTAAATTCCACCAACATGAAATCATGATGTAACACCCCGAGATTTTATGAAAAATATTATTTTTAATTTTATTAATGTCTTGTGTTGTACAATACACCAAATGGAGCTTTCACAACACGCATCCTTGACTTTCCTTGCATTACACTCAATCCCGACCTTCATCGATAGTGTGTGTAGTACGCAAAACTATGTTTCACTAAACAACGATATGCTATTAAAATATTTTTAAAACTAGTCGTTATGAATACTAATAAAAACTTTTTGAAATTTTGTAAATTTTATTTTTCAAAATGGACTTCATTTTTGGATTCAGAATATCGAAATTAACTTACTGTGAATGTTTGGCACTTTTCGGATAACTTTCATATTCTGATGAATAGTGAAAATTATTAAATTTTAATTAAAAACTACTTTTTTTAATCAAAATAATTAATAGTGATGAATTATTAATTTGAGTGGTTATAAATTATATTTAGAATATATATTTACAATTTAATACAATGTTTTTCATTAGATGTAATTTCACAATTAAACCAGACATAAACAATTGTCAATCTTTTGATAGTTATTATCTTTAAAAAACACGCTATCTGTTTTGACGACTGGAATTAATTTTTAAATTAGTTAATGTAACTGATATTTATTGAATTTTTTAAAATAAACATCATTTTTGAATTCATAATATCAAATATAGCTTAGGCCTAATTTTTGGTATTTTTCTGGAAACTTTCATTTTTTTGATGAATAGTAAAACCACTACGTGGTAGTTAACAAAACTAAATTTTTCATAAAACTTAATTTTACCGCTTCTGTGGGTGGAATTTCAAAAATCCAAGAGACACAGTTGATGTCAGTAAGTAAAATGTGGTTCAATGAGATGAAAATAATTTTGGGTGAATAGTAACTTTTTACTTTTTTTTACCGCGGTAAAAATTAAATTGGGTAATTAAGGGTAAAAATGTTATTATTATTATCCTAAAACATGTCCTAATTCTATTTTATAAGTTTAATTTGACCAAAAACAACCTTAGGAATAAAATATGACCATTTAGGCCCACTTGGATTAGATTATGACATTTATTATTATTTAATTCAAAGAAGAGTTAAAAGAGTTAAAATCAAAGGTCGTTTACTAAAACATTTTTAACATAGGGATATAAATAAGATAAATTCGATTGTAAATATTCATTAGAAATCTAAAATAATTTCCTACATAATGATATTTTATTTCTAAATTTTAGACGTTATATAATTTACTTAATTTATGACAAAAATATAATGCAGTAATTATCTTATTAATGAAATATTGATATAATTGATGTTATAAGTACCCAAATAAGTGTAATTTTAGACTTTTTATGAATTAAAATAATTTCATAGGTTAATATGACATGTTAGTATTTATTTAATTAAATGTTTTAGAACTAATCATTATTTTATGATTTTCACAAAAATCAATTACTAAATAGTGTCAAAATTGACATAAAGTAGTTTTTAAAACAAATAATATATTAGTAATTGTTATTTTATTCTTAAAAATATAAGGATCGTCCAAATGACTTAAATAAGGTTATATATATTAATAAAAATTAACTTGGGGGTCGTTTGGCTGCTTATAGTAGGTTTATTAACCTTATAGTATAAGAACACAAGAAGACACAGTAAAAGTAAAATTATTTAATATAATGTAAAATCTAAATGATAAGGATAAAATAGGAACCTAAACTAGAATAAATTATATTGTATGAGAGTATTTCGACCCATCCCCACCTTAGCTTGTAAATAAATCAATTTGGAGATATTTAAAACCGAATTTGACTTTATAATAAAATAATAGTTTTAGTTATTCCAAAGGGGCCCCTCTCCTCCCTTATAAAAGGGAACCTCCTCCCGCTCTTCCTCACACCACATTGAGCCTTCAAGCTCGGACAATCCCTGCCAATTTCTTCTCTCCACTTCCCTAGAAAAATCCTAGAGGTTCTGGTCTTCTTCGAAGACCTATTTTAGTGCCTTAAAAGAATGTCTCAAAGAAGCACTTCAAAGAAGAGGTAATGTCCGTTACCGATTCTTTCAGCTTTATATCTTCTTCCACTTATTCTTCTTTAGTTGTTTCATTATGAATTAACAACATCAGTATCACTAATATACTGATATGTTATTATATGTATGAAACAACACTATTTCACCATCTATCCATCCTACGGAAAAAGAAATCACCGCGCGTGCGTACGTACAGAATACCGTCTCCACGTCGTGGTGTAATCTATTTTCCACCACCACCTTACTTGGATGTGTATAATGGTGTAAATAATGACTATATATGACTATTATAAAGTGATATTGATGCTTAAATAGTATACATATACTCCAATACAATTCAACGATCATAGGAACGATATCATCACCCGTGCGTACGTAAGGAATACCGTCTCGATGATGTGATGCGACTCGTTCTACATGATCTTCATTGCATAATGATTATATAAATGAATTAAATGAATGAATATGATATATATTACACTAATACCATTATAGAAATGTGGTATCTATAACCTAAAGAGACAAATAAGAATTTATTCGACAAAACACGCATAAGAACAAAAAGTAATAAACACCCGAATAACAAGTAGTAATGAAATATTACTAATAAGAAGCTAAGAATATGACCATATATGATATCATAACAATATGTATGATTCTGGAATAAGTCAATAACATTATTTATCTCATTATACAGGAGTTTCGGACACTTACGAAGCAAATCGGACCTAAGGTAAGGGAAATATCACAATCTCATTTTTATCTGAGATTGTTTATAATTTGGTATTTACTATGGTGTATTTTATCATCCACATCCATGTTTCCTCAATATGTAATATTATTTACATACACCTACAATTTTTTAAATCCAATTTTACCCTTCGGTGAGTTTCTAGTAAAAGATATGAAAGAAATCTCTTGTTGTTTTTCGTACCAGGTACTTTTTGACTTTTCCGACAAAAGTACGAGAAGAATGTTTTTTAACTTATACGACATGAATGGATTTTTAAAACATTATTTACAAGAAGCTTCCTTTACAAGTTTTCAAGTTTATTTTTAATCAACTTTTTTTAGTTTATAATTGTATGACATGTTAAGAAAGGAAAAGTGTTTTTAAAGTAGAAAGGATATTTTACTCATGAATAGATTTCAAGTGTTTTATCAAAATTATTTTCCATCTAAGATAATAAAGGGTTCTGTTTCTATCCCTATTTTTACATTGATTTGATTATGTTATGATGGAGTTATTTTTATGATGTTCTTTTATCTTATGTTATGATGGCATGATGTTTAAGATTCCAATTTTTATTACATGGGTTATGCAATGATGTATGATTTTTGATTTTGTGGAACACATAAGAATGGTATCATTATGAGAAGGGTTGGACCTATATCTCCCTCCAATGCATTGGGTAATGATTTTATATCTCATGAGATATACATGGCTGGAATAGAAGGTTAAACTGGTTCAGTGAAACCGGACTGAAAAGAGGAGTGAACTCGGTTCAGAAATGGACTTTGTCTACTTAGATAGTCTTGGTATTGAGTCTTGACTACTAGGAAATGATTCTATTTGATTATGTGTGTATGCCAAAAAGTTTCATGTTTTATGTTATGATTATGGGGATTACATTTCACTACTATGATTTATTCCATGTTATGATATTATGATCTCTTTTGCAGGTTATGATTTCTAAAATGTTATGTTCTTGTGAATATGATGTGATTTCTATTTCTTTTGTTTACCCTTACTGAGCATTTGAGCTCACCCTTTTATGTTTTCTTTTCCCCAGGATATAAAGAAAGGTTTTAGGAAAAAAATAAGATATTTATGGGAGATATTGAAGATCTTTCACCATGATTAGAAGATTATATTCCGAGTTTCCAAAGACAATAAACTATTACGGTCCTTGTGTGTTTTTTTGTTATGTACTAAGTGTTCTGAAAAGTAATGTAATTTCCATGTACGTTAAGCTTAGGGTCTCTACAGTTGGTATCAGAGGAAAGGTTTAGTCAACCTTTGGAAACATGGATGCGAGAACTTTAGTGAGATCTCTAGAGATATTTCCAAGGTATGTCTAGGGATGTCCCTAAGGTTAAGTATAAGTATAGGTTATAGTACTACAACTACGGTAACCCATGATGTTAGATATTGAAGGTACCCCTCCTTTATATGTTGTTTTCCCTAGAATGATTTTTGCCTCTCACGCTATTCTTTTTGGGTTTTAGACAATGGCTGGAACCCGTAAGAACCTTGTTGATCAATGTAATGGACAATGCAATGATTGTCCTCCTGAAAAAACAAATGTTATGGGATATGGAGTGCAAAATCTTATTGATATACTTACAAAAGCTATGAATCATTCTGGACTTCTAAATGAGCAGAGAAGGGAACAATATTCTATTGATTCCTTCATGAGGAAACACCCACCTTCTTTCAGTGGGTCTTTTGATCCACTTGTTGCCGAACAATGGATCAGTACTACTGAAAAGATATTTTCAGTTTTTCAATGTTAGGAACATGATAAAGTCATCTTAGCAGTGTATCGTTTGGAAGGTGATGTTGATCAATGGTGGAATCTTATCAAGAATAAAAGGACAAGAGATGAAATTGAGTCCATGGAATGGGACGAGTTCAGGAACTTATTTTTCAACAAGTACTTCCCTCGTATTCCTCGAACAAAGATGGAGAAGAAGTTTCTTGAACTAAAGTAAAAGGATGATGAATCTGTTGTTATATAAGAAGCGAATTTTACAAGGCTTGCAAGGTATGCATCTGGATTTATCATCCAACCTAAAAGTAAAGTTGATCGATTCTTCAGTGGCTTAGAACCAAATCTTCGAAGGGCATTAGCTATAAGAGACTTCCTTATCTATGAAGAAATTTTTTGTTGTGCTATCAAAGTTGAAATAGAAGTTAGTGTTACTTATCCATCTCATAGTTTTGACAAGAAATGAAAGATGGATTTATAGGAGAAATCTCAGAATAATGGTGAAAAGAAGATGAATGTTTCCTTATGCTCAAAGTGTGGAAAAAAGCATGTTAGAGATTGTCTTAAAGGGACAATTAATAGTTTCAAATGTGGAAAGGAAGGTCATCGGGCATTTGAATGCCGCAATTATGGGAAGAAGGTGTCTAATGATGCAAACAAAGGAAGGGACACATAGAATGAACATACTCCACTTCGATTTTTCATGTGCAAGGAAATGGGGCATTATGCTAATAAATGCCATAATCCAAGGGTTAGTAATGATCGACATGAGCAACCACTTAAGGAAAAGGACAAATGGAAGTCACATGCTATCACCATTGTCGATGTTGAATATTAAAACGATGTGGTGGAATGATTAAGTGTTTATGTAATGGGATTCCAAAATAATGTTATATATAGTATCGTGGAATATAGGAATATTTATGTATTGGTCTATTGTGATTTTCAATAATTTTATGGTACCAGTAACCATGGAAAGTGATTGATATATTTTTGGAAAAAAAGATGATATGCGCATAATGAAGGGATAATGAAAAAATGAAATGTTTGACAGTATTCATGAGCTCCTGATTGATATAAGGACTAAGTGATATCATGGTTAGAATATATAGAATTTTGAGGATTTTCGTATGTGGAAAGAGTTAACTTTTAACAGCATTCATGTTTTCAATAAGTTTCAATGGGTAATCAATTTTTTTTTAAGAGAATACATGATTAAGGACTTTGAATGTTTGGAATGTGACCAACAAGACATATCTCATTATATATGGGGATCAACACTGGTATTGACATGCTAGTTGTATGAACTCTTTGGTAATCGATTTCACTACAGTATGAGATTAGACAGCATTATTTTGGATAATCCTAATGATTGGAATGGATTATGTTGGACATAATTTAGTATTGTTAAAGGATAAAAGTTCTTTTTCGATATTATTTATGGGATGTTATAGTAATGTAGTTTTAGAAAAAGGACAACCTGCAGGATGGGCGACAACCCATCGCGTCAGACAAGGCTGTGGGAATCGAACCCACAACCGAAGTGCGACTGGCCTTTATCGCCTACCACTGGCCTACAGGAAGTCCATGTTTAGTAGAAACTAGTTTTATTATATTAAGCAGTATGATATATGAAGTATAAGTCCATTTTAGGAACCATATATGATTAATCTCTCTATAGATGGACTTATGTATTTTTTGATAACTTTTATAAGATTTTGTTTTAGAAAGATGGAATGACCCATAATTCTATCACATGAACTACAAACATGTCACGAATGACAAATTCAACAACATTTCTCTAAGAGATGAAGTGGAAATTGTTCTAAGAACGACCAACGGTGATACTATACCGAAATCACGAAAGTATTTCTTCTAATTCCAATTTCATCAACTTTAGGGAAACTATCTTGAGAACCAAAAATGTTGTCCTAGTGCTCTTATATCTGATGAATCAGATGGTACCTTAGATCATCACAAATTTATGGCTTTGTGATTGCTAGATTTTCCATAGCCATGTTCTCTACCACTCTCCATCAGAACATGATGGTTAGATTTCTCTTCCATATCCATATTTTCACCTATGTGGAAACCCAGTGATTAGTTTATTTGGGTAACCGTTACGTTTCATACTTTTGTTTTTAAAGAGTGGTTTTAGTATTCCTTTTTACGATGTGGGTTTCCATCAAAGAAACTTTCGAATAGTAAACCATTTATAACCCTGACGAATATCGAGGGAAAAATTCTTTTTAAGGGGGGTAGAATGTAACACCCCAAGATTTTATGAAAAATATTCTTTTTAATTTCATTAATGTCTTGGGTTGTACGCTACACCAAAAGGAGATTGCACAACACACATCCTTGACTTGCCTTGCATTACCCGCAATCACGACCTTCCTCGATAGCGTGTGTAGTACGCAATACTGAGTTTCACTAATCAACGATATGCTATTAAAATATTATTAAAACTAGGTGTTATGAATAGTAATAACCACTTTTTGAAATTTTGTAAATTATATTTTTCAAAATGGAATTCATTTTTGGATTCGGAATATCGAAATTAGCTTAGGGTGAAATTTTGGTACTTTTCGGATAACTTTCATATTCTGATGAATAGTGAAAATTAATAAATTTTAATTAAAAAAAATTTAATCAAAATAATTAATAGTGACAAATTATTAATTTGAGTGGTTTTAAAGTATATTTAGAATTTATTTTTACAATTTAATATAATGTTTTTCATTGGATGTAATTTCACATTTAATCCAGACATAAACAAGTGTCAATCTTTTGATAGTTATTATCTTTTAAAAAAACGCTATTTATTTTGACGATGGGAATTAATTTTTAAATTATTTAATGTAACTGATATGTATTGAATTTGGTAAAATAAACATCATTTTTGAATTCATAATATCAAATATATCTTAGGCCTAATTTTTGGTATTTTTCTGGAAACATTCATTTTTTTGATGAATAGTAAACCACTAAGTGGTAGTTAAAAAAATTAAATTTTTTATAAAACGTAATTTTACCACTTCTGTGGTTAGAATTTCAAAAATTCAAGAGACACAGTTGATAGCAGTAAGTAAAATTTGGTTCAATAAGATGAAAATAATTTTTGGTGAATAGTAACTTTTTAATTTTTTTTACCACGGTTCAAAGTAAATCGGGTAATTAAAGGTAAAAATATTATTATTATTTCCCTAACACATGTCCTAATTATTTTGGATAAGTTTAATTCGACCAAAAACAACCTTAGGAAAAACATATGACCATTTAGGCCCACTTGGATTAGATTAGGACATTTATTATTATTTAATTTAAAGAAGAGTTAAAAGAGTAAAAATCAAAGTTTATTTACTAAAACATTAATAACATAGAGTTATAAATAAGATAAATTCGATTTTAAATATTAATTATAAAGATAAAAAGATTTCCTACATAATGATATTTTATTTGTAATTTTTAGACGTTATATAATTTAATTTATTTATGACACAAATATGATACAATAATTATCTTATTAATGAAATATTGACATAATTGATGTTATAAATACCCAAATAAATGTAATTTGAGACTTTTTATGAATTCCAATAATTTCCTAGGTTAATATGACATGTTAGAATTGATTAAATTAACTTTTTTTGAACTAATAATTCTGTTATGATTTTCACAAAAATCAATTACTAAATAGTGTCAAAATTGACATAAAATAGTTTTTAAAACCAATATTATATTAGTAATTGATATTTTATTCCTAAAAATCTAAGGATCGGCCAAATGACTTATATAAGGATATATATAGTAATAATAAGTGACTTGGGGTTAGTTTGGCGGCTTATAGTAAGTTTATTAACCTTATAGTATAAGAACACAAGAAGACACGGTTAAAGTAAAATTATTTAACTTAATGTTAAATCTAAATGATAAGGTTAAAATAGAAACCTAAACTTGTCTAAATTCTATTCGATGATAAAATTTAGACCCATCCCCACCTTAGATTCAAAATAAATCAATTTGGAGCTATTTATAACCGAATTTTACTTTATAATAAAATAATAGTTTTAGTTATTCCAAAGGTGCCCCTCTCCTCCCTTATAAAAGGGAACCTCATCCCTCTCTTCCTCACACCACATTGAAACTTCAAGCTCGGCCAACCCTTGAAAATTGCTTCTCTCCACTTCCCTAGAAACATACTAGAGGTTCTGGTCTTCTTCAAAGACCTACTTTAGTTCCCTAAAAGGAGGTCTTAAAGAAGCACTTGAAAGAAGAGGTAATGTCTGTTACCGATTTGTTCATATTTATTTCTTCTTCCACATCTTCTTCTTTAGTTGTTTCATTATGAAGTAATAACATCACTATAACTCATATACTGATATGTTATTATATGTATGAAACAACCCTATTTCACCATCTGTCCATCCTACGGAAAATGAAATCACCGCGCGTGCGTACATACGGAATACCGTCTCAACGCCGTGGTGTAATCTATTTTCCACCACCTCCTTAATTGGATGGGTATATTGGTGTAAATAATGACTATATATAACTATTATAAAGTGATATTTATTCTTAAATAGTATACATACACTCCAATACAATTCCACGATCATAGGAACGATTTCATCACTCGTGCGTACGTACGGAATACCGTCTCCACGATGTGATGTGACTCGTTCTACATGATCTTAATTGCATAATGATTATATAAATGAATTTAATTAATGAATATGATATATATTACACTAATACCATTCTGAAAATGAGGTATCTATAACCTAAAGAGAAGAATAAGAATTTATTCGACAAAACATGCATAAGAATAAAAAGTAATAAACACCTGAATAACAAGTAGTAATGAAATATTACTAATATGAAGCTAAGAATATGACCATATATGATATCATAACAATAAGTATGATTCAGGAATAAGTCAATAACATTATTTAAATCATTATACAGGAGTTTCAGACACTTATGATGCAAATCGGACCTAAGGTCAGGTAAATATCACAATCTCATTTTCATCCGAGATTTTTTATACTTTGGTATTTACTGGGGTGTATTTTATCATCCAAATACATGTTTCCTCAATATGTAATATTATTTCCATCCTTATAAAATTGTTTAAATCCAATTTTACCCTTCGGTGAGTTTTTCGTAAAAGATATGAATGGAATCTTTTGTCGTTTTTCGTACGAGGTACTTTTTGACTTTTCCGAAAAAAGTACGAGAAGAATGTTTTTTTAACTTATACGGCATGAATGGATTTTTAAAAAATTATTTAATATAAGCTTCCTTTACAAGTTTTCAAGTTTATTTTTAATCAACATCTTTTAGATTATAATTAGAAGATATGTTAAGAAAGGAAAAGTGTTTTTGATGTAGAAATGATATTTTCCTCAAGAATGGAGTTCAAGTGTATTATCAAAATTATTTTCCATATAAGATAATAAAGGGTTCTGTTTCTATCCCTATTTTTTACATTTATTTGATTATGTTATGATGGAATTATTTTTATGATGTCCTTTTATCTTATGTTATGATGGCTTGATGTTTAAGATTCCCATTTTTTTACATGGGTTATGCAATGATGTATGATTTTTGATTTTGTGGCACATATAAGAATGGTATCATTATGAGATGGGTGGGACCTATATCTCCCTCCAATGCTTTGGGTAAAAATTTTATATCTCATGAGATAGATATGGCTGGAATGACATGTTAAACCGGTTCAGTGAAACAGGACTAAAACGAGGAGTGAACTCGGTTCAGAAATGGACTTTGTCCACTAAGATAGTCTTGGCAATGAGTCTTGACTACTAGGAAATGATTCTCTATGATTATGTGTTTATGCCACAAACTTTCATGTTTTATGTTATGATTATTGGGATTACATTTCACTACAATGATTTATTCCATGTTATGATATTATGATCTCTTTTTCAGGTTATGATTTCTAAAATGTTATGTTCTTATGAATATGATGTGATTGATATTTCTTTTGTTACCCTTACTGAGCATTTGAGCTCTCCCTTTTATGTTTTCTTTTACCTAGGATATAAAGAAAGGTTTTAGGTAATAAAATAAGATCTTTATGGGAGATATTGAAGATCTTTCACCACGATTAGAAGATTATATTCCGAGTTTCCAAAGACACTAAACTATTACGGTCCTTGTGTGTGTGTTTTTGTTATGTACTAAGTATTCCTAAAAGTAATGTAATGTCCCTGAATTTTAAGATTAGGGTCTCTACACATGATTTGGTCAATACATAGATATATTAGAGGTGAAAAATACATTAAAAAATTAAATTAAAACACACAAGTGCTCGAGGGGTGTTCCGGAAAGGAAAAATATGGAAACACTTACCTCAAACATGTGCGAATGGAATGAATCTTCAAGGGAGGAGAGATATAAGACCCATCGACCATTCGCACAACCTAGATCCAATGAAAAAAGAACCGAACATAAACCCTATACATTAGTGTTTGTCCCTGGAAGAAAACCAAAAAGGAAACCGACGAACAAATAGGGAAAGAGAAGGAGAGAATATTTGATGAAGGAAACATGAAGAACCACCAACCTTTCTTGATAAATCACCCAAAAATTGACCCAAATCAAAGGAGGATGGAGGGGGTCTCCTATGGTAATTACAAACAGATAGGGATTAATTTTGGAGGTGGAATCTCCACAATCAGATCTCCACGTCAAAGGTTATAAAGCCCTCAAGTGGCTGCACAGTTTTGTTGCACGTTTTTTCAAACCGTGCGCCGACCATGCGATGGCTACTGGAACCTTATGAAACTTTACATGGTTAGGTTTCATGGTTTGTCCAGGCCGTACTGAAATCGTGAAACCCCAAAAATTGTCCAAAAACCCCCAAATTACATCCCAAATTGTAGGGAATTCCACCTATTGATCCTTGAATGGTTTAAACACAATATATAGACATCGACGACAACACAAAATCTCCCACATGAAACTTTATCTCAATCCCAACAAGAATAAATTATCATAGGTATAAAAGGAAACCCAAAACCACAAAAAACACATTGACTTTTTTGGTGAACTAAACCCAAACCTCAACCAAGAGATCTAACATCGAGAAAAGAATAAAATAAGGGAGTATATGTGGTCATGGTGTGACAATTCTCCCCACCACAGAGACTTTCTTCCCCTAGAAAGTCACCCAGCCAAAAGTCAACCAAAGCTCAAGTCAATACCCGACCAAAACCAATGGAAAACTATGAAATCTGGGATGACTATTCACTCCACAAGTCACACCCGACCGATCAAGACCAAACCAAAATGCATGGATGAGGATAAGGGGGGAACATGAAAGGGTTATCACCACCACAAGAACTAAACTAATAAGAAAAACCATTAAACCCAAAACAACACCCTCACTATAACCGGGAATAAGAGATTTCAACATTTAAAATTTTAGTACAACTCACATGGTTTTTCGGCACGGTTTACCAAACCGTGCCGTAACCATGCGTGAACTACTGGATGGAAGGGGAACCCCACATGGCTTGTCCGCACAGTTTCAAAACCGTATGCCAACTGTTCCAATGCCTCCACCAAAAAATGACACAAAGAAGCACGGTTATGAGACATACTGCACAGTCATGTGATGGACGTGTAGTTTTTTCGGTCCACCTGGCTGGGGCCGCGTGGTTTCGACTAGAGGTGCAGTAACCGTGCTTCACCTGGAAAAATCTCATGAAAACTCCAAAAACCCAGAAACCTTGACCACGATGAAATATGAACTTCCATACACAAGATGGACACTACCACAACTAAAACCGGGAACTTCCCAAACAAACTGAACCCACAATAAACCAATTCTACAAAACTCAAGAATCTCTAAACGAGCACTGCAAAAAGATAAAACTGTGACCGACCTACATGATGGCAAGTCACACTCAAAAGAGAATGAATAATTTAAAAGTCCACATTTAGATTGACTCAACTATTTGGGTTACAAGAGATCTATTTCACCTCACCATTACCACAAAAGGTAAATATACAAAATCACGGAAATAATAACAAGGATATGTATTTCATTTCCATCCCAACACAGAAAATAAAGCAAGGTTGGGTTTCACTCCCCTTTGTCACTCCTGGATATGCGCGAGCTTCACCCCAAGACCTATGGTTGGGGATCTGATGGCTAAAGCATCTCCTTCCTCATAGTCATGAAACTCATACTCCAATCAAGAAATTATTTTCAGACAACACCCCATACATAACTTCTTCAAATGACCCCAATGGCCACAGAGGTGGAAATTATTCGAAGAAATGAGAAAAAATAGCTTTGAGTGACCAAACCAGCCGCACTGGAAACATAGAAGAGAACGGTCCGATGAACTGAAAGTCGGAGCCAATAGCGAAAGATTTTCAGAAACCGATTCTACTGGCACCCCATACTCTCCAGATGGAGAACCTTCATGATGACCAATGAAAACTGGCTAACCCAAAAAACCAGATTATCCATTAATGCCTCATCCACCAACCTATTGAAACAGGTTTCACCAAATGAGATCAAATTCTCTGTCATTTCAGGGTGTAGAACCCAAACAAAGATAGGGGCCTTCATATGATCCTCTGATGCTACTTCCAAAGATAATTGAACTATCCCTATGAAATTCTCAACATTTGACTTTACAGATCACTGGCCCTACCAAACATCCTACAACTCTGCCACATTCCTCTGCTTTACATCCTCTAGTATGAACCATTGAATGAAAGTGGCCTTAATCACCTCCCATGACATCTCACCTTCCATCGATGATGGGGAGACCAACCCTCACTAGAACAAGGCTGGACCCTCAAACAACCTTTGAACTGCACAGACTCTAACGACATCAGTAGATCCCAATAAATTAAAGACATTCTCGACTTCCTCAAGTTACTCCATAGCCTCAAGAAAATGTTGATCACTATAGAACACAGAAAAAACTTGTGAAGGAAATGGAACTGGGGATGACTCATTAGAAACATTGGGGATCTTTCCGGGTCGCATTTCTTGAACAATATGAAAATCGAAGACCAATTCCAACATCGAGAAAAGAATAAAATGAACAATCTGGTCCAATAAAAATACAACTAAATAAAACTAATACTGAGAGAACCTAGAGCTACAATAAAATAAAACAACCAACTACTAACACAATCCCCATATGACCTCCTGGTAACCTCCAATCACAAGACTACCCTGCTCCAGGAGATAACTCGATCCAAGAAAACCATAACATGAAAAACAGCTAGGGTCAACTGACACCGAGTGGTATAGCTAGGGTGTGAGCTAACAACTCATTAGGCAATCACCACAAATTCCAAGTGTTTCCTTTTCCAAAACAGTCCATTAAAACTAGTCTAAAATGTAATTATAAAAATAGTTTTTTTTTCACATTTTATTAAACAACCATAACATTCCCATTTTAAAGGCCAACACATGCTAGCATGCATTTTTCATGAAAACTATCATTTTATAATAAAAACACAACCCAAACATTACTAGTAACAAATTTAAATGGATAAAAATTAAATGGAAAACAATTTTGAATAATGTACAATTAAATAAAAAACACCTAAATTTATAATTACCAACCCATCCTACAATATGCTGATGGGAGGTGCAATATAATCATTGGGCAATAGTCATGGGAACACCTCTATGCACTAGCTAGCTGTGGGCCCTGGGTACCTCATATCTCGATGAAAAATAACCATAATAATATCCTTTCTCATGCATTAGAAACTAGTAGGGAACATACCCATATCCTAGTGGTCCTTAACTTCTTCATCATCATCATATTTTGGATATTTTTGTCATCGTTAAACTTTCTACGTGAAACAAGGCCCAAACCCCACAGGATCACTAGCTTGATAGTACAAGACTATTTACCTTTGTGCTCAAAAAAGTTTTGCATCACATGTTGCAAGTTACACAATTAATCAACCAAACCAAGCATCAAATTTCATAAGCCACCACTTTCACATCACAAACCAATTCTTTAAAACTTATGCACATCAAAAAATTTGCAAATCATTTCTAAAACCATGAGGAACAACACTTCCCAGAGAATTTTAAAAACATGCCTTCCCATATTTTCGTAAAAACATGAAACTCTAGAAACATGCCTAACAAGCCTTTATATTTACACACACAAATAAATTTACCAAAACATTTCTAAAACAATTTTCATGTGTCAACTGACAAGAAAACCCTCCAGAAAATCATTTTCCAAAACACACACACCAAAACCCAAATGCGCATAACCCCATGAGATTTCATTTTAAACCACATTTAGAAACCACACTAAGGAAACAAAGTTATTTAGAAAAAAAGAACCATTTAGGAAACCAAATTGTTAAGGAAACCCAATTTAAAACACCATCTTTATTTGAGGGCACAATCATGTGTGCACCTAGTGCACCCATGGATGTGCCAACACCCGATGGTTCACCAATAATTTAGAGGACACCCCAACACCTTTTCCAAAAAATATAACCATTTATTCAGAACCACATCCGACCATCCATACTATTTAGTAAACATAAAACAATCCCTTTATAACCACAAAACCCTTTTCAAAACATTTTAGCACATTTCAAAAGATAAATCATAACCAAAATATACACACCAAATCAAGACCACAAACAATAAAAAACCATCCCAGCATAATTAAGGGATAAAATGTCATAAAACCCCCACTTTAACTTTAATGAACAATGATAATTTAAACAATGACCCTAGGTGCAATAAACCTCGGTACTTCACACAAATCCCATTGAAAACCTATTCTTAGTAAATTCTACCAACATGAAAACATGATTTTCTCCAAGACATATATATATTATAGGTAAAAATGACATTTAAAAATTAAATTAAAACACACAAGTTCTCGTGGAGTGTTCCGAAAAGGAAAAAGATGAAAACGACTACCTCAACCATGTGCAAATGGAATGAAACTTCCAGGACATGCTCAAACCATGAAACCCCAAAAATTGGTCACAACCCACAAATTACATCCCAAACACCAGGGAATTCCACCAATTAATCCTTGAATGTATTAAAAAAAATATAGAGACACCGATGAAATCACAAATTCTCCAAAATAAACCTTTATCTCAATCCCAACAAGAATAACTAATCATAGGTATAAAATGACACCCAAAACCACAAAAACACAAGGATTTTGGTTGGGAAGTCAACCCAAACGTCAACCAAATGATCCAACATCGAGAAAATAATGAAATAAGGGAGTATCTATGGTCAGGGTGTGAGAAGGCGCTCCAAACATGCCCCCTTTTGGGCCGGGCTGGATGAGACCGGGTCACCGTGCGACCTGGTGGTCTAGACCCTTGTGCATGGTGGGCCATGTCCACCACGACCCAATGGGTCTGACCAACTGGATAGATCGTATTGGACTATTCCAGGCCCGAAAAAGGTCATTAAGGGATAGTATAATCAAACAAGGGTAGGTGGGGGCCCCCAAGACTAGTTGGTCGTGTCGGTTCGACCGTCTCGGACCGGGCCCAGGTGCAAGCATCTATTGTTTACTAAAATTCAAATAACATGAAAACTAGGCATCAGATTGACAAGATGTTTGTGGCTTTAGAACCCTCTCAACTAGGATGATATTTTGGTGTAATCTATATAGGATTCCATGGATGTTTAAATACGATGAATGGATTGGGGATCCGTTTTCTTGAGATCAAGAACGCTATGTGCCGAAATGATGCAGTTGGCTGAAACCTACAGACTACTAACAAGAAACCCTTTGTGGATTAGATTTTTATTCTTAATCTAAAGAAGATTTTATGTGACCCGGAAGACCAATGGTGGGGAGTAGCTTTTGTATGACCCAAGAGACCCACGTAACTCGATGGGAGGAGTGACTCAGTATGGCCATGGTGGGAAGTAGATTCTATTTGACCGAACATGCCCACACGAGGGGGAGTGGATTCGGTGTGACCTAGTATACACATGGTACTCATCATGGATGAGTTCCATAGACATCATAGGTTACCGGGACGTAGATATTGTGTGACCTAATAGGCACACGATACTAATTGAGGAGGATTTCTCTCTAAGCCCATGGTGTTCGATGATATGAATGATGGTTAGGATTTCCGATTCTAGAATTTACCTATTGTGGGATTTTATTCTTTGTGATAATACAACATGATCTTTCTTCAAGGATTTTTTTGGATTTATTATTGTATTTCCTAGTTTATATTAGGTACCTACTAAGTACTTGGTCACTCACCCGATATCGGGCTTCACCTACTTGTGTTGTTTCTGGTGTAGATGAACACCACCTTGACAAAGGAAATGGTGGCCCAAGACCCGAGGGTGCCTAGGCAGACCATGCGGGCGTGGTTCACTTCTACCGCTTCTAGTAGCTACTCTGCACTTACCCATCAGGTGGGGTTTGTATTTTATGACACTCAATGTTTTCCTTCTAATTCCCAGTTTCCAATTATTCATTTGTTGGGTCTGTATTCTGGCCCATTTTACAACAACTTTTTACTTTTAACCAACAGTTCTTCAGTGTAATTCTTGTTTACTTTTCCATATTTGGGAATTGATTGTGTGTGTGTGTGTAAAAGAACTCCAGAAAATTCCTCCTTCATGCAGCTTGAATCCTTCAGTTCTAGTAGCCCAACCCTGGCCAACGTGAGTTGGGATTGGGGTATGTCACAGCAGGAGCCCCGAGGGATATGTCAAAAAATGTGGTATCAGTGGAGTTTGGTTCTACGTCAATGATCCAGAGTCTGTTTTTTTGAGCAACAATGTTGACTTTTTGATTTTGACATTTAGATTTGGGGAGTCTAGTATTGGTTTGGAAGCCGACATATCCATAATCTAGGACCCTAAATTCTTTTTTTCGGCTCTATACATGAAAATAGTAGTTTCATTATTCTTTTGTAGTGTTCTTCTTGAATAAGATTAATCTCACCATATTTAAACATCTAGATTTGGTACATATTGATATATTACAGTATTCATCCAACTAGATAGTCAACATGTATTCTAATACAAGATTTTTTGGACATCCTGCCAAGTGATGAGGCGTCATTTCAGGGGAAAGTGCAAGGGATGGCCACACCGGGTGCTGCACAAGGGTTTCCAACACCTATTGATCGACAGTTACATCCGGTATTACTGGTAGAAGACGTACATAGACTTAGTGCCTTACACAAGTTTTAGAGAGAGGGACCATTCAGGTTTAGGGGAGAGATAGATCCTCACGTCCCTGATGATTGGCTAGAGGCATTGAGGTGGGACATTCCCTAAGTGTGGAAAATTATTGACCAGATGGAGATCTTAGATGTGAGACTTATTAAGGGATCGACAGTGAGATGGTGGAGCCTTCCGATTTAAATTCATGATGAGGCGACCCTCTCTAAGGATGAAATGGACCGGATTTTCTATGAAGAGTTCTTCCCTGCGACCATGCACTCTGTACAGATACAAGAGATTCGTCACTTGAAGAAGTGAATAATGATGGTAGATGAGTACTCTATGAGGATTAAAAACCTCTCTTGCAACTCCACAGACAAGGTGAATGACCCTTTCGTCAGGGTGCGAGCATTTGAGCAGGTACTTAGATGGGAGTTCAACTTTTTCATGTTGTATCCCAACATCCCCTGTCTGAATAGAGTGTGGAGCAGGCCTTTATTGTAGAGATATTACTAGAAGATTAGGCATTGATAGCCAGAGCCACCAGTAGAGAAAAGGCACTAGAATCATTAGTGGTGAATGGAAGGTGGTGGATGATGGATCGAGGTGCCACGACCACCACCCATAGGTGGTCTACCATGGGATTAGGGAGCTCGTAGATATGAGTGGGGCTAACTTTTGGTGATAGAGGCCTATGACCACAATGCTACAGAGAATATTATAGGTAATATATATATATATATTATCCACCATATCTATACTTCTTATAGACACAGTTTCCATCCACTCTTTCCTTTCCATATGCCACATTCGTGGGTCCGAGATTCTGGTGGGGCTGTTGGATTGATCCTTACGGGTAGAAAATCTTACATAAAGGGATTCGACAATAAAACGTTGGTGTTGACAGGGTGATTTTATTTTAGACATAGATAACTTCAGTTGGGATCTCCTAGTAGGGGCGTCAAGGCCCTATAATATCATCATGAATGTGGACATGATATCTACATTCCTTGCTTAGATCGACTATTTTAGGCGGATGGTGTGGTGTGTCGATAAGGATGGGACCTAGTTTTCCATTCTCTGTGAGGAGGGAACTTTTTCAACAGAAGACAAACTTTCCTCAAGGTAGGTGCAGTCGATCACTCACAAATTTTCTATCCTCACCCTCAGTTCTATGGATGAAGGAGTCTTACCATAGTTATAGTGGTTGATGAGTTAGAAAATGTATTTCCTGAGGATTTTATCGGACTACCTCCACGTAGAGAGCTAGACATCCGTATCGAATTGTACATAGGGATACCACTGATATCCTAATGTCCATATCAGATGGACCCAGTGGAACATCGTTAAATGAGGGTATAGATGGAGGTGTTGTAAGAGAAGTGCTTAGTGAGGCCCAACATTTCACCATGGGCATCCCCATTGTTGTTTTACAAGAAGTCAAATGGGATATTGAGGCTATGTGTGGATTTTGGGTTCCTCAATCACGTGACTATGATGAAAATGTATCCACTTTTGAGGATTGATGACCTCATTATTCAACAGAAAGAAGAATATTGGTTCTAAAAGATAGACCTCGCATTAGGCTATCAAAATATTTGGGTACAATAAGAGGATACCCTGCAGACAACCTTCATATGCCAGTATAACCTCTACAAGTCTTCGGTGATGCCCTTTGACATGACCAATGCCCCAACAGTGTTCATGGGACTCATGAACATGAACTTCTTGCCTTACCTCGATCGTTTGGTGGTAGTTTTCATTGATCACATTGTAGTGTACATAGAGTCAGAGGAGGACCACACTACACACCTACAGATAGACTTGGATACACTATAAGAGCACCGTCATTACAGTAAGCTCTCAAAGTGCCAGTTTTATTTTGGGAGTTCCACTTTCTGGGTCACATCATTTTAGAGGATAGTGTTTCAGTGGATCTATAAAAGATATATGTCGTTCTTGCTTTGGATCCACCCAAGAGAGTGACCGAGGTGCGTAATTTTGAGGTGGTGGTTGGATACTATCGGATGTTTGAAGCCGAAATTTTGAGAGTAGTGGAACTTTTATCAGCCTAGACATGGAAGAGACAACCATTTGTGTGGATGAGGAAGTGACAACAGTGTTCTTATGATCTTGGGAGGTATTTGACGAGTGCCCCCACTGTGAGACTACTTGAAGAGGGTGTTGAGTATGTAGTCTTCTACGATGCATCAGGGACTAGACTGGGTTGTGTCCTGATGCATGAGTAAGTAGTGATCACCTACGGTTAATGGATGTTGATGTAGCATGAGTGGAACTACTCAACCACTAACTGATAGTTAGCGGCAGTGGTCTTCACCTTGATGATATGGCGGTAGTATGTGATTGGTGAATTGATTATCTTCTATTCTTAACATAAAAGTCTTAGTTATATCTTCTCATAGATGGACCTGAAATTGAGATAGTGGTGATGGCTGGAGTTTTCTAGGAATATGACTTTGAGATAGTATATACTCTTCGGAAGGGGAACGTGGTGACAGATGCACTCAGTAGGAGATCTAATTTATAGCTGCTGAGTAAGGTGATCGAGTAGCTAGCTATGATGCATATATCCTACTTGGATGATGATGGAGAAGCTTACCTTTAGTCAATGAATTTCACTCCCCCACTACTATAGAATGCTATGGGGGAAGAACTTGTGGATTTTGATTATGAGACCCGATCTTCTCATTTATCCTCAAGATAATTTCCTGATAGATTTTATAATGGTGGGAATCATTTCATCCATTGAAGAGGACACATCATATTACTAGTGATGTTGTGTGAGGATGTTTTTATGGTGTTCTATACATCCCCTTTGGTAGTACATCCTGGTGTGGCGATGAAGTACCAGGACCTCCGACGTGAGTACTGGTGGTCAAGGATGAAGAAATTGGTGGAAAAATTAATTTCACGATGCCTCACATGTCAGCAATTGAATGATGAGCATCTGGTTACATCAGGTGTTGCATAACCACATGATTTGAATGAGTGGAAATGGGATGGTATCCTGATGGGCTTCGTGATGGGGTTACCACACATGTCCGGGGGTTATGATTCTATCGTGGTGATCATTGACCGACTCAACAAGTCACCTCACTTACTACCCATCTCGGAGCAGGGGTTCGTAGAGGGTTTGGGACACCATTATGACAACGAGATAGTGTGGCTACATGGTGTTTCTTCAATGATAAACTTAGACCATGATTCTCACTATACATCTTGGTTGTTGAAGGGATTCTAGGAGGCGTTTGGGACTCATTTGTGCTAAAGTGCGGCTTTTCATCCCCAATCTGATTGTAAGATGGAGTAGACCATACATACCATGGAGGACACTCTTCTTGTTTGTATCGTTGATTTTTTTCACAGTTCAGAGGGCCACCTACACTATTGGATATTTCATACAACAACAACTATCACTCCAACATTGGCCTGACACCATTTTAGGCCTTTTTTGGGTGGTCATGCAGATCGCCTTTATGCTTGATAGACCTTGGGAAATCAGCACTCATGGGTTCAGAGATGGTATGGGCTATGACTGAGAAGGGGAAGATCATCTTGGACCAGATGAAGACTGAATGTATCTGATATAAATCATATGATGATAGGAGACAAAGACACTTGGAGTTCGAGGAAGAAGATGATGTGTTCTTTCGTGTCTCACACCGATTTGGTTTGAAAATATTTGGCCATGGTGGAAAGTTATCTAAAAGGATCATAAAACCATTTCTAATTCATATAATATTTGGTGAGGTGGTGTATATCCGAGATCTTCCCCCCACAGATGCACAAGGTGCACGATGTTTTTCATGTGTTATGGTGGCATGCAAGTTTACTTTTCCATATTTGGGACGTGGTTGTGTTTGCATAGATACAAACACTAAGGAAAATTCCTCCCAAATATAGGTTGATTCCATTGGTGCTATGTGAAATCCATTGGCCTTCGAGAGGTGGGCTTCGGGTGTGTCACAACGTGGGCCCCGGGGGACGAGTCATGACATTTTCTCACAATCCCATGACTGATAAATGAGACAAGATACATGTTATTTCATGAACCATCCAAGATACCCTAGTACTATAATTCTTATACGGGTAATGAAGTATCATGAATGGAATTATCTACCACCATGGATTGGTGACTAGAACCTAGAACTATATAAGATAATGAAGGAAATATTTTCCCATAAAAAATGGTGATGAATCAAATAGTTATATATTTTCTCTAGGAATGGAATCAATGGTGAATATGATAGAAAAATGTGTCTATGAAAACAAGATTAATGCAATTAGTGTAACCTAACTACATGAAAAAAACCCAATTCACAACTCATATAGTCCTATATTATCATATTATTAACAACCACCACTTCCAAGTGGTTCTTTCCCCTTTCGAAAACATGGTTGGAGGAAATCTACAAACCCTCGATGGAAAAGATATATTCATCATTGGATGAAAGATTGAAATCAAAAGAGCATATACATACAGTATAGGATGCATTAATTTGTGATAATGAAAGGACCTAAAATTCATTAAACTCTATGTTGATATTTTCATGAGTAGAGAGAAAAGGAAGTGGAAGAAGGAAATACTTTCTAATAGTAGTGATGCAGAGAGAGAGATAGAGAGAGAGAGAGAGAGAGGAAATCATGGATTGACCATTGTAAAATAGTGTGCTGACCCTAAAACTTCTGAAGGTAGTGATCCTGGGCATAGATGTGATCTTTCCCAAATAAAGTAAATTGACAGTGAGATTTATTATATTTGGTACATCGGCACATCAAAACTGTATTCTCCTTATACATAGCTCAGTGTGAATGAACCATGTAAAAATATCTTTGTTTACCTTCTTTCATTCCCGCATCGCATTAAAGGTATTATCACCAGATAAAAAAGTGAATAAAAATATCAGTTTTGAGAAATAAGATCGAACAAAGTGACCCATATAATAAAGAGGTCATGATCTAGTGGTATAGGATGAAAAATATGGAAAATAATATACATACCGTCATTCAGCCCCCATCAAAGTTTCAATGTCCCTTTTGGACCGTAAAATTAGAATCCGAGAGAAGGTTAATTTTATCATATTTGTTTTCTTTGACTTGGTTTAGTTGATTTCTCAAGTTAATGATTTTTTCTACACTTATCTTAGTGTGACATGGCAAAGGGATGAAGTTAAAAGAAGATTCCAAAGTCTTGTGAAATTCCCATATGTGGAAGTGTCAATGAATAGAGTGTGACTCAATTAGAGGAATCATGTATTGAACAGAAGAATGGTTTGGATGAAAAATATAGTGAAAATACTTACACATTAAATTTTTCTGAATGAATGAGTGAAGAACCTGAGATTCCAAGTGATGTTGGAGATACTGATGATGAAGAAACTCCATGAAGTTAATAATTTGTCATTTCCATGTGTTAAAAGAATTGGATCAGAAATTGGAGGAAGAAATTAAATCTAAAGATATCTAGATCTAGGTAAGGTAATTTGAGGTCAACAAGCTAAGAGTATTAAATTTGTGGCTTTTGTATGTGTCTAATGATCTATGCGAGAATAATGTTTTGCAATATAATGAACTATACATGTTTTCCATAAAGAGAGAACAAAGAAAAACTGATGTTAAGGGAATGAATCTAAACATAATTGAAATTCAGAATTTGAAATCCAAAAATGATGATCTTTATACATAGATATTTGAACTAGTTCATAAGAATCAACAGATACAACAAGAGTATGAATGCTGTTATGATTTTGTTTCTCAAGAAAAATTGACTCTAAAAGAACAATGTGACATAGTGGATAATCTCACACATGAATTGGAAGATGATATTTGTAGGGGGATGGATTTCAATAATGATCTCAATTCTAAATTTAATCAAGGTATATTAATATTCAATAACTAATAAAGGATCTTGAATTAGAAAAGAGAGAAGATAATAAATCTAGTACCAAAGGAAATCCCAAGTAAAGGATTATTTTTTACTTTCTATTTGATTATCCTACGGTTTATAATTAAGAAATTAAAAGTAGATACTGTATTTATAAAGAGAAACATGATCATATATTCTTGTCTCAAATACCATATAGTCTGGAGAAAACCATCATCGGAATGGATTAATCCCTTCCCTTGGATGAAAAGACAAGAGTTGTGAATAGTTCTATATATATAAAAAATCAGACAGTCACTAAAGAGGGAACTAAACAGTCTTTTATAGGATGTAATGAACTCATGTTATATATATGTGGGTTTCCTGGAAATACATCATGCTTTTTTCAAAGGTTTATGAATACTTTTCTTGTTGTGAAGATAAATATTTTCCTAACTATCAGAATAAGAATAAGTATCATGAGAAATCGTCTAGAAGAGTATCTCAGATGAGAGTATCAATGAAATTATTTTATTGTATGAGAATAGGACACACCATGAGTTTGTGTCACGAAGCTCAAAAGATTAATGTTAGAAGAAGAACTCAAACTACATGAACATAAAAACCAATAAATTGTGATATGAGGATTGTCTTCAATGCTATAAGTTTTATATGTTTTAATCATGGGAATTTGGAAACAAAATTCTATAAGAAGAACTTTTGCAATGAAAAATAATCCTAGATGGAGATCCTCAGAACATGAAATGTATAATGAAAAATCTTATACAGGAAGACTTCACGGTGAGTTAGAAAATAGGTATACAGACCCCGGAGGATAACAAGGAGCTCAATGAAAGGTGTATTAATCAATTCCTCTTTTACACAAAAAAACTCCCATATAATGGATGTGTAAAATCCTATAAGAAAAAGGGAGTAAAAACCCAAAATGTAATTAAAAATAATATAACATTAGTGGAATACTCAACCCCAACAAGAAAAGGGGGTGTGAATCAAAAAATTTATAAAAGGAATATGGATTAAGAATTTCATGGAAAATTTTCTTGTCATGCCACACATCGGGAAGTGATTGTAATAAAAATATCTCATAAATGGAGGAATAAGCAAGAGAAGATGATTAATGGATAGATTCCTACTCAGAGAAAGATTACTAAAAAATAGAATATTATTAGGGTATCAAAGAAGGAAATTTATAATAATTGCATTAATTCCCAAAATGTTAAAAAGGTCAAGCATCTAGAATCTAAATATCAGAATAAGACATAGAATGCCGGTAATGATTTCCTAGTCATATGTCCCGAACAGTTGAAGTTGGATAGGCAGTTAGAGCATGCAAGGATAGAGTGTGATGATTTTCATGAAATAATCAAATGGATGACCCATCAAGATCAACCAAAATTCTCTTCATGAAGATTATAGAAGATCCCCTACCCCTATGTGTTTAAATGATACTAACCAATGGTCATGTGTCCTAGGTTTTTGGGGAGAGAAAATCCACAGGGATGTCACAATAGAAGATTCTATATGGTGACGAAATGTGAATGGTAATGGAAACTGATTTAAATTAGTTATTAGAAATAAAGATTAATGGAATTTATTCGATTCAATGGATAATGATGGTGTTATTAAAATTATCTCTAGTTTCCAACACTGAGATCCAACTCAGTCGGATTAGAGGTTTGGTTTATGGATCATTTCAAAATAGTGAATTCATCCAATTAAGATCCCATTGATTTAGTTGAGATAGAAATATTTCTCAACCCTGTAGTCACATGTGATGAAATAATGGATGAGAAGAATAATATTTGTGGGTCTAAACAGTGGGCCTAACCGTTTGAGGTGTTACAACACATAAGGAGATCATTCCATATCATAATCAGAAGATATAACTATCAAATCAATAATTGGATAACCCACCTCATTTTGTTTCCTTTCGAGAGATGACATATTGTGGGAAATGCAGTAACATTCATGTATTTCATGATTATCAATATTGTTCTATCATTATAGTATCATAGGACTATTTTCTGGATACCTAGATATTGTGAGATAATATCAATGATGTTTCAAAAAGAGGCTGAGAAACATAATGGAATGAAATGCTGTCACTGAACAATGACATAATTAAAATTTTTCTATTGAAATTGATTATGTGTTAAGAGACATACGAGGATTGGATGTGGAAAATGATTATTCATAAGTAGTTACTAATAATGAACATGAGTAATTAAAATCTATATCAGCATGAAATTTGAATAGTCGACCATAAATTGATATTAAGGATATAATTATTAAAAAGGAAGAGCTAGTACAGACAACAAGATCAGGACATGGTTTGTCTGATGAATAATGATTTTTACTGGTTAAAGGAAACACCAAGAGAATGCAATCAACCCGATATCAAATAAATCCAAAATAATTCCACATTATTGTATTAAAAATAATGATTTTGTATATCATAACAATTGTGGATTTTGGTTTGATGCATATTGAAAAATCTCAGCCAGTTCTATTTGGATATATAGATACAGATTGTGTCGATTTGGAAAAAGACATAATACCAACATCATGTGGTTCTTTCAATCTTAATAGATTGTGTATTTAATGTCTAATCATGAAACATAGATTTCATTTCGTTGAGAACCACATATGATGGGTATATTGCGGCAAATTAAGCATGCACATAGTTATTGTAGATGAAGTAGAAACTTTGTAATATGGCCATTGAAGTGAATTATCTTATCAAAATCCAATTTGATAATTTGAGTTCTATCAATGATAGAAAAAATACAGAACACCACTAAAGGACAAATAACATTGAGATAAAATATCATTTTATTTAGGATAAGGAGGATCAAGGGTTGGTGATGATGGAGTAGATCCCTACAGGGTTACCGGTTGTACACATTATGATAATGGTCATACCAAAGGATGGTTTGGAGAGATATCAACATTCTCTGGGGTTCTAGTCAACTCCCTACACTTGAAAAAGTGTGGATGTGGACTACCCCACTCCCCGTGTTGTGGTGTGTATTTCCCCAATGTGATGATCTTTGTTCTATACTCTCTTGCAGACCACAATGGAGTGACCTTTGGGTTTATTGAAAAAGGGGGAGAAAATGTGATTTTTCAAGGGGAAGAAAGTGTGTCTTTTATTGGATAATGTTTCTTAAGTCAAGACATGAGGAGAATATGATAGGTGGAGCAATGAGATCGGGGGAGAAATGAGTTGGGGGGAGAGTACTGAATCTTATGATTTTAGAAATGACCAATCAATGAATATATATAACAACAACAAAGGTTCATGATGAAATTAGTTTATTGGTATCAATATGGAATCACCAATTCATGTCATAAATTATGTGATTCATTGATTAAAATTCTATACTACTCCTATTTCTCACACCGATCATTGCTCATGTGGGCTTAGAGTATGTGGTTAGTTAATCTTTGGCCGCTATCCGAATTGCTAGTGGTGAATAGTGGTATATCATGGAATGATATTCAGTGAGGTATCAATGCATAGAGAATTTCTATGAGTAGAGTTGTAAACAAACACAATGGGGGAGATAGTTGGAAAAAACCACTAAAGGTAACATTGCATCATTTTTGGGATGGTTGTGTTTTTTGAAAAAGTAGGAGTTAATGGAATGGAAGATCCATAGGTTATACAAAAAGAACAGATACAAGGTAGTACCTATTTATATTGTTTTGAAAATTTTTGTTTTCCAAAATTTGATTATTGGTCAGCTTTTTGAATATTGTATTTCCTTGAAGTTCTCATGAAAATATGGAAAAGTCATTAATTTCACGAATATGAGATTCATGAAGTGGATTTGGAAAAGACAAGAAGAATGTTGACTGAGAGCTCTGTGATAACAACGAGCTTCACGAATGGATGTGGTGAGTTTTAATAAATTTATATTTTCTTGAATATCTCATAAAAATATTTCATGTTCATGAATTTAGTGAAAATGGGCTTCATGAAGAGGTTATTGAAAAGACATAAATAATTTTGACAGTGAGATCTGTGATTAGGACATGCTTTTCCTAAATATATTTACAATTGACCTTCGCAATCTGAAAAATTTGGAGGATTTCAAAATGGTATGAAATGGCGTTGACTTTACTAAGAAGGTTCATGGGTTGATGGAATTTTCACTAAATAGGCCTCAAAAACCTTGACAAGCGTAGAGATTTATTCAAAAAAAAATCTTCAGTATCTTGAATAGAGATGGATTCTCACAAAGTAACTTCGTCTAGGATCTTCATGAAGGATATTCATAGTGGATTAGTTGAGAACTGAAATGTGGGGAGTTTCGTGAGAGAGATTCACCAGGGAGCTTCACGACATAGCTTTTTAATGGATCTCCACAATAGATATTCTTAATAGAGCTTCACAATAGATCTTTGTAACAGATCTACACAACCATGCTTCACAACATAGCTTCAGAATGGAGATTTGCCATGGATATTTACAACAGATCATCGTAATGGAGCATCACAATGGAGTTTTGAAAATCCTATTTTGGGCTTTTCAAAATGGGAATATTTTTGAAGTTGTGATATTTGCAAAGGTAGTTCCAAGGTTATTGTTCAGTATTCAGTGGAAAAGGGGTATATAGCAGTGGCTAGAATTTGGACTTTAACAGAGCATCTATTGACAGTGTAGGATGCATTCATTAGTGGTAATGAATGGGCTACAAGTCATTATAATATGAGTGGGTCCTTTCCATAGTAGTGAGCAATGGAAGAGGAAAAATGTGATCCTTTCTACTAGCAGTGAGCTAGGGAGAGTGGGAAACTAGGAGTGAACCTTGGTAAAGTAGTGTGCTAACCCTTAATTTTGGGAAGGTAGTGAGCCTAGGGATAGAATTGATCTAGCACAATAATTGTAAATTTGTAGTGAGCTTTATTATTATTTTTTACATCAACACATCGTCGTTGTATGCTCCTTCAGCATAGCCCAGTAAAGGTGAACGGATTAAAAATCTTTTTTTCTCGGCCTTATTTCATTCTTACATTGCATTCAAAACATCACCATCATATAATGAACGGTAGAATAAGATCAGTGTCAACACATAGGTGTGAAAAAATTTACCCTTATAATTAAGAGTTGAAGATATTTTGGGGTAGGAAGAATAATTTGGAAAACAATATCCATACACTAATTCACCCCATATCAGGTTATCTAGACCCTTTTTGGACCAAACAATAAAAAACATTGGTTATTTATTTTTCCAAACATAGCCTTATTCACATTCCTCAACATGGAAATTATGTAATACAATGACCACATTAGGAAACTCTCACAATGAAAGTAGATAATGGTGATCACATAATAATCCCCATATTCAAGATATTCAAAAAAGTGTTTAGATCCTCTAAAAACAAAAATATATAATAAATCCAATAGAATAAAAATGAAGAGAGTGTGGGAGATGAAATGGGATAACTCTCACCAGAGATGAATCAAAAAAAATTCTCCGAGCCTAAATCTACATTGGTAAGGAATTAGAGGATCCAAAATTTTTCATTGAAATTTCCAAAGGCCTTATATTTCATCAAATAATGATTTAGGTACATAAAGGTGATAAAAATGGGGTTTGTGATGGTTCTGATAATATTTCATAATGAAAAAAATAGATCGCATGGTTGAATTAGCATGGCAGTTAGATTTGTAAAAATGATAACCCTAACTCTCCAATGCGTTGATGTGTTTCACATTTTCTGCTAGATGGGTCTGTGATCTACCAAAATATGATAAATTCATTCAAAACCTTACTATTTGGGTTCTCATAGTTTTCTATGGGTGGGATTATGGTTGGGAAACCTTGCACCAACCCTGAACAACCGAGATTGTTCCACAATTTTATAATTTTACCCCAAAACAACCCAAGATAAACCCCAACCAAGTAATGATCAAATTCAGGGGAGGAGGAGTAACTTAATAATGTAAAATTATGTAATAACCTCCCCACCATAGAATATTTTTGTCCCCATATATCTTGGTAAGATGATTCTACGACAAAATACGATGACAATTCTCTTTAATCAATTTCTCTCCCTCCCACATCTCATAAGATTCAGATTGTGTGGATGTAGAACTCGAACAAATGGTATATTCATACCATGAATTTCATTGATATCAGAACCAATAATATTAACTAACTGTTTTGTTATAGAAAATTCAAGCTCAATATGAAGATCACTAAAACTCATAAAATGTGGTGGTTCAGAGAGATAATTTGTTAGTTGTGATACATGGAACTCGTTATGTAGTAGAGTCATATGTGGAATAAGTGATAAACAGTAAAACATTACCCACCTACATAAAAAATTCAAAATGACCCATCAATTGTGCATCAGGATTCCTTTTCCACCAAATATATCAATGACCAAAAAAAGGTGAAACTTTAATGAACACCAGATCGCCAACTAAATATTCCCACTGTTTATGGTGACTATCTGCATAAAACGTATATGGGATTTGTTTTATCAACATTCATTGATGAATCAACTGATTCATTATTGTAGTCTATTTATCCATGATTGGTACAACTAATGTAATTTCACAAATCTATTACCAACAAAATATTGTTTTGCAAGGTTGGCCATATTAGGTATCAAATGGATACATTCTACTCATGAACTCAAATCTACTGATATAAGAAAGCACTAATAGTTACAAATAGCCATGCTAAGCTCCATGAATTTAGAAAATGTATGAATAAATAACATCATCAGGAATTTTATTAGCCCACTCATAATGTCTATCTGAATTGAAATGATATTTCATACTAAATGATATCGAATACCATAGTTCCTCTTGATGACCACTCTAAAATGTAATGTAAAACAGGGACCTATGTCATAGTCTATAGTGGATATAAATTCATGTAAAAAACCAATATATATCACAATGATATTTATAATCTCCTAAAAAATTATTAAATGAAAAATGGGTAAATAATGAGCCGAATTTTCCATCATCTTGATCACAACCCGTATCAAAATATTCTATTTCAGTGTTCATGACAACCCAACCATTTAGTCCAAAGCAGTATCATCCCACTTCTTTGATGAAATTGGATATTGGTGATGAAATACCTAAAGTGTATAGTGGAAATTCATGAAATATTGGAATGTATAATAATGAGATAGAAAATCAGAAATACCCCATATCATTTCAAGACACCATGATTAATTCAAAAAATCATAGAACATCATCGTGGTTTCTGGGTGAACCAAACACTAGGAATTATGTAAATACCCTATTATAACATTCCATCCCATAGAATGAAGAAAAGAAATACTCTAACAATAGAAAATACCATTGGGGGAGAATAACCAATCATCAACTATCTCCCCTTATGAAGAGCGTCTCTAATTTTATTAAACTCATAATCAAGCCTCATTTCATGGAGAATCGTCTCAAGAAGAGTAGTGCCCAAAAAACTCTATCTAAACAACCACAACCCCAGTTTCATTAAAATGAAAATTATATTACAAATAAATACCCATTATGATACATTCATTTAACAATTCGTTTGCAAAATTTTTCTAATGTTTCTTTCTTAAAGCCTCTATGATGACATTCCATTTCCCCACGGTATAGGAAATTTTAAATTCAAAATACTAACGGTGAACCACCTAAAACCTACATCGACGATAGAAATAGTTTTGATAGATGAAAAAACTAAACAATTTTTGGATATAATATGTAGTAAACCATTATTCAAAATGGTAATTCCTCTATGTATTATTCGCTTGAATCATAGCTAGGAGATCGAAGTTAGTTGTTAGGTAATTCATCTCATCTGACCTTGAATTACAATATCCATAAGCAATAACATGAACACACTACATAAGAACACATCCCAAACATTAAAAGAATTCATCAAATAATACCAAATATAATTTACATTAAAATGGTAGAGTCAACAACAGAGATGAATTAATAATACATTTTAACTCAACAAAATAACTATAAAATTTTTCAACACAAGAAAACATTAAACCGATCCTAGATAAGGAAATCATTAGAGAATAAATCATTGAGAAATACTTTAACAATTAGTGATAATGACCTACTAAACCCAAGAAGATATGAATCTTAAAAACACTCTACAATTTATATAATTTTATAAAATCTCTCACCTTTTCAAGATCAATTAATATACAATGTTTGGACATCATGTGTCTAATTAACATCAATTGATGAATCCAAAAATCTTATTTTGATAGCTTGATGACAGTTGGTGAGTTCGAAAAAATTATATAACATCTCTTATATGAGGAATTTTATCCTCCAAAAAAATATTTTAAACAAGAATTACTTTAAAATATACCACTGAAAATGTATCGGGTTAATCGTGGAATAAATGGTTCATTAAATCTATAATGATTATAGGGGCATTGGTTTGACCACATGGAAAGGAAATGTACTCATAACGAGGATAACTTATTTATAAGTAAGGCTTAAGAATGTCAGAATAATTTATTCTCATCAGGTATGGACCACATCATAGATCAATATTCAAAAACCACTTCATCACATTCATGTACAGAAATTGTAATTTTATATGTGGAAACAAATACATTTTCATTTCTATATCCCAGTTGGGTTTTTGATAATAAACACGAAGGTTAAGTGACTCATAAATTTTTTTAGCACTATGAATAGGGTCCAACAAGTGAGATCACTCATGCTAATAAATCCTTTCGCAAATAGATAATCCAACTATTTCTCTAGATATAATATTTCCAATGGGCCACTATGGTATGAATGGAATTATACCGCATGACTACCAAATATTGAATCGATACAGAAATATTCCTCACATACTGGCGAAAAACTAGGGTACTTATACAGGAAAGTGTCACAGAAATCAACAACAACATGAGGTAGATCATCAATTAAGGATTCCTAATATTGATATAAATTGAACATTGATATTACTTTCCCCTAAAATGGGTGTGAAGGGTTAACTCTTCTCAACCTCAGTTTTTATTCTCCCAAAAGATTACAATAATACTCAGGGATAGTGGTAAAGGAGAACCTTTGAAAATTGCAAAAAATTCCAAATTTATTTGAAATGATCAAATCTATCTGGAATATCATGTCATTAGATTTCATATCGAGAAGCAAAAAAACCCAATTAAGTTCAATTTTTTATAAATAAAAAATTGAATATGGAAAACAAAAAAAAAAGATATGTCTTTCTTCTTAATGGTGTAGTAATATCCATCTCATAATATAAAATTTCTATAGAATGATTTTTAAGATTCATAATATTTGTAAAAATGAATATATGAGGTCACCCAATACTAAATAATATAGTCTCTAATGATGAATAAATAGTGATGGTGTGTCTCAAAGTCACTAGTCCCATATCTTCTTCCTTGAGAGACTGTCCCACTACATGAAGAAGAATAATTATGGATTTATATGGACGAATCCCATATGTTTATAAAGCATATAATTTTACCACATTACTATTTGGAACAATTGATCTCGTATCACTACGTGGAGCATTATAAAGATGAGAGATATTATGAATGTTACCTGAGCATATGAATGAACCACAAATCATGTGAACCACTATGACAAAACATATGGATCCTAGAATATCTAAATTATAATAAAAAACAAATGCCTCTATACTGTACTACAAGAGGTCTTGAAAAACCTTAATAATGATAAAAACCACAAGAATCGTCATGATTAAGAACTCTTAGAAAATAACTCATATAACATCCACATATAGAAAAAGGAACACATTTAAACCCTGTATTACTATCCAGGTCCTTCTCAATAGTAAATTCTCTATCCATGGCAACACAATAAAAAGGGAGATTCAGCAAAAAAACATATGCATGAATATTATATCGATATACCAAATTAGACAATAGTGTCTTACTATTTTTGTTTGATATAACATAATGTCAATATCATAAAATCAAAGAAGATATATTTTTATATTCTTTCATAATTATTTAATTCTATTTATGTTTATAAGATTCTATAGCCTTGTCTGACACTATCTACTATATATATAATATGTCAATGAGAATTTATTTAAATGTATTCAACTCTAGGACCTCATACTTTTTCACCATTATAATGGTGTCCCACTATATCCTATTACATCCATCATATTAAAAGGTGGAAAATTTCACCTTATTTGAATCAGGTGCCTCGATGAACACATAAAGAATCTCAATTCACCGAAACCAATACTCATTCTTTTTATGATTATTTGAGACATGGAACAAATGTGGATTTTGATGATTGATCTCCCGATCCAAATTTCAAAAGTCGTCCATCTAATGCACCACATTAATATACTAATTGAGATTGGGAGAAAATTCTTATCCTGGATGTTGGAAATAAAATTATATAGGCCAACAAGAAAATAAGATACACAAGAAAAAATCTGACCAAATAGTTACAAATGATTTCTATCTAAACTACTATAAAAAAGATGGGAATATACTAAAACTAATCCTCATGAAATCAGTCCCAAACTACCCATGATAACTAATGTTTCAATATAATGAGACATGGTATGGAACTCACTCTAAATTAACTCATAATTCAAACCACGTTTTCAATATTTCATTCTAACATCATGAAAAGATTATTAACATCCCACTCCTAACACATTTTCAAAAACTAGACTTTACAAATAAAAAAATTTGAGTTTCAACTACAAAGCATAAAATTGGGAATAGAATACAAATAATATTCAAGGAATAATTTCTGAACTGACCATGTTGACAATATGCTCATTAGGATGTCATTTGGACAATCATCCACTCACAACAATCTTCGAAATCATGAATTTTATCCAAACTACATACTTATAATAAGAAAATATTATTATCCTAAAACTAATACCACATTTTCACCACTCATAATTAAATCCTAGGAAACCAAAACCAGAGCCAATCATGACAAGGTTCAAAGTTGTTTCTTGATCCCCAAGGGTTGAAAATTAATAAATGGAATCATACAAGATAAAGTTGGAATAATTATGATACAGAAATAGTGTAATAGACATATACATATCAGTATGATAAATGAAATACCCCAATAGAGATTTCATAATGAACAAAATATTTCTTTAACTAATCCCTAGAGTAAAATATCAAATTAAAATAATGGTAAGATAAACATCCCATGCCCCAATGGGCACAACACTCTAAGATCAAAATAGAAAAAACGAAAACCTCTAAGTGGTTATTTCTCCTTGCTCGATCCTAGAAGATGTTAATATATAAATGAATGAACACAATGGTTGATAGTGATAAAAAAATCCAAATAGGGTCTCACAATGTGTTTGATATAATATTCAAATATAATTAAACCATATAATTCATCATTTATATAAAAACATGAATGGAAGTAGAAGTGCATATTTAAAACAGAACATTGTTTTCAATTCCATTGTTATTATTATGTCAAATAATAGATTAAGAATACATTTTACATAGAAAATATAATATAAATCCATAATTATGTGAAAAGTATTTTTATGATCTATGGAATATATAGAAAAATGATAAAAAATGAGAACCACAATCATCTTCTAAGAGGTACGATAATTATTTGTTATGGGACACTAAAAAACCCAAATAGGTCATTAGAGTAATATTTTAAAACATGTCCCACATATATTAGTCAAATAGGACTTCTCATGTCATGACCCGCCCTCGGGTCTCGTGCCGTGACTACCCCAAGCCCGCCTTCCATAGGCCAGGGGCTGGTGACTAGCACCAAGGCGTAATTCCCGGTAAAAAGGGAAGGCATTGCCTTTGAAAAGTAAACAAGCACCACAGAGTAAGCAAGCGGAAAGTAAAAACTAAGTGAAAACAGAGTACAAATGAAAGTGCGGAAAAGTAAATGGGCCAGTATACAAACTCAAACTGAATGTAAAGTACAAATCGAAAGGGAAAACAACAACTGTAAAGTAAAAGCCGCTACTCCGAGCTGTCCACTGGAAATCCCACATGAATGGTGGGTAGAGATAGCTCCACTGCTCCTCGGGTCCCGTCGTCCACTCCGAACACGTCCCACCCAGTGGTCCACCTCCAGGTACCGTCCTGCTATGCAATCCTCAGCCAAGATCAACGCTATCTGTCGTCTACAACCAACACAACGTAGTGTGGGCATAGCCCGTGCAGGGGTGAGTATAAGCTACTCAGTAGGGACCCCGAGACCCTTGAAGGTCTCCCAAAATACACAAAGGATAAACCACAAAGGTGAGATACATACACAAATTAACAACTGATACTGCTTAGGTATATGCCCATACATATACCTAAGTCATCAGTCCCAATACGCTCCAACCTCCGAGCCCAAGTACAACTCAGTCCACACAGGAAAGTAAACGTATTCCACACAGGAAAGAAAAATGAAATCCACACAGGGTAGCACAACATAGTCCACACAGGAAAACAACAGGATTCAGCTCACACAGGTATACTTTTTCGAAAGATGATAAAGATGATCTCTGATCCATCTAGGTCGTCAGACCCACAAAGGATCGATAGGTAACTAACCCCCGCAAAAGACCCACACAGGATCGGGCCCACATAGGAACTGTAGGCGCTGGTTCACACAGGACCGCTGAGCGCAAAGACCCACACAGGATCAGAAACACACCGGATCGGGCCCACACAGGACCTATAGCACTGATCCACGTAGGATCGCTGAGTGTTGTAGTCGTCGTCGTCGAATCCACTAAGGATCGTTGTACTGTCGTCGTCGCAGTCACAGTAGTAGTAGCAGTAGCAGTAGCAGTCATAGTCGCAGCCAGCACTAGGGTTCCCGCACATAGCAAGCTCGTTCAGGAGGGTCCGCTCCACGAGCCGAGAGGCTGATACATCAACCGTCACAAAGTCCAGAGTTGATGTATCCAAAAGTTTCGTATCGTCAACAGGAACTCAATACAACAGACGGCGCGTCGATCAGACGCCCGGTCTGAGAGTTATTGGCTTTTTTGTCCCAGGGGCCCGGTTGGTTTTTAAGGCAAAACCAACCCGACCGTACTCCACATGCGTCCAACCCTCGGGTGGAGTATGCCAAAAGATCCGTCTCACTAAGAGGAACACAACAAAGCTGACAACACGACAATCGGACGTCTGTAGCTCAAGATATGAGTGTTTCTGCTCTGAAGGCCCGGTTGGTTTCGTGAAGGAACCAACCCGGACGAACTCAAAGTATTCCGAAACTTTGAGTGCGATATACTGAATCGACCGTCTCGATCCAAGGATCGTATCACCGCTAACGTTTCGTCAATCGGAGGTCCATGGCTCATGTTATGGCCAAAAGACCGAAGTCGTTTTGAAAACGGGGGGTCTGGGTCCGGGCCGACCCGGACCGACCCCCCCTGGGTCGTCCCGAACCGGGTCGACCCAGCCCGGCCAGTGGCGCGGCTCGGCGCGGCGGCGCGGCCCAGCCGGAGGCGGCGCGGCCTGGGCGCTGCTCGGGTGCCACGTGCGAGGGGCAAGGCACGCGACCCTCTTTCCTGGCGACGCGCCTGAAAGCCTCGCCTTTGGAGAAACCGGCCCCCCCTCGTGGTGGCCTACTTTTGAAAAAAAACGGGGGGCGTTGCCCCCCCTTGGTGTAACCGCGGCCCCCCCATTATGGGGGGCCGGTTTTGGCCAGCCGGGGGATTTTATTCCCCCGGTCCTTCTCCCTTCCGGCCGGCCCAACATGGCCGGCCGGTTCTTCCTCAATGGGACCGGCAAGGCCGGTCCCCCCTTCCGGCTTCCGACACCGGCAGCCCGGCTAGCCGCCAGTCCTCTCGTCCCGCCGCGGCCCAGAATCGGCCGCGACCTTCGTCGTTCGGCGCGGTGCGACGACACCATTCCCCACCGCCGCGGTTCCGCTCCGGCCGCGGCACCTTCGACTCTCTTCGACGTGGCGCGACGGCGTCGCGCCCTTGCATTATTTTACAACGCGGCGCGACAGTGCCACACATTTCTTATTGTATGATCCTGCACTGTGCGATGGCACCGCGCCTCACCCGTCTCAATCCACAAGAAAATCAATATGAAAAAGAGGAGGGTCGACTGTGTTCGTACGGTCCTGCCCCCTCGTGTTAATTGCTAAAAATTGGATAATTTCCATGAATAAATATTCTCGGGTATAAATAATGAACAAAAGTAATAAATAAACCCCTACATCGGTTTCAAGTACGATGTTCTTCAATGACCCACGGAAGACAAACGTCGCGGAGGTCGGGCGTCGCGGTAAACGTTTGTCAATTCCGTTGACGAAGAGGTACGTCTGAAGAGGTACGTCATTGGTGAATCTTCATAAGCCGACGAAGGAAGTCCGAGGAGGAAGTGGCGTTCCCTTTCATTGATACGGAAGGCGTCGTCGATCTTCGGAAACAACTGGCTACGAAGAAGAGAGGATCGGCGTTCTTCGTCGGAGCTTGAATGTTCTTCGCGTTCTTCGTCAATGTTTGAATAAGAAGAAGGATCTCTCAAATCCTCTCAAGATGGCTAACCAAAATAAAATATGCTAAGGATTATTTTATTTACACAAATAACAACTTGAATTTCAAAGGTTTGAAATTCAAAACAACCCACCTAAATTAATTAAACCAAGTTGTCAAACATTAATTGAAATGGGTTAAAGGGGAGGTTTTGAGAGAAGTTGAGGAGTTGGGGTTTGTGTGGGCCCCACCACACTCAATCCTCCCAAGGGAGGTTAAGTGGTTGTGGGTCCCACCCCTAACTCCCTTTGGGAGGTTTTAAAAAAAACAACAATTTAAAATAAAAATTGTATTCTACAAATTTTATTTAACATATTCTAAAACCCAAAATCTAACTCTCAACCTGAAATAAACGCAACCTCGGAAAAGGTATCCTTAAGCGAATATCGGCGCTATGAGTTCATTTGTGCCCTCGGAATTTGATTCTGGGAACCGGTACAAAATTTAGAAATTCCCGCTCATTCGTTCACTGAACGTACCCGAGCCAATGTTCGGAAATTGATTCTGGGCACTCCGGACCTCGGAATCAGGTGCCGTCAGAAACCGCGTTCTTGTAAAATTCCAAAGAATATTAAGAAAAAATTTTCCCTTGATTTTTACGTGTCTTTACATTTCTCCCACCTCAGGGCTTTACGTCCCCATAAAGATACATCAAAAACTAGGGAAACAAATGAGGGTACTGAGCACGCATCTAAGACTCCCGCTCCCAAGTACTCTCCAGGAGGTTCCCATGCTGCCATCTGATGCGCACAAGATAAATCGATCCACCACATAGGACCCGCTCCTGTCGATCCTCTATCTCCACCGGGACCTCCGTAAAAGTCGCCCCATTGTCAATGTCAAGCTCTCCATGGTCAATGATGTGCGTCTGGTCATGCACGTTTCTCCTCAGCTGAGATACGTGGAAGACGTCGTGCACCCGGTGCAACTGAGGTGGTAGAGCCAGGCGATAGGCCACCTCGCCAATCCTGCTGAGGACCTGGAAGGGTCCGATGAAGCGCGAAGATAACGTGCCGCCTCGGCCAAATCTCCGAATACCACGTCGAGGTGAGACCCGCAAGAAGACGTGGTCTCCATCCTCGAACTCTAGTGGCCTCCGCCTCCAGTCAGCATATGACTTCTGCCGGCTCTGAGCTGCCCTCATCCGCTCCTGGATGACCTGGACCTTCTCTTTCGTTGCCTGGACCATCTCTAGTCCCACAAGTGCTGACTCCCCTGGGTCTGTCCAGCACAAAGGAGATCTAAAAGGTTGGCCATACAACGCCTCGTACGGTGCCACCCCGATGGTGGAGTGGTAGCTATTGTTGTACGCAAACTCCACCAAGGGTAGGTGGTCCTCCAAGCTACGACCAAAGTCGAAGACACATGCGCGGAGCATGTCCTCGAGAGGCTGGATGGTTCTCTCTGTCTGACCATCCGTCTGAGGGTGAAAGGCTGTTCTCAGACGTAGCTGCGTCCCGAACGCCTCCTGTAACCCCTTCCAAAGCCGGGAAGTAAAGCGAGAATCTCGATCGGAGATGATAGATGATGGCACGCCGTGGAGCCGCACAATCTCCTGAACGTAGAGACGTCCCAAGCTCTCCACTGAGCCCTGATCTCTATTGGGTAAGAAGTGTGCCAACTTGGTGAGTCGGTAAACAATCACCCAAATGGAGTCGTGACCTCTGGAGGTGCGTGGAAGTCCAGTCACGAAGTCCATAGATATCCCGTCCCACTTCCACTCCGAGACCTCCAAGGGTTGTACCAAGCCTGCTGGTACCTGATGCTCTGCCTTCACCTGCTGGCAGGTGAGGTATCGATAAATGAACTCTGCTAGAGCCTTATTCATGCCCGGCCACCAGTGTTGTCGTCTGAGATCCTGGTACATCTTCACCACTCTAGGATGTACCGCCAAAGGAGAACTGTGAAACTCTCTCAGCACCTCCTCTCGAAAAGCGACTGGTACCATGCTACGTCCTCTGAAAAGGATGTCGTGCTCTTTTCCAAGGGAGAAACCATCAGATTCCTGTCCCGAGGATATCTGTGCACGCCGTGTCTCATAGTCAGCGTCCTCACGTTGTGCCTCTCTGACCCGCTGCAGTAGTGGAGGGGTGACTGTGAGAGACTGGAGGAAGGCTGCTCCATCTCTATCCACGAAGGATATCTGCAAGGAGGCTAGCTGCTCCGTCGCCTCCTCAAGTAGCTGAATGCTCGTCCTCCTGCTGGGGCATCGGCTACTATGTTTCTCTTCCCAGGAGTATAGAATATCTCAAAGTCATAGTCCTGGAGGAACTCGAGCCATCGCCGTTGTCTCAGGTTCAGGTCCTTCTGCGAGAAGATATAACTGAGACTCTGATGATCATAAAATACTGTAAAGCGCTCGCCCATCAAATAGTTCTGCCATGTCTTCAGAGCGAAGACCACCGCTGCCAACTCCAGGTCATGGGTAGCGTAGTTCTGCTCATGTGGCCTCAACTGTCCTGATCCATAGGCGATTACTGCTCGCTCCTGCATCAGGAGGAAACCGAGTCCGGTCCCTGATGCATCGCAGTAAACTACGTACCCTACTCCCTCCTCAGGGAACCTCAAGATAGGTGCACTAGTCAATCTCTGTCTCAGCTCCTGGAAGCTCTGCTGACATCTGTGTGACCACACGAAGGGTTTCCCCTTCTTTTTCAAAGCTGTGAGTGGTGCCGCAACTCTAGAGAAGTCTTGCACGAATCTCTGATATTATCCAGCTAGTCCCAAGAAACTCTGAACCTCAGTCACGCTCCTGGGTGGCTCCCATGCTAACACAGCCTCGATCTTCGCAGGATCCACTGCAACTCCCGACTCAGAGATAACGTGTCCCAAGAAGTGGACCTCACGTATCCAGAACTCTCACTTCGATAGCTTACCATAAAGCTGGTGCTCTCGGAGTGTGTCTAGTACAACACGCAAGTGATAGGCGTGCTCCTCCTCAGTCATAGAGTAAATCAGAATGTCGTCGATGAAGACCACGACAAACTGATCAATGTATGGCTGAAAGATCATGTTCATGAGAGCCATGAACACTGCTGGATAATTGGTTATGCCGAAAGGAATAACCAAGAACTCATAGTGGCCATACCGACATCTGAAGGCCGTCTTCTGCACATCCTCGTCTCTGACTCTGAGCTGATGATAGCCTGACCTGAGGTCTATCTTCGAGAACCACCGTGCTCCCTTGAGCTGATCAAAGAGGTCATCAATTCTCGGTAGCGGATACTTGTTCCTCACCGTCACCTGGTTCAGGCGACGATAGTCAACACAATGTCACAAGCTCTCGTTCACCTTCTTGGCGAACAATATCGGGGAAGCCCAGGGTGAAACACTGGGTCAGCTGAACCCCTTTCCATGAAAGTCCTCCAACTGTACCCGTAGCTCTCGAAGCTCGGCGGGGGCCATCCGATATGCTGGAGTGGATATCGGGGTTGTCTCGGGGTACAAGTCAATATAAAATTCTACCTCTCTGCGAGGAGGTAGCCCTGGAACGTCGTAGAGAAAAACGTCCGCAAACTGATCCACCACTGCAGGAAAACAAGGACTCCGCACGTCAACAGCTCCAAGGATGAGGCTAGCCAACTGATGAGTGATGGGCTGTCCTCTCCTCCGCGGAAGTCCATCATGTGCTGCAAAGTCTCCCTTCTCGCCGGTGAAGGTGAACCTGCTCCCGTCGGTGCGTACACATCGCACGTTGCTCCTAAAACAGTCATTTTGCGCATGGACCGTAGATAACCAATCCATGCCTAAGATGATGTCGTAAGGCCTCGACGCTGCTACAAGAAGATCCCAACCGAATCTCTCGCCTCCTAGAGTAATCTCACACTGCCGGCACCAGTGCGTAATCGTCGAGTCTGCTCCCGTAGGAGTCTCTAGCCGTAAGGATCGAGCCAACGGCTCTGTTGGAATCTCCGAGCTCCGAACAAGGGCAGTGGCTATGAAAGAGTGACTTGCTCCTGTGTCTATAAGTACTGCATCAAGGGTGGAATAGACACAGATAGTACCTAGAATCATCTCGGGTGCGCCATGGTCATAGGCCTATACTGCCTGGAGTTGTGCCTGTCTCTGCCCGCCTGCTCCCTGTGGTCAGGGTGGACCTCCTGGTGGTGGTGGTGGCAGAGCCTCAAAGCGTCGCCCACCACCTGCTGCTCGGCCATCTCCTCTGCCTCCTCCGCCTCCTCCCTGCGGACCGTGGTGGTCGACCCTCTGCCTCCGCCTCGGTGGTCCCTCAATCGTCTGCTGCTCCTCGGCACGGCGGGTCGGGCAGTCACGAGCCATGCGGCCCTGCCCACCGCACGAGTAGCACTGCCTGCCTCTCGAAAGACTGGCTCCTCGCTGTGTGCCCCGCACTGCTGAGCCAGTGTCCTAAGGTCGTCTGCCTGAACCCCTGAGTCATCCGTCGACTGCCTGCTGCAGATGACTCGGCCATCTGCCGCCCTGCGGTGGGTCTCAGTTCTGGTGTAGACTCAGCAAGGAAGCTCTCGATCAAAAGGGCATGCTCCAGTACTCCTTTCTGAGTCGGTATGCTGAGGGAGATCAGCGATGCCCTGATCTCGTGTCTCAATCCCTGCTCGAAGGTCCAGGCCCGGAAGAATGGGTCTCGTACCATGTCGGTCGAGTAGCGTGAGAGATCAGTAAATCTCGCCGAGTACTGAGTGACCGTCATGCTGCCCTACCGCAACTGAAGAAGCTCCTGGATACGCACCGTACGAAGGGTGGCTGGGACGAACACCGAGCGGAAGAGGCTCTCAATGTCTGTCCAAAGTAGAGATGCCTCATCGTGCACCTGGAGCATCAAGCTCCACCATCGGCCCGCTGCTGCGTGTAGCAGACTCGCAGCGAGGATCACCATGAGGTCTGCAGGTGTCCTCACTAGCCTAAAAACTCGTACCACTGCCTCCAGCCCATCCTCTGCTGCCTGGGGGTCCGTCTCCCCACGAAACCTGGGTGGTCGCTGTGCTGAAACTCAAGCAGTGCGCTGAGGCGACCTGCATCGTCAGCGGCTGGTACTGGAAGTATCGGTGGCTCGACGGGTAGAGCTACCGCCGGTGCCACTGCTGAGAGAGGGCCCTGCACCGAGGCCTCATCGCTCGGTGGGCTGTCGTCACACTCAACTCTCAGAACCCTAGCTGGCTGCCATCGTGGGGCCATCCTGAAAAGGAAACAGGTGCGCCACGGTCAAAACAGTATACCTGGTGAGTTGATATAAAATAATCACAAAGAAAACTTTGAAACACACACACAATCAATGTTTTCGTGCATTAAGTCGGAAATCAGAAGTCAGGGTCCTGTTGTACGGATACGTCGGCCGCCACACCAACACTGGACTCCCTGGACTGATAACCACACTCAATACGCTAAACATTGTTGCTTCACATAGAAAATATCAGAGTTCGTGGTAGAACCGAACTCCTCTGATACCAATTTAACACGGCCCGCCCTCGGGTCCCGTGCCGTGACTACCCCAAACCCGCCTTCCATAGGCCTGGGGCTGGAGACTAGCACCAAGGCGTAATTCCCGGTAAAAAGGGAAGGCATTGCCTTTGAAAAGTAAACAAGCACCACAGAGTATGAAAGAGGAATGTAAACACTAAGTGAAAACAGAGTACAACTGAAAGTGCGGAAAAGTAAATGGGCCAGTATACAAACCCAAACTGAAAGTATTGTACAACTCGAAAGGAAAAACAGCAACTGTAAAGTAAAAGCCTCTACTCTGCGCTGTCCACTAGAAATCCCACCTGAAGGGTGGATACAGACAGCTCCACTGCTTCTCGGGTCCCGCCGTCCGCTCCGAACACGTCCCGCCCAGTGGTCCACCTCCAGGTACCGTCCTTCTCTGCAAGCCTCATCCAAGATCAACGCTGTCCGTCGTCTGCAACCAACACAACGTAGTGCGGGCATAGCCCTTGCAGGGGTGAGTATAAGCTACTCAGTAGGGACCCTGAGACCCTTGAAGGTCTCCCAAAATCCACATAGGATAAACCACAAAGGTGAGATACAAACACGAAGTAAAAACCGATACTGCTTAGGTATATGCCCATACATATACCTAAGTCATCAATCCCAATATGCTCCAACCTCCAAGACCAAGTACAACTCAGTACACACAGAAAAGTAAACGTATTCCACACAGGAAAGAAAAACGAAATCCACACAGGATAGCACAACACAATCCACACAGGAAAACAACATGATTCAGCTCACACATGTATACTTCTTTGAAAGACAATAAAGATGATCTCTGATCCATCTAAGTCGTCGGACCCATGAAGGATCGATAGGTAACTAACCCCCACAAAAGACCCACACAGGATCGGGCCCACATAGGACCTGTAGGCGCTGGTTCACACAGGACCGCTGAGCGCAGAGACCCACACAGGATCGGACCCACACAGGATCGGGCCCACACAGGACTTGTAGCACTGATCCACATAGGATCGCTGAGTGCTGTAGTTGTCGTCGTCGAATCCACTAAGGATCGTTGTACTATCGTCGTCGCAGTCATAGTAGTAGTAGCAGTAGCAGTAGCAGTCACAGTCGCAGCCAGCACTAGGGTTCCCGCACACAACAAGCTCATATAGAAGGGTCCGCTCCACGAGCCGAGAGGCTGATACATCAACTGTCACAAAGTCCAGAGTTGATGTATCCAAAAGTTCCGTATCGTCAATAGGAACTCAGCGCAATAGACGGCGCGTCGATTGGACGCCCGGTCTGAGAGTTATTGGCTTTTTCGTCCTAGGGGCCCGGTTGGTTTTTAAGGAAAAACCAACCCGAGCGTACTCCACCTGTGTCCAAACCTCGGGAGGAGTATGGCAAAAGATCCGTCTCACTAAGGGGAACACAACAAAGCTGACAGAACATCAATCGGACGTCCGTAGCTCAAGATATGAGCGTTTCCGCTCCGAAGGCCCGGTTAGTTTCGTGAACGAACCAACCCTGCTGAACTCAAAGTATTTCGAAACTTTGAGTGCGATATACCGAATTGACCGTCTCGATCAACGGATCGCATTGCCCCTGACGGTTCGTCAATCTGAGGTCCGTGGCTCATGTTATGGCCAAAAGACCGAAGTTGTTTCGAAAATGTGGGGTCCGGGTCCGGGCCGACCCGGCCCGACCCCCCCTGGGTCGACCCGACATGTGTCCGACCCGGCCCGGCCAGCGGCGCGGTCCGGCAAGGCGGCACAGCCTGGGCACCGCTTGGGTGCCACGTGCGGGGGGCAAGGCCCCCGCCCCTCTTTGCTGGCGGCGCGGCTGAAAGTCGCGCCTTTGGAGAAACCGACCCCCCCTCGTGTGGGCCTGCTTTTGAAAAAAAACGGGGGGGGGGGGCTGCCCCCCCTTGGTGTAACCGCGGCCCCCCCATTATGGGGGGCCGGTTTTGGCCAGCTAGGGGAATTTATTCCCCCGGTCCTTCTCCCTTCCGGTCGGCCCAACATGGCCGGCCGGTTCTTCCTCAACGGGACTGGCAAGGTCGGTCCCCCCTTTCGGCTTCCGACACCGGCGGCCCTGCTAGCCGCCGGTCCTCTCATCCCGCCGCGGCCCGGAACCGGCCGCGGCCTTCATCGTTCGGTGCGGTGCGACGACACCGTGCCCCACCACCGAGGCCCCGCTCCGGCCGCGACTCCTTCAACTCTCTTCGACGCGGCGCGACGACGTCGCGTCCTTGCATTATTTTACAATGCAGCGCAACAGCGCCGCGCATTTCTTGTCGTATGATCCTACGCGGTGCGACGGCACCGTGCCTCACCCGTCTCAATCCAAAACAAAATCAATATGAAAAGGAGGAGGGTCGGTCGTGTTCATACGGTCCGACCCCCTCGCATTAATTGATAACAATTGGATAAATTTCACGAATAAATATTCTCGGGTATAAATCATGAACAAAAGTAATAAATAACCCCCTACCTCGGTTTCAAGTACGATGTTCGTCAATGACCAGCGGAAGACAAACGTCGCGGAGTTCGGGCATCGCGGTAAATGTTCGTCAATTCCGTTGACGAAGAGGTACGTCCGAAGAGGTACGTCATTGGTGAATCTTCGTAAGCCGACGAAGGAAGTCCGAGGAGGAAGCGACGTTCCCATTCGTTGATACGGAAGGCATCGTCGATCTTCGGAAACAACCGGCTACAAAGAAGAGAGGAGCATCGTTTTTCGTCGGAGCTTGAATGTTCTTCGTGTTCTTCGTCAATGTTTGAAGAAGAAGAAGGAGCTCTCAAATCCTCTCAAGATGGCTAACCAAAATAGAATAAGCTAAGGCTTATTTTATTTACACAAATAACAACTTGAATTTCAAAGGTTTGAAAATCAAAACAACCCACCTTAATTAATTAAACCAAGTTGTCAAACATTAATTGAAATTGGTTAAAGGGGAGGTTTTGAGAGAAGTTGAGGAGTTGGGGTTCGTATGGGACCCACCACACTTAATCCTCTTAAGGGCGGTTAAGTGGTTGTGGGTCCCACCCCAAACTCCCTATGGGAGGTTTTAAAAAAAACATGTTAAAATAAAAATTGTATTCTACAAATTTTAATTACCTTATTCTAAAACCCAAAAACTAACTCTCAACCCGAAATAAACGCAACCTCGGAAAAGGTCTCCTTAAGCGAATATCGGCGCTGCGAGTTCATCGGTGCCCACAGAATTTGATTCTGTGCACAGGTTCAAATGTTAGAAATTCCCGCTCGTTCGTTCACTGAACGTACCCGAGCCAAACTTCGGAAATTGATTCCGGGCACTCCGGGCCTCAGAATCAGGTGCCGTTAAAAACTGCATTCTTGTAAAATTCCAAAGAATATTAAGAAAAAAATTTCCCTTGATTTTTACGGGTCTTTACATGTCAACATCCCATTAGAGATTATACCTTCATTACACTGTCTTTTTAGTGTGGTAAATATTAAGAATTAGTATGTTTATCTCTAATAACTAACCCACTACCTATGATTTCATATGATCAATAATAATAAAAAATGGGAAAATTATTTCAAAAATATTAAAAATAAAATTCCAAAATTTCCTATTTCATTATGAAAATATTTATTTAAAATAAAAATAATAAGTTTCTTAAAAATTCATGTCATTTTGAATATAAAAACTACCATTTGTTATTTTCAAAACATATTAATCCATTTTCTCAAAAATAAATTTCACAAAAAATTTCATAAATCAAATTCTATAATTTAAATTATTTTCAAATCACACAACAAAACATTGGAATTAGATGTTTTCCTCAAAATCCTAATAATTACAATTTGAATCCCTATGGTCATAAGATCTGAACATCGCAAAAAAATAAAAATCAATGTAATTTATATATAGAATATCTAGTGTTATTTAATTGGACAAACATACAATAAACCACCTACCTCAGCACAATGATTAATTATCAAAAATACCACAATGGAAAAATAAAATGAAAAATATCAACAATAGAGATTTGAGAATCGAACCTTGATTCATGATGTAGAAAATTTATTTTTAAATCATCCAATAAATGTAGAGATCTATTGAATACATAGTAGTAATGAAAATAGAGCATGAGAGAAGGAATCGAGGATACACTCTTATCAAAATGCAATCAAATGACATTTCACATGCTTTTTATACATGTATGGATGGGTCTTGGTGAGAGAATATGTGTCCTTAGAGGTCGCATGAACTTTTTTTTGAAATCCCATGCATGGGATAAGATTGATGATAAAAAGGGGGTTTAATAAAATTTTAGTAATGTCTCCGAATTATTAATTATTTCCCATATGGTTTTCGTGGCATTTTCCTATAGCTTTTCAATTATTATTTCTTAATTTTACGTCCTTCTGATGGGGAGGATGGTTTCTACAAGGTGGTCGCATTGTTTTTCAATCCCTATGCCCAATAGGAAAACCCCAAAATTTCATGGATTTCATGGTTTTCCTTTGGTGGAATCAATTTATGGGAAAATAATTATTCCAAATGTTCATAAAATAGAATGTTCCAAAATTTTCTATTTTTTTCCAAAAGGAACTGGAAACAATTCCCAAGGAATGAAAGAATAAAAGAGGGGTTCAATGCATACTTGAAAATATTTTCTTGGTGTTACATGTTAGGAACCATGTTCCTTCGTATGAAAATTTATTTGATTTATACACCATTACTTTTATATAATTTATTTCACTATAATTCTAGTTTTAAACTATGAAAATCAAATTCATTTTTTCAAATTTCAATGAAATCAAATGTCACCCGCAATTGTTTTAATTTCTGGTAATGAATATTTCTTTTCATGATTTATGATTACATACATAAAAAAAAAATATATATTAGATAAATTAACCATTTTATTTTATTTTTTGGTATTTTCTATTTTTTAGATTTTCTCTATAAAAAATATTTTTCTAAATATCCATGCTTCATCAATAATTTTTTTTATAATGGACATTGATAACTAAAATATCACTTTGGGGGGTAACAATGTTCTATAATGAATTTGGTTATAATCAATTGGGTTGTCCCCCATAATATTTTATTTTAAGGTTTCAAAATTATATTTGAGAAGTTAATGTTTTAATAAAATCAATGGATTGAATTCTCATAAAATAATGATATTTTTAAGTATCGTTAATTTGAAAATATAAAAAAGTAGTTTTTTTACCTTCACATTCATATGCTTTTTTATCTTCACCTTATATATCCAAAAAAATCATTATATCTATTTGAGGATCCATTATAGTAGAATATTTTCAACTTTTTTTCAAAATCATTTATGTAAACTTTTCAAAAAATACTTTTTAATGAAACATGTATATTTGTATTTTATATCTATTTTAATAATGACTTCTAAAATATCATTTATTATTTAACTATAATTAAACATAAAATTTTCAAAAATATTTTACCTAAAATGATTCATACGTCCCTATTTATCATCTAATATAAATATATATATATTACCTTTAGTGTGATTAAATGAAAAGTGTCTCACATTTCGATCCTTGATCACTTCTATTGTTATATCAATCCATGATTTATATTTTCAATGGTGTTTTCCAATTTATGTCAACCCCCTTCCATGTTACCTTTATTCCATAAGGGGTTCGTTCTTTTTTAACCATCAAGAATATCTATCAAAATGTATTATGATCGTGTATGTATTGTATGGAAATTTTTGTATTTTCATTTCTATATACAGTTTAAACATAATAACTGACTTAATTCTGATTAAATGTTGATCACCTATGATGAATGTTATTCAATTAGTGTAGGAAAATGTATTGGGGTTATATATGTTTTATTATAATGTGGATGATTATTCATAAGATGACAATATATTGGATAATTCTCATTATTATTTATATGAATGAGTTGTGATCATGTTCTCTCTACCATCGACCTAGGGAAAAGTTTTGAAAATCAACATGTGGTTAATCTAATATATACGATTATTATAATGTGGAATTTGTATTTTAGTCTATACTCCATCTTTCTATTAATGGGTTATGATAATTTTATCCCTTTTATTGAAATATGAATATTTATTGAAAATCATAATGACTTTCACTACTTATACATGTTGGTTAAGTATTGGACTCTCGTATTTTTCATAATATATATATTCAATGGATTTCATCAAGATTTTTCCTAGGGAATGATATGAATTGTACTGCTGATTATTTTGGTGAATGCATATGTCATAAATAATCGATGTGTGGGACCATACTTATATATCCTTGTGTCAATCCTACAGGTATCGTGAGACAAACTGGATTGGTTTTTAGTGTCGAACACTCCCCATATTATTATATTGTCTTGAATCTGTGCCTTAACAAATTTTTTTGATTTCAATTAGTAAAAACACCATCAATATGTGTGATTTTTTTATTTACTATAATATTTTAATTCATTTTATGGGATATGATAGGATATAAGAATCATTTAATCATGTTTACATGTTTTTTATTAATTTATACCATATCACTTATTCAATGTTTATTATATTATATGTTCTATTAAATATTACTTCATTAAATTTAGTTGGGATCACCCTTATTTGTTTTTGTTAAACAACAAATCATATATCTGAACTATGTGTAATTCTCAAGGATATGATGGAAGGTATAATAGTGGTCTAACCATGTGTTTGTGTTCTATGCTGTGTTATTGAATATCATATATGAATGTATGCAGTATACTATGAGTTTTATGATATTGGATCCTTTGTAAAATTTAACAGTCAATACCAATTATTTGACATGACTACAAGAAATTGGTTTTTATTTTCTATAAAGTTACACCATGCATGGCTATCCATGTAATCATGTATACACCAATATTAACATTCATATTTGGTTACATTGTGGATTGATTTGGAGCTTCTCAACATGGCCATGGAGAAGGGTATTACAGTGATTAATAGAGTTGTAGCGGATACTCCATATTAATTTATTTTCCCTTATTTTAATTTTTTTTTATCACACTAGTGGGAGATATATTGTTATGTAAAACTATATAACTTCAAGTATCATCAAATGGATCTTGAATGTGTATCCATTATATAACGGTTTTTTTAATTGTTATTCAATATGTGAAAAATATGTTATGTGTGTTTAGAAGATGTGTGGTTATTAAAATAAAATTGATGAATTTTATAGAGAGATTATTGTGTCCAAAATTGTAATTGTAAACTCACAAGTATAGTTTCTTTCCTCTAGTTTATGTTGTTCCATGCATGATGTCACATGGTTCACTAAAAAGAGTTCAATTTGGGTTACTTTAAAAATTCAATTTCATGGATGAAATAAAATTATTTTGCTTGAATAGAAAATAAGATTTAAATAATGGTACCCATAATATATTCAAAATTCAAAAATTTATTATAAAAATTCCACGAAAAAATGTGTTGATATATTTATAAAATTATGGTTCATCAATTCCATGAAAATAGCTTGATAATTTGTAAAAAAAAAATTGAATTACATAATTCTCATCATGGATATACCTTATTGAAAGTTCTATATTTTAGAATATAATCTATATTCATGATTTGTTGATGGTATCCTAGATTAATTATGATCTTGGTAAATAATATGGCATAAATAAACTATTTCAAAATCATCGATTCGTGAATTTTAATATTTTTCATGTTAAACAAATTAAAATTACTATAATAATCACATAAATTTAGTTTAATAAGAACCTTGTAAAAATAGTATTTAGTTCATTCAATGACGGGTTCTTCCAAAAATACATACATTAGTTATCACTTCATGGTTTCGATCTTCCCTATTATAAGGCATAATGTACATTAAAATGAAACTAGGGATGAAATCAAGTGAAATAGAATCAGGTTCATTTTATTTTGATTGATTTATTGAGATATGTAAATATATAATTCTGAATTTATAAATATAGATTCATTTACACTAGTTTGTTACTTATGGTGATCAATAATTCACATCAATCCTTGTAATAGTCCAACTCATAATCAATAAGTGGTAATGTCAAGACGAAACCTAGTACACCCCTGAACCAAGTGACTTAAACAACATATGACATACCCAAGGGGCATAAATAATCTTTATACGTTGGAAAATGGTTCCATGATATTATAAGTAAGTCATTTGTTATTATTTCTACATAATGAAAAAAATTCAAATTTATAAAATTCTACAGAGAATTATGTTTGGAGAATCCATGTTTTAGATTTCCCTGATAAAAAATATATATAGGACTAGTGGCGAATAAATTAAAAATTAATAAAAAATTAACAATCAATTCGATTAATAAAACAAATGATATAAAATAGATTAAATACATAATAGTATTACAAGCTAACTGATAGTAATATGACCAATATAATGACTAGATATACATAAAACAATGTTTGTGTGACTCCAAGTAGACATGAACACATAAAATCCTATCTACCTTTCTAGGAGTGATCTAAATCCAAATTATAAATGTGTGAGAGATTCTATAAGACTATATAAATTTATTTCTGTGAGTACAATGTGAGCATAATCAACCAATTTAAAATTTCCATGATTTCCATGGTTTAATTTTTAAAATGTTTCTAGAAATACTAGTCTGACAAACAATAATGAAAAAATATTTTCCATCATTATATGAAATTAAAGGCTAATGAATTTTAAAAATCATTCAAAAATTCTAAAAAAATATAATAATTAATAATCCTGTTAGATAAATGTCATTCCAAACATACATAGTAAAACCCATTTTTTAAACATGATGCATTAAGAACCACTTACCATGGATCCTATGTAATTATGGGAGATGTTATAAAACTATTATATTATATAAATTATAATATCAACTATTTTTATAATATTAATAAAATCATGTGTGGAAATACTTATTACAATTCAGAAATAATATAACTTTTAGAGTAGATATGGAAGAAATGTAACATGCATATAATCATGGATTACTCTTAAAAAGCTAGTGATATGTTTATAGACATTATTCTATTGTAACATATATCAGTCTATCAATTTATTCATAGTATATTATGAATTTATTTTTATAATCTAGCCTCACCTGTGTGACTCCTCCAATGTCTAGGCCCATTCCACACCAAGGAGTATCTATTCTGTATAACCATTAAATGATTGACCCATATAACAATATTTCACATTTTATAAAAGGATTCAAATGTTATACATAATAGATATTGAGGAAGAATGTGATATATTCAAGACACATAAAAAATAATAAGTCCATAACCACCTCAACCCAACCTCAAATGAATTCATCATAAAATCCCCCATTTCATCTCATATAATTAAAACATAAATAATTACAATTTCCATCAAACATAATCAAAATATAATTGTATGGGGATTTAAGTTAGTGGATTGAATTTTTATAAAGGATACTATTTGTATAATGTTCCAAATAGGTCAGTTTTTTTGAATCCAACATGGGGATATCAAAATTTCCATATAACTTATCTTTTGATAAATTAAAATAGTTGTTTTACCATTTCATGTGCTAAATGGTCCATTAGTTTCCAAGGTAATATATATATATATATGAAGGAATATTTAAGAACATACATATATGTATATTTTTATAAATATATAAGTGCATTTATAAAAGTCTTATTTTAGAAATAAATAAGATAAAAATTTGATGCTCGAAGTAACATCTGAAACAATGTAGGAATCCCCTCTTTAAACCGACAATGATTTTCAAATACATTATAAAATTAATTCTAATACCCTTACCTTATTATTATGTTTTATAATTATATATAATTGGTATAAATTCATGGATAATTTATAATTATCACATAAGAGATTTTAAAATCAGTTCCCAAAAGAAAAACAGTTTATGACCCATTAGAATATACTTTGAATTAAAAACACCCCTTTTAAAATAACAGCATGCATTTGTGCACACCTATTATAAAATTAATCATATAAATAGAATATATATCTTAATAGAAAAATATATATATAAATAAATCAATCCCATTTCATGAATAATAAAATATAAAATAACAAAATAATAGTCATGGCATTAGGGAAGATGAAGTCAATCCATCATTAATGGTTAGACAGGTGTATGAAAATGATCTCAAATCCTTGGAACCAAAACACAATGACAACAGATCAACATAAAACCTATGGGATTTTCATTACTTACAAATAGTATATAGAGAGGTATAACAAATATATTAAGGTTATATAGGAGAAATGGCATCCCAAATAGTGAAACTCATGATAAATTGAAGGCTGCTGCACAAATTTAAAATTAGATAAAAGATAGGGGAACCGAAGGGGATACCATAATATAATTTGATATATTAGTTGGAGAAGTTGGTTTTTGTTAAAAAAATATTATGGTTACGAATTTTAATTTGACTATTTTAAAATTCAGGGGAGTCCCCTTGGTTTTCATAAAGTTTGATACACCACACAAATTTCTGGGAAATATGGTTCTAGAAGACTATAGAACACAATGAATTTTTACCAAATTGGTTTCTATTAATCATAAATTACTAAATCACTATAAATACATCCTAGACGGTTATTTTTCATGTCTTTTAGTTAGAGAATTTTAGTTTACATTGAATCATAAAATATTCATGCACAATAACAATGCACATACATAATAGAAATAAAAAAAATAACATATAGGGGTACAAAAATGTGCTTCACTAAAACACTTGAAATATGAAATACAACATTAATTTCACCCAAATGGTTCTCTAAAAAGTTCATTGTAAATTAATTTTTTTAGATAACAATTTTTAATATTTTTTTAATTCCCAATTAATGGGAAAAATATCAACAATAAATATATAAATAAAATAATTATGAATTTAATTTTATTTCATAAAAATTATCACCATACTAACAATATCATTCTAATAAATTTCTCATATGTTCAAGGAATGAAACTATGTTAATAATAATATTAAATACATCCATATTCCAATCTAGATTAGAGATATTACACATGGGTGACAAAATTGATAGTCCCACTACCAACGAACAGAGGGGCTTAAAAAATCGTGATTGGATATTGAAATTTGATAATTTAAACACTAGAAAATAAATATGTTCCCCCCCATATTTGACTTCCAGTTTACATTTTTTGAAGAAGAATATTGAATTTATAATGGAAATATACCACAAATAAAAATCACCCCTTTTTTAACAAGGATACCAAAACTATATATTATACCTACTATCCCAACCACCAGTCCTTTAGATTGATATAAATATATCCTAAATGGAATAAAAGGAACATTAATCAAAGAATAATACAAAAGTCATGAAATTATGAATGCTAAATAAATTGAAAGATGCTCTAATTATGTTAACTCATTATTGAGATTATCATCATAACCACAATTATCAAAGTTAACACGATGATTCATTAAATATTTTTTCCCAAATAATAAAAACATCTAATGATCTCCCAAATGACTACAAATATATTATGTATAAATATATTTTCACAAAGTGGGATTAAAATGAAAAAACAAACTATAGTTAAGGAACATTGTATATTATTTAATTACTAATTTCATAGTTCCCTCAAAATATCATCACTATTTTTCATTGTTCCAAAACTAAAAATAATCCTAATTTTACATATTGTATGTTATTGAGTATTAATTTTCACAAAAAGGGTAAAGGTCAGAACTAATTTTTTGATGCACATTAGAGAATAATTCTTATATATTTCACCTTTTATAAAAAAAATACCCAATAATTTAGTTTTAGTTTGAGGAATATTAGATATATCATTTATAACAATATATACATTGAATAGAATAACCTTTCAAGAGACCTCAAACTCCATCTCTAGAGACAAAGAGATACAATCACTGAAACATGTGGAATTCTTTCCAGGAATTCTCCATATGGTGTAAAAACACGTATATTAGATGGTTTTTTGGTAGGATACAAAAATGGATCCATATTAAATAATTATTATGATGATACGTATTTTTGGAATTTGGGGACTTTTGTTAGCTGCTCCCAGCCGTGATGTTGGAGAGAATCACCTCAAAAGTACACCTCCTATCCAATTGAATACCAAACAGATACTAAATATAATCCCAAAATAATCATATTAATTTTCAGTTAACAAATAGATGATGGATTCACTAAGTCACCCCCATATATTGGTGACATACATAGGACACTTTGATTACGACACTATTCAAATTGATCATGGGTGGGAAAACATATTTACAGATTTTCCAAAGAAGAATATTCTGAGAAGGATGTATGAAAGGAATCATGAATGAGGAAAGCCATTTTGAGACATTAAAATCTCCATAATTATTCATCTTATAAAATTACCTACTGCTGATAAAACTACTACATTCTTAATCCAACATTAATTTCTCTATCCAAAAAGACATATCTTTTAGTTTTTGAAATAGACATATCTAGAAAAATCAAATCATGTCTATACCTATTGGTAAGAACATCATCAAGGGACATATGCCTTAACTGGGTAGGATAATAATGATCTCACTGATAGGAATATGAAGCCAGTGGTTTTTCCTTTAATTAAGGTTTGACTATTTAGAAGCAATCCACTTTGATTCAATCAATAAAATCTTGAATGTTTCCGAATATCAGGCAATGTGGATAAGGCCATATAATAGGAGTATCTATTCATCAGATATAAATTGAACATGTTGGACATAGACATCATTTTTGAATCAGTTGGGGTAAATATATTCCAAGTGAACGTAGAAATTATGGCATCATTAAAATTATGGAGATCCTTAATTACGTGACTTGAACTATCATTTGATTTGATATACTCTTTACAAGTTACTGTAAGGAGATTTCTCCCATAATCTGACCTTGTCCAAATGAAATTCTTGATCATGACATCAAGTGTATTAATAATTCTATGAGGACAATTGTAACTAGAAAAGGTATACAAAATCTTTTATGTGATCACTGAATTCACTAAGCATACCCTTCTCTCGTGATACATAGACATCCCTTTCTACATAGAAAACTGATTAAGAATACTAGCTAAAGTATTCTCTAGATGACATTTTATAACATTTCCCTCATAAATAAATTTACTGTTGAGATGTAATGAAAATTGGTATTGATTAATTTACCATGAAGTTTTTTACATTCCAGTAGGATAAAAAATGATAGTTACATAAGGTGATGATTCAATAATTTTTGACACTAGAGTAGAAATGATAAAATATATCAGTGGATTTTGTGGTAAGATAGAAAACATTATTCTAAAGATACAAATAAAATTGGGTTATTGTTGATCAATTTACATTATCTACAAATTTCTTTCTCATTCAATATGTGATGCCTTTATTGAAGCATTATAGACAATATCTAAAGGATATTATCAGGTTACGTGGGGAGACTATCCACATTGTATCATATTTGATTCACTGGATCACATCTAATTTTTTTAAATGACTTCAGACTTCATTTGGTTATGAATTATATTTTTGTACAACATTTCATCCTCAATCAGATGGTTGTAAGAGAGTATGACTTAGACTATGGAAAATATTATTTTTTCATACTCAATGTTTTATAAGAGAAATTGGGATCACTGTCATTTTTGGATAAGATTTAATAAAATAAATGTTTTCGTTCCACTATATTGGTTGAATGATTTGAGGAATTATATTAAATGATAATTTTAGACACTAGTTTTTTGTATAATGAAAAAGACAGTATATTTATGAGTAAAAAAATATAAGAGTAAATAATAGAGAAACTACAATTATTTCATGAATATGTGTGAATATAATAGATTTTTTTTGATAATTTATCAAGATAACTAGAGGAAATATCATTCATTCAATGTATGTGATCATGTACTTCTCAATCATTCTATATGGAAATGTGTGATACATTTTTGTATTAAGGTTAACCTGAGTCTACAGTTAATTAGACCATATAAAATCATGTAAACTGTTAGATCAGTATCCTACAAAGTGGATTTGCCTCCAAGATTACCCTAGTTTCACATTATATTTAATTATTCAATGTTAAGTAATATTGAACCAGATTTGTCAAATTTATTTGGTTATAAATATTTCATCATGAATGGAAACATTATTATGAGTCACATCCAGTTTGATTTCATGTCAAAAAAGATAAATTGTTGGATAATAAGGTTATAATCTAGATTTTGGTCTTCTAGATGAACCATATTAGCGAATAAGATCATCTAGAATATGAAAATTCTTTGAAGTAAAAATATCCAATCTAATTAAATAAGTGAATAAAAATATGTGGAATCAATTTCAAAAATGGTATAAGGATGCTGCAGTCTTGGTAATGATATAATATGTCATTTTCATAAATTTTAAAAATTATTAATTAGATAGTAATTTTAGATAAAAATGCATTATATTTACAGTCCTATATATGAAACAAAACAATTATATTTATTTAAATAATTCATTTGATGTTATATTTATTTATATCAAACAATAATGTTTTATTAATATTATTATTAAACATTGCATTGTTTCTTCATTTTAATGAATACTAATGTTAATACTAAATTTTCAAAGTTTTATTTATATTAATTTATAATATAAACATAATTTTTGAAAATATAATTTCAAAATTTAGGTTGGATAAATTCTTTCTATTTTTATGAGACCCTTCATGTTTTAATGAATTGTGATAAATACTAAATTATAAATGAATTTTTTTTTCATTTAAATTATTTATATAGTTAAATTATATTTTTAAATGTGTTTTAAGTATAAATACATAAATTATATATCACATCATATATTATAGGTAATTGGATTAAATTTAATATTCAATGTCAATATAAAAACATTTCATTCATTTTGAAATTTTTACTTTAAAAAACCCTTTTCTCGACTCATCATTGAGATTATTTTAAAATGGAATTATAATAAAAATCCAATATCTTAATTTGAAATATGGAATCCATATTATTTAAAAAATTTATTTATAATTTCAATTATGTAAAACATTATTTTAGATGAAAATATTAGTGTAAAAAATTAAATTAATTCTCATGATTAAGGTCAAAATATGGTAACATAGTGGTTAAACATTAATCATAATTAGCCATATGACCTAGAAACTTGTAAAATCCCATTTTATGGAATGAAGTTGACCTTATATCCAATTGTATCTAATTAGGGCTATTATTGGATCAATTTAATGTAAATAATAACTAAAAAATGTGTTCCAATTTCTTGTATTTAAAAGAGAATCACTGATTGTCCACTATAAAAGGGAACAAACACCTTCACTTATTCACAACTATCAAGGTATTTCAATCATGAATACCCTAAATAATATTTTCCCCAAATCACTCATCTAATCATATACTCCTCACATTGAATATAAATCCATCCAATAATGTATTCTACAGTAAACAAAATGAAGTTACCCAAAGTAGAGGTAACGTTCATCAATGGGATTTTTTTTCCCTCTAAAATCCATTAATTTCATATTATATAATTATTTTATTATGAAATAAGTACTTTCAATATAATGATATGTTGTGATTGTGTGTGTTTTGTAACGACCCACTATTTTTCATTGGAAATTCCTTCTTATAATTATGTTATATAACCACATGAAATAGTAACTTATTGAACTAGAAAGTTCTATGTGACCTTTAAATATATGTTTTAACTTAGGTTATTTGAATTTCAAAAATCATACATTAATGGTTGCGATCAATAAGTTATTTGGAGACTAATAGGACCAAAATAATTTCTGGGGAATAATAATATACCACAATTAATTATAATATTAACCATATGAATAGAGATGTACCTTAATTAGTATAAATACAACCTATGATAGTATATAAATAACATTTATGTTAAAGTATGATGTACCTATATTTTGGTATAATTAAATAAAAATTTTAAAACGATTTTTTAGAATAAATCATGATTTTAATTAATTGTTAAATGAATTATATTTATAAAATTAGTTTTGAAAAAATGTATTTTATTTTTGTATTCAACATGTTGAAAAATATTAAAGGTGAATTTTTTGGGATTTTTCTAAAATAATTCATTTTTTATGAATTGTAAATTACTGTAATTTACCATATATATTCATTATATGATAAATAAACCATTCCTTGAAAAATGGCTGATGTCACCACCCTTGTTTCAAATTCACATGACCCATTTACTATTTATGGTCAATGAATCATCATTATTGTTAGTCTAGTGGGAAATTAAAAATATAATGATTAAAAATTATGAAAAAACCTCCCCCCATCCACTATAAACCCCCTCACACCATTTTTTCATTACTCCTCTCAAGCCTTGTGCCTTGCCAATATTATGCCCAATTCGATCTCCATGCTCACAACCCACACCCGAAAGCTCCTAGTCTCTTCAAAATACCAAATCCTGTCACCTATAGAAGCTCTCAAGGATGTTCGATTCATGATGTAAAATTCCTCTTTTCTTTTCATTCATTTTTATGTTCCATTTTTTTATTTTCATTCCTAAAATATACTCATATAAATGGTATGAAAAGTAATGTCCCATAAATTTAATGGAATATTTTTATTCTAATGGGATATTTCATTATCATCTCTCATTTTACAACCTTTTATTTGAATGAAATGAAAACACCATTTCAAAGGTGTTTATTTAGCACATTAGAGGACACTGTTTTAAAATTTCTTTTGGAATATTTAATATTGTTCATTATTTTTTTTTGTAATGGTTGTACTAGATTATTATATAAGTAATATATCCTAGATATGTTCTTTTAATATTTTTGTAGAAATAGTATTATGTTATAAAGAAAAACATGTTTGTTGTAATCAAAACCCATTGATTAACCCAAACGGTTGTCACTAAGGTTTTATATAATAATTAGTCTTCACTAACAATATCCAAATAAATTTTTATAACCATTTAATCTCCTGGAAGTTCACTAATAACATATAACTTCAATTCTAGACAACCACTTTCATCATATGTGTTTATCCAAACATGAACTGATCATTAAAACCAAGGTAGCAAACAGACTCAAACAATGAAATCGGACCATATAACCAATCAATATGTTCTTGAACGATCTAGAAAAAGGATATTATAAATAAATTAAATAAATAATAGGTTCTTGAATTATTTATTAATAAAGATAATTTAATTATTCAGGTCATTAAAAAAACTCGAGAACACCACCAGGCATAAGGTAATGGATCCTCTCTATTTCGCTTTTATTCAAGATTTCCCTCTATGTTATGACATTTTAAATATAATTCCTAGGAATGGGGTATGATTACAAACCTCCTCTTACTTTTCTAATTATGTATATGTAATTAGAATTCTATTTCTCTCTAATTAAACCATATTGTGTACACCTGATACGATGCCATTAAACTATAAAAAGATCTATTCGAACCACCCTTATTCTTTTACGATGCTCTATCATTCTTATTACCAAAATAAATCTTTATTTTATTTTAATGTAAAAATTCTACATACGTTTTTTATGCCTCAAAATCAATTTTCCAGATCCCTCCCTCATTCCCTTTCAGTGATGTACATGATTTTAAGCGACACCCTCCTTGATACTTCCCTGTAAGGAAACTTGTTTCAAGAGAACTTCCCATGTTTTTACCCAATTTCTAGTGCACTATAGCATATATTTTAGGCCATAGTTGTCTTTATAAAATTTATCTTTTTATTATGAAAACATTCTGGGTTCATTAACTGTTTTATATAAAACATTTCCCCCTTTTCTATTTTAAATTCTTTTTAGTGTTTTCCATGAAAACACAATAAAATGTATTAATGCTATGAAATTTTTAAATAATCATCTTATATTTTTTTAGTTATGTTTTACAAAAATTACAATGAGATGTAACTATTTAACCTTATAAATTTCCTTGTATTTTTATTATTCCATTATATTATGGACATTTTTAGGACATGCTGATTCATTATGCTTTATCTCACGAATGTAATACCCATTTATCTCCATGGGTTCACATACATTTTGTTTTGATTGATTATGTATGATAATTTATGAGGCAAGAATATTCATGAACATGTTAATATGGGTGCCCCTAGATAACACTCTAATGCATTGGGTGAAATTATGTATCATGAGATGTTATGTGTGATGGTCTTGGCGATTACCCTAGCCTTTTTCTACTATGGGAAACGATCTTGGCGGTTATCCTTGACTCGTACTAAATCATGTTTCAATTTGATGACACATTTCTTTGAATCCATGTTTATATGTCTTTATATTTATTTGTTATTATCCTTTATGTGAATTTCATTTTTATTTATTTATGTCTTGTTCCTAACCCATGTGTTATGGAATAATTCATGTTCTTATTCCTTACTGGGCTTTTAGATCATCCCTATGTCCATGTTATACTAAGGTTATCCTATGAAGATGTATGAGAACAATTTAAGTTAGGGGATATTTATGAAGTCTATACAGAGAAATGTATTATTTAGTTCCATGTTTTTGGTTTTATGTGCCTAGTTTTACAAGACACTAGACATCACGATCCTTGTCTTGTACTATAATGTATAATTATGCTTAAAATAATTTTATGTTATATGTAAATGGATAGGGTAACTATAGTTGGTATTAGAGGATGGTCTAGTTATTTATGGATATTAGGAATAAAACACCTTATTGGGAACCTTATGTAAGAGATAATGTATATGAAAACAACCCTAAATTTTGGTAATTTTAGAGTAAGTGGTTTATCATGAAAATATGTACCAGTTTGGATACTAATAGGTAGAGGCGACTATGGAAGGGATGTACCTATGAGTGAAAACATAGACAAGAATTTTGGAGATTGGCTCGAGGTATCATGGTACATGAGAATGGGCCTTACTACACTTTTGGTTAGTCACTCCATGGGGATATTCTTTGTTAGATTCATGAGAATAGTACTAATCATTTTTAAGGGACAAAAAAATCCCGTAATAATAAAAGCGAAAAAATAGATTGAGGATAACCTAGATTTAAACCTAAGGAATCAAAATTTAGGATGTACATCCCCATTAAAAGTTTATCCTTTTAGGTTAAATGATTTAATTTTATTCTCAATAGTTATGTACTAAATCCCTCAAATAAAACAATATTTTCCATGATAATGGAGGGAAATAATATGACATGTTCCAAAAACCAATGTGATATGATATCTAACGATTTCCCTAATGATATGCCTGAAATGTTGGTAACAGGTTATCAAAACTTCATGATCGTACTTGCTCTGGTGGCCCATGTTTTGTATAATAACATGAATCATGTGGAAGACCCCACTCCTCCTAGGAAAGAGCATTTTTCAATATAATCATTCATGCGGTACAAGCCTTCCTTGTTCTAGTAGGTCTTATGATACCCACCTCATGTTGCAGTTGATTAAATCCAGTGAAAAACTATTATCTGTCCTACAGTGCTTGGAAGAATAGAATGTTTTACTGGCAGTCTATCATTTTAATGGGGAATATGATTAGTGGTGGAAACTGATCAAGAATAGAAATTCGCATGTGGAAATTGATTCCATATATTGGGAGGAAATCAAGTAGATGTTTTAAATAAATGTTTCCTCAAAACCTCCTTCTCAAGAGGGAAAGAGAGTTCCTCAGACCCATGAATAAGGAAGATGAGTCCACCAAGATGTATACAGAAAACATTAAAATGAATTCAAGGTATGCCTATGGAATTGTTAGGAGCACCTAAAGAAAGTTGGAATGCTTCTTTATCGGGCATAATCTGAGTCTAGAAAAGGTTTTGGCGATCTGAGACATAGACAGTTAGGTGGATATTGTCTGTTTTTCCCTCAAGGTTGAAATAGAGATCGTAGAATCTCAGTGGTCTTTTGAGATATGTGACAAGGGGAAAAAAATTTCGAACAACATGGGTAGTTCAATAAAAAAATTACATGATGGAATGAATCCTGGATATCACACTTGTAAAAGTTGTGGGAAGAAGCATCCATGGAACTGTCAAAAAGAATACATGAATTACTTCTAATGTGGAATGTTGGGACATCTGGCCAAGAATTTCTGATGGGATATGAAAAATATTGCTAATTTAGAATAATAAATAAATGTTCAGACCAACACATAGCCAGTGATGCAGTGTTACAAATGCAAGGTTCATTGGCATTATGAAAACAATTGACCTAGGTTATGGTTGGTCAGAGGAAATGAACAAAAACCTCCAAGGTGACAAGGAAGGGCATAAGCTATCACTACTTTTGAGGTGGGGTCGTAGAATGATATGGTGACATGTATACTTGTTATTATTTCATCAATATATATTTTATTATTTTATTCAGGTTTTACGCATTCTTTAATATAATTCAATTTTAGAAGGATTATTTAATCACCACCTCAAAATTTAGAGTAAAAGTTATATGTGAGAACAATGAATGGGGAAATTATCACATCAATGGTTTATAACTACTCCCTGGTTAATTTTTGTGGACTGAATATCCCATAAAATCTTGTAATACTTCTATTAGTGGAGTTTGACGGTATCTTGGGCATGTATTGACTATCCTTATAGAAATCCAATATCAACTGTCGGGAAATGGATGTCATTCTTCACATCCCGATATATCCAATAATTCATTAAATGTGTAAAGAGGAAGAATAATATCCCTTTGAATCATTGTCTCATATGTGGAGACTGCTTCCTTATAACTAGTAAAATCTATCCCATATGACTGGTACAGAGGAGAAAATCAATAATGAAGTCATTCCCATCATGAGGGATTGTACTGACGTATTACCTGAAGAGTTTCCTATCCTTCCTCTTAATGGTCAGCTAGATTTCTCAATTTAAAATATTTATCGATCTATAGCTATATAAAATACACCTTATGGAATGTCCATCATAGAGCTAAAAGAGATGAAGAAGCAATTACAAGAGATTCATGAGAAGGGTTTTATGCCCAAGTGCTTCATCGTGGGGGGCTCCAGTCCTCTTCATCAAGAAGAAGGATGGGTCAATTCACCTCTCTATTGAATATCACGAGCCTAATAAAATCATCATAATGAACAAGTATTCCCTTCCATGGATTGATTATTTGTTCGATCCTCTTGTTGGGTCATGTTATTTCTATAGGTTGGAATTTTGGTAGTGATATCACCTAGTAAAGGTGTGAAAGGAAGATTTTCCCAAGACTATATTTAGAATGAGTTTTGAAAACTATGATATCATATTGATTCCCATAGGACTCACTAATTATCTATAAATTTTCATGGATTTAATCAATAAAGTCATTATATATTACCTAGAAAAATTAGTGGGAGTCTTTATTAATGATATTCGGATATACTCCATAAGCAAGGAGCAACTTGAGGATCAGTTGAATTCAATATTAAAAACATTGTGAAAGGAGAATCTTTATGCAATGTAAAGTTAATGTGATTTCTAGTCAGAGGATGTATCATTCATTGGTAATTTTATCACTAGAAAAGGGATATCTGTTGACCCTTCCCGGAAAATGGTGATTAAAGAGTTTCCCATGACAAGTTTGGTAACATAGTTCCTTAATTTTTTGGGTATATCTAGGTACTGATGTTGATTAGTGAGAAACATTTCCCTTTTTTCAAGTCCAATTACTAAGGTAACAAGTAAGGGAGTATGTTTTTTTTGGACATAGGAATTTGAAGAATATTTTAGTTGAAAAAGAGGCTTATCATTGTCCCAGTACTAATACTCCCAACAAGTGGGGAACACTTTTTGGTGTACAATGATTATTCAAATAAGGGATTAAGTTGTGTACTATTGAAAAAAGATAATGTCACATTATATTCCTCAATTTAGATGAAAATCCACAAGAAAAACTATCCTACACAAGATCTAGAGTTAGCGGCAGTGATCTTTGCATTAAATATTTGGTGATAATATCTATATGGGGAAAATGGTGAGATATATACTGACCACAAGAGTCTCAAAAATATATTCACATGAAAATATCTTAATATTCCCTAGAGAAATGGATAAAGGTCATCAATTATTATGAATACTCAATCCACTACCTTGTCGGTAAGGAAAAAATGGTGGATGATGCTCTATGTTGAAAGGATCCCACATCTTTATCAATAATGATAATGGAAAAGGATCTGATCTTCGTAGATTTTTGGAGGATGAAAATGGGAATTATTAAGGGTTGAAAATCATCAATACTTTTTAAAATTATTGCTCAACCATCTCTCATGGAGAAAATAAAGTATGCTCAAAGAAAAGATGTAGAAATACTGAAAAGGGTGGAAGCAATTAGAAATGGAAAATCCTCATAGTTTATGATTTATGAGGAAGGAGTTGTAAGATTTTGGTAACAATTATGTGTACCATGTGATATAGAGATAAATAATGAGCTTCTAAATTATGCACATAGCTCATCCTTCTCTATCCTCCCATGGAGCACAAAAATGTATCGAGATCTCTGAAAAACATTTGGTGGGGAAATATGAAATGAGAAATTGCAGAATATACATCAATGTGACTAGTATGTCAACAAGTGAAGGTTGAGAGGAAATAGTATAAGGGGATGATGTAACAACTACCAATACAAATATATATGTGGGATAACATTGATATAGACATTTTCACTAGACTTCTAAATACATTCATAGAAAACAAAGCTATATGGTTCATGGTGGAACACCTTACAAAGACATCTCACTTTATCACCATTCGAGAGGACTTCTCACTGAATAATCATCCACATATTTACATCAAAAAGGTGTTAAGGATTCATGGATTACAAATATATAGTATATCAAATCGGGATCTGAGATACACCTCGATGTTCATAAAAAGTCTCCAACATGCTATAAATATTGATCTAAACATTAGTATGAACGATCATCCTCAAACTGATGGCCAATCTGAGCAAACAATTTAGACACAAGAAAATGTGTTTTGAGAATGTTCTATGGAATTCAAAAGAGGATGGGACTAACATCTTCCACAGGAGTAATTCTCTTACAACAAGTGCTTCCACTAGAGAATCTAAATGGCACCATATGAAGCCCTTTATGGGAAAAGGTGAAGAACACCGGTGTTTTGGGATAAATTTAGTGAGCGTATGTGTCTAGGACCTGAAATGAATTATGAATTTGGGGGGAAGGTAAAAACCACTCAACAACATATTAAGGCATCCCAATGTCGATAGAAGAGTAATGTAGACAATCATTGATGAGACCTTGAGTTCAATGTCTGTGACATGGTATTTCTCCACATATCCCAATGGAAGAAGGACATGAGGATTGAAAAGAAAGGGAAGTTATGTCCTAGGTATGTCGGGCCCTTCGAGATTCTTGATCATGTCGAGGATGTGGCCTATCGACTAACAATTCCACCTTCCATCTCCAAATTACATGATGTCTTTCAATACCCCCCTTAAGAATGTACATATGAGATCCTTCACATGAACTCTCTTAAGATGTGGTTCTGTTGGAGGATGAACATTCTTATGTGGAGCAGTCAGCGAAGATCTTGGATTGCAGAGATAAGGTTCTATATAACAAGACTACTCAAATGGACACATTACTAAGGAGGAACCATATGTCCGAAGAGGCCTCATGGGAACTGAAGGTGGTAATGATGGAAAAGTTACAGAACTTGTTTATGGCCTAGAATGTGAAATGAAATTTTGATGGTCAAATATCTTAGGGGAGAAGAATGTAAGGACAAACTATTTTACAGTGGAAATTTACCTCTAATAAAAATTCCATATAACAACATTAAATAACAACCTAGTGAACTACTAAGTGCTTTGTGACATTTAAAAACAAGTTTCTCACTTCTGTGATTTGAATTTCAAAAATCTGATGTACACGGTTTCCATCTGTAAGTAATTTGGAGTCAAATAAGACAAAAATAATTGTTAGTTAATAGTAACAAACCGATATGAATAGTTATGTCACCCTTATGAATAGTGATGTACCATAATTAATAGAAACCTTAACTATGATTGTATATAAATAATATTTAAGTGAATGTATGATGTACCTATATTTCTGAATAAGTAAATGAATGTCCGAAAACGAATTTTTACAATCAATTATGTTTTTTATTATGTATTAAATTAATCAAATATATAATTTTTTTTGAAAATTGGATTTCATATTTGGATTATACATGTTCCAAAATGCCTACGATTAATTTTGGAGTTTTTTATGCAATACTTGTTTTTTATGAATAGTAAAATGCGGTAATTTATAGTATATACACATTATAATCTAAACAAACTATTAATAGTATCATGGATGAAATAAAAAACATTATTTCAAATCCTAATGATAAATTTACAATTTTTTGTCATGAATCATCACAATTGTTGGTGTTGAGGGAAATTAATAAAAAATTATAAAAAATTATGAAAACCCCCATCTCTTCCACTATAAAAACTGCCTTCAATACCTCTTCTATTTACCTATCTCAAGACTTATACCCTTCCAAAACTCTACCCAAATCTCTCCCCAAGCTCTGTCCCCACATCCAACAGACCCTTGTCTCTTCAAAATACCAAATCCTATCCCCTTAAAAATTAGTCTAAAAAGTTTGATTCAAGAGGTAAAATTCATCTTTCCTTTTCATTAATTTTTTGGTTTTTTTGTTATATTATCATTCTTAACCTATACTAAACCAAATGGGTTGAATAATACAATACAATAAATATATCGGAATGTTGTTTTTCTAATGGGATTTTTTACTAACATCTATCATTTTTCCACTTTTTATTTGAACGAAATGAAAACACCATTTCAGTTGTGTTAATTTTTCACATTCAAGGACAACGATTAATAAATATATGTTTTCTTCTATAATTATTTTAAGGAAACCACTTTTTATATGAGTGAACTATATTATTATATATTTAATACATCCAAGTGATGTTGTGGTGATCCTTCTATACAAATGGTATTATGTTATAAATAAAAACATGTTCATTGTGATCCAAACCCACTGATTAACCAAAACAATTTCAACTAATGTTTAATATAATAATGAATCTTCATCACAAATAACCAAATTATTTTTTATAAGAGTTTAATATTATTTATGTTCACTAATAACATACAAATTCAATTCTGGACAACCATTTTCATCATACATGTTTATAAAAAAATGAACCGATCAATATAACGGAGGTAACAAACAAACCTGAATAATGAAATTGAACCTTACAACCAATAAAAAAGGAATAGACTATACTAAAAAAGGTTATAATAAATCAATTACACATATAAGATGTCCTGGAATTATTAATTAAGAAAAATTATTTGTTTATTCTGGTCATTAATTACAATTGGAGAACACCACCAGACTTAAGGAAATGGATCCTCTCCATTTCAATTTTATTCAAGATTGTATCCTAGGTTATTCCATTTTATGTGTAATTCCTAGTGATGGGGTATGATTACACACCAAACCCATACTATCCTCTGTTTTTATAAGTAATGAGAAACCCCTTTCTCTCTAATGAAACCCTATTGACTACACCTAATAACATTTTGATAAACCGTAATGAATTCTACTCGAATCACCCAAATTCATTCAAGTTGGCCTATCTATATTATAATCACAATAAATTTATATTTAATTTTTTTGTACATGTTTCATTATCCATCCCTAAATCATTCTGGGGATGTACACGCTTTGATGTGATTCCCTCCTCGATACTTCCCGATACTCAAACTTTTTTTAAGGGATCTTCCGAAATTTTTACCCAATTTCATGTGAAATATATAATCTATTTTATAACACCATCGTCTTTATAAAATAATAATTTTTATTATTTAAACCTTGTTGGTTCACAATTGATTTTATATAAAATATTTTTCCCTTTTAAATTTTTAAAACTCTTTATTTGTTTCTATAAAACCGCAATAAAAGATTTTAATGCTATGAATTTCCTAAATATTCATCATAAATGTGGTCACTTATGTTTTAAATCACTTACCATGTTGTATTGAACTTTTTCCTTCTTAATGTCCTTATATTTTTTTTAATTCCATTCATTCACGGAAAAGATTATGATATGCCCATTCATTATGCTTTATCTAATGATTATAATGCCCATTTCTCTACATAGGTTCCCTAATGTTTATGTAATTTTGATTATGTATGATTATTTATATGGAAAGTATATTCATAAACACATTATGATGGGTGCACCCAGATAGTGCTCCAATGCATTGGGTATTGATAAGTCTCACGAGATGTTATGTGCGACAGTCTTGGCGGTTTTCCTTGGCTTGTGCTACTATGGGAAACGATCATGGTAGTTAGTATTGACTCATAATAAAGTTATGTTTTAATTTTCTGACACATTTATATGATTCCATGTTTATATTTTTTGATCCCTTATGTTACATTCCTTTATTATTTATTTATTTCATTTTCCTATCCCATGTGATATGGATTTATTCATTTTCTTATTCACTTACTAGGATTTCAGCTCATCCCTTTTTTCATGTTATCCTTAGATTATCCTATGAATATGCATCAGATCAATGGAAGTTAGGTTCACTTTATTAAGACTAAATAATGAAATGTTTTATTTAGTTCCATGATATCTGTTTAATGTGCCTAGTCTTCCGAGGCACTAGACATTATGATCCTTGGCTTGTACCCAAATGTATAATTATTCATGAAATCATGTAATGTTATATATAAAAAGATAGGGTCACGTTAGGTTTTACCAAATCCCTGACACAATTCATTCAATTTTTATACAAAATCATCAATTATATGTAAGGTTGACTTCAGCCTTTTTATATGATGTCGTCCATTTATCATTTACCACCTATCCAAGTATGATATTATGATAAATATTATATTTTCCAATGATTAATATGTGATTTATTATTTTTTAATTATTTAAAAATGTTAATATAACACATAAAAACATGCGATCTATTTTTTAGGAATATGATAACATTGTATGTGGACATGGTCAATAAAGCCTCCTTAGAGAGATTTAATACGTTCAAACATTACATTGAATTAATTAATAATGGTTTTATAAAAACAAGTGATATAAGTGAAATATATATTATATTCATGTAATAATTATATTTCTATAAATATGAAATTCCATTGACAATATTTCCTTTTCAGAAACTAAAAAGGTGACAATGTTGTTCGTGGATGTGCGAACTACCGCCTCCTCAATGTGATGAATTTCCATTTAAATCCAATTAATTATATATATATATATTAATATATTATTTAATCATATGTTATTAATGATTTAACTATAATTCAATATTGGTATATTTTACTTAATTGCTTTCCATCATAATCATTGAATAATCGGAACCTCACACATGCGTATGTATGAGCTACTCTTGTCTCTATGATTGTAACCTTGGTGTATTTTTCACAACCATTTTAAATGATTGATTTGAAAAAGTATAATTGATATATAAATATGATAATTATTTCAAAATTATTTTTTTATGTTTTAATAATTACCCCCTTAACCATAGATGACCTACCAATGATGTTTTTGACACTTACAAAGTGACGCCAAAACACCAGAAATAAATATAAATTTTTATGTAGTTTTTTTCAACTTAATAACAAGTGAAAAAAAATTAATGATAAAAATTAAATATTATATGACAAAATTAATCAATAAACACATTTCTATTATCCAGGAAGGTAACGACACATGTTAGAAGTTAGATTAAAGGTAAGGGACTTCATCCTACTTTCTATTCATGGTGGAAATTATTTATGTTATTCTCTATTATTCATTTATGTAGTGAATATACATCCCCCTTAACTTGTATTGTCGTGAATTTATTTATAATCATTTTATTTATGGTTTCGATATATTTTATTCTTTATTGAGGATTATTATACAAATGTATTGTGTGGTATGGGATAGTCTGATTTAATAAATATCTTTTCTAATGTTAGAAGATTTAATTTCAAAATTATTTCAACCATGATAATATTTTATATGGTTAATTATATAAAAGTATTATAACTGAAATATTATATATCATTTTAATTATTTTTATTGGGTTAAAAAATTGTATTTTTACATGTATTATAAAAAACATAATAAAAAACTATAAAATAAATGTTTTATTTTTACATATATAGTGACAATGTCTTTTCTATCCCCATGACCATTATTACTTTTTTAATTCCAAGCAAATATTTCATGTTTCCTAAAATGAAAATGGATCTTCATAATTTAGGTTTTTTTGGCATTGAATATTGTTTTTCAAATAAAATGTGTATTTTCTAATGAGAATGGGATGTTTAAACAAAATGGTATTCTACAGTCATTAAGTTATTTTCATATAATTTTAAAAGTGTTTGTAATTTGATTTATTTTATTCATTAATGTTTTGATTCGGGGACATTATAAAATATTAGTGCGCTTAGATAGTATCATGTGGGCCTGTTATAACTTAAAAAATAGATGACAATTGAGAGATCTAAAATACCATGGGTTCTGAATAAATTATATGGATAATTATACTTACTGTTGAAGTATTGTTATTAAAATATATAAGGGTTCTAAAATGGTTTTGAAATGGTTCTATGCGAAGATATAACAAATTACATAAATGAGTTATTTATAAATTATAATGGTTGTACATGTACATATTTTATTCTAAAAAGGTAAACTAAATTATAATTTTTAGAATAATATTTACCTTTTCGGGTAATATTTTATGTTTTCATAATGTTTTTGATGTATTTTATTTTTTTGTCAATGGACTAACATTTTCCATTTTTTACTATATATATAATTTTCTTTCTATTCCCTCTTTTCAAATTTTTTTCATGATATTTAAGGATGAGTGATGGTTTGAAAGTTTTCATGTTGAATGTCGTAATGTCTTATCATAAAATAGATTATTCTTTATTTTAAATGTTCTATGTAATCGAATAAATGGCACCAATCAGATGTGTCAACTTTTTATTTTTTGGGTTTGATATGTATGAGTTATGGCCTAATTATCTAAATTACTAAACATTAAGAGATCCTCAATATTAAAGAATTAATTTTATTCAAAATATCAATATTATGTATTGTTTAAGGTAAACTTCTAATATAATATATTTATTAAATAATAATTATTATGCATTGATATGATGTTACATACCTTGTTACCCATATTGTTTAGAAAATTATATTGTCAATCATGTATCCATGTTGAATATAACCTCCATGAACAGATGAAATTCTTATGTTCCTTAAAAAATATCATGGTTGGTAGTAAGTAATTTACTTGTAAGAACACATTATTTTATATTAATTTCCATTGAAATAAACATGATATATTTGATAGTTATATTTAGATGAAATTCCGAGTGTTAAGGAAATTTGATATAGTATAGACCAGTTAAATGGATATTATATTGTAGCATGTGATTAAGATAGACCAAATTATGATATATATAATTAATAGTTTAGGATAATTATTTTCTTTAAAGAATAATATTTTTAAGAAAATCAAATCATGATTAATTGAAATATTTCAATGAAATTTATTTATCAAGATGTTTTCTATCTGAAGAATGTATACTGATCTTTATTTAAATTTGATTTACATAAAAATTAGTGATAATTTATATTAAAAAAATAAAAATATTCCAAAAATTATTTATAATGATATTATGAATGAATATAAAATAATTTAATTGAAAAATAGATAAAATTCATACTACTACTTTTATGGGAACATTGTCTATTCAAAAAATTAAATTGAATTAATCTGTTGTAATTAATTTTTTTACATAAACTGATTATATATTCAATCAATTTTATTTTAAATATTTTCATATTAATATAATTCAGAAATTAAACTAGATTAAAATAATTAAATGCTTACACATTCATTTTTCTTAAAATGGTTTATCGTTTTGTTTTGTAGGAATAAATATATTGTAAAAATTTATACTTATTGAGAATAAATTGTAGATAACAAATTCAATAATTTTAATAAAAATAACAACATTTGGAAATGATTCCATATAAATTTTTTGTCCTAATGAATTGTAAAAAATGTTAAAATATATTACCACTATTAAGGCTAAAACGTGTTTTCTGAGAGTTAAACTATGAAATATTGACATGAATAATATAAAATCATTTATAATTATTATTTTTGATGATATTTACACCATATAGAATAATTTCATTGATACATGGTCATTTTTTCATATACCATAATTAAAATACTCATTAATATTTAAATATCTTACATAGTTCTATGGGTGTCCTCTCCCTCACATACAAAAGAGAACATCATCTCATCTGTTATTTATGAATTTTTATCCATCTAAATTTTCTAAAACCTACTCAAAAACCGTTCTAAATTAAATCCCTTTATCCTAGATCCCATGGTAATTTTTTGAGACCTTATTTTCATGCATCAATGAGTAATAAAAATGATGTTTCCTGGTGGAGAGTTAAATGTCTTTACTACTAAATTTAAAATTAATTCTAAATATTCATATTTAAAATATAATGTAGACATCCATAAAGTATGAAACAATTATAATAATTTTTTATGATGTTATTCTAAATATAGAAAAACCATTTTTTCAATGATTACATCAAATGGTAACTTAATGTTTTTCCTATGACCATTTGGGGACCACCACATCCACATAGTGATATGATTAATTTTCATCCACTAAATCACATTTATGAATAAAATTATTTATTGATTAAAGAAATATGATATTTATGATATAATTACCTAAAATGAAAAAAATAATATTTATCAATCTTGATCCCTTTTCGTAAGAATATGAAAATTGTGTTCATTCGTAACTATAAACTACCAACTCCTTGAAAAATGTAATTGGTTTCAATATATCTAAAATTTAAGGATTAATATGAAAATATATATTATTAATATATTTGATATATATCTCATAAATAAAACTCTAAACATGATAGAATCATATTTGAAATTAAAGCCCCAAAAAATCAGAATTTAAATATATATGAAAAATTAAATATTTATTTCCCCAAACTAGAATATGATTCAATAATTTTTAATAAACGTATAATATTATCTTATATCAAAATCATTAATGATATAATTATGATGTATATATTTTTTGTCCAAATTATAATAAATTAATAAATATTATTTACTAGGATTGGGCACTTATGAAACATGTTAGACTTGAGCTGTGGAATTCATATTTAGTATTGTTATTACTAAGTGTATTTGGAATTAATTTTAAATAATTCTATTATATTAAATATCATGAATAAAAATTAATGACATTTATTGTCCTATAGTCATATCTAGATAATGAATTTTTCTATTCATTTTTCACAAATTAATATCTCAAAATCATAAAAGAATATTCTTTTGTATAACTAACATTAGTTTTTATTTAGTAAATAATATTTTATATGAATTTATATATTTTAATTAAAATGTTATAAGGACCGATTTTAATATTATATAAAAACTGATAATATTTATTTAGACCCATTCATTACATTATATAAAATTGTTTAATATAAATAATATAATGTTATTTGAACTAGATATGTTTTACAAAATTTGTGAACAAAATTTAGTTTCAATTTTTACCACATTAATGGAATTTTACATAGTCCTAAACACATAATTCTTTGAATACCCCCACATATGTTTTGAATGATCCTATAATGAATCATTTTTTCCAATTATATTTATTTTTTTTTCAATAAATTGTTTAAAAAAGATAACGAAATTTTCCTCATTAAATATACATTAGATCCTTTAATTTCTTTTTCGAATGTTATAAAATCCCCTGATCCAACATATACTCCAATGGGGATATGATATTATGATACTAACCATATTATTTCGTTATAATAAAAATAATTACAATGAATTCTGATTAATCATAGACTTTTTACATGCTATCCAATGAATAATTGATAAATATTTTCATGCACATGTTGATTACATATGAATGGATTGTTATTATAGAATGAATTTGAATATTATAGAACAAAAATTAGTTTTATAATTATTTTATTTTTAATGGTCTCAACAAGTACACATATGGTTAGACAAAGTCAAATGTGTTTACACTAGAGGATCTCCCAAGCCCAATGCTGGTACATAGGTTGATTTTTCATATCCTAATAAGTGATGAATTAATTTGTTAGTGTCTGTGAGATAAGATCTGTATGATTATTATTATTCAACTCTTTTCAAAAGAAATTTAAAATATGATGTTATTCAACGATTTTGTTTCAATGTAATTATCTATTAGAGAATGTTCTTTAATTCCATGAGGAATTTTGTCTTATTAACAACCGTGACTTATAACCTGAATCAATATTATGATATTTTAGGTAATTGGTGTGATTTTAAAATTTTATTATCCTCATAAAAATACATTTTTCTCACTTTATGCTTAACAATATTATTGACTAATATCTTCCTTGTTTATCCTTACTATATCATACCACAACCATAGAGAATATACTATTTCGAGAATTTGCAGATTTATATATTCTTCAACCCCCTCTATATACACTAGATTTTTCTTGAAAAATGGTAAGGATATGATAAGATAACTTGAAGAGGATATACCCGCAATTATGGATCGTGACAGTAAAATAAATAGAGAAATAATATAAAAATTATTGAGTCTTAAGATGAAATTTATACAATATCCAAAAATTAAATATATACCATTCCATGACCAAAATTATTCTATGAGAAAATAAAAATCTGAATAATTTCAGCATGAACACACAAACTATATAAAATATTCTAATATTTGACAAAGAAATATCTTAAAAGACTCATATATCTCTGAATATGATGACCAAAACCCTACCCCAAACAGAATCATAAAATTAAGCCATCCATCTATTATGTGGTCATTATATTTATCCCAACCATCATATATTAATTTTTAGGCAAACCATAGTGATGAGAGAATATTGTAAGTGTTATTTTATAGTACCCCACTAACAATGCCACTAAATAATCAGTAATGAAACAATATTATCAGGTTATGGGTCCATATATAGTGAATTTTATGATAATAATAATAAATTAATAAATATACATAGAATTATATTATATATGGTGACACTCATAGTTATACTGACATATATAGAGTTAATATACATATCACATGGGACCTAGTGTCCAATTGGTTTTTTTCTCCTTGAGATTAACTATTAATTCATATGTCCACCAGGAGTTCCATGTTAATGAAATTGGGTTTAACAATTTACTTAATGTAGAAATTCCACAAAACCAAAAATGTATAATGAAACTATGGTATAACCAAAAAATAAAATGAAACAATAACTAATTTAAAAAATTAATCATTCTTATATATTGCCTAATTTTTAATACTATGAATAATAAAAATATTAATCAAAATATGAAACTCCATCTCAAAGTACATATTAAGGGAAAATTTATCCATGATTCAATTTACATTTGAAACTATAAAAATTAATCAACAACACATCCCATATTCTTAAATAAAATTTTAATAATAAATATAAAAATCCCTATTTGAGGTTTTACGGGATCCCAGCATTTATTTATTAATAAAAAAACACTTCGATGTGTTATATAACATTTTAAAAGATTGGTTCAATGAAAATAAATTAAATTATTGTCACTCATGATGAATTGATACATTCATTATACAATAAAATAATGAAATGTATTATGACTATGGGACACACATAAATACCTAATAAATTGGTACATCTAATGTTTAAAATCGTAGTACTGGCCTTTTATACAATATATAATGGATGGTATCAATATAATTGATAATTGATCAAAAAATATCAAAAATGTGGAAAAACCATTACTTGGATACCTGAAAATGAAATTAAATGATAATGGAATTAATGGGAGTGATATAAATATCACTAAGATTAGGTTTGAATCAAAATAACTCTAAAAACACCAATAATACATCGATTTTTTCCATGGAAAAGTATAAGGTAGAGGGATTACAAAAAGTGTGGTTTTATGTGCATTTTGTGGAGAAAAGAGGGTGATTCTTATTATTGAACTACATAGAAGAATAATAAATATACCCCAATAAAAATCATTATATAATCAACTACCTTTATTATGGGTATCACTGACTAGATAATCATTGAAAAATTTATGGGAAGGAATACTATAATTCTAAAAATAAATTAGTGTCCTAAAGATGGATATCTAGAAGAAATAAACCATGTTTCATCTTGATCTGTCCTCCACTTGAGTTTCCATGACACATACAAGACACCTAACCACCATTCCATATTTCATTTAGAAAAAATATAATGGTTTCAACTAATTTTAATATAAAATATAAGTAATCAGAATTGTGATGTTTTATACCTCCCCATTATATGTCAGTTTTTTCTCAATGCAGTCACACGAAGGATATCTTCCACCAAAACAATTCCCATCTAGTATGATAAAACATCATCCCCATGATATAAAGCTTCCAATTTTCTCTACACTTTCCTCAATATAACATATATTACAAGGATTTTTTTTAATAATGGTGTATTTCATTGCATTCCAGAACACAAATTAGATGCTCCTCAAAAGAATGTTACAATCCATCTTGATGCCAAAAAATTGATAATAATACTTGGTTCTGGGTGATAACTTATAATCTGAGAGACATGTAATGGATCACACATTGAATCATAAATCTAAAAAGGTATTTTTTGTAAGATAATAGACGAACTCTTCCCATTATGTTGAACCACCTATTGTACCACACCACTAAATATACCATCCAATAAATATGATGATTACCTAACCATGGAGACAAACATAGCATGGCCTAGTTTCCTATATAAAACTCTAGGATATTTCCTCTCTATTCCATATAATATCTCATTCAAATATGAATAGTCGTTAACCACATCAACATAAAAAAGACATTTTTGTAGATCCCTTGTATGAGGTTCGACCCAATCATCGCGGGCACATATGCTCTCATCAAATATAGGGTGATCTGTATAAATTAATATAAAAGGCATAAAATAGAAAAATATAAACAGAATCATGGAATCTAAAGATGTATAAAAATTCCAAAATATCATATGGATCTCGTAAGATTTTAAATAATCGAGGAAAAGGATTCATAGATTTTCTAAATGAACTGGTTTTTTGCACTCTCATTTCCCATACCTTTTGGAAGGTATGTTATTATCAAAAATACATTCGATCATATCTCCTTCCAACAGACCTTCCATAATCTAATGGTGAAACTGGGAAAACAATCTGATATTATGTTTCATAGATCCCCATGTACGAATATTTTATCCCACACATATAGTCTTCCAAGATCATTAAATATAAAACTCTCTAGGACGGGTTGTAAGTGCCCAAGCATTGTTAAGTGATCACTGATAACCAACACTAATGCCTTCCAAAAAGGATTCCTTTTGATTTCCATAAAAAAATATTCTTTTATTCATCCCACTTTATCATTTTTTTAGAACAGCATGAGTAGATGGGTATGACAATGACGCTCATCTTTTATCTCTGGATAGGTTTAGTATTGATAATGAACCTATTTTTGACTTCATTTATTATAATATACAAATAATTCATTTGAATTACATGATACATCACAGTGATCCTTAAAAAAATATCAATCTCTAAAACTATATGCCCATAATCCTCATGCATACCCATCAAGAATACCACTAGTCCTTATATATAAAAAATATCATCATCATCCAAAGAGTAATCCTGTAGAGGCACCACAACATATATGAATTTCCTCACCATTAGATTATTATTATAAGATAAATATTTCTCTTTCATTCAATCAATGAGGGTGGATGTAAGGGACAACTAATCTAATCTTTCCCTTCCATCATACTTCTAGAAATCAAGGATTATCTCCACATAAAAGGTTATAATAAAGAACTCAAAAATGTAAAATTGGATATCTAATGATGGATAACACTACAAGAATACTCATCCACAAAATTTCCATTCTTAGTTGTGTAATCTATCCATTTTTTATTATTTCATGTACATAATCCTCCCAAACATCCATTTAATTTTGTCACATTATAAAAATTGGTATTAATAAAAATCATAATATATAAAAATAAATAATATCTCCCCCAATTGGAAAATTTTACAACATGACATTGTGAATACCACCAAAAGAATATCTAATTCATGGTTTGGGTAGTCTCCCACAGGTGTTCGGAACTTCCTATCCATGTATGTGATTATTATCCAATCCTATATGACCAAAACACCTACAACAGTACATGATGCACCAAAATATAGTGTTAAACCCTTTCCATGTTCATTCAAGGATAGATTTACAGTGGTTTCCAATCTATTTTAAACCTTTATAAATGATGTATAATTAAAATTAGACCAAACAAACATAACAACATTTTGGGTTGGAATATTTCATTCAAATATAAAAAATCATGAATAAATCAATAGTTGTCACCATATCTTCTTAAGATGTTATGTATCTGAAAAAAAATTAGTTCATATATGATGAAACCCCAATAATAAAAATCTCATTATCCCCAAAATATACCTAGTTATATATTACAGGGCCCATTAAATAAATCCATGTAAAAATACTATTTGTAGAACAAGTAATAAATCTAATAATAATAATTTTTTATAATGTTAATTCATAGAAATGGACTACAACATGCTATCATCGAATATGAATTACTATACAAAGAATGTCATATGGATGTACATTAAGATAGTGTTACCCTGAAAATTACTCAATCATAGTTTAAACACAGGAACCTAGAAAATGATCAAATAAATCATTGTACCAAGTGAGTGGATATACATTATTAAACAATTCCAGAAAATGAAAATGATAATTAACACATAATACAGTTTTTTTCCTCCTTCATGATGAAAAAACTAGAATACCATGCGTGGATATTTTCAAGCAGAGAAAAACAATTTTTATCAGATTCCTCTAATGATGTTTTTATGCCCATTACAATTTATGTTCAATTAAATAATGATAGATACAAATTCATTCTATACCAACATAAAAATAAGTCACAATCAGGATTTCGTGTTTGAATTATAACTCATTAAATTTATAAGGAAATAAATACATGAATATGTCATTTATATGAGGGGAAATTGGATGATTAATCCCTCACTCAAGCTAGACTAGACTCACCCCCGTTGTGAAGATTCTGTATAACTATAGAAGATCTAGTCTGGTAATACCTTCAAAAACAAACCACACTCTTATAGAATCAATATGTCTAACCGTGGAGATATGAAAAGTAACTCCACCATGAATATTGATTTGTCCATACTAATAGATGTGAAATTATATTCCATGAATTACATTGAATCCACCGATTTCTATCTTTTTAAGTCAGAGAGGAAATGAAATCCAAATAGAACATGATCACAATAATAAAAAATATAAATCCCCAACAACATCATTCCCTTGGATTTAGATATTGAAATAACACTATAAGGACACACCAATAACCATCCATTTCCTACAATAAATAGATATGTTACAGGAAATGTAATCATATTGTAGCATATTGCACATATGTTAGTGTAGACATAGCCAATACCATTCATGGAATATTCAATGGGATAACATACTTTTCTAATGGTATAAGCTCTATTTCATGTAACTAATCTCTCGCAAACCTTGTATTACTACCAAAATTTTGTGATCAATACTTTACAACTAACCCAACGTCCCACAATCAAGATCTCTACATCCACCTACATAGAATAATTATCTAGTAGGCATATAATTCCTACACTATTGGGGATTACATTCCACCCCATCCAAAAAACCATGAACGAAACTTAATCATATACCACATCCAGTTTAATATGATTTTCAAACAAGTAAATAATCATCCATCATCATTAAAAGATATAACTTTATATGTGGTAATGGGAACTCATATATTAATTTTCCCTTGAGACAAAATTTATGAATGGTCACCTCACTACCAACTAACGAGGGATGTGAAGAGTCATTACTTTGCCTATGTTGACCCATAGCCCCATATCGTGATTTATCTATTCACCATTTACAACTATTATATGATCCTCTAAGACCAAAAACTTCTCATGAGTGTAATAGTAACCTTACATGGTAACGAACAGTAGTGTTACTCTATTTAGTCATGTATTTATTAAAAATATTTGAGAATATGCTGAAACAAAACACCTTCACCAATAAAATTATACCATTGTGCATTTCATCCTTAAGGTGTGTGGATATGGATGACTTGTAACCATCTAATATTATAGAGAAGAATTGAATCTATTTAAAATATGAATCCTTATTTATGAATTGTTTATCCAATTGTTGTATCTTTATAAAATCAAAATACCAATCACATAAATGTGTATCTGTTAATATGTGGATAGTAAAAAACATTGAAAAATATTTCCTTTTTAGCCCAACATGGTGTCACCCATGAATAATTATTTCATATAATTAATGAATTTTCCAACATTAAATGTTAATTTCAAGCTTCACCGTCTTGTTATGTGGATTATCCATGTTTTTATGAATGTTCTATATCGAAAACATCTATATTTTTCATCATGTGGACCACCATAACTTATGAAATGTATAAGATTAAAATGTGAGAACATATGTTTATGATATGAAATATACTAATTGTTCAATGGGGGTTACCACTCCTTTTTTGTTACTATATACTATGTTATTTTTCTCATTGTGAATAATATATAATTGGGATTGGATTTCGAAAACCTTTCGTTCAACACACATTAGGGGCATAGTCTCCCTCCCAGTTTGGGTCTGAGGCACCATATCTCTATGGTGGAACAACTATAAATGTTCAATAAATGTTCTCATAAATATACACGTAAAAGTTTTTTTTATAAAATCATAATGTAAAATGTTACAAGAACGAAATCTCATGTCCAAATATAATGTACCCGCAATATTTATTAAGTAATATTCGTTATAAGTTTCATATTGATATTATCTCATTAGACATCTGGGTTTCCAATGTAAAATATGTATAGATTAGTTCTACTAGTTGGTTCCCATGTATTAATTTCTGTGATATACAAAAATATAGTGATATTTAAATGATTCAGGGAAAACCCCACATAAGAAACTAACTACTGATCTACTTTTGAAATTAATCCATTTTAAATCCACACACACACACACACACACACATATATATATATATATATATATTTAAATCATGGTTCTAACCAAGTAAATTTAATTTATCATTATACCATAGACTTTTACGGAAAACAATATATAATAAAATAGAGACACATTAAATTGTAAACCCCTATTTTACCCATGTAATATGACCTTGGTTATATGTACATTAGAATATCACAAATACAGAAAAATAAAATGTAACCATATATTCCTATCATAATAAAACTACAATGAAATTATCTTTGTATATACTAGGATTAATAGATAGAACATGAATAATTAATTAGAGTGGAAAAAGTTCCATAGTCAATGTTGAAATATGTGTATTGTAAAATGTCAAACAATTAAAACCATACCCTCCTTAGTCAATCTGTCTTTCCCTCATACCAGGCTAATGTACTCTAAAAAGAGATGTCATTACCTGGTCTGGATATGTTGCATGTCTCTTTTTAACCAACACTAGATCGAAATAAAAAGGAAAAAAGAAACTCAAATATCACATTATACCATCACACTTCTATAATCACCAAACTAACACCCAATCTAATGAAATGATTCAAACATTATGGGTTCTTCCCCAAACACCAATGGGTTTCCAAAAGTGGCAAGGAACTAATACCATATAATGTAGATACTGTAACATCATGGTTAGAGAGATATAATTGAAATTAGTTATATAATATAATAATGATAATAGATAAATATAATATCCATACATGTTGTAAAAACCCATTCTAGAATAAAAATGAATCCACATGATCATCTATAGATCAATATGTCTGTTTTTATCAGAAACTGGTATATAATTGAATAAAATGGGATGAAAAAATAAACTACAAGAATCAAAATAGTTCCACGCTCTAACCTGGCATGTATCCCCAACTCTATTTTATCATCCAGTCACTCATCAGTCATCTGAAAGATAATATTTTCACTACATGAAACTAGGAACCATACTCTTGTACTAATGATAGCTTTCGAAATGTTTTAAAACTTATATATAGTCCAACATCAATGAAAACAATAAATAATATACTTTGATGTCACATATACATTTCATGATTCCATATAAATATATTTTAATCACTTATTCAATAAAATAAAATATAATCATGGTATATGTGGTGAGGAAGTACCCATCGTGTTAAATTAGTTCTATATGTGTCTGATCTTGTCTTTTGAAACAGTAAAATATAATAAATTTTGAACATGGATAATATACACATCCCAAGTCCAAACTGGATCATGGATATAATATTCCCATCCCATTGGCCGTATGATCAACCTGGTGGACATGTTCCCCAACATTCTAACCATAATTTCATCTGACAACCAAAGGTACATGTTAACCTCTATATTAACTATTAATTATTATATACATTCGAAGATTCATGTAAATATAAGGTTCTACCATTTATTTAGATTATAAGTCACCAAACCTATCAATTATGATTCATCCAATTCATGTCCCACTGTTACAATAATACTAAAATCAATTTTCATGTATTAATAATTATATTACATTAATAAGAAAAATTTACTGAGACTAATATTTTTATATTATAACTAAAAATCCATTTTAATATAAATATTATTGTGAAAAAATTATCAATAGTATTTATTCTCATCAATTAATAAATTTATTGACAAATAAAAGACAAATTTCAAAATTCAAATGTAATATTCAAGGGGCATAAATCTAAATGATTATTATCATGATACCACCCACTATCCATTGAAAATAAATCCGTAATGATTTTAATATATTTGCATGGATGTGGTTCAAATAATAGTGTTTAAATTTTGTTCATTCACATCAACTGATAAATGTAATATCATCATAACATTATGACACATAGCTTGAACATTGGAGATATGTACTGACTAAATTTTATTGGTCTTGAAATGGTCACACACTTGATATATGACTTTGACTCCACCCTTAAAATATTATTATAATATTGTATTGATCTTATGTGATAATATTGGATACTGGATAAAACAAATGAAGAATTTCACAACATTAAAAGAAAATGAAAAAAGCGGTACATGAGGGAGAGAAATACCACTATGATTAAGGTTTCCTCAAATGGAAATCAGAACACCAATAATCAAAACCGTATTCCCATATATGTATAGTATTGATATTTATTCCCGAATTGAGGTGAGAATGATTTGTGATAAATATTAATGAAATCATTTGAAATTACCTAAAAATTCACTAATAAATTTTTCAAAACCAACCATTATTATGGGGGTGTTTCTAGCTAGTGATTAGGTGAACAAAATGGTATCTAAATATTATTTTCTAACTATGAGATGAGGTAGATTTTTTATTAAATTTTTTATGTATCAATGTTTGTTGCAAGACAAAACATATTCAATTATTCCCTGGATTATAATGATATGCAATGAATATTTATCATATAATATGGAATAATTTTTTTATGACTGATTTGGTCATCATAGATTTTATTAGTGAAACGTTCAATTATTTTTGAAAAGTATGATGTTTAAATAATAGTGGAACAAATTGGATATTCATATGAATATGAAAAAATCCAAATATATGGTAATGAATTATGTATAATAGTCATACCATATACATCACATACTTTATATAAGATAATGGATGTGGTTATAGCGTAATTTCAATATGTGTTAGTAATAATGAATGATGAATGTTATGTATTTACATGATGGTACCCAGTTCATACTAAGTGGGACATATAAATAAAAAATATATAGTCACTCCCATGGTGTATTATTAGGTTTATTGACAACTTCATTATGAACCATTATCTATTATTGTAACTGATAATTCCCATTGATTACCTAGGTTATACCTTAGTTGACTAATATTGAAATTTCATAGTCATAATTATTGAATCATTTAAATAATTCTCATGATTATTTTGCATCTAAAATATTTACATACTCCTAGTCAATGCTTTTGGTTGATGTCAATTGATAATACTAAAATAACCATGTTAACAGTAATTCTGGTATACATTCCCACAATTTTCCATCTTATGAACTAATTAATATTGCAGATATAATAAAAAGTATTATTTCATTTTTACTAAATAAATAACATGAAATGCATAATTATAAGCTTAAAAATATGAAGTGGAAGGAAAAATTCTATTTATTCTTTTAAGAGGAAGCATACATATCATTTTTGTTCGTCGACTAATCCAACGATTTAATAGAAATGGATTAGTATAGTTGATGTGATTTTTCTCTATTTCTCAGTAAAATAAAATGTTATTTTATTATATTATCAAATTATTTGATGAATAATATCAATGGAGGATGCTTATTAACATCATGAAAAAACATTGTGAAATTGACATTATGTAGTGCGATGAACATAAATGGAAAATTTTCAACATTTTTATTACTAATATTCATTTCTTAAAACTGTATAAGAAATTAATCATTCTGTAAATAAATGATTAGGAATCTTTAATTTCCTATATAGAAAAATTCATACGATATTTAATGTAAACTTATGATATTATCATCCAAAAAATAATCGAGATTGATCAGTTCATGGTTGAATAAAATGAGGCCTTAGAGGGGGTTCTATTAATAAGATATATGATTAGCTAAAATTAATCATACATTGTTCTATGAAGTGATAAATTGATTTCAATTTCATCTATAATTATCAGTGTAATGATAAGAAAATAAACAAGGTATTTTAAAGAAATTAAAATAAAGAAAACCATGGATGTAAGTAGATATGTCTAAATCGATTCAAAATTTTTGGAATGAATCATCATGGAAATTGTCTTATGGGTAATAAAAATTTTATCTGAGAAGAAATGAAGTCCATATAGAAATCGAATTCCTATATGATCAGATTAAGTTAGTTAATGATGGGAATGGATATAATGTTTAATAAATATCACAACACAGATTGAATCATTTAAAATGAAATGAGTATTTGAATGTTCATAAATAGCTCTAACATCAGGAGAATTTAATATATTATTAACATTATATATTTCAATTCATTCAATAGAATTATCTATATAAAACACAAATCAAAAAAATAAATCATTATATATTTACGTAAAAATATAAATAATAGTTATATATATAAAAATATCCAATAAATTAGATGAAATTTAAATGAGTAATTACTATATGAAATATATTCATCCTAAAATGAAATTGCACATTTTATATGGAATATTTTCATTCAGATATCTTAATGACTAAATTGATCATTTTGGTAATGAAATATATTTTTTAAAATATAATAATTTTTGTGTTATGAATTATTATTTCAAGAAACATGTTATTAATGATGACAAAATTTATTTATTTGGTTTAATTTTTTTTACTTCAAATTAGACTAGAAAATTAATTGAAATACAACTTATTACAGTTATTATTCATTAAAAAAATTTAAATATAAATATATTATTTCATTGTATTTGATTAATTTATTCCAAAAATGAATTTATTTATTTTATATTAACAAAATAAATATTTCAACACTATTTTCATATTTAAAATTTATTTTTTCATTAATTTATTTTTTAAAATTAATTTGTTTTTATATAAATTATGTAAAATAAATATTTTTTAAAAATATGAATTTCATCGCACAATAAATAATAAATTACTAAATAAATGATTTTTATACGTCAACCTATAAAATATTAACATTTAAATGTAATATAAATCCTCAAAAAATAATGGATTGAAAAAAATCATGTATATTTTTATAGAAACATATGTAATATATAAATATAATAACCAATTTTACATTCTTATTATATTAATTACATTTCATTCACAAGAGAACATAAATTTGTAGAAATAAATATTATATTTTAGAAAAACATTATCATGTAATACGAATTGTAAAATTATAATATTTTGGAATAATGTTTTCATTACTAGACCAATGATAATTTCCATGAAAACAGTAAAAATATTATTTAAAAAATAACATTTTATTAATATTGTGTACTTTTTTTATTATCAAATAAACAAAAAAAATCAAAAGACTAATATAATAATTTTTATAATTTCTCATATAATTATATATACAAAAATTTATTTTTCAATCAACTAATATTTGATTAATAAAACAAGATAGAGAAAAGAACATATATATATATATTGTTTAAAATTAAAATGAAATTTTATAATAAATATAAATTTAATTTAGATAAATGGATATTATATTTTTCTTCTTCACACATAAATTGGGTATGAGGGATAATTCAAATTTTTTTTATAACATTAATTACATTGTTAAAAACCATTTGCAAAGGTATAAAGCACAAAAGGTAAAAGTTAAAAAATAAATAGAACACATGATTTCGATTATATTCGCAAGATATATGGGAATATTTTTTTGATTATTTTCCTTTCATTTTCTTCCCAGAATCCATTATTTAATAAATCTGGATTCCATTACCATTGAATATTGTATATATATCATTGAAAATTATAGGTGTATTAAAATGTGTTATTTTCTTCACATATAAAAAGGGACACATCCCTTCATAAATTCCAAAAAAATATCATTATTTCATTAAAAATACTATCATTTTTTCCATTTATATTTCTCTATCATTTTTATATGCCTCTAGATACAATTATTTATCATTTCAACTTCATTTATTTGGATTACAATAAGATAATACTCAATGTACCAAACCGAGTATTACATAATTCTTAACAATTTTCTCTTATTAATTCACATCCAAACATATCATTAGCATAGTAATATGATGAAAAAATTATAATTATTGTAACAAACTAGTATGTAATTGATTGGTAAAAGTATTATTTATTCATTTACATCATTATATATAAATATATGGATGTTAATAGTGGGTTGTGTAGACTACTAAATACCTGAAGAATTTTTTTCAGCATGTTTTTTTGTTCAAAAATGAAAAATATGTTTTATAAAATATTAACATATTAAAAAAATATTATTGTTTCTTAACAATAATATTCTAAATTACTATAACAATCACATTTCAAAATATAGTGTTTTTTTGAGAAGTGTCGGCTTATCTACATAACTTAATAATATTAATAAAAAATATCAAAGATATATATAGGAACATTATTGATAATATAATTATATGATTATATGATATTAAATATTAGGATTTTGTAATGATTATATGTAAAAACCCTGACTCAAATAACATTGTGTTAGTACCCACATTATTACATTGGAATAGATAATAGAGGTTCAAGTCACAAGAGACTGATCAGTTTAGCAGTTTTGGACAATAAGATACAAACATGATTGTAGAGACCCGAAGCCTGATGTACATGGACATTACATTACTTTTGCGGAATACTTAGTACATAACAAAAACACACACACAAGGATCGTAATAGTTTAGTGTCTTTGGAAACTCGGAACGTAGTCTTCTAATCGTGGTGAAAGATCTTCAATATCTCCCATAAAGATCTTCCCTTTTTTTTTACCTAAAACCTTTCTTTATATCCTGGGGAAAAGAAAACATAAAAGGGTGAGCTCAAATGCTCAGTAAGGGTATACAAAAGAAAAATCAATCACATCATATTCATAAGAACATAACTTTTTGGAAATCTTAACCTGCAAAAGAGAGCATAATATCTTAACATGGAACAAATCATAGAAGTGAAAATGAGATCCCCATAATCATATCATAAAACTTGAAACTTTGTGGCATGCACACATAATCATGGAAAATCATTTCTTGTTAGTCATGACTCATTGCCAAGACTATCTTAGTGGACAAAGTCCCTTTCTGAACCGAGTTCACTCCTCGTTTCAGTCTTGTATCACTGAACCGAAATAACCTTCCGTTCCAGCCATGTCTATCTCATGAGATATAAAATCTTTACCCAATGCATTGGAGGGAGATATAGGTCCCACCCATCTCTTAATGAATCCTTTCTTATTTGTGCCACAAAATCATAAATCATACATCATTGCATAACCCATGTAATAAAAATGGGATTCTTAAACAACATGACATCATAAAACCATTCATATAAGATAAAGGAACTCATAAACATAATTCCATCACAACATAGTCAAATCAATGTAAAAATATGGATAGAAACAGAACCCTTTATTATCTTATATGGAAAATAATTTTGATAAAACACTTGAATTGAATTCTTGAGGAAAATATCCTTTCTTCTTCAAAATCAATTTCTTTTCTCAAAACATCATGCAATTTTAAAAGAAAGAGATTTTATTGAAAATAGTCATGAAATCTTTTAGAGGAAGCTTCATGAAAATAAGGCTTTATAAAACAGTATAAATCCGTTCGTGCCGTATAAGTTAAAAAAAACATTCTTCGTACTTTTGTCGGAAAAGTCAAAAAGTACCTCGTACGAAAAACGAAAAAAGATTCCTTTCATATCCTTTAATAAAAACTCATAGAAGGGTAAAATTGGATTTAAAAAATTGTAGGTTGATGGAAATAATATTACATATTGAGGGAACATGGATGTGGATGATAAAATACACCCCAGAAAATACTTACGAATAAACAATCTCGGATAAAAATGAGATTGTGATATTTCCCTTACCTTAGGTCCAATTTGCTTCTTATGTGTCCGAACCTCCTGTATAATGATTTAAATAATGTCATTGACTTATTACAGAATCATATTCATTGTTATGATATCATATATGGTTCACTTATGACATTATATTACCCGTTCTTTTGTAAATTCCATGTTAAAGAAGCGTTTTGGGTAAAATGGTTTCATTTATCGTAGGTGTTTTGACTTGTTGTTCTTGACATCATTATTACTTATATCATGATTTACTTACTTCCAGAATATAAAATATGATTTATATATCATATATATTCAGTATATATATATATATAATAGATAGATAAATAAAATGAAAAACACCGTTCATGGAGACGGTAGCCCGTACGTACGCATGAACGCTGTTTTCCTTTCCTTATTGTCTTGAAATGGAAGTAAGTAGATGACATACATATGTATATATATACATAAATCCAGTAGCTTTATAATGTCATATATTTCATTATTATTTCTTATATATACATTATAATCATTCTAAAATGGTTAACATGGATAATGAATCTCATCGCGTCGTGGAGACGGTAGTCCGTACGTACGCACGGGCGATGATATCATTTCTATAAATATTGAATTGAATTGGAGTGGATTATACAATATATCAGAATCAATATTACTTTATAATAATAATAAATAGTTACTCATTACACCATTATACCCATCCTTGTAAGGTGATGGTGGAAAAATAGATTACACCACGGCGTGGAGACGGTATTCCGTACGTACGCACGCGCGGTGATTTCTTTTTCCGTAGGATGGATAGATTGTGAAATAGGGTTGTTTCATACTTATAATAAAATATCCTTATATGAGTAATACTGATGTTATTACTTCATAATGAAACAACCTAAGAAGAAGAAGTGGAAGAAGAAATAAATATGAAAGAATTGGTAACGGTAATTACCTCTTCTTTGAAGCGCCTCTTTGAGACCTCCTCTTAGGGCACTAAAATTGGTCTTTGAGGAAGACCAGAACCTCTATGATGTTTCTAGGGAAGTGGATAAGGGAAAATGGCAGGGGTTGTCCGAGCTTGAGTGCTCAAATTGGTGAGAGGAGGAGGGGGAGGAGGTGTCCTTTTATAGGGGAGGAGAGGGGCACCTTACGAATATCTCAAAATATTATTTTATATTAAAGTCAAAATCGGTTTATAATGGTTCCAAAGGGTCTTATTTCGAAGCTAAAGTGGGGATGGGTCGAAATCCTATCAACCAATAGGATTTAGACATGTTTAGGGTAGTATTTTAACCTTATCAATTAGATTTAACTATAAGTTAAATAATTTAACTTTTACCGTGTCTTTTTGTTTTCTTACACTATATGGTTAATACACTTACTATAACATGCCAAACGAACCCCAAATTGTTTATTATTAATATATATATCCTTATCTAAGTCATTTGGCAGAACCTTAGATTTTTAGGAATACAATAACAATTAATAATATAATATTTGATTTAAAAACTATTTTGTGTCAATTTTGACACTATTTGATATATGATTTTTGTGAAAGTCATAACAGAATTAAATGTTCGAACCAAGTTGATTAAATCAACATTAATATATCATAGTAACCTAGAAAATTAGTGGAATTCATAAAAAGTCTCAAATTACATTTATTTTGGTGTTTATAACTTCAATTATGTCAATATTTCATTAATAAGATAATTACTGCATCATCGTTGTGTCATAAATAAATTAAATTATTTGATGTCTAAAAATTACAAATAAAATACCATAATGTTGGAAATCTTGTTATCTTTCTAATTAATATTTATAGTCGAATTTATCTTATGTATAACCCCATATTAAAAATGATTTACTTATTAAACTTTGATTTTAACTATTTTAACCCTTCTTTAAATAAATTAATAATAAAAGTCCTAATCTAATCCAAGTGGGCCTAAATGGTCATATTTTATTCCTAAGATTGTTTTTGGTCGAATTAAACTTGTCCAATAGAATTAGGACATGTGTTAGGGTAATATTAATATCATATTTACCCTTAGTTACCCTATTTACTATTAACCGCGGTAAAAAAAAGTAAAAAGTTACTATTCACCAAAAATTATTTTCATCTCATTGAACCACATTTTAGTCCTTGATATTAACCGTGTCTCTCGGATTTTCGAAATTCCATTCACAGAAGCGGTAAAATTATGTTTTATGCAAATTTCAGTTTTTAACCTACCATTTAGTGGTTTCACTATTAATGAAAAATTGAAGTTTTTCAGAAAAATGCCAAAATTTCACCCTAAGCTATAATTGATATTACGAATTCAAAAATGATTTATATTTTACAAAATTCCCAACATATGAGTTGCATTAATTAATTTTATAATTAAATCCCGCTGTTAAAACAAATAGCGTGTTTTTAAGAAACAAAATCTATCAAAAGATTGACACTTGTTTACGTCTAGTTTAAATGTGAAATTACATCCAATGACCAACATTGTATTAAATTGTAAAAATATATTCTAAATATACTTTTAAACCACTCAAATTAATGATTTATCACTATTAATTATTTCGATTAAAAAAGTTGTTTTTAATTATAATTTGGTAATTTTCACTATTCATCAGAATATGAAAGTTATCCGAAAAGTACCAAAATTTCACCTTAGGCTAAATTCGATACTCCGAATCCAAAAATGAAGTCCATTTTGAGAGTTAAAATTTCTAAAATTTTAAAAGTGGTTATTACTATTCATAACGGCTAGTTTTAATAATATTTTAATAGCATATCATTGTTTCGTGAAACTCAGGATTACGTACCACACACGCTATCGAGGAAGGTTGCGATTGCGTGTAATGCAAGGCAAGTCAAGGATGCGTTTTGTGCAAGCTCCTTTTGGTGTAGCGTACAACACAAGACATTAGTGAAATAAAAAAAAGAATATTTTTCATAAAATCTCGGGCTGTTACATTCTACCCCCCTTAAAATGAATTTCGCCCTCGAAATTCGTCGGGGTTATAAATGGTTTACTATTCGAAAGTTTCTTTAATAGAAACCCACATTGTAAAAGGGAATACCAAAACTTGGCTTTAAAAACTAAAGTATGAAATGTAACGATTACCCAAATAAACTAATCACTGGGTTTCCACATAGGTGAAAATATGGATATGGAAGAGAAATCTAACCATCATGTTCTGATGGAGAGTGGTAGAGAACATGGCTATGGAAAAGCCAGTAATCACAAATCCATAAATATGTGACGATCTAAGGTACCATCTGATTCATCAGGTATAAGAGAACTAGGACAACATTTTTGGTTTTCAAGATCATTTCTCTAAAGTTGAAAATTTGAATTAGAATAAATACTTACTTTATTTTGGTACAATCTCACTGTTGTTCGTGCCTTGAACAATTTCCACTTCATTTCTTAAATAAATGAAGTTGAATTTGTTATTCATGAAGTGTTAGCAGATCATGTGATAGAATGACTGTTCATTCCATCTGTCTCAAACAAAAGGTTAGCAAAAGTTATTAAATATACATAAGTTATTCTATAGTGAGATTAATCATATATGGTTCCTAAAATGGACTTATACTTCATATATCATACTTCTTAATATAATAAAATTGGTTTCTACTAAACAGGGACTTCCTGTAGGTCAGTGGTAGGCGATAAAGGCCAGTCGCACTTCGGTTGTGGGTTCGATTCCTACAGCCTTGTCCGAAGCGATGGGTTGTCGCCCGTCCTGCAGGTTGTCCTTTTTCTAAAACTACGTCACTATAACATCCCATCAATAATATTGAAAATCTTCTATCCTTAAACAATACTAACTTATATCCAACATAATCCAGTCTAATCTTTAGGCTTATACATAATACTGCAGTCCACTCTCATAATATAGTGACAACGATTACCAGAGATTTAATACTGTCGTTGATCCCCACATATGATATGTCTTGTTGGTCACATTCCAAACATTCAAAGTCCTTAATCGTGTATTCTCTTGAATACCTTAGTGAAAACATGAGTGCAGTTAAAAGTTAACACTTTCCACATACCAAAATCCTCAATATTCTATATACTCAGACCATGATATCACTTAGTCCTTATATCAATCATGAGCTCATGAATACTGTTAAACATTTAATTTTCTCTTTATCCCTTCATTATGCGCATATCATCTACATTCCAAAAATATCTGAATAACCTTTCATGGATACTGGTAACATACACTTTCAAAACACAAGGAAAGACAACAGTGTAACAATCCATAGATGTCTCTTTATTCCAAAATTACACATGATAAACATGTAATCATTCCACTACATTCTCAAACCATTGACCGAGCTTCAAAAATTCTTTCATATCATTTGTAGTCTCTTCATCATCATCCACATAAATACTACCCATATGACCATACTGATTCTCTTCATGAGTCTTTCCCTTAGGGAATTTGTTTTCATAATGCCCATACATTACACATTTAAAACACTTAACCATTTTTGATGTCGTAGCAATACCATTATCCTCATCCATGGTGTTAACCGACCCTTTTCCTTTGCACTTACTTGCTTTGTGTCCTTTTCCACACCCAAAGCATCTTCCAGTTCCCTTGAAACATTCTCCTTGATGCCTCTTCCCACATGATTTACATAGGGGAAATTGGACTTTCTTTCCTCTATGATCATCATGGAACTCCATCTTTCTCTTATTAGTCGAGTCAGGAAACTTACCAAATTTTACTTTATTGATCATGTTGTGAGATTGCTGATTCGGCATAATAATGATGTTTGGACATCCAAATCCCATTTCATTTGGTTGCTCAAGAAGAATATCATTCCATTGTCCATCATATCCTCCATTATTGTGAATCATCTTGTTTCCAGCCATTTTCTAAAACCCATACAGAATAGTGTTAGATGCAAAAATCATAATAAAGGGGGAGTAACTTAAATATCTATCATCTTTGGTTTAATCTAATATCGTTACCACAGTTCTAGAACTATATCCTATACGTATACTTATCCTTAGGGGCAACCTTAGACATACCTTAGAAATATCTCTAGGGATCTCACTAACGTTTTCGCATCCCAGTTTCCAAAGGTTGACTAAACCTTTCCTCTGATACCAACTGTAGAGACCCGAAGCCTGATGTACATGGACATTACATTACTTTTGCGGAATACTTAGTACATAACAAAAACACACACACAAGGATCGTAATAGTTTAGTGTCTTTGGAAACTCGGAACGTAGTCTTCTAATCGTGGTGAAAGATCTTCAATATCTCCCATAAAGATCTTCCCTTTTTTTTACCTAAAACCTTTCTTTATATCCTAGGGAAAAGAAAACATAAAAGGGTGAGCTCAAATGCTCAGTAAGGGTATACAAAAGAAAAATCAATCACATCATATTCATAAGAACATAACTTTTTGGAAATCTTAACCTGCAAAAGAGAGCATAATATCTTAACATGGAACAAATCATAGAAGTGAAAATGAGATCCCCATAATCATATCATAAAACTTGAAACTTTGTGGCATGCACACATAATCATGGAAAATCATTTCTTGTTAGTCATGACTCATTTCCAAGACTATCTTAGTGGACAAAGTCCCTTTCTGAACCGAGTTCACTCCTCGTTTCAGTCCTGTATCACTGAACCGAAATAACCTTCCGTTCCAGCCATGTCTATCTCATGAGATATAAAATCTTTAGCCAATGCATTGGAGGGAGATATAGGTCCCACCCATCTCTTAATGAATCCTTTCTTATGTGTGCCACAAAATCATAAATCATACATCATTGCATAACCCATGTAATAAAAATGGGATTCTTAAACAACATGACATCATAAAACCATTCATATAAGATAAAGGAATTCATAAACATAATTCCATCACAACATAGTCAAATCAATGTAAAAATATGGATAGAAACAGAACCCTTTATTATCTTATATGGAAAATAATTTTGATAAAACACTTGAATTGAATTCTTGAGGAAAATATCCTTTCTTCTTCAAAATCAATTTCTTTTCTCAAAACATCATGCAATTTTAAAAGAAAGAGATTTTATTGAAAATAGTAATGAAATATTTTAGAGGAAGCTTCATGAAAATAAGGCTTTATAAAACAGTATAAATCCGTTCGTGCCGTATAAGTTAAAAAAAACATTCTTCGTACTTTTGTCGGAAAAGTCAAAAAGTACCTCGTACGAAAAACGAAAAAAGATTCCTTTCATATCCTTTACTAAAAACTCATAGAAGGGTAAAATTGGATTTAAACAATTGTAGGTGGATGGAAATAATATTACATATTGAGGGAACATGGATGTGGATGATAAAATACACCCCAGAAAATACTTACGAATAAACAATCTCGGATAAAAATGAGATTGTGATATTTCCCTTACCTTAGGTCCAATTTGCTTCGTATGTGTCCGAACCTCCTGTATAATGATTTAAATAATGTCATTGACTTATTACAGAATCATATTCATTGTTATGATATCATATATGGTTCACTTATGACATTATATTACCCGTTCTTTTGTAAATTCCATGTTAAAGAAGCGTTTTGGGTAAAATCGTTTCATTTATCGTAGGTATTTTGACATGTTGTTCTTGACATCATTATTACTTATATCATGATTTACTTACTTCCAGAATATAAAATATGATTTATATATCATATATATTCAGTATATATATATATATATAATAGATAGATAAATAAAATGAAAAACACTGTTCATGGAGACGGTAGTCCGTACGTACGCATGAACGATGTTTTCCTTTCCTTATTGTCTTGAAATGGAAGTAAGTAGATGACATACATATGTATATATATACATAAATCCAGTAGCTTTATAATGTCATATATTTCATTATTATTTCTTATATATACATTATAATCATTCTTAAATGGTTAACATGGAGAATGAATCTCATCGCGTCGTGGAGACGGTAGTCCGTACGTACGCACGAGCGATGATATCATTTCTATAAATATTGAATTGAATTGGAGTGGATTATACAATATATCAGAATCAATATTACTTTATAATAATAATAAATAGTTACTCATTACACCATTATACCCATCCTTGTAAAGTGATGGTGGAAAAATAGATTACACCACGGCGTGGAGACGGTATTCCGTACGTACGCACGCGCGGTGATTTCTTTTTCCGTAGGATGGATAGATTGTGAAATAGGGTTGTTTCATACTTATAATAACATATCCGTATATGAGTAATACTGATGTTATTACTTCATAATGAAACAACCTAAGAAGAAGAAGTGGAAGAAGAAATAAATATGAAAGAATTGGTAACGGTAATTACCTCTTCTTTGAAGCGCCTCTTTGAGACCTCCTCTTAGGGCACTAAAATTGGTCTTTGAGGAAGACCAGAACCTCTAGGATGTTTCTAGGGAAGTGGAGAAGGGAAAATGGCAGGGGTTGGCCGAGCTTGAGTGCTCAAATTGGTGAGAGGAGGAGGGGGAGGAGGTGTCCTTTTATAGGGGAGGAGAGGGGAACCTTAGGAATATCTCAAAATATTATTTTATATTAAAGTCAAAATCGGTTTATAATGGTTCCAAAGGGTCTTATTTCGAAGCTAAAGTGGGGATGGGTCGAAATCCTATCAACCAATAGGATTTAGACAAGTTTAGGGTATTATTTTAACCTTATCAATTAGATTTAACTATAAGTTAAATAATTTAACTTTTACCGTGTCTTTTTGTTTTCTTACACTATATGGTTAATACACTTACTATAACATGCCAAACGAAGCCCAAATTGTTTATAATTAATATATATATCCTTATCTAAGTCATTTGGCCGAACCTTAGATTTTTAGGAATACAATAACAATTAATAATATAATATTTGATTTAAAAACTATTTTGTGTCAATTTTGACACTATTTGATATATGATTTTTGTGAAAGTCATAACAGAATTAAATGTTCGAACAAAGTTGATTAAATAAACATTAATATATCATAGTAACCTATAAAATTAGTGTAATTCATAAAAAGTCTCAAATTACATTTATTTTGGTGTTTATAACATCAATTATGTCAATATTTCATTAATAAGATAATTACTGCATCATCGTTGTGTCATAAATAAATTAAATTATTTGATGTCTAAAAATTACAAATAAAATACCATAATGTAGGAAATCTTGTTATCTTTCTAATAAATATTTATAGTCGAATTTATCTAATGTATAACCCCATATTAAAAATGATTTACTTATTAAACTTTGATTTTAACTATTTTAACCCTTCTTTAAATAAATTAATAATAAAAGTCCTAATCTAATCCAAGTGGGCCTAAATGGTCATATTTTATTCCTAAGATTGTTTTTGGTCGAATTACACTTGTCCAATAGAATTAGGACATGTGTTAGGGTAATATTAATATCATATTTACCCTTAGTTACCCTATTTACTATTAACCGCGGTAAAAAAAAGTAAAAAGTTACTATTCACCAAAAATTATTTTCATCTCATTGAACCACATTTTAGTCCTTGATATTAACCGTGTCTCTCGGATTTTCGAAATTCCATTCACAGAAGCGGTAAAATTAAGTTTTATGCAAAATTCAGTTTTTAACCTACCACTTAGTGGTTTCACTATTCATCAAAAATTGAAGTTTTTCAGAAAAATGCCAAAATTTCACCCTAAGCTATAATTGATATTCCGAATTCAAAAATGATTTCTATTTTACAAAATTCCCAACATATAAGTTGCATTAATTAATTTTATAATTAAATCCCGCTGTTAAAACAAATAGCGTGTTTTTAAGAAACAAAATCTATCAAAAGATTGACACTTGTTTATGTCTAGTTTAAATGTGAAATTACATCCAATGACCAACATTGTATTAAATTGTAAAAATATATTCTAAATATACTTTAAAACCACTCAAATTAATGATTTATCACTATTAATTATTTCGATTAAAAAAGTTGTTTTTAATTATAATTTGGTAATTTTCACTATTCATCAGAATATGAAAGTTATCCGAAAAGTACCAAAATTTCACCTTAGGCTAAATTCGATACTCCGAATCCAAAAATGAAGTCCATTTTTAGAGTTAAAATTTCTAAAATTTAAAAAGTGGTTATTACTATTCATAACGGCTAGTTTTAATAAAATTTTAATAGCATATCATTGTTTCGTGAAACTCAGGATTACGTACCACACACGCTATCGAGGAAGGTTGCGATTGCGTGTAATGCAAGGCAAGTCAAGGATGCGTGTTGTGCAAGCTCCTTTTGGTGTAGCGTACAACACAAGACATTAGTGAAATAAAAAAAAGAATATTTTTCATAAAATCTCGGGCTGTTACAATGATTCCTTTTTTACAATGGGAATACAAAATAGAACACAACACATTACAAAATAATAATAAATTTATACTTGACGAAACATTCAATGATTTCATCATTATATACTAGGGAATGGAAAAAAATATAGGCGAACTAAAATTCTCAGTAAAGGTTAAATAGAATGGTAACTATTACAAATATATAAGGAATAATAAAATTGAAATGATAAATAACTCACCATACATGTAAATTAATCATTAAAATTGTTATCATAATTATATAATCCATATAAAACATGGCTAGGTAATTAACTAAACCCAAATTCCAATTTATAAATATAACAAAAATAAATTGAACCCATTGATAATATCATTATGAGAATCCCATGGATAATAATACTACATTAATAATAAATGACGGAAATTCATAATTATTGGATGTAATGATATCATTAATCATGATAATTATACCATCAATACCATTCAATATATTTTTTAAAACTATATTTAAAAGCCTAATTTATTTTTCATATTTATAAATATCATAATACATGTCGATGCTTCGAGGGGTGACATAATTCGAGCCCCCATATGTAATCTCATATTCAAATAATTATTCATTAAATGAAAAAATAATTAATTTCAAAACTAAAATCTATTCGAAAAAAATCCATATTTTCTAAAGAATTGTAATAGGTCAGTATATTCCTAGTTAATCAAATAACATTCAATATAATCCCCATATATATGGTTGGTTTATGGGTAAATAAATATTCATGTCCATAATACAAATAATATTCATAAAAAATAATATTTAAATTATGCGTCATGAATAAATTGTTATTTATGTTACATACATCAAAGGGGTATTATATAGACCTCATGAAAACAAATCGGTTCCTATTTACAAATACGACAATATAAATTGGAAATTGATACAAAATCCATTACAAGGAACATAATGATGATATTTGAATTAATAAATGAATATAATATTTTTATAAAAATAAAATCAACAAACATGAAGTGTAAATATAGCATAAGATAATCAAATGTAATAATACACCTGATCTTTTAATATCAATGTCATATAAATAACTAATATAACCTAATGAAATTAAATAGAGCATTGAAATTCCATAACACTTGGTTACTTTCATATCAAATCTCCAAAGATTGTATGAGTCAAATTATAAATTAAAATAAAATAAATAATTATTACTCATTTCCGTACATGTAAAATAGGTATTTCTTATGCTATGTAAAATAAATTATGCTCACATCAACATAATATTCATTGATGAATGGATATTTTGATAAAATCATTCACCCCAAAATTTCCATTAGTATAACATTTTAAAAACTCATTTATAATGGTTTTAATAATCTAATAAATATATTATAGAACAATATACATCATGATAGTATCATATTTGAACCAAATTTTACCTTTTTCACTTATTAGGGTACAATATTTCATTATTTTCATTATTTCATGTGTTAGATGCCTTGTTTTTTCAACAATATTATTTTATGAAACTAAAATATATCTAGAATTATATATAATTCCACATAATATTGAACGATATTAATTTTTTCAATATATTATTTACTTGGTAGTTTCATTTTTTGATCTATTTATGAATTATGACAGGGAAAATTAGTTACATTGGTTCATTGAGATGGTTGATAATACGTATGCGTGGGAGATGATATTATTCCCTAAACAAGTGAAATAGTGAAAAATTTGGTGATATATTAGTATTTATTAATCAATATATTTTTATATATATCACATATATCAATTTATAATCTCCTTTTTTATTCAATGGAAAAAGTAGTTGAAAAAAAATCACCTCTCTTCACGAGGCTCCAGTCTGTTGTACACGTTAGTTACATTATCTTATTTTAAATAGAGCATAACGTAATTTAATATGTGTTGTATTAAAATTATAAAAGTATAATAATATCAAAATTTTACTATATATCTATCAATTATATCATTATATAAATCCTTGAAAGGATTGTAGTCTTCCATAAATATAATTGAAAATTTCTCTTAACTTTGGATGGATGAGTAGAGGTATACATGTCATCAAATTTGTATAATAAAATATAAGAATATGGTATATACTAATTTTTCAATAAAATAATTATAGAATTTATTTTATTGTTGTTGAAGAAGAAATAAAATAAAAACTCACATTGATTAATGTAACCTTCTCTTTGGAAATCCTATATAGGTTTACACTAAATCAGTAATAGGACGCGTTTCTGATAAAAATAACGTATCTTTTGTAAAGTGATTTTAGAAATAAATTTATTTGTGTGTGGATATTTGGGACCAATAGGAATTGTATTTGTGATGTGTGGAGGAGAGTTTGTAGCAATTAATTGGAGGTTCAGGGGATAGACAATGAATTTTTGAGTAAAAACTGTTATGCTAACATTTTCATCAATCCAAAATCCACTAAAATGGGTCATTATATACTATAATATCTTATATGGTTGAAATAAGGCCATAAAGTTTTATTGAAAATGATGTTAGTTAATTTAATCCATTATTTACATAGTTTAACCCTTGGTTAATATATTTATACCCTAAAATAAGTAATAATATTTTACTACTTTTAAAATTCATTATTTTATAAAATTACAGTGACCATATTTGATAAATTAAATTTTTATTATTATTAAAATTGATTAAATTATTCCATACTCAATTTATATTTAACGTGTAATTTAATTAATAATTATACCCATGGATGTGATGAATAAGTTTGTAAACAAAAATTCATAAGTATAGAATGTATTTATATATAAAATGAATATAAAAATGACAGTAGTGAAAAACATTACTTTAATTGTAATATAATCAGTCAAATTTTTCTTTAAAACAATTTAAACATATTATATTTTTTAAAATAGTTTAAATGAGTATTTTGTTCTAGATAAAAATAATAAATTATCACTATATATTGTAATATAAATGTAATTAAAATAGTTTCCATAAATTCACTATATGAAAATATTGATATGCATACATAAAAAATTACAATAATTTTATAAATTAATTATTCTATGAAAATCAAAAATTATTTCCATCATAAAATAAAAAAATTAATTGAAATTGATTTCTATGGAAAAATATAGATTTTCATTAAACATTTCATTAACTTCCAAATTAATATTATATTAATTTATTATAAAATGATAAATAATTTCAGGGTGTAAAATATATATTTCTACTACAAGATATTTACTACAAATAAACCCCTCTAATTTAATCTATAAGTTAAATTTAATTTTTCAATTATGTTTTAATATTGTATAATTTTTTGTATAAACCTTGTGTATTGGGAAAAAAAATTCAAATTGATTGAATTTATTTAAAAGGAATTAAATAATAAATTATGAAGGTGTTAAATTATTCCATCTTCAAAAACAATTTTAATCAAGAAAATTTAATAATACAATTTAGATTCTTAGGGTAGTTTTTCACGAAAATGTACTATGGTTCCCATTTTGATACATCCAAATTGTGATTCCTCTTTATTACCATTACCAGTCAAGTTATCTGAATCCTCAAGACATTCTCTATAGTATCCATAATATGGATAATTATATACACAAAGATAGGTCAGGTTCCAATTCTATTTTATTAGAGGTTGGGACAAGAGTTAGTTTTGACATGTTCGATGCTAACATGGATATATATAACAAATAATATTTTTCTAAGAGACTTTGTGTCTTAAAAACTTGATAATACACAACTCTAATTCATTCTATAATTTCAATGGGACTAATGTACAAAGGGGTTAACAATTCATTGTATACAAACCTTACAAAACCCTTCCACAGGGAAAATTTTATAAAATCATGATCTCCCACATTACATTTAAATTGTAATTTTAATTTGTCACTATACCAATTTGTTTTTGTAATTTCATCTACTTTAACACTAAGAAACTTTAATTTATAAATGTTTATCAAGTGATGGGTTTTTATATAAAAACAAATTTCATATTTATTGAGATTTAGGAAATAATTTCTATTTTAGGTACATTTAATCAAAATAAAACACATTTAAATAATCCTTGTTTTTAACAAAAAGATCACTTAAATAGTGAAGGATATAAAAAATTAATAAATTAGAAAAGTTTTGATAAATTCATGTCTAAATTAGTGATTTTTTTGGAAAGTTGTCTTAAAATATTTTAATTCATTGTAAAGACCCAAATTATTTTGATAGTGAATATTATTATTTTTGTATTTTAACATCTTCTATTATCCTTACTTAGGTTCCTTATAGCCTCAAGATAGTATCGATATTGTCCAAGTATTGTTCATAGTTTGATGTTCTATTAATTATAGACCTAGATGGAGCCACATGGTTAGCAAATGGTTGTTTATAAATATTAGATTTAAACATGTCGGGAACATATTTGATAGTAAAAGTAAAATGTTTTTTATTATTCCAAATGATCTAGGTCACATGACCTTATAGGTTCTATAAAGATTTTGATATTGGCTTTCCACATGGCTTGTGCATTATTTGCCAAACTGTGTTCCTAGACCATGTGATTGGGGTTGATAGAAAGTGGTTGGCACATGGTTGTCACAAATTTGTCAAAATGGGTACCAAAACCATGCGACCGTATTTTTGGGTGGATTTTATTGTTTTTCCATTATATAATAAAAAATCATCAGCACCTCTTTCACTTCCTTCCTCGATGAGAAAACAATTATTTTCCCCTCCCTTGAAGCACTCCCTCAAAATTATTAAAGCACTATGTTAGATTCTCTGTCGAGACACTAATTACATAATAATTTATCATGTTGGATACACAACTGTAATCTAGCTAATCCAAAAAAAATAAATCAGCATATCTTTCAATATATTGCACTATTTTGGTTTGCTATCATATGACATAAATTTTGGGCATTGGTCCTCCTATGTAATTTTATCTTCCCTTATTCAGATAATATGTTGATAACAGACATATGGTTATCCAATTTCCTAATGTATGTGGTCTATCAATTTTACCTAATGTTTAAGGTGTTTTTTATATCCATTATTTATCCAAATTCAAGAATTTTTCCAGATGTTACATATTATAATTTCATCACTTTAAAATAAAATGAACCATGTTAAGATACTCTCATTAGACTACTTTCAATTATTAATGTTTTCCTACCTCATTTAATCTACCATATTATGTGTATTTAATGAATTTAGTTCCTTGAAATGATTATTTAATAGACCTAATAACCATCTAAGTAGTCTGGAAATAATTTTAAATTATAATTTTTAATCATTATCAATTGAATTGGATGATTTAAATTGATGGAAGTTTTTGGAATGGAAAAGACACATATTATATACATGTTAAGGTGTATTATATGATTTCTCCACCCTTGGATTAATAATTTTGTGTGAATTTAATATTTTATGGGTAAAAAATAAATAATATTATGATTAGTATCATGTGGTTGTTTTATAATAAATGAAGTTTATGAGACCTATTTTGTGTGATGGTTCACACTCCCTTAAAAAGGATGTTCATCATGAAATCTTAGATTTTCTACTCTTATTTGGATTATTGGATTGACACAAAACATTCCACTTCATATGGTTTTGGTTAATACATCTCACCCCACTATCCTGAGTGATGATAATTATGTCTCACATTCCTAGGTGATTTAGGTATTCTACCTTTTGATAGAGGATATTAATCATGGTTATGTCTACATTATTTATACCTTTGGTCCATCTTGAAAATAGTTTCCACGTATATTCTAATATATATCCTCCTGTATATCATGAATATACATACATATATATATATTATATAGGATATCTTATATATATATATATATGAACATGGTAACCTAGAGAAGACATATTACAAACCACATCAAAGCATGAAAATTATGTAAGGTGTCCTATCATAACCTAAGATGGTGAGAAATTATTTTCATCATTTTTTATTATCTATTACACCCTCACAATTATATGATAAACATAATGGATGTATTATTCATGACACTATTTATGGATGAAAAATGTGTTTATCTCATATTATTCTCGGTCCTCCCTTGGTACTCAAGTAGACTTTGTGATTACATGGGTGGATAAGGGATATAACCATATTACGAATGTTTTACCTATTGCTTTTTTTACCATGTAAATTGGTTGTATAGGAACCAAAATATTCCCGTAACAGTAGTGGACAAGTCTTTTGGTATTTTTTTATAGCATGTTACATATGATTTTTCAGTGTATCCCGGATATACTCATTTAGTATATCAACATCAATTAAACTATTATATATCTTACTTAACCATTTTCATTTTATTAATATTATTCCTTGGATATTTTCATTTTCCATTTTTCATTACAATGTTATCTTTTTTTTCTTTAATTTATATATGTATTTCAATGATTATTATCACTATTTATATCGAATATACCACTCTGATTTGAGGTTATTTTATATGAAACATACTGCATTGTATCTTAATTTCTTTTCGAAATACTATGGAATAAAGGAAAGAATCCTTAAGGCCATGTGAATAAATGTATTAAGGCATAGTTTTAGTGGATCTTGAGTTGGGATGCTACATTGTGGAATTGGAACCAAAATTTTTTTTTTTTTTCTATTATGGTATTTAAAATATGTCTAGGATGTAATAGAATATGGTAATGAGACTATTCTTGATCATAGCTGGACCATGTACATGGGAATCCTAAATTACCAAGGATGGGTTATTACTATTATTCAATTATTCTACTTATATTTGATACTGATTTCATCGGTGGGAGATAGACATGTATTGTGATGTTTGTAATTTTTAAAATATTAATCTTGTGGATTTCATGTTCATTGTTCTGGTAAGGAATAATGATTTTATCTCATTCAGTATTATTGGATCAATAAAAAATAAATTCTCTTGTCTATAATATTCAAATCTATTTTTTCCATTTTTAGCTACATTATGTTAGTTCCATGATTAATAAATATGGTAATTTTATAATTATTTTTTAGGGAGAAATAACAAGATTAATTATTTATCCAATATAAATATAATTTTTTTATCATTCATTTATGAATAATCAGTAAATGGAAAATTATAAAATGTTTTCGTCTCTGGTGTAACATGTTCTATAGACTAAAAAAATTCTTTCTAGATATCATTACTTTAATACCAATGGATATATATGAAAAAAGTACAACTAAACTTCTTGAATGGTGATTCATTTTATCTAATTATTGAATATGAAATTTGGTATCCTCATATCACATGTAATGATCATGTTGTAGTTAAATGTCTATCTAATCTAATCATATTTTAGGCATCACAATTATAAAATAATTTATGGTTACATTTCTAACAAAAACATGATATATATATATATACACAAAAAATAATATGACAACAAAAGAATTTAAATAATTAAATGAAATGGTTACCACTAAATTTGTTTCTAATTACAGTGTATTTGGTGTTTTCAAATATTTCATTCAATTTAAATTACATATATCATAACCTAGATCATGTGGTATGAGATATAATCCCAAAATCATCCATATTAATGTGTATATAGGGGTGTCTGATAAATTTTTTATGGCCTATTTTTTTATTTTTACCCAGACATTGATTTTAGAGTAGGGAGAGAGGTGTGACCTTGTAATTTGAAGGCTTTATACTTATACTAGTTTTATATATAGAATAATTTCAATTCATAAAATATATGTTAAGGAGTAAATATTTAATTTTTTGTACTTTCAAAAATGAAATACATTATTCATATTCATGTTGGGTGGTGATGACCATGTTGTGGAGGTGGTGGGACCATATAAAGAAGTGATACAACCTATAATGACAACAATAGAACCACATTATAATAATAACATGAAAAATAATTCCTATGTTCAAGAGGCATTATTACATGTGACACCGCCTTTTAAATGATTTTATTGACCTATCATGACTATAGTTGGTTTGGATCAGGTGTTTCAACAACAAAATCTTTCCACTTTCCCTATGGAAGGTGGACAACTTGCTATTGATTCCTGTTAGTTGGCCAATATTTCTATCATCAATAATTATGAGATTCCTCCAATGTATAGGGAAATTCTCATTGATTATACACAATGTGGTCTTTCAAAATGATGGCGGGATGTCATTATGCATGATATCTAAAATCTCTATATGATCTATAGGAATTTCTAGACTGTCTTCTATGATTATATATTTACATAGGCATCGATGAATGATTGTTCTATAATGTTTATTATATTTAATTTGTGAAACATGTCACTTATGGAATATTCATATAATTTCATTGAGTTGTTGTGATTTTCACATTCATTATATGGTGATGGGATCATGACTGTTAGGAGAATCATGGATGAGATCATATATGCCATTCAATTATAGGTTATTATTTTTCAGGTGAATATTATTTATATGATTTCAACCAGGTCACCATTACTGAGAACTAATTTTAGGATAATTGACTGATTATCCATTCTAGTTTAACACTGAAACCAACCATTGATTCTTATTGAAAACTAGTGTCTCACATCGATGTTTCTCATGGGGTTTTTTGTAGTCAGACAACATGTACTTATTGTTTCTTTATCTATCACATGTGATTGAAACCATAAATCATAAAACCTTACTACATGAAAGACCTATTCTATTTTATAGGATGTGGTAGGATGGTGAATATTTAGTACTTGTGTATTACCCTTTATTTAATTACTATAGAGATTTGTTCAACACCAACTCTATGCAATAGTGCAGTACTAGTAGTATCTCACTTGATAGGTAGCCATAATTACACCAGATCCTCAAGCGTAGGATGTGGTCAAGGAAGATAGAATAATACATTGGATTCAATGTGACTATATATCAAGACTATATTGTTATGATAGGTTGTGACTAAAGTTCATCATATGTGATAGTATCATGTAGTGAATCATATGGCGGAGGACTAGTGCATCAAACCTTCTATTATTCTAGGTACTGATCTAGTGGTCGATATATTAGTGTATTATTTAATTGATATAGGTGAATTATTGTCTGTTATATCTATAGAAATTCTAGAGTGTTTGGGAATAAATATATTTTACTTATATTATGTGAAGACACGTGATATCCATTTGGACATTTGATTAGAATGAATTTTCCAATGTAAGGATTTTCCCTTTTGGATAAGTGGATCTATTTTCATGTGGAATCTTTTCTTCCTCGACATAGTAGGGTTAGATGTAATTACAATGATGGACTGGTTATTTTATTATTGAACGCATAATTATAATTATCACAATAGGACAAAATTAATGTCACTAGGGGTAGTTATACATGTTAAATAGGGAGAATTTGATGTCCATATGTCTCATAGATGACCTTACAATTAGGGGAAATTAATGGTGATATACAAGATCACTAGTCTCTTTTTTGATGATCAGGGAATACAACCCACTATTTTCCTTCCTTTGGATGATTGCTTCGGGAATGTTTTCTATGATATCTTTTTGAAATATCATATATGTAAGAGGTTGAATTCACAATTGATATAGTATTGACATCATCATTAGTGTTTATTCCTTATGAAAATTGGGATCCAAATGAACTTTTAGGGATCACGAAGAAATTATCATTTCATGAAGCTAAAGGTTACATCCAAACAAGTGCCTCACCATTGGATTCAGTAGTCCATTCTAGTAATATGGAGGTTGATATGCTGAAGATTTTCATATATTAATAATAGTTAAACCATCTTATCATTATGATCATACACCACTACATTGAATTAATAAACTCATCAATCATATACATGGAGAGTGTGTATTTTGAAAAAAATATTTCAGCTCACACAATATTCAATTATGTGTCTGTCCTTCAGGAATACCATATACAACATTATAAGTTATTTTTAGGTTATATGTGTACCTTGTAAAACCGTTCAATATCCCGAATGTGATTTTAGTGTTCATAGCTCTAATGAATTTGGGGTTTCACCCATATCTAATTGAATCATTGTATTCATTAGGGATGACATAATTGTGTATTAAGGTACTATCCTAAACCATTCAAATAAAATTGATATATTTTTTATTATACATACTGAGAGCAATCATTATAAAATTCTCAACAAATTACACTTTTGGATCAACAATGCCCAATTCCTTGGTCACATCATCTTAGATTCAAAGGTATTAGTAGAACAAAATAAGGAGAGATATATTGTTTCCTATGATTATAAAAATAATGTTTTGGAACGACATATTATCTTGGGGATTATAGACACTTCATCAGGGATTTATCAAGCTTATTATTTATTAATATAGGGTTAACGAAGAATGGTATGAAATTAATATGGTCTGAATACTGTGAAAAATCCTTTCAAAAGATAAATAGAGGACTGAATTTATTATTGATATTAATTATTCCTTACCCAAGAAGTAGATATTTTTTATCTGTGAAGTAATATGTATCGATCTTGGATTGGTTCATAGGTTGGATCAGTGATTCGTGGTATAACAACAATCCTTTATAATTAGAATTCATTTCATGATATACTAATTTAAATGACACATAATAATAAATGGGATATTGATAATTATAGTGTATTAGGGGATTTGGATCATTAAATTAGAAAATAAAATTTGAAATTCATCATCTATATTGAAAATATCCTTGACATGATCACATATACAACTTCATGGTATAACCATGGGACATACATAAAAAAAGAGGGACCAATAAATCACAGTAAATTAAAAAACCATTAATAACATTATGAATGCATATATTTTTGTCAATATACCAATAAATAGTGAATTAAGGTTGTGAGAGTCATAAACATGATCAATGAGACATTATATGGTGACATAATTAGAAAGTCAACAAGTAAAATTTGGAAACAACTTTAAACACTATTTCATAAACATAGGTCATGGATAAAAAACAAGAAATCATGATTCAAAAAGAATTTTGATTGATTAAGTTAACATATAACTCCCATGAAATTTGTCTCATGATAGTAAATCAATAAACGATGCATTGGGGAACTATATTATTCAAGATGAACATGTCACATTCATTTCATTCACATACATTATTGTACAACATATATCCAAAAACATTGAAGCAATTTTAAACAATTATTATTATATGATGAAGATGTGTGTAATATTTATATTATATTACCTAATCAATTAATTGTATGTGCTGAATTTGGAAGAATATTTATTTGAATTGGTTATGGTATTCACTATAGAAAATTATTGTCATGGAAAATTGTGGTGAAATTCTTGGAGATAACATTATCACCGAAATATTCAAAAAATTGGAAGATGAGTAATAATGTGATATCTAACAATTTTAACCGAAACTTTATAGTATTAGGGAAATATAAAAACTTGTCCTAGCATTAAAAATTGGATGTATAAGTTGTAAAATAAATAAGATACTTGAATAATGAAGATAAAGAGGTGATCCCTTACATTGAGCGTGTGAATTTAAATACATGGGGGATTATTGGGAGAGTGGGGAACGATGTGTGGAATATAGAATGTTTAGGGTCTGTTAAGGACATGTTCCAAATATTTTTAGTGATTATAAATTGGATCATGGGAGTGTTTATAATTTAAATGAGTGTGAAATTCATTATCTTTTCTAAATCAATGGTCTGGGACTATATATAATAAAATAACCATAACCACAAACATGAACATTTTTTCCAATGGTTTCTTACTATTAGGAGTGGGATCCATTTTTTTGTAAAATGTACTAAAATTATAAAATAATACCATCAATTATGTGTAAATGAGTCATCCTCATAATGAAATGATTTAAGAACCATTAAATATATTAATGGATTTTGAGGATTCAAAAAGGCATTATAAAATTAAATAAATAAATATAAACTGAAATTAGTTTCACCAGAAAATATATATTTGGTTAGGTATACCTTATATAGTATTATTTACATAACATTTGGGTCATTATGATGTCATAATAAACACTATATAGTCACATTGTATTTAGTTATTATCCAAAAATTCAACACGCTCATAACATTATAAAAAATTCACCATTGAATATATTTGACATTATGATTCCAAAATTAATATTAATTTTATACAAATAAATATTCTAAATATTGATTTTTCACTTTTAAAATAATAATAAATATTTATTGATATATTATCGGGTTTTGACACAAACTATTTTCGAAACGATATAAAAATTACATTTTAATTCAAAAAAATTAAATGATCATTTTTATTTTGTAAACATTTTTTAATAAAAATATTTTATTAAATTGTAATTTTTTCAATGATCCATTAATTCATCAAAATGAACATATTCATTGAAATTGAATACTACATAAAAATACAATTTGGGTTTCACTATATTAAAATCATAACCATTTAAAATGTAACGATAAGATTCAGAAAGAGAAAAATATTCTATAAAAATTACACAATCATATTCATATTATTATGATGTTGATAGGTATACAATTAATACAATATAAAAAACCCTAAGGGTAAGGTTCACAATAATGGGACATTCATAGGGTGGTTTGGCATAAATGGTTTGGGTTGTGATCTTGATGATCATGATCATATCCCATTAATAGTTTTCTACTACATAATCTATTAAGTATAACCTTTTGACTGGTCACGAAAAAATACTAGTGATGTATAATATAAGGAAGAAAAAATAAATTGGATATATAGGGTATGGTCCTATAGTTTGAGGCCCTCTCTTCCTTTTTATTTTTTCAATTATATTTATTAGACCACAAAATTTATACTAATCACATCATCATTTTTCAATAGATATTTTATCAATGGTAAAGATATTTAAGGGTATTTTGAATCCAATAAGATATAATAAAACCAAATATGATCATTTTTTATACATTTATAAAATATAAAAATTCATATAATTTTATTTCATTGGAAAATTTATTTATAATAGTTTTGGTCATTACAATCACCCCCATCAAAAATTTAACCATTTAATATTCAATTGCCACACTAAAATAGATGATGTAAATTATGTTTCATCACATAATTTTGTTCCCACATCACTTATTCAATCATTAATTTCCTTACAACTCATTGGCCAGGTGAATTGAATTATTTAATAGAACATTATCTCTATGTCCTAATGTATTCCCCAGCTTCTAGTCATGAGAGAGATCTTTCTCTATTGGTACCACTGATGGATTTAGAACATGTGAGTGGTCTGATATGTACATATTTAAGAGGGATACCTGGAATATGTCATATACTTGTGATATGTCATGTATGAGTTCAATTATATAAGCCAACTCTCAAATATTATCAAGGATCTTGAAGGGATCGATGTAACTTTCACTACGATTTACATTTATCCACAATATAATTAATTTATTCTATATATATTTGAGGAGTAATAAAATATTTCTAAAATAAAAATAAAGGTATTTTTATTGGTTTTCATCACATGTTTTTTACTCTAAGAAACATTGATGTAAAACAGAATTTACTAAACTATTCCACCATTTCCTCAACCATTTATGGTCCTAGTTGATGGCGTTACCCATCGTCATAAAAAAATAAAAGTGTTTTGAACCTCTTCGGATGAATGGATTTGTAGGGATCAATTAGAACACATTATTGGAAACATTTACTTTATATGATCTATATATTTGGAATATTTTCATCCTACTTTACTTTGAATTAAATTTACCATGATATCAATATGTCATCAACCATTAGGAAACATGACTCAAATTGACCATCAATTTGAGGGTGAAAATTTGTTATAATTTTCAACTCATAATTTAGAACATTTTGAATAATATTCTGAAACAAAGAGGTAAAGTAAGATTCATGATACGATAGTATTAATAGTAGTGTTATGTGTATTCTCACCACTTATCTAATGTATTTTCATCTATATTGAACGAGTGGTAATTCCTATCGAATTGAATTTTGTTGTGATTTATTCATATGATGATGCACCCAAACCCTTATATAATTAATTTCTCTTAATTTATATTAAATAACTAAGATAATGTTCATGTTGATGTTTTCACATTTCCACGTTAGTATGGGTAATGTTTGAATAATTTATTTGAATTTTTCCCAATCCGCCTTCATTATCTTATATACAAGTCATATTGATGGAGAATCCAAGAAAAAATTCTTTAAGTTGACCAAAAAATTGTAATCTCAGAGATATTGATAAAAATATGTGACTATTTGATTGATAGATAAGGTAATGTAATGCGCAACATCCAATATCTACCAATTTAATTTAGGATTTTATAGTATACATATTCACAACCCAAATCATTGAAATCATTCTTTATTAACATTATTCCTTGAGGATTTATATTTTTATATAGCTTCCAATTTATTCTAAATTACTATATCATCTATTTCTTCATACTTTATACTCTTTAAGAGTGATAATAGAGAAATAATTTGTGAAAGGATTGATGATGTTCGTTCATTTATGAATACCATGTTCATACATTTTATGACTATGTTGATTGGATCCCACTCAATTATTTTCAATTATATAATTTATTGTTCGTTTTTTATTTAGAGAATCCTTCGAATTATAATAATTTCTAGTATTTTAGTGATTTAATCATTCATTGTATTTATAAGATCTTACAATATTAATTTTTCAATATTCAACACTTTAATTTTTCATATATACATGAGGCTTTGGTGATATGTATATATTTTACACTTCTCTCTAAAGAGATAACTTTTTAATATTTTAAATGTGGAGTTCACTAATCTAACTCCAAATCATGTCATGGGTTTCTCTATACATGAAAAATTCAATTTCCTTGTAGTATAAGATAGAGGATTTTAATTATTCTTTAATACACACAAATATCCATTCATCAAATAATCACAAAATACCAACAATGTAAACTTTTTTGTTAATGTGAGTACACCTATATTGATAACCCTATTTTTTAACTCCTTGAAGATCTCCTCATATTCATATTTAAATGAATACATGACTCCTATATATGTTCTCATTATAACTGTTTATTAAAATCATGATTAATTTATCATAATTTGATGATTTTTCCAATCTAATCCATGGATACTTCAAATATATATCATAGTTGGTACCCATTTATTTTATTCAATTTAATCTATTTTATAATGGTACAAAGATATCCCATTTCATGTGATGATGCTCTATAGTAATGATATTTCAATCTACTAGATTCTACAAATTGTTTTACTCTGCATAAATCTTCTTATTTGTTAAGGACATTAGCACAATGCTCATATGTTCCTCAAGCTCCTCCTTGGACTTGGAAAATATAAGAATATCATTATTATTTTAACAAAAAAATTGTCAATGTAACAATTATAATCTCCATTACTAATGTCAATGATGTTTTCTAGAGCATTTTTTATTCGAAATGGCATTACAAATAACACATAGTGCTCATACATTGAATGAATATCTGCCCTGGAGATATACACCTTAATAACCACAACAAGGTAATATCCTGACCAAAGATCCACATTGGACTGTTTTTGTTCCCCACATAGAAAATTAATCAATTCATAAATCCATTTTAGAGGAACATATATCTTGATCAAACTATGTTCCATAAATTCAATGAAATGTATTATTGACTCGTCATTATTCTTGATGAAGATGATCGGTTCACCCCATAGTGAATCACTTCTGCATATGAATCAATTATCTAGATTCAATTGTAGTTTTTTGTAGCTCCTATAGTTCCAAAATATCCATTCTATACAATGTATTAGAGAATGGAAGTGATGTTGGTATAAGATAAATAGAAAATTCAACTTCTTTTATAAGAGGATTCCCATGGAATTTACCAGGAAACACATCAGTGTATTCCATCACAATGGGAATTTCATTAAGCATAATTTTTTCCATAAACTCAATAATTTTAGTAGGAAATTCTTTGTTTTTGGGAAATAATATAAAACCATTTTATCTTGGTTCTATAAGAGATTCACCCTCCTAGCACATTTATCAAATCATGGATTGATTCATGAAACATAGAGTGATTCCCTTCTCACGGAAGTTTATACATTCAATATAATTGAAAATACAATATATACATATTATTTATTAAAATTGCACTAAATGAAGAGTGAATTATTTTCTAGGATGTTCGTTTGAAAAAATTTGACTAGAGTGGAGTTATATACATGGGATATAGTAATTTCATCATTTACCATTTTCATCGACAGATCCAATTCCATGATTTGTTTTGTTTGTTAATTATTTCTACTAGTAATTCATTATATTAATGAATGTATAGAAATAGAAAAAAAATTATTTTCTTTATTCATTCATGAATAAATACAATATTATTTCCAAATTGTGGTCAATATCCCCTCAGTAGATATAATGGTCCAAGATCTCTATTGATGCCCTAGAGGTTTTTTGTTTTCTTCGATAACTCTTGGGTCAGTTCACTAGTTATAAATGTTCCATGCTTCCATATAGTTAATGAAAGAAATGCACTATGGGTTGATCATATCATTCCTCTCCTCTAACACATTAGTTGGTTTCTCCTATAAGAAATTACAAGCTAGATGTCATTCCCTCACACACCTAAAGAATTTCCTCAACGCCTATAATAAATTATCATGGTGCTTCATTCAACACATTTGACAAGTGTGATTTTGAAATAAAATTGAAATATTTTATTTCTCTCTTACGATCCTAGAATTATACTACACCATCCACTTATTATCCAAATGAAACCATTGAGATTCACTAATCTACTTTTTGAATTTTTAGAAATATTAAACAAATTACCCTTATTTATTAGAATCTCAAATGGCATGGGCCTTCTTTTGACTATGTTTTAACCCCCTAAGAAGGGATCAACCATGAATTTTGGGGTAAGGAAAATTTTGATGGCATCCCATGAATGACTTATTATGTTATCCTAGGACACCCTGATAGATTTTTTTTCATTTTTCTTGTGGGAAAGGTAATACCATTCCATTTTAAGTTGTTAAAAACTAATTCCCCAAAATTCCTTCCACCCCATCACATTGATAATATCCTCATGGTTTATAGTCTTGATAAAGGTAGACCACTGATCAACTTATCCATCCATATGATAAATATCAAGTAGAACCATCACTTTCTTAGAAAATTTATGAATAATAAATATCATACTAATAGATTTGATCCATTTTTTCATGATTAAATTGATAAAATGATAATTTAATGCTGGATGGATTATCAAATAAAAATACCAGTTGAAACATGTTCCTCCATAAGGGGATTTGGTTGCTCTTCCTGATCTATGTTTCAAATCAAATCTTAATTTGGAAGATAGAGTATCATCCCAATGTTCACGATTCCTGTTCTCATTTAGTTTAGAATCTCATTGGGGAAGTCATTAGGTTTTATGTAACATTGATTGTTTACCTGATTCCTCTTATATATCGAAATTATATAGAATAATTGTAAAATTATAGATTATTATTTTTAAACTATTAAATACATTATAGAAATGATAGTTATAGTAATAAGATAGCATATAAGCTTAATGTAGTTACATAACATAGGAATTTATTGGCTTTAATATCTTTTATCCATGACATATTACATAAAATATATTCATATGGAAATTCAATTATTCACATAATAACGACATATATTGTAATTATGAATTTTCAAAAAAATATCCCATATGAGTGTTAAAAAATGTGAGTTGCAAGGCCCGTTGTTGTGCACCAGTACTGAGTCACGTATGTCACATTGAAGTGTATTCTGGTTTTACTTCTATGTAAAACTATTCTAGATCGACATCCACATGTAGTATTTATACGTTTAGTTATATGATATATAAAACACATAAATTATACATAAAAACATAATGATTCTTTCTTATAATTAGTCTTATCCACAAGACATTCTTTATAATTATCTAATCAAACTCGGCAATAATAACTATATTTTTCATTTGATACCAACTGTAAAACACATTCTATTTTTTATTATTTATATCATGATTTAATATATAAGATTAAATGTGATACAAAACCTTTGATTAGGAAATATTCTTTCTTTAGGAACTAGTTAGATTTGATGACAACATATAATGGAAAAAACAGATTTTCTATAGAAATCCATAAAATGCTCATACGTAAAACAACATTCGATAACATTGGGAAATAAATAAGTAAGGGATGATCTATAATACGGAGTAACGACATAAATTTGGACCAACAAGAAGGAAGTAATACATGTTATACAATATGAATTTTATTAGGGAACAAAATGAGTGAGAATCATAAAAATGAACAATGATACATGATTTAGAATGATAATCATAAAGGAACCACGTGAAATGTTGGAGCTACCTAAAATAGTGAATTATAAATAGAGGTGAAGGATATATACAAAGATATCATAATGGAAAATACCCATGATGTACAATTTTCACTCCATAATACCTTTAAGGACATGTCATGAGACTAAAACATTACCCAATTCACCAGAGCATTATATAATTCTAGTTGAACCTTTAAAATTCATTTCAATATCAATCTTATGTGTTCCCCATTGATCATTAATCATGGAAATAACTTTCCTCAATTTTCATCCCATGATAAAGTGTTGCTGAATAATAAATTTACTTCCCCATTAAATTATGCATACATTTAAAGATATGAGCACACCTGATAGAAAAATTGTATGGTTTTATATATAAATTTATTCTGTCATGGAAAATCACAATGAAATTTCGGTTGCAGAACGACGTCAATTAAAAGATGATAAAAATTTTCAGTGAGAGTGAAATAGTTTTATCCTAATTTGGCATGAAATGGATAATATTACAGACATTTATAAACATATCTCAACATTATGAATTGAAAATCCAATGAATAATATAAATAAGTTACATGAATAAAAAAGTGAAGGAAATGATTTCTAACCCTAAGAGATTGACTCCAAATTCCTTGGAGGAGTTTTTGGATAGCATGGGGCCAAATATGGAGATTATAGAGAGGGTGAGATTGTGCAAGAGTGTGATCCTATGATATTTTTTGAATATTAATGGGATATTTTTTTGGGTTTATAATATAAATGAGTGGGAAATACTTTTTAATCTCTCAAACAATGGTTTTGGACACTATTCAAAAAAATTACTAAAAAAACAATACCTAGGGTCTCCCATTTATTATATCAAATGGGAATGAATTCCAGGATTTTATAATCCCTACAAATGAAATTAATAAAATAATACAACATCTAGAAGGTATATGCTTCATACAATGAAAATGGATTTTAAAACCAAAAAATATATTAATGCTCTCGAGGTTTTAGAGAGGAATTTTAAATTTATTAAGATAAAATAAAATCACAAAACACTAATGGAAAATCATATACATGGTCATGGATACCATTTATTGTATTTGTTACATCACTTATGGGTCTTTATGATGTTATAATAAAAACCCTATATTTATACCATCTTTAATTATTTCATAAAAAATATACTATCTCAGAAAATTATAAATAATTACCCATATCATAACTGTAATGTTATGATTCCGAAAAATATTAATCTAATCAATATATTTTTCAAAATATGTATATAATACAATTTAAATTAATAATCAAAAGATATTGAAAAATTCTATGGGTTTTCCCAATAATTATTTTCAAACCCTTTTAAAAATTACCATTCATATAATAAATATTATATGATCATATATATTTAATGAAAATTATTTAATATTAATATTTTATTAAAATATTATTTAATTTAAAAATTAATTAATATAACAAAATAAAAAAGAGAACTAAAATTGAATACAAATAGAAAATAAATTTTCTATTTCATTTAAAAAAAATAAAAACAAATTATTAAGTAATATTTAAAATAAAATATGAACATTGTTCTACTAAAAATAAATAAATATATTAATATTATTATATTCTTGATATATATCAATTTAATACACCAAAAAACACCCATTGGGGAAGTTTTGCATTAGTTAGACTTCAATGTGGTTATTTATAGAACATGGTTTGTTTCATGATCTTAATGCTATAGAAATACCACATTTAACAGTTTCACAAATGCGTATGTTGTTAGATCTCATCATTAAATTGGTCAATATAAATTACTAGTGTTACTATCTCCCATCAAGGCTCAGATAAGTAAACCTCATAGGGTACTATCTTACCAGTTGGGGATCCCGTGATAATTCTAAGACCACCGTTGAGTCTTGAATGTAGGTTTTACCCTATGAAGGGTATAACGTTTATCGACGTTGGGAGGCTGGATTATAAGCCTTAGTGGAAGATTAATTCAAAATTAAAATATTCATTTTTATAATTATTTGATTACATTATCATTAACCTAATTAGAGGTTATCAACATGATTTCATAGGGGTTTGGCTTCATAATCACTATAATTTTCTACCGAGAGCATATACCTTCTCTGGAAGAAATCAGCCCCGGAGAATAACAAAGAATGACGAATAGAGAACCCTTGGCTCAAGGATGATAGAATGATGAAAAACTAGAAATATAATCTTCATCCTTCACTACGTGTGTTCTTCCCCAACAATCGATCCAAACCTAAGGTTGGACATATATTTTAGGATTCTTTACCCCTCTTGAATTTTCCTCACGAATTTGAGTTAAATTTATTTGAATGGATACATTTGACGATAGAAAAACAATGGGTTAAACAATTTTCATCTTATTTATCTTGAAATTAAAATTATTGAGGTACGATAAATATTTTTTTTTTCAATTCCACATGTTATTTATTCTCAATGAAGATGGCCATACAAAAATGACCATCGATCCACACATATGACATGTAATTTTCTTACTCATTATTTGTGAATTCTTCACGCGTTATTAATCACCAAATAATTATGTCTGTCAAAAACTAAATTTTTCATTTAGCATGACATACCAACCCAGAGATATCAACCAAATGATAAAAAATCCACATTATTTTACTCATTAAAAGTTAGATCGATGTCGGAATGGATCCAAAAAGGATTCCATGGCTTGGTTCTGATGATTTATTTCGGCAGGAGAACAGAGGCTTGTTGAGGAGAAATGATCATCAGTAGTGGTTGACTGGGTGACCGATGTGGCTGTGTGAGGCTTAGGTAGGGCTGGCCTCTTCAGTCTAGGTGTGGTTAGTTGCTCCCAATTGAGGCAATTTGGTTGTTCGAGGAAGCACTGGTGGCCCGAAGTAGAGGTTTCATGCACGACATGTGGGATTAAGAGGCATCATGTTTCCCCAGCATGTAAGAATGGGGGGCGGATCTGGGTGCCCGAGGTTGTGGTGGTCATTGTGGCAGCAGGCCGCAGGTGGTGTGGTAGCATGCCAGAAGAGTGGTGGCCAGAGTGTGCATGCACAATTGCTGCATGAGGAACGAGGGTGCAGGGAAAAACTATGGGTAATGGTAAAAAATAACAAATAAATAAAACTAAATAATAATAATAATAATAATATTATTATTAGTTAAACTTCAAAACTTCATCATTGGATGTATATATCATGAATCATCTCTGAAAGTGTGACCCTTACTTTAAGATAAGAATTAAGAGTCTAATATTGGATTCATTTTTTTGGTTTCCGTATCAGGCAACCGAAATGCTTAAAATAACAATAGGTTTAATAATAATATTAAATTTTCAACAAACCATAACTCCTACATACAAAATATAATGGAAATACAATTAGCGGAGAAGTTATCAAATATTTATGCTAGTAAATTCAAGTCTATGATTTAATAGTAAATTCAGATTCGTGGTTTAGTTCCATGAAATGCCTAACAAAAATATTATTATTATTGTTGCGGAATCTTTCATATGTTGTAACTCTCCAATAAGACATCATATTTGAGAGACGTTAGAGGCATTGTGATCTTGAAATTTACGGAGACATTTCAGACCAATGTCATTATTTTTAATTTAGGGTCGAGGTGTAAGCACCACAATGTGCAGTCCTCCTGTGTTACTGTGGAATATGACTTTTTAACTGGGTATCCATTATGGGAGAACACGTAGTTGATCGCATGTGTTTTTCTGAGAGGATCAAAATGGTGTAATTCATAGAATTTATATTACGAACAGGGAATGAGACCCACATGATTCCATCCAAGTATAATGTGGTGATTTAATACTTTTCCATCAGATGTATATTTGGTTACATTTTGTAGTCGATATTGTGTGTATTTTACACAAGGATCACAAAGGTGTCACCCATTTTAAAGTGCATAGATTTTTTCATGATCTCATTAAATGTGTAAAAATTAATGGAATATTGATTTAAGATCATTTTGAAATGTTTGATGAGAACCCATGGATTGGGTTAGTCTAGACTCTCATGAGAGTAAAGAATATGTATGAAGAGATACGTTCAATTGTTTATGGGTGTGATCCCTATCTATGGCGGAACCTGATGACTACATTGGATTTTTTCCAAGAGGTACCATCCAGTAGAGATTATCAGAGTTACATGATTCTTTTTCAAGAGCCACCTTATAGTAGTGATGGAAAGTGCAGATCAGGGCTAACCCTCCAGGTGGGCTGCATAGTGGCTTTCCTGGATGATTGTATTGTGGTTACCATCCATCTAGGATGGGAAATGGCATTCCCCGAAACCATTTTCAGGTATACCCTCTAGCTGGTCTGGGTAGTGGCATTCCCCGAAGATAGTTCAAGAAAAACCCTCTAACCGGGATGCGCAGTCACATTCCTTGATGACACACACAGGCTTACCCTCCAGCTGGTCTGGGTAGTGGAATTCCATGAAGATAGTACTAGGCTTACCCTCTAGCAGGACATAGATGTTGAATTCCATGATTAAAATATTGGGCATTCCCTCTAGAAGGGCTAGTATGCTGGGTTCGATGATGAATACCAGAGCGAGGCCTTCTTTTGTGAAGCACAATGATGTGGCATAGTTTGACATAACTTATTACTCATGAGATGGTGGGGATCATTCCCCACCAAGAAACATCCTTGTTCTAGGACATAAAATAGTGTGGGAAAGTCAGTGAGGCCTAATGAAAATAATATCATGGTGTGGTTATTTGAGCCCCTTTTACTTTTTCCTCCTAGGATGATGTTATGAGATGCAGGGCATCACTGAGGGTTTTTATCTTTGAACTATTGGATACTTGCTGTATTGGGATGATATCTGGACTGGATATTACCTCACACTCTTATTTGGGTTTCTTTGAGAGAGAATATCTTATATTGGGTGAATATATATTCTTCTACTCACTTTTACTACACCTTGTTCATTCTAATGGTCTTCTTATGTAATATCTCATACTAATACACACTTTAGTAGCCCTCTTACTGCGCCCTAGAGCTTTCGAGGGAATCCTAGAGATTAGTTTTATACTCACTTTTTCATGGAATTTTCCTACAATTGTTGGGACCCTATAGATGAAAGACATGTTGATTTTGACTTCATAGGATCATATAGATGCGAGTGCTTAGACCACATATAGTGGTCATAGCTTGGGTTCTAGGATCAAGGTTCATTCATCCATTGAATATTTAGCACTTCTATGTTGTGACACTATTCTGGTTGGGCATGTGTTTTTCATGTTTTCCAATTCAAATTACGCTATTTTACTTCAACTATTTAGTAGTTCATGCATGATTGGTTTATTTATAGTAGTATTTCATCTTTTTTTACATTCCCTCTTCACTTTTTCAATTAGTTTTATTTATATGTGTACAAGTTCTTAGTAACCCCTGTACCTGAGTATTTTGGGCCTTTGGCGCTAGCCGCTAGCCCCAGGCCTATAGAGGTAGGCCTGGGGTAGTTTTTTCTTGAACCCCAGCATGGGTCAGGTCATGACGAAGTGGTATCAAATCCTTCTTCGACCCAGTGAATGTTGTTCGTATGGTTCCCTAAAATATTCATGGATGCGTTTAGGGAAAAAAATTTGATGTGTTTAGAGGGTGGCCCTTAGTTTGGGTAGTACAGTGATGGTACGGTCATCCAACATATCCATTCACTGAGATCCTTATTAAATGATTGTCAACTTTCCACACTGATAAATGTGTTGTTGGGAATAATGGAACATAGATCATGTATGATTAAGTATTTGACTATCATTATAGACTTAGCAATCCATTTATGTACATATATATATATACATATATTACTGTGGTTCTCTCTGCGACACCATCCTGCTAGGATACCAACTCTGATTCGTGATGAAGACCCTATGTCTGACGAGGACTCATTTTAGGACCCATCATGCAAGCATCTTTTCTCTAGGTTGGTAGGTAGTAGTACCACCATTTATTGATTAGCATATATTCCTATAGAAGAAGGTTGAGAATGTGCATAGGATTCTTGCATTTTATTAGTTATAGCGACAATGACTAATTAGGTTCCACATTTAGACAGAACCTTGATCTGTAGTTGTTTATTTGGATTTGGTGGTCCCCCACTTCAGGTTTTCATAGACAATGAAAGATCATATGGGGGATTTGGTGACCATACTATTCCACAGAGCATCTGGGAGATGGTGGATCTTGGTTACTCTGGTACATGATGAGTCAACACTCTCATGGGATGATTTATAGAAGATGTTTTGTTAGGAGTACTAACCCTCATGCATGTGCACTATTTGACTTAAGATGCTCCTCCAGTTTCAGCATAGATAGATGAAGGGTGACTGAGTATGTGACAGGGTTTGCAGACCTCAAACATAACTCTTTGGACAATCGTTGTGATGGCTAATTTCAATTGTAGAGGATTTATAAAGGACTTCGTAGCGAGATCCATGTTATCATAGTACCATTATGCATCCCGTCTTCTGATGGAGTTCTAGAGTAGTCACTATTGACAGAAAGCTTCATGACATGCCTAGTGGTAGTTTATGGAAGAGGGAACAATGGAGATGAGATTTGGGCCATAGCAAGTAGATGTCAGTGGAAAATGTATTGGCCTAGATGATTATCTAATGAACGATCTCATGCACATGGTCATATGTGGTAGAGACAGCATGATAGAAGCGTGGTGGTAGAGTCCCTCTGAATAGTGAAATAATGGCGCAATTTTGTAGAATATTGACTTAGCGGGAAGTGCAGGAAGTCCCAGGATAAGCTACTGTGAGATGTTTAAAGAACTTTACTTCCCTGTAATTGAACCTTGTTGAGAAATAGGGTAAAAGTTTTCTTTATTCGACGGTGTTGACACCACTTCTCGAGTGAGTAAGGGAGTCTCAGTTGGGATGCACCAATTGTGAAATCATGTGTGACCAAATATCCTGGGGCAATTTACCAAATAGAAATTCTGAAGGAATAAGTCAGATGACCCTGTTCCCAGAGAAAACCATATGATTATGGATCATTCCTTCGGTTCTTGAGCTGTGAATGTACAAAAATGTCCAAGAGTTTACCTGAGAGAGGGAGAGTTATGTGTGGGCTTGGTTTCCTGAGTTGAATCCATCGTTTTTTGTTTTTGAGGAAAAAATATTTAAGGAGGGAATAATGTAGAGACATGTTTTTTTCTATATGACATTGAAATATTTATAAGAATATTGGCAGACATATGTGATGAGACGACATTAAATTTTGTCGCTTGGTGTGCCCAAAATTAATTTTATAAAAATATTAGCTGTTTATTCACTATGAACATGTCCAAAATGAGATATCTCTTAAACAGTTGATCAGATTTGAAATACAAGGTCACAGTTGGGTTTGGAATATGGTGTTTACCCTAGAATCAATATAAAACTAATCGGCATGGTACGTTTGGACCCCTCTATTGTTGGTAGTGTGTTAAATGGATGAATTAAACTATTTATTAATTTATTAAATAGCTCAAACCCAAATAATCCAGGTAAGAGTGCTCATATGATCAATATGAGACCATTGTTGAGATCATAATGTATGTTTTACCCTAGGTAGGGTATAAGCATCGTCAATATTGGGATGTTTTCTTTTGTGCAATTGTGGATGATTAATTAAATAATTAAATAAAAATTTATTTAATTATTTGATTAATTACTTTTTTACTTAATAATAGGTTATAAATTATGATACTATAATGGTTTGGCCTCATAATCCATCTAATTCACCAACAATACCATAAACCTTCTCCTGAAGAACTCATCCCTTATGAAGAATGAAAAATGAAGAACAAATAACCCTTGTCTCAAGGAGGATCAAAGGACAAAGAACAAGACATATCATAATCCTCCAGAAGTAGGCACGTTATTCGATAACAATCGATCCAAACCTGAGGTAGGAAATATTTTTATTGACTCTTCACACAAGTTGAATTTTCATGAAGAAAAATAATTAAAATTATTTGAATTAATTAATTAGCCGATCGAAAACCAATTGTTTTAATCAATTTCTTCTTGTTTATCTTGAAATGGGAATTCATGAAGTATCATAAATATTTAATTATCAATTCATATGTTCAGTATTATTAATGATGATGGCCAAAAAAACATGCTCATTGATCAACACATAGAGTATGATCTTTTCATATTCATTCTTCAAGAATTATTTAGGCATTCTTATTGAAAAATAATTAAGTGCATGAACAACTCAGTTTTTTGATGAGTGTGACAAAAAAATGGACACCTCTGCCCAAGGATAGTTGATATACATTCATATCTTCATTATTGGACATAGCAAAGCTAGAATAGTGCACAGAAAAATTCTAAGGTCTGGGTATTGTGAGGGTTCTGGGGAGGGCAGTGAGGCTAGTTGAGGAGCCAAGGTCTTCCCCAGAGGTTGAGCGGGTGACCAGCACATAGATGCGTGATTCGGGAAGGGAAGTATTAGGAGGCCAAGAAATTGTAGTCCAAAAATAGGAAGTAGATCCCAGGTTGGGTGGCTAGGTGTTTAGATGTAGGTCATGTAGCCTGAGGTGGAGGCGGCGTGTGCAGTAGGCACGGTCTTCCGGTGAGACATGGTTCTGATAGGTGAGCATGGGGGGCGGCTCTGGTGGCCCAAGGTGGTGGTGGTCTGTGTGGAAGTAAGCCGCATGTGGCATGACAATATGCCTGATTGGAAAGGGCTAGGGTGAAAAAGTGTGGCGACCACTTGTGGAATGGGGGTCACGGGGAATCCCTTGGGGGAAGGGTTAAAAAAATGAAAAATAAATAAAAACAAAAGAATAATAATAATAATAATAATAATATTATTATTTTTTTATACCTGATAAATTAATAATTTGACATGTAGATAAAGAATCATCAATGGTAGAGTGACCCTAACTTTGAAATGACCATTCTGAGTCTAATATTGGATATCTATATCTGTTTTTCCGGTTGGGCACCAGACACAATAAAAATAAAAATAGAATTAAGATTATTATAAAATTTTCGACCTGCCATAACTCTTGCATGGATGTCCGATTGACTTTCTGTTAGTGGGGATGTGACCCATAAATTAATTTGGTCGACTGATGTCTACGTATGTATTTTAATTTATGGTTTCTGGCTCAATTTCACAAAACTCCCAACAACAATAAAAAAATTATTGTCACAAAATCATACGTCTGTCGTAACTCTCCCATACAATATCGGATTGGCGAGCCGTTAAAAACATTGTGATCCTGAAATTAAGGAACATTTTTGGATCTGAATATCTAAAATTTTAAATTGGGATAGAATTGCATGCCCCATGGGGACCGGTCTACACTTATTACGGTAGAATGTGACTTTTTTCACTGGGTATCCATTCAGGGTGAATGAGTAGTTGATCCTATGTCTTTTTATGATAGGATTGAAATGGAATGATCCATATAATTTGTTTCAAATCCTAGGAGTGGGTCCCATGGGAAAACATTCAATAGTAATGCCTTGGTATATGCATTTTCCATCAGATGCTTTTTTGGGGTGAATATGTAGTCCATCTTTAATGTTTTTCGGCAAGAATTGTAATGGTGTGATCCGTTCAAATGTTCATAGCCTTGTTCATGATCTCATTAAATTTTGAAACATGAAGGTAATATTGATGGAAGATCCATTTGATGTGTTTGAATATTACCCATGGATTTTGTTAGTTTAGAATCTCTTGAGAGTGGATAAGTAGTATGAAGAAATATGTTCAAATGTTCTGGGTGTGACACCTATCCTGTGTGATACCTAATATTGGCAACTGAATTCTTCCAAGATGTTCCATCCAATATGGATTACCATAGGTCATCGATTATTTTACTAGAGGTAGAATCCATGAGGGATGATCAGAGTTCCACGATGCTTTTCTTGGAGGCCCCTTCCGGCAGGGATGGACAGAGAAGATCGGGGCTTACCATCCAACTGGGCTGGGAAGGGACATTCCCCAATGATAGTTTTGGGATAACCCTACAGTTTTACCGGGTAGTGGAATTACCCAATGATAGTACTAGGATTACCCTATAGATTGTATGGGTAGTGTCATTCCTTGATGATAGTATGAGGAATACACTAAAGATGGACTAGGCAGTGGCGTTCCCCAATGACAGTACCAGGCGTAACCTCTAGTGGGGATGAGGAGTGGTATTCCTCAACGATTACCTGATAAAGTCCCACATTTGGGAAGCAATTTGACATGGCGTGGGTTGACTTACCATATGAATCACGAGAAGGTTGTGTGCTTTCCCCACCAAGACACAACCTAAAGTCATGAGGGAAAGTCTGTACCTCCCAAGATAGATTGAATCGATGATTAGTAATTTGATCCCATTTCACTTTTTCATCTATGGATGATGTGATGATATACCGGGAATCACAGATGTTTTTTATCTTTTATCTGATGGCCACTAACTTTTTTGGGATGAGCTGTGGAATGGAAATGCCCTTACTCTCTTTTTTGGGATTCTTTGAGTGAGCATATCTATTATCGGGTGGATCTGTACTCTACTTTTTACTTTTAATACAACTTTTTTTATACAAGTCTTCTACAATTATATGAATTACTACCCCCTCTTCATTACCTCTATTTCTAGACCCTCTGGACCATAGGGCATCCGACTATATATTTTTATACTCACCCGTTCTTGGATTTTCCTCACATTTCATATGGCCCTACTAATGACATACAAGATGATCATGAATTCTGAGGAGAATAATGATACGGGTGTTTGGACTATGTATGGTGTTCATTTCATGAGTTTATGTATAAGGACTCTCTTTGCTTTTTACTGTTCAGTACTTCAAGGTTGTGACACTCTTCTGGTTGGGAATTCGTTTTCCAGTTTTTTCCTTCCAATTTACTCTTCTATACTTTTACCTATTTGTGGGTCATGCATGTATAGACCCGTAGCTTGACGTACATGGACATTAAATTACATTTGCGGAATACTTAGTACATAACAAAAAAACACACACACAAGGATCGTAATAGTTTAGTGTCTTTGGAAACTCGGAACATAATCTTCTAACCCTGGTGAAAGATCATCAATATCTCCCATAAAGATCTTCCATTTTTTTTACCTAAAACCTTTATTTATATCCTGGGGAAAAGAAAACATAAAAGGGTGAGCTCAAATTCTCAGTAAGGGTATACAAAAGAAATAAAATCATATCATATCTTTTTGAAAATCATAACCTGCAAAAGAGATCGTAATATCTAAACATGGAACAAATCATAGAAGTGAAAATGAGATCACCATAATCATAACATGAAACTTGAAACTTTGTGGCATGCACACATAATAATAGAGAATCATTTCTTGTTAGTCATGACTCATTGCCAAGACTATCTTAGTGGACAAAGTCCCTTTCTGAACCGAGTTCACTCCTCGTTTCAGTCCTGTATCACTGAACCGAAATAACCTTCCGTTCCAGCCATGTCTATCTCATGAGATATAAAGTCTTTACCCAATGCATTGGAGGGAGATATAGATCCCACCCATCTTATAATGAATCCTTTCTTATGTGTGCCACATAATCATAAACCATACATCATAACGTAACCCATGTAATAAAAATGGGATTCTTAAACAACATGACATCATAAAACAATTCATATAAGATAAAGGAATTCATAAAAATATTTCCATCACAACATAATCAAATCCATGTAATAATAGGGAAAGAAACAGAACCCTTTATTATCTTAGATGGAAAATAATTTTGATAAAACACTTGAACTTCATTCTTGAGGAAAATATCCTTTCTTTTTCAAAAACATTTTACATTTCTTAACATGTCATACAACTTTAAACTAAAAGAAGTTGATTAAAAATAAACTTGAAAACTTTTAAAGGAAGCTTCTTGGAAATAATGTTTTAAAAATCCATTCTTGTCGTATAAGTTAAAAAAAACATTCTTCGTACTTTTGTCGGAAAAGTCAAAAAGTACCTCGTACGGAAAAACGACAAAAGATTCCTTTCATATTCTTTACTAAAAACTCACCTAAGGGTAAAATTGGATTTAAACTATTGTAAGTGGATGGAAACAATATTATATATTGAGGGAACATGGATGTGGATGATAAAATACACCCCAGTAAATACTTACGAATAAACAATCTCGGATAAAAATGAGATTGTGATATTTCCCTTACCTTAGGCCTGATTTGCTTTGTTCGTGTCCGAAGCTCCTCTTCTTTGGAACGCCTCTTTGAATCCTCCACTTAAGGAACTAAGATTGGTCTTTGGAGGAGACCAGGACCTCTAGGATTATTCTAGGGAAGTGGAGAGGAGAAAATGGCAGGGGTTGGCCGAGCTTGAGTGCTCAAATTGGTGTGAGGAGGAGGGGGAGGAGGTGTCCTTTTATAAGGGAGGAGAGGGGCACCTTAGGAATATCTCAAAATATTATTTTATTATAAAGTCAAGTTCGGTTTTAATTAGCTCAAAATTGATTTATTTCGAGGCTAAGGTGGGGATGGGTCGAAATCCTCTCATCCAATAGAATTTAGAGAAGTTTAGGTTCCTATTTTAACATTATCATTTAGATTTAACATTAAGTTAAATAATTTTACTTTTACCGTGTCTTCTTGTGTTCTTATACTATAAGGTTAATAAACTTACTATATCAAGCCAAACGAACCCCAAATTGTTTATTATTAATATATATATCCTTATCTAAGTCATTTGGCCGAACCTTAGATTTTTAGGATTAAAATAACAATTAATAATATAATATTTGATTTAAAAACTATTTTGTGTCAATTTTGACACTATTTGAGATATGATTTTTGTGAAAGTCATAACAGAATTATATGTTCGAAACAAGTTGATTAAATCAACACTAATATATCATAGTAACCTATAAAATTAGTGTAATTCATAAAAAGTCTCAAATTACATTCATTTGAGCATTTATAACATCAATTATGTTAATATTTCCTTAAAAGGATAATTACTGCATCATCATTGTGTCATAAGTAAATTAATTTATTTAAAGTCTAAAAATTATAAATAAAATATAATTATGTAGGAAATCTTTTTATATTTCTAATGAATATTTATAGTCGAATTTATCTTATGTATAACCCCATATTAAAAATGTTTTAGTTATTAAACTTTGATTTTAACTATTTTAACTATTCATTAAATAAAATAATATTAAATGTCATAATCTAATCCAAGTGGACTTAAATGGTCATATTATATTCATAAGGTTTTTTTTGGTCGAATTACACTTATCCAATAGAATTAGGACATGTGTTAGGGTAATAGTAATATCATATTTACCCTTAGTTACCCTATTTACTATTAATCGTAGTAAAAAGTTACTATTCACCAAAAATTATTTTCATCTAATTGAACCACATTTTACTTACTGACATCAACCGTGTCTCTCGAATTTTTGAAATTCCAACCACAGAAGCGGTAAAATTATGTTTTATGAAAAATTCAGTTTTTTAACTACCACTTAGTAGTTTCACTATTCATCAAAAATTGATGTTTTTCAGAACAATGCCAAAATTTCATCCTAAGCTATATTTCATATTCCGAATTCAAAAATGAAATCTATTTTACCAAATTCATAACATAGAAGTTGCATTAATTAATTTTATAATTAAATCCCGCTGTTAAAATCAAAAGATTGACACTTGATTATGTCTGGTTTAAATGTGAAATTACAACCAATGACCAACATTGTATTAAATTGTAAAAATATATTCTAAATATACTTTAAAAACACTCAAATTAATAATTTATCACTGTTAATTATTTCTATTAAAAAAGTTGTTTTTAATTATAATTTAGTAATTTTCACTATTCATCAGAATATGAAAGTTATCCGAAAAGTACCAAAATTTCACCTTAGGCTAAATTCGATACTCCGAATCCCAGAATGAAGTTCATTTTGAAAAATAAGATTTACAGAATTTTAAAATGTGGTTATTACTATTCATAACGGCTAGTTTTAATAATATTTTAATAGCACATCGTTGTTTAGTGAAACTCGGTATTGCGTATTACACACGCTATCGAGGAAGGTCGCGATTGCGTGTAATGCAAGGCAAGACCAGGATGCGTGTTGTGCAAGCTCCTTTTGGTGTAGCATACAACACAAGACATTAATAAAATTAAAAAGATATATTTTTTTATAAAATCTTGGGCTGTTACATCTACCCCCCTTAAAATGAATTTCGCCCTCGAAATTCGTCGGGGTTATAAATGGTTTACTATTCGAAAGTTTCTTTAATAGAAACCCACATCGTAAAAAGGAATACCAAAACTTGGCTTTAAAAACTAAAGTATGAAATGTAACGATTACCCATATAAACTAATCACTGGGTTTCCACATAGGTGAAAATATGGATATGGAAGAGAAATCTAACCATCATGTTCTGATGGAGAGTGGTAGAGAACATGGCTATGGAAAAGCCAACAATCAAAAATTCATAAATTTGTGACGATCTAAGGTACCATCCGATTCATCAGGTATAAGATCACTAGGACAACATTTTTGGTTTTCAAGATCATTTCCCTAAAGTTGATGAATTAAAAGAAATACTTACATGATTTTGGTACAATCTCACTGTTGTTCGTGCCTTGAACAATTTCCACTTCATATCTTAAATAAATGAAGTTGAATTTGTTATTCGTGAAGTGTTAGCAGATCACGTGATAGAATGACGGGTCATTCCATCTGTCTCAAACAAAAGGTTAGCAAAAATTATATACATAAGTCGATCTATAGTGAGATTAATCATATATGGTTCCTAAAATGGACTTATACTTCATATATCATACTTCTTAATATAATCAAATTAGTTTCTACTAAACATGGACTTCCTGTAGGTCAGTGGTAGGCGATAAAGGCTAGTCGCACTTCGGTTGTGGGTTCGATTCCTACAGCCTTGTCCGAAGCGATGGGCTGTCGCCCGTCCTGCAGGTTTTCCTTTTTCTAAAACTACGTTACTATAACATCCCATCAATAATATCGAAAAAAAATTTCTATCCTTAAACAATACTAACTTACGTCCAACACAATCCATTCCAATCATTAGGCTTATCCATAATACTGCAGTCCACTCTCATAACACAGTGAAAACAATTACCAGAGATTTAATATCATCGTTGATCCCCATATATCATAAGATATGTTTTGTTGGTCACATTCCAAACATTCAAAGTCCTTAATCATGTATACTCTTGAATACCCATTGAACCTTAGTGAAAACTTGAATGCAGTTAAAAGTTAACACTTTTCACATACTAAAATCCTCAAAATTATTTATACTCAAACCATGATATCACTTAGTCCTTATATCAATCATGAGCTCATGAATACTATCAAACATTTAATTTTCTCCTTATCCCATCATTATGTGCATAATATCTCAATCACTTTGAATACCACATTAGACCAATACATAAATATTCCAATATTCCATGATACAACATTATTTTGGAATCCTAATACATAAAAATTTAATCATTCCACCATATTGTTTTCATATTCAACATTACCAATAGTGATCACATGTGACTTCCCTTTGTCCTTTTCCTTAAGCGGTTGCTCATGTCGATCATCACTAACCCTTGGATTAGGGCATTTATTGGCATAATGTCCTATCTCCGTGCACTTGAAGCATTGAAGTGTTGGTTGTGCGTTCTCTGCAGTGTTTGCTTTATTCACTTCATTAGAATCCCTTTTTCCATTACATCGACACTCAGCTGCTCGATGACCTTCTTTTCCACACTTAAAACATTTTCTAGTCCCTTTAAGACAATCTCCACCATGCTTCTTTCCACACTTTGTGCATAAGGAAACATTCATCTTCTTTTCACCATTATTCTGAGATTTCTCCTTAAACTCCATCTTTCGTTTCTTGTCAAAACCATGAGATGGATATGTAACACCAACTTCCATTTCTACCTTGATAGCACAACGCACAATTTCTTCATAGCTACTGAAGTCTCTTATAGCTAATGCCCTTCAAAGACTTGGTTTTAAGGCACTGAAAAATCGATCAACTTTACTTTCAAGTTGGATGATAATGCCAGATGCATACCTTGCAAGTCTTGTAAAATTCGCTTCGTATATACCAACAGATTCATCATCCTTTTGCTTTAGTTCAAGAAACTCCTTCTCCATCTTCGTTCGAAGAATACGAGGGAAGTACTTACTGAAAAACAAGTTCCTGAACTCGTCCCATTCCATGGAATCAATTTCATCTCTTTTCCTCGTATTCTTGATAAGATTCCACCATTGATCAGCTTCACCTTCCAAACGATATACTGCTAAGATGACTTTATCATGTTCAGAACATTGAAGAACTGAAAATATCTTTTCAGTAGTACTAATCCATTGTTCAGCAACTAATGGATCAGTAGACCCACTGAAAGAAGGCGGACGCTGCCTCATGAAGGATTCAACAGAATGTTGCTCCATCCTTTGCTCGTTGGGAAGTCCTGCATGATTCATAGCTTGAGAAAGTTGTGTGAGCATGGCTACAAGATTTTGCATTCCAGCTCCCATATCATTTGGTTGCTCAGGGGGACAATCATTGCATTGCCCATCGCATTCCGCATTAACACGGTTCCTTCGGGTTCCAGTCATTGACTAAAACCAAGAAGAATAGTGTGAGCAACACTAATTATAATAGGAAACCACATAATTCAAGAATAAAATTTTCATGCTTATGGTCTTATCCTAGGTTATTCAAGGCCATTTCTAAAACACTAAGATTGTGTACTATGCTTAGACTTATCCTTAGGGTTCTTACTAAGGCTTTCACATCCTAGTTTCCAAAGGTTGACTATACCTTTCCTCTGATACCAACTGTAGAGACCCGTAGCTTGACGTACATGGACATTACATTCCATTTGCGGAATACATAGTACATAACAAAAAAACACACACACAAGGATCGTAATAGTTTAGTGTCTTTGGAAACTCGGAACATAATCTTCTAACCCTGGTGAAAGATCTTCAATATCTCCCATAAAGATCTTCCATTTTTTTTACCTAAAACCTTTCTTTATATCCTGGGGAAAAGAAAACATAAAAGGGTGAGCTCAAATGCTCAGTAAGGGTATACAAAAGAAATAAAAATCATATCATATCTTTTTGAAAATCATAACCTGCAAAAGAGATCATAATATCTTAACATGGAACAAATCATAGAAGTGAAAATGAGATCACCATAATCATAACATGAAACTTGAAACTTTGTGGCATGCACACATAATCATAGAGAATCATTTCTTGTTAGTCATGACTCATTGCCAAGACTATCTTAGTGGACAAAGTCCCTTTCTGAACCGAGTTCACTCCTCGTTTCAGTCCTGTATCACTGAACCGAAATAACCTTCCGTTCCAGCCATGTCTATCTCATGAGATATAAAGTCTTTACCCAATGCATTGGAGGGAGATATAGGTCCCACCCATCTTATAATTAATCCTTTCTTATGTGTTCCACATAATCATAAACCATACATCATAACGTAACCCATGTAATAAAAATGGGATTCTTAAACAACATGACATCATAAAACAATTCATATAAGATAAAGGAATTCATAAAAATATTTCCATCACAACATAATCAAATCCATGTAATAATAGGGATAGAAACAGAACCCTTTATTATCTTAGATGGAAAATAATTTTGATAAAACACTTGAACTTCATTCTTGAGGAAAATATCCTTTCTTTTTCAAAAACATTTTACATTTCTTACCATGTCATACAACTTTAAACTAAAAAAAGTTGATTAAAAATAAACTTGAAAACTTTTAAAGGAAGCTTCTTGGAAATAATGTTTTAAAAATCCATTCTTGTCGTATAAGTTAAAAAAAACATTCTTCGTACTTTTGTCAGAAAAGTCAAAAAGTACCTCGTACGGAAAAACGACAAAAGATTCCTTTCATATTCTTTACTAAAAACTCACCTAAGGGTAAAATTGGATTTAAACTATTGTAAGTGGATGGAAACAATATTACATATTGAGGGAACATGGATGTGGATGATAAAATACACCCCAGTAAATACTTACGAATAAACAATCTCAGATAAAAATGAGATTGTGATATTTCCCTTACCTTAGGTCTGATTTGCTTTGTTCGTGTCCGAAGCTCCTCTTCTTTGGAACGCCTCTTTGAATCCTCCACTTAAGGAACTAAGATTGGTCTTTGGAGGAGACCAGGACCTATAGGATTATTCTAGGGAAATGGAGAGGAGAAAATGGCAGGGGTTGGCCGAGCTTGAGTGCTCAAATTGGTGTGAGGAGGAGGGGGAGGAGGTGTCCTTTTATAAGGGAGGAGAGGGGCACCTTAGGAATATCTCAAAATATTATTTTATTATAAAGTCAAGTTCGGTTTTAATTAGCTCCAAATTGATTTATTTCGAGGATAAGGTGGGGATGGGTCGAAATCCTCTCATCCAATAGAATTTAGACAAGTTTAGGTTCCTATTTTAACCTTATCATTTAGATTTAACATTAAGTTAAATAATTTTACTTTTACCGTGTCTTCTTGTGTTCTTATACTATAAGGTTAATAAACTTACTATATCAAGCCAAACGAACCCCAAATTGTTTATTATTAATATATATATCCTTATCTAAGTCATTTGGCCGAACCTTAGATTTTTAGGATTAAAATAACAATTAATAATATAATATTTGATTTAAAAACTATTTTGTGTCAATTTTGACACTATTTGATTTATGATTTTTGTGAAAGTCATAATAGAATTATATGTTCTAACAAAGTTGATTACATCAACACTAATATATCATAGTAACCTATAAAATTAGTGTAATTCATAAAAAGTCTCAAATTACATTCATTTGAGCATTTATAACATCAATTATGTTAATATTTCCTTAAAAGGGTAATCACTGCATCATCATTGTGTCATAAATAAATTAATTTATTTAAAGTCTAAAAATTATAAATAAAATATAATTATGTAGGAAATCTTTTTATCTTTCTAATGAATATTTATAGTCGAATTTATCTTATGTATAACCCCATATTAAAAATGTTTTAGTTATTAAACTTTGATTTTAACTATTTTAACTATTCATTAAATAAAATAATATTAAATGTCATAATCTAATCCAAGTGGACCTAAATGGTCATATTATATTCATAAGGTTGTTTTTGGTCGAATTACACTTATCCAATAGAATTAGGACATGTGTTAGGGTAATAGTAATATCATATTTACCCTTAGTTACCCTATTTACTATTAACCGTAGTAAAAAGTTACTATTCACCAAAAATTATTTTCATCTCATTGAACCACATTTTAATTACTGACATCAACCGTGTCTCTCGGATTTTTGAAATTCCATCCACAGAAGCGGTAAAATTATGTTTTATGAAAAATTCAGTTTTTTAACTACCACTTAGTAGTTTCACTATTCATCAAAAATTGATGTTTTTCAGAACAATGCCAAAATTTCATCCTTAGCTATATTTCATATTCCGAATTCAAAAATGAAATCTATTTTACCAAATTCATAACATAGAAGTTGCATTAATTTATTTTATAATTAAATCCCACTGTTAAAATCAAAAGATTGACACTTGATTATGTCTTGTTTAAATGTGAAATTACAACCAATGACCAACATTGTATTAAATTGTAAAAATATATTCTAAATATACTTTAAAACCACTCAAATTAATAATTTATCACTATTAATTATTTCGATTAAAAAAGTTGTTTTTAATTATAATTTAGTAATTTTCACTATTCATCAGAATATGAAAGTTATCCGAAAAGTACCAAAATTTCACCTTAGGCTAAATTCGATACTCCGAATCCAAGAATGAAGTTCATTTTGAAAAATAAGATTTACAGTATTTTAAAAAGTGGTTATTACTATTCATAACGCCTAGTTTTAATAATATTTTAATAGCACATCGTTGTTTAGTGAAACTCGGTATTGCGTATTACACACGCTATCGAGGAAGGTCGCGATTGCGTGTAATGCAAGGCAAGACAAGGATGCGTGTTGTGCAAGATCTTTTTGGTGTAGCGTACAACACAAGACATTAATAAAATTAAAAAGATATATTTTTTTATAAAATCTTGGGCTGTTACAATGCATGTTTTCTTTATTTATACATCTATTGCATATTTTTTCCATTTCCTTTTTTCTTTTGAAATGGGTTTGGTGTGTTTGTACAGGTATTTAGGAGAGGGCCTCCCCGAGTTTGTTGTGCCTTCAGTTCTAGTCACCATCCCTAGACATAATGAGGCAATATTAGGGTAGTTTTAGCACGAACACCAACATGGGTTGGGTCATAAAATCTTATAACCATTATCAATTTACTATTTTAAATAGGAGGATATTTCCATTAACACCATGAATATGTTTTCCAGACAGCCTTGAGGAAGTGATACAGTTTTTGTATTCATTGATCACTTCACCAAGGGTTCACATTTCCTACCATTTTTTAAGACCTTCATCATAGATGAGATAAGGATTATATATGTGATTGATATCTTACCTCTTCATTGATATCCATGATCTTCCATAACTGACATGTTTATCCTTTCATGTTTCGGTTATATAAGGGTTTACAGAAGGCCATGGGTGCAAATGTTTTTGTGAGCATTACCTATCACCCACAGATCAATGGATAAAAAGAGTGTGAATTTCATGTGCTAGGGGAAATTAGCAGGGCATATGTCAATGATTAGAAGAATTAAAGGGAGAAACACATTCCTCGATCTGATTTTTCTTATAATAACATCACCAATTCTACACATTAGATGGCTCATTAAGAGTCCATATATGGTAGGTTATTCTTATAACCTCTGTTCTGGTTAGAGGTAGGGGAATAAACTTGTATTTGACAACTTATCACCTATAACACATCAGAGTAGGTCCATGTGAACACAATTTTCATGTTAGAACTCATTATAGATATTATTCATAATCTAAATGCGGGAAACATCTTATACATTTTGAGTTTAGTGAAAAGGATTTCATTCATGTTTTTCAAAGTGTTTTCAATCAAAAAAATCAGAGGAAGGGTATGTTCTCAAGTAGTTTTGACGAATCTGATGAACTGATAGAGTGAATTGTACCATTGTCATACCAATATATAAAATTATTAGATAACCCATTTAATGAAAATATTTTTATATTTATCTCATATCTGTTGGAACTATCTAGAACAAAAACAATTTTACAGCATAATGAGGATGAGTTAGAGATGAATTCATCTTTTGGGTAGTACCTAGTGTGAATCGTGTATTAGAGTGTGATGTCAATCAAGGAATTGTTAGTCCATTTAATATTGGTACTATGGAAGCCCAAAAAAATATAGGATGAGTCCTTGGAGGTGGATACCAGCATAGGTTCCCTATGGCTATATCATTTCATGGATGGTCCATCATTAAGTTTAGAAGGAAAAAGTAATAGTTGATATTAATTTAATATGGGAGGTAATAATGAGAAGGATTATAAATAATCAACAAAACACTGTTTTTCTTGTTTGAATTCATTATTTTATCCTTTAAATGTTCCATATAGAAATCAAGATGTTCCTGGAAGATTCCAGGTCTTCTTCATTGATTATTGTTTCGAAAATATGGTAGACAGACTGAGATACAAGGTTAGTGCACTGTCTGTGCAATCCATACACCTCAACAGTGGGAGACACATAGTGCATAGTATATGGAAAATTGTTTTTTAACAATTATATGAACTAGGATTAATTTGTGTGTTTCTTAAGTATTTTTTCATGAGAATTCTCTTCATACATTCTATGAATGGTTATTAAAATTGTGTTCCCAGCTCATGTGATTAGGGTTCTTGGATAGTGGACAACGCATAAGTGGGGCTCATGTTTTCCCATCATGCATCCAATTCGAGAGAACCAATTTTAAGGTGATTTTATTTTTTAACATTAAATAAAATAAAAAACCCACACTCTCTATTCCATTATCAAATATTAAAAAATACATATTTTCTCCTCCTCTAGAGCTCTAAATACATATTTCATAGGGATTATGAAAAGTCATCTATCCAGACTCTGATTGCATCAACATCATCCTAATTGGATAATAAATTTAATCCCTCCTAAGACACATGTTTCATTTAATAGATTTTTATCCCACCCCTTTTACTATTTTGGGGGACATCTTATGTAATTATTTCTATAAATTCATATTTTCATCAGATTTTGTCCATCTTTATTTGATTCAAAAGTCGATACCTGAGAGTTCCCATCTTGAGACCTAAGGATGGTGGTCTATCATATTTTCCTAATGAATTAGTTGTTTTTATAGATCATCCAATCATTTAAATGCATTAATTTTCTAATCAGTTCTATAAAATTTGTTCATCCAATTTGAATAAATTGAACTATCTTGACATACATACGTTGTGATGCATTCTTTTATTAAATGATTTCAACCTATTGGATCACATCCCATTGTCTGTGATTAATGAATTTAATTACTTGATTTAATTCTTAATTGACCTAACCACAACTGATCTGAACTGCAAGTACATTTAAATTGTAATTTTTATTATTAGTCAATTAAACAGATTCATTTATATAAATTTATGTGGGTAAAAATTCCAAATCACCTTTTTTATTTATAAATGTTGATTAGAAGAATTTTTAACCCCTTGATTAATTGTGTTAAATTATATTAATATTTATAAATTAAATCTTTATTTTTATTTTTATTATAATGACATGGATATTAGATATTGAAAAATGATTATGGGTCTTGTTGATAATTAGGATTCATTCTCCATTATGGTCATTGTTGTTAATGGGGTGTCACATTGTTTACTATTATCTAGATTATGGGAATGAATCACCATATTCATTTTCGTTCAGTGTTAGGAAATATAATTCACCCCATCATCGTATGAAATGAGCATGAAGTCTCACATTCATATGAGATTCAGGGCTTCTACCATTTATTAGATCCTATAGATACTTCAATGGGATATGGAAGCCTAAGTGATTCTTTGAGGCCATTTAGCATACAATATCCTTAGATATGCATATATAATCTCAATTTTATAATGTATATATATGTATAAATATTTTATTTGATAAATTAAATATATATATATATATACACATGGTGACCTAGATCATTCTAATTCTATTCCATAATAAAGATGGTAATTTCTTTCAATGATCACTTTAGATACCAAACACACTATTATTTATTTTCAGCATTGATAATTATCTGTTATACCTGAATTTTATCTTGATTATTCTATACAATGCTTCTCTTAGACTACATTGATTCTCTCATTACCAAATATGGTATCCCTTGGTACCCTAGTGGACTTCATGAGTGTAGGTATTGATAATGGAAAGGGACTTATCATATATGGTTGATATGTAGCATTTTTACAATGAAGATTTTGATTAGAGGACAAACATATAATTTTGATGATAGTGGATATGTGTTTTAGTATAGTATATTTTTTAAAAGTATGTCTTATACAGCTTTTCTATGAATCCCAAGAAAACACTTTTTATACGCAAATATTCCATGAAATCATTGAGTATACAAGTATTCCTTTTTCGTTTGATTTTTATTATATGTTTTATGTTTTCCTTTTTTGATGATTCTTATTATGGTATATTTTTCAAATTTACTATCAATATTATCTTTATTCTTCTATTGATTATCTTTTTTTATATTAATTTTTCAACTGTGACAAAAGGGAATATTCTCACAACCATAAAACTATGGACCCACACAAATAGATGTCAGTATATAAAGTATGGGAAGCTGCACTTGAGTCCATGTGACCCACCAAATTTGAGAAGCATTTTAGGTCATATCTCATTAGTAAATTACATTTATATAACACATTTCATAGAATCAATGTAAATATATATTAAGATATATATATTTATATCAAAAAATATATATATAAAAAGACACATATATATTAACATATATTAAATATATATCATTATATATATAATCACACACAGACATATATAAACGTATAAATATATATAAACATATATCTAAATAGAAAACAAAAATATATATTAAATTTAGTCATGTTTTAAATAAATCATGTCAAATTTAGTAACATTTATTTTAGTGTTCTAAAATGTGGTTAAACATATATATATGTGGGTGAGTGTGTGTGTGTGTGTGTGTGTGTGTGTCTAAGTATATGGGTGCATGTGTGTATACGTATTTGAAATAATAATTAAATATATGGATAGATAGATATATATTAATACACAGACACATTAATATTTACTAATATATATATATATATATATATGTATATATAAATATAAATATATATTAATATAAACATATAATATATATAAAATTTATGTATATGTACGTAAACATGTATAAATATATATATATATTATATAATATAAACGAATATATATATACATGTAATATAATGATATAAATAAACATAAAATATAAACAAATATATAGTAAAACTATATCTAAACAGAAAATATAAACACATAAATATATTTAAAAATAAAATAATATTATATTATATATAATGTAAACCCACACAGATATATATATATATACATAACATTTTAAATTTAAAATATTGACAAATACATTTAAATATTAGTATATCTATATTCATATATAAAAAAATATATACCTATATATTATTAATTTCTAAATAAATATATTTTTTAATATATATATATATATATATAAAATAATCTGGTAAAATATTTTAAATGAAGTAACATTTTTAAGAGAACAACAATAATGTAGTGACGTTTTAAACAGTGCTTCAAAATATGCCTAACTATACATATATATATAAGTAGGAATAATTATATATATTTATATCTACTTAGACTTATTTACACACACAAAAACATATATATAAACATATATTGTTTAAATCATATGACATTTCCTCCTAAACATTGGTAAATTAGAGACATTTCATGAGAATCAAGGAAAAATTAACGATGTTTTCAGGAAACGTCACTATAAATATATTTATATATATACCTCATTTCCCCTATTGATGTAAATATATATTTATATATAGATATATATATACTAGAATATATATATATATATATATAAACATAAATATATATATATATATATATAAACACACACACAAATATAAATATTTATATAAATATACGTATAATTATTTGTAAAAACATAAATTTATTTTATACTTCTTATAGTTTTCAAAAAAACAAATATATTTTTGTGACATATTTACTACTGGTTTAAAACATGGTTAATTATATTTATGTGTTTGTGTGAGTGTGTGTGTGTGTGCCTATATATTTGTTTTAATTAATAATTATATTGATATATATGTATACATACAAAGATTTATACGTACACAAACACACATTCATATAAAAAAGTATATATAAATATATATAAATATATATATATAAATATATATTAATATATATATATATATATAAATATAGATAATATATTTTATTTATATATGTCAACACACACACATATATAATATAACCATATAAAAAATTAAACATATCAACAAATTAAATATAAACATAATATATAAAGAATACATGTACACACACACATATATGTATATATATATATATAAAAGAAAATAATACATGTATATATAATATGAAAAAACATCTAGTCATAAAATATTGACATAGAATAAAATCACACATATTTATATATTATCAACATATATATATAACAAAAAAAACACACACACACATATAAATATATATAACATAAACATATATATATATAACATAATATATACTATATAAAATATAAAAATTCAATCTCTCACACACAAACATATATAAATTATCATATTCCTTTATATATATATAATATTTGTTTTCAAATAATGATATATATATATATATTATATTACAATCAAAATCCTTAAAATTACTCACATTTTTTTAAAACATGACTATTTGTGTGACATTTTTTCCAATGTTTTAAAACATGGATGACAATATGCATATACATATATATAATATAAATATATACAAACACATATATATTTACAAACACCCAGATACTTTTAAACAGACACATATATACTAATATATAGTAATATATATAAATAGTATATGTATTATACACACACACACATATATATATATATAAAATAATATATATAATATAAACAAAAACATATATAACATATAAACATAAAATATAAACATATATATAAATACATGATTATATAAAATATTAATTTTGAAAATACCGATATATATAGTATAATACAACTATTTATTTATATTCGAATCAGTGAGTTGGTATGAATCTATATTGTGACACTATTTGTTGAGGGATATACATAAAATAGAGGAATAATATCTGATTTCATCTCTTTCATACATATAATTTGGGCCTACGAGATGGGGGATTATGATGAATATATTGGAGTGGGTGTGGGGGAGTGGGAAGGGGTATAAAAAGGATATTATCACTCGGTAGGGTATGCTTGCTAGTGAGGAAATACAAGTGTGGGAAGGATTACATTAGAGGGGGAGTGAGGGTATTATAATAGGGCGTATCAAAATTGGAAGGTGGGTGTGTGGTTATTGGTCTATTATGTTGGGGTCTGTGGGATTACACTATGATTCGGGGCATGGGGTTATAGGGGATAACAGTAGGGTTTCTATGGATGGGGAGTACTAGAGGGGGAGGTGACATGGAGTCATATAAGGATGGAGGATTTTCTAAGGTTTTGGGTTTGGGGATGAGTACATGATGGAGTTTATTGTAATTTACAAAGGAAAGAAAAAGTATTTTTTTCAGTAATACCATGGTTGTTTGAAATGGAATTAAATTATGTGTCCCTTCTTAGTGATGTTTTTAAAGGACTCAAACTATATAAATTTTTCAATATCACTAATTACTATAAAAAAAATTAAATAAATTAAAATATATATATAGTCGATGATTTTTTAGAAATTTATATAAAAGTGGTTTGATTTTCCAATGATTGAAATTAACATCGGTAAATGAGGATACAGTAATTATGTTTGTTAATAAAAATGTATTGTTTTTATATTTTTATAATGGTCTCAAATTACAACCATTTATAGACTTCATTTTTTATTGAAGATTTCAAATGTCCAAAAAATGAAAACAACACATTGATTAATGTATCTTATTAACATCACTAAATGAATTTGTGAAATTTATAAATGAAAATAATGGAAAAAATAAATATTTTTAATTTACATTTTATAAAGTGAAATTGGTGGAAAAATATTCATTACTTTTCATGTTTTCTATTCAAAAAGTTATAGTTCTTTATGTTTCCATTACCAAACGTCATTCCAACAAGTTGGAGTTTGAAATCTCTTATTATTTGATTCTTGATATGGATCCATTTTGAATATTCGGATTTATAATACTATCATTGGAAAATTCATCCAATGTAATATATTGATCCCACAAAGTATCAAAATTAGGTGATCATGACTTCTTTGTTATCTTTCATTGTATCTGTAGTCTTTTTGTATTGTTCATAAATGTGAGGATAGTATGCAACACCCAAATGAAGATAAGCATCTAGAGTCTTTGGAAAAATCATTATGAATTTTTATGTAAACTTGTACTATGATTTTACTAAATCAAAATATGTTTTCAATGAATTCCTACAACAACATTAATATATATACTTTTGAATAACTAAAGAGGTAAATCTTCTATTATTGTGATGAATTTCATAAATTTATTTAGGTGGTTGACAATAACCTATATTATTTCATTAATTCTTGGAGTATTTGTTAGTTCTATTACAAATTCAATTGTAATGTTGTCCAATTTCCTCACATGAAAAAGGAAAAGGATTCATGATCCCACTTGGATGATTTCTCTAAACCATAACCTTTTTATGTAATATAGAAACATTAATAATTTTCCTCAATTTATGTCTTTATATATTACCTTCTTATTACATTTTCCAAATAGTTAGTTATTAAATTATTATTACATTAATTGTTTTAGTTTATAATTCCCATGTTTTTTAATGTGTGTTTTCTCATAATGGTCTGGTTATTAAAAATAAGATATAAAACCATAATCTCCCACTTGATAGTAATTTGATAAATAACCTATTAATCCCATAGATACAGTGTTAGAACCATTCATAAATGTAGTTCATGGAAATCAAATAACATATCTTAATTGATTTGGTAGGTTTTACAATCTCATGTTGGACGATATCATTCACACAATATGTGAATATATATGTAATTTTGTTATATAAAACTTCCCATAATTTATATAAAGTTATATGTGTCACATATATTAATTATGTTTGTCTTTATTACCCTCTTGGTAAAGAACAAGAGAAAAACAATTTACATTTCACCCTGATAAGGTAGAGAAAAATACAATTGATCATGATTATTGTATTTTAAATGGAATGGAACGTACGATTGAATATATCACAATATAATTGAAAATCTATAATTATATTATATATATTATATATATATATATATTAAAACAACATTATATCTGACCATGATAGGTGTTGATTGAGTATGAGTTACATCTGTTCGAGAGGCGGTAGTCCACCATACTCATCATCCACAAATTCATTTCACATTTTGTGGAAGTTTATATAGATATAGGTTAGAAAATTAACATAATATATTCTACTGATACTGGTTTTAATATTTTTATTATGAAAAAAATTTCTAATTACACATCAAGGATGTGGTCGGATAAATAAAATAATAATGATCCTCTATAAAGATTATATCATCATTTGATGATTCTATTGAGGTTGCACAAAAAAATTCCTATTAAGAATTTCTGATTAAACCATGAGATGTATTATATTGGGTGGGTAGAGGGGAATTTATTTTGAATCTTACATTATAAAAATAATGTATTGAAAAGTCTGAAGATTGGTGGAGAGGTGGCTGCCTTTTATATAAGGCAAAGAGAACACAACATGAATTTGTGAATAGAATCTATTAAACCCATGCCTATATAATGAAAAAGACTCTAAATCATCACATTGTCAATCGATAGAGGTTATAAGGTCTAAATATACATATCAATTTTGATTATACTATTTTTACGGTCATTATAATAAATTTATTTTTTGGTATCACTCCTTCTAAATATGTTCTTACATTACTATATCAATTTAATTTTATTATTTTTAAATTTAAAAATAGAAAAAAATATATTTTAATGTATGATTAAAAAAATTATTATTATTCCATATATGGAATCCATATTTCATAACTATAATATATGATGTGGATGATTCCAATTTCAAATTATACATGCATGCAAGACGACAAATTTTGTTTCATATAGAGAAAAATGTCATTAGTGTATAATGATTTATTATGAAAAGTCATTATTAAATTTATTCCTCAAAACTAAGTAGTATGGATTATAAAAGTAGTAAAAAATTTACATTTAAAATCTATATAAAATATAATTAATCATTGATAGTAGTTCTTCTTCATAACATATTCTGGTTCCCATATTGCTTCTTATTTTTTTTGATTTCTCCAAAGCACCATTACATGAAAAATCATCCTATTACCAAATACATTATCTCTAATATTTAGAATATGGATGTGTTATTTATATTAATATTGAACAGGTTCAAATTATAATTAATTACTGGAGATCACATGTTTTGGTTACAACATATTGTTCTTTGACAACGATATACAGAACACAACATGTTATTCTGAGAGACATAGTGTAATTTAAAAATTGTAAGAAAAAAATAAAATTCATTCAAGAATTTTAGAGGGTCATATGTTCCTAAGGAATATTTTCCCCTTCTTAACAAACCATATTGCATATTACCATGGAGATAATATTAAAAAAATCTAATATCACAAATGGAATTCCACATAATTATATAGATTGATAGTATAAATATGTTTCCTACCATGGTGTGCTTTGATATTACTATAAAAATTTAACTTTATTGTTTTATCATAATAATTTTATATTCTTATAACATTCCATTTAGAAGAATCATCCCATCATGTTGGTGTACACCATCTCTTTCTATATAATTCATCATGTGATGCTATTTGGTTACTTGAATGGAACCCAATACTATAAGAAGACCCCACCAAAGGTAAATAATATCCTTAAATACCTTTAATGTGATGTGAAAAATACATAAATATATATATATATAATTGAATTAGTAGGACATTCAAATAATCAATTAGTTTAATGATGGTATGATGTTCCCAAAAAAAAAATATCATGATCCTTCTATAGAAACTTCTAGAATTTCAATGTTAAATAGGGATCATGATCAAAATCAATCAAAAATGGAGACTGACAGTTTTTTACAAAACCAATTATAAAGAGGCATTCGAAAAGATACTGTGGTATTTTTTCAATCATATTAGAGAAATATTTAGTTTTTGTTCGGCAATAAATGATATACCATATTAAAAAATTATCACAGGTGTCCTTAATAGTAATTTTTAATTTACTTTAGAAATTAAATCAAAATTACAAACTATAATATGAATATATTGTATGATTTCCTTAGGAATTATTTTCTTTCCATTCACTTTTTTAAAGAAAAAACATCATTAAATAGTAATCAAGTATTTACTAACATAGGTTTTTCATAAAAAATTATTATAAGGACAAATCCTTATTAAATTTATTAATCTTGATTTTTTTTCAAGAACCCAAATCCCATAACATTGATTATCTTTTAATTTTTATTATATTTAGATAATTAGGATACAATTAATACATATCATTCCACATTTATATAGAGTAGATACCACAAAAATAGTATCCATTTTTCCAAAATATAAATCATTTCAAATAAATCATGTTTTCCTTGAAAAATCATAATAACATTTAACTTGGAATCCTTGTTTGTATTAAACATCCTTATAAACTGTGAAAATCCGTTAAAAACATGGGATGAGCCCAAAATTAATTGTAAGGGATATAAGTAGAAGGAAATAAAACAGTAGTCAATGAATATCTGTAAACGTACAAAATCATTTTAAAAAAATACATACTTCACACCCATATATTCTAACTTTGTGAAACTAATTATTTCCACATGTTTTCCATGGAGCATAAAGAAAATAAATAGAACCATAAATGTATGTTTTTTAAATAATTACTTAATATTTTAACCCTTACATATACCTTATAATTTTTATCCCCCTTGGCTACCGGATAATGTAACTCTCAGGACTACCATATCGTGTAACCACCACAGTTACGCTTAGAATAACCGTACAATGGTCCTCCAGCATACACATAAAAATGAATTCTATAGAGATAGCAGTCTCAAACTTAATCATAATCAATTTCCAATAATTTTTACATTGTCTGCAAACAATTATACATGCATAAAATCATTCACAGTGGATTTTGTAAATCTAAATGTTTGAATGATGATATTATAAGAAATGTATGTTAAAAATAACATACAATTGATATGAGAATCAATAAAATGAAATGGATATGTGTATAAACTATAAAATCACATGATACAACATAATATAAATAAAAATTCATCACACAAACAATCTTATAACCATATAGTAAATGAAGTAGATGGTTACCCAAATAGAATCAATATTGGGTTTAATATTCCCTTACCTTGGGTTCATCTTACATCAAACATGTTTAAAGTTACTTTATAGTGGTTAATAAAGTGGAATTAATATCTTAAATAAACATATCAGTGTTCATAAAAACTTATATGATCATTTCATAACATCATTTCACCCTTTATTTAATAGTACTTTTCCTTCAATTGTTTCAGGTGCGTGCTTTATGTGATTTATACAGCTGATTTGTAATTATTTTTCTTATAACATATAAATATAATTACAAAAGTGTAATGAAATGGTATTAATAAATTTAAATAATATTAAATAATTCCAAAAAACATTATGTTTTTTTGGGTATGACGAAGAATCATTAGATAAGTCTTTAGTGATATCCGTTTAGATCATTTTGGAAGTTCTCTGATAATCATGAAGTAGTTTCATTATAGAACACAATATTCTGTATATATGGTAAACACAGAACAAGAAAGAAGATATATCATTCACCTTACTATTTTTTAACCATTAAAATTGTTTTATTACAAGTATCAAAGGATGTCAAAGATAATGAAGGCACATTTTCAACGATTCTGATAAATTGGAAAATTAAAAATGATGTTATTATTTTTAGAATTAGAGGAAGTGGAGATAAAGAATGATAGTGAATTTTTCCATAAACATGATAAAATTTAAGAATGTATATAATAATAGAGATTTCCTAAATGTTGGATAAGGGAAGGATAAGATATTATAAGAGAAGAAAAAATTTAAAAGAAAATACAAGAAAATAATAGATCATCTTTACCTCTCGATCACTTCTCCTTTAGATCCTCCTTAAGGCCCTTGTTTAGGCCTTTTGGTGATACAAACAGGTATTGGATGTGGGTTAGGGTCTTGGGAAGAGTATTTGGTAGAACATATTCCATGAAATGGTTCGAGTGGTGTTAGATGAATAGGGGGTGAGGGTGGTATTTAAAATGGAGGTGAGGAGGGGGTTTAAATTATTTTAATAATTAGTTTAATATTTTTTCAAAAGACTATAAATAAACTAGGTTTATGTGACCAGAATAGTAATAAGTGCTTCTGCATTCAAACTAATGGTCATTTAAGTCTTCCATGACACAAGAAAGATGGATAAATTCATTTATTTTTCATATTTTTTTTATTACCATATTGCACTATTCACAAAAAATTCAAAGATTTCAGAAAAATCCCAAAAAATCAACTAGAACATTTTAAAATGAGAAAAATTTAAAAATTAACTCCTTTTTTATTTTTTTAAAAATGAATAATTTAATTTTTAATGAAAATCCTAATTTATAAAAAAAAATAAAAATTATAACTAATTTTATATCACCTCAAAATGTCAACGAAGATCTCATTATCTTATAATGTTATGAAAAAATAGTAATAAGATTCATTATTCAAAAGGATCATTCAACTATTTATATTGTAGATCATAAGGGTATGCTACTATTCACCAAAATATAATGTGGTTCTCTCTAACTCTAAAGAACTTACTTATCATAACCATAAATTTCCATTATTCACAATTCAAATAATAGATGCTGAAACAGTATGTTTAACGACTATTATATAAATATGTCCATAATACAATGTTCAATTGTTAAGAAAAATAATGTTTCATGAATTTTATTAAATATATTTGTAAAGCATAGGGTGTTATAATGACCCCAAATATCTAGATATATCATTGTGCTACCGTTTTATATATAGTAATTGTAACTATGATAATCAACTAAAAAATGATATTTCATCTCATGTATAGATGAAAAAAATAATATCATTCTAAATTAAATTACACATCTTTCACAGGTTTTGACTATTAATTTCCCTCCATTCAATGATTTAGTCTACTTCTGAAAATATTCATCATGAATTTGATAATTTTTATAATTTATATGAAAGTCAGGTACACAATAATTATAAAATGGTGTCATGCCTCTCCATCCTTAACAATTTCCCTATCAATAGTTTCTAGTTTCATAATCATAAAATTATACTCAATGATTATTTAGTTAATAAATCCATGGTTTTTCATACTCAATTCATATTTTACCATATTTAGTTTCATTGGTGGTCTTGTATCGATAGAATTAAATTCTTTAGTATTTCATGACATCCCCTCTTACTCATATTGATTTCCTTCTATGAAAAGTTCTACGTTTTGATTTTATGATCACATAATTTATCACATCATTAAAAAAATAGATAATATTACACAACATCGAATAATATATTAAAGCTTCAAAATGAAGATCATGGGTTAGATTTTTCTTACAATGAGTCTCCAATTTACATGATGATTATGCAGTAAATTTATAATATTACATTTGGACACTATAAAGTTATTTCATTGAAGAAATATTATATATAAAAAAACATCTCTTCCAGTCGGTAGATTAAAAATAGTATCATAAAACAATATCCTATTAAATTACTCAAATAATTATTTATATTCTATTATATAAAACAATAATCCCTTAGTGTGTAATCTTGGTTATTTGGTGGCCTAATTCGAAATAATTATAAATTAATCAGAGATAGTAACATTCCACACTAATGAATTGAAAATCATTAATTATGTCAATTTTGAATCCATTTCATGACTTACTTTGTCGACATAAGACCAACTAATATTCCATTATTGATGTAAAAATTAACACATAAAGAAACATATTGAATCTATAAATCATAAATACTAAATATACTATATAACGCATTCATTCTATGAGTATCAAGAATGATCCGCATGCAATTCTCATAGCTCTCATTTCTTCTACAATAAACCAATATATCATTAATGAAACCACAAAAAATAAACTTTATATTACTCATATAATATTTTAATTATATAAATTAATTGGGCAGTATTCAATCCATATTTTATAACTATAAAATCAGATTTTACATACCTCATTTGGAATATTGTCTTCAAAATTCCATCCTTATGTACCATAAAATTTTGATACCCATAATGATGGTAAATCATGAAAAAATATTGATATTTGTGGAGTTGATTAAATATTTCATCAATAAAATGAAGTGGACACTTTTTATTCAATGTAATAACATTGATTTCCCTATAATCACAACACAGACTTTGGGATCCATCATTCTTCATAACAAATATAACAGTGTCTCCAAATGGTGAAATACTAGGGTGATTAAATACCTTATCACACAATTCCTCAAATTTTTTATTCCCTAACCCTAATTATGTAGTGTACATTTTCAAAGGAATCTTTAATATTGGTATAATAGCTGTTATTCAATAAATTGAAAACTTCAAATCACACTCTGGGTGATTTCCTTGGAATTACTCTTTAAATATAATAATGTATTCTTATATGAAAGGTAGATCTTAATTTTTTATAACATTCTCTATGAAAAGATTGTTTTACTATTAGATTACATGAGACTCTTCAAAATAGGCTCTCGTGATAGATATAGACGTGAAAAAAAATGTATATGATTCTTATTTAAATATATGGAAGTATATATCTTCATCAAAAATAATGATTTTATACTTTATGAAATATTTATTTCTATAATTATTTATGGTGAATTAATAAAAGGATTATATTAATTTCATTCATAGTAATGATACTATGGTAATAAAATAAATCATGTTTATGTGTCATAATGAGGAAATCCTGAAAATAACTTTTGTACTTATATTTTCACTAGGATTTTTGACATAAATATAATTTCGTAATGTCATTGGGAAATATCTTATTCTCATAGAATTAATGAATCATATAAATTAATAAATGTAGTTATAATAAAATATTTAATCATACTAATTTGAATATATTTTAATATTAACTTCTTTAACATGTTTGGGAACGACAACAGAGTATGTAGTGATTGCATAATTTGGCATTCTTTACTTAGCTTATTCTATGAATGATTCCTTCTAATCGTGGGGAATTTTTTTCTATATACCCAAACTTAATATTGTTGAAACAAAAATAGATTCAAATTACTTCTTCTATTTTCATTAATTATAATATTTTCCTATATCTTTTGACTTATAAGAATCATTGATTCCCATTAAGAAAATTATAGGTAATTCTTTCAAACAATTTCCCAAGATGGACATTTCATTATTATCATTTTATCCATTGACACATTATAATTCTAATAGTGATTATTAGACCTCAAATATTCATGATTATTCATGAACATATAGGGTCAAGTTAAATGCCTCTCAATTTTGATAGACCATAAATCCATTTCATTATATGATGCATAAAATTAACAAAATAGTTACCAATGATGAAATTGATTAATTCATTTAATGAAATGGATGTTCTTGTATTCGGTGTTATGTATAAAATTAATGGATTACCAATATATTAATTTAATGTAATAATCATAATCACTAACATATTCTTCATCATTTTCCATTAATTTGGTGGATTTTTTTAATTTAATATAAATTTTCATTAGGTGAATTTTTATTTGAGAATATTTCCAGTAAATAATTCAATTATATGTGTAATATTCCAGATTTATCCCTAGAATTGTTGATCAATGTGCAATATTGGTTATTGTTTCCAAATATATAATACTCTATAATTGTTGAATTATCTTTTTCATCCAATCCCAAGGCAATAAATTTAATTTTCAAAGACATGATCATGTTTTCGGTTGCCATTGGATTAGTAGTCCCATAAAATGATGAAGTACACTATTACCTCATGAAATCCTTCATAAGAGAATGAAATTTTACAACAACATGTCCTTCTATTCTATATGTTCTCTATTGTATTACTTTGAATGTAAATTTCAACCTTGGAAATGATTATTGATTCTTATCTTCATTCAAGGAACAATATCTAAATAATTGAATATAATGGATCAGATCATGAAATTATGAATTTAATATCAGAATGTATTATTCCTATAAGGGTTTAAATATTCAATTATATTAAAAATATAAGAATTTTTTGTATTATAATAATAATTATTGTTTTTATTGCAGTATAATTATTTATAAACCCTTAATAATAGTTTGTAATTAAAAATATGATTTATGAAATGAAATTACACATAGAGTATCATAATTATTGCACAATAAGGACAATTACTACCGCACATGGGATGATTGAGTCATGTCTAATTCCACCATTTCAATGTTAATATCCATAAATACATCTATTAGAGAACCTTGTGTTCCATAAGTATATACACAAATAACTATTGGTAAGAAAAACCACATAATATCATCCAAGTAAAAACATTAATATATTCATCTACACATTACCTCAATTAATTTCTTAATGTAATTTTATAAAATCATAGTTTTCAACAATCTATTTCTCATGGATTGTATTATTCATCCATTTATAGCAATTATAACGCCCTTTAATCCAATAAATCGAATCTGGTGGATCTTTTATTATATTGAAATAGATAAAATGGTTTCAAATCTCAAACGACCAATTAGTTTTTCAGTTTTGTAGAACCAAGTTCACACGTTATACACATTTTACATTAGGAATAGAAAATAAATCATTAAACATAATATAACAAAATATAAATCATCATACAAAACTCATTCAATGATTTCATCTTTATATCCTGGGTAAAGAAACATGATTAGGGTGAGCATCAATTCTTAGCAAGGGTTATGCACAGTATAAGATATAATTAATCAACAAATAATATTCAAAAGGGAAAGGTAAAATCATATAACACATTCCATTTAATCGAAAAAGTTTTACGGATATAATAAATGAAATAACAAATATAGAAATGTAAATCACTAAATACACATTCCATTTCATTAATATATTGATATTTAAATAAATTAAGAGATAATACCACCATGAAAATATCATGGATATTAATTATAAGTATATTATTTATGAAGGAAATAATTATTTAGTGAACATAATGATCTCAGGTATGTTGATACCTCTATCATAAAGACTATTTATAAGATGTTATTGAATTATAGGTATAGAGACATATAATTTTGCCAACTTATTTATCTTATGAGACTATCAATGTATTTAGGGGACATATAATTCAAGGTCCCACCCCTCACCAAGATTCCAATGCATTCCTTATATATCTAATATTATATTTAATTTATGAATAATATTATTTATCAACAAATATCTACAATATGTAAATATCATGAATTTACAAATATTTTCCATGTTAATTATATTACATGCAATGTAAACACCATATGATTCAATGATATACATTTTTGGTAATAATAATATACACGATTTAAATAATTTGTTTAAAATAATATAAAAACATTAAAAAACATGAATAATGTGTTATTCATTATAAGTACATTAATGGGGTAGTATATACACCCCAGGAATGGAAATTTGTTTATATTAATAAATATGTCCTAATGAATTGGACATTGAAAAAAAATCAAATACAATAATCATAACATTGAATTTTAATTTTATAAATGAATAGTTTTTTGGAATCAAATGGAGATACACATAAAAATTGGAACTAATAAATAAAATTATGTATCATCAATATACACATAACAATATAATATTATAGGAAAATCAATAATTAAAATAAACTATGAAAGGAAATTGATTTAGGAATATTTTTTCCACATTATAATGATAATTGAAAATTACCCACAGATGGAAAAATTCAAAATTAAAAAATAAAATGACATTAATTATGAATTATTTATTAAATAAAAATTATAAGTGTAATTATATAAAAATAAAAAAATTAATTTGAAACAAATGAATATGTCCAAATAAAAAAATTTAAATAATGTTTAATTACTCAAAAATTGATTAAATTGAATGTCTTTTAATGATATTTATAATTCATTAAATTATATTATTTATATATTATTGAACCATATTCATACTTACGATATCATATCTTATGATTTTTTTAAATTTTATCACTTGTTTAATAATGATATTTTATTATTTTTATTGTTTCTGTGTTCATTACCTAGTTTTCTCATCATGGATTTTTCATGAAAGATAAATTTCATCTATATAAGTTATATTTATATATATAATATAAATAATGATATAAATATTATAAATAACATATTTAATTATGGGATTCATTTTCTTTACATTGACGATTGTTGAAAAATAATAATTAATCACATTGAATCCTATATGCGACATGTCGTATGTCTGAATGAATGGTGAAATAATTAAATTAATGTAATGTCTTGGATTTTTTAAAATATGTTTTTTCAACTATATGGAATTATTTCAAGACTAATCATTGAGAAGGCATGTGATTCTGAGGACTAGTGTTCCTAAAATGATCCTTCAACAAATGTAATGCTTTAAAAAGCGTGCATGAGCGATTTTCATAAAAAAGATGGAAAATCATAGTTTGGTGCTCAGATTACAAATCCAAGGGCACCATTACATTATGGATGGAAGTTTTACCCTTGGCATGACGTAACTATATTCAGTGCATGCCACTAGTGAGAAAACAAAAAAATGGAATAACTGTAAATAAACATATTAGATGAAATAATTTTATTTTTAAAATGATTATAAGTCACGAACGGTGACCTAGACTACAAATTTGAGACCAACAACGAGCTCGTGACTGTATTATTTCATTAGGTAAATTATAACATTGGCCGAAACTGGCCAACCATGGATGATTTCTTTTTAATGTAAATAAAATATTTTAGTAACAATTATTTTATTACAAAATCATTATAAATCCCAAACGGTAAAATAAATTGGATATCTGAGAGTACTGTTGACCTCATGAGGGTATGTTCAAATTTGGAAGATCTTAACCTCAATAGATGATGGATGAGGGTGAAAGTTATTTTTTTATCTTTTTATTAAAGGACCATTTAAATAAATGTGAGAGTGAGTTTTGAAATCTTTTAAACCGGTGCTCTGATTGAATATATGAGGGAACCGTTGAACATAGAAAATTGGAATTCACCTATAAAAGACATAACATCATCCGACAAGGGCCGAATGAATAGTTTAATTTTAAGAATTTTTTAGAAAATTAATAAAATAACATTAAAAGTTAATTTATTTCTTTTCTCACTGATGAGAAGAGACATGAAGCCACCGAGGTGTAGCGACAATGGATGTGAATTAATGTAACTCATTAATGGATCGTTATCTTGTTGCGTAACAATGCTATAATGACATGTAATAGGGAAATTGTCTGACAAATGAAACTATTTAAGGACGCAATGTCGTTGGGTTACTGAAATACTGCAACACATTTTCCTTTAATTTTCTAAATGCATTTGTGGAATGGGGAACTAAACAACGAGGATTCGTGAACGAACCTCTGACGAACTACCCCTCAACTGAAAAACATTGAATGCTGAAAAATGTCAAATTATTTTGACTCACCTCTATGAACAAAGATGGATGTGACGGACGACATTGACATATTGAGACCTCGAGGGAAAAACATTGTGGAATCAAACAATAAATAGGTAGTGTTTTAATTTTTACAATATTTTACTCGTTCTTATTCTGGAAATGACTAATGCAGATCAACCCACAAACAAGTTTACCCAAGAATCATGCATTTAAGTGGGTGGGTGACTTTTTTTGGAGTTATTATCTTAGGTTTGTTTATATCTAGTTTTATTGATCCATAATCCCCAGTCCACCCCATGATTATAAATTCTAACATAGAGGGCATGGTTCAGCATGACCAAGGCTCTAGCCACTCTCATTGTGAAATCACTGAGAATGGATTGTCTGAATCAATAGAGAGGATGGTTTGAGACATTCATGGTGAAGAGGAAACTCCCCTAAAGTAGTAGGCACAGGCAGTGTGAAGAACAGACGACTGGAGTGTTTTCGATGGACCAACGAAGAATCTACCGGTGGCTGGGTGGAACGGTGCACCCCTGGGCGTTCCGTGGCAGCATCAGTGAGATGTGATGCCTTCCTGGCACTGCAAGGTGGGGAGGCCTGCATCCAGGCCATCTGGGTGGCCCAACAAGTTGTGGTCTCTCGACCGCTGCAAGAGGGACCCACGATTTCACAACACCAGTGGAGGTTGGACGCTGTAGCCGGCCGTTTCCCCGCCATAAATCACACCACCAACCCACACCACACGAGCCAAACCTTCTCCAGCGGGTCGGACTAGAGCCTACGGGCCAGACCAATAGGCAATGGGACACACCCATGCAGGAGGTCCAGACCCATATATTTCAGGACTAGCCAGACAAGGAACGAACATCAGGCGTCCCGACAGGCTGAAGACACAGCCATACCGGGCCGGGTCCAATAAGGCCCAATGGGTCTGGCCTATAGGCCAGGCTAGAATGGACCGACCAAGTCCCGAATCATGTTAGGTCGAATCTGTTGAATCAAACTAGGAGATTTGGGACCTCCGTGTTGGTATGGTCAGGTCAGTCTGTCCAAGTCGGACAAGACCAAGATGCAATCTACCCTTATTTACTAAAATGCTAATAACCTAGAAATCGAGCATCTGATTGAAATGTTTTTTACACCACAATACACTCTCGATGAGGCAGATCGTTTCATTCCTTGAAGTTCCATTCATGGAAATTGAAATGCAATTAATGGATTGAGGGGAGGTTCACCCAGGCGAGCTACGTACGAAAACCAGTGGATGGCTAAGACCTAAAGACTACTGACATTAGACTCTGTGTGACTCGATTATTTCATAGTGGGAAGAACATCAATATGACTTCATAGGAACATGGTGGGAAGTACATATATGTGAATTTTTAGGCCCACAGTACGCGATTAGGAGGAGTACTTCAGTTGGCCAATATTAGTGGGAAGCACTTCTGTGTGACTTTACATTCCCATGGTAGGCGATGATGATGTGTACCTAATTATTGCAAGGTTAGTGGAAATAACTTCTGTGTGACTTGGTATATCAAATGTACTTGAGAGAGGAGGAGTCCTCCAGCTGCCGAGGTGTTCGATGATGTGATTAGTGATTCTTCTATCAAGACCCTAAATGTATAACTAGTTTAATCTATCATATGCTTCATGATTTAATTTTAGGATTACATTGTGTTTTTCTGTTTTCATTTTGGGTCCCTATTGAGTATTTTGTTACTAACCCATGCATGGGATTTTCCCCCATGTGTTTTGCCTAGTTAAGATGATCCATGTTTTGATAGAAAAATTAGTGCACAAAGACATTGAGGTGTTCAAGGAGACATGACTGAAATATTAAATGATGGTAGACTTTGAGTCCTATGACATAGTAGGTAACAATAGGACTTGGTGTACATGTAATTCTACTTTTGCTTCCAATAGCTACATTACTCACACAATCATGTGGGGTTTTTTGCTGATGTCCATCAGAGTTTCATTTTTGACGTTTTCTATTACCAGTTATTTTGTTGGGTTTGTATTCTTGACCACCTATATTAGTTGTACTTGTACTCAACTTAGTTTTAGTGACACTTGTTTCCTTTTCAGTGAGTTATACTTGGTTGGGCCTGTGTGTGCGTATAGGTACTCAGGAAAATGCCTCCCACTTGCAAGTTGACACCTTCGGTGCTAGTCACCAGCCTCTGGCCTTGGGGAGGAGGGATTGGGTTAGTCACGACATGGGCCCCCAGAGACGGGTAATAAAAAAGTGGAATTTGGGGGAAGTCGATCCAAACACAGAGATTGGGAGTGTTTTGATTTTTTCAAGGAAATAATGTTAAAAGTTGCGATATCAAATTTCAGATTGAGGGAGTCTAGTGTTGGTGAGGCAGATGATGTATCCACACACCAAGGCCTTGAATTCCACTTTATTACACAATACATGAAATTTTTGGTTACATATGTGTCTACTTATGTTTATTATAATAAGAATCGACTCACTAGGTATAATTTTTTGAACGTGTTTCATCTTGATTCTCATTAATGACGCCTTCATGCAGAGAGCTTTCTAGGATTCCAGAGATTGGCCATGAGGACAGAACACAAAGTGATGAGGCTTCAGTACAATGATAGTTGGACAATATTGTATGTTTGGGTGGTGTCCCAACAATACCACTACCCGTTGGTCACTAATTACATCCATTTCAACTGGTAGAGTACACATGTAGGCTTAGTTCCATACATGAGTTTCAGTGACAGAAACCCCTCAGATTTTGAGGGGTGCCTAACTCACAAGCATCTAAGGATATTCCTAAGGTGGAGACAGAGTTGTAATCAAGACAAGGGAAAATTTGATCAGATGGAGGTCCTGATAGTGATCCTTTTATGAGGCTCAATAGGGTGATGACAGGGTTTATATTTCCTTGTACTTATGTTTAAGAGGATTTTCCCACAACAGATATTGAAAAGCATTCACAAAGGCGGAGAATTTTTCTATAAAATAAAAAGTGTTATGGGTTCCCAAGTGCTCCTATAGCTTTAGAAAGATGACATGTCAAAATCTATTTACTCATAGAGTTGAACCGACCAGTCTAGGTACTTGAGGAATACGATTCGGCATATGCTTTATGGCTTGAACCTCTGAGCGAGATGTGTTTCGGGAAAACCGTGCCAAAACTAATCCCTTGTTCATTCTAACATATGGTAGAGTTCTAGAGATAATCGTTGTGATTGAATGTTCTTTGGTTGAGAAGTTACATCCAATGAATGTCAGTAGTGGGAATGCATTAATCCAACCTCAATCATAGAGACATGGATGTGTAAAATTATTCAGTAAGAGGAAGTTATAGGGATAGATGAATCTGTAGTGTAGCATATATGTAAGAGGATCTAGGAGATAAGTATGCTGTGGTATACATTTTGACATGTTACAACCAACACCCTAATGTGTTCCCCAATAGGCTAAGGGATCTTGAGGATATGAGAAGGGAGTAGCTGCATGCTGTTAAAGTGTATGACCCAATGGCTCTAGGAATGATTCGAGGTATGGTCTTGGACTATTACTTGCAACATTATTAATAGAAAAAAGTACTAATAATTCCTTATTGTTATGAATCTAGTGCAATACTTAGTGTTTTTTTGATAAACTTTTGACCTGATCCTAATGTCTAGAGATATCTATGGGAGGAGACTCAATAATCACACTTATGGAGAAATTGTGATATGACAATTGATGTGAGAGTTTCTATGGGAACTTCATGGTGGTATTGTTTCGGCTTTATGAAATTATTCAGTATATGGACTGGTCATTCAAAGTTCATGCATAGATGGATTGTTTTAAGCAAATGGATATTGTATATCAGTTGCTTTGAAATGGGTTTTTCCATGGTCGGCCAAAAAAGGAAACCCAAGAAGCATAGGATAAACCCAAGCATATGAGGGTGCATCTATTCACTATTGAGTCTGCCAGCCTGAACCACATGGAAGAAGGTGTTTTGTGTTTTCGGTTCCCAAAAACAGTGGTCGAGTGTGGGAAAAAAATTTTAAAATTTGATTTAAGGATTATCTCCATTATGGGAGAGGGACTTCTACATTGACATGTACCTAGGGACAACAATGATTTCTATACCAGCATATTGGACGGCTCTCGCAGAGCTCTAGGATCTCAGAGTATAGTTCAAGGAATTTTAGAGTAAGGGATTAGTAAGACCCAGTATTTGAGGTTATGTTTTGATTTATGTCACTTTTACCAAGTGGCTGTGAAAAACGATTACCCACTACAAAAGGGTCGTTTTTTACATAAATCAGTTAAAGGGGGTTTCTTATTCTGTGGACGGAATGGTTCCTACAGGGTTTTCAGCAGTTGAGACAACATAGATGGATGGAGTTCCTCAAGAACAATTTCATTGAGATATTCTATTCATCTAGGAATGGGAATGAGGTAGTTGATGGGATCAAAAGGATTTTTGGATTGTCGATGCTGAGTGAGGCGCTAGAGTATCTAGCCGCGATGCAGATATCCTTCATGGATGATAATAGAGTAGAATACCTTCAGTCTATGAATCTCACTCCCTCACTCCTTTAGTTAGTTAGGGAATCACAACTTGTGGATATTGATGATGATGCCCTTATTGCTCAGATATCTTCAGGATATGATCTATATAGCTTTTCAATAGGTAGGTAACATGTCATCATTTTCAATGGATGCACCATGGTTCCAATGACGTTAGAGGAGGAGGTTTTAAGGTAAATACATACATCCCCGTCAGAGGTTCATACTAGTGTAGTGAAGATATACAAGTGCCTCTAATTTTAGTTCTGGTTTCTTGAGATGAAGAATGTGGCGGCAGGGTTTGTTTCATGAAGCCTCACATGTTAACAAGTTAATGACGACCATTAGGTTCCAGCACGCTTGGCACAACCACAAGAGATACCAGAGTTTAATTGGTATGGAATCTCAATGGACCTCATAATTGTATTAATAATCACTTCGAGGGTCCATCAATCTATCAAGGAGATCGTGGACCAACTCACAATGTTAGGTCACTTCCTAGCCATCTAGGAGCAGGGATTGGTAGGGATATTGGAATGCCTCTACGTCCATGAGATAGTGCTGTTTCACGGGGTTCCTTCAATTATCTTCTCAAACAATAATCTAAACATTATACCATGGTTGTGTAATGGGTTTTAGGATACATTCGAGACACATATGTGCTTGAGCACAATTTTTCACCCCCCAAGCAGATGGTCAGATGGTGGCTTCCATACAAACCTTTGGGGACATGCTTCATGATTATTTCTTGGATTTTGTTAACAGTTGGGGGGACCACCTACCACTAGTGGAAATTTCCTACCACAATATCTATCACTCCACTATTGTCATGACACCATTTGAGGCCCTATACGGGAAGCCATGCAGATAACCTCTATGCTAGAAATACCTAGGGGAGTCAGCACTCATGGGTCTAGAGTTTTTACGGGCTACCCTTTAGAATGTGATGATCAACCATGAGAAGATGAGTACTGCATAGATGAGACATAATTATTATGCTGACAAGAGATAGGGACCCTAGGTGATTGATGAGGGAGAACTAGTTTTCCTCCGGGTCTCACCCAAACAGAGACTGCGATGATATTTTTATGGGGTGGAAAACTATCTATGAGGTTCATCAAACATTTTAAAATCCTATGTTGAGTTGATGCGGGGGCATGCTGCAAACCTCGTCCCCCAAAATATCACTAGGTGAAAGATGTTTTTTTCACATGTTGTATTTGTGGACCTACGGGCACGATCCATCGCACGTCATCGAATGTGGAGAGATGGACATTGATGATTGGGTGACCTTTGCAGAGTTCCTGGTGGAGATAGATGAACCACATGATCTTGTATTTCATGAATTAATTATTCTTCAAGTGTACATTCGGTGGAACCATGTTAATCTCTATGAGAGCACATGGGAGCAGGAGGCTCATATTCATGCTCAGTGCCCCCACATGATTGATTATTCTTTTTTTTGGATTATATGGACGTAAATCCCTATGATGGGGAGAATGTAATGTCCCAGAATTTTTGTATATTTTTATAAATGTATGTAATTATTTCGAGACCGTGAGATGAGACAACATCAGATTCCAAGGCCTATAGTTCCCAGAATGATCCTTCAAAAAATTGAATGCTTCAAATAGTGCGCATATGAGGTTTTCCAGAAATAGTGGAATAACTCTTAAATGGGTTTACAGATCATAATGTTGAGGGAACCATTGTGTTTAGGATTGAAAGTTTACCCTAAGCTCTACTTATGTGTTATCGGTACTAGATTCCCCTAAGAGAACCCAAAAATGGCATAAGAGTCAACAAAATAATTAAATATTTTTTTCCAAATTCTTATAACACACGAATGGTGACTCCGATTAAAAATCTGAGACCATCGTTGAGCTTGTGAGGGAATTCTTTCGTTATGAAGATCCTAAAATTTGATGGTCCATGCCAACAGAGGAAGTTAGTTTTTTTATGTAAAAAAATTATTAATTAACAATTATTTCATGTAAAATAATTATAATGCATAAACGGTAAGTCGGATTAGAAATCTGTGTGTAACAATTAGCTAGTGAGTTCATGTTCCACTTAGGCGGAGCCTAACCTCTAGTGATGCGGTTTGATGATGAACATTAAATTTTTTGAATGTTTTTTAATGTTCATTTAAATTAACATGTGAATGGGTATTTTTAACATTTCAACTGAATCTCGAATAGTAAATAATAGGGATCCATTGAACATATACTGTAGGGATTTACCTAGAAAGGAATTAACTTCATCTATAATGGGTCAAACAAAAAAGTTATTTTTCAGACATTTTGAGAAAAATAATATAATAACATAAAAATGTATTTTATTTATTTTATCCTTGATGAGATGCAACATGAAGATACTGCGGTGTAGTGACAAGGCAGAAACGAGGCATGTTAATGGAACTCATTAATATCTCATTAACTCACAATGAAATGAATCTTTAATTACACATAAAAGAGACGATGTTTTAAAAATGAAAAGGCATAACGACGTGACATCGTAGCGTAAAAGAAACGCTGCGACATTTTTCCTTTTATTTTTGTTGACGATTTGGGGGAATGAGGAATTAAACACTAAATATTTTCTTATTAACCTCCAACAAACCTACTAACCAATGAAGAATGAAAAACACCGACAAATGTCAAACATCTTTGACACACCTCAAATAATGGATCCAGAAGCGACGAACAACGACAAAATATTGAGACCTCGAGGGAATAATGATGCGGCATCGAACAAAAATGACATTAGTGTTTAATTTTTAATAGTTTTTCCCCATTCTTCTTCAAGAAATGACAAATGAAGATCAATCATTGAACAAGTTGATCTGTGAATCAAGCGTATATGTGGGAGATCTTCTTTTCAATTGGGAGTTTTTATCCGGAATTAGTTTATCTCTAGTTTGATGGAGTCAAAATTCTTGATCCTCCACATGATTATATCTTCTAACGTGGAGGGCCTGGACCGACATGAATAAGGCATTTTCCCCTCCTCATGTGATCTCTTTGAGAATAGTTATCATAAGCAACGGTAGGAAGGTTTGGGACATTTTCAGTGAATAGGATGCTCCTTAGAGGCTGTAGGAGTAGGCGGCATGAATAAAAGGCCACCGGAGTGTGTTTGGTGGTCTTCCATATTATCTACTTGAGGCAGCAGCAATACGTGGCAGAAACGGCAGCCTGTCAGACTAATTGAAAATAGGGTGTTACCTATGCCGGCAGCCCGGTGGGATGACACACATATCGACTCGTAGCATCAGCAGTAGGTAGACATGAATCTCGCATAATGCCGCATTGAAGGATAAACAACATCCTGGAAATTTGGGTGGCTTGGTGAGCCGGAGTCGCTCGACCATGGTAGGAAGGAATCATGCATCAATAGGGCCAGTAGAGGCCGACTTTGTCTAGGATAGACGACGCACCACGAAACAACACCTCACAGGTCGATCATTGGGCTGGCAGGCTGCGACCCCAGCGAAGGGACCAGACCCACGTTGATAAGCCAGATCCACACCCTTTGGGCTAGGCGAGATAAGGACGAGTCTATGAGGCCTATTAGGCCTCGCCCGCTAGCCTGGACGAATCGGACTTACCCAAACCCGCAAAGGGTCTGGTCAAGTTGGTCGAATTAATTTGAGGTATGTGGGACCATCGGGCCGGGTTGTTCGGGTCGGTTTGACTATGTCAGACTGGACCCATATACAACCGGCCCCTATTTATTAATATACTAATAACATGAAAATCGGGAATCTGATTGATGAGGTGTTTGTAGTTTTTGACCCTCTTGACTAGGGAGGTCTTTTGGCTTTCCCCGAGGAAGATTTCATGGAATTTGAGATGCGACAAATGGATTGAGGAGCTGTTCTCCAAAGCGCACTACATATGGGACCACGTGGATGGATGATACATGAATACTGTTGAATTTTGACTCTGTGTGACATGAATATGGCCTAGTGGGATGCACTTCTGTGTGACTTTTCAGGCCCATGGGGTGAACCACTTCGGTGTGACTTTACAGGCCCACGGTATGTAATGAGGATTAGTACATCTGTAGGCCATGATTAATGGGAAGAACTTATGTGTGACTTTGCAGGCCCATGGTATATGATGAGGAGTTTTACATACATATTCAAAAGTTAGTGGGAAGCACTTCTCTGTGTCCTTGAAGTCCCTCTGTACTCAATAGTGGAGGAGTTCTATAGTAGCCAAGCTGTTCAATGATGTGACTGATTATTCTTCAATCTGTCGCGTTAATGTATACCTGGTGTGATTTGTCTGGTGCTTTGTGGTTTACATTGAGGATTGTTGTGTGGTAATTACTTTTTATGGGTCCATTCTTATTATTTTTTTACTCACCCCAATATTGGTTTCATCTGCACGTGTTGTGCCTGATGTAAAAGATTCACGTTTCGACAATGATATTAGTGTACTAGGACCCAACAGTGCTCAGGGAGATAGGACCAAGGGATGCTATGATGCTGGCCTTGGGGGACAAGGACCTGGCAGGGCCAAGTAGGATCAGGTGGACAAGATGTTTTAATTCTGCTTTTAGTAGCTAGAGTACTATCACAATCATGTGATGTTTTCCATGTATGGCCATTTGAGTTTCATTTTTGTACATTTCTATTCTCAGTTCTTTTGTTCTTTTTTTTCTAGCCCACTTTAATTAGTTTTACTTATACTCAACTTTGTGTTTGTGATACTTGTTTCCTTTACAATGTGTGTGACATTGTTGGACATGTGTGTGCATAATGGTTCACAGGAAAATTCCTCCCACATGCATGGTGACACCTTCGCTGCTAGTTTCCAGCCCCTAGCTTTCCTGAGGTGGGCTTGGAGTAGTCACAGTATGGGCACCAGAAGATGGGTCATGACAATTAATGAGTGAAAGGGAATGGAAGTGGGTGATAAAATAATTTTCCTTCATAAATATAATCTCATATATGTGATTTATATTCATTAATGTTATCCTAATTACATTCCATGTTATGTGTATGTGAATGATGAATCACATCACTGCGTGAGGCGTTTCTCCACTATATATATAAGGGATTATATAATATTTTAAATGAAATGAAACACAAAAAATTAACTTTGATATCAATATTATATGATTATAAAAATAAATATTATAATATAAATGTGTTATATCCATTAGTGTTTCCTACTTTTGAATAGTGGTGAAGTAAAATGAATTAAATTACAAAGAGAGGCAGTAGCTTATTGTACAATTGATCATCAGTTTCTTTTCATGTTTGATTGAACTGGAAATATATATAGGTAATTCAATAAAAAATAACATATAATGATATGGAATATATTATTATTCTTATAATATAATTATGTAATATTATTTTATATTGGGGGAATAAGAAGTAAAATAACAGTTCTCATTTAGGAATATTACCTCTTCTTCGGATGACCTCATAAGGCTTTCACCAAAATCCCACCTACGATGAATATATAATCAAACCATGGATTTAAATATTGTAGTTTTTATGCCGATATTATTTTTTTAGGTCTTAGCGGTTCCAAATGAATTTGAATGTTTGGATAATGGAGGATAGGGGTGGCCATTTATAAGTGGGGGGATATGAAAACCGTGTAATGTTTATAAATATATAATTATACCCAAGTTTTAATGGTTACGAAAGCCTCTATAAAGGGTCATTAATGAGACATAGAGTTTAAATAGTCTATATAAAAGGTAAAAGTCGTGCATGGATAAGGATTTAATCTATTTTAATAATAATCATCTTAGTTTAAACCCTACCCCTCGAGAAAATCAATTTTTACCCTAACTATTAAATAATATTTTACTGCTTTTACCATTCATCATGGTTACTAATTATGTTTTCCCTGTTTTTAATATAAATTATGATGATTCCAATATGGAATCAAAATTTTAAAATATTCATCAATAAAGTGGTATAATCCAATTCAAATTCTTACATATTAGTAGTACGAAATTTTTTGTTTCCAAAGAGGGATTTCCCATAAATATGCAATTTTTTTATAACAAAATTGAACATAAAATCGATTAAAATGAACATAATAAGGTAAATATTTACAATTCTTCCTAAAAATAAGTTTAATACAAAATGAAATTTTATATTATTTTATAATAGTTTAATAGACAAAATGATGTTTTGAATAAAAGTAACCATTTTTTACGATTAATCGGTAATGATATTTTTATAAAAAAACACAAAAAATCATGATAATATAATTTATATTATAATATTTAAAAAATTAGGTTATTTTTGTCAAATTATTGTATTCATGTGTCAATAATATATTATATTAGATCTGTTTAAGAAGTAATGATACTGTTTTATTTTAAAAAATAATGTTTTTCAGAACAAAAATTATTCAAATTCAAACCTTTTTATTATCATTAATTAAATATAGACATAAAATGATTTTTTGAAATGTATATATATATATATATTAATTAATTGAGTTAATACTATTTATCCCTTCCAATTTAACTTTTATGTCATAATGTTCTTGTTTAAATAATAATTTAATAGAGTGTCACATTTAATTTAAATATACTACTGCATTCATCCCATGTTACCAATAATTATAAATTTCATTAAATTTAAATAAATTATAAATTATCATGGTGAAAATTTATATTTATATATTTTCTTAATATATAAATGTCTTCTCTGATTGTTAAAATTAACAAAATAGATGACAGTCTGTTATTATTAATATATACATAATGAACAATAATATAATAAATAAAAAAATTTAAGAAATTAAATCATCAATATTAAATTAATTTATAATAACATGGTTCATATTATGTTATATTATATATATATTTTTAATATTATTGATTTCGAGTGCATTTTGAAAAAATATGTAATATGGTAAGGGTTTTCATTAACAAGAAAACTAACAGAGACATGATCGGTGTTAAGAATGTAATTTTATTTCCTTAGTTTATTTAATTAATATTTGATTTTTCATTAACTATGTATACTTTACTAATAATATTTTTTGATTACAGTCCCTCCCTTTTCAGAGTATTTTGATAAAAATTTCACGGAAAACTGAAGTGTTCTTTTTCTCAAAAATTAATTCCATTGGACATTATATGGATATGAAAAATTTTCCACTAAATGGTGTATTGACAACACATGGATTTATCCTATCATATGTATTATTATTTATAGTATATAATTATCCAAATTTTTAATTTTCCTTTAATTTCAATTCAATCAGATTTTACCCCATTTGTGGTTTTATTCTATATCTATTTTAATTCATTGTTAAAATGATAGTATCACTGGTACATATTTGATATAAAATATTTTCATTCCACACTTTTATTACATTATATTTTATTTTACATGGTCATGTTTCTACCTCATAATATAATATAACAATATATTAATTACTTCAAGGAGTATGTTTCTCTTAATGGGTATTGATAACTCAAATGTCATATCTATGAGAGATATTGTTTCTTCCTGAACACATTTCCTCGATTATTGGGTTCATCAAAACTAATATTTGATAACTTGGTAATTTAACTAAAAATATTGTAAATACACTTATTTCATAAAAATTAATTTTTTATGCTTCCTAAAATGTGTATATTAAAAAATTGTGTTGTGAAAATATTAAAACAATTTTTTCTATAATATATATTTGTTTTTAAATTCTACTACACATCTCTCAAGGGAAAATTAATTATCTTTTAATGGATTCATTATTTATGAATAGTTTTATCATTATTGTGTCATAATGTATATAGAATCATATTTTTAAAATATTCCATACAAAATAAATTGTACATTGTCATTTTACATGAATGTTACGAATCCTTTATAAAAAATCTTCTATATTGTCTATTCCATATCTAGCCTAATTTCGAAATTCCTTTACCCAAATTATGATGATGATTAAAACTTTTACCTATAATATATAATTTTATCATTTGGTAAAATGAATTATCAATATCAATCACATTAGTTTTTATCCTTTATTTTTGGATATATTTCAATGAATAATTTTGAAAATGTGTTTTTCATTATTGTCAACACAATTATATAATTCCATTTTTTAACATTGTATATATTCTTTCATATATATCATGAAAATTATTTTTTAATGGACATTAAAATGTTATATCATTTATATATATGTATGGAATATAATTGGAATTTAAAATATTGAAATTAAAATATAACTACTTATTTGTATGTTTAATATTTATTTTAAGATGTAACACATTCATTATGTTGATAGTATTTGATAATATTATAATATCTATTTTATGGAGAATTATTAATGTTTTTATGATTAATGAATTATTACCCAGGTTCCTTAGGTATTTCCATTACAAATTTATTATTATATAAATATATATGTTTTTATTTGGCGATAAGTTCCTTATGGAAATATAAGAAATATACTATTCATTCTTATGGGGAATTATATAGAAATAATTATTTTTGGGTGGGGCATAATATTTCATATCCCTTTTATGAATTTATTGGTCTCGTGAGATAGAATATATTGGGTTTTGGTGTATACCTCCCTTGATATCAATATAGTGTCTTGAAAAAATTCATCCATAAATAGTTTGGAGGTGCGGAATTGTGCAATCAATTTGAATTACCGCAGAAATTATTGTAATCAATATTTTCATTTATTTAAAAGGATAAATAATTACCTATGAAATTGATTACTTAATAATTAAAATGATTAATTACACATTAGATAACATTTATTCCAGGATTATTCCATGATTCAATCATTTATCTTCCCCTACTAAGGGTTTTAGATCATCCGTTCTTATGTTTCCATTTTCAAGGGATGTAATGAAAATAATTATGAATGATATGTATAATAAGGGTAGCATTTGTGGGTTTTTTATTAATTATATTTAAGAGGTGTTATTTATCAATAATTTTCTTATAGTGAAAAAACCTTTTTTAGTTGAGAAGATAATGGGTTTTATAAGATTATTTTTTATAATCGTCTCAATATATATTCATTATATTTAGTTGGAATGTATATAATTTAATTTTTGATAAAATTCATGTTAATATTATACTGTTATGTTTTAGAATTTATATTTTATTTTGATGATAGTATGTAAAAAATTGGTATATGTGACAATATTTGACAGATAAGGTTAGTGGCATCGCAGTTTTTATCATTGTAAGGATTGGATAATTTTTCAGATTAACATTTTTTTGTATAATTTGATGGGTGATAAGTTAAGGATGATAAAATTTCAAATTTTATAGATAACCCTTTTATATAGTATTTAATATTAGGTTATGTAAAAAATTCTATTTTTTTTGTAATATTATATAAGAACATTAATAAAAATTCTTGAAACGATTCATTTTATAAGGTCGAATATTGATGTTTTGGTAATGTATTGAGTATCTGAATTTCTTTGAAATATCATCCCTCTAATGGTACTGAAAATGATATATGGTAATATCACAAATTCAACTAGGTAAAATCACCATTGAAAGTATAACTTACCATTGAGTCAATATTTAGCCTAGTGTATGGTGAATTAATCAATGATCGTACTTCTAACTAGAAATAGACATCGGATATTGAGTAGTTAATAAAGTTATCCTTAAAAACAATTGTGAATAATTTATTTTGAAATTAATATATGACATTATATAATGAATTATAAAATAACCATTATTAATTCAAATAATATTTATCTTTGTTTATCAATGAATGGAAATAATGCATCATCAGAGATGACATATTTCAGTTGTTTTCCACAATAATTTGAAATTTATAGTGATTGAATGAATGCTCTTTGTGTTTGAGTGTGGGGTTCAAACATGATCTTTGAGATGAAGGTGTTAATAGTACATATGTAGAAACCACTATGTATTATCATCAAATATTGGAGAATTCCTAAATAATGTAAAATAATATTAGTGGTTTGGTATGAATGAGAATGTGGGTTTCCTTTTATTTCCCAAGGTAGTTATGTTGATATGATAACAAAAATTTATTCTTTTTACACTTATATATAATCATTAAAATGTTAAATTTATCATTAATATTATGGAACATTATTAATTTATATGAGGATTATGTGAACAATATAAGACTTTTTATCTAGTAGTTTGGCATAAATTAATTGAAGATATATATGAAATCCAACTAATAACATTGAGAATTTATTTTATGTAATGTTTATTTTTTTGTTCAAAAATATTGAGGAACATGTAATCGGTGTATACCAAACTCATATGGTTAATATATTGACAATGTTATGGTAATAAAGGGTTAATTGGTTTTGAGAAAAGTCAAATAGATAGTATTATAATTGATTAAGGATTTATATAAACATTGAACCATTATTTTATTAGTTATTTTTATAATACATTTGAGATTGTCAAATATATTGACTAATTTTCTAATTTATGAACTAGTGATTAACATAATTTAGGGCTTTCTAATGGTGTGTATTTTATATGTATATATAATTTTTTCCTAGTTTAATGCATTAAAAATTCAAATAGATTTTTAAAATTTATGTAATTAATAATATAGTATTATATTATATACATACACGGGTATTAAATTATATTAATTTAAAAAATTATATGAGGAAATATATATAACATGATATAAATATTAAACATTATCAATGAATTAGTTAAAATTAATAGGAGTAATTTGCAACAACCCATAAATATTCCAATGGAAATTTCTTTCTTATTATTATTCCATATAGTATAAGTCACATAAAATCACATAGAGAACACAATACAATCTTTACTAATAAATAATTAATGAATGAGGGGTATTTTTAGATGTTAAGGAACCTATACCAATGGAATAGTAACATGAAATTTTTAATGATAACATGACCATTGAGAATTATAATCCAGTGTATTGAATAGTAACCTCAACCATGAATGATTAAATAATATTTTGGGATCTTATAAATTGTAATAATATATTATTATATGATAGTATAAGTAAATAAATTATTTAGAAATTATTTATTAAATGTTGATATTGTTTTTTATAAAATTTAACAATTAATTATCAAGATTATAGTTTATATAATGATTTAAAGAAAATATATTTTCAAAAAATGTCATCATAGATTTCATTATTCATAATATTATAAAAATATTTTAGGTTACCGTAATTAAATTTTGAAAGTGCTAGAAAATCTGTTATAATATTAAAATTGGTCTTTTCAAAGTAAATATTTATTTTAATTGAAAATTATATTTGTATTATTTTAAAAAATAATTTCATAAAATAGAGTTCATTTTTATTTATATATATTTTAACAAGGTTATGGTGATTTTGTGAGATTTTTCTTAAATATGTGAATTTTGGTCAATAATAAAATACAATAATTATAGTGTGAATATATTACAAATTAAATACACTATTACTTGTTTTATATTGTTCATCACCATAATCTATATCTCCAATAAATTATTAAAATATATTTTATCATTTTTTTAAACCATTATGATCATTTAGGAATAATTACAATTTAATGAAAATAATAATTATAAAACACATATTTCCTCCACTATAAATACCACACCTCACAACTATTAAACCTTGAATATTTTCAAATTTTTTCCAACCCACATCCTATATATCATACCCATGTATATGATTTTATGATCACAACAATAGACAAAAACCAATTACCCAGTGGATGCTCTCAAGAATATGTATTCAGGTGGTAAAATCCAATTTCTCTTTCTTTATTTTCTTTTGAATTTATTTTTATTTAATATACTATATTAAACTTTTATGTATAATCTTTCATGATATATATAGTATAATACATATACTATAATATTATTATCTTAATGGAAAATAAATAATCATGTATCTTCTCATATTCCTTTTTTAATAAAAATGAAAATATCATCTATGAGGTGTTTATTTATAGCTTTTGAAGACGATAACTATTTGTCTTCCTTTACCACCTTCAATAATTGAAATAAAAACATTATAATGGATTTTAAAAATTATTAAAAAAGTTATTATAATCTTATGATCTTAAAATATCTTATATACACAATACTTAATAATGAAACAAAATATGTTTTTGTTGATTAAAAAAGGCACCAAAATAATCTAAATGATTATCCCTAACATCTTATATAATGTTTCATCCTCACCCAAAATATAAAAAAATATTAAACAAAAATTTATTATTATTTATGTCAATTAATAACTTATAAAATCACTTCTAGATATCTATTTCCATTTTCACATGAACTTTTATACATTTATACAAGTGAACCAATAATTAAAACCAAGGAAATGAACTCACCTACATGAGAGAATTATATATTATAGTGAATAAAAATGTTATTAAATGAAATTAAAAAATTCATTATATATAAAATAATCTTATAAATGTTTTTTAAATGAATAAATAAATAAAAAAATCTTATTATCCAAAACATTAAGTTCAATTGAAGATCACTTTCGTAATTAAGTTTGGGATAGCTTCCGAACATCCAATTTTTAATTCGAGTTACACTTTCTCTCTCTATAACCCAATGCATATCTTATTTAGTTAAATAATAAGATTCTAATATCTATTTATATGTTCCAAACTCATTTATTTAGATCATATAAACCTTTTTTATGGGGAGATACATGTTTCCAAAAAATGAACACTTACAATTCTTCTTGATAAGCATGGCTAATGAAATGGATCATATTGATTTCATTCTCATTTTATTTGAACTCCATAAATAATTTAAATCAGCTATTATTATTATATAATAACTCATTACATAATTAAAATACATATTCGTTCTTTTAAGGATTTATGAAAACAAATATGACTTTTCATCTTTTAACTCAATTTAATATTTTCCATTAATTTATATAAAATGAATCATTTCTATTGACTCTTAAGATCTCTTTTTTGCATGTTCTCAAATAATATTTACATCCATTATAATTATATATTCATATTTAAACTTATTAATGTACATGAATTGTTAAAATAAATTCATTTATAATACATCATTATGATGAACCATTTGGTTACGCATTATGTCATGATTATGGTACCAAATTATTTCCATAGGTAACCCTAAAGATTGATTTTTTAGGGTTTGAAAGTGTTCATGGAAATGGTATAATGGGTGTGAGAAGATAGGGAACCAATCTATTGTGTAATTTTTTTCCTAATGAGGCATTATGTTGGGATATGAAGTGGACATTATTCCCTTATGGAAATTTGTCTGCCATGTGAAATGGTCTTGGATGTTATGCTTGACTCGTGATTATGTCATGTTATGTGTTGTTTCCACATTCTTAGGATTCCATTCACACATGTCCCCTACACTAAATAATATTCTTTCATACGATTATTCCTTTTCCTTGCCTTTTATTTCATTGTTTTATGCCTTCTATCCCAGGTTAATTGATTTACTACTATTTTTATAAACTTACAAGAAATTTCCCTCATACTTTTATTCATGTATCCCCTGTTTATCCTATGTTGATTTAGGATCTCAATAAATGTTAAGATCTCATTATCGAAATTTAAAAATAGTTATGATTTATTATAATTCCATTTATTAAGATATACTTACTTAATCATCTAGAAATATTATATATATTGATCCTTATCTAGTAATTCGACGGTTAATTCTATTTAAAATAATATAATAATAAGTGTAAAGGGATTTGGTATCTATAGTTAGTATTAGAAGAAGGTATATTTATCTTTTGAGAATGAAAATAGAGCACTAGGGATAATTATATCAAAATATATTACTTATATTGAAACATAGTTAATGACATGTTATGATATAATTTTGATTTACATGTTTATCCTTTAATGTCCAATTTTTTATATTTGTATACATATTAAATAAGTATTAAATCCACCTAATTGCACATTATTTTTCATAGTTAATGGATAAAAATACAATTATTTATTCTAATAATAAATGTGATAGGAAATGTTATGATTTTCCTATTAATATTCAAAATATTATTGGAATGGGTATTAAAAATTTCAATATAGTACCTCATCATCTCAATCTAGTTGTGAATAATAACTTGAATCATGTGAAACGACCTACGATTCATATAAATAATAGAGTCAATGTTGAATACATCATGAAATAAAGTCCTGCCATATTTAGTTGATCTTTTTAACCTATCATATAAGAGAAATGGATTATGTCCATTGAGAAGATTTATTATTTATTGTAGTACTTAGAACAAGAGAAAACTGTGAGGTTTATCTATTGGTTTGATGGGGAAGCTCATCATTGGGTGACACTAATCAATAATACCATTTCAAAAGATTAAATTTATTACCGATATTAGTATGAATTCAAGAAAAATAATTTTCAATAAATATTTTCCCTAAACCCACTGTCTCAAGATTTAATGTATATTATTTAATGTGAAGCAGAACAAATACATGTATATCGGTTCGTACAAGTAAAACAACCAAAGTCATGGAATATATGCCATCAGATATTTCCTGAACACCAAAATATAATTGGATCAAGTCATTAGTTTTCTAATAATGAGTATGCATTAATCATTGTGATTCGAGACCATGATAGGTAAGATGATATTATATGATGATCCTTTAAGGTTGAAATGGGGATCATATACTCTCAATGGGATCATGGTCAAAAAATTTAAGTAGAAATGAAGTTTAATAATGGTGGATCAATTGTTAAATCAAATGATTGAATGAAAACCTAACATCTCACATGTCAAATGGTTGGTAAAAACCTACTAGAAACTAGTTAAATGAAACCAATATATTTTTTAAATGAGAAAGAGAGGTGAATATGGATTATAAATTCCAAATATGAAGGATTCCACTAATGTTAAAGAATAAATGATTATTCTGATCAACATATTTCCTATAGTGTACTGTTTCATCAAATATAAAAAGATGAATTATATAATCAATTTCTCTAAGGAATGATTAGTTTTGAGGAAATCAATAAAAAAATCTGCTAAGTATGGAAGGAATGGAATATTTTATCAATACTACTGATGTGCAGCCAAAAATGATGTTGTGATAGGTTTGTTGGATATTCATTAAATAATAGAGAATTTCGTATTTGGTTATAATTTTATGGATTCATTCATATCAAGTGTGATTAGTAGAACTAATCGATCATCATCTTAAAATATTGAGTTTCAATTATCTGTTAAAAAAGAATGTGGGTAATTTATTATATCCAAATTATTTAACTCCTATTTGGTTAATGTTTTGGACCAAACCTCCAAGAAAATCTTGAATTACAACTTTTTTAGAGTTTTATGTTATATTAGTGTAGGATTGGATATGCTTATTTAAATCCAACATCAATTATCGATAAAATAGATATCACTATTCACATCATGAGGTATATTACAATTATATGTAAGAGTTTGGACATGGATGAACAAAAATCCGAATCATTTCCCAAATTTTGGATATTCGTTCCTTATAAGAAATAATATCTAAATAAAATTACTATGATAGAGAAGGGGATCATGCTCAATTACATGCACATAATGGGGGACTACAATTATTTTCCCCTAGATAATTCTCTAGTATGCCTCATGATTGAGAGATTTAGTAATCAATTGATCTTATTTCTGGATCATTTTCTAAATCAATGTCACCCAATAGAATTTCCATAGTGAATATGGAAGTTATGGTGAAGTAGTTACAAGAGAATTTGAACATGGGTTTTATACACCAGAGTGCTTTACCGTAGGGTGAATTTTTCCTCCTCACCATAAATAATGATAGATCAATTCCCATCTTCATTAATTATCATGATTACAATAAAGTCAATATAAATAGAAATTATCCCATTAAATGGTTAGACGAATTTTTCGAAGAAATAGATGAGTTAAAATTATTTCTCAATGGTGGACCTTTGATCAGTATATCACCAATTAATGGCGAGGAAGGAAGATATTCCCATGACATCATTTAAATGGATGTATGGACGCTATGAGTACATAGATATTCCCATCAGTATCAATAATTCTCTAAAAATATTAATGGAAGTCATGAATTTAGTATTTATAGATTACCTTAAAAATGTATTAGTACAATCTATTAATGTTATTTGAATATACTTCAATAGCATTGAAGAAAATGAGGAGGAAATTAATACCTCTAGGAAGAATTTGTGAAGGTATAAACATTATATAATTTAATATAAATGTCACATCAAGATAAAGGAAGTATCATTCTTTGGGAATGTTATCGCAAAAAAGGAATATCTATTGACCCTACCAAGAAAAGGTAATTTAATACTAGAAAAATATATTATTTTCAATTGAGATCGATAGTTATCTTTGATTTTTCGGGTATTAAAGATAAATTGGGAATAACATCTCACAATTTTTGTAACATCCCAGGTAATTAAAGAATAAATAATTTCCATATTTATTAATATTTGAGAATTAAATATGAATTTTAATTAAAAGGGGTCACTATGTTCGATAGCGTACCCGATACGCAACGATGAGTTTCTTTGAAACTTACGTAGCACACTAGTAATATAATAATATTATTTTAAATGTTAGTTAACAAGTAGCCGTTGTACTGGCGGGAATGAATAGAAATAACTAAAATATGAATAGATATGTTTTTAAATGTTTATACATTTACCCAATAAAAGATAAAGGCTTAAAATACGGAAAGAGTTCAATTTTAGGCTTTTATACTCTAATTTTCACTAAAGGTTCACTTATCACCTTTTAATGGTGAACCGTCATTAAATATAGTTTTGATCACTCTTATACATTCTTTTGGACCAAATAAAACTATTATTAAGAATCGGGACATCAAATCTTACTTTGTGTAATTTTTGGTACCTTTCTGATAAAGTTCATTTTTTTTAGGAATAGTGTAAAATGTTGTATTTTACATCAAAACTACTTTTTAATCTAATTTATTTATATGATTAGATTATCTTTTGAATTGGTCTTAATGTGTAATATGAATATATTTTTACCATTTTATCCAATGGTGGTCATTGGAATCAATTTCACTTTGAAATTAGACTTAAACTGGTGTCAATCTTTTGATACTTATTGTTTTGTAAAAACACGCTATTTGCTCTGGCAGCGGGAATTAATTATTGAATTAATTAATGTGACTTATATGATTTGAATTTTGTAAAATAGACTTCATTTTTGAATTCGGAATATCAAATATAGCTTAAGGTGAATTTTTGGTAATTTTCTGAAAAACTTCAATTTTTGATGAATAGTGAAACCACTAAGTGGTAATCAAGCAAACTGATTTTTCAGTTAAATGAAATTTTACCACTAATGTGTATTGAATTTTGAAAATCCGACATACATGGTTGTCATTAAGAAGTAAAATGTGGTTCAATGAGATTAAAATAATTTTTTGGTGAATAGTAACTTATTAAGTTTTTAATCGTGATTAGTGGTAATTAGGGTAGTTTAAGGTATAAATAATGATTTAATAATATGAAATGACCTAGACACATGTCCCAGCCTTATTGGTTGTGTCATGGCCGACCAAGACAAGCCATGGGTCAACTTGGGGACCCCATGGATCCACTTTTGTTGGGAAATTACATAAATTACTTTTTATTTAATGTTAAAGTGAAAATGACACAAACATGATATGTTTTGCGAAAACAATTTTTAAGTGGGGTTATACAAGTCCAAAATGTTGTTTATAAATAGTAATTGGAAAGCTAAAAAGATTTACTAAATCATAGTATTTGTTTTATAATTTTTAGACATTAAATAAATTAAATTATTTATGACATAATAATGATGCAGCGATGACATCATTATTTGACGATTTAAATAAAATAGAAAGATAATGTAAAATCTATGATCTAAACATGTCCAAAACCAATTGGATGAGTGTATTCCGAACCCTTATCACCTTATCCACGAATTCTATCAATGTGGGACCTTTTGAAACCGAAACACATTTTCAAATAAAGTAATGTTCCTTTACTTTCCAAAAGTACCCCTCCTCTCCTCTTATAAAAGGCCCCCATCTCTACCTCATTTCACACACTCTTCAAGCCTTTGGCTCAGCCAAACCCTGACCATTTGCTCTCTCCACATCCCTCTCCTCATCCTAGAGGATTCCCTTTGGGCAGAATCCTTTCAAAGGAAGCCTTTAGGCTCAACTCAAAAGGAGTTACACTTTTTAAAGGTAATTCATTCTCTCATGTTCATTTGTTTTATTTTGCTTCTCCAACCCCCTAAACTATTTTTATTTACATCTTTTGTAACAACACCAGTATCTTCAATATACTAGGTTGTTGTTATAAGATTTATTTGAGCTACACTCTCACACAACTACATCAAATGGTTAAAGAACATAAGGTTTCCGTGGATGGCGAAATTCTGCCTCCCGAAACGATGATTGTTCAACACTCATTAAACACCTTCAAGGGTGGCCATTATGATGTCACTATTTTTATATATGATATATAATATGTTTATATTTTCCTTAAGCTTCTGTTTTTTCATTTTTGGCATACCTTTATGGTTTCCATTATGGGTAAAACACGATATCTTCATTTTAGGAAGTGCGGACTACCGCCCCCTAAAAGTGATTTGATTCGTTAATACCATATGTGGGATGTGTAAAGGATAAAGTTAATGATATTATATATGTTATTATACTGGAATTATAATATACTCTTATATCATTATGATTCCATTCCAGAAAATATGAAATAGAAATGGAAGTAGCGTTCATGCGTACGTACGGCTTACCGTCTCCATGAACGGTGCATTTCATTTCTTACCTCTAAATGTGATGTAATATTATAAATGAATATATGTACTGGATATACATGACATATATGATATCTACATCATGAATACCATTCTCGATATAATGAACCTTTGACCAAATTAACAACATGTAAGTGTAAGAAGCCTATTTTTGACTTAAGAACCAAATACCGACAAAATGAACATTATTAACTTAAATGATTACATGATGTTCATAACATGGTATAAAAGGAATAATGAACTTGAAAAAGATTCATAAGCAAGTAGAGATTAACTCAAGTTTATTATTCAGGAGTTTAAAGAACGGTCGGGTCAAGTCGTATACGAGGTATGGGACTTCGTCTCAATCTCCTTTCATTGAGGCATATTTTATTTTATACACAACTTTCTTTTATACGGTGTATAAACCACTTTGACTTTTACGTTTATTCAAAAGGAATATTTTTTATACGAAGCGTTTACTAAACGACAAAAGGGAATGTTTTTGTCATACGTATGCGGCGACAACGACTTCTCCGCCGTCGTAACCGTTATTTGAGTTTCGGCTTCCTCTACAAGCCATACCTTCTTTTTTTAAAAGAAAAATAAATACCATGTTTTACTTTGGTATTGAAAATGGTTTTCATAATGTTTTTATAACAATGTGTTTTATTGATATCTCGTGATTGAAATGTGGAAATGTTATGTTTCCTTTTTGCATGTTTTATGTGATATGATTATGTTAGGGTTCTTGGGCATTATTATGAAGACGAGTGGTTCCGTGATAAACTAAGGGCGGGTGAGCCTGTTATAGCTCTCCAATGCATTGGGTAACACGAAGGAGTGAAACGTTAAGGTTTCTCCGAAGAGATTTTAGGGAATATACTGTGATGGGTATTCCAAACGTAACCAAGAGGGTTACTCCCTACGTAAGAATGTTATGAATGCCTCAAGTTACCTTTACGTATTATGATTTATATGATTTATTCATGTTTTTATGAGGTATGTTAAAGTGCCTATGTTTTATGGGTAAAGTATGATTTCATTCTTATGTATATATGAACTCATGTTTCCTTTGCATGTTTTTTTTATAACCCATACTGAGTTTTTATGCTCAACCCATGTTTTTGAAATGTTTTTCACAGGTCAAGGGAAAGGTACATGATAAGATGATAGAGTCAAGGATGTGTCAAGAAATAATCCATGTTTTATTTTAAATGTGTTTCCATTGATGGGAATGAAGAATAATATCTTTATGTAACCACTTTGTTTATATGTGGAATGTAATGCAAGTTTTATGATCTAATTCTCTAAAACTCTAAACCTGAAAAGATCCTCAATGTGTAATCTTGTAATAACACAAGATTAAGTAAGGTTTAAGGCTGGGCCTTATAGTTGGTATCAAAGGTCGGTTTAGACAACTTTAGGAGTTAGAAAAGTGTTAAATTATAATATGATTGAGATGATATAGCATTTACGGATTACCATGTTGCTTTGCCTAAGATATTTCGGTGTTCAGAATGGTTTTCCGCAGAGGAAACAAAGCAGCTATGTTGGGACGACATCAGGAGGAAGACAACCTTCCAAATCAGCAACCTGAGATGGTCGGAATCGGAACTGAACAGTTTGTTGCAGTGATGGCACAGTTGACTCAGGCTATAAATGGTGGTGGTATCCATGCACGAGATCAGCCAGATCAACCGCAGAGGAACATGTCAGTGGTGGAACATTTCATGAGGCAACATCCCCCATCATTCAGAGGATCATCTGACCCTGTGCTAGCTGAAGGGTGGATTAAAGCACTGGAGAAGATTATTGATGTCATGGGGTGTTCAGACAATCAAAAGGTTAGTCTTGCTATTTATCGTTTGGAGGGAGAAGCAGATCAGTGGTGGTCTATGGTTAAAAATATCAGGGACGCCGATGAGATTGATACTCATGACTGGGATGAATTCAAAGGTATGTTTCTTGAGAAGTATTTTCCTAAGGCTGTTCGAATTAGGATGGAAAAGCAATTCTTGGAATTGAGGCAAGAGGAAGACTCAGTGGCTGCCTATGAAGAAAGGTTCACTCGATTGGCAAGGTATGCTCCAAATTTTATCCGGGACCTTGATAGTAAAATCAATCGTTTTTACTCAGGATTAAAGCCAATGTATCGAAGGGCATTGGCTTCTCGTGAGTTTAAAAGTTATGAAAAACTTGTTCGATGTGCTGAGAAGGTGGAAATGGAGTTTGCCGATGACCAAGTTTTCTATAACAACCAGCAGAAGAAGAGACCGAGGTGGCAGTAGAAAGGTAAGAATTCTTCAAAAAAGTCTGATGGTAAGAAAACTAAGTTTCCAGTTTGTGATAAATGTGAAAAAAGGCATGCTGGGGAATGTCTTAGAATTCTGGAAAGTGCTACCGATGTGGTAAGATGGGACATAAGGCTCGTGATTGCACTGAAAAGGATCAAGGTGAAGGTAAGAACAAATTTGATTTACAGTTAGTGAAGTGTTATAAGTGCAATGAGATGGGTCACTATGAAAACGAGTGTCCGACAAAGAGCTTGAGTGATGGGAAGCAGTTGGACTACAAGCAGAAAGGGGTGGTGAAATCCTTTGCAACTACTTCAGCAGATGTTGGGCCATCGAATGAAGTGGTGTCAGCTCCAGGGAGCTCAGTATTTTTCGAAGATTGACTTGAGGTCGGGGTACCATCAGTTGAAAGTAAAAGAAGCAGATGTTCCGAAGATTGTGTTCCGTACTAGATATGTCCATTATGAATTTGTAGTTATGCCTTTGGGGTTAACCAATGCACCTGTTGTATTCATGGACCTTATGAATAAAATTTTCCATGAGTTCTTGGATAAGTTTGTGTTTGTGTTTTGAGATTTGTGAAGAGGTTATGTGTGCCTTGTGATTCACAGTTGAAGAATGAGTTGTTTTTTCATCCTGGCAGTACTAAGATGTACAGAGGTCTGCGGGAGTATTACTGGTGGGATGGAATGAAAAGAGACATTGCTGATTTTACTGTGAAGTGTTTGACATGTCAAAAGGTTAAAGCAGAGCGACTGTTACCGAAAGGGATGCTTCAGTCTTTACCAGTGCCCGAGTGGAAATGGGAGAATATATCCATGGACTCTGTTGTTGGATTACCGAAGACATCTCGAGGTAATAATGCAATCTGGGTTATTGTTGATCGCTTGACCAAATCTGCTCATTTCCTTGCTATACGAGATACTTTCTCTCTTGATCAACTTTCCCGTTTGTATCTTAAAGAGATAGTCAGGTTACATGGAGTTCCTCTCTCCATTGTATCGGATCGTGATCCCAGGTTTACTTCTAACTTTTGGAAAGGCCTTCAGAAGTCGTTGGGTACTGAATTAAATTTTAGTACAGCCTTTCATCCTCAATCAGATGGGAAGTCAGAACGAACAATTCAGACATTGGAGGATATGCTACGAGCTTGTTCTATGGATTATCAGGGAAGTTGGGACCAACATCTTTCTTTGGTTGAGTTTTCATATAATAACAGTTTTCATTCCAGTATACAGATGGCACCATTTCAGGCATTATATGGGAAGCGGTGTCGAACTCCAACTTTCTGGGATGAAGTGGGTGAAAGGAAGTTGATGGGACCAGAATTGGTAGAAGAGATGGCAGAAAAAGTTCAGCTGATTCAGAAACACATGAGAACAGCTCAGAGCAGGCAGAAGACTTATGCGGATAACCGGAGGAAGGATCTATCTTTCGAGGTAGGTGATCATGTTTTTCTCAAGGTTTCTCTTTGGAAAAGTGTGATGAGATTTGGTAAGAAAGGAAAGTTGAGTCCAAGGTTCATTGGACCATACGAAATTCTAGAGAGAGTTGGATCAGTTTCATACCGAGTGGCTTTACCTCCGAGTTTATCTCAGGTACACAATGTTTTTCACGTTTCGATGTTGAGAAAGTATATGCCAGATCCATCTCATGTTTTGAGTCCAGAGGTAGTTCAGCTGGAAGAGAACCTATCTTATGAGGAACAACCGGTCCAGATTCTTGACCATAAGGAGCAAGTGTTACGGAATAAGGTGATTCATCAGGTAAAGGTTTTTTTGGAAAAACCATGTGATTGAAGAGGCAACGTGGGAATCTGAAAATGATATGAGGGATAAATACCCCCACTTATTTTGATAAGTGAATAAAATTGCGAGGACGCAATTCCCAAAAGGGGGGAAGGATGTAACATCCCAGGTAATTAAAGAATAAATAATTTCCATATTTATTAATATTTGAGAATTAAATATGAATTTTAATTAAAAGGGGTCGCTATGTTCGATAGCGTACCCGATACGCAACAATGAGTTTCTTTGAAACTTACGTAGCACACTAGTAATATAATAATATTATTTTAAATGTTAGTTAACAAGTAGCCGTTGTACTGGCGGGAATGAATAGAAATAACTAAAATATGAATAGATATGTTTTTAAATGTTTATACATTTACCCAATAAAAGATAAAGGCTTAAAATACGGAAAGAGTTCAATTTTAGGCTTTTATACTCTACTTTTCACTAAAGGTTCACTTATCACCTTTTAATGGTGAACCGTCATTAAATATAGTTTTGATCACTCTTATACATTCTTTTGGACCAAATAAAACTCTTATTAAGAATCGGGACATCAAATCTTACTTTGTGTAATTTTTGGTACCTTTCTGATAAAGTTCATTTTTTTATGAATAGTGTAAAATGTTGTATTTTACATCAAAACTACTTTTTAATCTAATTTATTTATATGATTAGATTATCTTTTGAATTGGTCTTAATGTGTAATATGAATATATTTTTACCATTTTATCTAATGGTGGTCATTGGAATCAATTACACTTTGAAATTAGACTTAAACTGGTGTCAATCTTTTGATACTTATTGTTTTGTAAAAACACGCTATTTGCTCTGGCAGCAGGAATTAATTATTTAATTAATTAATGTGACTTATATGATTTGAATTTTGTAAAATAGACTTCATTTTTGAATTCGGAATATCAAATATAGCTTAAGGTGAATTTTTGGTAATTTTCTGAAAAACTTCAATTTTTGATGAATAGTGAAACCACTAAGTGGTAATCAAGCAAACTGATTTTTCAGTTAAATGAAATTTTACCACTAATGTGTATTGAATTTTGAAAATCCGACATACATGGTTGTCATTAAGAAGTAAAATGTGGTTTAATGAGATTAAAATATTTTTTTGGTGAATAGTAACTTATTAAGTTTTTAATCGTGATTAGTGGTAATTAGGGTAGTTTAAGGTATAAATAATGCTTTAATAATATGAAATGACCTAGACACATGTCCCAACCATATTGGTTGTGTCATGGCCGACCAAGACAAGCCATGGGTGAACTTGGGGACCCCATGGATCCACTTTTGTTGGGAAATGATATAAATTACTTTTTATTTAATGTTAAAGTGAAAATGACACAAACATGATATGTTTTGCGAAAACAATTTTTAAGTGGGGTTATACAAGTCCAAATTTTGTTTATAAATAGTCATTGGAAAGCTAAAAAGATTTCCTACATCATAGTATTTGTTTTTTAATTTTTAGACATTAAATAAATTAAATTATTTATGACATAATAATGATGCAGCGATGACATCATTATTTGACGATTTAAATAAAATAGAAAGATAATGTAAAATCTATGATCTACACATGTCCAAAACCAATTGTATGAGTGTATTACGAACCCTTATCACCTTATCCAAGAATTATATCAATGTGGGACCTTTTGAAACCGAAACACATTTTCAAATAAAGTAATGTTTATTTACATTCCAAAAGTACCCCTCCTCTCCTCTTATAAAAGGCCCCCACCTCTACCTCATTTCACACACTCTTCAAGCCTTTGGCTCGGCCAACCCCTGCCCATTTGCTCTCTCCACATCCCTCTACTCATCCTAGAGGATTACCTTTGGGCAGAATCCTTTCAAAGGAAGCCTTTAGGCTCAACTCAAAAAGAGTTACACTTTTTAAAGGTAATTCATTCTCTCATGTTCATTTGTTTTATTTTGCTTCTCCAACCCCCTAAACTCTTTTTATTTACTTCTTTTGTAACAACACCAGTATCTTAAATATACTAGGATGTTGTTATAAGATTTATTTGAGCTACACTCTCACACAACTACATCAAATGGTTAAAGAACATAAGGTTTCCGTGGATGGTGAAATTCTGCCTCCCGAAACGATGATTGTTCAACACTCATTAAACACCTTCATAGGTGGCCATTATGATGTCACTATTTTTATATATGATATATAATATGTTTATGTTTTCCTTAAGCTTCTGTTTTTTCATTTTGGGCATACCTTTATGGTTTCCATTATGGGTAAAACACGATATCTTCATTTTAGGAAGCGCGGACTACCGCCCCCTAAAAGTGATTTGATTTGTTAATACCATATGTGGGATGTGTAAAGGATAAAGTTAATGATATTATATATGTTATTATACTGGAATTATAATATACTCTTATATCATTATGATTCCATTCCAGAAAATATGAAATAGAAATGGAAGTAGCGTTCATGCGTACGTACGGCTTACCGTCTCCATGAACGGTGCATTTAATTTCTTACCTCTAAATGTGATGTAATATTATAAATGAATATATGTACTGGATATACATGACATATATGATATCTACATCATGAATACCATTCTGGATATAATGAACCTTTGACCAAATTAACAACATGTAAGTGTAAGAAGCCTATTGACTTAAGAACCAAATACCGACAAAATGAACATTATTAACTTAAATGATTACATGATGTTCATAACATGGTATAAAAGGAATAATGAACTTGAAAAAGATTCATAAGCAAGTAGAGATTAACTCAAGTTTATTATTCAGGAGTTTAAAGAACGGTCGGGTCAAGTCGGATACGAGGTATGGGACTTCGTCTCAATCTCCTTTCATTGAGGCATATTTTATTTTATACACAACTTTCTTTTATACGGTGTATAAAACCCTTTGACTTTTACGTTTATTCAAAAGGAATCTTTTTTATACGAAGAGTTTACTAAACGACAAAAGGGAATGTTTTTGTCATACGTATGCGGCGACAACGACTTCTCCGCCGTCTTAACCGTTATTTGTGTTTCGGCTTCCTCTACAAGCCATACCTTCTTTTTTTAAAAGAAAAATAAATACCATGTTTTACTTTGGTATTGAAAATGGTTTTCATAATGTTTTTATAACAATGTGTTGTATTGATATCTCGTGATTGAAATGTGGAAATGTTATGTTTCCTTTTTGCATGTTTTATATGATATGATTATGTTATGGTTCTTGGGCATTATTATGAAGACGGGTGGTTCCGTGATAAACTAAGGGCGGGTGAGCCCGTTATAGCTCTCCAATGCATTGGGTAACGCGAAGGAGTGAAACGTTAAGGTTTCTCCGAAGAGATTTTAGGGAATATACTGTGATGGGTATTCCAAACGTAACCAAGAGGGTTACTCCCTACGTAAGAATGTTATGAATGCCTCAAGTTACCTTTACGTATTATGATTTATATGATTTATTCATGTTTTTATGAGGTATGTTAAAGTGCCTATGTTTTATGGGTAAAGTATGATTTCATTCTTATGTATATATGAACTCATGTTTCCTTTCCATGTTTTTTTATAACCCATACTGAGTTTTTATGCTCAACCCAAGTTTTTGAAATGTTTTTCACAGGTCAAGGGAAAGGTACATGATAAGATGATAGAGTCAAGGATGTGTCAAGAAATAATCCATGTTTTATTTTAAATGTGTTTCCATTGATGGGAATGAAGAATAATATCTTTATGTAACCACTTTGTTTATATGTGGAATGTAATGCAAGTTTTATGATCTAATTCTCTAAAACTCTAAACCTGAAAAGATCCTCAATGTGTAATCTTGTAATAACACAAGATTAAGTAAGGTTTAAGGCTGGGGCCTTATAATTTTCATACCCAACAACCACGTTTACAAGAAATGGAGTTATGTTTTTATGGACCGATGAATGTGATTATTGTTTCAAAGAGTTGAAAAAGATGCTTATCACCGCACTGGTTCTCAGACCACCCAAAAGTGGGTAACTATTTTTCGTGTAAAAAAGAGGCTTTAGAGAATGTTTTAGGATGTGTACTTTTTACAAATTATTAATTTATATCATACAACTCAAAGAAGATGGAAATTCACGAGAAAACCAATATCATGCTTGATAATGTGTTAATAGATATGACCTTTGCATTGAATATCTAGTGGAATTATCTTTATGGGGATAATTATGAAATATATATTGATTATAAATGTATAAAGTATATATTCACAAATAAAGAGATTAAAATTTTCCAGGTATGATGGTTAGAGACCATTATGGATTATAAATGCTCAATACACAACAATCCTTGTAATGCATATATGGAGGTAGATGATATATGTATAAAGGATTATACATCTTTGTCAATGGTGATAATTTAGAAGTACACAATCTTCATTTATTTTATAAGGATGTACATAGGAAAAAATAAGAATGTAATGTCATCAATACTTTCTCAAAAGTATTTGAAACCATTCCTAATGGATGTAATATTTTAATCTTAGTAAAATGATGTGGAAATTATAATCATGGAGTAATCAATGAGAAAGGGGAAGTCATTAGAGTTCAAAATTAATGAAGAAGGGGACATGAAATTTCAGTCAGGACTATGAGTACCATCCATTAAATAGATATTAAAGGATATTTTATTCAATGCACATAGTTTAACATTCTATATTCACACACGGTATACAATGATATATCGAGATCTCCAAGAGAACTGTCGATGTGAAAAAATCATGAATGAGATCACTGAGTATACATCATAGTGTGTTGTATGTCAGAATGTGAAGGCTGAATGAAAAAAAGACTTAAGGGGTGATGAAACTATAACCCTTAACTGCATTGATTTTTGAAAGTATAATCATGGATATTTTCACTTTAATATTGAAGCCTTCCAGAGGAAACAATGTTATATCGTTGATGGGATTGTAATATAATGAAATATCACTTCATAACAATTTGAGAGGACTTATCACCAGAGAAACATTCATTGATATATATCAGAGATGTTGTAAGGATGAATGGAGTAAAACTATTGATTATATCTGATCATGAACTGCAGTTTACCTCAATGTTATAGAGTAGTATCCAACATCCTCTACATAGTAGGCTAGACATCAGTATGGATTATTATCCTTGAACTAATGGACAATTTGAATGGACTATTTAGACACTAGATGTCAGGTTGATCACTTGTTCTAAGGACAAAAAACGAGGAAGGTACCAATATCTTCCTCTTTCTAGGTTCTCATACAACAAAAGCATCCACACGAGAATCCAAAATGTTCCATATGAATCACTTTGTGGGAAATTATGTAGAACAACAGAATGCTGGGATGGTGCTGGAAAACATACGATGCTATGACCTGTAATGGTCATGAAAGTGGTGGAGAAGGTGAAAACCATTCAATAATACATCAAAGAAAACTAGAAATACATATGTAAAAAATAATTGAAGAGACCTTGATTTTAATTTTGGAGACATAGTATTACACCACAAATCACCCTAGAATAGATTCATGATATTTTGGAAGAAATCACCAGGGAATATATTTTTGATATTTTGGAAGAATGTAAATCTATGTCTCTGGTACATCTTTCTCTTCAATATTCATGGTTATATTGCGGTTTTGACCTATATAATATCAAATCCTCCAATTAAATCTGAAGTACACCATGTATTCCATGTTCCCCACTTGGGGGTATACATACCAAATCTGTCACATTTAATGAATTCAGATGTTGTTCTATTGGAACATGATATCTCTTATGTGGAGTAGCTAATGAAGATCTTGGACCATAGAGATAATTTTTTTCAAAACTAGACTACTCACAGGGTAAATAAACTATGGTGGAACCATTTGTCAAAATAAGAAACATCAGAACCGAAGGTCGTGATGATCTATATGTACCAACACATGTTTTCCCCAATGTTTTGTAAAATGAAATTTCAATGGTGATATTTCAAAAGGTGTGGGGAATATAAAAACTTGTAATTAATTCAATATAAACACTATTCTTAAAATTTTTCTATATAAAATAAACACATAAAATTAGATAGATAACATGTTAAAACATTATAAATGAAGAATGATCAACATAAGAGGCATTTTTCAAAGTTAAATAACTTATAGAAGTGGAATAGTTACATGACCATTAGAATAGTGTCATTCCTATTATGTATTTTAATCTGAACTATATATTACTATCCTCAATCAAGAATGCGTATATAAAATTTTGTCATTTTTAAATTGTATAATAATATAATTATATAATAATATAAGTGAATATATGTTTTAGAAATTATTAACTAAGTGTTTATATTTTTATAAAACATAAATGTATATTTTAAATTTGTTAATTAATAAACTTATTAAGAATATAATTAAAAATATATAAAATATATTCACAATTAAATTTTTCTCTTAGAATTTTCAATCATCTTTGAGAGACTATAATTATTTTTTCAAAGTGTTATAAAATCAGTTAAAATATTAAAATTGATTTTTTACATGTAAATGATTATTGTATTTAAAAGATAAATTTATCAAATTTTGTAAATTGTTTTCATAAAATAGTGTTAATTTTTTAATTTGAAAAATCGATGAATAGATAGATTGATGTTTTGGTAGTTTTATAAAAGACATGAATTTTTAGTGAATAGTAAAATATGGAAATTTATTTTATGTATACATTATAAGATAAATTCAATAATAATTGAGTCAATGATAAATTAATCACCATAATTTTCAACAGTCCCTTATTATTGGAATATTTTTTATATGGTTTTTCAAACTATTAATTGTCATCAGTAAAAATATTAAATATATGAATGTAATAATGAGAAAACCCCCTCTCATCCACTATAAATAAACCCACACCACTTCTTCTCCTCACCCCAAATACTCCCTAATTAATATCCAATTTTATACTAATAATCTTCATAACACTCTTAAAATTTTCTAGGGGTTATCTCCTCTACAATATACCCAAACAAATTTCTATATTGAGGTTCTCAAGGAGCAGAATTCAAGCGGTAAAATCCACTTTCACTTTCATAATTTTCATGTCACCTTCCTTTATATTCTTATTGCATCCTCTACTTATCTATAAAAACATGAATTAAAACCCCAATATATTATATGTAATATTTTTTAATCATACCATTAGAAAATACTTCATCATGATCATTCCTCTAATAATTTTATTATTAAAAATGAAAATACCTTCTCTGATGTGTTGATTTATTGCCTTCAAGGATGAAATGTTTTGGAATTCCGTTACCACCTCAATGGATAAACATAAAAAAATTATACATTCACGTAAAAATTATAATATAAACTTTATAACAATTTTTTTCTGAAATAGAATTCCATACACAATAATGAACAATGAATAAAAACATGGTTGTGATGATAAAAAATAGAATGATTAAATCAAATGATTATCACTAAAATATTGTCCAATGATTCATACTCACCCCCAAATAAACATATTAATAAAATATCCATTTAAAATTATATATGTTAAATAATGAGATATAACATCATTTTTTATATCTATTACCAATTTACATGATCTTTCAAACATTTATACAAGTGAACTAATCATGAAAACCAAATAAACAAACAGTCGTAACTGATGAAATTATATCTTATAAATAATAACAAATTCAGTAAATGAACATAATAAATTTATTAAAAATAATATAAATGTATAGTAGGATATGAATTGATTGATTAATTGATTTTGTATTATTTTTTATGATATTAACATCATGTTCAGATCACATTTGAACTTAAGGTAAGGAATTATTTTGGAATCACTATTTTTTTCTTCATGTTATGCTTTCTCTCTATGTTCCCGAATGTATTCTATAAATATATTTATAAAATTATTCTAAATTATATAACTATTTTCAAAAATAATGTATCCAGATCCGGTCAATATTAATTAATAAGAATATTCATGTTTCTAAAAAAGGTTCCCTTCTTACTTCTTCCTGATAAGAACGCCTAATTAAAAGTAACATCTAGATTTCATACAAATTTGATGTGAAGACATAATATATATTAAAAATAAAGTAATTTTTTAAATTTAAAAATTAAAATATGAAAAAAAATCATGGATCATTTTTGGTTTTATGAACACAAATACTCCTTCTCATCATTAAATAATCTTTTATAAGTTTTTTAAATTGCACTAAAATGTTTCACATTAATTACAATTTAACACTATTTTACAAGTTATCAATTTTGATTAAGATCACATAACCTGATATATTACTATTCTACCTTATAAATGGTTATTTATTAAAAAAATTCAAAGATTCATTGAAATCATTTTGATAATACATATTGTCTTACGACATGATTATGATACCCAATTCCTTCTATGTGTAAACCTTAAGATTGATTCTACATGTAGAAGACATATTCAAGAATAAAAAATTATGTGTGTGATTAGAAATATCTATAATTAATATGGTATTGTAGAGTGTAATGAGATATCATGTTGGGACATGGACTAAAATAGATTCCCTTATTGTGTTGTGTCTGCCAGGTGAAATTGTCTTTAATGATAGACATGACTCATTAATATGTAATGTTGTGTGTCGGATAAACCTTCATATTATTCCATGATATAATGTCCCCATGAAATACATGTTATGATTCTTTAGGTTTATTAATGTTTGATTCAATTTTATTTCTTCATTTTATTCCTTCTATCCCATGTTATATTTTATTCCAATGTTCATACCCTTACTAGGCATTTTAGATAATCTATTTTTTTCATGTATACCACTGGTTATCCTATAAATATTTAGGTGCTCAATTTAAGTTAGTATATATCTATGGATGATTAAAATAAATTTTTTTATTATATTTCAGGGTTTTATGATTTATGTACATAATCATCCACTAAAACTAGACATTACTATCATTGTCTTGAAATTTTAAAGTTTATTATTATTAAAATCATGTGATAATATGGTTAATGCATGTGGTCTATATACAGTTACATTAAAAAATATATTTAAACAAAAAATAAAGGATACATTAAATAAAAATGAAATTTGATATAGAGTTATAATGTCTTCAAGAGGATAATATTGAGTTATGAGTGATTTCTCTTCTTCATTCTGCTATGTTTTCCACTATTATTAGGGTTGTGATCATATTATTTCAACAATGTGTCCTCTATATGAAAAAAATAAGAAAAATATAGGATAATATGTCATTATAGTTTATGTTGATATTACAACCTTGATTGTAGGGTTATGATTTTGTCAGAATTATCTCTCACATATTGTACATATTGATTCTATTAGCTATTTGACATCATTAACAAATCCTCTATGTGTAGTAATGAAACATCAAGGCCTATGGATGGATGTACATCCAAGCAGTCAAACCCAATTACAATATGTTTCCGAATCAATTAATCATTTTGATTGAGTGATATTTAGAGTTCTTATAAAGGTGAATTCAGAGAGGGTAGAGGTACCAATTCAGGTGACCACCCGATAATTGTGTGCAGAGTCATTTGTTCTAAATATTGGTGTAGAGGTTAATATATATTACATAGTTGAAAAATTACGACATTATTCATTGGTTTGAAATGAATTTGAGGCATGTTATGGGGTTATGTATTTCTAGAAAATGATAAAAATCATATTAAAAATAATGATATAGGGTCCAAGGAACAACAATAACTATCAGATACTAAAAAAATTCTCTTCTAGGGGGAAATTCTAGGTTATATTTTTCTTATAAAGAATATAAATATGTATATAATTTCATGTACTCAGAAAATAATTACATGAATAAATATGTTTTTAACTCCAAAAAAATAAACCTAGAAAATCGATGAATATTATAACACATAAATATTATTCCAACAAAATAAAACCAATTCTTACTAAATCCATAGGGAAATGAATTTTGGTCATGTTGTGAGGTAGATGGCCAATCATAGTCAAGGAATACACATGCTAGTTACATTATACAATTGAAGATGTAATAAAATAGTAGTTGGAAGATATTGAGGAATTAGAGTAACTGACTATAGTGGGTATTGTTTCAAACACTAAACATCAGCTCAAATACAAAAGGGATTTAGGATGAAAAAGAATAAGTGGGATAATCCACAACTGAAAAGGAAAATATTCTTCATTCCAATGATGATATTTTGTATTTAATTAATTCTTATCCAAGGGATGTCAATAGATTGTATGAGAGGTAGATTCCTATCAATACTAATGATGAAAAAATGATTTATATCAACACAAGAGATTTAATATTGATTCAACATTTCAATGAACAAAATATAAATTTGGATCAATATACCAAGGTTTTGTATATGGTGGATTATTTATTTAGGGATCTCATTAAAACGGAACTAGAGTTGAGGAAATAGTACATTATTATAAACATATAAATGGTGTCTGTTATGATCATGTTTATTTCTTATTGAATAATGATTCAGTATTATTATATTTTGTATATCATTATTATTTCTATGTATCTTTATAATTAAATTACACTCTTACAAATGATATTTATTGAAAATAATATATATTCAATTGTAGAGACTAATATTTCAATTTTTGAATAGAATAATACAATTATATAGATTAAAAGTTTGAAATATGAAAATATATTTAACTAAAATAGTTAATATTGATGATAATATATTTATAATTGGATTATATTAATATATATTGTGTATAATGTTAAATATAAATTAAAATATATAATATTCTAAAAAACAATTTCCATATTTCAACATATTGAATTAATTGTAAATATTAATAAATTAATTAGTTTATATATTTTTTAAATATAATTTTTCAAATTGAACATCATTTATAAAAAAAATCAAAATATTATCCAGTGATATATTTTTGTGATTTGTTAAAAATAATTTAGTTTTAACTATGTTTTGGAACAATACATAGTATAATATTTACAAACACTTCTATAAAAGTATTATAAAACCAGAATAAATTTGTGTTTTTTAAATTAAAAATACTTAATATATATGTGTTATATAAATAAATTAAAAATTTCCCATTTTTTAATTATTACCAATTATATTGTTTTTTAAATATTAGTAATATTTTATTCAAAAATGTATTCTATATTCAAATATTTACAAATAAATTTCAAGACATGTAGAAATATTATATTTCATTATTAATTTCATATATTTGATCAAAATTATCATTTAATTTAATAAGATTAGTTTGAATTTTTGATATAAAACTTTGAATACTAATTTTATTTTTTTTGGAAATGATAATAGGAATTCTATTATATTCAATGAATTGATTTATTAATATGGATTAATTTATATCTAATGAAAAAATAATCCATTTTAACCCCAAATCCAGAATCCTGAACCTAGTTTATACATTAATAAAATGGACCAATGTACATAAAATCATTTCCCAAATGATTGAATAATTTAGTAGTCCTAATGAACCATATATATAGATTACTAAAATTTTATACCGGGTATAAAAAAATAAAACACATTTAAAAAATGAAAATGAGTTGCATCATTAAACTCGTTATATTTTTTCATCTTCGTATTCTATAGAACTGAAAAAATAAGGATGAGATCAAATGATCAGTATGTTTTACTAATATAGAATTATTTATTTAGTAAGTAATATGTCTTAGATAATGTAATGAGAATAACTGAAAATACAATCTATTTACTCAATAAAATATTAATGATATTAAACCACATATAATAAAAAAGTTAAATAAAATGAATAATAAGAAATAATATTAATTATAAATTTCTTACATTTATAGTTACTAGATGTCATGTTCTCAATAATCAAATATCTCTACGTTCAAAATCATTCAGAAAAAATTTTAAAACTATGGGTAAAAATTCATATGATTTGGAAAAATAATTTTCTATATAAGAAATCTCGATGCACTAATGTACTATCTATAACTATGCCCCACCCATAATTGTATCAGTTGATAACGACTCATATAAGGAATAAATGAATTAATTCTTGGATTATTTTTCCATATTATCAAATATATGCATCATGTAATGGATTCAAATTTATGTGTTTTAAATTGTAATTCAAATAAATTTCACAGCAATCACAATATGTAAAAATTGTACATGGGGAATAAAATAAACATATAAATCATAAAATAATATTGATTTTCAATAAAAATTTATTTTACAATGAATAATTATAAAAATAAAGTGATTGTTTGGATAAAATCTAAACAACCATAAAATAAGGTGAGATTTTACAATAATTTTATTCCACATTGGAAAACAATATATAATAATCCCTTAAATAATAATCATTTTACACAACATAAAATAGAAGGAATAAATTGGTATTCCATTCATATACATAATGTTTCCATTTTATAAATCACATAAAATTGAGTATGTAAATTTTAATAAATATGATTCAATAAAAAGGAATATGAGATGAAATCAATTACATTAATGTTTCGATTTATTGAATGTTTTCTATCATCATGAATAATTTTTTAGAAAGGATTTTATTTTACACCTAAAAAATATTTATTATATATAATAATATAAATGATATAATTATAACATTTTACTACTCATTATTTTATAATATTTCTTTACTATCATTATTTTGGGTGTTATTTTCTTTTTTTCTCATGCATATTTCATCAAGAATATCTTCATTATTAAGAAAAATATATAATTAAATCATAAAACCAAAGGTAATAATGTTATAAATATCATATATACTTAGTTGTTATGTTATTATATCCATTCCTAAATTTTGGTAATGGAAAACAAATCACATCGCTTCATGGAGATTGTAGTGCGTATGTACACACGTGCAATGATATCATTCAGTAAACATGTTAAATTGTAAGGAGGTATATGATATATTAATTTTATGTAATTTATGTAATGGAATAAATAGCAGATATATATTCATTGAATTTATCTTAATTACCCTTCAAGTAATGAGTAAAAATGAGCAACATTATCATATATTAAATGGAATGGAAATTACAATGGTATATTTTATATTTTAATTACATATGTATAGTAATATCTTAAATATTATTTATATAAATATACATACTTTAAATCCATCATTATATATGACTCTGAGATGTGTTAATGGAGATTGAGTTAAATTAGTTCACATGGTTGTAGTCAGTCATAGAAACAGTTGATGATATTGATTATCATATGATGGATGTGGATGTGGCTATAGGCAGGGGAGACAACAGACATGTAATATTTGAAAGGAATATCTTATACAAATAATTTTCTTTATTCTACAATGATTAAAAATTTGTCAGTATTGAACCATATATGTGATACGATTTCTATATTTCTATTCAATTTGTTTTTTACTAGTTTTAGGTCATTTTATCCTTCATCGTTTTTATTTATCCCATAGTAAATTAGTTTATATGTTAATAACGGTAATTAATTTTTACTAATTTTACAATTCATAATGGTAAGACAATTTATAAAAAATTATATATAATATAAATATTTGTGTTGACTAATATGGAATTTATTTTTCAAAATTCATTTCTAGGTAGTGGATAAACATATTTAATATTTTATGTGTAGAAACAGTAAAAAATTATGTTATAATAGGGAAATTATTATAAATCTGGGAAATATTTATTTAAAAATTCAATATTAAGGAGATTCAAATAATATAAATTTTTTTTTGAAAAATAATTTATTTTCTTAATTATTATTTTAAAAAAATATTTAATAATATAATTAAACATTTTAAATCATTGAATTGAAAAGTAAAATTTCCTTAAAAAAATAGACATTTTTAAATAATATTTAAAAAATAATTCATTTCAGAAAAATACAGGTCATATCCCATAACATTATTTCAATATTATTCTTTAATAAATTTTTGTACTTTTCTAATATATTTTTTAAATATTGAAATTTACATTTAATTCTTATATATTGATTGTGATTAAGCATCCTTTTAGAGAAATAAGGTTTCCTAGAAAACAATTTCTTTTTCTTTAAAAAGATTATTATTACATTTTTAGTCTATTAATGTGAGTCGAAATTATTTTATACACTTGTGTGGATATAATTATCTGAAAATAGTTTTTCGTACTCCTACTCACTAAAATTATTTATATATTATAAAGGCCATATATAAATAATAATTAAATATGGTATCATGTAATCATAAAACATATTATTTTTTCACATCACAATCTATTGAAAATATTTAATTTATTTAAATTAAAATACATTATAAATTTTTAGGTTGTGACATTCATCAATCTAAAATAATATCATCCTATAAGAACCTGTGATATTACCATATAAACATAGTAGGTAGTTCTTATTTATTTTTTCCTTTGTTTCCCAAGTCACTTCGTCTACTTTTTTACTTCTTAAAAGCACCATTACAAGTCAACCATCTAATTTGATAAAAATTTCTCTCCAATTTCATGAATCATGACAGCTTTTTCATATTAATATCAACCATGTTCAAATTCTATTTCATAAAAGGTGATCACATGCATTAGGAATATCATTTAGTTCATTAATAATGATTCATGGATCATATAATGTTCTTTTGAGAGAAAATATGGAAATAAAAAATGGTAATAAAAATAAAAATTTAATCATTTATTTTAAAGGGTCAAATGAACCTAGGTCTCAGTTTCCACTCATTACCAAATCTTTTGACATCCTTCCATGGAGACACTCTATTTAAAAAATTATCTCCCACTTTATATTTAAATACATCCTCTAATTGTATGAATGATTCATTAGAAAATATTGACATTCCTTAATATGATCCGAAATAGTAATTAAAATTAATTGTTTACATTAATCGTGTTATAGAGATATAGTATTCCATTCACCAACATAAACCCTTCAATATATAGTACTCTTTCTCTTTCCATATAATGCATCTTATATCCCCATTTGGATATATAAATGAAAACTATTGTTATAAATAAAACCTAAAAATGTTATATAATGATCCTACGTAAAATTAATCACATGTTAGAATGAAATCCATATGTATTAAATTGTGTGATTAATCCTTTCTAACTTACTATCAGTTTATGGAAGGATGTAATTTCATGAATGTAGATTAGTACCAAGAACCTTATGTAGACACTTCCAAAATTTCAATCTAAAATGGGGATCATTATCAGAAAAATTGAAAATAGTCACACAATATTTTATTTCAAATTAATTAATATATATACTTTTGAGGATATCAATAGGTAAATATTCAATTATAGTGATGACATACATAGATTTGGTTATGCAATCAATAATAAAGTATATTGCATTATTATTCCAATGTTTCTTTTGTCAAACCCTGATTATGTATATTAATATATATAACCTTTTCAACATTCAATGATATGTTGTTTTGTGGCTCTTATTGGATAATATCTCATATCATCATCACATTTACAAACTGACCATCTTAAAACATAATAAAAATTTCCCAATACATGTTATCCCAAAAAATGAGTCATCAAGTCTTTATATATCATTCTTTTACCATGGTATAAATAGAAATATGATCTATGACCATCTTCTAAAAATAATAATTTTTTGATATGATATATATGTAACACATAATCTCTTTTTAATTTCTATAACACTATTTTCAGAAAGGAATTTTGTTAATTTCACATAATTAACTACGTTAATTTTCAATAGAAAATTTGAAACAACTAATTGATAAATTTTTATATTTTTTATTGAAGTATGGTTAACAATAATTTAAAAAAAGAGTTATTTGTCTCCATAATTATCAATTTCCTTATTCATATTGATAGGATTCATGAAAACTATATCCCTCTAAAACATTTTTGGGGTCAGAACCCCACGATATTTCCTACATAAAGAAACTGATTCCTCATTTTATTTCCCAATGTGGTATTATATCATGAAATAACAATCATGGAGTTACCCTATATTTATATTTTGTACCATATTTATTATTTTCTATAATATTAATTGTTTTAGGATTTTATGGTACCTATATATCACACATCATTCAATATAGAGATATTATCTCCACAACTCGAGTAAAATTATTATAGATTATAACTACAGATATTGGGGTGGATAGTTATTCTCTTAATTAATAAATTACATTGATATATTTCTAAATAAGTTATCATTATTAATTAGGGAACACATAATTCTTATATTTAATGAAATTCCATATATAAAAAATTTATTATTTCGAGATAGTAGGGTAAAAAAAAGAAGTGAACAATGTCCGATTAATTTCTTTAATTAATGCTACAAAATAATTAGTCTAAAATGACTCATTACATAAAAGTGAAATCATTAAAAATGAGTTCAATAATATTGCTAAATTCCAAAATGAATCACATGTAATAACAATCCAAGCCAATAAATTTATATACTTTATTTTTGTTTATTGTTATTGGGAATTATTTGAATTCCATTTTTATAGGATCAACTAAATTACCCACCATGGAGAAAAAATGGCCATGAAAATAATCTTCTTGAACACAATATTCATAATTAATAAATTTAACCAGTACATATTTCCTTCTAAGAGTGTCATAAATAATGATAATGTGATTATCATGGTCATCATGGATTTTAGAATACAAAAATAAGTCATCAATGAATACTATAACAAAATAATTAAAATATTCCATTAATACTCTACTAATTTGATCCAAAAATATTGCAATACTCAATCCATATCCTTTCACTATATACCATAATATCCATTCCTCACCATTAATGTTGTAAATGGATTGTATCGGTACTTGAATCTTAATTGTATATTCAAATAATGAATGTCAATAATTTTTAAATATCGAGCTCCATGAAGTGTATTAAATATATCATCCACACGAATGTCATTATAATTTTCATACATTATAATAACAATTATTTACCTATTGTAAACACATATAATCATGCACATGTTATACTTATTTTTGAAGGGAACATGGTATCCTCATGGTGAAACAATAGGTAGAATAAATACCTTTTCAGATAACTCCTTTAGTTTTTTGTTAAGATCCCCTAATTCTATAGTGGCTATTCAGTTTTATTCTTTTATATTGATCTTAGATTAAGGGTTGAATTAATGGAAATATAGACATCGTTCTCTGGGGGATTTCCATGGAATTCTTCCGGTCAATCAATATAATCACATAGAATATGTATATACTTAATTAAATTATTACCATACACATCCCATGATTTTTTTCTCTTATTTTCTAAGAATATATTCTTTAGATATACTTCTGGTGGACTATGAATTGGATCCGATAATGATATGTATTCATTATTTTTAACAAGTTATCCATATTCGTCATAAATAATAATTTCCTTCTCATTGAAATTTTTATTGAATATTACTTTAAAATGATTTTAATACAATGTATTTTATCATATTCATACAATGGAATGATAAGATGACAAAAAAATAAATCATTTTTATTTCTCATAATGGTCAATTCATAGCACATCCTTGGGGTGGTGGGAAGTTATTTGGTAGGTCTTACTGAACACTCTCACCCTAATATGTGAAGAAAATATCTAATTTCTTTTAAAAAATTGATGATATAAAATTATACATAGATACAAAATCAAATAACTATTTATATAAATATAAATGCATGAATAATGTACCTTCCACCAATTCTTTGGTGACATAAACATTTTATATAGTGAAAAATTATTATTTTCATCGACGTATGGAATATTATAGTATATACACTCTTGATTCATTGGGGATCATTCAGAAAACAATCCATATCCAAATAGATGAATTACAAAATATATGAATTGTATTTTCTCCCAATGAATTCATAAGCCTTATGAAACATATCTCAGACGATAAAAAAACTCACATTCCCTTCAACCATTTTACATGATGATCAATTACAAAATTTTCATAACATGTAAATTGAATCATTCTAGTATTGTTTTTTGGAACATTAAATTTTTAATTGTGTATAGTAAAAAATCATACTTTCTTGATTCCCCATTATCATATAATGTATAGAAGACTCATTCACCATATTGATGGAAGAAAAAACTATTTCATCATATGATGAAAAAGATATAGAAACCAGTTCACATCAAAGACATAGCTTAATCCCATGAAGTAAGTGGTAGAACATGATTTATGTGTTGCATGTATAATCAATATAATACATGGATATCCATGTGAAGACATAATTTTAATCACCAAAAAATTATTCTTCATGTTACATTAAATTGGGGTAACCAACTCATTTTATTTTTACTTTTAACAGGGAAATTTTTTTTAGAAGAATGACACCGTAAAAGATTTATAATCCATTTTTTCTATTTCATCTTCCACCCCATTATTCAGGGTCATTGAAAAAAATTGAACAATATCACATTTGAGACAATTATCTACAATTGTAAAATTTTCTGTTTCACAAATTCCAAAGTTCGAAAATATTTTATCAAGAGACCAAATAAATATTTCATCTACCATTAAGGTTTTAGTCCCACAAAATTATATTTTCATTTGTTAATAAAGGGACACAAGAGAGAATAATAATGTTGTAGAAAAATTGGTTTCTCCACTCTGGGAAGGTTATTTTTTATAACCTTATTATGATTCTCTAATATTTCCCTGATATTCTAATTTTGAATATTAATTTTTCTAGCCTTTATAATTGGTAAATTTATTCATTGGACATTAGTAGTGATACCATTCTTCTATAGAGACCCTTTCTAAACATAGATGGAAATAAAATCAATTTAGTATAATATTCATCACATTACCAAGATACATACCATGGTGAATTAGTAGTTTATGGTATTTGGAGACATTAGAACATAATCTTCTAACATTGTGAAATATATTTTATATATTCATTAAAGATCATTCAATTTAGTAATCACACTCAAATTAGTCTTTATAATCTAGGTAATGGAATCATAAGAAATCAGCGAGCTTAGATGCTTAGTAAGCATAATTAAAAGATATATTTATGCATAACATAATAATAGGGGTATGATAACATTTGAATAAAATTGAAAAAAATTAATACCATATATATCAAAGAATATAAAGCTGAATCATGGAATAATGATTACCGGCTAGTAATACATGATCAAAATAGGAATCAATATAATTACCCATAAGATTAAAACATTAGAATTAGATATAGAATTTTTTGTAGACACATAATCATGAAATAATGATTTCCATGATATTCATGGAATAATTCAAATACCATCATAGTAGATTGAGATCACTCACTAAACTATTTTAGTTTTCAAGGTTCACTCCCAAGACCATATAAGTAGGAATAATCTATTATTGAACCAATTCCACACCTTGTTCCATCCATTTAACATAGATTTAGGTTCATTTCTTATTCCATCCTTGTATTACTGAATCGGGTTCAATCATTGTTCCTGCCATATATTACTGATCATAGTTCACATCCTATTCCATGTCAGTATTACTAAATCAAGTTTGTTCTTCATTCCGACAATGTATTATTATACCAGGTTCACATACTATTCCATCCCTGTATTACTGAATAATGATAACTAAATTTTACACCCCAATGTTAGGGAACAATGTTCAATCCATGTTTTACTAAATTGAGATTTCATCCTATCATATCAATGAATTATTGATCTAAGATCACTCCTCACTCCCAAAAATTATATATTAACAGAGTTCACTCCTCATTCCATCTATTAATCTCAAATGAGAAATTAATATTTACCTAATGAATTATAGTGAGATATAGGTTCCACCCAACTTATAATAATGTCAAACATACGTGATTTATAAAAAATCATCTTATATTGACCCATAAGAAAATATAAGTTTCATAAACATAATATCAGAACCCAATAAATTAATTATGTAACAAAAAAGAATTTATCAAATCATAACGTATGGAAAATAGATAGGTTTCATAATCATTTTATCATAGAATAACATGTTTAATGGCATTAGGAGTTTCAAAAATTTATCATTGCATAACCCATTTAATACAAACATGTTTAATAATCATCAAGATATACAAACATTAAACCTTCATATAAATAATATAAATAATAGAAATAGTGTCCTTGGATCAAATTATTATTTAAAAATAAATGATCACCATGGATTTCAATATATATATAAGGTTTTTTAAAGATCACATAGAAACTCACTTTTTAAAAAATATATAATTTATGAAATAAATATCATTGTAACCACATGGGAATCATTTAATGGAATCATGAATTTTTTTTAAAACATTTCTTGATAAAAATATATTATCCATACTGAAAATTATATTTATTACTTAGAGCATTTTGAACAATTTTTTTTTAAAAACATGTGAATTTATATACTGAATTCGTGAAAAAAATTAAAAACTATTTAGAAAAAAAAAATTCTAAAATTTTTTTTTAATAAAAGGTTTAGAATGAACAAATATTTCCAACTGAAGAGAGTGATAAAGATAGATTTTATTAAAATTTAATGTGTTTTATTAGAAAATGGATCATAATATTTCATCAATGGAATCATAAAAATGAACAATTCTGATAAATAATGTGATTTTAGCTTTAAACTGTTAACAAAAGAGAAAGATTATATCATGATAACCATAGGGGATTTACAATATTATAACATTATAAAATCATGAAATTAACAAAATTCATATTATAAAAAGTCAATTTAAGTATATAGACTTCATTAAAAAATATATGTTCAAAACATGACATGTGTCTTAATGAATATAAATTGATGAAAACATACTCTATCGATTTGGTAACATTTTAAACATAAACGACATGAAGAAGTGATTGTGAAATGTATTTTTAAATAAAAATTTTCTATATTTATCATCGATTTTATTAATTTGAAATATATACCTCACAAAAACTAAACTATGGTTGAAAATGGCATATATCTCATGAATAATAAATAGGGTGTTGAAAAAATTCTTATCTAAATTCATAAATTTCATATAAAATGTTTACAAATATTGTATAATAAATATATCTTTATTATAAATATCATACATAAACCTATTGTTACATATAATACCCATTTAATGGAATTGTGTTTAATTTTAGGTAGATCAAATTAATAACAATATATATGAATATTTTGGAGAAATAAGATATTATATAATCATTTAATAATAAGAGTTCACAAGGTGGATAATGATAACAAAACAAATGAGCTTAAGGAAGGATGTAACCTCTTATTTGGGTAACTAATATTGTTTTTAACTAGAGGAATTAGTGAGTTGGATTTATGAACGAATATAGTATTATTGGAAGATGTTAGTGTTTTTGGTAGCATATTTGAGAAAATATTGGGTGTGTTAAATGGTTTTATATGTGTAAATTAGTGGTAAGGATGAGTTAATGTTGTGGTGGAGGAGTGGTAATCTTGTGATTATTTGAAATAAGGTTTTCAACTATGTTTTTCCCATGTCATGTGGAAGGAATAATGATAAAAATTCTAAAAATAATAATAAAATGTTGAAATATGAATATAAAATTTCGTCAATACATGTTTCAAGGTCATTTTGGTCTATATTTTTAAGGGTTAGTCCTTTGTGATGATATTTGTTTCTAATAACCAATAATAATAATTTTAATAATTTCAATTAATTTTTTTTGAAAAAATGTAATTTTAAAATATTATAAATAATTCTAATTAAAATTTTCGAATTCATTTTCCAGTATAAATTTCAAAAATGCTAAAAATTTAATTTGAAATTAATTTCTTAGACAAGACAACATTGCAAGTTTTTAAAGAAAAATTTTCTAATAGTTTAAAATGTTTATTTATCGAACTTCAATGTGATGTTGGTTACGAAGCCCTATATTTCATTATATGACGTTTCATTTATTTAATAAATTTTTAAACCGAAATAAATACACAATTTATCCATATAAATAATTTCAATGAAATGTTACTTTAGAATAATATATTATTATTTTAACTATTCATAAAAAATTAAAACTGTTAAAAAAACCTAATTTCAAGAAAATTAAATTTCAATATTATAATTTTATAATTGATTTTTTAATAACAGTAATTATATTTTTAAGTAATTATATTTAACAAGGGTTGTCCATTAAAAGGCTGAAAATAATCTTTTGAAGAATAAATCTATTTATTCAGAAAAGTGTTCTTCTCTTATACTATACATATAAAATATATTAGATGAGTATAAAATTTATTTATTGAATATATAATATTTAAATTTTATTTAAAACAATAAAAATGTTTTTTTTGTAATTTGTGGACGTAAAATTGTTTTTGTTAATAGAAAATACTTTTCTATGAAATGTTATTTCGTTATTTTCAAATAGTTCATTCATTAACTTATACTAATTTATAAAAATGATTAATTTTATATTCATGTGTAAATAATATTTTCAACATTTATTAAATATTATTGACAACTCCCTTTCCAATCGGTACGTGGAAACTATAATAATAATTTAATAATCATATTAATAATATATTTAGTTCTGTAAAAACATGGCCTTGTGTGTAACATAAGCTATCAAAGGATAACAGTATTACATGAAATTCAATAAAAAAAGTGTTATAATTTCCAAAAGAGAATCTATGTGTTTTTTTTGTAAACTATGAATTCGGTTTTACAAACAACACAATTAAATGGATGTAATTTTAAATAAAAATTCATATTTAGTATTGTGTGAAATAAAAAATATAGAAAATATTAAATTATTTCTAAAAAATATATTTCACAAAGTCATAGGGTGTTTCATTTGACAACCATAAAATTAATTTCTTCCAAAAATTTCATTTGGATTATTAATGGGTTTCTACTTGAAATATTCATTAATTGAATCCCACATCATAAAATAAATACTAAATCATCCTCTTAAAAAATATAATTATAGTAACATGAAAGATACCCAATGTACCTCATAACAAGGATTCCACACGTGGAAACATATGTGAAAAGTAACAACATGGTCATCGAAGATAAATCTTAATAATATGTTCTGGTAGAGTCTAATAAGAAATAGAATTGTGGAAAGTTAACAATCATAATTCCAAAACCCAAAGAGTGTTGAAAAATGTCATTGATACTAGTAAAATGAGTATAATGATTAGAAAAATTTACTTCAAGACCCTTCCCCATTATTGATGATTTTTCAAATAAATATATAATTATATGATTTTAGGAAAGCCATACACAGTTTTGTTCTTTTACCAACATCCACTTCATCCCTCATTTTCATAAATGATGGTGAAATTTTCATTCATTGAAATTAATGGATCACGAGATCCATAAATATAATGATAATACAATACATATTTCATTACATAATTTTAAAAATAATTTTTTTATCAATAGTTGACCAAAATTCACAAATCCTTATAGAGAGAGATAATACATTATTGTATAAAAATCATCAAATATTTAAATAAAAACATTCCATAAATAGTAATAATTATAACCCTTTTGAATTATGTAATTCTAAAACATTAGAGTGAGGGTCACTGAATTTTCAAAAGAAACATAGTATTGATCCCCATTATATAGTAATGTATCTACTGTTTTACACATACCAAACTGGTGAATACCTTGGACATGTATTCACTCAAAATAAGATAATATCTGAAATTAACACAAATCCATATTAAAACATGATTTTTTACAAATTCCAATGTTTATTGGATATATTATATAATGACAAAAATGTTCTAATCTTAATCAATTTTATAATACACACCATTTCAACAAAGCCATAATTTATTTCATTGTAACTATTACCGTCCAATTTATATATTCATATCCAGTGTATCATTATCCCAGCATCATTATAATATGGAATATATTGAGGGATATAACTCCCTAAATTATTTTTTACTTAAAATATAACATTTTAATTAAATAAATGTTCTAGTCAATTGAAACCATTCAACATATTATTGTATAGCCACAATAAAAATACATAAATTGAACAATCCTTATTTATTTCCATTTTCACATGAAATAATTCATGAATTCAAATACATAAAAAAATTGATTATTCAACTTTATAATTAATTAATTAAAAATTACACATAACCAAATTACATAATACTCAATTTATTTCATATATCACTTATAGTCTCATCATCTACTACGAAATGACCACTACTCGTACTACCTTGTGGATTCTCTTCAAGAGTAATCCACTTGAGAAAACAATTTCATTATTAAAAATTCATTCACCAATTAATGAATATAACCTTTCAAGTTGTTTTGGAGAGGAAAATATTCCCATCTATTGGGATAACAAAAAACATCATTTATCCTATTAATATACTTGACTTGGGTCATTATTTTCCATAATTAACACATATTGTTGTTTCTCTCAGGCATTGTCTTTGGGTATTCTATACACATTCTCAACATAATGGAACAAAATCAATATTCATAAATTGTATACATTGATTAAACTCCCAATGAACTCCAACCTTCTCATATTTGATGATTCCTAGATTTTTTTAATATTAAAATTGTTAATCATGATCCATGAAAACAATTTACAAATGATCACACCAACCTTCATTTCACTGGTCATCACAATTGAATTATCATTAAAAAATTTCCCATCATAATCTACATTAATTAAGTTCCATTTGGTTCCAGGCATTGACTAAATATAGAAATATTTTTTTCAAATAATGTCTCATATATGTTTACAACATAATCATGATAAATAAATTTTAGGATGTCAAAATTATAAAAATTTTCATTAACACCATAAGCTAATGGTTATAATCATTCCTAGACATATCCTTAGTAATATCTCAAGGGTTCTCACTAATATATTATCACTGTATTTTCCATAGGGTAACAAAAATTTCCTTTGATACCAAATATAGAGACCAAAGAATTACATTCACGGAAAATTCATTGTTTTAGATGAACATTCATCACGTTATAAAAATATATTTTCAAGGACCATAATAGTTTACTGTCTTTTGAAACATTGAAACATAATTATATATCATTGTGAAAGGTCATAAGAATATACCACAATGATCTTACAAATTAGTACTATTATTTAAAACCATTGTTCATAACCTAGGGAATGGAAACCATAGAATGGGTAGATCTCATATGATTATTATAGGTATAAAATGGTTATACTAAAAAATAAATTATCATATAGGGTTTAGAACATGTGAATAACATTAAAAAGAATAATACCCCACATATCAAAGAACATAAACATGAATCATATCATAAATATTAGAATCTCTTAGGACATAAATTATAAGATAATTCACATAATTATCCATCAGAGACTAACATAGAAATAATAAACAGAATATGTGATAGACACATTAATATATAATAATGATTTCAATATTATTAATGTATTAATTCCAAATCCATATAAATTTAGTGGGTTCTCCCTCCAAACCATCTTAGTAGTCAAGGTTGTCTCTTAAAGGAATTATAGGGGAAAATAACCTTTAATATATATGTTTCACTCCACATTCCAAAATTATATTACTATACCATGTTTACATTTTGTTTTAGCCTTGAATTACTGAACTAAGTTCACTCCACAGTCTATCCATATATGAACCATGTTCCCTTGTTGTTCTTTCCAGGTATTACTGAACTAGGTTTAGTTGATTTTCTAACCATGCATTATTGAAATAAGTTCACTTCAAATTCATTCCCAATATTACTAAAGTTGATTCACCCCTATTCCATCCCTATGCTAGAAAACTAGGTACACTTCTAGTTCCATCCATGTATTACAGAAATGATATCATTTCATGTATATTCACTATAATATTAACTATGTTCACTCCCCATTCAAAACTTATATATCCCACGAGATATTCATTACACAATGTATTTGAGTGTGATATATCTCAAACAAACTAATAGTGAAATGATACCTTCATTTTCCATAAGACATTATAATTAAAACTACACAAAACAAGATATGGATTTCATAAAATTCCTATCATTACACATTAAATGATATTGGAATGATACATATTTAATAATATCATAATATACAGAATATAAATACATGTTATAATAATTCTATAATAGAATAATAAAATAAAGGAAGTGGGTTTCATCTATACTTATAATTTAAATAAAATTCTAGGGAAATGGTGTTCACAAATATCTATCCATCGAAACATAAACACATTAGAGAAATAATAGGAATTATTTTCATGGATAATATCCTGATTAAATCATAAAATCTATCCAAGGATATCATATTATATGGAGAGTAATTTATAAACATCACTCCTTAAATCACGTTATATTTCAAAAATAAGTATCTTTCAACCCACACCATGCACATATAATGGAATCATGGAAATTAATTTAAAATTTTTTTTATGTAAAATAACTTTTCCACCTTAAAAACAACCTATAATATATAAAAAATTTTGAAAAAAAATTATTTGAAATTATTTTAAAATAATACAATGAATATTGAATAAATTTATCACACATGTAAAATAGAAATCATTTTAATTTTTTTAAAAACATGGTTTTGAAAAAATACAAATTGACATCCCAAGAGAGGGATATAATATGATTTTCGTAAAAAAATTCAATGTTATCTAATGTACAAAAATAGTGAAATATGGAACAAGGACATGAATATATCAATAGTAAAATAAGGATAAGAACTTTTATTATTTTTCTTTGGATTTGGAATATATGATTTAATTTGTTGAAAAATAATCATAAACATACCTAAAAATGATGATATTATAGCAATAATCTATTAGCACTTAGTTGAAATTAAATGTTGATCCAAATGTGAGAATAAAATTACATGAATATTATAATATCTTTTAAAAAATAACATTAATCAAATAAAAACTCAATGAATTTTTATAAACATCATAAAAAGTATACTTTCTTAACATGGCTTGTGTCTCCAAGAATTCCAATTTGGATAAGACACCAATAATGATCTGGTAACATTTGAATCTTGAAACCAATGAAAGAGAGATTATAATATGGGTATTTAAATAAAGATTAATTTATTTATAATTATCATGGAAAAAATTCATGTAAATTATATGTAATATAAAATATAAAAAAATATTTACCATGGCATGTTTCTACCGAAAAAATAAATGTGACCTGAAAAAACCCTTATATTAATTATTGACATTAATTTTACAAAATCAAACCGTAATTACTATAAATATAAGATTAATATTAATATAAAATAGAAATATTTTGTTATATAAAATGTGATATTTTTTGACATTATGTTACCCATTTTTTCAAAACTATATGTTAATGTTATTTTCCAGGTAATATTTGCTTCATTTTTTATATATGTTTTGGGTTATTATTCTTGATCCAATTAAATATATCATGAGTTACCTTTATTAAAAATAATATAATTATCTTAATATAATATATATAATATGGATATATTTTTTTATAATAATTTATATAATATTGTAATGTGAAATGGAATACAACGTTAGTGGAGATGGTAAGGCGTACATACACATGAACATTATTTTCAAGTTATTATCACACTCCAATAATGAAATGAAATGAAATATAGTTATATAAATAATATCATTAAAGTACCATTATGTTTCATATATATAATATAATTTCAATAAATCCATCCATAATACAATATGGTTTGTGAATGAATCATATATCTTTTAGGAGGTAGTGGTCTAGACATCCACACACAAAGCTAGTTTATTTACCCAAAATTTAATCCACAAAAAAATGTTATATATGGTAATTATAGAAGCCTAAATGTAACATCCCAGGTAAATAAATAATAAGAAATATGTCATATTAATTAATTTTTGCGAGTTAAATATTAATTTTACTTTAGAGGGGTTTTTACGTTTGATAGTGTACCCGATATGCAACAATGGGTTTTTTGAAATCTTACATTGCACACTAATAATATAATATTATTAAATTAAATTTTAGTTAAATCCTAGCTGTTTTATTGGAGGGAATTAAAAAAACAAACTACAATATGATTATACATGATTGTTAAATTTATTTTCATTTATCCAATAAAAACTTAGAGGCTTAAAATATGAATGAATCTAATTTTAAGCATAATTTACATTTAAATTCCAATTTAATGCCTTTTAATGGAGAATCCTTTTTAAATCTTGTTTCGGTCATTGTAATACATTCTATATAACCAAAGAAAATCATTCTTTAGAATGGGGACCTAAAAATTTACTTTGGGTAAATTTTTGGAATTTTTCTGATAAAGCTAATTTTTTATTGAATAGTTAAAATAATGTATTTTAATTCAAAACTATTATTTAATAGAATTTATTTATATGTTGAGATTATATTTTTAATTTGTTTTAAAGTGTAATTAGAAAAAAAATTACCATTTAATCTAAATTTGGTCATTTTAAATAATTTCACTTTGAAATTTGACATAAACAATTGCAATCTTTTGAAAGTTATTGTTTCTTAAAAACATGCTATTTGTTTTAACAATGGGAAGTGATTTTAAAATTAATTGATTCCAATTATATGTTTTGAATTTTGAAAAATATAAATCAATTTTTAATCCATAATATCAAATAATGTTTTGGCTGAGTGTTTGGTATTTTTCTGAAAAACATCAATTTTTGATGAATAATGAAACCACTTAGTAGTAGTTAAAAACTGACATTTTCATTTAAATGATATTTTACCACTTATGTGTATTTAATTTTGAAAATCTGACATGCATGGTTGTTATGAAGAAGTAAAATTTTGTTCAATATGATGAAAATAACAATTGGTGAATAGTAACTTTTGACTTTTATTTACCACAGTTAAAGGTAAATAGGGTAATTCAAGGTTAAAATAATGTTATAATAATTCATAATTACCTTAACACTTGTCCAAACCTTTTTGCATGATTCATTAACAACCATGGGAATCTTTGGGTCGATTTTTTGACCTCATATGAGAAATTAATATTTACCTAATTCATTATAATGTGATATAGGTTCCACCCATCTTATAATAATGTCAAACATATGTGATTTATAAAAAATCATCTTATATTGACCCATAAGAAAATATAAGTTTCATAAACATAATATCAGAACCCAAATAAATTAATTATGTAACAAAAAAGAATTAATCAAATCATAACATATGGAAAATAGATAGGTTTCATAATCATTTTATCATAGAATAACATGTTTAATGGAATTAGGATTTTAAAAAATTTATCATTGTATAACCCATTTAATACAAACATGTTTAATAATAATCAAGATATACAAACATTGAACCTTCATATAAATAATATAAATAATAGAAATAGTGTCCTTAGATCAAATGATTATTTAAAAATAAATGATCACCATGGATTTCAATATATATATAAGGTTTTTTAAAGATCACATGGAAACTCACTTTTTAAAAAATATATAATTTATAAAATAAATATCATTGTAACCACATGGGAATAATTTAATGGAATCATGAATTTTTTTTTAAAACATTTCTTGATAAAAATATATTATCCATACTGAAAATTATATTTATTACATAGAGCATTTTGAACAATTTTTTTAAAAACATGTGAATTTATATACTGAATTCCTGAAAAAAATTAAAAACTATTTAAAAAAAATTATTTCTAAAACAATTTTTTAATAAAAGGTTTAGAATGAACAAATATTTCCAACCGAAGAGAGTGATAAAGATAGATTTTTTTAAAATTTAATGTGTTTTATTGGAAAATGGATCATAATATTTCATCAATGGAATCATAAAAATGAACAATTCTGATAAATAATGTGATTGTAGCTTTAAACTGTTAACACAAGAGAAAGATTAGATCATGATAACCATATGGGATTTACAATATTATAACATTATAATATCATGAAATTAACAAAATTCATATTATAAAAAGTCAATTTAAGTATATAGACTTCATTAAAAAATATATGGTCAAAACATGACATGTGTCTTAATGAATATAAATTGATGAAAACCTACTCTATCGATTTGGTAACATATTAAACATAAACGACATGAAGAAGTGATTGTGAAATGTATTTTTAAATAATTATTTTCTATATTTATCATCGATTTAATTAATTTGAAATATATACATCACAAAAACTAAACTATGGTTTAAAATGGCATATATCTCATGAATAAAAAATAGGGTGTTGAGAAAATGATTATCTAAATTCATAAGTTTCATATAAAATGTTTACAAATATTGTATAATAAATATATCTTTATTATAAATATCATACATAAACATATTGTTACATATAATACCCATTAAATGGAATTGTGTTTAATTTTAGGTAGATCAAATTAATAACAATATATATGAATATTTTGGATAAATAAGATATTATATAATCATTTAATAATAAGAGTTCACATGGTGGGTAATGATAACAAATCAAATGAGCGTAAGGAAGGATGTAACCTCTTATTTGGGTAACTAATATTGTTTTTAACTAGAGGAATTAGTGAGTTGGATTTATGAACGAATATAGTATTATTGGAAGATTTTAGTGTTTTTGGTAGCTTATTTGAGAAAATATTGGGTGTGTTAAATGGTTTTATATGTGTAAATTAATGGTAAGGATGAGTTACTATTTTAGTGGAGGAGTGGTAATCTTGTGTTTGTTTGAAATAAGGTTTTCAACTATGTTTTTCTCATGTCATGTGGAAGGAATAATGATAAAAATTCTAAAAATAATAATAAAATGTCGAAATATGAATATAAAATTTCGTCAATACATGTTTCAAGGACATTTTGGTCCATATGTTTAAGGGTTAGTCCTTTGTGATGATATTTGTTTCTAATAACCAATAATAATAATTTTAATAATTTCAATTAATTTTTTTTTGAAAAAATGTAATTTTAAAATATTATAAATTATTCTAACTAAAATTTTGGAATTCATTTTCCAGTATAAATTTTAAAAATGCTAAAAATTTAATTTGAAATTAATTTCTTAGACAAGACAACATTGCAGGTTTTTAAAGCAAAATTTTCTAATAGTTTAAAATGTTTTTTTATCGAACGTCAATGTGATGTTGGTTACGAAGCCCTAAATTTCATTATATGACGTTTCATTTATTTAATAAATTTTTAAACCAAAATAAATACACAATTTATCTATATAAATAATTTCAATGAAATGTTACTTTAGAATAATATATTGTTATTTTAACTATTCATCAAAAACTAAAACTGTTAAAAAAACCTAATTTCAAGAAAATTAAATTTCAATATTATAATTTTATAATTGATTTTTTAATAACAGTAATTATATTTTTAAGTAATTATATTTAACAAGGTTTATCCATTAAAAGGCTGTAAATAATCTTTATAAGAATACATCTATTTATTCAGAAAAGTGTTCTTCTCTAATACTATACATATAAAATATTTTAGATGAGTATAAAATTTATTTATTGAATATATAATATTTAAATTTTATTTAAAACAATAAAAATGTTATTTTTGTAATTTGTGGACGTAAAATTGTTTTTGTTAACAGAAAATACTTTTCTATGAAATGTTATTTCGTTATTTTCAAATAGTTCATTCATTATCTTATACTAATTTATAAAAATGATTAATTTTATATTCATGTGTAAATAATATTTGCAACATTTATTTAATATTATTGACAACTCCCTTTCCAATGGGTACGTCAAAACTATAATAATAATTTAATAATCATATTAATAATATATTTAGTTCTGTAAAAACATGGCCTTGTGTGTAACATAAGCTATCAAAGGATAACAGTATTACATGAAATTCAATAAAAAATAGTGTTAGAATTTCCAAAATAGAATCTATGTGTTTTTTTGTAAACTATGAATTTGGTTTTACATACAACACAATTAAATGGATGTAATTTTAAATAAAAATTCATATTTAGTATTGTGTGAAATAAATAATATAAATAATATTAAATTATTTCTAAAAAATATATTTCACAAAGTCATAGGGTGTTTCATTTGACAACCTTAAAATTAATTTCTTCCACAAATTTCATTTGGATTATTAATGGGTTTCTACTTGAAATATTCATTCATTGAATCCCACATCATAAAATAAATACTAAATCATCCTCTTAAAAAATATAATTATAGTAACAAGAAAGATACCCAATGTACCTCATAACAAGGATTCCACACGTGGAAACATATGTGAAAAGTAACAACATGGTCATCGAAGATAAATCTTAATAATATGTTCTGGTAGAGTCTGATAAGAAATAGAATTGTGCAAAGTTAACAATCATAATTCCAAAACCCAAAGAGTGTTGAAAAATGTCATTGATACCAGTAAAATGAGTATAACGATTAGAAAATTTTACTTCAAGACCCTTCCCCATTGTTGAAGTTTTTTCAAATAAATATATAATTATATGATTTTAGGAAATCCATACACATTTTTGTTCTTTTACCAACATCCACTTTATCCCTTATTCTCATAAATGATGGTGAAATTTTAATTCATTGAAATTAATGGATCACGAGATCCATAAATATAATGATAATACAATACATATTTCATTACATAATTTTAAAAATAATTTCTTTATCAATATTTGACCAAAATTCACAAATCCTTATAGAGAGAGATAATACATTATTGTATAAAAAATCATCAAATATTTAAATAAAAACATTCCATAAATAGTAATAATTATAACCCTTTTGAATTATGTAATTCTAAAACATTAGAGTGAGGGTCACTGAATTTTCAAAAGAAACATAGTATTGATCCCCATTATATAGTAATGTATCTATTGTTTTACACATACCAAACTTGTGAATACCTTGGACATGTATTCACTCAAAACAAGATAATATCTGAAATTAACACAAATCCATATTAAAACATGATTTTTTCCAAATTCCAATGTTTATTGGATATATTATATAATGAAAAAAATGTTCTAATATTAATAAATTTTATAATACACACCATTTCAACAAAGCCATAATTTATTTCATTGTAACTAGTACCATCCGATTTATATATTCATATCCAATGTATCATTATCCCAGCATCATTATAATATGGAATATATTGAGGGATATCACTCCCTAAATTATTTTTTACTTCAAATATAACATTTTAATGAAAAAATGTTCTAGTCCATTGAAACCATTCAACATATTATTGTATAGCCACAATAAAAATACATAAATTGAACAATCCTTATTTATTTCCATTTTCACATGAAATAAATCATGAATTCAAATACATAAAAACATTGATTATTCTACTTTATAATTAATTAATTAAAAATTACACATAACTAAATTACATAATACTCAATTTATTTCATATATCACTTATAGTCTCATCATTAACTACGAAATGACCACTACTCGTACTACCTTGTGGATTCTCATCAAGAGTATTCCACTTGAGACAACAATTTCATTATTAAAAATTCATTCACCAATTAATGAATATAACCTTTCATGTTGTTTTGGAGAGGAAAATTTTCCCATCTGTTGGGATAACAAAACACATCATTTATCCTATTAATATACTTGACTTGGGTCATTATTTTCCATAATTAACACATATTGATGTTTCTCTCAGGCATTGTCTTTGGGTATTCTATACTCATTCTCGACATAATGGAACAAAATCAATATTCATAAATTGTATACATTGATTAAACTACCAATGAACTCCAACCTTCTCATATTTTATGATTTCTAGAATTTTTTGATATTAAAATTGTTAATCATGATCCATGAAAACAATTTACAAATGATCACAGCAACCTTCATTTTACTGGTCATCACAATTGAATTATCATTAAAAAATTTCCCATCATAATCGACATTAATTAAGTTCTATTTGGTTCCAGGCATTGACTAAATATAGAAATATTTTTTTTCAGATAATATCTCATATATGTTTACAACATAATCATGATAAATAAATTTTAGGATGTCAAAATTATAAAAATTTTCTATAACACCATAAGCTAATGGTTATACTCATTTCTAGACATATCCTTAGTAATATATAAAGGGTTCTCACTAATAAATTATCACTGTATTTTCCATAGGTTAACAAACATTTCCTTTGATACCAATTATAGAGACCCAAGAATTATATTCACGGAAAATTCATTGTTTTAGATGAACATTCATCACATTATAAAAATATATTTTCAAGGACCATAATAGTTTACTGTCTTTTGAAAAATTGAAACATAATTATATATCATTGTGAAAGGTCATAAGAATATACCACAATGATCTTACAAATTAGTACTATTATTTAAAACCATTATTCATAACCTAGGGAAAGGAAACCATAGAATGGGTTGATCTCATATGATTAGTATGGGTAGAAAATGGTTATACTAAAAAATAAATTATCATATAGGTTTTAGAACATGTGAATAAATTTAAAAAAAATAATACCCCACATATCAAAGAACATAAACATGAATCCTATCATAAATATTAGAATCACTTATGACATAAATTATAAGATAATTCACATAATTATCCATCAGATACTAGCATAGAAATAATAATCAGAATTTGTGATAGACATGTTAGTATATAATAATGATTTCAATATTATTAATGTATTAATTCCAAATCCATATAAATTTAGTGGGTTCTCCCTCCAAACCATCTTAGTAGGAAAGGTTGTCTCTTAAAGGAATTATAGGGGAAAATAACCTTTAATATATTTGTTTCACTCCACATTCCAACATTATATTACTATACCATGTTTACATTTTTTTTAGCCTTCAATTACTGAACTAAGTTCACTCCACAGTCTATCCATATATGAACCATGTTCCCTTATTGTTCTTTCCATGTATTACTGAACTAGGTTTGGTTGATTTTCTAACCATGCATTATTGAAATAAGTTCACTTCAAATTCATTCAAAATATTACTAAAGTTGATTCACCCCAATATCATCCCTATGTTAGAAAACTAGGTACACTTCTAGTTCTATCCATGTATTACAAAAATGATATCATTTCATGTATATGCACTATAATATTAACTATGTTCACTCCCCATTCAAAACTTATATATCCCACGAGATATTCATTACACAATGTATTTGAGTGTGATATATTACAAACAAACTAATAGTGAAATGATACCTTCATTTTCCATAAGACATTATAATTATAACAACACAAAACAAGATATGGATTTCATAAAATTCCTATCATTACACATTAAATGATATTGGAATGATACATATTTAATAATATAATAATATACAGAATATAAATACATGTTATAATAATTCTATAATAGAATAATAAAATAAAGGAAGTGGGTTTCATCTATACTTATAATTTAAAAAAAATCTAGGGAAATGGTGTTCACAAATATCTATCCATCGAAACATAAACACATTAGAGAAATAATAGGAATTATTTTCATGGATAATATCCTGATTAAATCATAAAATCTATCCAAGGATATCATATTATATGGAGAGTAATTTATAAACATCACTCCTTAAATCACGTTATATTTCAAAAATAAGTGTCTTTCAACCCACACCATGCACATATAATGGAATCACGGAAATTAATTTAAAACATTTTTTATGTAAAATAAATTTTCCACCTTAAAAACAACCTATAATATATAAAAAAATTTGAAAAAAAATTATTTTAAATTATATTAAAATAATATAATGAATATTGAATAAATTTATCACACATTTAAAATAGAAATCATTATAATTTTTTTAAAAACATGGTTTTGAAAAAATACAAATTGACATCCCAAGAGAGGGATATAATATGATTTTCGTAAATAAATTCAATGTTATCTAATGTACAAAAATAGTGAAATATGGAACAAGGACATGAATATATCAATAGTAAAATAAGGATAGGAAATTTTATTATTTTTCTTTGGATTTGGAACATATGATTTAATTTTTGGAAAAATAATCATAAACATACCTAAAAATGATGATATTATAGCAATAATCTATTAGCACTTATTTGAAATTAAATGTTGATCCAAATGTGGGAATAAAATTACATGAATATTATAATATCTTTAAACAAATAACATTAATCATATAAAAACTTAATGAATTCTTATAAACATCATAAAAAGTATACATTCTTAACATGGCTTGTGTCTCCAAGAATTCCAATTTGGATAAGACAACAATAATGATCTGGTAACATTTGAATCCTGAAACCAATGAAAGAGAGATTATAATATGGGTATTTAAATAAAGATAAATTTATTTATAATTATCATGGAAATTTTTTTTGTAAATTATATATAATATAAAATATAAAAAAATATTTACCATGGCATGTTTCTACCGAAAACATAAATGTGACCTGAAAAACCCCTTATATTATTTATTGACATTAATTTTACAAAATCAAACCGTAATTACTATAAATATAAGATTAATATTAATATAAAATAGAAATATTTTGTTATATAAAATGTGATATTTTTTGACATTATGTTACCCATTTTTTAAAAACAATATGTTAATGTTATTTTCCAGGTAATATTGGCTTCATTTTTAATATATGTTTTGGGTTATTATTCTTGATCCAATTAAATATATCATGAGTTACCTATATTAAAAATAATATAATTATCTAAATATAATATATATAATATGGATATATTTATTTATAATAATTCATATAATATTGTAATGTGAAATGGAATACAACATTAGTGGAGATGGTAAGGCGTACATACACATGAACATTATTTTCAAGTTATTATCACACTCCAATAATGAAATGAAATGAAATATAGTTATATAAATAATATCATTAAAATACCATTATGTTTCATATATATAATATAATTTCAATAAATCCATCCATAATACAATATGGTTTGTGAATGAATCATATATCTTTTAGGAGGCAGTGGTCTAGACATCCACACACAAAGTTAGTTTATTTACCCAAAATTTAATCCAAAAAAAAATGTTATATATGGTAATTATAGAAGCGTAAATGCAACATCCCAGGTAAATAAATAAAAAGAAATATGTCATATTAATTAATTTTTGCGAGTTAAATATTAATTTTACTTTAAAGGGGTTTCTACGTTTGATAGTGTACCCGATATGCAACAATGGGTTTTTTGAAATATTACATTTCACACTAATAATATAATATTATTACATTAAATTTTAGTTAAATACTAGCTGTTTTATTGGAGGGAATTAAAAAAACAAACTATATTATGATTATACATGATTGTTAAATTTATTTACATTTATCTAATAAAAAGTTAGAGGCTTAAAATATGAATGAATCTAATTTTAAGCATAATTTACATTTAAATGCCAATTTAATGCCTTTTAATGGAGAATCCTTTTTAAATCTTGTTTTGGTCACTGTAATACATTCTATATGACCAAAGAAAATCATTCTTTTGAATAGGGACATAAAAATTTACTTTGGGTAAATTTTTTGAATTTTTCTGATAAAGCTAATTTTTTATTGAATAGTTAAAATAATGTATATTAATTAAAAAATATGATTTAATATAATTTATTTATATGTTTAGATTATATTTTTAATTTGTTTTACAGTTTAATTAGAACAAAAATACCATTTAATCTAAATTTGGTCATTTTAAATAATTTCACTTTGAAATTCGACATAAACAATTGCAATCTTTTGAAAGTTATTGTTTCTTAAAAACATGCTATTTGTTTTAACAATGGGAAGTGATTTTAAAATTAATTAATTCAACTTATATTTTTTGAATTTTGAAAAATATAAATCTATTTTTAATCCATAATATCAAATAATGCGTTGGCTGAATGTTTGGTATTTTTCTGAAAAACATAATTTTTTGATGAATAATGAAACCACTTAGTAGTAGTTAAAAACTGAAATTTTCATTTAAATGATACTTTACCACTTATTTGTATTTAATTTTGAAAATCCGACATGCATGGTTGTTATGAAGAAGTTAAATTTTGTTCAATATGATTAAAATAACAATTGGTGAATAGTAACTTTTGACTTTTCTTTACCACAGTCAAAGGTAAATAGGGTAATTCAATGTTAAAATAATGTTATAATAATTCATAATTACCTCAACACTTGTCCAAACCTTTTTTCAAGATTCATTAACAACCATGGGAATCTTTGGGTCGATTTTGGGACCTCATTGAACCACTTGGGAGTGATAATGACAATTTCGAATAATTAACTTAAAGTAAAGGAAAAAATTACAAAAGAAACTATCTTTTAGTAAATTAATTTTTACAAGGGGTTGTGTAAATCAATTTTTTGACTATAATTATTCTTTGGAAGGTTAAAAAGATTTCAAACATCATGGTATTTTTTTTAAATTTTTATACTTCATATAATTTTAATTATTGATGACACAATAATGATGCAGTGTTTACCTTATTAATAAATCATTTAAATGAATAAAATTATAATGATTAGAATATTATCCAAAACATATCCAATTCATATTGGATAATTTTATTTTCACCATACATCATCTTATATTCTACTATAATGATTTTTGGTCCACTAGAAACCCAATATAATTATATTATAAAATATTATTTTCACACTTTCATAAAGAGCCCCTCCTCCCCCTTATAAAAGGAGACCATTTATATCCAATTACAAACACCACTCAAGACATTTGGCTAATCAAAACTCTACCCAATTATGCACCCTAAATCCCTATTTTCATCATAGAAGCCTTAACTTAGGCAGAAGGCACTTCAAGAAGTCCTTTGGTTCAAACAAAAAAAAGCCACCCAAATTAATGGTAACGATTTCTCTTAAATTTTTTTATATCACTTCTCCAACACATAAACTATTTTTATTACTTTAATTTGAAAAAACACCAGTATCCTCAATATACTATGTTGTTTTCATTAGTAGTATTATAACTAAAATTACACACACCTCCATCTAATGGATGATGAACATAATGTTTCTGTGGATGGAAAACTAACGCCTCACAAAACGATGATTGTTCGATTACCTCCTACCACCTCTCATAGTGGCCATTATGATGGAACTTTATTTATATATGATATATATTATGTTAATGTTTTTATTATGATTTTGTATTTTCCATTTATTGCATGCCTTTATAGGTTCCATTAGGGGTAAACGTGATAATCTCATTAGAGGAAGTGCAGACTACACCCCCCTCAAAGTGATATGACTCGTCCATACCATATGTGGTATGTATAATGGATAGATTTAATGATATTATACATGATACAATACTGGAATTAAAATACAACTATGTATCATTATGTTTTAATTCCATTAAATGTGAATTATAAATGGAAGTAGCGTTCATGCGTACGTACGGCTTACCGACTCCATTAACATTTCATTTCATTTCATATATTTAAATGTTATGTACTATTATAAATACATCTATATACGGGATATATATATATGATATATATGATATATATATCATGAATATCATTCTAGATATAATGGACGATTGGCCACATGAACAACATGTAATTATAAGAAGTCCATTTTTGAATCAAGTACCAAATATAAAAAAATGACCGTTATTAACTTAAATGATTACATAATGATTATAACAAGGTAATAATTTATATAAAAGGAATTATAAACAAGAAAAAGGTTTTTAAGAAAGTATAAATTAACTTTAGTTTATTATTATGGAGATTAAAGAACGATCGAGTCAAGTTGGACATAGGGTAAGCGAATTCGTCTCAATCCCCTTTCATTGAGGCATATTTTGTTTTAATACCTGAAATTATTTTATAATTTGTATAAACACCTTTGACATTTCAAAGGTATTATTTTCCTATGAAGTGTTTTACTAAAGTTCAAAAAGGAATGTTTATTTTAATGTAAGTTGTGACAATGACCTTTTCCGACGCCGCAAGTATTATTTGATCTTAGGTTTCCTCAACAAGTCGAAATGTTTTTAAAAGAAAATAAATACCATATAATTTTTTATGTATTTTGGTATTGAAAATGGTTTTGACAATGGATTTGTTATGTCAATATATTTAAGTGATATATTGTGATTGAAATTTGAAAATATTTTGTTTCCTTTATATTTTTTTATGTCTTATGATTTTATAATGGTACGTGGACATTTGAAGGGTGGTTACAAGATAAACAAAATGACAGGTGATTCGTTGAATACCAGGATGGGTGGTTACGTTATAACCTCCAATTCAGTAGGTAAGGAAGTTGGACATATGGATATTCCATTTAGTAGTATGTGTGGAAGTCGACTGTATGGTTATTCCATGTAAGTATGATTATGCCCCAAGTTACCTATATATGTGATGTGTTCTTTATATTGGTTTGATGGTAACATTTTGGTTATAAAGGTTAAGTAATGATCTTTTATTCATTGAAGAGTATTTACTACGTCATAAAGGTGAAAAGTTTTACTAATGTTAAAGTATTCATGGTTTACTTGATGTTTTGAAAAACTAACAGTTTTCCTTCTTTGTGTACCCCTTACTAAGATTTTTATGCTCATCCCAAGTTTTTGAAATGTTTTTCACAGGACATAATGTGGAATATGGTCAAGGATGGGATCAAGGAAAATTCATGCAGTCTTAAACATGGAACTAGACATGACCCTTTTTTTCAAGACATTTTATTTTGTGAAAAAATGGATACTGGGTAGAAGTTTATACTGTGTAATCTTTTGAGATGTAATAGTTATGTCCTATTTCTCTAAAACTCTAAACCTGAAAAGATCCTCAAATTTTAATTATTCATTTAATTCAAGATTATGTACTGTTTTAAGGCCATGTCCTTATAGTTGGTATCAGAGGTTGGTTTAGAAAACTTTAGGAGTTAGGGGATTGTTAAATTAATATCCATAATTTAATTTATGTTAATGTTCAAATCATATAACATTTACACATTACCATGTTGCATCGCCTAAGATATTTCTGGGTTCAGAATGGTTTTCCATAGAGGAAACATGACAGCTATAGTGGGACAACATCAGGAGGAAGACAACCTTCCAAATCAGCAAACTGAGATGGTCGAAATCGGAACAGATCAGTTTGTTATAGTGATGGCACATTTGACTTAGGCTATAAATGGCAGTGGAATCCATTCCCGAGATCACCCAGATCAACCGTAGAGGAACATGTCATTAGTGGATCATTTCATGGGGCAATATCCCCCATAATTCAGAGGATCATCTGACCCAGTGCAGGCAGAAGGGTGGATTAAAGCACTGGAAAAAGATTTTTGATGTCATGGGTTGTTCAGAACATCATAAATAATTCTTATTATTTACCATTTTGAAGGTGAAGCTAATCACTAGTGGTTGATGGTGAAAAATATCAGGGATAGTGAGGAGATTTATTTTCATTATTTGGATGAATTAAAAGGTATGTTTATTGGGAAATATTTTCCTAAAGTTGTTCATCTTAGGATGGAAAACAATTCCTAGAATTGAGGCAGGTGGATGACTCAATGGATGCTTATGAAGCAATGTTCATTTGACTGGCAAGTTATTCACCAAATTTCATCCAATATATTGATGGTAATATAATTCAATTTATCTCAAGACTGAAGCCTTAATATCTAAGATCATTATCCACTTGTTGGTTTAGATGTTATGAAAAACTTGTTCGATGTACGAAGAAGGTGGAAATTGAGTTTTCCGTTGATCAAGTGTTCTTTGAAAAACAAAAGAATAAGAGGTACACTTGGCAGGAAAAGTGGAAGAATTCATCAAAGAAGCCTGGAGGAAAGAAAAATAAATATCAATCTTGTGAGAAGTGTGGTGAAAAGAATAATGGAGAATGTTTATCAAAGACTGTAAAGTTATTTCGGTGTGGTATGAGTTGTCATATTTATCGTAATTGTAAGGAAGATGAACCAACAGGAAATGAAAGTCCACTAGTAAGATGTTTTAAGTGTAACGAAATGGGTCATTATATAAATGAGTGTTCAACAAAGAACTCAACTGAGGGAAAGCAGTCAGACTACAAACATAATAGGGTAGTGAATTCCTTTTCAACTACATCATTAGACGTTGGGCCATGAAATGATGTAGTATCAGGTACACTGTTTGTTTGTTAAGATTATACCAATGTGTTGTTTGATTCACGGTCTACAAACTCTATTCATTTCTGAGAAGTTTTCTAGTAAATTGGGAATTCCATATCAAGATATGAATAAAGAACTTTCTTTAAAAAAACCTGGAAGAAATGTTGAGACAAAAAGAAAACATAAGAACATTCTTATCCTTGTGTGCCGAAAGAATCTACCTGCAAACCTTAATATTTTTCCTCTAGTAGAGTTTGATGTTATTTTCGGCATGGATTGAATTTCTGTTCATCATTCTATAATTGACTGAAGAGCTAAAGAGGTTTCTTTTCAAAAAGACTTACATTTTGTGTACAAGAATGAACCCTTTATTTTGATACCATATCAGGAAGCTGAGAAACTAGTAAAAAATGTAAATGGATGTTACCATGCACATATTGTTGAAAATAAAGGAACTGTTATGATTAATGATGTGCTAGTGGTAAATGAGAACCATGATGTTTTTACTGATGAGTTACCTGGAATTATACCTGATCGGGAAGTTGAATTTACTATTGACATAGTTCAGGATGCTTAGACAATTTCAAAACCCCCTTATCGAATGGCTCAAATTGAACTTTTAGAGTTAAAGAATCAATTTCATTAGTTGTTAGATAATGTTTTCATTCGACCTATCACATCACCCTGGAGAGCTCCTGTCTTGATTGATAAAAAGAAATATGGTTCAATGAGACTTTGCATCGATTATAGAGCATTGAATAACATTTCTATTTAGAACAAGTATCATTTTCCTCATATCGATTATTTGTTTGATCCTCTCCAGGGAGCTTAGTATTTTTCGAAGAATGAATTGTGGTCGAGGTACCATTAGTTGAAAGTAAAAGAAGAAAACATTCTAAAGACTACGTTTCGTAGTAGATATGGCCATTATGAATTTTTAGTTATGCCTTTTTGGTTAATAAATGCACCTTCTATATTCATGGATCTTTTGAATATAATTTTTCGTGAGTTCACAGATAAGTTTTTGGGTGTGTTCATTGATGCTATTTTGGTTTATTCCAAAAGTAAGGAGGAACATGAAATTAATTTAAGGGTCGTCTTGCAAACCATAAAATAAAATAAAACATTATGGAAAAATCAGAAAGTGTGAGTTTTGGTTACAACAAATTTCTTTCCTTGGTCACATTGTTTAAAAAAATGGCATAAATGTTGATCCTGATAAAACAAAAGTTGTTTAAGAATGGCCATGACCATCAAATATAACTGGGATTCGTAGTTTTCTTGGTTTGGTTGGTTATTACAGGAGGTTTGTTGAAAATGTTTCCTGGTTATCTAGTCCAAAAGGTGTTATGATTATTTGGACAAAAGATTGTGATGATTGTTTTCAGGAATTGAACGGGAGATTAGTAAATGCTCTAGTTTTGGCACTGCCATCAAAAAATGGTGAGTTTGTTATCTACAGTGATACTTTGTTGAATGGACTTGGAAGTTTCCTTTTGCCTAATGATCAGGTAATTGCTTATGATTCATGTCAATTGAAACCACATGTGTAAAATTACCCTATACATGATTTTGGAATTAACTGTTGTTTTTTTTTTCTTTAAAAATTTTGAGGCATCATTTGTATGGAGTGAAGTGTGAAATATATATTAATCACAAAATTTTGAAGTATATTTTAACTCAAAAATAAATAAACATGAGACAAAGGATATGGTTTGAATTATTCAAGGATTATGATTGCATGATCCATTACCATCTAGGAAAAGAAAATAATGTGGATGATGCTTTGAGTCGAAAATGTAATGCCTCATTTACTATTTTACGTTTGGAACAAGATCCTTTGGTTTTTGATTTGTTGAACATTGGTATATAAGATTTTGGTGCATGAAATTATTCTATTTTGTATCACGTGTTAGTGATATCATCACTATCAAACTGAATAATGTAAGCAGAGAAAGAAGAAAGTGAGTTACAGAAAAAAGTAGAGTTGGTTCAGAAGGGTAATTTTCCTGAATTTAAATTTGATAATGATTGGTTTTGAGGATTTGGAAGAGATTATGTGTTCCTTGTGATTCGCAGTTGAATAATGAGTTGTTATGTGAAGCTCATAGTTATCTGTTTTTAGTTAATCCTGGTTGTACTAAGATGTACAGAGATCTTCGAGAGTATTACTAGTGGGATGAAATGAATAGAGATATTGCTGATTTTACTGTGAAGTGATTGACTTCTCAGCAGGTTAAAGCAGAGCAGCAGTTACTGAAAGGGATGCTTCAGCCTTTACTGGTGCCAGAGTAGAAATGGGAAAATATATCCATGGACTTCGTTGTTGGATTACTGAAGACATCTGGAGGTAATAATGCAATATGGGTTATTGTTGATTGGTTGACTAAATATTATAATTATATTCCTTTTCGAGACACAATATCTCTAGATAAGCATGTTATGTTGTATGTTAAAGAGATATTCATGTTGCATTGAGTTCCCCTCTCCATTGAATCTGATCATGATCCCAAGTTTACTTCTATCTTTTGGAAAGTACTTCCGAAGTCATTGGGTACTGAATTAAATTTTAGTACAGATATTCATCAATAATTAAATGGACAGTCAGAACAAACAATTCAGACATTGAATTATATACTATATGCTTGATTGATGGATTACTCGGGAAGCTGGGACCAACATCTTTCATCGGTTGTATTTTCTTATAATTACAGCTTTCATTCTAGTATACCGATGGCACCATTTGAGGAATTATATGGAATGTGTTGTCAAACTCCAGTATTTTGGGATGAAGTATGTGAATTGAAGCTTATGGGACCATAATTGTTAGAAGAGATGGTAGAGAAAGTTCAGTTGATTTAGAAGCATATGAGAACAACTCAGAGTAGATAGAAAAGTCATACAGACAACTGGAGGAAGGATTTTTCTTTTGAGGTAGGTGATCATGTCTTTCTCAAAGATTCTCCATGGAAAACCGTGATGTGTTTTGGAAAGAAGGGAATGTTGAGTCTGAGGTTCATTGGACCATATAGAATTCTTAGAGAAAGTTGCATCAGTTGCGTTCAAAGTGGATTTACCTCCAAGTTTATCACAAATACACAATGTTTTTCAGGTTTCAATGTTGAGAAATTATATGCCAGATCCATATCATGTTTTAAACCCAGAGGTAGTTCAGTTGGAAGAGATTCTATCTTATGAATAAAAAGCAGTCCAGATTCTTGAACGTAGAGAGCATGTGTAGAGAAATATGGTAATTCACTAGGTAAAGGTTTTGTGAAAAAACAATATGGTTGAAGAGGCAACGTGGGAATCTGAAAATTCTATGAGGGATAAATACCCCCACTTATTTGATAAGTGAATAAAATTTCAAAGACATGATTTTAAAAACGGGGGAATTATGTAACATCCCTGGTAAATAAAGAATAATAAATATTTCATATTTATTAAATTTTTGAATTAATTATTAATTTTACTTTAAAGGGGTTTCTATGTTCGATAGAGTACCCAATACATAACAACGGGTTTCATTGAAATCTAACATTGCGCACTAATAATATAATATTATTATTTTAAATGGTAGTTAACTCCTATACATTGTATTGTAGGGAATGAAAAAAACTAACTACAACTTGATTATACATGATTCTTAATTGTATTAACATTTATCCAATAAAATGTTAGAGGATTAAAATATGAATGAATCTAATTTTAAGCATAATTTACATGTAATGGCCGATTTACCACCTTTTAACGGCGAACCCTTTTTAAATCTAGTTTTGGTCACATTAATACATTATATATGACCAAATAAAATACTTATTTATAATGGGTACATTAAAATTTATTTTGGGTAAATTTTTGGAATTTTTCTGATAAAGTTCATTTTTTATTGAATAATGAATATATTGTATTTTAATTCAAAAAAAGGTTTTAATCTAATTTATTTATATGGTTAGATTTACTTTTTAATTTTTTTAAAGATTAATAAAAATATATATTAACCATTTAATCCAATCATGGTCATTGGAATAAATTTCACTTTGAAATTTGACATAAACAAGTGTCAATCTTTTGATAGTTATTATTTCTTAAAAACACGCTATATGTTTTAACAATAGGAATTAATTTTAAAATTTATTAATGCCACATCTATTTTTTGAATTTGGAAAAATAGACATCAAATTTGAATTTATAATATCAAATAATTCTTAGGCTGAAGTTTTGGTATTTTTCTGAAAAACATCCATTTTTTATGAATAGTGAATCCACTTAGTAGTAGTTAAAAAAATGATATTTTCATTTAAATGAAATTTTACCACTTTTTTAAATTGAATTTAAAAAATCCGACATACATGGTTATTATCATGAAATAAAATGTGGTTCAATAAGATGAAAATAATATTTGGTGAATAGTATCCTTTGACATTTATTTACCGCAATTAACGGTAAAGAGGGTAAATCAAGGTTAAAAGAATATTATAATAATTCAAAATTTCTGTAACACTTGTCCAATCCTTATTGGTTGAGTCATTAATGACCATGGTCATCTTTGGGTAGATTTTTCGACCCCATTGAGCCACTTTTTTGTGATAATGGCAATTTAGATTAATTAACATAAAGTATAAGAAAAAATGACCAAAGAAAATATCTTTTAGTAAATTAATTTTTACAAGTGGTTATGTAAATTATCTTTTAAAATATAAATATTAATTGGAAGGATAATATGATTTCCCAGATTGTGGTATTTTTTTATAATTTTTAGACATCAAATAATTGAAATTATTAATGACACAATAATGATGCATTTTTTAGCACATTAATAAAGAATTTAAATAAATAATATTATAATGATTACAATATTATCCCAAACATGTCCAATTCTGATTGGTTGATTTTATTTTGACCATGAGTCATCTTATCTTCGATAATAATGATTTTTGTACCATTAGAAATCGAATATAATTATATAATAAAATATTGTTTCCACACTTTCCTAAAGAGCCCCTCCCCCCTTATAAAAGGCCACCACTTCTACCCAATTAAACACACTGATCTTTCCATTTGGCTCATACAAACCCTTCCCAATTAAGTTCCATACATCCTTATCCTCTTCCTAGAAGCCTTACCTGAAGCATAAGGCACTTCAATAAATCCCTTGGTTCAAACCAAATGGAGTAAACCAAATTAAAGGCAACAATTTCTTTGAAATGGTTTTCTTTTATTTTACTTCTAAAACCCCTATACTCTTTTTATTAATTTTTTTAACAACAACATTATCCTCAATATACTAGGATGTTGTTATAAGATATTTTTGTACTACACTTACACACACCTCTATCTAATTGACGAAGAACAAAATTCTTCTGTGGATGGGAAACTAACGCTTCACGAAATGATGATTGTTTGATTACCTCCTATCGCCTTTCATGGTGGAAATTATGATGGAACTGTATTTATATATGATATATATTATGTTTATGTTTTCTTTATTTTCTATATTTTCCATTTATTTCATGCCTTTATGGTTTCCTATGTGGGTAAACACGATAATCTCATTAGAGGATGTGCGGACTACCGCCCCCTCAAAGTGATATGACTCGTTCATATCATATGTGGTATGTATAAAGAATATATTTAATGATATTATATATGATAAAATTCTGGAATTATAATACTAATATGTATTATTATGTTTTAATTCAATCAAATATGAAATAGAAATGGAAGTAGCGTTCATGCGTATGTACGGCTTACCGCTTCAAAGAATGGTACATTTCATTTCTTACCTATAAATGTTATGTACTATTATAAATACATGTATATACTAGATATATATGACATATATTATATATGAATCATGAATATAATTTTGGATATAATGGACTATTGACCACATGAACAACATGTAATTATAAGAAGTCCATTTTTGACTCAAGTACCAAATATCGACAAAACGAGCATTATTAATTTAAATGATTACATAAATTTTATAACATGGTAATAATTTATCTGAAAGGAATTATAAACATGAAAAAGGTTCTTAAGAAAGTATAAATTAACTTTATTTTATTATTTTGGATATTATTGAATGATCAAGTCAAGTTAGACACAGGATAAGGGACTTCGTCTCAATCCCCTTTCATTGAGGCATATTTTGTTTTCATACAAAACTTTATTTTATAGGTTGTATAAACCCCCATGTCTTTTCAAAAGAAATATTTTTATAATAAGTGTTTTACTAAATGACAAAAAGAAATGCTTATTTTAAAATAAGCGGTGACAGTGACCTTTTACGCCACTACGAGTATTATTTTATCTTTGTCTTTCTCAACAAGCTAAAATGTTATTAAAAGAAAATAAATACCATATACTTTTTATATATTTTAGTATTGAAAATGGTTTTGATAATGGATTTTTTATGTCAATATATTTATGTGATACATTGGGATTAATATGTGGAAATGTTTTCTATCCTTTATATTTGTTTCATGTATTATGATTTTGTAATAGTACATGGACATTTGACGGGTGGTATGTGATAAACCAAATGATGGGTGGTGTCGTGAATACCAGGATGAGTGGTCTCATTATAACCTCCAATGAATTGGGTATGGATGTCAGCTATATTACTATTCCATTTAGTGATATGTGTGGAAGTCGACCGTATGGTTATTCCATTTAAGTATGTTTATGTCCCAAGATACCGTTATATGTGATGTGTTCTTTATATGGGTTTTATGGTAATATTTTGGTTAAAAAAGGTTAAGTAGTGATATTTTACTCCGTGAATATTATTTACTACTTCATAAAGGTGAAAAGTATTACTTATGTTAAAGAATTCATAGTTTACTGGTTGTTTTTGAAAAACTAACAGTTTTCCTTCTTTGTGTATCCCTGATTGTGTTTTTTATGCTCATCCCAGGTTTTTGGAATTTTTCTCACATGACATATTGTGGAATATGGTCAAGGATGGGATGAAGGAAAATTCATTCTATCATAAACATGGAATTAGGCATGACTCTTTTTTTCAAGAGTTTTTATTTTGTGAAAAAAATGGATACTGGGTAGAAGTGTCTACTTTGTAATCTTTTTAGATTTAATAGTTATATCCTAATTCTCTAAAACTCTAATCCTGAAAAGATCCACAATGTGAATTATTCATTTAATTCAATATTATTAAATTTTTGATGTCCAGAGACTTATAATAAAACATCATAAATATAATATATATCAGATATAAATATATTTTTCATCATTATTACAAATCTAAGAGTAGTGGAAATGGAAAAATGAACAACATCATTCCATGAGGTTGTAGTTTGTTGTACACAAGAGGGGTAAGTTCATTATCAATTCGATGAAAGTGTATATAACTGTAGGTATAAAAAACAGAATAAAAAACATGTGCATATTTATTATAATAATAATATTATTTAATCAGGGAATAACAAAAACATAGTGGGTGGAGAATGAAAATTAAAAAAAGGAGAATGATGGAAGTTGATTTCAATTATTTGGTTAAATCATAGAATATTGTACCAAATAGATTACATTGTCAAATTTATTCTCAATTATTGGATTATGGTATGATTTTGAGGGATTTGGTAGGTTATTTAACTATATTTTTTGAGAGAAAAATGGATTCATATATGTTAATATGTGGGAGAGGTTACTTCCTTTTTATAGTGTATGAGGAGTAGAATTCTAGAAAATTATTTACAAATAAATTCAACCCATGTTTTTGAGAAGTCATGTCAGAAGAATAATGGTTAAAAATAAATAAAAGTTAGTATAGGGTAAAAATATGAGCAACAAGTGTCTTTTTTAAATGTTTCTTTGTAATCTTTGGCATTATGTGTAATGATTTTTTAAATGAGTCATTATGAAACAAATTTTTATATTAATAATTGTAATTTTTTCTTAATTATTATGATTCTAAATATTAATTCCATTTTTACAAATTACAACAACATATGTTTTAGAAATATATTTGAAATTAATTCCATATACGGGATGAAAATATATGTTTTTAAAGAGAAAAGGTAAAAAAAGATTGAAATGTTTTTATATAAAATTTAATGGTCAAAATGGTTAAAATGAAATAAATTGTACTATATGATGCATATGTTATATATTTATAATTTAAAAACAAATTAGACCAAAATTTATCTATAGAAATATATTTGATGAAAAAAAGTAATTTTAAATTAAAAGTCAATGGTTTTCTATATTCACAGAAAAACGAAACATCTTTGAAAAATAAAAAAAATAACACAATGTACATTTTAATATTATAATTTCAAAAATCAGGGTTTTGGGTGTTATAAAAATTATAAAACATTCAAAAATCATATTTAATGTGGGATCTCCACAAAAATATTTGGAAAAATTCTAATATAAAAATCCAAACTCATTATTCATCAAATTAGAGTTATTATAATCTTATACCAATCAAATACAATGGATAACTATAAAATATTTTTATTGGATACTTAATATATATATAATTCAAAATATTAACCAAAAGGTTTTTAAAGATTTTTTAATAATTTTTTTGTACATCGAAAATGGTTTTCTTTGAAACGTAATTTCGTTATTTTCGAAGAGTTATTTTATTCACATATTTTAATTTATTACCGAAGGATTAATTTTATAAAAAAAATTAAATCATATTTTCAAAAAAAATAATTATTCTCACATATAACGTCCATTTAGATTGTTTGGTAGAATCTATAATAATTTTTTAATTATAATATTGTATTTTTGTAAAAACCCGACCATGAATATAATGTATCATATTAAATAGGCATAATATTATCTATATTATATGAAAAACATAATTTTTTTATGAAATTATAATATATATGTTTTTTGTAATGTACGATTGACTTGGTGTTTCATATGGTGCAAGACAAGCTTTGTTATTTCATATTAAAAAATTAAATAAAGTGTTTCATTACATGAAAAATGTAAAAAATATTTAATTCATTAAAAAAATTATTTTAATTAATTTCATGCTATTAATTCTTCCTTATAATAAAAACTTATATTCAATGTAATATTCAATATTACCTTATAAAATAAAAATTTTCAATACATAATAAATAATTCTAAACTTCGTGTAACACATGAAACAACTTAAATAATATATACATTGTTAATCAATGAATTAAAAACATGGTTTATTTAGGGATATTATAATTTTGAAATAATTAAAAATTATTTTTAAATAAAATAGAATAATGTGAACTATATCCCATGATTTTGTTAAAATAGGTTCATATTAAGGCTCATTTTCATGTATTTGACAATGCTATAGTAAATATACATGTGCCTTTTCTAAGATAATACCCCTTGGTAAATCTGATCCTAATCTACCTCGACATATAGTATCCACAAATGAATTTACATTTATGAAAACACACACAAAATTATCTTTCAGGAACCATTATTGTGTGGAAGTATACTTATAATAAATGTCTACCCTTGAGGTTTGTTCCTAAATATAATTATTTAGTAATAAAATTCCCAATGTTTCTACTGAAATCTCCATGATACCAACTTCATCGGCCCCAAATCCAGTAATCCATATCATGTTTCTATATTTTTATATTTGAACTAGAAACAAGTAATCATAATATAAATTATTGACTACTTTAGTAGTCTTAAATAATTAGATACATACATGATACCAATTTTATATTGGGAATCAAAATGTAATACATTAATCCTAATAAATGAAAATGATCATCCACCTTGAAACTCATTAAAAGATTTAATCTACATATCCTCATGAAAGGAAAAAGATACCAGTGAATCAAATTCTTAGTAAGGGTTATGTTTAATGTAATATATCATGAGTAAATAAAGCATATTCAATATTATAAGGTCAAAAACCAAAAACACATTCAATTTAATCGATTTACTAAGAATAAATCGAATCTAGAGACAATATCAATGTAAAAATTCATTTAATAACAATATAATCTAAATAATAAATAATGAGAAATCTTAATTTTTGGAAATAAATATATCATGAATCACGATTCCACAAATTTCAAGAGTTTCCACAAGAAATTATAAAACTATGGGTAAAAATCTATATGAATTGGCCAATTGATTTGTCTCCTGAGATATGTTGATGCATCACGGGGATATCTATATCTTTTCCCTCTTATAACTACATTTACAATGTAGTTTTTATGTATAGAATAGACAATTTTGTTCATTAGTAAATATTTCTTACATTTTAACATCCATATTTTTATAGGATACAAATATATCAATATTTCCCAAATTAATGAAATAACATTCTATGGAAAAACTATCTATAAAAATCGTATTTATTCTAATAAACAATAATATCCATTTGAAAATTATTTGGATATTTAGGATAAATTTAATTTTTAATGAAATATTATCAAAAGGAATTGATAGATTTAAGATAATGCAGACAGTCTTATAACAATTGAGATTGTACAATATTGTTTTACAAAATTTTTAACTTTTAAATGTTACCGTTGGATAATTATCATGAATTGAAATAAATATCATCATAAATAAATTGTTATTAATGTAAAATAAATCCTTCGGGTAGTTTATAAACAACATAAATGTGAATAGGTTCAAATTAACAAATATACCTCGATGAAATGGAAATTCAGAGGAAATTTCGATTATCACGATTTCTATTAGTTTAACATTATGGAACCTCCAATAATATTAATTTAATTAATTTTTAATATATAAATTTACCATAATCATATTAATAATAACATATATGTTTTATTATAACATTTTAATGTATATTTGGTATTAATATTTCATTATTTTCCTTATTTCTGTTGTTAATTGATTAGTTTACCCATGTGTGGTATGTCTTGAATTCTCTTATTATTTTACATATTTTCTAGATAAATCATATCCATAATGATAAAAATGTTATATATATCATATTTATACATTAGATATACTATTAAAAAAATTCTGAAAATTTGGTCTTAGAAAATTAATTAAATTTCTTTGTAGAGATGATATGTCGTACATACACCTGAGTGACAATATCATTATCTTATTGGGAAAAGGGATTACAAAGTCTATATCATATTAATTTTATATGATGATATCATTTTATTATATTACATATATTTCTAAATCATATTCATATTATTCTTCCTGTAATGAATAATTGTAAAATGAATCGCTTCTCTTCTGAAGGTAGCTAACAACTTTACACATGAGTTGCATTAATATGTGTTAAACATAATAGAAAGTAAATGGAATATTTGAAATCATAATAAAAAAAATTAAAAATATATAATTTATATTATATATTTAAATATTCCATAATAAAATCAATATATCTGATAGTGATATGATTTTTTGGAAAATTAGTTATTTCAGTTTGCAAGCAAGAATTCAGCCGTATAGAAGATCGATGAAAAAATTTCGCATTTTATTGAATAGGATATTTATACATATTATGAAATTAACATAATAATGTATAATTATATGGGATTGAATAGTTATATTATAATATAATAATTTAATTTTATTTGAATTTGTTGGAAGAATAAATAAAATGAAAACGATCATTTAGGAACGTTACCTAATCATCAAATGATCAGTTCTGGGTTTCAGAAAAATGATTACTATAGTGGTTTTATGATAATCACTAGGAATACAGGATTTTGGGAGGAAAATATGTAATGTATTCTTTTTGGGTTGGGAAAAATATAATGGCTTTATAATTTTTAAAAGGTCTAGATATGTGATGTCCTTTTTATAAGTGAAGGAGATGACACCCATTGAATTTTAAAAAGGTATATATTACACCATGGTTATTTTTCATGAATTTAGAATAAAATAATAGTAATAATCAACCCCTATATGTATTATTGTCAAATTAAAACCATATAATTGGTTTTTATTGTGCTTAGGTCATTTTAACTCAAACTATTATTTATTTACAATCACTAAATTAGATCTTCAGAAATCACAATAATTATATTTTACAGATTTTAATATTCATAAAAAGAAAATTATTTGAAACTTATTACAAAATAAAAAAAATTGACTTACAAATAGAGGAAACTTCTTTACATTTTTTATAACAATTCGAATAATTGATTTTAATATTATCACTTCATACATACGGAAAAAGAAGCCTTCTAAAGAAAAAATTCTCATTAATATTGATGGTTTTAACATAAAATTCCAAAATCAAATGGATTCAATTGAACTAAATTCAATCTTCCATAATACAAGTGGAATAATTTTATATTAATTAAATAAAATTTATAATTTATCAATTTATAAAATATAATGTAAGTATAAATTTTTATTTAAATATTTATTATAATCTAATATTATTTATAAAAATTAATCATCTCATAATAATCCCAAACTATCAGTATAAGCGTGTATTTTAATTCATATTTCATAAATTAAATTAATTTTATAAAATATTTTTTATAAAATTTCTAAATAACTAATTTTAAATTATGATCACAAAGGGTAATTAATATCAATTTAGAAAAATATATTTTCTAAATAAATTACTTTTATATAAATTTATTTTTATTTTATTTATAATAAATAAATAACCAATGAATTTATATTACACCTATATAAAAATAGTCTTTTAATAATTTCCTTATTCATATTAAAAATGTCCAACTTAATTTCAAGGTAAAACTATGAATGATTATATTATATTCGAATACAGAACTGTGTTTCATTTAATCTTTTTGTTATGTGCATCATAATAGATCGCAAAGATTGTATTTATTTAAAAAGGAATGATTCATAATATATCATGGTGTTACATAATATATTATAAATAATTAACAGATAATATTGTTTAAGAACATATATAATTAAAATAAAACATTTAATTGGCATCAAATTCTAAATATTCTTTTACAACAGCGAATGGTTTAAACACATTTATTATATAAAAATATTTATATAAATGTATAATATCCAAATGTAAATATATTATACCTTTTATTGAAATTTAGATATATTAAATAAAAATTATATTAATATTTTTGTATCCAAATTATGTTGATTTATTTTTTTTATGTTGTCAGTAAAACATAAATTAATTTTTCAATAACTAGTTAGCAAGGTATTAAAAATAAAATATAAAATAAAAAACACAGGGAAAATTGATTTCAAACATGTCTTAAAAATTTTATAAAATATTTGGGTGAGACACTATAAATCCAATATCACTTTAGATTATGTTATTTATAATCATTAGAGTCATTGATCAAAGAGTACTCCCACGATATCCGTGAAAATTAATGTGGTATTCACTAATGGTCTATTTTTATCCCTTGAAAAAGTAGACACATCCATTTAATCATGACACAAACATTCCATAAAAGTTCTTTAGAATACATTGAAAATATATCTCCTCTCAAAAAATTATCAAAATTTCATATGAATAGTGCATAAATTATTTATCGTAACCCCACTACATCCATGGAGACATTAAAAAGAATGTCCACGGTCTCATTGTGAGGATTACATAATCCTTAAAAAATTATTGATAAAAACAATCTTAAAACCTATCCCTAATATAGTAATATCACTTCCAATGTATTCTAATTTTAATTATGTTTTATTATATAAATGTAACATAGCATATTTATTAATTTGAAAGTACATATAAAAACAATAAATGGATTTCCATGTGTTTTGTTGAACACAACCCCCATTAAGTATCTATTGTATTATTCATCTTGATATTATTAATATATAAAATATAGAAAAAAAATTGTTTTAGAAAATCTAAACAATATCATTATTTTTTATTAATTATTATATTATACACTAATGTAACCATACACATCCCCCGATAGGTGTTGTATTTATTGTTGTTCTTGTTTATCAACCTACATGTATATTTATAAGTAAATAAATCACTAATAATAATGGGAACATAAATTTTATTTTTTTTATTTGATAAAATTTAAATAATTATTATTTTCATTGATATATATTTATTATATAATTTATATATCTTATTATCACAATTTTATTTTTATCTATAAAATTAAAATAAATTTTTTACAGAGAGTAGATTTCCATGTAAACAAATGTAAATGTATAAAATAAATTAATTATTTATAATTAAAATTTATCAATATTAAATAAAATATATAAGAAATATATTATTGTTTTGTAACCTAATAAACAAAATATGATTATTCCAGATGTTTGATTCTTACTCAAAATGACTCAAGAACATTGTGTTGGTTTTCTTCTTATGTTCGTATCGTTGTGAAGTTTTTTTTCTTAAGTAGTTAATTTCATTTATGTAGTGTATATACTAATTATTTGGGATATAATATCATGAATTAATGTTTAATCAAATAATTTTATGTTTAATTACAATCCATCTATTTTAAGGGGTCCTTTGATTAAAATTTTACTAAATATTCAATGTTCCTTCAACTCCATCATAAATTTCTTGAAACGTGCCTTTGTTCCCAAATTATTTTTTCTGAATGGTATATTAAGTTACCATGGATTTTTTCATTTCATATTTTTCTAATAAAGGTAAATACTACTAAAAAATATTTCAATTTCATAATATATCTTTTGACTATATCACAATACTAGTTGTATAAATTTTTGGGGACTCAATTTTCTTTTATTATGTTTTATTTTTTCTCTTTCATTTTTTCATATAAACTTGGTTAATTCAAAACATTAATTATATTATTTATAAATTTATATATTCATGTTTCTACAAAATAAAACCCCTTATTGTAATATTTTTTAATTCCAGTAGCATATTCCAATATTGGGATATTTAAATCTCAACACTCCTTTCAAAATGTTATATTGATTCATCATGAAATTATTTAATAAATTCTTGGTTTGTTCAATGGTAATATTTTAGTTATTGTAATATCAATACAACTATATAGAAATGTGATATTTTAAATAAAGATATTGTTTTTTCTCTTTCAGCACTATTGTTGGAGTTGTGGTAAGCGTTTGGGAGGGGTGGTGGTAGGTCGTGGTGTCAAGACATTGAGCCGATAATTTAATACAATTTTCATCCATGGGTTTAGTTATGAATCGGTATATTTAGTTTTCCTTGTAATTGTTTTATTCTCTTCTAACTTCTATGATATATTAATAATATTATAATCAAAATAATAAAATGTCATTTTTTAGTAACATTCCTTTGTTTTTCCCTCCTCTCCTCACTTCTCAATGATACCATTTCTTATTTAAATGTATATATTATTATATATTATTATTAAAAGTAATTTCTCTATAAATTATTCATATAAACTATTAAAATAATACCATATTAAATTAAAAATTATTTAATATTTTACATTAATGATAAGAATGTTTTTTATAAAATATTCTATTATTTATCATCCATTTAAATTTTAAAATTTATACGTATTTAATAAAATATAGTTTATTTAACATTATTTATACTGATATATATGTCAATTTTTGGAATTATCTCACCATGTAAAATAATTCAATTTTTTATCATTTACATTATGATATAGTTTAATGAATTCATTTTATTGCACTTTTAATTTATTTTAAAAATTGTATTTCAATTTTTTGTTTAGCTATGGTTATTTTATTATAGAAAGACAAAATTATTCCCGGATATGGGTTATGGTTATTTTATCTATTTTATTGTTACGTGGAAAAGTATTTTCAATCATTATATTGTAAATTACTATGATTGATTATCATCATGTCATATTTGTTTTTTTTAAATAACTTATTTCATTCTTTAGATGGTTTATGATCATGTTATCTTTATTATTATAAGGGTATGTATTTTTATTATGGATTATTATTTACTACCAAGGTAAATTGAATATTTATTGAAATTATATATTTTTCATTATATGGATATCCATTTAATGTTTTAGAAGGAGGTTCTATAGGTAATGGTCTGAAACATCATGTTAACTCCATTAGTGAATGGATTGGGCATAAATAGTTTATCTATAAGTCCCAACATTATATATAACCATGATGAATTGATTTTTCACATAAGAAAACATATAATGGGTTCTTGTTAATACGTCTCCCCATATCTATGTAGAGTCTTGATAGAAGTCCTTAAAAGAATGATTTAATTTTATTCATTTTAAATTCATAGGTATGAGATCAACAAATAATTTTTTTTATGTTTTCTAATTTTTTCATGCATATTTAATGCTATCAATTACAATACATTATATAATTTTAGGTATTACATACTCCGTTCATAATATGTATTCCATGTTTTTTCCATGATTTCTACAGTAATATTTGATCTTATTCTAGCCAATTGAGGTCACCTATTGTTATATTTCAATTTCCATAGGTTATGATGAAAATAAATAGACCTAATATATCAAACTATAAATATTTTATTGAGAATATATACGTGATTTGGAAATCTTGTCAATGTTTATACATTTTCTCATAGTAGAAAATTTTATTCTTTAGTTGGGAAAGAACCAAATCATCAGTACACTATGTCTATTTACCAAATTAAATAATGACAAAAAACTAAAGGGTAATACTTATTTATTTAGATAAATATATATTTTATTAAATGTAATGATTATATAGTTGTGGTTGAGAAAAAGATTTTTTTTATTGATTCTAATACGTAATGTATGTGTATTTGGAACTAGATCCAAGTGAGTGGGTTTGGTGAAACACATTTGTGCTCAAATATGATCTATAATAATGACATTCAATGTCAACAAAAACTTAATCCCAAAGATAAATTTAAATCCAATGAAGTCCATATTTTCATTGCGTGTCATGATAATTAAATAATGTTAGCCACAATTACCATTTACTCTAGTGTTGTAAATAATTAAGATGAATCTCAACCATCCAAAAAAATTATATATAAATAATTATATATGGTATCAAATTACCACCTGGGAAATTATATATTGTATTCGAAGTGCTAATCCAGAAGGATAAGATGAAAAAAAATCCTTTATATTATCCTTCTAAAGCTGAGGTCTTGTAACATGATTGTTCAAAATATCTTAATTCTCCCATTGTTTAATTTTTTCATTATGAGAATGGGTTAGATTTAATTGTAAATATCACATATTAATTTTGATGTAATAGATGTAAAATTTTATATAATAAACGACTTTATGATCATATATCAGTGTGAAAATATATATGAACATCCAAAGAAAATTAAAATAAAATAATGTCAATTTATTCTTAATCCATATAGGTTTTTATCTCAGAGGATGTGAGAAACTCAGCATCAATGATTTCTCAATTTCATATGAGTTTTTTATTTTTTACATAATATATTAAAAATTCTCATTTGATTATTTAAGTTAATTAATCAATAGAAATCATTACCCAAGATACAGTTATTTCAAAGGCACCATATTTAATGGCCTAATTTGAGTAATAGGTTCATATGGTAAAATTCTAAGAGAATCATGATAAGTTATTCATTTAGTCAAGTATTAAACTAGGTGAAATTGATTTTTTTTCATTGAAGATGGATAAATAAATAATAATTTTTACCAGGTATTGGGAACCTAAAAAGATAACTACATTGAATAAGTATTCCCTTATATTAATTGATTATTTTATTGATAAATTAAGACCTCAATATTTTCTAGAGATTAATCTCTTATAAATATACTATTAATTGATGGTCACTTTTGAAGACATACGAAAGAACAAATTTTTAATATGGTTGGTGAACTATATATGTGGAGTGATTATATTAAGTAAAAAAAATTACTTCTATATAATTATTAATTTAATAAATAGTTTATTTAGGGATATCGAAAATTTATTTTTTTAGAATATATAGAAATTATTAATATATATTATAATTGTATGGAAGATTATAGAGATCAAATTAGGATTGTAATGATAAACCAAAAAGAGTATTAGTTTTAAGAGAAATTTAAGGATTGTGTATTTTGTATAATGAAATTCTCATTTTTTTTATATATAATTATAAGTGAGTGTATATATATGGATCCATTAAATAAGTATGTTATTGAGAATTGTCCCCAACCAAACACAATGATAAAGATCCATAGTATTCTCAGATTTTTTGGATGTTTTCATTGTTTTATGAATAATTTCTTGATGATATATAATTGACTCACATAGTCAAAATGGGATGTAGATATGTTATTTAAAATTTTGAATGTGAATAATATAATAAGTAACTATAGTTATAGTTTTTCTTTGAAGATGTTCCCATACAACACAATATTTCAAAAAGGGTATGTGATTTATTTTGATACATTGTAGGATGTGAGATGTTTTATTATGAATAATGACAAAGAGATAACATATCCCACTCATCATTTAATGTTTCATGCGTTAAATTAATAATTAAATGAATTGGAATTATTAGTGGAGGTTATTTCATTAATTATTTAGATATATTATTTTTATAGGGGATGGTGCAATATCTATACTTCTGAAACTAGTTTATACTATATATTCTCTCTAAAATAGATTAATATGAAATATATAAGATGTTTGTATATATTTATTAATCATGAATTCTCAATACTTTACCACTCTATGAAAGAGAGAAATTTATATGATGCATTAATTCAAATAGATCATGAAATATTATATATGATGAGGGTCATATGTAACATAATATTTATGGGTTTAGAGTATATGAACCTTGAAATCATAAAGGAAGGGGTAATATTACCTTTCTCGTGTTACTATTTAGTGATCCATCCCTCAAGTGATTAATCAGGCACACAATAAATATTTATTTCAATAAAATTAGGTGAGAAATATTCTTGTGATAAACCACGATTAATATTTAATGAAAAAGTTTAGGAACCATGTATGTGTTCTATAATTATCATTCCTAAAAGATCTATTGGAAGAATATCTGACATCATTATTATCTATTCATCATATTGGTAAAAATATTTATTGATATCTAAAAAAGTATTTCAGATGGAAAACATGAGGAGAAATATTGTTGAGTAGTTTTTCAATGCTCGATTTCCCATAATGATATAGCTATGAGACATATGTATAAGTGTATTTTAACAACCATTAACCCTACAAGAATACATATAATAAAACAACACCACATAATGTATCATTATACACCCCAAAATATATGAATTACATAAATCTCTTTGGTTTAGACACAATCATATTAATGTGTTACAATATTTCAATACAATCAGAAAATATTTATCTCTTAATCATAAATAAAGAATATATGTTACGAATGTAGGAGTATTGTCTGTGGTATAATAATATACTCTATCTCATCAATATTCCATATCTACATTGATGTTAGGTAGAAGTATTTATTGATATATAGATACATTGTTTTACTTCATTACAACTTATCATCCTACAAATGATGTCTTGTCTATGAAACCCATTTATACCCTAAAGGATATGGTATAATCATATTAGATTTATATCATAAGTTATTTGTATAAACCCCTTCCTCGAGTAGTTATTTGTTATAATAGTAGATTTTTCTTGATAATTTTGAGGAATACATATGAATCCATTTATAGAAAGAAGTTAAGGATCTAAAATTCATGGAAGGATTTAAATAAAAAACAAATTGATAAATGATCTAAAGAAGGACATATATGATAATATTATATAGATTCAGTAGAACTTTAAGGTATCATAGAGTAGTAAATAGAGTTCTGTTGGAAATCCCCATACAGTTAAAGAATTTAATGTTTAAAAAAAAATTAGAATGAATTTATCCATATAAAACGTTATTAGATTCATACATATGATAAAATTATGTATAAATATATCATCCCATTCAAGAAACTCAATTTAATCGGGATGGTGTATTGTCACTTACTGTTTCCACTGAACCATAATCATTTTAATGATGGGTTTAGTGAAATTAATTTGGGGATGTAAACACGATAATCATTATAATTACTAAAATGATATGTCATAATGATGGTGAATGATCATTCCTATTATAAAAAAACTATAAATCCCATGGATTTTGGATTTAATGTTTAATGGAAGAAGACTAGTCACATTGTAAATGTTCACTAAATAATAATTAATTCATGAAGTTATATTAAATTCTACTAATGTCAAAAAAATACATATAAAATTTGTTATATTTGAGTAACATAATTTCATTGCTGAAATTATTGTAACATTGGTATTTTCTGAGACCTAAATAGCTTTTATGAATTCAACTGAAATAATCATGGGTTACTCAATTAAATATTTTATACTATACATTGAGACTAACTAAACCATTTAGTAGTATACCCATAGAATCTTTCAACAATGTTTATTGTTATAAATATGATTATATATATTGTATAATACATTTATAATTATTTTTCATTATAATGATATATTAACAAAAACCTATTTTTTAATAATGTAATTTTGGGATTGGAAAGAATATTTTGTATAAATTCCATCTTCAACATTAAATAAAAGTTTATGAAAAAAATATTTTTAACAGATATTGAAATTAAATATGGTGGATAAATTATCTCTTAGTGTGATTACCTAAGAATGTTTTTTATATCTTCATCATCATCATCTAGTACGTCATATTCTCCAACCTTACACAACATAAAGGAATAATCACAACTATTGGTTCATATTAATAATTACAACATTATTTAGTTTTCTATCAACATCATGACATTAATGTGGAATCATTTCCATAAGGACAATATGTTCTATTTTTATTAATGGTTTTTTATTTTAATGGCCCCATAATCCCTAGATCTATTACAACATATGGGATCCACTTGAATTTTTGGAGATATATATATGGTTTGGATTATTTTTGGGGTCCTTTAAGTGGAGAAGGATTAAAGATTATGTATATAATGATTTATTGAGAAATATGTGTAATAATAATGTTTCTTCATATTTCATATGAAAATGATGTTCGATGTTCAGGTTATATAAAGAATATTGTTGGATGTTGGAAATCTGGGAGGATATTTTGATGTCTAACATGAGGATGAATAACTTGAATCGATTTTTGAAAAACATTCAAGTTGTATCTAGAAATGGTGGAATATATTATTGATATATTTTTGTGTAGATAATGAGTAAAATGCGATGTATAGTGTGTTCAATAAGTATTTGATATTTTTGAGTTTAGACATTGTCCCTGGGGTCGTCGGGTTGTGTTTGGTTATCCTGACTATGTTTTTTACTATCATCTATGTTGTATGGGGAATGAAATTTTAATTAGTACATTGTGGCACTAGGTCTTCGAGCTAGCAATATTAATTATAGGTAACAAGACTAGATCGTGAATTTTTGTTGATACAATAGGGTAAAAGAAGAATATGTTTTGTGAAATTTTTATTGGTTGGAAGACTATTCATTTTGGATGGATTTGAACAAAATCCTCATTCATCAACATTTCCTCACACAAATGAATTTTGAATGGGATCCAATTCATAGAGAAGTATTCATTTTTTCTTATTCATATGATATAGGGAATCATGTTCATGGTGTATGAGGACCAATCAATCAACACCATATAAGTGGCTCAAAAAGTGAGATGGGTTTACTGGAAGCTATCACTCAAACCTATACCATATTATAATGTGGTAAGCATTGGTTTTCTACCATGAATTTTTAATATAATGTTGAAAATATTATTGGAATGGGGGGATACATTATCATTGACTGGGTCCATATTGTATGTTACTCAAGCGTGGTGGGGGGAATTTTGTCTTGTGCATGGAATAATGCATTCTTTATTTTGGGCCATCGGGTCATAACATTAATATTTCCTAATTGTCCGCTTGGTCAATTTTTGTAATTATATCAATGTTTAATGATTTATATTTTCCATGGGAATGATATTCCACGTATTGGGTCTCATCTTAATCCTATTATAACTAAGGTTATTTCTTTAATAAAAAATAGTTAGACCCACAACATAATTTTAAAAAAACTCAATTAGTTTTTTTCATTGTACTATATTGATAATATATTTATTAAATTAATAATCATCAATTAGTTAATATTTTTTAATAATTTAGATATAATAATTTAAATGGAAAATAGTGTTGTTGTTCGTAATTATTTTTTGTGAACAATGAGTTTTTTTATAATAAAATAAATTAATCAATGTTGATTATTAATTTTTATGAATGATTTATATTATATATTATCTAAAAAAATTACATTAATTTAATATTAATTTCTATTAATGAAGTAAGTGTAAAATTATTGTTATGACTACAAAAAAATTTCTAAAATATGATCTACGTTCTATTTTTCATGATGATTAAAAAATTATTTTTCCCATATAAAGAAGATGGAAATGAAATAAAGATTGATAGTTATGAAAAAATTTATTAATTTTTTACGGGATTGAACATTAATTTTTTCCATAATGCATTAAAAAAACTCATAAATTGTTTTTCCAATAATTATGTTAAAACATGTTTTCATTAGTGGTGACCGTGATATAATGGTATGAATACCATATTTGATTGACTAACTCTTATTTTTAAGTATATTTTTACCCAATATTATCCTAATATAAAATCCTTTCTTATTTTATCATCTTATATTAGAAATTACATTATATTATTTAAATATTTAACATTATTCTGGGGTTTCCCACACCATCACTATGAACATGGAAATTTATATTATCCCTTACTTCTGAATTTTGATCATTGCATGTCAACCACGTACAATAATAAATTTTCTTTATATTTCAGCAAATATTCTACACACTTTTATCTTCTCCAAAGAAAAATATTTCATGGATTAAATTCTAATCCAAATTAATACTCTTAAAGAGGAGGTAATTTTTGTATTCAATACCATTAAACATATTTCAAATTCTACCATCACTGTAATAGTTGTTTACATATAATAATAATGAATACAATATCATAAATATAATGTTATTTTAAGATTATTATGACACAACCATTTACCACAACCATTCGATCTAATGGGAATTGAATGTTTCACCTGGAAATTTATGTACAATGTTCCATCCAAGTAATTATATGAATCTGATTCCATCAAAAATGATAATTGATGTACATAATTATCATATTAAAAGGTCTGTATTAATATTATTTTATAATAATTATTATTAAATAATGAAATATTATATAATATCATTTCATGATTTTAATTATAAAATTAATATTTTCTAATGTGTACCTATGGACTACCTTCTCGATGAATGATTTAATACTTCTTAATCTATATAAAATTTATTTATTGTAAAAATATTTATACGATGAATATATATGTTATTTATTTCAAGAGTACCATTTTAGAGATTATGTAAAAAGGATCATGATTTGCGGACCACATCAGCCGAATCAATTCATACATTGATAAAGAATTAATTAACACATATAATATTGATTTTAATAAAATTATTATATCAAAATGATAATATGCTTTTATATTTAAATTATTTATGATATTATATCTCTGAATATGGTTTTTATCATTTAATTATAAAAATATTAAAATTATTATAAATGAGGCTTGAGAACATATGAAGAATACCATACATAAGTTAATGGTTGTATATTATATCCAAATTTGTAGTTTTATTATTTATTCCTATATTTAAGAGGAATAAATTTAATGATATATCACTATAAAATAATAAAAATATCTCATATAGATAGTTTAACATATTACTTGTCTTCCTTTTCATTTTCACACACCATGTACTCAATATTTTTAAAAAATGTTTTTATGAAAAATATATTAAAGTATTTATTTTCATATAGGAATATTATTTATGCATATCAAGTTTTTATTTAAATTTTATCACTAAAGATTTAAAAAAAATTCCAATAACTTATAAAAGTCACATATAAGCATTAATGGTTTTCTATAAAAAAAATTAAAAGGAATCTTATTTGCATTTTATAAATGAGTTACTTTTTATCATTGGTGTGAATGAAATACTTATATCATTTTAGATCGCCTGATAAAATCTTCCTACTATAATGACCACTTAATTTTTTAAATCCTACCTAAAAATATTCCATGGTTCCTTCCAAAAAAATTAATTTTTCCCAAAATATTATAATTTTTTATTTCAAAATGTATGTTTCAAATTAGAAATGGTTCTTCCAAAATTAAATAGTTAAATTTTCTTTTAAATACATTTTACATCTATGATACCGTACTGTGATATTATATATGAGCCACTTAGGATGTGATATTATGATAAAATCAGTTTTTTCTCCCTAGATCAATTATTATTTTCATGATAAAATATTTAATAATAAAATTTTCCATTTTATACAAGAAGATATGATAAAATGATAAAAGATTCCATAAATATGTGGAATACATATGATTGGATTATGATTATGAAATGGGTGTCTTCATTATACAAATTTAATGCATTATATATTTATTTATGTCTTATAATCTCATATAGTACATGGATCCCTTATCCCAAGCCCTAAAAAGGTACATTAAAGGTTAGCCCAAGAACAATGGATCTAAACTGGTTTTCATCCCATGCCTATCATGTGATGAATTACTTTAATAGGATCCTTGACATAATAATTCGTTTATTATGAATAAGAAACACTTTATTCCCTTATTTTATGATGTGATATTATGGTAAAGTTATGCTTTAATGGATAATTGTTTTTAATTACTATATGATTCATGTATTTTGAAATTAAAATTATTGTTCCATGATCCATGATTGTGACTTATAAATTATTGATTATGATTTTAATATTTATAAAATTGTTCTAATTAACTTATGCATTTGTAATGGTTAAAAATTATAATCTACTCACATCTCACTTTTTTACCTCACTGTGGATCGAAGAAAACCCTTTACGTTTTAATTTTGTTTTTTATATAAAAATACATTTTATGTATGATATATCTAATATATATTTTATTATTAAAGAAATTAATGGGATATGATTTTGGTTTTTTTGTAACAATATTTTATTTATCAATGTTTCCAAATTCACAAAACCGTTATAGTTATAGAATAGACTATAATTATCTTAAATGAATATTCATCTAATAAGATGTAATATTGATGTATGAAATTAGTTGGTCACCACATAAAAAATTAATATATATAAAATATATTAAATCTCCATAATTCATGAAATTTGATATAATATCTACTTTTTCTTCCACATAGTTGAATAATGATAAAATAATTCATGTGTATATAATGACTATAATCTCATTTAAATGTTGTTTTTATTTTTTTCATGAATACCATACATAGACGGTTATATAAGTATTTGGAATTTATAATTATGTTAATAAATATATGATTAATTTTATATTGATGATTATTGTAAGAACCGGGATCATTGTTTCAGTCATGTTTTTCCTTTTTCTAGAGTTTTTGAGAAAAGAAGAGTTTTTGGAAAATTTTGAAGTACACGTCCTGTATTTTATGAGCACATGCTTTGTACTCCCTTGTCGAGCCAGGCCGTGTGTTGGCCGTGTCCGGGCCACACACACGGTGTGTAGGGGTGAAGTAGAGACCACTTTAAGCGGAGTACGAAAAAATGGAGTACACGCCGTGTACTCAAGAAGTACACACCATCTAATTTTTTTTCATTAAACGCACTGGAGTCATGACTGATGGATTGAACACAGTCCTTCTATAGGTTCTTTATCCGAGAGCGACCCGTACAACAGTGATTCTTATCCGGATTCTCGAGCATCCTTCTGAACTCCGTTTCAACCATTGTTGATTGTGTTGGAACCACATCGGTGAGTTCTTCCTTCTCCTAGAGCATCATTTTCCAATCCCTCCTCTTTCTCATGGTATCGTTGGTTGAGCGTTCTTGATGTTTTCTCAGATCCTCGATGTTCTATGGAGATTCAATCATCATGGTTCATGTATATTGTTCTCATAGCATCGAGGTAGGTAGTTTTGTGCCCTTCTATAGGATGTATGTGAATATTATGTGCAATTTCCACCAATACCCCTGAACGGGGTATTGTGTGTTTCTTTTTTTTCCATTATCATGCATGCTTTTCTTGATTTCTAGGGTAGAGGTAATTTCTTATGAATAGGGTAGTTTTTACTGTACTTTGGATGTTCTCCAGTTTTGTTTTGTTTGTTTGGCGTATTTCCAATTGCCATGCCTAGTTATAGGATAGTGGAACTATTGTACTGTATTGCTATTTTTCCTTAGAATGATAGCCAAGTAGTTCATGAGGTTTACTTGGGCCGATAAGCGTGATATGCATGTTTATTTTACATAGGGCTGTGAGAACCTAGTGTAATGGACCATAGGGAGAATGGACGTAAGGGCTTCTCTAGAGTTTCTTTAATTACAAAGCGAGACCACAAGGGGAATTGACATTGAGTGCTTCCTTAGAGAGTCTGTAGATCATCGACGCAGGCCACATGGGGAATTGATGTTGAGTGCTTCCCCATAGAGCCTTTAGTACGATATGACACTATAGGGGGGAATTGATGGTGAGTGCTTCCACAGAGAGTCTATTCTTTAGCTGAACAATATCGGTGAGACATTGTGCGCTTCACAGAGGGTTTCTAGTACTTTTAAGTTGATCCTTAGGGGTTAGGCGGTGAGAAAAACCAAGAGGTTACATTTTTGTTCTACTTTCTTGAGTATTTGTTCTTATTTGTAGATTATATTATAGAAATTGTGTATTATCATGTTTACTTCTTACTTTTTACTTCGTACTGTACATTACCTTCCATATATTCACTGACTGTTATGCTCAGATATTTGGGTGATTGCCTATTGAAACATTGTCTCACACCCTGTTTGGGTATTGCTTTTGGGCCCTAACAGATTATATTGTTGCTGGTACAGATATGGGAAAGTGCCCTTCTACTTCAGGATCATGATTGCACTGGAGCTGGAGAGCATGGGACCAAGCCAAGGCTTGCAATGCTGAGGAGTCGCTAACCTATTTTTCTTTTGTACTTTGGTTTAGTACTGTATTCAGCATTGTGTCTTGTTTGGCTATTTTCCTAGACATATATGTATCCTGCATCATTTACATATATTTCTACTCCAGTTGTTTATTTATCAGTCTTCCACTGTTTACTCTTGTATGGAAGACTACTGCTTCCGATATTGTTGTTATTTGTTTTCCACTTCCACTATGTACTCTACCAATGGGGGAATAGTTTTCCCATTATCACACCCAAGGCCCTCACTACTAGTCGGAAGCCTTTGGCATCTGTGGAAATTCTCATGTGGCCATGTGACCAACCAGGTATGGGACATCTTTGGGTGGCTTCCGGAACCAGGACGTTACAAAGTGGTATCATAGGGGTTTCATTTCTCTTGGATTACTGTTTGGAGACTTTAGCCTGGGATAGAATGGATTTGGTACTTGGTATTATGATTTTCTCGAGAGTAACTAACTCGTGTCAGGGAAAATCCATACTACCGTGATTATTGCAGTTTTCTGGATGTGAGATTTACGGTTGATATGATTTCACCTAGAGTGATTCACATGACTTGTGTTGTTATTGTTGTTGATATTGCGGTTCTATTTCTGTTGCAACCCGATTAGATGAGGGTATGCCATCTAATGCATCATATATCTCCTTGTTATAAATCATATTCCATGCATTCATTCCTGGACATCTAGGGTGCATTACCAATTGCATGCTGTTGTGATAGACTTTGTGTAGATTATGCATTTTGTAGTGATAGATTCTTTGATAAAATATGTACTGTTTGATAGCGCACTTTTAGTATTGTAATTTTCTTAAATGAACTCCAACTATTGGTTCTCGAGGAGTTATGGACCCTCTTGAATCAGAAATTGGTGAATCATTGACTTGTGATTCCTTGTATATGACTGTATTGGATGGCAAGAATTTATTCGTCGGGATTATGGTCCCTCATGGATCGGAATTTGGCACCTTCATGCTCATTTTTTAGTGTTTTCTGGGCTTCGGTGGAGTTTTAAAGCTACTGCCTAGAAAAACCCAGAATACATGGCATGTAAATTGAATATACACTCTGTGTAGTTTTAAACCGTGTCACTGATTGTGTGGGCAGATAAACGGGTTGTGAGAAATCTCCAAAAACACGCCGTGTATGGTAGGTACATGTCGCGTAGTAGTGAGCGTGTACCCGACCATGTAATTAACGACACGGGTCAGTGAAGCTCATGTCACACACATTGTGTTTTGTAAGAACATCTATAGTATCCTTGTCCTCATTACCCGATCATTCCATGAACAACACGGGATGATGATCTCTCCTCCTATACACACCGTTTTTGTTCGGAACATGCCGTGTAAGGGTGATTCATGTAATTGGACGTGTTACCAATATCACGGGTCGAGAAAATCTTCATGTACACGTTGTGTTTGTTCGGAACATGCCGTGTAGTCTGAGTCATGTAACCGGCTGTGTAACTAAAAACACTGGTTGTTGAATCCTTGTCTACTACACACCGTGTCCACATGGAACATGCTGTATAGTCTCAATTTAAGAAGACAGTGTGGGTTAGCCGTGTAAGGAGACACGGGTAGTTGAGTAGAGTCATGTACATGCCGTGTAGAGTTTATACCTTCCATGTAGTCATGTTTTTGTAATCTTGAGTGTTTCCTTATCATATTTCCATATTGTACTCCATTGTTATCTGTCCTTTTCTACTTTATCTAAGGTATGATTTTGATCTTTCAGAGTTATGCCTCTTAGACATCCTCTAGTTGTACATCAGTTGTCTGGCAGTGATCAGATGCCGGATATGGCTGATTAGGGACTTCCTGCGGATCCTCCAGTTGGACCAGCCATGGCATCGGCTGTCATACCAGTTGCAGGCTCTGATGCGCAGTTCATGGAAGACTTTATGAGGATGATGCACACCATTGAGGGAGCACTGCCTCGTTCCACATCTATGGAAGACTTGACACAGGTCTTCCAACAGCATCATCCTCCTAATTTCTCAGGGGAAATAGGACATTAGGATACAAAGTCATGGAAAGAAGCTATGTTGACTATCTTCGAGTATCTGGAGACACATCTAGAGAGGCGGGTCAAGCTCGCTACCTACATTCTCTAAGACTCCGCTAGGAGGTGGTGGGACGTGATCTCACTGGCGGGTCATCTGCAGGTTGTGGCGTGGGAGGAGTTCCAGCACGTCTTCTATGACTACTTCTACCTGGAGATCTTGAGGGACCATCGTGCCCAGGAGTTCATGATTTTAGAGGAGGATACTCTTTTTTTCATGGAGTATTCCTCTTTTTTCACCGTGATGTAGCATTTCACACCCCTTCGGGATGGAAGTGGGGTGTTCTTGGAAAGGAATACTGAGGATGGTCTCAGGAGGGAGATACGCTCGCAGGTGAATCTCGTCCAGTTGACTACCATCACTTCCATCATCAACGAGGTGCTGATTGTGGAGGAAAATCTGAGAGACTCCGGATCTGCGATCAAGGGTGGATCTACTTCTAGAGTTAGTGTTTCTCCAGCTGATAGAAGGATGTGCCATAGGGAGCCTACGCGCGGTGATCCGAAGAGGTGAGATACACATATAGGTAGCCATGTAATATGCTACTAGTGTGTAAGGGCAGGGCACACGAGGGCGCAATTCCAGAGAGACCTAGTGGAGTGTTGATCTTGCAGCTAGATGGGTCACCTTCATCATTTTAGCCATGTTTTCACACCAGTAGTTGGTGACGGCGGTTCTTCCATGAGTCTTCATTCAAGAGCAGCACCGCTAGTTTCTCATCAGTTAGGAAACTGGAGTTCTTCCGGCCGTTCATGCCGAGTTGGAGGTTGAGGACGTGGCAGACAGTCACCATTACTTCAACGCCAGTAAGGAGGATCATCTCATAGTGGTCAGGCAGGGTCACAGGCCCACAGGACAGGCCATACTTTTGCGGTGGAGTAGACCTATCAGGAGTAGGATCCTGGACCTTCTACAGTTCGAGGTACGATCTTAGTGGCCTCAGTTTTATCTTCAACTCTTTTTGATACTTCTTCTACGCATAGCTTGATCTCTATTGCTTTTGTGGAAAGCCTTGGGCTCTGTATCCTTTCTTCTGCCAACTTTTTGACACTAGAAACACTATTGGGAGCAAGGACATATAGTGTAAGTCAGTGTAGGGAGTTCCCTCTCGAGGTTTCATGGTATCATTTTTTATGGGATCTCTATTTCCTAGTGATGATATGCTATGATTTCATTTTCGGGATGGACAGGTTGGTTCCCTTTCAGGTAGTCGTCGACTGTTATCACCATAGGGTGAGTTTTATATCACTAGAGGGTGAATCTTTTCTTCATAGAGGTGAATGGGATGTTCAGACAAGTCGAGCAGGACTCGAGCATCATGGGCTATGAAGGGTGATGACCCAGATTGCTAGTATTTATTTGGATGACCATGGGACTTCACAGTTGAACTTTCCTCCAGTGGTGGATTGTTTTAAGGATGCCTTTATAGATGACTTTTCAGGTTTGCCTCCGGTGCGTGAGGTGGAATTATCTAATGAGATCATGCTAGGAGCTGCACCGGTGTCCATTCCTATATATAGGATGGATATACCTATGTTGTAGGAGCTCGTGAAGAAGTTGGAGGAGTTGCAGGAAAGGGGTTTTATCTGACCTAGTACTTCTGCTTGGGGTCCACCTGTACTATTTTCAAAGAAGAAAGACGATACCCTTAGGATATGTATGGATTATCAGAAGGTGAACCAGTTGACAGTCAAGAAAAGATATCCCTTTCCGAGGATTAATGGTCTCTTTGATCATCTTCGAGGAGCCCGAGTGTTATCAAAGATCGATTTGAGGTCCGGTTATCATCAGTTGCGCATTAGACCATCATATATACCACTGACAACCTTTAGGAGTAGGTATAGTCTCTACGAGTATACGGTTTTTCCGTTCGGTCTCATGAATACGGAAACAATTTTCATGGTACTGATTAACCGAGTGTTCCATCCATAATTGGATTCATTGGTCGTGGTCTTCATGGAAGATATCTTAGTGTAATCTCACACTCGACATAACCCTGCTAACCATTTTGAGATCGTTCTGAGTACATTGAGAGAGCATATTATTTATCCTAAACTCTTGAAGTGCCACTTTTTGATGGATTAAATTCACTTCTTGGGTCACGTCATCTCAGAGGCAGGAGTATCTATGGACCCAGAGAATGTGAGAGATGTAGTTTCCTGGGAGTAGCTAAAGAACGTTTTTGAGGTGTAGAGTTTCATAGGGTTGGATGGATACTATAGATGCTTCATTCAAGACTTTTCGCGCCTATCCGCACCTTTGAGAGGTCTTACCAAGAAGGGGGTGAAGTTCATATGGTCATGTTCTTGAGAATCATCCATTCAAGAGATGAAAGAAAGGTTGACGTTAGCACTGATACTAGTCTTTCCAGTGCCAGGAATGAGATATAGTATTTATTGCGATGCTTCAGTTATCGGGATGGGAGCTGTGCTTATGTAGGGAGATGGAGTCGTTGCGTACGAGTCATGGCAGTTGAGGCCACACGATAGGAACTACCTGACGCACGATCTGGGTTTGGCATATGTTGTTCATGCCATGCGATGTTGGAGACATTAAATTCTGGGAGAGAAATTTGTGGTTTTCACCGACCACAAGAGTATCAAGTACATCTTCACATAGCGTGATCTGAATCTGAGACAACGCAGGTGGGTCGAGTATTTTCAGTCATTTAATTTGGAGCATGATTATACGCTGGGAAAGGGCTATGCAGTGGAAGATGTGTTGAGTAAGAGAACTCAGATTCATGCAGTTCAGGTGGACCACACTGAGTGGCAGCTTATGGCACGGTTCTTTGAGATGCATCTGGCTGTTACCTCAACACTTCATGATCGAGTACGAATGAGGCAGCTATCACACTCAAAAGTATTAGTCTTACAGGAGAGTGTGTCAGGAGAGGACTATCTTCCTTGATGGACAATGGGCAAGGATTAGATCATGCATTTCCAGGGATGTGTATGGGTTCCATCAGACTTACACGAGAAGCAGATGCCGGATTTTCATTCCTCAGTTTGGGCAGTTCATCCTGGAAACACCAAGATGTATCAAGATCTTAATCACCTGTATTGCTGGCCATGTATGAAGAGTTATGATGGTGGTTTCCTCTTGAGTTGTTCTACTTGTCAGCAGGTGAAGGTGGTGCATCAGCAACCTGCAGGCCTCTTACAATAGTTACCCATTCCGTAGTGGAAATGGAACGATGTCGCGATGGATTTCATGACCGGATTGTTGAGGTCGCTACGAGGGAATGATGATGTTTGGGTTGTTGTCGACAGGCTTACGAAGGATTATCACTTCTTATCGATTAAGGAGACCTTCAGTGTTGATGATCTGGGAAGAATATACATCCGAGAGATTGTGCTTCTGCCTGGAGTCCCACACTCCATTTTTGAAGATAGGGATGCGCGTGTTACTTCTCGGTTCTGGAAGGGGCATTAGAGGGCTTTGGGCACGTAGGTACTCTTGAGTATAACATACAATTCCCATATAGTTGTCCATTCCGAGCATATGATCCATGTGTTTTCGGATATGCTACGAGCATGCATTAAAGACTTTGGAGGTTCTTGGGAGAAGCATATCCCTCTTGTGGAGTTCGCCTACAACAACAGTTTTCAGGCGACTATTCTGATGGCACCTTATGAGGCTTTGTACGGTAGGTCATAACAGACACCTTTATGCTGGCTGGAGGCAGGAGAGGCATCTTTATTGGGACCTCGTCTTATTAAGGAAACCTCAGAGCCGATAGAGTTGATTCAGAGGAAGATGACTACAATACAGTCTTGACAGAATTCTTATGCTGACCAGTGGAAATGACCATTGGAGTTTTAGGTCAGGGATCGGGTTTTCCTATGTGTCGCACCAAGGTTGGGACACAAGAGGATTCATAGATAGGGTAAGCATTAACCATGGTACGTCGGGCCGTTTGAGGTATTGGAGAGTGTTGGGCCAGTTTCCTATCGGTTGTAGTCACCTCAGAGTTACTGGGCCATGCACGATGTCTTCAACGTCTCTCAGCTCTGATGTTACTTTTCAGTCCCGTCTCATGTCCTTCAGCCCGATTAAGTTGAGCTTGAAGTGGATGCATCATTTGTGGAGCATCATGTCCGGATTGTCGATCGCAGTTCGAAGGTTCTCCATGGGTGGTCTGTTCCTCTAGTACGAGTGCTATGGAAGCACGGGCGAGTACAGGACGATTCCTGAGAAAGGGAGGATGATGTGCGATCACAGTGGCCAGAGCTGTTTGAGGTTTCTTCTTCTCCGCCTCATTAGGGAAATTTGGGGAAAAATTTCTTTAAGGGTGAATGTTTGTAAAAACCTGGATCTTCGTTTCAATTATGTTTTTCCATTTTATGGCGTTTTTGAGAAAACAGGTGTTTCTGGAAAATTTTGAAGTACACGCCGTGTGCATTATGATTACACTCAGTGTACTCCATTGCCGCGCCAGGCCGTGTGTTGTCCATGTCCGGGCCACACACATGGTGTGTAGGGGTTAAGTGGATGCTGCTTAAAGTGGAGTACAGAAAAATGGTGTACACTTCGTGCACTCAAGAAGTACACACTATGCAATTTCTTTATTTTTCATTAAACACACCAAGGTCACACCTAACGGACAGAACACACTCCTTCTCCAGGTTCTTCTTCCAAGAGCGACCCATACAACTGCGATTCTTCACCGGATTCCCGAGACTCCGTTTGATCTCCGTTTCAACCACTTTCGATTGTGTTGGAACCAGAGTGGTGAGTTCTTCCTTCTCCTAGAGCTTCGTTTTACAATTCCTCTTCTTTCTCATGATATCATTGGTTGAGCTTTGTTGACGTTTTATTAGATCCTAGACCTTCTAAGGAGAATCAATCATCGTGGTTCACGTATATCGTTCTCCTAACATCGAGGTAGTGGTTTTCACGTTTCTGTATGGAGTCTATGAATATTATGTTCAATTTCCACCAATACCCTAGAACAGGGTATTGACTGTTTCTTGTTTTTCACTTTTGCATTCCTGCTTTGCTTGATTTCTTGTGTAGAGGTAATTACTTTTGAATTGGGTAGTTTTTACTGTACTCTAGATGTTTTCCATGATTGTTTTTCTTGTTTTCCAATTTTCCAGTTGCCATAACTAGTTGTAGGATAGTGGAACTGTTGTACTGTATTGCTGTTATGCCATAGAATGACAGCCAAGTACTTCTTGAGGTTTTCTTGGGCCGATACGCATGCTAGTCAAGTTTTTTTTACATAGGGCTGTGAGAACCTAGTGTAATCGACCATAAGGAGTATGGACATAAGTGCTTCTCCATGGTGTCTTTAATTACGATGCGAGAATACATGGAGAAATGGCGGTGAGTGATTCCGTAGAGAGTATGTTGATCATCGACGTGGGCCACATAGGGAATTGATGTTGAGTGATTCCTAGAGAGACTTTATAATGATATGAGACTAGAGTGGAAATTGATGATGAGTTCTTCCTCGGAATATCTGTTCATTAGCTGAACCAGAGGGGTGAGTCTGTGTGCACTTCCGAGAGGGTTTCTAGTACTTGTAGGTTGAACCATAGGGTTAGACTATGAGAACAACCTAGAGGATACCTTTTTGTTCTACTTTATTGAGTATTTATTCTTCTTTGTAGATTATATGCTAGAAACTGTGGATTGGTACAATTGTGTATTATCATGTTTACTGCTTACTATTCACATCTTAGTGTACATTACCTGCCATATATTCACTAACTGTTATGCTCAGATCGTTGTGTGATTGCCTATTGGGACTTTGTCTCACACCCTATTTGGGTATTGCTTTTGGTCCCAAACAGATTATATTATTGCAGGTACAGATAAAGGAAAGCACCCTTCTAATTTAGGAACATGATTGCACTAGAGCTGGAGAGCATGGGACCAAGCCGAGGCTTGCGTTGCGGAGGAGTCGCTCACCTGTATTTCTTTTAAACATTGGTTTAGTACTGTATTCAGCATTGTGACTTGTTTGGCTATTTTCAAAGACATATATGTATCATGCATCATTTACATATATTTCTTCTCTAGTTGTTTATTTATCAGTGTTCCACATTTTACACTTGTATGGATGACTACTGCTTCCACTATTGTTGTTATTTTTTTCCTCTTCCACTGTGTACTCTTCCAAAGTGGGCATAATTTCCCCACTATCACACCCAACGCCCTCCCTTCTAGTCGGCAGCCTCTGGAATTTGGGGAAATGCGCTTGAGGCTATGTGACCAACCAGGTACGGGGAGCCTCTCGGTGGCTTCCAGAACCAGGACGTTACAATTATAATATAACAGTTTCGACCACATTTACACAAAAATGTTATTTTATTACATATAATCCCAATGAAGAAGAAATAGACCTACATTAACTTAACAATTTTAAAAAATATATAAATTAAAAAAGGTATCATATAATAATGAATGAGATAAATTATTTTACAAATAATTGGAAAAAAATTGTTCATGGCTAATGTGGTGTTTTATGACATTTGGAGTTAGTGACACACTGCATTTCTACACCCCCAAGGATGTGGAATAATCATTGATCAGAAATGACCACACAATTACCATATCCATTATCAATATTTTCATTAATTTAAGAATATTTAACCATCAATATGAGATGAAATTGGGCTTCATGATAGTTATTCCACTGAGGAAACACGTCCTAGGAGAAATTACTTACCAAATATACCTGGGCCCCAATGGTAATAATTGTGCTCAAATAAATACATATTGTGTTATAATCAGGATGGAAAACATCATTCACCACATGAATAATAGGAAATGTTTATATTCAAAAGATATTTATATTCCACTTTTAGGATAGAATAACCCTTTTATGAATCCATATTGATTACAAATGACTCCACCTCATCCAATGGGACCAGAAGATCTGAAATGTGAATCATCAATGTTTTCCAAAATATAAAAATGAGTAGCTATAATCATATTAATGAATTTATTTTCCAATTATGTTTTATATTCCATGAACTCTCATGAATGATACATTACTTAGATATGTAACTATTTTTCCAATAACGAATGTTTATTAATTTTGGGAAGAAAAACATCCCTATTTAAAAATATAATTCCTTCATTTTTGATGGATTTTTATTTTAATAAAAAATTTCATTATCATAATTAAAAATGCATTCTTAAATTTTTAAGGAATATGATATTAGGAGGATTTCAATAAAATCACTCTATATGAAATTATTAATCGATCTCATCAGTCACACTATCTTATTTTTTGTGTATATTTGGATGCCAAATAGGGCTTTCAAATAAATTCAGAGACACATTTCAGACTATAATCATGTGAACTCAAGATGAACATTAACTATAGAATAGATATATAGACTACATAACAATGAAATATAATGACAAACCCCTTATACTTGACCATTACATGGATGTAGACCTCTCTGTATCGTATAGAGAAGAAGCCATATTGAAGGTTCAATGAATTGTGTTCTAAATATTCGAATCCATTATTGAATGGTTGTTGTGTAATTAAAATTAATCCATTAATACTCCTTGTTATTGAATATTACATTCCCATAGGTATCAAGACTATGATTACTTGTTAAGAAATTAGAACATTTTCAGTTCCAATGTAAAATTAGTTGTACATCCTTAATTATGATTCTATTAGCTAGAATGAACTTAGTAATAGACGAGACATTAATATTTTATGTGATATCCATTAACTAATTAATCCTCAAATAAAGAAATGGGTGGTACAATAGTTAATATGGATTTAAAAAAGCATCCATTTATAGTTTTTCATGATGAAGTTATATGATAATGTAATTGATATCCAATAAGATAAATCAAGATAATGGAAGTACCTATGATGATGCATTTTCATATAACTAATTGGAATTAAATTAAAGAGGTATATCATAACATATCATGGTAATATAATTTCATCTTTTCTAAAGTTCATCATTATAGATCATATTATCTTTTATGACTAATTCAACCATGCTAATTTCCTAAATAATTTAATTCTTTTATACATATATAAGCTTTTTTCAGGAAGAGTCCATGTTATGATGATTTTCCATATTAGTATTTTCATGTTGTTGATATGTTTTCTAGCTATTTTGTATAAGGGATGTTATACAATAATTTTTATTTGATCACTCCATTTCTAGGAAATATTCTTTTAGACTGGGTTATATATTTTATTTTACACATAACCATCTTATTGATGATGTTGGAAAAATAGTATCATTGAAGAATATTCTGAATTTACCATAATAATTTTAACCCCAATGTTTTTAGAATTTAATTCAAAAAAATTTACCCATTGAAATATATAGATCAAATTTTTACATGTATCAGAATTTACATCCCATTGAAAATTATTTAATTATTCAAAATGATGGAATGTCATACCACATATTCATATTGATGTGAAATGGATTTAACTGAATGATGTATTTGTTCAGATTCCATTCCGAGAAGAAGGATGCTCTACACATAAAAATACATTTGAGTGGGTGGAAAGTCCCCTTATATCTTTAATCCATTCTATATACAATCCCGAACATTTTTTTTGATAAATATTCTAATTTAATATGTAGTAATTATAATGAGACAAAATAAGATGTGGTGTCATTACCTAACACCCCTAGATAATAAGAAAAATCTACTAGGTTACCCATTAATGATAATGAAGATCCATTCATCTAAAATAATGATGGTTTTTAATATAATAAACATAATGTAGATCCCATAAATACTAAGGATGTAATTAATAAATATTAATTTAATTTAATAAAATTAATATATATTTTCAATTTTATGTGATATCTTATCCACATTGAATATATTATTTTAGATTAAAATTTTTTGAAGAGGAAAATTGATTGTTCTAAAAGTCACTTTCAAAGAATAATGATATTAGACACGCCATTATGATTTCAGTCATGGTGTATAACATAATGTCCACAGTAAAAGTTTCCATTTTCTTATATATCATATTACTAATTTCCATGGAAATGATGTATCCGATTTCAATACCATTCTATGTCGATTGTATTAAAGCAATGAAATAGTATTCGACCCCATTCGTCTGGAATTAAATAGTCATAAGGTGATGAGATTCATTTTACACTACTTGATCACACTTTTGTTTATAAGGATCGATATATTTAATAAATATACATTAATAAAATAATTAAGAAAAATTGATGTCACATTTTTATGTACCTTATTTCTTTTCAATAAAATAGAAAAATAGAAATGACAGTTTCTTACACGTGAAGAGTACCACCACTATGTTATGACATATTTTAGATTTGAAATACACCATCGATGGATGGTTTTAACAACTATTATAAAGAATAAAAATAATATTTTATTCATGATTATGAATGTATATATGTTTTAAATTTTTTCCTTTTTCCCTTATCCTATCAAATTTATTTGTGAAATGCAAAATAGACACCCTAAAAACATCTATTTTCAACTAAACCATTTATTTAACAATGTAAACCATGTAATGGAAGAAATAATGGGATATTTGATAAATGAATTAATTTGAAAAAAGTAATTAAGAATATATTAAAACAATATTAAATTATTATTCTGGAGGGTAGGAATGCCAATGAAAATGTCTGGACTCAATGTAAGGGGGTTTCATTAATATTAATTATTAATGGTCAATAAGAACCAATTAAATGTTTTCTATAGGGTTATTTTCGTCATTTATTACAAACTTATATGATGTATGTTTTTTTATCATGTATGGTTGGATAGTAATTTCATTAAATCATATCTATTAACAGTTACCATGATTCATATATATATATGTTTTATTGGTCTTTATGGAATATTTCATCCCATTATTTTTGAAAAGTTGATTTTATAATGAAATAGAAGTTTGTTCTTATATATATGAGATAAATGAAATAATTATATCTAATAGGGTTTGAATTCAACATCAAATGAGATTATAGTTATATTGTTAGATATTACTATTTTATTCATTATATGGTTATTGAAAATTTTAAATTAATAATGTATGTTAATTTAATTGCTCTGATAATATGTGGCCCAATTATTTTCCTCCAAATAATTGGGTAATGTGATGTTTTTTTACCAGTGATAAGATACTTTAATAAGATCTAGGAATTATCTAAATAGTTGATATCATTGTAAGTGTAATTATAAATGTGAATTTAATGATAATTTCTGAATTATTCTTATAATATCATTTATATTTTTTAAAAATATTTATTTTAATTTCTAATGTTTTACAATTATTCTTCGGTTCTAAGTGAATTTATATGACCAATATTCATTAAAAACATATTTTTATTCATGTAATGACATTTATAAATTTTTATGTATTCAATAAAACCCTTATGAATATGATTTTTCATTTATTATTTTTATGAATTATTTTATGATCTCAATTAAAATAATTTTTTTCATTTTATGGGAAATGTAAATGGAAATTTTTGTTTAAATATTAATTAAGAAACTTAAAACATTGATATGAATTTTCCAGGATTACAAATGGACAAACTAGTTTATTTTCTTTTTTTATATCTTATAATGATAATTCTCCCTCACACATTTTCAGTTGAATTTAAAAAATAATAATGATAACTATAAATGTTAATATATTTTTATATATATATAAATGAGTTACCCTAATTATAGAAAAAATATATTTATAAATAATTTAGTAATGTGAAAAATGGACAATGTGTATAAACATCCATTTTATAATGTAGAAACATTCCTTTTTTTCAATAACTATAAAACGAAAAATTAAATCTTTATGTTCATGATGAAATATACATAAAAAAATTATTTTATGTAATTAGTATGTTTAGTATTTAATATATTTAATCAGATATTGGGATTTGTAAATATTTTAGGGTATAAAGATATTAGAAGATATTATTAGAAGAACATAAATTATAGTTATATTATCATAATTTTTTTAATATATATCGTTGTCTTCATAAAATATATGATTAATATATATGGACTTACATAGAGGAAATATAATATTTTATGTTTAAATTAATCATTATGGTAATATACTTTTGAACCAAGAACCTAAAATTGTTGGTATTTAAACTATACAATTTTTTGTTTTGTTAACATAGTGGGAAAATGATATTAATTACAAGGACCCGACCATAAACATTACATAATATTGAATTATGTCAAGAATCTGCATTGAGGATATTTTCAGTTTTATAGTTTTAGAGATTTATGCCATAAAATTTACATTATATATTCAAAATTAAAAAGACGAAAATTACACTCAATCAAATGATTCATAAAAATAAAACCCCTTAAATAAAACATAAGTTATTTTCTTTATATTAATCTTCTTGAATACTTACATTCTCTTACCCTTCCTTATACCATGCGAGAAATATTTCAAAAACATGGGATGAGCATAGAAATATCAATACAGGTTATAAAATTAGGAAATAAGACATTATCCCATTAATAAATACAAATCAATGAAAGCATACTTGTCCATAATAACATACCTCATAAAATCATAAGATTTAGGAATAATACATAGAAATCATAAATCATAAAAGGATAATTATAGAATCCATATCAAATTTACCTTTTAGCTATCACAACTATGTAGGTAGTTACAATTGGAATACCCATCACAATATATTACCTAAATCAATAAGGAGAAACATCACGTTTACCTCCATCACGTTACCCAATTCATTGGTGAGCTCTCTCGGGCTCACCTCCCATAAGTTTATCACGGATCCAACCATATAAATAAACAATTCCCAATAATCATAACATATTCAAAACACATAACAAAAGCATTAATGAAAGATAAAATTTCCACATTCCAATCACAATATATCAAATCAAGATATTGAAATAAAAAATTCTTGATCAAATCATTATCAAAACCATTTAATAAAGAAAATTTTGGATCAAAGTGTCGCATACAACATTCATGCTTTTAAATTAATTCTTATTTGAAAAAATTAATGTCCATATCAATATATCCTAAAACTGATTTTTAAAACATGGTCATTAATAATAAATATTTATAGGAATAAATCTTTTAATCATTTAAAACGTTATTTTAGTAAAATAGTTATTAACATAATGAGAGACACTTGACTACAAATAATTGAGGAATAACATTTAATCAGAACATAATAATATCATGATAATAATGGTATTCATGATACTATATCCCAAATGATAGTATATACACCGTATAAAAGAGAATTAGTGCGTAATGGCAATGATGTCACTTTGAAATGTAAATTGATATGAAATCCTTTATAAAAATAGTATCATTAGATAAAGGATAAAAAATTATAAAATGATGAGTGAAAAATATAAATACACTCAATATGATTGGATATTCTGTGTAAATGAATCATAGGAAATTATCATATGTTCTTTTTAAGACAAAACCAATGACTTTTATGTTTAACTCAATGAATGGAAATTGAGTTATACTTAATCTTATCAAGTTCATATTGATGACATGAGAATTTATCAATGGACTGATTATTTATATCAAAAGTATATCCACAGAAGTTGAGTTGATATTACAACATAAATAAATAAATATTGATTACACCCATAATCATATCATGACATAATTTATAATTATATGATTTACCCATGGAATGGAAATTGCATTAAAAGGTTCCCTTACTGTTTTGGTAACATACGAAAAATACATCCCATGAAAGAAAAATCATAAAATAAAGATTTCAAAACACATAAATTATTGTATATTACTCAATGATTGAAATTTTGGGAAGTACATACACCACACAAAAGGAAAAAGTGGAAAATATAGCATAAATCTCACGAGAATTAAAAGTGAGATGAAAATCCCTTACCACATTGTAATCAATTGAGTCGTGTAACCAAAAGTTAATAAAAACCAAATGATTCACATAATAACATGAATAAAAAGATAATATTGACAATATATATAAAATGGAAGTACACAATACACCACCTGAAATAAATTAGTTGGGAACAATGGAAATCTCGCGGAATTAAAAGCGAGATAAGAAACCCCTTACCCCGTGTCCGAATTGACATGTTTGTTTCCAGTTCTTCTTTAATATTAATATTAAGTTAATTTATACTTGATGAATAATATTTTTCATGTTAATATTTCTCATATTTAACTTATTATCATGTTATTAACATTTTTTAATCATTTATGTTTATAATGATAATTTTTTTGATATTTGGTATTTGAGTCAAAAATGGACTTCATATCATTAGAAGTTGTTCATGTGGTCAAAAGTTTATTATATGCAGAATGATATTAATGACTTATATATCATATATATCATATATATCCATCATATAAATGAATTAATAAAAGTATATAACATTTGGAGATAAAAAATGAAATGCACCGTTCATGGAGATGGATGTTGTACGTATGCAAGAACGCTAATTACATTTCTATTTCATATTGTAATGTAATGGAAATATAATGATACATAAGTATATTATAATTCTAGTATAATATCGTATATTATTTCATTAACTCTACCCTATTTACATTACATATATGTAAGGAACGATTCATGTCACTTTGAGGGGGCGGTAGTCCGCATTTCGTCAAATGAGATAATAATATTTACCTTCTATGGAAACCATAAAGTTATTATATAATTGAAAAATATAGAAGAATAGAAACCATAGGAGTATAATATATATTTTATATAAATATAGTTTCATCATAATGGCCACCATGATAAGTTGTTGGAGATATTTGAACAATCATCATTTCGCGAGGTAATAGTTTGTCGTCCACAGAAACAATTTTTTGTTTACCCTTTAGATGAAGGTGTGTGTAAATTTAGTTTGAATCCTTTTAAAAAACAACATATTATATTTAGGATACTGGGTTTGTTATAAAATAAAGGAATAAATAGAATTTAGTGGGTTTCAGAAGTAAAATAATACAAATGAATTTAAGAGAAACAGTTACCTATAATTCCGACAACTCCGTTTGGTTTGAACTAAAATGACTTCTTGAAGTACCTTATGCCTAATGTAAGGCTTCTAGGTGTAAGGTAGGGATATTGAGAGAATATTTGGATGGGGTTTGGATACTATAAGGGGCGTCTGAGGTGTTAATAATGGGTTAGATGTGAGGGCTTCTTATAAGGGGGAGGAGGGGTTCTTTAGGGAAGTATGAAAATATTATTTTATTAAATAATTATTTTCGGTTTCTAAATGTCCAAAAATCATTAAGGTAGAAGATATGATGACTCATAGTTGAAATAAATTCATCCAATAATAATTTTACTGGTATTGAATGTTATTATAATATTTATAATCTTATTTATTTTAATGATTTATTAATGAGGTAAACATTGAATCATTATTGTGTCATTAATAATTTAATTTATCGGATGTCTAAAAATTAAAAAAAACCATGATGTAGTAAATATTTTTATAATTCCAATTTATATTTATAGTAGAAATGATATCTTATATAACCCTATGTAAAAATTAATTTAATAAAAGATATTTGATTTTTCTTTTATGTCTTTTCATTAAATTAATTAACCTTAAGTGTCATTATCACTTCCATGTGGCTCCATGGGGTCCCAAAATCTACCGAAGTATGACCATGGTTGGCCACGACTCATCCAATATGGTTTCTACATTTCTTAAGGTAATTTTGTATTATTTTAATATTCCATTTACATTGAATTGCCATATTTACTTTCAATCGATGTAAATAAATGTCAAAAGTTACTATTCACCAACAAATATTTTCATCTTATTGAACCACACATTAATTAATAATAAAAATAATGTATTTTGGATTTTTGAAATTCAATTTATAGAAGCAGTACAATTTCATTTAAATGATAAATTCGGGTTTTTAACTACTACTAAGTCGTTTCACAATTCATCAAAAATTAATATTTTTCTGAAAAATAACAAAACTTTATCCTAAGATATATTTGATATTAAAAAATAAAAAATGATGTCTATTTTACAAAATTAAAAACATATAAGTTTCATTAATTAATTTAAATTCAATTCCCCTTGTTAAACAAATAGCGTGTTTTTAAGATATAATATATATCAAAAGATTGACACCTGTTTATGTCCAATTTTAATGTGAAATTAATTCAAATGACCACCACTAGATTAAATGGTAAAAATATAATCTAATCACATGTTTAAAAAAATTTTAAAAAATAAACTAACCATATTGATAAAATAGATTGAGAAGTATATTTAAATTAAAATACATTATTTTTCTCTATTCATTAAAAAATAAAATTTATCAGAAAAATACCAAAAATTTTCCCAAGGTAAATTTTAATGTCCCGGTTCAAATGATAAGTTTTATTTTGTCAAATAAAAAATATAAAAGTTACCAGAACTAGATTTAATGAGGTTTCTCTATCAAAAGGCGGTAAATCGACCTTTTTATGAATATTAATTTATTTATTATTAAAATAAAATTAATTCACATTTTAAGCCTCTAAAATTTATTAAATAAATGCAAAAACATTTAACAAAAATGTATTTTCATATGGTTTTTAGTTCTATTCATTCCTACTAATACAATGGCTAGGAGTTCACTATCATTACAAATAATAATATTATATTATTAGTGTGCAATGTAAGATTTCAAAGAAATCCATTTTTGCGTAACGGGTACACCATCGAACATAGCATCCCATTTAGAGTAAAATTAATAATTAATCCAAAAATATTAATAAATAATAAAATTTAAGGTTCTTTATTTACCTGGGATGTTACATCCTTCCCCCTATGGGAAATTGTGTCCTTGGAATTTTAAAATTGGTCTTAAAAAGATCATTTAAGGTCCCCTATCGGAAAAAGTGTGAATAAAACTATCACATTAAATGAAAGAAATAGAAACACAAAGGTTACCTGAGATAACCTATACTAGGATTCCATGTAGAAAAACATGGATATGGAAGAAAAAACAAACCATCACGTTATGAAGGATAGTGATAGGAAACATTATTAGGAAATAGTTAACCACTAGAAAATCAAAAAATTCTGCTCTGTTAAATGTTCTTTGATTACCGAGTAAGAAAATTAAATAGACAACTTTTTATTTTAATTTCATTTTCATTCTGTTGTGGAATTATTTTTAAACTTAAAAGAAGAACACAGGGAAATATACATACTTTTTCATGTGGTGTTTCATCCTTTAAAAAGTTTGTACCAAAAACTCATATTTTCTCCAAACAATGAGTATTCAAGATGACTTGGTCACACCTAAAATGCTTGCATCAACTTCAATAGAATAAAATGATCCACAATAGATGATCCATATATTTTATATGTATTTAGACATTAACCAAAACCAAAAAGGATAGTACAAGATCAGATAATCCCCAAAAAGAAAAATCCTTTATAAAAAACACAATTCCTAATCTCGAAAATTTAAAAAACAGTACCGTAAGGTAAATGAAGACCATTAAATATTCAATTGTCATTAAATGTCTTCAAAATATCCCAAACTAAAATTTTAACCCAAAAATCAGAAGTATTTAATCACATAGTCTTCCATAGTAAATCATAAAATTTATCTGAAATTAAAATTACCTACTCTTATTATCTCATAATTAAGTGTAATTAACCAATTCAAATATTCTATAGTATTGGTTAATCACTTCCATAAAAACCCCAACTCACCATATGTACATAATAAAAACATAGATTCTCCTAAAAATAAATTCCACCATTACTCATCAAAATAAATGATAATTATTTCTTGAATTAACATTTTCATATATCAAACACCAGGGTTCTACATACTATCAAAAGTCATCCAATGTAATACCATCATCAAAAGAGCCTTAATAATTTTAAGCATTTCATCAACTTAAAATCAACCATAACTCTGGAATCCCTTATATGTTGACTTCTTACTAATTCAACATTCTCCATCGTCCATTAACCATTATTTACCATCTGATTCTGAAATAATTCTTTCCTATAAACAAAATCATTAATCATATCCTAATATTCAATAATGTCAAAACATATGTAAAGAAATAATTGATACTTTTCATTGGTTATTTTCAATTTCTCGATTCTCAATTGGAATGGAATTAGGTATTGGTAGACATATATTTGTACGATGTTGGTTGTCCCAATCCTAACACTTCATTATAGGACATCTGTTTGTATAATTTCCATGCACTCCCCATTTTAAACATTCAATAGATCTCTCAGAAAGAACTTATTTTCTTTCCCTAGAGTCAACTGGATGTTTTCTGTTTATATGGTAGGTTCTTAATTTATGAAATTCACAAACCCATCTATATCATCTTCCCATCCCTTTGTAACATTTTATTATGTGTTTATTTCGGCATCCCTGACACATTGTTTTTTTATTATAATTACCTTTATGGTTATTACCTGAACATCCATGGGGATCTTATTTATCAAATATTCAATGCCTTAAAATAATTACTAAGGTTAATGTGGTCAATCATGACTCCAGATAGTTTTTTTGAGAATAAATATAAGAGTTCTCATTTTATATCCAATTTCATTCAATTGCTCATTTATAAACCCGTCACATTTTTCTTCACATCCATTGTTACATTGATGCCTGCTAGATCTAGAAAATGAATAACACCAAAATGCTCAGTGTGAGTATATTAGTAAAATCATCATATATTAACTTCTGAGGATGGAAAACACTAAAAAATACTTTTTCATGAAATCTTAATTTCATTGATTTATCTAAAAAAAACTATGACACTTTCCAATATTCTAACTGTTAGGATTATGTCACATGTGATTAAATAACACCCTATCTTCTAAAGTTGCCTAAACCTTCCTATGATACCAAATATATGTAACCAACCTCAAACACTACATAATAATGAATTTTGTCATTACTTCACATTGAGGATCTTTTTAGGTTTTGATTTTTATAGAATTATGCAATAACTTTTACATTATATCTCAAAAATTCAAAGCAGACACTTCTACTCTATCCAATGATTCAAAAAAATAAAACTCCTTAAATAAAAAAAGTTTTCTTTTATTGATGTACATTTTATTGAATACTTCATTCCTCTTTCCATTACTTATACACTGTGAAATACATTTATAAAACGTGGGATTTGCATAAAATTTTTTTAGGGTTATAAAATGAGGAAAGAAAACATTATCCCAATAATAAATACAACTCAAATAAACCATAGTTCTCAATCATAACATAAATCACAATGTCATATGATTTATGAATAATAAATATAAGTCATAAATCATAAAAGGTAAATTATTACATCCATATCAAACTCAAATTTTTTCTATCACATCTACATAGGGAGTTAAATTTGGAATACCCATCATAGTATATTCCCTAAATCTCTTAGGGGAAACAACATGTTTACCTCTTTCATGTTACCCAATGCATTGGAGTGTTATCTCAGGCTCACCCGCACTAGGTTTATCACCGAACCACCCATATACATAAAAAATTCCCAATAACCATAACATATTCATAAAAAACACAAGCATAAAGGAAAGATATCATTTTCACATTCCAATCGCAATATATCAAAACATGATATTTAAATAAACAATCTTTGTCAAATAATTTTCAAAACCATTTAAAAAATGTAATTAATAGATTTTTGAATCAATGTTTCTCATACCACCTTTATGCTTTTAAATGAATTATCATTTGAACAAATTATTGTTCATATACATAATTACTAAATCCAATTTTTAAAACATGGAAAATAATAAGAAATATTTTGAGGAATAAATCTTTTAAACATTTAAAATGATATTTTAGTTTAAGGGGTTTTAAAAAAAAATCAGAGATGATTAAATATGAATAATTGACGACTAAAATTTAATCAAAACATAATAATTTTATGAGAATAAAGGGATTCATGATATAATATTCCAAATAACATTATATACACTGTATAAAAGAGAATTGGTGCATAACAACAATGATGTCTCAATGAAATGTAAATTTAGACGAAATCACTTAAAAAATTGTATCCTTAGATTAAGGATAAAACAATTACAAAATGATGTGTGAAAAATATAAATACACTCAATATAATTGGATATTCAATGTAAATCAATCATAGATAATTTACACATGTTCTTTTTAAGACAAAACAAATGACTTTCCTATTTAACTCAATGAATGGAAATTGAGTTATAATTACTCTTATCAAGTACATATCGATGACTTGTATAAGGCCCCATCCTTACACCTTAATTACAATTGAATTAAATGAATAATTCACATTGAGGATCTTTTTAGGTTTAGAGTTTTAGAGAATTAGGACATAACTATTACATCTCAAAAGATTACAAGGTACTCTATTCTTCTAAATTTCCATAAAATAAAAACTCTTAAAAAGAAACATGTCTAGTTTCATGTTTTTGGTAGCATGACTTTCCCTTGATCCCATCATTGGCCCTATTCCATGCTAAGTCCTGTGAAAAACATTTCAAAAACATGGGATGAGCATAAAAACTCAGTAAGGGATACACAAAGAATAAAAACTGTTAGTTTATCAAAACAAAAAAGTAAACCATGTATACTTTATAAAAGTAATACTTTTCACCTTTATTAAGTAGTAAAAACTCTTCATTGATTAAAATATCATTACTTTCCTTTTTGTAACCAAAGGATTACCATAAAACCCATATAAAGAACACAAAACATATATAAAGGTAACTTGGTACATAAACATACTTAAGTGGAATAACCATACGGTCGACTCCCACACATATCACTTAATGGAATAGCCATACGGCCAATTTCCATACATACTTAATGGAATAGCCATACGGCCGACTTCCATACCCAACGCATTGGAGGTTATAACGTAACCACCCATCCTAGTATTCACGGCACCACCCGTCATATGGTTTATAACGTAACCACCCGTTAAAATGTCCAAGTACCAATATAAAATCATAAAACATTAAACCAATATAAAGGAATGATAACATTTCCACATTTCAATCACAATATATCATAAATATATTAAAATAATAGAATCCTTTATAAAAACCAATTTCAATACCAAAATACATAAAAGAGTATATGGTATTTATTTTATTTTAAAAACATTATGGCTTGTTGAGGAAGCCAAAGACCAAATAATACTCGCGGCGGCGGAAAAGGTCGTTGTCACCGCGTACGTTAAAAGAAACATTACTTTTTGACGTTTTGTAAAACGCTTCATAGAAAACGATTCCTTTTGTATAAAAGTTAAAGTCAAAGGGGTTTATACACCGTATAAAAGAAAGTTGTGTATAAAACGAAATATGCCTCAATGAAAGGAGATTGAGACGAAGTCCCTTACAAAGATGATATCCTTGGTTTAAGGATAAATAAATTACATAATTATGTGTGACAAACGAATACACCAAATATATGTGGATATTAAGTGTAAAATAATCAATGTTCATTCACACATATTCAAAGGATGACATATTCAATAACAACATGTTGATCCCAAAGAAATCGAAATTGGGTTAAGAAGTTCCCTTGACAGCCTAACGGCGTCACATCAAAATGAGTAGATGAGAGAGAAAAAAAGGGTATCTCATCACTTGGACATAAAATTTACATCAATAAGGATATATGAGAACATATCCCAACATAAAAATATGTAAATTAAAAGACCCACAAAAAGAAGTCTTTTAAAAAGCGGAGGGTGAAAGGTTCCCTTACCGACATGGGTATCTTTCGAAACATACACCTCGTGAAAGAAGGACAATACAACATTGATGTAAATACTCATAAAAGAAAGTATATTACACAATGATTAAAATAATGGGCAGTACATACACCACTCAAATGAAATTGTGGAAAATGTAGCATAAATCTCACGGGAATAAAAGTGAGATGAACAAAATCACTTACGAAAACTCGGCAGCCTAACGGCGCCACTTAAAACCTCCAATAATGGATTGATGAGATCAAATACGGTATATCATCACATTACAATAAAATTTACATCAAGAGGAATATAAAAGAACCACCCCCATAATAAAAAAGAGGTGCTTAAAATAAGTGACATAAAGGAGAGTACTTAAAAAGAAAGAGAGAGGTTAGATCTCTTACGAAAATTCGGCAGCCAAACGACGCCACTCAAAACGTCCAAAATGGATTGATGAGAGAGAATAGGGTCTCTCATCACATGAACATAATGATTACAGTAGGAGTAATATAATAGAACATCCCAATCATAATAAATATGAGATTAAAAGGAATGACATAAAAGAGTGTACTTAAACAGAAAGAGAGTTGTAAGACCCCTTACCTCGGGTCCGACTTGACTCGATCGTTCTTTAATGTCCTGAATAATAAACTTGAGTTAATTTATAATTTCTTAGGAACCCTTTTTCAAGTTCATTATTCCTTTTATATCACTTATTACCATGTCATGAACACTATGTAATCATTAAGTTAATAATGATTGTTTTGTCGATATTTGGTTCTTAAGTCGAAAGTGGCTTTCTTACAATTACATGTTGTCCGTGTGGTCAAATGTTCTTTATATCGAAAATGACATTCCTGATTTGTATATCATATATATCATATATATCCAGAATATACATGTATTTATAATATCACATAATCATTTAGAGGAAAGAAATGAAATGCACTGTTCATGGAGACGGTAAGCCGTACGTACGCATGAACGCTACTTTCATTTCTATGTCGTATTAATGGAATTAAAACTATATGAGAGGAATGTATATTTTAATTCCAGAATTATATTAATCATTTATATGTATCATAAATCATATATATCCATTATATATATGTAATTATAATAGTACATAATATTTTGAGATAAGAAATGAAAGGTACCGTTCATGGAGACGGTAAGTCGTACGTACGCATGAATGCTACTTCCATTTCTATTTCATATTTAATGGAATTAAAGAACAATGATACATAATAGTATTTTAATTACAGTATGGTATCATATATAATATTATTAAATATATCCTTTATACGTACCACATATGGTTTTAACGAATCAAATCACTTTGAGGGGGCGGTAGTCCGCACTTCCTTAAATGAAGATATCGCTTTTACCCATAATGGAAACCATAAAGGTATTCCCAAAATGAAAAATACAGAAGCTTAAGGAAATCATAAACATATTATATATCATATATAAATATAGTGACATCTTAATGGACACCTTTGAAAGTGTTAAAAGAATGTTGAACAATCATCATTTCGGGAGGCATAAATTTTCCATCCACGGAAACAGTATGTTCGTTAACCATTAGATGTAGGTATGTGTAAGTGTAGCTCGAATCCTTATTATAACAACATACTAGTATATTGAGGATACTTGAGTTGTTACAAAATAAAAGAATAAAAATATTTTAGGGGGTTGGAGAAGCAAAATAAAACAAAAGGACTCAAAAGAAGACATTACCTTAAAATCGAGTAACTCCCCTTGGTTTGAGCTCAAAGACTTACTTGGGAATACTTCTGCCCAATGTGAGGCTTCAAGGAGTAAGTGAGGGATGTGGACAGCCTAAATGGGCAGGGTTTGGCTGAGCCAATGTCTTTGGGTGTGTGGGTAATGAGGTAGGGTTGGGGGCCTTTTATAAGAGGAGAGGAGGGGCACTCTTGGAAAGTGAAGAAAAGTAACTTTATTTCAAAATGGTATTCGGATTTAAGAGGTCCCAAATTGTTGTATATCGAGGATAAGGTGATAAGGGTTCGTAATCCACTCATCCAATAGGTTTTGGACATGTGTAGATATTATATATTGCATTATCTTTCAATTTTATTTAAATCGTTAAATAATGAGGTCATCGCTGCATCATCATGATGTCATTAATAATTTAATTTATTAATGTTTAAAAATTATAAAAAACAACTATGATGAAGGAAATCTTTTTAGCTTTCTAATGAATATTTATAGTCAAAATTCTGACTTGTATAAACCCATGTAAAAATTGTTTTAGTAAAATAACTCATGTTTGTCTCATTTTTACTTTAACATTAAATAAAATGATATTTATGTCATTTTCCAACCAAAGTGGCTCCATCGGGTCCCCAAGTTTACCCATGGCTTTTCTTGGTCGGCCATGACACTTAAAATGAGGTTAGGAAATGTTTCAAGTTCATTTCTTATTATTAAAACATTATTTTTACCTTAAACTACACTAATTACCTCTAATCGCGATTAAAAACATAATAAGTTACTATTCACCAAAAAATTATTTTAATCCCATTGAACCACATTTTACTTCTTAATGACAACCATGTATGTCAGATTTTTGAAATTCAAAACACAAAGGTGGCAAAATTTCATTTAAACGGAAAATCAGTTTTTATAATACCACTTAGTGGTTTCACTATTCATCAAAAATTGAAGTTTTTCAGAAAATTACCAAAAATTCAACCTAAGCTATATTTGATATTCCGATTTCAAAAATGAAGTCTATTTTTTAAAATTAAAAACATATAAGTCACATTAATTAATTTAATAATTAATTCCCGCTGTCATGACAAATAGCGTGTCTTTCTGAAACAATAAGTATCAAAAGATTGACACTAGTTTAAGTCTGATTTCAAAGTGAAATTAATTCCAACGACCACTATTGGATTTAATGGTAAAAATATATTCTAATTTAACTTTAAATCTAATTCAAACGATAATCTAATCATATACATAAATTCGATTAAAAAGAGGTTTTGAATTAAAATACAACATTTTACACTATTAATTAAAAAAATGAACTTTATCAGAAAGGTACCAAAAATTTACACAAAGTAAATGTTGATGTCCCAATTCTTAAGAAGAGTTTTAATTGGTCCAAAAGAATGTATAAGAGTGAACAAAACTATATTTAATGACGGTTCGCCATCAAAAGGCGATAAGTGAACCTTTATTGAAAACTAGGGCATATACGCCTAAAATTGAATTCTTTCCGTATTTTAAGCCTTTATATTTTATTGGATTAATGTAAAAACATTTAAAAACATATATAATCATATTTTAGTTATTCCTATCCATTCCCACCATTACAACAGCTACATGTTAAATTCCATTCAAAATAATATTATTTTATTATTAGAGTGCAACGCAAGATTCCCAAGAAACTCGTTGTTTTGTGTTGGGTATGCCATCGAGCATAGCGTCCCCTTTAAAGTCATATTAATATTTTATTCACAAATATGGATAAATATGAAAATGTCATATTCTTTATTTACCAGGGGTGTTACATCCTTCCCCCCTTTTGGGAATTACGTCTTTGCAATTTTAAAATTGGGCCCGGAAACATCATTGAAACTCCCACATCGGAACAAGAGTCGGTAAAACAATCACTATAAAATAAAGGAAGATAAGTACAAAGTTTACCCGAGTTAACCCATACTAGGATTCAAATTATGAAAACATGGACATGGAGGAGAAAACATAGGGTCATGTTCTGATGAAGAGTGATAGAAAACATGTTTAGGAGAAAGTTAACCACGAGAAAATCACAAATTGTGATGGGTTAAACGGTGTTGGGTTCCCTAGTAGGAAAAGTTAATAGACCACATTTTTGTTTTAAGTTACTTTTTATTGAGGAATTTATTCATAAGGAAACATAATCACTTATCATGTTGACTTTCAACTTTTACTAGATTCCTTAATCAAACTCATATTTTTTCCAAAAGACGAGTATTTAGGGAGACTTGTTCGCATCAAGAGTAATATAATGAACTTCTAGAGAATCACCTAATCCACAAAAGAGAACTATATACATCCCATGTCTTCAAACCTTAACCAAAACTAAAACCAAAAAGGTTACTATAAGATCAGATAATCCAAAAAAGGATAACCCTTTATAAAAAGAAAATCTTTTCTTAATCTCCAAAATTTGTCCAACAAAACCCAAAGTTCAACGAGGACCATTCGATAAACAAATTATCCATAAAATTATTCAAAGTAAACCAAACTAAGATCGAAACACAAATATTTGAAGGATTTAGTCACATAGTCATCCAAGTTAAATCATAACATTTATCTCCAAACAACATTAGTTGCTCCTAAATTCTCGCATTGAAAATTAATTATCCTAATCACATATCCTCCATGATAGGTTAATAATTTCCATTAATAACCCAAAATCAACATACTCTTAATTCATAATATCATATAACTAAAAAGAATCAGTCAAACTAACCAGGGACTTCACGTAGTCCAGTGGTAGGCGATAACTACCAGTCGCACTTTAGTTGTGGGTTTGATTCCCGCGGCTTTGTTTGACACGACAGGTTGTCACACGGTCTACGTGTTGTCCTTTTTCCAAAACTATATAATTCTTAAAATATTCCCCAAAAAGAGATAAAATCGTCAAAATAAACATAACATATTTTAACCTCAAGTTTATCTCATGACTTTCATTTTCCATCATATCATATAATAACCCATAATTACCTCAAAAGTAAGGATCATATGAACTCTAATGGTTACCTTTATAATTATTACCTGATCTTCCACATCGATTGGTCATCTCATACATGATGCATCACAGAACATACCAAGGTTCAAGTGGTTCATCATGACTCCTTGATAGTTTCTTTAGAACAACCATGAGATTCCTCATTGAATCCCCCATTTTATCTAGTATCTTAATCAGAGAACCACCATAGTTTCCTTCAAACACATTGTTACTTTGGTGCCTGCTAGATCCAGCCATTTACTAAAACCAAAAAGGTCAGTGTGAGTATATCAACATAACCATCATGTATTAATGAGGAAGATAAACACTAAGATATACTTACTCATTCACTTTATCTAAAACTAGGACTCTTTCTAAAATCCTAACCATTATGGTAATGTCACGTGTGCTTAGAGAATACCCTAACCTCTAAAGTTATCTAAACCGACCTTTGATACCAACTATAAGGCCCCAGCCTTAAACCTTACTTAAAATTGAATTAAATGAATAATTCACATTGAGGATCTTTTCAGGTTTAGAGTTTTAGAGAATTAGGACATAACTATTACATCTCAAAAGATTACAAGGTTGTCTATTCTTCTAAATTTCCATAAAATAAAAACTCTTAAAAAGAAACATGTCTTGTTTCATGTTTTAGGTAGCATGAATTTCCCTTGATCTCATCCTTGAACCTATTCCATGCTAAGTCCTGTGAAAAACATTTCAAAAACATGGGATGAGCATAAAAACTCAGTAAGGGATACACAAAGAATACAAACTTTTAGTTTATCAAAACAAAAAGTGAACCATGAATACTTTATCAAAGTAATACTTTTCACCTTTATGAAGTAGTAAAAACTCTTCACTGATTAAAATATCATTACTTACCTTTTTGTAACCAAAGGATTACCATAAAACCGATATAAAGAACACATAACATATATAAAGGTAACTTGGGACATAAACATACTTAAGTGGAATAACCATATGGTCGACTCCCACACATATCACTTAATGGAATAGCCATACGGCCAATTTCCATACATACTTAATGGAATAGCCATACGGCCAACTTCCATACCCAATGCATTGGAGGTTATAACGTAACCACCCATCCTGGTATTCATGGCACCACCCGTCATATGGTTTATAACGTAACCACCCGTTAAAATTTCCAAGTACCAATATAAAATCATAAAACATAAAACCAATATAAAGGAATGATAACATTTCCACATTTCAATCACAATATATCATAAATATATTGACATAATAGAATCCTTTATCAAAACCATTTTCAATACCAAAATACATAAAAGAGTATATGGTATTTATTTTATTTTAAAAACATTACGGCTTTTTGGGGAAGCCAAAGACCAAATAATACTCGCGGCGGCGGAAAAGGTCGTTTTCACCGCGTACGTTAAAAGAAACATTCCTTTTTGACATTTTGTAAAACGCTTCATAGAAAATGATTCCTTTTGTATAAAAGTAAAAGTCAAAGAGGTTTATACACCGTATAAAAGAAAGTTGTGTATAAAACGAAATATTCCTCAATGAAAGGAGATTGAGACGAAGTCCCTTACAAAGACGGTATCCTTGGTTTAAGGATAAATCAATTACATAAATATGTGTGACAAACGAATACCCCAAATATAAGTGGATATTAATTGTAAAATAATCAAAGGTCATTCAGACATATTCAAAGGATGACATATTCAATAACAACATGTTGAACCCAAAGAAATCGAAATTGGGTTATGAAGTTCCCTTGACATCCTAACGGCGTCACATCAAAATGAGTTGATGAGAGATAAAAAAAGGGTATCTCATCACTTGGACATAAAATTTACATCAATAAGGATATATGAGAACATATCCCAACATAAAAATATTTAAATTAAAAGACCCAACAAAAGAAGTCTTTTAAAAAGAGGAGTGTGAAAGGTTCCCTTACTGACATGGGTATCTTTCGAAACATACACCTCGTGAAAGAAAGACAATAAAAAATTGATGTAAATACTCATAAAAGAAAGTATATTACATAATGAGTAAAATAATGGGCAGTACATACACCACTCAATGAAAATTTTTGCAAATGTAGCATAAATCTCACGTGAATAAAAGTGAGATGAACAAAATCACATACGAAAACTCAGCAGCCTGACGGCGCCACTTAAAACCTCCAATAATGGATTGATGAGATCAAATAGGGTATCTCATCACATTAAAATAAAATTTAAATCAAGAGGAATATAAAATAAAATCCCCCATAATAAAAAAGAGGTGCTTAAAAGAAGTGACATAAAGGAGAGTACTTAAAAAGAAAGAGAGAGGTTAGATCTCTTACAAAAATTCTGCAGCCAAACGGCGCCACTCAAAACTTCCAAAATAGATTTATGAGAGAGAATAGGATCTCTCATCACATTAACATAATACGTACAGTAGGCGTAATATAAATGAACATCCCAATCATAATAAATATGATATTAAAAGGAATGACATAAAAGAGTGTACTTAAAAAGAAAGAGAGTTGTAGGATCCCTTACCTCGGGTCCGACTTGACTCGATCGTTCTTTAATGTCCTGAATAATAATCATGAGTTAATTTATACTTTCTTAGGAACCCTTTTTCACGTTCATTATTCCTATTATATCACTTATTACCATGTCATGAACACTATGTAATCATTACGTTAATAATGATTGTTTTGTCGATATTTGGTTCTTAAGTCGAAAGTGGACTTCTTACAATTACATGTTGTTCGTGTGGTCAAAGGTTCTTTATATCCAAATTGACATTCCTGATTTGGATATCATATATATCATATATATCCATCATATACATGTATTTATAATATCACATAATCATTTAGAGGAAAGAAATGAATTGCATCGTTCATGGAGACGGTAAGCCGTACGTACGCATGAACGCTACTTTCATTTCTATGCCGTATTAATGGAATTAAAACTATATGAGAGGTGTGTATATTTTAATTCCATAATTATATTAATCATTTAGATGTATAAAAAATCATATATATCCATTATATATATGTAATTATAATAGTACATAATATTTTGAGATAAGAAATGAAAGGTACCGTTCATGGAGACGGTAAGCCGTACGTATGCATGAACGCTACTTCCATTTCTATTTCATATTTAATGGAATTAAAGTACAATGATACAGAATAGTATTTTAATTCCAGTATGGTATCATATATAATATTATTAAATATATCCTTTATACGTAACTCATATGGTATTAACGAATCAAATCACTTTGAGGGGGCGGTAGTCCGCACTTCCTTAAATGAAGATAGTGCGTTTACCCATAATGGAAACCATAAAGGTATGCCCAAATTGAAAAATACAGAAGCTTAAGGAAATCATAAACATATTATATATCATATATAAATATAGTTACATCTTAATGTCCACCTTTGAAAGTGTTAAAAGAATGTTGAACAATCATCGTTTTGGGAGGCATAAATTTTCCATCCACAGAAACAGTATGTTCGTTAACCATTAGATGTAGGTGTGTGTAAGTGTAGCTCGAATCCTTATTATAAAAACATACTAGTATATTGAGGATACATGAGTTTTTACAAAATAAAAGAATAAAAAGAGTTTAGGGGGTTGGAGAAGAAAAATAAAACAAAAGGACTAAAAAGAAGACATTACCTTAAAATCGGGTAACTCCACTTGGTTTGAGCTCAAAGGCTTCCTTGGGAAGACTTCTGGCCAATTTGAGGCTTCAAGGAGTAATTTAGGGATGTGGAGAGCCTAAATGGGTAGGGGTTGTCCGAGCCAAAGGCTTTGGGAGTGTGGGTAATGAGGTAGAGGTGCGGGCCTTTTATAAGAGGAGAGGAGGGGCACTCTTGGAAAGTGAATAAAAGTCACTTTATTTCAAAATGTTATTCGGATTTAATAGGTCCCACATTGATGTATTTCGAGGATAAGGTGATAAGGGTTATAAATCCACTCATCCAATAGGTTGTGGAAATGTGTAGATATTAGATATTACATTATCTTTCAATTTTATTTAAATCGTTAAATAATGAGGTCATCGCTGCATAATCATGATGTCATTAATAATTTAATTTATTAATGTCTAAAAATTATAAAACAAATACTATGATGAAGGAAATATTTTTATCTTTCTAATTAATATTTATAGTCAGATATTTGACTTTTATAACCCCATGTAAAAATTGGTTTAGTAAAATAACTCATGTTTGTCTCATTTTTACTTTAACATTAAATAAAATGATATTTATGTCATTTTCCAACCAAAGTGGCTCCATGGGGTCCCCAATTTGACCCATGGATTTTCTTGGTCGTCCATGACACATACAATGATGTTAGGACATGTTTCAAGTTCATTTAATATTATTAAAACATTATTTTTACCTTAAACTACGCTAATTACCTATAATCGCGGTTAAAAACTTAATAAGTTACTATTCACCAAAAAATTATTTTAATCCCATTGAACCGCATTTTACTTCTTAATGACAACCATGTAAGTCGGATTTTTGAAATTCAAAACACAAAGGTGGAAAATTTTCATTTAAACGGAAAATCGGTTTTTATAATACCAATTAGTGGTTTCACTATTCATCAAAAATTGAAGTTTTTCAGAAAATTACCAAAAATTCACCCTAAGCTATATTTGATATTCTGATTTCAAAAATGAAGTCTATTTTACAAAATTCCAAACATATAAGTCACATTAATTAATTAAATAATTAATTCCCACTGTCATGACAAATAGCGTGTTTTTCTGGAACAATAAGTATCAAAAGATTGACACTAGTTTAAGTCTGATTTCATAGTGAAATTAATTCCAACGACCACTATTGGATTTATTGGTAAAAATATATTCTAATTTAACTTTAAAACTAATTCAAATTATAATCTAATCATATAAATAAATTAGATTAAAAAGAGGTTTTGAATTAAAATACAACATTTTACACTATTCATAAAAAAATGAACTTTATCAGAAAGGTACCAACAATTTACACAAAGTAAATTTTTATGTCCCAATTATTAAGAAGAGTTTTACTTGGTCCAAAAGAATGTATAAGAGTGAACAAAACTATATTTAATGACGGTTCTCCATCAAAAGGTGATAAGTGAACCTTTAGTGAAAACTTGGGCATATACGCCTAAAATTGAATTCTTTCCGTATTTTAAGCCTTTATCTTTTGTTGGATAAATGTAAAAACATTTAAAAACATATATAATCATATTTTAGTTATTCCTATCCATTCCCACCAATACAACGACTACATGTTAACTTCCATTTAAAATAATAATATTTTATTATTAGAGTGCAATACAAGATTCTCAAGAAACTCGTTGTTGCGTGTTGGGTATTCCATCAAGCATAGCATCCCCTTTAAATTCATATTAATATTTTATTCACAAATATGGATAAATATTGAAATGTCATATTCTTTATTTACTTGGGGTGTTACAACTTGAGATTTTATCAATGGAGTGATTATGTTTATCAAAAGTATATCCACCCAAATGGTAGCGTAAATTACAAAATATATAAATAAATAGTGATTACACACATAATCATAGCATGTCATAATTAATAATTTGGAGATTTAGACAATGAATTGAAATTGGGATAAAAAACTTACGAAACACACAACCCATGAACGAAAGAACATAAAATGAAGATATAAATACCCATAAATTAACTTATATTAAACAATGAATACAATATTAGGCAGTACATACACCACAGAAATGGAAATAGAGGAAAATATAGCAGGAATCTCATGGGAATAAAAAGTGAGATGAAAATCCCTTACCACGTTGTAAACAATAGAGTCGTATGACCAAAAGATAATAAATACAAAATTATTCCTAGAATAACATCAATAAAATGATAATCATTATAATATATATAAAATTTAAGTATAAAATACACCACATACAATAAACATGTGTCGAACAATAGAAATCACACATAATTAAAAGTGAGATAAGAAACCACGTACATTGTGTGTGACTTGACTTGTTTGTTCCTTGTTCTTCCTGAATAATAATTTTATGATAATTTATACTTAATTAAGAAAAATTGTCAAGTTTAATAATCTTTTTATATCACTTATTACCATTTTACAATCATTATGTAATCATTTAAGTTAAAAATGGTCGTTTTGTTGTTATTTGGTATTTGAGTCAAAAATGGACTTCATATAATTTCATGTTTTTCATGTGGTCAAAATTTTATTATATCTATAATGATATTCATTGCTTAGATATCATATATATCATACATTTCAATTATATAAATTTATTTTTAATAGTACATAACATATGGAGATAAGAAATTAAATGCACTGTTCTTGGAGACCGTAAGCCGCACGTACGCATGAACGCCACTTTCATTTCTATTTGTTATTGTAATGGAATTAAAACATAATTATAACAAAGTATATTATAATTAAACTATAATATAATATATAATTTCATTATATATACCCTATATACATTCCAAATAAGGCATGAACGAGTCATATCACTTTGAGGGGGTGGTACTCTGCACTTCCTCAAAATGAGATTATCGTATTTACCCACTTTGGAAACCACAAAGGTATTATATAAATGAAAAATAAAGAAGAACAGAAAAAATATAAATATAATAAATATAATATATAATAATAGTGCCATCATGATGGCCACCATGATATTTGGTTGGAGATATTTGAACAATCATCATTTCGTGAGGCAGTAGTTCACCGTCCACAGAAATAGTAGGTTCTTATCCATTAGACGGAGTTGTGTATAAATTTAGTTCTAATAATTCTCATAAAAAAAACATATAATATTGAGGATACTGGTTTTGTTATAAAATAAAGGAATAAAAATACTTTATGGAGCTTGAGAAGTAAAATAAAACAAAATAAATCAAAAGAAGTTAAGAGAAACAGTTTCCTTTAATTTGGGTAACTCCCTTTGGAATGATCCAAAAGGGAATTCTTTAAGTTCCTTTTACCTAAGATAAGGCTTATAGTTTAAATATAGGTATCTTGAGAGCTTATGTGGATAGGGGTGGGACGAGCCAAGGGGTTTGAGTGGTATAAGGAAGGGGTATAGGTGAGGGATTTTTATAATGGGAAGGAGTGGTTCTTTAGGAATGTGTGAAAATATTATTGTATTATACAATTATGCTTGGTTTGTAAAGGTCAAAAACTATTTAAGGTCAAATAATATATGAGTCATGGTCTAAATAAATTCATCCAAGATGAATTTCATAGGTTTTGGATGTTATTTTAATTTTTATAATCATGTTTATTTAAATGATTTATTGATATGGTAAACCCTCCATCATTATTGTGTCATAAATAATTTAATTTGTTTGATATCTAAAAAATTAAAAAAATAATATGATATAGGAAATAGATATTTTTTCCAATGAATATTTATAGTATAAATGATATCTTACATAACCCTTTGTAAAAATTAATTTACTAAAAGATATTTGTTTATGTCATTTTTGTCTTTGTTTTAAATTAATTAACCTAATGTGTCATTATCACTCCCAAGTGGCACCATGGCTTCTAAAAATCTTCCCAAGGATGCCCATGGTCTCATACATCTCATAATATAATTTTATGACAAGTGTGAAGGTAATTTTTTATTATTATAATACTCTTTTTACATTGAATTACCCTATTTTCCATTAACCATGGAAAATAATAGTCAAAAGTTAATATTAACTATAAATAAATTTCATCTTATTGAAAAAAATTATACTCACTAATATAAACCATGTATGTTATATTTTTGAAATTCAATTCATAGTAGTGGTAAAATTTCATTTAAATGAAAAAGTCATTATTTAAATAACTACTAAGTCATTTCAGTATTCATCAAAAATTAATGTTATTCAGATAAATACCAATAATTTAGCCTAAGCTATATTTTATATTCTGAATTAAAAATTGAGGTCTATTTTAAAAATTCATTTCATATAAGTTTCATAAATTAATATAAAATTAAATCCCGTTGTAAAAACAAATACCGTGTTTTTAGGACACAATATCTATCAAAAGAGTGACACTTGTTTATGTCAAATTTCAATGTGAAATTAATTTAAATGAACACCGTTAGGTTAAATAGTTAAAATATAATCTAATTAAAATTTAAAACCAATTAAAGAGATAATTTATCCATAAAAATAAATTTGATTAAAAAGTATATTTGAATTATAATACAGTATTTTCACTACTCATTAAAAAATGAATTTTATCAGAAAATACCAAAATTTTACCGAAGGTAAATTTTAATGTCCCAATTTTAAAGAAGAATTTTATTATGTCAAATAAAACATATAAAAGTGGACAAAAATAGATTTAAAGAGGGTTTTCCTTCAAAAGTCATCAAATCGACCTATCAATGAATATTAGAGTATTTATACCTAAAATCAGATTCATTCACATTTTATGCCTTTAAATTTTATTGGAAAAATGTTAAAACATTTAACAAACAAGTATATTTATAATGTTGTTAGTTATGTTCATTCCTGAAAATACAACGGTTAGGAATTAACTATCATTAAAAATAAAAATAATTTATTATTAGGGTGTAAAGTATGATTTCAATGAAACCCATTGTTCAGTATCAGGTACGTTATCGAACAAAGCATCTCCTTTAGATTAAAATCAATAATTTATCCACAAATATTAATAAATATTAAAATTTAATGTTGTTTATTTTTCTGGGATGTTACATCCTTCCCAAATTTTGGAAATTGTATCCTCGCAATTTTAGAATTTGGCTCGAAAATATCATTTAAAGTCCCAAATCAGAAAAAAGAGGCAACTAAACTATCCCTTTAAAACAATGAAAGGAAACAAAAAGATTACCCAAGATGAACTATACTAGGATTCCATGTAGAAAAACATGGATATAAAAGACAAAACAAAGCATCATGATCTGATGGAGAGTGATTGAAAACATGATTAGGAAGAAGTTAACCACTAAAAAATCACAATATTGTGATCTGTTAAACGGTCTTTGACTACCTAGTAAGAAAATTAAATATGCAACATTTTTATATTATGTTCATTTTCATAATGAGGTGAAATTATTTTAATACTTAGTATAAGAATTTAGGGAGATATAATTAACTTTTAAGTGGAGTTTCATCCTTTAATAAGTTTCTACTAAGAACTCATATTTTCCCCAAATGATGAGTATTCAAGTTGACTTGGTCACACCTAAAACATTAGAATCAAGTTATAGAGAATAACATGATCCAAAAAAGAAGAACCACATATTTCCCATGACTTTAGTCATTAACCAAAATAAAAAATGTTGGTACAAGATCAGTTTATCCCAAAAAAGGATAATCCTATATAAAAATAAATTCATTTCATAATCTCCATATTTCAACAAACAGTACCCTTAGTTCAACATAGACCATTAAATATACCATTGTCCTTAAAATTATTCAAAATAACCCAAAATAATATTGTAACCCAAAAATCAGAAGGATTTAATCACATAGTCTTACACAGTAAATCTTAACATTTATCTCCAAATAAAATCGACTACTATTAATGTATCATACTGATGTTTAATTAACCAAATCACATATTCTCTATGATAAGTTAATCATTTCCATAAAAAACAAGTCACTCTTTTTCCTTAATAAAACATAGATTCTCCCAAAATAAAATTCCACCATTACTCATCAAAAGAAAAGATAATTATTCCTTGAAATAAAATTTTAATATATCAAGCATCAAGGTTACACATACAATAAAATGTATTCCAATGTAATCCCATCATCAAAAGATCCTTAAAACATTTTAGCATTTCATCATCTAAAAATCAACCATAACTTTTGAATCCATTATATGATGACTTCTTACTCATTAAACATTCTTCATAATCAATTCACCATTATTTACCAACATATTCTGAAATAATTATTTCCTAAAAATATAATCATGAATCATATCCTAAGATTCAAGAATTTCAAAACATATGTTAAGAAATAATAAATACCTCTCATTGGTCATTGTCAGTTTTTTTCATCCTCAATTGGGACGAAATTAGGTATTGGTAAACATATATTTGTATGATCCTCGGGATCCCATCCCCAAACTTCTCTTATAACACTTGTTTGTATAATGTCCATGCACACCACATTTAAAACATTCAATTGATCCCTAGGAAAGAACATCATTCCCTTTCCTAGAGACAACTGGAAGCTTCCTTTTTCTATGGAAGGTTCTTTCTTTATGACCATCACTTCCACATCTATAGAATTTTCCTGTCCCTTTGAAACATTTTCATGTGTGTTTATTTCCACATCCTTAACAAAAAGATATTTGAATATACTTACCTTTATGATTATTACCTGAACATCTGTGGGGTTTTTTTTCTCGCATATACGATGCCTTATAAAAATTACCAAGGTTCGGGTGTTCAATCAGGACTCAAGATATTTGGTTGGGAATAACTACAAGAGTTCTCATTGCAGCTCCCATTTCATTCAATTGCTCATTGAGAAAATGTTTACAGTTTTATTCACATCCATTATGACTTAGATGCCTACTAGATCCATCCATTTATTAAAACCAAAAAGTTCAGTGTGATTATATCTCAACAATCAACATATATTAACATATGAAGATGGTAAACACTAAAACATACTTTGTCATGTTCTGTTAAACACATTCGATTTATCTAAAAAAACGATCACTCTTTATAATATGCTAACCATTTTGGTTATGTCACTTATGATTAAATAATAACCTAACCTCTAAAGTTATCTAAACATCCCTCTGATAAAAATGATAATGACCTAGTCTTAAACATTACATAACTTGGATTATGTCAAGAATTCAAATTGAGGATCTTTTCAGGTGTAGAGTTTAACATAATTAGGCCATTACATTTACATTAAATCTCCAAAATTACAAATTATACCCTTCTAATATATCCAATGTATCATAAATATAATACTCCTTAAATAAAAATAAAGTTCTTTTCTTGATATAAATCTTCTTGAATACTTTCCTTCTCTTAACCATTTATATACCCAATTAAAAACATTTCAAAAATGTGAAATGAGCATAAAAATCGTAGGAAGGGTTATAAAATATGGAATGAAGGCATTTTACTATTAATATATAAAAATTAATGAAACAATACTTTTCAATAATAACATACTGCATGAAATAATAAAATTTATGAATAACAAATATAAATCATAAATCATAAAAGGAATCTTATGCAATCCATATCAAACATAGATTAAAGATATCACAGATATGTAGAGAGTTACACTTGGAAAAAACATCACAATATATTATATAAATCTATTAGGAGAAACGTCATGTTTACCTCTGTCACATTACCTAATGCATTGGAGAGCTATCTTGGGCTCACACACCCTAGGTTTATCATAGAACCTGCCGTATACATAAAAAATACCCAATAACAATAACATATTCATAACACATAACACAAGCATAATGGAAGGATAAAATTTCCAAATTCCAATCATAATATATCAAATCATGATATTTAAATAAACAATGCTTCCTCAAATAATTTTCAAAATCATTTAAAAAATTTAATAAAAATATTTTCAAATCAAAGTATCTCATACCACATAGAAGATTTTAAATGAATTATCATTTGAAAACAATAATGTCTATATAAATAAACCCTAAAATACATTTTTAAAACAAGTACATTAATAAGAAATTATTATAAGAATAATTATATAAAACATTTAAAACGATATTTTAGTTAAAGTGTTTTTAACAAAATGAGAGACCCTTGAATACAAATAATTGAGGAATAAAATTAAATCAGAAATTAATAATAACATGAGAATAAAGTGATTCATGGTAATATAATCCAAAGGATAGTATATACAACATTTAAAAGATAATTGGGGTATAACGACGATGTTGTCTTAATGAAATATAAATTGATATGAAATCCCTTATACAAACTGTATACTAACATTAAGGATAAAACAATTACATAATAATGTGTGAAAAATATAAATACACTAAATATTATTGGATATTTAGTTTAAATCAATAATATTAAATTCACACGTGTTCTTTTTAAGACAAATCCAATGACTTGGAATTTAATCTCAATGAATTGAAATTGATTTCAAAATACACTTTTCAAGTTCATATCAATGACCTGAGAATTTATCAATGTTGTGATTATGCGTATCAAAAGTATACAAACACAATGGGGAGTGGAATTTACAACATAAATATATATATATTGATTACATGCATAATCATAGCATAACATAATTAATAATTAGTAGATTAACCAAAGGAATGGAAATTGGGTTAAATGGTTCCCTTACCGTTTCGGTAAGTTACAAAACATACAACATATGAATGAAGGATCTTTAAATGAATATTTAAATATCCATAAATTATATTATATTACAAAATGAATACAATATCGGTTAGTATATACCCCACACAAAAGGAAATATAGGAAAATATAACTTGAATCTCACAGGAAGAAAAAGTGAGATGCAAATCCCTTACCACGTTGTAATCAATCGAGTCATATGAATAAACAATAATGACCACAAAATGATCCACATAATAACATGAAAAAAATATAATCTGAATAATATATATCAATTTTATGTAAAAAATACACCACATGTAATAAATTAGTGGAAAACAATTGAAATCTCACTTAATTAAAAGTGAGATAAGAAACCCCTTACATCGGGTACGACTTGACTTGTCTGTTCCTTGTTCTTCCTAAATAACAAAATTAAGTTAATTTATACATGATTTAGAAATTTTTTAAATTTCAATATTTTTTTATATCACATGAGACCATGTTATAAACATTATGTAATCATTGTAGTTAATAATGGCCATTTTGTCGATATTTGGTATTTGAGTCAAAAATGGTCTTCGTATAATTACAAGTTATTCAAGTGGTCAGAAGTTTATTATATACAGAATTATATTCATGACTTAGATATCATATATATCATATATATCCAGTATATACATGTATTTATAATAGTTCATAACATTTGGAGATAAGAAATCGAAATGCACCGTTCATGGAGACGATAAGTTGTACGTTCGCATGAACACTACTTCCATTTCAATTTTTTTATTGTAATGGAATGGAAACTAAATAATACATAGGTATATTATAATTCCAGTATAAAATCATATATAATTTCATTTACTATAACCTTTATACGATCTATATAAGGCATGAACGATTCATATCACTTTGAGGGGGTGGTAGTCCACACTTCCTCAAATGAGATTATCGTATTTACCCACTATGGAACCCATAAATTTATTTTATAAATTAAAAATAAAGAAGAATAGAAACAATAAAAATATAATATATATCATATATAAATAATGTTACATCATAATTACCACCATGAGTGGTGGTTGGAGATATTTGAACAATCATCGTTTCGTGAGGCAGTAGTTCACTCTCCATAGAAACAGTGTGTTCTTTACCCATTAGACGGAGATGTGTGTAAATTTAGTTCTAATACATATCATAAGAAACATATTATATTGAGTTTACTATTTTTGTAACAAAATAAAGGAATAAAAATATTTTAGGGTGTTATAGAAGTAATGTAAAATAAAATAAAAATGTGATTTTAAGAGAAACTATTACCTTTAATTCGGGTAACACCCTTTGGTTTGAACCAAAAGGACATCTTGATGTGGCTTATGACTAAGGTAAGGCTTCTAGGTGGAAGAGAGGGATCGTGAGAGATTATTTGGGAAGGGGATGGATAAACCCATTGACTTGAGAGGTGTGAGTAAGGGGTTATAGGTGAGGGCTTTTCATACGGTGGGGAGGGGTTATTTAAGAATGTGTGAAAATATTATATTATTATATAAATATTTTCAGTTTCAAAATGTACCAAACTAATTAAGGTCTAAGATAAGATGACTCGTGGTCGAGGTAACTTCATACATTATGAATTATATAGGTTTTGGATGTCATTTTAAGATTTATAATCTTATTTATTTAAATGATTTATTAATGAGGTAAACACTGCATCATTATTGTATCGTAAATAATTTAATTTATTTAATGTCTCAAAATTATAATAAAATAAAATGATGTAGGAAATAATTTTATCTTTCAAATGAATATTTATTGTCGAAAGGATAACTTATATAAACTAATTTAAAAATTAATTTACTAAAGTTATTTGTTTCTGTCATATTTGTATTTACTTTAAATTAATTAACCTAAAGTGTCATTATCACTATCATGTGGCTCGATGGGGTCTCCAAATCCACCCAAATATGCCCATGGTCGGACCCAACTCATCCAATAAGGTTATGACAAGTGTTACGTTAATTTTGTATTATTATAATATTCTTTTTTACCTTGAATTGCCATATTAACCATTAACCGCTGTAAATAAAAGTCAAAAGTAATTATTCACAAAAAAAATCATCTTATTCAACCAAATTTTACATACTATTAACAACCATGTATGTCGGATTTTGGAAATTTAATTCTTAGAAGTGGTAAATTTTCATTTAAATGAAAAAATCAGTTTTTTATCTTCGACTATGTGGTTTCACTATTCATAAAAAATTGATGTTTTCAGAAAAATAAAAAAAATTAATCCTAAGCTATATTTGATATTAAAAATTACATAATGATGTCTATTTTAAAAAATTCAAAAATAGATGTTGCATTATTTAATTTAAAATTAATTCATGCTGTCAAAATAAATAGAGTGTTTTTAAAAAACAATATTTATCAAAAGATTGACACTTTTTAATGTCCAAATTCAATGTGAAATTAATTCAAATTACCACCATTAGACTAAATTGTAAAAATATAATATAATTACACACTAAAAAATATTAAAAAAATAATATATACATATATAAAATTAGATTAAAAGGTAGATTTGAAATAAAATACATATTTTTTCACTATTAATTAAAAAATGAATTTTATAAAAACAATACCAAAATTTTACTCAAGTTAAATTTTAATGCCCCGATTCTAAAGAAGAATTTTACATGTATTATAAATAATATAAAAGTGGCCAAAACTATAATTAAAGAGGGTTCTCCATCAAAAGGTCGTAAATCGACATTTTAAATAATATTAGAGTATTTATGCTTAAAATCAAATTCATTGACATTTTAATCCTTTAATATTTATTATATATATGTAAAAACATTTATCAAATATGTATATTTATATGTTTGTTAGTTATATTCATTTCTGACAATACAACGGCTAGGCGTTAACTATCAATAAATATAATAATATTATATTATTATTGTGCAACATAAGATTTCAATGAAACCCATTGTTTTGTATCAGGATTTTGAACATAGCATACCCTTTAGAGTAAAATTAATACTTAATACACAAATATTAATAAATATTAAAATGTCAAGTTCTTTATTTACCTGGGATGTTATATTAATGGAGTTACCCATGAAAGGGAGAGATAAAATTATACAGAGTATAATATGTCCATAATATAGAATTTATTTAAACATCGACCACCATATTATTATGGAAATACGGACCCAACAAAAAATAATGGGTGAATTAAATATTGGGAGAAGATAATTAATTTTCTATGCTATTGTTTCGGTGCGGATGTGCGTCGGGTTACGCTGTTCCGCCAGGACGCGTTCGCGCGTGCACCCGTCAACCCGAGGGGATGGGCGCGCGGCTTGTGGTCCCGCAGTCCCGCTTTATAAAGGCGGGCGGCATCCGTCCCTTATTCAGGGGCGTCTGCTCCTTGATCGAAACCGGGATGATGGGATGTCGGCTCCTCCTTCCTTGGACGTCTCCTCGGAACTCGTCGCCTAATCCGGGTCTCCCTCATAGATTTAAGAATGTTCGTGAATCTCGTTCCCGGCGCCATATCTTCATGGACACCGGTTAATTATGCTGCTTCCGCCCGGACGTTCCAAGGAGTCTGGTCGGGGCAGCAACCTGCGGTGAGAAGGCCGGGTGGCTCTGGGTGCTGGGGGCGTGTCGTAACACTGCGGCTCTGCACGTCTGTCTTCCGTCCCTAATAGGGTTTCTCGAAGGCATGATGGCCTGAGGCATCCCGCACTGGGTGCGGGGAACTGTGTCCCCTGAGGTTTTCCTCAGCTTCCCATGTTTAACACGGGGTACGCCGCGAGTTTAACGTCCAGCGGGGATGGCATCGGACCGATCAACACGAAAAGTGGATCGGATGACAGAACCCCTTGCGGGGAACCTCCGACGCTGGGGCCAGCGCATGGGCGGCTTCCCAAGTGATATGGAGTGGAGTGAAGTGGCATGACCCCACCGGGATGTGGCGGCCCGGGTAAGGATCAGGATGGATGATGGAGTGAAGAGCTTGGACCCCGTAGGGGCTTCCTACGTACCGCGCGTTAGCGCGGATCAAAGTCGACGTAGTTCGGGTATACAGTTTAACGTCATGCTGGACGTCAGCAAGCCGACTCACGAAGGGGTCGAGGCCGCCGGGAGGAGGATTGAACCGAACCACCTCGCACAGAGGGGGATGGAACGGCCAGGTGGATCACAGTTTCACGTCATGCTGGACGATGGAAAAAAGGGGCTGTGGGGAGGCACAATGGAGATACACACGGGCAGTCTCCCACAGGGGCGGATTCATAGGTGAATCGCCGCAAGCGTGAACCCTGGAGGGGTCCACTGATGGACGAACCGACGTGAATACGACTGGGACGACCAGGTGGTGGGCTTGAACCTCAGGGAGGCTTCCTACGTACCCTGTTTAGAAGACAGGGATCAAAGTCCACGTAGTTCATTCTGTCAGGACTTACGCACTTGAGGCAGCCCGGATGCGGCAAAACTCAGTTGGAAGGGATTTGGACCGAAAGTAGGAGACACCTCGATCCCAGTCACACCCTCTACTGGCTTCGGCAGTGGGGGAGCGCAATGGAGATACACATGTGCAGCCCCCCACAAGAAACTAGGGGTTTGTAATACCCTACCCCCGTAAGGAAAAGCCGCTCCCATTAAATCGTCCCTAAAGAGGGGCAATCCCGACATCCCTGCAGAGACGAGCGGGTGTGGGCCACATCCAAACCGGGGGGGACCCTGCGTGCGAGGCACGGGATCGGACGAAGCGGACGGTTTAACGTCTTGCCGGATGAAGTACAGTTTAACGTCGTGTGCTGAGGACGAAGCGGACGGTTTAACGTCTTGCCGGACGAAGTACAGTTTAACGTCATGCTGGACAAATGTGCAGTTTAATGTCATGATGGACGTATGTGCAGTTTAACGTCATGCGGGACGAATGTGCAGTTTAACGTCATGCTGGACGTATGCGCAGTTTAACGTCATGCGGGACGAATGTGAAGTTTAACGTCATGCTGGACGTATGCGCAGTTTAACGTCATGCGGGATGATTGTGCAGTTTAACGTCATGCTGGACGTATGCGCAGTTTAACGTCATGCGGGACGATGGATTGCCGCTGATGGGTCCGTGTCACTTCACGCGAGCCTGGAGGGTCGCACGGGAAGACAACGCACGGTGCGGGCACCCAGGATGAAAATCATCGGGCGCCACGCAGGCGGGTACCCTCAGGGGGTCAAGGGGGGCGACCCTGGGGGATTGCGCGCAAAAGAGGAGCTTTGCGCGCAAAATAGCAGGTCGGCGCGCAAAATGGCGGGCTGGCGTGCAATCGGGCCAGCCCTTTGCACGCGGATGATTGAGATTGCGCGCACCGGGCTTCGGACAGCTCGCGGGGGCAACAGCTCATTCTCTAACGAACGGCCACTTTGAAGATGGGGGGTGCGCGCAATCGGGCTGGATTGCGCGCACCCGGGGGCCATTGCGCGCAAGCGGATTCTTTTGCGCGCAAAGGCCTTCGGGTTAAGGATTATTCAAAGGAATGGAGCCAAGGGGATTGCGCGCGAAGGCGAACCCCAAGGCTCTATTGCGCGAAAGAAAGGAGGTTACCTGAAGATCGGCATTGCGCGCGGAAGGGGTTGGATTGCGTGAACGAGCGACGCTTCGGATTCTGGCCACCTTCAAAACGTCGGGGGTCGCCTTATATTTATAGGCAACCCCGGGCGCAGAATTCGGTCTCGGGCGCGGAATTCCCTTCGCGGGCGCGGAATCAGGACCCGGCGCGCAAGGGAGCCGCGCAGGCCACGGGCGCGAAAAATAGCGCGCCGGCCCAGCGCATTGCGCGCATCCCGGGAGGATTGCGCGCCGCGACTCAACTTTCCGCGCGGGCCTCTGAAATTTCGTGCAAGTACTCCGGGCCCTCCGGAACGTGCCTCTGACTCCAAATATCACTTCGCTTTCCGCATCTGGAGCTTCGTTTGGGAACAACGGACTTTTCCGGCGTCTACAGCTATTTAAAACATCAATTGTTAACCTTTAATTTTTCTCACATAGAATATGAGGCCAAGAAATGATGGTGTTTTAAGGACACTATGGAAAATGAAGAAATACATTGCATTAAATGGATTGTATTTAAATATAACCTCCACAAAAAGTATTTTATTAATGTTATTAACTTTATAGTCGAATTCAATTTCCTAGATTTGAAGTGGCATTATTTTATGTAACTACCCCTATGAATGTAATTATATTAGTTTGACCATTTACGAAAAATATGTTCAAACCCATGATTTTATAACTAATCTATTATACTTAAGATTTAATCCATGTTTAATAAATTATTTTGATACTTATAATATCATATGTTGTGAGTAAATTCTCAAGTATGTTGTGTAATTCTAGATGTAATTTTTGTAAATTTACAGATACAATGATTACAAATCCACATGAAGGCATGAAATACGGAATCATTCATAGAATGAGATATATGTACGAAAATTAAATTACAATATTTTTATAAATGTGTAATGAAACATTCATGGGAATTTATAATGAAATATGGGATGTGATGACGATGTAAAAAGCCTATACTCATGGCTTTTGACATAAAATAAATGAATAGTGGAAACGGGAAGACACAAAATGAAATAAATAAAATGAAATGAATTGATTATAACGATATTTTATTATTTGTGATTTCATTAACAATTAATGCTATGTTGGATAGTGATATCCAAGAACGTATGTAGAATTGTGTGGCAAAGCCATTTTCTAATCCTAGGTCATAAAATGAAGAGGGGATATGTACATTAGATGTTTTGACTATATATATCAACGTACTACTTGTTTTGGGATCTTTATATTCAATTTTAATATAGATAAATATTTCTAATTTTTATCGATTATAATCTGATATAATATAGATTCTAAGATGATCATGATAAGAATATATAGAATCACTAGAAATAATTAAAAGGAATATTGTTTTATGGAATATTGTAAATTGTTTAATTTTGGCATTAATTGACTTCATTCCATTCTTTTATATTTCATAAATGTGGAATAATATACAATGATTAATGTTGTAGAAGAGTAAACCTGACCTTTAAATGTGTGACATCAAAATTTATATTTTCATTTCGGATAACTAATACTTATCTTAATAATTTAAATATTTTTATTTAATCACATGAAATACATAATGCGTAATTTGATTATATTGGAATTTTTTTTTAACACAATCCATCCCTGATAATTGCGAATTTATGATACTTAAAAATTGGAAAAAATATTATTATAGGAATAAGAAATTGTGGATCACTATGTTCAGCTTCATTAATCACAGTGACAAACAAGAAAGTACAAATTTATATAATATTTTTATTTCCATTGATATTTTAGATAAATCAAATTCTATAACATAGAAGAGGATTGATAAAAATGATGTTGGATGTAATAGATTGGTATTTATACGAGGTAATATGGACGTTGGATTAATAATGTGATCATTTGAATAGTTATCATACCATAGGAAATAGTAGCATGACCATTGGATAAATAGTTTGACAAAAAAATGATAAATTGTAACATTGATACTATTTGACATGTTAGATTTTCTAAAATATAATAATTATTATTTCTATAAAATAAATACTACGATTACAAATATAATTTAATTATAATTTTTTTTAATAAATTCTATATTTTTATGTATATGACACTAATAATAATTTTTAGGTTAATAATTATAATTACATGTGTTGGAAAATTATTTTGATATCATGAATTTATTTATTTTTGAATAATCAGGTTAAAATTTTCTATGTTTTATTTTTTAATTTTTTTTTTAAAACTTTTATTTTATGTAAATTATTAATATATGATTTTTCCATGACTTATATTTTTTAAATTAAATCCTTCATGATGACATAATGATCTTAAAATTCCATAATTTAAAGATTTATTGTTTTTAATATGTGAAATAATTCCTGAAATTTATGTTCCAATCAAAAAAAGAGTCATACAAACATAAATATTTTAATCTATTCTATTTAAATAATAAAATTTCAATTCTCCACATTTATTTTTAAGGAAATAAATTCATTCAATGTTTGAAATAATAAATTTCATAAAAATATATATATTATTCAAATATAGAATGAAATTTCATAGTCTATAACTATTACATTATTTTATATGCTTGTAATATTTTATCCAATATTTTCACTAAAAAATACCCCTTTCCTAAAGTATAAATACCCTCTCTCCCACCCCTTAGAAAACGAAATATCACAATTATCAAAGAAATTTTTTTCCACTAATTATATATCTTAGGAAAAATTAAAACCATATGGGTTTTCGGTTTCACTCGAATAAATGCATTTAAAGTTTCATGTGACATAAAATGATTAAAAAGAGATGAAATTAAGGATTCCACAAAAAATGTTTTTTAATGATCTATGTGCCATTATATTTTTTATCAATTCTATTCAAAAAAAAAGTTTAGAAGACTAATTTATACTGTTTTGAAAGTATATTAATGTTTTTAACATAAAAAATGACGATATTTTAAAATCATAATATGTCAAAATGCAATTCTTCATCTCAGAAAAATTTCTCATTAATGGAAAATTAACCACCTATGTGGAAATTTAAAAATCACTAATTATAAAAAAATTGGTCATCTTAGATTAAGTATATTATAAAATTATGTCGATAAATTTAATATTAGAATATGGAAATAACTATACATACCAATATATGATCATAAGAAATCACTGAATTTGAATGATCATTATATAATTTATTAAAAACATGAGATCAAAAATATTCATGATTAACAAAAGTAATTATGAAATAGAATATAGTAAATTTAATGGATCAATGTTGACATAAATATATTTAATTAATTAATAGTTTCGTTGAATAAAAAACATATTTTAAATTTATAATATTTATAAAATATATAAAAGAAAATATGATTTAAGATTAGAGTCATGTTGAACACATATTTTTCTTATGGGGTTATATAAAATATAAACTTTTTTATTAAGGATATCCCATTAATTTCCTTGAAATTTATTTGCATTAATAATTCCCTTTTAATTTTGAGAAGATACATGTTTATATCATTTTTAAATGATTTTTATGGTAATATTTTATTAAAATATTTCATTCATAAACATCACAATAATTGTTCTTGTTTTATATATTATCATATAAATAATTAGTAAATATGTTTCCATCATATAATATCCATTATTTATATGGGAATATACTTTTTGACCATTAAAAGAATGGTTTATGACATCCTTATGAAACCCATTTAATACCATGAGTATATTTCATTATGATGATCATAATATATTCCCATTCAATATTGAAATCCTGACAATGATCATTTTGTGAATGGATGGGTGGTTAATGAATTAAGTATCACAGTAACTATTTTATTAATGTGATGTTTCTTCTAATATTATCTCTTTTATGAGTTAAAATAATTCATTCATTATTCACAATTACGATGTTATTATAAATTTTGATATGTTATATGTTAACATGACTCTGAATTTATTTATAAAAATGTGTTTCATGGGAATTACATATTTTTATGTATCATAATTATGAAAATTAAATAATTTCACTAATTTTATAAATGGTCCGCACAAGATTGTTAAGTTGAACCCATGATTATGATATGGTGGTAATGATTATTCTCGCCCATCGTTTATTCAATAGTGTCAATTTTTCCATTTATGATTTCCTTCACTAATTGGTATTTTTGTTCTCCATTTCTTGTGATGTATATCCTTAGGCAAATATATGTACTTTGGATAACATGGGTGATTTATGAAGGACAATAATGAATGATTGAAATAATGATTATGTCTTACTTTTCACATGTGTTGAATTTTCCAAATTTTCACATGAATATAATACATTCAATCCAAGAACATATTTATTTTTTATAAAAGTGGTGAATTGATTAGGTCACCAAATCCATTAACTAAAAATTTATTAAAACAAAATTTTGATGTATATGCATGACGTGGAAAAAGATTCAACAAGAAGGGATGGAATGGGAACACATGTGTAGTTTCCATGAAAAAAAGCTGGTATCTAGAGGGGAAAAATGATAAAAAATCCATGATAGGAAGAATCCCAGGATCTCCATAAATTCAAGAATGGAAGGTAGAGTCCAACACTAGCAGGCATCTAGAAGATTATACTATATCATTCAATAACATCAACTATAGAAGATGGAAAGATTTAAAGCCACGACATCATATCAAATGATGTATATATGAACACATGTATTTTATAAAACATATATTTAACTTTATCTGAGTCATTATATCTACAACCAATGGTATCATAAATAATGTACAAACGTGACTAGAAATCCCAAAACACATCATGACTCTACAATAAAACGAGCGGCCTAAAATACAGTGATCATGATCCAACAACTAATCTGACAAAAAAATCTAGATCAAGGAAAACAATTCAATTGATATGAATATTAAAAATTTAGCACATAATTTTTCTCTCTCACCCAAATAGGCCATAGAATGATATATAATTCATGACCTGAACATATTAAACCAACACATATGGAAAATAAAATTAATAACCAAGAACGTCATCTAACAAAAAGATCATAGATGAACATATATATGTAATAGTATAAATCATTACAATGAAATGTATCTAAAGTTAAAATAAGATTTTTTTTGTATTCATCATCCATATGCATGAACATACGCTTCCTAATTTAAATGTACAAGTCAGCTGAAATATCCCAATTGACGTATTTCATGAATTTGTTTTCATCGTCTTAATCAATTCATGAACTAATTTCTTCACTCATATCATCCGTCTTTGAAATAATGTGGATAACTCTATACATAGGGATGTTGTTTTACCATATTCCTCCTCTTATAATGCCTATAATGAAACATGTTCAATAAAAAATAGTTGTTTTCGAGGCTTATGGTTTTTCTTCCTAGTTATGTCGATTTATCATTTAACTATTGTTATATCAAGAGTAGAATAGTGCCTATTTTTCTTAGTTTTTTGGGTTCAGTGTAATGTATCCATCGACATCCATAATCACATTTTCCCTTCCAAGAATAGGATTTGATGTATGCTTCCTCAATTTGATTTCGTTGATCATCATCCTAATGTAAAATAACTCTAGTTTCAGAAAGATCACACTGCTCTTTGTCTTATGCATCTTGTGATTAAATTTTTTTTCTCCTATTGCTCCACCATATGATGAATGTAAGTACTCATACTTTTGGTAGTAGGATAAGAAGAAAAAAGCCACATCGTTACTATATTTTTAGAAGTATTATCAATATTATCCAAAACATCATTTTTCAAATCGATCCTCTTTCCATCATTAGATATCCCATGGGGTCAAAATTTTTAAATTCATAACATTAATCCCATCAAGTTCCTTATTATGGTTTCTGTTTTCAATCTAGGTGGAATTCTTTGCCTCATTATTTATGGATTCATAGACACAATCCATTGAATCGTGTCCATTAATGAGAAAAAAACAATAATTCAGAATCCATTCATTAAAAAAATCCTAAAATAATCCATTAATACCATTGTAGATCCAAATTTCAGAGGGTGGATCCTGAGAGACATCATTTTCAATATAAATTATAGGAAAATATGATTTATTTAGATTATTTGTCCCCATTTCTAGTTTCATTGGATTTCCAATAATTGAAGAGATCAAGAATTGAGTGGTTAGTTTGAATAGGTGCAGCGGAAGACCATTAATGAGAGTAAAAATCAAGAAAATGTGGGAGTCAGAATAGGGGCCGAATTGGGTGTTCATTTGAGTACTTTCATTGAAAACCCCCTAAAGAACCAGGATATATTTTTTCCTATATATGATAATAGTCATCTATAGATGAAAGTGAAATGAATAATTTGAGGATTTTAGTAGGCCGTTATAAAATCCCAAAAAGGTGATTACTTCAAGTGAGCATTTAAAAAATTTTAATATCGTTATATGATTGAAATACATCCCAATAAGAAGAAATAGAAGATCGAATGAAATAATGGTGACATTATTTTTTTATAATGAAATCACAGGTTGGGTATAGTGATCAAAATGTTTTGTCTTAATTCTAGGACTAGAAGCTATGACCTAACTTGAGAAATGCTTAGTGTTCAATTTTGATCATCCACAAACAAAATCCACATATGATATCAAATTTTAAATTGGTTCTTCTACCCCAAAATTTGATTTCTCACATCACTCCATATTGTCCTCTCCATAAATCTCACTACATATCCATGAATGTATTTTTATTTTTTCGTATCCTAAAAATATTTTAATAGTCATGTATGTAATTTTATGGTCTCTATCAATGTTATTATATTTTTGGTTTTGGTAATTTGTGATGTGTGACAATTAATCGTTAGTGAAATGAAAATGGATTAAATGGGGTTAAAAACACCCTAATGTTCTGATAATTTATACGAGTGTGTGTTTTACTAAAAATAAAATCCCCTCCAATAAACTATATGTTTATACAAATTCTGTATATATATCGATAGGGTTTATAACCACGAATGGAATCATTTGATATTTACAAAACACATACATAGTTAAATAAAATGTTTATATACATCAAAACCGGTTTGAAAATACCAATGAAAATGAATTGGATAATCGTAATAACAATATAATACAATGTGAATGTTATATAGATATTGAAATTATTCATCTTAATGTTAGATATATAAAAAATTCTTGATCCAAGAAGCATATTTTTGATGATGTCTATGTTATACAAATGGATGACACTTTATATATCATTAAAATTGTTTTTTTCATGGACATAAAATATTGGTTCTTTATTGATTTTTTTTTTCAATCCTGTTATAATTTAGAAATTTGTTGGCTATCGGAGAAACCAGAATAATAACTCATTATTGGGATCATATAGTTATAATTTTAACGATACTCTCAATTCAATGGTATGTGATGTTTAAAGAATCATGGTAATGCTGGCCAAGCTAGCTCAGGATTTTAACAATAACCATATCCATGTAAAATGTCCACCTTCACCCAATAAAGATAAAGTCATTATTGAGAAGATTTTGTTTCAAATTACCAACCAAAATTATTTGATCATCTAATACAGTTTTTAAATAATAATAGATTAAATTAATGTTGATAATATTTTCGTTGCTCCACTTCTCAAAGAAATAGAATCTCTTGTTATTTATTGTTTATTTGGATATTTAGATTAATGTTTAATTATTATGGTGAAAGGGTAAAATATAATCTATTTTACTAAACCACAACAGGTAAACGAAAATAAACATTAGAAAACTAATAAATATAATGGATAATGGAAATGATTAATAAATCACAACTACTAAAGAGGACCATAAATATTTTTTCATAATTTCAACATTCTATTCCATCTATATTTTAAAAAAATCAGTATAGTTATATATATTTATGTATATCCTTTAATTTTTTGGAGTTTATGACAAAAAACTCAATACAATCATGTAAATATATGCATAAAATCACATAGTGTTATGATCATCACTACCCATTTGTTGGAATATTATCTTATTTATATTTTTTCAATATTCTCTTAAAAAATCCCAAAATACATACCTTTAGGGAATTTTATTATATACTATGAAATGATTTTATCTTGTTATATGTATGTATCATTAATAATCAAGAAAAAGGATTACTTTTATAAATTATAAACCTTCCCGTATTCCCATAATAATTTAAGGAAGATCATGAATCTACAATATATAATTCATCAATGGTGTTGGAGAGGATAACCAGTGAGGATTAATATCATACAATTTAGACCAGTTATTGGAATTTACAAATCCTCAATGATTATCTTAATTTTATGGGGATATATTGTCAAATTTCCTAATGTGTTTCCCATCTGTCCACCAAATTATGAGTTATATTTATTGATAGAAATATAACTTGAGGTACTCTTATCACAAAATACCCATATCGTTTATCCTTTGAAAATGGAGAAATTTTAATGATGTATCTATAATATTATTTCAATAATGCATTTATACCTCTCACTGTATCACAGCGTGGAGCGCCAATTGTATAATTCAATAAAATGGATGTATTAATGTTTTCAAGAATCAAATATAATTATCACAATAAACTCACCATAAATTAAATTTATCAACTACCATGGAAAGACAATTTTATTTACCTACATCAAGTATCAGAATACTTCTAAGTGGGGGAAATAGTTTCCAACTATGAAAAACTAAATTTGAATCTATGTTATATTTATATTAAATTTCATAAAATATATGGACACAATAATTTGATAGTGATTCAATTCAAAATTACTAAATCTAATAAAATAATAATGGAATTTATTAATAAGGATTGTAGATATTACAATCACCATGTTTTGGTAAAACATTTGGATGACATTATAATTTATTCTATGATAATAGAGAATCGTAAATTGCATCTCTAGACATTGTGAGTGATAATATGAAATTAAAAAATGTATGTTATGTTCAAAAATCGCGACTTTTAGATGAATCATGTCATAATAAGGGAAACATTATCCCGAGAGTGGGGATTCCTATTGACCCATGATATACAATTACCCTATATGAATGACATAAACCCCTACGTTTCATTGAAATGATTAGTTTTCAGGTATTATATGGGTAATTAAAAGAAATTTAATGAAAATTTTCTTTATTATACTGACCAAATACTATGTAAACATGAAAATGGGTAATGTATCTATAGGTATAACAATGTGATGAATATTTTAAAGAGCACAAGGGGAGCATAATAACTATTCATTCAATCACACTATACCAATCATGGGATCATTTTATGATAACAAATATTAATTTAAACAATTTAATTTACTAAAATATGATGTAGAATAATAATATTACAATGAAAACTTCATGATTTTTAATATTCCAAGGGAAATAATTCCTTACACATGAGATGGAGTTGCCAATTATGGGCCCTACATGTATGTTACACATCCCAAAATCTCTAGTGAGATGTGATGAATATAAAAGAACAAAATATTAGGATGTATTAATTGAAATATAAATGTATCCACATGAATAAAATGATATTCTTATAGTTGATTAGGGACCATGGTTGCAATATTAACTAATGATCATGGAATGTTTAATATATTTGAGGATTCTGTTAGTTGGGAAGAACCAATTAACTGATCCTAAACACTACTTGAGAAAGAAAATATTTTCAGGGATATGAAAACGAGGGATCCTTAAATCTTATTGGTAGGGTTAAAATCCTACCATTAACAGATGATTATTCAACCATCTATCCAATATTAGATCTAGGGGAATTTTGGGAAAATTATGGGATTCAAGAGATTGTATATGTGGTAATGAAATGGATTCTTAATTAATTCCCTAGTGATGAATATGGTGTCAATTGGTTTTGAGAAACACATTGTGTTCCCTCTTCATATAATAAGAATAACGTGTTATTGTATAATTTTCATAATTAATCATCCAACATTCATCGTGGAATAACCATTATGTATGGTGATCATTAAGGTAGTTTATGTTAGGACTACATAAATAAGTATATCACTATATACACCCCAATGTGGATTCTATTTTATTATATTAAGGTAAATAGAACTATTTCTAATAGAATTTTAAAACCACTACCAACACCCACATGGAAATCGGTGAAAATTAACATGGAAATTATAGTTTTCATTGATAAATAGTCTAATGAATGAAATGTGATTCTAATAGTGGGGGATGGAATCACCATTAATTTCTAATTTATTAGTATTCTATAAAATGTTTCCAATGAAAAAGCCTCCATAATTTTTTAAACGACGAGTTATGTATGCAAGGTGAAAATAATTCTATTATCTCATATTTTGATATATTGATCACACACAAATTAGTAATACGATTATAATAATAATTTAATAATGAATCTAAATTTATTAACATGTGTCACCATAAATAATATGGCCATTTTAAAATTACTATTCATATAATAGGGGTGATTAATATTTCCTTGTCATTGGAAATTTTAGAAGGGTTGAATTAACATATCCTATATTTATGTTACCATATAACAACACCATCTACTAAAGTATATAAATAGACCTATTTTAATGTATATAAGTGAAATATTGTAGAATACTTATAGGTTGTGATGATTTTGGGGGAAATATGGTACATGGGCTAGATCATTTTATAAAATGATAGAAAATGATTATAATGTTAATTAACAAATATGTTCTATTTAGATTTTATAATAGTGTTATTTTACAATCATTCAGTATTTTTTATATATGATGTTTGAGAAAAAAATTCATTAATATAAAGTAATAGATTTTTTTTCATTAAGATTGGAAGGATATGAAATTTAATCCCTAGGTATAGTTTCCCTTTGTAGATCATAAATCTTTTAGGATTACTGGAATACCGACATGTAGATTTATAAAACATGGATCAATTTCATTCTCGATTCCATGTATCTTTCTTAACAAATTAGAAGAATAATCTATCACCTGTATTTATTCCGAAGGGGTATAAATAGAGAATGATCAGTCTTATGGTGATTACTCGGTGATGATCTTGAATTGTAGGTACATAGTTCAATAGAATATGAAACCCACATTAAAATTTTCCTTGTATAAATCACATGTACAAAGAAGAACCATGTGAATATGAGGAAACAACACATATAAACCCGCATATATTTTATTATGGGTTTATCATTTGAATAATATAGTTATGAATTTTTTAATGAATAAATCATATAGCATTCTAAAAATTTATTTCCCATATCTATAAAATTTACATGTCATAATTTGGTAATATTTTTTAAACCCATGAAAGACATACTTCATTAGTAAATTAAATAAAAATTTTATATATGACAAATATATCTTTTAGAATTGAGAATTTAACAATGGTCAAACAAAGAGGAATATACAATTACAACTATAGGAAAATTTATAACATCCTTATCTCATTAACTCATCATAGTGTTAAAAAAATGTAGAATAATAAATTACATTTTTAATCAAGTTGGTATTATCATTATTGTTAATATATAACCTTAATAGAAATTGAGGTAAATTATGTATAAATTAATAAAGTGGAATTAATCGTATGTAATATTTTTATTTGAATAGTAGTGTGGCCATTAAAATATTGACCATACCATTTGGAACAATAACATGACTATTGGAATTTTTAAAAAGAACGTTGAAATTGTAATTTGGCATCAAAATAATAATATGTTACATAAAAAATATTTACAACAAGTAATATTATAAAATCATAATATTTTAATACAATAAAACAATTACTAAAATTAAATACACAATGAAATAGTATACATTTTTATAATAATTTTTTATTATATTTAATTAAATTAGTAATACATATAAATACAATTGTTAGAAAATTATTTACATAAAAATAATTTCATTTATATAATAATGATGTTATAATTTTTTTCAAATAATAAGAAAAATTTATTATTATCTGAATACAAAAAATAATGTTTTTTTAACATTTATATTTTAAATTACATCATTAATGATGTAATAATGACCAAATAAATTATAAAAGATTATTCATGAACAAAAAAATAATATCTAATTAATTAAGGAAATTAAAACTCTAATCTTTTTGTGTGGTTTCATATGTCTAAAATGGTAATATATTACATTAAAATCATAAGACGATTTTTTTAGATTTCCATTATAATAAATTATGTAATTTTGTTATAGATTTATTTAACATAAAAATAACATTTTTATTCAACGTTAACATAAAATATCATAAATACCCCTATTCAAATAATTACCATAAAAATTTATTTTATTCAATATCATAACTCAAAAACACCCATATCTTATATTATAAATACACACATCCCCTTTAAATTTTCTTATATTATATTTATCATTAAAATAATTTAATAAATATTCATCTCTTAAGTCCCATAGTATCCATAAGGATGTTATTTATTCATTAGGCCGCAAAAAATAAATTATTTTTTAGGTTGTAGAAAAAAAGAAACACCAAGATGTGGGTAGATTTCATCATCATTTTATCTCATATTACACTTCTATGGCTCTTAATTATTTATTCCATTAATAACAATAGCCAATAATATTAATTGAGTATAATGTTAAAATTATATTAATAATTTCTATCCACTAAAATGATTATATACATGAAATGTTTTATGTCATACTTCTCTTAATCCTCTTTTAGAAATTAACCATTAACAGTCGGTTAACAACCTATGATCACATTTATAACTATCTTATTATCATAAAATTCATGAATGGAATGTTTTAATAACATATAAATAATAAATATTTTAAAAAATTCATTTTATATTTTCGATTTTGCTTCACTTATTTATTAATCAACATGAACATAAATAGTTAAATCAAATTAAAAGGGGATAATATAACGAAAACATGACCTCACTATAATTAACGACTAACAATAGTTATTATGAAACTAAATACACTAATTATAATATAATAATAATAAAATTAATTAATATAAATAATTTTTTCATGAGTAATGAAATATATGTTTTTAATATATGAGGATAAAATTAGATGAAACATAAAAAGATTTTTGTAATGTTATTCTTGATCCAAACTATTTATTTTATGTTTATCTCCAAATTTAAAAAAAATGTATGTACTTTCATAAAATTTATATTAATTAAATTTTTGTTATTCAATGTCATTTCTTTCTATTGATATACATGTAACAACGTTGTTGCGGTTATTGGTATGACCATTTTAAGTATTTTTAAAAATGAAATCATTTTCCATGACATCTCACCGACTTCTCATTAGTGGTTTCTTATTTATGGTTGAATGATGATCATTCATAAAAACATTTTATATCCTTTATTAATTTTGTAACACCACTGGTTTGTCATTTCAATAATACAGTTTGACAACATTATAAAACCCATTCTATATCATTGGTTTATTTCCTGACTATTATAGTTTTATGTTTAAATTCTATATGGAATGTATGATTAAAGAAATTTAATGCTTTTAATTGTTGTACTAGAAAAAAATGGACCTAGAATGAATTGGTATTTGTGACATATCTCATCATATTATGTGTATTACATAAGAATATGATACAATCATTGTCCACAATTCTGTTGTTTTGATTTTTTTCATATATGTTATGTTCACACCTAAAACTATATTTATTCAAAACCATGTGTGGAATTTTAGAAATATATTAGGGGTTATATTTATTAATAATATTCCAAATTCATTGATTTTTCCAATTTATTCCCAATTACATATGATTATGGTAATATGATTATGATAATATGATAATGATTAATCTCACCCAAGTACTCTTTGTAAATCAATCTTATACATTCTATTTTACAACACCACTTACAAGGATTTTGGGTCACCACAACCATTCATTAATATTCAATGGTGAATAAATTAATTGAGAATAACATTTATTTATTTTAAAAGACTAAGAAGAATGAATGCATTATTTATTATAATTTATATATTGACATAATCTTCCCCTATTGAAAAAACAATGAAATCATTTATTTATTTCTACTATTTTATATATCATAAAAATTATGTAATAGTTAGGTATATAAATTTTGGTTCCCTATAAAAGGTCATGAATATTTTATTTTGGTTCTTTTTTAGTATTATACATCAGAAGTGTTATTGAAGAAAAGCTATGTTGTCTTTGCAACTATCTAAGTTAATAGTAATGTGATTTATTATAAGCTCCATGATTATATGTGATAAATGTTTTAGGAATTAAAAAAATATATTAGTTAATTACATTATTTTAGAATTTCCAAAATAGAATGAGAATTATTTTATTTATAGTAATTATTATTTGAAGACATGTAGTTACAGCATGACTCAGAATAAATAGGTTATCATAAATGTATCTTGTTAATTGAATCCCTCAGGTTATAATTTACCTACACCTGAAAATTAGGGGGATATAGTAGAAATTATTTTATTAATAATTAGGGATATAATATTGGGAAGTAATGTGAAATATACACTAATAAAATTTATTTATAATATATGTTCAGAATAAATTTATTGATCATGCGATAGAGAAGATATATATAACTCATCAATGATTATAAAGAGGAATTGAAAATTAATTAGTATAATAATTTTTTTTAATTGTGTCTAAATTTTAATGAATAATAAAATATTTTATACTTAGAAAATGACCTTTCATTAAATTAACTTATAATTGTATTCCAAGAGTCTTTTTAAATATAATGTATTTATTTATTGGTCTAGTTATTAGTTCATTAACTATTATCTCAATGAATTAGGGATGAATATATAGATTAACATGATTTAAAATAAATATTACATTTCCTTAAAAAATTTATGTTACCTAACAATAATATAAATGAATTATTTTCTTATCATATTTTGAAGGTGGTTATTTTTTCTTATGATTCCTAATTGAAAAATAAATTGATTTATTATGATCATATAACCATATTGTCTATTTATCATGTAATAATAAAGTGGACACATAATATCATGAATATTTTAGGCAAGATTTAATGAACAAGGATACAAATATTCAAACATTAAATGTTCAACATTACATTCTGGTGAAGACTAATGGAAACTATAGATGTGAATGTTTAAATTATGTTTAGTGACATGAATGAACCAGGAGATCATATGTATAGATTTTTTGGTGGTATTTATAATAGAATATCAAGGTAACAATATGATTTTATATAATTTTGATCATTTGAATAAATTTATCCATTTCTCAAAAATTAATAATACTATGTATATTGGTCATATTTCTAAAGAATATCACATAAATATTGACTTGTTACAAGGATTTAATCTATATGTAGTATCAGATCATGATCTTATATTCTCATTATATATTTGGACTATACATCAATAGTCGATGGGTATTGAAATTAATTTCAATATAGTTTTAATCATCAATTTTATGGGATGCTAAAGTGTATTATTCAGCATTTAAATGATATTATTTGATCATGATAAATATACTATTAGGGATGATTTTATTAGAATATATATATATATATATATATAGATTATTCTTATAATTAAAATAATATTATTTCTATAATTAAGATGTAAACCTTTAAGACATTATATGGGAAGTGGTGTCATACAAAAATATGTTTCAAATAAGTATGTGATATGGAATTGGTGGGACTATAAATTAAAAAAGATATTGTGGAGAAGTTAAACAAGGGTTTCACCATACTATTCCAACATATAATAGGGAAAAGTGATATAAATATAATGATATTAAATAACATTCAATTTTGATCAGTGACCATGTATTTCAATAAATAGCTCCGTGGTATGGTGTAATGTCTATTAGTAAAAAAATAATTTTTTATCCCATTGTTTAACTAACCCTATCAAAATATGGGGAATATTGGATAATCATATTAATATAAATCCTTTCCTCAGATTTTATGTTATGTACATGATCTGTTTCATTTTTTATTACAAATAAATATATAGTTGATACATCTCATGTTTTATGACCTACATTGGTATACGTGGAGGGGAATCAATCATATTTTGAGAGACATGATTAATTTTATTATCTTAAATACACATTGTTTTATAAAATGTAAAATTTTATTTTAATTTTTGGTGAGATTAATAGTTTGAAGATGAAATATAAGAATCAGATAAATAAATATGATAAAATAATGATCACATTATTAAATAATGAATAAAATTATGATGACAAAATAAGTAAACCCGATGAAGAATATGAAAACTATGTTATTTTTTATAATAAATCAATTTCATTTATTACTGAAATTTATATTATATTCAATGGATTAATATATAATATGTTAATTTTTTATGATTTTTTTGAAAAGAAATTATTTTTTTCTATCTAAAATGCCTTCTATAAATTATATTGTTTTTTTAATTTAAATTTCTATTTTATGGACATATGAATTGATAAAATTCAGTATTCTTTAATGATATTAAAAATATCTTAACATGATTTGATTTATTTTCATAAAAAGATTCATTTTTAGTGAATAATAGAAAATATGTATGTTATATAAATATTTTCATTTCCATTGAAGTTATTAAAAATTAAAATTTAGTATTAACTTGGTTAAAATATTAATTATCTCTATTTTTAAAAAAAATAATCTAAATAAGTCCACTTGATTCATTATTATATATTATTTTTGAATAAAATCAATTTTATTCTATATTTTTATTTTCAATTAAATATTTCTAAATGTGTTTTGGTATAATCTAATGAAATTAATTTCTACCACATTATAAAAATTTAAAATAAAAATTATTATTGTTATTTAAAATTTTGATGATCAAATTTGGTAATTTATTTAATTAAAATCTTTTTAAAATGAATAGTATCTTTGGTAATACTTTACCACCCTCTTCAAGGATAAAATGAATAATATGGGGATAAATAGTATGTAAGGAATAAAATTTCCCTAAAGAATAAAATTTATTTTTTTATGAGCATACTCCAATCATAAAATATAATAGATTAAATATTTGGCCATTTGGTTCCACCCAACCATGAGAATGATGTCCATTATATTGAAATATTTAATTCATTTACACTAATGTCACCCACCTCAATTTTCAATGGGAGCATCATTTCTTAACTTATTCTATATATTTTTTCTTCTTATCTCCATCAAGGCTATCCTATAAATAATTACCATCAATATTCATCATGTCATAGACTTCATGGCTGTATCAAAATACATGTCCTAGTATGTTTAATTGTTTTGGATAAGTGAGATATATATGGATGATGTATAAATTTGAACCGACATCTTTTTGTTTTATTTCTCCTGATACCTATTTAAAATCAAATATAAACACTATAATATAATGGTATTATATCATTTAATTCAAAAATAAGTAATTATATTTATATAATAAAAGTTTTATCACTTTTCAATCCAATTGGAAATGAAATAATTTCTTCTATGTATGTTTGGAAAACTACCTCCCTAAAGCATTATGTTTTGTCAATCACTGCCTCACATTATTTTTTAAATGTTGGATTTTATAAATATATAATATTTTTATGACGTTATTCTACTTAAATAAGGGTTATATGATACATATATTTTTAACCATACATATGTTGGAAAATATAATGTCTCTCAAGCGTACGTGTGGAATACCCCCACTATTAAACATTGTGATTAATTTTTCATTTCATCCTCATAGTAAGGGAAAAATAATTTAATTTTATATTTATAACATAATTATGATTATTAAAATTAATAAATAATATACATTAATTATTTTCTAGCAACTATACATATGGAAATGTGACTCGGGTGCATGTGGAGACTACCGCCTCAATGATACAATTTGTATAATTTCCCATGTCCACTAAACCAATATGTATATAAAAAATTTATTAATGTGTAACAATTATAATTTTTTATTATCATTCATCTATATATGATTAATTAAGGATTCCTATATCTATAGTCAACCTACAAATAATTATTTTTTCAAATAAAATTAGAATCTTTAAAATGATAAACATGAACAAAACTGTTTAAATAAAATAATAAAACATGGCAAAAAATGAATTAAATCAATTTTTTCTAATAAAATTAAAATGATCAATGTTCTAATGATAATATAACAGTAATATAACTTTATAACCCATATGGTGATACATAATAATGAAACTAATGGAGATGTGAAGAAATTGACTTTATTTTGAAAATCATATTTTATTATATTATTTTCATGTATTTTTCATCACTATCATTGCTTTTTTATTATTTTAAGAAATTTATAATTTAATCTTCATTGGTTTAAAAATTTCAAACTTGAATATATTTTCATTCATTATTTTGTATTAAATTGTAATATTGTCAATATTCTATGTAAGCATTATTTTTTACACTTTTAAAAAGCACGAAAAGGAATGTTTTTATCATATAGAGGATAAGACCCCTTTAACTCCATACACTATTTTATTCACTATCAATATTACTATACAATTTTACATTAGTTTTCTAATAATAGTTTATTACCTCATTAATGTGAAAATTCATAAAAATTATTTTGAAATTAAATTGAGCTTTATTTTCAAATTTTGAGTAAACAAAATGTGTTATTTCTAATGTTATTTAGTACCATTTCTAATTAATTTTATTAATAATGAAAAATAAAAATGAGTTTAATTCATGATACTGTTCTGATAACATTTAGATCAATCACAAATGTGTCTATATTAGCTCTAATGATCATTTTTCAATTTAATGAGTTATAGTGAAATTTGTAATGTGGTGTTGCATATTGGTTATGAGTTACTCCCATGATATTTTGTATTTATATAGTTGGTTGATCCAATTACATGTCTGAATTAAAGAGGTAATTTATTATATAATTTCACAATGTAGCATCATTATATTATTAACAACTCAGGATTTTCTGAGATATATTTTGTAACGCCCCGACCCCAGTTACCCAGAGTCGGTGCATTATTACATAACATTGGCATGATCACAAGAAAGATCAAATCTCGAAAGACCGATTGGTTTAGTAGCCTTGGAAACACTAGATATATTCATAGGTTTTACATTACATCATAAAATGAAAAACTACTACAACAACATAAATTCTCCATAATCCACACTCATATCCCCACATAATATCCCTGCAGGTCATTCATAATTTACTTCTTCACTTCCTGAGAAAAATAAAACATATAAAAGGGGTGAGCTCAAATGCCCAGTAAGGAAAACAAAATAGCGGAAACATTCATAAATAAGAATAAACTTTTAAGGAAATGTATAACTAAAACAAAAGCCTTTCAAACATGAACATTCAACATGGTATGGCATAAATAAAATGAAATAATTCCATTTACTTATTCACATGGATATTCTACTAATCGAATAATCACATGCAAAAATCAATAACCACTTTCATAATGTTGGAATGCATAATGCCAGACTATCATAACCACATAGCCAAGGCCTCGTGCCAAGACTACAAATAAGATTTTGTCAAGGCCTTGTGCCAAGACACTAGTTTGTGTCATGAGACCCACCGATGCAATTTTTTTAGAAGATACTTACGTTTAAAATTACTCAAATATACTCTAGTGTTTTTATGAAAAAATTATGCAAGATTATGAAAACAAAATAACTAGATCTGAGACTGCTCGACTAATTACAGGCCATGATGGGTCCACTCCCAATCCCTTCCTGTCTAGCACACTCGTGAGTCGGGTTTTCTAAAAACATTTTGGAGCTTGCGTTAAATACGTATACATTTGCACTGGATTTTCATATACTTGATAGAAATATATATATTTTTTAAAACATTTAAAAGTCACGTAATTATAAAATAAAGAATTTAATTTGAAAATATTCTTATAAGATTGTAAGGAAAGCTTTGAAGATTTTATAACGGCATAAAATAACCGCACCCGCCGTATAAGTTAAAAAAACATTCTTACCTCAATTCTGTCGAAAAGGTTAAAAAGGACCTTGTTTTGAAAACGACGGAAAGATTCCTTTATAAACCTCTTATAAAAAGTCAAACAAGGGTATAAATGACTTTAACCCATATTCTTGTAAATAGTAAAAATGTTTTGAAATACATTTTTAAGAAACATGGATGTGGATGATAAAGATATCCCAGTAGATTATTACGTATAAACAACCTCGGATAATGAAGAGATTGTGAATTAACCCTTACCTTGTACTTTTCCTTTGTTGGGGTCGGTTAACCTCCTGTATAATGGTGAAATAATTGTTATTAAATTATACAAGAATCATATACATTAATATGATATCATATATGATCTTTTAACATTGCTTTAATAATATCTTAGTATTATCGTCGTTTCAGGTGATAATCGATTCGTTCTTCTTAAGTGTTTGGTTACGTAAGACATGTTTGTAATGGATAGATTAAATATTATTCATAATCAGAATGATATTAACATTATTTTTAACCCTAAAATGAGAATAAGACTTGAATGGATACGATGGAGGATGGATCTCACCGCGTTCGTGGAGACGGTAGTCCGTACGTACGCACGAACGCTACTTCCATTTAATTTTTATTTTAAAAGAATTGAATCCAAATGATACATAGGTATATTACTATTCCAGTATAATATAATATTTTATATATGTTACTTAAGTTCATTAACACCATCCTTTATACGTTCCATGTGTGGTATGAACGAGTCATATCATTTTAAGGGGGCGGTAGTCCGCACTTCCTCAAATGAAATTATCGTATGTATATACAACATGAAACGAATAATGGTATGAAATAAAATGGAATTACAGAAGCTTATATATAAAAGATATATCATTAATATCATATTTAATTACAGTGCCATCATAATGGCCACCATGAGAGGCGGTAAGATGTATTTGAACAATCATCGTTTCGTGAGGCGTTAGTTTTCCATCCACAGAAACATTATGTTCATCATCCATTAGATTAAGTTGTGTGTATGTGTAGTTTGAATCCTTCTTATAATAACATCCTAGTATATTGATGATACTGGTGTTGTTACAAAATAAAGGAAATAAAAAGAGTTTGGGGGTTGGAGAAGCAAAATAAAGGAAAATAATTTAAGAGAAATCGTTACCTTTAATTTAGGTAACTCACTTTGGTTGGAACCAAAGGACTTCTTGAAATGATTTCTGCATAAGGTGAAGCTTCAAGGAGGAGTAGAGGGATGTGTAGATCTTAGTTGGGCAGAGTTTGGACGAGCCATGTGGCTTGAGAGGTGTGAGGAATGAGAAGGAGGAGTGCCCTTTTATAAGAGGGGTGAGGGGCACCTTTGGAAAAGCTAGAAATATTAATTTATAATAAATTCATATTTGGTTTCTAATGGCTCCAAAGCATATTATTCAAAGGTTAAGGTGGGTATAGGTCGAAAACCACTCAACCAATAGAATTTAGACAGGTTTGGGTACTTATATTAACCTTATCTTTAAGTATTAACTCTAAGTTAATTAGTTTCACTTTTACAATGTCTCTTTGTATTTTTATATAATATGGTTAATAAACATACTATATACATCCAAGCGACCCCAAAGTGGTACATTAATGATGAACCTATCATGATATAAGTCTCTTGGCCGAACCTTAGATTTTTAGGAATTTAATATCAATTAATAATATAATATTTGTTTTAAGAACTCTTTTATGTCAATTTTGACACTATTCAATAGTTGATTTTTGTGAAACTCATAACAGATTGATTACTTCGAAAAAAGTCAATTAAATCAATCCTAATATATCATATTATCCTAGAAAATTAGTTTAATTCATTAAAAGTTTCATATTATATTTATTTGGGTATTTATAATATCAATTATATTAATGATTCACTATTATAGTAATTACTGCATCATCATTGTGTCATAAATAAAATACATTATATAATGTCTAAAAATTATAAATAAAATATCATTATGTAGGAAATCGTTTTAGCTTTCTAATGAATATTTATAATCGAAAATCCAACATGTATAACCCTATGTAAAAATTGTTCTTCTAAAATATGTAAGCTTATGCCATTTTTATTTTTATTTTAACTTTATTAATATAAAGTGTCCCTACCACATACAAGTGGCTCCAAGGGGTCCCCAAATTTACCCAAGGATGCTAATGGTCGGGTATGTGTCCACCAATAAGGTTAGGACACGTTTTAGGGTAATTTTGTATTATTATAATATTATTTTTTAACCCTTATTTACCGGATTTACCCTTAACCATGGTAAATAAAATATTTACCACAGTAATTATTCAAAATGTCTAAAAATAAATGTTACCTATTTACACAATTTGGACATCCTGATTCCAAATATGGAATCCATTTTTCTAAATTCAAAACACAGAAGTGGCAGAAATTAATTTAAAATTAATTCCCGCTGTCAAAACAAAAAGCATGTTTTTAAGAGGTAATAACTATCAAAAGATTGACACTTGTTTATGTTCGGTTTAATTGTAAAATTATGTCCAATGACCAACATTATATTAAATGGTAAAAATATATACTAAATATACTTTAAAACCACTCAAATTCATAATTTATCACTATTAATTATTTTGATTAAAAAAGTTGTTTTTAATTAAAATTTAGTAATTTTGACTATTCATCAAAATATGAAAGTTATCCGAAATGTACCAAAATTTCACCTTAGGCTAAATTCGATATTACGAATCCAAAAATGAAGTCCATTTTCAAATATAAAATATATATAATTTCAAAAAGTAGGTGTTACTATTCATAACAGCTAGTTTGATTAGTTATGGTGTGTTAGAACTCGGTGTTGCGTACAACACATGCTATCACATTATTCAAAGAGAAGCGTACCGTAGAAGCTTGGGGTGTTACATTCTACCCTCCTTCAAATAATTGCGTCCTCGCAATTTCTAGGGTATTACTGCATAAAAAGACTCGGGTGGTTCTTCATCATAAGTTCCTCGGGTTCCCACGTTGCCTCTTCCATCTTATGGTTTCTCCATAAAACTTTTACCAGACGCGTCGTCCGGTTTCTCAGCACTTGTTCTCTCGTATCAAGAATCTTGACGGGCTCTTCGCAATAACATAGATCGGGTTCCAGTTCTAATTCCTCATAGGTGAGTACATGCGTCGAATCAGGCTTGTATTTCCTCAATAGAGATACGTGGAACACATCGTGAACTTTGGAGAGATTTGGCGGCATTGCCAATCGGTAAGCTACAACCCCAATTCGTTCTAGAATTTCGAAAGGTCCGATGTACCTGGGACTCAATTTACCTTTCTTACCAAAACGTATGACTCCCTTCCATGGAGATACCTTTAGGAAAACATGATCACCGACCTGAAATTCCAAATCCTTCCTTCGATTATCGGCATAGCTCTTCTGCCTACTTTGAGCTGCTTTGATGTGATTTTGGATTACCTTCACCTTTTCCACCGTTTCCTCCACCAGTTCTGGGCCTACAAGTTTTCCTTCACCAACGTCATCCCAACAGGTTGGTGTACGACATCTCTTTCCGTATAACGCTTCATATGGTGCCATCTGAATACTCGAATGGAAGCTATTGTTATAGGAAAATTCTACCAAAGGTAAATATTGATCCCACATACCCTGAAAGTCAAGTGAGCAAGATCTCAACATGTCTTCTAAGGTTTGAATAGTCCGTTCTGATTGTCCGTCTGTCTGAGGGTGGTAAGCAGTGCTCAAATGAAGTTCAGTATCCAGGGATTTCTGAAGACTTTTCCAGAATCTTGAAGTAAAACGGGGATCATGATCAGAAACAATCGATAGGGGTACTCCATGAAGTCTCACAACTTCATTAATATATAGTCTTTCTAGATGTTCCAGGGGTAGATCTTCTCTTATAGCAAGAAAATGTGCTGTCTTGGTAAGACGATCAACAATAACCCATATTGCATCATTCCTTCTAGGAGTCTTTGGTAGCCCCATGACAAAGTCCATCGTAACATTGTCCCATTTCCACTCTGGTATGGGAAGAGGTTGCATGACTCCTCCAGGATGTTGCCTTCCAGCTTTCACTTGTTGACAAACCATACATCTTGACACAAAATCAGCAATCTCCCTCTTCATGTTGTCCCACCAAAAATGTTCCTTCAAATCTCTATACATTTTGGTGCTCCCAGGGTGTATAGATAAATTTGAACTATGAGCATCATCCAGCAATTCCCTTTTTAGATCAGGTATATTGGGAACACAAAGTCTCTTCCCGAATTTCAAAATTCCATCTTCATACACAAAGTCTCTCAATCTCCCATCATTCACAGCTTTAATCTTCTTTTGGAATTCTTCATCATCGGTCTGAGAACTCTTAATCCTTTCTAGTAAAGATGGTTTGGCAACCATTTGAAAAATCATTGATGTTTCACCTTCCCTGGTTATTCCCATGTCCATCTTCACTAGATCCATAAAAATTGGATCCCTTTCAATTCTCATATTGTTCAAAACTCCACGGTCTTTTCTACTCAAAGCATCTGCCACCTTGTTTGCCTTCCCTGGGTGGTAGTGTATCGTACAATCATAATCCTTGAGTAATTCAAGCCATCTCCTTTGCCTCATGTTGAGTTCTTTTTGTGAGAAAATATACTTCAAACTCTTATGATCAGTATAAATCTCACATTTTTCACCATAGAGGTAGTGCCTCCATATCTTCAAAGCAAAGATCACTGCTGCTAACTCGAGATCATGAGTAGGATAGTTTTGTTCATGAATTTTCAACTGTCGTGATGCATAGGCAATAACTCTATCATTCTGCATAAGGACACAGCCAAGTCCTTTCTTCGATACATCACTATAAATAACGAACCCATCATTCCCCGATGGTAGAGTCAATATAGGAGCATTGACTAATCTTCTCTTCAGTTCTTCGAAACATTCTTCACACTCTTTTGCCCAAAAAAATTTAACCCCTTTACGTGTGAGCTTCGTTAATGGGTTAGCCAATCGGGCAAAATTCTGGACGAAACGTCGATAATAACCTGCCAAACCAATAAAACTACGTACCTCAGTTATACTCGTAGGTGCTGGCCATTCTTGGATTGCCTTGGTCTTAGAAGGATCAACAGAGATTCAATCTTTAGAGACAATATGGCCAAGAAAAGAAATCTCTTGAAGCCAGAATTCACACTTGCTAAACATCCCATATAATTCATTCCTCCTCAGAGTCTTCAAGATAATGCGCAAGTGATTTTCATGATCTTCGTAGGTTTTGGAGTATACCAAGATATCATCAATAAATACCACCGCAAATTCATCGAGATACTCCTTGAAAACTCTATTCATTAGATCCATGAATACAGAGGGTGAATTAGTCAATCCAAACGGCATTACAGAAAACTCGTAATGCCCGTACCTGGTTCGAAATGCTGTTTTCGGAATGTCTTCCTTCATCACACACAACTGATGGTATCCAGATCGAAGGTCAATCATTGAAAAGTAATGAGCTCTATGCAGTTGGTCAAATAAATCATCAATACGAGGTAAGGGATACTTGTTCTTTATCGTTATAGTATTGATCTCCCTGTAGTCGATACATAACCTCATAGATCCATCTTTCTTTATAACAAAAAGAACAGGGGCTCCCCATGGAGAAACACTAGGGCGAATAAATCCCTTATTACTCAATTCCTCTAGTTGTTTCTTTAGTTCGACTAACTATACAGTGGCCATTCTATAAGGGGTCTTCGATATAGGCCTTGATCCAGGAATCAAATCAATAGAAAACTCAACTTCTCGTTCTGGAGGATGTCCAGGTAAATCTTCCGGAAATTCATCTACAAATTCTTTCACAACAGGTATATCCTCTATTTGAACATTCCTTTCCTCACCGACAGTTATTTCATTCTCTTCCACCCCAATAATTGAATTATGTTGAGCTACTGGGGGTGGATCTAAATAAGAATTAGGTGGTGACGATTCTGCTCTAAAAATAAGGTGCTCCTTATCATTATCATCAAGAATCGTAACCTCTTTCTTCTTACAATAAATCTTCGCATCATAGTCCGAAAGCCAGTCCATACCGAGGATTATATCAAACTCCATCATAGGTATGACGATGAAATCAGCAGATAATGAAAATTTATGTGCTCTAATGGGGACTGATTCACAAAACTTTGTTGCAACGATACTTCCCTTAGGAGTTTTAACTGACAACTCCCTTATTAAATAAAATTGGAGATATCTAATTTTCTTAGAAAACTGGGAAGATATGAAACAATGCGATGATCCAGAATCAAATAATGCATTTGCTAAACTTGAGGAAACCATTAAATTACCTGCCACCACGTCTTTCGGAGCTTCTACCTCAGCAGTAGTGATAGCATAAGCCTAGCCTTGATCCCTTGGCCTTTTCTGAGGTAAGTTCTCCTGACGCTTAGGACATGCATTTGCATAATGCCCCATCTCCCTGCAATTATAGCACTGAACGTTGGTAGCTTCCTTCTTCCCCTTGCAATCATGAGCTTGGTGGCCTTTTTCACCACACTTGTAACAGAATCCCATTCCCTTCAAGCAAGTACCAGGATGTTTCTTCCCGCATTTACCACAAGATGGATATTCAACCTTTCCCTTCATCCCCTAATTTCCATTCCCAGATTGATCAGCAGGTCTCTTCTTCTCTTGCTTTGCTTTAAAGTCATAAGACTTAGAGAATTCCTTTTCGGTCTTGATAGCACATGAGACAATGTCTTCGTACGATGAAAAGGATTGTGAGACTAATGCTCGACGGAGAAATGGTTTTAACCCATCAAAGAAACGATCAATCTTACTTCTTGGGTTACGAATATAATCACCAGCGTACCTCGCTAACCTTGTAAAGTTAGCCTCATACTTTGTGACATTCTCATTCTCCTTTTGTCTCAGACTCAGAAATTGCCTTTCCATATCTGCTCGATGGTCGCGAGGGAAGTATTTTTCTAAAAACAGATCTTTGAACTCCCTCCATTCCATATTTGATACTTCATCATCTTCCTTCGTATTTTGAATCAATGACCACCATTGATCAGCATCTCCAGTGAGGCGGTAAACTGCCATGATAACTTTTTCCCTTTCACTGCTCCCCAAAGCCTGAAATATTTTCTCTAGGGAAAATATCCATTGCTCAGCTACTAAGGGATTTGTATTCCCATTGAACGTTGGTGGTTGTTGCCTCATGAATCGATCTAACATTGATCCTCCATGCTGCGGATCAGGGTGCTCCATACAGGTAAGGTTATTATTCATAACCTGAGTAAGTTGTCCCAGTATGGTGATTAGCTGATCAGCACCAGTTGCATCACTAGCCCCACTATAATTATCTTGAGCAGGGGGGAAATCCCTACATGGAGTGCGTGCATTGATACGGTTTCCATTTCTTCCACTAGGCGCCATTTCTAAACAATGGCATAAACTAGATCAGTTTATGAATCAAAATACATAATCCCATACTTATAAAACACTTAACATAAATTTAACTATTTATGGATATAATCCATAATCATAAAAATGTTTTCTTTGAGAAAGTATATACTCATAAACCCTTCATAATGATTTGTAAGGAAAATGAGAGTTATCCTAAGCATATCCCCCGGGAGTGTCGTAACCAAGAGTGCAGCAAGGCCCGTTGTCGTGCACCAGTTTCCGTTCGAGTCTAGCTCAAAGCGGTGTTTTCGGGTTTTACCCCTAGGTACATCTGTGCCAGAGCCGCCTCTACCTGCTCGTATCCAGACAGGGATGTATTGCTCGGAAAACTCAAAAAATCTCTACAATACCAATATTCTAGGAAGTTCTTCTATACTAATCCTCAAAGTTCATCTTAGGTCTACGTTCTCTAATCAGAGTTTATCTAAATCTAGCTTCCAAGGTTTGTACTAAACTTCCTCTGATACCAACTGTAACGCCCCGACCCCAGTTACCCAGAGTCGGTGCATTATTACATAACATTGGCATGATAACAAGAAAGATCAAATCTCGAAAGACCGATTGGTTTAGTAGCCTTGGAAACACTAGATATATTCATAGGTTTTACATTACATCATAAAATGAAAAACTACTACAACAACATAAAGTCTCCATAATCCACACTCATATCCCCACATAATATCCCTGCAGGTCATTCATAATTTATTTCTTCACTTCCTGGGAAAAATAAAACATATAAAAGGGGTGAGCTCAAATGCCCAGTAAGGATAACAAAATAGTGGAAACTTTCATAAATAAGAATAAACTTTTAAGACAATGTATAACTAAAACAAAAGCCTTTCAAACATAAACTTTCAACATGGTATGGCATAAATAAAATGAAATAATGCCATTTACTTATTCACATGGATATTCTACTAATCGAATAATCACATGAAAAAATCAATAACCACTTTCATAATGTCGGAATGCATAATGCCAGACTATCATAACCACATAGCCAAGGCCTCGTGCCAAGACTACAAATAAGATTTTATCAAGGCCTTGTGCCAAGACACTAGTTTGTCTCATGAGACCTACCGATGCAATTTTTTTAGAAGATACTTACGTTTAAAATTACTCAAATATACTCCAGTGTTTTTATGAAAAAATTATGCAAGCTTATGAAAACAAAATAACTAGTTCTGAGACTGCTCGACTAATTACAGGCCATGATGGGTCCACTCCCAATCTTTTCCTGTCTAGCACACTCGAGAGTCGGGTTTTCTAAAAAAATTTTGGAGCTTGCGTTAAATACGTATACATTTGCAATGGATTTTCATATACTTGATAGAAATATATATTTTTTTTAAATCATTTAAAAGTCACATAATTATAAAATAAAACATTTAATTTGAAAATATTCTTATAAGCTTGTAAGGAAAGCTTTGAATATTTTATAACGGCTTAAAATAACTGCACCCTCCGTATAAGTTAAAAAAAACATTCTTACCTCAATTCTGTCGAAAAGGTTAAAAATGACCTTGTTTTGAAAACGACGGAAAGATTCCTTTATAAACCTCTTATAAAAAGTCAAACAAGGGTATAAATGACTTTAACCCATATTCTTGTAAATAGTAAAAATGTTTTGAAATACATTTTTAAGAAACATGGATGTGGATGATAATGATATCCCAGTAGATTATTACGTATAAACAACCTCGGATAATGAAGAGATTGTGAAATAACCCTTACCTTGTACTTTTCCTTTGTTGGGGTCGGTTAACCTCCTGTATAATGGTGAAATAATTTTTATTAAATTATACAAGAATCATATACATTAATATGATATCATATATGATCTTTTAACATTGCTTTAATAATATCTTAGTATTATCGTCGTTTCAGGTGATAATCGATTCGTTCTTCTTAAATGTTTGGTTACGTAAGACATGTTTGTAATGGATAGATTAAATCTTATTCATAATCATAATGATATTAACATTATTTTTAACCCTAAAATGAGAATAAGACTTGAATGGATACGATGGAGGATGGATCTCACCGCGTTCGTGGGGACGGTAGTCCGTACGTACGCACGAACGCTACTTCCATTTAATTTTTATTTTAAAAGAATTTAATCCAAATGATACATAGGTATATTACTATTCCTGTATAATATAATATTTTATATATGTTACTTATGTTCATTAACACCATCCTTTATACGTTCCATGTGTGGTATGAACGAGTCATATCATTTTAAGGGGGCGGTAGTCCGCACTTTCTCAAATGAAATTATCGTATGTATATACAACATGAAACGAATAATGGTATGAAATAAAATGGAATTACAGAAGCTTATATATAAAATATATATCATTAATATCATATTTAATTACAGTGCCATCATAATGGCCACCATGAGAGGCGGTAAGATGTATTTGAACAATCATCGTTTCGTGAGGCGTTAGTTTTCCATCCACAGAAACATTATGTTCATCATCTATTAGATGAAGTTGTGTGTATGTGTAGTTTGAATCCTTCTTATAACAACATCCTAGTATATTGAGGATACTTGTGTTTTTACAAAAGAAAGGAAATAAAAAGAGTTTGGGGGTTGGAGAAGCAAAATAAAGGAAAATAATTTAAGAGAAATCGTTACCTTTAATTTAGGTAACTCACTTTGGTTGGATCCAAAGGACTTCTTGAAATGATTTCTGCCTAAGGTGAAGCTTCAAGGAGGAGGAGAGGGATGTGGGGAGCTTAGTTGGGCAGAGTTTGGACGAGCCAAGTGGCTTTAGAGGTGTGAGGAATGAGAAGGAGGAGTGCCCTTTTATAAGAGGGGTGAGGGGCACCTTTGGAAAAGCTAGAAATATTAATTTATAATAAATTCATATTCGGTTTCTAATGGCTCCAAAGCTTATTATTCAAAGGTAAAGGTGGGGATAGGTCGAAAACCACTCAACCAATAGAATTTAGACAGGTTTGAGTACTTATATTAACCTTATCTTTAAGTATTAACTCTAAGTTAATTAGTTTCACTTTTACAATGTCTCTTTGTATTTTTATATAATATGGTTAATAAACTTACTATATATATCCAAGCGACCCCCAAGTGGTACATTAATGATGAACCTATCATGATATAAGTCTCTTGGCCGAGCCTTAGATTTTTAGGATTTTAATATCAATTAATAATATAATATTTGTTTTAAGAACTCTTTTATGTCAATTTTGACACTATTCAATAGTTTATTTTTGTGAAACTCATAACAGATTGATTACTTCAAACAAAGTCCATTAAATCAATCCTAATATATCATATTATCCTAGAAAATTAGTTTAATTCATTAAAAGTTTCATATTATATTTATTTGGGTATTTATAATATCAATTATTTTAATTTTTCACTATTATAGTAATTACTTCATCATCGTTGTGTCATAAATAAAATTAATTATTTAATGTCTAAAAATTATAAATAAAATATCATTATGTAAGAAATCTTTTTAGCTTTCTAATTAATATTTATAATCGAAAATCCAACATGTATAACCCTATGTAGAAATTGTTCTTCTAAAAGAGGTAAGCTTATGCCATTTTTATTTTTATTTTAACTTTATTAATATAAAGTGTCCCTACCACATACAAGTGGCTCCAAGGGGTCCCCAAATTGACCCAAGGATGCTCATGGTCGGTTATGTGTCCACCAATAATGTTAGGACACGTTTTAGGGTAATTTTGTATTATTATAATATTATTTTTTAACCCTTATTTACCGGATTTACCCTTAACCATGGTAAATAAAATATTTACCACAGTAATTATTCAAAATGTCTAAAAACAAAAGTTACCTATTTACACAATTTGGACATCCTGATTCCAAATATGGAATCCATTTTTCTAAATTCAAAACATAGAAGTGGCAGAAATTAATTTAAAATTAATTACCGCTGTCAAAACAAAAAGCGTGTTTTAAGAGGTAATAACTATCAAAAGATCGACACTTGTTTATGTTCGGTTTAATTGTAAAATTATGTCCAATGACCAAAATTATATTAAATGGTAAAAATATATTCTAAATATACTTTAAAACCACTCAAATTCATAATTTATCACTATTAATTATTTTGATTTAAAAAGTTGTTTTTAATTAAAATTTAGTAATTTTCACTATTCATCAAAATATGAAAGTTATCCGAAATGTACCAAAATTTCACCTTAGGCTAAATTCGATATTCCAAATCAAAAAATGAAGTCCATTTTCAAATATAAAATATATATAATTTCAAAAAGTAGGTGTTACTATCCATAACGGCTAGTTTGATTAGTTATGGTGTGTTAGAACTCGGTGTTGCGTACAACACACGCTATCACATTATTCAAAGAGAAGCGTACCGTAGAAGCTTGGGGTGTTACATATTTTTTGAAAATAATTTTTTCTTTCTCTTATTTTGCATTTCATGTGACACAAATTATAGTTTTTATATAATTTCACTAAATTTGGAATTTGATAAAAGAAAATTAATAATTTACTATACACAAACAATATATTATATATAATAAAATTAAACAGAAAGTTTTTTATTTTATTCTATATAATAACGAGTCTTTACTATATCATGTGTGGCACACAAGGAAGAATTCTGACTCAAATACATTATATTATTAATGTGATTATTAAAATATTATTATAGATAACACCTAGACCTTTAAATTGATGTTATGAATAAGATTATCTAAATTTTATAAATTGGATTATAATATGTATATAAAATCAATAATTTTTTAATCAATTAATTGATGTGAATGAATGGACCATTTAATAATTATGAAATTAACTTTAAAAGAAAGAAAATTTTCTTTCTAAAAACATAACATTGTATCATTAAATTAAAAAAAACACTTTTCATAAATTATTTTAAATAAATTCATATAAATTATATTAAACAAATATTTTTATACCCATCAAATATATATTTGATAGGTATATTAAAAATTAAATATAATTTTATAAATAAAAAGAAATTTTTTTTGTAAAGGTAATTTTACGACCTTTTAAAGGAGAACCCATATTAAATCCGATTTTTGAAACATTAATAATTTTTATAAAGAATAATAAATTTTATTTTTGATATAGTAATATAAAAATTTAAATTTTCTCATATTTTGGCCCTTTTCGGAGAAGTTTTATTATATTGATGATTAATGAAAAACAATAATTTTTAACTTAGAACAAAATTTTCATGTAATATATTTATGTAGAAAATTATGTTTTTATTTGGTTTTAATGAAAAATTAGATCAATTATACATTATATCATCCAATATTCGTAACATTAACTGTTTTAAAAATGATATTTTAGATTAAAAAAATTCCATCTTTTGGATAATTTGCTTTAAAAACCCACACCATCATCCCGTTTTGGAATTTATTATAAATTTCTATCATCCAAGTATTATATTGGACATTAGAAAAAATGGATTCCATATTTCAAATACGAATTATTTCAAATTTTCAATATGCACAACATTGATTGTGAAATAAAATATTTGTGAATGTGATTAAAATTGATTATAATTATGAATAGAAAAATACTATTAACAACTGAATATGCATTTAAACTAAGGCCCGAAATGATATATAAACACAACCAATTAAACTTTTTTGTTCATATTTGGACAATATACATTTTTTAAACAAACTGATATTTTTTTATGAAAGAAAATATCCCAATATTAGCATAATAAAAAGTTTACACAATTTTGAAGGTAGAATATTTACAAAAATCCATCATAAAGTTGGAAAAAATATCATTAGAGACATTATCCTCTCAATAAAAGTCATTCACATTGACTCCCTTGATAGTAATATCATCCTGCAATGCATTTTCCTATCTATACACATGTGTGGTGAAGTGATCCTTCGATTAGAGAGAGTCGAGACATTTTTCCCAATGATTAGTGAGATTTTAGGAGAGATGATACGCCCTCGTACAAAAGGCCGATACTATAACCCTGGAATCACATTCAATCCAAATTGTGTTCCCACCCCTTCTCTCTGGTGGCTTCACTGCTATGTTGACACCATACATTTCTACTTCATGAAGAGAGGTAATAACACTTGAACAATAGATGCACCCATGAACACTTCCATGGTGATCAATATAGATAGCACAAAATTCAGAGGGCCACAAATTACACATTGAAGAACCATCAGAGTTGATTTTAATCAATCCAAGAAAGGGGAAATGCTGTTTGAAATCCATTGATCCATGTGGGGGATGAAAATTAACTTTCATCATAATCTGACTAAGAACTGATTAGTCATGAATTAAATCATTACAAAATAATCCTTTTAGAGTCTCCACCACATGAACCATAGTGATGATCCCTACCAGTACGACACCAAATTAGAAGAATTGTAATTCTTGTCTGAACATGTATCATGACAACTAGATTAAATGTACAGCTTCTGCAGTAGCAGCTAGAAAAAATAACCAAAGTTGTGGTGACAGTGTTAAAGAGTTCCATCTCATAATGAGGTCATCTTTTGTGTTGAAGTGATGCAGAGGAACCTCGAAAATGTGATAAACTTCCCTCCATATTTCCTAATCAATTCCATAGCTGAGGAATAGGTGATCCACATCTTCCCTAAGATGAATTCATGAAGTACAGATTGAGTAAAGTGAGATACCAAATAATTATAAGAAATTGTCTATTGGTATTTTTTTGAGAGTCTGCCTCTAAGCCATAATAGATCAAGAATTCCTTAAAAAAATTCCTCTGCAGATTCCCAATCCATTTTCCATTGTTTCAGCTTCCATTGGAATGTTTATAATACCCTTTGGAGTTGGTAATACCATTTAGAGTAGGTTACCATGACAAAAAATCACCCATAGAGACCAAAAATAATCATCCACAATCGAGGTAATATGTGCTGGAATATTATCCATTCCCCAAGAAATTCCTTGATTGATTGATCATAATCAAAATTAGACTCCCCCTCCATTTCCAAATCAAATAATTGATTCCCAGTCCAATTAGACAATCAAAATGGAAGAGAGGATTCCTTGGAAACAAGCCAACGAGAGATAACATCAATTTTCTAGAAATTTTCTTAAAATAAAGCCACACTGAGTGGTAAAAAAATTTGAAATTTAATGTTTTAATATTCTGAATTAACCTGTCTTAAAGATAACTGGTAGCACCAAATTGCATGTTTATAAGTCTCCATAAAAATCTGTCCTGCAATGAGTAATTGAAACCCCTTAAAGTTTTAATTCCAATGCCACCCTCATCATGTGATTTTAGACCGTAAAAGTATGTAAAAATTTGGAGATGATAATTCATTTCACCATGCAAACCTGACTAGACATTGATAATGAATTTCCTTTCTATGCAGAGAGTTTTCTTTTAATAATACTAAAAATCATGAAAAAATGAGAGGCCTATGGTCTCCCCCACAACATGGGAACTCCAAAATAAGTGAAGGGATGATGTAACTCACAAATACCCAATTCTATAATTATATCATTTTTCATGGGAGTAGAAATTCCCCTACCAAAATAAACAAATGATTAGCTCCAGCTGACTACCTTTCCAGAAACCAATTCATACTACAAAAGGGACCTCTTTATATTTTTTAGGTTACCCCTATGCCCTTGGGTAAATAGGATAATTTCATCAGTATATATGAGATTGGAGGGTAAAAAAATACCCCTTTCGACATGAATAGACTTTAGCATACCATTATCATCTAGGATAGAATAAATCATGATATGGTATTCATCATCAATTCAAAAAAGGATTACTGATAAGGGATCACCCTGTCTTACTCCTCTCGAGCACTCAAAATATCCATTAGGGGATTCATTTATGAGGACTAAAATATGAGAAGAACATAGAATGTTTTTTACCCAGTTGATGAAGACCACATCAAACCCATACATGTCAAGGATCTTGCAAATAAAACCCCAGTCCATTGTGCCAAAAGCCTTCTTGACATCTAATTTGAGAGAAATATTACGAACTCTACTGGGTTACATATGAATATTAACACACGTGAAGATGGTGATAATACATACTTGTATTGATCTCCCCTTGATGAATCCAAACTGATTTGAAGATACAATTTTGAAGGAAATAATGGAAAGCATGTTGGCAAGAATTTTAAAATTAACTTTATAAATAGTATTATCAAGGGAAAATAGTATGAAGATATTAACTTCATTAGAATTATCCTCCTTCAGGATAAGGGAATTAAACGGAGCATTAAAACCTCTAGGAAGATATCCACCTCCGAAAAAATGAATGACTAACCTATAGACATCCACATAGATAAAATCCACATAAGTTTGAATGAAGATGTTACCAAAGCCATCAGGAACACGTGCACTCTTAGACATGTGACTAAAGGCTGCCTCCTTTATCTATGGATCACGAGGCACAAGATTGAGATTGGAATTGTCCTCTTGATACATTTTTCTCAAGATCACCCCACCCATAAGATCATTGATAGATTGGGGACCATTAAATAAATCATTAATGTAAGTTGTGACATGCATTGAGATATCAACTCAATTATCTATGAGCCTATCCCCGTTTTTAATTTTAGAAAAATGATTATAATCCCTCCTAATTCATCGAAGAGAGTTGATTTTTTTGAATTTATGTCCTCATTAATTAACCACTTGGCTCTAAAGGAGTCCCTTTACAACGAATCCTTCATGTCAAGAAGTTTATTCAATTTGAGGGACATCTCAAATTCCACTGAAATTTCATCAGAGAATTCTCTATTGTTGTTAATCTCTTTAACCCTTTGATGAGAATTTTATAATTTAGAAATATAAGAATAAAGGGATCTAAAATAATCTATTCTTTACATTCATAGATTCCTCTTTAGAATTCTGAATTTGGTAATGCATGAAAAGCATCATCCCTGCAATGCACATAATTACAAGTGTTGTGTACAATGACCTCAAATTCTATGTGAGAGACCCAAGACTAATTTAAACTAAAAGTGAGAGGAGTCTTGTATTACTTTTCACTAAGATCCACCAAAATATGGGATGATGATCAGAATTGAGTCTGGACAGGGTTGAGCATGATATTGAACCCCATTTTTCAAAGAGGGCCCATTTACAAAGGGTCTATCAATTTTTCTAGCCACGAGCTATTCCAGTGCTTCCTATACCATATATATTTGGAACTTACCAAGTTAATATCAATTAGATCTTTCTGATAAATACATAATTTGAACTCCCTGGAGGAGATTGTGCTATTGACTTTTACCATTTTCTCATCTGGAGTCATGATTGCATTAAATTCCCCCAAAATTAATCAAGGATTAGTGATGATGTATTTGAGAGATGCAATATCCATCCACATATTTTTCAATCCTGATATTTTTTGTGGGAATAAATAATGGAACAAGTGATATGGTATCCAAGATACACAAAGGAGCATGGGACATGATGATCACTTGATAAAACTGAAGTGATGTTGCGAATAGAGTCACGCGTTATTACCCAACGACTCTTCACATTAGTTTAACACCTATTGGTATCAATTTGATCTATCCCTAAATTCCATAAGTTTGAAATATTAGAGGAGAATAAATTTTTTGACTCAGACAAACCATTAAGCCCTGGTTTGTGCTACTGAATAAATATCCTTCTAGATCACCTTGTTTCCGAATAACATAGGAACTAGAAATTCTAGAACATAATCTTCAATTTGAGGTGAAGTTGAGGCTTGGACACCTCATATTTGTGCCAACAGACATTTTTGGACGTCTTCTAGACTTATTTTTTGGAGCTACGAGATCACTTATATCATCATTATTGTTCAGAGAACCCTTGCCTTTAGAATGATCTAGATAAACCTGATCTATCTGAATCGATTACTCTTACGCATTGCTGGAGTTATTGAGATTGTTCTTGTAAACCATGTACTACAAATTTCTCTTATTCAAACTAGTTTCATCATTGTGTTCCATTATAATGGGGCACACAACTTCATGTATCTTCTCGAGGTGATGTACCTGAGTCATAGAATGATGGTCCAAACTGTTGTGATGTTGTGTTACTATTGTGATGGGAGACTCATTAGAGTTATTCACCACTAATGGAATTATAATGGAAGAATAATAAACTGTTTTTGTATGATTTTGAGCAACAGAGGAAAGGAGACCGACAGTGGTAGGTACATATGCCAGATTTGAATTGATTCACAGTGGATCCACAATTGGAGATTCACTATCTCCCAATGAATAGATCAAGTCACTGACATCATTAAATAACTCTACTGAAGTGGATTCATCCACCATTGGATGGTGTAGATAAAATACCGAATTTTAAATATCAATTGAAAGTAGTAAACACAAGACTTCCTCCACCTTAATTCCCTGTTTAGGGAAAGTGTTCCTAATGAGTGAAACATCACAGTGAGCCTCTTCTTCCTCAACCATTTCTGCCCATGTTTGTTTCCCATAATTGGAGGTTCCAGGTAAATTCCTTACAATCTAGACTAGTTTATGATATATATGAATCTTCAAAGGGACTTGTAAAGGTCCTAACTGTTTTGTTATGATACCCCTCTTTTTAGGCATTGCATTTTTGGATCTCTGGCCTTTTAAAATTTATTCCATTCCATGGCCTAGGGTGCAATAACCTATTTTAGGAGTACCCTATAGTTGGAGACTGAGTGTCCCACCATCTTGAAGTCCTAACTTAAGGGGGGAACGTTCTGATACTCCACTCTAACTTTTGATATGTTCCCATTTGAAATGATAGTGATGCAATTAGGCCTCTAGATTTCCAGGTTAACATCAACAAGCATCTGAGCAACGAAAACCAATTCCCCCTCCATAGTCGTGCGATCCATTCTAATTGGTGTGCCAATAAAAGATGCAATATCATTTATAATCTTAGGATGCAAATAGGCATAGTTTAACCCATGAAACATTACCCATAACTGTGCATTCGTTTTCTTTATTATGAAGGGGGTAAAATTGACATCCCATTCAGAGAGTTGATGAAAACTGGGCTTCAATTGTATATTTCCCATGTACAATACAAAATTCAAAGAATACTTTTATTAAAGAATGATGTGGAAGAATCCATGCCTGGTTGGATTGAGCCTCCTACCAAGATTCCCCCATTTATGGGAAATTCTATTCTTTATATCAGCATAAGACCAGGGATTATCCCCCTTTTCATATATAACACACCCAATATTTGAGAACTTACAGAGATTGAGTCTTTGTTGAAGGGAATCTGGATCTGCGACCACAGAGAAAGCCACATTTTCATGTCGTGGGACATTGGAGGGACTGACAGATACATCCTTGTCTAGATCAGCAGCACCAGATAATTCTTCTGCAAAAGAAAGACCCTTCTTCATCGATACTAATGAATCCTTCGAGTCAATTTTCTAGATCAAATTTTCTCGGGAACCACAAGAATGATGGACGGCCAATTCCCATTAAGTATTGAACTATTCCATTGAATAAATCCTGAACATGGGTGAACTAATGTACAATGGGTTCTCAGGCCCAAGGGGTTACACGGTATAGGTGGGTCATCACCCACCACCGAGCGCCTTTATGTACTCCCCCTACCGCAGTCCCATGTTAAATAGCACTCGGGCATTCAGGCCACATCCACACGAGGTAGAGGGGTCCATGAGAGGAGATAAATGCATATAGTGCGAATTTCCTTGCGAGGACTCGAACCCAGAACCTCGGGGTAAGGATGCCACCTCCACTCAACAACTCACCCACTCCTCGTGGGAATTTGACAATATAATTACATTAATTGAATGGAAAATATTATTGGAGCCACTCATCATGGGAAAACTATGGAGGGATATGTTTTTTTCACAAATTTACAAGAATGATACTCATCCTCCACTATAAAAAACACTCTGACCCTATTAGTCACGACTCTCAATACATTTTGATTGCCTAATATCTATATAAATAATTCCCCTACATCAATACCCTCAACAAATAGGTTTACCATTAGTCATAATGTGTAAAAAGAGACTATTTTTTATAAACCATGATGATTTACCCAAAGAAGCCGTAACATCTCCCTCAATCTCTTTTGTTTTATTTTCATTATCCACCCAAGGAACTATTTTTATTCAATTTTTATATAATGTACTCAGTGTCAAAAAAATATATGTTCTCATTATAATGGATCAACTAAAACATACAAAAAATTCCATCTAATGGGTATCAAACTTACCATTCTTGTGTACGGTGAATTACTGCCTCACAAAACGAGATTGTTCATTTTTTCATTACCACCTTTCATGGTTTTTAATAATGATGTATACTATATTTACATATTCTATATATTATATTAATGATTTTTATTCATTATTAATTTTAATTTAACATATACCATCATGCTTTACATTTTATGAATTATGTTAACTTCGTTTGTGGAAATGTGGACCGCCACCTCCTCACAACAATGTGATTCATTTACAAATTTAAAGGATTGTATTATGGATGGTATTAGATTAATTATATGATATATATGAAATATTAATGATAATTCAATTATATTATATATATAAATATATTCCATATACATTGTTTTATTAAATATAATAATAAAATAGAATTATCGTTCTTTCGTATCTATGACATACCATTTACATGAATAGTGTGCACCATTTAATATTTATATTGTTCATAGATTAATATAAATATATATTATTAATATAAAGGTCATTTATGACAATTTTTTCATTACATAAATAATTAATTTTTTGCCTAAATTAGAGGATTATGAAGAACAAGCCAAAATATATTCTAAGACCGATGTGGATATTGCCCAAAACATAACATTAAGAAGGATTTGTTAATATATATGTAATATAAAGTCATAAAATCAATTTATGGTTATAAATATAATAAAATAATTTTTTAGATGAATAATAATCTTATATCTATCATAAATTTTTGTTTAATGCATACTAAGAAAGTCAAGACATTATGTAAGGGTTTTAATATCCCACGTTTTATTATTTATGAGATACATGCCAAGTTCACCCCTTATTTCTTATGTTTGGACTATATATATTCTATGAAATTAATTTATGACATATCTACTTAAATTTATGGGCCTTATAATAACCATGCTATTTATTTCATATTTAATAATGATTAATTACAGAAAATTTCAATTAATAAAACTCAACATATAAAGGGTTCTAGTGTCTTTGTGGCCATGGAACATAACGTAACATAAAACATGGAATACACATGTTTATTGAAAAAATATTTTAAATGTCAACACTATTCTTTCTTACATGGTATTTCATTGGATAACCTGTGAACATACATAAGAAATGTGTGAATTAAAAAACCCATTAAAGGAGTAAACAAAGAATACAATTAATGGAATATTACATTTTAGGAAATAGGCATATCAATGCAGCATAAGAAAAACATGAACATAATGGCCAGATATAGCATGATTATCATAACATGGAAATGTGGAAAAACCATACAACATGATATTATCATGAGATAGTGATATTTGCACTTGTATTGTCCTGAGTAAACCATCAATAATATTGAATTACCATGAAAAACCCCTTTTTATCATGGAATATCAAGATAGAAAACATTATCAAATGCATTGGAGTGTTAGCAGGTTGCACTATTCTAAATCATTTCATTCTCATGTATTATTGTTCCACATATATCATAGAACATGGATTCATTAAATATCATAATATATTATATGATAAATGAATGTGAAATACATTAATAAAAGCCACCAATCAAAATGTACATGATCATAATGTTGAATACCCTAGACAGAGAAATGGGTATGATATTCACTACCCATTGATTTTGGCAATGAAAATCATGGTGTAATTTTGGCAGCATGATGGTGTAATATGGAAATTAATAAATTTGGTTGATTATAGAAAAATGGGTCTAATTTCATTTATAAATGGGATGGAAAATATGGTGATCATGGAACCTAAAATCCCAACATGTGAATTGTAATTTTGATTCATAATATAAAATAAATGCTTGAATGGAAATTCCCAGAGAGAAATCCATTATTGAATTTCAGCATAGTAACATGTGAATTTAATAGATCATAGGGGGATTAATGAGAGTGAAAGGAATATTTAATAATGTATATGGAAAATGAAAATTAAATAGGTATGTATTAAAAAATATCAAATCAAAAAAATGTAAAGTAAAAGGCATGTCATAGAAGAGGTGCTTGATGAAAAATGAGGAAGGGAGATCCCTTACGGAATTTCAGCATAGTAATTATGTATGTAAGTGGAAAAAGGTGGGGGGAATAAATGATCCCTCATACCAATAACATCAATTAGATATCATGGTTTGAAATAAAAAATATTTGGAAATACATTAAACTTAAATTATTATAATTAATATCAATGAAGGTGTTTAAATACAAATGTGAGGAGAGAAATCCGTTACAATGATGTTTCATCCCAAAGGCCTAGGGTAGACTTCATGTCACGACCCAACTTCACCTATATTAGGGATGGAGAGAAAAATGCTAGATCATTCTTTATTCAAGATGATGTAGAGATAATGACCAAGGATTCCCACATTCATTTGGGCCGGGAGTGGCAACTATCACCAAGGGTATAAGATAACATGTAATATAGAAGACAATACCCTTCTATAGAAAATTATATGGAGATAAGATTGTAAATCTAAAAGAACTCCCAATACAAAAAAAAATGTAATGGCAAATCCCTTTTTCACACATGCATGTTAAAAATATAGTGATGCAATGTACAAGAAAACTCTAATGAAAAGTACCAAATAAATGAAAAACAACAGTGATAAGTGTCCGGACATCCAAGCTAGTAAATTCCGACATAGTCCTCAAAGTCTTATGGGAATCTTGAATGATTTTTTATATATGTAGGGTGAGTATATAGGTAAACTCAGTAGGGAAAACAAAAAGTTCTAATCTAAAAATGTTGAGGAATTCGAATGCCCTATGAGAAAACACAGATAACCCAGGAACATAAAAAGAAAACTATCCACCCAACCTCACTAGGGCACACTCCCCAAATAATGAAAGTTGGGTAAAGTATTAGTAAAAGAAAATTGATGTTGGGTATCCCTCACTACTTTCCCACAGGTTATTTAGGAAATCCTACCCGTCGAACCTCCCCCCAAAAGTTCCACTGCAATCCAACTACCACACTAACAACAAAATTATGCAATATGACAACCACACATCCTACAATCAGACACATGGGCCACCACTGCCTCACACATTCATGCTTCCAGACACCTGGTCTACCACAACCACAGAAATCCCTACCCGAAGACACCTGGGCCACAACAACCACTACCTATCTCAAAGACACCTGGGCTCATGCTGAAGACACTTGAGAAACAATCCTTCCCTCACACACCTACGAAACCTCCATAACACACCCTACCCAAAATGTCATTGGCCATAATGAACCTTAAGTCGTCATAGCTAGCTTGAAGAGGCATGAGATACCTGGGAGATGGATAGGAAAGGAACTAATAACTAGCCACTCATGAAAATATTGTGAAAACAATATCCCCCATGAAATGTGGGTTTTCGGCCCAAAGTTCTAAACATGAGTTGGGGTGTGAATAAGAAACAAAAGAACTAAATTTATACATATAGGTAAACATGAACTCATCCAAACATAAGGGTCCTAAAACCTTCCAAGTCACAAACACTCTTGTTAAAATTCATACAAGAAAAAATAAATAAATGCATCAAAAAGAGAACCACCCATTTTTGGATAACAATTCCCCATTGACCCATTCTTGTTATCACATTCAGGTAATTTTGTTATAAAAAATTCTCAAAAACCAGGACAAAACGAGATTATCTACTAGTCCAAACAACTCTAGACTGAATAAAAAAGAACCAATCAATAATTTAAGCATTCACACCAGGTTATCATGTAAATTAACAAAAACAAAAGGGATCCATGAGATCCCTCAAGGTATTTGAACCAAACCATAACACCAAATATGGACCCTCATGATCTCAGATCCACAATACAACTATTGAACCATAGGGGATCCCATCCACATCCACATCACACCACAATAATCTACCAGAAATACCTTTTTTATTAGTAGAATAGAGAAAGGGTCTCTTCATATTTATGTATACAATTTATCAATTTCCTTATTTTTGTTTGGTTATCCGGGGAGATCACACAAGGATTATTATTCATTGGAAATCAATTTAATAAACCATGTTTATGTAATTATCTAGTTCCCATGATATATCCTAGCAATCAAAATGTTATCATGAAAACATAGGTGCATTAGTGAGTAAGGAAGTTACACCAACGATAATGATTTTTAGTGGGGATAAGACCATATTTTTCACGACATATTAACGAAGATAAAATAGTACAACACCATCGTTATCTAGCACACACCTTCAATCTTTAATAAATCCAATTATTATATTCTTTAAGGTTTTGTTTCATTCGATCCCTGAAGAAGAATTATCATACTCATCTCGCATGATACACGTGAATGATAGGAGAAGGAACACCCTACATAGATGATCAATGATCAACGTTTTCTTCTCGCGCCCTGAACTGGGGTTGAGAGACATGCATAGAAAGAACTCCAAGGAATCAAAGGATGAATGAGAAAGGCTCCAGCGTGGCGCATGATTCTTCTCAAAAAGAGTGATTCTATGTTCCATAAAGTATAGAAGGGACCAAGGAAGGAGGAAATCTCAGTGTGATAAAAGGCTAGATCCTACAGTTACGAGATATGAAATCTCAAGCAACTTAAAAAAGATGAATATGGTTTCACCATGCTGTTGGTTGGAAACAAATTATAGAATTAATGGTTATTTAATAATTATCCTTTTATATGGTGTAAAGAACAGTTTTGAGTTAAAATATATCCTCTAAAAAGTGAAAACCACGTAACAGGGGAAAAGTTGGGAGGAACGGGGAAATGCGTGACACTGAAGAAAAAAAGAAACACATTTTAGTAACTGATGGTTCGCCCGACTCTTAGAGGATTAAAACGTATTTTACTAGGTTTAAAAGGCTGTATAAGGGTATTAAAACTGTTTTACTCCAAATGATTCTTTACGGTAGCATAACTAGAAAAACATAGTAATAGGAAAAAGCAAAAGGGTGGGACACCGTTTGATGAGACACCGTAACGGTGCCACTAGAACGGTGGAATACCAAAAGTGGTTCCTCTATTACGATGTCTGACTATGATAGGGGAACTATTACTATTACACCATCACAATGCCACCATCATAGTGGCACCTTTTTAGTGGAACCATTTGGAAGAACTGAGATGATAATCCTAGAGTAATCCTGAAGAAAAGAGAGGGGTCTGAACAAACACCTCGTAAGATACCTCTAAGTGACAAAGCCACCCTAGAGATGTTCAAAATCCGAAACAAAACTCGATATATAGGATCAACTCTCCCTCATCTATCTCCTTAACAACTATTGATACACAACCGCCCTTCTCCCCCATGATACCACACAAACATTTAATGGTCACACATTCGAGGCATATGGATTTGGGGTTCCCTTCCCCCACGTCAAGATACTATCCTATTGGGGAGAAATTGAATCACCAGAATGGGTTTAATCTCATCATCCTTATTGCATCTTGATTTGGGATTAGGTCCTCCACTCCCCATGGTGATGATATTTTAAGAACATATAGCAAAAAAAACATACGTCTCAAATTTAAAAAGGTCAATCAATACGACAAAGTCAAGTACAAAACAACACAGAATAAAACTCAAAATAGTTATAGGTACTCAGCATAGATATGTGCCTCCCATTCCTAGGTACACTCCTCCATGCCACAATTCCACCATAACACACAAACCACCGAAATTGTTCTTCCACGGAGGTCCCTATGCTCACGATTCTTGATCCTCATTAGACTCTTCATAAATGTCGCGTTGTATTTGATAACCAGCTTTCCCAAGTCTAGGATGCACGAATAATCATGTAGATAATTATGGAGAAGAGAAACATGGAATATGTCGCGCACCTTTAGTAGTGGCAGTTCCAGTGCCAGTTAAAATTCCACTTTTCCAACTCGCTGAAACACCTCAAAGGGTGAAACAAACATGAGTTAAAGAGTAATCGCCCAAAAAAACCACAGTTTCCCATGTTTAGGGGAGACCATTAAGAACACATAGTCCCCAACCTCGAACACCAACGGTCTCCTCCAATGACCAGACTATGACTTATACTAGTCATGAGTTGCCATCATCCTCTCCTGTTTAAGAAAAACCTTTTCCGTCGTGCACTACACCACCTCAAAGCCAAGAAAGACTATTTCCCCAACCTATGTCCATCACACGGGTGATGGAAATGGTCTTCCGTAAAAGGATTAAAATAAAGCCATGTCAATGGTAGAGTGATATCTATTGTTGTAGGCAAGCATCACAATAGGCAATTATCGTACCCACGCTCCCCCGAAGTACAAAAAAATATACCCTTTACATTTCCTCTGACGTTTGGATGGTCTGCTCAATCTGCCCATATGTTTTGGGATGGAAAGTAGTATTGAGGCATACCTGGGGTGCCAAAATCAAGTTGCAATCATTTACAAACTAATGAGGTAAGAAGTGTATCCCAATTTAGAACTGTGGACCCAAGAACTCCATGCCCCCATACCACCTCATCAACTTATATACATGGTAAGGTATCCACTACACTCGACTCCTGGATCTCTAGGAAGTGAGCTAACTTTGCCAGCCGATTTGTCACTACCCAGATAGCATCATTGTAACACACCATGTTTTTCTAAAAATAAATATAAATGCATGGATCTTTGTTTTAAGTAGATATTATTAATTATCATTTAAAACACAACTTCTCTACTTCTATGTTTTGAATTTCAAGAAACTGTCATCTACAATTGTGTTCAGTATGTTATTGGGAGTCTATTGGAACCAACTTGTTTTTCGGTGAATAGTAACATACCCTTATGAATAGTAATATGAATAGAAATATGACCCTAATGAATAGTAAATTGTATTACTATTTTATTTTATTAAGGCTTTAGGATAATAACATTTAAGATAATTTTTCATTGTCATATAGAAGTAGTCACATAATAGGAATTGTTAATTTTTTGAATGAAGTATGATTTTATTTAAAAACTAAATTAATATTAATTAGTATATTATTTGAAAAGAATGGACTTCATTTTTGAAATATAATCTTAGATAAATGGTTAGGGTGAATTTTGGGAATTTTTCTGAAACATGGGATTTTTTGATGAATAGTAATGAAATACAGTTTTTAGTTTCAGTGTGTTAATGATATCATTAATGATATAATAATGATTTCCTAAATCTGGTCGACTTGTGTATAATTACATATGATTTCAGTTGTCCCACGTGGATTATACCATGGGCAAGCCCAATGTTTTTCAAATACCACCCATGAGGCGCCCCTGGGAAATTATTAAAATATTCCCTTACTTTTCCTATAAATACCAACCCATTCCTTCATTATCTTCATTCTCAATTCCACCTCAATGAATAAATGGCCTCATTACCTTCATATTAGTCCTCTAAAGTATTCTTTCCACCCCCAAGGTCCCAACCCTCATGTTCTATGTGTTACACTACAAGGTAAGAGAATTCTCAATTTCTTTCTTTTTCCTTTCATGTTCTGTTTTATGTGGTATAACTTTCATGTTTCCAAAACATGTTCTTATTTAAATATTATTCTTGATCTATTCTGTATTAGGATTCATTTATGGATGGGTTACCCTTGTCCCCTCTATTCTCAATGTTTTCTAAAACCCTGTCGCATAGTAGTTGGGCTGCCGAATTTTTGTAAGAGATTTCTCACTTATTCTTTAATTTGGAGTACCTTGCTTATTCATTATTAATATATCATTACCCAAGAGGGATTAAATCTCCAGAAATCTTGTATATTATGGATTTTATCATGTTTATAGTAAATTACGCATCATTATTCTTCTACTCTCCTACTTATTTAAGGAATAAAAAGATTGTCCGTGATGTGTCGAACTACTGACATCGTGGATGATGTGATTTCAATATTCCTTAATTATTTCAAGGTTAGTCAGGAGACCAATTATATGGTTGAAACATGTTATAATATATGTGTTATGACTCATCCATGGTTATTGGACTTTTTTTGTACTCATGGTTCGAATTTAAAATACAAAATGAGTTTGTTATTATCAAAGTTCCACTAAAATGATCTAAACGAACATCATTAATGTTTTAACATTTGAATCATCCTCATATTAAACATCAAAATTATAAATGTTAAAAATTATGGTACAGTAGATATGAAAATACCTTTCCATTCCAATTCTGGAATTTCACTTCCAATCGACAAGAACATCCACCATGAACCAATCGTGTAAATCATGTTAATAACTCACCCAAAAACAGTGCAAGGAGAAAAATACTATCAATTAATGGTTGAAATGTTGTTATGAAATGATTATAGAAGATGTTATAGACATAATAATGATTATTTAAAATACTAATAATAGTTTTTTAACCATTATACAGAATGTTTAAATAGTTTTATGTAAGACAAAACTGAGGTAAGAGAATTCTTAACCAGATTTCTATTCCTTGGGTTAACTTCCTACTACATTATTTAGTTTCTATTTAAATTGTTTGTGTGATGGGTTACGAATATATTATGTTATATTATATGCATTTACAGTATATATAAATACTTTATCCATTGTATTAAGTCTATATACAATTTTATGATATTTATAAGGGGATTTTCTTTAAAAAAATATTTTTAAATTCGGTTTTACAAAATTACAAAGTAATGTTTTTATGGAATTATTCATGTAGTATGATTATGTTTTGGTTTTTGGGAATTATTTATGATGAAGGGTGGGACTTATATCTCCCACAAATTCATTGGGTATGAGTATATTGGAGATTAGATGTATGGTTACTCCATGTGTAACTGCGATGGTTACCCAAATGGTAAGGTAGCCATGAGGGTTAAAAATTATAATGTATTTGAGAGGGTTACAATATTATGTATGTAATGCACCAAGATACTTTATGATTATATTTATGTTCTCATGTTTTGTGTGTATCAGGTATAAATCTCATGTTACACAATGTATGTTTATATGGGTGACAATAATGTCTTTTGAAGATGCATTCAAACATTACGAGAATTCATGGACTAACGTGATCTTTCCTTCTTCTAAATCCCTTAGTAAGCTTTTCTGGTCATCCCAGGTTTTTTAAAATGAATTTTCACAGGTTAATGGATCAGTAATACAAGGATGGAAGCCATGTTAACTAGTGAAGAATTGTCAAGGATTCTTGTTTTATGTTTTAATGTTTTATATTTTGAAAAAATGGAAACTGTTTTTATGGAATCCACTCTGTAATAATGTGTAATTTCATGAATGTATTGTCATTATTATCTAATGATATAAACATGAAAAGTACATAAAAGTAAAAGGATGTTTTTTCTTGACTAAATTCATTATTATGTGTGTAATAAGGTAGGGTCATTATAGTCGGTATCATAGGATGGTTTATATAACATTAGGGGTTATGGTGATGTTAAGAGAATACCATAAATGATATTCACTCTATGTTAAATTTGAAAAGTCATAGTATTTAAAGATTACCATGTTGCTTCATCTAAGACATGTTTATTCAAAATGGTGTTCTACAGAAGGAATAGGGATGATGAAGAGGAGAGGCACCGACAGAATGAAATCCTTCCGGAACTACAGCCCGGAAAGGTAGGGATTGGAACCGAGCAATTTGTGACAGTAATGGCACAACTAAAATAGGAAATAAACGATCATGGAATCCATGAAAGGGATCCAATAGTGGAAACACAACGGAACATCACAGTAGTGTAACATTTTATGAGACAACATCCTTCTGCATTCAATTGATCTTCTGACCCAGTAGAAGCTGAAGAATGGATCAAATCCCTTTAATAGATATTCGATGTTATTGAATGTTCAAAAAATTAAAAGGTGAGTCTTTCCATTTATCATTATAAGGGGAATATGATCATTGGTGGTCAATTTTAATTAATATCTGTGTTATAGAGGATTTTGATGCCATAAGGAGGGATTAATATAAAAGTATTTTCCATGAAAAATATTTTCCTATGGAGGTGTGACTTAGAATGGAGAATAAATTTCATGAATTGAAACCAAAGGAGGAAGATTCAGTGGATGTGTATGAAGTGAACTTCACTCGACTGGCGAGGTATGGTCCAAATATTATTCTGGATCTTGATAGCAAAATCAACAGCTATTAATTAGGAATAAGCCAAGGTATGGAAGGGCATTGGACTCCTGTGAATTCATAGGTTATGAGAAACTAGTATGATGTGCTGAGAGGGTAGAGATAGAGTTTGCTGATGATCACATGCATTTTGGAATCAGAGAGAGAAGAAGTCAAGTTGGCAAGAAATTGGTAAGAATCAACCAAAGAAATATAATGGTAAGAATATCCAATTTCCAATTTGTGAAAATTGGGGCAAGAAACACCATGGGGAATGTATTAGAAAAACTGGGAAGCTTTTTAAACATGGTAAGATTTGACATATAGCCTGAGATTGCAATGAAAATGATCCAAAGAATAATCATGATAAGCATACTTTAATGTGTTTTAAATGTGGTGAAATGGGTCATTATGGAAATGTCTGCCCAAAGAGAGATATGAATGATGTAAATAATCCAGACTACAAGTCGAAAGTTGTAGTGTAGTCCTTTGCGACTACGTCAGTAGATGTCTGGCTATCCAATGAAGTTATATCAGGTACTTTGATTGTTCACTATAATTTTTATAATGTTTTGTTTGATATGGGGTCTACACATTCCTTCATTTCTGAGAAATTTTCTAGTAATTTGGAAATATCACCACAACAAATGAGACCCAATAATGTTGTTAAAACACGAGGGGAAATGTTATAACAAAGACAAATTATAAGAATATTAATATTGTGGTCTGTGGAAATACATTACCTGCAAACCTTTTTGTTTTACCCTTAGTTGAGTTTTATGATATTCAGGGAATGGACTGGCATTCAGATTATCATGCTCAGATTTACTATTGAGCTAAAGATGTTTTTTACAGAAAGAGTTTCGGTTTGTATACAAGAATGAACCCATAAAATTGATAACATATTAGGAAGCTGAGAAACTTTTGAAAGATTAAAATGAATGTTATTTTTCGCATATTTTTGAAAACAATGGAACTATTCAAATTTTTGATGTGCTAGTGGTAAATGAATACCTTTGTGTTTTTTCTGATGTGTTACCCGATGTCATACCTGATTGAGAATTTGAATTCACAACTGACTTAGTTCCTGATTCTATGACAATTTCAAAACCCCCTTATCGTATGGCTCCAATATAACTTCTTGAATTGAAAATTCAGTTACAGGATTTTATAGACAAAGTATTCCTTTGTCCTATAACTTCACCATGGAATGGTCCTGTTTTGATTGTAATAATGAAAGATGGTTCCATGAGACTTTGCACCGATTATAGAGCATTGAATAGAAACACTATTAAAAAATTATCATTTGCATAATATAGATGACATGTTGGATCTACTCCTAGGAGCTCAAGACTATTCCCAGATTGAATTGAGATTTGGATACCATCAGCTAAATGTGAAGGAGGATGACATCCCGAAAACATCCTTTCGTAGCTAATATAAGAATTATGATTTTTTGGTATGCCGTTTGGTTTAACTAATGAACCTACTATATTCAGGAATATTATTAATAGAGTATTTCATGAGTTCTTGGATAAGTTTGTGGTTTTATTTATTGATGACATTCTTGTATTTTATAAAAATAAAAACGAGCATGAAAAACTTGTAAGGGTTGTTTTAAAAACATTAAAAGAAAATAAACTGTAAAAAAAATTCAGCATGTGTTATTTTTGGTTGCAAAAAATGTGATTTCTTGTGAACATTTTAAATAGGTATGGAATAACAGTTGATCATGCCAAAAAAAAGTTGTTGATGAATGGAAAACACCCACAAATGATACTAAGATTCGTAGTTTTCTTGTGTTAGCATGTTATTACAGACGGTTTGTTAAGAACATTGAACAATTATCTAGCCCGAAAACTAAGTTAACACGAAAAGGTGTTTAATTTGTTTGGACAGAGTAATGTGAGGTTTGTTTTCAGGAACTGAATAATAGATTGGTGAATGATCCAGTTTTGGCCTTAGCTTCCCAAAATGGTGAAGTTGTCATCTACATTGATGATTTTTTTAAGGGACATGTTTGTGTTTTGATGCAGAATGATCAGGTAATTGCCTATGCTTCGACAAAACGTAATCTTCATGAGATTATTAATTCCACACATGATTTGAAATTGGCAGCTATGGTTTTAGCTTTGAAGGTTTGGAGGCATCATCTCTACGGAACCAAATGAAAAATATATACTGACCATAAAAGTATGAAGTATGTATTCACTAAGAAAGAATTAAACATGAGGTATAGAAGATGGCTTGAAAGGATAAAGGATTATGACTATACAATCAATTACCATCCTGAAAAAAAAAACAATGTAGTGGATGCCTTGAGTCAGAAACATCATTCATCATTAACAATGTTACGTATGGAACATGATCCCTTGATTAATGATTTGATGAATTATTTCATAGAAGTTGTTGGTGTAGATAATACACCTATTTAGTTTCTAGTTTCAGTGCAGTCTTTGTTGTTAGATAGAATTAAGAGACCATAGAAGGAAGACTGTGGGCTATAGAAAAAGGTAGAAATGGTTAAAATGGGAAAGTTTCTAGAATTTAATCTTGATAAAGATTGTGTTTTATGATTTGTAAAAAGGTTATTTGTGCCCAGTGATTCTTAGTTGAAGAAATATTTGTTCTGTGAATCTCATAGTTCTCCATTTTCTATTCGTCATGGCAGTGCTACGATGTATAGAGACTTTCAGAAGTATTATTGGTGGGATGGAATGAAAAGTGATATATTTGAATTTACCATGAAATGTTTGACATGTAAACAGGTTCAAGAAGAGTGGAACTTAACGAAGGGGATGCTTCAGTCTTTTCTAGTTCCAGAGTGAAAATGGAATAATATTTCCGTGGACATTGTGGTAGGACTACCAATGAATTATCTATGTAACTATGCAATTTGGTTTTTTTGTTGATCGGCTAACAATGTCAACACATTTTCTCTAAATTAAAGATATAATGTCTTTGGATCAGCATTCTCGATTGTACCTCAATGTGATTGTCAGGTTACATGGAGTTCTTCTTTCCATTGTATCAGACCGAGACCCCAGGTTCACTTCTAACTTTTGAAAGTGACTTTAGAGGTCATTCGACACAGAGTTAAATTTCAGTATAACTTTTCCTCCTCAATCAGATGGGCAGTCAAAATGAATGATTCAAAAATTTGAGGATATAATTCGAGCTTGGTAAATGGACTTTTAGGGAATATGGGATCAACATATTTCTTTAGATGAGTTTTCTTATAATAATAGTTTTCATTCTAGTATTTAGATGTAATCTTCTGTGGCCTTGTATGGGAAGTAGTGTCGAACTCTAGTATTTTGTGATGAAGTAGGTGAAAGAAAGTCGATGGGGCCCAAATTAGTTGAATAATTGGCTGAGATAGGGAGGATGATCCCGCGTCACATGAGAATAGCTCAGAGCAGGCAGAAAAGTTATACAGATAACAGATATAATGACTTCTCTTTTGAGGTTGGTGACCATGTTTTCCTTAAAGTATCTCCTTGGAAAAGTGTGATACATTTTGGTAAGAAAGGAAAGCTAAGTCCATAGTTCATTAGTAATTTTAAAATATTGGAGAATGTTGAAAAAGTTTCATACCATTTAGATTTTCCTCCGAGTTTGATTCAGGTAGATAATGTTTTTCATGTTTGGATTTTGAGAAATTATGTGCTAGATTCATCACATGTCTTGAGCCTAGAAGAAGTTCAGCTAGAAGAGAACATTTATTATGAAGAGAAACAAGTTTAGATTCTTAATCAAAGGGAATAGGTATTGAGGAATAAGGTAATACACCAGATAATGGTGTTGTGGGGAAACCACGTGTTTGAAAAAGCAACATGGGAGTTTGAAAATGCTATGAGGGAAAAATACCCTCAATTGTTTAATAAGTAAGTAAAATTGCCAGGACGGAATTTCGAGAAGGTGGGGATAATGTAACACCCCGAGTTTTTCTAAAAATAAATAGAAATGCATGGAACTTTTTTTGATTTAGATATGATTAATTATCCTTTTAAAACATAACTTTTCTACTTCGAGGTTCTCAATTACCAGAAACTATCATCTACAATTTTGTTCAGTATGTTATGTGGTGTGTATTTGAACCAACATGTTTTTTTAGTGAATAGTAACATTCCCTTATGAATAGTAATATGAATAGTCTATGTCCTTAATTAAGAGTAAATTAAATTATTTGTTTATTTTTTAAGGCTTTAATATAATAACATGTAGGTTAATTTTTCATTGTGATATAGAAGTCGTTACAGAATTAGAATTGTTAATTTTTTGAATTAAGTATTCATTTATTTAAAAATTAAATGAATAATATTTAGAAAATTATTTTCAAAAAATGGACTTCATTTTTTAAATCTACACGTCGATAAATGGTTTGTGTGAATTATGGGAATTTTTCTGAAACAATTGATTTTTTTATGAATAGTAAAAAATATAGTTTTTATTTTTGGTGTGTTAATGACATCATTAATGATATAATAATGATTTAATAAATCTGTTAGACTTGTGTATAGTTTAATAAGATGTGATGTGTCCCAAGTGGCTTATACCATGGTACAATACATTTGGCAAACCCATGGTTTTGTAAATACCACCCATGAGGTGTCCTTGGAAAATTATTAAATTATTCTCTTACTTTTCCTATAAATACAAACCCATTCCTTCATTAAATTAATTACCAATTCCCCCTCAAAGAATATTTGGCATCCTAACCTTCATAGTAGTCCTCCCATGGTATCTTCAAGCCACCAAGGTCCCAGCCTTAATGTTCTATGGTTTACACTACAAGGTATGAAAATTTTCAATGTCTTTCTTTTTCCTTTCAAGATCTCTTTTGTGTGTTATAACATTCAGGTTTCCATAACATGTTCCTATTTCCTTATTATTTTTGATCTATTCTCTATTATGATTCATTTTTCGATTGGTTACCGTTGTCCCCTCTCTTCTCAATGTTTTCTAAAACCCTATCGCATAGCCGTTGGGCTGTAGAATTTTTGTAAGAGATTTCTGACTTAGTATTTAATTTTGAGTTCCGTCCTTATTCTTTCTTCATATCTCTTTATCCAATAGGCATGAAATATAAAGAAATCATGTATATCCTATATTTTATCATTTTTGTGGAAAATTAATCATCATTATTTATCTCCTCTCCCACTTATTTAAGGAATAAATGCACTGTCCGTGATGTGTCGAACTACCGACATCAGGGATGATGTGATTTCAATTTTCATTAATTCTATAATGTTTGTTCATGAAACCATTTCTATGATTGAACCAGGATATAATATATATTTTTATCACTCCTCCATGGTTCTATAATTATTTTGTACTCATTGTTCTAATTTAAAATACAAAATGAGGTTTTTATTATCAAAGAACCACTAAAATGATATAAACGATCATCATTAATGTTTTAACAAATGAACCAACCTAATATTAAACATAAAAATGGTAAATGTAATAAATTATGGTACTGTATATGTGTAAATACCCTTACATTCCAATTCCTTAATTTCACTTCTTATCGATAAGAACATCCACCATGAACAAATCATGGAAATCATGTTAAGAACTCACCCAAAAACAGTGCAAGGAGAACAATTCTAACAATTAAAGGCTGAAATGATGTTATGAAATGATAATAAAAAAAGTTATAAACATGAAAATGTTTTTGTAAAATACTAATAACACTATTTTAACCATTATACTGGATGTTTAAATAGGTTTTAAGTAAGACAAATAATAGGTCAGAGAATTCATTTATCGATTTCCATTATTTGGGTTAACCTTCTACTTCATTATTTATGTGCTATTTAAATTGTTTGTGTGATTGGTTCTATATATATTATGTTTTATTATGTGTATATACATTATATATACATTATCCATCCACTCGATTAAGTCTCTATTCTATTGTATGATATTTAGAAGGTTATTTTCATTAAGAATCGTCTTTTTAAATTCAGTTTTATGAAATTCTAAATAATTGTTTTTATGGTATTAATCATGTCGTATGATTATGTTTTGGTTCTTGGTAATTATTTATGATGAACTAGGGGACATATATCTCCTTCCAATTCATTGGGTATGAGGCATTTGGAGGTTTTCCATATGGTTACTCCAAGTGTACTACGATGGTTACACAAAATCTACGGTAGCTTTGAGGGTAAAAAATTATAAGGTTGTAGAGAGGGTTACATGATTATGTAAGTAATTCCCCAAGTTACCTTTATGATTATATTTATGTTCTCATATTTTTTGTGGATATTTTTTAAATCTCATGTTACACAATGTTAGTGTATATGGGTGACAATAGCATCATTTTAAAATTCTTTTATATGTTACAAGTATTCATGGACTAATGTGATCTTTCATTATATTCCATATCGTACTGAGATTTTTTGCTCATCCAAAGTTTTTTAATTGATTTTTCACAGGTTAGTGGATATATAATACATTAAAGGATGCCATGTTAAATTTTGAAGAATTGTAAATGAGTCTTGTTTTATGTTTTAATGTTTTATATTTTGAAAAAAAAAATGGAAACTATTTTTATGGTATCAACTCTGTAATAATGTGTAATGTCATGAATGTGTTGTCCAAATTCACTAAAACTCTAAACATGAAAATATATTAAATGTAAAAAGAATTTTTTTCTTATGTAAATTCATGTTTATTTATGTAATAAGGTCGGGTCCTTATAATCATTGTCTCCATGAACCATGGGTTGTCCTGTGACGAAATCCATCAAGATTTTTTACCACTTAAACTCTAGAAAATCTAAAGGTTGCAACCAACATCCTGGGACACAATGTTTAACCCTCACCTGCTGACACAATAGGCACCTTTCCACAAATATTTCCACTTATCATTTCTCCTTGGGAAACCAAAACGTTTCACTCAGGCCTCGGAACATCATGGAATCTTATTGGTTTTCTGCAAGGGGTGAGTTATGGAACTCACAAAGAAATACCTCACACATCATATCTGGGAGATAAAACATCCTACGGAAAAGCATCTGATTCTAACCATTATATAACACCCTTTTAGATAATTTCCCTAGTAAGGCCAATCACGCGTCACATCAATTTCTTAGTCTTCCCATTGAGACTCATCCACGAGCCACAATAGAAAAGATTATCATACACCATTGCATATAAGTGTAAGGAAGCCAGCGCTTCCATCGCCTTCAATGCATTTTGTGATTCTAAAACCACATTCTTCTATGAAACATTGCTCAAGGAATTGGCCACCACATTCCCCTTTCCTACGGTGCATGAAATCATTAATTCATAGTTATACATGAACTCCATCCACCTCTACTATAGCTTGTTAATGTCATGCTGGGATATGATATACCTCATGCTTTTGTGATCTGGGATGACCAAAAAGCGTTCCCTAATGAGGCAATTCCTCCCCAACATTAGCGTGAAATCTACTTCTACATGCTTCAGGTATTGGCTTGAATAGTTACATTAATGAAGATGTTATATCCTAGAATAATAAGATAAAAATCTTTGCTACTACATTAGCACACACCCAAATCCAATGTATGAATCATAACAGAACTCTACAAATTTCACCCCTTCCTCTCGAAGCCTCATCACTGAGGGCCTGAAAAGCTTCCCCTTTAGGTAACTAAAGGCTTCCTAGAACTACTCACTCCAAATGATAACCTGTACTTTCTTGGTAAAGGCTCTCAATGGTGTTGGAATTGAGAGGAGTTGGGAAATAAAATCTATTAGAAATATACAAGACCCATAAATAATAATCACTCTTTGGTTATGGGTTTGATTCCCAAAATGTGGTCCGATGTGATGGGTTGTCACACGGTCTTCAAGTTGTCCCTTTTCTAAAATATATTTTTTTAAAATATTCCAAAAAATGATATAAATTCCTCAAAAATTACCATATATTATTTTACCCATAATTATTATCTCATACCTCGCATTTTCATCCAAAAAAGTAATAACCCATAATTTCCTCAAAAACAAAATATCAAATGAACCATTAAGGTTATCCAATTTTCCACAAACTAAATTACAACTATTCATGAATAAAATTTTAATATATCCAAATTTATGGTAACACATACTAGAAAAGGTATTCCAATGTAATCCCATTATCAAATGGTCCTTAATACTTTTAATAATTTCATCATCCTTAACAATACTATAACACATGAATCCTTTATATGTAGACTTCTTACTCATTCAATGTTCTTCATGATCCATTAACAATTACTATAAAACTTATTCAATGATATTTATTTTCTACAAATACAAATCACGGATCATATACTAAGATTCAATACTGTCAAAACAAAATCTATGAAATAATCCATACCATTCAGTGGTCACTGTTAGTTTCCTCATCCATAATTGAAATAGAATTAGGTATTGGTAAACATATATTTGTAGGATTCTTCTGATCCCATTCCCAAAAATTCAACGCAGGACATCTATTTGTATAATTACCATTCAAAAAACATCCAAAAAAATACAATTGATTCATTGAAAAGAACTTCTTTCCCTTTCCTAGATTCAGCTGTATACATCCTTTTTACCAGGGCATGTTATTTTTTGATGACCTTAGTTACCACATCTATAGAATATTTTTTGTCCCTTTTAAGCATTCTCCAAGGTGTTTCTTTCCATATCCTTCACTCGTAGGTTTTTTAATATACTTACCTTTATGGTTATTAACTGAAATCCCAGTAGGATTTGATTCTCACACATTCAATGGCTAAAAAATACCCAAGGTTTAGGTGGTCAATCATGACTTCATATAGTTGTTTGAGAATTAAAATTAATTTCTCATTGAATATCCCACTTCATTATGTTGCTTATTCAGAAAATCATCACAGTTTTTGGTACATCCATTTTTTCTTTGATGCTTCCTAGATCCAGCCATTTACTAAAAATAAACAAGGTCATTGTGAGTATATCAGTAAATTTATCAAATAATATCTTATGAAGAGGGTAAAAACTAAGATATACTTATTATATTTATATTAATCCCAAATAATTTATCTAAAATTTTTATGAATCATTCTAATATTCTAACCATTATGGTTATGTCACATATGCTTAAGTAACAACTTAACCCCTTAAGTTATCTATACCGACCTCTGATACCAACTTCATGGCCCCAGCCTTAAACATTAAAAAATCTTGATTTAGGTTAATAATTCACATTGAGGATATTTTTTACTTTATAGCTTTAGAGAATTAGGTCACACCATAAACATTTCAATTTGAATATTACATGTAGAAACTTCAATTCAGTATCCATTTTTTTCATAAAATAAAAACTCTATAAAGAAAAGAAACATGCTTAGTTTCATCTTTTAATCATAATGAATTTTACTTGATACCATCCATTACTTTATTAAAATTTATGTCCAATGATAAACATTTCAAAAGAATGGGATGATCAAAAAAAGCTATGTAAGGGATACACAATGTAGGAAAACTGCTAGTTTTTCAAAACAAAAAATAAACCATGAATTCTTATCATAAGTAATACATTTCAATTTTATTATGTATTATAAAATATTTTATAAATATAATATAATTTCTTACACTTTTGTAAATAAAATAATACCATAAAACCCATAGAAAGTACACATAACATATAAGTGTAACTTGGGACATAAGCATTCTTAATTGGAATAACCATACGGTCGACTTCCACACATATCACTAAATGGAATAGCCATATGAACAACTTCCATACCCAGTGCATTGGAGGTTATAATGTAACCACCCTTCCTAGTTTTTCACGTATTAACTCCAATTGTCCAGGTACCTTTATAATATCACAACACATAAAATATATCAAATATAGTCATTTCACTAATAACAATTAATTTGCGATCACAAGAAATCATTTCAAGATATAAAAATAATAAATATAATTACATATGATATATATCATAAATATCCAATACATATGTATTTATAATAGTCTATATAATTTGGATATATGAAAATTAAATGCACTATTCATGGAAACAGTAAGCCGTACGTACGCAGGAGGGATACATTCATTTAATTTTTTCTTCATTTTTAAAGAATGAAAACTAAATGATACATAGTTATATTTATTTTCCAGTATAATATATTATTTTTTATAAATTATATATGTTCATTAACACCATCATTTATATGTTCGATGTATTTTATGAATATGTAATTTCATTTTGAGGTGGTTGTTTCTGCACTTTCTCAAAAGAAATTATCGTATTTATCCATTACAGAAACCTTAAGGATATGGTATAAAATGAAAAATAAAAAATCATAGACACAATATAAATATAATATATATCACATATAAATAATGTTTCATCTTAATGGCCACCATAATAGGCGATAAGAGATAATTGAACAATTATCGTTTCGTGAGGCAATAGTTCACTGTACATAGAAACAGTATGTTAGTATCCATTAGATGGAGGTGTGTGGAAGTTTAGTTTCAACAATTATCCTAAAAACAATCAATTATAACATGTATACTGGTTTTTTATGTAAAATAATAATAATAATATCATAGAGTGTGAAGAAATAATATAAAAGAAGAGAACTTGTTGGAAGCTGTTACCTTTATGTCAGGTAATTCTTTATGGTTTAAACCAAAAGGCATTCTTGAGGTGACTTTTTCCAATATTAAGTCTTCTAGGTAGAATAAAAGGACGTTGGTATTTTATTTGGGTAGATCTTGGATGATACAAGGGGAATTTAGAGGTGTTAGTTATGGTTAGAGGTGGTGATGTTTTTTAACTGGTAGGAGGGTATCATTAAAAAAAGATTGAATATATTTGTTTATTATAAAAAAAGTAATTTTTAAAATGTCCCCATATCATTTAATTTAAATATAATCTATTTATTTTTTGAAATAATCTAATCCTTTGGGTTTTATACTAGGTTACAACATAAAAGTAACTTTATCTTTAATCTTTATCGTTTAGTTAATTAATGTAACCATTTCCATGTCCTCTTATATATTCATAAAATATGGTTAATATATTTACAAATAAAATTCTAAGAGACAGAAAATCAATCATTAATGATTTTTTTAACATTATATATGTCATTTTAATGAATAAGTGTTTTTTGGGAAATTTTATCATTTGATAATATAATATATTGTTTAAAAACTCCTCTATGTTAATTTATAAACTATTCATATAAAGACTTTTAAAAAAACAATAACAACCTGGTTATTTCTATAAACCTATTTACGGAGAAATATAATAAGTTATAATCTTCTATATATTTCATAAATGGAATAAAAATCTTTCAATATTACTTTATTTTAATATTTATAATCTCATTTATTTAAAACATTCATTAATGAGGTAATCATTACATCATCAATGTGGCATAAATAAAGTTGTTTATTTAATGTATAAAAATTATAAATAAAATACCATGATTTAGGAAATCATTTTAAATATATAATGAATATTTATAGATGAAAATATCTCTTACATAACCCATTAAAAAACTAGTTTACTATGAGATATATGTTTGTGATACATTTCCCTTAACATTAAATTAATTTTCATAATGTTTTATTTTCTCATACAAGGGGCTCTATGGGGTCCCAAAACCTACCCAAGGATTCCCATAGTCAAATATATTTCATCCAATAGGGATTGGACATGTGTTAGCTTTCTTAATATTATTATAATATTATTTTTTACCCGTATTTTCAAGATTCACTATTTTACCACGGTATGTAAAATATTTACTAAAGTTACTATTGATAATGTCGAAAAATAAAAGTTACATATTTAAACAATTTGGACGTCAGGATTACAAATATGGAATCCATTTTACAAATTCAGAACACAGAGGTTTCAAAAATTAATTCTTGTTGTCAAAACAAAAAGTTTGTTTTTTATGAAATACAAACTATCAAAATATTGATCCTTGTTTATTTCCAATGATAAAGTTAAATTACTAACAATGACAAAAATTGGATTAAATTCTAATAATATAATCTAAATACACTATAAATATAGTTAAAATGATAGTGTTACTATATAAATAAATTATATTAAAAGAAAATTTTGAATTAAAATGTATTATTATTACATATTCTTTAAAAAATGATCATTATTAGAAAAATCCTCAAATTTAATCCAAAGTAAATTTACATATACCACTTATAAATAAGATGTTCATTTTGTCAAATGGAACATATAAAATTTAAAAAAACTATATTTCAAACTGTTTCTCCATCTAAAGGCTGTAAATTGACCTTTTAAATAATATTAGAGTATTTCATGCTTAAAATAAGATTAATTCTTATTTTAAGCCTCTAAAAGTAAATATATTAAGAATAAATGTGAAATAAAATTGCAGTTAGTTCTGTTCATTCCTACAAATACAATGACTAGGAACTAACTATCATTTACAATAATAATATTATTATATTTTTTTCGGTATAAATCAATGTTGTGTGTAATGTAAGATTTCATAGAATCCTGTTGTCGCATATTGAGTACTCTATCTTACATAGGATCTCCTAGAAATTAAAATTAATATTTAATTTAGAAAAATTAATAAATATGAAGAATTCATATACATTATTCACTTGGGAAGTAACAGTGAAATAATATTTATTATTCTATGAAAAATTTATTTACATATCCAAAATTCTAGTGTCTTGTTTCATATCAATCTATTATACTATTATAAGCCCTAAGTGTTAGGTGAGTGATGGTTTGGACTTTACAGGCCAATTCTGTGAACATGGTTTGGGTCCTAACCTCCATGATCTTGAACTTATCCCATAAACAGTTTCTCAAACACTTATGATATTGGATCTAGGTTTGGTATTGGTCTAGGAAAGATCTCAAATATGATATCATTTTCCAAAGCATTGATAAATGGAAATAACATGGTAAAATCCTTCTTGTTGAGGCTTTCACTTCATTTTTCTATGTAAGAAGGATTTTTTAAAACCCTATAGTTATACTAGTCATGTGATCCCTATTCAACAACCATATTATCAACAGTAAAGATACATATCATACATTTAAATCAAATTTTATATAATATAACAAAAATAGTGCATGTGTTTTCTATATCTATAATACATTAAAATAAAATAAATTGAAATTTATTCAGAAACGTTCATTTTGTCACATTTCATTTCAGTGGTTATGATATGATGTTTATGATATACATATCTTTTTGTGGGTCATGTTAAGATGAATGTTTTAAATTACTTGAATTTATTATTTTATAATGAGTGGTGAGGGACCCCTAAACACCTCCAATCAATAGGGTATGGATTTATATTACATGATATTGAAATGTATGGAATGAAAAGTGAACAATGTTAGAAAATACGGGGTTAAAGCGATGACTGGTCTTAGTTTAGTAATACAAGGCTATAATTGGACATGAACATAGTTCTGTCATACAGAGATGTAAGGGGGTGTGAAAAACATTTAGTAATAAAAATATGGAAATGGATGTAAACCTAGTTTAGTTATACTGATATGGAATGTGTAGTGAACCTGATTCATTAATACATGGCTATAATGATGAGTGAACATGTTTCAATAATAATTGGATAGAATAGTGATTGAACATTTTTAAGAAATATATAGATAGAATGATAAGTGAAATCTGTTTAATAATAATGTATTGGAATTCTATGTGAACTAATTTTAGTAATACATCATTGGAATAAGAGGTAAACCCAGTTCCGTTAAATACATCATATTCTAATTTGGTCTTGCGAGTGAATTTTCTCTAAGAAGATGGTTTGGGAACTAATGTAACTCCACTACGATGAACATGGAATTAACCCATTACTAACTTGGGAATCATTACTATATAATTACATTTATTTAAAAAATTAAATGTGTTATTCTTATTTTATTATATCATGGAATATAATATTTAATCTGTTATGATTCATGTATTATGAGATGCCAATATTTATTTTGTCATTCCACTTAATGTTCTTTGATAGGCATGGTATTATTTCTTTAATGAAATTAACATGTTCTCTCAAACCTATTATTATTATATGCTTATGTATCTAATTTATTTACTATCACTAAGTATCCAATATCTCCCCATTCTTCTATTTCGTTCCCTAGATTATGAATAATGGTTCTAAGTAGAACTACTAATAAGGATAATATTTAAGGGGTTTGTTGACCATACTTACCCTTCTTAGATGATTGTTTTAAAATTTCTCATAAGAAAATAAAATATTGTGGTCCTTAGTGATGTAATTTTGATAATTTACATAATATTCAACTAAAATGAGGTATTACCCATGTATGTTATTTATGGGTTTTTATAGTAGGTATCAAATAATATGATTTTGACCCTTTAGAAACTAGGATGAGAAATCCATAGAGAGATCCCTAGGAATATATATAAGGAGATATATATAAATATATATATATGAATGAATATATGGATAAGATTATAGTTGCATAAGAATTTGGAAAAAAATTTGATATCCTAAAATTAATTTTTCATGATAATGTTGATTTTCACTATGGTAAATGATTCCCAAAAAATATTTTTTCATTTTATTCAATGTCATTAACCAAAATGATCTAGGTTAATACATAATTTGATGTTAAAGTGTTTGATTAGATTCCAGGTGGGATGATCACTAGAGTGAAGGATGTTGTGATAATGCCTATTCAGTTTTCACAGAACACGATTAACATCTTGTACATTAACCAACTACCAGACTCACTAAATATGAGAAGTAAGGAGTTAAAAATGATTTTGGGTAATAAAGACCACGGAGGAATGATTATTCACTTTTTATAGTGTCTAGAATTTGGAATAATCGAAATAAGTGATTGACTTAGAGGAAAAAGATGATACTTTCACTATGGTGAAGAATGAAACAATGTATGTAGATGGAAAAGAAAAAATGAATAGTTTTATTAACATAATAGAAGATAATGGTTTACTATATATGACAAAAAATTGTTAAATTCATTTTATGTGTAAGGAATTTTTGATACAAAAATCAATATCCCATGTATAATGATCTGAAATTGAATCCTAAAGCTATAATAATGAGGTGTTATATAGTTCATGATGATGAGACTATAAGTGAAATTTGAAGGGAATGTGTTACTATGTAATATGATGATGTCTCCCTGAAAAATAAATAATGATGATATGGAATAATCAAAGTATTTATTTATTTGGATTCTGGAATTATGTAACATGAATGGGGAAGTATATAATGATTTTTCTGTTTTCGATTCATTCACTTAGTATTTACATGAATATGTTAAATTTTTATGATGATCTATAAAAAGTGATTCAATAGAAAGGTGGTGTTCATGGGAAAAACAATATAAAAAAAGCAGTTAAAATATTTCATCTATTAATATAATTATTCTAGGATAATGATATTCTTGGTATCAATAAATAAATTGGATGATAATGATTACCATGGAACAAATTAAATATTTCTTAAAATTATTTTATACTACCGTTGATGCTGTATAAAAAATATTGAATTAATTAATATATGAAAGAAAAATTGGAATATGTCAAAATACATTTCTATAATAAGGATTTGATCTAATTTATGATATTACCATGTTTCAAAAGAATACCTGATAAGGTTTTTCACATATTCGTTTTTGAATAAAAAATATTCATTAATATAAAATGGGGATAAAATCTCTGTTTTTTGAAATATATTGACCATATTAATATATTTTTGGACATTCATGATTCATATTTGTTTTATCATTATCTATTTATGTAATGATTTATGTATAACATAAAATGAGGTTTTAGATATTAAAGTATTATCTCACCAAATGAGGATTTATAAATAATGGGCAAACTATGAAATTTATTTTGTGAGGTTAAATAAATAAATATTTATTACCTTATCAATATATTTGTGGATCTCAAGATCTATTAATGCTTCATAATTGAAAATTCACCTTTATTTCATGGAATAAGGGATTAAGTGGATGCTGATCAAGGACCAGAAAATGGTAAGGTTCTCTTGAAATCATGTTAATATATCATTTATTGAAAATTCATTTATATTTGTATAATGGTTTTTGAAATAAAATATTAATATGTAATCATAAATTTTGATGATATCAATGTCCTTTTTAGAGCCTCTTTTTTTTGGATTGGGGATTATTAACTTCCTCCAAACAATTTTTTCATCAATTTCCCTTAGAGTATAATAGATATATTTATCTTCCATTTCCATGTTTTCAAATGGAACCTATGTTCTCCCCTTTGGAAACCTAGTTATTAGTTAATTTGGGAAAACATCATCTTTCCAACATTTATAATTTAAAAGATATTTTAGTTTTAATTTTTACTATGTTTTTTTCCATGAATTAAACATTAATGTAGTAAACCATTAATAACCAAGGAAAATTTCAATGGACAATATAAATTTAAGGGGTGTAAAATGTTAGACCATGATTTTTTTGAATTTGGTTTTAAATAATTTAATAAGTTTGTAATTTTTTATTGCATGCAACACTGATTTTAGTTTTTTAAATAAAGGAACTATGCTTGGGATTATTTTTATAAAAATTTATTTCAATATTTCACTAAAAACATAAATTATATTATATTTTTTATACATAATATTATATTTTTATTTTATTATATAAAATATCATATCCCTTCAATATATTTCATTTCATGAAAGATCGAGTTTTTATAAAACTATAATATACTATTAATATGATTATTAAAATATTTTAATAGATACCACATATCTATTAGAATGTCATTTAAAAATAATATTAACTAAATTGTGAATATTTTATATAAGAATATATATAATATTAATCCTTCTTCTAACAGTAATTATAACTAAATAAATGAACTATTTGAATATAATGAAATTACTTTTAGATGAAAACTATTTTTCTATGTACAAACACAATCTTATCATAATAAATTAAAATTATTAATTTGGTTACTGATTTAAATAAAATTTATATATTATATATTCAATAAATATTATTGATACTCATTCAATATATTTGACATGTATATGAAAATAAGAAATCAAATTTTATGAATAAAAAGATATATGTTTTTAAAATTTAATTTTACCTACCTCTAATAGGGATTCCATATTAAATATTAATTTATCTCGATAGCAATTTTAATTTGAAAAAAAATAAACTTCATTTTAAAATGTTCAATATAAAAAATTACATCTGGTTAATTTTTTGTATTTCTTTTAGGGGCAATATTTTATTTGGAATATTAAAAAACCCTAAATTTTATTTCAAAACAACATTTAAATATAATTAATTTTTTTAGTTAAATTTAATTTCAATTTGGATTTAACATGTATTGAAGTCAAAAATAAATAAACATAATCTAATTTAATTCATTTTAACCAATTTTACAATGAAACTAGATATAAAAATTCTTTAAACTTTTGGAACTTTTCTCTCTAAAACCATACCTTAAAGTCCCTACTATATGATTGATCATTAACTAAATTTTTCCACATATATGATTTTATTTTTGAAAAATGTATTCAATATTAGCAATAATCATAATTTATAATTTATAATAATGTAAAATTAGTTTTTACCAAAAATATTAGGGAATGTTATTAATATTAATTATAGATATTAAGAGAATAATTAACATGATAATGGAATGGTCCGTAATATAAGGATGAAAATGAACAATAATCATTACCAAATTTTTTTTTAATTTTTCTAAGATAAAATAATAATCTATCTTAAATTTATTTTATTAATATCTAAGAGACATTACTATATGAAAATTTGAATTAATTTCCCTTTTAAAACATTTAAATTTTTTTCTAATCATCATCCACTATGTAATGGGTATCAAGCCTATAACTTATTTAAACCCTATAAAACCATTTTTCTGACCAATAATATTCTCAAATAATCTCCCAAAATATATAAATAAATCAAAAAATCATTCAATTTTTTATAAAATCCTACCAAGGAATTCCATTGGTGCAATATAAGAGAAGTTACACAAACAAGAGGTAACATTTTGCCTCAAGGAAATTTGTTTTCTTTTCACTATATATGCCCCTTAAATCCTTATTATTATTTTATTATATAATAAACACATAATAATTAATAAACTGAGAGGATTTTATTCAAATTTCACGACATAAAAATAAATGCATTTCAATCTAATTTGTAATGAACGTACTATTCTTTTGTTTAACGAACTACTACCTCATGAAATAATGTTTTTTGATTTCCCTTTACCAACTATCATAGTTAAAAACTATGATAGAAAAATAGTTTTAATTTTATATATATGATATATATGATATATTTTTACTTCTGAAATTAATATATAAGAAATTCATTCATTCATTCCTTTTTTCTAAATATGATAATTTTTTTAAAGTGTCGGTTGTCACCTCCTCAAAGTGATGTGATTTTTTACCACAATACATGGTATTCATTAAAGATGATTATTGTTAATAGATAAGATATATATAAATATGTATTCCAATATAATGATTTTATATACATATATATATGTAATTGTTTTTAATATGACAATAAAACAAAAACAACGTTAACACATACGTAGGATCTACCATATATATGAACGGTGTATTCCCTATAATATTTCAATATTTTATAAATTATTATCTATTATATATAATGATATATATTTTATTTTTATAATGTTTTACATTTAATAATATTTTAATAAATATCTAAGTACGGGGATCAAGATTAACAATCCAAAAATAATGAAAAACAAAGGGATATTACCCAAAATGCGACGACAACATGGACATGTAAATACAGGGTAATATAGATTCATAACCAAGTAATTTTGTTTGTTATAAATAGTAATATGATTTTATTTTAGATTTATAATAGGATTATATTTATTATACAAGAGGTATGAACGTTTATAAATAATGTCAAGACTTAAGGTAAGGGTCTTTACATCTATTATTTATTATCATTGTGATATATTCCATTTTCACCAAATGTTTCTTTTGTGTTGTGTATATACATCCCATGAACAGATTATATAATACATAATAATTACACTTTATGCCTTCATATATATTTTTATGATATAACTTTCATGGGGATTATGTTTCAAAATTTACAAAATAGGTAATGTAGTTTTGTCTCAATTTCCATTCTTTGAGACACATTTCATGTTGTGCACCAATTTTATTCAATGAGGAGTTTTTATATAATTTAAAATTCTAAATATATAATATCAATAATTTCATGATGTTATAATTATCATTTACTTCGATTATCGATTTGGGATCAAGATTTTATGTTACCAAAGTTGTAATAGTTTATTAGTACATTCTCCTTATGTATAGGGATTGTTTACATATAACATTCTTTGGATGAAATAATATGATCCATATATCAATAACACTCAAGAAGTTCCTTATCCTTATGTAATATATTAAATAATGATCTATTGGGGCCATATTCCCACTCATTGGTACTTGTGATAATTAAGAAATAGTTTTTCGGAAAATCTGACATTATCCTAACTTTTAGAATGAAATTAGTGTTAATTCAAAAATATTTTTTTTAAAATGTTTTCAAAATTTTATTACACATAAAATGTTTTTTATATGGGACAAATGTTTATTTATTTTTTATAAAATTATTTTAAATGTAAAATTCTTTTGATGTGATTAATATTTAAAAGAGTGTTCTCTATGGATGAAAATATATTTTCCTACTAGATTGTGTTAAATGATTTTCCATGATTCATTTATATGTTTTGAAAAAAATTTAAAAGAAAATGATTTTAAAATTATATTTTATTTAAATAATTATGTTCCATGTAATATTTTGACGACATCCTCCATCGAAGATGAAATTTTCAATTATATCCTTTTCTTTACTATTGATATGAACCAAAGATAATATACATATTATTTCTTTGATTAGTTAATGTATTGGGGGAAAGATTTTTATGAATCATATTTCACTTCATTGGGTTAAACCATGATAAATTCTTATAAAACAATCTTCATTTCATGATTTATTATAGGATAAAATGATTTGAAAACTATAAATTTTACATAGGATTATATATGATTAAAATTTTATTCTACTTAATTCATGGGTTATGATATGAATTTTTTCATAAACTTCTATTTTTATAATTTAGGATAAGATAAATATTATATGAAACACATATTCATTATTTCATTATGATATCAGTTGATACTTGTCTCTCACGCCAATGTATTGATTAATAATTCATATCATATAAGATAGAAATGGATGCAATGAGTAAGTAGCTCAGTTTTGAAATAAAGGACTTGAGAAATGAGTGATATTAGTTTAGTTATATAGGGTTTCAATGGGAATTGAATCCGTTTATCCAATAAATTTCTTGAAAATGAAGAGAAAATTGTTCAATAATATAAGGATGGAATGATATGTGAACTCATCTCATTAATTCTGTTTTGGAATTGGGTGTGAACATGATTCCATAATACATGGATTGAACATAGACTGAAGTATGTTAAGTGATACATGGATTGAACAAGAAGTGAAACATGTTCAGTAAAACATTTCATGAATGATTAGAGAACTTTGTTTAGAAATAAATTTCTAAAATGAGAAGTGAAACTATAGTTTTATAATTGGGATAGAACGGGGAGTGATATCACTTCAGTGAAGGACCTTATCTCTTAATATTCTTGTTGTAGTGAACCTTGAATAATATAATGGAATGGGGAGGGACACCATTCCACTATATTGGATTTTTCATTAACCCTTGAAAACTATGGAAATCTTTTTTATATTCATATGTGTCTTCCATAAATCCTATGTCTTATTTTTAGGTGAAGCTCTAATGGATAATTCTCTTGATTCCCTTCCGATTTATTCCTTATGAAATAGAAATGTCTATTCCATGAGTCATATTTATGTTCATTCAAATAAATGTTATGTTTTTCTGAAATTCATTACATGTTCTCATACCCCTTTAATTTAGTCATGGTTACATATATCTTTTTCCTACCATTACTGAGCATATTAGTTCACTATATCTTTATGTTTTCTTTTCAATAGGTAATGATAAAAATCGATTTATGAGTAACAGAGGGTATGATATTTTATGAGATGTCTAATATATATGACCAACATAGAATATTATATTTTTTTATGTTTCCTAATAATATGAAACATCATGGTCCATAGGCATGTAGTTTTATAAAGTTCTTAATATTCATATTAAATGATGTAATATCCATGATTGTGAAGAATGTATCACATTAATATTCATGGGTTGTTTTATTAATTAAATAATTTGTTTTAAATAGTTAATAAAATGAAATTATGTTTTAATGTAATTTTTTTACTTTTTAAAAAATGTTGAAGTATTTTTTTTTCTCATGTAATATAACTACTGAGTTTTCATGTTATCGATGAACCCATTATGATTATGATTTTGTCTTTATGATTTAATATGAATTTTTTTAGGAAATATATTTCATAATATGGTTTTTTTCATCGTAATGTAAATGATTATTTGAGTTAAAATATATAATATTCAAGATAAAAATTAGTTATTGGTGTTTTATGTATATAAATGGACTCAATGGTTTTATTAATATTGTGTATCCAACTGATCATTTTTTCGCATCCAGTCTGTGTAATGGTTTTCCACATGGCTTATGGATGTATTGAATTTTAATAATAACATCTTTCTAGTTATGGAAATTAATATAAACAAGGAAATATTTTGCAAATATATAACATGTTTTGGGAAAATTTAACAAAAAGTGGAAATGTCAACTTTTTAATAAAAAAGATTTCGTTTTTTGTAAAACAATAACCCAAAAATGTTCTTTATAATGTTTATGATTAAATAAACCCAATAAATCATTATTTAAAGTTATAGTTATTTACAGTCTGTAATTTATAAATTTATTATTTATAACTAAGAAAACATAAAATTATAGATGAAACATAAGATAATGGATATTTTGTTAAAAAAATGTTTTTATTTTTTTTCATTTCCCATCATCCTTCTCTTTATACGGGTTCTTAAAAATTTTAATTAATTGTATTATTTGAATGTAATATAATTTTAATCAAATTTTCAACAACATTGATATTTCATTAAAAATAATTAAAATGAAATATTTTTAATAGTTACTATACATTTCAATTTGAATTTATTTAGGAGAGTATAAATAAATGTTTCTTAACATAATCACATTGAATTACATTTCCTTGTATCTTTTCGTTAAATATTTAAAAATATTAATCTACATTTTCAATTATTTGTACAAAATTACTATTCATAATTCTCTTAAATTTATTGTTACTAAATGTTTTTAAATGAATATTTGAATTATATTTATTTTGTAGTTTAACTAGAATATGTTCTCATATACAATAAAAAATGAGTATCTTGTGTTGTGAACAATGAAAAAAGAAAGAATAAAAATTTATTATTCATTATGTGGTACTTTGGAATTATATATGATTGTGGGTGAGTTTTATTTTACTCATGAAAATGACTGTGCTCAATATAGGAATCGAATGAATTGTGTAATAATTACTCTCAACGGTGAAAATGAAGATGATAAATTGGTTGGTTACTCAAATATATTTAACTAGGAGACATTAATTCCTTCATAAGATAACACAAATTGAACAATGGTAATGAGTAAGATTATATAAGCTATATAATTTCGTTTTTTTTATTTTTATTTATTTAATGCTTTAATTTTTATGATTATGAAAAATATATGAATTTTAATTTATGAATGTTATTTATCCTAGAATGTTTCCTTTATTTTTAATATTCTGTTATGTTTCCATATATATTTTAAAGGTAATATATGTGTATAATATTTTTTATTTGAGAACATTTTGATCAATGCAAGGTGATATGTTTTGTATATGCTCAATACTTTATTATGGAAAAGGTAAAACAATTCATGGGTTTTACTATATTCATAAAACTAAAAATATTACATGATTTTTCCCCATATTATTTATTTATTTTCTAAAGCAATATTTTCAAATGTTTTTCAAAATATTTAAGTATGATTGAAAACAATAGTATGATCATAATTTTCATATGGGGACTTGGAAAAAATAAACCATAAAAATTATTAATGAATATTTTCTATAAAATTGAGAAACTATTTTGATGTTGAAATGAAATCTATAGGGAAATTATCAATTTTCTGTAATATTTTTTTTCCATTGAATAAATTTTTTTTTTCATTAAATGGAAGGAAGTGAATCTTGTAATAAAAATAAAAGAATTATTCATGGATTTTGATATATTTGGTAATAGTTTGTATTATGGAAATTTTGTAGACCACAATTATGGTTTGGTTCATGCGAAAATATACATTATAGAGATTATCATTTATTTTTAAAGAAAATTAGATATTATACATGGATTTCAATTTTGATTCATATAATAAATATATTTTCTGAATTGGTTTTTATATATGAAACGTGGGAGGTGACATAGGAAAACATCAATGGGATGATAACCATATGAATAAAAAAATAAATGTTTAGAATTTACAGTTTTTTGTAGTGTCAAATCATATGGAATGATAAGTTCTTGGTTGAAATGTGGAAAACTAGTGATTAAATAATCCAAAATATAACATGTCCTTAGTAAATGATTTCATGAAATAACATGTTTTATTTTTTTTGTGATTCTTTAAACCATAATAATTAAAATATATTTATAAATGGATTGGGGAATATATTTAATGTCCTTAGATGTTCAGAAAATAAAATTTTTAATCTATATATTTATAAATTTTATTTGTATGTCAATAAATATGGGGCTCTGATTAAAAATACATAGAGTAATGATAATATTAATGACATAGAGTGGATAATCAATAATTCTATTTTTATGAGATCTATTTTCTTAATGTTCATGGGTATAAAGAAAATAGATATTTGTAGATATGATTTACCCAGATCAATACACAATATTAGATTACAATGGGTATCTTTCAATTCTTTTTTCTATGAATGGATCTCATTATTATTTCTTGATCCAGTAAGCTCACTTTTAAATAATGACCTTCTTTAACGAATATGGCATAAAAAAATTTTGATTTCAAATACAGATTCATATATGTTTATGAAGAGAGATATACTATCACAACTTTAATGTCTATGAGGATGTGGTTTAATGTGATTTGAAATTTATAAAATAAATTTTCAGTACATATAAAATTTTGAAACCCAAACTAATGATTTAGATAGGTGTAAAGGAATTGAGAATTTTTAATTTGAAAAATATGGAGTTATTCCTCCCCCCCAAATGTTCCAAATGTGGGAAAATATATTATAATTTATTAATTGTATAATTTGGAATGTGACTTCAGTGGTGTAAACTAATTTATATGGTTTATGACTACCAGGAATCGAGTTGTGATAAAAATTGTAATGGGAAAATATGTATTCATCCAGTAGCGATATGTTATAGCTGTTATGTGTTGGGTAATTATAGTAATTCCAAATTTTTTTTTACTCAATATGATATTAATATTAATAATAAACATAATTGTGTGTATAATAATTTTTTTCCTAATATCTTTGATTTGAAATCCTCAAATATAATGGTGATAATAAAATTTCTAATTTGTTTATATTATTCAACTATTTTATTTGATTTGGGATCCAAAAATTACATAATTTTAAGGATATTTTCACGGATAATAAATTAACTAAAAAATAAATATTGATATATTTTTGGGTAAATTTACTTAGGGATAGTATTATTGAATATAGATTTTATCTAAACTATAAAATAATATTTTTTAGAATGGGTTATTATGAAAACTATATTCCTTACTAACATATAGAAATTGAAGATATTTTGTGTATGGGTTGGCATTCGGTTTTTCATGATAAGATATATTGACTATGGAATTATGTAATATTGATTTTGATAAATTTTTATATAAAAACGAATTTGTACATTTCATATCACAACAAGACCATATGAGACAGATTAATTTTGAGTGAATTTATTGTTAGTTATCATTGAAACTGAGTGAGATATTTAAAATATTGATGTTCTCAAAGTAAATGAGTCTATAAATAAATTAATATATTATTTTCATAGAGTTATTTTAGATTTATATATTTAATATACTCTAAAAATTGTTAATAAAGATCATAAAATTTTAGAACCACCTTATCAAATTGATCTCATAGAACATTTCTATTCAGCAATGATGTTATATATTATTTATTTGAATTTATTATAGTTCACTCATTAACATATCAATTACGATCATTTTTTTTGGGAAATCGATATAATTTTTTACCATCACCTTGGTGGTCATTATTTTCCGATGATTATTCTCAGCAATTGGAGTCACATTATAAAATTTTGATGATTTTCCATAGTATGTTTTACCATTTTATAATTTTTTTATATATGTGTTAAACTAATGATCCCACATATTTATATATCTTCTGAGTATATATTTCCATTAGAATATGGAAAAACTATTTCTGTTTTAAATTTATGACATTCTGGATTATTCTAAATAATTGACGTAAAATGAGAAACATCTTATGATGTTTTCGTAACCATTATAATAAAATAATATTTTTTTAAAAAATTAAAAATTGTGAAATTCGGTATCAACATATTCTATTCATGGGAAATAGTTTTCCAAAATCTGGCATAATTGTTTATCATATTAAATAATATGTTATTAAAGAATGGTAATGTCCTAAAAAATTTGATGAGGTTAAATTTTTCCAATTATTAGATGGTTATTATTCATATTGTTTGAAATATTTATTCATTTCTTATCCTAAATATGAATTTTTCTCAAAATATTAAAAATTCATCTGAAAAAAGGAATATGATTATTTTGTATTATATTAAAATGATTATTGCTAATTTCTGATGTGTCAACTTTATGAAAAAGATATACTAATTTAATTATATATATTAAATCATATAATATATGAATTGGTAGTGTCTTTATGTAACATAATCATTTAATTATAAATGATTTACATTAATTGAATCTATGTGAATATAATTATTCTATGCATCATCAATATCATTCGATGGTGGATTTTCTTTAATTATTTTATGGAAATAAATATATATGGTAAATTGTAAAATAAATATTATCGATACAAATTTAATATATATATTAACATTAAAAGATATTAATATTTGGATAGAGATGATAATTGGAACTCATAAAAGACTATATTTCTTTGATTCAGTATCATTGAGTTAAAGAAAACATTCCCACTAGAAAAAAGTTCATATATCGTTATCAATTATTCTTTTGGAACTTGATCCTTTCATAATTGGATTAATGAATTTTTTAATAGAAATCCACAATGATGAGACTCACTCTATTTATGATAAGATTCCATACAAAAATATTTATTAGAAACAAATAAATATGATTGAAATGAAGATCGAGATATGCATGGAATGATTTAATTGATCAATTAATGTATTATTCCTAAATATAACAATGCAAATTATTATGTTTTGAGTTTCGAAATACTTTGTATGCTCCATGATATTACTAATTGAAGATATAATTTTTATGTGAATACCAAAGCTATCTATTATATATTAATCTGAGTTTTACTAAAATATAATGATTTCTTTGACACAATGATCAAAAGTGGGAAGCTATGAACTATATTACTTACTTTACAATGAAATTATTATCATTTCAATATGTTATAGTTGAATGAATACACAGTGAAGGGAATTATTTGATCTTTAAAATGCCTAACATGATATATGTGAATTTATAAATGGATTTTGTAGTAGTTTTACTAATGTTATGTCCTGATAATAAGAAGACTTGTTTTATTGGGGAAAATTGGAAAAAACATCCAATTTCATACAATTCCAAATAATATATATTGAGATCATATTTATAAGCATTAGCATAAGTATATTTGTATGATTACAAATATTCCCATTATATGTTGTATCTAGTGAAGGTATAAGATTGAACCTAAAGGTTGTGGATAAGACATTATAATTCATCAAGTGCTGAATTAAGTTTCTTAAAATCATTTAATTCGTTATATAATGGAATTTCATGGTGAAAAACTACAATTTTTGAGGATATTATTTAATCCTTATCATCAAATTATCCAGGATGTTTGGATCAATATCAATCATTGGTATATTTTTTAAATAATAACAACATTCATTCAAATATTCATAGAACACCTTTTGAATCATTAAATTGAAAGTTTATTAAAATAAAACATTACTATAAAATATAGTCGTGGGGACAAAAAAATTTAGATGAGTTTGATTAGAAGGTAAATATGATTCTGAACTACATGATAGTAGATAAATGATGGAATATAACATATAATGATAACCAGAGGAAGGATATATCATTTATGTGTGGGGATCTTGTTTTTCTTAATTTGTTTACTTTTAAAAATAGAATCGTTTTTTAATGAAATTAGAATTATGTCCCTGGTATATTGTAAAATATAAAACTCAAAAATAATTTATATCAGATTCATTATATTTTTCCTTTCCATAGATTTTTTCATAGGAATACGATGTATTTTAGGTTTCACTATGAAGGAAATATGTAGTAGATTAATATAATTTTTGGAGCCCCAAGGTAGTTCAACATTAAAAGAATTTTTCTTATAATGAAAATATATAACATAGTAACAATAATTTAATGCACTTATTAAAAAAAGTTGAATTATTTGGATAATTCATTATGGAACTTATAGTATTGGAGACAAATAATGGGAATCAAAATATTATACGAATGAAAAACCTTTATCATGATTATATAATGAATGAAATTATGAGGAAACAATTTTATATTTTTTTGGTGAATTTTATGACCCAAATAATGACAATAATAAACAATAATCAAGTATTATTAATATTAATGAATACATTCTATAGTTATAAATTCATTTTATTAATTTAAATAAATAATAGAGAAATAAATATGTTTTTCTATACATACTGTATTTAATATTTTTTAAAAAATTTGAAATTTTAATTTATAAATTTATCAAATGTATTTGGATAAAATGGTTCTTAAATTTATTTTATCTATTAAAATGTTTCAAAAGGAAAATGTTTTTGAAATTTGTTTAAATATATTGATTATTTGGATAATTTTGAAAATGTAATTTTCTTAAAAAAATTCCATTTTTTCTTTATTTAATATAAAATTATTAATTTTTTCGTAGTGGATTTGTTCAAACATTTTTCAATCACCAAAAAGTATCGGTTATTAACTGTAGGGATAATAAAAATTGATTATTTACCAAATATTAAACAATATAAAAAGAATTTAATGTAGTGTATGGTGAGTCTATTTTCATATCAATTAGGTGGTATTAATAGTTTTATTAAATTAATGTGCTTTATTAAAATTTATTTTGAAAAAATATAAAAAATTAATTGAAATTTAAATATTTTGTAATATGGAATGTGTCGATAATTTTTTGTTTTTTGGTAGTGAGTAGAGAAATTAAATATATTCTTAATTTTTTTCATTATCAAAAAAAACATTCCCCTATGTTTCCCCTATTTAAGGAACAATACCAATTTCTATTTGGTAAATTAATTTCATTAATTAATGAATTAAATGCATAGATACTTTACTTAAAGATAATATTCCCAGATTACACATTTTCCATGTGATAATCATGGTGATCAGTTAATGAATTATATTTTATAGTCATATCCATATTTACAATGGTTATAAAAAATATCAGAAAAATCAGAATAAATAAAGAGTGATTTTTTATGCCAATATGTGAGTAGTAAAATTAATAATAGTTAATCAAACACTTCATCTTAATTATATTATATGAAACTGTAAATATGTCACCCCTAATTATATTAATGATAATATGATAGTATATTATAGAGATGAAATAAAATCTTAATGAAATACTAGTGTATCCTACAATAAAAATGACACGTTTCAGCACATCATAACTGGGAGAACTTTTATTTTCCCCATATAGAAGTGATTTATTCACATATTTATTACTTATAATTCTACGATAGTGAATATATAATTAACTTAATATATTCAATATATCTTTCTATATAAAATATGAGATTCCCTATAAAAATCAATATAGGATTTGTTCATAATATAGAAAAATCAAGACATTTTATCTTTTCATTAACCAAAATTAATGATGATTAATAATCTTTCATGTAGTAGTTATTCATGACTTACTCATTATATTTTTTCACATAAGAAAAAAATTCACCTACTGAGTGTCAGTTTAACTTCTTGAATTCTTACTACGCATCAACAATTTCATCATTTTTTATTCTAGTTTTTAGTTCCTTCTTTAAATACCCACATATAAACCAGTCATATCATGAATAATACATTCACATAAAAAATACTACATAATTATAATGAATGTTGATCATAACATATTATATAGTACTCTTTTTATTATAAGCATATTATATTTTCATGCGCAACATTATTTCATAGTGAAAATTATTTACCGCTCAATCATTCATTTCATTTTTTATTCATAAAATTCAGTAGAACTATAAAATATAAAATTATTAATAGACAAAAACAAATTGGCATGGATAATACTATTTTATCCATTAGTTCATTAACTATAAATTAATATATAATTTCATGAAATAAATGTATCAAATTCCATCATAGATGAATTTATTATTTTTTGTGAGAATGAAAACACAACATACTATAAAGGATGATAAATCTATTATTTTTTATATGTAATGCCAATGATATTATGTGATTCAATGGGAAAACATAAAATAAATATTCCCATAAGAAATTAACATCATATCCTCATTCAACAATGAAATCCTTTATACATGTGTAATATTTTCTATCTTCTAAAATAATGATTCCACTAATATATTCACTTCATAACTCATAATTTACCATCAATGTGCATGATAATTTAAATTTCACTATATCTAATTTTTTTCACTCAAAACTAATATTATAAAATTAATTTGTGTTTTTATTTTACATTAAACCATTCCTATTACCAACGTACTATAAGAAATCGACATTGTTAACCCTATAGAGTCAATAATAAAAAAGGACTTTGAGGGATTTACCAATTGAAGTAATTGAAACTAAGGATTTAGGTTTGGTAGGTAATGTTATTAAAACAAGTAAATCTCAAAATGAGGACACACTAAAATGTATTTCACATTTATTTAATAAAATCTATGTTAAAAATAATCATTTTTAGAATAGTATATCGACTTCATACAAACATACATAAATGAATAAAATAAAACATGAAAAATAAATAATGTGTACATCCCAATAAAATTTCTTTTTGTGTTTTATTCAAATTTTTTCCTTAAAAGAATATCACATCCAATGCAAAACTCTAAATAAATCCTTAATTAAAGAGTGTTAATATTTATAAAATTATTATTGGGTAAGAAATGTTAATTTAAAAATTTTCCAAGAAGAAAATATTAAATTTTTATATTTATTTTTTTCACAAGTGGAACATTTCATAATAAAATAAATGTATATAATGACCATTTAGAGAAATTATTAGGAAAATACTCCCATTATTATCATTTTCAATATTCACAACACTTTTTTAATGGCTATATCTACACCAAAAATATATTTTCCCTAACAATATATATATATATATAGTAAGTTATGAATGGTTAAGATATTATTGTAGTCTGAAACATCTTTAAATATGATATTAATGGATTATATGGCTAATGTATAGATTAATATATTTCTTGGTACAATGATAATGAACAGGAAAATATATTCCACAATTATTCCCAATAATATTTTGTAAAATAATTTGACTGAAATGATAAAAATATTATATTGATGAAATAGTGCTCATGTGACTCATGAAATATTCTCCACAAATGAGTGAAAAAATTAGACATAGAAAACTTATTATGAATGGTAAAATATTATTTGGAAAACTAAAAATGTAAATTTAATGAACAAAATATATCAATCTAAAAAAATTTAAAAAATATATACATAAAAAATATTTAAAAAATTGATTTATAAAAAATATCCAATATCCGGAAATCAATACTTATAAAATCTATTTCATCATTAATATTTGTACATATATTTTTATGAAAAATTCATATTAAGATTTTTACAAAATTATATTTTAAGAATAGAATTATTTTTATACTAATACTATTTCTTATCATAGAAAAATTTCAGAACAATGATATGAAGAGTGTCAAATTTAGTTCATAATTATAATTTTTTATATCAAATGAATCTTGGTACTAGAAATTATGGAAAATTAAAAGGATATCAACTTATTAAATTAATGTTCTTTGGATCACATCCATTAAATCCATTGAATCCCACAAAATAGTTCTATTATACAATACATCACAACATTAAAATACATCTAATGATGGAAATTGACATTAGATAAACATATTAGTTTCAATTCCTCTGGTTTCAAATTTCTTTTACGATGGACCTGAAAATTTGATTGATGGCATGCCAAGGGGAAATAAAAAATTTAATATGTGTATAAAATGATTTTTTGGGTTAGTGCATAAATCATAATAATATAATATTTAAATCCAAACACACATGATTCCTCCTATAAGAACATTTTTTAATTTTAATGGTCTTACCTTATAAAATTTTCTCAAATTACTGGAGATTACAATAGTTTTAAATTTTATATATCCTATAAATAAACTATATTTGATCTGTATACATATGAGTTCTAATACAATTCTATAATATCAGTTTCAAACATCTTCTAGGATACATAGACACTATTTATATCATGTTAATCCACTAGTTACAAGATATACATAAAAACATGAAACTAAATTGTGGACCATTGTGACCTAATAAACTTCTTCAACCATATACTCCCCAGCTATTTATCAATAAATGTAAATCCTTTCACAGAATTTTTATTTTTTCTCATTAGATTTTATTTCATCATTCTTAGTTGTAGTGATTGAAATAGTATTCATCTTTTGTATGTTATTCTCTTAAAATTCATCATATTTCATATCCTAATTCTTCATTTGATGATATGTTTATATATATGAATTGACATTTTCAATTCTAATGTTTCATAAAAATATCACCAATATGAAAATACATCAATATTATTATATTTTGAAATAATGGAATTCAATGAATAATTAGTGTTCCCCATTTATCTATATCTAATGTATGAAAATTAAATGAGATATAAAACACATCCCCTTTGATAAAAATTTCATCAATTAGACATCTTGGGAAATTCAATATGGAATCCTTGAGTTGTTGTTTAACCCTAGTGGTATTGATCACATCATGTGCTCGACTATTTATTTTTATGAAGGAAATTATGTTCATGGTATATTCTCACAAAATACATCATATATTTATTAGACCATTATTATATGAAATTTAAATGATACATTTCTCATATTGATTCATGGGTAGATCCGTTTACATAATAATTTAAACCTCCAATTTTGAGGGTTAATTTGTAATTCAATAAGATTCCTTTTGGTCACCAAAATCTATTACCTTAAAACAAAACATAGTGGAATGTTTTTTAGGGATGCAAAAATATTAATGTTAATATGTATTTTCTTAATGTTTTCATTGAACATATATTATTGTGGGTCAAATAATCCACGTATCAACTTATATGAAAATGGATTATTTAGATTTTACGTTAGAGTGGTTATATTTCATCATCAACAAATAATTTATCACTGTCATTGATATATTCATTTTATCGTTTCACACAACTTGGTTTAGGACTTTCTCTCTTTTTTATTGATTTTATGTTTTCGTGTGTGATTGCCTTTATGATTCAACATGGGTTGACTAGGGTATTTCCACGAAATCATCCCCACAATATCTCCCTGTGTTTTTTATAATTATCAAAAAAAATAATTATAATATTCAGTGAATTTATGTGAGATTATGGATTTAAAAATTAGATAAATGATAGCTACTCCATGATCATTTGAGTATATTGTAAGCACCCAGATAGATACCCCAATGGCAGTCATGAACGTACACAGAGTCTCCTCTAATGTGTGGATTTGGATATGTTGTGATGGGTCTGGTTGATATCATGGAGAAGAGTATTAACATCCTTGAATTATTTTGTTATACTGGCCATTAACCTTGAAATTCATTTATATGATCATAATTAGTTTAATTATCCTCTTCAGTATACCTCTCTTAGGTATGGTTTTGGCTCATCATGATGTCCATATTTTTTTATATAGAATACATATATGCTACAATACAACTAATATTGTTAACCATTATTACGAATCATTATTTTATTTTTTCACTTTTAAATTCAAAATTATTTCACACCAATTTAATCAAATAAATTACATATTACATATAGTGACTTCATTATCATTGAGACTCCTTATATTGCTGCAATGATTGATTGGGTTCCCTTTCAATGAATCATGTCAAATTTTTCAATTATTAACAATATTTTAATTTAAAGATATATATATTTTTTAGATAAATCAATGAAAAACCACCATTAATTATAGATAACTTTTTAGTCATATTTATTGAATTTCATAATATTGATAATGATGTTCCCCGATTTTGAGGGTGGGTAGAATTGGTAGTGAATGTTTCCTTCATAGTTGTCAAATATAAATATTTAATTGGTTATAAATCATTAAATACACTATCTCAAAAACAATATTGATGAAAATAAAAACTATCAAATCCTTATTTTATCAGTATACACATGTGGAAATTTAATATTGTCCCAATGGTTAGGAAAAATCAATAAATGTGTGTTTAAATCCTCGTGTTGTGGTCCATAGTGTAGAAAAAACATGATATTATCCATGTAATAGAATGATTGATCCAATATTGTTATCAATCGAGGGTGCCATGTGACTGACTAATTCTAGACCTTCATGCAATGGTCTATAATAATTTTTGGATGTTATTAGATATGGATCACTTAATTGCTCGCCTCCAACAGCTCGATCAACTTTTATATTCAATTTTATGGAAATATAATTTTTATTATTAAATAATCTTATATCAAACTTAGGATCATAGTCATGGATTTATTTTCATTTCCCTTAAGTTGTGTAATTACCCATACAGATATGAAAATTAAATTCATGGCATGAGAAAATAGTTTCTAAAAAGATCAAATAAAGTAATCAGAAATATACATAAAATAAAATAATCTTATATCTATATTGAAATGATAATGATTTATGTTTCTTAAAATATATTTACCCATAGTGAAATGCTATTTTCTATATGGATAACCAAATTTAATAGTTTATCAAATTTCAACCACAAAAAAAATTGTAACAAATGATCTTAACTATGAGAAAATGACTCATTTTTTGTATTTATGCGTAAATTAATGTGATTGATTATTATTTTATATAAAAAAGACTAAAAATATATATGGAAATTAAATTATTATATAATGTTTTAGGATTTTTATCTTACAGGGATGTTTGTTAATGAATACTGAAAATAAAATGATTATTATTTTTTTGGAAACGAAACACTAATGTCTATGGATCCTTATATCCGCTTTTTAAATGAAAACTTTTTCTTTTCATATGGTTAACTACATATAGTTATTAATAAAATATGTTTCTTTATTTTTTCATTTAAACATAACTAACATGAATTATACCTTCTTAATGTAAAACTCATAATACTAAATTGAAGAATTATACTCTACCCTTATATTAATATTGATAATGGCCATACAATGAAATGATTTGATGAATTAAAAAACAACTATAAAAAACTAAACATGATAATAAAATAGATGAATAATTCATATAAATATATATATATATTCAACTTTCATTACATTAAATATAACTACAGAGAAGATAATGTATCATGTTATACATGGTATGGTGATAAGATAACATTGATAAAAAATAAAATCATAAATAATCAATAGAGTGTCTAGGAAATGGGACTAATGTGGATGAAAATCATTCCTAGGGCTCTCTATTATTCTATCATGGCTATTGTCGCCTTCTAACTTATCTTTAACTCAATAATTTTTCCTTAGGTGATATTCATTCCATAAAAACATCCATTAATATCATTTGGGAATTCCTGATATTCCCTATGAATATCAATGTTTTATTTGTTTAATATTGTGGGACACTAAAACATTTAAATTTTTTAGTCATCTGGAATCCCCACATGACTTATTAATTCACACCGTCAGTCGTGAGGCTTCACTGGCATGTTTATTTTTCACATGACCCCCTTTATCATATTTAATGTAAGGGTAATTGTTTTAATTCTCACTGAAAATCTCATATTTCTTAATTTTCATTTCTAGGATCCATTGTGATCATTGAACGCCCACGCATGGAAAAACATACATTTTGATCTTTATGTTTAAATAAAAAATTCTAAACTCAAATATTGAATAATGATCAACCCAGATTAAATGGTTCAACACATTCTTAAATCATACGTTGTGCCACATCAATAATATATTTAACTATAAAAACTATTTTAAAATTCATTAATAATTGTATTTTTATTTATTTTCATTAAAATTAAATATAAAATTCACATAGAATAATATTTTCAGAATGATAAATAAATTTGTATGAATAAATATATTTAATTCCTAAAAAAAGAATGTTTTTTATCAATAAATATATATATGATATATTTATATTTTTTCCCCATTCTTATAAAATTTTTCCATTAAATACCATAAGATTAATAATTAAAGATAAATTTTATATAAAATCATTTTTTATTTAAAATTTTTTTAGATTAAAATTTAATAGAAATTTAATTTAATTTATTAAAATATATTTATTACTATATTGTATTTATAATAATGGAAAATATATTACAAATTTTTAATAAAAATCATCAAATTCATAAAAGTGATGAATTTCATTTTTTTGTAATGTATTTCTACAAGTCTAAAATTTATAACTACTATAATGGGTATTACACTTTATTAAATGTAAAAAATAGGATTTAAGTTCGAAATAAATAATTTAATATTTTATTTTATGAGTCTTTTAAAACAAATATATCCATATATTCTTATATTTTTTTGAACATTCCTATGAGTAATTAATGAGTACTATTTTAAATTTAAGATAAATTACATGACACCCACATAACTCAATTATAAAATTGAAGCTTTTATCTAATCTTATTGAAATTTTATTTGCTTTCAATATTATGAATATTTACCCAAATTCATTTCCAATATCTATCCTCAAATACAATAGTCCCTTCTATCACTAATGTACTTAACCTTGAAGGAATAATTTTTACTACATGGGAGATGTCCCAAAGAATATGTATAACTGATAACCGTTGGTTTTCAAATATATTTAATCATATACCTCGATCAGATATTCTATAAAAATACTCATAAAATTAAATAAATATTTACATTATACAAAAATGATACTATGATGATATGAGAACCCATTTTCATCTAATTTTCAATACTATGGTAAATGAAATCAAGACTTATGTATAAATTTGGATGACCACCTACATGGAGTGATGGGATAATCATTCATCACCATCTCATAAAGATTATTAAAATGATGAATCAAATGAATATAGTTGTATGGTAACAATTTAATAATTATTAATCTATAATGATCATATATTAATATTTTTATACCCTTCCATCTATTGTATTAAGATAATGTCACGCGAGATAATGTGTGGACCGCCACCTCCATGAATTAATGTGATTTTTTTCATTAATGCCTCACATGGACTGTCATAATGATGAAATAATGAATAAATATAAAATTTATATCATATATATTATTCTATAATATGACCATATTATTAATATTATTTAATCTCCACCTTGTTGAAAATTGAAAACGTTTTTCATGCCTTCGTATAGAGTACTATATACATGAATTGACATGCATTATTTTTTTCATGACCAATGTATATGGATAATTATAAAATAATATTTAATATATAAAAATGATAATTGTATATTTTTTAATATTCTACTGATGATGAAATAATTACCCTGTTTACCTTATCCCACACATAATCGTTGCTTTTATGTTATAAACTATCCACCAAAAATTGAACAATGATATATTAAAAATTTAGTAAAAATATTAATTGTAGAAATAAATGAAATAGATAGACTAATAATAATGTAAATATCACAAAATCTATGAATAGGAATCCAAATAACAAATATAGTTTTTTCATTTTGGATTTATTTATTACAAAATTCTATGTAAGACTTATGGTAAGGTATTATTCTTTTTAACTAATTTGTGATGCATTCCGTTGAAAAATATATCCTCCATATAAATATTCAACAAACTGTTCCTAGGATGAGGTTATTTATACATAAAATATTCATTAATTTTATTGTCATCTACATTTTTACATTCCTATAAAACTATTTCAATGATAATTTATTTAAAATTCATAAGAAATGTTTATTTCAATATTATATTACACTAGTGTCAATGATAGTTTTTTTGATATTTTCAATGACCACCTTTTACCACATTGATAGCCTTTATTCTATACAATTATTTATATAATGGAACGTATGGATTTTCAATTATATTTTTTCTTGAGGTAGTCTATGTTTTTTAGAAGGAAATGACAATATAAAATTAATATTTCTCTTTTTATACGAAACATGAATGTTATTATTCACATGGTATTAAATGTTTTTTTATTGCTTTTATGATGATAATTTACATGACAAGAAATTATTCCAGACGTGGTACTTTATTAAAATCAATATTAATTGTTCAACTTGATAATGTTCATTATAATGAGTACACATGACATAACTCTCTAAAGAGTTTTTTAAATATTATTATTTGATGTATAAAATTGATGGTGATAATTTTGTAGGGTAATCTAACAGAATTACCTAGGAATAAAAAAATCCATCACATAAGAAATAATTGTGAACACTAATTATGTATATGAGAATCCCTGTAAAATATTTCATGATTTATTAGGGTTTTAGGTAAATCCTTATATTTTAATTGTAATGAAAATTTAATAATATTTTTATCTTGAAATTTATTTTTTTCAATTAATGATTACATGATTACTCATATTCATGATGTTTCCTTCGTCATTATATCAGATGATAATGGGTTCACATTATTTTCATTATGAAATGGTTTATTTATTATGTGGAAATGTTATACTTATTTTATAAAGTCTTATTTTGATAAGGGTAAATCATTTCATGGTTCTCTATGTTCCTTGTGAGTATAATGTATTATTTTATTTATATATCCCTTAATGAGATTTCAATTTCATGATCAATTTTATTAGAAGGTTTTCATAAGTTTTATAGAATATTAGCTATAATAGAATGGTTAATCATTTTTCTTTGGTGACATAACATAAAATAAGAAGAAGAGAATATTAGGAAGTAACTATGTAAGTGTATGAAACATTTAATGTGAAAAATTATCTTAATTTTGAAATATACCCTTCATAATGGAATTGTTTTACTAATTTTAAAAACCTATAAATATAAAAGAACTTAGAAATGTAATAATATGATAACACAATTATAAATCATGTATTTATTGTTTGATTAGAATATAGGGAACATTATATAGATTGAGATTTACATGTTATGAATTCCTCTCACATTATCCAAATCAATAAATGTTATAACATAAATGCAGTCTTTATGAATATTTATTACATACCACATTTCAAATAAATGAAAAAATTATAATCCCCCTATCTATAGTAAATCAATAAAAAATTAAGTCAATATATTTAGTCTATTGTATTATGTGGGTTTCAATTAGTTTATGTCTTTTAATTTTCTATAGACACTCCATTTCATTGGGGGTCCTTAGTCCCTGTGGAATACGGAGGAGAACTGATAAGTGCTTAGCTCTACCACTCAAGATATTATTTGGGTAGAATTGGAGAATAAAAAATACATTATACTTGAGATGAAATACATAGAAATATATCCTAGTACACAAATTTCCCCTGATATATTATATCCATTCTGAGAGGATTAAATAATATAAAAAAACATGATACCCTAATGACAACATTAATATTATAAATGATTATTATAAAAAGGACCCATGATATTAAATATCATCATCCATTATATTTAAAAACAAAAAATATCTTTAATTTTTTTTTAAAATGATGTAATTTCATTTAATAGAAAGTGTAAAATTTTGGGCTTCATTCGATGTAATTTGATATTTCCAAAACAACTAACTATTTATATAATACCAATAGATTATTTCCTAAAACCATGAAATAAATTTTATATGAATCAGGTCCATTTAAAAAATATTCATATGACTTAATAACAATAATATTTCATAAATCACAGAATAATAATTTTCATATATATATATTGAAAAGTACCAATAAAGTATGATATAATGTGAAATTAATAATTTATTTTAATTGTTGTAGTGGTTTTTGAGGGATTTGAAGCATAGTTTAGAACACTTTGTGATAACCATTAAGATACCATTTAGAGGGATAATAAATAATGATAATTTAAAAGATTTATTTTTTAAGGCCATACATGCATCCCATGTACACTAAGTGCATTTCCAATTTTAAATCTAATCATTTATTATTAGAATAAAAATTAGTGTATAAACTAAATGTATAAAAAAATTTAAAGAATGTATTAAAACATTATTGTAAGAAAGATGGATTTGAATCATTAAATATGAGAAACCTTGGAAAATTAGGTTTTAGAGTGACATGTAGTGATTAGACACATAATGATGTCCTACCTACAAGGTGTTGATGTCCCTATATAACATTTATAAAAACACCTAATAACATTTGTGCTAAAATTTCATAGGACCTTTTAAATAAATTTCCACTAATATTAATTTTTATGAACCAACTACGCCCACTATTGAATCAGGAACCAAATCTATCATGTTATATATCTATGTGGAATTCATAATCCACACTTGTTAGAAAAAAGATAATGGGCATTGGAATAAACTCATATGGGATGATTTCATCCAAATAAATAATATTTTTATATTATATTAATTATACAAAGGAATTTATCAAGGAACATCCATACTATAAAATTCAATAATCATTTATAATTATCATACACAATAGAAAATAAATAAAAAATCAATGATTGGAATAAATAACTGAATCAATAACAATGTTGGAAAGGGAAAACAAATATTAAAATACATTAGTAAACTGACTAAGTTTTAATTATTATGATGAAAAAAGATATCTAAAAATAATTACTCTAATATGAACGTGATTCCAAGTATCCATCTATCCTTAAAATTATTTCTTCCCATTTAGAGTGATCCATGTCCAAAACCTATACCATAAAGGGATCCAATATGTTTGTAGACACCAAGAGGTGTGAGTATAGTGGGAAAGTAAAAATCCAATAATTATATATCTAATGACTCCATGATTTCATATTTTTCAAAGCATTCCGAAATACTATTTTGAATTTGATTATTGAAAAATATATTTTTAATCATTTTTAGAATGATAACTAAAAACAATTTTCTAATACTCACATAAATTTCTTAAATATAATAAAAAATTTGGGATCCCATATTGATAAAATTAATTCAAAACATACATTGATGAAAAAAATTCTAAAAAATTTAATTAAACCCCCTATAAAAGAATAAAAAATTAAAAATATATGAAAAAATAGAATAGTATTATTAGATTTACATAGTCATAATGATGTAAAATAAAAATAAACTTTTTTTGTAAATAATTAATTTAAAATGTAGATGAATAAGTATCATAAAAAATTTGGATTCATTATAACGTGAATATATTCATGGGAATCATATAAAAATATTGATATTATATCATTGATATGCATGGGTGAGTCATATATTATTCTATTGATATATTCAATGTTTATAACTATATAGAATATTTTGGATATCCTCCAAAGATCAACTCCTAAAATGCTTATTCGAATGTTATGTCAAGGATGATTGAGCAAGCCTAATCATTACATGATAATAATTGTCTCTTAATATATCACTATGATTTCTATTATTTCAATCAAAAAATAAATGATGAAGAAGGATATGTGGCATACAAGATATAAAGTAGTAATAAATCAAATTAACATCTACTCATTATCCCACCATAATGTAATTTTTTCAATAAATATATAGGTAAAACTTATATAAGAAAAAGTAATCAAATAAGTTATCAAACACATTCTAAACATTAATTATTGTAACATTGGGTGGGGATTTCATAAATATAAAAATTTTCCCACTTATATAAATTTTTTAATGAGAATCCTTTTTTAAAAATTATTTTTCTTTCCATGATATCTTTGAAAAAAATATTTCACAAAATGACAACAAGAAGTATTTCTTCTCAATGTTCCAAAGGGGAGTATGAATTATTTACAAGTAGTTAAATATTTATAGTCAAGTTGGTATACATATATATATAAATATTTGGTAAACTATATCAATGCTGATGAAGTAATATATTTATACAAAAAATTATATAATTATTTGGTAATGAAATACAAAAAAAAATACATGATGTATGAATTCATATTTGAAAATAATTAAAAACCCAATATTCCATGCTAAGATATTTTATAAAAACAATTAAATATTAAATAAAAATATCATTTCAAAATTATAATAGTACATTAATCATGTATTATTTACAAAATAACATAAGAATAATTCAATCATGGAAATGTGTATAGTTAAAATTATCTTCCTAAGACAACCAATATTATTATGTACGATTATCATCATTGACTTGAGAACAACCCTTTTGAAATATTGTAACCAATTTAATATATCATCATAATAATTCAAATATATTAATATATTAAATATATTTATGGGAAATTGTTTTAAAAAAAAATCCTTTTAAATGTAATGGAAATGTGGATGTTATAGTAGAATGTACATGAATAAGAATAGATAATGTGAATAAATGAAATATTAAGATAAAGATATCCATGAAAAGTAAAAAATGTGTTTGGTTTCCAAACAATAAGAATTTGGATGCATAAACCACCATGGAATTAGAAAATACTATAACATATTAATATTACATGTTGAAAAAAATAATTAACAAGATTAGAATGTGAAAAGTGATCAAAATCTTAGATAAAGGGTCCAAAATAGAAGGAGACAAAAAATCCAAGGGAGACATATTGGATGGGAGGGAATATAGAAACATTGGTTGTGTAAGGTGAGTGGGGAGAAGAAGATAATGTTTGGGTGTTAATTATTTAAATGGAATATTAAATAATTTTTAAAATTTAATATTCTTAGTATGCCAATAAAATTGAGACATAATTAGATAAACCATTGAATAATCAATCAGGATTTCTCTGTTAATAATATAAATCACCTTGAATAGTTACCAAAGGAATATCCTAACAATGCCGAACATGTGAAGAGGAAATCACGTATTTAGGGTTTCTTAGCATAACATACATGGATTCCTATATTATTCACATCATACAATGTAGAATTAATACACTCTAAACAATAACATAAATAAAGGATCAGAAAATCATCCATATAAGGTTAAAAAAATTATTTTTAATAAGAATTGTGAACTATACCATGACCAATAGGTAATATAATATTATGATTAGACATATTATTTTCCAAAACATGTGGTGAACATGCTAAAATGTTGTAATAAATAAATTTCTATAAAAACATATAGTTTACACTAAATCATGATGATGAGAAAAAAATAAGAAATTACAATAATATGTGAAATGGTTGGGGTGACATTGGTGTACTATGATAGATTTTTGTTAGATCTATCGTATAAATACATTACTATCCAAATATTCCAAAAAATATTAACACATAATTTTCATCAATTAATAATTTATACAATAAATGTAACATAGGATATATACATTAATGCATATTAATAAAATAAAACTCCACATGAAATGAATGTAATCAAGATGAAACAAAAACTAATTCAACTACATACCAATTTATCATCATTAAAATTATAAAATATTAATTCACTTTTATTTCCCTTAAATATATTTCTCTTAACTATAATATTATCATCTTGGAACATTCGTGGACGATTTATCTCTTCCAATGTTCACAATACATTCTTCAAAATGAATTAATCCACAACTTGTGTTCAATGATACATTCATGCTATATTATATTATGTCACTTCAATATATAACAAACAATTACCACGTATTATGATATAAAACATGAAAATAACCAGGTTTTTGATGTATAATGAGTAATTTATTGAACCGATAATAATATTTCATAATAGACACCTGAATCCATAACAATTACATTTTCATAGATGTGTATTGATTTGAAATATACGTGAAATAATTTATACCCCCATGAAAATGTCATGTTATATTTAAATAATAGTAACGTAAAAATGAAAATATTTACTATTCAAGGTATATTGTTTTCTTCCACTAGATTTAGATTACATCTAAAAATATGATCATTATAATTAATTGGATAATATTACCCTGATTCATATGATTCGCTATGAAATAAAAATCAAGTTAAATAATCATTATTCATAATGAATGACTAAAAATATACCCATATATCTAGGAATACCAACATATTCCTATATAATCTATGTTTTATTCAAATATCACATATAGATGATGTTTGTGAAATATTACAATATCGTTTTTGTTTAACAGATTCTGGTCATTGATAATAGTTACTGGGTGATTTTTCATAATTCAACATCAACTAGATGAATAGATAACACTAAAACCATGCATCCTTTATATCAATAGAACAATGGAGTGTTTAAATAATGTTACTTATATATTTTATTATATAGTTCTAGAATAAAAATGGTCTCCCCTAATTCACTACCCATACCAAGTAAACTACATCTATATTGAGATAATCATGCTTCCCATAAAAATATTTTTTATAATTTTCATTTCAAACACCACTAAAATTTTCACTATCATTACATATCAACTGAATAAAAACATTTCCATTAATTATCAAATATGGGGTAACAATCATATCATGTAACATCATTCCATTGACGAGTCACTAGAAATTACTGACAATTTAAATTTAAAAACAAGGTTGAACTAATAAGTGTACTCAAAATTTTTAATTTACTTCTGCATTTGATTGAAAATGACATTATATTTAAAAACATGGAATATATATTCGAATGTGTATTTGTTGAAAATATTCTAAACCCCCTTCTACGATATAGCTTCATCAAATTATGATACAATTTTCAAATACAACCAATCACATGTTTATTTATTAAAAATTAATATTGATAACTCAGTATTTATATCATTTGGATTATCAATGAACTAGACAAATATTTGTTTATTAATTATCCAGTGGATTTATTCATTAATTAGAAAATAATATTTATTTATTTTAGGATTATACCTTTCAAATAATCATAACCCATCATCTAGTATTGTGTTAGGATAAATTAAAATATAAATATTAAAATAAAAAGAAACAAAATCCTTACAAACATTTTATTATGAAATTGTAATTTTTATGGACTTCTCATGTATATTCTTAAAGGTTAACAATGGAATAATTGATCATTGATATATAATTAAAACATATTTTTCCAAATGGAAATTTATTGATGTTTATAAAAACCACTGGAAAATATTTCCCAGCATTTTTAAAAGTGAATATGTATCAGAAACTCTTATATTATTTTATCATGAAAATGTTGAAGTGTTCATTATGACCAAAAAACCATAAACGAAATCACTAAAAGTGAAATCATTCATTTATATTCAAAATAATAAATGTTAATTGCTGCAATCAAATTATTACATTTTAAAAGAATATACATTATAATGTATTTCATTGTCCAAACCAAAAACAATTTTTGAAACTATGTAACAATGATGTATTTTGATATTATATATTTCATGTAAGATTAATTTAGGCAACCCATATCCTCATGCAATGAGAAAACTATGATAATATAATAGAAATCAATAATGGGATTTTAGTCTTATAGTTCACCCACACAATTCAATAATTTATTGTTGGATTTAAATAGGTTAGTAATGAATGTTTATTATTATATCAAGAGACCTACAATGACTTATATAACATCCATTATCTTCAGTTGAGGTACTTTACTATTTATTTTTTTAAATAAATTAATCTTGGTAAATGAATGGTTTCCCCTGGTTTCTCAGATGCTTAATGGATGTCCTTGGCATTCTGGGGATAATGGAGGTAAAACCCAGGCCATCGAATTCATGGTTCCTAGTTGGAACATGGTTAATAGTGTTTTTTCACCCTAACATATCATGCATGGGGATGATGTGCATGGTTGGTAAAACCGTTCATTAGGGGAGGTGAGATCTAGAAGGATACTATAAAACAATAACGCACAACTACAACACAATTTCTTAAATTGTTTGTTCTCGCCAGGAAAAAATGAAACCTGACCCTCCTCTTTTTCATAGGGGGAGCATTGTTGGTGAATATGGTAGAACATAATGATACCAAACCATGAATGTTTAATAATTTGTGGAAATAACATATTTTACCCCATAATTATTATTATTTATACAAATAATATAACCCCCAAACATCACAGGACAACCAAGGGTGAAAAACCATTATTCCTAAAATTCTCAAGGAAATATATCTCTATGTTATTAATTCGGTTAGAGAACAATTGAGAGTATATAAAACTTCCTAGTGAGTTTAAAGCACCACTTTTATCCTTTATTAGAATAATATTTTTTGATTCATTATTCATCTTATTAATAATGTCTAAAAAACATTTTGAAGAGAGTTATAGAGCGGGAATTTAATAATGGTTTGTTTCCAAATCAAAGGATATGGATAAGAGATTGATTGTCTATGGAATTGTGTTATATGGTTTTCATGTTATATCCCAAAATATTTTGGTTAAATTTGAGTGTATTTGGTTGTGTAATTGGGTTGTTGTACTGATTGTTTCGCTATCCATGGTATAAATTATGAAATAATTGGATAATTGATGAATTTAACACCTCATAATCCATGTGATATACATTTATGTTCATTATACAAGGTGGAAGGCCACCCATAGGGTGTTCCACATTCATGGACACCAAATTTGGTTGTTAAGTGTAGTACAGAATTATTGTGAGATGTGGTCAATGATAAATATGTATTCATTGTAGCTTGATTTCTGAAATGGATGTAACGATATTTTTCTCAAGTGGTTGACATGGATGAAAAGGGGTTTTTGGTACCAATGTGTATGTGCTAAATATATTATTATTTTTAACCATAAAATTGGATGATTTGTAATGGAATGATATTGATAAATATGTGAAATGTATTAAGGAGTGTAAGTGGGAAATGTGTGTCATAAATGAGTTAAGTAAAATAAATTTTGTAGGTGTTAATTACTTATGGAATGTGAATGATGTTTTTTGTAAATTGGTTAAGGAATAAAAATTTTAAATCTGCTAATAGTCTAAGGTATGCCGATGTTGTATTTGTTTTGTTAGATGTGAAAGTTAAATTGAATATTTGTTCCATTAGTAATATATTGTACATGGTATATGTTTTGAATGGTTTAAGGGACATGTTCACAAGGATTGGTGGTGTATTGTACGAACCTAGATCTTCTTTTTTGGTATGTTTTTCCCTTTTATGGTGTTTTTGAGATAAGAGGAGTTTCAAAATAAATTTAAGTACACACCATGTACTTTATGAGTACATGTCGTGTACATGGTTACCGCGGGGTAGCTAGGTGTTGGCTGTGTAGCGGCCATGCACACGACCGTGTGTGGTGACCTGGAGACCACTTAATGCGGTGGCTAGTGAAGGCAAGTACACATCGTGTACATATAAAGTACATGTCATGTATGATATTTTTTTCATTAAATGCACCGGGATCACGTCTGACGAATAGAACAACCTCCTTCTAGGTTTGTTTTGTCTGAGTGTGAGAGAACGGTGATGATCTTCCTTCATGCTCCTGATTGAGCATCTGTTATCCAAATCAACCATCGTCAATTGCGTAGGAATCTACTTGGTAAGCTCTTCCTTCTACTAGTTAATCATTTCCTGATTCCCCCTTTATCTCATGTTATATTTGGTTGAGTTTTTTTAGAATTATGTAGATATTTTGTGTTCTTGGTCGGTTCAAGTCTTGACGTTCACGTATAGCGATCTCCCAACAACGAAGTAGGTGGTTTGTTCCTTTCCATCGAAATACTTTGAGATATATTCAAAAAAGTACCCAATACACCTGAACAAGGTATTGTGTGTCTACCTTTTTAGCCCTAATATTTCTCTTTATGCTTGTATGCTTGAATATAAGTTAATTGAATTTTAAAATCGCTATTTTCTTTGCTTTGGAGGTGTTTGTCCATGCATGTTTGAGTTATGAAGATTTGGTATTGCTTAGCCTGTTAGGCTACCTTGTTTTTCCCATTCCTAGTATTGTAGGATGTTGTGACTATTTCATGATATAATGTTATGTTATAGACTGTTTAGAAAAGTATATCTTGTTGTTTACAAAGGCCGATACGTGCTTTTATGCTTTCATGACTTACACAGGGACGTGAAAACCTAGTGTGGTAGGCCATAGGGATAATGGACACAAGGGCTTCACTAGAGTGTCTGTTTAGATTTACGAGGAGAGACCACAATGGGAATTGACATAAGTGCGTATTCAAAGTGTCTTTAGTTCCTTGACATGGTCTGTAGGGATAATGGGGCATAAGTCCTTCCCTAGAGTGTCTTTAGTTACCGATACGAGACTATTGGTAGCATTGATGGCGAGTGCTTCCTCTGAGATTCTATTCCTAATCAAAACCAAAGTGGTAGACTGAGTGTGCTTCTCAGAGGATTTATTGTAATTTTTTGGTTGAACCAAAGGGGTTAGGCAGTGATTACATTCGAGAGGGTAACATTTTGTGTTTAGTTGTTTGCTACTGTTTCGAGGTAGGACCGCAGGGGTTAGGCTATGAGTACTTCCCAGAGTTTTTCCTTTTGTGATTAGAATTTTTCTTGTGTTTCTTGGTTGGACCAGAGGGGTTATTCTATGAGTAATTCCATGTATGTTACCTATTTGTGTTTTTTTTATTTGATTAACTATTTTCTGATATAAGAAATTGATTGCTTTGAAACTGTGGATTGTTTACTAAAGAGTAGTTCCTTGTTTACTGCTCCATGTTTTTTATTACATTCCAAATATTTACGGATTGTTAGGCACATATCTTATGGTGGTTACCTACTGGTATTTAGTGTCACACCTTATTTGGTCCAGGATTTTGGGCCCAAATAGTTTATATTGTTGCAGGCACAGATAAGGGAAAGCACCCTTCTACTTCAGGTACTTGATTGTTGTGGGGCTGGAGAGAATTAGACCAAGCTAACTCTTGCGATGATAAGGAGTTTTTTACTTTCATTTCTTTTGTAATTATATTATTTCTGTATTCAGTATTGTCAATTCTTTGGCTGGTTTCATAGACATAAGTATCATGCATCATTTTATTTATTTTCTCCAGTTTTTTATTCATCAATATTCTGCTATTTACTATTGTTCAGTATGTCGAACTCCCCCTCTATTGTATATTTGTTTTTAAAACAAATGTGTTACTTTTCCAATGAGGGAATATCTTTCCCACTATCACACCCAAATCCCTTACTGCGAGTCGGTAGTCATTGGTGTTCGCAGAAATGTGCTTGAGGCCATGTGACCAACTGAGTACGGGGCGTCTCTGGGCCTCTTCTAGAACTAGGATGTTAAAAAGTGGTATGAGAGGAATTATTTGATCTCAACATAATATTTGGAGCCTATAGAAATGGATCAAATGTAATAGGTACTTGGTAATAAATTGTGCCCTGGAGTTTCTATCCCGGGTATAGGGAAAATCCAATTTTCCTCATATATTGTAGTTTTTCTAGTTCTGCAATTTTACCGTTGATTTCATTTTCACTGTAGGGTGACTCTCTTGTTATGTGTTTTTTACTATTTATATTATTGTGGGTCTATTTCTATTTCAACATGATGAGTTGTGTGTATTCCATCTCATGCATTATATAGGCACTCGCTTGAAATCACGTGTCAGGCAATCTTGTCATGCCATTTAGTGTGAATTAGCTATTGCATGTTGTTGTGATAGATATTGTGCTAGAATTGCATGTGGTTTTGATAGATTCATTGATTTAATATCTTCGGTTTGAAAGGGCATTGTTGTGTGTAAGGTTTTTCTGGAATGGATTCCAAACTTTGCTTCTTGAGGTGTTATAGGCCCTCATGGACCGGAATTCGGTGATTCATTGAACAATTATCCATTTTTATAACTAATATAAGATGAAAAACATTGATTCAGGGTGTGTATGCGCCCTTATAGATCAGCATTTAGCTCTTTGACGTTTGTTTCAGTGTTTTTATGTGATCCAGAGTAGTTTCTGAGGCTTACTATTCTAAAAAAACTTAGAATACACATCGTGTAGTTTTGACTAAACGCCATGTGTGCTTTAGTTGAAGAAGAAACTATTTTTCTTAAGAACATGCATTGTACCGAATGTACACACCCTTTATTATCTAAACATGTCATAGGAAATGTGGTCCAAGGCATGTGATAGGTAAATTCTTGTGGGAACACACTGTGTACCGGTTGTATATGTCGTTTTGTGTAGACCATATGATCGCCCGTGTGACGAATAACCCAGATGGAAAAATCATGGTTTATATACGTCGTGTCAATTCTAAACATGCCGGTTTCTGTAATCTTGGAATCCAAACATGTAACTAACAACACAGATCGAGGTTATATTTTCTAGTACATGTTGTGTCCTTCTAGAACATGTCGTTTAGTTTCAGCCGTGTATGAGGCCTTGTCACAAAAAACACGGGTCGGTGAAGCACGTCCAGTAGACATCGTGTTCAAAACAAAAATAACGTTTAATTTTGTTCTAAGGATAACTGTGTGGCTTATCCATGTAGAAGGACTCAGGTAGGGGAAGATAATTCAAGTACATGTGGTGTGTAAAGACAACACGATGTGTGTTTGGGGTGTTACACGACCAGTTCTGGTAGAAGTACGTGTCCATGTGATTTTTTTAATGGTACATGCCATGTAGGCAGTATACACTCTTTGTATTCATGTTTTTCAAAACTTGAACTCTTACATTCTCTTGATAACTTCTTACACTTCTACATTTTAGTCCTTGTGAATCATAATCATAGGGGTGAGATTGACCATGAAGAGTCATGCCACCGATAAAACCTTCGGTTGTACGAAAGTTTCACGATGGTGATCAGACACTGGACATGGGTGAACATGGACTACTAGTAGCACCTCTAGTTGTGCCATTATTGTCGCATGCCATTATACCACATATAGGTGCTGATGCACAGTTCAGAGATGGGTTTATGAGGTTCATGCAGACCTTCTGAGGAGTACCACATCCTACCCCCTCCATGGCAGAGTTTCCGCATGTTTTTAACCAGCAGCATCCTCCCACCATCATAGGGGAAGGAGGACCTCTTGCTATAGATTCATGTTTAGAATCCATGATTTTTAGCTTCCATTATCTTGAGATTCATCCAAAGATGAGGGTTAAACTCGCTACATACATGCTTCGGGATTCCACCATGAGATAGAGGAATGTGATATCACAGGAAGGATTCCAGAATGTTATGTCGTGGGATGAGTTTCAGAGTGCCTTGTAGGATTACTTCAATCTAGAGACTTTGAGGGACGATCTAGATTGAGTGTTCATGAGTCTGTAGTAGGGTACTCTTTTTGTTATGGAGTATTCTTCTCACTTCCCCGAGATGCATTGATTCATGCCTATTCTAGGAGGTGATGAGTTATTCCTGGAAGGTAACATTGAGGATGGTCTGAGGAACAATATCTGATCTCCAGTGAACATTTTCCAGTATACTTCCATCACTTCTATCGTCAAACCAGGCGCTAATCACGGAGCATAATCCGAGGGATCATCTAGTTGTGAGTAAGGGTGGTTTTACATCAAGAGTTAGTATTCCTCCTACTAATAGTAGGAAGTGCTACATGGCGTCTTTTCACAGTGATCCATGGAGGCAAGAAACATCTTCTGGTAGCCAGGTGGTGTGCTACCTATGAGAGAAGAGTGGGAACACGAGGCATCATTTCCTGAGAGACTCAGTCGAGTTCCGATCATAAAGAAAGATGGGGAATCATTGGTGTTTTTGTCAGATCTTCTTATCTGTATCTAGGGATATGGATTCTTCTATGACTTCATGTTCAGGAGAAGTGCCCCCAGATTCTCATCAGTCTGGGAACTAGAGTTCTTCCAGTCGTTAAGGCCAAGGTGGAGGTCGCAGCTGTGGTAGTCAGTTGCAATGATTTTAGCAATATCAGGTTGGACCACCTCAAAGTGGTCAGACAGGGTCATAGGGACGCAGTACATGCAATACATTTGCAATTGAGTAGACCTAGAAGAAGTAGGATCCCAGAAATTATACAGTTTGAGGTATGATCTTAGTTTCCTCTGTTTTAGCTTCTACCCTTTTTGATACAGGGGGTTTTCATAGCTTTGTATATTTTTATGTTGTAGATCATTGGGCTCTGTATCATTTCTAATTTTGATTTCTTAACGTTGTACACAACGTTGGGGACAATAACGACTAGTGTACATCTGTGAATGGACTTCCTTCTTGAGGTAGGTGGGTGTCTCATCTCATGGTACATCTATGCCTTAGAGATGTCGACCTATGAATTCATTCTCAGAATGGTCTGGTTAGTTCCCTTCCTGACTGTTGTTGATTTCTATCACCATAGGGTGAGTTTCACATCACCAGAAGGAGGATCATCTCTACATAAAGGTGAATGGGATGTCTTTGCGAGTAGGGAGGGACCCAAGGAACATGTGTTGGGAGGAGTTACAACACAGATTTCTAGTCTATATCTGGATAACCATGGGAATTCATAAATGGAAATTCCTCAAGGGGAGGATTGTTTTAGGGATGTCTTTCCAGAGGACTTTTCTGTTTTTCCTCTATAGTGATAAGTGAACTTTTCGATCGATCTTGTGCCAAGAGCAGAATCGTGGTCCATTGATCCTAATATTATGGCTACACCTGTGTTACATGAGCTCAAGAAGACGTTGGAAGAGTTGCAGGCAAAGGTTTTATCCGACCCAATACTTATCCTTGGGGTTTTCCAGTATTGTTTGTGAAGAAGGAAGATGGTACCCTCAGGCTTTGTGTGGATTATCGGATGTTGAACTAATTGACGGTCAAGAACCAATATCCCTTTCCAAGAATTGATGACCTCTTTGATGATCTTTGAAGAGCCTGGGTTTTACAGAAGATTGACATGATATCTGGTTACCATCAGTTTCATGTTAGAACATCTGATACACCTTTTAATTTCATTAAGAGAATGTCTGGTCAATACGAGTATGAAGTTATGTCGTTCAGTCACTCGAACGCACCTTTAGTTTTTAGGGAATTGATGAAATGAGTGTTCCATCCGTAAATGGATTCTTTCATTGTGGTTTCTTTGGATGATATTTTGGTGTACTATCACACTCGACACGACCATGATACACATACTGAGATCTTTTTCAATACACTAAGAGAGAATCAGTTATATGCTAAGCTCTCAAAGTTCCAATTTTGGATGGTCCAAATTCACTTCTTGGGACATGTTATCTCAAAGGCAGGAGTATTAGTAGACCCAGGGAATGTGAGATCAGTAGTTTCCTGGTAGTATCTGAAGAAGTTCTTTGAGGTACAATGTTTTTTAGGGATGGCTGGTTACTATAGATGATTTATACATGAATTATCACGTTTAGAAGAACCACTGACGTTTTTGAATAAGAAGGGTGGATGTTCTTGTGGTTATATTCCTGTGAGTCATCCTTTCGAGAGATGAAAGGGAGGATGAATTCAACACTAAAACTAGTATTTCTAGATCCAGGAATGAGCTATATTTTGTACTGTGATGCATCAATTATCAGGCTTTGAGCAGTTCTTATGCAAGGGGAAGGAGTCGTTGTGTATGAGTCTCAGCAGTTGAGGGAACATTAGAAGAATTACCCGACACGCGATATTGAGTTGGCTACAGTTGTTCATTCCTTACGTTATTGGATACATTATATTATGGGAGATATGTTGTCGTTTTCATCCTCCACAAAAGTATGCAGTATATATTCACTCACTGTGACATTAATTTGATACAACAAAGGTCGGTTGAGAACCTTCAGTCTTTTGACTTTGATATTTACTACACGCCTGGAAAAGGTACCATCGTGACTGATGCACTGATTAGGAGGACTCAGATACATGAATTTCATGAGGATGTTAGTGAGTGAAATCTTATGTCTATGTTCTCTAAGATACATTTTGAGGTGCATGATAGAAAGGGGAAAACATTTCTTTCTTTTGTACCTATTACTTATACTCATCTTGATCGACTGCGAATGAGGCTACTATCAGATTATGAAGGACAAGTCCTATGGGAAAGTGTTTTAGGATGGGAAAATATTCCTAGATGGACAATAGGAGGGGATGAGAAATTCCATTTTAATGGGTGCATATGGGTGTTATTAGACATACGTGAGGAGATGATGCGGGACTTTCACTCCTATGTTTGGGCAGTTCATCATGGTGTCACCAAGATGTATCGTGATCTACACCATCAGTGTTGGTTTCCAGGTATGAAGAGAGATGTTGTTGGTTTCATGATGAGGTTTCCACCTATCAGTAGGTGAATGCATAACATCAGGGACTCGCAGGGCTTTTGTAGCAGTTACCCATTACCAGGTGGAAATGGAATGATGTCGTAATGAAAATCGTGATAGGTTTGCTGAGGTCGTCTCGAGGGAATGAATTTATTTGGGTTGTCATTGACAGACCCACGAAAGTTACACACATCTTACCAATCAAAGAGACACTCAGTGTTGATGAGATAAGATGGTTGTACATATGGGAGATTGAATGTATTCTAAGAGTTACACACACCATTGTTACAGACAGGTATGCATGCTTTAGATATTGGGTCTTGCTGAGGGTACAGAAGGATTTGGATACACAGGTGCTTTTGTGTACAACTTACCACCCCTCAATAGATGGCTAGTCCATGCATATAATTCAGGTGCTTAAGGTCATGCTTCGAGAATGCATCCTAGTTTTTTGGTGTTATTGGGAGAAGCACATACCTCTTGTGGAGTTTTCCTACAAAAATTGTTTCCATGGAACTATTTAGATGACACCTTATGATGGTTTGTGTGGTAGGCCAGGATGATCACCCTTATGCTGGCTAGAGGCAGGAGAGGCAGCTATGATGGGACATCGTCTTATCCTCTAGACCACAGAGATGATTGAGTTTATTTTGAATAGGATGGATAATGCATAGTACAAACAAAAATCTAATGCTGATAAGTGGAGATGACCTCTAGAGCAGGAGGTTGGGGATCTGGTTTTCTTGTCTGTCACACTGAGGTTGGGACACTAATGGATTTGTAGATATGGAAAGAATTAGCCAACATTCTTCAGGACTTTTGAGGTTTTGGGGAGAGTTGGGACAATTGCCTATCAGTTGCAGTTACATTAGAGGTACCAAGATATGCACGACATCTTCTCCATTTCTCATATTTGACATTACTTCTCAGACACATCTCAGGTTTTTCAACCAGGGGAGCTTTAGTTAGAGGTGGACGCCACATGTTAGGAGCAACCTATCCGGATTGTCGATCGCAGTATGAAGGTTCCATATGGCCGGACTATTCCTCTAGTATGAGTGATACAGCAGCACGGGCAGGTACATGATGAGTCTTAGGAGAGGGAGGACAATGTATGATCACAGTGGTCATAGCTGTTTTCGTATTCTTATACTACGCTGCCCTGCAAGGGAAATTAGGGGGAAAATTTCATTAATTGGGGATGTTTTTAAGGACTGGAATCTTTCTTTATGTATGTTTTTTCATTTTAGAATTTTTTTTGATAAAAGAGGTGTTTCTAGAAATTTTTTAAGTACATGCCATGTAGTTTTTGAGTACACGCCGTGTACTCAGTTACCGCAGGTAACGGGGTACTGGACATGTAACGGCCATGCACATGGCCATGTGTGGTGACCTAGAGATCGCTTAATGCAGCAACTGATGGAGGAAAATATATTCCATGTACTTATAATGTACATTCCATGTACACTTTTTTTCATTAAACGCATTGGGGTCGCGTCTGACCAATAGAACCACCACCTTCTTGTTTTGGTTCATCTGAGACCGAGATAAAGACAAAAATAATCCTTCGATCTTCTGATCATGTATCTGTTATCTGAATCTACCATCGTTTATTGCATTGGAATCGGTTTGGTAAGACATTCATTCTTCCAGAGAATCGTTTCATGATTCCTCCACTTTTTCAAGCTATCTCTGTTGGATCCTTTTTAGAATTTTATAGATATACTATGTTAATGGGTGATTCAAGGCATGAGGTTCACGTATTGTGATCTCCCAACATTGAGGTAGGTGTTTTGTATCTTTCCGTAGAATGTCTTTGAAATATATGTGAAAATGTTCCAAATACCCACGAATGGGGTATTGCGTGTTTATTGTTTTAGCACTGATATTTTCCACCTAGGATTTTATTCATGAATAGAAGTTTATTGAATGTTTATAGGGTTATTTGATATGATTTGAAGATGTTTTCACATGCTAGTTTAATTTATGACATTTTGGTACTCAATAGCCTATTAGGCTTCTATGCTTTTCCAATTCCTAGTATTATAGGATGGTCTGGTTTTTTCTATGAAAGACGGCTACGCTACAGACTGTTATGCCAAGTAGATCATGAGGTTTTCTTTGGATGATACACGCTGATATTCTTTATTGACTTACACATGGCCGTGAGAACATAGTAGAGTAGACCATAGCGATAATGGATGTAAGGGATTCACTAGAGTGTGTTTTTTACTTCTATGATGTGAGACCATAGGGGGAATTGAAATAAGTGCTTCTCAGAGTGTCTGTCGTTCCTTGATTTGGGAGATAGTGGTAATGTGACGTAAGTGCATCCCCATAGCACCTTTAGTTACCGATACGAGACTATAGGAGGAATTTAATGGGATTTCTTCTTTAGAGAGACTTTTCTTAAGCTATACCAGAGGGGTATACATAGTGTGCTTCCCGGAGGGTTGCTTGTACTTGTTTGGATGAAATTGATGGGTTAGGTTGTGAGTACTTCCAAGATGGTTACCTTTTTAATTTAGTTGTTTTCATGTTTTTCTTGGTAGGACTAGAGGGGTTTGGCTGTGAGTACTTCGCAGAGGGTTTCCTTTTGTGTTTAGTTGTTTTCATGTGTTTCTAAGTATGACTTGAGAGGATAGGTTGTGAGTACTTCCCAGAAGGGTACCTTTTTGTGTTTTATATACATGATTAGTTAGTGTTTGATATATGAAACTGAATGCGTTGAAACAATTTATTGTTTACTACTGATTACTTTCTTGTTTACTACTTCCTATTAATTATTACCTGCCATATATTTACTAACGGTTACGCATATATCTTGTGGTGGTTTCCTACTAGGATTTAGTCTCACACTTTCATTGAGCCATGATTTTGTGTCCAAACAGTTTATATTGTTGCATGCATAGATACGGGCACATGCTCTTCTATATTAGGTACTTGATTACTATGGAGCTTGAGACTATGAGACGAAGATATGTATTACGATGCTGAGGGGTTGTTTACTTGTGTTTCTTTTGTACATGGATTTGGTCTATATTCAATATTGTGACTTGTTTGGATAATTTCCTAGACATTTGTATCATGCATCATTTTATATATGTGCTCCAGTTGATTCTTCATCAGTCATCTGTTGTTTACTATTGATGAGTATGTTTACTGCTCTTGATATTGTATATCTATTTTACTTATATTGTGTTACTCTTCCAATGAGGGAATAGTTTCCCCAATATCACACCAAAAGCCGTCACTGCTAGTTGGTAGTCTCTGGCGTTCGTGGAAATGCTCTTGAGGCCATGTGACCAACCGAATACAGGGTGTCTCCGGGAAGCTTCTGGAACTAGGACGTTACATGTATGTTCTATTAGACATTAGAAGTAATGGAAACTAGTAATGTTAAACAAATGTTGTAAATACCACCCATGAAATGAATTTGGTAATGATTTATGCTATGTTTTTATTCCCGAAATGGATACATGGGATATGAATTACAAGTATTATGTTCCAAGGTAATAGTTATGTATTGATTTGTGATATTATTACCCAGGTGATGTAAGGAACATGATTTAGCACATGCACAGAGTTTATATTACTCTAATTTTCCAAAGATTATTTCAGTAAAATGAATAACCCAAAAAATAGATGATGTAAATGGAGAACCAATATAATAAATTATGGAAGTGGATGTATTGTAACTTGTTAACAAATGGTTCCTGGTAGTATTTTTTGTAAACTTGTAATTAATTTCTCACAGGAACACACTATATGTTTATACTATATGTTCTTTAGACACCATTGGTGGTTCCATCATAGTTGTACTCACAACCATCTCAAGACTACATTGTGAACCAAATCAAACATCATGGTTTATGTTGATGATATGTTCTATGGGAATGTTCTTGAAGGTTTACATTGGAATCATTTGTTATTTGATGACAGTTTTGGACTTAGTGTAAGAAACTAATTTGGTACTTATTCATTTTGAATCATTTTTTATTACTCTTTAAATGGCACTATATGTCAGGACATTGAATATTTACCATTTGGTCTTTTTCTTGTTCCCATATTTTGGAAATGAATTCAGCATGAATATTTATTTTTTGGTTCTAACATTTATTTCAAATTTCATATACCATAGATTATATTGATCAGGTGGCTATAACATCCCCACATGACCTCTTATAAACTCACAACTAGTTATTAGGATTTGGCATATGGGGAGGTCGACCTATGGTTATAAAGAAACACAACTTATGACATTGTATATAGTGGATATACATCATGTGATATTACAAACGGGTATCAATGTAGGTTTTATTTTATGTTATTTTTTTAATTTGGATGGTAATATGGATATTACAGTGTTTCAAGCATAGGGAAAGAACTTCTTCATGAGATTAACTGACTCATTTACTATGGAAAACCCAAGTACACAGGGGTTGGATTTTTATTCTTGATGTTTTTTATTATGCTTGGATGGTATTTCACCTATGTATATGATATAGTTATGTTATGTCAATATTTTATCATATTATTATTTTAAATGAATTTGTATGATGTTATGATTTCATAAATATTCATATTTACCTAGGGATAAATATAGAATACATCTTTCTAGGTAGGAATATTAAGGATTTGTAAGATGAGAGTGATATAATGATTTTCTTTTCTGTTGAGATCTAAATGAAATGATTTATAGTAGAGATGATGAAATCAGGTAAATTGAATGAATGTAGGAGAATTGTTAACTAATAGTTTCTAATGGTGATTCATAAAAGGCTTAAAATTTTTGTTCTAAAAATTATATAATACAAAGATATTTTTAAAAAGAAATGATTTTTTTGAAAAAGGGAAATGGATAGGAAGTGTGTCTAATGTATATATTGTGACTACAAAAGTTTGTTTTCCCTAAGTTGACCATGTCCAATGGTAGGGATGATTTAGGTTAGTGATATGGACGTGAATATATCCATTTGTGATAATGTAAGTGGAATTTGTTTATTATTCCATGTATAGATCATTATTTTTCATTAAATATGAATGAGTTTTGGTATATGTTTTGAGAGGTGTGTTGGGTATTGTAGAGAGATGAAACTAGTACAATGTGTCTCTATTGGAAACCATTGGGATATCACTGAAAATTCTCTGAAACACCATTGATCCAGGGTAACATAGTGGATGAGTAGTTCCATGAGAACATTTTTCATTTTATAAAGATGATTGAATGTGACCCAAGGTGGGTTGTTCCATGTATTATATTAGTCGACAAGAGTGTTTTAGTTGCAGAGCCATCTAGAAGATTCTATAAAGGGATTACCAGAGGCAACATATGTCTAGAAAGAGTCCATCAAGATGTTTCTAGATCACATGGAGTCCCCTCTAAAAAATATAATAAATTTTGAATCCTATATTATGTGGGTACTAGCATTGTGCTAGTTGAATATTCGAGTTCAGAGTAAGTGAAAGGAAGGCATATTATTGACATATTAGCAGGAAATGTTTATGGGAAATTTCTATTCCAAAAAATTTTAAAAGGAGAATGGTACAATGTTTATGAGGTTGATATATGTGTATATCACAGTGATGTATTATGTATGTTTTCTCACCATAATGGAACACGTTACACTAGAAATGTAATTTTTTGAGGAAACTAAGGAATGTTCTTTTCTATATGGTATTAGACATGAGATAAATTCCATGTTGAATATCTTCTGTTTAATGTTGTATCATTTGGTGGTCAATAAGACTATTATTTATAAAGGAATCCTCAAGTAATGATTCTCATGGTCGACATGGAGTACTAGTTCAGTTATCTTTGGTGCGACATCATACAGTAGGATACACTATTTGGGATTTTTCACATGGAGGGCTGTGGATAAAGTATTTATATAAGAGGCCTAGACTTTCCGTGTGGTGACTAAGTTTTGGGTAATCAGCAAGGCATGCCATAAAACAAGAAAATTTAGTGTCCCTGACCCCCATTTAAGTGTCAATCATGCAGATGGATGTTGCATGTGTAGAGGTTCTTTAAGAACCCTTGACATATGTTCATAGATAGAAGATCACAGTTGAAGTTGAGTTATGTAGGGGTCGTCTACCCCATACTCAGAATGTTTTTTTAGTTTTACTGGTTGTATTAGTCTGGGGGCTCTTGGTTATCTAGGAGAAGTGTTTCCTTATTCGTAGGGTAGTGTAACATGAGGGACTTGAACTAGAGAACAAGGTGTGGGGAAAATTCATCTTCATGCAGTTTATCATACACATAGATGTGGTGAAGTCATACCATTAATTGTTCAGTGTATGATTCATAAAGATTACACGTTACCATGCTTTTTATTTGAATGTTGAGCCTCAAACACATTCATAACATCATATTTTGTGAATTATTTAGTTCTATAGGTGGAATATAATAGTGTGTATATGTCAACTAAAAGAATAGCAGGAGTTTGGGAAGAGAGTGTCGAAAAATTTAAAGAGTTTACCATTTCGGTAAGAGGGTAAAATTTCATTTTGGAATTGATTGTGCTCATTATTTAATGTTATTATTCGATATTAATATGGATTGGATAGAGTATTATTTAGACCATGATGACTATAAACACCTTAGTGTGACGTTCATATCCTTAGAGGGGGATACTTTTGTTAACTAGTGATAGTGGGATATTAGAGTAAGCTATGATAAGATAGTTTTTCAACAACTTCGTGAGATTATTTCTCAATTGTAATGTCTTTCAGGTGATTATTGAAGATGATAGAAGATGATAATTCCTTTAATGGTATTTCAGATTTAATTTTGATTTTGTGAATAATTCTTATGGATTCATCCTAATATAGATTTTCAGTCCACGATTGAGTTACTTTTTAGAGAAAAAAAGTATACATTCCACTATATTGAATGGAACTAACATAACATCATTTACATATAAATTAGTATTAAAAAATTAGATATTTGAGGGATTATTTATCAAAATATTTCAGTTGTGGTATCTCTGATTTTTTTTGTTATGAATGAAATCATGACAATATTGTTGTGTGTCGATTATTGAACCCAAAAACAAATTTCGGTCCAGAATCAAAATCCTCTTTAGTGAATTGATGATATTATTGGAATATTGAAAGGTTCCAATTAATTCTCCAAAATTTCATTAAGGTTGTGATATCATCAGTTTAGGGAGATACATTATGATATGTTGTGTTCTTATATTAAAATAATGTTTGGTTCATATGTCTTTTATAATGTCATTCACATTGAAAGACATGTCTAACATGTTTATGGCCATGCTGAACCAAATATTTCACCCGTACCAGTAATAGTTCATAATTATTTCGTGGAAAATATCTGGATGTACTCTAAGACACATAATGATCATTCTAAACATAATGACAACTTCTGGATTACTCTAAGACATCACTGGAAATACAAAATTCTATCTATGATTCATTTCATGATAGAAATGGTATATTTCATGGGAAACATTTTCTCTGAGGAAGGTGTGTCAGAGGACCTAGGGAAAGTGCATGCAGGTTTATATTGTGAGCTTCCCATGAATGTTATCAGCATTCAAAGAATTTTGGTTTTACCATCCTATTGCAATAGTTTCATCGAATACTATTCCTATTTATAAGGAAAACATGGGTGATTGAACATGAATGGAGTAATATTTGAGTGGTCATGAGAATGATTTCATAAGATGAATAATACATTGATTACTACATAGATTTTTTCTAGCTAAAATAGGTTTTGATTATACAGTGTTTTTTGATATTTCCTTTGCTATACATGGGGATGTGTTGATGGGAGATGATCAAGTGGTGGATTTAGGGTATTTGCAGTTGACTGATAATTATTGAAATTTTCCAATTTTGGATATTGAAATGGAAATGGTGGTCAATTAACTAATGTGTCAGTGGAATTACATGTCTCGAGAATGATTCACATAATATACAAATCATAATATCCTTATATAAATCATCTAATTTTATTATTTGAATCTGATGTTGTGATGATTGGTTTAGTATATATGGTATTTTTATTTTGATCTGGAAAAAATGTCAATAGATGAAAAGGGTATTACCGATTATTTGTGTTAGAAGATATAAAATCACATGGTTAGAAAATACATATCCTAGTAGAGGATGATGGAATCATTTATTGAGATACATATTTATATTATTAAGGGAAAATAGAATACGGCCCTTGGATTCTTGGATGTTGAGTCAATGCTTCCGTGAGAGATCAATGAGTGCTTGTATAAGGATATTGAGTGTTTTTCCTTGTGGGAATGTATTGAATGTGCAGAGTGACCGTATGATTAGATAGTTGATGTTGGTTGGAGTGTTTATTTTCATGTCCATTTTTTATTCCATTTTTTATGAGGGATGATTCGATTAATGAATTCATGGATTTTAGTGATTGGTTCATCCTAGTATAATAAATATGTATCATGATATTTGTTGATTAAATTTATTTCGAATGATGAATTAATACACTGTATGTTTCATGAAATGATGATACACTTGTCTATTGGTGAGAAATGTATATCTATGATAAGGTTGTTTCTTCAACTATTTCCCATTATGGAATGGATGGGGAATGACATAACTGTGGATTTTATGGTAGGTAGTTCAAGGAAACCTCAGAAAAATTCCCTGATATTGGAATTAGTTTATCAGTTGGTAAATGTGTTACATTTATTACTAATTCAAAATACATTTAACCAAGATTACATGGGAGGTTTAGGAGTTCAGTATGTATTGGGGTTTCATAGGTTTCCATACACTATAGATTCAGATCACGATCTATGGTTTAGATCATAGTGTTGGAAGGGGTTGAAAATTGTACTTGGTACCAATGTGTTTTTGTGTATGGAATTCCACCCATAGACTGATGGAAATATAGATCATACTATTTTGGTGCTAGAGAAAATGATGAGGTAATTTTTCATAGACTCTAGTGGATCATGGGATAATCACATACCTATTTTTGATTTCTCCTAAAATAATATTTATTATTTGGTGAATCAGATAGAACCATTTGAGGTGATCTATGGTCGGACATGTGTTGGTTAATAATTTTGGTTGGAGTATGGGGAAAATAGTTTTTTTGGACTGAGTCTTCTGCATGATACATCACATAATTTTCAACTGATTCATTATTTTATAGATAATGATTAGATAACGAAAAATGTGTATGACGAATGACATAAAATACATACTGAGTTTTAGGGGGTTGAATGTGAGTTCTTTCATGTGTCTCTAATGTCAGGACGCTATTGGATTTGTTAATGGGGTACGTTGGTGATTAGGAACATGTGGTCGTTTGAGATTTTAGGGTGCATCACAGTAGTGGCATACCGATTGGATCTTCATCATTGATATGGAAGAATGAAAAATTATTTTCAAGTGTCCTGGATTTAGAAATGTCACCCCTACATATATCATGTGATATATTTTTATGATGCACAGTTGGAGGCTAATACCCAAATGGAAGATAATATGGTTAATATTGTTGATCATAACAACAATACATTATCATACAAGAATGGTACATTGGATCTTGTGTTATGGTAGCATGTTAATGTGCAGAAATAGACATAATTGTGGGAGATGAATATGAAGGCAAGGAGGCTAAATCTATTTAGATTTAATACAATGTGGTTCTTGGGTGTGTGGCTCAAGGATGAGCTGTTATATGGTGGTGAGGTTGTAATATCCAATATCATCATTTGAGGTACACCCTTGTTTATGTTCTGGTTCATGTCAATTAATGTTGGTTAATGGATTATCCTCGGTCTATAAGAAGGATCAAGGATGTCTTAGGGCTACGAGACAAAAAGGATTGGGAAACATGGTCATCAAGTTCATTTTTCAGGGTTGGTTCATGGTTAATAGAAACTATTCACCTTAGAAATGTATTCTTATAGAGAAGTTTCATTTTTTGTAAAACCATGAAAGTAGGAGGTGAAACCAATCGGGCATGGATAAATCTAGGCCACATGTCTACCACACATTCTGCCAAACAGTTCAGTCCCCCAAAGAGACCATGCAACCATTCCCACATCATTGGGAGATATTGGCACACATATTGGCAAATCGTGTGGCCAAAAAGTGCACCTCACTAAATATTTGTAATTTCTAATTCACCCCTTGGTAATTAATATTTATCAAAAAAGATTCCCAAAGTATATTCTCAAATGTTTCCTATGATGATGGCCCCTTCCTCCCAAACATCATAGGGGAAAACTACTTCACTCTGATGTAGTTTAGATAACTATTGAGTGTGGATTGATGATCTGGTTGATTCTAACTCTCCACATTTTCACTTTTATTGATATGTATTATATATTAATAATTCTTCAATTCATGATCTAAATCCCAACATTTTAATCTAGTTTCTAGGATAAGTATTTAATGCTGGTTTTCTGAATTGAAGGAAATTTTTAAAAACTGTTGATATTAAAAATCAAGGTAGGTAATCTAAATGTTATTTCCCATTTACTATTGTTTAAATTTATATGTATTTAGTTTTCAACCTATGTCATTTTTATTTCTGTTTATGTCTCCTTGTTTGATATGATGGAATAACTGTTTAAATGATGATATAAACACCTCATTATCCTTGTGGGAGGAATTTAGGTTGATTAGAGCAGAGTATGGTCCACTCAAGTAGTGTGATGTTTTCATGATCATTTTATTGAGTTGATAAGGGAATAATTTGATTCTTAATACATATATTCCATTATAAATATTTTCATTTTTTTATAGACTAATGGAATGGTAATAATTGTATTTGTGTCTATTTGATGAAAGTTTATAAGGTAGTGTTTATGATAATGACGAATGTCATAAACGAATTATGGATTTTTACAAGAAAATTTCATGATGGGATAAGGAATGTAATTAATAATGGTGATAAATGGACTATTTCATGTAAAATGTGGATGTGTGTGACTAATGAGGTAAGGAATATAAATGTTATATATGTTAATGAGTTATGAGTTGTCAATGTAGTTTTTTTATATTGTATAATGCCTTCCAATGGTAACCCCACATGTTTTTAAAACCCTTGATACTCATAAACAACATATAGTGTATAGGGATGCGTACATTATGTTATGTGGAAACCCACCCAAGGGAACCCAATATAGTTCTACTATTTCAAGGATGTTACAAATTATCATTATCATACCACCCAATAATAAAAATCAGATATCATTTCATAAAATCATTCAGTTATAGTCACCCATTAACATCTCTATAGTCATTTCATAAAGATATTTGGACAATGGTTTATCCCTAAATTCATGAATGTAATGAAATAAATACCAATCACAATTGTAATCGGCCTTATGGTCACATGCCTATAACCATATACAGAAGAAAGAAAAATAGAGAAGTGACTATATCATGTATCAATGGATATACCATGTATATATGGGTTTTTAATTACTCTATGTCTATTCTTAGTCAACTTATTTTTTTCAATGAATGTTATTTTTTTGCTTATATTCATGGTTTTATGTGATTGCGGATATAGTCCATTTAAAATGGACCCTATGAGAATGTCCACACATAACCATTGATGTTGACCCATATCTATATCATTATCCCATTATATATAATATAATAAATATGAATATAAAAAATTATATATATATATATATATATCAACATGTATATGTAAATTCAAAAAATGAATTTAAAGGAAGAGTAGAGTATGATTACAAATATTGATGACAGAAAATTTATGACCATTAAGAAAATATTTTTTAATGAATAAAATTAAACTATAGTATATGATTGTGGAAATAACAATGAAGGATATTGGAATTTAAATAGACTCTAAAAAAAATAGTTACCATGGCCATAATCTATAGCAATTGTTCATAGACCTATAAACAATATAATGAATTGTGGTTGTGGGTGATTTAAAATTAGATAATTCATAAATAAATACATAGAGTATATTGTTTATGTAACAACACAATTTTTATCCTTTTTTAAATCATTATAGAATCATTCATGTTATATTTCAATGATAAAACAATATATATTTTCATGAGATAAAATTAAATTTTAAAATATAAACATTAAAAAATGATAACTCAATATAATTCATATTTCTGAAAATTATATGATGGATAAATCAACATGTAAATAAAAATATGATGAAAAATAAATATTATTCCACATTTTTTCCCATAAACAACATATCACTTTTTTAATTAATTGAATTACTAAAAATTATTAAAGATATAATATATATTTTGAGAGATAAGGAAACAAATTGGATTCTAGAACAATTTTGAAAAAAGGAAATAAATACCATTTTATGTAATATGACCATTAAATATATGTGTATTCAATATGATGTCCCCAACCTAGAAGCCAGTATAAATAATTTCTTATACCAGATCATCACATGTCCTCAATCGTGATTCATCATATGCCTGAGGATACCGACTAGCGACGCATGTATAAAGATGAAGATGGGGGGGAATATAACCATTAATCAAAGTGAAGCCACATCAAAAGTAAATGAGAAAGATATAAATAACCAAAAACATTATAATTAGGAAACATTACAAAAAAACCCTATAAGTAACCAAGTACACATGATGAAACAATATAAATTTAATTCATTTCATTCCACACAACCACTCAATATTAACTATGTAAATAGGTATCAAATAATATGATCACATACTCAACTAGAAACCCATTCATGACCTTCAATGATCTTCTAATAAACTCATGAATGACCAAACATTATCTAACATTATGATACATAAAAAAATATTTAGCATCTGGTTTGGAACCCAGGTTCCCTGGTGGCCTGAGAGGGGTGTTTGTATAACATAGTGGACCACCACAAACAATATCTAAATCCCTAGCCCATCTGTATAAAACATTATGTCATAAATACGAGATATAAATATATTAGGAAACATTGATAATATGTAATTAATAATCTAATATTCATTTTAACAATTATTTTCTATAGGGTCATCCAAAAAATAAACTAACTCATGTCACATTGGGATTCTAGGCCAAAGTACAAGGGTTCAAAAACAACTTCCACAATATGGTGCATCCACTAATCACAAATTATCCTATACTCAATAGTTAATAATTTATATTTTATGATATGTCATCATATGTTCAATGGGATAAGTGTTTATTTGATTTACAATATGGCCTATGCTGGTCAATTACCATGCATAAGGGATTGTGTCAAGTTCCCTATATCACTAAGTATAAACATATCATAAATAGATATATCACACATACCTTGGAGATTAATTATAGTCCATCATGAATACCATGGAGCAACAATATAGTTATTCTCATGCAATTCATCTATTAAGGGTATAAAGCCTCAGCCTGACTCACTAACTCGTGCATTATAGGGGACATGTTTAACAACTCAGTCAAACATGACCCATTAATATAGAACTTAAATTCAATATACCACATAAAAAAATCAATGATCACATGAGTCCTTATTCATTAACCATAATATCCACATCATGAACCACGAATTAAGAAGAAGATAATAATTAGGTTTCACAATTTATTCAATACATAATGAATGCTCATGCCTTATAAAATTTGTACATTTAACATATAACTTGAAAAACCCATTCACCCGTTTTAATTATACCAATCACAACCTTATTCCATATTTTCAATTAATCACTATTAACATTAATCTCATTTATAAAACAATTCACATTTACCAACACAAACCATAACTATTAAACCCAAATATAATTATACCAAATACTCACATATGTTATTCGGTAAACTATATACAATCATCATTTAGTTTATTCCATAACTGTATTTTTAAAACAATAATAATCATTTGGTCTATTTCAATAACTTCTAAATACATTCAATGGTTATGATCCCAATATACCAAAAAACACATAATGGCATAAAAACAACCCAATAACTTAATTTATATCACCTAAAATCAACTCTTGAAAACACAAGAAACTCTAATTGAAAAATAAAACAGTCCCCCAAATCAATCAATTCCATTTATAAAAATTTAAAATTACCATTAATCCATTATTATAAAAAAGAAAACATTCCCTCATTTAAAACATCATTTGAAATCATTTTAGAAAACCCCTTTTGAACCACTAAGGTGGTCTTAACCTCCTTTAAAATTATTTCTCCCTTCAAATAATTTTATTCTATCATTAAATTTAATATCCATTCACACCCCTAACAACCCATCAAAATAATTTTAAAAATATTCAATCATTAAAAATACCTAAATTGTAAATAGTTCTCATCAATCCATTAACCTTATAAATATATAAATTAAATTTATTCTAATAATCCACATACATAATATACTTATTTCATGGTTAAATAACATTTTTTTCCAATTACAAGAGTCAGGAATAACTCACAGGTAGCCGTAGGTTTGGTCTCACTACATTAATGAACACAGCTAGGTCTGTAGAGGGTCCCACACATCAATATAAAGTCCTGATCACATTCCATTACCAAATAAAGAATAACACAACATGGAAGAAAAATAAACCAACTAAATACACATATAACACATCATGTATATGGGAAACAATCCTTAAGATATCTGACCTCATGATCATATATGAATGTTTTCCTAATGTCGACCATTGATTCGAACATGAACCCTTGCTGATGACCAAACAAAAATATTTTGGAAATGTGATGGTTTTAGGGAAAAAATAATATCATAGATTCTACAATACGTAATCCAGAAATTAGTGAAAGGATGAGTGTTAGACTCATTAGGATCAATGATATTCACTGAAGGAAGCTCCCAAAACCCAATAATCATTGTAGAATCATCCCTAGAGGAATAGGGGGATGCTATTTGTCAACTAGGGTAGAAGGGGTATAATGGGGTGAAACACTGAGGATGAACGAAATCATATTTGATGTGAAAATGGGAAATTAACACATATTAAATGGATAGATGTGTATTCTAAATGATTAGCCAAACCCTTCCCCAACTGTACAGATCCCTCTATTTTAGAGAGACCAAGATGCATGGTTTTCTGGGCTCACCTTCATCTTTTTGAATCATTGTAGTAATCATGTGCTATCCCTCATTCCAGAATGGTTCCCATGATGCATGGATATCTAGGAATGGAGAATATTTTACACTAACCATACACCAACCTTGAGATATGAACTATTTAGAAATTTTCAACTCATTTCATTTCACACTCCCCTTAGACATTTACTAGATTCCATGATAACAATAAAACTACATCATCATCACTAAAAAGTGAGTTTAACCAATAATTTAAATTGTGATGTACCTTAATGAATGTTTGGGATTTTAATGTCTCCCCAACTTATAATGGCTCATCATCAAGCCTCACTTCCATGAATTGTAGATCCCTACTCACCAAAAGGTTAGACCTTGAGGAACCAACCAACCATCTCCATCTTAGTTTCTCCCAAAACACTACCAGGTCATCACCACACTCATACCATGGAAATATTCCTACGATGAATAAATTTTCAAAAACTGAGCTTCACAATCACATCCAATACTCCATGACAATATATTTATTTAAATACATCATTAACATAACCATGAACAAGTATATGATCGAGTAAAAATCAGTGGACCATCGCATGAAAGGATAAAAATTAGTCACAATATTTCCCAGGAAGAACCATCTTAGACACTCTCGGTTTAATCGCTTTCTCAACTAAGGGATGAAACTTCTTTACACCAACTCATCTAGATTCATTCAAAGGACTATCGATGTTACAAACCATTATCAGGAGAGGAAATTTCATATTTTTTTCACATCTCATGAAATATGATGACCTTCAATTCAATTTCTCATACCATGTGTTCATCTTCTAACATCCAAAAATCACAAACCAAAAAAACAATAAATATCAAGTCACTGATCTTCTCAAAACTCGAGCCAAAGTCAGTCCCCATCATCACATCACCATGAAGGATCATACCCAAATATATTCCGCTTTAACCACAAGTTATGTCACTAATTGACCACATTCCTAGAAGGGTAATTCCCATAAAATTGTTTCCCTATCACTATCCTTTTTATGATATTTTGAACTACCATAATTGAAAAAAAGACCAACAAAAACTCATCTTGACTTTCACAACTAACCCAACAAGTTTTTAACTCACTGTTCTGAGGTATACACAAGATAATAATTCAAAATTGTCAAATACCCATCCCTTAAAACCCACCAGGATTTGAAACCCCGTCATTGATAACTCTTTTATGGGTAATGTGGTTCTTCTTTAGTGAATATCCCAATTACAAAAAAATTCTTATCCTTCCATAATTATCTAGTAGTGGATTACACCCTAATGTTTATGTTTCTTTTTTCCATGTTTAATCAATCCATTCTCATTCAACTCCCAATATTGGTTCCCAACAACTATTGTTGGAACATAATCACATTAACTATCCACGAAACACTATTTGACGTATGTCATACCACCCTCATCTAAACTCTCTGACGTCATCCCTATAATCTTATATAAAACACCCATTACAAAATTCACAACATTTAAAATTATTCTCATTATAGAACTCTCCCATACAAAAGCATTTATTAAGACCAATATGATTCTATTTAAAACTAGTCTGACCATAATTCTGTTGCTCGGCTCGATTGGCCGTCATGTCAAAGTCCAAAATGGAATATTCCCAAGGAACACGTACATGAACCTCACAATTTTCTTATTAGAGTCTCAATTCTACCACATTATCGTATATCTTGGTTGACATATCCATAACTAACATTAATGTACACACCCTTTGAGACTCATTATCACTAATTTCCTCATGAAATTTCAACCTATGCGGCTGAAACTCATTTACATCTTAATCCAAAAACATTGACATAACCATCCAAATACCATTGTTGCAACAAAATTACTAGTACCCACTATACATGTATGGTTTCCAAGAATTAGAACACTGTAATTTTTTAATATCATGCCCATTATGATGTCTTCTACAAAATTTAGTCCATTGTGTACATCCCTACCATACATCTCCCACACACTGCTCCTCAAGCATTTCCTTCAAGAGGCTCTATTACCATATGGAACAAATTTTTTAATCTAGTCATAAAGTCATGGCTCTTTTAGAATTCCTGATATGATTTCAATGTGTTGATCATTATCATCACTTGATTGACTTACGATATGATGTCATAGACGATTATGACCACTAAATACCCATCGTCGTTGTAACCTCATTCAAATAGGACACCACGACCTACCAATGATCTCATGCTTCCCTTCTAGCCAATATCTTTTCCACACTAGAACAACACAAAATGAAAAAATATCTCATCCAATCTCTTTACAACTTCATGTACCTATTCCATGGGGTCATATCCCAACACTATGTTAGGAACCATTATTAATACCTCCCCGGAGTACTTATTCTGTGTCCCCACTTACCACAACCCATATTCAACGATTCACTCCACTAGTCCAAAAATAATATGTTTCTCACATTACAATGTCATATCCTTATTATTATATTGAAAACACGTTATCTTATTTTCAACCCACCTAATCTTGTGTCCCAATGAAATCATGAATATCAAATATACTCCCATAATATTTATCTTTTCAGAACCATCACGGTATCTCAATCTCCTACAAACAATAAGAAACCCATATCTGGCTCACAACATACATAATTTTTCTAATATAGGACACATCTCCACTCCAAAAATTAGTAAACACTCAAATAAATAGTGAAACCACTTGAAAAACCTCACCCTAGGTGTCTTAAAAAAATATCATCCATGCATAGATCACCAATTCTATGTATACCCAAAGCCAAAATTTTATTCCACATCTAACTCCATCAAAACTCTATGGTTAGGTACCAAAATGATCTTTCCCTTCAGTACCATCTTTAAAACAAAGTTTATGAACTCAGTTTTCCTTAAGTTGAGTCCATGGAATAACAATTCACTTTCACCAAAACAATATGGTATCCAATATGCATTGATGTCCTCTCTCATGAAACCACATTACTTATGATCGAAGGCGTATATAACACTGGGATGAACTAAATCAGGTTATCCCTAATCACACTAGATTTCTAAATCCTATCCAAAACTCAAGCCACATCTCCTGAAACTATTAAAATTTACAAAAATTCATGAAGGACAATACCTCACAAGGGAATACACTTAGTGAGCCACATTCAAGTCCAAAAACCACAACCTACGCTACACGCAAGCAAAAGATCTAACATTATGAACGACCTCTCATACAGTTCATCCTCAAAGTCATTGATACAAACTCCCCAAACTAGAGCCACACCAATTAAATGTTATTTGATCTTTTTTTTCCATACACACCAAATCCTTTTAAACGAAATGCTCAGAGCAGTCCTCCTTCCCTCATTTTAAGAAGACTTTATCTAACACACCAAACAACCATTTACCCAATCCCCCATAGTAAATATACTCACACACATACACCGAAATCATGAACTGAAGATCAACCAAAAGGTTCAAAACACAACTAAAAAATGGTCTCAATCTACAAGGGATTCCAAAAAGACAACAATAGATGCCATTTCACTGCTTCAGGGCCGCAACCAAACTTAGCACATGACAAACAACATTCCATTAACCAAATCATTCAAATAATAGGACACATAACTAAGGCATTGTCACTATAAAAACCACCAATACATGTTGTCAAAAACCATCACAAGGGATACCCATAACCTTCTTCCCCATGATCTATAATTTTTCCTAAATTTACCACTTAATTAACCATAACATTTAAACCTTATATTTCACTTCAAAAAAAAATTTCATTTTCATTACTCAATAGATACCCATTCAAAAAATATTTTAAAAAATCATCATTTCTAAAAATAACAGATTATTTCAAAATAAAAAATAAAAAATATCCATTATTCCAATCTAAAGGACATACATTTCTAAAAAAACCATTTTTATCCAACTCTTAAACACCCATATTTTCATTTTATTCCAATGTTTAAATACATTTAATTTTTTATCATTTTATTAAAACATTTTTTCGCATAAAACATACTGATGATTTATTTATCCTATGCATGAAACATAACTCATAAAATCAAACACACCCTCATTCAGCAGTAACCAAAAAAATAAAACCACATAAATAAATATAATCAAATATAGGTTTACTCATCGAGGTGGAAATAATAATCACTAGTAAAATCTGAAAACCAATCATCAATTCCAACCCCTAGTAACAAGGATTTTCCCTCATATGTGGGGATGTAGGATTAAATTGTTGAGATCATTACCAGAACCTAAGAGTATACTCATCTCATTCCTAAAATACCACATATATTTAAACAAAATACCTCCTTTGATGCCACTTTGTATCATCCCAATTTTGGAAGTCAGAATAATTGGTTCCCGGAGAAGGGTGATCACATGACCTCAAGGCACACCAACCCATACTATAAAGGCTATTGAAAATCAGCACGGTTCTCGAGATAAACATTAATAGAATATACACACTTTTTATACTGATACCAAATTATAATAAACAGAGATAGATAAATGTAACCAATATAATGATAAATTAGAAACATACCCCAACACCCAAAATGTATGAAATTATAGCAGTTATAATAATTTTTTTTATAAAATACGTGTATTGTAGTCATATAATGTTAAGCATGTCCAAAAATATGAAATTCACTAAACCCTTTCTTGAGTACCAACCCGGTTTTGAGCTCCCATGATTTAACCCGTCCTCCCATCCATGGATTAACACAAGGTCCCTACCTAAAAATATTCTTAAATACATGTAGCATTTGATCTAGTACCCAAATTATATGGTTTCTCAAGTAGCGTGTTAGTACAAATTCAGTAGGTCAACACCAACAATGTATAAATAAATGGAAAATATGTATTAAAGTATACTGATGTAATATAATCAATAAATATATATGAAAATAATGATAATATTTAATAAATTTTATAACATTAGTTTTACCCATTATGTTTTCTTAAATCAATGATTAAATAATCTATCTAAGGTTACACTATGAGTCTAGAATAAAGAGAAAAAGATAACTCATACAATCAATAAGATATAACATCCACTAATCACAAAAAAATAATCATATAATTAGTAGTTAATAACATTCACTTGATGAATTCTCATCATATATTCCATGGGTTAGGAGTTATGTCATATGCACTACATCATACGCAACTCAGTAATCATTCATAATAGATTACTTTGTCATCCTTATATCATTATGGATAATCCTATCATAAATGACCACAAAAAATTTACATTCGTGTCTAAATCCAAGTACTGTGTCACACATACCATGGATCCTCAATCTTGGTAGTCTCATCTAATGCATCTATTATGGGAATAAACCCAAATTATGACTCTCTAAAACATGCATTATAGGGTTGTGGATTAGAGGTTTATTCCATCCATAGTGATGGGCATGGTACCTATAGTGGATAACCCACATAAAACCAGGAATTTTGCACATTACTAATTATCAATTAACAAAATAAACCACATCATAACCCATATAAGATGTAGATAACATTCATTTTTCATAATTCATTCAATGTATAATTCATGTTCATTCCTTAAATCATTATCATATAAATTATTCTTAATTAATAACTCATTATCACATTGTAATTATATAAAACATTCTATTATACCAAATTTTAATTTAAACATGAAGAAAATTAATCTAATTTTCAATCATTTTCATACTTACCTACACAATCCATAACTATTAAATACACATATCATTATTCCTAATATAGCCTTGTGATATTACTTATACTATACAAAAGAATCACATATTTTATTTCATAAAAATGTTATAATTCCAACAAAATCATTATCGGTTAGATTTCACCAACATGTAAATCAATTCAATTACTATGGCCCCAATATACCATGAAAGTGACATCATTCCATAAAAAACAATCCAAATACATAAATAAATATACCTTTATTGAACTCCATACATTGTTATTATTTATGTTTGAAAACTAAATCTTGAACCCAAATTATTCATTTCTATTTTCAACCATTTATAACATCCAATAAACCAGTTTCACAAAAATGTATCTTTTCCCTCACTTAAAACATCATTTGGAATCCTTTTTGAAAACCCATTTTAACCACATTGAGTTCAAAACATCCTTTGAAAACATTTATCCTTTTTGAACGTTATTCTCCATAAATAAATCTAAAATTAGGTCAAAATGCCAACATAACCTCAAAATAATTTTAAAATATTCAATCATTTACAAAATCATACTTGTAAATTGTTCCAATAAATTCATTATAATTACTGACACAAAAATTACTTTTTTACTAAAAATTCACTCTCTTAATACCCACATCTCAAGTTTTATTAACAATGATAACCAATTAATGAGGCCACACATATATTATGGCTTGCATTAGTATTTATATCACATCATTGATGAATCCAACAGGGTCCACGATGGTCTCGAACCACAATAAAATGCCCCAATAACTTCCCATAATGAATAAAATGAAAAGGCACCATGGAAAAATGTAGAATATCTGAACAGACATTTAACACATCCGGACTATATGAAAAATAAATAAGGCCCCATACCTCGTGTCCCTTGTTGAATGATTACCTAAAATCCTTCCTATTTTCAAAATCAAAACGATGATAATGGTCAAACCTAAAATCCACAGGAAAAATGTGTTTACAGGGATTTGGAAGAAAAGGATTAATTGTAAATCTATAATCCATAAAACAAATAAATGAAGACTGTTAGACTCTCCCAGATCACTGATTTACACCGTATCGTGCTCCAAAAACCCCAGAATCTGATGAGATTCATCCATGCAAGAATATGGGACTATTGGTTCATCGCATATCTTATAGGAGGTTGAATGGGCTAAAATATCAGGGATGAAAAAATAATGTTTGAAGGGAAAATGGTAAATTACCATGTTTTAAATGGTTTTATGGTTTGTCTACAATGTTACCCAAGTCGTGTGCCAGTTGTGTGGCTCCCACTATCCATGAGTTACCATGGAACATGGTTTCGACGGATCACTAGCACATTTTGTAAATCAATATGATAACCATGTTCTAGTCCAATGTATTGAATGGTTCCCATGCAACACGCTTTTCTGGGTCCGACTAATGGGTTTCACTAACTGTGCGCTAACCATGTGTTATGAATGTTGTCGCCTCTTTTCACCTAATTTCTTATAATGAACCCTCAAGACAACTCCAAGAGTCCTCGAGAACTCCAAAACTACATCATGAACCATAGAAGGAGTGTTTAAAAAAATAATTATACATGGATGTAAATTCAGTAATGCTTGAGATATTATAGCTTTCATATATTTTTCGACGAATATACATATATTCAATTGTTATATTGATTATTTGATAATTATTAGACAGTTATTTTCACCATATAAAATATTTGATGTTTAATTAAATTATATCATTTTGTAATGATATACAAATAATCTAATACAATTTTTATAAAATTTTATATTCAAATGGACTTTTGTTGTGGCATTATTTAATTAAATGAATAATAATTACATATATAATTTTAATTATATAATACATAGTTATAACATCCATGTAATGAATTATAATTTTTTTAAATAACATATATCATAATATAGTTATAATGAGTATGGATTTAATGATCAATGATCAATAAATAATGGCTTAACATAACATATTTTTTATATTATATGTTATATGTTTCAATTAATTAATACATTTTTCATATTTTCATTATAAATTATGGATAAATTTTATTATATTTTAGAAAAACAAATTATCAATCAGTAAAGGGTTATTACTTGTTATGGAATATGAAATAAATCTTGTTTTGGTGAGAATAAATTTTTTAAAAAAATTCCCTAGTTTTGTGTTTCTTATTTAAAATATATTTTATAACCTAAATGAAATTGATTTTAATAAAAATGATTAAAATTTTAAAATAGGGAGATTTATTTTAGATAGGGTTCAAAATCATTTTTCTTATAAAAAATATATGTTTGTAATGTAATACTGAGTATCCACTATTATTGATAATATGAGATTAATTTGATAGAATAAGTCTAAATAATCAAATAAAAAAAATATTATCAATAACTTTCTGTATATGGGAATGATTATCCTCCCATCATATTTTGGAAATTATTTTGACACATTCCATGAAAACAATATGTTCATATAAAATATAAAATAATTATTTATGAAAGTTTGACTAAAATGAAACTATAAAAGGGCCCCTCTTGTACACACATCCACGAAATAGTTTCCAATGATTATCTCTAGAATACCGTATGATATTAAATATATTAAATTATTATTATAGGAATAGTCTAATCTAAAAAGAATTGTATGTCTCGATTCATTATTTCAAAAGCATCCCATTTCAGAGAGGATCAAAATTGACATTGTCAATATATAGATCATCACCATATTTTCAGTTACCTTCTCATCCTCACTATTACATAAAATTACCAAACACAATAATGATGTTACGTAAAAATATGTATCCATCTATAAAAATGATACTACTATGATATAACTTTATATTTGTAACCATTATTTAGAATATTTTTATGACCCCTGACCCTTAATCATTTCATAATCCTTAGTTTCAGTCAATGAATTAAATTAGTTCACATTGAGGATAATTTGTAATTTTGAGATTTTCAGAATTAATTCATAAATAATTCATTAGAAACATTATAATAGAAAGTGGAAAACTACTATTCTTATACATTTTATAATATATTAATTTTTTTTAAATAATATATTATCTCATTTATGAAAACTATTCACGACATTTATCTTGACCTATTCTAATCCCATACTCATCCTTAAATCCTAAGAAATTGTTTTAAAACATTTTAATGAGAATAAAAATATCATTAAGGTATATCAAAAGCCGGATATTTTCATTTCCTCCACAAACATTAAAACACATGAAAACACATTCATGAAAACCAAAAAATTTCCTTAAAATGAAGATGTTATTCTCCTTTAAAAATCACCTAAATTACTATTTGAACAAAAAAAATTAAATTAAAACTCATTACAATGAATAAAAGATTCATGTTGATACCATGAGACATCGCCACCTAAAACCCTTATGGAACTCATTTAGAACCCTTAATTATTGGAATAAGATTATGAACGACTTCTAACATAATTATCCAGATAATTTAATAATTTTCCATGGAAATGGAGATCTATCATGGTGCATTGATCATTTTAATTATTAAATTCTCACCCAGTGCTCTATGGCCACACCATTCAATTAGAGTGCCAGTAATCCAAAAAATTAAATTAAAAAATTCTTCACTTTAAATACACTAAAAAATGAAATGAAAATAAATTCTTGATATTATAATAAACTTTTCATTAATAATCCCATTTTCAACACAAAAATACTCCGTTTATTTGGAAAATTATATTAAATACATAAATAAATAAGATAATAAACAGGGTATTTTATTTATGTAATAGTTATATAATTTAATAGATTAAAAAATTTAAATAATACCCATGTCGGTGGAAATGTTAGTTTTTCTGTTTACTATACAAATAAAAGTATCCTTTGGTTGTCATTGAAAAACTATTTGTACAAAACACATAAAAAGATTCCTTTTTGGAAACCCATAAATCAAAATTCCAAATATACGTACTATTTCCTTTTTAATAATTTTATGTAAATTTTAATATAAAATAATATCATTAGGTAGAATAAATTTTAAATTAAAACACAAAACATTTAAAATGATATTTTTAAATAAATTTTGCTCATACCACATTAAAACATTTAAATAAAAATCCCCATTTAAGTATAAAAAATAATAATACATTGAGTAACATGATAATAAATAAATTAATGATAATATAAGTGAAACGGTCATCATATGCACAAAATATAAAAAAATTGTACATAACATAAAGAATTTCCTTAGTGAACGAAAATTGAGAAGAAGAACCTTACCTTGAGTCTGATGTGTCGTGTGTGTATTTATCATACAAAATAATTAAATTATTTTACATATATACTTGTAAAAAATAAATTTTTTATAATTAGTTTCATCCACTTATACCCTATTGAAAATATCCACATAAATTATTACACTTACATAGTGTCTTTTAACCACATTAAGTTTATGTGTCAGAAAAGAATTCGGTTTCTCATCAATCGACTAAGGGTCACAATTCAAAAAACAGACAAACATAATAATAATCATGAAAAAATTAAATTATTTATACATAAATTATTGTTTTTAAAACTAGTCGATAAATATGATTACTAAAAATTATCTAATGATACAATTTTGAAGATGATAGGTCATACACAGGCATAAGTAATGTTCAAAATTTTCAACGATAATTATAGAAATAATGTATGTAAAATTTTTAATTTTATAGATATCATTATATTATAAATAAATTATTAAAAATTCATATGCAATTATATATATATATATATCTTGTGTTTTGAATGAAATCACATCTATTTCAAGATGTGGTAGTGCACATGTCAATGAAAGACATTAATAAATATTCAATGTATGGATATGACATAAAGAAAATTATATTTATTATTTTAAAAAATTATGTTAATTAATTAATATTATATATATAACTATAATGTAATAAAATTTTACCAAATACCATACTTAATACATTCTATGTAAAATTCGACTATATCACATTGTTTTGTGGAGGCAGTAGTACACACTTCGAGAAATGATGTTATCGTATTCCCACTAAATGGAAATATTGAAGAAATATGTATTAGAAAAATTCCATAATTATGATGATTTCACAAATACCATAAAAATATTATAAAAATATTATGTTTATAATAAATCTAATACATTATATGTGGTCTAGGAAAAAAAAACAAAATCAACTTTCCAGATATAACCAACAGTACACAGAAACAGTAATTTTATTACCCATTTGGTGGATGTGTGTGTAGATATAGGAATAGTAAATCAAATAATATGATCTCAATATATGAATGATTATGAGGAAATTATATAATAATTCTATAATTTTACATGATTGTAGTGCAGAAGGAAACAAAATAACGATTCATGTTTTTGAATTTTTCCACTTATTTGGGTAACTCTTTTTTTTCACCAAAGGACATCCATGGATTTATTTCATCCAAAATCATGGATTCATTGATGAGATTCAAATATTTTGGAGACTTGTTGTGATATTTTTTGTTGACTAAAAGTTCATTATTTGTGTGAATAAGTGTTGGACTGAGACCCCTTTTATAGTGGATGAGGAGTGCCATATTTCAAAATTCAAATAGATAAAAACAATATTAGGAGTTATCCCATACATAATAAACCTATAATAATTAATAAACTCATTCCATTATGATTTTTTTGTAAAATTATATAATAAAATAGTGTTTTCGCATGTTTTTATTTCAATAAAATTCTTTATATGAAGGATCAACCATTGATTCAACACATTTGTAACGTATTCATTGTAATAAAATTTAATTACCATTATGAATAATTATGGTAAAAAAATATGTTGAAATTTTTATCATGGATAAAATATTTTGATTCCAAATATCGAATACAATAATATAATTTGAAATAAATGAATTTGGAAAATACAATTATAAAATAATTTGGCTGGAAATATGAAATAAGTGGGCTTCAAGTAAAAAGAATAAAATGATTGAAATGAATTTGTGTCATATTTAAATGTGAAATTTATTCCATTGACCTTAATCAGATGGAAGTTTTTATGATTGAAGTAATTAAACATTAAAAATTTTTAAATTATAATTTAAATATATTTATTAAGAAAATAAATATTCAATTAAATTTTAGTGTTTTATAGAATCAACAAAAAATGAAACTACTTTGAAAACAACCAAACTGTAGAAAATGTAAATATTGAACTTAATTGTTGAAAATTTAATATTATTTTCATGTAAATTTTAAACAAGTTTCAAAATTTAGTTTTAATTCTTGTTTACCAATAAAAGGATGAAAACATCCATATTAAATTGTATTATTTATAATATATTATTTTTTGGTTTAAATCAGTCTTGCATTCAATAAAATACCCCAATGAAGTTAATTTTCTCAATTCATATATTCTATTGAAAATTCAATCCATTTTTTATATAATAATACTACCTAATTCATAAATATTAATAAATAATAAAAATACTTATTCTTTCATTTCCTGTGATGTGACATCCTTCCCTCCTTTTTAAAATTTTGTCCTCACATATATATTCACATATCAAATAAGTGGGGGTATTTATTCCTCTTATAATGTTTAGATTACAATTTTTTTTTATCTGAAACTATGATTTTTCCTAAATCTATAATTCAGTGAGTCACCTAATTCCACAATCCAATCTCTATTTAGTTAATAATCTAAATTGGTTGTTCAACAAAAGAAATATTATATTCCATCCAAACTACTTATGGGCTCAAAGAATGCATTGAATCTGGTATATACATCCTTAACATTGAATCATGAATCATGCTGACTACATGGGATAACCACAGAGGTATATCCACTTGGTAATAAACTAATTAAATATTCACTAAGTTTTCATATGTTCCAATTAACCATAAAATATTTTTCCCATTCAGAACGAAACACATTACTATATTCCATGGAGAAACACTTAGAATGATACGATCACCAACCTATAAATAGATATTGCCTATCTAGTAATCCACATAACATTTATTCCTACTATGTTTTATTCCCAGGCATTACTGAATAACTTTATCATTCTCTCTTTTCTCCACCACCATCTCTTGGTCCATCAACATCCTTTTCTACATCATCCCAAAACACTGGTGTCAGAATCCTGATTACATGTAATTCATAAAATAGTTATGGTTCAATACTGCAATAATAAATTTTATTATAAGAAAAACTAACCAATGATATATTCTTATCTCACATACCATAAAAATAGTGTCTTTAAGTGAATAAAATATCTTACATGGTATGATTCGTTTGCTCCAAATATCCATCATATTTAGGATATAAATGTTGTATTAAATTTAATTCAATACATATGAAAATCTAATTTTGATTTCAAAATTTGGATGTGAACCTGGGATAATAGTCCATTTAAATGGAAAGAGGAACTCCATGTAAATAGATAATATACTTTAGACACAATATAGAATGAATCTAAAAAGGCATCATATCTTGAATGTGAAAATAAATGTGTATATTTAGTTAATCGATCAATAAAAACCCAACATCACTGTTACAAAAACATTCCATTGGAAATAAAATAATGAAATCAATTGATATAATACCATATTTACACTATTGTACTGAAATGTGTTGAAAAATACAATTTTATAACTTTCATTCATAATTAACCTACCGAAAATTTATTCAATTCATGATAATGTCAAAAAATCATTTATTTACATCCCATTAGTAGTGCTCTCAAAGGATTCTATATATCATTGTGCTTCCCATATGAATGGTGAAAATAGAAATGATATCTTGTCAAGAACACATTTCTAAAATTTGAAATAAAAGGAAAAAATAATCTCATTCCATTTCTAAAATATCTACATCATCAATATTAAAATCATACAACTTACATATCTCAATAGATTCTACATTTTCATTCCAATAGTGACCCATATTTTGAACTCACATAATTCATTCAAAAAAATTCGTATTCACATAAACATGGAATAAAATAGAGGAGAACCCTTTGTCAAAAAAATATAGTAAATATTTATCAAATCCTTAACCAAACAATCACATTACATGAATAACATGGTTAATTTAGAATTACTATTCTAACAGAAAAACATCGACCACTTTGTTTTATTTTCATATATAATAATGAATTGTTCTATAATAATCCTTGATTAGTACCATCCATCTTCCATGTGACATGTTCAATTAATTATGAGTAAATATTTATTTCAGAAAAACTATGATCAATATATATTTTCCACATAACTCCATACAAATGTTGACTCAAATTTTTGAAAAATTGCAACTACTTCCATATATTTTTAAGGTAATATATCTAATTTTGTTTCATTTAAAGTCTAACACAATTAATTACATGATCAGTTTTCATTAAGAAAAAACCTTGTAATATCAATGATCCACCATTGTAGATAATGATGTCACCATTTCTGGAAGGTAGGTCTTACACTGATGTATTCACCAATATTCTTTTTTACTCATGAAAACAATTATCACGTTATTATGAATATATGATCTTAACTTTTTTTTGTGTGAAATTGGTCAATGGGATTGAAAATATAAAATCATTTTCAAAAAATTGCTGACAGTAACCCTTTAATAAGTGAATACATCATATATCAGTGATAATTGAGTTTATTGGCCATTATTCATTATATTTTTTAGATAGATCAATATTTATTCCTTATTTTCAAATAATGTGGTCAATGAATAAATTTTTTTTCATCCAAAAATAGACACGTGATAAATTTACCCTAAAATTGTTTTCTTTTAAGGATTTAAAGAACCATTAGATAACTAAAATTATATAACTAAAAATTCATATTGGATATATCATGTTGAAAACACAGTATTAGGAATGTCATCTTCGTTCACATGTTATTGATGGTTCCCCGACCACTTGCTAACATTCGAAAAATATTTTTATCCATAAAGATGTAAAAAAATCATTGATATGAGGAAAATGAATCTTTTTGTTAAAGATACTATTATTCAAGGTCATATAACCATTTAAAATCACCATTGATCTATATTTTTAATAGAAAACTGTGTTTCACCCCTTGTTTAAGTGACTGGTTTGTTTGGAACATATTTCTAGTAACACCTATTATTTTTTACAAATTATAATATTTCACCAAGATCCATTCAATTATAGAGTTTAGAAATATGATTATCATGATGTACTAAGTCAAGAGTAATCTCAAACCCTCAATAAGGAATAAAATAATGAAATTCATCTACAAAAACGTCCATGTATTCATTTACTACATGCACATCACTAATTTCAATATTTTCATTATTTTTCACAACATGATAATGGTAACAGTCATTTCCATATTGGACCAATTTATCAACTTCATTTTAATTTAATAGTGTCATGTAACAAATAAATAAACATTTCCTATCACTGTATTCTATATTATCCTAACAAACAGTAATCCAATACATACCATAAAATATATCAAACTATACTATGTATATTTTAAAATGATTTAAAAAAAAAACCAAAACACTAATGGAAATAGTAATATACATATAAATCATGGGTTCTTTAGTACTTCCAACTAGTGTTTGCACCCAAATTTTTATAATACTATCATATTGTGATATTTAAAATTTAATTTAAAATATGTACAAAAAATAAATGATTGTTATGTTTTAATGGAAAGAAATGTGTTAGAATAATTAAAAAAATGATTAAAAACCATTCAACACTTCATTTTATAATCCAACACAAATGGTAGTAGTAGAATATGCCCTCACTATAACATTATGTTTCTGATCAAGATAAATTTCATCATCTAAAAATTACATTATAAATTAATTAAAATAATGAACCTTATTATTATAGATAAAACATCATATCATCATATGGATATCATTTAAACCAATTTTTTATTTTTTCATGATTAATTAACATTCATTTATAGGCAATGTGGCCAAATAGTTCAAATTGGGAACACTTCCATGTATTAATCAGATATTATCTGTTGTTATTTTAACCAATTGTACCCAATAATTGGAAAATATTTTTTATAACCTCCATATCACAATATTGTATGTTTCCTAGTAACCTATCACCATGAAAAATTCATACATTCATTATTATGAGGAATATAGGAGTTATAAGAATCCATTACAACCTTTTGAGCATAATGAAAACCAATCTCATTGATTATAAATTATTATCTGACCAATGATCTATGTAGAAATGATTTCAATTCTCATTAAATCCAATTTCTTTTTTATAAGTGTCCCAAATAAAATATGGAACATAACCAACCAATAAATATATCTTTCATTAATATGATGCAACAAAATAATCATCATTTATCCTCAATTACAATATTTTTCCACTAAATGCCAATCATCCTTAGAGAAATATAATTTAACTAAAATATCTAGGAATGATTCTTATTATAGGGGATGCAGATCAAATTTATCTTAGATATTCTTAAACAAATAACACCATTGATTAGCTTTAACTTTTAATAAAGATACTATAAGTGTAACCTTTTAGATTTGAGACAATCCCATAAAAATAAAATATATTTTCAAGAGAATTGAGCTCTATTTTTTTATTAGGTCATATTATATATAAAATAGTGGTAGATATTTAAGTATTAAATGACCTAGAAAATACAAGTTCCATCATGTTATATTGGGAACCTTTATCCCATGGATATCTCCATCATTTATCACATTGTTCAACAAATCTACTAATGAATAAATATATTAATTCTTATTTCAAATCATATGTTGGTGCTGATTTGGAAGGTTATTTTCTACGAAGTTAATTTTCACTAGATATACCATATTTATTATATGGAAAAGAATTCTAATTATACATACTTTTTATGGAGAAACATGGTAATCTTCAAACCCATTACATTTTAACATGACCATAATATAAAATATTTCTAAAGTATGATATTAATATTATCCACAGAAATAATGTTATGAAAAATAACATTTATACAAACTATAATTCAAAAACCTCAAACATTAGATAATAATTATTTTATTCATGAAATTACATTCTTACACGTTGAGGATCATTTCAGGTTTTGAATTTTAGAGAACTCATCTATAACACATCTATCAAAAAACCAAAAAATAAAAAGTATAAACACCAAATTAGTATCCATATTTACCATAACATAAGACACTTAATATAATTAGTGATGCATTTTTTGATAACACATCATGAATTTTAACTTTATATGTTAAAATCTATTATTCAAAATTAATTCTTACATTTTTTTTAAAAATTTATGAGTATAAAAATGTCACTAATGGGTACAAAAAAAGAAATGTTTATTCCATTGATAAAAAATAATACCCATGAATAAAACCATTCTTTAATTCATATAATTTTACACAAAAATAAAAAAAACCATTCTATTAAGAAATATTATTTATTAAACCTCTTGAACACAAATTAATTCCATGAAAACTAATTATTTAGAATATATAATTCATTTATGTACCTTTCGAATTCATAACATTGAACCCATATAGATCCATTATAGAACAAATAATTATTATTATATCAATACAACTAATATATAATATAATTTTCTATAGAATATAATCATTAACCAATTAATTAGGCTAAAATCATGGTGCACCCATCAGTTATAATATAATTATATCACCAATTGATATATGGGTGTAGATACAAATTTTAATATTAATGAAACCCAATATTAAATAAAAATAATTAATAATTTTAAATAATATTTGATACATGTATAAAAAACCATATTTTAGATTTCAATTTTCCTATAAAATATCATTTATAATACTTATATCTGATTTTATTATAAACCCCATTTTCAATAAAAAAAATACCCATATTGATTAACAGGGATTCCATTTAATGAAACGTTAATGAATTAAAAGGAATATAAAAACAAAATAATTTCGATAATGATTGAAAATTGATTGCCTATGTGTGTAGAACATTCCATTGGTCGTTTTCCAAAACATTCTTTATAAATCACCGAAAAAGAATCCTTTTTGAACAAAAATTGAATGAAACTAAATTTACAGATTATATTTACTTTTAAATACTATTATAATACTAATCATAAAAAATAATATCATTGATGAATTTTATTTTGAAATTAAATCATTAAACCACTTAAAATAGATTTTTTAAATCAAAGTGTCCCATATTACATTGTAAAATTTTATCACAATCCCTATAACAAAATTGAATTTAACATAACATAAAATAACCTGATAAGAATAACCTTAATTATATAATATGTCTAAATTTCATTAAATACAACTCATTAAATAATAAATGTGAATAACAACATGAAATTCCTGAATAAAAGGAAATTGAGATGAAGTATATTACTTTGTGTCTGACTTGTCATTTAATTAGTTAACATCATGTACAACTAACATATTATAACTACTTAGATAATTCAAAACATGTTTTAATTTTATGATTAATTTCATTTCACGAATTTCAATTTTGTAAAAAAAAATATGTAAACAATTTTATTAATGTGAGGTGTTTTGACCGTATTGGGTTTAAGGGTCCAAAACAACTTTGGTATGTCCACTATTGATAATGTGGTCATCCTAAAAACACATATAGATTAATAATAATGAAATATTAATAATTTTTGTAAATAAATTATAATTTTTAAATAAATCATGAATGATGGTTCTTGAAAATGATTCAATGTTACAGTCATGGAGATTGTAAAATATACATAAGCATGAGTAACATTCCATTTTTTCCAATGATCATCATGGAAAGATTGTAAATGAAATTTATATAATTGAAATGATCATAATATAACAAACATTATTTTATTTTATAATATTTAAATATATATATATATAATAATTGTGATGTTAAACGAAGAGAATCTCTTCAAGGAGGAGGTTGTCCACATATCCATCGATGCCATTTTTAGTTTTTCACTAGGAAAAAATAATAATGATGATTATATATTACATTTATATAAAGGTAATTATTTCGTAAAGATATTGTATTAGTCATTTATTTTATATTATTTTATTAAACCAATACCTAATACATTCAATGTAATTTTTTGAATGCATAACATCGATTTGAGGAGGTAGTAGTCCATACATCAACAAATGATTTTATCATAACCCCAAAAAATGGAATGTTTGGAATAATGTATTATATAACAATTAAAGAAGTATTAATACAAAATAAAAAATCATAAATATAATGTTAAAACAATATTTCTATCATAAATCCAAACCATGGGAGGTGGTTATGGAAAAATGAACTACATTATTTTGAGAGGAGATAGTCCACCGTACACATAAACAATTATTTTGGTACCCATATGATAGAAGTGTGTGTAGGTGTTGAAAGATCCATTCAAATTAAAACATATACTTATTTTTAACATACTTTGTTAATTATATATTAATTTTTAAAGATAAATTAATGTATTCAAAATGAAAAACAAAATACAAATGTTTGTTGATGAACATTACGTCTTCTTTGGGAAACTCTTTTTGGTTAGGACCTATAGACTTTTGGGGTGGATTTATTCTATAGTTGTGCCTTATATGATGAGGTGATGGATCATTGGATACTATTTCTTCAATTTATTTATGATCCAATAAACATTATAGGTGTGATTATGTGAGGGGATGGGTTTGAATTTATAGTGGAGGGTGAGTGGATTTCTTGTAAATACAGAAGGTATACACAATTTGGAGGCACCATTCCATAATTTTCGTTTAATAACTATCCAAATTGAAACCGAGAGGGTATATTTTGTAATTATTTCAATTAAATGGGATTTCTAAAATTCCATATGTCAATTTGACACATATTATTTATGATTAATCATAATGTGAACACATATTTACATTAATCATTATAATTAATTTCAATTTTGTTCAATAATGTTTTTTACACAAACTAAGTTGAAAATTATAATAATTTTAAATTATTAGGAATTAAAATATATTTGTATTTGCAATTAAAAAATATATGTGGATGAAATTTATTTAAATATAATCTTAGAGATGGGACATAACAATAGGGTATTAATGTAAAATTGATCAAAAGTATTAAATGTTTTTATATGTAATTTAAATGTCAAATTTATTCAAATTACTTAAATTAGATTTACTTAATTATAAATTAACAAATTTTAATTTGACTAATATTTAATATTTAAATAATCAATATAAATAATGTAGAAAATAATCAATTTTCAAATTAATTTTTTTGTTTTACAATATTCATTAAAAAACTAAATATCTCAGAAGAATACAAAAAATTAACCCAAAGTAAATTATAATATTCATATATAAAAAATTATTTCTTTATTTTTCAAATTAAATATATAAAATTATAAATATATAGTTTTAAATAAATTACTCCATCAATAAGTAGGAAAAAATTATAATATTAAATAATAATATTACAAATATATTATAGTTCTGTATAAGTCAGTCATGCATGCAATGCAAGAGGTTGATCAATATAATTGTTGAGATTCACATATACTATTGAATATATATTCCCATGTAATTTAAAATTAATATCTAATTCATAAACATTAATAAATATATAAAAATATTTATTCAATCATTACTTAAGTTGTAAAATGTGTGTTCTTTTTTTGGATTTGTTCATACAATAATATTAGTGATGTTAAAATATTAACCACTTTTGAAACATTATTGAGTATAAATAAATCAATAAATGTAATTTGTTTTATTAAAAAAAAAATTGTAATTGTAATTTTTTAATGGGTGGTAGAAAAATTAGTGTTCATTAGAAAGTAAAATAGGGTTTTCAATAAATTACAGGAAACTTATAGGTCATATATATAATTATCACTAATTATACAAATAACTTCTATAAGTTGAAAATGGTAATATATAAAGTATTTTTGACAATTTTATTCAACTTCCATAAATATTATTCAAATTATGAATTTTAATAATAGAATTTGGATCGGCAAATACATTATTAAATGTCTACGAAATAATAAACTTTACAAAAATCAAATAATAAAAAATAAAAACTAACTAAAATATATAGATGATATAATGGGTTGTAATTTATTACTATAGAATATAATATATGAGATTATACTTCTAAAATAAGTCTCTATTATTATTATTATTATTAAACATGAGTTAAAAAACATTCATGTATGTTGAGAGTGGAGGAAATAATTAATCCAACAATCTAACATTCCAATCACGATATTTTAGTTATGATTTTTTAGCATGGAACGTTATATTTTCCATCCCTCGAAAAACATATATATTTTCATCTCGTTCTGTTATTTATATTTTTTAACACGTATTATCATCATTTTATATAAATTTGGATTAAAATACTAATAATATTATGAGTGTTTGTTGAACATTACTTATATCTTATATTAAGTATTGAATATTGTTGGTTCATGAACTCTATTTATAATATTTTATATTTTTTGAGAACCTATATTCTAATATTTTGGTATTATTATATTGAAAATTATTTTATTTTAAAATATTAAAAAGGATTATTTTTTAATATTTTTTAATGTGGTTAAATCTCCAAATTATTATTTTCCAGTTTTGTTACAAAGTATTCATTCCAGGTTTTTTCAATTATCTAATGATGTTTATTTCTCATTAGTGTACATAATAATTTTATTTATTTACTTTTATTTACGTAAAATCAATCAACATATATTGTTTAATTATTTTAAATATCCAACTAACATTATGATAATATTATAAACTATTTTTTGTGACTATGAATATCCCTTAATATTTCTTATTCCGCACAAGGGATATTCTAAAATAATTCCACACATCTCATTTATATGCAATTATTATGTTCTGTTATTATATAAATTTTTTAATAAACCTGTATATTTTTCTTCTTCCAGTTAAACTATAATATAAATCTGAATATTTTTTGGTTCATGTTGAACATGTAATTTTATCATTATTTGATGGATTGTCTCAAAATTAGATAGTCCTAAGATGAATTGGATGATTTTATAGAATTCATAAGATTACCTTTTTGGTACTGGACTGTAAATCCAATCAATAATATTTATGGTAATGGATACTAAATCTAATAATAATGTTTATTATACTATATCGACCATGCGAGCATAGTTTGGGAAATGTGACATTCTCAAAAAAAATCATACTTATAGTTTTTCTATATTCCTATGGGATTAAATGTTTCTATGAAATAACTCATGGACATTTTATTGATTAATATATTTACACAATTTAGATACATTTATTTTTTTTAATAATAACTCTATTTGTTAAGATTCATTATTTTAGATCCATGTTTTCAAGGGTATAGTTCTCCTATGGGGTTTTCATTAATATTGATTATGTTTTCCTACCCAAAAGTTCTTCATATTATCACTTGTTATCTATGCTTGGATTCTACTCAACATACCATTACCATGTTCCAAATCTCATATATTTATGGGGATTCCTTTGATAAGAAATCAATTAGGGTTATTATGAGTAATACATATAAATGAATTTACTATTTTGAGATTTTTATTATGGATATTGGAAGATTTTTGTAATATAAATAGTATACATAATTAGTATTAATCATAACTAAATCATTTTGTTAAGGATTTATTTTTTATCCATAAAATGGATATTCATGTAACATTAATTGGTAAATAAGTATTTTATGGTTTTTTAATCATAATTGGAATAATATAATGGTTTAAATAATTTTTGGTATTTGTTTTTGTATAATAAGTGGATTAAGAATAAGATAACTAACATTTATTCAATGGTGACATTGGATAAACATAGAATGAAATAGGATGAAACGTAGGAGTTATAATTTTTGATATCAAAAAAATATATTCCTAATGATTTTATTGTTCAAAATAATTCTTATTTCATGGTACACACATTAACTATTTTTTAATCAATTAATCAAATAAGAATGAAAAAATTGAAAAATAATTAGATAAATAATGAAATGATTTTATCATTGTCCAACCAATATTTTTGGGGGATATAGTAAAAAATATAATGGAATTCTTCATGATGATTATGCAATATATTAAAAACATCAGAGACTCTATAATCCATAAAGATGTTCTTTGATTGTAAAATAAATCTATTTATTTCCTCATCCAGTAATTTTTGACAACTTTTATTCTTTTCATTGATCATTTAATTGTTGTATTTCAGATCATCATAATATAAATTTTATGTTTTGTTCCATAAATATATTTTTAGGAAAATGTTATTATATTAATTAATTATTTTGAAGGTAGATAAGTGGATGAACCTAATGAATAACTATTCAGATGATTAATAAATAATCATCAGGGAATGAGTGAATTTTAGGAAGATATTTTTTCATAAATATTTTACATAAACTCTTTAAATTAAACTAAATAAACACTTTTTATATTTTAACATTGTAGTGGATGAATATATTTATTGATATAAAGAAAAAACAACATGAATAAATAGGAATTTAAATGTTCTTTTCAATAAACCTTAATGGAAAATATATTATTAAATTTTACTATTAAAACCAATTATTTAAATTTTTTATCAATAAGACATCATGATCCCTATATAAATATTAACTTATGTGATGTCAAGATTGAAATGGGTGTTTTTGATATTAATTATTATCATTGTTTTGGGAATAAGATGAGAGAAATGGATTTTTATCGAAACATAGATTAAAAATTTTTGAATGAAATTATACCCACATTACCAAATGAAAAATATTATGAATAATAATGGGGGAATTTATTCAATGTAATGGGGAAATAAATCATTCTTATAGAACAAGACCACCAAGGACTTGAATATTTATGAGATATTAAATATCCATCCAAATAAGTAAATGATAATATATCTCACCCAAGTTCACCGCACACACCTGTTTGCTTCAATTATAATGGGAGTTGACATTTTGATAACATGATCCCCAATAAAATCAATATTAATTAAAACATATTTTATTAACATAGAAATAACATTGAGAAAAAGATATCATATCCAATTATTATTTCTAATGTGGACTTGGAAAAGAAATTGGGGAAATGTGATGAATTTTATATAAATAAATAAAAATTTAATATTTAGACTAATTATACCCACTCCGTTATATCATGATTTTATTATAAGTGAATAAAATCAAAACCCATAGAATTGGATACTTAATTATCTTCGAAATATAATATTATTTAAATTAATTTATACCAAATTAACAATTATTATCAGAGTGATATTTTTATTATTGATTATATAATTTAAGGTAATTATTTTTTAGGATAACATTGTAACATCTTGTTACTTTTTTTATTAGGCTGTAGAGAAGATACATGTTGTGTAATGGATGATGGATTTATATCATGAATGATGAACTCACATTGTTATTGGTTACACAACATGACTATGACATACACAACATGATTTCTTAAAATATCTATTTTTTAATCTACAGTGATGTGTTTTTCAACGAATGTGGACTTTGGGGGTTACACGTCATGCTAATGGTTTACATGATGTGTAACAATACATGTACAATTTTCAAAAACATTACACGTCTATTTTTTTTAGTTCCATTTTCATTTTATCACGGATCTCGATCTAAGGTAGTTCTAGGGCATTTTTGAGATACTCAACCCTTTCTAGATCGATCTATTCGACACCCGATCTCCATAGTGGCAATGGTGCATCTCTCCGAGTAAGAGACCATTTATCTCTTCCATTGATTTTAATCATGGTATCATCATTGGGATGTTTCTTTAGATCCATTGGTTTATTGTTGGTGATTTTTCGTGGTTTCTTCCTAGATCAATAGTGTGATCATGTTTTAGAGGTCTTTATTTATATTGTTCGTAGTACATACGAGGTTCACCATTAAGGTTTGTTAGTTTCGTCTCTTACATGGACCACTATCCTTCAAATATGAATCAATATTTATAATGATAGTAATTTTACCAAATTTATTTTAAGAAATTTCATTGTAACATATCTAGACCATGCACTGAGATGGTGTGCGATTCAGAGGCCTAGTGTTCCCGGAATAATACGTTGAAATTTTTTTATGTTTTTTAGATCATGTGCATCATACATTTCATAAAAAGTGAAATACCATTTTTTTAGTTTCCTGAATCAAAAATTTAAGGGTACCATTGAACACAAAATAGTGGATTTACCCTAGATGCGACAGAACCTAAGTCATTGTGGGTAATTGGTAGAAAATTCCACTTGGGAAGTAACCAACAATATAATTATAAAATATAATTATTTTATTCTCATTTTATAATAACCCCAAAACAGTAACTCAGATTAAATATTTGAGACCACTATTGAGTTTGTAAGGGGGTTTTCTATAGGAAAAGCATAACATCAAATGGATTTTGATAGCTGTGAATGTCATTTTTGGGACATAAACATCACTACAATATTTTAATAAAAATAAATTTTTGATGCATCATTGGTTTTCATTTAATATTTCCTCATTTTTTGGAATCCAGGGTAATGACATAACCCTTGATATAGAATTAGGCAAGGTGGTGGAGCTCTCTCCAATGAATGCTGACGAATTCACGAATCCAAAAAATGTACCTCAGATTCATAGGATCTTGACCACAGAAATGATTCATTGACAATTTTTAATCAACGATCAAAACAAATCGAGGTTTTGAATTTTGGTTTTTATTATTCATTTCACTATTCTAGAAAATATAATACAAATTCATGTCAACCAACAAATAGGTTGACCCATGGATAACTCATTCTTAGATAACGAGGGAAATTGTGGGGTTTTATTATTAGGGTTGTTGGAATTGAGAATTTTATATGCACTCTTGAGAATTCATATTGAATGGACTGAGGTTTTAATGAGAAACATCCATGGTTTGATCCATGGGTTGTTTCATTTAACATTTTTCCTAGATATTCTTCGCATTATTTACGGTCTTCATGTTATTCATAGTATACAGAAAAATGATCATAACACCTCATCTTCATGGTGAAACGACTCAAAATAAAAAATAAAATATCAGGAAGACATACTGATGGTGTGATGATGATTGTGATGGATGAATCGATGTGAGTCAGGATAAATCGTCATTTGTGTGGGAATACCATGGGATGAATAATGACTTTGAATAGAGACCTGGGTGATGACGAATGTGACACGAGGATTTCTGGATAACCTTCAATTTAAAAAATGGAGAAATAGGTGGGAAATGTGTCCCGCAGAAGGGGCCACTAGTGCACCAACACAGACAGAGGAATGTGGAAGTGGCCACTTGTGGGAGGCGGCTTGTGCTGGTGGAATTGGTAGCCACGTGAACCATGGATCATTCGATGTTTGAGTAGCCCCCAGTGGATGGGGCCTAAGTATATACAAATGAGGCAGACCACTACGTTGAACGTGGTGGTGCTGCATTGACTGGGGGAACATTGTCAGGGAGTAACGGGTGGGACACACAAAAAATGGTGCGTAGTGTAGGACGTGCTAGTTGTTACAACCCTCTATAGTGGCCTAATGATCTAGGATGGGTTGGGTTGGCCCTCGAACAGACTATTATAAGGTAACTTTACTATAATGGAAATATAATTAAAATAGAGCATCTGTTTTAAGCACCAGATATGGAGTTGGGACCCTTGGGACAAGGCAGTCCTTTTGAGATGGCATGGTGGGTTGTTAGATATACTTGAAGAGGTTGGGAGTGTGATCTCTATCTATTATTGTGAGCTTTGGATACATGATATCATTCCCATCACAAAGAATTATAGTATAGGATGAGGGTGTACACTTGGTCTTTTCCAATGAGGGTTTAATGTAGGTTCATATTCCCTTCACAGAGTATGACCCATTTTCGGAAGTGAGTTATCTCATTTATGTTACAATAGTTGACTCATTGGGTGGGAGCATGTATCATTCAGAGAGGCATGGATGGTTCTTTCATCTCATCATGGAACCTCAGATAGGGTTTTTTGGAGAAGGTGTGGAAATTATTTACATAGAAACTTATCCCCTATCTTGGATGATGTTTTCAGTAGGGTGATGTGTCTGCCAATGAGCCATGAAAATTGAACCCCTTACTGTTTGTTGATATCAGCGTATTTCTGATGGGGTATTAGTCCAATCGAGTATGTATCTCGAATAAATCCTCTCAATCCCCATCATAACTAGACCTGATGTCTGTGTACATGTGATCAAATATCATGAGGAGTGATATCTTTGGAGATTAATGTGCTACAAGCATAACCCTGTTAATATCAGTGGATGCGACCTCAAGGCTTCGACTCCATTATGTGTATTCCATGATATTCTTCTTATATGTGATGTTGAAATATACCTATGTTAAGATGACTATATCATCTTAGTGGTGTATATTTTATGGCATTTTTTATCTTTTTTTTTGGGTTTTCCCACTACGTATTTATTCACTCACCCCTGTATGGTCTTTTCCCACACAATTCATGTCTTCTGCAGACGATCGACATTATTACAGATAAAAAATAAGATCATGACAAAACGGTGCTTAGAGAGTTCATACAGACTGGGGTGTGCTCCAACGACATTAGAAATTTTACTTGTACCTTTCCCTTCAGGTAGTGTTTTATACAGATGAGTTTAAGAACTTGTGAATTCACATTTTAAGACTATTTTTTTTGGTGGTATTGCATTCTTGCATGGTTTAATTTCTAGTTTTCTACTTTCGTATTCTATGGATGGAATCTTAGTGTATTCTAGCTTGGTTTATATAGTGTTTTTACATTTCTGTATTTTTGACTTGGGATGTGATTGTGTCTATAGGTACTTAGTCAAACGTCTTCTAGTCTCTAGCCCCTAGATTTGGGAGGTGGGATATCGATAGTCATTCCATGGGACCCATTGGGACAGGTTGTGACATATTGGAATAAGAGGGGTTCAGTTGTATGTTTGGACCAGAGGTCTGTGAGATTGGATTGGGGTAACATTGTTTTGTGTATCATGTTCGGATTTGATGTCAGGGACTCTAGTGTTGGTTTAGTGGCTGACGTATACATAAATGAGGACTATGTACACCATTCTATTTATTCAGTTCTTGAATACATTTTTTTGGAAAAAATAATGGTATATTAATTATATCGAAATAGGTTTTGTTTTCCATGTCTGTCTTGAGTCAACTCACCAGGTATTCTCTTATGACCATGATACATCTTGCTTTCTTACAAGATGTTTTCATGAAAATAGAGAGTGATGATTACATAGTAGGATCAAGAGTTATACACAATGTTTGATGAGTCCAACCTAAGGGTATCTAGTCATGAAGCTTTTTTCCATAAGGGTGGTCAGCAACTGGTGGTTTCTCTTGTAGGTCAGTTCGTAGACCCACCCCAAGTGGTTCAGCTGGATACATCTTTCCAGACTGTGTCAGGAATGCCTATTTTGGAACGAGATGATGATATTTAGGGTTCTATCACACATCATAGGCTTCCAGGGAAATGATATCCGAGGATACATGGTCTGTAGGACCTAACAATTGTATGTGCCTGACATATTCCATAGAATAATAGGTTTCGGAGGATGTTCAGTTGGAATTCTAGTTCACCAAAGAAGATTCATTGTTATACTAGTCGTTGGAAGGGAAATTACACACAATAGTGTCCCACCATTCAGGATTTAGCTGCAGAGGAATGTTATGAGCAACCAAAGAAAATGCAGCTGCATAAGTAGATAAATCCATCAGGCGGAAAATGTGGCATAGGATATGGGGAAGTAGTAGGAGGTGGCTAATGATTGGATGTGTTACCACAACCACCCCCATGTTTTCCATACTGGACTCATGGTTCTATATGATATTGGAGGATATATTTTCATGATGTCGAGTCTTATGACCACATGACTCTTGGAACTGTTCAAGGTACGATCTATGTCTTTCTACAATAATTTTCATTGATAGAAACTTATGCTATTATTTTTGATCTTTCCACCTTTCTTTCCTGATTTATAGTGATTCTAGTTAAAAAATTGGCTTCATATATATGGAAAGATAAACCAACTAGAGGAGACTCTTTAATAACACACTACTTCTAACATTGTGACCTAACTCTTAAATGGGATAGTTTCAGTTGGGATCTATTGGTAGTAGTGTTGACACCATACAATGTCTTTCTCAGTATGGACAAGTAATGAAAATTCATTGAAAGGATTATTGTCTTAGGAAAATGGTTCCATTCATCAATGGTAAAAGAATTATATTTCCCTTTTTATTGGAAAATGGAAAATGATTCCAAATCTGGATGGACTCACCCACAAGAGGGTGCATCTAATTAATCATTAGTTGGATATCGTGACCCTCAGTGTAGTGGTTGTTTTGAGTCCTCAGTTTCCTGTAATGGTGGATGTATTTAAGGTTGTCTATTTTGATGTTGTTCTAAATTTTCCTCCCCACTGAAAGATATAATTAAACATTAATCAACACCCTAGGAAAATATAGATAACTAAATCATCATATCAAATGGTTCCTACAAATAATTATAAGCCAAGGGATATATTAGTGAAACTATAGAGGTAGGGCTTCATGAGACCCAATGTTCTACCCTGGCCATCCTTAGGATGTTTTTGTTGATAACATCCTATTGTACTCAGAATCTGATAAAGATCCCTCATGACACTTGAATATGGTCCTAGTCACACTTCTAGATCACCAACTACATGGGACACTCTTTATGTGTGAATCATGGATTAAAACATTTATATATTTTTCTCGAACATGTCTTCTCATAGACTTGTGTTCCAATAGACCAATTGAAGGTTGTGGTATAGATTGACTTGATACCCACTCTTGAGGTTTCTAGAGTAGGGTGTTGTGTACTCAGTGTCGTGTGATTCCTTAGGAATATGATTTGTTATGTCCTGATGTAGAGGAATGTAGTTATTGCTTATGTTCTATGGTAATTGAAATCACAATAGCATAACTACCTGACCAATGATCATGAGATAGGAGTTGTAGTCTTTTCATTGAATATGAGATGACACTACAAGAAGGTTGAGTTAAATATCATCTACATAGAACACCAGTGTCGCAATTATTACTTCTCTATGAAGGACTATAGCTTCACATAGAGTCTATGGCTAGAGTTCCTCTAGATCTATGACTAAGAGAATGTATAAACTGATGGGAAGGGGAATGTGGTTGGTGATTCTCTTATTAGGAGATCTACCTTTTATTTTCAGAGCTAGGTATTACAGTAGTTATCCTTGTTGTAGGTATCCACATTCGATGGACTTGGAGAATCTTATCTCCCTTAAATGGTTGTCAACCATCCAATTTGATGTTATATCCAGGAGGTATAGCACATGGATACCTACTATGAGGCTCGACATGCTCAAATGACCTTAGGGAATCCCCCTAATGGTTATTTGAATGGTGAGGAGAACTTACTTCTTTTTAGATGACACATAATGATACTAGTGGATTTGCAACAGGATGTTCATAGGGAGTTTCATGAATCCGCTTATGCGGTATAACTAGGAGTGGAAAAGATTTACCAGGACTTCAAATGTCTTTTTGGTGGAAAGGTATTAATGATGAAGTTGCATTGTTTTCTCTCGATGCCTTACCTTTCAATAAGTGAGAGCAACAAATCATGATCTAGAAGGTTTTAATAAACCCCTTGATGTTTTAGAATGGATGTGGTATGGAAAATAATGGACTTCAGAAAGGGTTTATCATGTACGTTCCGAGGGTACAATACTGTCTGGGTGACCATTAACTGATTCGCAATGTGGGCCCACTCCCTTTCTATTCAGGATTAGGGTTCAGTAGAGATCTCATGAAACCTCTACATTCAATACATAGTTTGACCCCATTTAATTCCATTGAATATTGTTTCAGACAATGATTTTCACTTCATATACCGATTTTTTAATGGATTACATTAGGTGATTGGGACTCAGTAATGCGTAAGTACAATGTTTCATCCACTACAGGATGGCCAGACAGAGAAGACCATTTATGATTTGGAGGAAATTGTTTGATATTTCATGTTATGTAGTGTCCATAGTTGGGTGGATCACCAACCTCTATTAGAGTTTTCGTACAAAAATAGCTAACCCTACACCATCATTATGGAACCATTCAAGGCTTGGTACATGCAACCATGTAAGTCACCACTTTTATGGACTAACTCATGGGGTTCGGAACTCATGGGCCCCTAGTTGGTGTAGTTAACAATAAATATGGTGTAGGATATCCATGAGAATATGAAGATTGAAAATATCTATAAAAAATCAATATATGATAAGAAAAATAGGTTGTTGGAGTTCACGGATGGAGACCATGTGTTCCTTTAGGCCTCTCCATGAAACTAGATAAAATGATTTGTCCAAGAATGGAATGTTATCTCCTATAATTATTGGCGATTTCCAAATTAAACATATATTTGGAGAGGTGGCATACCACCATGCTTCACCCCCATAGTTACATCATGTACATTATGTCTTTGACCTTTCATATATGAGGAGGTATGTGCATGACCTATCACACATAATTTGACTAGGGTGAGCTAAGCATCATGGATGGACAGACTTTTTCTAAGGACCCTGTAGAGATCTAGGATAGACATATTAAAATCCTTCATTGGAAATGGATTCCCTTGGTTCGTGTCTAGTGGCAGTACGAGAATCATCTAGAGGGAACATGGGAGCTGGAGGCTCATATCTGTGTCCAGTGCCCACTTATTTTGGTGTATCATTTTTTTTTAAATTTGGGGATGTAATTCCCTAATGTGGGGACAATATAATGACTCAACTTCCACAATTTTTTTAGAAATTATTTAGTAAAATTCCCATAACTGGTGCTGAGATGATATGTGATTCTAAGGACCATGTTCGTAGAAAAATTTGTTGAATCATTATATGATTTTAATTGTCCAAGTGTGAATATTTTCTTAAAATGTGAAACAACATTTAAGCAGTTTCTTGGATTAGAAATATAAGAGCATTGTTGAACTTAGAATAGGGTATTTCCCTTAGGTGTGACCTAACCAATGGATGGTTTAGGTCAACTGAATATAAAATGATAATAGAAGTTACTATAAATAATATAATAAAAGAAAAATATTTTATTTTAAAATGATAAAAACAAATAAATGGTTACTAAGAATGATAATTTGTCACAATTGTTTATATGATAAGTGTTTTTTTACATAGGACAGTCCTATCATCGATCAACATAGTCCATCATTGAAGGATAGTAATTTTATGTAAACACCATTTAAATAATTTTAAAAAAAAATATCTTTTGACATACAATTGGTTTTATTACTGATTATTTTGCAGAATCCAGAGACATTACATAACCATCTGAAATCCACTATCAAAAATAAATAGAGCTCTCTCAAAAGAAATCTAACTGATTGGTGAATCAAAAACAAGGAACATTATATTTTAAGGATCTATATCATAATTGTGATGATGTGAATGTTCATTGTCAGCAATCAAACCAAATCGAGGTAGGGTGATTTTTATTTGATTATTATTTTTCATGTTCATGAAAATATAAGATGAACATGTTTAAACAAATGAATAGGTTAACCAATGGATCACATGGTCTTTCATGATGGATGTAATGGGGGGGTTTATTGTCAGGGTTTTTTTGATTAATAATTTGATATGCATTTTTTTATCATTCTAATGGAATGGAATGAGGCTGGAATGAATAATGACCACATACCAATCCATGGGTATATCCATGTTCATTTCGTCCTATACGTTCTTTTTGTTCCTTGTGTTGTTAATGGTCTTTGTGATCAATATACATATGATCGTTGTGCCATCACTTCTTGGAACAATTATCCAAAATCAACGATCTAATGATTGGACAACCTATCGAAGGCCCAAGGATCTTAGGAACGAATTCATTTGGAAAATCAGATCATGACATGGAAACCTATCCCCTGCGAAAGAGGAGGCTTGTGTGTAGGTGATGGAAAATGGAGACGATATTGGAACAGGGTAGGGGGAAACAGATGTGGAGGGCTAATACATTGAATGTAGTATTACCATATTGAATAGGGGAACATAGGAAGGGTGGACCACATGAAATGCACCAAACTAATACGGAACATGGGTTTTTACTAGATGTGTTGGGACACTCCAACAAGCCAGTGGTCTAGGCCGGTTTAGGAAGGGAATGGCTGAGTCATGTAATACAGGTGGGGTCGGTCAGACTACCGGTGATTTTGGTTTGGTCCAGCTTGTATGGTCGGACCATAACTAGACCCAGATCCATCCTTTTTCTGAAAATGACAATATCATTGAAACATAATGTCTGTTTGAGGATTCGTCTATAGAGTTGGGACCCTTGCAATGAGTCAGTCCAATTGAGTTGGTATGGTTGGTTATTAGTTGGAGCAGTAGAGGATGGGAGCATGTTCATTGTCTATTCATATGAGGGTTCGATGCAATATACTATTTTCTTCATAGAGGATGAGAATACATATTAATATTTCAACCTTGATCTATTCTTATGAGGATTTGATGTAGGATCCAGTTCCCAACATAGTTGAATACCTTTATATTGAAGTGTGTTATGCGGGCCTAAATTCGATAGTTAACTTAGTCGGATGGAGCATGTGTCACAGTAAGTGTCTCGGTTGGTCTCATGTTATGGAATATTAGATTGGTTTGGTGGATAATTTGTGACCCATAATTATATGGGAACCTGTCCACTAACTAAGATGAAGTTTCTAGTAGGATCAGGTGTGCCCATAGTGAGCACTGGGCATTAACACCCTGTCAATGTATCTATATTAGATTATTTTAGATGGGGTATTTGTCTGATCAAGTGTGTCTCTAGGATGAAACCTCTCAATTTCGTTCTTGAATTTACAAGACGATGTGTAATTTGGATTTGTTATCTCTTTGAGTTAGCTCTCTCCTGGGATGAACATGATATGAGGGGAATCATGTCGCTAGAAGTGGATAAGGCATCGAGAGTTGAAATTATTTAATAGTGTAAATTTATGTTATTCTTATAAGTGATATTGACATACACAAGTTTTTATAATGCTATATCTTCTTAGTGGTATTTCCTTTGTGTTATTTTCTAATATCTTATTGTCAGGATGTCCAACTAAGTAATATTATACTCACCCATGCATGAAATTTTCCCTCAAATGAAATTTTATATGTAGACGACAAACCATGTTATGGAGTACCAGATGGATAAGGAGTAGACAGTACATGGAGAGTTCATATAGATTGTGGTGTGCTCCTGCAGCTTCATACATATGAACAATACTTTTCCCTTCAATTTTAGTTTTTTTGTGGATGAGTTTTAGGAACAGTTGCATTCTAATTTATAAACTCTTTCTTTTCGTGGTATTTTATTCTATCCTAGTATACATTCCATTTTTAAATTGTCATATGTCTTGGTTGTTAACGTAGTGAATGCATTATTTTTTTACATAATTTTTATAAACTTTAATTATTTTGGATTTGAGATTTGTGTGTGTGTGTTCATGTAAAAAGGATCATACATCACATTTTTTGTATATTCCTACACTTTTTAGTAGACATCCCCAATCATTTGGAGTTGGTCTTGTGATTTCCATAACATTGGCCCCACTGTGAAGGGTCGTGATAATCTTAATGTAGATAAGATTATAGTTCCTTTGTTGAAATTGTAGGGTTTCATTGATATTGGATTCTTTTTTGAGGGATTGAGAAATGAGTTTGGTGTTCGTGGTTCCATCTATAGTTAATGATAATGGATATTTCTATTTTTCATTACAAAATGATTAATATTTAAATTGTAATGGTTGTTTTGTGCTGTTTAAAACGGGTTTTTAAAAAAATATGGGTTTTCTTGGTAATTGGTTAATGGTGATAAAATGATATTTTTAAATCATTGAAAAGTAATTTATGAATGTGTTTTGTAATGGTTTTTAAAATAACTGAATGAATTTTGAAAAAATATTACATGGGTTACCTTGGGTACAGAGGATGAAGGATTATCTTGTGGCAATTATCTGTTTTTTGTGATTTTTAAGGGATTTGTGTAAGAGATTTCCTATATTTTTTGGGCCTATATTATGGTGTACCAATATTGAAATTTTGTGTGGTTTACTAATGGGATATTCCTATAATTCCAAGGCATGTATTCTAGGATCATATTTGTGAATGTGATTGATTGTATTACGTTTAGTCTCCAACTTGTACCTGTAGTTTTCCTTGGTGTTGCGATAACTTTTCTTCTATTTTTCTTGAGCATTCTGAGTTAGCTGTGATATTAAAGTCTCTTATTGTTGAAAATTTAATGGAAAATTCTCATTGAAATTCATATACCTTGTTTTTTTTATATTTTAAAAAGTGAAATGTTTACTATTTTTTTTATAAAACATATTTACCATTTATCATGAAAATTTAAATTTATATAGATTATACTTGGATTTTCATATAGATATTGGCTTTAAAAAAACATTACGGGATCCTAATAAGCTTTTTAACTCACACCATGTTCACCTCTTCAGTAGTGTGTGGGCCATTGTTTTTCAACCAGTTAGGGGAAAGAAAGATGCTATAGTGTTTCAGTGTGGCTAAATTCAGTAGGTTTGGTAGCTGGTGGTGATATGGTAGGGGTTCTTCTCTAACAACATTTGTAGTAGATTTTTTAGTCCTTTATAGTTGGACTTGTCTTGATGTATTTGGACACTGTTATAGTTTTCTATTTCTATTATTTTCTTATAGTTAGGAAATATATATAATTTTCTTCTTCAACTATTTATTTTTTGATTCATTTATATAAAAATTACATGCGATTGTTCATGATAGAGAAATAATTCTCTATGTTGTGTTGTTTGATGTCTGGGTTATTTTCCCTAGACCGTTGGGATCGAGAACACCCTTCAGATATTAGATAGATCAGGTTGGAATAAATTTTTGAAGGTAACCCAGGTTGGTTCATTACATTTTGTTATCAGATGAGGTCTTTCCTTCAGATTCCAGGTCTTAGAACATCTATTAGAATAGAGATAAAATTGAAGGGTCTTGAGAGGTATGTTGTAATAAGTACCTGAGGACATATTTCTATGACAATACTCAACATTACTGGGTATTTGGGGATGTGTTTCTCTAGTATTGGTTTTTATTTTAAAATTATCACTTCATTCTTATGGTTTTTCTAGTTTGAGTTGAGATTGGTTATGTTATTTTGATCATTCTGATGTATCAATTTGTATTTGTATGCCTCCAAGACAACTTCAAAAAGTTCCTCGTAAAGGTGCAATAGATCCATGCAAGGGAATACACCTATAGATCATAATATAATCGAGACTACCATAGAATAAGTTTGTGCTACTGTTCAAGATGAACCATGTGATTAGAATGTAGTTGTTGAGGTATAACCATGAGTTGGAGGAGAGTGATATCGATCATGGAAATAATTATGTGAGATGCCACTATCAATTAAAGGACTTAATGGAAATAATTAGATGGATTACTTTCTGTATCAGATAAATAAATATTATACTTTTTGGATACACCAAATAATATCATGGTGAAATTTATAGCATTTAGACCCAAGGGGTCTGGAAAGCCATTGTGGGATTTTATGGTCTAGGTAGATAGGAATGTATACATGGATTGGAAGGGTTTTAAACCCCTACTATTTGAACACTTCTGTCCCAATTCTATTATGATAGAGATGTTTCTGGAGTTGTTGTACTTATAATAGGGAGAGAATTTGGTGTCGTCATACACTAATAATTTAGCTAAGCTTGTTTGTTTTGGCCGGATGTGTTGAAGAATGACAATTTGAAAGCTCAGAATTACCTACAAGGTTTGTGACTAGATATCAGATCACTTGTGTTTATAATGATTAATTATGAATATATAGAAACTTTTGAAAGATATGAGGTGGAAGAAAAGAATATGTAAGCCATGGTTGGATTTTAAACCACTTATCTTCTATTGGGTGTTAGATTTATTGTCACACATGGGAAGAAGAGGAAGTGTAATGATCATCGCTGAAGTAGTGGAGGTGTGTCTTAATAGTGAGACTAATCTACACCATATGTTATAGTGGTTAATGTTCTGATGACATTATATAAGTGTGGAATGTGAGGAAACACATTTAATTCTTTCTATATCCTCTTCAACACATGTAACAGTTGTGGATGCGTTTGTCACATACATGGCTTTCGTCAGGCTATAACAACTCATCGTTAGGGCGAGGTTTCAACTGCACTAAATCCAATGAAGGTGTAGTCATTATCATCAAATACAATAGAACTCTATTCATACAACATAGGATTGATGCACTTTCATGCATTAGATGAGTTTCAAATGGAATTTGTCACTAGTCTGACAATATTGAGATGTAAAATCCTTCTTTCATCATCAGTATAAATTACAACATTTCAAATGGTTTCCTCCAATTCATTTATATATGAAAATTTTGTTGATATTAATAATCATTCAACAGATCATATGTCCATTGAAATTTATTTAGAGACACCTCTTTATAAGTGGAATGAACTAGGGATCATATTTTCTTATTATTTAGTGATAGTTGATATAATATTTTTCAGGATTTTATCTTTATTCATCTGCATATGTTTGACTTCATAAATAGTATTGATTGTAATGTTCATCATTGATATATGGTTGATTGTCATCAACAACTTGTTTCTTTTCTTTCAACATATGGGATCTCTCATGTGTTGAAGGGGGAGTGGGACCTGGGGCCAGGTTATAAAGGACCTTCCCACCCATAGATTAAGATATTTATTGTTTCTATTGTTTTTGACCCAAATTATTTTTCTTATTTTAGTTATCTCCCTATTATTGTTCGGGACATTTCTATCATTTTCCCAAAGTATATTTTCACTATTCCTTTACAGGGAGAGGTGTAGTTTACAATTGATCTGGTTGTAGTTACATCGACAATTTCGATAACATCATATCATATGAAACTAACGGTGGATGAAGTGCTCAAGATTCACTTTGAGGACCACATGTAAAGTGGTTTCATTTTCCCTAGTATTTCACTATTGGAAACCCCTATGCTCATTTCAATGGAAGTAGTTGTCGCACGTCATTTATTTGTGAACTATCTCATGATGAACTAGGTAACAATTTAAAAAAATATTATTTTCCTCATTTGGATTATATGTTTGATACATTGATGGGTGAATATTTGTTTTCATATATTCATAATTATTTGGGTTGTTATCAATTTAGAGTGTGGGAGTCTAATATACTGAAAACAACTTTTAGGAGCGGTTATTTCTATTATGAAGATCTTGTGATATCGTTTTTTCTGGAAAACCTCTAAGATTTATGTTATTGATGAATCATATATTCTATCAATATATTGAATTTTTTTTTGTAGTGTACCATGATGATATTTGGGTTTATTCAAAATTTGAGCATCATCATGAGCACCAAAAGAGTTTGGTTATTGAAATATTAAGAATTCATCAATTGTATGGAATGATTTCAAAATGTATTTCTCGGATTCTAAAAGTGATGTTCATTGGGAACATATTTTCTAATCATTGATTCTTAGTTGATCCATTGATGGCGAAGGATGATTTCTCATGAATGGAACCAAGAAATGTATTTGAGATACAATGATTCCATGGTTTTTATGGATACTACTAATAGTTTTTCAAGGTGCAAGAAACCATTTTTTCATTCTAGTATGGATCCTTTAAATTTTCAGTCTAGTCAATAATTTGGATTTAATATGGTTTTTTAAGGGGTTAGAAACGGTCTATAGGGTGTCAATGGAATGTTTATAATCTGTATCCCATCAGTTTGGGAAAACGAACTTCCTGCATGGGATTTGAAACCTTGTGGTTTGTGTTTTTCAAGATAGAGCCACCTTGCATGGTTTGAGTGTGGTCTTGTGGCCTAACCGTGTGAGTTCCCCTTTTTCCAAGGTACTCATGCATGGATGGATCACAGTTTGTCAGACCATGTGGAAAAACCCTGAACAATAAACATTAAGCCTAAACTGTCTATTTCCCTTAATGATCTAATCAAGCCACCTCCATCTACTCTACTCCATGCTTATGTATGATTAACTTTTTTAACTCTCAATTTTGGGATTTTTTACGATCTAACCTCAAAATCTAGAGATATTCTTCATCATGAATATGACCGAGCTTCTATTCATCATATTGGATGAGCAACCGTATGTACTAGAGTCCACTTCAGCTGTTCTTCTTATCTTTTTCTCTTGACCGAGATATTTGGGTTTGAGTTTTTTCTCTATTTCATATATATACTATGATACAAGACAAATCAAGGGATAATACTGGAGGATTAGGATCATAAATCCCTAAGGTGGGTGGTCTATAACTCATCCCTAAATTCATTGATTTTGGATTTGTCGTTTGGGGACCACAAATTTCACAAGTTTACTTTTATTGTATTTTTATAACATGATTATAATAATTTGAACTATATGGATATGATCTATACATATGTGATTAACATTTGGTTGTTATGAACTCAACATTATTAATTCCATGTCGAATAATATTATATAATGGGGTTGTTCGAGTTTTGACATGTTTGATCCACCATTCGGGTGTGCCTTCTCATGACCAATATAAGGGTAATATTTTATATATTACATGACTTGTTTATAATGTCTATAGATTAATGAAATATACAATGTGAGAAAACCAATTGACCCACCTATGTTAAGGGGATATATTGATAATAAAATGTGAAATGGAAGTTGCCAGGTATATTTAGTATAAGACTTGACCATATTGAATGTGGATGAAGAGTAGTTTGCATATTCATAGAACCCACAACCGAATTAATGGATGGAAGTGGAATGGACCCCAAATATTGAATATGCCTTAAATAGATTTAATGTTTTCATGCTACTTCGCCTTGTCACACTAATGATAGTCATGTCTGGAACCACAATACATGATTAAAAGGTCACAATCTACTTGTACATATCATACTAATGAAAGGAAAGACATAAACCAAATGACATCATTAAAAGGATAAAATATACATTAAATTATCACACTACAAAAAAGAAATGATTGAACTGGATGAAATATTACATGACTTCATAATTATATTGAAATGGACTTACTCGAGTATTCAATGGATTACGATCGGAAAATTCTATGAGTACTTGTGAACCCAATTTCTATTCAAGGATGCAGATCAAATATGTTGATACCAACCTAGATCCAAGTATTTGTATTTTTATGGTTGCCTGGTATGACACAATATAATCCCTTTATATTTTCACACAATGCCTTGGATACACTCCTTGGATCAAATATTGATAACTAGTTCCATGTTTAATGCAAATCGGTCCAGGTCTCTTCTCAGCACAGTTTTACCTTGGTCGACTACCTTGGACTCTGTAGGTGCCTCATTATGGAATGAATCATATTATACTCCTTTTATTACACTCTTACCCCATGACATGCTACATTTATTACTGTGTTGGATACCCTTGAGGCATTTTTCACCTTGGATATTACATTGGGAGTTCATTATTAAATATCATAAATCATGATTTCCTTGTTAAATATTTGAACCTTCATTATTTGTACAATCACAAGCTGATGTCCATGTTGGATTTTAATCACTATACCTATTTATATAAAATTGATAATATCATAATCCAATGAATTGGTCAGATGTTAAAAAACTATCTGATGGATGAAGCATGTACTTGGGTATTTAGTGACATTGTATTGCTAAACTTTATATATCCATGCATGCACACGGTTACATTTCAATTGCACGGACCAGATATTATTGACACCATTGGTGGTGGACCATTGAGACTTATCTTACACCCTCTCTCGGAACTTATTGGTACTCCGTGAAAATTGCATGGTTGTAGGTGTTGACATAGGAAACCATACTAATTTGAACACATGAATTATAGTTGTTTAGTATAGGGAATGATAGTAGAGGATTGATTTATAGATCATGATGCATGCGATAGTCAATAATTTCCGTTTACTATTTGTTGAACATGATATTATTGTTGTGTGTATTATTTTTTTCATCTTCCCAGTATATGAAATATCATCTCATATTGTTGAATGTTACTATAGTATTTTAAGATATTATTACTATAGTTTATATTTTAAGTTTTTTCATATGTTTTCATAGATTTCTTCCACTATTTACCAAAGCATACGACCACCCACTATTGTAAAATTTTGCAATGAGGGAATAGTCTCTCAATGGAAACACCATAGGACCTCACTACTAGTCGATTACCTCTTGCATTTTGGGATTTGTGCTTGATGCCATTTGTCCCACAGGGCTCAGGGCACTGATTCAGTGCCATCTGGGACCGAGACATCACAAAGTGGAGTCATAGGGTTTCCATTCATGTTATAATACTAATATAAAATATATTAGAGAATGGTAAATATTGGGGCATGGTCATAAGATGAGCATTTGGACCGCGAAATCCATGTTTGGAGTAAAACCCATGTTTCTTAAAAATTTAAATTTTTGTTTTTCTTTTCCCAATTATAGTTGATATTATTTCAGAATCGTATGATGAAAATGTTGTGTGGAGTTGATTATTAGTAATCTTATTCATAATTTTTATTCACCATTGGCCTGATGATATGAGATAAAGGGGTAATTTTACAAGAATCGTGTTTCGGTCCTTGATTTGGAATTTCATTAAAATTGTAATGCCATATAGGTTCATTTCATTACATTTCATTTCATGATATGTCTGTGATTGAGGAGTGATGGTGTTGTAGATATCTATTGCTTCTGTAACTCTTGGTTGTTATTAAGGTATTTTATGTCTCAATTCATGAGGTTTATGGGTACACATGGGTTGATATGAGTAATTTACCAGGTCGAACAATTATGCTTTAAATAAATGGGTGTTATTTCTCGTGATATGTGTATGAGCATTGATTCATCATAAATGACTGTCCATTATTATGTGAATTATGAAATCTAATATGAAATGGTTGCATAGTCTTATCATTCCATATTATGATTATTAAATGTAAATGAGTGAACAAGGTAATAAAATGTAGATGAAAAGAAACTTATACTTGAGCACATACTAACACCTACCTTCTATTCGGGTAGTTGGGGGTATTATGCCATGTGTATTGAGTTTTCATACCTCATCATTATATAGGGATGATATATTTTTACTAATGATTTATCTATGGATTGAACTTGGAAATTATGGACCAATGATACCATGAAACCCTCATATCATACGCCAGGAGGGTGGTGACAAAAATGCTCTAGACATGGTGGACCTTGAGCTACCCATCTTACCTCCATGAGTGGCACTTGAGGAACTAAATACAGTACATGATCGAGGAACAGATTCCCAAGTTCATGATATCTTCCTTTGTCTGATGTATTTTATATGTGGTTATCCACATCTTACACCAACAATGGTAAATATGACTCATGATTTCTAGCATCACTACCCTCCTACATTCTTTGTGGATGGTTGTCTGATAGGTACTGAGTATTGTCTAGAGGCTACCCTATCTAACATTTAACATTTATATATACCTTTAGATTAGAGGGTTATGATTTCCACATAAATTATTTAGGATTTGGGAAAGAGTTTGTGGGATGTGATTACCCATTACATTCGTCATCAGGTCGTGTTTTGTGTAGATTTCAAGACTACATTTTATGATCATTTCTATCCTAAGAAGACGAGAACTATCATGTAGCCATTGTACAAGAATCTAGATCATTGTATTATTTCCATTATGGAATATTCTGCTGGTTTCAAGGATTTTCAGGGGGTTCCACCAGTTCTAGCCGGTGACGATCTTTCGCATGTTAGACGCTTTGAGGATGGGCTCCAGTAAGACATTTGCAGATAGGTGACTATCTATCGCATGACAACCTACTCTAAAATATAAAATCAAGATCTTATCACTAATTATAACATGTGTTATGACAATTGTACTCACTTTTAAGGATCAATGCATTGTTGGGACAATAGTTCTTCTGATTGAAGGAAGAAATCCTTCAAGGTTTCTCAGCAGTGTTGTGACAACCATAGTATATATTTCAATAGCTTTTTGTTGCTTCATCAGTGTGGATGACAAGAGAATTGAAATCCCTAGTGTTATAGTGACTTACTACAGAGTCAAGCATGTTGTCGTATGGGGAATATCCAACATTTATGTAGGTCCATTCCCCCATATTCGAGTAGAAAATGATCACCACCAGATCCACCATCACGAGAGAGTTCTTTTGGACCACTCCAGGAAGGGATTTGGAATAGAACTTCCAGGTATGGCCTATGTAGAGGTTCTGTTTGAGGTAGTCAGACCCTTGATCACCAGTTGAGCTAGCAAATTAATTATGATTATGGAATGTCTCAGACTCTATATACAATATTACTATGTTGAAATGACCAGAGATATGTCATTTGGGGTAGGAAATGAGTTCATATGCCAGTGTATGGATTTTTCCCTCGATGTAGGAGGTTACCCTTTCTTACGGAACATCTTGGTTCTCGAGATGACTGGATTCAATGCCATACTCGGGATGAAATATTTTTTCCGGTATCATGCCTTTGTAGACATCTATATTTGTAGAGTATGCTTTACCTCACCAGAAGGAAAAATTTATCTACATATGAATGAGTGAGATTTCTAGGCATGTAGAGATGTACTAGAGAATCATGGGTTAGGTGGAGTGGCTAACCATATTGAAAATGATATTATTCATAATTAGGGTATATGAAAAACTAATTTCTCTCGAGTAGGAGATCCTTTCAATGATGTCTTTACGAACAATTTTTCTTCATTTCTTCCTGATAGAGAAGTTGATATCAAAATTGATCTTATTCAAATAGGATCTCCAATGTCCATTCCATTTTAACTGATTCCACAAATAGAGATTACATAGCTCAAAGATGTAGTTAGAGTATATAGAGTCCAAAGTCTTTATACTACCCAGTACATCCTCTTGGGGTTTGACTGTGGATTTTACCAAAAAGGGAGATAAAATTGTACATATATACGTGGATCAAAGTCAGTTGAACCATATTACGGTCAAGAACCGGTGTCCACTATCTTTAATAGATGATCTATTTGACCACCACTAAGGAGACACATTCTTCACCAAGATCGACCTGAGATTAGATTATCATATTTTTTGATTCAGACCATAAGACATACCTCCTACAACATTCTATATAAGGATTGGAATATATGAGTACCTTGTCGTACAGTTCGGCCAATACAACACACTTTCCATTTTCATGCCTATGATGAATTGGGTGTTCCCCTCTTATTTGGAATATTTTTTCAGGGTCATTCTGGACTAAAACTTAATATATTATCACATTCATATAGACCATGAAAAAATCATAACATAGTACTAAGTACACTGAGATTGCATCACCTTTATGTTTAGCTAGCTTTATTCCACTTCTAGATCAGAAAATTACACTTCATTGGTAATATAATATCAGAATTAGGAGTATCTGTTGACCCAAAAATGTTAGTGCAGTAGATTACTAGGATGATTTGAAGATCATGTTTGATATACAATGTTTCATGGCTCTCGGTGGATATTACATGAATCTCTTATAAGACTTCTCATGTATTTATTCCCATATAATTATTCTTAAAATGACGGGAGTCATGTTCATATAGTTAATATGTCTCAAATATCTACAATACTTTGATTTTGAGCTTTCCTGTGTACCTTGGAAGGGAAATATTATTGTTGATGCATTGAGTCTGAAAAATCAAGCATGTTACTTATGGGAATCCAGTGATAAATGGAATCTTATTGACTACTTTTCTAAGATGAATCTAAAATTTCATGATAGTCACGAGGAGTCGTATCATTCAACCTTGAATGTTACCTCTTTCCTCATTGAGATGGTGAATAAAGATTTTTTTGAGGTCCTGATTGATTGGTTCTCCATGAGAGTATATTGGGAAATAACCTATCTCTTGATTGGTCTATGGATAGAGATGACATCCTGCATCTAAGTGGATGTAGTTGGGTTTCTCTAGATATGAGATAAGAGTTGATGAAATATTATAACAGTTCACAGAAGGTAGTTCATCCAGGCATCATGAAGATATATTGATACTTGCAATTCCAAAATTGGTGTCCTGGGATTAAACACTAAATAATAGGATTTATCACTAGGTTTTCCACCTATCAAAACATGAAGTCGGAGCAGTAGATACCTATAGGATTGATGCTACCACGTCATGTACTATAATGGAAATTGGAATATGTTTCAAAGCATTTTATAGTTGGCTTACCAAGTTCATCGATGGGTAGTTATGCTCTCTAGGTAGTCATTGATTTACTAACAAAATCATCCAACATCATTCCAATTTGGGTTACCATATTATTTTATGATATGGGAAGACTATTTTTTCATGAGATCATAAGACTACACCGGCTTCCACGTACTATCATTTTAGATAGGGAAACTCATTTCATGTCATAGTTATGGAATGGATTTCTAAAGGCTTGTTGGGATTATGTGACACTATCAAAATACATCCACACTAAGACTGATATCAATCAGAATAAGAAATAAATGTTATAGAGGTTATTCTATGAGCTTGTGTCCATATTTTTTGCAGTTCATGGGAGAATCATATCCCTCTTGTCAAGTTTTCTTGTAAAAATAACATTCAGGAAACAATATAGAAGGATCCATTTAAATACATGTATATAAGGACATGTTATTCCCCCATGGAGTATATTGAGGTAGGTGAGGCAGCTTCACTAGGTCCTCAACCTCATTTAGGAGACTATAGGACAAGTTCAGCTGATCAGGAAGCACTTGACAACTACTCAGTCTAGATAAGAATCTTATGTTGATCTCCATTGAAAAACGCTATAATTCAACGATGGGATTTTTATTCTTATTTGGGTATTCCCCAAGACAAGGAATAGATGGTTACATATGTAGGGGAAGATTTTCCCTCATTATTTAGGGCCATTTAAGATCATAGAGATAGTCGGGATGATTGCCTATCAATTGATACTACCTCAGAGTTATAACTCCTTGCACGACATCATTCATGTTTCACTACTTCACTAGTATCATGTTGATCCATATGATACATTTGATTCTGAAACAGTTGAGTTAGATGTGGATTCTTCCCTTCAGGAGTATCCTGTACGCATCATTGGTCAGAGCACAAAAGTTCTCTGAGACCATTATTTTACTCCAGGTGAGTGTTATGGCTATATAACATGGTACGAGGTGAGTATTGGGAGAGGGAATTCGATGTATGTTCTTAATTTCTAGAGTTTATTTCTCAAACATAGTTTCTCCAATAGTGGAAGATGAACTTAGGATGCATTTTTTTGAAGGGGTGATTGTTAGAACCTGGTTATTCACTCAGTAATGGATCAATTAATTTTTGTATATTCCTTAGATTGGAACTAATATCTATAACAATGTGGTTATAAAAGGTTTCATGGGTATCTGGGACATGGTGGGAGATTAGAACCCATCATTTTGGGAATAACGATGTTGGTGAACAATAGAGAGTAAATCATGCTGGAATTCTGCATGGTTTGGAAAATAGTGCATAAAATGTTTTGTCAGAAAAAGACACAATGAACGGTTTTGTACTAGTCGGGCACCCTAACCATGAGAGCACCCCTTTCTCATAGTTATTCATTAATGGATTTCACACGGTGTGTCAAAAAGTGCTGAAAAGTCATACACATTCTATTTTAATGGTAAATTTTCAATTTTTATTTAATGATATATTTAAACTACCTCAACCTTCCATAATGAGAGATTATAAAATATTAACCTATTTATCTCTCAATTTAATTCTTTTTAAAGATCTATAATAGTAATCCACTGTTCTCCTTAATCCAAAAATTGAACAAGGTTCTGTTCATTATGTTCGATGTGCACCAGTAAGTACTTGAGTCCTAATTAGTCATTCTACTTCATGTTTTCTCTCAACTGAGATATCGAGGTACAATAATTTTTCTACTTTTATTAGATCTACTATGTTCCAATCCATATCTATGTACAATACAATATGAGGATGATCGTACAACACTAATGTGGTTGTTCTATAACTCATCCCTTAAGTTCATTAATTTTGGATTTGTCATCTGGGGCCCACCGATTTCATGGCATGCCATTTATTTAATTTATATTCCATTATTATAATCATTAGAACCATATGGATATTATCTTTTCATATATGTGGTTAATATTTGGTGGTTATTAACATAATTCCATCCCCTATCGATGGTTATTCTATAAATGGGTTTTTAAAATTTTGACACCATTGATCCATTATTCGGGTTTTCCATGGCTTGGCCAATGTAAGGGTAAGATTTTATATGTTACATGGATTATTTATATAGGGAGTTTTGTAATGAAAAGTACCATGTATTTTTACCACATGAACATCCAAATTTGAATGCTTTAATTTATAATTAAATGTGAAATTTAAATTGGCATGCATATTGATTATATAACTTGATCGTATTGAATGTGAATAAATAGTATGTTACATATATTTATCACCCATTATGATATTAATATATGGATGTGGAATGAAGCTGTAATATATAATATTCCTTCAATGTATTAGATGGTTTAATGATACATGTCCATGTAACACTAATGAAAGGAAAGACATGATCCCAACGACTTGATTAAATGTTCGTATGCTTCTTGGCCTTGTCCTAGAAATGAAAGGGAATCCTTGAATCAAATGACTTGATAAAAATGTTGAATTCCCCTTGAACATATAACAATACAGAAAGGAATTGATAGAACCAAATTAAATATTAAATGACATCATAATTATGTAGAAATAGTCTGAATCCACCACACCTTGGATTCTGATCAAAGAATACAATGACCCTTAAGAATCCTTATTTTGATTCAAGGATATGGTAAGCATAAGTCAATACCAACAACTATTCTAATAATAGTATATTCTTGGATTCATGGTATGACACCATATGATCACTTCATATTCTCGGTGGATGCCTTCGATACACTCCTTGGATCTATCATTGACAACTTGGTGTTGGGGTTCAAGCCCATTGGACCCAGTCTCGCTTAGCAACGTTTTAACATGGTCAATCACCATGGACTCGGTAGGTGAATCATTATTGAATAACCTGGATGGCGCTATATGTATTATAAACTTACCTCATGTTCGGATACAATTATTACTATGTTGGAGACCCTTGAGTTCTATGTCACTATTCTAATTACATTGGGACACCATTAATAAATATATTTAATCATGGTTTCCTTGTTATATCATAAAACCATTACTTTTTAAACTATCAAGATATGATGGAAATGGTGGTAGTGCCACACAATATATATGAATATAAATTTTGTAATTATATAATGTAATTAACAAGTTACATATAGCGACACCAACATAGGGTTGATGTACATACTTTGATAATATTTTACATTATACTATTATACATTATATATGAATGTCTGCACACTATTACATTTCCATTACATGGGACATGTGTTACATGCATCATTGATGGGTGACACTGAGATTTATCTAACACCTTCTCCAGATTTGTTTTCGTACCCGAGGAAGATTAAATGGTCTCAAGTGGTGAAAAAGGGTACCATATGTCTTCATACACTTAGTTTCTTGATTTTTATTATGAATCTTGATTGTATAGATCCATGTTAGAGCTCGAGATGTCTGCTATATTTTTTAATTTCCATTATTCTTAGTGGAAAATACTATTCATGTGGTTTGTATGCTTGTTTTTTTCCATTCTAGTACATGAAATATCATCATCTTATCTTGAATGTTAATATAGTTCTTTCGTTTATTATTATTATTGTCCATATTTTCTAATGTGACTTCAATTAACAAATATTTCTTCCACTATTTACCTATGATTATAGACAAAAAATGTACTAAACTTTGGTAACGAGGGAATAATCTCCCAAATGACATACCATTCTCCCTCATGGCTAGTCGGAAGCCTTTAGCAGTTAGGGAGATTCACTTGATGCCATGTGGACCACTAGGCTCAGGGAAACCCTTTAAGTGGTATCTGAGTTGAGGATGTCACACAAGGACTTCTATAGTAAGGATTCACCTTTAAAGTCTCTTACAAGGAATGATGTGAAATTCACTTCGGATGCGAAGTGAAAGACATATATTGATGGACTGATAATGTTTCTGACATCAGCTCCAATTCTGATATTACCTTATCCCAATAAGGGGTGAGTAGTCTTTTTCCATACTTTAGGAGATGGTTTGGGTGGAATTATTTTAAATGATGATCATGAGGTAGCATATATCTATCCTCATCTTATAATGCATGAAAATAATCCCACCACTGACGATTTATGAAATGGGGTAGTAATTTATGTGATTAAATATTGGAAGCACTATCTTTTTGTGGAACGTATCAACATATTTTTGTAATCATAAATGTATATGTTATATATTTTATCATTTGGACTTGAATATCTGAAGAGGCAATTGGTTTAATACATTTATAATTTTGAAATTGATTTCGACAACACCATAGGGAAGAATAATGTTGTTTCAGACACTCTTAGTATGAATGTACCATCACAGGTTGTTTAGGAATCAAAAGACAAGTGGAATATTATGGTGATTTTCTCTCCATTTCATATACATCATCTTTACAGTTTTTCATGTATCATTGTGAATAGTGTTTAGTTATAATCATCTCACATAGAGTCAATTTTTAAGAGTTAGAAGAAGGACTATTAGATTCAGAATACTTGAGAAAGACTTTATAGTCGGGAGACCATTTTGGGTTAGTCTAATTTTTCAGATAGTATAATTCACTTTTGGAAAATTATTTTCATCCCATAACTAGTGAGGAGTTTATTGTAATTCAATTATCATAGCTCTTTATAGTCCATTCATCTAGGAACTATGATTATGCTTTATTAAATGAGGTGGTGATTTTGGTGGCCGTGTATGAAGAGTGACATTGCATAGTTTGAGTCTCACTTTTACACCATCCAATGGATAAAGAAAAAGTACATGAAACATTATGGGTAGATTCAGACTCTTATAGTGATGATCTGGAAATGGGTTGACGTATCCATGGTTTAATTTTGTGGTGTTTCCATTGAATGACTAAAGGAATAATGCTAATTGGGTCATTTTTTATCAGTTAAAGATGTCTACTAATTTCATTCTGATCAGGGACACCACTAGTGTATATGATTTTGATAATCATTATGTATATATGATTATGAGGATACTTGGGATTACTTCTTCTATTGTTTCATATAGGGATCCCCGGATTACCTTGAGGTTATAGAGGAGTCTCCATGTGGTTGTGGGAATATAGATCATGTTAAATCTCACCATAACATACACATGAAGATGGTCAAATAGAGAGAGTATTTTAAATTCAAGAGGATATGCTCGGTCATTGTGTCATGGATTTCAAAGGATAATTTTGTATCCATATAGAACTAGTTGAGTTTGTTTACAATAATAGTTATTGTTCACTGATAAGAATTTATCCGTTTAGGACACTTTATGGTCACCCGTTTAGGGAAACTCATTGTTGGGGTGAGGTGGGTGATGTAAATTTAGATGGATGATGTTATTTTTAGGAAATATCTATGAAACTTCAACATGCACATCGATGTCTGGTTACAGATCATAGTCTATGAATATAATATGTAGATAGATAACGTTGACCATTATAGATTTCCATAGGTGACTTGATTTTCTTGAATGATTTTCCTAGGGAGTGTCACCGTCGACATGGGAAATAGGGAAAGCTATCTCCAAAATATTTTGGATCTTTGAGGACACTAAGTAGAACTAAAAAGATGATTATTGGATATAATTTCAATTTTTGTGGATACATATTCATGATGTTTTCTATAAGTCTCAACTCATGAATTGTCAAATTTACCTCGCTCACATTATTAGATTGAATGAAATTGCGTTAGAGCCTAATTGTTGAATTTTGTTGAAACTAGTTGATAGCATTGAATCTAATGTTTATTTCATTAAAGGGAGGAAAATTATATTGGTTATAGTTAAATTGAAACAAGGGTTAGATTATAATGAGACTTGGTAATGCGAATCGTTTATGTGGGAACAATGGACTCATCTATTTCTGGGTATTACATCTTCCGAATGACATCACGAGGATAAGAAGCATTTATGGTGGGGATTTTTTAAAATATGATTACTATTTTATAAATCTTCATATTATATACCTAACATGTGATGGTTTTGGAATGTGTGTCATGAAATATGACTTCACAGTGTGAAATTCGATACTTCGTGACCTTGAATTACATGATGTGAGTTGTTAGAAAGTCAGTTTTTTATTCTAAGGTGATGGATTTTATCTGCATATGTCGATTTTGGGGGTTACACGTCATTTAACAAGATTACATTCCTTGTAATGGCCCATGTACTATTTTTGAAAATAACATGATGTTTTTCTATTTCAATTCTTGGATGGTTCATCATAGATCCTGACCTAAGTCGGTTCCAGTGCATTACTGAGAGAAGAAACCCCTTCAAGATTGATTTGTTCAATACTCGATCTCCTTGGTGCATGCATTGTGTATCTCTTGGAATGAACCATTTATGATCGTTCATTACCTTTTATGGAGGGATCATTATTGGGTGGAATATTTTTATCTATTGATATAGGGATGGTAACTCTATTGGGTTACTTCCCATATCCATTTTCTTATCTTCTTCCAGATGCCTTATTCATATATTGGATGTAGTCTGTCCAGCATTGGACATTGAGTTATATAGGTTTCCTCTCTTATATTGACCCCATGCCTTCTAAATTTAATCAATCAATATGTAGATTTGATTTTGGGTCCTTCATTGATGTTGTTTCTTTTTATTGATTTTGGTTTGCATTGTGGGGCCGTGTTACCCTGGTTTCGAGGTAGTTGGCTCTGTCTGATGCCTATGAAAAGAGATTGTCACGACCCACCTTCACCAAAAGGAGTGAAGGGTCAGCAGTTTTCCAGGCCCTTCCTTCTTTAAGTAGAAGGAGAGATAATGACCCCCGAAACCCGCCTTCAATTGGTCCCGGAGTGGCGACTAGCACCAAGGGTATAGAAAATTCTCGCAATGGAAGGCATTACACTATTTATTTTTCAGGATCGGGAAATAGGGCAAGTCACCCACACAAAAAGGGGAAGAAATAGGTGTAAATAAATAAACGCAAACAAAGCCCCCATGCATGTTTAAACAGTTTAGAACAAGGTGAATGTAAAAAAAGAGGCTCAAGGTACAATGCCAAAAGAAAACAAAGGTACGACAATAGCAACAACTCCAACTGTCTGACTATTAGGGTCCCGCACAGCCCTGGTAGTCCTCCTGGAAACCTGAAAGTAAACGTAGGGTGAGTATACAAGTACACTCAGTAGGGAAAACCAAGACTCTCGTGCACAAGTGGGGGAACGTACTAAAGTCCCGTGAGAAAAAGAGTAAACCAAACACCTAACAAGGAAAAATATCCATCCCAGGCCTCACCAAGGCTCACTCCCCAAATAACGCAAGTCAAATAATATATATAATAAGAGCACATCGATGTTTGGGTACCCCGTGCCACTTTCCCACTAGTTATTGAGACATCCTATTCATCGGACCAATCTCACCATTCTCACCGCAGTCCCACTGCCACACCCGCCCGCACACACCTGGGCCACAATAACACGTAGTCCCACTGCCGAAATCCCGCCCGCACACACCTGGGACTCAACTATCACATGTAACCGTGCCTGCAAACACCTAGGCCAGCACAACCACCACCACGCCCGAAGACACCTGGGCTAAAGGATCCACTGCCACGCCCGAAGACACCTGGGCCTCATCCCGAAGACACTTGGGAAACCACCTGCCGCACACACCTGGCCAACCACCACAACGCCCCGCCCGATGGTTCTTGGGCTAATAATGGACTTCAGGCCATCACAGCCTGCCCGAAGGTACTTGGGCTATCCGGGAAAGGGAGCAGAAAAGGAGCTAATAACCAGCCACTAAGGATAGTGTTGGGAAAAACACCCTTCCCCCATAAATGGGGGTGTTCGGCACTGAGTGCTCAACTTGGGTGGGGTGCGAATAAGAAACACAAAGCTACAAATATAAATATAGGTAACAAACACTCACCCAAAGCTTAGGTTTTCCTAGCCAACCTACAGAACACAACACCACTGCGTCCAAGTCACATCTCACGACCCATGCCCACAAAACCATTTGTCCCATTCTTGTTTCACGTTCAGTCAAATGTTCAATTAATTTTAAGCACCACTGGGCAACTACCATAATCATAACCAAGGAAAGCGTCAAAAGCAAGGATCAACCAAAACACTCACACCCGGTTCTGTTAACAGAGGATCTCTCCCTAATTTGTGATATCAACAAGTAACCACTCGGATTTAAAACTCACAACCACCGAATCTATACCAACAGGAGATCCCATCCCCCAAATTCACACAACCACCGAGAGTATAAAATAACAGGGGATCCCATCCCCTCCCACATTTCTAGCAATCGGCCCAAAAGGAAAACAACCAACTACCACTACCAACCCAAGTCAGGGATTTTCAGATTTAAACGACTTAACACACTCCATGATTTCAAATTCCGTGTGTTCTAATCCGGGAGTTATCACAGAAGGGTTGATCCTGGTGCTTTAAATTATTCATCCGGATATACATGATTAACCAATTTCACAGCAGGAGTTCACAATTTCAGCAACCCATTTAAAATATCAAAAGGGGATTCATCAGCACACATACAACGACCACCAATGACCTCAATTTTCAGAAAACATAAACCATCACAAAAAAAAAATACGATCACAAGATAAAGCATAAACAACGATCACAACCCCTTCCCCCTTCTTTCTTTAGAACTTCGTTTATTATCTTCATTAAGGTTTGGTTCAACCAATTCCATAGGAACAAAAATAACGCCCACCTCGCATGATACACAAAAGTGAGAGACGGGAGAAATTCCCTACTTGTTGATAGATGATCGACGTTTAGGCTGGGGGCGCGGAACTTTACGGATAACGATGCGGCGGTCACGATGCACCAGAAGAGCCACAATCGAAGAAGGGGGAAACCACGACCTAACCCTTAATTTATAAGAGCCGGTGACGGTTGAGGTGAAAACGTGAAACCGCGTAAGATGTGGAAGTCGTGGGTTGACCATGCGGCTTGACTCATCATTAAAGGTGCTGAATGGTTTAAACCGACTCATGATTCGATTCAGTATCTAATTAAAACTTTTGTGCGCGTTACTGGAACAACTTGGCAAGGCCGGGTGACATCGGCCGGTTCCGCCGATCGGTCTCACCGATCGGAACCCCTTAAGGATCCGGATTTTGGAAAAGGAATGGACCAAGGGGGGTCTGGGTCATCACATCAGATACCTCTTAAACAATTCTCGTCCTCGATAATCACAACAAACCAAAAGGAAAGAGAGGGTCCGAACAACCATCTTCGAAAGATACCTCTTAGGAGTGAACCTCTGCTAACTAAGAACACTCCCCTGTCAAGAACTAAGCATCATACCACGCCAAACCGCCCGATCATGTGGGTTTGGGGAGTTCCCCCCCCCCATGTCAAGATATTATCCACTTTGGGCGGCACTGACTCGCCCGCACGGGTTCAATCGCATCCACCTTAATGCATCTTGATTAGGGGTCGGGTTCCCTCTTCCCTTTAGCCGGGGATTTTTACACACAACAGAGGAAATAAACCAATACATTTAATAGCCAAAAGTCAAACGTTCTACCACAAGAGGTACAAAAGGAACAAATCTCAAAACAACTCGGGGTATTGGGCACACATCTGTGCTTCCCTCTCCCACGTACTCTCTTTGAGCCCGCCATGTCTCCACAACACACGAACCAAGGGAATATCTCGCCCACGAAGCACCTTCTCCTTCCGATCCTCGATCAGCACTGGTTTTTACACAAAGGTTACGTCGTCCTCGATGTCCAGTTCACCCCAATCAAGGACGTGTGATCATCGTGCAGATAACGACGGAGCTGGGATACATGAAAGAAATCATGTATCCTTAGCAGCGGCGGAGGTAACGCTAGCTGATAAGCCACTTCACCGACCCGACATAACTCTTCTAAGGGTCCGACGAATCTGGGAGAAAGCTTACCCCCTTTCCGAACCTCCGTTGCCCACGCCGCGGGGAGACCTTCAAGAACACGTGGTCTCCAACCTCAAACTCCAAGGGCCTTCTCCTGGTATCAGCATACGACTTCTGCCGGTCCTGAGCCGCCTTCATCCTTTCCCGTATGAGCTGAACTTTCTCTGTCGTGTTCTGCACCACCTCCGGGCCAAGGATGCCTGCCTCTCCTACTTCGGACCATCACACAGGTGAACGGCATGGCCTCCCGTACAAGGCCTCAAACGAGGACATACCGATGGTAGATTGGTAGCTATTATTGTAGGAAAACTCTACTAGAGGCAAGTATCGCACCCATGACTCTCCTGAGTCCAGAACACATGCCCGTAGCATATCCTCCAAGGTATGGATGGTTCGCTCCGTTTGTCCATCTGTCTGGGGAGGGAAAGCAGTGCTAAGGCGTAACTGGGTGCCAAACGCATGCTGCAATCCTCTCCAGATTTGCGAGGTAAATCGTGCATCCCTATCCGAGACTATAGACCTCGGAACTCCATGCAACCGCACCACCTCATTCACGTACCTTCGTGCCAAAGCATCCACAGTACTTGACTCCCTGATTGCCAGAAAGTGAGCCGATTTCGTCAACCTGTCCACCACCACCCAGATGGCGTCGCACCCTCCTTGGACCTTGGGTAGTCCCGTGACGAAATCCATTGAGATGTCGTCCCACTTCCACTCGGGAACAGCTAAAGGCTATAGTAGGCCGCCGGGAACCCGGTGTTCAGCCTTCACTTGCTGACATACAAAGCATTTAGCCACAAATTCTTCCACCGTTCGCTTAACTCCGGGCCACCAGAACTTCCTTTTCAGCCCCTGGTACATCTTGGTGACTCCTGGGTGCACCGCTAGGGGTGAGTTGTGGAACTCAATGAGAACCTTGCCACGCATTACTCTTGGAACAAATAACCTTTTCTAGAAAAGCATCCGGTGCTGACCATCCTCTGTCCATTCTCTTGGAGCATCACCCTGGTCAACCTGATCACGCATCAGTTCGCACTCGGGGTATCCCCACTGGGACTCCTCCACTAGTCGAAACAGAGATGACTGCACTATCATATGATATAGGCAGCCTCTGCCACTATCCATCTTCGCATCTAGGTGTAAGGAAGCCAACTCCTCCATTGCCTTCCAGGCATTTGCCGACTCTCGGACCGCATCCTTCTGCGTCCTCCTGCTCAACGCATTGGCAACCACATTGCCCTTGCCCTCAGTATAAGAGATTTCAAAGTCGTAGTCCTGGAAGAACTCCACCCATCTCCGTTGTCGCAAGTTCAAGTCCCGCTGGGAGAAGATATACTTCAAGCTTTTTTGATCTGTGAAGACCACAAAGCATTCCCTGATGAGGGAGTGCCGCCATAACTTTACCGCAAAAACGACCGCTGCAAGCTCCAGGTCATGGGTGGCATAGTTACGCTCATGGGGGTGTAGCTTCTTGGACCCGTAAGATATCACCCCTCGTTGTTGCATCAACACGCATCCCAGGCCTTGTCCTGAAGCATCACAAAATACCACATAGGCCATCCCCTCTTCTGGTAATCTCAACACTGGGGCACTAACCAGCTTTTCTTTTAGGTAGCTGAAGGATGACTCGCATTGCTCGCTCCACACGAAAACCCGGTCCTTCCTGGTCAAAGTCGTCAAAGGGGCTGCTACTCGAGAGAAGTTGGGTACGAATCTCCGGTAGTAACCTGCCAGTCCGAGGAAACTCCGGACATCCGCCACATTCTTGGGTGCTGCCCAAGAAACAACTGCCTAAACCTTTGATGGGTCGACTGCTACCCCCTGCCCAGACACTACGTGCCCGAGGAAGTGAACTTCTCGTGCCCAGAACTTGCACTTTGACAACATCCCGTAGAGCTGGTGCTGTCGGAGGACTTCCAAAACTGTCCTCAGGTGCTCTGTATGGTCCTTTTCTGACCTTGAATATATCAGGATGTCATCGATGAATACCACAACAAACCGATCCAGGTACTCCCGAAAGATGGAGTTCATAAGCCCCATGAACACGGACGGGGCGTTCGTAACACCAAAGGGCATGACCACGAACTCGAAGTGCCCATACCTGCACCTGAATGCTATCTTCGGGACGTCGCTATCCTTCACCCTCAGCTGGTGGTACCCAGACCACAGGTCGATCTTCGAGAACCATCCTTCCACTTTCAGCTGGTCGAAAAGATCATCTATCCTCGGAAGAGGGTAGCGATTCTTGATCGTTACCCGATTCAGCCTCCTGTAGTCGATGCACAACCTGAGGCCACCATCCGCCTTCCTTGCGAACAAGACTAGAGCGCCCCACGGTGATGCACTTGGATGAACATAACCCCTCTTCATCAGATCGTCAATCTGTATCCGTAACTCCCATAGCTCCGAAGATGCCATCCGGTAAGGAGCCATCGAGATTGGACGAGATCCGGGCTGCAGGTCTATCCCAAACTCGATATCACATCGAGGGGGTAGAGTCGTCACCTCCTCAGGAAAGATGTCCATAAACTCATGGACGATCTCTGGCACTTCCACCATTTCCGCATCTACTGATTCTACCGCTAGTTCGGTCAACAAGGAGAGGAGAGGTTCCTCCCTCCTGTTTCCCTCAGACAGCTCCGCTCACCGGTGAAGGTAACACGCTGGCCGTCCGAACCTGAGAACACCACCCTTCTTTGGAAACAGTCGATGACAGAGCACACAGAAAATAGCCAGTCGATGCCTAGGATGACATCGTACGGCTGAATCTGTAGTAGAAGGAGATCCCTAACCGACTGATGTGGCCCTAACATCAGTCTACATCCCGGACAAACGAGCAGTAAGTCGGTCTGACCTCCAACTGGTGTTCTCAACACTAGGGGCACTGGAAGCCTCTCGGCATCTAGACCCAAGGCACGGGCTAGACTGGGTGCAATAAAGGAGTGTGAAGCTCCGGTATTGAACAAAGCATAAGCAAGGTTGCTAAAGACATTGATCGTACCTCGAACAACCTCTGGCCCTGTCGGAACTACTGCCTCTGCGGCGTGTAGCTGTCCACGCCCAGCTCCCCTGCCCCTCGACTATCGGCCACCTCCCCGACCACGCCCTGGTCGAGGTCCCTGGGGAGCGCCCTAAGGTCGGCCTCCTCCTCTTATGTCTGCCTGCGGAGGAGCGGGAGCTCGCTGTCCCTGCTGCTGTTGTCGGAAGGGTCTGGCTGGAAACTGCTGCGGCGGCGGATGCTGGGGATGACTGCCACTGCTGTACTGCACCCGATCGGGGCACTGACTCCGGAGATGTCCAGGGCTCCCGCAGATGAAGCACCGTGGCCCCGAGCCTGAAGGGAAGGAATGTGGTCCAGGGGATCGAAACTGAAACTACTGCGGTCTGCTCCCTATGGGTCGGAACCTGGAGGGTCCCGATGCTGGAGGCCTAGTGCTGACGGCCTTCCCCTTCGATGGTCCCAGCTGGATCCCTTCTCGTGACACTCTGCCCAGAGCATGCATCCTTTCCACCACTTCGGCCTTCTTCTGTACCTCTAAGTATGTCGGAAGGGTAAAGGGGGTAACATCATACTGGAGGGAGGGTCGGAGTGCCTCCTCCAAATGTCTTGCCCGAGACTCCTCATCGGGAAAGAGGTCCGGAGAAAAACGTAGGAGGTCCTTGAACTTGATTCCAAGTTTCCTCATGGACATGCTCCCCTGCTGGAGGGAGAGTAGCTCCTGCCTCTTCTCCGCCTTCATTGTCGAGGAGAGAAACTCCACCCGGAACTCCTTCTCGAAATCCGCCCAAGCAACCTCAGACTCTTTCCTATTCCCCAGGTGAAGCATTCACCACTGACGTGCCGCTCCTCGCATCTGGCTAACAGCCAGAGGAACCCAGTACTCGGTCGGGGCCCGAATCAGGCCGAAGGCTATAACTAACTCCTCTATCCAGCCTTCCGTCTTCATATCGGAGGTTCTTCCCTCATACTTCTCGAGGGCCTGTCGCTGGAAGGCTCGAAGAGTCTTCTGCCACTGGTCGTCCTCTTCCTCTCGATCAGCTCTCTGCCGATTGTCCAAAGTAGTCTCAGGGGCCTTGATCGCCTGTACCACACGTGGTCGCCTTCCAGGTTCCATAGCTGCAAGGTAAACAAGGAATGCCTAAGCCCAAGTAGTGCAGAATATCATTCTTAAAACTTCTTAAGATTTAATTTATCCTTAATTCCCAAGACATCAAAGAAACACAAGAACACAATTCATTATGATACATGTACCTTTCCTAGGGTCTCTACCCTGCAATCGGTGTGGCCTCACTTGGTCGTTCGGTAGGTCCAGAGTCCTTGCATCCGATCACGGGGGCCCTAAAATCTCGTGTCCTAGCCGGTCTTCCCGGGCCTAATTCACGCGCCAAGGTCACCCAACACCGTTGCCTTACCACCCCATGCAATCCTCACTGTGACTAACTCCAGACTCCGTCCTATCTCTCAACCATCACCTCTGATACCATTCTGTCACGACCCACCTTCACCAAAAGGAGTGAAGGGTCAGCAGTTTGCCAGGCCCTTCCTTCTTTAAGTTGAAGGAGAGATAATGACCCCCGAAACCCACCTTCAATTGGTCCCGGAGTGGCGACTAGCACCAAGGGTATAGAAAATTCTCGCAATGGAAGGCATTACCCTATTTATTTTTCAGGATCAGGAAATAGGACAAGTCAACCACCCAAAAAGGCGAAGAAACTGGTGTAAATAAATAAACCCAAACAAAGCCCCCATGCATGTTTAAACAGTTTACAACAAGGTGCAAGTACAAAAAGAGGCTCAAGGTACAATGCCAAAAGAAAACAAAGGTAGGACAACAGCAACAACTCAAACTGTATGACTAGTAGGGTCCCACACAGCCCTGGTAGTCCTCCTAGAAACCTGAAAGTAAATGTAGGGTGAGTATACATGTACACTCAGTAGGGAAAACCAAGACTCTCATGCACAATTGGGGGAACATACTAATGTCCCGTGAGAAAAAGAGTAAACCAAACACCTAACAAGGCAAACTATCCATCCCAGGCCTCAACAAGGCTCACTCCCCAAATAACACAAGTCAAGTAATATATATAATAAGAGCACATTGATGTTTGGGTACCCCGCGCCACTTTCCCACTGGTTATTGAGACATCCTACGCATCGGACCAATCCCGCCATTCTCACCGCAGTCCCACTGCCACACCCACCCGCACACACCTGGGCCACAATCACACGCAGTCCCACTGCCGAAATCCCGCCCGCACACACCTGGGCCTCAACTGTCACATGTAACCATGCCTGCAAACACCTAGGCCAGCACAACCACCGCCACGCCCGAAGACACCGGGGCTAAAGGATCCACTGCCACGCCCGAAGACACATGGGCCTCATCCCGAAGACACTTGGGAAACCACCTGCCGCACACACCTGGCCAACCACCACAAAGCCCCGCCCGATGGTTCTTGGGCTAATAATGGACTTCAGGCCATCACAGCCTGCCCGAAGGTACTTGGGCTATCCGGGAAAGGGAGCAGAAAAGGAGCTAATAACCAGCCACTAAGGATAGTGTGGGGAAAAACACCCTTCCCCCATAAATGGGGGTGTTTGGCACTGAGTGCTCAACTTGGGTGGGGCGCGAATAAGAAACACAGAGCTACAAATATAGATATAGGTAACAAACACTCACCCAAAGCTTAGGTTTTCCTAGCCAACCTACAGAACACAACACCACTGCGTCCGAGTCACAGCTCACGCCCCTTGCCCACAAAACCATTTGTCCCATTCTTGTTTCACGTTCAGTCAAATGTTCAATTAATTTTAAGCACCACTGGGCAACTACCATAAGCATAACCAAGGAAAGCATCAAAAGCAAGGATCAACCAAAATACTCACACCCAGTTCTGTTAACAGAGGATCTCTCCCCAATTTGTGATATCAACAAGTAACCACTCGGATTTAAAACTCAGAACCACCGAATCCATACCAACAGGAGATCCCATCCCCCAAATTCACACAACCACCAAGAGTATAAAAGAATAGGGGATCCCATCCCCTCCCACATTTCCAGCAATCGGCCCGAAAGGAAAACAACCAACTACCACTACCAACACAATTCAGGGATTTTCAGATTTAAACGACTTAACACACTCCATGATTTCAAATTCGGTGTGTTCTAATCCAGGAGTTATCACAGAAGGGTTGATCCTGGTGCTTTCAATTATTCATCTGGATATACGTGATTAACCAATTTCACAGCAGGAGTTCACAATTTCAGCAACCCATTTAAAACATCACGAGGGGATTCATCAGCGCACATACAACGACCACCAATGACCTCAATTTTCAGAAAACATAAATCAACACAACAAAAAAAGATGATCACAAGATAAAGCTGAAACAACGATCACAACCCCTTCCCCCTTATTTCATTAGAACTTCGTTTATTATCTTCATTAAGGTTTGGTTCAACCAATTCCATAGGAACAAAAAATAACGCCCACCCCGCATGATACACAAAAGTGAGAGACGAGAGATATTCCCTACTTGTTGATAGATGATCGACGTTTAGGCCGGGGGCGCGGAACATTACAGATAACGATGCGGCGGTCCCGATGCACCAGAAGAGCCACGATCGAAGAAGGGGGAAACCATGGCCTAACCCTTAATTTATAAGAGCTGGGGACGGTTGAGGTGAAAACGCGAAACCGCGTAAGATGTGGAAGTCGTGGGTTGACCACGCAGCTTGACTCATCATTAAAGGTGCTGAGTGGTTTAAAACGACTCATGAGTCGATTCAGTATCTAATTAAAACTTTTGTGCACGTTACTAGAACAACTTGGCAAGGCCGGGTGACGTCGGCTGGTTCCGCCGATCGGTCACACCGATCGGTCGCACCGATCCGTCGCACCGATCGGTCTCACCGATTGGTCTCACTGATCGGTCGCACCGACCGGCACCCCTTAAGGATCCGGATTTTGGAAAAGGAAGGGACCAAGGGGGGTCTGGGTCATCACAGGGATCATCTTATTCTTATTTAAAAAATGAATCATATTGAAATTTTTATTATTGTTTAGTGTTTTTAAAAAACAAATTTATGAAAATTAGTTTTACCATGTTTTTGATAAAAGGAATGAAAATGGTTGTTTTTGAAGCATTGAAATGGAATTTGTGAAATGGTTTGGAAATGGTTCTCAAAGAATTAGATCGAATTGTGAATAATAGCACATGGGTTGCCTTAGGTAAATTGATTATAGGTTTATCTTAGTTCCATCATCTATTTTTTGTGATTATCAAGGGGGGTTGTCTTCATGATTTCCTCTTTTTATATTCTCATTGTTGTTGGGGACTGATATTGATATGTTGGGGGTTTTCTCATGGTGTATTCCTCTTCTTCCTAGTCATTTAATCTAGATTATGATTTGTGAACATGATTGATTGTGGAATCAGTAGTCTATGGCATAGACCTGTAGAATTTCATGGTGTTGTGATACATGTGGTTCTATTTTTTATTTCTTGGGTTCTTGTTTTTTCCTTTATATGCATGTTTATTCTAGTAGATAATGATATAGAAAATGTTCCATGGAATCGATGAAGTTTAATTTTTTAGAGCTACAAAATGGGAAATGTTTACCGTGTTTTCTATAAATCATATTTACCATTTATCATGAAATATTTTTTTTAAAACGAGCATACATGGATTTTTATATAGATACTGGTTATGGAAGTCATGGATGGGATACTACTAAGAATTTTTGTTCACACCCCGCACCCATTTTGGTGGAGTATAGATCATTATTTGTATTCCAATGTTGGGAAAGGCTGGGTGTCGTAGTGAGGTCGTGTGGTTCATGTGAGCTGGTTGGGTAGCTGGAGCTGAGAATGTGGGATTCTATATCTACCATCATTTATAGTAGTGGTTATGTTTTTAGACATTTGTAGTGTTGCTTGATTTGAATTTTCTGCTACTTTTTCAGATCCGTAATTTTTCTATTTTCTTATAGTTATAGAATATATATCTTATTTTTATTCCACTATTACTTTTATTTTGTGTATATGTATATTCTATGTGGTTGTTGAGGTTGGAAAAAATTGCACCCCTAGTGTGTTGATCGATTCCTGGGTTCTTTTCGCCAACCCGTGGGGATTAGAAATTCCAGCTTCTTGTAATTTTGAACATATATTTAATTTATATACCATTTGTATGTGTGTTTCTTCTCTATATTTATTTCATATTTCCATTGACATATAAACTCATAAAGATATATTACTAAAAGTATAACTATGATTAACTGATGTAAATTATAACCAATATATGGGTCTTATGACTACATCATGTGGGTATTATGCTAGACTATTTTTTGGATAAAATCAATATTGAATATATTTATATAGCATGAAAATATGAAGAAGTATTTCTAGAATATTTTTCTGGGGTTTCCCTCAATTTTGAGGAAATGTTTTCAAGAAGACTTAAAGCATATTCATATTCCAATATCAATGAGTAGTTACATAATAACGAAGTCAAAATTAGGCTACGAAAGTAATAATCACTAATAGAATCTCGATAAGTTTATTACAGTTAATTGATTATCGACGGTGTACAGTCACCCTTATTATAAAGAATAAGTGATCATTTTTTCTATACATTTATTTTCATCATCTTATAATCATTGTGATCAAGAATAATTATCCTCCTACCCATATTGTAGACTTTTTCATTCAGATACATGTGTATAAATATATGAAATTGAAGGAAATCCACTTAGGATAACATAAATTAGTTGGTAAAATAGTGTATGTTGTGAAGAAACCCTTTTAAAAAAGATATAGTCTATTTGAATTTAATGTTATTAATTAGTGGATAAAATAGACTATGTTCCCAATAAAACCTTTTAAAAAATATATAGACTGTTTGAATTAAATCTCATTAATTTCAGACATTCAAATACCCCATACATCTTCATGTATACGGTGAATGTAATCAATAAATATCACATAGATCAATTATAGTAGTATTTATATAAATAATTATCATATACTCCAATGGAAAGGAGGACCATAATAATTATTATTTGATTTTATTGAAGCTCTACATAATGGAACAAATAATTATTAAAAATACTTCTTGTTTTAATTATATATATAATACATCATTAATTGATAATATGATAAATAGAAATGTTATATCACTTAATCCTTAAATAATGGTACATATTAATGAATTTTGATTACTAAAATCAATAATAAATATATTTAATTTAACTGAATTAAATGGTTACCATAATTTTTTAGGAATTTTATAATGCATTGGAAATAATTTGAAAATTTTATCTTATAATTGAGTAATGATACATTTCCAATAATACATAATATATAATTTAATTTTGATTAATATAATTTTGGTCCCGAGACCAATATAGAAACTACTTTATATTAGAGAAAATTTTATAATATACAATCAGTAATCTTTGAAGGAACTGTATTTTTTAATAAAAAGAATATAAAGGAATATAATGCTTCATATTAATTAATAATAAATGAAAAAATTTACATGATTCATGGTATAGATTGAGATATTTTATTAATATTCTCATATATATATTCATTATATCAACCATTAATGTGTAATGTATATAATAAATATAATATCATTATGTATTTATTACAACATATGGAGATGAACATGCATCAATGCTGATGATTGGTGTTGATCCAGGACTATGACTACACAATACATTAAAAACATTGAATGGTAAAAATGTTGCTAATTATATCTTCCTACAGAATCATTCTATCATATATATGATATATACGTTATGGGTTATAACACTAATGAATTTTCGAAGAATAAACCATGAAATTATAATAGATGTTGAGATATCTAATATTCCCCATGTTACTAATCCAAAATCCAACCATTTTAACATCATGGAGGATGAATCGAAGTATATAGATATAATGAAGAATGATTAGAATTTTTCATATAAAATAATAATCATTATTGAGATTATAAGATTCAGTAAATGAATAATTGTAAATTAAATGAACAAATAGATGAAGGAGCTCTTTGATTATGGATATAGCTTATCTTCCTCTATGTAACATGGAGGAACAATGATTGATATATATATCTATAATAATATGATTTTGGAAAACATGAGTACTGATGTTATATAATTTTTTTTAATGAATTTACATACAAAATGTTCTGGTAGAATGTTATATGTATAATGCTATAATAAAACCATTACATATAAAAGTGATGAAATGTGATAACAACACTATTGATTTATTTATAGCTCAACCAATGAAATCTAAAATCCAAAATACGATTGGGGTTATAATAATATTATTATATGTCAGTAAATTCCATTATTATTTTGAATATTTAAAAAAATCATCATCAAAATATTTATAAAATAATTATTAAGGATAAAAATTGATTCACATTCCATTAAATAATATTAATATTTGAGGTTTTTAATGATTATATGTAGAATACATTAATAATAATTTGTTATATATCTATTAGTGAACCAAAATTATCAAATTTATACTAATGGTAAATATAACATGATAATTAATGATCCATAACATTTACTGAGAACCTATGTAACTAATTATAAAAAATGATGGGATCAGCGTCATCCTCTGGTAGAGTATTCATATAGAAATATATTGTAATAAACAACTAGAGTATTATATATGGATTTACATGGAATTGGGGATTATTAGAATTGTTTATAAAAAATTTAAAGATTAAAAGATTAAATATGAAATTATATATCATATGAATTTAGAAAATATTCAACAAATTCAGTAAGATTTGAATTTATGAGATTGTTTTCAGAAGTTCTATGTTGTTAACTATAAAAATATGTGGAGTATGATGAATGATAGAATGAATTAATTCAAATATATTAATGGACATGGGATATTATATTGATTAAAAATTGAATGTTAATCCCCATATACATTATCCACATCGAAATCCTTAATCATGTTGGGAAAAATAATTATAACCACGTACATCCCCCAAACCACACGAAAATTATTGTAAAGTTATCTTTAAATTTTTTTGAAGAAGTATATAAATAATCCTTCACATTTACTAAACCCATAGGTTATACATCTAGAAAATGATATATATAATGTGAAATAACATGTAGAGATTTTGTACTATAGTGAAAAATAAAAATTATACAATCCCACTCAGTAGGTTCATGTTATTTTTAGGAATCATAAGTGTGATTAAGTAGAAAGGGGAATTAAAAATGTCTTGTGCTAGAAGTACAACAATTCATTTTCTTTAGTGTGAAAATATTTTGAGGATAAAATTTAGTATATTTTATTGAATAATATAACAATCCATTTTTGAATCCCCTTAACTTCTTAATATCTTGTCCCACATGCATCACTAAATTAAAACACTCTATGATATTTTCCATAGTGATTAAATATAACAACAGATGATAAAACATCATTATTTAATTTAAGGAAACATTTTAAAAAAATATAAATATAAATTTCTTATTTTAATCAATCATTTAAAGTCAAATCCATAAATTAAAAAATATTTTGTTGAAATATTTTTTTGCATAAAATTTAGTACAAATTAAATAAAAATTTTTATTGATTCACATAAATACCACAAACTAAAGTCATTTCCCAAATTATTTATAAAAAATTTAAATAATATCGTAATTTTAATTCCAAATTTTTATGATTATAAAGATTCATGGAAATCATAAATTATTTTAATTAAAAGAAAAATTTTAATTATATGTTATATAATTTTATTAAAAATATAAATATATTGTATCTAGAGTAACAAAATTAATAATTTGATTAAAAAAACATATATTTAACATTAATTTATTTGTTAATAAATTTTATGAAATTGGTAAATATTAAATTTTATTCCAAAAATATTATATTTAATAATTATTTATAGGTGCTTTTAATAATAATTTTACATTATTTTTTATCAAAATATGAAATTGTATTTAATAATTATTTTTTTGTATCATGGAATTAATTTTTTTAGTAGTGTCTATTATATATATTTTTTGTTTAAAAAAATATACCATGAATATAGTCAGTGGCCATGGTAAATCTCAAAATTAGGTAGAACGGTTAACCTACGATATAGATTCATAAAATATAGAAAAATATCATTAAATATTTATATAATTGAATGATTTATATCTCAACATCCCTAATCATTTGATATGAAAAAATTCATGTAAAATAATGAAAATCTATTTTATTGAATGGTCATTTAAATAAATTTTACTGAAGATAACCTATGCAAAGGCCATATCAATGTCTAGGAAAAACCTCAATTTTTCCTTCATTTATGCAATAAATACAAACTGAAATTCTCTATACTAAAAACATACCATCATTATGGTACCCACTAGTTGTAAAAAATAAAAATAAATCAATATTTACAAATGAACATGTTTTATGATGTTTATAATTAAACATTTTAATTATATGGTTATTTAACACATTTTTCATTAACCTCCACATATCCACAATTCCTAAATATAATCCACAACTATATTGAATTTCTAGTAACATAATTTTTATTAATAAAATTAAAATTAAAATTAAATTAATTTATACTCCTACTCATTCCAATTTTTGTCCTACAATTAATGAGTAATAATGGAAAACAAACATACATCATAACGTAACTAGTTTTTATCATTAAATTATAGGAAACTAAATCTTCGTGGACTGCATTATAATGAACTATATAAATATGTTCAATGGAATGACCGTGTTTCTATTTAAATATTTTAAAAAAGTTATTTATAATTAAGGACTAATTACGTTTGGATGAACATGTTATTAATGTATGGGGATCTTCAATTCCACAAAAATTATATTATGAAACAACTAAAATTAATAACATATAATAATGAAAATAAAAAATAAATATGTAATATATATATATTACAATTGATGAGAATACAAGGTAATAATTTTTAATAAGGTGGAGTATTCATAGTATATGGTTAATATTTTTAATCTCAATGACCCTTCATATATATATATGGATAGTAAATTTAATGATATTCTTTTAATATAATATTGAAATCCAATTTTTTTATGAAAAGTAATAATCCTTGGTTATTATATATTAATTTAATATATAACTATAGAAATTTCCATATATTTTTGATATATTTTCGTATTTAAATATTATCCCACTGTTTAAATTCAAATTTAATCATAGTTGACCCATCTGAATGTGTTAATGTGTAGCCAACCATGTACCTTATTCTGATAAAGAATATATCCATCGATCTCCATGAAAAGTTTATATTCATTTATTTATTTCCATATACCTATTTGTATAATTTAATAAGTTAATTTTATATTTAATATGATTATCTATTTAAAAAAAAATTAATGATTATACATTAAAAAATGTACCATATTTTCATTCAGTATGTAATTTACAATTACAAATATGTGGCCCTATAGGGGTGGGTACATGACCATGTATGTAACCAAAATTCTCTCTTACGATTCCAAGGAATTTGAAAATTCATTAATATATAATTTTTTATATTGAATTCCTTGACCCCTGATATTTTATTGATAAATATTTCAATCCCATTTTTATGTGTAATTGATCTTCTAATTATCCTATATAAAAGGACACTGCAATGCCCATAATTTCAAAAAGTGTTCACCTATATAGTAAATTTATTATACATAACCCTATGAATATATTGCGTAATTTTTAATGAAAAATTATTACTCTTACTAATGAAGTAAATAAATATGATCATTCCTCCTTGTCATACAACCTAGACCTCCTATGTAATGATAATAATTTAACCATCATTCTCTAAACTGAAAAGAAACTAGATGTTAAGAGGTAACTATCAGTATCATGTCAAAGAACACACCGAAACCATTAAATACTAACATGATAAAAAATATGTATTTCTTAAAAATTCACTAAATATGATATATAAAAATCCCAATATTCTCATTTTCATAAAATTTATAGATGCTTTTTGAGCCTAAAAAAATATAGAAAGATTTTTTCAAAAACAATCTATGATAAATTTTTTTATTTAGCATTATAATTTCATAAATATAATTACATTATATTTTTTTTATAAAAATATTGGATTAATATATATCCATTGATCTCATAATTTATGGTCTATTTAAGCATTCCAGAGAGTCCACAAGTATCCAATTGATAAATAAGATAAATCATAGAACTAAATTTATGATTCTCATTATTATTGAACTTATCAGATCCATAGAAACTAAATACCATAAAATTAAATCATAAACCCAAATAATTTTTGAATCCAATTCACAAGGGATCAAAAAATAATTAAATCATTACATCATTGAGGATATATTGTAGATAAATTACCATTTATCAATCTAAAAAATACAAGATTATCCATGATAACAATGATGTGTAGAATAAATGGGAAATAATAAATCTATATTTGATATGGAAAAAATATAGGAGTATAATATCTTAAAATCATAAAAAAAAAGTTAATATAAATTCCTTTAGTGAATTATTATTTAATTAAATGGTCTGAATTCAAGGTCATGTAGACATTTTGTTATAATAGCATCCAACATTTATTATCTAACTCACATATATAATTGGTTGAATGATTCATTATATAGTGTGACTTATGATAATCCATGGTCATACCTTCATTTTTTCCCATATTTATTCTTCTAGATTTTTAATGGTTTCTAACCATGATATAAATGCTTCTAAGGTGCAGTTAAATTTGAGGAAAATGAAAAATTACATTTCATAATATGATTTAACAAAAAAAAAATAATAAAATAACAATGGGAACTTTATATTTTCATACAGTGTATCTTTCTAGTTCATTTATCATATTTCAAATAAATAACAACCCAAAATGTCATAATTATTCAATAGAAATCAGGTTTTCATTCATTTCTTATCATCATAAACGTTGAGAATCTATCGATGGATTCCAATACCTATACGTACAAATAATCAAAGAATATTCTAATATGGATATTGGTATTCTTGATGCAAGTATAGGTGAATATAATAATTTACATTTATTTCTATCAATCTTGATGAGGGGAATCCCTAATTTTCCCTTGTTCCTATGTGGGTGTGGGAAGATATTATGTCAAGGGATTTATATTGTATCATTATTTGGTATGTAGAAAAAAATACTATCATCCTTAGAAATAAAATTTTATAATATTTAATTATTTATTATATTTAATAATTTCACTAAGGCCCATTATCAAATATTCTATCAATGTAATTCTCAATTCTTAATAATAATAATTTTGGAATTATTTTGGTAGTTGAAATATCTATATATATATTATTATTTTTTTAAATTTAGGCTTCTATATTTTTTATTTGATAGTAATGAATACATTTCATTATTATTGAACCCTTAACATGGGATTTTTATCTTTTATGAAAATTTTAAAAACATTATTAATATAATAAGAATATTAATAAATATCTATCATATTTTTTGTATATATAAAAATTATTTATACAAATGACTCATGAAAAAAAAGTCATTCAATATTAAAATAACTATTTAAATAATTATATATAAATAATTTAATAAACTGATGAAAAAATTAATAATTATATTACAATGTTATAAATATTTGAAATGTGGAAAATTTTAACTAAATTATTCTAATATGGAATATCCATTTATTGAATATAGTAGAACAACATTTACTGAATAATCATTTTTTGACATGATGAAAATAATATTTATTATTATTGATAAATTAAATATAAAATAATGATATTTTATAAACACATTATAAAAAATGATATTTTAATATGTAATATACATTAAATAAATAATTTTATGAATAATTTGTTTAACCCAAAACTCTAATATAAAACAAGAAACATTATATTTTATTTTAATAAAATATAAATTTTTAATTAAAAAATTTTCACTATATGATAATTCAATTAATAACCACATAAAAGAAACTAAATGAGGAATAAAACAATAATTAAATTAATAAACCACAAATATTAAATTCTACTCTTTATAAATTCAGTGGAAAATAATAAATTTAATTAAAAATATGATAAGAAGAAAAAATATTTGTTATAAAATAATCATATTGAGAGTGATATAAATTAAATGGTTAAAATAATATAGAAATGTATGTGGGGATATATATAATAAATTAACATAACTATTCTATACATGGGTGCTGGTTATAAAGTCATGGGATAAATATTTTTTTGAATATTTAGGGGCATGGTGCCTATTTATGACTCCATAACTCGTGAATTCATAGTGTGCGTTTAAAGAATCATTTTATGTTGACCTTTAAGAATATAACACTTGTCAATATCTGACAATCTATAATGTTTTGTGAACATGATTTATTAACCACTCATAACATTAACAATTTCAATAATCCATAAAAAAGACATATAACATTCAAAATTGAATGTTCATTCAATCCCTAAATCAGCTTTATGTATTGCACATTTTCACAATATCATTTACAACCATAATTAATTTATCCCATTATTTGTAATCTTTTTATAATATTCACACAATTATACTTATCCCATAATTCCTAGTTAACTACCATCACATTAATCGTTATTTTCTAATTCATAACCCATGAAAGCATGTCAACACATTCGTTATGGAAGCTATGTCATAATGACTCAATTCAACCCTTATCATTTCACTTTCTATGGTTATGAAGTCGAACACCCCATCTATGGTTCCTATCCTATTCAAATCAACCTCAAAATGTACCAAAAGTACTATAAGGGGTCAAATTAAACATTTACCTAACCTATTTACCAAATCATACTGATAGAACAAATTCAAAACTAGGAGCCACCAAATCACCACCACATACTCATAATACAACATAAAGACTATGGGATATAACTTTTATACCACCAACGTCGATTCTAAATACAAACACTCACTTAACCTTTGAATCACCAAAATATGATCCACTAGAAAAAATGGACTTTATGGATTAGGAATAAGAAGTGAAACAACATAATTTGAAACCATAAAAATATAAGTAATAGTTTTGTAAGAATCTCGTGGAACTTCAATTTGAAACCAACAACTCTTCAAATGGCCTCAAAATTAATGTGATTGATCCTTGGGATGATTGGATCATTTTGGGTGAACTCTATGGTATTATGTGTATGAGAGGAGGTAAATCCCATGTTACAATATTTAATGTCGTAGTTGGAAAAGTTGATAATTTTCACTTTTTATGGGGAGTATGGTATGGATGCACAGTCAGCTGAACTATGCCCAACTCTGTTCCACCATACGTCAAAGAGTGGGCTTGGAATCATGGTCACTTTGAGATCCCACAAAATTTGACAAAATGTGGTTATACCATGTTAGTTGGATATGTCTATACATGCATAGTTTTTCCATTTTCATTCCATGGCTTGTTCAAACTGTGCATCCCAACTCCAATCATGCATGGTTTGGGAGCATTGTTACTACTAAACATGCACCAACAATAAAATATTCATTGTATGTCAATTTTTTCTTGTCATTAATTTCCTAAACCCCCATAACTCACATTCAACTCTTTATACAATTGAAAGCCATTTATTTAACTAAAATAAATAGGCATAAAAAATACCTTGTCAAGAACGTACCTCTGGAATTTTTGTGATCTCATAACTTTTTATGGTTATGTAATACATGGAATTGTGTGAAATTTCAAAAAATATTAATCCAATTATATTTTGAAATACCTATTTACGTAACTTGATATATTGTACAATCTATCATTCACAAAAGAATAAATTGGAAATCACTTATCAAATCCTAAATAAAAAGTGAAAATTTATTATTATAAAATTTAGATGAAGTTGAATAATGATATTCCTATTTATATCCTCACCTATTATCTCATAAATCAATGATAATTAAATCCTAGGTTGATCCCATATACTCATATTTCTATTAAATAATAAAATAATCAAGGACTTCCTCCAACAATTTTTCATTATTTATATTTTACAAGTTTTTTTATGTGTTAATATTTATTTATTATCTAGAGTGAGATTAATTTTTTACTACTATATTTTCATAGTATGGATTGAATCCATTTTTATAATATTTTTTTCATATATATAGTCTATTTCAACAACAGTAATTTAATATAAATGTTGAAATTATTGTTGTATTACTGGAATAAATAAATTTTCCATTGTAGTGTTAGAGTGTCTACATTATAGACTACTGTTACTCAATATTATAAATTTGTTTATATTTATGAGAGTGAAAAATATTATGAAAAAGGGGGATTGGAATTTTTTAATTATATATAGGGAGGATACTTGACTACATCTAAGGAATGATGCATAAAATCTAAATGAGGTATGTTGGTTACAAATTTTCAATTAAATTTTATTTTGTAATTGAATAAAATGAAAACATTTTTTGATAAGATATATGAATGATTTCATGGTTACGTACTTGAATATGAAGGAAAATTATTTAAAATATAAAATATAATGGGTGTATATACATATTTCTTATAAATTGAATACCCAAAAGGTGACTATGAATTCATAAATTTTTACATCAATGGCCATTAAAAAATATTATTTTATACAATGAATATTATTTAAGAATATTTCTTTGAAATTTAATGCCAATTATTGAAAATAAGAAAGTCAAAATTTGCAATTATAGGGGTAAACCATAAAGATGACGATGTCTAAATAAGGGCAATGAGATTAGTTTTTTTTCGATGGTACCATAAAAAATATGTCAAGGTCAACATATAGTATAAATAATGTTACCTTTAATAAGTTTTAAGGGTTAAATCTGACTATAAATATCTGGGATTTTCCAAATGGAGATCATAGATATAATTTAATATATTCATTTTTAATCAATTTTTTATGTCTAATAGTTATGGAAAAAAAATTGAGAAATTTTTATTTTATAAGACCATATTTGGAATTCTATAATGATAAATATTTTCAATGAAATATTGGTATATTTTTATTAGAGTTTTTAGTTCATTTCCAATGAAATCAATCTGTGTCAAAATTGTTCTAAAACAATTACATTATATTTTATGAAGAAATATAATCTTCTATTAGAAAATAAATTTATTTATTTTGGGAGGGTTATGTTATTTTTAAAAAATAATTTTTTTCATAAGTAAATGTATATATATTTCACTATTTTGATGTATTGAGAATAATATGAGTGGTAGTGGAATGGAAAAATTTATGTTTCATTATAACCTTATTATTTACTCATTTTCAATATCTGATATATCATTATGTCGATATATATAAAACATTACAAGTTAATAATTATATTTAAAAATACATCCAACAATGATGGAGTCTTACATAAAACGATATCTCATTTCTCATTTACCCTTATACATAAAAATATAGATTTATTTATTTGATATGTATAAAATATATAAAATTTATTTATTTGAAATAAATACATATTTTGAAATTACAATTATGTTTTTACATAAAAAATTATGTTTTCATCAATTTTTCTAAAACTATCGTTATTTAGTCTTGATATAATTATATCCTCTATTTATATAATATTAAAAAAACTCAAATTTACACTTTCAACTCATCTCACCATGAAATGATTTATTGTGAGCACGTTATATTTTTCTCTTATATTTTAGTTGGTTTACCAAAATGTAATTCAAACTATATTTAATACGTAAGTGATTATTATCTTAAACATGATGTTGATTACCAAAAATATTACATGGTTTATAAAAAATATCTGGTATTTCTTATTCAAATATATATTAATTAAATATTTGAATTGATCAAACTTTGTGTAATTATACTATATCTAAAACGACTTCATCAAGGATATATTTTTTATTCCATTAAAGGAAATAAATTCACTAAACTACAATTCCAATTTAGATTACTTTAATAGTGATCAAATATCATTTATATATTTCCCAAAATATATTACCATAATGATTAATTAACATTCCATGTCCTATATTTTTTTCCTCTTATGAAAATCAATTCAAACTCAATCAATTTGATAAGTATGATAATAATAAATAAAATAAGATTTATTTATCAAAAATATTAATTCAACATATCAAAATATCATTTAATCACATTATACCAATATGAGATATTTCTAAAAAACCCATTACAAGATGGAGTAATGTTTAAATGAAAATGCATATGATTTTAAATATAATTGAATTATGATAACTACTTAACTTTTATACCTTAATGGATTTTTCAATATCTCTTTTTTATTTTCCCTAATAAAAAATTTTATATTTATACAACTCATGGTAACTGAATTATTCTCATTTGTATCTATCAGAAACATGTTGATTTATAATTCATTTTTCTATGACATCATGAAATTATCAATCATCTAATGATATATTAGAATAGTACTATAACCATTATAATATATTTACTATTTTTATTTTTATGAACTTATTTATGATAATATATTTCATTTCCATCATTTCCCTTTAATGTCATCACTTCCCCTTAACGGATGTATTTAAAAAAATTCCTATTTTACGAAATAAAATTTCATCAACATTCAATTTAGCATAAATATATATAATATTATATGAAATAAAATTAAAGAAATTATTCCACATTGATGATATATAAAAAGGAATGGAATTGGAATTTTCCCTTGGAGAGATATTCTATATATATATTGATAACATTTTCAATTATTATATTATACTTCATGTTGTGTTCTATATATTCCACCCTCTACATTATACAATGATATTTATTGAAATAATTATTTAGTATGGAATGTTTCACATAAATTATTCACAATGTTATAATTCATGCATTGTGTAAATAAATCACAAAATTATATAAAAGTTTTAATCTCAAATTCTCATGTTTTAATTTCATTAAATTGTGGTCTGTTGATATAAGGACCCACCCATTATCCTTACATAATCTTGAGTTACTTCAAGAATACATGTTGAGGATCTTTTCAGGATTAGACTTTTAGATAATTATATCATAAAACATGCATTACATTCTATATTGAAACAAAGTGGTTACATAAAAGATAGTAATCATTTTTCCCATAAATAGAAATATATTTAAAATAAAACATGGATTCTTTCTTGACACTTCCATAACACTATCATCACATCATGTACCTTTCCCTTGACCTGTGAAAAACATTTCAAAAACTTGGGATGATCATAAAAAGCTCAGTAAGGGTTATAAAAATACAGAAAGAAAACATTAGTCCATGTATACATAAGAATCAATGAAATCATACATTACTCATAAAACATTAGAAATTTAACATACCTCATGAAATCATAAGATTTACAGATAACTCATAGACATCATAAGACATAAAGGTAACATGAGGCATTCATAACATTCTTATGTAGGGAGTAACCCTCATTGTTACGTTTGGAATACCCATCCCAGTATATTCCCTAAATCTCTTCGGAGAAACCGTAACGTTTAACCCCTTCACATTACCAAATGAATTAGAGAGCTATATCGGGATCACCTTCCCTTAGTTTATCATGGAACCACCTATCTTCATAACAATTCCCAAGAACCATAACATAATCGTATCACATAAAACCAGCATAAAGGAAACATAACATTTCCACTTTTTAATCGAAAGATATAAATACAACAGATTGATATAAAACAAAAATGAAAATAATTTTCAATACCAAAATAAAATAAAAGTAAAACATGGTATTCAGTTTTCATTCATAAAATGTTATGGCTTGTAGAGGAAGTTGAAACTCAAATAATGGTCACGGCGGTGGAGAAGTCATTGTCACCGCATAGGTATGAAAAAAAATTCCGTTTTGTCATTTAGTAAAATCTTCATATAAAAATATTCCATTTGAATAAATGTAAAAGTCAATGGGGTTTATACACCATATAAAATAATGTTGTGTATAAAACAAAATATGCCTCAATGAAAGGAGATTGAGAAGATGTCCCATACAACGATCATTTTTTTAAATAAAATAGATTTATTATGTATATTCACTATAATTACACATAAAGAAAGTACAAATACAATATAGGAAATAATAATATCATGACATAATTTTAATGTAGGAGATTAACCCAAAAAATGGAAATTGGGTTAAGAAGTTCCCTTACAAAAATTTGACAGCCTAATGATGTCACTTCAAAATTCAGAAAATGAGTTGATGAGAGATAAAAATGGTATCTCATCACATGGACAGAAAATTTACAACAATAAGGATATAGAATAACATATCCCAACATTAAAATATGTAAATTAAAAGTCCCAACAAAATATGTCTTTAAAAAGAGGAGGGTGAAAGGATCCCTTGCCGACTTGGGTACCTTTCGAAACATACACCCCATGAAATAAGGACAATATAAAATTGATTTAAATAAACATAAAAGAATGAATATTCCACAAAGATTAAAATAATGTGCAGTACATATACCACTCAAATTTTATGGTGGAAAATGTAGCATAAGTCTCACGGGAATAAATGTGTGACAAAAAATCCCTTATGAAAACTCGGCAGCCTAACAGTGCCACTTAAAACATCCAAAAATGAATTGATGAGATAAAATAAGGTCTCTCATCACATTAACATAAAATGTACAGAAAGTGGAATATAAAATAACATCCCCCAAGATAACAAATAGGATATTAAAAGAAGTTACATAAAGGAGAGTACATGAAAAGAAAGAGAGAGGTTGGATCCCTTACAAAAATTCGGCAGCCAAACGGTGCCACTCAAAACATCTAAAATGGATTGATGAGATAAAATAGGGTCTCTCATAATATGAACATAAAAAGTAAATTATGATTAATATAAATTAACATCCCAATAATATGAAATATGATCTTAAAAGGAATACCATAAAAGAGTGTACTTAAAAATAAAGAGGGGTAGGATCCCTTACTTCGTATCTGACATGACACGATCATTCTTTAATCTCCTGAATAATAAACATGAATTAATTTAGACTTTCTTAAGAACCTTTTTCAAGTTCATTATTAATTTTATATCACTTATTAATATTTCATGAACACTATGTAATTATTTAAGTTAATAACGGCCGTTTTAACGATCATTGCTACTTGACTCAAAAATAAACTCTTTATAATTACATGTTTGTTCATGGGGTAAAATATCCATTATATACAGAATTATATTCATTATGTAGATATCATATCTTTTATATATATCCATTTTATACATGAATTTATAATATTACATAACATTTAGTGGTAATAAATGAAATGTACCGTTTGTGGAGATGGTTAGTCGTACGTACGCATGAACGCTACTTCCATTTCTATTTCATATTTAATGAAATTAAAACATAATGATACATAATAGTATTATAATTTATGTATGTTATAATATATAATATCATTAAATCTATCCTTCATACATACCACATATGGTATTAACAAATCAAATCACTTTGTGGGGGCGGTAGTCCGCACTTCCTAAAATGAAGATATCTTGTTTACCCATAATGGAAACCATAAAGGTAGGCCATAAATGAAAAATACAGAAGCTTAATGAATACATAAACATATTATATATCATATATAAATATATTGACATCTTAATTTCTACCTTTTAATGTGTTAAAAGAATATTGAACAATCATCATTTCTTGAGGTAGAAATTCACCATCCATAGAAACAATATGTTCTATAACCATTAGATGTAGGTGTGTGTAAGTCTAGCTCGAATAATTCTTATAACAACATCCTAGTATATGGGAGATACTGGTTTTTTACAAAATAAATTAATAAAAAGAGTTTAGGGTGTTGAAGAAGAAAAATAAAACAAAATAGCACAAGTGAAGGCGTTACTTTAAAATCGGGTAACTCCCTTTGGTTTGAACCAAAATGATTTCTTGAAGAGCTTCCTGCCTAAGGTAAGGATTATATGATTAGGATAGTTATTTGGAGAGACAAAATTATCAGAGCTTGGCCGAGCCAAAGGCTTGAGATGTGTGGGTAAAGAGGTAGAGGTGGGGGCCTTTTATAAGATGAGAGGAGGGGCACTCTTGGAAAGGTATAAAATGTTACTTTATTTTCAAATGTGTTTCGGATTTAAAAGGTCCCACATTGATTTATTTAGAGGATAAGGTTATGATAGTTCAAAATCCACCCATAAAATATGTTTTTGACATGTGTAGTTATTATATTTTACATTATATTTTTATTTTATTTAAATCGTTAAATAATGAGGTAATCACTGCAACATCATGATGTCCTAAATAATTAAATTTATTTAATGTCCAAAAATTACAAAAATATACTATGATGGAGTTAATATTTTAATCTTACCAATGACTATTTATAGTAAAAAATCTGACTTGTATAACCCCAATTAAAAATTGTTTTAGTAAAATAATACATGTTTGCCTACTTTTTACTTTTACTTTGAATAAAAGGCATAAATGTCATTATCTTACCCATGTGGCTCCATGGAGTCCCAATAATAGACCCATGGGTTTCCTTGGTCGGCCATGACTCATCACATAGGTTTAGGACAAGTTTCAAGATATTTTCATTTTATTATTATATCATTTTTACCTTAAATCAAACTAATTACCTTTAATCGCGATTAATAAAACCTAAAAGTTAATTTTCATAAAAAATTATTTTCATCCCATTGAACCACATTTTACTTAATAATGAAAATCATTTATATTGTATTTTTTAAATTCAAATCAAAGAAGTGGTAAAGTTCCATTTAAACAAAAATCAGTTTTTGTAACTTCCACTTTGTGGTTTCACTATTCATAAAAAATTAAGGTTTTTCAGAAAAATACCAAAACTTCACCTTAAGATATATTTGATATTCTGATATCAACAATGATTTATTTTTTACCAAATTCATAACATAGAAGTTTCATTAATTAATTTTATAATTTAATTCCACTGTCAAATCAAATAACGTATTTTTAAGAAACAATATCTATCAAAAGATTGACACTCGTTTATGTCTAATATCAAAGTGATATTAATTACAATGACCACCATTATATTAAATGTTAAAAATATATTCTAATTTAACTTTAAAACTAATTAAAAATATAATCTAATAATATTAATAAATTATATTAAAAATAGGTTTTGAATTAAAATACAACATTTTTCATTATTCATTAAAAAATGAACTTTATCAGACAAATACCAAAAATTTACACAATGTAAAATTTGATGTCATGATTATATAGAAGAAGTTTATTTTTTCAAATATAACACATAAAATAGTCAAAAAGTGGATTTAAAATAGGTTCCCCATCAAAAGGCTGTTAATCGACCATTTAAAGAATATTAGAATGTTTACGCATAAAATTGGATTCATTCGCATTTTTAATCCTATAACATTTATTGTAAAATGTAAAAATATTTGGATAAAATATATAATAATTTTGTAGTTATTTATGTTCATTCCTGTCATTACAATGGCTAGGTGTTAACTACCATTTAAAATAAAATTATTTTGTTATTAGAGTGAAACATAAGATTTAAAAGAACATGTTGTTGTGTATTGGGTAAGCCATCGAGCATAGCGTTACATTTAAATTAATATTAACATTTTATTCAAAAATACAGATAAATATAAAAATGTCATATTCGTTATTTACCTGGGGTGTTACATCCTTCCCCCCTTTTGGGAATTGCATCCTCGCAATTTAAAAATTGGGCTCGCAAACATCATTGAAAGTCCCACATCGGAACAGGAGTCGGTATAACAATCACCATAAAAGAAAGAAAGATAAGTACAGAGGTCACCCGAGTTAACCCATACTAGGATTCCATGTAAGAAAACATGGATATGGATGCAAAAGAAAAGGTTTATGTTCTGAGGGAGAGTGATAGAAAACATGTTTAAGAGAAAGTTAACCACAAGAAAATAACAAACTTGTGGTGGGTTAAATGGTATTTTATTCCCCAGTAGGAAAAGTTAATTGAAAACATTTTTGTTTTAAGTTACATTTCATTGAGGAATTTATTTTTGATCTTAAGAAAACATACTTACATGCATTTTGACTTTCATCTTTTACTATATTTCTTACACAAACTCATACTTTTTCCAAAAGACGAGTATTTAGGAAGACTTGTTCACATTAAGAGTACTATAATCAATTTCATGAGAATCACCTAATCCATAAAAGAGAACTATATATTTCCCATGTCTTTATACCCTTACCAAAACCAAAATTGTTAGAACAAGATCAGATTAACCAGAAACGGATAACCATTAATAAAAAGGAAATCTACTATTAATCTCCAAAATTTTTCCAATAAAACCAAAATTCCAAAGTGGACCATTTGATAAACAATTTGTCCATACAAATCGTCAAAGTAAACCAAACTATGATTGAAACCGAAATATTTGAAGGATTTAGTCACATAGTCTTCCAAGGTAAAAATTAACACTTATCTCCAAATAACATCAGTTACACTAAAAGTCACATATTGAAAAGTAATCATCCTAATCACATATCCTCCATGATAGGTTAATAATTTCCATAGATAAAAATAAAACAAACATACTCTTAATTCATAAAATCATCTAACTAAAAAGAATTAGTCATACTAACCATGGACTTCACATTGTCATGTGATAGGCGATAAATACCAGTCGCACTATGGTTGTGGGTTCGATTCCCACAGCTTTGTCCGACAGGACAGGTTGTCACACGGTCTGCGTGTTGTCCTTTTTATAAAACTCAAAAAATTACCCTAACATGTTTTAAACTCAATATATTCCTTATTCCTCTCATTTTCATCCATATTCATTATGATCTCAACATATTAATTCATGATGTCTTATTTCACCAACATAAAATAAAACGATTCCCAAAATGAATAACAACATACCTTGATCATGGCGTCCACTAGGTTTCATCGTCATATTGTTCACATAGGTAGAAGTCCCATTCATTACAAAAATTATTTAGAGATCCTTCAAAATCATTTTCATCCTCCATCCAAATACACCTCGTACAACATGGGTCATATGGGTGTTCACAGAAAAACAGTTTTGTAAAATAATCAAGTATGGCATATGATTCCAAAACATCTGATAAAACATGATTTCTATAATATAGTCGGACATAATTTGAGTTGAAACATTCTATTATTGGTCCTTTTAAAATACCATAAGTATGTGCAGAGATAGTATATTTAATAAGAAAATATATATAGCTGGCACAAGGGTCTCCTTCCTCAGCACCATTTTTTAAATCATAATATGATTCAAATTCATGTGATAAGGTAAAATATTTGAAAATACCTTGATAATATTTATCTTTCTTGAAAATATGAGAATATTGTGAAAATATTATTTGTCTAAATACAACCCATGATCCATGATGATAACGAGGTATAGTGGAGGTGTTTGATATCTCAAACAATTGCTTTCAAGAGAGTTGTATGCTAGAAAAAGTTTCACAATCATCCGAACATGAATTTGAAATAATTATTGCAATCATGTCATTAGGAATAGATAGGAATTTCATTTTAGATCCTCCTCCTTCCATTCGTAACTGACATTACTTGACCTTTAAAAAGTTACAAAACAAGGATTTAGCTGAAATAATAGATATAGGGACTCACCATGTGTCTAACAAAAACTCATAATCCCTAAATTTGTCTAAACCGACCTATGATACAAACTATAAGGCCCAAAAATTTATCCTTACTTAATATTGAGTTACTTCATGAATATACGTTGAGGATCTTTTCAGGTGTAGAGTTTTATAGAATTAGATCATAAAACATGAATTACATTCCACATTTAAACAAAGTGGTTACATAAAAGATAGTACTCATTTTTCCAATCAACAAAAACATAGTTAAAATAAAACATGGATTCTCTCTTGACACTTCCTTGACACTATCATCACATCATGTACCTTTCCCTTGACCTATGAAAAACATTTCAAAAACTTGGGATGAGTATAAAATGCTCAGTAAGGGTTATAAAAATATGGAAAGAAAAGATTAGTCCATAAATACATAACAATCAATGAAATCATACTTTAATAATAAAACATAAGAAATTCAACATACCTCTTGAAATCATAAGATTTTCGGATAACTCATAGAAATCATAAGACATAAAGGTAACTTGAGGCATTCATAACATTCTTATGTAGGGATTAACCCTCATGGTTACGTTTGGAATACCCATCACAGTATATTCCTTAAATCTCTTTGGAGAATCCTTAATGTTTAACCCCTCCGTTTTACCCAATGCATTGAAGAGCAATATCGGGCTTAACTTCCCTTAGTTTATCACGAAACCACCCGTCTTCATAACAATGCCCACGAACCATAACATAATCGTATCACATAAAACATGCATAAAGGAAACATAAAATTTCCACTTTTCAATCACAAGATATCAATACAACACATTTATATAAAAACATTATGAAAACCATTTTCAATTCCAAAATAAAATACAAGTAAAACATGGTATTCGTTTTTCATTCAGAAAAGGTTATGGCTTGTAGAGGAAGCCGAAACTCAAATTATGGTCATGGCATTGGAGAAGTCGTTGTCGCCGCATACGTATGAAAAAAAACATTCCCTTTTTTCATTTAGTAAACGCTTGTTATAAAAAGATTCCTTTTGAATAAACATAAACGTCAAAGGGGTTTATAAACTGTATAAATCAAAGTTGTGTATAAAACAAAATATGCCTCAATGAAAGGAGATTGAGACGATGTCCCATACAAAGATCATTTTTTTAAATAAAATAGATCTATTATGTGTATTAAATATAAATACACATAATGAAATTAAAAATACAAGATATGAAATAATAATATCATGACATAATTTCAAAGTATGAGATTAACCCAAAGAACGGAAATTGGGATAAGAAGTTCCCTTACAAAAATTTGATAGCCAAACGACGTCACTTCAAAATTCAGAAAATGAGTTGATGAGAGATAAAAAGTGTATCTCATCACTTGGAAATAAAATTTAAATCAATAAGGATATATAAGAACATATCCCAACAATAAAATATGTAAATTAAAAGACTCAACAAAAGAAGTCTTTAAAAGGTGAATGGTGAAAGGTTCCCTTACCGACTTGGGTATCATTCGAAACATACACCCCATGAAAGAAGGAAAATACTAAATTGATGTAAATACTAATAAAAGAAATTATATTACACAAATAGTAGAATAATTTTGATAACATATACCACTAATATAAATAGTGGCAAATGTAGAATAAATCTCACGGGAATAAAAGTGAGACGAAAAATCCCTTACGAAAACTCGACACCCTAACAGCGCCACATAAAACATCCAAAAATGTATTGATGAGATAAAAGAGGTTCTCTCATCATAATAACATAAAATTTAAAGAAATAGGAATATAAGAGAACATTCCCCAACATAACAAAGTGGAGCTTAAAATAAGTGACATAAAGGAGAGTACTTAAAAAGAAAGAGATAGGTTGGATCTCTTATGAAAATTTGGCAGCCTAACGACGTCATTCAAAACTTCCAAAATAGATTGATGTGATAAAATAGGGTCTCTCCTCATATGAAAAAAAATGTACAGTAATATTAATAAAAAAGAACATCCCAGTCATAAGAAATATGAGCTTAAAATGAATGACATAGAAGAGTGTACTTGAAAAGAAAGAGAGGGGTGGGATCCCTTACCTCGTATCCGACATGACTCGATCATTATTTAATATAATGAATAAGAAACTTGAGTTTATTTCTACTTTCATAAGAACCTTTTTAAAGTTCATTATTCCTTTTATATCACTTATTAACATGAAATGAACTCTATGTAATTATTTAAGTTAATAACAGTCGTTTTAACGATCATTGCTACTTGAGTCAAAAATAAACTCTTTATAATTACATGTTTGTTCATGGGGTAAAATATCCATTATATCCAAAATTATATTAATTATTTAGATATCATATATATCATATATATCCATTTTATACATGCATTTATAATATTACATAACATTTAGAGGTAAGAAATGAAATGCACCGTTCATGGAGACCGTAAGCCCTACGTAAGAATGAACGCTAATTCCGTTTTTATTTCATATTTAATGGAATTAAAACATAATGATACATAATAGTATTATAATTCCAGTATGGTATCATATATAATATCATTAAATCTATCCTTTATACGTACCACATATGGTATTAATGAATCAAATCACTTTGAGGGGGCGGTAGTCAGCACATCCTAAAATGATGATATCGCCTTTACCCATAATGGAAACCATAAAGGTATGCCATAAATGAAAAATAAAGAATCTTAAGGAAAACATAATCATATTATATATCATATATAAATATAGTTACATATTAATGTCCACTTTTGACGGTGTTAAAATAATATTGAACAATCATTGTTTCGTGAGGCAGGAATTCACCATCCACAAAAACAATATCTTCTTTAACAATTATATGTAGGTGTGTGTAAGTGTAGCTCGAATCCATATTATAACAACATCCAAGTATATGGAAGATACTTATGTTGTTACAATAGAAATTAATAAAACGAGTTTAGGGGTTGGAGTAGAAAAATAAAACAAAATAGCACAAGTGAAGACGTTACCTTAAAATCGGGTAACTCCCTTTAGTTTGAAGCAAAAGGATTTCTTGATGAGGTTCCTACATAAGGTAAGGCTTCTAGGATGAGGAGATAGATGTGGAGAGACAATATTATCAGATTTTGTCCAAGAAAAAGGCTTGAGAGGTGTGGGTAAGGAGGTAGATGTGGGGGTCTTTTATAAGAGGAGATGAGGGGCACTATTGGAAAGGTATAAAATTTTACTTTATTTTCAAATGTGTTTCGGATATTAAAGGTCCCAAATTGATGTATTTCTAGTATAAGGTTATAATAGTTCTAAATCCACCAATCCAATAGGTTTTTTACATGTTTAGGTCTTAGATTTTACATTATCTTTTAATTTTATTTAAATCGTTTAATAATGAGGTAATCACTGCATCACCATGATGTCATAAATAATTTAATTTATTTAATGTCTAAAAATTAAAAAAAATACTATGATGTAAGAAATAGATTTATTTTCCAATTATTATTTATAGTAAAATATATGACTTGTATAACCCCATTTAAAAATTGTTTTAGTAAAATAATACATGTTTGTGGCATTTTTACTTTTACATTAAATAAAAGCCATAAATGTAATTATCTTACTGAAGTGGCTACATGGGGTCCCAAAAATCGACCCATGGGTTTTCTTGGTCGTCCATGACTCATAAAATAGGGTTATGAAAAGTTGCAAGATATTTTAATTTTATTATAATATCATTTTTACCTTAAATCACACTAATTACCTTTAATCGCGATTAATAAAACATAAAAGTTACTTTTCATCAAAAAATATTTTCATCCCATTGAACCACATTTTACTTCATAATGAAAATCATTTATATTGGATTTTTTAAATTCAAATCACAGAAGTGGTAAAGTTCTATTTAAAAAAAATAATTTTTTGTAACTACCACTTTGTGGTTTCACTATTCATAAAAAATTTAGGGTTTTCAAAAAAATATCCAAAATTCACCCTAAGATATATTTGATATTATAAATTCAAAAATGATGGCTTTTTTACCAAATTCATAACATAGAAGTTTCATTAATTAATTTTATAATTAAATTCCACTGTCAAATCAATTACAGTGTTTTTAAGAAACTAATCTATCAAAAGATTGACACTCGTTTATGTCCAATCTCAAAGTGATATTAATACCAATGACAAAATTGGATTAAATGGTAAACATATATTCTAATTTCACTTTAAACCCAATTAAAAAGATAATCTAATCAAATAAATAAATTATATTAAAAAGAGGTTTCGAATTAAAATACAAAATTTTTCACTATTCATTAAAAAAATGAACTTTATCGGACAAATACAAAAAAGTTACACAAAGTAAATTTTGATGTCCCTATTCTAAAGAAGAATATTATTTTTTCAGATATAACACATAGAATTTTAAAAAATTGGATTTAAAAGAGGTTCTCCATCAAATGGCAGTTAATCGACCTTTTAAAGAATATTATAATGTTTATGCTTAAAATTGGAGTCATTCACATTTCTAATCCTCTAACATTTATTATAAAAAGTAAAAATAGTTGACAAACATATATAATCATTTTGTACTTAGTTCTTTTCATTCCCATCATTAAAATGGTTAGGTGTTAACTACCATTTAAAATAAAATTATTTTATTATTAGAGTGCGACGTAAGATTTCCAAGGAACTCGTTGTTGCGTATTGGGTAAGACATCGAGAATAGCGTTCCATTTAAATTAATATTAAAATTTTATTCCCAAATAGGGATAAATATAACAATTCCATATTCTTTATTTACCTGGGTTGTTACTGTTGAATATTGGGAAGCATACAAAATTACAAATAAATATTGGTGAATATATTTATTGAATGTTTAATTTATGTGTATCATGAAATATATATTCATATATTAAATAATACTCCCTAAAACATATATTTTTTACATCCAACTTTTCCATTACAATCAATATCATTGATTTCATAAATATTAACTGATATTTTTCATCAATCCTCGATCCATACATAATATATTTTTTTAATTTAACACGCCCTTCAATGTACAATTATATGATTTATTGGGGATTAAATTTAATCGATCACATAAATCCACTATATAAAATGTTCCTAGTTATTATTTCATCATGTATAATACGTAGTTATATAATATTATGGGTTGTTTATTGTTAAACACATTATCAAAATCTAAATTTCAATAATTATAAAACATTGATAATAATGTATATACCATAGTTTATTATTCTAGTATGAATCCCATCAACAACCTTTGGGAATATTTTTATAGTAAAATTTTGAGTGGTATAATATGTATAGTAATAAGACCATATATAATATTTATCTCTATAAATATTGATATCAATATATTATAACTTATTTTAAAACAACAACATACATGATTTTCCATAATCCATAATAATTAACATCATTTATAGTCAAAATATTTATGATTTGGATATTGTTTTTAATAAATAATAATTTTTTTACTTTTCCTAATTTAAATATCACAATATCTGTGTAATTTTAATAATTGGAATGAAAAAACTGACCCATATATCCCATAAACATATTGAAATGACTTGATGTATAGTAATAAACAAATAAAATTGATGAACCCCATATGATAATGATAAGAACCAATGAATAAATAAAAACCATTGGGAATAATTCTTTCCCAATGAAAAATATTAATACTACCATTGAATTCTTGTACACAATGTACAATAAGAATAATGAAATATTCATTAAATAGAAACAAATAATGATAGTGACATAAGAAACAATAAACAAGAAATTATAATATATATATTCAATAATTGAATTAATAACTACTCAAAACAGAATATAGGGACTCTATGTGATACACATTCTAGAATCCAATAAATCCAATACCTCACTATGTTGCCTTGAATTGTCCTATATCTGATAAAGTGTTATCTATATAAAATATAAGGTGTGCATATTGTTTGATAAAAAACCCAATTATATCCCAAAATGTGTTCCATTAGAAATATTTTTAGATAAATAAAAATATACAAAACAATAATGAAAACATGGAATTATCAGAATATATCAATTTACATCAATATCAACGAAAACATTATTTTTATCAAATAATAATAAATTTCAAAACAACTTCATTTCAAGAAAAATATAATTAAATGGTTTTCCATGTTTTAAATAGAGCATCAGTATCCATATAAAAACAAAATACAATTGATTACACCATATGGATAAGGATTGAATATGATAACTATTTTCCCATTTAATGATGTAAATTTACTAGTGTTCACAAAACATTCCCTTGGTATACCCTATAAATGATCTAATGAATACGATGTTGTGTGATTATCTAAAATTTGTTACGTAAAAAATTTTATAACATTCTCACAAAAGAGTAGTGGAATTTAGTAGTGAGTGATTCCCCACATAAAAGAAAGAACAATTCATCATACGAAACCCCCATATATATGTACTGCTGATTATAATGTTTTATGATTATCAAAAAATTTAAATAGAGTTACCACAATTAAATAAAATCATCCATAATCATTTTTTCCTTATCAAAAATATATTCAGAATTAATTTTCAAAATAATTTTTTTTAAAATCATTATTTATATATCACTTTTCAAGGTGGAATAAATTTAATATAACAATTTATTACACATTTCTTTCGAAAACCAATGAAAATTTCAATATAACTTTCAATGCACATGTTTACAGTCTAATAAGAACATATAATTAATAAACAATTAATTTTTATGAAACAACCCACCTCACCATTCAGTTTACAAAACAAGAATATATTATCCCTCATTAGGATGAATAAAATGAAAAGAATATATAAAAACAGACCCATTATTTCAATTCATTAGCTTTTAAATAAAATTAATTTATATGATGGTTAATAAAGAGTAATGATATCACACATCTCCTCCAATACATGATCTACACTATATTCATCAAGATCTTGTATCCATTAATCAAACATATAATAGATATTTATGAAACAAGGATGGAAAAATTTTGTATTAAATTGGTAATATCAATAAAGTATATATCTTCTAACCTATAATGATAAGAATGAATAATGGAATAGATTAGAATAATAATAAAAAATGGAAGAAAATAGATCCATACGAGATCAAAACACAAATCAGAGATGATTGAGGAAAAAATGAACATTGAATGTAATCATAACCAAGAACCATAGATGAATTAGTTTCTAGGGGTACAAATTAAGAAATATGTTGGTGTATTCAAAGAAGTAAATTAAACAGTACTATTAATAATTATTCGATGATTGATGACCATATAAAACTTATGGTGACCTGTTAACTTACAATTTGATATTTATAGCCACCACCGAGCATGACAGGCCAACTGATATCCCTGATCCATTGCTTTCTCCTACCAGACTAAAATAATTTACCCATAACACATAAAATATAACAATACCACAACCAATATTTTAATAACCCCCTTATATTTATAATTATTTCCCAATAATTTCGAGGAAAAGTGGGTGGATTTGAAATTTGATGAGACCACTTCTCTATTAATGTTTTTTCATGCTACTATGTATCATGGAATTCGGATTAGTGTCCCCATTAGAGATATTTTAATATAACAACCTCTATGTAAAGAAAAATTATTTGAAATTCAACAATATTAATTATATTCTTAATTACTAAAAATTATTTTTCAAAAAATCCACCATTCCATTTCATGGGATTGGTTTATATAAGACTTTAGAAGAAAAGAGATATTGAAAAATCATAAATCTTAGAACACTTATATGAAAATGAAAAATGAGAACCAAAATTCCCAATCATCATAGAGATAATAATTTTACACCATATCTTAGGGCCAACATTTTCTATATGTGAGGACAATTATTTCCAAAATTAGATCAATATTTTACGACAAACTTATCACCCATATTGAATTCTATAGGTTACCACCAAGGATTAACATAATATTTCTGGGGACTTTACGATATCACTAAGAATTGATGTACATCCCAAATATTTTAAAATATATCCAAGATGATACTAAATCCCATTAACGAATACATGACCACCACTAAATAGTAATTTTGAAATTTAATTGGGTTCCCAAATTTATTTTCAAGTGGATCAATTTTTGTTGAAGAATACTTACTATTTATTTACAAAAATTCAAGTAGCCCTAGATGGTAATCCAAAATCATCCAAAAAAATATATATGTATATTTATATTCCTAAAAATATCATATATAATATTAATAGATTTAGATATCATACCATATATGTATTTAATATAAGGTGAAATCAATTGGACCTATGTCCCCATCACCATAAGTAGACCATTCTATAATATGGAGGTTATGATGGACTCCCTATTTGAGATGGTAGTTGATTTAACAATATACAACATCAGAAATTCATATATATAGAGTTTCCTTAAATCCATATCCATTTTGTTATATTTTATTTAAATATTGTGTTTCTTTCTAATCATCTAATATATCACCACCCTATGACTGTTTATCCCTTGGGAAGTCCATTGTATTCTAACAATTAAATCCAAGTAAATCTCCACCTATTCTTGTAGAAACACTATAAAATTATGACATCATCAATGTAATTTTTGGTTACAATAGTAAATATATTTTTTTATATAGATCAATTTGATAAAAAATATTTATTTCATACATTAATCCCAAATAATAAATGATAAGTCTCATTTCATAATACATCTTCCTGATATTATACTGAATGTCCCAAAAATAAATATTTCAATCCCCTATTAGTTATAATCCAATGTATATTATGAATAAAACTTTCTCCGTAAATGAGTTAAACTCAATATAAGATAGAGAGAAAACCTAAAAATAGTATCACATCCATAAGGTTAATCTATAATTTCATAGAACTAATTATCATCTAAATATTCCCGAAAAAAATTACAGGATAGTTGATTTCAACAATTAAACATTAATAATCATTTATCCATACACCATGGATACCATGATATATCTAAGCTAATACCCCTATTATACATCAAACCTAATTCAATACCAATATATCCTAATATGTATGTTTCCTACTAAGAACATATGTAACAACATCCCTCTTCACAATGGTATAGGATATGTCCTTTTTAGTCATCTAGGTGTACGCAAAGAGTAAAATATTCCTATGATTCATATCATTATGTAAAAAATATAATATAATAACATTGTACTAGAATATATAATTAATATGTAACTAAAATGATATTGTATTAAATACGTTAGAGCATAAATGAATGAATATTTTATGATGTCTTGGGTGATATAATATTTATCATGGTGTTCAGACAGACAATATTTAAATTAAAATACACCATAAACCCTCATAAAAACACATCTCTGACCTATACATGAAGATTCATAGAAAACCACATAGATTTGATCACATTAAAAAATGATTTAATCAATGATGAACTTATCCATCATTGAATATTTTCAAAGGATGATTGATAATCTTTATCACATAAAAAATCACCACGTTTTGGGTAATAGTAGTCTAGAATGATGTAATAATTTATAAATCACTCAAAAAAGGCAATAGTGTGAATCTGTTCCAAATAATGATTATATATGAATGAGGTTCTATGGTTCATCCCATGATAGGACTACTCTTTCCTTCATAGAATCAATAGATAAGAAATATTATAAAACCATACACCCAAATAATATCACATCCAACATAAAAAAATCAAAACATTGATAATTTCTCAAAATGATGATGATTTCTCAAGAAACCCAAGACCCATAATAAATCATTCTCAAGACCTTCTATATAAATTGAATAAAACAAAATATCACTAAAGGTTACCAACAATAGGGAATCATTGTTTCAATGAATTGTCTAATTTAATAAGGAATAAAGACACTAGGATAATTAGTTTTTTTAAAATATGTCAAAATATATTTTTATTTTCCACATTAGATCATGAATGTGCAATTTATGTTATTTAACACAATAACACTATAATCCTGAAAACCTGACCAATGGTCAACCATCAAACCCCATTTTCCATCTTCAAATGATGTATAAACTCATCAATGTTGGACACATGGTTTTTTTCATTATCCTAACATGATTAATCATCTAATAAGAAATATAATCTAGAAGGGATCCATTAGATTTCATAGAAATAATTAGCTTCACATAAGGGTGAATAATAATCAATTAACTGGGGTTCAATGGTTGTGAGGGTAATCAATCTTCAGTGATGGCGATGGCTTCTGAGACGGTCCATCCTCCCCCATTAGAGAGGGAGCTTCGACGTACTTCACGGGAGAACCTTTATCCTTTTCACCATTCTATTACCCTATCCTTCTTCCCCCTTTTCCCCAGATCCCTCTTTTCCCAAAAGTACCATATTTTCTTAATTTCTGTTTGAACCTTTCAGTCACAACCACTTAGTTAAAGGAGGTTCGGGCCTTCTGAATCATTCACTAGTTGTGCGTTTCAAGTAGAAGCATCATTTTGTGGATACATTTATTAGATGTATCTTTGGGTCTTGGGGATTACAGGACAGAGCAACGATATGTTTTATTAACTACAAACAAATTCTTACTCGATTCGCATTGGAGGATGATATGGTTAAGTCTTGGTCCAGTGCTTCGTGCAACTGCAATGGATTTTGGTTCTACCTCTCTAGATGGTCATAGTATTTATACATGATTTGAGACTCTTTTCCAGGAGCGATTTTGGCTAGTTTCCCAGAACATCCCTTTTCTTTTAAAAAACTCTTGAATTTGAGAATGTTATGAAACATTGTCAGAGGATTTATTTGTGATGATTCTAGAACCAAACCTCCCTATCAACAGATTTTTCCTTGGATATCAGTGGAAATTGATGTCTACAAAATTCCTCTCTTGTTTGTGTGGATTACAGTGGAGGAAGAGCACTTTCACAAGAAACCAGTTGTCTATGAGTCATGGTTCAACTTAAACTCCTTCTATAAAATCGTGGAAACCTTGTAGAAGTCTAGAGATGATGAAGGATGAAATTTTAACCTCAAAAGGATCCGAGTTTAGGGGATAGTGGTAAGGGGTTGGGTGGTGGCGAGGGTGTGTCTGTCCATTCCCAATTTGATGTCCCAATTGGTGTTTATGAGGTGTAAAGTGGGTCACAGGTTCGAAACCCATTAGTGGTCAAGGTACTCCAATGCTTGCACAAGGAAATGAGTCATATAGGACATTTGAATGATACATCAATGCAGGAGGGATCCGATGTGATGCTGATAGGGTGTGAAAGAGGGGATGTGCTATATGATAGTTTCAATTGATTGGATGTCGAGATAGTGTTGGTAGATGATGTAGGATATAAGGCTCCCTTGACTTCTTTATAAGCAGAGGTAGTGTCTACAAAAAGTGGTTCAACTGAAAGAGGTAGATATCAGATGACTGGAAGAGAGGTAGAGTTATTTGGTGGAAAGGGATATGAGAAGGACATAGGTGGTGGTCTACTGATCCATTCAAGTCCAATGATAGAGGTTCCAACTATTATGCAGGAAACCCTTTTTGAAGTGCTGGTGATTGAAGATCTGGTTCAGGACTATGATTCAACCCAGACTGATGAGCATGGGTTGTCCAGTGATGAGTCAGCTGAGTCCTCACTAGGTGATACTACTGATTACCTTCATGATAGAGGGACTCCCAGCCCAAGGAGGTGGAAAATAATGAAGCGGAAAGGGTGAAAGGTCTATTCATTCATACCTCTTCCAATGAAAACAAGGCCTCCCAAAAAGTTGAAGGATAGAATGATGAAAAGTGATTCCAAATACTCAGGTGGCCATGCCAAGCCCGCAGATCATGGTGTTGCATCCCTTTAGCTGCGGGAGTTTGGTGCGGCTTATTAGCAATACATAGAGATTATTTTACATCCGTATAATGAGATAGTGGAATGTTTTTTTTGATTCATGCCTCTTATGAATAAGCTAACAAGGTGATGGTACCGATTCTTAAAGTAGAAAACAATGAACAGCATAGTGCATGGATTGCGAGGAACGACATTATACTAATAATGGTATAAAATGAAGAGAATATTAATCAAGAGGAGAACATGAAAACATGGGACAATATGGACGCTCATTGTGAAGATCTATTAGGGGGAGTTCCAGACACATGAGTAGCCTCTATCTCTTGGGAAGTTTTTAAGGATAACGCTTCTAGTAGGAGCAAATTTCATTTCAATGGTTTTGTATTTTTTCATAATGCTTGATCTAGGTGGTTTCTCGCCTTTACAATAAAAGTTTTATTGAAATTAAAAAAAAAGTAACTTTTGATAATAGAAAATATCACATTGAATCATCATGGTGATACTTCATGATGGTTGAGATGTTACTAAAATATATCTTCCAACAAAGTCATAATATCCTTCAAATAATATTTTCGAATAATATATTATTAAAAATACATCATAAGATTAGTATAATTCAGATGTATATAAAAATAATCCACCATATTTGAAGGAATACTCGAGAAGTCATAATAGAAAATTCTGAAAAGATACAAAGAACCAATAAAACTATAAACTAGAATATAATACACTGATTTTTATTTTAAATGTAGTTACCATATTCATATTATCATTACAGGAATGATATATATTACATGATACTACACCTCATTCACTTGTAAACACCAACTGACTTCTATTATAAAAAATAAAGAAAAATGATATGGAAAACAATACGTCTCAACCCTATAAGAAACCAATCATTCCATCCCGAGAAGATAATATAAAATATATAGGTTAAGAAAATAAAATTTGTATACTAACATATCAATTTATAGATATAATTATAATGAATTACATTGAAAACCATTCCTCATTTTCATACAAAAAGATGCATCCTCAACACCATAAAAGTTTTCATTGACATTGCTTTTGCACAACACTCTTAAATGACAATGATATCGAATCCTTTCCTCTTAGACACCCCATATATGTTTTCATGAAACGTAGTGTCCCAATATCTAATACTAGGACAATCAATCATAATTAAAAATATTTTAACTTTATATATTCTATTATCTCTACAAAGGGAAGGATTTGGTAATTCTTACCCAGTCATGCCCCAACCTCTAAAGGAACATTTTCCACATAAAGAACATTATATTCTATTGGACAAAATAATTACTGTTGATTTCAATATCCACCATATCATAACTCTACCACTATATATTGATTTGGATGAGGTGGTGAAATTTTGGTACCATGAACATACATCCTCTGTTATATCCTCATCATAGATCACATCATTATAAGGTTTCCCATGATGATAATTTCTCAAAAAAACAGTACAGATGCTCTCAGATGACTTCAAATGGGTATTATATAATACATATAAAAATAAAAGGATACCAACAAATGAAAATCAATATTTTTTTGAATAAAAATAATAATATAATTAAAAATTATATGAATAAACTCAAAAAGGGGACTCGTTTCATAACACCGCATATTGACTCAAGGATCATCACAATGAGAACTAGAAAGACACTCACATAATTCCTACCACTGAAGTCAAAATAATTGTATTAACTATCTATGTCTCATGCCATGACTAGAAAAATTAGATAAATTACTAATTTGATAAAAATATATCTTTTTCTTACTCGAATCTACAATAATCCTTGGATGATTAAACATCTATGTTAGGGATCAAAGGGATTTCCTGAACTCATTGGGTTGGGGGAAACCAACCGATATTCATAATAAACATATAAAATAATTTCATACCATAATGGATGAAATTAATATAAAAATAATATAGGTATTAGGGTGAGTGATATATGTTAAATTCTATAAATAGAACTAAATAATAATAGAGATATATCATTGGATGAATAAAAAACAACCATAAATAAACCATAACTGAATCACAATGTTATCAATAATGTTGGATGAAAATATGTATGATATTTGGGAAACATACCACTACCATTCCACATGATATAAAATCCCTTATAAAATCATTGAAACACAATAAATCTATATGGCTCCTTTCCCCTTCTGAAATCAGAGAGAACAAAGACTACAAAAACCCATGTGTACATGGAGAGTGATATCAAAAGATACCAAGTCAGATCTTAGAATTTTTTCCAATATAATTCATTATTATATAAATCCATATTTGATAAAATATAATATAATCATGTAATAGAATATATACCATCAATATATCTATAACGAACAGAAATCACCATTTTAATAAGATACATAAAATTTCAAGTAAATATTTATCTACGCTTTAAAATAAACCATTTTACCTTTAACAAATCTTGCATCAATATACACATAAAATCAATGAACAATGGTCGGTTTACATGAGATATCATTTTACAATTCTATCTAGTTTTCTCATAAAATAAAATATCATAGATATTTCACACAAAATATTATCCTATCAAAACTATCAATGATTTTTATAAATAGATTGATGTGTACCCAAGGAAATTGTCATCCAATCCTGTACATGAAATACATTCCAATTTAGAGGAGGAATACATCATTCCTGACGTACTCTAAAATTAATATGAAAATTCTATATAACAAACCCCTTAGATACAAAAGGATCACATATTCTTCCCATATTAATAAAATAATTTTTTAATACAAATACAAGAAAAAAAAATATAATCATGTTTTTCTTTTTGAACATCATTCTTTGACATGTAAATTTTCATAAAAAACACATCAATGAATATAAATAATATATTAATTATAAATTTTTAATGGGAAATCCATATTATATTAAAATACAATAAAAAACATTTTTTATGTCATCAACCATAATAATTAAAAAAAATTAAAATATAATTGCATACCATTGAGCATTTATAATTTGATAATCCATGAATTAGTATAAAACCAAACAACATAAAACTGGGATCAAATATTGATAGAGTATTTTCCATGAAAAAAGTGTATTGGGTTCCCAATGGATGATAATATAGAGAAATTTGCAACAATTCCTTACCTTAGATACCAAATTTATTGATCACATTTTGGCAGGGGAAATAGATAACCCAAACCACACCAAACATGATATTTTCACCATTACCGACATGATATATACTATATGATAAAAACATAAATTTTACCTATTAAAATATATTATGAAAACCTTGCATAACTGATAAATCCAATAAACACCATTTGTTAGTAAAAAAACCAAAAATATTATTAATTTTTTTTAAAACCATAAAACATATTTTTCATTGATATTATTTAGTAAAATAAAAAATAATGTTTAAATTTGGATCCCCATTATTTGTTCCCTAAAAAAGTATGATTACAGGAATCATTGAATTAATTTTACCAATATCAGAAAAACTGTTTAAGATAACATACATTTTATATTTAATTTAATTGATGGAAAAAACATTAATGCCTTGTCCTTGGATTTATATGACCTGTGTAAAAATCATTGATTCATAATTCATATTGAATTTTTAATCAAAATTCCTGGATAAAAACAAATATTTATTTGTAAAAATATCCATGATATAATAAAATTATACAAATAATTTACATGTAATTAATATAGGTCAAAATACTATAATCATATATGAAAATAATGCTGAGTTAATATCAATCACATGATTATTGAAATTTTCCAAGACACATTTCAATGAATACATTCAAGAGAACATAATTTATTGTTATCAATTAGTTTATGAATATTGTTCAATTTCTTTCTTCAGTAGAAAAAATTCCACAGTGTATGTTCTGTCTAATTAATACTCATTAATATTTGTAACTATATCATTATTTAAAATCATTCTTATATGATGTTGTGTTTTTCCATTATTTTTTTATATAAAATAAATATATCTTAAATCATGTCACATAAATGACATATTTAAAGTTATTTTTCATTTAATTTACATCCTTGATTTGTTATGGGGGTTTCCCTAGGTTTTAGGGAGGAATAGATGAGTATTAATGAATTGGGCCAAACCATGAGCCCAATTCTAGATTGAAACATAAATTTTGTATCTTTTATAACCTTTTCATTTTTCAACATTTTTCCTCCATTAGAATTCGTACTTGGCCTCCCCTATCCTATTAACACCACCAAGTTAATTTGGATCTTTTAGAAATCCATTACCAAAGTTTATTTGTGTTTTTATCTATGGGGATGGGCCTGCCCGAAAGCCCAATTCCTGTTTTAAAAATAAATTTTGATTATGTTCTAACTTATTCGATTTTAGGATTTTTAGGTGATTCCAAGTCTCACCCATGCCCAATTAACACGGCCACGCATGTGAACTCACTTTCCCCTCTTTGGAGCTAGAGTTAATCGCGATTCGGGGCCGAACTTCATAGGCTTCATCAAATCATCTAGATTTGAAGAGGTAATTTCTTTCTTTCATAACTCTCTCAATTCTCAATATTATTCATCCATTACTGCTCTTAAATTACCTAATACATATTTTTCGAATGAACCCTGAATGTTGGTTGTTTTAAATTTCAGACACTGGAGTTTTGGAGTGATTACTTCAAGATACTTCAAATAATGAGTCATTTTCTTTCCTCTTTCAAACTACGTAGGGTTTATTTGCTTATAATTTAGATTCCTAATGCCTAGAAACGAGGTTTTTGAACCTAGGGTTTAAATTTGGTCTTTTTTTGCTAATTATTGTGGTTTTAGGTTTGATCTAGGTCTCTCTAAGTGCGACGGGGGTGCGATTTGATTTTTTCACGGAGATTCAAGGGTTTTTGTTACTTTGGTAGGTGATTCCATTGGGTGTGAATTTTTTATGAATTACCATTCTGTGTTCATGGTACCTTAATGTTTTTTTCACTTGAATTTTTCTATAAAATTGGATTTAGATTCATTTATAATGCATATGAATTTTAAGTTCTAATTTTTGGTGAAATTGGGGGTTTTTCATTCAAATAATTTATTGGTTCATTTTGGGCTGACCTATAATTACTTAGTTGATTTTATTGAACTGTATTAGGATTGAAAATAATTTTTTAAATTTTTATTCTTTTTTGTTGTTGCTGTGAACGTTTTTTTAAATGGTGTTTGGGAAGCAAATGGGCTTTAAGTGCAATGTTTGTGTGAGAATGGTGGTTTTTAAAAGATATAACTTCTTGGTTCACATTGGGCTTCCCCATAACTGAATTGTCGGTTTCATTAAAGGGTATTGAACAGAAATTTTGTTTTAATTACTTAAAATTGTTCACATTGTTATCAAAGTGGATATTTTAATGAGATTTGGGTGAAAAACAATGTGATGTTTTGAGAGGTTGTTTTATTGAAAATCAAATTATTATATTGTGTGTTTTAAATGGTAAAAAATCTGTGTAGATACTATACTATCTGTTTGTAACCAGTAGTGATATTTTTTTTGCAAAAGGATGTGTTTTTTTTTCTGAAATTGTATGAGCACAAAATGGGATGCTTGGGTACCTAGGTGGGGCGGATTTGTACTAGTACGACTAGTGGATCAGATGGGTTTTGTCCCTATTTCAATTAGCATTTAGATAACGACAACTCTAACTAAACTATGTGGATGATGATTGGGGACCACTAGGTTATAGGTATGTTTCCTACTAGTGGCTCGTTAACGAGAACATATTTTTCTATGGTTACTTTACACCGAGGTACGAGGTACCTAGGGCCCGAGACAACATAGTGCTTAGGGATGTTCCCGATTTTGTTGATCATTTGATTTGTTGTATTTACCCTTATTGTGGGGTGTTTTTGGGAAGTACAGTACAGTATCTAACATGTCTATTTAATTTGTTAACATTCTGAAATTTGTGTATTGAAAAATGTTTTCATTTGAAAGTTGCATTTCTTCGAATTTTAACACATTTTCACCTTGTGTATTAGAATTGCTTGTTTTGTTCACATTGTATTGCATTCCTGTTGGAATCATCTGGTGGTATCCTATTGGGCTTAGAAACACACCCTACTTACACCCCTTTTGTGTAAGTAGACATGATTATGCATGACTCGGGTAAAGGGAAGGCTAAGGGTGATGACAGTTCAGGGTGTTAGTCCCCATCGTTGGGCCGGAGTTGCGGAGAAGGCCTGCGTGTGATGACCCCTTGTCGTGTGGAGTCCATGGGGATGTCTTTATGTTGTCATTATTTTTTTTTGGACCACTTGTAGTGTATGTAAACTTATGTATTCAGATCTGGTTTTGTTGTGAATTGTTTAGAATGAAAATTTCAGATTCTAATTATTGATTTTCTTTAAGTTTTATGCCTTCATACTTAGGTAAATCATTCTCAAACCATATTTTTTGATACTCGGGCACTTGTGCCAGCCCGTGGGGATAGGGAACACCCTTCGGGACTTGCCACGGGCCGGGTTTGGTGCCGTAAATGGTGGCGACCAGATCCGGTTCGTGAGAAAATGGTATCAGAGGAGGTTAGTGTTTTTGGGTTATATTTCTATTTTGGGATGAGTCGGGATAGACAGGAGCTAGGAATCTCAGGGGTCGGGGGTTTGGATGTGAGTAGGATGTCTGCCCCTCACCCTCCATGGAAGACCTTGAGTCTCTATGGGATGTTGGAATTTACGGATTGACTTCACTTCCAAGTGAGACATGTGGGCCGCAGACCACATGTGGGCATTAAGTGGATGTGGAGTAATTGTTTATTTTATTACTGGAATGTGTTTGGTTGATTTAAATTTGATGTATGTGATTAAAATTTTCAGGATTGTGGTATTGGCTATTGTTTTGTGACTATTGCATTTTGTAGAAACATGCATCCCTGGAAAGCTCCCACGTGCCCACAGGTGGAAGCTGGAGAGTGTTCACCAATGCTGATTGATCAAAGGCTAGTGGAGGTTATGGTTCGTGCTATCCATGATTTGGGATAGGGACCCGCTCCTACTCCTATTCTTGTTAGGGCAGAAGAGACAGGTCCTAGAAAATACGAAGCACATGAGTTTCTAAAAAACAAGCCCCCTACCTTCCGAGGTTGCTCAGAACCCAAAGAACCAGAAGGATGGCTCGAGAAGATCGAGCGTATGTTTGAGTTCATGGAAACACCCGAGGAGATCAGGGTGAAGTGTGCCTTCTTTCTTGTAACACCCCGACCCCAACTACCAAGAGTCGGTGCATTACTTCGTAACATTGGCATGATCACAAAAGATCAAGTCTCGAAAGACCGATTAGTTTAGTAGCCTTGGAAACACTAGATACATTCATAAGTCTTACATTACATCATAAAGTAAACCAAAACTACAACATCTTCTCTTCATATCCCATTATATTATCCCTGCAGTTCATTCATAATATACTTCTTCACATCCTGGAGAAAAATTAAAACATTGAAAGGGGTGAGCTCCGATGCTCAGTAAGGATAAAAATATAACAAAAGCTTTCATAAATAAACATTAACATTTAAGGCAATGTATAACTAAAACAAAAGCCTTTTAAACATGAACTTTAGCATAATAGAGAAAAAGTAAACTGAAATAATTCCATTTAATTACACACATGGATATTCTACTAGTCGAATAATCACATGAAATATCAATAACCACTTTCATAATGATGGAATGAATAATGCCAGACTATCATAACCACGTAGCCAAGGCCTCGTGCCAAGACCACAAATAAGATTTTGTCAAGGCCTCGTTCCAAGACACTAGTTTGTCTCATGAGACCTACCGATGCATCTAGGAGCTATAGCGGGCTCCACCCGTCACTTATTAAGTCCAATGCATTCCTCATATGAATAGGTTTAAACATGTCATAAATCATAACATAATCATATGACATAAAACATGCATAAAGGAAACATAACATTTCCAAATTTAAATCACAAGATATCAATACAACACATTTATATAATAAAAACACTTTCAAAACCATTTTCAATTCCAAAATAAAAGAAAGTTAAAACTATGTATTTATTTTTCAAAAAAAATGTAAGGGCTTGTAGAGGAAGCCGAAACCCAAATAATGGCCATGGTGGCGGAGAAGTCATTGTCGCCGCATACATATGACAAGAAAAACATTCCTTTTTTTCATTTATTAAAACACTTCGTATAAAAAGATTCCTTTGGAATAAACGTAAAAGTCAAAGGGGTTTATACACCGTATAAAAGAAAGTTGTGTATAAAACAAAATATGCCTCGATGAAAGTTGATTGAGATGAAGTCCTTAAAAAGATCATTTTTAAAATAAAATAGATCTATTATGTGTATTCACTATAGGTACACATAAAGAAAGTAAAAATACAAAATAAGACCTAATAATATCATGACATAATTTGAAAGCAGGAGATTAACCCAAAGAATGGAAATTGGGTTAAGAAGTTCCCTTACCTCGTGTCCGACTTGACTCAACCATTCTTTAAACTCCTGAATAATAAACTAGAGTTAATATCTATCTTATTAAGAACCATTTCAATTTCATTATCCTTTTTATATCACTTATTACAATGTTATGAACATTATGTAATTATTTAAGTTAACAACGGTCGTTTTGTCGATCTTTGGTACTTGAGTCAACAATAAACTTCTTATAATTTCAAGTTGTTCATGTGGTGAAATATCCATTATATCCAGAATTATAATCATGATGTAGATATCATATATATCATATATATATAGTATATACATTCATTCATAATATTACGTAACATTTAGAGGTAAGAAATGAAATGCACCGTTCATCGAGACGGTAATCTGTACGTACGCATGAACGCTACTTTCATTTCTATTTCGTATTTAATGAAATCATAATGATATAAATGTTTAATATAATTCTTGTATAATATAGAATATAATACAATTTACTCTATCCTTTATACATCCCACATATGGTATTAACGATTCAAATCACTTTGAGGGGGCGGTAGTCCTCACTTCCTAAAATGAAAATATCGCGTTTACCCATAATGGAATCCATAAAGGTATGCCATAAATGAAAAATACAGAATCATAATGAAACCAAAAACATAATATATATCATATATAAAAATAGTTTCATCATAATGGCCACCATAAGTGGTGTTATATGAGTGTTGAACAATCATCGTTTCGTGAGACAAAAATTCGCCATCCACAGAAACAGTATATTCTTTAACCATTAGATGTAGGTGTATGTAAGTGTAGCTTGAATACTTATTATAACAACATCCTAGTATAATTAGGATACTGGTCTGGTTACAAAATAAATGAATAAAAAGTGTTTTGGGGGTTGGAGAGGAAAAATAAAACAAAACAACATTAGGGAAGACATTACCTTAAAATCGGGTAACTCTTTTTGATTTGAGCCAAAGGCTTCCTTGGGAAGAGTTCTGCCCAAAGTGAGGCTTCTTGGAGTAAGAGGGGGATGTTGGGAGAGTATTTGGGCAGAGGTTGTCCGATCCAAATGGCTTGAAAGTGTGAATGAGATGGTAGAGTTGGGGGCCTTCTATAAGAGGAGAGAAGGGGCACTCTTGGAAAGTAAAGAAAATTCACTTTATTATAAAATGAGTTTCGGATTTTACAGGTCCCACACTTATATAATTCGAGGATAAGGTGATAAGGGTTTGAAATCCACCCATCCAATAGGTTTTGGACATGTGTAGGTCTTAGATATTACATTATCTTTCCATTTTATTTAAATCGTTAAATAATGAGGTCATCACTGCATCATCATGATGTCATAAATAATTTAATTTATTTAATGTCTAAAAATTATAAAAAAAATACTATGATGTAGTAATTTCTTTATTTTCCCAATGAATATTTATAGTCAAAAATACAACTTGTATAACCCCATGTAAAAATTGTTTTAGTAAAACATTTCATGTTTGTGTCATTTTTTACTTTAACATTAAATAAAAGGTATTTATGTCATTTTCCAACTAAAGTGGCTCCATGGGGTCCCCAAGTTGACCCATGGATTGTCTTGGTCGTCCATGGCACATCCGATGAGGGTAGGACATGTGTCAAGATCATCTCATATTATTAAAACATTATTTTTACCTTAAACAACACTAATTACCTCTAATCACGATTAAGAACTTAAAAGTTACTATTCACCAAAAACTTATTTTAATCTCATTGAACCAAATTTTACTTCTTAATGACAACCATGTATGTCGGATTTTTGAAATTCAAAACACAGAAGTGGTAAAAATTCATTTAAACGGAAAATCAGTTTTTATAAATACCACATAGTGGTTTCACAATTCATAAAAAATTGAAGTTTTTCAGAAAAATCCCAAAAATTCACTCTAAGATATATTTGATATTCCGATTTCAAAAATGATGTCTATTTTACAAAATTACTAACATATAAGGCGCATTAATTAATTCCCACTGTCACAAGAAATATCATGTTTTTAAGAGACAATTTATATCAAAAGATTGACAATTGTTCAGGCCCAATTTCAATGTTAAATTAATTCTAATGTCCACCATTGGAAAAAATGGTAAAAATATATTCTAATTATACTTTAAAACCACTAAATAGTATAATTTATCACAATAAATTATTTTGATTCAAAATGTTTTTTTAAGTATTTTTCACTATTCATAAAAAAATTGGATGTTCTCAGAAAGATAAAAAAATCATCTTAGGATAATTTTGATATTACAAATACAAAAACGAAGTCCATTTGGAAAAATAAAATTTATAAAATTTCAAAAATTAGGTATTACTATTCATAATGTCTACTTTGATTAGTCGCGGTGTGTTAGAACTCGAAGTTGCGTACAATGAATGCTATTGCATTATTAAATGAGAAGCGTATCAAGGAAGCTCGGGGTGTTACATTATCCTTTACTTCAATAAATTGTGTCCTCACAATTTGAAATTTTTCTTTGAAAATAAAAAGTTGAAAATTGAATGTAGCTTTGTGGAAAACCCACAACAGAAATAAGGTTAATAAAAATATAACATTAAAATAACGAATGATAAGTACAAAGGTCACACGAGATAGACCATACAAGGATTCTATGAAAATATGGATATGGAGGACAAACAAACCATCAAGGTCTGATGGATCGTTGTAGAAAACATGATTAGGAGAATGTTTAACTACAAGAAAATCACAAACCTGTGATTGGTTAAACGATCATTGATTCCCCAGTAGGAAAAGTTAACCGAGAACGTTTTTGTTTTAAGTTACCTTTTATAAATTTGAGGAATTTATTTAGGAGATATACTGAGAACGTAAGGGAATATACATACTTGTTATGTATACATTCATTCTTTAATAAATTTTTACCACAAACCCATCTTTTACTCCAAAAGGTAATAGAACTCAAAAATATTCTATTTATCCTAATTGTATAAGGTTCCAAATATTAACACATACCATTTAGATTAGTAAAACTATTTTGTAATAACCAGGTACTTCCTGTAGGCTAGTGGTAGGTCATAAAGGCCTGTCACACTATGGTTGTGGGTTCAATTCATGCAGCTTTGTCCGACGCGATGGGTTATACCCCACCCTGCAGGATGTCCTTTTCCTAAAACTATAGTATTATAATATTCCAAAAATAATCTTCATAAATGTTTTAACCTTAAACAATACTATCCAAGGTTCAACTTAATCCATTCCAACCTTTATAGTTATCTAAAATATTTCTGTCCATCTCACAGTCCAAATTTTATAAGATGGTAAACATAATGAAGACCCTTTTTTCCGCGTAACAACATGTGAACACCTTCATCATGTATTCTTTGAAAACACGGAAATTACAAATGATCCCTTATTCCTAATAGAATAATAGATATACTCCTTCTATCCAAAAATGTATACAAATCATTAATCAGTTTCAAGAAAGTTAAGAATATCCAATATAATTTATCCAAATCAATCATGTCTTATTCCAAAATAACTATCTCGGTATCAGAACCATAATATGGTTTATCTTTCTCTCAACCATATATTTCCCAAAAATTTAACCTACTGTGGAGTCACTTTTCATGGTTCCACACAATCTCGAGTCCTTGATGAAATAGTACTGCAGTACAATCCTTATATACTCCATAATTATTATAACCAGTACAACACTAAAATTACAATATTCTTTAATAACAACATAAGAACTCTAATCCTTCCTCCTCATCTATGGTAGTATCATAACTTAATTATTATCCAATAACATCATTTGGGGCACACTCTGATGATTTGGACATTTGTTTGCATAGTGTCCCCACTCCTTGCAGATGAAGCATTGTACATTTGAAACCTTTTTCTTACCCTTGGAGTCACACACTTTGTTTCCTTTTTCTCCACACTTATAACAAACTCCCATTCCCTTCAGGAAAGTTCCAAGGTGTTTCTTCCCACAGTTATCACATATTGGAAAATTCTTCTTTTCCCACGTCCCTTTTTCCATCATTCTCTCTTCCATATTTTCTTCTCTTTATTCCCTTCAAATCCATAAGACTCAGAGAATTATTTACTTATCTTATTAACACATGATTCTATTTCTTCATACGTTGAGAACACATGGGAGATTATTTCCCTTCTAAAGGTTGTATTAATACCGTGAAAGATATGATCCTTCTTACTCTTTGGATCATACGTATTGCTAGAGTTCACATTCTTTCCACTGGGCACCATTTCTATACAATGGCATAAACTAGATTAGTTTATGAATCAAAATACATAATTCCATAATTGTAATACACTTAACAATAATTGAACTATTTTTGGATATAATCCATAATCATAAAAATGTTTTCTTTGATAAAGTATATACTCCTAACCATTATTAGTGGTTTGTATAGAAAATGAGAATTATCCTAAGCATATCCCCCAGGAGTGTCGTAACCAAGAGTGTAGTACGGCCCGTTGTCGTGCACCAGTTCCCGTTCGAGTCTAGCTCAAAGCGGTGTTTTCGGGTTTTACCCCTAGGTACATCTGTTCCAGAGCTGCCTCTATCTTCTCGTATCCAGACAGGGATGTATTACTTGGAAAACTAACAAAATCTCTATAAAACCAAAATTCTAGGAAGATCTTCTATACTAATACTCAATGTCTATCTTCGGTTTATGTGATCTAATCAGAGTTTATCTAAATATAGCTTCCAAGGTTAGTACTAAACTGCCTCTGATACCAACTGTAACGCCCCGACCCCAGCTACCCAGAGTCGGTGCATTACATCGTAACATTGCCATGATCACAAAAGATCAAGTCTCAAAAGACCTATTAGTTTAGTAGCCTTGGAAACACTATATACATTCTTAAGTCTTACATTACATCATAAAGTAAAACAAAACTACAACATCTTCTCTTCATATCCCCTTATATTATCCCTGCAGGTCATTCATAATATACTTCTTCACATCCTGGAAAAAAATTAAAACATTGAAAGGGGTGAGCTCAGATGCTCAGTTAGGATAACAATATAGCGGAAGCATTCATAAATAAACATTAACATTTAAGGCAATGTATAACTAAAACAAAAGCCTTTTAAACTTGAACATTAGCATAATATGGAAAAAGTAAACTGAAATAATGCCATTTACTTACCCACATGGATATTCTACTAGTCGAATAATCACATGAAATATCAGTAACCACTTTCATAATGATGGAATGCATAATGCCAGACTATCATAACCACGTATCCAAGGCCTCGTGCCAAGACCACAAATAATATTTTGTCAATGCCTCGTGCCATGACACTTGTTTGTCTCATTAGACCTACCGATGCATCAACGAGCTATAGCGGGCTCTACCCATCAGTTATTAAGTCCAATGCATTAATCATATGAATAGGTTAAACCATAACATAATCGTATCACATAAAACATGCATAAAGGAAACATAACATTTCCACATTTCAATCACAAGATATCAATACAACACATTGATATAATAAAAACACTTCTAAAACCATTTTCAATACAAAAATAAGAGAAAGTTAAAACTTTGTATTTATTTTTCAAAAAAAATATTATGGCCTGTAGAGGAAGCCGAAACCCAAATAATGGCCATGGCGGCGGAGAAGTCATTGTCGCCGCATACGTATGACAATAAAAACATTCCTTTTTGTCATTTAGTAAAACACTTCTTATAAAAATATTCCTTTTGAATAAACGTAAAAGTCAAAGGGGTTTATACACCGTATAAAAGAAAGTTGTGTATAAAACAAAATATGCCTCAATGAAAGGAGATTGAGACGAAGTCCTTAAAAAGATCATTTTTTAAAATAAAATAGATCTCTGATGTGTATTCACTATAGGTACACATAAAAAAAGTAAAAATACATAATAAGACCTAATAATATCATGACATAATTTGACAGCAGGAGATTAACCCAAAGAATGGAAATTGGGTTAAGAAGTTCCCTTACATCGTGTCCGACTTGACTCAACCATTCTTTAACCTCTTGAATAATAAACTAGAGTTAATATCTATCTTATTAAGAACCATTTTCAATTTCATTATCCTTTTTATATCACTTATTACAATTTTATGAACATTATGTAATTATTTAAGTTAATAACGGTCGTTTTGTCGATCTTTGGTACTTGAGTCAACAATAAACTTCTTATAATTACAAGTTGTTCATGTGGTGAAATATCCATTATATCAAGAATTATAATCATGATGTAGATATCATATATATCATATATATCCAGTATATACATTCATTCATAATATTACGTAACATTTAGAGGTAAGAAATGAAATGCACCGTTCATGGAGACGGTAAGCCGTACGTACGCATGAACGCTACTTTCATTTCTATTTCGTATTTAATGAAATAATAATGATATAAATGTTTAATATAATTCTTGTATAATATAGAATATAATACCATTTACTCCATCCTTTATACATCCCACATATGGTATTAACGATTCAAATCACTTTGAGGGGGCGGTAGTCCGCACTTCCTAAAATGAAAATATCGCGTTTACCCATAATGGAAACCATAAAGGTATGCCATAAATGAAAAATTCAGAATCATAAGGAAAACAAAAACATAATATATATCATATATAAAAAGAGTTTCATCATAATGGCCACCATTAGAGGTGTTATATGTGTGTTGAACAATCATCGTTTCGTGAGCCAAAAATTCGCCATCCACAGAAACAGTATGTTCTTTAACCATTAGATGTAGGTGTGTGTAAGTGTAGCTCTAATACTTATTATAAAAACATCCTAGTGTACTTAGGATACTGGTGTTGTTACAAAATAAATGAATGAAAAGTGTTTTGGGGGTTGGAGAGGAAAAATAAAACAAAACAACATTAGAGAAGACATTACCTTAAAATCAGGTAACTCTTTTTGATTTGAGCCAAAGGCTTCCTTGGGAAGAGTTCTGCCCAAAGTGAGGCTTCTAGGAGTAAGAGGGGGATGTTGGGAGTGTATTTGGGCAGAGTTTGGCCGATCCAAATGGCTTGAAAGTGTGAATGAGGTGGGAGAGTTGGGGGCCTTCTATAAGAGGAGAGAAGCGGCACTCTTGGAAAGTAAAGAAAATTCACTTTATTATAAAATGAGTTTCGGATTTTAGAGGTCCCACACCTATATAATTCGAGGATAAGGTGATAAGGGTTTGAAATCCACCCATCCAATAGGTTTTGGACATGTGTAGGTATTAGATATTACATTATCTTTCCATTTTATTTAAATCGTTAAATAATGAGGTCATCACTACATCATCATGATGTCATAAATAATTTAATTTATTTAATGTCTAAAAATTAAAAAAAAAACTATGATGTATTAATTTTTTTAGTTTTCCAATGAATATTTATAGTCAAAAATACGACTTGTATAACCCCATGTAAAAATTGTTTTAGTAAAACATTTCATGTTTGTGTCATTTTTTACTTTAACATTAAATAAAAGGTATTTATGTCATTTTCCAACTAATGTGGCTCCATGGGGTCCCCAAGTTGACCCATGGATTTTCTTGGTCGTCCATGGCACATCCGATGAGGGTAGGACATGTGTCAAGATCATCTCATATTATTAAAACATTATTTTTACCTTAAACAACACTAATTATCTCTAATCACGATTAAGAACTTAAAAGTTACTATTCACCAAAAAATTATTTTAATCTCATTGAACCAAATTTTACTTCTTAATGACAACCATGTATGTCGGATTTTTGAAATTCAAAACACAGAAGTGGTAAAATTTCATTTAAACGGAAAATTAGTTTTTATAAATACCACATAGTGGTTTCACAATTCATAAAAAATTGAAGTTTTTCAGAAAAATCCCAAAAATTCACCCTAAGATATATTTGATATTCCGATTTCAAAAATTATGTCTATTTTACAAAATTACTAACATATAAGTTTCATTAATTAATTCCCGCTATCACAACAAATAGCGTGTTTTTAAGAGACAATTTATATCAAAAGATTGACAATTGTTCATGCCCAATTTCAATGTTAAATTAATTCTAATGTCCAACATTGGAAAAAATGGTAAAAATATATTCTAATTATACTTTAAAACCACTAAATAGTATAATTTATCACAATAAATTATTTTTATTCAAAATGTTTTTTTAAGTATTTTTCACTATTCATAAAAAATTGGATGTTCTCAGAAAGTTACAAAAAAATCATACTAGGATAATTTTGATATTACGAATACAAAAACGAAGTCCATTTGGAAAAATAAAATTTATACAATTTCAAAAATTAGGTATTACTATTCATAATGGCTACTTTGATTAGTCGCGGTGTGTTAGAACTCGAATTTGCGTACAATGAAAGCCATTGCATTATTAAATGAGAAGCGTATCAAGGAATCTCGGGGTGTTACATTCTCCTTTCCTTCAATAAATTGTGTCCTCACAATTTGAAATTTTTATTTGAAAATAAAATGTTGAAAATTGAAAGTAGCTTTGTGGAAAACCCACAACAGAAATAAGGTTAATAAAAATATAACATTAAAAGAATGAATGATAAGTACAAAGGTCACTCGAGATAGACCATACAAGGATTCTATGAAAATATGGATATGGAGGACAAACAAACCATCAAGGTCTGATGGAGAGTTGTAGAAAACATGATTAGGAGAATGTTTAACTACAAGAAAATCACAAACCTGTGATTGGTTATACGATCTTTGATTCCCCAGTAGGAAAATTTAACCGACAACGTTTTTCTTTTAAGTTACCTTTTATAAATTTGAGGAATTTAATTAGGAGATATACTAAGAACGTAAGGGAATATACATACTTGTTATGTATACATTCATTCTTTAATAAATTTTTACAACAAACCCATCTTTTACTCCAAAAGGTAATAGAACTCAAAAATATTCTATTTATCCTAATTGTATAAGGTTCAAAATATTAAAACATACCATTTAGATTAGTAAAACTATTTTGTAATAACCAGGGACTTCCTGTAGGCTAGTGGTAGGTCATAAAGGCCTATCACACTATGTTTGTGGGTTCGATTCCTGCAGCTTTGTCCGACGCGATGGGTTATACCCCACCCTGCAGGTTATCCTTTTCCTAAAACTATAGTATTATAATATTCCAAAAATAATCTTCATAAATGTTTTAACCTTAAAAAATAATATCCATGGTTCAACTTAATCCATTCCAACCTTTATAGTTATCTAAAATACTTTTTTCCATCTCACAGTCCAAATTTTATTAGGAAGGTAAACATAATGAAGACCCTTTTTTCCGCGTAACAACATGTGAACACCTTCATCATGTATTCTTTTAAAACACAGAAATTACCAATGATCCCTTATTCCTTATAGAATACTAGATATACTCCTTCTATCTAAAAATGTATACAAATCATTAATCAGTTTCAAGGAAGTTAAGAATATCCAATATAATTTATCCAAATCAATCTTGTCTTATTCCAAAATCACTATCTCGGTATCAGAACCATAATATGGTTTATATTTCTCTCAACCATATATTTCCCAAAAATTTAACCTGCTGTGGAGTCACTTTTCATGGTTCCACACAATCTCAAGTCCTTGATTAAATAGTACTGCAATACCATCCTTATATACTCCATAATTATTATAACCGGTACAACACTCAAATTACAAAATTCTTTAATAACAACATAAGAACTCTAATCCTTCCTCCTCATCTGTGGTAGTATCATAACTTGATTATTATCCAATAACATCATTTGGGGAACACTCTGATGATTTGGACATTGGTTTGCATAGTGTCCCCACTCCTTGCAGATGAAGCATTGTACATTTGAAACCTTTTTCTTACCCTTGGAGTCACGCACTTTGTTTCCTTTTTCTCCACACTTATAACAAACTCCCATTCCCTTCAGGAAAGTTCCAAGGTGTTTCTTCCCACAGTTATCACATATTGGAAAATTCTTCATTTCCCACGTCCCTTTTTCCATCATTCTCTCTTCCATCTTTTCTTCTCTTTATTCCCTTCAAATCCATAAGACTCAGAGAATTCTTTACTTATCTTATTAACACATGATACTATTTCTTCATATGTTGAGAACACATGGGAGATTATTTCCCTTCTAATGTTTGGCTTAATACCATGAAAGATACGATCCTTCTTACGCTTTGGATCATACATATTGCTAGAGTTCACATTCCTTCCACTGGGCACCATTTCTATACAATGGCATAAACTAGATTAGTTTATGAATCAAAATACATAATTCCATACTTGTAAAACACTTAACACTAATTGAACTATTTTTGGATATAATCCATAATCATAAAATAGTTTTCTTTGAGAATGTATATACTCCTAACCATTATTAGTGGTTTGTATAGAAAATGAGAATTATCCTAAGCATATCTCCCGGGAGTTTCGTAACCAAGAGTGCAGTAAGGTCCGTTGTCATGCACCAGTTCCCATTCGAGTCTAGCTCAAAGCGGTGACTTCGGGTTTTACCCCTAGGTACATCTGTTCCAAAGCCGCCTCTACCTGCTCGTATCCAGACAGGGATGTATTACTTGGAAAACTAACAAAATCTCTATAATACCAAAATTTTAGGAAGTTCTTCTATACTAATCCTCAATGTCTATCTTCGGTTTATGTGATCTGATCAGAGTTTATCTAAATCTAGCTTCCCTGGTTAGTACTAAACTGCCTCTGATACCAACTGTAACGCCCCGACCCCAGCTACCCAGAGTCGGTGCATTACTTCGTAACATTTCCATGATCACAAAAGATCAAGTCTCGAAAGACCTATTAGTTTAGTAGCCATGGAAACACTAGATACATTCATAAGTCTTACATTACATTATAAAGTAAAACAAAACTACAACATCTTCTCTTCATATCCCCTTATATTATCCCTGCAGGTCATTCATAATGTACTTCTTCACATCCTGGAAAAAAATTAAAACATTGAAAGGGGTGAGCTCAGATGCTCAGTAAGGATAACAATATAGTGGAAGAATTCATAAATAAACATTAACATTTAAGGCAATGTATAACTAAAACAAAAGCCTTTTAAACTTTAACTTTACCATAATATGGAAAAAGTAAACTAAAATAATTCCATTTACTTACTCACATGGATATTCTACTAGTCGAATAATCACATGAAATATTAGTAACCACTTTCATAATGATGGAATGCATAATGCCAGACTATCATAACCACGTAGCCAAGGCCTCATGCCAAGATCACAAATAAGATTTTGTCAAGGCCTCGTGCCAAGACACTAGTTTGTCTCATGAGACCTACCGATGCATCAAGGAGCTATAGCAGGCTCCACCCGTCACTTATTAAGTCCCATGCATTAATCATATGAATATGTTTAAACATATCATAAACCATAACATAATCGTATCACATAAAACATGCATAAAGGAAACATAACATTTCCACATTTCAATCACAAGATATCAATACAACACATTGATATAATAAAAACACTTCTAAAACCATTTTCAATACCAAAATAAAAGAAAGTTAAAACTTTGTATTTATTTTTCAAAAAAAATATTATGGCTTGTAGAGGAAGCCGAAACCCAAATAATGGCCATGGCGGCGGAGAAGTCATTGTCGCCGCATACGTATGAAAAGAAAAACATTACTTTTTTTCGTTTAGTAAAACACTTCGTATAAAAATATTCCTTTTGAATAAACGTAAAAGTCAAAGGGGTTTATACACCGTATAAAAGAAAGTTGTGTATAAAAAAAATATGCCTCAATGAAAGGAGATTTAGAAGAAGTCCTTAAAAAGATCATTTTTTAAAATAAAATAGATCTATGATGTGTATTCACTATAGGTACACATAAAGAAAGTAAAAATACAAAATAAGACATAATAATATCCTGACATAATTTGAAAGTAGGAGATTAACCCAAAGAAGGGAAATTGGGTTAAGAAGTTCCCTTACCTCGTGTCCGACTTGACTCAACTGTTCTTTAACCTCCTGAATAATAAACTAGAGTTAATATCTATCTTTTTAAGAACCATTTTCAATTTCATTATCCTTTTTATATCACTTATTATAATGTTATGAACATTATGTAATTATTTAAGTTAATAACGGTCGTTTTGTCGATCTTTGGTACTTGAGTCAACAATAAACTTCTTATAATTACAAGTTGTTCATGTGGTGAAATATCCATTATATCCAGAATTATAATCATGATATAGATATCATATATATCATATATATCCACTATATACATTCATTCATAATATTACGTAACATTTAGAGGTAAGAAATGAAATGCACCGTTCATGGAGACGATAAGCCGTACGTACGCATGAATGCTACTTTCATTTCTATTTCGTATTTAATGAAATCATAATGATATAAATTTTTAATATAATTCTTGTATAATATAGAATATAATACCATTTACTCCATCCTTTATACATCCCACATATGGTATTAACGATTCAAATCACTTTGAGGGGGCGGTAGTCCGCACTTCCTAAAATGAAAATATCGCGTTTACCCATAATGGAAACCATAAAGGTATGCCATAAATGAAAAATACAGAATCATAAGGAAAATAGAAACATAATATATGTCATATATAAAAGGAGTGTCATCATAATGGCCACCATTATAGGTGTTATATGAGTGTCGAACAATCATCGTTTCGTGAGGCAAAAATTCGCCATCCACAGAAACAGTATGTTCTTTAACCATTAGATGTAGGTGTGTGTAAGTGTAGCTCGAATACATCTTATAACAACATCCTAGTATACTTTGGATACTGGTTTTGTTACAAAATAAATGAATAAAAAGTGTTTTTGGGGTTGGAGAAGAAAAATAAAACAAAACAACATTAGAGAAGACATTACCTTACAATCGGGTAACTCTTTTTGATTTCAGACAAAGGCTTCCTTGGGAAGAGTACTACCCAAAGTGAGGCTTCTAGGAGTAATAGGAGGATGTTGGGAGAGTATTTGGGCAGTGTTTGGCCCATCCAAATGGCTTGAAAGTGTGAATGATGTGGTAGAGTTGGGGGCCTTCTATAAGAGGAGAGAAGGGGCACTCTTGGAAAGTAAAGAAAATTCACTTTATTATAAAATGAGTTTCGGATTTTAGAGGTCCCACACTTATATAATTCGAGGATAAGGTGATAAGGGTTTGAAATCCACCCATCCAATAGGTTTTGGACATGTTTAGGTCTTAGATATTACATTATCTTTCCATTTTATTTAAATCGTTAAATAATTAGGTCATCACTGCATCATCATGATGTCATAAATAATTTAATTTATTTAATGTCTAAAAATTATAAAAAAAATACTATGATGTAGGAATTTTTTTTAGTTTTCCAATTAATATTTATAGTCAAAAATATGACTTGTATAACCCCATGTTAAAATTGTTTTAGTAAAACATTTCATGTTTGTGTCATTTTTTACTTTAACATTAAATAAAATGTATTTATGTCATTTTCCAACTAAAGTGGCTCCATGGGGTCCCCAAGTTGACCCATGGATTGTCTTGGTCGGCCATGGAACATCCGATGAGGGTAGGACATGTGTCAAGCTCATCTCATATTATTAAAACATTATTTTTACCTTAAACAACACTAATTACCTCTAATCGCGATTAAGAACTTAAAAGTTACTATTCACAAAAAAATTATTTTAATCTCATTGAACCAAATTTTACTTCTTAATGACAACCATGTATGTCGGATTTTTGAAATTCAAAACACAGAAGTGGTAAAATTTCATTTAAACGGAAAATTAGTTTTTATAAATACCACATAGTGGTTTCACAATTCATAAAAAATTTATGTTTTTCAGAAAAATCCAAAAAATTCACCCTAAGATATATTTGATATTCCGATTTCAAAAATGATGTCTATTTTACAAAATTACTAACATATAAGTTGCATTAATTAATTCCCGTTGTCACAACAAATAGCGTGTTTTTAAGAGACAATTTATATCAAAAGATTGACAATTGTTCATGCCCAATTTCAATGTTAAATTAATTCTAATTTCCACCATTGTAAAAAATGGTAAAAATATATTCTAATTATACTTTAAAACCACTAAATAGTATAATTTATCACAATAAATTATTTTGATTCAAAAAGTTTTTTTAAGTATTTTTCACTATTCATAAAAAAATTGGATGTTCTCAGAAAGTTACAAAAAAATCATCTTAGGATAATTTTGATATTACGAATACAAAAATGAAGTCCATTTGGAAAAATAAAATTTATACAATTTCAAAAATTAGGTATTACTATTCATAATGGCTACTTTGATTAGTCGCGGTGTGTTAGAACTCGAAGTTGCGTACAATGAAAGCTATTGCATTATTAAATGAGAAGCGTATCAAGGAAGCTCGGGGTGTTACATTCTCCTTTCCTTCAATAAATTGTTTCCTCACAATTTGAAATTTTTCTTTGAAAATAAAATGTTGAAAATTGAAAGTAGCTTTGTGGAAAACCCACAACAGAAATAAGGTTAATAAAAATATAACATTAAAAGAACGAATGATAAGTACAACGGTCACTCGAGATAGACCATACAAGGATTCTTTGAAAACATGGATATGGACGACAAACAAACCATCAAGGTCTGATGGAGAGTTGTAGAAAACATGATTAGGAGAATGTTTAACTACAAGAAAATCACAAACCTGTGATTGGTTAAACGATCATTGATTCCCCAGTAGGAAAAGTTAACCGACAACGTTTTTGTTTTAAGTTACCTTTTATAAATTTGATGAATTTATTTAGGAGATATACTAAGAACGTAAGGGAATATACATACTTGTTATGTATACATTCATTCTTTAATAAATTTTTACCACAAACCCATCTTTTACTCCAAAAGGTAATATAACTCAAAAATATTCTATTTATCCTAATTGTATTAGGTTCCAAATATTAACACATACCATTTAGATTAGTAAAACTATTTTGTAATAACCAGGGACTTCCTGTAGGCTTGTGGTAGGTCATAAAGGTCTGTCACACTATGGTTGTGGGTTGGATTCCTACAGCTTTGTCCGACGCGATGGGTTATACCCCACCCTGCAGGTTGTCCTTTTCCTAAAACTATAGTATTATAATATTCCAAAAATAATCTTCATAAATGTTTTAACCTTAAACAATACTATCCAAGGTTCAACTTAATCCATTCCAACCTTTATAGTTATCTAAAATACTTCTGTCCATCTCACAGTCCAAATTTTATAAGGAAGGTAAACATAATGAAGACCTTTTTTTCCGCGTAACAACATGTGAACACCTTCATCATGTATTCATTTAAAACACGGAAATTACCAATGATCCCTTATTCCTTATAGAATACTAGATATACTATTTCTATCCAAAAATGTATACAAATCATTAATCAGTTTCAAGGAAGTTAAGAATATCCAATATAATTTATCCAAATCAATCATGTCTTATTCCAAAATCACTATCTCGGTATCAGAACCATAATATGGTTTATCTTTCTCTCAACCATATATTTCCCAAAACTTTAACCTACTGTGGAGTCACTTTTCATGGTTCCACACAATCTCAAGTCCTTGATGAAATAGTACTGCAGTACAATCCTTATATACTCCATAATTATTATAACCAGTACAACACTCAAATTACAAAATTCTTTAATAACAATATAAGAACTCTAATCCTTCCTCCTCATCTGTGGTAGTATCATAACTTGATTATTATCTAATAACATCATTTAGGGCACACTCTGATGATTTGGACATTGGTTTTCATAGTGTCCCCACTCCTTGCAGATGAAGCATTGTACATTTGAAACCTTTTTTTTACCCTTGGAGTCATGCACTTTGTTTCCTTTTTCTCCACACTTATAACAAACTCTCATTCCCTTCAGGCAAGTTACAAGGTGTTTCTTCCCACAGTTATCACATATTGGAAAATTCTTCTTTTCCCACGTCCCTTTTTCCATCATTCTCTGTTCCATCTTTTCTTCTATTTATTCCCTTCAAATCCATAAGAATCAGATAAATCTTTACTTATCTTATTAACACATGATACTATTTCTTCTTACGTTGAGAACACATGGGAGGTTATTTCCCATCTAAAGGTTGGCTTAATACCGTGAACGATATGATCCTTCATACGCTTTGGATCATACGTATTGCTAGAGTTCACATTCCATCCACTGGGCACCATTTCTATACAATGGCATAAACTAGATTAGTTTATGAATCAAAATACATAATTCCATACTTGTAAAACACTTAACACTAATTGAACTATTTTTGGATATAATCCATAATCATAAAAAAGTTTTCTTTGAGAAAGTATATACTCCTAACCATTATTAGTGGTTTGTATAGAAAATGAGAATTATCCTAAGCATATCCCCCGGGAGTGTCGTAACCAAGAGTGCAGTAAGGCCCGTTGTTGTGCACCAGTTCCCGTTCGAGTCTAGCTCAAAGTGGTGTTTTCGTGTTTTACCCCTAGGTACATCTGTTCCAGAGCCGCCTCTACCTGCTCGTATCCAGACAGGGATGTATTACTTGGAAAACTAACCAAATCTCTATAATACCAAAATTCTAGGAAGTTCTTCTATATTAATCCTCAATGTCTATCTTCGGTTTATTTGATCTAATCAGAGTTTATCTAAATCTAGCTTCCAAGGTTAGTACTAAACTGCCTCTAATACCAACTGTAACGCCCCGACCCCAGCTAACAAGATTCGGTGCATTACTTCGTAACATTTCCATGATCACAAAAGATCAAGTCTCGAAAGAACTATTAGTTTAGTAGCCTTGGAAACACTAGATACATTCATAAGTCTTACATTACATCATAAAGTAAAACAAAACTACAACATATTCTCTTCATATCCCCTTATATTATCCCTGCAGGTCATTCATAATATACTTCTTCACATCCTGGAAAAAAATTAAAACATTGAAAGGGGTGAGCTCAGATGCTCAGTAAGGATAACAATATAGCGGAAGAATTCATAAATAAACATTAACATTTAAGGAAATGTATAACTAAAACAAAATCCTTTTAAACTTGAACTTTAGCATAATATGGAAAAAGTAAACTGAAATAATTCCATTTACTTACTCACATGGATATTCTACTAGTCGAATAATCACATGAAATATCAGTAACCACTTTCATAATGATGGAATGCATAATGCCAGACTATCATAACCATGTAGCCAAGGCCTCGTGCCAAGACCACAAATAAGATTTTGTCAAGGCCTCTTGCCAAGACACTAGTTTGTCTCATGAGACCTACCGATGCATCAAGGAGCTATAGCGGGCTCCACCCGTCACTTATTAAGTCCACTGCATTAATCATATGAATAGGTTTAAACATATCATAATCCATAACATAGTCGTATCTCATAAAACATGCATAAAGGAAACATAACATTTCCACATTTCAATCACAAGAAATCAATACAACACATTGATATAATAAAAACACTTCTAAAACCATTTTCAATACCAAAATAAAATAAAGTTAAAACTTTGTATGTTTTTTCCAAAAAAATATTATGGCTTGTAGAGGAAGCCGAAACCCAAATAATGGCCATGGCGGCGGAGAAGTCATTGTCGCCGCATACGTATGACAAGAAAAACATTCCTTTTTGTCGTTTAGTAAAACACTTCGTATAAAATATTCCTTTTGAATAAACGTAAAAGTCAAAGTGGTTTATACACCGTATAAAAGAAAGTTGTGTATAAAACAAAATATGCCTCAATGAAAGGAGATTGAGACGGAGTCCTTAAAAAGATCATTTTTTAAAATAAAATAGATCTATGATGTGTATTCACTATAGGTATACATAAATAAAGTAAAAATACAAAATAATACATAATAATATCCTTACATAATTTGAAAGTAGTAGATTAACCCAAAGAATGGAAATTGGGTTAAGAGGTTCCCTTACCTCGTGTCCGACTTGACTCAACTGTTCTTTAACCTCCTGAATAATAAACTAGAGTTAATATCTACCTTATTAAGAACCATTTTCAATTTCATTATCCTTTTTATATCACTTATTACAATTTTATGAACATTATGTAATTATTTAAGTGAATAACGGTCGTTTTGTCGATCTTTGGTACTTGAGTCAACAATAAACTTCTTATAATTACAAGTTGTTCATGTGGTGAAATATCCATTATATCCAGAATTATAATCATGATTTAGATATCATATATATCATATATATCCAGTATATACATTCATTCATAATATTACTTAACATTTAGAGGTAAGAAATGAAATGCATCGTTCATGGATACGGTAAGCCGTACGTACGCAGGAACGCTACTTTCATTTCTATTTCGTATTTAATGAAATCATAATGATATAAATGTTTAATATAATTATAGTATAATATAGAATATAATACCATTTACTCCATCCTTTATACATCCCACATATGGTATTAACGATTAAAATCACTTTGAGGGGGCGGTAGTCCGCACTTCCTAAAATGAAAATATCGCGTTTACCCATAATGGAAACCATAATGGTATTCCATAAGTGAAAAATACAAAATCATAAGGAAAAAAAATACATAATATATATCATATATAAAAATAGTTTCATCATAATTTCCACCATTAGAGGTGTTATATGAGTGTTGAACAATCATCGTTTCGTGAGGCAAAAATTCGCCATCCACAGAAACTGTATGTTCTTTAACCATTAGATGTAGATGTGTGTAAGTGTAGCTAAAATACTTCTTATAACAACATCCTAGTACATTGAGGATATGTGTTTTGTTACAAAAGAAATGAATAAAAAGTGTTTAGGGGGTTGGAGAAGAAAAATAAAACAAAACAACATTAGAGAAGACATTACCTTAAAATCGGGTAACTCTTTTTGATTTGAGACAAAGGCTTCATTAGGAAGAGTTATGCCAATAGTGAGGCTTCTAGGAGTAATAGGGGGATGTTGGGAGAGTATTGGTGCAGAGGTTGGCCGAGCCAACTGGCTTGAAAGTGTGAATGAGGTGGTAGAGGTGGGGCCGTTTATAAGAGGAGAGGAGTGGCACTCTTGGAATGTAAAGAAATAGTCACTTTATTATAAAATGAGTTTCGGATTTTAGAGGTCCCACACTTATATAAATCAAGGATAAGGTGATAAGGGTCCGAAATCCACCTATCCAATAGGATTTGGACATGTGTAGGTCTTAGATATTACATTATCATTCCATTTTATTTAAATCGTTAAATAATGAGGTCATCGCTGCATCATCATGATGTCATAAATAATTTAATTTATTTAATGTCTAAAATTTATAAAAAAAAATACTATGACGTAGGAAATCTTTTTATATTTCCAATGAATATTTATAGTAAAAAATATGACTTGTATAACCCCGTGTAAAAATTGTTTTAGTAAAACATTTCATGTTTGTGTCAATTTTTATTTTAACATTAAATAAAAGGTATTTATGTCATTTTCCAACTAAAGTGGCTCCATGGGGTCCCCAAGTTGACCCATGGATCGTATTGGTCGTCCATGGCACATCCGATGAGGGTAGGACTTGTGTCAAACTCATCTCATATTATTAAAACATTAATTTTACCTTAAACTACACTAATTATCTCGAATCACGATTAAGAACTTAAAAGTTACTATTCACCAAAAAATTATTTTAATCTCATTGAACCACATTTTACTTCTTAATTACAACCATGTATGTCGGATTTTTGAAATTCAAAACACAGAAGTGGTAAATTTTCATTTAAACGAAAAATCAGTATTTATAAATACCACTTAGTGGTTTCACTATTCATAAAAAATTGATGTTTTTCAGAAAAATCCCAAAAATTCACCCTAAGCTATATTTGATATTCCAATTTCAAGAATGATGTCTATTTTACAGAATTCCTAACATATAAGTTGCGTTAATTAATTTTATAATTAATTCCCGCTGTCACAACAAATAGCGTGTTTTTAAGAAACAATTTATATCAAAAGATTTACAATTATTCAAGCCCAATTTCAATGTTTAATTAATTATAATGACCACCATTGGATAAAATGGTAAAAATATATTCTAATTATAATTTAAAACCACTAAATAGTATAATTTATCATAATAAATTATTTAGATAAAAAAAGTTGTTTTAAGTATTTTTCACTATTCATAAAAAAATTGGACGTTCTCAGAAAGTTACAAAAAATTCAACTTAGGATAATTTTGATATTACGAATACAAAAATGAAGTTCATTTTGAAAAATAAAATTTATAAAATTTCAAAAATTATTTATTATTATTCATAACGGCTACTTTGATTAGTCGCGGTGTGTTAGAACTCGAAGTTGCGTACAATGAAAGCTATTGCATTATTAAATGAGAAGTGTATCATGGAAGCTCGGGGTGTTACATTTCTTTAGGAGGGTCCCAGCCGTAAGTGGTGGGAGTCAGTGCTTCAGGATGGGTAGACTGAGCAGATGCGCTGGGGAGATTTCAAGGCTATCTTCAATGAACAGTAGTACCCTGAGGTGTTGGTTTATGCTAGGTCTCTAGATTTCATGGAACATGTTTAGGGGAATCTATATATGATGGAGTATGCCAACTTCTTCACTGAGTTGGTTCGGTATGCTCTAGAAATTGTCTCTAATGATCAATAGAAGGCCTAGAGTTCTGAGAAAGTCCTGCGACCAGAAATATACTACTAGGTGTTCTTGTTTATGATGAAGACCTATGATGAGGTCGTTGATCGCGAGTGAATGGTGGAGATTTATAATAAAGGTAGGGATGGTTTCTATGGTTCAATATCAGCAGTGGGTAGTTGATTCTCTTCAATGAAGAAAAGGAACTGGGAGGATCATGTGAAGAAAAGAGGGGGCATTTTAGGCCACTATTCCAGGTAGTTTTCTTTTGTGGCATCTGATACGAGATCGGTCATGTGCAACAAATGTGGGAAGCCCGGGCATATCCTACCAGAATGTCCCCATCCTCCGAATCCTTGTTTCCAGTGTGGAGGAATGGGTCATTTGCAGCGTTTTTGTGGTGTGGCACGTCGTCTTCCGAGTGGGGTTGGGTCAGTGGATTTAAGAAGAGTGTCAGCACAGTCTGAGCCATCAAGGATTGGGGGATCTTGATTTGGCAGTCGTGGTGGTAGGGTTGGGTCGTCTTCTAGGAAGAGATTATTCAGGGCACATCCACAGACTAGTGTTCGTCTTCAGGCAGATTCTGGACATCCCTATGTAGTGGATATGGCACCAGCAAGATCAGAGACGGGACCGTCGATTGTTCGAGGTACCGTTCTGACCACATATTCTATGGCTACTACACTTTTTTATACTAGTGCCTCTGTTTCATTCAATTCTGCCCATTTTGTGGAAATTCTGAATTTTCCAACTGAGTTGATGTCTTTCGTGAGAGAGTTGGTGACACCACTGGGAATGAAGAAGGAACGGGGTCTCAGATGCCCATCGTGTGCTATTTCTATGTCAGGGGTCGTGATGGAGTGGGACCTATTGGTCTTAGATATGGACTCTTTTGATGTCATACTCTGGATGGATTGTCTAGTACACTTCTAGGCACACATCGATTACTACAGACGGCGTGTGAGTTTCATGGAACCTGATGTGAGTTGTCAGGTATTTCATCGAGATTGGGATCCTCGGTCAGGTCACGCAGTGCCTCCACTCCCAGAGTTGGGAAGTTTTATCTTCCAGTTATCTTCTCTTGTGCTATATGATGGTCTTTCCCTTGAAGGTTCATTACCTCATATAGTGAACGATTTTTTGGAGGTATTCCCGGATGATTTTTCAGGTTTCCCCTAGAGCGGGATGTGGAGTTTTCGATTGATCTGGCACAGGGAACACAACCTATATCTCTTCCCTCTTATCACATGGCCCCCACCAATCTGAGGGAATTTAAGATATAGTTGGACGACTTAGAATCCAAAGGATTCATTCGCCCAAGGGTCTCTCCTTGGGCCTCTACTGTGTTGTTCACAAAAAAGGCTGAAGGATCCCTCTAGTTGTGTATTGACTACTGGAAGCTGAATAAGGTATCAATTAAGAATAAATACCATTTTCCTAGAATAGATGATTTTTTTGATCAGTTGAAGGGGGATAATTGGTTCTCAATGATAGACCTGCATTCGGGGTATCATCAACTTCGGGTGAAAGAGTCAGATATCCCAAAGACAGCCTTTCGAAGAAGGTATGACAACTTTGAGTATTTGGACATGCCCTTCAGATTGACCTATGCTCCAACGGTCTTTATGGAACCCATGAACATGGTGTTCCATAAATATCTTGATTCCGTTATTATGGTGTTCGTGGATGACATTCCGGTATACTCTAGCTCTGAGGAGGAACACAAACATCACATGGGGATTGTATTGGGTACATTACGAGATCAAAACCTCTATTAAAAGAAGTCAAAGTGAACTTTTTGTATTAGGGATATGAGATTTTTGAGGCATGTGATCTCTGAGCAGGGGGTTTCAGTGGACCCAGAGAAGATTAGTGTGGTTATGTCATGGGAGTAGCAGAAGAATGTGTTTGAGATCAGAAGTTTCCTTGGCCTGGCTGGTTATTACAGGCGATTCGTTCATGATTTCTCTCGACTTTCTTCAACGATGAATGCCCTCACCCGGAAAGGGGTGAATTTTGTGTGGGGTCTAGAATGCCATGCGTCGTTCGAGGAGCTGAAGAGGCGGTTGACTACCACACCCGTGATGATTTTACCAGAGGCATGAAAGGGATATGTGGTCTATTGTGATGCCTTAGGTATGGGTCTTGGGTACATGCTTATGCAGGATGATCATGTGGTCGCGTATGGATCTCACCAACATCGACCACATGAAAAGAACTACCCAACCCATAACATGTAGTTGGCAATGGTGATGCATGCTTTGAAGACATGGAATCACTACCTCTTTTGGGGGAAGTTTTTGGTATACTCTGATCACAAAATCTTGGCTAATATCTTCTCGCAGAAGGACATCAACTTGAGGGAGCGTCGCTGGATCGAGTATGTGGAGGGGTTTGACATTGACATGGAATGTAACCCACGTAAGGGTAATGTAGTGGCCGAATCCTTGAGGATAAGGGTTCCGGTGCAGGCTTTGAGGTAGTCCAGTTATGAGTGAGCTTTGATGGGGCTATTTTCTTAGATGTATATGGAGACCAGGGAACAAAGTGGAGGGGTATTCTTGGCGAGAATCTAGTTGACTCCTTCTCTATTGGAGTTGATTATTCGGGAACAGCCCAGTGACGAGCTGTGTCAGTGGTCGAAGCAGTTTCTTCATAGTGGGGAGACATACTCTGATTGGTCATCGTCTCCTGAGGGCATCTTGTGCTACAAGGTCCTTTCGGTAGTGCCATTATCTCTACGGAAGGTGGTGATGCAGGATAGCCACCAGTCCTAATGGGCTGTCCATCCTGGTGCCACTAAGATTTATTATGATGTCCATCGGCAGTTTTGGTGGCCTGGTATGCGATGGGACATAGTGGACATTGTTTTGAGATGCTACACATGATAGTAGATGAAAGCAGAGCACCAAAGGCCTTCCAGTTTGCTCCAGCCACTACCCATTCCTACCTGGAAGTGGGACAAGGTCGCCATGGACTTCATTGTTGTCTTACCTTGTACAACTTAGGATAAAAATTCCATTTTAGTGGTGATTGATCCTCTGACCAAATAAACCCACTTCATTCCGATAAATGATACAACTAAAGTGGATGAGTTGGGCCATTTGTATCTTCAAGAAGTGGTGAGACTCCAAGGTGAACAATCAGAAGTTGTCTCAGATAGAGACCCCCGCTTATCTTATCAATTTTGGGAAGGACTTTAGAAGGCCTTGGGGTCTCAAATTATGATGAGCATGGCATACCACCCTCAGACGGATGGTCAGACAGAGCGAGCGAATCAGATTTTGGAGGACATGCTTCGTGCATGTGTCCTGGACTTTAGAGTTTCTTGGGATAACCATTTGGGATTGGATGAGTTTTCTCATAATAATAGTTACCAATCCTCCATTCGAATGGCCCCTTTTGAGGCACTCCTTGGTCGGCCATGTCGGTCCACCCTATGTTGGGCTGAGGTAGGAGAGACTTCACAGTTGGGGCTGGCCTTGTGCAGCAGACTTCTAAGAAGGTCAAGTTGATAAAGAATCACTTATTGACAGCTCATATTCATCATAAATCTTATGCTTACCGGAGGCGTCGAGACCTATAGTTTTCTATGGGTGACAGGGTATTCTTAAAAGTGGCCCCTCGTCTGGGCCATCGTCGATTGGGGAAGCAAGGTAAGCTGATTCCACGGTATGTCGGGCCATTTTAGATCACCGAGCGTATTGGAAATGTGTCAGACAATTTGGCCTTACCTTCTCAGTTGACGTCTATCCATGATGTATTCTACATCTCTCAGTTGAAGAAATACAACCCGGATCCATCCCATGTGTTGAGTTGGGAAGAACTGGGGATAGAGCCTGACTTGTCTGTTGTTGACAGGATGGTGAAAATAGTGGACCCCAAGATAAGATACATAGAGGGAAGCCTATTCCATTGGTCCAGGTTCTACGGCAGCATGTGAATTATACACATGAGACATGGGAGTGAAAGTCATGGGTTGAGGAAGAGTACCCATTCTTGTCTTCCAGCCAAGCTTCATGTTGACTTTCCGGGTGGAATTTTCTTCATAGTGGGGATAATTGTCACATACATGTCATATTTTAAAGGTATTTTTCATATAATTTACATCCTTGATTAGTTTCGTGGGTTTCCCTGGGTTTTAGGGAGGAATAGATGAGTATTCATGAATTGGGCCAAACCGTGAGCCCAATTCCAGATTGAAAAATAAATTTTTTTATCTTTTATAACTTTTTAAATTTTCAACATTTTCCCCCATTAAAATTCCTAATTTTCCATCCATAACCTATTAACACCACCAAGTTAATTTGGAGCTTCTAGAAATCTATAAACAATGTTTATTTGGGTTTTTATCTAAGGGGATGGGCCTGCCTGAAAGCCCAATTCATGTTTTAAAAATAAATTTTTATTTTTTTATAACATATTCAATTTTTGGGATTTTTAGGTGATTGAAAGTCTCACCCGAGCCTAATTAACCCATACGTGAGTCTAAACTCTCTCCCCCATCTTTGGAGCTATGGTTAATCACGATTTGGTGCCGAACTTCATAGGGTTCCTCAAATCGTCCAGATTTGAAGAGGTAAATTCTTTCTTTCATAACACTCTCAATTCTCATTATTTTCCCCCATTCTTGCTCTTAATTAACATAATAAATATTTTTTTAACGAAGCCGTAATGTTGGTTGTTTTAAATATCAGATACTGGTGTTTAGGAGTGATTACATGAAGATACTTCAAGTAAATGAGTCATTTTATTTCATCTTTCAATATTATTAGGGTTTCATTCATTGTTATTAGGGTTACTTTTCTTATAATTTTGTTTCATAATGCCCAGAAACTAGGTATTAGAACCAAGGGTTTATCTTTGGGCTTTCATGGCCAATTAATGTGGTTTTAGGTTTAATCTCGGTCTTTCTTGGTGTGTCAGGGGTGCGATTTAATTTTCGCACAGAAATTTAAGGGTTTTTGTTATTTGGTAAGTGATTCCATTGTGTGTGAAATTTTTGTGAATTAGCATGATATGTTCATGTTACCATAATGTTTATTTAACTTGATTTTTTCTGTAAAAATTGGTTTTAGAAGCATTTATAATGCAAATGATTTTTATGATCTAATTTTTTGTGAAATTGGGGGGTTTTCATTCGAATCTTTTATTGGTTCATTTTGGGCTGACCTATAATTACTTTGTTGATTTTATTGAACTGTATTAGAAAATAAAATAATGTTTTGATTTTTATTCTTTTTTTTCTGTGAAAGTTTTTTAAATGGTGTTTGGGAAGCAAATGGGCTTTAAGTGCCAAGTTTGTGTGGGAATGGTGGTTTTTAAAAGATATAACTTCTTGGTTCACATTGGGCTGCCCCATAACTGAATTGTCAGTTTTATTAAAGGGTATTGAACTAAAATTTTGTTTTAATGACTTACAAGAGTTCACATAGTGTGCAATGTTGATATTTTAAAGAGATTTTTGTGCAAGACAATGTGATGTTTTGAGAGGTTGTTTTATTGAAATTCAAATTATTCTATTGTGTGTTTTAAAGGGTATAAAATGTGTGTATCTACTGTACTATTTGTTTGTTAAAAGTAGTGATATTTTATATGCAAAAGGATGGGTTTTTTATTCTGAAATTTTATGATCACAAAAGAGGAATCCTGAGTACCTAGGTGGGGCGGATTTGTACTAGTACGACTAGTGGATCAAATGGGTTTTGTCCCTGTTTCACATAGAATTTAGATAATGAAAACTTAATCTAAACTATGTTGCTGATGATTGGGGACCACTAGGTTATGGTTATGTTTCCTACTAGTGGCTCGTGCATGAGAACATATTTTTCTATGGTTACATTAAACCGAGGTAAGAGGTACATAGGGCCTGAGACAACATAGTTCTTAGGGGTGATCCCGATTTTTCTGCTTATTGGATTTGTGGTATTTACCCTTATTGTGGTGTGTTTTTGGGAAGTAATTTGTTGTAGCTCACATGTATATTTAATGTGTTAACATTATGAAATTCTCGTATTGAATACTATTTTTATTTGAAAGTTGCATTTCTTCGAATTTTAACATTGTTTCACCTTGTGTATTAAATTTGCTTTTTTTTGTTCACATTGTATTGCATGCCCTTTGGAATCATCTGGTTGTATCCTATTGGGATTAATCTCACACCCTAATTACAACCCTTTGGTGTATGTAGACCAGCTTATGCTTGACTCAGGTAAAGGGAAGGCTACGGGTGATGGCGGTTCAGGGTGTTAGTCCCCATCGTTGCGACGAAGTTGTGGAGAAGGCTTGCGGGTGATGAACCCCTTGTCATGTAGAGTCCATGGGGATGACTTTCTGTTGTCATTATTTGTTTTTGGACCACTTGTAGTGTCTTTAAACATATGTATTCAGATTTGGTTGTGTAAACAATTGATTAGCATGAACATTTTAGATTCTAATTATTGATTGTTTTTTATGTTTTATGCTTTCATACTCAGGTAAATCATTCCCAAACCAGATTTTTTGATACCCGGGCACTTGTGCCAGCCTATGGGGATAGGGAACGCCCTTCGGGCCTTGCCATGGGCCGGGTTTGGTGTTGTTAATAGTGGTGACCCGATCCAGTTCATGACAAAACATAATAAAAAACAAAATGTTTTCATTTGGTATTTGAAATCGATTTCAAATAATTCATTATTTACTCAATAAAATTATACAGTGGTTAAATATTTCTATACTACATAAACATTAGAGGAGAAAAAATTCATTTAAAATTGAGCATAGTTGGGAAAAATCAGTAAATATTTTCATAGTCAATAAACAATTAGAAATGTGTTTTATTTTTTTAATTATCATAGCAAGAAGAAAAAGTAATTATACATTAATTGATAATTAATTTCAACAAAAAAAAGTAGTGGATGAGTTATAAAAATTGTACATTCCGTCATATTGATGTAATATTTTAAATAAACATATTATAACCACTTTAGGTAATACCACTACCAATGATGATCATAATGATATCATTAATAAATGTTATATCTCAATAATAATATTTCTCAATTCCATTCAAAATATTTATATTTTCCATTAAATGTTATAATAATCCACAATCCATTATATATTGAGTGTAATACCCCTTGATTAAAAATTTCAAATCATATGGTTTTTAACTAGAACTCGCATTAGGGGATATTTTTATTTTTAATATTTAGATATTTTGGACAAACTCTTACAGAGTACATGCCTACAATACATGTAAAAACTTATGCATATGATCCATTTTTCGTCAATATAAAACACATTGCAATAAAAATGATTTAACATTATGAGAAACCACCAACATTATCCCTTTTAACTCATACTTTATCTATCACCCCTTAAAACCTATGAAAGGCATTTTAAAAACATTGGATGAGTAAAAAACAGTGTGGGGGATATTAATATAAAGGAAACCCTTGGTTTAGTATAATCATGAAAAGTCATTGAATGTTTATATTTATCTTCAATGTTTTTTTATGATATTAATTAATATATTTTTAAAGAAAAACACTCATTTTACTCAAATAAAACCCTTAAAAACCCATAGTATGAAATTAAATCACATATAGGTGACATAGAACATTATATATATTACACATTAAATATCATTAAAATTGGAACAAAATTATGTCCAAAATCCAATTAATATATAAAAATTATACTTAATGATATCTAGACCAACACATTATATATTGTAACGTGCTTACCCGATGGTATCTGGGCCATCCCATGTTATGATGTAAAGGTCTTACATGACCCTATCTCCGCCACCCCTGATAATGCAGCAAAGGGCATCCCTAGTACTATATCAGACACCCCTTATAAAATCTATATTAGGCTCATCCACTCCCATTAATTCTTAATTTCCACATCATTAATAAATCAAATTCAACATAAAACCCTTTTAAAACCCTATTTAATACCATAAGAAAAAAAATCTATATTAAAACACAATTGTATTTTAAAATCACATTTCCAATTCCAAAATACCTAAAAAGAAAAAATGTTTTTCTTCCAAGAATGCATAAAATATTTTCAAGGAAGATATAAATTAAACAGATTTGAATGTTTTATAATGTTAATTATTTTCATTTAAGATAAGAATAAAACATTTTTTTTCATTTTTCTTAATGTTCTATAATTATAACGTAAATTTTTTTTCATAGATTCTTTATAGTTATATTAAAAATAGACATAAATATCAATTCGAATAATTTTATTCCCATATTAATTAATATATAAAATAATATAAAAATAAATTACTTGAAAAAAAATAGATTATGATTTAATATTAATTACTTTAATGCCTCCCAATTCACATTGAAAATTTAAATCATAAACCCCATAAAAAATAATATTTAACATAACATTAAAACAAATTAGAATAAAGAAATTCTAAATTTCATTTATCAGTCTGGCAACATATACACATTATAAACTAACATGGGTGCATAAAATCAAGATATTGCACAATTAATGGAGATTAAGATAATGTTCCTTACCATGACTATGACTCATATTCAACAATATTTGTATTAATTAATAAAAAAATAATGTTAATAATTTAAATTAATCATTAAATTATTGTGGAATATTATACAATTTATATCACTCATTAACATGTTATAATAATTACTTAATTATTTAGGTGCATTAAATTTTATAGGACAATTCTTACATGAGTCCAAAAGTGACTTTTGTCTAATTTATTTAGTGAACGAGTTGATTGAAAAATCATATCAATACTAATATTCATGAAATAATTATAATTTTTTATAAGTAAATTATACTTTTAAATAAATCCATTACGTATATCTATGAAAAATGAACTACATTACAGTCATTAAGTGGAAGGTCGTACAGACACAAAAGTAACATTTCCAATTTTCAATGATCATGTCACTTCATGGAGGTGATAGTTCATACGTACACAATAACATCGTTATCATTTACCTGTTTATAGATATGTAAGAATATAAATGACACATTATCATTTAATAATTATAAATATTCCATAAATATAATATATAAAATTAATTATTATATATATATCATGTCTTGAGATATGGTTATGGAAGAAGAATAATATTTGTTCATGAGGACATAGTTCACTATAGTCACAAATGATTTTTCGTGATTAAATGGAAGATGAGATATATTTTGTTGTTGATTTTAACATATTAAGATCTAAATGTATTGAGGATATTTTCATTATTAATTCATAAATATGTAAAAAAATTTAATTGATGTTTTATAATAAAAAAACTGACATAATTAATTAAACATGATACCTCTTATTTGGTTGACCTCCTTTGATTACCTCATGAATAGAAATTAGGTGGGTGGTACTCTGAAACTAATACTTCTATAATCTCAATATTGATTTTAGGAATGAATTTATAAATTCATTGATGGAAAAATAATATTTAATATGTATTAGAATAATATGAATGGTTCCCTTTTATAGGGGAGGGGATGAGAACTCTTGGAAATTTTTAATTAGTAAAATAATATAAATTATTTTTCTAATAAAATATAAAAATGATTTATTTGTAATATAAAATTATTATGTGTCTAAATCACACCATATAATTCAAATTATAAATTTTTTAATTATATTTAAATTTTTATCTTTTTCTATCCATTTTAACACGTATAGTGAAATCATGTAATTTACTAATTTAGGGTAAATATAATTGAAATAAGATAAAAACCCCCAATAAATTGTTAATTTATGAAATTTTAAGACATATATTAGTTAGTTTGATGAAATTTATTTGTTTGTAAATATAATATCATTTAATAACAAATAATTTAATTACAAATATCAAAATTGAAAATTTTAAAACTATTCATTAATTGCCTTTTTAAATTATCATAACAATAAGACAAATTCCATAAAATAATTCTAAATAATAAAAAAAATCTTATATTATTTAATAAAATTCTTATATGAAATTAATAATGTTAAATTATATTTATTAAATTATTTTTAATTTCAATTATTTCATATATCTTTTAATTAAATAGTTACAACAACATCATCGAGAAATCCATTAATTGTAGTATTTCTATATTAAAATTGAAAAATAAATTTCAATAATGAATATAAACATTTAATCATTATAAAAAGTATTTATTTTCAAATATATATCCTATATAACCACATATTAAAATATCTCATTTGTTAAAAAAATAATAGAAAAATTGAATTTTCTTGGAATATAATATTTATTAATTACATAGAGTAATCCTAGAAGATCAAAGAGCTCATAAAATATTCCAAATGTTGATTTATGTATACATTCCTCATACAAAAATATAATGACATGTTTTTGGGTAATTTTTTATTATTTAAAATATAAACATTACCCTTAATTTTGGGACATTCCCTTAACCATAGTAATTATAAATAACAAAAAACTTATTCATATTTTTTTCAAAAAAGGGAACTATATAACAAACATTGACTTATAATTTATAAAATGGAATCCATTATTAAAAATAAAGATATCAAATTTGGATAAAATTAATTTAATTTTGATAGAATTAAGAGATGGAGAAAAGTGGTTTTTATTATAAAAACATTAAATTGATTCAGTTGTTTTTTATCCTAATTCATTGTGAATTTGAATCCAACGACCCTAATTTAATTAGGTGATAAAATATTGATATTAATAAACATTAAAACCAATCAATACAAAAAATATTTTTTCTTATTTTTAGATGAAAATGATATTTTCAATAAAAATAATAATATTTGTTCCTTATTCATCAAATAATGAAACATATTAGGAAAATAAGACAAATTTAACCAATGTAAATTTTGATATTATAATATAAAATAATAATTTTATTTTTTAAATTTTTAATTTGAAATTTTGGAAATTTTTGATTTAAAACAGTTACGCTATCAAAAGATGGAAAACTGTCTTTTAAGAACAATACTTCATTTATATTGAAAATCATAATTGTTCTTATATAATGTCACAAAAACCCATAATTTAAATTTAAAATGTTTCATAGAATATATTACATGTATATTTCCAAAATATAACCAAATAATCATGATACTGTTTATTATTATTATAGAACAATGTTGTTCACATTTAAATAATTTTGTAGAAGAAAAAGATTCATTTATTTTAAATATGGTTTTATGTTCATTTATAATTAAATAGCCTAAAAATTATTGAATATATATAAATTTTTAAACAATATTTTTTTAATTTTTATTATCTTATTCATACCCACCATTCCAACAACATGGATATAATGGTATCATTTAAATGACAATATTTAATAGTTCATTTATGATTAATGTGGCACAATTTATATGCTATCAAACATAGTTTTTCACTAACAGAATATATGATTTTACATCCCCACATTAAATAATTTTTTCTTTGCAATTCGAAATCAACATTGAAGAGTAGCTATTTTAATTTAAAATATTGATGTATCAAAATCCCATATCTGAAATGACCAATAAAATGTCTCCATTTAAATAAATAATGGGATGTATTAAGGTTGCATTTGATAACACATAATAATGTAATATGTAAGAAAACATGGGCATGGAATAAAAACTATGTATGTAGTTCTATTTGATGGTTCTCGAAATCCTATTCTGGGTTAGTTGACAAGCACAAAACCATAAATCTATAATGGGATAAAAAGACCATGAACTCATAGTATGAAAAGTGAACTAACATCATTCTTCACTAAATATAATTTTCCTATAGTTGATGAAATCATTTACTATCTACGAACATATGGAAATATAATTACTTGATATATATTAATTTTATATTCACAAAATCACCCTCATATCATTCCTTGAATTAATATGTAAATACATAAATGTTAAATTAATCATTATTAAAGGAAAGGACAGTAAGAGGTAGAAACCCTTGACTATTTATTAAATATAAAGAAAAAGTACAGCAGACAGGAAATATTATGAGTGTGTGCAGCTTACCCACATTCAAACGACAAAGCCAACAATTGAAGAAGCTACAAATCATAGTAATTCTTTCACTCAATACCACCATCATAAGTATCTTCCTCTGCAGTGGCTGATTCCCACTCATAACCTGGGTCATAATGCTTCAGATGCTTGACATACTGCTTTCGAAGCCTCACATGTTCGAGCGATGGCCTCTCCGTGCAATGATTTTATGAGCAACATCCCCCCTTTCCCTCTTGGAAGAAGACCTAGTGCTCATAAGCATCGATAGATAGGAATAGTCCTTCCTCGGGTGTCTTTTTGGTAGAGTAGTAAAAAATCCTTCACTCTCATACACCTTATTCCTCCCACCTTGAAATACATCACTATAGGAAGGTCTGGAAGCCCCACTATTATTCTATTTATCGCTACCAGAAACGTCTTCCCACTTGTCACTGATAAGGGAAGAGCTATAACACCTGCATCCAATACTTTCTCCCGAAACCACACCTTTTTTAGCCGGAAAAGTCCCAACATCACACTTGTAGGAAGGTCTAGAAGCCCCACTATTAATCAGTATAGATCATATAAAATCTAATGAAGATCAATACATAAAAATAATATATAAAAATAAAAGAATTATATTCATTAAGAAAAAGACATATATAAAAATAAATCCAAAAAAACCTACCAAAATATTCCCTAATGAATTAAAATCACATTACCTAAAACCTCATCATGTGTATTTAAATAATGAAGGTAACGTTGAAATTTGAAAAATTTGTCTTCTTGGAGAATCCTTCAATTCATAAGATGTCTCAACATTAACAGTAGTAGCAAAAAATGATATTCCAAAATAAGTTTGTTTCTAATTATAATGATTTATATCCTTTGTAATTTACATTAGTTGAATATAATCATACTAAAATATCTCAAAGAAAATGAAACAAAATACCTTTGGATGGATATTGGTTATCCAGTTAATTAGTTATTCAAGTGAATTTTTGTTACATTCATTGATTCATTGACCAAACTGACTACACCAATAAAACATTCCAATCAATTCAAAAATTACATAAATATTTAATCACACAATGAAATTTCTGGGAGCTTATGACATTATATCATTGTTTGGTGCTTCTCAATTTCCAACTGCCTTGATTATTTCTCACTGTTGTGAAATTGTGGTACCTATGTTTCAAGATTCTATGGCTGGTATTTTCATCAAAATGATGAAAATTCTCAAAACTTATATATTCTCGTGATTCCAAAGAACTTCATAGACTTTTTTTAAATCCTATGTAAAATATTTTAATATTAATATGAATGTACAAAATAAAATATATAACATACCTTGCAAAACATGTCATTTTTTATTTATAAGAAAGCAACAAATCAATATACATTGACATCAATTCCAAATTTCATTCCATCTATTGACAAAAAACCTTAGGGAAATATTTATCTGGAATGATAATATTAAATTTTCCCATTCTATGGAATCAATATCATATTCCACTATAGCATTCCTAAACATATACCACCTTTTTTCCACTTTGACATAAATATGATAAACGAAAAGATCTTTTTTCTGACATTCCAAACATCCAATGACATAAAATATAGCATCTAGGGAATTGATCCACCCATAATCTACCATGAAATTTTTTAATACAGATTTATTCCTTTAATGATGGTGGATATTACCTCCTAAAATTTTGTAAGACATACTTATTCCTTCATAGAAGATCGTGATCCTCAAATTTACCGATATTAACATCATATAGAGTTTGTTTCAACTAATCAATCATGATAATGAATTGTTCTATTCATATAACAATAATATTGGGATGCCTATTGGGAATTTAATTTTTCACTCCATGGATTCCCACTACAGCTTTTATCTTTCTTTTAGAGAAAAATATTTCTGAAAAGCATACATTAAATGAAGGAACAATGTAATATTAATTTTATACATCATTCTGACATAAACATAATGTAATATCTTATACAGAATGCTATAAATAGTATCCTAAACTTTAATGACCTATAGATCATCCATTAATACCAAATACAATCCCATGTAAATAAAAATTACATTTCTTTTAGTTTTTTAACTATAATTCACATTTATGTACGTTCTTAGTTTATAGGTTTGTATATGTAGGACAAACTCATACAATGTAAATACATACATTAAGAGAGGACACATATACTCCGTATCCATTTTTTCCACAATATAAAACATTTTTTTAAAAATATGATTTATTTATGTGAATAGTCTCTGAAATTGACCTTTTTAATCAATCCATGTCTCTACCAATCAATAAATGTGAATGATATTTTTAAAACATGGGATGAGAAGAAAATATCATTAAGGGATATAATAATAATAGAATCTATTAGTTCATTAAAAACATTAAATCTATACATAATTATACCTTTATATTTAGTGTTTATTTATAATATGAAATAAAACATTTAAACATCTAAAAAGTGTATGTTTACTCAAAATATCATCATTAATACCCAAATTATGAAATTTAAATTCATCCGAGGGACATATGACATCATATACATAAAACCATTAAATCCACTTCAACTAGAATGACCAAATGACCAACATCTAATTAAGATATTACATGAATGCCTGATTTTATATATTCCCCTCCCTATTATGCTGTCATAGGACTACTCAAAAATATCTGGTCCACCCCATTTATTTGTAATGGGAATAACAGATGCTATTTGTTCCTCCCAATTCTCATTTCTAACATGCATCCCTTGTTATATCTGGGTCTTCCTATGTATATTCTATTTAACCTCACCGGTATACTATAAACTAAATTAATATCTCATTAATAAAAAATATTAATCATAAAACTCATTGAAAAAGTCATTTATTTCTATAAATAAATTAAATTCTTATAAAAATAGTGGTTCTATTTTAAATTCATTCTTCAATAAAAAAGTTAATAAATATTTTTGATTATGATTTTTTAACTTCAATGGAATATAGATATTAATTAATGTCCCTTTGTGTGGACATGTCGTATCCAGAATGCACATTAATAATAGAATATTTTTTTTGTCGTTAGTCTATAGGTTCTCTAAAAATGTGTTAACCATATTCCCTTTCAAAAATAAAGAAGGAAAATTAAAAAACTAAAAATAATTTCTTTTATAATCCTTTTATAACCATATGAATAAATTTCTAAAAAACATCAATAAATTTACAAAGAGAGATTTTTTTTTGATTAATTATTTATTCATTCAATGTGTCCCATACAACATTAAACATTACAATCCAAACACCAATGAAATAATAAAATTAAATAAAACATTAAATGAAATGATAATAAAAAAATAAATTATATCCTAACTCTATGGGGATATATATACACCTCATAAAATAATGTTGGTGTGTAACATCATGATATGACTAAGAAAAATGAGATTGAGTTGATGACCCTTATCTTGAGATCGACTCATCATGTACAATATTTATAATACTAAAAAACAAAATATTGATAATTATATACACAATTTTAGAAATATTCTAAGAATATTATTAATTTTATATCACTCATCACTATTTTATAAAATTTACATTATTTATGTTCACATTATATGTTTTTAGGATATTTGGTACATGTGTCAAAAATGGATTTGGAATGATGTCTATAGTCAATGTGGAAACCAATACATTATATCCAAAATATTATTAATAAAATGATCATCATTATTATATTTAAATTTTCATTTCATAAATAAATATTATATATTATTGTGAAAAATGAACTACATTATAAACATGGAGACTGTAGGTCATCTCTACACAATAGTAACATTTCAATTTTTCAAAGATCATTACTGAATGAAGGATTATATCAAATTTAAACATCAATAATGATAATAATATCATATTTATAATATTATTTCTTAAAATATACTTTTATATATTATCCTTGTCATATAGTGTTGGAAAATGAATTACATCGCTTCGTATAGATGATTGGTCACATGTATGCATCTACGACGTTGTAATTTTTTGTGCGAGGAAGAATAAGAAAACAAATGATATATTATATTATTATAATGACAAATATCAAATGTATATATTATTTAAACTAGAAATCCATCAATATAAATAGTATAGAACGATTGTTAATAGAAATTTATTAAATAAAATAATAATATAGTACAAGAAAAAATACAAACAAGATACACCAAAACCATAAAGGATGGTTATGGTGAAAAAGAAAAAATAACCAATGAATAAAATAAACACCCTTTAAAATATGGTGGGATCGGGATTTCACGTAGAATAAACAAAAAACTGGCCGTAGTAAATGAACCAGGTGTCGCTCATCACCTGCCTCTCCGCCTGTTTATGCCGCCGTTGAGGATCGTACTGATTCTAGTAAGCAATGTTCTCCTTAGAACCATTTTTTCTATAGGATGCATTAGTGCCGATAGTGATCGCGGCAACCAGATCGTATCTAATTTCTCCCCAACTGTAGAATCTTCTAGTTTCCAAGGCCAGCTACTTCCAACCAGTAGAAATATATAGAAGAAAACCTCTCCAAAGAACGAAAATAAATAAATCTAAGAAAACAGACCCCAAATAAAAAATCAGAACACCAGGATAAAAAACCATACATAACAACCACAAATAGTGAAAAGAGATAGCTTAAAAAAGTCTAAAAATTGGAGACTTTTCGTGGTCCATTTTATGAAGATGAAGGAGATCATCAAGAACATTATCATACTAAACAATATAAACGCCATTAACACGTTAATTTTCCAGGCCATCAGCAGCAGAATAGGCTGCCCAATAAATGTGAGTGATAATATTATTCAAGGAAAATAGAGTCTCCAAAAAATTAATCCAAGGATTGGTTATCTTCTAGGACACGTGAGGAATACCCATCCTTATGGAAGAAACAACAATAGAAGAATCACTCTCAATCCATAAATTATCCCAACCATGCTTCACATCTTGATCCACTACAACGATAATGCCAATCATTTCAGCCTCATGTGAAGAGACAAAGACACAAGGACCATGAAAACAATAAATGACATCCCCTTTATTATTTCTTGAAAACAACACCATAACCAGAAATCCCCGGATTACCCCTATAAGCACCATCCAAATTATCATTTGACCAACCAAAAAGATGTTACTTCCAGAGAACATCTAAAGTACCACACGGAGGCCTGAAAATTCCCTTAACACCTATTTGGTTTAGAATGGACAAATCATGAACGGAGTTGAGGAAAAAAATGCATCCTTTAAATATCAACATTTCGCATAGCAGTAAGAATAGCTGATAAAACCCCACTTACTGAGAAGGTAAATCTATCATGAATCACCTTATTCTGAGCAAACCAAATAAAATGTAGCAGTTCAGTAGCAACGACTCTAAAAAGATCCATCAATTGAGGAGAAAGCGAAATAGAATTCCATCCTTGAAAGAAATTATGAATTGAAGACATATTAGACATATGGATTTCAAAAATATCCAAAACATCCTTCCAAATTGAATAGGAATTAACACAACTAAGAAACAAATGATCAATTTCTTCCCTATGTTGATGATGAAACACACATGAAGAATAGAGATAGATGCCACATTTTTATGGAAACAATCAGTTCGAAGATTCCCATGAGCTAGTCTCCAGGAAAAAGTGGTCCGAGAAGGCCTAATAAAGTTCATATAAAGATCCCTCATCCATTTACAAACTATATTGCAAGATAGAGATTGACTATATAATTTTTAGAAGTCATCTGGACATTTATAGCGGGTTCCCAAGCCCAAAAATCCTCTCTGTTAGAGAAACAATAACTATTGATAAAAATAACAATATGATTAGAAAGACTGCTCATATTATAAATCAAATCTTTAATCGTATCATCACGATAAACATTAAAATCATCATTAATCACGGAATCAGATAGGGGATATCCAGTCCAATTGTCCCTCCAAAACGATAAATATGAGTTCCTTGAAACAAGCCATATTTCAGGAGAGTCAATGGAAGAAAAAAAGATTTAAAAGTAGGCCAAACAGAAGAATCTGGATGATTAAAAACCCCAATCTTGAGCTTTCCCTAAATTTATTACGGAGAAAGTCTAGAGACTCAGAATTACTATTGACTGGCCTCCAAATGAACAAATCATGTAAAGAATCATTAAACACCTCATGATTTTAAATACCAAGACCCACAACATCATAGGGTTTACAACAATTATTCCAAGAGACCGTACTTTATTTCTTCTCCAAGATATTACCACTCCAAATAAAATTTATAATTGAAAAATTAATTTTCTTGATGAGAGAGTTCGTCCAATTATAGACAATGAAGAAATAAACAATCTTAAAAAGGATCACATCCCTAACCAAGAAAACCCGACCCGCCAGGGAAAGGGATATACCCTTCCATACAGCAAGATGTCATCTAATTTTAAAAATAATATCAGAAAGATAACAATCTTTAGGCCTCCCCTAAAACATAGGAACACCGAAATATTTAAAGGGAAAAAAACCTTTAGGAATACCCAAATCGCTGATAATTCCCATATTATTTGAAATAGGAAAAGTCATACCAAAATAAACAATGGACTTATTCCAACTAATCTCTTGCCCATAGAATATTTCATAATGCAAAAGGGCATGCTTAATATTTTTATTAATTCTCTTATCCCCTTTAGTGAAAAGAATAATTTCATCAGCATAGAAAAAGTGACTGGGAGCAACAAAACCTCTACCAACACTTATAGACTTTAGTTTCCCATTGTAATCCATTATAGAATGTAATCTACTAAGATAATCCTACAAATTGTAAAAAATAATGGCCAAAAGAGGGTCACCTTGTCTGAAACGTCTAGAACAAGCAAATAATCCCTATGGGGAACCATTAATAATGACAAAGATACGAGCTGACTCAAAAAGTATTTTATCCCAATTAATGAAAACATCATCAAAACCAAAAAATGCAGAATATTAGAAATGAAATTCCAATTTATAGTATCAAATGCTTTCATGATGTCCAACTTGAGAGAAATATTACCATTAATTTTGGATTTCTAAAAAAGGTTAACACATTCTGAGGCATTAAAAATAGAACCTTGAATGGACCTGCACATAATAAATCCAAAATGATTCAAAGAAACAATCTTACTGGAAAGAGAGGAAAACCTCGTAGCCATGATTTTGAAAATAATTTAAAAAATTGTATTGATCATGGAAACTAGTCTGAACAAATGAATCCCATTAGCATTCTCCATCGTTTGAATGGGGGCAAGGAATTGAGAATTCAGTCCCTGAGTAAGATAAACACCTTTAAGAAAATGAGTAACCAACTTGAAAAAATCATCATGAATGACGTCCCAATATGTCATAATGAAAAAATTCCCAAAACCATCTGGACCCGGGGAGCTTTCAGAAATTAGACTAAAGGCCTCTTCCTTGATTTCAAAGTCCAAAGGGATAGATGTATGGATGGAATTATCCCTTATATTAACAAGAGTAAGAATAATACTCTCCACTGGATCAGGAAGATGTATATGACCGATAATGATATCCTTCAAATAAGTAATAACATGCTCAGAATAATCCTTTCTATTATCGAAGACATTATCCCCATTTCTAACCAAAGAGATAGGCCTTGAGAATTTCCTTAAACTTTGTAAAGAATTGAAAAGTTTATAATTTCTATCACCATCTCTTGACCAATTATCCTTAAATTTGTATCTTTGTAATGAGTCATTGAGATTGAACAAATAATTAATTTTGGAAACCATCGGAGTCTCACCCAAAACATCATTAGAGAAGTCATTTGAAGAATTCTTCTATTGAATTTGTTTAAGTGATTCCTCAAGAAAATAAATTTCAGAATCAAGGAAACTGAAACGAAATTTACTCCCAAATTTCAAATTTCTTTTAATGAGTTTGAGCTTGATGACACAAGAAAAATAATTGACCCTTCCTTTCCAAGAACTCTAAGTTTGTTCGACAATAGTTATACATTCAAGATGATTAACCGAGTATTTATTAAATCTAAAAGGAATAGTAGGTTTGGGATCCTTACTCACAAGGACAACCGAAATAGGATGATGATCATATTTGATTCTGGAAAGATTCATACATGAAATAGAACCATAGAAATCAAGAAACAAATTATTGAAAAAATCCAAATCAATTATACTGGAAAAATATCTATCCAAAACATTCATATACCAAGTATACCTATACCCAACATGATTAACTTCAATCAACACATTATTATCGATACATGCTTAGAAATATCTTTAATAAATGACATTAGTAATGGCTCCAATATTCTCATCAGAAATAATGATGGCGTTAAAATCGCAAAGGATAGTCTAGGGACCAGAGATAGAAGAGTTGAGAGATCCAATATCCATTCATAAATTCTTACGACCCTAAGAACAGTTATGGGCATAAATAAAAGAGATGAAATGTTGGAGCCCTTGATGATTGAAGGAGCATGTGAAAAGAAAATTCGTATTAATTATTAGGGAAATATGAGATAATGAACAATGACCTGAAACCCATAACCATTTAATATCTGATGAGGATCTATTGGATTCCACAAAATTAAAGCCAATATTTTCAAAATCGGAAATATTGGCAGATAAAACACTTTTGGGTTCGTACAAACCAATAAGAAGGGGAATATGTTTTAGAATGAAGAGCCTAAGGGACCTCATGGTATCATAATTGGCTAGTCCCTAACAATTCCAGAATAGAAGATTTATTTAAATCTAAGAATGGGATGATTTCCCCCTTTTTTGACCCCACATTTATGTGTTTTCTAGACTTAGGAGGCCTTCCAGCCTTTCTCTTAGGACTAGAGACCCCATGTATATGATTACTTATATCAAAATTATTGGTGGTCCCATTTACATTTTTAACTCTAACAGTGAGGATGTCAACTGGACCACCAGATGAATCAGGAACACCCATATCCTGCACTGTCACATCACCGACATGAACATCAATTACCTCTACCAGAGCAATAGTGCCACCAAAAGAAAAAGGGACCCCAATCACCCCTTCCAGAGAAGTTGAATCTGGCTTGAAATAAGCACGATCCACTCCCTTTATAACAAAATCTACAATAAGAGAATATTGCATAGGGGAAGCATGATCTCCAGCCACCTGAACTGGGGAAGTGACTGGTGCAATAACATGATCAATAAAGACCTGAGAAATCCCAGAATTCTCACTATCCTGAAAAGAAACCAAAAGACCCAAAATATTATCCTCTAAATCACGCCTCAATAAACAATCATGAATCCCTTTTTCCGAAAAAAATAACCAGGTCATAAATCTCAGAATATATATTCTGATCCCAAAATGTGATCCTCTATGCATGAAAATCCCCCATAATTATCCATTTCCTGACCAATCTTAATAAGAGGACTAGGCAGATCAGGAATACCTTGTTCAACATCATCAGAGATATATGCCCAATATTTATTAGATTAAACTATAACTCTGGAAGGATGATATATATCCATTATGGGACCCTTCTTTTCTACAAAGACCTTCTTTTTTTTATTCAGATTACCCTCCTTCCTATCCTTCCCTTTGGGAACCTCATTAACATTATTTTGAAACATCCTACAGTTCACTAGAGAATGAAAAACAATTTGGCAAACCTCACAAAAACAAGGAACACGTTCATATTTTTCTTTAACATCAATCTTATTACCATTAGAAATCATAGTGACATTATATGGTCTTTTATTTTCTAGGTTAACATCATCCCGAATTTTAGGAGATAAGATGATTTCGGTAAAAAATAAATTCATCCATTTAAAAAATAAAATGTTTTAATTAATCTATAATCCCTTTATTTTGGTTTTAACCCTCATTAAAACTTTTAACTCTTTCCAATATATCTGGTAATTTTAACATTGATGGTTTCTATAAATACTATAAAATTCAAAATGACCATTAAATGATTCATTTAAGACAATTTAACACTATTCCCAATCGTCATTGTCACATTGCTTTATTTAATTATTTTTCCCTAAAACATTCAAATTAATTATCATGATAAAGATAAACCTTTTATAAATCAAATTTAATTCCATATTTGAAAAATTCTTCTATATAACCCCATAGTAAATTTTTTTATTGGAAACCAACCAAAGTATGAAAAATTTACTTTTCATTGAATATAATACTGTAAAAGTTACAAATTCATCCAAGTATATCCAACAACTCATAATATCACCCAAAGGGTGACTTTGTTTGATGTTAACTCATCCAAAAAAATTAGGATAAGGGTTATGGTAATTTTATATTATTTATAATATTATTTTTACCTCTACATTCCTGATTTACTCATAACCATAGACATAAAAATTACCACAGTTATTATTCATATTTTGTCCAAACAATAAAATGGTATTGTGTAATAAATTTTATCCTTATGATCTGAAATCTGGAATATTTTTTAAATTTAAAGAAAATAATTATAGAACATTAATTTAAAATTAATATCCATTATGGGTCGATAAAAGTGTTTTAATGTAAAAGGTATCAAAAAATTGGAAATTATATATACCAAAATTCATAGTCAGATTAATTGCAATGAAATTAATTTGATTATGCTGCAATTTTCTGATATAAATATACTCTAAAACCGATTACAAATATAATTTAACAATATAACTTATTTAGATGAATACTATGTTTTCAATAAAAAGTGAAATATTCTTGACTATTCATCAATAAGAAAAAAATATCATAAATATATAAAAAATTTAAACAATGTATGTTATGATATTATAAATTCACAGAAGGAAAATATTTTTAAATATATAATATATAATATTGTATAAAATTATATTTAAAACAATTGCTTCATTAAAAGTCAGCAAAATTACCATTCATGAAAATTACGTTACATATATATAAATGGATTTTTTTTCATATATCATGTTTTTAAAACACATATGTTAAATGTAGAATATTATATTGGATATATTACCTGTAAATTTCATTAATATAATACAATAATATATATTTTACTCTTTATTGGTATAAAACAAACATTTCCCAATTTAAACTGTGTTTTAGAAAAACATTACCTTTTATTTTAAAAATGGTTGTATTTACATTTATAATTAATTTTAAACAAAATATTTTGTAATATATAAATTATTATACCATATTTTTATGATATATTTTTTAAATTCATTCCCGTCAATATAATGGAAAAGTTATAATGGTGTCATTTAGATAATAATATTTAATTATTCATTTAACCCTAATGTTATATATTTTGCACAGTATCGACATACTGATTTAAAAAAACCAGATCTACATAGAAATTATTTTTCAATAATGATTTATAAGAAACCTCAACCTCTATCGATTTTTTCACATAAACAACATGGATTAATGAACATGTAAAATTATGATACATTATTTAATTTTATATCATAAATAATAAGACTGCCCATTTTTTTTATGAACTATATATATTGATATACATATATTCATTATTTATATACATACCACAAAATAATGTTTACCATAAAATAATATTATTCTCATATGATACAACTAGGAATAAAAAATTTTCTATTTGACTCACATTAATTGTTTGTTATCATTGTGAATTTATAACAATAGTATCATTCATTGTACATATAAACATCTTTGTTGATTTTCCCCTTATTTGATAAGGAAAATATTACAGTATTATCAATTCATTATATTTCACATTTTTATCACCCTCTATTAATAAAATAACATTTGAATAACCATGTTTCATGAAAATATCAATGATATTCACTTTCTTATTTCCATTAAATTTATCAATTTTAATTTCCCATGGGATGATAAAATATGAATAAAATTTCATTATTCTTGTTTTTTCATGGAATTTAAAATATTATACATTGACTTAGAATAAAAATTCACAAATTCATATGATTAGTCAAAAACATAATTGATTTTATTTATGAATTACACATATTTAAGAACCATTTATTTCAATGATTGTACCAATTTATAAATCATAACCGTTATTTCTTTAATCTCATAAATAACTATATTTCATTTGGATATAATAATAAAATTGATAATCTATGTATCTTATAATAAATATGTTCATAGATGATTTATTTTTCATATAATATAAAAAATAATTTAATCATAAATGATGCATTATAATATTAAATGATGGAAAAATTCTGGTCATAATCCCTGATATCTATTATAGTGAATTATTGTATCTCTTTGTCAATCTAAAGATATTTTTATTTACTATTATTCTCATCACTATAAATGATATTTTATTTTTTGGATTCTTCATAAATGTTATACAGATCTCAAAATAGAAATTTTGTTCAAAAAGAATTTATTCAGGATTTATGTTATCATGAATTAAAATATATATTTCACAAATTATAATTTTGTTGGCCTATTGTTGATTCTCGACCTCCCTATGTTTCTACATGTGTTAATGATACCGACATATTGTCATCATACTGATTTATCATTTATAATTAATAAATAATAAATGTATAAAATTGATAATAATCATTTAAATTCCCTTATAAAAAATCCAATTACAACATGTACTTATAAAATTGGTTAAATTTTTATTTACCAATAAATTATAAGTGGACTATAAAAGATTATGTCTAACTTCTTTTTTTAACTTTTCTAGCCACACATTACACCACCTTAATTTCTCTATAACTATTAATGTTATCTCCCCCTAAATTGAATGAATGATTATACATACGATAACATCCAAGAAAAAAATGAAACAAACATAATATGGTGTGTGTATATAGTGTTTGATCTAGGGACCAGTACGATATATCCATATATCCATGTAATAAATTTTATATAACTATTATAAATTAACTATTTACCTAAAATTATGCCAATTATTTGATTATTTTCATTTATTAAAAATTACTAACCACATTTTAGAATTCATTCATAAAATTTCTTATTCTGAGAGTGAATCAATACATGTGAGAGATTAAAAAATATCCAATAAAATTACCTAGGGACTTGTAATTATAGTAAATACATTTAAAAAATATAGACTAATATTCAATAATATAATAAATATTCAATCTTGAATCCAATTTGAATAATATATTTGGAATGTTGAAAAAGAATTATAACTGTTATATATTGTCGCCAACAATGATCATCATTACTAACACCTTTCTTAATCATATTATATATAAAACAATTCTTCATTTTATTTGAAATAAATCATAATAAATGTGGAGATATAATTCATAGTACATGTAAATGTGAAATATAACATAAATAAAAAATAATAATATGAGAAAATTTGTATGATAGAATTAGAGTAGCATTTGAGAACTATAACATGTGTATCATATATCATAATGTAGAGTCATTGAATAATTCATTCTTTTGGATATGAAATTAATGATATTATAATTATTGTACATGATCCATGATATAACAATTTACCAATAAGGATTATATTTGTGTCCTAAAAATAAGAATATAAATTTATTTCCATCATTGGAAGGTATACATACCATAAAAATTATTTTGGAAGGGTTTACCTCCAAATAAATCATGGTAGTTAGGGATCCATCCATATTCTATCACATTAGATAATTTCCCTTACTCAATATCTTCACTCCAATTTCGTGTCATGTTATTCTCCTAATATATCAATATTTACTCAATGGATTTGAGGGGGATATAGGACTCACCCATCACATAATGAATATCATACATATGTATTCCACATGATCAGAAACCATTCTACATAACAAAAATAATAAAAACAAATGTGTTTCATACACATTTCACGAAATCATTATCCATTGAAAAGGAATAGGTTACATAAGAATTATTCCAAAAATTGTAAAACACATAGAAGAAAAGGAAAAATTATATCCTAGAATTATATGAGAAATAAGTTATAAGAAACATTGAATGTTAAATTTATTGATGAATGAATATATCATTAATGTATTCATGAGGAAAATATAATTTATATTTTAAAATTACATTTCTAATATCAAAATATTAAAAAATTAAAAGGAAAAAATATTCTTTTAAAATAGAAATTATTAAATTTAAATGATCATTTAAAACCAATAATCGCCCTAATTGTAGTAAATTCCATTAATTTCATATTGGAATAAAATATTTTACTCTAATTATTTTGTTATAAAATTCATGAAGTAAAACATTTGAAAAAAATTAATATTTCACTGAAAACGTTTGAAAATATATTAAAAATATATAAAAATGAGTTTAAAATCAATAGGATAATATTGAAAACCATCCTTAAATTATTTGAAAATATTTTATGGAGGACAATGTATTTCCCACCAATTATAGTTTTGATTTGGATTTTCCTTACGATCATATTTTTTGTACATTGAGTACATAAGGTGATTAAAATGGATTAAAATCGTTTATTTCAATTAAATAACTTCTGGAAAATAAAATTCAATAGTATTTTTAGTTTTTGTTCATAAGATTTCATCATCAAAACATAATTATAAACAATCCCAAAAAATAGTGATATTGTAACATGAAACACCTTACATCTAGTCTGACATCCTTCATGTGTTTTCAAACATCTAATATAATATTTACAGTTTTATTATATATTTAAATTGTGAACTATATTCATTTATCATAAACCATATAAAATTTACTTTTATACCCTTATCACATATTTATATGAATACTTTAAAAAGTTAATAACCTTATTGATAATTACATTATTTTTCTTGTATGTTTTGGGTTTGTAGTTTTGTCCATTATATTTTTAAAATAGTTCCACAAAATAATTAATTCTAATAGTGGATAAAATCTGAAATATATTCATTATATTTATATATTAAAGTCATTATACTCATCCTTAACCTTTATTGATAGAAATAGGTATTATAATAATCATGGATAAATTTAGTGATATGTATGGATGAATCTTGTTATAATTCATCAACAGATTGAAAGAAATAGAGGTAAATATTAATTTACCATTATATTCCCATTATTATATTATATATATATTATATTCCACAATATTAACCTCATTACAATGTCTGAAAAATATAAATTAACAATGAATCATATTTCCTCGTGGAGGTGGTATTCCACATGTATGGACGAATGATATTCCCATTTCACAAAGGATTGAACAGTACAAAGTTATCCATTATAATGTCATTTCATAAGTAAAATAATATAAATAATATAATATATATAAATATATTAAAACCATCATAATTATCATACAATGTATATGGTAAATAAAACATAATTGTAACTTTACATGGAGATGGTATTTTGTACTTATGTACGAGTGATACATTAACTCTCATTTGATGGGAATTGGGGTTTTAAATGTGTTTTTATAATAATAATAACATTTTTGTATATATATGATAGCGAAATTTTTATTTTATGATGAATTATATAGATTGATGGAATGTTGAAGAAAGATTTTATATAAATCAATTGGTTAAGGTGATTAACTATCAAGGGAAACAAATACCTTTAAAAATATACATATGTCACATGGAGTGGTATTTTGTGAAGAAAAAACACATATATTGTGTCATGTTAAGTGGAGAATTGAAGTTGGTAGATTTTGGTAATGATATATGGATCAATGTGGATAGAATTAAATAATGTAAGGTTCACTTTTTAAATTAATGGGAGCGGATATATTGGAATTTCATTAAATATTAATTTAATATAAATTACATTTGTAGTGAAATAGACTTCAATATAATAAAATTTAATGATAATTTGAATATTTTTTGGAATAATATCATCCATAAATTGTTATATATGATTTTATCATATTTTAATTCTTATCCTCTTCTTTTAACCCTTGTTAAAGATTTCAACAATTACTTTAATATTATATTTATTAACAATTTAATGGTTAATAATTTTACTATAAAATAAGACGTGACCCAAAATGATACACCGTTCATGTAAAAATGAATTAATTTTTTTTGTAAGAATAATAATTTTTTATGAATATCATATAATATAACAAAATATTTTTATTGTAAAAATTCATTTTAATAATTTCTGAAACTTTTAGAATAATTTAACATTAAATACATCAATAAAAATATAAAACTCTATTTCAAAGCGCTCATACTTCAACAATTTGATATATTTATTTATAATATTCATCTAGATTAGTATCTTATATAAAATATAACATTTTCCTTATTTTAAATGTTGTATATTATATTTTAAAAACAATTGAGAACATTTTCATAGTCGTTGCATAAGTTATTGAGGTCATCATGTTATTAACAAAAATTATAAATAATTTTTTATATTTAATATAGAAATTGACACCCATATTTATTAATAACCTTATATTATACAAATGTGGAAACATAATAGATATTGAAAAAAAAAGTGTGACATTTTTTATCATTAATTTATTTCTATATTATATTGTTAATTTTCATTGAAAATTGTCAAATAAAGTAATAAGGTAACTTCCCAGGTAAATAAAAAATTATACATTTTCATATTTATTTATAATTTTAAAATAAATATGAATTTTATTTTAAAGGGGATTCTATGTTTGATGGCGTACCAGACACACAACAATGGGATTCTCATAAGTCTAATGTTGTACACAATTCTTAGTCTTACTAAAAATAATAATATAATATTATATTAAATAGTAGTTCATGCCTAGTCATTTTATTGGAAGGAATGAACAAAACTACCTACAATATGATCATACATGTTTGTTAAATGTTTTTTTTACATTTATCTAATAAAAGTGGGAGGATTAAAATGTGAATGAATCAAATTTAAGCATAAATAAACTTATATTCATTAAAAGATCAATTTACTGCCTTTTGATGGTGAACCTTTAGAAAATATATTTTTAGTCACTTTTATATGTTTTATTCCACAAAATAAAATTCTTAATTATATTCAAGACATCAAAATTTACTTTAGTTAATTTTTTGGTATTTTTCTGAGAAAATAAATTTTTAATGAATAGTGAAAAATATTGTAATTTAATTCAAACATGCCTTTTAATCTAATAGATTTATATGGTTAAATTATGTTTTTAATTATTGTTAAAGTGTAATTATATTATATTTCTACCATTTAATCCAATGATTGGAATTTGAAGAAATTTCACCCTTAAATTTGATAAAAACAAGTGCCAATCTTTTGATAGTTATTTTTTATTTAAAAACACGCTTTTTGTTTTGACAAAGGGAATTAATATTAAATTAATTAATGAAACATCAATTTTTATAACATGTTTAAATAGAAATAATTTTTGAATTAAAAATATCAAATATATCTTTGGCTGATTTTTTAGCATTTTTTTGATAACCTTCAATTTTTGATGAATGATCAAAACACTGAGTAGTAGTTAAAAACCTAAAGTCTTCATTTAAATGAAATTTTACTGATTTTGTGAATTTAATTTTGAAAATATGACATACATGGTTCTTATCAGTATGTAAAATTTTGTTAAATAATATGAAAATAATTTTTTTGAATAGTAACATTTGACTTTAATTTACCTCATTTAAAGGTAAATAGTGCAATTATAGGTAAAAATAATATTAAAATAATATAAATTTACCTTTACACTTTTTAAAAACTTATGGATGTGTCATGGATGACCAAAATAAATCTTTTGTGCTATTTTAGGCCTTTGAATGCCATTTGAGTAAGATAATGACATTAATAACATTATATTTAAAGTAAAAATAATAATATCATAAACCTGTATTGTTCTGCTAAATAAAAATTAATGTGGAGTTATATAGTTGATATATTTGAAAATAAACATAAAATAGATATCTAAATGTATTTCATACATTGTGGTATTTTATTTAAAATTTATAGACATCAAATAAATAAAATTATTTATGCCACAATAATGATGCAATGTTTACCTCATTAATGAATTATTTATATAAATAAGTATATAATAAATAAATCAATATTCAAAACCACTAAAAGTTTTATTAGATGATTTTATTTCTTATAAGATGCATATTATCTTCATCTTTAATATTTTTTTAACTTTATTAACCGAAATTCATGATATAAATAATATAATATTTTCGAACTTTCTTAAAGAGCCCCCCTTATATAATGTCCTCACCTCTATCCCTTTACTCACACCACTCAAGACCCTTGGATCCTCAAAATATACAAAAATAAGCTTTCAAGATCCCTATCCTTCAACTATAATCCTAAACATAGGCATAAGGCACTTCAAGAAATCCATTTGGTTCAAACCGAAGGGAGATGGCCGATTTAAATGTAACATCTTTTCTTGAGTTCTTTTCTTTTATTTTACTTCTCCAATACCCTAAAAACATGTTATTCCTTTATTTCATAACCAAAATAGTCTCATAAATATACTAGGTTGTTTATAAGTGATGTATGCAAACTACACTTATACACACCTCCATCTAATTAGTAAAGAACATAGCGTTTCTGTGGACGACGAATTACTGTCTCACGAAACGATGAATGTTCAATATTCTCCTACCACCTCTTATGATTTCCATTAATATTTAAATTCATTTACATGTGATATATATTATATTTATGTTTTCTATATACTTATTTAGTCTTCATTTATATCATATCATTATTGTTTCCATAATTGGTGATTACGATAATTTCTTTTGGGGAAGTGCAGACTACCGCCCTCTCAATGTGATATGACTCGTTAATGCCAAACGTGAAATGTATAAATGATAGAGTAAATTAAATTACATAACATACATATTATAATATAATTATATTATATCTATGTTTTATTATGTTTTCATTCCTTTAAATATAAAATTGAAATTAAAGTAGAGTTCATGCGTACGTACGACTTACCGTCTCCATTAATGGTCTATTTCATTTCTTAAATCCAAATGATATGGAATATTATTAATAAGTAAACAATGGATATATATGATATATAAATCATTAATATCATTATAGTGATAATGTACTTCTGACCACATGGAAAATTTGTAATTATAACTAGTTTATTTTTTACTAAAGTTCTAAGAATCAACAAAATGTTCGATATGTAATCAAATACTTAACTATTTGTTATAGTAACGTAATAAGTGATATGAAAGAAATAATAAACTTTACATTGTTCTTAGGTAATTATATATTAACTTAATTTTATTATTCTGAAAGAACACGAAACATATGAGTCATTTCCGACATGAGGTAAGAGGTTTCTTATCTCACATTCAATTCTACGAGATTTCCATTATTCGCTACTTATTTATTGCATGTGGTGTAGTTTGTAATTACATTTTACATTTATAATCATTATTCACTTTTTATTCATGTTATTATATGATTAATTTGGTGGTTATTATCATTTTGTCATGATACTTGATTGATTACAATGTTGTAAGGGTTTCTAATCTCGCATTGTAGTCACTTGAGATTCATGTTATTTATCAACTATTTCCTTTTGTGTAGTGTAATTTCTTACCATTATTGTATTAATTGTGTCATATACAGTAATTTATGTATATTTACATCTTTAAATTATGATCCTTCTTTAATGTTGTGTATGTTTCATAAGTTACCAAATCGGTAAGGGAACCTTTCAACCTTCTCTTTTAGTCACAAACATCTCTTATGTTATGACATTAAATATCAATTTTTAAATGTTGGGATATGTTTTTCTATATACATATTGTTGTACATTTTATTTCCAAGTGATGATAGAATCTTTTATCTCTCATGAACTCATTTTATGAATTTTTAAGTGATGTCGTTAGGATATCGAATTTTTGTACGGGAACTCCTTTACCTAATTTCCATTCATTGGGTTAAACATTTAATTCATGATTATCTCAAACTATGAATATGTGTGATTTAAATCAGATTTTTTTACACATAATATCCACTTATATATGGTGTGTGTATATTTGTCACTCATATTTTGGTCATTGATATATCCTTAATCTAATGGTATAATCATTGTAATGGAGTTTTCCTCAATTTACATTCCATTGATAATTATTTGTTGTTATACACCAATTCACTTTTATATGGTTTATCTACCTCCCTTTAACATATTATATCATGAATCATTATATTATCATGATATAATAAGTTTTTATATTCTGAATCTCAATAAGTTACCTTTATTATTTATGATTTCTATGTGTTATTCAAAAAACATATGATTTCATGAGGTGTGTTAAAGATCTTATGATTTGTATGTATTGATGAACTAATGTTCCTTTCATTATTTCATAACCATTACAGATCTTTTAATGCTCATTACTTGTTTTTTAAAATTTTTTTCAAAGGGTATAAGGGTGGGTAATAGAAAGACAAAACTCAAGAAGATTTATATGATGATGAAAATTATTATTTTCTTTGATGATTTTTTTATTTTATGAAAGTAAGGATACCAAGTATGAGTGTCTATATTGTAATTTTTGTGGTGTAATTTAATAGTTATTGCCAAATTTTCTAACACTCTAAACCTAGAAAGAACATCAATGTTAATTATTAACTTAATTCGAGATTATGTAATGTCTATGGTGGGGGCCTTATAAATAAATTTAGAGCCTATGGTTACAATGGACTTATAGAATACAAATGATAATAATTAGGTAGAAATTTTATTTCCATAAAACATAGTTTTATCATCAATTAAAAAGATTTACCCATCACCATGATGTTAATTTTTTCAGTGAAACCAATTCATATTAACGAGTGATAAAGGGTTAATAGTAACTACATTTGACCCCCTTTATTTTTAATATTTAATTAATTGTATCTAATTCAATTTCTCTATATGTAAAAATAGTAATTTCATATCAGGTGCACAAATATTGTTTCAACCAAAATTTTTGAAAAATACATTTTAAGTAGTAACCAATATAAATTATTATCAAATAAGTAATGAAAAAATATTTTAATGTTAATTTTTTAATTTAAAATTGTCAATTTTACTTTTTTTAAATTCATACAAATAAATATTGATAAATTTATATTTGAAGATAATAAAATTGTGTCTATATAAATAAATTTATTAAAAAAATAATCTCCATTATTATTAAGTGATTGTTTTCAGTTATAATTAATTGATTATGGTTTAATTAGGTTTATAAATGTGTCTATTAAGGATTTTCATAATTAATTTAGTCTGATTCATACCTACAAGTGTAATGGATTGGTGAATATAATATTCTAATACAATATGAGGGATTTTCAATACTCGTAGTTTAATATTATGTAAGATATCAATGAAATAAAATTCATTTGAAAAAAATCATAAAATATAACTGTTTTAAATTTCATCCTCGAAAAATAAATATTCCCTAGATATTATGAAATATTAATTGCAAAAACTGATGATTCATCTACCACATCATATCCTCAGGTTACCATATAAGTTCCTCAAATTGGTGGATTCACCACAAAACATTGACATGGTTAGTTTTATTATTAGAAAGCGCATTATATATATGATATTCAATCTACACCAGTTGTTCCTCAATAAATCTCACTTTATACCTTGGTATATCTATTATGTGAAGTACATGTAAAGGTTTATGTATTTAATTGAAGATGAAAAATTCCTATAACACATCATAAACATGATAGATATTCTTTGGGAGTACCAAAAAATAATATTCCAACCCAATAAAATCCATAACCTCATAGGAATGTAGATATCTATGTCATAGATTTCCCATAATTTGTAATATAGTCATCCCTTCCATGGATATGTTGATACGAACACATTTTCACCAATATCAAACTCTATACATTTCACAAAATTGTGAGTATAGATTTTTACTCGACTATGAGATGCTCTAATGTGTTCTTGAATTCATATAATCTTCTCTTCCATTTCATCTACATGATGTGCTCCTGATATATTTTTTTCTTAAACATAATTCCATTTTGTCATATTTCTACAGATCCTACTATAAATGACTTCATAAGAATCAATTTAAATGCTAGAATAAAAACTTTTTTTATTTTAAAATTCCTCTAATGAATGGTGTCGATCTTAATAGCGGTTAAAATATATGTCAAACGATGTTATTATTCCTTCTTGTGTTTTAATGGTCCTCCCTCACTCATCCTATATCTTCATATGATATGTATTTCTATAACAACACTCTATATCAAAATAATTCTAATGAATTCTGTAAAAAAATAGGGGAAACCCATAACTCATGATAAGATCCAATTAATAGCGTTACACGAATATATCTTATAAATTACACAATGTATAACCGCGTATGTTGGTAAATGGGTAAATTTTATATAATTTTTTTTTTAAAATTCATAATGTAATCATGTTCATAAAATATAAAATTTCTCCCTTAAGAACAATTTTTGGATTCTGAAGAATAAATATGTAGTGATGTTTTCCCATTTCATTTATGGAATGGTTAATTGTTGTAAAATTCCCTTATAATTACATCTCATAACATTAAATTTATGAAATATAACACACTAAGAATCAAACTTTGAAATATCTCTCATTATTCTATCTAAAAAAATACACATTCAATTATCTATACATCTTAATACATTTAGGTTTATTATATGTTGAGGAACTATGAGCTATATAAAATGTTTCTATCTTTAGATATTTTAATAAAAGGACACATGCATTTTTTATCCATATTATTACCTTAAAAAAAATTGATCTATTAAACAATTATCACCTTCTTTTTAAGCTCTATATCATGATTATATACCTCTTTGATCATGACATGGATATGTGGTTGATCGAATATTTGATAAAGATATGATTTATCCTCTTCTATTAATATTTTAAGATCCATACAATCAATATTATGAAATTAAAAACTTTTGTGGTCCACATAATACATAGTATTGAATGATCCTTTCTACACCTATAACTTTCCTCTTTTTCCATTATCCCAAGGGGTTATACCTTCATCTGTCGTAATATATAATTATATCCATCCACATCATTTGGAATATGTTGATATATTTATGAGTGAAAATGTATGTTAATATTTATATATAATTATATTTTTAAAAACATTATCCTTATATATAATTCCTACCTTTCAATAATTAATAACCCATAAGTGATAACTCTAAATAATTATTTTGGAAATTTTTTCATGGAAATTCAGTTTCTATGAGACATATGGTAAAACCTTCTTATTTGCATGTGGACGCATCTCAATCCATTTTAAAATGATACACTATAGATTAAAAATACTTTTCAAATTTATTATAGTTGAGTTACAGATGCATAAACTAGCCTAATATTAAGTTTAATAAATCAATAATTAAAATCATTGGTCCAAAAGAACTTTGATCCCATTATAGTAAACCTGGTGGGTGGATTAACGAGTTCAGATAGATTCTATTCAATATGATGAAAATATTCCACAAAAATAAGAAAAAGATGATCTAAATTACATTGGTTGGTATGGAACAATATTCAATATCTTATGTATTTTATAGGATAGTTGATATACCCTCACATGATATTATAAGTCACAAAAATAAATCATCCAAACAAAAAATTCCATGTTTATAAATTTTGAGTAATTCATACCCTTCATCAGGTTATTTATCACATTAAATAAATGATATTAATTCTCTTCTATTCCATTTCATCATATATGTTTATCATCCAGAAATAGTAAAAAATATTGATCATATGATTATCTTTTGAATTGATACATTAAGTCAAAAAAAGATATAGGGGGAATTAGTAATTGAAAATAGAAATATTTTATAATTTACATTTATATATATTGATTAAAATTATATCATATGTATTTCATCATTTGTGACCCTAAATTTAGGATATAAATAATGAAGATAAACATTGGAAAATAATTTAGCATTGTGCATTTAATCAAACAACTCATCATTTTAGGGTAGAGGGTAATTTTCATGATAGTGGTCTTGATATGCTCTTCATAATTAATATGGATCCAAATTGATCAGTATTTATCCATAAAACTATTTTTACCCCATAGTGACTCCCATGTAATGGTTTATCCATTTATAAAATTATACCTGAGTTTTATCTTATATTATTTTAACTTAATCAAGGAAATTCTCCTTGTTGTCACTAAAATAATTATAGCACCCTCTATGAGTTTTATTGAAAATAATAAATGAATATTTATTGTAATAAAATATATATTTTACAATAAAAAAATATAATGATATTTCATTAATTATTTAATTAATTTTGAGTTCCCATATGACCATTTTATAGATAAACCCCTATTAAATAAGAATCATGACCCAAACAATGCAAGTAATTTCCATCAGAATATCATTTTAATCATCACATTGTTAGATATCATAAGTATGTTTATAATATCAAAAATATTGTCCCTTATTCATAAATTGATGTGGGATTTATGAAAATAAAACCAATCCATTCCAAAAATAATATTTTATTCATCTTGGGGAAATATTTCCCGATTAGCAGGAAACAAATTCCCACAAACATAAACCTGAGATGAATGATTGACCTGTGATGTCAAGATCATACCAATGAGGTATTTTTCTTAAAAAAACATCATATTATATAGGATGTTGATTTATGATACCATTATAACATAATTATATATAATATAGTAGCTATATAAATAATCGAATAACACATTAGTAGGTCAATACTTTATGGTATGTGTACATTTCACAATGTCCTGGTCATTTCCATAGTAAAAAATAGTGATCACATGAAATTTCCATTTTTATATTGGATTCATATGTTACTGTCGTTGATCATCATCACTAAAATATAAATTTTGTAATTAGTTATCATAATCCCCATAAGAATTTATTTAACACACAATAGTATTGGTGTTGCATTCTATGGTGTTTTCTCTCAATTTACATAAATAACTTACTTATTTACATGAATTCATCATTAAATTTCATAATCAACATCCATTCTTCACATGAAAATTTTCCAATTCCTAGAAGACTATTTAGTCAATGATTCCATCTACTTTTTTAGGATAATGGAATTATAATCTTCTTCCCACCATGGTTTTATTATTATTCCAAGTTAAATCTAATATTCTATTATTTTAAATAGTATGATATTGATATTTGACTACAATATCCATCCCCACTATGATAAATCATCTAATGATTTATCACAAAAATGAATATCCCTTATTTATAACACCCTTCTGAGTATCAAGATTCAATCCAGATAATAAATGAAAAAACAAACATTTATATTGGTTGATAATACCAGAAGCACACCTCAAAAGTATTTTAAAATATTACTTAGAATGAAAAATTTATTCATCATCATTATCTATCAAATTAGGAAACATTATTGTCAATTATTCATATTAAAAATATATGAAATATAATTTTTTAAAAATAATAAAACAATATCATCCCACTAAATATAGTAAATTTCATCTAGTTATATTATATTACTCATATGATTCAACAATTTGCCTGCTTTTTATTCCAAATGATATACAACAAGAAAAATTTTATATTTCGTTGAAGACTTTTGAATTGATAATATCTTTTTGTGGTATAATACCATTTTTCAATAACTAGTGAATCTATGAACCCACTAAAATAAGGGTTTTATTGATCTAATATATAGTCAATATATAATTATTATATCATATTATTATTTGGATAATTAGTTTAAATCATAATTCATGTATGTTTTTTTGATCATAACAATGTGATTTTTTATTCCATATCCCAAAAAAATTTGTTTCATAGGAATAAATCACTGCATTATCCATCAAATTTAATATAAATACACTTTATTCAGGATTTATCCATTGGATAAAATCAAACATATCACACGATAAAATATTCAGTTTGGGAAACTAAATTTTTATTAATAATTTTTTATTGGGTGTCTAAATCTTGAAACCTTATTTTATTAAAACATAGTTTATCCTTGTCCATTCATTATAATTATACAATCATTAGGATTGTATCATATACATGGACATATATCAATGGTCTCACTATAGATTGACAATTTTAGATTCCAATGTTTAACATATCCTATATATGATACAAAATATATAAAATTATAATTTAATACTTATATATCCCATCTTAATAGTTGAATATTCATTTCGTAATATAAAAATTCACTCTATAATCATAATGGTCTAGTGTCGTTGGAAAAATGGAAACATAAATACTTAGTTCATAATACTTCTACATTGTATCCCACATATATGAGTGTATATATCACCCATCATTGAAAAATCATACATAAAATATTTCAACATATCATATTAAGGGAAACATAAGAAATGATAAGCTATGATTCACAGTAAGGGTAATCATGGGGGGTTTCAATGATCAGAAATGAATAAAATGGGAAAATTTGTAATAAAATTTAATCCTATCATTTGAAAAAAATAACTTTCATATCATTGATCATAATCTTGATTCATGTAATAAACATTTGTATAATATATCCCATGAATCCGGAATGTATTAAGTAACATGAGACATCATTACATAATACATGCATAAGAAGTAGATTTTTATCCCACAAATAAAAATAGATAATAATTTACTTTTTAGTTAAGGATATTTTCTAATACTATCAAAAATGAATTGGTTCACTCCCAAATCCAATGTACTAGTTACAGATCACTCCAAATATTGTGGTAGTAGAAAAATCCTTTACTAAAACTCGTTATCTTCCCATTTCAATCATTTTTATCTGATGAGATATTAATATTTACTGAATGTGTTGGTGGGTGATATAGGACACAAAAATAAAAAAAATGTTCAATATAGATTTCCTTTAAGATAATAATTTACTCATCATATAAAAACCAATTAAATGATATGGGATTATTAAATATTTCACCATAGAATAATCTATTGAAAATGGATAAGATTAACAATCATACAATAACTATACTGATTATTACATATTAGAACATGATTTATTACATTAAATTAAACTTAATTCAACCTGAAATAATTGAAAATATAGTTCATTGGATAATAAGGTACATTACATTACATATTAATATAGGGAAAATAAAATCAACATTTAAATCTTTTTTAATATGATCAAACAAAAAATTGCATGAGATATGTAAAATAAATACATAAGAAATGGGATATATATAAAGGCTAATAAGGGAATATAAATAGAATAAGTATAATTTTTTTAGATGAAATTAATATAACGGTCGATAAAAATAATAGGAATCATAAAAATGAATGATTATACATGATATTAAATGATAACATAATGGAATAATGGGAAATGTGGGGAAATCATAACCCACAACATCATAGGTTAAAGCTAATTGTGAAGTCACCATAATGAAAAATATCCCACAAAAGAATTAGGCTTAATACATATCCTCACACTATGTATCATTATACTAATCATTTCCTTGTTAATTGGTGTGATATATATTTCTAGGCACACCCATTATTGTCATTCCAATATCATCCTTAATTATTCCACATAGATTAAACAATATGTGGTCATTCAACATCATGTTATATTCCATGATAATATACTGTGAAGAAATTTCATGTATATTCCAAATCAATTAGGAATATGTGTATAAAGGTGAATACCCTTGATAATAAATTTTTATGTTATTCACTAAAAAATTACATTGAAATTTGAAAATCAGAGTGAAATTTCAACATCCAACCGACATCGCTTAAAAATTCATAAATTGGGTTGATGAGAAATAATATGGTATAGGATGATTTGTAAATAAAATGCTATGTAATACTGAATTGGAAAGTCATATACCAACATTATTAATGTTGAATAGAATGTATTTGATAATAAAGAAACATTATTAAAGTAGAGGAAGCATGAATGCTTATGAAATTTTGGCATGATAACAGTGTTACATAGGACGATTTGATAAGAGAGAATGGGGTATCTAATAATTTATAAATCATATGTTATGTATAGTTTAGGTGTGGAAATATAATCCATCATTAGGAAATTAAAATAAAATGGGCATATAATAGCGGAGATTCTTGAATTAAAGTGGGAAAGAGGGGATCCCTTAAACAAAAGTATGACACCAAAAGCTTGAAAGATTATTTATGAATGATTGGTGCACATTGGAAAGATTATAGGGGGATAATTCCAATGTAACGATGTACTCTAAGGATTTTGAGATAATATAAATGAGAGTTTACGAGGTTAATATAAGAAATGAGAGGGGAATTTTATAGAATTTTACAAACATAGGTTTTGTAATCTATATAATAAAATATTAAAAACAAATAACATTCTAATGATTTAGGGACTGTTTTTTTCCAAAGTGGACTGTTTTTAAATATTTTATTTGTTAAAGGGACGAAAAATATTAAAATAATAACCATTCTTATGTTGAGGTGTGTCACACATTTAATGAAATTAATTTAAAACACAAAATATATTATACGGTTTTGGGGATTTATAATGAATTTATAAAATTTATCAAATATTATTAAAAAAATAATATTATGGGGGATACAATGATTTTTCAGAAAATACCCATTATAGAATTTATTTCATTATTTTTGGGTTATTGGGATGTTATAAATAAAACCATATATTTTTACGGTATTTAATTTTTACACTAAAATGTGAAACTCACAAAATATATGAGTGATTCATAGGTGCATAATTTCGATGTTATTATTCGTTAAATAAAAGTCATTTTCTGTAAATTATTTTATAAATATTTGAATTATCACTATTAAAAAATAATAACTGGAATTTATTGAAAATCAAAGGATTTTTACAGGAATAGTTTCTGAACCCTAATAAAACATTACAATTGACTTCATAAAAATTATATTATTATTATTATCTAATAAACCTTAATTTATCATAATTTTTTTTCAAATATTATTTATTTCAAAATACATTACCTCATAAATATAAATTCATTCATAGAATTGAATATTTCCCAAATTTATTATTTGTGTTTAATAGAATCAAAATAAATATTTATTCATTATTATTTACAAAATAATGTAGATAATTAATTTGATAGGGTCTTGAAACATATCCCATTTACACACAATGAAATTCTCTAAGAGTATTGTTCATGATGATGGGTCCTTCATGGCATCATTTGATAAAAATGGTCTGGTTCGTGATCTGGATTATTTTGAACTTCATTAGTTAACGGTTTCAATCATGAAAAATATGTTGGATCTCAGCTTGGTCTTGGTCATGGGAAATTACCATTGATAATATCTCCCTTGGAAGCTCCGATAAATGGGCATTATATGGTACAATCATACACGATCATCCCATTACATCCTTTGTCTGACTCAAAGGGATATGTTAAATAACTATATTTATATAAAACATGTGATCACATTTGAAAATATATTTTATAAATGTAAAAGATTCATAACATTCTATTGAGTCCAATTGGAAATAAGAAACAAGTTCATGTGTTCTCTATAACCATATTAAATCATTGTGGAATTTTATTTTTAATAATTCAGTTTGTTATGATATTCCCTTCTTGGGAAAATTCATCCTCAATTTTTTCATTTAACTTCCTGAAAAAAGATTATGGTAATTCTATCTCATCAATTCCTCTATATCCCACAATTCTTATCAATCTTGTGGTTTATTTATAGCAATTAGTCAAAGGCTCATTGTCTTATTTAATAATATTTTTTCACTACGATACAAGATCTTCACCAAATACTCCACATAGAAAAGATCATTCTCCAATGAAACCACCACATTATTGAGTACATGATAGGGGTTAGGAAAGTACATCATCGGTAGTGATACATGGAATAAATCATGAACTAGAGATAACTTTGGTTGGAGTGCAGGTTGATATGCCACTGTTCCAGTGTGATCAAGGATCTCAAATAGACCGATGTATCTTGGACTAAGATTTACCTTCTTCCCATATTTCAAAAGTTTCATTACAGGAAATATGTAGTAGAATAACATCTCCCAAACATTAAACTCCTAGTCTCATTGAATATATCTGGCATAACTATTATATCAAATCTCAGCATTTGTGATGAGGAGATGAATGGTGATAAACAATTCCACCATTTCCTCAACCATTTCAGGACTTATAGATTTTAGTTCCCCAACATCATCCCTTCATGTAGGTGTCCAAAACCCAGTCCCATATAGGGGATTTATACAAATTAACTTTGATGCTCGAGTAGTTTATTTTATTTAATTATTGATCAACTAGAGGAAGATGTTTATCCCATCAACCTTTGACGTCTATTGAGAATTCTCTCAACATTTCCTCAAGTGTCGGTAAATTTTTCTTTGATTCACCAGAAAATTGAGGGTGATAAGTTGTGATAAAGTTCAACTGAGTTATTGGATCTTGCGGAAGTGATTTCAAGAACATGGATGTGAATCATAGATCTCAATTAGATATAATTATTATTGTTACTCCATGCAACCTGACCACCTCATTGATGTTTATCGGTGCAAATAGATCCAGTGATAATTACTCTCATTTCAGAATGAAGTGTCCAATCATTATAATATGATCCATGACATCCCATATAGAATTACTATTAGATAATGTGTTTGGGAGATTTTTCTAAAAGTATAAGGTGATGTTTTTGAATTCCCATGACGGTATGGGTAATGGTTTCATCATCCCTATAATTTTTCCATTTTTTCATTAACATGAATACATGTAAGGCATCATGATTTATATTCCATGATATCATTCATAATATTGTCCCAAAAATATTGTTCTTCGAGATATCGATACATATTTGTTCTTCCTGAGTGGATGTAGAAGTTTGAGTTGTGTGAATCATCCCACAACTCCTTCCATGACGCAATATTTGATGGTACAAATAGTATTGAACCAAATATCAAAACACATTCATCATTAGAATTGTACAATGAGGAATTCCAGTTCCTTATAGGATCAACTAAAAAAGTAGAATCATTTAACCTATCTAGAATAGATGTATGAGTAATAATTTTTTAATGTATTGATGAGGTTACATCCTTTATGATTCTCATGTCCACCCTTTCCAAGTACATGGATATTGTATCCCTCACAATTCTCATCATTTATAGAATTGTTAGATCCTATATTATTAGAGAGATAACCATTCTATAACCTCCAAAATGATGTTATTGGATTAATCCATCATTGTCTTTTATCATCTCTAACAATATTTGATGGTGCATATCCCACAATTTTTGTTTAAATATATACATGAGGCTTTTTTATCCATATATATTTCACACTTATAACCAAAGAGATAATTCTGCAAAATATTAAATTAAATGATCACTTCATCCAACTTCATATCATTCATTTGTAAGCTATATTCATGAATCTTAAATATCCTTTAATTATAGGTTGTCACTTTGTGATTCTATATTAAAACAAAACCCAAGCCCTATTCTGAAGCATCATTGAACACCATGAAAAGTTATCCACATTTTTGTAGTGTAAGCACATAGTTACTGATAAGCCTCATTTTCAACTCCTTGAATCTATCATCACAATTATTATTACAAGATACCATTAATCCCTTAAATATTATCATGGAAGGAGGGATATAAAATCGTGTAAATTTCTCCAAAATTAGTGATATTACCCAGCAAACCCATGGAATGTATAGATATATTCCATAGATGTTTCCTTTGGTCAACCTTTAATTAACTTTTTCATTTATGGGTTAATATATACCCCATTTCATGTAATCATATACTCAATGAATGATACTTCCTTCAACTAGAACTCGCATTTTATTTACATTTCATTGAGCTTATACATTTTGAACATATTTTTAAAAGTACTCAAATAATCCTCATGATCCTCCTTACATTGGGAGTATATTATAATGTATTCTATAAAGACTACCAAAACTTTTTCAAGGTGATATCTAAAGATTCCATTTATCATGTCCATGACGATTTCAGGAGAATTAGTGAGTTCAAAAGGTACCCCAATGAACTCATACTACCCGTATCATGTATGAAAAGATTTCTTGGGTATATCCACCTTATTCATCTAGACATGGTAATACTTTGAATGAATATAAACATTTGATATGTATTGTGCTCTATGAAGCTAATCAAAAAAATAATCAATTTATGGAAGGGGATACATTTTAATTATCATTATATTGTTGAGATAATGATAATCAATGTCGTGGCGTATTGACCCATCATGATTATCAAGAAAGAGGACTGCTGAACTTTATGGTGATGCACTTGGTAATATGAACCATTTATCATGATTCAAATGCAGTTTTTTTCTTCAAAACATATATTTGAAAAAAATTAATTTGTTATAGAACATTCAATATTTTTAACATCCCAAGAATATGCTCAATTGAAAATTCAACCACATGGATAGAAGGAATGTATACAAATTCCTCGATAGACACATCATCCTTTTTGCAGACAATGGGAAAATCGTCATGGGTGATCCATTCAATAAAATAAATTATTTTAGATAGATATTCGTGCTCATTGAGAAATAATACCCTTTCATGACTTGATGGGTCAAAATAAAATTCATTCTTCTCCTTGAATTTTTACTAAATGAAAAGATAATTCACAATGATAAGAGTGATTTCATTCTTTCAAAAATTTATATTGGCTCTATAAAAGGAAAGACAATCCATTTCCATAATTTCATCAAATATCACTAAAGGGAGTATGATAAGGATCACTGGAAAATCCCACTCACAAACTTTGATAGGTGAGTAGCTATATTCTTGGGTGGTAATAGTTTCACCATTTACCACTTTAATCGACATCTGTAAATCAAAACATTGTGGTTTTGTTTGAATTTTTCTTCTAATTATTCATGATATAAAATAAATTCATAGAACAATAATAAATAAATCATTTAAAATTATTGATTGAATATCTAGTGTATGTATCACAACATTTTTGTCGAGATTCACTTTAGATGTTGTGATAGAAAATTCTCAACCATCCTGCCTTGATTTTTGTTGGTTAGCTCCAAAAACGATTGTCTTAGTGCATTGGATTCCTATGTTCCATGGCTCCATGATGTTTTAGAAATGAAAAATTATTTTAGGGTTGACCCGAGTATTCCATTCATCCTTTTTTGTATTATGTTTCCCTTATTGGAATTTTCTGGAATGGTTCCCTTCCTTCCAACACTTAACATATTTCATCACTCCCTTTATGAAATTTTTAGGGTGCTTCTTTCTAAACCATTGTCAAGTGTGGTGTTATAATTTCTTGGAACAATTTTATTTCTCCATCATACCGCATGAATTATGTTACACATTCATATTCTTGTCCCCATGATAAACGATAGATTCACCAATCTAAATTTTTTGATATGATGGAACATTTGAAAATTTTACCATTTAAATAAATGTCTTAGACCAAAAGGGAATTCCATAGACCTGGTTTTATTTGACCAAAGAAACTTCCAACCATGAACATGTGGGTAAAATAATGTTTTTGGAATTCCACGGAGGACTTATGAAGTTTTTCTCATGTCCTCAAATAGAGTTTTTGTCTTTTCATAATGATGGAAATAGATTCCATATTTATTTTAAGATAGATAGAATGACGAAATCATCCATCCACAAACATTTTTAGGAAATCCATCCACCTAATTGCTTAATTATCTTCCTCAATATTTATGTTTTCGGATAATTTCCACCACTAATTAGATTAGGATTTCATATGATAAATATCTATTAGAACCTTCTCATTCTTTAAAAAATTAAGGATACAGATGAAAATCTTGATGGAGTTGATCCAATAATCTTTGATTAAGGGATCAGATGACTCATTGAATGTTTGAGGAACTTTTTTCATAAATCATTGTATTACATCTTTTTCACTGTTAGGTGGATATGAATGCTCTTTGGGATCCATGATTCTATTCAAAACACGAGTTAGCTGAGAGTGTCTCTTCATGAAGTTTTTTATTCTGATTCCCATCATTTTTGGAATCTCATTAGAGTAGTCATCACATTACTCTCCACATTTATTGTTTACCTAATTTCTCATATTTCTAGTCATTGGATAAAAAAAATTGGAAATTATGGATGAGTATATTTAATATTTTAAACATTAAAATGTGAATTTAATGAAATTCTAGGGATAATATATAACAAATATATAGTAAATTAACATATATGTTTCTATTATTCTATCTATGTTATCCACAATCCATTTTATAACACATACTCTTATGGGATTTTTTACTCCCCTAATAATGAGTCGTAATGAGATTATGAATTTACACATGAGTATCCCCCATGAGTGTCAAACTAGTTGAAAAATAATGCCTAATTTCACGTACTATGTTACCTCGAGTTTGGCACATGATACCATGATAGAGTTATTCTCCCTAGGTACTTATGATCTAGTACCACGTCCAGATGTAGTATATAGATAGGGAAGTATTTTCATGTAAAACCACATTATCTATAATTAAGAAAATATATGGACATTTTCATCGACTTTTTATATACCTTAATAATTTCATAGGGTTTTCTAATTCCAATCCCAAAAAATAACTAAACATTTCCTATAATACAAAATTTAACAACTATTCCATTTTTAACACATTAATAAATAATTTATTAAATAAATTTACACTTTATTCAACTAGAATGAGTGAAAATTATTGTGAATTTTGGAATTAGGTGCATCAAATTACATCATAAAATGCGGAATATATCATGATTGTTGAAAATATATTTTACATGCATTCACTTGAAACTAAAGAGGATAAGCTGAAGAAATACTTATGAAAGGGGTGATATATATAGCCCTATAAGGGAATACAAAATAATGAGGTAAAAAATGTAATAAAATAGTAAAATGAAGGTGTATAAAAATTGTAGGAATCATTACTAGAATGATACGACCTGATATAGTGTGACAACACAAAGGAAACATGGGAAATGTGGAAACAACATAAAACATTGCATCCGTGGTCAAGGATAACTGCCAAGATATTTTAATGGATAATGTCCCATAATGTAATTATGTTTACTCCATATCCCGATATATCATATCTTAATACTATGAAATACCAAACTCATATCAGTGTTATATAATTCTGACCTCACACTTAATTTTCAATTCAATCTAATGATTAAGAGTACCACATATAACATACTACTTGTATTCATTCATCATAATATTTTATTTCATTATCATTTGGCGATGAATACATATATGTAATTCTCAAATCAAAGAGGTATATTTATGTAAATGTGAATACCCTTGATGGGAAAATGGTATTGTATTTCTAATATAATCACAGTGAAATTGAAAATCGTGGTGCAATTTCAAAAGCCTAAGGGTGTCGCTTAAAAATTCATAAAATGGGTTGATGAAAAAAAATATGTTCACTCATAATATTTAAAAAAAATCTGTAGTAATTGGAATTAAGATAGACATATCCAATAATTAGGAATTGTAAATATAATGTATTTGATTATAATGAAACATGATTAATGAAGAAGAATGAATAACATTTATGATATTTTGGCATGGTAATAGGTGAACTTGGGAGGGATTAATAAGATAAATTGGGTGTGTCATCAATTATATATCATTAGTGAAGTATGATCTAGGTTAAAAAACCTAATCCATCATTTGGATGTAAAAATTAAATGGTTGTATAATAGTAGAGATTCATGAAAAAAGTGACAAAGATAGGATCCATTACCTAAAGAGTATGACACCAACAACCTAAAGGGTCTTCTTGAGAGCTTGTAGGATCCTTGGGAGAATTATAGAGAGAGGATTTCGTTACTATTTCACAAATATATGTTATGGAATTTATATAATAAAATATTCAATCAAAAAATATTACCATGTTTCTTCCAATGGTTTATGAAAAATGGATTTGTTTTGAATATTTTATTATAAAAAGGGATGAACTAATTTAAACTTTAACATATCTTTGGATAAGGTGAATCTCACATTTAGAGAAATGAATACAAAATCATAAAATATATTATTTATTTTGTAGGAGTCATAAAGGATTAATAAAACTAGTAAAATAATATTTAAATAATATTATTTTAGGTGGAAATACATTATATGGATGATGAAACCTATTATAGTATTATTTTCATCAATTTTTGTTTATTACGATGACATGAAATAAAACATATATTTATATGTTGTTAATGTTTTACGTGAAAATTCAAATTTTTCCAAAATATATGAAAAATTAACCATTCATAAATTATTACATTATGTTCAAAAAATTAATATTCATTTTATTGAAATAATTTTATAAATTATTTCAATTTTACTTCTTAAAAATACTAAACGATATTTATTGGAAATGAGGGTTTTTTCCAATAATCGTTTTTTATCCCTAATAAAACATTACATTTTACTTCATAAAAAAATATATGATTTCTTATTTTTAATAAGATTAATTTAATAATGGTATTTAATTTAAATAATATTTTTTCTATAAATAAATGAATTCATAAAAATAAATTCCATAATTGAATTGAATATTACCCAAATATTCTATTTTTGATTTATAATATAAAAATGAAAACACAATCGTTATTATTTAAAAAATATTATACAAAATCAATTTTCTCAAGTCATGATACATATCCATTTAATACACCATAATTCATTTTAAGAGTGTGGTGTTAAATAATGATACTTTCATGTGGGCTTTCGAGGAACATGTCTTGGGATGTGATATCGTTGAGAATAAACATATCCCATAAAATAATTTCACTCATGATTAAGTTGTTAGATCGCATCTTTTTAGTGGTCCAGGGAAAAACTAAGGGATTATACCTTTCTTGTAATCTCTAATAAAAGGGTTCCATAGGGTATAATCTTAATCAATAAGTCCGCCACTTTCTTTATTTAATCAATTCCATTTGGAAAATCCCTATATTTATATTATTCATGTCATCATTTTAATGACTATTATAAAATATAAATAATGGTATTATGAATCAAATTGGATATAAGATAATATGTCCATGTGTTCCCAATATCCATGTTACATTATATAAAATTAAATCATAATGAAATTTTATTTATAATAGTTCAGGTCGATACAAAAAATTATAAAATCATTAATATAATACATCCAATGAATGAAGATGTTTTTTATAAATTCTTAATATTGATATTAAATAATTCAAAAGATTGATTTTTTCATTTATGAATGAAAATATCATCAAAATATTCCTCAGGAAAATAATATTTTCATTTTGAATTAAATTATTTAAAATATAAAATATAAAAATATTTGTGAAAACATTTTCATTAAAAATTAACATGGTAACATATGATGTATTATTGGAAAAACTGTGTGGAAATGTGGGTTGGATGTTCTTTTAATGGTGTATATGTTAGAAAAACATTCCTTCTGTGCTAATTTCTATAAAGTCCCACATTACCAAATTTACAAAATTAAATTAATGATCTATTCATTGGACTTTTTTAAATTTAATCATGGGTGAAAATTAATTTATAAAATCTTTTAATAATAGGGAAAAAATTAATTTAATCATTTTTTGATATCCTAGATATTAAATAATTTTTTTTTCTAATAGAATATATAAATGACTTCAAATTTCCATGAAAATATGATTCTTGTATCTTTAGTACATAAGGTGGGGAAAATAAAAACAAAATACATATTTTAATGATATAATATGAGGATTATTAAATTATTTTGTAATTTTAGAGGGGATAAAAAATTTCATTTTTAGAACTAATAAATAAATAAATGTTATACATAATTATATTTTAACATGGAAACACATTGTAACACTCCGCCCCTACCTCATTGGCTTGAGGAGGCGGTGAGGGCTAATTGGCCGTAAGAGACATTCACAAAACGCCAAAGGCTGGCAATAAATGCTGAGGGCTTCAAGATAAAATTAGGGAACAATTTTCCCGTAAGAATAAACCATCCAAAGCATTCATTAACCACCATTATATGATGCGTGTCAAAAAAAAATTCCAATATGAATTCCCAAAAGACAACCAAATGTTCTACAATACATCCCAAAACCAAAACAAACAACACAAAATTAGATTACTACGCAAAAGACCATACAACAAAGCACCATGTGTCAGGATACCACCACAACTCTACACTTATATCCAAGCTCTAAGCTCCACCCAAACATCACAATGAACCACTAAAGAAGGGTGACGCCTTACCTTTTCCCACGTCATAGTACACAACATTGGCAAAGACACCAATGTTCCAAAGTAGGGGGTGAGTACTAAAACTCATTAGGTTTTCCCCAAACGACTTCCCTACACACACCACTAGGATAAAACCTTTAACAAATTTATATAAAAAATTTATAAAATATAATCACAAGTAAAACCATTTACATATTCCAACCATGCCCTTACTAAGCCATCACACCCAAACCAAGTTGCCAAGGTAAATCCAACAAAACATTCCACAAGCCATTTCATCAGTCACACACCAGCACAATAATCTCCAACATGCAATGATATATACAACAAGAAACCAAAAAAACAAATGTTGGAGCTTTCTTTTAACCCATTCACCCATTCACACCTACTGGTACTTTTCAACCACAACCAAATGGTTGAGCTTCTGTCTAACCCGTTCACCCATTCACAAATAGCGGTACCTCCCGACCACTGACCACATGGTGGTTCTTCAAACCACTATCCATCAACATTTTTTGTGATACATCCCATCCACTTCCACACAACATTTCAACCAATCACAACCAAGCATATACCCCATCAAGGTCCCAACATCATGCAATCAACCAACTCCATTTCATGTCAATCCACATTAATAAATCACCCATTTTTTGAAAATCAATTTCCATGACAACCCACATTTCAATAAAACAACCTCTTTATTGGAAACAATTTTCCATCAATCAATTTCACAAATCAACTATAGCATCATATTTTAACATCTACATTATAAAATCCACAACAATATCATTTCACAATAAAACCCCCTTTTCCCAAAAATCCCCAAAACCTCACCCAAGGGATTTCCAACCAATTTTTCACAACAAAACACAATTAATTTTTCAGCACATAATAATAATTGTAATCAAACAACACTAGTTCTTACCATTTTTAGTCGAGAGATAAGCCACCTACCTTTAGGGTTGCTAAGAAATCGACCCACAAGCACCCGCACCTCAAATCTGGCGAATGCACCATTGAAACATCTCTATATTCCTTTCCCTATAATTCAATAGCCTTAAAATACACATCCATTGTAACCACAACCCTAGATATACACACAATTGGTGTAGATATAGAAACCATTAGATAGGGAGATGTAGATCTAGATTAAAAGACAATGAAAACCAAGAGGGGAGACTTACCTGGTAGAAACCACCATCAATCTGCCAAGAAACATATTCAAAAAGATTCAAAACGAGTTAGAGAGCACCCTCATCTTCTAAGAACCAGAAATACTGATTGAAGCTCGAGTGTGAGGATGTTTGGAGGGTTTTATGTCATGTCTGAGGGAGCCCGGATTTAAAAACCCCAACTTTAAGGGGTTGCATGGTTAGCCTGCACGGTTTGTCGAACCGTGCGCATGCTACTGCCTCATGAGTAACAGTCCGCACGGTTTCCTTGACTGGTTTGGAAAACCATTCGCCGGCTGTGTGATGCCAACTGTCCCCCCTGCACGGCTTCTCGGAGAATCCGCACAGTTTCCCGTAGCCATGCTCAAACCGTGAACCCATAGAAAAGCCTCCAATATCATCCAAAACCATTCCAAACTCTCCCAACCTCTACCCAAAATCATCCCATGCACATTATACACATTAAAGAATAAAAAAGTCAATAAACCTCAAACCAGGGGTGCTACATTCCCCCAACAATTGGACATTCCATCCTCGAATAGTAGTTAACCCGCCCTTTTCCAAAAAAATCGTGGGCCACTGCTCAACCATCCCTTTCTTCTGCTACCATGTCTTCTCTTGAATCTAAACATGATACCACAAAACCTGAAATAAACCGATTATTTTACCACTCAAGACATTCTCTAGTCTATCCAAAACCCACACTGGCACATGCACCAATGAAGCATCCAGCTCTAGTTCAACATGATCCCGTCGAATCACATGGTAACGATCCAGATGATTCTTTTTCAACTAAGACACATGAAACACATTGTGCACCACACTTAACCTAGGTGGAAAAGGAAAACGATAAGACACCTCACCAACCAATTCATGAATCTAAAAAATCCCAATATACCTCGTGGATAACTTTCCCTACTTCCGAAACCGACAATGTCCCATCCTATGAAAGATCCTCAATAAAACATGATCACTACCCTCAAATAACAACGACCATCGATGATGATCCACAATTGATTAGTGACATATCTGAGTAGTCTCAATTCTCTTACTGATCAACTTGATCTTCTCCGTAGTCTCTTGGAAATGGCTCAGTCCAACCATCGAGGACTCACATGTTTCCACCCAACATAGTGGGGAATGACACAGCCTCCCATACAATGCTTCAGACAGAGCCATATGTATGGATGCCTGATAACTGTTATTGTATGAGAACTAAACCAATGACAAGTGCTCCTCCCACGAGCCACCAAAATACATGACAGCACCCACAACTTATCCTCCAATGTTTCAATCATCCTCTTGGACTGACCACCCATCTGTGGGTGATACGCCGTGCTCATAGTCAACTTTGTCCCGGGGGCTTGCTGTAAGGATTTCTAGAAACGAGATGTAAACCTCATATATCTATATTATACAATAACAAAATGGAACACCATGACTCTTTACCACCTCCCTGATATATATTTTGGATAGATCCTCCACCCTATGAGATTCAAGAATCGGGATGAAATTGGCCGACTTTGTTAGCTTATCCAATATCACCCAAATGGCATCGTGGTTTCTGACCAATCTTGAGAGACCTATGACAAAATCCATTTCTATTTTCTCCCACTTCCAAATAATGATTGGTAAAGACTGTAACATTTCTACTAACCTATGATGTTCTTCCTTGAGTTGCTAACAATTCAAGAATCTCGAAACAAACTCATCCACTCTTCTTTTCATACCTTCCCACCAGAACTCCTCTTTCAATGCTTTATAAATTTTTTGAATTCCATGATGAACATCCCACCTGGAATGATTATATGCCATCAAATGATCCCCCTGACAAGCAACTGGTACAACCATCCTCTTCTGAAAACACAAAACTGAATCTCCATTCACTTACCAACCCTTAATGGTCTCCCCACCATTGAGTATCGACCTTCTGGTCACATACTCAGAATCAGATATCTGTTCCTCTTTAACTAGGACAACCTTTTCAGGAATCAACAAAACCTGAAAGAAGACCGCTCTATCACACTGGTCTTCACAATCCAATTGCATGTCAGCTATAACTGACATCAACTTCTACTATTCAGATGCCCGTTTCACCAACAAAGAATATGATTTTATACTTAATGAATATTCCACCAAATTTGCATTACTCGGTGTGTACATCAAGTCAAAACCAAAAATCTAGATATATTACATCCATCTTCTTTTCCTCATGTTCAAATCCCTTGGTGAAAAAATGTTCTTCAAGCTCTTATGGTCTGTATATTCCGTTAATTTCTCACCGAAGAGACAATTACTCCACACTTTCAAAGCATGCACCACTGATTCCAATTAAAAATCATTAGTTGGGTAGTTATTCTCATGACCTCGCAACTTCCAGGAGCCATACACAACCACATGATACAGTTGAATGAGAATTCACCCAAACCATAATCACGTTGTATCACAATACACTATGTACCCTTTTCCTGGTTCTGGAAAAAACAAAATTTGTGTTGATGTAAGGTGACTATTTAGCTCTTTGAAAAACTGTTGAAACTGTTCATTTCTCTGGAATGGAACATTCTTTCTTGTCAAATCTGTCATCAGAGAAGCCAACCATGAAAAATCCTGAACAAAACACCGATAATACCAAGCTAGACCCATGAAACTACTTGCCACAAACATTTTATTAGGAGGTTCCATGAGATAAATTCCTCTATCCTTTCTGGATCCACTAAAACACCCCTTTCAAAAATCACATGGCCAAGAAAACAAACTTCCTATATGAAAAAGTCACACTTTGAAAATTTTCCAAACAACCAATGCTCCCTCAAGATCCCCAACACTGTCGCCAAGTGCTGCTCATGCTCCACTCTTGTCTTCTAATACACCATAATATCATCTACAAACACCACCCTTGTCTTCCAACTGGACATTAAATTCCCACAATTTTTTAGGTTCCATCCGGTAAGATAGAAGTGAGATAGGTATTTTTCCTAGAAAGAGATCAATCGTAAACTCCAATTCTCTTATGGGAAGTAACCCAAATAATTATTCTGGAAAAACATCCATGATCTTGTCAACCACAGCAGGAAGAACACTATGTTCAACACCATTTACCAATTCCAACGACAACACCACCAACTGATACGATAACGTGCCCACTTCTAGTTCCAACAAACACGTTTCACATTCCATTTCTTGCCTCTCTCCTCTAAAGAGATGTCTAACGACATCATTTATCGTAAAATTCATTGTCCGAACATTAAAATAAATGTGGTACTTAAACGCCACCAGCCAATCCATTCCCAGGATTACATCATACCCATCCATCTCATGCATTGAGTAATTCCATGTTATCTCTACCTCACCCACAATAATACCACATGCTCTACACAAGAAGGCCTGACAATCTCTTCGACCCAGAGGAGTTTGATTTTTCAAAACCTAAGGCATCATTTAAGCCCTTAAAAAATGCATATCAACCACATGTGTTGAAATAAAATAATGTGAATCACCCGTATCAAAAAAACTCTTGCATTTAGGTACAATTTAAAAGAATAATACCTCGCACCGTGGATGGTCCCGACTGATCTTCCACCACAACCTGGCCAGTTCCGAACAACACTTTTGTTTCCACACTCTGCTCTTTATTGCTTTGCAAAGGCATCATGGTATCCTATGAATCACCATGACCTAGTTTACTCTACTGATGAGGGGTGTGATGTTGTCCCTGTCCTGTCAAAGCATATGACTTCTGTGATCCATGAGGAGTGTCACGTGCACCCGACCTTGGAGCATTCTGACAATAACGCTGTAGATGCCCCATCTACTTACACTTAAGACATTCTTGAGGTTTTTTCGTACAATCCCATTTAATGTGGGTCATAGAACCACATTGAAAACATCCCCCCTTATAATGGGGATTTGGATTTGGATTTACTGATCCTGCCATCAGATTATATGCCACATTCCCACCCTGAGAATAAGTGTCCCTCCTCCACATTAACCCAGAGTTAGAGTCCCCATTATTCCCCATTGTTACGACCATGCTACTTCCACAGAGTTCTCCCAAGAGATCATGCTCAGCCATTGATGCTCTATTCACTATCTTTGTGTAATCATCTATACACATCACCAATATCTTGTAATGAATTACCTACCTCAAACCAGCTTCAAAGATAGAAAAATTCAACAATTTGCTACCCGCCACCTCAGGTGAAAATCTCACTAAGTTCATAAAAATAGATGCATACTCCATTATAGACAAATGCTCTTGCTTCAAGATGAGGAGATACGTTTTATGCAAAATTCTGAACTTATGTGAGTAGAATTGTTTATTAATAAATTCCTCAAAGCCTTCCCTCATCATACCCTATTCTGTTACATCTTGTACCGCCAAATCCCACCACTGAACGGAATGATCCTCCAACATATACATGTCCAACTTCACCTTCAACTCTACAAGTTCTCCCATGAAACTGAAGATGTTGTTCATTCTATTCAACCATGATTATGACCTCTCTGGCTCTGAATCACCATAGAATATGGGTGGATTTTACTTTTGATACTGAACCTCATGATCCACTTTCTTTGGTTCTTCCACTCTGTTTACACATTCCAGAAATTGGAATGCTTGTACTATTATTTGCACTAGATGTTCTTTCCCCTGAGGCTCAAATGTAACCATGTTCACTTCAGCCACTTCTGGATGGACTCTACGACACCTACCTAGTGTGATTTCAAAAAAGAGAAAACAAACAAGATTGAGTCTCACTTCTGTAGATATCATGAAATCCCGTTTCAAATCACCTTACACAATACTATCACAACGAGTCTTTCCACCTTTCCATATTTTCCATGTTTCACCATTTTGAAAAACAAACCATTTTCAAAATACAATATTTCTTCAAATTTCTATTTCACTCATTTGAAAAACCATTTCTCAATTCATCCCATAAATCCTTTCTCCAAATGAAATATGAATCCTAGTGGGAAGTCATTTTTACCATGCATGCCATGCTCATCTCATTGGCTACACCCATGAAAATGAGACCTCCAATGCCAATAAGGGTCTCCAAAACAATTATGTACCCAACTCCTTGGTAACTTGATGTTTAGCATAATAGGGTTAGCTATGCCCTTTTATGCTATAAAATCCATGTTTTGACTTTTGTACGTGTTGATACCATACCCACTCAAGGAATATACCACAATGAATGTCAACATCAAAACCAATGATCAACACTAATGATCAAACAACTGTTCTCAATTAAAAGCTAAAGACCGAACAAATTGATACCACATGCCCTGATACCACAACCGCTCTACACCAATCTCTATTCTCCAAGATCCAATAAGATTTCATAATACACTAATAGAGGAGGGTGATTCCTTAACTTTTCCCACATCACATTACACAACACCTGCAAAGACACCAATGTTCCAATGTAGGGGGTGAGTACTAAAACTCACCAGGTTTTCCCCAAATGACTTCCCTACACACGCCACTAGGATAAAACCATTAGCATATTTATATAAACCAATTTAAATAAATTAATCACAAGTAAAACCATTTCCATAATTCAATCATGACCTTACCAAGCCATCACACCCAAACCAAGCATCCAAGGGAAATCCTACCAAAGATGCCTCAAGACATTTCATCATTCACACACTAGTACAACAATATCCAACTTGCAAAGAAATGCACAGAAAACAACCAAAACAACCAAATGGTGTAGATTCCGTCCAACCACTTAACCCATTCACACCCAGTGTTACTTCCCCACCACAACCAAATGGTTGATCTTTCATCCAACCTGTTCACCCATTCACAAGTAGCGGTACTTCCCGACCACTACCCACATGGTGGTTCTTCCGACCAATATCCATCACCTTTTTTAGTGAGACATCCCGCCCACTTCCAGATAACATTTCAACCAATAAAAACCAAGCATATAACCCATCAAGGTCACAACATCATACAATCAACCAATTCCATTGCATGAAAATCCACTTCAGTAAATCACCAATTTATGGAAAATCAATTCCCATGGCAATCCACATATCAATAAAACAACCTCTTTATTGAAAACCCTTTTCCATCCATTATTTTCACCAATCAAGCATAACATCCTATTTTAAAATCTCCATTTTAAAATACACAAAAATAGAATTTCACCACAAATCCCTCTTTTTCCAAGAAAATCCCCAAAACAACACCCAAGGTATGTCCAACAAATTTCGCAGAACAAAACACAATTAATTTTTCATCACAACAAATTAATTGTAATCAAACACCAGTTGTTTAGACCAAGTGGATTTGAGAGAGAAGCCACCTACCATTAGGGTTCCCAGAAATCGACACACAAGCACCTGCACCTCAAATCCGGCAACCGCACCCCCGAAACCTCTCTTGATCCCATTCCCTAGCATTCACAAGCCTTAAAATCAACTTCCAAGGAAACCAAAACCCTTTATCTACAGACAATGAGTATAGATCTAGAAACTGAAAGGTAGGGAGATCTATATCTAGAGGAAACCGAAGGAAACCAAGAGGAGAGACTTACCCGGGAGAAACGAACTTCAATCCGCCAAAACAACCACTTAAAAATGCTTCCAGAACGAGTGGGAGGGAACCCTCAACCTATGAGAGCCCGAAATCCCGATTGAGGCTCGAGTGAAAGGATGTTTGGAGCATTTCAGGTCAAGTCTGAGGGAGCCCGGATTTAAAAACCCCAACTCTATGTGGCCTCACAGTTAGCCCACACAGTTTTTCAAACAGTTCTCTAACCGGGCGCATGAAACTACCTCGAGAGAAAGGGTCTGCACGGTTTCCTCACACGGTTTAGCAAACCTTGAGCAGGCTGTGCAACGCCAAATGTCCCCCCCAGCTCGGTTTCCTGGAGCATCATCACGATTCCCCGTAGACGTTCTTAAACCGTGAACCCATAGAAGAGCCTCCAAACTCATCCAAACCCATTCCAAACTCTCCCAAACTCTCCCCAAACTCATCCCATGCACATTAAACACACAAAAAGACATAAAAATGCTACATAACATTAACCAGTGGTGCTACACTCATACATTTGGAAGGTAAAACATAAAAAATCTTCCGAGCTCTAATATATTAAATATATGTTTATTATAAATACTATTATAGATCCATGATACTCAATACCAAAAAAATTAAAATTTACTTCTAAAATATTATATTTTGTTTCAAAATAATTTTTTAAGTCATCAGAATTAAATGTGAATATTTATTCATTTTTTAGGTATATTTGTTGTTTCGTTGTTTTGGCGTTTTTATATTTATCAAAGTTCCATCATCTCAAAAATATTAATCAATGAATAGATATCATGTCTATTCATAATATATGTATATATATATATATATAATTTGAACCCTTTATGATAGATATATACATTTTAATTACACATTTTATAGAGAGGGTACATTTTATGTTTTCTACAACACATTTCTCATTCATCAACGGATGAAACAGAAGAATGTTAAACAATAATTCACAATAAAAAAATATATTAATTAACACATATCAAATATATTAATAAATTAATTTACATATCCAAATATGTATAATATTATTGATAAATATCTCATCCCTCCATGGAGGTGGTAGTCCACATGTATGCATAAGAGATGTTATAGTTTCCCAAAGGATTGGATGGTAAGAATTTAGTCCTAATAGTATCATTCCATATGTATAAATATTTCATTGATTTACTATGTAAATATTTGACCCATCATTATTACAATGCAAAAATGATGGTAATAAAATATTAATTATATTGTTATTTGGAGACTTTAGTTCATACATACACACAAGAGTTACATTCAATTACCATTTATAGGGAAAGATGGTTTATAATGGAGATTTAATAAATATAATAATATTTTTTTATAATTACGATAGTAATTATTATAATTTATGATGAATATAATATATTTAGAGTTATTAAATGAAATATTAAAAATATGTTGATCACTTATGGTGAATACCTCATTTCTGAAATGAGTCTATTTGTTATCATATAATGGGATGTAAGGTTGGAATTTAAGAAGTCCAAAACATATAATAAGTTTATAGAGATGTGTAGAAAAAAAAGGTAGATTTAAGTACATATAGAATGAATTTTTTTTGTTAAATATCATAAATATGGTTCCCTTTATTAATTAAGGTATGTGGTACTGATTGAATTTTATTAAGTATGAAATTAATTTAATTAATTATTTTGTCAAAATTAACACAAATTGATAATATTAAATGATATGATGTATATGAGTCAATTCTATCAAATAAAATAAAATTGTCTACATAGGGATCACATTTTTACCCTTATTGTATACTTTTGACCACATATTATCCTTTGTTGACAATTATCGTAATATTAAGATTTTATGAAAGTAATGTTTAATAATGTTACTAAATGATGATATAGAACCCATAAATGGATGATGGAAGATTTTTATAACAATATTAAATTTAATTTTTTGAAAGTAATAATTTTTTAATTGTTTTATCATTTAATAAATTATTATTTATTATATAAAATCATAAATTTTATTGGAAAAAATTATCATTTAATTACAAATTAATAAGATTTAGAAAAAAGTTGAAATTTAAATATTAAACTTTAGAACACTCTAATATGTGAAATATATATATATCATTGAAATTAGTTCCATTTCATATGGTTTATCTTATAATATTTTTTAAATCATTTATTATTTTTTTAAATGGAGAAATAATGAATCAATGCTTCAAATATACTTATAAAAAATATATAATTATTAAAAATATTAATCCTTTTTAAAAAATTAAAATGTTTTAATTAATCTCAATAGAAACACTTATATTAATACATAATATATATTTTACATTATGTGGACTCATATGAGTTATTACAAAAAATAAGTGTATCATTTTTTATGTTTGTTTGGATTTAAATATTATACAATATTTTTCCTGGAAAATTGTCCATTTAACTTCTAAATTTAGCGATAGTGGTAATAAAATTGTAACTAAAACCATTAAAAAGTAATTATTATAAGCCCCCAGCCTTAAACCTTACTTAATCATGAGTTAATACAAGATTACACATTGAGGATCTTTTTAGGTTTAGAGTTTTAGAGAATTAGATCATGAAACTTGCATTACATTCCACATTTAGACAAAGTGGTTACATAAAAGACAGTATTCATTCATCCCATCAATGGAAACATACTTAAAAAAATAAAACATGGATTCTTTCTTGCCACATCCTTGACACTATCATCACATCATGTACCTTTCCCTTGACCTGTGAAAAACATTTCAAAAACATGGGATGAGCATAAAAAGCTCAGTAAGGGTTATAAAAATATGGAAAGGAAACATGAGTACATATATACATAAGGATGAGGTCATACTTTACCCATAAAACATAAGCACATTGACATACCTCATCAAATAATGAATAAATCATAAAAATCATAAGACATAAAGGTAACTTGAGGCATTCATAACATTCTTACGTAGGGAGTAACCCTCTTGGTTACGTTTGGAATAACCATCACAGTATATTACCTAATATCTCTTCGGAGAAACCTTAAAGTTTCACTCCTTCGCGTTACCCAATGCATTAGAGAGCTATATCGGGCTCACCCGCCCTTAGTTTATCACGGAACCATCCGTCTTCATAATAATGCCCAAGAACCTCAACATAATTGTATCACATAAAGCATGCATAAATGAAACATAACATTTCCACCATTCAATCACAAGATATCAATACAACACATAGATATAAAAACATTATGAAAACCATTTTCAATACCAAAATAAAAGAAAAGTAAAACATGGTAGTTATTTTTCTTTTAAAAAGAAGGTATGGATTGTAGAGGAAGCCGAAACTCAAATAACGGTCACGACGGCGGAGAAGTCGTTGTCGCCGCATACGTACGAAAAAAACATTACCTTTTGGCGTTTAGTAAACGTTTCATATAAAGAATATTCCTTTTGAATAAACGTAAAAGTCAAAGTGGTTTATACACCGTATGAAAGAAAGTTGTGTATAAAATAAAATATGCCTCAATGAAAGGAGATTGAGACGAAGTCCCATACCACCTTGAAGCTTAAATTTTTAAACCATTAATATCCATATAAATAAATCCTTAAAACCATTTTGAAAACATGGATATTAATAAGAACAAATAATTAAAACATTTAAAACAATATTTGGTTAAAGGGGTGTTACCAAAATTAGAGACACTTGAATACAATAATTGAGGATTAACATTTAGTCAAAAACTTTGTAATATCATTAGAATAAATGGATTCATGATATAATACTCCAAAGGATAGTATATACACCATATAAGAGTGAATTGGTGCATAACAACAATGAACCCTCGATAGAAATGTCAAATGTGATGAAATCCCTTATAAAGATGGTATCCTTAAATTAAGGACAAATCAATCTCAAAAATAGGTGTGACAAATATAAATACACCGAATATAAGTGGATATTAAGTGTTAAAAAATAAAAGGTCATTCACACATATTCAATGGATGGCATATTCAATGACTACATGTTGAACCTAAAGAAATCGAAATTGGGTTAAAAAGTTCCCTTGACAGCCTAACGACATTACATCAAAAAGAGTTGATGAGAGATAAAAAAGTATCTCATCACTTGGAAATAAAATTTACATCAATAAGGATATATGAGAACATATCCCAACATAAAAATATGTAAATTAAAAGACCCAACAAAAGAAGTCTTTTAAAAAAGAGGAGGGTGAAAGGTTCCCTTACCGACTTGGGTATCTTTCAAAACATACACCCCATGAAAGAAGGACAATAGATCATTGATTTAAATACTCATAAAAGAAAGTATATTACACAAAGAGTATAATAATGGGTAGTACATACACCACTCAATGGAATTTTTGGCAAATGTATCATAAATCTCACGAGAATAAAAGTGAGATGAAAAAATCCATTACGAAAACTCGGCAGCCTAACGGCGCCACATAAAACTTTTGAATATGGATTGATGAGATCAAATAGGGTATCTCATCAAATTACAATAAAATGTACAGAAAGAGGAATATAAAAGAACATCCCCGAACTTTAAAAAGAGGAGCTTAAAAGAAGTGACATAAATGAGAGTACTTAAAAAGAAAGAGAGAGGTTAGATCTCTTACGAAAGTTCGGCAGCCTAACGACGCTACTCAAAACATCCAAAATGGATTTATGAGAGAGAATAGGGTATCTCATCACATGAACATAAAAATTACAGTAAGTTTAATTTAAAATATCATCCCAATAACAAGAAATATGAGCTTTAAAAGGAATGACATAAAAGTGTGTACTTAAAAAGAAAGAGATGAGTAGGATCCCTTACCTCGGGTCTGACTTGACACGATCGTTCTTTAATCTCCTGAATAATAAACATGAGTTAATTTCTACTTCCTTAAGAACCTTTTTCATGTTCATTATTCCTATTATATAACTTTTTACCATGTCATAAACATTATGTAATCATTTATGTTAATAATATTTGTTTTGTCGATATTTGGTTCTTAAGTCGAAAGTGGACTTCTTACAATTACATGTTGTTCGTGTGGCCAAATGTTTATTATATACAGAATTGTATTCATGATTTAGATATCATATATGTCATATATATCTAGTACATGCATGTATTTATAACATTTCATAATCATTTAGAGGTAAGAAATGAAATGCACCGTTCATGGAGACGGTAAGCCGTACGTACGCATTAACGCTACTTTCATTTCAATTTCGTATTTTATAGAATGGAATAATAATTATATAAAGGTATATTATAATTCCAGTATAATATCATATATAATATCATAGTTACATCCTTTATACGTCCCACATATGGTATTTAACGAATCAAATCACTTTGAGGGGGCGGTAGTCTGCACTTCCTTAAATGGTGATATTACGTTTACCCATAATGGAAACCATAAAGGTATGCCAAAAATGAAAAAAAACAGAAGATTAAGGAAAAAATAAACATATTATATATCATATATATAAATAGTGACATCATAATGGCCACCTTTTAAGATGTTAAATGAGTATTGAACAATCATCATTTCGGGAGGCAGAATTTCGCCATCCACGGAAACAGTATGTTCATTAACCATTTGATGTAGTTGTGTGAGAGTGTTTCTTGAATAAATCTTATAACAACATCCTAGTATATTGAAGATACTAGTTTTGTTACAAAAGAAGTAAATAAAAAGAGTTTATGGGGTTGTAGAAGCAAAATAAAACAAATGAACATGAGAGAATGAATTACCTTTAAAAGTGTAACTCCTTTTGATTTGAGCCTAAAGGCTTCCTTTGAAAGGATTTATCCCAAAGGTAATCCTATAGGATGAGTAGAGGGATGTGGAGAGAGTAAATTGGCAGGGTTTGGACGAGCCAAAGGCTTTAGGAGTGTGTGAAATGAGGTAGAGTTGGGGGCCTTTTATAAGAGGAGAGGAGGGGCACTTTTGGAAAGTAAGAAATATTACTTTATTTGAATATGTGTTTCGGTTTTAAAAGGTACCACATTGATATAATTCGTGGATAAGGTGATAAGGGTTCTAAATCCACCCATCCAATAAGTTTTGGATATGTGTAGGTCATAGAGTTTACATTATCTTCTCATTTTATTTAAATCCTCAGATAATGATGTCATCACTGCATCATTATGATGTCATAAATAATTTAATTTATTTAATGTCTAAAAATTATTTAAAAATTACTATGATTTAGGAAATCTTTTTTCCTTTCCAATTACTATTTATAATAAAAAATCTGACTTTTATAACCCCACTTAAAAATTGTTTTAGTAAAACATATCATGTTTGTGTCATTTTTACTTTTACATTAAATAAAAAGTTATTTATGTCATTTCCCAACCAAAGTGGCTCCATGGGGTCCCCAAGTTGACCCATGGCTTCTCTTGGTCGGCCATTACACATCCAATGAGGTTAGGACTTGTGTCAAGTTCATTTCATATTATTAAAACATTATTTTTACCATAAACTACACTAATTACCTCTAATCGCGATTAAAAACTTAATAAGTTACTATTCAACAAAAAATTATTTTTATCCCATTGAAACAAATTTTACTTCTTAATGAAAACCTTGTATGTATGATTTTTGAAATTCAAAACACAATGATGGAAAAATTTCATTTAAACGGAAAAATCAGTTTTTATAAGTACCACTTAGTGGTGTCACTATTCATCAAAAATTGAAGTTTTTCAGAAAAATCCCAAAAATTCACCCTAAGCTATATTTGATATTCCGAATTCAAAAATGAAGTGTATTTTACAAAATTAAAAACATATAAGTCAAATTAATTAATTTAATAATTAATTTCTGCTGTCAGAGCAAATAGCGTGTTTTTATGAAATAATAAGTATCAAAAGATTGACACTAGTTTAAGTCTGATTTCAAAGTAAAATTAATTCCAACGACCACTATTGGATTTAATGGTAAAAATGTATTATAATTTCACTTTAAAACCTATTCAAAATATAATCTAATCATATAAATAAATTATATTAAAAAGAGGTTTTGAATTAAAATACAACATTTTACACTATTCATTAAAAAAATGAACTTTATTGGAAAGATACCAAAAATTTACACAAAGTAAATTCTGATGTCCCGATTCTTAATAAGAGTTTTATTTGGTCCAAAAGAATGTTTAATAGTGAACAAAAATATATTTAATGATGGTTGAACATCAAAAGGTGATAAGTGAACCTTTAGTGAAAACTAGGGCATATACGCCTAAAATTGAATTCTTTCCGTATTTTAAGCCTCTATCCCTTATTGGATAAATGTAAAAACATTTAAAAACATATATAATCATATTTTAGTTATTTCTATCCATTCCCGCCATTACAACGGCTACATGATAACTACCATTTAAAATAATATTATTTTATTATTAGAGTGCAACGTAATATTCCCAAGAAACTCGTTGTTGCGTGTTGGGTATGCCATCGAGAATAGCGTCCCCATTAATGTCATATCAATATTTTATTCACAAATATGGATAAATATGAAAATTTCATATTCTTTATTTACCTGGGGTGTTACATCCTTCCCCCCTTTTTGGGAATTGCGTCCTCGTAATTTTTAAAATTGAGCTTGGAAACATCATTGAAAGTCCCACATCGGAACAAGAGTCGGTAGAACAATCACATTAAAATAAAGAAATATAAGCACAGAGGTCACCCGAGTTAACCCATACTAGGATTCCAAGTATGAAAATATGGACATGGAGGAAAAAACAAAGGGTCATGTTCTGATGGAGAGTGATAGAAAACATGTTTAGGAGAATGTTAACCACGAGAAAATCACAAACTTGTGATTGGTTAAATGGTATTCGATTCCCCAGTAGGAAAAGTTAATAGACAACATTTTTGTTTTAAGATAATTTTTATTGGGGAATTTATTCATAAGGAAACATAATCACTTATCATGTTGACTTTCAACTTTTACTAGATTCCATAATCAAACTCATATTTTTTCCAAAAGACGAGTATTTAGGGAGACTTGTTCGCATTAAGAGTACTGTAATCAACTTCTAGAGAATCACCTAATCCACAAAAGAGAACTATATACATCCCATGTCTTTAAACTTTAACCAAAACCAAACCCAAAAAGGTTTGTACAAGGTCAGATAATCCAGAAAAGGATAACCCATTAAAAAGAAAATCCTTTCTTAATCTCCAAAAGTTTTCCAACAAAACCCAAAGTTCAACGAGGACCATCCGATAAACAATTTTTCCATAAAATTCTTCAAAGTAAACCAATATATGATTGAAACCCAAATATTTGAAGGATTTGGTCACATAGTCTTCCAAGTTAAATCGTAACATTTATCTCCAAAAAACACCAGTTGCTCCTAAAGTCTCGTATTGAAAAGTAATTAACCTAATCACATATCCTCCATGATAGGTTAATCATTTTCAGAAATAACCCAAAATCAACTTACTCTTAACTCATTAAATCATATAACTAAAAAGAATCGGTCAAACTAACCAGGGACTTCACGTAGTCCAGTGGTAGGCGATAAATACCAGTTGCACTTTGGTTTTAGGTTCGATTCCCGTAGATTTGTCTGACGCGACGGGTTGTCACACGGTCTGCATGTTGTCCTTTTTCCAAAACTATATAATTCTTAAATCATTCCCCAAAAAGAGATAAAATCATCAAAAATGATCATAACATATTTTAACCTCAAGTTTATCTCATGCCTTTCTTTTTCCAGCATATTATATAATAACCCATAATTACTTCAAAAGAAAGGATCATATAAACTCTAATGGTTACCTTTATAATTTTTACCTGAACTTTTACATGGATTGGTCATCTCGTACATGATGCATTAAAGATCATACCAAGGTTCAAGTGGTTGATCATGACTCCTTGATAGTTAGTTTAGAACAACCACGAATTTCCTCATTGAATCCCCCATTTTATCTAGTATCTTAATCATAGAACCACCACAGTTTCCTTCAAACCTGTTGTCTCTTTGGTGCCTGCTAGATCCATCCATTCACTAAAAACAGAAATGTCAGTGTGAGTATATCAACAAAGCCATCATGCACTAATGAGGAAGGTAAACACTAAGGTACACTTACTCATTCACTTTATCTAAAACTAGGACTCTTTCTGAAATCCTAACCATTATGGTAATGTCACTTATACTTAAAGAATACCCTAACTTCTAAAGTTATCTAAACCGACCTTTGATACCAACTATAAGGCCCCAGCCTTAAACCTTACTTAATCTTGAGTTAATACAAGATTACACATTGAGGATCTTTTCAGGTTTAGAGTTTTAGACAATTAGATCATGAAACTTGCATTACATTCCACATTTAGACAAAGTGGTTACATAAAAGACAGTATTCATTCTTCCCATCAACGGAAACATACATAAAAAAATAAAACATGGTTTCTTTCTTGACACATCCTTGACACTATCATCACATCATGTACCTTTCCCTTGACCTATGAAAAACATTTCAAAAACTTGGGATGAGCATAAAAAGATCAGTAAGGGTTATAAAAATATGGAATGGAAACATGAGTACATATATACATAAGGATGAGATCATACTTTACCCATAAAACATAAGCACTTTGACATACCTCATCAAATCATGAATAAATCATAGAAGTCATAAGACATAAAGGTAACTTGAGGCATTCATAACATTCTTACGTAGGGAGAATCCCTCTTGGTTACGTTTGGAATACCCATCACAGTATATTCCCTAAAATCTCTTCGGAGAAACCTTAACGTTTCACTCCTTCGCGTTACCCAATGCATTGGAGAGCTATATCGGGCTCACCCGCCCTTATTTTATCACGGAAACACCCGTCTTCATAATAATGCCCAAGAACCACAACATAATCGTATCATATAAAGCATGCATAAAGGAAACATATCATTTCCACCATTCAATCACAAGGTATCAATACAACACATTGATATAAAAACATTATGAAAATGATTTTCAATACCAAAATAAAAGAAAAGTAAATCATGGTATTTATTTTTCTTTTAAAAAGAATGTATGGCTTGTAGAGGAAGCCGAAACTCAAATAACGGTCACGACGACGGAGAAGTCATTGTCGCCGCATACGTACGACAAAAACATTCCCTTTTGTCATTTATTAAACTCTTCATATAAAAAAGATTACTTTTGAATAAACGTAAAAGTCAAAGGGGTTTATACACCGTATGAAAGAAAGTTGTGTATAAAATAAAATATGCCTCAATGAATGGAGATTGAGACGAAGTCCCATACCACCTTGAAGCTTAAAATTTTAAACCATTAATATCCATATAAATAAATCCTTAAAACCATTTTGAAAACATGGATATTAACAAGAACAAATAATTAAAACATTTAAAATGATATTTTGGTTAAAGGGGTTTTACCAAAATTAGAGACACTTGAATACAATAATTGAGGAATAACATTTAGTCAGAAACTTTGTAATATCATGAGAATAAATGGATTCATGATATAATACTCGAAAGGACAGTATATTCACCATATAAGAGTGAATTGGTGCATAACAACAATGAACCCTCGATAGAAAAATCAAATGTGATGAAATCCCTTATAAAGAAGGTATCCTTAAATTAAGGACAAATCAATCTCAAAAATATGGGTGACAAATAAAAATACACCCAATACAAGTGGATATTAAGTGTAAAACAATAAAAGGTCATTCACACATATTCAATGGATGGCATATTCAATGACTACATGTTGAACCCAAAGAAATCGAAATTGGGTTAAAAAGTTCCCTTGAAAGCCTAACGACATCACATCAAAAAGAGATGATGAGAGATAAAAAGAGTATCTCATCACATGGACATAAAATTTACATCAATAAGGATATATGAGAACATATCCCAACATTACAATATGTAAATTAAAAGACCCAACAAAAGAAGTCTTTTAAAAAAGAGGAGGGTGAAAGGTTCCCTTACCGACTTGGGTATCTTTCAAAACATACACCCCATGAAAGAAGGACAATAGATCATTGATGTAAATACTCATAAAAGAAATTATATTACACAAAGAGTAGAATAATGGGTAGTACATACACCACTCAATGGAATTTGTGGCAAATGTAGCATAAATCTCACGGGAATAAAAGTGAGATGAAAAAATCCCTTACGAAAACTCGGCAGCGTAACAGCGCCACATAAATATTTCGAACATGGATTGATGAGATCAAATAGGGTATCTCATCACATTAAAATAAAATTTACTGCAAGAGGAATATAAAATAACATCCCCCAACATTACAAAGAGGATCTTAAAAGAAGTGACATAAATGAGAGTACTTAAAAAGAAAGAGAGAGGTTAGATCTCTTACGAAAGTTCGGCAGCCTAACGGCGCCACTCAAAACTTCCAAAATGGATTTATGAGAGAGAATAGGGTCTCTCATCACATGAACATAAAAATTACAGTAAGTGTAATATAAAATATCATCCCAATAACAATAAATACGAGTTTTAAAAGGAAGGACATAAAAGTGTGTACTTAAAAAGAAAGAGAGGAGTAGGATCCCTTACCTCGGGTCCGACTTGACTCGATCCTTCTTTAATCTCCTGAATAATAAACTTGAGTTAATTTATACTTCCTTAAGAACCTTTTTCAAGTTCATTATTCCTTTTATATCACTTATTACCATGTCATAAACATTATGTAATCATTTAAGTTAATAGTATTTGTTTTGTCGATATTTGGTTCTTAAGTCAAAAGTGGACTTCTTACAATTACATGTTGTTCGTGTGGCCAAATTTTTATTATATCCAGAATTGTATTCATGATGTAGATATCATATATTTCATATATATCCAGTAAATTCATGTATTTATAACATTACATAATCATTTAGAGGTAAGAAATGAAATGCACCGTTCATGGAGACGGTAAGTCGTACGTACGCATGAACGCTACTTAAATTTCTATTTTGTAATTTATAGAACGGAATAATAATGATATAAAGGTATATTATAATTCCAGTATAATATCATATATTATATCATAGTTCCATCATTTATACGTCCCACATATGGTATTTAATGAATCAAATCACTTTGAAGGTGCGGTAGTCCGCACTTCCTTAAATTAAGATATCGCGTTTACCCATAATGGAAACCATAAAGGTATGCCCAAAATGAAAAAAAACAGAAGATTAAGGAAAAAATAAACATATTATATATCATATATAAAAATAGTGACATCATAATGGCCACATTTGAAGGTGTTAAATGAGTATTGAACAATCATCGTTTCGGGAGGCAGAATTTCGCCATCCACGGAAACCGTATGTTCATTAAACATTTGATGTAGTTGTGTGAGAGTGTTGCTAGAATAAATCTTATAACAACATCCTAGTATATTTGATATACTTGTGTTGTTACAAAAGAAGTAAATAAAAAGAGTTTAGGGGGTTGGAGAAGAAAAATAAAACAAATGAACATGAGAGAATGAATTACCTTTAAAAGTGTAACTCCTTTTGATTTGAGCCTAAAGGCTTCCTTTGAAAGGATTCTGCGCAAAGGGAATCATCTAAGATGAGGAGAGGGATGTGGAGAGAGTAAATGGTCAGGGGTTGTCCGAGCCAAAGGCTTGAGGAGTGTGTAAAATGAGGTATAGTTGGGGGCCTTTTATAAGAGGAGAGGAGGGGCACTTTTGGAAAGTGAGAAATATTACTTTATTTGAAAATGTGTTTCGGTTTTAAAAGGTCCCAAATTGATATAATTCTTGGATAAGGTGATAAGGGTTCTCAATCCACCCATCCAAAAGGTTTTGGACATGTTTAGGTCATAGAGTGTACATTATCTTCTCATTTTATTTAAATCATCAGATAATGATGTCATCGCTGCATCATTATGATGTCATAAATAATTTAATTTATTTAATGTCTAAAAATTATAAAAAAATTACTATGATGTATGAAATCTTTTTAGATTTCCAATTACTATTTATAATAAAAAATATGACCTTTATAACACCACTTAAAAATTATTTTAGTAAAACATTTCATGTTTGTGTCATTTTTACTTTTACATTAAATAAAAAGTTATTTATGTCATTTCCAAACCAAAGTGGCTCCATGGGGTCCCCAAGTTGACCCATGTATTTTCTTGGCCGTCCATTACACATAAAAGGAGGTTATGACATGTTTCAAGTTCATTTCATATTATTAAAACATTATTTTTACCTTAAACTACACTAATTACCTATAATCGCGATTAAAAACATAATAAGTTACTATTCACCAAAAAATTATTTTTATCCCATTGAACCACATTTTACTTATTATTGAAAACCATTTATGTAGGATTTTTTAAATTCAAAACACAAAGATGGAAAAATTTCATTTAAAAGGAAAAATCAGTTTTTATAAGTACCACTTAGTGGTGTCACTATTCATCAAAAATTGATGTTTTTCAGAAAAATCCCAAAAATTCACCCTAAGATATATTTGATATTCCGAATTCAAAAATGAATTATATTTTAAAAAATTCAAAACATATAAGTCACATTAATTAATTTAATAATTAATTCCCGATGTCAGAGAAAATAGCGTGTTTTTATGAAACAATAAGTATCAAAAGATTGACACTGGTTTAAGTCTGATTTCAAAGTGAAATTAATTCCAACGACCACTATTACATTTAATGGTAAAAATATATTCTAATTTCACTTTAAAACCAATTCAAATTATAATCTAATCATATAAATAAATTATATTAAAAAGAGGTTTTGAATTAAAATACAACATTTTACACTATTCATTAAAAAAAATGAACTTTATCGGAAAGATAACAAAAATTTACACAAAGTAAATTTTGATGTCCTGATTCTTAATAAGAGTTTTATTTGGTCCAAAATAATTTTTAAGAGTGAACAAAACTATATTTAATTATGGTTGAACAACAAATGGTGATAAGTGAACCTTTAGTGAAAACTAGGCCATATACGCCTAAAATTGAATTATTTCCGTATTTTAAGCCTCCCTCCTTTATTGGATAAATGTAAAAACATTTAAAAACATATATAATCATATTTTAGTTATTTCTATCCATTCCCGCTATTACGACAGCTACATGTTAACTACCATTTAAAATAATATTATTTTATTATTAGAGTGCAACGTAAGATTCCCAAGAAACTCATTGTTGTGTGTTGGGTATGCCATCGAGCATAGCTTCCCCTTTAATGTCATATCAATATTTTATTCAAAAATATGGATAAATATGAAAATGTCATATTCTTTATTTACCTGGGTTGTTACAATTATGATGAAAATTTATGTCCTTAACACAATTTTTGATATAGATTATCCGTGTTTAGCTTTTACTGAGATGGTCAATTTTACCGCATATACAATTTTTCATTTCCAAATTCATTGGGCCCAATATGGTAAATTTGAATCAACTAATTATTAATATTTAATAAATAATACATATTTCAATACCCATAAATTAATAAATTAAATTTAAAATATATCTCAAAATTAAATGAAACAAACTTTTTGTGAATATATATTTGTAAACATAAAACATAATGTAATAGTATCCATTTCATTATGTGAATATTAAATGAATGTTATAAAAATAATTTAACATAAAATATATAAATTTCATAAAAATCTATCCCCAATAGTGATTATGTTAATATAACAGGATATAAATTCAATTAACATATAAAAATTGTTCTTTTGGAAAAGAACATAATTGTTTTAAAATATATTTATTTTCATATCTAATTTATTGAATATAACTATTTTCTATTATAAATGTATAACCCATAATTTCTCCCAAATTTATTACAATTCATACTCTATAATAATATTTATTGTAGATAATAATATTTTAATATAATTCCATAGTTCGTATAAGCTCATTGCTTCAGGTATTTCATGTTGTCGAAGATATAATATTTATTCGAAATAAATACTTATTTAATGTTAATGGTGTTACGGGTTACACCATATAAAGAATCTGATAAAACAATGAGTGAAGTAAATCTTATTATAATGTAATTAATTCATAGACAAAATATAATGCAATACTTTTATCATGGAAAATAGTAAATAATAAGTTGACATTACGATGTTGACACTAATGGGATACCATATGTCCTCACTTCTAGTGACTCCACTTATCGAGATTTCGTATATTAAAAATCTATAAAATTTAATTTGGATTTATTTTTAATGTTAGATATATGTTTGGGGGTCTCTATAACCTATAATAAATATATTAAAAATATTAATATATTTAAAAACCCACACACACATATTGTCAAAATAATAGATTTTCCTATTTTCTTGTATTAAGATGTGAATTTTGAATCCACTATTGATATTAGAATTTGAGGATTTCTATATGAATGATATATTTTAAATTTTATTCAATTATTTTATAAGAAGATACTGTTAGAGGATGTGTTTAATAATGAAAATTAATATTTTGTTTATTTTTAATAAGTGAAACAAAATTGAAAAAGAATATATTGTTAACAAGTTATGGAAATATGCCTTCCATGTACACATAACCATGGGATTATTTGATTAAAATATGATCATTATTCATTTTAATTGGAAAAAATTAAGGATGTGGATCAAGGGATATATCATGTTGGGACATGATATGGATGAATATCACATGGGATTATTCTTCTTCATTTCTAGTGGACAATTTCTTCACCAATGATATGTTTATAATCAAAGTAGGACTCATTAAATATGGTTTTTTAGAAAATTTATCTATTTGTTAACATCGATTTGTATTTTCAGTATTATTGATCTTGGATTACCCTCTACTCAAAGGATCCCTAAAATAAAAATGTCTAATCAACCCTAATTTATTATCAATGTGAAATTAAATTTACACTTATTTATGTTTATGTTATCATTAATCGATACCACATCGACCAATGGTGTGTTCATATAATTCATGTGCATTATCACCGTCATTATTCACATTATTCATTTATTATCCATGAGGGTTTGGGGTGAAATTTCAATAGTAGGTTCTATGGAGATCTATCCCTCGAATCATGGTGGTATTGCGGATGACATATAGACTTGTGGTGTGTGGATAGATTAATGATTGATGATGGTTGAGGGCGATTGATTCATTGATTTTGTGACATATAGTATAAATGAGAGGTTTTGAAAATACATTTGGGTAGTAATATTTCTAATTTAAGGCCACTGGAGGATATGAATTGAAAATTGAATATTTTTTCATCAATTTCTAGTGGTCATTGATATTTTCTAGGTGGATAATTTGGATATGTAATCCTCTTGAAAGAAATTTCTTTTTCAAAAAATTCACAACCACACCCTATGTATCCAAAAGGATAAATTTCTGTATATCATGCTAGATGTCGTGGACAGGGAAACTGGTGGAGATAAAGATTGCTTGTTGTGTATGAACACATACCTGCCACATGACCTACCGATAATGACAAATAATGAACCCTGAAATTTATTTGGTGTTGATAGGAATATATAAACAATTGAAACCATATAACATGGGCATAGTTGTGTACTCATACTTAGACATTATCCCCATTCATACCAAGTGTTCATGGGCACCACTAGGGAACATGATCGTATGAATCTATACTTGGGAAAGGGTAAGAGGGGAACAGGTGGGCCCTAGGTGTCCAGAACAATCTATATACCACAATAAGAAACCATGATATCCAACATGGCCATAAATTTCATGTCAAGATATAGACATGACCAATATTCTATGTGAAGTTATAACCCATGTGACCAAATTTACACTTTATGTACCATTCTTATAAACATCCACATTGTGTATCTCATACCTCTAAACATTGATTTGTTCCCTCAAGTATCCTATCATTGGAACATTTCCATTTTGAATGTGATAGAGGAATTTTATTGTTATTATTGATATTGGACTAGGTAATGTTATCGTTATTATTATTTCAGAGACCCTTAGGTGAGGGAAGTGATCATGATAGATTATTAGAGACACCAATGTTACAAATTCAATTGTGGTACTAGTTTGTGGGTCCTCTGTACTCTTTATGGTGGTAGAGTAGGTACACACTTACACTATAGCAAACTGAGGGTACTCAGTATGTAGAGTTGTAATCACTTATCATCAAACTATGGTGGATAGTGAGTACTTACATGAGAGGTAGTGTACCCACAGTTGTAGCACACAAAATCAAGGTATAGGAACAACCAAAATAATTTATGTGTGGCTTTATAAGAAATTTTTCATCTGTGATACACCCATGGAGCTTCAGGCTGAAAATTTATTATTAGTTGGGATATGCAGTGTAGATCCCATATATTCATTTAATGGGTTTATTTATGAGAATATATGTTTGATTTTTTATTTACATATTATTTTATGTATATATTTATTATTTTATTTCATTATATCTCTTTCTTTATAGTTTTCAAGGAATCCTACTTTATCTATATAAATGTTCCTAGGAAAGGGATGTTCCGACACATTTCATATCCTATGTCGGTGATAGGATGATTAATTGTTACATTAATGTAATTTTTTGTAACCTTAGTGAAGTGAACACATTCGGATGTTAGTGTTATTGAATATTAGTGAGGGTGTGTCTATCTTTCCGATTTCATTTTTTTTCATGATAGGACTTAATTTTTTGTTGAGACTATATTTTTTCACATCAAATTGATATTTATAATATTAAAATGTAATGATTTTCATATGGTTTATTACATTGATGATATTAAATTAGTTTTTTTTTCATTCATTATTAATGAATCCATTTTGAGGGAGGTTTTTGTGCTCATGTGTATTAGTAAATTACTCTAATTCCAACATTTTAGTTTTTAGTTCATGAAACATTAGTACAACCTCTAGCCTATTGTTGGAATTCCATGGATGACATAATCATATTGTCACAAACTAAGAGGGTCCTACTAGTTAATGTAATATAATAGTGTTATAAGAGTTAGGTTCATCATAGGTTCACTATTTTCATTTTTTCCCCTGGTTTGGAAAGGTTGGGAATCCTAGAGATATAGATTTTTATTTCCTCAAGAGAATTTATCAGGAAAGGGTAACTAGTGTTTCTGTGCGAGCTACTGTTTCCATTCACCAGAGTATAACATCCTTATTTTCTACTCCATATGATGGTAAATCAATTTCATGGAATCAATGGTACTTAAATCATAAACGATTGGATATTTTGACTATCCTTATTGATTCTATAGTCCATATATATATTCCACACCATATCGTCATACATCGTGAAAACAATCATGGTGCCTCCACTAAGGCAAATAGTAATGATATTAGATCATGATGACAATTAGTTTAATTATGAGGTGTTGGTTCTAAGACATTTTCAAGATACTTAATCTCTATTTGAACATAGAGTAGTTCCCATGCCAACCGATTAGTTTATAGTTCTAGAAGATTATGATGATATAGAAAATTATATGAGTGTATTGAATATTTTCAAGTAAAAAAGGAAACATAGATTTCACGACATCCCAAATCCTCTAGAATTAAAGGATTGTCTGAAGTAATATTATATGTATTCATGATTTTTAAAACATAGAATGAAATTGTGGTATCATAGCATAAAATCCTCCAATTGGATTATAAGGATGATGGTTGATACAAATAACACATACCCATGATAAGATTCAAGACTAATTTCAATCATCTTTTAGTAGTCTCAAGAATAATTTTACTATTAGTTATAATTATCTATGATAGTTTATGAGGTTCTAGAGCTACATCTACATAATATTTTACATTCATAATATTCCACAAGCTTCCTGAACAATTTTTATTACACTTTCGATATGGTTTGAGATGTTATCTTCCATGTGAATATGTTAGAGATGATCCTTTGTATAGAATCATTTTCCATTGAAGTTTCATTATGAATCCCAATATATTCTAATTTGTTGGAGTGGTATGTGGATATATGGAACATTATATCAGAGGGACACCAGAATAATGGGGCTTGAAATGGTATTCATTGGGATGATTCATCCAAAGTATCTATAAGATGAATGATGAAAGGGTCTCTATCTCATAAACATAATAATTCTTAGAATAAGTCATGTGTGACGACATTGTAGATTTCACACATATTATGCATCCTAAGATGATAAAAATGATGTTATTCTTGTTATGGGATATTTATCATAGAATATTATTTACCAACACATTATTTTGATCTTGAGATGAATTTAGTGTATGAATGATCAATTTAGATCCAACCTTATTATCATAGGTTCCCATGAGGATTTAGTGTGGACCATAAAATGTAGGTGATGATATTGGAGCCAGTGGGGTTCTAGATTAAAGATCTTATTGCGAAAGGCGATTGTGGAGATATTATTGAAAAAAACTAGTTGGTGGATCATTCTAGGTTCATAGAGTTGGTGGTAGAGGAACATGAAGTTGAAGGATGTGGAGGGATACGACAAAGATGCACATGAGATGATTGAAGGTATGATAGATGATTTTTATACACATTATAATGTTCAATTATAAATCATTGGGATTAATTAATTTTTATTCGTATCACTCAGGAGATATATGGAGCTTCCCATAGGGACATTGGATGAGAAACAATGGATAATGGTTATTACATGGAGATATATCCCTATTTCACACATCTTTCATAATTGTGAGTTACAATTATATATATATATATATATATATATATATATATTTCCGAAGGGACATTATAGTCCTAAAAATGTAACCATATGTCATTATATTTCAAATGTAGTTCTTTATTGGTTATGTGAAGATATAACTTCATTGTATGAGATTTATACTCCTCAATAAAAATGGCACAATATTTTATTTTTTGGGAGTGAGAGGACTTTTGGTTGGATGTCGGCCTAATGATAATGAATATGTGAAAAACCACCCATCGGTCTTCATGTTTCTCATTTGATGTTACTAGCCTTATGGATATTCATCTTATAACTATTTTGGAGAATTATATAGGTAACATCTTGATGTATTTAGACTAAAAATTATGATAGTGATTTATATATTTTTTTACATTCACCACATTACCACATCAATAGGTTCTAATGCCTACCTTTTGGATGATAAAATTGTGTTATAGATTATGGTTTATTAAAAGGAACTTTGAGTGAATGTTTCAATCATACCCTGTGTTTTACACTAAAAGTATCCAGTGTTTTAGGGGATTTTTATCCATAAATATGATACTTATGATGGATTATTTTCACTAGAATCAGATCATGATAATATAAATATACAAATTTCGTATGATATTTAACATCTTTGACCAGCTGATAAGAAGGTGGTTTTTCACAACGATTGATGTCATGATTGACCACCAAATGGAAAGGCTTCATGATGATGAAATTTTTAATAATTAATTATAATGTATCTATGAACACAAAAATTTCATATTAACATTGTTCCGTCTAAATAATTCACCTACCATGTTTATATTTCTTATTAACTAGAAATTCCATCCATACATAGAATAATTAATTTTTATCATCATTAATGACATGCCCATTTAGTCTATGTTAAAGGAAGAACATGCAAATAATTGGACGATTGTGCTAGAAAATTTTGGCAGACCCATCATTATGGTATGCTATCAAAGTTAAATTATTTGATCATAGAGCATCAATTTCAATGGAATAACATCTTCATAAAAGAATACCTATAGATTCAGTGATGATCAGTGTGAGTTATTCATAGGTTATTACTAGTTCAATAACATATGTGTAGAGTTTTCTGGAAATGGATTTGTAATTAATTAATTTATTAGCATACCTATCTATAAGTGGATCCATTGAAAATCATAATATATTAAGTGAATTCATTTACTAAGACTAAGTAATTATAGAGAAACATCATGTCTTTGAGGTAGCTTATGACATGTTCTCTAGTTCTGATACTGTTATAAGTGCACATTGACTATTTAGTGTTTAGGGATTACTATGGAGGTGTGATAATTATTTCCGTTGACGTAGTGGTAGGTAGTGATCCAATATGGGTTTAAAAATTTGATGCCCCATTATATGAATATCATGATTCATGATTTATTGTTAGTAGTGGAAATCTTCTCTATAAATTTATGGACAAACATTGTGCTGGGTTATTGTATTACTTCTCAACAGAAAAGATACTCAGTAAAATGATGAAATAAAAAGCGAATAACCCAAGATGGATACACTTTATTTAGTACCTATAATCATATTACATTGAGATATTATATATAATTAGGAATGGAAAAATGTTGATCCTTTCCATAACAAAAAAGTCATGTTCCAACATCACATGGGAGATATCTATATTGTTTTCATTAGTATAGTTGACCCTCGTAGAGGAGAGGGGTGCAAATTTTATCCAGTGGATGGAGGCAAATCACCCTCTCCTTTAGCATGAGAAGAATTATCTATTTATAGACAAATACTTTGTGGTTTTACATGACTAGATGTCCATAAAGGAGATATATGAATAATTTTATAAAATACAGAATCAGGTCACCCATTTATACAGATAGATTGTTGTTCTAGGCACATTGTGTGAATAGGTGATGAGAGAGTTTTACATATCCCCTTTGTATAAGAATATAGGACATCATAATATGAATAAGAATACTAAAAACGTTTTTTAGTGGTATGGAATAAGGGGGTGTGTTTTATTGTTTTTCTCTCGGTGTCTCACATGTCCATAGGTAAATGATTAGATTCAGGTTCCTTGTCGAAAGTCACGTCATATTGAAATGTAATATTTGATGTTTGATGGAATGTTCATGGCCATTTTGATGGTTATCTCATGGAATGTGATGATCCATGTTGCTATCTTGGTCAATGTTAACAAAATTAACATGTTGTAACACAATGTTTTATCAAGGAAAGTCATTGTTGAGATTTTGGGGTAGTAGTATGGGCATGATATTTATCGCCATCATCGGTTACCAATGTTGATAATATCAAAATGTGATTCTTCGATCAATCCGTGGTTTTAGTGATGAATGTGTTGGACAATTGGTACAATATTTTTTATCACAAAATTTTTCACAAAAAGAAGTATTGAAAAAATATTCCTAATATCTAGGTATTGTAGGATATCATAAGTGATAATATGTTGGGTCTGGGTGAGAAATAGGGCATGTGATGATGGATAATTTAGATGTCATCTATTTGAATATGGGGATTATGTAAAATAAACATAAATATAAAGTAGATCTATATCATTGGAATTTATATTTTTTGTTGGTAGACCATGTTTTCATAAGAGTCTCCAAAAAAATTAATATTGAAGGGGATTTTCTAGGGAATAAAGCAATCTATAAGGTTCATCAGGCTATTCTAGATACATTTTACAGAATTAATGGTTTCATAACACATGGCCATGTCCACAATGATTTATAGACTGAATGATGTCTTGCATGTGGAACAACTGTAAAGATATGTGAATTTAGATATTCACATCATTTTCTATGAAAAGTTGGAAATTAGGGATATACCCATCATTATTGATTAACCCATTCCAACTGATGATTATAAAGATATTATCTTATATTAATTCAGATTGCCATTGGTTTTTGTGGTTTGGTAGCATGAGATTGTACAAGCGAGATCATATAAGAGTCATATATTGATTTGATATTAGAACACCCATAGTTTAATGTAACATTATTTTTTTAGTATGATAATTATTGAAAGAGATGAGAATATAAGGGCTCTGGTTTTCTTATTTAGTGCACTGAATGTTCCAACATTTATTATTGAATTTTTTAATACTGTTTGTACTGTTTTTTGGTGTCTATAGACACCATAAGTAATATATAAAAAGAATAATATATATTTAAAAATGGATATGAATCATTTCTAAATAAATGGATATCACATTTTTCAGGACCTCAAATTGAATATCTATGACCAGAATTATTTTAGGTACATTTAGTTTACCCATGAAGTGGAATATAGTTGGTCGATATTATAAATTCCATGGGATATGACAATTTAGAGGTATATTTAATAAAATTAATAAATTTTTAATTTATTTTTAATAAATTAATGAAAATAACCATAATTTATAAATACAAAATAATGGTATATCCCCAGGATAAGCCACATAACCATAAGAGGTATGGAGGTGGGGGCGGTTGCACATTCTTTATTTGTATTTGTTGACCCAGGTACACAGATCCATAAATAGATTGAGGTGGACTGAGATACAAATGAAAAATAGATTATGAATTTATTTTTATTAACTAGAGTTCATATTAATCAACAGTGGTTAATCCATTATTTAGGAAGGGGTCATTATGTTTTTGTCCCAGCCTTGGAGTTATTGATAATAATGTATTATTCCTATTAAATTTATTGATATGTGAATATATATTCCTCACATGCTTCTTTTTTTACTTTATCTTTATGATTTATAAAAAGAAAATTCCACCATTGAAACTCATGTAATTCTTTTCAATAATAATATTACTTTTTTTGGCCAATAAACAGAACACCACCATTTAAAATAATTATTTATTCATTATATGTGATAGAATTTATAATGATTCGTCAAACCGAGTTTATTAGAATTATGCAATCATGGTCACCCATAAACCTATTTACGTGTGAATTGGTTGAAAATAATTATTAAATGGTTGTTTAACATAATTATTGTGATCACCAAGATGGTTCCTTAGGTTTTTTCACCTTTATTCCATAGGGTAAATTTTCCACATTATTATTGTTTGTTTGAACATGATCTCACCCCTTTATTAATGATTGTTATAGAAATGGATGTCTAATTAATGGTGTGTTTGGGATCATTGTTCAGTGAAGGATTTGAGTGATGGATTCATGGTTTTATAGACCTGGGGAATAACTTGAGGCACAAAGCCATTGTGAGGGTAATAATTATTCCAATTAACAACCACCATAGTCCTTGATTTGAAAGGAAAATAATGTTTTTACTAATTTTGGGGGGCCATACGGTGAGTGTCAATTCATATTATGTTGATCATGAATGTTCATGAATGAATGTAGGTTTGTAAAAAATTATTGACAACACAACCTGTACCCATGAAGAACATACACACTGTAGTCCCCTAAAATTTGTGGCTATAGTTTTCATATAGAGGTTAATATCACATGTAATTTATGACCCCATTCACACTGTGGCACATAGTAATTGAGGATATGTGTGTACATTAAGAGTAAAATGGAATGATCAAATCCATTGTCAAATAAATTGAATTAATACGTAGTCACAAAAAGGTACTCAAAAATGAAAAGGGATCCAATATATTACTATTTCACATGGTCGATGTATGAAGTTCATTAGCGTATAATGTATGGGAAAAGGAATGCCCATAGAATCCAAGATAGGTTGAATATCAAATACGAAATCCATGTTGTCCGACATGGAAATCCATTTCATTTTTTGGTGGGGGAACATATAAGTTTCTAGGTGATGTCTCACACAATGTGACACTATGTATATGATGCATAAGTTTTTATGAAATCCAACCAAGCATGTACATTCTATATAGACTCAGATTTTGGCCCATTAAAAGGTTATCCATGTTATTTTTTTCACATCAAACATGATGTTTGATTTCTTTATAAAATAAGAGATATGAAATGTGGTGATGAATTCATGAAGATAATTTTAATGATTCTTATATGAGGAGAGTGATCATTTTATTATATCATATAGATTCTGGGTTGGAACTCTATTATCTCAATAGGTTTTTAGTGCCCCACACTATTTATATTTGATGAGTCAGTACTCCACCACACAAAAATAGATAATTGGACAACTATCCATGGAGTGATACTACAATATCTTTAAGCTCTAATAGTGACCCGGACAATTATGAGACTTCAATATATCTCGGTTGTAGACTACAATAATGAATAAAATTCCTCTACACATAGATTCTTATGTATTTTATCCTGATATTTGGAATTCAATGTATAATTTTATAGCAATATGACAACCCGTTATAATTATATTAGTTGTCATATGGATATTATAGTCCATCCTTATGTATTATTTATTATGAGAGTATTTTTGAGTTTTTTATTCCTTCATGATATGATTTGAGATATCCATTATTATATATTTCCATTTTATTATATATGGTTTTTAGGTATCCCTACATGGTATTTTTATACTCACCCATGTATGGACCTTTAATTTATGTGTTGAGTCTGATGATGATATTAGACATATAAATTGTGTCATCAATGTATAATCATGATATAAGTGTGAATTGAAAACACAAAGTACCCAAAAATGATTTGTTGTTGGGAATTTTTTAGATTTCAAAATTTTATTTTTTTAGGATGGGTCTACATTTCTTTTTTGGGAACATATTTTTTTACATTACCCTTTGGTTGTATACTTTAATATTCTATTGTTTTCCAGGATGTTTATTCATTCAAAGACATAATCCATATGTTGAATAAATTTCTATTTATTCCTTAAAATTTTATAATTTAGGTGGCATTGTATGTGAATATAGGTACACTAGGATAAGAAATCCTATTTTAGTTATTTCTCTTGGGAAATATTTAACGAACACATTCATTTTGGAGGTGGGTTGGGGTAGCACACTCAACTATCTTCCATCAAGGAAAACCAATGTGAGTAGAGTTATCGTATCACTACATATATATCTGCATAATATAAAATTATGTAGTAATATAGGACACACATGGTAAGTTAGACACATTTAATAATCTAGAAGTAACATATATCCAGTTAATAAACTATACAAGAGCATACAAGTCTCTATATAATATAACCCCATAAATTACACATTTAGTTTACCCAATAACTAAATAATGATCCCATGTTAACAAAAAATAATTGCAATTAATTTCATTGATTATTTAATATATAATATAATAATAAATTTCAAAAATTCCAAAAATTTAAATCAATAAAAAAACAATAGTAAAGAAATGGGTTCGGTGAAAAAAACTCTCAATAAAAATATAATGGATGCTATAAGAAATTATAAACTATACTATTCAGTAAAAAATTTATATTATATTTATACATATCGAACAATTCTTAAAATTAAAACTAAATTCATTTAAATTAATATTACTTTCAAGCATGTTTTAGAAAAAAACACTTTCTATAAAAAAATGTTGATATTAAAAAATGATAATTGAATTTTTTTAATTGAATAAAAAAACAATAATATAAGATTTGAAAATATTTTTATTTGGTAAAAAAATATTTTTTCCAAATTTTTATAAACATTATTGTCAATAGAAAATATTTTATATAAAAACTAACTCATATAGAACCATACAAACTTAATTATAACAAATATAAAGAATAAAATTACATAAAATTTAATTTTAATTATTTCAATGATGATTTTAGAATTCATTTTCAAAATAAGAACACCATTTATAACTTACATGCATTAATATATAATAAAAAAATTCACATACATTGAAAAACAAACACATATATTAATTAAACACTGAATCCTTAAAACAATTATGATGAACAAATGTCCAAAATTATTATTTCACTCTTTTTTATCGAAACTCTACATGAAAAATGGGGGTTTAAATTACATGGTATAAAACATATCATTTATTAACCATATGATTAATAATATATGAGGTAATGATGGAGAACATAAGGATAGGAAATAAAATATTAATAATTGAAGGAATGAAATTCCACATGTACATTTATTAATAATAATGAGAGAATATGAAACATGGGAGAGTGTGAGATGAACACCCCCATTAGATGATAAAAAGGGAAACAATGTGATCATGAGAGATTATGAGATAGGGGGAGTTAATACAAAAATGTTATATAAATAATGATTATAATAATATTGAATCAAATTTAATGTGGGGGTAAAATGACTATCCTACAATGGTTTAGAAATTTATACACATATAAGATCAACATTCCAAACATAGAAATTGAAAATCATGATTATAACACTAATATGTAAATAATTATCAAAATACCAAATGAAAAAAAACCTTTTGGTTTATTTATCCTTATAATTCAAAATGGTTTTATGATATATTCATTTAATATATAACATAGTCATAATAATTTATTAATACCAAAATAATAATTACAATGCACAAAAAGATGAGGGTTAATATACGGAAATTGAAATACATAATGTAGGGAAAAAATCATGGAATAAAAAGATGTGACATATTGTTAATCACACTATCCACATCATTGTATCGATATACTAAATAAATTTCAAAACAACATGATTTATATATGTAGTTTCAATTACCATATTTCTAAACATTATTTTTAATAAAATATACTTTTATTCACAAATTTTTACAAATAATAATGTTGATTGAAAATATGTAAGGTTAGGGGTGCTATATTTAATACCAAATTGAAATAGATTTCATATATATATATGGTTTTGTTAGTATTTTGACATTGATTCCATTTATTTTTTTTATGATAACAAATTTCCCTAAATCCATTATCTAGATTATTATGCATTCGCTATTAAGTATTTCAAATACATTGAAATGTAGTGAAATATAATCATTAAAACATATTATATTATCTTCATTCATATAACCATCTATGTTTTTATCATTTTTAATTCAATAGAAAAGAGAAAATATAATTGATTTATATGGCATTACATTCTAGGACAATATTAGTTCAACTAGCATTTCATAAATTCTATATGCTATGTAAGTTATCAATTATTTATTTTTCCTTCATTCATACTGAAGGGAAGATATATTTTTATAAATATTATCCTAAATAATGAAAATATGTTTTTTAGTGTAACAATATTCATGATAACATAAATTGTTCCATATTTTGTTAAAAATTATTCCCACGCATGGAAATTTGATTTATAACATTTCTTAACTAAATAGTTGTTTTAAAATATATTTATTTCATATTCGTTTCAATTTACAAAATAAAATTTATATTTTATTAGATATATAATTTTTTTAAACAAATACATTTATTAATGTATTTTATAAAATGGAGGTGAACAACACAATTGGAGAACATCTATAGAAATAATTATCATCTTGATCAATACTATTATAACGTGAACCTTTTATAAGTAACATAAATCATTATATAGTGATGTAAAATATATCATTTACGATAGAAATAACAAAATGATTCATCTTCTAATTCGTTAGATAATATATATTTCCCCCAATCATCAAGATCACATTATTAATTACGGAATTCATTTGTTCAGTGGGTAAAAAATTATAAAATTATAAATATGGAAAATATTTCAAATTTCATACTAAGAAAGTAAATTCTCTTAATATGAGGAGAAATAAGATTATGATAAATATTGAAAAAATATATTTTTATACTTAAATATTCAATAATCTCATTTCATGTATTTTCATGTCATCACTCAATAGATATGATCATTATGATTAATAATGATATAAAATATATAACAGAAACACAATTGATTTTATAGTCCTATTATTATATAAAATTTTCCTTTTCATAGTTTTATGGGTTTTATCAGATGTCTCTAATACACTATAATTTTGTAAAATAATAAAATTATGGTAATGAATATTGGAATGAATCCACCACAAGTGGTATCTTCATACAATTAAAGAGCACAACCCAAATGATTAGTAATGAATTAATTAAAAATATTTTATAAAACATTCATAAATATTTTTACATATAAAAAATGTTTATTTTCCATCTTAGTTATTTCTTCAGATACATATTTTTTGGGTCTACCCATTCTATGATTTATAAATATATAATTATTCATCAGAAATTTCTAAAAAACGATTAAGATTCTATATATATTATTTCATGACTAAAAATATATATTTATATAGAAATGAAAAATAAAAAACAAGTTCCCTGAAATGAATATGTGTTTCATAGTTAAACATAAATAATTTTTTGGATAATATAATTATAACCTAAATAAATTATCAATTACATTTATATAAATATTTACAAGTGTTTGGAAATAAAAATAATGAGTATTTAAGGTGACATTATTTCTTCTTAATGTTTCTCTTATTCAAATATGTAGAATCAATTCTTTTTTATTTCATCAGTTGGTCAATGTTTCTCACCTATAAATACCAAATTATCACCTTTCGTACAATGAAATGATTTTTATAAAAGTTCATAGTCTCTCATAAAATCATATATTTATGTATTTATAAAGAAATATATATTAAACAATTAATTAAAAGAAATATATTTTTTCATATTCCATAAAAAAGTAAAATAATCATGGATTTGGTTTCATGGTATTTTTTCAGTCACAAATATATATAAATGACCACCAAATTTAAAATTCAATAAATATTATATAATAAATACATAAAAATCATGTTATATCTATAATGTATTATGTATCCCATGGTTGATAGATATTATTCCAAATTATTTTATTAAAGAGTCATAAACTACGAAATAAAATTTTTCAACATATATCTCATTATATAAATTTGACCTTTTTTAATTCATAGTGATATGTATTATTTAATTTACAATTAAATATTTATTTATTTTCATCTTGTGTAACACATATCAATATAAATAAATTTCATAATCATGATGAATATAAATAAAATGATTAATTTTTAATCATATGAAGTATCATTTTAAAAACAAGTCAATATTTGTCTATAAATATTTCTTTTATATAAATATCACATTATAAAATATTATTATTATTTTTAAATGAACTAAATATCTTAATATAAAAAATAATCAATTTATATTTTCATGTGTAGTAGTTGGGAGTTTTCTAAATCCTATAATTTACAATTTCCACTTATCAAAGAGTATATTTAATCTTCAAATTTTCATCACAATGTTGACATGAGAAAAGAGTAGTGATATGGAATATTATCCCATAAAAAATTCAGAATGAATAATGGTTTCATAAAAAATTTAATCCAATTAAATAAAGACATAGAATACAAGAATTGTCTCTATTTAAATGAAAATAGTTTATTGTCATGAAATGATAAAAATTATGGCTGTTATTCAATCAAACATGTATTAACATCATTTCATGTATAATTTTGTTAATCAAAGTAAACTAATAAGAGTTTTTGGAATAAATATAAAATAATTAAATTATGAAATTAAATATTATCAAATTTTTATATGAAAAAATTGATGATGATACCGGAGATAAAATGTGTAATATATGATAGAAGTTAATTTTATCATCAAAATATAGTGAAAAATAATATTTATACCACCACAATTTTAAATAGAGGTGATCTAAATTAAATTTAAACTTTAAAAGTTTCTTAATTTCAAATTAACTTGATTTTTGATACCTAGTTTAGTAGTTCATGGCCAATAATTTACCCAAAAAGAGTCCAATTAAATTTTTTAAATCTAATATCTCTATATGATCGTGTACAATGCACTATAATAAATGATTATAAAGAGGTTAATTAAATTTATTAAGAGAAAATGTCCAATTTTATTAGTATTTTCATGGATAAATAATACAATGGAAATTTTTAAGTGGTATTCATTCACCCTAATCTCACGATATCCACTTATTAGTAGAGTATATTCACAACTGGAATAATTGGTTTTGAACATTTTATATTGAACATTTCACTGTATTAATTTTTTAAAACCAATTATATGTTATACTAAATATTCATTATGACATTTTTGAATCATTTTATGTGAATGAAATTTCAAAAAAAAAATTCTATAAATATTTTTTAAAAAATAAAAAATTTGTTTAATTTTATATATATTTTTATTGGATTGTTTATGAAATAAATGTATTTGTTATATTAAACATTTAAATTCATAACAAGTTTCCAAAATATATAACTTTTTATATTATTGATAAAGTAATAATAGAAATTCTACATTGCACAACAATTTAAATTCTATGTCAAACTCATGTAATTTAAAAAATAATGTGATCCACCACATGTTATAATAGAATTAAGAAACCTACCAAAAATATTAAAATAAATTATGAAGATACATCATGGAATTTCATTGTATATTTTCTGTAACCCCAAAAAATAATAAATTTTATAATATACATTACTCATGAATGGAAATTTTCAATTTTTAAAAATAATTTTACTTTTGGACGTATTTTATGAAATACATGAGATAAATTTGTATATTTTCAATTGTATAAATTTCATATTGATATATATTGTCAGTATTTTATATTCAATGGACCAAATTATGTTCAATGAAAACTTTGATATCATAATTTCTAACTAATATTTAGATAGAAAACATTTTCATCATGTTTTATTTTTTTGTTACACTTGAGAAAAAAATGTATTCTTTTTGAAAATGGAATCAATAAAAAAAATCCACGATTTTTAATAGTGAGATAATTTATTAAATATATCTTTCATATATATTATTTTTTATTTATAAATTTTTTTACCTAAAATATAACTTATTGTGATTCCATGAATAGTTTCATATAGAATTTAAATTTTCACCAAAATGAGTGTTCTTATTTGAAAAAAATATTTATATTCTATTAATAATTGGGATGTTCTCTTTATGTGATATTTCTATATTGATCTGTCATTATTGACATTACATGTTTATTATATATTATAAATAATTTTATATTATTTTATTTTAGATAACAATTTGATCTATATATAAATATATATATACATGATTTTAGAACTATTCAAACAACCCCTTCATTATTAATTCATCTATAAATTGACCCTTAGCTGAAAACTACGAGATAATAAATGGTTACTGAAAATTGAATAGGATTTGTAGGAGATGAATACTTTTTTAAAAAAATTAGAAAATACGATTCATCCAAACTATTTTATAAGAGTATTCAACAGGCATTAAATTCAAATTTATTAGTATTCTTCTATAATTAATGAACACCTATTTAGTTATCAATAATTATTATAAAAACATTTGATTTATAGTTATTTATACATACTTTTGGATAGAGTTAAAATTACCCAAGTAATTTAATAATGATAAAGTATTCTATAACTAATATTGAAGATGTAGCCAACATATTTTCATTATATTTTTATATATAAATTCCCAAGAAGAAGTAGAAGTAAAATATGAAGAAATTATTAATATTGGATGGTGTGTAATATGTATTAGTTAAATCTCATTAAATATGTCTTAAAAAGATATTCTGAAGGAATTCGAAGAACCATTAATATACGCTATGATGTATTTCTACTTTATATAATATGTTGTATTATTCATCTAATGATATAATATTATACCATGTAATTGAAATTTAATTTAATGTGTTTATAATGTTTTCAAGAATGATGTAGATGGATAAAGCCACTTGCATATCTCTTGGATATGTAAATCTAAATTTCAACAAGAAGCGTATAAGTAAATTTGTTTGTATGGAATATAATTTTGAATAATTCATAATTTGGGTGTTATATAGTATAAAATATACACATTATGATATATTAAATATTAATTGTGGATTTTAATATGGTGGGAAACACATTCATAAATTCATTCAAGGAGGAAATTTTGAATAAAAAATTTAGCTCACATAAGAATAAAATGTGGATCATGTCGGATTGCCTATGAAAATCATGGGATATGTAAATTGAATGAATTAAATATTAATTATATTGTATCACGACTATGTATAAATAACCCCGTTAAATATATAAGTTATCCAAGAGTTTTATGAGGAATTTTGGAGTAGCTTAACACTATTTTGGGAATAACCTAAAGAATAAATGTCCCACATTAGAGTAAATAAATAATCTGATGGGCTTTGTAAGTATCCTATAAAATTTATGCAAGATTAAACTAAATATTATAAGTTAATACTAAACCTAAAATAAAATATGATTCGATTACATTATCCCAATATTATATATAACTCTGTGATTCAGGATACATGTTATTCATTAGTACACAAGTTGTGTGATGTGGGGAGATAGATAACAACACAGTGCAATTAGTTTATAAAAAATATTTTGAATGTGGTTCAATGAATGAAGATTGAAATATCTGGAATGGAAAAAATCCATTTCATATGGTTTTTGAAATATAGTGTTATGGTAATGACTCTCACTGTCTTGGTATTCTATGAAAAAAGCTTTCAGAATAGATTATGTTGAATAAATAAATCAATAAAATAATTGAGTTAAAAAAATGAAACCCCAATATAAATGTAATTCTTAAATGACGTCATAAATAATATATTTTATTGCTAAAATATTTTATTAATAATATCCTACATGTCAGTATGCATATGAATGTGGATATATTTTTAGTTTCACAATTGATTTTAGGATCCTAAATAAATATTGAATTAAAATGTTTTTCAATGATATTATCTCAATATATTTTCAACTAAACTCATTTATTGAATTTAAAGGAGAATATAATAATTAATTTTTGTTAAGGGATAATGATTATAAATAATTGAAATATAATTCAAAATTATGATTTTATGATAATTGAATGATTTTTCAAGACAAAAATAAATGTTATTGTATGATAAATTTATAATAATTAGAATAAAGAACTATTCCAAATTAAATTAATTGAATAACATGTGAAACTATTATTATAGAAGATAAATATTAATGATGTCATTATGAAATATATAGCAAAAAAGAAGGGATCTATAATTGAACTAAATTATATAATCATTTGGATTATGAAAAAAATGGGAACAACCAATAAGACATCAGTATATCAGATCGGTGATGAAAAATAATTAAAAAATTTAATTGAATGATTTATTATTATTCATTAATTATGATAAATATTTGGAAGTAACAGAAATTTAATGTATCTATTAAAAAATATAATGGTCATTGATGTTTAATTTTGAGATTTTTTTGATTATTTTTTTTCAGTGATTATGTTAGGAAACCATTGATGATTTCAATAGTAATAAAAAAACATTTAAGACTATTATTTGAGTATTTATTGATATGACTACAAAATATTGAAAGAGGTCAGGATAAAAATTATTCCAAAGACAATATTCCAATGTGATATTTGGTATTATATTTTTTGTATTATTAAATATTGTTTTAGAAATCTTGTCCATCAAAAAACAAAAATAAAATCATGGATAATTTATGTAACTCCCCAAGGTATTACTAATAAATTTAATAAAATGCATAAAACACCAAGTCTCCTCATTTTTTAACATTTTTATAGGGATACAATTATAAAATAGTTGTTTAAAATAATTTTTCTTTCTATACGATTTGAATTTTCAATATGGACATTTACGGTTATGATCTGTAAGTTATATGAAGTCTTATAAGAAAAAAATAATTTCTGGTGAATTGTATCCTACACATTTGAATAGTAACTCACACTTATGAAAACAAATATAACAAAATTAATAGTAATCTCGCCACATAGTGACTTTCTAAAAATTTATGAGACCTTGATTATTTTTTCAAGGTATTATAAAATGAGTTTTAGTTTTTAAATTGTATTTTTGTTATAAATTTTTATTTTATTTAATAATTAAATTTCGAATTTATAGAAAATTATTTTCAAAATAGAAGTTCATTAATTAATTATACATGGTAAATTACGTTTTGGGTGATTTTTTTTATTTTTTTAAAGACATGAATTTTTGGTGAATAGTGACATATGAGAATTAACAAAATATGATAAATAAATGAACTTCTACATCATTCATGAGTCATGGTCGATTTAAATGGTCATTGGTTCAAACTCACAAGGATTTATTAATATTTTGGGTCACACTAATCAAGACAAATCATTATTTTTAGCAAAAAATATGAAACTGATGAATAAAATAATGTAATACCCCTTCTCTCTTCTACTATAAATACCACCTTCACCCCCCTCTTCCTATCACACCACTCATGATATATACCTTATCCAAATTATGACAAATAAACTTCCAAAACCCATACCTCACATCCAATACCTACTGGTATCACCAAAAGGATAAAACTAAGGGCATCAATGAATATCTCATGAAGAATATATCAAGAGGTAAAGATCCTGCTTCATTTTACTGTGTTTTCTTTTCTAATATTTCTATTATAATAATATCTTATCATCACCATATACATGGTGAATAAAATATCGATAAAAATATATATTTTGTATCTAAATCACGTTTATGGAAATATTCATCATAATTATTCCTATCTTCTTCCTCTTATTCTAAAAATAATAACATCGTCTCTGATGTTCCGATTTACCAAAATCATGGACAATGTGTTTTCAATTTTATTTTACATCCTTCAAAAATGATGTCAAAACAATTTTAATGCTTGAAAAAATATTATAATGTGTATGATATATCCTCTTTTATGTTTTGGAGTTAATATAAATAAATAAAATTATATAATGAATCTATTTCATGATTATTAATGAACCACCAAAATGATCTAAATGGATATCACCAATGATTTATCTAATGCTTTATCCTCATACCATATAAACTAAATTATTTACAGAATTACTAAATATTCTAGTTACAAATTATTACCATTTCATTCCACTTATTGGATTTCATTTCCATATAAAAAGAAAATCAAATACAAATTATCCATGAAAATCAAGCAAAGAACACACCTAAACCAATAAAATGAACAAAATACGAATAAATAAATGTCAAAATGATAATATTAAATAATTGTATAATGTAATATAATCATTAATTTGTATCTATAAGATATTAATAACACCATTTTAACCATTATAAATGATTTTTGAACATGTTTTAGGTAATATGAATCTGATGTAAGGGAATTCTAAACCAAATTTTTATTCCATGGGTAAACATTCTATATCATTAATTATGTGGTATTAAAATTGTTTTTTTGATTATTTAAATTTATATTAATGTTAATTACATGTATTTATATATTATATACCTATTCCATCCACTCTATTAAGTTTCACACCAATTATAAGATATTGGTAAGGGGATTTTATTTTTACACCATCTTTTGAAATATTATTTTACAAAAATCAAAAGCAATGTTTTTTGGAAATTATTAATGTATTATTATTATGTAATGGTTCCTGAAATTTTTTTGAATGGCGTATTTGACCTATATCTCTATCTAATGAATTGGCTAAGTGTATGTCGGTGTTTGGCTGTACGGTTACCCCATGTGTAACTGTGATTGTCACCCAATAAGGTTGTTATAACAGTTACATCGTAAGGTAGCAATGAGGGTTAAAATTTATAAGCAATCCAAGAGTGTTACACTATTAATTAGGTAATTCCACAAGTTACATTGAGTATTAAGATTATATTTATCATGTTTTGTTCAAATCTTGTGAAAATATCAAGTTTCACAAAGTAATTATATATGTGTGACATGTATGTATTTTTTAAAATGATTTCATACGTTTATAAGTATTAATTTACTAATGATTTAATTGCTTATATTTATATCCCTTACTAATAATTTTGTTTTCATTCTATGGTTTTGGATTATTTTCCCATGTTATAAGGATGTCTATGAAAAATATAGAATCCAAGTTAAAATTTTGGAATATATATGAATAAAAACATGTTTTATTTGAAATGTATTTTAATTTAAAAGAAATCAATAATGTTTTTTTAGTAATTACTCAATAGAAAAGTGAAATGTAATAAATTTATTATATCCCAATTCCTTGAAAATATAAACATTAAAATATCCTCAATGTGAAGGAAAGAGGGTTCTTATATAAAATTCAAAATTACGTAACGTAATAATCCAGGGTCCTTGTTGTTGGTATCGAATGATGGTTTAGATAACACTAGGGGTTATGATGATGTTAAAAGAATACCATACATAATTTTTACTCTATGGTTAATTTGAAATGATATAGAATTTAATTTATACCATGTTTCTTCGACTATGATATTTCTGTTTAGAATGGTTTTCCATAGAAGTAATTGAGAAGATGAAGTGTAAAGGTTACAAGAAATATTATTTTTCTTATGTAGCATGGAATGGTAGGGATTGGAACCTAGTAGTTTGTGATGGAAATGTAGCATTTGACTCATGAAATAAATTTATGTGGCTTCCATGAAATTGATCAACCAGAGCGACCATAATGGAACATGATGATAGTGGAACATTTTATGAGGAAACAGTCCCCTTAATTAAATAGATCTTCTGAACTATTAGTGGGTTAAGGATAGATTAAAACCCATTGAAATATATTCAATGTTACGGGACATTAATATTATCTGAATGTATGTATTTCCAATTACCATTGTGAAGTTAAATCTGACCAGTGGTGCAGAATGTTCATGAATATTAGGGATAGAGAGGAGAGTAAAATTAATGTTTGGGATGAATTTAAATGTATATTCCTTAGAAAATATTTTTCTTAGGCGGTTCAACATAGGATGGAGAATAAATTTCATTAATTAATGATTAAATAGAATGATACATTGGCTGTGTCTGAATCAAACATCACCCAACCTGCGAGGTATGCTACAAATATTATTATGTATAATGATAGAAAAATCATCTATTTTACTCATGATTAAAGCCAAGATATCGAATGAAATTTATTTTCATTAAGATTAAATGTTATGAAAATATTCTCTGATGTGGTGAGTGAATATAAATAGTGTTTTTTGATGATCATGTGCCCTTCAAAAACAAGGAGAGGAAGAGCTCCATATGGAAAATAATGTGTAAGAATCAATCAAAGAAATATGATGGAAAGAATGTTTAGTATTTCGTTTGTGAAATGTGTTGTAAGAAGCGCCTTGTAAACTGCCTTATAAAAATAGATTAGTGTTTTCGATGTAACTGGATTGGACATATGGATGATGATTTTAATTAAAATGATCCTAAGACTAATACAGAAAAAAACTTTAATGTGTTATAAATGTTTTGAGATGGTTCACCGTGCAATTTCCTATCCAAAATGATATCCAAATGTGGTAAAGAAGTCAATGTATAAGAGGAATGGAATATTGAGATCCTTTTCAACAACATCAGAAGAAGTCAGGCCATCCAATGATGTTGTATCAGGTAACTTGTTTTTTAAAAGAATTTCATAAATGATTTTTTTGATATGAGGTCTACACTATCCATTATTTCTGGGAAATTTTATTGTAAATTAGAAACATCACCTCAAAAAATGGGACCAAAAATTATTATTAAATCACAATAGAAAAATATTCTCTCATAGAGGAATTATAAAAATATTTTTACTCAGTTCTGTGGAAGGCCAATATCTACAAACCTAGTTGTTTTTACCTTATTATAGTTTCATGTCATTTTGGGTATGGATTGGATTGTAACTTATCTTGCTATGATTGATTGTAGAGAAAAAGATTTTTTTTTCAGAAAGTGTTTCAGTTTTCAAACATGAATGAACCAATAAAATTGATAACATATCAGGAAGCTAAGAAATAGTTTAATGATGGAAATGAATGTTATCTTGGTTATATTGTTTAAAATAAGGGTTGTCTTCATATTAATGATGGGTCTATTGTAAATGAGCATCTTGAGTTTCTATCTGATTAAGTGCCTAATTTTATACCTAATAGAGATGTTGAATTAACAATTTACTGAGTTTATAATGATAATAAAATTTCAAAAAAACCTTATCAAATGATGCAAGTGGAACTTACGAATTGAAAAATCAGTTGTAGTATTTTCTTGATAAAGGAGCCATTCATCCTAGCATATCACCATGGGGTTCTCCAGTTTTATTCGTTATAAATAATCATGGTTCCATGTGACTGTTAATCTATTGTAATACCTTGCATAACATTACTATTTAGAAAAATGTATCCTCTTCCTCATATCAATTACTTGTTTGATCAGCTCTAGTGAGCAACATAATTTTTGATGGTTGACCTATGTTTGGGTACCATCAGTTGAAGTAAAGGAAGCATACATCCTGAAGACTGCGTTTCATAATAGATATTGGAATTATGAATTTCTTGTTATTCAATTTGGTTTAACATAAGAACCTACTATATTCATTGATCTTATGAATAGAATATTTCATGATTACCTAGATATATGTTTGGTATTGTTTATTAAGGACATTATGGCATTTTCTAATTGTAAAGATGGGCTTGAAAACATCTAATGATTTTTTTCAAAAGCATAAAAGAAAATTAGTTGTATTAAAATTTCTACAATTTTGATATTTGGTTACAATATTGTTTTTTTTTTCTAGGGAAAATTTTAAATATGGATGGTATCACTGTTTATACGGCCAAACAAATTGATGGTGAATGACTGAGACCTACAAAAGTTAAGGGAATTTATAGTTTTCTTAGATTATAATGTTATTATAGATGGTTTTTTAAAAACATTGAATTTTTATATATCCCTCTAACTAAATTAACCCAAAAGGGGATAATATTATTTTTACATATGAATGTGCTTTTTTTTTCAGGAACTGAAGAAGTGATTGCAAAATGCTCCAGTTTCAGCTATCTGTTCTAGAAAACGTGATTTTTTCATCTATGGTGATGATTCATTTAAGGAAATTGGTTTTGTTATGAGGTGGATGTATTAGGTAATTGATTATGCATCAATAAAACTAAAACATAATGACGTATATTATTACACACATGATTTTTAATTATTAGGCATGGTTCTTTATTTGAAAATTTTGAGGCATCATTTATAGAGAGAAAAATTTCAAATATATATTGGCTCTACATGTCTTAATTATATATTCAATCAGATGGAATTAAAGAAGAAGAAGAAAATATAGACGTAACTGATAAAGGATTATGATTTAAAAACTAATTACCATTATGATGAAAATAAAATGTTGTTGATGCCATGACTCAAAAAAATCATACATCATTAACCATGATAAATTTGGAACATGATCCCTTGATTAATGATTTGATGAATATTGTCATAGATGTTGTTAGTTTAGAAAATACCTCTATATTTTTTTGGGATTCAGTGAAATTATCGATATTAAAAATAATTATTCATATACGGAAAGAAGAAAATAAGATATTGAAAAATGTAGAATTTTTTAAGATGTGTATGTAGAGAAAAATTATACTTCCTAAAGACTATGTTTTTTGATTTGGAAAATAAATTTGTGTGCCTTTTCATTATCGGTTGATGAAAAAATTATTGTGTAATTCTTATAGTTCTATGTTTTCATTTCATCTTGAAAGTACTAAGATGCAATGAAACCACCAAGGGTATTATTAGTGGGATGGAATAAAAAGAGATATTTCCAATCTTACTGTGAAATGTTTTGACATGTAAATAGGTTAAATTATAGTGGTAGTTAGCCAAAGAGATGTTTCAGCCCTTTCCAATGCTATAGTAGAAATAGTTAAATGTTTCCATGGTCTTCATGGTTGAACTACCAAATATGTCCATAGGATACAATTTTATTTGAGTGAAAATTGACCATCTGACTGAATATGATCATTTCCTACCTATTCAAGATATAATGACTTCGGATTAGCTCACTCAAAATTGCCATTAAGATATTATATGGTCACATGGAGTTCCTCTTCCTTTTATATCTTATGGGGATCCTAGGATCACATCTTAATGATGAAAGTTCCTTTAGTAGTTGTTGAGAATAGAATTAAATTTTTGTAATGCTTTTCATCCTCAATATGATGGGCAGTCAGAAAGAATGATTCATAGTTAGGAGGATATGCTTCGAGCATGATAAATGGAAAACAAAAAATGTTGGGATCAATATATTTCATTAATTTTTTTTTGATAATAATATTTTTTCATTCCATTAAATAGATGGTTCCTTTTGATGAATTGTATGGGAATTAGTGCCAAAATTCATATTTTTGTGATGATGTAGGTGAAAAAATGTTGATGGGACTACAATCAGTAGAGAAAGTGGAATAGAAATGAAGATAATTCAGAAAAACATTAGGAATACTTAGAGAAAGCATAAATTTTATGTAAATTTTTTAAGGAATGACCATTCTTTCATGGTAGGTGATCATGATTTTCATTGAATCTCTCCATGGAAAAGTGTTATGTGTTTCAATATGAAAGTGAAACCTAGAACAAAGTTCATTGTAACTTATGAAATCATAGAGAAACATTGAATAGTATCCTATAAAATTTATGTTATTTTTTGTTTATCTGAAGTACACAATGTTCATCATGTTTAGATTTTGATAAAGTATGTTCCAGATTCATCTCAGGTTTTTAGCCCAGAAGTGGTATACCGGGAAGAGAACGGTATGCATGAAGAGAAACTGTTCATATTCATGATTATAGAGAGAAAGTATTTTTGAATAATTTAACACACTAGGTAATGGTTTTTTGGACAAAACACATGATTTAAGAATAATCAAGGCAATATTTAAATTCAATGATGTAATGGTTCCATCACTTATTTAATAAGTAAATAAAAAATTTTGAGGACTCAATTTCCAAAAGATGGGGAGAATGTAACTGCCAATGGTTTTACAAATAAATTTAATTTAATTCAAGAAAAAATATGCCTCTTAACAATGAGACATTTTTTAAGAAGATTTTTATAAACTAACTATAAAAAATAATTTTTTCACTTCTATGACTTCATTTTCGAAAAATGGACATCTATAGTTGCGATCTGTAAGTTATTTGGAGTATGATAAAACAAACATAATTTATGGCGAGTAGTAATATATCCTTATGAATATTATCTTACCCATTATAATATTAGTATAAAAAAATGAATAGTAACACCACCAATGAAAGTATTTTTAATAATTAATGAGACATTGAATAATTTTTCAAGGTGTTCTAAAATTATTAATAGATTTAAAATTGATATTTTTTGAAAAAAAATATTATTTTATTTAAAAATTAAATTTCAAATATATAGAATATTATTTTTAAAAAATACCGTTTATTTTTTAATTATACATGTCAAAAAATGGTTAGGGTTAATTATTTTGGATTTTTCTGAAATACATGAATTTTGTGGATAGTGAAGAATGATAATTAACAAAATATGGAAACTAAACAAGTTTCTGTATAATTCTTGTGTCATGGATGATGTAAATTTACATTGGTTTTAACTATTATGATGTTATTACTATTTTAGGTGACATAAATTAATAATATTTGTAGTCTTTCACAAAAATATTAATCTAATTATTACAATAATGTAAAACCCCTCATCTCATTCACTATAAATACCACCCTCACCTCCTATTCCTCTCACACCACTCATTTATTGATCCCCAAATATGATCTTCCAAATACTCTTCCCAATCCTATCCCTCAATTAAAAGACCTTATATTCTCAACATGAGTCCAAAAACAAGGGCCTTAGGGAGGATCTCAAAGAGAATATATCAAGAGGCATGATCTTCTTTTATTTTCTTATGTTTTCATTTCAATTCATTCATTTCTTATTCTCTCTTATCCTCCTATTGTCCAAGTGGCATGAAAGCTACATTATTATACATAATAATTATTTATATCTTGTTTATAAAAATATTCATCATCATCCTAGCACATATCTTCCTCTGATTCTAAAAATAAAAGCACTAATTGTGATGTGTCAATTTTCCAAAATCATGGACGATGTGTTTTATATTTCCATGAAATCATTCAAAACAATCTATAAAGTCATTTTAATAGTAAAAAAAATTAGTTTTTATGATATATCCTATTTCATTGTCATAATTTGACATATATACATAATATTTTGTTATATAATGAAACTAGTTTGTGATTATCAATGGACCGCCCAAATGAACTAAACATATTTCACTAATGATTTATCTAATAATTCATCCTAATACCATATAAACAAAATTATATATGGAAGAAATTATTATTTTGTTAACATATGAATTGAATTTCATTTCACTTCTTTAATTTCTTTTCCTTATGGCATGAAAATCAAATTAAAAATATGCCATGGAAATCATGTAAAAAATGCACTCTAAACAATGGAAGGAAAAAATAATAATAAATAAAGAGTGAAATAATGTTTTAAAATGATCATATAAGTTGTTAAAAACATGATTATATTTCTTCAATATGTTAATAACAAACTTTTTACCATTATATGGGTGATTTAAACACATATTATGTATAACTAACCCGAGGTAAAATAATTATTAACCCAATTTCCATTCATTGGACTATCCTTCAACATCGTTAATTATGTGGTATTATAATATTTTTTTGTGATTAATTAGGTTAACATTATGTCTAATTATCTATATTTTCTGAATATATACAAATTCCATCATCTATATTAAGTCTCACATCAATTTTATGATATTTGTTAGGGGCTATTTTTGAAAAACCCGATTGTAAATTTCTATTTACAAAATTGAAAAGAAATGTTTTTATGAAATTATTCTTGTTATATGAATATGTTTTTATTCTTGATATTTATTTATTATGAAGGATGTGACCTATATCTTCCTTTTATTCGTTGATTATTTTTTTGTTGGAGTTTAAGCGTATGGTTACTCAATTTGTAACAATGATGGCTACACAATAAGGTAGTCATGAGGGTTACGTTGTAACGTAGTCATGAGGGCTACAAATTATATTCTAGATGAGAGGGTAACAAGATTATGTATGTAATTCTGCATGATAAATTTATCGTTATATTTAATTTCTCTTTTATTTTTGGAAATCTCATGGAAATCTCAAGTTTCACAATGTAAGTATATATGGGTGAAAATTATGCCTTTTGGAAAATGATTTCATATGTTTACAAGTATTTAAGGACTAATGTATTGTTTCCGTATTTTTATAACCATTACTGAGACTATTGTGCCCATCCCATGTTTTAAATGATTTAATAGGGTATAAGTATGTGTAATACAAAAAAGAAATATACATTTAATGTTATGATTATTTTTCCCTGAAAACATGTTTAATTTGAAATGTTTTATATTTTGGAAGAAATTGATACTATTTTTGTGGAATTCAATCTATATAAATGTTCAGTTTTATGTATTTATTACATCCCAATTCACTAAAACTCTTAACCTGAAAATATCCTCAATATGAAAGGATGTGAGTTCTTAAATAAAATTCAAGATTATGTAATGTAATAAAGCCGAGTGCATAGAACATAATAAAATAAAATTATTATATATGTAAAATATATATTTGTTCTTATATTTTTTTATCAACTAATGTTACCACCATTTAAAAATGATATAATATTTTATATTAATACAAGTAAATACTTTTTCATAAAAATACATTTGTTTTTAAATATGTGTTTTAACAATAAAATTAAACAATATTGCATATATAAGATATATTTTGTAAAATAAAATTATTTTTTGATTTGAATGTACAAAATTATAATAAATTGAATTTTATGAATTTTCTATAATAATTAATTTTTAGGTTAATATTAGAAATATAATATCTGACCATAACTATAAATTTTATGAATTTACTATTATATAAGTAATACATAGTTGTTGATTAAAAAAATTAATTGATAAGCTATTTATTTTCATATTATGATTATAAATATTAAAATTGTAACACACTGGGCCCGGGTGCCACCAAATGTTGCGTCGAACCCATTTGGTCTCATAACATTCAGAGTATTTCCCCAAATGTCAGTTGATATGACTACCAGTGGGGGAAAAGGTGTGATAATGGGGAAAATATAACCCCATTGGTAGAGTATAAAAAGAACAAAACAATTAGTAAACAATAGTGGAGCAGTAATACCATACAACAGAAGTAACAAATGGAATATTGATAGTAATAAAACAACTAGAGAAAAAATATAAATGATGTGTGTCACATGTGTCTGGGAATGCATCCAAACAAGATACTGGAATGAAATACAGAAACCAAAGTACATAAAATAAAATAAACTCCATTAACATCGTATACCTCATGTCGGTCGCATGCTCTCAACCTCTAACATCAATCATGTAATTAACGAAGAGAGTAGGCTTCCCCAATCTATACTTGAAATCATATAATCTTCTTGGGTCTAACACCTGACTCAAAAAGGGTGTGAGATTAATCTTAGTAAAGAACCATCAAATCATTTATTCCAACCTATTAATGAATAAATATATAAGGTAATATGAAAGTATAAAGCAATAAACTAGGAAGTAATGAAAATTAAACAATCTTATATTTTACAATTAGATTCATTTATGCATAATATTCAATCAGTTCAATCGTAGAAACCATGGGATCAAGCATAACCTATGTATCCGTATAGTATGTAACAAAATACATGTCTCATAAGACCTTCTAAATATTCAATTATGTATATGTAAAATATTTTTCATTTTCTTGACAGACTCATCAAAACCATTCACTTATTCAATACCAACCCATTGGGAAAGATCCCATAGTCTTAGCCTTTTGGTTTAATATACCACCAATTTATTAAATAATGACCTCCCGGTTATCTCTCATGGTCAATACGCCTATGTCAACATGGTTTCAATAAATTATAAACTACCTCCTAGGTAGAATTCACGACCAATACCCATGCATCCACATTACATCAATTAATTATAAACGACCTCCTAGGTAGCTCTAAAGGTCAATTCCCATGGGTGAAACATTTATAACAAGGATCTAAGAGTCCTTTGTAAATAATCAGGAAGTCCCCTCAGTCTTCCAGGTCCGTGCCTCTCACAATCCATTTGAAAACATGCGCACATATTATATTACATTATCTCATGTAATCTAAATCTACTACATGGTTAAAAATTCCAATGTATATCACATGCAATTCATCTAATCAACTAATCCATCCTAACAATACAAGGAATGGGAAAAAATGAAAGCCTAATAGGCATCCTAGATCAAATGGAATTATTTAATCAATTACGGGAACCGCTCCCATGGGTTGTCCCATAAACATGGTATCCATCCTTACACAAAATCATCTACCCTTAAATAATTTGATAAACCATAGTAGGATATAAACATTGAAAAATATCAAATCTATCAATACTGAATCAATGAGTATGTGACACTTTAAGCATATATAATAGCAATAAAAAGAAGAAAGGCACAAACCACCTACCTTGATGTTGTAAGATCGATATAAATGAACATTGTCCCTTTAATATGCCTAAATCGACAGAGATCTACAAAATGGTTGATAACTCCAATCCACGATTAACTACCCCAAGAGTTGGAATCTTGTATAAATTATCGTGTGGTTTCGAGAAATCATTGTGGGGATTCCAACGCACTAGACGAAGTCTCAATTAGTGCCCGGATGGAGAATTTGGAGGGTCATGGAGTTCGTCATCCATTATGTCACTCTCTAGTATGATCCATATGGATATGAAAACAAACCTAGACATAAGATGTGACCCCACACCGATATATCAAGTAAATATAAAACTACATAGAATTTTCATTAAATGTACATTTCATGTAGTAGCCTTAACCGACCCCTAACTTAAGTGGTCTACCATTTCACCACACGACAATGTACTTAGCAATTATCAGGCTTGCACACAGCAGTACAAATCATTCTAGGTACATTTCTTGTACTCCAGTGTACACGATGGGTAAAAAGAAAATACCATTTTGTTCATTTTCCTAAAAAATAATCTGTAAACATGATCCATACCTAAAATGAAGAATTGGGTTCTTACATGATTTCCCCATTAAAGCAACACATCACCGAATTTCCATTCTTATGGTGATAAAGATGAATTTGTGAACAAATTCAGAAGCTGTAGTCGCACATCAAGCTACCTCTCCCAAGTCACATCCTACACTCTCTCGTGCTGCCAATAGAACATGTACTGAAGAAACAGACCTGCCACTGAAAACCATCACATTTTGATCCACAATCCAAATAGTGTTGTCCTAGAAGGATGAATACACCTCTATCTCAACCTCCCCGGGTTGAAAAACATTAGGTGGTTCTGAAAAGTAATATCGTAGCTAAGAAACATGAAAGACGATGTGCATATCCCAATATCTCTGACGTAACTGCAACCAATAGGCAACCGAGCTGACTCATTCAAAAATCTCAAACGGCCCAATGTATCTCGGTTAATGATTCCCCTGTATCTTAATACTTTTGTGTTTTAACATCACTGAAACACGAATGAAACACTGATATCCGACCTGAAACAGCAGAGGTAGTCTCAATCGATTATTAGAAGATTTATTCCAAGAGTGTGATGTAGCCATCCTTTTCTAAGTCATCTCAACATTCATGGTGGTTTCCTGGACAAGTTTAAGACCCATCATAGCCGGTTGTCTTCCAACCGGTTAAAATAGGGGTGATCGGAATGAAATCCATACAAAGCCTCTTATGTTTCCATTGGAATTATTGAATGAAAACATTTTTTTAGGAAAACTACACAAGGGTTATGTGTCTCTCCCAATAGCTCTCAAAATATGGTTCTCATGCTCGAAGAATGTCTTACAAAACCTGAATCTTTCTCTCGGACTATCCAACTATTGGGGGATGATAAGCTATATTCAGATGTACCTGTGTACCCAAATACCTCTATAGTCCCTACCAAACACAAGAAATAAACCAGGCATCCCTGTCAAAAATGATAGAGTGTGTAACCCCATGAAAATGTTTAATCTATCAGATATACAACATTCTAAGATCATCAAAAATAATGTTTTCATTGTTTGATAAAAAAATGTCCTTCTTTCATGTGTCTTTCAACAATAAACCACAATTCATCATTACTTCATGGAGATCTGGGTGAACCTATCATAGAATCCATCGTGACATCATTCCACTTGCAATCAAAAATTGGTAATTGTTGTAAAAGATCTTTTGTTTGTTGATCCTCCTCCGCTACCTACTGAAAGGTGGAACAATTCATAATAAAACCAGGTGCAATCATCTCCATACATAGCCACCACTACTGTTGATGTAGTTCTTGATATATCTTGGTGACCCCATGAAGAAAAACGAATACAAAGGCTTGAAAATCTCAAAGAATCTCCTCATGCATGTCTTCTGACTCCCATATGTTCCATGAAAACAGAAAACCTCATCATCTCATATTGTGCACCAAAGGGTACAGTCCTTTCCTGAAACACTCTTCTGAATTAATAGGCCTTCGTAATCTAATATCTTCCTCATTCTCACTTTATCCAGTACATTTGAGTTAAATACTAATGTAGAATGAAACAACTACCACTTTTTGGTAGTGCACCTCTAAAAAAATCTCAAATAGCATATAACAACCCATACATTTCATACATTGTTAATAATTCATAATTCATGTATATTTATTATAAAACATATAACAAAACCATGACATTACTATATAGGTATTATGTATTTATAGACTGGGAAACATAAACAACTCATTCATAGAGCATCTACATTGTCCCCTATTTATTTGAACATATCTAGATACATTTTTGGAATATCATATTTAATACCCTTATTCATGACTTGGGTAAATTAAACATGAAAAAATGTGGGCTCAAATTCTTAATAAAGGGAATCAAATGAAATATAAATCATATCATATTATTACGATCCTAAGGTTTGGAAATATTATCTTGCAAAAGAGGTCATAATATCATGTCATGGGATAAATCATAGAACAACAATTTAAACCCAATAATCATAAAATAAACATGAATCTTTTTGAAATACATGCATAAGAATATAAAATCATTTCATATTAGTCATGTCTCATTTCCAAGACTATCATAGTGGAAAATGTCCATTACTGAACCCAGTTCACTCCTCAATCAAGTCATGTATCACTAAACCAGATTAACTTGTTATTCCAGCCAAGTCTATCTCATGAGATTCAAATCATTACCCAATGAATTGGAGGGAGATATAGGTCACATCCTTCTCATAAAGAAACCATCATTAAGTGTGCCAAAAAATCATAAATCATACATCATTTCATAACCCTTATAATTAAATCGGATTCTAAAACTTCATGGCATCATAAGATAAACGGAATTCATAAAAATAATTCCATCAGAACATAATCAAATAAATGTTATAATAGGGATAGAGACATAACCCTATATCATCTTTTGTGGAATATAATTTTGATAAAACACTTGAACTTAGTTCTTGAGGAAAATATACTTTTTTCACCAAATTGTTTTTATCAACATCTCAATATATTTGAAATTAAAATATGTTAATTGAACATATAATTATTATAATGTAAACGATGATTACATGGAAATAATTTCCATTGAATGTATAAAAATTTTCTTATGTCGTATAAGTTAATCAAACATTCTTCTCATACATTGGCTAGAAAAGTCAAAATGTATCTCATACTGAACATGACTAAATATTCATTTCATTTCATTTACTAAAAAACATCAATAGATAAAATAGGATCTAAAAAATGGATGAGGATAAAAATATTATTACTTATTGAGGAAATGTTTATTTGAATGATAAATATTCCCCAATAAATACTTATGTATAAAAAATCTCCGATAATATTTTTTGATTTCATGATTTTCTGTTACCTTAGTTCTAATATGCTTTGTACGTATCCAAAGCTCATGTATAATGACTTAAATAATGTCGTTGAATTATTACAAAATCATATTCATTGTCATGGAATCAAATATTGTAATATTATTATCATTTTATTAGTAACATTTCATTGTTTCTTTTTATTCAGGTGTTAACTACTTTGTATTCTAATGCAGGTTTTATCAAATAAATTATTATTACTCTTTTTAGGTTATAGATATATCATTTAAGGAATAGTATTAGTATATTATATATCATATTTCTTCATTAAATTCATTTATATAATCATTTTTCAATGAATATCATGTAGAATGAATCACATCACATTGTGGAGACGGTAGGTCGTACGTATGCACAAGCGATAATATCATTCCCATGATAGTGGAATTATATTGAAGTGTATGGTGGATAATATTTCAGAATAAATATCATTTTAAAATAATCATATATAGTAATTTTTCCCATCATTATACTCATCCAAGTTTGTTGGTGATGAAAAAAATATGATTACACCATGGCTTTGGGACGGTATCCCATACGTACGCCCGCGTGGTGATTTCGGTTTTTTGTTGGTTGGATATATGGTAAAATAGGTTGGTTTCATATTAATAATAAAATATATGTATATGAGTGATACTGATGATATTACTTTATAATGAAACAACTAAATAAGAGGAATTATAATGAAGAATTAAATTTGATCGAATCGATTGATGATATTACCTCTTCCTTGAAGTTCCTCCTTTAAACTGTCTCTTAGGGCACTAGAGTTTGTCTTTGGAGAAGACAAGAATCTATATAATGTAACTATAGTTGTTAATAAGAAGAATTGGTGGGGTTTTTCTGACCACGAAGGCTCAAAATTGAGTGATGAGAAGAGAGAAGCGGGTGCGATTTTATAAGAGAGGAGAGAAGCACTTTTGGAAACCTCAAAAATATTAATTTATAATAAAAACCAACCCCAAATAAAAAACACCAAATGACTAAATATAAATGATGATATGATATAGGGTTGTAATATCATAAACCAATTAAATATAAAAAATATTTTAATTTATTTTAATCCTTTTAATTTTGTTTCATCTTTTTTTAATCTATTTAATTTTATTTCTGGTAATAATGTTATAAATTTTAAATGTTTATAAATACTTACTTCTGTGTTGTTAATTGTACATAATATATTAAATTATGACATTTTCGACAATATAAATCTTAATTTGTAATACTTCAATATTTTTCAGATTTTCAAACAATTTAATAATATGTTATTTTAATAAAATATCAATAGTGTAAATTTTGACAGAATTAAATTATTTTAATTAAAATAAAATCCACACAGAATATATTTTTGAAAAAAAATATTTAATAGATTTATAACATGTTATATTCATCTATAAAATTTACGAATATCATTTATTATATAACATAAAATTTATTTTAATATTTTTAAAACTCTTTATTTTATATTTCTGTTGATAAAATAACTACTACAACATTTTTGTATAATTATGTAATCAACTTATGTGTTGCATAAAAATTAAAAATAAAATACCATTGTTAAGGGAAATATAATATATTTCATAATAATACATTTAGTCAATTTTATCTTCAAAAAAACCAACTTTGAAATTGTTATATTTATTAAATTATGAAGGGGACAATATTGACATTATATTAAATAACAATTATAAGTGTCATAATAATATTTATAAGGCTTAAAATGTTCCACAAGAAGACCCTTGGATTCCTATGATTGAGATATACTCTACCAATAAGGTTGGGTTAAGATTTGTGTCCTTTTAATGGGTATTATTTTTTTAATAAAAACTATATAATAGATTTTTCACATAATAAATATTTTAAGTCTCATTAATGTATAAGATATTAAGGTAAATATTTATTTTATAAAAATTTAAAAAAAATTACCATGATAAAAAAAATTATCTATAAAATTCGTATTTATAATCTGATTTATATTATTTATAACCATATATTAAAAATATTTCAAGTATTAATGTTTGAGAGAGACATATTTCACTTTCCTAAAATAAAATAAATTAATTGTATCAATCTCAAACTAGTGGGTTACAGTAGATTCCATTTTGACCCAAGAATGTTTTTGGATGAAATATAATCATCCAATTATATTAAGACTAGTGTTTGTGTAATTTTATAATATTATTTTTATCCATAATTACATGATTTACCTTTAAATGTGTTAAATAAAATCAACCATAGCTACTATTCATAATTCAAAAAAAAAGTAGCCTATTAACATAATTTGGACCTACTGATTCAAAATTTAGAATCAATTTTTCTAAATTCAAGAAGAAAATGTTGAAGAAATTTAATTTGGAATAAATCAAATTGTCTAAAAACTAGTTTTTGTTAAAAACATTGCAAAACATTGGAATGATTTTTCCTATGAATTCATTTCAAAATTAATGATAATGATATAAATTATATTAAATAGTAATAATAAATTCTATTTACACATTAAATTCATTCAATATTATAATTTAACCATATAAGTTATCACGATTAGAAAAAAATTGTTTTTAATTAAAATATAGTGTATTATTACTATTAATCAAATTATGAAGTTTATAAGAAAACTATCATAATATTAACCAAAATATTTTTTTATTTCCTGCTTCTAAAGAAATGCATTACATTGTAATAGTAAAATTATTAATGTTCCTAAATATTAAATTAAAAATTGTTTTCCACTAAAAGGAGAAATATATTCATCTAATATCTATTTGATGAATATCAAAAATATCATTTTAATTATATAACATACATATCATTTTAATTTAATTCACTCAAATAACTAATTTTCTATATAAATGATTTACATATATCATAGATTTTTAATTGTTAGTAAAATTTATTCCCCCTAACATAACTGCTTGGTTATTACAGAAATGTTTTATTAAGGGAATCTCATAGTTTGTGTAAACCAACTATTGCGTGAAAAACACGCTACTGGGGAATAAAAATTATTTAAATATTTCAAAAAAAATACATTCTATACCTCGTAAACTGAATTATGCCCTGGAAATTCGTCACTTGGAAATAAAGTGATGAGGATACCTCTCCATCATAATATCCTCAAGTTCCCATGTAGCTTCTTCTGATTTCATGTTCTCCCATAAAACATTAACCAATCAAGTGGCCTTGTTTCATAGAACATTTTTTCTACGATCCAAAATCTCTATCAGTGGTTATTCATAAGAAATATCTTTCTCCAATGGTATGACTTCTGGGATTAGTATATATGAAGGATCAAGAATGAACTTTCACAGGAGGGATACATGGAAGACATCAGGAACATGAGAGAGATTCGGTGGAAGCGCCAATCGGTAAGATACCTTCCCAACACGATCCATATTTTCAAAAGGATCGATATAACTACGGCTCAACATTACCTTCATTCCGAATCTCATTACTCGCTTCCAGTGAGATACCCGAAAGAACACCTTATCTTCCACTTCAACCTCTAGGTCTTTTCTTCGGTTGTCAGCATATATTTTTTGTCGACTATGTGCTTCTATTTATGTTGTTTAATAGATCTGACATTTTCTTCCATTTCATAATAATGATCAAGTCCTAATAGCTTCCTTTCCCCGACTTTAGCTCCGAATGTTGGGGTTCTGCACTTCTTTCAAAAGTGGGATTCATAAGGATCCATTTGAATACTGGAGTGAAATCAATTGTTGTAAGAAAATTCCACCAATGGTAGGTGCTGATCCAAATAACCGTTTAAATCCATAGAGAAATCTCTCAAATTTTCTTCTAGAGTTCGAATTCTCCTTTCAGACTAACCATATATCTGAGGATGATAAGCAGTACTGAAACTCAACATTGTATCTATAACATGCTAAAGTCTTTAGAAGAACATTGAGGTAAACCTCAGATCCCAATCAGATATAACAGAAAGTGGTACTATATTCAATCTTACCAGTTATTTTACATATATTATGGAAATATAGTCAAGAGAGAAATCATCTCTAATATTAATTAAGTATGCTGACTTCATAAGACGATCAACTATATCCTAGATATCATTATTGCCTTCGGATGTTTTTGGAAGTCAGGTTACAATGTCCATAGTGATGTTTTCCCATTTCTATTCTGGTATGGGTAATGGTTGCAACATCCCCTTAGACTTCTATCATTAAGCATTAACTTTTTGACAAACCTAGCATCAAGAGACATATTCAGCAACATCTCTTTTCATGCCATCCCACCCGAAGTACTCTTTTGGGTCCCTATAATTATTTGTGCTTACAGGGTGAACAAAGACTGAAAACTATTAGCCTCATCCAATATTTCCTTCTTTAATACCAGAATGGGAGGAACAAAAACCTGTTTCATTAAGTTTTTTATTTCATCACAATCAATGTTGAATTCAGGAACATTTCTCACCTTCTATTGTAACTCCACATCTTCATTTTGTGCCTCTTTAATCTTCACATGCATAGATGGTTGAACATTCATTTGAGAAAGATAAGTTTCTCCCCATTCCATTATAATATCATGATCCATCCTTTCAAAATCCATAAATATTAGATCTTTTGTGATCATCATCATAGATAATATGTCATGGTCTTTTCGGCTTAATGCATCTGCCACCTTGTTTTCTTTCCTAGGGTGGTAATGTATTGAGCAGTCATAATCTTTAATCAACTACAACTATTTCATTGGTTCATATTCAGATCCATTTGTTTGAAAATATACTTTAAAATTTTATGATCAGTATAAATATAACACCTTTCACCATAAAGATAATGCCGCCATATTACTAATTCAATGATTACAGTAGCTAACTGAAAATCAAGAGTTGGGTAATTTTTCTCATAGATTTTCAACTGTAGTGAGGCATAAACTATCACTATATTATTTTTCATGAGAACACACACCAATACTCGCTTGCATGCTTAACTGAAGATCACAATCGTTTCCCTACTACAAAGTAGTGTAATCACAGTTTCACTGACTAACCATCTTTTTAACTCCTTGAAATTCTCTTCACACTCTTCTGTCCAAACGAACTTAACTCTTTTTCGAGTCAACCTGGTGAGAGGATTAAATAATCATGAAATTGTTTCAGAAAAAATTGATAATATCCAGAAAAACCCAAAAAACTTCGGCTCTCAATTACTATTGTCTCCCTCGATCATCTATCTATAACCTCTATTTTTTCTAGATCCATATATATCCCCTCTCTTGAGATTATGTGACCCAAAAAATGAATTTTTTTAAGACAAATTTCTCACTTGATTAATTTGAAATAATGATTCTCCATTCTCAGCGTATTCATTACAATTATTATGTGATATTCATGTTCTTCCTTACTCAATGAATATAAAATAATATCGTCTATAAAGACAACCACAAACTGGTTATCATATTCTCTAAAGACTATATTCATTAGATACATGAAGATAGAAGCGGCATTATTAAGACTTAATGGAATCACTATAAATTCATAGTGTCTTTACCTTGTAAGGAATGTTGTCTTTGGTATATCCTCTTTTTTGACACTTAAATGATGATTCCTTGAATGAAGATCAATCTTGGAAAAGTATTGAGCTCCGCATTGTTTGTAAAATACGTCATCAATGAATGGGAGAGGATATATTTTCTGGATAGTGATCTTGTTAAGTTCCCAATAATCAATGAATAGTATCATTGATCCATCTTTCTTCTTAACAAATAGAATAGTTTCTCCCCAATGTGATGGAGTAGGTCATATGAATCCATTATCAATAATCACTTGGAATTTATTCTTCAATTCCTACAACTCAATTGGGGATATTTTATAATGTGTCTCTGAAATGGGCATAGCACTCGGTATGAGTTCTATTGAAAACTCAACATCATGATTTCGTGGAAGACCTGAAAATTCCACTATAAAGACATCATAAAACTCTCGTACAATGGTAATATTCTTATTCGGGAGTTTCTCACCAAACAATTGAGATAAATAACCTTCTTTTATTGGAATCAAGACCAATAAAATGGATGAAATTTCCACTGGTTGGTTATTTTAATCCTTGCATCGATAGATGATAATAGATTTATCTGGAATACGAAATGTGACTTCGCATATTTGGCAACAGAAATGAGCTCCATATAAGGAAATCCAATCCATTCCAAGAATCACATCAAATTCCACTATAGGAAGGATCACATGATTTGCAGGAAGAACATTCCAACAAATATCAATTGGAGAAGAATTATAAACATTTGATGCAACTGTCGTGCCATTAAGAGTTATAAATGCTAACTCAATATCTAATTTTTTAGGTACTATGACAATATCCATAGAATAGTTTTTATAAATAAAAGAGTGGGTGGATCCATAATCAAGCAAAAAAAAATCTACTTTAGAGTGGTTGGAAGGTTTATCTCTAACCACTTTGTTATCATACTCCACATCACCTATAGTAATTGAATGTGATTTTTCTTTTATATTTGGCCTCATGTGCTATTTGACATCGATAATAATCAACAACCCTTGCATTATATAATTAATTGGCATAATTCCCCATTTCCTTGAACTAGTAACATTGAAATGTAGAAGGTGGATTTTGTGTCACATTTCCACTGTTAGCATCATTAGACATCTGTTTCCCATTACTGTGGCATTCAATTGCCTAATGACCCTCTTTTCCACAATTAAAAATTTTACATGTCACTTTAAGACAATTCCATCCATGTTTTTTCCAAACATTGAACATAAGGGAAAACTCGTCTTCTTCTTAGTGTGGTCTTTAGATTTCCCTTTGAATTCCATTTTCCTCCTCTTATCATACCCATATGACTAATGGGTAACTCCAATATGTAAATCAACCTTGAGATCACATTGAAAAATTTCATCATATCTATTGAATCCCCTTATGGATAACGCCCTTAAGTGACATCATTTTATGCAACTAAAGATTCAATATATCTTACTCTCTGGTTGGATAAAATTTCTGTAAGTGTACCATGCATGTCCTTTAAAATTTTCATCATAGGTACCAACAGATTCATCATCCTTTTTCTTTAGTTCAAGAAACATCTCCTCCATCTTTTTTCCAAGAATATGCGGGAAGTACTAAATGAAAAATAAGTTCTTGAACTCATCCCATTCCATGGACTCAATTTCATCTCTTTACCTCGTATTCAAGATAGAATCCTCTACTGATATGCTTTACCATCCATACAGTATACTGTTAAGATGACTTCATCTTGTTCAGAACATTGTAGAAATGAAAATATCTTTTTAGTGGTACTGATCCATTGTTCAGCCACTAATGGATCAAAAGACCCACTAAATGAAGGTGGATGTAGCCTCATGGCGGATTCAACAGAATGTTTCCCCTTCCTATTCTAATTTTGAATCATTCATGATTCATATCTTGAGAAAGTTGTTTGAGCATTGATACAAGATTTTACATTCCATCTCCCATAACGTTTAGTGGCTCAGGGGGGAAATCATTGCATTTCCCGTCACTTGAAGCATTAACACAGTTCCTTTGGGTTCCATTTGTTGATTAAAACTAAGAACCAATGTCTGAGAAACAAAATTTAAAATAGGAAAACCACATAATCAAGAATAAAATCTCACACTTTAGGTCTTATCATAGGTTATTCCTGGAAATTTCTAAAATAGTAGGATTATGTCTTATACTTAGACATATCCTTTGTGTTCTTACTGTGGCGTTCACAACCTAGTATCCAAAGGTTACATATATACCTTTACTCTAAAACCAACTCTAAAAACCAATAAATTACATACATTTTTAAAATAAGACATGAAAATTTGTTTCATACACACATAAGCATTGAAAAGCATTTCATATTAGTCACGGCTCAAAGCCAAGACCATCGTAGCGGACAATGTCCATTACTAAACCGAGTTCACTTCTCGTTTCGGTCCTGTATAACTGAACCAGATTGACTTTCCATTCCATCAATTTCTATCTCAATAGATAAATATTTTTACCCAATTCCTTGGACGGAGATATAGGCCCCACTAATCTGACAATGAAAACATTGTTATTTGTGCCACAAAATCATAAATCATACATCATAGCATAACCCATGAAATAAAATGGTAGTCTTAAACATCATGCCATAATAATAATAAAGGACTTCATAAACATAACTACAATATAACATAATAATCCCAATTTAATAATATTGATAGAAACATAACCCTATATCTTCTAAGATCGAAAATAATTTTGATAATACACTTAAACATAGTACATGAGGAAAATATACTTTCCTCATCAAAAGCATTTTAATTTATCAACATGTCACACAAATTTAAATTAAAACAAGTTAATTGAAAATAAAGATGAAATCATGTAATATATGCTTACATGGAAATAATTTCCTATAAAGTCATAAAAATCTTCTCATGTTGTATAAGTTAAAATAACATTTTTCTCGTACTTTGGCCGAACAAGAAAAAAATATCTGGGCTTAAAACAAAAAAAAAGTTCGATTCCATTTCTTTTACTAAAATCACATCAATATGTAAAATTGGATTTAAAAAGTTGTAGGTGGACAAAAATAATATTACATATTGATGAAACATGGACATGGATGATAAAAATTCCCCAGTAAATACTGAAGTATAAACTATCTCGGATACAAAAAATTAGATTATGAGATTTTCTGATACCTTACATATAATATTCTTTGTATGTATCCAAACCACATGTATAATGATTTAAATAATGTGAATAACTTTATTAATAATCATATTCATTGTTATTATATCATATATTTTCTTATTCTTATCTATTTATTAGTAACATTTCATTGTATCTCATTATTCGGGTGTTAGCAACTTTATATTCTTAGCATGTTTTGTCAAAAAAAAGTATTCCTCATTTTAGGTTATATATATATATCATTTAAAGAATTTTATTAGTAAAATATATATATTATATATTCATTAAATTCATTTATATAATCATTATTTAAAGAATATCATGTAGAACGAATCACATCACCTCGTGGACACAGTAGGTCATACGTACGTATGAGCCATGATATCATTCCCATGATTGTGGAATTGTATTGAAGTGTATGGTGTGTAAGAATTCAGAGTCAATATCGATTTAAAATAATCATATATTTTAATTTCTTCCATCATTATACCCTTCCATGTATTTTGGTGTTGAAAAAAAGGATTGCACCACGGTGTGGAGATGATATTCCATACGTATGCATGCGCGGGGAATTCATTTTTCATACGATGGATAGAAAGTGAAATATGGTTGATTCTTAATTATAATAACATCTCAGTATATGAGTGATACAAATTATATTACTTTATAATTAAAAAAATAAATAAGAGAATGTATAAGAAGAAATAAATTTGAAAGAATAGGTAGAAGATATTACCTCTTCCTAGAAGTGCCTCCTTTAAACTACCTCTTAGGGAACTAGAGTTGGTCTTTTGAGAAGACCAGAACCTATATAATGTAACTATAGTGGTTTATAGGAGTAATTGGAAGGCTTTTTCTGAGCAATAATTCTCAAAATTTAGTTAAGAGGATCAGGAAGGGGGTTCCCTCTTATAAGAGAGAAGAAGGGCAATTTTGGAATCCTCAAAAATATTAATTTATAATAAAAACCAACCTCATATAAACACCTCCAGAATGACTAAAACTTGAATAGGATATGAGATAGGGTTGTAATATCACCAAAAAATAATATTTATACATATTTTGGTTTTAGTTTAACCATTATCATTTTGATTTGTCTTTATCTAATATATATATAATTTTATTTCTGTTAATAATGTTATAAAAATTAAATGGTTATAAATACATACTTATGTGTGTTTAATTGTACATAATTGGATAATTTATGACATGGTAGACCATATAAATTTTATTTTGTAATTTTTAAATATTTTTGGTACTTTTAAACAATTTATAAACATGTTATTTTCATAAAATATTAATAGTGTCAATTATGACATAATTTATTTATTTGAATTTATATAAAACCTACATAGAAGGTATTTTCAAAACAAAATATTTAATAGATTTATAACAAGTCATATTCATCTACAAAAATCGTGGAGAACATTTATTATATCATATATATTGATTTTAATATTTTTGAAACTATTTATTTTTTATTTCTCTAGATAAAGTAATTACAACATCATTTTTGTATAGTTATTTAGTCTAGTTATTTGTGATAGAAAAATTACACATTATGTACTATGATGAAGATAAATCTAATATATTTCAAAATAATACATATATTCTATTTTTTCTTTAAATAAACAACTTTTAAAATGTTATATTTATTAAATTATGAATTTTAAATTTTTGACATTACTTAAAATAAAAAATATTAGTGTCATAATCAATTTTATAGGGCTGAAAAGGGTCCACATGTCGAACCTTGGATACTTCGGGTTTAGATATACATGACCAAAATGGTTTGGTAATTTTAATTGGTATTATTATTTTAATAAAAACTATATTATTGATTTTTCACTAAATAAATAATTTCTACATCATTAATGTATAAGTTATTAAGGTAATTATATATTTTATAAAAATTACAAATATATTACCATGATAATTTAAAACATTTCATCTTTCAAGTTGTTATTTATAATCTAATTTTTATTATGTATAACCATATTTTAAATATAATTTAATAATTAATGTATAAGTGATACATATTTCATTTTCCTTTAAATAAAATAAATGAATTGTCTCAATTTCATTCATGGGGGTTCCAATAGATACTGTTTCAACCCAAGTATGTTTTTGGATGAAATATAATCATCAAATTATAATAATACAAGTGTTAGGGTAATTTTTGTAATATTATTTTTAACCTAAATTACCCGATTTTCCTTTAACAGTGGTAAATAAAATTTACCACAGTTATTATTTATAATGCCCAAAAATAAAAGTTGCCTATTAACATAATTTGGACCTAATGATTACAAATATTCAATCCATTTTTCTAAAATCAAGACACAGAAGTTTCATAATTATAATTTAAATTTAATCCCATTGTAGAAAAAACGGGTTTTAAAAAAAAACATTTTAAATGATTGAAATTATATTACCTATGAATTCATTGAAAAAATATTGAAAATTACACATAATATATTAAATAGTAAAAATTTATTCTATTTATATATTAAAACTATTATATATTATAATTTAACATTATAAATTATCTCGATGAAAATAGTTGTTTTTAATTAAAATTTACAATATTTTTACTATTCATCAAATTATGAAGTTTATCAGAAAAATATCAGAAATTCATGAAATTAAAATTTATATATCTCAATTCCGAGGAAAAGGATAAAATTGTAATATTAATATTATTAATGTTTCTAAATATTAATTTAGAAAGAGTTTTCCATTAAAATGTGGAAAAACATTCATTTAATATCTATTTGATGAATATAATAAATATATTTTTAATTATATAACATAAATATATTATTAATATCATTCACTCAATTAACAAATATGACATATAATTGATATAATTTTATCATAGATTTTTAAATGTTATATATATTTATACCCACTAACACAACGTCTTTGTTATAACATAAATTTTATATTAAGGGCATCTCATAGTTTGTTTAAATGAATGATTACATGCAACAAAAGCATTTGAAAAATAAAATTATTTAAATATTTAATAAAACACATGGGCTTTATAGAACCAATACATAATCTTCCAGTCACAAATGGCCTTTTGTTCTGCCTATATTTGAGTCTTTCTACTCAACACACCAGCCACTATGTTTTATTTCTCAAATATGCAGCAAGATCAATGTAAAAAGACTTAAGGTACTCAACACACAATTGTTGTCTCAAATTTATATCTCACTGACTAAATATGTACATGATGATTTTTTGTTCTGTATACACCAAAAAAATACTCTACCAAAATATTGTATCTCGAACAACGCATGGTCAATTATTTGTACCACACGATTTCTCATTATGTATTTCCTCTCATGTGGCTTCAACTGTCGAGACCGGTATGCAACAACATTTTCCCCTACATAATCACAACTCCTATACTGATACATGATGTGCCATAGAAAACAATGTAACTCTAACATTGTTCTGGAAAACTTAGTATCAGTGCTAAAGACAATCACCCTTTTAGCTCTTGAAAGCCTAAATTGAAGGATTCTTTCCACATGTATATGACACCCTTCATAGTCAGGCCCATCACTGAGGCTACTAAACATGAAAAGTACTGAAAAAATCATTTTTAGTAACCCGGAATCCCCTTGAAACAAGGTACCATAATGTAGTTATTTTGATTCTTCCTGGAAACCACCGCTTCCTCCCTCTCTTGGTCTACTAATAATCTTGTCTCTCAGAAGACATGAACCATGATGTGAATAGGGTCCTTCCAAAAGTAACACGTTCAGATATTAGAATGAAAATGATTCTATCTTAGTGTGGTAAATATTATCTCAAGATGCATGGCATGGTCTTGTCGATTGTGAGAGTACAGTAAGATATCATCACTGAATACTACCAAAAAAAATCCAAATATGGATGGAACACTCAGTTCCTTAGTTCCATGATAATTATTGGAACATTTGTGATATTGAACAGAATATCAAAATAATTTTTTAGACCATAACTTTTTAAAAAGGATTTAATAAGTATATATAATGGTATATCATGAAAATGAAGAAATCCGGATCTCAAGTGAAGCCTTGAGAGCAGAGGGCCTGCTCAAAGCTATCAAAGATATCATAAATACTCAGTAACAAATATCAGTTCTTGGCTGTTAGCTGGTTCATATTTACATTATACACACAATGTATGAGGGTACCATCCGCCTTCTTCACAAAAAGGATAGAAAACCCCCAAGGAGAAGTAATGGGTTGGATGAAACCCCTTTCTAGAAAATCCTCCAACTACATCTTGATCTTTTGTATCTTGGGTGTAGCCATCCTATAAAGTGGAATATAAACTTGTGTCACTCCTAGAACAATATCTATAGAGAAACCCACATTTCTCTCTGGAAGGTAAACCTAAAATTACTACATAGAATACACATCTGAAATAATCAATCACTAGAGGAATGTCCAAATATTTATTTTTCTGGTCATCTAGATAAAAAGTTCCAATCTGGGATGTACCTCCTCCCAACCCATGATGCTCATGTCCAAATCTTCTCTCCATGAAAACTCATTCACCCTTGTGTAAAAACAACATTCCCCATGGTGATTTTAGACTCACCCTACAATGATAAAAATCAAAAAAATCATGAATGGAGACCAACCAATCCATTCCAAAAATGGAACTGAATACCATCATCTCTAAGACAAATAATTCCCATAAGAAGTGACACCAACAAATATTAAGAGGGAAATCCATGCACTATCATACACAAGACTTTTTAATTCCCAATTGAGAGTCTAGCCTCATAATATCATCAATATTAATGAAAAAAATCCCAAGGATATCCACAATGAAAACTGATAAAACAATATGGAGATCCCGTATAACAAAATGTGTTAAAGTTAAAAATGAGGAAACTAGAATCATACCAATAATGGTAGAGGGTATGGGATTCTACTCATGCTAGGTCTGTTCTATTGCAAAATTATAACTTGAAATGTGGCATTGCGACCCTTCCTGTATACCCAGAGCTGATCCACCATGTTGTGCCTAAAAAAATATCATTTGGATATGGTGGACATTGCCTCCTCCTTTTCATGAATGTATTGACAAACTAAAATTACATGACTATGGTGGAAATAGAGGTCCAGTTCCAGAACAACGATTCTTAACGGATCCCCTATGTCACGTCCCGCCTTCACCAGAAGGAGGGAAGGGTCAGCAGATTCCCAAGCCATTCCTTCTTTAAGTTAAAGGAGATATAATGACCCCCTGAAACCCACCTTCTATAGGTCCTGGAGTGGCGACTACCACCAAGGGTATGGAAATTACACACCAATGGAAGGCACTACCCTTTTTGTTTTATAGAATCGGGAAATAAGATGATGAAACCCAAAAACACCAAAACTGAAAAAAAAAGTAAAGCCAAAAGTAAACCACTCCCACATGCATGTTCAAAAGTAAAAGATACATGATACAAGAACTCCAAAGTTAAAGTAACAAAATAATGAAAAATGAAAATAGAAACTGCCCCAAGGTCTGAGCTAGTACGGTGTCGCACGATCCCTGAATTCTTCCTGGAAACCAGGAAACACTTCTACATACGTAGGGTGAGCATACAAGTTTACTCAGTAGGGAAAAACCTAAATCTCTCGTGCACAAGTGGTGAGACATACTAAAGTCCCATGAGAAATAGACAACCAAATACTATCATGGAGTTCATCCATCCAACTCACCGATCACACTCATCAAATAATGTAAGCAAGTAAAGTACGATAAAAGCACATCGATGTTTGGGTACCCTGCACCACTTTCCCACAGGTTATTGAAGTCATCCTATGAATCAAACTAATTCCTCCATTCTCACCGCAGTCCCACTGCCACACCTGCCCGCACACACTTGGGCCATATCCTCACGCAATCCCACTGCCAAACTCTACCCATAAACACCTCATCCAAAACTGTCACACGTAACGATTCCTGCAAACTCCTAGGCTAGAACAACCCTCGTACCCCCGAAGACACATGGGCAAGAAGAACTACTTCCACACCCAAAGACACACGGGCCTCATCCCGATGATACTTGGGAACCACCTACCCGCACACACATGGGCCAACCACCACAGAACCCTGCTCGAAGATTCTTGGGCTAACAATGGACTTCAGGCCATCAAAGCCTACCTGAAGATCATGGGCTATCCAGGAAAGGGAGCAGAATAGATCTAATAACCGGCCACTAATAGATGTGTCTGGAAAAACACCCTACCCTGTAAAATGGGGGGGGGGTTCACTAAGTGCTCAACTTTGATGGGGAGAAAATAAGAAACACAAAAACTACAATTATATGTATAGGTAGCAAGCACTCACCCAGTTTAGGTTTTTCTTCAGCCAGCCTAATGAACACCATCAGTACCATATCCAAGTCACAACTCACACAAAACCAAAACCCATATGTCCCATCCTTGTTTATGTGTTCTATAATAATGTTTACATAAAACAGTTTCTGCACCTACTTGGGAAACTAGCAAGCATAAGCACAAACCAAGGAAAGAGTACAGTCAACATCAACTTAAACATTCACACACGGTTCGCTTGTAAATTCACAACCACAAAAAGGGATAAGTGAGATCCCTAAAAGTACTGGAACAAAGGAAAACCCCAAGATACTACCCCATGTTCCCAAAATCTCGAAGCCTACAGTGTCTCCACAACAGATGATTCCACCCCAACTCGTGATATATGCAATGAAACCTCACGAACCCAAAATTAATAACTAGCAAAACCATAACAACAGGGGATCCCATCCCCACCCACATCACCTAGCAATCAGCCCGTGAAATAAAAACAACCAAACCACTACCACCAACACAAAGCTGGACCATGCTAGTATTTTCAAATTTAAAAGATTTAACAAAGTCCATGATTCCAATTCTGCTGTACTTTAACTGGGTTTATCACAAAAAGTGGTTGATCCTGGTGCTTTCAATTTATTTAGCCGAATATATGTAATTAACCAATTTACCTTACATGACCAACACAAGATATAGTGTTTATTAGTGCATAGATAAAGACCACCAACTTCCATGATTCTTAGTAGGCGTAAGCCCGTACAAATCCGAAATCATTAATCGCGAAAGAGGAGAAAAATAGAGCATCATCATCGGTCACACAGCTCACCTTCATTCATTAGAATCATTTTGTTGTCTTCATTAATGTTTGGATCATCCAATTCTACAGAAACAAAAGAATACCCACCCCGCATGTTACATAGAAAGGAGATACAAAGGTGAAACCCTACTTGATTGATCAAGGATCGACATTAAGTCCACGGTGGAAACTCGAAATCAAGAGCAGCAGCAACACGGGATGCGATCAAGGAAAAAATCTGGGGTATTTTTCAAGAAGAAGGGTACTCCGAGCGCTAGGTGATCGAGAAAAGAAACGTCAAGAGATTCCTTTAGGTTATAAAGGCTGATAAGGGCTGAGATATATCATCCCCTGGGACAGTTAATATTCGAGAAATTCTTGGAACCGCGGAAGATGTGGGGCCGTGGGTTGACCACGCGCTTGGGACACCCCACACGTCATTAAAGGGTCCCCACCTTTTGGGGTAGTTAAAACTGACGCACATGCCTAAGGGTTCTTAATTTAAGGTCTACCCACCAAAGATTTAATTAAAAGACATTTATGGGAGTTATTGGGCTTTATAACAAGCTTACAGGGTCAAAAAATAGCGTTTAAACCCCAGTTTGGGAAAACAAGAGGCGTGACTAGAAAACATGTGGGGGTAGGTAAGAGCCAACGGTAGCCGAGAGCTACTGGTAGGCTGTAACTATGGGTATGCCGAGCTACCGGTAGGCCGAGCGACCGGTAGGCCGAGAAACCGATAGGCTACGGCTACAGGTAGAATGAGCTACTGGTAGGCCATGCTACTAGTAGGCCTGCTACCGGTAGGCTGAGTCTACCGGTAGGCATATCGTTAGGGGTCAAAACTTGATAACTTTCACAGAGAAGACTTGATAACTTTCCCAGACTAACCAGAACACCAAACATCGGATTTTTATCAAGAGAGAACCCCATTGATAACTAAAAACACCTTCCCCTTAAGAACCAAGAAACATACCATGTCAAACTACCCTGTCAAGTGGGTTGGGAAGTCTCTTCCCCCATGTCAAGATATTATCCGCTTTGGGCGGCACTGACTCGTCCGCACGGGTTTAATCGCATCCACCATAATGCGTCTTGATTAGGGGTCAAATCCTCCCCTCCCCATAGCCAGGACATTTCACACACATTTAGAGAGGAAATACATACCACATATTTCATAGACGACAAGGTAAAACGCTCCACTAAAACATGTATAAACAGAATAACACAATTCTCAAAATAACTCTGGGTACTAGGTATGCATCTATGATTCCCTCTCCCACGTACTCTCCTCAAGCCCACCATGTCTACATAACACACGAACCAAGGGAATGGTTTTCCTATGAATCACCTTCTCCTCACAATCCTCGATCATCACTGGCCTTTCCATAAAGATATGTCATCCTCGATGTCTAGATCTCCCCAGTCGAGGATGGGTGAATTGTCATGCAGATACTGACGGAGCTAGGACACATGGAATATGTCATGTATGCTAAGTTGCAGCAGTGGTAACTCTACCTGATAAGCCACTTCTCCATCCTGCCACAACACTTCGATGGGTCCGATGAACCTAGGAGAAAGCTTACTCCCCTTTCTGAACCTCTGTTGTCCACGCCGAGGGGAGACCTTCAAGAACACATGGTATCCGACCACAAAATCCAAGGGCCTTCTCCTGGTATCAGCATAAGACTTTTGTCGGTCCTGTTCCACCTTCATCATTTCCCATATAAGATAATCCTTCTCTGTCATGCTCTGTACCACCTACGGGCCATGTATGCTCACGTCTCCGACTTCAGTCCAACACACTAGTGATAGGAATGGCCTCCCGTACAAGGCATCAAACGAGGCCATACCAATGGTATACCATGAACCTTGGGTAGTCCCGTGACGAAATGCATCGATATGTTATCCTACTACCACTCGGGGACATATAAGGGTTGGAGCAAACCACCTGGAACATGTTGTTCAGCCTTCACCTACTGACACACTAGGAACTTGGCCACGAACTCTGCCACCGCCCACTTTACCCCGGGCCACCAAAACTGTCTCCTCAGACCCTCGTACATCTTGGAAACTCCTGGGTGTACCCCTAGGGGTGAGTTGTGGAACTCACTAAGAACCTTTCCATGCATCTCCTCTAGAACAAACAACTTTCCCCAGAAAAGCATCTGGTTCTAATCATCCTCCATCCATCCTTCTAGAGAATTGCTCTGGTCAACTCGGCTACGCATCACTTCGCACTCTGGGTCTCCCCACTGAGACTCCCCCACATTCTAAAATAGAGAAGACTGTACTGTCATTTGATACAGGAAACCTCTACCGCTATCCATCCTCATATCTAGGTTCAAGGCAGCCAACTCCCCCATTGCCTTCCATGCATCTGCCGATTCCCAAACTACTTCCTTCAGCGATTTCCTACTCAGGGCATCAGCAACAACTTTTCCCTTGCCCTCAGTATAAGAGATCTCGAAGTCGTAATCTTGGAGGAACACAACCCATCTCTGTTGCCGCAAGTTCAAATCTCACTAAGAAAAGACATAACACAAGCTCTTGTGATCTGAGAAGACCACAAAGTGTTCTATGATGAGGTAATGTCGCCGCAACTTCAATGCGAACACTACGGCTGCAAGCTCCAGATCGTGGGTGGCATAGTTACATTCATGAGGACGTAACTGGCTTGTGCCATAAGATATCACTCCTCATTGCTGCATCAGCACACATCCCAAACCAATGTCGGAAGCATCACAGAACACTTTAAAGAACACCCCTTCCTCTGGAAATATGATCACTCGAGCACTAATTGGGTTCTCCTTTAGGTAGCCAAAAGATGTCTGGCACTAGTCGCACCACATGAAGTCCTGGTCTTTCTTGGTCTAGGCTGTCAAAGGGGATACAACTCAGGAGAAGTTGGGTATGAACCTATGATAGTAACCTTCCAGCCCACGGAAACTGCGAACCTCTGCCACATTCATGGGTGCTTCCCAAGAAACAACTACCACAACCTTTGATGGGTCCACCACTACCCCCTTCTCGGACACTACGTGCCTAAGGAAGTGCACTTATTTTGTCCAAAACTTTCATTTCGACAACTTCCCATAGAGCCGGTGCTGTCGAAGGACATCCAAAAAATCCTCATGTGCTCCGCGTGGTCCTCCTATGATCGTGAATAGATGAGGATGTCGTCGATGAACACAACTACGAACCGATCTAGGTACACCCGGAATACGGAGTTCATAAGCCCCATGAACACAGCTGGGGCGTTCGTAACACCAAAAGGCATGAATATGAACTCGAAGTGTCCATATCTGCACCTAAAGGCCATCTTCAGGATGTCACACTCTTTCACCCTCAACTGGTGATACCCAGACTGCTGGTCGATCATCGAGAACAATCCTGCACCATTCACATGGTCAAAAAGATCGTCTATCCTCAGAAGAGGGTAGAGATTCTTGATCATCACCTGATTCTTCCTCTTGTAGTCTATGCACAACCTGAGACCATCATCCGCCTTCTTTGTGAACAAGAATGGAGCACCCCACGGTGACACACTTGGTCGAACATAACCCCTCTTCATCAGATGTCAATCTGAATCCGCAACTCTCGTAGCTCTGAAGGTGCCATCCGGTAAGGGGCCATCGAAATGGGACGAGCACCAGGCTGCAAGTCTATCACAAACTCGATATCACGTCGAGGGGGTAGAGCCGTTACCCTTTCATGAAAGATGTCAATAAACTCATTGAAGATTCCTGGCACCTCCACCATCTCTGCATCCACTGACCCTACTGACTGCTCAGCTAACAAGGAGAGGAGGGCTTCATCCCGCCTGCTGCCCTTCTGAATGCTTCACTCACCGTTGAAAGTAGCACGTCGACCGCCCATGTCTGAGAACACAACCCTTCCTCAGAATCAGTCGATAACGGAACACATAAAGAACAACCATTCGATGCCTAGGATGAAATTGTATGGCTATATCTGTAGCAGTAGTAGATCTCTAACTGACTGATGTGGCCCTATCATCAGTATGCATCCTCGACAAACATATAATAAGTCGTTCTGACCTCCAACTCGTGTGCTCTGCACTAGGGGAACTATAAGTCTCTCAACATCTAGACCCAAGCCATGGGCTAGACTAGGTGAAAAAAAGGAGTGCGAAGCTCCGATATCAAATAAGGAATAAACAATGGTTCTAAACAAACTGATCGTACCTTTAACGACCTCTGCCCCTACAAGAATTTCTGCTTCTGCGGCGTGCAACTGTCCACGCCGTGCTCCTCTATCCCTCGGTTGTCGGCTACCTCCCCGACCACATCCTAGTCGAGGTCCTTGAGGAGCGCCCTATGTTCATCCTCCTCTTGCATTGTCTGCCCTCAGAGGAGAGGGAGCCCGCTGCCCCTGTTCCTGCTGCTGGAATGGCCTAGCTGGAGGCTGCTGATGGGGTCTGTTCTAGGATTATCCACCACCGTCGTATTGTACTCGGTCCAGGAACTAATTCTAGAGATGTCCATGGCTCCCACAGATGAAGAACCTCATTCCTGGGCTTGAAGGGAAAGGGATAGGACCGAGGGATCGGAACTGGAACTGTTGCGGCATGCTCCCTACTTGTCGGAACCTAGAGGGTCCCGATGCTGGAGGTCTGGTGATGACAATATTTCCCTTTAACGGACCAAATTGAATCCCCTCTCTCGACAAACCACCCAGTGTGTGCATCCTCTCCACCACCTCTGCCTTCTTATGGACCTTCAAATATGATGGAAAGGTGAAGGGGGTAACAACGAACTGGAGGTAGGGTCGGAGCACCTCATCTAAACATATTTCCCGAGACTCCTCATCTGGAAAGAGTTTTGGAGAAAAACATAGGAGGTCCTGGAACTTGATCCCCAGCTCTGTTACTGATATACTCCCTTGCTGGAGGGAGAGTAGCTCCTGCCTCTTCCCCACTTTCATCGTAGAAGAGTTGAATTCCACCCGAAACTCCTTCTTGAAATCATCCCATGCCACCTTAGTCTCTCTCCTCACCCCCAGGTAATGCGTCCACCACTGACGTGCCGCTCCCCACATCTGGATGATGGCTAGAGGAACCCAATACTTGGTCAGGGCCCGAATCCGGCCGAAGGCTATCACCAGCTCCTCTAGCCAGCTCTCCGTCTTCATGTCAGAAGTTCTTCCCTCATACTTCTTGAGGGTCTGATGCTGGAAGGCCCGAAGTGTCTTCTGCCACTGGTAATCCTCCTCCTCTTGATCAGCTCTCCGCTGATCATCCAAGGTAATCTCCTAAGTCTCAATCACCCGCACCACCCGTGGTCACCTCCCGCATTCCATTGCTACAAGGTAAACATGGAATTCCTATGCTCAAGTAGTGAAGAATATTGTTCATAAAAATTTCATAAACATCTTTTTGATTCCAATTCCCAAACAGCCCATGAAACACGAGAACACACATCATTATGATGCATGTACATGTCCTAGGGTTCTACCCTGCAATCAGTGTGGCCTCCATTAGTCGTTTGGTAGGTTTAGATTCCTTACATCGGATCACGGGGCCCCTTAAATCCAATGTCCTAGCCGGTCTTCCCTGTCCTAATTCACGCACCGTGGTCACCCAACACTGTTTCCCTACCATCCCATGCAATCCTCACTCTTCTTAACTCCAGAATCCATCCTATCTCTCAACCTCCCTTATGATACCATTCTGTCACGACACACCTTCACCAGAAGGAGGGAAGGGTCAACAGATTGCCAAGCCCTTCATTCTTTATGTTTAAGGGGAGATAATGACCCCTTAAACCCGCCTTCTATAGGCCCCAGAGTAGAAACATGCACCAAGGGTATGGAAATTACACACAATTGGAAGTCATTACCCTTATTTTTATAGGATTGTGAAATAAGATGATGAAACCCAACAACACCAAAAATGAAAGAAAAGTAAAGCCAAAAGTAATCAATTCCCACATGCATGTTCAAAAGTAAAAGATACATGATACAAGAACTCCAAAGATAATGTACCAAAAGAATGAAAAATGACAACAACAACTGCCCCATGGTCCGAGATAGTATTGTCCCACACAATCCCTGAATTTCTCCTGGAATGTTGAAAATAGTTTTATATCGTTAGGGTGAGAATACAAGTATACTCAGTTGGGAAAAACCTAAAGCTCTCATGCACAAGTGGGGAGACGTACTAAAGTCTCGGGAGAAATAGAAAACTAAACACTATCAAGGAGTTCATCCATCCCACTCACCAGCCACACTAGCCAAATAACTCAAGAAAGTAATGTATAATAAAATCACATCACTGTTTGGTTACCCCACGCCACTTTCCCACTGGTTATTGAAGTCATCCTACGCATCGAACCAATCCCGCCATTCACGCTAAAGTACCACTGCCACACCCACAAGCACAAACATGGGCCATATCCTCACATTGTCCCACTACTAAACCCTTCCCACAAACACCTGGGCCACAACTGTCACACATAACCACTCCTACAAACACCTAGGCCAGACCAACCACCGCCACGCCCGAAGAAACCTAGGCTAGAAGAACTACTGCCACAACCGAAGACATCTGGTCCTCATCCCGAAGATACTTGGGAAACAACTTCCTGCACACACCTGGGCCAACCACCACACAACCATGCCTGATGATTCTTGGGATAACAATGAACATCATGCCATCACAGCTTATTCAAAGATACTTGGGCTATCCGGGAAAGGGTGCAGAATGGAGCTAATAACCAGCCACTAATAGAAGTATTGCAAAAAACAACCTCCCCCATCAAATGGGGGTGTTCGGCACTAATTTCTCAACTTGGGTGGGGCGCAAATAAGAAACAAAAAAACTACAAGTATATGTATAGGTAGAAATCACTCACCCAGTTTATGTTTTTCTTCAGCCACCCTAATGAACACAATCAGTACCATGTCCAAGTCACAACTTACACCAAACCAAAACCCATTTGTCCCATCCTTGATTACATGTTCAGTAATAATCATTAAAGAAAACGGTTTCTGCACCTACTTGGGAAAATAGAAAGCATAATCACCTGCCAAGGAAAGAGTACAGTTAACATCAACTTAAACATTCACGCCCAGTTCTCTTGTAAATTCACAACCACAAAAAGGGATAAGTGAGATCCCTCATAGTTCAGGAACCAATGAAAAACCCAAGATACTACCCCATGTTACCAAAACCCAGGAGCCAATGGTTTCTCAACAACAGAGGATTCCACCCCAACTCGTGATATAAGCAAAGTAACCACACGACCCCAAAATTTTCAACCATCGAAACCATAACAACATGGGATCCCATCCACACACACATCACCCCGCAATCGGCCTGTGACATAAAAACAACCAAACCACTACCACCAACACAATGCTAGCCCATGCCAGTATTTTCAGATTTAAATGATTTAACAAACTCCATGATTCCAATTCCGCTGTACTTTAACCAGGGTTTATTCTAGTGTTATCAATTGACTTAGTCGAAGATACGTAATTAACCAATTTACCCTACACGACCAACACAAGAGATAGAGTTTATTAGTGAACAGATAAAGACCACCAACAACCATTCTTTTTAGTAGGCATAAGCCCGTACAAATCAGAAATAATTAATCATGAAACAGGAGAAAAACAGATAATCATCATCGGTCACACCCCTCCCCTTCATTCATTAGAATTCTTTTATTATCTTCATTAAAGTTTGGTTGGTCTAATTTTACAGAAACAAAAGCATACCCACCCCACATGTTACACAGAAAGGAGAGACGAATGTGAAAACCTAACTGATTTATCAAGCATATACATTAAGTCCTCGGTGGAAACACGAAATCAGGAGAAGCAGCACCATGAGACGCGATCATGGAGAAACTTCGGGGTATTCGTCGGAAGGAAAGGTACTTCGAGGGATGGGTGATCGAGAAAAGAAACGTCGAGAGAAGCCATTAGGTTATAAAGTCTAATGAGGTCTGAGATACAACATCCCCTTGGATGGTTAAGATATCGAGAAATTCTTGAAACCGTGGAAGACGTGGGGTCGTTGGTTGACCACGCGGCTGGGACACCCCACACGTCAATGAAGGGTCCCCGCCATTCAGGGAGGTTAAAACCGATGGACATGCCTAGGGGTTCTTCATTTGAGGGGTACCCACCTAAAATTTAATTAAAATCCATTTATGGGCATTGTTGGGCTTTAAAGAATCTTAAAGGGTCAGAAGAATAGGGTTTAAAACCCTACTTTCGCAAATAGGAGGCGCGATTGGAAAACCTGTGGGGGTAGGCAAGAGCCACCGGTAGCCAAGAGATATCGGTGGCTGATAGCTACCAGTAGCCGAGACACCAGCAGTTGATAGGGGCCGGTAGCTGAGCTACCAGTAGGCCGATATACAGGTAGTTGACAGCTACATGTAGATGAGCTACCGATCGGCTAAGGGTACCGGTAGGACTACCGTTATGCATCAAAACATGATAACTTTCACTGAGTAGCCATGATATCTTTCCCAGACTACCCAGAACACCCAACATCAGATTTTAAAAAAGTAATGGACCCCCAAAAACCTGGGCCATTACAACCTATCACTAGCTTCTGGTGATAACATATGGGAAAATTCTAAAGATGACCCATCTTGCTACCAGATCTACACTAAACTGGGAATCTTAAGCACTATGGTCTTATGTTCCCAATCATCATGAACCAGTATATCCTTTACTAGATACCAGAATATACATCCATTTAACTAGATGAATCTCTGTGTAAAAGATCCCAGCGGTTGTTCCTCCTATCAAACAAAGGAGTACCTATCCGGAATGCTTAACTACCATGTCTTAGAGCTTCTATCTCTCTTAGATTATGCTCGGTAACATTCTCTACTTTACTATAGAATTCATTGATTTCAACCTGAAAAAAGCTACATATACTTGTATTTCGCATCTGAGACCACTCTAAAATTTATTAGCCAACGATATCTCTTCACACCCCCCCCCCCGAATTGGTGCAATGCGATGATGCTCTATAAATTAAGAATAATAATCCATCACTGAAAGAGAAACCTACTACAAATGAATGAAATCTTGTCCACAGTCATCCCTCAACAAATGCTAGTAGAAGTAATCATATAAGGTCTTCTAGAACTCTTCCCATGTCACATCTTGATGGCATCCCGCATGTGAGATAATATACCACTATCTCCTGGCAGAATCACATATAATATATGTTGTGAGCTTCACCATCCTCTCAGGAGTTGTCTCTAAAATATTGAGGATAGAAATAATGAACTCAAACCAAGACTCTTCATCTTATGTTCCTCTATCCCTTGACAAAGTTAGAGGATTCTACTGTTGGAACACCCATGTTAATTCTTCCATAGTCGGGCCTGGATGTGGTGCTCCTTAAAAATTATGCAACATCCCCATAATGACTTCTTGAAAGTGTGCGTCAACACATATGACAGGTATAACATCTTATTATATGAATGGAATGATGAGAGTATATACAGATAGTCCAGGATCTACCATTTCCGGTGCCTAATCATCGCCGTGTACCAGTCGTATTACTATAGGACCTCTCGGTGGCATGACTCTGCAAGTTCTAGCACACACCTTAGTGCGATATTATCTAGGAATGCAACATAGAAGTGAAATAATGGAACATGATAATGAAAAAATTACATTTTTAAAAAGAGGTTTATATTGAATGTAGAACCACTACACAATGTGTTCCCTTAGGCCTTAACATGGTTGTGTACCTCTACAAACCTTGTTGTGTAACACACTATAAACACAGTGTGTTTCTCACGAGACATTGAATGTAGTTTAATATCCCCTCCATTCCAGGTACATCAACATGGTTAGAACATACATTGTTCTACTAGTGTTAGAATACATGTTGTTCACACTCTAGTCATGATGTGTACAACTAAAGTTCCATCCACTCATGTTGTTAGTCACACAGTTGGAGACACAATTGATTCTGCACAGTGTGTACAACCAGCAAATGGTGTGTTCTATAGAAATTTTACCAACCCCACATATCTACTCACACAACCAGCCCCATGATAAAAAATTACACTGAGTGTAAATATGGAACACGGCGTGCACATTAGAAATGTAATTTCTTCCATAACAGAAGAACACATGGCGTGTGTTCATAACATCACACACCATGTTTTCTGGTCTTTTCGGATAGTATGCCATTTATAATTCTCTGGATCCCCCAAAATATATAAATATGTCCTCGGAATTTTATGTTCCATTACTTGAGAACCCATACTCTTCACAAATCATATTTTCACAACCTTATTCATCTCATATCATAATAGAATTTCCTTAATGTTCAACAAGATAAAAAATGTCATCCAAGAGGGGCCATAACATCTCAGGGAACAAATCTCGGTGTCCATCGCAATAAAAATTTACACATACCAATACACTGTCAAAAGGTCTTGTATTTCTATCACATAATATATCACAACAACATGCATATCTAGCAGAACATCTCTCACAATAGAATGCAATAAGTATTTCACCCTAAATGGATTGAAAAGAATACATGACATGTGATCTCTAGCAAGTAACTATATGATTAAACAGATGGAATACCCTCATATTATTGGGTTGAGATAGAAATAGAACCACAATAACATCAATCATAACATAAAAAACAACTGAATCACCCAAATATGAAATCAAGTCGAATAAAAAAAATTCAAAACCATAAAAAATTGTGATATTCAAGGTAACATGACATTTCCCTATACAAGGTTAAGTTGAACTCGACCAAAATTTATTACAAACTTATTATTAAATCCATTCACAATATATTTTCTCTAAATAGTTAGGAAAATCATGAATGAAAATCCTCTGATACCACTTTGTAACATCTGGGGTCTAGCTGTCGCCCAAAGGTTCCCCGAACCTGGTCGGTCACATAACCTCAAACACATTTTCCAAATACCAGAGGTTGTCGATAACCATCAACGTACATTGTATGATAATAGGGATGATATGACCCCATTGGTAGAGTATATTCATCAAAATAATAGTTAACAATAGTAAAAGAAGTAATACCATAAAATAGATGTAAACATTTGATGAAAGATAGTAATAAAACAATTGAAGCATATAGATATAAATAAAGCATGACAAATTTGTCTAGGAAATCATACAAACATGTCACAATGTTTTAACACAATACAGAAACCAACGTATTGATATGAAAGTAAACTCCAACGACATCACAAGCCTCATAATGGTCTCAAGCTATCAATCTCCAATAGCAATGAAGTACATGATGATGAAGGTCATCTTCCCCTATCTATACCTCCAATCATAAAATATTCATGTGACTAACACGTAACCCAGATTGGGTGTTAGATGAATCCTTGTAGGAAACCAAAAAAGATTTATGCCTAACTATCAATGAATAAATATTGCAAGAAATATACATTAATGATGTAATAAACTGGGATGTACTCAAAATTAAACAATCTTACAGTTTACAATTTCATTAATTTACACTTACTATTCAATATGTTGAATCATGTAAACCATGGGATCTAGATTGAGATCTATATCCCTTATATAAGTAACAAAATAGATTTATTACAATACCATCTAAAAAATCACGTAATACTGAGTCCAGGCTTGTGATTTGACTTGGCAGACTCATCACAATCATGTAATTAATCACAAACAACCCCGTGGTAATGCTCATATTATCTATCCACTCCTCTTAAACATAGAACCAATTAATTTAATAACAACCACATGGGAAACTCTCACAGTCAATACTCATGGGTCAACATGGAATAAATTAATTATAAACAAACTCATAGGTAGATATCATGGTTCATACCCCTCAGTCAACAAAACATTAAAAAATTAAGAACGTTCTCATGCGTCGATCTCCCTGTAAATACCCCTGCATCAACCATCTACACCAATGATCTCCTGATCCTGTTTAAATAATCTAGGAGTCTGATCATTCTTCCTGGTCCAAGGCTCTATTAGTCCATTAGAAAACATGAATGTATATTATCTCAATTCATCTCATGAAATCACAAACTACAACATGGCTAAATATTCCCAATACACATCACTAGAATTTAATATAATCAACTACTCAATCCTAACAATATAAGGAACTGAAAACATGGAAAAACCTAACTAGAATCCTAGATCGAATGTCCATAATTAATCATTCACAGGAAACACACCCATGGAGTGTCCCAAAAACAAGGTATCCTACTATATGTATAAGAAACTGTCGTTTATCAATTAAATAAACCATATAAATTTGTAAACAGGGTTAAATTAAAAATCAATAAATACACCAAGTGTGGGTATGTGGAATGTTAAGCATATATATTCCAATGATGAAAAACAAAAGGCATAAACCAACTATATCAGTATCATATGATCGATATACTTGAACATCTACGAGTGAGTCATCCTAAATAGGTGTAGATCTACAAAACGTTGAAAAACACCCAACCAATAATAACACACAATAGAGGAGGAATCAATAAGAAGGTCTATTGGAGTATTGGGAACTCACCAGTGAGATTACAATGCACCTAACTATGTCTAAATTGGAGCTCGTACAATGAATCATGAGGTGTTCTTAATTCTTCTACCATTACATTGCTCCCCTATATGATCCCCATGAAGACAAAGTTATATTTAGACAAAACACATGACCCCACTATGATATATCAAATAAAATGAAAAATAGATGATGTGTTCATTAAATGTACATGTCGTGTATTAACCTTAATTATCCCCTAACATAAGTCATCATTCAGGTCACCATAATTCCATGTACTCGACCATTACATGAACATCACATGACTATACCCGACAAGCTAGGTACATGACATGTACTCAGAAGTATATGTTGTGTACTTAGAAAATCCCCTTTTATTCCATTTCCTCAAAAAAACTACCCAAAAAATATCCATACCTAATAAGAAGATCATAGTTATTTCATAAATAATATGTTAATACCATAAATCATATGTTAAGAAATTTAGAACATAAACATACTTTTATTAAAATTTAAAAATGATTTTTATTCGTTGAATATAATAAAACAATTTAATGGTGATATTTATATATGGAGTTCTATTAATCCCATATAAAATTACATTTTATAAATTAAAAAATATATATCATGAATAAATATAATTTTTAAATAATATCTACACATAAATTGTTTTCTTAAAACATAATGATTATAAAAAAGTTTTTTTTGTTATTTGTTATAATATTAAATTTAACTACATTTTTAATTTTTTATTTTAAAAGATAAATAAATTTTTATATATAATATTATTATTTTCAAAATCTCGAATAGTATCAATTTAAATATTATAATTTATAATTATTTCACAAGGTTAAAAAATAACTTATATACATAACATTTTAAATGCATAAGTGAGTATTAATAAATGTAATAGTCCCAGTGAATTAAATAATTTTGACAAAATTTTTTGGCTAATATATGGGTTGGTCACCAATAATTTCTTAATTTATTTTAATGTTTTATTTATTAGAACCCTGAATAGTGCCATGAAAATATACAAATAAATAGTGTAATCCCATGATTACATTGGACTATGATTATAAATGTGGGTCACTTATTGTAAATAATTCTACATGAATCCCATATAATTTCTTCTTTAAAGTAAAAAAACATTATTCTCCTAGAAGAAATTATTAATTTTGTAAACTTGTTTTATAAATTATATTCCCTACATCATCAATTTCACTGAATATTTCTGATAGAAATATCATTTTCTAAATGTGATTATTTATTCCTCACTTTCCTAAACTTCTTAATAATCATGTTTCAATAATTTATTATTCATTTTATTGTAATTAATTTCATTATTATTATAAAATTATTATAAATACATAAATAGAGAAACCGTTATTCGATCATTTCTAGTCACATTGAATAAAATCAATATATATATTGTGTATGTCTAGACGACCCCATCCAAAAAGTGATTTTGTTCCCCTTTCTCATATTGTTCTCATGGATTATTACAAGGATATATTTTATGAGGGATTATATTGAATATTTAATAATTAAAAATATAAATTTATTAAGTACCTTAATTATAATTCATCCTTTGAGAAATGAGATAGTTAATCATACATACATGAAAATTTCCACCTCCATGAATGTCATATTTAATTTTTCACCCAAACAAGAAATGAAATGTTATAAAAAAGAATATTATGAATGAAAATAATATTAATGAAAATTTAATTCTTATATTAAATATATATTTTCATAATATAAAAAACACAACTTATTTATCCTTATTACGTTCTCTTGAATAATTTTTTTACCACATTCCTCATTAATGGTACAATTTTTATACCATGAATGATCATGGAATGTTTTTAAATTTTAATAAAATGTAATAGTAATGTACATAAGTTAGGTTACAGATTATTTTTAAGTTTTATTTTTAATGATTATATTGATTAATATACCACACATTAATTATTAAAAATTATTGTAACTAATTCATCACAATTTATATTTTATAGAAATGTTTTAATGTATTCCACTTAATGAAATTATAAAAAAGAAATAATTTAAATATAATTATAATTATATGTTAAAAATAATTTAATTTTAAAATTTCATCAATTTTCTGATGATCATCTCTACCACCATGAAATTCGTATGAAACAAAGAATCATAAAATCTAATGATCTGAGGATGAAAATATATTTTAAATAAGCATTAAATTGGTGATTAATGGTAATTAATGATTTTGAAAAAAGGACCTATAAATAAATAAATATATTAAAGTATTTATGAGGATGTTAATGTTATTTATATTAGCATTTACATCCTTTTTGACTTTGAATGATTTATAGAAAAGTTTTATTTTTCTCAATCATAGTTTTGTGTGTTATATTCCACTATATACAACATTTTATCATTAAGATGGGGTGAATAAGGGATAGTCAATAACATTCCACATATTCTTTTATCTAATTCGGCTTGAAGATCCATATTTCCTTCAATCTTTAAATGTATTTCTATACAATATATAAATGAGTTTTTTGGATTATTATTAAATCACTACCACGTTATGGGTTATAATAATTTTTCCTGAGCTTATATCATCAATGATTAGTTTATTCCATATAAATATTTTATTTTATTTTATATTCTTTGCTTATATTGAGAAAATTTATTTCTCATTAAAATAATTTACATTGATGGATTTATTATATGAAATGAATATCATTGTTTAAAATAATTTAAATCCACTATGATAATGAATTTTCCTCCTTTTAAATATATTCCATTCCATAAAATATTATCCATTATAATTGGAAGATGAGTTATACGTTAAATCTTGTGACAATTATATTTCCTTTATCAATAATTCATAATCAATTTCTATTATCCATTTTTAAGATGTGATTTTTCGAATGAATTATTTTCTGTATAAAAAAGGATTCACCCTTCATGGTCATATGATTTATCATCCACTCCACATTTATTTAAAAAACCAGTATACTTTTTTATGTATTGATTATTGAATATCCTTTTAAAATGTATTGGTTTTACAAAAAAATATATTCACCATGATCAAAATGTCTTTTTAAGGTCACATATAACATAATCTGGTATGGGTATTGGAAAAACACTATGTAATAATTATTACGGTTTCATTAATCATTTTTAAAATTATTATATATAAATTATCATTTACAGATTAAATTTTTTATAATTTTTATCAATTCATAATCATTTTGAAAATGAAATGTTTTTATACATTCAAAAGTAATGTTTTTAAAAGAATCTCATGATATTAAATGTGAAATTAAAGGATTTTTAATTTAGGGTATTATTATTTTCTCTTTTGGAATAATATTTCACTATTGAGATATGAATTTATAAATTTCAATTTTTTTAAGTGTATGTTTTATTATTTTTATAGGATTAATGTATTTCAATTTAACAATGTTCACTTAAATGTTGTCCTAAATCCTTTCAAATTGTGAAAATGTCCTCATAATTTTTATTTGATTTATCTAATGATCATTTTTGGGAAATTTATTCTTATCAAACTACCTTAATTCTCCTTATGTTCTCCAAAGAATATTTTTATTCTATATTCATTCAACGTAATCATTATATATTAGAATATTTTATTCGAATGTTTTTATAAAAAATTTCTCTTTTATTGGTTCTATTTGTATTATTTTTTTAATGTATGAATTTTATTATGTTCAAATGAATCTTGTTTGTATGGGTAATTATTATGATATGGTTTGGGACTTACAAATATATATGTTGGTTTTTATATTATAATATAAACGATTAAATTTATTTTGGTTTTATCATTCATGATATAATAAATATTGGACATGTTTAAATTCTAGTACACTACAAACATATGACATAATCAGATTTTTCTCAGAATATTAATAGTGTTAATTCATGTATATTTAATAATATATCATTTTGAATGAATTGACCAGTCGAAAGCAAGAAAATGGAATACATCTTATTTCTTCAAAACAGAAAGAATGAGAATACAATGATTTGTTCATATTTATAATGGTAGACATGGTTCGATTGATTCATGACATAATGGGTGGACATTCATGTATTTTTTTCATAATATAAATTTGAACAATGTTTAGGATTAGGGTATAATTATTTTTAAATATATGATTCAGTGAAATTCTATATATTTGTGGTAGATTAATATATTTATGATCGATAGACCATGTTAATTATCTCAAAATCTTATGTTATGATATATGTTTATTTTTTAGAGATTATAATTCATTAAATAATTAATTAGCATGAATTATTATTATTCTGTGTACATTTTAAAAATATATTTCTATTATTCATGTGTCTTCTAATACGATTATTATTTATCGAATCTTGACATAGTGATAAGTTATTTACCATTACTATGAATTTGGTCTCACCCATTTTATATTAATCAATTCCCTTATTATAAAGACAAAAATGGTCTATGGGGAATCTAGAAGGGTGTTTAGTGTAATTTATTTATGTATAAATGTTTATAAGTATCCCAAAATATTTCAATAATGTATAAGATCCCCAATTTAAATTAAAATTATATAATAATGAAAATGTCATTATAATGTATTGTAATGATCCTTTATATAAAATTAAAGAAAATAAAATATGATTCTCTAATTAATAATCAAATATATTTTTTATATAATCCTTCTTTTTAAATTAACAAATGATAATGGGAATTTTAGGCCTCAGATATGTTCCATAATTGTATATCATACACGAAAAGGATACATCCAAATCATTTTTTTGGAGACTATATATCTAGCTGCAAATAAAATGAATAAATATGTTATTTCATTAATCTATCAATTTTGTAAATAGGATAATAGAATCATGGATATATAATTACATGAGATTTATATTAATGATAAAATTAAATTTGTTTGTTTGTGTGTAAAAACCATAATACACAGTAGACATATCCATTCTTACTAAAGTTGAAACCTTTTATAAAATATACACATATCTTTTTTGCATTATTATAATTTTTTTCATTTATGATAATAATGTGATAAAATAATTAATATTAATGAAATTAAAAAACAGTTTTATGGATAAATTTAATTATTTTAAATAGGTCAAATTTAACTATATTGATTCATGTCCACAGTTTCAGTTTGGGTGAATTGAAAGTGTAGCTGAAATATTTTTTAAATGATCCATTGAATCTTCTATGATTAGATTATCAAAAAATGAATATTGTAAAATTTTAATTTTTTGAAATTCTATACGAAATGAAACTTTAATTTTAGACATGGAGATGTTATGTCATCTACATGTGAGAAATCTACTTCTTCTAATTTCATAAATCTGAGACAAAATACTGAAATTAATTAGTTGTATCTCTTCTCTAATGAGTAATAAGATTCAAAATATACATTCTATATTGATGATGAAATAAGATATATAATGAATAGATATGGCATTATAGACTAATCCTCTACTAAAAAATATAAAATATATATGATTCGATATATTTATTAATTTTACACGGAAATGACTAAAATAACAATTACTATCAAAATTTTCATTTAATAGATAAAATATTATGTGGGCAAGATAAAAAATCTGTGGTTATAAATATATATAAAAAGTATTTTTTAAAATTAAATATATTTTATTTTACCAATTCAATGTGATATTTTATTATCTTTAAGAAAAATATTATATGGGATGATATAAAATGAAGATGAAATTGAATTATTTAGTGTAAAAAATGATCACAAGTTATATAGTTATTTAATACTCATATTAAATGATGAGGGAAACATTTACAGAAATATTGTAATTATATATGTAATTTCCAAAATAATGAAGGATTCTGTCAATGAATCCCATGTTGAAGGAGAATCATTAAATGATCTTGGATGTATTTTCTATAATTTAAATAGAAAAAATTCTAGTATTGATTACAATAATAAAAAAATTTATATTATGATAATGAAGATTTGAGAAATAAATTTTTTAATAAAATATAGGGAAATAATAAATTAGTATCATGAGATAAATACTGTGAAGACAAATTTTATGTAATATAGAATAATGTAACTATAGAATGAGAATAATATACTCATATTAATGGTTCTTCAGTTTTAAGTCTTGATAATAATCCAAGAAGTGAGAAAACAGTTCATGAAATCATTCATAGAGAAAATATGAAACTATAAATCAATATAAGGATTTTATATGATATAAACATATTTGATCCCATAGTAATGTGTGATTGGATAAATATCATGATGAACATATTTTATTTTAAGTGAAAATTGTAATTATTATTTATGATTTTTTTCTATTGATAATGTTTTCTTGAATGATATATATCACAATGAAAATTATGAAAAATATGGGCTATGGAAAATAATTACATAAAGTCCAATAATATCACCAGTGGTTGGAATATTTTATAAAATAATCTTCCACTTAGAAAAATATACTTTAATAATAATGTGAAAAAACAATATGAGTAATTATATTGGTATATAGTTTTCCAAAACATGTATCCTAGGGTTATTTTCTATTATTAGTGACATGGATGACTTTGGATTAATGATCATGTGGTATTTAATAATATTTTCACCTATATAATTTTGTGGAATGGTACGTCTATGGGGATAAAATCATAGATTATATGAATTATATAGTTCAATTATAATTAATTGATTACATATAATAGATTTTATATATAATAAAAATTCAATGAGAACTAAAATTAATGTTGTACATATAGAGAATCTTTATTTTCCAATACAACCATTCATTTTTATAATGTATTTTAAGGGAGAATAACATTTACACTAAGAATAAAAAAATAGAATAAAAATGAAGTGAATTTAATGAGTAATGATAAATGTATAAAATTTTAATAATAAATCCCTATAATTATATGTCGAATTCTACAATAAAAGTAATATATTTCTTATATTTTTGATGAACATGAAAAACTATTTATTTTTTAGAAAAAACCATAAAATTAATCTTTATTCAAAATGATTAAACATCGATGAAATAGAAGAATACGATGATTAAAATAAAAGGATTATTCTAATAGGATAAATATAGGATAATGAATTTGAATCCCACTAAATGACTCTATAAAATGGAAAATTATGGATTAATAAGAAACAATATATACGTTTATATTAAAAAGTAAATATTAATTTCATTTTTGTGAAATTGTTTCTATTTCCCATTCTAATTAGAAATGGAAATAAAATTATAAAAAACACAATAAAATGTCTATTACATTTAGAAAAAAGAATCTACTGACGTGAAAAAAAATTAATTTAAGAGGAATTTCAAAAAATAATATTAACTATGAGTTTTAAGGATATTTTTAGAAGGATTAGAAATATAAAATCAAATCAAAATATTATTTCACAATTCCTCAAATAGATGGGTGGATTCTTTAAAATATATTGAATCCACTTATATATTTGCATTCTTTTAGGAATAATTTGATAAAATATTTCAATGAAATAGATAAATAGATGAAGATATTAAACATATATTCTGAATAATAAATTTTCATAGATAATTAGAATATAAATAATTAAATGTTCTCTTATTGAAAGAGATTAATGTAATAGAGTATAACAATTTACATGAATATCACAAAATTATGTCACTCATTAATAAGATGATCCGAATAAAAATTATTATCATATATAGTTTCTTTTTTCTATATATAAATAGGATTCAGGTTGACTAATTCATTTATGGGAATAATTGATGAATATTATAGTGATCAAAAATCAATCCAATTCAATTTGAATTTTCATGTTTGTGTTTTCTTAATATTTTTTACATAACTCTTATTTTATAAATAGATAATCAATTGGTTGTAGTGTTACAAAATATCCTTATAGGGGTAGACGATTGTATTAGATAATATAAAAATAAATATTAAAAAAATATAAATATATAAAATTATATGGATCATTTCAAGAGAGTGGTATTTTATCATATTCTATAAACCATGTTCTAAATTGATAATGTTTTATGTTAATAGGTACATGATTAATTGATCAATAAAAAAAGAAAAGATAATTTTTTTACAAATTCATGAGTTGTTTTATGATATTATGCATTCTGGTTGTTTTGAATGTTTTCAATTTGATTGTTGAATTGAGTTAATGAATTTTGATCAAATGTTTTGGTAAAATACATTCTAAATTTTATAATATCAAAAATATATATTTTAATGTATATTGATAAATTTATTTTTGGTTGTTATCATTTTTTTATTTTAGTGAGATTTTATGAATTTTCTAGTCCTTTAATTTTTTACATTTATATTTTCTAACATAGAAATAGAAATATATTAATTAATGTAACACATTTCTTGGTGAAATGATACATACATTTTTTAAAATTAATTTTAGTTATTTTATATAATTATGAGACATTTAAAAAAATAATAGGATATATTAGTATGTATTTAATAATTTCATTTAATTAAAAAATGGTTATTTTATTGAATCCTTTTGAGGTATATTCTATATTTTAATAAATGTGTTTTAAATATGTATTTAGGAGAAAATCATGCAAAAATATTTCAAGTGCTTTCATGTTTCATTAAGAATATAGATGATTGATAATAATAATGAAAATGAAACTAATAAATTATTATTTTATTATAAGTGACTCGCTTACATGTGTAAAATGGAGATAATGTTGACCAGATACACCAAAAATAAAGGTATATAATATATCTCAATGAACTAATATGAAATAACTTTTTGAAATTGTTTATTGATGTATTATAATAATCATTGAAAAACAAAAAGGTGTTTTTTATAGTGTAGATAATTTTAATTTATTCCAGTAATGATTGAATAATATTTAATGTTATTTAATTTCTCTTTCATGGGGTTTATATGTTATGAATATTTTTTTAATATTGAGTCGGATAAACATTGTATAGATATGTAATTATTTATTTATACACTCTATGAATTAAAAAATAAATTTTCTTTACCTCATGTATGTTTTCAAAAAATATTATTTCTATATTGGATAAAAATATTCAATTTAGACAATTTAAATTAATTTTTACAGTAGGTATGGTTAGAAATTATTTTATAAATAAACATAATGATTAAAAAATGAAATAAGTGTACATAAATGAGTGAATTATATGACATATATTATTTACTAGTATTGATATTTATGATTGTTATTGATTCCATGTATGATTAAATATAGTCCCTCAAAGGATACATATGAAAAACTGAATACTCAATAGGAATGATACCAAAGTTATATATACTATATATTACTACCATGATAATAATACTAAAATAAACTGAAGGCCTCAAATATATTTTAATAACAAATTAGTGTCATGAGAATATGTGTAATGATTTGTTTCCTGATGTGTGGGATTAAAATAGTTATCAGAAGTGAATAATATGTCTTATATATCTGGTGATTCTAAGCCATTATCTAATGATTAAACATTAGGATTTATTTCATAAAGAACTTTTATTAGTTGGGTCCCAATAATCTAGGTATAATAATCTAATTAAATAATGGAATTTAGTGATTAAAAATAGATGAAAACATGTTTTAAAATTGAGATTAAATCCCACCATTTTGTTAACACCCAACCACAACGTCTGATAATGATGAATTTGTTAGAATTAAACACTCCTTATTGATATGTGTTGAAATTTTTATATATGGGGGTTTTTGATGAAAAATGAAAACACAACACAAATTTTTTGATATTTAGTAACATTGTATGATCTAGATAAATGTTATTATTATCTTTCATTTTTAAAAATATTTTACACAATAAATGTTTTTATCCATTTCAACAATCATTCCATAACCTATAATAATATTTTAGGATTTATAGATGTATAATGGAATGAATAATATAATATTTTAAGAGGTTTAAATGAATAGTTAATGATATTACATGAAAACTCCTAAATATAGTTCTATAGAAAAGAATAATTTATGAATTTATTGAAGAAATAATAAAAATAAATTAGATGAAAAATTCATTCTCATTTAACTGAGAATAAAAATATAAGAGTGTATAATTATTTAATGGAAAAAAATAATTTATTTTCCTTTAGATAATCATGGTGATGTGAATAATGGTTGTGTTTGAATTAATCAATTGAAATATAAACATCTTATAGTGATAATATGATTTAATTCAGAAGACCTATTGATTAATGTTTAAGGGATATTGATAGGGAAGTAACCTTATATTATAAGTATATATATATTATTTTAATGAAATTAATATGTGAATTTACTTATGAATTAACCATATCAAATTGGTTGATCATGAAAGAAGGTCCATTTCAATATTAATATAGTTTTCATGTCTGATGAAGAAGAATATAACGAAGACAATGAAATAACAATTCCCCTTTTGAATTAAATATTTTACAGGAAAAAGGGAAATAATGTAGTGGATGTTTTTAATGATTATTTTGAAAATAATAAGGGAGGTGTTACATAATGATTTTTTTTTGTATTAAGAAAACAGTGATGAGTTTTTTTGTATTAAAATTTATTATTTATTCACAATGTAGATGGATGTCTTTATCATAAAATCCACTGATAAATGTTCCTATTTGTTTTTAAAATAGAATAAGAGCTACACAAATTTAACATATAGATAATTCAAGGTTGGTTCAAGATAAAATTTATAATGACTATATGTGATTTAATATTTCCATGGTTTTTTAGGGAAAATAGGTTCATGTTTTAACCAATTCATTAATATTATCAGAAAAATAAAATATTTGTTTTGATTGATTCTAATTAAAAAAATCATGTACTATATATTCCATAACCCATAATGGAGACAATTATCATTATAAAATTCATGTTTTTCTTGAATTTTTTTATTTAATTGAATGGATGACAAACAAATTAAGAATGAATAAAAATATATGTAGTAATTACTTTTTTAAGAGTTAATAATTAAGTGGATGAAATTGGAAAAAGTCTCCCACACTAATTCATCCTCCAATAAGTGTGGTTGATCCAATGATACTGGAATAACAAAAATTTCCATAAGTGTATTAAATTTACATGTTTAAACGTTTAGAAAATGATAAAAATAATTCACATTGAGTATTATTAATATGGATTTCAAAACAAGGTCATTTATTTGAAGGTATTATATGATCTCATGTTTCACTATATGATTTAAATGAATATTTAAAAATTTAAATTTTATGATATTTTTTAATCACCATAATTTGACTCTATTCATAAGAAATACACTTAGATAATTTAATATTTTATATTAATTGATATTTATGTTTCTTTTTAAAAACTATGTATACTTTTTGAAAATATACTATTGCACTACCGTAAAAACATTGTATCATAATGGAAGAAAATACAAAAATATGGGATGAGTAATATGAAAATACACCATATCTAATATTCCATTACAGACCCTAATGGTTTTTGGTAGTACATTTACACAGTTCATGAACACAAAATTTTTCAATATTTATAATTTTAAACCTAGAAACACATTGTTGAAATACATTTACATTGGGATCAGATTACTATTATAGGGTCATACATAAATTTTTATCAGGAACAGACTGGTACCCTTAGATGTAAGTATCATGATAATTTTGTAGCCTATCAAAGAAAAAATATGGATTGGTAGTATAATATCTAGATGTCCTGTTATATACATTTTTAAACTTCAATCAACTATCTTTGTCCCATAAGTTTTTTTATATGTCACTATGTATACATTATAGGTGTTCTTCATACCAAATACCAATGGAATTATAATAGAAACTACTATATTTATTTAATAGTGAAAATTATCATCCTAATTACTACACATTGTTTTTTTCTTACACTATAAAGCACTCAAAGGTTATATAGTGATCCCTTCATCTATTAAAAAACAACTGCTTCTAAATTATTTTAATGTATTAAAAATAAATTGATCATGGGTTCTTTCATTTTTAGGATTCCCAATAGATTATATAACATTATTAATTTAGATTTATAATATTAATAGACACCATTGTAGGCCATAGAAATCTACTTCTATAACTACAACAACATTCTCTCACCATTGTGACATATATCTCTCAGATCATTCCTATTTTTAATTTTTCTCTCTATATGGTATAATAAAAACATTATAATATGTAATAAATATTATATATGATTATAATTATCCCCTTGTGTTCATAACATTCATTTTTTAGATTGATAATAAATAATAAATTAACTCATTTTAATAAATATACCTTCTTCATATTTCTTCAATATTTGTTCCATAATATCATTATTTGAAGTGAAAATATTTTTCTTTCTACTTCCTTGAAAAAAGAATGTTATATTTATTCTTGATGTTTATATATTCACTAAGAAATATAAAGATCCTATTATACCTTGTTTCTAAATATAACCATAAAGTAAATAGATATTTTTATTATCTTCGATAACATTAATGGAATATTACTTATACATTATTTCTTATAATGATTAAGGTTGTGGAAATAGTTATTCATTTGGGTATTATTATTTAAACCATAAATAATATATATTCTCTATTACTTATTTCAATTTTAGTTATTTTTTCATTTCAATAATTATTTTATTGAAATTTAAATTCCCTTAAATAAATCAGAACAACTCTATATGAAAATATCATAATTGAATCATTATTCATTTATTCATCCGTTTTTATATTTATATTTAATATATATTTTTATTTTATTCATTTATTCTTATGATTTTATATTCAAAATACATTAGTTTTTGAATTTATTTGTAAAGGTGTTTTTTATAATTTTTTTTCCGTTAAATTTTTAAAGATTCATTCAACCCCCCTAATACCAATTTACCGATCTCTGCCTAAATTTAGTTTTAGAGGATTGTTGATTATAATAATTTACTTTCATTTAAGTAACTTAACTCTTATTTTTCATATTCTTTTACCAATTATATATATATATATATATATATATATTATTTCACATTAACTTTGAAATAAAATCTTGATGTTATTGAAGGAAAATCATTGGATTATGTTACATTTTATTTGTAGTAATTATTATTATTGAATATCATGATTTTATAATTTTTATAAATTGATTATATAAATTCATTGTAGTATTTTTATGAATGGACATACTCCTTCCACTATAAAATTAGAGAAATATACCCATAATAAAACTGATTTTTTTAATTATATTGTAAGTATATGAATTCGATAAATATTTATTTAGATGTTAATTATTTTAATGTATTTTCTTTCATAAAATCACACATATGATATCTCTAAATTAAAAATGTTTTATAATGAATGTATAAATAATGTTAAGGATAATTAGAGTAACATTTGTTTGAATGATATCTAATGTTTCTATATTCATCATTATGAATCTATCACATTAATGTTTACTATATTTATATTTATTTGAAATGGATTTAGAAAATTTTATAATTTCTACTAAAATGTTTGTCAATAAAATCCATTGGGTTTTACTTCTATGATGGATAAAATTCATCATAATCCAACAAGAGAAAGTTGTAAATGGTATTCTAGTTAACAAACTCAAAGGGTATATTATAAAATATTATATAACTATTAAGAGGTAAGAAAAAAGGATGATTGAGAAGTCAAATAATCCAAAAAACCAACATCATTCAAATTAAATGGTGACGAATCTTCAATGTTTGACACTGAAGACTCCATGATTTCCTAGAATATAAAAAATTATACAAAAAATGAAGACATCCACTCAAAACATAAAAAATAAGAATCATCATTTCTTAATATAATGATTATGATGTAAACAAGAAGGGACATATAAAACTAGAATATACATTGAAGAATACAATGATTGAAAAATTACACAAGTTAATGAATTGATAAGTTTCAGTATTTGGAGAGCTAGCATTGTATTTAATTCATCATATGAATCATTTGATGAAATTCAAAACTATATAAGGACTGATGTTTTATATTTACTAAATGTCAGTTATAAATTATTCATTTCTCCTCCTTATTCACCAAATTACTCTTGTACTCCATATATTGTTTCTTTATCAAACAATTATCATTTAAATGAAAAAAATGAACATCATGTTGATTTGAAGGATTATCTACCCAAATTAAATGGTTTTTAATAGAAACAAAAATATATATTTTTTTTAAAAAATTAATATTTATATAAAAAAAGAAACATGGATATTAAAATTTAATGAATAACTAACTCCTAATGTTTTTTAATTTCAAATTATTTTTATAATAAAAAATATTCCTCATTTTATAAAATTGGAATAATTTATTTATTTTAGTTTTGAAAGACAATAACCAATTAAAAATAACAACTATTTTTATAGGAATAGTTTCCACATCCATTATAAAAATTATTAATTTGTGAATTGAATTTTTCTAAATAAATATTGATATTATTATATGAAATATGATCATATATTTTATAAATACAAAAAAATTTGACATATCATAGGCCTAATTCAATTCATCATAACTAACATAAAACCTAATGATTATTTTAAAACAACTATCGATTCCAATTTAATTATTGTCTAATATATGTGGACCTAATATATGTGTACCAATAGATATTGTTGAAATATATTTTATTGAAAAAGTGAAATATTTTAAAACATACTGTTTATATAGTTTTCCTTTTATCTAGGAATATGTGTGTTGATCCTTAAAAATTCAATCATATAAATTATTTTAGTGAAGTACATGTCACCTGTAGAGATGATTTAGAATTGAAAATTAATGGTATATAAGTAATTGGATTGTCATACTCTTTTGTTATTATGGATTATTTTTTTTCTATTCAATGATGAACCTTTCACAATGTATTCAGAAACTATGTGATATATTTTTTAAAATTAGATTTATAAATTATTTTTAGTGTTTTCAATTCAAGTTGTAAACCATTATTTATATAATCCAATTATGAAAATTACTATATTATTTATTTTTAATCCCCAGGAAGTTGAAATATAATGTGTTATAGTTAAATAAATATTTCTTATTGGAATTAAAAATAGGGCCAAGGATAATTATTATTATTATCTTTCATAAATTAAAACAAAACCAACTTGGATTAGATATACTTGAATTATGTTCTAATAAAAACATGGTTTTTAGACATTTCCCAATATAAATAAAAACATATTTTACAACAAATAAAAAAATTATTTATCTTATAGATCCCATGAATTAATTCCTCATGACACTCATTTCCAAATACATGATGATTTATCATTGGTTAAAATTATTCATTTTTGAATATCAATGAATGTACATGATATATATGTGAATTTTTCTTAGCATGAATGAATTAGACTTATAATAAATGTTAAAAAAATCTAAAAACACATTTCACATAGAAGTTATCATTTTGAGAAATTTGATTATAATTGAAATGATGAGTTTTATCCTTCTAATAGTTATCATAATTTGTCATATCATAGAACACCTCAAAAAAAGGATTTTCGATAGATGAAATATACACTCCAAGAAATGTCAAGATTCAAACATAATTTTTTATTTCATACTAAATATTTTTTATGTGGTGGTCAGTACAACCTTCATTATCTATTACCATGTTCATATAAGACACATTTTCAGAAAAATACATTATTAAATATATATAAAAATTGCTAATTTTTACATCAGTGCAACCTTCAGTTGGTAATATTTTATCCTTAATTATATTGATATTTTTTGAATGATTAAGCAAAAATCTACAAATGGAATTTACATAGGTATTTAAACTCTTATAAATCCATATAATTCATCAATAATATGTCCATGTAACTAGAAAGTTCAAATCATATCAAATTCATTGTGAATATTCATAAATTACACTTAAAATGAAATAATGATGTTGATCAACATTGTCTGATCCTTAATTTGTTCAATATTATATAAAACATCATATTCATAGAAATAGATTTTCAATCCATTAACCATTCCTTGTACTCCATATATAGAACATAATCTTTTAAATATTTTCAATTAATGACAACATCAAACTCATAAAAGAATGTTTGTATTATATGAGATCAAACACCATTGATTATATCACATAATGATCCAACTTATCATTAAGATTCTATTAATTATAAAAATTAGATATTTGACAATTAATATGAGTTCAAATAATTTCAATGGTATACCATTTGGACTTCATTGGAACATATTGACAATCATCTTAATCTTCGAACCAAGTGGCTGTCTCTAAAAACATTATTAAAAAGGAAATATTATTCATAATAAGTCTTAAATAATTTCAAAATGATATAATATAAAATAATTTGTTTATTTTGGTGAACCATTTTCATCAGTTTCTTGACTCGAATCCATTTTAATCTTGATAAAATTCATTAATAATTATAATTTAGATATTTTTCATTTTTAATTGTAATGAAATTATTAAATTGGTTTAGTATGGAATGATTTCTACGTACCATGGACCGCATTTTAAAAAACCTGGTTTCCAAAATTCTGTTTTCATGTTAAACATAGCTCTCTACTATTTAATATAATCCCATTAGGCTTTTATGTGAGTTCGTGTAAATTAAATTTTAAAAAATATTTTTATTTGGATAAATATGATTTAACCAATTATTCTCAAACCCATTTCAAATAATTTATTAAATTGTATAATTTATATGGATGAGGTTATTTTCCGGTAAAATATAGAAAGAAATTCGATGAATTTTATAAATAAATGAATAATTAGTTTTAAATGACTTTTATGGGAGAACATTAATTGTTTTAGGGATTTTTATTTCAGATAATTCTATTGGAACCATTTCATACCACTATACCTACCCACATGAATTTCTAATGATGTTTTTCATGTATAATGTAATTATAATTCTAATTCATTAGATTATAAAATTTATGCTCTTGTGGGACGTAGCATGTAAAACTATCCAAATATATTATTTATCGACGTACTATTGTATTTCTATATTAACATTCTACAACCCATTTAATATATTGATAAAATTATGTATTTGTGTCATTTTTCAGAAAATTAAAAATAAATAATATTTAAAATTACTCAAATTAATTTTCCACTCATTGAAAGGTACTAAAACCCCATTGATTTTATCACTATAAGGAAAAAACATGGGATCATTTTTATTATTATGAAAATCATTTTGGAGGATAATAACAATATAGGAAAAAATATATTGGGGTATGAAATATAAATGGAATATACATATATAATTATAGTTTTAGTAATGAAAAATCTACTTCCATTTTTCAAATCTAATTTAGAATATAATTATACTTCTAGATATTGCAATAAAAGCATGAGATTTTATAATATATTTCTTTGTAAATAATTTTTCTTGATATATATATTAGCATGTAGAACTGTGATTAAATGAACCATAAAACCATATTATAATTTTTTTATTTTAAAGTTATATGAAATTTCAATTCATTTTTATAATATTAACGGAGTTTAATAATTATATATTTTTTTGGAGAGATTAACTTTTTAGTGAATAATGAAAGATTCTAAAATTTATAAAATGATGGTTTCATATAATTAAATAGTCCACTAATGAATTTAACTAAATAATAATTTTAAATAATACTCTTGTAGTTATAAGTAATTTAAATATTTACATTTTCATCATTGTTGTATCGTATTTTAATATAATTTCTGTTTTAAAATAAAACAACATTTTTTTAAAAAAAATGATACATGTTGAAGAATTATTCCTAAATTATTTTACCCCCAAAATATGATTTTGTTTTGATAAAATTGATTAAATATTTTTAATTATGAGTAATATATTTTATAAATAAGTAACATTTATTTTTTCCATTAAAACTAAAAATTCAGGTATAATTTATGAATTTTTTATTGTTTAAATAAAGTAAATAATTTTAAAAAATAATTTCATAAGTTATTAAAATAAATGAAAATTTATCTTTTAAATTATTGGATAAATGTGTTTCATAAAATTCATTCAATATTTTAAAATAATGTCAACACGGATCCATTTATTATTCATGTTGACATTTATATTTCATTAAAAATAATAAAAAGAAATTGTTAAACTCTTGAATTTACATCTAAAATATTATTCTATAATGAAAAATAGATTATATATTTTTTAAATATAAATTTTAAATATATGTTCCTTTTTATTTATTTTAATGTATTTTTATTTTTTAGTGATAAAATATATAGATTAAATTCTTATGCTATATCGGCATAATTTTTATTCAATTAATAGAAAAAAATTATTTTTCTCAAAATATATTACATTTTATTTATATAGGGTGAATTATAGTGTTCCAATTATTTGATTTATACATTCTATATATTAAGAATTTTTATGTACATTATAATAAAACTTAATCATTTTTATGCATTTAATGTCCAAATAAATGAATAGTTTCAATAATAACATTGATTATATTTTATAATATATAATAATTATAAAATTTGTTACAATTTAGTAAATATTATATATGGCCAAATTAATTGGTATAGTTGAAGATTACAATTATGGACCATATAGGGCACAATATTTATATTATTGTATCATTATAATCATTAAAGTATATAACTGCATAATATTGAGGTAATTATAAAAATGGATAAGGGGATTTAATGCTAATTGATAAGTGTGAAAAAATAACAAATACAAATTTTATTATATTAGATGAGTTATACATATCCATATATTATATTAAATTTTTATCAATTTGAATCCATTTTTACCTAAAATATATATATTTTTTACTTTATTACATTATAAAATTAAAAAATACCCACCCACTCTTATTAAAATACTGATATTATCACTTTTATATAATCCATATAGATCATAGTAGCTCAAGAAAAACATTCCCAATTATATTTTGAACATACTGGTACATGTTCCGAATATTTTTTTCTTCCTATAAGAGACACATTATTTCCATGATGAAACTATATTTTGTCACAGTAGTAGAAAACTCTGAATTAAAAACTAACTTATGGAGTAGAAAATAAAATAAGTGAAGTACAACTAAGGTTACACCCATCCTCCAAATCCTCATTCTATAGGTACCCAAATTCCGAATCGACGTGCAGGGTACAAGCACATTCAGTAGTGTTGTGTGGAAGTTAAAGCTAAAATATTTGTACCGTGCAAGTAACCATTGTGTTAGAATCTGTGAAAATCTTGTAAGAGACAACTAATTCACCTTATGTCCCATATATAACAATAAATTATACCGTTAGGTTATTTATTTTCATGTATAAAAATTCACAAATAACTTTAGATGATCTACTTAGCCTAGTCCTTGTCTCAATCCCTCAGTTACCTTTCATGTAGAAATCCAAAACCTGAGAGAATATATAATATAGGGGGATACAGGAATAAAATTCCTCCCTGTGGATGATGTACAAAATAGATACATGATAAGCCATTTCATATATGTTTGAAAAAAACATGAGTGAGGTATCTATCCCTAACTAGGGAGTTTTACGAAATTATTCCAAGAACACATGGTTAATACCATGATTCCTTGAGAAAATCATCTTCCACTCCTTGTTTTCCCGGGTGCTCCATATCCCTAAACAATTCAATATTGTACAAGCGAACCTGTTCAAATCGGTTCCTTTCTACACCTTCATAAGCTCTCCTAGACCCCCATTCCCCCACTAGCCTTTCATGAACCACTTTTCGTGTCCTATCAAAATCCATCAATGTAGAGGATATTCCTCCCCTAGCTCCTACATCCGAGTGGAAGAAAATTAAAAACTAAATAGGATGTTAAAAACACTAAATCCCTTGGAAACCAATAGAAAATTGTTTCTTCCATTTTTTATGCATTTCATCAAGAAATGGTTTTCCAAACATGTCCTACCATACAGTTAAGGTACTTAGGGTCTATATAGATAGGTATTTCTATGTTCATGATGACCCAAAACATGGGGGATGTGGATTAAGTCCACTGCTCTTGGATATGAGAAATATGGGTTTTTAATTCCCTCTTCATCCCTATGACTATGTACCTTTGATATAATTTGCAGAGACATATATTGATAACCTCCTCACTTCCAACGAACAAACCATAGGCCATCCCACCTCGAGTAATGCATTAAACATTTCCACAGATCCTCGATTAATTTATTTCTACTTTATTATCCATTAAATTAAAGAAAAGATATAGGGAAGGGGCATATGATAGCCCTTCATTATTCTATCTATATTTATCCCACTTTAAAAATGGGTGATTTTTTATTTGGTTTAGTGATCCTTGACTCTAACTTATTTCTTGATGTGTGAATGACTAGTGTATACGTATAGGTTAGTTGAGATATTAAAAACCACCAGGTCAAATACCTATCTTGGAAAAGAACCTTTTCCCAGATTAACCTGTCTTTTTTTCACTGAGGGCCTCTAAATGTGTACACCCTCTATTCCATTTTTCCAACATTAGGAAACCAACCAAAATGGAATATGTTTCAAAACATTTCCACAAAGGGACTTATATTTTCTATTGGCACCAACTATAAAGAAACTCAACCACAAGGGAGTCCCCCATCAGAATAATACCCAACATAATCATCTAAAAGTTACAAACAATGTTATGAGAATAACATTTAAGGGGGCTCCATAGGCATGGTCCCTCAAAATGGAACTATGTGGGATTTTATTCCCATCCAAATGGTATGTGTAGGTAGCATCATTGAGATCTAAACATGACACCCATAATCAATCATACTCTCAATGGGATTGATTCCCAATAGTGTCTTATTTAACATGATATCACATTTTAGTTCCATGTTCTCTATTCCACAAGAGAATATGTATCACACAAAAATATGAAAAGGCTCCATTTTCAACGATTTCTTATTCATATGATGATAAACTACTTTGTTTGTTCATTATCCCTAACATTAAAATGAATGATGTACCCTGTGATGTTTTACAAAACTATGTGGGATATGATTACTTTCACTATGTTATTTGGGAAGTTTATTAAGTGGTTGTATCCTAATATCAAAATAAATCTCATTTCATAGGATGAGGATACACTTATGGTCTCCCCACTACCTAGCTCAGAACCATCATTTAAAAAAATGAAAAAATAATATCTAATAAGTTCATAAAAGGGTAACATTGATAGATAAATTCACATATATAATAATATACACCTTGATGAAGAGCCTCATATTCATACAAATGATTTTAATTTCAATATATCCTAAACCAACCCGGGTTAACCCTAAACTAGTAACCAGAGACGATCCGTGATAAGGCCCAAGAGGCATTCCTGATTCTCCTGGGCTCGCAAAAAGCCCACGGGCATCAATAGGGGACAAATGGGAATGATTTTTCCTAGTGAAAAATAAATAAGACAGTAGGAAGAATATAGAACAAAAAAACTCAAATAAACGACACAAAGTGAAAGAAAGGCCAACATCACATACTAACCAGACCACGACCCAAACTCCCAGTGACCCTGATTTTCCCTCACCAATCCTCCACCAACTCTTTCCCTCCGCAAGAAAACTCAAGTCAAACCTTCCACATAGACTAAAACTGGAAAACATTTTAAGAAATAACATTACTACTCAGTAGGCATGCCGAAAAAGCTATCCCCTAATCAATTCAGTTAAATAAGGAATTTAAAATTTTTTGGATTGAACTAAATTATTTATAATATGGGTTTCCACACACAAATTAAATTCTAAAACAGGTAAAAGTCCATTTCCCTTTTTAATTTAAAAAACATTTATTGTTTTAATGTAAATGGTGCATTACATTTGAAAAAAAAAATTCATGAATAAATTATAATTCCTAATTTTTGTTGTTAGTCAAGAGGAAACCCACAGAAAACACATAACACATAATAAGGGAAATGGGAATGCAGGAAACAAGGACCATCAACAGAACTAGCCCTCATAATCGCCCGCCACAAAGTAATAAATAAAAAATAAAACACGGGCTGAACCGAGGGTCTCATGAGCAATCCATAACGTACTATACGTGTGAGTCATCCTGAAGGCATGCCTACTCTCGATTAATTAATAATGCCCATACAAATTGTGTTACCCTACCTGGACTAACCGTGGGTCCCAATACCCTATCTGAGCAATGTTATTACTAAGGAAAACTACCCAGTGCATATTATAAACTAATTTAGAAATAGTTCTCAGGAGATTCCCATACTATGCCAGGTTCCCATGTCAACACCTATAATAAAAATGAGGTTGAGTCCGCAATGTCAAATATGCAAAAAAATTCAATGCACAAACTACACCTATAACAACTTACAAAATCGACATGCACAACAAGATCACCTCTAATTCACCCCAAAGAATGCTTTCCCATATTATTTAATTTATCAATGTGTCAAACAGGACTCATGATAATTTTAAAAGAAACACCATTTGTCAAGTAAAACCAAATCATTTTCTCATGTGTTAGAAGATAGCATTTACCATCAAACTAGATCCACACTTAAAAATATGTGAATTATGATCAATGGACAAAGGGGATTCATTCACGATTGTTCATTAATTTATCATGAAAATAATTCAAGTGTCGTTTATAAATTAAATAGATATGTTTACATCATGTAATTATTCCAAAAATAATTATCTAAAATCACTTCCCTTTTATTAAAAAACAATGAAATATCATGAAATTATAAAATTATAAATTTAATGGAATGTGTAGTAGGGGACCTGCCTCAACTCACAGTCCAAACACGATGACGAGACACCCATGTGCAACCACACAAGCACACATGTGCTGATGACCGCAATACTATGGGGTTACCTCCCAACCACATAGTAAAAAACACAGAATAACTATAATACACATACAAAAACATAAACAATCCAAAAGAACAAAAAGAACAAATGAATCCCCTCGACATGTTTTCAAAATAAAACTCACACCATCTACATTACTTTACTCAACCACATTAAATTTTATAAAACAATTCTTAAATATTAACCTCATCTTTACATTAACAATACTCGTTCAACCAATACATTTCTAATTATATGCGCACTTATATCCTAATAAAATAGAATATAAACCACTTGAATAGTTAAGTAAACTCATTTCACAATTTATAAAAAGTAATTAAACAACTAGAGATTGGTTTTCATCAAAAAACTCACCTTAATTCACATAAACATGGAACCTTGTATCAAACAAAAAAACAATTATTTAATAATCAACTTCAAAAAAATATAATTATTCATAACACATCATACACTAACTATTTAATATTCACCAAATGAAAAATGAAACCAATCAATGTATTTAAAAACATAAAGGAGAAGTAAAACTAAGGTATCATACCCTAATCATTGAAGGACTTCCCGAAACCATTGTGAATCCTCATTCTCACCACAACCACACCCTTGAGGTTCAAAAAACACTAATAACAACATTAGGACTCATGAAATTAGGAATCAAACACTGAAATCAAAACCACATCCATGGTGGAACCCTAAATTGAAGGGAGATAAAGAATGTGAGTAACCCAGTGGAGGAGACACTACAGGAAGGTCGTGCCTGCTGGCAAGGGGTGTGGTGATGGGAGGAGACATCAGAAATTGTGGGATGTCCATGGGTTAGCTCGCATGTCTAGAGGGGAACATGCTAGACAATAGGATCAGGGGGTTTCTCCAATCATATGAGGAGGCCACAACTAGTGGAGAACCTACCAGACGTGTTCGCGGCTGGGTGGAGGTGTAGAGCAGTAGGGAGGTCGCACAAGGGGAGGGTCTCATCGGGAGCTAAATAGGGCAGACAGAGTGAGTCCAGGTCGCACCACGAAGATGTTCTGGTAGGAGGTGGAGAGTAGATAGAAGCACATAGGGGAGCTGTCAGAGCTGGATGGAAAGAGATGGGAGGGAGGCGAGTACACCCAGTTGGGGTAGCGCCGAATCAATAGAGGGGATTTTATTGGGGGGTTGGTGTGCGAGGCACTACATCAAAATTGGGGGGGGGGGCGGAAGCCCGACCTATGATAAAAAAAGTAATTCTAAATGAATGTAACAATTAAATTAAATGATGATAACAACACCTGTAAAATCTGTAATAATAATATTAATAACACATCTCTAATAATTATAATAATATTAAAGATACTTCTTAGAATAAAACGATCCTTATTAGAATTTTAAAATAAATACCATTTATCAAGTAAAACAAAAACATGTTATCACGCGTTATAAGAAAACAATTACCATAAAACTACAACCACAATTCAAAATCCGTGAATTATCTTCGAAGGCCAAACATGTATTCTTTCACTATTGGGCATCAATTCATCATGAAAATAATTAATGTTTCATGCATAAAATAAACTATTCAATTTACATCAAGTAATTAATCCAAATATAATTATCTAATACTAGTTCAATTTTATTAATAGTCAATGAAATATCAAGCAATTATTAAAATATAATTTTAAAGGTGAGGGAAGTGGCTGACCTAACTCAACTTGCAGTCCAAATATGATGACGTGTCACATCTCACGCAGGTGAAGAAGCACGCACAAACTGATGACCACAATATCACAGTGTTACCTTGAAAATCCACTACAAAAAACACACAAAAACTACAATACACTAACGCTTTATTAAATCCAAACGAAAATACAATGGAAAAGAACTAGCTCGACATTTTTTCAAATCACAACCAATACAATCTACGTTATTTCACTCAACTGCATTAAAATTTATAAAACAATTCGTAAAGAGGATCCACATCATTATATAAACAAAACTCATTAATTGAACACATTTATGATCAAACACACATTACATCCTACTAAACCAGAATACTCAATACTTGCACAATCAAATAAACTTATTTTACTATTTATAAAATGGTATTAAAAAATAAAGGATTTCTTTTCATGAATTAACACACATAATTTACATAAACATGGAACTAATTATCAAACACAAAATCAATTATTTCAAAACAAAATTTCTACCAACATAATTAAAAACAAAAAATGCTAAAATTATTATTTAATATTAAAGAATTGAAAAACAGAAGTGATAAATGTATTTAAAAACATAAATGAGAAAAAAACCAATGGATTATACCTCAATCAATGGAGGAATTCAGAAAACCGGTGCAAAATGTAAGAACCCGGTTTTTATTTTTGAGGCACGGGATTCTTCTTTTTCCTTTTCCTTAAATGTTTTTGAGAAAATATGGAAAATGAGGAAAAATCTTAAATTTTGGATCTACATGCTGTGTACTTTTCCACAAGTAGTGTACTTTTGGCCATGTGGGATGGGTACACATGGCGTGTATACGTGTCAGCGATGAGGGTTGTAGGAACCGACTACATGCCGTGTAGTGGTACTTAACATTCCATGTAGTCAGTTGGAAGTCTTAAACAATAAGGTGGTCGAGCAGCCGCCAGCTGGGTGATAGTACACGCCATGTACTCGGGAGTACATGTCGTGTACTCATGTCGTTGGATGAACAGTGTGGCGGCGCCTCCAGAGGAACAGTTAAATGAAGGAAGTACACACCGTGTACTCATAAGTACACGCCTTGTACTTTTTTTGGCTTAAAACAGGCAGTATCCTACTAATTTGGAAGAGGAGGCATTTGAGCTATTTTGCAGCCAAAGGAGGAGGTCGAACCATTGAAGATCCACCGAGTGTTCTTCTGGAATCTGATTCCGCCTCAGATAATCTCGTTGGAAGTGCGCAGGTAAGCCCTTTATACTCCTTAAGTCTTTCTTACCAATTCTTTCCCGAGGAAATGTTATTTACATTTGAATGGGTTTTGTTCATTTTCAGATCTACGCTGTTCTTGGGTGTTTTTGGAGCTAGCATTGAGGTATAACTTTCATTGTCATATAAGGTAGGTGTCTTGGTGTAAATTTCCAACTGTTGTGCGTTTTTGTGCATTTTTGGGCCCCGAACCCATGTTGGGGTGTCGTGTGGCTGAGGTCGTTGCTATATTTAGTGCCTAGAATTGTATAGGTAATTAAATTGTGATAATAAAATGCTGGATGGATCGTTGCTTTGATCTGGAACAACCCCTGGGGTGTGTTTCACTGTTTAGCCGTTTGGCCTTCATACCCGAGGGTATGCCTTAAAAGTAGTAATTGTAGAATTTCCTCGAGAGGAATTGCTTGTTTACTGCATTGTTACATGTTGGGCATGGCCCAGTTACCTCTTTAGCCTAAGGGAATTCTTGTGATTAGCCTGTGGGAACTGCACTATTTAGCCTCTAGATAGTAGATATTTTCAGCCTGAGGGAAACTTCTTTTGTGCCTGTGGGTAGCTGACTATGTGCCTGTAGGCAACACTACCTACTCCTGAGGGCAAACTCTGTTATGCCTAAGGGCAGATTCTTGTGTTGGATACTCGTTACCCGAGGGTAAGAGTTTATGTGTCTGAGGACACTAGTGGTTTACTTAGAAATGCACTTTGGTGATTTCTTATATTAAATGGATTAAATGAATATTAAAAATGGCAATATAATTGGTAGTTAGTTACTTTTGAGTACTGCTTACTTTATTCCATTTTTCCACTACACACTATTGTTGCATGTTAGCATGCAGTTGGGCACATGCCTTTGGTGGGTGCCTATTGAGATATATTTCACACACCCTGTTTGGGTCACCCTTTTCGGCCCAAACAGATTACGTTGTTGTAGGTGTAAATAGGGGAAAGACTACATATACAGGTACTTGACTATTGATGAGAAGTAGGAGGGCATGGGACCAAGCCTAGGCTCGCGATGCCACTTCCAATTGTTACTTTGTTTTTCTTTACTCTGATTTTTGTTGTACTATATTGATGTATAACATGTTCTAGATATTTTCGTAGAACATGAGACATGTAGCATCATGTTCCATATACAGATGGTTATATCAACTACTGTTTTTTATTTCAGTTGTGTATAGTTTACTACTTCCGCTATTTTTTGTATGTTTTTTTTTTCATTCTGCCGCACTACACATTTACAAATGAGGGCATAGTTTCCCCACTATCAGACCTGGGCCCTTGCTGCTAGTCGGAAGCCTCTGGCGTTTGGGGAAATGTTCTTGGGGTCACGTGGCGAATCGGGCTTGGGGCACCTGTTGAGTGGCACCTAGACCCGGTACGTTACAAAGTGGTATCAGAGGGGGTTCATTTAATTGATTTACTATTTAGAGCCATAGTCAGGGATTGGATGAACGGTATTTGGTAATAAGATGTTCCTGGGAATAGCTAACCAGGGTACAGGGAAAATCCAATTATCCTTGTCTTGCAAATTTTACTGATTTTTCAATTTACGGTTGATTTGATTTCACCATTGGGTGACACACATGGAATTGTTCTATTTATATTTTATTTATGGGTTCTATTTTGTTTCAACCCTATGAGATGAGGGTATTCCATCTCATGCATCATATAGGCACATTCTAGATATCACATTCCATGCATAGTTTCCAAGCTATATAGGTGCTTTAGAAATTCCATGTTGTTGTGATAGTTGTTTTGCTAATAAAGCATGCTATTGTGATAGATTCTTGATAAATACTTGCTTTGTGGTAGGGAATTTTCATGTGAGCCTGTTTATAGAATGAACACCAAACATTGTTCTCTGGGGAGTATGGGCCCTCATTGACTGGAATTTGGTGTCTCATTGACTGTTTAGTGGTTATAACACATATGAGATGTCAAACTTTGATTCGTGGGGAGTATGGGCCCCCAAGGGTCAGAATTTAACACTTAGATGTTGTTTTCGGTATTTTATAGGTTCAGGGGATATTTATGAGGCATACTATCTGGAAACCCAGTATACACGCCATGTAGTATTTTTGTACATGTCGTATATGATCTTCTGTTCGGGAATAAATATGAACTTTTAGAGTACACACCGTGTAGTGTCATCCCGTGTCACAAACCGTGTGGGCGGCGACACGGGGATGGGAAAGGCATGGGTAAAACACACCGTGTATCTTTTTTAAACTCCATGTAGTGTTGACCTGGAGTCCGGCAATTTAAATAACAACATGGGTCGGTGAACTTCTTGACAGAACAAGATGTGTCAATGATGGACAGTCCGTGTAGTGTTTCTTGGGGACTCAGCTATGTAACGAACAAGACGGGCCAATGTCACCTCTCCTAGAACACACCGTGTACCTGTGGGACACACCGTGTAGTCTTGTCTGAGGGCAGACTGTGTGGTTTTGCCATGTGGCTGGGAAATAGGGTGGTGTACACGCCGTGTGCGGGTGTAACATGCCGTGTAGTGTTATGCTGAGTAGTCAGCCATGTCACAGATGACATGAGCAATTGGAGAACAACACTGTACACGCCGTGTAGATATTATAAATTCCTTGTAGATTTTTTTCAATGGGATCCATGTGTCTTAGCATTGTATAAGGACCCGAGCAAGGGAAGAGAAGTCAAGTACACGCCATGTAGTCATTTTACATGCCGTGTGGTCTTGTTTTGAAAATTTTGAAATTCTTTCATCCTCTATTCTCTTTTTTGGATTTTTTAGATTTACGGTCATAATGATCTTGAATCTGAGGGGTGATTTTGACCTTGTAGTGTAATGCCGCCTAGACGACCGCGAGTTGTTCGCCAGGAGAGCAGCGATGATTATAATCCGGAGATGGTGGTCCATGGGCTACTAGTTGATCCTCCAGTAGATCCAGATGAGGTCCCAGCTGCTATACCGGACATAGGCGCGATGGCTTAGTTCCGCGAAGGCTTCATGCAGATCATGCAAACCTTTCAGGGAGCACTGGAGGCTGCCACATCTATGGACGAGCTGACTCGTATCATCCAGCAGCATCATCTTCCTACGTTTTAAGGGGATGGCAGACCACAGGCTGCGGAGTCTTGGCTGGGGTCGATGCAGACTATTTTAGATCATATGGAGACGCCTCCAGGGTGGAGGTTCAAGCTCACGACTTACATGCTGTGTGATTCTTCCAAGAGGTGGTGGGATGTTACCACACAGTTAGAGCATCACAAGGACATGGTTTTGGAAGATTTCCAGGGAGTCTTTTAAGAAGTCTTCTTTCCCGAGACGTTGAGGGAATATAGAGATCGAGAGTTCATGAATATTCATCAGGGTGCTATGTCGGTGATGGACTATTCTGCTCGTTTTACAGAGCTTCAGCGTTTTTCACCCATGCGGGTGGGTGATGAGACGTTGAGATCCAGACGTTTTGAGGATGGTCTTTGGTATGACATACGACCACTGGTAAATGTTTTCAGGTTGCCTACTGTACACGCTATTGTGAACAAGGAATTGATTATAGAGAGGAACCTACGGGAATCGAGAGGTGTGGCCAGGGTGGTTCAACACTAGTTATTGGTACTATTTCTATTGGAAAGTGTAAAAGACATATGGACTTCTCTCTAGGCGGCAGTACCAGTTAGTGTAATGCTTCATGTGGCCAGGTTATGTGCTACCAGTTTGGTAGAGAGGGTAATAAGAGGTCGCAGTGTCCACGAGACCTAGTGGAGTGCCGAGCTTGCGGCAAGATGGGTCATCTTCTGCGCTTTCGCAGGGAGTTTCCACCAGTGGCTAGTGAGAGGGGTTCTATGTAGACACCGCATGTGGGAGCCAAATCAGTGGATTCTTACCAGTCAGGGAACTGGAATACGTCAAGGCGTGTAGGGAGAGATGGTGGTCGTGGCTGTGGTATCTAGACACCAGGATCACAGAGGTAGTAGGGTGGGACAACTCAGGGTAGCCAGGCTGTGTCGTAGGGCTGCGGCACTGGGGAGGCATATCTAGTGCAACAGACCCAGCAGGAGCAGGATCCCAGACATTCTACAGTAAGATGTAATATTCTAGTGGCTTCTATCTTATCTTCAGTGATTTTTGATACGGGTTCTACGCATAGTTTCATATCTGTACCTATTGTGGATAGCATTGGCCTCTATCTTTCTACTTCTTCTGATATCATGATGCTAGACACTCCATTAGGGACTAGGACGGCTGGTGTGCGTCAGTGTATAGAGTGCCCACTTGAGGTTGGATGGTTTCACTTTCTTTGTGACCTCTATATCTTGGAGATGCCGAGCTATGATGTCATTCTTAGGATGGACTTGTTGGTTCCCTTTCGAGCCTTTGTAGACTTCTATCTTCATAGGGTGAGTTTCACGTCACCAGAGGGTGGAGAGTTTCTATAAAAGGGCAAGTGGGATGTTCAGGCGAGTCAAGCTGGACCAGAGCATCATGGGCGAGGTGGACTCACGACCCAGATTGCGAGCTTGTACATGGATGATCAGCGGACTTGTCAGATGGATTTTCCTCTAGTTGTTGATCGTTTCAGGGACATCTTCCCGGAATACTTTTCAGGTCTACCTCTGGAGCAAGAGGTGAATTTCTCTATTGAGCACATTCCAGGAGCAGTACCAGTGTCCATTCCTCCTTATAGGATAACTACACCCGAGCTGCATGAGCTCAAGAGGTAGTTAGAGGAGTTGCATGCGAAGGGAATTATCCTACCCAGTACTTATCCTTTGGGTTATCTGTTCATTTTTGCAAAGAAGGAAGATATAACCCTTAGACATTGTGTGGATTATCGGAAGATGATCCAGTTGATGGTTAAGAATCGATATCCCATGCAAAGTATTGATGATCTATTTGATCAGCTTCGTGGAGAACGAGTGTTCTTGAAGATTGACTTGAGATCCGGATATCATCAGCTACATGTGAGACCATTGGATATACCTCTTACAGCTTATCGGAGTAGATATGGTCTATATGAGTATTTAGTCATTCCGTTCAGACTCATGAACATGCCAACAGTTTTCATGGCTCTGTTGAGTCGTGTGTTCCATCTGTATCTTGATTATTTTGTGGAGTATCCGTGCAAGACATCTTTGTGTACTCTCACACTCGACACAATCATGCCACTAATCTTGAGATCATATTTAGTACAATAAGATTGCATCGAGTATATGCTAAGCTCTCAAAGTGAAACTTTTTGATGGACCAGATTCACATCCTGGGTCATATCATCTCAGAGGAAGGAGTTGCAGTAGTCCCAGAGAAGGATAGAGCAGTAGTTTTCTGGGAGCATCCTAAGAACGTGTTTCAGATATAGAGTTTCTTAGGGCTGGATGGTTCCTACAGACGCGTCATACAGGACTTCTCCCACTTAGCAGCACCGTTGACGAGGCTGACTAAGAAGGGTGTGAAGTTCATTTGGTCAGAAGCTTGTGAGGAAGCTTTTCAGGGCCTGAAGGGAAGGTTGACATCAGCACTAATCCCAATACTCCCAGAGGATGGGATGAGCTATACAGTTTACTGTGATGCATTAGGGATTGGGCTGGGAGCATTTTTTATGAAGGGAGACCGAGTGGTTGCGTACGGGTCTCGACAGTTGAGTCCACATGAGTGGAATTACCTGAAGCATGACTTTGAGTTGGCTGCAGTTGTGCATGCGTTGCGCTGTTTGAGACATTATATTTTGGGAGATCAATTTGTGGTTTTCCCTGACCTCAAAAGCCTCAATTATTTTTTTACTCAGCGTGACCTGAATCTGAAGCATAGGAGGTGGGTCGAGTACCTACAGTCCTTCGATTTTGAGCTTGTCTACAGACATGGTAAAGGTAATGCAGTAGCCAATGCACTGAGCCGGAAGGCTCAGATACAGGCGGTGCAGGAGTCCAGTGGTGAGTGGGAGATCATGGAAATTGTTCTCTGAGATGCATCTGGAGGTGCACGATAGTCAGGGGAAGACTTATCTTTCCACTTTAGCTATGTCATCTACCCTCCTGGACAAAGTGTGGATGAGGCAGTTATCTGATCTAGAAGTCCTAGTTCTACGGGAGTCGGTGGAAAGTGAGGACCCACCTCCTGGTTGGATGACAGGCGACGACGAGGTGCTGCATTTCCATGGATGATTATGGGTTACAAGGGATATACATGAGGAGATACTACGGGAGTTTCATGCTTCTTCTTGGGTAGTTCATCCCGAGGTTACCAAGTTGTACCGTGACATGAGGTGTCAGTACTGGTGGACGGGTATGAAGAGGGAGATAGCTGGTTTTGTTATGAGATGTTCTACCTATCAGCAGGTAAAGGCAGAGAATCAGAGACCAGCGGGGCTGTTACAACAGTTACCAATTACATAGTGGAAATGGGATGATGTCGCGATGGATTTCATAACGGGATTGCCGATGTCACCTTGAGGCAATGACGTTGTGTGGGTTGTTCTGGACATACTCACGTAGGTAGCTCACTCTTTTCTGATTAAGGAGACCTTCGTTGTAGAAGATCTCGGGATACTGTATATCTGAGAGATCATACGCCTTCATGGGGTCCCTCGTTCTATCATTTCAGATAGGGACCCCCGCTTTACCTCTCATTTCTGGAAGAGTTTTCAAAGGGCACTGGGTACACAGGTGCTTCTGAGCATAGCATACCACACTCAGACAGATGGCCAGTCAGATTATACGATACAGGTGATAGAGGACATGTTGTACGCATGCGTCCTAGACTCTAGAGGATCGTGGGAGAAGCATATACCCTTAGTCGAGTTTGCCTATAACAATAGTTTTTAGGAAACTATTGAGATGGAACCATATGAGGCATTATATGGTAGGCCATGCCGATCACCTTTGTGCTGGTTAGAGGCAGGTGAGGCAGCCTTACTGGGACCACAACTCGTGTAGGATACATCTGAGCAGGTCCAGTGGATTTGGAAGTGGATGGCTACCGCGCAGTCTCGATAGAAGTCATATGATGATCTCCGCATATGATCATTGGAGTTCATGGTTGGGGATCATGTTTTCTTGCGTGTTTCGCCGAGGCTGGGACACAATCGGATCAGGAGAAAGGGTAAGATTTCAATGAGGTATGTGGGGCCATTCGATATTCTGGAGAGAGTCGGGCTGGTTTCCTATCATTTTTAGTTACCACAATGATACCGAGCCATGCACGACGTCTTCCATGTGTCTCAGTTGTGCCGCTATCATTCAGACTTTTCTCACGTTTTTCAGCCTGAGGATGTTGATCTAGAGGTAGATGTGTCCTCTGAGGAGAATCTGATTTGTATCGTTGACAGGAGCACGAAGGTTCCCTAAGGCCAGTCAGTTCCTTTTTTACGGGTGCTATGGAAGAATGGGAGAGTACAGGATGAGACCTGGGAGCGGGAGGCCGATGTACGTGCCCAGTGCCCAGAGCTGTTCTGAGCTTTATCATTGCCACCCTAAAAAGGGAAATTCGAGGACAAATTGCTATAAGGGGGGATGTTTGTAATAACACAGTTTTTTTTGAGGTATGGGCTTCTTTTTATACCTTTTCCTTAAGAGTTTTTGAGAAAATATGGAAAATGAGGAAAATTCCTAAATTTTGTAACTAAATGCTGTGTAATTTTCCACACGCCATGTACTTTTGGCCGTGTGGGATGGGTACACGGGGCGTGTAGCCATGTCGGCGACGAGGGGTGTAGGAACCGACTACACACCGTGTAGTGGTACTTTTCACATCGTGTAGTCAGTTGGCAGGCTTAAACAGTGAGGCGGTAGAGCAGGTGCCAGCTGGGCGATAGTTTATGTTGTGTACTCATGTCGACGGATAAACAGTGTGGTGGTGCCGCCAGAGGAGTAGTTAAATGATGTAATTACACGATGTGTACTCAGAAGTACACACCGTGTACTTTTTTCGGCTAAAAACAGGAAGTAGCCTCCTCATTTGGTAGAGGAATCATTTGAGCCATTTTGGAGCCAAAGGAGGAGGCCGAACATTTGAAGATCCGCTGAGTGTTCGTCTGGAATCTCATTTTGACTCAGACGATCTCGTTGGAACCGCGCAGGTAATCCCTTTCATCTCCTTAAGCCGTTCTTACCAATTATTTCCTGAGGGAAAGTTATTTATATTTGAATGTGTTTTTTTCTTCGTTAGATCTACGCCGTTCTTGTGCGTTTCTAGAGTCGGCGTTCGGGTATAACATTCGTTGGCGTATAAGGTAGGTGGCTTGGTGTAAATTCCCAACTGTCGTGCGTTTTTGTGCGTTTTCGTGCCACGAACCCATGTTGGGATGTCTTGTGGCTGAGGCCATTGCTATATTTAGTTCATAGAATTGCATAGGTGATTAAATTGTGATAATAAAATGCTGGTTTGGATCGGTGCATGGATCAAAAACAACCCCGGGGGTGTGTTTCACTGTTTAGCAATTTGGCCTAGATACCCGAGGGTATGCCGTTAAAGTAGTAATTGTAGAATTTAATCGAGAGGAATTTCTTGTTTGCTGCATTGTTACATTTTGGGAATTTCCCAGTTACGAGTTTAGCATGAGTGCGTTGTTGTGATTAGCCTATGGGCACTACACTATTTAGCCTGTGGGAAGTAGATATTTTTGGCCCGAGGGAAACTTCCTCCGTGCCTGTGGGCAGCTGACTCTGTGCATGTGGGCGACACTGTAGATACCCTAAACTTAACGTACATGGACATTACATTACTTTTGTGGAATAATTAGTATATAACAAAAACACACACACAAGGATCGTAATAGTTTAGTGTCTTTAGAAACTCGGAATATAATCTTCTAATCGTGGTGAATGATCTTCAACATCTCCAATAAAGATCTTACTTTTTTTACATAAAACCTTTATTTATATCCTGGGGAAAAGAAAACATAAAAGGGTGAGCTCAAATGCTTAGTTAGGGTAAACAAAAGAAATATCAATCACATCATATTCATAAAAACATAACATTTTGGAAATCTTAATCCTGCAAAAGAGATTATAATATCATAACATGGGATAAATCATAGTTGTGAAATGTAATCCCAATAATCATAAATTAAAACATGAAACATTGTGGCGTACAGACATAATCATAGAGAATCATTTATTTTTAGTCAAGACTCATTGCCAAGACTATCTTAGTGGACAAAGTCCATTTCTGAACCGAGTTCACTCCTCGTTTCAGTCCTGTTTCAATGAACCGGTTTAACCTGCCGTTCCAGCCATGTCTATCTCATGAGATATAAAATCATTACCCAATTCATTGGAGGTAGATATAGGTCCCTCCCATCTCATAATGATACCATTATTATGTGTGCCACAAAATCATAAATCATACATCATTGCATAACCCATGTAATAAAAATGGGATTCTTAAACAACATGACATCATAAAACAATTCATATAAGCTAAAGGGATTCATAAAAATAATTCCATCACAACATAATCAAATCAATGTAATAATAGGGAATGAAACAGAACCCGATATTATCTTAGATGTAAAATAATTTTGATAAAACACTTGAACTCCATTCTTGAGGAAAATATCCTTTCAACTTCAAAAACATTTTCCTTTCTTAACATGTCATTCAATTTTATACTAAAAGAAGTTGATTAAAAATAAACATGAAAACTTGTAAAGTAAGATTCTTGGAAATAATGTTTTAAAAATCCATTCATTCCGTATATGTTAAAAAAGCATTCTTCTCATACTTTTGTCGGAAAAGTCAAAAAGTACCTCGTATGAAAACGACAAAATATTCCTTTCATATCTTTTACTAAAAACTCACCAAAGGGTAAAATTGGATATAAACTATTGTATAAGGATATAAATATTACATATTGAGGAAACATGGTTGTGGATGATAACATACACCCCTGTAAATTCCAAAGTATAAACAATCTCAGATAAAAATGAGATTGTGATATTTCCCTTACCTTAGGTCTGATTTGCATCGTAAGTGTCCGAACCTCCTGTATAATGATTTAAATAATGCCATTGATTATTCCAAAATCATACTCATTGTTATGATATCATATATGGTTCACTTATGACTTTATTTCACCCGTTCATTTGTAAATTCCATGTTAAAGAGAATTTTGGGTAAAATCGTTTTATTTGTCGTCCGTGTTTTGAATTGTAATTATTCATATGGTTACTTAGATCATGATTTCTTAAATACAGAATGTAAAACAGTATTTATATATAATATATATTCAGAATATACATATATATTATGGATCGATAAATGGAACGAAATACACCATTAATGGAGATGGTTGGCCGTACGTACACATGAACGCTGTTTTCATTTCCTTATTGAGTTGAATGGAATTAAGTAGATGAAATACATATATATACACTTAAATCCAGTATCATTATTATTTCATATATTTCATGATTACTTATTATATATACTTTATAATAATTCATGAATGGTTAACGTGGAGAATGAATCTCATCGCGTCATGGAGACGATAGTCCATACGTACGCACGAGTGATGATATCATTCTCATGATCGTTGAATTTTATTGGAGTGTATGTATACTATTTCAGAATAAATTTATCTTTACAATAGTCATATATAGTAATTATTTACACCATTATACCCAACCAAGTAAGGTGGTGGTGGAAAACAGATTACACCACGGCGTGGAGACGGTATTCCATACGTACGCACGCGCGGTGATTTTGTTTTCCGTAGGATGGATAGATAGTGAAATAGGGTTGTTTAATAATTATAATAACATATCAGTATATGAGTGATACTGATGTTATTACTTCATAATGAAACAACCTAAGAAGAATAATTGGAAGAAGAAATAAAGTTGAAAGAATCGGCGACGGACATTTACCTCTTCTTTGAAGCGCCTCTTTGAGATCTCCTTTTAGGGCACTAATATTGGTCTTTGAGGAAGACCAGAACCTCTAAGATGATTCTAGGGAAGTGGAGAAGAGAATTGTTCAGGGTTTGGCCGAGCATGAAGGCTCAATGTGGTGTGAGGAAAAGAGGGAGGAGGTTCCCTTTTTTAAGGGAGGAGAGGGACTCCTTTGGAAAAACTACACATATTATTTTATTATAAAGTCAAGTTCGGTTTTAAATAGCTCCAAATTGATTTATTTCGATGATAAGGTGGGGATGGGTCGAAATCCTATAATACAGTAGAATTTAGACAAGTTTAGGATCCTATTTTAACCTTATCATTTAGATTTAACATTAAGTTAAATAATTTTACTTTTACCTTGTCTTCGTGTGTTCTTATACTATAAGGTTAATAAATGTACTATAAGAAGCCAAACGAACCACAAGATGTTTATTATTAATATATATAACCTTATCTAATTAATTTTTCCAAACCATATATTTTTAGGAATAAAATAACAATTAATAATATAATATTTGTTTTAAAAACTATTTAATGTCAATTTTGACACTATTTAGTAATTGATTTTTGTGAAAATCATAACAGAATTATTAGTTCAATAAATTTTAATTAAATTAATACTAACATGTCATATTAAGCTATAAAATTAGTTTAATTCATAGAAAGCCTTAAATTACATTTATTTGGGTATTTATAACATCAATTATGTCAATATTTCATTATTAAGATAATTACTACATCATCTTTGTGTCGTAATAAATGATAATTATTTAATCCCTAAAAATTACAAATAAATTCCTATGATGTAGATAATTGTATTAGATTTCTGGAGACTATTCATGTTCGAAGTTTCATGTAGTTTATCACTAAATTAAAATTATTATACTTAAAAGATTTAAGAAAGTGACATGTTGTCACATTCTTTGGTTTTAATAATAATTAAATTATTTTCATGGTCAGAAGTCCATTAAATGAATATAATCCGACCCTTATGTGATATGGGTCTACTTTTAGTCATCCAATAGTATTTTGGAAGGTTTTTGGTTAATTTTATACTCTTATATTTACCCTTAATTACCTGATTTACCTTTAACTATGGTAAATAAAATTTACCGTAGTTACTATTCATAATGACAAAAAATAAAAAGTAGAATATTAACAAAATTTGGACCCACTGATTCCAAATATGGAATCCATTTTTGCAAATTTTATACACAAATTTTTCAGAAATTAAATTAAAATTAATCCCGTTGTCTAATGAAAACGCGTTTTTGTTTAAAACATTGCAAAAGATTGAATTGATTTATCCTACGAATTCAAGGTAGAATAAATGCTAATGACATACATTATATTAAATGGTAAAAATATATTCTATTTATACTTTAAAACCATTCAATATAATAATTTAACCATATAAATTATTGCGATGAAAAAAGTTTTTTTAAATTAAAATATAGCGTGTTTTTACTATTCATCAAAATATGAAAGTTACCAGAATAATATGAAAACTTTATCCAAAGTAAATTTTCATTTCTTGATTCCAAATAAGAATTTTGTTTTGTCAAATTGAACTTTAAAACATGTCAAAAACTAGATTTAAAGTGGGTGCACCATCAAAAGGTGGCAAAACTGCATTTTTAGAAAAATACTTATTTTACCCGAAAAATTTATTTTATTCTTATACCATGTTCTAGAAAATGTGTAAGATGAATAATAATTTTATAAAATTCAAAATTTAGTTAATTCTATTCATAACGGCTAGTTCATAATAATATTATAATAATATATCATTGTTTAGTAAAACCCGGTATTGCGTACAACACACGATATCGAGAAAGGTCGTGATTCCATGTAATGAAAGCCAAGTCAGGGTTGCGTGTTGTGCACGAATCCTTCATTGTTTCGTATAACAGAATCCAACCATATTTCATTTATACATTTAATATATATATATATACTCAATGTTGTGTAGAATAACTATTATCAAAATTGTGTGTAACACGATCCAAGAATAGTGTTGCATATACTGCAAGCTATTACGGTGTTGCATATAGCACAAGGTAATCTTGGTGTAGCATACAATATAAGAAATTAATGAAATTAAAAGAATATTTTTCATAAAATCTCACGGTGTTACATTCTACCCCCCTTAAAATGAATTTCTCCCTCGAAATTCATCAGGGTTATAAATGGATTACTACTCGAAAGTTCGTCTAATAGAAACCCACATCGTAAAAAGGAATACAAAATCATGGCTTTAAAAAAAAATAAAGTATGAAATGTAACAGTTACCCAAATTAACTCATCACTGGGTTTCCACGTAGGAGAACATAGGTGAAAATATGGATATGAAAGAAAAATCTAACCATCAAGTTCTGATGAAGAATGGTAGAAAACATGGCTTTGGAAAAGCCAGCAATCACAAAGCCATAAATTTGAGACGATCTAAGGTACTATCTGATTCATTAGATATAAGAGCACTAGGACAACATTTTTGGTTTTCATGATCATTTCCCTAAAGTTGATGAAATTGGAATTAGAATAAATACTTTCGTGATTTTGGTATAGTCTCACTGTTAGTTGTTCTTTGGAAAATTTCCACTACATCTCATAATGAAATGAAGTTGAATTTTTCATTCGTGATGTGTTAGCAGATCATGTGATAAAATGAGGGGTCATTCCATATGTCTCAAACAAAAGGATAGAAAAGTTAAAAAAATGTGTAAGTCCATCTATAGTGAGATTAATCATATATGGTTCCTAAAATGGACTTATACTTCATATATCATACTGCTTAATATAATAAAACTAGTTTCTACTAAACAGGGACTTCTTGTAGGCTAGTGGAAGGCGATAAAGGCCAGTTGTACTTCTGTTGTGGGTTTGATTCCCACAGCCTTGTCTGACGCGATGGGTTTTTGCCCATCCTGCAGGTTGTCCTTTTTCTAAAACTATATTACTATAACATCCCATCAACAATATCAAAAAAATGTTATATCCTTAAGAAATACTAACTGATGTCCAACATAATCCATTCCAATCATTAGGCTTATCTAAAAAACTTCGGTCCAAGCTCATAGTATAAAGAAAATGATCACGTGAATGCCATCATTTAACCCCCATATATCATATGATATATCTTGTTGGTCAAATTACAAACATGTGAATACCTTAATCATGTATTCTCTTGATTAATGAATACCCATTGAACCTTATTGAAAACATGAATGCTGTTAAAAGTTAACTTTTTCCACATACCAAAATCCTCAAAATTCTATATACTCAAACCATGATATCACTTAGTCATTATATCAATCATGAGCTCATGAATACTGTCAAATATTTCATTTTCTCATTTTCCCTTCATTATGCGCATATCATATTTTTTTCCAAAAATATCTCAATCACTTTCCATGGTTTTCGGTACCATAAAATTATTGAAAACCACAATAGACCAATACAGAAATATTCCAATATTCCATAATACTATATACAACATTATTTTGGAATCCCATTATATAAACACTTAATCATTCCACCACATCGTTGTCATATTCAACATCGCCAATGGTGATCGCAAGTGACTTCCCTTTGTACTTTTCCTTAAGTGGTTTCTCATGTCGATCATCACTAACCTTTGGATTAGGGAATTTATTAGCATAATGCCCCATTTTCTTGCACATGAAGCATTGAAGTGTAGTAGGTTCATTCTGTGTATCCCTTCATTTGTTTGCATCATTAGACATCTTCTTCCCATCATTGTGGCATTCAAATTCCCGATGACCTTCCTTTCCAAATTTTAAACATTTACTTGTCCCTTTAATACAATCTCCACCATGCTTCTTTCCACACTATGAGCATAAGGAATCATTCATCTTCTTTTCACCATTATTCTGAGATTTCTCCTTGAACTCCATCTTTCGTTTCTTGTCAAAACTTTGAGATGGATAATTAACACCAACTTCCATTTATACCTTTATAGCACAACGTACAATTTCTTCATAGCTAATGAAGTCTCTTATAGCTAATACCCTTTGAAGATTTGGTTTTACGACACTAAAGAATCGATCAACTTTACTTTCAGGTTGGATGATAAATCCAGATGCATACCTTGAAAGCCTTGTAAAATTCTCTTCGTATATACCAACAGATTCATCATCCTTTTGCTTTAGTTCAAGAAACTCCTTCTCCATCTTTGTTCGAAGAATACGAGGAAAGTACTTATTGAAAAATAAGTTATTGAACTCGTCCCATTCCATGGACTCAATTTCATCTATTTGCCTCGTATTCTTGATAAGATTCCACCATTGATCAGCTTCACCTTCAAAACAATATACTACTAAGATGACTTTATCATGATCAAAACATTGAAGAACTGAAAATATCTTTTCAGTGGTACTGATCCATTGTTCAGCAACAAGTGGACCAGAAGACCCACTGAAAGAAGGTGGGCGTTGCCTCATGAAGGACTCAATAGAATGTTGTTCCCTTCACTGATCATTTGTAAGTCCAAAATTCTTCATAGATTGTGTAAGTATACCAATAAGATTTTTCACTCCATCTCCCATAACATTTGTTTTTTCAGGAGGACAACCATTGCATTTTCCATTACATTGATTAACACGGTTCCTTCGGGTTCCAGCCATCGTCTAAAACCCAAAAAGAATAGTGTGAGAGTCAAAAATTATTCTAGGGAAAACAATATAATAAAGGGGGAGTACCTTCAATATCTAACATCTTAGATTACCGTAATTCTAGTACTATAACCTATACGTATACTTAACCTTAGGGACATCCCTATACATACCTTAGAAATATCTATAGGGATATCACTAAAGTCCTCGCATCCTAGTTTCCAATGGTTGACTAAACCTTTCCTCTGATACCAACTATAGAGTCCCTAAACTTAACGTACATGGACATTACATTACATTTGCGGAATACTTAGTACATAAAAAAAAAACACACACAAGGATCGTAATAGTTTAGTGTCTTAGGAAAATCAGAATATAATCTTCTAATCGTGGTGAATGATCTTCAACATCTCCCATAAAGAGCTTCCTTTTTTTCCTAAAACCTTTCTTTATATCTTGTGGAAAAGAAAACAAAAATGGGTGAGCTCAAATTCTCATTAAGGTTAAACAAAAGATATATCAATCACATCATATTCATAAGAACATAACATTTTGGAAATCTTAATCCCGCAAAAGAGATCATAATATCATAACATTGGATAAATCATAGTAGTGAAATTTAATCCCAATAATCATAACATAAAACATAAAACTTTGTGTTGTACACACATAATCATAGAGAATCATTTCTTATTAGTCAAGACTCATTTCCACGACTATCTTAGTGGACAATGTCCATTTCTGAACCGAGTTCACTCCTCGTTTCAGTCCTGTTTCACTGAACTGGTTTAACCTGCCGTTCCAGCCATGAATATCTCATGAGATATAAAATCATTACCCAATGCATTGGAGGGAGATATAGTTCCCACCCATCTCATAATGATACCATTCTTATGTGTGCCACAAAATCATAAATCAGACATCATTGCATAACACATGTAATAAAAATGGGATTCTTAAACAACATGACATCATAAAAAGATTCATATAAGATAAAGGGATTCAAAAAAATAATTCCATCACAACATAATCAAATAAATTTAATAATAGGGAAAGAAAGAGAACCCTATATTATCTTAGATGTAAAATAATTTTGATAAACCACTTGAACTCCATTCTTGAGGAAAATATCCTTTCAACTTCAAAAATATTTTTATTTCTTAACATGTCATACAATTTTAAACTAAAGAAAGTTGATTAAAAATAAACATGACAACATGTAAAGGAAGATTCTTGGAAATAATGTTTTAAAAATATATTCATGCCGTATAAGATAAAAAAACCTTTTTCTCGTACTTTTGTCGGAAAAGTCAAAAAGTACCTCGTACGAAAAACGACAAAAGATTCCTTTCATATCTTTTACTAAAAACTCATTGAAGGGTAAAATTGGATATAAACTATTGTAGAAGGATATTAATATTACATATTGAGGAAACATGGATGTGGATGATAAAATACAACCCAGTAAATTCCAAAGTGTAAACAATCTCATATAAAAATGAGATTTTGATATTTCCCATACCTTAGGTCCGATTTGCTTCGTAAGTGACCGAACCTCTTGTATAATGATTTAAATAATGTAATTGACTTATTCTGAAATAATACTCATTTTTATGATATCATATAAGGTTCACTTATGACTTTATTTCACCCATTCTTTTGTAAATTCCATATTAAAGAGCGTTTTGGGTAAAATTGTTTTATTTTTCATCCGTGTTTTGACTTGTAATTATTCATATGTTTACTTAGATCATGATTACTCAAATCCAGAATGTAAAAAATTATTTATATATAATATATATTCAGAATATACATATATATAATGGATCGATAAATGGAAAGAAATACACCGTTCATGGAGATGGTAGGCCATACGTACGCATGAACGCTGTTTTCGTTTCCTTATTGAGTTGAATGGAATTAAGTAGATGAAATACATATATAAACACATAAATCCAGTATCATTATTATGTCATATATTTCATTATTACTTATTATATATACATTATAATCATTCATGAATGGTTAACGTGGAGAATGAATCTCATCACGTCGTGGAGACGGTAGTCCGTACGTACGCACGAGCGATGATATCGTTCTCATGATCGTTGAATTGTATTTGATTGTATGTATAATATTTCAGAATCAAAAGAATGGAAAATAGATTACACCACAGTGTGGAGACGGTATACCGTACGTACGCACGCGCAGTGATTTCGTTTTCCGTGGGATGGATAGATGGTGAAATAGGGTTGTTTCATACTTATAATAACATATCAGTATATGAGTGATACTGATGTTATTACTTCATAATGAAACAACCTAAGAATAAGAATTGGAAGAAGAAATAAAGTTGAAATAATCGGTAACGGACATTTACCTCCTCTTTGAAGCGCCTCTTTGAGATCTCCTTTTAGGGCACTAAAATTGGTCTTTGAGGAAGACCAGAACCTCTAAGATGTTTCTAGGGAAGTGGAGTAGAGAATTTTTCAGGGGTTGTCCGAGCTTGAAGGCTCAATGTGATGTGAGGGAGAGAGGGAGGAGGTGCCCTTTTATAAGGAAGGAGTGGGGCTCCTTTGGAAATACTAAACACTTTATTTTATTATAAAGTCATGTTCGGTTTTAAATAGCTCAAAATCGATTTATTTCAAAGATATGGTGAGGATGGGTCGAAATACTCTCATCCAACAGAATTTAGACAAGTTTAGGTTCTTATTTTAACCTTATCATTTAGATTTAACATTAAGTTAAATAATTTTACTTTTATCGTGTCTTCTTGTGTTCTTATACTATAAGGTTAATAAATGTACTATAAGAAGCCAAAAGAACCCCATGTTTTTTATTATTAATATATATAACCTTATATAAGTCATTTTGATGATATTAATATTTTTAGGAATAATATAACAATTAATAATATAATATTTGTTTTAAAAACTATTATATGTCCATTTTGACACTATTTAGTAATTGATATTTTTGAAAATCATAACAGAATCATTAGTTCGAAAAATGTTAATTAAATCAATACTAACATGTGATATTAACCTATAAAATTAGTTTAATTCATAAAAAGTCTTAAATTACATTTATTTGGGTATTTATAACATCAATTATGTCAATATTTGATTAATAAGATAATTACTGCATCATATTTGTGTCATAATTAATGATATTTATTTAATCCCTAAAAATTCTAAATAAATTCCTATGATGTAGATAATTTTATTATCTTTCTGGAGACTATTCATGTTCGAAGTTTCATGAATATTTTCACTAAATTAAAATTATTATACTTATAAGATTTAAGAAAGTGACATGTTGTCACATTCTTTGGTTTTAATAATAATTAAATTTTTATCCTGGACAAATGTCTATTAAATGAATCTAATCCGACCCTTAGGTGATATGGGTTGCCTTTTAGTCGTCCAATAATATTTTGGAAGGTGTTTGATTTATTTTATAATCTTATATTTACCCTTAATTTCCCAATTTACCATTAACTATGGTAAATAAAATTTACCGTAGTTAATATTCATAATGCCAAAAAATAGAAAGTAGTTTATTAACATAATTTGGACCCACTGATTCTAAATATGGAATCCATTTTTCCAAATTCAATACCCAAATGTTGGAGAAATTAAATTAAAATTAATCCTGTTGTCGAAAGAAAACGGTTTTTTGTTCAAAACATTGCAAAAGATTGAATTGATGTATCCTACTAATTCAATGTAGATTCAATGATAATGACATACATTATATTAAATGGTAAAAATATATACTATTTATAATTTAAAACCATTCAATATTATAATTTAACCGTATAAATTATTGCGATGAAAAAAGTTGTTTTTAATTAAAATATAGCGTGTTTTTACTATTCATCAAAATATGAAAGTTACCAGAATAATATGAAAAATTTATCCAAAGTAAATTTTCATTTCTTGATTCCAAAGAAGAATTTTATTTTGTCAAATTAAACTTATAAACATGTCATAAACTATATTTAATGTGGGTGCGCCATCAAATGGCGGCAAAACTGCATTTTTTTAGAAATACTTATTTTACCCGGAAAAAGTTATTTTGTTCTTATACCATGTTCTATAAAATGTGTAAGATGAATAATAATGTTATAAAATTAAAAATTTAGTTAATACTAATCATAACGGCTAGTTCATAATAATATTATAATAATATATCATTGTTTAGTAAAACCTAGTATTGCGTACAACACACGCTATCGAAGAAGGTCGTGATTGCATGTAATGAAAGCCAAGCTAGGGTTGCGTGTTGTGAAAGAATCATTTGTTGTTTCGTATAACAGAATCCAACCATATTTCATTTATACATTGAATATATATATATATATACTCAAGGTTGCATAGAATAACTATTATCAAATTTTTTTGTAACACGATCCAAGAATAGTGTTGTGTATACTACAAGCTAATACGGTATTGCGTATAGCACAGGGTAATCTTCGTGTAGCATACAACACAATACATTAATGAAATTAAATGAAAATTTTTCATAAAATCTCAGGGTGTTACATTCTACCCCCCTTAAAATGAATTTCTCCCTTGAAATTCGTCGGGGTTATAAATGGTTTACTACTCGAAAGTATGTTTAATAGAAACCCACATCGTAAAAAGGAATACCAAAATATGACTTTAAAAAAATAATGTATGAAATGTAACGGTTACCCAAATTAACTCATCATTGGGTTTCCACGTAGGAGAAAATAGGTTAAAATATGGATATGGAAGAAAAATCTAACCATCAAGTTCTGATGGAGAGTGGTAGAGAACATGGCTATGGAAATGCCAGCAATCACAAAGCCATAAATTTGAGATGATCTAAGGTAATATCTAATTCATTAAATATAAGAGCACTAGGACAACATTTTTGGTTTTCAAGATAATTTCCCTAAAGTTGATGAAATTGGAATTAGAATAAATACTTTCGTGATTTTGGTATAGCCTCACCATTAGTCGTTCTTTGGACAATTTCCACTTCATCTCTTAAATAAATGAAGATTAATTTGTCATTCGTGATGTGTTAGAAGATCATGTGATTGAATGAGGGGTCATTCCATCTGTCTCAAACAAAAGGATAGAAAAGTTATCAAAAAATACGTAAGTCTATCTATAGTGAGATTAATCATAAATGGTTCCTAAAATGGACTTATACTTCATATATCATACTTCTTAATATAATAAAACTAGTTTCTACTAAACAGGGACTTCATGTAGGCCAGTGGTAGGCGATAAAGGCCAGTCGCACTTCAGTTGTGGGTTCGATTCCCACAGCCTTGTCTGACGCGATGGGATGTCGACCGTCCTACAAGTTGTCCTTTTTCTAAAAATATATTACTATAACATCCCATCAACAATATCAAAAAAAATATTTATCCTTAAACAATACTAACTTATGTCCAACATAATCCATTCCAATCTTTAGGATTATCTAAAAGACTTCATTCCAAGCTCATTATATAAAGAAAATGATCACGTGAATGCCATAATTTATCCCCCATATATCATAAGATATATCTTGTTGGTCAAATTACAAACATGTGAATACCTTAATCATGTATTCTCTTGAATAATGAATACCCATTGAACCTTATTGAAAACATGAATGCTGTTAAAAGTTAACTCTTTCCACATACCAAAATCCTCAAAATTCTATATACTCAAACCATGATATCACTTAGTCCTTATATCAATCATGAGCTCATGAATACTGTCAAATATTTCATTTTCTCGTTTTCCCTTCATTATGCGCATATCATCTTTTTTTCCAAAAATATCTCAATCAATTTCCATGGTAATCGGTACCATAAAATTATTGAAAACCACAATAGAACAATACATAAATATTCCAATATTCCACGATACTATATACAACATTATTTTGGAATCCCATTACGTAAACACTTAATCATTCCACCGCATCATTGTCATATTCAACATCGCCAATGGTGATCGCATGTGACTTCCATTTCTCCTTTGCCTTAAGTGGTTGCTCAAGTCGATCATCACTAACCCTTGGGTTATGGCATTTATTAGCATAATGACCCATTTACTTGCACTTGGAGCATTGAAGTGTAGTGGGTTCATTCTGTGTATCCCTTCCTTTGTTTTCATCATTAGACATCTTCTTCCCATCATTGCGGCATTCAAATGCCCGATGACCTTCCTTTCCACATTTGAAATATTTACTTGTCCCTTTAATACAATCTCCACCATGCTTCTTTCCACACTTTGAGCATAAAGAAACATTAATATTCTTTTCACCATTATTCTGAGATTTCTCCTTGAACTCCATCTTTCGTTTCTTCTCAAAACTATGAGATGGATAAGTAATACCAAATTCCATTTCTACCTTGATAGAACAACGTTCAATTTCTTCATAGCTACTGAAGTCTCTTATAGCTAATTCCCTTCGGAGATTTGGTATTAATCCATTGAAGAATTGATCAACTTTACTTTCAGGTTGGATGATAAATCCAGATGCATACCTTGCAAGCCTTGTAAAATTCGATTCGTATATACCAACAAATTCATCATCCTTTTGCTTTAGTTTAAGAAACTCCTTCTCTATCTGTGTTCGAAGAATACGAGGGAAGTACATATTGAAAAATATGTTATTGAACTCGTCCCATTCCATGGACTCAATTTCATCTCTTTGTGTTGTATTCTTGATAAGATTCCACCATTGATCAGCTTCACCTTCCAAACAATATACTGCTAAGATGAATTTATCATGTTCAGAACATTGACGAACTGAAAATATCTTTTCAGTGGTACGGATCCATTGTTCAGCAACAAGTGGATCAGTAGACCCACTGAAAGAAGGTGGGCTTTGCCTCATGAAGGACTCAATAGAATGTTGTTCCCTTATCTGCTCATTTTTAAGTCCAGAATGATTCATAGCTTGTGTAAGTATAGCAATAAGATTTTTCACTCCATCTCCAATAACATTTTTTTGTTCAGGAGGATAATCATTGAATTGTCCATTACATTGACCAACACGGTTCCTTCGGGTTCCAGCCATCGTCTAAAACCCAAAAATAATAGTGTGAGAGGAAAAAATTAAGTTAGGGAAAACAATATAATAAAGAGGGAGTACCTTCTATATCTAACAACTTAGATTACCGTAATTTTAGTACTATAACATATTCTTATACTTATCCTTAGTGACATCCCTATACATACCTTAGAAATACCTATAGGGATATCACTAATGTTCTTTCATCCTAGTTTCCAAAGGTTGAATAAACCTTTCCTCTGATACCAAATGTAGAGACCCTAAACTTAACGTACATGGACATTACATTAATTTTGCGGAATACTTAGTACATAACAAAAACACACACACAAGGATCATAATAGTTTAGTGTCTTTGGAAACTTGGAATATAATATTATAATCATGGTGAATGATCTTCAACATCTTCCATAAAGATCTTCATTTTTTTTAACCTAACACCATTCTTTATATCCTAAGGAAAAAAACATAAAAGGGTGAGCTCAAATGCTCAGTAAGGGTAATCAAAAGAAATATCAATCACATCATATTCATAATAACATATCATTTTGGAAATCTTAATCTTGCAAAAGAGATCATAATATCATAACATGGGATAAATCATAGTAGTGAAATGTAATCCCATGAATCATAATATAAAACATGAAACTTTGTGGCATACACACATAATCATAGAGAATCGTTTCTTATTAGTCAAGACTCATTTCCAAGACTATCTTAGTGGACAAAGTCCATTTCTAAACCGAGTTCACTCCTCGTTTCAGTCCTGTTTCACTGAACCAGTTTAACCTGCCATTCCAGCCATGTCTATATCATGAGATATAAAATCATTACACAATTCATTGGAGGGAGATATATGTCCCACCCATCTCATAATGGAAACATTCTTATTTGTGCCACAAAATCACAAATCATACATCATTGCATAACCCATGTAATAAAAATGGGATTCTTAAACAACATGACATCATAAAACAATTCATATAAGATAAAGGGATTCATAAAAATAATTCCATCACAACATAATCTAATCAATGTAATAATTGGGAAAGAAACAGTACCCTATATTTTCTTATATGGAAAATAATTTTGATAAAACACTTGAACTCCATTCTTGAGGAAAATATCCATTCAACTTCAAAAACATTTTCCTTTCTTAACATGTCATACAATTTTAGAATGAATGATGTTTATTAAAAATAATCTTGATAACTTGTAAAGGAAGCTTTTTGTAAATAATGTTTTAGAAATCCATTCATGCAGTATAAGTTAAAAAAACATTCTTCTCATACTTTTGTCAGAAAAGTCGAAAAGTACCTCGTACGAAAAATGACAAAAGATTCCTTTCATATCTTTTAATAAAAACTCACCAAAGGGTAAAATTGGATATAAAATATTGTATAAGGATATAAATATTACATATTGAGGAAAAATGGAGGTGGATGATAAAATACACCCCAGTAAATTCCAAAGAATAAACTATCTCAGATACAAATGAGATTGTGATATTTCCCTTACCTTAGGTCCGATTTGCTTCGTAAGTGTCCGAACCTCCTGTATAATGATTTAAATAATGTCATTGACATATTAAAAAACCATATTAATTGTTATAATATCATATATATGGTTCACTTATGACTTTATTTCACCCGTTCTTTTGTAAATTCCATGTTAAAGAGTGTTTTGGGTAAAATCGTATCATTTGTCATCTGTGTTTTGACTTGTAATTATTCATATGGTTACTTATATCATGATTACTTAAATCCAGAATGTAAAACATTATTTATATATAATATATATTCAGAATATACATATATATAATGGATCGATAAATGGAAAGAAATACACCATTCATGGAGACGGTAGGTCGTACGTATGCATGAACGTTGTTTTCGTTTCTTTATTGAGTTGAATGGAATTAAGTTGATGAAATACTTATATATACACATCAATCAAGTATCAATATTATGTCATATATTTCATTATTACTTATTATATATACATTATAATCATTCATGAATGGTTAACTTGGAGAATGAATCTCATCGCCTCATGGAGACGGTAGTCCGTATGTACGCACGAGCGATGATATCATTCTAATGATCGTTGAATTGTATTGGAGTGTATGTATACTATTTCAGAATCAATATCACTTTAAAATAGTCATATATAGTATTATTTACACCATTATACCCATCCAAGTAAGGTGGTGGTGGAAAATAGATTACACCACGACATGGAGACGGTATTCGGTATGTACGCACGCGCGGTGATTTCGTTTTCCGTTGGATGGATAGATGGTAAAAAAGGGTTGTTTCATACTTATAATAAAATATCTGTATATGAGTGATACTGATGTTATTACTTCATAATGAAACAACCTATAAAGAAGAATTGGATGAATAAATAAATTTGAATGAATCAGTAACGGACATTTACCTCTTCTTTGAAGCGCCTCTTTGAGATCTTCTTTTAGGGCACTAAAATTGGTATTTGAGGAAGACCAGAACCTCTAAGATGTTTCTAGGGAAGTGGAGAAGTTAATTTGGAAGGGTTTGGCCGAGCATGAAGGATCAATGTGGTGTGAGGAATAGAGGGAGGAGGTTCCCTTTTATAAGAGAGGAGAGGGGCTCCTTTTGAAAAACTAAACATATTATTTTATTATAAAGTCAAGTTAGGTTTTAAATAGCTCCGAATTGATTTTTTTCTAAGCTAAGGTGGGTTTGGGTCGAAATCCTCTCATCCAATAGAATTTATACAAGTTTAGGTTTCTATTTTAACCTTATCATTTAGATTTAACATTAAGTTAAATAATTTTACTTTTACCGTGTCTTCTTGTGTTCTTATACTATAAGGTTAATAAATGTACTATAAGAAGACAAACAAACCCCAAGTTGTTTATTATTAATATATATAACCTTATCTAAGTCATTTTTCCGATCCTTAGATTTTTAAGAATAAAATAACAATTAATAATATAATATTTGTTTAAAAAACTATTATATGTCAATTTTGACACTATTTAGTAATTGATTTTTGTGAAAATCATAACAGAATTATTAGTTCTAAAACTGTTAATTAAATCAATAATAACATGTCATATTAACCTATAAAATTAGTTTAATTAATAAAAAGTCTTAAATTACATTTATTTGGGTATTTATAACATCAATTATGTAAATATTTCATTAATAAGATAATTACTACATCATCTTTGTGTCATAATAAATGATAATTATTTAATCCCTAAAAATTCTAAATGAATTCCTATGATGTAGATAATTGTATTATATTTCTGGAGACTATTCATGTTCGAAGTTTCATGAAGTTTATCACTAAATTAAAATTATTATACTTATAATATTTAAGAAAGTGACATGTTGTCACATTCTTTGGTTTTAATAAAAAATAAATTATTTTCCTTGAAAAAAGTCCATTAATTGAATCTAATCCGACATTTAGATGATATGGGTGGACTTTTAGTCATCCAATAGGATTTTGGATTGTGTTTGGTTAATTTTATAATCTTATATTTACCCTTAATTACCCGATTTACCTTTAACTATGGTTAATAAAATTTACCATAGTTACTATTCATAATGCCAAAAAAATTAAAATGCATCTTATTAACATAATTTTGACCCACTGATTCCAAATATAGAATCCACTTTTCCAAATTCAATACACAAAAGTTGAATAAATTAAATTAAAATTAATCTTGTTGTCGAAAGAAAAAGGGTTTTTGTATAAAACATTGCAAAAGATTGAATTGATTTATCCTACGAATTCAAGGTAGAATCAATGATAATGAAATACATTATATTAAATGGTAAAAATATATTATATTTATACTTTAAAACCATTCAATATTATAATTTATCCATATCAATTATTGCGATGAAAAAAGTTTTTTTTAATTAAAATATAACTTGTTTTTACTATTCATCAAAATATGAAAGTTACCAGAATAATATGAAAAAATTATCCAAAGTAAATTTTCATTTCGTGATTCTAGAGAAGAATTTTATTTTGTAAAATTGAAATTATAAACATGTCAAAAAATAGATTTAAAGTGGGTGCGCCATCAAAAGGCTGCAATACTGCATTTTTAAAAAAATACTTATTTTACCCGAAAAATTAATTTTGTTCTTATACCATGATCTAGAAAATGTGTAAGATGAATAAAAATGTAATAAAATTCAAATTTTAGTTAATACTATTCATAACGGCTAGTTTATAATAATATTATAATAATATATCATTGTTTAGTAAAACCCGGTATTGCGTACAACACACGCTATCGGGGAAGGACATGATTGCGTGTAATGAAAGCCATGTCAGGGTTGCATGTTGTGCAAGAATCCTTCATTGTTTTGTATAACAGAATCCAACAATATTTCATTTATACATTGAATATATATATATACTCAATTTTGCGTAGAATAACTATTATAAAAATTCTGTGTAACACGATCCATGAATAGTGTTGCGTATACTGCAAGCTAATACGGTGTTGCGTATAGAGCAAGGTAATCTTGGTGTAGCATACACCACAAGACATTAATGAAATTAAAATAATAGTTTTCATAAAATCTCGGGGTGTTACAAACACAAGCTATGCCTGAGGGAAAACTCTGTTATGCCTGAGGGGAGATTATTGTGTTGGATACTCGTTACCCGAGGGTAGGAGTTTTCGTGTCAGAGGACACTAGTTGTTCACTTAGAAATGCACTGTGGTGATTTATTATATTAAATGTATTATATGAATATTAAAAATGGAAACATAATTGGTAGTTTTTTTTAGTTTTTGGTACTGCTTAATTTATTGCATTTTACCACTGGACACTATTATTGCATGTTAGCACGCAGTTGGGCATGAGCCTTTGGTGGGTGCCTACTGAGATATATTTTCTCACACCCTGTTTGGGTCACGATTTTTAGCCCAAACAGATTACGTTACTGCATGTGTAGATAGGGGAATGAGTCCTTATACAGGTACTTGACTATTGCTGAGTAGTAGGAGGGCATGGGACCGAGCCTAGGCTCATGATGTCGCTACCAGCTGTTGGTTTGTTTTGTTGTACTCTGCTTTTTGCTCTACTGTATTGTTGTATAACATGTTCTGGATATTTTCTTAGAACACGAGACATGTAGCATCATGTTATATGTACTGATGGATATTTCCACTGATCTAGTTTATTTCAGTTGTGTACGGTTTACTGCTTCTGCTTTTTGTTGTATGTTTTATTTCCATTCCGTTGTGCTACATGTTGACAAATGAGGGCATAGTTTCCCCACTATCAGACCTGGGCCCTCGCTGCTAGTCAGTAGCCTCTAACGTTTGGGGAAATGCGCTTGAGGTCATGTGGCGAACTGGGCTCGGTTTACCCATTAAGTGGCACCCGAAGCCAGGATGTTACACAAAACCTCATTTCCACCCAAAAAACACCCTTTATGGTCACAAAACAACACAAAATTGAAAATTAAACCTCATGAAATTAGGAATCTAACCCTTAAATCAGAACCCCATCCATGGAAGAACCCTAAATCGAAGGTTGAAGGAGAAAGTGAGTACCATATGGGAGGCCACACCGGCATGGTTCAATAGAGGAAGGTTGTCAATGTTGGAGGGGTTGTAGCTGCTATATAGGGGGGGTGTTGATAAGAGGAAATTCTGGAAAGAGAGGGATGGTCACGTGTCTGCTCACACGGCTGGAGGGGCACGTGCTGGACAGCGAGAGTAGGGGTTGTCACCGATCGCAGGAGGTGGCAGTGACTGGTGGATAACTGACCGGAAGTGGCCACTACTGGGTGGAGTTGGAGCATAGTATGCAGGTCATGCAAGGGGAGGGTCGCGTCAGGTGCCAAACCAGGCAGCTGGAGTGAGTCCGTGTAGCACAATGATGGGGTTCAGTCTGGAGGTGGAGTGTAAGGAGGAATGAATAAGGTATCCTCTGGAGTTGGATAGCAAAATATGGGAGGGATCCCAGCACTCCAAGTTGGGATTGTGTCGAACTAGCGAGAGGGGATTACTTTCGGGCGGGGGGGGGGGGGGGGGGGTGCGCTACGCACTAGAGAAATAGAGGGGTGGGGGAAGGCTGAAGCACCACCAAGGATAAAAAAATATAATTCTTAATGAAAATAATAATTAAATTAAACTATTTGAATATAATAATAATAATAATAATAATAATAAAGATATAACAAGAATTATAACAACAACCTAACCATGATAACTATAATATTAGCAAAGAGAAAAATACTGATAATAATTGTATTTATAGTAAAAATAAATAAATAATATTATTAATATCATGATAAAAATTTAATAACACTTATTTCATCCATAATCACATTATTAATAAAAATTGTCTAATAATTATGATAATATTAACTACACTAGTAATAATAATAAAAACATCATTTTATTTTATTTATAATATAAATAATATTATCATTATTGAGATAATAATATTTTTGACTGCAATTTTCATATTAATTTATTTTTTTATCCTTCATAACGGGAAGCTCACTCAGTGACAAGAGTGTAGCTGTAGGGTCCACCAACTATGTTATACTTTCATGCTGACACTGCCACACCCAAAAGGTGTGTTTTTCTCATCCAAAATAGAAAATTTTAGCATGGGATCACCCCAAATCATGACCCCAGCTAGAGCCAAGGAAAAAATTAATCACGGGTGAGACAATATGCATGTTTATAAATTATTTTTAATCTAAGGATGACCGATATCATACATGAGAATTTTTGGATGATTCTGGAACATATATTAAATCTATAATAGATTCATGATGTTTGAAATATATCCCCTAGAAATGATGTGAAGAGACCGAGATCCAATCATATAAACCAATGTTACATCTGAAGAAACATTCTCCAAAATTTTCAGTGAGTTCTTACCTTTGGATTGATGGTCTTTAATTCATTGTGGATTTTAAATTGTTGGATGTTTTCGGCTTTAAAAAAATCTCATTTCAATCCATTCGAGAAAAATATTCCTAACATTAATGACTTTAAAAAATATAATCCCGATCAATTATCACTCTTCACGAATCAATTTTCCATCAAAATCAAAAAAAATTGAAATCCTGATTTGAATCCTTAAATAATATGATATTTCAACCTATTTATGGGTCATTTTTCACACTCCAATATACAAATGTACCAAAATAAAGAATCATGTATGCATGTATTCATTTATTGAGATTTTTTATATATATGGTCATGTTTTTTGAGGTTTTCACCATCTAGGAATATTCAATAGGATCTCTATTCAATTCAAATGACATCATACCAATTCCCATTTATTTATCCACCATCTATGCATCAGGATTGGCATTCATCCAAGAAAGGGACTTTGTCACCAACCTCTATAATCTTTTATGGGGTCTCAAATTCAATGGTACAAATGTATCCTTAGAATGGTACCATCATAAACATGGAGGCTTCATGAATTGAGCACTAACTTGCAAAGCATAACCGACCAACCAATCACTAAATACCATTAGTCTAGAAGCAGAAGACACCAAACTACATCATTCTCAGTTTCAATAACTTATCCCCCAAATAAAATTACTTATTCTTCCATTATCATATAGAGTTGGATCATGATTCAATAGAAGGCCTCATCCAGAAAACATATGGGTCCATCCAAGGGGGAATATCAAACAGTCATCACCACAAATGTCGAAAGGCAGTGTACCTTCAAGATGAGGATGCTGCCATTTTCACTTGTCAAGCCCAATATATGCAGACCCTAAAATGAATGATTGTCAACTGAGCATAGGATCCTACCAATAGGTAGATTCAATACATCTCTATCTCCTATGAAAACATACAGTAATAAAATTTTGAGGAAAACACTGTGGGTGTTCATCCACGCACATGCAATAAATTAGTTTTCTAGTAGACTATTCTGGAAGTATCCCAGAAATCCCTCCATTCAATTCGAGTAGAACACATCAAGTAGAAATAAAAAACATCCTAGACCCAACATTCCTACTAGTAGCATATTCTAGCAGTTTACACTGTTATAATCCATTAAAATTTATTTCCACCTTATGGTCATGCACATGCACCATCACACATCAATCCATGATTCCAGCAGCCTTATCTGGAGGTGACTAATGAAGTAATACATTAAATTACATTAAAAACCATTTTATTTCATACAAACCTACCCAAACATATCAATCCTACCAATTTCCTCATCTAAAATCACTTTTATAATTCAGTTAGAATGTCTATGTAATGAATAGTAGAATAGCCAACTATCATCACCTACAGCTGAGTACAATTAGTTTCCACTATCTGGGAAGTAAGGATATGATCCGGTACATATTTCTTCACTAGATGAGGTATGGTATTATATCCATTTTCCATTATCTAATTCCACCACTCAAATATGAAGAATTATAAAATTGAAGATGAAAATATATACCCACAAAATACAGACAATCTATGACATCATAACAGCAAAAAAAAATTTAAAGATGTGAATAAGAATAAATATGTCCCATTAAATGTGGCATCACATCAGTACATCAACCATGTCCAGACACATACCTATACTCCCATTCATTCAGTTCATGGGCAATGCTCCACTACATTATATAGTCAACATGATCTGGAACATACATCCATTCCCACTAGTCTTTCAGATTAAGGTATCCAAAAAGAAACCTTAAACACCATTACTAGGAAATGAAGAGTCGATCTAAAATCCATTTTTATTAATGAAATATTTCATGAGGCCCTAATATTATTATCTATGGGAGCCTAGGATTCCACTCTCCCATCACAAAATTATTAGTGTTCTGGTATTACATTCAAATCTCCTACCCGTACACCTCACCATATTGGATAACTAGATTTCAATATTTTGATCGATCATGAGAAACCATCTCCAAATTTGAGTAATAGAATCCATCCATGTAGTTATAGGATAAAAGACTAATAGTTCATCCTCTTACTGAAATTCACCATGGTATTCCTCCCCATGATGCAGTTCATATAGAATTATCTCTTAGCATAAGTGTATCACATCCTCCAAAGAGTCCTCCCCTTAGAGATGAGTGATGTGTAATCACTCTTAATGTGTCGTACATGATAAAACTTTTATATTCATGTATGATGTAATTTTTTTTACAAGTTAAATCGATTTTTAGATGGAAATATCCCTAGGTAACAGTTATTCTCTAAATACATCTAAAATCACTTAATATCTATTGTGATAGATGAATCCCTTTCTAGTCTTGTTGATTACAATAAAATAGTTTGGAATCACTTTCTTTGGTCAGACCATGTCTAGGATCCTCTAGTAAACAAAAATGAATTCGTGGAGGAAATGAGAAAATAATTGGATAAACATAACATAATAGTCATATTCTTGATTTAGCAACCCATCAATAAATCATTCTTGATGTATTTATGGAATATTTTCCCCACAAAATCATCATAAATATATGGAACACTCTTTAACACATGGGATAATATTTATTCCCGTAAGATGAGTATCAGAGTCACATTAAGGTAATTTTCAGGATGCTACACCAAACTAATATGGATTCTCTCTTACATGCATGTCATCAAATATTCATGAAATAAAAATGAGGCCTCCTATTGAAATTCGTTATCATTCCCAAAATATTTTGATATCCTATGATAGATTCATCATTTTATGTTCACAAAATATGGATTCGTGAGAATGGAGAATTAAATTTCACCATTAGCCCCATAAAAACATTTATACCTACTATGGTATCATCAAAAGTGGTAGCAATACGATGGATTTAAAATACACACTCTATAAAAAACTAATGAAATTATAAAAAAATACCTGAATGATTCACGCTAGAAAAATAAAAATACAATAGTACATTAAAAAAATTTTCATTATGGTTTTCAAAATAATGAGAAACCCCCTGACTTAAGGGATTATATTAATAAAATAGTAAAAATGTTCAAAATAATGTAGTAATCTATATAAACTGGTGATTTAGGTGATTAAAAAATAAGTCACCCATCCCATGTTTGAAAATAGGTCCAAATAATAAAAATGGTTGACACATAAGTATCTGTCGTGGATATTCAATATAAACCCCATCTTTTAGTGGTTGGTTAATTTTTATCATGGCATTCGAGTCAATAAAATTAGCCTAAAGAGTTGTGGAATTGGAATGGGAATATCCCCATCCCGTTGAGATATGGGAAATTCCACCTCAATAACCTTCTCCTCAGTGAATGTAAATCTTCTCTTAATTAGGGGAAATTCTACAAAACGAATCCACCAGTTCAACCCATCCCAGGACACTGAACCCATCATTAGTGATAGACACGATTGAACTCTTTGAATATTCCATTAAAATTACCTTTCTCCAAATTCCCCTTGGGGAATCAGTGAATGATAGTCCCAGACCTCTTAGTGAAAGTAGTAAAAAAAATTCCTTAAAAATAGAATGTTAAAATCCATGGTATGCATTGTTCATCATTTAATGTCATTTTCAGTACCCCTGAAGACCTTATAGATTAAATGGACTATATAGAGGTGGAACATAAGGATGATACATCATTTCAAAATATGGTATACAATGATATTTTACATAGAGGATTGTGTACCTAGTACCAAAACAATGCTTGAATATAGGAGTTCCCTCAATCACTCTACCAATACCTCATCAGAGATCTCATAATAAAGAAATGTGTAAGGGTAAGGCTATGCTATGCCCACATCAAGAAGTTGTTGAAACAATAAAATTTTACAAATTGTTTCTCAATAGGAAAAAACTATGAACGATTTGAGGATAATTAATTCATTATTAGTCCATTGAAGCCTCCTTTCATGATATTTTTTATAGGAAGATCCATAACTAAGACTCCTTGCAAGGTGGAACACAACAAAGAGTATTTCCCACTAGAACTGAAATTAACATGGAATATCCTATCAATGAAGGATAAAAACACCAATATAAATGGTCCATACATGAATAAATCTTGGGATACCTCAATTGGGTGTAAAATATGACTTGGTACATGTGCATCCTTACCATCCTACACCTATAAGAAAACAACAAAATGAAAGGGTAGTTCCACTACAGATGGTACTACTAGCTACATACCCTATTCATTGTCTTTATCACCCTAATATTCCTCAAATGATTATAGATACTTTTGATTATATAATGTATTGAGTGTAATCAATGGAGGAATAGTGTATTACAGTGAAACTAGAGAATAAGCCTTACTTGAATGGGTTGGTCCGACCCATCATATGCCAAATTTGGGAATCCTACATTTCAAATATTCAATGGAATTAGGGACCCATAGGTACCATAGACACATTTAATGTACCACTGTGATCCCGTGATGGGGACCCTTAAACAATATGTGGTAATGAAACAAATAATTTTTCATGTATTCCCTATGGTGATCATCATTTGTGTGGGGCACTATATTTCTTGAATAGTCAATTATAGTGTGGTAAAATCTCTGATGGATGATTATCATCCAATTTTACCGAACATTAGGGAAAAAATTATCATCAAACAATCAATAAATAATGTGTTGGTGAGTGAGGGAGCTTCTAATTTTATTTATAAATATAAATGGTTTAAATAGAATTTAAAATTGTAGCTTCATCCATAATACTTTTCCCCATACATATAATGAATATTCATGATGAGTTGAAAACACCACTCTTCTATGTAAAATACAGATGATGATTTTGAGACCTTGACAATATTTCTCAAAGTTCAAATAAATATATCACATCTAATAAGCCTAATTATTTATTAATACTACTTTATTAGATAAATAAAATGTGGAAATAATAATTCTCCTTCATTACACTTATGCAGGCCCATACACCCACTCAAACTCAAAATGTTGCACCATATCAAGCATCATTACCCCTTACACATAAAAAATAACATATTCATTTTCCTAATAATAAAATTTATCATGGAATTAAATAGTTTTAGGAGATGAAGAACATGGTCTATTATTTACAAAGAGACCAATTAAATGGACAGTTAATATTTTCATTGAAAAAATTATGATACATTTCCAATGCCCATGAATCAACACAAGGATATTAATAAAGATAAGATTAACATTTTTACTATAATTCCATCATTGGGCATAAAATTTCATTATTATTTTTGAAGGACTGTCAAAAAAAAGATAGTGGAATCAAGGAATGTAATGCTTGACTAATGACCTCCACAAGTAGAATGTGTCTCTACCATAGATCTAGAGGATTAGATTACATACAATGATGTTAAATTGTAGTTTATTTCTATTTTCTATAATTAGATGGTTATAATGATTATAATTCATACTCATTATATCCTTTGATCATAGTTGAAACAACCATTTCTCCCATCATGTTCGCCCCTTATATGAGAATCAACACCATCATCATCTCAGTACTCTAAAATGTAGTCTTTTAAAACAAATCAGCTATATGAGAGTTATATTCAAATATAGGAAGATGAGAATGTGAAAAAGCCAATCATAAATTTAAATTTATCTGAAGTTATTCCTATATTCCATAATAACATTTCCACCTCCACATTAATTTAATGTGGTTTGGACATGAATGAGAAAAAAATCAATAAAAATATAACAGTAGAATAAATTATTGGATCTTATGACTATATTATAAATCAAGGTTATTAATTAAGTTATGACCCACAAAATTATCATGGGAAGAAATTTTCTACATCATCATGAAAATATACCATCTTCGGTACTGTAGTTTAACAAATATTCTATAATTAGTCAAATTGTCACATTCCACTATGCCGAATTCCCTTTCATATCTTGTAAATCAATGTACTTTATTGCAGGATTCTACCAATGGATAGGGAAAAAATACATGATGGTTGATGTTGTCCAAATAATTTCTTTAAAGGGAAGGATATGGCCATGGCTATTCCATTAAATTATTTATATATGAATTTTATGATTCTCATTAAACAAATAGGAGAGGTGCATCTAAATTCAAGAACACATTCAGTGACTTTTATGATTTCAATCGTGAAAATGGATCCCTACAATACTGGATATGTTGCTGACACTCTAAAAACTAATAAATGTCAAAATAAAAAACGAATAATTCCATACCTCAAAATTTATCAAAACTATGTTCCATCAACTAGGCTAGAATATTATTTAATTAAAATATAATAAAATGAGTATTATTGTTTTCAATCTTCATCTCCCCTTCCATGATCCAAAAAAAATTCATTTTAAATCTCCCAATACATTGTATCCTTATCTTAAAAATTTCCTAACATAGACTACTACCATAATATTGAGAAAAAATTATTGTCACCTAAATCATAGAAAGATTTTTAAGAGGCATAGAGTGAGGGATTGCAAGAGAAAGAATGAATTTGGAATGAACCTCCATCATTTGAAAATGGTGTGTCCACCAATATTGATTGGATCCAGTAAATAAATACGGTCATATAAAAAGATATACTACACCAGTTGATCAGTTTGATCATGAATTATAATGAAAAAGGTAATATAACTCATTTTTGAAGAATAAAAATGGTCATTTTCTCCTAGAATTTCACATATATCCTAACTCGTGATCCCAAGCTACCCACCCAAAACATTGAATTTCTAAAAGACCACTAAAGATACAAACATGTTTCTAGAATGAACATCCTAACTCACACCTCCAAATTTTAGGTTGTAGTAGACAAACACATCCATGATGACATCATCTAGGAAGTTAATTATCCAAAATGCCTAGTATATATCATCATAGTAATGAATAATAATTGTAAAATTATAGTTTTTATATAAATTATAGATCTCTTTGATAACTATTCAAAATTATATTTCCATGTCAGAATCATAAAACTACTAATTGATATGATGGATATATATAAGTTCTGTGGTATTTAAGATTTAAATATTTTGTAAAAATTTTTATTATGGTCCTAGATGATGAAGAATCCAACTCATTCAGGACCACCATGAAGTATTCTACAAACGAGTAATGCCCCTTGTATTAAAGAAGATTAGTGTCGTATACCAACATTACATTCATTGCATAATCAAACCCTTCCTGGGGATGTTTATAGAATTATATTTTGGAAACATATTGGTTATGTCTCACCAGTGTTGTAACTAATTAGACGATCATCAAAAATCTTCCATATATAATGAACACATATAATGAGAATGATCCCTGTAAAATTAACTTTTAGGGTAACATATTTTATGATTTTAGTATTTTCTGTATTCTATCAAAACATTGATGTCACCCTGAATAAAAAAATGAAATCCATAGCATGTTTACACTGTGAAATCATAAATATTTTAGACAAATTAATGGGAAATTATCCAATATCCAGTGCATCATATTTAACCTTTTTGGAAATCACATCCACCTCACCAATCCAATTTAGAATTGGGTTACTTAACAGTTGAATATAGAATGTTAGGAAGAATTAGACAACATCAATATAAACATATTTAGGCCTCCAGTAGTAATTCCACTCATTGATAAAAACTTCGCATTCAATATGTGAAAAAATAAGAGAAATCACTGGGCTCTTTCCATGAACAAAATAATCATGGTTGAAATGAAAAAAAAACAATTATCTCACTAGAATTATTCTTGATGTTAAGAACAATTATTTCGATATCAATAAGTGCTTTAGTATGTTATGCATCATTTTTAAGAAATTGAGGGTCGGCCAACAATACCAAGAGGTCTATTTGGTTTATTTTATTAACCAAATATATTAAATCCTAATCTATTCTAATGTTACAAGATTATTTTTATTTTCATTTGTTATCCTAAAAAAAATTGAAAAAAAAATTGTGCCTTCAAAAAATGTGGTAGTCTAGGTCTTGTTATATTTTTAGGAAGAACACCCTTCTCCAAAAAACATCATAATATACCAAATTTATAGATGAGAATATATTCTCCACTAAATGTGTCTCCACAATGACGTAAATTTATTATTATAAAGCATGGAATTTATAAAAATTAATGATAAATAATGAACTCAACATAGAAGATTTCAATTAAGGGGTCATTCTCATCTCTATGGAAAAAGATATTTTTTTCTTAACTCCATAAAATTATCAAAATGTTTTTATGTGAATGTGGAAAAATAATAGGCCCTATTTTATGGCCTTTAAATGGAACCTCAAATACCACTGGACCACTGAGAGGTGAATTGAGACTATGATTTTATAATGAAAAAGATGAATGAGGATTATGCTATGTGAAATAAAGAGCTAATACACCTTCTTGACTATAATTTTTTATTGGATTAGTTCCCCCAAGAGCCAACATAGACTCATATGATATAATAATATAATTCCTAGGTTGAAATGATCGAATACAAAATATGTTTTTCATAGATACCATCTGGGTTGAAATAAGAGTCGATATTTTCTATCATTGATTACTCTCACTAATTATTCAATTCAGAACTGAAGACGCCAGTGAAATCATTAATATCACTGAAATTTGTGGTCCTGCCACAATATAGATGATTCCTTCCTTGAACTAACTCTATTAGAGAGTATTCTTATCAGAAAGAGCTGTAAAAGAGAAAATATGATTCAGTTTAACCAAAAACATTCTTTATGATGTCCAAATCACTAGAACATTGATAGTAATTGAGGCTTCTGTGGTGGACTTCATAAATGTTTTTATAGAGATGATATTTCTAATATCCAGATAGAATTAAAATTGGTAGTTTTAAATTCCCACCAGTCATGGTATAATAATTCTCATAAAATCCAAATGTATGGATTCCACTATCCCTCTATGACATATGATTGCATAATATTCACCATGAAATGTTACTCCTTCCATGTTCATGGGAATTTTGTCTATAAACTGCCATCTTTTCTAGATAAAACCAAATAGTCATAGATATTTTCAATTAGGGGAGTGGATTTTGTTGGTAAGTACCATCCAAAAATGCACATGATGATTAAATACCTCTTAACTTATATTAATTTATTTTCAAATGGGACGAATAAATACCCCTCCAAGAATTCGGTGAAAATACAATTGTACGATTTCTAAAAAAAATCATTACAAGATTTTGTTTATCTAAAAAAAACGAATGGAAAACATTACCAATGAATGTTTTTTCATATGTTGAATGGATTTATCAGGATTAAAATATTAAATTAAATCATTTTTCCCATTCTCATGAATTATATAATGGTTTTATAATGTTCTTAAATTAGACCCTAACAATCATATTACAGATGATGCTTGATATAGATAAAATATCATAGCCTTAAATCCACATTTAGTCCATATGGGAATACTATACTACAAACTATATTACCAAATGGGTGACCCTTTATTCATTGGAATATTGGAGCAAGACATTCCTGCCCATCGAGGTCATGATTCAATTACTGCATGTTTCCAATTATGATAAGCTATTCAAAGATGATAAATCCAAAAAATGACTAGTTAAATTGGAGGGGATTGATAATAAAAATATTTCACACTTTTCATGGATTAGAGGTATAATAAATAAAATATGTCAATATTTTAACCTGAATGTCCGAATCCATTCATTTTCCTAAGGAAAACTGTTGTTTGTAAAAAAGTCTCCAAGTAGACCTGCAATGATGCACTCAGAATATCGAACCAATGTGAGAGGGCCCTCACTCTATAAAAAGGTCAAATCCGACAGATATTAATCTTTGACCTCAATTGTGGGTTAGATCATTATTACACCAAACAATTCATGTTTCTTGATGTAATATTTTGTGTAATCTCATTAATCTCATCTCAGCTGCAATTTGTTAAATAGAATAGTTGGTATTTTTTGTATATCCTTATACAGAATTATAGATCATCCCACAGTAAATAAGATAAACTATAGAACATTGTAAATTACATGATTTTATATAGAAAATATTGTATTATATCATCCAAACCATGTCATATAAAACTGAATGGTTTTTTCCTTATTGAATGATGTGAAACTATGAAACATTTTTATCTATTTTTGAAGATATCACAATCACCTATCCTAGTGCCCCAACACACATTTACATCAATAACAATTTATGGATAAATACGCATTCCAATGAGTTTCATCGTGGAACCAAGACCTTATTTCATGGACCTATACCTTAGTCTGGAAATAATTATATTCCCCCTTTCTCTACATCGAAATATAAAATTGTCTATTTTGTGGAACTGTTATAAATAACTACACATGTATTTCTTCTTTCTATAGGAAGATATATTATGATTCTTGAGTCTCATAGCCTTCCCATGTTTCAATACTCATTTTTACCTTGGGAGACCCAAATCTTATACATAAGACGTTGAGCTGCACCTATGACGTCTTCACTTTAAGAAACTAAAATGTACTATTTCCACATGAAGAATGTGTTTCATAATTCGTATTCAAATAATATATGTAGTGATGCCAAAATTTAAAATAATGGGTCCATATTCAACAAAAATTTCCCCACTACATGTGTAAGTGTTATACATGCATATAGAATCTTGGATGAAGTACTTCTGGAATGATTCCTATTATCATAGGATGCATAGTAGCACACATATTTCCATTCATGGGACCAACAACAACATTTACCCTCTTTAATGTCTTGTTATCTTCATCATAAATATAATTATTAATTAAAATTCAAAAGAGATATTCAACATCACCATGATCATACATCCTAGCCCTACTATTAATGAAACTAAATCCCTTTATCATTCACTTTTTTTTCATTCTGTCATTGAAGAATATTTTATCACTTATTTTTTTTCACTCGAAACATAGCAAAAAAGGTATTTGGTTTTTTGGTAAATAATTTTCCTCCATGAGTATGTAACATCAATAAACATCAGTGTTATCATGTTACCTGTTAAAATACTATAAAAGGAACATCACTTTTCCTTACCTCATGACATTAAATTGTATGATTGAATTGAAGAATACATATTGCATAATTCTCATTTCCACTAGATATATAGTGATTTATTTTTCATACATCCTATTTTATCAATAATATTTGAAATTTCCATAATAATTTATGTGTGAGCCAAATATATATAATTAGATTCAATTTGGGTAATCATCTAATGTGTGATCATGTATTCTATAACAAATCTAACTTTTTCTACACACTTGAATCCAATCGGTGTGGACAATTTTCTTTAAAACTATGTGTTTCAAAATTCCTTATCCAACAAGATTTTTAGTTACACATGGGTCCTGAAACATTGTCCAACCTCAAATTCACTTTTTTTCATTGTGTAAATTTCATCCATACTCATGATGTTTAACTATAAAATTTATGTCCGTGTCATATTATTCTAACATGATTGGTACAATAAGAACTATGTGTGTAACACCCCGAGATTTTATGAAAAGTATTCTTTTTAATTTCATAAATGTCTTGTGTTGTACGCTACACCAAAATGAGCTTTCACAACATGCATCCTTGACTTTCCTTGAATTACACGCAATTGCGACCTTCCTCGATAGCGTGTGTAGTACGCAATACCGATTTTCACTAAACAACGATATGCTTTTAAAATATTATTAAAACTAGCCGTAATGAATAGTAATAACCACTTTTTGAAATTTTTTAATTTTTATTTTTCAAAATTTACTTCATTTATGGATTAGGAATATTGAAATTAGCTTAGGGTTAAATTTTGGTACATTTCAGATAACTTTCATTTTCTGATGAATAGTGAAAATTACTAAATTTTAATTAAAAACTACCTTTTTAATCGAAATAATTAATAGTGATAAATTATTAATTTGAGTGGTTTTAAAGTGTATTTAGAATATATTTTTACAATTTAATACAATGTTGGTCATTGGATGTAATTTCATATTTAAACCAGACATAAACAAGTGTCAATCTTTTGGTAGTTATTATCTCATAAAAACACTCTATTTGTTTTGACGACGGGAATTAATTTTTAAATTAATTAATTCAACTGATATGTTTTGAATTTGGTAAAATAGACCTCATTTTTTAGTTCATAATATCAAATATATCTTAGGCCTAATTTTTGGTATTTTTCTGGAAACATTCATTTTTTGATTAATAGTGAAACCACTAAGTGATAGTTAAAAAAATGAATTTTTCATAAAACATAATTCTACCGCTTCTGTGAGTAGAATTTCAAAATTTCGAGAGACACGGTTGATTTCAATATGTAAAATGTGGTTCAATGAGATAAAAATAATTTTTGGTGAATAGTAACTTTTTACTTTTTTAAACCACGGTTAAAAGTAAATAGGGAAAGTAAGGGTAAAAATGATACTATTATTATCCTAAAACATGTCATAATTCTATTGAACAAGTGTAATTCGACCAAAAACAACCTTAGGAATAAAATATGACCATTTAGGCCACTTTTATTATATTAGGACATTTATTATTAATTTATTTAAAGAAGGGTTAAAATAGTTAAAATCAAAGTTTAATAAGTAAATCATTTTTAATATGGGGTTATACATAAGATAAATTCGACTATAAATACTCATTAGAAAGCAAAAAATATTTCCTACATAATGTTATTTTATTTTTAATTTTTAGAAATTAAATAATTTAATTTATTTATGACACAACGATGATGCAGTAATTATCTTCTTAATGAAATATTGACATAATTGATGTTATAAATACCCAAATAAATATAATTTGAAAATTTTTATGAATTACAATAATTTTATAGGTTAATATGACCTGTTAGTATGGATTTAATTAAATTTGTTATAACTTATCATTCTTTTAGGATTTTCACAAAAATCTATTACTAAATAGTGTCAAAATTGACATAAAATATTTTTTAAAACAAATATTATATTCTTAATTGTTATTTTATTCTTAAAAATCTAAGGTTCAGACAAATGACTTAAATAATGTTATATATATTAATAATAAACAACTTGGGGTTCGTTTGGCTTGATATAGTATGTTTATTTACCTTATAGTATAAGAACACAAGAAGACACGGTAAAAGTAAAATTATTTAACTTAATGTTAAATCTAAATGATAAGGTTAAAATAGGAACCTAAACTAGTCTAAATTATATTTGTTAAGAGGATTTGGACCCATCCCAACCTTATCCTCTAAATAAATCAATTTTGAGCTATTTAAAACCGAACATGACTTTATAATAAAATAATATTTTTAGTTATTCCAAAGGTGCCCCTCTCCTCCCTTATAAAAGGACACCTCCTCCCTCTTCTCCTCACACCAATTTGAGCATTCAAGCTCGGCCAACCCCTGCCAAAATATTTTCTCCACTTCCATAGTATCATCCTAGTGGTCCTGGTCTTCTTCAAAGACCATCCTTAGTTCTTTAAGTGGAGGATAAGAAAAGGCGCGTCAAAAAGAGGTAATATCCATTACCGGTCTTTTTCAATTTATTTCTTCTTCAACTTATTCTTCTTTAGTTGTTTCATGATAAAGTAATAACATAAGTATTTCTTATGTGCTGATATGTTATTATAAATATGAAAAAACTCTAATTATCTTTTCATCCATCCTACGGAAAAAGGAAATCACCACGCGTGCGTACGTACGGCATACCGTCTCCACGCCGTGGTGTAATCTATTTTCCGCCACCACCTTAATTGGATGGGTATAATGGTGTAATGAGTAACTATATATTATTATTATAAAGTGATATTGATACTGAAATAGTATACATACACTTCAACACATGTTCACGATCATGAGAACGATATCATCGCTCGTGCGTACGTACGGACTACCGTCTCCACGACGCGATGAGATTCATTCTCCATGTTAACCATTTAAGAATGATTATAATGTATATATAAGAAATAATAATGAAATATATGAAATTATAAAGCTACTGGATTTATTTATATATGTATTTCATCTAATTACTTCAATTTAAGACAATATGGAAAGGAAAACAGCGTTCATGCGTACGTATAAACTACCGTCTCCATGAACGGTGTGTTTCATTTCATTTATCTATCTATTATATATATATATATATAATGAATATATATGATATATAATTCATTTTTTATATTCTGGAAGTAAGTAAATCATGATATAAGTAATAATAATGTCATGAACAACAAGTCCAAACACCTACGATAAATGAAACAATTTTACCCAAAACACTTTTTAACATAGAATTTACAAAAGAACGGGTAATATAATGTCATAAGTGAACCATATATGATATCATAACAATGAATATGATTCTGTAATAAGTCAACGACATTATTTAAATCATTATACAGGAGGCTCGGACACTTACGAAGCAAATCGGACCTATGGTAAGGGATAATTGTGCAAATCTCATTTTTATCTGAGATTTGTTATTCATAAGTATTTACTGGGGTTATTGCTATCATTAATGTCCATGTTTTATAAAAGGGTATTCAAGTATTTTAAAATTCCTTTTTACCCATTTTGACTTTTACCCCATGGTATGGAAGGAATCTTTCTTTTATTTACCGTACGAGGTACTTTTTGACTTTTCCGAAAAAAGTACAAGAAGAATTTTTTTAACTTATACGGCATGAATGAATTTTTAAATCATTATTTCCAAGAAGCTTCCTTTAAAAGTTTTCAAGTTTATTTTAATCAACTTATTTTAGTTTAAAATTGTATGACATGTTAAGAAAGGAAAATGTTTTTGAAGTAGAAAGGATATTTTCCTCAAGAATGGAGTTCAAGTGTTTTATCATAATTATTTTCCATCTAAGATAATAAAGGGTTCTATTTCTATCCCAATTTTTACATTGATTTGATTATGTTGTGATAGAATTATTTTTATGAATTCCTATATCTTATATGAATTGTTTTATGATGTCACTATGTTTAAGAATCCCAATTTTATTACATGGGTTATGCAATGATGTATGATTTATGATTTTGTGGCACACATAAGAATGGTATCATTATGAGATGGGTGGGACCTATATCTCCCTACAATTCATTGGGTAAGATTTTATATCTCATGAGATAGACATGGCTGGAATGGTAGGTTAAACCGGTTCAGTAAAACAGCACTGAAACGCGGGTGACTCGGTTCAGAAATGGACTTTGTCCACTAAGATAGTCTTGGCAATGAGTCTTGACTAATAAGATATGATTCTCTATGATTATGTGTGTATGCCACAAAATTTCATGTTTTAAGTTATGATTATTGGGATTACATTTCACTATTATGATTTATCCCATGTTATGAAATTATTCTCTCTTTTGCCGGTTAAGATTTCCAAAATGTTATGTTCTTATGAATATGATGTGATTGATATTTCTTTTGTTTACCCTTACTGACCATTTGAGCACACCCTTTTATGTTTTCTTTTCCCCAGGATATAAAGAAAGGTTTTAGGTAAAAAAGGAATAACTTTATGGGAGATGTTGATGATCTTTCACCACGATTAGAAGATTATATTCCGAGTTTCCAAAGACACTAAACTATTATGATCCTTGTGTGTGTGTTTTTGTTATGTACTAAGTATTCCACAAAAGTAATGTAATGTCCTTGTACGTCTAGCTTCGGGTCTCTACAGTTGGTATTAGAGGAAAGGTTTAGTCAACCTTTGGAAACTAGGATGCGAGAACTTTAGTGAGATTCCTATAGATATTTCTAAGGTATGTATAGGGATGTCTCTAAGGTTAAGTTTACGTATAGGTTATAGTCCTAGAATTGCGCTAACGATCTTAGAATTTTACCTAAGATATTAGATATTGAAGTTACTCCCCCTTTATTATGATTTTTTCCTCTAACACTATTCTTTTTGGGTTTTAGAAAATGACTGGAAACAAGATGATTCACGATAATGGAGGATATAATGGACAATGGAATGATATTCTTCACGAGCAACCAAATGAAATGGGATTTGGAAGTCCAAACAACATTATTATGCTGAATCATCAATCTCATAATATGATCAATAAAGTAAAATTTGGTAGGTTTCCTGACTCGGCTAATAAGAGAAAGATGGAGCTTCATGATGATCATAGAGGAAAGAAAGTTCAATTTTCCCTATGTAAAACATGTGGGAAGAGGCATCAAGGAGAATGTTTCAAAGGAACTGGAAGATGTTTGGGTGTGGAAAAGAAGACACAAATCCAGTAAGTGCAAAGGAAAAGGTTCAGTTAACACCAGGGATGGGGATAATGGTATTGCTACGACATCAACAATGGTTAAATGTTTTAAATGTGGAATGTACATGAATTATGCAAACCAATGTCCTAAGGGAAAGTCTCATGATGAGAATCAGAATGGTCGTATGGGTAGTATTTATGTTGATGATGATTAAGAGACTAAAAATGATATGTGAGATGAAATAATTGTTGAAGCTCGGTTAATGGTTTAAGAATGTAGTGTAATGATTACATGTTTATCATGTGTAATGTTGTATAAGTAATCTCATGGTACTATGGAATAAAGAGACATCTAAGGATTGTTACACTGTTGACTTTCCATGAGTTTTGAAAGTGTATGATTAATGCTACCAGTATCCATGAAAGGTTATTCAGATATTTTTGGAATGTAGATGATATGCACATAATGAAGGGATAAGGAGAAAATTAGATGTTTGATAGTATTAATGAGCTCATGACTGATATAAGGATAAGGTTATATCATGGTTTGAGTATATAGAAATTTTTGGATTTTGGTATGTGGAAATAGTTAACTTTTGATAGCATTCATGTTTTATCTAAGGTTCAATGGGTATTCATTCATCAAGATAATACATGATTAAGGTATTCACATGTTTGTAATTTGACCAACAAGATATATCTTATGATATATGGGGGATAAATGATGGCATTCACGTGATTGTTCTGTGACATTTCAAGTAATCATTTTCTTTATACTATGAGCTTGGACCGAGGTATTTTAGATAAGCCTAAAGATTGGAATGGATTATGTTGGACATAAGATAGGATAAAACGTTTTTCGATAATGTTTATGGGATGTTATAGTAATATAGTTTAAGAAAAAGGACAACCTGCAGGACGGGCGACAGCCCATCGCGTCGGACAAGGCCGCGGGAATCGAACCCACAACCAAAGTCTGACTGGCCTTTATCACCTACCACTAGCCTACAAGAAGTCCCTAGTTAGTATAAACTAGTTTTACTTTATTAAGCGGTATGATATATGAAGTATAAGTACATTTTTGGAACCATATATGATTAATCTAACCATAAGATGGACTTATAACTTTTGCTAACCTTTTGTTTGAAAGAGATGGAATGACCCATCATTCTATCACATGACCTGCTAACACATCACAAATAACAAATTCAACTTCATTTCTTTAAGGGATGAAGTGGAAATTGTTCAATTCACAAACAACAGTGAGATTGTACCAAAATCATGCAAGTATTTCTATTAATTAATCAACTTTAGGGAAATGATCTTGAAAACCAAAAATGTTGTCCTAGTTCCCTTATATCCGATTAATCAGATGGTACCTTATATAATCACAAATAAATAGCTTTGTGATTGCTGGATTTTCCACACCCATGTTCTCTACCACTCTCCATCAGAACATGATGGTTAGATTTCTCTTCCATATCCATATTTTCAACTATGTGGAAACCCAGTGATTAGTTTATTTGGGTAACCGTTACGTTTCATACATTTGGTTTTATAGATTGGTTTTGTTATTCCTTTTTACGATGTGGGTTTCTATTAAAGAAACTTTTGAATAGTAAACCATTTATAACCCCGACAAATTTCGATGGCGAAATTCATTTTAAGGGGGGTAGAATGTAACACCCTGAAATTTTATGAAAAATATTCTTTTTAATTTCATTAATGTCTTGTGTTGTATGCTACACCAAAAGGAGCTTGCACAACACGCATCATTGACTTGCCTTTAATTACACACAATTGCGACCTTCCTCGATAGCGTGTGTAGTACGCAATACAGAGTTTCACTAAACAACGATATGCTATTAAAATATTATTAAAAAAAGCCGTTATGAATAGTAATAACCACTTTTTGAAATTTTTTAATTTTTATTTTTCAAAATGGACTTCATTTATGGATTCGGAATATCGAAATTAGCTTAGGGTGAAATTTTGGTACATTTTGGAAAACATTCATTTTCTGATGAATAGTGAAAATTACTAAATTTTAATTAAAAACAACCTTATTAATCCAAATAATTAATAGTGATAAATTATTAATTTGAGTGGTTATAAAGTGTATTTAGAATATATTTTTACAATTTAATACAATGTTGGTCATTGGATGTAATTTCATTTTTAAACCAGACATAAACAAGTGTCAATCTTTTGGTAGTTATTATCCCTTAAAAACACGCTATTTGTTTTGACGACGGAAATTAATTTTTAAATTAATTAATGCAACTGATATTTTTTGAATTTGGTAAAATAGACATCATTTTTGAGTTCACAATATCAAATATAGCTTAGGCCTAATTTTTGGTATTTTTCTGGAAACATTCATTTTTTGATGAATAGTGAAACCACTAAGTGGTAGTTAAAAAAATGAATTTTTCATAAAACATAATTTTACCGCTTCTGTGAGTGGAATTTCAAAAATCCAAGAGACACGGTTGATGTCAGTAAGTAAAATGTGGTTGAATGAGATGAAAATAATTTTTTGTGAATAGTAACTTTTTACTTTTTTTACCACGGTTAAAAGTAAATAGGGTAATTAAGGGTAAAAATGATACTATTATTACCCTAAAACATGTCCTAATTCTATTGAACAAGTGTAATTCGACCAAAAACTTCCTTAGGAATAAAATATGACCATTTATACACACATGATTAGATTAGGACATTTATTAATAATTTATTTAAAGAAGGGTTAAAATAGTTAAAATCAAAGTTTAATAAGTAAATCATTTTTAATATGGGGTTATACATAAGATAAATTCGACTATAAATATTAATTAGAACTCTAAAATGAGTTCCTACATAATGGAATTTGATTTGTAATTTTTAGACATTAAATAATTTAATTTATTTATGACACAACGATGATGCAATAATTATCTTCTTAATGAAATGTTGACATAATTGATGTTATAAAGACCCAAATAAATATAATTTGAGACTTTTTATGAATTACACTAATTTTCTAGGTTAATATGACATGTTATTATGGATTTAATTAACTTTTTTGGAACTTATCATTCTGTTAGGATTTTCACAAAAATTAATTACTAAATAGTGTCAAAATTGACATAAAATATTTTTTAAAATAAATATTTTATTCTTAATTGTTATTTTATTCCTAAAAATCTAAGGTTAGGCCAAATGACTTAGATAAGGTTATATATATTAATAATAAACAACTTGGGGTTCGTTAGGATTGATATAGTATGTTTATTTACCTTATAGTATAAGAACACAAGAAGACACGGTAAAAGTAAAATTATTTAACTTAATGTCAAATCTAAATGATAAGGTTAAAATAGGAACCTAAACTTGTCTAAATTATATTGGATGTGAGGATTTCGACCCATACCCACCTTAGCCTCGAATGAAATCAATTTGGAGATATTTAAAACCGAACATGACTTTATAATAAAATAATATTTTTCGTTATTCCAAAGGTGCCCCTCTCCTCCCTTATAAAAGGGAACCTCCTCTCTCTCCCCCTCACACCAATTTTGAGCATTCAAGCTCGGGAAAACCCAGCCAAAATCTCTTATCCACTTCCCTAGTATCATCCTAGTGGTCCTTGTATTCATCAAAGATCATTATTAGTTCTTTAAGTGGAGGATAAGCAAAGGCGCGTCAAAAAGAGGTAATATCCATTACCGATCTTTTTCAATTTCTTTCTTCTTCAACTTCTTCTTCTTTAGTTGTTTCATGATAAAGTAATAACATCAGTATTTATTATATACTGATATGTTATTAAAAATATTAAACAACTATAATTAACCTTCTATCCATCCTACGGAAAAAGGAAATCACCACGCGTGCGTACGTACGAAATACCGTCTCCACGCCGTGGTGTAATCTATTTTCCGCCACCACCTTAATTGGATGGGTATAATGGTGTAATGAGTAACTATATATGATTATTATAATTTGATATTGATACTGAAATAGTATACTTACACTTCAACACAAGTTCATGATCATGAGAACGATATCATCGCTTGTGCGTACGTACGGACTACCGTTTCCACGACGCGATGAGATTCATTCTCCATGTTAACCATTTAAGAATGATTATAAAGTATATATTAGAAATAATAATGAAATTAATGACATTATAAAGCTACTGGATTTATTTATATATGTATGTCATCTACTTACTTCCATTCAAGTCAATAAGGAAAGGAAAACAACGTTCATGCGTACGTACGGACTACCGTCTCCATGAACGGTGTGTTTCATTTCATTTATCTATCTATTATATATATATATACTGAATATATATGATATATAAATCATGTTTTATATTCTGGAAGTAAGTAAATCATGATATAAGTAATAATAATGTCAAGAACAACAAGTCCAAACACCTACGATAAATGAAACAATTTTACCCAAAACGCTCTTCAACATGGAATTTACAAAATAACGGGTAATATAAAGTCATAAGTGAACCATATATGATATCATAACAATGAATATGATTCTTTAATAAGTCAATGACATTATTTAAATCATTATACAGGAGTTTCAGACACTTACGAAGCAAATCGGACCTAAGGTAAGGGATAATTGTTAAAATCTTATTTTTATCCGAGAATGCATATTCATAAGTATTTACTGGGGTTATTGCTATCATCCATGTCCATGTTTTATAAAAGTGTATTCAAGTATTTTTAATGTCCTTTTTACCCATTTTGACTTTTACCCCATGGTATGGAAGGAATCTTTCTTTTATTTACCGTACGAGGTACTTTTTGACTTTTCCGACAAAAGTACAAGAAGAATGTTTTTTTAACTTATACGGCATGAATGGATTTTTAAAACATTATTTCGAAGATGCTTCCTTTAAAAGTTTTCAAGTTTATTTTTAATCAACTTCTTTTAGTTTAAAATTGTATGACATGTTAAGAAAGGAAAATGTTTTTGAAGTAGAAAGGATATTTTCCTCAAGAATGGAGTTCAAGTGTTTTATCAAAATTATTTTCCATCTAAGATAATAAAGGGTTATGTTTCTATCCCAATTTTTACATTGAATTGATTATGTTGTGATGTAATTATTTGTATGAATTTCGTTATCTTATATGAATTGTTTTATTATGTCACTATGCTTAAAAATCCCAATTTTATTACATGGGTTATGCAATGATGGATGATTTATGATTTTGTGGAACACATAAGAATGGTATCATTATGAGATGGGTGGGACCTATATCTCCCTCCAATGCATTGGGTAAAAATTTTATATCTCATGAGATAGACATGGATAGAATGGTAGGTTATACCAGTTCAGTGAAACAGGACTGAAACGAGGGTGACTCGGTTCAGAATTGGACTTTGTCCACTAAGATAGTCTTGGAAATGAGTCTTGACTAATATGATATGATTCTATATGATTATGTGTGTATTCCACAATGTTTCATGTTTTAAGTTATGATTATTGGGATTACATTTCACTATTATGATTTATCCCATGTTATGAAATTATGCTCTCTTTTGCAGGTTAAGATTTCCAAAATGTTATGTTCTTATGAATATGATGTGATTGATATTTCTTTTGTTTACCCTTATTGAGCATTTGAGATCACCCTATTATGTTTTCTTTTCAACATGATATAAAGAATGGTTTTAGGTAAAAAAGGAAGATCTTTATGGGAGATTTTGAAGATCTTTCACCATGATTAGAAGATTATATTCCGAGTTTCCAAAGACAGTAAACTATTATGATCCTTGTGTGTGTGTTTTTGTTATGTACTAAGTATTCCGCAAAAGTAATGTAATGTCAATGTACGTCTAGCTTCGGGTATCTACAATGTGTGGCTTATTTATCATTCCAATTAGATAATTAATGAGACCTAGATCATTTGTCTTAGTCCCATTTCTGGTGTATAGAAATGTTTTCCCCTCAGAAATATATAAAAAACTATGCATGCAGACTTAATTTGAGTTCAATTGCTCTAGGGTGCACCCATGAAACAATTATACCCATTCAATACATGAGTTAAATCTATTAAAGGTAATCTACACTTAATGGTTATTATTAGTCCAATAAGATCCATTATGCTTAGAAATACCATATACACGTTTCATGCTCATACACTTGGACACAGTTGGATCGTCATATTCTTACACCTTATACTAGTAATAGAACGTCTTATACATGTGGAAACATTTTACATTCTATGAAGTAACATTACCGAGTCAAATTTATATATGTCTCCTACATAACATTACTTTTAGTTAGAGGTTTCCCCTCTTTTAAATTCAATAACCTGACATAGTTGTCTTTTCTTAATGATAACCACAAATTGTGTTACTCAACTACTGGTAACTTTTCCCATGGGAGAAGCCTCTTCTATTTACCTAAAAATTGTAGACATTATATTGATTCTATATACTAACATTCCGTTAATGGTTATCCCATATAGTCTTTTCCAATGCCATTTATACTAATCTAATATCCACCAAAATAATGTAATCTAATTTTCTCCCTCATGACTATTGTATTCCATAATGACCTTGGTCCGATGGGACACATATTACTATTGTCTACATAATTCAATGGACTTAGTACTATGATAAAAAGCACCATATTTATCATGATTTTATCAGACCTATGTATGAAACCATTACCTTCACTCATGAGTTATTTTGACTTGGAATTCTCCACCAATAATACGATAATTTTCATCCTCAAACAAAACTATTCAACCATGGAAATAAGAATCTCCATAAGAATCATTTAGCCATCAAATTATATAATGTTTTAATTTTAATGAACTCATTATCCGGATTTTTCTGTAAGATGCTCCATTTTTCATTTCATGTGCCACCCAAAAAATTCAGTGAATGATAAGAAAAGTATTCCAAAAATTTACAATGAAGTAACACAACATGGATGCATTTTCATAAATTATATCACGATATATGGTTTTTTACCATCATTAATTTCAACATATAGGTAGTAATATTATATCACCATAATAAATTTTCATCACATCACACATATGATATATGGATCCTCAAATTACATCATTCATCATTTACCACCTCATACCTAAAAGTGAAGTCCCATTCTCGGAAAGGTTCCAATGAATGGGGGAATTACTATTCTTTCAGTAAATGAAAAATACCCTAAAATTATATCCCCCAATGTTCCTGTTACACGTAATTAAGTTTAATAGTATTATTTTAATGTTGTATGACATTATCCTGCAAATCTTGAAAACTTAATCCCAATACGTTATAATTTACAAAAATGACATCATCGTTAGACATTAATCTACAGGATCAATGTCCTATAACAATACATTTTAGTACACAATGAATCAAAACTTGTGAAAAAGTGTACTGACCCCCTCCCAACAACATCTTCTAGTAAGAGAAATGTATAATCCATCGAAGAGTAAAAATCATTGTAGGAGTGGTCTCTGATTCATTGAGAATGAAAATATTGATATTCCCTTTATTCTCAAACATCGTTCCTTAGTAAACCACCAATATTGATTTTCAGATATATGATTCAACATAAACATCCTAAATACATCATTTTTGGAATTTCATAACACATGATAACTCATTTTCATAACTATGAAGTAACATCCCTCAATTCTATTTTGAATATTGACCTATATAACAGTTCTGTTAGCCAGATGATTTGACTATTGGATTATGAATCAACACTCCCCAACTATCTATGCATAAAGCCACCTAAAAATAATTTCTTCCAAATAGTGGAAAATTATTCCCACCTGGAAATGTATTGTCTCATCATACATGTTGATTCATCGATGGGGAATCTAATTTCATCCCCTGACTGCATAACATATATAATGCATTACTCATGTTAAAAATGTTTAACATAATTCCTAATCAATATTGGGTGTCAAAAAATTTCTATTTCATATAAATAATTCCCCTTATCATTACCTCTACTACAATAAAAAAAGGTTTCAAATTAAAACACATATGGTTTAAATGACATATTATTTTATAAATAATAAATTCCATTATACAAAAAATTAGCTATTTAATAGAAATCATAGACTATTTGAATTTCAATTTGATAATATATAAGAAAGACGTCCCTTGATAATAGCGAGATAACATGTAGACTTGTTCACCACCATATCGCAGATGGATAAAGAATTGTAGGCCCAATATCACGCTGGAATTAAAATATTATTATATTTTTTATTTGACAATATAGATAATTTGGAATATGTGATTTACAATTTACTTGATGGATTTATTTTGAGCCCTTAAATTTCACCATTTTTTAAAATGTTTTCATCATATAATGACATAGTATCATGTTCCATTAATGTGATAATTCAATTTTAAAAATAATATTTCACAAAGGTATGTCAATAGAATTAGAGGAATAATTATAAGAAATAAATTGGTAAATCATCATAGAAACTGGATATAATGATGTATTTTCCATAATATAATAATTATGGAAGGAAATATATAGATAAATGAATAACGTTAAATGTATTTTGTTACAAGTATATATACACAAGTTATTTGGATAATGACAATAAGAAAAATAATTAGAAAACTAATATAAATGCATATAATTGTAATGATATGGGGAATTATCCAAACTATTTCCATTAGAGGATAGGTAAAATAACACAAAATAAGATAGGGGAGAATTCTGAGCAATCATAATTATTATAGCCAATGTGGAATTTCATAGAGATGAATTGATATGTAAATATATCATCCAATCTAGATGTGAAAATGTCTTATTTCATTCCTCATTTAATTACTATACTATATTTGAAGTATTTCCTAGTCTATCAAATCAATATATCAACTATTAGATTTTTTGTTTGAAATAAAACCTCCCAACTATTGAATGAGTGCATGTCAAGTTTATATATCCTCACCAGTAGAAGTTACTAGTAATGAACAAACCCTATATCTTTTTTTTCATGGATTCATTGAAATCAAGGTAATATAGTTAAAATATCGGATCACATAGATTAGAGGCCCTATACTCTAACATGTAATAGATGTGGTATATGGTATGTCAAATAAACTTGTGATAGTATATAGTTGTGAGGTAAAACCTAGTTTCCAAATTGAATTTATTTACATCATATTGTTTTTATTATATATTTAGATGGGGTATTAATCTATTATGTTTGGGTAGAAACTAAAAATTATGTTCTTCCTAATATAAGGGTTTATATTTATTTATTTTATAATGTGTTTCCTAATCGTCCCTTGAATAACGACGTACTATTATCAAAAGAATACATACATGATGATACACCTATTTCACATAATTATTTTCTATCATCCTTGATTTATTTGAATAAAATGAATATGAAAGTTGAATATAGTATAATTAAACTATATTTAAATGATAGATTATCTCTAATGGGAGACCAAATTCCTTTTGTTATGAAAAAATATGGTTCAATGAACCTTTACATTGATTATTAGAAATATATTAAGGTCTCAATTAATAACTCATGTGTATTTGCACATAATAATTATTTGTTTTATTAATTATTAAGTTAGAATTATTAATCCTATAATAAACTTTTATATAAATATTATAAATTATAGTTCAAGAAGGTGGATATACCCAGGATAACCATCCCTATTATGGGTTGTCATTTGGAATCTATTGTACTTCCATTTAAACTAACAAATGATTATACAATATTTATGGTTTTAATGAATATATTCATAACAGAATTCATTGATTAGTTTATGTTAGTCATTATAGTCTATGATTATATATATTAAAAAATATTGGAACATCATTGATAACATTTGATAATTTTGTTGATGATCCACTAGAATGATTGTTTGTATGATAATTTTGTGTGTGGGAATGTTGGTTTCACAGTGACTCGTTATTGAGTAATATAATCTCATTATATGGTCTATTGGTTGATAATTCAATGATAGATGTTATTGAGAAATTTCCTTGACAAAAAATGGTATCTTAAATCCATATTTTTATATTGTTAATTGGATAGTATTGAATTTTTTAGAGACCTCTCAAGACTACCTGATCTATAAAATAATTTTACTCAGAAGGGGGTTACGTTATAACGGATTGATGTGTGTTCATGTAATAAGAATGGACAATATTTAATGTTGGTTAGTGAGACTAAATTTACACTACCTTATTGGAGAGAAGTTAATTTTGTTATATTTTGATTCGTCAATTATTATATTAGTATTCATCCACAAGAAGAATGATATTGTGATAGATTTTCTCTACCAATAAATGATAATTCATGAAGGATGTTGTCAAAATCATGTTTAGATATGAAGTAATATTTTATGAATTTAAAATATAGAGGCCTTATCTATATTGGTAATGAAGTGATATATATATTTATTATTTTAGATCGAATTAAATTTATTAAACTGATTTATTTCAATATCATCCAAATAAATTAGTTGTACTTGAATAATTATAATGATTTCATAATTAATATAAATAATGGGAAAGAGAAAAATGTAGCCAGCTCTCTTCTTTGGAATGATCATACTTGTTTTTCTATGTTCATTAATGAATGAGATCCAATATTTTTTGGATTCATATAATTTTGATATTGAAATCATGATGAATGGGGAAATAATATATCTTTATCAGTTCAATCTTCAACAATCTATCAAAATATGGCTTAAAAAAGAATTGAAGAATGATGTGGAATTGAAGAAAAAGGTATGTAATGTTCCTTTTTATTACAGTGATCTTGTTGGAATGAAAATGTTAATGAACAAAGAATCCATCCCATCAACATCGATATTGAAAAACGAAATGCTTGATGAATTGCATAGCTAATCATTGTAAATTCATGCTAGAAATATATATATTATAATATATATAAAAGAGTATTTTCCGTGGGATAAAATAAAAAGTCATATTGTTGACTACATATTCCAATTTGTAGTGTGTTTTACCTTACATATGAGATATATAAGTATAAGGGTATGATACCAATATATCACATACATGAATGGAAAATGGGAATCAATAACATGTATTTCACAATTAGACTACCTAAAGATTATAAATTATTCATTTCCATTTGGGATTTTGATGTTAACATTGTAAAATAAACATATTTAGTAACTATTAGAGAAGATATATCTCGTGAATATTTTACTCGATGATCTATTTTTTATGTCATGAGATTTTAAATAGTACGAATCTTAATGATATCTAAATAGGATATGAAGTTCAAAATAATTAATTTATAGAAAAATTAACTATGGTCTTGATACAAATATGTGTTATAGTACTACATATCATCCACATGATGATATTCTATTTGATTAGACCATATAATTTCTATGAAGCATGTAGAAAAAATTATATATCACTACATATAAATAACACATTATAAGGATGTGTAGAACACCAATTTTTTGTTACGTATATGGATAGAGAAAAATTTTAGTACCAATTATAAATTAGGAAATTAATGAGAGTGTTATATCCAATTGATAGCATATATGGGAAATTAAAGGAAAACAACATGTTATTATAAATTAATTTTTGGATTTTAATACTTCATTTTTACATGATATTCCTACGACTGTATCCTTGGAATATGGTTAGGATATTTGGAATCAAAGTAAATAATAAGCCTAAATTTATTAGTACCATCAAAATTAATGTACTTATTTTGAAGGTATCTTATAAAATTTTAAATCCACAAAATTTGTCACTTTTCATGATGTGTTCCATGTATTCAACCAAAGGAATAATATAGATAATCATTCAAATGTATTGAAATAAATGGTCATTCATTTGAATAATTATTTCTCTTTTGAGAAATAAGAATTTGAAATTATAAATCATAAACGGAATCTTCTATGAATGAAGACCACTCATTTTTTAAATTTTATCAGGAGAATCATCAAATATAACAAAATTTTTGGTATATTATTGTTTCCATATTGTATAATTATCTGTATTTTATTCATCCAATGTGATATAATTTAAATGGTGATATTTTAATAAGGGGTGATAAAATTTATAATATGAGATTCAAGGATTTATTTCATTGTAACCAAATTTATTTCATTCTAGTATTAGAATAATCACAAAGTATAAATAAAAAATGAATACATAATAAATTAATGTAATTTTTAAATTTTATCATTTTTATATTATCGTATCAATATAATCATATGTCAAATTTTTTTGGATTGTTTTAAAGATAATAATTGTCACTGTGTTGTGAAAAAAATGGCTTTTTATAAAATTTACATTAATAGTATTTTAAGAATCTTCTGAATGAATTGAGTTAAATAATAAAATAACATAATCTGAAAATAGAATATAAAATATAATTAATTTTTGTTTTAAAAATTGTAATATAAAACATTATTATAATTTCATTTTGGGACATCGACTGGCATTCATTAGAAAACCAAATTTCACGGCATTTTATGGATCATTATTAAATTACATTATATAAATACTATGAATTTAATATGATATGATGGATTTTAAAATTATAAATAGGATTTTAACATTATTTTAAAATTTCTATTTTATTTTAGGTTATTATATATATTTATAGTGGTAAAACCTATCAGTATTGTAAGGGATAAATTGGGAAATTAAGGAACAAAATAATATGACAAGGCATTAACATTTCTCTAACAACTGACATTATCTTATTTTAGTAGTTTATTTCATAAATTTCAACTATATTCTCAAAAAATCATCACTTCAATATTTTTTTATTGGAATTTATATTAATTTATAAGGGGAATAAAATAAAGTTTTTGAACTCATGACATATATATCTCAAAAATTATTCATGATGGAAAAAATAAGTATTTTTGTTTTAAATTATTATTTTAATACTAATTAATTTCTAAATATTTATAATTTTTTCATATTATTTCTCAAATAGCCACCATAAAGTCATATACTAGAATAGTTTATTAATAATTCAATAAATATAAATGTTATATAAATTGTGTTATAAATATTAATGTAATTTTTACATAGATGAATTGTTATGATTGATGCCTATTATAGAATCATACAATGAATAATGTATGCATTAATATCTTTTTTCTAACTCCATATTTATATTGAATTATTTAATTTTAATTTAAATAAATATTTTGTAAAATAACATTATTGATTCTTCACTAAAAAAATATTTAATTAAATCATTTCACAATTACCAAAATATTAAAATTTGAAAAATATTTGGTATATAGTTTAAAATATCCCCCATGCTCTATTTATGGGTCTTTTAAAATGGTATTATTAATGAACATGAAAATATATACTTTTTTTAATATTGGTAACATTCTATATGGATAATGGGAGTATAAAACTAAATATTAGGGGTAAAAAATTAACAAATATTTTAATAGTATTATCAGTTTAGTGGAGTTGGATTAATAACCTTATTATATACTAATTATATAATTTTTACCCCTTTACCGAAGAAAAATAAATAAAAATAACTTAAATCCTTACGTTTTGCAACGAATTCTCATCCACTCACTTATTAAAGGACTACCCTTATATATTTTAATTACTCCACATTGAGCCACAAATGTCACGACCCATCCCCTGGGACCCGTGTCGTAACTACCCCATGCCCGCCTTCATTAGGCCAGGGGCTGACGACTAGAACCAAAAGCGTAAATCCCTATAACTGGGAAGGCGTTTCCTTTATAAACGTAAACAATAACACAACCAGAGTACAAGTGGATGAAATCACTATGTACATCAGTAATAAAAGTGATGAATGTACAAAGGGTCCATAAATACAAACCCAACAGATAGGTACAACTATAACTAAAATTAAAGTACAACAGAAAAGACAAGCAGCAATAAGAAGACACGCAGCTCCTTGTTCATCCACAACGGATCCTACCTGAAGGGTCGGTAGAGGTGTCCTCCTCCGCACTCCACGTCCGATCGTCCATCCGTCTGTCTCCTCCGGGTACCCAATCTTCGTGAGATCCACCTCCGGGTACCGTCCAATCCTCGAATGCTCGGCCTCCTTCCGCGTTGTCCATCGTCTGCATCCAACACAAAGAGGTGCGGGCATATCCCGTACGGTCTCTCTAAATTCAACAAGGATAACCACAATGTAGAATCTCAACAGGTAACCCTTGCATAGGTATAATCTCATACTTCTTAAGTTATCAGGTAAACATCTCAATCATGAGGAAACACAAGGTTATGAAATCAACGGATAACCACTACCTAGGTATATTTCCATTCATATACCTATTTTATCATGTGACCTATCTCAATCATGAGGAAACACAAGGGTCATAGACTCAGCACAAACTAGGATTTTCATTATCGAAAACGTAACTACTGAAGAGCTCCGTCTCTGACGAGTACTGTGATCATGTCACGACTCCAAAGTACTTCTCACTAACCATAGACTGCTAAGGTACTTCTCTTGTCGAGTACCGCGGGTCTGATGCCAACTACCGGGTGCTCCGTCTGCTGAGGGTCTGCCGCCAAATACCGGGCGCTCTCCCTAATAGCCTATAGAGGTACTCTTCCTGTCGAGTATCACGGGTCTGCGGCCAACTACCGGGCACTCCATCCGTCGTGGGTCTGTTGCCAAATATCGGGAGCTCCGTCCACTGGGCTAGTTGACTCACTCCAAGTCGAGTCGGTCAACCAGTCATCAGGTCTCACCCAGCTACACGGTCTTCGTACTCTATACGCTCGTCTCCGGGAGGGTCTGTTGCATGAGCTACAGGTTGATACTCCAAGTATCAAAAAGTTCCACTAAAAAGTATCTCAATGGACCGCCTCTTCATAGGGGTCTCAACGCAACAGATGGTGCATCAATCAGATGCCCTGTATGTAAGTTATTAGACTTTTCGTCCTAGGGGCCCGGTTGGTTTTGTGTGCAAAACAACCCGGCCGTATCTCAACTGTACCACAAACTCTCATAGGGTATACTCATAGGGACTGTTTCTCAACGTGATAACCAACGCCGCTGATGGTTTTTTCAAACGAATGTCTGTTCTGAATGTTATCGGCTTTTCTGTTCTAGGTGCCCGATTGGATTTTGGGTACAATCCAACCCGGCCATACCCCAGCTACATCCAAACCTTGAGCGGAGTATGCCAAAAGTTCCATCACATCGATAGGAATCCAACAATGTCGACAGCATGTCAATCGGACGTCTGGAGATCATGTTATAGGTGTTTCCGCTCCGAGGTCCCAGTTGGTTTTGTGTTCGAACCTGCCCGACCATACAACAATTTCTCTGAAACCTTGAGTGTAATATACCGAAACAACCGTCTCAATCCAAGGATCAATCGCAACTGAAGGTTCATCGATCGGGGGTCTGCAACCTAGGTTATGGTCTTTTAAACGAACCTGTCTGGTTTTAGGGGGTTTTGGGCCCGGAACGACCTGGCCCAAGACCCCCTAGGTCGGCACAAACCTGGTCGATCTGACCTGGGTCCAGGTCCGGCCCACAAGGGTGTGGCCCGGCCCAGCTGGCGTGGGCGTCCCGGCCCGGCGGGGGCTCCCCGACCTGGCGTGGGCAGCCCGGCCCAGAGCGGCCAGTCCAGGCTGGCATGGACGCCGCACGCACTGTGAGAGTGCGGAAGGGGGGAACCGCCATCCCCTTTGACGGAACGACGGACCCCCGAGGGTCCGACCTGTTGTAGTTGACCGGGGGGTCAACCCCCGTTTTTCTGAAATCTGGTCTGCCGTTACTGCCGGCCAGCGCCTCATGCAGGACCAGTTGGTCCCACCCATCAGCGAACCGGCGGCCGGCGGCTCCGGCCGCCCTCCTTTCCTCCATCGCGGCGCGACAGTGTCGTGCCCCTCCGCTGTGGCCCCGCTCCGGCCGCGGTGTCTTTGTGGTTCTCCGGCGTGGCGTGACGATGTCACGCCCCTTCGCTGCGACCCGACTCCGGCCGCGGGTTTGTTCGGCCTTAACGCTGTGGCGCGACGGCGCCATGCATCTTCGCTGCATTTCTCAATGTATCTTCACAGTTCCGCTGCATCGCGCCACCTTCTTTAGAACCTCAACAAACACAATCATCAAAGGGGGAGGAGGGTCGGTCATGTTCATGCGGTCCGACCTCATCCCGTTTTTACGATAACAGGCGGCATAAATAGAAGTCGATGAACGAAAAAGGAATAATTTACGGGAAAAAACAATTAACCCCTACCTTGAAAATGACGTCGCACATCGTCGAGTCGCAGAAGTCGAACGTCGTGGTATAATAGTATAGATTCTGTCGACGTCGGAAGAAGAGGAAGAACATTGTTGTTGGCGTCAGATTTGATGTGAGGAAGAAGCCCGAGTCAGAGTAGTTCGCTGTGCCCACACCACGCTACCGATCACTACTCGTATGTCGGTGTATCATCGGAGAATATGGAACCTCTTTATTGTTCAACGATGGGACACCGTTCTTCGCGGAATGAGGATGATCTTTGTTAAGATGTATAATCGGTCTTCGCGGAGGAAGAAATCTCTCCCAAAATATTTTCCCACAAAAAAATATATCAATAAGCCTCATTCTTTTAAAAGATCTCCGAGCCATTCAAAAAGTCAAGAGGAGTGACAAGGATAATTAATAATGTTATCAATTATCCTAGTCATCCTCATTGATCATGGGAGGTGGAGAGGATCCACCACAATAAGTTTGTGGAGTTTCCATGCATTTAAACAAGGGGGGTGAGTTATGGGGAGGTCAAGGGGGTTATGGGGGAGGTGAGGAGTTAGGGTCTCATGTGGGTCCTACCACACTAAACACTACCATGGGAGGATAGGTGGGTGTGGGCCCCACATCTAACTCACCCATTTTTGAAAATAACAACTTTCCATGAACAAAATTTGTGCACAACAAATTTTATTTAATTCAACTAAACCCCAAAAAAATTAACCACCTCAGGTGAAAAAACGCAACTGCGCTTAAGATCCCCTTAAGAAATTACCGGCACTGGGAGTTCATCGGTGCCATCGTATTTATATTCCGATCACTGGTTCAAAATTTAGAAAAACCTTCTCGTTCTTTCACTGAACGTACCTGAGATAAACTTCAGAAATTGACTCCGGGCACAATAGGCCTCTGAATCAGGCGCTGTCAGAAACTACGTAATCGTAAAATAACAAAGAAATTAAGAAAAAAAATTCCGTGAAATTTACGAGTCTTTACATTACTCCCAGCTCAGGGATTTACATCACTATAATGCTTTAATACAAACTAGTGATACAGAAGTGGTACATAGAACGCATCTGATCCTTCCTCTCCCATGTGCTCTCCTGGAGAGTCTCGTGCTGCCAACGAAAGAGAACAAGAGGAATAGACCATCCTCGTAGGATTTTCTCCTATAGATCCTCATCCTCTACTAGAACCTCACAAAAATCACCCCATCGCCAAAGCCCAGCTCCCCATGGTCGATGATATGCAAAGGGTCGTGCTCGTATCTCCTAAGCTGAGATAAGTGGAAGTTGTTTTGCACCTGGTGCAACAGAGGTGGATGGGTCAAACGGTAAGCCACGTTGCCTACCCTGCTGAGGACCTAAAAGGGTCCGCTGAACCTCATAGATTAGTTACCACCTCGTCCACATCTCCATCGGCCTTGTCGAGGTGTGACCTGTAAGAAAATGTGGTCGCCATCCTCAGATTCTAGTGGTCCTGACTCCTATCAACATAAGACTTCTGTCGGCTCTGTGCAGTCTTCATATGATCCTGGATGATCTTCACCTTCTCTGTCGTGGCATGGCCCATCTCTGGTCCCACAAGAGCTGCTAAGATTTCTTCCTTGCCGATAAGAGAAATCTGGTATCATCCCCTGGATGAACCATGTTCTTTGCCTAAAACAGTCAATCCTGTCATGAATGGTATTAATCCATGACATGGATGACTTCGTAAGGCCTCGACGCTACTACCAAGAGATCCAACAGTTACTCTCACCTCCAATGCTTGAGTCACACTATAGGCATCAGTGTGTGTGGTCCCTGGGTCTCCTCTAGTAGGAATCTCAAAAGTCAGGATCAAGTAAACAGTTTAAACTGGAACCTCTTAGTACACAAAAAAAGAAGCAAACGTCACAAGGAAAATTTCCTTTTATTACTACAGCTCGAAGTACCTAGACACACAACAATGACTACAAATAAAACTAGAAGCACCATGATCAAAGGTACCATGCCTGGAACTAGTCCCGCTCTTGTCTGCTAGCTTCCGGAGCTCCGTAGTCAAATGCTTCTACTGCCTAAAGATGAACTCTCTCATGTCCACATGTTCCTTGCGGTTAGGGCGGAACTCCTGGTGGTGGTGGTGGCAACATCTCGAAGCATCGTACACCTCTAGCTGCACGGCCAGCTCCTCTTCCATGGCAGCCTTCTCCTTGTGGTACACCCTGATCGAACCTCTGCCTCTGTCTAAGGGGTTCTTCATCTATCTACTGATCATCTGTATGGTAGGTTGGACAGTCACGTGCCATGTGACCAAGCCCACCACAGGAGTAACAATGCCAAATCTTGGCACGAATGGCTCTGACTCTGCCCCGGTTTCCCCGCACAACTGAACCTGAGTCGTGCAGTCGCCCACAGGAAGGTGTGGTCCTCTTGGACCTCTGCGTCATCTGTCTACTGCTCACTGTAGGAGACTCTGCTGCATGCTGGCTAGTGTTGGGTCCTGCTGCCGGAAAATGCTCAGCAAGGAAACTCTCCACTAAGAGGGCTTGCTCTAACACCCCTGTCTGTGTCGGGATGGTGTGAGAAAAAACAGAAGCTCTAATCTCCCACCTGAGCCCCTTCTCGAAGGTTCGGGACCTGAAGAATGGGTCTCGTACCATATATGTGGAGTAGCGTGAGAGGTCTGTGAACCTCGATGAGTACTACACCATTATTATGATTCCCTGATGTAGATGCAGTTGCTCCTGTATACGCACCGCTTGAAGGGTGGCTGGTACGAACTCTGCCCGGAATAGGCTCTCGAAGTCTGCCCACAGAAGTGTCACCTCATCATGCATCTAGAGCATCAGGCTCCACCATCTGCATGCTACTGCCTATAGGAGGCTGGTAGCAAGGATCACCATGAAGTCTTCTGGCGTCCCTAATAGATAGAAGTCTCTCACCACAGCCTCCAGTAAATCCTCAGCCGCCTGTGGGTCCGTCTCTCCACTGAACCTGGGAGGCCTCTAGAGCTGGAACTCGTGTAGTGAACTCAAGCAACATGAACTCTCTGATGCTGGGGCTGGTGGCATCGGTGGCCCAATGGGTGGTAGTACCTCTGGTGCCTCCGTTGGTGCCTCAACTGGGATAGGGCCCTGTACTAAGGCTACGTCGCTCGGCAGGCTATCAGTAAGTACAACTCTCGGGGCTCTAGCTGGTCGTCCGCGGGGAGGCATCCTGAAATAAACAAACGTGACATGGTCAAAAGATTTACCTAGTGAGATGACATGTTTTGATCTGTTTTAAAAGATACTTTTTAAAACACACAATCATTGTTTTCGTGCACTGAGTCGAAAATCAGAAGATAGGGTCCTGGTGTATGGATATGTCAGCCACCCGCACCAACACTGGACTCCCTGAACTGAAAACCACACTTAGTATGCTTAACACTATTGTTTCACAGAAAGGAAAATATTAGAGTCCTATGTTCTGCGGTAGAACCGACTCCTCTGATACCAATTTTTCATGACCCGTCCCCCGGGGCCCGTGTCGTAACTACCCTAAGCTCTCCTTCCTTAGGCCAGGGGCTATCGACTAGCACCAAAGGCGTAAATCCCTATAACTGGGAAGTCATTGCCTTTATAAATGTAAACAAAAACATAACCAGAGTACAAGAGGAATAAACCAATATGTACAGCAGTAACAAAAGTGATGAAAGTACAAAGGGGCTGGAAATACAATCCCAACAGATAGGTACAACTACAACTGAATGTAATGTACAACAGAAAAGACAAGTAGCTAGAATATGACACGCAGCTCCTAGTTTGTCCACCACGGATCCTACTTGATGGGTAGTTAGATGTGTCCTCCTCAGCACTCCACATCCGATCGTCCATCCGTCTGTCTCCTCCGGGTACCGACTCGTCGTGAGATCCACCTCCGAGTATTGTCTAGTCCTCGAACGCTCGGCCTCCGTCAGCGATGTCCATCATCTGCATCCAACACAATGAGGTTCGGGGATAGCCCGTGTAGGGGTGACTATAAAGATACTTGGTAGGGACCCCGAGACCCTCAAGGTCTCTCTAAATCCAACAAGGATAACCACAAAGCAAAATCTCAACAGATAACCCTTACATAGGTATAAGCCCATACTTATTCCTAAGTTATCAGGTAACCATCTCAATCATGAGGAAACACAATGTTATGAAATCAACAGATAACCTCTACCTAGGTATATGCCCATACATATACCTAAGTTATCAAGTGACTCATCTCAATCATGAGGCATCACAAGGGTCATAGACTTAGCTCAAACCCGGATTTTCATAATTAAAATCGTAAATACTGAAGAGCTCTGTCTCTGACAAGTACAATGATCCTGTCACTACTCCGAGGTACTCTTCACTAACCATAGACTGCTGAGGTACTCCTCCTGTCGAGTACCGCGGGTATGCTGCCAACTACTAGGCGCTTCGTCCGCTGAGGACCTACCGCCAAATATCGGGCGCTCTTCTTAATAGCCTAAAGAGGTACTCTTCTTGTCGAGTACCGCAGGTCTGCGGCCAACTACCGGGCGCTCCGTCCACTATGGTTCTATCACCAAATACCGGGCGCTCCGTCCACTGGGCTAGTCAACTCACTCCAAGTCGAGTCGGTCAAGCAGTCGTCAGGTCTCAGCCGGCTACACGGTCTTCGTACTCGTTACGCTCGTCTCCAAGAGGGACCGCTCCACAATCTATAGGTCGATACTCCAATAATCAAAAAGTTTCACAACGAAGTATCTCAAAGGACCGCCTCGTCATAAGAGTCTCAACGCCACAGACAGCGCGTCAGTCGGACGCCCGATCTGTGAGTTATTAGCCTTTTTGTCCCAGGGGCCCGGTTGGTTTCGTGTCCGAACCGACCTGGACGTATCTCAAATGTGCCCCGAAATCTTATAGGTTATACCCATAGGGACCGTTTCTCGATTTGATCACCGACGCCGCTGACGGTTTGTCAAACCGACGTCCGGTCTGAATGTTATCGGCTTTTCCGTTCCAGGGGCCTGGTTGGATTTCGGGTACAATCTGACCTGGCCATACCCCAACTGCATGAAAACCTTGAGAGGAGTATTCCAAATGTTCCGTATCCTTAATAATAATCCAACAAAGTCGACATCACGTCAATCGGACATTCGGAGCTCAAGTTATAGGCGTTTTCGCTCGGAGAGCACTGTTGATTTCGTGTTCGAACCAGCCCGTACATACCCCATTTTCTCAGAAAACCTTGATTGTAATTTACCTAAACGACCTCCATGATCCATGAATTGCATCGCAGTGGACGATGTGTCGATCGGAGGCTCGTAGACCAAGTGATGGTCTTTTAAAAGAACCTGTCCGGTTTTAGGGGGTTTTGGGACCGGACCAACCCGGGCCAAGACCCCCTGGGTCGGCCCGAACCGGGTCGACCCAACCAGTTTCCGAGTCTGGCCCAAAAGGGCACCGCCCGGCCTGGCTGGCGCGGCCCGGCCCAGGCAGCGTGGCCCAACCCGGTGTGGCTAGTCCAGGCCGGCACAGGCGCCGCGCGCGCCGCGTGAGCACAGAATGGGGGGGGGGGGACAACCACCCTTTTCGACAGACCCCCACGAGTCCGCCCTGCTGGAGTTGACCGGGGGTTTAACCCCCATTTTTCCAGAATCTGGCCGGTCATAACGGCCGACCAGCACATCATGCAGCACTAGTTGGGCTCGCCCTTCAGCGAACTGGCAGTCGGTGGCTCCGGCCTCCCTCCATTACTCAGTCGCGGCGCGACAGCGCCGCACCCCTCCGCCGCGTCCCCGCTCTGGCTGTGGTGTCATCGTAGTTCTCCGGTGCAGCGCGACGGCGCCGCACCCCTTCTCTGCGGCCCGACTCCGGTCGCGGGTTCGTTCAGCCCTAACGGTGCAACTCGACGGCACCGCGCAGCTTCGCCGCATTTCTCCATGTATCAGTGCGGTGCCTTTTCATCGCACCGCCTTCTTTCAAACCACAATAAACACAATCATCAATGGGGGATGAGGGTCGACTTTGTTCGTGTGGTCCGACCTCCACACGTTATTACGATAATGGCGGACCAAATAGAAGTCGATGAACGACAAAGGAAAAATTCACTGGAAAAAAACAATTAACCCCTACCTTGAAAATGACGTCGCACGTCATCGAGTCGCAAAAGTAGAACGTCACGGTAGAATGATATCGATTCCATCGACATCGGAAGAAGAAGAAGAATGTTGTTGTTGGCATCTGATTTGATGTGAGGAAGATGCCCAAGTCAGATTAGTTTGTTGCACCCGCACCACGCTACCGATCCCTGCTCGTATGTCGGTGTCTCGTCGGAGAAGATGGAACCTCAGTATTCTTCAACGATGGGACGTCGTTCTTCGCGGAATGAGGATGATCTTTGTTAAGATGTATGATTGTTCTTCACGGAGGAAGAAAGCTATCCCAAAATATTTTCCCAAAAACAAATATATCAATAAGACTCATTATTTTAAAAGATATTCAAGCCATTCAAAAATTAAAGAGGTGCGAAAAGGATAATTAATAAGGTTATTAATTATCCTAGTCATCCTCATTAATCTTGGTAGGTGGAGAGGCTCCACCACAATAAATGTGTGGAGTTTCCATGCATTTAAACAAGGGGGTGAGTTATGGGGAGGTCAAGGGGGTTATGGAGGAGGTGAGGAGTTAGGGTCTCTTGTGGGCCCTACCACACTAAACTCTCCCTTGGGAGGTTAGGTGGATGTGGTCCCCACTTCTAACTCCCCCTTTGTTGAAAATAACCACATTCCATGAATAAAATTTGTGCACGAAAAATTTTATTTTATTCAACTAAACCCCAAAAAAATTAACCACCTCATTCGACAAAACACAACTGCTCTTAAGATCCCCTTAAGCAATTACCGGCATCGCGAGTTCATCGGTGCCCTCAGATTTCGATTCCGAGCACCGGTTCAAAAGTTAGAAAAACCTGCTCATCTGTTCACTGAACGTACTCGAACAAAACTTCGGAAATTGATTCCGGGCATAGTGGGCCTCAGAATCAGGCTCCGTTAGAAACTGTGTTCTCGTAAAATCCCAAAGAAATTAAGAAAAAATTTCCCTTGATGTTTTTAGGTCATTACACCAAACATCATAAAAATGTAGCCCAATTACCTTTAAAATCATTATAACTATTTTAATGATTTTTAACTTCACAAAATTCCATACCAAATCTATTATAGGTTTTGATCGGAATAATGTCTACAATATAATATGTAAAAAAAATTTATAACCCTTTTATGGTTATTTATTTATATATATCCTCTAAATTGGTTTCTCGGAAAAGAAAATAATAAATTAGTAATTATAAATATACTATTATTTTATTTTTATTATGGTAATACAATTATCTTTCACTTTTTTATTATACAATAAATTAAAACATCTCTAGTTCAATTGTTTGGCCTACCATCTTCATGATGTAATGCAAATACATTAATGAACACTTTACATGGAAATTTATATTGAGGTTAATAATAATTCAATGTTATATCTTTAATATAATTATGATTATAAAATTACAATACCCAAAATACATTCTTACCTTAAAATATGCCACAAAATTATAGTTACGTTCATTTGTATATATGGACTACCACTTCCATGAAGTAATGTAATTCAATTTTAATTTTCAGTTTGATGTGATTGAATTAAGGATATATCTAATCAATATATATGTTTTTTAAGATAAAAAATTATACCATTAATTTGATATACATATTAACATTCCTTTATTCCTTCTTTAAAAAAGTGAAAATTGTGTTCATGCATATGTACGGCATATCATCTTCATGATTCATGAAAACACATTTTTTAAATAAATATTTTATACGTTAAAATAAACATATAATTAATGAATATGTATGATAATTATTTATATAATAATATTCTAGATTTAATGGAACCAATATAATAACTCATGGGCTGAGACAACTAAATCAAATTGAACTAGAAAAACAATGTTTTTAACACATGAAATAATGATAATAATTAAAAAGTGCTAAATAATAGGTGATAAAATTTTATAAATTTTTTATATATGATAATATATATTTTATATAGTTGTGGTAGAAAATTTTAATAAATTATAATTTCATATATAAAAGTTTGGAGAACATGGGTTTGAAGTTGAACTTCATGAGAGGAACTTCATTTCAATTTCCACTTCATTATTACATATTTGATATTATTGACCTATTTAATTGTATGTGTTTTATTTTTATTTTTCTCTGATTAATATATGATGAATATTTATTTTTTCATGAAAATTAGTTATTCATTTAATTTTTAACTATTCATGAGGTTATATAAGGTATGTATTGTTTTTAAAATCTCATCTTTTGGGAATTACTCAAACATTACCTAATGGAATATTAATATATATCATTAATAAAATCCATCAACATATTATTCATCTGGGTGTTTATGTATACTATATATTTTATGCATTATTTTTTCTAATTTTAAAATGTTAATAGATAATATTAATGTTCAAACTATGTTTCAATCTTATTTCTCTTTAGATTGGGTATAGTATTCTTCCATTTCCATATTATGATTTTTATGAAACTCTTAATTATTCACTCAATATGTTATTATAAAACATTTTATTATAATAAATTTTTTTGGAATGATTATATAGAGTAATTTTAATAATTTTACAATGTTTTTTAATGATTTCGTTATAGAAAAACAAAAGGGAAATTTTTATCATATAAATTATTTACATTTTTTTTGATTTCGTAAATTGTTTACGCTCTTATATTATTCTATACGTTTTGAATGATTTTGAAAATAACACATATTAATTAATGATATTTTAAATTTTTTCATTTTTTATAAAAAGGATACAATTATTTTACTAAACCATTATTTTTGTTGATTTCATTGTAATCTTTTATATTGTATGAATTTTTTAGTCATTAAAATTTTCACAAAAAAATATATTTTATTGTAGTTGTCAAGAATTATATTTATATTAAATATCCACATTAACTATATAATGGATAACATTATTCTATAAAAATTAAAATATTTATACATATATTGTTTTTTACTTTGAAATCTATTAAATGGAATACAAATTTTTGTATAATCAATTTTCCTTAAATAATAACAACATTTATTGATTAGGAATATTATTTATGAATATATTTATGCATTAAACACATGAGGAATGATTTTTAAGTGTAGTGATTGTGGGGATAAATCAAATAGTCCATCAGCTAATCGATAACACTCATGGGACAACTTAATTGGATAAAATAAATGGATTTCTATTGTATATCTGACCATAGAGGAAACTATATTGACATAATGATTTTGAGATATATATATAAAGTTATCTATGATCATATCGTCGAATAATAAAAATTTAACCCATTGAGAATTCAATTATTTTTTAAATTATATTACAATGTTGATATTACCCATAAATTCATTTAATTTTGTTCTTATTGATTTAATGGTAGGTTATTTCTAATATTTTCTATTAAATATATATTATTTTTTACTGATTAATTATATATATAACCCTTACTGAACATATATTATATTCTTTTATTTGTTTTCACTTCCCTATGATATGAATAGGGATACTATAAATAATATCTGGGATGTGATAATGTTTATATTTCATGTAATTTATTTTATCAATATAATATGGGAATATGATAATGATGTGATTCTACAACACTACTAAACTGATATTTACAATAGCATACAAACCACTTTATCTTATAGAAAATTAATAATGTGTAAACTGAATCTAGGATATTTATGTTGGGGGTTTCTATAGATGAATCAATTATATAAGGATAAACGATACAATCCTATACTATGGGATCATAAATTATTATGTTCCTTTGAAGTGTCACAATAGATTAGTGATAATAAATTGGTAAAATCTTATCCAACACCCCCGCACCAATACCATTTCGCAGAGACACTATATTCTATGTTATTAATTTAATAGTGTTGAATTTTTTGTTGACATTATTTTAAAAAAATAGTATATTATTTATATGTTTACTAAACCACTTCCTCCTGATTAAATGAACAATATAAAAGGTGCTTTCGGTATGATTATTTTTCGTAACTATATAATATTCTCTTGGAAATCATTAAATTTCTAAATTTTTTTCAGTACTATTTTCCAAAATTGATTTCAAATTAATATAAAGTTTTCTAAAACATTTACTAATTAAATAAATGGGTAGTATTTATTGAACACCAAGAAATATTATTCATTCAGGAATACTAACCAATGGATGTGGTTTCGTAAAAATGAAATAGAGGATTTATTCTAAAAATTTGTTGAATTTTTTTATACATTTTCCTATCCATGGAATGTTATTTGGGGCTTACAACACAACGTTTTTACTCTCCTGGTTAATTTTCTATGGTTTATTAATATCATATTTAGTTATCCTTAATAATAAAATTTAATTTTCAAAATATTTATTTTCTATATGATTTATTTATTATAGTCATTTTTAATAGATATTATCCCAAGAATCATAAAAAATTCATTAATTTATCGAGAGATAATATTGTTAGATATGAAATGATCACAAATGGAAATTTTTCAAAAATAATATCAAAAATAATATTTTCAAATTATATATAATAAATACAATTTTCTATGAAAAATAACAATGTATTATAGTTTAATTAAATTTTCATAAATTTTTTAACCATACTGTTTGGATTTTTGAAACTATTTATTTACAAATCATTTTAGGTATTCAAATTTTATTTTTTGATTTTCATTTTATTTTAATTGATAATTAATGATGAAACATATAGATTTAATTTTCATATTTTTAATATCTTACCCTTTAGATTAACTATTTTTAATAATATATATTGTAATGAATTATTTGGTTTTATTTTTAAAATATTTGTTCTATCCATTCCATTAACGGAGGAGAAATTTTAGTATTTATAGGAATAGGGTAAGATTTATTTTTAGGGATATTTGTTTTAAAAAAAATATCTAAATATTATTCTAAGAGAGTTTTTTTATATTAATGACTCGTTTAATAATTATTCAGTTTTTAACATGAATAAGTGGGAAATTAATTTTATTCTCATATTTAATATATAATAAAGGTCACAAATAGCCAAATTGTGTTTCATATTTTTCATAGTGGGATATGATTCTAAAATGATGATATAATATTTGAATTCATGAATATGAACTATATCATAGCCATGGGAACCATTCCATAAAATGGAAGAAGATTTAATACTTTTTTATGATCCCTTCCCAAAACCTCCATTACAAAAATATACTTATGAAATATTATCGGTTTCAGTTGTAACTTTATATAAAACATAACCATGGAACAATGGATTATATAGTAAAAAATAAATGAGTTTAGATACAAATCATTTTTACATGAATCACGTTAACCTTATACAAGTTAACGATAATTGGGTATTGGAAACATCCTAAAATGCTGAGTATAGCTCTCATGAGAACACCATAGATTAGTTTTGTAAAATCTTATTGTGATTTTTACAACCGAATGAAAGAGTTCACACTATGGTAATGGTTTAGTTCTTACAGTCTCTTTTATCTCTGTAATACTTGTTATGCTCTACATAATAGTGTTTTTTATGGAGTTCCCCATGACTCAAACCAATGGATATAAAACATCTACCACAATATCTGTAGACCAAAAAAAATTCTCATCCCAACTATTTGAAAAAAAATTCTATACATATCATTGCACTCATAAATAGTGTAGTGAACCCTCAAATAGTTGAAAAATATACAAGTACGAATGATTTAAATGCTGGCCAAAATACATTATAAATTTTTGAATATATAATTAATACTACTGACGGATTCAAAAACAATATAAAATGAGTTAATGAAAAAAAAATAGATACCTATAGAAGCCTTTAAAATATCCATCAACTTGCAAATAAAATTTCCAACACCAACTTATGAACATTTAATCAAAAAACAATTATTTCAAAATATTAATTATTCTTCAAATGTTTTAATATAATTTAATATCCAATTACTGGACAATGTCATTATAATTCTTACATAGTGTAGATTATATTCATTTAGGGAATTGATTAACTTATATAAAGATATTTCTACATATTACTCGAATCTCATCATAATTCATCTAAATTCTTCTTCATATAATTAGTAATATATGAGAACATTGTTTTCATTATATTTTATTTAAACAAAAATTTATTATTTCTTCTTCAGTTTTCAATCTTCTGAATTGAAGAGATATATTTATATAATCTTTCTTCATAGTATGACCTAAAATGAAAGGGATAATTTTTTTATTGTCGATACCATTAAATAGATTGAATACTACATTAATTCATCAAGAAATTGAGTTTTTTGAAATTAGTATGCATTTGAGTACTATTTCATTACATAATTACAAAATAAGTTTTCCTATTTAATTTCCAAATTTTCAATTTTTTATCACCTTCAATAAATATTTTACTATATTTATTATTCTATTAAATAATTTATGATTTATTTCTTTCTAAATACCTTGAATAAATAACACATCATTCTATTCTTTTAAGATTACTATTTTAATTTACTATTTACCTTTTCATTCAAATATTTAATATTTTTTAATTATATTAATAAATATACCTTCACAATTTTTGTTTAAATTTTAATTTTTAAAAACCCTGTGGTATTTTTTTTATTTTTTTAAATGGAAATTCACCCACCTAATTATTTTTTTAACAATTTCTAACCAACAGAATAATCATTTTGTGAATCTGTTAGATATTATTGAATTTTTAAGGTGTGTTTTTTTAATATTATGTCTATTTTATTTATAGACACATTATATATATTATATGTGACTTATTCTTCAATAATGTTTGGATTTAAATTATTCAACTATTTCAAAAAAATTATATACTGATGTATACATGTCACAATGTTTATATGAATTAGGTTATTATATAGATATTATATTTTGAATTCTTTTTCTTTTAGTTCTTGTATTCCATTATCAATTATACCTTGATTAAATTGTTTTTATTATATTTAAATATTGATATTTAAATAAATTTTATTTTATAGGTTTCATTTCACCTAATATATATGAAAATGATCATATCAATAAGACTAATACAATTATATATGTCAGGTATAAATCATCATACTGAGTATTTACATAGTATTTTTAATGACTCTAAAAGAATAACATCTTTCATAATTGTTATTCAAAATATTTTAATTTTTGACCTGATATTAATGTTAATGTTATAGATCATGTAAAATCCATTAAACATTTAAATTTTTTTATCTTATTAAATTACAATATTAATATGATGTTATATACATAAATATAATTTTTAGGGTACCTAGGTAGTGGAATGGTAGTGAATCATGGTTTAATGTTTTCATAATTATTATCTTAGTATAAATAAAACATAATAAAACATATATACACAATATATTACATAAATTAAAGACCTGGAATATTTATTTTTCGATAAAATGGGAGGAATAGAAAAAACATTTTGAAAATTAAAATATACTAAAATTTAAATTATTAAACAACTGCATTGATAAAAAATTGGATTATATAAATTAATAATGTAATACTATTTTTTATATAAATAAATTAAAATATTAAATGATTTTAAAATATTGATTTCTACTTATAATAATAATAATAATATGATTATTATTCATTGATAGCTATATTGGAAAAATATTTTCCTGGTGATCTAGGAGATCCCATTTGATCAATTTCTAAAAATATATTGTCGACTTATTTAGAGGATTGTTTACTATGAGTATTGGCATTGTGATTCAATTATTTAATGAATGGTCCTAGTTGAAAGAAGGGATTTATTTTGAATAATATTTCCCTTATTACATTCATTATTAAAACATCATGCGTAAAAGATACTATACTCGCATATTAAAACACATCATATCACTAAAATTTAAAAAATAAAATATTTCCTTAGTGAATGTAAATAAGAATATAATTCATGAACCCACATATATTTTAACATTTTCATTTGTGACTAGAATCTTCATTCTAGAGACTACGATAATTTAGTTATTAAATTATATAGTACAATTATATTAAGAAATTTAGAAGTTTTGGACATTAAAATTAATGTAATTATTAATAGATAATTTCATATAATATTAATATTAATGATGTTATGATAAAAGTATATTGGAATGCCATTATGTTCTACATTCCATATATTCCCAAAATATTTTAATGGAAATAAAATATTTCCATTCAGTATTATAAATTCTATGTGTATGATATAGATCTATTTTATTGTAGTATTTTCAAATATTATAATTTAATGATTATTTGAGACATTGAATTAGTCATTAGAAATATTATGAAAATGGATTTAGACACTATGAAATTATCAAATAAACATTTTTCTCAATTCCCAATGATGGATGACCTTTTATTTATTATTGTAGATGATATTTTCCTACAAAATTGTAAGACACTATAAGTTTTATGGATGCATAAGAAAATCCCCCAACCAAATATGTGGATGAAACAAATTCATGGATATCTAGTATCAGAATATTCAAGGAATATTCCATATAATATTATCAAGAAATCTAAACAGTATTAAAATGAATAAATATTTAATAATCAATGAATAAATGCATAAGTATGATTGTTTCTCCATCATTTTCATTTTTATATGATATATTTAATTTGGTTTTAAAATAACACCAGACAATCATATTTAAACATTTCCAATTCAATTTTGGGTTTATAGGGAATTGTCACAACATTTTTCAAAAATATTCATAAAAATTATCTTTTTTTACTAATACCAAGTGCGAATTTGAGTCATATTTTTGAGTAGCTAGATTATCTGTAGTAGTTCATATACCAATAAAGAGGGAGGGTCTACTAGGAATAGACATTATATGAATGATGATTGTTGATTTAATTTGATTTCACACATGGATATCACTAAGGCTATGAATCTATTATTTAATAATTAGTTGTGTATTTTGATATGAATCATCATGACAAAACAATGGAAAAACCACCAATATACATAGGTAGTGTAGACTCTAGATACACATTCGTTTTTCAATGAACTAGTGAACCAGTAAACTAATATATTGATAAAAACCCATTCAAAAATTTATCAACAATTAAATCCGCTAGGAATATAGTAATTGTTGTAACAGAAAAAAAATTTATAGAAAGATTAAAAATTTGTAGTCCATATTGATTCACGGAGAAAATATCTAGAGATTAAAATTTATGGAAAATGTTCTGTTTCAATGGATACTATAATGCAAGAAACTGAAATACCTTATGTGAAAAAATCTAGAATGTCTACATGGACTCTACTAACTACTACGTATATATTATAGATAAAATATTGATGTTAGGATTTTTGGATATCCAAAAAATCCAATTAAATGATTCGGGTATTCCAAAAAAATTCTATAATTTCCATGGGAAGGATTATCAAAAAACATCTAATCACCTAATCAATGTCTTAAAAAAAATTCATCATTTCTATTCGTGTCAAAAATTACAATGTAACTTTATTATAATTTTCAAACGGGATATGATATATTACATAATCTGGAAAAAAATATCAAGAATGATAATGCGTAATATTTAATTTTTTTAATATAGAATGATTTTGATTTCTCTATTTATCATATTTTTGATTTGAGCATTAATCTTATCTTGAAGGAATAAAATATGAATTTACTAATTAAATTGCATATTCTAATATATTTTAATTTTAATTAATTTGAATTAAATGATATTATGTACATATTATTGTAGTTATTTTATATATTTGGACCATTTTAAAGAATATTATCTCCATTACAATCCTTCTAAAAAACTATAAATACAATTTTTTTGATTCAATTTGATTTTTTGTGGTATATTAAATCGTATTAAACGAATGAAATTTAATTGATGTTTCTAATTTTAATTGGTTGATATACACTATTAATGGAAAAAATATAAAAATTTGTATCATATTTTATTACATAATTATTTAGAATAATAGTTCACCAATTTCATGAAAATGCCTTTCATTATTCCACAATAGTAACACCCCACTTCTTGTTTCAATCGATATCAAAGGAAAAACATACCATTGAGTCCATTATTGGTTGAAAAATTTATTATAAAGACTGGAGGAATAAAAAAATAATTTTTCCAACAAATGGGACAAGTATGAAAAATGATATTCATAAATGAGAAATACCACCAAAGTATAAATTATTATGCTACAACAGAGTGACAATAGTAGTTATAAAGTATTCAAATTTTTTTGATATGTTTATTTTCAAATTGGTGCTATTTAACACACAATATTAAATGTAAAATCATGACTGTCTCAATAAGGAAGAGATCAAAAAACACTCAATGCTTTCTCATGTTCCAAATATAAATGTGAGGATACATCATGATAATGTTCATCATAAATGGAATATGAATAGTGCTTGAAACTACATGATTATTTACCTTATAAAATCTTTGGGAAAACTTATATAGTCTATCTATATTAACCAAATCAATCTAAGAACATTATTAGTGATATATAGGTATCATCTTCTAAGGATCTCCACATAACACAACTCTACAATGAGGTCAAATACAGTAAGAATATATCTTATTCAACTTGATTTGTATGTGGTATATTTATGAATTTAAATAATTCTGTCATCAATAGCATTAATAAAATGATGTTGTAGAGAAATTATGTTATTATTTCAATTTATATATCATACCTGTAAAATATGTGTTTACAAAACAATAAACCTTAATAATTAGGGGACTGTACAGAATAATATTATTCAGGTTTCATGCATCTTATTTTCATTACAGTTGCATATAATTGGAAATAAATAAAACATTAATTCAATTTACTATTTATATGATATCATTGGATATTAATTCATAAAATTTAATTTTATCTTGAAACAAAATTTTCAAAATTATTATATAAAAATGTATTAATGGCTTTGACCCTTCATAAATTAAGTAGTCCAAACCAATTTTTTTATACTATAAAAGGTTATATCAAATGTCTTTTTCTATACCAATATGTTTATAAATATTTTCCAAAACAATTAAATTAATGGGATCCATTTTATTAATATTAATATTTATAATTATTTGGAACTCTAGAAAATAGCATCACTACAGATATATAGATAAGTATGGTATCTCTTAAGGGATATTCCTAATAATAATCGAACTTCATCAAATACAATAATTTATACTATCCTAAATGGATATATTAAGGGATATTTTGAATGATCAAGAAGTCTTAATAAGGTATACTATTTATCATTTCCCCTATTTCGTATGGTTAAGGAATATCATAGTATTTATGTGCATAATATAGATATTATAGGAATCTTAAATCTAATAATTTCACAATAAAAATTTAAATAAAATATATTCAATAATAATGAATGACACCATTTATTCCTTGTTAATGATAAATCTTTTTATGCAATTAATGATAAATTTATGAAATATGAATATGTCTCTTGATAATCTATTAGTCGATGAATATACAATAATTTCTCTTGCTTGGGACTCCACTTATTGAGGAAGAGTAATATTGAAAAAATCTAGAGTTTTATTTATCATTTATTTCAATCTTACTTGTACATGGTAATCCAATTTATAAGTATGGTTTCAGGATTCATACTTATATGTAATTACCACAAAAATCACCAATTTTTTAGCCTTTTGGAAATAAAAAAATTTGAAGTAGTCAATGTGTGTCTTCTAACCTTTGTAACATATAATACTTTTGTACATGAATTTAATTTTTTAAAAAATATAATAGGGAATTCAATAGTATTGAAATAATTATACAGGTTTTAATTAGGAAAAGCGACATTGCTTTGAAAAAATCTATTATTATACCATGGAATAAAATTTATATTCCCAATGGTATTAGTTGGAATTGAGTTATAAATCATGGAATGATTTATAGATCCAAGGTATGAATATTCCATTGAAACATTATTATCTGAATGAAAGTGTAAAAAAATTTCCATATGGGAAATATGGTTTTGAAACTTATAAAAAGTTCCAATTTCATGATGTGATAAACTATATAGTTTTTAGTTCATAATTATTTTCAATGAAATAAAAAATTATTTATATTAGATACGATTATGTTAATTTCTAATTAAATTCCAGAGGTTTAATTTACAAAATATCATAATCATATAAAATTATATAGTTCATACTATCTATTACATATAGTAAATTTATAATTTCTAAAATTACAAGAAAAATGACATATGAATGTTCCTAATTAACAAGAATAAAAAACTGATTCTTCCCTTCATGGAACATAATTAAATTTTCTAAATACCTACTAACATTGGGAAACTAATTTATAATCAATATAATTTATAACACACATTATTATCTAATAAAAAACATGAATTTTTTAAATCCTTTAGGAAACCACTATTATAATTGGGATCCATTGATCTTGCCTAAAATATTTTACATGATAAGAATGGATTTAATTAGAAATGCTAGTTTGTGGGATTACACATTTTCTCTATTCATTATCTATATAATTACAAATTGGTATGAAACATGCACAAAAATTTGACATATTAATTCTATATATACCTATTAATATATGTGTTTTAATTGTTATAACTAATTTTCCTTAAATTTATTGGCCTAAATTATTTAATTGTTTCTATATGTGACATATATTTGAGTGTATTGATTTCTAATTGTCTCAATGATTCCATTATACCGTACATTGATGAAACATGGCCATGATACACTAGGACATAATTGATGGGAGTGAAAATATTAGTAAGAACATCCTAAATTATATCATCAATGAGCTATAAATTATAGTGTCAATTAAATATATATAATTGAATAATTCACTATTTGAAAAGTTTGTTATAAAAACTCTTTGATTAAATTCTTTTATAAGAATTCCTTAGAAAATACCATTTTTTATAAAGATTAATATACTTATGAACTAGATAAATGATAATATTTGGGCTGGAGATTTGTATTCTCTAGTTCATCTAGTATATATTTGTATTATTTGAATCAATATTGGATTTAAAGAATTTATTGTGTATCAAATAACATGGATTCTACATTTCATATAAACTAAATTGTTTTGTTACATTCATGATTTCATTTCAAATATTACATATGGAATTAATTCTAAATGGATTGAATGTGGCTTCACAACTAATATTTTTGTCCTATTAATCTCACATAGGATTTTTTCCATGGAAACATTATAATTATTGTCCCCAATAAGATAAATAATTTGAAGGAATGTATGTTAGAATAATCCAAACATACAATGAATGGTATATGATCAATGATCATTTACCAATAAATTAATCTATTATACAATACACTTTATGCTAATTTACCCAATTCTAAGGTATTTTATATTAATGTGAATATAAATTAAATGGGGATGTGCTCAAAAGAAACCAAAATTATGCTTTATTGACACTATCTTTTCCCTTTTATATTAAATGTGAATGTGTTATAATTCATCCCCATGACTTTTGTGATTAATAATATGCATATATACATATGTGTACATATTATTGTGATAAATAAAAATTTATGGGATAGTGATCATTTTGTAAGGAAATCAATTTAATAAATTTATAAATTCAAGTAGTGAAAATGAGTTTTTTGAATCAATTTTCAGTCATTAAAATTTTTGTTTTGTAATTTTAAATATTTAGACACCGATATTAGTAGAAATTAAAATGATAAAAATTTGGTATGTATGTTTTTCCAAAATTTATTATTATACTATAACAATATCATTTATTGGGTAATATAGAGTTTATAATAAACTATATTTTATATAATAAATTATTTATTTGAATATGTGAAAACCTAGATAAGTGAATATTATATTGTTATTGCTGAATTAGGAAATTATCATATGTTTATAGGATTTTGGTATGAAAAATATTACATTATGTAATGTGAGTATTTATATTAAGATGATATTTGACAATATTCATTATAGTAATAGGTTGAGATAATAACTACATATAATCAATGGGTTATAAGAATTTAGTTGACATTTTGACTTGATAAAATAAATTCTTTTACTGAAGTAAGCTTGGATATATATTCTCATGATGGATAGGGATATTGAGATTTATTTTCATCAATTTATATATCTCGACATGAGAACTAAAATGATAAAAGTAACTATTTTTATATAATGTTATTTACTACTCTGTATGGTTGTTCTTATTAGTCACTGTGATGATGTGATATTTTCTCAATGACTTTCTTTAATAATTATTGAAAATTTGGATATAATATTGTTATGGGGATAATAATAGAATGAATTCAGAATCATTCTAATGAACCAAACTATGATTATCTGACATGTATCCGAATCTATTCTATCGAAGTGCTTAGAGGGCATTCCCGATCTCCAGAGATTAGTGAAAATACTGTGGGTGAAAATTTGGAAAACCATTGAAATAAATTAATACAATGAAAAAATTCCTTATAGATAACATGATAAATACAAACAATTAGAGTAAAAACGGATGAAAATGTAAATATCCTTGATAAATAACAAAATAAAACAAAATTATAAACAATGAAAATAAATGAAGACCAAATGAAATTCCAACTATATCCATCATTCACTAGCTTCAAAACCCACAATCAAGTTATACGTACCATGATAAATCAACAAGGTACATTAAAAACATATCTAAAACATTATCCTATAAAAATCATTATATGAACAAATTCATATATGTGTTGTGAGTAAAACTCATTTTAGGATACCACTATGAAATAATATAATCGTTTTCTACCTAAATAAATTAATTATACGACTAAAATAAAAAAATTAAATAACGTTATGAAGAAATAAACATATATATGTCAAAATAATAATATGCGAATAATAAATTCAGAAAAAACCACCAACATGAATAAATCAATACACATGTAGAGTCTTGTATATGAGAATATTTACGAATATAAAATATTTAATTATTCCAAATGATAGAAGGTTCTACATCATTATGTCAATAATGAGCCAACCCATTATCTTCCACATGATAATGGGCTCCTAACACAAATTGATCTCACAATAACTACGGTTTTCATATCTCTATACCCTAATACATATTAGGATCCCATTATGAAATACAATCAAACGACATATGGTTAAAGATGATCAACAATTTTATGAAACATTTTTTAAGAACTGAAACTATGCTTGTTGAAACATTAATTTTCAATCACCCCATCTTTTAGGGATTACATCGAACACATTAAGTTAACAATTTTTTTAAAATAAAACCAACATTGAAACCAATTTTCTATACAACTAAAGAATAATTGAAACAAAATTTCTGTCATATAAATAAAATCATAAATTATAATAAATTACAAAAAATGAAACAAAACATAAAAAATTTATGTTATGATAATGAACCATTATATATCATCAATGAATTAAAAATTTGTGAAATCAAGATTCCTTGAATCAAAATGAGTTAATATGATGAGATAAGATACTAAAAACCCTTAATAAGTAATAAATATCTATAATAATCCATCAAAACATCTTTTTTTAATTAAAAACCCACTAGTATTCAAATTACATAATTTTAAGGGAAATGTTTAGTTGTTTTAGAAAGGGGATGGTTAATTGTGTGTAAACATGAATATTACACAACGAGATCCACCATGAATTAAAGATAATCTCTTAGACACCAAGAAATATAATCATAGAGAAACAAGTAACTAATGGGGTGATATAATACGATATTATAAAGATACATGAGGTTAAAAAGATAATTGGAATCATCAAAATTCTATAAAAAATTGAAATCATCGAATGGTTCACATGGTTTAAAAAAAATGGTTAAATTGAGCATGTATAAAATTTTTGGACCCAAATATCACATGATAATAAAAATAATGGGTAACCAAGAAAATTTTATATGGTTATAAATAACATGTGTATTTTGTAAAACTACTTCTAAAAAAAGACTTTCTTCTAAAAACATTTCATGGCGACTCTCATGGTTATATATAAGATTCTAAATCTTTTACGAAGTCAAATTTTGTTTACATACAATTATCCCATGGTTAATCCATGGTTATATATAATAATTTATATACCATACACCAATATTGTTCCTCCAAAACACTTTAATCTCATCTGAAACTCCGAGAATCTTTTCATCCTTGAAAATATGTAAACAATCCCCAAAAAGAGAAAACAGGTCACATGAATAGAATATTAAATGTAGTGAAATAAAATAATTTCATAAATAATTCAAAAATATCATTTTAATGTTGTTTGAGAAATCGTGTTATGAATCCTATTTAGAAATTTGATATTCTTATTTATATGTTTACTTTTCATCATGGTTTATAGATTATGTTTTGATCAGGTAGTGTGACTGTTTTTTATTTCACATTAATTTTTATATGTGTGATTGTTTATTTACTGGATACCTCTCAAAGATTTTCAAAACTTGGGTGATTATTTTTATAATCAACCATTAACTTTTTTCAAAAAAAATAGTGGAATTAAAAAATTTATTCAGTTATTACCCACAACCATAGGAGAGAGACTGATAATTTTATGGACACGTTTTTATTCTTATTCTCACAAGTAATCCTAGTGTATATATTATTTTATGGATATAATTATTATTCATTTTAATTCTCATCCTATACTAATTTTTTTTGTCCATTATGAATCAAAATAATATAGAATTTCCCTCTGATAAATTTGTCGCAATGTGGTTTATAATTCACTATGTACTAATTCATTCCACAAATACATATTTATATTTATTGAGAACTAAGTGTAGGGTTGTATCTATAACATTTTTTAGTTTAATTAACAAATGAAATAATTATATATAAATCTCATTATATGATATAAATAGTGATATCATAATATTTTTTTGTTTTTAATGATGTTATGGTGTCACTACTCATCGTTTTAGTGCTATCGAGGAATAAAAATACGGAAATGATGTGTTGTCAATCTACTATGTACATTTGGGTCATGGATGAGTTACCAAAATTTTTTAGGGAAAATTTTGTAGTTTATAAATATATATATATTTTTATGTTTTATCAAAACATAAGATATCAATTATAGGTTTTTTTGTAAGTGGTTAAGGGCTTGGATTTAATATGGACTATAATTGGCCCAAAATTTTATTGGATAATATTTTTTTTCTGTTATAAATATTATAAATTTCTATAAAAGTACATAAAATTATACATTTAGATGAAAATTGACACAATATATTGGAACACATTTATATTTTATGATATATTTAGATTTAAATATTTTTCATTATAGTGGTTTTTTTCATTACATGATACATAGACATTAAACAAACTCTATTTTGATTTTGAAACTTATTTATATATTTTAAAAAATATGGCATGGGTATAATTTTGGTGGGTAGTAATATGAGTAAATAAATTATTAAATTTTGTTTATTACTAATGATTAAAATAAATTCCTTTGTATTTAATTGATATATATTAAAATAAAATCACTCTACATTAACAAAAGATGTTTATTTTAAAAAACGTCTATACACACAATTTTTTGACATAACAAATTTAGTTAATTTCAATTAATTAATAGGGTTATGTATATATATCATTAAAATATGACATTTTGTTTAAATTTCATATAATATTATTTAAATTTCACATATTCACATAGTCATCATTTTTATTCTCCAAAATATATTTTGATAAAAACCAGTTTTCATTTCATTTGAAGTAAAAAAAATTAATTGAATTTACAGCACATATATCAATTGAATATTATGTATTGGATTTAAATTTTTTATTGATTATTATTATTATTATTATTTATTCACTTCAAATCAATTGTTGGAAATAGTAAATATTAATGAAATTATTTATTACAACAGTTTGGATTAAAATGGGATTTATAGAGATATTAAACCCCATAATTTGTGTAAAAATGATTCATAACTATTCCAAAAAATTTATGGATGAATAAATTTAATCCTTAAATTATAATATATACAATTTATTTTCCGTTCGATAGAACATGGAGGTGAAATTTACTTTCTATTATATAAATATTTTAAATAATTTTATTAATGTCTCTCCCATCATTTATAAATTTTTAAATATTTTCCTCCTTATTAGCACTATTTTCTCCCTATATATCATTAATGACATACAACAAAATATTATAAGAATAATTTAAAATGTTATTGAGAAACTATTATTACAATAAAAATATCTTCTAAAGGATTATGATATATGCCAATGGGTGACCCATAAGTCTTAAGTAATCTTCTTACCTAACTCTATCAAATATTATTTCACGTTATACATCTTATAAATATATTGTATCAATTCTATCATAGTTGATATACTATTATCAGTACATTTTTATTTTATTAAGATAAATATTCAACCATTTACTCCTCATTTTTGTCAAATTTTAAATGAATGTGTCACTTGTGCACATGTGAGTATTACAACATCTATGTAACCATATGATTCATTTTCCAAAACCATAATCCATGGTTAGTTTTTATGATATATTTATGAATTATACATTATATTTATCAAATAAATATTACTTGTTAATTATAAGATAATTTATACCTACATACCTTCTTATTCGTTAAAAAATGATATTATTACTGATTTGTATATATAGACTACCCCCTTCTTGAAGCGATGCATACATTTTCATTTCAACATTTCATATATTTTAATAAGTGTAAATATAATGGCTATTTATGTTAATTATCATATAATAGTTAATTTTTACTATTCAATTATTTTTTATTTATCCTTTTTCCGTACATCAAAAAATGGAAACATCACTCATATGTACATATGGATTACCTCCTTCAAGAATTGATGTAATTAATTTTTTAACCAATGATATTTATGAAATGTTAAATATGTGATTTTAATGAATAAATATAAAAATTATTTCATGATTAGAGTTCTATTAAATGTGTAATCATGAAAAATTATTGAGTACTATAACTATCAAATAGAATAATTCTCCTAAAATAGAAAACATTTCACATGAATGATCTTTCTAGTGAATAAATTCTTTATAACAGGATAATTGAAAATTATAAATGAATGATATAAATTATGTTATATAAGAATAATATTAAAAATATATGTATAATTAATATATAGTTATAATATAAGAATTTTTAATAGATAATATCTAAGACGATACACATGGTAAGATGTTATCTTATAATCTAATTTATTTTTTAGATTAACTATTCTAAATTTACATTGAGGTATATTATTTGCATCATATAATTTAAAAAACATTAATATTTTTATCCATTTTTAATTACTTCATATTGTATTGATTATTATAATTTTATTCTCTTTGGTACTTAATATAATTATTATATTAGTCTAAAAATGAAAAACTTACCTAATTTAATATTTGGATGGTGAAATTTTTTTCAATTTCAATTTTATTTTAAAAAATTATTGATGAAATTTCCTATAAAGAATATTATTTATGAAATTTAATTTCAATAAATTTTAATTTATATATGTTTTTGAAAAAGGAATCATTTTAAGGAATCATTTTCATAACATTTTTTTATTTTAAAAAAATTGGGTATAAAAGTTCCCCTTTATATTATATGGGATGAAAATATTTTCCAACATTTATTACATTTCATTGGTTTTAATCATCCATTAAATTTTTCCAAGGCTATTTTAAATGATATAAAATGTTAATTGATATTGAATATATGTATGTATATATTAATCATAATTAATGGATTTTTTCCTTGTTTTCAATGACATGTTTGAAAGTGATTTTTATGGTACTTATCATCTATATAAAAATAACACAAGGGGTTTTATGTTTAATTAATTCATAATATCAAATTTTTTCATCCAATATAATGGATTACTTATGATAATAATTTTAATTTCATGTTTAAAATTTAAAATAGTATTTTGTATGGGTTATTTAATATTTGTTGACTTAATTATTTTTATTAGGAAAATATAAACATATATATTTTGGATAATATATGATTATGTAATTAAGATTTATTTATAAAACCATTATATTTTTCCTAGGTAGTGATAAAATTATATGATGAATATTTAATGATTGGTTAGAACATATATGAATGGTTTTCATTATGAAAAATGTGGGCCCAAGAATTTTATAGACATCAAACACATTGGGTCTTGAATTGTATCTAAAAAATATTTAGGACATTAAAATGAAGTAATCCATGTTTGGTAAGGGAATCTGTCTAATATAAAATTCTTTGGAGTGAGCATTGACTAATTGAATATTGAAAATATAGGGGAACACAATACACATGGATATACGTGGTAGCAATCCTTGAACAAGAACATGAGTTTAAATTTTTATATATTTGATACAAACATATTTCTTGTGAATATAATATGTTATAATGGATTATAATGTATTTTTAATTATTATTCATTCTTAACACATATGTCATTTATTAAAATAAAACCTTATTAAATGATTATTGAGTAACTATATTTAACTTGTTCAGTATGAAGATTATAAGTTATGATCATGTTATATAACCTATATTATATTGATCATTTATGACCATAGATTAATATAGTATCTATTTAACATTAATTATAATATTATATCACACATTCCTATGTAACCATATGCTTATCATTTTAAAGAGTGATATTATTTATTAAAAATCTATAATGTGTACTATTAGAGAATTTATTTTTTGTGATATTTTGATGATATTCTAATAAAATAATGTTTTTTACCTACTATCAAATTAACACTACCTTATAGTCATTGGATACATTTCATCATGATATGTATTGATGCTTTATTGATGAGATAGTTTTTTATATTGTTAATGGATCATATCTGTTGTTATGACATATTTGTTTTTATATTTTTATAAATAATGAATAGAAAAAAATAGTGAGATAACATATGATAAGAATATGTATTGATGAATATATTAAACAATTTAAAATAATGGTATTACATTTCCTATGAAAATAAAACACCATATTTATACTATCATGTAGATGTGGATGTGGCACAAATTCAACTATGTGAAAAAAACCTAAAATTTTTACATTCGTTATTAACAAGACAATCATTGGTAACAATGAATGAACCAAAAACTATACAAAATGTTTTGCACTATAATGGAATATTTTATAGTTATTTCACATCATCTAATTATTCCATTGAAATGAGTGAATTTATATTGACCATGTAAACTGATGATAATCCATAGTCATATGAGATTAACATAACTAGTCATCTGTTGAAATTGGTTTTAAAAATTTATGAAATCAAAACAACAGTTTTCATAATAATATTACTTCATTCATTTATTATTGATGTTTTATATGAAAATAATATTTTAATGTGTTCTTTATGGCGAATGAAACAAAGGGGAATCCTGAAAAAATTGAATGTGATGAGAAATGAAATTACCATCTTCATGAGAATCCAAATAAAATTGGATCTGATATTTAAAATTATGTGGTTTTTTCATGCCAAATTACTCATGTTATTAATGGAATCATTAATAATTATGAACAGTTAAACAACAAAAGTTAGAAACAACTCAATATTGAGTCATTTATGTGGAAATATCCACTAGCCTTTAGTTGTTCAATGATCAACTTAATTTGAGTTTTTGATCCATTCAATATAATATCAATTAGACATTCTCTAATATTCACACCCTGAAATGGTTATATTTATTATATATAATTATGACATTGATGATGATCAATACTTGATTCTTATCAAGAATATGGTGAAATCTGTTGGAATTAACACTATCTATTTCAGTGTGATTTTGAATTTATTTTTCAAATATTAGTTTCAAAAGACAAGTCCCAAATAAATAAATGATAATTTATTGAAAAAAATCATATGTATGATGAATTCATTAGTACATATGAGAAACTATCACAATAAATGAAAATTATTTTTTCTAGTTAAATCATCATTCTTGAATAGAATATTGATCAAATGTTAATGTGATTATGTCCATAAAACTCAATGAAATTTTCTATATGAACAATTAATAGTTATACACAATTATTTCAATGGTATCTCATACCAGAAACGAGGAATAGACTCTCACATTGTTATCAAGGTAGTTGGAAAAAATAGAAAAAATATTCATTGGTATAATAATTGTCCAAATATAGAAGAAATATTATTAATCATCCCTCATGTAATAAGTAGGGAACAAACCAATAAGTAAATATTTAAATGGGTTATAAAAAATTATATATGTGTGGAATATATATAATCATTGAAAATAGTTTTGAAGGGATGTTTAAGGGCTGGTCAATGAGGGTAAAAAACAGAATTTCCCACAAAAAATATAAATAAATAATGGAAATCTATTTGGGAATTATTTGAATTAGTTAATTAATATGATCGAAAATGACCCTATTTAGGGTCAAAAAACACATATCAAAAGAGAAAATGAGTAATTTCTTGTGATCAAAACCAATGAAGTTGTTTATGATAACTAATTGGTGTTATTTAAAATTCTTATCCAAAAACTAATTAAGATTTTTTTATTTAAATGTGCATCTAAACAGTCGTTTAAATGAGATGAATTCTCTATGTGAATAATATCCCTACCAACATGAATATATATTGAGTTAGTAATAATAATAATATCGCTCCAATGACCACATCTCATGTATATAACACCTAAAAAATAAACTATTTACATAACATGAATCTTAAAAATAATTTTATTTCCCAAATGTATTAATTTTATGTTATAATATGTATGGATTATCTATATATATATTGAGAAAATATCATTTTCATTATAAGGTAAGTCACAATTAATAACTTTAATAAATATTTGGTCATATGAGAGTGCAAGGATGACTATAAAATTACAATAAAAATTATTTATATTTTATAAGAATCACTTATTGTTAATGGGTGATATATATTTGAAAAAGTTGTAATGATACTCCATATAGAATATATGACCAATTTATAAAATTTTGATCACATATTTCATGAAATAATTCCTTTTATTATTCCAAATTTTGATATTGATATATCTATATAACTATAACATGGTGAATCAATTATTTCAATGAATACAAATAATTTTTTTCTTGAGTTAAGGGAATTAAAAAATAAATTCCCGGATAATCATGAATAATTATTCACAGTGAAAAGTGATTAAGTATTCTTTACACATGTTAATAATTTTAAAAACTATGATGCATCAATTAGTATTTTTACATATTTATAAATTAATAACCATGATATTTTAAAAACTAATATCTTTCACACAATATAAATGTCTTTTATTATCAACTAATCATAGATTATTAAATTTCTATTATTGAACAATTTTTTATATCATAATGTGATATTAAATAATGTATATATACCCTAGATATCCTCTGAAATGTTGTACGATGATTATAAATATTTTAATGATTATATTTTGACTTATTAGTTCCCATATTGCCTTCATTTGTTTGACTAATATAATATTATTATACTTCATCAATTAAGTATTTGAATTCAATTATATATATCATTTTCATATATATGTATACATATATCTATATCAAAAGTTCAAGGATGTTTATAAATATCATATTATAATTTTATTAATTAAAATTATAAAGTAAAATAGTTATTCCAAATTCATAATGTTTGATATGTCTCAACATAATTTTTAATTTTTGGTATATATAATCTCATTATAGGGTATATTAGTAGGTCCTTCAAAGCTTTATGTTGTTGAGAAATTTCCCAGACCAATAATAGTGATAATGATATGTATATTTCCTATGCCAGATTAATATAAAATTTTTTTTTGATGAATTTCAAAAGTATATATACATATAACATTACGTTCAATCATATGGGATAAATGATCCATTGTATGGATGAATGAGAGTAAAATTTCATGGGATGGAAAAGAAGGTTGGTGAGTGAAGATATGGTCAATTTGCGCTATAAAAGTTAAGAGTTTGTGATAAATAATGAAACATAGAATAAGGAATAATGAAAAAAACTTCATCCCCAATAAAATGGTTATATCTAATTCTTTACCACAATTGATAATTCATTAGAAAAATTACTTAATATGTTATTTGAAGTTGGAATTATTATTTTTTCACTAAAAATATAGAGGTATAATATTCATGAAAAATGATATGATATATATACTTAGCCTAAAATTTTAAAGTATATTTTAAAAAATAAACAGTTAAAAAATTGAAAAATCTAAACCCGATGTGTATTACATACTATGAATTATCAAAACAAATCTAACATAGGATGTCAAGACCTTTGTATAATGTTGTGATTCAATAAAACCTAATGAATGGGTATCTATTATATATTTATCCAGTTATTCTTCAACAAATGATCAATATGAGAATTAATATAGAAAAAAATAAAGATATGTAGTTGAAATAAATGAATGAAATGTCACATTGTTTAAACATGAAAGTAATGGAATGCCAAGGTTCATGATCCAAGTACATTTGTCATTAATACAGATTTTGAGTTAGGATATTTTCAATTAATATCATACTTCATAATTATATATTCATCGTATAATGATGAATATATATTAGAATATGAATGAGTATTTTGGGAGGAAACATATTAAAATGGATATTTCACAGAATGTATATCAATATATATTTTGTACCAATGATAAGAATGTGATTCATAATTATAATTTGATGTTATAACCATTAAAATAATTTGGATGTTTCTGGGAATGAGTTACTATGGATTTCCCAATCTAACTACAAAAATTATAAATACTATAATTTTATTAGGGTAGTATTCGATCACCTTATGATTTTATCACATTTACTTATAATTATTTAATATTTCTCTTATAAATACCCCAGCCCTGGTATCCCAAAGAGAGTGCCATATATTTTTTCATTGTCCTAGATGCAATACTCAAATCCAAAATGAACAATTAGTTTAGTAGATTTGGAAATGAAATTCTATATATAAACATTAAAAAACATCAATAATAGAAATAAAAAGTAGAAACTCCATTAGTAACACTAAAACATGTAGATTATCCATGTTGGTAATTTATAATATTAAACATCCTATTTTGGTGAAAAATAAAACATTAGAAAGCGGTGAAATTTGATTCTCATTTGACATATGCCATACATTGATGAATAATAAAAAAAATAAGGATTTGTGAGTAAAGAAAAACCTACCATTAGAATATAATCATGAACAAGATAGTGCAAGGATAGAGGATGAATAAATTAAGAAATTTAAGAATCCACATGATAAATAATTTGATCCAGGGATATACTACTAGTTGAATATTCACATGGATAATCAATTACTAATATCAATATGATGGAATGTATATGACAAAAATCTAAAATATACCTCCACTACCTCATGTATGACATGTAAATATGATTAAGTCCTCTATGAAATACTTATCTATAAATGGGAATGTCCCCAATAATTTATATATCTCTTTGGTCTCATGAGACCTATTGATGCATCAAGGGGATATAGTGGGTCTCATGTTGGAACCAGGTTCTTCAAAGCATGATTTGGTGTATGGTTTGTGTTTGTTGTCAATCCTCAGTGGAAGTTCAGGGTGTGAACCAACAAAGCGATCATACCGTTCAGGAAGAAAACAGTAGTGAAGGTGGCGCTGTTTCCCAGTGTTTGCCAAATTTTTGGGCCTGAAAATCCATAAATAAAGTAAAGTGTTTTTGGAAAAGATACTTGCGCGCCGAGTTCTTGGAAGATGAAAGACTTGCGCGCCATATGTTTTTGAGGATCAGAACATCACAATTTGGCTAAGGAAAGAAGGTCGCGCAAGTGTTGGTTGCGTCGCGCAAGTAACTTGCGCGACAGAGGATCTGGAGACAGGACTTGCGCGCCGTCGAGGGACTTGCGCGCCGCCGCGCAGGGGGTCCAGTTTGCCTATAAATACTGGACCACCCCTCCTCATTTCCAACGGAGTTCAAGGCCAAGAGATTGTTCGAGCTCTCGTCGCGTAGGTGGTTGAGTCGCGCAGGTGGTTGTTTTGTCGCGCGAGTAGAGCTTGCGCGCCGGTGTTTGGCTGTTCTCCCAAGGCTGTTTGGAAGAGAAAGGAAGTGGATCGCGCAAGTATTTAGTTCAAGAAGGCAGTGTCGCGCAGGTCCTTCAGTGACACTTTCGCGCCAGTTTAGTCTTGCGCGCCTGAGACTTGCGCGCCGCCGGGAGACTTGCGCGCCGGGCTTGAAAAGGAGACCTAGACACTATTGAAGCACGCCTGCCTTGCTGGAGCTGCACGAAAGCCGATAAACTACTCGGTTCATTTGAGGAAAAGTTATATTCTTCTTCTGGTGAGAATCGGACTTCAATAGAGCATCTACATTCAACAAAGCATGCACTCTTATGCAAATGAAGAAGAGACCTACACGTCTATAAACTGAGTGGGACTTCACCAACGGCAGTGAGCCAGGGGGAGTCAACGGGAGTGACCCGAGGGATGCAATGAGTTATCCCTGAACTATTGTAAAGGCAGTGAGCCTGGGACAGAGTGTCTGTACCCGAACATTTGTATCTGCAGCTAGTGAAGCATAGTGGATTTAGGTACGACCGGCAACCTGTCGGCGTATGCTCCTTGGACGTAGCCCTTAGTGGTGAACCAAGTAAAAATGACTGTGTCTTCTCTGTGCATGTGAATGTTTTCATTTTGATCGTAATCATCATACAGGTTCAACAAGTTCCTACCAACGTGGGAACAAGATCCAACAAATTAAAAGAAAAAGTGGTCACCCTGATTCACCCCTCCCCTCTCAGGGTGTCCCGGGGTCCTTCATGTGGAATCAGAGGGTAAAGGTTGCTGGCGTTGAATCTGACCTTCTTCGTCATGGAAAACGCGATCAATGTCAGGGGAGTCCCTCACTTCGATGGAAGCAATTTCCAGATCTGGAAGAACAGAATGAGATCTCATCTAAGATCTCTTGGAATGGAAGTTCTTTTTTCTACTGTGCAAGGAATACATGTCACTGATCCAACAGGTCTGGCTATGACTGAAACAGACAGGAAACTTCTTGATGCAGATGCCAAAGCACAGAATGCTCTCACTGCTGCCCTTTCTGATCAGATTTACCTGAAGGTGATGAATTGCACCTCAGCAAAATCTATGTGGGATAAACTTGAGAATATTTATGAAGGTGATAGCAAAGTGAAGGAGGCAAAACTACAAGTTCTACACAATCGTTTTGATGATCTGAAGATGCATCCAGACGAGAATGCAGACTCTTTCATCAATCGAATTACTGAAGTGGTTGGAGCAATTAGGGGTCTAGGCGAAGAAATCAAAGACATTGATATTGTAAAGAAAATATTAAGAAGACTTCCACCTCTGTATAATGCGAAGGTGTCATCTCTTGAGGAAAGAGATCTTTCCAAACTTTCTCTAGATGACTTACTGAGCAGTTTGGTAGCATATGAAATGAGAGTCAAACCAGAAGATGCTACGACTCGGGTGAGCAAGGAAATGGCATTCAAGGCCATGGATAAATTGAAAATCTCAAAGGATAGTAGCGGTGATGATGACGAAGAGAAAGAAATTCTTTCTCTCATTGCAAAGAAGTTCCAGAAGGGGAAATGGAAATTCAAAGGGAAGTTACCTCTCGCATGCTTCCGTTGTGGAAAAGTTGGGCATATTGCCTCTCAGTGCTTGAAGAATATCAATGATGATGACAGTGAAGATGAAAACTTCATGAAGCCTCAAAGAAGGTTCTTCAAAAAGGGAGACTTCAAATCTGGTAAGAAAATGAAAAGGAAGAGTTTTGTCTGTGAAGAGGAAGAAGATGACAATGAATTCTGTGATGAAGAAGAACCAGAATTCAAAACTGGGAACCATGCTTCTATGATGGCCACTGTTGAAAAGTCAGAAGATACTGATGGTGAAAAACAATTGAGAACTTGTGTAGATCCTGAGGTGCAACTTAAGGATGCAGTTAGTAAGCTTAAGATTAAATGTAAGAGCTACAATAAGTGGAAATCAATTGTAGAAGAATCAACTGAATATGTTGATCAACTTGAAGCTGAAATTGAATGACTGGAAGAATTTGTGAAGGTACAATCTAAAATAATTAAAAGAAATGATGATGCAGTTGATCTGAAGCTGAGAATTGAAGAGCAAGCAAAGGTCATCAATGACCTCACATCCAGACTGGATGAAAAATCCAAGACTGTTGAGGGTCTTGAGGAGGAAGTAGTTACTCTGAGGAGTAAAATGGAGACAGAATCAGTTCCAAAAGAATCGAGGAAGAAAATACAGTTCGGAAGATTCTCAGATGCAGAATTACTTTCAAGAGCCAAGTGTGGTTCAGATGGGGTTGGAAAAGTCTTGAGTGATCAAAGACCTGCTTGCATGGGAAAGAGTGGAATTGGCTGTGAGGCTCAGTCATCAACTGCTGGAAGTGCAAAGATCCAAAATAAAGATAAGATGAAAGTTGAACATGTTGAAATGTTACCTAGAGTGCTGAAAAAGGAACCCTCAATCCAAACTAAAAGGAGACCTGAAAATTATCCTCAAACTTTCAAAAATGGCAGACAGTCTTACTATTCTCCCAAGGAAGAAGCTATAAGGAAAAATTCAAGTGAGAAGACATTTCTTCTCATGAAGTGTCAGTTCTGTGGCTATCTGGGCCATACCATGTCATATTGTGAAGAGGCAAGAAGCTATCTGAATGGAGAAGATATAGATGCTCAACAAAGGAGAACAATTTCATATCCTAAATCTTATAGAAGAAATAATTTCTATGGATATTGTTTTCATTGTTCTAACTTTGGTCATAAGGCCATTAATTGCAGGCAGAGAAGGGACATTGACACCTCATACAGAAGTTCCAGACATGTCAAGTCTCGTCAGCAAGACGATGTTTTTCTTTCAAACAGGTTCTCACCTCTTAAAGAAGACTTTGACTATGAAGAACCTGGGTTTGCGGAAGAGATAGTTGAAAGGCCATCAGTTCTATATACTCAATCTAATGTCTCATGGAAGGAAAGGAGGAAGATTGAGAAATCAAACCTTGCAGAGGTAGCTCTCAAAGCTACAAAGAACAACAGTACCTGGATTCTAGATAGCGGTTGCTCATCTCATATGACAGGTAATTCCGGTCTACTAAAAAATATCATAAAGAATGTTGATGGTACAGTAAGATTTGGTAATGATGGGGCTCTGAAAATCAAAGGGAGTGGAAGTACCAAATTAGATAATGGAGAATTAAAGAAGACTGAAGTCCTTTACGTAGATGGCCTACGTCATAATCTCCTCAGCGTGAGTCAACTCTGTGACTCAGGACTTGTTGTTACTTTTAATCAGAAAGGCTGCACTATCAAGGGAAAAACTGGCAATTCTCTCATGAAGGGATGCAGAACAGAAGGAAACTTGTATCAGGTTGATAGTGAAGAGAATGTATGTTACATGACTGTTGAAGAAGAAAACAATCTGTGGCATCGGAGATTGGGACACATCAATCAACAAGACATGGAGAAAATATCAAAATTGAGAATTGTCATGGACATTCCCAACCTGAAGCGTGAGCATGAAAAATCCTGTGATGCTTGTATTCGTGGGAAGTTGGTCTGCAGTTCATATCGGCCAAAGAAGAAAAAGGCATCTCACCTTCTTCATCTGATTCATACAGATGTTTGTGGTCCAATAAATGTTGCCGGAACTCATGGAGAAAGGTACTTTGTCCTTTTCATAGATGATTACAGTCGAATGGCATGTGTGATGGTCATTCACCGGAAACGACAGGTCCTTGACTGCATGAAAACATATCGGCGAATCGCCGGGAATGATACTGGACTAACAATCAAAGTGTTGCGATCTGACAATGGTGGAGAATACACGTCCATTGAATTTGAAAATTATCTGGAGAAGCATGGGATACAACATGAGGTAGCTGCTGTGAGAACTCCACAACAAAATGGAGTTGTTGAATGAAGGAATCGACAGGTGAACAACATGGCACGAACTATGCTGATTGAGAGTCGTATTCCACGACATTACTGGAAAGAGGCTGTTCATGCTGCAGTGTACATTCAGAATCGAACAGGAGTTTATATGGGTGAGACGAAGACACCATATGAATTGTGGCATGGATGGAAGCCTTCTCTAAAATACTTTCGAGTTTTTGGAAGTAAGTGCTTCATCAGGAACAAAGAAGGAAATCAGGGGAAATATGGTGACAACGCAGATGAAGGAATCTTCCTCGGTTACTCAATGAACAGTAAAGCCTACAAATGTTTCAACAATCGTTTGGGAAGGATTGTGGAAAGCAATGATGTTAAGATAATTGAAGAGAAAACCACAAATGCTTCACGGACGTCATATGCTGATGTGATAGAAAGTCATGAAGAATGTGGACATGAAGAAACTACAAATGCAGAAATAGAGGAAGCTATTCAAAACACTAATCAATCACATAATGATGTTGACTCAGAAGAAGAATCTGAAGAAGAAACTATGGCTGAAGAGAATACTACTGAACCTCGCAGGAGAAATCGAAGAGCTGAGATTGATCCATCCAACATAATTGGGGATAGGAGTGCACCCACACAAACCAGAAGGATGAGGAATACCACGCAATCTGCATTTCTATCAGTTGTAGAGCCATCCTCATTCGAAGAAGCTGCAAAAGATGAATCTTGGGTGAAAGCCATGAATGATGAATTAGATCAGATTGATAAGAATCAGAGATGGGATCTTGTCCAGAGACCTGAAGGTCACAATGTGATTGGTGCCAAATGGATTTTCAAAAATAAGTTTGATGAGCATGGAAGTGTTATCAGAAACAAGGCACGACTGGTATGTAAAGGATACTCCCAGATTGAAGGTATTGATGTTGAAGAAACCTTTGCTCCAGTTGCTAGACTGGAATCAATCAGGGTTTTCCTTGCCATGGCACTCCAAAGAGGATATAAAGTATATCAAATGGATGTTAAGACAGCATTCTTGAATGGTGTACTCGAAGAAGAAGTATACATTGAACAACCGGTGGGGTTTAACTTGGGTACCGATGAAACAAAGGTCTGCAAACTAAAGAAAGCTCTATATGGTTTGAAGCAGGCACCACGGGCATGGTACTCATGGCTAGATTCATATCTCAAGAAGTTGGAATTCAAAAGAGGAGGAGTTGATCACAATCTCTATGTGAAAAATTCTCCAAAAGATCAGTTCATGGTTCTTGTCTACGTTGATGATATCATTTTTGGTGGCAGCAGGCAGAAATCAGTGGATGAATTTTCCAACCACATGAAATCAGAATTTGAAATGTCTATGATTGGGGAGCTCACATATTTCTTGGGGTTGCAAGTAATTCAAAAGATGGAATACACATTCATTTCTCAGGAAAAATATGCAAGAGAGTTGCTGAAGAAGTTCAATATGCAAGACTCCAAACCAATGTCAACTCCGATTCCTGTTGGAACTAAACTTGGAAAGCATGAGGATGGGAACTCTGTTGATCCCACCATGTACAGGAGGATCATTGGAAGCCTACTGTATCTGACAGCGACAAGGCCAGATATTTTCTTTGCAACATGCCTTGCGGCCCGCTTTCAGAGTAATCCAAAGGAGGAACATATGTCAGCAGTAAAAAGAATCATGAGGTATATTCAAGGAACACATAACTTCGGGTTATTTTTTGATGTAGGCAGGGACAGTGAATTATCAGCGTTTTCTGATGCTGACTGGGCTGGGGATGTAGTAGACAGAAAGTCCACTAGTGGTGGAGCTTTCTATATTGGGCATAAATGTGTTGGCTGGTTGAGCAAGAAGCAAGAAAGTACTTCTCTTAGTACTGCTGAAGCTGAATATATCTCCGCCACAAAAGCATGCACTCAACTTCTTTGGATGAAGCAGCAGCTAACAGATATTGGTGATAAGGTGCAGCAACCAATGGTGATTTATTGTGATAACAAAAGTGCAATTGATCTTACGAAGAATCCGGTTCAGCATTCTCGTACAAAACATATTGAAATACGGTATCATTTTATCAAAGAAAAGGTTGAACAAGGCGTGATTAAAATGGATCATGTTGGAACTAATGAGAAAGTGGTTGATATCCTAACCAAGCCATTGTCCGCGACTGTGTTCGAGAAGCATCGGTTGAACCTCGGTGTTCGACCACCTCCTACTGCATAAGGAGGCTCCGGAAGTCCCCTCTCACCGTTTGTTTTAAATGTTTTTATCTGTTTATGGTTGTGATGCAGGTTTATGGGGGAGATACTATCCAGGGGGAGTATGGCTTGAGCTGAACGTTGAACAAACTTTTCGGCCTTTGGTTTTATTGTCAATGGGGGAGAAAGGAATAAATAAATTCAAGGCAAGAAATTCTTTTGTGATGAGAAGTGTAAGCTTGTGATGAGAAGTTTAATAAGGATAACATCGGGATGGAGAATTTCGTGTACGATTTCAACACACTAAGACCCAATTCATGCTTTCTCTCTTGTTTTCTACACTGAGCATTGCTCACGTACACTTAGAGTGTTAGCTGAGTTGATTCTTGCGTTTTGGATTTGCTCATGGTTGGAGATCTATTGAATTTATTCTGATTGCCAACAAACCCAAAGGGGGAGATTGTTGGAACCAGGTTCTTCAAAGCATGATTTGGTGTATGGTTTGTGTTTGTTGTCAATCCTCAGTGGAAGTTCAGGGTGTGAACCAACAAAGCGATCATACCGTTCAGGAAGAAAACAGTAGTGAAGGTGGCGCTGTTTCCCAGTGTTTGCCAAATTTTTGGGCCTGAAAATCCATAAATAAAGTAAAGTGTTTTTGGAAAAGATACTTGCGCGCCGAGTTCTTGGAAGATGAAAGACTTGCGCGCCATATGTTTTTGAGGATCAGAACATCACAATTTGGCTAAGGAAAGAAGGTCGCGCAAGTGTTGGTTGCGTCGCGCAAGTAACTTGCGCGACAGAGGATCTGGAGACAGGACTTGCGCGCCGTCGAGGGACTTGCGCGCCGCCGCGCAGGGGGTCCAGTTTGCCTATAAATACTGGACCACCCCTCCTCATTTCCAACGGAGTTCAAGGCCGAGAGATTGTTTGAGCTCTCGTCGCGCAGGTGGTTGAGTCGCGCAGGTGGTTGTTTTGTCGCACGAGTAGAGCTTGCGCGCCGGTGTTTGGCTGTTCTCCCAAGGCTGTTTGGAAGAGAAAGGAAGTGGATCACGCAAGTATTTAGTTCATGAAGGCAGTGTCGCGCAGGTCCTTCAGTGACACTTGCGCGCCAGTTTAGTCTTACGCGCCTGAGACTTGCGCGCCGCCGGGAGACTTGCGCGCCGGGCTTGAAAAGGAGACCTAGACACTATTGAAGCACGCCTGCCTTGCTGGAGCTGCACGAAAGCCGATAAACTACTCGGTTCATTCGAGGAAAAGTGATATTCTTCTTCTGGTGAGAATCGGACTTCAATAGAGCATCTACATTCAACAAAGGATGCACTCTTATGCAAATGAAGAAGAGACCTACACGTCTATAAACTGAGTGGGACTTCACCAACGGCAGTGAGCCAGGGGGAGTCAACGGGAGTGACCTGAGTGATGCAATGAGTTATCCCTGAACTATTGTAAAGGAAGTGAGCCTGGGACAGAGTGTCTGTACCCGAACTTTTGTGTCTGCAGCTAGTGAAGCATAGTGGATTTAGGTACGACCGGCAACCTGTCGGCGTATGCTCCTTGGACGTAGCCCTTAGTGGTGAACCAAGTAAAAATGACTGTGTCTTCTCTGTGCATGTGAATGTTTTCATTTTGATCGTAATCATCATACAGGTTCAACAAGTTCCTACCAACGTGGGAACAAGATCCAACAAATTAAAATAAAAAGTGGTCACCCTGATTCACCCCTCCCCTCTCAGGGTGTCCCGGGGTCCTTCATCTCAACCATAACTTTTTATATCCGATTCATTTAAAATATTAATAGGGTTATCAATAAATAACATATACATTTTAAATGTAAAAAACAGTCCCCAATATGTTAATATAATAACTATCGATCCTAAATAACATAGTGAGTGGTATCTAGATAACACATCCATGGATAGACTAATCATAATCCATTTAAAAAAATACATTATATCAAATAAAAGGAAATATATCTTAATAACAAATAAAATTTAACATAGCTATTGAAATATATGATGATACTCTTATAAATCCTCTGGGAATTATTGAGAGAAATTCGCCATCTTACATTTCAAAGAATAATCATGCTGTAAAAATAATTTATGATTGTCATAATTTATTGTATAAAAAGTTGAATGAAAAATTATAGTTTTCATGAAAAAAAAAATTAATTTTAAAAAATAATTGTGCCTTAAAACATATAATGGAAGGTACATGGAAATGTTCATCAAATATAGATCTTCTCATTAATCATGTTTCTGTATTAAGAACAATTAAGAATGGATCCTTGTAAAAAATTTGTCTTCCAACAAACAGAAGTAGAAAAGATCAAGACAAATGATTTAGGAATATATTAATTGACTTTAAAATAAATGTATAATATATGTGGATATTTCCATTGGTGTATAGAAGGAGAAGGTGTATCCCGAATGAAAATAGACATTTGAGAGGAATACCCTTACCATATATCCAAATGTTTTATCCAATTGACCTTAATTTCCAAGATAATAAAATTTAATTCATTACTTAATCAATAGAGATCCATTTCTACATGTAATTTATTTTTAATTATATTATTATTATTTTTATGATCTTTTGGTGAGTTAAATGATAAAATATTTTCTTTCTGGAGCATTCGTTTATTTTTTTAACGATCAATTCACTTATTAATATGTAAAATTGTTCATGTAAATTCAGTATAATTCACCAGAATGGGAATTACATTTTTCTAATGAATATATATTAGTTTAAATGGTTACATATATATATATATATATATATCATTTTTATGGTGTGATCATTAATCACTAGATAACACATTTAGTGATAATCGTTTACATAATTATAGTGGTTATTGATCATAACAAACTCATTTTGTTTTATGATTTACTATTATTAAAATATATTTCTTCCAGAACAAATTAATAGTAATAATAAATATACTATGGTATATTTTGATATAAAAAATTGTTTAATTACCATCCTTGAATGATAAATTGAAGAATGAAAATCTGTATTCCATGATTGTTGTAAATTGGCACCACATTAATGATGATTTTGTTTTAAAAAAAGAGGAAGGGAAAAGGGGGCATGATGATTGAAATTAAATTAACATGATAGAATTACAGTATATATATCATACTAGATTTATCATAAAAATTAGTATATAGTAGGTGATGAGATGAAAGGAAATCAATAAAAAAATTGAATGAAAATTAATGAAAAGGAAAGAGGATTTACCTCAAGTATTCTCCACATTGAGAACCACCTAATGGAACCTTATTTTTTTTCATTTCTTGAGACAATGAGTTCTAGGACGTTTGGGTGGGACATCGGAAAAGTATCTTGTATATATTAGAGTAGACTTATAGTTTTAACGGTGTGATGTGAAGGGGTGGTATTTTCATTGCAGGAGAGGGTTATTTTTCAGACATTTTTAATCATTAGTTTTTAACTTTAGATAAATAATATGAATAGATTGATCATTATCATAAATTATATTAAAATAATGAAGGTATTTTGTAGATTATTTTTCTTACTTCAGAGATGACACGATGAGTATTTTATTTATCGTATCTTGTATTTAAACCATAAATTATCGTTATTATTATTCACCAAAATTCAAGTCTTTTTTAAAAATCCAAATGAATTTCCATAACAATTTTTCAATTTTTAGAATAAAAAAATAGACAAGATTCTTTTAAAATAAATTCCAATATATGAGAAATTAAATTTTCAATTAAAAAGTCCAAGTACTTAAAAATTATAGATTTTAAATTATTAAGTACTTTAATAAAAGTATTAAAATTTAACTAAGTCCTCCTAAACATTACCTGAAATAATAATAAAACAAAATATTATTTTATAGATATATTTTATGAATAAAAAATATATATTAAATCATTTTATTAATTATAAAAATGTAATTAAATATTTATGACTTACAAAAATACCAAAATTTAATTTATCAATTTATAAAATATATTTTTTAAATGTACTATAAAATAATTACATGATACATTCATTTAAAAGTCACCTCAATTTTATTTACACGTTCATGGGTGATGTTACTATTCATTAGTCTGATTTTATATTCTTAAATTTCATGTTATTATTCCTAATTTCATGTTAATATTTCATCGGTAAAGGATCCTTAACTTATAGAAATACCTTTTATTTCTTTCATTCTTCATTTATGATGATTTTATTGTGTTCTAAATGTGATTTTATGTTATCCATAATATTTACATATAATAAGGGAAATTTCATTGAGAGTGTTCTGGATAGTTAGATTATCCCCTACTATAACAAAATTTCATCCTCAAAATTTCTGGATTATAACCCAGAAATATAATTGGGTAGTTATTCATCATAAGCTCCATAGGGTCACATGTCACCTATTCAATTTTATGATTTTTTCTAAATTAACATTACGATCTGAGTAATCCAATACCAGAAACATGTCATTTAGTTTCAATAATCTGTATAGGCTCTTCATGGTTGATAAGTTAGGTCATGAATCTATTCTTTCAGATGGGAGTACATGTGATGAGGCTTGCATGTACATTATTAACAAAGAGAAGTGGAAAACATTATATATTTTAGAAATGATAGATGTTATTTACAATTGATAAGCTCTAACACCAATTATCTCCATAATTTCAAAATTAAAAATCTAACATGGGATCAGCTTCACTCTACAAAATATTTTATCAAATTATAGGGAGATACATTTAAAAAAACATGTTCTCCCATATAAAATTAAAAAACATAACATTGTTTATCTTTGAAGATATTTTTCTTACACTAAGATATTTATTCATATGTTTGAATACTATTTACAACTTCTATTTTTTCATCAACATTCTCTGGGCCAACTAGATTTATTTCACCAACTACATCCCACCAAGTGGTAGTACGGCATATCATTCTATAAAATATTCATATGGTTCTATTATAATATCAAAAAGGGAAATATTATTTTATGAAAACTCTAAAAAGTAAAATATTAATCCTAAAATCCACGAAAATCAAGTGATCATGATATAAACATGTCATTTAATTTTTTTAATCATCCTTTATTACTGCTTGTTAGTTTAGGTTTGACAAGAAGTATATAGACAAAACACCAAGCCCAATTTTTTCTGTGGTTTTTTAAAAAATAAATATAAATTGTGGATCTTTATCAGACAAAATTTATAGAGGTGATCCATGTAGTTTTATAAATTCATTAATACATAAACATTCAAGGTGCTCTTGTGTGATGTAAACTCTTATATCATGTAAATTTTCATATTTGGAAAGCTGGAAAAGAATCTCCGATATTACATCATTATTTCATCGAGTTTTTGGTAATTCTTTGACAAAATAATTTTTGATTTAATTGTATTTATTTGTAGTAATAGTTATAGGTTTCATGACTCCTCTTTGATTCTTTCTTTCATCCTTCACATATAGAATGTATAAACATCTTGAGACATATATATCAATTTCCCACATCATGTTGCCCACCAAAATTGTTCCATAAAATATGAATAAATCATTGTGATACCATGGTGAATAGAGCAATTAAAGCTACGTGATTCATCAAATTTCTACCTCTTTATCTCGTTTATAGATGGAATACAAAATTTACTCAAAAATATCAAAAATATATCCTCATTCGTGATGTCTATAAACATCTGATCATTCACTACATTAATTTTATTTTGAAAATTCTCATCATCATACTGAGTTCATTTAATCCTTTCCATTAATTATGATTGTGAAACCAATTGATAATATAATAAATTTTCAACTATCTCAATAAGTTCTATTTAAAAATTTTCAAGATCCACGTACAATGGATCCTTGTCAATCCTTATCTTATTAAAAACTCCATGATCCTTCATGTTTAATACATCTTCTTCTTATTTATATTACATTGGTAATAGTGTATTGAACAATCATAATCGTTAAATAGCTTGAGCCAACAATATTTCTTTTATTTAGGAATTTAATTTCTAAATGTAATATTTGTTCAGGAGGATAATATTTTACTGGAAAAATTTCTTTTAAATCCCTCATTTTATTATTTTTAATTTCAACACCCCCATGGTGTTTTAATGAGTGACCACAATTCATCTGCATCATATGATAAATTATACGATTCCTTTAAATTATTATCTCATTAATTAATTCCTGATGTAAGAAATATCCTCTCCAAGGAGCTTATCCTCTTCTCTTCTACAAATAATTTTTATGTCCCATTTAATGATGGAGGTTTTGATTTTATAAAGCAGTGTAACAATTCTCCTACACATTGTAAATCGGGATTCTCTATATGGGTATGATAATTTCTCAAAACCTAGGTATGATATCCCATTATAGTTATATGTAGCACATGAATAGTTGCATATCCAATACCTCAATAATAATCTCTCTTAGTAGGAAATACATAAATTTGATATGTGAATTGATATAGTTTTCATTCCGTCAAATAGGGTACATTTCTAAAAAATATCATACAATAGATTAGAATATGAATCATATTTTATAATCACAAACTAGAAAAATAATAAACATAAATTTTAATTATATTCATAGGTATTGTCATAATCGTTAACATTTTTTAGATGAGGACATATTTACATAAAATAATTCATAATGGTTTGTAATGAAAATTTGACTTATAATAAGAATATACCCCAGGAGTGTAAAACCAAGGTGTATTAAAGCTCATTTTCATGTACCAGGTTACTCTGAGAAAGGATAAGGGAAACATGTAAATGTTTTCACCCCTAGCTACATTTTTCCACAACCATCAACTTTTCATATCTAGATATATATTTATTGTTAAAATATCTGCATATCATCGAACATTACAAATTTTTATGATTTTATTCTATTCACATTATCAATTTCAAACATATGGTTATGTTTACAAATATATGATCTATAAATAATGTTTCTATGGATTGTACTAAAAATCATATGATACCAACTATAATGACCTAGTCCATGGTATCCTAGCACTGGTGCCTAACATTATTATATTGGTATAGATATATGACTCTAATCTTAAAGGACCAACAAGTTTACTAGTTTTTTAATAAATATTATATACATGAATGTTACATTAGAACCTGAAATAAAAAAATATAGAAAAGTTATTAGTAACAACAAAAAACTCTTAGATTAAACCAACAAATCATTCAGAATATTCATCTTCATATTCAAGGAAAAAGTACACAAGAAGTTATGGGTGAACTGAGAGGCTTATTAATGGTAATAATGATAGTGAAATTTAATATAAACAACAATATACAATGAATGAATAAAAACGCCTGCTGTTGGAACATAATCATTCATATGATATGGAAAGGACAAAGGATTAAAAAAATAATTCCATTCAAGAAATCACATGAGTAAGAATCTTAGCCATGGATATTCTACAAGTCGAATATTCAAATGGATAATCAATTAAAAATATCATTATAAGGGAATTAAACTGTCTTATATCTGTAACATGCCACCAAGGATTCATCCAATGCATATAAAAATTATTAAGGCCTCTACAAAAATCATATTTTAAAATATGAAATTCCTCAGCCATTTCCATTTATATTTTATATCATGAGACATACTGATTGATATAGTGGATATAGAGGGCCCCAACCATCACTTGATATGTCTAACTCATTCCTCATAGTAATATGGTAAAAAATAAACTTTATATACACATGAAATTAAAATAACCTTCCACAATCGATAAACATAATCACAAACCATTATCATTAGCATAGTGAGTGGTATCAAGATAGTATATCCATAGTAACATTAATTAAAAACATTTTATTAAAATAAATTACATGATAATAATATGATATAAGTCTCAAGAAATCTTAAAATTAAATATAGGTGCTGAAATAAATGAAAATACTCTAATGACCCATTATGGAAATCCTTAGATATATACCACTTTTACATTTCAAATTGGAATTTTGGGGAATAATGATTTTTAAATGTCAAAAGTTGATTTTATAAAACGATTAATAAATAATTTAATATTTCATGTTAAAAATATTTATTTTTTAAATTTAATGGTTTCTAAAAATAAATAATGGATGGTAAATGAAAAATAGAAATAAATTTAGTTGTTCCCTTTAATTAGGATTGTGTATCAAGAATAATTGTGACAGAATCATTGAAAAACTTGTATTTTACCACAAAATATGTATGAGATAATTAGAATACAAGATTATGGAAAATATGATCTGAAATTATAATAAGTATATATAGTAAATGATGAAATAAGTTGGTGTATATAGGAAGAATGTGTAACCTAAATGAAAATGGAGGTTTTGGAAGAAACCCTTTACCTTATATCCATATTTTTTTTAATTAAACATAATTTAATGGAAAATAAAATTATATCACATAATTAATTAATTTTGAAACATTTTTAAATGTAAAATATTTTTTATTATTTTTTATGTTTATTTATGGTATTTTGTAGACATATAATATATAATTTTATCATTTAGGATCTTTCATTTCGATGGTTTTTAGGATCAATTCTCTTATTTTAATGTAATGGAGTTCTTGTAAATTGCATATACTTTTAAAAAATTGGAATTATATGTTAACAATTAAAATACCATAGTGATAATGGTTATATATATATATATTGTATATGGTGTAAAGATTAATCATATAATAAGACATTTGGTGATAATACTTTTGATTAATATGTTAGATATTGATCATAACGATGTCATTAGGTTTTATTATTTAAAATTATGAAAATATGTTATATAAAGAAAACATGAATTGATTTAATACATATTTTATAGACAGTTTTTACAATAAAATAGGTTTCATTACCATCCTATATGGATAAATTGAAGACAGAAAATTGGTTGTCCCTCATGGTTATAAAACGACACCTCATAGATGATGATTTCATTTTTCATATAAATGTGCGAGAGAAGGTTGTTCGACGATGGATATTCCATCAACCTTATATAATTAAATTGTGTATATGATACCAGAGTTTTCATTCTCATTTTGAAAATGGAAGTTAGGAAAGGATAATAATTTAAAATGTAAATTAAAAGGAAATTAAATTAAAAAGAAAGAGGATAGAACTCTTCAATTCTACGTATTTAGAACCCCCGTAAGGAATCTTGGTTTGGTCCGTCATTGAGAAAAATATCTCAAGGAAGTGGAAGAGGGAAATAGGATGATTATTGGGTATAAATTTCATATTGATCAAATTTCTAAAGGTTTGAGTAGAAGGGGTGGTGAGGGTTTTACTTATAGGGGAGGATATGGGTGTTTTACAAATATTTTAGATATTAGTTTATTGTTTTGGTTCTAGAATATGAATAGTATGAGAATTATCATCAATTCAATTCAAATATTTTAATGATTTTAAAGGTTAATGATGTTAAATTAGTGATGACTCAGGGAATATTTTCTATACCTTATAAAGTATATATGCAATAAAATATCTTATTTTAGTATTCATCAAAATTTTATTTATTTTTGAAAAACCCCAAATATTACCCCAAACAATTTATTTGTATGTATAATTAAAAAGTAGAATATATTTTAAGAAACTATTTTTTATTGTATGTGAAATTTATTTTTTAATAACATCATCAATTACTCTAAAAATACATATTTTAAATATATAACGACATTTATAACTCTATAAAAAATAAATAATGTCTTATAACATTAACTTAAAATCAAAATACAACAACATGAAAATTTATTTATATATTTTGTGAATATAAATATCCATTTAAATAATATTATTTAACATAATATTGTAATTAAATATTAATAAGTTATAAAAATATGAACACATAGTGTAGAAAATTTTAAAATATTTATTTACATATACAATGAAATAATTTAAAGATATATTCGTTTATAAGGTGAATAAATTTTATTTAAAAAATTATTGGTGATTTTAATATTCATTAGTCTAATTTATAACTAGTAATGGTCATATAACAATTGCTAAGTTGAAGTTACTATTTCATCAGTATAGTTTTATTAACATCTAGAAATAACACTTATATCATTAATTATTCATTTATGATGTTTGTATTGTATTATGTACATGATTTGATATGATCTCAACTATATAAACATAACAATGGTAATTTCAGTGATAGATTCATTGGATGTTAGATCTCTCATCATTAAAATAGATGTATATACATTATTGAAATGTTAAGGTTCAATTGCGTATAATGTTCTATTATATCTAATCAATATTTTTTGTTTTCCGAAGATTTTTAGAGAAATGGTCAAAAATATTTTCATATAGAATATATCATTAGGAAAAAATATCAGCCTCTTAATTATTTCAAATCTATGTAGACTATTCAAATCATAAAAAATATTTTTAGTGAATGTTCTATAGATTTCATTTGAGTTGGTTATAACCACCACTGCCTGATTTAGTTTTCATAAAAAAAATATTTAACTCAGAATATATATGTAAACATTTAGAGACCTATATGGTGGTATGTTCATAAATAAAATTTATATGTTGAGTTATATAATGAACTATATTGAAATGTGATCTAGCTAATTAGATTATATAAAATATTACTTACATTCAGTAGAAAGTACATGATGTACCGTGTCGATAGAAAAGTGATGATAACAATCATTTATCATATCAATAGAGAAAATATTGAAAAAATTAATTCTGATGAATATCTAAATGTTAAATTTATGTGATTGTTGGAATGAAGGGAATGTTAATCTGTATATGTATTGTTTGATTCAAAATTTTATATCATATCAGAACTGTTATTTATCGCTTATTTCTTACATGAAATATATCTCATGTTCACATTGTGTTCCATGTATATATCATCAGAAAGCACATACATAATACTACCCATGTTCTTAACATAGTAGTCATAGTAGTATGTGTTTCTCCCTATTATGAAGCATAAGGGATATTGATTCTCGATTATAAATAGATAGTTCTATGGATCATGAATAGTCTCTTGCATAATTTTTTGGTGTAAAGCCATAAATTTGAGGACATTGGGAATGAACCAGAAAGACATGCTGAGGTAGATATATACTATTTTGTTTCTATTTAGTTAATAGATTTTGGAGGAAAAATTTCTTAACATGGGGTAAAATGTAACACTATGATATGTCATGATATATTTATATATTTATAATTTTTTTTCATTGTTATCATTAATTTTACACTACATTTATGTTATCTAAACTATGATATAATAATTATAAACTATATTATACTATGACAGTTATCGAATAGTTTCTAGAGTAGTTGTTATGAATATAACTATGAAAATTATGAAATTTTTTGTTATATACGTATAAACTAAATTCATTGGATTTATGATGAATATAAATTATTGTTCAATAATTTGATATTAAAAGATATGTATTACAATAGAATTCTCTTATAAATAAATTACATTTTATCAAATAATTTAAATTAATATCTATTATTGAGTAATTTTTTTTTAAAATTTTAAGATAATTAAATAAATAAAATGTCATAACATTAATCTAAAATATTTTATGTGGTAAATAAGTATGGTGTAGTGCCCATATTTATTGTTTGTAACCCATTATTTATGTATTTTATTTTTTATAATGTAATTGGGATATCTTTATGAGTGTTTTATGGAATTATTAAATTTATAACAGGCTTAATGGATGATAATTTTCTGAACATGGTTATTATAACCCATGAAACATCATGAAGAAATGGTGAAAGGGTTTACAGTGGGCACTATGTCATCTCATGTTTAGGTGCACAATTTGAAAATATCATTATGCTGTAAAAGTAGTAACCTTGAATAGGGAAATATTGGTGTTTTCCTAATTAGTAATTGGTTTGGATAATTGTTCCATACATCCTTGAAAATGGTGTTTGGATGTAGTGACTAAATCAAAATTTTCATCCATTTTTTCAAAGAATGTGCCTAATCCTTACATGGTAAGATGATTGATCCTAATCATGTGGATAAAAATTTTATTTCCTCTCAAACCACATTTTTTTATCTATTTATTCCATAAATTATTTACCTATACCTTGTATCTATGTAGACCGTGGTATTTGATGTTACAGCGATATTTTTTTAAATATTGGTGAGTTGAGAACAAGTTCATTAGTAAGTGTACGTTCTTCATAGTTTTTGATGGACATATTCTTCATTATTCAAATAGATTCATATGTAAAATTCATTAAGAATGGATAAAATTTAGTTCATGAAAAAAAAGATGATATGTGGCTATATTAAGGATATAGAATGAGATCTGATGCTATTTTTGGGAGTTTAAACATGGTTTTTGAATAATTTTGGTTATTCATTATTTTAACTTATGTTTCCAAGGTATGTGTATTAAGTCTTGACTACCCTTATTAGAAACAATGGATTTGTTTCAAATCAGTTGAATTTCATTAAATTTACTTTGAAATTGCCATGAAATTATTGGTATAATCCTTATTTAGTAATTTTCTATTTAATTGTTGAATTTTTGTTCAATATATATTGTTGAATGATTTTAATATTATTTTTGATTGGTGAATAAAATATGAAGTGTGGAAATTTTTAGAATGAAAATATTGATTTGTTGAAAAGGAATAAAAAGTTTCAACAGAAACGTTTTGGAAGACAAGTTTTGGGATGAGAACATTCATTTAATATGACCCTTTAAATGGGGTGTGTACAATTATAGTAAAAAGATACTTGACCATTGATAAGGGGATTGTACTATTAGTGTACAAGGTGATTTGAAACATAATGAAAACATAATGTGTGGAAGCGAAAAAACTCATGTGAGAGGAACTATTACTAGAGCATACACATGTGGGTGTGTGTCCTAATTGTGGAATGCATAGGCCTAATTAAATATTGAAATGTTTTAAAGGTATGTTTGGTTATATTACAAGGAAATTTTACTAGATTGGAAATTTTTATTTTTATGCAAACTGTTTTGTTAGATATTTCATTTTCCTTGAAACAAAATATTTAGATTGTTAAAAAATAATATTAATTTTTCAACATGTTAAATCTTATTGGCATGAGAATCGAATTCGTTTCCGAAACTAATTGATTTTCATTAATACTGCATTTATTGTAAAAAAAATTCATATGTCAAAATTTCTAATGATAATTGGGTAATATAAATTTATATCATTTAATTATCAGTGCATCATGGAAGTTTGGGAATGTATGGTGGATTTGGATCATGGAGCATTATAGGAGATATTTAGTTTCTTTCTTTAGATCCATTGAGTTTTGTTAGTTTTTTCACCCACATTATACTACTATACCAGTCGTGGTCTACTTATTGTACTCTAATATGGTGAATGGTTACAATTTTATAATTTTTTTAAATTTTTTATTCTTGAGTTGTATTCCTTTCATAATAAAATGTGTATTTGGTGATGGTTTAATAAATTATTTATGTTTTATTTTAAATGGGAAAATCATTCCCCAATTTTTTTTAAGAAATTAACATTTTTTAGAACATTTGGTATCTTGGGGTGGCACCCTAAAGCCACATATTGACTCTTTCTATTATCATTCTAATATTGATGGGTGGGATAATACAAATAATATCAGTATTGGATGATCAATCAACCACTTTTGAGAAAATAGTATTTATTTGATTGGTTGTGATGTTAGAAAATCATTCACGTATACTCTATGAGTTAGGGTCATGTAAAGAACTATGATTTTCAGAACTAGAAATGTGTATCATAGAAACGAATAGTTAACCAATTAATTTTGAACCTCATAATAGCGTAGATATGGGTACATAAATGCTTATAGACACTTATATGATTATAATATCATTTTCTCTTTTTAACCAATGAGAATAGAATGACATACATTGTTTTAAATGAATTCCCACTATTAGTGAATATTTCTATTTCAGGGATGATTTATAATTTACCAAAAACTAATTTATTTTTCCACAGTATTTCCTTTCAAAAAAAATTATATTTCAAAAATAGAAAAATAGTTTTATTTTGAAATTTGTTTGATTTTCAAAATCAACATGGAATTTTCAAATATGGTTTCATAATGTCAACAGTTGATTTTCAGAAACCTATGATATGATATATGTAAATTGGTCAAATTGAAATACAATAAAAGTTTCATTATAACCATTCATGATGAAATTAACATCTCTATATAGAAGCAAATACATAAAAATTCCAAAATATATGGAAACTAATTTTAGATAAAATTAATCCTAGAACATTTTAAAGTATTATTCAATAAAATTAGCATTCATGACTGTAGGAAATTTTGTTCACTCCTAGTATGTAAAAAAATTGATTCCTTTCACATTTTTAGTAGTAATTACAAAATTGCATCTCTTGGAACATGAAAATTAATATTCCCATTATCAAATTTTTAAAATTATGTATTTAAATGTCATTAATTAATAATTTGAGTTTATAAAAATTAATCTTTAATGAAATTTTATGGAAACCATTTGTCTATACGGAAATATTCCCTAACCAAGTAGAAAAATGAATTCTTCTTTCATTTAAAGAAATATTTTTTATATTTAGTAAATAAAATAAATAAAATTATAGAAATATTATATTTTAAAATAATAAATTTAGTAGAATAAAATATAATTATTATAAATATAAAATAATAAAATAATTCCCCCATTTGAATCATTTATATACATATTTCAAAATAATGATAATATTGTTAAATAAGCCTTGACATAAAGTTCAACATCTATCATATGTGCTATAATTATATATGTAATAAATATATGATTATTATATATCTATTAAGAAACTGTAATCATATTTAGAAACATATATGACTTATTTATAACAATTTATCAAGAATTTATTAGTAAAAAATTATTAAAATATCTATCCAGGGTGATAGCGTTACTTTATTCATGTTTTTTTGGTTCCATCGTATTGGTCAATATATATTTATCATGTTTAAATAACCTATTGAATATTACTAATTGTATAAATATCATATATATCTATTATATGAAATTTTATAGTCACCAATGAATAATAGATATATAAGAAATCATTATATCGTTTATGGGGATGTAAGGCTACAAATATTCATGACTGATGTTTTCTTCTTTTTTTTTCACGGTTCAAAAAATGGAAATAATAATTTACCATTTAATTATCATTTTTATATAAATTATATTCATATATATTAATTAAATATATCTTTATAACCATCCTTAAAATAATAAAATTAAATATGTATCACATTGCTTCAATGGGGTGATAATCCACATGTACAAATGAGTGATATTATCATTTATTAATGTATTAGAGGATATGGATTTCAATAAGGAATTAAAATTCAAAAATAGTAATTCTTTTAGAAATTTCTTGTATAAATACGTTAAATCATATATATATACATCAATGATACATTGTGATGGAATAAAATTAACATCAGTTAGTGAGGAGGTATTCTTCCATACATATTTTTAATGAGAGATAATGATGTTATTATTTAATCCATAAGGAAAAACATTTAATGGATTTAGAGGAAGAAATAATATAAAGATGCATGCTTAAAAAAAATTCCTGCAACATGAAGATCAATTTTACGATTCAACATAATGCCATTTTATGGGGTTTTATCCATATAGGGACTATATTTCATTATGAGGTATTTATTTAATTTTTTTGGGAATGAATATTTTTATCTAGATGTTTTTTTATGTGGAGATAAAAGAAGAATATATGGTAGTCCTTTAATAAATGGGGGAGGGGTCTTTTTGGAAATTTCCATGAAATTTAAAAAAAATAACGTAATTCAATTGGAAAATGCATCTAAATTAAAATATATTTCAGAATGGGATAAAATATGGACAAAAGATTTATATAAATGTATTCTTATATATTTAATTTGAAAATATCAAATATTTTTTTGGTTTACCACCAGTATATCTTTTTAAACTGTAACCATAGTATATAATTATTTTTATTATTCATAATTATAAAAAAATATGTTTATATTTTATATATATTCAATTATTATGATTATAATTTGTTTTTATATTTTACACTTACTAATTCATATAAATGGAAGAATGTAATTTAATATTAGCCCCATAGAATCAATAAAAATAGTTTGGAGAGAAAAATATTTATCAAATTAAACATGTTTTGGTGTGATAATTCAATATAAAATTTATTTCATATAGATAAATATTATTAAAATCATTATAATTTTAATATTATAAATTTTAAAACATTTTGAAAAATATCATTAGTAATTATTTATTTGAAAATAATATTTAAATAGTATATTATAGTAATCATAAAATAATAATCATTTTATAAGAAAAATAAAAAAAAATTATATGGTTATTTTAAAAATGATGTTAATATTAAAAAAACCAAATCATAATGTTATAAAAATTTATTTTAATATATTCTCAAAAAATGAAATGAAAATATTCAGGAAAATATTATTTTATGATAAAACTATATTTGTTTATCCATGGACTTTCAAAAATTCATGATGAATGATAAAAATATTTTATATATTAAATAATAAATAAATTTATTTAAAATAAATCACCAAAATCGATTATTAAATTATTTAAATAATAACACAAATCACATATAAGCTATTTTTTATAGAAATATTTCTTTTACATTCAATTAAATTTTATTTTTATTTCTAATATGCGGAAAATAATTAAATTATTTTATTCTTGTGTAAAAAAATAATCTTCATAATTTAGTAATTCATATCAATATAAGCCAATTTAATGTATATGTTATGATTAATTTAAATATTACAGTTCATTTAAGCATTATATTTCATGCATCTCTGGCTATATAAGTGGTATAATTTATTTAAAGAGAATTATATTAAATATTCTCAAGGCGTCACATTATTGCTTAAATCAAGAGTTTCATCATCACATTTACCATATTTTCAATTCCTTAACTTCTTTTGGTAATTATTTATCTTAATTTTGTATAGTTCCCACACCACCTCTTCTATTATATTATTTCTATAATTCATATTTTCCTTTATAGTAACCCAGTTTCTTATAATTATTTCTCATTCCTCTATAATTTGGATTGGATCATTATAGTTAGATTTTTAATGAACAAATTATATTTCATCATAGGTAATCATATAAATTGGGTTTGGAATTTATAATATTCATAATTATATATTGAACATTTCATGTACATTAGAGATAATTAGTAGCATTTAATAATTGTAAGACATATGCCTAATTCATTTAGTGATTTCCAAAGGTCCAATTTAACAAGGACCAATTTCCCTATATTATCGATACTTATAACACATTTACATGAATATACATTCATGAAACATTGATATACCACTATAAAAAATCATTGGTTATCATTATAACCCATTTCCCTTATTTTAGATACATTGATATTGGTTTTAACTATTTTTTACCTTTTTTGTTTTTTTGTTCACAATATCAATCACAACAGTACTCCTTTGTCATCATTCATCCTTAAATTTTGGAGTCCAAAATTTTTATTCAATATAATTAATGGATTTATTCCATTTAAACAAATCAATATAAGATATTTTTATATAATAAATCTTCCAAAATAAAAAACTACTCCAAAATAAATTGAATGATAATAGTGTATGACATCAAAATGTTCTCGAATATTTTAATTGTATATTTAGACTTTCCATCGTCATGTGGATGACAACTGTTGATCAATTTAATCTAAATTACAATATACTTTTGATGTATTTTAAATAATTTTGATGTAAATCATGCATCATGATCAAAGAAAATGAATGAGGTGATCCATTTTGTGTTTCAACATCATTAATACTATTCCATCCATGTTTCCTAATGTCTAAATATTCAATTATAGTGAGGAAATTTGATAATTAAGGGGGAAAATAAATCATATACTAGATTTCATCATTATTTTTAGTCACATTTTATAAAATAGTGACAGTTTTGGTTGTAATTTTATTCTACAAACACATAATAACAGGTATGGTTTTCATGAATCCTCACGGACTCTGTCACTCAGATTTCACCTATTGACAAACCTAATATCTAGATACATAATCTATAATTTACGAATTCTTTCCCAACAAATATAAATTCTTATAATATGTACACATATTTTAGCTAACAAGGATTATAGATAAATTCAAACTATAATAATAACCCAAAAATTACCTTTCAAGCACATGTACATATAGAACACATAGTCTCATTATAAATTTCTATAACCCCATCCCCACCTACAATATTTTCAAATTTTATATTTCTAAAACGAATAATTTTTATATAAAAATTCTCATCATATGGTAGAGAGTATTTTATATATTAAAAAATTGTAGTTTGGAGAAAAAAAATTAAATTTTGGTTATGTTACCCCATGGTAAACTATTCATATATCAATCATTACAAGTTCCATGAACATAGGATCCCTGTCATTATATATTTTTTTATATAACACCATTGTATTTCATTCTCAATGAATCACTTACCCTATTCTCCTTCATTGGGTTATATTTTATTGATAATTATAAATCCTTGAGTTGCATGATGAATCCCCTTTTCCATATATTGTAATATTTTTTTGTAAATTATGGATTCAAAACATCTATGATCTGTGTATATCCCACATTTAAAACCATATACATAATTTCAATGTATCATAATGGAAAATATTTTGGGTTCCAACTCAAGATCATTGGATGGATAGTTTTGGTCTTGATTCGTTAATTGGTACGATTCATAGTCAATATCATTTTTAATATGAACAAGGATACATAAAATTAACTCCTTTAATGCATACTTATATATAAAAACACATCATTTATTTATGGTATATTCAAAATAATTTCATAAATCAACATCTTCCTCATTTCTATAATTATTTCTTATTATTTTTATGTGATTTTGACCCCATTATGAGTAAAATTGGTTAATGGTTTTACAAATCCGAATTATTTTTGATAACTCACGGATCAAAAATTACCATAAAAATAAAACTATATATGTTTAAAATAATCATTGTTCTATACCATTAATGGTATTAACATATTTTTCAATGGATCATTAGATATTCTAGAATAGGAGAAAATATGGTCAAAAAATAAAACATTCAGAATCCATAATTCAAAATATCTAAATTCTTCCAATTTCTAATTTCATCTATGATTTTTAGGAATGATCCACATTTTATTTTCAAGGTCCTAATATATGATTGAGAATACTCATATGTCATTAATAATAAAATAAAATAAATAATAAATAAAATAATTTACTTCTATATTCATTAGTTCAAAAAATAGACGATGCATTAGATAATCCTGATATTATTACTATAATCTCATAATATCCATAAGTCATTCGAAATATTGTCATTTGAAAATGTTACCACTTTAATCAAAATTAATCACACACATAAGGAAGTTCAATCGTTGAAAAATATTGATCTTCCAAATATTAATAGAGTGAGGAATTATTTTGAGGAATATGATACTTGATCTTTATTATAATCAAATAGTTTTTCCTTTAATAAATTAAAATTATCATATATCCATATTTTTTTCATGATGAATAAATGCTCCCCAAGGTGTAACAATGGGGTATATAATTCAATTATTAAATAACTCATCTATTTTGATTCATCAATTATATGAAATTTAATCCTTACATTCTAGAGTGATCCTTTTACAATATATATGCATCAATGATTAAATCAATAGATATATAACATCACACAATTGTGTATATCCATATTATTCCACATTAAATACCTTTATATAATTCAGTATAATTGGTACATAATCAATTTACGGATTAACATTTCCATTAGTATAGTTTTTATTTTATTCATTTCCAAATATATCATTTAAATTAGAAACTAAGTGTTGATCTAGACAAGACTCAGAGGAGGATTTATCACCTCTAAATATACGATGTTACACATATTTATCATGATTCATAAGTTCCTTCAATATAAAAAACATATTTTCATCAGATTAGTAATTAAATTCCATATAGTGGAATATAATTGAATCAACCTTATGTATAATAATGATTTTAGAAAACAAGGATCAATTTTGTGACAAAATGGGAACTTAATATGATATCATTATTAATTTGAGATTTAAATGATGATACATCACTAATAACTCCCTTATTAATGTAATGTGTCAATATATATGTCTCATGGAAACCATGGAATATAAAATGTTCTGAAAATATGAAGAATCAAATTAAGAAATATCTAAATTTGGGGATATGAATAATGTACCAAAAACTATATTTTTAGTAACTGATGCTTCACGAAATGTAATTCAAAAATATTGGCCCTACTCCCTAGAAATTTTCAAGGCATATCTATCAAGATATTTGGGAAAATAATTTAAATTGTTCCTGAAATCCTTGCAGTAGAAGCAGTACACATAGGAATGCTCATTCACTCCCACGAAATCTTGGGTCTCCAATAGTTTCTCTCCACACTTTTATGAAGCTAACAATTACTCCAATAATGTTCCATAGATTTTTCTTCATCCTTTATTATATGTTACATATTATACCCCTCCCTTTTTCCGTTTTTTGGTATACCTTTTTCTAGAGATCTCATACATTTTTTTTAATAATGCATTCTTTCATTTTCTAAACACATGGATAAATCATTCTTAATCGTTATAGAATATGATACTATATCCTGACATGATGAGAATATGAGGGGAACTGATTCACATCATTGTATTGGATTAATCCCATTACATAAATATATATTCCCTATCTTTGGGTTGCGTATGTAGTCTCAAACATGCCTTAAAAATGTTTTGTCCCAAGGTGATGCACTTACTAATTTTGTGGAAAATGTAAAATGGTCTGATGGGTGAAAGAATTTTTCCATAATTATAGAGACTTTCACATCACCATATTCATTTTGTACTGATCTTATTCATTATCCATTTTGGATAATTGGATAGACCCCCTGGGGAATAGGAAAATATTCCCCTTCCATGTTACAATGGAGGTTCCACCACCAAATATCCCTAGTGGGAGATTTCATGGGGCTATGTAGTCTTGAAATAATACCTCATAGGATATTATTTCCTCAGATGTCCACTAACTATTTTATACATTGATACAGAAACACCCAATATCCCTAGAATCATGTATTCATGGACCTACATTCCACATCTAGGAACTCATTCGATGACGATTTGGAAAACAACACTTAAGTACTCCATTGTTCGATTGGATGAGAGTTTTGGATCATCACACCCTTTTGCATGAGGATTATTTACTATTCTGAGACACTAATATAGATTTATGTCTTGTATATATGTTTGTGAATCATTGTTTCATTCTCAAAGTGTGTGTTCCTGGGATATCCATGGGTTGTAGGATCATTATGAATATACAAAGATTTGATGATACAGAAAAAATACAGACTTTAAGCCATATAAAAAGGTTCTTGAGAGTTTATTGTCATCTTGGAGATAAATATGGTTATTTGATGTAGGGGTTGGATCCATAAGACGTGCTTCCAATACATCGATATAGGAAGAATCAGAGAACATGTAGTTTGGTTAACATAGGGTTTGGACATGGGAGGAGGCCCATTTTTGGGGCATAATTTGGTGCACCCTTTCGGAAGGGAAACCATTTGAGTTCAGGCCTTCAAGAAGGCACCTTATGTATCCTAGTTTGAATAGGAATCAGAGTTCATGTTGATCATTATGGGTTGCGGTTTGTGCCTATATGATTCCCTTTTGAGGGTGAAATGATTGGTTTGAACCTTTCAGAAGGGGCAACCTTATGAGCATGGCCCTTTAAGCAAGAATCCTATGAATCTTGGTTTGATCAAGAATCAGAGTACTCATAGTTAATATTTGGTTGGGTTGTGTGGATTCAATAATCATCACAACTCTTTAAGCCCATGTGAGTGATTCCTCATTTGAGGAACATGAGGATGTGAGTGATTTACCATAACACACATATTATCTTCTATGGATGTAAGTGGCTAGTCCTACTGTGGAGGAAGCATTGGCAATGGTGGGAGAGGGCGCAGAGTGGTGAAACCATCAATGTTGGATGACATTGGAGTTCATGAAGATTTTCTATATGATTTTTAGGTACTTACCATATAGAGAGTGATCCATCTTGTGCTCTGGGAAAGGGGAGGAATATCCCTTGCCGTCAAATGGATAATATAGCATGAGTTTTTCAAATGATCTTTATTTTTCAATGGATGAAAAAGCAAGTTATTTCCCTTAAAACCTAGAATGGTGATATTAACGTCACCATCTCATTCTTGGACTTTGATTTACCATGATATTGAATACTTATAGAAATTTAGGGATACTGAACTATTATGGGTACAACATTCATGATTCCACTTACCATCGGTATGTAGACTCAAAGGGGTGCATTGAAACACCTGGTATCTTGATCATAAGGTTTTGTTTTCATTAGAGGATGCTTTTTCCTGATGACAGTGGAATGGTTCATAGAGGGGCTATGGGGGAATGGACGATACTGGAGGGGGAGATTAGAGCTTGGGTGAAGGACACCTAAATAAGCCCCATTCCATGTACTATTTTCTTATGAAGGGTGGGGGTGTCCCAACAAGCAATAATGTTATACAGTTTGGGGGTCGTCCCCATACTGAGGTAGTACACATGATTCGGGCAGACCACAATATACAAATTTGGTACGCAGTCCTGAATATAGTATGTCATGAAGTTTTGGGTTCCATCAGCGTACTGATGCAGTATGTGGTGTTTGATTCAATCCGCATAGTGATGCACCAGGAAGAGCGCCACATTCAAGAAGGGTCCTGGAACCTGTGGTTTGAGTTGATTTTGTCCATGAGGATTTTATGATACGCAACGGTTGAAATGAGGTTCTTTTTCAAATAATTATTATTATTTTCCATCTTTTTAGTTCACCTCCATTTATACCTGTTGAAACATGATTTGTGGTTTTCAATTCACAAATAATTCGAGACTGATGTTAGAGTCTTCTACAAATTCTTTCTTCCATCCTTTATAGTCTTCTCCATGCATTCATTTTCGAAACCTTTCTTCTTCCCCCTACGAACCTTTATTAGTACATGGGGGAAATCATATTAGTTGGAATGTGGTACCATTTGTCGATTCCCATGAATATGTTTCTAAACTCGTGGAAGAATCGGTCATCCATGATTTGAGGAGGCTATAGATCGTGGTTCCTATTTTTCATAGCCAAGCTAACTTTCTCGTCTGCAAACTGGTGATTTCATTGGATTTTATGGATATGGAATCACTACACTCATTTTCTCCCCCAACACGGTTCGCAGTTTCATGGGGTTTTCATCCATCGCCCCGGGGGTTACCACCTTGTCGGTCTTTAAGCGTACTGGCGGTTCACAATTCATGAACTCCACAAACCCTTCTGGTCAATGGTATAAGTTTCACTTAAAACTGTTAAAAAACACTATTTAATCATTTTCTCACAATGTTTTAAATTTAATTTTCATAAAGAAACCATGTTGGACTAGTATGAATTATTATTCCTTCTGTAATGTACTTTTGGGGGAATTTACATCCCTACATGATGTTTTCGTACCATACAAAAACATTTTAATGTTTGACTATACATAGTAACATTTTCCTCATCCTTTTGTATCAGAATGATATAATGTCTCTGTAAAAATGCTAGTTTCTTAAGAAATAAAACTTCCAACAATATTTCCGTAAAATTATTCTATTACATCCAATTTATTTCTTCCACATAATTATTGTTTTAAATCAATGATCACCTTTTATCCTCATATCTAGATAGATGAAAAATATTTATGAAAACATTCTCCATGTCATATCTTTACAAGAATATAAATATATTATCCAAGGATCATATAAATTTATTAACAAAAAAATTATTTTGAGTACTATTATATGATGTAGGTTTATAAAATAAAAAATTTTCACAAATTATTACACCACATTATTTATAATTTTAAACAATATATGATAATATTTATTGGTCAGAATGTGACTCATCTTACCCAATATATTAAACAAATTCTTTTACATCTACATCTCCATAACTATTCTCATTAGCATCTCCTAGAGATAAATAACTACATGGATTATGTGGGTTGATTTGTTTTTCATTCATCCCATAGGGTACCATTTCTATAAAAATTAATACACTAAACATGATTATAAAGTTATAAACCATAATGCATAATTGATTATCTTTTGAAACACTTAAAAAATCTCATAAATAATATTAGAATCGTTATCATAGTTTCTATGGGACTATGTTAATTTAATAATAATATATTCCAATCATTAATAATGATATTTAATGAAAATGGGAATTATCCCTTCTAAAATATTTATCATTTTTATTTTTTGTTGATTTTCATTCAAAATTTTCTGTGAAGATTTTTTTTTCCGGAATAGTTAAGAAAATAAATTTTTATAAAACAATAACCTACATTATATTTAAAATGCCTTATTTTATATGATTTATATAAGATATTAAATAATTTATAATATATTTAGATATAGTATAAATAATATTATTTTATTCAACATTTTATACTCGTTTCATTTTAATATAATTTTTGACATAATATGCATTTTTTCTGGAAAAATTCTTTTTTATTTCATATAGAAGGATTGTTTTGAAATTAAATTATTCATAATATATTAGTTGAATAATGAAAAATAGATTCCTCATTTCAAATTAGTTCAATTAAAATGGGGTATTTTATTATTTGTCATTAAGAATAGTAACAATAGTAATTTTATTACTATGGTGTGGGAAGAAAAGTAATATGGTTAAAAATAAAATGATTAGGACTACTAGATAACACCATATGAAAAATAATAGAACATGTAATCATGGATATTGTAAAAATTATATTTGTAGATTTGATGATTATAATCATTAGTTGATTTCTTCACCCAAACCATATAACATAAAATGAAAAAAAATCCAATCACTAAATTCATTGAGGATAATTTATGTTTAGAGATTTAAATAATTATAAAAAACTCAAGCATTAAAAAATGAAATTAAATGATAATTTTTCCAATAAACCTTCCTCTTTATTTCAAGCATTAAAAAATCACCAACATCCATGTGAAATCCATTGATAAAAAATTAGTTTAACCATATTCAGTATAAAAATATAAAATGAAAAATAAAAAGCGTGAACTAAAATCCTCAGTAAGAGAAAACATTAGAACTAGCAGACTTACTAAATCCTTGATCATAAGAAGAGATTCATGGTGTGATGAAATAATCAAACAACAAGATTATATCATATGAATATCTAGACACTTAAATATTCAGATAATCAAAAAATGAATACATCGATAAAAGATTTGGTAACAAAAAAATGACAAGAATCAATAATCAAGTACCATGTTATATCAATAAAAATAAAATTGAAACCTTATAAACCCGTAAAACTCATTGATAAATCTTATTGGTTTGTTGGAATGTCATCTCCAATAACACTTAGAGAAGAATTATAGATCCCTTACTAATATATGAAAATTTTTCATATCATTATGGAAAAAATACAATATAAGTCTCCAAGATACATATTTATTACCCATTCCATTGGAGTGTTATCTGGACACACTCATTATATATGATATAATGATTTCAAATGTTGATATTTTGGATTTGAAATAATTTATATTTGCCAAGAACCACAACAATAATAATTTAAATAAAAAATAAATTCAAATTTATTATAAAATTCATTTATATCATTAGAAATAATTCCATAAAACTATTTATAAAATAGAACACTGATGAAAATGTTTTTGATGGGAATGATTAATAGTTGCGTATTTTAAAACAATGTACATATCCTTGTTGTTGAATCACCATGTATGTTATTCATCAAGTTGAATTGTAAATCGATGTTAATTATTTAGATTCTTATGATCCATTATATTGTATACTATTCTATTTTCTTCCAGGGAGATTGGATTTGAAAAATTAACACTATTTCTATAATAAAGATGGTAGGATGTACGTACACATTAGTAACATTGTAATTTTAAAATATTGACAAGGTAGAATGGTTTATGTTATTTTTCATTTATTTAAAAATAATAATTTCCTAAATAAAATATTACTTCAATAAATCTATATATACAAATTATAAATTTGATGTGTTGATGAAAAATTAATCTCTCCATGTGTGGAGGATGAATTATGCACATACACATTAAAATCATTATCAATTTTCAATAAATTCTTAGTTACGAATTTCAATTAAATATTTACATTTTAAAATTACAATTATTTCATTAATATTAAATATTTTATTATTTAATTGTTCATAGGTTTTATACATGTGTGGGGGAGATTAAAAACATTACATTTGTTCATGATGTTTTAGTCATATGTATCGACAAATGATGTTTTTTATACATTGTATCGATGAATGAAATATATATAGGTAATATCATTAGAAGAAAAATATATATGTACATCAAGGATAAGGGTTGTATTTTTTCATCATGGATTATAATTATTTGAAAGAGGAAAAATAAAAAATAAAAATGGATTGATTATAAATTATACTTCTTCTTCAGAAAACCCCAATATGTTTACACTAAATGCTTCCCTTATTTAATTTATTTATCGAAGAGGGCATCTACTATTATGTGATGGTTGTATAAAATGAATTTGGGAAGGTGTTTCAAAGAAAATTATTAATTCTGATGAAATGATGAGAAGTGGTTCACTTTTATATGATTCGGGAGAAAAAATCTAGAAATTTATTATTGTATTTAAAAAAATATAATTTTCATTTTATAATTATAGAGAATATATCAGATTAAATCATCAACAGATTGATAATTACAATGACAATGATATTTGGGTGATATTTTCACAATTAACATTTTCTTCTAACCTTTATTAAAACATATTGATAATTACAATGACATTGATATTTTGGCTATTTAGATTTCATTAATTTTACTATAAATGGATTGAATGTCCATAAATGGATTATTTTGTATATTATAAACAACGTCTAATTTAGGGGGACATGTTTGAAGTATTTTATAATTTTTAATCATTTTATAATACATTTTTAATATTTAGTTTTATTCTTGTCTATTTTTATAGTAATCAATTAATTTTATATTCAAATAATCAATACATGAATAAAATATGAATATAAAACAATTAAACACTCCAAATACATTGTAAAAATATAAAAAAAGTTGTATCAAAATAACTAATTCATTTTATATAACATTTAATAATTTAATAATCTATATTTTTAATATCCATTAAATTTAATATACAATTTCTCGGTATTGCATGAGTATTTAAGCTGAATATATATCAATTAAAATATAAAATAAATTTCCACAATTAATATAATTTTAATTTACTCAACAAGCTATTAATATTGATTCAAAATTTTCTTTTATACCTCAAGGTTTACATAAGATAATTTTAAAATTAACAATATGAAATTTTCATTTTTTTATTTATATAAAAAATTATATATGTTACATTCTTGGAAAAGATTCTATTAAATAAATATATTGACAAATTATTCTGATAATTTTATTAATATCTTTTTAAATTAATATTTATGATTATAAATGGTGACATAATTACTTAGGTTTAACCATTGAATCTATGATTTACCCTTGTTCTAGGATGACAAATTCTTACATTTTTTATTCATCATTTTGACCAAAAATTAGGTTGAAAATATTATATATTTTTACATTTGATGATTTAATTATTTAATAAATTCTAATAAATACTAGAAATTTTTAATGTATTATCATTATAAATATTATGGATGCTGAAATGGAAAACAAATTTCTAAAACAAATCCTTATTATATCAAAAATAATTTATATACCATGAAAACACATAAATATTATTATTAATTAAATAACCCTAATATCTTATATAAATGGGTCTTTTATTATTTTAAGATAAAATTCAATATATTATTTGGATTTTTAAAATTAAAATAAATGATAGTTTTATAATAAATGGATCTTTTCACCATCCAAGAAAATTTAATATCTTTACAAAAATACCAAAATATAATCTAGTGATACATTTTTTATGATGAATTTAGAAATATAACTATTATTTCCAAATTCAAATTATATGATTTGTAAAAATTTTTAAGATGAAACCGTATACTGTCAATGTTAAAAGTGTTACAATAAGGATTTTGATATTGGAATTAAAATTACACAATATTAATATAATTAATCCCATTTATAAAAAATAACTAATAAATATATGATAATTATGTATCCTATGATTACCAATGAGGTTACAATATTTCCCTTTTTTGAAAATCCATCCAATAATTTTATTCACATAATGAACTATATTTTTCTTATATGAATGTTTTTCTTCTAATAGAACTACATCAAAGATCAAAAAATGAGATGAATTTGGAATATTTTAAAAAAACATAAAATACATTGTGTATTTGGTATAAACATTATGTTTCTTCCACATAGTAGAAAACATATTTTGAATTAAATATTATCTTATATATCCATTAACCCCGAGACATTGAAACCCTTTTTCATAAAATGCATTGCAAATTACCATGGACATATATAGTAAAAAACATGATCACATCCCTAAAATTGAAGGCTCATATCACTGGATATTAAAATAAACATATTCTCTACAATAACCCATAGTCTTATATTGTTGAATAATATTTACCTTAAAACCCATTTCCATTCCCTACATTTATCCCATAAGTTTCATCTTTTCCTTTATCATTCCATAATCATTTATTATGACACTACTTTCAATATAATTCCAAAAATAGGTACCATATGTATATGATAATTCAAATATTAATTCTAATAAAACTAAACCAATGAATGTTATGGATCCCAACACACCTAGTAATCTAATTTTCTTGAAAAATAAAGTTTCCATGGTATTAATCATTTACTCGGACTAGCCATCTATTTAACGATGAAAAGTTTTTTTCAAATTTAATTTATTACACATTGGTTTTGAAGTCCTTTATTGAAATTATTAGTGATCTTTTGATCATGGTTCAATATAATAGATATATACATCAGACCTTAAAATATTATTATGATAAAATTTTCAATGACTAACCAAAGACATTGTATGGTGAATGATAAGGAAATTTATAGAAAATGTTATTTGGTCAACAATAAGAAAAAGAAAATTATTAAAACATTAGGTCCTTGGATATCTCATCGTGAAATACACTAATATATTTTAACATTAAAACTCTAGAACTAGAAAATTTTGATTATTCCTCTTTGTTAATTTCTATTCTTCATTACCCTTTGAAAACTCAATAATTTCATAGAAATGTCACAATATCTATTATTATCCCATATGACATGAATTTATACTCAATTAATATTTATATTTTTTTATTCAAATAAAAAAAATAGAGAACAATGAACTTTATTAAACAAATTTCTCTTCAACTGGGTATCAAAAGGAACCTCTTTTATAAAATATTTCAACAAATTCTCATTCAAAAATCAACACTAGATCCTTAACCATCATAATTTATTACATCATTTCCTATAAAACATAGTTTCTTTTTATGAGAATTATAAATTGTTTTTGACATAGATGATTGTAATAAATCCTAAAATAGTAGAGATTGTATTACTATATAAGTAATTTATTCAAAAAAATTGATCATATCATTAATGAATTTATATTATTCCTAACATATAATAGTTAGTTTACCTTTATTTTTATGACTCAAGGATTCAAACTCATAGTTTTTTTAGTTCAATGATAATGAATTGTTCAGTCATGATCCTTTATTAATTCCATCCATCTCCTCTATATCATTTTCATCTCATGCTAAGTGAATATATAGTGTAATATTTTATTATTAGTATATATTTTACCCATGGATCCATATATATTATCTCCTAATATATTAAAAGTAATAAAAAAGGTATCAATTCAAATTATTAGGTTGGTTATTTTTTATGATATATTGTTACTTAAAATTATAAATAATAAATTAATATATCATTATAAAAAATACATCTACCATATCCCATTAATTGATTACCATAATGGATGAAAAATTCATCATTTATATAGGGAATTTCGAAAACATATCATTCGAAAGTCATCTATTGTGTTAATAAAAATAATCATTATATTTTTTTCATAATTATTTGAACTCTTTTCAATCATGATATAGGGGTTCATCTATATTACCCATAAAAATTATCAATAAACTTACAGTAATATCAATTCATTTCATGAATACTATGAATATACTATAGATTATTGTTATTTTTCATTATTCAATATATTTAATTTTCGAACCATCATATGTTATTCTATATTTGAGAAAATATGTCCAATAAAAGTTATTTTTGATACCAAAATTCACACATGCGTAATTTTCTGTATATTTTATTTTATTATTAATTTTCTAAAACAATACATTGATTCCATTCATGATCATCGTGACATATAAAATATATAACTATATCATCAATATAAAATTCAAAATCTTATCTAATATATCATGAAATTCTTTATTCATATTATCAATAAATACAACTGTTGAATTGGAAAACACTATGGGAATAATGATATGCACATAATTCCCCAATCTAGTATTATATAATAATTTCATATTTCACCTTTAATTACATATATCTTATATTACCTCAACCTTGGGTTAATGTTAAATTTTTTTTGATATCCTTATAGGTGATTAAACACGTCAATAATATGGAGAAATGATTTATTATTCATAAGAGTTATGTCATTCCATTATCTACAATAAAATATTTAAGACATGAGACCATTGTTCTTTTTATCATAAAAAATAATATCCCCAATAATAATGTTCTAGGATATATAAAATGGTTCTATAAAAACTCTTATAACTCAATTTTAAATTAAATGTATTCTAATGGTTCTAATTGGTAAATAATTTTTAAAACAGCTTTTTCAATAGGCACAATTTCAATTTCAAATGAATCATCTCGATGTGGTATAAAAAAAATCACAAGAAAACATTCATGTATTTTAAAAACATCCAAACATTATTCTATATAGTTGGATAGTTTTGATTATTTGTGTATGAATAATTATGTTTACGTGTTTCAGTTATTTCCAACAATCACAATATGTTTTCACTATTATGTATTTGTTCTTCTATATAATTTTAAACACTCAAAAAACGTTATATATTAATTCTATCATAGAATGATAATCATAGAAACCATCCATAAAAAAATAAAATAAAAAATCATCTATTGGAAATAATATAAGGTATTTATGTGATTGATTCATTTAAAAAACATAATACATTATCATATAATTTATATTTTCTACAACATATCCACAATAATTTTTTCTATATTTTCTATCAATACATAATGAGGTTAAATTTCAAATTTACAAGTAATTTATGTTAAAATAATTGAATTTGTTGACCTAGTGCCTAACAATACATTATAAAAATATAATGAAATATGTTATCTTCCTATTAATACATAGATTGACAGCCCAACTTGTTATTATGTATAAGTAAATTATTTCAACACATCCTTATTTTATAGTAGTTATATATATCATCATTTTCCATCCTATATAGGAAATCTTACTCATATTGATGATTCTCATTACATTTAAAACAATTTTTTAACTGCATATCAAAACTTTTCTTACCAGAACTATTGTAATATTCATTCAATTTTTATGTAATATTCCTAAAATTACCCATAATATTCACGTCTCATATTTTAAATGATAATCATTTTATTGATTTTTACTACAACAGTAAAACATTGGAATCATTATTTTATTACATTCATATGTGTCTTCTGGTTTCATTCCCAATGACTAGCACATATACCTCTTTTTAATTTTATTTTTATAGAATATTTTATAATTATAAAAATAAATAAACAAATTCTAATTACATAAAAAAAACTCTCATTACATGAAAAATTAATGGGATTCCAATTCTAGTCATTATAATGGATTCATTCTAGTTAAGTGGTTATTTTTTACTATAGATATCTCTTAAAATATATATTTGTTTGTTTCCCAAAGGGTGAATTTATCTTCATACATGGATAATGAATATTCATAAAATTTCATAAACTACAAAAATTATTGTTCCATTACAAGACTAATAACCTTGGGAAAATATTTTCTGACGAATATATTATTAAAATTATACCAATAAATGGAATTAATATCCTCTATTTCTTTGATATTATTATACATCAACCACTAATGGTCATCTAAACATTCTGAATGATAAATAACAAGATATATATATATATATATAACACAAATATTTAATTCATGTTTAATTTTTAGATCATTTCCTGTCCCTTAACCAACACGGGGTCTGAATGTCCATTGAATGTTTGAAGGTTTTTTCTCATAGAATTATCCCCTATTGACATATTTATTTATTTAATATATTTTATTATGTAGAAATTATTCCCCAACCTTTTATACATTGTTTCAACTAATCCCTTACATATAAAAATACTCAATTCCAATTCCAAAAATTCTAGGATATATATTTGGGTATATATTGTCCTCTTGGTGCCTTCCTACAACAAAACCCATGATTCCTATAATGATACCGATTTATAAAAGAAATTATTTAGATATAAAAACATGAAAATTACTAAATTTTATATAAAAACTATTAATTATAACCTCTTAAGGTTACATAAAACCATTTTCTAATCAAATAAAATAATCTAATCAATTTCTATAATACAAGCAATAGGGATCTTACCAAATATATTAAATATTATAGGTTATTTAGATAATAATTATTTTCCATTAATTAAAAATGATATTACCATATATATTTTTAGATAATTATTTCATCACCAATGCATCAACATATATTAAATAAAAAATTGTAAACTAGCACATAGTATAAATTCTTTCAACAAAAACATAATTATTATATAACGAATTTTCTTTTCTGAAAACATCCTCAAAATTTTTATAATAACCTCATCACAATTACTACACATCCATAAATCAATGTGAAAAAAACACATTTCACATATAGGATGGACACAAAAGATATGTAATGTATATAAAAATTATTGATGAAACTTATTGTTTATGAGTACATATAATAAATTTTCATGTTCAAAATAAACATAATGAGAAATAATTTAAAATAAAAAATAATTGGTTCAACAGTTTTTTAATCCATTACTAGTAAATACTAATGTAATAACTAAAATAATAATAATTTAATATAATTAATGAAAATAAAATAATAACAATTCAATGAGATAATATTTTCACCCTATTAATATATCAGGTACTTTTCATTAATCATTATATAACTATCTTAAAATGTAAAATAAAAATATTTCAATCAAAATAATAAAAATAATAAATTAATGTTTCAGGTAACATGAGGATTAATTTTTATATAATTCATAAATATGTAGTAAACATTTTTTTATAAACTAAATTAACATTATTTTTTCCAATATAATAACCATACTGATTATATAGGGAATAAACTTCATAGTTGACAATTAAATGACCATCAATGTTAAACAAGAAATAACCATTATACTTAGTATCCTGCATAAATTTTACCCTGTGTATCCTAACCCGTCCTAGTGGGGCACATGCAATAACAATCCCAAGTCTACATCTATAGGCTATGTGTGGAGATGGGAAATGTTTGGAATATATACAATCGATTGTATTTTCCTAATATAATTTTACATACATTCCCTAAGATATCAATGTTTATATGAATAGGAATAATGATGAAAAATATGAAATAACTAGAATATAAATAATGCATGAAAAACACATTAGTTGTATAAGAGTATGAATTTTTAATCTAATAAGTCTTGGGAAAAAATACATGCCCAACTACAATGATGTCCTCTCTTAACAATACTTGAAAATATAATACACAGAGGTCCCATCTTCCAATCGACTGACATTGAACACCGTACGCAGTCTATTACACCAGGTATACCTCCCCAACATAATGAATTGCATAATTTTGATTTGTTTGACGAATTCAAAATGAGGATATTTTTAGGTGTAGAGGCTTATATAATTTTTTAAAGAATATTAAATAAAAACAAAATTTTATACAAAGTGGATACCACTAAAATAGATTCCACTTCATCCAATATATTAGAATTTTAAAATAAAACATGTTTTCAATTTTTTATTCATGACATCTTGATTTCTATTATGCATCCTTATTCCCTATTTAAAAATTATAAAACCTTGGGATTTTCAAAAAATGAATTATAATGGATATAAAAAATAGAAATAACACATTAGTACATCCATATTTATAAATCCTTGAAATCAGAAGAATCCTAAAAAAATTATAGAAATATAATGATATAAATGTTACTTGTGACATCCATATCATACATACATTACAGATTTCACTACTACATAGTGTGTTATCTACAAGGTTAGATTTGGAATACCCATCACAGTATATTCCCTAAATATGATATGAGATACCTTAATGATTAACTCTTTCTCATTACGCAATTCATTACAGAGGCATCATGGCCTCACCAACCCTTGGTTTATCATGGAACAACCTATATAATTAAGTAATTACCAGGAATCATAACATTATCATAACACATTACCAATCCTAAAAGTAAATTTACATTTACATATTTCCATCAGAAGATATCATTTCTTGATATTGATGTAATCAATCCAATATAAAAATATTTATCATTAAAAAAATACCTCAAAATGGAATATGGTATTTAATTTACTTTTAAAAATATTATGTCTTGTATATGAATCCAAATACCAAATAATGTTCACTGTGGCATAAATGTTTTTTTCACGGAATATATTAAAAAAATCCTTTTTTGTTTAGTAAAACATTTCATATAAAAAATACATTTCTAACCATTAGAATGATATTAAATGTAATTTTTTTTATTATACTCCATTTAATATAAGGTGTTATATAGCATAAAATTATTCCTCAATGAAATAAGATTGATAAGAAGTCTCATACAATGATCATTTTATTGGATCAAGGATAAATCAATGAGATAATTATGTGATAAAAAAATAAATACACCCAATAAAAATGGATATTTAGTGTAAAAAAATCACATGTAATTTAAAAATATTCTTGGAAAAACAAAACTAATGACATGTATATTGATCTCAATGAATGGATATTGAGTTACGATTTCCCTTACCTTGAGTCTGACATGTGGTATACAATAATTATGTTCCATAATAATAAACATAAGTTAATCAATACTTATATTAGAACATTTTTATTGTTTATTATTTCATTTATATCAATTATTCTCAATTTATAAAAAATATATAATTATTTATGTTCATATTAGATGTTTTGTCGATATTTATAACTTTAATAAAAAATAAACATGGTTTTGATGTCACTGGTCCTTATTGTTGAAATTCTATCATAAAAAATATAGTATTCATTGAATACTAATTATGATTATAAATTAATCATAATTCTTAAATCAGATCATCATTTAGGAAATGAAAAATTAACAACGTTATACACATTGAGATGGAAGGTCGTATGTACACATGAATAATGTTATCCATTTTTATTTATTCATTATTGATACAAGGTGGATATTATTTTACCATTAAAGATTTATAATAACATCATTCATTTCATATTATTCATTTAACAATTCTTATATATATATTTATAATCATTCTGTAATATTTAATATGGAGAATGAATCTCATCGTGTCGTCGAGATGGTATGACGTACCTCCACATGAGCAATTTTATCAATAAATTTAGTGATTAAATTGTAAGATATTGTATGGTATATGAAATATACAGAATCATAATAATGTAATATTATTATTTACATCCTTTATACAAATATTGGTATCCATAAAAATAATGAATAGATGATAAACAGTTTTATGCACGGCATGGAGACGGTAAACCATTTGTATGCACACATGGTGAAATTGTTTTTCATAGGACAAATAGAAGGTTAAATATGGTACTCTAATAACCATAATTAAATATAATAATAAATTATATTCTGAAGTTATTACATTATAATGGAAATAACATAGGAAACTATAGCATGAGAATAAATAAAATAGAAACACTTAAGAAATGATGGCTCTTCATCAGTTGACAACCATTGAGGAACACCATAACACCTCTTATAGGGGTGTTCTGCAATCAATAATGCCTCTAGAACGAGGAGATGGATTCTAGGATGATTTTTGGGTGGATATGGGATAATCCAATAATAGTTTAATGTGTTATTATTTGAGAAGAGATAGTACCTATATATAGGTGAGGGGAGAGGCACCCTTAGAAACTCTTAAATTATTAATTTAATATGAATTAATTTTTTTAATTAAAATGGATCCAACAAAATAAATGTAAAATACAAATTAATGAATTTTTTAAATCCACTAATCCTATAATTCATATAAATTTATTTATTTTCATTTAAATCTTATACTTTCGTTTTACCCTTAATTATTCGTTTTTAATTTTAATTATGGTTGCAACATTTTAAATATTAAAACGCTATTAATTTTACTAATATGGGTTAAATTTTTCTTAGATTGGTACTTTATGAACTTTTAGACCTTATAGAATACAGTTTTAAATTTTGAATTAATTTATGATTTTTAACTAATTTAATAAAATATTATTTTTATAAAATATCATTTTTGTTAATTTTGACAATATTCCCTTATTAAGTTTAAATAAGATCCAAAAGAGTGATGAATTATATAAAACCCATTTAATAGTCTTATAAATTATAATTATCTTTTATAAAAATAGGGGATTACATAAATTATTTCATATAATATTTATTTTATTATTTATAATATCATTTATTTTATATTTATCTTAGTAATATAATTCTTGTATCAATGTTGTGTAAATATTTAGGGTAATTATATAATCTCCAAATATTAAAATTAAATTTAAATGATTTATATAATTTCAATAGTTTTTTATAGACTATTTACGTTCGTAGATTTATCATGTTTATCACTATATTAAATCTATTGTTTTTATAAGAGATAATATTGTGACCTGTTATCACATTATTTTGTTTTAATAATTATAATAACATTTTCATAGAAACATTTACAATAATTAAATCAATATTGATCTGTAAGTGATAAGGGGCCACTATTATTAATCTAATATAATTTTGGTACATATTAGGGTAATTTTGTTGTCCTTATTATATTGTTTGTTATTCCAATTTACCCAATTTACCATTATCCTCAATAAATAAAAATTACCATAGTCTCTATTCATAATTTCCAAAAAATTAAATTTATCTAATTATAAAAATTTGGAAGAACTATTTAAAAATATGGAAACCATTTTTCAAATTTAAAATCACAAATTTTTCAATAATTAATTTCATATTATTCCTCATTGAAAAATAATAAAACGAGTTTTTTAATAAAAAGTGTAAAAATACTGATATGTGTTCATATAAAATATCAATGTCAATTTAAATTATTTTTCAGACATTGGATCAAATGTTAAAAACATAATAAATTTATACATTAAAAAAATTAATAGTATAACATTACGATTTAAATAAATTAGATGAAAAAACAGATTTAAAATAAAATTTACTATTATATATATTTCATTAAAAATGAATATTATCAGAAAAATACCCAAAATTCAAACCAAAAAATTTTGATTTCATGATTCGAAAGAATAATTTTATTTTATTAAATAGAACATATAAGTGTGAAAAAACTCTATTTCAAAAAGGATCACAAACAAAAGGCATTAAAACTATCGTTTAAAAATATTAATGTATGTTATTTTTTAATATATATTTATTATAATTATAATAATATAATAATTATTTATGAATGTAAAGACATTTAGAAAAATACGAAAATATAATATAGTTAGCTATGTTCATTCCTACTGACATAATATCTGGGTGATAACTTCAATTTAAAATAATAATACTAATAATGTGTTATTTTGCGTCATAACTTTGTCTTGTGTGCAACATAATATTTTAGAGAAACCCATTATTTTGTGTAGAGTACGTTATCATAAATATTATCCCCTATTATGTAAATTTAATATCTAACTCATATTATTTATAGATTTGAAAATGTATTATTTCATTATTTATTGGGACGTTACATCATTCCCCACTTTTTGAAATTAAATCATTATAATTTTAAATTGGGGTCAGAAACATAGGTATGACCTTTCGAAATACCATTATTGTATTAAAAAAATTGTTCATAAAATATCCACTCTAAAATAAAGTGATCTACAAAGGTCACCCTGGATAAAAAAAACAAGGATTTCGTGTAGGAAATCAATAATATTGAATAAAAATTAACAATCATGTTTTGATGGAGAGTGATATAAAAATTGATTATAAGAATGTTAACAATCAGAAATTTATAAAATTGTGATGGTTTAAATGGTGTTTTACTTCCTAGTAGTAAAACTAAACAGAAAACGTTTTTGTTTAATGATTATATTCTTAGTGTTATGGAATCTGTTTACTACATAAAATAAGGAAATAAGGAAATATATTTACTTGACATATATTGTTTCATCCCTTAATAAATTTCCACCTCAAAATCTTCATTTTCTACAAAAAATGTGTATTTAAAATGAATATTTCATACTTGAAGAAGTATAATCAACATATAAAAACTAATATCATCAAACCTGGCTATCTATCTATTTCTTGTACCTTTAAACATTATCCAAAACCAAACTGGTTAGTACAATATATGTTAATTTTACAAAAAGAATAAACCAATATATGAATAAAAACAAATTTTAATCTCTAAAATTCAATTGTAATATTAAAATTTCAGCAAACACCATTCAAGAAATAATTTTCCATAAAAGTACTCAAAATAATCCAAAAATAATATTGAAACCCCCAATTTGAAATTATTCGATCACATATTTTCCCAGGATATATTTTAATAGTCATATTTTAATTACACATACCAATATTAATGTCTCATGCCAAAATTTAATAACCCTAATCACAAATTCCACAAGATAGATTAGTCATTTCCATAAATAACCTGAATCACCATTACGCTATAATAAAAACAGAGAATCATCCAAAATAGAAATCATCCATTGCTCCTAAAATGAAATCCCAATGAATTAATTTTTCCATACACACAATGGGTTCCCAAAATAGTGAACATCTAATTATATGAAATCAATCAGTCAATCCCCAATGTCATTTTGAAATACCACTGATATCCATTTGATACAAATTAAGTTAAAAAATCATCTAATTTTTATTCCGTGAACCCGTTTAACAAAAAAATGATGTCATACATACTGGGTACTTCACATACACCAGCAGTAGGTGATGAACCCTTATCGAAATTTGGTAGTGGGTTTGATCAACATGTCCTTTCCGGATGCGACAGGTTTCCGACCATCCTACGAGTTTTCTATTTTGTAAAAATATATAATTAGAGTATAATAATCCCTATATGGGATAAAATCCTAAAAAATAACCATAACATGTTTTTATCATAACAGTTGTCTTATAACTCATATTTTCATCCCATCTTATAATGTCATCAACATCTTAATTCATGATGTATTACATATGTTGACATATTTTTGTTATTTCATATCAAAAAGGTTTTAAAAAACATCCCAAAAAAATAAATTAATTTTTTATCATGGTATTCATATAGTTTCATTATCATTTTTTCCATACAGATAGATGTTCTATGCATTGCAACAATATTTTAGTGATTCTTCAAAATCACATGCTTCCATAATCCATGTACAACACTTACATCTAGGTTCATATGGGTGATTATAGAGAAATAGTTTTGAAAAAATCATGAATGAAATGTAATTCCAAAAAATAAAATAATACATGATTTTTATAAAAAAATTAGACTGAGTTTGAGTTTAAAAATTCAATCAATGGTTCTTTTATAATACCGTAAGTATGTTTTAAAAGAAACTTTTTTTATAGAAAATATTAATTGGTTGAGTAAGGATCTCCATCATTAGTATTTTTTTCAAAATCATAATATGCTTCCTAATCATAAGATGCGGTAAAATATCTAGAATATATTTTATAATATTGTCCTTTTTTGAAAATATTAGAATATTGAGAAAATATGATTTGATTAAAAATGACCCATGATTCATGAAGGTATCGAGGTATAATGGAGGTGTTTGAAATCTCATACAAATTCTTTCATGTGTGATTTTTCATATAAAAAGGTATTATAATCATTACTATATGACTTTGAAATAATTATAACAACCAATTCATCAGGTAGAGATTTGAATTTTGGTTGTGGTCATCCTCCTTCCATTTTTAACTAACATTCCTTGATGTAAAAATGATATAGAATATGGATTTATCCAAATGAGTCGACATAGAATTCTAAGATATGTTTATCCGAAACATCTAATCTATAATGATGTCAAACCCGAACTGTGATACCCACTATAATTCCCCAAAATTAAAATTTCCATAATCATTATTTGAGTCATGAATTCACATTGAGGATCTGTTCACATATATAGTTTTAGAGAATTAACCCATAACTATTAAAATAAAACACAAATTTATACAAATTTTATACCACAATAATAGTATCATTTTATTCTATGATATAAATCTTTTATATGTATAGCTTATTTATTTTACATGACAAAATTATTCTCGAATTCTATCTCTCTATGAATTTTAATTATACATTGTGTAAACAATTAAAAAACATGTGAGGATCATAAATGGTAAATAATAGATATAAAATAAGTAACAAAAACATTATTTCATGAATATTTATAAACCTGTAAAATCATAATAATCAATAAAAACTTCATAGAAATCATAAATCATAAATGTAACTTCTTGAATCCATATAATAATTTCATTCTACCATTCGTTTCTACAAAGGAAGTAACCTTATTGGTTACGTTTGGAATACCTATCATAATATAGTCCATAAATCACTAAGCATAAATATTATTGTTTAACTCCTTCTCATTAACCAATGCATTAGAGTGGTATCATAGGCTCACCCACCCTTAGTTTATCATGGGACCACCATATACAAATTTCATGCCTAAGAACCATAACATAATCATAACACATTAATAGGCTTAAAGGAAATATAACATTTCCACATTGCAATTATATGATATAATTTCTATATATTGATATAAAGAATCCATTATCAAACCCATTTTCAGTACCAAAATACCTAAAAATGGAATATGATATTTATTTTTCTATTAACAACATTATTGCTTGTAGAGGAAAAAAATACCAAATAATGGTCACAGTTGCGAGAAGGATATTGTCGCTGCATATGTTAAAAATGCATTCCTATTGTCATTTAGTAAAATGATTCTCATAAACATTATTCATTTTTATAACTATAGAATGATATTAAATATCATCGTGGTTGACTATACACTATATAAAATAAGGTGGTGTATAACATCAAAATATTCTTCAAGGAAATGATATTGAAATGATGTTCCATAAAAATATTGTATCAATATATCATGGATTAATAAATTGAATAATTATGAGTGAATAAATGCACCCAATATAAGTGGATATTCAGTGTAAAACAATCAAAGTTTATTCACACATATTATTGGAAAACAAAACCAACGACCTGGATATTTAACTCAACAAATAGAGATGGAGTTAGGATTTCCCTTACCAAGAGTCCAACTCATCTCGTAAAATTATTATGTTCAGGAATAATGGAATTAGGTTATTATTTATTTTTGTGAGTAATTTTTTTAATTTATTATTTCTTTTATATCACATATTACCATGTTATATAAATTATATAATTATTTATGTTCATATATGATGTTTTGTCGATATTCGGTACGTGATTCAAAAATGAACATGTTATCAATGTCACCAGTCCATGTGTTCATATATAACTCTTCACCATAATAGTATTCATGAAATAATCATTAATTTTATATATTAATCAAACTTTTTAAATAAAACCATTAATTATGGTTATGAAAAATAAACTACGTTATATTCATGGAGATGGTAGGTCATACGTACACATGACTAATGTTTTAACCTTTTCATTGTTCACTTTGAAAAAAAAGTAAATATTATTTTATATTTCTAGAAATATAATATAATTATTAATATCATATTAGTATTTAAAAAATACTTATATCTGTATTTATTATCATTCTTGAACATTTATTGTGGATAACTAATCTCATCGCATCGTAGAGATTATAAGCATTACGTACGCACAGGAGATTGTATCATTCAATTTTATGATAAAATTTCATGTAATTGTATGTCATATAAATTATAATGAATCATTATCAATTCATAATCTATATTTTCATCATTTATACTCATCCTTATATGTATCCAAATATAGTATAGATTAAAACTATTTTTCACCATGGCTTGGAGATGGTATGTCGTACATAATCACACATAGAGATATTATTTTCAATAGTATAGGTAAAAGGATGAATATAGTTTTCCCATAAAAATATCAAAATCTTAGAATATATTATATTCCATAGTTATTACATTAGCATTGAAATTTTTTTGGAAAATTAATTTGAAGAAGAAATAAAACTGAAACTTAAAAAAATAATGATACTTCTTCTATGGATGATCAACTTTATAGAACTCCTTATCACCACTATGAAGAGTGTTCATCCACATATATGGACTCAATTATTTGAGAGGGGGATTCAAGGAAGAATTTTAGGGAGATATTGGACAAAAAAATTCATTGTTTTTCTGAGTATTAGAGAATAGGGGGTTCCTTGTTATAGGATTGGGGAGGAGAACATTTGAAAACTCTAAAATAATTAAAAAAATATAACTTATTTTTTAAATTAAAATTTATCCAACATGAGATATGTCGAAGATAATATGAGGATAGTCAGAAATTCTCTAATCTAATATTTAGTATATATTTATTTATTTTATTTTAAACCATTTCTTTTCAGTTACCCTTAATTATTCACATTAAATTTTAATTTTAGTGACAACATTTTAATTATTATTATGCTATTAATTTTACATATATGCAGTTAATTTTACATAAATAGATTAATTATGATATTTTATACCCATTAATATCAAAAAAAAATTATAATATTCATAGGATTTTTAACTAATTTAATAATGTTTTATTTTTATATAATATCAATTAAGTCAATTTTGACACTATTCAATTGTTGAATTTAAATAAAATACAACAGAGTTATAACATCGAACCAAATCATTGAGTTGTCTTTTAAAATAACATATTCACCTAAAAAATTGTGTATGATATATAATATTTCATATAATATTTAATTTAATATTTATAATATCATTTATTTGATATTTATCTTAATAGACTAATTATTATATCACTTTTGTGTCAATATTGATGGTAATTATTTAATATATATAATTTCTAAATTAATTCATATTATTTATATAATTTAATTATTTTTATGGAGATTATTAGTGTTCATAAATTCATCATGATTATATCTACATTAAAATTACATAAATTATAAGAGATAATAGGGTGAGAAGTTGTCTCTTTCATTTGTTTTAATAATAATTATATACCTTTAATGGAAAAATTTATATTTAAAAAAACTATTTTGATATGTAGGGGTTTAGGTATGTATTTTATTCATCCAATATGATTTTGGGAGGTGATAGGATAATTTTTTTTGTCCTTATGAGATTGTGTATTACTATAATTTACCCAATTTACCTTTAACCATGATAAATAAAAATTATTGTAGTAAATATTCATAATATTCAAATAAAATAAAACAAACCTCTAAACATAATTTGGAACCAGAGATTCCAAATATTGAATCCAGTTTCCAAAATTTAAAATATATAATTTTTAGTATTTAATTTATATTATATATTCATCATCAAAATGAGAAAATGGGGTTTTTAATAAAAACCATGAAAATATAGATGTATGTTTAAATAAAATTTCAATATAAATTTACGTACAATGAAAAAAATTGAATTTAATGATAAAAAATTAAACAAATTATACTTTAAAAAATTTAATAGTATAACCATACTATATAAATAAATAAGACGAAAAAGTAGCTTCAAATTAAAATGCGGTATTTTTTAATATTCATTAAAAATGAATATTTTAAAAAAATTCCTAAATTCAACCAAAGTAAATTTTGATGTACTGATACAAAAAAATTATGTTTATCAATTAGAACATATAAAATTGTGAAAAATTAGATTTCAGAAACATTCTCCATTAAAAGTTTGTAAAAGTAAAATTTAAAAATATTACAGTATTCTATGATTTAAAAATGATTTATTCTCATTTTATGAATCTAAAATTTATTATTTCAATTTAAAAAACATTCAATAAACATATTTGAATATAGTATAGATATTTATTTTCATTTCTTCTAACAAAAAATCTAGAAAATAACTAACATTTAAAATAATAGAAATAATTTACTATTTTTCTGTATAACTTAGCCTTGTGTAAAACGTAAGATTTTGGAGAAGCCCGATGTTGTTTGTCAAGTAAGCTATCACACATAGCACCCCCTTTTATGTAATATTATTATCTCATTCAAAAATCATAATATATATTAAAATGTATAATTTTATATTTACTTAGGATGTTACACATGGTATCCATGTGATCTGCTATAATCAACACCGATCCATTAGTATTTTCTTTAAGACATGACATGTGTTGGAAACTTCCTTGCAGCAGTGAGTATATTACTAATTAGTAGAGTAGTATTAATGCTTATTGTGGGTGGGGGTAGTAGGACTCATGAGTTTAATATATGTTAGATAGATCAACCCAATACTAGAGAGTTAAAAATATGTTAACATGAATATATATATATATAAATATATATATTCTTTAACATAAATTATAACATGACAGAGAAAGTGGAAATCAAGATCATATGCCAAACCAAATTCATAGTGCCTTTTTCTTCAATAATTCCATCAATGTTTTCCATCTTCTCATGCATCTATCTGATGAGGCTTCCATGTCTAGCCTCACCTTGCCACTGTGACAAACAGACGAGCGTCCACAGTCCCTCCATAAAGAACAGATTCCTTTGTAAAATAGGAGAGTTACACTCATATTTTTATATAGTAGCCATGCCCTACCCAAATATATTGTCCCACTCTAACGGATTACGACCAATGTCTAGATTCCACATTAGTTTTCCACTTAAGTAATCGATAGAGAACCCTTTCCCAACCAAGAAATCTGGTTCCACTCTAGAAGTTTATAAAGTAACCATTACCATCTCAGATCTAGGGTTTCACTCTAGTTGTCGAGGACCCATTCATTGATACAATAGGTCATCTCCACTTTGGATAGTATATAGAGAATCCATCAAGCCCTATCATAGTTTGAGGGGTCCACTATAATAGTCGAGGACCTATGTCTGGATACTGCTAGAAGGTGAAAATCTTCGTATATATTGAGGACCCATTCCTTATACCAATTAAAGCATTTCACTCTAGTAATTGGTAAAGGACCCATACCTATCCTAGATGGAGGGACCCAAAGTAGTTTTTAATCAAAGACCCATGCCCTGCCCAATACTAGGGTGTAACTCTAATAATTATGTGGATCCATAATAATCATGGTCATTATAATGATTTTTTATGGAATAAACACTATAAGTAAAGATCACATCAAATACCATTATTCACTACAAAGGAAACCATAATGTTCTACATGAAAAAACATTGGATAGTGTACTCCCGGTCTATGATGTAATTTTTAATGAAGTAGATATGATATTTTAAAGATTCTTAAAAAAGAATTTCCTGGTACAAGATATTTAAGGGGACCCACACATTGTGTTTTCTAGCTCACCCACTAGGAAAAGTTGCCACTTGTAAAAATATTATTTATCTTGTATCACTAGACAATGTGTAGGTAGAATACATGGTTTTCCTCATAATCATAATATATTATATGTCCTCTTGGACTATTTTGGGTAAAACAAACTATGTTCATGTACCTTGGTACATGTTGTGTCTTATGATAGTGGTTTCTTACCATGTACCTATATGTTATCATATAAATCTATATATGGAATTTGTCAAGAAGTGTCCTCCAATACAGGTTCCTACCATTGTGCTCTACTGCACATATTTTTTATTAGGTGGGATTAAATATATGTGTGACCTAAACACATGGAATTTTGACCTTATGTATATACAAACCATACATCTATATCCAAATGGTAAGTATATCATGTTATTTCATCACGGTATGTGCTGTGTAGTTGAGAGTTTAACAGAAAGTTAGATCGCCCCACATTGTACCAAATTATTCATCACTTATTTGTATCTCACATCCCTACTGCACGTAATCTATAAAGAAACATTTTATCTTCATTTCAAGATGTTCTATTGATGGAAATAGATTTTTTTATTGTTCATTCAACTCATAGATGTGCCACACATGAATCCCCTTTCCCATAGTGCCACACTAGATTATTGGTCCTTATTTTAATATAATTTATAACCTTATCCTTCTAAAAATAATGCTTTATTTGCAATCCATTGGTCACATTAAACTATATTGTGAATCCTAGTGTCTGACAGGTCTCCTTCTTTCCAAGAAAGGTCTAAACGAGACCGTTACAAAAATTAGTGAATATGAGATGTTGATATGTATTACAGCATAATAAATTGATTTTAAAAATCATATTAAAATACATATTTTCCAAATAATAAAAATCCGGGATCATTGAGTTAAAAAAATGGAAAATTATATTAATATTTAATAACAAATTGAAATTCAATATTTGAGAGCATGAAAAAGTTTGGACATTATGCATATCTAGAAAAATATTTTATCATGCTAAATCTATTTAATTAATTTTCAATGAATTAAATAATTTTTGAATCATTCATCAAATTGGATTATTCTTCAATGAATAATTCACTTTACAATGAATAAAATGAGTCATTATATATACTATTACATGATCTGTTTGGATTAAGAGTTTCATCATCGTTAGATTCTGATTCGGAAATGAAGGGTAGAATAAAATCCACTCAATGATTCCATGGTAACACAACTATAAATGAATATTTTTCATAATGATGTATAAATATAATAATTTGGATTAAAATATATTAATAAATTATTTAATTCTAATAAATCATTAATACACATAAAACAACAATGACTAATTTATTATAACATCCAACACACTCCCATTTTAGGTAGTTTGTTGAGTGTATACCTCACATACGAGACTACACAATGGTCTCATATTTTAATTCAAATATTCAATTTAGGATTTATTCAAAAAAATTTTAAGTAATCTTGTACATGAAAAATAAAGAAATTTTGATTTTTATAAAATTAATTATGTGAAAATAGGGAATCAAAATTGCACATAGTATCAATGCCTTCCTATAAAAATATATCTTGAAATATATAAATATCATATAAGTAAAAAATGGTAATTTAACTTCATTCACTCCCTTAATAATTTCATCAAATAAATTAGAAAACAAAACAAAAAACATCAGATATTATGCCCACATGAGATTTTATTTCTCTAGAGGTCACTTCATCATTCTATGATGCTTCCCCTACACATGAACTATTGTAATGAACCATCATTTAAGGTTAATATCCTTAAAATAATATATTACCATAATATTCTACACAATGATAGATCCATATTTTATTTCCAATATCACATGTTAATTATTTGTGTTACGTCATTCACATATATCCTCAATTATGAAATGAAAAATACATCATACACCCTATCAAACAATGTCTGTAGTGTGAGATGGTAAGAAAACATGGAAATCATATACAAGATCTCAAATGACATGATGAACCTTGGCGATTACATGCCACCTTAAAATAATCTATATAATACTCATTATTGGGAGACTGTCACGAAATGATTGTCCCAATGATAAAAAATTAGGTTCCTAAGACGTCGATATACTTAATATTTTATCTATATCTAAGACATCCTCATATTATCTCTGATGACCTAGACCTTATCCTTTATCACCTAAAGTATACTTGACCCTACAAGAGAATTTCATTTTATCTCTCTCCAACACAAAGGGGGACATACATTGTCCCAGATATTAGGACTCACAAGGATACATAGTAATAGTATATTTGTAACAATTAGTGAAATAATACTATTTAAGGGTAAAATGATCATCCCATATTTAGAAAAGTTCTTAAATGAAATCCCTACATATATCAAAAAATTGGGATAGTTTTCTATGTATTTGTGTTGTTAATCAGTTGAAAGGATCATCTAGATCTAATATATATTCTAATACACTCTCCTTAACTATAACATGAAACTTGCCTCATGAAAAATTAAAATATCTGATTAAACTTCCAGATGGTTAAAATATACCAGACATAAAAATTACATAAAAATATAAACTCAAATATATTGCTTAAGAAATTTTAACATGATTACATCCATTAGTAAAACAAATCTGTTGAACTTTTTAATGATACATTCTCACATAAGACGTTATAGTCTATAAATACCAATTGTGACTATAATATAATAGAGAATTATATTAGTCAGCACCACCATCTGAAGAAAAATTGAACCCATCTTCACTACGAGGGTGATTTGTAAGTAAGATAAATATTCAGACATCTCCTTCACCAAATATTCATATGAAACTATAAAAAGGGAATTTGATTCCTTGTTTCCCATTTTGGGAGTATAATATATCTCAAATTCATAGTTTGGTAGGATTCCAAGCATCTCTTATATCTTAGGTTGAATTCTATCAATGTGATGACATACCTAAGACTCTAATGTTATATGTAATCAAAATTGAAATATCAAGTAATATTGTTCCTCTAAATAAATAGATCGAAGTCTATAACGGTAATCGTTCTGTCTCATGTGGTTTAGTTCATATAATGAGGTCGCAACTAACTAGTCTCTCCGGTGATACTACCTACTGCTACATCAACAAAAAGTAAATCATATCTCTTGAGTCATTTCCGTACACTATATACTCTACTCCCTCTTCCAGCAGTCTCAAAATATAATCACATTTCATACTCAACGTCAACTTCCCAAATTCTATATGGAACAACCCATTGGTGGAAATCTTCTCCACTTTTTAATATTTCAGTGGTCAAAAGGCCTTAAATCCAAAATATTCCTTGCGAAATAGTTTTTTAGTTGCACACCATGATATGAAAAATCTTCACCAATTAAATTATATTTGGTGTCTTCCAATAAAAAACATATATATTTTCAATGTATTCATAGATAATACCTATTTAGAAAAACAATTTCACAAATAAGCATCCTCATTTATTCAAAACTGACACATTGAGATTTCAACAAAAATATTGTGATCCCAAAGCCCATATTGGACCATCATAATGTGCTATGCACTATCCACCTTCGACATAGATAATACTTGAATATTTTTTAGGAATAAATCTAAAAATCCATCCATATATAACATGAATATTATATTCATCAGTTCCATAAATTGGGTGGGGTAATTTTTAACTCCAAACGTTATTTTTATGAACTCATAGTGTCTATTGTGACATCTGAACGCCTATATTTGAATATCGACATCCTGAAATCTCATTTTTTGCTAGTGAATGTATATTTGATCTTCAATACAAATCCAAACATATCAATATGTTAAAAAGGGACTTAATACTGAAAATAGAGGACATATTCCATATCGTTTCCTTTTTTATGTTTATGATAATCTATGCAAATATGCACGCTCCCATCCAAACTCTTCACAAATAATAGTGGAGCTACCAAGGTAGACTGTCACGACCCCCTCCCAACAAAGTGTACCCCTCCTGGGCCAGAAATGTGAGAAGAGAGATAATGACCCTCGAGTCCCGCCTCCAGTAGTCCCCTAGTTGGCGACTAGCACGAATGATATAATAAACACACAAATGGGAGGTATTACCCTCTAAGAGAACACATGCAGAAGAGAGAGATAAGATAGACACCAATCAACTCCATCTCAGAACATAAATATTAAATAAACCCAAGTACATATACGAAATTTCATGAAAAAGTACTACAAATAAATGTGGAAACTAAAATTACCCAAATGAAGGTAAAACGACAACGACCATAAGCCCGAACAGCTCCTCCTCCAACCACAAGCTAGTAGTAACCAGCTTGATCTCCAAACTGCTCCTCGTGACCTGAAAAATAGTTTATATATACATAGGGTGAGTATAATAGTATACGCATTAGGATCCTCCCCAAGAATCTCATGCAAATGTAAAGAAATCATGCAAAATCCCAGTGAACAACAAGTGAAACTAACTCGTCACCTAAACAGGTATACTAAGTTCTCAACCTCACCATGGCTACTCTCACCAAGTAACGCATACAAGAATATATAATATAATGAAAAATATCAAGGGTACGCTACTACTATTTCCCCACTGGCTTTCCGCTTTTCCCCAATGACATACGTCCTGTGAATCTCTCTCTAATGGCTTGCCCGCCGACACCTGGGCTAAGCTCCACAATCTGCACCTCATGCACCATAAAGGCTTGCCTGTAGACACCTGGGCGAAGCACCACACCATCCTCACAATCCAAAGTAACCAGGTAAGTTTCTGGAGCCACCACAACCCACATAACGTGTATCATACATTGGGTATTATACCTCAAGCCATTATAGCCCATACACCTAGTAGGGATCCTCAAGCCATCACAACCTATACACGTTACACCTATAGTAGTCCATCGGATACTATATCCAGAATATATATGTGTGTGAAATAAACACAAGCCATTACAGCCCTCTACACACATATATGGGTTAAGCTAACCACTGTTACTACCAGCACAAAAATCTACCAAGAGAAGAGAGCGGAGTCAAAGGGGGTAGCCATCCATTCATCTTCCCATCAGAATGTTAGGGAAACCCCCCCCCCCCCAAGGCTCAAGATCCCTGGGGTGTTAGTTTCTCTTACAGACAGGGTGGAGTAGCATATTAAAACACAAAAATTATAGAATATATATATAACTCACATCCACACTATGGGAATTACCTAGTATTAGATACAACTTTAGCTAATGTATCTCATACTCCAGGCAGCTTCTTCTAAGACTATGTATCCTATAAGCACACAAACATTGGAAGAGCTTTATTAGATTACTCCATTCTCATTTTATCAGTTCCACTGTATGTTAATTAATTATTTAAACATTAATTATCCATGAACAATTCCACATTAAACTGAATTGGCATCACATTCAAAATCAACTTTCCCTTTTAAGATTCACATCACCTTTAAATTCCAGTATCTCCACCCCTGTGGATTATCACCATTTAATCAAATATTCATTAGTGAATAAAATTCCCATATTCCCAGTTATTCTATAAAGGCATCCTATGCTACGAAACAAAAAGAGGGCTCAATAGGGTGAGTAGATATACTACCTGTTGAGTCTTTTCCTCCTATAGCAAGAGCATAGACCCATTCTCCCTTGAGAGGATTAACATGGAAAGCACATGGAATACCCCGCGTGTCTTCGCCTCCTTCAGAAGGAGGATAAGCAAGTCTAGCTGCCTTGAGTAGTGGGGAAAAGTAAATAAGATAAATAACCAATCAAAACCACCAACATCCATCCATCACATTCATCCCATACCATTATCCTTGGTGTCCTCCCCGACACCCACATGCATAATCTGATGCATCTCGCCACCCTAGGCATCATCCACTACCACAACCACAAGTCCCCATGCCTCCACATATCACAATAGCTATCCAAGCTCTCATTACATCACAAGCAGCAGGAAATCAAACATCTGATCATTGGGCTCTTGGACCTTTAACAATCAAGGGGGTAACTCAGAACCCCTTAAAGAAATTCTCACACAATCTGTTCTTTAATCCATATTGAATTAGCAGATTTTTTATTCGTAGGTTCCAATTACGGGATACCTAATCAGTAAGCTATCACAATTAAATAACCATGATTACTTCCCTAATTTGATTAACCTCAAATTAGAACAACTACAACAATGGCAACAACCAGATTCATTTACATGCCTCTTTATCTTTATCCAATTAATTAACAATTAATTATATCTTTACATTCATTATCAATTTCCATCAAGAACGAACAACTAATCATAATAAAACATGGATATCACTCTATCTAGAAAAACATGAGGCAAAATGTTATCACGGTACAAAGCAACAACATGTGATCAACCAATTATTTTAATCAAGTTCAAGTAATTAGTGTGGTCAATTTAATTGTGATCCAATAGGTTAAATCATCCAAATTCTATGATTTCACATATACAATTATAGAATCCATGAATCCCCTATCTCAATGAGTTCTTGGCATCCGTTATCCACATAATGGGTCACAATCTTCCTCTCACGACAAATTCATCCACCAAAGCATGCCACGGTACGACAGTACCAACCAACCCCAAGAAAACCCCATTAGAATCTTGGAAATTACATTGTATAATATGGAAGGGAGAAATAAGAGAAGATGATCCCCAAAGGAACGATGATAAAACATTACTTATTGGGAAGATTGATCGACAAAGCTCGGTTGCATCCAAAATAGAGAGGAACCAATCAGAGGATTAGGATTTGATTGTGAAATGCCTATGGGAATTATTGAAAGGTTCTAGTGTCTCATAACTGAGAAAAAAGAGGAAGAACAAGGGATAATGATATCTTGTTATTTTTGGAAGATTTAACGAAGCGACAGTTTAATATCAGGTTAAATCTCCATTAAAAATAGATCACATTAACCCACGCGGTTAGACCAAGTAAATACATCTAGGCCTTAGTAATAGTTAATATAGGATTTATGGCATTTGAATCGGCCTTAAGAGTCCTTTAAACAAGGCTTTAAATGTATTTTACGTATAATGAAACGTCAAATGGGCGAAACTGTAGGAAGGTGGAAACATTGTTCAAGTCTACCGTTAGAATTTCACCGATAGAACCTCACCGATAGAACCTCACCGATAGAAACACTGTTCACCTACCGATACTGTTCATAAAACTGGAAACGTTCACCTACCGATACTGTTCATAAAACTGGAAACACTGTTCACAGAACTGGAAATTTGGAAAAGTGTTGGGGATAAGTCACCTTGACCTCCCAGAACACCTCCAACACCACATTTTCACAAAGTAATGGACCGGAGAGGTCCGGGCCATTACATTAGATACCTATCAAAACATTCTCGTCCTCGAGAATTAAAAACCAACCCAGAAGAAAAGAGGGGTCCGAACAACCACCCCATATGATACCTCTTAGGGGAAAACCACCATGAGTTGTTCGAAAGCTGGAACAAAACTAGACATCCGAGAGTATGGGAACAATCAATCCATATCCAAACAATTCAATCATAACATCACATCGATGGTACATAAATAAAACATGAAAGATCTAACCACAAAGGAAACATCATTACATGAAATGAGTTAAACATTAAACAACTCTGGGTACTGAGCACGTATCGGTGACTCACGCTCCCATGTACTCTCCTCCATGCCACCGTGTCACTACAAGACATGAACTAAGCGGATAGAATGCCCACACAACACCTTCTCCTTGCAGTCTTGGATCTCCACAGGTTTCTCCTCAAAGGTTTCATTATCATCAATATCGATCTCTCCCCAATCGATAACATGAGATTCATCATGAAGATAATGACAGAGCTGTGATAGATGGAAAAAATCATGTATCTGACTCATCTGAGGGGGGAAGTGCTACTCGATATGCCATAGCTCTAGCACGAGCTAACACCTCGAAAGGCCCAACAAACTGGGGAGAAATCATACTTCCACGACCAAACCTTCGTTGGCCACGATGGGGATTCACCTTCAGAAACACATGATCCCCAACATTATACTCAAAGGGTCTCCTTCTTTTATTAGTATATGATTTCTGATGATCTTGTGCTGTCTTCATCATCTCACAAATCACTTGAACCATCTCTGTTGTATTCTTAACTAGTTCTGGTTTGAGAATTGCTGACTCTCCGACCCCAGTCCAGCAGAACGGAGAATGGCATGGCCGGCCATACAAGGCTTCAAACGGCGCCATACCAATGGTAGAGTGAAAACTATTATTGTAAGAGAACTCTACCAAGGGTAAGTACTTCATCCATGAACCTCCAAAATCAAAAACACAAGAGTGCAACATGTCTTCAAGAGTCTTGATGGTTCACTCTGTCTGACCATCCGTTTGAGGATGTAAAGAAGTGCTAAGGCACAGTTGAGAGCCAAAAGCATGCTGAAGACCTCTCCACACCCTGGAGGTAAAACGATGATCTCGATCATAAATGATCGTCCTAGGTACTCCAGGAAGTATCACCACCTCCTCCAGATACTGCCTTGACAAATCTTCCACTGAGCTCGACTCCTTGATCGCTATGAAGTTGGCCGATTTTGTTAAACGATCCACTACCACCCATATAGAATCATGTCCTCCCAGAGCTCGAGGTAAACCTGTAACAATGTCCATTGAGATGTCCTCCCACTTCCACTGAGGAATATCTAATTGCTGGAGAAGACCACCAGGAATATGGTGGTCGGCCTTTACCTTCTAGCAGACTAAACACCGAGACACACACTCTACAACTGCACGGTTCAGCCCAGGCCACCAAAACTGACTCCTCAAGGATCTGTACATCATTGTCACACCAGGATGTACTGCCAAGGGTGAACTATGGAACTCTCGAAGAACCTTCTCGTGCATCGCCAAGGGATCAAAAATACTACCATGATACAACACTCGGTGTTGTTCATCCTCCGACCAACCATCAGGGGCCTCACCACAAAAAAATGTGTTCCTCCAAACATCTGCATCTGGAACACCCAACTGGGAATCTTCCACATTCTGCATCAGGTTTGACTGCACCGTCATATGGAAAAGATAACCTATACCTCCAATCTCTTCCATAATAAGATGAAATGTTGACAGTTCCTCCATTACTCTCCAGGAATCACCAGATTCACGCAGAGAATCATTACGTGACTTTCAGCTCAGTGAATCAGCTACAACATTCCCTTTTCTAGGTGTATACGATATTTCAAAGTTGTATTCCTACAAGAACTCCATCCACCGACACTTCCGCAAGTTCATGTCATGTTGGGAGAAAACATACCTCAAACTCTTATGATCGGTGAAAACCACAAAGTGCTCACCAATGAGGTAATGTCTCCACAACTTCAGAGAAAACAACACGACTGCCAACTCATGATCATGGGTGGCATAGTTGCGTTCATGGGGATGAAACTTCCATGACCCATAAGAAACAACTGACCTCTACTCCATGAGAACAAAGCCTAGCCCCAGATGTGGAGCATCACAGAAAACATCAAACTGGACTCCCTCAGCTGGAAGAAAAAGGACTGGAGCATTTACCAAATTCTCCTTTAGATACTCAAAAGCTGCGTGACACTGACCAGTCCATATGAACGCTTGATACATCCTGGTCAAAGCTATTAGAGGAGTCGCAACTCGGTAGAAATTGGCTAAAAACCTCCTATAATAGCCTGAGAGACCAAAGAAACTTCGCACCTCTGACACGGTCTTGGGGGCTTCCCAAGACACCGCTGCTTCTATCTTTGATGGATTCACAGCTACTCCCTTTTGGGACACAACATGCCCCATGAAACGAACATCTCGAGCCCAAAACTCACACTTCGACAACTTCCCAAACATCTAAGGTTGGAGAAGAACTCCCAAAATGGCTCGTAGATGCTCGGCATGATCTTCTTCAGATATGGAGTACACAAGGATGTCGTCGATGAAAACCACAAAAAACTTGTCCAGGAATTCAAGGAACATAACATTCACCAACCCCATGAAAACAGCTGGATCATTTGTCATGCCGAATGGTATTACAAAAAACTCATAATGCCCATGACGACAACAGAAAGCAGTCTTCGGGATATCCTCATCCTTTACACACATCTGATGATATCCTGACTGCAAGTCGATCTTTGAGAACCAACATCCACCCTTCAGTTGATCGAATAAGTCATCAATCCATGGGAGAGGATAGCAGTAATTTATTGTATCTTTGTTTAATCGATGATAATCAACACACAACTGCAAACATCCGTCATCGTTTTTCACAAACTAAACTGGCGCACCCCACGGTGAGACACTTGGCCGAACAAAACCACACTTCAACAGACCATAAAGCTGAATAAGTAGCTCTTGTAACTCAGAAGGGGCCATCCTACATGGAGACATAGAGATAGAAGACGCTCTTGGTTGTAGCTCGATCCCAAACTCGATCTCTCGTCGAGGGGGTAAGGCTACAACCTATTCTAGGAAGACGTCAGGGTACTCCTCTACGACCCTAGGAAATGCCAACTGCTGAACCTCTGAAGAACTCACCATCATCTCAGCCATCATGTATAATAAGGATGGAACTCATCTATGACCCATCTGAGGATCTCGTTCACCAAAAAACACCACTTTCTCTCCATCTGCATCAAATAAAATGACCTTATTCATGTAGCAATCTACAATAGCCTGCATTGAATACAACCAATCCATGCAGAGTATGACATCATATGGTTGTATTCATAATCATAGTAAATCTCCCAAAGAGCAGTGTTTCCCCAACACTGGCTCACAGTCCCTACATACTTCAAACAAGTAGGCTTGACCTTCAACTTGTGTAGTCAACGTCAAGGGCACTGGAAGCCTCTCTACATCAAGTCCCAAGTCATGGACAAGGGTAGGTGATATGAAGGAGTGTGTTTCTCCTGAATCAAACAAGTCATACACCATGGTAGAAAACAAGCATTGGGTACCTTGAAAAACATCTGGCTCGCCTGGGGCTGGCAATGATAGAGCATGAAGTTGACCATGACCTCCTCTACGACCTCTCTGAACCTGATGACAACCACCACCACGGCTGTGCTCTGCTCTCTGAGGACGGGGAGCATCATGGGGCTATCCTCTGCCTGCTCCATCTACCCTCTGGTGAACTAAAGATGGTGCAACCTACTGCTGCTGCCTCGGCTGGAACTGCCTCAAAGGAGGAACCTGGAGTGGAGCGCCCGGTGCACGATGACATCTTTGAAAAGTGGGGCACTCCCTCTACTGATGACCATGACCATCATAAGAAAAAACAAGCACCTGATCCCTTGGCATAGGCTTGATAGTTGCTGCCTCCAGAGAAACGAGATGGGAAGGGCTAGGACCTACCCCCGGGTGAACGGAAACTCTTCTACCCTGAAAACCGGGATCCCGAGACCACAGATTTTCTTTGTGAGGAATCATGACGATTCCCCTTTCGTGATGATCAGGTCCTAGCCAATGTCCTCTCAACAACCTCTTCTATTGCCAGCACCTCAAGATATGTCTTTAGCATAAATGGGGTGACCTGGCGCTGGATCTCTGAACACAAATCCTACTTGAAATTTATCCCCTCGCCTCCTAATCTGGTAACAAGTATGAAGAATATCATAGAACGTTCCTGAAACGGATTCCAATCTCTCGAACACTGGAGCACCCCTGTCGAAGGGTAAGAAGATCTTGGAGACTGGACGCCTTCACAGTCGAAGAAATAAACTCAACTCTAAACCTGTCTCGAAACTCCTTCCATGAGATCACTGACTCCTCACGACCCCTGAGGAACAAGAACCACAACTGCCATGCTTCTCTATGCAGCATCGTCACAACCAAGGACACCATGTGTTCCTTCCGAGAATGAATCGGACTAAAGCCTATCTTGACTTCATCCAACCAGTCTTCTATGACTGCATCTGAAATGGAGCCCTCATACTTTTGTAGACTCTGGCACTAAAACTCTCGGAGTGTATTCCTCCAAGTGTCATAGTCATCAACCTCTACCCGGTGGCGATCTGCTGGAATATCCTGATGGACATCTTCTGTGCAAACCTGACGATGACGTCGACCTGGAGCCATACCTGTAAAATAATAACTGTTAGAGCTCCAAATCCTGGAATATGGAAGACTCAACATTAATAAATTAATTGTTTTCTTTTATTAATTTGTGGTTAACCTATCCCAAGGTCTACCCATTAAAACACAGGTGCAAAGAAGAATTATGCATGATCCTTTCCAAGGTCTCTACCCTTCAACCCGTATCACATTGTCTAGTAGCCATCACAAACTTAATAGTCCGTGAAACAGATCATAGGGGGCCCTAAATGCCTATGTCTCTCCCAGTCCCCAGTGTTTACCCCATTTTCTAAACATGAATGACACTGTATCCCTACCATCCCATGCATCCTCACCTGTTCCTAACTACAAACTCCACCCTATCCCTCAACGAGACCTCTGATACCACTCTTTCATGACCCCTCCACACAAAGTGTACCCCTCCTGGGCCGGCAATGTGAGAAGAGAGATAATGACCCCCCGAGCCCCCCCTCTAGTAGGCCCCGGGTGGGAGACTAGCACCGAGGGTATAGTAAACACACAAATGGGAGGCATTACCCTCTAAGAGAACACATGCGTAAGAGAAAGATAAGATAGAAACCAATGAAATCCAACTCAGAACTGAAATATAAAATAAACCCAAGTACATATATGAAATGTCATGAAAATGTACTACAACTGAAAGGGGAAACTAAAAGTACCCAAAAGAAGGTAAAACGACAACGACCACAAGCCCGAACAGCTCCTCCTCCAACCACAATCTAGTATTAACGAGCTTGATCTCCAACCTGCTCAAGTGAACTGAAAAATAGTTTATATATACATAGGGTGAGTATAACATTATACTCAGTAGGATCCTCCCCATCCTCTTGTGGAAAAGTAAAGAAATAATGCTAAAGCCCAGCAAACAAAAAGTGAAACTAACTCGTCACCTAAACAGGTATACTATGTTCCCAAACTCACAATGGCTACTCTCACCAAGTAACTCATACAAGATTATAGCATATAATGAAAAATATCAAGGGTACCCTGCTACTACTTCCCCACTGGTTTTTTGCTTTTCCCCAACGACATATGTCCTATGCATCTCTCTCCAAAGGCTTGTCCGCCAACACCTGGGCTAAGCTCCACAATCTGCACCTCGTGCACCACAAAGGCTTGCCCATAGGCACCTGGGTGAAGCACCACACCATCCTCACAATCCAAAGTAACCAGGTATGTTCTGGGAGCCACCACATCCCGCATAACGTGTATCATACATCAGGTATTATACCTCAAGCCATTATATCCCGTACACTGAGTAAGGATCCGCAAGCCATCACAACCTATACATGATAAACCTATAGTAGTCCATAGGATAATATATCCAGAAAATATATGTGTGTGAAATAACCACAATCCATTATAGCCCTCTACACACATATATGGTTAAAACTAACCATTGTTCATACCAGCACAAAGATCTACCAAGAGAAGAGAGCGGGGTCAAAGGGGGTAGTTGGCCTCTCAACCTCCCATCATAATGTTGGGGAAAACACACACCCCCCCCCCAAGGCTCAGAATCCCCAGGGTGTCAGTTTCCCTTACCAAGAGGGTGGTGTAGCGTATAGAAAAAAAAAGTACGGAATATATATATACCACACGTCCACACCATGGGAATTACCTAGTCTTAGATACAACTGCAGCTAACTTCTCTCAGACTCCAGGATGCTACTTCTAAGACTAGGTATCCTATAAGAACAAAAAAATTTGAAGAGCTTTATTAGATTAATCCATTCTCATTTTATCAGTTCCATTGTACGTTAATTAATTCTTTAAACATTAATTAACCATGGACAATTTCACATTAAACTGAATTGGCATCACATTCAAAATCAACTGTCCCTTTTAAGATTCACATCACCTTTAAATTACAGAATCTCCATCCCCGTGGATTATCACTATTTAATCAAACATTCATTAATGAATTACTTTCCCATATTCCCAGGCCTTCTATAAAGGAATCCTATGCTAATAAACAAAAAGGGGGCTCAACACGGTGAGTAGATATACTACCTGTTGAGTCTTTTCCACCTATAGCAAGTCCATAGACCCATTTTCCCTCGAGAGGCTAAACACAGAAAGCATGTGGCATACCCCGCGTGTATTCGCCTTTTTCAGAAGGAGGGTAAGAAATACCAGCTTCCTTGAGCAGTGGGGAAAATTAATGGAGAAAAACAACCAAACAAAACCACCAAAATACGACCATCACATTGATCCCATACCATTATCCTTGGTGTCCTCCCCGAAACCTACATACATAAGCTGATGCATCTCGCCACCCTAGGTGTCATCCACTACCACAACCACAAGTCCCCATGCCTCCACATATCACAACAGCCATCCAGGCTCACATTACATCACATGCAGCTGGAAAACAAACATCAAATCAATGGGCTCTTGGCTCTTTAACAATCAAGGTGGTAACTCAGAACCCCTTTAATAAATTCTCACACAATTTGTTCTTTAATCCATATTGAATTAGCAGATTTGTTATTCATAGGATCCAATTACGGGATACCTAATCAGTAAGCTATCATAATTAAATAACCATGCTTACATCCCTAATTTGATTAACCTCAAATTAGAACAACTACAACAACGACAACAACCATATTCATTTACATGCCTCTTTATATTTATCAAATTAATTAACAATTAATTCCGGCTTTACGTTCATTATCAATTTCCATCAAGAACGAACAACTAATCGTCAGAAAACATAGATATCACTCTATCTAGAAAAACATGACGCAAACTGTTATCACGGTACAAAGCAACAACATGTGATCAACCAATTCTTTTAATCTGGTTCAAGTATTTAGTTAGGTCAATTTCATTGTAATCCAAAGGTCTAAATCATGAAAATTCTACGATTGCACATATACAATTAGAGAAGCCATGAATCCCCTACCGCAAAGAGTTCATAACGTGCTTTATCCACACAATGGGTCACAATCCTCCTCTCACGACAACTGCATCCACCCAAGGATGCCACGGTACAACAGTAACAACCATCCCCAAGAAAAACCCATTATAATCTTGGAAATTACATTGTATAATATGGAAGGGAGAAACAAGAGAAGATTATCCCCAAATGAACGACGATAAAACATACCGTATTGAGAAGATTGACCGACACAGCTCGGTTGCATCCAAAATAGAGAGGAACCAATCAGAGGATTATGATTTGATTGTGAAATGCCTACGGGAATGATTGAAAGGTTCTAGTGTCTCATAGTTGAGAACAAGGAGGAAAAACAAGGGAGAATGATATCTGGTTCTTTTTTGAAGATTTAACGAGGCGAAGGTTTAAGATCCGGTTTATTCTCAATTAAAAACGGATCGCATTAACCCATGCAGTTTTACCAAGTAAATACATCCAGCCCTTAGGAATAAATAATATAGGATTTATGGAATTTGAATCGGACTTATGTGTCCTTAAAACAAGGATTTAAATGTATATTAAATCAAAGGAAACATCAATGGTGTGAAACTGTAGGAAGCTCGAAACACTGTTCAAGTCTACCGTTAGAAGTCCACCGATAGAACCTCACCGATAGAAACATTGTTCAAGTCTACTGATATAAGTCAACCAATAGAACCTCACCGATAGAAACACTTTTCATTGAACCTCACCGATAGAAATATTGTTCACCTACCGATACTGTTCATAAAACTGGAAACATTGTTCACAGAACTGGAAATTCTTCAAAGTGTTGGGGATAAGTCACCTTGACCTCCCGGAACACCTCCAACACAACATTTTTACAAATTAATGAACTGGAGAGGTCCGGGACATTACATAGACACTGGTCCAGATAAAACCCTTGTCTTCAATTTCTTCATACTGTAACAGTAGATCTAGGAGCATGTTAGGGGCCATCAAATATTTTGTATAATATATTAGAGCATTCCTATGATGCATGTCGACACAAAAATCCATCTCTCAACTTTGAAGTAGTCTCTTAATATCCCTGATGAACACATTCATATAATCATGCATTAATAATATAATGTACAACTAACTATCATATTGGACCATGGGAAACACATTCCAATTGATGGTTGATGAGTTGTATCTTGATGTTTGAAAACCCCACTTTCCATACAATGAGATCCCTCTCAACAATGATGGATAATATCATCCTATATGTGAGAAGTCATGTGATTGTTCTATGATGATTGGAAATCTATGCATGGAATTTTGAAATCCCATCTACACCACATATAACGATATAAGGATCTATAGTAGTGACAAAAATATAATATATTAACCATTCCCCACCAAGAGATAGTTTATAATATTGGTTGAAAATATATATAGATTACTCATTCTCCATATAAACCTCAATAAAATGCTCACAAGATAACACATTAACATGAATCACCCACTCCAACACTTGGATTATGGTGATGAATTAACTACTCACACATGTTTCTAGAGTTTATAAATAGATTAAAGAGTAAAAAATTTCATATATCTAATCATATCATATGTCTCTAGGTCATACAACTCTATAATATGTAGTTTTATATTGCCTCGATAGTGATATCCATAATCAATGTCTGGACAACAGTGTTCTTGGGGTGGTAGAATCCCATGAATTCATTCACCACCCAAATATCCTCATATTAGGGGACCACCTAATATGATTCTATCTCTAATTACTGGGGTCCTCCATTACCTTACACAAGAGATCCCTGATCATTTATTTTACACTACTATGGTGGTCCATATACAATTTTCAATAACACAACATTAAGTTATTCAGGGAGTCTTCTGACATGTGACCTCACCAATAATATGCATACCATCAATACCGAATGGGATATCTAATCCTATGTGCTACTCATGACCTCATACCTATTCTTGGTCTTGGGAAGATCTCATTTTTGTATTTGCTATTGACATGAATCTTCTAGCTTCTTTAAAAGAGTCATCTTAATAATTTCCACTATGAGATATAGTTACATGGGGGATCTCGGATAGAAATCTATCTATCACCAATAAAAATTGTAACTTCCTGACAATGATGAGAAATAATATGAGAAATAAATTGAAAAACATGTATGTGGAGTAACTTTTCAAACATCCATGATTGGATCTAACTAGCTCAAATCATATTTATGGTGTACTGCATAAGGTCTTTGTACATCACATTATACTTATCCACTATAATCCCAATGAGGTGGCACCATAAGATCTTGAATAATATATCACAATCATAAGGTAATTCACTTGTCCTGGAATCTATTTTATGTCTTTCAGTGAGAGAGTCGACTAGTTGCGCATCTACATAACTAGACACCCCCAACATCCCATTTTTCCATATAAAAGGCTTGTTTCCTATGAATAATCCTTACTAGTTGTTTTATAGATAATTCTGAAATTAAATAACACCAAATAATTACAATCATATTCCTCATAGAGATATGTCTCAACATAGAACATGAAGATCCACTACTACAACAACTTGGGAAGTCATACTCATTCTACTATACTTGTATTATGAGCTTCTAAATATGTGGAGGTGATACTACCTATCCACCTAGAGGAATAACCTGATGAAATGTTTTCCAATGTATTTAATCATCACTCATTAGTTTTTCTTCATTATATAAATTTGGTTTCTTAGATGGCTAATGTCATGAATGAATCCTTAAAATTTAATAAAGACCTAACCTCATGAGATGCAAATATATTCCAACTGGGGATACGACTCAAGATTTTTTGTGACAGGAATCAATTGTAATGACCATAAAAATTATGAAATAAATTATTAATATTTCTATTTATCCAAATTTATTATGGTTATATGAAACACATACACTCATTTTTCTATTATATCCACTTTGACTGAGATGATTGTTAAGTATCATTAACATTGATAATATAGTCATTGAACATTGATTGTAGGAATCATGTAATTATAGGGATTATATAATATAAATTGGACATATAGGAAGGAATGTATTCCCTCAACCAGTAGTATTTTGCCATATTAATCTCATTTAACAATGATTCTAATGGATATAGTAATTCTGGGATTTTCCGTCAACTAATCCCAATATGAGAACGAAAAACATAAGAATGAGAAAATAGTTTATGAGTGAAATTCAAGCTCATTCAAATCACAGACCTACCCTGTAAAGTCCCAAGTATGTAATGACTAATAGATATTTTTATATATGTATATTAATGAATTATACAATGTTTTAGAGGTTTAAAATGAGAATAAATCCAATCTTAAGGATGGAATACACTAATATTTTTAAAAGATTGTTTTACTGCCTTTTTATGGCAAACCATATTTTAAATCTATCTATTGAAAATTTTATAAGCTCTATTTGTTAAAATAAACTTATTCTTTATTATTGGGATATCAAAATTTACTTTTTGTGAATTTTTGTTATTTTTTCGATAAATTTCATTTTTTTAATGAATAGTGAAAAATGTTGTTTTTTAAATCAAAACCTCATTTTAATCTAATTTATTTATATGATGAGATTATATTTTGAATTGGTTTTAAAGTACATTTAGAATATATTTTTACCATTTACTCCAATATTGGTCGTTGGAATTAATTTCAATTTGAAATTGGACTTAAACTAGTGTCAATCTTTTGATACTTATTGTTTCATAAAAACGCTCTATTTCCTCTGACAGCGGGAATTAATTATTAAATTAATTAATAAAATTTATATGTTTTGAATTTTTAAAAATAGTCATAATTATTTAATTCAAAATATCAAATATAGCTTAGGGTGATGTTTTGGTTTTTTTCTGGAAAACTTCAATTTTTGATGAATAGTGAAACCACTAAGTGGTACTTATAAAAACTGATTTTTCATTTAAATGAAATTTTACCACCTCTCTGGTTTGAATTTTAAAAATCAAACATACATGGTTTTCATTATTAAGTAAAATGTGGTTCAATGCGATTAAAATAATTTTTTTGTGAATAGTAAATTTTATGTTTTTAATCGCGATTAGAGGTAATTAGTGTAATTTAATGAAAGAATAATGTTTTAATAATATGAGATGAGCTTGACACATGTCCTAACCTTATTGGATGTTTCATGGCCGACCAATAAAATCCATGGGTCAACTTGGGGACCCCATGGATCCACTTTGGTATGAAAATGACTTTAATATCTTTTTATTTAATGTTAAAATAAAAATGACACAAACATGAGATTTTTTACTAAAACAATTTTTACATGGGGTTATAAAAGTCATATTTTTGACTATAAATAGCCATTGGAAATCTAAAAATATTTCATACATAATATAATTTGTTTTATAATTTTTAGACATTAAATAAATTAAATTATTTATGACACCATGATGATGCAGTGATTACCTCATTATTTAACGATTTAAATAAAATGAAAAGATAATGTAAAATCTATGACCCACACATGTCCAAAACCTATTGGATGGGTCGATTTCAAACCCTTATCACCTTATCCTTGAATTATATCAATGTGGGATCTTTTAAAACCTAATCTCATTTTAAAATAAAGTATCATTTTTTTACTTTCCAAGAGTGACCTTCCTCTCCTCTTATAAAAGGCCCCCTCCTCTACCTCCTTAACCACACATCCAAAGCGTTTTGCTCGGAAAACCCCTATCCATTTTGCCTATCCAAATCCCTATATAACTCCAAGAAGCCTCAATTTTGGAATAAGTCTTTCCAAGGAAGCCTTTGAGCTCAAATCAAAAAGAGTTACCCGATTTAAAGGTAGTGTCTTCTCTTGAGTTCTTATGTTTTATTTTTCTTCTCCAACCCCCTAAACTCTTTTTATTAATTTCTTTTGTAACAACACCAGTATCTTCCATATACTAGGATATTTTTATAAGAATGATTCTAGCTACACTTACACACACCTACATCTAATGGTTAAGGAACATATTGTTTCCGTGGATGGTGAATTTCTGCCTCATGAAACGATGATTGTTGAAAACTCATATATCACCTTCAAAGGTGGCCATTAAGATGTAACTATATTTATATATTATATATAATATGTTTATGTTTTACTTAAGCTTCTGTATTTTTCATTTATGGTATATATATATGGTTACCATTATGAGTAAATGCGATATCTTCATTTTAGGAAGTGCGGACTACCGCCCCATCAAAGTGATTTGATTCGTTAATACCATATGTGGTACATATAAAGGTTATATTTAATGATATTATATATGATACCATACTGTAATTAAAATACTATTATGTATGATTATGTTTTAATTCCATAAAATACGAAATAGAAATGAATGTAGTGTTCATGCGTACATACGGCTTACCGTCTCCATGAATGGTGCATTTCATTTCATACCTCTAAAAGTTGTGTAATATTATAAATGCATGTATATACTGGATATATATGATATATATGATATATACATCATGAGTATAACTCTGGATATAATGGATAAATGAACAACTCGTAATTATAAAGAGCATATTTTGACTCAAGTACCAATGATCGTTAAAACGACCGTTATGAACTAAAAAAATTACATAGTGTTCATGACATGGTAATATGTGATATAAAAGGAATTATAAACTTGAAAAAGGTTATTAAGCAACTATAAATTAACTCATGTTTATTATTCAGGATATTAAAGAACGATCAAGTCAAGATGGATACGAGGTATGGGACTTCATCTCAATATCCTTTCATTGAAGAATATTTTTGTTTTATACACAACCTTATTTTATAACGTATGTAAACCCATTTGACATTTACGTTTATTAAAAAGGAATCTTTTTTATATGAAGCATTTACTAAACGAAAAAATGGAATGTATTTTTTTGTCGTACGTATACGGCAACAATGACTTCTCCATCGTCGTGACCATTATTTGAGATTCGATTTCCCCTAAATGCCATAATTTTTTTTAAATAAAAATAAATACCATGTTTTACTTTTCATTTATTTTAGTATTGAAAATGGTTATCATAATGTTTTTATATCAATGTGTTTTATTAATATCTTGTGATTGAAAGGTGTAAATGTTATGTTTTCTTTATGCATGTTTTATGTGATACGATTATGTTGGGGTTCTTGGGAATTATTATGAAGACGAGTGGTTCCATGATAAACCAAGGGCGGGTGAGCCCGATATTGCACTCCAATTCATTGGGTAACGCGAAAGATTGAAACGTTAAGGTTTCTCTAAAGATAATTTGGGAATATACTGTGATGGGTATTCCAAACGTAACCAAGAGGGTTACTCCCAACGTAAGAATGTTATGAATTCCTCAAATTACCTTTATGTCTTATGATTTCTATGATTTATTCATGATTTGATGAGGTATGTTAATGTGCCTATGTTTTATGGGTAAAGTATGATTTAATTCTTATGTATCTATGAACTGATGTTTCCATTCCATATATTTATAACCCATACTGAGTTTTTTATGCTCATCCCATGTTTTTGAATAGTTTTTCACAGGTCAAGGGAAAGGTACGTGATATGATGATAGTGTTAAGGAAGTGTCAAGAAAGAATACATGTTTTATTTTAGAAATGTTTCCATTGATGGGAAAATTGAATACTATCTTTTATGTGACCACTTTACTTAAATGTGGAATGTAATACATGTTTTATGATCTAATTCTCTAAAACACTAAACCTGAAAAGATCCTCAATGTGATTTAATCATTTTATTTAATATTACGTAAGGTTTAAGGCTGGGGCCTTATAGTTGGTATCAGAGGTAGGTTTAGATAACTTTAGGAGATATAATTTTATTAAATGATTATCCAAAAATATTTTTTTTATGTTCAAATTGAAATGATATAGAATTTTAAGATTACCATGTTGCTTAATCTATTACATGTTTGTTATGAATGGTTTTCCACAGAGGAAATAGGGAAGTAGTACTAGGAAGGCATACAGAAGGAAATAACCTTCTGAATCAACATTCTGAGAAGGTCGGAATTGGAACTGAACAATTTGTTGCAGTAATGGCACAGTCGACTGAAGCGATAAATGGTGGCGGTATTCATGCACGAGATCAGCCATATCAACTACAGAGGAACATGTCAGTGGTGGAACATTTCATGAGGCAAAATCCCCCATCATTTAGAGGATCATCTGCCCCTGTGCTAGCTAAAGGGTGGATTAATGTACTAGAGAATATTTTCGATGTCAGGGGGTGTTCAGACAATCAAAAGGTTAGTATTTTTATTTACCGTTTGGAGGGTGAAGCAGATCAGTGGTGGTCGATGGTTAGAAATACTAGGGATGATGATGAGATTGATACTTTCGACTGGGATGAATTTAAAGGTATGTTTCTTGAGAAGTATGTTCCTAAGGCTGTTCGACTTAGGATGGAAAAAGAAATTCTTGGAATTGAGGCAAGAGGAAGACTCAGTGGCTGCCTATGAAGAAAGGTCCACTCGATTGGCAAGGTATGCTCGAAATATTAGCCGAGACACTGATAGTAAAATCAATTGTTTTTACTCAGGATTAAAGCCAAAATATCGAAGGGAGTTAGCTTATCGTGAGTTAAAAAGTTGTGAAAAGCTTGTTCGATGTCCTGAGAAGGTGGAAATGGAGTTTTCTGATGATCAAGTGTTCTATAACAACCAGCAGATGAAGAGACTGAGGTGGCATGAGAAAGGGAAGAATTCTTCAAAAAGGTCTGATGGTAAGAAAACTAAGTTTCCAGTTTGTGATAAATGTGGGAAAAGGCATCCTGGGGAATGACTTCTAAATTCTAGAGAAGTTCTACTAATGTGGTAAGATGGGACATAAGGCTCGTGATTTCACTGAAAAAGATCAGGGTGATGGTAAAACCAAATTTTATTTACAGTTAGTGAAATGTTTGAAGTGCAATGTGATGGGTCACTATGAAAACGAGTGTCCTACAGAGAGCTTGAGTGATGAGAAGCAGTTAAAATATAAGCAGAAAGGGATGGTGAAATCCTTTGCAACTATTTCAGCAAATGTCGGGCCATCAAATGAAGTTGTATCAGGTACTTTGTTTGTTTTTTCAGATTATGCAAGTGTGTTGTTTGATTCGGGGTCTACACATTCTTTCATCTCTGAAACCTTTTCTAGTAAAATGGGAATACCATCTCAAGAAATGTCTCCTGAACTTGTGGTAAAAAAAAGCTGGGGGAAATGTCGTGGCAAAAAGAATTTAATAGAATCCTCCAATCCTTATCCATGGAAAGAACCTACCTGCGAACCTTATTGTTTTACCTCTAGTAGAGTTTGATGTTATCCTGGGTATGGATTGGCTCTCTATTTACCATGCTATGATTTATTGTAGAGATAAAGAAGTTTCATTTCATAAAGACTCTCAGTTTGTGTACAAGAATGAACCCATATTGTTGATAACATATCAAGAGGCTGAGAAACTTGTAAAAGATGGGAATGAATGTTACCTTGCACATATTGTTGAAAACAAGAGAACTCTTCAGATTAATGATGTTCCAGTGGTAAATGAGTATCCTGATGCATTTCCTGATGAGTTTCCTATAATAATACCAGATCAGGAAGTTGATTTTACTGTTGACATAGTTCCCGATTCTAATCCAATTTCAAAACCCCCTTATCGAATGGATCAAATTGATCTTTTAGAGATGAATAAGCAATTGAAAGATTTATTATAGAAAGGTTCCATTTGACCTAGCAAATCACCATGGGGTGATAATGTTTTATTTGTCAAAATGAAAGATGGTTTTATGAGACTTTGTATTGATTATAGAGCCTTGAATAACATCACTATTAAGAAAAAAATATCCTTTTTCTCATATCGATGATTTGTTTGATCATCTCCAGGGAGCTCAGTATTTTTCAAAGATTGACCTGAGATTGGGGTACCATCAACTGAAGGTAAAGGAAGAAGATGTTCCGAAGACCGTGTTTCGTACAATATATGGCCATTATGAATTTGTAGTAATGCCTTTTGGGGTAACCAATGCACCTGTTGTATTCATGGACTTAATGAATAGAATTTTCCATGAGATCTTGGATAAGTTTTTGGTTGTTTTCATTGATGATATTTTGGTGTTCTCTAAAAGTAAAGAAGATCATGAAAGACATTTAAGGGTTATTTTTCAAAACTTTAAAGAAAAGAAATTGTATGGGAAATTCAGAAAGTGTGAGTTTTGGTCGCAACAAATTTCTTTCCTTGGTCATATTGTTTCTAAAGATGGGATAATTGTTGATCCTTCAAAAACAAAGGTTGTAGAAAAATGGACAAGACCCGCAAATGTAAATGAGATTCGTAGCTTCCTTGGTTTTCCAGGCTATTACAGAAGTTTTGTTGGAAATTTTTCCTAGTTATCTAGTCCAATGAAGAAGCTAACTCGGAAGGGTGTTAAGTTTATCTAGACAAAATTTTGTGATGATTGTTTTCAGGAACTAAAAAAAAGATTTGTGAATGCTCCAGTATTGGCTCTACCTTTCAGGAATGGTGAGTTTGTTATATACAGTGATTATTAATTGAAAGGACTTGGTTGCATCCTAATGAAAAATGATCAGTTAATTGCTTATGCTTCACGATAGTTGAAAACTCATGAGAAAAACTACCCTACACATGATTTGGAATTAGCCGCTGTTGTTTTCGCTTTAAAAATTTGGAGGCATCATTTGTATGGAGTGAAGTGTAAAAATATATACTGATCACAAAAGATTAAAGTATATATTCACTCCGAAAGAGCTGAACATGATACAGAGGAGATGGCTGGAATTAATCATGGATTATGATTGTACAATTCATTATCATCCGGGAAAGGCAAATAAAGTGGCTGATGCTTTGATTCGGAAAAGTAATGCTTCATTCATCTTGCTATGTTTGGAACGAGATCCTTTTTATTTTGATTTGATGAACTTTGGCATATATGTTGTTGGTGTAAGAAGTTCATCTATTTTGTTTCAGGTATCTGTGAGATCATCTCTATCAGACTGAATAAAGAAACCACATAAACAAGACAGTGAGTTGCAGAAAAAGGTAGAGCTGGTTCACAAGGGTAAGTTGCCTGAATTCAACATTGATAATGATTGTGTTTTAAGGTTTCAGAAGAGGTTGTGTGTTCCTTGTGATTCATAGTTGAAGAGAGAGTTTTTATGTGAAGCTCATAGTTCTCTGTTTTCAGTTCATCCCGGTAGTACAAAGATGTATAGAGATCTTCGGGAGTATTATTGGTGGGACGGAATGAAAAGAGATATTGTTGATTTTACTGTGAAGTGTTCGACTTGTCAACAGGTTAAAGAATAATGGCAGTTACTAAAAGGGATGCTTCAGGCTTTACCAGTGCCAGAGTGGAAATGGGAGAATATATCCATGGACTTTGTTATGGGATTACCGAAGACATCTCGAGGTAATAATGCAATCTGGGTTATTGTGGATCGCTTGACCAAATCTGCTCATTTCCTTTCTATACGAGATACTTTTTCCCTAGATCAACTTTCCCGTTTATATCTTAAAGAGATAGTCAGGTTAAATGGAGTTCCCCTCGCCATTGTATCTGACCGTGATCCCAGGTTCACTTATAACTTTTGGAAAGGCCTTTAGAAGTCGTTGGGTATTGAATTATATTTTAGTACAGCTTTTCATCCTCAATAAGATGGGCAGTCAGAATGAACGATCCAGACTTTGGAGTATATGCTACATGCTTGTTCGATGGATTATCACGGAATTTGGGACCAACATATTTCTTTGGTTGAATTTCCTTATAAAAATATTTTTCATTCTAGTATACAGATGGCACCATTTCAGGAATTATATGGGAAGCGGTGTCAAACTCTAGCTTTCTGGGATGATGTTGGTGAAAGAAAGTTGATGGGACCAGAATTGGTAGAAGAGTTGGCAGAAAAAGTTCATCTAATACAGAAACACATGAGAACAACTCAGAGCAGGTAGAAGAGTTATGTGGACAATAGGAGGAAGGATCTCTCTTTTGAGGTAGGTGATCATGTTTTTCTCAATGTCTCACCATGTAAAAGTGTGATACGATTTGGTAAGAAAGGAAAGATGAGTCCATGTTTCATTGGACCATATGAAATTATGGAGAAAGTTGGATCAGTTTCTTATCGAGTGGATTTACCTCCGAGTTTGTCTCAGTTACATAGTGTTTTTCATGTTTCAATGTTAAGGAAGTTAATGCCAAATCCATCTCATGTTTTGAGTCCAGAGGTAGTTCAGCTGGAAGAGAACCTATCTTATGAAGAACAACCGGTCCATATTCTTGACCACAGGGAGAAAGTGTTACAGAATAAGGGGATTCATCAGGTAACTGTTTTGTGGAAAAACCACATGATTGAAGAGGAAACATGGGAATCTGAAAATGCAATGAGGGATAAATACCCCCACTTATTCGATAAGTAAATGAATTGCGGGGATGCAATTTCTTAAAGGGGGGAAGGATGTAACATCCCAAGTAAGTAATGAATAATATATTTTTTTTATATGTCTATTAATGAATTAGATAGTGTTTTAGAGTCTTAAAATAAGAATAAATCCAATCATAAGGATGGAATACACTAATATTTTTAAAAGATTGTTCTACTGCCTTTTGATGGAAAACCATCTTTAAAATCTATCTTTTGACAATTTTATAAGCTCTATTTGTCAAAATAAACTTATTCTTTATGATTGGGACATCAAAATTTACTTTGTGTGAATTTTTGGTATTTTTCCCATAAAGTTCATTTTTTTAATGAATAGTGAAAATGTTATATTTTAATTCAAAACCACTTTTTAACCTAATTTATTTATATTATTAGATTATATTTTGAATTTGATTTAATGTTCAATTAGAATATATTTTTACTATTAAATCCAATATTGGTCGTTGGAATTAATTTCACTTTGAAATTGGACTTAAAATAGTGTCAATCTTTTGATACTTATTGTTTCATAAAAACACGCTATTTGCTCTGAAAATGGGAATTAATTATTAAATTAATTAATTCAACTTATATTTTTTTTAATTTTGTAAATTAGAAATCATTTTTGAATTCGGAATATCAAATATAGCTTAGGGTGATGTTTTGTTTTTTTTCTGGAAAACGTCAATTTTTGATGAATAGTGAAACCACTATGTTGTACTTATAAAAACTGATTTTTCATTTAAATGAAATTTTACCACCTCTGTGGTTTGAATTTCAAAAATCCGACATACATGGTTGTCATTAATAAGTAAAATTTGGATCAATGGGATTAAAATAATTTATCGGTGAATGGTAACTTTTAAGTTTTTAATCACGATTAGAGGTAATTAGTATAATTTAAGGTAAGAATAATGTATTAATAATATTAGATGAGCTTCACACAAGTCCTAACCATATTTGATGTGTCATGGACGACCAAGAAAATCCATGGGTCAACTTGGGAACCCCATGGATCCACTTTTGTAGGAAAATGAAATTAATATCTTTTTATTTAATGTTAAAATAAAAATGACACAAACATGAGTTGTTTTACTAAAACAATTTTTACATGGGTCTATCAATGTCATATGTTTTACTATAAATATTAAATGGAAAGATAAAAAGATTTCCTAAATCATCGTATTTTTTTATATTTTTTAGACATTAAATAAATTAAATTATTTATGACACCATGATGATGCAACGATTACCTCATTATTTAACGATTTAAATAATATGAAAAGATAATGTGAAATCTATGACCTAAACAAGTCCAAAACCTATTGTAAGGGTGAATTTCTAACCCTTATCACCTTATCCTAGAATTATATAAATGTGGGACCTTTTAAACCCGAATCTCATTTTAAAATAAAGTAACATTTCTTTACTTTCCAAGAGTGCCCCTCCTCTCCTCTTATAAAAGGCCCCCACCTCTACCTCCTAACCAACACTTCCAAAGACTTTGGCTCGGACAACCCCTACCCATTTTTTCTCTCCACATACCTCTATAACTCCTAGAATCCTCACATTGTGCAGAAGTCTTCCCAAGGAATCCTTTGATCTCAAATCAAAAAGAGTTACCCAATTTAACGACAGTGTCTTCTCTTGTGTTCTTATGTTTTATTTTTCTTCTCCAACCCCCTAAACTCTTTTTATTCATTTATTTTGTAACAACACATGTATCTTAAATATACTAGTATGTTGTTATAAGAAGTAATAGAGCTACACTTACACACACCTACATATAATGGCTAAGGAACATACTCTTCTGTGGATGGCGAATTTCAGCCTCCCGAAACGATGATTGTTCAACACTCATATATCACCTTAAAAGGTGGAAATTAAGATGTCAATATATTTATATATTATATATAATATTTTTATGTTTTTCTTAAGCTTAAGTATTTTTAAATAATGGGAAATCTTTATGGTTACCATTATGAGTAAATGCGATATCTTCATTTTAGGAAGTGCGGACTACCGCCACCTCAAAGTGATTTGATTCGTTAATACAGTATGTGGTATGTATAAAGGATATATTTAATGATATTATATATGATAACATACTGGAATTAAAATACTATTGTGTATCATTATATTTTAATTCCATAAAATCTGAAATAGAAATGAAAGTTGCGTTCATGCGTACGTACGGCTTACCGTCTCCATGAACGGTGCATTTCATTTCTTACCTCTAAAAGTTGTATAATATTATAAATGAATGTATATACTGGATATATATGATATATATGATATATAAATCATGAGTATAACTCTGGATATAATGGTTACATGAACAACTCGTAATTATAAAGAGCATATTTTGACTCAAGTACCAATGATCGTTAAAACGACCGTTATAAACTAAAATAATTACATAGTGTTCATGACATGGTAATAAGTGATATAAAAGGAATAATGAACTTGAATAAGATTCTTAAGCCGGTAGAAATTAACTCAAGTTTATTATTCAGGATTTTAAAGAACGATCAAGTCAAGTCGGATACGAGGTATGGGACTTCGTCTCAATCTCCTTTCATTGAGGCATATTTTTGTTTTATACACAACCTTATTTTATACAGTGTATAAACCCATTTGACTTTTATGTTTATTCAAAAGGAATATTTTTTATTCCAAGCGTTTACTAAATGAAAAAAGGGAATGTTTTTTTGTCGTACGTATGCGGCAACAACGACTTCTCTATCGCTGTGACCATTATTTGAGTTTCGGCTTCCTCTACAAGCCATACTTTTTTTAAAGAAAAAGAAATACCATATTTTAATTTTCTTTTATTTTGGTATTGAGAATGGTTTCATAATGTTTTTATATCAATGTGTTGTATTGATATCTTGTGATTAAAAGGTGGAAATTTTATGATTCCTTTATGCATGTTTTATGTGATAAGATTATGTTGGGGTTCTTGGGAATTATTTTGAAGATGGGTGGTTCCATGATAAACTAAGGGTGGGTGAGCCCGATATAGCTCTCCAATGCATTGGGTAACGCGAAGGAGTGAAACGTTAAGGTTTCTCTGAAGAGATTTAGGGAATATACTATGATGGGTATTCCAAACGTAACCAAGAGGGTTACTCTCTACGTAAGAATGTTATGAATGCCTCAAGTTACCATTATGTCATATGATTTCTATGATTTATTCATGATTTTATGAGGTATGTTAAAGTGCCAATGTTTTATGGGTAAAGTATGATTTCATTCTTATGTATATATGAACTCATATTTCCTTTCCATATTTTTATAACCCTTACTGAGCTTTTTATTCTCATCCCATGTTTTTGAAATTTTTTTCACAGGTCAAAGAAAAGGTACATGATATGATGATAGTGTCAAGGAAGTGTCAAGAAAGAATCCATGTTTTATTTTAAATATGTTTCCGTTTATGGGAAAAATGAATACTATCTTTTATATAACCACTTTGCTTAAATGTGGAATGTAATACATATTTTATGATCTAATTTTCTAAAACTCTAAACCTGAAAAGATCCTCAACGTGAATTATTCATTTAATTCAATATTAAGTAAGGTTTAAGGTTGGGGCCTTATATACCCATGTTCACTGAACAAACTTATGGTATCCCCACCATTGTGCATATCACTCATAGGGTGTATACTATTTTTTAAGTGGGATATGTATCGTGACCCAAAAAATATGAATATGTACATTATTTTGTATAAAATAATTAATATCATTTAATACTATTGTTGGTACTTTGTAGATTATTTTTTTGAATAAATTATCTTTGGTTAACATTGAATATATTTTAATGAATTTATTATATAATGAATTTTCGACATAAATTAAATTTTAATTAAATAATTTTATTAACTAATTGTTATGAAATATAAATGATCACATAATTTTTATGATTTCAAATGTAGTATTTTATAAGGGATCAAGAATTTGTTATTGTCCCTATTAAACAACTCAAAGGTGGCTCATCACCAACCTATCGAGGATGTTACCTAATTCATGTATCTTTTATAACATTGTAATATTAAAGAGTGTGTCCAAATATCTCACCAAATATATAACACTTTCAGGTTCTCCTACATGATGGGAAATTTATTTTATGACTGCATAAAATAAAATTCATTCCCATTCTCCTAGATTAAATGCCAATTTTCCATATAAGAACCGAAATGGGATATTAAACAAAAGCATGCCTCTCTCAATGATAAAACCATTGTATCACTATTAAATTAATTAATCCATTTTCACAACATTGAAATCCATTCAAATCCAATTCCATAATTTCAAAATTAATTTAAATAATTAAAATAAAAAATATAATCCTAAATACATGACATGTATATGCACAATTTAAATCCAATAATTTAAATTATACGTTCTCCATAAAACACACCCTAATTAAGTAGAATTGGAATTTTTTAAAATCTCATCACAATAACAACACTACTCTTTTTTTCACATTTTAACATAATGTATTACATAAAATCATCAATTGATACAAAATAGAATATTGATCTGTCTTGTGTCATTGGGTCTTACTAACATTACATAACAACATAGAACATAAAACCGAACATCATTATAGAAAACTTCATTAACTTGACCCCAACATTCCTTCATACTTAGCATTGCATGGGATAACCTCTGTACATGCATAAGAAAAGGGTGAGCTATAAATCCTATTAAGAGATTAAACAAGGCATTACATGAATAATATATTAAATTTTAGGAAATTGGTATATCAATGGATCACAAGTCGAATGTGAACATAAAGAAATGATATTGAACGATTATCATAACATAGAAATGTGGAAACGATATTTAACAAGATATTAGACTGAGCCATGGATAATTACACATAAGGACAGAGTAAAAAATCATTTAACATGAATTAGTGTGAGTAAATAATCATTTCGCAGGACGCATCATGATAATAATCATTAGCCATTATATCAGAGTGGTATCTTGGCACAATCTTCTTATTCATTATAATTCACGCATAAGTGTGCCACATTTATCATACAACAACAATTAATTAAATGTAATAATTTATTCCAAGAATAAGAAATGTGGAATAAATAAAAGTTTTTCTTAAATACCATGTACATGTGAATAATGGTGAATACCCTTGATAGGGAAATAGGTATGGTAGTCACAGACAAGATGATTTTGGCATGAGAAATTTTGGAGTAACATTAGAAGCACAACGGTGTGACATAAGAGTTCTTATGAGATGATTGATGGGAGAGAAATTAGTGTCTTATAATATTTAAATGAAATGGAATGTAATGGTGTCATATAGATACATCTCCCAACATATGTAATGGTATTTATATTTGTAATACAAATGAATTACTGGAATGTTATTGAGGAATGTAAAATCGGTTAAGGAATTTTTTCATGGTAACATGTGTACAATGGGGGCATTAATAAATATGGAAAGGGTTCTCACTTCATTAAAACATAAATAGAGATATATATGGGTGGTGAGAAATCATACCCCTACATTTAAATTGAAAAAACATGGGTATTGTAAAATAAAGAATCATAGAAAAAAATCGATTGAGGAATAAATCCCTTACATGGAAGTGTGATCCCAAAGTTTTGGGATAGTCTTTATATGTGCTTCTTATGGGATTGAAGAGGCTTTGAAGGATTCTAGAGATTTTATGTCAGAGGTTGGTCGAGCTCTAAAGGCTTTGAGTGAAGATGAAGTCAGAGCATGGGAGGGTTTATGTATGAAAAGAGAATGAATTTTTTATTTTTTGGGTTTGGGACACCACACATTAATCTAATCAGAACCCCAAACCAACCAATGGTTTTGTCTATGGTTTTTTTTGAATGAAATTGGAATACATTATTTTATAATGCCTATTTTTTAACATCTTAAAATATTTGGCATTCTTTAGTGGAGGTGAGTCACACTCTCAAGGAAATCATTTTAAATGTTAAAATGTTTTATATGTATTAGAGGCTTCACTGGGGGACATTAAAAATAACAAAAAAAATGTAAAATTACATTATTTTAACGCGAAAGCATATAATGGCTTAAAATCATATTTATATTATTTTATTATATCACTATTGGGAAATTATGAAGTCATAAAACACATTATATATTTATACAATATTTAATTATACCCAAATATTAAACTCCCATAAAATCATGATAAATTCACCATTGAATAATTTGGACATACTTATTCCAAAAATAATATTCGTTTTATCTAAATAATTATATATATATTTGATTTTTTTAAATCAACTTTTATAAAAAATTCCTAGGTTTAATCCAAAGCGGCTTTCAAACATTAAAAAAATTACAATTGTATTCATAAAAATTACATGATCATTTATATTGAATAAAAATTATTTTTTTAATAATATTTTATTAAAATAAAATTTAATTCAAGAATACCTTTATTCACCAACAATTATTTAGTTATTTTATATTAACTAAAAATATTATTTGTGCATCAAAAACTATTTACAAATTAACAATAATAAAATTAAGGAATATTAATTATTCTAAACAAAAATAGTTCACATAATCATGGTGTTATGGCCTTATTACATAACCCCTTATAACAAACTCATATTTCTGAAGGGTATTTTGTTTGATGGTGATAGACTCCTGGGGTGGCTTAGATAACATCGTTGAGGTGGTAACCTCTATCAACTTACACTTCTCTTGTAAGTGGTACCATTAAAGCTGAATGTCTTGAAGATCGGATTGGGCACTGACATGAGTAAAGCACAGTGACCCTACCTCCATTACGAGTTTTGAAAAATGGGATTCATATTGAGAAATTATACAAGATGAGGTCATCACATCCTTTTTCAGATTAATTTATAATTCTTAAACACTATATTTATACTAATCATTTTATCACTATTCAATATATATATTAGAAATCATAACAATTTTTAACAGTATTACAAAATCCCAAATCATTAAACCAATGAATTTCATATTTTATATATCTATTTAACATAATAATACATTTTATTAGTTTAGGGGGATTATTCAGTGACTAAATATTGTGTCTTTAAAATCATCCCCCTTTATGATATTTTTCCCTAAAAATTTATTTTTCTCGCAATAAAATAGAAGAGGATTACTCTACTTCATCACTTCCTCTAATTCCCACACTGATTCTTCAAACTTTTAGTTTCCCCAAATTTTCCTGACAAGGTGCATTCTCTTATTTCATAAAACATTTTCCCTATGATCTAATGTCTTCATCGTCTTCTCTTCATAAGATAGGAAATTATCCAATGATTCCAGCATGGATTGAGTATATGTGATGGGTCAGGTATGTACTTTCACAAGAGTAATACATTGAATATATCGTGTAATTGAGATAGTTTTCGTGGGAGTGTTATTCGATAGGCCACTACTCCAATGCGATCCAGGATCTCAAAAGCGTTGATGTACATGGGAGAATTATTTCCCTTCTTTAAAAATCTCATAACTCTCTTCCACAGTGATATACAGAGGAATAACTTGTCTCTGAAATAAAACTTTAGTTCACATCGACGACTATTGTCATACCTCTTTTGTCGGCTCTGAGTAGTATTAATGGGATACTGGATGTTCATTACCTTCTCAACAATTTCTTTGAAAATTTCTAGACCTATCATTTCCCCTCTCTATCTTCATCCCCACATGTCGGTATTCTTCACCTCTTCTCATAATGGTCTTCATAAGGATCCATTTGGATGATTGAGTGGAAACTATTATTGTAATAGAACTCGAGCAGATGAAGATGTTGATCCCACTATCATTTGATTTCCATCAATCATGCTCTCATCAGATCCTAAAGTGTTTAGATATCATGCACATTTTGGCCATCATTTTGGGGATGATAATCCAAACTGATGTTTTGCATAGTATTTAGATCATGTTTAAGACTCTTCTTGAACTTATAGGTGAATCTTATTTCTTGATCATATACAATAGATAGTGGAACTACATACAACCTTACCACATCTTTGATGAATATTCATTCTTGTCGATCCAATGATAAACCCTCTTGAATTGCAATGAAGTGTACAGTCTTTGTATGAAGATCCGCAACAACCGTGATAGTTTTGTTTCCTTTGGATGCCTTTGAATGTCTAGGGAAAAAGTTCATGGTGATGATTTATAGTTTACAAGGTGGTATAGGTAATTGATGCATAAACCCCACAGAATTCATCCTCTAATACTTCACATACTAAAATACTAGGATCATTGATGTATACTCTGCGATCTCCTTCTACATGATATCCCAACAATAATGCTCTAAGATATGTCAATACATCACTGTGTTTCCTGGGTGAATGGATAAATTTGAACTCTGTGCATCATCCTAATATTCTTCCATAATCTCCAGATTTGAAGGAACCCCTAGTCATGACCCAAATATCGCAATTCCTTCTTCATTAACATTGAAATCCGATGATTTTCTTTGTCTGATATTTGAAACATTTTTATGAATTCCCAAATCATCCTTTTGAGCATCCTTTCACTATTACAAAAGAGACACTTTAAGAATGATTTGTGAAATTATTGACGGCGTTCCCTTCTTTATGATTCCCATTTCTATCATCAATAAATCTGAGAAGATTGGAAACATTTCAATTCTCACCAATGATGGAATTGGTGTGTCATTTCTACTTAAATAATCTTTTAACTTGTTCATTTTCCCATGGTGGTAATGGATTGAGCAGTTATATTATTTGATCATCTCTAACAATCTTTTTTTGGAAGATATTCAATTCTTTCAGTGTTAATAAATATTTGATTATTTTGGGTTCCGTATGTATTTCCCACTTCTCCCCAAAGAAATAATGTTGCCCAATTTTTTAATCTATGTTCGCTATATCCAAATCGAGATCATGTGATGGGAAGTTTTCTAATTAACATTCAATGCCCTTGAAGAATAGTATATGACATTGTACTTTTTCATCAACACATTTCCCATGTACGTCATCGAAGCGTCAATGAATTCCACAAAAGGATTCCAACTTGAGGAATGTGTGAGCACAATCAAATTGATATTTTCCATTTTTAGCTCCTTGATTCTCTATTCGCAACAAACTTGACTCTATTCTGAGTTAGCTCGGAAATTGTGTTTGACAATCATGATAAATTCTCAAAAATTTGTGATAATATCCATCTAACCCAATGAAGATATAAATATCTGTTAATGATGATGGAATTGTCTATCCCTCAATTGTGGCTATCTTGGAGGGGTCCACAGATATTCCAATGGTTGTGATGATATAACCAATGAATTAGACCTTATTAAACATGAACTCACACTTTCGGTAATTTTCCTAGAGACTATACTTTCGCAAGGTCTCTAGTAAAGTTCTTAGATTCTCTTGATTCCCCTCCTTGGTTTGGGAGTATATTTGAATATCATCTTTAAAGACTATCAAAAATTTATTGAGTAATTATTTAAAGACTCTATTCATCATGTCTGTGAATATTTCTCATGCATTAGTGAGTCCTAAAGGCATTACAAGGAATTCATAGTGCCCTAATCTTGTATAAAATGTGGTCTTGGGGATATCCTCTTTATTCACCAATAAATTGTAATATCCCAACCGCTAATCCAACATAGAGAAGTATTGTCTTCCAAATTGTAGATCAAACAAGTCATCAATTCAGGGTAGATGATACTTGTTATTTATTTTCATTTTTGAGAGGCCAAAATAACCAATTCAAAGGCGCATTGTCCATCCATATTATTGACAGATAGGACTGGTGAAGACCATGTTGAATAACTTGGGTGTATAAACTCTTTATCCATTTTCAACTATAGTTGTTTCTTCATGTCCTCAAGCTCCACTACAACCATTATAAATAGATTCTTGGATATTTTAAATGCTACAGGTATAAGATAAATTGAGAATTCTACATCTATTATAGTAGGAAGACTAGAAAATTCTTCCGGAAACACTTCAGTGAATTCCATCACTATAGGAATGTCTTCAAGAATGGCTTATTACATAGACTATATCATATGAGCTAGATATGCACTCTCTTGGGGAATTAATATTAATGAATTAGATGATAGTGCTAAATAAGATTAATCCTCCTCCTTGCACTTATATAGACTCAAGGTTCGATTCTCCATATGGTGATTGATTTACCACTCACGAAAATTTTTGTTGGATCTATATAAGTAAATCAAATCCATGCCACGAATTGCATCAATGTCAAAAAACTGGTGTATGATGAGGTTCTCCATGAAGTTAAATCCACAAATTATGATAGGAGGGGAGTTATATTCATGGGATGCAATGATATCCCCATAATCTGTTCTCACCGACAACTTTACTTCCATGACTTTTGTTGGTGGTGGGATAGTTCTACTAAACTTGTTGGTTTTCAAATAATTCATTGTACCGGAATAAAAATGTACATTTTCTATGGTTTAATGAGTAACTAGAGTACCTATCACCACAAATTTTTTTGGTTCTCACTTCTGTAGTAGTGATAGAAATTTTTTTCCATGTTGCCATGTATGTTGTTTGTTTCCTCTAAAACCACTTGGATTTGGGCTCTAGTTTGAAGAGTTACATTATTCATTGCAGTTGATGCAATGAACAATGCGTTGAGGTTCAAGAAGAGTGTTTCATTCCTCTGTCACAACCAAATATTTTTATTGTCGGTAGTTAATGGCTGGGTTCCCTTCTCTTTCATGCCCAATGTATTTAATCATCTCATTTAAGTGATTTTTAGGGGTTTTCTTTCAACACCATTGCTGTTTGTGGTGATTGATTTTCTTAACATTTCTTGATTTATCCATAGGACCACCAGAATTTAATTCCTCATTAATCATAAAAACCCATAATACCCCTGATATTATTTGAACTCCATTTCAACATTGAAGGCACATTAGACAATTTACTCATACCTCTCAAAGTCATAAATGACATTAACTTTCTGTATGATAGGTTTTATCCCACCAAATGAAGTGGTCAACCCGGAATTTTGGGGTAACGAAAAATATATAGTAATATAGTGAAATCATTATGATGTTTTCCTCGTACACTCTGATGGATTCATTAGATTTTTCTTGTGGTAAAGGACATACAATTACTTCTAATGTTGGAGGGTTAAAAGAAAATATTTGTCAAAAAACATTTTTAGGATATCCATCCATTTCAATGCCTCGATCTCCTCCTCTATTATCATATTTTTCAGCACAGTACACCATTGATCAGCTTCACCCTCCATACGATATTCATCTGTAATTAAATTCCCTTGTTCAAAACATTGATGGATAAATAAAAACATCTTATTGAGTTGATCCGTTGATTGGTGATTGAGGTATCAGGTGAACTATTAAATGTAGGAGGACTTCGTCTCAAAAAGATATCGATTATTACTTGTTATTTATTGGGGGGTTGAACGTTCCACTTTAACCATGTCTCTATTGATAACATTAGATTAATGCGAGGGTATCATGACAATGTTCGTGATTCCCGCACTCATTGAATTGTGAATCTATTCAGAACTGTCATCACATTTATATTCACATTAGTTTTTAGTGTGATTCTTATTGTTATCGGCCCATGGAAGGAATAAAAGGAATGGTAGGGGTGATTCATAGTGGTCAATACATGTACCAAAATGATGGATAAATAAATTACGTATATTTCCTTAATATATGTATTTATAGGATTCAATATTTATTATTCATAATCTACTTCCATTCATACATTCTTAGTGGCATTTTTTTATTCCCTCAATAATTTTTCATTATAATCTTCTTAATTTTACAATGCATATCCCCATGTGTGTCATAACTAGGAAAGAATCAAGGCATGTTGTCGTGCACAATTTCTTGTTTGTGTCTATCTCATGTCAGTGTCTTCCGGTTTTACCCCAAGATACATCAATGCTAGAGCTGCCTCTATCTACTCATATACAGATAGGGATGTATATTCATGACAAAAAACGTACTCAATAGTCAACAAAATATGGATATTTTATTATTATTAGTTTTATCACTAAGGCTTTCACTATGGGTTTCAAATCCTAATTCTAACAATAACTGAACCTATCATCTGATTCCAACTATAATAACCTTGCTATTTATTTCACACATAAACATAATCTATTACAAAAAAAATTCATCCCTTGATACAAGATATAAGATCGATATGTGTAGTGTATTTGGGTATTAGGAACATTACATAACAATATAAAACATAAAACAAAAAAATTATATTGAAAACTTCTTTTACTTGACCACAACATTCCTTCGTACTTAGTATTGCATTGTATTACCTGAGGACATGCATTATAAAAGGGTGAGATATAAATCCTACTAAGGGAGTAAACAAGGAATAAAATGAATAATATAGTACATGTTAGACAATAGGAATATCAAGGGTCCATAAGAAAAACATAAACATAAAGGCATGATGTAGCATGATTATCATTGGATGGAAATGTGGAAACATCATTTAACATGATTTAAGAACGAGACAAGGAACATTGCACATAGATCATGAGTAAATCCTAATTATAATTGAATTAGCATGAGTCACAACACAATTTTATTAATATATCATGATACAAATCTTTACCGAATCCATTAGTGAGCTATCTGGATGCACCCTTCTTAATCATTCCATTTCATGTATAAGTGTTCCACATAGATCATACAACATGGATTCATTAAACATCATAATTACCTCCATGAAGAAGATATGTGGAATAAATAAATTTATGTAGTCAAAAAAATTTAAATATGCATAAATTTGAATTAACTTTTATAGATAAATAGATATGGTATTCACTTACACGATGATTTTGTCTTGGAATATTTTGGTGTAACATCGTAAGCATAAATACATGACATAAAAATTCACAAAAAATGGTTGATGAGAGAGAAATGGGAGTCTCGTAATATGTAGACTAAATTTAATGTATGGGTGGGTAATATAGATACATTTATGAACATATTTAATGGAATTTAGATTAATAATACGAAACAACTACTTGAATGTAAATGAGGAGAGAGAAATCCATTATGGAATTTCATCATGGTAATGTGTATACATGGGAGGCATTAATGATAGATGAAAGAGGACTCTCATTATTAAAACAAAAAGATGGATGTATAGCTGAGTTCTGAAATCATTCCAAAATATTTTTAATTGGATGGTCAAGATTATAGCAATATAAAGAATCATTGAAAAAAATGAGAGAGGAAGAAAACCCTTAGTTGGATTTGTGCTCCCAAAGGCTTGGGTAATGATTGATAGTATCTTATTAGGAGATTGAGGTGCCTTGTGGGGATTCTAGGGAGAGTAGGGAAGAATATGGTACACCTATAATTGCTTTGAGTGATGTGGAAGTGGGAGCTTGTGTGAGTTTATATAGGAAAATAGAGGGAATTCATTATTATATAGGTTTTGGACAACACTTATTAAACTCATCAAAACAACAAACCAACCCATGGTTTTTGCAAATGTATTTTTTAAAAGGGGAGTGGATTAAATTATTTGATATGTCCAATGGAATATATTTATAAAATATTAGATTTTATTATGAGGAGGTGAGTCTCACTCTCTCAGAAATCATTTTAAAAGTTAAAATGTATTATCTGTTTTGAAGGGTCCATTAAAGCATCATAAAATTAAATAACCAAATATATAATCACACTATTTTAAATTTAAGACATATTATGGAAAAAAATACAATTTATAGTTTTTTATTACATCACTATTGTGTCCTTATGATGTAATAAGACATATTATATATTAAAACGGTATTTAACTTTTACCGAAAAATTCAATTGTATTAGAAAAATATGAAAAATTCAATTTGGAATAATTTTGATGTCATGATTCCAAAAATAAATTTCATTTTATATAAATAATTTGACAAAATATTTTATTTTTTTATTTTAAATTAAAAACTGATGTTTATTGAAAATTTAAGGGATTTGTAAAAAACAGTTTTCACACCGTAATAAAAATTACAAATAAATTAATAAAAATATACAATAATTTATATATAATAAAAAAAATTAGTGATAATATTTCATTAAAATAATATTTAATTAAAAAATCCATTAATTCAAAAATATAAATTTCAAATCATAACACCAACAATAATTGAACCTATCATCTGATTCCTACTATAACGACCTTTCTATTTATTTTACACGTAATCATAATCTATTACATGAAATCTTCACATGATACACAATATAAGATGGAGAGGTCTAGTGTATTTGGGGCTTCAGAACATTTCAAAACAACATAGAACATAAAACAGAACATCATTATTGAAAACATTTTGTACTTGACCACAACATTCCTTCGTACTTAGCATTGAATGGTATATCATGTGGAAATTAATAATAAAAAAGTGAGATTTAAATCCTAGTACGGTAGTAAACAAGGAATAAAATGAATAAAATAGTGCATGTTAGGCAATAGACATATCAATGGTTCCCTAGAGAAACAAAAACATAAAGTCATGATATAACACGATTATTATAATAGAATGATGTATAATTTTATGTTGGTGATAATTATTATCTATGATTCACTCCCCGAAATAATTTTATTATATTGTGGAAGGAATGGAAACTATTCTTATATCATATTGGTCGCTTTTAAATTCTAGATCATATTGGGATGGTGACCTATTTGGTGGAAACTCCTCAAAATTAATAACAATACCATGATATGTTCCAGGTATCTATCAATGGGATGTATATACCTAACCACTCACATGTATAGAACTCAGAGGTCATATCCATGGATCATAATCTTTCTTAAGAGGAACAAACTCTAGATATTATGGAGAGTCCATAAAATGCACTATGAAATAAGACCACCCACCTTGTAAATTATTTTTATAGAAATAATCAGTTAGAGGAAGAAATTTGGGAACATGAGGATATGATGAGGACAAATTATTCTCATTATTTGGTATCATAATGATGAATTTTTTGGGTGGAATTCATTTTCAGGTGGTAGAATTTCAAGCAATGAGTTTTTATGATATTTTTTAGATTAAATTAGTATTATTTAATGTATTCTGTTATATTATACCCATTTTACTCTTTAATTATACACTTCAACAATTTATGATTGTGCTATATGCAACATTGACTTATCTTAGGATACACATGACTTAGAGTTTCTATAAAACAATGTTTTTTAATGTAATTATATAAATGGGATAATTAAAATAGATCCATTATACTTAGTGAAATTAATTGTAATAACTAATATTAAAATGATATTTATATTTTTATATATAAATAAAACGTATTTATTACCCAAAAAATAACTTTTTGGTAAAGTCTTTATATGTTTGAAAATACAATTTTCTCAAATGAACAAATTTTTATGCTTTTCTATTAACAATATTAAAATTTATTTTTAGACACATTTAGAAATATAATTATATAAAATAATCAAAATATTTGGATTATTAATATTAAAATTATTTTAGTATAAGTTATTAGGATTTTACTTGAAAATATTCATTTTTGAATGAATAGTGAAAATACTAAATTTTAATAAAAAATATATTTTCCTTCTAATTTATACATACTATTAAATTATATTTTAATTTGGTTTAAAATTTTAATTTCATATATTTGACATAAATTAATAAAATTTTGGTCATTTGAAAAAATTTAATATTGAAATTCGATATAAAAATATTTCAATCTTTTGGAAATTTTCACATAAAAATCATACTATAGTGACACGTCCCTTGGATGAATTTTAAATTAATATTACCAATTATATAATAATAATTTGAAAAAATGTATAAATATTTTTACTAATAATAATTTTATAATTTGTCATATCATCTTCTTATTTTTTCTAACAATAATATTAATTAAAGTAACTACAACAATTAAGGTAAAAACATGTTTACTAAGTAGTTAAACATTAATTAAATGATCGAAATAACCTCGACACATGTCCAAAATCATTTGGAATGATATATTTTGAAAAATTACCCACATTAATAAAAATTATAAAGTTATTGTAGTCACATTATTTATGGGAAATCTGACAATATAATTTTCGCTTTTATTTTTACAACTATATTGGTCCTCATCCACAATAAAAGGAAACTCACCTCTCACATCTTCACATCTATCAAGCCCATGGAATTAGTGAAAAACTACCCAAATATCCACCCAAAATTAGTAGATTCATCCAAAATTCGCCCTTTTTACATAAATCCTACCAAGGAATCCCTTTGGTGCAAACCAAGAGGAATTACCCAAAAAAGAGGTAACACCCTTCCACCAGCTTATTTTTATTGTTTTATAATCTTCATCCCATAAATTATTTCATTACGTGGTTACATTATAAGCTCAATAGATTATAAATTTTCCTAAATTTTTATTCTAGGTATTCTACCCACACTGACACACACATCCATTAAAAAACATACATTCTTACCATTCATGGGTACGACACACTAATGCCTTGCGGTATGATATTGTTCATTTTTGATTTTCCACATCTCCTGGATGGAAATAATAATGGAAATAAAATTTTTTTATATTATATATTATATTTATAAATTAATTATCAGTATAAAATTATTATATTACACATTCCATTATGCTTTCTAGATTGTGTAAATACGATAATTTGATTTGTGGATGTATGTACTACTGCCTCCATGAATAGATTTGATTCATCAAACATTTTATGAAATGTATTATGGATGAATTTAGTCAACATACGTGAATCATATGTAATAATACTACTACTGAAATTTTTATATATATATATACTTATATTTTATTTACTTTATTTATATCATAAAGACAATTTAATGGAGACAACAGTAATGCGTACATACAGCCTACCATCTTTATGGATGGTGTTTTATTTATATTTATATCATTTATAGATTATTATAAATATTTATATAATATTTTAAATTTTCAAAATAATTAAATAACTATATATATATGAGTATGAAGAATATAATGATAAAACATATACAGAAAAAAAATTGAATATTACCCGAAGAGTAACATTAACATGGAATTATTAATAACAGTGTAATATAATGTCATAATAAAGTAATATATGGTATTAGATATAATAATATGGTTATATTTTATACATATAATAAAATTATATTTATTATATAGGAGGTTTTAATGAGTAAGATGAAAGTCAAGACCTAAGGTAAGGGGATTTGTCATCTCAAATTTATTTTGTGGTATTTGTTCCTTATTAAACACTCATTAATTTTGGTTGTTATATATACATATCATTAATATGTTCTATGACTATTATACTAACATTAATGGGTATTTAAATACCTATTTTCTATCTATCTTTAATGGTTTTTTGTTTCAAATGTAACCAAATCATTAAAGTAAATTTTCCTCACTTTTACTTATTTTAAGCCCATGCCTCGTTATGCATCTATATTTTTTAATGAGGTGTATAGACATCCAATTGAAATTTTATTCCATTAATATAGTTATTATATTTATATTTTATTCTTTATGTAATGTCGTTTTCTATCTTGAGGATCATTAAACAGAGTTAATAATTAGTAAGAGTTTATCAAAAAAACCGCATCACATATCAAGATTATTTATGATTATGCATTCATTGATTAAATATTATGATCCAAAATTCATTAAAACTCATGAGTTTTATTATAATATGGTTATTCATGATATATTCATGTTCTAGTATCATTTTAACCGTTTTTTTACTAAATATAGTTAAGAATATTCTTTTGAAAAAATGTGACCTCATTTCTATTGTCATTCGGAAATTGGTTTTATTCGAAATCCAGGATATAAGAAAATTTAGAGAGAAATATTTTACAAAAAATACCTCTTAAGATAATTTTCATGGATAAATTATTTCAGAAATGGTTACTGGTGTCATGTCTTCCTTTATATGTTTCTAAATCTATTTTTAATGAAAAAGGTTTCAAAAAAAGTGTTATATTAAAAAATTGTTTTCCAATGACGAATGGATATTTTCATCATGAAATTTATTTAAAGGAAATTTATAAATTATTTTTCATCTAATATGACAACAAATTGTGTTACATATTCCTTTCTTGGGAAATTATCCAATGACACTATACATATTATTTTTCTGACTAGTTTATAATTTTATAGATTGATTTCTATAAAACATGTTCCTAGGTTATGGGTTATATGTTTATGAAACCCAATTATCATTCAGGGGTTATATTCTTATGAAACACTACACATTAAATGGGTAAATATTTCATGAAATGATTATGAATCCTATCTATTTTTGACAGGCAGTGATATGATTGCATGTTTTTGATAGCCAATATATTTCTTGGGTTATGATATGATGGATCTTTATGATCTTGGGGAAAATATATGTCTGATTTCATTATAAAATCTGTGGGAACTACGTATCCCTATTATAAATTGGGAAATAATTTTATATCTAATTAGATATACATGACTTGAATGGGGAGTAAACTCAGTTTAGAAATGGACATTCACCACTAAGATGGCCATGTGAATGAACCATGACTAATATGATGGTAATGATTGTGAAACATGACTACCATGATGGTTGGGGAGTGATCCCATAAAATTAATATGCCTTTCAAAGTGATTACATGACTAATATGGAAATTATTAAATATGTTTACGTGAACTAAATTACCATGTCTTATTCAGATGTTATGATATCATAGATTATGATCCCGTAACCCTTATGGTAAAGATAATATGAACTGAAAAAATTATTCCATGATTTATAATGATGATATTCAAATATTATGATATTTTTTTCAAACTCTTATCCTCTTTTTTACACTCATATATCTCTCGTATTTAACCTCACTATGCATATGAGTACACATATTTTTATGTTTTCTTTCCCTTGGATATGAAAAGTTTTATAATATATGATATGTATAAGAAGGTTCCCAGTCAGAGATAACCTATATGGATGGAATGTATCTCACTTATGTATTAGTGATTATATTTCCATGTTTGAAAAGGCACTAAACTAATATGGTCTTTGGGTGTATCTTTGTGTAATGCATTAGTTATTCTCAAAATGACGTACTGTTAACGTATGATTAGAAAGGGTCACTATAATAATCATAATATCAATGGAGATGGAGTTAAAAACATCATCAGAATTACTACCCAGTACTCTTTGTCTATGAATAATAATAGAATGAATGTGTAACATCAATCCTAACCTATGAAAAAGAAACTAGAAATTCAATCCTTCAGGGGACACGAATCCCAGATGACTAATGGAACATTTGATCCCATAATCAAGTACAATGGGTTAACTCAATGCATTAGATTTTTTTATGATTCATTGTGATGAGATGATGATGTTTAATCGATTTGTCTATCATTTAGATATAATGTTCGATGAATGGTTTGAATTTATTAAGAACCCCAAGACAACGAATAAAATAAATGTGATGGAGTGGGAAGACTGTATGAAATTGCTTCTTAACTTTTATTTCCCACAAACTCTTCAAATATATATTGGGAGATATTTCGTATAGATGAAGTAAAAAAGGAGGTGAATCTATCATGGATTATGAGAACATATTCACAAGACATTCATGCAATTCCTTGGGATTTATTATAGATAATAATTATTAAATAGAGATATTATTTATTAGTTTAAAACTATACCATTGAAATTCGTTGGGTATTTGAGACTTCTGAAGTCATAAAGATGTGGATAAATGTTCTATAAAAGATGATATGGAGTTCATATATTGGTTTTATGGTAATTTAGATAATAATATAAGAATATAGATTCAATCCGGTTGGTAAAATGAAAATTTAGGAAAGAGGATAAAAGTACCTACATGTAAAAATGTATGAATAAATATACTAATAATTTTCTAAAATGGATACTTAAATGTTTAAAGTGCATGAAATAATTCCACCAAGATCCGGAATGTTGGGGATACATGAAAAATCCATCCAATATAATAGAGTATGGGTTGAAACGTCCTAATTAACCTCACATGGTTCAATGAATCAAATGTAGAGTGAAAGGTCACTTTGGATGTTGGTGCACTAAACCATGGTTCCTTAAGGTTAATCAGCATCAACAACCACCAATGTCAAAGGAGAAATGGAATGAATATGCCATTACTACTACTATAGTGAAGTGTGAAAATGACTTCCTATAATGTATACATTCTATTGAATCAATAACGGAAGAATTTTTAATTGTTTCTAGTTATTGACAATAATTTATATATAAAATAGTTTCTAGAAATGTTGATTCAAAGTATAGATACATTGAAGTAGTGAAATCTAAAAAACAATCTAGGTTTGAAATCACTAAAACTCATGTCTTTGACTATTCTCTTCTAAGTATGTGTGGGAGGTTTCTTCTAAATAACCTTATAATGCATACCTTGTTGAAATTCAACACCATATATGGCATGAATTAAAACTCATTTCATATAACACACACCAACTATCTGAATATTAAATAACATTCCATATTTCAGACAATCCAATTATCCTCTACAAATCCATGGTAGATCATGAATATCCATTAGAAAATCATTCAGTAGTGTGGGTGTTGATAACCTATAATAATTATTCCTTTCATAAATGGTTGATTCAAATAAAGGTATCATCATGGAGGGAATTACCACTGTTAGGGAATAGACTGATGTATTTATTGAATAGTTACCCATACATCCCCAAAATCATGAGTTAGAGATTTCAACATATCTCATACATAAATATTAATATATCAACATATTTCCCAATCAGATGAACCTGATTGAAATAGAGTAGTTAAATAAATAATTTTTAATATGTTAATACAACTTAGTGCATCACCTTTGGATGTACATGTTCCCTTTTTTGAGAATAAGGATAGAACAATGCAGTTGTGTCTCTAATATTAAGAGATCAATGAGATCACCATAATGAAAGAGTATCCTTTATAAAGGATTGTTCACTATTTTGATCCACAATTAGGAGCTCTGTACTTATCAAATGTTGATTTTTATTAGGGATATCATCAACTTTGGTGAGGACGGAAGATATTCAGATGAACAGTTTTAGTGTATGGTATGGGCATTGTGATTTCATTGTAATTCGCTTTTTGAAAAACTAATTCAGATAAAATAACAATGATTTTGAGGAATAAAATCATTATAGACTGCATCAACAAATTATTAGTAGTTTTTATTGATTATATTATCATTTACTCATTGAATAAGGAGGATCCTGAAGATAGTATTATAATTTTTTTCAGGACATTATGGCAGGATAAAATGTATTTTACGTTTATAATGTCTAAATTTTTTATGTAGAATGTCTCATTCATGGGGAATGACAATACAAGTGAGGGAATGTCTGTGAACCCTTAAAAGAAAAATGAAATTGAATAATTGAATATAACCACTAGTGTCATGTAAATATTTTTTTTCATGGATCAGCTAGATACTTCAAATATTTTATGAGAAAATTATCAGTTTTTATCCCACAAACTAAGCTAACTTGGAAAGGGGTAAAGTGTGTATTGAAATAAGAATGTGAAGAAATATATGAGGTGATGAAGAATATTGTAATCACCACATATGTACTCCCACTACATAAATGTGGACAAGGTTTTTTGGTATAAAATGATGCATTAAAGAAATATATGGGTTGTGTATTCATGAATAATGATAAATTGATAGCTTATGTGTTACGAAAGTTGGAGATCCCAAGTAGAACTAACTGATGCGTGACATGGAGTTGGAAGGTGTGATATTCACACTGAATATATGTAATCCCTACCTATATGGTGAATACATTGATATATATACTTATAAATAGATTCCAATTATATATTCACATATAATTAGATATAAATGAAACGTAAAAGATGGTTAGAGAAAATCAAGGACTATGATTGATATATACACTCCAATTCGGAATAGAAAACAATTAAGGTGATTCTCTTAGTAGAAAAAAACAAGATAGTCTATCCTTGATGCATATTGGGAAGGCACCTATTTTCATGAATACGAAAAAGGATGCATAATGAAATCATAGAAGAAGGGAATACATCTTACCTAACAGAAATTAATTCCCAACCATCTTCCCAATTGATGATCAAACTGGCACAAAGGGATGATATGGAGCTAACAAATATGATGAAAATGTAATGTAATATAACATAAATGATTTCCGCATAAATAATTATGGTTTTATTCAGTTTGGAATAAGGAATTGTGTCATTCATCTCCTGAGATAAAGAATGATCTATTGTATAATGTAAATAGCTAATAATTCTCCACTCATCCTATAAGTACCAAGATGTACATGATCATAACAGACACATTTGGTTGTTCACCATGAAGGATAGTTATGAATATATCTCAAGTTGGTTAAAATGTTAGTATGTTAATGTACTGTAGTAGAAGTCCAAAGGGATGATGAATACATTTCATATACATACATGATAATTGGAGAATGTAACCATGGACATTGTCTCTAGTAACCCGAAGACATCCAAAGTAAACAATTCGATATTGGATGTAATTGATCGAGTAACCATTAATACTCACCTTATCAATATTTGGGATTATTTATCTCATAAAAAAACATGAAAAAATATATATGAATGAAGTGCTGTGGCCATATGTGGTTCCACTTTCTATCATCTATAATCATGATGCAAGGTTCACATATTAATTTTGGAGGATTCATCAATATGATTAGAGTAATGATTGTATTATTATCATGATCTATAACCACCAAAATAAGGGTCAATATGATAGGATTATTAAAATGATCATGGAAAGGATAAGATCCTCCTCAATAGAATTCATATTTGGATGTGATCAACAACTCCCATCGGTTGATTTGTCATATAATAATAGATTCCACTCCTGTATTCATATTTCTCTTTATAATGCTATGTTTGAGATGTGATATATATCTCCAACATTTTAGAATAATTTTTTTGTGTGAATCCAACATCGACCGGACCTTGTTCTTGAGATGATAATGAAGGTTAAATCCATCCAACAATTGATAAAAGATGCTCAAATTTGACAATTGTGATAGGATGAAAATCGTCACATTGACTTTGAGGTTTCTGTTAGAGAAAATTATTTCCATTTAGTATTTCCATGGAAGAGAGCCATACAGTTTGTAATGAAAGGGATGATTATCCCAAGGCACATTGGAACCTTTTATATCCTTTATTTCATAGCAGCAGTTGTATATATGTTTTCACATCCATCAAGAATGATTCAATTCCATGAATTTTTCAACATATCACTTGTGAGGAAGTACATAAGCAATCCCTCAGATGTATTGAATACCTATGTGGGAAAACATTAGAATAACCTCTTGTATGAATATAATCTATTGAAGATCTTGGACAATAGAGATAATATTCTATGAAAAAAAGAAACCCACATTGTCAAAGTGTTGTGGAGGAACCATATGTATGAAGATATGATGTGTGAACTAGAGGAAATATCTAAATAGAAGTCCCCTCACCAATTTTCATCATAGTATAATATTTGATAATTTTGGGATGATATGTTAAAGGTGGAATATTGTTATAGACCATTTATTATAAATGATCTTTTTATATTGAAATAATTTTTTATTGCAATAAAATTTATAATAGTATAAAAAAAGAAAAAGAAAATGTTTTATTTATTTAATAAACACTGTAACATTACCAATTAATGAAAATAATTTGTATTTTAAACATTACAGTTTAAAAAATATAAAAAATATAAAAGATAAAATGGGAAAAAATGGATCACATCCAATCTTATAGAATCATCGCATCTACTACCAACATTATATAAAAAATTGGTATTAATCCAATGATCATCATAGAAAATTTAAATATAGATCCATGAGAGAAATTGAGTTGAATATTGAATTAAATTATAAAGTGGTAGTTATAGGAGTAAATGTGATTGTTGGAATAGTAATGTGGCCATTGTAATAGTAACCTGAACATTGAGAATAGTAACCTGACCATTGGAAAAAACAACGAGAGAGTTGGAATAGTAGATTCTACTAAAAATATAAATAAATAAATATATAGTATTTATATTATTTAGTATAGTTAAATAAAAATATGATAATGTCAAAAAATAAAAACCATGATTTAAAAACTGAAATAAAATATAAGAATGCTTTTTGTAGATTATATGTTAATTTATTTTAAAAAAATAATAGGTTTTATATTAATAGATAAAATAACATATGATAGAAATATATTCTGATTAAATTAATATAATTTTTAAATCATTACATTGAAATTATATAGGGGTTATTTTTTAGTAATTCTCTGAAATATGTCAATTTTCATTGGAATAGTAAAAATACATGTTTTCACATCACCGTTGTATCTTAAATTAAATATATCCTGATATAATACTGAAATAATCCATTATAATACTTGATGTTCCACAATTATATGTTTTATTTCAAAACATTTCGACTAATACACAATAAATTTTTTTTCCAATCCTAAAAATATATTTCCAAAACTTAATGTTCATAGTGATTCTTTAAAAATACAATTTCACTTTTTTCCACATTCATTTTTAATAAAATAATATATTTTATTTATAAAGGGTAAGTGAATACATAAAACCACTAAATTAGATTTAAATATTATTGATATTAAATAGATAACTATTTCATAGTTCACATTCAATATAATATTTTACTCAATATTCTTTTATGAAAACACTCCTCTCCCCATGTAAAAATAACTCCTCTTCCTACCATTGGAAAACCAATCACTCCACATTTTCAAATGCCAAAACTCATAAAAATATATCATCTAAACCCCATTAGAATACATTGGGGAGTTCGAGAGTAAACCAACTATAAACATCATTGGAGTTGTTTGGGTGTATAAGAGAAGGTGTACTGAGGATTACATATGTCTCAATATATAGTTCTTATTTTTATTTATTATTCTTGTTATAATTTTCTTTTTTCAAATCCCCTTTTAAAAAACAGTAAATTACATTAATTTTCTTGTATGTTTGTAGTATTTTTTTATGTTTACATAACGTAATTATCATAATTACGATATATATATATATATAAATTTTATGATTCCCTTTCCTACAATATCTACAATGTACCTCCAAAGGTCTATTAACCACATACTAGGACATTTCCATGACCACACATATTACCATAATCATTTATGGATATTATAAAGTACATAAAACATATTGAAATTTACTTATATTTCTTACAATCATATAGAAATAAATATATTTATTCATAAATTACGTTGAACAAATAAACAAAATTAGTTTAAATGGGAAATTATTTATTAAAAAAAGAAATCAAAATGAATACATTTTAACCACAAGAATTATGAATTATAATAAAATGTATATAATTTATAAATATTGGAAAAATTACAATAATTCATTTCTGGATTAAATGATTTAATTAATAATTGTTTATTATTAGATACATGTAAATGTGATATAATATTTTGTGTATTAAGGAAATGTTTTTCTCAGACCCAGTTCCTTTTATTTAGTTTATCAGTATTTAACAAAATCAATAGTTTGTACATTACATTAATGTTCTATAGATTTCATTTCTTTTTCTCCCCTTTTTTTGAGTATATACATATTTCAACGTTGATTTTTATGTTGAATACAGTTACATTCCAATAATACATTTATTTCTATAACAAATCATTGACTCCACCGGTGTTGTTTCATATCCAAAGAAAAATGATCTTTTATTCCAAATTATCATCTCCATTATTACTTTAGGATTATAAAATTGTATTTTTGAATTTATTAATTGTTAAATAATTATGAAATTCATTGATATTAATGGTTTCGTTCATGATAATGCCTTTTATACCATCTAAGTGGCATTATGGATAATGTAAATATTAGGATGTGATGGGTGGGACATGAATTATATATTGATCAATTGCATAGTGTATTATTATTTATCCCATTATATGATGTGTATTATTTTTGGAAATGATTCAATATTTTTTTAAAAATGATGATGTTATGATAGACCACATATGTTAGGCGAGAACATGATGCTAGCTTTGTTTTTAACTATGTGTGCTATTTGACGACAATGTCATGATATTTCATTTTTATAAATTCCCAAATTCCATGAAATTATCGTTTGGTTCCCTTGGGATTTATTATTATGATCCTATTATTCCGTTATTATGGTTATGATGATTAGGATCATTCATGTTATATTGATTCATATAATTTATTAATCAACTTATGGTTTTTTAGCTCACCCCTATATTTATTGTCTATCCTTAGGTGATTAAATGTTCTATGGAGAACATGATATTTTATAAGGATATGTTTTAATTATATAAATAAATGATATTTTTTTGTGAAAAATCTATGTATCATTCTAATCATTCTCAAGACACTGTAACTTATGATTCACAATTTGTATCTCTAACACTTATATTTTTTATCAAAACATTTTTTTGTATAAATAAAAATATTCATTTATATCCTTAAATTCACTCAGTAAAAGATTCATTTTCATATTAAAATTACTTTATATACATTACATACAATAGTGATCTGGCATAAGATACACACAACACTTAGTCGGCATATGATACACGCTACTCCAAATTAGCGTATGATACACCAACACTGAGTTTCTATGAAACATCTCTTTATATTGTTTTAATTATTTAAATAATAAAATAATAACATAGTTGTTATACATATTAATTTGAGTTGTTTTAAATACTATTAAAATATTGTTTATAATCGTTTTATATAAATGAAGCATATTCATAATATAAGATATGATTTTTCTTAAACTCCTCCTATTACTGAAAAAATATGTTTAATGTACTTCTAATAAAATTAATTTTAGGAAAATTTATGAATTTAATATTATAAAACAAACAAAATTTTTTAATTTATAATTTAAATATTATATTATGGTGATATCTTGGTATTTTTTTGAGGGACATTATTTTTTTATGAATAGTGCAAATACCAGTTTTAAATTCAAAACATCTTTTTAATTTAATTTATTTATATGGAAAAAATATATTCATATTTTATATAAAAATATAGTTTTATAATATTTCTATAATTTATTATAGAAATGTTCATTGAAACCATTTCCACATTTAGATTGGACATAAATCCATAACAACTATTTGGTCGTTTTTATTATAAAACCTAGTAGTGGCATCTCGACAATGGAATTAATATTAAATTATTTTCCTCCTATTCTATGAGTTGAAATCAGAAAACTTGTTTTGATATTTTTATTCATCATAATTTATAAATTATTATTAGGTCAACATTATGTTAGAAAAAATTATTAGCAAAGGTGATTAAAATTAATTACATTTGATAATAGAATGATTAGGTTAATAAAGTGTTAAACCATAAATATACGACCAAAAACAACAATGAAAAATATCCAACAACCATTGGATATACATATTTCATGCATATAAATTCCATTTTTCAGTTGGGATTCTTTGGAATGAGATTTTTTATGTAAAAACATGATCACACCTAACTCGTTTTTAAAATTATTATGTGATTCATTTTCCATCCCTATAAAAGACCCCCAACTCTACCCATTTATCACACATATCAAAACATTTAGGCATGGACAATCTCTGCCCATTTAAAATCCCAAAAATCCACACTTTGACCTTGATTAATCCCTTTGGGATGAAACATCTCATGGAAGCCTTTTTGGCATAAACCAAAAGGAGTTAACTGATTAAGAGGTAATGTCTTCCCTCAAGCTCTTTTCCTTTATTTTCCATCTTCACACACTCTACTATATTTAATCTATTTTTTTAAATATTATAATTAATATATTATTGTTTTTTTATATAATGGGTATGACCAAAACATATTCACACCTATATCTATTGGATGGTTAACCTATTGTTTCTTTGTTCAGTGGACTACTCCCTCACAAAATAATGAATGGTCATTTCTCCTTTACCTCCACTCATAGAGACCATTATGATGTAAAATTTGTTTTTTTATTTCATATATTGTATTTATTATCTCTATTTGCATATTTTTTTCTTGGTATTACACAAATTTCCTTTCTTTCCATTTGGTTTTATTACGATAATCTCATTTGAGGAAGTGTGGACTATCACCCCTTCAACGATATGTGATACTTTCACACACAAAATGTAATGTACTAAAGATGTGTTTAATAAACATATATGTTATATTCATTAAACATTATCAATTATGTTTATTTATATATTCATATATATATATATATCATTTACATACCTTATTTCAAGATGAATAAAAATAAGGAAACAAAATTTATTCATACGTATGACATACCATATCTATGAATGATGTATTCCACTACCTACATCATTATGATATAGATTATTATAATCTATATATATTGGATATACATGAAATTTATATCATGATATAAATTCTAGAATCAAGAAATATGTATAGAGGCCAACAATAAAACAAATTAAGACACATACACAGAACAAAGTGAATATTAACTGATGTGAAACCTTAATATATGATTACTAAAAAGCGGGTAATATATGGTCCCAATAAAAACAGATATGGATTATGTGTAATAATATTCTTATTTTAGAAATTTATAATAAACATAAATTTATTATACAATAAGCTTGTATGAGTTTTGAGAGAGTCAAGACATAAGGAAATGGGAATTTCAACTCACTTTAAATATCTGTGAGGTTCATGTTATGATCACCACTCATTCTATTTTCATAATTACATACTAACCATGATTTAATTATATTTATCTTATACCAAAATTTATGGGTATTCACATATACATTATATTATACTTCTTTCATAGGTTTTAACTTTCAAATTTTACCAAATCAATAAACTAAAATTGACTCAATTTTTATTCATTTAGAATCATGTTCTGTTGTGCACTTAAATACATTTCCGTGGTGTATATACTTCAATTTTAAATTTTATATCATGAATTTCTATATTTTCATTTTATCTTAAGCTTCTGCTAATTTCATTTTCTTACATGGAGAGTATTTTCCATGTTATTGAGTTATAATAGTTTATTATGATAATCTCATCACTTTTCATGATTTTTTATGATTACACTTCCCATAATAAAATCTAATTAAAAAACCTCTTAAGAATATTCATGAGTTTCCAACCCCAATATTTATTCATTATATCCTCTATTTTTTTACCATTCTTCCACTATTTGGTACATAATATAATGTTTTTATGAAATATTTGGCCATCTCTCTCTTTGGTCGGAAATATATTGTATTCAAAAACCATGTTTTCAAAAATAATTTCACTTTGATTTAAGAAGGCCTTCCAAATTCTTTACCCAAAAAATATATCATCCATTTGTGTTAATCATGCCTTTATATCACAATAATTCCATGCTTCCATTCATATTCATTTTATATATAGATTACGATATAATTTTATGAATATTATTTCTCTTTCACATGTCTTATACTTTTGAAACCCGATCCTTTTCAAAAGTATTGTTTATGAGGAAATGGTTATAAAACATATCTCTTTCCACAAGTTATGATATTTTTACACATTTGTTATACCCATTTCATGTCATGGGTGATGATATTTTTATCTATGATCTTGTGGAAGAAGAATTTATGATTTCATTATGTGATGGGTGGGACCTATATCCTCGTCATACCCATTTGATAATGTTTTATATCTCATTAGATATACAAACATGGTATTGGGAGTGAACATTGACTAATATGATGGAAATGAGAGTGAAATGACTACTATGAAGGTATGTGGAGTTATCTCATTGTACTATTATGACCATGGGAGTGAACCATGACTACCCTGATAGTATGCAGATAGAACCCATACTAATAAGATGGTTTATAAAAAATTGACATGGATACTATGGAAATAATTATATGTGTTTCTTTAACAATTCCATGTCTTATACCTATTTTTTTCATTCATGGATTATCTCCTTTACATCTATTTTAATAGTGTCTTATGAACTATTTTTCTTTATGCCATGATTCAAGTATATGATCTTTTATTTGTGGGGTGTGATCTTCTATTTTCAGGATCACATTATCATACTGTTATGCTCATGTTTATGCTCACATGTCTCCCTTGTATACCTTTAATGGGCATTTGAGATCACCCATTTTAATGTGTCCTTACCTAGAATTGGAAGATATATATTTTGTTTGATTTGTCTAAGATAGGTTCCAGTCCAGAAGAACCTAATGGGAGATAATGTGGCTGAAAAATGTATATGTGTTTATGTTTCCTTAATTCCAAAGACATTATACTGACTATGGTCTTTTGGTGTCTTTTTCTGTAATGTTTGTTAATTTCAAAATAGTTAGGTAATGATAATGATTGAAAGATTAGGGTCATTGTAGGTGGTATCAGACAAAGGTATAATTAATCATTGGAATCTTGGAAGATAAAACCAAAGGGAGAACCCTAAGTAAATGTCTAAAGGATCGGTCTAAGGGTAAATTAATGTATAGGAAAATTTACTAGAATTTTGGTGAAGGATATAGTATGTGGATTATTATAAATACATCTCTGTATGGATATTATAAGTGTATGTGGCTCTAGTACATGTGTATATAGGGTTAACAATTTCTACAAAATGTTCCAAGATTGACTCGGGGAAATCATGTATGTAACAATTCACCTTTCTGGACACGTTATTGAACACTCCCAAGGGATATTCTTTAGGAACTCAGAATCACTTCATGAACTATTCTAAAGGATATAAATATATATTGGATTGAATAACCAAATATAAACCTAAAGTTTCATATATTTAAGAAGGTGTCACAAGTTGGACATCATATTGGTATAGTGATTTTGTTTCAAGTATATGATTCCTCTTTAGATTACGTTTATGGGAATGCACTTCCTCTAAATATTTCCATTCTTCATTTGGTATAATTTTATGTCATCATAGCCGTGGAATGAATTTCTCTACATGAATACGACATAAATTTTGAAGAATGTCATGTTACATTCAATATTTCAAACCCTCTTATGATCATCCATTAATGTAAAGATAAGTAAAAACATCTTGTGGATATTCATCCAGTGTATGGATTCTAATTCCCATTGAAATGGTTTGTTTATCTCAAATGGTTGGGGAGAATATAGACATATATTATATGGTCATTGTTCGGGATTTTTCAGATTACTTTCCAAAATATTTTCCTAGACTTCCACCAAAATGATAAGTTGAGTTCTTGATAGAACGGATACCTCTTCCATAATAATTATCATGAATACTTATAGAATGGACCCGATTGAGATGCAAGAATTGATGAATAAACTCAATGAAAACATTGATAGGTGATTCATTTGGCCATATGTGTCACATTGGGGTCCACCGGTTCATTTTTTGAAAAATAAACAATGACCAATGTGACTCTCCATAGATTATTTGGAGTTGAACATAATAACAATCTAGAACATGTTTCATTTTCCACATATCGATGAATCATTTGATCAACTACATGGAGCTCAAAAATTTTTTATGATTTCCCTTCTTTCTAGATATCATCAACTAAGGATAAAAAAGGATTATATATATATGATAGAATTATATAAAATTGTTAGTTACTATAAATATTTTTTGATTCTTTTTTATCTTACTAATTCCCCGGATATCTTCAAGGATTATTCAATCGTGTCTTTATAGATTACCTTGACTAGTTTGTGGTAGTCTTTATAGATGATATTCTTAGCCATTCAATGGGAAAAGAATATCATTAATATCACATGTAAATTGTACTGAAGACACCAAGGATGTAAAACTTATATGAATAATATACAATATATGAATTTTGTCATCAAAAGGTTTAAGATTTGGCTCATATTATCTCAATATATAGTATAGAAGTAAATACATCAAAGACGGAGGCTATTGGAAGCTAGAATAGGCCAACCACATTGATTATGATCAATAGCATGGTTCGTTTATCTTGATATTATCGATGATTTTTGGAGAATTTATCACAATTATCTAATACCCTATCCATGTTAACTCTGAAGGGTTTCATGTTCTTTAGGATAGACGAATGGATGGAAAATTTCATGGAACTGAAAAGAAGTCCGTTTAGTGAAAATACTCTTACATTACCCAATAATGGAGAAGGGTTTTTAATATATATTGATCAATCTAAGAATGTATTGGGATGTGTTTTATGAAATTTAACATGGTTATACAATGCCTCACAATAGATGATGATTAATTTAAAAAAATTACCAACTCATGATTCTAGGTTAGTAACGGTGAATTATTCATTATACCTATGGACGTACTCTCTTTATGGGGAAATGCTTGATATATATACCAATCATAAAATAATAAAATATATATTATCACAGAAGGAGTTGAACATTTTCCAAAAAATCTAGTTAGAGTTGATAAAGGATTATGACAGATCATTACATTTCCACCCATGGAATGTGAACAAGGTAGCAGATTCATTGAGTCGAAAAGATCTTGATATATTCTCTATGATCAGAATCACAAAATATCCTATATTTTAGTATTTTCAATGGATGGATTGAGAAATGATTAAGGAAGGGAAAAAATCATTTATTTCCCAAATAAATTTTTAACCCTCTATACAAGTAAATATTAACGAGGCACATAAAGAAGATGAAGATCTAAAAAATAATGTTATAAATGTTCTGAAGTTTAACCTTGATCAAGATAGAATGATATGGTTAGCATCTGTGTAAGTGTTCCATACATGTCATATTTGATATTGGATCTATTGGAGGACGATCAATTTTCAGCGTTCCATATTCATCATGTAAGAAAAAAATATGTATAGATACAAAAAATAATACTTTTGGTGGTATGGAATGAAGAAATAAATAATGGAGTTTTTATCTCATTGTTTGGTATGCCAATAAGTTAAGGCTGAATAGAATAAGTATAAATGGTCGTTGCTTCAATTACCGACATTGTAATGGAAATTGGAGAACATAACTACGGATTTTTTCATTGGACTACCCAAAACATCTCAAGGTTATAAGGATATATGGGTTATAGTATATCACCTTACTATGTGAGCTAACTTAATTGATATCAGAGAAGATTTCTCTCGGGATTTCCTTACTAGAATATAAATCAAGGTAGTTCTAAGGTTTTATGGAATTCGATAATCTATTGTATCATATCTAGATTTTTGGTTTACTTAAATGTTCAAGAAACGTCTTTTGAAATAACATGTTACAAAAATTAAGTTTCAAAACTTTTTATCTTCCTAAAATAGATGGCTAATCTGAATGAACAATTGAAAACCTAGAGGATATGTTGAGATCTTATTCACTAGATTTCAAAGGTGGTTGGGATCAACACCTTCATCAAGTTGTGTTTTCCCAAAATAATAGCCTTCACTCAATAATTCATATAAAACCTTATGAATATCTTTCTGGGAAGAAATGTAGAGCTCCAACATGATTGGATGAGTTTGTACAATAAAAGGTGTTAATAAATAAGATCATTGTATAGATGGTCGAGAAAGATAGTACAGTTTAGTATCATATTAGGGCAGCTAAAAGGAAGAATAAAAGTTGTGTGGATAACCGTTTTCCATGATTTATAATTTGAATGTGGTGATTTGGTGATTCATCAAATCTCACCTTGGAATAATATAATGAGAATCAGGAATAAAGGGAATATAATCCCTAGGTATATCAAAAAAATTTAAATTTTTGATCCTATAGGGATGGTATCCAATTGCTTGGAACTTCCCCAAAATATGTATCATGTCCACGATTTATTTAATATACATATATTGAGGATGTAAATACATAACCCATCAATTGAACTGAAATCAAAGGTCATAATTCTAGAACAATATCTTTCTATCCAGGAATTGCCTGTTGAAATTATAGACTAATAAGATAAAGTTCTATTAAATAAGACCACTTTTCTGGTCAATGTTTGGTTGAGAAATTACTAGTAATATGAATCTATGTGGTAAAATAAATAAAATGAATAATAATTTTCCTCATTTATTTTTACCGGAGAAATGAATGTTGATGGAGAAATTTATTTTAAGGAGGTAGAATGTAGCACTCCAATTTTTTATGGAAAATTGTTTCTAATATATTGAAATATTCATTTATATCTTGATATGTACTAATCCAAATATTTTTTTAAAACTAAAAATTCTTTTTGTACATTACATGCAACACTATGATGAAATATGATACATGCAACACTAATTTGGAGTACGTTACATGGAACATCGACTTGGCATATGATACACACAGCATTGAGTTTCTACGAAATAATTTTTTTATTATTTTAATTATTTTAATAAGATAATTATTGTCTAGTAATTAAAATTAGTTATATTAATAGTATTGACTAATTTTGAAATATTTTTTTAATTTTTTTATATAAATGAAACCTATTTATTATAAAAGATATATTTTTTTGTTAAATTTATTATATATATTAAAATATAGTTTTATTGTGAATAAAATAAAATTACCTTTTAAACACATTTAAAAATGTTATATGACAAATGAATCCTAACTTTTCTATTTATAATGTCAACATTGACAGAGTGGGTAATTTTTGGACATTTTTGGGGAACATCATTTATGGATGAGTATTGAAAAATACCGATTTTTAATTCAAAAATTCTTTCCACATCAATTTTTTTAAAATATAAATTATATTATTATATGATTTAAAAATTATCATAGTTAATACTTTGATCATTTATAACAATTTTTGTCATTGGATATATTTACACATTTTAATATCCCATAATGACTAAACAAATGTATGATCATTTTTAATATAAAAACTGGCAGTGTCATCCCGAAAATAGGATTAATATTAAATTAATTTCTGCAACTTATTTGATTATAATTTGGAAAAATTAATTCCATATTTTTAATCATCATCATTTATAATTTATAATAAGTTCAAATTTGTTTTTTACAAAAAAAATTATAGAATGTGTATAAAATTAATTTCATTGATTAAGGGAGAAATTAGTTTAATAAAGTATTAAAACACAAATATAAGACAAAAAACTACCTACACACTTGTCGAAAACCCATCAGTTGTCTATAATTCAACCATAAACATTAAATTCATGAGTTTTGTTATTGTTTTATGACGTTTATTAGGTAGGAACATGTGCACACCTAATATGTTTCTATATAATCCATGTTAGTCTATTTCTTCCCCTATAAAAGTCCACTACCTATACCTCTCAAATATTTTATGTTTTTTAGTCACTTCCCTATTTGTTGTGTCGATATTATTTCCATTTGAGTTTTTCAATCCTTTATGTTTTGAAATACAATAAAACATTTTATTAATGAAAATTATCCTTCTCTAAGAATTATTTTCTTATGAAAAATTGTCTTTATCTTATATATGATTTATCCTTATCATGTTTTATAATGTATTATTTAATATCTTCTCAAAACAAAGCGTAACCTCTTTTTATGTAAAAAATTTAGATCCTTATCGAAAACCTCAAAATATTACAGTTCATTAATCTACCAAGTCATAATGTTTTCAGACTCATAATTCTCTGAAATTAAGACTCTGAATTCTAGGAAATTCATCATCCATATTCTCTAAAATTAAAATCCCAATTCTCTAAAACTAACACTCCAAATTCCATGAAATTAAGACACATAATTCACCAAATTTCATGACTCTGAATTCACAGAATTTAGACTCAAAATTCCTAAAAATTATAACTTTGAATTCCTTATAATTTGGAGTCTAAATTCCATAGTATTCAGACACTAAATTATTCAAAATTAATACTCCAAATTCCCTATAATTGTTTCTACAAATTCTTAATAATTCATTCTCCATATTCATTATAATTCTGACTCCAAATTCATCATAATTCAAAGAACTAATTCTTAATAATTTTTCCTTGAAAATCTATTGAAAATCAATTCTGAATTATTTGTGATACAGAATCTGAATATTCATTTTTCTAGAATCTTATTGTTTATATATTTGGACTATAAGTTCTATTTTTCCTAGATTCCTATTATTCAGTCATAGTTTAGATACAATGTTTGTATTAAATATTATTGATTCTTATGGATGATAATGTTTCACAATATTATCCTATATAAAATTATGTCATATAATTTTATTCTAATAAAAATTTGGTTCAGTGACATGTGTACAAGTCCCTTCGAGAATCCACAAAAAACATGACAATTGGATAAGGGATCAAACTATTGAATATTTTCTTATAAAAAGGATCTCATTTGAATGAGCTCATTATTATTACATGATCTTATAGATTACATGATATGAAGTGACTTCTAAATCTACTTCCTTGTGTGTCCTATGAACATCTGGTTCAACCATTAACATCTTTTTTATATTGTATTGGGAGACTATAACTATTATTTAGTATAATTGATTGCTTCTGGGGATAGGCATACCGAGGTCCTGTCTAACTTAATGTTTGAGGGGTTGTGGGGAAAGCAAGAATGCTCAAATATTCTTATCGAGGGAATACCCTAGTATGGTTAATACATAATCTCTTGAAATAATACCACAATAGACCTTTATACGTTGTTTTTGGATACCCCACTCTTCGGGTTATAAGATTTCCGAATTGTTTACAAGATTTTTGAATCATGTTTTCTTTGTGATGTATTTCGATAATGATAGAATGTATAACATTTTGATAATTTTTTTAATTTTGTTTACTCTCATAAATAAGAATTTATATGCCTTGAGGTAGAATCATTAACTAAGTAAACTATTGTTATGTTTCTTTATTTGATCCATATTTCTGGATCCTATGAAAATTTGTTTGATAGTTCAGAACTAATAGGGTGTTTGAATCCATATTGTATAACACTGTTGAACTAATATTTCCATAATCTTAAAAGTGAATGTTTTTATTCCTAAAATTTACCCCTGTTGTATTTGAGAATCTACATCTATATTTTTGTCCTTCAATTGGTTTCAAAATAGGTCAATGAAATACATATACTTACATATATGTTTTCTAGATTAAATATTTATTTCTCAAAATTTCATTCATAACAATACTTACACTTGATTTTCTTAATGAATATTATATGTTTTTATAATATTTTTGTTTTAAAAAATTTTTGTTGAAAATTATTTTCATATTGAATGGAATGTATAAATGTTGTATCAATAGACAACATTATTCCAACATGACCACCAATCATTGATAAGAATGATCATCAGTACTTGAGATAAAGGATGAAGACTTTTTTCATTAACACTATAATAGTCAACTTTGTTATTCTTATTGAAGATTAAAAAATTCTAGACAAGGAAGACTGAACCACCACTAACCAGCAAAAACCAGAATGTCAACTAAAATACTATGTATGCAATACATTATTGTGTTCTATTACCATGAATATATATTGTCACAATTCTTCTTGTGAAGTTTCCAAATGAATTTGGAAGAAACTTGAAGTTACCCATTTTGGATCTTCTAATGTGATAAAAACAAGAAGATATATGTTAAGAGAAGACTATCATGGAATATTTTTTCATTATGGAGAACCAGTTTGGGAAGTACAAAAATGATTTATGACCCTTGCCAGCAGTCTTCAATCTATGGGAGAGAAAGGTGTTAAATGGTGAAGTCTTTTTGGATAAGATAATTGATAAAATTACCAATGAATTGGAATAAAAAATGACATCTATTGATGACAATAGGATTGTATCTAACATTACTCATTATTAATTACATAGAACTATTCTTTATCATGAAACAATAATAAATATAAATGTTGATTTCAAGAAAAATAAAAATAGTAATGGAAGTGTAGCTTTAACTACTACATATAAGTCTATGAATCTGAATTGACAAAATATATCTAAACTTAAGAATGATGTTGGTTTATCTGAATAAAGTTTCAGTGATAAGTCTGAAAATTAATTAGAAAATCATGCTCTAAGGATGAAAAAGATTGTGGGAAAGAAATATTTTCTGTATCAATACAAGAATAAAGATAAAAAATAAAATAATTATTTTAATGTAACATGTTATGAATGTAAAAGGGATGAAAAAATCAGACCAGATTGTCTTATGAATAAGAGAATATAGAGGAAGGAAATGCATTATGAATGAAACAGAATGATGTATTAAAAATAAAACTCTGTGAAGGTCCATAAATAAACTAACACCTCGAGTGCCAGTGATGATGCCTCTTTAGATGAATCATTAGAATATAAATCATCCAGTCACTAGAATATTGGTAATATAATTAGACTACCCATGGAAAATTATGTTCTTATGGCTATGGTATACAAAGCTTATTCCTTAACCAATATTTCATTAAATACATTTTTCCAAATGAAGAATATTTTTGAAACATTAGATGAATAATAATATTCATTTGAAGATAATACCTTACCTTTATTTAAATAATATTCATTATTTTTTGAATTTAATTAGAATTATTATTTTAAATGGTAATGATAATAGAGAATGGAAATTCTAGAATATAAGTTTTAACAAAAGTAGTAATAGATCATTCTAAAAATCGTGATAAAAAAATTCTTAATTTAGAACGTTTTTTAAAAAAATACATCAAAGTTAATTAAATGATGGATTAAATTTCTAAGGATCATGAAAATTTTTTTTCTAAAAAAACGTTTAAGAGGAAAACTCAAGTCCAAAAACTATTGAAATTGAAGATATGAATTTTTTCAGTATACTAAACTTAGAATTTATTTCATTAAGGAAACATATATAAAATGTCACTTCTAAAAGGAATGAATTTGATAAAATGTACTCAAAATTTTTTCTTTAAATAAATAGTGTTTTAATTATTTATACTCAATCAAAACCACTTTTTAGTAGTAACTGATTTGTACCACATAGTGCTCATTTTTTCAAGAAGTGTAAATGTGGTGGACATTGGGAAATAAATTTTTCATTAAATAAAACTCAATACATAGGTTTTAATAAATCCTATTTTTCTATGAAAATGTTGATGCCTAAGGTTTTACACTCTGAAATTTCTAGATCCAAGAATGTTTTCCTTCCAAAAGTATAACTCTTTTATTTTTAGGAAAATAATTAATGTACCAACTGTCACGACCCGTCCGCGGGGCCCGTGCCGTGACTACCCCAAGCCCGCCTTCCATAGGCCAGGGGCTGGCGACTAGCACCAAGGCGTAAATCCCAACAAAAAGGGAAGGCATTGCCTTTGAAAAGTAAACAAGCACCACAGAGTAAGCAAGCGGAAAATTAAACACTAAGTAAAAATTGTACAAGCTATGCTGAAAGTAAAAGGGGCCGGAAATACAGGCCCAACTGTAAAGTACAACTGAAAGGGAAAACTGCAGCGTCGAGCCATTCTCTGGATGTCCCACCTGAGGGGTGGGTACAGATAGCCTCCACTGCTCCTCGGGTCCACCTAACCACTCCGGGTACGTCCCGCCCAGTGGTCCACCTCTAGGTACTGTCCTACTCCGCGCGCCTCCTCCACGATCCGTGCTATCCGTCGTCTGCAACCAACACCACGAAGTGCAGGCAAAGCCCGTTTAGGGGTGAGTATAAGCTACTCAGTAGGGACCCCGAGACCCCCGAAGGTCTCCCGAAATCCACAAAGGATAAGTCACGAAGGAGAGATACAATCACGAAGTAACATCTGACACGGCTTAGGTATATGCCCATACATATACCCAAGTCATCAATTCCTCGATCGGCTCCAACGTCCGAGCCCAAACACAACCCAGTCCACACAGGAAAGCAAATAGCATACCCACGCAGGATAGAACAATACAATCCACAAAGGAGAGTAAACAGTAAATCCACACAGGATAGCTCAACACAATCCACAAAGGAGAGAAACACAAGATTCAGCTCACACAGGTATACTTCTTCGAATGACGATAAAGATGATCACTGATCCATCTAAGTCGTCAGACCCACGAAGGATCGATAGGTAACTAACCCCCGCAATGACCCACACAGGATCAGACCCACACAGGATCGGGCCCACACAGGACCGGGCCCACGCAGGACCTGTAGGCGCTGGCTCACACAGAACCGCTGAGCGCTGACCCACACAGGATCGGACCCACACAGGATCGGGCCCATATAGGACCGGGCCCACGCAGGACATGTAGCACTGATCCACGTAGGATCGTTGAGTGCAGTAGTCGTCGCAGTCCGCTGAGGATCTCTGCACAGTCGTCGTCGCAGTCCACTGAGGATCTCTGCACGGTCGTCGTCGGAGTCCACGGAGGATCTCTGCACAGTCGTCGCCACAGTCCACTGAGGATCTCTGCACGGTCATCGCTGGAGTCCACGGAGGATCTCTGCACAGTCGTTGCCGCAGTCCACTGAGGATCTCTGCACGGTCGTCGCTGTCGAAGTAGCAGTCGCAGCCAGCCAAGGGTTCCCGCACACAGCAAGCTCGTTCGGGAGGGTCCGCTCCACGAGCCGAGAGACTGATACATCAACTGACACAAAGTCCGAAGTTGATGTATCCAAAAGTTCCGTATTGACAACAGAAACTCAACATCGTAGACGGCGCGTCAATCGGACGCTCGGTCTGAGAGATATTGGCATTTTCGTCCCAGGGGCCCGGTTGTTTTTTAAGGCAAAACCAACCCGACCGCACTCCACCTGCGTCCGAACCTCGGGCGGAGTATGCCAAAATATCTGTCTCACTTAGAGGAGTTCAACAAAGCTTACGGCACGTCAATCGGACGTCCGTAGCTCAAGATATGAGCGTTTCTGCTCCGAGGGCCCGGTTGGTCTCGTGTACGAACCAACTCGGCCGAACTCAAAGTATTCTGAAACCTTGAGTGCGATATACCAAAACGACCGTCTCGATCCAAGGATCGTGTTGCCGCTGACGGCGAGTCATTTGGAGGCACGAAGCTCATGTTACGGGCGTTTGAATGAAAACGTCCGAAGAAGGGGGGTATGGGCCCGGGACGACCCGAACCCGGTCGACCCGACCCGGGTACGACCCGGTTGGCCCGGCCCGGCTCGGCCGGCTCGGCTCGGACGAGCGGCGCGGGTGGAAACCGCGGGCGTAGCCCCGCGTCCCGCCGGGACGAACCGGACCCGCACAGCCGCGGGTCCGTCGGCCGCCGCCGACGCGGCTGAAGCCGCGGCGGGTTCTTCCGGCGGCGCGCCGGGGCGCCGCGGGCAGCTTCCGCAGGCCGCCGGCATCGCTCCGGTGGCCCGTTTGCTTTCCCGACTGTGCCGTTGCTTCTCCCGGGATCCGTTCTTTACTGCGGGATCGTCAAACATCCGCTGTGGCTCGTTCCGTCATCGTCCGTCAAAACCGCACAAAACGAAGAACGATGGAGGGTCGTCGGGCCGTGTTCGTTTGGCCCGAACCCTCCGCGTTAGAGATAAACAACCGGGAGAAATTTATTCCACACAGGAAACAAAAATTTTTAATAAGATTAGAAAATTGTTCACAAACGGTTCTTTAATTTCTTTAAAGAAACATTGACGGGAAAATAAAAAAAGGGGTAAATCCCATAATATAAAATCCCTACCTCGTCGATCGTCGCGCGCGGGCATTCTTCGCGGAAAAGATCATCGCAGAAGAGAGGGATTGTCGCGTCGTCGCAGGGAGGCGTCGCGTCGTCGCGGAATTCGGCGTTGAGTCGGCGAGCTCAACGAACCAAGAACAACAGATTTAAATTATTAATATTTAAATCTGTGTTTCGTTTAAAACCAAAAGAAAAGAACTTTTGAGAGGAATTCCGAAATCACTCACCTCAAATGGTCGGTGATCGGAGATCAGAGCGTGGAAGAACGTCACGGACGGAAGCGTCGTCGATTTTCGGGTTCGGCGTTCTTCGCGTTCTTCGCGTTCTTCGTGTTCTTCGTGAGGGAGAAGAAGCAAGAATCCTCTCAAACCTTCTCCAAAGATTTTGGGTTGGTCTTATTTTATTAATATGCCAACACATGAAAACAGGTTAAAGAAATGATTGAATTAATTCGTTTAATTAATTCAACGAAAGAAACAGGCCATTTAATTCACGAAAGAAACATCCCATTAAATTGGTCTGTTAAGAATTTAGAAAATGCGTCAGTTGACTTTCATTAAGACGGGTTTTCACGGGTGCGTTTCATAGCGGAAAGAAATGGCGGGGCTCGTGCGGGCCCCACCTCACAAATATCCTACCAAGGGGGTAGGATATTTCTGGATAGCATCCTATCCAGTTCAACTCAGTTCAAGCCGCCTTTAAGAGGCTTCAAGTGGCTTCCAAGTGGCTTAAGTGAAATAAAATAAAGTTGTCGCAAAATTATTTTATTTCTTAACTTTAACCCCGAAAATTAAAAACCACACCTGAGCAAACGCAACTCCGGAAGAGGCGTTTCTAAGCGAATACTGGCGCTGAGATTTCATCGGTGCCCTCAGAATTCATTTCCGGGCACCGGTTCAAAAGTTAGAAAACCCCGCTCTTCCGTTTACTGAACGTACCCGAGCCAAACTTCGGAAAATGATTCCGGGCACACCGGGCCTCGGAATCAGGTGCCGTCAGAAACTGCGCTCTTGTAAAATTCCAAAAAAAATTAAGAAAAAAAAATTTCCTTGAAATATATGGGTCTTTACATTACTCCCACCTCAGGACTTTACGTCCCCGTAAAGATACATCAAAAACTAGGGAAACAAATGTGGGTACTGAGCACGCATCTGAGCCTCCCGCTCCCAAGTGCTCTCCTGGAGGTTCCCGTGATTCCATCTGATGCGCACAAGAGGAATCGATCACCCACGTAGGACCCGCTCCTGTCGATCCTCTATCTCTACTGGGACCTCCGCAAAAGTCTCTCCATCATCCACGTCTAGCTCCCCATAGTCAATGATGTGTGTCGGGTCGTCCACGTATCTCCTCAGCTGGGATACGTGGAAGACGTCGTGCACCAGGTGCAACTGAGGTGGCAGAGCCAGACGATAAGACACCTCGCCAACCCTGCTGAGGACCTGGAAGGGTCCGATGAAGCGTGGAGACAACTTGCCACCTCGGCCAAATCTCCTCAAACCACGTCGAGGTGAGACCCGCAAAAAGACGTGGTCGCCATCCTCAAACTCTAGTGGCCTCAGCCTCCTATCAGCATATGACTTCTGCCGGCTCTGTGCTGTCCTCATCCGCTCCTAGATGACCTAGACCTTCTCTGTCGTGGCCCGGACCATCTCTGGTCCCACAAGTGCTGACTCTCCAGGGTCTGTCCAACACAAAGGAGATCTGCAAGGCCTGCCGTACAACGCCTCGTAGGGTGCCATCCCGATGGTGGAGTGGTAGCTGTTGTTGTACGCGAACTCTACCAAGGGTAGGTGGTCCTCCCAGCTGCGACCAAAGTCGAGGACACATGCGCGGAGCATGTCCTCGAGAGTCTGAATGGTCCTCTCCGTCTGACCATCCGTCTGAGGGTGAAAGGCGGTGCTCATACGTAGTCGCGTCCCGGACGCCTCCTGCAACCCCTTCAAAAGCCGGGAAGTAAAACGATCGTCCCGATCGGAGACGATAGTCGATGGAACACCGTGAAGTCGTACAATCTCCTGAACGTAGAGACACCCCAAGCTCTCTACTGAGCCCTGCTCTCGAATGGGCAAGAAGTGTGCCGACATGGTGAGTCGGTCAACAATCACCCAAATGGAATCGTGACCTCTAGAAGTGCGAGGAAGTCCAGTCACGAAGTCCATAGATATCGCGTCCCACATCCACTCCGGGACCTCCAAGGGCTGTACCAAACCTGCTGGTACCTGATGCTCTGCCTTCACCTGGTGGAAGGTAAGGCACCGTGAAACGAACTCTGCCACATCCTTCTTCATGCCCGACCACCAGTGCTGTCGCCTGAGATCCTGGTATATCTTCGCCACTCCAGGATGTACCTCCAAAGGAGAAGTGTGAAACTCTCTCAGAACCTCCTCTCGTAAAGCGACTGGTACCAAGGTACGACCTCTGAAAAGGACATCATGCTCTGCTTCAAGGGAGAAACCATCAGGTGCCTGTCCCGAGGATATCTGTGCACGCCGTTTCTCACAGTCAGCGTCCCCACGCTGTGCCTCTCTGACCCGCTGAAGAAGTGGAGGAGAGACTGTGAGAGACTGAAGGAAGGCTGCTCCGTCTCTATCCACGAAGGATATCTACAAAGCGGCTAGCTTCTCTGTCGCCTCCACAAGTAGCTGGATTCTCGTCCTCCTACTGAGGGCATCAGCCACCACGTTACCCTTCCCAGGAGTATAGACTATCTCAAAGTCATAGTCCTGGAGGAACTCGAGACATCGCCGCTGTCTCAGGTTCAGGTCCTTCTGAGAGAAGATGTACCTGAGGCTCTGGTGGTCAGAAAAGACTGTGAAGCGCTCACCCATCAGATAGTGCCGCCATGTCTTCAGGGCGAAGACCACTGCTGCCAACTCCAAGTCATGGGTAGCGTATTTCTGCTCATACAGCCTCAACTGACGTGATCCATAGGCAATCACGGCCCTCTCCTACATCTGGACACACCCGAGTCCAGTCCCTGATGCATCACAGTAGACTACGTATCCAACTCCCTCCTCAGGCAACCTCAAGATAGGTGCGCTGTTCAACCTCTGCCTCAGCTCCTGGAAGCTCTGCTGACATCTGTCTGACCACACGAAGGGTTTCCCCTTCTTCGTCAATGCTGAGAGTGGGGCCACAACTCTGGAGAAGTCCGGCACAAATCTCCGATAGTATTCGGCTAGGCCCAAGAAACTCCTCACCTCTGTCACGCTCTTGGGTGGCTCCCAAGCTAGCACTGCCTCGATCTTCGCGGGATCCACTGCAACTCCCACCTCAGAAATGACGTGCCCCAAGAAGTGGACCTCACGTAACCAAAACTGACACTTCGAGAGCTTGCCATAAATATGGTGCTCTCGGAGTATGTCTAGTACAACACGCAGGTGGTAGGCATGCTCCTCCTCCGTCGTCGAGTACACCAAAATGTCGTCGATGAAGACCACGACAAATCGATCAAGGTATGGCTGAAAGATCCTGTTCATGAGGCTCATGAACACTGCTGGAGCATTGGTCATGCCGAAAGGCATAACCCAGAACTCATAGTGGCCATACCGACACCTGAAGGCCGTCTTCTGCACATCCTCGTCTCGAACTCTAAGCTGATGATAGCCTGACCTAAGGTCTATCTTCGAGAACCACCGTGCTCCCTTGAGCTGGTCGAAGAGGTCATCAATCCTGGGTAGCGGATACTTGTTCTTCACTGTCACCTGATTCAGGCGACGATAGTCGACTCACAGTCGTAAGCTCCCGTCTGCCTTCTTGGCGAACAAAATCGGGGAAGCCCAGGGCGAAACACTGGGTCGGATGAATCCCTTGCCCTGCAAGTCCTCCAACTGTACCCGTAGCTCTTGAAGATCCGCGGGGGCCATCCGATATGATGGAGTGGATATCGGAGCTGTCCCGGGGTACAGGTCAATATAAAAGTCTACCTCTCTGCGAGGAGGAAGTCCTGGAACGTCTTCGGGAAAGACGTCCATATACTGATCCACCACTGCAGGAAAACTGGGACTCCGCACGTCAACTGCTCCCAGGATGAGGCTAGCCAACTGATGAGTGATGGGCTGACCTCTCCTCTGCGTGAGTCCATCCTGTGCTGCTAAGGCTCCCTTCTCTCCGGTGAAGGTGAACCTGCTCCCGTCGGTGCGCACACATCACACCTTGCGCCTAATGCAGTCAATCTGAGCATGGACCATAGATAACCAATCCATGCCCAAGATGACGTCGTAAGGCCTCGACGCCGCTACAAGAAGATCCCAGCCGAAGCTCTCACCTCCTAGAGTAAGCTCACACTGCCGGCACCAGTGCGTAATTGTCGAGTCTGCTCCCATAGGAGTCTCTAGCCGTAAGGATCGAGCCAACGGATCTGTCGGAATCTCCGAGCTCCGAACAAGGGCAGTGGCTATGAAAGAGTGACTCGCTCCTGTGTCTATCAGAACTACAGAACGGGTGGAATAGACACAGATCGTACCTCGAATCATCTCTGGCGCGCCGTGGTCATAGGCCTCCGCTGCCTGGAGCTGATCATGTCTCTTCCCGCCAGCTCCCTGTGGTCGGGGCGGGCCTCCTAGTGGTGGTGGTGGCAGAGCCTCAAAGCGTCGCCCACCACCTGCTGCTCGGCCAGCTCCTCTGCCTCGTCCGCCTCCTCCCCGCGGACCGCCACGGTCGACCCTCTGCCTCTGCCTGGGTGGTACATCCACCGTCTGCTGACCCTCAGTACGACGGGTAGGGCAGTCACGAGCCATGTGGCCCTGCCCTCCGCACTCGTAGCACTGCCTGCCTCTCGGAAGACTGGCTCCGGGCTGGGTGCCCTGCACTGCTGAGCCAGTGTCCCGAGGTCGCCTGCCGGAAGGTCTGGTCTGCCTGGAACCCTGAGTCATCCGCCGGCTACCAACTGCCGAAGACTCGGCTATCTGCCGCCCTGCGGTAGGTCTCGCTGTGGACTCAGCCATGAAGCTCTCGATCAGGAGGGCTCGCTCCATTACTCTTGCCTGGGTTGGGATGCTGAGGGAGATCAGCGATGCCCTGATCTCGTGTCTCAATCCCTACTCGAAAGTCCGGGCCCGGAAGAAGGGGTCTCGTACCATGTCTGTCGAGTAGCGAGATTGGTCGGTGAACCTCGCCGCATACTGACCGACCGTCAAGCGGCCCTGCCGCAGCTGAAGAAGCTCCTGGATGCGCACCGCACGGAGGGTGGCCGGGACGAACTCTGAGCGGAAGAGGCTCTCGAAGTTCGTCCAGATGAGGGTGGCCTCATCGTGTACCTGGAGCATCAGGCTCCACCAGCGTCCGGGTTCTGCGTGCAGTAGGCTCGCCGCGAGGATCACCATGAGGTCTGCTGGTGTCCTCACTAGCCTGAAAACTCGGACGACCACCTCCATCCCGTCCTCGACAGCCTGGGGGTCTGACTCACCACGGAACCTGGGTGGTCGCTGGCGCTGGAACTCGTGCAGAGCTCCGAGGCGTCGTGCTTCGTCAGCTTCCAGTGCTGGAAGCATCGGGGGCTCGGCGGGTAAAGGTACCGCCGGTGCCTCTACTGTCAACGGGCCCTGTACCGAGGCCTCGTCACTCGGCGGGCTGTCGTCGCGCACTACTCTAGGAACCCTAGCTGGCTGCTGTCGTCGTGCCATCCTGAAAAGGAAACAAGTATGCCACGGTCAGAACAGTATACCTGGTGAGCTGACACAAGTAATCACAATGAAAACTTGAAACACACATGCAATCAATGTTTTCGTGCATTAAGTCGGAAATCAGAAGTCAGGGTCCTGGTGTGTGGATACGTCGGCCGCCGCACCAACACTGGACTCCCTGGACTGATAACCACACTTAATACGCTAAACACTATTGCTTCACATAGAAGAAAGATCAGAGTCTGCGGTAGAACCGACCACCTCTGATACCAATTTGTCACGACCCGTCCTCGGGGCCCGTGTCGTGACTACCCCAAGCCCGCCTTCCATAGGCCAGGGGCTGGCGACTAGCACCAAGGCGTAAATCCCAACAAAAAGGAAAGGCATTGCCTTTGAAAAGTAAACAAGCACCACAGAGTAAGCAAGCGGAAAAGTAAACACTAAGTAAAAACTATACAAGCTGTGCTGAAAGTAAAAGGGGCTGGAAATACAAGCCCAACTGTAAAGTACAACTGAAAGGGAAAACTGCAGCGTCGAGCCGTCCTCTGGAAGTCCCACCTGAGGGGTGGGTACAGATAGCCTCCACTGCTCCTCGGGTCCAACTAACCGCTCCGGGTACGTCCCGCCCAGTGGTCCACCTCCAGGTATTGTCCTGCTCCGCGCGACTCCTCCACGATCAGCGCTGTCCGTCGTCTGCAACCAACACCACGAAGTGCGGGCAAAGCCCGTGCAGGGGTGAGTATAAGCTACTCAGTAGAGACCCCGAGACCCCCGAAGGTCTCCCGAAATCCACAAAGGATAAGTCGCGAAGGAGAGATACAATCACGAAGTAACATCTGACACGGCTTACGTATATGCCCATACATATACCCAAGTCATCAATTCCCCGATCGGCTCCAACGTCCGAGCCCAAGCACAACCCAGTCCACACAAGAAAGCAAAGTGCATACCCACGCAGGATAGAAAAACACAATCCACAAAGGAGAGTAAACAGTAAATCCACACAGGATAGCTCAACACAATCCACAAAGGAGAGAAACACAAGATTCAGCTCACACAGGTACACTTCTTCGAATGACGATAAAGATGATCACTGATCCATCTAAGTCGTCGGACCCACGAAGGATCGATAGGTAACTAACCCCCGCAATGACCCACACAGGATCGGACCCACACAGGATCGGGCCCACACAGGACCGGGCCAACGTAGGACCTGTAGGCGCTGACTCACACAGAACCGCTGAGCGCTGACCCACACAGGATCGGACCCACACAGGATCGGGCCCACACAGGACCGAGCCCACACAGGACCTGTAGCACTGATCCACGTAGGATCGCTGAGTGCAGTAGTCGTCGCAGTCCGCTGAGGATCTCTGCACAGTCGTCGCCGCAGTCCACTGAGGATCTCTGCACGGTCGTCGTCGGAGTCCACGGAGGATCTCTGCACAGTCGTCGCCGCAGTCCACTGATGATCTCTGCACGATCGTCGCTGGAGTCCACGGAGGATCTCTGCACATTCGTCGCCGTAGTCCACTGAGGATCTCTGCATGGTCGTCGCTGTCGAAGTAGCAGTCGCAGCCAACCAAGGGTTCCCGCACACAGCAAGCTCGTTCGGGAGGGTCCGCTCCATGAGCCGAGAGGCTGATACAACAACTGACACAAAGTCCGAAGTTGATGTATCCAAATGTTCTGTATCGACAACAGGAACTCAACGTCGTAGACGGCGCGTCAATCGGACGCCCGGTCTGAGAGATATTGGCATTTTCGTCCTAGGGGCCCGGTTGGTTTTTAAGGAAAAACCAACCCGACCGCACTCCACCTGCGTCTGAACTTCGGGCGGAGTATGCCAAAGGATCTGTCTCACTTAGAGGAATTCAACAAAGCTGACGGCACGTCAATCGGACGTCCGTAGCTCAAGATATGAGCGTTTCCGCTCCGAGGGCCCGGTTGGTCTCGTGTACGAACCAACCCGGCCGAACTCAAAGTATTCCGAAACCTTGAGTGCGATATACCGAAACGACCGTCTCGATCCAAGGATCGCGTTGCCACTGACGGTGAGTCATTTGGAGGCACGAAGCTCATGTTACGGGCGTTTGAACGAAAACGTCCGAAGAAGGGGGGTACGGGCCCGGGCCGACCCGACCCGAACCCCCCTGGGTTGGCCCGAACCGGGTCGACCCGGGTCCGACCCGGTTGGCCCGGCCCGGCCCGGCAAGGCCCGGTCCGGCTCGGCTGAGCGGCGCGGGTGGAAGCCGCGGGCGCAGCCCCGCTGTCGAGAGAGAACCGCGGCCCGCGTGCGGGCGGCGCTGGTGAACCGCGGACGCGGCTGAGCCGCGTCCCGCCTGGACGAACCGGACCCGCGCGGCCGCGGGTCCGTCGGCCGCCACCGCCGCGGCTTCAGCCGCGGCGGGCTCGTCCGGCGGCGCGCCGGGGCGCCGCCGGCAGCTTCCGCGGGCAGCCGGCGTCGCTCCTGTGGCCCGTTTTCTTTCCCGACTGTGCCGTTGCTCATCCCGGGATCCGTTCTTTACTGCGGGATCGTCAAACATCCGCTGCGGCTCGTTCCATCGTCGTCCGTCAAAACCGCACAAAACGAAGAACGGCGGAGGGTCTTCGGGCCGTGTTCATTTGGCCCGAACCCTCCGTGTTAGAGATAAACAACCGGGAGAAATTTATTCCACACAGGAAACAACAATTTTTAATAAGATTAGAAAATTGTTCACAAACGGTTCTTTAATTTCTTTAAAGAAACATTGACGGGAAAATAAAAAAAAGGGGTAAATCCCATAATATAAAATCCCTACCTCATCGATCGTCACGCGCGGGTGTTCTTCGCGGAAAAGATCGTCGCGGAAGAGAGGGATCATCGCGTCGTCGCGGGGAGGCGTCGCGTCGTCGCAGAATCCAGCGTTGAGTCGGCGAGCTCAACGAACCAAGAACAACATATTTAAATTATTAATATTTAAATCTGTGTTTCGTTTAAAACCAAAAGAAAAGAACTTTTGAGAGGAATTCCGAAATCACTCACCTCAAACGGTCGGTGATCGGAGATCGGAGCGTGGAAGAACGTCACGGACGGAAGCATCGTTGATTTCCGGGTTCGGCGTTCTTCACGTTCTTCGCGTTCTTCGTGTTCTTCACGAGGGAGAAGAAGCAAGAATCCTCTCAAACTTTCTCCAAAGATTTTGGGTTGGTCTTATTTTATTAATATGCCAACACACGAAAACAGGTTAAAGATACGATTGAATTAATTCATTTAATTAATTCAACGAAAGAAACATGCCATTTAATTCACGAAAGAAACAGCCCATTTAATTGGTCTGTTAAGAATTTAGAAAATGCGTCAGTTGACTTTCATTAAGACGGGTTTTCACGGGTGCGTTTCTTAGCAGAAAGAAACGACGGGGCTCGTGCGGGCCCCACCTCACAAATATCCTACCAAGCGGGTAGGATATTTCTGGATAGCATCCTATCCAGTTCAACTCAGTTCAAGCCGCCTTTAAGTGGCTTCAAGTGGCTTCCAAGTGGCTTAATTGAAATAAAATAAAGTTGTCGCAAAATTATTTTATTTCTTAACTTTAAGCCCGAAAATTAAAAACCACACCCGAGCAAACACAACTCCGGAAGAGGCGTTTCTAAGCGAATACCGGTGCTGCGATTTCATCGGTGCCCTCAGAATTCGATTCCGGGCACCGGTTCAAAAGTTAGAAAAACCCGCTCGTCCGTTTACTGAACGTACCCGAGCCAAACTTCGGAAAATGATTCCGGGCACACCGGGCCTCGGAATCAGGTGCCGTCAGAAACTGCGCTCTTGTAAAATTTCAAAGAAAATTAAGAAAAAAAATTTCCTTGAAATTTATGGGTCTTTACACCAACAAAAATAAATGGTATGTGGATACTGTATGTTCACAGAATATGTCTAGTAACAAAATCATATTTGAAAATATTATTAGGACGAAAGGAGGAAAAAAATCTTTCAACAATAATTCTTAGGATTAAATTTTCGGTATATGTACCATTGTTATTCTCGTAGAACATTTATTTTTAATGATTTAATAGTTATAGTTAATAAGAATAACATCATTATTGTAATTTAATTATGTTTTTATGGTTACCTTTTGAATTTTAGGAATGATAAATGATTAGTACACAATTCAATGGAAGAGTTTATTCTTCCATCCCATATGTAAGATTGTGTTTATTCACTAAACATAGGGGACTATAATAACATTGATCTACCTTGACATATTTAAATGGAATATCAATAAATGAGATGGCATAGAATACTAGGAAATTGTAACCTTAGTAACCTATAAAAACCCTCAAAGAAAAGATTTTTTATGGATCTAATGGATAATAGATTTTATTCGTCAAAAGATTATGAACCTTATCAATTTGGAAAGCATCATCAGTCAATATTTAAATCAATTGGTGATGTATCATCTACTAATGCATGACATATAGTGAATATGGATTTTTTTTTGTCCATCAAAAAAAGGAAATATTTTGTAAAATACCATTTATTTGTTTTAGTTGATGATTATATAACATTTACATGGGTATAATTTTTAGAAAAGATATCTGAATACTTTTCTTATTCTAATACTTTTAGAGCCCAAGCCAAAAATGATAAAAACATTTCATTGATTACTATTCTTAGTGAACATGCAAGATAATTTCAATGTTTAGATTTTGAATCTTTTTGTAGAAAGAATGGAATTACTCATAATTTCTTAGCACCAAGAACTCCTCAATAGTATGGTGTTGTTGAATGATGAAATCGAATTACACCAGAGATAACCAGAACCAAGATGAGTGAATATTTTACTACTAAAAATTTTTGGGATGAAGCTATTAATTCTTCTTTTAATACTATAAATTGATATTTAATTAGACATTTAAAAAAAAACATCTTATGACATATGGGCTGGCCGAAAACCTTATCATTATTACTTCACTTTATTAGGTTGAAATGTATTCATCTTGAATAATAATGATAAATTTCTTTAAATCCCAACAATATCTGATGAAGGAATTTTCTTAGGCTATTCAACTAATTCTAATTAATATTGTGTTTTCCATAAAATTACTTGTACTATTGATGATACTGTGCATGTTAAATTTTAGGAATCTAACCTATTTGTTTTTAAAAAACCATTCCCTACATCCCAGGAGTGGTTCCAATAACTAACTATCAACCATTGATATAATATTCATCTAATAAGGAAATATTCAAGAAAATGTTTCTGAATCATTTACCCTAGATGAATTTCTACATTATGTTGATGAATATGTTTTACAAAACCCAAATCAGTTGTTTCTTAAGAATCTTCCTTGGGATAATATCATTACTGATGTAAATAAACAATAATGAATATTTATTTTTTATGATATGAAGTATAAAATATATAATTTCATTCCCATTTAGAACAGAAAATCCCTTATGTATCTTTAGGTAATGATGATTGGATTAAATCCATAAAATATGATATAAATGAATTTGAAAGGATTAATGCTTGGACCTTATTTAAATGGCCTATGTAAATATATATAATTGGAAGAAAATGGGTTTTCACACATAAATGTGATGATAATGTAATCATAATAGGAAATAAATCTAGAGTAGTTTTTAACAACTACAATCAACTATAAGGAATATACTACGAAGAAACCCACACTCCAATAGCTATACATGAATCTTTTCATATTTTAATTGCCTTTACAACATTTATTTATTTAAAACATTTTCAAATGGACATGTAGTGTTTTTTTTCTTAACAGATATGTTCAAGAGGAAGTTTATGTTTATCCAACTCATGGTTTTGAAAGAACTAAAAAACATGAAAATATTTTAAAACTTAATGAAAAATTATATAAAATTAATCAATTTCCAAGAGCCTAGTATGATAGACTTACATAATTTTTGTTAGAAAAAAATTATGTTAAGGGAAATGCAAAACCAACTCTTTTTATAAAAAAAGATTAAGAAATTGTTTTTATTTTACAAACATATGTTGATGTCTTTATAATCAGATAAAATCATCAACCTTTTAGTTTATCATTTGAAAATATTTTCAAATTAGTGTTTGGAACCACTGTGATGGTTGAGATAATCTTATCCCTTGGTTTTCAAATTTCTCAAAAACTACAAGTATATCACATATATCAATAGAATTATATTAATGAACTTCTTAAAAAGTGTGAATATTAGAACACAAAAATTATAATCACTCAAATTAGTGCATCAAATTCTATTAATCTTGATGGAGCTAGGAAAAAGGTTGATCAAACATCTTTTAGAGGTTTGATAGAATGTTTATTATTCATAACATCTAGTCATATAGAAATAATGTTTCAGTATGATTATGTTAAATATATAAATCCAATCCAAAGGAATGTCATTTTAGAAACTTCTAAAATAATTATTCTCTATTTAAAGGGAACCATGGATTTATTAATTTTTAATTCTTCAAGAAATGATTTTATTTTTAAAATATCTATAGATGCTTATTTTGGTGGATGTAGAATGGTTAGAAAAATTAAATCTTAATAAGTATCAGTTCATAAGAGATTTATTACTTTATTGGTCATAAAAAAGAAACAACCAGTAACACTTTCTATTGTTGATGCTGAATATGTAGCAGTTGGACTTTTTTGTGCTCAAGTGATGCGGATGAAACAAACACTCACAGAATATGACAAGTGTTTTTCCAAAACAAAATATTATCTGATAATACAAGATCATTTTTTCTAAGAAAAAAAAACTCACTTCACTCTCGTGAAAAACACATAGAAATTTGGAACCACTTTCTTAGGGATCACGTACTTAAATTAGATATTAGTTTACAATTTATCGGAAAACTAGATCAAATTGCTGATATTTTTGCAAAATATTTCCCCTTTCATAGATTTTAATACATTAAACTAAAGTTAGTAATTATAATCATGAGTCAATCTTATATATTATATTTTTGTTGAAAATTATCTTCTAACTTTATGAAACTATTTTTTATTTGGGGCATATGTTTTTGTATTACCCAAATTTGTATATCTAAATCCAATTTTTATAAATTTTTTTTTTTAATTCATTATTAAATTTTTCGGAACACAAAATATGTTATTTTTTAATAAAATTTTTGAAAACCGAATTTATATTTTGTTGAAGTTAACAGTGTTTCTGAAATTGTGTTATACTTTTTTTGAATTTAATGAATGAATACAATTTCGGAAAAATTGTTAAATTCACTAATACCGAAAAATAAAAAAGAACATTCTCTAATAGAAGTTTTAGGAAAATTTAGAGAGAAGAAAGAGGAGGAGGAGGAGGATGGAGATCTAAGCATTGGTTTAAATCCTATTAAGGCTATGTATTTGAGTATTCAGGTAGTATTATATCATTACAAACAAGATAAAGAGAATAAGATAAATAATAAAATAGGTGAAGCCAAAATTATCCAATATTTACTAATAGATACATAGAATGCTTCTCGAACAGATTTAGGTTATATAATCCTTAATCCATGAATCAATTCTTTTAGAGACTCCCAAAAAGAAAATTCCAATTTTGGAACCAATTGTGAAAGAAGAGGCAACTCAAGAATAATTAGAATAAGAAGATGAGGAAGAATTTGAAATTTAATATATCCTCGAACAAGTTGAATTATATAATTAGAAAGAATGTCCTTCATAAAATATGTCAATATGAACCTACAAGGTTGAGTCAACCAAAATAATTTCTCAAGGGAAAAAGAAGGATTTACAGGATGAGGTTTATAAGCCTACTAATGATGGGAGTAGCAACCATGGTTTCATTTAACCACAACATATTAATAAATATGACGAGAAAGAAGAGGTTGATAAAGATTAAATAATTCATGTATCTGAATGTGAATGTGAGTCTCTGAGGGCTTATATTTTTATTTCCAAAGATTATAAAGGAAGCTAAGTGGTTGTTGGTATGCCAATGAAGGATATAGTTGTAATGGCTAAGAAGGATTTTGGCGTATCATCCAATAGGAATGTTGATGGGAAAGAAAAAATATCCTCACTAGTAAGGGAATCAACTTTCTAATCATTATATTGCTTAGGAAAATATTTCATTGTCAATCAATGAAGACGTTAGTGAACACAATACCTTTTTTCCCACAATTGAATAAAGATTTCATTTGGTTCAACATTCTATCTATCATAAGTCAGATTCGATAAGCATGCTCTAGGAAAATTTTATTAATATTGAGAAATACTTGAGGAATTTTCATTATGGATATGATGATCATAGGTGATAATGTAAGGAAATAATGGTCGAAGTCAATAATATTGGATGTGAATATATTATTTTATTTTTCATGAATTCATTTAATTTATTTTTGAACAATCTGATGATACTATCAAGAATATAATTTCAAATTTTTTCGAGAAGTGGAATGAAGAGAAATCCACTCAGATGAAAAATGGTAATTATTTGAATGAGAAGTTGAATTTAGTTTCTCTAAACATATAGAGAGAAAGGGAAAATAGATTAGTGTTGGAGAAAAAGTTCAAACAGTTGGAATAAGTTGTAAAATCACAGGTATAGATTCTGAATTATCAAGAAGAAAAAACCAAGGCTCTGGAAATGAAGAATAAAAGTCAGAATTAGTTGCTAAAAAGAGTTTAGTATGATCAAAAATAGCATAAGAAGTTATCAGCTACCTTGATAAATATCATTCCAATAGATAATAAGGATGAATGATTTTTCTTTATCAATCCAATCATTTGTCTTGTCTTTTCCTCGTAAATTTTTTTCCTATTATAATGAAAAAAGTTATCTGTCAATTAATTTATCCTGTATATCACTAACCTTTTAGGTAATTTTTTTTTCATTCCCTTTATTCCTTTTTAATAATAAAAAAGGGAGAAAATAATGAAAAATAAATTATAAACTAAAAACAAGAGAATTCCCTACGAAAGGGAGAGATATTATAAGTGGGAGACTCCTCAATATTGATTTTCAAAATTAATTAATAGTTATTTCTCTACGAAATCCAAGAATATGATCCTTATGGAATTCAAAATCTATGGAGGTGTTATTCGTATTCATCATAATTCATTAGTTAATAGAGAAAGGTTTTATATTAAACATTCAAATGAAAAACTCCTATTACAAATAATTTTTTCCGATAGGTTGTTTATGATTTAAAAAAAGGGAGATATTGTTGAGTCAATAAGGTTTCCCTTTGAAATTTGTATTTTAATATGTCGTGAAAATCACAAACACATTTTCTCAGGTATAATTACCATTCTCTAAGAATTATTTTCTTAGAGAAATTGTTCTTTCTCTATGAAAAGGTTTATCCTAATCATGGGTTTTAATGCATTATTCAATATCTTCTTAAAACCAATTCTACCCAATTTTTTAAGTCAAAAATTATAATCCTTATAAAAAAAATGGTCTCTTACATTTACCTACCCTCCTAAGTATTAATGTTTTAAGATTTTGTTTTCATTGAAATTTAGGCTCTGGATTCATTGAAATTAAGACTCTGAATTCTTTTTAATTCATACTTTGAATTCTTTTAAATTCAGACTGTGAATTCTCTATAATTCAGAATCCATGTTCTCTGAAACTGGGACTCTAAATTCTCAAAATTTTGAATCTGAAATCCTAATAATTCACACTCCAAATTCGTCAGAATTCAAACTCTAAATTCCTCAAAATTTAGACTTTAATTCATAAGAATTCATATAATGAATTCATCATAATTATAACTCTAATTTACTCATAATTCTAACTCCGAATACCTACAAATTCCTTATAATTCAGATGCATAAATTTATATAATGGAAAATACCAATTCATTGAAAACTATATTCTAAATATCAATTTTTCTCTAATCCAATTGTTAAATATTTTGACTCTAAATTATATTTTTCTTAGATTCTGATTATTCAATCTATTTTAAAATAATTTTTTTCATATATATTATTGATTATTATTCATGATAATGTTTCAATTGATTTTCCAATATAAAAATATGTCGTACAATTTGTATCTAACTAATTTTTAGTTGAGTAACACATGTATAAGTTCCTCTCATATTTAAAGAAAAAAATGATCGTTGGAAGAGGGAGCTGACAATAAAGGATTTTCATATATACAGGATCTCATATGAACGATCTCATTATCATTCCAATATATCAGGGATTACTTATTGTGAAGTTATTTCCAGTGGGATAAATACTCTCTTGCCTTTGTTATCTTATGATCATCTTGTTCAACAGTGAATATATTATTCATCTTTCTTTGAGTGAATCTGATTCCTACTAGTATAATCATGGTTTTTAGGGATAAGAATATAGATATGTCTACTACCTTAATGATAGTGGGCTTGAAGGGATAGAAAGATAAAATCTAGTTTTCATGTCAGTTTATTACACTAATGTGGGTAAGATAGACATTCTTGAATGTATAAATCAAGGGACTATTATCGAAGGATGTTGGTTACCCTACTCTTTTGGTTAAAAGTATTCTTAATTGTTTACTTTATTTTTCTTTCATTTTTTATTTCCACTATATTTTTATAATGAAATAATTTATAACATTATTATACATTTTTATACTTTACTTACTATGATAAATATGATTCTATATGTCTTGAGGTAGAATCATTCATTATGTAAACTATTTGTTTTTTTCTTTTATGGATTCATATGTCTGAATACTAGGAAAATGTGTTTTATAATTAATAACTAATGAGTATATTTGAATATATCTTGTTTAACATTGTTGAACATAGATTTATAAAATGTCAATAGAAAATGTTTTCCAAATTACAATTACCCACCCCCATCTGGTATTTGAGAATCTAAATCTATATTTCAATCCAAAAACAATATCATTAAAAAAATCAACCATTCTACATTGAAGTGATCCTTTCGGAAGAATGCCAATCAAGGATTCCTTTTGGCATAAATTAAAAGTAGTTACCCAATTAAGAGGTAATGTCATCTCCCATGCACATTTCCATTATTTTCCTTCCTCACCAACACCATTATCTTAATTTCATTATTTTGTGAAATCAAAATTATAAAAAATATACTATGATTTTTTATGAAAATGGTTCTACCTACAATTACACACACCTCTATATAATGGATGCTGAACCAGTTGTTTCTATGTTTGTCGAACTATTTCCTCATGAATCAATGATTGATCATTTCTCATTTACCATAAATCATGGTGAAAATTATGAAGGAAGATACATTTATATATTTAATATATTATAATTATTATATATTTAATCTTATTTATTACATTTATAACACGTGTATCTTTACATTACAATTGATGTTAATATGATATTCTTATTTGAGGATGTGTGGACTACCGCTCCTTAAAGCGATTTGATTTGTTCACACACCACATATAATGTAATAAGGATGGATTTAAGGAACATATTTGATTAATATGATATATTCACACATGTTTAATATTGATATATATATATACATTTATTTATATATTTCATTTACATATTTTCTTTCAATACGACAATAAAAATGGAAACAATGTTCATGCATATATAAAACATACCATCTCCATGAACAATGTAATCTATTTCATACATCATTATGTGATATTTTATTATAATATAAATGTACTGTATATACAATATATTTATTTCATGTTCAAAATGGGTGAATCATGATATATATATAGGGAAAACAATAAAACAAATTAAGACACATGCGAAGAACAAAGAAATTATTCCTGAAACGAAACCTTAAGATAGGATCTTTAACAACTGTTTAATATAAGGTCATAATAAATCCATATATGGTATTATGTATAATAAAATTATTCTTATAAATATTTATAATAAAGATATGTTTATTATATATGAGTCTTGTAAGAGTAAAGAGGGATTCAAGAGACAAGGTAAGTAGAATTCTATCTCACTTGTAATTTCTATGAGATTCATTTTATGTTAACTACACTTTCCTTTTATCTGGGGAAAATAATAACCATGAATGAATTATATATTTCTTATACATAAATTTAGGTTCATTCACATTTCTATTCTATAATCCTTCATTTATGGGGATTAATAATAATATGTTACTAAATCTGTAAAACAATTTTTTCTCAATTTTCCATATTTGATATTCACATTTCTCTATAAACCAAAAATCATTTTAGAGGTGAATATAATCTATTTTAAATGTTATATGACGAATATCCATATTTATATGAAATAATAGGATTCATTTAATTTACATTTCTTACATAGAGTGTAAAATTCAATGTTACTCAGTTATAAGAGTTTATTAAGACAATTTTATTACTTTTCAATATTTTTTATGTTTGTTCTTACTTTGATTAAATATTACAATTAAACCCTCATAAATCCTCATTATTTTCCTTACCCTATGGTTATTCATGATATTCAATATTTTTAGTACCATTTTTCACTCTTTGTCACTTAATATAATGCTTTTTATCTAAAATATGATTATCTATCTCTTCGGTAATTAATATATTGTATTCAAAAACCATGTCTTCAAAAAAAATTAAGAATTGATATAAAAATATCCATGATGATCATTTGTAAGGAAAATTATTTTTAAATTTCATTATTTTTATATAATATTTATTTATATATTTTCAAATCTAATTACAATGAAAAATTGTTTCAAAAGGTTTTATGTTGTAAAAATAATTTTCTAAAGAGGACAATATATTCCAAATGAAATGTTGTAACAGATATTTTAAAATTATTTCCCAACTATGATATCATCCATTGGTGTAAATCATGCCTTTATGGTGAAATTATTCAATGACTCATTTCATATTATTTATCTTAATGGATTATGGTATGACATTATTAAACTTGTTTATCATTCACGGGTTATATGTTTTTGAAACCCTCTCTATTTCATGTTTTATTTTTATGAAAAAATAATTATGAAACCCATATATTTCTATAGGTTATGAAAGGTTTACATGGTTATGATACCCATTTAATATAAAGGGTCATGATGTGTTTATTTATGATCGTTTGGCACATGCATGTATGATATCATTATGTGATGAGTGGGACCTATATGTCCCTTCAATACATTAGATTATGTTTTATATCTCGTGAAAATAACAAAGATGGTCATGGATGTGAACCATTACTACTCTAATGGACATGGGAGTTAACAATGACTACTAAGATCATATGATGAGTTAACTCATTATACTATGATGGATGTGGTTGTGATCCATGTCAACTATGATCATATGGGGATTGAACCCAAAAAACTAAGACTATCTTTGTAAAAATTACTTGGATACTATGGACATAATTATATGATTATGTGTTTTCCACATTCCCATGTCTTACAACCATGTTATTCATTCATGGATTATGTCCTTTACATCATTTTTTATTCAGGTATTATGAACTTCCAAGATTTATTCAATGATTCATGTATATGATATTTGATATGCAAAGAATTATCTTCTATTTTCATCAACACATTATCATACCCTTATGCACATGTCTATGCTGACATGTCTCCCTTGTTTACCCTTTTTGATCATTTGAGCTCACTCATTCTTCATGTTTCCTTCCCGAGGTTGAGAAGATATTTATTATGTTTCATGTGTCTATTGAGGGTTCTAGTAAATAAGAACCTAGACGAAGATAATATAGGTCACATATGAATCTGTGTTTATGTTTACATGATTCCAAATCAATTATACCAACTATGGACTATGGGTCTCTGTTTGTATAATGATAGAATATTCTAAAAAATTTATTTTATGAAAATGTCTAAAAAGAATGAGTCTCTATTATTTCACTTTTATATTGATTATATTAAAAATAATATAATAGTTATGTAATGAAATATAGGGTTACTATAAGCATGGTAATATGTATGTGGATGCTTTGGATAAAAATAGATATGATGGAATCAGATTATTATATGACTACCCCTTAATCTGTTGAATTTCAATTATTTATTGATAATTAATCTATTAAATGGTTCTTGGTTTGGTTGCTGGTATATTTTATTTTCATTCCCACACTATTTGAAAAAAAATTGTTCTGATTGTTTCTATCTCTCATGGTATTATATTAGTATTTTTTCTAAGAGTATGTTGTATTATTTAATGTTTAATACTGAATTATCCATTTTTTTGTTGTTTCCATAATGAAAATGAGATAATCATGAGAAACTTTGGAATATATTGAATTATTCATATATGGTGTGAATAACACATTATTTGTTTATGAATGTTTCATTGATTTCTATTTATGGTAAATTAATTATTTGTTAAATATTTAGGAATTCAGTAATTTTAAGAATGAACTAACAATTTTAATGAAATTTTTTAATTTCTTTTTTTTCTTATAAGATGTCTTCATTCAAATAGTGAAAACTGGGTGTGTAAGTGGCAATATTTTCTATTTAAAATATCACTGGTTATGCCATAGTTTTTTTGTGAGGTATAATAAATACATTAGTTTTTTTAATATCATATGATAACCACCCATGTATGTTACGGTGAAATCCTAATAGTGGAATCTAGGATGGTATTTTACCAAACATTCTTTAGGGAGGATGGATCACTGATTACTCTCTCTAACCCCACTCTCTTCTCTTAATAGTATATTGTTTTTGTATGCATAATGGTTAGTCACTATTATATATGTGTTTAGGATTTTGATTAATCATTTCACATTTCAAACAAATCTTCCTTTAGATATATAAAAATGGATTTTTATAGGTATGATTTTTCTAGTTTGTGATATCTTGAGTTACCATACTATGCATTGTGATGGCATAAGGTAAAATTCCTGATTAATGGTACACATAATATGTGTTGTGTATCTATTGTGAAATACTCTATTACTATATCATATGTCATGGATTGGATTATGTGATAATGTGATTTAGGAGTTCCACATTGTGATATATATCCTAGGTGAATTTGGGATATCTTACTTTTAGAGAGATATGGACCAGGATGTGGAACATTAGGGTAGAGCAGAATGCATGAAAGAAAGTTTTTTCAAGCCCTACATTTTATTAAATAATATAATAAAGGATATATTGTATGTGATACTATATTAGTGATATCCCAGATCAGGCTACAAACAAAGTGTACATGTTTAAATGGTGAGTTAGTTTCAGTTAATGTATATTAGGAATTAGATTACTTTATTTGTCTTTTCTGTGAGTCACTATGGTGAGGATACAAACTAGTAAAATGTTATGATGTCCCAAATTTATATAATAATTTTATAGTTTAGTAAGTAAAATATGTAGTAAGGGTTTTATTTTATTAGACCATGGTATTGTTGGAGATGTTTAGGATTCTTGGTTGATGTAGAGTTTAACCTTTTATTACTTAATTTCTTCCCTTTCAGTATTATTAATCAATTATGAAATTAAATTTATATAATGAATATTTATTTAATATATATATTTGAGTATGAAAAACTCATTTATCATTTATTTATATGTAATTTACATGTTCTCTAATAGGGTAATTCATCACATATTATTGGTTATTATACCCTTGGTGCATGTAAGAGACCTGATGCATACTGGATGTGGGATGATGATTGGTGTGTGGAATATGTGAAACTACAAGAGTTTGTAGGTAAAAACTGTCATCTATGATTATTAAGTAATTTAAACATGGGAGACCATTTGATCATGAGTATTTATTTCCCCCTATGTTGAAATGCATGAAAATGTTTTGTTTAGTGGGGCTACATAGAAACGTGATTATGGTTTCAAGTTAGAGACCTAGTAAAGGTCATGCATAATTTCCAATACACTTATGTTTGAATGTTTATAAAAATGATAGGTTAAAAAATTAATCATGGTAAAAAAAATAATTTGTTAAGTTATTAATAATTAATATTACATATTATTGGTTTATGAGTCACTAACTACCTTATATTGATACAAGCATGGATCCATGTCAACATCATCTTTATATATCCAACAAATATGATTAGAAGGATGTGTTAGTAGATCCTCATAGGGAAGAGGTTGACGATGATTTCAATTAGTGGTCTCATGGGAGATGTTCCAAGACTAGTTCGGAGAAGATTCCTTATCTTCAACCATGAAGGGATCGTTTTTCATGAGCTACATACCCTTGAATATAAAATTCCTAGTGCGTTGGATTTTAAGATATTGATTAGGAACCTTCTACGATATGTTTTTTACATCTTTCTAAATAAGGAATCCATAGAGAGGTATTTTTAATAGGCATCACATACATAGATCCACTACAGAGTTGCCCTATTTATATTATTATTATATTCTAAAGTTTTATCAAAGGAATATTTAATTAAGGTAATACAGTAAGGAACTAAATAATAATGGGAGGGGATTCATTATAATTCCTCATGAAGTATATATATGGTCCAGGGTTCACATATTCCTGAATAGAATCAATTTTGGTTAGTTGGGGGTAGGTCCTAGATCACATCATCTCATTTATCAAGGTATTGAGCCACTCCAGATTATGAAATGGATCAGAAACATTTTTTTCTTATAGAGGACCAAGTTATGAGATGAAATAGATCTCAAACATTCTGATTAGTTATCCGGAAATATATGTTCTTCATTATGTTCCTTTATTGATGTAGTTTACGATAGACCATCAGAAAAAGGGTGATCCAGTTTCAGATAGGTATAGAAAGTAATTCGTAGAGAATATGATATCTCTATGATGCTCCTTAGCATCATAGAGAAGATTGAAGCTATGGAGGTAGTTATTATCATGGTAAGAGAGGTTGTGGACTAAATAATGCCTAATGTAATTATTTAAAGTTCTTTTGAAAGAGCCGAATTTCATTCAAGGAACCCTTTTCCTATTTTATAAATAGGTACATGATTTGTATAATTCAAGATCTATATATTCCTTCATATCATCTTCCCTCATCACGCTTTTGTACTTGAGTTAGAGTTTCTTTTTTGTTCCCTTATTATGTACTATAGCAGATCGGGGTTTATCTTATTTTTATGATTTATGTAGAGACTATGAGAATTTTAATGGACATAAACATTATTTTGAACACATATTATATTTTTTGTAAATACATACACAATTATATTGAACATGGATTTGTGGTATTTAGGGTACATTTTCATGGATTTATTTTGTATATAGGAAGTGTTTTATAATATTGATTTATATCTATCATTGTTTTTTTAAATATCATTAGACGGTTTAGATACATGTTCATTTTATGTCTTCATTTATATCCTAACAAATGATGTGTTTATCATAGGGTCAACTGATAGTGTTTCTAAGAGTTCATAGAGAGTACCATAATTTGTTTTCCTGTAGTGATTATGTTTTAACCCATCGATGGGTGATTAATTTTTAAAAGTATCCACAACCAGAATTGTCATTTATATCAATGTGTCTATATGTGATGGTACATTTTTAGTAGAAATATCTTATTTTACATATCAATGACACATGTCATTGAATATTTTATCTGAGTGTGTCACATCGGGTTGAAAACGTTTTTTCATAAAGAGGTTTCACGGTAGTTCGTAGATTTATATTGGTTATAATCACTTTAGCTTTGTGATAATATGGAACTAATTTCCTCTTTCACCTTTTGATGATTTATTTTTTTTCAATGATAATTATTGTTTCTCAAATATTGATATGTGGTTATGATATCATCAGATGTAGGTTAAGGATGAGGTTATTCTGAAGAAGACATTTTACTATCTTCTTGGGAATTATGATTTTGTAGAGATATATCATGGTATGAATAATTTTATTACCATGTTCATGGGATTAGTGAATGTATTTTTCATGATGTTTGTATATAATTTCATGGTTGTTTTGATTGAGGATATAATTGTGAACTCGTTATTTTAGGAAGACCATGCAGACAATTTATTTGATATGTTGCAATTTCTCCATATTTTGAAGTTACATGATGGGTTTTCTAAAGGAGTTTTCATGGATCTTCAAATTTTTTATTGGGGAATGTAATGTATCATCAATGAATTGTTTTATATACATTAATGATATATGTAGATATTTAATTGGAATCCCTCAATATATTTGTAGTTTTGAGAAGTTTTCAAGGTCTTTCACAATACTACATGAGTGTTGTAGTTGAGTTAGCTTAGGTTGCTATTGTATTTAATCCAATGAAAAAAAGGATCATACATTTTTAGTCACAAACCACTATAATCCGTATTTCAATTATATGAAGGTGATATCGGTCTTCACCCTGGTTCATTCTATGTAATAAGAGTGGTTAAGTTTCAATTTTTAGTGAAACATTATGTCATTTTTTGGGATATGATCTCAGGCAGTTAAGACTAGTAATATCTTAGGGGATTCCAATTTTACATCCCCATTGGAATATATATTACTCGCATTATATTGAGGTTGTAGAATTTGTGTTTTCCTTGATGTTTTTTAGAAATTATGTCATCAATAATCCTTTTTCCCCTAATAATAAGAGCATATGGTACGAATTAGCCCAAAATGACATAAACATGCGACATTGAAAGTAGATGGAATTTGTGAGTGAATACTAATTTGATACTTCATGTACAAAATGAAAAAGTTATTTTGTTCATCAGGTTAAAATTAGAGATTATCATACCAAGTATATTAAGATAGTTAGATATTTTTTGAGACTAATGGAAGAACACTTTGAGATGATTCCGAATGTGGGAGAGGTAATTAGAATTTGTTATCTTGTTTAGATGAAAGTGTAATCATCTTTGGAGTATAAGGTAGATGAGTCTAATCATGGGGATTATATTGTACTGTTTTGGAGATACTGAGTATTATTTAGTGATTTCGCTATTGGTTTTTTTGAAGATGAGCATCACGAGGTGTCATCATAGGGGAGTATTTTTTACCATATGGTGATGCATGTGATTGTTATCAATCAGAACCATTGATCAAAATTGTAATTGAATCCTTGAGTGAAAATGGTGTACAAAGCTCTGAGAAGGTCAATGTTTTTTGTGTTGGTTTAGGAGGTCATTTACAATGCTCGTGTCTTGATATTTTTTCTACCAGAAGGTGTAGCTTGTGTATCATGTTCTAAATGTTTTAAAAAATCCATTAATTGTTCCTAAGTTGATATGGGATATAATATCAAAGTATTTTTTACTATATTACCTAAATATTTGGTTTCAATAATGTCATGTATGTGATAGTGGGTACTAACTTCAGCACACATTATAGTGATAAGTGAGTCAAGTCAATGTTTGTCTTTTCTAGAAAATACCTGGATGAGGTGGTGAGGGTGCATGGAGTATTTATGATGAATATATTTGATCATAATCCTCATTTTACCTATAGGGTGTGGGGATATCTCAATCATGATTTTGGAAATGAAATATTCATTTGTAGTGTTTTACGACTACATAATAATTGTCACATTGAGTGGACTATATAGACTATTGAGGAAATGTTCTGTTTATGCCCATATATTATAGAGGTTGATGCACTAGGAACCTATCATTGGTCGAGTATTCATAAAAATATATTTTTCACTCAATAAGAAGTATAAAACCATTGAATATTTATGAAGATAACGTTATTCATTCTCCATTCGGCTTGATTTGGGATAGAGTGTCAAAATTATCAGGTTAGAATTGGTAAATAATATGATAGAAATTGTTCAAAATATATCATGAAAGGCTTAAAGAAGATAAATATAACTAGAATTATTGTTATTCTCATAGGTGGGGACACCTATATTTTGAACGATGATATAAGGTGTTCCTGATTGTGAAACCTCATCATTGGTAGTGAATGATTGTTCATGGGAGTAATACTTTTACCTAGTTATTTTTTAACTTTTGAGTTAATATATCATGATGCATCTATTATATATCAAATAACACATAACCCATTGGTTAATCTATTGGATGATTTATTTCATGTGTTATAATGACTCTATTTTCTTCTTGATGACATTAACATCATCAATTTGGGTGATATCAATGTTGAAAATATATAAACCTTAGAGGATTGGTCTGTGGATATCTAGGACCACTATGAAAAGGTAATAAACTAGTATATTATTTCTATCATCCTTTTATTGTGGTGGAAAAGTGGTATAGAGAAAATTACCCACAACGTTTATTTATAAAGAAAGTATTATTATCATACTCTAGTTTTTGTTTAGCACTTCTCTTATAATGTTTATTGATTATCAATTTAGAGATTATTTGATTTATGAGATGTTTTATTGTGATTTCTTATTTATTGGTAAAAATTATATTAATATATATGAATCTCCTCTTATAATGTTATTAAAAGCGTTTTATTTCAATTATATTGACGTTTTCATCTTCCTCATATGATGTGGTTGAGCACCTATAATGTAAAGTCTCTTGAAATGTATCTTGTGATGTGGTTATTCTGAAAACTCTTTATATTTATTTATATTAAGTTTTAATTTTAAACAATTGAAGGAATTACTGGATTGATTATTATATGATGGAAGATACAAGATTTTTGAATCCCTTTTGATTTTCATATTTAGGTTTTAGATGAATGTGGAATAGGTTTTTAGTTTTTTGGATAGGGTTTAAGGAAAAAGGTATGTTTTCCTTTCAAAAATGGAATTGCTTCCGCATGAAGGGATGTATTGTCTATTTTACTAGTGGATATAGTGTATTGGATCCATCAATGATGTAGGAGGGATTCAGGAGGAGTTCCAATGCCATAACAATTATAGGCATAGTTGTAGTATGGATGAATTCTTCATCATTTACCATTCCATTGCATGTATGTGTTGGGGAATAGGGAATGAAGGTTGTTGGATATTTGGTATTGATGAAATTTATAAATTAGGGGTATATGTGTCATAGTGGTTTGGATATAGTGTGAAGTGATGTTTAATTAAGGTTATTATATGGTCTGGTACTTAACATAACATGATAAAACCAGATCCCCTTTTTATGTTTTTTTGATCATGGATACAACAATGACCAGTTTTGGTAGTGACATGGTCCCTCATGTTGAACCATAGAATAACCCATGACATTCTTTACATTGGTGGGGTCCCTTGGGCCACACCAATGTCGAATTATTTTTCAAATTACCAAAATTCCATTCAATATTTCTTATCAACATTATTCTAATCAAATCCTAGGAATATCAGAGTCGTTTTTAATGGCTTTGAATCCCCCTTTGGACAAGGATTGATCCAAACATCCCATTTACGATCTATGGTGGTCTGAGGTATATTTTACCTTGTGTTTCCATTTCAATCTTATTATTAAAATCTAATTTCCTCAATTCTCCTATTTACTTAATTCATGGTTTCTCTCCATCATTCTAATGGAACATTATTGGGTTTTATTGGAAAATATGTGGTGAAACATCAATGGAGGTATGTAGTTTATTATTGAAGAGGTTATCAAATATTTGAGCTGTTCATATATTATAATGTTTATTAACATTATTATTAATTGTAGAATACTAATTTATTCAATTTTAAAACATTTTACAATTTTTAATTTTCCATGGATTATACCATTAGATGATGGTGGAATTTATCTTATTAAAATTGATCCAGCTTAAGAAAATAAGTAGGATAGTGATTACATGTTTATGTTCTTTACTATGACAATGCATTCTCAGTTCATTTTATTGATAGTGTTCTATTATTAACATGAATTTAGCACTATTTTATTTCTTATGTTGAAACTAATGAAATTGTAAAATGAATGTAATGATAGAATGAATTGGTTTGATAAATAATATAAATAGGCATGTTTAATCCATTAGGTGTGTCTTTTAATTTGAGGTTAATCTTATTGATTCATGAATGCCAGTCTAATTGAATATGGTATTCAATATGTTAATTTAATTGATAAATAACATGAATCATATGAATTCATATTTATGTTAAGAACTAAAATGATTTTAAATATGATCTATTCTATCAATAGATTTTTTAAACTAGAATAAACTATCATTATCTGGTTAAATAAATTATATCTTGTTATAGATGATTTAAAGAATTATATGAGAACTATTGAAATTATTATTTCAATTTTAGAAGATATAAAATTTGTTTTTTAACATAGATAAATATTTGGTGCAAATAGATACCATTTGTTTAAAAATACATAATTCATTGTCTTGGGGCCATGATAGAAGGCATTATTATGAAGGATAAATTCATTGTTTTTATAGAAAAGTTATTCTTTTGAAATTTTTTTTATTTTTTCTTCTATATAATTAAGATATTATTCTTGTGATGTGATATTATTCTATGAATAGTGATTCTATAATTGTTGATGATATATTGCTCGAGAGGCATGAGGTTGGGGGAGTAGTTAATTCGTGCAATTGATAGATGCATGGTCATGTGGATGTTTATTTCAAGGATGGGCCCCGAGAAGATGGAATATGTTGAATTTGGGAGTAATTATTGTTAAACATATTTTGAATTCTATAATTGAAAATTATTCTATTAAACCGAATAGTCTGATTTCTTATCATTATATTATTTCTTTTCCCTGCTTTTTGAAGAATGTGAATGTTCAAGGTTGTGTATCTCATGGAGGTATCTTATGATGTATCCATAGTGTAAATTGAATTAGCTACCATTTAATAAATGGAATAATCCATGAAATTTGTTTTTATGGAATTAAATTGAGATAAAATTGAGAAACTTTTTACTCATTTGACTTATTTACGGAGGAAATGGACTTTTTTGTCACATAATGAAAATATCCTGGAATTATATTAATGTTTGATTATATGTTATGGAATTGTTTAGTTGATATTTTATTTTAAAAAAATGAAACGATGTAATTTGATGTATCTCTATTATATGTTTTTGGATTATTGGATGTATAATCCCATACAGTTGCAGCTAGGTGTCTGAGTGACTATAGTTGTAGTTGATAATTAGAGTACAAAATTCTCATATTGTTCTTATGAGGTATATTAAATCCTATATATTATGTGATTTAATATGGAAACTCACGCATGTAAATTTGGTATACTTACATGTAGGAGGCAATAAGAGGTTGTTCTCCCTATCATCTTGATGTGACGATAGATGGATAACTACCCTCTCTGTAGTAACTCTATTAACATGGTAGTTTTATGTTGTATTATGCATGGTTTATAGTTTCCCATATATATGTATAGAGGTTTTTGATTCATTTTTGTAATTTCATCAGCTTGTATATCATGATGTTGTATCCAAAGTATTATTAATGTTTTTTTAAATGGCAGTGACTCCTTTATTAAAATAAAGAGAAAAAGAAAGCAAGGAAAGAGTACGGAAAAAACAGAGAATCCCCAAAATAGGGACTAATTCTTAACCTTTTTCAGCATACGCTCAGTTATCCTTCGTTCTTCTTCTTTAAGAGCAATCAGATCCACTCTTATAGTTATTACATGTATATGTTGTGATGTATTGAGGTACCTTACTGGTTGTATGTGTTGTGAGGGATTGGGCTATAATACCTTATCTATGATACACATTATATGGGATGTGTAGGATCATAGAAACGATATTTTTAAAATATATTGAGACATGGATGGGATGCTGAGATGATGTGATGCACTAAGATAATTTTTATATATATATATCCAAGGTGTCTTCATGTTATATTATATTTGGAGAGATATAAAATAAGACTTTTGATGTTGGGGTAGAGTACAAAACCAATAAGGATGTGGTATTAGAGTACCATTTATGTTTTTATTAAAATAATAATTATTCTCTTATATGATATTATTGATTTTTTCTAGACACAATGATTTGTGGAACCTGTTATACCTTTCTAGGTGAAGACTTACTTTCTTTTGTAGTTTAGTAGAATTTCGAGTTCACTCTTTATTGGTCATAACCCTAAAATGGAAATACTTTTTATTTTATTATTATAATTGATTTTAATCACTTCGTCGAGGATAGGGTTGAGCCTAGATTTTATTTTATGTGTTTCTATGGAAAATTGGTTGTTTTGGGATAGACGGAAAGGTGTGCATAGTTAGTGCATAGTTAGGGGAACTTGGGGGGTTCACCCAGGTAATTGAAAGGCATTTTGTGGGGTCTTGGGGTATGTCACAAAAGTTGTGCATAGTTTGGGAATTTTTATAAAGAACATGTGAGAGTTTTTTTCCTTTTTAAATGTGACAACCACACTGTCTATCAAACTATATGGTCAAACACTTCGAGTTCTCTAGATTAAAAAATTAACTTTGTTATATTCTCCTCCATGTTTTCAACAAAATTTGTGTTTTCTTCCCCTCCTCTGATCTAAAAAACCAAGGGGATTCACCAAACCATATTCATTTCTCCCTAATCATCATTACTGCTCTGGGAAGGTTCCTTTGGGGAAATATTTGGTTTTTTTCAATTTCACTCTCTTCATGTCCTCCTCTATTGAAATCTAGGTCTCTGATTAGATAAATTATCTTTTTGTCAAACCCTGTGAGATAATAATCGTGTATTGTTTTATTTCTCGGATATTATAGTGTGGGAAACATATCATTGTACGGTATTTTCCTCATCATCATGTTTCACGACATTTCCGCATCTTTGGGGTAGGATTTTCTATCCATTTTTTCAACACATTCCATTGATGTGTGAACATTGTTTTTTTACGTTTTAAATATTATGGTCCTTATTTTGTTGTGGTTACATTGCTTATTTTGGTATTTACATCATTGAAATAATGTGTGCAATGGACTTCAAATTCATATTTTATCTATATCTATGTTTCTATGAAAATGAGGTCATTGATTAATTACAAAATGATTTTTTTATAAGGAAATTCGGTCATAGAATTATATTTTATTTTTATTATATTTTTATAATGTTGTAAGAGTGTGATATAGAATTTTTATGTGATTTTTTTATATTGTGTAATGTATGTGTGGGTTTTTTATTAGTTTATAAAAAACTTCTTCGTTAAAAATATGATTTCAAAGTGTTTTTAAAAGAACATGTTTGAATGTTGGATTTCTAAACTAAATGGATTTTATTTTGGATGAAGGCATCATTTTAATGTTTTTTTATATATTTTCTATGAATTCTGTATATATTATGAAGCATGTTTAAAAAAAAATTACTATGTGTATTGATTTTCAAGTGGTTTTGGATTACAGAAATGGTTGGGATTTATGTGTGTATTTATTTTGTATTTCCAATGCGATTTATGAGTTGTGAAAGGGGTGTGCGAAGAGTTTCTAATTGATTTGACTATTTGGAATATTTATGTTACATCTTGATGAATGTTTGACACATTATCCAAATTGGAATTTTATATACACATGGTAACAAAAATCACATGGGTTCCCATTAGACATTTGGTGATATAGCTTATTTTCAAAAGTGTTTTAAGTCCATTGGGAATTGTTCATGTTTTTTGTAAAAACGTATTAAAAATATATGTGATGTGAGGCACTTCCCTAATAGGGTTATATTAGTTGTTTTTTTCTAATACTCTACTGATGTGTAATATGTTTAGAATTTTAAAATGATTATGAATATAGTTTTTGAAACTCAAATTTTGTGGATGCCCAATGGGAACATATTTATGACTTAATATGTGATGAGAACATCTATGGATGATTTTTTCGATGTCGTTCATCAAGTTGGCGGTGTTAGTAGTTTGGGTATATATGAGCGGTGGTCGAATGATAGGATAACCATGCATGCGAGAGCATCTCCTTCCAATTTTTATCTGTATTACTTTAATGGTACTCATTGGATTCTTATTGAGGGTTGGGTGATAGTTTCAATTTTTACTTTGATAAGACGGGTTGGTACCCCCTTGAATTTATATGACATGGGGGGATGTGCCTCAAGATTGGTAGACAGAATGGATAATTAGTAATTGACTATAGAGATACACAATATTCTGGTAGGTGAGTCTGATCTTAGTACATCTAGGTATCTCTCTTGGGATGTGTAGGAAATAACTGTGATTTTCTATATCTATAACTCCCCGACCCCAATTACCCGAAGTCGGTGCATTATTTTAATACATTGGTATGATTACAAGGAATCATGTCTTGAAGGACCGATCCATTTAGCAGTCTTGGAAAATATATTACATACATTAACATTACATTACAATTTCAAACATAAAACACAGTGTAAATAGTTATTTTAGAATGCCATTTTTCCCTTTAGCTTAACCCTACATATCAATCATAATACACTTCTTGGAATCCTGGGAAAAATAAAACATAGAAAGGGGTGAGCTCAAATACTCATTAAGGGTAGAAATATAGTGGAAAATGACATAAATATTAAGCATGGTGAATAATTAAAACCACAAGACATTACCAATAATAAACATGAATAATTTTATGGCATGAATATGAGTTGAGTAAATAATGCCATTATAAAACATAATCATGGGTATTCTAGTAGTCGAATAACCACATGAACAATCAATATTATTTCAAGAATGAGGGAATTTATAATGTCAAACATTCTGAAACATTTTTTCAAGGCCTCGACCAACACATCTAAAAACATTAAGGCCTCAGCCAAAACTATAAATCAAATTTGGAAAGGGCCTTGGCCAATTCTATATCTAGATGCCTCATGAGACCTACCGATGAATCGAGGAGCTATAGTGGGCACCACATGCCACTTACTAGATCTAGTACATTCCTTATATAAAGATTTTTAAACATATCATAAACATTCGTATTAAAAACAGCATACTTAATGACAATACTTTAACCGTAACCCATTAATGGTATAAAAATAGCACATCCACAGTCAAACATATCACAAAACCTTCAATACAATATGGAAGTTTTGTATCACATTAAATCAACTTCAAAACAAGTTAAAAATCCATTAATGGATTTTACATAGATGGAAACGATTTGTAAATCTCTTTGATTGAAATATCCCTTTTCATGAAAACATTTAAAAGTCACACAATTTAGAAAGGAATACATTTAAAAACATTTTTGAATCAAAGTGTCTCATACAACATTGAAACTTTTGAAAATAAAAATCATTTCAAAACATTCATGTCCATATAAATAAATACATAAAATCATTTTGAATATATGGACATTAATAAAAATATTTAAAAAGATAAATCATTAAAACATTTAAAATTACGATCTTGATAAATAGTACCTTTGAAAAATGCTTAAAATATTCATTTGGAAATCATTTTTATGAAAAATGGACATGGATGATAAAAATGTCCTAGTAAATACTTACACATAAACAATCTCAGATAATTATGAGATTGAGGAATTAACCCTTACCAATTTGGTAACTTACAAAACATACACCCCATGGAAGTAGTATCACACAATGAATATGTAAATACACATAAATTAAAGTGTATTACACAATGAATACAATTATGGGTAGTACATACAACACACAAAAGGTAATGGTGTCAATATGGCATAAATATCACGAGAATAAGGAGTGAGATGAATACCCCTTACCTTGTACATTTCCTTGATAGTGTATATGTTAACCTCTTGTGTAATAGTTAAATCATTGCTATTAAATTATACATGAATCATATTCATAAATATGATATCTTATATGATCTTTTAATATTTATTTGTTAATAATATTTTAGTATTATCGTCGTTTCGGGTGTTAACTGATTCGTTTTCCATTATATGCTTTGTTACATAAGCCATGTTTGTTATGGATATGTTGTATTTTATTCATATCCAGAATGATATTATGAAGACCCTGCTTTTATTACAAACTTAAACATGATTTATTACATAAAACGTCACTTGATTCAACAATGAATATCGAGAGGTTTAGTGTCTTTGGGGCTTAGGACCATTAAATATGAACTTAAAACATGAAATAAAACATCTTTATTGAAAACATCCTTTACATGACCACAACATTCCCTCGTACTTAGAATTTCATGGGATAACCTGAGGACATGCATAAGAAAAGTGTGAGCTATAATGCCCAGTAAGGGAGTACACATGGAATAAAATGAGGAGTACAATACATGTTAGACAATAGGCATATCAATAGAGCATATAAGAAACATGAACATAAAGGCATGATAAAGCATGATAATCATAACTTGGAAATGTGGCAACAACACTTGACATGGAATAAGCATGAGCCAAGGCTCATTGCACATGGAGCATGAGTAAATCCTCAATTCACCTAAATAACGAGTAAACCCTCGTTTCACTTGAATTATCATGATTCAACACTCATTTCACATGACGTATCATGATACTATACTTCACCCAATGCATTGGAGCACTATAAGCGCTCACCCTTCTTAAACATTTCATTTCATGCATAAGTGTGCCACATGGATCATAAAACATTGATTCATAAAACATAATAATTTATTGTACGATAAAGGAATGTGGAATTTATACATGAAACATTATAATCAATACGTAAATGTGAATAAAGGTGAATACCCTTGATGGAGAAATGGGCATGGTATTCACTACCCAATGGTATTGGCTTAGAAAATCGGTGTGATTTCGGCAGTGTAACGACATGACATAAGAATTCATAAAAAATGGTTGATGAGAGAGAAAGGGGTTCCTAATCATATTTACATGTAATGGACAGTATGGAGGTCATATAGATACATTTTCCAACAATTGCAATGGAATTTAGATTCATGATACAAAATTATTTCTTTAATGTAAAAGAAGACAGAGAAGTTCCTTTCGGAATTTCGGCATAGTAACAGGTGTACATGTGAGGCATTTAATGAGAGAGAAAGGGGTCTCCCATAATTAAAATAACAATAGGGCAGTATGGGGGAGGTGCGAAACCATACCCCAACATTCATAATTGAAATTAAAAGGGTAATACAGCTTAAAGAAAATTGACAAAAATGAGAAAGGAAGAAAAAACTCTTACATGGAAGTGTGCTTCAAAAGGCTATGGAGAGGCTTATGAGAGGCTTCATGGGAGCTTGGGGCACCTTGGGAGGATTATAGAGAGGGTAGGGAAAAGGTTGGACGAACTCAAAAGGCTTTGAGTGAGGAGGAAGTGGGAGCATGGGTGGGTTTATATAGGAAAGGTGAGGGATTTCTTTATTATTTAGGTTTAAGACCCCTTATATTAAAATAATCCAAACCACAAACCATCCCATGGTTTTTTCCTATGGTTTTTGGAAAATGGAAGAGGAAAACAATATTTTATATGGCCAAATTAAGATCTTCTTATAATATTAGGGTTGCTTATGTGGAGGTGAGACACACTCCCATGGAAACTAATTTAAAAAGGCAAGGTGTTGAATAAGTCTTGAGGGGTCCATTAATGCTTTGAAAAGTAAGTTAAACAAACCCAAAATCACATTATTTTAATGTTAAAACATATATTGGCCGAACATAAAGATTATTGTTTTTTATTACATCACTATTGGGTCATTATGAAGTCATAAAACACATTATATATTTAAACGGTATTTAATTTTTACTAAAAAATTGACTATCTCAGAAAATTATGAAAAATTCACCATTGGATAATTTCGACATCCTGATTCCAAAAATAAAATTTATTTTATCTAAATAATTTTCTAAATATGTTAATTTTCACTTTTAAAATAAAAACTGACATTTATCGATAATTCACGGTTTTGGACAGAAATAGCTTTCAAACCTTAAAAAATTATAATTGCATTCATAAAATTATAAGATCATTTATATATAATAACAGAAAATTTTAATAATAATAATAATATTTTATTAAAATATTATTTAATTCAAAAATCCCTTAATTTAATAAAATATAATTCTTAGTTAAATAATAACTAAAAACACTATTTGTACTTTAAAAACTATTTACAATGTATCAAAAATGACTAGAAATTATATTCATTATTATATATAAAAAAATAATGTACATGAACATAGTACTACTTATTTGTTACACAACCCCTTAAAACAGCTGCATAAGACCTAAGGGTATGGTGTGCGATGGTGACAGACTCTTGGGGTGGCTCGGATAGCATCACTCGAGTGATAATTTCAATCAACTTCCACTTTTCCCATAGACTATCATGTTTGAGCTTGAAAAGATGAAGCTCAACTTGGTCTTGGTCAAGGGGGAATCCCAAAGATGCCACCTCTTTTCTGAGCTCCAAAAAATGAGATTCGTACGGAGAAATTCTACTGGACGAGGTCATCGCTTCTTTTGTCTAAGTAAAATTAGATGTGTTAAATCCCTATATTTATAATAATCATGTGATCAATATTCAACGACTATATTAGCAACGGTCAAAATTCATAACATAAAACCAATGAAGTAGACATTTATATATAAACATAAATATATATTTAATTAGATCAAGAGGAATTTCCATTAATGAAACTTTGGGTCATTACAATATTCCTCCCTTAAGAAATTTTTCCCTCGAAATTTTCCTTTTTCCACATTAAAAAATGTGGGTAACTCAGCTTCATCGTATCCTCTGAATCCCAAGTCGCTTCTTCAATCTTGTGGTTTCTCCACAACACCTTGACGAGGGGCATTGTCTTATTTTGTAGAACTTTTTCTCTACGATCTAAGATCTTCACTGGTTGCCACTCATTAGAAATATCATCTTCCAATTGTACCACATCAGAAGAGAATACATGTGAAGGGTCTGGTATGTACTTCCTTAAGTGGGATACCTGAAATACATCATGAATTTTGGCCATAGCAGGTGGAAGTGATAGTCGATAGGCCACAACCCCGACACGATCAAGAATCTCGAAGGGGCCGATGTACCTTGGACATAACATTCCTTTATTTCCAAACCTCATGACCTTCTTAAATGGAGATATGCGTAGAAAAACCATGTCTCAAACTTTAAACTCAAGGTCTCATCGATGGTTATCTGCAAAACTCTTCTTTCCACTCTCAGCTGCCTTGATATGATGCCGAATGGTTTTCACCTTCTACACTATTTCCTCGACCATTTCTGGTCCAAGAAGCTTATGTTAACCGACCTCATCCCAACATGCCGGTGTTCTGAACCTTTTCCCATATAGGGCTTCATAGGGTGCCATTTGGATGCTCGAGTGGAAACTGTTATTATAAGAGAACTCAACAAGAGGAATATGTTGATCCCATCCTCCTTTAATGTCCATTGAGAAGGATCTCAACATATCCTCAAGTGTTTGGATAGTCCGCTTGGATTGGCCATCATTTTGAGGATGATAGGTCGTACTGAAGATCAGTTTTGTATTCAGATCATGTTGAAGACTCTCCCAAAACATAGAGGTTAATCTAGGATATCGGTCAGACACAATAGATAGTGGTACTCCATGCAACCTTACCACTTCCCTGATATATATCTGTTCTAGTTGATCCAATGAGAAATCCTCCCGAATAGTAATGAAGTGTGCAGTCTTTGTAAGACAATCCACAACAACCCATATTGCATTGTTGCCTTTGGATGTCCTGGATGTCTGGTGACAAAGTCCATGGTGATGTTCTCCCATTTCCATTCTGGTATGGGCAATGGTTGCATCATCTCCTTAGACTTCTGCCTCTCTGCCTTCACTTGCTGACACACCAGGAACTTTGATGTATATTCGGCAATATCCTTCTTCATATTAACCCACCAAAAGTTTTCTCGGAGATCTCAATACATCCTTGTGCTCCATAGGTGAATAGATAAATTTGAACTATGTGAATCATCCAAAAGATCCTTCTTCAGCTCTGGACTTGATGGAACACATAGTCTTTTCCCAAACCGCACAATTCCTTCTTCATTAAAGTTAATCTCTTAGTATTTCCCATTTTTGATAGCTTCCACTTTTTCCTAAATTCCCAGATCATCCTTTTTAGCATCCTTTAACCATTCCAAAAGAGTTGGTTGATCAATCATTTGTGAAAGGATTGATGATGCTCCTTCTATATGATTCCCATGTCCATCTACATCATGTCTAAGAAGAGTGGATCCTTCTCAATTCTCATCATTGATAGAATCGCTGGATCCTTTCTACTTAGGGCATCTGCCACCTTGTTCGCTTTCCCAGGGTGGTAATGTATTGAACAGTCATAATCCTTGATGCGCTTTATCCATCTTCTCTGGCGTATATTAATCTATTTCTGTGGGAATATATATTTAAGACTCTTGTGGTCAGTATATATCTCACATTTCTCTCCGTAGAGATAATGCCGCCAGATTTTCAAGGCAAAGATCACAGCCGCCAACTCCAGATAATGTGTTGGATAGTTTCTCTCATGGATTTTCAACTGCCTTGAGGCATATGATATCATTTTATCATTCTGCATCAGCACACAGCTTAATCCCTTCATTGAAGCATCACTGAATACCACAAAATGTTCCCCACTTGTGGGTAAAGTGAGGAAGGGCGCAGTGATAAGCCTCCTCTTCAACTCCTTAAAGAATTCTTCGCATTCTTCACTCCAAGAAAACATTACTCCATTTCAGTTTATCTTGGTAAGAGTGTTGGAAAATCATGAGAAATTTCTCACAAATCGTCGATAATATCCAGCTAACCCCAAGAAGCTACGGATATCTTTTACCGATGTGGGCCTCGGCCATCCCTCAATTGCATCTGTTTTGGAGGGGTCCACAGATATCCTATTGATTGTGATGATTTGGCCAAAGAATGAGAATTCCTTCAACCAGAACTCACAATTTCTGTACTTTTCATAGAGCTTCTCCTTGCGCAAATTCTCCAATACAGTTTTTAAATGCTCCTCATGATCCTCCTTGGTTTTGGAGTATATTAGAATATCATCTATAAAGACTACCAAAAATTTGTCTAGGTAATCTCTAAAGACTCTATTGATTATGTCCATAAAGATTGCTGGAGCATTGTTGAGTCTGAAAGGAATTACTATGAATTCATAGTGCATGTATCTTGTACGAATAGCCGTCTTGGGGACATCTTCTTTCATCACCATTACATGATAATATACCGACCGCAAGTCCACCTTGGAGAAGTATTGTGCACCACACATCTGATCAAACAATCAATTGATTCTTGGGAGAGGATATTTTTTCTTTATCTTGATTTTGTTAAGTTCACGATAATCGATGCATAGCTGCATTGACCCATCCTTCTTCTTGACAAAGGGGACTGGTGCACCCCACGGTGAAGCACTTGGGCGTATAAACCCTTTATCCAGATTCTCCTGTAGTTGTTTCTTCATCTCTTCAAGCTCAAAAATAGAAATTCTAAATGGAGTCTTGGATATTGGTAGCGCCACAGGTATAAGTTCAATTGAGAACTCAACATCTCTTCTATGAGGAAGACTAGGCAGTTCCTCGGGAAACACTTCAGCAAATTCCCTCACAATAAGCATTTCTTCAAGGATGGTTTCTTACTTGGAATCAATCATCTGAGCTAGATACACGTGTTCATAAGGAAGTAATATCCATGTAGAGTGGACGGAGCTAAAATAGATTCATCTTCCTCCTGACACTTGTAATGAATCGGGGGTTGATTCTCCATACGGAGTGTGATTTCCCTCTCCTGAAAATTTATATTGGCTCTATATTAGGAAAGCCAATCCATGCCATGAATTGCATCAAATTCCACCAGAGGGAGTCTGATGAGGTTCACTGGGGAATTCAATCCACTAATTATAACATGGGAGGACTTATATTCATGTGATGCAATGATGGCCCCATTTTCCGTACTCAACGTCATCTTTACTTCCATGATTTGTGATGGTTCTGGGATTGTTCTACTAAACATTATAGATATAAAAGAATGCGTAGAACCTGAATCAAAAAGTATGTTCGCTATTCTTGAATGAATAACTAGCGTACCTGTCACCAGTTCATTGTTAGGGTTCACTTCGGTAGAAGTGATGGCAAAAGCACTTCCTTGCTGCCTAGGAGGTTGTTGGTCACCTCCGAAAACCCTTGGATTAGGGAACTGATTTGAAAAACGAACTAGTTCTTTTCATTTGTAGCATTTAACAACGTGTTGAGGTTCAAACGGAGTGTTCCTCTCCTCTGTCGCAACTGTGGGTTTTTCTTTCCGACAATTAACAGCTAGGTGCCCTTCTCTTCCACACCTGAAGCATTTTCTCATCCCCTTAAGGAAATTTCCTAGGTGCTTCTTTCCGCACTTTTGGAATGTGGGGTGCTGGATCTTCTTAGTACCTTTGGATATATCCATCAGACCACAAGAATTGAATTCCACCTTATGCTTCTTGTCCCCATGATACCCCTATGATTCCCCGATCTATATTTCGACCTTGAGGGCACATCGGACAATTTCCACATAGCTGTCGAAGTCACGGATCGCTAATTCTTTCTGCAAGCTAGGCTTCATCCCACCAAAGAAGCGGTCAACCATGAATTTGGGGGTAACAACAAAGACAGAAGTGTATCGTGAAAGCCTTGTGAATTTTGCCTCTTACTCTCCAACATATTCTTCATCTTTTTTCTTGAGGGAAAGGAATTCCCTTTCCATCTTAGGACGAAGGGTACACAAAAAATATTTATCAAAAAACATCTTCCAGAAATCCTTCCAGTCTAATGCCTCGATATCCACCTCAGGCATCGTATTTTTGATCAACGTCCACCATTGATCAGCTTCACCCTCCATACGATAGGTATCCAAGAGAACCTTCTCTTGTTCAGAACATTGAAGTAGGGAGAATATCTTTTCAATGGAGTTGATCCATTGTTCAATGATCTTGGGATTGGATGATCCACTAAAAGTAGGAGGCCTTTGTCTCATGAAGCTCTCTATAGTGACTTATTATTTCTCAGGGGGGGTTGAACGTTCCCCTTGACCTGTGTTTCTATTCAATGCTTGAGTTGGCTAAGAGAGAAGTGCGACAAAGTTCGTGATTCTCGCACCCATTAGATTGGGCATCTCATTAGTACAGTCATCACACTGATCTTCACATAGATTGTTAGCTTGAGTCCTCCTATTACTGGCCATTGTCTGGAATAAAAGGAATTTTAGGGTTAACACAAAAAGAGTAATCCAAAGAAAAAAGTTGATGACTTATAAATAAACTTTCATTTCCTTAACTCATGAGTCTATAGGCTTCAATATTGGTATTTCATGATCTACTTTCTATCATATATTCTTAGGGGAATTTTTTCCCTTAATAAGGGTTCATACTAAGATTGTGAATATATCAAAACATATCCCCCAGGAGTGTCTTTACCAAGAGTGCAGCAAGGCCCATTTTCATGCACCAGTTCCCATTCGAGTCTAGCTCAAAGCGGTGTTTTCGAGTTTTACCCCTAGGATACATCTGTTCCAGAGCCACCTCTACCTGCTCGTATCCATACTGGGATATATTTGTCTGATAAAATAGTTACTCAGTACTTAACAAAACATAGGGATGTTTTTATTATACATAGTCTTGAATCTAAGGCTTTACAAGGGTTTCCTAATCCCAAAAATAACTAAACATATCCTCTGATACCAACTAGGACGACCCTGCTTTTATTTCAAATTTAAACATGATTTATTACATAAAACATCACTTGATACAACAAAGTAGATCGAGAGTATTAGTGTATTTGGGTATTAGGACCATTACATAAAAACTTAAAACATGAAATACAACATCTTTATTGAAAACATCCTTTACATGACCACTACATTCCCTCGTATATAGAATTGCATGGGATAACCTGAGGACATGCATAAGAAAAGGGTGAGATATAAATACCAGTAAGGGAGTACACAAGTAATAACATGAGGAGTAAAATACATGTTAGCCAATAGGCATATCAATATAGAATATAAGAAACATGAACATAAAGGCATGATAAAGTATGATAATCAAAACATGGAAATGTGACAACAACACTTAACATTGAATTAGCATGAGCCAAGGCTCATTGCACATGGAGAATGAGTAAATCCTCATTGAACATAAAGCACGAGTAAACCCTTTTTTCACTTGAATTAGAATGATTCAACACTCATTGTACATGATGTATCATGGTACTATACTTTACCCAATGCATTGGAGCGCTATAAGGGAACACCCTTCTTAAACATTTCATTTCATGCATAAGTGTGCCACATGGATCATAAAACATGGATTCATAAAACATAATCATTTATTAAACGATAAAGGAATGTGGAATTTATACATGAAACTTTATAATCAATAAGTAAATGTGCATAAATGTGAATACCCTTGATGGATAAATGGGCATGGTATTCACTACACAATGGTATTGGCTTAGAAAATCGGTGCGATTTCGGCAGCGTAACGACATGACATAAGAATTCATAAAAAATGGATGATGAGAGAGAAAGGGGTTACTCATAATATTTACATGTAATGGACAGTAAATAGGTAATATAGATACATGTCCCATCAATTTTAATGGAATTTAAATTCATGATACAAAATTATTGCTTGAATGTAAAAAAAGAGAGAGAAGTTCCTTTCGGAATTTCGGCATAGTAATAGGTGTACATGGGAGACATTTAATGAGAGAGAAAGGGGTATCCCATCATTAAATAAATAAGAGGGAAGTATGGGGGAGGTGTGAAACCATACCCCAACATTCATAATTGAAATTAAAAGGGTAATATAGATTAAAGAAAATTGACAAAAATGAGAAAGGAAGAAAAAACCCATACTTGGAAGTGTGCTTCCAAAGGATAGAGAGAGGCTTATGGGAGGCTTCTTGGGAGCTTGGGGCACCTTGGGAGGATTCTAGAGAGATTATGGAAGATGTTGGACGAAATAAAAAGGCTTTTAGGGAAGAGTATGTGGGATCGTGGGTGAGTTTATATAGGAAAGTTGAGGAAATTCTTTATTATTTAGGTTTGGGACCCCTTATATTAAATTAATCCAAACCACAAACCATCCCATGGTTTTTGCCTATGTTTTATGGAAAAGGGAAGAGGAAAACAATATTTTATAAGGCCGAAGTCAGAACGTCTTAAAATTTTAGGGTTTTTTATGTGGAGGTGAGTCACACTCCCATGGAAATTAATTTTAAAAGGAGAGGTGCTGAATATGTCTTGAGGGGTCCATTAATGCTATGAAAAGTACGTTAAACAAACCCCAAATCAAATTTTGTTAATGTTAAAACATATATTGGCCTAAAACTAATATTATAGTATTTTATTAAATCACTATTGGGTCATTATGATGTCATAAAACACATTATATATTTAAACGGTATTTAATTTTTACTCATATATTTGACTGTATCAGAAAATTATGAAAAATTCACCGTTGAATAATTTTGACGTCCTGATTCCAATAATAACATTTATTTTATCTAAATAATTTTATAAATATGTTAATTTTCACTTTTTAAATAAAAACTGACATTTATCTAAAATTCACGGGTTTGGACAGAAATGGCTTTCAAACCATAATAAAAATTATAATTGAATTCATAAAATTATAAGATCATTTATATTTAATAAAAATGAAATTTAATAATAATAATAATATTTTATTAATATATTATTTAATTCAAAAATCCCTTAATTTAATAAAATAGAATTCTTAGTTAGATAAAAACTAAAACACTATTTTTACTTTAAAAACTATTTACAATGTATCAAAAATGACTAGAAATTATATTTATTATTATATACAAACAAAATAATGTACATGAACATAGTACTACTTATTTGTTACATAACCCATTAAAACAGCTGCATAAGACCTAAGGGTATGGTGTGTGATGGTGATAGACTCTTGGGGTGGCTCGGATAACATCAGTCGAGTGGTAATTTCAATCAACTTCATCTTTTCCCATAGACAGTAACGTTCGAGTTTGACAAGATGAATCTCAGCTTGGTCTTGGTCATGGGCGAAGCCCAAAGTCGCCACCTATTTTACGAGCTCTGACAAATGGGTTGCATATGGAGCAATTCTACTGGACGAGGCCATCTCTTATGTTGTCTATGTAAAATTGGATGTGTTAAAGCCCTATATTTATACTTATCATGTGATCATTGTTCAACGGTTATATTAGCAACGATCAAAATTCTTAACATAAAACCAATGAATTTGACATTTTATATAAACATAAAGAGACATTTAATTAGATCAAGAGGGATTTCCATTAATGAAACATTGGTTCGTTACAGATATAAAGTCTTTAAACATTATTTTTAATCATCAAAAGATAATTATTCTTGAATTGATATTATTTGGAAATGAATCTCATCACGTTCGTGGAAACAGTAATCCGTACGTATGCACGAACGCTACTTCCATTTCGTTTTTCATTTTAAAAGGAATCAAAACAAAATGATACATATGTATATTAGTATTCCAGTATAATATAATATCTTATATGTGTTACTTATGTTCATTAACACCATCCTTTATGCGTTCCATGTATTGTATGAACGAGTCATATCACTTTGAGGGGGCGGTAGTCCGCACTTCCTCAAATGATATTATCGTATATATATACAACATGAAACAAATAATGGTATGATATAAAATGGAATTAAAGAAGATTATATATAAAATAAATATCATTAATATCATATTTAATTATAGTTCCATCATAATGGCCACCATGAGAGGTGGTAGGAGATAATTGAACAATCATCGCTTCATGAGGTGTTTGGTTGCCATCCAGAGAAACATTATGTTCTTCACCCATTAGATGGATGTTTTTGTTAGTTTGGTTCTAATACATATAATAACAATATCCTAGTATATTTAGGATACTTGTTTTGTTACAAAAGTAAATAATAAAAAGATTTTATGGGTTGAAGAAGTAAAATAAAATAAAATAAGCTAAGAGAAATCATTACCATTAATTTTGGTAACTCCCTTTGGTTTGAAACAAAAAGGACTCTGGAAGTGCCTTCTGCCTAATTTAAGGTTTCTAAGAGGAGGAGAGGGATGTAGGGAGATTAATTGGGCTGAGGCTTGATGAGCCATAAGGCTTGATAGGTGTGAGGAATTAGTTAGAAGTGGTGTCCTTTTATTAGGGGGAGGATGGGATCTTTAGGAAAAACATAAAATAATATTTTATAATAAATTCCTATTCGGTTTATAATCGCTCCAAAGTATATTATTCAAAGACTAAGGTGGGGATTGGTCGAAATTATTTCATCCAATATATTTTAGATGGGTTTGGGTCATTATATTAACCTTATCTTTTAGTTTTAACTCTTGGTTATTTAGATTGACACTTACCATTTCACTTTGTATTTTTATATTATATGGTTAATAAACATACTATAAACTTCCAAGAGACCCCCATGTGGTCCATTAATAATTCACCTATCCTGATATAAGTCCTTTGGCCGAACCTTATATTTTTAGGAATATAATATCAATTAATCATATAATATTTGTTTTAAATATTAATTTATGTCAATTATGACACCATTTGTTATTTTGTTTTTGTCAAAGTCATCACAACATGATTACTTCGAACAAGATACATTGAATCAGTAATAACAAGTCATAGTCACCTAGAAAATTCATGGATGTCGTATAAACTTTTAAATTATATTTATTTTAATATTTATATTACCATTTATTTAATTCTTTCATTAATAAGGTAATTATTTCATAATGATTGTGTCATAAATATATTAAATTATTTAATGTCTAAATATTATAATTAAAATACAATTATGTTGGAAATAATTTTATCTATCTAATTAATATTTATAATATAATTTATCATATGTATAACCCTATATGAAAAATGTTTTAGTTATTGAACTTTGATTTTAACACTTTTAACACTTCTTTGAATTAAATAATAATAAATGTCCTAGTATAATCTTAGTGGACCTAAATGGTCATAATTTTTTCCAATGGTATTTTTTGGTGGAATTAAACTTATCCAATAGAATTAGTACATGTGTTAGGGTAATAATATTATCATTTTTACCCTTAATTACCCTATATACTTTTTACCGTGGTAAATAAAAGTAAAAAGTTACTACTCACCAAATATTATTTTTATCTAATTGAACCATATTTTACTCCTTGATATTAACCGTGTCTCTCGGATTTTCTAAATTCCACTCACAGAAGCGGTAAAATAATGTTTTATGTGAATTTACAAATTCTCATAGGAGGTGTGTAAAAGACGGTGGCAAAGTTCAATAAAATTTTTATTTATTTAAAATTATTATAAATTGACTCCAATGAATTACATTGAATTTATATAGATATTATGTATATATTTTTACCTAAAATAAATTTAAAAAATATATTTATTTATTTATATAAAAAGATGGTTTTAAACAGTAACTCATTGTTTTTCACTATTCATAAAAAATTGAATGTTTTCAGAAAAATACCAAACATTTACACTAAGATAATTTTGATATTAAAAATTCAATAATGAATTCTATTTTACCAAATTCAAAACATATAAATTTAATTTAATAATTAAAAATTAATTCCCATTGTTAAAACAAAATGTGTGTTTTTAGGAAATAATAACTATCAAAAGATTGACACTTGTTTATGTCCGGTTGGAATGTGAAAATATGTCCAATGACAAAAATTGGAATAAATAGTAAAAATATATTATAAATATAATTTAAAACCACTAAAATTCATTAATTATCACTATTAATGATTTAGATTAAAAATGATGTTTTTAATTAAAATTTAGTAATTTTTACTATTTATCAAAATATGAAAGTTATCCAAAAAGTACCAAAATTTCACCTGTGGCTAATTTCGATATCCCGAATCCAAAAATGAAGTCCATTTTGAAATATAAAATTAATAAAATTTCAAAAAGTGGGTATTACTATTTATAACGGCTACTTTGATTGGTTGTGGTGTGTGTTTGAACTCGAAGTTGCGTACAACACATGCTACTGTATTATTCAATGTGAAGCATACCATAGAAGCATGGGGAGTTACATTCTTCCCTCCTTCAATAAATTTCGTCCTCACAATTTGAAATTATTTTTAAAAAATAAAAGGTTGAAAATAGAAAATACCTTTGGGAAAACCCACATCGGAAATTAGGTTAATAAAATGTCGTCTTAGGGAAATGAAAGGGTCACCACCAAATTATGATCTCGATTAGGAGAACATTGGTTGTAACTATAGACATATAATTGGGGGAAAAATGTAAATATTTATAGGTAGTGATTTAGGTCATCAATAATAAACAAGTGTAAAATTGAGGGCCTTAAATTCATCAATCTATGATGATTTAAAATACCATCCGTTCAACAAAACATATGGTATTAGGATAACATTTTTTTTAAGATCCCTTCACTAATGTGTAAAAATTAATTTCTTCATAGAATAAGTGAAGAAGAAAAATATATACTTGACAAATAAAGTCTCATCCTTTAACTAATTTCTACCACAAACTCATATTTCACTCTAAAAGATAATAGAACATAAAAATTATATTATATTTATCCTATTTGTATAGGGTTTAAAAAAATGAATATATAATTCATCTAGAAGATTTTTTTAAAAAAAAACAACATTATTCAATCCATGACATCATATGGGCCAGTGGTAGGTGATACACCCTTGTCGTCCTTTGGTTGCGGGTTCAATTCTCGCGGCCTTGTCGGACGCGACCGGTTGCTGCCCGACCTCCGGGTTGTCCTTTTTATGTAAATACAAAAATAATCTCAAACTAGACATATCCAAAATACTTCTGTCCAAACTTGCATTCCAAAATTTATGTGGATGATAAACCCAATGAAGATCCTTTTTGCCACAGAATAACATGTGAACACCCTCGTCATGTATTATTTTAAAACATGGTAACATCCTGAATTACCATAAAATCTTATTGATTACATTCATTGTCCCTTATTATTTATAGAATACTTGATATACACCTTCTATAAAGAAATGTTGTAAACTCCAACACTGATGGAATATAAAACTCCTTAATCAGTTTCAAGGTAGTCAAGAATATCCAATATAATTTACCCAAATCAACCACCCCTTATTCCAAATTCAGTACCTCAATTTTAGGACCATATTAAGGTATAACTTTCCTTTAACCTTGTAATTTCCAAAAAGCTTAACTCACTGTAGAGTCACATTTAATAGTACCATAATATATCAAATCCTCAATGAAATTGCACCACAGTACAATCCTTATTTATCTCGATAATTCATATAACCAGTACATCATTGATACAACACTCAAATGAAATAATTATTTAATAACAATATAAAAACACTAGTCATTCCTCTTCATCTGTGGTATTATCATTACTTTATTATTATCCAATGGCATCATTTACAACATAGTCTGATGACTGGGACATTGGTTCGCGTAGTGTCCAAACTCCCTGCAGATGAAGCATTGTACATTTGAAGCATTTTTCTTACACTTGCAATCACGTACTTGGTTTCCTTTTTATCCACAGTTATAAAAAACTATCATTCCCTTCAATCATTTACCAAGGTGATTCATTACAAATTTTTTCAAATATTGTAAAATCCTTCTTTCCCTTATTCCCATTATCCATATTTCATTATACCATCCTTTTCTTCTCTGTCATCCCTTTAAAGCCATAGGATTCAGAGAGTACTTTAGTGATATTTTGATACTATTCATTCATATGATGATAATACATGAGAGACTATTTCTTTTCTAAATGTTGTATTAATACCATGAATGATATGACCCTTCTTACTCTTTGGATCATTCGTATTTCTAGAGTTCTTTTTCCTTCTACTGGGCGCCATTTCTAAACAATGGCATACACTAAGTCAGTTTATGAAAAACAATTCATAATTCCAAACCTGTAAAATACCGAACATAAATTAAATAGTTTATGGATATAATCCATAATCACAAAAATGTTTTCTTTGGGGAGGTATATACTCATAAACCCTTCATAGCGGTTTGTAAAGGAAATGAGAATTATCCTAAGCATATCCCCTGGGAGTGTCGTAACCAAGAGTGCAGCAAGGCTCGTTGTCGTGCACTAGTTTTTGTTGGATTCTAGCTCAAATCTGTGTTTTCGGGTTATACCCCTAGGTACATCTTTTCCAGAGCCTCCTTTGCCTGCTCGTATCCAGACAGGGATGTGTTGCTCGAAAAACTCACAAAATCACTACAATACCAAAATTCTAGGAGGTTTTTCTATAATAATCCCCAAAGTCTATCTTAGGGTAATGTTCTCTAATCAGTGTTTATCTAAATCTAGTTTCCAAGGTTATTGCAAAACCTCAATTTGATACCAACTGTAACACCCTGACCCTAGTGACACGAAATCGGTGCATTATTTTAATACATTGGCAGGATTACAAGGAATCAAGTCCCAAAGGACCAATCAGTTTAGCAGTCTTGGAAAATAGATTACAAACATTAACATTACATTAAAATTTCAATCATAAAACACAGTGTAAATAGTTATTTGAGAATGCCATTATTACCTTTCACTTAACCCTACATATCAATCATAATACACTTCTTGGAATCCTGGGAAAAATAAAACATAGAAAGGGGTGAGCTAAAATGCTCAGTAAGGGTAAGCAATACAGTGGAAAATGACATAAATATTAAGCATGGTGAATAATTGAAACCACTTGACTTTACCAATAATAAACATGAATACTTTTATGGAAAGAATATGATATGAGTAAATAATGTAATAATAAAACATAATCGTGGGTATTCTACACGTCGATTAACCACATAAACCATCAATATTATTTTCATAATGAGTGAATGTATAATGTCATACATTCTGAAACATTTTTTCAAGGCATCGGCCAAGACGTCTAAAATGATTAAGGCCTCGGCCAAAACCATAAATCAAATTTGGAAAGGGCCTCGGGCAATTCCATGACTAGTTGTCTCATAAGACCTACCGATGCATCGAGGAGCTATAGCGGGCTCCACCCGTCACTTACTAAGTCCAATACACTCCTCATATGAAAAGGATGAAACATATCATAAACATTCGTATTAAAACTAGAATATGAAATTTCAATACGTTAACCATAAACCATGAATGGTATAAAAATAGCACATACACTGTCAAATATATCACAAAACATTCAATACAATATGGAAATTTTGTATCAAAATAAATCAACTTCAAAACAAGTTAAAATCAATTGAAGGATTTTACATAGATGGGAATGATTTGTAAAACTCTTTGATTGAAATATACATTTTCATGAAAACATTTAAATTTCAGACAATTTAGAAAGGAATACATTTAAATACATTTTTGAATCAAAGTGTCCCATACCACATTGAAACCTTTGAAAAGAATTATCATTTCAAAACATTCATGTCCATATAAATAAATCCTTAAAATCATTTTCAAAACATGGACATTAATTAAAAAGATTTAGAAATATAAATCGTTAAAACATTAAAAATTATTCTCTTAATAAATATTACCTATGAGAAATCCTTAAAATATTCATTTGGAAATCAGTTTTGTGAAAAATGGACATGGATGATAAAAATGTCCATGTAAATACTTACACATAAACAATCTCAGATAATTATCTGATTGAGGAATTAACCCTTAACAATTTGGTAACATACAAAACAGACAACCCATTAAAGGAGTATGACACATTGAATATGTAAATACACATAAATTAATGTTTAGTATACAATGAATACAATTATGGGTAGTAAAAACACCACACAAAAGGTAATGGTGGCAATATGGCATAAATCTCACGGGGAATAAGGAGTGAGATGAAAACCCCTTACCTTGTACTTTTCCTTTATAGTGTGTATGTTAACCTGTTGTATAATTGTTAAATAATTGTTATTAAATTATACAAGTATCATATTCATAAATATGATATCTTATATGATCTTTTAATATTGCTTTGTTAATAATATTTTAGTATTATCGTCGTTTTGGGTGTTAACTGATTTGTTTTCCATTATATGCTTCGTTACATAAGCCATGTTTGTTATGGATAGGTTTTATCCTATTCATATCCAGAATGATATCATGTCGTTAAAAATTAAATTTAATCATCACACGATAATTATTCTTGAATGGATATTATTGGGAAATGATTCTCATCGCGTTCGTGGAAACTGTAATCCGTACGTACGCACGGTGGCTACTTCCATTTCATTTTTCATTTTAAAAGGAAACAAAACCAAATGATACATAGGTATATTATTATTCCAGTATAATATAATATATTATATGTGTTACTTAAGTTCATTAACACTGTCCATTATAAGTTCAATGTATGGTATGAATGAGTTATATCACTTTGAGGGGGCGGTAGTCCTCACTTCCTCGTATGAAAATATCATATATATATATACAACATGAAACGAATAAGGATATGATATAAAATGGAATTATAGAAGTTTATATATAAAATTAATATCATTAATATCATATTTAATTATAGATCCATCATAATGGACACCATGGGAGGTGGTAGGAGATAATTGAACAATCACCGCTTCGTGAGGCGTTTGGTTTCCATCCACAGGAACATTATGTTCTTCACCCATTAGATGGAGGTGTGTCAAAGATTAGTTCTAATACTTCTAATAACAATATCCTAGTATATTTAGGATACTGGTTTTGTTACAAAATAAAATAATAAGAAGATTTTAGGGGTTGAAGAAGTAAAATAAAATAAAAGAAGCTAAGAGAAATCGTTACCTTTAATTTGGGTAACTCTTTTTGGTTTGAACCAAAAAAGACTTGAAGTGCCTTATAGAAAATCTAAGGCTTCTAAGAGGAGTAGAGGGATTTAGGGAGCTTAATTGGGCAGAGTTTGGATGATCCAAAAGGCTTGATAGGTGTGAGGAATTGGTTAGATGTGGGGTCCTTTTATAAGGGGGAGGAGGGACTCTTTAAGAAAAGCATAAAGTATTATTTTATAATAAATTCCTATTCGGTTTATAATGTCTAAAAAGTGGATTACTCAAATACTAAGGGGTTATGGGACGAAATCTGTTCAACCAATAGATTTTAGAAGGGTTTGGGTCATTATATTAACCTTATCTTTTTGTTTTAACTCTTGGTTAATTAGTTTGACACTTACCATGTCACATTGTATTTTTATATTATATGGTTAATAAACTTACAAAAAACTTCCAAGAGACCCACAAGTGGTACATTAATCATACACCTATCATGATATACGTCCTTTTTCCAAAAATTATATTTATAGGAATATAATATCAATTAGTCATATAATATTGGTTTTATATTTTAATTTATGTCAATTTTGACAATATTTGGTATTTTGTTTTTGTGAAAGTCATCACAACATTATTAATTCGAACAAGATAAATTGAATCAGTAATAACATGTCATAGTAACCTAGAAAATTCGTTTATGTCATAAAAAATTTGACGTTATATTTATTTTAATATATATATTACCATTTATTTGATTTTTTCATTAATAAGGTAATTACTACATCATCATTGCTTCATAAATAAATTTAATTATTTAATGTATAAAAATTATAATTAAAATACATTAATATTGGAAATATTTTTATATGTCTAATGAATATTTATAATAGAATTTATCTTATTTATAACAGTATATTAAAAAAGTTTAGTTATTAAACATTGATTTTAACTCTTTTAACTCTTCTTTGAATTAAATAAAAATAAATGTCCTAATCTAATACAAGTGGACCTAAAGGGTCATAATTTAATCATAAGGTTGTTTTTGGTCAAATTAAACTTGTCCAATTGAATTAGAACATGTGTTATGGTAATAATAATATCATTTTTACACTTAATTGCCCTATTTACTTTTTACCGTGGTAAATAAAAGTAAAAAGATACTATTAACCAAAAATTATTTTTATCTTATTGAACCAAGTTTTACTCCTTAATATTAACCGTGTGTCTCAATTTTTCGAAATTCCACTCACAAAAGCTGTAAAATTAAGTTTTATGTTAATTTACAAATTCTTCTAGGAGGTGTGTAAAAGACGGTGAAAAAGTTCAATAAAAATTTTATATATCTAAAATTATTATAAACTGACTCCAATGAATTAAATTGAATTTATATAGGTATTATGTGTCTATTTTGACCTAAAATAAATTTAAATAATATAAATAATTATTTAAATAAAAATCTCGTTTTAAACATTAACTCAGTGTTTTTCACTGTTCATAAAAAATTGAATGTTTTCAGAAAAATAAAAAAAAATTTACCCTAAGATAATTTTGAAATTACAAATTCATTAATGAAGTCTATTTTACCAAATTTAAAACATATAAATTTCATTTATTAATTTAAAATTAATTCCCGTTGTTAAAACAAAATGTCTGTTTTTAAGAAATAATAACTATCGAAAGATTGACACTTGTTTATGTCCTGTTTAAATGTGAAATTTTGTCCAATGAAAAAAATTGCATTAAATGGTAAAAATATATTATAAATATAATTTAAAACCACTCAAATTCATTATTTATCACTATTAATTTTTTCAATTAAAAAAGTTGTTTTTAATTAAAATATAGTAATTTTCACTATTCATCAAAATATGAAAGTTATCCGAAATGTACCAAAATTTCACCCTTGGCTAATTTGGATATTCCGAATCCAAAAATGAAGTCCATTTTGAGAAATAAATTTATTAAATTTCAAAAAGTGGATATTACTATTCATAACAGCTACTTTGATTGGTCGCGGTGTGTGTTAGAACTCGACGTTTTGTACAACACATGCTAATGTATTATTCAAAGTGAAGAATACTGTTGAAGCTTGGGGTGTTACAATATTTATGTCCTATTTATTTATATTAAATTGTGGATATTATCCTAACTAGTTTTCTTCCTTTTTTACATTCCTTTTTTTCTATGTTGACCCTTTTTAATATTTTGTATAGTATTCACTTTGGTTTTGGCATGAAATTCTCGATGTGGGATGTGAAACCGTTTTTCAAATAGAATAATGATTTGGTTATTTTAAAAATATGAAAAATGTAGAATTATTTTTCTAGAATTCTAAAATGATTAAAAATCTATTTTTAATTATTTTTTAAAAAAATTATTATTTATGGACTATTTTTGGAATTGAAATACATTGACTCCATAGTGATTAACTATTGATCTATTTTATGAACCCACCATACTATTTATAGTAAACATCTATAGACCAGAGAAATTTTTTACGTTCAGATTTTTGGTTTAGTTTCTCACATTAAATTTATGTTGGACATGGGATTCGAGGTGACCAATAGGTCACATGTAGATCTTGTCATTTTTTATGTTTTATTTTATCATTAATATTTTTTTTTCAGTTGTTAATATTTTCGGTAAAATATTATGTTAATTTAAAATCCATTATTCATGGTTATTATTCAGGTTTTATTTATTTTATTTGATCCTAGATTATTTTTCAAAATCATTCCCATAGCGATTACTACGATGACCAACACTAGTATCCAAACTGTTGGGATCAGGAACACCCTTCGAGCCCTATCTCTGACTATGTCAGATGTCGAGTTGGATATAATCCAAGATTGGTTCCTGAAAAAATTGTATTATATCTAGGATAATGTTGTTTGGGTTATCATGTATTTGTATATTAATTCTACGGGGACGTGAGAGGATCATACATGATGTACATAATGAACACTATCGCATTATGATTGTAGATTTTCTTTCAATAGCCTATAATTTTTGTTCCTTTTTATTTCATTGGATTGAGAAAAGACAATGGAGGTGAGTCTATGTCATATTGTGTTCAAAATGGAATTGTGTCCCATGAGGAGTGTGTGTTAATTTTTCAAGGTCTGATTAGTTGTTTTGGCTTCTATTGGGTATCGTCCATTAGCCATGTCACCCGGAGAGGCATGACTAGTAGTTCCTCATTATTTTATTTTGGATTCAGTTGTGTTTTGTGTATATTTTGGGTTTTTTCAGCCTATAAATGTGAATTGGTTTTTTAAAATGTTAATTATTTTGTTCAAATGATTTTAAAATTGATATAATCATATTTAAATAAAAGAGTTATTATTAAAATTTTATTAATAATATATCCTTGATAAAGAAATGGTTTTTGTGTCCATTAGTATTCATTATCCATTTTTTCATAAGTTTGGGTATATCAAGAAATTTCATCTTGGTAAATGTGCATGGATAATCAATGAATAAGTTAGTTAATTCATACACGAATGGTTAACAGATTCCATGGGAGAGTTTTTAACATCAATGGTGTCACGACCTGATCCCCGAGGCATGTGCTGTGACTACCACAAGCCCGACATCCATAGGACAGGGGATGGAGACTAGCACCAGAATGGTGTATCCCTAAAACGGGAAGTCATTTCTTTTAAACCTATACATAGACACAGAGTAAAACACAACAAGAAGCAACCCCAAATTTAACTACTATAGTAAAAAGAGTGTTGAATGTAAAGGGGCCAGAATACAAGCACAACTGAATGTAGGAGTACAACTCAAAAGTAAAAATACAAATGAAAAGTGAAAAATAATCTCATGGATCTTCCACCACAGATCCTACCAAAAGGGTTGGTACAACTCACGATCAGTAGTCCCCGCTTCACGTCATGCCAAATGGTCTGCCACAGAGTACCGTCCAGTCCTGGCTCCCTCAGCCTCGATCAATGTTGTATGTCATCTTCACATGACACAATAAGGTGCGGGTGAAGCCCGTGCAGGGTTGAGCATAACGATACCTAGTAGGGACCCCAAGACCCCATAGGTCTCCTAAAAATTCAGTAAGGAAAACCACCAAGAACGACATCAACTCTACTTAGGTATATGCCCAAACATACACCTACGATTTCAAGATATACACTACTTATACATGAGGTAATAATAAAACAATGTAACACCATGAAGGTAACACCACAAAGGTAAATGTACCACACAAGTAAAATAATGAAGATAGTACCACGAAGGTAAGAGTACCACACAGGTATCACCATGAAGGTAACACCACAAAGGTAAATGTACCCATTAGGTAACACCATGAAGGTTACAACATGATGGTAAAATTACCACATAGATATCACCCAAAATCTATTAATATGAAGGTTTGTCACATCAAAAGGGACCCAACGCAACAGATTGTGCCTCAATCGGATGCCTGATCTGTAAGTTATTAGTGTTTTTGCTCTGGGGTGCCGGTTGGATTTGGGGTCGTATCCAACCTGTTCGTAATCCAACCTTATACAAAACACAATGGAGAATACCAAAATGAATGTCTTGATCCAAGGATCTCAGTTCCACTGATGTTTGATCAAACGGAAGCCTAATTCTCAAGTTACGACCAAAAAGGCGAAACTGGTTCTAGATGGGCCCAGGTCTGGTCCTACCCAGTTGGATCAACCCGGCCGGACCCGAAAAGGTTCGAGTCGAATCGACCCATTTAGTATCCATCATGTTTGGCCTAGGCTATAGTGATCCCAGCCCACTAAACCGTGGTCAGGCCCGGACCGCAAAGAGGACAACCCGGTGGCGCGGCTCCTTTACTGTAGCCCTGTGGTGCGGCCCGCTAGCGCGGCCCGCACGAGAAAGTGCCTTAGGGGTGCATACCCCTACTATTAATAATGGAAATGGGAAGTGCCTCTAGGCACTTCCATATCACTGCGGGACCCTAGTGGGTCCGCCTAATCGCAACATCCGGCCAGTGTTTCAGCCGGTCCTCCTCCCAGCTGCGCAGTCGAGCACCGCTGCTCCAATGTGGTTAATACGGCCAGTTTCTCATCGGCCTCTGCCGCGGACAAGCGGCTGAGAGTTCCTCATCATTAGGTGGTGCATACGCCTGCATCCCTTCCATCTTTGCAGTCGCCCAGGGGTCGGCCGCCACCTTCTTCCGCATGCCATTGCAGCTTCGTTACAAGCCCAAAAAATAAAACAATCGCATTTTCACAATCTATAGGTCTAGGGATCTCAATCCATATGTCACTCTCAAAAAACTATTGTGTTTATAACTTCATTAAATATTTTCATTGAAAAACGCATTAGGAACTCACAGAGAATCTAAATATAAGAGGCAAGTTATATGTGCGCGACGATGTCCATGTTAGTTTGACCATAGTCCTAGTGAACCCAGAATACCAAGAATGGATAAATAAATTCAATATTATTAAAAACTAACCCCTACCTCAGGTTGTTCATTGACTTTGTAATTAGAAGGATGTACGGACGTCGATTCGTTGTAGATGAAGATGTATAATGTCAGAGGAAGTCAAAGAGATTTGTGTTCGTCGCGCCCGCCATACGCTTCTGATCCTAGGCTCGTTCGTTGGTTCTTCATAGTCGAAGGCGTTCTTTTTCTGCAAGAGAATTCTTTATGGAAGATCACGTTATTCATTGGAGATATTTCTCCCAATTACACCAAAATGAAATGATAGCCCCAAAATAATACATTATGTGAACTATTACGATTGTTAGCATAAAAGTCAAATTGGGTTAAATTAATGGCATAGGTTGGAATAATTAAAGTGGTGTGCTGGATTATTATTTGAGATGAAGGGTTGGCATAATGAATATTGGAGGATTTGAAGAGGGTCTCCAAAATTTAATGAGGGATTTGAAAGGTTTAGGAATCGGATGCCCCGCACAACCGATCCTGAGTGATGCGGTTGTCCACATGTTGGTATGGTCCTCTTAGACCTCTGCGACATTGTCAGCTGAGTCTAGAAAAAAGGGACCAGAGATGGTATGAGCTACCACAGAAAAGGTTCAGAACATCCTAGACTGGATGAAAACTACACATAGTAGGCAAAAGTTGTATGCTCACATGAGACGGAGAAATCTAGAGTTCGATGATGGCGAACACGTCCTTTTACGGGTCTCACATCGACGAGGTTTCCAAAGATTTGGCTGTGGTGTAAACTTATCTCTGAGGTTCATCGGACCTTTTCAAGTCCTCAGTAGAGTTGGTGAGGTGGAATACTGCTAAGCTCTTCCACGTCAATTTCACTGGGTGCAAGACGCCTTCCACGTATCCCATTTGAGGCGATAAGTGAACAAAACATATCACTTCATCGACCATGGTGAGATGGACTTCATCGATGCTGTGACTTTTATGGAGGTTCTAGTAGATATTGAAGATCATCTAGCGCGGGTCCTTCATGGATGGTCGATACCGCTGGTGTGCATTCGTTGGCTATATGAGAACCTCTATGAGAGAACATTGGATTGGGAGGATCAGTAGGGTGATTAGTACCCCCACTTGTTTACCTAGTTTGATTTTATGGCTTACGGGCACATAGAGCCCTGACAGGGGGAGAATATAAAGACCCGGAATTTACATGCAATTTTTTTTAAATAAATGGAAATTTTACATGTCCGTGAAAAATGAAGGAACCTGATTCAGAGGCCCAGACTACCTGGAATGAATTTTTGAACATTTTTTCATGTATGTTCTGTAAACATGCATGGGGTTTTTCACACTTTTGAACTGATGCTCGGAATTGTAATTCTAGGGCACTATTGAAATTGCAATGCATTGGTGACACGGAAGACCCACAGTGTGGAGCGCCTTGGTGACACAAGGGACCCACTGTACTCGACTGGAGGTGTACCTCAGTAGGCCTAGTGGGGAGCATGTTGGTGACACAGCAGAACCATGGAACTCGATAGAAGGAGGACCTTAGAAGACCATGATGGGGACGCCTTGATGATGCGGTAGACCCATGGTGGGTAGTGCGTTCGTGTCATGGAAGACCCACGGTACTCGACAGGAGGAGTATCTCAACATTCCATGTTTAGTTGGAAGCACCTCGGTGTGACGTGGTAGGCCCACATTACTCGATAGAGGAGGAGTTCTCCAGTTGTAGAGGTGTTTGACGTTGTGACTAGGAATGTTACATGATACAACCCATAGAATAAATCATGATGTGTGCTGAGTAAGTATCAATGTGTTTGCCCCATGATTAATATGGATTACTTGATAACATAGTTATATGAATGGGAATATACCTATGTATGGTTATTTGTTTATTTTATACTTTGTGATTTATCCTTGACTGATTTTGTGAGACCTGGAAGATCTTAGGGTCCCTACACAGTATCGTTAAACTCACCCCTACACAGGCTACGCCCTCACCATGTTGTGTTGGATGCTGAAGATGGATGGTGTTGACTAAGGCTGAGAGTACCCGGACTGGACTATACATGGAGGTGCACCATATGGAATATTGGTACGCAGAGGGGATGGGTGGATGTGGAGTGTTGAGGAGGCATGCTATACCAACCATTCAGGTAGGAACCTCGGAGGACGATCTAGTAGCTTTATTTTTTCTTTCGTCAGTTTATTGTATTTTAGTTGTACTTGTACCTTTTCTGTTGGTCATTTATTCTGGCCCCCTTTTTACATTCAACACTATTTTGGTTATATAGTTTTCTTGTGTTCGTATCATGATGTGTTCTTGGTTACGCGAGTTTGCTGGTTATAATGGAAATGCCTTCTAAATTTTAGGTAAGATGCCTTTCGGTGCTAGTCACCAGCCACTGGCCTATGGAAGGGGAGCTTGTGGTAGTTATGGCACGGGCCCCGGGGGATGGGTTGTGACAAAAGGTTTGACCTAGTTTTTTCAAAACTGTTTTTAAATTGGAAAATAATATTGAAAATAGGGTTTTCATTTAAAATTTAATTCGTGTTTGGTGAAAATTGATTCATGAATTTGGATAATTCACCTAGAAGATGGTGGTTTTGAAATGGAAATGGAATGGTAGGTTTTTGTGAAGAAGATTGTTGGTTGTCCTTATAATGATTGGATTGTGAGCCTTTAATTTTGTCTTGAGATATTATTTCTAATTGTGTTTCGGGTTGATATTGATTTGGGTTATTGTAATATTATTGTTGTTTTATAATATACTTAAAATAATGGTCCCCAAAAATTCTATTGAGTCTTATTCATTTTTTCGTTTTTCCCTATTGGGGTATTTCTTTCATGGTGATCAAGATCTTTTAGAGGTAGTAGAATAGATATTGAATGCAGAGAGTTTATTTGTATCGTTGGGAACTCCTGAAGCTATTAGAGTTCGTACAATCCTTGGTATGTTTGAGTATCCATGATTGGAGTAGTGAAATATGGTTTCTTCCATAAATTCACATTGGGATGAAGTGGAAGTATTTATGTTAATTTTATCCTTATGGTTCAAACCTAAGGATGTGAAAATGATGAAAGTGGAAGAGATCATGAATGATCAATATGGCCAATTGGCAGGGAAGGCCTATGTTTAACAATTAAAGGATATGGTTTCTTTCTCTCTAGTGGTAGCATCAGACGATCTGATGAATGAATCTATTTTCCATTTGGGTCATCATCCAGATATTATGGGGAGATCCCAACCCTATAAGGATATCTGTTTTATGTAGTAAGAGGATGAATAATTCATTTATTATCATGTTCATTGGGTGTAGTTGGTGGAAGGTGGTTCTCATGAAGGTTCCCTATCTGGAACGAGGTCTGTTATAGAAGAACCTATTGATGTAAATTATCATTCATTCGTTCTGGACTATCACTCATCATAGATTTATATTGTATCCTCACAATGTGGTTGATTCGAGCATTCCATGTCATCCTTTGACAATCCATTGAAGGTTTGTGGTCATTATAGCCATTTGGGTCATCTGGAGAATTATTATAAAAAGCATTTCCAAATGAATATGACTTGATTAGAAGATATATGTACTTGACTGTGAGGCAGTGGATACTTTAATCATTACGGTTCTACCCACATTCCATAGATTAATGCTCAATCATAGTCAGAAATTGTAGGGGGTGTGGAAAACCTGGAAAATTTTTATCTCCCAAAATGCTGATGAAATGTTTAAATTTCTCGTAATATAGTTTTTTTCTGATGATTTATCTTAATATTCACATTATATATGTTTGATGAACGTTTTTCTTCATATCCAAAGTGGTAATGTTTATTTGAGTGAACATCTTCAAATGTTTAGCCTTTCATATATTAGTTCCTTATATTCAATCTTGCATGTTGGAAGATATATTTTTTTTTGAAATATTTTTTTTTGGATTGTGTCTAGGTTATCATTTGGATCAGGTTAGTTTCATGGGATTCCCATATGTAAGGGATTTTTATCTTGGGCTTGGTTTTCTCAACTTTCCAGGAGTTGTTAGTTGAATTCTTGTTGTGGGGATAACACCATTGTGTTCTCCAGTAGTTTTTCCTATGGTTTTCTATATTATTTGTTATGTGTGACTTGTGAAGTGAAGGTTCCATCCATGTTTTATTGTCCTGTTCAAATATTTTCATATTTTGAACTCTGATTTTCTAAAGTTCAACTGTGTGATTTTATGGGTGTAGTAATAGTTTGTGATGGGGAAAATTGTAACACAATAACCATAAATATTCTCTTTATTTTATTATTATATTATATTTTTATTCATTATATGATTTTATGTTTCAGTCTGACATTTTTTTTTGTTTTTTTGTTTAAAAATTGTTTTGCTGAGTTTCTCAGTAAGGGGAGAACAGTTAGAGCATGATCAGGGAAAACCATGAGGCTTCACCCAGGTAACCATGCGGGTAGTTTTTGGGTATAGTGGTAATAAGAACATGATGTTAATGGTATGAGAAATTATGTAGAACCATTGTGATAGGTAATATCTATTTAAAAATTTTTAAATGACCAGTTTCTATATATTTTTCAAAACTGTGTGGCCAAAACAGGTGACCTTTGTAGATTCTTAAAAGGGTGGAATTCCAGGTTTACCCTCTGTGTTTTAAACCCAATTTTGGGTTTTACTCTCCTCATCTGACCTAGGGACACCAAAGGGTTAATAAAAACCCCTCTCTATTGCTCCAAAAAAAATATTAATTCTTCTTGAAGGTTATTAAGTTGAGTGTCTTGGGATTTTGGTTCAATTTCGTATCGCCACTTCCTCCACGCTTGAATCCCTGGTCCCTCTTGGCAGGGATTCTATTTTTTCAGAACCCTAATGGTTATAGAAGGTGTATGATTCTATTTCATGGATTTTATAGTGTTTGTATCATCTCTCAGTCTTATAAATCCCTCTTCTTGATGTTTCTTTACATTCTCACATCATTGAAGTAGGTTTTTCCATCCATTTCCCTTTAGACACATTACATTGATGCTTTAGCTTTACATAGTTACTTTAGAAATATTATATCTATGATTGGGATATGATTGTGTGAAATAATTTGGTATTAACGTGTTGGTAAATGGGTGTTAAATGGATATAAAATGAACCATTTATTTGTGTTTGTATTTATATGAACATGAGGTGTTTGATAAAATTATAATAGAGTTTTCAAGTTAAATTAAAAGCTTTGAGTAGTATTAACTTTTGGTTATATGTTTTAAATTTTTTTTGGAGTGTGATATGGATATTTTATGAGTAAATTTTTCGTTTTAATAGTGTAACACATTTGTGAGGTTTGATTTATTAGATTATAAAAAATAAATCTTATTCAAAAAAAATTTTCAATGTTACATAAAATATGATTGTGTGAATGGTGGAATTCCAAAAAATGGGTCTTTTTTAGTCATGTATACATTATTTTTATCGATAAGTTCCATGATTTTTTTATCTAATGTGAATAATATATTAAAATATATTTGTTGTTTGTATGGATTTTTAAGAGGTTTTTGTCTTATGGACATGGTTGGGATTCATGTGTGCATTTCATCTGTTTTTAAAAATGGGATTTATAAAGTTTTCATGAGGGGTAAAATTTGTGTCACGACCCGTCCTCGGGGCCCGTGTCGTGACTACCCCATGCCCGCCTTCCATAGGCCAGGGGCTAGCGAATAGCACCAAAGGCATAAATACCGATAAGAGGGAAGGCATTGCCTTTATAAAAGTAACAAACACCACAGAGTATATGTGGAAGCAACACTAAGTACAAAAGAATGTGTTGAAAGGTATGTTCCAGAATACAAACCCAACTGAAAAGTACAGCTACAACTAAAAGTAAAATACAAATCAAATAACAATAGCTGAAAGGTGACAATCCGCTCATGGATCGTCCTCCGATTTCCTACCTGAAGGGATGGTACATATCTCCTCCTCAGAACTCCACATCTGTCCATCTCCTCCGGGTACCGACTCATCGGGAATCCAACTCCGGGAACTGACTCGATGTGATATCCACCACCGGGTACCGTCCACCTCTACCAGCCTCAACCACGATCAGTGATGCCCGTCGTCTGCAACCAACACAACGTAGTGCGGGTGAAGCCCGTGTTGGGGTGAGTATACGATACTCAGTAGGGACCTCGATACCCCCAAAGGTCTCCCTAAATCTACAAAGGCTAAATCACAAAGAATAGATATAGACACGGAGTATCATCCAACACTACTTAGGTATATGTCCATACATATATCTAAGTCATCAAATCCAATACAGCTCCAACTCACGAGCTCAAGTACAATCCATCCCACTCAAGAAAGTAAAACATAATCCACATAGGAATGTACGACACAATCCACACAAGAAAACATAATCCAATCCACATAGGATATCATTTCAATCAAATCGAAGATAATGATATAAAGTCAAGACTCATCTTAAACCAGGATTTTATTCGAGATGTCGAACCCATAATTTCTGGGGAACTCCTCATCTATCGAGTACAGTGGGTTGCCACTACAACCAAGTGCTTCCCACTAACCTTGGACTGCTGTAGTACTCCACTTGTCGAGTACTGTGGGCCTACTACTACAACCAAGTGCTTCCCACCACAGGTCCGCCGCTACAACCAAGCGCTTCTCCTCATAGCCTATAGAGGTACTCCTTCTGTTGAGTACCGCATGTCTTCCGTTACAACCAAGCGCTCCTCCGCTGTGGGTTTGCCGCTACAACCAAGTGCTCCCCACTGGGCTATCGAAACACACTGAGTCATTCAATCAGCAGTCTTCAAGTCTCAACCAGCTCTAGCGTTTCCGCACACAGCACGCTCGTTCTGGGAGGGTCCACTCCATGAGCCAAGAGGTCGATAAATGAACTATCATGTAGACTAGAGATGATGTATCTCAACGTTCCGTCACGTCAATAGTAACAAAACGTGACAGAAGAGGCGTCAATCGGAGGCCCGGTCTCAGAGTTATTGGCTTTTTCGTCCCACGGGCCCGGTTGGTTTTTTAGCTAAAACCATCCCCAACGTACTCCAGCTGCGTCCAAACCATGAGAATAGAAATCCAAAAGGACCTTCTCACTATGACTAATTCAACAAAGTCGACAGCACATCAATAGGACGTCCGGAGCTCAAGTTATAAGCGTTTCCGCTCCGAGGGCCCAGTAAGTTTCGTGTACAAAACCAACCCGGTCGCACACAAAGTTTTCTAAAACCTTGAGTGTAATATATTTAAATGACCATCTTGATCCAATGATTGCATCTCAACTGACAGTGCATCGATCAGAGGTCTGTAGCCCACGGTACAGGCGTTTGAACGAACCTGTCCATTTTTAGGGGGTTTTGGGCTCTGACTGACCCAGCCCGAGAACCCCTGGGTCGGCCCGAACCGGGCGACCCGACCCGGGTCCAGGTCCGTCCCCAAAGGGCGTGGCCCGCGCAGCCAGTCAGCTCATCCATTTCGGCCGAGCTTGAAACGGAAGGGTGGGGGGCACTGCCCCCCTTGATTGAAGAAACGACCCCCATGAGGGGGGCCCGCCTCTTGGCTAGCTGGGGGTTACGACCCCCAGTTATTCATAACGGTCAGTCCGGCTGGCCGACCGGTGCTGCCTCTACGGGACACCGCGGTCCCACCCCTCTGAAGTGCCAGCGACCGGTGGTTTCGGTCGCCCCTCCTTGCATCGTCTCACCTTTAAGTTGCAACCTTTGTCTGACGAGCGCGTCGCGGTGGCGTCGCGCCCCTCCGCCACAGCCCGATGCCAGACGCGACTTCTTTTGGTCTCAAAGATGTGGTGTGACGGCACTGCACTCCTTTGCCTCGTTCCTCCTTGTTCTCATGTGCTATCGTTTCACCGCGCTGCCTTTGTTTGAGTCGCAACAAGAACAACAACAAAGGGGGAGGAGGGTCGGCCGTGTTCGTGCGGCCCGACCACCTCCCGTTAAAATGATAACAGGCGGCCCAAAATAAAACCACTTCGAAAAAGTACGCACGAATTTAATCCTTTAAATTTGAACTCACACCTATACCTTGAATAATTCATCGAATGAGGATCGTCGCAGGAAAAAATGACGTCATGGAAGATGGTGTCATGGAACGAGCCTCCGCAAACGTCACCGGTGCTCGCTCAATGAAGGATATGTCGTCCCCCTTTATTTGACATGGAAAGAGGATCAAAGGTGGGTGCGTCTTCATTCTTCAGAAAAGGTGTCACTCACCGGCTACGAGGAGAAGAGGAGATGGCACAACAATCTCCCCTAGCGGTGACAGAGTTCTTCGTCGTACATGCGTCATTCCTCGCGATGGAGATTAAGAACTTATTCAGAGTAATGAAGGCTTCCTCTCTCAAAACTACACACAATGAAAAACACCCCAAATAAAATAAGATAGATCCTTGTTTTATTAACCCATGTCATGATTTTCAAGAATTCAAGATTCAAACCCTTAATTAAATAAATTGAAAAGCTTTAATCAATCTAATTAATGTGAGGGTTGACAAGCATTTAAAGTGGGGGAGGGGTGAGTTACAAATTTATGGGGGGTTGCCAACATAATGAGGGGTGTTTAATGGGGTGATAGGAAATATAAGAAGGTGGGGGATCGTGTGGGACCCACCCCACAAATATCCTACCCTGTTTTTAGGATGCAGTGGGTCCAACTCAACTCCTATGGATAGGTTATAACTAATTAGATTAGAAATAAAATTGTGGCGCAAATATTATTTCACTCATTAGTTAACCCAAAAATTAGACAACACCACCCGAGAAAACGCAACTCCAGAAAGGGTCTTCATTATAAATTACCGGCGTTACCATTTCAACAGTGCCCTCAGATTTCGATTTTGAGCACCAGTTCAAATGTTAGAAAAACATGCTCGTTCGTTCACTGAACGTACCCAAGATAAACTTTGAAAATTGATTTCGGGCACACCGGGCCTCGGAATCAAGTGCCGTCAGAAGCCAAAGACTTGTAAAATTCCAAATAAATTAAGAAAAAAAATTTGCTTGAAATTTTCGGGACTTTACATTACTCCTACCTCAGGGATATACGTCCCCGTAAAGCTATAACACGAACTAGGGAAACATAAGTGGTACTGAGCACACATTTGAGCCGTCCGCTCCCATGTGCTTTCTTAGTGGTTCTCGTGATTCCATTGAAAGCACACCTGAGAAATCGAACGTCCACGTAGGAACTGCTCCTATCGATCCACGTTCTCCACTGGAACCTCTGTGAATGTCACCTCGTCATCGACGTCCAACCCCTCGTGGTCGATGATGTTCGAAGGACCATGAACGTATCTCCTCAGCTGAGGTACGTGGATGATATCATGCACCCGGTGCAACTGAGGTGGAAATTTCAAGCGGTAAACCACCTCACCTACCGTGTTGAGGACCTAGGAGGGTCCGATGAAGCACAGAGATAACTTGCAGCCCCTAAAAAAACTCTGTAATCCACATCGAGGTGAGACCTGTAAGAAAACGTGGTCGCCATCCTTGAACTCTAGTGGTATCCGCCTCCTCTCCTCATAAGACTTTTGTCAGGTCTGAGGTGTCCTCATCTGATCTTGGATGACCTGGACCTTCTTTGGCCCTATAAGAGTTGTTAAGATTTCATCTTTGCCATTAAGAGAAATCTGGTCTCATCCCCAGGATGAACCACGTTCATTGCCTAATACAGTCAATCCAGACATGGATGATACTAATCAATACCAATTATGACGTTGTAAGGCCTAGAAGCTACTACCAAGAGATCCAACCACTACTCTTTCCTCCAATGGTTGAGTCACACTATCAGCATCAGTGTGTGGTCACTGGGTCTCCTCCAGTAGGTATCTCAAAAGTGAGGGTCAAGTCAACGGTTTTTAAACCTGAACCTCATAGTAACAACATAAAGAGAGGACATGAATGTAAACACCACAAAAAAGGTGTCTTTTATTACTGCATATCAATTAAAAAGACCCATACAACCACAACATCAACAAAAAGAATTATAGAAGAACCAACAACAAAGGCCTCTATGACTGGAACTAGTTTCGCTCCTGTCCGCTAGCTTCTGGATCTCCATTGTCAAATGCCTCAGCTGATTGAAGCTGAGCTCTCCCATGTCCACATGTTCCCAGCGGTCGGGGTGGAACTCCTGGTGGTGGTGGGGGCAACACGTCGAAGAGTCGTCCACCTACAGCTGCACGGACAGCTCCCCTGCCTCAGTCTCCTGCTCCTTGCGATCCGCCCTGATCGAACCTCTACCTCTGCCTGGGAGGTCCTTCGTTTATCTGGTGGTCATCTATATGGCGGGTCGGATAGTCACGATCCATGTGACGAACCCCGCCACAGGAGTAACACTATTCGCTCCTGGTAAATCGTTCTCCACCCCAAGTGCCTCACACACATGATCTTGTGTCATGCGGTCGATCACCTCTAGGTATGGTCCTCTTGGACCTCTGCGTCATCTGTCAACATCCCGCTGCAGATGACTCGGCCGTATTCCAGCTAGTGGTGGGACCTGCTGCTGGATACTACTCAGCAAGGAAACTCTCCACTAAGAGGGCTCGTTCCAACACCCATGTATGCATCGGGATGCTGTGAGAAAAAAATTGAAGCTCTAATATCTCTCCTGAGGCCCTGCTCGAAGGTTCGGGCCCTGAAGAACGGGTCATGTACCATATTTCTGGAGTAACACGAGATATCGGTGAACCTCTCTGAATACTGCACCACTGTCATCCTACCCTGCTGAAGATGAAGTAGCTCATGTATGTGCACCACTTGAAGGGTGTCTATACAAAATCTACCCGGAACATGCTCTCAAAGTCTGCCCACAAAAGGAATGTCTCATCGTGAACCTGGAGCATCAGGCTCCGCCATCTTCCTGCTGATGCCTGAAGGAGGCTGGCAGCAAGGATCACCATGAAGTCTGATGGAATCCCTACCAATCTATAGACTCGTACAGCAGCCTCCAGCCAATCCTCGGCTGCCTGAGTGTCTTTCTCCCCGCAGATCCTGGGCGGTCACTGACGCTGAAACATTTGCAGTGCACTAAGGCGATGTGCACTCTCAGCGGCTGGGGCTTGTGGCATCGGTGGCTTGGCGGGTAGAGGTACCGCCTGTGCCTCCACTGTAATGGGGCCCTACACCAAGGCCTCATCGCTCGGTGGGCTGTCGCCTCGCACAATGCTCTGAACCCTAGATGGCTGCCGTCGTGGGGCCATCATGAAGAGAGACATGTGTGCCATTGTCAAAACAGTACCTGGTGAGCTGAGACAAGAAATCACAAAGAAAACATTGAACACACATGCAATCAATGTTTTCGTGTATTGAGTCGGAAATCAGAAGTCAGGGACCTGGTGTATGGATATGTCGGCCGTCGTACCAACCTTGGACTCCTTGGACTGATAACCGCACTCAATACCATTAACACTACTGCTTCACGTAGAAGAAATATCAGAGTCCGGAGTTTTATGGTAGAACCGAATTTTATGATACCAATTTGTCATGACTCATCCTCGGGGCTCGTGCCGTGACTACCCCAAGCCCGCATGCCATAGTCCAAGTGATGGAAACTAGCACCAAAGGCATAAATCCCAATAAGAGGGAAGGCATTGCCTTTATAAAAGTAACAAACACCACAAATTATATGCGGAAGAAACACTAAGATCAAATGAAAGTGTTGAAAGGTAAATGGGAAAGAATAAAAACCCAACTGAAAAGTAAAGCTACAACTGATAGTAAAATACAACTCAAAGAACAAGAGCTGAAAGGTGACAAGCCGCTCCTGGATTGTCCTCCGGTTTCCTACCTGAAGGGTATGTATATATCTTCTCCTCATCACTCCATGTCTTTCTGTCTCCTCCGGGTATCGACTCGTCGTGAATGCACCTCCGGGCACTGACTCGATGTGATATCCACCTCTGGGTACCGTCCAACTCTACCAGCCTCAACCACGATCAATGATGTCTATCTTCTGCAACCAACACAACGTAGTGTGGGTGAAGCCCATGCACAGGTGAGTATATGATACTCAGTAGGGACCCCGAGACCCTCTAAGGTCTCCCTGAATCCACAAAGGATAAATCACAAATAAAATATACAAACACAAAGTATCATCCAACATTACTTAGGTATATGCCCATACATATACCTAAGTCATAAAATCCAATACAGCTCCAACTCACGAGGTCAAGTACAATCCAGCCCACCCAGGAAAGTAAGACATAATCCACACAAGAATGTATGACCCAATCCCCACAAGAATGCAAAATCCAATCCACATAGTATATCAAATCAACCACATCGAAGATAATGATTGAAAGTCAAGACTCAGCTCAAACCAGGATTTTATTCAAGATTTCGAAACCATAGCTGCTGGGGAACTCCTCCTCTATCGAGTACTGTGGGCCTGCCGCTACAACCAAGCCCTTAACACCAACCTTGGACAGCTGTAGTAGTCCACCTGTCGAGTACTATGAGCCAGCTGCTACAACCAAACACTTCCCACAATTGGTCTGCTGCTATAACCAAGTGCTTCCCCTCATAGCCCACAAAGTTACTACTTCTGTTGAGTACCAGGGGTCTGCCGCTACAACCAAGCACTCCTCATTGGTGGGTTTGCCGATACACCCAAGTGCTCCCCACTGGGCTATCGAAACACTCTAATTCATTCGATCGACAGTCGTAAAGTCTCACCCAGCTCTAGGGTTTCCACACATAGCACGCTCGTTCCGGGAGGGTCCGCTCCATGAGCCAAGAGGTTGATAAATCAACTCTCACATACACCAGAGTTTATGTATTGCAAAGTTCATTCATGTCAATAGGAACACAACGCAACAGACGACATGCCAATCAGACACCCGGTCTAAGAGTTATTGGCTTTTTCATCCTAGGGCCCCGTTTGGTTTTTTAGCTAAAACCAACCTGAACATACACCAACTGCATCCAAACCTCGAGCAGAGTAAGCCCAAATAACCGTCTCACTAAGATAAATTTAGAAAAGTCGACGGAACGTCAATCGGACATCCAGAGCTCAAGTTATAAGTGTTTCCGCTCCAAGGGCCTGGTTGCTTTCATGTTCGAACCAACCCGGATATACCCAAAATTCTCTAAAACCATTTCTGTAATATAAGAAAACGACTGCCTCGATCCAAGGATCACATCGCAACTGAAAGTGCATCAATTGGAGGTCTGTAGCCCATCTTACGGGTGTTTGAACGAACCTGCCCGTTTTTAGGGGGTTTTGGGCCCGGACCGACCCGGCCCAAGAACCCCTGGGTTTGCCCGAACCGGGTTGACCCGACCCGAGTCTGGGTCTGGCCCAAAAGGGAGTGGCCTGGCTTGGTCGACGTGGCCCTGCCCGATGCGGGTGGCCCGGCCTGGCGCGAGCGCGGCCTGCGTGGCCGGTCGGCTTGGCCGTTTCGGTCGAACAGGAAACGGAAGGGGGGTGGGGGCACTGCCCCCCTTGATTGACGAAACGGCCCCCATGAGGGGGCCCGCCTCTTGGCCAGCACAGGGTTACGACCCCCAGTTCTTTCAAACGGCCGGCCCAGCTGGCCGGTTGGTGCTGCCATCGCGGGAACCCACGGTCCCGCCCCTCCGAAGTGTCAGCGGCCGGAGGTTCCGGCCACCCCTCCTTGCACCGCCGCAGCTTAAAGCTGCGACCTTTGTTTGACCGACGTGGCGTGACGTCTCCTCGCCCCTCCACCGCGACCCGACTCTGTCTGCGGCTTCTTTCGGCCTCAATGGCGTGGCACGAAGGCGCCACGCTACTTCACCGCGTTCCTCCTTGTTCTCGCGTGGTGCTGTTACACCGCGCTGCCTTTGTTTGAGTCGCAACAAGAACAACAACAAATGGGGAGGAGGGTCGGCCGTGTTCGTGCAGTCTGACCTCCTCCCATTAAAATGATAACAGGTGGCCCAAAATAATATAACATCGACAAATAAAGCACAAATTTAATCCATTAAATTTGAACTCAAACCCCTACCTCGAAGAAGTTGTCGATCGAAGATCGTTGTGGGAAAAAATGTCGTCACGGTAGACGGCGTCACAGAATGAGGCTCCGTAAACATCACCAGTTCTTGCCCGATAAAGGATACGATGTCCCTGTTTATTTGACGTAGAAATAGGATCGAAGGTGGGCGCATCATCGTTCTCTGGAAAAGGCGTTACTCACCGAATGTAGAGAGGAGGGGAGATGACACGACGATCTCCCCTAGCGGTGACAGAGTTCTTTGTCGTAGACTCGTCATTCTTCGCGAAGGAGATGAGGAACTTCTTCTGAGAAAAGAATGCTTCCTCTCTCAAAACACCACACAATTAAAACCACCCCAAATAAAATAAGTTAGATCCTTATTTTATTAACCCATGTCAAGATTTTCAAGAATTAATGATTCAAACCCTTAATTAAATAAATTGAATAGCTTTAATCAATCTAATTAATGTTAGGGTTGACAAGAATTTAAATGGGGGAGGGGTGAGTAACAAATTTAAGGGGGGTTCCCAACATAAAGAGGTGTGTTTAATGGGGTGATAGGAAATTTAAGGAGTTTGGGGACCCTGTGGGCCCCACATCACAAATATCCTACCAAGTTGTTAGGATGCAGTGGGTCCCACTCAACTCCTATGCATAGATTATAACTAATTAGATTATAAATAAAATTGTGGCATAAATTTTATTTCACTTTTTAGTTAACCAAAAAATTAAACAACACCACCCGAGCAAACACAACTCCAGAAAGGGTCTTCCAAAGCAATTACCGGTGTTGCGGTTTTAACGGTTCCCTCAGATTTCGATTCCGAGCACCGGTTCAAAAAATAGAAAACTCCGCTCGTTCGTTCAATGAACGTACCCATGATAAAATTCGGAAATTGATTACGGGAACACCGGGCCTCAAGAACAGGTGCCGTCAGAAGCCACAGACTCGTAAAATTCCAAAGAAATTTAAAAAAATTCCTTGAAACTTCCGGGTCTTTACAAATTGACTCCAATTTTAGGATAATTTGGAAATATTAAGGTATGTATTGATGAATGATTTAAAAAAAATATCATTCAGATCATTAAATACTCATGGTAAATAAAATGATATAGGGGATCATTTTTCATTTTGTGAGGCAGATTGATTTATAATGTGTTTAAAGGGCCATTTTTCACGGTGATTTTTTTGGAAAAGGATTTATAATGCTATGTGATGTGAGGATACTTTGAAACATGATATATATTCTAGGTTTTTTTTAAACTCATATTATGCAAGGGAATTTTAAAATTTTCAAATGATTATGAAAGTGTGTTTTTCAACTCATATGATGTGGTGGGACTAGTTGGACAATGTATATAGATTATCTCAATATGGGAACACCAATGGAGGATTTCCATGCGATGGGTTATTGAGTTGGTGGTGTTGGGGGTTTGGGTTAGTAAGTGTGGTGGATGAATGTATAGTGATCCATTAATGCAAGGGACTCTATTTCTAATTTGAATCATTATTACTATCATATGATTCTTTGGAATATTAAATATGGTCTCTTTACAGTTTTTATACGTCCTGATTACATAGGTTGGTACCCCGTTGACCAAATTTTGCATTATCTATCTATATGTTCAGTTTTTTTTTATGATCATAGGATATCAGCCTCTTTATTTTTATGCTTTCATTTTAGGTTTTTTTTCATTCTATATAGGCTATATTTATTATATTATATGGTTATTTGTTGGGTTTTGGTTTTAGATTTTGGTTGTGTAAAATGAAATTATTTCTGAAAATCCAAACATTGAGTGTTTTTGAAATAATTGAAGTTATTGAAATTGTATTACAATATTATATCTGAATGTATTACAAACTATTATTCATAGAATATATCTGGAAATGAAATGCATGAACTCTATGGTGATTACCTACTGATTTATTTTAATCTCACACCTTACTTATGCCCCTTGGTATAGGTAGACCCATGTTTTTTTAATGGAGCTTGTTTATAGTTCTGTTACTCTCCTTCAGAGCAGGTTGGTCTTAGGGATGTTGGCGACCGAGATGTGACATGGAGATCTTGTCGGTGTTGTCCAATTTTAAATTTTTCATTAGTTTTTTTCATTAGTTGTTTTATATTGATCATCAGGTATTTCTATTAAGATTCAATTATTTTTTGTTATACCTATATGTCATATTATTTTATTTGAATCATTTTTATTGGGAAAACTCATTCCCATAGTGATTACTTTGATGAAATCCACTAGTTTACAGATTGTGTGGATCGGGAACACCCTTTGGGGATAGTCATAGGATGGGACAGATGTCAGGTTGGTTGGCATCTAGGCTTGGATCATGACATTATCATTTACGCAAGATGCTCTGTGGAGATCATAACGAGTATATTATTATTATAAAACTTAATTTAAATAAATGTTTTCATGTTAGGAGGAAATTTGTAGAGATTTGACATGACATTTATAGCATGTAGCTTCTTGGAGATTATAAGTCATTGTGGTCACTTCTGAGTTTACCTTTTTTAAACATGTAGTTTTTTATTCATTTTTATATTTTTCAATGAAATTACAAGTATGTACAAGTGTTTTGTTTTATAAATATTTTTTAGTAGGTTTTAGTAGGGGTATATTTCTTCTATATCTCTTACAAATGTTATCTTAGAGGTTAACTCCAACTATTTTTATTTTTATTATACCCCCTATAAAAATCGCTGAGTTTGGGGCCACTGGAGGTGTGGCATAAGCGGCCACTATCCTTATTCTCACATTTCTATCTAATAGGAGGTATTCATGGGGGTGGGGGACATTACATACATACATAAAAATAATAATAAGGTCATGATTCATACTCAACTATGATTATTAGACTATAATTCATACTCCACTATATTCTGGGAATAATGTCATAAAGTCTTATGTACCATGTTATGTTTATCTATCTATATCTTTCTTCCACATGTTTTTTCAATTTTATTTACTAATTCAAATATACTCAAAATTTTGATGATATACCATGCTATAAATATATTTAACTTTATTATATTATGAAATTATTTTTAACTGGATTTTAGTATATTCATCTAGTAAATGATTTTATGACATTTCATGGGTATTATGTTTCGAATATATGATCCATGACTAAAAATAAAGTATTATAATTATAAATTATTATTTCTGAATGTTTTTTATCAATTATTTTTACCCCTTCAATGTTTTCCATCATATTTATAATATAATAGTTATGTTCTACTAAAAAATATCACATAATAAGGTCTGAGTTCAACACATTATAATCATCCAAATTTCTTATGTTATGATATTTCTTATATCACACGAGATGTCTATAATACAGTCTAGAGTTTAATTGTTATATATAAGTGTTCATAATTGTTTTAAAATAATATTTTAATTTAACTTATCCCTATATTATTAATTATATTTTTTCCTATGTTATGATTATATATTTTGGATGTATTAATTGTTCATTAAAATCAATGTGTTATTTATGTATTTCTATCTCGGGACCACACATTTTTGAAAGGATAAATAATAATGATATATATATATATTTATTTATATATTAAATAATATATTTATCAAATTTATTTCATTAAATTTATGATTTTACCTTTGAGAGAAAATAAATATCATTTTAATCCTAATATTTTGACAATAATCAACTAGTATAGTTAAATAATCTATAAACTCAATTATGTAAAGGCCCAAACCCCAATTTCCCAAAGTTGGTGGATACGTTATTTAATTGGTTATATATATAATCAATCACATACCAAATGATATAATTGTATAGAAGACATGGTAAACTTGATACATACGTGTGTCCTGAATTAAATTTTTTTGAATTAAATGTAGCATAGTGAAAGTAAAAAATTTGGCATGCTTGAATCCATTGAAATATTTATTCATAATATAATAGGGAGAGGGGAAAACTATGATGATAAGCTAATATGCTCAGTAAGAGTCACGTATATCAGAATATTTCATTATAAATAAAACATAATATTTATGGGAATTTAAATATTTAATCAGAAGTTCGATTTAATAATTAACTTGAATATAATTAATAGAAAATTCAAAACTATTATGGAATGGAAAACAACAAAACAAATAATATATTTAATAAATAATGTGATCCCAAAATGAATCCAAGGATATTATCTAAATAATAATTTGGCGAATAATAATATTCGAATTTATAATGAGTGAAATTATCAATATTGGATGTCATGATCTCAGACATCGTGATATTTATATCTTCAATACCTTTCATACAATAGTAATAAACATTTTTTTATACCCATTTTATACTATCTTAGTAATTCCCCTTACATGAATTGAAATACATTGTAAGATTATATAATTCTTAGACCCATCAGTCACTGCATGTTCAATGTATTCTTCATATATCAAACAAACGATTTAATTCAGTAATAATATACCATAGAAATTAATGTCCATATAGAATATAGAATATAAAATATTGGTATTTCCCCGTCAATCAAATAACAATCAAATTAAATTCCAAATGTATATATGATATATATATTAAGGATTATTTATATCAAATACTACTAATATGGATATTTAGTGGGAAATGAAATGATTGATTTTCAAATGAATTTCAACATTTCAATGGAGGGTTAATTATCACATAATTTTAATAGGAAATAAAATTTCAATATTTTCCATAGGAAAAATTAATATATACCATCCGATATAGAATAATTATGGTATCATTACAACATATCACTACCAATTTTTTCATAAAATAAATTATTTTTTGTAACTAAATAATAGAAATATGACTACAATATCTTCAAAAATACTTAAGAAAAACCTTCTTTTTACATTTAAACTCACATTTAAAATCTAAATATTTAGAGAATATTAATAAAAAATATCATTAGAATTATCCTTTTAAACATGAAATAGACACATCAAATCAATGACAAGTCTACATCGCATGAATACTTTGTTTATTCAAATTATAATAAAAAACTAATCCCCTTCACATTATTATAAGAAAATTAAAATGTTCCTTATTTAAAATAATAAAAATATTTCATTGAATTTTCTTATAAATACAATTATTGTTGAAAATTTCTTTAACAAATCCTTGTAAAATGTTTTTTAAAATATTTTTTTAAAATATAAACATAAATTAAAACATATTTTCAACCTTTGGGAGAAATGTTGTTTTATTTTTATTAAAACATTATTAATTGTTTTATGCTCTTTAGAGAGGAACATGGTGCAATTAAAAGAAATATTCCTGGATAAAAAATAAAATTTAATTAATTTTTATATAATAAAATTATAAAATAAAATCAATCAATTCAAATTCAAAAATAAACAATTGTAATTAAAATTAGATAGAAACATAAATCTCATAAAACTATTGAAACGTGTGAATTATAAGCCCCAGGAATGGAATTAAAAAATAAATACATAAATGATATTGATATAAATAGATTCAAGTCATATAATATCATTGTGGCATTATATCCAACCCATAATGATAGATAGGGGTCTAATAGAATTTATGTCCCAAGGAAGTCAATTGGAGACAACTAACTCTTACAATGATCATAATGTTGAAATGATAGTTAATGAGTCAATAGAATATGTGTATGAAATGTAAATCCAAATAAAAAAGTGTAAATACAAAATTATATAAAAATATTCTTTTCATTAACAATATTATAATATTAATGACAATGAATAAGTAATATATCCCAATGAAAAAAAAATATCTTATGAAATTAATTACCACTTTTCACGTTTTCTTGTTAAATCCCCTTGTATGAAATAATTAATATTGAAACATAAATAAAAATTATATATGTTGGACTAATGATATTTAGTTGAAATTGGATTTATATACACCATACAAAAAAATTTGGTCAATAACAATACAATATGCCTCATTGAATGGAATTTGAGACAAAATCCAATATCCTACTCTTTAATTTGGTTAAATGTGAATTATTATAGTATATAATTTTTTTATGATTCTAATTAATTTATACCTGATCCATAATTATATTTATAATATCAAATATTATCATCTATATAATCATTCAACCAATTCATTTAAAATCATTCGTTATTATTATTGATTTATGTGTAAAATGTCGAGTTTATTCATGTATGTTATTTCATGAATTATTTGGTTTAGGCGTATATGGAATATTTCCATAATATTTATAATTATATTAATATTATAATTATCATATTTACTTACTGGATTCAATTTAAATAACATTCTCAACTATTTTAAATTTCAAATGTGCCGCATGGTTTTGGGGAGACGGTAGGCCATATATATGCATGGGCCATTCCCTTAACGTGTGAAAGGGTAAAGAAATTGATGGTATATTAACATTACATAAATAATATCATTCTATATTTTATATATAGTATCACTATTTAAATATTTTTAATTTCCATTTGAGTTGGTGATGGAATAAAAATTGCATCGTTTCATGAGTTTTTTGGCCATTAAACACATGATTGGTGACATATTTACTTATTTAATGGGGATGTATATAGATAAATATTATGGAATAAAAATAATAAAATATTATTAAATGGGATATATTTCTTTTATTATGTTTTATGTGTGAAAATAATATTATTGTTTGTAAATGAATATTGAAAAATAATGATCATGGTAATGAAAATTACCTTCGATTATAATAAGTTCATTTGGATCTATTGTTATAGAAGCATGGGATGATCTTTTGGGAAGACCTGAATATATAAAATGTGTCTATGGATGTTGGGGTTATATTTTTCAATGTTTTTAAATATCTAAATGGAATGATATGTGCTAATTAATCAGGAATGGGTTTTTTATTTCATAGTTGTTTGGAGTTAAATATTTTAAAATAATCAAAAACTATTTAATAATATGACGTCACTCACTCCCCATGTACCACCAAAAGACAAAAATAATTTACAGAATATATGTAATTGTATTAAAAAAATCCCACCAAATATAATGAAATATTTTTTTTCAAAAAACTTCCCTCATCATGAAGGATTATTTACTTTTACCGTTTTAGTTTTCACCATGGTAACTACTTTTTTAAATTGTGTAACTAATCCTTTAATCCTATGATAAAATGAGCATTACATTACAAGTTTTACCAACTTATTCATTATTTTAAATCTTATTTATCGAATATTAATTTCTCTTACATGAAAAAATAATTTTTACCCAATTTGATGTAATGTGAAAATCCAGGTTTTAACCTTTATTATATTAAATCAATTTTAGTATATTAAAAAAATATTTAATAAAAAATCATTTTTTCCTTTTCATATATTAATATTTATTCTAATATCGAATACATAATAATTTTTTTGAAATCAAATATACATAACAAATATAAATGCAATAAAAAATAAAACCCACTAGAAGTGTCAAAATGGGTTTTCATGGAATGGATTTCCAAGCATATGATGAAATTACAATAACCATAGGACATAAGATCATAATTATATGTATTAAAATTAATATATATTTATATAAAATCTATAAATTTAATTTAAATCTTTAATTATTAGTGGTTATTCTAATTAATGAATGTGCATGAATAGTATGCAATCAAAAATAGTTTTATGAAAACATGTTTTTAAGCCTAAAACTGATCTTCTAAAAAATATTGTATTATAAATATTAAAATTTATTTACATATATTAAATATAACATTAAAATACTTATGTCATTTTAACTAAATTACATATAATAATGGAGCATTAATATTAAATAATTTGATGAAAATAAAAACACTATCAGAAAAATTAGTATTTTTCATTATTCAAAAAAAGTAAATATTTTTAAAGTAGTCCCAAAATATCAACATATTTTTATTTTAATATAATACTTCAAAATAAATTATTATTAAAAAAATAATATCTAAATTTTTATGAAATTTAATATAATTCTGAAGCATAAATTTAAAATATAATATTTTTTGATGAAATGACATTTTGAAGCATAAAATGACTTAAGTAAAAACATTAGTGACTAATTAATAAAAATATATCTACATATTTTTTTGATTAATAATAATATATATATATATATAATAATTTTTTATTAATAATAATTCCCTCCAATTAATTTTATTGTTATAATTATCATTTGTAAATTATATATTTTTAGGTATTTTATGTTTGGTGTTGGGTGTCTTATACATAATCCAATAAAATGTTTTTAATTTAAAATATTTGATATCTGTGCATCACATGATATTAATGAGATAAATTGTTTTAATGGGATACAATATAAAATCATATATTGTTGCTTTCTCTCATCCTTAAATAAATTGTGTCCTTGAAATTTTAACATGTACAAAAATATCATGGGTTTGATGTAGTAAAATTATTTTGTTGATAAAATCAATAATAAAATTGGTTAAAAAATATTCCTCTTTAAATAGGTAAATCTAAATCTAATTTTCATCTGGAATAACTAATTTCAATATTTCCATGTAATTTAATATTTTTTAGAAGTGAATATATGGTCATGGAAGAAATGTGATATTAAATATGTGGACTTGTAGAGACCATTGACAAAATGAATTTCAATAATTAGGATAAATATAATGTCCACACGACCATAATATTATTATGAGGAAAAATAAAATTATTTCATCAGAATAGGAATTAATAGGAAAATACATTTTTCCTAAATTATTTCCTAGTTTGAATGGATTATATTCTTTTTACAATTGAGAAAAATTAAAATTGTTCTTATTTGATTTATTATTATTTTATAAGAAAAATTTCATCTTTTTTATGTATCAAATAGTTCCCACATTTTTTTTGCTACAAAAAATGAATTTTTATTCTTAAAGATCTACAATTTACTTTTAACATATCATAACATCTATAAATGATTGAAAATAATTTCCATTTATTAATGAATATTTGCCAAAATAAATGATCAGAAAATAATAATATACATTAATGAACATCGAGAAAAAGTAATACCAATTTTAAAAATAATATTTATCCATAAAATGATTTTTGATAAAAAAAATATCATCTTTACTAGGACGTCATATATGACAGTGGTAAGAATCATACCCTTGTCACCCTTCAATTGTGGGTTTAACCCCAATGGAATTTTCATATTCATTGGGTTTTTACCCAATAGAAAGTCTCTGATATTTTGATAAATAAGTTACTATAAATCCTATAAAATTCCCAAAATTAAGATGAACATACTAAAAAAATTATTCCTCAAATTATTTTTCAACCTAAATGGGTTTCTATATGAATTATTTTTCCATGAAATTAAATATTCTTAATTGAAATTTTTTTATTTAACAACAATTATACTTTTAACCCTAACAAGTATCAAAATAATTAATATTTTTTCTATAAAACATTAAAGAACCATTTCTTTGAAAACATTTTCAATAAAACATATAATACATAAAAGAATTTTATGGCCATTAATATTTTTCAAAAATGTTATAAATAATGTTATATTCCTAAAAAAATATTATTAGAATGGGAATTTTTTATTTTAATAAAATTTCCAAATTTACACATACCATCTAAAGACACATTATGTTTCACCAAAATCATTCATTATCACAATCTCTTAAAATACATCATATTGGTTCATAAAGAATATCTGAATAATCATAAGACTCCCCCATGAGAATCACAATTGATTCACAGTAAGGTTGTCACGACCCGCCTTCACCAAAAGGAGGGAAGAGTCAGCGGATTGCCAGGCCCTTCCTTCTTTAAGTTGAAGGAGAGATAATGACCCCTGAAACCCACCTTCAATAGGTCCCGGAGTGGCGACTAGCCCCAAGGGTATAGAAAATTTTCGCAAATGGAAGGCATTACCCTTTTTATTATTTAGGATCGGGAAAAAGGACAAGTCGACCTCCCAAAAAGGAAAAGAAGCAAGTTTATATAAATGAACCCAAATAAAGTCCCCATGCATGTTTAAACAGTTTACAACAAGGTACAAGTACAAAAGAAAAAGAAAGCTCTCAAGTGCAATACCAAAAGAAAACAAAGGTACGACAACAGCGACAACTCCAACTGTCCGACTAATAGGGTCCTGCGCAGCCCTGGTAGTCCTCCTGGAAACCTGAAAGTAAACGTAGGGTGAGCATACAAGTACACACAGTAGGGAAAACCAAGACTCTCGTGCACAAGTGGGGGAACGTACTAAAGTCCCGTGAGAAAAGAGTGAACCAAACAACTAACAAGGCAAACTATCCATCCCAGGCCTCACCAAGGCTCACTCCCAAAATAACGCAAGTCAAGTAATATATATAATAAGAGCACATCGATGTTTGGGTACCCCGCGCCACTTCCCCACTGGTTATTGAGACATCCTATGCATCGGACCAATCCCGCCATTCTCACCGCAGTCCCACTGCCACACCCGCCTGCACACACCTGGGCCACAACCACACGCAGTCCCACTGCCAAATCCCGCCCGCACACACCTGGGCCACAACCACACGCAGTCCCACTGCCAAATCCCGCCCGCACACACCCGGGCCCCAACTGTCACAAGTAACCATGCCTGCAAACACCTAGGCCAGAACAACCACCGCTACGCCCGAAGTCACCTGGGCTAAAGGATTCACTGCCACGCCCGAAAACACCTGGGCCTCATCCCGAAGACACTTGGGAAACCACCTGCCGCACACACCTGGCCAACCACCCCAACACCCTGCCCGATGGTTCTTGGGCTAATAATGGACTTCAGGCCATCACAGCCTGCCCGAAGGTACTTGGGCTATCCGGGAAAGGGAGCAGAAAAGGAGCTAATAACCAGCCACTAAGTATAGTGTTGGGAAAAACACCCTTCCACCATAAATGGGGGTGTACGGCACTAAGTGCTCAACTTGGGTGGGGCGCGAATAAGAAACACAAATCTACAAGTATAGATATAGGTAACAAACACTCACCCAAAAACTTAGGTTTTCCTAGCCAACCTACAGAACACGAAGCCACAGCGTCCGAGTCACAATTCACGACCCTTGCCCACAAAACCATTTGTCCCATTCTTGTTTCACGTTCAGTCAAAATGTTCAATTAATTTTAAGCACTACTGGGCAACTACCATAAGCATAACAAAGGAAAACGTCAAAGCATAGATCAACCAAAACACTCACACCCGGTTCTGCCAACAGAGGATCTATCCCCAATTTGTGATAAAAACTCACAACCACTGAAACCATGCCAACAGGAGATCCCATCCCCCAAATTCACACAGCCACCGAGAGTATAAAAAGAACAGGGGATCCCATCCCCTCCCACATTTCCAGCAAACGGCCCGAAGGGAAAACAACCACTAACCACTACCAACACAAGTCAGGGATTTTCAGATTTAAACGATTTAACACACTCCATGATTTCAAATTCCGTGTGCTCTAACCGGGAGTTATCACAGAAGGGCTGATCCTGGTGCTTTCAATCATTCAGCCGGATATACGTGGTTAACCAATTTCACAGCAGGAGTTCACAATTTCAGCAACCCATTTAAAACATCATGAGGGGATTCAAGTGCACACACACGACCACCAACGGCCTCAATTTTCAGAAAAGATAAACTAGTACAACAAAAGGGATGATCACAAGATAAAGCATAACAACAATCACAACACCTTCCCCTTCTTCCTTTAGAACTTCGTTTATTATCTTCATTAGGGTTTGGTTCAACCAATTCCATAGGAACAAAAGTAACGCCCACCCCACATGATACACAAAAGTGAGAGACGAGAGAAATTCCCTACTTGTTGATAGATGATCGACGTTTAGGCCGGGGGCGCGGAACTTTATGGATAACGACGCGGCGGTCCCGATGCACCAGAAGAGCCACGATCGAAGAAGGGGGGAAACCACGGCCTAACCCTTAATTATAAGAGCTGGGGACGGTTGAGATGAAACACAAAACCACAGAAGACAAGGGAGTCGTGGGTTGACCACGTGGCTTGACTCATCATTAATGGCACTGGGTGGTTTTAACCGACCCATGAATTAATGAAGCATTTAATTAAAACCTTTGTGCGCGTTTCGGATTCCCAAGATATTTTTTAACAAGGCAGAATAGGGTATAAAACCCTATTTGCGAAAAAGGAACGTTACTGGAACAACTTGGCAAGGCCGGGCGACGTCGGCCGGTCTCACCGATCGGTCACACCGATCGGTCTCTCCGATCGGTGTCACCAATCGGTCTCTCCGATCGGTGTCACCGATCGGTCTCACCGATCGGTCTCACCGATCGGTCTCACCGATCGGTCTCACCGGGCGGTCTCACCGATCGGTGACAGATCGGTCTCACCGATCGGTCTCACCGGTCGGTCTCAACGATCGGTGTCACCGATCGGTCTCACCGATCGGTACCCCGCAAGGAAACCGGATTTTTGGAAAAGGAAGGGACCAAGGGGGGTCTGGGTCATCACATCAGATACCTCTTAAACGATTCTCGTCCCCGAGAATCAAAACAAACCAGAAGGAAAGAGAGGATACGAACAACCATCTTCGAAGATACCTCTTAGGAGTGGACCCCCGCTAATTGAAAACACTCCCTGTCAAGAACCAAGCAACATACCACACCAAACCGCTCGGTCATGTGGGTTTGGGGAGTTCCCCTCCCCCATGTCAAGATATTATCCGCTTTGGGCGGCACTGACTCGCCCGCACGGGTTTAATCACATCCACCTTAATGCGTCTTGATTAGGGGTCGGGTTTCCCCTTCCCTTTAGCCGGGGCTTTCCACACATAACAGAGGAAAGGAACTAGCACATTTCATAGACAAAAGGGTCAAACGTTCTGTCACAACAGGCACCAAAGGTTCAAAGCTCAGAACAACTCGGGGTATTGGGCACGCATCTGTGCTTCCCCTCCCACGTACTCTCTTCGAGGCCGCCATGTCTCCACAACACACGAACTAGGCCGACGGTTCGTCCACGGAGCACTTTCTCCTTGCGATCCTCGATTCTAACTGGCCGTTCCTCGAAGGTCGCGTCTCCTCCCACATCAAGCTCTCCCCAGTTGATGACATGAGAGTCATCATGTAGGTACTGAAGAAGCTGGGAGACATGGAAGACGTCATGGACCCTCTCTAACTGAGGTGGTAGGGCCAGCTGATATGATACCTCGCCAACTCGCCTCAGCACCTCGAACGGTCCGATGAACCTAGGGGAGAGCTTACTCCCCTTTCCGAACCTCCGCTGCCCCCGTCGAGGGGAAACCTTTAAAAACACATGATCTCCCACCTCGAACTTTAGGGGCCTCCTCCGACGATCAGCATAAGATTTCTGCCGATCCTGAGCTGCTTTCAACCTCTCCCGCACTAGCTGGACTTTCTCCGTGGTGCTCTGCACTACTTCTGGTCCAAGAGTACCAGTCTCATCAACCTCTGCCCAGCATAAGGGTGAACGACATGGTCTTCCATACAAAGCCTCAAAAGGAGCCATGCCAATATTAGAGTGAAAATTGTTGTTGTAGGAAAACTCTACTAAAGGCAAGTGTCGTACCCATGATCCTCCGAAATCCAGAACACATGCTCGCAGCATGTCCTCCAAGGTATGGATAGTCCGCTCTGTCTGCCCATCAGTTTGAGGGTGAAAAGTAGTGCTAAGGCGTAGTTGGGTGCCAAAAGCATGTTGTAACCCCTTCCAGACTCGTGAGGTGAATCGAGTGTCCCGATCTGAGATGATCGTTTTCGGAACTCCATGCAAACGCACCACCTCATCCACGTACCTTTGTGCTAAGGTACTCACAGGTCCTGACTCCTTGATAGCCAAGAAGTGAGCAGATTTTCTCAATCGATCCACCACTACCCAGATAGCATCATGCCCGCCCTGAGCTCTAGGTAGTCCCGTGACGAATTCCATTGAGACGTCGTCCCACTTCCACTCGGGAACATCTAGAGGATGCAACAGACCACCAGGAACACGGTGTTCAGCCTTCACCTGCTGACACACCAGGCATTTAGCCACGAACTCTGCCACTGCCCGTTTCACCCCGGGCCACCAAAACTGTCCCCTCAGGCCTTAGTACATTTTCGAAACACCCGGATGTACTGCCAAGGTTGAGCTATGGAACTCACGAAGGACTTCATCACGCATCACCTCTGGAACAAACAACCTCCGATGAAAGAGCATCCGACGTCGGCTGTCCTCCGACCATCCTTCCGGGGCGTTCCCCTGATCGATACGATCCCGCAACACTTCCACCTCAAGATCTCCCAACTGAGACTCTTCCACTTTCTGCAACAAAGAGGACTGTACCGTCATCTGAAACAAACAGCCTCTAGTACCTTCCACCCTTGCATCCAAGTGTAAGGCAGCCAACTCCCCCATCGCCTTCCAAGCATCAGCAGATTCCCGAACCACCTCCTGATGCGGCTTCCTGCTCAGGGCATCAGCCACAACGTTTCCCTTACCTTCAGTGTATGAGATCTCAAAGTCGTAGTCCTGGAGAAACTCGACCCCCCTCCGCTGTCGCAAGTTCAAGTCACGCTGGGAGAAGATATAGCGCAAGCTTTTGTGATCGGTGAAGACCACAAAGCGCTCCCCAAAGAGGTAATGTCGCCACAGCTTTAATGCGAACACTACCGCTGCAAGCTCCAGGTCATGGGTGGCATAGTTCCGCTCATGGGGGCGTAGCTGCCTGGACCCGTAAGAGATCACCCCTTGTCGCTGCATCAATACGCACCCCAGGCCCTGTCCTGAAGCATCGCAGAATACCTCATAGGCCATCCCTTCTTCTGGCAATCTCAACACTGGGGCACTAACCAGTTTTTCTTTTAGGTAGCTGAAGGATGACTCACACTGCTCGCTCCACATGAAAACCTGGTCCTTCTTGGTCAAAGCCATCAAAGGGGCTGCTACCCGGGAGAAGTTGGGTACGAATCTCCGGTAGTAGCCTGCCAGTCCGAGGAAACTCCGAACATCGGCCACATTCTTGGGTGCTGCCCAAGAAAAAATTGCCTCAACCTTTGATGGGTCGACTGCTACTCCCTGCTCAGACACTACATGTCCGAGGAAGTGCACTTCTCGTGCCCAGAACTTGAACTTTGACAACTTCCCATAGAGCTGGTGCTGTCGGAGGACCTCCAAAACCGTCCCCAGGTGCTCTGCATGGTCCTCTTCTGACTTTGAATAGATCAGGATATCGTCGATGAACACCACCACAAACCGATCCAGGTACTCCCGAAATATGGAGTTCATAAGCCCCATGAACACGGCCGGGGCGTTCGTAACACCAAAGGGCTTGACCACGAACTCGAAGTGCACATACCTGCACCTGAACGCCATCTTCGGGACGTCGCTATCCTTCACCCTCAGCTGGTGGTACCCGGATCGCAGGTCGATCTTCGAGAACCATCCTGCCCCCTTCAGCTGGTCGAAAAGATCATCTATCCTCGGAAGAGGGTAGCGGTTCTTGATCGTTACCTGATTCAGCCTCCTGTAATCGATGCACAACCTGAGGCCACCATCTGCCTTCTTTGCGAACAAGACTGGGGCACCCCACGGTGATGCACTTGGATGAACATAACCCCACTTCATCAGATCGTCAATCTGTATCCGCAACTCTCATAGCTCCGAAGGTGCCATCCGGTAAGGAGCCATCGAGATTGGTCGAGAGCCGGGCTGCAGGTCTATCCCGAACTCGATGTCACGTCGAGGGGGTAGAGTCGTCACCTCCTCAGGAAAGACGTCCATAAATTCACGAACGATCTCTGGTACTTCCACCATTTCCTCATCTGTTGATTCTATCGTCAGTTCGGTCAACAAGGAGAGGAGAGGTTCCTCCCTCCTGTTTCCCTTCGGATAGCTCCGCTCACCGGTGAATGTAACACGCTGGCCATCCAAACTGGAGAACACCACCCTCCCTTGGAAACAGTCGATGACGGCGCACACAGAAAATAGCCAGTCGATGCCGAGGATGACATCGTACGGCCGAATCTGTAGCAGAAGGAGATCCTTAACCGACTGATGTGGCCCCAACATCAGTCTACATCCCCGACAAACGAACAGCAAGTCGGTCTGACCTCCAACTGGTGTGCTCAACACCAGGGGCACTAGAAGTCTCTCGGCATCTAGACCCAAGGCGCGGGCTAGACTGGGTGCAACAAAGGAGTGCGAAGCTCCGGTATCGAACAAAGCCTAAGCAAGAGTGCTAAATACACTGATCGTACCTCGAACAACCTCTGGCCCTGCTGGAACTGTTGCTTCTGCGGCGTGTAACTGTCCACGCCCAGCTCCCCTGCCCCTCGGCTGTCGGCCACCTCCGCGACCACGCCCTGGTCGAGGTCCCTGGGGAGCGCCCTGAGGTCGGCCTCCCCCTCCTATGTCTGTCTGCGGAGGAGCGGGAGCTCGCTGTCCATGCTGCTGCTGCTGGAAGGGTCTGGCTGGGAACTGCTGCTGCGGCGGACGCTGGGGATGACTGCCACTGCTGTACTGCACCCGATCGGGGCACTGACTCCGAAGATGTCCAGTGCTCCCGCAGATGAAGCACCGTGGTCCCGAGCCTGAAGGAAAAGAACGTGGGCCAGGGGATCGAAACTGAAACTGCTGCGGCCTGCTCCCTGCGGGTCGGAACCTGGAGGGTCCCGATGCCGGAGGCCTGGTGCTGACGGCCTTCCCCTTCGATGGTCCCAACTGGATCCCTTCTCGTGACAGTCCGCCTAGAGTGTGCATCCTTTCCACCACTTCGGCCTTCTTCTGAACCTCTAAGTATGTCGGAAGGGTAAAGGGGGTAACAGCATACTGGAGGGAGGGTCGAAGCGCCTCCTCCAAACGTCTTGCCTGAGACTCCTCATCGGGAAAGAGGTCTGGAGCAAAACGCAGGAGGTCCTTGAACTTGATTCCAAGTTCCCTCACGGACATGCTCCCCTGCTGGAGGGAGAGTAGCTCCTGCCTCTTCTCTGCCTTCATTGTCGAGGAGAGGAACTCCGCCCGGAACTCCTTCTCGAAGTCCGCCCAAGCAACCTCAGACTCTTTTCTACTCCCCAGGTGAAGCATCCACCACTGAAGTGCCGCTCCTCGCATCTGGCTAACAGCCAGAGGAACCCAGTACTCCGTCGGGGCCCGAATCAGGCCGAAGGCTATGACTAGCTCCTCCAGCCAGCCATCCGTCTTCATGTCGGAGGTGCTGCCCTCATATTTCTCGAGGGCCTGTCGCTGAAAGGCTCGAAGAGTCTTCTTCCACTGGTCGTCCTCTTCCTCCCAATCAGCTCTCTGCCGATTGGCCAAAGTAGTCTCAGGAGTCTCGATCGCCTGTACCACACGTGGTCGCCTTCCAGGTGCCATAGCTGCAAGGTAAACAAGGAATGCCTAAGCCCAGTAGTGCAAAGAAAACCGTTCTCAAAACTTGTTATGATTTAATTTATTCTTAATTTCCCAAGACATCCCAGAAACACAAAACCACAAGTCATTTATGATGCATGTACCTTTCCTAGGGTCTCTACCCTACAATCAGTGTGGCCTCACTTGGTCGTTCAGTAGGTCCAGAGTCCTTGCATCGGATCACGGGGGGCCCTAAAATCCCGTGTCCTAGCCGGTCCTCCCTGGCCTAATTCACGCACCAAGGTCACCCAACGCTGTTGCCTTACCATCCCATGCAATCCTTACTGTGCCTAACTCCAGACTCCATCCTATCTCTCAACCTGCCCTTTGATACCATTCTGTCACGACCCGCCTTCACCAAAAGGAGGGAAGAGTCAGCGGATTGCCAGGCCCTTCCTTCTTTAAGTTGAAGGAGAGATAATGACCCCCGAAACCCGACTTCAATAGGTCCCGGAGTGGAGACTAGCACCAAGGGTATAGAAAATTTTCGCAAATGGAAGGCATTACCCTTTTTATTATTTAGGATCGGGAAAAAGGACAAGTCGACCTCCCAAAAAGGAAAAGAAGCAAGTTTATATAAATGAACCCAAATAAAGTCCCCATGCATGTTTAAACAGTTTACAACAAGGTACAAGTACAAAAGAAAAAGAAAGCTCTCAAGTGCAATACCAAAAGAAAACAAAGGTACGACAACAGCGACAACTCCAACTGTCCGACTAATAGGGTCCCGCGCAGCCCTGGTAGTCCTCCTGGAAACCTGAAAGTAAACGTAGGGTGAGCATACAAGTACACTCAGTAGGGAAAACCAAGACTCTCGTGCACAAGTGGGGGAACGTACTAAAGTCCCGTGAGAAAAGAGTGAACCAAACAACTAACAAGGCAAACTATCCATCCTAGGCCTCACCAAGGCTCACTCCCCAAATAACGCAAGTCAAGTAATATATATAATAAGAGCACATCGATGTTTGGGTACCCCGCGCCACTTCCCCACTGGTTATTGGGACATCCTAAGCATCGGACCAATCCCGCCATTCTCACCGCAGTCCCACTGCCACACCCGCCCGCACACACCTGGGCCACAACCACACGCATTCCCACTGCCAAATCCCGCCCGCACACACCTGGGCCACAACCACACGCAGTCCCACTGCCAAATCCCGCCCGCACACACCTGGGCCTCAACTGTCACAAGTAACCATGCCTGAAAACACCTAGGCCAGAACAACCACCGCTACGCCCGAAGACACCTGGGCTAAAGGATTCACTGCCACGCCCGAAAACACCTGGGCCTCATCCCGAAGACACTTGGGAAACCACCTGCCGCACACACCTGGCCAACCACCACAACACCCTACCCGATGGTTCTTGGGCTAATAATGGACTTCAGGCCATCACAGCCTGCCCGAAGGTACTTGGGCTATCCGGGAAAGGGAGCAGAAAAGGAGCTAATAACCAGCCACTAAGTATAGTGTTGGGAAAAACACCCTTCCCCCATAAATGGGGGTGTACGACACTAAGTGCTCAACTTGGGTGGGGCGCGAATAAGAAACACAAAGCTACATGTATAGATATAGGTAACAAACACTCACCCAAAAACTTAGGTTTTCCTAGCCAACCTACAGAACACGAAGCCACAACGTCCGAGTCACAATTCACGACCCTTGCCCACAAAACCATTTGTCCCATTCTTGTTTCACGTTCAGTCAAAATGTTCAATTAATTTTAAGCACTACTGGGCAACTACCATAAGCATAACCAAGGAAAATGTCAAAGCATAGATCAACCAAAACACTCACACCCGGTTCTGCCAACAGAGGATCTCTCCCCAATTTGTGATAAAAACTCACAACCACTGAAACCATGCCAACAGGAGATCCCATCCCCCAAATTCACACAGCCACCGAGAGTATAAAAAGAACAGGGGATCCCATCCCCTCCCACATTTCCAGCAAACGGCCCGAAGGGAAAACAACCACTAACCACTACCAACACAAGTCAGGGATTTTCAGATTTAAACGATTTAACACACTCCATGATTTCAAATTCCGTGTGCTCTAACCGGGAGTTATCACAGAAGGGCCGATCCTGGTGCTTTCAATCATTCAGCCGGATATACGTGGTTAACCAATTTCACAGCAGGAGTTCACAATTTCAGCAACCCATTTAAAACATCATGAGGGGATTCAAGTGCACACACACGACCACCAACGGCCTCAATTTTCAGAAAACATAAACCAGTACAACAAAAGGGATGATCACAAGATAAAGCATAACAACGATCACAACCCCTTCCCCTTCTTCCTTTAGAACTTCGTTTATTATCTTCATTAGGGTTTGGTTCAACCAATTCCATAGGAACAAAAGTAACGCCCACCCCGCATGATACACAAAAGTGAGAGACGAGAGAAATTCCCTACTTGTTGATAGATGATCGACGTTTAGGCCGGGGGCGCGGAACTTTACGGATAACGACGCGGCGGTCCCGATGCACCAGAAGAGCCACGATCGAAGAAGGGGGGAAACCACGGCCTAACCCTTAATTATAAGAGCTGGGGACGGTTGAGATGAAACACAAAACCACGGAAGACGAGGGAGTCGTGGGTTGACCACGTGGCTTGACTCATCATTAATGGCACTGAGTGGTTTTAACCGACCCATGAATTAATGAAGCATTTAATTAAAACCTTTGTGCGCGTTTCGGATTCCCAAGATATTTTTTAACAAGGCAGAATAGGGTTTAAAACCCTATTTGCGAAAAAGGAACGTTACTGGAACAACTTGGCAAGTCCGGGCGATGTCGGCCGGTCTCACCGATCGGTCACACCTATCGGTCTCTCCGATCGGTGTCACCGATCGGTCTCACCGATCGGTCTCACCGATCGGTGACAGATCGGTCTCACCGATCGGTCTCACCGGTCGGTCTCACCGATCGGTGTCACCGATCGGTCTCACCGATCGGTACCCCGCAAGGAAACCAGATTTTTGGAAAAGGAAGGGACCAAGGGGGGTCTGGGTCATCACAAAGGTCCATTGTTGTGTACCTAATGATGATTCTATCAAATCCAAATGTACCATTTTATTGTTTATTTACCCAATATATATCTGTTCCTGATCCACATCCACATGTACTACCTAGAAAAGGATTTATTTCTATTAAAACCACATAATATATTTCATAACAAAATTTGGGATATTCTTATACCCTTTTCATAAAGTTATATCATTGGGATTTTTTCCATATTTTTTATTAAATTCTGATTCTATGATTTCAATTATAATTTTCTTTATGAAAACTATAGATAAATCAACTCTAATTGGAAAAAGATTGAGGTTACATAATTTCATTGATTAAATACCACTGATGATATCCCAATGAAGTGGATATATTATTAGTATGGTTAAATAAGATATATTTTTGAGTATTTCATTAGATTTAAAAACATATAATATGATATAGTGAAAGTAACAATTCAACTTCCTCAAACTCATTTAATGATTCTTTCATTATATTCTTGGGAATGGGATAAAAATAAGTGTGGTCGCTGATGATCACTAAGTGTTATGTAGTGCTAATTCTATCCGGAAAAAATAAACCATAACCAATAAGTCATAATCTATATGGATATTTTAATATTTGAACAAACATGACATTTAATCAATATCATTACTATCATGATTAGATAACGATTAATCAATAAGGAAATGAAATTAATAGAACACACTTTCAATTTATATAATAATGTGAGAAAAATTGATTCCATGTTTAATATCATTGAAATGGTCTAATGTATAATTATAATTGATTATTAATAAAGGAAATACATAATATTTCACATCATGATATCATATTTTATGATATCAATAATATCACGACCTTTCATCGGACTATTCAAAACAATGCGTAAGAAAGCATTTAATTCAATGATATTCAATGTCCTCATGATACTATCTATGCATTATGGGTAAATATAATTACTCATCCCACCCAAAAAGACATATCCAATGAATATAAAAAGATTTATTTAATCAAGGAACTTACTGACTTATAAATAGATTTCAACATTAAATAATGAATATAGTCAAACAATATCTCTAAATTCAATCATATATAACTCAAAGTACAAAACCATATGTATAAATGATATTGAGTGTATTTAACAATAATATAAAATATTAATAATATAGATATTTAGGTGAAACATACTGTATAATAATCACATTATAGTGAATATTTAAAGGAAATGTTAATGAGAGAAAAATGTACTTGAGAAAGGTAATTTCAATACCTTCCCCAGCCAAAGTGATCAATTACTATCTAAAAAACAAATAAAGATATAATCATTTCTATATATCCCCATGTGTATTATATGAAAACGTCAATTTTATTATTTTTGATGAATCTAATTAACATTAAAATATCATTAACAATATTCCTTAGTAATGTACATTTTTTGTAATCCCATAGATCTATATTGTCTGGCCTTTTTTGTGTTTTTGAATATCATGGTGCTCAGAGGAGGCCAAGAGAGAATATGGGGGGTTCAGATGCTAAAAGATGGAAAGCTGGATTATAAATATTGTGTAAAATTGATTCATGTTTTTTATTATAATTTCATGACAATATAGTTCTAGTCAAATGGTTTTTTAATGAAGTGGAACATTTTATGATTAAATAGTTCAAAGTAATGAATTTTTTAATAAGATCTGATGTGTTACATATACAAGATATGAAAGGGTTTTCATGATGTATAAATGCCACGTGCAACCTGATATTTAAAGCTTTGGTAGCTTAGTGTTTCCTCAAATCCAATACCCCTATGAAATTATAAGAGATACAATGGAACATTCTTCTATAGTTTGTGGATTCCTCCAATGGGGAATGATTCCCAGCCTTCCATCTTCGACTAGTTGTGATCCATCATGCATTCTATAGTTATTTTCTAGTTGTTTCCGCATATATTTCCTTTTTTACTATAATTTATTCATAACATGATATGTATTTAGTTATCCTCTTTTATATTGGGAATTAATTTTGGTTTTTGGTGTGTTTGAGGAATCACATTGTTAAGATATTTTCGTTTCATCACGAGATATGTGATTAGATATACATAACATTGGTCTGTTCTCAAGAAAAGAACATTGATTCTATTATGGTTGGTGATTTTTTTAATCTCAATTAATATATTGGAAATTATAAATTGTGCATGGTTTATCCCTTTGGATGATGTTGTGATTAACCTCAAAATTTTTTAACCGGATTATTAATGAATCAGTTTGTGACTTCATTTTGATGATATTTTCTATGACAGTGGTTTTCCAATTGAATATTTTTTCTACTGTGATATCTATGGTATAATTTTTTATCAATTTTTATTCGTAATGTATATTGTTTTTTTGTTAAAAAATTTAAATTATTTAATTAATCAAGTTATTAATATTTATAGTATTGAAATGTATGAATCTAGTGTTTCTTTTAATTTAATGATAATCAAATTGATGTTATAGACATGTTTAATTGTGAATGATATTAAACAAGATTAACGGAACTGATAAATAATTTAAATAATGTCTATGATTTTTTATAATAATAAAATTTCATGTTAAATGATAATTATTTTAACAACCCATGATTTCATAGTAAGAAATTTTTTAATGTAATTTAATAGCTTGCACTACACACGACAATGAGTTTGAGCGTACCACGAGTTACCTAACAATCATTTCAAAAAACAGTTATGAATAATATTAACTAAATTTTTAATTTTAAATACACCATATAATCTTATCAACCATATTATGAGTTTCTTAGACATAATATATGAATAGATTCAATTTTTCAGTTAAAATAATTATTTTTCAAAAAATTAAATGTTACCAAAATTTAATGGAGAAGCAATTTTAAATCTAATAACTGACCATTTAAAATATTCAATTTGACCAAATAAAATTATTCTTTATGACTTGGACATATATATTTAGTTTGGAAAAAATTTGGTGTTTTTCTGATAACATTCATATTTTGATGAATAGTGAATGATACAAATTTTTAATTGAAATCAATGTTTTTATCCAAAATAATTTATAGGGTATAATTTAACATTAAAATAGTTTTGAAGTATTATTAGATTATATTTTTATCATTTAATTTAATTTAGGTATTTGAAAGTAATTTCACATTTAAATTGGACATAAAGACATATCAATCTTTTGATAGTATTTACTTCTCCAAAACCTGCTTTCTGGTTTTGACAATATGAATTAAAATTAAAATAATAATTAAAATCTAATATGTTTTTAATTTGGTAAAATAGAAATCATATTTTAATTTGGAATATCAAAATTATCTTTGAGTGATTTCTTGGTATTTTTCTGAAAACATTCATTTTTTGATGAATAGTGAAAGACACTGCATTATTGTTTAAAACCGAAATTTATTTAAATAATTATTATTTTTACATAAATTAATTTTAATGTAAAAACAGATACATAATACGTATATTAGTCTAATGTAATTCATTTGAGTTATTTAATATTATGATTAGATATATAATATTTTATTGAACTTTTTAACTTCTTTTACTCACCTGCTAGGCACATTTTCAAAATTTAAAGAAACTGTAATTCTACCACATCTATTAATTGAAATAAAAAAACAAGAGATATGGTTGAAATTAGAATGGAAAATTTCGTTCAATAGGATAATAACAATTTTTGATGCATTGTATCATTTGAATTATATTTTCCACAATTAAAATTAAATAGGGCAATTAATGGTAAAAACGATATTGTAATTACCCTAATACATGTCCGAATTATATTGGATAAGCTTATTTAGACCAATATCTACCTTATGAATAAATAAATGATCCTTTTAATTTACTTGGAATTGATTATTACATGTATTATTTTTTTTGATAAATATGATTTAAAAGGGTTCAATTCAAGGTTAAAAAACTACACCATTTTTTAATTTAGAGTAATACATAAGATAAATTATACTAAAAATGATAATTATAATGATAAAATATTTCTTCATCCAGGTATTTTATTTATAATTTTTTTATATTAAATAATTAAATTTATTTATGACATAATGATGATGCAATAATTACCTTATAATTGAAGGATTATAAAATTGAGAGTATTAATATAAAAATAAATGTTTATTGAGACTTTTGAGGCATTAATATAATTTTATAGGATAATATTATATTTTAGGGTTGATTTAATTTTTTATAAGTAATCATGTTTTATTAACTGTAACAAAAACCAAATACTGAATAATATCAAAATTGACATAAATGAGTATTTAAAACATATAATATATTATTAATTTATATAATATTCATAAAAATATATGGCTCAGAAGAAGGACTTGTATAATGATATATATGTCATCAATTAACCTCTTGAGGTTATCTTAAAATTTTATATTATATTTATTAACCATGTAATATAAAAATAGAAGAAGACATGTTAAAAGTTAAACTACTAAACAAACAATTCAATCTATAACATACGGTTAATATAATGACCATAAATTATCTGAAACCTATTGGTTGAGATGATTTCCATAAATATCCACCTTATCCTCAAAATTAATCCATTTGGAGCCATTTTAATTTGAAAATGATTTTATAATAAAATAATATTTCATGCTTTTCATAAATTGATCCTCACCTCTCTTGTAAATGGGTAATTCCCATTATTTCAAAATCACACCTCCAAAACCATTTAGATCGGCCAACCCTTGCTCTAATATCTTCCCAAGGACCCTAAACTCATCCTTGGGTCCTTAAATTGATCATAAATCAATCATAAAGTTCCCTTTTGATCAAATAAAAATGAAGCCCACGAAGAGGAGGTAATAATTTCATCTCCTCTTTAAAAGTTATTTTCTTCTACCACTTCCTATTTCCTTGTTGTTTCCATACAAAATTTATAACTCTATTATATTCAAAATAATGCGATGTTATTATAAATATGGTACAACCATATTCATTATTCTACCAATCCCTTGAATGTCAAAGTCACCACACGTGTGTACATATGGGTTACCCTCTTAATGTCGTGGTGTAGTTTGTTATTCAACACCTCATTATTTGTATGGGTATAATAATGAGAAAAAATAATGAAAATAATAAATATATCATTTTAATGATAGTTTATATGTAATATAAAATCCATTTTAATACCTTTTCACTACTAATTGAATGATATTGTGGCTCGTGCATATGTACGTCTTACCGTATCCATGACGTGATGAGATTTCGTTTCCCATTGTAACCTTTCAAAAATATTTTTCATTTGACGATTAAAAATAATTTTTATGAACATAATATCATTCTGGATATGATATAATATTTATGTTTGTGGTTTTTATATAATTGAATAACAAATTATTTAACCATTATAAAAGAGGTTAACCAACACTCTACTAAAGAAATTTAGAAGGTATGAGTTTTTCATCTCACTTCTTATTCTCATGAGATATATGCTATATTGCTACTATTTAATTTTATTTGGTGTATGTACATCCCATTATTGTATTAATTGTGAAATATACATAATTAGTTTTTATTTATATCCTGATTAAATGACCCTTCTCTAATGGGGTGTATGTTTCATATGTTACCAAATCGGTAAGGGAATTTATAATTTTGATTTCCACTCATTGTGTTTTAAGCAAACTTCATTAATTATTTTACTCCAAGATTATATGTGAAAACACTATTTATTTCTGTATGTACTAATTTCCATTACTCATTGTTTGTATATACTATTGATAAACATAATCACTCTATTGATAAATTATCTAGTCATCAATATGAACTTGATATGAGTAATCTTTACTCAATTTCCATTAATTGAGTTAAACATCCAAGTCATTGGAATGGTTTTTACATGAATATCTGTGACTCTCATCTGATTTATTTACATTTAATTTCTAGTCATATTGATTGAATTTATATCTTTTCACCCATAATTATGTCATTGATTTATCCCTATCTTAAGGATGTAATCTTTATATGGGATTTCATCTCAATTTACATTCCATTGTGACTTCTTTGTTGTAATGCGTCAATTCACTTTTATATGGTTAATATCCTATACTTTGACATATTATCTCATGAATCCCTTTATTCCCATGGTATTATAATGTATTTATTTCCTCAATTATTTGTATTCAAGCATCTCTCATTCGGTTTGAAACTCTAACAAAAATATCATTTTAAAATTTAAAAATATTTATTCTTCTAAATCTTTCTCATTGACGTCCCTGTTTTAAAAATGGTTTTCAGGATTTATTTTTATGCACATGAAAGTTTTAAAATAAAAATTCATTTTAAAATTTTCAAAGTGGTATGGGACACTTTGATTAAAAAATCTATTTGTAACAGATTATCGGTAGTTGGTGAGACTTTTAAATATTTTCAAGATAAAAGGTATATTTCACTAAAAGAGTTTTAGTGATTATTTTCATCTACGTCAATATCTGTCATTATTCTTGATTGAGGATTATTTATTATAAAAAAATATTCCATATTGTATGGAATGGGTATTGGTTTACTGTATATGTGCTATTTTTATATCATAAATTATATGTAGTTAAAATTTAATCATTTTGTATTCTATTTTTAATATGATTGTTTACGATATGTTTCAACCATTTTAAATGAAGAATGCACTGGAATTTGTAAGTGAAGGGTGGAGCCCTCTATAGCTCCATGATGAATCAGTAGGTCTCATTAGACAAACTAGTGTTTTGGAACAAAGACTTGAGATAATCATTATTTGTAGTCCTGGTATGATTCGTCGACAATGTGGTTATGGTGTCCGAAATTATGTAATCCATCATTATGTAATAAATTATTCATATTACATGTGAACATTAAAGTATTATAATATCCAAGTGAAAAATTAAATAAAATTTTTTGATTTATCTTTGCCATATAATGCTGATTTATAAGTTTAAAAGGCATGTATTTTAGTCTTATACATTGCATTTAATGTTTATGCTTATTCAGGATAGTTTCTGCTATATTGTTATCCATAGGGAGCATATGAGTTCACTATTTTATTATGTTTTGGTTTTCCAAGGATGAGAAGAAGTATATTATGATTAACCTATAGGCATAGGGAAAAGGATATAGTATGTTCAAAGGGTATACAATGTTGTTTTTCCTGATTTATGGATTTAATGTTTAACTTATGTATATATCTAGTATTTCCAGGGATACTAAACTAATAGATCTTTCGAGACTTCATCTCTTGTGTTCATGAAAATGTTATGTAATAGTACACCGACTCTGGGAAACTATGGTCGGGGCATTATAATTGGTATCATAAGATTTTTTGTACAAATCTTGGATGCTAGATTTACAAAAACTCTGATTCGAAAATACTACCCTAAAATAGACTTTGAGGATTAGTATTGAAGAACATGCAAAAAAATGTAATTTAAATATTATGAGAGTTTCCCAACAAAAAAATCCCTGCCTAGATACATATAGGTTGATGAAGCTCTGGCACATATGTACCTAGGGGCAAAACCTGAAATCACAGCTTTGAACTAGACTCAAATTGGAACCAGTGGATGACAACGGGCCTTGCTGCACTCTTGGCTACGACACACCATGGGGATTTGATTAAGATAATTCACATTTTCCAAAAAAACCAATATGAAATATTTTAATATAATATGAGATTAATTAACCATGGACAAACATAAAGTGTTTTTGATTGAAAATAAGGTTTCAGGATATTCTCTAAATGATTTTAGGACTATTGAAACTCACACTATAATTCTTGTTTTAGTTAATGGATGGATTAAAAGGAATTAATAAAAACATAGAACATGATGTCCAAAAGGGGAATGATGGTGAAAATGAGAAACTAAATGGAATGTTTATAGGTGTAAAACATATTGTTTTCATACCAAAGAAGGTTTCCCAAAATATGATAAAAAATATATACATTAACCAACTCCCGAACTCAAAAATGATGAGAAAGGTGATGAATGATAAGAGCTCTAACATTGGAGACTATGGAGAAATGAATGATCAATTTCCATCATGCAGAAAATATGGAATGAGACACCCATGAAACTATCTCAATGGAAAAAAAGTTATTTATTTTTGGGAAAGAATGGCATAAATTAATGAATTGGCTCAGAAATTTGAATATTTCAATTGAAGAAAATAAAATTGATACAAAGAAACCATTTATAGTCATTTTGTTTTAAATGTACGAGCCCTTGGCATTACCTGGGTCAATGACCTATTCTATCATATAACCACTTTTTCAAATAAAACCTTATGAGGAAATAAATGGATGGATTAATGTTTACATTTATTAATTATATTTTTTTATTGGATTATATTGGAATAATATTCACTAGCATGTTTAACCCTACTATTTTTAATGTGAAAATTCTATTTGAGGAAGAATTATCTTTTTTGTGGATATAGTTATAATGAACTGTAAGACCCCGATTTTTGGAAAGGTTTGTTTTTGTTGTGTTTTGGGTTGAACCCTTTGTTTTTGGGGCTTTAAAATGTTTCCTGAAAGTGTGAGAGGCCTTGGGGGTGTTCTAGGGGGTCGGTATAAGGACCTAGCCTTAAACATTACTTAATATTGAATTAAATGAATAATTCACATTGAGGATCTTTTCAAGATTAGAGTTTTTGAGAATTAGAACATAACTATTACATCTCAAAAGATTACAAAGTAGTCACTTCTACTAAATTTCCACAAAATAAAAAAGACTCATAAAAAGAAAAATGTATAGTTCCATGTATTAGATAGCATGGAATTCCTTTCATCCCATCCTTGACCCTATTCCACAATAAGTCCTGTGAAAAACATTTCAAAAAAAAATTGGGGTGAGCATAAAAAGCTCAGCAAGAGATACACAAAGAATGAAAACTGTTAGTTTTTCAAAGCAAGAAGTAAACCATGTATACTTTATCAAAGTAATACCTTTCACCTTTAGGAATTAGTAAAAACTCTTCACTGAATAAAATATAATTACATACCCTTTTGTAACCACACGACTACCATAAAACCCATATAAAGAACACATAACATATAAAGGTAACATGGGACATAAACATACTAAAATGGAATAAACATAAGGTCGACTTCCACACATACATAATGGAATAGCCATACGGCCGACTTCTATACCCAATGCATTGGGGGTTATAACGTAACCACCCGTCCTGGTATTCACGGCACCACCCGTCATATGGTTTATCATGTAACCACCCGTAAAATGTCCAAGTACCATCATTACACATAAAATATTGAAAATATAAACATTTAAATAACAACATTTCATTTTCAATCAAAATAAATAATTCCAAGATAATAAATTAATCAATCCATTTTCAAAAAATCATTTAAAAGAGATTTTTGAATCAAGGTGCTCCATACCACATTGAAGCTATTATTGTAATTAAAATTTTTAAAACATTAATGTCCATATAAATAAATACTGATAACCATTTGAAAACATGGAAATTAATGATAAATATTTAGAATAATAAATATTTAAAACATTTAAAACGATATTTTTGTTAATTGGTTTTTAACAAAATGAGAGACTCTTGAATACAAATAATTGCAGAATAACATTTAATCCGAACTTTATAATATCATGAGAATAAATTGATTCATGATATAATACGTCAAAGGGCAGTATACACACCATATAAGAGTGAATTGGTCCATAACAACTATGAAGTCTCAAAAGAAATGTAAAATGAGATGAAATCCATTATAAAGAAGGTATCCTTAAATTAAGGATAAATCAATCTCATAATTATGTGTGAAAAATATAAATACACCCAATATAAGTGGATATTAAGTGTAAAACAATAAAAAGTCATTCACACATATTCAAAGGATGACATATTCAATAACTACATGTTGAACCCAATGAAATTGAAATCGGGTTATGAAGTTCCCTTGGTAAAATTCGACAGCCTAACGGCGTCACATAAAATTTTACAAAAAGGGATGATGAAAGAGATAAAGTGTATCTCAACACTTGGACGTAAAATTTATATAAATAAGTGTATAGAAGGACATATACCAACATAATAGTATGTGAATTAAAAGACATAACAAAAGAAGTCTTTTAAAAAAGAGGCGGGTGAAAGGTCCCCTTACCGAGTTGGGTAACTTTCGAAAAGTACACCCCATGGAAGAAGGGTCATACAATGAAGATGTAAATACCCATAAATGAAATTATACTACACAAAATGTATAATAATGGGAATTACATACACCACTCAAAGGAAATTGTGTCAAATGTAGCACAAATCTCACTGGAATAAAAGTGAGATGAAAAATCGCTTATGAAAACTCGGCAGCCTAACGATGCCACTTAAAACTTCCAAAAATGGATTGATAAGATCAAATAGGGTCTCTCATCATATTAAAATAAAATGTACATAAAGTGGAATATAAAATAACAACCCCTGTCATATCAAAGAGGAGCTTAAAAGAAGTGACATAAAGGAGAGTACATAAAGAGAAAGAGAGAGGTTAGATCTCTTACGAAAATTCGGCAGCCTAACGGCGCCACTCAAAACTTCCATAATGGATTGTTGAGAGAGAATAGGGTCTCTCATCATATTAACATCAAAATTAAAGTAAGATTAATATAAAATAACATCCCAATCACAATAAATATGAGCTTAAAAGGAATGACATAAAAGAGTGTACTTAAAAAGAAAGAGAGGAGTAGGATCCCTGACCTCGGGTCCGACTTGACTCGATAGTTCTTTAAAGTCATGAATAATAAACATTAATTAATTTCTACTTGCTTAAGAACATTTTTCATGTTCATTATTCCTTTTATATCACTTATTTCCATGTTATAAACATTATGTAATCATTTAAGTTAATAAGGATTGTTTTTTTGTTATTTGGTTCTTAAGTCGAAAGTGGACTTCTTACAATTACATGTTGTTCGTGTGGTCAAAGGTTCATTATATCCAGAATGATATTCATGATTTGGATATCATACATATCATATATATTCATAATATAGATGTATTTATAACATTACATAATCATTTAGAGGTAAGAAAGGAAATGCACCGTTCAGGGAGACGGTAAGCCGTACGTACGCATGAACGCTACTTTCATTTCTATGTCATATTAACAAAATCAAAACTAAATGATAGGTATGTATATTTTAATTTCAGAATTATATTCATCATTTATATGTAACATACATCATATATAATAACTTAAAATACATCGTTTATACATCCCACATATGGCATTAATGAATCAAATCACTTTGTGGGGGCGGTAGTCCGCACTTCCTAAAATGAAATTATCGTGTTTACCCACAATGGAAACCATAAAGGTATGCCACAAAAGAAAAATATAGAAGCTTAAGTAAACTATAATAATAGTATATATCATATATAAGTATAGTGACATCTTAATGCCCACCTTTTAAGTTGTTATATGAGTGTTGAACAATCATCATTTCGTGAGGCAGAAACTCGTCATCCACAGAAACTGTATGTTCTTTATCCATTTGATGTAGGTGTATGTAAGTTTAGCTCTCATTATTCTTATAAAGATATCCTATTATATTTAAGATACAAGAGTCATTACAAAAGAAATTAATAAAAAGAGTTTAGGGGGTTGTAGAAGCAAAATAAAACAAAAGAACACAAGTGAAGACATTACCTTAAAATCTGGTAACTCATTTTGATTTGAGCTCAAAGGCTTCCTTGGGAAGACTAATGCCAAAATTGAGGCTTCTAGGAGTAATAGAAGGATGTGTAGAGGAAAAATTTGCAGGTTTTGGACGATCCAAAGGCTTTGGATTTGTGGGTAAGGAGGTAGAGGTGGGGGCCTTTTATAAGAGGGAAGGAGGGGCACTCTTGGAAATTAAAGAAATGTTACTTTATTTGAAAATGAGTTTCAGATTTAAAAGGTCCCACATTGATATAATTAGTTTTTATAGTGATAAGGATTCTAAATCCACAAATCCAATAGGTTTTGGACATGTGTAGGTCATAGATTTTACATTTTCTTTTCATTTTATTTAAATCCTTTATTAATGAGGTTATCGCTGCATCATAATGATGTCATAAAAAATTTTATTTATTTAATGTCTACAAATTTAAAAAAAATTCCTGATGTAGGAAATCGTTTTTTCATTCCAATGAATATTTATAGTCAAAAATATAATGTGTATAACCCCATTTAAAAAAAATTTAGTGAAACATCTAATGTTTGTGACATTTTTATTTTAAATTTAAATAAAAATTTATTTATGTCATCTTCCAAACAAAGTGGCTCCATGGGATCCCAAAGTTGACCCATGGATTTTCATTGTCGGCCATGACACATCCAATGAGGGTAGAACATGTGTCATGTTTATTTCATATTATTAAAACACTACTTTTACCTTAAACCACACTAATTACCTATAATCGCGATTAAGAACATAAAAGTTACTATTCACCAAAAAATTATTTTAATTCCATTGAACCAAATTTTACTTCCTAATGAAAAACATGTATGTCGGGTTTTTGAAATTCAAAACACAGAGGTGGAAAAGTTTCATTTAAACGAAAAAATCAATTTTTTTAAATACCACTTACTGGTTTCATTATTCATCAAAAATTGAAGTTTTTCAGAAAAATACCAAAACTTCACCCTAAGCTATATTTGATATTATGAATTGAAAAATGAAGAATATTTTACAAAATTCAAAACATATAAGTTGCATTAATTAATTTAATAATTAATTCCCACTGTCAGAGCAAATAGCGTGTTTTTATGAAATAATAAGAATCAAAAGATTGACACTAGATTAAGTCAAATTTCAAAGTGAAATTAATTCCAGTGACCACAATTGGATTAAATGGTAAAAATATATTCGAATTGAACTATAAAACCAATTCAAAATATAATCTAATCATATAAATAAATTAGATTAAAAAGTGGTTTTGAATTAAAAAACAACATTTTTCACTATTCATAAAAAAATGAACTTTATCAGAAAAATACCAAAAATTTACACAAAGTATATTTTGATGTCCCAATTCTAAATAAGAATTTTATTTTGTCAAATATAACACATAAAATTGTCAAAAAGTGGATTTAAAAGGGTTTCCCCATCAAAAGGCGGTTAATCGACCTTTTAATGAATATTAGAATGTTTACGCTTAAAATTGGATTCATTCGCATTTTTAATCCTCTAACATTTATTTTTATGAGTAAAAATATTAGAAAAACATATATAATCATTTTTTAGTTAGTTCTGTTCATTCCCACCATTACAACGGCTAGGCATTAACTACCATTTAAAATAATATTATTTTACTATTAGAGTGCAACGTAAGATTCCCAAGAAACTCGTTGATGCGTATTGGGTACGCCATCGAGAATAGCCTCAACCTTAAAGTAATATTAATATTTTATTCACAAATACGGATAAATATAAAAATTTCATATTCTTTATTTACCTGGGGTGTTACATCCTTCGCCCCTTTTGGGAATCGCGTCCTCGCAATTTTAAAATTGGGCTCGAAAACATCCTTCAAAGTCCCACATCGGAACAAGAGTCGGTAAAAAAATCACTTTAAAATATATATTGAGAAGTACAAAGGTCACCCAAGTTAACCCATACTAGGATTCCATTTAGGAAAGCATGGACATGCAGGAGAAAACATAGGGTCATGTTCTGATGGTGAGTGATAGAAAACATGTTTAGGAGAAAGTTTACCACAAGAAAATCACAAACTTGTGATGGGTTAAATGGTATTCGATTCCCCAGAAGGAAAAGTTAATAGACAACATTTTTGTTTTTAGTTAATTTTTATTGTGGAATTTATTCCTGATCTTAACTAAATCATAATGAAAAATGCTTACTTGTCATGTAGACTTTCAACTTTTACTAGATTCCTTAATCAAACTCATATTTTCTCCAAAAGACGAGTATTTCGCAAGACTTGTTCGCATTAAGATTACTATAATCAACTTCTTGAGAACAACCTAATCCACAAAATATAACTACATATTTCACATGTATTTAGACAAAATCCAAAACCAAAATTGTTAGTATGAGATCAGATAATCCAAAAAAGTATAATCCTTTATAAAAAGAAAATCTATTCTTAATCTCCAATGTTTTTCAAAAAAAATCCGAAGTTCAACGAAGACCATTCGATAAAGAATTTTCCATAAAATTTTTCATAGTAAACCAGTCTATGATTGAAACCCAATTATTTGAAGGATTTAGTCACATAGTCATCCAAGTTACAAATTAACTTTTATCTCCAAATAACATCTGTTACTCTTGAATTCTCATATTGAAAAATAATTAACCTAATCACATATCCTCGATGATAGGTTAATCATTTCCATAGATAACCCAAAATAAACATACTCATGATTCCTAAAATCATCTAACTAAAAACAATTAGTCAAACTAACCAGGTACTTCACGTTGTCCCGTGGTAGGCGATAAATACCAGTCGCAATTTGGTTGTTGGTTCGATTCCCACATCTTTGTCCGACACGACGTGTTGTCACGCGGTCTGCATGTTGTCCTTTTTCCAAAACTCTATAATTCTTAAAACATTCCCCAAAACGAGATAAAATCTTCAAAAATTATCATACCATATTTTAACCTCAAGTTTATGTAATGCCTTTCATTTTCTATCATGACATATAATATCCCATAATTACCTCAAAAGTAAGGACCATATAAACCCTAATGGTTACCTTTATAATTATTACATGAACTTCCACATCGATTGGTCATCTCGTACATGATGCATTACAGAACATACCAAGGTTCAAGTGGTTGATCATGTCTCCTTGATTGTTAGTTTAGAACAACCATGAGTTTCCTCATTGAATCCCCCATTTTATCTAGTATCTTAATCAAAGAACTACCAGAGTTTCCTTCAAACCTATTGCCACTTTGGTGCCTTCTAGATCCATCCATTCACTAAAAACAGAAATGTCAGTGTATGTATATCAACAAAACAATCATGTACTAATGAGGAAGATAAACACTAAGATATACTTACTCATTCACATTATCTAAAACCAGGACTCTTTCTGAAATCCTAACCATTATGGTAATGTCACTTATGCCTAGAGAATACCCTAACCTCTAAAGTTATCTAAACCTACCTTTGATACCAACTATAAGGCCCTATCCTTAAACCTTACTTAATATTTAATTAAATTAATAATTCACATTGAGGATCTTTTTAGGTTTATAGTTTTAGAGAATTAGGACATAACTATTACATCTCAAAATATTACAAAGTAGTCACTTCTACTAAATTTCCATAAAATAAAAAAAACCCTTAAAAAAAACATGTCTATTTCCATGTATTAGATAGCATGACTTTCCCTTGATCCCATCCTTGACCCTATTCCACATTATGTCATGTGAAAAAAATTTCAAAAAAAACTTGGGTGAGCATAAAAATCTCACCAAGGGGTACACAAAGAATTAAAACTGTTAGTTTTTCAAAGTAACAAGTAAACCATGTATAATTTATCAAAGTAATACCTTTCACCTTTAGGAAGTTGTAAAAACTCTTCACTGAATAAAATATCATTACTTACCCTTTTGTAACCAAAATATTACCATAAAACCCGTATAAAGAACACATAACATATAAAGGTAACTTGGGAAATAAACATACTTAAATGGAATAACCATACTGTCAACTTCCACGCATACTTAATGGAATAGCCATACAGCCAAATTCCATACCCAATGCATTGGAGGTTATAACGTAACCACCCGTCCTGGTATTCACGGCACCACCCGTCATATGGTTTATCACGTAACCACCCGTAAAATGTCCAAGTTCCATCATTACACATAAAATATTGAAAATATAAAAATTTCAATAACGACATTTCATTTTCAATCAAAATAATTAATTCCAAGATATTGAATTAATAAATCCATTTTCAAAAAATCACTTAAAATATATTTTTGAATCAATGTGTCCCATACCAATTTGAAGGTATTATTTGAATTACAATTTTTAAAACATTAATGTCCAAATAAATAAATACTGAAAACCATTTTGAAAACCTGGACATTAAAAACAAAGATTTAGAATAATAAATCTTTAAAACATTTAAAACAACATTTTTGTTAAAGAGTTTTTAACAAAATGAGAGACTCTTGAATACAAATAATTGCGGAATAATATTTAATCCAAACTTTATAATATAATGAGAATAAATGGATTCATGATATAATATATCAAAGGACAGTATAGACACCATATAAGAGTGAATTGGTGCATAACAAGAATGATGTCTCAAAAGAAATGTATAATGAGATGAAATCCATTATAAAGAAGGTATCCTTAAATTAAGGATAAATCAATCTCATAATTATGTGTGAAAAATATAAATACACCCAATATAAGTGGATATTAAGTGTAAAACAATCAAAGTTCATTCAGACATATTCAAAGTATGACATATTCAATAACTACATGTTGAACCCAAAGAAATCGAAATGAGGTTAAGATGTTCCCTTGGTAAAATTCGACAGCCTAACAGCGTCACATAAAATTTTACAAAAAGGGTTGATGAGAGAGATAAAGGGTATCTCATCACTTGGACATAAAATTTAAATAAATAAGGATATAGAAGAACATATCCCAACATAATAGTATGTGAATTAAAAGACATAACAAAATAAGTCTTTTAAAAAAGAGGAGGGTGAAAGGTCCCCTTACCGAGTTGGGTAACTTTTGAAAAGTACACCCCATGGAAGAAGGGTCATAAAATGAAGATGTAAATACCCATAAATGAAATTATACTACAAAAAATTTATACTAATGGGCAGTACATACACCACTCAAAGGAAATTGTAGAAAATGTAGCACAAATCTCACGAGAATAAAAGTGAGATGAAAAATACCATACGAAAACTCGGCTGCCTAACGGAGCCACTTAAAACTTCCAAAAATGGATTGATGAGATAAAATAGGGTCTCTCATCATATTACAATAAAATTTACGGAAATAGGAATATAAAAGAACATCCCCCATCATAACAAAGAGGAGCTTAAAAGAAGTGACATAATGGAGAGTACATAAAGAGAAAGAGAGAGGTTAGATCTCTTACGAAAATTCGGCAGCCTAACGCCGTCACTCAAAACATCCAAAATGGATTGATGAGAGAGAATAGGGTCTCCCATCATATGAACATAAAAATTACAGTAATAGTAATATAAAATAACATCCCAATAACAAGAAAGATGAGCTTAAAAGGAATGACATAAAAGAGTGTACTTAAAAAGAAAGAGAGGAGTAGGATCCCTTACCTCGGGTCTGAATTGACTCGATCATTCTTTAACATAATGAATAATAAACATTAGTTAATTTATACTTGATTAAGAACCGTTTTGAAGTTCATTAATCCTTTTATATCACTTATTTCCATGTTATAAACATTATATAATCATTTTGGTTAATAATGTTTGTTTTGTCGATATTTTGTTCTTAAGTCGAAAGTGGACTTCTTACAATTACATGTTGTTCGTGTGGTCAAAGGTTCATTATATCTAGAATGATATTCATGATTTGGATATCATGTATATCATATATATCCAGAATATACATGTATTTATAATATTACATAATTATTTATAGGTATGAAATGAAATGCACCGTTCATGGAGACGGTAAGTCGTACGTAGGCATGAACGCTACTTTCATTTCTATGTCATATTAATGGAATTAAAACTAAATGATAGGTATGTATATTTTAATTCAAGAATTATATTCAACATTTATATGTAACATAAATCATATATAATAACTTTAAATACATCTTTTATACATCCCACATATGGCATTAATGAATCAAATCACTTTGAGGGGGCGGTAGTCCGCACTTCCTAAAATGAAATTATCGTGTTTACCCACAATGAAAAACCATAAAGGTATTCCACAAAAGAAAAATAAAGAAACTTAAGTAAAACATAAACATATTATATATCATATATAAGTATAGTTACATATTAATGGCCACCTTTTATGGTGTTATATGAGTGTTGAACAATCATCATTTCGTGAGGCAGAAACTCGCCATCCACAGAAATAGTATGTTCTTTAACCATTTGATGTAGGTGTGTGTAAGTGTAGCTCTAATGCTTCTTATAAAAACATCCTAGTATATTTAAGATTATGGAGTTGTTACAAAATAAATTAATAAAAAGAGTTTAGGGGGTTGGAGAAGAAAAATAAAACAAAAGAACACAAATGAAGACATTACCTTAAAATCGGGTAACTCTTTTTGATTTGAGCTCAAAGGCATCCTTGGGAAGACTTCTGCACAATGTGAGGCTTCTAGGAGTAAGATAGGGACGTGGATAGGCAAAATGAGCAGGGGTTGGCCAAGCCAAAGGCTTTGGAAGTGTGGGTAAGGAGGTAGAGGTGGGGTCCTTTTATAAGGCAAGAGGAGGGGCACTCTTGGAATGTAAAGAAATGTTACTTTATTTGAAAATGAGTTTCGGATTTAAAGGGTCCCACATTGATATAATTCTAGGATAAGGTGATAATGTTTCGAAATCCACCAATCCAATAGGTTTTGGACATGTGTAGGTCATTGATTTTACATTATCGTTTCATTTTATTTAAATCCTTTATTAACGAGGTAATCGCTGCATCATTATGATGTCATAAATAATTTTATTTATTTAATGTATAAAAATTAAAAAAATATCCTGATTTATTAAATATTTTTATATTTCCAATGAATATTTATAGTAAAAAATATGACTTTTATATCCCCATTTAAAAATTGTTTTAGTGAAACATCTCATGCTTGTGACATTTTTATTTTAACTTTAAATAAAAAGTTATTTATGTCATTTTCCAACCAAAGCGGCTCCATGGGGTCCCCAAGTTGACCCATGGATTTTCTTGGTCGTCCATGACACATCCAATAAGCGTAGGACATGTGTCAAGTTCATTTCATATTATTAAAACATTACTTTTAACCTCAACTACACTAATTACCTCTAATCGCGATTAAGAACATAAAAGTTACTATTCACCAAAAAATTATTTTAATCCCATTGAACCAAATTTTACTTTCTAATGAAAACCATGTATGTCGGATTTTTGAAATTCAAAACACAGAGGTGGAAAAGTTTTATTTAAACGAAAAATCAGTTTCTTTAACTACCACTTAGTGGTTTAACTATTTATCAAAAACTGATGTTCTTCGGAAAAATACCAAAACTTCACCCTAAGATATATTTGATATTCCGAATTCAAAAATTAATTCTATTTTAAAAAATTCAAAACATATAAGTTGCATTAATTGATTTAATAATGAATTCCTGATGTCAGAGCAAATAACGTGTTTTTATGAAACAATAAGTATCAAAATATTGACACTAGTTTAAGTTTGATTTCAAAGTGAAATTAATTCCAATGACCACAATTGGATTAAATGGTAAAATTATATTCTAATTGAAATTTAAAACAACTTAATAATATAATCTTATAATATAAATAAATTAGATTAAAAGGTGGTTTTGAATTAAAATACAACATTTGTTAGTATTCATTAAAAAAATAACTTTATCGGAAAAATACCAAAAATTTACAAAAAGTAAATTATGATGTCCCGATTATAAAGAAGAATTTTATTTTGTCAAATATAACACATAAAATTTTCAAAAAGAGGATTTAAAAGAGGTTCTCCATCAAAAGGCGGTTAATCGACCTTTTAATGAATATTAGAATGTTTACGCATAAAATTGGATTCATTCGCATTTTTAATCCTATAAAATTTATTGTAAAGAGTAAAAATATTTGAAAAAACATATATAATCATTTTGTAGTTAGTTATGTTCATTCCCTCCATTACAACGGCTAGGAATTAACTACCCTTTAAAATAATATTATTTTATTATTAGAGTGCAATGTAAGATTCCCAAAAAACTCGTTGTTGCATAGTGGGCACACCTTCGAGCATAGCGTCCCTTTTAAGGTAATATTAATATTTTATTCACAAATATGGATAAATATAACAATTTCATATTCTTTATTCAAATGGGATGTTACAGTCGGGGCATGGAAGAAAGGATGTATGGGAAGACATGCCAGGGCGGACGGCCTGCGCACGGCCAGGTAAACCGTGCGGCCTGCCTAGGCAAAACCGTGTGACACTTCCTCTTCCAAACAGAAGCATGTGCACGGGTTGCACACGGTTTTCGAAACCGTGAAGCTAAATTGTGTGACCCCTATTCCTACGGATGGTGGCATGCACACAGTTTGATCACAGTTTTCCAAACCACATGGACAAACCGTTTGGCCACATAAAGTTAGATACAATTACATGTTTTCCACTCCGGGCCTTAAAACCCCACTCGGGATTTCCTATCATTTTCTCCCTCTCCACCCTAGGCATGAAAAAAATCGCCCAAAGGCTCCAAGAGACCGATATTCTTCTATTCTAAGGCATTTTTTGTGCAATTGGTTGTGGATAGAAGCTCCTGGTAAGTCTAATCCCATACTTGCTTCTCTTTTTGGTTTAGGGTTTGTATCCTCTCTCCCTCTCTTTCCAGAATCTCTAAAACCCTATTTTTTGGGTTATTTATAGGTGAAGCTCCAAAGGATGGTTTGATCGAGTTCTAAGGACTTGATTGAGAGTGCGTTCAACTGCAGTTTCGAGTTAGGTGGTCTAGAAGTGATATCCCATAGTTATTTGGGTATTTGGGAATGTTTATTTGTCTTATTGATTTAATTTGGTTATGTTTGGGATAACCTTGGAATGTTTGGTAATAATGGTGTTTAAAATGGCCAATGGGAACCCTCACGATCCCCACAGGATGTGTTGGGATTGACTGGACAAAATTTGGGGCCATCCATGGGATGTGTCGGCTTTCCCCGAACATTGGGAATTTTATTAAACAAGTGACCTTGTTGTAATGAATTGTAGAGCCCTTGATAAATATGTTGGAATGGTTTTTTGAACTTGGAATAGATGTTAGGTGATACACCTAGACTTGGAAATAACCTAAGGGTTAATGTGAAATGGTTAAAATGGTTGATTCATGGGAACAATGAACGAGTTTAATGGGTTAATGTGTAAACTGATTAAAGACCATAACAAGATAGGTTATGGGTCTAGTGTTGAATGCATAGTGAGATAGTCATAAAACATGGGAAATGGGTGAATGTCTAAATGAGGTGAAATGGTAATGTGTTAATGGGTTAAGGCATAATGTGAATTATCTTTTGGTTTATTGTGAATGGTGGTTTCCAAAGGGCAATGGTGTGATGGGTTGATGGTTACATATATATATATATAAGCATGTGCACATGGATTTGTATAGTGGGGTATGACTTGAGGATATAAATCAATGGGTGGAGTGAATTCTGAGGTTCTAAAATCCACCCTAAATGCACGGGTTAGGAAAGGGGACTAAGGGTCTATTCCTCGAACGGTTGCATCCACCCGGACTGAGGCTTCGAGGTGAGGTTATGGTTGTTATGAGGGGTTAGTCCTAGTAAGATAGGATAACCATGTGTTTACCCTCATGCATGTGATTGTTGTCCTTTGACCCATGTAACATAATGTATGTGATTAACCCATGGAAACGTGATGAAATGGTAAATGGTGATAATATGTGTGTAATGAATGGTAATGGAAGTGGAAATGACTTGGATCTAAACCGGTTAATGGTATTTAATTAATTTATTGGCAATTATCATTCATATTCCTTTTTCATGCACTATCTGTTTATACTGGATATATTGTAGACACCATTGGTGGTGGCTTACTAAGTTGTACTCACACCTACTCGGGCCGCTGTTGGGTACCCAGGAAGACATCATATATTCATGTCAGGATAAGGTCAAAGGTCCTTACTAGATAGTGAGTGGACATGGGTAGCAGTTTTTGGAGGATCCAGACATGGTGTCGAGACCATTTTGGATATTTTGGATGTGTCTATATTTTTGGGCTTTTATTCACTCATGCACTTGTAGTATAACATGGCATATTTATTGTTATTTGTAATTGGTTGTTATACATGTTATTTGTTGTTAGTTATTTTTCCTACTATTTGGTTATTCTGTTGTGGATTACTCTGATAAAAAGGGGGTATAGTCTCCCCTTTTGACGACATAGTCCCCCCGCTGCTAGTCGGTAGCCGTTGGCGTACAAGGAGGTGCTCTTAAGGTCATGTAACCACACAGCTTAGAGAACCGGTTTAGTGGATTCCAGGTCGGGGATGTTACAAAGTGGTATCAGAGTATGTATTTCTTATCCATCTCTAAAGTCTTATTATTTGGGATTGGTTGCTAAGGGTTAAGACATGTCGAGCCTTGGTAATGAGCTCGTCCTTGGGAGTTTCTAACCCATGTATGAGGGAAATACCAAGTCTCCATGGGTGGGAAATGTTTTTATTGGTTGTGTGTTGTTACTGTTGATGATATATCACCAGTGGGTGATGTACATGTGTTGTGATGTGACTGTTTTATGATATTTGGCTTCTGGCCTCAACGGTGTGAGGATTGGCATTCATGCATCATTATAGGCACTTAGGGAGATAGGTGACATGCATTGTATTATTCACATTCATGGGGTGGTTGTGTGAGGCAGGAAAGTAAGGTGCATCATGAATTTCTGGAAACCAAGAAAAAATGTGAAGAATGAAATAAAACCTGTGGGTAAAGGGTGTTTAATGAAACAGAAGGGATGAAACAGAGTGGAAAATGATTTGTAAAATGTATTGTGTGTTTGATGGTAGTGCATTGTTTTTTACACGACATGGACCATGGCCCCCGGTGGGGATGGTCGGAGCGGTGAATTGAGGTGATAATGTTGTCAAATTAGCATATGAAAATGGGTTATTGTGGCTAGTAAAGGGATTTTTGGGGAATTCATGAATGTTTTATGGTATACGTTCAAAATTATTTTACTTGGCATTGTTGAGAAATACCACCACGATGTCAGTTACAAGTTGGGAAACAGGAGGGTGTTGCTGGGAAAACACTTCTAGTAGAGGTGCGTGAAAATGTGGCGACCCATGAGGGTGGAGAAGACCAGTTCTTAGGGAACTTGGCTCACCTTATGTAGATGATGGATCGAGACACAGGGTTGGTTGCACTGAGTTTGTTTGAGCGGACCAGGGAGTTCCAACTGCAACACCCTCCGACATTAACCGGAGAGGGTAGGCCTTAGGCAGCGGAGTTCTGGTTAGAGTCTTCTCAGACGATACTGGATCACTTAGAGACCCATATCGAGAATTGGGTCATGATGGCCACTTAAATTTTGTGAGGCCAGGCGAGGCATTGGTGGGACATTCGGGCTCAAATCGAGCAGGGTGAGGGAATGTCGTGGAATGTTTTTTAGGAATCGTTTCTGGAGAATTTCTACCTAGAGACATTGAGACAGGAGCAGGTTGCAGAGTTTATGATCCTGACTCAGAGATTGCTATCGTTGATGGTCTATGATAATCACTTCACTAATTTGAGATGCTTTGTCTCGGTGTTAGCAGGGGATGAGGTATCAGTAGAAAGGCGTTTCCAGGATAGACTGAGACATGAGATCAGGTCTCAAGTAAACATCGTTTTCTTGAAGAGGTCCATAGAAGTAGTAGATCAGGAACTGATCATGGAAGGACACTTGAAGGGAGCTTCAGGTAGTGGGCTTGTGGTGTTAGTGGGACAGACGAGCGGTGCAGTTACCGAAGGTAGAAAGTGATGCCATGAGAGCTCACATCATGTTGGAAGTGTGAAAATTGTCTGGAAGGGAGTGTCATACTCTCGGAGTGGAAATTAGGTTTTCTTATATCAGTGCGGTAGGTCGTGGTATATGTGTGGTCAGTGTCCTCGACCTCTAGTTGAGTGCCATTCGTGTAGCAGGATGGGGCATGTGTAGAGGTTCTGCATGAACCCTCGGCAGGCTGGTGAGCATGATGGTGGAAGGAAGGTATCAGATATGGGAAGGGAGTCCGTTTCCCCATATCTGGTAGGCGTCTAGAGCTCCACGGGCCGTACTAGCTGTGGCGGTGGACATGGAACTCCAGGGTAAGATCTCTCATGCCAGCAGGGCAGTGCTGTGTAGGAAATTCTGGCTGGAGCCCACAGTAGAGGGGAATGTCAGCTTCAAGCAGTTCAGTTTTCTCCTGGTGATGGCGAGGATGGACCATCGACTGTTCGAGGTACGATACTGGTAGATTCTACGTTTTCTAGTGTGTTGTTTGACACATGTTCCACACACTCTTTTATCTCTGCTCAACTTGTGGTAGTGTTGGGTTTACCTGTGGAGAGGGAGGGTGGGGTTGTCAATTGACACTCCGTTGGGGGTGCGGTTTGAAGATATAAAGTATTGCAAGGTATGTTCCTTGGAAGTTGGTAGGTATCGTTTTATGTGGGACTTTCTCTTTCTCGAGATGTCAGAGTTTGACCTAATCCTTGGAATGGATTGGTTGGTGTTGTATCGGGCACACATAGACAGTTACGATCACAGAGTATCGTTCAGGTCGCTTGGGGTTGACTCTTACGTCCACCGTGGAGAATGGGATGTTCGAGTAGGGCGTGCCGGGCCATTTTGTCAATAGATGAGTGGAATCATGACTCGAGTGTCATGCCTCATGCTTGATGACAATGCAAGTTTAGATTAGTATATTTTCCCTCCTGTGGTGGATCGATTTCAGGATGTGTTTCCTATGGATTTCTCAGGGTTACCCCCCGAGAGGGATGTTGAGTTCATGATTGAGTTGCTGCTGGGAGTGGATCCAGTTTCTATTCTGAAATACCGTATGGCACTGGCAGAACTCCAGGAACTGAAGGTTCAATTTCAGGATTTGGATCTTAATGGGTTTATCCATCCTATTACGTCTCCTTGGGGATCTCCAAGTCTCTTTTCAAAGAAGGCTGATGGGTCGTTAAGGCATTGTGTTGACTATAGAATGTTGAATTAGGTTACGATGAAAAATTGGTACCCTCTTCCTAGAATTGATGACATTTTTGATCAGTTGACATGTGCATCAGTGTTTTCAATGATTGATATGTGGTCGAGTTATCACCTGTTGAGGGTGAGGTCTTCCGACATACCGCAGACAGCTTTCTGGAGTGGTTACGTGTGGTTTGAGTTTGTGGTAATGACTTTCGGCTTGACCAATGCACCGGAGGTGTTAATGGAATTGATGAACTGGATCATTCATCCCTATCTAGATTGGTTTTTGGTTGTCTTTGTTGATGATATCTTAGTTTACTCGAAAACTCATGATGGTCATTTCAAACATCTTGACATTGGGTACGTTAATAGAGCACCAGTTATACGCCAAGGTATCCAAGTGTCAATTATGGATAGGTGAGGTACATATTCTGGGTCACATCATCTCGAAGGTAGGTGTGTCAATGGGTCCAGATAATGTGTAGGCAGTTTTATCTTGGGAGCATCCCAAGAGTGTTTCTGATGTGCGGTGTTTTCTGGGTTTGGTTGGGTATTAACAATGGTTCATTCAAGATTTATCTATCTTGGAAGCACCACATTCGGTCTTGAACAAGAAGGGAATCTGGTTCAAATGGTCTAAGGCTTGTGGGAATGCCTTCTAAGAGTTTAAGAAGCGGCTGACGACCACACCTATCTTGATCTTACCTGAGTCGGGTAAGAAGTACATCATGTTTTATGTTGCGTCCAGAATCAGACTTGGGGCTATGTTGAAGCAGGATGAGCGGGCTGTGGCTTTTGGGTCAAGGAATTTGGGACCCCATGAGCAGAATTATACCACTCATGATCTTTAGTTGGCTGCAGTAGTGTACTCCTACAAGTGTGGGAGGAATTATCTGTTGTGAGAACATTTTACCGTGTTTACCGACCATAAGAGTTAAAGGTACATCTTCTCATAGAGGTATCTGAATCTTCGGCAACGAATATGGGTTGAATATCTCCAATCATATGAAATTGAGTTGGTTTACACACTGGGAAATGGAAACAGTGTTGCTGATGCTCTGAGCAGGAAGGTTTAGAATCATATGGTTCATGAGTCCAACACTGAGTGGAATGTGATGGCTTTGTTTGCAGAAATGCACCAGGAGGTGCAGGACTAGAGTGGGCATGTCACTCTTGCTTCCTTAGAGATGGAGTCGACGCTCTTTATTTGAGTTAAGGAAGGTCATATTGATGATCACGAGTGTCTGATCATGAAGGAAAAGCTTAAAGGTGTGGAGCTACCTTCTGGCTGGGCCGTTAGTGTGGATGGTGTTGTTCGTGTCCGTGATCGTGTGGTTGTGGAAAAGTGTCTGTGAGAAGAGTTGATGTGTGAGTTCCATGCATTAAAGTTTGCAGTGCATCCTAGTTTGACCAAGATTTTCATTTATCTCTGAAGGAAGTTTTGGTGGCCTATAATGAAGAAGGATGTTGTGGGATTTGTGGCGTGGTGTCTTACCTGTCAGCAGGTGAAGGACGATCATCAACGCCCAAGTGGTTTTTCGCATCCATTTCCCATTCCGGAATGGAAGTAGGATGATGTGACAATGGATTTTGTTGTAGGTATTCTGAGGACACCACAGAAGAATGATGCAATATGGGTGGTTGTGGATCAGTTAACGAATGTGGCCCATTTATTACTGATTCAGGAGACCTTTACATTCGACCGGTTGGGGGAGCTATATGTTCGACAGATAGTGTGGTTTCATGGGGTTCCACAGACCATAGTTTCGGACTGAGATCCACATTTCAAATTTTGTTTCTGGAAAGGGTTGTAGAAGGTGCTTGGTATGCAGGTGTTTTTGATTAAGGCTTTCCACCTGAAGATGGACGGGCAGTCGGATGATATGATCTATGTGTTGGAATACATGTTATGTGATTATGTTTTGGACTTTGGTGGTTCTTGGGAGAGACACCTATCGTTGGTTGAGTTTTCCTACAACAATAGTTTCCAGGCTACAATTTAGATGGATCCGTTTGAGGCACTTTACGAGAGGCCATGTAGATCATCGTTGTGTTTGCTAGAGGCTGGTGAATCTGACTTGTTGGGGCCAAGTCTTGTGTAGGAGATTTCAGATAGAGTTCCATTGATCAGGAAACGAATGGCTATGGCTCCGAGTAGGCAGAAGAATTATGCAGATCAGAGGCATAAACCTCTTGAAATTATGGTTGGTGATAAAGTGTTCCTTCGGGTGTCCCCATGGTTGGGTCACCATCAGATACGAAATCAGGGTAAGTTGGCGCCCAGGTATGCAGGACCTTTTGAGATATTGGAGAGGATCATACCAGTGGCTTACTAATTGGCTCTTCCACAGTGGTATGGTGGTTTGAATGATGTGTTTCATGTGTCACAATTTTGATTGTATCACCCTGACCCATCTCATGTGGTTGATGTTGAGGATGTGGAGCTTGATGCTGATGCGTCCTTTGAGGAGCATCTGGTTCGTGTGGTGGATCATAGTAAAAAGGTATTGTAAGGCAAGGTTGTGTGATTAGTGTGAGTACTATGATAGCATGGGAATATTTTGGAAGAAATATGGGAGCGAGAATCAGATATGCAGGCTCAGTGGAACGAACTCTTCACTTCGGTGGATCAATGAGGCTTGGAAACTCGGCTCGAGGACGAGTTTATTTATGGTGGGGAGGTTGTAAGACCTCAGTTTTTTGAAATGTACGTTTTTGTTGTGTTTTGAGTTAAACCTTTTGTTTTTTGGGTCATTAAAATGTTTCCTAAAAGTGTGAGAGGTATTGGGGGTGTTCCGGGGGCTTTTGGCATGGAAGAAAGGATGTCTGGGCAAGACAGTCCAGGGCACATAGCATGCGCACGACCAGGTAAACTGTGCATCCTGCCCAGGCTAAACTGTGTGACCCTTCCTCCTCTGGACATAAGCATGTGCACGGTATGCGCATTGTTTTCCAAACTATTTGGCTAGAATCGTCCTACCCCTCCTCCTCCGGATAGTGGCATGCACACAGTTTGTGCATGTTTTCCAAACCGTGCGGATAAACCGTGCAGCCACTTAAAGATTGTAAAAATTACAAGTTTTCCACTGCATGCTTTAAAACCCCAATCGGTATTTCGTCTCATTTATTCCCTATCCATCCTAAGCATGAACCAAATCTCCCAAAGGCTCCAAGAGATCGATCTCCTTTGATTCTAAAGTGTTTTTGGTGTCTTTGGTTGCGGATCGAAGCTATGGGTAAGGCTAATCCCATCCTTGGTACTATTTTTGGTTTATGGCTTGTATCTTCTCTCCCTCTCTTTCTGAAGCCCTAAAACCCAAACATTTGGGTGAGTTTTCGGTTCAAGCTTCAAAGGTTTGTTGGATCGAGGTCTTAGGACTTGATTGAGAGTGCGTTTAACCACGGTTTCGATGTAGGTGGTCTACAAGCAATATCCCATAGTGATTTGGGTATTTGGGCATGTATAGTTGTGTTCTTTCATTCCTTTGGTTATGTTTTGGATAATATTGGCATGTTTGGTAACAATAGTGTTTAAAATTGAAAATTGTAACCCTCACGATCCCTATAGGATGTGTTGGGATTTACTTTACCAAATTTGGGTCCATCCATGGGATGTGCCGGATTTCCCCGGACTTTGGGATTTTCATTAAACAATTGACCTTGTTGAAATGAATTGTAGAGCCCTTGATAAATATGTATGCATGATTGGTCGAACATGGAATAGAAGTTAGGTGATTCACCTAGACTTTTAAATAACCTAATGGTTAAAGTGGAATGGGTTAAATGGTTTATTCAAGGGAACGATGAACGAGTTTAATGGGTTAATGTGTAAATTGATTAAACACCATAACGGGATAGGTTATGGGTCTAGTGTTGAATGCTTAGTGAGATATGGATAACACATGTGAATTGGGTGAAAGCCTAAATGATTTGAAATGGTAATGTGTTAATGGGTTAAGGCATAATGTGAATTCTTGTGTGGTTTATTATGAATGGTGTTTGCCAAAGGGAAATGGTGTCATGGGTTTATTATTACTTATATATATAAGAATGTGAACATGGCTTCGTAGAGTGGGGTATGACTTGAGGATCTATGCCCACGGGTCGAGTGAAGACTGAGGTTCTAAACTCCACCCTAAATGCAAGGGTTAGAAAAGGGGACTAAGGTTCTATTCTCCTAACGGTTTCATCCACCCGGACTAAGGCTTCTAGGTGAGGTTATAGTTTCTATGAGGGGTTAGTACTAGTGAAATAGTATAACGATGTGTTTACCCACTTGCATGTGATTGCTGTCCTTAGACCCATGTAACATAATGTATGTGATTAAACCATGGAAACATGATGAAATTGAAAATGGTGATAATGGGTGTGTAATGAATGGTAATGGAAGTGGCAATGACCTCACTCTAAATTGGATAATTGTACCTTAATTAATTACTTGGCAACTATCATTCATATTCCTTTTTTATGCACTATCAGTTTTTATTGGATATTTTGTCGACAATGTTAGTGGTGGCCTATTGAGTTGTACTCACACCCAGCTCGGGACTTTGTTGGGTACCTGAGAAGACATCATATTTTCAGGCCTGGATAAGTGCAAAGGTCATTGCTAGATTGTGAGTGGACATGGGTAGCACTTGCTGGAGGATCCAGACTTGGAGTCGGGATCATTTTGGGGATTTTGGTTGTGTCTTTATTTTTGGGCATGTGTTCACTCATGCACTTATAGTATGAGAAGTCTTATTAATTGTTATTTGGAATTGGATGTTATAGGTGTTCTTTTTTTGGTCATTGTTTCCGGTATTTGGGTATTCTATTCTGGATTACTCTGATAAAAATGGGGTATAGTCTCCCTATTTGACTACATATACCCCCGCTGCTAGTCAGTAGCCTTTGGTGTACGGGGAGGCGCGCTTATAGTCATGAAACCACCCGGCTTGGGGCACCGGTTTAGTGGGTTCCGGGTCTGGGACGTTACAAGAACTATTTTAGTTTATATGATTCATAAATTTGAGGCATTTACATGTTATAATTTTTTGTGATGAAAATGTGAGGTATGAGATAACATTTGTAGCTAAATTATGTTATGTTTTATTTGTGGAATTTATCTCATTTTGGGAATGCTTTAAACTATATTTTTTAAAAAATAAAAACACACAGACCGTGTGACAACCCGTCGTATCGGACAAAGATGTGGGAATCGAATGAACAAATAAAGTGTGATTGGAATTTATCATCCACCACTGGACTATGTGATGTCCATAGTTTTCATGAATAAATACTTTTAGGTAAATTATATAATTGATAAAAAATAAGTGGATTTGGGATATTATGTTTTATCAAATTGATATTCTTAATATGGAAAAATGAATTTCTGATTAATTGATAAATATTGTTTTGAATGTCATTAGCTCTGTTGGGAATAATATATGTCTAAGGAAAATAGTATACTATGGGATTTCATTTGAGGAGTAATGGTGGATTTTTTTTATTCTATAAGAATCTATATTTTTTTATAGAGATTTTGGTTATTAATGTAAATGATTAACCTATCATAGATAATATGTGATTCCGTTAATTACACTTCGGTATGAGGCTTTAAGAGTAGTTGATTTTATTTAGAGATAAATGTAATGATTTATAATGTGATTAAATTATATTGAGTTATGGGTTTCAATCATAGTTGTATTGTATTGAATGATTTTATGGACAATTGTATATTGAATTGTCATTTTTGAACTTTGGGTATTGTTCATTTAATTTTGGAAATTAAGATTAGTATTTCATTCTATAAAGTATTTTCCATTTTGGGGATCATCTGATAATATACTCACCATTGGGTTTTGGTTAATCTCTATTGAAAATGGAAATATATAGTTCATCCTTTATGTATTGTTTGATTCTCAAGAAGTTGATTCTAGTACATCAGTTGTGACCAATTCATCATTAATACAGATCGTTGGGAGAAAATATTGTTGGTGGTAGAAATTTATTAAATGATAAAACTATACTTAAAATTTAAGTATATATCATTATGTTATTAGTAAATATCATTTATAAATTCCCCAACATTATGAAATAGAACTTAAAAAAATGGTGTCTTTTTACTTTTCCTACTGGGAAACTAATGTATGTTTAACCCATCACAAGTTAGTGGTTTTATTGTTGTTAACTTTCTCTTGATCATGTATTTTATCAATCTCTATCAAAACATGACACTTGTTTTATCTTCCATATTTATATTTTCCTACATGGAGTCCAGGTATGGGTTATCTTAGGTGACCTTTATACTTTTCTTTCATTTTTTTAAAGTGATAGTTTTATTGACACTTTTTCCGATGTAGGAATTTCAATGAACCTCCCATGCCCAATTTTAAAAATTTCAAGGACACAATTTCCTAATGGGGGGAAGAATTTTACACCCCAAGATTTCATAGTATGTTATTATCATTAAATTAATTCAATATCTTGTGTTCCACGCAACATAGAGTGTTTGACGCACCACCACTTACCAAACTAGTCATTCAAAAAACAGTTATGAATAATATTAACTTAATTTTGAATTTTATGTACTACACATAATTTTATCTACAAATTTACTTGTTTCTTATATATAATATAAGAACAAATTAAAATTTTCAGATAAAATAAGTATATTTTAAAAAATTCCATTTTAGCACCTTTTAATGGGGAACCCTTTTTAAACCCAATATTTGACACTTTAATACATAAAATTTGACAAAAAAATCTTTTTATTTAGAAGAGGGAAAAAATAATTTAGTTTGATTAATATTTTTAGGTTTCTATTCTAAGTTTCATATTAATGACTCACAGTGAATGATAGTAATTTTTAATTGAAAACAACTTTTTTAATCAAAATAATTTATATTGTAAAATTATGGATTTGAATGATTTTGAAGTATAATTAGATGAAATTTTTATTACTTAATCCAAAATTGGTCATTGGAAGTAATTTCACATTTAAATTGGTCATAAAAACATATCATTCTTTTAATAGTTTTTACTTCACCAAAACATGCTTTCTGTTTTTGATAAAGAAAATAAATTTCATTTTAATCAATGAATCTATTATGATTTGAATTTGGCAAAATAGAAATCATTTTTGAATTTGGAATATAAAAATTATCTTTGGTTGATTTTCTTAACTTTTCTAATAACATTCAATTATTGATGAATACTAAAAAACACAATGTTTTTTTAAAACCAACTTTTATTTAAACATTTATTATTTTTACATAAATTTATTTTAAATTCAAAACATATACATAATACTTATATTAGTCCAATGTAATTCATTGAGTCATTTTATAATAATAGTATATATATATATATAATTTTTATAGATCATTTTAACCACTTTTACATACCACCAAGGCATATTTTCAAATATGCCTAAAATATAATTTTACCACTTATTAGTAGTTTTTTTCAAAAATATGAGAAACACATTTGATTTATATAAGTAAAATTTGGGTCAATAAGATGAAAATAATTTTTTTATGAATAGTGACTTATGAGTTTTATTTATCACAGTTAAAAGTAAATAGGGTAATTAAAGGTAAAAATGGTTTTAGAAATACCCGAACAAATGTCCAAATTCTATTGGATATGATTATTTTGAAAAAAATAAATCTTATGAATATAATATGATCATTTTGATCCACTTGAATTTTATTATGACATTTATTAAAATTTTATTTAATGAAATGTTAAAAGGGTGAAATTTAAAGGTTATTAACTAAACCATTTTAATATTGGGATATACACAATATAAATTAAACTATAACTATTAATTATAAAGATAATAATATTTCCTACATAATGTTATTTTATTTTTAATTTTTATTCACTAAATAATTTAATTTATGTATGACACAATGATGATGAAATAATTACCCCATTAATGAAAGATTAAAATAATTGATATTATAGATATCGAAATAAATCTATATTGAGTATTTTGATGATTTCCATTGATTTTCTAGAATAATATGATATGTTACTGTTGATTTAATGAATTTTTTGGAGGTAATCATGTTTTTTACTATGGATGTGTTATTTTTATACCATTCATAGTTTGTGGTTAAAAAATTAACATTTCGAATGCTAGTTTTAATATGAATGTTCATGTTATTTTCAACCATTTCATATAAAGAATTCATTGGACATAGTAAGTGATGGGTGGAGCCCACAATAGCTCCACGATGCTTCAGTAGGTCTCACGATACAAACTAGTGTCTTGGATGAAGGACTTGACAAAATCTTTATTTGTAGTCTTGGAACGAGGCCTTGACTATGTGGTTATGATTTACTGCATTATGCATTCAATCATTATTAAATTAGGTATTTATATTGCATGTGTCCATTAAATTAGTATAATATTCATTTGAATAAGTTAATGGAATTATTTGATTTTTATTTTCCCTATTATGTTGATGTTTATGTTTTAAAGTCTTGAGTTTTAGTATTAGACATTGCATTATATGTTTATGTTTATTTATGATAGTTTCTGTTATATTGGTTTCCCTAATTATCATATGAGATCATTCCTTGTTTATGTTTTCTTTTTCCCAGGATGTGAAGAAGTATATTATGATTAATCTGTAGGGATAATCCAAAGGATATGTTTGTGTTCAAAGGGGACACAATATTTGTTTTCATTATTTCATGATGTAATGTAAAATATAAGTATGTATCTAGTACTTCCATGGCTACTAAAATAATTGGTCTTTCGATACATGATCACTTTTGATCGTGCCAATGTTTTGTAAAAATGCACAGACTATGGGTAAATATGGTCGGCGCGTTACAACTATCCAACTCAGTTCTTGATGAATTTGGTATAAGGATTTAAATCCTATTTAGATTTCTATACTGGTGATATGCTGATTTCATAGGTTTGTAAAAGTTAGAACCTTCAAAAAATGAATCATATATGTCATGATGGAATATATAACATTTATTAATTAGTGATAATTTATAGAGCCAGAGTATCCCATATTCAGTAGAAGGATGATTTCATTGAGTTTGGAGCTATGAGAGTTTATGCATGTTTGAATTATGGATGACTTCTTTTTTAGGTCATATATATCCTTGTTTGCTGTTATTTTTTTCTTGAATCATTCGTGGTGTTCTATGGATGTGAGATCCACTATATAGAATGATGATGATGGGAGGCTTTGATGTGTTATGAGCATGTGATGTCTAGGCATGTGTTAGTTTATGTGATGTGGCTATGGTGGCACAGATCATGTAGCAGAAGTTAACACATAGGATGGTGATATGTTTCTGGATATGAATTTGGGTGTCATGTATGGAATTTGAGATGACTAAATAGGTTAAAGCTTGGATTTCTTTTTGATTTGATTGTGGAAATCATGTTTCTCTATTGGGAATCTATTTAATGGATGATGGATGGGTTTCAGGATTTATTTTCCTTCCATTCACCACTGGTTGAGATTTCTGGGGGGTTTTGATTGCATGTTTCATCATGGTTTTATATTATGATGGTTTTCTTATATTATGTAGTTTATTAAATTATTATAACAATGATTAAATAAATATTAACCCTTGGGAATGGTGTTGATGGAAATAAAATGCTGAAAGATAATTATATTGATAATCCACGGCCTCATTTTGGATTTTTCATGGAGGCAAAAGAAATTACACTAAGTAATAATGTAATTAGATGAAAAATAAGTTAATATGTAATTAATGTATGATAAATTAATTAACATAGGTATATCCCAAAATATAAGTAACTAAATTTTTAGCCTTTCATATATTAGTTCCTTATATCTAATCTTTCATGTTGGAAGATATATATTTTTTTGAAATTTTTGTTTTTGGATTGTGTCTGGGTTATCATTTGGATCAGGTTAGTTTCATGGGATTCCCATATGTTAGGGCTTTTTATGTTGGGCTCGGTGTTCCCATTTTTTCAGGTGTTTTTAGTTGAATTCGTGTGGTGGGGATAACACCATTGTGTTCTCCAGTAGTTTTTTTATGGTTTTCTATATTTTTTGTTATGTGTGACTTGTGAAGTGATGGTTCCATCCATGTTTTATTGTCCTGTTCAAATTTTTTTATATTTTCCACTTTGATTTTCTAAAGATCAACTGTGTGACATTATGGGTGTAGAAATAGTTTGTGATGGGGAGAATTGTAACACAATAACCATAAATATTCTCTTTATTTTTTTCTTATATTATATTTTAATTCATTATATGATTTTATGTCTGAGTCTGACATTTTATTTTTGTTGTTTTGTTTAAAAAATTTTGTTCTGAGTTTCTCAGTAAGGGGAGCACAGTTAGAGCATGATCAGGGAAAACCATGAGGCTTCACCTAGGTAACCATGCGAGTAGTTTTGGGGTATAGTGGTAAAAATAACATGATATTAATGGTATGGGAAATGATGTTGAACCATTTTTATAGGTAATATCTATTTGGAAATTTTTAAATGACCAGTTTCTATATGGTTTTCCAAACTGTGCGGCCAAAACATGTGACCTCTGTAGATTCTTAAAGGGGTGGAATTCTAGGTTTACCCTATGTGTATTAAACCCAATTTTGGGTTTTACTCTCCTCATCTGACCTAGGGACACCAAAGGGTTAATATAAACCCCTCTCTATTTCTACAAAAAAATATTAATGCTTCTTGAAGGTTATTAAGTTGAGTGTCTTGGGATTTTGGTTCAATTTCGTATCGCCACTTCCTCCACACATGAATCCCTGGTCCCTCTTGGTAGGGATTCTATTTTTTCTGAACCCTAATGGTTAGAGATGGTGTATGATTCTATTTCATGGATGTTATTGTGTTTTTATCATCTCTCAGTCTTAGAAATCCATCTTCATGATGTTTCTTTACATTCTCACATCATTGAAGTAGGTTTTTCCATCCATTTTCTTTTAGACACATTACATTGATTCTTTAGATTTACATAATTACTTTAAAAATATTATATCTATGATTGGGATAAGATTGTGTGAAATAATTTGGTATTAACGTGATGCGAAATGGGTGTTAAATGGATATAAAATGGACCATTTATTTATATTTGTATTTATATGAACATGAGGTGTTTGATAAAATTCTAATACAGTTTTCAAGTTAAATTCAAAGCTTTGAGTAGTTTTAACTTTTGGTTATATTTTTTAATTTTTTTTGGAGTGTGATATGGATATTTTATGAGTAAATTGTTCATTTTAATAGTGTAACACATTTGTGATGTTTGATTTACTAGATTATAAAAAATAATTCTTATTCAAAAAAAATGTTCTATGTGACTTAAAATTTGATTGTGTGAATGGTGGAATTCAAAATAAATGGGTTTTTTTAATCATGTATTCTTTATTTTTATCGATAATTTCCATGAATATTTTATGTAATGTGAAAAATATATTAAAATATATTTGTTGTTTGTATGGATTTTTAAGATGTTTTTGTCTTATGGACATGGTTGGGATTCATGTGTGCATTTCATATGTCTTTAAAATGGGATTTATAAACTTTTCATGTGGGGTTAAATTTGTGTCACGACCCTTCCTCAGGGCCCATGCCGTGACTACCCCAAGCCCGTCGTCCATAGGCCAGGGGCTGGCGACTAGCACCAAAGGCATAAATACCGATAAAAGGGAAGGCATTGCCTTTATAAATGTAAAAAAACACCACATAGTATATTCGTAAGCAACACTAAGTACAAAAGAAAGTGTTGAAACGTAAATGTGCCAGAATACAAACCCAACTGAAAAGTAAAACTATAACTAAAAGTAAAATACAACTCAAAGAACAACAACTGAAAGGTGACAAGCCACTCCTGGATCGTCCTCCGGTTTCCTACCTTAAGAGAAGCTACATATCTCCTCCTCAGCACTCCACGTCCGTCCAACTCCTCCGGGTACCGACTTTTCGTGAATCCAACTCCGGGCACCGACTCGACGTGATATCCACCTCTGGGTACCGTCCATCACTACCAGCCTCAACCGCGATCAGTGATTTCCGTCGTCTGCATCCCACATAACGTAGTGCGGGTGAAGCCTGTGTTGGGGTGAGTATACGATACTCAGTAGGGTCCCCGAGACCCCTGATGGTCTCCCTGAATCCACAAACGATAAATCATAAAGAATAGATACAGACACAGAGAGTCATCCAACACTACTTTGGTACATGCCCATACATATACCTAAGTCGTCATATCCAATACAGCTCCAACTCACGAGCTCATGTACAATCCATCCCACTCAATAAAGTAAAACATAATCCACATAGAAAAGTACGACCCATTCCACACAAGAAATCATAATCCAATCCACACAGGTTATCAAGTCTATCAAATCGAAGATAATGATTGAAAGTCAAGACTCATCTCAAACAAAGATTTTATTCAAGATGTCGAAACCATAGCTACTGGGGAACTCCTCATCTATCGCGTACAGTGGGCTTACCACTACAAACAAGCGCTTCCCACTAACCATGGACTGTTGTAGTACTCCACTTGTCGAGTACTGTGGGCCTGCTGCTACAACCAAGCGCTTCCCACCATGGGTCTGCCGCTACAACCAAGCACTTCCCCTCCTAGCCTACAGAGGTAAACCTTCTGTTGAGTACCGCAGGTCTTCTGTTACAACCAAGCGCTCCTTCGTCATGGGTCTGCCGCTACAACCAAGCGCTCCCCACTCGGCGTTTAAAACACACCGAGTTATTCAATCAGTAGTCGTCAAGTCTCGGCCAGCTCTAGCGTTTCCGCACACAGCACACTCGTTTTGCGAGGGTCCAATCCACGAGACAAGATGTCGGTAAATGAACTATCACGTAGAGTAGAGATGATGTATCGCAAAGTTCTGTCACGTCAATAGGAACAAAACGCGATAGACGATGTGTCAATCCGAGGTCCGGTCTCAGAGTTATTGGCTTTTTCGTCCCAGGGGCCCGGTTGGTTTTTAAGCTAAAACCAACCCGACCTTACTCCAGCTGCGTCCAAACCTTGAGCATAGTAAGCCAAAAGTACCGTCTCACTAAGAGTAATTCAACAATGTTGACAGCACGACAATCAGACGTTCGAAGCTCATGTTATAAGTGTTTCCGCTTCGAGGGCCCGTTTGGTTTCGTGTTCGAACCATCCCGATCATACACAAAGTTCTCCAAAACCTTGAGTGTAATATATTTAAACGGCCATCTTGATCCAATTATCTCATCGCAACTGATAGTGCGTCGATTAGATGTCTGTAACACATGGTACTAGCGTTTGAACGAACCTGTCCATTTTTAGGGGGTTTTGGGCTCAGACCGACCCAGCCCGAGACCCCCTGGGTCGGCCCGAACCGGGCGACCTGACCTAGGTTCAGTTCCGGCCAAAAAGGGAATGTCCCGCGCAGCCAGTCTGCTCATCCATTTCGGCCAAGCGGGAAAAGGAAGGGGGGGGGGGGCGCTGCCCCCCTTGATTGAAGAAACAGCCCCCATGAGGGGGGCCCACCTCTAGGCCAGCTGGGGGTTACGACCCCCAGTTCCTCCGAATGGCCGGCCCGGCTGGCCGGCCGGTGTTGCCGCCGCGGGACCCCGCGGTCCCGCCCCTCCAAAGTGCCGGCGGCCGGTGGTTCTTCCTGCCCCTCCATGCACCGCCGCGCCTTTAAGCTGCGGCCTTTGTCAGACCAGCGTGGCACGGTGGCACCGCGCCCCTCCTCCGCAGCCCGACTCCGGCCGCGACTTCTTTCAGCCTCAACGATGCGGCGTGACGGCGCTGCGCTCCTTCACCTCATTCCTCCTTGTTCCCATGTGGTGTCGTTTCACTGCGCTGCCTTTGTTTGAGTCGCAGTAAGAACAACAACAAAGGGGGAGGAGGGTCGGTCGTGTTCGTGCGGTCCAACCTCCTCCCGTTAAAATGATAACATGTGGCCCAAAATAAAACAACATCAATAAATCATTAACAAATTTAATCCATTAAATTTGAACCCACACCTCTACCTCAAAGAATTTTTCGAACGAGAATCATCACGGGAAAAAATGACCTTACGGAAGACGGCATCGCGGAACGAGGCTCCATAAACGTCACCGGTGATCTCTCAATGAATGATATCATGTCCCCCTTTATATGACGCAGAAAGGGGATCAACGGTGGGTGCGTCATCATTCTTCGGAAAAGGCGTCACTCACCGGCTACGGAGATGAGAGGATACGGAACAACGATCTCCCTCAGCGGTGACCGAGTTCTTTGTCGTACACTCAGCATTCTTCGCAAAGGTGATGAAGAACTTCTTCAGAGTAAAGAATGCTTCCTCTCTCAAAACTCCACACAATGAAAACCACCCCAACGAAAATAAGGTAGATCCTTGTTTTATTAACCCATGTCATGATTTTCAAGAATTCAAGATGCAAACAATTAATTAAATAAATTGAATAGCTTTAATCAATCTAATTATTGTGAGGGTTGACAAGCATTTAAAGTGGGGGAGGGGTGAGTTACAAATTTATTGGGGGTTTCCAACATAAAGAGGGGTGTTTAATGGGGTGATATGAAATTTAAGGTGGTGGGGGCTCGTGTGGCCCCACCACACAAATATCCAACCAAGTTGTTAGGATGAAGTGGGTCCCACTCAACTCCAATGGATAGGTTATAACTAATTAGATTAGAAATAAAATTATGGCGCAAATTTTATTTCACTCATTAGTTAACTCAAAAATTAAACAACACCACCCGAGAAAACGCAACTCTAGAAAGGGTATTATTAAGAAATTATCGGCGTTGCAGTTTCAACGGTTCCCCCAGATTTCGATTCCGAGAACCGGTTCAAAAGTTAGAAAAACCCACTGGTTCGTTCACTAAACGTACCCATGATAAACTTCAGAAATTCATTACGGACACACCAGGCCTCGGAATCAGGTGCCTTTAGAAGCCACGGACTTGTAAAATTCCAAATAAATTAATAGAAATAATTTCATTGAAATTTCCGGGTCTTTACATTACTCCCACTTCCGGGATTTACGTCCCTGTAAAGCTATGACACGAACTAAGGAAACAAAAGTGGTAATGAGCACACATTTGAGCCTTCAGCTCCCATGTGCTTTCCTAGAAGTTCCTGTGCTGCCAGTGAAAGCACACCTCAGGAATCGACCGTCCACGTAGGACCTGCTCCTGTCGATCCACATTCTCCACTGGAACCTCTGTGAATGTCACCCTATCATCGACGTCCACCCCCCCCCCCCCCGTGGTCAATGATGTTTGAAGGACCATGAACGTATCTCCTCAGCTGAGGTACGTGGATGATATCATGCACCCGGTGCAACTGAGGTGGAAAGGTCAAGCATTAAACCACCTCACCTACCCTGTTGAGGACCTAGGAGGGTCCGATGAAGTGTGGAGATAACTTGACGCCTCAGAAAGAACCCTGTAATCCAAGTCGAGGTGAGACCTGTAGGAAAATGAGTTCGCCATCCTCGAACTCTAGTGGTCTCCGCCTCCTGTTAGTATAAGACTTTTGTCAGGTCTGAGGTGTCCTCATCCACTCTTGGTTGACCTGGACCTTCTTTGGTCCTTCAAGAGCTGCTAAGATTTCATCTTTTCCATTAAGATAAATCCAGTCTCATCCCCATGATGAACCTCTTTCTTTGCCTAATACAGTCAATCCCGACATGGATGATACTAATCAATACCAAGGATGACGTTGTAAGGCCTTGTCACGACCCGTCCTCGGGGCCCGTGTCGTGACTACCCCAAGCCCGCCTTCCATAGGCCAGGAGATGGCGACTAGCACCAAGGAGTAAATCCCGGTAAAAGTGGAAGACATTGCCTTTGTAATGTAAACAAGCACTACCAAGTTAGCAAGAGGAAAAGTAAACACTAAGTAAAAGCTGTAATAAGATGTGCTGAAAGTAAAATGGGCCGTAAATACAAGCCCAACTGTAAAGTACAACTGAAGGGAAAAACAACAACTGAAAAGAAAAGCCGTAGCGTCGAGCCGTCCTCTGGAAGTCCCACCTGAAGGGTGAGCACAGATATCCTCCACATCTCCTCGGTCCTACCGTCTGCTCTGAGTACACCCCGCCCAGTGGTCCACCTCCAGGTACCGTCCTGCTCCACAAACCTCCACCACGATCAGCGTTGTCCGTCTTCTGCAACCAACACAACGTAGTGCGGGCATATCCCGTGAAGGGGTGAGTATATGCTACTCAGTAGGGACCCCGAGACCCCCGAAGGTCTCCTGAAATCCACAAAGGATAAACCACAATTGAAAGAAACAATCACGAAGTAACAACTGACACTGCTTAGGTTTATTCCCATTCATATACATAAGTCAACAATCCTCGTTCGGCTCCAACATCCGAGCCCAAGCACAATCCAGTCCACATAGGAATGGAAAAATTAATCCACATAGGATAGCTCAACACAATCCACAAAGGAAAGTAAACAGTATATCCACACAGGATGGTTCAACACAATCCACAAAGGAGAGTAACACAAGATTCAGCTCACACATGTATACTTCTTCGAATGACGATAGAGATGATCACTGATCCATCTAAGTCGTCGGACCCACAAAGGATCGATAGGTACTAACCCCCGCAATGACCCACACAGGATCGGACCCACATAGGATTAATAGGTAACTAACCCCCGCAAAGACCCACACAGGATTGGGCCCACACAGGACCTGTAGGCGCTGGCTCACACAGAACCGCTGAGCACTAACCCACACAGGATTGGATCCACACAGGATCTGTAGCACTGATCTACGTAGGATCGCTGAGTGTAGTAGTCATCGCAGTCCACTGAGGATCTCTACATAGTCGTCGTCGCAGTCCACTGAGGATCTCATCACAGTCGTCGTTGCAGTCCATGAAGGATCTCTGCACAGTCATCGTCGCAGTCACAGTAGCAGTCACAGCTAGCTCTAGGGCTCACTCACACAGTAAGCTCATTCGGGAGGGTCCGCACCACGTGCCGAGAGGCTGATACATCAACTGACACACAGTTCGAAGTTGATGTATCCAAAAGTTCCATATCGTCAACAGGAACTCAACGTCGAAGACGACGCGTCATTCAGACGCCGGTCTGAGAGTTATTGTCTTTTTCGTCCCAGGGCCCGGTTGGTTTTTAAGGCAAACCCAACCCGACTGTGCTCCACCTGCATCCAAACCTCGGGTAGAGTGAGCCAAAAGATCCGTCTCACTTAGAGGAATTCAAAAATGTCAATGGCACGTCAATCGTATGTCCGGAGCTCAAGATATAAGTGTTTCCGCTCCGAGGGCCTGGTTGGTTTCATGTACGAACCAACCAGGTCAAACCCAAAGTATTCCAAAACCTTGAGTAAGATTTACCGAAACAACCGTCTCGATCAAAGGATCGCGTTGCCGCTGACAGAGCGTCGTTCGGAGTCCCGTTGCACATGTTACGGTCAAAAGACCGAAAATGGTCCGAAGACGGGGGGTCTGGGCCCGGGCCGACCCGGCGCGGCCCCGCCCGGTCGGTCGGCCCGGCTGAGCTCGGTCGGGCGTCCGCGCAACGCGGGGGGCACACTGCCCCCACGTGACAACCCTGCGGCCCCCGTGGGGGGCCGCCCTGGTCAACGAACGAGACAAAGCTGCGTCCAATGTGCTGCGGACCCGCGCGGCCGCGGGTCCGCTGCCGCCGTCGGTGGCTTCCGCGGGCCACCGGAGTCGCTCCGGTGGTCCGATTCTGTTCCCGTCTGCGCCGCTGCTCCTCTCGGGTCCCGTTCTTCACTTTGGAGACATCAAATCGCCCTTACGGCATGTTTTTTCATCGCCCGCCAAATCCGCACAACAACGAAGAACTACGGAGGGTTTTCGGGCCGTGTTCGTTTGGCCCGCACACTCCGCGTTAGGCGATAACAATCGGGAGGAATTAATCAAATGTAAAAAACATGACAAATAACAATTTTGATAAATTAAAATTGTTCTTATGAAACTGGGTTCTTTGTTTTTGAACGAAAACATCCACGGAGTATAAAACATTCAAATAAAATCCCTACCTTGTCAAGTGTCGCACGCGCGTTCTTTGCGGATTTGTTCGTCGCGGGAGGAGGGAATCGTCGCGTTGTCACGGTATCCGGCGTTGCGTCGACGAACTCCGAGGACCAAGAAACAACATATTTAATTTTAATAATTAAATCCATATTGAAGTTATAATCCACAAATGAATTTTAAGAACCACAGTCTCTCACCTCAACGGATGATCGAAGATTTTGTCGTGGAGGAAGGAAGTTCGCAGAAGAACATCGTGGGAGAGGAAACGTCGGCGTCGTGGAACACAACATTGTGTCGTCGATTTCCGCGGGTTCATCATTCTTCGTCGGAGGCCGGAATTCTTCGCATTCTTCGCGTTCTTTGTGTTATTCGCGTTCTTCGCGAAGGAGGATGAAGAACTTGAGGTTTGTCAAATCCTCTCAACGAACAACACTTATGGAGAAAAAGTGTTGGTCTTATTTTATTATTACTCCAACGGATTTAAAACAGGTTAAGAAACGATTAAATTAATTCATAGAATTAATTCAACGAATAAAACCGCCCAATTAATTGGTGCGTTAAGAAATTAAGAAAACGCGTCAGTTGACTTTCATAATGACGGGTTTTCGCGGGTGCGTTACTTAGCAGAAAAGAAACGGTGGGGCTCGTGCGGGCCTCACCTCACAAATATCCTACCAAGAGGGTAGGATATTTTTGGATAGAACCCTATCCGCATCAACTCAGCTTAAGCAGCTTTAAGTGGTCTTTAAGTGTCTTTAAGTGAAATTAAAAAAAAGTTTTCCATACAAATTATTTTATTTCATAACTTTAAGCCCAAAAATTAAAAACCACACCCGAGAAAATGAAACTCCGGAAGAGGCGTTTCTAAGGAAATACTGGTGTTGCGATTCCATCGGTTCCCTCAGAATTCGATTCCGAGCACCGGTTCAAATGTTAGAAAACTCTTCTCATTCTTTCACTGAATGTACCCGAGCCAAACTTCGTATAATGATTCCGGGAACACCGGGCCTCGGAATCAGGTACCGTCAGAAACTGAGCTCTTGTAAATATCAACGAAAAATAAGAAAAAAAATTCCTTGAAATTTACGGGTCTTTACATTACTCCCACCTCAGGGCTTTATGTCCCCTTAAAGATACATCATAAACTAGAGAAACAAAAGTGGGTACTAAGCATGCATCTGAGCCTCCTGCTCCCAAGTTCTCTCCCGGAGGTTCTTGTGCTACAATCTGATGCACACTAGAGGAATCGATCATCCACGTAGGACCCTCTCCTGTCGATCCTCGATCTCCACGAGGACCTCCTCAAAAGTCTCCCCATCATCAACGCCCAACTCCCCATAGTCAATGATATGCGTCAAGTAGTGCACATATCTCCTCAGCTGAGATACGTGGAAGACGTCGTGCACCCGGTGCAACTGAGGTGGTAGAGCCAGGCGATAAGCCACCTCGCCAATCCTGCTGAGGACCTGGAAGGGTCCGATGAAGCATGGAGACAACTTTCCGCCTCAGCCAAATCTCTGTAATCCACGTCGAGGTGAGACACGCAAGAAGACATGGTCGCCATCCTCGAACTCTAGTGGCCTCCGCCTCCTGTCATCATAAGACTTCTGCCGGCTCTGAGCTGTCCTCATCCACTTCTGGATGACCTGGACCTTCTCTGTCATGGACCGGACCATCTCTGGTCCCACAAGGGCTGACTCCCTAGGGTCTGTCCAGCAGAAAGGATATCTGTAAGGTCTGTCGTACAACGCCTTGTATGGTGCCATCCCGATGGTGGAGTGGTAGCTGTTGTTGTATGTGAACTCCACCAATGGTAGGTGACACTCCCAACTGCAACCAATGTCAGGGACACATGCGCGGTGCATGTCCTGGAGAGTCTGAATGGTCCTCTCCGTCTGACCATCCTTCTGAGGGTGAAAGGCAGTGCTCAGACGCAGCTGCGTCCCAAACACCTCCTACAACCCCTTCCAAAGCCGGTAAGTAAAATGAGCATCTGGATTAGAGACGATAGATGATGGCACACCGTGAAGCCATACAATCTCCTGAACGTAGAGATGCCCTATGCTCTCCACTGAGCCCTCCTCTCTGATGGGTAAGAAGTGAGCCGACGTGGTGAGTCAGTCGACAATCACCCAGATGGAGTCGTGACCTCTGGATGTGCGTGGAAATCCAGTCACGAAGTCCATAGATATCCCGTCCCACTTCCACTCCAGGACCTCCAAGGGCTGTACCAAGCCAGCTGGTACCTAGTGCTCTGCCTTCACCTGCTGGCCGGTGAGGCATCGAGAAACGAACTCTGCCACAACCTTCTTCATGCCCGCCCACCAGTGCTATCGTCTGAGGTCCTGGTACATCTTCGCCACTCCAGGATGTAACGCCAAAGAAGAAGTGTGAAACTCTCTTAGAACCTCCTCTCATAAAGCGACTGGTACCAAGGTACGTCCTCTGAAAAGGATGTCGTGATCTTCTCCAAAGGAGAAGCCATCAGGTGCCCGTCCTGAGGATAACTGTGCACGCTGCGTCTCACAGTCAGCGTCCTCACGCTGTGCCTCTCTGACCAGCTGCAGTAGTGGAGTGGTGACTGTGAGAGACTGGAGGAAGGTTGCTCCATCTCTATCCGCGAAGGATATCTGCAAAGCGGTCAGCTGCTCTGTCGCCTCCTCAAGTAGCTGAATGCCCGTCCTCCTGCTGAGAGCATCAGCTACCACGTTCCCCTTCCCAAGAGTATTGACTATCTCAAAGTCATAATCCTGGAGGAACTAGAGCCATCGTCGCTGTCTCAGGTTCAGGTCCTTCTATGAGAAGATGTACCTGAGACTCTGGTGGTCAGAAATGTCTGTAAAGTGCTCGCCCATCAGATAGTGTCGCCATGTATTCAGAGCGAAATCCACTGCTGCTAAATCCAGGTCATGGGTAGTGTAGTTATGCTCATGCGGCCTCAACTGACATGATCCATAGGAAATCACGACCCGCTCCTGCATCAGGACACATTTGAGTCCGGTCCCTGATGCATCGCAGTAGACTACTATCCAACTCCCTCCTCAGGAAAACACAAGATAGGTGCGCTGGTCAATCTCTGTCTCAGCTCCTGGAAGCTCTGCAGACATCCCTCTGACCACACAAAGGGTTTCCCCTTCTTCATCAAAGCTGAGAGTGGTGCCTCAACTCTGGAGATGTCTGGCACAAACCTTTGATAGTATCCAGCTAGACCCAAGAAACTTCGCACCTCTGTCACGCCTTTTGGGTGGCTCCCAAGCTAGCACCGCCTCAATCTTCGTGGGATCCACCGCAACTCCCGCCTCAGAATGACGTGCCCCAAGAAGTGGACCGCACGTAACCAGAACTGTCACTTCGAGAGCTTTCCATAAATATGGTTCTCTCGGAGTGTGTCTAGCACAACCCGAAAGTGGTAGGCGTGCTCCTCCTCCGTCGTAGAGTAAATCAAAATGTCGTTGATGAAGACCACGACAAATCGATCGAGGTGTGGCTGGAAGATGCTATTCATGAGGCTCATGAACACTTCTAGGGCGTTGGATACGCCCAAAGGCATAACCAAGAACTCATAGTGGTCATACCAACAACTGAAGGCCGTCTTCTACACATCCTCATCTCGAACTCTGAGCTGATGATAGCCTGAACTGAGGTCTATCTTCGAGAACCATCATGCTCCCTTGAGCTGATCGAAGAGGTCATCAATCCTCGGTAGTAGATACTTGTTCCTCACTATCACCCGGTTCAGGCGACGATAGTCGACACACAGTCGCAAGCTCCCGTCCGCCTTCTTGGAAAACAATATCGGGGAAGCCCAGGGTGAAACACTGGGTCGGATGAACTCCTTTCCCTGCAAGTCTTCCAACTGCACCCGCAGCTCTCGAAGCTTAGTGGGGGCCATCCGATACGCTGGAGTGGATATCGGGGTTGTCCCGGGGTACAGAAAGTCTACCTCTCTGCGAGGAGGTAACCCTGGAACGTCATCAGGAAAGACGTCCGCGTACTGATCCACCACTGAAGGATAACTAGGAATCCGCATGTCAACTTCTCCAAGGATGAGGCTAGCGAACTGATGAGTGATGGGTTGTCCCCTCCTCTGCGAGAGTCCCTCATGTGCTGCAAAGGCTCCCTTCTCGCTGGTGAAGGTGAATTTGCTCCCGTCGGTGCGTACACATCGCACCTTGCGCCTAATATAGTCAATATGTCCATGGATTGTAGATAATAAATCCATGCCCAAGATGACGTCGTAAGGCCTCGACGCTGCTACAAGAAGATCCCAGCCAAAGCTCTCGCCTCCTAGAGTAAACTCACAATGTCAGCACCAGTGTGTAATCGTCGAGTCTGCTCCCATAGGAGTCTCTAGCCGTAAGGATCGAGCCAACAGCTCTGTCGGAATCTCCGAGATCCTAACAAGGGAAGCGGCTATGAAAGAGTGACTCGCTCCTATGTCTATAAGAACTGCAGCAAGGGTGGAATAGACACAGATCGTACCTCGAATCATCTCTGGCGCACCGTGGTCATAGGCCTCTACTGCCAGGAGTTGTGCCTGTCCTTGCCCGCCAGCTCCCTGTGGTCGAGGTGGACCTCCTGGTGGTGGTGGTGGAAGAGCCTCAAAGCGTCACCCACCGCCTGCTGCTCGGCCATATCCCCTGCCTCGTCCGCCTCCTACCTGCGGACTGCCACTGTCGACCCTCTGCCTCTTCCTGGGTGGCCCCTCCACCGTCTTCTGCTCCTTGGCACGGCGGGTCGGGCAGTCACGAGCCATGTGGCCCTGCCCGCCGCATGCGTAGCACTGCCTGCCTCTCGAAAGACTGGCTCAGTGCTGTGTGCCCCGCACTGCTTAGCCAGTGTCCTGAGGTAATCTATGAGAGGGTATGGTCTGCGTAGAACCCCGAGTCATCTGTTGGCTACCTGCTGCTGAAGACTCCGCTACCTGCCGCCCTATGGTAGGTCTCGCTGTGGACTCAGCCAGAAAGCTCTCGATCAGAAGGGCTCACTACAGTACTCCTTCCTGAGACAGAATGCTAAGGGATATCAGTGATCCCATGATCTCGTGTCTCATTCCCTACTAAAATTTCTGTGCCCAGAAGAATGGGTCTCGTACCATATCTGTTGAGTAGCATGAGAGATCGGTAAATCTCGCCGCGTACTGGGCGAACGTCAAGCTGCCCTGCCGCAGCTGAAGGAGCTCCTAGATGCGCACCGCACAGAGGGTGGCCGGGACGAACTCTCAGCGTAAGAGGCTCTCGAAGTCTGTTCAGAGAAGAGATGCCTTGTCGGGCACCTGGAGCATCATGCTCCACCATTGGCCCACTACTACATGCAGTAGTCTCGCCGTGAGGATCACCATGAGGTCTTCTAGTGTCCTCACTAGCCTGAAAACTCGTACGACTGCCTCCAGCTAGTCCTCGGCTGCCTGGGGGTCCGTCTCCCCATGAAACCTGGGTGGTCGCTGGAGCTGGAACTTATGCAGAGCTCCGAGCTGACATGTATCGTCAGCGGCTTGTGGTGGAAGCATCGGGGGCATGGCGGGTAGAGGTACCGCCGGTGCCTCTACTGTCAACGGGCTCTGTACCGAGGCCTCGTCGCTCGGCGGGCTGTCATCATGCTCTACTCTCGGAACCCTAGCTGGCTGCCGTCGTGGGGCCATCCTGTAAAGGAAACAAGTGATCCACGGTAAGAAAAGTATACCTATTGAGCTGATACAAAGTAATCACAAAGAAAACTTGAAACACACATGCAATCAATGTTTTCGTGCATTAAGTCGGAAATGAGAAGTCAGGGTCCTGGTGTACGGATACGTCGACCGCCGCACCAACACTGGGCTCCCTGGAATGATAACCACACTCAATACGCTAAACACTATTGCGTCACATAGAAGAAAGATCAGAGTCTACGGTAGAACTGACCACCTCTGATAAAAATTTGTCACGACCCATCCTCGGGGCCTGAGCCGTGACTACCCCAAGCCCGCCTTCCATAGGCCAGGGGCTGGCGACTAGCACCAAGGCGTAAATCCCGGTAAAAGGGGAAGGCATTGCCCGTGTAAAGTAAACAAGCACTACAGAGTAATCAAACGGAAAGGTAAACACTATGTAAAATTTGTAACAAGCTGTGCTGAAAGTAAAAGGGGCCGGAAATACAAGCACAACTGTAAAGTACAACTGAAGGGAAAAATAGCAACTGAAAAGAAAAGACGCAGCGTCGAGCCATCCTCTGGAAGTCCCACCTAAAGGGTGAGCACATATAGCCTCCACAGCTCCTCGGTCCAGCCGTCTGCTCCAAGTACGCCCCGCCCAGTGGTCCACCTCCAGGTACCTCCCTACTCCGCAAGCCTTCACCACAATCAGCATTGTCCGTCGTCTGCAACCAACACAACGAAGTGCGCGCATAGCCCGTGCAGGGGTGAGTATAAGCTACTCAGTAGGGACCCTGAGACCCACGAAGTTCTCCCGAAATCCACAAAGGATAAACCACAACGGAATGATACAATCACGAAGTAACAACCGATACTGCCTAGGTATACGCCCATACATATACCTAAGTCATCAATCCTCGTTCGGCTCCAACATTCGAGCCCAAGAACAATACTGTCCACACAGGAAAGAAAAACATAATCCACATAGGATAGCTCAACACAATCTACAATGGAATGTAAACAGTAAATCCACACAGGATAGTTCAACTCAATCCACAAAGGGGAGTAACACAAGATTCCGCTCACATATGTATACTTCTTCGAATGACGATAGAGATGATCACTGATCCATATAAGTCGTCAGACCGACAAAGGATCGATAGGTACTAACCCCCGCAATGACCCACACAGGATCGGACCCACACAGGATCAATAGGTAACTAACCCCCACAAATACCCACACAGGATCGGGCCCACACAGGACCTGTAGGCACTGGCTCACACAGAACCGCTGAGCGCTGACCCACACAGGACCAGATCCACAGAGGATCTGTAGCACTGATCCACGTAGGATCGCTGAGTGATGTAGTCGTCGCAGTCCACTGAGGATCTCTGCACAGTCATCGTCGCAGTCCACTGAGGATCTCTGCACAGTCGTCATTGCAGTCCACTGAGGATCTCTACACAGTCATCGTCGCAGTCACAGTAGTAGTCGCAGCTAGCTCTAGGGTTCCCGCACACAGCAAGCTCGTTCGGGATGGTCCGCTCCACGAGCCGAGAGGCTGATACATCAATTGACACACATTTCGAATTTTATGTGTCCAAAAGTTCTGTATCGTCAACAGGAACTCAACGTCGTAGATGGCGCGTCAATCAGACGCCCGTTCTGAGAGTTATTGGCTTTTTCGTCCCAGAGGCCCTGTTGGTTTTTAAGGAAAAACCAACCCGGCCATGCTCCACCTGCATCCAAACCTCGGGCGGAGTGATCCAAAATATCCGTCTCAATTATAGGAAATCATCAAAGTCGTCGGCACGCCAATCGGACGTCCGGAGCTCAAGATATGAGCGTTTCCGCTCCGAGGACCCGGTTGGTTTCGTGTACGAACCAACCCGGCCGAACACAAAGTATTCCGAAACCTTGAGTGCAATATACAGAAACGACCGTCTCGATCCAAGGATCGTTTTGACGCTGATGGTGCGTCGTTCGGAGGCCCATAACTCAAGTTATGGGTAAAGGAACGAAAACGGTCCTAAGACGGGGGTCTGGGCCCGGGGCGACCTGGCGGGACCCGGTCCGGTCAGGCCAGGGTGCGGCCCGGCCTGGTTGGCCGGCCCATCTCAGCTCGGCCGAGCGGCCGAGCAACGCGGGGGGCACGCTGCCCCCGCATGACAACCTCGCGGCCCCCTCGGGGGGCCCCCCTGGTCAACAGACGCGACAATGCCGCGTCCGGTGTGCGCCGGACCTGCGCGGCTGCGGGTCCGCTGGCGCCACTGCCGCCGTCATGGCTTCAGCCGTGGCGGCTTCCTCCGGCAGCACGGCAGGGCGCCGCCGGTGGCATCCGCGGGCCGCCGGAGTCGCTCCGGTGGTCCGATTCCGTTCCCGTCTGCGCCACTACTCTACCCGGGTCTCGTTCTTCACTGTCGAAACATCAAAGCACCCTTGCGGCACGTTTTGTCCTCGCCCGCCAAATCCGCACAACAACGAAGAACTGCGGAGGGTTGTCAGGCCGTGTTCGTTTGGCCCGCACCCTCCACGTTAGGCGATAACAATTGGGAGGAATTAATCAAACGTAGAAAACATGACAAATAACAATTTTAATAAATTCAAATTTTTCTTATGAAACTGGGTTCTTTGTTTTTGAATGGAAACATCCACGGAGTATAAAACATTAAATAAAACCCCTACCTCCTCAATTGTCGCACGCGCGTTCTTCGCGGATTTGTTCATCGCGGAAGGATGGAATCGTCGTGTCGTCGCAGTATCCGGCTTTGCGTCGACGATCTTCGAGGACCAAGAAACAACAGATTAAATTTTAATAATTAAATCCATATAGAAGTTATAATCCACAAAGGAATTTTAAGAACCGCAATCTCTTACCTCAACGGATGATCGATGATTTTTTCGCGAAGGAAGGAACGTCGCAGAAGAACGTCGCGGGAGAGGAAACGTCGGCGTCGCGGCACACGGCGTTTCGTCATCGATTTCCGCGGGTTCGGTGTTCTTCATCGGAGGCCGGCGTTTTTCGCATTCTTTGCGTTCTTCACATTCTTCGCGAAGGAGGATGAAGAACTTGAGGTTTGTCAAATCCTCTCAACGAACAACACTTAAGGAGAAAATGTATTTGTCTTATTTTATTATTACGCCAACAGATTTAAAACGGGTTAAGAAATGATTAAATTAATTCATAGAATTAATTCAACGAATAAAACCTTCCAATTAATTTTTGTGTTATGAAATTAAGAAAACGCGTCAGTTGACTTTCATAATGACGGGTTTTCGAGGGTGCGTTACTTAGCGGAAATGAAACGGTGGGGCTCGTGTGGGCCCCACCTCACAAATATCCTACCAAGAGGGTATGATATTTTTGGATAGCACCCTATCCGCATCAACTCATCTTAAGTAGCTTTAAGTGGTCTTTAAGTGGCTTTAAGTGAAATTAAAAAAAAGTTTGTCGTACAAATTATTTTATTTCTTAACTTTAAGACCAAAAATTAAAAACCACACCCATGATAATGCAACTCCGGAAGAGGCATTTATATGAAAATACCGGCGCTGCGATTCCATCGGTACCCTCAGAATTCGATTTCGAGCACCGGTTCAAAAGTTAGAAAACTCCGCTCGTTCTTTCACTGAATGTACCTGAGCCAATCTTCGGAAAATGATTCCGGGCACACCGGGCCTCGGAATCCGGTACCTTCAGAAATAGTGCCCTTGTAAAATTCCAAATAAAATTAAGAAAAAAAATTCCTTGAAATTTACAGGTCTTTACAGGCCTCGATGCTACTACCAAGAGATCAAACTGCTACTCTTGCCTCTAAGGGTTGAGTCACACTATCGGCATCAGTGTGTGGTCAATGGGTCTCATCCAGTAGGTATCTCAAAAATGAGGGTCAATTCAATGGGTTTTAAACATGAACCTCATAGTAATAACATAAATAGAGGACAAGAAAGTAAACACCACAAGAAATGTTTCTTTTATTATTGCAGCTCAATGTACAAAGACACATACAACCAAAACATCAACAAAAAGAATTCTAGAAGCACCAATCAAAAGGCCTCCATGACTGGAACTAGTTTCGCTCCTATCCGCCAGCTTCCGGAGCTCCGTAGTGAAATGCCTCAGCTGCTTGAAGCTGATCTCTCCCATGTCCACCTATTCCCTGTGGTCGGGGAGGACCTCCTGGTGGTGGTGGGGGCAACACGTCGAAGCGTCGTCCACCTCCAGCTGCACGGACAACTCCCGTACCTCAGTCTTCTGCTCCTTGCGATCCGCCCTGATCGAACCTCTACCTCAGCCTGGGAGGTCCTTCGTTTATCTTCTGTTCATCTGTATGGCGGGTCGGACAGTCACGAGCAATGTGACGAACCCCAACGCAGGAGTAACATTGTCCGCTCCTGGTAATTCATTCTCCACCCCAAGATCCTCACACACACGATCTTGTGTCATGCGGTCAATCACCTATAGGTATAGTCCTCTTGGTCCTCTGAGTCATCTGTCAACTTCCCACTGCAGAAGACTCGGCCGCATGCCGGCTAGTGGTGGGTCCTATGGCTGGATATTACTCTACAAGGAAACTCTCCACTAAGAGGGCTCGTTCCAACACCCATGTATGCGTTGTGATGCTATGAGAAAAAAAAACTGAAGCTCTAATCTCACTCCTGAGCCCCTGTTCGAAGGTTTGGGCCCTGAAGAATGGGTCCCATACCATATCTGTGGAGTAACACGAGAGATCGGTGAACCTCGCTGAATACTGCACCACTATCATGCTACCCTTCTGAAGATGAAGTAGCTCATGTATGTGCACCGCTCGAAGGGTGTCTGGTACAAACTCTACCCAGAATAGACTCTCGAAGTCTTCCCACAGAAGGAATGCCTCATCGTGCACCTGGAGCATCAGGCTCCACCATCTGCCTACTGATGCCTGAAGGAGGCTAGCATCAAGGATCACCATGAAGTCTGCTGGCGTCCCTACCAATCTAAAAACTCGAACAGCAGCCTCTAGCCAATCCTCGGCTGCCTGAGGGTCTTTCTCCCCGAAAAACCTGGGCGGTCTCTGAACATGAAACTTGTGTAGTGCACTAAGGAGATGTGAACTCTCAACAGATAGGGCCGGCGGCATCAGTGGCTCGGCGGGTAGAGGTATCGCCTATACCTCCACTGTAATGGGGCCCTACACCAAGGCCTCATCGCTCGGTGGGCTGTCGCCTCGCACAAAGCCTTGAACACTAGCTGGCTGCCATCGTGGGGCCATCCTGAAAAGAGAAAAGTGTGCCACGGTCAAAACAGTACCTAGTGAGCTGAGACAAGAAATCACAATGAAAACTTTGAACACACATTCAATCAATGTTTTCATGTATTGAGTCGGAAATCAGAAGTCAGGGACCTGGTGTATGGATACGTCGGCCGCCGTACCAACCTTGGACTCCTTGGACTGATAACCACACTCAATACCATTAACACTGCTGCTTCACATAGAAGAAAGATCAGAGTCTTGAGTTCTGTGATAGAACCGAACTCCTCTGATACCAATTTTTCACGACCCATCCTCGGGGCCCGTTCCGTGACTACCCCAAGCCCGCCTGACATAGTCTAGGGGCTGGAAACTAGCACCAAAGGCATAAATCCCAATAAGAGGGAAGTCATTGCCTTTAGAAAATTAACAAACACCACAAAGTATATGCGGAAGCTACACTAAGTTCAAATGAAAGTGCTGAAAGGTAAATGGGCTAGAATACAAACCCAACTGAAAAGTAAAGCTACAAATGAAATTAAAATACAACTCAAAGAATAAGAGCTGAAAGGTGACAAGACGCTCCGGGATCATCCTCCGGTTTCCTACCTGAAGGGTAGTTATAGATCTTCTCCTCAGCACTCCATGTCTGTCCGTCTCCTCCAGGTACCGAATCATTGTGAATCCTCCTCCGGGCACTGACTCGTTGTGATATCCACCTCTGGGTACCGTCCAGCTCTACCAGCCTCAACCACAATCAGTGATGTACATCGTCTGCAACCAACACAACGTAGTGTGGGTGAAGCCCATTCCTAGCTGAGTATACGAAACTCAGTATGGACCCCGAGACCCTCGAAGGACTCCTTGAATCCACAAAGGATAAATCACAAAGAAAATATATAGACACGAATTATCATCCTACAATACTTAGGTATATGCCCATACATATACCTAAGTCATCAAATCCAATACAGCTCCAACTCACGAGGTCAAGTACAATCCAGCCCACCCAGGAAAGTAAAACATAATCCACACAAGAAAGTATGACCCAATCCACACAGGAACGCATAATCCAATCCACATAGGATATCAAGTCAATCACATATAAGATAATGATTGAAAGTCAAGACTCAGCTCAAACCTGGATTTCATTCAAGATGTCGAAACCATAGCTGCTGGGGAACTTCTCCTCTATCGAGTACTGTGGGCCTGCCGCTACAACCAAGCGCTTAACACTAACCTTGGACTGATGTAGTAGTCCACCTGTCGAGTACTGTGAGCCTGCTGCTACAACCAAGCACTTCCCACAATGGGTCTGCCGCTACAACCAAGTTCTCCCCCTCACAACATACAGAGGTACTCCTTCTGTTGAGTACCGCGGGTCTGCCGCTACAACCAAGCACTCCTTCTCCGTGCATATGCCGCTACAACCAAGCGCTCCCCACTGGGCTATCGAAACACTCTGAGTCATTTGATCGGCATTCGTCAAGTCTCATCCAGTTCTAGGGTTTCCACACACAGCACGCTCGTTCCGGGAGGGTCCACTCCACGAGCCAAGAGGTCGATAAATCAACTGTCACATACACTAGAGTTGTTGAATTGCAATGTTCATTCACGTCAGTAGGAAAACAATGCAACAGACGACGCGTCAATCGGACACCCGGTCTGAGAGTTATTGGCTTTTTCGTCCCAGGGGCCCGGTTGGTTTTTAAGAAAAAACCAACCTGACCATACTCCAACTGCATCCAAAACTTGAGCGGAGTAAGCCCAAAGAACCGTCTCACTAAACTAAATTCAGTAAAGTCGGCGGAACTTCAATCGGACGTCCGGAGCTCAAGTTATAAGTGTTTCCGCTCCGAGGGACCAATTGGTTTCGTGTTCAAACCAACCCGGCTATACCCAAAGTTCTCTGAAACCTTGACGATAATATAAATAAATGACTGACTCGATCCAAGGATCACATCACAACTGACGGTGCATCGATCGGAGGTCTGTAGCCCATGTTACGGGCGTTTGAACGAACCTGCCCGTTTTTAGGGGGTTTTGGGCCCAGACCGACCCAGCCCAAGTCCCGCTGGGTTTTCCCGAACCGGGTTGACCCAACCTGGGTCCGGGTATGTCTCAGTAGAGAGCGGCCTAGCTCGGCCAGTGTGGCCCGGCCCGTTGCGGGTGGCCCGGCCCGGCGCGGGCGCGGCCCGCGCGGCTGATCTGCTCGGCCGTTTTAGCTGAACGGGAAACAGAAGGGGGGGGGGGGGGGGAATGCCCCCCTTGGTTGAAGAAATGGCCCACATGAGGCGGAGCCCGCCTCTTGGCTAGCCGATGGTTACGACCCTCGGTTCTTCCGAACGGCCGGCCCGGCTAGCCGGCTGGTGCTGTAGCCGCCACGAGACCCGGCGGTCCCGCCCCTCCTTGAACCGTAGCGACTTTAAGACGCGTCCTTTGTTCGATCGGCGCGGTGCAACAGCTCCTCGCCCCTCCACCACGACCCGACTCCGTCTGCAGCTTCTTTCGGCCTCAATGGCATGGCGCGAGGGCTCCGTGCTCCTTCGTCGTGTTCCTCCTTGTTCCCGCGCGGTGCCGTTGCACCGCGCTGCCTTTGTTTGAGTCGCAACAAGAACAACAACAAATGGGGAGGAGGGTCGGCCGTGATCGTGCAATCTGACCTCCTCCCATTAAAATGATAACAGGCGGCCCAAAATAAATTAACTTCGACAAAGAAAGCACAAATTTAATCCATTAAATGTGAACTCAAACCCCTACCTCGAAGAAGTTGTCGAATGAAGATCGCCGCGGGAAACAAATGATGTCGCGGTAGATGTTGTCATGGAATGAGGCTCCGTAAACGTCACCGGTGCTCGCACGATGAAGGATACGACGTCCTCCTTTCATTGACGCGGAAATAGGATCGAAGGTGGGTGTGTCATCGTTCTCCGGAAAAGGCGGCACTCACCAATTGCGGAGAGGAGAGGAGACGACACGACGATCTCCCCTAGCGGTGACAGAGTTCTTTGTCATAGACTCGTCGTTCTTCACCAAGGAGATGAGGAACTTCTTCAGAGAAAAGAATGCTTCATCTCTCAAAACTCCACACAACGAAAACCACCCCAAATAAAATAAGGTAGATCCTTATTTTATTAACCCATGTCAAGATTTTCAAGAATTAATGATTCAAACCCTTAATTAAATAAATTGAATAGATTTATTCAATCTAATTAATGTGCAGGTTGACAAGCATTTAAATGGGGTAGGGGTGAGTAACAAATTTATGGGGGGGTTTCCAAAAAAAAGAGGGTTTTTTAATGGGGAGATATGAAATTTAAGGAGGTTGGGGATCGTGTGGGCCCCACCTCACAAATATCCTACCAAGTTGTTAGGATGTAGTGGGTCCCACTCAACTCCTATGAAAAGATTATAACTAATTAGATTAGAAATAAAATTGTGGCACACATTTTATTTCACTTTTTTGTTAACCAAAAATTTAAACAACACCACCCGAGAAAACACAACTCCAGAAAGGGTCTTCCTAAGAAATTATCGGCGTTGCAGTTTCAACGATGCCCTCGGATTTCGATTCCGAGCACCAGTTCAAAACATAGAAAAACCAGCACGTTTTTTCAATGAACGTACCCAAGCTTAACTTCAGAAATTGATTACGGGCATACCGGGCATCAAGAACAGGTGTCTTCAGAAGCCACAGACTCGTAAAATTTCAAAAAAATTAAAAAAAATCCTTGAAATTTCCGGGTCTTTACGAATTGACTCCAATTTGTATGATAATTTGGAAACATTAAGGTATGTATTGATGATTGATTTAAATAAATCCCATTCAGATCATTAAATATTCATGGTAAATAAAATGATATAGGGGATCATTTTTCATTTTGTGAGGCAGATTGATTTATAAAGTGTTTAAAGGGCCATTTTTTACGGAGCAATTTTTTTGGAAAAGGATTTATAATACCATGTGATGTGAGGATTGTTTGAAACATGATATATATTCAAGTTTTTGTTTTAAAAGTCATATTATGAAAGGGAATTTTAAAATTTTCAAATGATTAAGAAAGTGGGTTTTTAACTCATATGATGTGGTGGGACTAGATGGACAATGAATATAGATTATCTCAATATTGGAACACCAATGGAGGATTTCCATGCGATGGGTTATTGAGTTGGTGGTGTTGGGGTTTGGGTTAGTAAGTGTGGTGGATGAATTTATAGTGATCCATGCATGGAAGGGACTCTATTTCTAAGTTGTATCATTATTACTATCATCTGATTCTTTGGAATATTAAAGAGGGTTTCTTTACAGTTTCTTATCCATCCTGATTACATAGGTTGGTACGCCATTTACCAAATTTTACATTATCTATCTATATGTTCAGTTTATTTCTTATAATCATAGGATATTAGTCTTTTTATTTTTATTCTTTCATTTTAGGTTTTTTTCGTTTCATATAGGCCCTATTTATTATTTTATATGGTTATTTGTTGGGTTTTGGTTTTAGATTTTGGTTGTGGAACAAGAAATTATTTATGAAAATCCAAACATTAAGAGTTTTTGAAATAATTAAAGTTATGGAAATTGTATTACTATACTATATCTGAATGTATTCCAAACTATTATTCATGGAATATATCTAGAAATGAAATGCATGAACTCCGTGGTGATTACCTACTGATTTATTTTAATCTCACACCTTACTTATGCCCCTGGGTATATGTAGACCCATGTTTTTTGTAATGAAGCTTGTTTTTAGTTCTGTTTCTCTCCATCAGAGCAGGTTTGTCTTAGGAATGTTGGCGACCAAGATGTGACATGGAGATCTTGTCGGTGTTGTCCAGTTTTACATTTTTCATTAGTTTTTTTCATTAGTTGTTTTTTATTGATCATCATGTATTTCTATTAAGATTCAATTATTTTTTGTTATACCTATAAGTCATTTTATTTTATTTGAATCATTTTTATTTGGAAAACTCATTCCCATAGTGATTACGTTGATGAAATCCACTAGTTTACAGACTTTGTGGATCGGGAACACCCTTCGGGGATAGTCTTAGGCTGGGACAGATGTCAGGTTGGTTGGCATCTAGGCTTGGATCATGACATTATCATTTACGTAATATTCTCTGGGGAGATCATAACGAGTATATTATTAATTTAAAACCTAATTTAAATAAATTTTTTCATGTTAGGAGGAATTTTGTATAGATTGGACATCACATTTATAGCATGTAGCTTTTTGGAGATTGTAGTGGTCACTTCTGAGTTTACCTTTTTTCAAACATGTAGTTGTTTATGCATTTTTTTTATTTTTCAATGAAATTACAAGAATGTACAAGTGTTTTGTTTTATAATTATTTTTTATTAGGTGTTGGTTGGGGTATATTTCTTCTCTATCTCTTACTAATGTTATCTTAGAGGGTAACTCCAACTATTTATATTTTTATTATACCCCCTTTGAAAATCGCTGAGTTTGGGGCCACTGGAGGTGTGGCATAAGCGGCCACTATCCTTATTCTCACATTTCTATCTAATGGGAGGTATTCATGGGAGTGGGGGTCATTACATACATACATAAAAATAATAATAAGGTAGTGATTCATACTCAACTATGATTATTATAATATAATTCATACTCCACTATATTTTGGGAATAATGTCATAGGGTCTTATGAACCATGTTATGTTTATCTATCTATAGGTTTCTCCCACATGTTTTTCCAGTTTTATATACTAATTCAAATATACTCCAAATTTTGATGATATACCATGCTATAAATATAGTTAACTTTATTATATTATGAAATTATTTTTAACTGAATTTTAGTATATTCATCTAGGAAATGATTTTATGACATTTCAGGGGTATTATGTTTCGAATATATGATCCATGATTAAAAATAATGTATTATAATTATCAATTATTATTTCTGAATATTTTTTATCTACTATTTATACCCTTTCCAGGTTATCCATCATATTTATAATATAATAGTTATGTTCTACTAAAAAATATCACTTAATAAGGTCTGAGTTCAACACATTATTATCATTCAAATTTCTTATGTTATGATATTTCTTATATCACACGAGATGTCTATAATACAGTCTAGAGTTTAATTGTTATATAGAAGTGTTCATAATTGTTTTAAAATAATATTTTAATTTAACTTATCCCTATATTATTAATTCTATTTCTTTATGCGTTATGATTCTATATTTTGGATGTATTAATTGTTCATTAAAATCAATGTGTTATTTATGTATTTCTATCTTGGTCCCACACATTTTTGAAAGGATAAATAATAATGATATATATATATATGAAATTATTTATATATTAAATAATATATGTATCAAATTTATTTCATTAAATTCATGCTTTTACCTTTGAGAAAAAATAAATATCATTTTAATACTAATATTTTGACAATAATCAATTACTATTGTTAAATAATCTATAAACTCAATTATGTAAAGGCCCAAACCCCAATATCCCAAAGATGGTGGATACATTATTTAATTGGTTATATATATAAGAAATCACATACCAAATGATATAATTGTATAGAAGACATGGTAAACTTGATACATACATGTGTCCTGGATTGCATTTTTTTTGAATTAAATGTAGCATAGTGAAAGTAAAAAATTTGGCATGCTTGAATCCATTGAAATATTTCTTCTTTATATAATAGTGATAGGGGAAAAGTATGATGATGAGATAATATTCTCAGTAAGAGTCACGTATATCATAATATTTCATTATAAAGAAAACATAATATTTATGGAAATTTAAATATTTAATCAGGCGTTCAATTTAATAATTAACTTGAATATAATTAATATAATATTCAAAACTAGTATGGAATGAAAATCAAAAAAACAAATATTCTATTTAATCAATAATGTGATCCCAAAATGAATCCAAGGTTATTATCCAATTTATAATTTGACGAATAATAATAATCAAATTTACAATGACTGAAATTCTCAATATTGGATGTCATGATCTCAGACATCGTGATATTTATATCTTCAATACCTTTCATACAACAATAATAAACTATTTTTAATACCAATTTTATACTATCATAGTAATTCCCCTTACATGAATTGAAATACATTGTAATATTATATAATTCTTAGACTGATCAGTCACTGCATGTTCAATGTATTCTTCATATATCAAACAAACAATTTAATTCAGTAATAATATACCATAGAAATTAATGTCTATATAGAATATAGAATATAAAATATTGGTATTTCCCCGTCAATCAAATAACAATCAAATTAAATTCCAAAAGTATATATGATATATATATTAAGGATTCTGTATATCAAATACTACTTATATGGATATTTAGTGGGAAATGAAATGTTTAATTTTCAAATGAATTTCAACATTTCAATGGAGGGTTAATTATCACATAATTTTAATAGGAAATAAAATTTTAATATTTTCCATAGACAAAATTAATGTATACTATACGATATAGAATAATGATGGTATAATTTCAACATATCACTACCAAATTTTTTCAAAAATAAATGATTTTTTGTAACTAATTAATAGAAATATAACTACAATATCTTCAAAAATACTTAAGAAAAACTTTCTTTTTACATTTAAACTCACATTTAAAATCTAAATAATTATAGAATGTTAATAAAAAATATCATTAGAATTATCCTTTTAAACATGAAATAGACACATAAAATCAACGATAGGTCTTCATGGCATGAATATTTTGTTTATTCAAATTATAATAAAAAACCAACCCCCTTCACATTATTATAAGAAAATTAGAATGTACCTTATTTAAAAAAAAATATTTCATTGAATTTTTTTATAAGTACAATTATTGTTGAAAATTTCTTTAACAAATCCTTGTAAAATGCTTTTTAAAATATTTTTTTAAAAATATAAACGTAAAGTAAAACATATTTTCAACCTATGGGAGAAATGATATTTTTTTATTAAAATATTATTAATTGTTTTATACTCTTTAGAGAGGAACATGGTGCAATTAATTTATACCTGATCTATAATTCTATTTATAATATCAAATATTATCATCTATAAAATCATTCCACCAATTCATTTAAAATCATCCGTTATTATTATTGATTTATGTGTAAAGTGTCGAGTTTATTCGTGTATGTTATTTCATGAATTATCTGGTTTAGGCGTATATAGAATAGTTCCATAATATTTATAATTATATTAATATTATAATTATCATATTTACTTACTGGATTCAATTTAAATAACATTCTCAATTGTTTTAAATTTAAAATGTTTTTCATGGTTTTGTGGAGATGGTAGGCCATATATATGCATGGGCCCTTCCCTTAACGTGTGAAAGGGTAAAGAAATTGATGGTATATTAACATTACATAAATAATATCATTCCATATTTTATATATAGTATCACTATTTAAATATTTTTAATTTCCATGTGAGTTGGTGATGGAATACAAATTACATCGTTTCGTGAGTAATTTGCCCATCAAACACATGATTGGTGACATATTTACTTATTTAATGGGGATGAATATAGATAAATATTAAGGAATAAAAATAATAAAATATAATTAAATGGGTTATATATCTTTTATTATGTTTTATGTGTGAAAATATAATTATTGTTTCTAAATGAATATTGAAAAATAAAGATCATGGTTATGGATATTACCTTCGATTATAATAACCTCCTTTGGATCTATTATTATAGAAGCAAGGGATGGTCTTTTGGGACGACCAGAATATATAAAATGTGTCTATGGGTGTTGGGGTTATATTTTTCAATTTTTTTAAATATCTAAATGGAATGATATGTGCTAATTAATCAGGAATGGGTTTTTTATTTCATAGTTGTTTGGAGTTACATATTTTAAAATAATCAAAAACTATTTAATAATATGTCGTCAGTCACTCCCCATGTACCACAAAAAAAAAATTACAGAATATATGTAATTGTATTAAAAAAATCCCACCAAATATAATGAGATATGTTTTTCAAAAAACATCCCTCATCATAAACGATTATTTACTTTTACCCTTTCAGTTTTCACCATGGTAACTACTTTTTAAACTGTGTAACTAATCCGTTAATCCTATGATAAAATGAGAATTACATTACAATTTTTACCTAATTATTCATTATTTTGAATCTTATTTATCGAATATTAATTTCACTTCTATAAAAAATTAATTTTTACCCAAGTTGATGTAATGTGAAAATCCAGGTTTTAACCATTATTATATAAAATCAATTTTAGTATATTAAAAAAATATTTAGTAAGAAATCATTTTTACCTTATCATATAATATTATTTATTCTAATATCGAATACATAATAAATTTTTTGAAATCAAATATACATAACAAATATAAATGCAATAAAAAATGAAACCCACTACTAGTGTCAAAATGGGTTTACATGGAATGGATTTCCAAGCATATGATTACATTACAATAACCATAGGACATGAGATCATAATTACATGTATTAAAATTAATATATATTTATTTAAAATCTATAAATTTAATTTAAATATTTAATTATTAGTGGTTATTCTAATTAATGAATGTGCATGAATAGTGTGCATTTAAAAATAGTTTTATGAAAACATGTTTTTAAGCCTAAAACTGAACTTCTAAAAAAATATTTTATTATAACTATTAAAATTTATTCATATATATTCAATATAACATTAAAATACTTATGTCATTTTAACTAAATTACATATAATAATGAAACATTAATGTTAAATAATTTGATGAAAATAAAAACACTATCAGAAAAATTAGTATTTTTCATTATTCAATAAAAAGTAAATATTTTTAAAGTAGTCCCAAAATATCAACATATTTTTATTTTTATATAATAATTCAAAATAAATTATTATTAAAAAAATAATATCTAAATTTTTATGAAATTTAATATAATTCTAAAGAATAAATATAAAATATAATCTTTTTTGATGAAATGATATTTTGAAGCATAAAATGACTTCAGTAAAAACATGAGTGAATAATTACTAAAAATATATCTACATATTTTTATTGATTAATAATTATATATATATATGTTTAATAATTTTTTATTAATAATAATTACCTCCAATTAATTTTTTCTATTATAATTATCATATATAAATTATATATTTTTAGGTATTTTATGTTTGCTGTTGGGTATCTTATACATAATCAAATAAAATGTTATTAATTTGAAATATTGGATTTGTGTGCATCACATGATATTAATGAGATAAATTTTTTAATGGGATTCACTATAAAAAACATATATTCTTGCTTTCTCTTGTCCTTAAATAAATTGTGTCCTTGAAATTTTAACATGTACAAAGAAATCTTGGGTTTGATGTCGTAAAATTATTTTGTTGAAAAAATACATAATAAAATTGGTTAAAAAATATTCATCTTTAAATAGGTAAATATAAATCTAAATTTCATCTGGAATAACTAATTTCAATATTTCCATGTAGTTTTATATTTTTTAGATGTGAAAATATGGTCATGGAAGAAATGTGAAATTAAATATGTAGACTTGTAGAGACCATTGATAAAATGAATTTCAATGATTAGGAAAAATATAATGTCCACACAACCATAATTATATTATGAGGAAAAATAAAATTATTTCATCAGAATTGGAATTAATTGGAAAATACTTTTTCCCTAAATTATTTCCTAGTTTTTAAGGATGATATTCCTTTTACAATTGAGAAAAATTAAAAATGATCTTATTTGATTTGTTATTATTTTATAAGAAAAATTTCATCTTTTTTTACGTATCAAATAGTTCCCACATTTTTTGTGCTACTAAAAATGAATATTCTAAATGAATTTTTATTCCTAACAATCTACAATTTACTTTTAACATATCATAACATCTATAAATGATTGAAAATCATTTCCATTTATAAATTAATATTTACCAAAAAAATGATCAGAAAATAATAATATACATTAATGTACATTAAGAAAAAGTAATACCAATATTCAACATAATATTTATCCATAAAATTATTTTTGATAAAAAATATCATCTTTACTTGGACGTTATATAGGAAAGTGGTAAGAATCATACCCTTATCACCCTTCAATGGTGGGTTTAACCCCAATGGAATTTTCATATTCATTGGGTTTTCACACAATAAGAAGTCTCTGATCTTTTGATAAATAAGTTATATAAATCCTATAAAATTCCAAAAATTAAGATGAACATACTAAAAACATTATTTTTAGAGACCCAAATTTTGACGTACATGGACATTAAATTAATATAGCAGAATACTTAATACATAACAAAAACAGACACGTAAGGACCGTAATAGTTTAGTGTCTTTGGAAACTTGGAACTTAATCTTCTAATCGTGGTGAAAGATCTTCAACATCTCCCATAAAGATCTTCCACTTTTTGTTTCCTTAACTAAAACCTTTCTTTTAATCCTGGGGTAAGATAAAACATAAAAAGGGTGAGCTCAAATGCTCAGTAAGGGTAAGCATGGATAAAATAAAACACACAATATACATTTCAACATAAAAACATGAACATAATATTTAAACATAAAAATCTTGAGCAATGACATAAAACATGGAAGCACATAAGGCATAGATCATAATGGAAAATAAATCAGGATAACATAGCATATGAATAAAGCATGAAATTGTGGCATCCATTAAGCACATGTAATGATTTCCATAGTAGTAAAGGCATTGCTGCCAAGACCATCTTAGTGGACAAAGTCCCATTCTGAATCGAGTTCACTCCTCGTTTCAGTCTTGTAACAATGAACCAGATTAACTTATCGTTCCAGCCAAGTCTATCCCATGAGATATAAAATCTATACCCAATGAATTGGATGGAGATATAGGTCCCACCCATCTCATAATGAAATCATTCTTACTTGTGCCACAAAATAAACTTAAAACATTCATCATAACCCAAAGAATAAAATGTGTTTCATAAACATCATCCCATCATTTCATAATCCATATAAAACAAATGGGCATTTCATCATAAGAAAATAGAACCATGTAAATCATATAGACATTAAAATTGAAACAGACACATATAAAATAATGTCATCTTAGATGGAAAATTGTTTTGATGAAAAATTTGAAATGAATTCTTGGGGAAAATATCCATTCTTCGTCAAAATAATTTTCTTTTCAAAAAATGACATGCACTATTAAAATAAAAGTATTTTGTAAAAAATAGTAATAAAATCATGTAGAGTAAGCTTCATGAAAATGAGGCGTTATGAAACTGTAAAAATCTATTCATGTCGTATAAGTTAAAAATAACATTCTCCTCGTACTTTTGTCGGAAAAGTCAAAAAGTACCTCGTAACGTAAACAAAAGAAATATTCCTTACATACCATGTAGTAAAATTCAAAACTAGGTAAGAAGGACTTTAAACATACATAAAAACACTTTTATAAAACATGGACATGGATGATATAAATAACCCCAGTAAATACTGACGAATAAGCAATCTCGGATAAAAATGTGATTTTCGAAATTATCCCTTACCATATATCTGATATGCTTCGTATGTATCCGAACCTCCTGTATAATGATTTAAATAATGTCATTGACTTATTACAGACTCATATTCATTGTTATGATATCATATATGGTTCACTTATGACTTTATATTACCCTTTATTTTGTAAATTCCATGTTAAAGCGTGTTTTGGGTAAAATCGTTTCATTTGTCATCCGTGTTTTGACTTGTAATTATTCATATGATTACATAGATCATGATTACTTAATTCCAGAATATAAATCATTTTTTATATATAATATATATTTATAATATAGATATCTATAATAGATCGATAAATGGAAAGAAATACACCGTTAACGGAGACGGTAGGCCATACCTACGCATGAACGCTGTTTTCGTTTCCTTATTGAGTTGAATGGAATTAAGTAGATAACATACATATATACATAAATCTAGTAGCTTTATAATGTTATATATTTCATTATTATTGCTTATATAGACTTTATAATAATTCTCAAATGGTTAACATGGAGAATGAATTTCATCGCGTCGTGGAGACGGTAGTCCGTACGTACGCACGAGCAATGATATCGTTTCCATAATTATTGAATTGAATTGGTGTGGATGATAAAATATATCAGAATCAGTATGATGTTATAATAACTATGTATAGTTATTATTTACACCATTATACCCATCCATGTAAGGTGTTGGTGGAAAAACAGATTACACCACGGCGTGGAGATGGTATTCCGTACGTACGCACACGGGATAATTTTGTTTTCGTTAGGATGGATAATAGGTGAAATGGGGTTTTTTCATATTTATAAAAACAAATCAGTATATTAGTGATACTTATGTTATTACATAATAATTTAACAACTAAAGAATAAGAATTTGATGAAGAATGAAGCTTGAAAGAATCTGGAGAAAAAATTACCTCTTCTTCGATACGCCTCTTTGAAACCTCCTCTTAGGGCCCTAAGATTGGTCTTTAAAGTAGGCCAGAACCTCTAGGATGTTTCTAGGGAAGTGGAGAAGATAATTTGTCAGGGGTTGGATGAGCATGAAGGCTCAAATTGGTGTGAGGTGGAGAGGGAGGAGGTACCCTTTTATAAGGGAGGAGAGGGGCACCTTTGGAATTCTAAAAAATATTAATTTATTATAAATCTAACCCCACATAAAACCTCCAAAAATGACTCATATACGAATATTATATGATATAGGGTTGTAATATAATCAACCAATCAAATTTAGACATGTTAGGTATTTATTTTAAACATTATCAACTTGATTTATCCTTATTTAGTCAATTTAATTTTATTTGTGGTAATAACATTCTAAAATTAAAATTATAACAAATAATTACATATTTGTTATTAATTGTCCCTAATTGGATTATTTATAAAATTTTCTACCATATCAATTTAAATTTATAATTTTTAAATATATTTGTGATTTTTAAACAATTTAATAATATATTATTTTTACAAAATAACAATACTGTCAATTTTGACACTATTCATTTATTTGAATTTAAATAAAATATATAAAGAATATATGTTCAAAAATAAATCATTAATAGAATAAAAAAATGTCATATGTATCTAGAAAATTAGTGTATCACATTAAATAGTTCATATAATATTTATTTTATAATTTTTAGAACCATTTATTTGGTTTATCTCTTAATAAATAAATTACTACAACATTTTTGTATAATTATTTAATATACATATTTGTTGCATAAAAATTAAAAATAAAATCTTATTATGAAGATAAATCTATTAACATTCATAATAATACTTTTACTAGAATTTATCATCTTAAAATCACAATATTTAAATTGTTATATTTATTAAATTATGAAGGTGACATCTTTGGCGTCATTTAAAATAAAATATTATAAGTGTCATAATCGATTTTTTAAGGCTCCAAATGAACCAATATTCGACCATTGGATGATTATGGTTTATATGTACATGAAAAATAAATTTTTGTCAGGGTTTGGGCATTTAATGGTTACTATTAGTTTAATAAAAACTATATTCTTGATTTTTCACTAGATAAACAATTTCTGCATCAATATTGTGTTACAATTAATGAGAATTATTTAATCCCTAAAAATTATAAATAAATTTATATGATGTAGATAATTTCATTAGATTTTTGGAGACTATTCATGTTCGATGTTTCATGAATTTTATCACTAAATTAAAATTTATATACTTATAAGATTTAAGAGAGTGACATGTTGTCACTTTCTTTGGTTTTAATAATAATTAAATTATTTTCTTGGTAAAAAATCCATAAAATGAATATAATAATACCCTTAGGTTATATGGGTCTTCTTTTATCCATCCAATAGAATTTTGGCATGTGTTAGGGTAATTTTATAATATTATATTTAACCTTAATTACCTGATTTACCTTTAACTATGGTAAATAAAATTTACCGTAGTTACTATTCATAATTTCCAAAAATAAAAACTAGCTTATTAACATAATTTGGAACCACTGATACCAAATATGGAATCCATTTTTCCAAATTCACTACAAAAAAGTTGCAGAAATTAAATTAAAATTAATCCCGTTGTCGAAAGAAAACAGGTTTTTCTTTAAAACATTGAAAAAGATTGAATTGATTTACCCTACGAATTTAATGTAAAATCAATGATAATGACATAAATTATATTAAATGGTAAAAATATATTCTATTTATGCTTTAAAACCATTCAAACTTATAATTGAACCATATATATTATTGCAATGAAAAAAGTTGTTTTTAATTAAAATAGAGCATGTTTTTTCTATTAATCAAAATATGAAGGTTACCAGAATAATATGAAAAATTTATCCAAAAAGTTTTTTATTTCTTGATTCTAAATAAGAATTCTATTTTGTCTAATTGAACTTATAAACATGTCAAAAACTAGATTTAATGTGGGTGCGCCATCAAAAGGCGGCAAAACTGCATTTTTTGAAAAATACTTATTTTACACGAAAAATTTATTTTGTTCTTATAACATGTTCTAGAAAATGTGTATGATGACTAATAATGGTATAAAATTCAAAATTTAGTTAATAATATTCATAACGGCTAGTTCATAATAATATTATAATAATATATCGTTGTTTAGTAAAACCCGGTATTGCGTACAACACACACTATCGAGGAAGGGCGTGATTGCGTGTAATGCAAGCCAAGTCATGGTTGCGTGTTGTGCAAGAATCATTCATTTCCTTGTATAACAGAATCCAACCATATTTCATTTATACATTGAATATATATATATATATACTCAATGTTGCGTAGAATAACTATTATCAAAATTGTGTATAACACGATCCAAGAATAGTGTTGCGTATTCTGCAAGATAATGCGGTGTTGCATATAACGCAAGGTAATATTGGTGTAGCATAAAAAACAAGAAATTAATGAAATTAAAAGAATATTTTTCATATAATCTCGGAGTGTTACATTCTACCCCCCTTAAAATGAATTTCGCCCTCGAAATTCGTCGGGGTTATACATGGTTTACTACTCGAAAGATTGTTTAATAGAAACCCACATCGTAAAAAGGAATACCAAAAAATGGATTTAAAAACTAAATTATGAAATGTAATAGTTACCCAAATTAACTTATCACTGGGATTCCACGTAGGACAACATAGGTGAAAATATGGATATGGAAGAAAAATATAACCATCACGTTCTGATAGAGAGTGGTAGAGAACATGGCTATGAAAAAGACAACAATCACAAAGCTATTGATTTGTGATGATCTAAGGTACCATCTGATTCATCGGATATAAGGGAACTAGGACAACATTTTTGGTTTTCAAGATCATTTCCCTAAAGTTGATGAATTAAAAGAAATAATTGCATGATTTTGGTACAATCTCATTGTTGATCGTGAATTGAACAATTTCCACGTCATCCCTTAAAGAAATGAAGTTGAATTTGTTATTCGTGATGTATTAGCAGATCATGTGATATAATGATGGGTAATTCCATATCTTTCAAACAAAAGGTTAGAAAAAGTTATAAGTCCATCTTATGGTTAGATTAATCGTATATGGTTCCAAAAAATGAACTTATACTTCATATATTATACCTCTTAATAAAATAAAATAGTTTCTACTAACCAGGGACTTCCTATAGGCCAGTTGTAGGTGATAAAGGCCAGTCGCTCTTTGGTTGTGGGTTCGATTCCCACAGCCTTGTCTGACGCGATGGGCTGTCCCCGTCCTACAGGTTGTCCTTTTTCTAAAATTATATTACTATAACATCCCATTAATAATATCAAAAAAACTTTTATCCTTAAACAACACTAAATTATGTCCAACATAATCATTCCAATCATTAGGCTTATCCATAATACTGCAGTCCACTCTCATAATATAGTGAAAACGATTACCAGAGATTTAATACCATCATTGATCCCCATATATCATAAGATATGTCTTGTTTGTCACATTCCAAACATTCGAAGGCCGTAATCATGTATTCTCTTGAAAAATGAATACCCATTGAACCTTAGTGAAAACATGAATGCAGTTAAAAGTTAACACATTCCACATACCAAAATCCTTAAAATTCTATATACTCAAACCATGATATCACTTAGTTCTTATATCAATCATGAGCACATGAATACAATCAAACATCTCATTATCATCTTATTCCTTCATTATGCACATATCATCTACTTTACAAAAATATCTGAATAACCTTCCATGGTTACTGGTACCATTCCACATATACGTTCAAATACTTTTAGGAAAAACAACAGTGTAACAATCCATAGATGATTCTTTATTCCATAGTACCATTAACTATACAACATAACTCTCTATAAACATAAAATCATTCCACTACCTTCTAGAAAAACCGACTGAGCTTCAACACTTCTTTCATCTCATATATCATTTGTAGTCTCCTCATCATCATCCACATAAATACTACCCATATGACCATGTTGATTCTCTTCATGAGATTTTCCATTAGGGAATTGGTTTCCATAATTCCCGTAAATTCCACATTTAAAACATCTAATCATTGTTGATGTCGTAGCAATACCATTATCCTTGTCCATGGTGTTAACTGACCCTTTTCCTTTGCACTTACTGGCTTTGTGTCCTTCTTTTCCACACCCAAAGCATCTTCCAGTTCCTTTGAAACAATCTCCCTGATGCCTCTTCCAACATGATTTACATGAGGGAAATTGAACATTCTTTCCTCTATGATCATCATGAAACTCCATCTTTCTCTTATTATCTAAGTCGGGAAACTTACCAAAGTTGAGATTATTGATCATATTAGGTGATTTCTGATTAGGAATAATAACTATGTTTGGACTTCCAGATCCTGTTTAATTTGGTTTCTCATGACGAAAATCATTCCATTGTCTATCATATCCTCCATTACCGTGAATCGTCCTGTTTCCAGCCATTTTCTAAAACCCAAAAAGAATAGTGTGAGAGGTAAAAATCATGTAGGGAAAACAACATAGTAAAGGGGGGGTATCCTCAATATCTAAACTCTTAGGTTAAATTCTATGATCGTTACCGTAGTTCTAGGATTGTATCCTATATGTATACTTATCCTTAGGTACATCCCAATACATACATTAGAAATATCTATAGGGATGTCACTAAGGTTTTTGCATCATAGTTTCCAAAGGATGACTAAACCTTTCCTCTAATACCAACTGTAGAGACCCAAAGCTTGACGTACATGGACATTACATTACTTCAGAGTAATACTTAATACATAACAAAAACAGACACACAAGGACCGTAATATTTTAGTGTCTTTGGATACTTGGAACGTAATCTTCTAATCGTGGTGAAAGATCTTCAACATCTCCCATAAAGATCTTCCACTTTTTGTTTCCTTAACTAAAACCTTTATTTTAATCCTGGGGAAAGATAAAACTTAAAAAGGGTGAGCTCAAATGCTCAGTAATGGTAAGAATGGATAAAATAAAACACACCATATACATTTGAACTTAAAAACATGAACATAATGTTTAAACATAAAAATCTTGAGCAATGACTTAAAACATGGAAGCACATAAGGCATAGATCATAATGGAACATAAATCATGATAACATAGCATATGAATAAAGCATGTAATTGTGGCATCCATTAAGCACATGTAATGATTTCCATAGTAGCCAAGTCATTGCTACCAAGACCATCTTAGTGGACAAAGTCCCATTCTGAATCGAGTTCACTCCTCATTTCAATCCTATAACACTGAACTGGATTAACATATCATTCCATCCTTGTCTATCTCATGAGATATAAAATCATTACCCAATGCATTAGAGGGAGATATAGGTCCCACCCATCTCATAATGAAATCATTATTACTTGTGCCACAAAATAAACTTAAAACATTCATCATAACCCAAAGAATAAAATGGGTTTCATAAATATCATCCCACCATTTCATAGTCCATATAAAACAAATGGGAATTTAATCATAAGAAAATTTAACCATGTAAATCATAGAGACATTAAACTTGAAACATACACATATCAAATAATGTCATCTTAGATGGAAAATGGTTTTGATAAAACATTTGAACGGAATTATTGAGGAAAATATCATTTCTTCGTCAAAATAATTTTCTTTTCAAAAAATGCCATGCACTTTTATTATAAAAGTATTTTGTTGAAAATAGTAATAAGATCATGTAGAGTAAGCTTCATGTAAATGAGGTGTTATGAAACCGTAAAAATCTATTCATGTCGTATAAGTTAAAAATAACATTCTCCTCGTACTTTTGTCGGAAAAGTCAAAAAGTACCCCGTAACGTAAACAAAAGAAAGATTCCTTACATACCATGTAGTAAAAGTCAAAAATGTGTAAGAAGGTCTTTAAACATACATATAAACACATTTATAAAACATGGACATGGATGATATAAATAACCCCAGTAAATACTTACGAATAAGAAATCTCGGATACAAATTAGATTTGTGAAATTATCCCGTACCTTATGTCTGATATGCTTCGTATGTATCCGAACCTCCTGTATAATGATTTAAATAATGTCATTGACTTATTACAGAATCATATTCATTGTTATGATATCATATATGGTTCACTTATTACTTTATATTACCCATTTTTTTGTAAATTCCATGTTAAAGAGTGTTTTGGGTAAAATCGTTTCATTTGTCGTCCATGTTCTTACTTGTAATTATTCATATGATTAATTAGATCATGATTAATTAATTCCAGAATATAAAACATGATTTATATATAATATATATTCAGAATATACATATATTTAATAGATCGATAAATGGAAAGAAATACACCGTTCATGGAGACGGTAGGCCGTACGTACGCATGAACGTTGTTTTCGTTTCCTTATTGAGTTGAATGAAATTAAGTAGATGATATACATATATACATAAATCCAGTAGCTTTATAATTTCATATATTTCATTATTATTGCTTATATATACTTTATAATTATTCTTAAATGGTTAACATGGAAACTGAATCTCATCGCGTCGTGGAGACGGTAGTCCGTACGTACGCACGAGCGATGATATTGTTTCCATAATTATTGAATTGAATTGGAGCGGATGATACAATATATCCGAATCAGTATGATGTTATAATAACTATGTATAGTTATTATTTCCACCATTATACCCATAAGGTGTTGGTGGAAAAACAGATTACACCACGGCGTGGAGACGGTATTCCGTACGTACGCACGCACGGTAATTTTGTTTTCCGTAGGATGGATAGAAGGTGAAATTAGGTTGCTTCATATTTATAAAAAAATCAGTATATTAGTGATACTGATGTTATTACTTTATAATGAAACAACTAAAGAATAAGAAGTTGAAGAAGAAAGAAGCTTGAAAGAATCGGGAGAAGAAATTACCTCTTCTTCGATACGCCTCTTTGAAACCTCCTCTTAGGGAACTAATATTGGTCTTTAAAGTACACCAGAACCTCTAGGATGTTTCTAGGGAAGTGGAGAAGATAATTTTGCAGGGTTTTTCCGAGATTTAAGTCTCAAATTTATGTGAGGAGGAGAGGGAGGAGGTGCCCTTTTATAAGGGAGGAGAGGGGCAGCTTTGGAATTCTTAAAAATATTAATTTATAATAAATCTAACCCCACTTAAAAACCACCAAAAATGACTCATATCCGAAGATTAGATGAGATGTGGTTGTAATCTCATAAACCAATCATATTTAGTCGTGTTAGGTATTTATTTTAAACATTATCAACTTTATTTATCCTTATTTAGTCAATTTAATTTTATTTGTGGTAATAATATTCTAAAATTAAAATTATAACAAATAATTACTTATTTGTTGTGAATTTTCTATAATTGGATACTTAATAACATTTTCTACAATATAAATTTAAATTTATAATTTTAAAATATATTTGTGAATTTTAAACAATTTTATAATATATTATTTTTATAAAATAACAATAGTGTCAATTTTGACACTATTCATTTATTTGAATTTAAATAAAATATATAAAGAATCTATGTTGGAACCAAAAGCTTTAATAGAATCATAAAAGGTAATATGTATCTACAAAATTAGTTTAGAACATTAAATAGTTCATATAATATTTATTTTATTATTTTTAATACCATTTATTTGGTTTATCTCTTAATAAATAAATTACTACAACTTTTTTGTATAATTATTTAATATACATATTTGTTGCATAAAAATTAAACATAAAATCCTATTATGAAGATAAATCTAATAAATTAAATAATAATACTTTTAATATAATTTATCATCTTAAAATCACAATATTTAAATTGTTATATTTATTAAATTATGAAGGTGACAACTTTGGCATCATTTACAATAAAATAGTATAAGTGTCATAATCACTTTTATAAGGCTCGAAATGGTCCAATATTCGACCATTTTATTATTATGGTTTATATGTACATGAAAAATAAATTTTGGGCAGGGTTTTGTGCATTTTGTGGTTACTATTAGTTTAATAAAAACTATATTTTTTATTTTTCACTAGATAATCAATTTTTGCATCACTATTGTGTTACAATTAATGATAATTATTTAATCCCTAAAAATTATAAATAAATTCATATGATGTAGATAATTGTATTAGATTTCTGGAAACTATTCATGTTTGAAGTTTCATGAAGTTTATCACTAAATTAAAATTAATATACTTATACGATTTAAGAGAGTGACATGTTGTCACTTTCTTTGGTTTTAATAATAATTAAATTATTTTCATGGTCAAAAGTCCATAAAATGAATCTAATCCTACCCTTATCTTATATGGGTCTACTTTTATCCATCCAATAGAATTTTTCCATGGGTTAGGGTAATTTTATAGTATTATATTTACCCTTAATTACCCGATTTACCTTTAACTATGGTAAATAAAATTTATCGTAGTTACTATTCATAATTCCCAAAAATAAAAAGTATCTTATTAACATAATTTGGACCCAATGATTCAAAATATGGAATCCATTTTTCCAAATTAAATACAAAAAAGTTAAATAAATTAAATTAAAATTAATCTCGTTGTCGAAAGAAAATGGGTTTTTCTATAAAACATTGCAAAAGATTGAATTAATTTAACCTACGAATTTAATGTAAAATTAATGATAATGACAAACATTAAATTAAATGGTAAAAATATATTCTATTTATACTTTAAAACCATTAAATATTATAATTTAACCATATAAATTATTGGGATGAAAAATGATGTTTTTAATTAAAATATAGTGTGTTTTTACTATTCATCAAAATATGAAAGTTACCAGAATAATATGAAAAAGTTATCCAAAGTAAATTTTTATTTATTGATTCCAAAGAAGAATTTGATTTTGTCAAATTGAACTTATAAACATTTCAAAAAATATATTTAATGTGGGTGCGCCATCAAAAGGCGGCAAAACTGCATTTTTTTGAAAAATACTTATTTTACCTGAAAAATTTATTTTGTTCATATATCATGTTCTAGAAAATGTGTAAGATGAATAATAATGGTATAAAATTAAAAATTTAGTTAATATTATTCATAATGGCTAGTTAATAATAATATTATAATAATATATCATTGTTTAGTAAAACCTGGTATTGCGTACAACACACGCTATCGAGGAAGGTCGCAATTGCGTGTAATTCAAGCCAAGTCAGGGTAGCGTGTTGTGAAAGAATCCTTCATTGTTTTGTATAACAGAATCCAACCATATTTTATTTACACATTGAATATATATATATACTCAATGTTGCATAGAATAACTATTATCAAAATTGTGTATAACACGATCCAAGAATAGTGTTGCGTATACTGCAAGCTAATATGGTGTTGCGTATAGCGCAAAGAAATCTTGGTGTAGCATACAACACAACACATTAATGAAATTAAAAGAATATATTTTTCATATAGTATTGGGGTGTTACATTATTCCTCAAATTATTTTTCAACCTCAATGGGTTTCTATATGAATTATTTTTCCATGAAATTAAATATTGTTAATTGAAATTTTTTTATTTACCAACAATGATACTTTTTACCCTAACAAGTATCAAAATAATTAATATTTTTTCTATAAAATATTAAAGAACCATTTCCTTGAAAACATTTTCAATAAAGAATATACTACATAAAATAATTTTATGGCCATTAATGTTTTTCAAAAATGTTATGAATAATGTTATATTCCTAAAAAAAATATTATAAGAATGGGAATTTTTTATTTTAATAAAATTTACAAATCTACACATACCATCTACAGACACATTATGTTTTACCAAAATCATTCATTATCACAATCTCTTAAAATACATCCTATTGGTTCATAAAGAATATCTGAATAATCATAAGACTCCCCCATGAGTCTCAAAATTGATTCACAGTAAGGTCCATTGTTGTGTACCTAATGATGATTCTATCAAATCCAAATGTACCATTTTATTGTTTATATACCCTATATATATCTGTTCCAGATCCACATCCACATGTACTACCTGTAAAAGGATTTATTTCTATTTAAACCACATAATATATTTCATAATAAAATTTGGGATATTCTTATACCCTTATCATCATGTTATATCATTGGGGTTTTTTCCATATTTTTTTTATTAAATTCTGATTCTATGACTTGAATTATACTATTATTTGAGAAAACTGTAAATAAATCATCTCTAATAGGAAGGAGATTGAGGTTACATAATTTCATTGATTAAATACCACTGATGATATCCCAATGAAGTGGATATTTCATTAGAATGGTTAAATAAGATATATTTTTGAGTATTTCATTACATTTAAAAACATATAATATGACATAGTGAAAGTAACAATTCAACTTCCTCAAACTCATTCAATGATTCCTTCATTATATTATAGGTAATGGCATAAAAATAAGGGTGGTCGCCGATGATCACTAAGTGTTATGTAGTGCAAATGCTATCCTGAAAATATAAACCATAACCAATAAGGAATAATCTATATGGATATTTTAATATTGGAACAAACATGACATTTAATCAATATCATTACTATCATGATTAGATAACGATTAGTCAATAAGGAAAGGAAATTAATAGAACACACATTCAATTTATATAATAATGTGTGAAAAATTGATTCCATGCTTAATATCATTGAAATAGTCTAATGTATAATTATAATTGATTATTAATCAAGGAAATACATAATATTTCACATCATGATATTAGATTTTATGATATCAATAATATCACGACCTTTCATCGGACTATTCAAAACAATGTGTAAGAACGCATTTAATTCAATGATATTCAATATCCTCATGAGACTATCTATGCATTATGAATAAATATAATTACTCACCCCACCCAAAAAGACATATCCAATAAATATAAAATGATTTATTTAATCAAGGATATTACTGATTTATGAATAGATTTCAACATTAAATATTGAATATAGTCAAACAATATCTCCAAAGTCAATCATATATAACTCAAATTACAACACCATATGTATAAATACTATTGAGTGTATTTAACAATAATATAAAATATTAATAATATATATTTTTAGGTGAAACATAATGTATAACAATCACATTATAGTGAATATTTAAAAGAAATGTTAATGAGAGAAAAACGTAATTGAGAAAGGTAATTTCAATACGTTCCCCAGTCAAAGTGATCAATTACTATCTAAAAAAAATAAAGATATAATCATTTCTAAATATCCCCATGTGTATTATATGAAAATGTCAATTTTATTATTTTTGATGAATCTAATTAACATTAAAATATCATTAATAATATTCCATAGTAATTTACATTTTATGTAATCCAATAGGTCTATGTTTTCTGGCCCTTTTTGTGTTTTTGAATATCTTGGTGCTCAGAGGAGGCCAAGAGAGAATATGGGGGGGTTCATATGCTATAAGATGGAAAGATTGATTATAAATATTGTGTAAAACTGTTTCATGTTTTTTATTTTAATTTCATGACATTATTGTGCTAGTTAAATGGTATTTTAATGAAGTGGAACATTTTATGATTAACTAGTTCCAAGTAATGATTTTTTTAACATGATCTGATGTGTGACATTTACAAGATATTAAAGGGCTTTCATGATGTATAAATGCCATGTGCAACATGATATTTTAATATTTAGTAGCTTAGTGTTTCCTCAAATCCAATACCCCAATGAAATTATAAGAGATACAATGGACCTTTCATCTAGAGTTTCTGGATTCCTCTAATGGGGAATGATTCTCAGCCTTCCATCTTCGACTAGTAGTGATCCATCATGCATTCTATAGTTATTTTCTAGTTTTTTCCACAGATATTTCCTTTTTACTATAATTTATTCATAACACGATATGTATTTAGTTATCCTATTTTATATTGAGTATTCATTTTGGTTTTTGGTGTGTTTGAGGAATCAAATTGTTAAGAGATTTTCGTTTCATCACGAGATATGTGATTAGATATACATAACATTGGTCTGTTCTCAAGAAAAGAACATTGATTCAATTATGGTTGGGGAATTTTTTAATCTCAATTAATATATTTGAAATTATAAATTGTGCGTGGTTTATCCCTTTGGATGATGTTGTAATTAACCTCAAAATTTTTTAACCGGATTAATAATGAATCAGTTTGTGACTTCATTTTGATGATATTTTCCGTGATAGTGGTTTTCCAATTGAATATTTTTTCTACTATGATATATATGGTATAATTTTTTATAAATTTTTATTCCTAATGTATCTTGTTTTTTTTAAACAATATAAATTATTTAATTAATTAGATTATTAATATTTATAGTATAGTAATGTATGAATCTAGTGTTTATTTTAATTTAATGATAATCAAATTGACGTAATAGACATGTTTAATTGTGAATGATATTAAACAAGATTAACAGAACTGATAAATAATGTAAATCATGTCTATGATTTTTTATAATAATAAAATTTCCTGTTAAATGATAATTATTTTAACAACAAATGATTTCATAGTAAGTAATTTTTTTTAATGTAATTTAATAGCATGCGCTACACCCAACACTGACTTTGAGCGCACCACGACTTACCTAACAATCATTTCAAAAAATAGTTATGAATAATATTAAATAAATTTTTAATTTTAAATACACCATATAATCTTATCAACCATATTATGAGTTTCTTAGACATAATATAATAATAGATTCAATTTTTCAGTTAAAATAATTATTTTTCAAAAAATAAAATGTTACCAAAATTTAATAGAGAAGCCATTTTAAATCCAATAACTGACCATTTAAAATATTAAATTTGACCAAATAAAATTCTTTTTTATGACTTGGACATATAAATTTAGTTTGGAAAAAATTTTGTGTTTTTCTGATAACATTCATATTTTGATGAATAGTGAATGATACAAATTTTTAATTGAAATCAATGTTTTTATCCAAAATAATTTATACGGTATAATTGAACATTAAAATAGTTTTGAAGTATTATTAGTTTATATTCTTATCATTTCATATAATTTATGTCTTTGAAAGTAATTTCACATTTAAATTGGACATAATGACATATCAATCTTTTGATAGTTTTTACTTCTCAAAAACCTGCTTTCTGGTTTTCCCAACATGAATTAATATTAAATTAATAATTAAAATCTCATATTTTTTTAATTTGGTAAAATAGAAATCATATTTAAATTTGGAATATCAAAATTATCTTTGAGTGAATTTTTGGTATTTTTCTGAAAACATTCAATTTGTGATGAATAGTGAAAAAAACTGCATTATTGTTTAAAACCGGAATTTATTTAAATAATTATTATTTTTACATAAATTAATTTTAAAGTAAAAAAAGATACATAATACATATATTAGTCTAATGTAATTCATTTGAGTTATTTAACATTATGATTAGATATATAATATTTTATTGAACTTTTTAACTTCTTTTACCCACCTTCTAGGCACATTTGCAAATTTGAAGAAACTGTAATTCTACAACATCTTTGAATTGAAAAAAAAAAAAGAGACATGGTTGAAATCAGAATGGAAAACGTGGATCAATAGGATGAAAACATTTTTTGATGAATTGTATCATTTGAATTATATTTTCCACAATTAAAATTAAATAGGGAAATTAATGGTAAAAACGATATTGTAATTACCCTAATACAAGTCCGAATTATATTGGATAAGTTTATTTAAACCAATATCTACCTTATGAATAAATATATGATCCTTTTAATCCACTTGGAATTGATTATTACATTAATTTTTTTTAAAGATGATTTAAAAGGGTTCAATTCAAGGTTAAAAACTACACCATTTTTTAATTTAGAGTAATACATAAGATAATTTAGACTAAAAATAATAATTTGAAAGATAAAATATATCTAAATCCTGTAACGCCCCAACCCTAGTTACCCAGAGTCGGTGCATTATTACATAACATTGGCATGATCACAAGAAAGATCAAATCTCGAAAGGCCGATTGGTTTAGTAGCCTTGGAAACACTAGATATATTCATAAGTTTTACATTACATCATAAAATGAAAAACTACTACAAAAACATAATGTCTCCACAGTCCACACTAATATACCCTCATAATATCCCTGAAAGTCATTCATAATTTACTTCTTCACTTTCTGGGAAAAATAAAACATAGAAAAGGGGTGAGCTCAAATGCCCAGTAAGGATAACAATATAGCGGAAACGTTCATAAATAAGAATAAACATTTAAGGCAATGTATAACTAAAAAAAAGCCTTTTAAAATTGAACATTTAACATAGTATGGCATAAATAAAATGAAATAATGTCATTTACTTTTTCACATTTTTATTCTACTAATCGAATAATCACATGCAAAATCAATAATCACTTTCATAATGATGGAATGCATAATGCCAGACTATCATAACCACATATCCAAGGCCTCGTGCCAAGACTACAAATAAGATTTTGTCAAGGCCTTGTTCCAAGACACTATTTTGTCTCATGAGACCTACCGATGCATCGAGGAGCTATAGCGGGCTCCACCCGTCACATATTAAGTCCAATGCATTCCCATATGAAAAGGTTTAAACATAACATAAACATTCGTATTAAAACTAGCATACGAAATGTCAATACTTTCACCATAAACTATGAATGGTGTAAAAATAGAACATCCACAGTCAAACATATCACAAAACCTTCAATACAATATAGAAGTTTTGTATCATAATAAATCAACTTCAAATAATCTAAAAATCCATTAAAGGATGTTGACATAGATGAAATCAAAATTCTTTTTAAAGAAATATCTCCTTTTATTTTGAAATCATTTAAGATCCATATAAAATAAAACATTTTCTTTGAAAATTTTCTTATAATCTTGTAAGGGAAGCTTTGAAGATTTTATAACGGCGGAAAATAGCCGCACCCGCCGTATAAGTTAAAAAAACATTCTTACCTTAATTCAGTCGAAAAGGTTAAAAGGGACCTTGTTGTGAAAACGACGGAAATATTCCTTTATAAACCTATTATAAAAATTCAAACAAGGGTATAAATGACTTTAATCCATATTATTGTAAATAATAACAATTTTTTGAAATACATTTTGAAGAAACATGGATGTGGATGATAAAGAGATCCCAGTAGATTATTACGTATAAACAACCTCAGATAATGAAGAGATTGTGAAATAACCCTTACCTTGTACTTTTCCTTGGTTGGGGTAGGTTAACCTCCTGTATAATGGTGAAATAATTGTTATTAAATTATACAAGAATCATATACATTAATATGATATCATATATGATCTTTAAATATCGATTTGATAATAATATCTTAGTATTATCGTTGTTTCGGGTGTTAACTTACTAGTTTTCTTTTATATGTTTTGTTATGTAAGGCATTTTTGTAAAGTATAGGTTGTATATTATTCATATCCATAATTATATCAAGTCCTTAAACATCATTTTTAAATCATCAAATGATAATTATACTTGAATGGATACGATGGATAATGAATCTCATCGCGTTCGTGGAGACGGTAGTCCGTACGTACGCACGAGTGACAATATCATTCCTTTGATATTAAAATAATATATAAATGGATGGTATATCATATATAAAGAATCATTAACATGTTATATTTATTATTTAAATGAGTTACACATCATTATTATACCCATCCAAATAATAATATATTGAATAACAATTACACCACGAAGTGGAGATGGTAAGCCGTACGTACGCACGTATGGTGACATGTTATTCAAAGGGTGGATAGAATACTGAATATGGTTGTACCATATTTATAATAACATCACAGTATATGTGAGATACTGGAGTTATTATATTAGAATGATAAGAACAAAGGAAGAAGAAGTGGAAGAAGAAATTAACTCGGAGAAGGGTGGTGAAATCATTATCTCTTCTTCGGGTTCTTCCTTTTTATTTGTTCAAAAGGGCTCCTTAGGATGGATTTATGATCCAACTAAGGCCTCTAGGTTGTAGTGAGGGATGTAGGGAGAGTATTTTGTCAGAGATTGGCCGAACCAAATGGCTTTGAAGGTGTGAAGAAATGAGAAGGAGGAGTGCCCTTTTATAAGAGGGGTGAGGGGCACCTTTGGAAAATCTAGAAATATTAATTTATAATAAATTCATATTGGGTTTCTAATGGTTCCAAAGTTGATTATTCAAAGGTCAAGGTGCGGATAGGTCTAAAACCACTCAACCAATAGAATTTATACAGGTTTGGGTACTTATATTAACCTTATCTTTAAGTATTAACTCTAAGTTAATAAGTTCCACTTTTACAACGTCTCTTTGTATTTTTATATAATATGGTTAATAAACATACTATATACATCCAAGCGACCCCGAAGTGGTCCATTAATAATGAACATATCATGATATAAGTCTCTTGGCCTAACCATAGATTTTTAAGAATTTAATATCAATTAATAATATAATATTTGTTTTAAGAACTCTTTTATGTCAATTTTGACACTATTCAATATTTGATTTTTGTGAAACTCATAACAGATTGATTACTTCGAAAAAAGTCAATTAAAACACTCCTAATATATCATATTATCCTAGAAAATTAGTTTAATTCATTAAAAGTTTCATATTATATTTATTTGGGTATTTATAATATCAATTAGTTTAATTTTTCACTATTATAGTAATTACTGCATCATCATTGTGTCATAAATAAAATAAATTATTTAATGTCTAAAAATTATAAATAAAATATCATTATGTAGGAAATCTTTTTATATTTCTAATGAATATTTATAATCTAAAATCAAACATATATAACCCTATGTAACAATTGTTTTTCTAAAATATATAAGCTTGTGTCATTTTTGTATTCATTTTAACTTAATTAAAATAAAGTGTCATTATCACTTACAAGTGGATCCATGGGGTCCCAAAATCGACCCAAAGATGCCCATGGTCGACCATGTATCAACCAATAGGGTTAAGACACGTTTTAGGGTAATTTAGTATTATTATAATATTATTTTTTAACCCTTATTTACCGGATTTACCCTTAACCATGGTAAATAAAATATTTACCGCAGTAATTATTCAAAATGTCTAAAAATAAAAGTTACCTATTTACACAATTTGAACATCCTGATTCCAAATATGGAATCCATTTTCCTAAATTCAAAACACAGAAGTGGCAGAAATTAATTTAAAATTAATTCCCACTGTCAAAACAAAAAGCATGTTTTTAAGAGATAATAACTATCAAAAGATTGACACTTGTTTATGTTTGGTTTAATTGTAAAATTATGTCCAATGACCAACATTATATTAAATGGTAAAAATATATTCTAAATATACTTTAAAACTACTAAAATTAATAATTTATCACTATTAATTATTTTGATTAAAAAAGTTGTTTTTAATTAAAATTTAGTAATTTTCACTATTCATCAAAATATGAAAGTTTTCCGAAAAGTACTAAAATTTCACCTTAGGCTAAATTAGATATTCCGAATCAAAAAATGAAGTCCATTTTGAAATATAAAATATATATAAGTTTAAAACGTAGGTATTACTATTCATAACGGCTAGTTTGATTGGTTGTTAGAACTCTGTGTTGCGTACAACACACGCTATCGCATTATTCAAAGAGAAGCGTACCGTAGAAGCTTGGGGTGTTACATTCTCCCCTCCTTCAAATAATTTCATCCTCGAAATTTCTAGAATACTACCGCATGAAAAGAATCGGATGGTTCTTCATCATAAGTTCCTTGGGTTCCCACGTTGCCTCTTCCATCTTATGGTTTCTCCACAAAACTTTTACCAGACGCGTCGTCCGGTTTCTCAGTACTTGTTCTCTCGTATCAAGAATCCTGACGGGCTCTTCACAATAGGAAAGATCGGGTTCCAGTTCTAATTCCTCATAGGTGAGTACATGTGTTGGATCAGGCATGTATTTCCTCAACAGAGATACGTGGAACACATCGTGAACTTTGGAGAGACTTGGCGGCATTGCCAATCGGTAAGCTACAACCCCAATTCGTTCTAGAATTTCGAAAGGTCTGATGTACCTGGGACTCAATTTACCATTCTTACCAAAACATATGACTCCCTTCCACGGAGATACCTTCAGGAAAACATGATCACCGACTTGAAATTCCAAATCCTTCCTTCGATTATCGGCATAGCTCTTCTGCCTACTTTGAGCAGCTTTGATGTGATTTTGGATTACTTTCACCTTTTCCACCGTTTCCTCCACCAGTTCTGGGCCTACAAGTTTTCTTTCACCAACGTCATCCCAACAGGTTGGTGTACGACATCTCTTTCCGTATAACGCTTCATATGGTGCCATCTGAATACTCGAATGGAAGCTATTGTTATAGGAAAATTCTACCAGTGGTAAATATTGATCCCACATACCCTGAAAGTCAAGTGAGCAAGATCTCAACATGTGTTCTAAGGTCTGAATAGTCCGTTCTGATTGTCCATCTGTCTGAGGGTGGTAAGCAGTGCTCAAATGAAGTTCAGTATCCAGGGATTTCTGAAGACTTTTCCAAAATCGTGAAGTAAAACGGGGATCACGATCAGAAACAATTGACAAGGGTACTCCATGAAGTCTCAAATCTTCATTAATATATAGTCTTGATAGACGTTCCAGGGGTAGATCTTCTCTTATATCAAGAAAATGTGCTGACTTGGCAAGACGATCAACAATAACCCATATTGTATCATTCCTTCTAGGATTCTTTGGTAGACCCATGACAAAGTCAATTGTAATATTGTCCCATTTCCACTCCGGTATGGGAAGAGGTTGCATGACTCCTCCAGGCTGTTGCCTTCCAGGTTTCACTTGTTGACAAACCATACATCTTGACACAAAATCAGTAATCTCCCTCTTCATGTTTTCGCACCAAAAATGTTCCTTCAAATCTCTATACATTTTCGTGCTCCCAGGGTGTATAGAGAAATTGGAACTATGAGCATCATCCAGCAATTCCCTTTTTAGATCAGGTAAATCGGGAACACAAAGTCTCTTCCCAAATTTCAAAATTCCATCTTCATACACAAAGTCTCTCAATCTCCCATCATTCACAGCTTTAATCTTCTTTTGGAATTATTCATCATTGGTCTGGGAACTCTTAATCATTTCTAGTAAAGATGGTTTGGCAACCATTTGAAAAAGCATTGATGTTTCACCTTCCCTGGTTATTCTAATGTCCATCTTCACTAGATCCATGAAAATTGGATCCCTTTAAATTCTCATATTGTTCAAAACTCCATGGTATTTTCTACTCAAAGCATCTGCCACCTTGTTTTCCTTCCCCGGGTGGTAGTGTATCATACAATCATAATCCTTGAGTAATTCAAGCCATATCCTTTGCCTCATGTTGAGTTCTTTTTGTGAGAAAATATACTTCAAACTCTTGTGATCAGTATAAATATCACATTTTTCACCATAGAGGTAGTGCCTCCATATCTTCAAAGCAAAGATCACAGCTGCTAACTCGAGATCATGAGTAGGATAGTTTTGTTCATGAATTTTCAACTTTCGTGATGCATAGGCAATAACTCTATCATTCTGCATAAGGACACAACCAAGTCCTTTCTTTGATGCATCACTATAAATAACGAACCCATCATTCCCCGATGGTAGAGTCAATATAAGAGCATTGACTAATCTTCTCTTCAGTTCTTCGAAACATTCTTCACACTCTTTTTTCCAAACAAATATAACCCCTTTACGTGTGAGCTTCATTAATGGGTTAGCCAATCGGGCAAAATTCTAGACGAAACGTCGATAATAACCTGCCAAACCAATAAAACTACGTACCTCAGTTATACTCGTAGGTGCTGGCCATTCTTGGATTTCCTTGGTCTTAGAAGGATCAACAGAGATTCCATCTTTAGAGACAATACGGCCAAGAAAAGAAATCTCCTGAAGCCAGAATTCACACTTGCTAAACTTCCCATATAATTCATGCCTCCTTAGAGTCTTCAAGATAATGCGCAAGTGATTTTTATGATCTTCGTAGGATTTGGAGTATATCAAGATATCATCAATAAATACCACCACAAATTCATCGAGATACTCCTTGAAAACTCTATTCATCAGATCCATGAATACAGAGGGTGCATTAGTCGATCCAAACGGCATTACAGTAAACTCGTAATGCCCGTACCTGGTTCGAAATGCTGTCGTCGGAATTTCTTCCTTCTTCACACACAACTGATGGTATCCAGATCGAAGGTCAATCTTTGAAAAGTATTGAGCTCCATGAAGTTGGTCAAATAAATCATCAATGCAAGGTAGGGGATACTTGTTCTTTATCGTTATAGAATTGATCTCCATGTAGTCGATACATAACCTCATAGATCCATCTTTCTTTTTAACAAAAAGAACAGGGGCTCACCATGGAGAAACACTAGGGCGAATAAATCCTTTATTACTCAATTCTTCTAGTTGTTTCTTTAGTTAGACTAACTCTACAGTGGCCATTCTATAAGGGGTCTTCGATATAGGCCTTGATCCATGAATCAAATCAATGGAAAACTCAACTTCTCGTTCTGGAGGATGTCCAGGTAAATCTTCCAGAAATACATCTACAAATTCTTTCACAACAGGTACATCCTCTATTTGAACATTCCTTTCCTCACCGACAGTTATTTCATTCTCTTCCTCCCCAATAATTGAATTAAGTTGAGCTACTGGGGGTGGATCTAAATAAGAATTAGGTGGTGATGATTCTGCTCTAAAGATAAGGTGTTCCTTATCATTATCATCAAGAATCGTAACCTCTTTCTTCTTACAATAAATCTTCGCATCATAGTCCGAAAGCCAGTCCATACCGAGGATTATATCAAACTCAATCATAGGTATGACGATGAGATCAGCAGATAAAGAAAATTTATGTGCTCTAATGGGGACTGATTCACAAAACTTTGTTGCAATGATACTTCCCTTAGGAGTTTTAACTGACAACTCCCTTATTAAATCAAATTGGAAATATCTAATTTTCTTAGCAAACTGGGAAGATATGAAAGAATGCGACGATCCGGAATCAAATAATGCATTTGCTAAACTTGAGGAAACCATTAAATTACCTTCCAGCACGTCTTTCAGAGCTTCTACCTCAGCAGTAGTGATAGCATAAGCCTGGCCTTGATCCCTTGGAATTTTCTGAGGTATGTTCTCCTGACTCTTAGGACATGCATTTGCATAATTCCCCATCTCCCTGCAATTGTAGCACTGAAGGTTGGTAGCTTCCTTCTTCCCCTTGCAATCATGAGCTTGGTGGCCTTTTTCACCACACTTGTAACAGACTCCCATTCCCTTCAAGCAAGTACCAAGATGTTTCTTCCCGCATTTAACACAAGATGGATATTCAACCTTTCCCTTCTTCCCCTTATTTCCATTCCCAGATTGATCAGCAGGTCTCTTCTTCTCTTTCTTTGCTTTAAAGTCATAAGACTTAGAGAATTCCTTTTCGGTCTTGATAGCACATGAGACAATGTCTTCGTACGATGAAAAGGATTGTGAGACTAATGCTTGACGGAGAAATGGTTTTAACCCATCAAAGAAACGATCAATCTTACTTCTTGGGTTGCGAATATAATCTCCAGCATACCTCGCTAACCTTGTAAAGTTAGCCTCATACTTTGTGACATTCTCATCCTCCTTTTGTCTTAGATTCAGAAATTGCCTTTCCATATCTGCTTGATGGTCGCGAGGAATGTTTTTTCTAAAAACAGATCTTTGAACTCCCTCCATTCCATATTTGATACTTCATCATCTTCCTTCACGTTTTGAATCAATGACCACCATTGATCAACATCTCCAGTGAGGCGGTAAACTGCCATGATAACTTTTTCCCTTTCACTGCTCCCCAAAGCCTGAAATATTTTCTCTAGGGAATTTATCCATTGCTCAGCTACTAAGGGATTTGTACTCCCATTGAACGTTGGTGGTTGTTTCCTCATGAATCGATCTAACATTGATCCTCCACACTGTGGATCAGGGTGCTCCATACGGGTAAGGTTATTATTCATAACCTGAGTAAGTTGTCCCAGTATGGTGATTAACTGATCGGCACTAGTTGAATCACCAGCCCCACTATAATTATCTTGAGCAGGACGGAAATCCTTACATGGAGTGCGTGCATTGATACAGTTTCCATTTCTTCCACTAGGCACCATTTCTAAACAATGGCATAAACTAGATCAGGTTATGAATCAAAATACATAATCCCATACTTATAAAACACTTAACATAAATTGAACTATTTATGGATATAATCCATAATTATAAAAATGTTTTCATTGAGGAAGTATATACTCATAAACCATTCATATTGATTTGTAAAGAAAATGAGAGTTATCCTAAGCATATCCCCCGGGAGTGCCGTAACCAAGAGTGCAGCAAGGCCCGTTGTCGTGCACCAGTTCCCGTTTGAGTCTAGCTTAAAGCGATGTTTTCGGGTTTTACCCCTAGGTACATCTGTGCCAGAGCCGCCTCTACCTTCTCGTATCCAGACAGGGATGTATTGCTCGGAAAACTCACAAAATCTCTACAATACCAAAATTCTAGGAAGTTCTTCTATACCAATCCTCAAAGTTCATCTTAGGTCTACGTGCTCTAATCAGAGTTTATCTAAATCTAGTTTCCAAGGTTTGTACTAAACTTCCTCTGATACCAATTGTAACGCCCCGACCCTAGTTACCCAGATTCGGTGCATTATTACATAACATTGGCATGATCACAAGAAAGATCAAATCTTGAAAGACCGATTTGTTTAGTAGCCTTGGAAACACTAGATATATTCATATGTTTTACATTACATCATAAAATGAAAAACTACTACAACAACATAATGTCTCCACAGTCTACACTAATATCCCCTTATAATATCCCTGCAAGTCATTCATAATTTACTTCTTCACTTCCTGGGAAAAATAAAACATAGAAAAGGGGTGAGCTCAAATGCCCAGTAAGGATAACAATATAGCGGAAACTTTCATAAATAAGAATAAACATTTAAGGCAATGTATAACTAAAACAAAAGCCTTTTAAACTTTAACATTTAACATAGTATGGCATAAATAAAATGAAATAATGCCATTTACTTATTCACATGGTTATTCTACTAATCGAATAATCACATGCAAAATCAATAACCACTTTCATAATGATGGAATGCATAATTCCAGACTATCATAACCACATAGCCAAGGCCTCGTGCCAAGACTACAAATAAGATTTTTTCAAGGCCTTGTTCCAAGACACTAGTTTGTCTCATGAGACCTACCGATGCATCGAGGAGCTATAGCGGGCTCCACCCGTCACATATTAAGTCCAATGCATTCCCATATGAAAAGGTTTAAACATAACATAAACATTCGTATTAAAACTAGAATACGAAATGTCAATACTTTCACCATAAACTATGAATGGTATAAAAATATCACATCCACAGTCAAACATATCACAAAACCTTCAATACAATATAGAAGTTTTTTATCATAATAAATCAACTTCAAATAATCTTAAAATCCATCAAAGGATGTTGACATAGATGAAATCAAAATTCTTTTTAAAGAAATAACTCCATTTATTTTGAAATCATTTAAGATCCATATAAAATAAAACATTGTCTTTGAAAATATTTTTATAAGCTTGTAAGGGAAGCTTTGAAGATTTTATAAAGGCGGAAAATAGCAGCACCCGCCGTATAAGTTAAAAAAACATTCTTACCTTAATTCTGTCGAAAAGGTTAAAAAGGACCTTGTTTTGAAAACGACGGAAAGATTCCTTTATAAACCTCTTATAAAAAGTCAAACAAGGGTATAAATGACTTTAACCCATATTCTTGTAAATAATAACAATGTTTTGAAATACATTTTGAAGAAACATGGATGTGGATGATAAAGAGATCCTAGTAGATTATTACGTATAAACAACCTCTGATAATGAAGAGATTGTGAAATAACCCTTACCTTGTACTTTTCCTTGGTTGGGGTAGGTTAACCTCCTGTGTAATTGTGAAATAATTGTTATTAAATTATACAAGAATCATATACATTAATATGATATCATATATGATCTTTTAATATCGATTTGATAATAATATCTTAGTATTATCGTTGTTTCGGGTGTTAACTTACTTGTTTTCTTTTATATGTTTTGTTATGTAAGGCATTTTTGTAAAGTATAGGTAGTATATTATTCATATCCATAATGATATCAAGTCCTTAAACGTCATTTTTAAATCATCAAATGATAATTATACTTGAATGGATACGATGGAGAATTAATCTCATCGCGTTCGTGGAGACGGTAGTCCGTACGTACGCACGAGCGACAATATCATTCCTTTGATATTAAAATAATATATAAATGGATGGTATATCATATATACAGAATCGTTAACATGTAATATTTATTATTTACATGAGTTACACATCATTATTATACCCATCCAAATAATAATATATTGAATAACAATTACACCACGACGTGGAGACGGTAAGCCGTACGTACGCACGTATGGTGACATGTTATTCAAAGGGTGGATAGAATACTGAATATGGTTGTACCATATTTATAATAACATCACAGTATATGTGAGATACTGGAGTTATTATTTTAGAATGGTAAGAACAAAGGAAGAAGAAGTGGAAGAAGAAATGAACTTGGAGAAGGGTGGTGAAATCATTACCTCTTCTTCGGGTTCTTCCTTTTGATTTGATCAAAAGGGCTCCTTAGGTTGGATTTCTGATCAAACTAAGGCCTATAGGTTGTATTGACGGGTGTAGGGAGAGTATTTGGGCAGAGTTTGGCCGAACCAAAAGGCTTTTATGGTGTGAAGAAATGAGAAGGAGGAGTGCCCTTTTATAAGAGGGGTGAGGGGCACCTTTGGAAAAGCTAGAAATATTAATTTATAATAAATTCATATTCGGTTTCTAATGGCTCCAAAGTTGATTATTAAAAGGTTAAGGTGGGGATAGGTCGAAAAACACTCAACCAATTTAATTTAGACAGGTTTGGGTACTTATATTAACCTTATCTTTAAGTATTAACTCTAAGTTAATTAGTTTCACTTTTACAATGTCTCTTTGTATTTTTATATAATATGGTTAATAAACTTACTATATACATCCAATCGACCCCCAAGTGGTCCATTAATGATGAACGTATCATGATATAAGTCTCTTGGATGAACCATAGATTTTTAAGAATTTAATATCAATTAATAATATAATAATTGTTTTAAGAACTATTTTATGTCAATTTTGACACTATTCAATAGTTGATTTTTGTGAAACTCATAACAGATTGATTACTTCTAACAAAGTCAATTAAATCAATCCAAATATATCATATTATCCTAGAAAAGTAGTTTAATTCATTAAATGTTTCATATTATATTTATTTGGGTATTTATAATATCAATTATTTTAATTTTTCACTATTATAGTAATTACTGCATCATCATTGTGTCATAAATAAAATAAATTATTTAATGTCTAAAAATTATAAATAAAATATAATTATGTAGAAAATATTTTTATCTTTCTAATGAATATTTATAATCTAAAATCAAACATATATAACCCTATGTAACATTTGTTTTTGCTAAAAGATATAAGATTGTGTCATTTTTGTATTCATTTTAACTTAATTAAAATAAAGCGTCATTATCACTTACAAGTGGATCCATGGGGTCCCAAAATCGACCCCAATATGCCCATGGTCGACCATGTATCAACCAATAGGGTTAAGACACGTTTTAAGGTAATTTAGTATTATTATAATATTATTTTTTTAACCCTTATTTACCGGATTTACCCTTAACCATGGTAAATAAAATATTTACCGCAGTAATTATTCAAAATGTCTAAAAATAAAAGTTACCAATTTACACAATTTAAACATCCTGATTCCAAATATGGAATCCATTTTCCTAAATTCAAAACACATAAGTGGCAAAAATTAATTTAAAATTAATTCCCGCTGTCAAAACAAAAAGCGTGTTTTTTAGAGATAATAACTATCAAAAGATTGACACTTGTTTATGTTTGGTTTAATTGTAAAATTATGTCCAATGACCAAAATTAGATTAAATGGTAAAAATATATTCTAAATATACTTTAAAACTACTAAAATTCATAATTTATCACTATTAATTATTTTGATTAAAAAAGTTGTTTTTAATTAAAATTTAGTAATTTTCACTATTCATCAAAATATGAAAGTTATCCGAAAAGTACTAAAATTTCACCTTAAGATAAATTGGATATTCCGAATCCAAAATTCAAGTCCATTTTGAAATATAAAATATATATAATTTTAAAAAGTAGGTATTACTATTCATAACGGCTAGTTTGATTGGTTGTTAGAACTCGGTGTTGCGTACAACACACGCTATCGCATTATTCAAAGAGAAGCGTACTGTAGAAGCATGGGGTGTTACACATCCGGGTATTTTATTTATTAATTTTTTATATTAAATAATTAAATTTATTTATGAAACAATGATGATGTATTAATTACCTTATAATTGAAGGATTATAAAATTGAGAGTATTAATATAAAAATAAATGTTTATTGAGACTTTTGAAGCATTCCATGAATTTTCTAGGATAATATTATATTTTAGGGTTGATTTAATTTTTTATAAGTAATCATGTTTTATTAGATTTCACAAAAACCAAATACTGAATAGTGTCAAAATTGACAGAAATGAGTATTTAAAACAAATAATATATTATTAAATTATATAATATTCATAAAATTAAATGGCTCAGAAGAAGGACTTGTATAATGATATATATGTCATTAATTAACCTCTTGAGGTTATCTTGGAATTTTATATTATCTTTATTAACCATGTAATTTAAAAATACAAGAAGACATGGTAAAAGATAAACTACTAAACAAATAATTCAATCTATAACATAAGGTTAATATGCTGACCATAACTTATCTAAAACCTATTGGTTGAGATTATTTCCATAAATCTCCACATTATCCTCAAAATGAATCCATTTAGAGCCATTTTAAATTGAAAATGATTTTATAATAAAATAATATTTCTTGCTTTTCATAAATTTATCCTCACCTCTCTTGTAAATGGGTAATTCCCATTATCTCAAAATCACACCTCCAAAACCATTTAGATCGGCAAAACCTTGCTCTAATATCTTCCTAAGACCTTTAAACTCGTCCTTGGGTCCTTACATTGATCATAAATCCATCATAAAGTGCCCTTTTGATCAAATAAAAAGGAAGCCCACGAAGAAGAGGTAATAATTTCATCTCCTCTTTAAAAGTTATTTTCTTCTGCCACTTCCTATTTCCTTGTTGTTTCAATACCAAAATAATAACTCTATTATATTCAAAATAATGTGACTTTATTATAAATATGGTACAACCATATTCATTATTCTATCAATCCCTTGAATGGCAAAGTCACCATACGTGCGTACATACGACTTACCCTCTCAATGTCGTGGTGTAGTTTGTTATTCAACACCTCATTATTTGTATGGGTATAATAATGAGAAACATTAATGAAAATAATAAATATATCATTTTAATGATAGTTTACATGTAATATACAATCCATTTTCCATCTTTTTCACTACTAATAGAATGATATTGCTGCTCGTGCATACGTACGTCTTACCGTATCCATGACATGATGAGATTTTGTTTCCCATTCTAACCATTCAAAAATAATTTTCATTTGATGATTAAAAATAATTATTACGAAAATAATATCATTCTGGTTATGATATAAATACATCCTATCCAAAACAAGTGTTAATTGCGTAGTAAAAAATATAATGGAAAAAGAATCAGTTAACCCGCAAAACAATGATACTACTTTAATATCATTAACAAAAATATTAGAAGATCAGATATGATATAATATTTATGTATGTGGTTTTTATATAATTTAATAACAAATTTTTTAACCATTATACAAGATGTTAACCAACCATCTACTAAAGAAAAGTAGAAGGTATGATTTTTTCATCTCACTTCGTATTCTCGTGAGATATATGTTATATTGCTACTATTTATTTTTTTTTGGTGTATGTACTTCCCATTATTGAATTAATTGTGAAATATACATAATTAATGTTTATTTAAATCTTGATTAAATGACCCTTATTTAATGAGGTGTATGTTTCATATGATTCGAAATCGGTAAATTTTTTTCTAATTTTGATTTCCACTCATTGTGTTTTATGCAAACTTCATTCATTATTTTACTCCAAGATTATATGTGAAAACACTATTTATTTCTGTATGTAGTAATTTACACTACTCATTGTGTGTATATACTATTGATAAACATAATCACTCCATTTATAAATTATCAAGTCATCAATATGAACTTGATATGAGTAATCTTAACACAATTTCCATTAATTGAGTTAAACATCCATGTCATTGGAATTGTTTTTACATGAATATGTGTAAATCTCATCTGATTTATTTACATTGAATTTCTAGTCATATTGAGTGAATTTATATCTTTTCACCCATAATTGTGTCATTAATTTATCCCTATCTTAAGGATTGAGTCTTTATATGGGATTTCATCTCAATTTACATTCCATTGTGACTTCTTTGTTCTAATGCGTCAATTCACTTTTATATGGTTAATATCATGTACTTTGACATATTATCTCATTAATACATTTATTCCCATGATATTATAATGTATTTATTTCCTCAATTATTTTTATTCAAGCGTCTCTCATTCGGTTTGAAACTCTATCAAAAATATCATTTTAAATGTTTAAAAGATTTATTCTTCTAAATCTTTCTCATTAACATCCATGTTTTAAAAATGGTTTTCAGGATTTATTTTTATGCACATGAATGTTTTAAAATAAAAATTCATTTTAAAATTTTCAAAGTGGTATGAGACACTTTGATTTAAAAATCTATTTGAAACAGATTATTGGTAGACGGTGAGACTTTTAAATATTTTCAAGATAAAAGCTATATTTCACTCAAATATTTTTAGTGATTATTTTCATCTATGTAAATATCCATCATTATTCTAGATTGAGGATTATTTATTATAAAAAAAATTTCCATATTTTATGGAACGGGTAATGGTTTACTGTGGATGTGATATTTTTATATCATAAATTATATGTAGTTAAAATATAAACATTTTGTATGCTAGTTTTAATATGACTGTTTACGATATGTTTCAACCATTTTAAATGAGGAATGCATTGGACTTTGTAAGTGAAGGGTGGAGCCCACTGTAGCTCCTTGATGAATTCTTAGGTCTCATGAGACAAACTAGTGTTTTGGAACAAAGCCTTGACATAATCTTTATTTGTAGTCCTGGTATGAATCGTCGACAATGTGGTTATGGTGTCTGAAATTATGTATTCCATCATTATGTAATAAACTATTCATATTATATGTGAACATTAAACTATTATAATATCCAAGTGAAAAAGTTAATGGAATTATTTGATATATCTTTTCTATATAATGCTGATTTATAAGTTTAAAAGGCATGTATTTTTGTCTTATACATTTCCTTAAATGTTTATTCTTATTCAAGATAGTTTCTACTATATTGTTATCCATAGTGAGCATATGAGTTCACTCTTTTATTATGTTTTTATTTTCCATGGATGAGAAGAAGTATATTATGATTAACCTATAGGCATAGGGAAAAGGATATAGCGTGTTCAAAGGGTATACAATGTTGTTTTTCATTATTTATGGATTTAATGTAAAACTTATGTATATATCTAGAATTTCCAGGGATACTAATCTAATAGATCGTTCGAGACTTGATCTCTTGTGTTCATGAAAATGTTATGTAATAGTACACCAACTCTAGGTAACTATGGTCGGGGAATTATAATTGTATCATAAGATATTTAGTAAAAATATTTGATACTAGATTTACAAAAACTCTGATTCGAAAATACTACCCTAAAATAGACTATGAGGATTAGTATTGAAGAACATGCAAAAAATTGTAATTTAAATATTATGTGAGTTTTCCAACAAAAAAATCCCCGCCTAGATACATATAGGTTGATGAAGCTCTGGCACATATGTACCTAGGGGTAAAACTCGAAATCACAGCTTTGAACAAGACTCGAATTGGAACTGGTAGATGACAATGGGCCTTGCTGTACTCTTGGTTATGACACTCCAGGGGGATTTGATTAAGATAATTCACATTTTCCATACAAACTAATATGAAATATTTTAATATAATATGAGATTAATTAACCTTGGATAAACATAAGGTGTTTTAGATTGAAAATAAGGTTTCAAGATATTCTCTAAATGATTTTAGGACTATTGAAACTCACACAATAATTCTTGTTTTAGTTAATGGATGGATCACAAGGAAGTAATAGTAACATAGAACATGATTTCCAATATGGGAATGATGGTGAAAATGAGAAACTAAATGGAATGTTTATTAGTGTAAAAGATATTGTGTCCATACCGAAGAAGTTTTCCCAAAATATGATAAAAAATATATACATTAACCAACTCCCAAACTCAAAAATGTAGAGAAAGGTGATGAATTATAAGAGCTCTGACATTGGATACTATGGAGAAAAGAATGATCAATTTCCATCATGCAGAAAACATGGAAGGAGACACCCATGAATCTTTCTCAATGTAAAAAAGTTCATTATTTGTGGGAAATAACGGCATAAATTAAAAAATTGGCATGGAAATTTTAAGATTTCAATTGAAGAAAATAAAATTGATACAAAGAAACCATTTATAGTCCTTTTTTTTAAATGTACGGGACCTTGGCATTACCTGGGTCAATGACCTATTCTATCAGATAACCACTTTGTCAAATAAAACCCTATGTGGAAATAAATGGATGGATTAATGTTTAAATTTATTAATTATCTTTGTTTATTGGATTATATTGGAATAATATTCACTAGCATGTGTAACCCTACTATTTGTAATGTGAAAATTTTATTTTTGGAAGAATTATCTTTTTTGTGGATATAGTTATAAAGAACTGTAAGACCTCGATTTTTGGAAAGGATTTTTTTTTGTGTTTTGGGTTGAACCCTTTGTTTTTGGGGATTTAAAATGTTTCTTGAAAGGGTGAGAGGCCTTGGGGGTGTTCCAGGGGGTCGGGGCATGGAAGAAATGATGTATGGGAAGACATGCCAGGGCGCACGGCCTGCGCATGGCCAGGTAAACCGTGCGGCCTGCCCAGGCTAAACCGCATGACACTTCCTCCTCCGAACAGAAGCATGTGCATGGGTTGCACACAGTTTTCCAAACCGTGAATCTAAATTGTGTGACCCCTACTCCTACAGACAGTGGCGTGCACACGGTTTGAGAACGGTTTTCCAAACCACATGGAAAAACTGTATGGCCACATAAAGTTAGATAAAATTACAAGTTTTCCACTCCGGGCATTAAAACCCCACTCGGTATTTCCTCTCATTTTCTCCCTCTCCACCCTAGGCATGAACCAAATCGTCCAAAGGCTCCAAGAGACTGATCTCCTTCTATTCTAAGGCGTTTTTGGTTCCATTGGTTGTGGATAAAATCTCTAGGTAAGTCTAATCCCATCCTTGATTCTCTTTTTGGTTTGGGGTTTGTATCCTCTCTCCCTCTCTTTCCAGAAGCTCTAAAACACTATGTTTTGGGTAATTTTTAGGTGAAGCTCCAATGGTTGGCTGGATCGAGGTCTATGGACTTGATTGAGAGTGTGTTCAATTGCGATTTCGAGTTAGGTGGTCTACAAGTGATATCCTATAGTTATTTGGGTATTTGTGAATGTTTAGTTGTGTTATTGCTTTCCTTTGGTTATGTTTGGGATAACCTTGGATTTTTTTGGTAATAATGGTGTTTAAAATGGCCAATGGGAACCGTCACGATCCCCTCGGGATGTGTTGGGATTTACTGGACAAAATTTTGGGCCATCCATGGGATGTGTCGGCTTTCCCCGGACAATGGGAATTTTATTAAACAAGTGACCTTGTTGTAATGAATTGTAGAGCCCTTGATAAATATGTTGGAATGATTTTTTGAACTTGGAATAGAAGTTAGGTGATACTCCTAGACTTGGAAATAACCTAAGTGTTAATGTTGAATGGGTTAAATGGTTGATTCACGGGAACGATGAACAGGTTTAATGGGTAAATGTGTAAACTGATTAAAGACTGTAACAAGATAGGTTATGGGTCTAGTGTTTAATGCATACTGAGATAGTCATAAAACACGGGAAATGGGTGAATGGATAAATTAGGTGAAATGGTAATGTGTTAATGGGTTAAGGCATAATGTGAATTACCTTTTGGTTTATTGTGAATGGTGGTTTCCAAAGGGAAATAGTGTGATGGGTTGATGGTTACATATATATAAGCATGTGCACATGGCTTCGTATAGTGGGGTATGACTTGAGGATCTACGCCCATGGGTCGAGTGAAGTCTGAGGTTCTAAACTCCACCCTAAATGCACAGGTTAGGAAAGGGGACTAAGGGTCTATTCTCCTAACGGTTGCATCCACCCGGATTGAGGATTCGAGGTGAGGTTATGGTTTCTATGTGGGGTTAGTCCTAGTAAGATAGGAGAACCATGTGTTTACCCTCATGCATGTGATTGTTTTCCATAGACCCATGTAACATAATGTATGTGATTAACCCATGGAAACGTGATGAAATGGTAAATGGTGATAATGGGTGTGTAATGATTGGTAATGGAAGTGGAAATGACTTGGATCTAAACCGGTTAATGGTATTTAATTAATTACTTTGAAATTATTATTCATATTCATTTTTCATGCACTATCTGTTTATACTGGTTATATTGTAGACACCGTTGGTGGTGGCTTACTGAGTTGTACTCACACCCTACTCGGGCCGCTGTTGGGTAACCGGGAAGACATCATATTTTTATGTCAGGATAAGGTCAAAGGTCCTTTCTAGATAGTCAGAGGACATGGGTAGCACTTGGTGGAGGATCCGTACATGGTGTCAGGACCATTTTGGAGATTTTGGACGTGTCTATATTTTTGGGCTTTTATACACTCATGCACTTGTAGTATGACATGGCATATTTATTGTTATTTTTAATTGGTTGTTATACATGTTCTCTGTTGTTAGTTATTGTTCCAGATATTTGGTTATTCTGTTGTGGCTTACTCTGATAAAAAGGGGGTATAGTCTCCCCATTTGACTACATAGTCCCCCGCTGCTAGTCGGCAGCCTTTGGTATACAAGGAGGCGCACTTTAGGTCATGTAACCACCCAGCTTAGAGAACAGGTTTAGTGGCTTCCATGTCGGGGATGTTATAAAGTGGTATCATAGTATGTCTTTCTTATCCTTCTTTGAGGTCTTGTTATTTGGGATTGGTTGCTAAGGGTCAAGACATGTCGAGCCTTGGTAATGAGCTCGTTCTTGGGATTTGCTAACCCATGTATGAGGGAATGCCCAAGTCTCCATGGGTGGGAAATGTTGTTATTGGTTGTGTGTTGTTACTGTTGATGATATATCACCATTGGGTGATGTACATGTGGTATGATGTGACTGTTTTATGATATTTGGCTTCTGGCCTCAACGTCACGAGGATTGGAATTCATGCATCATTATAGGTACATAGAGAGATAGGTGATGTGCATTGTATTATACACATTCATGGGGTGGTTGTGTGAGGCAAGAAAGTAAGGTGCATCACGAATTTCCTGAAACAAAGAAATAATGTGATGAATGAAATAAAACATGTGGGTAAATGGTGTTTAATGAAACAGAAGGGTTGAAACAGAGTGGAAAATGATTTGTAAAATGTATTGTGAGTTTGCTGGTAGTGCATTTTTGTTTACCCCACATTGACCATGGCCCCCGGTGGGGATGGTCGGAGCGGTGAATTGAGGTGATAATGTTTTCAAATTATCCTATGAAAATGGGTTGTTGTGGCTTGTAAAGATATTTTTGGGAATTCATGAATGTTTTATGGTATGCGTTCTAAAATCTTGTGCTTTTCATTGTAGAGAAATGCCACCACGACGTCTGTTAGAAGTTGGGAAACATGAGGGTTTTGCTGGGAAAACTCCTCCAGTAGAGGTACGAGAAAATGTGGCGACCCATGAGGGTGGAGAAGACCAGTTCTACGTGAACTAGGATCACCTTATGCAGATGATGGATCGGGACCCAGGGTGGGTTGCACTAAGTTTGTTTGTGCTGACCAGGGAGTTCCAACTGCATCACCCTCCGACATTAACCAGAGAGGGTGGGCTATAGGCAGCAGAGTTCTGGTTAGAGTCTATCCAGACGATACTGGATCACCTAGAGACACCTATCGAGAAGTGGGTCACGATGGCCGCTTAAATGTTGTGAGGCTAGGCGAGGCGTTGGTGGGACATTCATGCTAAAATAGAGAAGGGTTAGGGAATGTCGTGGAAGGTTTTTCAGGAAACGTTTTTGAAGAATTTCTACCTAGAGACATTGAGATAGGAGCAGGTTTCATAGTTTATGGGCCTGACTCAGAGATCGCTATCGGTGCTGGTCTATGATAGTCACTTCACTGATTTGAGATGCTTTGTCCCGTTGTTAGCAGGGGATGAGGCAGCAGTAGCAAGGCATTTCCAGGAAGGACTGAGACATGAGATCAGGTCTCAAGTAAACATATTTTTCTTGAAGAGGTTCACAGAAGTAGTAGATCAGGCACTGATCTTGGAAGGACACCTGAAGGGAGCTTCAGGTAGTGGGATTGTGGTGTTATTGGGACAGACGAGCGGTGCAGTTACCAAAGGTCGAAAGCGATTCGATGAGAGCTCACATCATGTTGGAAGTGTGAAAATTGTCATGAAGGGAGGGTCAGCCTCTCAGAGTGGAAATCATGTGTTCTTATATCAGTGTGATAAGTCGTGGTATATGTGTGGTCAGTGTCCTCGACCTCCAGTTGAGTGTCGTTCGTGCAGCAGGATGGGGCATGTGCAGAGGTTCTGCATGAACCCTCGGAAGGCGGGTGAGCATGATGGTGGAAGGCAGGTACTAGATACGAGAATGGGATCAGTTTCCCTGTATCTGGTAGGCATCTAGAGCTCCACGGGCCATACTAGCAGTGGTGGTGGACGTGGAACTCCAGGGTAAGATTCTCATGCCAACAAGGTAGTGTTGTGTAGGGCGTTCAGGCTAGAGCCCAGGGTAGAGGGGCATGTCAGCTTCAAGTAGTTCAGTTTTCTCCTGGTGATGGTGAGGATGGACCAAAGACTATTCGAGGTACGATACTGGTAGATTATATTTTTTCTAGTGTGTTGTTTGACACAGTTTCCACACACTCTTTTATCTCTTCTCAACTTGTGGTAGTGTTGGGTTTACCTATGGAGAGGGAGTGTGCGGTGATGTCAATTGACACTCCGTTGGGGGTGCAGTTTGAGGATATGAAGTAGTGCAAGGGATGTTCCTTGGAAGTTGGTAGGTATCATTTTATGTGGGAATTTATCTTTCTCGAGATGTCAGAGTTTGACCTAATCCTTGGAATGGATTGGTTGGTGTTGTATCGGGCACACATAGACCGATACCATCGTAGAGTATCGTTCAGGTCGCTTGGGGGTGACTCTTACGTCCACCGTGGAGAATGGGATGTTCAAGCAGGGTGTACAGGGCCGTTTTGTCAACAGATGAGTGGACTCACTACTCGAGTGGCATGCCTCATTCTTGATTACAATGCAAGTGTAGAGAAGTCTGTTTTCCCTGCTTTGGTGGATCAATTTCAGGATGTGTTTCCTAAGGATTTCTCAGGGTTACCCCCCGAGTGGGATGTTGAGTTCATGATCAAGTTGCTGTTGGGAGTGGAGCCAGTTTCTATTCCGCCATACTTTATGGAAATGGCAGAACTCCAGGAAGTGAAGGTTCAATTTGAGGAGTTGGATCATAAAGGGTATATCCATCCTATTACGTCTCTTGGGGATCTCCCATGCTCTTTTCAAAGAAGGCTGATGGGTCGTTATGGCTTTGTGTTGACTATTGAATGTTGAATTAGATTACGGTGAAAAATTGGTACCCTCTTCCTAGAATTGATGAAATTTTTGATCAGTTGATGTGTGCATCAGTGTTTTCTATGATTGAACTGAGGTCAATTTATCACCAGTTGAGGGTGAGGTCTTCCGACATACCGCAGATAGCTTTCTGGTGTTGTTACGAGTTGATTTAGTTTTTGGTAATGCCTTTCGTCTTGACCAATTCACTGGCGGTGTTAATGGAGTTGATGAACTGGATCATTCATCCCAATCTAGATCAGTTTTTGGTTTTCTTTGTTGACGATATCATAGTGTACTCGAAAACTCATGACGATCATGCCAAACATCGTGACATTGTCTTGGTTACGCTAATAGAGAACCGGCTATATGCAAAGCTATCCACGTGTCAATTATGGATAGGTGAGGTACATTTTCTGGGTCATATCATTTCGGAGGTAGGTGTATCAGTTGGTCCTGATAAAGTGTAGGCAGTTGTATCTTGGGAGCATCCCAAGAGTGTTTCTGATGTGCGTTGTTTTCTGGGTTTGGCTGGGTATTACTGTTGGTTCATTCAAGATTTATCTTTCTTGGCAGCACCACTTTCAGGCTTCAACAGGAAGGGAATCTGGTTCAAATGGTCTAAGGCTTGTGAGAATTCCTTCTAAGAGTTGATGATGCGGCTGACGACGACACCTATTTTGATCTTACCTGAGCCGGGTAAAAAGTACATCATGTTTTGTGATGCATCCAGTATCGGACTTGGGGCTATATTGGAGAAGGATGAGCGGGCTGTGGCTTTTGGGTCAAGGAAGTTGAGACCCCATGAGTGGAACAATACCACTCATGATCATTATGTAACATCCCAGGTAAATAAAGAATAAAGAATTTTCATATTTATTAATATTTACGAATTAAATATTAATTTTATTTTAAAGGGGTTTCTATGTTCGATAGCGTACCCGATACCCAACGATGAGTTTCTTTGAAACTTACGTAGCACACTAGTAATAAAATAATTTTATTTTAAATGTTAGTTAACAAGTATCCGTTGTACTGGCGGGAATGGATAGAAATAACTAAAATATGATTAGATATGTTTTTAAATGTTTATACATTTACCCAATAAAAGATAAAGGCTTAAAATACGGAAAGAGTTCAATTTTAGGCATTTATACCCTAATTTTCACGAAAGGTCTACTTATCACCTTTTGACGGAGAACCGTCATTAAATATAGTTTTGATCGATCTTATAAATTCTATTGGACCAAATATAACTCTTCTTTAGAATCGGGACATCAAAATTTACTTTGTGTAAATTTTTGGTACCTTTCTGATAAAGTTCATTTTTTAATGAATAGTGTAAAATGTTGTATTTTAATTCAAAACCTCTTTTTAATATAATTTATTTATATGATTAGATTATCTTTTGAATTGGTTTCAAAGTGAAATTAGAAAATATTTTTACCATTAAATCCAATAGTGGTCGTTGGAATCAATTTCACTTTGAAATCGGACTTAAACTAGTGTCAATCTTTTGATACTCATTGTTTCACAAAAACACGCTATTTGTCATGACACCGGGAATTAATTATTAAATTAATTAATTTGACTTATATGTTTTGAATTTTGTAAAATGTACTTCATTTTTGAATTCGGAATATCAAATATAGCTTAGGGTGAATTTTTGGTAATTTTCTGAAAAACTTCAATTTTTGATGAATAGTGAAACCACTAAGTGGTAATCAAGAAAACTGATTTTTCAGTTAAATGAAAGTTTACCACTAATGTGTATTGAATTTTGAAATTCCGACATACATGGTTGTCATTAAGAAGTAAAATGTGGTTCAGTGAGATTAAAATAATTTTTTGGTGAATAGTAACTTTTTTTCATTAATCACGATTAGAGGTAATTAGTGTAGTTTAAGGTAAAAATGGTATTATAAGAATGTAAAAACACCATGACACTTGTCCTAAACCTATTGGGTGAGTCATGGCCGACCATGAAAAGCCATGGGCCAACTTGGGGGCCCCATGGAGCCACTTTAGTTGGAAAATGACATTAATATATTATTATTTAATGTTAAAGTGAAAATGACACTAACATAAATTGTTTTACTAAAATAATTTTTGAGTGGGTTTATACAAGTCCAAATTTTGATTATAAATAGTCATTGGAAATCTAAAAATATTTCCTACATCATAGTTTTTTTTTTAATTTTTATACATTAAATAAAATAAATTATTTATGACATAATAATGATGCAGCGATGACATCATTATTTGACGATTTAAATAAAATAAAAAGATAATGAAAAATCTATGAACTACACATGTCCAAAACCAATTGGATGAGTGGATTTCGAACCCTTATCACCTTATCCACGAATTATATCAATGTGGGACCTTTTAAAACCGAAACACATTTTCAAATAAAGTAATATTTCTTTACTTTCCAAAAGTGCCCCTCCTCTCCTCTTATAAAAGGCCCCCACCTCTACCTCATTTCACACACTCCTCAAGCCTTTGGCTCGGCAAACCCCAGCCCATTTACTCTCTCCAAATCCCTCTCCTCATCCTAAAGGATTCCCCTTGGGCAGAATCCTTTCAAAAGAAGCCTTTAGGCTCAAATCAAAAGGGAGTTACACTTTTAAAGGTAATTCATTCTCTCTTGTTCATTTGTTTTATTTTGCTTCTCCAACCCTCTAAACTCTTTTTATTTAATTCTTTTGTAACAGCACCAGTATCTTCAATATACTAGGATGTTGTTATAATATTTATTTGAGCTACACTCTCACACAACTACATCAAATGGTTAAAGAACATACGGTTTCCGTGGATGGCGAAATTCTGCCTCCCGAAACGATGATTGTTCCATACTCATTTAACACCTTCAAGGGTGGCCATTATGATGTCACTATTTTTATATGTGATATATAATATGTTTATGTTTTCTTTATGCTTCTGTATTTTTCATTTTTGGCATACCTTTATGGTTTCCATTATGGGTAAACACGATATCTTCATTTAAGAAAGTGCGGACTACCGCCCCCTAAAAGTGATGTGATTCGTTAAATCCATATGTGGGACGTGTAAAGGATGGATTTAAAGTTATTATATATGATGTTATACTGGAATTATAATATACCTCTATATCATTATTATTTCTTTCCATTAAAGTATGAGATAGAAATGAAAGTAGCGTTCATGCGTACGTACGGCTTACCGTCTCCATGAAAGGTGCATTTCATTTCTTATCCCCAAATGTAATGTACTATTAAAATTACATGTATATAATGTATATATATAATTAATGATATATCTAAATTATGAATATAATTCTGGATTTAAAATATACATACCTCTCATTTAGTTTTAATTCCACTAATATGACAAAGAAATGAAAGTAGCGTTCATGCGTACGTACGACTTACCATCTCCACGAACGGTGCATTTCATTTCTTACCTCTAAATGATTATGTAATATTATAATTACATGTATATGCTGGATATATATGATACATATTATATCCACATTGGGAATTTAATTCTGGATATAAATAACTTTTGACCACATGAACAACATGTAATTGTAAGAAGTCAACTTTCGACTTAAGAACCAAATATTGACAAAACAAACATTATTAACTTAAATAGTTACATAATGTTTATAACATCGCAATAAGTGATATAAAAAAATAATGAACTTTTAAAAGGTTCTTAATCAATTATAAATTAACTCAAGTTTATTATTCAGGACGTTAAAGAACGATCGAGTCAAGTCGGACCCAAGGTAAGGGAACTTCTTAACCCAACTTCCATTCTTTGGGTTAATCTCCTACTTTCAAATTATGTCATGATATTATTATGTCTTATTTTATATTTTTACTTTATTTATGTGTACCTATAGTGAATACACATAATATATCTATTTTATTTTAAAAAATGATCTTTGTAAGGGACTTCGTCTCAATCTCCTTTCATTGAGGCATATTTCGTTTTATACACAACTTTCTTTTATACGGTGTATAAACGCCTTTGACTTTTACTTTTATACAAAAGGAATCTTTTTCTACGAAGCGTTTTACAAAACAAAAAAAAGGAATGTTTCTTTTAACGTATGCGGTGACAACGACCTTTTCCGCCGCCGCGAGTATTATTTGGTCTTTGGCTTCCTCAACAAGCCGTAATGTTTTTAGAATAAAATAAATACCATATACTCTTTTATGTATTTTGGTATTGAAAATGGTTTTGATAAATGATTCTATTATGTCAATATATTTATGATATATTGTGATTGAAATGTGGAAATGTTATCATTTCTTTATATTGGTTTTATGTTTTATGATTTTATATTGGTACTTGGACATTTTAACGGGTGGTTACGTTATAAACCATATGACGGGTGGTGCCGTGAATACCAGGATGGGTGGTTACGTTATAACCTCCAATGCATTGGGTATGGAAGTCGGCCGTATGGCTATTCCATTAAGTATGTATGGAAATTGGCCATATGGCTATTCCATTAAGTGATATGTGTGGAAGTCAACCGTATGGTTATTCCACTTAAGTATGTTTATGTCCCATGTTACCTTTATATATTCTATGTGTTCTTTATATGGGTTTTATGGAAATCCTTTTGTTACAAAAAGGTAAGTAATGATAATTTATTCATTGAAGAGTTTTTACTACTTCATGAAGGTGAAGGTATTACTTTGATAGAGTATACATGGTTTACTTGATTTTGAAAAACTAACAGTTTTCATTCTTTGTGTATCCCTTACTGAGCTTTTTATGCTCACCCAATGTTTTTCGAAATGTTTTTCACAGGACTTAAAGTGGAATAAGGTCAAGGATGGGATCAAGGGAATTTCATGCTATCTAAAACATGGAATCTAGACATCTTTCTTTATAAGAGTTTTTATTTTATGGAGACTTAGTAGATGTGTCTACTTTGTAATCTTTTGAGATGTAATAGTTAAGTTCTAATTCTCTAAAACTCTAAACCTGAAAAGATCCTCAATGTGAATTATTCATTTAATTCAACATTAAGTAAGGTTTAAGGCTGGGGCCTTATAGTTGGTATCAAAGGTCGGTTTAGACAACTTTAGGAGTTAGAAAATTGTTAAATTATAAGTTAATTTATGATATGATTGAAATGATATAGCATTTACGGATTACCATGTTGCTTCGCCTAAGATATTTCGGTGTTCAGAATGGTTTTCCGCAGAGGAAACAAAGCAGCTATGTTGGGACGACATCAGGAGGAATACAACCTTCCAGATCAGCAACCTGAGATGGTCGGAATCGGAACTGAACAATTTGTTGCAGTGATGGCACAGTTGACTCAGGCTATAAATGGTGGTGGTATCCATGCACGAGATCAGCCAGATCAACCGCAGAGGAACGTGTCAGTGGAGGAACATTTCATGAGGCAACATCCCCCATCATTTAGAGGATCATATGACCCTGTGCAAGCTGAAGGGTGGATTAAAGCACTAGAGAAGATTTTTGATGTCATGGGGTATTCAGAACATCAAAAGGTTATTCTTGCTGTTTACCGTTTTGAAGGTGAAGCTGATCAGTGGTGGTCGATGGTGAAAAATATAAGAGATAGTGATGAGATTGAGGATCTTCACTGGGACGAATTCAAAGGTATGTTTCTTAAGAAATATTTTCCTAAGGTGGTTCTTCTTAGGATGGAGAAACAGTTCCTAGAATTGAGGCAGGAGGATGATTCAGTGGCTGCTTATGAAGAAACGTTCACTCGATTGGCAAGGTATGCTCCAAACTTCATACGAGATCTTGATAGTAAAATAAACCGTTTTACTCAGGGTTAAAGCCAAAGTATCGAAGGGCTTTAGCTTCTCGTGAATTCAAAAGTTATGAAAAACTTGTCCGATGTGCGGAGAAGGTAGAAATGGAGTTTGCCGATGATCAGGTGTTCTATGACAAACAACAGAATAAGAGGTCCAGTTGGCAGGAAAAGGGGAAGAATTCATCAAAGAAGCAAGGAGGTAAGAAAACCAAATATCTATCCTGTGAGAAGTGTGGTAAAATGCATCCTGGAGAATGTTTATCTAAGTCTGGTAAGTGCTTTCGGTGTGGTAAGTCTGGTCATATTGCTCGTAACTGTAAGGAAGATGATCAAGCAGGAAATGAAAAGCCAACGGTAAGATGTTTTAAGTGTAATGAAATAAGTCATTATGCAGACGAGTGTCCGACAAGGAGCTTGAGTGATGGGAAGAAGTTAGACTACAAGCAGAAAGGGGTGGTAAAATCCTTTGCAACAACTTCAGAAGATGTTGGGCCATCGAATGAAGTGGTATCAGCTCCAGGGAGCTCAGTATTTTTCGAAGATTGACTTGAGGTCGGGGTACCATCAGTTGAAAGTAAATGAAGAAGACGTTCCGAAGACTTCGTTCTGTACTAGATATGGCCATTATGAATTTTTAGTTATGCCTTTTGGGTTAACCAATGCACCTGCTGTATTCATGGACCTTATGAATAAAATTTTTCATGAGTTCTTGGATAAGTTTGTGTTTGTGTTTTGAGGTTTTGGAATAGGTTATGTGTGCCTTGTGATTCACAGTTGAAGACTGAGTTGTTATGTGAGGCTCATAGTTCCCTGTTTTCAGTTCATCCTGGAAGTACTATGATGTACAGAGATCTGCGTGAGTATTACTAGTGGGATGGAATGAAAAGAGACATTGCTGGTTTTACTGTGAAGTGTTTGACATGTCAACAGGTTAAAGCAGAGCAGCAGTTACCGAAAGGGATGCTTCAGCCTTTACCAGTGCCAGAGTGGAAATGGGAAAACATATCCATGGACTTTGTTGTGGGATTACCGAGGACATCTCGAGGTAATAATGCAATCTGGGTTATTGTTGATCGCTTGACCAAATCTGCTCATTTCCTTTCTATACGAGATACTTTCTCTCTTGATCAACTTTCCCGTCTGTATCTTAAAGAGATAGTCAGGTTACATGGAGTTCCTCTCTCCACTGTATCGGATCATGATCCCAGGTTTACTTTTAAATTTTGGAAAGGCCTTCAGAAGTCGTTGGGTACTGAATTAAATTTTAGTACAGCTTTTCATCCCCAATCAGATGGGAAGTCAGAACGAAAAATTCATACATTGGAGGATATGCTACGAGCTTGTTTGATGGATTATCAGGGAAGTTGGGACCAACATCTTTCTTTGGTTGAGATTTCTTATAATAACAGTTTTCATTCCAGTATACAGATGGAACTATTTGAGGCATTATATGGGATGTGGTGTCGAACTCCAGCATTTTGGAATGAAGTGGGTGAAAGGAGGATGATGGGACCAGAATTGGTAAAAGAGATGGCAGAAAAAGTTCAGTTGATTCAGAAATCACATGAGAACTGCTCAGAGCAGGCAGAAGAGTTATGCGGATAACCGGAGGAAGGATCTATCTTTCGAGGTAGGTGATCATGTTTTTCTCAAGGTTTCTCCTTGGAAAAGTGTGATGAGATTTGGTAAGAAAGGAAAGTTGAGTCCAAGGTTCATTGGACCATACGAAATTCTGGAAAGAGTTGGATTAGTTGCATACCGAGTGGCTTTACCTCCGAGTTTATCTCAGGTACACAATGTTTTTCACGTTTCGATGTTGAGAAAGTATATGCCAGATCTATCTCATGTTTTGAGCCCAGAGGTAGTTCAGCTGGAAGAGAACCTATCTTATGAGGAACAACCGGTCCAGATTCTTGACCACAGGGAGCAAGTGTTACGGAATAAGGTGATTCATCAGGTAAAGGTTTTGTGGAAAACCCATGTGATTTAAGATGCAACGTGGGAATCTGAAAATGCTATGAGGGATAAATACCCCCACTTATTTTGATAAGTGAATAAAATTGCGAGGACGCAATTCCCAAAACGGGGGCAGGATGTAACATCCCAGGTAAATAAAGAATAAAGAATTTTCATATTTATTAATATTTACGAATTAAATATTAATTTTATTTTAAAGGGGTTTCTATGTTCGATAGCGTACCCGATAAGCAACGATGAGTTTCTTTGAAACTTACGTAGCACACTAGTAATAAAATAATATTATTTTAAATGTTAGTTAACAAGTAGCCGTTGTACTGGCGAGAATGGATAGAAATAACTAAAATATGATTAGATATGTTTTTAAATGTTTATACATTTACCCAATAAAAGATAAAGGCTTAAAATACGGAAAGAGTTCAATTTTAGGCATTTATACCCTAATTTTCACGAAAGGTCCACTTATCACCTTTTGACGGAGAACCGTCATTAAATATAGTTTTGATCGATCTTATAAATTCTATTGGACCAAATATAACTCTTCTTTAGAATCGGGACATCAAAATTTACTTTGTGTAAATTTTTGGTACCTTTCTGATAAAGTTCATATTTTTAATGAATAGTGTAAAATGTTGTATTTTAATTCAAAACCTCTTTATAATATAATTTATTTATATGATTATATTATCTTTTGAATTGGTTTTAAAGAAAAATTAGAAAATATTTTTACCATTAAATCCAATAGTGGTCGTTGGAATCAATTTCACTTTGAAATCGGACTTAAACTAGTGTCAATCTTTTGATACTTATTGTTTCACAAAAACACGCTATTTGTCATGACACCGGGAATTAATTATTAAATTAATTAATTTGACTTATATGTTTTGAATTTTGTAAAATGGACTTCATTTTTGAATTCGGAATATCAAATATAGCTTAGGGTAAATTTTTTGGTAATTTTCTGAAAAACTTCAATTTTTGATGAATAGTGAAACCACTAAGTGGTAATCAAGCAAACTGATTTTTCAGTTAAATGAAAGTTTACCACTAATGTGTATTGAATTTTGAAAATCCGACATACATGGTTGTCATTATGAATTAAAATGTGGTTCAATGATATTAAAATAATTTTTTGGTGAATAGTATCTTTTTTCATTAATCGCGATTAGAGGTAATTAGTGTAGTTTAAGGTAAAAATGGTATTATAAGAATGTGAAAACACCATGACACTTGTCCTACACCTATTGGGTGAGTCATGGCCGAACAAGGCAAGCCATGGGCCAACTTGGGGACCCCATGGAGCCACTTTAGTTGGAAAATGACATTAATATATTTTTATTTAATGATAAAGTGAAAATGACACTAACATAAATTGTTTTACTAAAATAATTTTTGAGTGGGGTTATACAAGTCCAAATTTTGATTATAAATAGTCATTGAAAATCTAAAAATATTTCCTACATCATATTATGTTTTTATAATTTTTATACATTAAATAAAATAAATTATTTATGACATAATAATGATGCAGCGATGACATCATTAATTGACGATTTAAATTAAATAGAAAGATAATGCAAAATCTATGAACTACACATGTCCAAAACCAATTGGATGAGTGGATTTCGAACCCTTATCACCTTATCCACGAATTATATCAATGTGGGACCTTTTAAAACCGAAACACATTTTCAAATAAAGTAATATTTCTTTACTTTCCAAAAGTGCCCCTCCTCTACTCTTATAAAAGGCCCCCACCTCTACCTCATTTCACACACTCCTCAAGCCTTTGGCTCGGCCAAAACCTGCCCATTTACTCTCTCCACATCCCTCTCCTCATCCTAGAGGATTCCCATTGGGAAGAATCCTTTCAAAGGAAGCCTTTAGGCTCAAATCAAAAGGGAGTTACACTTTTAAAGGTAATTCATTCTCTCTTGTTCATTTGTTTTATTTTGCTTCTCCAACCCTCTAAACTCTTTTTATTTACTTCTTTTGTAACAGCACCAGTATCTTCAATATACTAGGATATTGTTATAATATTTATTTGAGCTACACTCTTACACAACTACATCAAATGGTTAAAGAACATACGGTTTCCGTGGATGGCGAAATTCTGCCTCCCGAAACGATGATTGTTCAATACTCATTTAACACCTTCAAGGGTGGCCATTATGATGTCACTATTTTTATATATGATATATAATATGTTTATGTTTTCTTTAAGCTTCTGTATTTTTCATTTTTGGCATACCTTTATGGTTTCCATTATGGGTAAACAAGATATCTTCATTTAAGGAAGTGCGGACTACCGCCCCCTAAAAGTGATGTGATTCGTTAATGCCATATGTGGGACGTGTAAAGGATGGATTTAAAGTTATTATATATGATGTTATACTGGAATTATAATATACCTCTATATCATTATTATTTCATTCCATTAAAGTATGAGATAGAAATGAAAGTAGCGTTCATGCGTACGTACGACTTACCGTCTCCATGAACGGTGCATTTCATTTCTTATCCCCAAATGTAATGTACTATTAAAATTACATGTATATAATGTATATATATAATTGATGATATATCTAAATGATGAATATAATTCTAGAATTAAAATATACATACCTCTCATTTAGTTTTAATTCCACTAATATGACAATGAAATGAAAGTAGCGTTCATGCGTACGTACGGCTTACCGTCTCCATGAACGGTGCATTTCATTTCTTACCTCTAAATGATTATGTAATATTATAATTACATGTATATGCTGGATATATATGATACATATTATATCCAAATCGGGAATTTCATTCTGGATATAAAGAACTTTTGACCACATGAACAACATGTAATTGTAAGAAGTCAACTTTCGACTTAAGAACCAAATATTGACAAAACAAACATTATTAACTTAAATGGTTACATAATGTTTATAACATGGCAATAAGTGATATAAAAAGAATAATGAACTTTAAAAAGGTTCTTAATCAAGTATAAATTAACTCAAGTTTATTATTCAGGACGTTAAAGAAATATCGAGTCAAGTCGGACCCAAGGTAAGGGAGCTTCTTAACCCAACTTCCATTCTTTGGGTTAATCTCCAACTTTCAAATTATGTCATGATATTATTATGTCTTATTTTGTATTTTTACTTTATTTATGTGTACCTATAGTGTATACACATAATATATCTATTTTATTTTAAAAAATGATCTTTGTAAGGGACTTCGTCTCAATCTCCTTTCATTGATGCATATTTCGTTTTATACACAACTTTCTTTTATACGATGTATAAACTCCTTTGACTTTTACTTTTATACAAAAGGAATCTTTTTCTACGAAGCGTTTTACAAAATGAAAAAAAGGAATGTTTCTTTTAACGTACGCGGGGACAACGACCTTTTCCGTCGCCGTGAGTATTATTTGGTCTTTGGATTCCTCAACAAGCCGTAATGTTTTTAGAATAAAATAAATACCATATACTCTTTTATGTATTTTGGTATTGAAAATGGTTTTGATAAATGATTATATTATGTCAATATATTTATGATATATTGTGATTGAAATGTGGAAATGTTACTATTTCTTTATATTGGTTTTATGTTTTATGATTTTATATTGGTACTTGGACATTTTAACAGGTGGTTAAGTTATAAACCATATGACGGGTGGTGCCGTGAATACCAGGATGGGTGGTTACGTTATAACCTCCAATGCATTGGGTATGGAAGTCGGCCGTATGGCTATTCCATTAAGTATGTATGGAAATTGGCCGTATGGCTATTCCATTAAGTGATATGTGTGGAAGTCAACCGTATGGTTATTCCACTTAAGTATGTTTATGTCCCAAGTTACCTTTATATATTCTATGTGTTCTTTATATGGGTTTTATGGTAATCCTTTGGTTACAAAAAGGTAAGTATAAGATACTTTATTCAGTGAAGAGTTTTTACTACTTCATGAAGGTGAAGGTATTACTTTGATAGAGTATACATGGTTTACTTGATTTTGAAAAACTAACAGTTTTCATTCTTTGTGTATCCCTTACTGAGCTTTTTATGCTCACCCCAAGTTTTTCAAAATGTTTTTTACAGGATTTAATGTGGAATAAGGTCAAGGATGGGATCAAGGGAATTTCATGCTATCTAAAACATGGAATCTAGACATCTTTCTTTTTAAGAGTTATTATTTTATGGAGACTTAGTAGAAGTGTCTACTTTGTAATCTTTTGAGATGTAATAGTTAAGTTCTAATTCTCTAAAAATCTAAACCTGAAAAGATCCTCAATGTGAATTATTTATTTAATTCAATATTAAGTAAGGTTTAAGGCTAGGGCCTTATACATTAGTTGGCTGAAGTAGTGTACGCCTACAAGTGTTGGAGGCATTATCTGTTGGGAGAACGTTTTATCGTGTTTACCAACCATAAGAGTTAAAAGTATATCTTCTCATAGAGGTATCTGAATCTTCATCAACGAAGATGGGTTGAATATCTCCAATCTTTTGAAATTGATTTGGTGTACACACTGGGAAAGGGAAACAGTGTTGCTGATGCTCTGAGCAAGACGATTTAGAATTAGATGGTTCAGGAGTCCATCACCGTATAGAAAGTGATGGATTTGTTTGCAGAAATGTACCTAGAGGTGCAAGAGTAGAGTGGTCAAGTCACTCTTGCTTCCTTAGAGATGGAGTTGACGCTCTTGATTCGAGTTAAGGAAGGTCATATTGATGATCTCGAGTGTCTGATTATGAAGGAAACGCGTAAAAGGTGGGGATCTACCTTCTGGCTGGGCCTTCAGTGTGGACGGTGTTGTTCGTTTTCGTGATCGCATGGTTGTGACAAAGTGTGTGCGAGAAGAGTTGATGTGTGAGTTCCATGCATTATATTTTTCAGTGATTCCTAGTTTGACCAAGATGTTCAGTGATCTCTGAAGGATGTTTTGGTGGCCTAGAATGAAGAAGGATGTTCAGGCTTTGTGGCGTGGTGTCTTACCTGTCAGCAGGTGAAGGCCGAGCATCAACGCCCTAGTGGTTTGTCGCATCCATTTCTCATTCCGGAATGGAAGTGGGATGATGTGATAATGGGTTTTGTTGTAGGTATTCCAAGGACACCATGGAATAATGATGAAATATGGGTGGTTGTGGATCAGTTAACGAATGTGGCTCATTTATTACTGATTCAAGAGACCTTTACATTCGACCAGTTGGGGGAGCTATATGTTCGACAAATAGTGTGGTTGCATGGGGTTCCACAGAACATAGTTTTGGACTGAGATCCATGTTTCAAATTGTGTTTCTGGAAAGGGTTGTAGAAGGCACTTGGTATGCATTTTTTTGAGTAAGGCTTTCCACCTGAAGACGAACGGGCAGTCAGATCATATGATCCAAGTGTTGGAATACATGTTATGTGATTGTGTTTTGGACTTTGGTGGTTCTTGGGAGAGGCACCGATCGTTGGTTGAGTTTTCCTACAACAATAGTTTTTAGGCTACAATTTAGATGGCACCGTTTGAGGCACTTTACAAGAGTCCATGTAGATTTTCGTTGTGTTGGCTAGAGGCCGATGAATCTGAGTTGTTGGAGCCATGTCTTGTGTAGGAGATTTCAGGGAGAGTTCTGTTGATCAGGAAACGAATGGCTATAGATCCGAGTTGGAAGAAGAATTATGCAGATCGGAGGCTTAATCCACTTGAGTTTATGGTTGGTGATAAAGTGTTCCTTCGGGTGTCACCACGGTTGGGCCACCATCGGATACGAAATCAGGGTAAGTTGGTGCTCAGGTATATGGGACCTTTTGAGATAGTGGAGAGTATCAGACCAGTGGCTTACTAATTGGATCTGCCACAGTGGTATGGTGGGTTTAATGATGTGTTTCAAGTGTCACAGTTTCGACGGTATCACCCTGACCCATCACATGTGGTTGATGTTGAGGATGTGGATCTTGAGGCTGATGCTTCCTTTGAGGAGCATCTGGTTCGTGTGGTGGATCGTGGTGAAAAGGTATTGTAAGGAAAGGTTGTGCCATTAGTGTGAGTACTATGACTGCATGGGAATATTTTGGAAGAAACATGGGAGCGATAATCAGACATGCAGGCTCAGTGGCATGAACTCTTCACTTCGGTGGATCCATGAGGCTTGGAAACTCAACTCGAGGACGAGTCGTTTTAAGGTGGGGAGGTTATAAGACCTCAGTTTTTTGAAAGGTATGCTTTTGTTGTGTTTTGAGTTAAACCTTTTGTTTTTGGGTCTTTAAAATGTTTCCTAAAAGTGTGAGAGGCATTGGGGGTGTTCTGGGGACTTTGGGCTTGGAAGAAAGGAAGTCTAGGCAAGACATGCCAGGGCGCATAGCATGCGCACGACCAGGTAAACCGTGCAGCCTGCCCCGGCTAAACTGTGTGACCCTTCCTCCTCGGGACATAAGCATGTGCACGGTTTGTGCATTGTTTTCCAAACTGTCCAGCTGAATCGTCCGACCCCTCCTCCTCCGGACAGTGGCATGCACACAGTTTGTGCACGATTTTCAAAACTGTGCGGATAAACTGTGCAACCACTTAATGTTGGTGAAAATTACAAGTTTTCCACTCCAGGATTTAAAACCCCACTTGGTATTTCGTCTCATTTCCACCCTCTCCATCCTAGGCATGAACCAAATCTCCCAAAGGCTCCAAGAGATCGATCTCCATTGATTCTAAAGTATTTTTCATGCCGTTGGTTGCGGATCGAAGCTCTGGGTATGGCTAATCCCATCCTTGCTTCTATTTTTGGTTTATAGATTGTATCTTCTCTCCGTCTCTTTCCAAAGCCCTAAAACCCAAACATTTGGGTGAGTTTTAGGTTCAAGATCCAAATGATTGTTGGATTGAGGTCTAAGGACTCAATTGATAGTGCGTTAAACCACGGTTTCGAGGTAGGTGTTATACAAGTAATATCCCATAGTTATTTGGGCATTTGGGCATGTTTAGTTGTGTTCTTTATTTCCTTTGGTTATGTTTTGGATAAAGTTGTCATGTTTGGTAACAATGGTGTTTAAAATGGAAAATGGGAACCCTCACGATCCCTGCGGGATGTGTTGGGATTGACTTGACCAAATTTTGGTCCATCCATGGGATGTGCCGGCTTTCCTCGGCCTTTGGGATTTTCATTAAACAAGTGACCTTGTTGTAATGAATTGCAGAGCCCCTGATAAATATGTTGGCATGATTGGTTGAAAATGGAATAGAAGTTAGGTGATGCACCTAGACTTGGAAATAACCTAAGGGTTAAAGTGGAATGGGTTAAATGGTTTATTCAAGGGAACGATGAACGATTTTAATGGGTTAATGTGTAAATTGATTAAACACCATAACGGGATAGGTTATGGGTCTAGTGTTGAATGCTTAGTGATATATGGATAACACATGGGAATTGGGTGAATGGATAAATGAGGTGAAATGGTAATGTGTTAATGGGTTAAGGCATAATGTGAATTCTGGTGTGGTTTATTGTGAATGGTGTTTTCCAAAGGGCAATGGTGTGATGGGTTGATTATTACTTATATATATAAGCATGTGAACATGGTTTCGTAGAGTGGGGTATGACTTGAGGATCTACGCCCACGGGTCGAGTGAAGACTGAGGTTCTAAACTCCACCCTAAATGCAATGGTTAGAAAAGGGGACTAAGGTTCTATTCTCCTAACGGTTTCATCCACTCAGACTAAGGCTTCGATGTTAGGTTATAGTTTCTATGAGGGGTTAGTACTAGTGAAATAGGATAATGATGTGTTTACCCACTTTCATGTGATTGCTATCCTTAGACCCATGTAATATAATGTATGTGATTAAACCATGGAAACATGATGAAATTGAAAATGGTGATAATGGCTGTGTAATGAATGGTAATGGAAGTGGAAATGGCCTCGCTCTAAATTGGATAATGGTACCTTAATTAATTACTTGGCAATTATCATTCATATTCTTTTTTATTCACTATCTATTTTTATTGGATATTTTGTCGACAACGTTGGTGGTGGCCTATTGAGTTGTACTCACACCCAGCTCGGGCCACTATTGGGTACCTAAGAAGACTTCATATTTTCAGGCCTGAATAAGTGAAAAGGTCATTGCTAGATAGTGAGTGGACATTGGTAGCACTTTCTGGAGGATCCAGACTTAGAGTTGGGACCATTTTGTGGATTTTGGCTGTGTCATTATTTTTGGGCATGTGTTCACTCATGCACTTCTAGTATGAGAAGGCTTATTATTTGATATTTGGAATTGGATGATATACGTGTTATTTTTTTGGTTATTGTTTCCGGTATTTGTGTATTCTATTCTGGATTACTCTGATAAAAAGGGGGTATAGTCTCCCTATTTGACTTCATATACCCCTTCTGCTAGTCAGTAGCCTTTGGTGTATGGGGAGGCGCGCTTATGGTCATGTAACAACCCGGCTTGGGGCACCGGTTTAGTGGCTTCCGGGTCAGGGACGTTATAAGAACTATTTGAATTTATATGATTCTTAAATTTGAGGCATTTACATGTTATAATTTTTTGTGATGAAAATGTGAGGTATGAGATAACATTTGTAGTTAAATTTTTTTATGTTTAATTTGTGAAATTTATCTCATTTTGGGAATTATTTAAACTATATTTTTTAAAAAATATAAACACACAGACCGTGTGACAACCCGTCGTGTCGGACAAAGCTGTGGGAATCAAATGCACAAATAAAGTGTGATTGGAATTTATTGACCACCACTGGACTACGTGATGTCCCTAGTTTTCATGAATAAATACATTTAGGTAAATCTTTTAATTGATAAAAAATAAGTGGATTTGGGATATTATTTTTATCAAATTGATATTCTTAATATCGAAAAATGAATTTCTGATTAATTGATAAATTTTATTTTGAAAGTCATTAGCTCTGTTGGGAATACTATATGTCTAAGGAAAATAGTATACTACGAGATTTCATTTTAAGAGTAACAGTGGATTTTTTTATTCTGTAAGAATCTATATTTTTTATAGAGATTTAGGTTATTAATGTAAATGATTAACATATCATAGATAATATGTGATTTCCTTAATTACACTTCTGTATGAGACTTTAAGAGTAGTTGATGTTATTTGGAGATAAATGTAATGATTTATAATGTGATTAAATTATATTGAGTTATGGGTTTCAATCATAGTTTTATTGTATTGAATGATTTTATGGACAATTGTATATTGGATGGTAATTTTTGAACTTTGGGTATTGTTTATTTAATTTTGGAAATTAAGATTAGTATTTCTTTCTATAAAGTATTTTCCATTTTGGGGATCATATGATATTATACTCACCATTAGGTTTTGGTTAATCTCTATTGAAAATTGAAATATATAGTTCATCCTTTATGGATTGTGTGATTCTCAAGAAGTTGATTCTAGTACATCAGGTGTGACCAATTCATCATTAATACGAATCGTTGGGAGAAAATATTTTTGGTGGTAGAAATTTATTAAATGATAAAACTCTACTTAAATTTTAAGTATATATCTTTATGTTATTAGTAAATCTCATTTATAAATTCCCCAACATTATGAAATAGAACTTAAAAAACGGTGTTCGTTTACTTTTCCTACTAGGAAACTAATGTATGTTTAACCCATCACAAGTTAGTGGTTTTCCTGTTGTCAAATTTCTCTTGATCATGTATTCTATCAATCTCTATCAGAACATGAAACTTATTTTATCTTCCATATATTTATTCTCCTACATGGAATCCAGGTATGGGTTATCTCAGGTGACCTTTATACTTTTCTTTCATTCTTTTAATGTGATAGTTTTATTGACACTTTTTCCAATGTAGGAATTTCAATGTAGCACCCAAGCCCAATTTTAAAAATTGCGAGGACATAATTTCCTAACGAGGGGAATAATTTTACACCCCAAGATTTCATAGTATGTTATTATCATTAAATTAATTCAATATCTTGTGTTCCACGCAACATCGAGTTTTTAACGCACCACGACTTACCAAACTAGTCATTCAAAAAACAGTTATGAATAATATTAGCTTAATTTTGAATTTTATGTACTCCACATAATTTTATCTACCATATTACTTGTTTTTTATTTATAATATAAGAACAAATTAAAATTTTCATATAAAATAAGTATATTTTAAGAAATTAAATTTTAGCACCTTTTAATGGGGAACCCTTTTTAACTCGAATATTTGACACTTTAATACATAAAATTTGAAAAAAAAATTTATTTAGAAGAGGGACAAAATAATTTAGTTTGATCAATATTTTGAGGTTTTTATGATCAGTTTCATATTTTTGATTCATAGTGAATGATAGTAAATTTTAATTGAAAACAACTTTTTTAATCAAAATAATTTGTATTGTAAAATTATGGATTTGAATGATTTTGAAGTATAATTAGATGAAATTTTTATTATTTAATCCATAATTGTTCTTTGGAAGAAAATCCACATTTAAATTGGTCATAAAAACATATCATTATTTTAATAGTTTTTACTTCTCCAAAACATGCTTTCTGTTTTTGATAACGAAAATAAATTTCATTTTAATCAATGAAAATCTTATGATTTGAATTTGGTAAAATAGAAATCATTTTTGAATTTGGAATATAAAAATTATCTTTGGTTGATTTGGTTTACTTTTCTAAAAACATTCAATTATTGATGAATACTGAAAAACACAAAGGTTTTGTTTAAACCCAACTTTTATTTAAATATTTATTATTTTAAAAAAAATTATTTTAAACTCAAAAAATACACATAATACTTATATTAGTCCAATGTAATTCATTTAGTCATTTTATAATATTATATATATATATATATATAATGTTTATAGATCGTTTTAAACACTTTTACATACCACCTAGGAATATTTGCAGATATGCCTAAAATATAATTTTACCACTTATGAGAATTGTTTTTCAAAAATATGAGAAACACATTTGATTTATGTCAGTAAAATTTGGGTCAATAAGATGAAAATAAATTTTTTATGAATAGTGACTTATGAATTTTATTTATCACACTTAAAAGTAAATAGGGTAATTAAAGGTAAAAATTGTATTATAAATAACTGAACACATGTCCTAATTCTATTGGATATGATTATTTTGAAAAATATAATTCTTATGACAAGAATATGATCCTCTTGATCCACTTGATTTTTATTATGACATTTATTAAAATTTTATTTAATGAAAAGCTAAAAGGGTGACATTCAACGGTTATTAACTAAACCATTTTAATATAGGGATATACACAAGATAAATTAAACTATAAATATTAATTATAAATCTAATAATATTTCCTACATAATTTTATTTTATTTATAATTATTATTCACTAAATAATTTAATTTATATATGACACAATGATGATGCAATGATTACCCCATTAATGAAAGATTAAAATAATTGATTTTAGAGATATCTAAATAAATGAATATTGAGTATTTTGATGCCTTCCATGGATTTTCTATAATAATGTGATATGTTACGGTTGATTTAATGATTTTTTTTGGAAGTAATCATGTTTTTTACTATGGATTAGTTATTTTTATACCATTCATGGTATGTGGTTAAAATATTAACATTTCGAATGCTAGTTTTAATACAAATGTTCATGTTATTTTCAAACATTTCAAATAAAGAATTCATTGGACATAGTAAGTGATGGGTGGAGCCTACAATAGCTTCTCGATGCTTTAGTATGTCTTACGAGACAAACTAGTGTCTAGGATGAAGGACTTGACAAAATCGTTATTTGTAGTCTTGGAACGAGGCCTTGACTATGTGGTTATGATTTACTGCATTATGCATTCCATCATTATGAAATTAGCTATTTATATTACATGTGTCCATTATATTAGTATAATATTCATGTGAATAAGTTAATGGAATTATTTGATTTATATTTTCCCTATTATGTTGATGTTTATGTTTATAAGTCTTGATTTTTAGACTTAGACATTGCATTTAATGTTTATGTTTATTTATGATAGTTTCTGTTGTATTTTTTTCCTTAATTAGCATATGAGATCATGCCTTTTTAATGTTTTCATTTTCCCAAGATGTGAAGAAGTATATTATGATTAATTTGTAGGGATAGTCCAAAGGATATTTGTGTGTTCAAAGGGGACAAAATGTTGTTTTTATTTATTTCATGATGTAATGTAAAATATAAGTATGTATCTAGTACTTCCATGGCTACTAAAATAATTGTTCTTTTGATACATGATCAATTTTGATCGTGCCAATGATTTGTAAAAATGCATAGAATATGGGTAACTATGGTCGGCGCATTACAACTATCCAACTCAGTTCTTGATGAATTTGGTATAAGGATTAAAATCCTATTTAGATTTCTATATCTGGTGATATGTTGATTTCATAGGTTTTTAAAAGTTAGAACATTCAAAAAATGAATCAGATTTGTAATGATGGAATAAATAACATATATTAATTAGTGATAATTTATAGGGCCAAAGTATCCCATATTCAGTAGAATGATGATTTCATTGAGTTTGGAGCTGCGAGAGGTTATGCATGTTTGAATTATGGATGACTTCTTTTTTAAGTCATATATATCCTTGTTGGTTGTTATTTTTTTCTTGAATCATTCATGGTGTTCTATGGATGTGAGATCAACTATGTGAAATGATAATGATGGGAGGCTTTGATGTGTTACGAGCATGTGATGTCTAGGCATGTGTCAGCTTTTGTGATGTGGCTATGGTGGCATAGATCTTATAGTAGAATTTAACACATATGATGGTGATATATGTCAGGATATGAATGTGGGTGTCATGTATGGAATTTGAGCTGGTGAAATAGGTTAAAATTGGGATTTCCTTTTGATTTGATGGTGGAAATCTAGTTTCTCTATTGGGAATCTACTTAATGGATGATGGATGGGTTTCAGGATTTATTTTCCTTCCATTCACCACCGGTTGAGATTTCTGGGGGGTTTTGGTTGCATGTTTCATCATGGTGGTAGATTAGGATGATTTTCATATATTATGTAGTTTATTGAATTATTATAACAATGATTAAATAAATATTAACCCTTGGGAATGGTGTTGATGGAAATAAAATGCTGAAAGATAATTATATTGATAATCCACGGCCTCATTTTAGATTTTTCATAGAGGAAAAGGAAATTACACTAAGTGATAATGTAATTAGATGAAAAATAAGTTAATATATAATTAATGTATGATAAATTAATTAAAAAAGGTATATCCCAAAATATAATTAACTGAATTTAATGTAGCTCTTTATTATTATTCTGGGATAAAAGGATATTTGGTGGCAGTAATGGAAGATATAAGTCAAAGATATGAATGATGAAACTGATTCTAATATTATTTTATATACATTCTGTGTTCGGGAGATATATTGTATCTTGTACATTTCCTGATTTCATATGATTCCCCACCCATGTATTTTTCTGATCATATAACATTGTAGACTATGGGAGGGTTTTCCCCAATATGCCATTGGGTTAATGGTTGGATAACAACCCTCTCGATACCTTCAATATTCCGATGGTAGTTACATATTCTGGTAGACATAATGGATAGTTTCCACATATATGGGCGATGAAGAAAAATGATGGCTTATAATTATTTCAAAAAAATTTACAAATGGATATAGTATCCATATCATTTTTATATGTGTGAACTTTTTTGGATTTGATGTATTTATGTAGTTACCCAGTGTAGATGATAGAATGGATTTAGGTATAATATAAGATGAGTGATACATATCAAACGGTATGTGGTCCCTCCAAGAAAAAAAATTGATCCTATATATGGAGTTTTCAATGGGATAATTTGATGATATGATGAATGGGGTGCATGTTTTGATTCATTACCTAGATATCATTGAGGTATATTACTATTTTAGAGAGATAGATTTGGATGTGTGACTTTGTGGAGGAGTGGAAAACAAGTAAGGAAGTGGGAGAAGGGTATCCTTGATGATTCTTTTTTATTTTATTATCATTATTGTATATGATTCTTAGTGAGAGTTATATATTGTAAAGATAGAGACATGGTAAACCTATTTAGCTAAAAAGTTATTTCCAATGTTATTTACTATGATTTATCATGTTTTCTTTATATTTTGAAGGAGATTCCCTCGAAAGGATCTAACTATTTCATAATTTATCATCACACTAAGATTATATAAACAATTTTTTTGGTTAGCGAGAGGTCATTGGAGATCGTGATATATATTTTTTGGTCATGGTTTTGTAGGAGCTATTTCATCTTCATGGTCACTATTATCTCTCCATTTTGGGAGTTGTAGTTTCCCTTTATTTTTTTCATAGAACTATGTGAAATTGAATTTTTTCACATATGATTTTATATATATATTTATGTATGATCTATTCTTTAATGTTTTTTACTTATCTCTACCATATTCATGATTCTCAAAGAGGTCAGTTACTTACATATACATTTTTATTATGCACCCAGTCTTAGTTTCTATCTCGAGGCTTACTATTGGGGGTACATTGTTTTTCATTGTTTGTATCCCCTCATTGTGGTATCCTGTTTGGTGAAGGGGACATGATAGAGTGGTATCATATTATGATTGAGATATGTGCTGGAGTATGGAGTTTTTAACAGGTGAGATTGCATGGGATGGTATGGTAACATAGAATTCTATGATAAGTATGAAATGTAAACATGAGAGACAAACTGAAAAAAGGTTTTTTAGGCCCCCCATAGAACTAATAATTTGACCAATATATTTTCAAATCCATCTAAAAACTAATAGTAGTTTTAGTGTAGATACATATTAAAGGATCATTCATCATTCTTCTTGTTCATTATTTTTTAAATGAGTAGTACCATGGATTTGTTAAAATCCTAAATAGATAATTAATTAAGTAATGTTAAATATTTATTAATCAATGATTTGGTAATCAAATAGATTTTTCTTTTTATAGGAATAGAACTAGGATGATGACCTCATCTAGTTCACATATAATAAGATCAACATGATGTGACAACAAATCACATTATAGTGAATGTGGATGATGATGACTCTTGGTGGAGTACACTCTAAGAGTTTTAGTGCTACTGTATGGAGAAGTATAAGGGATCCATTTTGTATTAATTCATAGAAAACATGTTTGATGAGGTTGAGATGGATTTAGTTTGATCCATGATTAGAAATAGAATTAGTATTCATTGGATCAGATGTTGTTCCATTAGGAAATGAGGAAATTGGGGTTCTTGTCATAAGAGAGCTTGGGGAGTTAGATATCTTGTCAGAGATGTTCATAGGAAAGTATAGAGTTGTGTTTCATTCTTTTTCAGAAGAGGCAACCTATTTCCATGATCTTCATACCCTTAAAAATTGGATTTATCGATTGTGATAGAATAAGATCCACTTTTTGACACCTATAATATATTCTTCAGACATATTTTCATATGAAGAGGCTTGGTAATGTAATTTAGAGGAGTCTTTTCATTCATTGATCTATAGATAATCCACCTCATTTATGATTTATATGTATCTTGAGGTTCTTGTGAGAGTATTAGTTATTGAGATTCGGCTGGCCAGAGCTAGATCATCACATGAGGGGCTTCATCAGTATTCCTTATAAAGAAGAAATATGGTATGTGGTTCACATTTCCCGAGACATGAGATCTTCCATTCATCCATGTGTATGTCACAACCCTCGTAATCTTGTTTTTCTAATCCAATTTTATCTTAAAATTATAATAATGGATCAGATTCATGTTGTTGTTGTGGATTATGTTGTCATCATCTTTGGGATTTCCCAAATGATATGATCATTCAACATGTGTCTAGTTATTCTCTCCGTGTACATATATTTAGGATGTTTTATCAAATATAGTATATGAATGGATTTTTAGTCATCTATAAATATAGAGGAGGTGGGGAATAAAATATATGGTCACTGAGATGAATCTATTACTCATATTTTAGAGTACTTCCATTAATATATTTTTCGTTTAGTTCAGAGAGGTATTAGATAAGTTCATTTTGAACGTCATGCTTCAGCATGGCCAGCGCCAGACAAGACATACATCATTCGAGGAACCCTTTTCTTTTTTTCCACATGGTTTCATGATTTGTTTTATTTTAGAGAGATTTAGTCCAATATATCACCTATCCTCTTCCATTGAATGGGAATTCATGTATAGAGGCTTTTAGTTCACTTGTAGTTGAATATTAAATTTTGATGTTGATTTGATTTAAATGACGTAGATAATGTCTGTAAATTAGGGTTGGTGTAACACTACTCCTGGGAATATTTCCTATGTTTAGTGATATATCAATATCAATCAACCAAACCTGGATAGGCTGTATTTATGGATCTCTTTATTTTATTGATTTAGAATGAATTTTCTGTTTTATGATGATGACAGAGATTTGAATGTTTTTTTAGAGGGTGAGACCCATAGATTGGTTATTAGAATGTTCATTCGTTATCACCATTGATGGAGAGTTTGTGCTGAGCACATTAGAGGTTCAAAAGTTATTTTTTCATTGGGTTTTGGAAGTGTTGCCAAATGTCTATCCCTGGGATCTTATAGTAACCATTCTGATGGGAGATCATGTTTTGATCCAACTAAAGATGGTCATGCCTACAATATAGATTTTCTATATTGAATATAGCATGTTCAGTTGTGAGAGATAGTATGAAATTATGATGGTCTATTATTCTGAGTATATTGTTCGGTCTAGTATTCCTCCATGGTTTGAACCTATATTGATCATGAAAATGGCCTATGGTAATTTTTTAATATCCCGAACCGGGTTCCCCAAACTAGTTCCCTAAATGCTTCGCCACACATCCTCATGAATGCCACCCTGACACCATAAGATTCTGATTAGCAGTGACAGTCTTATGCATAACATGGGGAGACTATACCATCATTCTCAAAGCATCACAACACCAGAAATAAATAATCACAACAAAATGATATAACTAATTACGAAACCAAACTAGTACCATATGATGACCAAATATAAAATGAAATATCCAAATCCAAATAGTATATATGACATTCCAAATACATATATACTTCCAATATGAAAACCCAAAAATAATAAAGATATTAAAAACATACAATAGAATCCAGAATAATATCTAGTTACCTCATATATTACCCACCCTAACTTAGCCATCAATCATAGGGATATTTCCCTTATCATATCCCACAAACATGATGTATATTAGGGTACCAATCAAGAAACCCGAGTTGAGTGTGCATAAAATTAGTAGGCCACGACCAACATCATCTAAATAATTATCCATTCAGTAGCATTGTATGATGTTTTTTAAAAATATTTAACGTAAATAGTCTAAAAATTTCAACTATTCATTATTTAACAAAATAAAACCTAGGTTCTTGATGACACTTGAACTCTATATACCTACTACAACACATGGAAGAGTTTGAAATGTCCCCAAGGGATGTCACAAATCACAATACAATGCTTATAATTAATGATATCGAGTTAATTCATATTACTCTCAGTTGGAACCAAAGTCCACTGCAAAAATTTTGGTCCTAGACCGCCTTGTCTAGAACCCCATGGGTATTTGAAGCATCATTTTGTGTCCCGCAACTTTGTTATCTCAATGGTATTTGGAGGAATCATTTCATGTTCCAAATATTTATATCAATTTATCAAATATGGGATTTGGAATCATCATCATATATCCCAAAATAAGAATATAAGTCAATCGCATATAGTTATTTAAAGCATCATTCCATGTCCAACACACTTATATCCTCCATTAAACCTAAATAATTTTAAAATGGTAATTAATTTCGATAAATTAAATCATTAATGAAATTTAAAAAAATGAAAATTGAAAATTCACAATTTTATGCATGTAATTAAATCATGATTATCGGTTTTTCATTTCAGAACACCTACCTCAAATTTTATGATGAATGCTTGCCAATGGAAAACTCTAATTGAAGAGGAATATTCAATTGCACAATAGTGACAAAAATCTATATTGAAAAACTAAATCAATGATCTTCTGGATTATATATACCAAAAAAATATCTACATTCCTCACCAAATAGATAAAAACAATCACGTTTTTATCTAGAAAGAGGGAATGGAGAGAGTGAAAACAAATCGGGGTTTGAATCTCTTAGCTGTAGAGGTTCACATATTCAATTTGGAATTTTATATGAAAATAATAGAGGTAGTAAGGCCGATGAATTAATTATAGAGACTATAAAACGGGAGATATAGGATTCGGGATGAGGTAGGGGGTTATGGAATATATGATAAGGGTTTTTTAAATTTTAAATTTATTTTCCGGGGATTAAATTTCCAGGTGTAAAATTTCCTCTATGGGTTCACAGATTACCCTAACTAAGTGCCTAACTATATGTTTCCTCCTAAGTGGTGACATGGTTAATACTCATAGGGTGAAATATTTTCCAAAAATTTTATATCCATGCTATTCCCCTTAGAATGTGTTTTCACTGTTTTCTGGTGCAGGTCTCACAATTTGGGAAAACACTGCTCCAACATTGCACTACCCAAAATACATCTAAAACTCTCTAATTTTACCCAAACAGAGTAATGAAAAAACCAATGATTGTGTACTCAAGAAAAAGAACATGTGTATATAAAGAAATGATCGAGGAATCTAATGAAAGGGTTAGTTTAATACAATCTTCACACCTTATAATAGCTCGTCCTCAAGCTGTACTCCCACGAATCACTATGATTTTGAGGTAAAAATTTCATTCCACTCCTCTCGCATATCCTTTTCAATATTCCATTTTGTCTCTTTAACTCGTCCATGTTTTTATAATACATAAAATGTCGACATAGTATTTCCCGATAACACATTCTCACTATGATCTGACACATGTATCAGATGATCCCCAAAGGACAGATCTGTCTCAAGCACAAAATCATCAACATAAATCACATGAGAAATGTCATGGAGATTCTTCAAATGTTGTGATACATGAAAATCATCATACATTGAACAATACCTCTATGGAGTATCCAATTGATACACCACTATCCCAATTCCCTTAAAAACATCAAATGGATCAACAAACCTGGGCACCAACATGCGCTTTTTTCGTATCATTTTGTGATCCAAACTCTATGACACTTGAAGGATCACATGTTTATCCTATTCAAACCCTATGAATGTGCATAATGTATCATCCAAAAATGTATTTCTACTGTGAGCTATATCAATATTCTCTAGAATCATCTAGGCATTCTTTGAATACTCTTACATGAGTTTGATGAAAATTTCTCTGACTCATCCTCCTCCATCAAACATATAGGTGACCTTCATGGAATTCCATAAAGGTCCTCTTGTGGATCCATCTGTATAGATTCATTGTAACTATTACTATAGTAAAACTCAACTATATATAGATGCTTCTCACACGACCCAATAGAGTATATGGTACAACCTCTTGGTATATTCACAAGCACATATATTATATATTTTGACCGCCCATATGTCAATGGTTGGATAGTTGTATTCCATAAAACCTATGCAAGAATCTCATTCTGCATTAATTCAATTTGATGAAGTGTGAAGTAAAATGTGAGTCAGGTTCTAAAATTATACTCTATGGTACCCCATGTATATATACTATCTCCCAAATGTACTTGATTCCCAACTGATCTACTGAGAAAGTCTCTTGTATTTTTATGAAAAGTGATATATTTTCCAAACGATCCAAAAACACCCAAATAGCCAAAATTTTCTGAGTAATAACCTGTATAAATGAAAACTTTCCATATTAAATTCATCCAACATTAATATTGTAATGCTAAATCACTATTTTAAACCTCTAGGTAGTTGATCATTGACCATAACATGTTTATAGGGGTAGCATCATCCAAAAAACCACATAATCTCATTTTTTATGCAGGGACAACAAAAAATTCCACAATGTTCATGGTAAATTTTCATAACACCATGATGGAATACCCATTTTTTGGTTTGAAATTCTTGAAATAGCTCCATCAAGATACTTTTGGGAACAAAAACCAGATTCCTATTACTGATGATCTTATCCTGATCATTCGTATAGTCTGAAGGTGTCTCCCCATGATCATGTATTTTTATCAAAAGAAAACAAATTTGATCCTCAAAAAAATTGTCCCTGATTGAAATAAATCATGTATAGTCCACTCAATATAATATGATAGTTATCTTATTCTAGGTCTATGTAAACAAAACATGCATCTATGCCCATAAATTCATCATATTATTATAAGAACAAATTTACTGGGCTACATGAGATTGATTATTCCTATTTTGATATTCTGAAACATGTATTCCCTTCATGACATGATATTCTTGATCAAAATAAAATGAATACACATACTCAACCAACCTCCACTTTTGAATATTCAACTATCAATAAGAAAAGATAAACTTCATGTTATAATGATATATATACAAAGGAAAATTCATTCCCATTAGACAATACCACCAAAACATCAAATAAAAAACCATTATCACTAACATTATGTCATATGTAATTTAATTCCATTCTTGTGGAATCAGCAAACATGACCCATATGTTATAAATTGATATACCTGCATTAACACATCTCCATGATTGACCCTAGAAGTGTCACAAAACACCTTATACACTGCACCAAGATAGGGGAGGATAAATATTGGTGTTTTTTTCATGTTATTATGCAACACATAGAAAGAATTACCAAACACATCATACAATTGAAACAATAGTCCTGTATTAGTAACACTTGAATGTTCATCCTCTAAATAGAATAAGTCATATAAGATCCTCTTATAATTACTCCCACACCAGAAAATGGTGTATATCAAAAACGTTCTTGGGATCCTCCCATGAAACCACTACATCAACCATATTTAGGACCACTGAAACACCATCCATTAAGATTATGTGGCCAAATAAACTAACCTAATAAATCCATAATTAGAACATAGATATATTGATATGTAGATGATGATCCCCCAAGGTACATAAAATTATATCAAGATGTTGGGCATAATAATCATGACTCTTTGAGTACACCGTGATTTGAACCAAAAATGAAAAAACAAATAGATCTTTGTAGGTATGGATGAATCTATTCATGATGTACATAAACACAACCAGTTAATTCTTTATCTAGAAGGACATTACAATGAACTAATATAGGCTATAACATATTCTTAAATAACTCCTTTATATATCAAATGGTATAACTCACAACAGATGATACCAATATCTAATGGAAATCCAAGAGAAGACACAAACTCTCGTAAATGGACATAAAAATAATCAATACATGAAATAGAATTCTAGTTCTTCATATTCACTTGGTTAAACATTTATTAATCAGCACATAAGATCAATATACTATTAGCCTTATTTGAAAACAATAATGGAGAATCCCATTGTTATGAACTCAGATGGATAAACCACTTATCCTACAACACATATTACTCTATCTTAAGATATTTAACCTCTATTGGATCCATTCTATAAAATGGAATAGAAACCGGATCAACCCATTAAATGTGATCAATTGAAAATTCCTCACCTCTCTCCAGTGGGAACCATGATTCGTATTCAAGAAACACATCATAAAACCTATCAATAAGGATAGAAGGATACTATGTATTACACCACCATTATCCAACAATAGACTAACAAAATGGTTGGGGAGATCCCCAAATTGCGGATGATTTGGACCCACATGAACCTCTCTGGTATCCCACTGTCCACGATGAATTTAATTTTCACCCTTAGTACATGTAAAAGCTACTAACATGTGCTAACAATTTATGTCGGATTAATATTATACTAAAAATTCAAAACTAATAATTTGTTCAACGATTAACATGACTATGATGTAATGATTCCCTTGAAAATGATACTCCATAACCTCGAGATATCACCCCATACACAAGAAGATGTATCTCAACCGAACTCCCAAATGTGTATCGATCATCATGACAGAACTCACAAACTCTACCGCTAATATCAAACCATTGAAATTTTGTGTCGATATAAAATAATAAGAACCACCATTCCCAAATGAGGTACTAGCTAGTATTGAAGATACACTAATGATACCTTTATAAATCAATGTCCAAGAAGCACTAACCTCACGTTTAGGCTAAACTGTATGCAACTTTCCTACTCCTCTTCCTTGTGATGTTGTTTGATTCCCCTGAGCTACACCACACTGCATATACAAGTTCTCTTACCCTGATGTGCCACGTACATGACCCCTACTTTCACATCCAATATATCTATAAATACTATACTATTATTATGTAGAAGGCCATGTCCATGTAGTTTGGTTATATTTAACTCCTCCATCATTACACATCTGTCACGGGTTCTTACATAATCTCCTTAGGTGTCCCATCCTACCTCACTCTTGGAATGAAACTGGTGGTCATGAGATCATTCTATGGAAATGACCCATCCTATCAAACTAGTGACAAATTACACGAGTAAGATCATTTTTATCTGACCATTCTCCCTAGACACTCTTATTTTCCACTACTCTAGAAAAAATTATTGTGTTTATGCTTCCTTCATTCAGAAGTCATTCCTTCAGATCGTATAGAAAAAATCAAATTTCCTCCACAAGAATACTCTTTTCGATCCCCTCTGAAATGAGATATAAATTCAACAATTATGAAAAATATCAGATTCATTAAAATAGTCATCTCTGTCTTAATTTAACATTTATTTAAATCCAAAACTATTTTTCCATAGTATCATCATCTACTGTAAACGGTGAAATAATGCATTGTACATCTATAAAGTGTCCAAAATAGTCCTCCATGGACATACTCCCCTGTGTCAATATCATTAATCCTATTAAACTCTCATTCTCGTGCATCTAAGGATAAATGTGCTCCTGGAACTTATCTTGAATGTAAATCCACTCCATATTCACTAGTTATCCATCAAATGTCTGGATGTCCCACAAATGAATTTCATGAATTTGTAACATGTAATAAACCAATTTGGCTCTATACTCAGTATGAGTATCTAGGTCGTTAGGTATAGTCTATATAGAAACAATCCATTACACAACTACCTCATTTCCACCATCATTATTAAATGTTGGAGGGTGAAGCAAATGGAACTTCCATCTAAGATCAAAATTGATTTTATAAGCTTCCTTGAATATATTTCCATAAACTACAAGAACCATGAAATGTTCGCCATAAAATGATCTCCAACTTCCTCATGTTACATTATTGGCGTCTTAGTTTCTACTAGTGGATGATCATTTCCAACCATATGAATCGTCATAGAGGCATATCACTAATATTTTTAACATAAAACATAGTATACAAACCACATATTCAGCAAGTTTACCAAGATGGTTTCAAAAAATCTATAAACAATCGTTCTCCCAAACCCCTCAACAAGGTCAAAACTGAGGCACTACCACTACCACTAACCATCCTACACATAAGTCCTGAGTAAAAAATGTAAACACAATATCACACTCAATATTCTGATTGGAATGAGTTTTTTTTAAAATTTTCTATAATTTTAAAATTCAAAATTCATTATTAGGTAATATTTTCACATTAAATACACAATAATGGAATTTATTTTAATTTCCACCACTTAAGCAAAACAATATTTCATGTGAATTCCTAAAATTAGGTATGTCAAAATAATTCCTATGATTCTAGTGTGATTCGTAAATAATCATGTCTCGTTCTACACCAATCTGAAAACATCTCATTACTTTTTTTTGGTAATCCAACCCCCCCCCCTCTTGTTTGAGATTTTCTTGGGGATTTTTGGGGTCATTCCAGGTGAATTTATGAGAATCATATAGGTTTTCGATTAGGGTCGTGGTTTGCACACAACGTTCACATGGTTATGGAAAATTGTGTGCCATGAAAATTGTTGGTTATTAGGTTCTACATGGTATGCCCATGTTTTGACCTAAAAATGCGAAGCATCTGAAGAGACCATGATGAAAACATTTTCCAAATATGAAAATTTTAATATAATTTCCCGATCACCGCTTTTAGTCCCTAAACAACCTCCTTCGAAAATATTCTATTTCACACTTCCTCTGAGCTCCCAAGGGAGATTTTTATGCCTCGAACCCCTCCCAGATGTGATATCAATCTTATGGAACGACCTTCGATCTCAATTTGGTTAGTTTCCTCCATCCTTTCACTACCTCCCACATTCTCCATGTTTCCCAATCGGGTTCCATAGACCATTTTATTTTTTATTGGATCTAATAACCTTTTTTTAGATCGTAAATATTGATTTGATTCCCATTTGAGTTATCATTCTCCTTCATGGACAGATCTCGATTTGTATTTGGCATTTCCAGATCTTTTCTTTTTGGTAGGTGGTTCCATTAAGATATCCAATTTTTATTGAACCAAATTTCATTGTTTAAATTTCAATTTTTTTGGATTTACATTCATTTTATTTAGATTTGAATCAAATTTATTTCCAACATTTTCATGGAAAATATCCCTATTATGATGAATTGTGGTTTTGAGTAAAATATCGGCATTTGGCATAGAATTTGAATTTTTTGTGATTTAAATTGATTAAATTATACTTTGGTATTTATTGGAATACAATCAATTGAAATGTCGATTTTAATTGAATAAATAATTAATTTATGGAGTTTTTTTTCAAAAAACACATATTCAAGTGATTTGGGGGTTTGTGATGAAAATGGTTGAATTGCTTAAATTGGTTTCGAATCCAATTTTTGTGGGAAAACACTTAAAATGTTTTCTTAGAATCCTTATGGTCTGATATTAATTAAAGGGCGTGTTTTTTTATCAAAATCACATTATTGTTTGTATAGAGTAAATTGGAATATTTGAAATGTTTAGTGGGATGAATTTTCATTTTTTATAAAATAAATTTCAATCATGGATTCGTACATGATTACATGAAAGCCTTAGGTAGTTAGTGTGTTATTTTGGTTAGATCATTATGATTCTACAATGATTTAAGAAATCATATCAGCACAACCCATTCCTTTTGTGATGGTGAAAATATTCATATACATTTGGCCTAATAGGGTGTATGTACATACTTATCCATTCATAGTGTTGGGTCTTTATAGTATAAGGTTTCATACCATTTAGGTACATGAAAATGTTTTTTTCTAGTGTGTATTTAGAATATATACATATTCAAGTGTTGTTAACTGTTTTACATGGCTTAAAAATGTATATATACTGTTTAATAAAAGATTTTATCCAATCAATTTATGAGAATTTATATTTATTCAATGTATCTTATTATTAATGTAAAATTACAGTTTTTAAATTTTTTACATCATTTGAAATGTATTGAATTATTTGATAAAGGTATTTCAATCTTTTGAACTATAGAGTATTTATTTTAATATTCTTTATTAATACAGAATCTGTTTTTTTAACTGAAAACACATTTTTGATAAATTGTTACTAGATTTTGTTTTGGAAGATTTTGGTAAAATCCTACTTGGTTTTGGCTCACACCCAACTTGTTCCATTGCGTGTTTTTATATTTTCTCCTTCTAGACTTTAGAAAAGGAAAGAGATCTCTTGGTTGTGGATATTGATGTTGATCTTCAGTCATAGTGAGTTTTATCCATAGAAAATTTTGTCTATTTTTCACCATTTTGTACTTAATTTGTAGTACATTGGCTGTTTTTCATATTTAACTTTTGTTACATTAATCCTAGAGGATTTTTCTTTTGATATTCAGACTATCTTGATTTCTTTTTATTTCAAAATTTTGGTGGAATAATCATTCCCACTTTCGATATTTATAATGTCGGGTGCTTATCTCCAACCCATGGGGATCGTGAACCTTCTTTAGGATATGTCATGACTGACTCAGTTATCAGGTAACCAGGGTACCCAGGATGGTTCGTGACAATGTGGCATCAAAGGTAGAAATTTATATCTTTTTGAGGTTAGTATGCATTGTAAACTCTTATTGGAACATGGGAGGTAGTTGTGATTGAATACCTGGAATGCTCACATCGTAATGAGCCATAAGTTACTAGGGTGGTAAGGTAATGACTTTGTGAGGTTTAGTTCTAGTCTTTTCCCATTTTTTATTTGGATAGCATGAAATCTAAATCATGTACATCCTATCTGTTGGGATTAATTTTCCACATTGCTGAGTTTTAGCATTTCTTATTGTCTTCCTTGTTGTCTATAGAAGTTTAATAGCATCATCAATCTGATAAGATGTGTGAATTGTAAGCAAGAGGAAGCTGTAGTCGATCCTTTATGAGAGAATCTTGTTGTGGATCCTAATTTGATTGAGGTGACCGTGGAAATATCCAATCACTGGGATAGGCGCCACCTCCATTTCCCATTTAGGATCCTGTGGTGGAACCATAGATGTACCTCATCATGATTAATTTTCATGATTTCCTTCATAAAAAACCAGCTTCATTTATGGTATCAAATGGCCCCCAAGAGGATGTGGAGTGGTTGAGCAGTTTGGAATTATTATTTAGTGTTTTGGACACATTGTATGAGATAATGGTAATGTGTTCCACCTTCGTGTTGGAAGGATCAAGAAGATGATGGTGGGACACTATGGTGATGGTGACCAAACATGAGGGATTAGAGTGGAATGAAGTAAATATTCAATTCACCAACCAATTATATAAATATTTGTTTCTTATTGGCCATGCATATAGTGATTTTCAGACTTGATTAGGGCGACAAGTCTATGGCTGAGCATGCAAACCATTTGGATGAGCTTGTACAATTCTTACCAGAGATTGGGTCATATGAGAGTATAAGGGATAGGGGGTTTTAGATTCTACTTCATTAGGATACAAGTCCTCAATTTTTCTAGCTAATGATTCCTTAAAACGATGATTTACCAAATAAAGCACCGATAGTCGAGATGGACATTACAGGTAGGTTAGATTTTTCATGAGTTTATTTTTATCAGCATGGAAGTGTGAGTTCCTTTATGGAATAAATGAATCATGATGATTCTCATGGTAGTTCACAATGGTAGGTTTATTATAATCCACTTGCTGTATCGGGTAGAGGTTTTTCGGTTTTTTACATGTGTGGAAAGATAAGATATTTTTAGATGGTTTTCATGGAGGTACCCAAGAATTGTTTCTCCTTCAAGTGTTCATAGAACTTGAAGAGGTTTTACAATATTCATTACACTCTGTACAGTGGGGAAAGATAATCAACTCCTTCTAAAACCATGGGAAAATCAGACGAATCATGTGAAAAATGGTTCAAAGGGAAAACATCTAGAATAACGCTTCATTATGAAGTGTAAGAGTCTCTAGAGAAAGTAGATACAAGTACAATGATAGTGAGTGGTAAAATAAATATAGCTTCTTTATTAGTGATTTTATTATTTGATATCAGTCCATATAATTCATTTATTTCTCCATGTGTTATAATTATGCATATTCATTCTATAGAACTTCTATATTGTGTAATGGATTTTACCAAACCTCTTGGTAAGAAGAGGGAGTATTGTCTATGTAGACCCTCATGTGTTTTCCATCTATCTGATATCGTGTTAGATTGGACCTTTCTGTTTCATGATATGAAATATTTTGACATCATCTTAGGGATGGATTCACTCATTGCCAAAAAGGCCCATATTGATTTCAATATTTGACAGGTCTCCATCACTACCCACACTAGTGTGTCTCGTGTGTTTCAAGAAAAATGGGACCTGAGGTTGAGAAGGGATGAAAATTCATATCCAGAGTTTGGGAAAGTAATATCTCCCTTTGAAATTGACTTGGAGCTGGAATCATGGGGTGGGAAACACCCTATAGTCATCATTGAGTTTCATGAAGTGTTTCCTTCTTACTTCATGAGATTTATACCAGTAAGAGAGGTTGAATTTTCCTTTTTCTTGATGACTGATACTCAACTAATTTCTATTCAAATATACTGGTTAGCACCATCTAAATAGAATGAGAAGATGTCATAGTTGGGTGATCTTCTTATGAAAGTATTTATACGCCCAAGTGTGTCACCATAGGTGATTCTAGATCAATTTTCGAAGAAGGATTATGGTTCACTGCACCTTTTAATTGATTTTTTAATTCTTAATCATGTTACAATAATGAATAAGTATCTATTTCCCATTGATTTATGATCTATTTCGTCAGTTTAAGGGGGTGTAAAGGTTCTTGAAGCTTGATCTTCGCTTAGGATACCCTCAGTTGACTGTAGACGAATTTAAAATTTTGAATACTGCATATCAAATAAAATATGGACATTATGAGTAACATTTCCTAAATTTGGTCAAACCAATACTCTTCAAGATATCATAGATTTAATGAATATGATTTCCCATGAATATTATGATACCATTGTGGTTGTCTTTGTAGATGATATACTTGTGTACTCTAAATATGAGGAGGGTCATGTGAATGATCTAAGAACCATGTCGACATTAATGAGAAATCAATGACTCTATACCAAGCATTTGAAGTGTGAATTCTCGATTTAGGAAGTGACTTTATTCAAAAATGTAGTGTATGAACAAACATTATTATTAGAACCTGAAAAGGTTAAAGCAGTTATGACATTGGAACAACCACAAAATGACTTTTTGATTCAATTCTTCTTGTGTTTATCCCTATACTATAGTTGGTTCATGAAGGAATCTTAGATGTTGGCATCTCCTATGTCTTCTCTTACTCGGAAGGGAGTTGATGTTTGTGTGGTGTGAGCAATTTCATAGTTATTTTAGTGATCTGAACGATATTTTGAGAAATTAGATGGTTTTGACTCTTTCACAGATAGCATAGGGCTATGTTATCTTTTTATATGCATTAGTTTTAGGCATCATTACTTTTCTTATACCGGTTGGTCATGTTTTTTCATATGTATCTCATTAGCTTAGGCAATACAGGAAGAATTATCCAACCCCTGGCCTTAAACTAGAAGATGTGATGAATGCTCTCAAGAGTTGGAAGAATTAATATTTTGAAGAATGAAAACATTTCTTCATCAATACTTAAAAAACATAATATCATTAACATTACTCATGAAATCATAAGATTTAGGAATGAAACATATAAATCATAAAATCATGTAGATAACTTGTGGAATCTATGACATAATTACATTGTTGATTTTATAGTGACATAGGGAGTTACATTTGGAATCCCCTTCAATGTATATTTTTTAAATCTCTTAGGATAAATAGTAACATTTACCCCAATCAAATTATGCAATGCATTGAAGAGATATATCGGGATCACCCACACTAGTTTTATCATGAAACCACCTGTATACATGAAAAATGTCCAACAAACATTTCATATTCATAACAAATAAATCAAACAAAAATGTTAAATTTTCGTGATTCTATCACAATATTAAATTTTAATATACAGAAATAACCAATGATTTCATAAAACCATTTTCAATACCAAAATATATAAAAAGGTAATATGGTATTTACTTTCCTTTTACAAACATTATGGCTTATTAAGGAATCCAAATATAAAATAATGCTTATAACAGCTGAAAGGTTGTTGTCACAACATATGTTAAAAAGAATCAACATTTTTTTTCTTTTAGTAAAATGAATCATAGAGAAAATATTATATTTGAATGAAATTAAAATTCAAATGTGTCGATACAACATATAAAGGAATGATATTTATAAATTAATGTATTCCTCAAGGAAAAGAGATAGAAATGAAGTCTCATACCACATGTCCGACATAACTCGTTCATTATTTAATCTACTGAATAAAAAACTAATGTTAATTTATACTTTCTTCAGTACCTTATTCAAGTTTATTTTTACTTTGATATCACTTATTACTACTTTATAAACATTACATAATCATTTATGATAAAAATAGTTATTTTTTTGATATTTGGTACTTGAGTCAAAAATGATATTCTTATAATTAAAAGTTGTCCAGGTGGTCAAAATTACATTGTCTTTAGAATGATATTAATAATTAAGATACCTTATATAGAATATATATCCATTTTATATATATATTTAATTATAATTGTACATACCATTTGGGGATAAGAAATGAAATACACCGTTCCTGGTGACTATTCAATGTACGTACGCTTGAACAATACTTTCATTTCTGTTTTGTATTTAATAAATTAAAACAAAATGATACGTAGGTATATTATAATTTTAGTATAATTTCATATATAATTTCATTAACTCTATCCTTTTTACATTCCGTGTATGGATTCAACGAGTCATATAACTTTGAGGGGGCGGTAATCCGCACTTCCTCAAATTAAATTATCATATTTACTCATTATGGAGACAATAAATTTATTCTATAAATAAAAAATATATAATCACAAAGACAATATAATATTATTATAATATTAGTTTTTTACCGTTATTTTCCAGATATATCACTTAACCATGGTAAATAAAATATTTACTGATGTTACTATTCATAGTGTCTAAATATAAAAGATCCCTATTTACATAATTTGGACCTCCATGTTCTAAATATGGAATCTTTTTTTCCAAATTCAAAACAAAGAAGTTTCAGAAATTAATTTAAAATTAATACCCATTATCAAAACCAAAAATTGTGTGTTTAAGAAATAATAACTATAAAAAGATTGACACTTTTTAATGTCCAATTTAAGAGTTAAATTACTATAAATTACCAAAATTGGATTAAATAGTAAAAATATAATCCAATTACACTTTGAAATCAACAAAAAGAATGATCTATCTATATTAAAAAATTTGATTAAATTGTATTTTGTAATTCAAATGCATAATTTTTTAGTTTTAATTAAGAATGATTTTTATCAGAAAAAAACCAATAATTTACCAAAAGTAAATTTTGGTGTTATTATTCTAAAGGAGAAGATTATTTTTTCAATTGGAACATATAAAAGTGATAAAATAATAATATTTCAAAATGTTTCTCAATCCATAAGTGGTAACTTGACTTTTTCAAGATTATTATTGTATTTTATTCTTAAAATTGGATCAATTATAATTTAATCCCCTTAAATAAATTGGATAAATGTAATGACATTTAACAAAAATGAATCATAATATATTTGTCAGTTATGTTCATTTCCTCCAATACAACAGATAGGCGTTAACTACTATTTAAAATAATATTATGTTATTATTTTTCAGTATGAATCAGCCTTATGTGAAACATGATATATTGGAGAAAACCACTGTTGTGTGTCCGGTAAGACATCAAACATAACATTCCCTTTAAATTAAAATTAATATTTAATTCAAAAATATTAATAAATATGAAAATTTCATAACCTTTATTTACATGAGATGTAACACTATAGATCAACCATAATCTTCTCAAATACCTCCACAACACTCCTAGAGAAATCCTAGTGGTTATTTAATACACAAAATACAACACAAATATATATAAATCAAATGTTAAATGGTATAATTAAAAAGATTAAGGATAAATTTTCTTAACTACACATTTTCATTTATTTTTTCCTTTAGGATTCTTCTTTTACCTAATGTCCAATTGGATAATCCTAAAATAATAACAATAGTGTCATTAAAATGCAATAATTTTATTATATTAATGTGAAAATAATTATCTACTTTCCAATATTTTTCATATAAAAATTAAAACATTGTCCATTGTACGTGATGACTACACCACTATGAAGGACATGTTTTATTTTACACCATTACAATATATGGCTCGATACACATTGTGTTTTGAGAATAAATATTATATTTAAAAGAAAATTATGATTCAAAAAGGATTAATAAATTTTATCATTCTTTTCATATAATTAATTATTGATAACTCATTCTATATTATGTCACGTTTCTCTCTCAAAACATATATATTTATGAAATAACATTTAAAACTCTTCATTAAACCAGTATTCAAAAATGTTGAATAAAACTCCAATTGAATGAAAATAAATCATTATAAATCATTATAAATATTATATTCTTATACCATTAATTATTTAGGAGTAATGAATACGTTATCAATGAACAGGGATCAACCTAGAAATTCCAGAGTGTGAGTAAAAAAATATCACTAACATCTAAGATAAAATTGAACTAAAAAATTCTATAAAATGAATATTATTGAACATTAAAAATCTAAAAAAATTAACTCCATTTAGTATATATTTTAATATCATTTTTTTGGTTTTATACTTCTAGATAAATCACGTTTATGTGAATCAAGTGCAATGTTCACGGATCTTATTAAATAAAATATCATGTGTCCGGGTACTAACATAACTTCTTAAGCACCAAGATTTTATGCTATCTATATTCTCCTATAGTACATTTAATATGATATTACCAAACAAAATCTCTCTATAAAATATTATGTTAAATACAAATATTCTTCCATGATTAATATCATTTATATAATAACATAACAATGTTATGAATAATTCATATATATCATAATAACAATTTTTTCTTCTAGTTCTATATTTTCTATTTTCTCTAATGTTTAATTTATTATTTATAAACTCAATAATGTGTCATAATATGTGACATTGTTATTTAAATTTTTATTTTAATCAAATGTAATTTCTTTTTACATTTTTATGTGTATTTTCAATATTGGTTTTATCAAATAATAAAAAATATATTTCATGTTAATTTTTTATATTTAAATCCATATTTTATAAAATAACACAATATATAAAATTAAAAAAACTAATATAAGAAAATTATTCTAAATAATATTTTCATTGGGTTCATTTAAACAATTAGTAAAATGATATTATAGTAAGTGACTCTTAATTTCATCTCGTTGTAGTGATATTAAGAATTGTTTTCCAAAAAAATTGTAAGAATGCTTATGTGGGATCTATTTTCACACAACATGAACTCCCATATGCCCTTCTCCTACATATTGGATTTTCCTTTATATTATTATTATATTTAATCTTCATCTTTTATCCCATATTTTAAATTCACTCATTCCACACTCTGATGACGTTTCTCCATTCCCTGTTTGTAATCTCTTTTACAAGAACCATTATTTTCTCCTACTTCACCATATTATTCTTCTATATTCTTGGTGCTTCATTGTACAATCTCCCTCGTCACCTCTATATACCCTTAATCTTATGATTAATATTATTTAGTTCATTATGAGAGAGTTTGGGGTGGGTTTGGAATGGTGTTAGTGGTTCTGAGTCGGTGTCGGGGGATCATCTCTGTTGATGAAAATTACAACATTTGTTTCCAATTCAATAATATATCCTTGAGTTATGGCTTCTATTATTTAATTTTGGTGAATATGATGTTACTTTATTATATTTATTGAAATTTATGATGTACTTACACATTCCATTTGGGAATTGTTGATTCATCAATTATGTCTTCTAGAGGTTGGATGGTGCTAGATTCTTAATGGCCTGCTATGGTGGATCAAAATGCTCCAACTATGCTCTGGATTCCATATACATAAAATTTTTCTGGTTCATTTTGGTTTTATAGTTTCATGGGATGTTCTGGGATGTTTTTGTTCAATTAGAAGCATGTAATAGGAGGTTCAAGTTGTGGTGTCCCACTTCTACTCTCATGGTTCTCTTGGTGTTTGTTCATCTTAATAGTACATATTTTTACGGTGTTAATGGTTAATCATAAAATTTTTTGATGGTGGTGTATTTGTTTGGATTTTTGAATATTATTACAATATAGAGTCCCTTAAAAATTTTCATGCATTTCTTTTATGGTTTTTCTAATGTTGGATTGAATTCATGCTAGTAATTGTGTTCTGGTGGTATTGTTCGGCACTCTAAGGTTGGTGCCAGGATCAACACTCTATCTAGTCATGTAATTAAAGATATTCTCTAGCTAGGTGGGGAGATAGAGATAATTATGAATTTGGTATTTTAAATATGAATGTTTATTGGTGGTATGTGGGGCCGTTATGATTTTTTCACCAAAATATGGAATATTAATTAAGTGGGGGGAGCATGAGGCATTGAGTTTTTCTATTTTTTTTCTATATGTGTTTAATTTTTTATTTTTTTACAGGTTTATGCGGTGTTTTTTTTAATTATTTGGGATCCAATTATTTGAGGTGTTTTCATAGCATGGAACCTGCTAATCCAAAAAGTGGATTACCAAGAACATAAAAATGGATTTAGAGGGAAACTGTTTTAAAATATATATTTTTATATTTATTTTCTATTTTTAACATTAACATAAAAAAATATCACTAATAAAAATATGTTTTATGCTCCACCCTCTACATTCAAATATTTTTTCAGGGAACCCGATTTAGATTCTATACGGTATTTTTAATATGATGAATGATTTATTTCATGTGGAACACATATGTATGTATGATTGAAGAATATTTTCTTATTTATACCTCAAAATAAATTGTTATGGATTTATATATCATGTGATAATTATTCATGTATATTTTTTAGTTTTTTCATTAGCATAGTTTTGATGGAATGGATCACAATGGTGATTTTTCCATTAGAATATAGTTTTTACATAATTAAATGATAATATACTATAATATGGTACACTCCCATGATTCATGTTTTTTATTTTTATTGATATAATAATTATAATTTCTTACTAATATTTTAGTCTACTAATGCTTATATTTAATTGTACATATGTTTAAACAAGTTATATGATTATTATTTCCAATATATGGATCATTTAATCATATATTACTCCAATTCCATATTTTGAAGAAAAGTTATAATCTAAATATTATTAATCCTTAGTAATGATTTCCCTTATTTAGTACTCGAGATCCCCACAATCATTTGTGTGCATTTAGAAGGTCATGAAAATGAGTATAAAAAATGAGATGAATATAAGAAGACTTGTATATTAGAAATTTTGGAGAAATGATCACAAGTATGAGAAAATAAGGTGTTTATCTAGCCAATATATGAAGACACATAATCATTGGGTTCTGGTTTTTATTATTATTAATGATATTTAATAATAAAATTTTTCAAATCTGTGATTTTTTGTTTATATCATATAAGATTGTATTGAATCTGATTTTATATTTAGGGTTTTAGCACCACTCCCAAATGTGTGGTGCTAGGGAACCACAAACAATTAGATTATGTGTCTTTGGGACAATAATAATTCATTATTCCTTTAATTAAAATGTAATTTATATACTTTTTTCATGGGTGTTTGAATTTATTTTGATAAAAAATATTCTATCAGGATAACTATCACATGTATTATAATATATCCCACGAACTCTATGAAGATCATATATAGAATAATTGTTTTCTACTCTCACTTAAATTGGAGAAAAAAAGTATTATTCTTTCAGTACTGATTGATAAGTTTCATATTAAAAGGATAATGATAAAAGGCACTTGTTTCCACTGTGCTAAAAATGGAGGTTTTTCACTAATTTACATGTATGTGTAGAGAATAATAAAAAAATTATATTATAAACTCATTAATAAAAACAATAGCGATAATATTATAATTAAAATTCATTAACATTGAATAATAACTTCCCAATATAGATAATAATTGGCTTTATATTATTTTTAATTAATAACTAACTAATAATATCTATCACAATTATTGGGTTTATTCATCATTGTCTTTTATTATATCCATTGAAATTGAAAAATTATAATGATGGGAATGGACATGACAAGTTATGATAAATTGATGTACCATAATACAATGATTTGGTACCAATAATTCAATATGAAATGAAAAAACAAGTTCATCTTATTGAAAACACATTTCATTGATTAAAGATAAGATATGGTTTTATATCATTATATTAGGTATAATTTAATAACATTACTCTTTAATCCAGTATGGTATTTCCAAAAAATGGATTTAACAACCAAAATTCCCCGATATATTTGACCTTTAAATAATTTTAATTATTAAAAATCATTATTATTATAGAAAAAACATTTTAAATTCCATGGAGGTAAAAATAATATTGTAAATAAATATTTATTCTCATCAAAATAACTCAATAGAAAATAATTTTTTTAATATGTTATTCATCATATATTATGGATAATAACCAATGATCAAGGATTTTTCTATTCTTAAGTAAAATAATCATTGAATAAAATTGATCAAATATTTTCATAAAATAAAACCACCTATTATTATTATTATAAAAAATAAATAAAATTCCAAAAAAAGATTAATTTTTTTATGAATATTATATAATAAGTAAAAACAAATTGCCACTAATATAGAAATACATAATGTGATAAAATGTTGATTCCACTAATGATACTGTATACATTCATCAAATTGGATTCCTTTTTCATGTATAAAAAAGGTTCATCATTTTATTTTTGAAACAATTCCTTAAATTAAGGTGATTTTTAGGGACACAATATGCACATTAGATCAAAAAAATTCATTTGAAATGAAATATATATCTCTATCAAAAAAAATTATGGAGGATGCACATGAAAATAAATATGAATAGATTTTATTGTAGAAAACTCCATATCAGGTCATCACAATGGGGTATTATTCACGGAGATCATTGTGTATATTATTTAGGATAAAAATGTCAAAAATTTAGTACATGAGATACTAGAATACTAATATTATATATGAGAACCAATAAAAACCAAAATATTAATGTAAAAATACTTAATAAAGACACATTGATAACATAAAAGTAAGATAGATCATCAATTTATACATTACATTATCCCAAGAACACCCAATATTAATGAAATATTAATATATAGATCACCTTATTCAATGAAAGTGATTGAGTGACATCTTCCAACACATGGAAAGTTCCATATGTTACCAATATTCATTTAATTTTCAATTTAAATCAATAGAAAAACAATCACTATGAATTATATAATATTTCAAAGATATATACTAAGATATAAATAAATTTAAATTATTAGTATATTATATAGATAAATATTTTATTTTTTTATAATTATTTTTTAAAAACTGTATCAAATTATAACATGAACTAAAATTTAATATATACCATATGAAAATAATCCAAAAAATTTATGAATCCATCAAAATTGATTTGAATAAGTATGATCAAACAAACCATATTTTCGAATTTTTTTCATTAAAAAGAACATTTTTCAATGGATGGACATTGATATTCAATAGCCATTTGTATAATTTAATATAAATCGTAATTCCCTAACTCATATATATAATTAACTTAAAGCCATTAGAAAATTTTCACTAATTTTCAATTAATAATCGGAAAAAAATATACCTCAACAAAACACACTAATATATCTATGTGAAAATAACTAGAATAACGCATATAAAATACATTATATATATATTTATATATTTATATATAACTTTTTCTATTAAAACGACTAACTAGTGGACAACAATCGAAAAAAACATTGTTTAGGCTATATCATATTTAAATTATTATAAAAAATATATTAACTATTTTGAATGAAAACACAATATTACATTCATTTATGTAGTATCGAATTTAACATGTCACTTATCAAGGAATTCATTTGAATTTCAAAAGAATAAAAAATCCACCAATCTATATATAATTATTTTTCATATGTCGGGAAGACTAAATATTGGTTTGGGTCTAACTGTTGAAATGATCGAAAATATAACAAAAAAACCACTTATTTTAGAATCATTTAGGGTTTAAAAATGAAGTAATTAAATTACGAATCTTCACAAATGAGGTATGTTCCCGACTACATGTAATTATGAATTATAAAAAGTACACAAAACCATTTTTATCATTGACAATTTTGTATTATATGGATTATTCATTATCTGGATAGTCTAGATAATAAGTATTTCTATATTATAATAATGGTCAATTATTTCTATTATGTACAACTATTTTTATCATCATAATTATATGACGTAAAATAATTATAACATATCATCAAAACAAAAAAAAATAATGTTGATCATATATTAGGGAATTATCAACATCATATATTGTTTCATTTTTACCATTCCATTATTCATGTAATGTAAACTTTTCTCCCATAAATGAAGGATAAATATAAATTAACATTATTATGAAGTAATTATACATTTCAAAAATAATACATGAAATTACTATTGTATATAATATTGTGAGACTCGACAATACCATCTTGTTTTAGAAATAATGATAGTATTTTAGTGGATATGCAATTTTTTCTTTTGTAGACACCCAAATATAATTTCATCACACCTCAAATTAAAATCTCAATAATGATAGTATTTATGAATTATGAATTTAGTCCATTGTTGATTTTGATTTTTCTTGTTGGATTAATAGAATCATTATTTCCCCAGAAAGCTCAATTGTTCTCTCAGTTCTTCGAAAAATCCCATGTTCGATAATGAACTTATTTAATCAATTATTATTCCTTCATATATTTTGATAAAATGATATACCATTATACTATTATAGTGTCCCATATTGTGGTTTTCTTGGAACAAATATAACATATATCTCAATTGTAAAGTGAAAAAGTAAAACAAGTTTTTGATATTTTCTCATTACTGTGAAATTAGGAAATATTTATTGTGTAACACTTTATATTGAGTTGATCGTCATCACAAATGTGTAGTAAAATATCAATATTTCTTTATATAATTAATGATATTTTTTATTAATCTAGTGACTATCCTAAATGATGTATTGTTATGTACATGTTTTAATCAAAGAATAATATACATCAGGTCATATATATAAAACAATATATATGATACCACCTATTGTTGATGCATATGAAATTCAAAACATATATTAAAAATCCATATATTGATATTGAATATTAATAATATTTATTTAATAAAATATATATTAACATAAATCATGGAGAACCCTATTATATCTATCATTTATTAATCCATATTTAGTATAATGTCACTTGAAAATGAAAACAAACATATAGGAAATTCCAATATACTTTGGCTACATCCTACACACAACCTTTACATGATTTATAATATGGAAATAATTATTTATTTCCATATGATATATTTGGTTTTCATTGATATATAAAATTTCCACATATATATATACTGAATTTATAATCACAATTTGAGATAATATATCTTTATAGTGTAAATAATGAATTTTTATATAACTTTTTCGTAGTGGATTATCTTTGTAGGTAAATATAGATAATATCCATCTGTTTTTTTATTTCAGAAATCCTACTTTAAAATTGGGTAATATCAATTCTAGGGTATCTTCCATGTTACAATCAGGGTTACCATAAATAATGATGAAAATTTATATAAAATAATAAATTTATTTATCATAATCTATATACACAATGGTATCTTTTTAGGTTGTAGTTTCATCATATAAAATCATAACATCATCACAATTTTTGATAATAATTGTGTATTTGCTGAGATCAGGATGAATTCAATATGATTTTTGATGTTCTTTTTCAACATCTCTATAATATTTGTTTAAAAATAACTGTAAATAAATATCATTTTACATCACAAAAAAAAATCCATTTATTTTTTCAAAAAAAAAATCATATTTGAAGAGCCTCCCATGGACACATCCAATAATTGCCTCTTGATGTTGTAAAACACTATCTGGAGGAAGAAAATATTTTGTAAAATATGATTTTAAAATTAATATCCCCTTAAATCATTCTCTTATCAAAAACAAAATAAATAAAATTATTAATTTTAGTGAAATTTTATAAATAAGGACATGATACGTGTATTATATAAAAATATATCATTATAATGGAAAACCTTTGATTTACGATAATATATAAACCATATGGTGTTTTATGACTACATTATAAATATTTAAATTATGTAATAATGAAACAATTGATCAATCACAACCCAATAATGATATCAAAATGTCACATTGACTCACTATATGAGACACCATGTCCGTTTGGTTAGTATAACAACCATTAGACCCAACATTTCCCTACTGGTTTAGAGGAATTTATTTTTGAAATAATTTAATAATATATTATATTATTGTTAAAATTAATGCTCATGTATTCACCACCATGATGTAAACAAATATTCGTAATATTTTTTTTCTTATCAACATCTATATTTTGTTTTATAACCCTTTTTAATTTTCAAACATCTCAAACAGGGGAATCATTAGAATAACATTAAAATATCAAATAAATTCATTTTGAATGTTTAAAAATTTCGTAAACCAAACAAATTCATAAGTACTCATTTATCGACAAATATTATTATATACATTCTATAATATTCCACAATTCGCTTAAAATTATACAATAAAAGAATATTTTGAAATCGATCCTAATACAAATGATTAACATACTGTAAATTATTCATAATAAAATGATTCACAAAATTATAAATAGGAGTCATGTAATGCATTTCTAAATTATATATAGTTGGAGGAAATTCCATAGATATGATAGATCTGAATTTTCATTAATATTATGATTCAAACAATTAAACATTTGATTATCCAAATATATGATATATAAATAATTTGTCATATTTTTGATATGCTTGAAAATTTTATTAAAATATATTTAATAACTTTTATTCATTATAATTAATGAAAAACAAATCATATGAAAATGTGATATTGAAATCGATATTAATAATACTAGGAATTTGATAATAGTTTTATAACTATATTACTTATAGAAATAGTGGAAAATCTACTATGTACCAACACTTATTAAAACAAATCATCATAAATTACCAACACATCAAAATAAATCATCTTTTCCCAATTCATATGATGTTCTTAATTAAGTGTTTATAATTATAATTATGAGATGTTATCTCTATATCCAATAACCATGGGACAAAATTACTAAAATAGAATACAATAACATTATTATTAATATCCATTGAATTATTCTATTTTATAGAACATATAAACCTTAAATTTTTAATTAAAAATATTTCATAGGTCATTTCAATATGATATCTCAAAATGATAATCATGATTCATCCTACAATATATAACAAAATCATATCTATTGGTCAATATCATGTTTTTCCTCTTTTCAATAAGAAAATCTAATGAATATACTATTAGTAAAAATAATGAACCCAGATATCTCCAAACATTTGTGTACTTGGATATATAATTCATAATGATTTCATACATAGCTATTATTATACACATTATTAATTTCTTCAATTATATTCCAATGATATCTAAATGTAAGGGTTTTTGTGTTATGTTAGGCCTAAAGCATAAATCTGATATTAACACCTAACGATTTCGGTAACCTATAATTGATAGATCTTATCATAGATAAATTGTGGGACATTAATGGTTAGGTTTAGTAGTGTTTGGTCCCAACATAATATGTTTGAATGTTCATGAACGGTGTGAATTTAAATCATTAAAAAATTCAATATAAAATATTTTCTATAGAATTTTATAAGAAATATATAAATAAATGGGATTAAATTTTTTTTATAGCAATTCTGATCCTATAATTAATTTATTTATATTATTAACACTCTCATCAATTGATTATTGAACCATATAAATTGGTAAATCAAATTTTTATTGTCAGTTTAAATATGATAAAACTGTATTTTCACACATAGACAAGTTTCTTAGAATAATAAACTTTTCAACAATGGATTCACAAATGCTAAACTACATTTATCAACCAGGTGAAAAAAATTATATTTATTTTTTGGTGGAGTATTTACCATCCATTACTTTTTTAGACCAATAAACAATGAAAAACCCCTTAAATTTTCTCATGAAACTCACAACAAGAACGACTTTTGGAGTTGTAGAAATTAATGGAATCTATGGTCATACTATTGAATGCATTAGAATAGACCATAAATCATGAACATATTAATAAAACATAATATAATTATTTATAGTATATATTAACAATGATATAATTATTATTTCAGTAGAAAATATTACCTAGGTTGATAGGATCTGTATGTGAATGTTTTTCATGAGGATGTCTAGAATTATGTGATAAAAATGATTATTTAACCAATAATAGTTTATTTAACCATAACAATTTGATTAATATCACTATTTGATTCATTATCATTTAATATTCTTTCTTCATGTACCCCAAATAAAATAATTATAACCTTCTGAAAAAATTCCAAATAGTATTTATATTTTTAGTACCATATTACATTCCCTTTTAAGGATAACAACATAATACTGTGTTTTTAATATTAATGAATCTCTAACATCCAATATTGATTTCAATTATTTCCTTCCTAAATGATAGATATTAATATTCTTGTAATTTTATTTTTTTCTCAGAAAATACTAAAACACGACATATCATTTATATATAGTATGATAATAAATGAATCGATGATTAAATAGAGTAAAAAATATAGAAATTGTCTAATGTAAATTATAATTTTATGATTTAAAAAACATTCATTATTTTCTATTTTCTATAATAATCCTTAAATTATTTCAAATGTGTAAAACTCATAATTTTCATAATGTTAAATAGTTTTATATGGTACAATAAATTTATAATTTATATTAATTTATAGTACAGAAAAGTCCCATATGAGGTCAAAAAAACTAATTACTATTATTTTTTTGATGAATTTTAATATGTTAATCATAAATTAATGTATTATATAGAAAATTAATTGTAAGGATCATCCCTATAATCATAATTTTCAGACGGCCTGAATGTATTTTTAAGAAAAAATAATATATATTGTTGAGTTTTTATATAAAATAATATCCTAATAATCCTAATAAAAGAAAATTGTTTATGAAAATATAATGATAACAAAATTAATGAGGATAAAAAAATTACCCCATACAAAATTCTATTATAATGAGTAAAATATTTAATCCTGTATAAACTTCACATTTATATAACTCATGTTATTCGAAATAATGTGATTGTCTATTAATTTATCAAACAAATAATTTAATTTGTCTATAATTATCAAAATATAAATTAAATGATGTGGGAAAATCCATCTAGACAAGCACCCTGATTTTTATTTAAAAATGAAAATATAATTTAAAAACCACTCCAAAATCATTTAATTATATAAAAGATTATTGAAATAATAATTATGACATATATACCCCTTTTCAAAATAATTTTTCCAAACAATATCATTTTTTTATCTTTTGGAAATATAAATTTATGAGAGGATTTTTTAGTATAAATAAAATAAAACAAATTAAATTTCTTTACTCTCTAATAAAAAAATGGAAAAGAAATTGACCCCTTATTTGATTTAGTACATATCAATGCATATTTTATATGATATAAATATAACTTTATAAATTAAAAATAAATTAGAATATTAATTAATTCAAAATATATATTTAACATGGGATATAGTAGTTAATAGATTAAAAAATTAATTTTAAAGAATATATCTCCCACTGAATCCTTGAAATGTATAAATATATACTAAATGAGATAAAATTTAATAATAAAAAGTAATTTTACACATTTGATAATTATTTAAAACATTAAAATTAATGAATGTTTATTATCAATTTACGTATTAGGATTTTAAATTTCAATTATGTGAAGTATGTATTATTTCAGCCATACATGTCTTGAAATTATATAATGAGATACAAGAATAAATTAAAAATGTAATAGAATATTAAAACTATATATAATGAATTTGAATGTATATAAAAACAATCAATTGGCTCCAACTATGGAATATACATAGATTGTACATTCTTGGAAACTACAAATAATATTTGTCCAATAATTTCTACATTCTCACATACAATATATATTAATAAAAATAAATTCAAAACAAATAGATTAGAATATATTTCGTATTCTAAAGTATAGATCATTTTAAAAATCATGGAACCTAAACACATATTATAATATTACTCAAAAAAAATGTTTTTTCAAATTTACTCATTTTAATCAAAAATCATACAATTGAATAGTTTATTTTCTCAATAAAAGAAAATTTAAAGGTATAATTGAGAAATCCAATGGTCATCAATTGAAATGCATTCTAAATTTATTTCATACATATTCATATTTCCTCTAATAAAATGATATCTAAAAACATTTTTCATAGTTATATAATAGATTAAACTATTCATAAAAATTGAATTAGTTGAGGAATGATCTCCTAATGAAGATAAATATTCAAAATAAACTATTAAATATTCTAATAATGTTTCATCAATAATAATTATGAATAAAACATTGCAACAATATAGTAGTTGAATTCAGTAGTATTAAACAAAATAGATATTTTTTCTTAGAAAATAAATAAATTAATCATTTTTTAATAATCTCACACATTACAATAAAACACTTTCTATATAGTTTGTGCCAACAATAATCAGAATATGTTTAGATTTAAAATTTTAAATATCCTATTATTAGACAAAATACGAATTATATCAACTGATAATTTATATATTTTATGATTTTTATCAATTATATTATTGGAATTGATTTTGACAAAAATGGTAATATTTAGAAAATAAATATTGGGAACATTACATTAGGATGATAAAGTGTTAAATATAAATTACTAATAATTATACATCTATTAATATTATTACATACTCATATTAATTATTTAATGACCTTCATTTAATAATGAATCCATGGGGATGTTTGACATTAAAAAATATTTAAACCAAACCATTCACTAAGTTCATCAGCATACAAATATAATTTAGTAAATATACTATCAATCCATTGAAAAATTTGAACTCCTTAAATGTGTTTGAATTATCCATTAAGGATTGTATATTATTCACTTAACATTAATAATAATAATTCACTTCACAATTCGTTATATGATGATATATTAATAATTTATTCTATATGAATATTTAAAAAAAAGGAATTAATTTTTTAAAAAAGTAGTATTGATTCTTCCATTAAATTAATAGATTTTTTTTCAAAAAAAATAATGGATAATATATCATTCTATGATCATAACACGTATTTATGTTTAAAAAGTGTATTAAAATTTTTTAAAATGTAAATAAGATTTCATTTTTACAATAATAACTTTTTGTTCAAATATATATATGTTTATAAATAAATCTATATAGGAAAGTAATTTTTACATTTATTTGGAAAATTTTAAATAACTAAAAATTATCAAAACAATAAGACATTCTTATAGATTATAAAATAGAAACTCAAATTCATGTTTTCTCATATTATATACCTTCCTATTTTAATGAGAATGATGAAACAATTTTATCCTTATTAGTAATTATGTTTATAGTTTTATTAACCTTATTTTAAAATATCATTTCAGTTCACATAGATTATAGGTTATTTGGTTGTTAATTTAATGTCCATAAATTATTCTATAATAAATGAACTAATTTTTAATTTATATCTAATATTATATTGGAATATTTTAAATAATCATAAATAACATTTTGAAAGAAATATGAAAGAATGAAGGCTAATAATAAAAATTCAATGATAAATATCTAGTTAAAAATACTACTTGAAAATTAACATTTATGATATCTAAAAAATAACACAATATGACCTAAATTTTAGTTCATGTGTGTGGTTATGATTATTAATATTACCATATTCATTTTTTAGTAAAACCACAACAAAATTAATGTCTAAAATGTATTATTCTGGATAGTATATATCATCATTATTTTCATTCAAACTATTTTCATTAAACATCCCATGTATAGATTTTCCATCTACAATGGATTATTTATTATAAAAATTTTAATATTTAAAATTAATTGAATAACCCATAAATATAAGATCAATATATTTTAAATGTTTTCTATAAAAATAATATTTAGTTATGGGACTATAAACATTATAGAAATGTATAATTAAAATTTTATATTCTAGTTTCATTTCTTTCTAATGTTCATAATTAACCTTTCTTAAACTATTTTTTAATATAAATTTCTTATGCATGTAATAAAAAATAGTCAATGTTGCATAAAAATTTATTTTTGAGTTTTAAACCCATTTACCATTATTTTTCTAAAATATTATTGATTTAAGTTTTCCTCTCAACTACTCCATTTTTTAGAGACATTAATGATTAAAACTTAAGAGAAAAAAAATTTAGTTATTTAAAATTTTAAATAATAGATATAAAAATTATCCACCCCTATAAGTTTTTATTTATTAAATTAAATACCCTTTATAATATTGTAAAAAATCATAGTATGAAGATAATTTTAAATTCGTATCATATTTTTTAGTAAAAAAATATAAATTTACTAACAAATCAATAATAAAAACGATTTTTTTAAATAAATTTGGGCAATTTTTAAAGGAATAGATATTATAAATTTATATACAAGTGAAAAAAAAGAATAAATATAGATAGAAGAAAATAATTCTTTTGTGTAACATCCAAAACAATTGATAATTAAAAAAAACTATTCATGATCATTCTAATGAAAAAAATACTTTTTAATTATTTATCATTAATCCTGAGGGTATAAATATTGTGTGATTCTCTATGTAAGTGAGTTGTTTTATATGTATGAAAAGTATTAAATTTTAAATAATATCTTGGTTCTGAAATTTCAATCCATGATAAATCCCAATACAACATAGGATTCCAAATTCAATGTATGATTTTCCATAAGGAAATGACCAATTAACTACCCATCATATAATGTAAACTAAAACAAAATGATGATGGATAAATGGAATCATTTCTAGACTTCATTATATATATTTTAGGTATTGACTGAGGAATATCATGTGGTGGATAATATTTTCATTACAATCCAATTTCTCAATTTATGATGCAACAATTATATAGTATCTTGTACCACTACGGTTAGAAAAAATCTAAATCACTTATGAAATTAACTATAAAAGAGTGATAATAATTTTTATTTACTATATTACCCATTAAACATATGATATATCTACCAAAATATCTACATTGATTCGATATATATTGTTAAATAGAAACATTGGATGTTATCTTTTATTATATTGCATAATAATTTTTTTCGATAAATTAATTATTCCCATTATAATATCAATATACTAATTAAATAAATTCATATGAAGAACTAAAATAGATTGTATATAATGTGAAGGAGAATCTAACGAAAATATATTAATTAATGGATTAGTTAAGATAAATTAACAAAATTATTTCATGAATCCATATTAATGTGTTTTATATGGAAATCATGTTGACCACTCACTTAATATAATAATCTATCTTGATCCATGGGAGAGTGATGATAGAAACAATATTATGGGAAGTTAAGTTGATCATGTAAATAATGAAATCATAGTATCATTATAATTATATAACAAATTATATGGGGTACCTACATTTTTCAAACTCTTATGTAGATCACCTTAATCAATGTTGTCTAAGTGATGAATATTATATCATAAAAAGGATAAAATACTAAAAATGAGATAAATATGTCACAGATCCCTACCATATATTGGTTACCTATATGTTCTAGAATTGATGATAATGAGTGACCTCGATGTCACATATCCAATTGAACTAGGTATGGTAACTAGAACTGAGGGTATAGTACACTTAAATATGAGGAATTAACCTCAATAACCATGAATCATAACATAAATCCCAGTCCACATTGTTATGTTATAAATTAAATAATCTGAAATCTTGTAAGTGAAATATCACATGTGAATGAATATAAAACACATTCAATCATCTACAATGATAAATAAATACCAAAAGTAAATCATATATAAGTGACTATATTTGCATGTTTTTTGAGCTTGTACTAACATTTTTAATAAAAAATCCTTTATAGAGACCTAGAACACATATTATATATTGGTATGGTGAGAATCACATGTGAACTCATTTGGATCACACCAAAGGTTGTTTTTGAAAAATTAATAACCGCATACAAGTTTCCTAGCGAACAAACAGGGGAAGAAACTATCTAATTCACATTCTAACTAGTCTATCATCCTCATCAATTCTTGATGAAAAATTCACAACTACAATTAAAATAAATTATCAATCCAAATAATATATTCGTAGGCACGTAATATCTAAATATCAACTTAATTTCCTCTTTTACCAAATGATAACACGTCCTTTTAAATAATCCCAAACTTATCATAAAATAATAACACTAACCAAATATCTTTTATCATGGCACTAATTACATATCAGGTCTCATGATACCAACTGGATATTTGGTCTCATGGTAGAAATGACATATATTCTATTAGAAAATTAGTTAATTAAGGTATCATGATAATGTAATATTTCTACCCTATAAAAAAATCTAACAATGCATGACCCCCACAACATATCTCATCACCCACCATCTATATGACAATAATCTATTTCTGATAAGAGAGATCAGGGGAGGTGTGTTTAGACATCTAGATCATTTCAATCATTTATTATGGTAAACACAACAGGATCTCTAGGTGTTTTTCAGATTATCCTACTTATCTAGGGATCAGAAATATATCATAAATAATAATATTATATTCAAGTCTCTCACAATATCACTCTTACGGGTTCATACATGATATACCACCATAAACAATATCAGTTTAGGGATGATATCACACAACCAGGATCAAAATGAATTGTTAAACAACTAACGACAAGAATAAAAAAGCGCCACATCCTAGGTTCAATTTCTCAATATATATGTTAATATATATTAAACTAATAATTATTATTTTAATTATTATTTTATAATTTTTTCCAATGAATTATATTTCCATGTCCATATTAAAATATTTTAATATATTTCCATTACTTCCAAACCACTAATAAATCATCGACGATTTCATTCTACCCAAATCAACCATGTACACTAGGATAAATGAAACTGAGGAAATTAATAAATAAACAAACAAGGAAACTAAGATGTATAAAATAAAGGTTACCAAACCCAAACAATCAACTCCAGACTAAAAAAAATGTCATCATCTTGTTTTCATTTACAAGCTTTATGTATTAAACCATATTAATGGAATTCACAAAATAATCTATCGCTATAATGCATAACCCTATATAAATAAAAATGTAATCAATAACGATAGTAAAATAAAAAAATTAGTAACTAAAATATAAAAACACCATCCTAATTCCATTTCATTAATCCGATTAATAGTCAAATTTTTTCAAATTCTTTGTAACACCCCGAGATTTTATGAAAAATATTCTTTTTTATTTAATTAAAGTCTTCTGTTGTACGCTACACCAAAAGGAGCTTTTACAACACGCATCCTTGACTTGCCTTGCATTACACACAATCACGAACTTCCTCGATAGCGTGTGTAGTACGCAATACTGAGTTTCACTAAACAACTATATGCTATTAAAATATTATTAAAACTAGCCGTTATGAATAGTAATAACCACTTTTGAAATTCTGAAAATTTTATTTTTCAAAATGGACTTCATTTTTGGATTCAGAATATCGAAATTAGCTTAGGGTGAAATTTTGGTACTTTTTCGGATAACTTTCATATTCTGTTAAATAGTGAAAATTATTAAATTTTAATTAAAAACAACTTTTTAAATAAAAATAATTAAGAGTGATAAATTATTAATTTGAGTGGTTTTAAAGTATATTTAGAATATATTTTTACAATTTAATATAATGTTTTTCATTTGATATAATTTCACATTTAAACCAGACATAAACAAGTGTCAATCTTTTGATAGTTATTATATTTTAAAAACACGCTATTTGTTTTGACAACGGGAATTAATTTTTAAATTAATTAATGTAACTGATATGTATTTAATTTTGTAAAATAAACATCATTTTTGAATTCATAATATCAAATATATCGTAGGCCTAATTTTTGGTATTTTTCCGGAAACTTTCATTTTTTGATGAATAGTGAAACCACTAAGTGGTAGTTAAAAAAATGAATTTCTCATAAAACATAATTTTACCGCTTCTGTTGGTGGAATTTCCAAAATCCGAGAGACAAAGTGGATGTTAGTAAGTAAAATGTGGTTCAATGAGATGAAAATAATTTTTGGTGAATAGTAGCTTTTTACTTTTTGTTACCCCTGTTAAAAGTAAATAGGGTAATTAAGGGTAAAAATGTTATTATTATTACCCTAACACATGTCCTAATTCTATTGGATAAGCTTAATTAGACCAAAACCAACCTTAGGAATAAAATATGACCATTTAGTCCCACTTGGATTAGATTAGGACATTTATTATTATATAATTCAAAGAAGAGTTAAAAGAGTTAATATCAAAGATTATTTACAAAAACATTTTTAATATAGGGTTATACATAAGATAAATTCGATTGTAAATATTAATTAGAAATCTAAAAAATTTTCCTACATAATGATATTTTATTTTTAATTTTTAGATGTTATATAATTTAATTTTTTTATGACACAAATATGATACAGTAATTATCTTATTAATGAAATATTGACATAACTGATTTTATAAATACCCAAATAAATGTAATTTGAGACTTTTTATGAATTCCAATAATTTACTAGGATTATATGACATGTTAGTATTGATTTAATTATCTTTTTTTGAACTAATCATTCGGTTATGATTTTCACAAATATCAATTACTAAATAGTGTCAAAATTGACATAAAATAGTTTTTAAAACAAATATTATATTAGTAATTGTTATTTTATTCCTAAAAATCTAAGTATTGGCCTAACGACATAGATAAGGTTATATATATTAATAATAAACAACTTGGGGTTCGTTTGGATGCTTATAGTAAGTTTATTAACCTTATAGTATAAGAACACATGAAGACACGGTAAAAGTAAAATTATTTAACTTAATGATAAATCTAAATGATAAGGTTAAAATAGGAACCTAAACTTATCTAAATTCTATTGTATGAAATTATTTCTACCCATACCCACCTTAGCTTCGAAATAAATCAATTTGGAGCTATTTAAAACCGAATTTGACTTTATAATAAAATAATAGTTTTTGTTATTCCAAAGGTGCCCCTCTCCTCCCTTATAAAAAGGCACCTCCTCCCTCTCTTACTCACAGCACTTTGAGCCTTCATGCTCGGCAAAACCCTGACAATTTAATCTCTCCACTTCACTAGAAACATCCTAGAGGTTCTGGTATTCTTCAAAGACCTATTTTAATGCCTTAAAAGGAGGACTCAAAGAAGCACTTCAAAGAAGAGGTAATGTACGTTACCGATTCTTTCATCTTTATTTCTTCTTACACTTCTTCTTCTTTAGTTGTTTCATTATGAAGTAATAACATCAGTATCACTCATATACTGATATGTTATTATAAGTATGAAACAACCCTATTTCACCATCTATCCATCCTACGGAAAATGAAATCACCGCATGTGCGTACGTACGGAATACCGTCTCCAGGCCGTGGTGTAATCTATTTTCCACCACTACCTTACTTTGATGGGTATAATGGTGTATATAATGACTATATATGACTATTATAAAGTTATATTGATTCTGAAATAGTATAAATACACTCCAATACAATTCCGCGATCATAGGAATGATATCCTCACTCGTGCGTACGTACGGAATACTGTCTCCACGATGTGATGCGACTCGTTCTACATGATCTTCATTGCATAATGATTATATAAACGAATTGAATGAATGAATATGATATATATTACACTAATATAATTCTTGAAATGACGTATCTATAACCTAAAGAGAATAATAAGAATTTATTCGACAAAACACGCATAAGAACAAAAAGTAATAAACACCCAAATAACAAGTAGTAATGAAATATTACTAATAAAAAGATAAGAATATGACAATATATGATATCATGACAATAATTATTATTCTGGAATTAGTCAATAACATTATTTAAATCATTATACAGGAGGTTCGGACACTTACGAAGCAAATCGGACCTAAGGTAAGGGAAATATCACAAATTCATTTTTATCCGAGATTGTTTATACTTTGGTATTTACTGGGATGTATTTTATCATCCACATCCATGTTTCCTCAATATGTAATATTATTTCCATCCACCTACAATTTTATAAATCCAATTTTACCCTTCGGTGAGTTTTTAGTAAAAGATATGAACAAAATCTCTTGTCGTTTTTCGTATGAGGTACTTTTTGACTTTTCCGACAAAAGTACGAGAAGAATATTTTTTAAACTTATACGGCATGAATGGATTTTTAAAACATTATTTACAAGAAGCTTCCTTTACAAGTTTTCATGTTTATTTTTAATAAACTTATTTTAGTTTATAATCTTATGACATGTTAAGAAAGTAAAAGTGTTTTTGAAGTAGAAAGGATATTTTCCTTAGGAATAGAGTTCAAGTGTTTTATCAAAATTATTTTCCATCTAAGATAATAAAGGGTTCTGTTTCTATCCCTATTTTTACAATTATTTGATTATGTTATGATGGAATTATTTTTATGATGTCTTTTTATCTTATGTTATGATGTCATGATGTTTAAGATTCCCATTTTTATTACATGGGTTATGCAATGATGTATGATTTTTGATTTTGCGGAACAATAATAATGGTATCATGATGAGATGGGTGGGACCTATATCTCCCTCTAGTGCATTGGGTAAAGATTTTATATCTCATGATATAGACATGGCTGGAACGGCAGGTTAATCTGGTTCTGTGAAACAGGACTGAAACGAGGAGTGAACTCAGTTCAGAAATGGACTTTGTCCACTAAGATAGTCTTGGTAATGAGTATTGGCTACTAGGAAATGAATCTCTATGATTATGTGTGTATGCCAAAAAGTTTCATGTTTTATGTTACGATTATTGGGATTAAATTTGACTACTATGATTTATTCCATGTTATGATATTATGATCTCTTTTGGAGGTTAAGATTTCTAAAATGTTATGTTCTTATGAATATGATGTGATTGATATTTCTTTTGTTTACCCTTACTGAGCATTTGAGCTCACCGTTTTATGTTTTCTTCTCCCCAGGATATAAAGAAATTTTTTAGGTAAAAAAAGAAGATCCTTATGGGAGATATTGAATATCTTTTACCACGATTAGAAGATTATATACTGAGTTTCCAAAGACACTAAAATATTACGGTCCTTGTGTGTGTGTTTTTGTTATGTACTAAGTATTCCGCAAAGTAATGTAATGTCCATGTACGTTAAGCTTTGGGTCTCTAAAGTTGGTATCAGAGGAAAGGTTTATTCATCCTTTGGAATCTAGGATGTGAGAACTTTAGTGAGATCCCTAGATATATTTCTAAGGTATGTATAGGGATGTCCCTAAGGTTAAGTATAAGTATAGGTTATAGTACTAGAACTACGGTAACCCAAGAGGTTAGATATTGAAGGTACGCCTCCTTTATTGTGTTGCTTCTCTAGCATGATTTATGCCTCTCACACTACTCTTTTGCGGTTTTAGACGATGGCTGGAACCTGAAGGAACCGTGTTGATCAATGTAATGGACAATGCAATGATTGTCCTCCTGAACAAACAAATGTTATGGGAGATGGAGTGAAAAATCTTATTGATATTCTTACACAAGCTATGAATCATTCTGGACTTCCAAATGAGCATAAAAGGGAACAATATTCTATTGAGTCCTTCATGAGGCAACACCCACCTTCTTTCACTGGGTCTTCTGATCCACTTGTTTCCGAACAATGGATCAGTACTACTGAAAAGATATTTTTAGTTCTTCAATGTTCTGAACATGATAAAGTCATCTTAGCAGTGTATCGTTTGGAAGGTGATGCCGAACAATGGTTGAATCTTATCAAGAATACGAGGCCATGAGATGAAATTGAGTCCATGGAATGGGACGAGTTCAAGAACTTATTTTTCAATAAGTACTTCCCAGGTATTCTTTGAACAAAGATGGAGAAGGAGTTTTTTGAACTAAAGCAAAAGGATGATGAATCTGTTGGTATATACGAAGAAAATTTTACAAGGCATGCAAGGTATGCATCTGTATTTATCATCCAACCTGAAAGTAAAGTTCATCGATTCTTTAGTGGCTTAAAACCAAATCATAGAAGGGAATTAGCTATAAGAGACTTCAGTATCTATGAATAAATTGTGCATTGTGCTATCAAGGTAGAAATGGAAGTCGATGTTACTTATCCATCTCATAGTTTTGACAAGAAACGAAAGATGGAGTTCAAGGAGAAATATCATAATAATGGAGAAAATAAGATGAATGTTTCCTTATGCTCAAAGTGTGGAACGAAGCATGGTGGAGATTATCTTAAAGGGACAAGTAAATATTTCAAATGTGGAAAGGAAGGTCATCGGGAATTTGAAAGCCGCAATGATGGGAAGAAGATGTCTAATAATGCAAAAAAAATAAGGGACACACAGAATGAACCTACTTCACTTCAATGTTTCAAGTGAAAAGAAATGGGGCATTATGCTAATAAATGCACTAATCCAAGGGTTAGTGATGATCTAAATGAGCAACCACTTAAGGCAAAGGACAAAGGGAAGTCACATGCTATCACCATTGGCGATGTTGAATATGACAACGATGTGGGGGAATTATTAAGTGTTTATGTAATGAGATTCCAAAATAATGTTGTATATAGTATCGTGGAATATTGGAATATTTATGTATTGGTCTATTGTGGTTTTCAATAATTTTATGGTACCAGTAACCATGGAAAGTGATTGATATATTTTTCGAAAAAAAGATGATATTCGCATAATGAAGGGATAAGAAAAAATGAAATGTTTGACAGTATTCACGAGCTCATGATTGATATAAGGACTAAGTGATATCATGGTTAGAATATATAGAATTTTGAGGATTTTGGTATGTGGAAAGAGTTAACTTTTAACCGAAATCATGTTTTCAATAAGGTTCTATCGGTATTCATTTTTTTTCAAGAGAATACATGATTAAGGCCTTTGAATGTTTGGAATATGACCAACAAGACATATCTCATGATATATGGGGATCAACAATGGTATTACCATGCTAGTTGTATGAACACTTTTGTAATCGTTTTCACTATAATTTGAGATTAGACATCATTATTTTGGATAATACTAAAGATTGGAATGGATTATGATGGACATAATTTAGTATTGTTTAAGGATAAAAGTTTTTTTTGATATTATTTATGGGATGTTATAGTAATGTATTTTTAGAAAAAGGACAACCTGCAGGATGGGTGACAGCCCATCGCGTCGGACAAGGCTGTGGGAATCGAACCCACAACCGAAGTGCGACTGGCTTTTATCGCCTACCACTAGCCTACAAGAAGTCCCTGTTTAGTAGAAACTAGTTTTATTATATTAAGCAGTATGATATCTGAAGTATAAGTCCATTTTAGGAACCATATATGATTAATCTCACTATAGAAGGACTAATGTATTTTTTTGATAACTTTTCTAACCTTTTGTTTGAGATAGATGGAATGACCCATCATTCTATCACATGAATTACTAACACGTCACGAATGACAAATTAAACTTCATTTCTTTAGGATATGAAGTGGAAATTTTCCAAAGAACGACCAATGGTGAAGTACACCGAAATCACGAAATTATTTCTTTTAATTCAAATTTCATCATCTTTAGGGAAACGATCTTGAAAACCAAAAATGTTGTCCTAGTGCTCTTATATCTGATGAATCAGATGGTACCTTAGATTGTCACAAATTTATGGCTTTGTGATTGCTGGATTTTCCATAGCCATGTTCTCTACCACTCTCCATCAGGGCATGATGGTTAGATTTCTCTTCCATATCCATATTTTCACCTATGTGGAAACCCATTGATTAGTTTATTTGGGTAACCAATATATTTTATACTTTTGATTTTAATTTTTGGTTTTGGTATTCCTTTTTACGATGTGGGTTTCTATCAAAGAAACTTTCGAATAGTAAACCATTTATAACCCCGACGAATTTCGAGGGAGAAATTCATTTTAAGGGGGGTAGAATGTAACACCCCAAGATTTTATGAAAAATATTCTTTTTAATTTCATTAATGTCTTCTGTTGTACGCTAAACCAAAAGGATCTTGCACTACACACATCCTTGACTTTCCTTGCATTACACGCAATTGCGACCTTCCTCGATAGCCCGTGTAGTATGCAATACTGAGTTTCACTAAACAACGATATGCTATTAAAATATTATTAAAACTAGCCATTATGAATAGTAATAACCACTTTTTGAAATTTTGTAAATTTTATTTTTCAAAATGGACTTCATTTTTGGATTTGGAATATCGAAATTAGCTTAGGGTGAAATTTTGTTACTTTTCGGATAACTTTCATATTCTGATGAATAGTGAAAATTATTAAATTTTAATTGAAAAAAACTTTTTAAATCACAATAATTAATAGTGATAAATTATTAATTTGAGTGGTTTTAAAGTATATTTAGAATATATTTTTACAATTTAATACAATGTTTTTCATTGGATGTAATTTCACATTTAAACCAGACATAAACAAGTATCAATCTTTTGATAGTTATTATCTTTTAAAAACACGCTATTTGTTTTGACGACAGGAATTAATTTTTAAATTAGTTAATGTATCTGATATGTATTGAATTTGGTAAAATAAACATCAATTTTGAATTCATAATATCAAATATATCATAGGACTAATTTTTGGTATTTTTCTGGAAACATTCATTTTTTGATTGGTAGTGAAACCACTAAGTGGTAGTTAAAAAACTGAATTTTTCTTAAAACATAATTTTACCGCTTCTGTGGGTGGAATTTCAAAAATTCTAGAGACACGGTTGATGTCAGTATGTAAAATGTGGTTCAATGAGATGAAAATAATTTTTTGGTGAATAGTACCTTTTTAATTTTTTTTACCACGGTTAAAAGTAAATAGGGTAATTATGGGTAAAAATGTTATTATTATTACCCTAACACATGTTCTAATTCTATTGGATAAGTTTAATTCGACCAAAAACAACCTTAGGAATAAAATATGACCATTTAGGCCTACTTGGATAAGATTAGGACATTTATTATTATTTAATTCAAAGAAAAGTTAAAAGAGTTAAAATAAAAGTTTATTTACTAAAAAAATTTTAATATAGAGTTATACATTAGATAAATTAGATTGTAAATATTCATTAGAAACATAAAAAGATTTTCTACATAATTATATTTTATTTGTAATTTTTAAACGTTATATAATTTAATTTATGTATGACACAATTATGTTGCAGTAATAATATTATTAATGAAATATTGACATAATTGATGTTATAAATACCCAAATAAATGTAATTTGAGACTTTTTCTGAATTACAATAATTTTATAGGTTAATATGACATGTTAGTATTGATTTCATTAACTTTTTTTGAACTAATATTTCTGTTATGATTTTCACAAAAATCAATTACTAAATAGTGTCAAAATTGACATAAAATAGTTTTTAAAACAAATATTATATTAGTAATTGTTATTTTATTCTTAAAAATATAAACTTTAGCCAAATGACTTAGATAAGGTTATATATATTAATAATAAACAACTTGGGGTTCATTCGGCTGCTTATTGTATGTTTATTAACCTTATAGTATAAGAACACAAGAAGACACGGTAAAAGTAAAATTATTTAACGTAATGTTAAATCTAAATGATAAGGTTAAAATAGGAACCTAAACTTGTCTAAATTATATTGGATGAGTGGATTTCGACCCATCCCCACCTTAGCTTCGAAATAAATCAATTTGGAGCTATTTAAAACCGAATTTAACTTTATAATAAAATAATAGTTTTAGTTATTCCAAAGGTGACCCTATCCTCCCTTATAATAGGGAACCTCATCCCTCTCTTACTCACACCACTTTGAGCCTTCAAGCTCGGCCAACCCATGCCAATTTCTTATGTCCACTTCCCTAGAAACATCCTAGAGGTTCTTGTATTCTTTAAAGACCTATTTTAATTCCCTAAAAGGAGGTCTCAAAGAAGCATTTCAAAGTAGAGGTAATGTCTGTTACCGATTCTTTCATCTTTATTTCTTCTTCCACTTCTTCTTCTTTAGTTGTTTCATTATGAAGTAATAACATCAGTATCACTCATATACTGATATGTTATTATAAGTATGAAACAACCCTATTTCAGCATCTATCAATCCTATAGAAAAAGAAATCACCGCGCATGCGTACGTACGGAATACCGTCTCCACGCCGTGGTGTAATCTATTTTCCACCACCACCTTACTTGGATGGGTATAATGGTGTAAATAATGACTATATATGACTATTATAAAGTGATATAGATTCTGAAATAGTATAAATACACTCCAATACAATTTCACGATCATAGGAACGATATCATCACTCGTGCGTACGTATGGAATACCGTCTCCACGATGTGATGCGACTCGTTCTACATGATCTTCATTGCATAATGATTATATAAATGAATTTAATGAATGAATATGATATATATTACACTAACACCATTCTGGAAATTATGTATCTATAACCTAAAGAGAAGAATAAGAATTTATTCAACAAAACACGCATAAGAACAAAAAGTAATAAACACCTGAATAAAAAGTAGCAATGAAATATTACTAATAAGAAGCTATGAATATGACTATATATGATATCATAACAATAATTATGATTCTGGAAAAAGTCAATAACATTATTTAAATCATTATACAAGAGGTTCGGACACTTACGAAGCAAATCGGACCTAAGGTAAGGGAAATATCACAATCTCATTTTTATCCGAGATTATTTATACTTTGGTATTTACTAGGGTGTATTTTATCATCCACATCCATGTTTCCTAAATATGTAATACTATTTCCATCAACCTACAATTTTTTAAATCCAATTTTACCCTTCGGTGAGTTTTTAGTAAAAGATATTAAAGGAATCTCTTGTCGTTTTTGCTACGAGGTGCTGTTTGACTTTTCCGATAAAAGTATGAGAAGAATGCTTTTTTAACTTATACAGCATGAATGGATTTTTAAAAAATTATTTACAAGAAGCTTCCTTTACAAGTTTTCATTTTGATTTTTAATAAACTTCTTTTAGTTTATAATTGTATGACATGTTTAGAAAGGAAAAGTGTTTTTGATGTAGAAAGGATATTTTCCTCAAGAATGGAGTTCTAGTGTTTTATCAAAATTATTTTCCATCTAATATAATAAAGGGTTATGTTTATATCCCTATTTACACATTGATTTGATTATGTTATTTTGGAATTATTTTTATGATGTCCTTTTATCTTATGTTATGATGGCATGTTGTTTAAGATTCCCATTTTTATTACATGGGTTATGCAATGATGTATGATTTTTGATTTTGTGGCACACATAAGAATGGTATCCTTATGAGATGGGTGGGACCTATATCTCCCTCCAATTCATTTGGTAAAGATTTTATATATCATGAGATAGACATGGCTGGAACGGCAGGTTAAACCGGTTTAGTGAAACAGGACTGAAACGAAGAGTGAACTCGGTTCAGAAATGGACTTTTTCCACTGAGATAGTATTGGCAATATGTCTTGACTACTAGGAAATGATTCTCTATGATTATGTGTGTATTCCACAAAGTTTCATGTTTTATGTTATGATTATTGGGATTACATTTCACTACTATGATTTATTCCATGTTATGATATTATGATCTCTTTTGCAGGTTACGATTTCAAAAATGTTATATTCTTATGAATATGATGTGATTGATATTTCTTTTGTTTACCCTTACTGAGCATTTGAGCTCACCCTTTTATGTTTTCTTTTCCCCAGGATATAAAGAAAAGAATTAAGGTAAAAAAAAGAAGATCATTAAGGGAGATATTGAAGATCTTTCACCACGATTAGAAGATTATATTCTGAGTTTCCAAAGACACTAAACTATTACGATCCTTGTGTGTGTGTTTTTGTTATGTACTAAGTATTCCGCAAAGTAATGTAATGTCCATTTACGTTAAGCTTAGGGTCTCTACATTCCTACTGTCCACTCAATATAATGAAAAATCATGATACCACTTTTGTTTAACATAGAGTGGAAAAAATATGGACCCCCTACATCAAAAGAAGTTTTTGGATTCACTACACAAATCCATATAAGGAGAGGATGAATCACACATCCAAATCCATACATTATAAATCGAATCAGTCTGAAATGTACTAATATATCATCAAAATCAGAACCTAATTACTCCACATATACAAAAAAATGTAGTCATAATAAAATCTCTAATGAGAAAAGATCATTGAGGTGATAAAGATAATTATCTCACCTTGAATTAGGACATTGAATCTATAAAAATGAATCACAAGCACTTTGATCATTGGATAATATATAATTCATGTACACATAGAGATTAGATAATATTTGAGGGTAATGGTAGGAGATTGACGAAAATATAGGTTTGTAGACATTTGAATAATATAAAGAAATTTCCCAATTCAATATTTGAATTTATTTTCACATCGCAAACCACATTGATTTCACATCCACTAAAAAAAATCTCAATACTATAAACCAAGATAGGTTCTCATTCGAGGAATAAAAATTTCATGTCATGAATTATTCTATGAATTACCCACCCACCCCATCCAACAAAAAATTAAAATTTCATAATGAACATTCAAGATGAGGAATAAATATTACATTGTAAATAAATGATGAGAAAAAATGGTCCACTGTTTCATCAATCCAACAAAAAATAATTCATTCAATATGTGTACTAGTGATTTAAAGAATGAATCAAAGATCCATGACATAAATCACCACTGATTGTTTTTTATATAATTAAAAATTCTATTTTATACACATATAACTAATCAATAAGATTCCACCACCCAAAGCCCAAAATGTAATAAGTTATATGTTAATATGAAGATACCTTAAATTCCACTTATATAATTCATTTCCAATATATATTGAAAACCAACATGAAAATGGAAAGATAACACCATTTTTCAATACCCCCATACACTACCCAGGAAGTACCTCTTTAAAAATGATGAACCTATAAAGAAATACATTAGAAATAATATTCAAACTAAAATACTAGAATTCAATAAACCATAATAAAAAAATTTAAAAAATTTAAAAAATTAGGTAAAAAAATTAATATTGGCTACACATATGATACCCCCCTCCTATGTACACTCTTCCAAGACACCATGCGTCCATAATAGGAAGACCAAGGTAATAAATCACTGTCATATAAACATTAACGAATGTTATATAATGTTTATCAGTCATTCCATAATCATCATGATGTCCTTGAAATTCAACTCCCCCAGTTAGTAATGTGGTAGTAATTGTGATGATAGCATTATATATTTGATATATAGATGACATTATGAATTTATCATAGCAACAATTGTAGTTCCAATTGATAATACACCTTATAAATGTTGTCAGACACCTCTAAAATTAAAAATAACTGAAGTGATATATTTTTTGCACTAACCAATCCTCTTTAAAACATGTTAATGGATAACCCTTCATAAAAAATGTTCACTGATCTCAATCGCTAAATTCCACCTCTTCTGGTCATCATAATAAATATAGGGGTCTGAAAGTTCTTTTCTCCTTCCCGGAACTGCTTGACAATTATCTGTATCTTTTTTAACGGCATCAAGACCATCAAATAATAGCTTTCCATTATTATTATATCTCAAAAGAGATCAAAATTATATCCTATAAAAGGTCTGAATGGGTTTTTAATAATCGATGAATGATTTATATCATTTTATGAAAGCTCAATAAATTTTAGTTGTGTCACTATTAGTAGAGACCCTAAGCTTAACGTACATGAAAATTACATTACTTTTGCGGAATACTTAGTACATAACAAAAAATACACACACAAGGATCGTAATAGTTTAGTGTCTTTGGAAACTCGGAACGTAATCTTCTAATCATGGTGAAAGATCTCCAATATCTCCCATAAAGATCTTCCCTTTTTTTTACCTAAAACCTTTCTTTATATCCTGGGGAACAGAAAACATAAAAGGGTGAGCTCAAATTCTCAGTAATGGTAAACAAAAGAAATAACAATCTCATCGTATACACAAGCACATAACTTTGGGAAATCTTAACCTGCAAAAGAGATCATAATTTCATAATATGAGATAAATCATGGCAGTGAAATGTAATCACAATAATCATAACTTAAAACATTAAACATTGTGGCATGCACACATAATCATAGAGAATCATTTCTTGTTAGTCAAGACTCATTGCCAAGACGATCTTAGTGGACAAAGTCCCTTTCTGAAACGAGTCACCCTCGTTTCAGTCCTGTTTCACTGAACCGGTATAACCTACCATTCCAACCATGTCTATCTCATGAGATATAATATATTTACCCAATGCATTGGAGGGAGATATATGTCCCACCCATCTCATAATGATACCATTCTTATGTGTGCCACAAAATCTTAAATCATACATCACTGCATAACCCATGTAATAAAAATTGGAATCTTAAACATCCTGACATCATAAAACAATTAATATAAGATAAAGAAATTCATAAAAATATTTCCATCACAACATAATCAAATCCATGTAATAATAGGGATAGAAACGGAACCCTATATTGTCTTATATGGAAAATAATTTTGATCAAACTCTTGAACTCCATTCTTGAGGAAAATATCCTTTCTACTTCAAAAACATTTATCCTTTCATAAAATTCCATACAATTTTAAACAAAAAGAAGTTGATTAAAAATAAACATGAAAACTTGTAAAAGAAGCTTCATGGAAATAATGCTTTAAAAATCCATTCATGTCGTATAAGTTAAAAAAAACATTCTTTGTACTTTTGTTGGAAATGTCAAAAAAGTACCTCGTACAAAAAAACGACAAAAGATTCTTTTCATATTCTTTACTAAAAACTCACCGAAGGGTAAAATTGGATTTAAAATATTGTAAGTTGATGGAAAAAATATTACATATTGAGGGAACATGGATGTGGATGATAAAATACACCCCAGTAAATGCCAAAGTAAAAACAATCTCGGATAAAAATGAGATTGTGATATTTTCCCTTACATTAGGTCTGACTTGCTCTGTAAGTGTCTGAACCTCCTGTATAATGATTTAAATCATGTTATTGACTTATTCTAGAATCATATTAATTGTTATTATATCATATATGGTCCACTTATGATTTTATATTACCCGTTCTTTTGTAAATTCATGTTAAAGTAGCGTTTTGGGTAAAATCGTCTCATTTGTCGTTCGTGTTTTTAACTTGTTATTATTAATATGATTACTTGGATCATGATTACTTATATCCAAAATGTAAAACATGATTTATATATAATATATATTCAGAATATATATAGATATATAATATATCGATAAATGGAATGAAATACACCGTTCATGGAGACGGTAGTCCGTACGTACGCATGAACGCTGTTTTCATTTCCTTATTGAAGTGTATGGAATTAAGTAGATGACATACATATAAATTTACATAAATACAGTATCATTATTATGTCATATATTTCATTACTACTTATTATATATACTTTATAATCATTCATGAATGGTTAATCATTGAGAATGAATCTCATCGCGTCGTGGAGACGGTAGTCCGTACGTACGCACGAGCGATGATATCGTTCCCATGGTCATGGAATTGCGTTGAAGTGTATGTAGACTATTTAATTATAAATATAACTTTATAATAATCATATATAGTTACTCATTACAACATTATACCCATCCTATTAAGGTGGTGGTGGAAAATAGATTACACCACGGTGTGGAGACGGTATTCTGTACGTATGTACGCGCCGTGATTTCATTTTTCCGTAGGATGGATAGAAGATGAATTAGGGTTGTTTCATATTTATAATAACATATTAGTATGTAAGTAATACTGATGTTATTACTTTGTCATGAAACAACTAAATAAGAAGAAGTTGAAGAAGAAAGAAATTGAAAAGATCGGTAATGGATATTACCTCTTCTTTGAAACACCTCTTTGAATCCTTCACTTAGGGAACTAAGATTGGTCTTTGAAGAAGACCATGACCTCTAGGATTAATCTAGGGAAGTGGATAAGGGATTTTTCAGGGGTTGGCCGAGCTTGAGTGCTCAAATTGGTGTGAGGAGGAGGGGGAGGAGGTGTCCTTTTATAAGGGAGGAGAGGGGCACCTTAAGAATATCTCAAAATATTATTTTATATTAAAGTCAAAATCGTTTTATAATGGTTCCAAAGGGTCTTATTTTGAAGCTAAAGTGGGGATGGGTTTAAATACTATCAACCAATAAGATTTAGACAAGTTTAGGATATTATTTTAACCTTATCAATTAGATTTAACTCTAAGTTAAATAATTTAACTTTTACCGTGTCTTTTTGTTTTCTTACACTAGATGGTTAATACACTTACTATAACATGCCAAACGAACCCCAAATTGTTTATTATTAATATATATATCTTTATCTAAGTCATTTGGCCGAACCTTAGATTTTTAGGAATAAAATAACAATTAATAATATAATATTTGATTTAAAAACTATTTTGTGTCAATTTTGACACTATTTGATATATGATTTTTGTGAAAGTCATAACAGAATTATATGTTCAAACCAAGTTGATTAAATCAACACTAATATATAATCGTAACCTATAAAATTAGTGGAGTTCATAAAAAGTCTCAAATTACATTTATTTTGGTGTTTATAACATCAATTATGTCAATATTTCATTAATAAGATAATTACTGCATCATCATTGTGTCATAAATAAATTAACATATTTAATGTCTAAAAATTACAAATAAATTACCATTATATATGAAATCGTTTTATCTTTCTAATAAATATTTATAGTCGAATTTATCTTATGTATAACCTCATATTAAAAATGATTTACTTATTAAACTTTGATTTTAACTATTTTAACTATTCATTAAATAATATAATATTAAATGTCATAATCTAGTCCAAGTGGACCTAAATGGTCATATTATATCCATAAGGTTGTTTTTGGTCAAATTAAACTTTTAAAATAGAATTAGGACATGTGTTAGGGTAATAGTAATATCATATTTACCCTTAGTTACCCTATTTACTATTAACCGTGGTAAAAAAAGTAAAAAGTTACTATTCACCAAAAAATTATTTTTATCTCATTGAAGCACATTTTACTTATTGATATCAACCGTGTCTGTAGGATTTTCGAAATTCCATTCACAGAAGCGGTAAAATTATGTTTTATGCAAAATTCAGTTTTGAACCTACCACTTAGTGGTTTCACTATTCATAAAAAATTGAAGTTTTTCAGAAAAATGCCAAAATTTCACCCTAAGATATAATTGATATTCTGAATTCAAAAATGATTTCTATTTTAAAAAATTACCAACAAATAAGTTGCATTAATTAATTTTATAATTAATTTCCGCTGTCACAACAAATAGCGTGTTTTTAAGAGATAATAACTATCAAAAGACTGACACTTGTTTATAACTGGTTTAAATGTTAAATTACATCCAATGACCAAAATTGTATTAAATTGTTAAAATATATTCTAAATATATATTAAAACCACTCAAATTAATAATTTATCACTATTAATTATTCAATTAAAAAAGTGGGTTTAAATTAAAATTTAGTAATTTTCACTATTCATCAGAATATGAAAGTTATCCGAAAAGTACCAAAATTTCACCTTAGGCTAAATTTGATACTCTGAATCCATAAATGAAGTCCATTTTGAAAAATAAAATTTACAAAATTTCAAAAAGTTGTTATTACTATTCATAACGGCTAGTTTTAATAATATCTTAATAGCATATCGTTGTTTAGCGAAACATGGTGTTGCGTACAACACACGCTATCGTGGAAGGTCGCGATTGCGTGTAATTCAAGCCAGGCCAGAGATGTGTGTTATGAAAGCTCGTTTTGGTGTAGCATATAACACAAGACATTAATGAAATTAAAAAGAATATTTTTCATAAAATCTCGGGGTGTTACATTCTACCCCCCTTAAAATGAATTTCGCCCTCGAAATTCGTCGGGGTTATAAATGGTTTACTATTCGAAAGTTTCTTTAATCGAAACCCAAATCGTAAAAAGGAATACCAAAACCAATCTTTAAAAACAAAAGTATGAAACGTAATGGTTATCCAAATAAACTAATCACTGGGATTCCACATAGGTGAAAATATGGATATGGAAGAGAAATGTAACCATCATGTTCTGATGGAGAGTGGTAGAGAACATGGCTATGGAAAAGCTAGCAATCACAAATCCATAAATTTTTGACTATCTAAGGTACCATCTAATTAATCATATATTAGAGCACTAGGACAACATTTTTGGTTTTCAAGATCATTTCCCTAAAGTTGATGAAATTTAAATTAGAAGAAATACTTTCGTGATTTTGGTATAGTCTCACTGTTTGTCGTTCTTTGGACAATTTCTACTTCATCTCTTAAATAAATGAAGTTGAATTTGTCATTCGTGATGTGTCAGCAGATCATGTGATAGAATGATGGGTCATTCCATCTGTCTCAAAAGGATAGAAAAGTTATCAAAAAATACATAAGTCCATCTATTGTGAGATTAATGATATATGGTTCCTAAAATGAACTTATAGTTAATATATCATACTGCTTAATATAATAAAACTAGTTTCTACTAAACAGGGACTTCCTGTAGGCCAGTGGTTGGCGATAAAGGCCAGTCGCACTTCGGTTGTGGGTTCGATTCCCACAGCCTTGTCCGACGTGATGGGCTGTCGCCCATCCTGCAGGTTGTCCTTTTTCTAAAACTATATAATATCAAAAGTTCTATCCTTAAACAATACTAACTTATGTCCAGCATAATCCATTCCAATCTTTAGTAAATACTTCGGTCTAAGCTCATAATATAAAGAAAATGATTACTTGAAATATCATCAACTAGGAATGTGAATACCATCATTTATCCCCCATATATCTTGTTGGTAACATTCCAATAATGTGAATGCCTTAATCAAGTATTCTCTTGAAAAATGAATACCCATTAAACCGTAGTGAAAACATGAATGCTGTCAAAAGTTTACTCTTTCCACATACCAAAATCCAAAAATTCTATATACTCAATCCATTACATATCCTTCTCCTTATATCAATCATGAGCTCATGAATACTATCAAACATTTAATTTTTTCCTTATCCCTCCATTATGTTCATATCATCTACATTCCAAAAATATCTGAATAACCTTTCATGGATAATGGTACCATTAATCATACTCTTTCAAAACTCAAGGAAATACAACAGTGTAACAATCCTTAGATTTCTCTTTATTCCATAGTACCATGAGATTACTTATACAACATTACACAAGATAAACATGTCATCATTCCACTATATTCTTAAACCATTGACTGAGCTTCAACAATTCTTTCTTCTCACATATCATTTGTAGTATCTTCATCCTCATCAACATAAATACTACACATACGACCATACAGATTCTCTTCAGGAGACTTTCTCTTAGGGAATTGGTTTGCATAATGCCCGTACATTCCACATTTAAAACATTTAACCATTGTTGATGTCGTAGCAATACCATTATCCTCATCCCTGGTGTTAACTGAACCTTTTCCTTTGCACTTACTGGCTTTGTTTCCTTCTTTTCCACACCCAAAGCATCTTCCAGTTCCATTGAAACATTCTCCTTGATGCCGCTTCACACATGATTTTCATAGGGGAAATTGAACATTCTTTCCTCTATGATCATCATGAAACTCCATCTTTCTCTTATTAGCCGAGTCAAGAAACTTACCAAATTTTACATTATTGATCATATTATGAGATTTCTGATTCGGCATAATAATGATGTTTGGAATTCCAAATCCCATTTCATTTGGTTTCTCATCATTCCATTGTCCATCATATCCTCCATTATCGTGAATCATCTTGTTTCCAGCCATTTTCTAAAACCCAAAAAGAATAGAGTGAGAGGAAAAAATCATAATAAACGGGGAGTAACCTCAATATCTAACATCTTTGGTTTAATCTAATATTGTTACCATAGTTCTAGGACTATATCCTATACGTATACTTATCCTTAGGGACATCCCTAGAAATACCATAGAAATATCTCTACGGATCTCACTAACGTTCACGCATCCTAGTTTCCAAAGGTTGACTAAACCTTTCCTCTGATACCAACTGTAGAGACCCTAAGCTTAACGTACATGAAAATTACATTACTTTTTTAGAATACTTAGTACATAACAAAAAATACCCACACAAGGATCGTAATAGTTTAGTGTCTTTCGAAACTCGGAACATAATCTTCTAATCGTGGTGAAAGATCTCCAATATCTCCCATAAAGATCTTCCCTTTTAATTTACCTAAAACCTTTTTTTATATCATGGGGAAAAGAAAACATAAAATTGTGAGCTCAAATGCTCAGAAAGGGTAAACAAAAGAAATATAAATCTCATCGTATACAGAAGCACATAACTTTTGGAAATCTTAACCTGCAAAAGACATCATAATTTCATAACATGGGATAAATCATGGTAGTGAAATGTAATCACAATAATCATAACATAAAACATTAAACTGTGTGGCATGCACACATAATCATAGAGAATCATTTCTTGTTAGTCAAGACTCATTGCCAAGACTATCTTAGTGGACAAAGTCCCTTTCTGAACCGAGTCACCCTCATTTTAGTCCTGTTTCACTGAACCGGTATAACCTACCATTCCAGCCATGTCTATATCATGAGATATAAAATCATTACCCAATGCATTGGAGGGAGATATAGGTCCCACCCATATCATAATGATACCATTCTTATATGTGCCAAAAAATCTTAAATCATACATTATTGCATAACCCATGTAATAAAAATGGGAATCTTAAACATCGTGACATCATAAAACAATTCATATAAGATAAAGGAATTCATAAAAATATTTCCATCACAATATAATCAAATCCATGTAATAATAGGGATAGAAACAGAACCCTATATTTTCCTAGATGGAAAATAATTTTGATCAAACTCTTGAACTCCATTCATGAGGAAAATATCCTTTCTACTTCAAAATCATTTATCCTTTCATAACATGCAATACAATTTTAAACAAAAAGAAGTTGATTAAAAATAAACTTGAAAACTTTTAAAGGAAGCTTCTTGAAAATAATGTTATAAAAATACATTCATGCCATATAAGTTAAAAAAACATTCTTCGTACTTTTTTCGAAAAAGTCAAAAAAGTACCTCGTATGAAAAAACGACAAAAGATTCCTTTCATATTATTTAATAAAAACTCACTGAAGGGTCAAATTGGATTTAAACTATTTTAATTGGATGGAAAAAATATTACATATTCAGGGAACATGGATGTGGATGATAAAATACACACCAGTAAATGCCAAAGTAAAAACAATCTCGGATAAAAATGAGATTGTGATATTTTCCCTTACCTTAGGTCCGACTTGCTCTGTAAGTGTCCGAACCTCCTGTATAATGATTTAAATCATGTTATTGACTTATTCCAGAATCATATTCATTGTTATTATATCTTATATGGTCCAATTATTTCTTTATATTACCCGTTTTTTGTAAATTCATGTTAAAGTAGCGTTTTGGGTAAAATCGTCTCATTTGTCGTTCGTGTTTTTAACATGTAATTATTAATATGATTACTTGGATCATGATTACTTATATCCAGAATGTAAAACATGATTTATATATAATATATATTCAGAACATATATATATATATAATATATCGATAAATGGAATGAAATACACTGTTCATGGAGACGGTAGTCCGTACGTACGCATGAACGCTGTTTTAGTTTCCTTATTGAAGTGAATGGAATTAAGTAGATGACATAAATATAAATTTACATAAATCCAGTATCATTATTTTGTCATATATTTCATTATTACTTATTATATATACTTTATAATAATTCATGAATGGTTAATCATTGATAATGAACCTCATTGCGTCGTGGAGACGGTAGTCCGTACGTACGCACGAGCGATGATATCGTTCCCATGGTCGTGGAATTGTGCTGAAGTGTATGTAGACTATTTCAGTATCGATATAACTTTATAATAATCCTATATAGTTACTCATTACAACATTATACCCATCCTATTAAGGTGGTGGTGGAAAATAGATTACACCACGGCGTGGAGACGGTATTCCGTACGTACGCACGCACGGTGATTTCATTTTTCCAAAGGATGGATAGAAGGTGAATTAGGGTTTTTTTCATATTTATAATAACATATCAGTATGTAAGTAATACTGATGTTATTACTTTGTCATGAAACAACTAAATAAGAAGAAGTTGAAGAAGAATGAAATTGAAAAGATCGGTAATGGATATTACCTCTTCTTTGAAACGCCTCTTTGAATCCTCCACTTAGGGAACTAAGATTGGTCTTTGAAGAACACCGGGACCTCTAGGATTATTCTAGGGAAGTGGAGAAGGGATTTGGAAGGAGTTGGCCGAGCATGAGTGCTCAAATTGGTGTGAGGAGGAGGGGAAGGAGGTGTCCTTTTATAAGGGAGGAAAGGGGCACCTTAGGAATATCTCAAAATATTATTTTATATTAAAGTAAAAATCGGTTTATAATGGTTCCAAAGGGTCTTATTTCGAAGCTAAAGTGGGGATGGGTCGAAATCCTATCGACCAATAGGATTTAGACAAGTTTAGGTTATTATTTTAACCTTATCAATTAGATTTAACTCTAAGTTAAATAATTTAACTTTTACCGTGTCTTTTTGTTTTTTTACACTAGATGGTTAATAAACTTACTATAACATGACAAAAGAACCCAAAATTGTTTATTATTAATATATATCTTTATCTAAGTCTTTTGGATGATCCTTAGATTTTTAGGAATAAATTAACAATTAATAATATAATATTTCATTTAAAAACTATTTTGTGTCAATTTTGACACTATTTGATATATGATTTTTGTGAAAGTCATAACAGAATTATATGTTCGAACCATGTTGATTAAATCAACAATAATATATCATATTAACCTAGAAAATTAGTGGAATTCATTAAAAGTCTCAAATTACATTTATTTTGGTGTTTATAACATCAATTAGTTTAATATTTCATTAATAAGATAATTACTGCATCATCATTGTGTCATAAATAAATTAACTTATTTAATGTCTAAAGATTACAAATAAAATACCATTATATAGGAAATATTTTTAGCTTTCTAATGAATATTTATAGTATAATTTATCTTATGTATAACCCCATATTAAAAATGATTTACTTATTAAACATTGATTTTAACTATTTTAACTATTCATTGAATAAAATAATATTAAATGTCATAATCTAATCCATGTGGACCTAAATGGTAATATTATATTCATAAGGTTGTTTTTGATCGAATTACACTTATCCAATAGAATTAGGACATGTGTTAGGGTAATAGTAATATCATATTTACCCTTAGTTACCCTATTTTCTATTAACCGCGGTAAAAAAAGTAAAAAGTTACTATTCACCAAAAAAATTATTTTTATCTCATTGAACCACATTTTAATTACTGATATCAACCGTGTCTGTCCGATTTTCGAAATTCCATTCACAGAAGCGGTAATATTATGTTTTATGCAAAATTCAGTTTTTAACCTACCACTTAGTGGTTTCACTATTAATCAAAAATTGAAGTTTTTCAGAAAAATGCCAAAATTTCACCCTAAGCTATAATTGATATTCCGAATTCAAAAATGATTTCTATTTTACAGAATTCCTAACATATAAGTTGCATTAATTAATTTAATAATTAATTTCCGATGTCATAACAAATAGCGTGTTTTTAAGAGATAATAACTATCAAAAGATTGACACTTGTTTATAACTGGTTTAAATGTGAAATTACATCCAATGACAAACATTGTATTAAATTGTAAAAATATATTCAAAATATACTTTAAAACCACTCAAATTAATAATTTATCACTATTAATTATTTTGATTTAAAAAGTTGTTTTTAATTAAAATTTAGTAATTTTCACTATTCATCAGAATATGAAAGTTATCCGAAAAGTACCAAAATTTCACCTTAGGCTAAATTCGATACTCCGAATCCATAAATGAAGTAAATTTTGAAAAATAAAATTTACAAAATTTCAAAAAGTGGTTATTACTATTCATAACGGCTAGTTTTAATAATATCTTTATAGCATATAGTTTTTTAGCGAAACTAGGTGTTGCGTACAACACACGCTATCGTGGAAGGTCGCGATTGCGTGTAATTCAAGCCAGGCCAGAGATGTGTGTTGTGAAAGCTCCTTTTGGTGTTATGTATAACACAAGACATTAATGAAATTAAAAAGAATATTTTTCATAAAATCTCGGGGTGTTACACTATTGATTCACTAAATCCCAAGACACTTCCCTACAATATGTCAAAAAACATATGAATATATTACTATTTGATCACATCTGATTTGTTCTTAAAGTAATTTTTTAGTTTTAAATTAGAGAAAATGTTTATTTTTAATCTAATAATTAATCATAAAGTAATCCTAGGGTATCAGTAAAATTTTTATGACTTTGGGAATCCTTGATGCCTAACTACATCATATATATACCATCTAATTAACACATCCCTAGTTCTCAAATCCCAAATCACTAAAAATTTAGATGAATTCATTACAGTATACCTGATCACCCAAATAGCATCATACATACCTAAATCTAAGGGTACACATGTGGAAATATCCATTGACATACCCCCTACATCACATGGATACATCAATGGTAGGAAAATAAACTGGGTTTATTACAATACTTTATTAATAGTCGGGATACATGAAATATTTCAATTAAGTCAACCAATGTATGTTTTATACATACCAATAAAACTACATCCTTAATCCATGATACATATTTGATTTGCAGGTGTATCACAAGTGGTGATCAATGAAACTCTTATAGGAATCTCTCTAACATTTCTATTATTATAATAACCCTTCAATGGATCACAACCCATTATTTTCAATCCTTTAAAAAATCATAGGGTAATCTCTAAAAATGATCTAGTTATAAATCACCTCTATATATGAGTGTTTTCACTAAGAGTCCATTATCTACGATGAAAAAGTGTTCTATATCATTACTTATATGATATATTCTCTTCCAACATACTCCACATGCCTAAAATTAAAATCCAATAACAACTTTATCCCCATTTATGATTCCTATGATCCTCAAAAGTAATCCATTGATTTCATGCATAGTGTATCTTCTAAGAAATTATCCTTTTAGGATGTAAGAGATCTTACAATTTTAGTTCAAGAGAAACTAAATCCATATTGACATTAATTGATTGAATTTATTATTTTATAAAGTGGAACTCAATATTTTGTTCACACAAAATACCACATAGTGTTCCCTGATTAAGTTATTTCTCCACAACTTCAGGAAAAACCACACTACCTCAATCTCCAAATAGAGGGTATCATAATAATTATAATGGGAATATAAAATAAAATACCCATAAGAGATCATATTGTGAAAAATACATGGAGAAAAATCCTAAAATGAAGTAAAAATAATACTAGAACACATCAAGAATCCTGCCCTGAACATAAACCCAATGATCATGGTCATTTGGCTTCTGCTACATTGTGTATTCCAAATCATCATGAGTCTAACAGTTTAATAAAAAACAGTTCCTTCCTATTCAAGGTTATCAATGGAATTTAATGGTGATAAAAACCACAAATAAAATTACAAAAATTAAATATGAGATCATTAAATATATGGATCATTTCCAAACTCTAAATTACATCAAAGAAACAACCACATAAAATTTTTTTAGGTCCACAACTACTACATAAAATGTTACTACATGCCAATGATAATGCTAGTTTCATGTCAAGAACATAAATATGATTATTTTACATTATATATGGTTATATAAAGAGTATATAAAATTATTCTATGGTTCTTGACCATCTCCTCCTTTAATATTTAGTAAATAATAATTTCATCAATGAACACATTTATAAAATGTTACTAGAATTGGTGAAATAAAAAGATTCATGATCCCCATAAACACATCTAATGAATTTTTTTAACTAAAATACATCACTATGAACTCAAGGGGAACTTTATTGAAAAAAATGACGCCTTTAGAATGTCCACCTTCTCTACCATCAGCTGATGATTTCCATAATGAATATACAACATGAAAAATTGCTATCTCCCATCACCTATTTAATGATATTTTCATTTCCTGGAATAGGGACATGATTATTGAATTTCACATAATTAAACCTCTAATATTCTATCCAAAACCACATACTACCATTTATTTTAAATAAAATTGGAAATACCCATCATGTTACACTAGTACTGATAAATCCATTTTTTCATCAGTGTATCTTTTAAGGTCCAAAACCTGAAACTCTAACGATGCAATCCAATAAAGAATCGTTGATATAGTTGTGGGTCCCGGAGTCAACTATATCATAAAATTGAAATTGAAAATATGAGGTATTCATACAATGAAGTGATGGAATACATCTGAAACACAATAAAAAATGGGTAATTAAACTAATTGAAATATTTATATCTATACCAATGAATAAAACATCATGGAATAATGTTTTTTTGCTTCATAATAAAAATATGGAAACCACACGTACCATTGAAAACCATAAATCTTGTATCATCATCAAAAATCCTACATCTCATAAATAAAAAGAAATAAACTCTAAAAATATTAGAAAAACAACATATGATGTGATTGAAATCATATGGTTGATTATATACACAAAAAATCATCTAAATATGGATGTCATACCATCATTAGTCTACAACCCTAAAACACATCGATAAACAAATCCTGGGAATTGAATTAGAAGGATAACAATCAGGGTTCATAATTCTTACCCACATCTAATCTAAATATGAAGTCCGTTTTTTGTAATAATAGACTTTGAAGGCCCAAAATTAAACAAATAAAAAACAATGGTTGATTATAATCTTATCATACCTTAAAAAAACAGTGGGACCTCTCTATCTTGTGCCTCTATAGATTATAGATAGCCTCAACTATTTTCTCTTCCTCAATTTGGATATTCTCTATTTCCACACTCTATTTTTGGTCCTTAAAAATAACGGATATCCATTGTATTACATCCCCAACATCCACCTCATTTGGGATGATCATTAAAACAAAATATTTGGAATTTAACATTAGTTGAAATCCCATGTTTTCAAAAAATAAATACATGTCATAGACTAACCTTATGATGTATGTGGGTATAACCACCGAATCCATACTAGTCATTTGGGATTGAAAAAATCTACTATTGGTAGTGGACATGAGGTAATTTCAATGACCAATGTTTTTAATGTCCATTGGTTTTGACCTTATATCTGATTCCCAAATAATTGTATGTCCAGTATGAATCTAAACTAGTTGTGCATAAGTCCAATAAAAAACCCTCAACATCACACCTTCCTTAATATTCCCCTCTAAAATTGGAGTAACATAAATGGTAATTTATTGAATACAAGGTGTTTTATAGAAATTTATCTATTTATTCTTGTTTGGACTCCTCATATGAAAGGCATCATGTGAAAAAAATATAATATAAAAATAAATAATCCCATACACTCTAACTCACATTCTCCCACAATAATGGGATAATATCTCATGCTTCCCTTTCTTCATTACTACTATTGATAATAACTCCAAACTATACTCCTATTATAATTTTTCCCATGATTCATTGGTCTTATCTTAATCCGTGTGACACAAAGTCCCCTATTGAAGTGATTTTATCATCAATTGTCTAATCATGAGGGGAAATTACACTCTTGTCATGATTGAATAATGTTAAAAGCCTTCATGGAATCTTAAAACTAGTATTCTGTCTATAAATCATAGATGATGACATCATACATTTTGTTGGCTTTGAAAATGAAATGATTAAAAGTTATATAGATATTTATTATCCATTGGGTCCTAATCGACTCTTTGATGATTGATAGGTTCATCTTATTGAACCTCCCTGACTGACACCAAATGTTACTAGAGAACCACCCATATCTCTATGATGAATAGAAGACCAACTATGTAATAATATAATTATTTAGATTGATTTTAATAATAAATATATTTAATATCATGATCTCCCCATTCAAATGAAAACTGAATAATTTAGGATGTATGGACCTATTTTCAGTTTCTACAATAAAAAAATTGTTCGTATACCCAATATATATAGTTGGACTAAGGTCTATGCATCAGATTAGAGAATTCCTTGAAAACTGATGTTCTAATTATTCTCCCTTTATATCATTGTATATTATTTTTACACAACACAAATTCCATAACTGTAACATCCCAAGTAAGTAATGAATAATAGATATTTTTATCTGTGTCTATTAATGAATTAGACAGTGTTTTAGAGGCTTAAAATGAAAATAAATACAATCTTATGCATGGAATACAATAATATTCTTAAAAGACTGTTTTAATGCCTTTTGATGGAAACCCCTTTTTAAATTTATCTTTTGACAATTTTATAAGCTATGTTTGTAAAAATAAACTTATTATTTATTATTGGGACATCAAAAATTACTTTTTGTGAATTTTTGGTATTTTTCAGACAATGTTCATTTTTTAATGAATACTGAAAAATACTGCATTTTACATCAAAACTGCTTTTTAATCTAATTTATTTATATGATTAGATTATCTTTTGAATTGGTTTTTAAGTGAAATTAGAATATATTTTTACCATTTAATCCAATGGTAGTCATTGGAATAAATTTCACTTTGAAATTAGACTTAAACTGGTATCAATCTCTTGATACTTATTGTTTCATAAAAACACGCTAGTTGTCATGACAGCGGGAATTAATTATTAAATTAATTAATGTGACATATATGTTTTGAATTATAAAAAATAAACTTCATTTTTGAATTCAGAATATCAAATATAGCTTAAGGTGAATTTTTGGTAATTTTCTGAAAAACATCAATTTTTGATGAATAGTGAAACCACTAAGTGGTACTTATAAAAACTGATTTTTCCGTTTAAATGAAATTTTGCCAACATTGTGTTTTGAATTTCAAAAATCCGACATACATGGTTGTCATTAAGAAGTAAAATGTGGTTCAATGGGATTAAAATAATTTTTGGTGAATAGTAACTTATTAAGTTCTTAATCGCGATTAGAGGTAATTAGTGTAGTTTAAGGTAAAAATAATGCTTTAATAAAATGAGATGAGCTTGACACATGTCCTACCATCATTGGTTGTGTCATGGCTGACCAAGACAAGCCATGGGTCAACTTGGGGACCCCATGGAGACACTTTGATTGGGAAATGACATAAATAACTTTTTATTTAATATTAGATTAAAAATGACACAAACATGAGTTATGTTACTAAACCATTTTTTATATGGGGTTAAACAAGTCAGATTTTTGACTATAAATATTCATTAGAAATATAAAACGATTTCATACATCATTGTATTTTTTTATAATTTTTAGACATTATATAAATTAAATTATTTATGACATCATGATGATGCAGCGATGACCTCATTATTTAACGATTGAAATAAAATGGAATGTTAATGTAAAATCTAAAACCTACACATGGCCAAAACCAATTGGATGAGTGTATTTAGAACCATTATCACCTTATACTCGAATTATATCAATGTGGTACCTTTTGAATCCGAAACTCTTTTTATAATAAAGTAACTTATCTTTACTTTCCAAGAGTGCCCCTCCTCTCCTCTTATAAAAGGCCCCCACCTCTACCTCCTTACCAACACTCCCAAAGCCTTTGTCTTGGCCAACCTCTGCCCATTTTGTCTCTCCACTTCCCTCTCTTACTCCTTGAAGCCTCACTTTGGGCAGAAGTCTTCCCAAGGAAGCATTTGATCTCAAACCAAAGGGAGTTACCCGATTTTAAGGTAATGTCTTCTTTTGAGTCCTTTTGTTTTATTTTTCTTCTCCATCCCATAAACTCTTTTTATTATTTTCTTTTGTAACAAATACAGTATACTAAATATACTAGGATGTTGTTATAAGAAGGATTCGAGCTACACTTACACACACCTACATCTAATGGTTAACGAACATACTATTTCTGTGGACGGTGAATTTATGCCTCCCGAAACGATGATTGTTCAACATTCGTTTAACACATTAAAAGGTGGCCATTAAGAGATCACTATATTTATATATGATATATAATATGTTTATGTTTTTCTTAAGCTTCTGTATTTTCCTTTTTAGTCATACCTTTATGGTTTTGATTATGGGTGAACGCGATATCTTCATTTAAGGAAGTGCGGACTACCGCCCCCTCAAAGTGATTTGATTCGTTAAATACCATATGTGGGATGTATAAAGGATGGAAATATGATAGTATATATGATATTATACTAGAATTATAATATACCTTTATATAATTATGTTTCCATTCTATAAAATACTAAATAGAAATAAAAGGAGCGTTCATGCGTACGTACGGCTTACCGTCTCCATGAACGGTGAATTTCATTTCTTACCTCTAAATGATTATGTAATATTATAAATTCATGCATGTACTGGATATATATGAAATATATGATATATACATCATGAATAAAATTCTGTATATAATTGATACATGAACAACTTGTAATTATAAAGGGTTTATTTTTGACTCAAGTACCGATGATCATTAAAATGACCGTTATTAACTTAAATAATTACATAGTGATCATGAAATGGTAATAAGTGATATAAAAGGAATAATGAACTTGGAAAATGTTCTTAAGCAAGTAGAAATTAATTCAAGTTTATTATTCAGGACATTAAAGAACGATCGAGTCAAGTTGGACCCGAGGTATGGGACTTCGTCTCAATCTCCTTTGATTGAGGCATATTTTGTTTTATACACAACCTTCTTTTATACGGTGTATAAACCCCTTTGACTTTTACGTTCATTCAAACAGAATCTTTTTTATACGAAGCATTTACTAAATGACAAAAGGGAATGTTTTTGTCGTACGTATGCGGCGACAACGACTTCTCTGCCACCGTGACCATTATTTGAGTTTCGGCTTCCTCTATAAGCCACACTTTTTTTTAAAAGAAAAAAATAAATACCATGTTTTACTTTTCTTTTATTTTGGTATTGAAAATGGTTTTCATAATGTTTTTTTATCAATGTGTTGTATTGATATCTTGTTATTGAAAGGTTGAAATGTTATGTTTCCTTTATGCATGTTTTATGTGATAAGATTTTGTTGAGGTTCTTGGGAATTATTATGAAGACGGGTGGTTCCGTGATAGACTAAGGGAGGGTGAGCCCGATATAGCTCTCCAATGCATTGGGTAACGCGAAGGAGTGAAATGTTAAGGTTTCTCTGAAGAGATTTAGGGAATATACTGTGATGGGTATTCCAAACGTAACCAAGAGGGTTACTCCCTACGTAAGAATGTTATGAATGCCTCAAGTAACCTTTATGTCTTATGATTTCTATGATTTATTCATGATTTGATGAGGTATGTTAAAGTGCTTATGTTTTATGGGTAAAGTATGATTTCATTCTTATGTATATTTGTACCCATGTTTCCTTTCCATATGTTTATATCCCTAACTGAGCTTTTTATGCTCATCCCATGTTTTTTTGAAATGTTCTTCACAGGGCAAGGGAAAGGTACATGATATGATGATAGTGTCAAGGGAGTGTCAGGAAAGAATCCTTGTTTTCATTTAAATATGTTTCCATTGATGTGAAATAAGAATACTATCTTTATGTAACCACTTTGTTTACATGTGGAATGTAATGAATGTTTTATGATCTAATTCTCTAAAACACTAAACCAGAAAAGATCCTCAATGTGTAATCTTGTAATAACTCAATATTAAGTAAGGTTTAAGGCTGGGGCCTTATAGTTGGTATCAAAGGTCGGTTTAGATAACTTTAGGAGTTATAATTCTATTAAATGATTATCCAAAAATATTTTTTTATGGTCAAATTGAAGGGATATATCATTTGAAGATTACCATGTTGCTTCATCTAAGACATTTTTGTTCAGAATGGTTTTCCGCAGAGGAAATAGGGAAGCAGTGCTATGAAGGCATACAGAAGGAAATAACCTTCCGAATCCGCATCCTGAGATGGTCGGAATTGGAACTAAACAGTTTGTTGCAGTAATGGCGCAGTTGACTCTAGCGATAAATGGTGGTGGTATCCATGCACGAGATCAGCCATATCAACCACAGAGTAACATGTTAGTGGTGGAACATTTAATGAGGCAACATCCCCCATCATTCAGAAGATCATATGACCCTGTGTTAGCTGAAGGGTGGATTAAAGCACTGGAGAATATTTTCGATGTCATGGGGTGTTCATACAATCAAAAGGTTATTCTTGCTATTTATCGTTTGGAGTGTGAAGCAGATCAGTGGTTGTTGATGGTTAAAAATATCAGGGACGCTGATGAGATTGATGCTCTTGACTGGGATGAATTCAAAGGTATGTTTCTTGAGAAGTATTTTCCTAAGGCTGTTCGACTTAGGATGGAAAAGCAATTCTTAGAATTGAGGCAAGAGGAAGACTCAGTGGCTACTTATGAAGAAAGGTTCACTCGATTGGCAAGGTATGCACCAAATTTTATCCGAGACATTGATAGAAAAATAAATCTTTTTTACTCAGGATTAAAACCAAAATATCGAAGGGAATTAGCTTCTCGTGAGTTTAAAAGTTATGAAAAGCTTGTTCGATATGCTGAGAAGGTGGAAATGGAGTTTGCCGACGATCAAGTGTTCTATAACAACCAACAGATGAAGATACCGAGGTGGCAGGAGAAAGGTAAGAATTCTTCAAAAAAGTCTGATGCTAAGAAACCTAAGTGTCCAGTTTGTGATAAATGTGGAAAAAGGCATGCTGGGGAATGTCTTCTGAATTCTATAAAGTGCTACTGATGTGGTAAGATGGGACATACAGCTCGTGATTTCACTGAAAAGGATCAAGGTGAAGGTAAGACCAAATTTGATTTACAGTTAGTGAAATGTTATAAGTGCATTGAGATGGGTCACTATGAAAACGAGTGTCCGAAAAAGTGCTTGAGTGATGGGAAGCAGTTGGACTACAAGCAGAAAGGGGTGGCGAAGTCCTTTTCAACTACTTCGGTAGATGTCGGGCCATCAAATGAAGTTGTATCAGGTACTTTGTTTGCTTTTTTTCAGATTATGCCAGTGTGTTGTTTGATTCGGGGTCTACACATTCTTTCATCTCTGAAAACTTTTCTAGTAAAATGGGAATACCATCTTAAGAAATGACTCGTGAACTTTTGGTAAAAACACCTGGGGGAATGTTGAGGCAAAAAAAATTTATAAGAATCTTCGTATCCTTATCTGTGGAAAGAACCTACTTGCAAACCTTATTTTTATACCTCTAGTAGAGTTTTTTGTTATCCTGGGTATGGATTGGCTCTCTATTTATGATTCTAAGATTGACAGTAGAGCTAAAGAAGTTTCTTTTCAGAAAGACTTTCAATCTGTGTACAAGAATGAACCCTTACTATTGATAACCTATCAAGAGGCTGAGAAACTTGTAAAAGATGGAAATGAATGTTACCTTGCACACATCGTTGAAAATAAAGGAACTGTTCAGATTAATGATGTGCCAGTGGTAAATGAGTATCCTGATGTTTTTCCTGACGAGTTTCCTGGAATTAAACCAGATCGGGAAGTTGAAATTACTGTTTACTTAGTTCCTGATGCTAAGCCAATTTCAAAACCCCCTTATCAAATGGCTCAAATTGATCTTTTAGAGTTGAAGGAGCAATTTCAAGATTTATTAGAGAAAGGATTCATTTGACCTAGCACATCACCATGAGGTTCTCCTATTTTATTTGTTAAAAATAAAGATGGTTCTATGAGACTATTCATTGATTATAGATCCTTGAATAACATCACTATTAAGAACAAATATCATTTTCCTCATATCGATGATTTGTTTGATCAGCTCCAGGGAGCTCGGTTTTTTTTTCAAAGATTGACCTGAGATCGGGGTACCATCAACTAAAGGTAAGTAAGCAGATGTTCTGAACACTGCATTTCGTACAAGATATGGCCATTATGATTTTTTAGTAATGCCTTTTGGGCTAACCAATTCACCTGCTGTATTCATGGACTTAATGAATAGAATTTTCCATGAGTTCTTCGATAATTTTGTGGTGGTTTTCATTGATGATATTTTGGTGTTTTATAAAAGTAAATAGGATCATGAAATACATTTAAGAGTTATATTGAAAAACTTAAAATAAAAGAAACTGTATGGAAAATTCAGCAAGTGTGAGTTTTGGTTGCAACAAATTTCTTTCCTTGGTCACATTGTTTCAAAAGATGACATAACCGCTGATCCTCCAAAAACAAAAGTTGTTGAAGAATGGCCAAGACCCACAAATGTAACTGAGACTCATAGCTTCCTTGGATTGGAAGGCTATTACCAAAGGTTTGTTAGAAATTTTTCACGGTTGTCTATTCCAATGACTAAGCTAACTCGGAAGGGTGTTAAGTTTATCTGGACAAATGAATGTGATGATAGTTTTTAGGAATTGAAAACAAGATTGGTGAATGCTCTAGTTTTGGCACTACCTTCCAGGAATGGTGAGTTTGTTATCTACAGTGTTGCTTCATTGAAAGGACTTGGTTGCGTCCTAATGTAGAATGATCAGGTAATTGTATATGCTTCACGATAGTTGAAAACTCCTGAGGTAAATTACCCTACACATGATTTGGAATTAGCTGTTGTTGTTTTTGCTTTAAAAATTTGGAGGAATCATTTGTATGGAGTAAAGTGTGAAATATATACCGATCAAAAAAGTTTAAAGTATATATTCACTCAGAAATAATTGAACATGAGACAAAGGAGATGGCTAGAATTAATCAAGGATTATGATTGTACAATTCATTACCATCCGGGAAAATAAAATAAAGTTGCTGATGCTTTGAGTCGAAAAAGTAATGATTCATTAGCAATGTTGTGTTTGGAATGTGATCCTTAGGTTAAGGATTTGATGAAATTTGGCATAGAAGTTATTGGTGCAGGATGTTCTTCTGTTTTGTTTCAGGTATCAGTGAGATCATCTCTATCAGATAGAATCAAGCAAGCACAGAAGCAAGACAGTGAGTTATAGAAAAAGGTAGAGCTGGTTCAGAAAGGTATGTTTCCTAAATTCAATATTGATAATGATTGTGTTTTTAGATTTGGGAAGAGATTGTGCATGCCTTGTGATTCACAGATGAAGAGAGAGTTGTTATGTGAAGCTCATAGTTCTCCGTTTTCAGTTCATCCAGGCAGTACTAAGATGTACAGAGATCTGTGGGAGTATTACTGGTGGGATGGAATGAAAAGAGATATTGCTGATTTTACTGTGAAGTGTTTGACATGTCAACAGGTTAAAGCAGCAGAGCGACAGTTACTGAAAGGGATGCTTCAGACTTTACCAGTTCCGGAGTGGAAAGGGGAGAATATATCCATGGACTATGTTGTGGGATTACCGAAGACATCTCGAGGTAATAATGCAATCTGGGTTATTGTTGATCACTTTACCAAATCTGCTCATTTCCTTGCAATACGAGTTACTTTTTCCCTAGATCCACTTTCCCGTTTGTATCTTAAAGAGATAGTCCGGTTACATGGAGTTCCTCTCTCCATTGTATCTGACTGCGATCCCAGGTTATCTTCTAACTTTTGGAAAGGCCTTTAGAAATCGTTGGGTACTGAATTAAATTTTAGTACAGCTTTTCATCCTCAATCAGATGGGTAGTCGAAAAGAACAATTCAGACCTTAGAGGATATGCTACGTTCATGCTCTATGGATTATCAGGGAATTTGGGACCAACATCTTTCTTTGGTTGAATTTTCATATAATAACAGTTTTCATTCCAGTATACAGATGGCACCATTTCAGGAATTATATGGGAAGCGGTGTCGAACTCCAGCTTTCTGGGATGATGTGGGTGAAAGGAAGTTGATGGGACCAGAATTGGTAGATGAGATGGCAGAAAAAGATCAGCTGATTCAGAAACACATGAGAACAGCTCAGAGCAGGCAGAAGAGTTATACGGACAACAGGAGGAAGGATCTCTCTTTTTAGGTAGGTGTCATGTTTTTCTCGAAGTATCACCATGGAAAAGTGTGATGCGATTTGGTAAGAAAGGAAAGCTGAGTCCAAGGATCATTGGACCATATGAAATTTTGGAGAGAGTTGGATCAGTTGCATGCCGGGTGGATTTACCTCCGTGTTTATCTCAGGTACACAATGTTTTTCACGTTTCGATGTTGAGAAAGTATATGCCAAATCCATCTCATGTTTTGAGTCCAGAGGTAGTTTAGCTGGAAGAGAAACTATCTTATGATGAACAACCGGTCCAGATTTTTGACCACAGGGAGCAAGTGTTACGGAATAAGGTGATTAAGCAGGTAAAGGTTTTGTGGAAAAACCACATTATAGAAGAGACAACATGGGAATCTGAAAATGCAAAGAGGGATAAGTACCCCAATTTATTTGATAAGTAAATTAATTGCGGGGATGCAATTTTCTAAAGGGGGGAAGGATGTAACATCCCAAGAAAGTAATGAATAATATATATTTTTATCTGTGTCTATTAATGAATTAGATAGTGTTTTAGAGGCTTAAAATGAAAATAAATACAATCTTATGCATGGAATACACTAATATTCTTAAAAGATGGTTTTACTGCCTTTTGATGGCAAACCCTTTTTAATCTATCATTTGAAAATTTTATAAGCTATGTTTCTCAAAATAAACTTATTCTTTATGATTGGGACATCAGAGTTTAATTTGTGTGAATTTTTGGTATTTTTCAGAGAATGATCATTTTTTAATGAATAGTGAAAAATATTGCATTTTACATCAAAACTGCTTTTTAATCTAATTTATTTATATGATTATATTATCTTATGAATTGGTTTTGAAGTGAAATTAGAATATATTTTTACCATTTAATCCAATGGTGGTCATTGGAATAAATTTCACTTTGAAATTGGACTTAAACCGGTACCAATGTTTTGATACTTATTGTTTCATAAAAACACACTATTTGACATGACAATGGGAATTAATTATTAAATTAATTAATGTGACTTTTATGTTTTGAATTTTGCAAAATATAATTCATTTTTGAATTCAGAATATCAAATATAGCTTAGTGTGAATTTTTGGTAATTTTCTGAAAAACTTCAATTTTTAATGAATAGTGAAACCATTAAGTGGTACTTATAAAAACTGATTTTTCTGTTTAAATGAAATTTTTCCATCATTGTGTTTTGAATTTCAAAAATCCGACATACATGGTTGTCATTAAGAAGTAAAATGTGGTTCAATGGGATTAAAATAATTTTTTTGGTGAATAGTAACATATTAAGTTCTTAATCGCGATTAGAGGTAATTAGTGTAGTTTAAGGTAAAATTAATGCTTTAATAAAATGAAATGAGCTTGAAACATGTCCTACCCTCATTGGTTGTGTCATGGCCGCCCAATAAAATACATGGGTCAACTTGTGGACCCCATGGAGAAACTTTGGTTGGGAAATGACATAAATAACTTTTTATTTAATATTAGAGTAAAAATGACACAAACATGAGTTATGTTACTAAAACATTTTTTATATGGGGATCAAAAAAATCATATTTTTGACTAGAAATTTTAATTAGAAAGATAAAAATATTTACTACATCATAGTATTTTTTTATAATTTTTAGACATTATATAATTTAAATTATTTATGACATCATGATGATGCAGCGATGACCTCATTATTTAACGATTTAAATAAAATGGAAAGTTAATGTAAAATCTAAAACCTACACATGGCCAAAACCAATTGGATGAGTGGATTTCGAACCCTTATCACCTTATCCTCGAATTATATCAATACGGGACCTTTTGAATCCGAAACTCTTTTTAAAATAAAGTAACATATCTTTACTTTCCAAGAGTGCCCCTCCTCTCCTCTTATAAAATGCCCCCACCTATACCTCCTTACCCAGACTCCCAAAGCCTTTGGCTCGGCCAACCTCTGCCCATTTTTTCTCTCCACTTCCCTCTATTACTCCTTGAAGCCTAAATTTGGGCATAAGTCTTCCCAAGGAAGCCTTTGAGCTCAAACCAAAGGGAGTTACCCAATTTTAAGGTAATGTCTTCTTTTGAGTCCTTTTGTTTTATTTTGCTTCTCCAACCCCCTAAACTCCTTTTATTATTTTCTTTTGTAAAAAATCCAGTATCCTCAATATAATAGGATGTTTTTATAAGAAGGATTCGAGATACACTTACACACACCTTCATCTAATGGTTAACAAACATACTGTTTCCGTGGATGGTGAATTTATGCCTCCCGAAACGATTATTGTTCAACATTATTTTAACACCTTCAAAGGTGGCCATTAAGATGTCACTATATTTATATATGATATATAATATGTTTATGTTTTACTTAAGCTTCTTTATTTTCCTTTTTGGTCATACCTTTATGGTTTCCATTATGGGTGAACGCGGTATTTTAATTTAAGGAAGTGCGGTCTACCACCCCCTAAAAGTTATTTGATTCGTTAAATACCATATTTGGGACGTATAAAGGATGGAACTAGGATATTATATATGATATTATACTGGAATTATAATATAACTTTATATAATTATGATTCCATTCTATAAAATATGAAATAGAAATGAAAGTTGCGTTCATGCGTACGTACGGCTTACCGTCTCCATGAACGGTGCATTTCATTTCTTTCCTCTAAATGATTAAGTAATATTATAAATGCATGCATGTAATGGATATATATGACATATATGATATCTAAATCATGAATACCATTCTGGATATAATGGATACATGAACAACTTGTAATTATAAAGGGTTTATTTTTGACTCAAGTACCAATGATTTTTAAAATGATTGTTATTAACTTATATAATTACATAGTGTTCATGACATGGTAATAAGTGATATAAAAGGAATAATGAACTTGAAAAAGGTTCTTAAGCAAGTATAAATTAACTCAAGTTTATTATTCGGGACATTAAAGAACGATCATGTCATGTCGGACTCGAGGTATTGGACTTCGTTTCAATCTCCTTTCATTGAGGCATATTTTGTTTTATACACAACCTTCTTTTATACGGTGTATAAACCCTTTTGAATTGTACGTTTATTCAAAAGAAATCTTTTTTATACGAAGCGTTTAATAAAAGACAAAAGGGAATGTATTTGTCATACGTATGCGGTGACAAAAACTTCTCCGCCGCCGTGACCATTATTTGAGTTTCGGCTTCCTCTACAAGCAATACTTTTTTTAAAAGAAAAAAATAAATACCATATTTTACTTTTCTTTTGTTTTGGTATTAAAAATGGTTTTCATAATGTTTTTATATCAATGTTTTGTACTGATATCTTATGATTGAAAGGTAGAAATGTTATGTTTCATTTATGCTAGTTTTATGTGATACGATTATGTTGAGGTTCTTGGGAATTATTATGAAGACGGGTGGTTCCGTGATAGACTAAGGGCGAGTGAGCCTGATATAGATCTCCAATGCATTGGGTAACGTGAAGGATTCAAACGTTAAGGTTTATCCGAAGAGATTTAGGGAATATACTGTGATGGGTATTACAAACGTAACCAAGAGGGTTACTCCCTATGTAAGAATGTTATGAATGCCTCAAGTTACCTTTATGTCTTATGATTTCTATGATTTATTCATGATTTGATGAGGTATGTTAAAGTTCTTATGTTTTATGGGTAAAGTATGATTTCATTATTATTTATATATGTACCCATGTTTCCTTTCCATAGTTTTATATCCCTTTCTGAGCTTTTTATGCTCATGCTAAGTTTTTTTGAAATGTTTTTCAGAGGTCAAGGGAAAGGTACATGATATGATGACAGTGTCAAGGAAGGGTCAAGAAAGAATCCATGTTTTATTTTAAATATGTTTCCATTGATGGGAAAGAAGAATATTATCTTTATGTAACCACTTTTTTTACGTGTGGAATGTAATGAATGTTTTATGATCTAATTCTCTAAAACTCTAGACCCGAAAATATCCTCAATGTGTAATCTTGTAATAGCTCAAGATTAAGTAAGGATTAAGGCTGGGGCCTTATAATAACAACCAATGAATTTCCCACAAATTTATAACTATTTTAAATAACCTATTTTATATAAATATTATCTCATAGAAAAATTTTAGGACCCGCACTCAACCCGAACCCATTTTTGTTTGGTACGGATTAGAAGGAGTAACCCTTGAGTAAAACAAATAGTAGGCCATGGGTTTTTAAGTAACAATGATGGAATAAAAAGTTAAATGGGCTAAAAATACCTCAATATCCCAAAATCCTAACATAACACATCAATGAATCTACCACATGATAAAATTAATAAGCATAATTCTCATACATGATCTTCCACATATATAGGAATAATAAATGGAATAAAAAATTGTAACACCTAGAGGATTTTAAAATAAATATAGAATATAATGAACACAACACTGAGTCTATAACACAATACATTTTTATATTTATGACCTACCCATTAAACATAGTAATATTTATAGTAATAACTTTTATTAAACTATATTTATAATGTTTTCACATAAATAAAACATATTAGTAATGAAATATATAAATATTGGTAATATAGACATCATTTTTGAGTTTGTAATGTCAAAATTAATTTAGGGTGAATATTTAGTATTTATTGGATATGATTCATTTTATTTAAAGAATAGTAAAAAAATACTACATTATAGTCAAAAATTATGTTTTTAGTTTAAATAACTTTTATAATTGATTCATAATGTGAAAATATATCAATTATACATATATCTAATATAGATAATAAGATTTTTTATTGAAAATTATATATAAAACCCCATTGATCTTTTAAAGGGTCCTTCGCCATCCTTCATGACAAACTTCTTATAAGGTCGTAGCCTTAAACATTATTTGATCATGAGTTATTACAAGATTACACATTGAGGATCTTTTCAGGTTTAGAGTTTTAGAGAATTAGATCATAAAACATGCATTACATTCCACATTTAAACAAATTGGTTACATATGAGATAGTATTCATTTTCCCATCAACGGAAACATATTTAAAATAAAACATGGATTAATTCTTGACACTTGCTTGACACTATCATCATGTCATGTACCAATACTTTAACCTGTGATAACATTTTCAAAAACATTGGATGAGCATAAAAAGCTCAGTAAGGGTTAGAAAAAGTATGGAAAGGAAACATGAGTACCATAATACATAAGAATGAAATCATACTTTACCCATAAAACATAACCACTTTAAAGTACCTCATAAAATCATGAATAAATAATAGAAATCCTAAGACATAAAGGTAAATTGAGGCATTAATAACATTCTTACGTAGAGAGTAACCCTCTTGGTTACATTCGGAATACCCATCATAGTATATTCCCTAAATATCTTCGGAGAAACCTCAACATTTTACTCTTTTGCGTTACACAATGCATTGGAGAGCTATATCGGGCTCACCCGCCCTTAGTTTATCACGGAACCACCCATCGTCATAACAATTCCCAAGAAACATAACATAATCATATTACATAACTTAAGCATAAAGGAAAGATAACATTCCCACATTGCAATAACAATATAACATTTTAAGATATTGAAATAATGAATCCATTGTAAAAACCGTTTTCAAAAACATTTAAAACATTTAATAAAGATATTTTTAAATCAAAGTGTCCCATATCACATTGAATTTTTTAAAATTTTAAACCATTAATATCAATATAAATAAATCCATAAAACCATTTTGAAAACATGGACATTAATTAGAAATATTTATAAGATTAAATCATTAAAACATTTAAAATGATATTTTAGTTCAAGGGTTTTTAACAAAATGAGAGACACTTGAATACAATACTTGAGGAATAACATTTAATAAAAACAATATAATATCATGAGAATAAATGGATTCATGATATAATATTCCAAAGGATAGTATATAAACCATATAAGAGTGAATTTGTGCATCACAACAATGAAGCCTCAATGGAAATGTAAATTGAGATGAAATCCATTATAAAGACGGTATCCTTAAATTAAGGATAAATCAGTCTCATAATTATGTGAAAAAAATATATATACACCCAATATATGTGGATATTAAGTGTAAAATAATCAAAGGTAATTCACACATATTCAATGGATGACATATTCAATAACTACATGTTGAACCCAAAGAAATCAAAATTGGGTTAAGAAGTTACCTTGACAGCCTAGCGGTGTCCCATCAAATTTTAGAAAAATACTTGATGAGAGTGATAAAGGGTGTATCATCACATGGAAATAAAATTTACAGAAATAAGGATATATAATAACATATCCCCACAAAATAAGATAAAAATTAAAATACGCAACAAAATATGTCTTTTAAAAAGAGGAGGGTGAATGGTTCCTTTACCGATTTGTGTAACTTTTGAAACATACACCCCATGAAAGAACGACCATACAAAATTGATTTAAATAATCATAAACGAAATTATGTTACACAAAGAGTTGAATAATGGACAGTACATACACCACTCAAAAGGAAATATTGGAAAATGTTGCATGAATCTCACGAAAACACAAATTGAGATAAAAAGCCCCTTATGAAATGTCGGCAGCCTTACAGCGCCAATTAAAAATTCCAAAATGGATTGATGAGAGAAAATAGGGTCTCTCATCATATGAAAAAAAAGTACAGTAATAGTAATATAAAATAACATCCCAATCATAAGAAAGATGAGCTTAAAAGGAATGACATAAAAGAGTGTACTTAAAAAGAAAGAGAGGGGTAGAATCCCTTACCTCGGGTCCGACTTGACTCGATCGTTATTTAAAATCCTTAATAATAAACTTGAGTTAATTTATAATTTCTTAAGAACCTTTTAAAAGTTTATTATTCCTTTTATATCTCTTACTACCATGATATGAACACTATTTAATTTTTTTAAGTTAATAGTGGTCGATTTGTAGATCATTGCTACTTGAGTCAAAAATAAACTCTTTATAATTACAAGTTGTTCATGCAGTAAAATATATATTATATCCCAAATTATATTCATTATGTAGATATCATATATATCATATATATCCATTATATACATGAATTTATAATATTACATAACATTCAGAGTTATGAAATGAAATGCACCGTTCAGGGAGACTGTAAGTCGTACGTACGCATGAACGCTACTTCCATTTCTATTTCTTATTTAATGGAATTAAAACATAATGATACATAATAGTACTATAATTCCAGTATGGTATCATATATAATATCATTAAATTTATCCTTTATACGTACCACATATTGTGTTAACGAATCAAATCACTTTGAGGGGGCGGTAGTCCGCACTTCCTAAAATGAAGATATCACATTTACCCATAATGGAAACCATAAAGGTATGCCAAAAATGAAAAATACAGAAGCTTAAGTAAAACATAATCATATTATATATCATATATAAATATATTGTCAGCTTAATGTCTACCTTTTATGGTGTTATATGAATATTGAACAATCATCGTTTCGTGAGGCAGAAATTCTCCATCCACGGAAACAATATACTCTTTAACCATTAGATGAAGGTGTGTGTAAGTGTAGCTCGAATCCTTCTTATGAAAACATCCTAGTATTTTTAATATAATGGTTTTTTTTAAAAAGGAAATAATAAAAAGAGTTTAGGGGTTGGAGAATCAAAATAAATCAAAATAACACAAGCGAAGACATTACCATAAAATCGGGTATCTCTCATTGATCTTAGCTCAAAGGCTTCCTTGGGAAGACTTCTGCCCAAAGTGAGGCTTCTAGGAGTAATAGAGGGATGTTAAGGGACAAAATGAGCAGGGGTTGGCCGAGAAAAAGGCTTGAGAGGTGTGGGTAAGGTGGTAGAGGTGGGGGCCTTTTATAAGAGGAGTGGAGGGGAACTCTTGGAAAGTTTCAAAAGGATACTTTATTATAAAATTATATTCGGATTTAAAAGGTACCAAAATTATAAATTTCAATGGTAAGGTGATAAGGGTTCTAAATCCACCCATCTAATATTTTTTTTACATGTTTAGGTCTTATATTTGATATTATATTTTCATTTTATTTAAATCGTTAGATAATGAGGTAAGCGGTGCATCATGATGGTGTCATAAATAATTTAATTTATTTAAAATCTAAATATTATATATAATATAATATGATGTAGGAAATATTTTAGGCTTTCTAATGAATATTTATAGTCAAAATTATGTCTTGTATTACCCCATTTAAAAATTTATTTAGTAAAACATCCCATGTTTGTGAAATTTTTTACTTTTACTTTAAATAAAAGGCATTAATGTCTTTATCTTACCCAAGTGGCTCCATGGGGTCCCAAAAATCGACCCATGGGTTTTCTTGGTCAGACATGATTCATAAAATAAGGTTAGGACATGTGCCTAGGTCATTTGAAATTATTAAAATATCATTTTTACCTAAAATTACACTAATTACCTCTAATCCCAATTAAAAACATAAAAGATACTATTCACGAAAAAATTATTTTAATCCCATCGAACAAAATTTTAAATCCTAATGACAACCATGTATGTTGAATTTTTGAAATTAAAATCACAGAAGTGGAAAAGTTTTATTTAAACGAAAAATCAGTTTTTAAACTACCACTTAGTGGTTTCACTATTCATTAAAAATTTAAGTTTTTCAGAAAAATACCAAAAATTCACCCTAAGCTATATTTTATATTCTGAATTAAATAATTATGTATATTTAACAAAAAAAACATATATGTTGCATTAATTAATTTAATAATTAATTTTCGTTGTCAAAACAACTAGCGTGTTTTTAAGAAACAATATCTATTAAAAGATTGACACTAGTTTAAGTCCAATTTCAAAGTGAAATTAATTCCAATGACCACCATTAGATTAAATGATAAAAATATATTCTAAATACACTTTAATCTTAATTAAAAATAGATTCTATCCATATAAATAAATCAGATTAAAATGAGGTTTTTAATTAAAATGCAACAATTTCAATAAAAATGATCTTTATCGGAAAAATAACAACATTTTACGCAAAGTAAATTTTGATGTCCAGATTCTAAAGAAGGATTTAATTTTGTCAAACAAAAAATATAAAATTTTCAAAAGTATATTTAAAAAGGGTTCTCCATCAAAATCCGATTAATCGACCTTTTAATAAATATTAGAATATTTATACTTAAAATTGGATTCATTTTCATTTTAAGACTCTAAAATTTATTGGATAAAAGTAAAAATATTTTACAAACATAAATAATCATTTTGTAGTTAGTTCCATTCATTCCCACCATTATAACGGCTAGGCATTAAATACCTTTTAATATAATATTATTTAATTATTAGAGTGTAATGTAAGATTTCTAAGAAACTCGTTGTTGTGTATTGGGTATGCCCTCGAGCATAGCAATCCCTTTAAAGTAATATTAATATTTTATTCAAAAATATGGATAAATATGAAAATTTCATTTTCTTTATTTACCTACGGTGTTACATCCTTCCCCCTTTTGAGAATTGCATCCTCGCAATTTTAAAGTTGGGCTTGGAAGCTTCATTGAAAATCCCACATCAGAACAAGAGTCAGTAAAACTATCACATTAAAAGAATGGGATAAAAGTACAAATGTCACCCAAGTTAACCCATACTAGGATTCCAAGTATGAAAATATGGAAACGTAGGAGAAAACAAAGGGTTATGTTCTGATGGAGAGTGATAGTAAACATGTCTAGGAGAAAGTTAACAACAAGAAAATCACAAACTTGTGATGGTTCAAACGTTATTTGATTATTCAGTAAGAAAAATTAACAGACAAATTTTTTGTTTTAAGTTACTTTTCATTGAGGAATTTATTTATGAGCTTATCTAAAACATTAGGAATCATACTTAATTGTCATGTTGACTTTCAAATTTTACTATATTTCTTACATGAACTCATATTTTCTCCAAAAGACGAGTATTTAGGATGACTTGTTCACATTAAGAGATCTATAATAAACTTCTAGAGAATCACCTAATCCAAAAAAGAGAACTATATACTTCCCATGTCTTTAGACCTTAACCAAAACTAAAACCAAAAAGGATAGTATGAGATCAGATAATACCCAAAAAGGATAACCCTTTATATTAAAAAAATCTATTCTTAATCTCCAAAATTTGTCAAACAAAACCCAAAGTTCAACAATGACCATTCAATAGACATCTATCATTAAATTCTACAATGTAAAACAAACTAAGATTGAAACCCAAAATGTATTAACCAGTAATTGCCTCAAATTCAAGAATCATATAAACCCAAATGGTTCTTTATAACTACATCCACAAATGAAAGGATAATTATTACTTGAATAAAATTTTCATATATCAAATATCAGGGTTACTATAAAAAGTCTCCTAATGTAACCCCAACATCAATAGAGACTTAATACATCTAGGAATTTGACCATCCTAAAATCTACCATAACTCTTGGATCCCTTATATGATGACTTCTTACTCATTCAACATTCTTCATGATCCATTATCCATTCCATTTCAACTTATTCTGAAATACATCATTCCTACAAACAAAATCATGAATCATATCCTAAGATTCCAATAATAGGAAAGCATATGTTAAGAAATAATCCATACCTTTCATTCTTCATTGTCAGTTTCTTCATCCTCAATCGGAATGGCATTAGGTATTGGTAAATGAATATTTGTACGATCTTGGGGACCCCATTCCCGAAACGTTTTTGGTGGACATGTGTTTTCATAATAACCATTCAGACCACATTTAAAACATTGAATTGATCCTTCAGAAAGAACATCTTTCCCTTTCCTAGAGTCAACGAGATTATTCCTTTTTCCAAGGTAGGTTCTTGCTTTATGACCTTCATTTCCGCACCTATAGAATCTTTCTGTCCCTTTGAAACATTTTCCTATGTGTTTCTTTCCACATATTTGACACAAAGTTTTTTGAACATACTTACCTTTATGATTATTACCTGAATTTCTGTAGGGATTTGTTTCTCACATATACAATGCCTTATAAAAATCACTAAGGTTTAGGTGGTCAATCATGAATCCAGATAGTGGGTTGAGGATATCTACAAGAGTTCTCATTGCAGCTCCCATATCATTCAGTTGTTCTTTCATAAAACCGTCACAGTTTTCTTCAAATCCATTGTTACTTTAGTGCCTGCTAGATCCACCCATTTACTAAAACCAAAATGGTCAGTGTGAGTATATCAGTAAGAACGTCAAAAAAAAAGATAAACACCAAGATATACTTATACAAGTTATCTCAAACTCATTCTAACTTTCAAAAAAAAACAATGACTCCATCTAATATACTAACCATTGTGGTTATACACAACTTGCCACTTTTTCTTAAACAACACTTTAACGTCTAAAGTTATTTAAACCGACCTCTGATACTAACTATAAGGGCCCGGCCTAAAACCTTACTTGATCTTGAGTTATTACAAGATTACACATTGAGGATCGTTTCTGGTGTAGAGTTTTAGAGAATTAGATGATAAAACATGCATTACATTACACATTTTAAAAACAAGTTGATACATAAAATATAGTATTCAATTTCCCATCAACGGAAACATATTTAAAATAAAACATGGATTCTTTCTTGACACTTCCTTGACACTATCATCATATCATGTACCAATCCGTTGACCTGTGAAAACATTTCAAAAACTTGGGATAAGCATAAAAAGCTCAGTAAGGGTTATAAAAAGTATGGAAAGGAAACATGATTACATATATACATATGAATGAAATCATACTTTACCTATAAAACATAATCACTTTAAAATGCCTCATAAAATCATGAATAAATTATAGAAATCATAAGATATAAAGGTAACTTGGGGCATTCATAACATTATTACGTAGGGTGTAACCCTCTTGGTTACGTTTGGAATACCCATCACAGTATATTTCCTAAATCTCTTCAGAGAAACTTTAATGTTTAACTCCTTCGTGTTACCCAATGCATTGGAGAGCTATATCGGGCTCACCCGCCCTTAGTTTATCACGGAACCACCCGTATTCATAACAATCCCCAAGAACCATAACATAATCATAGAACATAACTTATGAAAAAAGGAAATATAACATTCCCACATTGCAATAACAATATAACATTTTATGATATTGAAATAAAGAATCCATTCTAAAAACCATTTAAAAAATTCAATAAAGATATTTTTAAATCAAAGTGTCCCATACCACATTGAAGCTTTTAACATTTTAAACCATTAATATAAATATAAATAAATTCTTAAAACCATTTTGAAAACATGGATATTAATGAGAAATATTTATAATATTAAATCATTAAAACATTTAAAACGATATTTTAGTTAAAGGGTTTTTAACAAAACGAGAGACACTTGAATACAATACTTGAGGAATAAAATTTAATTAAAACATTATTATATCATGCTAATAGAGGGATTAATGATATCATATTCCAAAGGATAGTATATACACCATATAAGAGTGAAATGGTTCATAAAAACAATGAAGTCTCAAGGGAAATTTAAATTGAGATGAAATCCATTATAAAGACGTATCCTTAAATTAAGGATAAATCAATCTCATAATTATGTGAGAAAAATATATAAACACCCAATATAAGTGGATATTATGTTTAAAATAATCACAGGTCATTCAAACATATTCAAAGGATGACATATTCAATAACTACATGTTGAACCTAAAGAAATCGAAATTGGGTTAAGAAGTTCCCTTGACAGCCTAGCGGCGTCACATCAAATTTTAGAAAAAGACTTGATGAGAGCGATAAAGGGTATCTCATCACTTGGACATAAAATTTATGAAAATAAGGATATATAATAACATATCCCCACATATTAAGATGAAAATTAAAAGACATAACAAAACAAGTCTTTTAAAAAGAGGAGGGTGAAAGGTTCCCATACCGATTTGGGTAACTTTCGAAACATACACCCCATGAAAGATCGACCATACAACATTGATTTAAATACTGATAGAAGAAATTATGTTACACAAAGAGTAGAATAATGGACAGTACATACACCAATCAAAATAAAATATTGGCAAATGTAGCATGAATCTCACGAAAACACAAAGTGAGATAAAAAGCCCCTTACGAAATTTTGGCAGCATAGCGGTGCCAATTAAAACATCCAAAATGGATTGATGAGAGAAAATAGGGTCTCTCATCATATGAACATAAAATGTACAGTAAGATTAATATAAAATAAAATCCCAATCATAAGAAATATGAGCTTAAAAGTAATGACATAAAAGAGTGTACTTAAAAAGAAAGAGAGGGGTGGGATACATTATCTCGGGTCCGACTTGACTTGATCGTAATTTAACATCCTAAATAATAAACATGAGTTAATTTATACTTTCTTAAAAACCTTTTCCAAGTACATTATTCCTTTTATATCTCTTACTACCATGCTTTGAACACTATGTAATTCTTTTATGTTAATAATGGTCATTTTTTATATCATTGCTACATGAGTCAAAAATAAACTCTTTATAATTACAATTTGTTCATGCGGTAAAATATATATTATGTCCAGAATTATATTCATTATGTAGATATAATATATTTCATATATATCCATTATATACATGCATTTATAATATTACATAACATTCAAAGATAAGAAATGAAATGCACCGTTCATGGAGACGGTTAGTCGTACGTATGCATGAACGCTACTTCCATTTCTATTTCTTATTTAATGGAATTAAAACATAATGATACATAATAGTAATATAACTAAAGTATGGTATCATATATAATATCATTAAATTTATCCTTTATATGTACCACATATGGTGTTAACTAATCAAATTACTTTGAGGGGGCGGTAGTTCGCACTTCCTAAAATGAAGATATCACATTTACCCATAATGGAAACCATAAAGGTATGCCACAAATGTAAAATACAGAAGTTTAAGTAAAACATAATCATATTATATATCATATATAAATATATTGTCATCTTAATGGACACTATTGAAGGTGTTATAATAATATTGAACAATCATCTTTTCGTGAGGCAGAAATTCGCCATCCACGGAAACAGTATGATCTTTAACTATTGGATGAAGGTGTGTGTAAGTGTTGTTAGAATAATTCTTATAAAAACATCCTATTATATAGTAGATACTGTTTTTGTTACAAAAGAAAAGAATAAGAATTGTTTAAGGGGTTGGGGAAGCAAAATAAAACAAAAGAACACAAGTGAAGACATTACCTTAAAATTGGGTATCTCTCTTTGATTTGAGCTCAAAGGATTACTTGGGAAGACTTCTGACCAAAGTGATGCTTTTAGGAGTAAGAGAGTGATTTCGAGGGACAAAATTATCAGTGGTTGGCCGAGAAAAATTCTTGAGAGGTGAGGGTAAGGTGGTAGAGGTGGGGGCCTTTTATAAGAGGAGGGGAGGGGCACTCTCGGAAAGTTACAAAAGGATGCTTTATTATAAAATTATTTTCGGATTTAAAAGGTCCCACACTTATAAATTTCATGGTTAAGGTAATATGGGTTCTAAATCCTCCCATCCAATAGGTTTTTAACATGTTTAGTTCTTATATTTTACATTATATTTTCATTTTATTAAAATCGTTAGATAATGAGGTAATCAATGCATCATCATGGTGTCATAAATCATTTAATTTATATAATATATAAAAATTATAAAAAATATACAATGATGTAGGAAATATTTTTAGATTTCTAATGAATATTTATAGTAAAAAATATGACTTGTATAACCCCATTTCAAAATTGTATTAGTAAAGCAACTCATGTTTATGTCATTTTTACTTTTACTTAATAAAAGGCATTAATGTCTTTATCTTACCCAAGTGGCTCCATGGGGTCCCAAAAATCGACCCATGGGTTTTCTTGGTCTTCCATGACACATCCAATAAGGGTAGGACATGTTTATCGGTCATTTAATATTATTAAAACATTATTTTTACCTTAAATTACACTAATTACCTCTAATCGCGATTAAAAACATAAAAGTTACTATTCACCAAAAAATTATTTTAATCCCATCGAACCAGATTTTACTTCCTAATGAAAACCATGTATTTCGGATTTTTGAAATTCAAATCACAGAAGTGGCAAAGTTTCATTTAAATGAAAAATCAGTTTTTAAACTACTACATAGTGGTTTCACTATTCATCAAAATTGAGGTTTTTCAGAAAAATACCAAAACATCACCCTAAGATATATTTGATATTATGAATTCAATAATGATGTCTATTTTACAAAATTCAACACATATATTTTTCATTAATTAATTTAATAAATAATTCCCGCTGTCAAAACAAATAGCGTGTTTTTAAGAAACAATATCAATTAAAAGATTAACACTAGTTTAAGTCCAATTTCAATGTGAAATTAATTCTAATGACCACCATTAGATTAAATGGGAAAAATATATTCTAAATACACATTAATATAAATTAAAAATATAATATATCCATATGAATAAATCAGATTAAAAGGAGTTTTTGAATTAAAATGCAACATTTTCAATAAAAATGATCTTTATCGAAAAAATAACAAAATTTTACACAAAGTAAATTTTGATGTCAATATTCTAAAGAAGGATTTAATTTTCTCAAACACAACATATAAAATTGTCAAAAGTATATTTAAAAAGGGTTCTCAATGAAAAGGCGGTTAATCAACCTTTTAAAGAATATTATAAGATTTATGCTTAAAATTGATTCATTTGCATTTTAAGCCTCTAACATTTATTGGATAAAAGTAATTTTTTTTGAAAAACATATATAATCAATTTGTAGTTAGTTTTGTTCATTCCTGCCATTATAATGACTTGGCATTAACTACTTTTAAAAATAATATTATTTTATTATTAGAGTGTAACGTATGATTTCTAAGAAACTCGTTGTTGCGTATTGGGTACCCCCTCGAGCATAGCATTCCCTTTAAATTAATATTAATATTTTATTCAAAAATATGGATAAATATGAAAATTTCATATTCATTATTTACCTGGGGTGTTACACTTCCAGGATTCACATTAAACATAATATTTCTCCTTTTTATATCATTTTTTAAAAATACACAAATACTGTTGTGATTATTATGTTTTTTATAGTCTAATATGATCAACTTAATTATATTGGTGAAATGTAACGTGACCCTTATGAATAGTATTATATCCTTATGAATAGTAATATGTCAGTTATGAATAGAAACCTCACACATGAATGTATAAAAAAAATTAAATGCCTTATAAATGAATGTGAATATTTAAAAAATTAATAATTATGCCTATGTACTTTTTTAAGAAATAAATATTAAATTATAATTTTATATTAATAAATTTATTTAAATTAAAATTCATTTTCTTAAAATGTATTATGAAAAATAAATTTTGTTCCCTTATGATTTTATGGTAATTTAATGATACCTTTATTAAAATTTTAATATATTATAAAATATATTTTAAATTAAAATTCATATTTTTCAAGTCACTGATAAATTGAATTAAAAATAAAATTTCACATATTTAGTTAATTAAATTGATAAAATGGATTCAATTTTTTATTTCCAAAAGTTTAAAGTTAGTTATGGTGATTTTTTGGAACTTTTCTAAAATATTTGATTTTTTGAATAGTAGAATACAGTACTTTAATGTATAAATACATTAGAATCTAAACTCACTCTAACATTACTCATCTCTTATGTAAGAACACTTGATTCAAAGTCAAATGAACATAATACTATTTTTTCACAATAATAACCAGTATTTGTTGTCTTGAGAAATATAATAAAATAAAGAATAAGATATTCCAAAAAACACAACTATCCACCACTGAAAAACCACCCCTATCCCCCCTTATCAACACAACTATAATCCATAATGATTATAAATTTTTTCCCCAAATAATGATACCTTATCTTTCCCCACGTCCTGGAGATCATGATATTTCTTGAAAATAGAAATACATTTCCTTAAAGATGTTCTATAGGAGGATATCTCAAGATGTATACCCTCTTCCTTTTTTATTTATTTTCAATTTCAATTTATGTAATTTTCTTGTCGTCTTATAACGTCATATTTCAAAATGATTATGATATCTCCACTATCATTTATATACTGGAATGATATAATGATAATTTAATATCATTACTCACACTACTATCTATTTAATTGTCTCTCTTTTATTTAATATTGAAATATGCCTCTAGGACGTGCCAATTTACAACCATCATGGACGATAAACCTTCGTTCTTCAGTTTTTCTTTCAAGGATGGTCATGAAATAATTTTAATTGTTGAATAAAATTATAATATATGTATTATATCCTATTTAATGTCATGTATTCAGTATATATACATAAAAATAATTCATATGACAAAAATAGTTTTCAACAATCCAAATATCCCAAAAATAATCAAAATGTTAATCACTAATGTTCTAACCAATAATTCATCTCAATAACATACAAAAATGAATTATATAACCATTTAATTTTTCATATTAATTATTATTATATAAATAAAATTCTAGATAATTTTATTCATTCCACCAGAACTTCGACACTCATATATTTGTATATTAATAATGAATACTAATCAAATAAACGCTCTAAAGTAATAAATTTGTATCATATAAATTATTAAAAAGGTCATAAATAAACATAATAAAATTAAACTAAATAAAATTATAATAAAACAGACATAAAAAAATACATAATCATGAACTAAATGAATAATTCACATAGAGGATCTTTTCAGGTTTAGATTTTTAGAGAATTAGGACATAACTATTACATCACAAAAGATTACAAAGTAGACAATTCTACTAATATTCAATAAAATAAAAACTATAACAAATAAACATGTATAGTTCCATGTTTTAGATAGAATGTCTTTCCTCGATCCCATCCTTGACCCTATTTATCTTTCTGTCCTGTGGAAAACATTTCAAAAACATGGGATGAGCATAAAAGTCCTAGTAAAGGAAACACAAAGAAGGAAAACTGTTAGTTATTCAAAACAACAAGTAAACCATGAATACTTTATCAAAGTAATAATTATTACCTTTACAAAGTCGTAAATACTCTTCAGTAAATAAAATATCACTACATATCCTTTGTAACCAAAAGATTACTATAAACCCGTATAATAAACACATAACATATAAAGGTAACTTGGGACATAAACATACATAAATGGAATAACCATACGGTCGAAATCCACACATATCACTTCGTGGAATAGTCATACAGCTAACTTCCATATCCGATGCATTGGAGGTTATATTGTAACCTCTTTTCCTGGTATTCATGGAACCACCCGTCATATGGTTTATCACGTAACCACCCGTCAAAAGACCAAGTACTATTACAATATCATAATACATAAAACAAATATTATGGAAAGAAAACATTTCCACATTTCAATCACAATATATCAATTAAATATATTGAAATATCAAATCTATCAATAAAACCATTTTCAATAACAAAATACAAAAAATAGTATATTGTATTTAATTTCTTTTAAAATCATTACAGCATGTTAAGGAAGCCAAAGGTCAAATAGTACTCACGATGGCGAAAAAGTTCGTTGTCACCGCATACGTTAAAAGAAACATTACTTTTTGTCGTTCAGTAAAATGATTCGTAGAAAAATATTCCCTTTTAATGTAATGAAAATTAAAAGATTTTTATAAATAGAATAAAATAATTTCATGTATTAGAACCAAAATATGCCTCAATGAAAGGAGATTGAGACGAAGTCCCTTACAAAGTCAGTATCCTTAGATTAAGGATAAATCATTTACATAATTATGTTTCACAAATATAAATACACCCAATATAAGTGGATATTAAGTCTAAAACAATCAGAAGTCATCCAAACATATTTATAGTATGACATAATAAAGAAGTAGAGGGTTAACCCAAAAATTTGAAATTGGGTTAAGAAGTTCCCTTACAGAAATTCGACAGCCTCACAACGTCATTTTGAAATTCAGAAAATGAGACGATGAGAGATAAAATGTGTATCTCATCACTTGGAAATATCATTCACAGAAATAATGATATATAAGAACATATCCCAACATAATAAGATGTAAATTAAAAGTCCTAACAAAAATAAGTCTTTTAAAAAGAGGAGGGTGAAAGGTTCCCTTACGGATTTGGGTAACTTTCGAAACGTACAACACCTAAAAGAAATGGAAAACAATGAAGATCTAAATATCCATAAATTAAATTTTGTTACACAAAATAATAAAATCATGGGCAGTACATACACCACAGAAAAGGAAATAGTGGCAAATGTAGCATGAATCTCATGGGAACAAAAAGTGAGATAAAAACCCCTTACCTCATTGTGATCAATCGAGTCGTATGACCAAAAGATAATAAACACCAACTGAATAACAAAATACCATGAATATAAATATAATCATTATAATATATATGAAAGGTAAGTACACAATACACCACATGCAATAAATAAGTGGCGAACAATGGAAATGTCATAGAATAATAAGTGATATAAGAAATCCCTTACGAAAATTTGGCAGCCTAACGACGCCACTTAAAACATCCAAAAATGGTTCGATGATATCAAATAGTTTCTATCATCATATGAACATAAAATTGAAATAAGAGGGATATAAAATATCATCCCCTAAAATAAGAAAGACTAACTTAAAAGTAATGACATAAAAGGGAGTACATAAAAAGAAAAAGAGTGGTAGGATCCCTTACTTAAGTCCGACTTTTCATGTTCGTTTCTTTATATTACTGAATAATAAACGTTGGTAAATTTATAATTTCATATTTAATTCATTTAAATATTATTATTCAGTTCATATCACATATTATAATTATATAATAATTGGTTAATAATGTGAGTTCATATAAGACCTTTTTGTCGATGTTCGTTACATGAGTCAAAATTGACCTTGTTGGAAAAGAATTTTCCATGTAGTTAAAGGTACATCATCTCCAAAATAGTATTAATGATTTAAATATCATATATATCCATTATATATTAATTTTTTTACTATTCCATAACATTTGGAGATAAAAAAATGAAATACGTTGTTCATGGAGACGGTAGGCCGTACGTACGCATGAACGCTGCTTTCAATTCATTGTCATATTAATGAAATTAAAATTAAATGAGAGATATATATATTATAATTCCAGAATGATATCTATCATTTAGATTCAATATATGACATATATATCCATTATATATATGTACTTACAATAGTACATAAAATTTGGAGATACGAAATGAAATGTACTATTCATGGAGACGGTAAGCCGTACGTACACATGAATGCTACTTTCATTTCTATTTCATAATTTAATGGAATGAAAAAAATAATTATACATAGTTATATTTTAATTACAGTATTATATAATGTAAACATCATTAAATCCATCCTTTATATATCCGAAAAATGGTATTTATGATTCAAATCACTTTGAGGGGGCAGTAGTCTGCTCTTCCTAAAATGAAATTATCGTGTTTACCAATTATGGAAAACATAAAGGTATGGAATAAATGAAAAATACAGAAGCATAAGGAATACATAAACATAATGTATTTATCATATATAAATACCATGTCATCTTAATTGACACCATGAGAGTTGTTAAAAGAAGATTGAACAATCATTGTTTCATGAGGCAGTAATTCGCCACCCACAGAAAAAATATGTTCTGTAACCATTAGATGGAGGTTTGTATGAGTGTAGCTCGAATACCCCTTATAAAAAAATCATAGTATATATAATATACTGGTTTGTTTACAAAATAATGGAATAAAAAGAGTTTAGGGGGTTGTATAAGAAAAATAAAACAAAAGAACATAAAAGAAGACATTAACTTCAAATGAGATTACTTTTTTTGATTTGAGCTCAAAGGCTTCCTTGGAAAGACTTCTTCCCAATTTCAGGCTTCTTGGAGTATTAGAGAGATTTGGTGAGACAATATGAGAAGAGTTTGGGCGAGAAAAAGGCTTGAGAGGTGTGGGTAAGGAGGTAAAGGTGGGGGCCTTTTATAAGAGGGAGGAGGGGCACTCTTGGAAAGTCTTCAAAAGTTACATTATTATAAAAGGATTTTCAGATACCAAAGGTCCCAAAATTATATATTTATATGATAAGGTGATAAGAGTTCAAAATACACCCATCCAATAATTGTTTTACCAGTTTATGTCTTAGATTTTACATTATCTTTTTATTTTATAGAAATCGTTCATTAATGATGTAATCGTTGCATCATCATGGAGTCATAAATAAATAAATATATTTAATGTATACAAATTATAAAAATATACTACGATGTAGTATATAATTTTAGATGTCCAATGAATATTTATAGTAAAACAATTTGACTTATATTACCCCATGTAAAAATTGTTTTAGTAAGACGACACTTGTTTGTGACATCATTATGTTAACTTTAAATAAAAAGTTATTAATGTCATTTTCTTACCCATGTTACTCCATGGGTTCCCCAAGTTGACCCATGGATTTTAATGGTCGGCCATTACTCAAAAAATAAGGGTAATAAATTTGTAATGGTCATTTCATATTATTATAAAATTATCTTTACCTTAAATTACACTAATTACCTTTAATCACGAATAATAAAACCTAAACGTTACTATTCACCAAATATTATTTTCATCCCATTAAACCACATTTTACATCCTAATTAAAACCATGTATGTAATATTTTTGAAATTAAAATCACAGAGTTGGTAAAATTACATTTAAACAAAAAATCAGTTTTTTAACTACAACTTAATGGTTTCACTATTCATCAAAAATTGAATTTTTTTAGAAAAATACCCAAAATTCCCCCTAAGCAATATTAGATTTTCCAAATTCAAAAATAATGTCTATTTTACAAAATTAAATACATATAAGTTTCATTAATAAATTTAATAATAAAATCCTTTTGTCAAAACAAATAGCGTGTTTTTATGAAACAAAATAAATCAAAAGATTTACATTAGTTTAAGTCCAATTTCAAAATGAAATTAATTCCAATGACAACCATTGGATTAAATTGAAAAAATATATTCTAACTAAAATTTAAAACCAATTAAAATGATAATATATACAAAAAAAATAACTTAGATTAAAATTATGATTTTAATTAAGTTACAAAATTTTCACTAAAAATGATTTTTATCGGAAAAATAACAAACAATTACACAAAGTAAATTTTCATGTCCAGATTCTAAGGAAGGATTTTATTTGGTCCAATATGAAATATAAAATTGTCAGAAAAGTGGAATTAAAAAGGGATCACCATCAAAAGGCGGTTAATCGACCTTTTAAAGAATATTCGAATATATATGATTAAAATTGGATTCATTTTGATTTTAAGCCTCTAATATTTATTGGATAAAAGTAAAAATATTTGAAAAACATTTATAATAATTTTGTAGTCAGTTCTGTTCATTCCTGCCATTACAACGGCTAGGCGTTAACTACTTTTTAAAATAATATTATTTTATTATTAGTGTAACACCCCGAGATTTTATGAAAAATATTCTTTTCATTAATTTCTTGTGTTGTACGCTACACCAAAAGGATCTTTCACAACATGCATCCTTGACTTTACTTGAATTACATGCAATCGCGACCTTCCTCGATAGCTTGTGTAGTACGCAATACCGAGTTTCACTAAACAACGATATGCTATTAAAATATTATTAAAACTAGCCGTTATGAATAGTAATAACCACTTTTTGAAATTTTTTAATTTTTATTTTTTAAAATGGACTTCATTTATGGATTCGGAATACCGAAATTAGCATAGGGTGAAATTTTGGTACATTTCGGTTAACTTTCATTTTCTGATGAATATTGAAAATTACTAAATTTTAATTAAAAACAACCTTTATAATCGAAATAATTAATAGTGATAAATTATTAATTTGAGTGGTTTTAATGTGTATTTAGAATATATTTTTACAATTTAATAAAATGTTGGTCATTGGATGTAATTTCATTTATAAACCAAACATAAACAAGTGTCAATCTGTTGGTAGTTATTATCTCTTAAAAACACGCTACTTGTTTTGACGAAGGGAATTAATTTTTAAATTAATTAATGCAACTGATATGTTTTGAATTTGGTAAAGTAGACATCATTTTTGAGTTCATAATATCAAATATATCTTAGGCCTAATTTTTGGTATTTTTCTGGAAACATTCATTTTTTGATGAATAGTGAAACCACTAAGTGGTAGTTATAAAAATGAATTTTTCATAAAACTTAATTTTACCACTTCTGTGAGTGGAATTTCAAAAATACTAGAGACACGGTTGATGTCAGTATGTAAAATGTTGTTCAATGAGATGAAAATAATTTTTGGTGAATAGTAACTTTTTACTTTTTTTACCACGGTTAAAAGTAAATAGGGTAATTAAGGATAAAAATGATATTATTATTACCCTAACAGATGTCCTAATTCTATTGGACAAGTGTAATTCGACCAAAAACAACCTTAGAAATAACATATGACCATTTAGGCCCACTTGGATTAGATTAGGACATTTATTATTAATTTATTTAAAGAAGGGTTAAAATAGTTAAAATCAAAGTTTAATAAGTAAATCATTTTTCATATGGGGTTATACATAAAATAAATTAGACTATAAATATTAATTAGAAAGATAAATTAATTTCCTACATAATGGTATTATATTTGTAATTTTTAGACGTTAAATTATATAATTTATTTATGACAAAACGATGACGCAGTAATTATCTTATTAATGAAATATTGACATAATTCATGTTATAAATAACAAAATAAATAAAATTTGATATTTTTTATGAACTAAATTAATTTTATAGGTTAATATTACATGTTATTGTTGATATAAGTAACTTGTTTCGAACGTATCATTCTGTTATGAATTTCGTAAAAATCATGTCCCAAATAGTGTCAAAATTGACATAAATTAGTTTTTAAAACAAATATTATATTATTAATTGTTATTTAATTCCTAAAACTCGAAGGATCGGAAAAATGACTTAGATATGGATATATATATTAATAATAAACAACTTGGGTTTAGTTTGTCTTGTTATGGTAAGTTTATTAACCATATAGTGTAAGAAAACAAAAAGACACGACAAAAGTAAAATTATTTAACTTAGAGTTAAATCTAATTGATAAGGTTAAAATAATAACCAAAACATGTCTAAATCCTATTGGATGAGAGGATTTCGACCCATCCCCACTTTATCTTCGAAATAAGACCCTTTGGAACCATTATAAACCTAATTTGACCTTAATATAAAATAATATTTTGATATTTTCCTACGGTGCCCCTCTCCTCCCGTATAAAAGGGAACCTCCTCCCTCTCCTCCTCACACAAATTTGAGCATTCAATCTCGGCCAAACCCTGCATAATTCTCTTCTACACTTCCCTAGAAACATCCTAGAGGTTCTGGTCTTCCTCAAAGACCAATTTTAGTGCCCTAAGAGGAGGTCACAAAGTGGCGCTTCAAAGAAGAGGTAATTTCTGTTTCCGATTCTTTCACCTTTATTAGTTCTTCCACTTATTCTTCTTAGGTTGTTAAATTATGAAGTAATAACATCAGTATCACTAATATACTGATATGTTATTATATGTATTAAACAACCCTATTTCACCATCTATCCATCCTACGGAAAACGAAATCACCGCGCGTGCGTACCTACGGAATACCGTCTCCATGCCGTGGTGAAATCTATTTTCCACCACCACCTTACTTGGATGGGTATAATGGTGTAAATAATAACTATATATTATTATTTTAAAGTGATATTGATTCTTAAATAGTATACATACACTCCAATACAGTCCCACGATCATGAGAACGATATCATCGCTCGTGCGTACGTACGGACTACCGTCTCCACGACACGATGAGATTCATTCTCCACTTTAACCATTAATAAATGATTATAAAGTATATATAATAAGTAATAATGAAATATATGAAATAATAATGATACTGGATTTATGTGTATATATATGTTTTTAATCTACTTAATTCTGTTCAACTCAATAAGGAAACGAAAACAGCGTTCATGCGTACGTACGGCCTACCGTCTCCTGAACGGTGTATTTAATTCCATTTACTGATTTATTATATATATGTATATTCTGAATATATATATATAAATCATGTTTTATATTCTGTAAATAAGTAATCATGATCTAAGTAATCATATGAATAATTACAAGTCAAAACACGGACGACAAATTAAACAATTTTACCCAACACGCTCTTTAACATGGAATTTACAAAAGAACGGGTAATATAAAGTCATAAGTGAACCATATATGATATCATAACCATGAATATGATTCTGTAATAAGTCAATGACATTATTTAAATCATTATACAGGAGATTCAGACACTTACGAAGCAAATCAGACCTTAGGTAAGGGAAATATCACAATCTCATTTTTATCCGAGATTGTTTGTACTTTATTATTTAATGGGGTGTATATTATCATCCACATCCATGTTTCCTCAATATGTAATATTATATCCATTCACCTAAAATTGTTTAAATCATATTTTACCCTTCGGTGAGTTTTTAGTAAATGATTTGAAATGAATCTTTTGTCGTTTTTCGTACGAGGTACTTTTTTGACTTTTTACACAAAAGTACGAGAATAATGTTTTTTTAACTTATTCGGCATGAATGGATTTTTAAAACATTATTTCCAAGAAGCTTCCTTTACAAGTTTTAATATTTATTTCTAATCAACTTCTTTTAGATTAAAATTTTATGGCATTTTAAGAACGGAATAATGTTTTTGAAGTAAAAAGGACATTTTTCTCAAGAATGGAGATCAAGTGTTTTATCAAAATTATTTTTGATCTAAGGTAATATAGGGTTCTATTTTTATCCCTATTATTACATTTATTTGATTATTTTGTGATGGAATTATTTTTATGAATTCCTTTATCTTATATTAATTGTTTTATGATGTCATGTTGTTTAAGAATCCCAATTTTATTACATGGGTTATGCAATGATGTATGATTTATAATTTTGTGGCACACATAAGAATGGTATCATTATGATATGGGTGGTACCTATATCTCCCTCCAATTCATTGGGTAAAGATTTTATATCTCATGAGATAGACATTGCTGGAATGGTAGGTTATACCGGTTCAGTGAAACAGGACTGAAACGAGGGTGACTCGGTTCAGAAATGGACTTTGTCCACTAAGATTGTCTTGGAAATGAGTCTTGACTAATAAGATATGATTCTCTATGATTATGTGTGTATGCCACAAAGATTCATGTTTTAAGTTATGATTATTGGGATTACATTTCACTATTATGATTTATCCCATGTTATGAAATTATGCTCTCTTTTGCAGGTTATGATTTCCAAAATGTTATGTTCTTATGAATATGATGTGATTGATATTTATTTTGTTTACCCTACTGAGCATTTGAGCTCATCATTTTATGTTTTTTCCCTAGGATATAAATACTGGTTTTAAGTAAAAAAAGGAAGATCTTTATGGGAGATGTTGAAGATCTTTCACCACGATTAGAAGATTATATTCCGAGTTTCCAAAGACACTAAAATATTACGATCCTTGTGTGTGTGTTTTTGTTATGTACTAAGTATTCCGCAAAAGTAATGTAATGTCCATGTATGTCTAGCTTCGGGTCTCTATAGTTGGTATCAGAGGAAAGGTTTAGTCAACCTTTGGAAACTAGGATGCGAGAACTTTAGTGAGATTCCTAGAGATATTTTTAAGGTATGTCTAGGGATGTCTCTAAGGTTAAGTATACGTATAGGTTACAGTCCTAGAATTGAGCTAATGATCTCAGAATTTAACCTAAGATATTAGATATTGAAGTTACTCCCCTTTATTATGATTTTCGCCTCTAACACTATTCTTTTTTGGTTTTAGAAAATGGCTGGAAACAAGATGATTCACGATAATGGAGGATATGATGGAAAATGGAATGATTTTCTTCATGAGCAACCAAATGAAATGGGATTTGGAAGTCCAAACATCATTAATATGCTGAATCAGCAATCTCATAATATGATCAATAAAGTAAAATTTGGTAAGTTTCCTAACTCGGCTAATAAGAGAAAGATGGAGTTTCACGACGATCATAGAGGAACGAAAGTTCAATTTACCCTATGTAAATTATGTGGGAAGAGGCATCAAGGAGAATGTTTCAAAGGAACTGGAAGATGCTTTGGGTGTGGAAAAGAAGGACACAATGCCAGTAAGTGCAAAGGAAAAGGTTCAGTTAACACCAGGTATGAGGATAATGGTATTGCTATGACATCAACAATGGTTAAATGTTTTAAATGTGTAATGTACGGGCATTATGCAAACCAATTCCCTAAGGGAAAGTCTCATGAAGAGAATCAGTATGGTCGTATGGGTAGTATTTATGTTGATGATGATGAATAGACTACAAATGATATGTGATATGAAAGAATTGTTGAAGCTTAGTCAATGGTTTAAGAATGTAGTGGAATTATTACTTGTTTATCATGTGTAATGTTGTATAAGTAATCTCATGGTAATATGGAATAAAGAGTGTAACGCCCCGACCCCAGCTACCCAGAGCCGGTGCGTTACTTCGTAACATTGGCATGATCACAAAAGATCAAGTCTCGAAAGACCGATTAGTTTAGTAGACTTGGAAACACTAGATACATTCGTAAACATTACATTACATCATAAAGTGAAAACCTACAATAACAAAGTCTCCATAGTCCACACTCATATCCTCTTCTGACTATCCCTGTCGGTCATTCATAAAAATACTTCTTCACATCCTGGAAAATATTAAAACATTGAAAGGGGTGAGCTCATATGCTCAGTAAGGATAACAATAATGCGGAAGCTTTCATAAATAAACATTAACATTTAAGGCAATGTATAACTAAAACAAAAGCCTTTTAAACATGAACTTCAACATAATATGGCAAAAGTAAAATGAGATAATGCCATTTACTTATTCACATGGATATTCTACTCGTCGAATAATCACATGCAATATCAATAACCACTTTCATAATGATGGAATGCATAATGCCAGACTATCATAACCACGTAGCCAAGGCCTCGTGCCAAGACCACAAATAAGATTTTGTCAAGGCCTCGTGCCAAGACACTAGTCTGTCTCATGAGACCTGCCGATGCATCGAGGAGCTATAGCGGGCTCCACCCGTCACTTAGTAAGTCCAATGCATTCCTCATATGAACAGTTTTAAACATATCATAAACCATAACATAATCGTATCACATAAAACATGCATAAAGAAAACATAACATTTCCACATTTCAATCACAAGATATCAATACAACACATTGATATAATAAAAACTCTTTAAAAACCATTTTCAATACCAAAATAAAATAATGTTAAAACTTTGTATTTATTTTTTATTAAAAATAAAGATGGCTTGTAGAGGAAGCCGAAACTCCAATAATGGTCACGGCGGCATAGAAGTCATTGTCTCCGCATATGTACAGAAAGAAAAACATTCCCTTTTTGTCTTTCAGTAAAACGCTTTGTATAAAAAGATTCCTTTTGAATAAACGTAAAAGTCAAAGGGGTTTATACACCATATAAAAGAAAGTTGTGTATAAAACCAAATATGCCTCAATGAATGGATATTGAGACGAAGTCCTTAAAAAGATCATTTTTAAAATAAAATAGATCTATTATGTGTATTCACTATATGTACACATAAATAAAGTAAAAATACAAAATAATACATAATAATATCATGACATAATTTGAAAGTAGGAGATTAACCCAAAGAATGGAATTTGGGTTAAGAAGTTCCCTTACCTCGTGTCCGACTTGATCAAACCGTTATTTAACCTCCTGAATAATAAACTAGAATTTATATCTACCTTGTTAAGAACCATTTTCAATTTAATTTTCCTTTTTATTTCACTTATTACAATGTTATGAACGTTATGTAATTATTTAAGTTAATAATGGTCGTTTTGTCGATCTTTGGTACTTGTGTCAACAATAAACTTCTTATAATTACAAGTTGTTTATGTAGTAGAATATCCATTATCTCCAGAATTATATTAATGATTTAGATGTCATATATATCTTATATATCCAGTATATACATTCATTTATAATATTACGTAACATTTAGAGGTATGAAATGAAATGCATCGTTCATGGAGACGGTAAGCCGTACGTACGCATGAACGCTACTTTCATTTCAATTTCATATTTAATGGAACGAAATCATAATGATATAAATGTATAATATAATTCCAGTATAACATAGTGTATAATACCATTTACTCCATCCTTTATACATCCCACATATGGCATTAACGATTCAAATCACTTTGAGGGGGCGGTAGTCCGCACTTCCTAAAACGAAATTATCGCATTTTACCCATAATGGATATCATAAAGTATGCCATAAATGAGAAATAAAGAAGTATAAGTAAAACATAAACATATTATATATCATATATAAAAATAGTGACATCTTAATGGCCACCTTTGAAGGTGTTATATGAGTGTTGAACAATCATCGTTTCGTGAGGTAGAAATTCGCCATCCACAGAAACCGTATGTTCGTTAACCATTAGATGTAGGTGTGTGTAAGTGTAGCTCGAATCCTTTTTATAACAACATCCCAGTATATTGATGATACTGGTGTTGTTACAAAATAAATGAATAAAAAGAGTTTAGGGGGTTGGAGAAGAAAAATAAATCAAAACAACATTAGAGAAGACATTACCTCAAAATCGGGTAACTCTTTTTGATTTGATCCAAAGGCTTCCTTGAAAAGAGTTCTGCCCAAAGTTATTCTTCTAGGAGTAAGAGGGGAAAGTTGGGAGAGTATTTGGTCAGAGTTTGGCCGAGACAAATGGCTTTAGGGTGTGAATAAGGTGGGAGAGGTGGGGACCTTTTATAAGTGGAGAGGAGGGGCACTTTTGGAAAGTAATGAAATGTTATTCTATTATACAATTCTTTTCGGATTATAATGGTCCCACACTTATATAATTCGTGTCTAAGGTGATAAGGGTGCGACATCTCCTCATCCAATAGGCTTTGGATAAGTGTAAGCCTTGGATTTTGCATTATCTTCTCATTTTATTTAAATCGTTAATAATGAGGTCATCGCTGCATCATCATGATGTCATAAATAATTTAATTTATTTAATGTCTAAAAATTATAAAAAAAATACTATGATGTAGGAAATCATTTTATCTTTTCAATGACTATTTATAGTCAAAACTATGACTTGTATAACCCAATGTAAAAATAGTTTTACTAAAACATTTTATGTTTGTGTCATTTTTTACTTTAACATTAAATAAAAGGTATTTATGTCATTTTCCAACTAAAGAGGCTCCATGGGGTCCCCAAGTTGACCCATGGATTGTCTTGGTCGGCCATGACTCATCCAATAGGAGTAGGACAAGTTTCAAGCCCATCTCATATTATTAAAACATTATTTTTACCTTAAACTACACTAATTACCTCTAATCGCGATTAAGAACTTAAAAGTTACTATTCACCAAAAAATTATTTTGATCTCATTGAACCACATTTTACTTCTTAATGCCAACCATGTATGTCGGATTTTTGAAAATCAAATCACAGAAGTGGTAATATTTCTTTTAAACGAAAAATCAGTTATTTAACTACCACTTAGTGGTTTCACTATTCATAAAAAATTGATGTTTTTCAGAACAATGCCAAAATTTCACCCTAAGATATAATTGATATTGTAACACCCCAAGATTTCATAGTGTGTTATTTATTCAAAATAATTCAATAACTTGCACTACACGCAACACCGAGTTCAATCACACCATGACTTACAAAAAAAAAGCCATTCAAAAGAGGTTATGAATAGTATTATCTAAATTTTAAACATTATATAATCCTTATAATTTTAGAATCCATATTATGAGTTTCTTAGATATAATGCAAGAACAAATTCATTTTCAGTATTGCACTTTTATCAACTTTTAATAGTGAACCCTTTTTAAATACAATATTTTAAACTTTTTAACTAAATGGGGACATCAAAAATTTAAAATGAAACATCCCAAGCTTCCACGGTACACTTTCATTGAATAATACAGTAGTGTGTGTTGTACGCAACCTTGAGTTTTAACACACACCACCACCAATCAAACTAGCCGTTATGTATAGTAATACCTACTTTTTAAAATTATATATATTTTATATTTCAAAATGGACTTCATTTTTGGATTCGGAATATCTAATTTAGCCTAAGGTGAAATTTTGGTACTTTTCGGATAACTTTCATATTTTGATAAATAGTGAAAATTACTAAATTTTAATTAAAAACAACTTTTTTAATCAAAATAATTAATAGTGATAAATTATGAATTTTATTAGTTTTAAAGTATATTTAGAATATATATTATTACTATTTAATATAATGTTGGTCATTGGACATAATTTTACAATTAAACTGAACATAAACAAGTGTCAATCTTTTGATAGTTATTATCTCTTAAAAACACGCTTTTTGTTTTGACAGCGGGAATTAATTTTAAATTAATTTCTGCCACTTCTGTGTTTTGAATTTAGGAAAATGGATTCCATATTTGGTATCAGGATTTTCAAATTGTTTAAATAGGTAACTTTTATTTTTAGACATTTTGAATAATTACTGCGGTAAATATTTTATTTACCATGGTTAAGGGTAAATCCGGTAAATAAGGGTTAAAAAAAATAATATTATAATAATACTAAATTACCCTAAAACGTGTCTTAACCCTATTGGTTGATACATGGTCGACCATGGGCATCTTTGGGTCGATTTGTGGATCCCATGGATCCACTTGTAAGTGATAATGACACTTTATTTTAATTAAGTTAAAATGAATACAAAAATGACACAAGCATATATCTTTTAGAAAAACAATTGTTACATAGGGTTATATATGTTGGATTTTATATTATAAATATTCATTAGAAAGATAAAACAATTTCCTACATAATGATATTTTATTTATAATTTTTAGACATTATATAATTTATTTTATTTATGACACAATGATGATGCAGTAATTACTATAATAGTGAAAAATTAAATTAATTGATATTATAAATACCCAAATAAATATAACATGAAACTTTTAATGAATTTAACTAATTTTCTAGGATAATATGATATATTAGGATTTATTTAATGACTTTTTTCGAAGTAATAAATCTGTTATGAGTTTCACAAAAATCAACTATTTAATAGTGTAAAAATTGACATAAAAGAGTTCTTAAACAAATATTATATTATTAATTGATATTAAATTCCTAAAAATCTAAGGTTCGGCCAAGAGACTTATATCATGATAGGTTCATCATTAATGGACCACTTGGGGGTCTATTGGATGTATATAGTATGTTTATTAACCATATTATATAAAAATACAAAAAGACATTGTAAAAGTGAAACTAATTAACTTAGCGTTAATACTTAAAGATAAGGTTAATATAAGTACCCAAACCTGTCTAAATTCTATTGGTTGAGTTGTTTTCGACCCATCCCCACCTTAAACTTTGAATAGTAAACTTTTGAGCCATTGTAATCCGATTATGAATTTATTATAAACTAATATCTCTAGCTTTTCCAAAGGTGCCCCTCACCCCTCTTATAAAAGGGCACTCCTCCTTCTCATTTATTCACACCTTCAAAGCCTTTTGGTTCGGCCAAACTCTGCCCAAATACTCTCCCAACATCCCTCAGTACAACCTAGAGGGCTTAGTTTGATCAGAAAGCCAACCTAAGGAGCCCTTTTGATCAAATCAAAAGGAAGAACCCGAAGAAGAGGTAATGATTTCACCACCCTTCTCCAAGTTCATGTCTTCTTCCACTTCTTCTTCCTTTGTTCTTACCATTCTAAAATAATAAATCCAGTATCTCACATATACTGTGATGTTATTATAAATATGGTACAACCATATTCAGTATTCTATCCACCCTTTTAATAACATGTCACCATACGTGCGTACGTACGGCTTACCGTCTCCACGTCGTGGTGTAATTGTTATTCAATATATTATTATTTGGATGGGTATAATAATGATGTGTAACTCATGTAAATAATAAATATAACATGTTAATGATTCTTTATATATGATATACCATCCATTTATATATTATTTTAATATCAAAAGAATGATATTGTCGCTCGTGCGTACGTACGGACTACCGTCTCCACGAACGCGATGAGATTCATTCTCCATCATATCCATTCAAGTATAATTATCATTTGATGATTTAAAAATGATTTTTAAGGACTTGATATCATTCTGGATATGAATAATATACAACCTATCCTTTACAAACATGTCATACGTAACAAAACATATAAAAGAAAACAAGTAAGTTAATACCCGGTATAATGATAATACTAAGATATTATTATCAAATCAATATTAAAAGATCATATATGATATCATATTAATGTATATTATTCTTGTAAAATTTAATAACAATTATTTCACCATTATACAGGAGGTTACCTTACCCCAACCAAGGAAAAGTACAAGGTAAGGGGTTTTCATCTCACTCTTTATTTCCGTGAGATTCATGCCATATTGCCACCATCACCTTTTGTGTGGTGTATGTACTACCCATAATTATATTCTTTGTGTAATACACTCTAATTTATGTGTATTTACATATTCATTGTATGATACCTCTTTCATGGGTTGTATGTTTCATAAGTTACCAAATTGGTAAGGGTTATTTCACAATCTCTTCATTATACGAGGTTGTTTATACGTAATAATCTACTGGGATCTCTTTATCATCCACATCCATGTTTCTTCAAAATGTATTTCAAAACATTGTTATTCTTTACATGAATATGGGTTAAATTCATGTATACCCTTGTTTGACTTTTTATAAGAGGTTTATAAAGGAATCTTTCCGTCATTTTCAAAACAAGGTCCTTTTTAACCTTTTCGACAGAATTAAGGTAAGAATGTTTTTTTTAACTTATACGGCGGGTGCGGCTATTTTCCGCCGTTATAAAATCTTCAAAGCTTCCCTTACAAGCTTATAAGAATATTTTCAAAGAAAATGTTTTATTTTATATGGATCTTAAATGATTTCAAAATAAAAGGAGATATTTCTTTAAAAAGAATTTTGATTTCATCTATGTCAACATCCTTTGATGGATTTTAAGATTATTTGAAGTTGATTTATTATGATACAAAACTTCTATATTTTATTAAAGGTTTTGTGATATGTTTGACTGTGGATGTGCTATTTTTATACCATTAATAGTTTATGGTGAAAGTATTGACATTTCGTATGCTAGTTTTAATACGAATGTTTATGTTATGTTTAAACCTTTTCATATGGGAATGCATTGGACTTAACATGTGACGGGTAGAGCCCGCTATAGCTCCTCGATGCATCGGTAGGTCTCATGAGACAAACTAGTGTCTTGGAACAAGGCTTTGAAAAAATATTATTTGTAGTCTTGGAACGAGGCCTTGGCTATGTGGTTATGATAGTCTGGCATTATGCATTCCAACATTATGAAAGTGGTTATTGATTTTTCATGCGATTATTCGATTAGTAGAATATCCATGTGAATAAGTAAATGGCATTATTTCATTTTATTTATTCCATACCATGTTGAAAGTTCATGTTTGAAAGGCTTTTGTTTTAGTTATACATTGCCTTAAATGTTTATTCTTATTTATGAAAGTTTCCGCTATATTGTTATCCTTACTGGGCATTTGAGCTCACCCCTTTTCTATGTTTTATTTTTCCCAGGAAGTGAAGAAGTAAGTTATGAATGACCTGCAGGGATATTATGTGGGGATATGAGTGTGGATTATGGAGACATTATGTTGTTGTAGTAGTTTTTCATTTTATGATGTAATGTAAAACTTATGAATATATCTAGTGTTTCCAAGGCTACTAAACCAATCGGTCTTTCGAGATTTGATCTTTCTTTTGATCATGCCAATGTTATGTAATAATGCACCGACTCTGGGTAACTAGGGTCGGGGCGTTACAGTTGGTATCAGAGGAAGTTTAGTACAAACCTTGGAAGCTAGATTTAGATAAACTCTGATTAGAGCACGTAGACCTAAGATGAACTTTGAGGATTAGTGTAGAAGAACTTCCTAGAATTTTGGTATTGTAGAGATTTTGTGAGTTTTCCGAGCAATACATCCTTGTCTGGATACGAGCAGGTAGAGGCGGCTCTGGAACAGATGTACCTAGGGGTAAAACCCGAAAACACTGCTTTGAGCTAGACTCGAACGGGAACTGGTGCACGACAACGGGCCTTGCTGCACTCTTGGTTACGACACTCCCGGGGGATATGCTTAGGATAATTCTCATTTTCTTTACAAACCATTATGAAGGGTTTATGAGTATATACATCCTCAAAGGAGAAATTTTTATGATTATGGATTATATCCATAAATAGTTCGATTTATGTTAAGTGTTTTATAAGTATGGGATTATGTATTTTGATTCATAAACTGATCTAGTGTATGCCATTGTTTAGAAATGGCGCCCAGTAGAAGGAATGAGAACTCCAGAAATGCACATGATCCAAAGAGAAGGAAGGATCATATCTTTCATGTTCTTAAGCTAGAATTTATAAGAGAAATAGTCTCCCATGTATTATCATCATATGAATAAATAATATCATGTGTTGATAAGATAAGTAAAGATTTTACTGAGTCCTATGGCTTTGAAGGGAAGAAAGAGAAGAAAAGGATGGAAGAGAGAAAGATGGATAAAGGGAAGAGGGAAAAGAAGAATTTTCCCATATGTGATAACTGTGGTAAGAAACACCCTGGAACTTGCCTGAAAGGAATGGGTGTTTTTTATAAGTGTGGTGGAAAAGGGCACAAAGTACGTGACTACAAGGGTAAGAAAATGGTTTCAAATGTACAATGCTTCATTTGCAAAGAGTTTGGACACTACGCGAACCTATGTCCCAGTAATCAGACTATGCCGCAAATGCTGCTATTGGATAATAATAAAGTTATGATACTACTACAGATGAAGAGGAATGATTAGAGTTCTTATGTTGATTATGTCAATTGAGTGTTGTATCAACAATGTACTTGTTATAATAATTATGGAGTATATAAGGATTGTACTGTAGTACTATTTCATTAAGGTCGTGAGATTGTGTGGAACAAAGAAAAGTGACTCAATAGCAGGATAAATTTTTGGAAAATATATGGTCGAGAGAATGATAAATCATAATATAGTTCTGATACTGAGGTAGTGATTTTGGAATAATATGTGATTGTTTTGGATAAATTATATTGGATATTCTTGACTACCTTGGAACTGATTAATGATTTGTATATTCCATCATTGTTGGGGTTTAAAACATTTTTGGATTAATGAAGTATATCCAGCATTCTATATGGAATAAGGGAGCATGAATGTAATCAATAAGGAATATGGTAATACATGATGAAGGTATTCAGATGATATTACGGGGTAAAAAGGATCTATATTATGTTTAACTTCCTTATAAATGTTAGACTATGAGTTTGGACAGAAGTATTTTGGATAGTTCTAGTTTGGATTATTTTGGATTTCCATAAAAGGACACCCCGGAGGTCGGGCGGCAACCCGTCGCGTCCGGCAAGGCTGCGAGACTTGAACCCGCAACCGAAGGGCGACAAGGGTGTATCACCTACCACTGGCCCATGAGATGTCCTGGATTAAATAATGTAGTTTTTATTAAAATATCATGTAGATGAATTATAAATTCGTTTATTTTGGAACCCTATACGAATAGTGTAAATAGAATTTTTTTACATTCTATTATCTTTTAGAGTGAAAGATGAGTTTGTGGTAGAAATTTATTAATGGATAAAAGTCTAATTATAATGTAAGTATATCTCCTTATGATCTTAGCCAATCTCATAAATAAATTTCTCAATATTAAGAAAAGAAACTTAGAACAAAAATGTTTTCCAAGATGGTACCTTAAATCATCACTAATTTATGGCTTTGGGATTGTTGGCCTTTTCATAGCCATGTTCTCTACCACTCTCCATCAGATAATTGATGGTTAGATTTTTCTTCCATATCCATATTTTCCTACATGGAACCCTAGTATGTGTTATTTTCTGTAATCTTCATACTTTCGACTCTTTATTTTAAATAGAGGCCTCATTAATTCATTTTTTGATGCGGGATTTCAACTAAGATATTTTGAAACGTCAAAAATGTGTTATCCTAATACCCTATGTATTGTTGAACCGATGGTATTTCAAATCATCATAGATTGATAAATTTAAGGACCACAATTTTATACTTGTTTGTGATTGATGACCTCAATCACTACCTATAAATATTTATGTTTTTCCTCCAATTATATGTCTCTAAATGCCAACAATGTTCTCCTAATCGAGATCATAATTTGGTGGTGACACTTTCATTTCTCTTTTCCTCATATTAAGACTAAATTTTAGTAACCCAATTTATGATGTGGGTTTTCCCACAAATATATTTTCTATTTTCAACCTTTTATTTTCGAAGAACAATTTCAAATTGCGAGGACGCAATTTATTGAAGGAGGGGAGAATATAACACCCCAAGATTTCATAGTGTGTTATTTCTTCAAAATAATTCAATAACTTGCACTACACGCAACACCGAGTTCAATCACACCATGACTTACAAAAAAAAAAGCCATTCAAAAGAGGTTATGAATAGTATTATCTAAATTTTAAACTTTATATAATCCTTATAATTTTAGAATCCATATTATGAGTTTCTTAGATATAATGCAAGAACAAATTCATTTTCAGTATTGCACTTTTATCAACTTTTAATAGTGAAACCTTTTTAAATACAATATTTTAAACTTTTTGACTAAATGGGGACATCAAAAATTTAAAATGAAACATCCCAAGCTTCCACGGTACACTTTCTTTGAATAATACAGTAGCGTGTGTTGTACGCAACCTTGAGTTTGAACACACACCACAACCAATCAAACTAGCCGTTATGTATAGTAATAACTACTTTTTAAAATTATATATATTTTATATTTCAAAATGGACTTCATTTTTGGATTCGGAATATCTAATTTAGCCTAAGGTGAAATTTTGGTACTTTTCGGATAACTTTCATATTTTGATGAATAGTGAAAATTACTAAATTTTAAATAAAAACAACTTTTTTAATCAAAATAATTAATAGTGATAAATTATGAATTTTAGTAGTTTTAAAGTATATTTAGAATATATTTTTACTATCTAATATAATTTTGGTCATTGGACATAATTTTACAATTAAACCGAACATAAACAAGTGTCAATCTTTTGATAGTTATTATCTCTTAAAAACACGCTTTTTGTTTTGACAGCGGGAATTAATTTTAAATTAATTTCTGCCACTTCTTTGTTTTGAATTTAGGAAAATGGATTCCATATTTAGAATCAGGATGTTCAAATTGTGTAAATAGGTAACTTTTATTTTTAGACATTTTGAATAATTACTGCGGTAAATATTTTATTTACCATGGTTAAGGGAAAATCCGGTAAATAAGGGATAAGAAATAATATTATAATAATACTAAATTACCCTAAAACGTGTCTTAACCCTATTGGTTGATACAGGGTCGACCATGGTCATCTTTGGGTCGATTTTGGGACCCCATGGATCCACTTGTAAGGGATAATGACACTTTATTTTAATTAAGTTAAAATGAATACAAAAATGACACAAGCATATATCTTTTAGAAAAACAATTGTTACATAGGGTTATATATGTTGGATTTTAGATTATAAATATTCATTAGAAAGATAAAACTATTTCCTACATAATGATATTTTATTTATAATTTTTAGACATTAAATAATTTAATTTATTTATGACAAAATGATGATGCAGTAATTACTATAATAGTGAAAACTTAAAATAATTGATATTATAAATACCCAAATAAATATAATATGAAACTTTTAATGAATTAAACTAATTTTCTAGGATAATATGATATATTAGTATTGATTTAATTGACTATTTTCGAAGTAATCAATCTGTTATGAGTTTCAAAAAAATCAACTATTGAATAGTGTCAAAATTGACATAAAAGAGTTCTTAAAACAAATATTATATTATTAATTGATATTAAATTCCTAAAAATCTATGGTTCGGCCAAGAGACTTATATAATGATAGGTTCATCATTAATGGACCACTTGGGGGTCTCTTGGATGTATATTGTATGTTTCTTAACCATATTATATAAAAATACAAAGAGACATTGTAAAAGTGAAACTAATTAACTTAGAGTTAATACTTAATGATAAGGTTAATATAAGTTCCCAAACCTGTCTAAATTCTATTGGTTGAGTTGTTTTCGACCCATCCCCACCTTAACATTTGAATAGTCAACTTTTGAGCCATTGGAAACCGATTATGAATTTATTATAAACTAATATCTCTAGCTTTTCCAAAGGTGCCCCTCACCCCACTTATAAAAGGGCACTCCTCCTTCTCATTTCTTCACACCTTAAAAGCCTTTTGGTTCGGCCAAACTATGCCCAAATACTCTCCCAACATCCCTCACTACAACCTAGAGGCCTTAGTTTGATCCGAAAGCAATCCTAAGGAGCCATTTTGATCAAATCAAAAGGAAGAACCCGAAGAAGAGGTAATGATTTCACCACCCTTCTCCAAGTTCATTTCTTCTTCCACTTCTTCTTCCTTTGTTCTTACCATTCTAAAATAATAAATCCAGTATCTCACATATACTGTGATGTTATTATAAATATGGTACAACCATATTCAGTATTCTATCCACCCTTTGAATAACATGTCACCAAACGTGCGTACGTACGGCTTCCCGTCTCCACGTCGTGGTGTAATTGTTATTCAATATATTATTATTTGGATGGGTATAATAATGATGTGTAACTCATGTAAATAATAAATATAACATGTTAATGATTCTGTATATATGATATACCATCCATTTATATAATATTTTAATATCAAAAAAATGATATTGTCGCTCGTGCGTACGTACGGACTACCGTCTCCACAAACGCGATGAGATTCATTCTCCATCGTATCCATTCAAGTATAATTATCATTTGATGATTTAAAAATGATGTTTAAGGACTTGATAACATTCTGGATATAAATAATATACAAACTATCCTTTACAAACATGTCTTACGTAACAAAACATATAAAAGAAAACAAGTAAGTTAACACCCGATATAATGATAATACTATGATATTATTATCAAATCAATATTAAAAGATCATATATGATATCATATTAATGTATATGATTCTTGTATAATTTAATAACAATTATTTTACCATTATACAGGAGGTTACCCTACACCAACCAAGGAAAAGTACAAGGTAAGGGGTTTTCATCTCACTCCTTATTTCCGTGAGATTCATGCCATATTGCCACCATCACCTTTTGTGTGGTGTATGTACTTCCCATAATTATATTCTTTGTGTAATACACTCTAATTTATGTGTATTTACATATTCATTGTATGATACCTCTTTCATGGGTTGTATGTTTCATAAGTTACCAAATTGGTAAGGGTTATTTCACAATCTCTTCATTATCCGAGGTTATTTATACGTAATAATCTACTGGGATCTCTTTATCATCCACATCCATGTTTCTTCAAAATGTATTTAAAAACATTGTTATTATTTACAAGAATATGGGTTAAAGTCATTTATACCCTTGTTTGACTTTTTATAAGAGGTTTATAAAGGAATCTTTCTGTCCTTTTCAAAACAAGGTCCTTTTTAACCTTTTCGACAGAATTAAGGTAAGAATGTTTTTTTTAACTTTTACGGCGGGTGCGGCTATTTTCCGCCGTTATAAAATCTTCAAAGCTTCCCTTACAAGCTTATAAGAATATTTTCAAAGAAAATGTTTTATTTTATATGGATCTTAAATGATTTCAAAATAAAAGGAGATATTTCTTTAAAAAGAATTTTGATTTCATCTATGTCAACATCCTTTGATGGATTTTAAGATTATTTGAAGTTGATTTATTATGATACAAAACTTCTATATTGTATTAAAGGTTTTGTGATATGTTTGACTATGGATGTGCTATTTTTATACCATTCATAGTTTATGGTGAAAGTATTGACATTTCGTATGCTAGTTTTAATACGAATGTTTATGTTATGTTTAAACCTTTTCATATGGGAATGCATTGGACTTAATATGTGACGGGTGGAGCCCGCTATATCTCCTCGGTGCATCGGTAGGTCTCATGAGACAAACTAGTGTCTTGGAACAAGGCTTTGACAAAATCTTATTTGTAGTCTTGGAACGAGGCCTTGGCTATGTGGTTATGATAGTCTGGCATTATGCATTCCAACATTATGAAAGTGGTTATTGATTTTTTCATGTGATTATTCGATTAGTAGAATATCCATGTGAATAAGTAAATGGCATTATTTCATTTTATTTATTCCATACCAGGTTGAAAGTTCATGTTTGAAAGGCTTTTGTTTTAGTTATACATTTCCTTAAATGTTTATTCTTATTTATGAAAGTTTCCGCTATATTGTTATCCTTACTGGGCATTTGAGCTCACCCCTTTTCTATGTTTTATTTTTCCCAGGAAGTGAAGAAGTAAGTTATGAATGACCTGTAGGGATATTATGTGGGGATATGAGTGTGGATTATGGAGACATTATGTTGTTGTAGTAGTTTTTCATTTTATGATGTAATGTAAAACTTATGAATATATCTAGTGTTTCTAAGGCTACTAAACCAATCGGTCTTTCGAGATTTGATTTTTCTTGTGATCATGCCAATGTTATGTAATAATGCACCGACTCTGGGTAACTAGGGTCGGGGCGTTATAGTTGGTATCAGAGGAAGTTTAGTACAAACATTGGAAGCTAGATTTAGATAAACTCTAATTAGAGCACGTAGACCTAAGATGAACTTTGAGGATTAGTGTAGAAGAACTTCCTAGAATTTTGGTATTGTAGAGATTTTGTGAGTTTTCTGAGAAATACATCCCTGTCTGGATACAAGCAGGTAGAGGCGGCTCTGGCACAGATGTACCTAGGGGTAAAACCCGAAAACACTGCTTTGATCTAGACTCGAACGGGAACTGGTTCACAACAACGGGCCTTGCTGCACTCTTGGTTACGACACTCCCGGGGGATATGCTTAGGATAATTCTCATTTTCTTTACAAACCATTATGAAGGGTTTATGAGTATATATATCCTCAAAGGAGACATTTTTATGATTATGGATTATATCCATAAATAGTTCAATTTATGTTAAGTGTTTTATAAGTATGGGATTATGTATTTTGATTCATAAACTGATCTAGTGTATGCCATTGTTTAGAAATGGCGCCCAGTAGAAGGAATGAGAACTCCAGAAATGCACATGATCCAAAGAGAAGGAAGGATCATATATTTCATGGTCTTAAGCTAGAATTTATAAGAGAAATAGTCTCCCATGTATTACCATCATATGAAGAAATAATATCATGTGTTGATAAGATAAGTAAAGAGTTTACTGAGTCCTATGGCTTTGAAGGGAAGAAAGAGAAGAAAAGGATGGAAGAGAGAAAGATGGATAAAGGGAAGAGGGAAAAGAAGAATTTTCCTATATGTGATAACTGTGGGAAGAAACACCTTGGAACTTACCTGAAAGGAATAGAAGTTTTTTATAAGTGTGGAGGAAAAGGGCACAAAGTACGTGACTACAAGGGTAAGAAAATGGTTTCAAATGTGCAATGCTTCATTTGCAAGGAGTTTGGACACTACGCAAACCTATGTCCCAGTCATCAGACTATGCCGCAAATGATGCTACTGGATAATAATCAAGTTATGATACTACCACAGATGAAGAGGAATGATTAGAGTTCTTATGTTGATTTTGTCAATTGAGTGTTGTACCAACAATGTACTTGTTATAATAATTATGGAGTATATAAGGATTGTACTGCAGTACTATTTCATTAAGGACATGATATTGTGTGGAACAAAGAAAAGTGACTCAATAGAAGGATAAATTTTTGGAAAATATATGGTTGAGAGAATGATAAATCATAATATAGTTCTGATACTGAGGTAGTGATTTTGGAATAATATGTGATTGTTTTGGATAAATTATATTGGATATTCTTGACTACCTTGGAACTGATTAATGATTTTTATATTCCATCATTGTTGGGGTTTAAAACATTTTTGGATTAATGAAGTATATCCAGCATTCTATATGGAATAAGGGAGCATGAATGTAATCAATAAGGAATATGGTAATACATGATGAAGGTATTCATATGCTATTACGGGGTAAAAAGGATCTATATTATGTTTACCTTCTTTATAAATGTTATACTATGAGTTTGGAAAGAAGTATTTTGGATAGTTCTAGTTTGGATTATTTTGGATTTCCATAAAAGGACAACCCGGAGGTCGGGCGGCAACCCGTCGCGTCCGGCAAGGCTGCGAGACTTGAACCCGCAACCGAAGGGCGACAAGGGTGTATCACCTACCACTGGCCCATGAGATGTCCTGGATTAAATAATGTAGTTTTTATTAATATATCATGTAGATGAATTATAAATTTGTTTATTTTGGAACCCTATACGAATAGTGTAAATAGAATTTTTTGACATTCTATTATCTTTTAGAGTGAAAGATGAGTTTGTGGTAGAAATTTATTAATGGATAAAAGTCTAATTATAAAGTAAGTATATCTCCTTATGATCTTAGCCAATATCATAAATAAATTCCTCAATATTAAGAAAAGAAACTTAGAACAAAAATGTTTTCCTAGATGGTACATTAAATCATCACTAATTTATGGATTTGGGATTGTTGGCCTTTTCATAGCCATGTTCTTTACCACTCTCCATCAGATAATTGATGGTTAGATTTTTCTTCCATATCCATATTTTCCTACATGGAACCCTAGTATGTGTTATTTTTGGTAATCTTCATACTTTCGACTCTTTATTTTAAATAGAGGCCACATTAATTCATTTTTTGATGTGGGATTTCAACTAAGATATTTTGAAACGTCAAAAATGTGTTATCCTAATACCCTATGTTTTGTTGAACCGATGGTATTTCAAATCATCATAGATTGATGAATTTAAGGACCTCAATTTTATACTTGTTTGTGATTGATGACCTCAATCACTACCTATAAATATTTATGTTTTTCCTCCAATTATATGTCTCTAAATGCCACCAATGTTCTCCTAATCGAGATCATAATTTGGTGGTGACCCTTTCATTTCTCTTTTCCTCATATTAAGACTAAATTTTAGTAACCCAATTTCCGATGTGGGTTTTCCCACAAATATATTTTCTATTTTCAACCTTTTATTTTCAAATAACAATTTCAAATTGCGAGGACACAATTTATTGAAGGAGGGGAGAATGTAACACCCCAAGATTTCATAGTGTGTTATTTCTTCAAAATAATTCCATAACATGCACTACACGCAACACCGAGTTCAATCACACCATGACTTACAAAAAAAAACCATTCAAAAGAGGTTATGAATAGTATTATCTAAATTTTAAACTTTATATAATCCTTATAATTTTAGAATCCATATTATGAGTTTCTTAGATATAATGCAAGAACAAATTCATTTTTAGTATTGCACTTTTATGAACTTTTAATAGTGAACCCTTTTTAAATACAATATTTTAAACTTTTTGACTAAATGGGGACATCAAAAATTTAAAATGAAACATCCCAAGCTTCCACAGTACACATTCTTTGAATAATACAGTAGCGTGTGTTGTACGCAACCTTGAGTTTTAACACACACCACAACCAATCAAACTAGCCGTTATGTATAGTAATACCTACTTTTTAAAATTATATATATTTTATATTTCAAAATGGACTTCATTTTTGGATTCGTAATATCTAATTTATCCTAAGGTGAAATTTTGGTACTTTTCGGATAACTTTCATATTTTGATGAATAGTGAAAATTACTAAATTTTAATTAAGAACAGCTTTTTTAATCAAAATAATTAATAGTGATAAATTATGAATTTTAGTAGTTTTAAAGTATATTTAGAATATATTTTTACTATTTAATATAATGTTGGTCATTGGACACAATTTTACAATTAAACCGAACATAAACAAGTGTCAATCTTTTGATAGTTATTATCTCTTAAAAACACGCTTTTTGTTTTGACAGCGGGAATTAATTTTAAATTAATTTCTGCCACTTCTGTGTTTTGAATTTAGGAAAACGGATTCCATATTTGGAATCAGGATGTTCAAATTGTGTAAATAGGTAACTTTTATTTTTAGACATTTTGAATAATTACTACGGTAAATATTTTATTTACCATGGTTAAGGGTAAATCCGGTAAATAAGGGTTAAAAAATAATATTATAATAATATTAAATTACCCTAAAACGTGTTTTAACCCTATTGGTTGATACATGGTCGACCATGGGAATCTTTGGGTCGATTTTGGGACCCCATGGATCCACTTGTAAGTGATAATGACACTTTATTTTAATTAAGTTAAAATGAATACAAAAATGACACAAGCATATATCTTTTAGAAAAACAATTATTAAATAGGGATATATATGTTGGATTTTAGATTATAAATATTAATTAGAAAGATAAAAAAATTTCCTACATAATGATATTTTATTTATAATTTTTAGACATTATATAATTTATTTTATTTATGACACAATGATGATGCAGTAATTACTATAATAGTGAAAAATTAAATTAATTGATATTATAAATACCCAAATAAATATAATATGAAACTTTTAATGAATTAAAATAATTTTCTAGGATAATATGATATATTAGTATTGAGTTAATTGACATTTTTCTAAGTAATCAATCTGTTATGAGTTTCACAAAAATCAACTATTGAATAGTGTCAAAATTGACATAAAAGAGTTCTTAAAACAAATATTATATTATTAATTGATATTAAATTCCTAAAAATCTAAGGTTCGGCCAAGAGACCTATATCATGATAGTTTCATCATTAATTGACCACTTGGGGGTCGCTTGGATGTATATAGTAAGTTAATTAACCATATTATATAAAAATACAAAGAGACATTGTAAAAGTGAAACTAATTAACTTAGAGTTAATACTTAAAGATAAGGTTAATATAAGTACCCAAACCTGTCTAAATTCTATTAGTTGAGTTGTTTTCGACCCATCCAGACCTTAAACTTTGAATAGTCAACTTTGTAGCCATTGGAAACCGATTATGAATTTATTATAGACTAATATCTCTAGCTTTTCCAAAGGAGCCTCTCACCCCTCTTATAAAAGGTCACTCCTCCTTCTCATTTCTTCACACCTTCAAAGACTTTTTGTTCAGCCAAACTCTGCCCAAATACTCTCCCAACATACCTCAATACAACCTAGAGGCATTATTTTGATCAGAAAGCCAACCTAAGGAGCCCGTTTGATCAAATCAAAAGGATGAACCCGAAGAAGAGGTAATGATTTCACCACCCTTCTCCAAGTTCATTTCTTCTTCCACTTCCTCTTCCATTGTTCTTACAATTCTAAAATAATAACTCCAGTATCTCACATATAATGTGATGTTATTATAAATATGGTACAACCATATTCAGTATTCTATCCACCCTTTGAATAACATGTCACCATACGTGCGTACGTACGGCTTACCGTCTCCACGTCGTGGTGTAATTGTTATTCAATATATTATTATTTGGATGGGTATAATAATGATGTGTAACTCATGTAAATAATAAATATAACATGTTAATGATTATGTATATATGATATACCATCCATTTATATATTATTTTAATATCAAAAGAATGATATTGTCGCTCGTGCGTTCGTACGGACTACCGTCTCCACGAACGCGATGAGATTCATTCTCCATCGTATCCATTAAAGTATAATTATCATTTGATGATTTAAAAATGATGTTTAAGGACTTGATATTATTCTGGATATGAATAATATACAACCTATCCTTTACAAACATGTCTTACGTAACAAAACATATAAAAGAAAACAAGTAAGATAACACCTGATATAATGATAATACTAAGATATTATTATCAAATCAATATTAAAAGATCATATATGATATCATATTAATATATATGATTCTTTAATAATTTAATAACAATTATTTCACCATTATACAGGAGGTTAACCTACCCCAACCAAGGAAAATTACAAGGTAAGGGGTTTTCATCTCACTCCTTATTTCCGTGAGATTCATGCCATATTGCCACCATCACATTTTGTGTGGTGTATGTACTGCCCATAATTATATTCTTTGTGTAATACACTCTAATTTATGAGTATTTACATATTCATTGTATGATACCTCTTTCATGGGTTGTATGTTTCATAAGTTACCAAATTGGTAAGGGTTATTTCACAATCTCTTCATTATCCGAGGTTGTTTATACGTAATAATCTACTGGGATCTCTTTATCATCCACATCCATGTTTCTTCAAAATGTATTTCAAAACATTGTTATTATTTACAAGAATATGGGTTAAAGTCATTTATACCCTTTTTTGACTTTTTATAAGAGGTTTATAAAGGAATCTTTCCATCGTTTTCAAAACAAGGTCCTTTTTTACCTTTTCGACAGAATTAAGGTAAGAATGTTTTTTTTAACTTATACGGCGGGTGCGGATATTTTCCGCCGTTATAAAATCTTCAAAGCTTCCCTTACAAGCTTATAAGAATATTTTCAAAGAAAATGTTTTATTTTATATGGATCTGAAATGATTTCAAAATAAAAGGAGATATTTCTTTAAAATGAATTTTGATTTCATCTATGTCAACATCCTTTGATGGATTTTAAGATTATTTGAAGTTGATTTATTATGATACAAAACTTCTATATTGTATTGAAGGTTTTGTGATATGTTTGACTGTGGATGTGCTATTTTTATACCATTCATAGTTTATGGTGAAAGTATTGACATTTCGTATGCTAGTTTTAATACGAATGTTTATGTTATGTTTAAACCTTTTCATATGGGAATGCATTGGACTTAATATGTGACGGGTGGAGCCCGATATAGCTCCTCGATGCATCGGTAGGTCTCATGAGACAAACTAGTGTCTTGGCACAAGGCTTTGACAAAATCTTATTTGTAGTCTTAGCACGAGGCCTTGGCTATGTGGTTATGATAGTCTGTCATTATGCATTCCAACATTATGAAACTGGTTATTGATTTTTTGATGTGATTATTCGATTAGTAAAATATCCATGTGAATAAGTAAATGGCATTATATCATTTTATTTATGCCATACCATGTTGAAAGTTCATGTTTGAAAGGCTTTTGTTTTAGTTATACATTGCCTTAAATGTTTATTCTTATTTATGAAAGTTTCCGCTATATTGTTATCCTTACTGGGCATTTGAGCTCACCCCTTTTCTATGTTTTATTTTTCCCAGGAAGTGAAGAAGTAAGTTATGAATGACCTGCAGGGATATTATGTGGGGATATGAGTGTTGATTATGGAGACATTATGTTGTTGTAGTAGTTTTTCATTTTATGATGTAATGTAAAACTTATGAATATATCTAGTGTTTCTAAGGCTACTAAACCAATCGGACTTTCGATATTTGATCTTTCTTGTGATCATGCCAATGTTATGTAACAATGCACCGACTCTGGGTAACTAGGGTCGGGGCGTTACAGATATTCCGAATTCAAAAATGATGTCTATTTTACAAAATTCCAATCATATAAGTTGCATTAATTAATTTTATAATTAATTCCCGCTGTCACAACAAATAGCGTGTTTTTAAGAAACAATTTATATCAAAAGATTCGCAATTGTTTATGTCCAATTTCAATGTTAAATTAATTCTAATGACCACCATTGGATAAAATGGTAAAATTATATTCTAATTATACTTTAAAACCACTAAATATTATAATTTATCACTATAAATTATTTTTATTAAAAAAGTTGTTTTTAAGTATTTTTCACTACTCATAAAAAAGTAGTTCTCAATAAAATACCCAAAATTCAACATAGTCTAATTTCGATATTCCGAATCCAAAAATGAAGTCCATTTTGAAAATATAATATTTCTATAATTTTAAAAAGTGGTTATTACTATTCATAACGGCTACTTTGATTAGTCGCGGTGTTTTAGAACTCAAAGTTGCGTACAATGCAGGATATTGCATTATTGAAAGAGTGGTGTATCGTGAAAGATCGGGGTGTTTCATTCTCCCCTCCTTCAATAAATTGCGTCCTCGCTATTTAAAATTTTTCTTTGAAAATAAATGGTTTAAAATAGAAAATACTTTTGTGGAAAACCCACATCGGAAATAAGGTTAATAAAATTTAGCCTGAATAAGAGGGAAAAGGAAATGAAAAACTCACCACCCAATAATGATCTCGATTAGGAGAACATTGGTGGCAATTAGAGACATATAATTGGAGGAAAAACGTAAATATTTGTAGGGAGTGACTGAGGTCATCAATCACAATCAACTGTCAAATTGAGGGCCTCAAAGCCGTCAATCTATGTTGATTTAAAATATCATCAGTTCAACAAGACATAAGGTATTAGGATAACACATTTTTTTGTTTTAATATCCATTTACTAATGTTTAAGAATTAATTCATTCATTTAATAAGAGATAGGTATATATATATTTATGCTTGACAATTAGAGTTTCAACCTTCAAATCATCTTTCACTCAAAAGATAATAGAACTCAAAAATATTATACGTATCCTAATTGTTAACACATACCATTTAGATTAGTAAAATTATTTTGTAAAAACCAGGGACTTCCTGTAGGCTAGTGGTAGGAAATAAAGTCCTGTCGCACTATGATTGTGGGTTCGATTCCTACAGCTTTGTCCGACGCGACGGGTTATGCCCCACCCTGCAGGTTGTCCTTTTCCTAAAACTATAGTATTATAATATTCAAAAATAATCTTCATAAATTTTTTAACATTAAACAATACTATCCAAAGATCAACTTAATCCACTCCAACCTTTATAGTTATCCAAAATACCTCTGTCCAGACTTTCTCTAAAAGGTCTCTTAATTCCAAAATCAATTTATCAGATTCCCCAAACAAAGTAAAGTTTCTCTTATTGTCACATACTAAAAATATGATTACCTTAATCATGTTACCTTAATCAAAAAGTACTGCAGTACAATCTTTATATATATCACATTATTCTTATAACCAGAATATAATCCTTGAGTCCAAAAGCACCAATACATTAATTATTCCGCTTCAACTGCAGTCACAACATAAGATTGGACTTGATCCCTTGGCCTTTTCTGAGGTAAGTTTCCTTGATGCTTAGGACATTCATTTGCATAATGCCCCATTTTCCTACAATTGTAGCATTCAACTTTGAAAGCCTCTTTCTTTCCCTTACAATCACGAGCCTGGTGACCCTTTTCTCCACATTTATAACAAACTCCCATTCCTTTTAGGCACGTACCAGGGTGATTCTTACAACAATTATCACATAATGGAAAATCCTTCTTTCCCTTTTTCCCTTTATCTGTCTCTTGTTCCCCCGTTCTCTTCTTCTCTTTCTTTACTTTGTTATCATAAGACATAGAGAATTCCTTTTCTGTCTTGATAGCACACGAGACAATATCTTCGTATGATGAGAAGGATTCTGATACTAAAGCTCGACGGAGAAATGGTTTTAACCCATCAAAGAAACGATCAATCTTACCTCTTGGGTTACGTATATAATCGGCAGCATGCCTCGCTAACCTTGTAACGTTACCCTCATACTTTGCGACATTCTCATCCTCCTTCTGCCTCAGACTCAGAAATTGCCTTTCCATATCTGCTCGATGGTCATGAGGAAAGTATTTTTCTATGAAAATATCTTTGAACTCCCTCCATTCCATATTCGATACGTCATCTTCTTCCTTTGTGTTTTGAATCAGCGACCACCACTGATCGGCATCTCCAGTGAGGCGGTAAACTTCCATGACAACCTTCTCCCTTTCGCTACTCCCCAAGGCATGGAATATTTTCTCTAAGGAGTCTATCCATTGCTCATCTACTAACGGATTTGTAACCCATTAAATTTTGGTGGTTGTTGCCTCATGAAGCAGTCTAACATTGATCCTCCACGTTGCGGATCAGGGTGCTCCATACGAGTAAGGTTATTATTAATAACCTGAGTGAGTTGTCCCAGTATGGTAATAAGTTGATTAGCACCAGTTTTATCTCCAGCTCCACAATAATTATCTTGAGCAGGAGGGGAATCCCTACATGGAGTGCGTGCATTGATACGGTTTCCATTCCTTCCACTATGCGCCATTTCTAAACAATGGCATAAACTAGATTAGTTTATGAATCAAAATACATAATTCCATACTTGTAAAATACTTAACATAAATTGAACTCTTTATGGATATAATCCATAAAAAGGTTCTATTTGAGGAAGTATATACTCATAATCGTTCATAGTGGTTTGTAAAGAAAATGAGAATTATCCTAAGCATATCCCCCGGGAGTGTCGTAACCAAGAGTGCAGCAAGGCCCGTTGTCGTGCACCAGTTCCCGTTCGAGTCTAGCTCAAAGCGGTGTTTTCGGGTTTTACCCCTAGGCACGTCTGTGCCAGAGCCGCCTCTACCTACTCGTATCCAGATAGGGATGTATTTCTCGGAAAACTCACAACATCTCTACAATACCAAAATTCTAGGAAGTTCTTCTATACTAATCCTCAAAGTCTATGTTCGGGATATGTGCTCTAATCAGAGTTTATCTAAATCTAGCTTCCAAGGTTAGTACTAAACTGCCTCTGATACCAACTGTAACGCCCTGACCCCAGCTACCCAGAGCCGGTGCGTTACTTCGTAACATTGGAATGATCACAAAAGATCAAGTCTCGAAAGACCGATTAGTTTAGTAGCCTTGGAAACACTAGATACATTCGTAAACGTTACATTACATCATAAAGTGAAAAACTAAAATAACAAAGTCTCCATAGTCCACACTCTTATCCTCTTCTGACTATCCCTGCAAGTCATTCATAAAAATACTTCTTCACATCCTGGAAAATATTAAAACATTGAAAGGGGTGAGCTCAGATGCTCAGTAAGGATAACAATAATGCGGAAGCTTTCATAAATAAACATTAACATTTAAGGCAATGTATAACTAAAACAAAATCCTTTTAAACATGAAATTCAACATAATATGGAAAATGTAAAATGAGATAATGCCATTTACTTATTCACATGGATATTCTACTGGTCGAATAATCACATGCAATATCAATAACCACTTTCATAATGATGGAATGCATAATGCCAGATTATCATAACCACGTAGCCAAGGCCTCGTGCCAAGAAAACAAATAAGATTTTGTCAAGGCCTTGTGCCAAGACACTATTTTGTCTCATGTGACCTGCCGATGCATCGAGGAGCTATAACGGGCTCCACCCGTCACTTATTAAGTCCAATGCATTTCTCATATGAATAGTTTTAAACATATCATAAACCATAACATAATCGTATCACATAAAACATGCATAATGGAAACATAACATTTCCACATTTCAATCACAAGATATCAATACAACACATTGATATAATAAAAACTTTTTAAAAACCATTTTCAATACCAAAATAAAATAAAGTTAAAACTTTGTATTTATTTTTCATTAAAAAAAATGATGGCTTGTAGAGGAAGCCGAAACTCAAATAATGGTCCTGGCGGCATAGAATTCGTTGTCGCCACATATGTACGGAAAGAAAAACATTCCCTTTTTGTCGTTTAGTAAAACTCTTCGTATAAAAAGATTTCTTTTGAATAAACGTAAAAGTCAAAGGGGTTTATACACCGTATAAAAGAATGTTGTGTATAAAACCAAATATGCCTCAATGAAATGAGATTGAGACGATGTCCTTAAAAAGATCATTTTTAAAATAAAATAGATCTATTATGTGTATTCACTATAGGTACACATAAATAAAGTAAAAATACAAAATAATACATAATAATATCATGACATAATTTGAAAGTAGGAGATTAACCCAAAGAATGGAAGTTGGGTTAAGAAGTTCCCTTACCTCGTGTCCGACTTGATCAAACCGTTATTTAACCTCCTGAATAATAAACTAGAGTTAATATATACCTTATTAAGAACCATTTTCAATTTCATTATCCTTTTTATTTCACTTATTACAATGTTATGAACGTTATGTAATTATTTAAGTTAATAACGGTCGTTTTGTCGATCGTTGGTACTTGTGTCAACAATAAACTTCTTATAATTACAAGTTGTTTATGTGGTAGAATATCCATTATCTCCAGAATTATATTCATGATTTAGATGTCATATATATCTTATATATCCAGTATATACATTCATTTATAATATTATGTAACATTTAGAGGTACGAAATGAAATGCACCGTTCATGGAGACGGTAAGCCGTACGTACGCATGAACGCTACTTTCATTTCAATTTCATATTTAATGGAATGAAATAATAATGATATAAATGTATAATATAATTCCAGTATAACATATTGTATCATACAATTTACTCCATCCTTTATACATCCCACATAGGGCATTAACAATTCAAATCACTTTGAGGGGGCGGTAGTCCGCACTTCCTAAAATGAAATTATCGCATTTTACCCATAATGGAAATCATAAAGTATGCCATAAATGAGAAATACAGAAGAATAAGTAAAACATAAACATATTATATATCATATATAATAATACTGACATCTTAATGGCCACCTTTGAAGGTGTTATATGAGTGTTGAACAATCATCATTTCGTGAGACAGAAATACGCCATCCACAGAAATCATATGTTCTTTAACCATTAGATGTAGGTGTGTGTAAGTTTAGCTCGAATCCTTCTTATAAAAACATCCTAGTATATTGATTATACTGGTGTTGCTACAAAAGAAATGAATAAAAAGAGTTTAGGGGGTTGGAGAAGAAAAATAAAACAAAACAACATTAGAGAAGACATTACCTCAAAATCGGGTAACTCTTTTTGATTTGAGCCAAAGGCTTCCTTGGAAAGAGTTCTGCCCAAAGTGAGGCTTCTAGGAGTAAGAGGGGGAAGTTGGTAGAGTATTTGGGCAGAGGTTGGCAGAGCCAAATGGCTTGAAGGTGTGAATAATTTGGGAGAGGTGGGGGCCTTTTATAAGTGGAGAGGAGGGGAACTTTTGGAAAGTAATGAAATGTTATTCTATTATACAATGCTTTTCGGATTCTAAAGGTCCCGCACTTATATAATTCGTAGATAAGGTGATAAGGGTTCGAAATATCCTCATCCAATTGGCTTTGGACAAGTTTAAGTCTTGGATTTTTCATTATCTTCTCATTTTATTTAAATCGTTAAATAATGAGGTTATCGCTGCATCATCATGATGTCATAAATACTTTAATTTATTTAATGTCTAAAAATTATAAAAAAAATACTATGATGTATGAAATCTTTGTATCGTTCCAATGACTATTTATAGTCAAAAATATGACTTGTATAACTCTATTTAAAAATTGTTTTAGTAAAACATTTTATGTTTGTGTCATTTTTTACTTTAACATTAAATAAAAGGTATTTATGTCATTTTCCAACTAATGTGGCTCCATGGGGTCCCCAAGATGACCCATGGATTGTATTGGTCGTCCATGACTCATCCAATAGGAGTAGGACAAGTGTCAAACCCATCTCATATTATTAAAACATTATTTTTACCTTAAACTACACTAATTACCTCTAATCGCGATTAAGAACATAAAAGTTACTATTCACCAAAAAATTATTTTGATCTCATTGAACCACATTTTACTTATTAATGAAAACCATGTATGTAAGATTTTTGAAAATCAAATCACAGAGGTGGTAATATTTCATTTAAACGAAAAATCAGTTATTTAACTACCACTTAGTGGTTTCACTATTCATCAAAAATTGAAGTTTTTCAGAACAATGCCAAAATTTCACCCTAAGATATAATTGATATTCTGAATTCAAAAATGATATCTATTTTACAAAATTCCAAAAATATATGTTGTATTAATTAATTTTATAATTAATTCCCGCTGTCACAACAAATAGCGTGTTTTTAAGAAACAATTTATATCAAAAGATTGGCAATTTTTTATGTCCAATTTCAATGTTAAATTAATTATAATGACCACCATTGGATAAAATGGTAAAAATATATTATAATTATACTTTAAAACCACTAAATATTATAATTTATCACTATAAATTATTTTGATTAAAAAATTTGTTTTTATGTATTTTTCACTATTCATAAAAAAGTAGAAGTTCTCAGAAAAATACCAATAATTCAACATAGGCTAATTTCAATATTCTGAATCCAAAAATAAAGTCCATTTTGAAATATAAAATTTATATAATTTTAAAAAGTGGTTATTACTATTCATAACGGCTACTTTGATTAGTCACGGTGTTTTAGAACTCGATGTTGCGTACAATGCAAGCTATTGCATTATTGAAAGAGAGGCGTATCGTGAAATCTCGGGGTGTTACAAAGAGACATCTAAGGATTGTTACACTATTGTATTTCCATGAGTTTTGAAAGTGTATGATTAATGTTACCAGTATCCATGAAAGGTTATTCAAATATTTTTGGAATGTAGATGATATGCGCATAATGAAGAGATAAGGAGAAAATTAAATGTTTGATAGTATTCATGAGCTCATGAATGATATAAGGAGAAGGTTATATCATGGTTTGAGTATATAGAATTTTTGGATTTTGGTATGTGGAAAGAGTTAACTTTTGACAGCATTCATGTTTTCACTAAGGTTTAATGGGTATTCATTTTTCAAGAGAATACATCATTAAGGTATTCACATGATTGGATTATGACCAACATGATATATGGGGGATAAATGACGGTATTTACAAGCTTGGTTGATGACATTTCATGTTATCGTTTTCTTTATACTATGAGCTTGGACCGAAGTATTTTAGATAAGCCTAAAAATTGGAATGGATTATGTTAACCATAAGTTAGTATTGTTTAAGGATAGAATTTTTTTTGATATTATTTATGTGATGTTATAGTAATGTAGTTTTAGAAAAAGGACAACATGCAGGACGGGAACCAACCCATCGCGTCGGACAAGGATGTGGGAATCGAACCCACAAATGAAGTGCGAATGTCCTTTATCGCCTACCACTGGCCTACAGGAAGTCCCTATTTAGTAGAAACTAGTTTTATTATATTAAGCAGTATGATATTTGAAGTATAAGTCCATTTTAGGAACTATATAGGATTAATCTCACTATAGATGGACTTATGTATTTTTTGATAACTTTTCTAACCTTTTGTTTGAGACAGATGGAATGACCCATCATTCTATCACATGATCTGCTAACGCATCACGAATGACAAATTCAACTTCATTTCTTTAAGAGATGAAGTGGAAATTGTCCAAAGAACGACAAACGGCGAGACTATACCAAAATCAAGAAAGTATTTCTTCTAATTCCAGTTTCATCAACTTTAGGGAAATGATCTTGAAAACCAAAAATGTTGTCCTAGTGCTCTTATATCTGATGAATCAGATGGTACCTTAGATCGTCACAAATTTATGGCTTTGTGATTGCTGGCTTTTCCAATCCCATGTTCTCTACCACTCTCGATGAGAACATGATGGTTAGATTTCTCTTCCATATCCATATTTTCACCTATGTGGAAACCCAGTGATTAGTTTATTTGGGTAATTGTTACATTTCATACATTAGTTTTTAAAGCCACATTTTGGTATTCCTTTCTACGATGTGGGTTTATATTAAAGAAACTTTCGAGTAGTAAACCATCTATTACCCCGATGAATTTCAAGGGAGAAATTCATTTTAAGGGAGGTAGAATGTAACACCCCGAGATTTTATGAAAAATATTCTTTTCATTAATGTCTTGTGTTGTACGCTACACCAAAAGGAGCTTTCAAAACACGCATCCTTGACATTCCTTGAATTACAAGCAATCGCTACCTTCCTCGATAGCGTGTGTAGTACGCAATACCGAGTTTCACTAAACAACGATATGCTATTAAAATATTATTAAAACTAGCCATTATGAATAGTAATAACCACTTTTTAAAATTTTGTAATTTCTATTTTTCAAAATGGACTTCATTTTTGGATTCGGAATATCGAAATTAGCTTAGGGTGAAATTTTGGTACATTTCGGATAACTTTCATTTTCTGATGAATAGTGAAAATTACTAAATTTTAATTAAAAACAACCTTTTTAATTGAAATAATTAATAGTGATAAATTATTAATTTGAGTGGTTTTAAAGTATTTTTAGAATATATTTTCACAATTTAATACAATGTTGGTAATTGGATGTAATTTCATATTTAAACCAGACATAAACAAGTGTCAATCTTTTGGTAGTTATTATCTCTTAAAAACACGCTATTTGTTTTGACGACAGGAATTAATTTTTAAATTAATTAATGCAACTGATATGTTTTGAATTTGGTAAAATAGACATTATTTTTGAGTTCATAATATCAAATATAGATTAGGCCTAATTTTTGGTATTTTTCTGGAATCATTCATTTTTTGATGAATAGTGAATCCACTAAGTGGTAGTTAAAAAAATGAATTTTTCATAAAACATAATTTTACTGCTTCTGTGAGTGGAATTTCAAAAATCTGAGAGACACGGTTGATGTCAGTAAGTAAAATGTGGTTCAATGAGATGAAAATAATTTTTGGTGATAGTAACTTTTTACTTTTTTTACCACGGTTAAAAGTAAATAGGGCAATTAAGGGTAAAAATGATATTAATATTACCCTAACACATGTCCTAATTATATTGGACAAGTGTAATTCGACCAAAAACAACCTTAGGAATAAAATATGACCATTTAGGCCCACTTTAATTTGATTTGGACATTTATTAATAATTTATTTAAAGAAGGGTTAAAATAGGTAAAATCAATGTTTAATAAGTAAATCATATTTAATATGGGGTTATACAAAAGATAAATTCGACTATAAATATTAATTACAAAGATAAAAAGATTTCCTACATAATGGTATTTTATTTGTCATTTTTAGACATTAAATAATTTAATTTATTTATGACACAACGATGATGCAGTAATTATCTTATTAATGAAATATTGACATAATTGATGTTATAAATACCCAAATAAATATAATTTGAGATTTTTTATGAACTAAATTAATTATCTAGGTTAATATGACATGTTATTGTTGATATAAGTAAATTTTTTCGAACTTATTAATCTGTTATGAATTTCATACAAATCATGTACCAAATAGTGTCAAAATTGTCATAAATTAGTTTTTAAAACAAATATTATATTATTAATTGTCATTTAATTCCGAAAAATAAAAGGTTCTTCCAAATGACTTATATAAGGATATATATATTAATAATAAACAACTTGGGGTTCTTTTGGCTTGTTATGGTAAGTTTATTAACCATATAGTGTAAGAAAACAAAAAGACACGGTAAAAGTTAAATTATTTAACTTAGATTTAAATCTAATTGATAAGGTTAAAATAATAAACTAAACTTGTCTAAATCCTAATGGATGAGATTATTTCGACCCATACCCACTTTATCTTCGAAATAAGACCCTTTGGAACCATTATAAACCGAATTTGACCTTAATATAACATAATATTTTGAGATTTTCCTAAGGTGCCACTCTCCTCCCTTATAAAAGGCCACCTCCTCCCTCTCCTCCCCACACCAATTTGAGAATTCAAGCTCGGCCAACCCCTGAAAAATTCCCTTCTCCACTTCCCTAGAAACATACTAGAGGTTCTGGTCTTCCTCAAAGACCAATTTTAGTGCCCTAAGAGGAGGTCTCAAAGAGGCGCTTCAAAGAAGAGGTAATTTCTGTTACCGATTCATTCACCTTTATTTCTTCTTCCACTTCTTCTTCTTAGGTTGTTTAATTATGAAGTAATAACATCAGTATCACTCATATAATGATATGTTATTATAAGTACGAAAAAACCCAATTTCACCATCTATCCATCCAACGGAAAACGAAATCACCGCGCGTGCGTACATACAGAATACCGTCTCCACGCCGTGGTGAAATCAATTTTCCACCACCACCTTACATGGATGGGTATAATGGTGTAAATAATAACTATATATTATTATTTTAACGTGATATTGATTATGAAATAGTATACATACACTCCAATACCGTCCCATGATTATGAGAACTATATCATCGCTCGTGCGTACGTACGGACTACCGTCTCCACGACGCGATGAGATTCATTCTCCACTTTAACCATTCATGAATGATTATAAAGTATATATAATAAGTAATCATGAAAAATATGACATAATAATGATACTGGATTTATTTGTATATATATGTATGTCATCTACTTAATTTTGTTCAACTCAATAAGGAAACGAAAACAACGTTCATGCGTACGTACGGCCTACCGTCTCCATGAATGGTGTATTTATTTCCATTTACTGATTTATTATATATTTTTATATTATGAATATATATATATAAATCATTTTTTATATTCTGGAATTAATTAATCATGATCTAAGTAATCATATGAATAATTACAAGTCAAAACACGGACGAAAAATGAAACAATTTACCCAAAACGCTCTTTAACATTGAATTTACAAAAGAACGGGTAATATAAAGTCATAAGTGAACCATATATGATATCATAACAATGAATATGATTCTGTAATAAGTCAATGGAATTATTTAAATCATTATACAGGAGATTCAGACACTTACAAAGCAAATCGGACCTAAGGTAAGGGAAATATCACAATCTCATTTTTATCCGAGATTGTTTATACTTTAGTATTTACTGGGGTGTATTTTATCATCCACATCCATGTTTCCTCAATATGTAATATTATTTCAATTCACCAAAAATTGTTTAAATCCTATTTTATCCTTCGGTGAGATTTTAGTAAAAGATATGAAAGGAATCTTTTGACATTTTTCGTACGAGGTACTTTTTTGACTTTTCCGACAAAAGTACGAGAAGAATGTTTTTTTAACTTATACGGCATGAATGGATTAATAAAAATTTATTCCCAAGAAGCTTCTTTTACATGTTTTCAAGTTTATTTTTAATCAACTTCTTTTAGTTTAAAATTGTATGGCGTTTTAAGAAAGGAAAAATGTTTTTGAAGTGGAAAGGATATTATCCTCAAGAATGGAGTTCAAGTGTTTTATCAAAATTATTTTCCATCTAAGATAATAAAGGGTTCTGTTTTTATGCCTATTATTACATTGATTTGATTATGTTGTGATGGAATTATTTTTATGAATTACTTTATCTTATATGAATTTTTTTATGATGTCATGTTGTTTAAGAATCCCAATTTTATAACATGGGTTATGCAATGATGTATGATTTATGATTTTGTGGCACACATAAGAATGGTATCATTATGAGATTGGTGGGACCTATATCTCCCTCCAATGCATTGGGTAAAGATTTTATATCTCATGAGATAGACATGGATGGAATTGTAGGTTATACCGGTTCAGTGAAACATGACTGAAACGAGGGTGACTCGGTTCAGAAATGGACTTTGTCCACTAAGATTGTCTTGGCAATGAGTATTGACTAATAAAATATGATTCTCTATGATTATGTGTGTATGCCACAAAGTTTCATGTTTTATGTTATGATTATTAGGATTACATTTCACTATTATGATTTATCCCATGTTATGAAATTATGATCTCTTTTGCAGGTTAAGATTTCCAAAATGTTATGTTCTTATGAATATGATGTGATTGATATTTCTTTTTTTACCCTTACTGAGCATTTGAGCTCACCCTTTTATGTTTTTTTCCCCAGGATATAAAGAAAGGTTTTAGGTAAAAAAAGGAAAATCTTTATGGGATATGTTGAAGATCTTTCACCACGATTAGAAGATTATATTCCGAGTTTCCAAAGACACTAAACTATTTCGATCCTTGTGTGTGTGTTTTTGTTATTTACTAAGTATTCCACAAAAGTAATGTAATGTCCATGTACGTCTAGCTTCGGGTCTCTACAATTAGAGTGCAATGTAATATTTCAAAGAAACTTGTTATTGCGTATTGGATACGCCATCGATCATAGAGATCCCTTTAAAATAATATTAATATTTTATTCAATAAAATTAATAAATATACAAAAGTAATATTAATTATTTACCTGGGATGTTACATCCTTCCCCCTTTTTGGAAATTGCGTCCTTGCAATTATAAAATTGGGCTTGGAAAATTGAAAGCCTCACATCAGACAAGGAGAAAATTAAACTATCACTTTAAAATATAGAATGAAAAGTACCATGGTCACCCAAGATAAAAGGTACTAGGATTCCATGAAAACATGGATATTGAAGAAAAAACAAAGGGTTTTGTTATGATAGAGAGTGATAGAAACATGTTTAGAAGAAAGTTAACCACTAGAAAATCACAAACTTGTGATGGGTTAAACGGCATTTGATTCTCAAGTTGGAAGAGTTAACAGACAAAATTTTATTTTTTTGTTAATTTTAATTAAGGAATTTATTTATGAGCTTAACTAAATCACAAGGAACCATACTTTCTTGTCATTTATACTTTCATCTCTTACTATATTTCTTACTCAAACTCATTTTTTCCTCAAAAAGACGTGTATTTAGGATGAATTGTTCACATTAAGAGTGTTATAATCAAATTATTGAGAATCACCTAATCCACAAAAGAGAACTATATATTTCCCATGTCTTTATACCTCAACCAAAACCAAAATTGTCAGAACAATATCAGATAATACACAAAAAGGAAATCCTTTATAAAAAGAAAATATATTTTTAATCTCCAAAATTTGTCCAAAAAAACCCAAAGTTCAACTAAGACCATTCGATAAACAATTTGTCCATAAAATTCTTTAAAGTAAACCAAACTTATATTTATGCCCAAATATTTGAAGGATTTAATCACATAGTCTTCCTAGGTAAAAATTAAGATTAATCTCCCTATAGCATCAGTTGGTCATAAAGTCTCATATTGAAAAGTAATTAACCTAATCATATATCCTCCATGATAGGACAATATTTTCATAGATAACCCAAAATAAACTTATTCTGGATTCATAAAAGTAATTAACTAAAAAGAATTTGTCATACTATATGGGGACTTCACGAAGTCCATTGGTAGGTGATAAATACCAGTCACATTTTAGTTGTGGGTTCGATTCCTATTGCTTTGTCTGACGCAATGGGTTGTCACATGTCCTGCAAGTTGTCCTTTTGGAAAAACTATATAATTCTAAAAAAATCCCCAAAAAGAGATAAAATCATCAAAATTAACCATAACATAATTTAACCTCAATTTTATCTCATTCCATTCATTTACCATCACAACATATAGTAACCCATAATTACCTCAAAAGTATGGATCATCTAAACCCAAATGGTTCATTATAACTATTTTCACAAAAGAACGGAAAACTATTACTTGAATAAAATTTTCATATATCAAACATTAGGGTTACACATACTATATGAAGTCTTTTAATGTAACCCCGTCATCAAAAAAGACATAATACTTTTATGAATTTCAACATCCTAAAATCTACCATAACTCATTATCTCTTATATGTTTACTTCTTACTCATTGAAAAATCTTCATAATCTATTAACCATTCATTTCCAACTTATTCTGAAATACTTCTTTCCTACAAAAAAATTCATGAATCATATCCGAAGATTGAAAAATAGGAAAACATATGTTAAGAAATAATCCAAACCTTTTATTGGTCATTGTCAGTTTCTTCATCCCTAATCGGAATGGAATTAGGTATTGGAAAACAAATATTTGTATGATCATGGTGATCCAATTCCGGAAACTTCTTCGTAGGACATGTGTTTTCATAATGACCATGCACACCACATTTAAAACATTCAATTGATACCTCAGAAAGAACTTATTTCGCTTTCCTCGAGTCAGCTAGATGCTTCCATTTTCCATGGCAGGTTCTTGCATTATGACCTTCATTTCCACATCTATAGCATCTTTTTTTCCCTTTGAAACATTTTCCTTGGTGTTTCTTTCCACATCATTGACACATAGGTCTTTGAACATACTTACATTTATGATTATTACCTGAAATTCCGTAGGGAGTTGTTTCTCCCATATATGATGTGTTATATAAATAACCAAGGTTTAAGTGGTCAATCATGAATCTTGATAGTTGGTTGGGGATAAACACAAGATTTATAATTGCTGCTCTCATATCATTAAATTTATCACTCAGAAACCAGTCATAGTTTCCTTCACATCCACTGTTACTTTGGTGCCTGCTAGTTCCAGCCATTTACTAAAACCAAAAAGGCCAGTGTGAGCATATCAATAAAATCATCATATAATAATGAGTAAGATAAACACTAAGATATATTTATCCAAGTTTTCTCAAACTAATTATAACATTCAAAAAAATGAATCCATCTAATATACAACCGCTTGTGGTTATACACAACTTTTCACTTATACTTAAACAACACGCTAACCTCTAAAGTTATCTAAACCGATATTTGATACCAACTGTAAGGAACCGGCCTTAAAATTGTACATAATCATAAATTAAATGAATAATTCACATAAGGTATATTTTTAGGTTTATAGTTTTAGAGAATTAGTACATAACTATTTCATCAAAAAAGATTACAAAGTAGAAACTTCTACTAAGATTCCATTAAATAAAAACTCCAAAAAACCTGTCTAGTTCCATGTTTTAGATAACATGTCTTTCCTTGATCCCATCCATGACCCTATTTATCTTTAAGTCCTGTGGAGAAAATTTCAAAAACATGGGATGAGCATAAAAATCCCATTAAAGGATACACAAATAAGGAAAAGTGTTAGTTTTTCAAAACAACAAGTAAACCATGAACAATTTATCAAATTAATTCTTTTTACCTTTATGAAGTAGTAAATAATCATCAATGAATAAAGGATCACTACATATCCTTTGTAACCAATAGATTACCATAAACCCATATAAAGAACACATAACATATAAAGGTAACTTGGGTTATAATCATAGTTAAATGGAATAACCATACGGTCGACTTCCACACATATCACTACTTGGAATAGCCATACGACCGACTTCCATACCCAATGCATTGGAGGTTTTAGCGTAACCACCCATCTTGGTATTAACTGCACCACCTATCAAATGGTTTATCACATAACCACCCGTCAAATGTCTAAGTACCATTACAAAATCATAAAACATAAAACAAATATAATGGAAAGAAGACATTTCAACATTTCAATCACAATATATCACTTAAATATATTGACATAACAAATACATTATCAAAAAACATTTCTATACCAAAAGACATAAAAAATTATATGGTATTTAATTTCTTTTAAAAACATTACGGCTTGTTAAGGAAGCCAAACGTCAAATAGTACTCGTAGCGGCGGAATAGGTCTTTGTCAACACGTACGTTAAAAGAAACATTCAATTTTGTCATTCAGTAAAATGATTAGTAGAAAATGATTCCCATTGAATAAAAATAAAAGTTAATGGATTTTATATAGAGTATAAAATAAAGTCTTGTATTTGATCTAAAAAATTTCCTCAATGAAAGGATATTGAGATGAAGTCCCTTACAAAGTCGGTATCCTTAGATTAAGGATAAATAAATTAAATAATTATGTGCGACAAATATAAATACCCCCAATATAAGAGGATATTAAGTTTAAAACAATCAAAGATCATCCACACATATTCATAATATTACATAATCAAGAAGTAGAGCTTTAACCCATATAATTGAAACTGGGTTAAGAAGTTCCCTTACAAAAATTCGACAGCCTAACGTCGTCATTTAAAAATTCCGAAAATGAGACGATGAGAAATAAAAATGGTATCACATCACTTGGACATATCATTTACAAAAATATGGATATATAAGAACATATCCCAATATAATAAGATGTAAATTAAATTCCTAACAAAAAGAAGTCTTTTAAAAAGAGAGGTTGAAAGGTTCCCTTACCGATTTGGGTAACTTTTGAAACATACACCACATGAACGAAGGGTCATACAATAAAGATGTAAATACCCATAAATTAAATTATATTACACAAATAATACAATCATGGGAGTTATATACACCACACAAAAGGACATATTGGCAAATGAATCATGAATCTCATGGGAACAAAAAGTGAGATAAAAACCCCTTACCTCATTGTGATCAATCGATTCGTATGACCAAAAGATAATAAACACCAAATTAATCACTTAATAACATGAATATAAATATAATAATTATAATATATATGAAAGTTCAGTACAAAATACACCACATTCGATAAATAAGTGGCTAACAATGTAAATCTCATAGAATTACAAGTGAGATAAGAAATCCCATACAAAAATTCGGCAGCCTAACAGCACCACATAAAACATCCAAAAATGGTTTCATGAGATCAAATAGGGTCTATCATCATATAAACATAAAAATTACAATAAGAGGGATGTAAAATAACATCCCCTAACATAATAAATAAGATATTAAAATGAATTACATAAAAGAGAGTACTTAAAAAGAAAGAGAGGGGTAGGATCCCTCACCTTAAGTCCGACTTGTCTGATTCGTTTCTTTATATTCCTGAATAATAAACATTGGTCAATTTATAATTTCATAAGTTCCTCCCATAAATATTATAATTCAGTTCATATCACATATTATAATTTTATAATAATTGGTTAATAATGTGAGTTCATATTAGACGTTTTTGTCGATGTTCGGTACATGAGTCAAAATTGAACTTGTCGGAAAAGAATTTTCCAAGTACATATAGGTACATCATCTCCAGAATAGTATTAATTATTTAAATATCATATATATCCATTTTATACTATTCTATAACATTTGGAGATAAGAATTTAAATACACCATTCATGGAGACGGTAGGTCGTACGTACACATTAATTCTACTTTCATTTCATTGTCGTATTAATGGAATTAAAAATAAATGAGAGAGATATATATTATAATTCCATAATGATATCAATAATTTAGATGTAATATATTACATATATATCCATTATATATATGTACTTATAATAGTACATAACATTTGGATATAAGAAATGAAATGTACCGTTCATGGAGACGGTAAGCCGTACGTACGCATGAACACTGCTTTTATTTCAATTTCATACTTTAATGTAATGAAAAAAATAATTTTAAATTGGTATATTATAATTACAGTATAATATAATATATAAAATCATTAAATCCATCATTTATACATCCCACATATGGTATTAATGATTCAATCCACATTGAGGGGGCAGTAGTCCGCTATCCATAAAATGAAATTATCGCGTTTACCCATTATGAAACCATAAAGTTATTGAATAAATGAAAAATAGAGAAACATAGAGAATACATAAACATAATGTATTTATCATATATAAATATAGTGACATCTTAATGGCCACCATTAGAGGTGTTAAAAGAAGATTGAACAATCATCATTTCGATTTAAAATTTTGTGTTTTTCACTTTTCATTAAAAAATGAACATTATAATAAAAATACACATAATTTACCCAAAGTAAATTTTGATGTCCCACATATTAATAAGAAGTTTATGTTGTCAAACAGAAATTATAAATGTTTCAAAAAACTATATTTATAAAGGTTTCTCCATCAAAAGGTAGTAAATCGACCATTTAAAGGATATTAGAGTATTTGGAGCATAAAATTGTATAAATTCGTATTTTAAGCCTCTGAAATATATTGGATAAATATAAAGACAATTAAAAACCATGTATAATCATATTTTTGTTATTTATGTTCATTTCATACAATATAATGACTATGAGTTAACTAGCATTTAAAATTATATTGTATTATTATTTTTTAATATGGCTCATCCTTGTGTGCAACATGAGATTTCAGAGAAACCCTTTGATCTATGCCGGGTACGCCATCGAACATATCATCCCATTTAAATTAATATTAATATTTATTTAGTAAATATTAATAAATGTTAAAATGTCATAACCTTTATTTACTCGGGATGTTACATTCTTCTCCATTTTGAAAATTGAATCCTCGAAAATGTTATTCCCTAATCAAATAAGTGGAGGTAATTATACCTCATATCATTCTCAGATTCACATGTCTCCTCATTAACCATATTAGTTTTCCATAAAACATTTACATAATTAATTACCCTATTCCGCAACACATTCTCTCTTCAGTCAAGAATCTGTACTGGTTGTTCTTAATAAGAACGATTCTCTTCCAACTGAACTTCCTCTGGACTCGAAACATGAGATGTATCATGCATTTATATTCTAATCATTGAAACATGATAAAAATCGTGTACCTATGATAATCATGGAGGTAAATCCACAATGTACACAACTGATCCAACACTCTCTAGGATTCTATGTGGTTCATTGAATCTCGGAACCAACATTCCCTTCTTAACCAAATGCATCACACATTTTATTGGAGAAACATTGAGAAAGATATGATCACCTACCTTAAAAAATGTTCCTTCCTCCGGTTATCCATATAACCTTTTTCCCACTCAAATCTATTATCATGTGCTTATGAATCATCAAAACATTCTATACCATCTCTTCTAACAATTCTGGTCCCATCAAAATTCCTTCACTAACTCCATAACAAAAAGTTATATTTCCACACCACTTTCTATATATTGCCTCGAATGGAGCCATATGTATACGTGAATGAAAAATGTTATAATATGAAAATTTAACCAAAAATGATGTTGGTCCCAACTTCCTCGGTAATACATTAAGCTTTCACGTAGTATATCTTCCAATTTCTGAATTAATCATTTTGACTGCCCAAATTATTGAGGATGAAAATTTGTACTAAAATTCATTTTAGTACCCAATTAATTCTGAAGGAATTTCCAAAAGTTTGAAGTGAATTTGGGATCATGTTTAGATACAACTGAGAGGGGAACTCCATGAATCATGACTATATCATCAACATATAACAGAGAAAGTTGATCTAGAGATAGGGTATCACGAATTGGAAGAAAATTAGCAGATTTAGTCTATTGATCAACAATAACCCGGATTACAGCGTTTCCTTGAGATTCCTTTTGAAATCCCACATCAATATCTGTGGATATATCTTACCATTTCCACTCTAGCAATTTTATAGGAAAAATCGTACCTTTCGACAATTGCCGATCTACACTAACCTGTTGACAACTCAAACACTTCATAGTAATGTCAACAATGTATTTTCCTTCCATCCAACTAGTAATACTCTCGAATACCTATGTACATCATAGTACTATTAATATGAATTGTAAATGAATAACTATGAGCTTCAACTAACAATTATTTCTTCATATGTGAATCAATAGGCGCACATAATCTCTTTCCAAACCTTAAAACAGAATCTTTATCAATGTTGTATTCACGTAACATACCGTTCTGAACCAATTCTACCTTTTTCCTGTAACTCACTTTAACATTTTCTGCTTGCTTTTTTCTATCTTCTAGGGATGATTGTACAAAAACCTAAAACAAAGCAGTGTACTTTCCAGCACCAACAACTTCTATGAAAAATTTCATCAAATCAGTAATCAATGTATCTGTTTTCAAATGTAACATGGTTAATGTAGCATTAATTTTTCGACAAAAAGAGTGTTATCGACATTACTTTCCTTTCCTGGATAGTAATGAATCATGAAATCAAAATCCATGAATAATTCCATCCATCCCCTCTTTCACATGATCAATTAGTACTATCAGAATATATACTTCAAAAAATTTTCGTCAGTGTATATTTCACATTTAACCTAATATAAATGATGCCTTTAAATTTTTAATGAAAAAACAACATCAGCTAATTCCAAATCACGAGTAGGTCTATTAAACACAAGATGTTTAAACTGAGTTGAAGCATATGCAATTACATGGTCAATCTACATAATGAAATAGAAATGTCATTTCAATGAAGCATCCCTGTAGATAACAAATTCACTATCCCTAAAAGTTAATGCAAAAACTAGAGCATTCACCAATATTCTTTTTTATTCCTCAAAATAATCATCACATGTGTTTGTCCAAATGAACTTAAAAACATTTCAAGTTATCTTATTTAGTGTTCTAGATAACCAAGAAAACATTTCAACAAACCTCCATTAATAACCTGATAAACCAAGAAAACTATGGATCCCAGTTATATTTGTCGGTCTTGGCTATTCATCAACAACTTTTGTTTCCTTAGGAACAATAATTATGCCATTTTTTTAAACAATGTGACCCATGCATGAATTTTTTTGTAACAAAAACTCGCAGATGATAAATTTTTATATAGTATCTTTTCATTTACAGTTTTTCAGAGAAACCTTAAATGACTTTAATGTTCCTCTTTAATTTTGAAATAAATCAAAATATCATCAATAAACACAACAAAAAACATATCCATGAACTCATCATGAATTATATTTATAAGATCCATGGATACAGTAGATGCATTTTCTTAACAGAAATGCATAACTAAAAATTCTTAATGTCCTTATCTAGTACAAAATGCGGTATTCGAAAGGTTTGATTCCCATACATTCAACTAATGTTACCCCAAACTCATGTGAATATTCGAAAAATACTGATCTCACTGGAGAAGATCAAAAAAACCATCGATATGAGGAAAATGATACTTGTTCTTAATATTGATGTTATTTAAATCTCTATAGTCAATGGAAAGACTCATTGAACCACAAATGTTCCTAACAAACTAGATATATGGACCCCATGGTGTTTTTCTAGGTCCAATAAACCATTATCTAATAAATCTTGCAATTTCTTCTTTTACTCAAAAATATCAATTTGATCTGTTCGATAAGTCGGTTTTGAAATTGTTTTAACCACAGGAACTAAGTCATTAGTAAATTCAAATTCTAGATCAAATATTATACCAGAATGCACATCATGAAAAATAGCATGAAACCCATTTAACACTAGAACAAAATTTATCTGAATAGTTCCTTTGTTTTCAAAAATATGTACATGGTTACGTACATTTCCATATTTTACTAGTTTCTTAGAATCCTGATATGTTATCCAAAGTAAGGATTTATTCTTGTACACCAACTGATATTATTTCTGAAAAGAAACCACTTTAGCAGCTCAGTCAATCTTAGCATCATAAAATGCAATCCAATACATACCGAAAATAACATTACACTATACTAGAGGCAATACAATAAGGTTTCAAGGAATATTCATTCCATACACATGAACATGATGGTTCTTGTAATTTCTTTTAGTCACAAAATTTCTTCCTGGTGTTTTTACCATATGTTTAGGATTCATATCTTGAGATAGAAATCCCTACATACTAGAAAATTTCATAGAAATGAAAGAATGTGTAGACCCTGAATCAAAAAACACATTGGAATAATATGAATGATCAAACATTGTACCTTATACTACATCATTTGATTTCCCTATATCTATTGAAATAGTTGAAAATGGTTTCACAACCCTTCTATTTTTTGTAGTCTGGATGCTTTCCCTAAATTAAGTTCTTTATTGGACACTAATTTTCATAACGACCGATTTAATTTCACTTAAAGAAATTTAATCACTATAAATCAGATTTTTCATACCATTACCCGGATCTATTTCAGTGCAATTACAAGCCTTATGCCTCATTTTACCACATCTGTATCAGTTAATTGAATTGAAAATTCATTCCCCAGTGTAATTTTACTAAAATTCTCACAAACTCTAATCTTAATGTTCATATAATCATATTTTTATGAATATTTATAACATTTCATCTACCATCTTAAACACTTATTCTATTGTTTTTCAAAGAACACATGCTCTTCGGAAAACTCTATTTTCACCTTATCAGCATATCAAACACGTTTTTCATTATTTTGAACTCACAAAATTCTAATTCCCTTCAATTTAATAGATTTAATCACGAGTAAAAATAATTGATTTTACTATCATGAATTTGTATGAAATTTAGAGTATACATTTCCTATCATGTGAATTTTGCTTCATAAGAATCCATTAAGTCATCCTCCTGTGTAAATTCCAAGACTTGTTTCTCCATCCAATGTCAAACCAACATAGAAAATTATTTCTCATGAAACATAACATTGATTTCTTCCCAAACAAGAGAATCAATCTCCTCATTATCCTTGATAATTTTAACCATCGGTCACCAGTGGTCAGATTCTCTTTCAAAATGATGAATCACAAGACTAACCTTTTGATTTTCTATACATCCCATGAAATTGAAAATCTTTTCTTATTATTTAATCCAGTTTTTAGATTTCATAGGGTTAGATGATCCTCTAAATGATGGGATCATTGCCTCATGAAACGCTTTAATATTGCCATGTTGCTATGTGGTTGATATGGCTGATCTCGTGCTTGAACACCACCACCATTTATCGCCTAAGTCAACTGATCCATCACTACAAAAAACATTTCATTTCTTATTCTGCCATTCTTAGGTTGCTGATTTAAAAGTTTGTATTCCTCCTAATGTCATCCCATCATAGCTGTCATGTTTCCTCAATGGAAAACCATTCTAAATAGAAAAATATGTTATGCGAAGCAACATGGTATTCTGTAAATGGAAAATCATTTCAATCATACCATAAATTAATTTAGGGACATTAATTTATCAATATCCTAACTCCTAAAGTTATTTAAACAAGCCTTTGATACCAACTATAAGGCCCCGACCTTGAACACTACATAACCTTGAGTTAAGTCATGATTTCACAATGAGGATATTTATAGGTTTAGAATTTTAAAATATTATGTTGTACCAATTACATATCAAAAATTACAAGGTAGACACTTCTACTCAGTTCCAAATTGTGTTCTAAAAAATACTCTTAAATAAAACAATAGTTAATTTCTTGATATATATATTCTGGAATTATTCATTTCTCTTAACCTTCTATATATCCTGTGAAAAACATTTCATACCCTTGGGATGAGAATAAAATTCTCATTAAGGGTTATAAAATAATGAATGAAAACACTATTTCATCAATACATAAAAAACATAAGATCTTTAACATTACTCATTAAATCATAAGATTTAGGAATAACACATAGCAATTAAAAAATCATAAAGATAACTTGTGGCATCAATAACATACATACATTATTAATTTTATAGCAACGTAGAAAGTTACATTTGGAATCCCCTTCAATGTATATTTTTTAAATCTCTTAGGATGAATAATAACATTTACCTCTGTCACATTACACAATGTATTGAAGAGCTATATCAGGATCACCTGCACTAGGTTTATCATGAAACCACCTGTATACGTGAAAAATGTCCAAAAAATATTTCATATTAATAACAAATAAATCAAACAAAAAAAAGATTAAATTTCCGTGTTTCTATCACAATATTAAATTTTAATATATAGAAATAACCAATGATTTCATAAAACCATTTTCTATAACAAAATATGTAAAAATGGTTTACGATATTTACCTTCCTTTTAAAAACATTATGGGTTATCAAGGAATCCAAATATGAAATAATGCTTATGGCGGCTGAAAGGTTGTTGTCACCACATATGTTAAAAAGAGTCAATATTTTTTTTCTTTTAGTAAAATGAATCATAGAGAAAATATTCTATTTAATGAAATTAAAATTCAAACGTGTTTATACAACATATAAAGAAATCATATGTATAAAGCAATGTCTGCCTCAAGGAAAAGAGATTGAAACGAAGTCCCATACAACATGTACAACACAACTTGTTCGTTATTTAATATATTGAATAATAAACAAAAGTTATTTTATATTTTCTTCAACACCTTATTCAAGTTTATTATTACTTTTATATCACTTATTACTACATTATAAACATTACATAATCATTTATGTTAAAAATAGTTATTTTTTTGATATTTGGTACTTGATTCAAAAATGATATTCTTATAATTACAAGTTGTCCAGGTGGTAAAAATTCCATTATCTTTAGAATGATATTAATAATTTAGATACCTTATATAGCATATATATCCATTATATATATAATTATAATTTTACATACCATTCAGGGATTAGAAATGAAATGCACCATTCATGGTGACTATTCGTTGTACATATGCTTGAACAATACTTTCGTTTCTATTTTGTATTTAATAAATGAAAACATAATGATACATAGGTATATAATAATTATAGTATAATGTCATATATAATTTCATTAACTCTAGCCTTTATACATTCCATGTATGGATTCAACGAGTCATATCACCTAGAGGGGGTGGTAGTCCACAATTCCTCAAATTAAATTATCATATTTACTCATTATGGAGACCATAAAGTTATTTTATAAATAAAAAATATAGAATAAAAATGACAATATAATATTAATATAATATTATTTTTTTACCATTATTTTCCAGATATATCACTTCACCATGGTAAATAAAATATTTACTGATGTTAATATTCATAGTGTCTAAATATAAAAGATCCCTATTTACATAATTTGTACCTCCATGTTCTAAATATGGAATCATTTTTTCCAAATTCAAAACAAAGATATTTTAGAAATTAATTTAAAATTAATTCCCATTATCAAAACCAAAAAGTTTGTGTTTAAGAAATCACAACTATCAAAATATTGACACTTTAATGTCTAATTTAAGAGTGAAATTACAATAAATTACCAAATTTGGATTAAATAGTAAAAATATAATCCAATTAAACTTCAAAATCAATATAATGAATGATCCATATATATAAATAAATTCCATTATAATGTATCTTGTAATTCAAATGCATTATTTTTCAGTTTTCATTAAAAATGAACTTTATCATAAAAATACCAATAATTTACCCAAAATAAATTTTGGTGTTATTATTCTAAGGGAGAAGATTATTTTGTCAAATAGAACATATAATAGTGACATAAAAACTAGAATTAAAAATTTTTCTCCATAAAAAAGTTGTAACTCGACCATTTAAATATTATTATTGTATTTCATTCTTAAAACTAGATCAATTATAATTTAATCCACTAAAATAAATTGGATAAATGTAATGACATTTAACAAACATGTAGCATCATATTTTTGATAGTTATGTTCATTTTCTCCAATACAACGGATAAGTGTTAACAACTATTTAAAATAATATTATGTTATTATTTTTCAGTATGACTCAGCCTTGGGTGCAACTTGATATATTGGAGAAAACCATTATTGTGTGTCCGGTAAGCCATCAAACATAGAATAACATTTAAATTAAAATTAATATTTAATTGAAAAATATTAATAAATATGAAAATTGCATAACCATTATTTACATGAGATGTAACACTTTAGATCAACCATAATCTTCCCAAATACCTCCATAACACTCCTAGAGAAATCATAGTGGTTATTTAATACGAAAATACAACACAAATATATATAATTCAAATGTTAAGTGGTATAATTTACAGGATTAGGATATATTTTCCTAACTACTCAATTTCATTTATTTTTTCCTTTATGATTCTTTTTTACCTAATATCCAATTGGATAATCCTAAAATAATAACAACACTGTCATTAATATGAAATAATTTTATTATATTAATGAGAAAATAATAATCTACATTCTAATATTTTTCATATAAAAATTAAAACATCGTCCATTGTACGTGAAGACTACGCCACTATGAAGGATAAGTTTTGTTTTACACCATTACAATATATGTCTCGATACACATGGTGTTTTGAGAATAAATATTATATTTAAAACGAAATTATGATTCAAAAAGGATAAATCAATTTTATCATTCTTTTCCTATAAATAATTATTGATACCTCATTCTATATTATGTAAAATTTCTCTCTCAAAACAAATATATTTATGAAATAATATTTCAAACTCTTCATCGATCCAATATTCAAAAATGTTGAATAAAACTACTATTGAATGAAAATTAATCATTAGAAATCATAATAAATATTATTTTACTATACCATTAATTATTTATGAGTAATGAATATGTCATCAATGAATGGGGATCAACCTAGAAATTCTAGAGTGTGAGTAAAATAATATCACTATCATCTAAGATAAAAATGAACTACAAAATTCTAAAAAATGAATATTATTGAACATTAAAATTTTTAAAAAATTAAATCCATTTAGTATATATTTTAATATCATTTTTTTGTATTCATACTTCTAGATGAATCACGTTCATGTGAACCGAGAGTAATGTTAAAGAATCTTATTAAATAAGATATCTTGTGTCTGGGTACTAACATAAATTCTTAAGCACCTTGATTCTATGCTATCTATATTCTCCTATAATTCATGTAACATGATATTACCAACAAAAACTCTCTATAAAATATTATTTTGAATAAAAATATTCTTCCATGATTAATATCATTTATACAATAGCATAACAATGTTATGAATAATTCCCATATATTATAAAATTTGATTTTTTCTTCTAGTTCAATATTTTCTATTTTCTCTAATGTCTACTCTATTATTTATAAACCCAATAATTTTTCATAAAATGTCACATTGTTATTTATATTTTCATTTTCATAAAATGTAATTTATTTTTACATTTTTGATATGTGTATGTTCAATAATAGTTTTATAAAATAATAAAAAATATATTTCATGTAAATTTTTTTATATGTAAATCCATATTTCATATAATAACCCAATATATAAAATTAAAATAACTAATATAATAATATGATTCTAAATAATATTTTCAATGGGTTCATTTAAACAGTTAAAAAATTATATTATTGTATGTGACTCTTAATTTCATCTTGTTATCGTGATATTGAGAATTGTTTTCCAAAAAAATTCCAAGCATGCTTATGTTGGATCTATTTTCACCTAACATGAACTCCCATATGAACATCTCATACATATAGGATTTTCCCTTATATTTTTATGATATTTACTCTTCTTCGTGTTTCCCATATTTTAAATTCACTCCTTCCACACTCTGATGAAGTTTCTCCATTCTCTGTTTGTAATCTATTTTAAAAAAACCATTGTTTTCTCTTACGTTGCATTATTATTCTTCTGTATTCATGGTGATTCATTGAACATTATCCCTCCTCACATATAGATACCCTTAATCTTATTATCGATATTATTTAGTTCATTATGAGGGTGTTTGTTGTGGGTTCGGAATGGTGTTGGTGGTTCTGAGTTGTTGTCGGGGGATCATCTCGGTTGGTGAAAATTATAGCATTTGTTTCTAATTCAATAATATATCCTCGAGTTATGGCTTCTACTATTTCATTTTGGTGAATATGATGTTACTTTATTAATTTTATTGAAATTTATGATGTATTTAAACATTCAATTTCGTCATTGTTGACTCATCAATTATGTCTTATAGAGGATTGATGGTGCTAGCTTAATAAAGGCCTTCTATGGTGGATAAAACTGCTCCAACTATGCTTTGGATTCTGTATCCATAACATTTTTCTTGTTCATTTTGGTTTTATAGTTTCATGGGATTTCATGGGATGTTCGTGTTCAATTATAAGCATATTATATGTGGATCAAGTTGTGGTGTCCCAATTCTATTCTCCTAGTTCCCTTGGTGTTTGTTATTCTTAATAGTACATATTTTTTTAAGGTTTTAATGGTTTCTCGTAGGAAATTTTTATGGTGGTGTAATTTTTTTGTATTTTTAAATATTATTACAATAGAGAGTCCCTTAATAAAATTTGTAAATATTTTATGGTTTTTCTAATGTTGGATTGAATTCATGTTAGTAATTGTGTGCTGGTGGTACTGCTAGGTTCTCTAATGTTGGTACCAGGATCAACACTCTTTCTGGTCAAGCAGTTCAAGATATTCTCTACCTAGGTGGGGAGACAGAGATAATTATGAATGTAGAATTTTAAATTTGAATGTTGGTTGGTGGTATGTGGGGTCGTTATGATGTCTTCACAAAAATATGGAAAATTAAGGACGTGGGGGGAGCATGAGGCATTGAGTTATTCTATTTTTTTCTATATGTGTTTATTTTTATTATTTCTATAGGTTTATGCAGTGTTTTTTCAATTTTTTGAGATCCAATTATTTGAGGTGTTTTCTTTTCTTGGAACCCGCTAATCCAAAAAGTGGATTACCAAGAAAATGAAAAAATTGATTTAGAGGGAAAATGTTAAAAAAAATTATAATTATTTTATATTTTTCACATTAACAAAAAAAATATCACTAAAAAAAATTAGTTTTATGCTCCACCCTATACATTCACATATTTTTTTCAAGGAACCCTATTTAGATTCTCAATGGACTTTTAAATATGATGAATGATTTATTTCATGAGGAACACATTTGTATGGATGATTGATGAATATTTTCCTATTTATACCTCAAATGAAATGGTTAAGGATTTATATATCATGTGAAAATTATTCATGTATAGTTTTTAGTTTTTTCATTAGAATAGTTGTGATGGAATGGCTCAAGATGATGATGTTTCCATTAGAATATATTTTTTAGATAATTCAGTGATAATATACTATAATATGGTACACTCCCATGATTCATGGTTTTTATTTGTATTGATTTAATAATTATAATTCTTTACTAATATTTTAGTCTACTAATGTTTCTATTTCATTGTACATATGTTTAAATGAGTTATATGATTATTATTTTCAATATATGGATCATTTAATCATATAGTAATCCAAATTCCATATTTTAATATATTCTTATAATCTAAATATTATTAATCCTTAGTAATGATTTACCTTATTAAGTGCTTGAGATCTCCACAATCATTAGTGTGCATTAGCAGGTCATGAAAATTAGTATAAAAAATGAGATGAATATAAGAATACATGTATATTATAAATTATGGTGAAATGATGATAAGTATTAGAAAACAAGGTGTTTATCTAGATAATCTATGAAGGCACAAAATCATTGGGTTCTGGTTTTTTTATTATTAATGATAAGTAATAAAAAAATTACTCAAATATATGATTTTTTATATCATATCAGTTTGTATTGAATATAATTTTATATTTTCGGTTTTAGCACCACTCCCAAATTTGTGGGACTAGGGAACCTCAAACAATTAGATGATGTGCCTTTGGGACAATACTAATTCATTATTCTTTTAATTAAAAAGTAATATATATAATTTTTCATGGGTGTTTGAATTTATTTTAAAAAAAAAATTCTTTCATGATACATATCACATGTATTATAATATATCCCATGAACTCTATGAAGATCATATATAGAATAATTGTTTTATACTCTCACTGAAATTGGAGAAAAAAATATTATTCTTTCAGTACTGATTAATTAGATTTATATTAAAGGGATAATGATAAAAGGAACTTGTTTCCATAGTTCTATCATGTAATATACAATTGGAGGTTTTTAAATAATTAACATGTATGTGTAGATAATAATAAAAAAAATTATTATAAATTCATTAATAAAAATCATATCGATAAGATTATAAATAAAATTCATTATCTTTCAAAAATTACTTCCTAGTATAGATAATAATTGGATCTATATTATTTATAATTAATAACTAACAAATAATATCCATCACAATTATGGGGTTTATTCTTCATTGTATTTTATTATATCCATTGAAATTGAAAAATTATATTGATGGGAATAGACATGACTAGTTATGAAAAATTGATGAACCATAATACATTGATTTAGTACCAATAATTCCCTATGAAAGGAAAAAAACGAGTTCATCTTATTGAAATAATATTGAATTGATTAAAGATAAGATATGGGTTTATATCTTTATATTAGGTATAATTTAATAACATTACTTTTTAATCCAATAGGTTATTTCCAAAAAATGGATTTAACCACCAAAATTCCCCGATATATTTGACTATTAAATAATTTTAATTATTAAAAATCATTATTATTATAGAAAAAAAATTAAATTCCATGGAGGTAAAAAAATATTATAAATCAATATTTATTCTCATCAAAATAACTCAAAAGAAAATAACAAATTTTTTAATATGTCATTAATCATATATTATGGACAATAACCAATGATCAAGAATTGTTCTATTCTTAAGTAAAAGAATAATTGAATAAAATTGATAAAATATTTTCATATAATAAAACCACCTATCGTTATTATCATAAAAAATAAATAAAATTCCAAAAAGAGAATGAAAAGTAATTTTTATAAATATTAGATAATAAGAAAACACAAATTACCACCAATATAGATAATCATAATGTGAAAAAATTATGATTACACTAATGTTAATGTATACAATCATCAAATTGGATTCCTTTGTCATGTATAAAAAAGGTTCATTATTTTATTTATGAATCAATTACTTAAATTAAGGTGATTTTTAGGGACAAAATATGCGCAATAGATCATAAAATTCATTTGAAATGATTTATCTATCTTCATAAAAAAAGTTATGGATGATGCACATGAAAATAAATATAAATACTTTTTGTGTAGAGAACTCCATATCAGGTCATCAAAATGGGGTATTATTCACAGAGATCGTTGTGTATATTATTTAGGACAAAAATGTCAAAAATGTAGTACATGAGACACTGGAATACTAATATTATATATGAAAACCAATAAAAACCAAAATATTAATGTAATAATATTTAATAAAGAGACATTGATAACATAAAAGTAAGATAGATCATCAATTTATACATTACATTATCCCAAGAACACCCAATATGAATATAATATTAATATATAGATCACCTTTATTCAATGAATGTGATTGAGTGTCACCTTCCAACACATGGAAAGTGTCATACGTTACCAATATTCATTTAATTTTCTATTTTAATCAATTGAAAAACATTCACTATGAATTATATAAAATTTCAATGAGATATACTATGATATAAATAAATTTAAATTATTAGAATATTATATATATAAATATTTTATTTTATTTTTAATTTTTTTTAAAAAACTCTATCAAATTATAACATGAACTAAAATTTAATATATACCATAGGAAAATAATCCAAATAATATATGAATCCATCAAAATTAATATGAATAAGTATGATCAAAGAAACCATATTTTTGAATTTTTATCGTTAAAAAGAACATTTTTATATGGCTGCACAATGATATTTAATAGCCATTTGTATAATTTAAAATAAATCTTAATTCCATAATCCATATATATAATAACTTATAGCCATTAGAAAATTTTAATTAATTATCAATTAATAATAGAAAAAATATTTACCACAATAAAACACACTAATATATCTATGAGAAAATAACCAGAATAACACATATAAAATACATTATATATATATATATATATATATATCTTTTTGTATTTAAATGACTAACAAGCGGACATCCTTGAAAATTTTGTTTAGGCTAGCTCATATTTAAATTATTATAAAAAATATATTAACTATTTTGAATGAAAACATAATGTTACATTCATTTAAGTAGTATTGAATTTAACATGTCACTCATCAAGGAATTCATGTAAATTTCAATAGAATAATAAATCGACCTATCTATATATAATTCTTTTTCATATATAGGGAAGACTAAATATTGGTTTGGGTCTAACTGATGAAATGATCGAAAATATATCGAAAAACCAAATTATTTTAGAATCTTTTAAGGTTTAATAATGAAGTAATTAAATTATTAATCTTCACAAATGAGGTATGTTCCTGACTACATGTATTGGGAAATTATAAAAAGTCTACAAAACCATTTTTATCATTGAAAATTTTGTGTTATATCGATTATACATTATCTGGATTGTCTAGATAATGAGAATTTCCTTATTATAATAATGGTCAAATATTTCTATTATGTACAACTATTTGATCATCATAATTATATTTTGTAAAATAACCATAACATATAATCAAAACTAAAAACAATTATTGTTGATCATAGATTGGGTAATTATCAACATCATATATTGTTTCATTTTTATCGTTCCATTATTCATGTAATGTAAACGTTTCTCCCAGAAATGAAGGATAAATATAAAATAACATTATTTTGAAATCATGATACATTTCCAAAATAATACATGAAATTACTATTGTATATAATAATGTGAGACTCGACATGACCGTCAAGTTTTCGAAATAATTATAGTTTATTTGTGGATATTCAATGTTTTCTATTGTAGCCACCCAAATATATTTTCATCACACCTCTAATTAATATCTCAAGAATGATTGTATTTTTGAATTATGAATTTAGACCATTGTTGATTTTGAGTTTCCTTATTGGATAAATAGAATCATTATTTCCCCATAAAGATCAAATGTTCTCTCAGTTCTCAGGAAAATCCCATGTTCGATAATGAAATTCGTTATTCAAATATTATTCCTTCATATATTTTGATAAAATGATATACCATTATACTATTATAGTGCGCCATATGGTTGGTTTTTGGGACAAATATAACATATATTTCAATTGTAAAGTGAAAAAGTAAAACACGTTTTTGATATTTTATCATTACTGTGAAATTAGGAAATATTTATTGTGTAACACTTTATATTAAGTTGATCCTCATCACAAATGTGTACGAAAACATTAGTATTTTTGTATATAATTAATGACATTTTTTATTAATCTATTGACTCTCCTAAATGAATTATTGGTATGTACATGTTTTAATCAAAGAGTAAGATACATCAGGGCATATATATAAAATAATACATATGATACCTTCTATTGTTGATGGATATGAAATTCAAAACATAAATTAAAAATCCATATATTGATATTTAATATTAATAATATTTATTTCATAAAATATATATTAACACACATCTTGGAGAACCCTATTATATCTATCATTTCTTAATCCATATTTAGTATGATGTAACTAAAAATGAAAACAATCTTATAGGAAATTCCAAAATTATCATGACCCAACCCTACCCGGGCTCGAGACGCAACTACCCCAAGCCCGCCTCCATAGGTCAGGGGCTGGAGACCAGCGCCGAGGGCACAATAAATCGGGGAGGAATTTGCCTAAGTACCTGTACACACACACATGCAGCACACTCAATGCAAAAGTGTTGAGTATAATGAAAACTAAAAACTGCTATAAATAACCCAAAAATGTGCATCGACCTCTACAGTACAAAGCAAGTGATGAAAGTAACTGAAAAGAAAAGGGGCTAAACACGCACCCAACCAAAAAGTGCCACAAACCCACAATGGGTAAACAGAAGGAAAACAGCTAGAAGGGTCCCCCCCACATAGAAGCCGACTCCAACCACCGCACGCGGTCCATGCTCCCAAACTCCTAAGATCCGCTAAAGTCATGAACAACCTGTCCATCCTCTGCAAGGGCACACCAAGTGCAGGAAAATCCCAAGCACGGGTGAGTATAAATGTAGTCATTTAGATACCCCGAAGGCTCGAGGGAGTAACAAAGGAGGTACCAAAGGATGAGCAGTAGAGCGAACAGGGAAAAGTAAAGGAGTACAACTGAAGGTACAGTAATGAATACAATAGAGAGTCTAGCTCAACCCAACAATAGGAAATAAGGTAGACTCATCCAGACACAAGGAGCTAGAAACGGTGAGAAGATAAACTTCCCGTCGAGTCTTCACTACCTATAGCAGGAGAGTATACTTTTCCAACCACGAGAAGCTAGAAACAGAAAGCACGTGGCATACCCCGCGCGTCTTCGCCTCTCCTGGAAGAAGAGTAACCAAACCCAAGAAGTGGGTACTAGAACAAGGTATATACATATACATATACACAATCAAGAAGCCCGAACAAGATCATAAGGGGATCTACATCCCTTAACTCAGCCCAAGAAAATGAGTCTCCAACAGTATTAGAAGTAAACACTATTGATTCCCAGCATCCCGCATGTCTGCCCCGAACTACAAGTCAAGGGGTTCAAACCACCACACCTCGACACTATCTTTTTGGGTGGCACTGACTCGCCCGCATGGTTTTAGGACACGTCACAAGGATGTGTCTCGGTGGGGGAAAAGTTCCCCTCGTACTTGATAGTTCTGGGGGAATGTCAAAACACACCACATCACTACCAAGAAGTTGAGATGTCTGCTCAAAGTTGACAGACGACCCCCTGCCCAGCCCCGTTGGAGGGTGCCTGGAAGTCAACGGGTTCCCACTATAGGGAGACCCAGAAAGTGTCTACAGGTGCCACACTACCCATTCATGTAAAGGGTAATCCACATGCGGGTGACTAGGATAAAGTCGGCGACAGGACCACTGCCTAGCCCAGCTAAAGGTAACCCGACATCGGGGACCACTACCCAGCCCAACTAGTGGTAAGCCCGACATCGGGGACCACAGACCAGCCCAGCTGGAGGTAGGCCCAACATCAGGGACCACTGCACAACCCCAATGGAGGTAAGCCCTACATCGGGGACCACTTCCCATCCCAACTTGAGGTAAGCCCAGAACTACTCTGACCATCCCTACAGGATGGTACTGCCCGGTGAACACCGTTGTACTGGCCATCCCTACTGGATGGTAACCCACTGGCGAGCCCTGCTCAAAACAACCTCAACCCTGCTAGTAACAACCTTATCCCAGTTGGAAACAACCTCAGACTTGCTGGAAACAACCTCAGCCTTGCTGGAAACAACCTCAGCCATAATGGAAACAACCTCATCCCTGCCAGAAACAACCTCCTGGGTAGAGGATCAGTGCTCGCGTAAAGTGTTGGTCACATCGAATACACAAGAACTATACCAGGGAACAAAAATTGATGGGATCAACTCCTCAGGCTCTCAAGGTGATCATGCTCCAATATGCTGAGTCACTATCATTGCAGAATGATACAACACATCCCAGAATGTGGGGAAAACACCCACACTATACGAACACCCGAAGTCGCAAATGGTACCGCAGTCCAGTGAAAGGGTATGGTACTGAAACCCCACTTGGCTGATGAAACAGAGGAAAAAAACAATCTCTGCCGGCCAAACGAGAATAGAACCAGGGGAAAACTCAACCCTGCCAGTCAACCGACGAGCACAAGACTGGTGGAAAACTCAACCCCACTGGTCAAAAAATGAAAACAAAGGGACCCTCTACGTCGTGAGAGGTCAAAAGTACATAAATCAGAACACGACACACACATGGGTCCCACACGACGTGTGGCCCCAAGTCAACCCCGACCAAGCGCACAAAAATTCTCAGGTACAAACAACCACATATACCTCTAATCGTTCTCGTATAATCCAAATTTATACCACATTCCAGCCCAAAGGATACCATGCACACTACTCCCAATGTCAACGCAAAGGCATGAATGTAACAACTCCACCTCAAAGTCCCAGGCACGATGAACTGCATCCTATGAATCATTTACATCAATCTCCCAAGAGTTCGCGATCACACGCCAATGGTCTGCTACAAACATGGTAGAACGAACCAACACTGGAACACCTTTCATGCTTTTATATTTAATAAGATTGCGTATGAGGCTCCTCTCTCCTGAACATATTAAACCATTGTAATCCTCGTGAAAAATAATGCGAGATGGACTACTTACTCACCTCAAACGGATATCCGACGGAAAAGTTACCAACACCGCCTCATACCTGAATGATGTTCCGTGATCCCGAGCCTCGACCCCAAAAATAGACAGGCGCATCGCACTATTGCGATCCCCTCGGGAAAACACGTCAAAAAGACTGCTCACTTGAGCACAATGGATATCCGGATAAAAAGATGCATTCCGGCGCACCGCACACGAGTGGTGCTTCGTGGGACCTGCAACGCGGTCCCGAAACACCACGAACGGATCAAACCATTGCGATCCTCTTGAAAAAGTACATGAAATGGACTATTCACATGTCCAAAATGGTCGCTCGATGATAGAGATGGAAAATCACCATCAACGCCCAGGGCCGGCCCAGCCCGGTCCGGCCGGTCCCCCCAACTTGGGCCAGCCTGCTCCGGCCGGCCGGCAGCGCTGCGGCCTCACCGCTAGGCCCGACCGCGCCGAACCTGCGGCCCGCCGCCACCCGCAAGGCCCTCACCCTTGCGTCATGCGGGGGCCTCCTCCACCGACTGGACGACATGGCCGGTCTGCTTTTCCAGGCGGAGACCCGCTTCACGCGGGTAGCGGTCGGCCCACGGGGTTGCAGCGCGACCCTGGTCGTCCCCTCGCCGGCACCTTTATCTGGTGCCCTCTCACCAGCCTCCGCTCCACCGCGACGCCACGACTGCCAGCCTGCTCGAACGTGGTCCCCAGCCGCCTGCCGCCTCGCCCTTGAAGCCCCGCCGTCCCGGCCTCCTCTTCTCTACCTCAAACCACCGCCGCCGTGCTTGCTCGCCTAACCACCTCGCGAGCTTCCAGAAAACATTAAAAACCACAAACTGTAGTGGGCGTTTTCGATCATCTCCGAACTCAGATTTCCATTTCCAATGAAAAGATGGAAAGAACAGAAAACATTCTACGCATTCATGAGATTTTATTTCAAATTTGACAGAAAACTGACAAAACAAATTTAGGATGAACATGGTGTGGGAAATTAATAACGAAACACACGATCCTACCTCTTGGGCGATGCCCGGAGCTTCACAGAGGACCCATCGCTACACCTTTGCCTTGCCGTAGCTGCCTCACCGGAGTGGAGGAGGAGAGGGATTTTGAGGGTTTCGCCAGGGGGGTTCAATGGGGAGGAAGGGGAGAAGGGGGGAGAGTTTAAATAAATAAACTCTAATTAAAAGACTCGTCCCCCGAAAACACCAGCATCCAAAACATCTGGCGTGGTCAAGATTATGCTCCCCCTAGGGTGAAAACCACCTCCTGAGCACAATTGTGGTCTTGGAATTTGATTCCGAGATTCTGTTTGAATGTTATAAACATGAACACCCCATGCCGCCAAATTACGAAAACACCCATGGGGAAATTTTTCAATGACGCCCGCGCCCACAAAATTTATACCCCTCATAGGGTAAACGACAGATTCTAAACTCAACAGTGCACTCGGATTTCCAATCTGAGCCATTGTTTAAGAGATACTCGAGTTTAACCATTAAACGTATTAATTAATTAATTAATTTATCAATTTAACGTTCCGAAAACGAGCGAGGGGTCCAAACATTCCACACTGACAAGTTTTTATGTCATTCCTAGGGTAAACAACCCATTCTAGACCCATCCGTACACTCGTATCTATGATCTGAAGCACCATTTAGATGTTATCCAATTTATTTATCATTCTCAGTATGAACGCACTGAAAATTTTATTTCGGCCACTCTGGGGCTCGGAATCGCATGCCGTCTGATGGCGCTGCTCTCGACTATCATCAAGAATATTCCAAAGTCATTCGTAGAAAAAAAAAACAGGTTCTTACATCATTCCATCCTTCAAGCATTTCGTCCTCGAAAAGCAAAACCAGGGAACAACTCAGGGTACTAAGCCCACACGAGGCTCTTCGGTGCCCAGAAGAACTCTCGCACAGCTCTACGCCACAGCACACAGACCAATGGATTGATCTGTTCACGCGAGGTCGGCCCTTGCCGATGTCATGTACCCACTCCAGACTTTGGGGTTAGGGAAAGGCGGTAGGGAAACTCGGCATCAATTTGCATGGTTTCAAACGGCCCGAAGGCTCTCGGGGGTAGCTCACCTCCCCGATTGAACCCTTATGTCGCACGCCAGGACTGGAATCACCACATGCACCTGGAACAATGCCCAGCGATTCCCTCCTTCATAATATCTATATGGTGGAACACCCAAGTATATCTGGTCATGCAAGATTCCACAGTCGATGTCTCAAAGCCACAACCCTCTTACACGCTCAGAAGCGAAGGAGTCAACACTATAGACTAATGGAAAAGGGCCCATGCCTTTTATCATACCAACACATGGTTACACCGACACCCCGCACCACCCTGGTAAGACCTCAAGTAAGGAGCAGGGAGGAATTAATTCCACACATAGAGTCTATCAATTATAATGCAAGAAGTAGAAGAAATGTTGAGCGTACCTCTTTTCACATCATCCTCTACAGGATTGTAGACTTCCAAAGCTTGTGGCTGTCCGTGGTCCCAACTGTTAGCTGTCGGAGCATGAAGTGGACAACCTAGTGGTGATGGGAAGACAATATAAAGTCTTCCCCCACTACCAGCTCCTCCCTCTCCTCTGCCCGCACAACCTCTATGGGTACTACTCTGATCACGACGCTGCCTCTGTCGTGTTGGTGCACCAGTTGCCTTCCCGAAGCTCTCTGCATGCCTGACCGAGCAGTCCCATGCCAGGTGACCTCGTCCGTCACAAGCATAGCCCAAACTCTCTCTGGGATGCACTGGTGCCCTCCGACTCCACTATGGTGAATGACCATGCCCCTGAGTCTGGTTTTCAGAAATCCACCTGCATCGAGGTTCTGCTTGCCGATGCCCACTAGCTGCGGCAGACGTCTCGACTCCAACGTGCCTGCTGCAACCACCAACTCTAGAACGTGAAAGGAAGCTTTCTATCACCAACGCCTTCTCTAGCACTCTGGAATATGTGGAAATTCCTAAGGGTACTATGACATCATGAATCTTTCTGCAAAGACCCTTCTCAAACATCCATGCTCGGATGTTTTCATCACGAACCAAGTCCGGGAAAAAGCCTGCACGGTCTACGAAACTAGCCGCATACATAGCCATCATCATCCCTACCTCCTAAAACTACAGGAGCTCCTGAATCCAAACGGAGTTCAAGCAGGAAGGTAAAAAATCCTTATAGAACAACAACTGAAAGTCTCCCCACGAAAGCGACGAATCGTCATTAAACTGAGTCACCAGGCTCCACCGACACCATGTTGCTCCATGAAAAAGGGTGGATGCTAAAGCCACTCTATGATTTTCTGGCATCAGCACATGCCTAAAAAGGATAACCACTATATCTAGCCAATCCTCTGCTGCCTGAGGGTCTGGCTCACCACTGAACCTCAGCGCGCTCTACCGCTGGAACTCACGGAGCGCACTCGAACTGTTCTCCAGCCTCGTCTACTCTGCCGAAGCTGTCTCCTGATCAACAGGTTGGGGTGCTGCTACATGCCCACCCGGAGATAGGGTCTCACATGATGGGTCCTGGACTAAGTCCTCGTAGCTCATATTGTCTTTGTCACGAACCAAAGCTGGTATCCTCGATGGCTGTATTCACGAAAACATCCTGAATTTTATCAAGGAGTGTCGCGGTCAGATGAGCATATATGTATATACCAATAACAACAACAACGATGGGGATCTGACCCAAGAAGTATAGTCAAATACTCAATCTAATGTGATACACAAACCAATTTTCCCTGCAATAAGTGTCTCACCATGCTGAGTCGACAAGCAGGTTATCAAGGTCAAGGTGAATGGATACGTCGGCCATCGCACCGTCACTGGACTCCCTGGCTTGAGAGCCGCTCTCGAGACACATCATCATGGTTTCCCTATATCCCAACCAATTCCTTTTATTTTAGGGACGTTCGAATAGAATCCCAAGGAACGAACCTACTATGATACCACTTTGTCACGACCCGACCCTACCCAGGCTCGAGACGCAACTACCCCAATCCCACGTCCATAGGCCAGGAGCTGGCGACTAGCGCCGAAGGCCCAATAATTCGAGGAAACCTTTTCCTATGTCCCTATACCCACACACGAAGCACACTCAATGAAAAAGTGCAGAGTAAAAAAGAAAAGTTAAAACTATTATACATAAACTAGAAATGTGCATTGGCCTCTACAGTACAATGAATGTTCAGAATGTAACTGAAAAGAAATGGGAAAAAACACGCACCCAACCCAAAAGAGCCACAACCCGACAATAGGTAAACAAAAGGAAAATAGATGGAAGGGTCCCCCCACCTAGAACCCGACTCCGAACAGCACACGCGGTCCAAGCTCCCGAACTCCTAAGCTCCGCTGGAGTCGCGACTAACCGCTCCATTGTCTGCAAGGGAACACCATGTGTGGGAAATGCCCAAGTAGGGGTGGGTATAAAAGTACTAAGTAGGATACCCTGAAGGATCGAGGGATCAAAAAAGGATGTACCAAAGGGTGAGAAACAGAGAGAATATGGAAAATTAAAGGAGGACAACCGAAGGTACATTAAAGAATAAAATAGAGAATCTTGCTCAACCCCATAAGAGGAAAGAAGGTATACTCATCCAGACACAAGGAGATGGAAACAGTGAGAAGATGAACTTCTCGTCGAGTCTTCGATACCTATAACAGGAGATTATACTCATCCAACCATGAGAATCTATACACGGAAAGCACGTGGCATACCCCACGCATCTTCGCTTTTCTGTGAAAGAGATTTACCAAACCCAAGAAGTGGGTACTACAAAATGGTATATACATATACATATGCTCAATCAAGAAGCCCGAACAAGATCGTAAGGGGATCTCCATCCCGTAGCTCAACCCAATAAAGTGAGTCGCCAACACTACCAGAAGTAAACACCATTGATGCCCAGAATCCTGCATGTATTCCCCCAACTACACGTCAAGGGGCTCAAACCACTACACCTCGACACTATCTTCTTTGGGATGCACTAACTCGCTCGCACGGTTTTAGGTCATGTCACAAGGACGCGTCTCATTGGGGGAAAAGCGCATCTCTTACTTGAGAGTTCTGGGGGAACGTCAAACCACACCACTTCACTGCCCCACAGTCGAGAGATCTGCTCAATGTAGACAGGAGACCCCTTGCCCAGCCCCGCTGGAGGGTCCCTAGAAGTCGACGGGTTCCCACTACAGGGAGACCCGGAAAGATTCGACGGGTGCCACACTGCCCAGTCCCGTAAAAGGGTAATCAACTGGAGGGATACTCAGCTAAAGTCGGCAACAGGACCACTCCCCAGCCCACCTAGAGGTAACCCAACATTGGGACCACTACCCAGCCCAGCTGGAGGTAAGCCCGACATCGAGGACCACTGCCCAGCCCATCTAGAGTTATGCTCGACATCGGGGACCACCACCCATCCCCGCTAGAGATAAGCCTAGCATCGAGGACTACTGCCCATCCCAGCTGAAGGCAAGCCCGGAACTACTGTGGACATCCCTGATGATGGTACTGCTTGGTGAACACCATTGTACTGGCCATCCCTGCTGGATGGTAACCCACTGGTGATCCCTGCTTGAAACAACCTCAGCCCTGCTAGCAACAACCTCATCCATACTAGAAACAAGCTCAGACCTCTTGGAAACAACCTCTTGGGTAGAGGATCGGTGCCCGCATAAAGTGTTGTTCACACCGAATCCACAAGAAATCTACCAGAGAACACAATGTGACGGGAGAAACTCCCCGGGCCTCTTAAGGTGATCAAGGTCCAATCTGCTGAGTCATTGTCGAAGTGGACTGAGACAACTCATCCTAGAAAGTGGGGAAAACACCCACACAGTATGAACACCCATAGTCTCAAACGGTGCCGCAGTCCGGTGAAAGGGCATGGTACTGAAACCCCTCTTGGCTGATGAAATAGAGGAAACGAACCATCTCTCCTAGCCAAACGAGAACAGAACCTTGGAAAAACTCAACACTGCTGGTCAACAGATGAGCACAATACTAGGGGAAAACTCAACCCTGATGTTCAAAAAACTAAAACAAAGGGATCCTCTACGCCGCGAGAGGTCAAAAGTACGTAAAGAAAAACATGGCACGCACATGGGGCACACACGATGTGTGGCCCCAAGTCAACCCAGACCAAGACCACAAACATTCTCAGGTACAAACCACCAAATGTATCTCCAAGCGTTCTCGTATACTCCCAGAGTATACCATGTTCCAGCCCAAAGGCTTTTGTGCACACGACACCCAATGTCAATGAGAAGGCGTGAACATAACACCTCCACCTCAAAGGCCCAGGCACGGCCAACCACATCCTATGAATCATTTACATCACTCTCTCTAGAGTGCGAGATATCACTTCAAGGGTCCACTACAGACATGGTAGGACGAACAACCACCGGAGCACCTTTCATGCTTCCATATTTAATAAGATTGCGTATGAGGATCCGCTCACCTGAAAAAATTACACCGTTGTAATCCTCGCGAAAAAACATGCGATATGGACTAATTACTCGCCTAAAAATGGATATCCGACAGAAAATTCACCAACACCGCCCCACGCCAGAACAACGTCCCGTGATCCCGAGCCTCGGCCCCAAAAACAGTCGCGTGAATCGCACCATTGAAATCCCCTTAGGATAACATGTCAAAAAGACTACTCACTTGAGCGCAACGGATATCCAGAGAATAAGATGCATTCCGGTGCACTGCACACGAGCGGTGCTTCGTGGGACCCGAAACCCGCTCCTGAAACACGACGAACGGATCGCACCATTTCAATCCTCTCGAAAAGTACACGAAATAGACTATTCACATGTCCAAAACGGTCGTCTTGTGATAGAGATGGAAAATCACCGTCAATGTCTAAAAGACCCTCATGTGGCCCACACCATCATGCAGAATTAATGCAGGTAGACTGCACCATTGCAATCCCCTCGGTAAAACATCCAGAATCAACTGTTCGCATGCCCCGAATGGGCGCCCGATGAGAAAGTCTCTAGACGCTTCACGCAGCTCAAAAGACGGGCCGTGGGGACGCGACTCAACTTTGTCTTCAATTCTTGAAACTACCCAGGAATGCTCTGCCTCGATTTCAGGGTTCCAACATCACTTATGTCGTTTAAAATAGACGGTGGACGCGTCCGAACCGTCCAAAACAAGAATTCCCGGGAAACCCGCTTAGTTGCATTACACCTGTGTCGTTCCCCTGATCCCCTCTCCTCGGAAGATAAAACTCCCAGAACCACCTCAATGAGTCTGCCTCGACTTCAGGTATGCACTGCCGCAGACGACACACAAAATGGACACCCGTAGCAAAAGTTAGGTGCGTCCAAATTTCTAAGGGGGTTTACCCCTGGTCTGGACCGGCCCGGTCTGGCCCGGTCCGGCCGGCCCGCTGAGCCGCGACCCAGTGGAACCGGCGGGCCGGCGCACGCGGCCAGCCGCCTCCCACAAGGATGTCACCCAAACGCTACGCGGGCACCTCCTACACTAACCGGATGACATGGCCAGTCTGCTTTTCCACGCGGAGACCCGCGTCACGCGGGTCTCGATCGGCCCCTGGGGTCGCAGTGCGCCCCCAGTCGTCCCCTCGTCGGCGCCCTCTCACCGGCCTTGTCTCCACCGTGACGCCGCGGATGCCCGCCCGCTCGACCGCAGTCCCTGGCTGCCAGCCGCCTCGTCCTGGAATCCCTGCTGTCCTGGCCTCCTCTGCTCCGCCTCGCACCGCCGCCGCCGCGCTCACTCGCCGGACCACCTCACGAGCCGCCGGAAAACTCCGAAAACCGCAAACTTCGGCGGGCATTTGCGATCATCTCCGAACTTGGATTTCCATTCTGAAAGAAGTGATGGAAGGAAAAGAAAACGTACTACGCATTCATGTGCTTTGATTTCAAATTTGATGGAAACTCAACAAAACAAATTTAGGACGAACATGGTGCGGGAAATTAAAAACGAAACGCACGATCCTGCCTCTTGGGCGATGCTCGGAGCTTCACAGAGGATCAGCCGCCGCGCCGTCGCCTTGCCGGAGCTATCTCTCCAGAGTGGAGGAGGAGAGGGAGCTTGAGGGTTTCTTTAGGGGGGGTTCAATGGGGAGGAAGGGGAGTAGGGGGGAGAATTTATATAAATAAACTCTAATTAAAAGACTCATCCCCCGAAAACACCCATATCCAAAACTTCTTTTGTGGTCTATATTTAACTCCCCCAAGGGTAAACACCACCTCCCGAGAACAACTGTCTTCTCTGAATTTGATTCCGAGCTTCCGTTTGAATGTTATAAAGATGTACGCCCCAAGAAACCAAATTACAAAAATGCCCCTGGGGCCATTTTTCACAGACTACCCGCGCCCGCAAAACTTATACCCCTCCTAGGGTAAGCGCCACATTCCAAAGTCAACGGTGCCCTCAGTTTTCCAATCCAAGCCACCATTTAAGAGATACTCGAGTATAACCATTAAATGAATGAATGAATTAATTAATTTATCCATTTAACGTTCTGAAAGCGAGTGAGGGGTCCAAACATCCCGCACCGACAAGTTTTTATGTCATTCCTAGGGTAAACACCCCATTCAGACACATCCATACACTTAGATCTCTGATCCAAAGTACCGTTTAGGAGTTATCCCATTTATTTTGCATTCTCAGTGTGAACGCACTGAAAATCTAATTCCGGCCACTCCGGGGCTCGGAATCGCATGCTGTCTGAAGGCGCTGCTCTGGAATATCATCAAGAATATTCCAAAGTCTTTCGTAGAAAAAACCGGGTTCTTACAAAAATACTCAGGCTACATCCTACACACAACCTTTACATTATTTATAATATGGAAATAATTATTTATTTCCATATGATATATTTGGTATTCATTGATATATACAATATCCACATATATATATATATATTGAATATATAATAAAAAATTGAGGAAATATATCATTATAGTGTAAATAATGAATTTTTATATAACTTTTTCATATTGGATTATCTTTATAGGTAAAAAAATATAATACCCATATGTTTTTTTATTTCAGAAAACCTACTTCAAAATATGGGTTATATCAATTCTAGGGTATCTTCCATGTTACAATCATGGTTACCATACATAATGATGAAAATCTATATTAAATAATACAGTTATTTATCATAATATTTATACACAATGGTAACATTTTAGGTTGTAGTTTCATCATCTAAATTCATAACATCATCCCAATTTTTGATAATAATTTTGTATTTTCTGAGATCATGATGAATTGGATATTATTTTTGAGGTTCTTTTGCAACATCTCTTAAATATTCATCTAAAAATAACTGTAAATAAATATCATTTTACATCACAAAAAAAATTCTATTTATTTTTTGTAAAAAAATTCATATTTGAAGAGCCTTCCATGGAAACATAAAATAATTTCCTCTTGATGTTGTAAAACACTATGTGGTGGAAGAAAACATTTTGTACAATATGATTTTAAAATTAATATCCCACTATATCATTCACATATAAAAAACAAAACAAAATAAATTATTAATTTTAGTGAAATTTCATAAATAAGGACATGATACTTGTTTTATATAAAAATATATCATTATAAGGGAAAAAATTTATTTATGAAAATTTATACACCATATGGTGTTTTATGACTACGTTATAAATATATTAATTATGTAATAATGAAAAAATTTATCAATCACATCCCAATAATGATATCAAAATGTCACATTGACTCACTATAGGTGGCACCATGTCGATTGGGTTAGTATAACAACCATTAGACCCAACATTTCCCTATTGGTTTAGAGGAATTGATTTTTGAACAAATTCAATAATATATTATATGATTTTTAAAATTAATGATCATGTATTCACAACCATGATCTAACCAAATATTCATAATATTTTTTTCTTATCAACCTCTATGTTTTGTTTTATAACCCTTTTTATTTTTCATACATCTCAAACATGTGAATCATAATAATTACATTGCACTATCAAATAAATTCATTTTTAATGTTTAAAAATGTCGTCAACCCAATAAATACATAAGTACTCATTTATCGACAAATATTATTATATACATCGTATAATATTCCACACGTCGCTTAAAATTATCCTATAAAAGAATATTTTGAATTTGATCCTAATATAAATCATACTCTTATTGTAAATTATTCATAACAAAATGATCCAAAAAATTATATAATAGGAGTCACGTAATTCATTTATCATTTAAATATTTTTGGAAGAAATTATATAGATTTGATAGATCTGAATTTTTATTAATATTCCGATTCAAACAATTAATAATTTGATTACCCAAATATATGATATATAAATAACTTTTCATATTTTTGATAAACTAGAAAATTTTATTAATATATATTTAATATTTTTTCTTCATTATAGTTAATGAAAAACAAATCATATAAAAAATTGATATTGAAATCAATATTAATAATACTAGGAATTTGATAATAGTTTTATAACTATATTACTTATAGAAACAGTGGAAAAGTCTACTCTGTACCAACATCTATTGAAACAACTCATCATAAATTACCAACACAGAAAAATAAATTATCTTTTCCCAATTCATATAATGTTCTTATGAAACTGTTTATAATTATAAATATGAGATGTTATGTCTATATCCAGAACCCATGAGTCAAAATTACTAAAATAGAATACAATAACATTATTATTTATATCCATTGAATTATTCTATTTTATAGAACGTATAACCCTTAAATTTTTATTTAATAATATTTCATAGGTTATTCCAATATGATATCTCAAAATGATAATCATGATTAATCCAATAATATATAACGAAATCATATCTATTGGTCAATATCATTTTTTTCCTCTTTTCATTAAGAAAATATAATGAATATACTATAAGTAAAAATTATCAACCTATATATCTCAAAACATTTGTGTACTAGGATATATAATTCATAATGATTTCATACATAGATATTATTATACACGTTATTACTTTCTTCAATTATATTCCAATGATATCTAAATGTAACGGTTTTTGTGTTATGTTACACCTAATGCATGAATCTGATATTAACACCTATAAGTTTGGGTCACCTATAATTGATAGATCTTATCATAGATAAATTTGGGGACATTAATGTTTAGGTTCACTAGTGTTTGGTCCCAACATAATATGTTTGAATGTTCATGAATGGTGTGAATTGAATACATTATAAAAATTCAATATAAAATATTTTATATTTAATTTTATAAGAAAAATAAAAATAAATGGGATTAAAATTATATTTATAGTAGTTATGATCTTTTCATTCATTTATTTATGTTAATTACAATTTCATAATTTGATTATTGAACCATCTAAATTGGTAAATAAAATTTTGATGGTCAGTTAAAATATGATAAAACTGTATTTTCACACATAGAGTAGTTACTTATAAAAATAAACTTTTCAACCATGGATACACAAATTCTAAACAACATTTATCACCCATGTGAAAAAAATTATATTTATTTTTTGGGGGATGATGTACCATCCATTACTATTTAGACCAATGAACAAAGAAAAACCCCTTCATTTTTTTCATGAAACTCACAACAAGACCGACTTTTGGAGTCAGATGAATTAGTAGAATCTATGGTTATACTATTGAATGCATTAGAATCGACCAAAAATCATGCACATTTAAATAAAACTTAATATAATTATTTATAATATATATTGACAATGATGTACTTATTATTTCGGTTGAAAATATTACATAGGTTGACAGGATCTATATGTGAATGATTTTCATGAGGATGTCTAGAATTATGTGATCAGAATGAATATTTAACCACGAATAGTTTAGGTAACCATAATAATTTGATTAATAACACTATTTGCTTCATTATCATTTAATATTCATTCTTCATGTACCCCAAATAAAATTATTATAACCTCCTAAAAAAATTCCAAATAGTATTCATATTTTTAGTATCATTTTGTATCCCCTTATAATGATAACAAAATAAAACCATGTTTTTAATATTAATGAATCTCTAACATCCAATATTGATTTCAAGTATTTCCTTCCTAAATGATAGTTAATAATATTCATGTAATTTTTTATTTTTTTTCTCAGAAAATATTAAAACACGGCATATCATCTATAAATAGGATGATAATAAATGAATCGATGATTAATTTGAGTAAAAAATATAGAAATTGTCTAATGTAAATTCTTATTTTATGTTTTAAAAAACATTCATTATTTTCTATTTTCTATAATAACCCTTATATGATTTCAATGTGTAAATATCATCATTTTCATACTGTTAAATAGTTTTATATGGTACAATAAATTTATAATTTATACTAATTTATTGTAAACAAAAGTCCCATATGAGGTTCAAAAAATTAATAACAATTATTTTTTAAATGAACTATAATATTTTTATGATAAATGAATGTATTATTTATAAAAATAATTGTAAGGCTCATCCCTATAATCAAAATTTTCAGACTGCCTGAATGTATTTTTATGAAAAAATAATATATAATGTTGAATTTTTCTATAAAATTAATATCCGAATAAACCTAATAAAATGAAATTGTTTATGAAAATATAATGATAACAAAATTTATGAGGACAAATAAAATTACTCAATACAAAATTGTTTATAATGAGTGAAAGATTTAATCCTGTATAAACTTTATATTTTTATAACTCATATTATATAAAATTACATGACTGTCTATTAATTTATCAAAAAAATTAGGTAATTTGTCTATAATTATCAAAAAATAAATTAAATTATGTGGGAAAATCCATCTAGACAAGCACCCTCATTATTATTTAAAATTGGATATATAATTAAAAAACAACTCCAAAATCATTTAATTATATAAAAGATTGTTGAAATAATAATTATGACATATATACCCCTTTTCAAAATAATTTTAACAAATAATAACATTTTGTTTCTCTTTTGGAAATATAAATTTATCAAATGATTTTTTAGTACACAAAAAATAAAAAAAATAAAATTACATTACTCTCTAATAAACAAATAAATAGAATACAAATTAACCCCTTATTTGATATATTACATATCAATGCATATTTTATATGATATAAATATAACTTTATAAATGAAAAATACATTAGAAAATGAATTAATTTAAAATATATATTTAACATGGGTTATAGTAGATAACAAATTAAAAAATTAAATTTAAAGAATATATCTCCCACTGAATCCTTGAAATGTATAAATATAAACTAAATGAGATAAAATTTAATAATAAAAAATAATTTTACACATTTTATAATTCTGTTAAATATTCAAATAAATGTATGTATATTATAAATTTTGGTATTAGGATTTGAAATTTCAATTATGTGAAATATGTATTATTTCAGCCATACATTTCCTGAAATTATATAATGAGATACTAGAATGAATTAAAATTGTAATAAAATTCTAAAACGAGATATAATGAATTTTAATGTATATAAAAACAATCAATTGGTTCCACTGTGGAATATAAATAGAGTGTACATTCTTGCAAACTACATATAATATTTTTCCAAAAATATATATATTCTCACATACAATATGTATTAATAAAAATAAATTCAAAAAAAATAGAGTAGAATATATTTCGTATTTTAATGTATATATCATTTTAAAAATCATTGACCCTAAACACATATTATAATATTACTCGAAAAAAACTATTTTTAAAATTTACTCATTTTAATCAAACATCATACAATTCAATAGTTTATTTTCTCAATGAATGAAAATTTAAAGGTATAATTGAAAAATCCAATAGTCAGTAATTGAAATGCATTCCAAATTTAATTCAAACATCTTCATATTTCATCTAATAAAATGATATCTAAAAACATTATTCATAGTTATATAATATTTTAAACTATTCATACAAATATAATTAGTTGAGCAATGATCTCATAATGTTGATAAATATTCAATATAAACTATTAAATACACTAATGTATGTTTAATCAATAATAATTATGAATAAAAGATTGAAAAAATATAGTAGTTTCATTCAGTATAATTAAATGAAAGAGATATTTTTTCTAGAAAATAAATTAAATAATCAATTTTCAAGAATCTCACACATTACACTTCAACATTTTTTATTTCGTTTGTGTAAAAAATAATTAGAATATGTGTAGATTTCCAATTTAAAATAACCTGTTATTAGACAAAATACAAATTATATTGAATAATAATTTATATATTTTATGATTTTTATCAATTATATTATTGGAATTGATTTTGACAAAAATGTTAATATTTAGCAAAAAAACATTGGGAACATTACATTAGGATGATAAAGTGTTAAATATAAAATGCTAATAATTATACATCTATTAATATTATTACATACGCATATTCAAGATTTAATGAGCTTCTTTTAAGTAATGAATCCATGGAGATGTTTGTCATTAAAAAATATTTAAACCAAACCGTTCACTATGTTCAGCAGTGTACATATATATTTTAGTAAATATACTATCAATCCATAGGGAAATTTGAAGTCCTTAAACGTGATTGAATTATCGGTTAAGGATTGTATATTATTCACTAATCGTTAATACTAAAAATTCACTACAAAATTTATTATATGATGATATAAAAATAATATATTCTATATGAATATGTTAAAAAAATTGAAATAATTTTTTTTAATTTAGTATTGATTCTTCCATTACATTAATAGAATTATTTTCAAAAAACTTAATAGATAATATATCATTCTATTATCATAACACACATTTATGTTTAAAAAGAGTAATATTATTTTTTAAAATGTAAATAAGATTTCTTTTGTCACCATAATAACTTTTTTTCCAAATATATAGATGTTTATAAATAAATATATTTAGAAAAGTAATTTTTACATTTATTTGGAAAATTTTAAATACCTAAAAATTATCAAAACAATAAGATATTCATATAGATTATAATATAGAAAGTCATATTCATGTTTCTTCATAATATAGACCTTCCTATTTTAATGATAATGATGAAACAATTTTATCCTTATTCGTAATTATATTTCTAGTTTTATTAACATTATTTTAAAATATCATTTTAGTTCATATAGATTTTGGTTTATTTGTTTGTGAATTTAATGTCCATCAATTATTCTATTATAAATGAACTAATTTTTAATTTATATCTAATAATATTTTGGAATTTTTTAAATCATTATAAATAACATTTGGAAAGAAATATGAAAGAATGAAGGAAAATAATAAAAATTCAATGATAAATATCTTGTTAAAAATACTACTTGAAAATTAACATTTATGATATCTAACAAATAACACAATATGACCTAAATGTTTGTTCATGTGTGTGGTTATGATTATTAATTTTACCATATTAATGTTTTAGTAAAACAACAATAAAATTAATGTATAAAAAGTATTCTTCCTGATTGTATATATCATCATTATTTTCGTTCGAACTATTTTCTTTAAACATCCCATGTATAGATTTTCCATCTACAATGTATTATTTATTATAAATAATAATATATTTAAAAGTAATTGAAAACCCCATAAATATAAGATCAATATATTTTAAATGTTTTTTATAGAAATAATATTTAGTTATGGGACTGTAAACATTACAACAATGTATAGTTAAAATTTTATATTTTAGTTTAATTTCATTCTAATGTTCATAATTTGTCTTTCATAAACTATTTATTAATATAAATTTCTTATGCATGTAATAAAAAATAGTCAATTTTTCATAAAAATTTATTTATGAGTTTCATACTCATTTACAATTAATTTTCTAATATATTACTGATTTATGTTTTTCCACTCAACGACTCCATTTTTTAGAGACGTAAATGATTAAAAAATAATAGATTAAAAATTTAGTTAATTGAATTTTCAAATTATAGATATAAAAAGTCTCCACCCCTATAATTTTTTATTTATTAAATTAATTACCCTTTATAATATTGGAAGAAATCATAGTGTGAAGATAAATTTAAAATTGTATAATATTTTTTTTTTAAAAAAATATAAATTTACTAACAAATCAATAATAAAAACGAATTTTTCAAAAACAAATTTGTGAAATTTTTAAAGGAATAGATATTTTAAATTTATATACAAGTGAAAAGAAGAATAAATATAGTTAGAAGAAAATAATTCATCTGTGTAAAATCCAAATGAATTGATAATGAAAAAACACTATTAATGGCCATTCTCATGAAAAAAATATTTTTTAATTTTTTATCATTAATCCTGAGGGTATCAACATCTTGTGATTCTCTATGTAAGTGAGTTATTTTATATGTATGAAAAGTATTATATTTTGAATAATGTCTCGGTTCTGAAATTTCAATCCAGGATAAATCCCAATACATCATTGGATTCCAAATTCAAGGTAAGATATTCCTTAAAGAAATGACCAATTAAATACCTGTCATTTAATATTAACTAAAACAAAATGATGATTGATAAATGGAATCATTTATAGACTTCATTATATATATTTTAGGTTTTGACTGAAGAAGATAATGTGGTGGATAATATTTTCAATGAAATCCAATTTCACAATTTATGATGTAACAATTATATAGGATCATGCACCAGTACGGTTAGAAAATATCTAAATCACTTATGCAATTCAATATAAAAGAGTGATAATAATATTTATTTACTATAATACCCATTAAAAACATGATATATCTATCAAACTATCCACATTGATTACTTATATATTGTTAAATAGAATCATTGGATGTTCTCTTTTATTATATTGCATAATAATATACTTCGATAAATTAATTATTCCCCTTATACTATCAATATACTAATTAAATAAATTCATATGAAGAACTAAAATAGATTATATAGAATGTGGAGAAGAATCTAAAGAAAATTTATTAATTAATGGATTAGTTAAGACAAATTAACAAAATTATTTCATGAAGCCAAATTAATGAATTTTATTTGGAAATCATGTATACCACTCACTTAATATAATAATCTGTCTTGATCCATGGGAGAGTGATGATAGAAAAAAGATTTTGGGAAGTCAAGTTGATCTTGGAAATAATGGAATCATAGTAGCATTATAATTATATAACAAATTATTTGTGGTAACTACATTGACAAACTCTTATTTAGTTCAAAATAAACAATGTTGTCTAAGTGATGAATATTATGTCATAAAATGGGAAAAATACTAAAAATGAGAGAAATATGTCACAGATCCCTACCCCATATTGGTTCCCCATATGTTCTACAATTGATGATAATGTGTGACCTCTATGTCGCATATCCAATAGGACTAGGTATTGTTACTATAACTAAGGGTATATACCACTTAAATATGATGAATTAACCACAATAACCATGAATCATAACATAAATCCCTATCCACATTGGTATGTTATAAATTAAATAATCCTAAATCATGTAAATGAAATATTACATATGAATGAATATAAAACCTATACAATCATCTACAAAGATAAATAAATACCAAAAGTAAATCACATATAAGTGACTATATTTGAATGTTCTTTGAGCTTGTACTAACATTCTGAATAAAAAATCCTTTATGGGGACCTAGAACACATATTATATATTGGTAGGGTGAGAATCACATGTCAACTCATTTTGATCAAATCAAAGGTTGTTTTTGAAAAAGTAAAAACCACATACCAGTTTCCTAGAGAACAAACAGGGGAAGAAACTAGATAATTCACATTCTATCTAGTCTACCATCCTCATCAAGTGTTCATGAAAAATTCACAACTCTAATTAAAATAAAATAGAATTCCAAATAATATATTCGTAGGCACTTAATATCTAAATATTCACTGATTTTACTCTTTTACCAAATGATAACATGTCCTTTTTAAAATCCCAAACTTATCATAAAATAATAACACTAACCAAATATCATGTACCATGGAACTAATTACATATAATGTCTCATGATACCAACTGGATATTTGGTCTCATGATAGAAATCACACATATTCTATTAGAAAATAAGGTAATTAAGGTATCATGATAATGTAAGATTTATACCCTATAAACTACTCTAACAATGAATGACCCCCACAACATATCTCATCACCCACCATCTGTATGAAAATAATCTATTTCGGATAAGGGAGAGCGAGGGAGGTCTTTTTAGACATCTAGATCCTTTCTATCATTTATTATGGTAAACACAACAAGGATCTCTAGGTGTTTTTCAGATTATCCTACTTAGGTGGGGATCATAGATATATCATAAATAATATTATTATATTCAAGTCTCTCACAATATCACTATTACGGGTTCAGACATGATATAACACTATAAACAATATCAGTTAGGGGGTGATATCACACAACCAAGATCCAAATGAAATGATAAAAAAATAACTTTGAGAATAAAAAAAGGGCCACATCCTAGTTTTAATTTCCTAATATATATGTTAATAAATATTAAAGTAATAATTATTATTTTAATTATTAATTTATAATTTGTTCCAATGAATTATATTTCCATATCCATATTAAAATATTTTAATATATTACCATTAATTCCAAACCACTAATAAATCATCGACGATTTCATTCTACCCAAATCAAACATGTACACTAGGATAAATGCAACTGAGGAAATTAATAAATAAACAAACAAGGAAACTAAGACGTATAAAATAAATGTTACCAAACCCAAACCATCAAATCCATCCAAAAAACAAAGTCATCAGCATGTTTTCATTTATATGTTTTATTCATTCAACCATATTAATGGAATTCTCAAAATAAACTATCGCTATAATGCATAACCCTATATAAAGAAAAGTTTAATCAATAATGATAGTAAATTAAAAAAAAATTAGTAACTAAAATATAATAACACCATCCTAATTCCATTTCATTAATCTGATTAATAGTAAATTTTTTCAAATTCATAAAATCCACTCAATATAATGAAAAATCATGATACCATTTTTTTAACATAAAGAAGAAAAAATAAGGATTCCCTTCATCAAAAGAAGTTATTGGATTCACTACACAAATCCATATAAGGAGAGGATGAATCACACATCCACATCCATACATTATTAATTGAATCAATCTGTAATATAATAATATATCATCAAAATCAGAACCTATTGTCTCCACATATACCAAAAAATGTAGTCACAATAAAATCTCTAATGAGAAAAGATCATTGAAGGGAGAAAGATAACTATCTCACCTTGAATTAGGATATTGAATCTATAAAAATGAATCACAAGGACATTGATCATTGGATAATATTGAATGCGTGTACATATAAGGATTAGCTAATATTTTAGGGTAATGCTAGGAGATTGATGAAAATAGTATTTGGTTGGAATTTGAATAATATAATGAAATTTCCCTATTTAGGATTTGAATTGATTTTCACAATGCAAACCTCATTCATTTCACATCCACTAAAAAAGATCTAAATCGTATAAACCAAGATAGGTTCTCATTCGAGGAAGAAAAATTTCATGTCATGAATTATTCTATGAATTACCCACCCACTCCATCACACAAAAAATTAAAATTTCATAATGAACATTCATGACGAGGATTAAATATCACACTGTAAATAAATGATGAGAAAAAATGATCCACTGTTTCATCAATCCAACCAAAAATATTTCATTCAATACATGTACTGGTGATTTAAAGAATTAATCAATGATCCATGACCTGAATCACCACTGATAGTTGTTGACATAATTACAAATTCTATTTTATTCTCATATAACTAATCAATAGGATTCCACCACAAAAATCCCAAAATGTAATAAGTTATATGTTTATATGAAGATAACTTAAATTCCACATATATAATTCATTTCCCATATATTAAAAATAAACATGAAAATGGAATGATAACACCAATTTTCAATACCCCCATACACTACCCAAGAAGTACCTCTTTAAAAATTATGAATCTAAAACGAAATACATTTGAAATAATATTCAAACTAAAAAACTAGAAGTCAATAAACCATAATAGGAAAATAAAAAATTTAAAAAATTTAGGTAAAAAAATTTATATTGGCTACACATATGATACTCCCCCTCCTATGTACACTCCTCCAAGACACCATGCCTCCATAATATGAAGACCAAAGCAATAAATCACTGTCATATAAACATTAACCAATGTTATATGATGTTTATTAGTCATTCCATAATCATCATGTTGTCCTCGATATTCAACTCCCCCAGTCAGTAATGTGGGAATAATTGTGATGATAGTAGAATATATTATATATATGGAAGACATTATGAATTTTTCATAGCTACAATTGTAGTTCCAATTGATAATACACCTTATAAATTGGTTCAAACACCTCTAAAATTAAAAAGAACTGAAGTGATATATTTTTTCCACTAACCAAGCCTCTTTAAAACATGTCAATGGATAACCCTTCCTAAAAAATGTTCACTAATCTCAATCACTAAATTACACCTCTTCTAGTCTTCATAATAAATATAGGGGTCTGAAACTTTATTTCTCCTTCCCGAAACAGCTTGGCAATTATCATTATCTTTTTTAATGACATCAATACCATCATATAATAGATTTCCATTTTTATTACATCTCATATGTGATCAAAATTGTATCCTAAAAAAGGTCTGAATGGGTTTTTACCAATCGATGAATGATTTATATCATTTTATGAAAACTCAATAAATTTTAGTTTTGTCACTTTTGATTCACTAAATCCCAAGACAGTTCCCTACAATATGTCAAAAAACATATGAATATATTACTATTTGTTCACATTTAATTGGTTTTTAAAATAATTTTTAAGTTTTAAATTGGAGAAAATGTTTATTTTTAATCTAGTACATAATAGTAATGTAATCCTAGGGTATAGGTAAAAATTTGAAGACTTTGGGAATCCTTGATGCCTCACTACATTAGAAATATTCCATCTAATTAACACATCCCATGTTCTCAACTTCTAAATCACTAAAAATTTAGATGAATTCATTACATTATAACTGATCACCCAAATAGAATCATACATACCAAATTCAATACCCCCTACATCACTTGGGTACATAAATGGTAGGATAATAACATGGGGTTATTAAAATTCTTTATTAATAATTGGGATACATGAAATATTTCAATTAAGTCAGCTAATATATGTTTCATCTATACCAATAAAATCTACATCCTTAATCCATGATGCATCTTTTAGTTTTTAGGTGTATCACTAGTGGTGATCAATGAAACTATTAGAGGACTCTATCTAACATTTCTATTGTTATAATAACCCTTAAATGGATCACAACCCATAATTTTCAATCCTTTACAAATATCTTATTGGAATCTCTAAAAATGATCTAGTCATACATCACCTCTACATATGAGTGTTTTCACTAAGAGTCTATTATCTACTATGAAAATGTGTTCTATATCATTACCTATATGATATATTCTCTTCCAACATACTCCACATTCCTAAAATAAAAATCCAATAACACCTTTATCCCCATCTATGATTCCTATGATCCTCAAACGTAAACTATTGATTTCCTGCTTAGTGAATCTTCTATGAAATTTTATTTTTGGGATGTAAGAGATCTTCCAATTGTAGTTCAAGAGAAACTAAATCCATATTTAAAATCATTGATTGATTTGATTATTTTATAAAGTGAAACTCAATATTTTGTTCACACAAAATACCACATAGTTTTCCATGATTATGTTATTTCTCAACAACGTCAGGCAAAACTACACTACCTCCATCTCCAAATAGAGGGTAGCATAATAATTATAATGGGAATATAAAATTAAATACCCATATGTGATCATATTTTGAAAATACATGGAGTCAAATCCCTAGAAAAAGTAGGAATAATCCAAGAACATTTCATGAATCCTACCCCGAACATAAACCCAATGATCATGGTCATTGGTATTCTGCTACATTGTGTATTCCAAATCATCAGGACTCTAACAGTCTAATAAAAAACATTTCCTTACAATTCAAGGTTATTAATGGAATTCAATGATGATAAAATCCAAAAATAAAATTACAAAAAATTAAATATGAGATCATTACATATATGGATCATTTTCAAACTCTAAATTACTTCCAAGAAACAACCACATAAAAATTTTATAGGTCCACAACTACTACATAAAACGTCACTACATGACAATGATAATTCTTATTTCATGTCAAGAACATAAATATAAATATTTTACCTTATATATGGTTATATAAAGAGTATATGAAATTATTAGATGGTTCTTGACCATCTCCTCCTCTAATATTTAGTAAATAATAATTTCATCAATGAACACATTTATAAAATGTTTATGGAATTGGTGAAATAAAAAGATTCATGATCCCCATTAACACATCTAATGAATTTTTGTAATTGTAATACATCACTATGAACTCAAGGGGGGCATTATTAAAAAAAATGATGTCTTTAGAATTTCCACCACCACTACCTTCAGCTAATGATTTCCATAATGAATATACCACATGAAAAATTGTTATCTTCCATCAACTATATAATGATATTTTCATCTCCTGGAATAGGGACATGATTATTGGATTTTACATAATTCAACCTCTAATATTCTATCCAAAACCACATACTACCATTTATCTTAAATAAAATTGGAAATACCCATAATTTTACACTAGTACTGATAAATCCTTCTTTTCATCAGTGCATCTTTTATGGCCCAAAATCCCGAAACTCTAACGAATAAATCATGTAAAGAATCATTGATATACTTGTAGGAACCAGAGTCAACTATATCGCAAAATTGAAATTGAAAATTTAAGGTATTCCTATAATGATGTGATGAAAAACATCTGAAACACAATAAAATTGTGTAATTAAACTAATTGAGATATTTATATCTATACCAATGAATAAAACATCATTGAATAAAGGGGTTTTTCTTCATAATAAAAATTTGGAAACCACACATACCATTGAAAACTATGAATCTTGTATCATCATCAGAAAACCTAGATCTCATGAATAAAAAGAAATCAACTCTAAAAATATTAGAAAAACAACATCTGATGAGATTGATATCATATGGTTGATTATATACACAGAAAATCTTTTAAATATAGATTTCATACCATCATTAGTCTACATCCCTAGAACACAGCGATAAAAAAAATCCTGGGAATTGAATTAGAAGGATAGCACTCAGGGTTCATAATTCTTATCCACATCTAATTCCAATGTGAAGTCCTTTTTTAAAAAATTCACTTTGAATAACCAAAATTATACAAATCAAAAACAATGGTTGATTCTATACTTATCATACCTCAAACAAATAGTGGGACCTCTCTATCGTGTGCTTATATAGATTATAGATATCCACAACTATTTTCTCTTCCTCAATTTGGATATTATCTATTTCGACACCCTATTTTTGGTCCCTAAAAATAAAGGATATCCATGGTATTATATCCCCAACATCCACCACATTTGGGATGATCATTAAAAAAAATTTCGTATTTAACATTAGTTGAAATCCCATGTTTTCAAAAAATACATGGCATAGACTAACCTTTTGATGGAAGTGGGTATAACCACAGAATCCATACTAGTAATTTGGTTTTGAAGGAAACTACTATTGGTAGTGGACTTGATGTAATTTCGATGACCACTGTTTTTAATGACCATTGGTTTTGATCTTATATCTAATTCCTAAATCATGTTATGTCGAGTATGAATCTAAACTAGTCATGCATCAGTCCAATCAAACATCCTCAACATCACAACTTCTATAATATTACCCTCTAAAATTGGAGGTAACATAAATGGGAATTTATTGAATACAAGGTGTTTTATAGAAATTTATCTATTTATGATTATTTGGACTCCTCATCTTAAAGGAATCATGTGGAAAAAAATATAATTTACATAAACATAATCTCATACTCTCTAACTCACATGTTACCACACTAATCAGATAATATCTCATGCTTCCCTTTCTTCATTACTACTGTTGATAATAACTCCAAACTATACTTCTTTTATAATTTTACCCATGATACATTGGTCTAATCATAATCTGTGTGACACAAAGTCCCCCAATGAAGTTCTTCTATCATCAATTGTTTAATCATGAGTGGAAATTACACTCTTGTCATGATTGAATAATGTTAAAAGCTTTCATGGACTCTTAAATCTAGTATTAAGTATATAAATCATAGATGATGACATCATACATTTTGTTGGCTTTGAAAATGAGATTTTTAAAAGTTAGATAGATATTTATTATCCTTTGGGTCCTGATTGACTTTGTGATGATTGATAGGTTCATCTTATTGAACCTCCCTGACTTAGACCAAATGTTACTAGAGAACAACCCATATCTCTATGATGAATAGAACAACAACTATATCTGGTAACAATAAAATAATTTATATTGAATTTATTAATTAATATATTCAATATCTTGATCTCCACATTAAAAAAACTGAATAATTTTGGATGTAAGAACCTATTCTCAATTTCTACAATAAAATAATTGTTCCTTTTCCCATTATATATAGTGGGACTAAGGTCTATGCATCAGATTAGATAATTCCTTAAAAACTGGTGTTCTAATTATTCTCCCCTATATCATTCTATATTATTTTTACACAACACATATTCCATAACAACCAATGAATTTCTCAAAAAATTATAACTATTTAATTAACCAATATTATATACATATTATCTCATAAAAAAATTCCAGGACCCGCACTCAACCCAAACCCATTTTTGTTCGGTACGGATGTGAAGGAGTAACCCTAGAGTAAAACAACTAGTAGGCCATGTGTTTTTAAGTAACAATTATGGTATAAAAAGAAAAATGGGCTAAACATACCTCAATATCCCAATATCCTAACATAAAACATAAATAAATCAACCACATGATAAAATTAATAAGCATTATTTTCATACTTGATCTTTCACATATATAGGAATAATACATGTAATAAGAAATTGTAACACCTAAAGGATTTTAAAATAAATATAGAATATAATGAACACAACACTGAGTCTATAACACAATAAATTTTTTATATTTATTAACTAGCCATTAAACATAGTAAGATTAAAAGTAATAACTTTTATTAAATGATATTTATAATTTTTTAACATAAATAAAACATATTAGTAATGAAATATATAATTGTTGGTAATATAGACATTATTTTTGAGATTGTAATGTCAAAATTAATTTACAGTGAATATTTAGTATTAATTGGATATGTTTCATTTTATTTAAAGAATAGTAAAATAATACAACATTATAGTCAAACAATATGTTTATAGTTTAAATAACTATATTAATTGATTCTTAATGTGAAAATATATCAATTCTACAAATATCTAATATAGGTAATTAGAATAGCTATTGAAAATTATATATAAAACCCCAATGATCTTTTAAAGGGTCCTTTACCAGCCTTCGTGACACACTTTCATGATTCACATGAAACATAATATTTCTCATTTTTATATCAATTTTTAAAAAAGGAAAAATACCGTTATGATTATTATTATTTTTATAGTCTAATATGATCAACTTAATTTTATTGGTGAATAGTAACATGACCCTTATGAATATTAATATATCCTTATGAATAGTAATATTTCCGTTATGAATATTAACCTCACCCATGAATGTTTAAATAAAATTAAATGTCTTATAAATGAATGTGAATATTTAATAAAATTATAATTATGCCTATGTATTTTTTATGAAATAAATATTTAATTATATTTTTATATTGAAAAATTTTATTAAAATAAAATTCATTTTCTTAAAATGTATTATGAAAAAAAATTTGTTTCCCTATGATTTTAGGGTAATTTAATTTGACCGGTATTAAAATATTAAAATATTATAAAATATATTTTATATTAAAATTCATATTTCTGAAGTCACTGATGAATTGAATAAAAAATTAAATTTCACATATTTAGTTAATTAAATTGATAAAATGGATGCAATTTTTTATTTCTAAAAGTTTAATGGTTATTATGGTGAATTTTTGGAAATTTTCTAAAATATTTTATTTTTTTGAATAGTAGAATACAATACTTTAATGTATAAATATATTAGAAGCTAAACTCACTCTAACATTACTCATCTCTTATTTAAGAACACTTGATTCAAAGTCACATGAACATAATACTATTTTTTCAAAATAATAAACAGGATTTGTTGACCTGAGAAATATAATAAAATAATGAATAAGATAATCAAAAAATCACAACTGTCCACCACTGAAAAACCACCCCTATCCCCCTTATAAACACTACTATACTCCTCGATGATTCACAATTTTTTCCCCAAATAATGATACATTATCTCTCCCCATGAATTATCTCTCCCCATGTCTTGGAGATCATGATCTTTCCCGAAAACAGAAATCCTTTCCCTTAAAGATGTTCTATAGGAGGATATCTCAAGATGTATAACCTCTTCCTTTTTCATTTATTTTCAATTTCAATTTATGTAATTTTTTTCATCTTATAACATATTATTTCAACATGATTATGATATATCCACTATCATATATATAATAGAATTATATAATGATAATGTAATATCATTACTCAAACTACTATCTATTTATTTGTCTCTCTTTTATTTAATATTGAAATATTCCTCTAGGAGGTGCCAATTTACAACCATCATGGATGATAAACCTTGGTTCTTCAATTTTTCATTCAAGGATGGTCACGAAACATTTTATTTTCTGAAGAAAACAATAATATATGAATTATAACCTTTTTAATTTCATGTATTAAGTATATATACATAATAATAATTCATATGACAAAAATTGTTTTCAACAATGGAAATATCCCCAAAAAAATCTAAATTATAATCACTAAGGTTCGAACCAATAACTAATCTCAATAAAATATAAAAATGAATTATATAACAATTTAATTTTTTATTTTAATTATTATTTTATTAATACAATTATAGAGAATTATATTCATTCCACATGAACTTCCACACTCATATACTATTATATTAATCATGAATACCAATCAAATAAATGCTCTCATGCAATAAATTTGTATAATATAAATTATTAAAAATGTCATAAATGAACACATTAAAATTAAACTAAATAAAATTGTAAGGACCCAGACTTAAAACAATACATAATAATGAATTAAATGAATAATTCACATAGAGGATCTTTTTAGGTTTAGAGTTTTAGAGAATTATGACATAACTATTACATCTAAAAAGATTACAAAGCAGACACATCGACTAAGTTTCAATAAAATAAGAACACTAAAAAACAAACATGTCTAGTTCCATGTATTAGATAGAATTTCTTTCCTTGATCCCATCCTTGACCCTATTCATCCTTATGTTGTGTGTAGAACATTTCAAAAACATGGGATGAGCATAAAAATCCCACTAAAGGATAAACAAATAATGAAAACTGTTAGTTTTTCAAAACAACAAGTAAACCATGAATACTTTATCAAAGTAAAACTTTTTACCTTTATGAAGTAGTAAATACCATTCGATGAATAAAAGATCACTAATTATAATTTTTAACCAAAATATTACCACAAACCCATATAAGGAACACATAACATATAAAGGTAACTTCGGTCATAAACATACTTAAATCGAATAACCATACGGTCGACTTCCACACATATCATTACATGGAATAGCCATATGACCGAATTCTATACCCAATGCATTGGAGGTTATAGCGTAACCACACATCTTGGTATTCACTACACCACCTATCATATGTATTATCACGTAACCACCCGTCAAATGTCCAAGTACCATTACAAAATCATAAAAAATAAAACAAATATAATGGAATGAAAATATTTCCACATTTCAATCACAATATATCACTTAAATATATTGACATAAAAAATCTATTATCAAAACCATTTTCAATACCAAAATACATAAAAGTTTATATGGTATTTAATTTCTTTTAAAAACATTACCTCTTGTTAAGGAAGCCAAAGGTCAAATAGTACTCGCGTCGGGGGATAAGGTCGTTGTCACTACGTACGTTAAAATAAACATTCCTTTTTTTTGTTCAGTAAAATGCTTCATAGAAAAAGATTCCTTTTGAATGAAATAAAAATAAAAAGCTATTTATATATAGTATAAAATATAGTTTTGTATGAGAACTAAAATATGTCACAATGAAAGGAAATTGAGACGAAGTCCCTTACAAAGTCGGTATCCTTAGATTAAGGATAAATAAATTACATAATTATGTGTGACAAATATACATAAAACCAATATAAGTTGATATTAAGTGTAAAACAATCAGAACTCATCAAAACATATTCATAAAATGACATAATAAGACGTAGAGGTTTAACCCAACGAATTGAAATTGGGTTAAGAATTTCCCTTGCTGAAATTCGACAGCCTAACTGCGTCATTTTAAAATTCAGAAAATGAGATGATGAGAGATAAAAAGGGTATATTATAACTTGGACATATCATTTACAATAATAAGAATATATAAGAACATATACCAACACAAGAATATGTAAATTAAAATGCCTAACAAAAATAAGTGTTTTAATAAGAGGAGGGTTAAAGGTTCCCTTACCGATTTGGGTACCTTTCGAAACGTACACCACATGAAAGACGGTTCATACAATGAAGATGTAAATACCCATAACTTAAATTATATTACACAAAGAATACAATCATGGGCAGTAAAAACACCACACAAAAGGAAATAGTGGAAAATGTAGCATGAATCTCACGGGAACAAAAAGTCAGATAAAAACCCCTTACCTCGTTGTGATCAATCGAGTCATATGAGCAAAAGATAATAAACACCAAATGAATCACATAATAAAATGAATATAAATATAATTATTATAATATATATGAATGGGAAGTACAAAATACACCACATTCAACAAATAAGTGGTGAACAATGGAAATCTCATAGAATTAAAATTGATATTAGAAATCCCTTATAATAATTCGGCAGCATAACGACGCCACTTAAAACTTTTAAAAATGGTTTGATGAGATAAAATAGTGTCTATAATAATATGAACATATAAATTAAAATAATAGAGATATAAAATAACATACCCTAACATAAGAAATATGAGCTTAAAAGGAATAAAATAATAGAGAGTACTTGAAAAGAAAGAGAGAGGTAGGATCCCTTACATCAAGTCCGACTTGACTTGTTCATTTCTTTATATTCCTGATTAATAAAATTTGGTAAATTTATAATTTCTTAAGGAAATCCGTTAATGATTATTATTCAGTTCATATCACATATTATAATGCTATAATAATTGGTTAGTAATGTGAGTTCATATCAGACGTTTTTGTCGATGTTTGGTACAAGAGTCAAAATTGACCTTATTGGAAAAGAATTTTCCATGTAGTTAAAGTTACATCATCTCCAGAACTGAATTAATGATTTAAATATCATATATATTGATTATATATTCATTTTATACTATTACATAACATTTGGAGATAAAAAATGAAATACACCATTCATGGGGACGGTAGGTCGTACGTACGCATGAACGCTACATTCATTTCATTATCATATTAATGATATTAAAACTAAATGAGAGATATATATATTATAATTCCAGAATGATAAAAATAATTTAGATGTCATATATGACATATAGATCCATTATATATATATACTTATAATAGAAATTAACATTTGGAGATAAGAAATGAAATATACCGTTAATGGAGACGGTAAGCCGTACGTACGCATGAACGCTACTTCCATTTCTATTTCAAACTTTAATGGAATGAAAAAAATAATTATACATAGGTATTTTTTAATTAAAGTATAATATAATATATAAAATCATTAAATCCATCCTTTATACATCCCACAAATGGTATTAATGATTCAAATCACTTTGAGGGGGCGGTAGTCTGCTCTTCCTAAAATAAAATTATCGTGTTTACCCATTATGGAAACCATAAAGGTATGGAGTAAATGAAAAATAAAAAATCATAATTAATACATAAAAATAATTTATTTATCATATATAAATACATTTACATCTTAATGGCCACCATGATATGTGTTAAAAGAAGATTGAACAATCATCATTTCGTGAGGCAATAATTCACCACCCACAGAAACAGTATGTTCATTAACCATTAGATGGAGGTGTGTATAAGTGTAGCTATAATAATATTCATAACAGCATCCTAGTATATTTAATATACTGGTGTTTTAACAAAATAAGGAAATAAAAATAGTTTAGGGGGTTGGAGAAGAAAAATAAAACAAACGAACATAAGAGAAGACATTACCTTTAAATCGGATAACTCTTTTTTATTTGAGCTCAAAGGGTTCCTTGGAAAGAATTATGCCCAATGTGAGGCTTCAAGGTTTAATATAGGGATTTTGAGAGACAATATGAGCAGAGGTTAGACAAGCCAAGGGCTTGAGATGCGTGGGTAAGGAGGTAAAGGTGTGGGCCCTTTTTAAGAGGGAGAGGGGCACTATTTGAAATTTTTGAAAAGTTACTTTATTATATAATGATTTTCAGATACCGAAGGACCCAAAATTTTATATTTCGAGTATAACGTGATAAGAGTTATAAATACACCCATCCAATAGGTTTTTGACAAGTGTATGTCTAAGATTTTACATTATCTTTTTATTTTATTTAAATCTTTCGTTAATGAGGTAATCATTGCATCAGCATGGTGTCATAAATTAATTAATTTATTTAATGTCTAAAAATTATAAAAAAATACTATGATGAATTAAACTATTTTATATTTAAAATGAATATTTATAGTAAAAAATATGACTTATATTACCCCATGTAAAAATTGGTTTAGTAAAACAATACGTGTTTGTAACATTTTTATTTTAACTTTAAATAAAAAGTTATTAATGACATTTTATTACCAATGTGGCTCCATCGAGTCCCTAAGTAGATCCATGTATTTTATTGGTCGACTATGACTCATACAATAAGGGTAGGACATGTGTAATGGTCATGTCATATTATTATAACATTATCTTTACCTTAAATTACACTAATTACATTTAATCGCGAATAATAAAACTTAAATGTTACTATTCACCATAAACTATTTTCATCCCATTGAACTTCATTTTACATTCTCATGAAAACCATGTATGTCGGATTTTATAAATTCAAATCACAGAGGTGGAAAAATTACATTTAAATGAAAAATCAAACTTTTTAACTACCACTTAGTGGTTTCACTATTCATAAAAAAATTTATGTTTTTCAGAAAAATACCAAAAATTCCCCCTCAGCTATATTTGATATTCCGAATTCAAAAATGATGTCTATTTTATATAATTAAAAACATACAAGCTGCATTAATCAATTTAATAACTAATTTCTGTTATCCAAACAAATAGCGTGTTTTTAAGAAACAAAATAAATCAAAATATTTACATTAGTTTATGTCTAATTTCAAAGTGAAATTAATTCCAATGACCACGATTTGATTAAATGGATATAATATATTCTATCTACACTTTAAAAGAAATTAAAATTATAATCTATCCATATAAATAAATCAGATTAAAAGGTGGTTTTGAATTAAAATACAACATTTTCACTAAAAATGATCTTTATCGTAAAAATAACAAAAATTTACACAATGTAAATTTTGATATCAAGATTCTAAGGAAGGATTTTATTTTGTCCAATATAACATATAAAGTTTTAAAAAAGTGGATTTTAAAAGAGATCACCATCAAAAGGTAGTTAATCGACTTTTTAAATAATATATGAATATTTATGCTTAAAATTGGATTCATTCGCATTTTATGCCTCTAACATTTATTGGATAAAAGTAAAAATATTTGACAAACATATATAATCAGTTTGTAGTTAGTTATGTTAATTATTGACATTACAATGGCTAGGCGTTTACTACCATTTAAAATAATATTATTTTATTATTAGAGTGCAACGTATGATTTTGAAGAAACTCATTGTTGCGTATTGGGTACGCCATCGCGCATAACATTCCCTTTAAAGCAATATTAATATTTTATTCAAAATTATTAATAAATATGAAAATGTAATATTCTTTATTTACCATGGATGTTACATCCTTCCCCCCTTTTGGGAATTGCGTCTATGCAATTTTAAAATTGGGCTTGGAAACATTATTGAAATCCCCACATCATGAAATGAGTAAATTAAACTATCACATTAAAAGAAAGAATGAAAAGTACCAAGGTCACCCGAGACAACATGTACTATGATTCAATGAAAACATGCATATTGAAGAAAAAATCAAAGGGTTATGTTATGATGGAGAGTGATAGAAACATGTTTAGGAGAAATTTAACCACCATAAAATCACAAACTTGTGATGGGTTAAACCTTATTTGATTCCCCAGTAGGAAGAGTTAACATAAAACATTTTATTTTTAATTTTTATTTAATTGAAGAATTAATTTATGAGATTAACTAAATCATAAGGAAATATACTTTTTTGTCGTTTAGACTTTCATCTCTTACTATATTTCTTGCACAAACTCATTTTTCCTCCAAAAGATGAGTATTTAGGATGACTTGTTCACATTAAGAGTGCTATAATAAAATTCTATAGAATCACCTATTCCAAAAATCAGAACTATATATTTCCCATGTCTTTATACCTTAACTCGAACCAAAATTTTTATAACAAGATCATATAATATACATAAAAATAATCCTTTATAAAAAGAAAATCTATTCTTAATCTCTAAAATTTATCCAACAAAACCCAATGTTCAACGAAGACCTTTCGATAAACAATTTGTCCACAAAATTCATCAATGTAAACCAAACTAAGATTGAAACACCAATATTTGAAGGATTTAATCACATAGTCTTTCCAGGTAAAAATTAACATTTATCTCCAAATAACATCAGTTGATCATAATGTCTCTTATTGAAAAGTAATTAACCTAATTATGTATCTTCCATTATAGGTCAATATTTTCGTAGATTACCCAAAATAAACTAATTCTTGATTCATAAAATTAAATAAGTTAAAAGAATTTGTCATACTAACCAGGGACTTCACGTAGTCCAGTGGTAGGTGATAAATTCTAGTCACACTTGGGTTGTGGGTTCGATTCCCACAACTCTGTCTGACACAATGGGCTGTCACACGGTCTGCATGTTGTCCTTTTTCCAAAACTATATAATTCAAAAAAAATCCTCAAAAAGAGATAAAATCATCAAAATTAACCATAAAATAATTTATCCTCAATTTATCTCTTTCCTTTCATTTACCATCATAACATATAATAACCCATAATTACCTCAAAAGTAAGGATCATCTGAACCCAAATTGTTCTTTATAACTATGTCCACAAAATAACAGATAACTATTCCTTGAATAAAATTTTCATATATCAAACATCATGTTTACACATACTGTAAAAAGTCTTCTAATGTAACCCCATCATCAAAAGAGACTTAATACTTTTATGAAATTCACCATCCTAAAATATACCATAACTCTTGAATCCATTATATGTTGACTTCTTACTCATTCAACATTATTCATGATCCATTAAACATTACATTCCAACTTATTCTGAAATAAATCTTTCCTACAAAAAAAATCATGAATCATATCTGAAGATTCCAAAATAAGAAAACATATGTTAAGAAATAATCCATACCATTGATTGGTCATTGTCAATTTCTTCATCCTCAATCGGAATGGCATTATGTAATGGTAAATGAATATTTTTATGATCTTGGTGATCACATTCTCGAAACTTCTTCGTAGGACATGGGTTTGCATAATGACCATGCACACAACATTTAAAACATTCAATTGATCCCTCAGAATGAACTTATTTACCTTTCCTCGATCCAACTGGATGCTTCCTTTTTCCATGGAAGGTTCTTGCTATATGTCCTTCATTTCCACATCTATAGCATCTTTCTATCCCTTTGAAACATTTTCATAGGTGTTTCTTTTCACATTTTTGACACATAGGTCTTTGAACATACTTACATTTACGATTATTACTCGAAATTTTGTAGCGATTTATTTCTCGCATATATGATGTCTTATATAAATCACCAAGGTTTAGGTGGTCAATCCTAAATCTAAATAGTTTGTTGAGGATAAACAAAGGAGTTCTCATTGCTACTCCCATATCATTCAATTTCTCGCTCAGAAACTGACACAGTTTCCTTCACATCTACTGTTACATCGGTGCCTGCTAGTTCCAGCCATTTACTAAAACCAAAATTGTCAGTGTGAGCATATCAGTAAAATAATCATATAATAATGAGGAAGATAAAAACTAAGATATATTTATCCAAGTTATCTCAAATTAATTCTAACTTTCAAAAACACAATGAATCCATTTAATATACTACCCATTGTGGTTATACACAACTTGTCACTTATGCTTAAACAACACTCTAACCTCTAATGTTATTTAAATCAACATTTGGTACCAACTGTAGGGAACTAGCCTTAAAACAATACATAATCATGAATTAAATGAATAATTCACATAGAGGATATTTTTAGGTTTATAGTTTTAGAGAATTAGGACATAACTATTACATCTCAAATGTTTACAATGTAGACACTTCTACTAAGTTTCCATAAAATAAAAACTCTAAAAAAGAAACATGTCTAGTTCCATGTTTTAGATAGCATGTCTTTCCCCGATCCCATCCTTGACCCTATTCATCTATATTTCCTGTGGAGAACATTTCAAAAACTTGGGATGAGCATGAAAATCCCAGTAAAGGATACACAAAGAATGTAAACTGAAAGTATTTAAAAACAAAAAGTAAACCATGAATACTTTATCAAAGTAATACTTTTTACCTTTCTGAAGTAGTAAATACTCTTTACTGAATAAAAGATCACTAATTATCCTTTGTAACCAAAAGATTATCATAAACCCATATAAATAATACATAACATATAAAGGTAACATGGGACATAAACAAACATAAATGGAATAACCATACCATCAACTTCCACACATATCACTACTTGGAATAGCCATACGACCGACTTCCATACCCAATGCATTGGAGGTTTTATCGTAACCACCTGTCTTGGTAATCACAGCCCCACCCATCATATGGTTTATCATGTATCCACCCATCAGAAGTCTAAGTACCATTACAAAATCATAATACATAAAACAAATATAATGGAAAGAAAACATTTCCACATGTCAATCACAATATATCACATAAATATATTGATATAACAAATCCATTATCAAAACAATTTTCAATACCAAAATACATAAAAGAGTATATGGTATTTAATTTCTTTTATAAACATGAAATCTTGTTATGGAAAGCCAAAAGTCAAATAGTACTCGCGGCGGTGGAAAAGGTCGTTGACACCGTGTACGTTAAAAGAAACATTCCTTTTTGTCATCTAGTAAAACGATTCGTAGATAAATATTGCCTTTGAATGAAATGAGTTGTAAAAGGTGTTTATATAGAGTATAAAATAAATTCTTGTATTAGTACAAAAATTTTCCTCAATAAATGGAGATTGGGATGAAGTCCCATACAAAGTCGGTATCCTTAGATTAAGGATGAATCAATTACATAATTATGTGTGAAAAATATAAATACACATAATATCAGAGGATATTAAGTTTAAAACAATCATAGATCATCCACACATATTCATAGTATGAAATAATCAAGAATTAGATGTTTAACCCAACGAATTGAAATTGTCTTAAGATGTTCCCTTACAGAAATTCGACATCCTAACGACATCATTTTAAAATTACGAAAATGAGACGATGATAGATAAAAGGGTATCTCATTACATAGACATATCATTTACAACAATAACGATATATAAGAACATATCCCAAAATAATAATATGTAAATTGAAAGTCCTATAAAAAATAAGTCTTTTAAAAAGATGAGGGTGAAAGGTTCCCTTACCGATTTGGGTATCTTTCGAAGCGTACACCCCATGAAAGAAGGGTCATAAAATAAATATGCAAATACTTGTAAATTAAATTATATTACACAATTAATACAATCATGGGCAGTAAATACACCACATAAAAGGAAATACTGGAAAATGTATCAGGAATCTCACAGGAACAAAAATTGAGATAAAAACCACTTACCTCATTGTGATCAATCGAGTCATATGACAAAAAGATAATAAACACCAAATGAATCACTTAATACCATTAATATAAATATAATAATTATAATATATATGATAGGGCAGTACACAATACACCAAATGCAATAAATAAGTGGTGAACAATGGAAATCTCATAGAATTAAAAGTGAGATAAGAAATCCCTTACGAAAATTCGGCAGACTAACGACGCCATTTAAAACATCCTAAAATGGTTTGATGAGATCAAATAGGGACTATAATAATATGAACATAAAAATTACATTATTAGGGATATAAAATAAAATCTCGTAACATAATAAATATGAGCTTAAAAGAAATGACATAAAATAGAGTACATAAAAAGAAAGAGAGAGGTAGGATCCCTCACCTTAAGTCTGACTTGTCTTGTTCGTTTCATTATGTTCCTGAATAATAAAATTTGGTAAATTTATAATTACTTATGTACCTCCTTTAAATATTATTATTCAGTTCATATCACATATTATAATGTTATAGTAATTGGTTAATAATGTGAGTTCATATCAGACGTTTTTGTCGATGTTCGGTACATGAGTCAAAATTGAACTTGTTGGAAAAGAATTTTCCAAGTACTTATAGGTACATCATCTCCAGAATAGTATTAATGATTTAAATATCATATATATCCAATATATATTCATTTTATACTATTAGATAACATCTGGAGATAAAAAATGAAATACACCATTCATGGAGATGGTAGGTCATACGCACACATTAACGATACTTTCATTTCTTTGTCATATTAATGGAAATAAAAATAAATGAGAGATATATATATTATAATTCCAGAGTGGTATCCATAACTTAGATGTAATATATTACATATATATCCATTATATATATGTAATTATAATAGTACATAACATTTGGAGATAAGAAATGAAATGTACTATTCATGGAAACGGTAAGTCGTACGTACAAATGAACGCTACTTTCATTTCTATTTCATACATTAATGGAATGAAATAATAATAATTATACATAGGTATATTATAATTATAGTTTAATATAATATATAAAATCATTAAATCCATCTTTTATACATCCCACATATGGTATTAACGATTCAATCCACTTTGAGGGGGCAGTAGTCCGCTCTTCCTAAAATGAAATTATCGCATTTATCCATTTTGGAAACCATAAAGGTATGGAATAAATGAAAAATTAAGAATCATAAGTAATAAATAAATATAATTTATTTATCATATATAAATACAGTGACATCCTAATGGCCACCATGATAGGTGTTAAAAGAATATTGAACAATCATCATTTCCTGATACCGTAATTCGCCACCCACAGAAATAGTATGTTCTTTAACAATTAGATGGAGGTGTGTATTAGTGAAGATAGAATAATCCTCATAACATAATACTAATATATTTAAGATAATGTTTTTGTTACAAAAGACAGGAATAAAAAGAGTTTAGGGGATTTGACAAGAAAAATAAAACAAAAGAACATATGAGAAGACATTACCTTCAAATTGGATAACTCTTTTTGATTTGAGATCAAAGTCTTTCTTGGAAAGCCTTCTGCCCAATATGAGACTTCTAGGAGTAATAGAGGGATGTGGAGAGACATTATGAGAAGAGGTTGGACGAGCCAAGGTCTTGAGAGTTGTGGGTATGTAGGTAAAGGCGGGGGCCTTATATAAGAGGGGGAGGGGAACTTTGGAAAGTCTTGAAATGTTACTTTATTATAAATTGATTTTCAATTAACAAAGGTCCCACAATTATATATTTCTAGGATAAGGAGTTAAGGGTTCTAAATCCACCCATCCAATAGGTTTTTTTACATGTGTATGTCTAAGATTTTACTTTATCATTTCATTTTATTTAAATCGTTAATTAAAGAGGTAATCGCTGCATCATCATGGTGTCATAAATTAATTAATTTATATAATGTCTAATAATTATAATAAAAAAAATACTATGATGTAGTATATCTTCTTATCTTTCTAATTAATATTTATAGTCCAAAATATTACGTGTATAACACCATGAATTTTTTTTTAGTAAAACAATACATGTTTGTGACATTTTTATTTTAACTTTAAATAACAAGATATTAATGTCATTTTCTAACCCAAGTGGATACCTGGAGTCCCCATGTTTACCCTTGGATTTTCATGGTTGGACATGACTCAACCAATAAGGTTAGGACATGTGTCAAGGTCATTTCATATTATTATAACATTATCATAACCTTAAATTACATTAATTACCTTTAATCACGATTAATAAAACTTAAATGTTACTATTCACCAAAAAATATTTTCATCTCATTGAACCAAATTTTATATCCTAATGACAACCATGTATGTTGTATTTTTGAAATTTAAATCACAGAGGTCATCAAATTATATTTAAACAAAAAATCCATTTTTAACTACCACTTAGTTGTTTTACTATTCATCAAAAATTTATGTTTTTCAGAAAAAGACAAAAATTCCCCCAAAGCTATATTTGTTATTCCAAATTAAAAATTTATGTCTATTTACTAAATTAAAAACATATAAGTTGAATTAATCAATTTAAAAATTAATTCCTGTTGTCAAAACAAATAGCGTGTTTTTAAGAAACAAAATATATCAAAAGATTGACACTAGTTTAAGTCCAATTTCAATGTAAAATTTAAAAAAATGACCAACACTGGATTAAATGGTAAAATTATATTATAAATACACATTAAAACAAATTAAAAATATAATCTATCCATATAAATAAATCATAATAAAATGAGGTTTTTAGTTAAAATACAACATTTTCACTAAAAATGATCTTTATCGAAAAAATAACAAAAATTTACCCAAAGAAAATTTTGATGCCCAGATTCAAAGGAAGGATTTTATTTGGTCCAATATAACATATAAAATTTTCAAAAAGTGGATTTAAAAAGGGATCTCTATCAAAAGGAAGTTAATGGACCTTTTAAAGAATATTCAAATACTTACGCTTAAAATTGGAATCATTCGCATTTAAAGACTCTAACATTTATGGGATAAAAGTAAAAATATTTGACAAACATATATAATCATTTTTTAGTTAGTTCTGTTCATTCCTGCCATTACAATGGCTATGCATTAAATACCAATTAAAATAATATTATTTTAATATTAGAGTGCAATGTATGATTTCAAAGAAACTCGTTGTTGCGTATTGGGTACGCCGCCGAGCATAGCATTCCCTTTAAAGTAATATTAATATTTTATTCACAAATATTAATAAATATGGAAAATTAATATTCTTTATTTACCTAGTATGTTACAAAAATAATTATATACAATGTTCAAAATTTAAAAATTAATGGATTTAATTTTATTATCCAGGGCATTAAGATCAAGTATGAAACACATTCATACATAAGGTAAGCGGCATCTCATCCCACTTTTATTTTCTTGAGATTTCCATTATTTGACAGAATCTTATTTTTACTGTTTACGTATACATACCATTTATTTATCATATGAGGAATCCCATTATTTAAATGGTATTGAATGTATCATTTGGTTATTTTTATTTTTGGGAAATATTATTTGATTGATTACAACGTTGTATGTTATTCTAACTGAACCCCCATTTTTTCCTTTAGGATTATCTTTCAATACATTTAATAAATTGTAATGCTTCTTTAGTTTGGTATATTTTTTAAAATTCTATGTACATGTTCCTAAATAATATATCTAGATCATATCTTCATTATTTTATTTTTATATAAAATTTTTTAAAATGATTCACCTGTCAATTCATCCCAATATACAATCCTAATTAATGGAAACTTAGAAAAAATTAGCAATTTTCAAGTGAAATATATAATAAAATTTAACAAAAGAAAAATTTTATAATATCAAAAATTTTATCATGAATCCATTCATTGGTTCATTTTTGGTTTCATAAAAAAATCATTCATTTCATCTTTAAAATCTCATAAATGTAATCCATAAGATGCACAATTTTTTTTATTTTAGTTGTTTATTAAAAATTATATTTACATTATTTTACATCAATGAGATATAATTTACGCCTAAAATATAATTACAATGTCTAGGCCTTTAATTTTATAGCTTATACATATTACAATTTTTATTTTATATAGAAAAAAAATTATTTTTCAAAAGAACTTTTCTTCTCCAATTAAAAATGGGGTTTCTCATATCAATTTAACATATGTGAGATATATTACATGTATACCAACTATTACTTTTGAGTGTGGTTTATGTAATTCCCGTTGAAATATCATGTCAATAATATAATGGTTATCATGATATTCTCTGGTATTATGATTTTAATCTTTCATGTGTTATTTGATATTTAGGAATATTTAATGATTTTTTAGTGGAAATTTTTCAAATGGTATCTAAATATATATTAATCACAATTTTTTAAATAATATACTTTATTAAGTATTGTCTCTTATGATAACATCTACCAAAATTAGTTGAGGTGTTTATGATCACTTTAACTATGGATGATCCGTTTAACACCATTCATGGTTTGTGGTTAAATTATTCACATTTTCTATACTAGTATGTTTATATGAATTTTTATCTTGTTTATGTTTAACCCTTCCATATGATGAATTTTTTGGACATAGTAAGAGATATATGGGTGCCACTATATCCCCAATATGCATTAATAGGCATAATGAGACAAACTAGTTTGGGTTTTTACCCAATTATATATTGTCTTAGCATGAGGCCGTGAGATTATGTTTCTTATATCACAAATTATGAATTTAGTGGTTATGGAACAAGTATTTGATAGTTGATGTAATTATTCCAACAGAAGAATTTCCATGGTTATGATTTATTATGGAATTATTTTTTCAGCATTTATTCCTTTCATATTATTCTCTAGTTTAATTTTATAGAAATGTGTTTCTATTATTCACCATTACTAATGATCATGTTTATCATTAATTGATTTATTTTATTTACCCTTAATGATCATATGATATCACTCCATTCTTATGTTTCCTTTCCCCTTATAATGAATAATAAAAATTTAAATAAGATTTATAGGGTGCAGTTTGTATATTTATATTATGTATCATGTTTTATATTATATCAGTTTTCAATTTATTATGGGTATCAAGAATGTAATATGGTATTCCAATACTGCTAAACAACATGATCCTTCTGGATATGATCCCGTATAGTCAAGCCAATGTAATAAAATAATGCTTTGGATATACTTTTCTAGGCTCGTGTTGTTAAAGTTGGTATCAGATGAAGTTTACTAGCAACCTTGGAAACTATATTTAGAAAACATAGATTATAGAACATCACCCTTTGTTAGACATTATGGATATTCATAGAAGAACATCCTTGAATTTTTTTAATGGTAGATATTATGTAAATTATCCCTGAAATACTTCCCTATCTTGATACTAGATGTTGAAGTGGTTATGATATAGATGCACCAAGTAGTTACAAATCCAACAAGGTGTTCTAGGACAAACTCAAGGTAACCTGGTACATGAAAATGGTCCATAATAAGAACATGTATTGACACACATGAGTGATATGATTAAGATAATTCACATTTTCATTATAAATTATTATGAATAATTTAAATGTAGACATGTCCTCAGGTAACCGGGTGAACAGATGAAGTGAGAAAGCACGCGTTGTCATGTGGAGAAGGTTATATGGGGACCATTGTTGACCTCAAGATACACAATGACTTTTCTTGAGTCCAGGTGATGCGGATCAGGTGAGTTTTCTTGTGTCATGATCATAGGTTGGTGTTTTTCGTTGGGCATAAATGCATGGAGGGCGTGTGTTGGGCCAAAGTTTTGGGTATTGGTGGATGCTGGGTCTGATGGATTTTATTTGAGGGTCTTTTAGTTTTCGGAATTTTGGTGTTTGGGGTTGCATTTTGTTCTGTTGTACTGATGTGGAGGTGCTTTTGTGCTGCATATTTGTTGTGTTTTACTTTACTTATATTTTCTTAAATAAATTTTTAGGACCGAGCTTTTTCAAGTCCTGAACTTTACTCGTATACATTTCCAATTTATGTCAATTACATCACTAGTATTTTGATTTATGATATAATTCATAATGTTATGATCTAATCTTGTGTATGTAATTTTTTAGACATGAAATGTACCTGAAGGAATGTAAACCACATCTCTGAACATAATCAAATGCTTTAGAATAATCATTTCTTTTATGGGTTTAATCCAGTATATCGAAGGGAACTACACTCTCAATCGTTCTCAGCATAGGAAGATATAATATCATGTTCTAACAAGGAATATAATGATTTTTCTATGTATTATGGATTCACGTAGAATCAATAGATGAAGATGTCAATTTTGGAAAATATGGAGAAATTGAAGAAGGGAAAGATGTATTTTCCCACTTGTGATATTAATGGATGGAAACACCATTGAAATGATTAAAAGAAATGGAAGACTGATACATGTGTGGACAGAAAGGCCACCATTCTTGTGATTTCAAGGGTATGAAAATGGTTTTAATGTGAAATGTTTTTACTTCAATTATATTGGTCCGTACTAAAATAAATGTACCATGTTTCTACACCCCAAAAGAATATAATGAATCATAGTAAATATTAGGATACTACCACTAACAATGAGGGACGATTAATGTACTTATGTTCATATTCATGAATTATGTTATTTGATTATTTTATAGTTGATGTATTGGTTAAAACAATTGTGGAATATATAAGGATTTTACTACAGTAAAATATTATTAAGGATTATTGGTCATATGATTAATTGTAGCATAAAAATTGATTCGGTATGAATTTTGATCATCTGAAAACACATTGTTAATGTAATGATAAACCATAATATGTTATTGGTGGTGAGATAATAATGTGGGATAAAGAGATTATTGATATGTATGAAGAAAATTACATTTTACTAACAACTATGGGAATGATTATAATGTCATGGGCCCTGAAATTCATGAAATTTCAACAATTTTATGAATGGTTAATGTTAATCATTGTATAAGGTTTTAGAGTTTTCTGTAATACTTCTCAAAAGGATGAAACATGTCCAAAGTGATTAATTATAGGAGGTTCAAGTCACAATCAAACTGTAAGATTGTGTTTATATAATAGAACCATATATTTATACTCTTACTGATTGGAAAAAATCCTCAAATATAGGAAAGGAGTCATAAATAAATATGTTATCCGATTTTCATAATCATTAACAATATCATTGACATTTTTCATAACAGAATTTTAAGGTTTTGTGTAATAAAATTTCATTTGGACATGTTCTCTGTTACTTTATATTAGAAATTCATGGTATTATTTTTAGTTCATGACTAGGTCCTCAATTCCAACTAATGTAACCCCATTATATAGAAATATTTTCTAGTGATCTCCCAATTTAACATAACCTATTACAAAGATGATATATAATTAACCCTATTTCTTATGTGGGTTTCTTAAATGGTAATTTTATAGTATCAACCATTTACTCTTGATGTGACATTTCAAATTGTGAGCATACAATTTATTAATGGATGGGATAATGTAAAACCCTAAGGATTTACAAATATATATAGAATATAATGCACACAGAATTGAGTATATATGAAAAAACATTTCCCTATAGTTATAACTTAGTCTTTAAGCATAATAATCATAATAGAAATAACTATTATTAAATTATATTTATAATGAACTTACATACTGAATACATATTCATAATGAAATATATAACTATTTGTAAGATAAACATAATTTATGAGTATTTAATGTCAAAAATAATATAGGGGGAATTTTTATCATTTTTCTGATATGTTTCATTTTTTTGAATTGTGAAAGAATTCTACATTACAGTCAAAATTGAATTCTCTTTTTAAATAATTATTAATATTAATTCTTAATGTCAAAATATATAAATTATATATATATCCATTGTAGATCATTAGAATAATTATAAAAAATTAATATAAAACCTAATAATTTTTTGAATGTTCTATTAACCTCATTCTCGACACACTTGTCGGATGTGTATGAAGGTTAATTTTCATACTTTTGTGGTTTGAAATTTAAAAAACAGATGCACATCACTGTGATTAGTAATTTTCATAGAGTCTAATAGGATCATCTTAATTTATTGGTCAATAGTAAAATGACCCTTATGAATCATAATATACCTTTATGAATATTAATATGTCACTTATGATTAATAAACTCGCACAAGAATGTATAAATAAAATTAAGGATCTTTAAAAATGACAGTGAATATCTTCAAAATTAATAATTAAGTGTTTGAATTTTTTTGAGAAAAAAATATTTAATTAAGATTTTAAATTAATATATAAATTTAAAATTAATTTTTTTTCATAAAATATATTCATAACCAAATATTTTATTTTCCTATGAGTTTAGTATTATTTTATAAGACCTCAGTTTTTTTTGTAATGTATTATAAAATCTGTTTTAAATTTAAATTCTACATATTTTATGTAAATGATGAATTTAAGAAAAATTTAATTTCCCATATTTAAAAAATTATTTTGATAAAATAATCCATTTTTGAAATATACATGTCAAAAATTGTTTATTCCATATTTTTTGTATTTTTATAAATTAAATGAATATTTAGTGAATAGTAACATATGCTAACTTACAATATAAAGACATAAGAATCTAAATAAACAATTCATTGACTCATATATGATAAAATAACACATGGTTAATGTTACCATTAACATTTTACTATTTTTGGTAAAAATAATCAACATTATTTCATATATTGAGAAAAATTATAAAATAATGAAAAATATATTTAAAAATCAACCCTCTCCACAACTAAAATACAACTCCTCACTCCCCCATTTCCTTACTGATATAATCCTCTAATCTTTCCAATGTTCAGAAAAAATACTCTTCACATTTCTCCCTCAAATCCAAAGAGATATTGGTGTTTCCAGAAGACCAAACCCCTTCCCTTAAAGAGGTTGTCAAGGAGGATATTTGAAGAGGTAAACCCTCATCCTTTTCATTTCATTTATTTAATTTTTTTTATATTCTCCCCACCTCCTCTATAAAAATTATCATGATAACTTTTGTATCATATATAATGTATAATGATATCATGTTTATGGAATAACCATCATCAAACTACTATATATACCTCTCTTTGGTTTCAAAAATGAAATCATCATCTGGGGGTGGTGATTTACAACCTTAATGGATGATGCATATTCATTATCAATTTATCGTTTAATTCGGGTCCTAAAACCATTTTGATTGTTTAATAGAAATATAATATTTTTATTATAACCTATTCAATGTTCTTTTATCATTTTATATACATAATACTAATTCATATGACAAAACTACTTCGTAATAGTTCAAATATTGCCAAAATTATATAAATGATTATCACTAATGTTCTTTTAAAAAATTCATAGTCATACCATATTACAAAATGAATTATATAACCATTTAATTTTATTTATTATCATTAGTATCATATAAATTCAATTTTGGAGAATCACGTCCATTCCACAAGAACTTCCATATTCATATACAAGTATACTGATCGTGAAAACCAAGGAAACAAACACTCTTGAATGATAAATTGGTATCTTATAACTCATAATAAAGTTAATAAATGAATGTAATAAAATTATAATAAATCATATAAATTTAAATAAGAATATGAATAATTAAATTAATATATTTAATTTTATTATCTAGAACATTAAAATCATGTTCAGAACACATTTAAGCATATGGTAAGGGGTTTCTCATCTCACTTTTATTTTTGTGAGATTTGCATTATTCTACACTTTATAATGTATATGGACAATGTATACATACCATTGATTTATCATAGTATGAATCTTAAATTTTTTAATATCTTCCTTATTATCATTTAGTGATTAATAGTTTTGATTTATATGATTCGACTGATTACATATTGGAAATTGATTCTACCTGAAGCCACATTTTTCCTTTGGGTTACTCTTCTCAACATTAACTAAAATATAATGATTTTTTTTATATTTATATTAAATTCTTTTTATATGTTACAAATTAATATATCTAGATCATATCACCTTTATTTTATGGGTATATACATGTTTTTAAATGGTTCCATCTCAATTCATTCCAATAAACAAGACTGATTAATAAGGAAATTCTTGAATTCAACCACATTTTCAAGTGAAATCTATAATATATTGTAATCCATCATTATTTTATAAAATCACAGACTTTTTTAGGAAAAAAAATTCTTTTATTATTAATTTTTTTTATATAAACAAACATTTGTTTCCACTTTACAATCTCTTTAATATTTTCCTTAAACCTCACTGAAATATTTTATTTATAATGTTCCATAAAACGATATATATAGGATATAAGTTCAATGAGATATTATTGGAGTAGAAAATATAATAACAATGTCATTACCTTTTATTTTTTTGGACATAAATCATAACAATATGATTATATTAAAAATAATATTCTTTTTTCCAAATTAACTCTTCTTTTCAAAGTAAAAAAAATTAGATTTCTAGTATGACTTTTACTTCTGTGATATATATGACTTTTCCACCACTTATTCTTTATGTGTGATGATTATTTACATCCCTTTGATATATAATTTCAAGAGTATTCTCATTCTCATGATATTAAAATATATTAATATTTAAATTTATCAAATGGTATTGGTCACTTTGGAATTATTAAAGGTTTCATTACTTGAGAATTTTTCTATGGTACCTTACTCTATGTCAAATTTTTTTATTAAATTTCATACATCATTGGGTTTTATATCGTATGATACCATATACCATAATATTTTGAAGTTTTTAGGATCATTTTGACTATAGATGTTCTATTTGACACCATACATGGATTATGGCCAAGGTAATCAAATTTTGTATACTAGTTTTTTAATAAAAATGTTTATGTTTGACCCTTGCATATGAAAATTTTATTGAACATGTTAGGTTATACACATTACCCTATATAGTCCCTCGATGTATCAGTAGGTCACATTATAAAAAATAGTTTGGGTATTTACCTGTTCATGTATGGTCTTTGTAACACTCCAGGTAAATAAAGAATATGACATTTTCATATTTATCCATATTTGTGAATAAAATATTAATATGACTTTAAAGGTGACGCTATTCTCGATGGCGTACCCAACACGCAACAATGAGTTTCTTGGGAATCTTACGTTGCACTCTAATAATAAAATAATATTATTTTAAATGGTAGTTAACATGTAGCCGTTGTATTGGCGGGAATGGATAGAAATAACTAAAATATGATTATATATGTTTTTAAATGTTTTTACGTTTATCCAATAAATGATAAAGGCTTAAAATACGGAAAGAATTCAATTTTAGGCGTATATGACCTAGTTTTCACTAAAGGTTCACAAATCGCCTTTTGATGGGGAACCGTCATTAAATATAGTTTTGTTCACTCTTATACATTCTATTGGACCAAATAATACTCTTATTAAGAATTGGGACATCAAAATTTACTTTGTGTAAATTTTTGGTATCTTTCCGATTAAGTTCATTTTTTATGAATAGTGTAAAATGTTTTATTTTAATTCAAAACCACTTTTTAATATAATTTATTTATATGATTATATTATCTTTTGAATTGGTTTTAAATTGAAGTTATAATATATTTTTACAATTAAATCCAATAGTTGTCATTGGAATTAATTTCACTTTGAAATCAGACTTATACTAGTGTCAATCTTTTGATACTTATTGTTTCATAAAAACACGTTATTTCCTCTGACAGTGGGAATTAATTATTAAATTAATTAATGTGACTTATATGTTTTGAATTTTTTAATATTTACTTCATTATTGAATTCGGAATATCTAATATAGCTTAGGGTGTATTTTTGGGATTTTTCTGAAAAACATCAATTTTTTATGAATAGTGAAACCACTAAGTGGTACTTATAAAAACTGATTTTTCCGTTTAAATGAAATTTTTCCATCATTGTGTTTTGAATTTCAAAAATCCGACATACATGGTTGTAATTAAGAAGTAAAATGTGGTTCAATGGGTTAAAAATAATTTTTTGGTGAATAGTAACTTATTAAGTTTTTAATCACGATTAGAGGTAATTAGTGTAGTTTATGGTAAGAATAATGTTTTAATAAAATGAAATGAAATAGACACATGTCCTACCCTCATTAGATGTGTCATGGCCGACCAAGAGAATCCATGGGTCAAATTGGGGACCCCATGGAGCCACATGGTTGGGAAATGACATAAATATCCTTTTATTTAATGTTAAAGTAAAAATGACACAAACATGAAATGTTTTACTAAAACAATTTTTACATGGGGTTATACAAGTCATATTTTTGACTATAAATAGTCTTTCAAAATATAAAAATATTTCCTACATCATAGTATTTTTTTATACTTTTTAGACATTAAATAAATTAAATTATTTATGACATCATGATGATGCAGCGATGACCACATTATTTAACGATTTAAATAAAATGGAAAGATAATATAGTATCTAAGACCTACACATGTCCAAATCCTATTGGATGAGTGGATTTCAAACCATTATCACCTTATCCTTGAAATACATAAATGTGGGACCTTTAAAATCCGAAACTCTTTTGAAAATAAAGTAACATTTTGTAACTTTACAAGAGTGCCCCTCCTCTCCTCTTATAAAAGGCCCTCACCTCTACCTCCTTACCCACACTCCCAAAGCCTTTTTATCGGCCAACCCCTTCCCATGTTGTCTCTACACATCCCTCTATTACTCTTTGAAGCCTCACTTTGGGCAGAAGTCTTCCCAAGGAAGCCCTTGAGCTCAAACCAAAGGGAGTTACATGATTTTAAGGTAATGTCTTCACTTGTGTCCTTTTGTTTTATTTTGCTTCTACAACCCCATAAACTATTTTTATTCATTTATTTTGTAACAAATACAGTATCTTTAATATACTATGATGTTATTATAAGAAGTATTTGAGCTACACTTACACACACCTATATCTAATGGTTAAAGAACATACTGTTTCCGTGGATGGCGAATTTCTGCCTCCCGAAACGATGATTGTTCAACATTCTTCTAACACCATCAAATGTGGCCATTAAGATGACAATATATTTATATATGATATTTAATATGTTTATGTTTTACTTAAGCTTCTGTATTCTTCATTTATGGCGTACCTTTATGGTTTCCATTATGGGTAAACACGATATCTTCTTTTAAGTAAGTGCGGACTACCGCCCCCTCAAAGTGATTTGATTCGTTAATACCATATGTGGTACATATAAAGGATATATTTAATGATATTATATATGATACCATGTTGTAATTAAATTACTATTATATATCATTATGTTTTAATTCCATTAAATATGAAATAGAAATGGAAGTAGCGTTCATGCGTACGTACGGCTTACCGTCTCCATGAACGGTACATTTCATTTCTTATCTCAAAATGTTATGTAATATTATAATTACATATATATAATGGATATATATGTAATATATAACATCTAAATTATGGATATTATTGTGGAATTATAACATATATATATATCTCTCATTTTTTTAATTCCATTAATATGACAAAAAAATGAAAGTAGCTTTCATGCGTACGTACGGCCTACCGTGTCCATGAACGGTGATTTTTATTTTTTATCTCCAAATAATATGGAATAGTATAAAATGAATATTTACTGGATATATATGATATTTTAATCATTAATACTATTCTGGAAATTATTTACTTATAACTACATGGGAAATATTTTTTCAAACAAGTTCATTTTTGACTCATATACCAAACATCAGCAAAAACGTCTGATATGAACTAACATTATTAAACAATTATTATAACATTATAATATGTGATATGAACTGAATAATAATATCTAAAGGAGGTACTTAGGCAATTATTAATTGACCAATGTTTACTATTCAGGAATATAAAGAAACGAACAAGACAAGTTGGACTTGAGGTAAGGGATCCTACTCCACTCTTTCTTTTTTAAGTACACTCTTTTATGTCATTTCTTTTAAAGCTCATCTTTCTTGTTATTGGGATGTTCTTTTATATTAATCATACTTTAATTTTTATGTTAATGTGATGATAGACCCTATTCTCTCTCATCAATACATTGTGGAAGTTTTGAGTGGCGCCGTTAGGCTACTGAATTTTCGTAAGAGATCTAACCTCTCTCTTTATTTTTAAGTACTCTCCTTTATGTCACAATTTTTTAAGCTCCTCATTGTTATGTTGGAAGATGTTCTTTTATATTCCAATTTCTATAAACTATATGTTAATATGATTAAATACCCTATTTGATCTCATCAATCCATTTTTGTAAGTTTTATGTGGCGCCGTTAGGATGCCGAGTTTTCGTAAGGGATTTTTCATCTCACTTTTATTTCTGTGAGATTTATGCTACATTTGCCACAATCTCCTTGAGTTGTGTATGTAATGCCCATTATTTTACTCATTGTGTAATATACATTATTTTATGAGTATTTACTTAAATGTTGTATTTTCCTTATTTCACGAGGTGTATGTTTCGAAAGATACCCATGTCGGTAAGGGAACCTTTCACCCTCCTATTTTTAAAGGACTTCTTTTGTTGGGTATTTTAATTTACATATTGTTATGTGGGGATATGTTATCATGTATCCTTATTGATGTAAATTTTATGTCCAAGTGATGAGAAATCTTTATTTTTGATGTGACGCCGTTAGGCTGTCAAGGGATCTTCTTAACCCAATTTCGAATTTTTGGATTCAACATGTAGTTGTTGAATATGTCATCCTTTGAATATGTGTGAATGACATTTGATTATTTTACACTTAATATCCACTTATATTTGGTTTATTTGTTTGTCACACATAATTATGTATTTGATTTATCCTTAAACCAAAGATACCGTCTTTGTATGGGAATTCGTCTTAATCTCCTTTAATTGAGGCATATTTTGTTTTATTCAAAACCTTCTTTTATACGTTGTATAAACCCCTTTGACTTTTACGTTTATTTAAAAAGAATCTTTTTTTACGAAGTGTTTACTAAACGACAAAAGGGAATTTTTTTTTTTGTCGTACGTATGCGGCGACAACGACTTCTCCGCCGCCATGACCATTATTTGAGTTTCGGCTTCCTTTACAAGCCATACATTTATTTTAAAAAAGAAATATAAATACCATGTTTTACTTATCTTTTATTTTGGTAATGAAAATGGTTTTCATAATGTTTTTATATCAATGTGTTGTATTGATATCTTGTGATTGAAAGGTAGAAATGTTATGTTTCCTTTATGCATGTTTTATGTGATATGATTATGTTGAGGTTCATGGGCATTATTATGAAGACGGGTCGTTCCATGATAAACTAAGGGTAGGTGAACCCGATATAGCTCTCCAATGCATTGGGTATCGTGAATGAGTGAAACGTTAAGGTTTCTCCAAAGAGATTTAGGGAATATATTGTGATGGGTATTCCAAACGTAACCAAGAGGGTTACTCCCTACGTAAGAATGTTATGAATGCCTCAAGTTACCGTTATGTCATATGATTTCTATGATTTATTCATGATTTTATGAGGTACGTTAAAGTGCTTATGTTTTATGGGTAAATTATGATTTCATTCTTATGTATACATGTACTCATGTTTCCTTTCCATATTTTTATATCCCTTACTTATCTTTTTATGCTCATCCCATGTTTTTGAAATGTTTTTCACAGGTCAAGGGAAGGGTACATGATGTGATGATAGTGTCAAGGATGTGTCAAGAAAGAATCAATGTTTTATTTTAAATATGTTTCCGTTGATTGGAAGAATGAATACTGTCTTTTATGTAACCACTTTGTTTAAATGTGGAATGTAATGCAAGTTTCATTATCTAATTCTCTAAAAATCTAAACCTGAAGAGATCATAAATGTGTAATTTTGTAATAACTCAAGATTAACTAAGGTTTAAGGCTGGGTCCTTATAGTTGGTATCAATGGTTAGTTTAGATAATTTTAGAGGTTAGGGTATTCTCTAAGCACAAGTGACATTACCATAATGGTTAGGATTTCAGAAAGAGTCCTAGTTTTAGATAAATTGAATGAGTAAGTATATTCTAGTGTTTATCTTCCTCATTAGTACATGATGGTTATGTTGATATACTCACACTGACCTTTTTTTAGTAAATGGATGGATCTAGGAGGCACCAAAGTGACAATGGGTTTGAAGGAAACTGTGGTGGTTCTCTGATTAAGAGACTGGATGAGATGGGGGATTCAATGAGGAATCTCATGGTTGTTCTAAACTAACTATCAAGGAGTCATGATCAACCACTTCAACTTTGGTGAGTTCTCTAATGCATCATGTACGAGATGGCCAACTCGATGTGGAAATTCAGGTATTAATTCTTAAGGTAACCATTAGTGTTTATATGATCCTTACTTTTTAGGTAATTATGGGTTACTCTATGATATGATGGAAAATGAAAGGAATGAGATAAACTTTAAGGTTAAAATATGCTATGATCATTTTTGATAATTTTATCTCGTTTTGGGGGATGTTTTAAGAAATATATAGTTTTGGAAAAAGGACAACACACAGACCATGTGACATCCCGTCGCGTCGGACAAAGCTGCGGGAATCGAACCCACAACCAAAGTGCGACTGGTATTTATCGCCTACCACTGGACTACGTGAAGTCCCTGGTTAGTTTTAATGATTCTTTTTAGTTATAAGATTTTATAAATTAAGAGTAAGTTGATTTTGGGTTATTTATGAAAATGATTAACCAATCATGGAGGATATGTGATTACGTTAATTACTTTTCAATACGAGACTTTAGGAGTAACTGATGTTGTTTGGAGATAAATGTTACGATTTAACTTGGAAGACTATGTGACTAAATCCTTCAAATATTTTGGTTTCAATCTTAGTTTGGTTTACATTAAAAAATTTTATGGAAAAATTGATTATAGAATGGTCCTTGTTGAACTTTGGGTTTTGTTGGAAAAATTTTGGAGATTAAGAATAGATTTTCTTTTTATAAATGGTTATCCTTTTCTGGATTATCTGATCTTTTACTAACCTTTTTGGTTTTGGTTTTGGTTAAAGTCTAAAGACATTGGAGGTATATAGTTCTCTTTTTTGGATTAGGTGACTCTCTATAAGTTGATTATAGTACTCTTAATGCGAACAAGTCTCCCTAAATACTCGTCTTTTGAAAAAAATATGAGTTTGATTAAGGAATCTAGTAAAAGATGAAAGTCAACATGATAAGTGATTATGTTTCCTTATGAATAAATTCCTCAATAAAAAGTAACTTAAAAAAAATTTTGTCTGTTAACTTTTCCTACTGGGGAATCGAATACCGTTTAACCCATCACAAGTTTGTGATTTTCTTATGGTTAACTTTCTCCTAGACATGTTTACTATCACTCTCCCTCAAGAACATGACCCTTTGATATTTCTTCCATGTCCATGTTTTTCTACATGGAATCCTAGTATGGGTAAACTCGGGTGACCTCTGTACATAACTTCCTTTATTTTAAAGTGATTGTTTTACCGACTCTTGTTCCGATGTGGGACTTTCATGGATGTTTCCAAGCCCAATTTTAAAAATTGCGAGGACGCAATTCCCAAAAGGGGGGAAGGATGTAACACCCCAAGTAAATAAAGAATATGAAATTTTCATATTTATCCATATTTGTGAATAATATATTAATATTACATTAAAGGGGACGCTATGCTCGATGGCGTACCCAACATGCAACAACGAGTTTCTTGGGAATCCTCTAATAATAAAATAATATTATTTTAAATGGTAGTTAACATATAGCCGTTGTATTGGAGGGAATGGATATAAATAAATAAAATATTATTAGATATGTTTTTAAATGTTTTTACATTTGTCCAATAAAAGATAAAGGCTTAAAATACGGAAAGAATTCAATTTTAGGCGTATAAGCCCTAGTTTTCACTAAAGGTTCACTTATCGCATTTTGACGGCGAAACGTCATTAAATATAGTTTTGTTCACACTTATACATTATATTGGACCAAATAAAACTCTTCGTAATAATTGGGACATCAAAATTTAATTTGTGTAAATTTTTGGTATCTTTCCGATAAAGTTCATTTTTTAATGAATAGTGTAAAATGTTGTATTTTAATACAAAACCACTTTTTAATCTAATTTATTTATATGATTAGATTATATTTTGAATTGGTTTTAAAGTTAAATTTGAATTTATTTTTACCATTAAATCCAATAGTGGTTGTTGGAATTAATTTCACATTGAAATCAGACTTAAACTAGTGTCAATCTTTTGATACTTATTGTTTCATAAAAACACGCTATTTGCTCTGACAGTGGGAATTAATTATTAAATTAATTAATGTGACTTATATGTTTTGAATTTTGTAAAATAGACTTCATTTATGAATTCGGAATATCAAATATAGCTTAGGGTGAATTTTTGGGATTTTTCTGAAAAACTTCAATTTTTGATGAATAGTGAAACCACTAAGTGGTACTTATAAAAACTTATTTTTCCGTTTAAATGAAAATTTTCCATCTTTGTTTTTTGAATTTCAAACATCTGACATAAATCGTTTTCATTAAGAATTAAAATGTGGTTCAATGGGATAAAAATAATTTTTTGGTGAATAGTAACTTATTAAGTTTTTAATCGCGATTAGAGGTAATTAGTGTAGTTTAGGGTAAGAATAATGTTTTAATAAAATGGAATGACATAGAAACATGTTATAACCTCATTTTATGTGTCATGTCCGACCAATAAAATCCATGGGTCAACTTGGGGACCCCATGGAGCCACTTTGGTTGGGAAATGACATTAATATCTTTTTATTTAATGTTAAAGTAAAAATGACACAAACAAGAAGTGTATTACTAAAACAATTTTTACATTGGGTTATACAAGTCATATTTTTTACTATAAATAGTCATTGGAAATATAAAAAGATTTACTACATAATAGTAGTTTTTTTTATAATTTTTAGACATTAAATAAATTAAATTATTTATGACATCATGATGATGCAGCGATGACCTCATTATTTAACGATTTAAATAAAATGGAAAGCTAATGTAGTATCTAAGACCTAAACATGTCAAAAACCTATTGGATGAGTGGATTTCGAACCCTTATCACCTTATCCTCGAAATAAATCAATGTGGGACCTTTAAAATCCGAAACTCTTTTGAAAATAAAGTAACATTTTGTAACATTACAAGAGTGCCCCTCCTCATCTCTTATAAAAGGCCCCCACCTCTACCTCCTTACCCACATTCCCAAAGACTTTTCCTCGGCCAACCCCTGCCCATTTTGTCTATAAACATACCTATCTTACTCCTTGAAGCCTCACTTTGGGAAGAAGTCTTCCCAAGGAAGCCTTTGAGATCAAACCAAAGGGAGTTACCCGATTTTAAGGTAATGTCTTCACTTGTGCCCTTTTGTTTTATTTTGCTTCTACAACCCCATAAACACTTTTTATTCATTTATTTTGTAACAAATAATATATATTAAATATACTTGGATGTTTTTATAATAATAATTCGAGTTACACTTACATAAACCTACATATAATGGTTAAAGAACATACTGTTTCCGTGGATGCTGAATTTCTGCCTCCCGAAACGATGATTGTTCAACATTCTTCTAACACCTTCAAAGGCGGCCATTAAGATGACACTATATTTATAAATGATATTTAATATGTTTATGTTTTACATAAGTTTCTGTATTTTTAATTTATGGTGTACCTTTATGGTTTCCATTATGGTTAAACCTGATATCTTCATTTAAGGAAGTGCGGACTACTGCCCCCTCAAAGTGATTTGATTCGTTAATACCATATGTGGTACGCATAATGGATAAATTTAATGATATTATATATGATACCATTATGTAATTAAAATACTATTATCTATAATTATGTTTTAATTCCATTAAATATGAAATAGAAATGGAAGTAGCGTTCATGCGTACGTATGGCTTACCGTCTCCATGAACGGTACATTTCATTTCTTATCTCAAAATGTTATGTAATATTATAAGTACATATATATAATGGATATATATGTAATATATTAAATATAAATTATGGATATAATTCTGGAATTATAACATATATATATATATCCCACATTTTGTTTTAATTCCATTAATATGACAAAAAATGAATGTAGCATTCATGCGTACGTACGGCCTACCGTCTCCATGAACGGTGTTTTTCGTTTTTTTATCTCCAAATGATATGAAATAGTATAAAATGAATATTTACTGGATCTATATGATATTTCAATCATTATTACTATTCTGGAAATTATTTACTTATAACTACATGGGCAATCTTTTTTCAAACAAGTTCATTTTTGACTCATGTACCAAACATCGACAAAAACGTCTGATATGAACTAACATTATTAAAGAATTATTATAAAATTACAATATGTGACATGAACTGAATAATATTCTCTAAAGGAGTTAATTAGGCAATTATTAATTGACCAAAGTTTATTATTCAGGAATATAAAGAAACGAACAAGACAAGTTGGACTTGAGGTAAGGGGTCCTACTCCACTTTTTCTTTTTAAGTACACTCTTTTATGTAATTCCTTTTAAAGCTCATATTTCTTGTTATTGGGATGTTATTTTATATTAATCATACTGTAATTTTTATGTTCATGTGATGAGAGACCCTATTCTCTCTCATCAATCCATTTTGTAAGTTTTGAGTGGCACTGTTAGGCTGCCGAATTTTCATAAGAGATCTAACCTCTCCCTTTCTTTTTAAGTACTCTCCTTTATGACACTACTTTTAAGATCATCTTTGTTATGTTGGGGGATGTTCTTTTATATTACTCTTTATATAACCCTTATGTTAATATGATGATATACCCTATTTTATCTCATCAATCCATTTTGGTAAGTTTTATGTGGCGCCGTTAGGCTGCTGTGTTTTCGTAAGGGATTTTTCATCTCACGTTTATTCCCGTGAGATTTATGCTACATTTGCCACAATTTTATTCAGTGGTGTATGTACTTCCCATTATTTTACTCATTGGGTAATATACTTTGTTTTATGAGTATTTAAATCAATGTTGTATTGTCCTTCTTTCACAATGTGTATGTTTCGAAAGATACCCATGTCGGTAAGGGAACCTTTCACCCTCTTATTTTTAAAGGACTTCTTTTGGTGGGTCTTTTAATTTACATATTGTTATGTGGGGATATGTTCTCATATATCCTTATTGATGTAAATTTTATGTCAAAGTGATGAGATAACCTTTTTTGATGTGACGCCATTAGGCTGTCAATGGAACTTCTTAACCCAATTTTGATTTCTTTGGGTTCAACATGTAGTTATTGAATATGTCATCCTTTGAATATGTGTGAATGACCTTTGATTATTTTACACTTAATATCCACTTATATTTGGTGTATTTGTTTGTCACACATAATTATGTAATTGATTTATCCTTAAACCAAGGATACCTTCTTTGTATGAGACTTCGTCTCAATCTCCTTTTATTGAGGAATATTTTGTTTTATACACAACCTTCTTTTATATGGTGTATAAACCCCTTTGACTTTTACGTTTATTCAAAAGGAATCTTTTTTATGAAGCGGATACTAAATAACAAAAGGGAATGTTTTTTTTGTCGTACGTATGCGGTGACAATGACTTCTCCGCCACCGTGACCTTTATTTGAGTTTCGGCTTCTTCTACAAGCCATACCTTTTAAAAAAAAGAAAAATAAATACCATGTTTTACTTTTCTTTTATTTTGGTATTGAAAATGTTTTTCATAATGTTTTTAAATCAATGTGTTGTATTGATATCTTGTTATTGAAAGGTGGAAATGTTATGTTTCCTTTATGCATGTTTTATGTGATACGATTATGTTGAGGTTCTTGGGCATTATTATGAATACGTGTGGTTCCATGATAAACTAAAGCCGGGTGAGCCCAATATAGCTCTCCAATGCATTGGGTAATGCGAAGGAGTGAAACGTTAAGGTTTCTCCGAAGAGATTTATGGAATATACTATGATGGGTATTCCAAACGTAACTAAGAGGGTTACTACCAACGTAAGAATGTTATGAATGCCTCAAGATACCTTTATGTCATATGATTTCTATGATTTATTCATGATTTTATGAGCTACATTATAGTGCTTATGTTTTATGGGTAAAGTATGATTTCATTCTTATGTATAAAAGTACTCATGTTTCCTTTCCATATTTTTATATCCCTTACTGAGATTTTTATGCCCATCCCACGTTTTTGAAATGTTTTTCACAGGTCAAGGGAAGGGTACATGATGTGATGATAGTGTCAAGGATGTGTCAAGAAAGAATCCATGTTTTATTTTAAATTTGTTTCCGTTGATGGGAAGAATGAATTCTGTCTTTTATGTAACCACTTTGTTTAAATGTGGAATGTAATTCATGTTTCATGATATAATTTTCTAAAACTCAAAACCTGAAAAGATCCTCAATGTGTAATCTTGTAATAACTCAATGATAAGTAAGGTTTAAGGCTGGGCCTTATAGTCTTGGAATAAGGCCTTCACATTATAGTGATGATATCCCGCATTATTCATTTCATCATTATGCAACTAGTATTTTATACTCCATGTGAAGTTTCTTAAAGTTTAATATTAATGGTTTTCTTTATAATGGAATTATTTATTCATCTTTCATTTCATCCATATTATGATGATGTTTATTTGTAATGGCTTTTATTTCATTTAATCAAATTTCCTAATTTTTTTGTTTATCATATCATCTAATGTATTACATACCCATACACAACATATGTGATCAACACATTCATATTTTTCCTTTCTCCAGGTTAATAATAAGAAAACATGGATTAAGATTTCATGGATGAAATTTATATAATTTTATTATGTAACTTGTTGTATATTGTATCTTTTCTAATTGTATTATTGGTATCATGAATGTAATATAGTCTTCCTAGACTGCTATCCAACATGATAATTCATGATTTGATTCTAAATAATCATTCCAATGTAATAAAATAATGTACTGACTCTGGAGTTCTTGGGTCAGGGCGTTATTACAATTTCGAAAGATAAAAAATACCAACTATAAATAGGTTTTCAATGACTTAATGAACCCAATCCATGATATAATGTTGACCATTTTGATAATTAAAGATCTATTGGATACTAAAAAATAGTATATATATATATATATAATGGTAATAATTACTTGTATACACAGTAGGATTATACCAAATGTCTCTATTTGAAATGTTAAAAGAAAATACTAATGCTCTAGTGGACATCAACTTCTCTAAATATTTTTCACAGTATCCCAATAAAGAGACATCGTTTACTCTCATCACATCTGTATCCCTCAATAACAACACCATAAATATATCAAGACTCTTGGAATGAACTACGTATCATGTCTCATTGTACCAAATAGATATTACATATATCATGACTATGGTGGTGGGGTACCATGTACATATGGGACATCAACATCATGTCATCATTTTAATATGAATTTACCCTAATTAATATTTAGAAAACCACAACTTGTATCACCAGACTACAAAAATTACTAAGGAGTATAGGATTCAGGGAAGATATTCATCTATATCATCCTCATCCTTGGTTTTATTGAAAACACCCTTAGGGTCACTAGTTTGTGTTTATATTATTCAACTCATGTGTTGTGCGTTGAATGATCATAAATAATTCAAGTGTATAGTATTCTCACAAAAGAACAATACAATGGGTTCATATATGAATCCCCAAAAAATCACTATTATTCCAATAGTGATATAATGGCACCATGAACAACCTCTAATGAAGAAAAACCAACCATAAGCATCATATAAAAGGTCCCAACTTGGTTTCCATTTCCATTAATTAAATTTCAAAAAAAAATATGATAATATTTATTAATTTAATAAATATTAAAAATTCAAAAACATAAATTAATTATCTATAACAAAATTTATATATTTTTAATTTATTCCATTACAACCAAACCAATATCAAGATAGTATTATGTCCACCATGAAATACACACCAGTGCAATCTTATAATATCAATATTTAACATTTAATTTTCATTTAAAAGATATAGGAATTTATATTTTCAATTTGTATTATCATACCTAGAGATCACAATATGTATTTACCATATAACATCATTGTAGAATGATACAAAATTAGTAAAATTATGAAAAACTGACAACCACATGAATTTACAAAATATCATTTTGGTTACTTTAATTATGTTTGTTATCATTGTTATTCCAATTAATACATTTAACATTACAGAAATATAAATCATGTTAATCATATAGTTTCACATAAAAAATATAGAGCTCATATCCCCTTCCATAAATAATAATTTTATAATCAATGTGCGAAGCTATTGTAGGATAAGGTGAAGTGTGGGGCCACTACCACATATAAAATTATCAAATCAATATAAAGTATAGTAATATTTCTTATAAATCACATATATATAATCCTAAATCTAAAAATAACAAATTAATTTTGATATATACCAAGAAACATATAATTCCTAGAAGTAAAGTTAAGAAAACACAATTGAAGTCACTATTATAGAATCCTATAATTCCAAGGATGAATGGAAAAGTTCATAAGCTCTTAGTGAAATAAAAATCAATAGGAAATCGCATGATGATAGTGAGGAAAGGTATAATTATAAGGGAAGAATTTTAAAGTTTTATTTTATAGAGAAACTATAAATATTCATGTCCATAGCATGAATGAATAGTTCTTGTTATTAACCTCATTTGGTTGACACCTACTATAAAAAATGGTTCTCAATCAAACAAACCTATATGGGATCTCAATCGAGGGGTAAATATTTCTTACCATTAATTATTGAAGTCCTCAATCCACCAATAACATCCCCATGAACATTCATAACATGAACACCATTTCACACTGTGAATCAAAACAATTTCAAATATGTATACTATATCAGGAAGTCACTCTAAAAACATTACTAAATTGATGAAAATGTGATATAAAATTGGAATTGGTGATTTAAAACGTAAATTAAAACCAATAGTTATATAGTTTTATTTCTCTTCCCATTTACTCAAAAGAATCCATATATTTCAATCACACAAAACACATAATATAATTTTTTGAATGGTTTTAGTCCCATACATTTTGATTAATTGATAATGTTTAAGAGAAATTGGTATTTTACAAAGTTGTATATCCTTTTATTTTAAAAATTTAATCTCCATTGTGAGTATTTGTTTCTCAATGTATACAATTTTTTTTAATATTAGAATTTTCACTTTCTGTATTATTTTGGTTCGGGAGATGAATACCTTATAATCAATTTTTATTTTATTATTTCATGAATTTATGAAATCTCATAAGATTATTATGTTTCTAAAATAACATGATAAACTTTTTTATGGAACATGTAAAAGGTTAAACAAAATTATATAATCACCTACAACACATTCACAATATATAATTTCATTGTTTGTAAAAGTATCAATATAACACTCTCATAATACTAATATTAAAAAATATTTTTAAACTAGGTACAGAAAAAACAATATCACTAAAATAATAAAGAAATATTGTATTCCCTTCATAGTACATTATACTACACCTCACCACACTCATAATACTAGATGATATATTTTAGGGAAATTAAATAAATAATTTCTGTGTCATAAACCCCAATAATAGTTTATGATAATAAAAACGGTGGTAATATGTCATAAGGGAAAATAATCATAAGATTGAAAAAAAAAGAAAAAACAAAAACCATCATTATAATATAGGGTATATGACTAATATATCAATGTATCTGGGTAAATAATAAATAAAATTTAATATATCATGAACTTAAGGATTGCCATAATGAATATAACAAAAGTCACTCCCATAAGACATCATAACATTGAAGTTAGGTCTAACTTCACATCTCTAATATATAATGTTACTAATGAGGGAAATTATATATAGCCCATATATGACATTATAGATGTGAATAACTATAACCAACCCATGATAAATATTTTGAAATAGGTTTCTGTCACCTGAACCACACATATTGATGTTTGTAGACATTAAGGATTTCTTAATTAATTTAAGGATTATATAAATACTTTCCCACACATAATATTAAAAATAATTATATATATATATTTATATATTCACTTTTTTGTTTATTGGTATCCTCAAAATGGAATATTTATAAACTAAGAATCAATTTTTAATGAAAAATATTAATTTTCTTTTTAAAATTAGAAAATACATGAAACCATAGAGAATGAAAGTTATATAGAAGGAAAAATATATCGACAAACCACAAGCCAAAACCTAGTGATATTGAGATGATCATCTATACCCATATCAATATGAATTATATATTCCAAATAAACCTATACATTCCCATTTTTTGGACCCACAACAAATTAATTAAACATTACTATAATCATCCATCAATTATATAATGATACATTATATCACTACAGAACTCACACTAGATTGTATTAAAACCACCTAGAGGGATTAAAATAAATTTATTATAGAACATAGACTAGAATAACCAAAAAATCCATATCTTGTATTGGAACTAGTTCATTCTTCATTAATGAAATTTCTCATCACTCATAGTGAACACCGGTAATGGAAGCACCACCACTATGATCTAAGAGAAAAAAAACAAACTGAACATGCTCTATGGAAATATATATGTGGAAACTACAAATAAACAATGACATTCATTGAAGTCCACTCATAAAAAACCTCTTGAATCCCTAGGAATTGAATGAACCCAATTGAAATCTTGAGGGAGGAACATGGATATCTCAGATCGCATATCCGAGAACACCCAACTACTTAAATAATAAATCCCAAAAACATCATATAGAACCATCATTCTATAACAATCTAAGGGGTAGAAATCAACCACCTATCAAAATAATGTTGACGACGATAGGGACTCGACATATAGTCCTAATTGAAAAAGGGACCATAATCTCCTAATTTCATCCAATAAAAATGAGAACTATTTCAATAACACTACAACAAAAAAACATATATAGAATAAATACATACAAGATGAATAAAATATTCATTAATAAATTAAAAAAATAGTCCTTATGTGCATTGACACTTGTGTGGACATGGTATACACCTAATATACCATCATAAATATACATCTTCCAAGACCAAGGTTTGTCAGAACACAAATATAAATGATAATAGAAGTTAAAGAAACATTAATGGAATCACTTTCAGGATACAATTTTAGATGCCAATCCAATCCCAAATAACAAAATGAAAACATGAATAAAATAAAAAACAATATAAACAATGAATTTGGGAGAGAGGTGATCATGAGATTAAATAAGGGGGATATTGGTGGAGATGATGTAGGGAGAGTGGGAGACTACACTAAATTTTAGAACATATGAATTCCCCATTAAATGAAAATCAGTAACATAATTTTTTGTAATAATTAATCATTTTGTTATCATAACGGATCCCACAAATATATGGGATTATTGTTTCATGGGAATATATTATTAATAAATGGAAAATTGGTGATGGAAATATATTTGAAATTAAAATAATAACATTCCTAAAAGACTAAGAATACTTTTTGATAAAAAACAAAATTTGAAAACATTTAATGATTGGTGAAATTATTCCATAAAATGTTTAAAAGAATTTTTTCCCTAAAACTAAGAAAAACCCAATATATTTAATCTTATTATGATCTGGGGTTTTATTGGATATAAAATTAAGAAATATTATTTTATAATTGTGGGATAAATATTATTATTTTTTGGAATATATGGAAAAAAAGAATAAATTCCATTATATGATACATAATAATTCACTAAATGAAGTAATATAAAAGGGAAAATAATTGAACATGTTAAAATGGATCCTTGAACCAGTTTTTATATCGATGAGTGGAAAATTTCAATTTCTCCTAGTAATATAATAGGATAATTATATATTCATAAAATATTGTTTTTTTCATTTCTAAATTATTTAATAATTCTAACAGACATTAATAAAAAAATTATTTTCATATTTTTCATTATTTGAGAATGGATCTACCCATATGTAATATTTTTTTACCCATCATAGTCTGTGACACATTCTTTTTAAATTTAAAAATGTATAAATATACTATTATGTTGAAAACCCATATTTTAGTTTTTAGTTGAATTTAAAAACCATGTCCCGCAATTAATTTGAATGTATGCATTATGTTTGAACTTTATATTTCCTCTAAAATATTCTTAATAATATCGAATAGTTTTAGTGTGACAATAAGTAAACTGACAATAAGTTTATAAGGATAGATTTTATGTAAATGTTTTTGAACACAATAATAATATTCCAACCATTCTAATAATTAATAGCTACCAATTAAAAATTTCTTAATGTACTACTCAACCACGTAAAGAGTATTTATCAAATATACCTAAATATTTCACATAGCCTTTGATCAACCATCTATGTAAAATAGAGACTATAAGGGATGAACTTTATGAATAATGGATCCACCAAACATTGATGAAATGGAGTATAAATTGATATATTTTCTATTATGAGAGTTTTACTGCCATGATTTCAGAACTACAGTGTGAAACTATCTAATAAAAATATAATGAAATAATGAAAAAAAATTGAACTTTGATGCATTATTATACAAATATTTCTTGTATTTTTATACATCAAATTTATATAGACTCAAAATCATTTTTTTATTTCTTAGATAATTTCATTAATACATATTAATTATGTAAATTATATGGAATTAAACTCTAAATAAAAAAATGTTGGATTAAATTGTTATCACATTGATTTAATATTTCACCCTTGTTTATTAAAAAATATATTTAAATTAAGATTATTTTAAATATCAATAATGTTTTATTTTGTTAAATAAACTATTATAATAGACATTACTGTTGATATATATTTCTATGTTATTATACCTAATGTGTTTATTAGAAAATCGTGATTGTATTGGATATCCATGTTCATTTATTGAGGAATCATGTAATATTTTTTTGGAGTGATATATAATAAAATAAAAATTAGTTAGTTATTGATGCATGAAAATGAAGTTTAAGGAATAATGTAGTTCATAGAATGATTAGTAAGAATATGTGATTTAATAAGAAACTTAAAATAATGATTATAATAAGTCCAATTCTATAAAAATTGTTTAGAAATTTAATAAACTATGATTTCTGATACGCCATTGAAAGTATCTACTTTGTAATTTCATTCATTTGATCTATCTTTTCTAGAGAAATTTTTATATTATCAACAATCATATCTGAAAACTTTCAACAATTATTTTTATCCATAAATATTTATATTTTTCAATTTTAATATTGTAGTTTTTCATACTATTAAGAAATTGTTGGGGTTCAGTTATACTAAAATAAAAAAATTGAATGGGTGGGTTATAACTTTTCAGAATTAGTAAAGTGTCTTGGTTGTTTTGGGGTATGTATCAAGGTTATTCCATTACAACTCATTAAAAAAGTTAGAGGATATTTAATTCATGTGACAAAAGTTCAATAATGGTATGTACCTCAAAGCTAAAAAGTAATGGACTGTGACTTTATAAAAAATTAATGATTTCATATTTATTAAATGTTATATATCATTATTTTTTAGAATATTTAAGAGAATATAATTTATAATATAGATCTTATGTACTAAATATTATAACTGGGCTCAATTTATTTATTTTCAAATTTCATTTATATTATACATTTATTACAATTCACAACAATATTGAAAAGTGTAAATTCAACAATATCATTAATTTTAAGATATATCACATTAGGATGTAAATATAAATATCTAATCACAACCCCTATACATGGAATAATTTTATTTATTAGTGATAAATAAATCTTAAATTAATCTTTAGGAAAAAATATTTATTTTAAAATTGTTGGAATAAATGAAAATCACAAATGGAATCCTTAGAGGTATGAATTCTTTTATGGTATAGATTATGGATATTGGCAGTCTAGAATGGACTATTTTCTTAACAAAATTTCCATGGATTGTTTTTTTATCATGGTCAAACCAAAAAAGGTACATGAATGCTATCATTAATAATTTTTTGGTAAGGGGGTATTACAAATTTTTCTAATTATAATGTATTGATTATTTGATTGTGTGTACATAAAATAAATATCTATGACCATATATTATCATAGAAAACAATATTTAAAATATGGATCATTTTAAATTTAACTCATATAAGTGAATATATGATTATATGGACGATGACAATAATCTCAATATATGATTATATATATATATATATATTATAATGAGATAAAATAAATAGTTAAATATTTTTCTCATAGATATACATGTATACTAAATGTCTTGAGTGACCTTAGGGAATCATTGATGATTAAATTACTATTGGAGGAGTCTTAAGATCTCTTATAACTGAATAACTTTTTAATAATGTTATCAGAAATTATGGAACTGAATTTCCAGAAAATAAAATTAAAATATATAAAAATATAATTTATAAAATTTGTTTTAAAATTGAAATATATTTCTAAATAGAAATATTTGAAAAATATAGGAATCTAAGTAAAATAAGAATTCACTACTTATATTTTGGAATCTATGCTAAAATAAAGATAAATAGTGGATTCAGTTACTTTAGTTAAATAAATATATAGAATTATGGATCGTTACATCGAAATACACATAATGGATGATCAAAAACATGATTATAAGTTAAATAAATAACGTATTAAAATTTATAATGATGAATTTGAAGTTATTAGTTATTATTGTTCAAAATGAGGGAATGTTAGGGATATTTTCCAAAGGATCATGATTGAAATGAAAATTATAGAAATGTACAAAATGAATTTTATAAAATGGAATCATGTTCTATTTCACATTAGAATCAGTTTCAAGTGATGAATCTAATTATTAAAATAGTATATAAACCTCTAAAATCAACATGAAAACCCTGGTACACTATTATATAGATGTTATTTACAATGATATAAGGGAATTTATGATCCCCATTTGATAGACACTAAAACATAATGTAATATAAACGATCAAATTGGAAATTTTTTTATATCAATATAACACTAATTGGCAACAAGTGATGATATAAACATTACACAATAGGTATAATAAACACTCCTCAAGGAGTAAATTACAAGAATTATTAAGATAGTAAAACAATAATTTACATCTTTCAAAATAAAGTATAAATCTACCTATAAAAATTCACATATAATCCATGTTTTAATTAGACCATAACCCCATAGGTCACCACCACCACCCTATTTCATGTGAATTGATCTAACCCAAAACCATCAAGAAGTTTCTACCCTTTATATAGTCCTTGAAAAACATATTCTATAAACACAAAATGTTAATGTTATACTATGACTATCAACAAACTTATACGATCTCAACATGATTTCAATTAGTAGTTCCAAAAAAACCATTTTATTGTTCAACTAAAATTTTAACATGGTATTGAAGATCATTTCACATTTTTATTCAATAATTTAAATATGAAAAAATGATGGCTTGTATTTCAAATTATGATTAAATGAACATTATATATATATATATGGATTTGATTAGAACTGCGATATAGTCATAATCATGTAATATTCAAATTATACCCATAAAACCTGTTTATAATCCTCGAGATACGTTATTTTCATGCTATATGATTCTTGAATTAATCACTCGATCATCCACGATCTACGATATACAGATGTCCCTAAAGATCAAGCCTTCAGAATAATCAATAAACACCCATTTTTAGAAATCATTATGAATTATTATTAGTTATAGTTATCATTATCATCAATTAGTAGGGTGTTAGAGCCTCATAGTCCATATCCATATCACCCAAAATGTAGCTAGGAAATAATGACAATTTAATAAATAAATCAAAAATCAAAAATCCATTCATTCCAATTCATTTTATAATTATAAATAAAGGAACTCCAATTATATTTAAGAATGAAATTAATATTTAACAAATAATAATGTTCTTCTAAAGTTAATTTTGTTCATAATCAAATTTCAATATAATAATTTTCCACAAATATCAACATAAAATAATTACGTCAAAATTAATTTATCATGTTAGGCCACCATTTCTATAATCCACCATATTTATTGGACTATTGGAAATGAGTAATATTTCTAATCTACACGTGATTCAAAATTAGACATCAAGTCATATAAATTAATGGTTTCAAAATAAATTGAATATAAATTTCATATATAGATATACTTTTGGGTTTTAATTTTAGTAAAATCCCTATAGAATATCCAACCTTCAATCAGAAAATTAGATGATCAATAACAGAAAATTGGGATCACAAAATGATAAAAGAAGGTGAGGAATTTAAAATATTAATCCATAAAATTAAAATCCATTATTTCAATGAAAAAAAACCACAACAAAATAATTATTCACAATTACCAAAGGAATATGTATGATAGGAAATAGGTATTCAATATCAAGGAGAATTCACATTCCTATGATAGATCAAAAACAGAAAATGGATTTTTAGTATATGATTAAGAGTCATTTGAGGTGGATATTAACCTATTAAGAGCTTCAAATATCCAAATGAAAATTTTTTGGTCGATAATGATGGATTAAATAATTATAATAGCTACATCATAATTTTAAATAAATTATTGAGAGGAATAAAAACCAATTAACAAAATTTTCTACAGTTGGACCAAATGTTAGTACTAATCATTTTGTTTATAATGTACCATTATTAGGGTTCTAAAAGGATTACATGGTATATCAAAAAATATAATCTAACCAGAATCCAACCATTTAAACCCCCCACTCCATAGGGTCACATGGTATAGAGGGGTGTTCACATAGTTTGGACTAAACATGTGCCAACCATTCATGACCATACAGACCTACTAAACAAATTTTCTACTAGTTCAAACATCATGGTTTTCCCTAATCATGTATCTACATTATATAGCACCAAAGACTTTTAAATTTTCAAATTCAACCAGAAATGTCCCCCAACAAAATAGAAAAAATGGTTGATCAAATTGATTACCATGATGTACCAAAATATAGTTAATGTGATGATTCAATAGTACCATGATAGACACTTTCTACCTCCAAAGATATTATATAAAATACTACATTTAATATATAAGAAGACACTAATATAGTGACCAAAGATCAACATATAAGGATATTACATCATTTTCGATCACTATTCGGTAAATTTAAAAATTTCATGCTCGAGGACCATAGTAGATTAGAGCCTTTAGAAATATAGAACACAATATTTATACATGGTGAAAGATCCTAACTGTTTCCCACAATTTTCTTCCCATTATTTTACCAATTTAATAAATTTCATAAAAACCTATGTAAAGGGAAAAAAGGAAGGATGAACTCAGTTTCTAGGTAAGTTTAAATATGAGATATATGTTTGAATAACAAGATAATAAGGTCATGATAACATGACCATAAAATCTAAAGGTCAGACCTTCCAAATCAATGATCATAATTTTAAGTCATGAATTACTCATTGGTTGTTCATAAGACATGAATCATAAAGCAATACTATAGAGTAATTCATTAGAGAATAACATATGAAAAAGTCACAGAAAGTTTCAAATAAACATACGAATAAAAAATATAATTCATGGATACATACCAATACCTTCAAAATATGATAGTCATGGGAAAAATACCCATGTATTTACTTTCGGAATATTACAACAACCTTTGTATGTACTTTTTTTTGATTGGTCTAAATCCCATATGTCCTCTTTTTTTCAACACATGGATAAAAACTATGTAACCTCTTGGTTTCATTATTCGGATAAAAACCCATGTATACTATTGTATTTAGGAATGGGATACTACACATATACCATTTTTTTGTTGGGGATACAACCCTTGTACCATCTTGATTATGAGTTTGGGTTACAACCCATGAAAATACTTGTTTTTGAAATTGGGTGACAACCCCTCTACCATATTTTATTTCATTTGGGTCTATAACCCATGTAATTATTAAGCTCATATACCATTTATAATTACCCAATTCATTTAAGGGAGACAAATATCCCACCCATAAAATGTTTAAATCCATATATAATGTAAGAACAAATGACTGTAGTTTGTGAGGCAGTTTTCTGCCATACACAAGAATTGTGATTGTGTTTCCCATTTAATAGAAGTGTGTAAAGGTGTACATAATACCATTAACATAAAATAATATCTGTATATTCATTATAATTTTTAAATTATGTATGTATGTAATAATAATAATTGATGTGGTGGAGAAGGAAATAAAACCAAATTTCTTGTTGAAGAATGATACCTCTTATTCGAGTAACTTCCCCTATATTGTGCCAGAGGACTTAATTGGATTAATTTGTACCAAAAAATTTGGATTATAGGTTGATAGGAGGTATATTGGCATCTTATTTTGGAACGATTAAGATAATAGAAATGTATTTATAGGTGTGAATATGTGAGGGGTGTGTTATTTTATATTGGAGGATGAGTGGTATTCATGTAAATACAAAAGGTAACACTATTGATTGGTATACTTTAAATATTGTTCATTAAAAAATTTAAATCATATATATATTCATGTATACTATATAATTATGGAAATTATTTGTATTTTTAATAGTTTTTGGTCCATTTGGCCTATTATGATTAATAAATGTCTACTATGTAAACAATTTTTATCTAAATCACTTTAATTAATTTTAAATAATTTAAATAGAAACATTGGGTGAAAACTAATTTGATATTACTATACTATATAAATTATGAATATTCCAAATTTGGAATCAAAATATCCAAATTTCAATAATATATGTGGCATAAATTGACTTAAAATTAAACATGTAGAAGGGACAAAACAATGAGTTTATAATTTTAAAATGTTCAAAATATTGAAATGGTTTTTTTAAAAATTTCAATATAAAAAGAATTATATGGAAATAAATTTCCTAATAATTATATTATTGATCCATGTTTTCAATAAAATAAAATAAAAATATAATTTATCTATAAAAATAAATTATATAAAAATGCAACTTTCAATCCAAATTTAGTGTTTTTAACTATTAATATAAAATAAAACATCATAGAAAAATACCAAAAAATAATCATATAATTTTGTTGATATGTTTAAAAAAAATATTTTTAAAATTATATATTATTTTTTCAAAAAAAATTATAATTCTAACAAATCTTCAATTAAAAGGCGGTATAATATCCTTTTGATATAACATTGTTTTTTAATCCTAAAACAGAATTCCTTCATATTTTATGACTGTAAATATTATTTAATTAATTTATAAAAAAAATTTAATTCAGTCTTTTTCATAATATATCTTCCTAATAGTAAAAAATTAAATTTATTATGATAAAATGATTTTACAATAATATAAATAGGTTAAAAACACATTATTTATATTTAATAGATTTTTATTGTCATTTATATTTAATTAATATCTAAAAAACTAGTTTTATAACTATATTGTAAATATAGATTCATAATTTAGTTAATCTTACCCATGTCATCCATTCAAAAAGCTATGTGATAAGGAAAAAATATTATTAATAGTATATTGTAGTTTAGTAAAACTCAGTCTTCTGTGTAACAAAAGTTTATAAGAAACATAGTTTTATGTATTATCCCAAGCCAAAATTAGTGTTTCTTATAACACAAGGTAACAATGGTGTTTCATGTAATAATAGATTAATTTGGTGTTTTGTGAAATTAAATACATTAAAAATATTAATTTATTTATAAAAAAATATTCATAAATAACACGAAGTGTTACATTATAACCACCATTAAAAATTCACCAATGAAATTAATGATTGACATTAAACATTAATACGTGAATGTTACTTTCATATAATCCGACATTGTAAAATTGAATACTAAAAAATCCATTGGAAAACTGTATTACAAACATAATGGTTACCCTAATTAACTCATAGATATGTTTGCCCAAAGGAAAGCATTGGTGGGAAAGGACATATTGACAATGAGGAGAATAAAAAATAATCAAATATTATGATTTAGGTATTTGATCACAAGTATTTTAATTATCAATAGAAATTTAAGAGCCTCAAAATGATAAATCTTTGATGTATTATAAGACTTTTAGTTCAACATAAGCTAAGGTTTAAGGATATATCATTTTCATGATTCTTTTCCAAAAGTTGAGGAAGCCTTTTACTATCTTAGAATACCATGAAATATATTTAATTGATTTAATTTCTTCTAATATCTAAAATATCATCGTTTGGTTATTCCTTGATAGAAGTACACATTGTCTCTTACATTATGAAATAATGGATAAATTTTCATTCCTGAAGAACTAAAAAATATTGAGGTTGAATTATAAGTACTTCCATCTGTCGTTATTTATACTAAAAAAATATTATAACTGGTTATCCAATGTGCATAAATCATCATATGGAGATATAATATTTAATCTCTAAAACCACATCCAATGTTTATCATAAAAAATTCCATAAAATGTTAACCTTATTACCCTTCCAAATGATGGACACCCAAAACATTAGAAATAAGGTGTATAAATTACTCAAAAACAAATCAATGCTGATCCGTAATAAATATCATAATATTTAAATTGGTTGTTACATAAAAGAAATTTGATTAACTTTATCAGGTTTTATTTTAAAGCATTGTGATATCCAAAAATAAAAAAAATACATTATTGAAAAAAAGAATTCTTTGTTATTCAAAATATTGTCATATATATTCCTTAAATCCAAAAAAAATTCAAACCTCATCCACGATAACATATGTAACATTTTCAATAAACAATTAAATAGTTAATTGGTAATAAATACCATCTATTTTAATTTATACATATCAATAATATCTTTATAAGTGTTAAAAATAATTACAAACAACCAGAACACATTGAGGGTAACCCTCGCTTGATGAAAATATCACATTCGAATTAATTGAAATTTCTAGTTCATCAGAACTATTCAATATATATTTTGAAAAACTATTATGATAAACTTATAATTCAGGATTCATATATAATAATTCCTGAATATAAATACTTGTAAAATTCCATCATCCCAATTCACTCACAAATGATAAACTAGGCTTCAACATCTTATTACTTAATACACCTTCACTAAAATAAGAAATATTTATCAAGTCATAAGATTACTCAACCTTAATTTAATCAGTTTACTTATGTTTAACGTAAAAAATAATAACATTAATACATTCAATAAATTTGTCATTTCATTCATGGTTTCAGTATCTGTATCAGTATAACCAAAACATATAACACCTTATTTGTTCTCTTAGATTGATTTTCACTTCTGAAATTAATTGTCATAATTCCCAAACATTCCACATATGAATCACTCATTGATAGCTGAGTTATTTCTTTTTCACTATATTTAATAGAACTAGAATGAATAGTGTGAGAAACACTTATCATTGTATAAAACCCCATGATCATGAATAATTTCATAAAATATCTTTGTATCATCACACAATTTTTAGGTCTATATAACCATTGACTAATCCTTATAGAAGACCTTATACATAACCATAGAAATAACCCTAGGGATATGAGTAATGTTTTATCATCATAGTTTCTAATGGACGACTAATCATTTCCTATTATACAAACTATTGTAACCCAGGAATAATATACATGGATATTACATCATTTTATATCTATATTCGTCACATTACATGAGTATATTATCCGGACCATAATATTTAGGTTTCTTCGGAATCATGGACCATGTTAACGATCTTCAATGTTTCCCAAAAAGAAAATAAAATTTAGAAATAAAATTTGAAATAATTCATTTTATCCTGGATAACAGGAAAATAATAAAGGTGAGATCATATTCATAGTAAAGATATATAAGGTTGATTAGTATGAACAACACCAGTATAAGGGTATGAGAATATGAGCATTACATTTGAAGTCCATAACCTACATATCAAAGATCATAATATCAAGTCATATAATAAGTATTGCTAGTTCACAAGACATAAATCATAAATAAATCAAATAATCAAGGATATCATAAAATAGACATAGGACATGGATCATAAAATGAAAAATTCTATAAAAATTTACGGTTCCCCCGTATTTATAAAAAAATAAATATCATAGAAAAATATAAAAACTTCATTCTAAGATAATGTTTTTGTTTCAATTTCAAAAGCCTAGATTATTTTTTCAAATGGAAATTATAATGTTCATACAAAATAATCTTAAAACAAATATGACACTAGATGGTGGTAAAACCATCTATTAGAATAATACCACATTTTATTCGAAAAAGTAGATTTTTTCTTATTTAATTCTTATTAAATTTATTATACGTGTTTAAAAATTTTCTTATTAATTTATAAGTGTCATTAAGATATCTATTTACTAGTGATTAATTTAATATATACAGATAAAATCATTTTTTTAGAAAAAACTACTTATAAAACACAATTTTATATTCAACTAGTTGTTATTTTCAATTCAAATTTTTTTATTTCTATAAAATTAAATTTATAGATGATTAGACATTATACATGAAAAATTTAGATAATATAATTCATATATTAAATTCCAATGACTAGGTGATAATATAAAATAATATTAATAATATAATATAGTTTGTTTAAACACAGCCTCACGTGTAACACAAGATGTCAATTGAAATTGGTAATATGTGTAACATAAGAAACAAATAGTGCTACATATAATGTAAGCTATGTTAGTTGTTTTATATAGTGATATATTAACTTGGTGTATCATAAAATTAAATGCATCCAAGAAATTTAATTTATTAAACAATTATTATTCATTAAAACTCAAGGTGTTACAACTATTGCCTAATTTTTTAATGCTCCAAATTATCATTTAAATAACAATAATTATTCCATGAGACCTACACCAAAGGGAATGTACATTCTATGTAAAACAATTATCTTCTAGTAAACAATCCAATTTCAATTATTATTCATAGATAAATCTGATTCCACAAAAGGTCCCCCAATATGCAAACATAATATAAGGCCCTAGCATTAAACATTACTTAATCGTGGGTTATTTCCAGAATACACATTGAGGATCTTTTCAGGTTTATAGTATTAGTGAATTATATCATAAATCATGCATTTCATTCCACATTTAAACAATGTGGTTACATCAAAGGTAGTGTTCATTTTTTTCCATCAAAGGAAACATATTTAGAATAAAACATGGATTCTTTCTTCACACCTCCTCAACACTATCATCACATCATGTACCTTTCCCGTGACCTGTGAAAAACATTTCAAAAATTTGGGATGAGCATAAAAAGCTTAGTAAGGGATATAAAAGTATGGAAAGTAAACACTAGTGTATGTATACATAAGAATCAATGAAATCATAATTTATTTATAAAATATAATCACTTTAACATACCTCAATAAATCATAATATTTATGAATAACTCATAGAAATCATAAGACAAAAAAGGTAACTTGAGGCATTCATAACATTCATAGGGAGTAACCCTCATGGTTAGGTTTGCAGTACCCATCATAGTATATTCCCTAAATCTCTTTGGAGAAAATTCAGTGTTTAACCCCTTCACGTTGCCCAATGAATTGGAGATCTATCTCAGGCTCACCTGCACTTAGTTTATCCTGGAACCACCTGTCATCATAAACAATGCCCAAGAATATAACACAATCGTATCACAAAAACATGCATAATGGAAATATAACATTTCCACATTTCAATCAAAAGATTTTAAAAACACATTTATATAATCAAAACATTATCAAAACTATTTTCAATACAAAAATAAAATAAAATTAAACATGGTATTTATTTTTCATTTAAAAAAATTTATTTCTTGTAGAGGAAACTGGAACTCAAATAATGGTCACGGTGACGGAGAAGTCGTTGTCGCCGTATACGTAAGAAAAAAACATTTCATTTCGTTATTTAGTAAAATGATTCATGTAAAAAGATTCCTTTTTAATTTAAAAGTAAAACGGTTTTATTATACATCTATTAAGAGAAGGTCGTATATAAATTGAAGTATGCATCAACGAAAGGAGATTGAGACGATGTCTCATACCTCGTGTTTGACTTGACTCGATCTTTTTTTAATCTCCTAAATAATAAACTAGAGTTAATTTATACTTTCTTAAGAACCTTTTTAATTTTCATTATTATTTTATATCACTTAATACCATGTTATTAACATTATGTAATCATTTAAGTTAATAACTGTCGTTTTGTCGATCCTTGATACTTGAGTCAAAAATAAACTTCTTATAATTACAAGTTGTTCATGTGGTAAAATATCCATTATATCCAGAATTATATTCATCATGTAGATATCATATATATCATATATATCCAATATATATATATGCATTTATAATATTAAAAAATATTTAGAGGTAAGAAATGAAATGCACCATTCATGGAGATAGTAAGCCGTACGTACGCATGAACGCTAATTTCATTTCAATTTCATATTTAATGGAATGAAATCATAATGATATAATGGTATATTATAATTCTAGTATAATATCAAATATAAGACCATTAACTTCATCCTTTATTTTTCCCACATATGGCATTAACGAATCAAATCACTTTGAGGGGGCGGCAGTCCGCACTTCCTAAAATGAAATTATCGCATTTACCCATAATGAAAACCACTAAGGTATGCCATAAATAAAAGACACAGAATAATAAGGAGAACATAAACATAATATATATAATTTATAAATATATTTACTTCTTAATTACTACCATGAAAGTTGTTAAACGATGATTGAACAATCATCATTTCGTTTGGCTGTAATTTTCTACTGACAGAAACAGTATGTTCTTTAACCGTTAGACAGAGGTGTGTGTAAGTGTCAATCAAATAATTCTCATACAAACATCATAGTATATTTAATATACTGGTCTTTTAAAAATATAAAGGAATAAATAGAGTTTAGGGGGTTGGAGAAGAAAAATAAAACAAAAGAACATAAGAGAAGACATTACCTTTAAATAGGGTAACTCCTCTTGGTTTGAACCAAAAGGGTTTCTTGAAGAGATTTCATCTGAAGTTAAGTCTTCTATGATTAATAGAGGGATATTGGGAGAATATTTGAGTAGAGGTTGGACGAGGAAAAGGGCTTCATATGTGTGATATATGGGTAAGAAGTGGTGTCTTTTTATAAGGAAGAGGACGGGCTCTTTTTGAAATCTTGAAAAAATTACCAGGAAAGTTAGTCAGAGGAAAAACCTCTGACCATTTATTAAAGAGAAATAGAAAGTCCAGTAAACAAGGAAATGGATGAGGGAGAACATCTTTCTCAAACCCAACAAGTAACCCCATCCAAAACCAGACAATTACATATCATAGGAATCAAACCAACATCAGACAACAACCAGTCCCTTCTTCAACTGTGCCTCCTCAACTGTGCCTTCAGCAGCTCAGCTCAATAGAAAAATTCATCATCAACCACTGGATTAGAAAAACCCAGTACAGACTCCTCTTAAACATCACCATTTCTCCTCTTTTATCTTCAAGAATACTACTTCAAACCCATACAACCATCCATCACGCTCCACCATTTTTCGAACATGCTGCCATCGCAACGCCGAGACAATAAAAAAACAAACCATAAATCCAGATCCAAATACAAACCAAAAAAACAAACATCACAACCAGAAGCAATTAGACATAAACCCTGCAGAAAGCACACATCAGCAAGATTAAAAAACCTCCCCACTCCGGAACTGAAGAACGATGTAGCGCCCCACAGAAACCCGCAGGAACCACTTGGGACGACCAGGATGCGGTGGAAGACCGAGACCGAATGCAATCGGTTTCGGAGGACGACAGATCTGAAGAGACGTGGCCGATCGAGAACACCATAGCCCTCGTCGAACAGATGTCATCGCCAGAAAGCATGAGCACACCAAGCCGCATGCCGGAATACCACCGATCTGACGCCGCCGAAAGCGGAAGCCGGAGAAGCGAACCCAAACGCATCATGCATATAGATGCCACGCCGAGTCGAGGGCCAAGGGAGCTGAACCGATCCAGGCTGGAGGGGGAAGGGGAAAAGCAGAGAAGGTGGAACCCTAGCCGCCGCGGGAGCTCGGGAAGACGCCCCTCAGAGGCCCTCCCATCTTGAAAAAATTATTTTATTATAAAATGTAATTCGCTTTCTAAAGCTCCAAAAATCATTAAAGTCAAAAATAAGGTGGCCCATGTTCGAAATAGAATCATAAAATAGGTATTGGACAAATTATGGATATTATTTAAAACGTTATCTTCTTATTTATTTAATTTACTCATTAATGACGTAAGCATTGCATCATCAATTGTGTCATAAATAATATTATTTATTTATTATCTAAAAATTATATTAAAATTACAAGGTTGTAGGAAATATTTTTAGTGTTATAAGAAATATTTATTGTCAAAAGGATAACATGTATAACCCCTAAATTTTTTTAGTAAAACAAAACATGTTTGTGATATTTTTAATTATACTTTAAATAAAAGGTATTAATGTCATTATCTTACCCTTGTGGCTCTAGGGGGTCCCAAAAATTGACCCATTGATTGTATTGGTCGGCCATGACTCTTGAAATATGACTAGAACATGTGTCAAGGAAATTTCATGTCATTATAACATTACTTTTACCTTAAGTTACCTTAATTACCTCTAATCTCGGTTAATAAAACTGAAGAGTTACTATTCCCAAAAAATTATTTTCATCCCATTGAATGGTATTTTACTTACTAATGACTACCATGTATGTTGGATTTTTGAAATTAAATACACCAAAGCGGTAATGTTTCATTTAAATGAAAATTCAGTATTTTAACTACCACTTAATGGTTTCACTATTCATCAAATATTGATGCTTTTTAGAAAAATACCAAAAATTCACCCAAAGATATATTTCATATTCCGAATTCAATAATGATTTATATTTTACAAAATTCAAAAAATATAATTTTCATTAATTAATTTTATAATTAACTCCCGTTGTGAAATCAAATAGCGTGTTTTAAGAAACAATATTTATCAACAGATTAACACTAGTTTACATCCAATTTCAAAGTGAAATTACTTCTAATGTCCACCATTGGATTAAATGGTAAAAAAAACATTCTAGTTTCACATGAAAATCAATTAAAAAAATAATGTAAAAATATAAATAAATTACATTAAAATGTGGTTTTGAATTAAAATACAACATTTTTCACTATTCATTATAAAATGAACATTATCAGAAAAATACCAAAAATTTATTCAAAGTAAATTTCAATGTACAAATTCTAAAGAATAAGTGTATTTTGACCAATAGAGCTTATAATATTGTCAATAGTTAGATTTAAAAATAGTTTGCCATCAAAATGCAATAAAACAATTTTTTAAAAATTTTAGTGTATTTTATTATTAAGATTGGATTTATTCTCATTTTAAGCCTCTAAAACAATATCTAATTCATGAATAGACATGGATATGAAAATAGATTACTCTTTACTTACTTGGGATGTTACATCCTTCCCCCCTTTAGAAAATTGTGTCCCCCCAATCTATTTACTTATCGAATAAGTGAGGGTATTTATCCCTCATTGCATTTTTAGATTCCCATGTTGCCTCTTCAATAATTCCGTTTTTTCACAAAACCCTTACATGATGAATCATATTATTCTAATACACTTTCTCAATGTGGTCAATAATCTAGGTCGGTTGTTCCTCATAAGATACATTCTTTTCCAGCTGAACTACCTCTGGACTCAAAAATGAGATGGATCTAGCATGTACTTCCCTAACATTGAAACATGAAAAACATTGTGCACCTAAGATAAATTCGGAGGTAAATCCACTCGGTAGGCAACTGATACAACTCCCTCTAGAATTTCATAGCGTCCAATGAACCTTGGACTCATATTTACTTTCTTACCAAATCACATCACACTCTTCCATGGTGAATCATTGAGGAAGACATGATCACCTACCTCAAAAGAGAGATCCCTCCTCCTATTGTCTGCATAACTTTTCTGCATGCTCTGAGCTATTCTCATGTGTTTCTGTATCAGCTGAACGTTTTCTGCCAACACTTCTACCAATTCGGATCCCATCAACATCCTTTCACCCACATCATCCCAAAAAGCTGGAGTTCAACACAGATACCCTTATAATTCCTCAAATGGTGCCTTCTGTATGCTGGATTAAAAAATGTTATTATAAGAAAACCCAAACAAAGAAAGATGTTTGTCCCAACTTCCATGATAATCCATCGAACAAGCACATGGCATATCCTCCAATGTCTGAATTGTTTGTTCTTACTGCCCATCTGATTGAGGATGTAAAGCTGTACTAAAATTTAATTCAGTACCCAACGACTACTGAAGGCCTTTCCAAAAGTTATAAGTAAACCTAGGATCACGATCAGATACAATGGGGAGGAGAACTCCAAGTATCCTGACTATCTCTTTAAGATATAAATGAAAAAGTTGATCTATGGAAAACATATCACGTATAGCAAGGAAATGATCAGATTATTCAAGTGATCAACAATAACCCAGATTTCATTATTACCTCGAGGTGTCTTCGTCAATCCCACAACGAAGTCTATGGATATATTCTCCCACTTCCACTCTAGCACTGGTAAGGGATGAATCGTCCCTTTTTGTAACTGTCGCTCTACTTTAACCTTTTGACAAGTCAATGACTTCACAGAAAAATTAGTAATATCTCTACTCATTCCATCCCACCAGTAATAGTTCCGATGATATTTATACATCTTAGTACTACCAGAATGAACTAAAAATGGAGAACTATGATCTTCACATAACAACTCTCTCTTCAACTGTGAATCACAAGTAACACACAATTTCTTCCCAAATCTCAAAACACAATGATTATCAATGTTGAATTCAGTTAACATACCCTTATGAACCATCTCCACCTTTTTCAGTAACTCACTGTTTTTCTTCTGAGGTTTCTAAATTCTTTTTGTTAGTGAAAATTTCACAGATACATGAAAAAATAACAGAAGAACATCCTACACCAACAACTTCTATTCCAATTTTCATCAAATCATTACCAAAGGATCATGTTCCAAATGTAACATGGTTAATGATGCATTGCTTTTTCGACTCAATGCATTAGCCACATTATTTTCTTTTCCCGGATGGTATTTAATTGTACAACCATAATAATTGATTAATTCCAGCCATATCCTATGTCTCATGTTCAATACTTTCTGAGTGAATATATATTTAATCTTTTGTGATCTGTATATATTTCACACTTTACACAATACAAATGATGCCTCCAAAATTTTAAAGTGAAAACCACAACAGCTAATTCCAAATCATGTGTAGGGTAATTTACCTCTTCAGTTTTCAACTGACGTGAAGCATAAGCAATTAATTGATCATTCTACATTAGTACACCACAAAGTCCTTTTAACGAAGCATCACTGTAGTTAAAAAACTCACCATTCCTGGAGGGTAGTTCCAAAACTAAAAAATTCTCCAATATTCCTTTCAATTCTTGAAAACAATCATCTCATTCTTTTGTCCAGATAAACTTAACTCCAATACGAGTTAGCTTAGTCAATGGGATGGAAAACCGTGCAATATTCTTAACAAACCATCGATAATAGCCTGAAAACCCAAGAAAACATTGAATATCGGTTATATATGTCGGTCGAGGCCATTCTTTAACAAATTTTTTTTGGCAGGATAAATAGTTATTCCATCTTTAAAAACAATGTGACCAAGGAGAGAAATTTGTTGCAACCAAAATTCAGATTTCTAAATTTCCCATACAATCTCTTTTCTTTTAAGGTTTTTAAAATAACCCTTAAATGACTTTCATTCTCCTCTTTACTTTTAGAAAACACCAAAATATCATCAATGAAAAAAACAAAAAACTTATTCAATAACTCATGGAAAATTCTATTCGTAAGGTCTACGAATTCTACAGAAGCATTAGTTAACACTAAAGGAATTTATTCAAATTCATAATGGCCATATATTGTACGAAATGTAGTCTTCGGAATATCTGATTCCATTACCTTAAACTGATTGTACCCCGATCTCAGGTCAGTCGTTGAAAAATACTGAGCTCCCTGGAGCTGATCAAACAAATCATCGATATGAGGCAAAGGATATTTGTTCTTAAAAATGATGTTATTTGAGGCACTATAATCAATGCAAATTCTCATTGAACCATCTTTCTTTTTAAAATACAAGACAGGATCACCCCATGGGGATGTGCAAGGACGAATTAAATCTTTCTCTAATAAATCATGCAATCGCTTCATCAGCTCTAAAAGATCAATTCGAGCCATTCAATAAGGGGTTTTTGAAATTTTCATAGCATCAGGAACTATGTCAATAGTAAATTCAACTTTCCGATCTGGAATTATTCAAGGAAACTCGCCAGGAAAAACATCAGCATAGTAATTTAACACTGGCACATCATTAATCTGAACGGTTCCTTTGTTTTCAACAATATGTGCAAGGTCACATTCGTTTCCATATTTTACATGATTATCATCCTCTTGATATGATATCAATAGTAAGGGTTCATTCTTGTACACAAACTAAAAGTCCTTCTGAAAATATAATTCTTTAGCTCTACAGTAAATCTTATCATGTTAAACAGAGATCCAATCAATAACCATGATAACATCAAACTCTACTAGAGGTAAAACAATATGGTTTTCAAGTATATTCTTTCCACGGATAAGGATAATAAGATGATTATTAATTCTATTTGCCTCAACATTTCCACCAGGTGTTGTTACCACATGTTCAAGAGTCATTTATTGAGATGGAATTCCAAATTTACTAGAAAATATTATCAGCGATGAAAGAATGTGTAGACCCTGAATCAAACAAAACATTCGAATAATATGAAAAAACAATCAAAGTTCCTGATACAACTTCATTGGATATCCCAAAATCTGCTGAAGTAGTTGCAAAGGATTTCACCACACCCTTCTACTTGTAGATTGACTGCTTCCCATCATTCAATCTCTTTGTCGAACACTCGTTTGTATAATGACCCATCTCATTGCACTTGAAACATTTCACTAACTATAAATGAAACATGGTATTACTGTTTCCCTGATATTTTTCAGTGCAATCATGAGCCTTATGTCCCATCTTACCACATCAGAAGCACTTTTCATAATTCAAAAGACATTCCCCGTCATGTTTTTTACCACAATTATCACAAACTGCAAACTTAGTTTTCTTACCATCAATCCTTTTTGAAGGATTCTTCCCTTTCTCCCGCCACCTCGGTATCCTCTTCTATTAAATTTCATAGAACACTTGATCATCGACAAACTCCATTTCCACCTTCTCAGCACATCGAACAAGCTTTTCATAACTTTTGAACTCACGAGAAGCTAACACCCTTTGATTATTTGGCTTTAATAGTAAAAAAAATTGATTTTACTGTCAATGTATCAGATAAAATTTGGAGCATACCTAGCTAATCATGTTAACCTTTCTTCATAAGCAGCCACTGAGTCATCCTCATTACTTAATTAAAAGAATTGTTTTTCCATCTTATATTGAACAACATTAGAAAAATATTTCTCAAGAAATATACCTTTGAATTCATCCTAGTCAAGAGAATCAATCTCATCAGCATCCCTGATATTTTGAACCATTGACCACAACTGATATGCTTCACCCTCCAAATGGTAAACATCAAGACTAATATTTTGATTTTCTAAACACCCCATGAATTTGAAAATCATCTCCAGTTCTTTAATCCACCCTTCAGCTAGCATAGGGTCATATGATCCTCTGAATGATGGGGGATGTTGCCTCATGAAATGTTCCACCACTAACATGTTCCTCTGCGGTTGATCAGGCTGATCTCGTGCATGGATACCACCACCATTTATCACTTGAGTCAACTGTGTTATTGTTGTAAAAAACTGTTCATTTCCAATTCCGACCATCTCAGGATGCTGATTCAGAAGGTCATTTCATTCTGTATGCCTTCCTAGAACTGCTTCCATTTCCATTGCCGAAAGCCATTCTGAACAAACATGTCTTAGATGAAGCAACATGGTAATCATCAAATGCTATATCATTTTCAATTGGACCATAAAAAAATATTTTTTGGATAATCATTTAATATAATTCCAACTCCTAAAGTTATCTAAACCTACCTTTGATACAAACTATAAGGCCCCATCCTTAAACATTACTTAATCTTCAGTTATTTCAAGAATACACATTGAGGATATTTTCAGGTTTAAATTTTTAGATAATTAGATCATACATCATGCATTATATTCCACATTTAATGTAGGTGGTTACGTCAAAGGTAGTGTTAATTTTTTTTCCATCAAAGGAAACATATTTAAAATCAAACATGGATTCATTCTTGACACTTCCTCAACACTATCATCTCATCATATAACTTTACCTTAACCTATGAAAAACATTTCATAAACATGGGATGAGCATAAAAAGCATCGTAATGGATATAAAAGTTTGGAAAGTAAACATTAGTCCATGTATACATAAGAATGAATGAAATCATACTTTATTCATAAAATATAAGCACTTTAACATACCTCATGAAATCATAAGATTTATGAATAACTCATATAAATCATAAGAAATTAAGGTAACTTGAGGAATTCATAACATCCGTAGGGAGTAACCCTCATGGTTACGTTTGGAATAACCATCAAAGTATATTCCCTAAATATATTCTAAGAAACCATATACTTTAACCGCTTCGCGTTACCCAATTAATTGGAGAGCTATCTCAGGCACACCCACCCTTAGATTATCACGAAACAACCCGTCTTCATAAACAATTCCAAATAACCATAACATAATCGTATCACATAAAACATGTATAAATGAAATATTACATTTCCACATTTGAATCACAAGATATCAAAAACACATTGACATAATCAAAACATTATCAAACCCATTTTCAATACCAAAATAAAATAAAATTAAAAAATGATATTTATTTTTCATTTAAAAAAGTTGAGTCTTGTAGAGGAAGCCAAAACTCAAATAATAGTTATGGCGGCAGAGAAGTCGTTGTCGCCGCATACATAAAACAAAAACAATACCTTTTGTATTTTAGTAAAATGATTTTTTTAAAAAGATTACTTTTTAATTTAAAAGTTAAAAGGGTTTATTATACAACTAATAAAAGAAGGTAGTATATAAATTTAAGTATGCCTCAATGAAATGAGATTGAGACGAAGTCCCTTACCTCGTGTCCAACTTGACTCGATCGTACATTAATCTCCTGAATAATAAACTAGAGTTAATTTCAACTTCATTAAGAACCTTTTTCGTGGTCATTATTTTTTTATATCACTTATTACCATGTTATGAACATTATGTAATCATTTATGTTAATAACGGCCATTTTGTCGATCTTTTGTACATGAGTCAAAAATAAATTTCTTATAATAACAAGTTGTTCATGTGGAACACTATCCATTATATCCAGAATTATATTCATTATATAGATATAATATATATCATATATATATCCAGTATATACATGCATTTATAATATTACATAACATTTAGAGGTAGGAAATTAAATGCACCGTTCATAGAGACGGTAAGCCGTACGTACGCAAGAACGCTACTATCATTTCAATTTAGTATTTAATGGAATGAAATCATAATGATATAAAGTTATATTATAATTCCAATATAATATCATATATAAAATCATTAACTCCATCCTTTATACATCCCACATATGGCATTAACGAATCAAATCACTTTGAGGGGGCGATAGTCCGCACTTCCTAAAATAGAATTGTCGCGTTTACTAATAATGGAAACTATTAAGGTATACCACAAATGAAAAATAAAAAATCATAAGGAAAACATAAACATAATATATATCATATATAAATATAGTGACATATTAATGGCCACCATGGAAGGTGTTAAAAGAAGATTTAAAAATCATCGTTTCGTGAGGCAGTAATTCACCACTCAAAAAAAACAGTATGGTTAATAACCATTAGACAGAGGCTTGTGTAAGTTTAAATCAAATACGTCACCTAAAAACATCCTAATATATTTATGATACTGTTTTTGTTAAAAAAAGGAATTAAAAGAGTTTAGGGGGTTGGAGAAGAAAAATAAAACAACAGAACATAGGAGAAGACACTACCATTAAATCGGGTAACTCCCCTTGTTATGAACAAAACGTGTTCCTTGAAGACATTTATTCATATGTTAAGGATTCTAGTATAAAGATATGGATATTGGGAGCTTATTTGAGTAGAGTTTGGTTGATCCAAAGGGCTTTAGAAGTTTTAGTGATAGGAAGGATGTGGGGTGTTTTTATAAGAGAGAGGAGAGTCTCTTTTGGAAATCTAGAAACTATTATGTTATTATAAAATGAAATTCGGTTTTTAATGCTCAAAAAATCATTCAATTCAAGGATAAGGTGTCCCATGTTCTAAATAAAATCATCCAATGGGTATTGGATAAGTTTTTGATATTGTTTAAAACATTATCTTCATATTTATTTAATTTATTCATTAATGACTTAAACACGGAATCATCATTGTGTCACAAATAATTTTATTTATTTGATGTCTAAAAATAATATTAAAATTACCATGTTGTAGTAAATCGTTTGATATTTCTAATGAGTATTTTTAGTCTAAAATATAACTTGTATAACCCATTATAAATTCTTTTTTAGTTAAACAAAACATGTTTGTGATATTTCATTTTTACTTCAAATAAATGGTATTAAAGTCATTATCTTACCCAAGTGGCTCCATGTGGTCCCAAAATATTTCCCATAAATTGTATTGGTTTGCCATGACTCATCCAATAAGAGTAGTACATGTTTAAAGGTAATTTCATATTATTATAACATTATTTTTATCATAAATTACCATAATTAACTCTAATCGCGGTTAATAAAACTCAAAAGTTACTATTTACCAAAAATTATTTTCATCCCATTGAACCGCATATTACATACTAATGACAACCATGAATGTCTTATTTTTTATATTCAATACAAAGAAGTGGTAATGTTTTATTTAAACGAAAAATCAGTTTTTTAACTACCACTTATTGGTTTCACTATTCATCAAAAATTAACATTTTTCAGAACAATACCAAAAATCCACCCTAATCAATATTTTATATTCCGAATTCAAAAATGATTTCGATTTTACAAAATTCAAAGCATATTAGTTGAATTAATGAATTTGATAATTAATTCCCGTTGTGAAATCAAATAGCGTGTTTTTAAGAAACAATATATATCAAAAGATTGGCACTTGTTTATGTCCAATTTCAAAGTGAATTTAATTCCAATGTCCACCATTGGAATAAATGATAAAAACATATTCTAGAATAACTTTAAAACCATTTAAAATGATAATCTATTCATATAAATATATTAGATTAAAATGAGGTTTTGAATTAAAATACAACATTTTTCACTATTCATTAAAAATGAACATTATCGGAAAAATACCAAAAATTTATCCAAAGTAAATTTCAATTTCCAAAATCTAAATAATAAGCTTATTTTGACAAGTAGAGATTTTAAAATTCGCAATAGTTAAATTTAAAAATGGTTTACCATCAAAAGGAAGTAAAACCGTATTTTAAAAATATTTGTGTATTCTAGGCTTAAGATTGGATTTATTCTCATTTTAAGCCTCTAAAACACTGTCTAATTCATAAATAGATATAGATATGAAAATATATTACTCTTTAATTACTTGGGATGTTACACATAATATGGGTTAGAGTGAAAATTTATGAGATGAAACATGTGAAATTGTTTTAAGCTATGAAAATAATGGTTTTAAAGATTAAATTTATTCTATTATTTTAATATGTTGTATTACATCATACAATATCATGTATCATAGTGAGAATTCCCTCTACTTTCCAAGCCATTGGTGACCAAATTTATGTAAAACCCTCAAGAAATCCTATCCATGTACCGAAAACAATAATGGATTGCAATGAAAGTAACAAAATAATTTATACCATTATTAAGTAGTCAAAATTCTATAACCAGTCAAATAAATTGTCGTCATAATCCATTGGAAAAAAATGTCCTAACAAAAGATGTCTCTAAAAACTCTATCCAAAAAAACATATATTTGATGGATGAAAATATAATTTATCAATGGCTGAAATTTAGATGGTTGATAGTTAAATATAGTTATAGGGATACTACTCGAGTCCCAATAGGCTATAATAAGTTCCAATAAACTCAATAAATCATTAATAAAACATGTCCCAATGAATCTCTATAGGTTATTCTATTTGGTGAACCAATGAATGATGATATGTCATGCTCAAAATAATCGTGGATACTGTTTAATCATATAGTCCCATCCAAAAGTTTGATTTGAAAATTGGATGAAAATAAGAAACTACAATGGATGGAACTCTATTCACTGTGATAATCACTTACACCTATATACTTTTCAGGTCCTAAAAATGTAAATGTAATTGAAGGGAATAATGTGTGCTGATTTGTTCAATCAATTAATCACAAAAAATTACATTCTTCCCTATATGGGTGGGATGAAACCCATATATAAATTCCATCTAAATCTCTATCCACCTCTAATCATCACAGTTAGGGGATGAAGTGATCTTGATAGTTTCTAGTTCCCACCCATTACCTTATAATAAGTATTTCAATGAGATTTAATCTATAAATATCATTTCTCATAACATTATACTATAATCATCACCATATATCATCAAACATCTACTAGTTTCCAAAGTTCAACACCCACAATGAATTGTGGAAATCCACCATAACATATTTTCTCATCGGTGTCGGTATACCATACATGTTCTAAAAACATAGGGTAACATAATAAGACAAAACCTATAACAAATGTTTTCCCCACTACAAATAGAGTACATTGTTCCATGAAACGTTTCCTCGAGCTGATGCTACAGATGAATTATCTTGGAATTAAAATTTGGTAACTTAAAATATTTCAACACAATCTCAATATCATTAACTTAGACTCATAAAATAATATGAGAATATAGAGACACATTTTTCCATTAATCTAATGATTAATTCATTTTCAGGTTCAATAGTATCTGGTTCATGGAATCCACAATGAATATCCCCTTACTACGGGCATGTGAAGTGTCTAAATAATATGATTTATATTAATCCACTAAATTCTTTTGAGTTAGATTCAATTTTTGTTTTGATAATATATAAATAAGGTTTCTGCTCTAATTAAATAGTTTTCCTTTCCAAAAAAGGTAATGATTCCAATTATTAACATCATATATCACTAATTTGAAATTAAGATCATGAGTATGATCGTTCTTCTCATGTTTTCTATGTTATTAGGAAGCATATGACACTATGAAACCCCACATCATAGGAACTCAAAAAAAAAACCTAAACATGATGCATTGAAAATACCACATAAACATTTCTATCCATTGGAATTGTAAGCACTAGAATTGAAATAAAAAGGATCTTCTTACAAAGTATAATAAATTTTTCATTTTATATACCATAATAACATTATTCATTTTTGAGTGACATTGGTCATTGGAAAACCCATGTAAGAGAATTATTTTTTAAACCAAAAATAAAATAATTTTATTCCCCCGTATATCAAAATCCTTAAAATATTTCAGGGTAGTTCTCATGTCATTAAAACCATTACCATTATTAGGATCAACTAAAATAACTTATAATGAGACCATATTTTAAATGAAATTCTCTTCCAAAAATGTAAAACTACAATATGATATCTTGGAATAATTTTAGTCATTTGTTAAAATTAATATATCTTCCCCTGAATAACACAAATGACCCTCTTCTATTTTTTATATTAAACCACAATGTCATCTAAAATTCCACTATGTATGAATCAAGATACAATTCCAATATCGTATTTACCATCTCCATAAAAATTGTAGTTGATATTGTTATAGTTAAAGAGAGAAAAAATTATCATAATGGTCATAACTACTATTAAAGGTTGTATTTGATATATTATATTCATTAATTTTCAACTAGTGATAACCATGCTATAGAAAAAATCTTATAGATCCAATTCTCCCTTTCAAACAAGTCAAAAAATATATTCAATTTGATCAATCAAAATTTGGTTAATTATCATAAATTTATTTATATTTAATGATCAAAAAAATGTAAAGTGTCTCATAAGATTTTATGAAACAAGAACTGATAATTCACATTGGAAAACTATTGGTTGAATAAATAAAATGTTAAAAAATCCTTGAACTGTTTCTTTATGTTTATCATTTCAACTGGTTCTACTTGGAATGATAGAATTAGGGTATTTTTACTAACATATACCAATTCAACAATGAAATATATAACCAGTGCAAGTGGATTCTATATAATTCAGAAGGAATAAACATGAAAATATCAATTTCCACAAGGGGAATGTAATAAAAACATTATTCTTTATCTAGGTCAAAATAAAACATTTTGATTATCCTACTCGTATTCAGATGAGGAAGTCCATCTCAACTCAATATCAGGCCCCATTCCACCCATAATGCATGGAACACCCCCATCACGTCAAGTAATGGTGACCCATAGTAGATACTAATCAATATGAGATTTATTATCAATAGAATTATATATAAAAATAATTCCTTGAAGTGGGATTACATTGTGACATTGAAAATTAAATTTGAGTTCAAACTCCTTAAAGGAAAAAGAACAATATAGAAATCGTAGACATATTTGTCTCATTTAAAGAAGACATGTATCCATATCTATCACGTAAAGCTTTATATCCATAGAACAATATTGAAAATACATAACCCGAGTCAATATGAATGAATGAGATTCTCTCACATCAAAGAATGAAGTAAGCAATGATGAAGATATAGTGACAATACCTCCAACTGTCACTCGATCTGCATCATCTTCTTATAGGGACTGGTCTTGTACATGTAGAAGATTCATTCCTAATATTAGTGATAAAAAACCAAATTTCATGAATCATCTAATTTAAATTAAATACTACTAGATCATGGTAGGCATGTGAAAAAATGTTGGGTATAAATAATGACATTGTTTTTGTAGGTGTCATGAGCAACCACATGATCCACATATCATTGGTTCCTTAGTAAAAAATCATTTCAAATTCCTCACATTTCCACAATAATTTTTTTCAAAGGGATATTCTAGATATATATGATGGTAATTATATTTTCAACTATCATGGTCCTCCATTAAACTCATCATGCATAATATTTTCCTTAATGGACCCAAATGAACATCTATTAGGAGTAGGAGAAACTATCATCAGGTCTTACTTACCATCCATGCCGTGCTCAACCATCAATATTATTCCAATTATGTCAACATATGAAGTGAGAATCAACATGTAGATATAGGTCATATATCATATTGAATAGCCATATCTATTCTTGTATTCTTTGTCTTCTAATTCCTCACTAACATATCTAAAAAAATGAACATGATCATCCTAATGATCTGTATTCTTGAGTCACGATCCTTTTTTCTTTGTTGGAGGAGATGAATATTGTTACCCAATCATTTTAAACATATGTATAACATCTTAATTGATGAATATTCATTACATGACATAAAAATCCACAACCAAATCGGTTAGTTATACTACATTATGAATCATAGACACATAAAATATTAGATATTAAATATCCTATATCACATCCCACAATGTTCATAATAACTATAACTATTCATAGAAATATAAATTTTAAATCATTAATTCATTACCTATGAAAATTAATCATATGAATGGGTGATATAAGATTCTTAATAAGAAAAATAAATGAGATATCAATGATCACATAATAAAAACAATATCCTATGTTTTTGAGAAAATTATTATATCATTTGAAGTCCACACACTGCAAATCATGGATCATAATCACGAGTCAATAAATATTTCATGATAGTTCAAAATACATAAATTGAAATAGATTCACATAAAATGTTCCATTTTAGAATAACATTAGAGTACATCATGATTGTATAATTAAAATTAAATTAATCCTTTGCGATGATGTAAATATATAAACGAGTTCACTCGTTTAGTTTAGGACATGAAATATGGACCTGAGATAAATTTTTAAACATTATTACAAGTACATGAATAAAATTACCGACATGAAATATAGTTCCGTGCATAAATATATGGAAATAACATCACGGACAACACAAAATTATGCACATGAAAATCAGGACCACACTTATAGTTGTGAAAATGAGACCAAGTTCATGCATATCATATTTACCTCATGAGATATCCTTATTTACCAAATAAGTATGATAGAGTTAAATGTACCAATCATCACAATATTTAAATCATAGATATGTTTGAAACTTGATCATAATCCATTCATCATATCAAATCTTTTGTAATTGAATAATATTCCAAAACATTATTCATTATAAAAAATAATTTTCCATATAATGAACATTGATGGTATTGTTGGATAATATTCCAATTAATTCTAAAATAAAATAAAAGGATCTTATATCATATGGAAAATTATTATTAAATATCAATTTAAACTAATTTATTGGAAAATTAACTTTATATTTAAAAACATGTTCAATTAAAAAAGCTATGATATTATAAAATTAACCGTATTTAATAATGAAACATCTAAATTTATAAAATCAACTTAAATGGAAATGTTATATATTATGGTAGGATTATCCAATCATGTTGTATAATTTTTAAACAGTTTCCATCTATATATTTCTTATAAAATTCACAATTTACCTTAATTGAAAATGACTAAAATATTCATTTCATTTTATTAATATCAAAATTTGGAAATAATTGACTTTAAAAAATAATATTCAATTATTTTTTTATTTTTTTATAAAACATAGATATTGAAGTGAAATAAGAACATGTTTAGATAGAATAATCCATTCATACTATTGTTGAAGTTATTAATAAATACATTACATGATTGGTAATTTTTAAATTATAAAATAAATGAAAGAAATAATGTTTCATTGATAGGAAAAATTCATAATGATCATTATAGTAATCTGATAATTAATTCATGAAAAGTATATGAAAAAACACAGTAAACATATGGAATATACAACATACATCCTATATAATTAAAAGTGACATAAAAATCCTTTACCTAGAGTATAACATTATTCAAAAAAACTATATACTAATGTATAATAAATTTAAATGTATAATTATTATTATAAAACAAAGACACATTATTACTTATAATAGTTTATATTATCCATTTATAACATATTACGCCAACTTTTATCAATATATTGTTATTTTCGGGCATTAATAGTTTCGTTTGTTCATGAGTATTCCAGATAAGTATTATTGGTAATTATAAATTAATCGTAGTTACAAAAGCTATAGAATATGAATCATGATATAATATCATATATATGAATTATATATATATTTGGATTCATTCATGAATATATATACAGAGAAATTAATTACACCTTTCATGGAGATGATATGTAGTTTGTACGAAAATGATCGCTGTTTACATTTTTCATTGAATGGAATAAAAGAATCAAAAATAATAATTCACCTTTATAGAATAAATATCTTGATTTAGATAACATATATTTCCATTAAATATATCATTATCACCATCCTAGATAAATGGAGATAAAAAATGATTCAAATCACATTATGGAGGTTGTAGTACACACATACCCATGAAGGACATTATCATTTTCTTATGTTTGGAAGGTAAGATGTAAGATGTGATATTATAAGTAAATAATTTTAATTATTTCATATATATAATTTATAAACATTAATTCCATCTTAATACAAATCCATAGTATATAGTGTTTAGAAATGAATTATATCTCTTTATGGAGATAGAACTTTCTACATACACATGGGAAATACATTCACTTCTCATTTGATAAAAATTAATATTTATAATGGTTTTTTGATAATAATAATAAAATTTTATAATGTCTAGGATATTGATTGTTTTATTTTAAGATAAATTCCATTGAATTAGTGGAGTTAATATATTTTATACTGTAAAGATATCTGTTTAACTGATTGCCTCTTCTTGGAAATGGCTGAACAAAATATTTTCTAAGGGACTCTATGATTGGTATTTGGGGAAGAACAACACCTCTATAATGTTCCTAGTGAAAATTATAAGATAATTATATATTTTTTGTTTAATATAGAAAATTATTAATGTTTTTCTATGGATGTGAGGGAGGTGGTTCACGGTAATAGTTAAGGTGACGAGACCTTTTGTAATTTTATTAAAATAATAAAATATAATATGGCGATTATATATGAAAATTGATTTGAACTGGTAATGAATTAAAAGAAATAATGGATATTGTTGAAATAAAATCATCCTATGAAATTTAGGATAGTTTTATAATCATTTTAATATTTTCCTGTTTTAGAAACCAGATAGTGAATAAAGTTTTACCATAAACATGGTAACAATTAATATAATGAAAAGTAGTAAATAATATCGGAATAAGTGAAAAGGTGACTAAAAAAACCATGAATAATTTTCTAAACCATGTTTAATTCACATAGATGGTGATAATATTTTTATAAATTTTGAGTTATTTAATAAATTATTATTTTGATGAATATACATTAATGTCAATTATTACACTAATAATTATATTTTACATTAAATATATGTCAAAAAAGGGGGAATCGAAATATAATTCATTAATTCATCTTTAATAGTTAATGTATATCTAGAACATTTTTGGACACATTAACTCGGTAATATAATATCATAGTTAATATTTCCAAAATCATTTTTAAGGTAATTAAGTAGGTACATTATTATTACTGGACAATCATCATAGGTATTTATATACATTAAAAATTATATAAAAAAATTTATATCACCAAAATTAACTCATTTTTCTCAAAAAAAAACATTTATTTTCCTTCAAATCATAATTTTTCATTATAAGACTCAAAATATATATTTAAAACAAGTAGACTGACATTGTAAATTTCTATACTTTGAATATTATTACATTAATTTCAATGTAAATGTCTCTATTAAAAAAGTATATTTCGAGCATAAAATGATAATTGTAGAACTACTAACATAAAATAATATTTAAAAGTAAAATTTATTTCCATTTATATTATTTTATGTCTCAATAAATTGAATTAACCATTTAATGATTTGATAAATTTCACATTATTTACTATTCATATTTCACAAAAATTAATGGGATCAATTAACTAATGATTAGACACAAAATTAAAAATATTTATTCCATTTTATTAGTCTCTATAATTTTTAGAAATTAATTTTCAATTAATTTTCTAACACATGATGAATATCCTTTTTTTAATACATTTTTTCATAAAATTAAATATATTGTATACATTTTTTTATAAAAAAATCAATTATATAATTAATTCCAATAAGTCTAACAGGATTATTCATAATATTATAAATATTATTTTATATTGAATCATTTTTATTTTAAAATGTAACTTTTTTAAATGTATGAAAAAATGAGTTTTCACGAAAAATCATTATTTTTCATTATTTACAATGAAATAAAACTTATTAGGAAAATAAGAAAATTTCACCCAATGAAAATTTTGATATACTGAATTCAAAAGATATATAATTTTTATAATTCATTTTATAATTCTAGAAAAAAATATGATTATTAACTATCACATTAAATAATATTATCTTAATAGTGTATCATAGTTTGTTTAATCATGATGTTCAATGAAATTTAAGCTATCGAATAAATAAATATTTTAATGGACAAATATTTGTTAACATAATATGGTGTTTCATTATCTTCACCATTAATAAATTTCATCATATCAACGAAGGTAATTGTATAACCCCATTATTGAGGTACGTAACACTTTTTTAGGTCTCTTTATGTATATAACATGGTTTGGAAATGGATATGAGATACTTGATGGTTTTTGGAATGATTTGGATGCTTTCATAAGGGTGCACGGTATGATCACAGTAAGTGGAAACCATGAAAAAAAGGTAATCATGAGCACTGAATTGACACTATAAATAGAGGATGTGATTAAATGAGAATTTCCACGATCAATGGTAATAGTAAAATCACGTGAAAATTGTGTGTATGGTTGTGGTAGGAGCATAAACATGAAGAATTGATTTGGTTATACTATTATGAATAGAGTAAGCACATGGTTTTTGGATTTAATTCGAAATACGTTGATTTGGGGTAAATTAATTTTTTAAGGATTCTTTTTAAAACCTAATTGTTTATATAAAATTATCTAAAAGTTTTATCGTAGTGGCTATTGTAGAAGTAATTTGATATTATCTTATTGAGTGTTTTTACTAGCACATGATTTATAACATCTTCTATTGTGTAGATATGGTATTTAAATACATAATTAATGGCATATCATCTCTTAACATTATTATTTCATCATGATCCAAGGGTGGTGTTGTGGTGTTAGGATCATGGGGAATGTTGTTGAGCTATGTAGTTATTTGATAGTTTCATAGGGGGTTTGTTGATTGTTCTTCTTCCAGGTACTATGATTATTGATTATTGTGGTTTGGTTGTTTGGGTTTGTTGTTATTGTTGTGTTGTAAAACAATTTTTACTTATATCTTGTATTTATTAACTGTAATGGCTTGTATGGTTGGTTTTCCATTTTCAAAGGGAAAATAAACCCCATCATTCAAGAATCCCTTGACATTTAATTCTAGAATATAGCAGCATAGAAGGTTTCCTAAGGCCAAGTAGCACCTCTAACATGGCTCAATCGAATGAGGAGGGGATGGATGTTATAATTGTGATATAAAAAACAATTTTCATTTTTATTAATATGAATTAGATTATTATATTTGTTATAAAATATTGAACTAGTTTTAAAATAAAAAGGAAATTGTTTTAACAGAACTGTTTTTTAATATGGATTTTTTTAAATGAATAATTTATATATTATATAATTTTTATTTTAAAAATTTAATATCCATTTATAAATCATAATATCAACATTTACTTGTGATGAACTTTTTGGAATTTTTTGAAAATATTAATTTATTTTTTGATAGTGAAAATACCAATTTATGTAACAAAACTCGTATATTTTTAATAATATAATTGTTATAAAAAATATTTATTAAATATTATTTCAATAAATATAATAATAATTTAGGTACATATATTCCACTTATTTACCTTTTAATCAATTTTATATTGGTTTGTTTATACCTTTATCTACGTGTTTAAAAATGGATTTTTATTAAATACTTTTTAAAAATTCATAATCCTTCCCCATTTTAATAAATATTAATAATACCTATTGGGTAATGTTTTAAATGAAATTTAAATATAATATATAATTGAATATTAATTTTTTTCTATATAATGGTTTTTATTATTCATAATGTCATTACTACATCATCTTTTGATCAAAAAATACTAAACATCAAAGCATGTATTTTCATCACATCCATTGGATTTGAATTAAATAAAATTATTCTAATTCTATGAATTGAATTTGGAAAAATATATTACATATATGAAATCATAATAATTTATATTTTCGACTAAGGTCAACCTAATTTTTTAAACCAAATAATTCGGAAAATGGTAAAAATTTATTACTTTAGTTAGAGTTCAAATAGATATACCTTGGAGTTATAATAAATAATTTTTGGTTAAAATTACATACAAACATAATTATTATAAATTTTATAAAAATATTAATTCCATAAACTTTATTGGATCAATAATAGTCCATTTTTGTTAGCATTCACAAGGAAAATATATTGGAGGAATTCATTCGTTCCAATGACTAAAACCATGTCACTCATATTCTTTTTATACACGTAAACTCTATTATGAGGTGTATATATAGCCCATTTTTCATAAATATCATAACATTTTTATATTATCATTATTTTTATAGATATTTTTATTGTTATTCTTTCATCATTATTAATATAAACATTCTTTCAATGTGATATAATGATTTTTTTAATCAAATTCTATTTAAATGTTTTCTTTTGAACTCGTTCATTTCCATATGCATGTTTTAAAAGTAATTTTATGAAATTTTCATTATTGTAATAAAATATTTTTAATTTTCCTCAAAGGCTTTAAAATTTAATCTATTTACATTTTTAATTAATTTTTAGAAAAATGAAAAATGGAATACTCTTTTCTTAACATACATGGATACAATGACTTCTCCCCTCACTGTGGTTGTTATTTAAAACATGGCATCCTTTTCAATATTTCATGTTTTCATAAATGAGTAAAAACCTTTTCACTTTTTTGGTATTATTTTTTTAACGTTTTTTATAAAAAAAATGAATTTTGAGAACTGAATGTGATTTTCATTAAAGTATATAAGTTTTTTATGTGTTTTCTAATCAAATGTTGAATGAATTAACTATTTTATTCATTTTATGGTGCATTAAAAGTATATATAATGGTTCATCTGAGATAGTTCACGATGTTACCATTAAATGTTATATACTGGGTGCACCGATATAGCTCTCCAATGCAATGGGTAATGATTATGTTATAAGGATAATTATATTGGATATTGGCCTTATGTTTATTCATGTTTTTATAGGTTTAGTAAGGGTTCAATAATATGTTGTTATGAGGAACCTATCAAAATTTTCTATTGTTTTTAATTAATTTACCGGGAAATATATCTTTAAATGTTAATATAAATGATCTTTCTAAAAGAATTATAATTCCATTCTAAGTAAAAAATATATTTTTTAGAAAATGGTTTTTATGGGTTTTCAATTTTCACATGACTACAAATTTTCTTCTATTTATGTCAATTGCGGTGTTTTTTATGAACATACCACATTTAAAAAAATTCATGAATATATGGTTTTATAGTTAAATTAATAGGTCATGATGAATATAATTAAGTCTTAAAAAAATTAATAAATATTTTGATTTAAGAGTTTAATATTATTGATAAAATGTATAATAATATGATGTTTTTAGCATTATATTGTGTGATTTTATATTTATGATTTAGGACCGAATTACATAAAATTATAAATGTGAAAAGATCCTCAATGTGATAGAATGTAAAAACTTAACTAGAACTCAATATTAGGAAATTTATAGGGGTTTTTACCTTATAGATGGTATCATTGGATGATTTTGAAAACTATTGAGTTTATGATAATAACATAGCCTTGATAGATTATACATTATGGTTATGATGAAATGATATCATATTTACGAATTACCATGTTTCTTCTTCTATTATATTTTTTTCAGAAAGGTTTTTCATTGAAGAATTGGGTGTGTTTTAGTGGGAAATAATTGAGGGGGAAAATTCCTTTAAAATCGAAATATAGAGATGTTCGAAATTGAAACACAATAGTTTGATGCAATGATGGCTGAATGGAAACTAGAGATTAGTATCAGTGCTATCCATTCTATAGTGGCACCTCGTCTACCATTATGAAACATTTTTGTAGTGAAACATTTTATTAAAAGAAATTTCTCATATTTCTGTGAATAATCATAACCTATGATACCTAATGGATGAATTAATTCCGTAGATAAGATATATAATTTTAGGGGATTTTTAAAAAATTAAATTGTACTATTTACATTTATCATTCTATTAGAGAAAATAATTTATGGTGGTATTTTATTAATATCACTCGATCGAAACTTGATCATGATAACACGAAATGGGTAATATTTCAATATATTTTCATGGATAAATACTTCTATGTGGTTGATAGACGAATGAACCAAAAATTCTAGAAGTGAGGTAAAAATATGGATAGTCAAGAGCCTCAACTGAATAACACACAATGATATTTTCCTCATATGTTTCATAATATATTTTTTACATATATTAAAACAAATTAATATATATTAATAAGGGTTGAAACTATGTTTAAGAATAGAGTTAAATGAATAATAATTTAAAATTTATGATAAGGTGGTTTATTTTGTTGAGAATACTGAGATAGAGTTTTAAAAACTGTATGTTCCATGAGATAACAATAGTATGAAAATTCAAAGGTGAAGGGAATTAGCGAAGAAATTATCTTTAAATTATAGATGATGTCCGAAAAAATCAAAGAAATGTAGAAAATCAAATTTTATGGAATTTTATATATTATGTATAATTTTTTTTTGTTATGGGATGTGTAATCACAAGGCCTAAGATAAAAATTAACACCTAAACAACAAATTAATTGGATAACCGATATCTATCTAGAGGTGATGGGGTTTTTTTTAAAGAGTTGGGTCATTATTTTAACATATTTTAAATGTTATTTGAATAATATGTTCCTGAGAACAGATATAACAATTTATAAAAGTAATTTTCTAATAATGTGCATGAGTTCGGGCAACAATTGAGGTTCTTATTGGTATGTTACATGTGTTTTCAAATTATAATTTTACCCTCCATAACACAGGGTCAACTAATTTATTAATTTTTGATAAATTTTCTTGTAATTTAGGAATATCAACATATGGATATAAGATATAAATATAGTTGAATACAAAATATAGAAATATTAAGCTTCCATGATTTAAAGGAATCTTTTGATTATTATCAGTGGGATAGTATTTCATACAAATATTATTGAACTCAATATATTAGATTATTATATATTTAATTTTATGGATTGGTGTTTATTTTGTATGAATGTTTTGTATTTCAGATCTAAGAATGTTTTTTTCAATGATTTCATGTCCTTTTTGACTTACTATAAATATTTCAAATTGATTAGACGTTGCTATAAAATTTATCTAGATCATATTGTTAAAAATAAAGATACATCTCATGTTAGTTTTTCTTTATTATTAAATGAAAACTACTATATTTTTCTGAATTATTTTTTTTGGTTTTATTCTAGATTGGGGAGTTGAGTCAATAGTTTACTTAGTACACCATGCTATGCCAATTTATAAATCAACAAATCGAATAAATCATGCGAACAATTTAGATTGTGAAAAGTTATTACATGAATTATTATAAAATTTTTTCATTAAACTTTGATGGATACCATTGGGATATTCTACTCTATATGATAAAAGAAATATGGTTTAGTGAGTATTTTCATTTATTATGGATCCTTGAATGACATAACTATTAAAAAAATTTCAACATATCAATGATTAGATTGATCGGTTACCGTGATCACAACAACTATTAAATTTTGAAAAGAGGCCCTTGGGCCATAATATTATGGTGAATGAATAAGACATTATGAATTCATTATTTTAGACTACATTTGACTCTATGAGTATGTAGTTTTTTTGATTTTTCTCTTAATGATGTTAATGACTTCATAGACCTTATGAGTAGTTTTTTCTATGAGTTCTTGGGAATGATGGTTTTTTTAATAATGAAAGTTTTTAATATTATAAAATTCAATAGGAAGATTAAATATAAATAAGTATTGACTTCCAAACATATAAATAAATGAAACTATTTTGGAAATATATTTAGTGTTCATTTTGGATGGAATTAATTTATTTCCCTGTACATATTATTACAAAAGATGGAATGATTATTGACCCTACTAAAAAATTCATTATAAAGTTTCAATGGCCATTATATATCATATATATTTTTATTATATTGATTAGTGGATTAAAATCAGGTGTTTATTGAAAAGGTATCTAGGATTCATAGAACCTTAACTAAGTTAACTAAAAAAGGGGTTTAATTCTTCTAAAACATTTTCATGATTATTTTAATTATAAAGAAATATTATTGGTAAATTCTCTAGTTTTTTACATGCCATTTATAAATGGTGAACTTTTCATCAAAAAAGATTAGTCATTGTTTATACATTCATGTGTCCAAAAATAGAATGATTAGGTAAAGTATTATGCTTCCCATCTGTTGAATCCTCATTAGACATATTAACTTACACGTGATTTGTAATGTGTTGATGTATTTTTATCTTAAAAAAATTTGTGGGATCATTTTTTTGGACTAAAGTGTGAAATATATATTGGTCACAAAATATTTATTTCTATATATATTCACATAAAGAAGATTATCAATATATAGAAAAGATGGAAAGAACAGATCAATGATGTTTATTTCACGACTCATTTATATCATAGTACAGAAAACAAAGTGACTGATGAATTGTGTTGAAAAAAAAGTATATTAACCATGATAATTTTTTATTATGAGACTTTGGATAATTATTAGAAAAAAACCTTCTTATATGTTATTGATGTAGGAACATAAACTATTTTTAGGGTTTTATGTATTCTATTTTGTCATAATGAATTATGAATTCTCAAAATGAGGATCAATCTTGGATATAAATGATATAATAAATTAATAATTATACATTTTTTAATTTAAAATTGATAAAAATTATTTTATTTTATTAGGATGGAAGTTATATGTGGTTTAATATTCACAATTGAGAAAAGGTTTCTTGAGTGAATCACATAGTTCCCCATTTTCCATTCATCTACGAGGCAATAATATATAATGATACCTTCATATGTATTACATGTGGGATGTAATAATTAGATATATTAATTACTTTACAATGATGTATTTGAATTTTTATCTTGTACAATTAAGATGAAAATTACCTAAGGGGATTTCATTACATTTTATAGTGTTTGAGTATAAATGAAAAAATATAAAAATGCATTTTATTTTATGATTTACTAGGAAATCTCAAAGAATTAGAGCGATTTTAGTGATTTTTGATCGATTTACTAAATTTTCATAGTACTTACCAATTCGAGATAAAATACCATTACATTATCATTCTGGACTATATCTAAACGTAGATGTTATGTGACATGGAGTTTCACTCTCCATTATATCAGAGCATAACCCCGTGTTCAGGTATATTTTTTTGTAAACTAATTCATAAATTATTATGTAGTGAATTTTATTTGAGTATTTAGGTTTATTATAAATACTATATATTGTTTGATTGTTTAATTATTAACATAGAAGATTTGTTCCGTTATTCCTCAGTGGATTACCTAGGAAGATGGGAGGAAAATATTTTTTTGGGTGATTTTTTGGTTAATAACAGTTTTCATTCTAGTATACATATAGAATCATTTGAGGATTATATATATTGCAATATTGGACATCATAATTGTTGGATTATGTGGGAGTAAAAAGGTTAATCAAAGCATATTTTCTTGGAGGAAATGGCTGAGAAGGTGTAGTTGATTCAGAAACATATTAGCACATATCAATGTAGGAAGAAATGTAATGTAGATAACTATTATAAAGATATATATTTTTTTGATTCTGGTGATCATGACTTTATAAATCCATCTCCACGGAAATGTGTTATGAATTTTGGTATAGGGGGGAAATTTTGATTTTGGTTCATTGGGGGTTATGAAATCCTAGTGAAATGTGGATCATTTTCCTATTGGGTGTCCTTAGCTATGATTTTATCTCTAGTAAATAATCAATTTTATGTTTTGAGGTTAAGGAAATATGTTTTGGAATCATCTCATTTATTATTTTATACATGGAGGACTTAGAAGAAGAGGCCTATATTCTATGTATCAAGATCATTTTAGATTTATCCAAGAGGCCCTAAGGTAGTTCAACAAGAAGATAACCCTTATCATTAAAACATCTTCTATAGATTCATGAAAATAGAGAGAATTATTTTTAGAATAATGTGATTCTCAATGTTATAGTTTAATTGAAAAACCATATGGTTTAAGATTTAACAAAGGAATTTGAAAATTATATAAAAGAAACATATCATCATCTATTTAATAAGGGAATAAAATTTTGAGGACATAATTTTTAAATGGTGAAAGAATGTTACAACACATTTAATTAGAGAATAATTCAGTATTATATTTATTATTATGAATTGTATTGTCATATTAGTTTTAAAAATATTATATATTTTTAAATAAAAAAGGAACTAGTTTGTAATAATTTATTTTATTATAAGTTATCATTTTAATGTTTAATTTCATAATTTCTTATAATGAATTTCAAAATATTAATATCTTTATTAGAAAAAAATATAAAAATTACCTTTTGTTAAATATATTAAATTATTTTATAATATTTATTTTCATTGAATAGTAAACATAGAGAATATTTTAAAATTATTTTCATTGCAAAAAATATTTGTATTTTTTAAAAAAAATCTATTTTGATTATGATTTCATTTATCATAAATATTATTTATTAAAATTTAATCCACATAACTACTTGTGAGTGAAATTCATATTTATTTAGTATAATATGGTTTTGTGTTTAAAAATATATTTCCCTAAAAAATTTTATAAAATGTATAATGTTTCTGTACAATAATTAATTAAAATAATCACAAATAGGAACAAATAAAAAATAAATTTTATATTATTTTATATTATTTTATGTTAATGTATTTCTAAATGGTTAATATAGTTACTTATATAATTAATATATGATCATCTTTTCCCAAAAAATACTCTACTTGAAATCCAAATATTCGTTTCATCTTTATATTTTGTATTAATTTAAAATTTTCAATTTATTTGAATTTAAAATTTTCAAATGGATAAAATATTTCCAAGAAACATAATTTATATTTTATAATATGTCAATAATTTTTTAAAAACTAATTATGAATGTAATATAACTTAATAATCACGATTAAGGTAAAAATGGACTTATGTAGGAGTTAAAGTAAACAGATATGGGTCTCAATATTATAAAAAGTTTTATAAATTAAATTTTATGTATTATTTAGATTTTATCCTTTAATACAACAATATTTGTACCATTTTTCATAATATTTACAAGAAAAATTCATTTTTGGAATACATTATTTTTAAAAATTATAAGTCTACTGCACACCTCAGTTAAAAAAGGCCACCCACTCTCCTATCTCCACACATTCAAAACCTATTTTCTAATGAATAACTCACCAAATAACATATTTAAATAAATTATAACATTCAATAGTCCATATTTTTTTGTATAAATCAATCCAATTATGTCCTTCTGTAAACACCAAATGATGTTTCCCACAGAATAATTAACATTCTTCAAGGAGTAATTTTGTATCTCTCACCACCCCTTTGAGATAATATTAAAAAATTATTATATATCAAATAAATATCTTTTATTTACTAAGTTGTTATTTTGTTAATTCAAGAACATAATTCCAACTCGTCTTCCATCAAATCGATTATAGATTCACCATTCGTGTGTTTCAAGGGCTACCACCTCACGAGTCAATGTCATTCAATTTTTCATTTCCACCTATAACAGTTTTATATGATGATGTATATACAATGTATATGTATTTTATTTATAGAAAAATTATAAATACCATTTAATTATTTCATATATACAATTTTATATTTCATTTATTAGGGGATATGATGACGCCATTCTTGAATACATCAGAGTATATCCTCGCGAAGCAATGTGGTTTTTTTCAATAATGGATTACATAAAAAGTAATAATGAAAAACTAAGTAATATATAGATTATAAATGGAATAATTATAATATTAAGGAAATATTTATAATTATAAAATGATAATATATTAATTTTATTCTTATCTTTTCACTCAGTATGTGTTTTTCATTGATCGAGATTGTGTGGACTACATCCTTCACGACGATATGTGAATCACTATTCATAACCACACCATGTGAATTCTGTATATATGAATATCCAAAAAAATATATGGTTTCTGTTATATTACTATAATTTTTAATGTTAAAAAATAACATACCTCCTTCATATAGTGATCATTGAAAATATAAACATTTCTCATGCATTCACATGACGTACCATCTCCAAGATTGTTTTATAGATAATTTCTCAGAACTATATTTAATGATTGATCAAAAAATTTAATTTATTTATTAATATAAAAAATTTAAAATGATAATTAACATGGATATTTGTAAATAAAGCCACCTTTGACCATAGTTATCTACGAGAGGCATTTTGGACAAATATGGTCAAAAAAATATATGTCAACTTAAATAATTTATTAATTTTATATAACATTTTAATATTTTTAAAAAAATTTATAAAACACTTAAAAACAATTTACAAGAAATTAAATAATCAACCAATGTATTTTAACCCGGAAGATATCGTCAAATGTGATATGTTGACTATTGGTAAAGAATTTCGTCTCAATTTCTGTTTATGGAGTCATATTTTTATGTCATACACCTATACTCAATAAAGTGGAGTATATAAATCCAATTTTATACATTATATCATTTATTAATCCATTATAATTTAATTTTTTTTGATGATATTATTTAATTGGTCTTATGAATCAAATATTTTCAATGTGAGAGGGCATTTGTATTGACAAAAACTCATTTAATGTTTTCTTTCCAACTTATTATTTTCCATGTCCATGTTTTAAAAATAATATAATGATAAAAAATATTTATAATTTAATTTTTTTCTCTTTATTAATTTATAATAATTTATTTTTAAAAGTAATATTTTTATATTTATATATGGTACATTTTGAAAAACAATAATAAGAATGTTATATTCCTAATGTAAATGTGGAAAAAAAATTTAACCACATTGGTTGTTATTTGATCTCTAGATTCATTTGAATGATTTCATTTTTTACTTTGATAAAAATAAAAATTCCTTCTTTAGGTTATTTTTTATTTGAAGTCTATTTTTAAATTAGAATGGTATTTTGATACAAGAAATTTAATAGAAAACAAGTAAATAAAATTCAACTAATTAGTGATTAAAATGTAAAAACATAGAATTTTTTATTCATGTTTTATTTCAGGAAAATTTTACATGATGAATGTGCCTAGACATCTTCAGGTGATCTTATTATGTCCTATATGATGGGTTAACCCAAAAGTTCCCTAGTTTGATAAGTAATTCTTATGTTCTCTAGAGAATTATTTCTGATATTGGGTAAATGTTTATTGAAATTTGTAAGAATATTTAAAGGAATTTATAAGGGTTTTATCAGATGATTTTGAAAACATACATATCTGATTTTTATATCCATTCTAATTTATTTTCATAGAAATAAATTTTTTTACAATGTAAATATAAATGATCTTTCTTAAGTGAATTATAATTCGGTTTTTGTGGAAAACATATTTTATTAAGATAATTTTTTTTTGTTTATCATTTTCATCAATGTACTAAATATTTCACTCTATTTATGTTAGTTACTAATGTTTTATTCTTAATCCACGTTTTTTATGATATCACATTATTTGTATAAGGGAAAGGGAATGGTAGAGGAATATTTGAAAAATATTAAGAGTTTTTGTGATATAAATACATGTCTTTTTAAATGTCTATTATTTAGAGAGAATCGATATTGATCATACAATTCAACTATGTATCATAAGGGTTTGTTATGTATGACTTATAACATAATTCATTAAAAATCTAATCATTAAATGACCCTCAATGTATATGAAAGTAATTTCTTAACAAAAATTAATCATTGTGTAATGTTTATGGATAGATCCTAATAGTTTTTATAATATTTCAATTTATATAACATTAGAATTTAGACTAATAAAATACCCTTTAATGATTTTATTTATCGTTAGGATTCAATGATATAGTATTTTTTATGATTACCAAGTTCCATCATCAAAAATATTTCTGTATAGATATGTTTTGTGGAGAGGAATCCTTGAAACTACAGTTTGAAGGAACTGAGTTGAAAATTATAATGTCCCTATTCTGGTAGCCACCCAGAGGTGCACCGTACCCAGTAGGTCGCATGGACCCAAGCTCATTTCTCCAAATGCCATAGGCTTCCAACTAGCAGTGAGGGCCTTTGATGTCATAGTGGGGAAACTATTCCCTCATTGGCAGTGTAACACATTAGAAGTAAAACAAATAGTAGAAGTTTAAGAATGAATAATCCATACAAAAGTAAACTGACGAAGACTAGAAAATAATAAAATGCCACAAACATATATATATCTATATATGAATGTTTCATGAAATATATGTCTATGAAAATAGACAAACAAATCACAATGCTGAAATACAGCAGGACTAATCCCAAGCACCAAATAAGGGAAGTAACAACCCCTCATCATCGCAAGCCATAACATGGTCTCATGAAGCAATATAATCTATTTGGGACCAAAATCATTGCCCAAACAAGGTGTGAGACTAAATTCTAGTATATAAACAACATGAGAACTAATTCTAATAGTCAGGGAATATATGGAAGCCAGCAAGCAAATAAATGTAGTAAAGAATGATGTACACAAGATAAACAATTCAGAGTTTCACTGCATTTAGTTTCATATATCATGAAACATTTAGACAAAGTAGATAAACACAAATAGGTAACCCTCTTGGAATAACTCATAGCTTATCCCCTATAGTCCTACCTAGAAACAAAATAAACCCTCTGGGAAGTACACGTAGTCTAACCCATATGGCTCAGCTTAAGCATAGACTATCTGAGGAAGCACTCACCATCAATTCCTCTCATAGTCTCATATTAGTAACTAATGGCCCTCTAGGGAAGCACTCAATGTCATTTCCCATGTGGCTCGTGTAGAGGATCTATAGACACTCTGAGTAAGCACTTACTTCAATTCCCACATTGGTCTTGCATCGTAAATAAAATAGACACTCTGGAGAAGCCCTTACTTCCATTCTCCTTATGTTCTATATACCAGGTTCTCACGGCCCCGTGTCAGTCAAGTAGGTATAGTAATGCATGTCGGCCGAAGTAAACATCATGAATTAATTTTTTATTAGTCTACAACAAATCATCATATCATAAGAATCACACCATCATACAACTAGGCATGGGAAAGTAAATAGTAGCCTGACAGGAAAACTAGACCCAATGGTTAAAATTGGATATCATGAATCGGATGAAACATCAAAATCATACTAATTAACCCTATTCACATCATTTATCAGCAACTCAAGCATACAACAAGAGAAAGAAAAGAATAAGGAAAAAACGGTAAATACGGAATTCCCCGTTCATGGGTATTGGCAGTTTTTACACATATAACACAAAGACATTAAACAGAAAAGACTAAAACACATACGTCGGTGTTGTAGGATCGTCATACTCTAGCATCAGCCCTCATATCGAAGTAGAAAGTGGTAGATATAAAAAAACGTCTAAAAATTTCAACATAGTATAACGTAATAAAGAAGAGGAATTTGGAAACAAATCTCAAGTAGAAGAGAGAGCTTATCATTGAGATTCCAACAGAACTGAAGAAGTTCGATTCAGATAAAGGATGCTCAATTAGGGGAACGGTGAATATCCTCGTTGTTCTCTCACTCTCGGATGATCCAAACCTAGAAGGAGGTGGTTCTGTCCGTCAGACTCAAACCCAGTGCCTTTAATAAAGAAAATTAATTACCTGACATGTACGCTGAAAGTACACAACATGTACCTTCCATTTCCATACTCAGTTTTAGGACGCCTCCAGGTCACCCCCACATGGTCTTGTGCAATGTAATTGCCTGGGTTTTTGGGGGTCCATTACTTTGTGAAAATCTCATGTTGGGTGTTCTGGGTAGTCTGGGATCCTCGGTGAAGTTTGACCCTAACGGTAAGCCTACCAGTAGCCGTAGCCTACCGGTAGCAGGCCTACCGGTAGCTCGGTCTACTGGTAGCTGCAACCTACTGGTAGCTCTGTTTAAGGGTAGCTCATTCTACAGGTAGCTTTAGCCTACCGGTAGCTCTATCTACCGATAAATCGGTCTACCGGTAGCTGCAGTCTACCGATAGCGCGGCTATTGGTGTCTCTCTCCTACCCCCACGAGGTTTTTCCAGTGGCGCTCCTTTTTGCGCAAATTGGGTTTTAAACCCCATTATGACCCCATTAAGCTGGTTTTAAATCCCAGTAATGCCCATTAATGTCGTTTAATTAAATAATTAATGAATTAAGCTGGTGTGCATGTAGGTTTAAACCGGACAAAGGGCGGGGTCCTTCAATGACGTGTGGGGTCACGCGGTCAACCCACGACCCCGATCCTTACGCGGTTTCGCGTTCTTATCTCAACTGTCCCCAGATTTTATAACCTAAGGGTTCTACCTAGGTTTCTTTTCTTGACCACCCAGTGCTAGGAGTACCCTTCGTTTAGAAGATCTGCATCACTTTCTGTGGAATTCCATGCACGGGATTAGCGTGGATCGTTGAACAACATGTAGGGAATTTTCTCCTTCATCTCGCCCTTTTTGTGTATCATGCGGGATGGGCATGCTTTTGATTATGTAAAATTGGATGAACAAACCTAAATAATGATAATGAATGGATTCTATAAAGAACTACGGGGGGGGGGGGGGGGTCTGTGATCGATGATGCTGCTCTATTTTATGATTCATTTCTGAATTGGCTGGGCCTACTCCTACTGAAAATCATGGCCATTGGTGGTCTTTCTCTGTACAGTAATGAACCCCTCGTGATGTTTTAAATGGAGTATTTTGTAGTTTTGAATCCGTGCTATGAAAATGAATTTGGTTAATCATGTATATCTGGCCAAATATATTGAATTCACCAGGATCAACCCCTTCTGTGATAACCCTAGTTAAGTCATGAAAATTGAAATCATTGAGTGTTTTAAATCTTATAAATCTGAAAATACCGGCATGGGTTTGGTTTGTGTTGGTGGTGGTTTGGTTGTTTTCCATTGTGGTCGGTCATTTGGATGATGTGGGTGGGGATGGGATCCCATGTTGATATGGATTCAGTGGTTGTGAATTTTAAAATGGGGTGGTTACTTTGTTTATCTCACTAATTGGGGTGGGATCCACTATTGATGAGAAACCATTTGGGGGGGGGGGACACGGGGTAGTGTCTCGGGGTTTCATTTGCTTCCATTACTTCGAGGGATTTCACTATCCCCCTTGGTTGCAGGAGGTGTAAGAAGTATCTTGGGTTTTTCTTTCATTCTGGTACCTTGAGGGATCTCATATATCCCATTGGTGTTGTGAATTTACATGAGAACCGGGTGTGGATGTTGTAGTTGATGCATGACTCTTTTCTTTCCTTGACATGTGCTTATGATTAATAGTTTCCCAAGTAGATGCATAAACTTATTTAAAAATAATTACTGAACACAAAAATAAGGATGGGAGAAATGTGTTGTGGTGTGTCGAGAGTTGTTACTTGGACTTGAGTGTTGTTTGTGTTCTTTAGTCTGGTTGAAGAAAAACCTAAACATGGGTGAGTGTTTGTTACATATATATACTTGTAGTTTTAGTGTTTATTATTCGCACCCCACCCAAGTTGAGCACTTAGTTCCCAACACCCCCATTTCATGGGGGAGGGTATTTTTCCCAACACTTCTATTAGTGGCTGGTTATGATCTCCTTTCTGCTCCCTTTCCCGGATAGCCCAAGTATCTTCAGGTAGGCTGTGATGGACTAAAGTCCATTATTAGCCCACGAACCTTAGGGCGGGGTAGTGTGGTGGTTGGCCCAGGTGTGTGCTGGCAGGTTGTTTCCCAAGTGTATTCGGGATGAGGCCCAGGTGTCTTCGGGCATGATAGTGGATCTTCTAGCCCAGGTGTCTTCGGGCGTGGTGATGGTTTTTCTGTCGTAGGTGTTTGCAGGCGTGGTTAAGTGTGTCAGTTGTGGCCTAGGTTTGTGCGGGCGGGGTTTGGAAGTGGGACTGCGTGATGTTGTGGCCCAGGTGTGTGCAGGCTGGTTTTGGCAGTGGGACTGCAGTGAGGTTGTGGCCCAGATGTATGTGGGTGGGCTTTGGCAGTAGAACTACGGTGAGGTTGTGGCCCATGTGTGTGCAGGCGGGATATGGCAGTGGAACTGCGGTGAGAATGGCAGGATTGGTTTGATGCGTAGGATGTCTTCAATACCCAGTGGGAAAGTGGTGTGGGGTACCCAAACATTGATTTTCTATTACGATACATTACTTGACCTGTGTTATTTTGGGAGTGTTCTTTGGTGAGGCTTGGCTGAATAGTTTACCTTGTTAGTTGTTTGGTTTACTCATTTTGTCACGAGATATTAGTACGTTCCCCCACTTGTGCATGTGAGTATTTGGTTTTCCCTACTGAGTATACTTGTATGCTCACCCTACATATATAAAACTTCATTCAGGTTTCCAGGAGGACATCGGGGATCATGTGAGACCATACTAGCTCGGACCATTGGGGTGGTTGTAGTTTTTGTTTTTCATTCATTGGTACATTAACCTTATAGTCACATTATAACATGTGGACATTACTTTTGTAACATGCATTGGGAATGGTTCTTGGATTTACTTTTACTTTCCGCTTTTGGTGTTGTTGGGATTTACCATCTTATATCCCGATCTTATTAAAAGAAAAAGGGTAATGCCTTCCATTTAGTATGTGACTATATACCCTTGGTGGAAGTCGAGACTCCGGGACCTATTAAAGGAGGCTTTTGGGGGTCATTATCTCTCCTTCAACTTAAAGAAGGAAGGGTATGGCAATCTGCTGACCCTTCCCTCCTTTTGGTGAAGGCGGGATGTGACAGAATGGTATCAGATAGAGGTTAAGGGATAGGATGGGGTCGGGAGTTAGGAACAGTGAGGATTTCATGGGATGGTAGGGAAACATCGTTGGGTGACCATGGTGCGTGAATTAGTCTAGGGAAGACCGGCTAGGACACTGGATTTTAGGGCCCCCCGTGATTCAATGTAAGGAAACTGGACCTACAAGACGACCGAGTGAGGCCATGTTGATTGTATGGTAGATACCCTAGGGAAGGTACATGCATCATAATGATTTGTGTTCTCGTGCTTCTGGTGTGTCTTGGGAATTAAAAAAATATAAAATGTTTAAGAAGCTTTAAGAATAATATTATTTACTACATGGGCTAAGGATTTCCTTATTTACCTTCCAGCTATGGAACTTAGAAGGCGACCGCATTTGGTGCGGGTGATCGAGGCCCTGGAGACTACCATGGCCGATCGGCAGAGAGCTGATCGAGAGGAGGAGGATGACGAGTGCCAGAAGCCACTTCGGGCCATCCAACGAAAGACCCTAGAGAAGTATGAGTGCATCACCTCTTATATGAAGACGAAGGGCTGGCTAGAGGAGCTATTGTAGCCTTTGGTTGGATCCGGGCTCTGACCAAGTACTAGGTTCCTCTAGCTGTTAGCCAGATGTGGGGAGTGGTGCATCAGTGTTGGACGCTTTACCTGGGGGAGAGGAGAGAGGCCGAGGTGGCAGGGGCTGATTTCGAGATGGAGATTCGAGCAAAATTCCTCTCTTTGATGATGAAGGCAGAAAAGAGACAGGAGCTACTCTCCCTCCAGCAGGAGAGTATGTCAGTGAGGGATCTAGTCATCAAGATCAAAGACCTCCTATTTTTTCCTCTGGACCACTTTCCCGATGAGGAGTCTCGGGAAAGTCGTTTGGAGAAGGTGCTTCGACCCTCCCTCCAGTATGTTGTTACCCCATTTACGATGTCGATGTACTTGAAGGTCCAGAAAAAGGCTGAAGTGGTAGAGAGGATGAACGCTCTAGGAGGTGTGTCATGAGAGGGGATCCTACTGGGACCATCGAAGGGGAAGGCCGTCAGCACCAGGCCTCCAGCGTCAGGACCCTCCAAGTTCCGACCCACAGGGAGCAGGCCGTAGTAGTTTCAGTTTTGATCCCCTGGTCCTTGCCCTTTTCCTTCAGGACCAGGACCGCGGGGCTTCGTCTATGGGATCCATGGACATATCTGGAGTTAGTGCTGGGATCGGGTACAGTACAATGGATGTGGACATGCCTAGCACCAGCCCCATCCGCAGCTGCCAGCTAGACCTTTTTAGCAGTAGTAGCAGCAACAGGGGCAGCGAGCTCCTGCTCCTCCGAGGGAAGACATAGCAGGAGGAGGCCGGCCTCAGGTTACTCCTCAGAGACCTCGACCGGGGCATGGTTGGGGAGGTGGCCGATAGCTGAGGGGCCAAGGAGCTGGGCGTGGGAAGTTTCACTCTGCGGAGGTAGCAGTTCCAGCAGGACCAGAGGTCGTTAGAGGCACGATCAGTTTGTTTAGCACCCTTTCATATGACTTGTTCGATACCAGAGCTTCACACTCTTTTGTTGCACCCAGTCTAGCCTGTTACTTGGGTCTAGATGCCAAGAGACTTCCAGTGCCCCTGGTGCTGAGCACACCAGTCGGAGGTCAGACCGACTTGTTATATGTTTGTCGAGGATACAGACTGATGATAGGGCCACAACAGTCTGTCAGAGATCTTCTTTTGCTACAGATACAGCCATACAATGTCATCCTACGCATTGAGTGGTTGTCCTTTGTGTGTGCCGTCATCAACTGCTTCCGAGAGAAGGTTGTGTTCTCAGACGTGGGTGGCCGACATGTTACCTTCACTGGTGAGCGGTGCAATCACAAGGGCAGCATGCGAGAGGAACCCCTCCTCTCCATGCTTGCTAAGAATTCATTAGAGACATTAGATGACGAAATGGTAGAGGTTACAGAGATCGTCAGTGAGTTTATGGACATCTTTCTTGAGGAGGTGAAGACTCTACCCCCTCAACGGGATATCGAGTTTTGGATAGACGTGCCGCCTAGTGCTGGACTGATCTAGATTGATCCTTACCAGATAGAACCTTCGGAGCTACAAGTGTTGCAGAATCAGATTGAAAATTTTATGAAGAGGGGTTATGTTCTACCGAGTGCGTCACCGGGGGGTGCTCCAGTCTTGTTCGCAAAGAAAGAAGATAGTGGTCTCAGGTTGTGCATAGACTACAAGAGGCTGAATCAGGTTACGATTAAGAATTGCTACCCTCTTCCAAGGATAGAAGATCTTTTTGGCCAACTGAAAGGGGCAGGATGATTCTCGAATGTCGACCTGCGGTCTGGGTACCACCAGCTAAGAGTGAAGGAGGTCACATCCCGAAGACGGCGTTCAGGTGCAGATATGGATGTAAAGACCCGCAAATTTCAAGGAATTTTTTTTCTTAATTTTCTTTGGAATTTTTCAAGAGCGCAGCTTCATACGGCACCTGATTCCGAGGCCCGGTGTGCCCGGAATCAATTTCCGAAGTTTGGCTCGGGTACGTTCAGTGAACGGACGAGCGGGTTTTTCTATCTTTTGAACCGGTGCCCGGAATCGAATTATGAGGGCACCGATGAAATCGCAGCGCCGGTATTTGCTTAGAAACGCCTCTTCCGGAGTTGCGTTTGCTCAACCGTGGTTTTTAAAATTTTGGGCTTTAAGTCGGAAATAAAATAAAGGTTGTGCGACAACTTTATTTTATTTCACTTAAGTCGCTTGGAAGTCACTTGGAATCCACTTGAACTGAGTTAAAGCGGATAGGGTGCTATCCGGAAATACCCTACCCCTTGGTAGGATATTTGTGAGATGGGGCCCGCACAAGCCCCGCCGTTTCATTCGCTAAGTAATGCACCCGCGAAAACCCGTCAAAGTAACTGAAAAGTCAACCGGCGCGTTTTCTTTAATTTCTTAACAGACCATTTAATTGGGCAGTTTATTTCGTGAATTAAATGGGATGTTTCATTCGTTGAATTAATTCAACGAATTTAATGGGTCGTTACTTACGCGTTTGCGTTCGTTGGCGATTTAATAAAATAAACCAACGTGTCTATTTTGGAGGATTACTCTTTGTTCTCTGGGCCTCCACCCTCCCCGCGAAGAACGCGAAGAACGCGAAGAACACGTAGAACGCGAAGAACGCCGGAACCAAAATTCGACGACGCACACTGTGATCCGCGACATCGACAAACTTTTCCGCGACCTTCTTCTTCTTCTTCGGCGCTTCTTCTTCCGCGGCAAACCTACGATCGGCGGTTAAAGGTGAGAATCGAATCTTCTAAATTCTCCCTTTTTATAATTCGATATCAACGGATTTAAATTAATTAAATCCGTTTGATCTTGATCCGGAGATCGTCGGCGCAACTCCTTCCCGCGGTGCGACGAGCGTCTCTTCCGCGACGATCACCAAATCCGCGATGACCTCTCGTCCGACGACGACGACAAGGTAGGGATTTAATTCTTGATGATTCATTCCCGTGTTTTTATTTCTTTTTGAATAAAGAACCGGCATGAATATTTTCAATTAATTAAAATTGAATTTCCATTTAAAAGAAAAATAAGTGAACAATTTTTATCTTGATAAAAAATTGTTGTAGCCCCTTTCTCCCGTTGTTTATGACTAACGCGGAGGGTGCGGGACTAACGAACAAGACCCGACAACCCTCCGCCGATCCTTTTCGTGTGCGGTTTTGGCAAGCGACGACGAACCGTGTGGCAAGGGCAATCTGTTGATCCCGCAGTGAAGATCGGCCCCCGGGAGGAGCAACGGCACAGACGGAAGAGGAATCGGGCCATCGGAGCAACTCCGGCGACCGGGGGCGGCGGCGCCCGGCGCGCCGCCGGAGGATCCGCCGTGGCTCGGCCGCGGCGGCGGCGAACTGCCGGACCGCGTCCGCGGTCCGGCCACCCAACACGCGGGCCGCGCGGGCCGCGTTCCACCTAAGCCGCGGGTAAAACCCGCGGCGCCCCTTGGCCGCTCGACCGAGGTCGAGCCGGCCGGTCCGGTCGGCCGGGCCGCGCCCAGGCCGGGTCGGGTCGACCCGGTTCGGCCGACCCCCAGGGGGGGTTCGGGCCGGGTCGCCCCGGGCCCAGAACCCCCGTTTTCGGGCCCTCTCCGGTATTTTGCCCATATCTTGGGCCTAGGACCTCCGATTGACGAACCGTCAGCGGCTACGCGATCCTTGGATCGATACGGTCGTTTCGGTATATTACACTCAAGGTTTCGGAAGACTTTGGGTTCGGCCGGGTTGGTTCGTACACGAAACCAACCGGGCCCTCGGAGCGGAAACGCTCATAACTTGAGCTACGGACGTCCGATCGACGTACCGTCAGCTGTGGTAGTTTCCTCTAAGTGAGATGGAACTTTTGGCATACTACGCCCAAGGATCGGACACAGGCGGAGTACGGTCGGGTTGGTTTTGCCCTAAAAACCAACCGGGCCCCTGGGACGAAAATGCCAATAACTCTCAGACCGGGCATCCGATTGACGCGTCGTCTGTTGCGTTGAGATCCTGTTGTCGATACGGAACTTTTGGATACATCAACTTCGGACTACGTGTCAGTTGATGTATCAGCCTCTCATCTCGTGGAGCGGACCCTCCTAAACGAGCTCGCTGTGTGCGGGAACCCTAGCGCTGGCTGTGACTTCGACGACAGAGCAGAGATCCTCCGTGGACTGCGACGACGACAGAGCAGAGATCCTTCATGGACTGCGGCGACGACTGTGTAGAGATCCTCAGTGGACTGCGTCGACTACTGCACACAGCGATCCTACGTGGATCAGTGCTACAGGTCCTGTGTGGGTCCGATCCTGTGTGGGTCATATCTTACGGTTCTGTGTGAGCCATTGCTACAGGTCCTGTGTGGGCCCGATCCTGTGTGGGTCATTGCCGATGTTAGTACCTATCGATCCTTCGTGGGTGCGACGACTTAGACAGATCAGTGATCATCTTTGACGTCATCTGAAAAAGTATACCTGGTTGAGCTGAATCTTATGTTACTCTCCTTTGTGGATTGTGTTGAACTATCCTATGTGGATTTACTATTTACTATTTACTCTCCCTGGTGGATTTGAGTCTTGCTTTCCTGTGTGGATTGAGTTGACCTTGAGCTCGAGAGCAGAGCTAGAAATGGGGACTTAGGTATATGTATGGGCATATACCTAAGTCGAGTCACTTGTTTCTTCGTGGTTACCCCTTTCTTTTGTGCTATATCCTTTGTGGTTTTCGGGAGACCTTCGGGGGTCTCAGGGTCCTTACTGAGTAGTTTATACTCACCCCTGCACGGGATATGCCCGCACCTTGTTGTGTTGGATGCAGACGACGGACAGCGTTGATCTCGGTTGGGGCGTGGAGCAGGACGGTACCTGGAGGCGGACCACTGGGCGGGACGTGCTCGGAGCGGACGTGGGACCCGAGGAGCCTGGAGGCTATCTGTACCCACCCTTCAGGTGGGATTGCCAGTGGACGACACGAGGCCTCCGTCTTTTCTTTAGTTGCTGTTCTTTTCCTTTTCAGTTGTACTTTCAGTTGGGCTTGTATTCCGGCCCCCTTTACTATTCAGCACTCTGTAGTTACTTTCCGTTTGCTGACTCTGTGGTGGTTGTTACTTATAAAGGCAATGCCTTCCCTGTTTACCGGGATTTTACGCCTTGGTGCTAGTCGCCAGCCCCTGGCCTATGGAAGGCGGGCTTGGGGTAGTCACGGCACGGGCCCCGAGGTCGGGTCGTGACAAATTGGTATCAGAGGGGTCGGTTCTACCGCAGACTCTGATCGTCTTTTCTTCCTATATGAAGCAATAGTGTTTAGTGTATTGAGTGTGGTTATCAGTTCAGGGACCCAGTGTTGGTGCGGCGGCCGACGTATCCGTACACCAGGACCCTGACTCCTGATTTCCGACTTAATGCATGAAAACATTGATTGCTTGTGTGTTTCAAGTTTTCCTTGTGATTACTTGTGTCAGCTCACCGGGTATACTGATCTGCTTCATGAAAGTCTCAAGTTTTCCTTGTGATTACTTGTGCCAGCTCACCAGGTATACTGTTCTGACTGTGGTGCACTTGTTCTCCTTTTCAGGATGGCCCCGCGACGACATCCAGCTAGGGTTCCGAGTGTAGGGCGCGACGGCAGCCCACCGAGCGACGAGGCCTCGGTGCAGGGCCCTTTGCCAGCAGTGGCACCGGCAGTAGCTTTACCCGTCGAGCCACCGATGCTACCAGTACCAGACGCTGACGATGCACGTCGCCTCAGGGCACTGCTTGAGTTTCAGAGCCAGCGACCGCCCAGGTTTCGCGGTGAGGCGGACCCCCAGGCCGCCGAGGACTGGCTAGAGGCGGTGGTACGGATCTTTAGGCTAGTGAGGACACCAGCGGATCTCATGGTGATTCTCACGGCGAGCCTCCTGCAGGCGGCGGCAGGACGATGGTGGAGCTTGATGCTCCAGGTTCATGATGAGGCATCCTTGCTCTGGACGGACTTCAAGAGCCTCTTCCGCTCTGAGTTCGTCCCGGCCACCCTCCGAGCGGTGCGCATCCAGGAGCTTCTCCAGCTGCGCCAGGGCAGCATGACGGTCGCTCAGTACGCGGCGAGGTTCACTGACCTATCTCGCTACTCGACTGACATGGTACGAGACCCCTTCTTCCGGGCCCGGACCTTCGAGCAGGGCTTGCGGCAGGAGATTCGGGCGTCGCTGATCTCCCTCATCATTCCGACCCAGGCGGGAGTGCTGGAGCGAGCCCTCTTGATCGAGAGCTTCCTGGCAGAGCCTTCTTCAGCGGCGAGACCTAGCGCAGGGCGGCATGTAGCTGAGTCTTCGGCAGCAGGTAGCCGACGGATGACTCTTGGGTCCAGGCAGACCAGACCCCCACACAGACGGCCTCAGGACACCGGCTCAGCAGTGCGGGGCACACAGCGGAGTGCCAGCCTTCCGAGAGGCAGGCTGTGCTACTCCTGTGGCGGGCAGGGTCACATGGCTCGTGACTGCCCGACTCGCCGACCAGAGGAGCAGCAGACGGTGGAGGGGCCACCCAGGCAGAGGCAGAGGGTCGACCGTGGCGGTCCGCAGGGAGGAGGCGGACAAGGCAGAGGAGCTGGCCGAGCAGCGGGTGGTGGGCGACGCTTCCAGGCTCTACCCACACCACCACCAGGAGGGCCACCTCGACCACAGGGAGTTGGCGGGCAGGGACAGGCCCAACTCCAGGCAGTGGAGGCCTACGACCCCGACATGCCAGAGATGATTCGAGGTACGATCTGTGTCTATTCCACCCTTGCTGCAGTACTTATAGACATAGGAGCGAGTCACTCTTTCATAGCCTCTGCCCTTGTTCGGATCTCGGAGATTCCGACTGAGCCGTTGGCTCGATCCTTACGGATAGAGACTCCTACGGGAGCAGACTCGACGATTACGCACTGGTGCCGACAGTGTGAGCTTACTCTTGGAGGCGAGAGCTTCGGCTGGGATCTCCTTGTAGCGGCGTCGAGGCCTTACGACATCATCATGGGCATGGATTGGCTATCCACGGTTCATGCCCAGATCGACTGTTTTAGGCGCAAGGTGCGATGTGTTCGCACCGACGGGAGCAGGTTTACCTTCACCGGCGAGAAGGGAACCTTTGCAGCACAGGATGGACTTCCGCAGAGGAGAGTGCAGCCCATCTCTCATCAGTTGGCTAGCCTCATCCTAGGAGCAGTGGACGTGCGGAGTCCAGTTTTTCCTGCAGTGGTGGACCAGTACGTGGACGTCTTTCCCGACGACGTTCCAGGGCTACCTCCTCGTAGAGAGGTAGACTTTTACATCGACTTGTACCCCGGGACAGCCCCGATATCTACTCCAGCATATCGGATGGCCCCCGCCGAGCTTCGAGAGCTGTGGGTACAGTTGGAGGACTTGCAGAGCAAGGGGTTTATCCGACCCAGTGTTTCACCCTGGGCTTCCCCGATATTGTTCGCCAAGAAGGCGGACGGGAGCTTGCGACTGTGTGTCGACTATCGTCGCCTGAACCAGGTGACAGTGAGGAACAAGTATCCGCTGCCACGGATTGATGACCTCTTCGATCAGCTCAAGGGAGCGCGGTGGTTCTCGAAGATAGACCTCAGGTCAGGCTATCATCAGCTCAGAGTTCGAGACGAGGACGTGCAGAAGACGACCTTCAGGTGTCGGTATGGCCATTATGAGTTCTTGGTTATGCCGTTCGGCGTAACCAATGCTCCAGCAGTGTTCATGAGCCTCATGAATAGGATCTTCCTGCCATACCTCGACCAATTTGTCGTGGTCTTCATTGACGACATTTTGGTATACTCGACGACTGAGGAGGAGCATGCCTACCACCTGAGAGTTGTGCTAGACACACTCCGAGAGCACCGACTTTATGGCAAGCTCTCAAAGTGCCAGTTCTGGTTACGTGAGGTCCATTTCTTGGGGCACGTCATCTCTGAGGCGGGAGTTGCAGTGGATCCCGCGATGATCGAGGCAGTGCTAGCTTGGGAGCCACCCAGGAGCGTGACGGAGGTGCGGAGGTTCTTGGGCCTAGCCGGATACTATCGGAGATTTGTGCCAGACTTCTCCAGAGTTGCGGCACCACTCTCAGCCTTGACAAAGAAGGGGAAACCCTTTGTGTGGTCAGATAGATGTTAGCAGAGCTTCCAGGAGCTGAGACTGAGATTGACCAGCGCACCTATCTTGAGGTTGCCTAAGGAGGGAGTTGGATACGTAGTTTACTGCGATGCATCAGGGACTGGACTCGGGTGCGTCCTGATGCAGGAGCGGGCCGTGATCGCCTACGGATCACGTCAGTTGAGGCCGCATGAGAAGAACTACGCCACTCATGACCTAGAGTTAGCAGCAGTGGTCTTCGCTCTGAAGAATTGGCGGCACTATCTGATGGGCGAGCGCTTCACAGTCTTTTCTGACCACCAGAGTCTCAGGTATATCTTCTCTCAGAAGGACTTGAACCTGAGACAGCGGAGATGGCTTGAGTTCCTCCAGGACTATGACTTTGAGATAGTCTATACTCCTGGGAAGGGGAACGTGGTAGGCGATGCCCTCAGCAGGAGGACGGGCATTCAGCTACTTGAGGAGGCGACAGAGCAGCTAGCCTCCTTACAGATATCCTTCGTGGATAGAGACGGAGCGGCCTTTCTTCAGTCTCTCACAGTCTCTCCTCCACTTCTACAGCGGGTCAGAGAGGCTCAGCGTGGGGACGCTGACTGTGAGACCCGGCGTGCACTAATATCCTCAGGTCAGGCGCCTGATGGCTTCTCCCTTGGAGCAGAGCACGCCATCCTTTTCAGAGGACGTACCTTCGTACCAGTCGCTTTACGAGAGGAGGTGCTGAGAGAGTTTCACACTCTCCCTTGGCGGTGCATCCCGGAGTGGCGAAGATGTACCAGGATCTCAGACGACAGCACTGGTGGCCGGGCATGAAGAAAGCTGTGGCAGAGTTTGTTTCACGATGCCTCACCTGCCAGCAGGTGAAGGCAGAGCATCAGGTACTAGCAGGCTTGGTACAGCCCTTGGAGGTCCTGGAGTGGAAGTGGGACGGCATATCTATGGACTTCGTGACTGGACTTCCACGCACTTCCAGAGGTCACGACTCCATTTGGGTGATTGTCGACCGACTCACCAAGTCGGCACACTTCTTACCGATCAGAGAGCAGGGCTCAGTGGAAAGCTTGGGACGTCTTTACTTCCATGAGATCGTACGGCTTCACGGTGTGCCATCGTCTATCGTCTCCGATCGAGATGCTCGTTTCACTTCCCGGCTTTGGAAGGGGTTGCAGGAGGCGTTCGGGACGCGGCTCCATATGAGCACAGCCTTCCACCCTCAGACGGATGGTCAGACTGAGAGGACCATACAGACACTCGAGGACATGCTCCATGCATGTGTTCTTGACTTTGGTCGCAGCTGGGAGGACCACCTACCCTTGGTGGAGTTCGCGTACAACAACAGCTACCACTCCACCATCGGGATGGCACCATACGAGGCGTTGTACGGCAGACCCTGCAGATCACCGTTGTGCTGGACAGACCCTGGGGAGTCAGCACTCCTGGGACCAGAGATGGTCCGAGCCACGACAGAGAAGGTCCAGATCATCCAGGAGAGGATGAGGACAGCTCAAAGCCGACAGAAGTCATATGCTGACAGGAGGCGGAGGCCACTAGAGTTCGGGGATGGCGACCACGTCTTTTTGCGTGTCTCACCTCGACGTGGTTTACGGAGATTTGGCCGAGGCGGCAAGTTGTCTCCACGCTTCATCGGGCCTTTCCAGGTCCTCAGCAGGATAGAAGAGGTGGCTTATCGCCTGGCTCTACCACCTCAGTTTCACCGGGTGCACGACGTCTTCCACGTGTCTCAGCTGAGGAGATACGTGCACGACCCGACGCACATCATCGACTTTGGGGAGCTGGACGTGGACGATGGGGCGACTTTTGCGGAGGTCCCAGTGGAGATCGAGGATCGACAGGAGCGGGTCCTACGTGGGTGGTCGATTCCTCATGTGCACGTCAGATGGCAGCACGGGAACCTCCAGGAGAGCACTTGGGAGCGGGAGGCTCAGATGCGTGCTCAGTACCCCCATTTGTTCCCCTAGTTTTTGATTTATCTTTACGGGGACGTAAAGCCCTGAGGTGGGAGTAATGGAAAGACCCGCAAATTTCAAGGAAATTTTTTTCTTAATTTTCTTTGGAATTTTGCAAGAGCGCAGCTTCAGACGGCACCTGATTCCGAGGCCCGGTGTGCCCGGAATCAATTTCCGATGTTTGGATCGGGTACGTTCAGTGAACGGACGAGCGGGTTTTTCTATCTTTTGAACCGGTTCCCGGAATCGAATTCTGAGGGCACCGATGAAATCGCAGCGCCGGTATTTGCTTAGAAACGTCTCTTCCGGAGTTGCGTTTGCTCAACCGTGGTTTTTAAAAATTTGGGCTTTAAGTCGGAAATAAAATAAAGGTTGTGTGACAACATTATTTTATTTCACTTAAGCTGCATGGAAGTCACTTGGAAGCCACTTGAACTGAGTTAAATCGGATAGGGTGCTATCCGGAAATACCCTACCCCTTGGTAGGATATTTGTGAGGTGGGGCCCGCACGAGCCCCGCCGTTTCTTTCGCTAAGTAACGCACCCGCGAAAACCCGTCAAAGTAAATGAAAAGTCAACCGGCGCGTTTTCATTAATTTCTTAACAGACCATTTAATTGGGAGGTTTATTTCGTGAATTAAATGGGCTGTTTCATTCGTTGAATTAATTCAACGAATTTAATGGGTCGTTACTTACGCGTTTGCGTTCGTTGGCGATTTAATAAAATAGACCAACGTGTCTATTTTGGAGGATTACTCTTTGTTCTCTGGGCCTCCACCCTCCCCGGGAAGAACGCGAAGAACGCGAAGAACGCGAAGAACGCCGGAACCAAAATTCGACGATGCACACCGTGATCCGCGACGTCGACAAACTTTTCCGTGACCTTCTTCTTCTTCTTCGGCGCTTCTTCTTCCGCGGCAAACCTACGATCGGCGGTTAAAGGTGAGAATAGAATCTTCTAAATTCTCCCTTTTTATAATTCGATATCAACAGATTTAAATTAATTAAATCCGTTTGATCTTGATCCGGAGATCGTCGGCGCGACTCCTTCCCGCGGTGCGACGAGCGTCTCTTCCGCGACGATCACCAAATCCGCGACGACCTCTCGTCCGACGACGACGACAAGGTAGGGATTTAATTCTTGATGATTCATTCCCGTGTTTTTATTTCTTTTTGAATAAAGAACCGGCATGAATATTTTCAATTAATTAAAATTGAATTTCCATTTAAAAGAAAAAGAAGTGAACAATTTTTATCTTGATTAAAAATTGTTGTAGCCCCTTTCTCCCGTTGTTTATGACTAACGCGGAGGGTGCGGGACTAACGAACAAGACCCGACAACCCTCCGCCGATCCTTTTCGTGTGCGGTTTTGGCAAGCGACGACGAACCGTGCGGAAAGGGCGATCCGTTGATCCCGCAGTGAAGATCGGCCCCCCGGGAGGAGCAACGGCGCAGACGGGAGAGGAATCGGGCCACCGGAGCAACTCCGGCAACCGGGGGCAGTGGCGCCCGGCGCGCCGCCGGAGGATCCGCCGCGGCTCGGCCGCGGCGGCGGCGAACCGCCGGACCGCGTCCGCGGTCCGGCCACCCAACACGCGGCCCGCGCGGGCCGCGTTCCACCTAAGCCGCGGGTCAAACTCGCGGCGCCCCTTGGCCGCTCGGCCGAGGTCGAGCGGGCCGGTCCGGTCGGCCGGGCCGGGCCGTGTCGCTCCGGGCCCAGAACCCCCGTTTTCGGGCCCTCTCCGTTTTTTTGACCATATCATGGGCCTAGGACCTCTGATTGACGAACCGTCAGCGGCTACGCGATCCTTGGATCGATACGGTCGTTTCGGTATATTACACTCAAGGTTTCGGAAGACTTTGGGTTCGGCCGGGTTGGTTCGTACACGAAACCAACCGGGCCCTCGGAGCGGAAACGCTCATAACTTGAGCTACGGACGTCCGATCGACGTACCATCAGCTGTGGTAGTTTCCTCTAAGTGAGACGGAACTTTTGGCATACTCCGCCCAAGGATCGGACACAGGCGGAGTACGGTCGGGTTGGTTTTGCCCTAAAAACCAACCGGGCCCCTGGGACGAAAATGCCAATAACTCTCAGACCGGGCGTCCGATTGACGCGCCGTCTGTTGCGTTGAGATCCTGTTGTCGATACGGAACTTTTGGATACATCAACTTCGGACAACGTGTCAGTTGATGTATCATCCTCTCGGCTCATGGAGCGAACCCTCCTAAACAAGCTCGCTGTGTGCGGGAACCCTAGCCCTGGTTGTGACTTCGACGACAGAGCAGAGATCCTCCGTGGACTGCGACGACGACAGAGCAGAGATCCTTCGTGGACTGCGGCGACGACTGTGCAGAGATCCTCAGTGGACTGCGTCGACTACTGCACTCAGCGATCCTACGTGGATCAGTGCTACAGGTCCTGTGTGGGTCTGATCCTGTGTGGGTCATCTCTTACGGTTCTGTGTGAGCCATTGCTACAGGTCCTGTGTGGGCCCGATCCTGTGTGGGTCATTGCCGAGGTTAGTACCTATCAATCCTTCGTGGGTCCGACGACTTAGACGGATCAGTGATCATCTTGGACGTCATCTGAAAAAGTATACCTGGTTGAGCTGAATCTTATGTTACTCTCCTTTGTGGATTGTGTTGAACTATTCTATGTGGATTTACTGTTTACTATTTACTCTCCCTGGTGGATTTGAGTCTTGCTTTCCTGTGTGGATCGAGTTGACCATGAGCTCGAGAGAAGAGCTAGAAATGGGGACTTAGGTATATGTATGGGCATATACCTAAGTCGAGTCAGTTGTTTCTTCGTGGTTGCCCCTTTCTTTTGTGATATATCCTTTTTGGATTTCGGGAGACCTTTGGGGGTCTCGGGGTCCTTACTGAGTAGTTTATACTCACCCCTGCACGGGCTATGCCCGCACCTTGTTGTGTTGGATGCAGACGACGGACAGCGCTGATCTCGGTTGGGGCGTGGAGCAGGACGGTACCTAGAGGCGGACCACTGGGCGGGACGTGCTCGGAGCGGACGTGGGACCCGAGGAGCCTGGAGGCTATCTGTACCCACCCTTCAGGTGGGATTGCCAGTGGACGACACGAGGCCGCCGTCTTTTCTTCAGTTGCTGTTCATTTCCTTTTCAGTTGTACTTTCAGTTGGGCTTGTATTCCGGCCCCCTTTACTTTTCTGCACTCTGTAGTTACTTTCCGTTTGCTGACTCTGTGGTGGTTGTTACTTATAAAGGCAATGCCTTCCCTGTTTACCGGGATTTTACGCCTTGGTGCTAGTCGCCAGCCCCTGGCCTATGGAAGGCGGGCTTGGGGTAGTCACGGCACGGGCCCTGAGGTCGGGTCGTGACAATGGACATTTCAAGTTTGTAGTCATGCCTTTCGGTGTTACGAACGCCCCGTCTGTGTTTATGGGGATTATGAACTCTATCTTCTGGGAGTACCTGGATCGGTTCGTGGTTGTTTTCATCGATGACATCCCGATCTATTCGAGATCAGACGAGGACCATGTGGAGCACCTGAGAATGGTTTTGGAGGTCCTCCGACAACACCAAATCTATGGGAAGTTTTCAAAATGCAAGTTCTAGACACGATAAGTGCACTTCCTTGGGCACGTGGTGTCCGAGCAGGGGGTAGCGGTGGAAACATCAAAGGTTGGGGCAGTTTTTTCTTGGGCGGCACCCAAGAATGTGTCAGAGGTTTGTAGTTTCCTCAGGCGGGAAGGTTACAATCGGAGGTTCATACCCAACTTCTCCAGAGTAGCATCCCCTTTGATAGCCTTGACCAATAAAGACCAGGTTTTCATGTGGAGTGAGTAGTGTGAGGCATCCTTTAGTTATCTGAAGGATATGTTGGTTAGTGCCCTTGTGCTGAGGCTACCAGAAGAAGGGGTGGCATATGAGGTGTTCTGTGATGCTTCAGGGAATGGTCTGTGATGTGTGTTGATGCAGCGACAAGGGGTGATCTCTTTTGGGTCTAGGAAGCTATTCCCTCATGAGCGTAATTATGCCAACCATGACCTAGAGCGTGCAGTGGTCGTTTTTGCACTGAAGTTATGTCAGCACTACCTCATTGGAGAGCGATTTTTGGTCTTAACAGATCGCAAAAACATGATATATATCTTCTCCCTATGGGACCTAAACTTGCGGCAGCGAAGGTGGAAGGAGTTCCTCCAGGATTACGACTTCGATGTTTCCTACACATCATGTAAGGGGAATGTAGTGGAAGATTCTCTGAGTAGGAGATCATAGAATGATGCGGTCCGAGAGTCGTCAAACACCTTGAAGGCAATAGAGGAGTTGGCTGCCTTACACCTGGATACGAGGATGTATAGTTGTAGAGGTTTCCAATATCGGATGGTAGTAAAGTCGTCTGTATTTCAGCAAGTGGAGAAGTCTCAGTGGGGAGACCAAGTGTGTGAAGTGATGCGGGACCGAGTTGACCAGAGCAATGATCCGGATGGATGGACGGAGGATGGCCAGAACTAGATGCTTTTCCAGGGAAAGCTGTTAGTTCCAGATGCGATACATGGAAAAGTTCTCAGTGAGATCCAAAAATCACCCATAGCGGTACACCAAAGAGTTTCAAAGATGTACCAAGGACTGAATAAATAGTTTTGGTGGCTCAGAGTGAAGCGATTAGTGGCGGAGTTTGTGGCCAAGTTCTTAGTGTGTCAGCAAGTGAAGGCTAAACACTGAGTTCAAGGCAGCCCACTATAGGCCCTAGATTTTCCCGAGTGGAAGTGGAATGACATATCGATGGATTTCATCATGGGACTACCAAAGGTCCAAGTTGGATACAATGCCATCTTGGTGGTAGTGGAACAGTTGATGAAATCGGCTCACATTCTGGTGATTAAGGAGTCGAGTGCAGTGGATGCTTTGGCACGAAGTTATGTTGACGAGGTGGTGCGGTTTCATGGACTTCTGAGTCCATAGTTTCGGATAGGGATGCGCTGTTTACCTCATGAGTATGGAGAATATTGCAGCATACTTTTGGAAACCAACTACTTCTTAGCACTGCTTTCCATCCCCTGACAGATGGGAAGACAGAGCACACCATCCATACCGTGGAGGATATGTTGCGGGCATGCGTTCTGGACTCAGGATGATCATGGGTGTCACACTTTCCTCTGGTAGAGTTCACCTACAATAATATCTATCACTATAACATTGGTATGGCCCTGTTTGAATCCTTGTATGGGAGGCCATGCCGCTCACCTGTGTGTTGTACCGAAGACGGAGAGGCGGACATCCGTTTCCCGGAGGTGGTGCAGAGCATGAAGGTGAAAGTTCAGCTTATACGGGAAAGGATGAAGGCATACCAAAACTGAAAGAAGTCTTACACTGATACTAGGAGGATGCCCTTGGAGTTTGAGGTTGGAGACCACGTGTTCTTGAAGGTCTCCCCTCGGCGTGGACAACAGAGTTTCGGCAAGGGGAGTAAGATTTCTCCCAGGTTCATCGAACCCTTCGAAGTGTTGCGGCGGGTCGGCGAAGTGGCTTATTAGCTAGCGTTACCACTGCCGCTACTGGGGATACATGATGTCTTCCCTGTGTCCCAGCTCCGTCGTTATCTGGATGACGATTCACACGTCTTGGCTGGGGAGAGTTGGACATCGAGGACAACATGAATTTTGTGGAGAGACTAGTATTGATCGAGTATTGCAAGGAGAAGGTGGTTCGTGGGAAAACCATTCCCTCAGTTTGTGTGTTATGGATACATGGTGTGCTTGAGGAGAGTACGTGGGAGAGGGAATCACATATCCATCCCCAGTACCCATAGTTGTTTTGAGTTTTGTGGTGTTCTATTGTACCTGTTGTTGTAGAATGTTTTATCTTGTTGGGTATAAAATACGTGGGTTTTGTCCCTCTGAATGTGTGTGAAATGTTCTGGCTACAGGAGGGGAGGACCCGACCCCTAATAAAGATGCATTAATGTTGATGTGATTAAACCCATGCGGGTGAGTCCGTGCTGCCCAAAGCAGATCATATCTTGACATGTGGAAGGATACTCCACAACCCACACGGTTGGGCAGTTGACATTGTATATTTCTTGGTTCTTGACTGGAAGGTGTTCTTTGTTAACAATGAGGTTCACTCCTGATAGGTATCTTTCGAGGTGGCTATTATGACCCTCTATTTTTATCCTCTCTTTTTTTTATTCTCAAGGACGAGAATCAGTTGAGTGGTATCTAATGTAATGGCCCGGGTTTTTGGGGGTCCATTACTTTGTGAAAATCTCATGTTGGGTTTTCTGGGTAGTCTGGGAACCTCGGTAAAGTTTGACCCTAATGGTAGGCCTACCGGTAGCTGTAGACTACTGGTAGCAGGCTTACCGGTAGCCGCATCCTACTGGTAGCCCTGTCTACCGGTACCTTGGTCTACCAGTAGCCGTAACCTACTGGTAGCTTTTTATACCGGTAGCTCGGTCTACCGGTGGCTGTAGCCTACCGGTAGCTCTCATCTACTGGTGGCTGTCGCCTAACCCCACGGTGTTTTTCTAGTAGTGCTTATTTTTTTGAATTTGGGTTTTGAACCCTATTTTGACACCTTTAATCTTGTTTTAAAGCCCAGTAATTCCCATAAATGTCGTTTAATTAAATAATTAATGAATTAAGCTGGTTTGTGTGTAGGTTTAAACCAGCCAAAGGGCGGGGACCTTTAATGACGTGTGGGGCCACACAGTCAACCCAAGACCCCACTCCTTATGCGGTTTCACATTCTTATCTCAACCATCCCCGACCTTTATAACCTAAGGGTTCTCCCTAGGTTTCTTTTCTCGAACACCCTGTTCTAGGAGTACCCTTCGTTCAGACTATCCGCATTGCTATTAATGGAATTCCATGCCCTGGATTAGCGTCGACTGTTGAATAACAGGTAGGGAATTTTCTATTTCATCTCTCCCTTTTTGTGTATCATGCGGGGTGGGAATGCTTTTGATTCTATATAATTGGATGAACCAAACCTAAATAAATATAATGAATGGATTCTATAAACAACGAAGGGGGTTGTGATCGTTGATGATGCTCTGTTTTATGATTCTTTTCAGAATTGTGAGGGCTTACTCATACTGAAAATCATGGCCGTTGGTGGTCTTTCTCTGTGCACTAATGAACCACTGGTGATTTTTTAAATGTATTGAATTGTAGTTGTGAACCCGTGATGTGAAAAGTAATTTTGTTAATCACGTATATCCGACTAAATAAATTGAAAGCACTAGGATCAACCCCTTCTGTGATAACCCCAGTTAAGGCACGGAAATTGAAATCATGGAATGTGTTAAATATTATAAATTTGAAAATACCGGCATGGGTCTGCTTTGTGTTGGTGGTGGTTTTGGTGTTTTCCTTCGTGGGATGTTGGATGAGTGATTTGGTTGGGGATGGGATCCCCTGTTGATATGGATGCGGTGGTTGTGAATTTTAAGACCGGGTGTTTACCTTGTTTATATCAAGAATTGGGGTGGGATCCACTGTTGATGAGAAATCATTTGGGGGGGATAGGGGGTAGTGTCTCAGGGTTTCCTTTGCTTCCATTAATTCGATGGATATCACTATCCACCATGGTTGCAGGAGTTGTAGGCAGTATCTTGGGGTTTTCATTGGTTCCGGTACCTTGAGGGATCTCACTTATCTCTTTGTTGTTGTGACTTTACAAGAGAACCGGGTGTGGATGTTGTAGTTGATGGTTGACTGTTTGCATTCCCTGACTTGTGCTTATGATTACTAGTTGCCCAGGTAGGTTCAGAAACTTATTTAAAAATCATTAGTGAACATGAAAATAAGGATGGGACAAATGGGTTGTGGTGTGGCAAGAGTTGTGACTCGGACTTGAGTGATGTTTGTGTTCTTTAGGCTGGCTGAAGAAAAACTTAAACTTGGGTGAGTACTTGTTACCTATATATATAATTGTAGTTTTTGTGTTTCTTATTCCTGCCCCTCCCAGGTTCAGCACTTAGTGCCGAACACACCCATTTCATGGGGGAGGTTGTTTTTCCCAACACTTCTCTTAGTGGATAGTAATTAGCTCCTTTCTGCTCCCTTTCACGGATAGCCAAAGTATCATAGGGAAGGCTGTGATGGACTGAAGTCCATTATTAGCCTAAAAACCTTCGGGCGTGGTAGTTTGGTGGTTGGCTCAGGTGTGTGCGGGCAGGTGGTTTCTCAAGTGTCTTCGGGATGAGGCACAAGTGTCTTCGTGCATGACAGTGTATCTTCTAGCCTAGGTGTCTCCAAGCATGGAGGTGGTTGTTCTGGCCTAGGTGTTTGTAGGCGTGGTTACTTGTGATAGTTGTGGATCAGGTGTGTGTGAGCGGGGTTTCGCAGTGGGACTGCGGGGAGGTTGTGGCCCAGGTGTGTGTGGGCGGGGTTTGGTAGTGGGACTGCGGGGAGGTTGTGGCCCAGGTGTGTGCGAGCAGGATTTGGTAGTGGGATTGCGGTGAGGTTGTGGCCCAGGTGTGTGCGGGCGGGATATGGCAGTGGGACTGCGGTGAGAATGGAGGGATTGGTTCGATGCATATGATTTCTTCAAAAACCTGTGGGAATGTGGCGCGGGGTACCCAAACATCGATGTGCTATTACTATACATTACATGACTTGCGTTATTTGGGGAGTCTGCCTTGGTGAGGCTTGTGTGGATAGTTTACCTTTTTAGGTGTTTGGTTTACTCATTTTCTCATGGTTCTTTAGTACGTTCCCCAACTTGTGCATGAGATTATTTGGTTTTCCCCACGGAGTATACTTGTATGCTCACCCTACATATATAAAACTGCTTTCAGGTTTCCAGGAGGACTTCGGGGATCACGCGAGACCATACTAGCATGAACCTTTGGGGAAGTTGCATTTGTTGTTTTTCATTCATTGGTACTTTACCCTTATAGTCACTTTCTACCTTGTGGATTTTACTTTTGTAACATGCATTGGGAATGGTTCTTTTCGTTACTTTTACATTTCTATTTTGGTGTTGTTTGGATTTACCATCTTATCTTTCGATATTATTAAAAGAAGAAAGGTAATGCCTTCCATTTGGTATGTGATTTTATACCCTTGTTTCTAGTCACCACTCTAGGACCTATTGAAGGAGGGTTTTGGGGGTCATTATCTCTCCGTCGACTTAACAAAGGAAGGGCCTAGAAATCTGATGACCCTTCCCTCTTTTTGGTGAAGGCGGGTCGTGATATGCATGACCGCTACACAGCCAACAGACAGCTTCCCGCGGTAACTGAGTACATGACGTGTATTTCAAAATTTTCTATAAATTTGCCTTTTTCTAAAAAAACAGAAAAGAAAAAAAACCTAAAAAAGAAGATCTAAGATCATAGAAACTTCCCCATTAAATAAATTCATTCCCAAATCTCCTCAACAAGTCTCTGTTGAAGAAGAAACCCCAAAAAGCTCCGGCCACTTCGATCGTACGAATGCCTCCCTCTCCCAAGTCCCGTCTTGTACTCACCCATCATGCCATAGCACCCATACCGGAGGAACAAACTGTCCATGACGAACCATCGTCTTTCGATCAAAGATCTGTATAGGATGCTCCTCAAATGATGCATCTACATCCATCTCAACCTCCTCGGGTTGGAAAATATTAGACGGGTCTTAGAAGTAACGTTAAAGGTGAGAAATGTGGAAGATGTTGGGAATATCATGATACCTCTATGGTAACTGAAACTGATAGGAGACCATCAAAACACTCTCCCATGCCTCAAAAGGCCCAACGTACCTCGAAAAAAACATACCATAGCTCCTAATCCTCTTGTGTCCCAACCTCGGTATGACATACCAGAAAACCTGATCCCTGACCTCAAACTCCAAAGGATGTCTCCATTGATCAGCATAAAACATCTGTCGAGACTGTGCTGTATCAACCCTTTTCCGAATCAACTATATGTGCTCTGTGTTCTCCTGGACAAGATGAGGTCCCTGGATAGCTACCTCTCCTGCCTCCAGCCAACACAAGGGTGATCAGCATGGCCTACGATACAAATCCTCATATAGTGTCAACTGAATAGTTTATTAAGAACTATTGTTGTGGGAAAAGTCTACAAGAGGTATGTGATTCTGCCATGAACCACCATTATCTAGAATACATGCTTGAGACATGTCCTCAATCACATGAATCAAATGCTCGGATTGGCCATCTTTCTAGTGGTGGTTAGCTATATTCAAAAGTACCTATGTTCCCAAAGCCTTCTGAAGCCCCTTCTAGACCCGATAAGTAAAACATGGATATCTATATGAAACAATGGAGTGTGGACCTCCATGTAAGCATAAAATCACACTGATGTACAACTATCCAAGATCATTAACACTGAAGGTCTCTTAGATTAGAAAAATGTGAGAAACCTTCATGATTCTATCAATGAAAACCCAAAGTTCATCATTCCCTCAAGGTGATCTCGGTAAACCTGTCACGAAATCCATCACGACATAATTCCACTTTCACTTGGGAATGGGTAACTATTGTAAAATCCATGTTGGTCACTGATTCTCCGCATTCACCTGCTGATAGGTGGAACAACTCATGATGAAACTAGCAACTTCGGTCTTCATACCAGTCCACCAATATTGACTGTGTAGATCATGATACATCTTGGTGACACCAGGATGAATTGCCCAAACTGAGGAATGAAAGTCCTATAAAAGTTCCTCATGTATATCTGTGGGATCTCATACATGCCCCTAGAAACACAAGATATTATCCTTGCCAATGGTCCATCCTGGAATAGGATGCTCTCCTGACACACTCTCCTGTAAGACTAGGCCTTCTAAAGCTGATAGAAGCCTCATTCACACTTGATCAAGAAGGGTAGAGGTAACAACTACAGAAGAATGAAACTCATATCCCTATCTTTCATGCTCCACCAAATGATTCTTAGAGAACATATACATATGCTACTACTCCCTACTGGCCTCTTGAACTGCATGTATCAGAGTCCTCCATCTCAACACATCAGCCATTGTGTAGCCCTTCTCAACCATGTAGGCAATCTCAATGTCAAAATATAGAATAACTCAACATACCTTCGCTGTATCAACTTATGATCTTGCTGAGTGAAGATGTACTTGAGACTCTGGTGGTCGGTGAAACAACAAAATGTTCTCCCAGAAGATAATGTCTCCAATAGCGTAAGGAAAAAACAACTGCAGCCAACTCGAGATTGTGCGTCAGTTAATTCTTCTCAGGTGGCCGCAACTACCAAGACTTGTATGGTACGACTCATTCTCTCTGCATAAGCATAGCTCCAAGACTGATATCTGATGCATCACAGTAAATAGTATAGCTCTTGCCCATCTCTAGAAACACTAGTATTGGTGGTAAAGAACACTTATATTTACCCTCTTGAAAGGATGACTCAAATGAATCTGACCACATGAACATTACACCCTTCTTAGTCAGACTCATCAGTGGAGCTATTATGCGTGAAAAGTCATGAATGATGTGTCTGTAGTATCCTTCCATCCCTAGAAAACCTTATACCTCAATGATGTTCTTCGACTACTCCCAGGAAGCTACTACTATCACTTATTCTAGGCCTATAGTAACTCTTGTCTTAGAGATAACATGACCCGAGAAGTGAATATAATCCATCCAAAATGTTTCATTTTGAGAGCGTATAATATAATTAAATTTCTCTCAGTGTACTCAAAATGATCTCAAGATGTGTGGCATGGTCATGTCGAGTGTGAGAGTACATCAAGATATTGTCCATGAAGACCACAATGAAGGAATCCAAGTATGGATGAAACACATGGTTCATCAGTTCCATGAAAAATACAGGCACATTCGTTATACTGAACAGAATTACAATATAATCATATAGACCATACATGCATCGAAAGCTGTGAAAGGTATATCAGATGGTCTAATGCGCAACTGATGATAACCAGACATTATGTTATTCATTGAGAACACCTAGGCTCCTCAATGTGGATCAAAGAGATCATATATCCTTGGAAATGGATATCAGTTCATGACCATCAACTTGTTCAACTTCATATAGTTCATAATAAATCTATGGGTATTATCTACTTTCTTTTCAAATAAGATAGGTGAACCTGATGGAGAGGTACTGGGTCAGATGAAAACCTTTGCCTGAAACTCCTCTCACAACCTCTTGAGCTCCTGTAACTCTAGTGTATCCATTCTATAAGGAGTAACATACACTGGTGCTACCCCTGGAACATGCTCAATAAAAAATTATACCTAAAGTTCCGGAGGCAAACCTCAAAGGTCCTCTATAAAGACATCTTTGAAACAATCCACCACTGGAGGAATGACCATTTGTGAAAATCAATGGTCATCTAGATATAGACTAGAAATATGGAATTTATCTCTTCCAAACCCATTATGCTCGAGTCCCGCTCTTCTCGCATGGAAATCCCAGTTTCCCATAAGAAGAAAAGATCCACCCTATACGGATATAAAACTCACCCTGTGTCTATAATAGTTGACGACTACCTAGAAGGGAACTAAGAAAACTATTATGAGAATTACATCATATCCTATCATCTCTAGTACATAGAGGTCCCATAAAAATTGACCCCCACCATCCTCTTGTGGGAAGTCCTCACCCTAACGTACACTCACCATTATATTCCCCAATGGAGTGTCTATCATCAAGATATAGTCAGAAGAAAAGATACATATCCCAAGGCTCTCATCAACAACAAAAAATATAAAGCTATGTAAAGCCCATGTATCGAAAATAACAGAAGCTAAAATTGAGGTAACTATGATCGTACCTCGAACTATATAAGGTCTAGGATCCTGCTCTTGTTGGGACAGCTCCACTAAAAAAGTCTAACCTACACCACGACCCTGTGACTTTATCTGACCACTCTGAGATGATGTTCCATGTTGATACTGAATGCATGTCTACTAGATTCCATGGCCACAACCTCCACCTCAGTTCAAATGGACGGAAGAACACCAGTTCCCAGATTGGTGAGAAACTAGTGGTGCTGCTCCATAATGAGGAGTCATAGAAGAACCCATGTCCCCAGCTACTTGTGAGAAGATATGACAAAATCGTTGATGATGAACCATCTAGATTCATGATCAACACTCCACTAGTTATCTTGGGAAGTGTGGCCTCATATTCCCAATCTCCGTTCACTGGTAGCACACCACCTGACTACAAGAAGAAGTATCTCACCTCCTTGGATCACCACGTAAAGACTCCATGCGGCCCTTCCTACTGTCAGTAGGAGGGATACTAACTCTAGATGTCGAGCCCCTAGATCACAACTCCATAATCCCTTAGATTACACTCATTGACCACTGCCTAGTTGATGATATAAGTGATAGAGGTCAACCAGAATATGTTCAACTGTGGTCGGATGTCATTCCTCAAACCATACTCAAACATCCTTGCAATAAATAAATGGTAACCTCCTAGAATCTGTGTGAATTGTTGTAGATTGCTAAAAGGAGAGGAATACTCCATAACCGAAAGAGTACCCTACTCCATACTCATAAAATATTAGGATCGATCAGCCCTCAAGGTCTCTGGATAGAAGTAGTCATAGAGGATACACTATAACTCCTCCCATGTCATGACATGCTAGAGTCCCGTTTGTGATATCACATCCCACCAACTCATGGAAGAATCCCAAAGCATGTATGTAGCGAGCTAGTCACACCACTCTGGAGGCGTCTCTAGATGCTATATATCATCAGCATGAATTTTAGCCATGAATCAATAGCATGGGGTCTTCCAACCCCTGAGAAAAGTATGAGGATGATGCTGCTGAAAGACCAGCATTAATTCTGCTATCGACCGGGCAGGAGGTGGTGGTCCATGAATGGTGTGCATCATCCCCATAATTCCTACCCTGAAATGTGTATCAACACCTGTGTCTGGTATAACGGGTGGTGCCAAGACTAGCACAATTGGAGGATCTACAGGTAGTTCCCGATCAGCCATATCTGGAGTCCAATCACTACCATGCAACTGGCGTACAACTAAAGGACGTCTCGGTGGCATGACTCTGCAAGGTCAAACACGCACCATAAATCCAGATTATCAAGAACCGAAAACTGAAAATTTCATAAGGTAACAAGATAAGGAAATCATTCCATATTTTCCAAAAACATGACTACACTTCATGTATAACACCTACACGGCAGGTTCCCTTCATCCATTCACATGGCGGTGTACTCCTTCCAGAACTGGTCATGTAACACCCCATACACACGGCATGTTCACCTAACACACGGTGTGTACTTGACTTCTCTTACCATGACCGAGTCATTATACATGGCTAAGCCACACATTTTTCTTTACAATGACACTACATGACATTTTAGTGACAAACACGGCGTGTACTAGATGAACCTCACCGACTCATGTTGTTGGTTACATTGCTGGGTACCTGGGTTGCACCACACGGTGAGTTCCAGACAAACATGGTTTGTACTATGAAAATTTAGGCGTACCATGATGTTAGGGACACGACCTGTTACACGGTTCTATGACATGGCCTGTACATCCTCTACACATCATGTCTTACTAATGATTCCAAACCACGTGTCCCTGCCCACACAGTTTGAGTCACAATTAGAGAATACATGGCCTTTACATACAGTACACACTATGTACATAAAAAAATTGTTTCTCCCAAAACATTAGAAGACATGGAGTTTATTCGAAACTACACCGCGTGTATTCTGGGTTTCATCGGATAGTAATCCTTGAAATCTACCCAGATTCCATAAAAACACTAAAACGATCATTTAAGTGCCAAATTCTGATCCATGAGGGCCCGTAATCCTCACGAATCAAAGCTTGGAATCTTATTCATGACCTATACAAGGATAACAATGCAATGATCCCCCAAATTCCGGTCCTAGAGGGCCCATAAAACCTCAATAACCAATGTTTTATGTCCGTTCAAGAATAACTGTACACAAACAATACTCTATCAAACAGCAGGTATTTTTTCAAGGTTACTATACAAAATCATGCTTCTCTAGAAGAACATCTATCACAACAACATCCAATCAATAATATACCCTATATGGAATAAAAATAATGCATAACATGTGATTTCAAACAATTGCCTAAATGATGCATGAGATGGCATACCCTTATCCCATCATGTTGCAACAGAAATAGAATCTGATGAACATCAACAATAACAACAAAATACATGTTAGTCACGCAATGGTGAATATATGATCAACCGTATACTTTCAAAACTAGACAAATTTTAATGACTGAGGTAGATTGTCTTTTCTCTATACACGAGTTAGCTACTCCTGGGCACAACTTATTATAAAGTATCTATAGATTCATATCCCTTTATATAGTCTCTAAAAAGTATGTAATGAGAAAAGAATTTCTCTGATACGACTTTGTAACATCCCGGTTCCAGAACCCACCAAGAGGCGCCCCGTACCCGGTTGGTCACATGGTCTCAAATTCATTTCCCCGAACGCCAAAGGCTTCTGACTAGTAGTGAGGGACATGGGTGTGATAGTAGTGAAACTATGTCGTCATTTGTATAGTAACATAGCAGATGTAAAAAAAATAGAAAATGCGGAGACAAGAATAATCCATACAAAAGTAAACAGTAGAATATTGGAAAATAATAAACTGTATCACACATATATATATGAATGATTAATGATTCACATGTGTATGAAAACATCAAAACAAATCCCAATGTTGGAATACAATATTACTAAACCCAATTACAAAAGGATGATAGTAAAAACACCTCAACATTGTAAGCCATTGCATGGTCTCATTCTCTCTAGCTCTACAGAAAATCAAGAACCTGAAGTAGAAGGGCTCTTTCCCTTATCTATACCTACTGCAATATAATCTGTTTGGGCCCAAAAACATGACCCGAAATGGGTGTGAGTCTAAATACTAGTAGAAAAACACCACGAGATTTATGCCTTTAATTCAGTGAATATGTGAAAGGCATCAAGCACATAAATATATTAAACAAGTAAGTACCCAAGGTAAACAATTCACAGTTTCAATGAATTAAGTATCCTATATCAATCAACTACAAAAAAATGTAGGTAAACATAAATAGGTAACCCTCTGGTCCTACCAACCAACACGAGAAACCCGTTGGGCAGTTCCCTCAGTCCAACCCCTCTGGTTCATCTTATCCATAGACCCTTTAAGGAAGCACTCACCGTCAATTCCTATTATAGTATCGTATTGGTAACTAAAGGCTTGTTGGGGAATCACTCAACGTTAATTCCCCCTATAGCCCACGTCGAGGATCTAAAGAAACTCTGAGGAAGCACTTAGAACAATTCCCACTCTGGTTTCACATTGTAAATAAAATAGCCACCCTAGAGAATCCCTTACATCCATTATCCCTATGGTGTATACACCAAGTTCTCATGGCCCTATGTAAATTATGTTGGAATAGAAACCCATATCGGCCAAAGTAAACCTCATGAACTAATTGCCTTGAAGTCTATAGCATATCAACTTATCAGAACAATCACACAATCCTATAACAAGGCATGGGAAATTAAACAACATCCTAACAGGAAAACTAGACCCAACTGTCAAAACATGCAATCATGCGTGGGAAAAACATCCATATCATTGCAATTAACCCTATTCAAATCAGTTTTCATCAACTCAAGCATAAAAGCATAGCATGAAAACAATAAATCTAAAACAGTAAACGCGCAATACCCGTTCATGGGTATTGGCAGTTTTAGCACATATAACTTTATAAATTTCTATAGAAAGACACATACCAATTAACCTAGCGTTGTAGGATCATTATACTCAGGAGTTGGCCCTTGGATAGACCTAGAACGTGAAAGTTATACAAAAATGTATAAAAGGTTAAAAAAAGGATAACATGAGAATGAATATGAATTGAGAAACATAGCTCAAGCAGAAGGTAGATATTACCGATGTGATTCTAATGCAACTGACAGAGTTCTTTTCAGGGAACAGATGCTTGATCAGGACCTCAATGAAGATCCACATCGTTCTCTCGCTCTCTATGATCCAAATCAAGAATGATGTGGTTTTATCCGTCAGACGAGTCCCCGGTGTGTTTAATGAAAAATAATAAAGTACATGGTGTGTACATTGGAAGTTCACAGTGTGTAGTTGCCATTTTTGTACTCCACTTTAGGAGGACTCTAGTCACCCCCACATTGTTGTGTTCATGGACGATACATAGCCAGAACACGATTACCCACGGTAACTTAGTACACGGTGTGTACTTTGAAAATTTCTAGAAATTCTCCTATTTCTTTAAAACAACCAGAAAATGAAAACATACCTAAAAAATATGATCTCAGTTCATAAAAATCTATTATTTAAAATTAGTATCAGGAGAAGGTTGGAAATAGAATAGACCAGCATGTTATAGTGATGACTCAATAAACAAAACCTGTTAATGTTGGTGGTATCCACACAATAGAGGAACTCGATCTAACATGAAACAACATGTCAATAGTTCATCATATTATGAGAAAAATCCGAAATATTTCAATGGATCGTATGAACCAATAAAATAGAAGGATGTAGAAATTCACTGGAGATGTTATTTGATGTCATGGGATGTTCAATATTTAAAAATTAAACTCCTTCCATTTATCTTTTTGAAGGTGAATATAATGGATAATGGTTATTGTTTATGAATATTATAGAGAAATATGATCCTGATATCATTGAGTGGATAAAATATAATGATCATTTCTTTGAAAAATATTTCCCTATTGTTTTTTGACTCAGGATGCAAAAAAATCATGGAACTGGGGAAAAAGATGAATATTATGTTTATTTATATGAATAAAACCACACAAGATTCTTCGAGAATGTTTGTTATTGTATTTTTTCAGAAATTGAGAAATTAATATATTTTAATCGGGACTGAAAACCTGATTTTTAATATAATTATCCTCATTTGATATTAAAAGTTATTCCAAACTAGTTTTTTAGCATACTATCATGGTGTATTTTGTCATGTGTGTTCTTCGAGATAATGATACTGTGAAGACGATAAGGTTGTCTATAGAGGAGAATGAACTAACTAATATTTCTATAAGTAAAATAAAAAATATTCAAATTGTAAAAATATACATTTCAAGGAATTTATGATATTATCTATAATGTTCTTTCGCTATGGTTAGTTTCATCAAAAGGCCCATGATTGTAAAAGAATCAAAAACAACCCTTGAATGGAAAAACATATTTTCATCCATATGTGTGGATTTTTTGTTTTAAGTAGATTGGTAATTATTCTTGAATGTGTTAGATGTTAGTCTCACGGGATGGAAATCATCAGGGTCATAAACCGAAAGGTGTAACATAGTAATTTTCTACAAATAAGTTGGATGTTGTTCATTTTTATGATGTCATGGAATGCATGTTACTTGTGTATTATAATTATTTCAAAAACCATTTTCACTCTGGATAATAACATTCACTCATTCTAGAGAAATCGACATGTACTATTTGAATATAACCACATTAAAATTATGTTGATCGTTGGATGAAAACTCTAGGATAAAATATTAATGTCATCAATATTTATAGGAATATTATTATTTATATTAGTGGGATGGAGTTTAGTAAAAAAAATATTCAACTAACAATAGTTTAGTTTTAGATCATTCATTGTATGGATTTGGATTCAATTTATCATTTGAAGATACATTTTAGAGATAATAACATTATATTCAATGATTTCATACCATTAATAAAAAACTATGAAACATAAAAATGGATTAGATGTTGTTTTCAATGTTACAGATCCAATATTGTTGAAAATAGATAAAAAGTTAAAATTAGTGATTTCTATATAGTAAATAGATACATGGATGTATTTATTAATTATTTTCATGGTGTTATTTCTGATTGCGAGGATTTGTTTACTATTGAATATATACATGATGAAAATCCAATTTCTAACACCCCTTATCAAATAGATAAGTAGAACATGTTGAATTGAAAATTAAATTACAAGTGTTATTAGATAAAGTTTATATTAGCTATAATTTCACCATGGGGAGATAGTGTTTATTTTATTCAAAAGTGTAACATCCGAGGCTGACAGACCCCTAAAATAGTAGTCGGAACATTAGCCTACACGGCCTCAAAAACACGCCCCCAAACACAAGAGTCTACTAATTAGTAGCGAGGGACTAAACATGGTACATTGGATTAGTATAACCTCATGTTATAGTTGAAAAATGGTGTATTAAAAAACAATAAAATCGACAGTAGTGGAAGAATAAAATAATAAATGATAATGAAAAGAAGTGGAAGAATAATATAATATATAAATATAATATTTGTCAACATAAAATTATAGAAATTCATGTCTGATATATGATTTTAAAATTATATAAAAAATTTATAATAACAAATAAAATGTAATAAGAGGATAAATTCCCTATTAGTAGATCCATGGGCATCTTGAGCATCATCTCGGTCCTCTACCCCAACTATATCCAAGTAATGTAAATAAACAATTTACAAGATGGATGCTTTACATTTACAAAACCTACAAACATAATGTCCAATTGAGTACCAATGGTGAATGTGTATAGTGTGACATAAAATCCCAGAAGGTCAGCAACATGATGTGTATCCCAATAATTTTTTCAAAATATGTTAAGTGGTTCACCATAGTAATTAGTTTCAAGAGTTAAAAAACTAAACTGAATCATTGGTTAGGGTCCCACTAAGACACCCATCCAATATACCTACATTTTCCAAAATGAATGAGTCTGAATCATAGGATCCTGAAATGGTAAATTGTATAAGAAAATATATTGGATGGTGGATTGTATACATGATTTTAGGTTGGTATTAGTGGAAATGTCTCTCTGTTCCAATTACAAAGGTCCAGCTCATTTTTTGAAACGTTTCCAAGAATTCAATTGTAATTTATTCACCATGAAAATAATTCATTCAATATTAACAAGTATTTAGAGTCACTATAATCAATTCCATGGAAATTTAAAATAAATTTCATGCATCTCTCTGGGGATCGATGTGAATCCAGTTCCAATGAAGTCTATCCATAGTGATACATGAAATGAAGACCATGGGTCACTGCTAGAATGGAGAAAAAGTAGAAAAAACTAACCTCTGTGTTCATCCCGATTATCACATGTAGGAGTCTGAGTCTTGCTCATAGCATGGTATAAACAATGTTCCATCAAGCCCATCCATGGGTCCCCCTAGGAAACTGGTGTCACTATTTTGGAGGTAAAAGTATATAATGCTTTGATATCCCAACTCAGGAATATCTGATGTCACTCATATCGAATACACAATGAATTAATCCTACTATGAATCCTTATAAGGGTTCCTTAAGATAGAACCACTTGTATAACCCTTCAATCTAAATTGAAGAATCTCTAAATAAATATTTATTTATAACCCACCCCAAAAACCAAAAAGAACATAAAAGGTGGTTTGTTTTATTAAAAATATTTATTAATTGAGAGAAAATATATTTTATAACTTTAATAAAGATCTTGTAAAAAAAATCCATATATCAAAAATTGAAATTAAGTAGAAAATAACGAAAAAGAAAGAAATCCATGCACATTATCACTCTCCATCCATATATTTATTGATTAAAATACAAGACACCACATCCAAAGGGTTTTATAGTAAAAACAATACATTTTATAGAAAAAAGTTTCAAATCGAAAAATTAAACATAATTTCACTTGTCATTTTAAATGTTTATTTAGGGAGATAGCTAAGTGGTTAACACTACCCACACGCCTGCATGAAACCTAGGATCAAATCCTGGTAGAGGATGACTTTTGGGTTACTATTGTGGTACTATAGTAGGTATTATCGAAGTAGAATACCAACCCAAACTATTCATATGTTGGGGTGTTTAGGCCCCTATTCTGGGTCATTGGGCTAATGGGCCTTGGGCTTACCCCATGCCATTTGGACATTAGGAAATCAGGACATAATTGGACTTCTTTCCATGGGATTTTGGGCAACGAAGTCCATAGAGTAGCCCAAAAAACCACATAGAGACGATCTCATAAGATGATTCATTGAATGTAATAGCCACCAGAGAATAGATACCCAGATTGAATGAATGATAATTTAGTTAAATAACCATCAGTATTAGGAATTGTATATCTATGTACAATGAAATTCTAGATAATCCACAATTTGAGGTGGAGAGAAAGGTTCCATCAATGATGTCTATGTTGGAGAGTAGAAGTTAAAGTATAGTTTAATTATTCATTCAGATCATGTATTGGGAATTGTGCCTCTAGGCCTTTGGATCATTTACTATGATTTTTCCACTAGTCCTACCAATCATTTAATGGTTCCCTGTCAGCCTTGTTATAATTGGGATTATCCAAATTATATAAAAACCATGGAATTTGGGCCATTCTAGTAGGAAGATTCAAAATCAATTCCCATTAATCATTTATTCTATAAAATCATCCATCACTATATAATAACAAAGGATGGTAAAAATTTTGAATAATTAATTCATTTTTAAATTTAATTGGAAAATGTAAAGGGATTATATCTCAAAGGGAAGAGGAGAAATATGATTAGTTTTAAACATGATAATTTCATCGGCAACCACAATAATATGCTCCTTCTAGCCTTATAGGATATATACATTCTCATATATATAAGGACACCTAAACCCTATGTTCATATATTCATGGACATGAATATGTACACGAGGATCCATGTATATACACTTAATTAAGTATATTCCCTTATACACTTACACACATATTGATCTTTCATATATATACATAAGAAAACCTAGACTTTACGTATATATCATTAAACCATGGGTGAATATATATATATATATATATTAGGGGAACATACATGTATATATGCCTAATAATGCATATGTTGGTAAGTAAATAATTACTATTTTGTCTTGATACTACCTCAAGGATGACCAAAACACATTCAAATAGTGGTGAATAATATGAAATTACTAAAGAGCCTCACCTTTGGTAGTGATCACCGAATTATACACAAGGAAGATCAGGATGTTGTTTTCATTCCCTAACATCGAAGATGAAACCAAATATATGGTTAATCCATAACATAGGGTTTGGCTGAATTAGGTAGGTTGATGAGGGGAGAAAATCATTATAAGTGTGAAATATAAGGGAGGATAATGGTTTTCCTCAATGAGCCGACCACAAAACCAGAAGAATCAATATTTATTTTCCACACCAAAGGAGGCTGCAAAGAGAGGATTCCATGCGTCAAGAGGGAGATGGGGGTGGGTGTGTGCTGTGTGACTATGGAGGGCTGGAAAATGGTTTAAATTTGGTTTTTTTATTTTTCTAAAGTCAATTTATGAATTAAATTTCATTAAAAACAATCATCACATTGTTTTGGCATCACGGTTTTTTCAAACCATGCACCAACCGAGCGATGAATAGTATGAGAATAATGTACATTTGGAACTAAATGTGTGTTTTGGCTAAATGGTGTGGTTAAACCATGCACATCTCATGTGTGGGGTTTCTGTTCCATGTTGTAGCTACATGTTTTGATGCTGAGGGATGAATTGTTTTATACAAATCGTACACCAAGTAAAAATACACCAAAATTGTGATATTTGGGTCCCATATTCCTTAAACTTAACGATCCAACTAAATGACTCCCTGGACCATTACCACAGACTAAACTAACTCATATAACTATTAAAACTCTATGAATTTTATAATGATGTACTGTTTTAAAAATGATCCTTCTAGTAAATAAAAATAATTCATATATCCCTATCATTTTAAAATGGATCAATAAATGATTCATTAAAACCACATAACATTATATCTGCAATTACATAATATGGATTTGGGAATAATGAAAACATCACCCAACCTACAAGGGTCATGAAGATAAATTTAAATGGTTGAGTAACATTTCCAAATAACTAATGCACATATGAGCATCCTTTAAACACGGAAAACTTAAGTGTTAAAAAAGGAAAATTATCATATCAAATAAAAATAAATAAATATCAATTACATGATCTTGTTTAGTTTGAAACATGGTTATTAAGTTATCTTGTTAGACATAAATCTTTGTGTACTCCACACCATAAATTTTTATATTAAAAGTGACAATTCTAAGAAACTCCAGTTCTCACCATTTGAATTTCCTTACAATGCAAACCTCTAAGTGTTTTAGTGATTCCCTAGGTAGGATTTCTTCAATTGGGCCAACATAATTGCATATGACGTCATAAAAGATACCTCACTAAATGAAAGACCCAAATACTGAACGCCCTAAGAAAACTGGTCATGTACACTTACCATGAATGAAATATTCAACCCGGTAAACTAAACCTTACAAACCCTTGAAATGTGATCCAAATTGTTTCTTCTTATCACTCACACATAACATGAGGGATAATGAGTCGATCCACCGCTGACATACCATTCGAAAAATTATCTTCATAGACTGTGAAGTAATTTAAACTGAACTGAAATTCATTATTCCAATTCATTTAGTGGTCACCGGGAGGAATATTACTGATGTCAACACAATAATTATGGTGACATTCCCTAATCAAACCATTAATCAACAATTTAATCCTCCATTTCTCCACACAAATAAATATGTAATCTAGATCCACCCCCTGGAATATTTTCCCATTTATTCAATATCTCTTAGAAGGAAAACGATTCTGGAGTTGCCTAAAATTCAATGAAACATATTCCAAGGAACTAACCACATTTCCCATAGCACATTCTTATATGTGAGTTGTTGGAACAAGACCACAAAATCTTCAATAGAACATTGAGTAAGCCTAGAGAAGCATCCACCTTGTGGTTGAGTCAGAGAATAATGAAGTGTGTCCATGATTTATTCCATGTAATTCCAATATAGAAACCCTTGAATCACCTAGGACTTACTATGATTTGATATAAACTATTCATCTAGTCTGAAACACTGAGAATGGCACCCATGTTTCCAAATAACATTTAAGACAATAGCACGTCATAACACCAATGCTCAATTAGAGAATAAAGGATGATGTGAAGATATGGGAAATTCTCCATAATATGAAATATTTCACTAGGAGTATTTGATGTGTTTCCAATTAAAAACCCAACTATTGAAATATGAATAGTCAAACCACAATTGGTAGGCTTTAAGGAGGAATCTTAGCTTCACCTGCTCACGCTCCATCAAAATAATATCACAATACTTCACCACAATATGCAACTCATATTCACTCAATCATACCCAATAATGTTCGTAAACGACCACCAATTATTCTATATGGGTTTCAAAAATAGCTAACTATAATAATTTCATGCAACAAAACAAGAATCAACAGAATTATAACTCACCAAACCCAATGGAAATTAAGCAAAACCCACTATTTCCCATTTCTCATTCCAATTTGTGTTCCATTTACCTAGAAGGGAACTTATTTAGAAAAATTTACATGACACATCCCTCATTTGGATTGTCTTATCCATCCATAGATGAGATTGAAAAACTTCTCACTAGATTCCTATGTCAGACCAACCATAAACATATTTTTGACACACATCCAAATCATGCTCACATTTTTCATATCATTTGGAGTGAAGGCCAAAAGTAAATAGATTAACATGTAAAAACAATTCATTCATATAGAAATATATCTTAATAATCGACGAAAGCTTGTTTTTTAAACTTACAGGTCACTTTATATGGATATTAACTAAAATATTTCTCAATAGTATAAGGATCGAAATTTCTATTAAACTCAATATTTTGGTTACAACCTTTATCAATTTTTGTGTACTAATCCCATGAACTCATACGACCTAATGGATTCAGAGGAAAAATGGTACATATTTGATATTACCCATAGTATAACCTCGCAACAAAATACAGTATGTAATGGTATATAAAAAGTTATTATATCAAATTCATATCACCCTATATGACCAATAACCAGGATCATGATATACCATGTCGTCCATCATATTGGAAGAGAAAGTACCCCGTAACCTCTTAAGCGGATGACCATGCCCAAGGAATTTCTAACCAGCTAGAACTAAGAATTAATCGATTCCCATTCTTATAATGGGATTCAATAATACATGGACACACGTCCAAAAAATGGTTTCATTGAAAAACTGTGAATCCTAATATGGACAATGATACCTGATCGACACCAAATGTATGAAACTCCAGAAATTTATAAAGTGATTATACTAATAAGTGTGATAACTACCATGACCCATACCTCAATGAATGAAAGAATGGTTGACCCATAAATACATCACACCTAAAGTATTTCACTTGAATCCAGATATGATCATCTCTGTTATTTCTAAAAAAATAACTCATAAAGAAAACAATCATGCTTGCATTCGAAGGATACACAAGGGGATACTCAAACAACCATTAAACAAGGGACTAAACAAAGTAAACAACCCATAATTCATTTTATTTCTATTAAATTTATTTTAAATTTACCTATTAATCTTTTAAATTATTTCAATTAGTATTCATGTACCTTTTATTAAAAAATTACTTTGTACTAGATTTTTCAATTGCATCAAAGAAATACAGGAAAGTCTTATCATAATTACTTTAAAAAATTATACATTTATTGAAATCCCATTATAATTTTTAAATTGGTTATAGTTATTCCTTTTGAAGCAATCATGAACACTACAAGGGACCAATTAAGACAACCTAGGTTCATTAAAATACATCCCAATAGGTGTTTTTTAACCATTGGAATTATAAACACGGTTAGTAGTTTATCTCATAAATAATAGGCCCCAACTATCCTACATGGATCCATTTTTATATTTTATAATCCACTCACATAATCTACAGGACCATGTTATATAGTCAAAAGCCATTATAAAGGAAAAGATTTACTTTCAATTAAAAATCATATAGCTTCCATATTTGACTACTTCAAGATACAACATGAATTTAAATTTGTAGTTTGATAATATGGGTTTCCATGTATAATATATAATGTACCAATACACTATATATATTATAGAATAGATACTATTAAGAAATATTAAAATTAGTTTAATATAATTTAAAACTTTCAAATCCCATTAAATTTTTAAAACATTATGTCAATATGATTAAATTGGTAAGATGTTCAGGTACATGGATGACATTTTGCCAATTATACGGTGCTCATACATGTTACAACACAAAACTCATTACCGTTAAATTGAATGAAATGAAATTTACCACATGAAACCATTTATGTATATAAAAATCATAACAAAGAACGTTATTATAAACAATAATCACAAAAATAATGATAATAATAACCCATCACAATACTAGGAACAGATAATCAATATGCCAGTGAAATGGAATATTATCACCTAAACATGTTATATAAGAAATCGTGTTAAAAAAAATAAAAACATGGCATCATCACTCAAGGCATGAAATCAAATCTACCAGAATTTCTACAAATGAAACTACATGGCATGGAATATGCAAGAGATGCTTATTTCTATGTGCCTATAATGGTGCTTGTAATGCTTGTTCCTTTCCAAACTTATCTGGGGTGAAAATAACATAATTTCATATATTAATTTATAGTGAATTTCACACTATTCACTCAAGTGGGAATCATATAAATTATAATAACAAATAAAAAAATAATAATAAGATCTCTCACCAATTGGACATTTACCCATGTGTGGGGTGATCAGCCCCATCACCAAAACATTTCGAGAGTCCATATATTCTTATTATGCTATCAAAGTTCGAAAAATCGTGATATTTTTTAAACCAAATAGTATTCGACCAGTGGGTATCATGGCCTAAAGCATGCCTCATATTATTCGTGATTTTTTAGACTATTAGTGATGGTGTAATTATGGTACATTGGAGATACTATAACCTCATGACATAGTAGAAAAGTGGTGTGTCATGAAATAAGTAAATACTAACTACATAATAAGATGTAAATTGAAAATAAAAAATGCAACAAGATGAAAATAAAATAATACTTATATATAAAATTATTAAACATTAAATTTCTATAATGCATGGATGATGAATGATAATTCAAGTGTAGGTAAAAAATATTAAAATAAAAAATACAATCTAATAAAATAATAATATCCATATGACGATCAACATGAGAATCTAGAGCATCAGGTTGGTCCTCTAACCAAACATCATCCTAGAAATTTAAATCAACACATTGGAATTCAACTACTTCGCTTTAACAAAACCAACATACTTATAGCATACCAGAGGACTAATGGATCCTTAGAAGGGTGTGTGGTGAAATTATAGTAGACCAGCACCCATTGTTTTTATCCCAATCCATTATCTTCAGTATACATTAAAAATTGGGCCATTGAATGTATATTCAATACAGAAATAAATTAGTTAATGTCACGGATTGGTTCCCACAACAACACTCATCCAATATACCTAATTCATTCTAAACTGGTGAGTCAGAACCATAGGATTGTAAAATAAATAATAAGTTGAGGTAATTTGATGGAGGTTGGAATGGGTATAAGTATATGATTGTTTTTGGGGGAATCATACGTACATTACATTTCCTAATGTCTAATAGATTTTTATTTAAAAATCATCACATGGACATAATTGAATTAAATTCTCTTTGAAAAAAATCATTAGTAATTCTTAATGTGTTATTATAGACACCCTAAGCCCGCCAGTGACAATTCAAAATAAATTTTATGTATTTTTGAAGGGGAACAATGTGAATCCAATTTTATGGGAGTCCATTCGTTGTCTTCCATGTGTGAAATCATGTGGATCACTCTAGGCATTGTAAAAAAACATATAAACGAACATTTTATAGCATTCCTAGTTTCACATGGTGAGGTCTGTGTCTCACCGCCGACATGGTACAACCGATGTGCCATAGAGACCATTGCATGGGTCTCCCCAAGGGAAAAAGTGTCAATCATCTGGATGTAAATGTACAAATCAATTCAGGATCTCATCTCAAGTATAGGTGATATCATTGTCCGCATATTCAGTAAGAATTTATCATAGCAGCATGAAGGAACAAGAGTCCATCCATGTGTTCCTAATATCAAACCCCCATAAAATTAAGCATCTAAATTGGAAACATATATTTATCACTTGACAATAAAATCTATTTATTAACTGGATGAGCACATAGAAGGTGCTTGGTTTCATTAGACTTCTATATTATGGGTGGGAATCATTATTTTATAACATCAATAAAAGAAAATGTCTAAAAAATTCCATGTATAATCCATTTACATCAATAATAAATTAAGGACCAATAAATATAAACATGGAAATTATAGCTCACAAATTATAACATTTTGTATTTGAAGAAAATGAACCACATAAAAGTGGTTTTTGTATAAAAACATGATAATGATTGTAAAATAATTCATTATAAAAGTTAAAAATCACTTCAAGAGTCGTATTCAATTAACATTAATAATTAACTCTTAGCAATCAGTCAGTATTGTATCATATCAATGGATGTTGTAAAAATTGAAAAATTAATGCATTATAAAATGTAAAGGGAAAATTGAAAGGGATCCTACTTCTAATTAGAATAGTACCTTGACAAACTCTATAGTGCTTGATGTGTTCATTGTCGGCCACCCAAAGCTACTCAAACCCACCTTTAAGCATTTGAACCTTCTCATATAAATATAAGGACACCAGGCCATATTTATGTATTTTCATTACCTTGAATATGTAAAAGGGGATACATTCATATATTCCTATATATACATATTCGTAATTACACTACCACATATATGAATTTTTCATATATATTCGTAAGCAAACATTGTAACACCCCGATATATTATGAAAAATATTATTTTTAATTTCATTAACGTATTGTGTTGTATGCTACAACAAAAAAATCTTGGACAACATGCATCCTTGACTTGCCTTGCATTACACGCAATCACGACCTTCCATGATAGCGTGTGTTGTACGCAATACCAAGTTTCACTAAACTACGATATGCTATTAAAATATTATTAAAACTAGCCGTTATGAATAGTAATACTGACTTTTTGAAATTTTATATATTTTATTTTTCAAAATTGACTTCATTTTTGGATTCGGAATATATAAAATAGCTTAGGGTGAAATTTTGGTACTTTTCGGATAACTTTCATTTTCTGATGAATAGTGAAAATTACAAAATTTTAATTAAAAACAACCATTTTAATCGAAATAATTAATAGTGATAATTTATTAATTTGAGTGGTTTTAAAGTATATTTAGAATATATTTTTACAATTTAATACAATTTTTGTCATTGGATGTAATTTTACATTTAGACCAGACATAAACAAGTGTCAATCTTTTGATATTTATTATCTCTTAAGAACACGCTATTTGTTTTGACGAAGGAAATTAATTTTTTAATTAATTAATGCAACTGATATGTTTTGAATTTTTTTAAATAGACATCATTTTTTTATTCATAATTTCAAATATAGCTTAGGCCTAATTTTTGGTATTTTTCTGGAAACTTTCATTTTTTGATGAATAGTGAAACCACTAAGTGGTAGTTAAAAAAATGAATTTTTCATAAAACTTAATTTTACCACTTCTGTGAGTTGAATTAAAAAAATCTGAGATACACGGTTGATGTCAGCAATTAAAATGTGGTTTAATGAGATGAAAATAATTTTTGGTGAATAGTAACTTTTTACTTTTTTTCCCACGGTTAAAAGTAAATAGGGTAATTTAGGGTAAAAATGATATTATTATTACCCTATCACATGTCCTAATTCTATTGGATAAGTGTAATTCGACCAAAAACAACCTTAGGAATAAAATATGACCATTTAGGCCCACATAGATTAGATTGGAACATTTATTATTAATTTATTTAAAGAAGGGTTAAAATAGTTAAAATCAATGTTTAATAAGTAAATCATTTGTAATATAGGATTATACATAAGATAAATTCGACTATAAATATTTATTAGAATGATAAATAGATTTCCTACATAATGATCTTTTATTTTTAATTTTTAGAAATTATATAATTTAATTTATTAATGACACAAAGATGATGCACTAATTATCTTAATAATGGAATATTGACATAAGTGATGTTATAAAAACACAAATAAATGAAATTTGAGACTTTTTATGAATTAAACTAATTTTATAGCTTAATATGACCTGTTAGTATTGATTTAATTAACATTTTTCGAACTAATCATTCTGTTATAATTTTCACAAAAATCAATTACTAAATAGTGTCACAATTGACATAAAATAGTATTTAAAACAGATTTATATTATTAATTGTTATTTTATTCCTAAAAATCTAAGGTTCGGAAAAATGACTTAGATAAGGTTATATATATTAATAATAAACAACTTTGGGTTCGTTTGGCCAGTTATAGTAAGTTTATTACCCTTATAGTATAAGAACACAAGAAGACACAGTAAAAGTAAAATTATTTAACTTAATGTTAAATCTAAATGATAAGGTTAAAATAGGAACCTAAACTTGTCTAAATTCTATTGTATGAGAGGATTCTGACCCATACCAACCTTATCTTTGAAATAAATCAATTTAGAGCTATTTAAAACCGAACTTGACTTTATAATAAAATAATATTTTTAGTTTTTCTAAAGGAGACCCTCTCCTCCCTTATAAAAGGGCACCTCCTCCATCTCTTCCTCACACCACTTTGAGACTTCATGCTCAGCCAACCCCTGCCAAATTCTCTTCTCCAGTTCCCTAGAAACATTCTAGAGATCCTTGTCTTCTTCAAGTACCAATTTTAGTGCCCTAAGCGGAGGACTCAAAGAGGCGCTTCAAAGAAAAGGTAATGTCTGTTACTGATTCTTTCAACTTTATTTTTTCTTCCACTTATTCTTATTTATTTTTTTCATTATGAAGTAATAACATAAGTATCACTCATATAAGGATATGTTATTTTATGTATGAAACAACCCTATTTCACCATCTATCCATCCTACGGAAAATGAAATCACCGCGCGTGCGTACGTACAGAATAACGTCTCCACGCCGTGGTGTAATCTATTTTCCACCACCAACTTACTTGGATTGGTATAATGGTGTAAATAATGAATATATATGACTATTGTAAAGTGATATTGATTATGAAATAGTATACATAAAATTCAATACAATTCCACTATCATGGGAATGATATCATCGCTCGTGCGTACATACGGAATATCGTCTCCACGACGTGATGAGATTCATTCTCCATGTTAACCATTAATGAATGATTACAAAGTATATATAATAAGAAATCATGAAATATATGACATAATAATGATACTGGATTTATGGTTATATATATGTATTTCATCTACTTAATTCCATTCAACTCAATAAGGAAACGAAAACAGCGTTCATGCGTATGTACGGCCAACCGTCTCCATGAACGGTGTATTTCTTTCCATTTAATGATCTATTATATATATGTATATTATGAATATATATTATATATAAATTATGTTTTATATTCTGGAATTATGTAATCACGATCTATGTAATCATATGAATAATTACAAGTCAAAACACGAACGACAAATAAAACGATTTTACCCAAATCGCTCTTTAACATGGAATTTACAAAAGAACGGGTAAAATAAAGACATAAGTGAACCATATATGATATAATAACAATGAGTATGATTCTGGAATAAGTCAATAACATTATTTAAATCATTATACATGAGGTTCGGACACTTACGAAGCAAATTGGACCTAAGGTAATGGAAAATATCACAATCCCATTTTATCCGAGATTGTTTATACATTGGTATTTACTGGGGTGTATTTTATCATCCAGATCCATTTTTCCTAAATATGTAATATTTATATCCTTATAAAATAGATTCTATCCAATTTTACCCTTCGGTGAGTTTTTAGTAAATGATATGAAATGACGGTTTTTTTGTTTTTCGTACGAGGTACTTTTTGACTTTTCCGACAAAAGTACGAGAAGAATGTTTTTTAACTTATACGGCATGAATGTATTTTTAAAGAATTATATCAAAGAAGAATCCTTTACACTTTTTAATATTAATTTTTAATCAACTTCTTTTAGTTTATAATTGTATGACATGTTAAGAAAGGAAAAGTGTTTTTCAAGTAGAAAGGATATTTTCCTCAAGAATGGAGTTCAAGTGTTTTATCAAAATTATTTTCCATCTAAGATAATAAAGGGTTCTATTTTTATCCCTATTATTACATTGATTTGATTATGTTGTGATGGAATTCGTTTCATGAATTCCTTTATCTTATATGAATTTTTTAATGATGTCATTATGTTTAATATTCCCATTTTTATTACATGGGTTATGCTATGATGTATGGTTTATAATTTTGTGGCACTCATAAGAATGGTATCATTATGAGATCAGTGGGACCTATATCTCCCTCCAATGCATTAGGGAACGATTTTATATCTCATGAGATAGACATGGCTAGAACAGTAAGTTAATCTGGTTCAGTGTTACAGGACTGAAATGAGGAGTGAACTCGATTCATAATGGGACTTGGTCCACTAAGATTGTCTTGGAAATGAGTCTTGACTAATAAGAAATGATTCGCTATGATTATGTGTGTATGACACAATGTTTCATGTTTTATGTTATGATTATTGGGATTACATTTCACTACTAAGATTTATCCCATGTTATGAAATTATGATTTCTTTTGCAGGTTAAGATTTCCAAAAGTTATGTTCTTATGTATATGATGTGATTGATATTTCTTTTGTTTACCCTTACTGAGCATTTTAGCTCACCATTTTATGTTTTCTTTTCCCCAGGATATAAAGAAAGGTTTTAGGTAAAAAAAGAAGATCATTATGGGAGATGTTGAAGATCTTTCACCACGATTAGAAGATTATATTCCGAGTTTCCAAAGACACTAAACTATTACGGTCCTTGTGTGTGTGTTTTAGTTATGTACTAAGTATTCTGCAAAAGTAATGTAATTTTCATGTACGTCAAGCTTCGTTTCTCTACAGTTGGTATCAGAGGAAAGGTTTAGTCAACCTTTGGAAACTAGGATGCGAGAACTTTAGTGAGATCCCTAGAGATATTTCTAAGGTATGTCTAGGGATGTCCCTAAGGTTAAGTATAAGTATAGGTTATAGTCCTATAATTGTGCTAACGATTTTAGAATTAAACCTAATATGTTAGATATTGAAGGTACTCCCCCTTTATTATGCTGTTTTCCCTAGCATGATTTTTTGCCTCTTACACTATTCTTTTTGGGTTTTAGACGATGGATGGAACCCGAAAGAACCGTGTTGATCAATGCAATGGACAATGCAATGATTGTCCTCCTGAACAAACAAATTTTATGGGAGATGGAGTGGAAAATCTTATTACTATAACTACACAAGCTATAAATCATTCTGGACTTCCAAATGAGCAGAGAAGGGAACAATATTCTATCGAGTCCTTCATTAGGAAACGTCCACCTTCTTCTAGTGGGTCTTCTGATCTACTTGTTGATGAACAATGGTCAGTACCACTGAAAAGATATTTTTGGTTTTTAAATGTTCTGAACATGATAAAGTCATCTTAGCAGTATATCATTTGGAAGGTGAAGCTGATCAATGGTGGAATCTTATCAAGAATACGAGGCAAAGAGATGAAATTGATCCCATGGAATGGGACAAGTTCAAGAACTTATTTTTTAATTAGTACTTCCCTCGTATTCATCGAACAAAGATGAAGAAGGAGTTTCTTGAACTAAAGAAAAAAAGATGATGAATCTGTTGGTATATACGAAGCTAATTTTACAAGGCTTTCAAGGTATGCATCTGGATTTATCATCCATCTTAAAAGTAAAGTTGATCGATTCTTCAGTGGCTTAAAATGAAATCTTCGAAGGGCATTAGCTACAAGAGACTTCAGTAGCTATGAAGAAATTGTGTGTTGTGCTATCAAGGTAGAAATTGAAGTTGGTGTTACTTATCCATCTCATAGTTTTGACAAGAAAAGAAAGATGGAGTTCAAGGAGAAATCTCATAATAATGGTGAAAAGAAGATGAATGTTTCCTTATGCTCAAAGTGTGGAATGAAGCATTGTGGAGATTGTCTTAAAGGGACAAGTAAATGTTTTAAATGTGGAAAGGAAGGTCTTCAGACATTTGAATGCTGCAATAATGGGAAGAAGTTGTCTAATGATGCATACAAAGGAAGGGATACACATAATGAACCTACTACACTTCAATGCTTCAAGTGAAAGTAAATGGGGCATTATGCAAATAAATGCCCTAATCCAAGGGTTAGTGATGATCGACATGAGCAACCACATAAGGCAAAGGACAAACGGAAGTCACATACGATCACTATTGGAGATGTTGAATATGACAACGATGTGGTTGAATGATTACGTGTTAATGTAATGGGATTCCAAAATAATGCTTTATATAGTACCGTGGAATATAGGAATATTTATGTATTGGTCTATTGTGGTTTTCAATAATTTTATGGTACTGGTAACCATGGAAAGTGATTGAGATATTTTCGGTAAGCAGATGATATGTGCATAATGAAGGGATAAGAAGATAATGAGATGTTTCACTATATTCATGAGCTCATGATTGATAAAAGGACTATGTGATATCATGGTTTGAGTATAAAGAATTTTGAGGATATTGGTTTGTGGAAAGTGTTAACTTTTAACTGCATTCATGTTTTTACTAAGGTTTAATGGGTATAAATGATTATGGAATTCACATGTTTGTAATTTGACCAACAAGATATATCTTATGATATATGTGGGATAAATGATGGCATTCATGTGATTGTTATGTGACATTTCAAGTAATCATTTTCTTTATAATATGAGCTTGGACCAAAGTATTTTAGATAATCCTAAATAATGGAATGGATTATGTTGGACATTAGTTAGTATTGTTTAAGATAGAAGTTTTTTCGATATTATTGATGGGATGTTATAGTAATATAGTTTTACAAAAACGACAACCTGCAGGATGAGCGACATCCCATCGCGTCGGACAAGGCTGTGGGAATCGAACCCAGAACGGAAGTGAGACTGGCCATTATCGCCTACCGCTGGCCTACAGGAAGTCCATGTTTAGTAAAAACTAGTTTTATTATATTAAGCAGTATGATATATGAAGTATAAGTCCATTTTAGGAACCATATATGATTAATCTCACTATAGATGGACTTATGTATTTTTTGATAACTTTTCTAACCTTTTGTTTGAGATAGATGAAATGACCCATCATTCAATCACATGATCTGCTAACACATCACGAATGACAAATTAAACTTCATTTCATTAAGAGATGAAGTGGAAATTGTCCAAAGAATGACCAATGGTGAGACTATACCAAAATCACGAAAGTATTTCATCTAATTCTAATTTCATCAACTTTAGGGAAATGATCTTGAAAACCAAAAAAGTTGTCCTAGTGCTCTTATATCTGATGAATTAGATGGTACCTTAGATCATCACAAATCTATGGCTTTATGATTGCTTGATTTTTCATATCCATGTTCTCTACCACTATCCATCAGAACATGATGGTTAGATTTCTCTTCCATATCCATATTTTCACCTACGTGGAAACCCAGTGATTAGTTTATTTGGGTAACCGTTACATTTCATACTTTTGTTTTTAAAGATTGGTTTTGGTATTACTTTTTACGATGTTGGTTTTTATCAAAGAAACTTTCGAATAGTAAACCATTTATAACCCCGATGAATTTCGAGGGTGAAATTCATTTTATGTTGGGTAGAATGTAACACCATGAGATTTTATGAAAAATATTATTTTTAATTTCATTAATGTCTTATGTTTTACGCTACACCAAAAGAAGCTTGCAAAACATGCATCCTTGACTTGCCTTGCATTACACGCAATCGCGACCTTCCACGATAGCGTGTGTTGTACGCAATACCGAGTTTCACTAAACAACGATATGCTATTAAAATATTATTAAAACTAGCCGTTATGAATAGTAATACTGACTTTTTGAAATATTATAAATTTTATTTTTCAAAATGAACTTCATTTTTGGATCCAGAATAACAAAATTATCTTAGGGTGAAATTTTGGTACTCTTCGGATAACTTTCATTTTCTGATGAATAGTGAAAATTACTTAATTTTAATTAAAAACGACCTTATTAATCGAAATAATAAATAGTGATAATTTATTAATTTGAGTGGTTTTAAAGTATATTTTGAATATATTTTTACAATTTAATACAATGTTGGTCATTGGATGTAATTTTACATTTTAACCAGACATAAACAAGTGTTAATCTTTTGATAGTTATTATCTCTTAAGAACACGCTATTTGTTTTTACGACGGGAATTAATTTTTAAATTAATTAATGCAACTGATATGTTTTGAATTTGGTTAAACATACATCATTTTTTGGTTCATAATATCAAATATATCTTAGGACTAATTTTTGGTATTTTTCTGGAAACATTCATTTTTTGATGAATAGTGAAACCACTAAGTGGTAGTTAAAAAAATGAATTTTTCATAAAACATAATTTTACCACTTCTTTCAGTGGAATTTAAAAAATCCGAGAGACACGGTTGATGTCAGTAAGTAAAATGTGGGTCAATGAGACGAAAATAATTTTTGGTGAATAGTTACTTTTTACTTTTTTTTTACCACGGTTATAAGTAAATAGGGTAATTGAGGGTAAAAATGATATTATTATTACACTAACACATGTCCTAATTCTATTGGATAAGTGTAATTCGACCATAAACAACCTTAGGAATAAAATATGACCATTTAGGCCCACATGGATTAGATTGGGACATTTATTATTAGTTTATTTAAAGAAGGGTTAAAATAGTTAAAATCAATGTTTAATAAGTAAATCATTTTTAATATAGGGTTATACATAAGATAAAATCAACTATAAATATTAATTATAAAGATAAAAGGATTTCCTACATAATTATATTTTATTTGTAATTTTTAGACATTATATAATATAATTTATTTATGACACAAAGATGATGCCGTAATTATCTTATTAATGAAATATTGACATAATCGATGTTATAAATACACCAAATAAATGTAATTTTAGACTTTTTTTGAATTAAACTAAAATTATAGGTTATTATGACATGTTAGTATTGATTTAATTAACTTTTTTAGAACTAATCGTTCTGTTATGAGTTTCACAAAAATCAATTACTAAATAGTGTCAAAATTGGCATAAAATAGTTTCTAAAACAAATATTATATTATTAATTGTTATTTTATTCCTAAAAATCTAAGGTTCGGCCAAATGACTTAGATAAGGTTATATATATTAATAATAAACAACTTGGGGTTTGTTTTTCTTGTTATTGTATGTTTATTAACCTTATAGTATAAGAACACAAGAAGATACGGTAAAAGTAAAATTATTTAACTTAATGTTAAATATAAATGAGAAGGTTAAAATAGGAACCTAAATTTGACTAAATTATATTGTATGAGAGGATTTTGACCCATCCCCAACTTATCTTAGAAATAAATTAATTTGGAGCTATTTAAAACCGAACTTGACTTTATAATAAAATAATATTTTTAGTTTTTCCAAAGGAGCCCCTCTCCTCCCTTATAAAATGGCACCTCCTCCCTCTCTTCCTTTCACCACTTTGAGCCTTCATTCTCTGCCGACCCCTGCCAAATTCTCTTCTCAACTTCCCTAGAAACATCCTAGAGGTCTTGGTATTCTTCAAAGACCAATTTTAGCGCCCTAGGAGGAGGACTCAAAGAGGCGCTTCAAAGAAGAGGTAATGTCCGTTACCGATTCTTTCAACTTTATTTCTTCTTCCACTTCTTCTTCTTTAGTTGTTTCATTATGAAGTAATAACATCAGTATCTCTCATATACGGATATTTTATTATATGTATGAAACAACCCTATTTCACCATCTATCCATCCTACGGAAAACGAAATCATCGCAGGTGCGTACGTACGGAATACCGTATCCACGCTGTGGTGTAATATATTTTCCACCACCAACTTACTTGGATGGTTATATTGGTGTAAATAATGACTATATATGACTATTGAAAAGTTATATTGATTCTAAAATAGTATACATACACTTCAATACAATTCCATGATCATGGGAATGATATCATCGCTCGTGCGTACGTACGGAATACCCTCTCCACGACGTGATGAGATTCATTCTCCACGTTAACCATTCATGAGTGATTATAAAGTATATATAATAAGTAATCATGAAATATATGACATAATAATGATACTGGATTTATGTTTATATATATGTATGTCATCTACTTAATTCCATTCAACTCAATAAGGAAAAGAGAAAAGTGTTCATGCGTACGTACGGCCTACCGTTTCCATGAACGGTGTATTTCTTTCCATTTACTGATCTGTTATATATATGTATATTCTGAATATATATTATATATAAATCATTATTTATATTCTGTAATTAAGTAATCATGATCTAAGTAATCATATGGATAATTAAAAGTCAAAACACGGATGACAAATGAAACGATTTTACCCAAAACGCTCTTTAACATGGAATTTATAAAAGAACGGGTAAAATAATGTCACAAGTGAACCATATATGATATCATAAAAATGAGTATGATTATGGAATAAGTCAATAACATTATTTAAATTATTATACAGGAGGTTTGGACACTTACGAATCAAATCAGACCTAAGTTAAGGGAAAATATCACAATCTCATTTTTATCCGAGATTGTTTATACTTTGGTATTTACTAGGGTGTATTTTATCATCCACATCCATTTTTCCTCAACATGTAATATTTATATCCTTATACAATATTTTATATACAATTTTACCCTTCGGTGAGTTTTTAGTAAATGATATGAATGGAATCGTTTTTTGTTTTTCGTATGAGGTACTTTTTGACTTTTCCGACAAAAGTACGAGAAGAATTTTTTTTAACTTATACGGCATGAATGAATTTTTAAATCATTATTTCCAATAATCTTCCTTTACAAGTTTTAAAGATTAATTTTAATCAATTTATTTTAGTTTAGAATTGTATGAAATGTTAATAAAGGAAAAGTGTTTTTCAAGTAGAAAGGATATTTCCTCATGAATGGAGTTCAAGTGATTTATCAAAATTATTTTCCATCTAAGATAATAAAGGGTTCTGTTTTTATCCCTATTATTACATTGATTTGATTATGTTGTGATGGAATTGTTTTTATGAATTCCTTCATCTTATATGAATTTTTTTATGATGTCATGATGTTTAATATTCCCATTTTTTTACATGGGTTATGCTATGATGTATTGTTTATGATTTTGTGGCACACATAAGAATGGTATCATAATGATATGGGTGGGACCTATATCTCTCTCCAAAGCATTGGGTAAAGATATTATATCTCATGAGATAGACATGGCATGAACGGTAAGTTAATCTGGTTCAGTGTTACAGGACAGAAATGAGGAGTGAAATCGATTCAGAATGGGACTTTGTCCACTAAGATAGTCTTGGCAATGAGTCTTGACTAATACGAAATGATTCTTTATGATTATGTGTGTACGCCACAAAGATTCTTGTTTTATGTTATGATTATTGGGATTACATTTCACAACTATGATTTATCCCATGTTATGAAATTATGATTTCTTTTGCAGGTTAAGATTTCAAAAAGTTATGTTCTTATGTATATGATGTGATTGATATTTCTTTTGATTACCCATACTGAGTATTTGAGCTCACCCTTTTATGTTTTCTTTTCCCGAGGATATAAATAAATGTTTTACGTAAAAAAAGAAGATCTTTATTGGAGATGTTGAAGATCTTTCTCCACGATTAGAATATTATATTCCGAGTTTCCAAAGTCACTAAACTATTATGTTCCTTGTGTGTGTGTTTTAGTTATGTACTAAGTATTCTGCAAAAGTAATGTAATGTTCATGTACGTCATGCTTCAGGTCTCTACAAACATATCCTATATATAAATATTTTTGACACTATGGGGGAATATATCCAAAACACGTGAACTTATATATATATATATATATATATATAAATTCCTACTAATGCATAGGTATGTAACTCAACATTAATTCAGGAACCTCAAACCCACCTCAAGAATGACCAAAACACACTCAATTAGAGATGGAAAGCGAAAAAATACTTAGGTTCATTGCAGTATAAGAATGTAACAACAACATACACAAGGAAGAACTAAGATTCTCTTTATAGTATCTAACATCAATGAAGAGACGAAAAATCATGTTAATCCCTAACCGAGGTTGCACTGAAATTAGGATGGTAAAAGAGAACGAAAAATCATCGACAAAGGGAATGAGGATGGGGGAGAAGTGCTTAGCTCAATCATCAGACCTAAAAACATGATTAATTAACATCGATATTCTGTACATGAGGGGAACATGAGTAAGAAAGATAAAACACCATGAGGGAAAAGGGGATTGGTGAGCATCACATGAGAATAGAGGGGGTATGGGTATATTAAGATTTTTTATTACTTAATTTTAATATAATTAATTTAATTTCTTTATGAAAACACTTCTCACTATTTAGGTCACAGGGTTTGTTGAACCATGAATTAACTATATGGTAAAATTAGTGGGAATAAGTTCCAATTTGAACCACTCATGTTGGATAGGCTCATAGTTTGCATATATCATGCTTAGCTCATGCATCTCATTTATGATCCATGGTGAAACTACACAGTTTTCTATTGAGGGCCACATGGTACCAGACAATCTATATGCACTGTGAAAACCCCACAAACATGAAATTTCCAGGGACTGATATTCACTTAATTCAAAAAGACACCTGAGGGACCGCTCCTGCTATTACCCAAGGCTAAAAATTGAATAATAGTGTTCCAACTCTTAGAATTACAATTTTGAGATCCTATTTTCTTTGTTCTACTAGTTTTGATACCCTGAGAGGGGCCTGAATCAGGATATGACAGATTAAAAAAACATCCCCTATTGATCTTGTTTCGATGTTAAGAAATACTATCTTTTATCTATTCCCTATAAAAATATATAAATAGAAAATAATTCATGCATATGACACTACCATTTTTACATGGTTCATTCTCAGTAGGCTACATCCAAGGAGAATACACTGATGATGTTTTGATGTAACAAATTCAATGAAAGAGAACATTTTTTTACATTGTTCAAAGAAGACTCTCTGTCCCTTCTTGTTTACAACCACTCGCCATATTACAACTTACTAATCTCTCTATGGAAATGTTCTAACTACTTCATCAGAAGATCCACTCACAATTTAAAGACTTTTAGGTCACTTCATTATCTCAAATAAATGCATCTTTCTATATATGTAGAATCTATGTTGACATTCATCATTCATCCACTGATGAATAAAACATTACGAGGGGTTTAACGAGAGATCTCTTGACTTTCACATAACTATAGAATGGTTGGAGTGCATCTCCAAGCCTATATCACTTCTCTATGACATAGGGCACTTCTACAAAATTTGTGCACAGGTGTCACACATCCATTTATGTCACAACACATTTTCCAACTCAAAACATGGGATACTCACAACCATTTATTCCCAACCCAATATTGGCACACAACTATAAACTGGAACACAACTTCTAAATATCCATATACTTGCGCGCCCACACCACCACTTGCGCGAATGAACCGACATGCAGTATTGCAACTCGAATTATCACTATGTGTAGAGATTCCATAGAAATGATGTGTGGAGGAACTCTATTTATTTTCATTTAGACCACCCTGATCACCGCTTGCAAGTCTTCTCCCGACCCAAAAGTCTAGCCACACTCATCTATGTCTTCCTAGTCACCTTGGGCACCCCAACCAATACTTGGGCACCCCTCTTTCCATTGCAATTTATGGATATTCACATATTGTAAAACATATGGTGCCCATGATTCCAATCCTCCAGGACATCGGCATGCACGACTCTTTTCTAAAATGACGCCACCTTGTATCTTCTATTTTTTGTACCGCCTCCAGACCATCCATTCCTTTTTTTATGTTCTAATGTAAAAAAAAGATTGTCAAAAACCTCTCTGGAACTTGATAACTCACCATACAAACCAACTTTTTTAAAAAAAATAACATCATGGTCTTCTTTGACAACAAAAAAACGTTGAGTCATACTATTTCCAAAAACAATACAACCTAAAAAATACTACAATGATACTTTGAGAGATTTTTGAACAATGGATTTAAAAATGGACAATCCTGTAATTGAAAAAATTAAAATTTCATCTGAATTTTACCTTGGATCAATTCATGGGTTGTTACAAAAATAATGATGGTTCAATGAGAATTGAAATTGATTATAGATCCTTGAATATCTTCATTATTATGAAAATGTTATTATATGGATCAAATCCATAATTTATTTGATCAAGCCTTTGTAGATCATATTTTTGAAGGTTAACAAGGGGTAAAGGTACAATTATTAGATTGTGAAGGAATCAGACATTGATAATACTATGTCTTCTACTATATATATGATTGATGAGTTTGTAGTTATCATGTTTGGTTGTCTACTGATCCTTCTATATTTATTCAAAATAAAAATGGATTTTCAATGAGTTATATGAAAATTCATTGGTTGTGTTGATTGATGGAAATTTAGAATATTAAAAAAATTCAATAGTAACATGAATGACACATAAGGATTAATTTATATACCATAAAAGCCAATAATATACTTGCTAAATTTAGTATATGTGAATTTTGGTTGCCTCAAATTTCAATCGATGGGCATATTGTTTCAATATATATGATAATTGTCTACCCTTATAATGGAAATTTTATTGAATAATAGTTAATATACACAAATATCACTCAAATATTAATTAATATCTAGGAATGTCATGTTACTTCTTGTAGTTTATTGAAAACACTTCTTGGTTGTCAAGCCCACTAATTATGCTAACACAAAACAGAGTTCATTTTATTATGAAATTAAATGTAATTATTGTTTTCATGATATAACTAGAATATCGGTGAATGCACTAGTTTTAGAACATCAATCTATATTTAGTGAATTATTCATTAGTAATGATACATTATTAAATAGAACTGGTTCTGTCCTAATGATTAATGTTTAGGTAATTAGTTATATTTCATTTTAGTTAAACTGTCATGAGTTTATTTACCCTACACATGATTTGGCAATATATTATTTGTGGTCTACATTAATAATTATGAAAATAATTTATATAGTTTATGGTAAGAAAAATATATTAAGAATAAAAATCATTGTATATATTCACATAGAATTAATTGAACGTGAGACGTGAAGGTGGCTTGAAATGGTCAAGGATTATGATTCCCCAAATCATTACCATCCTAAAAAAATAAAAATATGGGGCCAATTAATTTTGTTAAAAAAATAATTCTACATTTAATATTGTGGTGAAAATAATACCCCATTATCCTATCTATCCACTATACTCTCTTATCTACTTCTCCACCTTTGGTTTCAGTGGCCCACCTCAGCATCGATATATCTAACTCTCTTTTCCATTCATCTTCAGCATTCCTCAAATATAATTGTTTTACTTATTATTTATTTTTATCTTCTTCTTAGCTTATCATTATTACTCATGTTTTCATATTTTCCTTGTTGATGCTCCTTAAAATATGATTTTTTCCATAACTCTTTTGTCTTTCAGTCATTAGATACTTGTTGTGGATGCCCTCGACATCACAAAACCTACTATTTCCACACATTAATATTCACATATCCTTATTATTGTTGGATTGGAAGAAAAAAAGAGGGATTGTGTTGTGTGGATTTGTGGTCAATGAGTTTTTGATGCTCCTAGAGGTTAATTTATCTTATTCTATTAGGTGATGGTTTTCCTCTTCATCATCAATGTCTATACACGATGCCCATAACTGCCCAATAACCTGAACATGAATCTCATTATTCTATACCGATCTTAATTGGATATGGAGTGGCGAACTATGTAGTTTTCTAAATTTACATGGCAGAAACCCTTTCTCCGGCACGACATGTGTCAATGTTATATTGTGAAGTCATTTTTTGTTCGATATGAGTGATGTTCCACCCATTTTGCATCGATGATGTGGTATTTTCTCATGATGTCTACCCAGGTAGTGAATTATGGCGATGTTATTGATAGTGGTAACTAGGCTTTGATGGTGGATGACAATGTGAAAAAATGTCATGGGAGGCTCATATATCAAGGCTCCTCAGGCAGGTTTTCCATTTGAGTGTCTTAATTTTAAATATTTTATATTTTTTCACTATAATGTGTGGTTTGTTTTTGGGTATTTTGAATTCCTAATTTCTGATCATATGCCCTATGGACTGTGGTATTATTAAATTGTGAGGGTTCCCATATTACACCTGAAAGTGGTTTTTAGGAAAATATTAAAATTATCGGGCAGACATTAAACATGGTATGATTGGACGGTGTGACTTGGGATAGAGATTTGATATATTTTGATTTATAAGTTCTCAGTTAAAGTATATACTCTATTTTGATTTAGGTTTATGTGTTGTCTAAATGGTACGTAATAATTATATATTCTCAAAATGAGGATCAATATTTAAAGGAAATGGTATGATAAGTCAAGAAGGGTATGTTTCTATCTTTTTAAATTAATAAATAAGGTGTTATAGGATTTGGAAAAATATTATTTCTAACTTTTTATTCCTATATAAGGATATAATAATTGAGTGCAGCTCAATGCTCTCCATTTTTTTCATACAGGAAACACTGAGATGTATAGATTCCTTTGAGAGTATTACTTGTTGGATGTAATGAATGTAGATGATTATAAATTTATCATGATGTTTTTTAATTTTCAATAGGATTATGTAAAATGAAAATTATTAAATTGTATTTTCACCCTTTTCAATTGTGAATGTGGAAATGGGAAAATACATCAAATACTTTTATGGATAGATTGCTAAATACCTCTCATGTTTATAATCCGATTTGAATTATTGTTGATCGGTTTTATAAATATTCAAAATTTATTCCCTTTATAGATACAATTTCGTTAGATATTATTTCATTACTCTATTTAAAGGTGATATTAATGTTATGTTGAGTACATATCTGTATTTTTTCTGACTGTGATCCCTTTTCACATAGAAGTTTTTGACAAAAAATAAGAATAAATTTTTTAATGAATTAATTTATGTATATATTTTTATCCTAAATATGATGGATAGTAATATTTTATGATTCAAACCAGGGAAGATATAAATTGGCCTTATTTAATAGACTACTATGGATGATGGGAAGAATATATTTCTTCGGTAGTGTTTTCATAAAATAATATTTTTCTTTCTATTATATAGATTGAACCATTCAAATAATTATGTGGAATTTGTTATTGGAAAAAATATCTAAGTGATTATATAAGAGAAATGAGATTGATGGTACCTGAGTTATTATAGGAAATGAATGACATGTTGAATTCGATTATGTATCATATAAGAAAACATCATATAAATAAGAAATGTTAAGAGGATAATCGGTGGAATTGTATTGATTTTTGGAAAAGTGATCATATATTTTCAATTGTATCTTCCTAGAAATGGGATTGTGTTATTGTAAAAAGATAATGAAAAATATTCAATTCAATGGACCTTATAATGTTACTGGTAAAGGTGGATAATTTTCTTAATAATTGGCCGTACCTCTGTGTTTATCTCTAGTACAAAATGTATTTCATATGTTGTTGTTAAAAATATATTTTATGGGTTGATCTCATGTTTCAAGTCTTGTAGTAGTTCAGTTAGAAGAGAAACATTATTATGATGAAAAAATTTAAGATTCATGATAACCAAGGGAATGTTTTACATAATAATTTGTTTCACTAGTTTAAGGGTCTGTGGAAATGACATATTCTTGACGAAGTAATGGGTGAATATGAACGTTTTATAAGGGAAATATATCTATACTTTCTAATAGGTGAACGAAATTACCAAGAAATGATTTATAAAATGGAAAGATATTGAAAAAACATATGTTAGAATAGAATAAATAATTTTCATATTTATTAGTATGAATTATAATGAAATATTGATTATAAAAATATATATTTTATTTAAAACAAAATAAAATAGGTGTAATTAAACTCTTTCCATATATAGTATTATTTAAAAATAAAATTCAAAATTTTATAACGATAATTTTAAAATATTAATATCATAGTTTTTAATATAATATCAAATATTACCTATGGTAATTTTTTTTGATATTTTAGAAAATATAGTTTATTTATTGGATATTGAAAATTCCTTTTTTGTTAAAATTCATTTTATTTTCAATTATTTTGCTATTTTAGAAGTCCCAATATATATTGAATATTATTTAAAGTAACATAATTATCATATATTTATATTTAACCCAGTAAATTAATTTGTAATCTACATTTTTTGGTTTTTATTATATGTATTTGTGTGTTTAAAAATAGGATTTTCTAAAAAAATATTTATATGCATAAGGTTTCCCTAGTTAAATTAGTTACAAGAATCCCAAATGGGGAATTTTTAAATAAATTTTAAATACTATATATAAAATAATTTCATTTTATTTTCATTCAAATATTATTATTATTATTATTCATAAATTAATTATAGCATCATATATTCCATAAAAAATACACTTCTTGAAACCCTGGTTTTTCATTAAGCCTATTTTTTAATTCATTTTTTTCTAATATTAATATTTATATTTAGTAAAATGGATTATTTATTTGGAATCATTATAATTTATATTATATAATAAATTAAACATATTGTTTAATTAAATGTATAGTGAAAATAATAAAAAATAATTGTCGTGGTTATGGTAAAAAATGAATTAACGGGGGGGGGGGGGGATTTAACTAAAAATAAAATTATCATAATAAACAAAAATAAAATGAAAAATATTATGATTAATTTATATTACTTGAATTTAGATTAATAGTAATTATGATAGAAAAACAGTACTGTGAACATTATTTCTAATGATTCCCTAGAAATAAGGACCACAATCCTCAATTTTGGTGAAAAAACATCAATTTTTTTAAAAAATATCATACCATTTGGTAGTCATTATATACATACCCAACACAAAAACTTTAGTCAAACCCTTGATAAAGAAATGATTAGAATGTGTGAGATTAGATACTCAGTATGGGTTGAAATTATAGATATCAAATGTTGATCAAAAGAAATCATGAGATAAGAATAACTGTTTATGATCATGAACATATATTATGATGTTGATACACAAATTTGATAGATCATAAACATTCATCATTGACTAAAACATTATTATGTTTGATGACAGGGCCAATAAGGGTGATAAATTTTCATTATTACATCATCAACCATATGATATTTTCATAAAATGGTGGTACCGTCATAAATATTGAAAAACACCATTTGGCATGTCCTGGATAAATACCAAGAACATAAACATAGTCGATCAGAAAATATTTTTTTCCTAGAGTGGTTTAGGAATCACATATTTCCTATAGTATATTATCACACACATGTTTCTTGTAGTAGATCAGGCTATACCTACTGCCCATAGTTGATGTAGTCCCTCAAATTGGTTCCCATTTTTATCTATTGGGATATACATATTTACCCAGTGCATTTGAGGGAGATTCATGACCCTCCCATAAATAGTCATTAAATCATTGAATAACCCTTTTAAAAAAGTGGTTTTCATAATAATTTCTTCACATTAAAATAAATGGAATAGAAATAGGTTTCATTAATACAATTACAACAAAACATAATCCATTTAAAAAATATAACGAATATCCATAGATCATATCCATAGTAAGGAATAAGTAATACCTACAGATGATATCATAGATGAAAAATAATATTGAAATATCATTTAAGTCAATTCTTATAAAGCATACATTATACATAGAAAAAGTTTTCCAAAACATAAAACATTTCAAAGATCATTTTCATTGAAAATAACATTTAAAATTTATAAATGAATTTTTAAAACAAATTTAAATCAAATTATAATGTAAATAAAATTATCAAAAAAATTTACCATGAAAATTTTATGAAAGAATAATTTAAATTTTTTTTAAAAATTTATTTTTAAATAATTTTTTTGGAATTAAATAAATTTCTGAAAGTAGAGAGAAATAAAGTCATATTTTTTAATAAAAAAATTATTAATATTATTATGTACCAGAGTGTATAAAAATTGTATCATTATTGGAAAATATCAAGAACAACAATAATAGAAGTTCATTCATGATAATTCATAATTGTAATATTATGATATTTAAAAATTGGGTTCATGATAATAAATAATCCAGATGAATGATGAGGCTATAACAAAAGTTCATTGGTGGTTTCATTGAATCCTAATCTCCATGAATGAAGAAAAAAATTAGAAAAATGTCATTAGGATTATTAAATTAAATATATTTCATTTAAAAGGTTCTTTGTATAATCTTCTTGAAATTATCTTTTTTTCATAACATAAGAGATGTCTCGAGAATGCATATAAAATGAAAATATGCTACCATTTTGTTAACATTTGATCTACTAAAATAATGAATTAGAGAAGGTAAATTTTGTATGTAAATACCAATGATTTTAATTAGAAAAGAATTATAGTAAATTCATTCTCAAAATATAAACCACAAAAAGGATACTTGTGATTAACATGGAATGTGGCTCATAGAAAAATAAAAGTGAGATAGAAAATGCTTATCTGGAGTCTTTAATTCCATCGTACTTATTCAAACATCATTTATAATAAATATAAGATAATTATAAATATATTTAGAAAAATTACTCATATATATCATAACATATATTATGTTATTTATAACTCTAATTATTCAATTATTGACAAATCCATGTTAAATTTACACATATGTTAATAACTACGTTGTCCTTCATATATGTTTTATCTTCTCATTTTTAGTCCCCTTAATTAAATAATAATTTAATAGTATATAGAATTTACCACATGATATAAATATCATATATATTGATTAGATAATTATTTACAGTAGTTCAATATAATAATTGATTGGAAATGATATACATTATTCATGAAGACGGTAGGATATACGTATTCATGAATGATTTTTCTATTTCCTAGTCATTTTACAATAATTAAAATTAAATTATAAAAAAATATATTATCATAAAAAAATTCATATAAATCATATATATTTATTAAAACCTTCTTTAATACCTAACAATTAACATATAAACAAATCATAGTACTTTACAAGACATTATTCTGCCATACACACGAAGAAGATTATCAAATTTCCATAAAACAGAAAGCATGATGGAATGTGTAATATAAAAGTTAAGAAAGATAATAACCTCAAATATATTATATATATCATATCTAAAATAAATATAAAAAATTATTTAAAACCATTAATTTTTCAAAAGGAAAAAATTTATGTCATTTGTTCACTGGGAAATAGTCGGTCGTACTCACAAATGTTTATTTTTAACATATTTCATAGAAATTTTTGTTATTGATAGTCATAACCATAAATTAAAAAAAATATTATTATATGACATATACACAGGTAATTATACAATCTTGATATTAATATAATTTATTTCATTTTACGAAAAAAAATGTTCATTGATGGACATGACCACTTTTTTGGGTACCCTCCTTAGGTTTGCATTGAAAGTATTCTGTGGATGGATTTATGTATAAAATATAGCTTCTAGGATTACTGTATAGAAGTTGGGAATTTATTTTTTTAGATCATTTTTGCTTAATTTATCAAATTGCCTAGAGTGGTGTCAAGAAGAAGGTGGTGTGAGTACATTTTTATAGTTGATGAGATGTGGGATTTTTGTAAATACTCATATGTATTCACTGTTGGGAGGTTAATCATACATCATGTGGCTCCAAAAAAGTAAATTAATGAATTTTATGGATCATATGGTCTATAGAAACCTCAAAAAAACAATGAAATGCATATTTTTTACATTTCATAACATAAAATCATGTTTCTCTAGTTTTTCCATTTTGGATTTTCCATATGGAAAGAAGTATTCTAACATTAGTAACTTATCCTTGAATAATAAATTAGAGTGATCATTATTAAAAAAAATTACCCAGTAATAATGAATATGTAATCTAATTTATAATGTATAAATCCTATAATTTTTTTAATTTACATTATCACATGTGCAAGTAATGTGAAAAAATATTGTGTTAATCATAAATGTGTGACCATAGTTTTACCAGTATAGTGAATAATATATTAATTATAAAATAAGAACTTGTTAATTAATGGTACATAGTTTATATTACTTTTCATATGAAAACAAGTTGTATTTTTCTTTATAATTTTAAATCATTTCATAAAATATAATTTATCTGAAAATAATAATATTGACAATTTTGACATTATTGATTTAAATTTAATTTACAATTATAAATAATATAATTGAAATTTATTTTACAATGATAAAACAAATATAACCTAAAATATTAGTCTTAAAAATAATTGATGAAAATAATTCATTCTAACAATTTTATTTTTATTATTTTCCGAATTAATTACTTTTTTATCTATTAACTAAATAATCATTTTGTTTACATTTCTTAAGAATAAAATGTAATTTTATAATCTCTAAAAAATTAAAGTATATTATAATGAAAATAAAATACATTTTTATTTAATAATATTATTTATAACTCAACAGATGTTTTTTCTCTATTCCAAAGCATTATAGATATTAAAATAAAATAATATTTTTGTGGTTTTTATTACATAACAAATTATATGGGTCATATTCAATGTAAAGTGGAATGGAATTTATATATTTTATAGAAATTTTTTTATAATATCTAAATAAACTCAATAAATATAAATTAGATAATTTTTTAGGTCATTTTATCTTTTATCAATATAGTTTGAAGCCACCCTCGGTAAATCAATTTTTACCTTAAATGAAATAATTATTTTATTACAATTTTTGTAATTTATTTTTTTCTAAATTATGTTCAAATAAAAAGTAAATATAAATTATTTTGTTTGTAGATATATAATCCATTCTTCCAAATCCCATTCACATATCTGGGAAAAAATTTAAATTATTTCAACATTAATGATGTGGAAGATGGTTATTAAAGTTTAAAATGTTCCAATGTTAACATTGTGTTTTTGAGAAAATAATATTTTATAAACACATAAAGAATTTACCAAAAATTATATTCTTTTATTATGAATATGTTTTCATTGAATAAGAGAATTATAAATAATATTTAAATTTAGCTATTACAATTGATTTCACTATGTTTATCATCTACATTATAATGTCATTGTTAATAATGTGTGATGATTTTTTTAAACGCAATGTCATATATAATGCAAGATAATCCAATTTCAAATCTATAAAATCCATAACATTTTGATTTATATAATTAAATCGATCATATAAACATAATATATTGGAAAAAATAATTCATGAAATCTCAGGGTGTACATTCTACTGCAATAAAATCAATTTCTCCTTCGAAGTCTATCTTAGTCATTAAAGGTTAAACTCTTTAAAGTTTCTTTTATTAAAACCAATATCATAAAATGGGTTTATTATACATCCTCCTAAAAAGTAACAGGGGAAGTGATATGGTCATCTATAATGACACATGTTTGGATTCAAAATTTTAGAACATAGGTGTGTGGTTACATTTTTGACATGGAATTATAGTGTAAATTATTATAGAGAGTAATAAAGATAACATGTATTGGGAAAGTGGGTCATCAAGATAAATTTTGAAAAAAATATTAAATTATTTAAGGGACAATTTAATTCATTGTAAATTAATATACAATGAAATTTTTTTTCAAGATCATTGTCATGAAGATAAAATATATTGGAAAAATACACGGTTCATCATTTCATAATACCATAGATTAATGGAAATTTTCCAAATATAAAATAATGTTTAAAATTCCATAAATTATATCGGAAAACACATTATACACAAAACATGGATCACTTCCAATGTTATTAATACAATCTATATTACATTATTCTCATTAAACATCTATTTATCCAAACTAAACTCCATTTTTGTAACCTAGAAAACATTTAAACTGTTGACTTACATTAATCCTATTTTTACTGAAATTATATCCACACCAATAAATCAATTTTTCATTTCAACCAGTGAAATTTAACATATCCTAAGCAATCCATAATTTAAAATTTCTAAAAACAATCCCTAAATATTTCATCATTCATATAAAATAATAATTAAATTAAAATCCATTAATAATTTGGATATTCCACATCATCCATAATCCATTATCTATGATTCATCATATTAATAAATAATACACTTTTCCATCTTAGTCCAATAATAGTCACTACATTGTAAGTATAATAACCATTAGAAATGAATCCTTTTAGATTATTTTGATGCTCTTTCCGCTTTGTACAAAAATTTACATAAATTCTAGTATTTAAAAATTTAAAAAATTCAATAATCGATTCTATATTAGGGTGACAAATATTTTCATCCATTTAATTATATAAAATATTTATTTTTTTGTTACTTACTTTGTGTCCTTATTTTTTGCATTAAAAATACCTTCTTAGTAATCTATGATAAACACATGGTTGATTCTTACCCCATTATCAACTCAATGTAAATTTAAAAGTCTTTCCTCCATGTTCACCATTACCCAAAATATAGTATAACTCTTTCATTATCTACTTCGGTGAGTCTGGTTGTTGGATAACCTACACATCGTTAATCATGTTCCAGGAAAACTGATTAGTCACTACCACATTGTCCTTCACTATATTCATCTTCTCATTTGTATATTCATCATAATATTTTCCATCATATTCAATGTGAACCATGTACCTTTCAGTTATTCATATAGTTTAAAGATAAAAATCATAGTTTGAGCAACACAGATCAAAGTGGAAACCCAAATAATGAAGAAAATTATATTATTGGATGTCTACATCATTACAAATTTTCATTATATTAGTCCATTGGTTTATTCTAGTTAATTAATATTCATCATATATATAACTCCATCATGATGGTTTGGAATGAGTTTTTATATTTCCAAAGCATATCCCCTGGGATTTTCAACCATTCTGTCAAGTAAGGTGCATTGTAATGAACCCATTCATGATTGATTCTATCTCAATATGGTGTTTTCGGGGTTCTTATCCCTTGGTAAATTTATTCGAAATCCACACCCTATTATAGTACCCATATACTGGTTTATCTTCAAAAAAACCACACTCTAAATCCTTTACCAAAATTCCATGATATTTTCATAAACCTAAACACATCATTAGATTGATCCTTAGAGATGTCCCAATGTTTATCATATGAAATATACCTAGTGGTGTCACTAAAGTATTTTTATACTATTATCCAAATTATAATTAAGCATTTCCTTTGAAAAAAAATATAATGATCCAAGAAAATCATACAATACTTTTTACAACATTTTAGATGAATATTCATTATATTACACAGACACACACACGTGGACCACTATTGTTTAATTAATTTCAAAATGTGGAACAAAATCATCTGATATTGTGAAATATCTTTATTTTTTCCCACAATGATCTTCCCATTTATTAATCTTCATTGAAATACCCTACACAAAACCATTCTGCATAACCTGGGAAAACAAAACATAAGAAAGGGTGAGATTCATTACTCTACAATTGTAAACCTAACTGATATCAGTCAATAATCATAAGAAAGAATGAGATATTTATAAGGGTATGTGATGATGAACATTGCTTATGAATTTCATACCCAACTATTAATTTATTATAGTTAATATATATTGTATAAAAATTAATCATCATTGAAAACATGCATCAAAATGGTTATAAATCATGATAAATTAATCATAAACCATAATATCATGTCATATAAGTGTGTAACCATAATAAATATAAGAAATAATTCATGTTTCAATAATAATTACAATGAATTTAAACATAGTGGTTTAGGATGAACACATCTCTTATAGTGGATCAGGACACACATATTTCACATAGTGGATAAGGACACTCCAATTTCCTATAGTGCACTAGGACACACATAATTCCCGTAGTGGATAAAGTTACTCAACTTGTTTCTAATTTTATCATAATTTATATAAATCAATACTCAATGCATTGTATAGAGACATAAGTCTCACTCATATCATAATGAGATCCATATTAATATGTGCCACAAGATCATCCGGATTCTTTATATCAAAAGCAATGTAATAAAATGGGTGTTATAAACAAGTTACCATATCATAGCCATTTTAAAATATATTGGTTTCATATTAATTTCATTATTGAATTACTCAAGATAAGAATTGGGTTTCATAAGAATTTCATCATTGGATAACCCACTGAAGAGAAAAGGGTTTTAGAAACATCATTCCACAAAAAATAAACAATTATGATAAAGAATATGAATGGTATCAAAGCATTACATCACTATAAAGGATATGTAACTCCAAAATATGTAATTATTGATGGAAAATAATATTTAAGAAAAATCTAAACCATTTCTTGTTGAAAACTTCAATTATTTTTAAAAGATATTTTTAAAACAAAAAACATATATGAAATTTTTTTCATTGAAAATAATATTCATAAAATATAAAGGATGTTTTAAATTCATTTATATAAATTAGAAAAAATAAATAAATTTTCAAAATGAATTTCCCACCAAATGAGATTTAAATTTCATTAACCCCATTTTCAAAAATATTTTTAGTAATTAGTGATTTTTTATAAAATGTATATATGATGTAAAAGATAAATAATGTAATATTTTCCTAAAAACATGTTCTTATATATCCTTAGTACCAAAGAGAGGAAAAATTGCACCATTAAATTAAAATATCATGAAAAAAAATTGAAAAAAAAATCATGATAATTATTTTTAGGTATATCGTGATATTTCATCTTTGAATACACAATCATAAACAATTTTGATGAATAAATAAATAGTACATTAAATCATTATTGATAACATACAAACATAAACCCCATGAAGGATTACCATAAATTAAAACATAAAATATCCTAAGGATGACTAATATAATAAAATTTATTTTACAAATGTGATTTTTATACACCTCAATAAAAGACATATGTGTATAATATAACACGTGTCTCGTAGAATGAAAAATGAGGAAAAAATACATTACCGATTTGATACCATTTGAAATGTAAACCCCATGAATGAGAGATACAAAAATTGAATAGTAAATATAAAATTTAATTTTGAATCATCATAAGATACAATCAATTATATTATATACACCACATAAATGATATATCTGCTATACATTAAAATTGTGTCATAGACAAATACAAATGAGTCGTAAATCCAATATCTTTAGTCATCAAATGATCTCTAATTTCTAAAAACTATATTATAATAGATATAATATTATTATAAAAATATTAAAAAAATATGATATATCATATCAAAGTTTATTTTATTCTGAGATTTTAATAATTATTTTTAATAATTCCACGTTAAAGATACGTTTTGGAAACAAATGCATTGTTTTTATATTTGTTTTGAATTTTTATTTTTGTTCCTCTGTCATTGATCATGGTTTCACAATATAATGAATTTGAAACATGAAATAAATTTTAAATATTTTCATTTTATATTGATTTATATTATTCCATTATATTTAGTGATTAGAATTTATATTCCACATTCATGGTGATGGTAAGCCATATATATGTATAAACGTTATTTTCAATTATTTAACGTATTTATTGAAATAAATTTAGATGATATATATAATGATTCTAGCATAATTTGTTTTTCATATATATCATATATTTTTCTTAAAACCATCCTTATTACATCAAATATAATATGTGAAAAAATCACAATGCTTGTGAGGTAGTAGTTTTCCATACATAAGAATGACATTATCGTATTAAAATTGAAAGGAATGATAAAGGTATATGAGATATAACAATCATAGAATAAAAAAATAATATTTATCATCTATAAACTATAAATTCTTTATTATTACCATCCATGATATGTGGTAACGGAGAATTGAATTTGATCGGTTTGCAAGGTAGTAATCAGCCATACACATGAATGCTGATTTTGAAACCCATTTGATGGAAGTGTTTTATGTTATAGTTCATAAAAATGACACACACACATATATATATATGGAAGATATATAGGTTATTATAAACTAATGATATGAAAATAAATTAATGGAATTGATCAATTAATAATACAAAAAAAAATTGATTGTGAACTTTACTTCTTATTCGGGTATCCTCCTTATGATTTCACTAAAAGATTTTTTTTATTTGGATTCATGTATAAACTATGGATTCTAGGATTATGGGAGAGAATTTGGGAAGTGTTTTGGGAATATAGGTTTTGATCTAAAAGGTTTATAGGTGTAAAAGGATTGGAGAGTGAGAGCCTTTTTATAGTTGAAGAGGAATGGCATTATTATAAATACTCAAAAAGTATTCACTATGGTGATGTAAATATTCTCTCAAGAGGGTAAAAAATATAATTATTTATTAAGAGGTTTGATATGTTAAACACAAATCTCCACCAAAAAATGAATTTAAATTTTCAAACATTTACTTCCTTAACATCATAATTTTCATAGTTTTACGATATTTGTTATTCACTGTGGTAACTAGTTTTCTAATGTTGTTAATTTATCCTTTCAGAATAAATTTTAGTGATTATTATTATCTAATATTTTAAAAACAAATATATATATATAATATTAAATTTATAAATTATAATTACTATTTTTTTAGTAATTTATTTTAACATAATATCACGTATCGTGCAAAAACATTACTTCGACCACAAGTACTCTAATAGAGTTGTGTCTATTAGGGATAAATATATTCATTATAAAATTAAAATTTAAAAACTAATGTAAAATATTTTATATTTATTTTAATATAAAAATAAAGTGGTAGAATTAAATATTTTTATTATTTTTTAGTTATTTAATAAAATATAACTTATCTTAAAATAATATTAATTCCAATTGTCACATTTTCCATTTAAATTGAAATTAAAATTATCAATTCAATTATAGAAGTATAATATAATATGTTTACACATAAAAAACATGATATAGTCATCAGAAAAAATAAAAAAAAAATAATAATTCATTCAATTTACACAAATTTATATATTATTTAAATATATTATTTTTTAATTATTAAATAAATAATTTTGTTTTAACTATTTTGAAATCCATTAAATTAATTATTTAATCCATAAAAAAAATAAAAAATTATTATGATAAAAAAACATGGTTTTTATTGAAAATGATATGTATAAAACAACCATTTTGGTTTCTATCTTTATCACATTTCATTATAGATACTAAAAGTAAGAAATGTATTTTTTTCATTACATACCTTATTATATGAATCATATTTAGAGGAAAGTGGAAGGTAATTTAGTTATTTCATATAATTTTATGACTAATGAATAAATAAATACATTAAATTAATTATATATTATATTTTTGGTCATTTTCACTTTTATAATTCTATTGTATCCCCATATAAATTCAATTTTACCTTAAATGTGCTAATTAATTTTTTCACATTAGATTATTAGTTTAGAATAAAATTTTTTATTATGAATATTATAAAATATAAATTATTATATGCTCAATTATGGTATCTAATTTTTTGTATTCAATTAATAGAAGGAGAAAAAATTACATTCAATCCCACAATATTGATTAAAAAGCAGGTGTTTAAAGGGAAAATATTCAAATTTTTAAAATGTTTACAATGTTTTCATTTCCAAATTTAATATGAAATGGATCACAATATCAAAATTTATTTAATTGATATATAATTGAACAAAAAAAATTCAATCTAATTAAAAGTAAAATTTTACAATATTTATTATTTAAACCAAAATGATGTTTGGAATTTTAATTTAGTATTTCTCACCATTCATAATGAAAATGAATCTTTTAATGAAAAGTCAAATATTACTATTCCTAATCTACATTTTCCATTCTAAATTAAAATATTAGGTTAATTTTATCGAAATAATTTTTTAAAAGTGTCAAAAATATATTTTATTATAGGTCACAAGAATAAAATATTCTTTAGAAAATTGCATTCGTGAATAATATGATGATATTATCAAAAACTATATATTTAATTACAAATATGTTTTAATTATATAAATAATTATAAAAAATGTTTTAAATGTAGTAATTTCTACCAATATCAGTACATTCAGCAGATTGGTTATAATAATCATGTTAATAATACATAATGGTTTTTATAACACATAATTTTTTCTGTAATTAAATGTTAGATAGTGTTGTGTAGAGTGAAAGCATAACATGGTGTTTCGTGTAATGAAACACATCAATGAAATTTAATTTATTTGAAAAACATATTTAATGAAATAACATGGGATTAGATACATAATTATCTAAAATAAATTATATTATCGAAGTAATAAATTATCTCTTATTTGTCAGAAAATAGTATTTTTAGAACTTTTTTTAGGAAAAGTTGTCGGTGAAATTTAGTATTTGAAAAAAAAATTACACGTGTGTCACTCACCTCATATACAAAAGACTACACACTCTCCTCCCCTCTTCATAACATCAATACTCATTTTAATGGACATTAAATGTCAAAATAACTTCTATAATTCCATTATATCATACAATTAGACTTTTTGGGATAAATTCCAACAATGAATGGACTATGGTGAAAACCAAATAATGTTACCTGAAGAAGAGGCAATGCTCTAGAATGAGAATTTTGATTTTATTTCTTCCACCACCTCCATCAGTTCTTATTAAACGAGTAATATTTAAAAAATAGATAAATTACAAAATATTATAGGTATTTATGTTAATATAACGACTTCAATATTTCTTCTCATCGATGCAATGGTTTATGAATTCATCATTTGTGTGTATGGTGGACTACGACCGAAATAATTAATATCATTAGTTTTTCCATTATCTAATCTAAATAGTTTGTATGATTACTTATTTATAGTGTATATATATATATATATGATATTTATTACATAATAATTCCTTGAAAATCATTATATAATATATATCTTTTTACATTAAATCTATATGGGATATGACTACGTCTTGTGTGTGTGTGTGGGAGACTTCCACCTCTTCATTCAATGTGAATCAATTTCAATAAAAAAATTTATGGAATGTAATAAGGGTAATATTAATTAATATATGTTATATAACTGAAGTAATTATGATATTCATGAATGATTTATCATTTTTAAGTATAATATATGATTTTACTTTTTACCATTCCTTGCATTGAGAAATGAAAATGTTGTTCACGAACGTGGGGACAAACGCCTTCATGATGGGTTGTGACTCTATTTTCATCACCATAAAAAACTGATTATATATATATATATATAATTATATTTAAATAAATAATATTCTATATAAAATATTATTTGAATAATGGAAAGATAAAATTTTACATACCTTCAGTTTATAATGATCATTGAAAAATTGAAAAGTTACCCATGCGTATGTATGGAATTCCATGTCCATGATGGTAACATAGATTATCTCTAAAAAATCTATATAAGTATTTATCAATAAAGAATAAATGATGTTTAAATATGTAAAATATGGTATAATTATTATTTTTTACATTTTGAATTAATTACCACTTTGACCAAAGTCATTCTACCAATGTCAATTTTGACACATAAGATGAATATTGTCAAAATATCTGACAAAACGTAATTATTTATTTTATTGTATATAACATGGTGATAGTTGATATAAAATTAATAATAGACCTAAAAATCGATATCTTGAATGTAACCGACAATTTTTATTATTATTCCACATGATAAAGACACATGTGATATGTTGGACTTAAGTAAGGGACTTTGTGTAAAATTCAATTAATTTAGGCATACATTGATATTATACACCTATAATAAATTATGAGTTGTATATACGGACCTTATGACAAGATATATAATTAATTTCACTATTATCATGGTAAATATTGTTTTCATTAATTTTAATCATAAATGGGTCTTATGATACATATTTTCTAAAGTGATAACATACATTTCATTAAAAAATATATTTTAATGTTTTACATACAAGTATTTATGTTCTATGTACATATTTTGGAAATAATTATTTTAAATACTAAATTTGGTTATTATATACAATGTCCCGAAGTTTTCATGAGTAATGTTACATCTTTTTTGATGAATAACAATAAAATCAATACCATCATCTTAATGGTTTAACGTCTTTTGAAATTAGAAAAAAAATATTCTTAATTTTTAAATGATCATAAACATCTCCCACCAATATCTTCGCTCATTGTACTCTTATTAGGAAAAAAATACCTACAGAATTATCCATCACATGTGTAAGGAAACAAAAGAAATAATGACCTCAAATTCTCTATAACGGTAAATATAGAAGAAATTTGTACATGATAATATGAAAACATTAGACATGAATAATGTTACACGATCATGAAAATATCATACAAATTTTCTATAATACCATTTATATATTATTAACATGATTTATGCAATGAACATTATTATTTCAGAAAACATGAACAATAAGAGTAATAAATAATCATAAACCAATCATGATAAAAAATATATTTTCCAAATAATTTGTCACCATCAAAAATATAGAAAACCATTTCACATGTAAAGGTAAACTACAAATAATGTAAATATAGTGGATCAAGATGAAACTATTTCCCACAGTAGATCAGGATGGACTTGTTTCCCATAATATATCAAGACACAAATATTTTTCATATTCGATCAAGCATATTTTCTTGTCTCCCATCTCTATATAGTGAGACATATATCATTATCCAAATCATAAAGGGTGATATTGGGCCCCCTTACGATGATTAAAATTATACTTATGGGTTCCACCTAATCATAAATAATTCATAATATTATAACCCATGGAAAAGAAATGGGTTTTATAAACATCATTAAATCAAAAAAATAACCCTACCATAGATATAAAGAGGATTTTATCCTTGAATAAAATACTAATTAAATAACAATTAACATCAAATAATTTAGTATTTAATGGAAACTAATTTTGATGGATCACATCTGTAATGTCACATATTCATGGGCCGCCTAAAGGTTCCCCAGACCCAGTAGGTCACATGACCTCTAGATAATTTCCTCAAATCCCATAGGTTTCAGGATAGTAATGAGGGTAATGGTCAGATAATGGGGAAACCATTCCCCCATTGGCAGAATATACGTAGATGATAACAAATCGTAACAATGGATGAACTAATAATACCAAACAAAAGTAAAAAATAGATGAATGAATGTAAATCTAATAAGAGACACAACATATACACGTATCATGCATGGAATCTGTATCTAAGAAAACAAAAAAAAATCAGAAAGATGAAAAGTAATATAGAAAACAAATACAAATTAAATAGTAAACTCCAACATCATCACAAGCCTCAGCTTTTCCCCATACTCCCCATGCTCCAATAGTAATCAAGTACCTAATGAGGAAGTACACTTCCACTTTTATACACCTGAAACCAAATAATCTGTTAGGTTCCAAAATCATATCCCAAACAGGGTGTGAGATGAATCCAAGTAGGCTACCACAAAAAGATCTATTCCTAATTGTACATGAATATATATATTAGGTTATATGCATAAATGATGAAGTAAACTAAAAAGTGCTCAAAAATAAAAAATCATTAAGTTTTAAATTAAAATCATGTTACATTCATTATTCATCTTTTAAATCATGTAAACCTGCGGATCTAGCATAAGCTTTGTATCCCCTAGGTAACAGTAACAAATCGACTGCTCAAGAAGACCATATAAACAATCATGTAAGTCTGAGTTCAAGCTTGTTCTTTGGATTGTCTGACTCATCACAATCATTCAATTATTCAAAATCAACCCCATGGGTATGGTCTCATAGTCTAACCCCTATGGTCTATCATAACATCAATTCAATAAATAATTACCCAATGGGAAATCTCTCAGAGTTTTACCCCTTTGGACCCACCTCACACTAATCACTTTCCAAAGTCCACCTAGGAAGCTCCCATGGTCAATACACCTTGGTCAAAATAACATCAATAAAATATAACGACCCCCCTAGAATATCTCAAATTCAATTCCCTAAGGACCAATATTTATTTAATCAGATAATAATGATCACCTCGTAGCTCTCATGGTCTATCCCAATTAAATATAAATGACCACATGGGAAACTCTCACAGTCTAACTCTTTTGTAATGCTCTCACAGTCCAATCCCCCTTGTTAAAACATTCCCAATACATATCTGAAGCATCTCCTATAATCAGTAACTACATCATATGAAAACACATCATGGAAAATAAGGAAAACCTCATTGGGATCCAACACCAAATTTCCATAAACAATAAAACATGTTAAAATAAACCAAAGGGTGTCCCATTAAAAGTTACATTACCATATGTACAAGAAACTACCTTTTATATATCAACCAACCCATTATAATTAATAAATAAGGTTTAATTCAAAAACACGCAACACCCCATATATGGGTAAGAATCACTTTTTTAACATAAAATCCTATGACGAACAGCAAAAGGAAAAACCACCTAACTCGATGTCGTATGATCGATTTACTTTGTTGAGGTCTCTTGAATCATAATAGACTGTCCTATATCTATAATATGGGGAAATATCTCATCTGTCAATGACTTATTAGAGAGGTGGAATCACGAAACAATGCTCTAGAGGAAATGTTAACTCACCGGTGGGATTACAACTCACCGGATGACATCTCAATCGGTGGTTTGAGGGAGAAACTTTTATTTGATCATCATTCATAAACCTCAAGTCCTCCTATACGATACATAGAATGAAAAAGTAATTTCAGAATATAAGATGCCACCCCACTATGATATATCAAATAAAAAGAAATGTACATCACATGTTTTAAATAAATGTACATTCTTTTTAGTGTCCCTAACCATACCACATCTTAATTGGTCATCAATGTTATCATATTTCAATGTAGTTAGCCATTACACAGATTGTACACATCTATGCATGGAAACTAGGTACATGGAGTGTACATAGAAGTATATGTATTGTTCTTTGAAGAACCCAATTTCTTCGTTTTCCTAAAAAACAACCCATATTCAAGATCCATACCTAAAATAAGATACGAGTTCTTAAAAATCCCCCATTAAATAAATTTTTCCTTCAATTTCCCTTCCACGGATGTTGAATATGTATCTACAAATAACTCTATCCACTATGATTGTACGTCGGCCTCCCTATCCGAAAACGTGTCTTGTAATCGCCCGAGATACCATAGCACTCATACTAGAGGAACTGACCAGCCACACCGAATCTTTGTTTTGTGATCCCCAATTTGTATACGGTTCTTCTTAAAGGATGAATCCACCTTCATCTCATCCTACTTGTGTTTATAAACACACGAATTGTCTGAAATGAAATGTCAAAGCTGAGAAACCTGAAAGATGTCATGAATATCCCATCACCTTTGAGGAAACACCAACTGATAGGGAACTGGTCTGACACTCTCCAAAAACTCAAATGGCTAAACATATCATAGTAAAAGAATTCACTGTCTCATAATCCTCTGGTTCCCTAACATCGGTGTGACACAATGGAAACCTTGATCTCATACCTCGAACTCCACAGGTCTTATCAATCGATCATCATAGGATATCTGACGACACCATGCATTATCCATCCTCTTCAGAATAAACTTTTCCTTCTTAGTGGTCTCCCAGAAAAGGAAATTTCCCAACATAGATTCCACTCCTTCCTAAATCCTACATAGTGGTGATCAGTATGGCCCATCGTACAATGCCTCATAAGGTTCCATTTGAATCATTGGATGAAAAATATTATTGTAGGGAAACACTACAAGGGGTATGAGTCTCTCCTAAGAGCCCCCGAAATCCAGGACACATGATCGAGCCATGCCCTTTAAAATCTGAATCGTTCACATGTAATGACCATTTTTTTGGGATGGTAAGCCGTTCTCAAGAGTACCTATGTACCCAAATCACTATGCAGTCCCTACACTACACAAGAATTAAATAGAGCTCCCATATATGAAATGATAAAGTGTGTAACCCAATGAAAACTACCAATCTCTCTGATGTACAACCTTCCAAGATAATCAACACTAAAGGTATCCTTAATTGACATGAAATGTGCAACCTTCAGGATTATTTCAAAAACCTATAAAACATAATTTCCTATGGGGAACTTTGTTAAACCATCAAGAAATCCATTTCTACATTGTTACACTACCACTCTGTAATATGTATCTTCTGTAAAATATCTTAAAGTCATTGATGCTCCACCTTCACTAGATGATAGTTGGAACATCTCATAACAAAACCATAAATATATCTCTTTATGTCTAGTCAACAATACTGAGGATGTAGATATTGATACATTGTGGGGACACCAGGATGAACATCCCATTTAGAGGCATGAAAATATCGAAACATATCATCTCGTATGATAGATGACACCCATATGAACCCATAAAAATTCAAAACATTCCCATCTCCTATGGTCCACCAAGGTGTATGGTCTACGCCTAACACACTCTCACTTAGGACTAGGCCATCAGAATCTCATAGATTCCTCATTCTCACTCTATCTAGTAGAGTAGAGGTAACTTCTATAAATAGAAGGAAAGTATGTCTCTGTCTTTCGTGCACCTCCAAATGCATCTATAAGAACAAATCCATAAGTTTCCACTCACAACTGTTCTTTTGAACTGCATATATCTTAGTTCTCCTACAAAAAAAAACAACCACTACATTACGTTTCTATGGCGTGTAGGAAATATCAATATCAAAATACTGAAGGTTCTCAACCCAGCAACATTATCTTAAATTCATATCACATTGAGTAAAGATATACTTGAGTGATTTTTATCAGTTTATACAACAAAATGATCTCCAAAATTATAATGTCTCCAACAACACAAATCATTCAATAATTAACCTATCTACAGATCGTTTGTCGGGAATTTCTTATCAAGTGGCCCCAACTACCGAGATCAATACGCAATGACTCATTCCAATGCAAAATCACTATTCCCAACCTGATACTTGATTCATCACAGTAAATGGTGTAACCCATGAGTGGTTGCAAAAAATCAGTATCAATGCTGAAATCAATATCCATTTTATCTCCAAAAAGGATGAATCGTAGAAATCTATGCACAAGAACTTGTCACCTTTCTTAGTAAAGCATTCCAATGGTGTTTCTAATTGTGAAATGTCCTGAATAAAACATCTGTAGTAACTAGTCTGCATTAGAAAACTTTGTTCCTCAAATAAGATCCTCTTATGCTCCAAGGTAACTATTTCTCCCACATTTTATAAGACTACTGATAATCCTGTCTCTTAGATTACATGACCCAGGAAATTAATGTGGTCCATCGAAAAGTGGAATTTTGATAGCTTGGCATATAACTAATTCAATCTCACTGTAATATATATGATCTCACGATGGATGCATGGTCATGTCGAGTGTAAGGGAACACAATGATATCAACCCAGAAGACTACCACAAATTGATCCAATTAAATATGGAACACTCAGTTTATCAATGCCATGAAATCATCCTATGCATTCGTGAGATCGAACGACATAACTAAGTACTAGTATAGAACACTCCTGCTCTGAAAGATTTTAAGATTGTTATCTTAAGGTCTAACATGAAACTAATGATAACTAGATCTCATTTAAATCTTCAAGAACACTCGGGATCATTAAATCCTACCAAATATATCATCAATACATAAAAAGAGATAACAATTCCTAGTTTTCAACATGTTTAGATACCAATAATCTACAAAAAGTCTGAGGGTACCATATTCCTTATTTGAAAAAAAGATGAGAGAACCCCACGAAGATGTACTTGGTCAGATTAAGCCTTTTTCCCAAAACTCCTCTAACTACTTCTTGAGATCCTATAACTATAGTTTAGAAATCCTATATTAAGGAATGGACAATAGTGACTCTTTTGGAAAAATATCAACAAAGAAATATACCTCTCTCTCTAGAGGTAAACCTGAAAATTCATCAGGAAAGCAAACTATGAAATGATCCACCACTTGAAGAATGCACATCTGTACATTCCCCTAGACATCTAGATATATAATATAAATTTTCAATATAATTCCCCCAAACCCATGAATCTTCGTTCCATCCCTACATTCCTAGATGTTCCATTCCCCCTTAGGTTAAAAATATCCGCCCTCTAGTGATGTGAAACTCACCCTGTGGAAATAATAGTCAAAAAATGGCCTGAAAGGAGACCAACCAGTACATTATATGAATGAAATTGAAGCATGTTATAAGTAATACATAGAGGTCCCATAAGAAATGACTCCCATAAACAACAATATAACAGTCCATCCACCGACATACACGAGACATCCTAATCCCTAATGGAGTTTATAGCATCAAAACAACATGAAAAGTAAATATACAGAGTCCATGACTCTCCACAATGATAATATAAATAAATCTATGGGATTCCCCTACATCAAAAATAGTGTAAGCTAAAAATAAGGGAACTAGAATCGTACCTCAAACCATAGAGGGTCTCAGATGCTGCTCCTATGGGGTATGTTTTATTGCAAAAGTTTTACTGGTACAACATCCTTATGACCCTTCCTAGCCACACTTAGCTTGTCCACACTAATGTTTCTTAAAACCGATCATTCGGCTACCATGGCCATGACCACCTCCTCGACCATAATGGACTGATGAACTCTAGTTCCCTAACAGAAGAGAAAATTATGGTGCTTCTTCTAAACATTGAGTGATAACATATCCCCTCCCACGTGCTGCTGGTATCAACATCTTGAAAAAACAATGAAGATGACCTATCTTACTGCAAGATCGAAACTTGACTAGGTCCCTCGAGAAATGTGGTCTATTATTCCCACTTCCTCTATAGTGGTATCCTAATAAATGACTACCTGATTAAATTTCCCAAATACAAGATGAACCACCATGTTTATGCCCCACATGGAGCTTCCAACTTTCAATTAAAGGAGTGTCAACCCTGGATACTAAACCACCCTGGATCAAAGACCCAAACTCTCTCTGATTATGCTCATTGATTTAGTGCTTATTTTAATATAAAAGTCATTTCTGTCTGCCTAAAAATGTTCATCTTTGAATTGATTTTGTAGTTGAGACCATCTCCAAATAACTTATCAAGTGATAACTCATCACCTCCAAAAGAAGGTGTGAAGTGTTGATGCTCTTTACAACAAGAAGAATAATCCATCACTAAAATTGTTCCTTTCTCCATTTCCATGAAATCCAAGGCTCTATTGTCCATCAATGTCTCGGCGATGAAGTAATCATTTTTGGTCCTCTGAAAATATTCCCAATCTATATCCCTATGACATACCACCTGTTAGATAACACCCCACAATCTATTGGTTGAATCAGGAACCATGTAAGTCACAAGAATCACCCTCCTCTATAGAGGTGTCTCAATATGCTCGAAGACAGAAAGAATGGACTTCAGCCATGACTATGCATCTCATGGGCCCCCATCCCTAGAAAAAGTGCATGGAGTATATAGCTGTATTATGAAAATAAATTCTTCCATAGACGGGGTAGGTTGTTATGATCCCTAAAAAGTCTGCATCATCCTCAAACAGCCTTCACGGAACTGTGAATCATCACATGTGTCTGGTATGAAATCTGGTGCCAAAATGGGCACGATGTGAGGATCTGCTGGTAGTCCTTGACCTACAATTTCTCGTTTCTAATTGTCACCCTACACCTGGAATTAAATTGGAGTATATCTATGTGTCATGACTCTACAATTTCATGGAAATACTTCAGTTTAATATCGTCATGAAATGTAACATAGAAGTTAATTAAAGGATCATTAGAAATAAAGCATTCATATTTCAAAAAATATGGTCACATGGTGTCTAGAACAACTTCACAATGTGTTCCATTAAGCCTTCACTTGGTCGTGTACCTCTACCAACATGGTCATGTACCCCCCCATACACATGTTTGGTTCCTCATAAGACACACCATATACTTGAATATTCCAATTCTATCCAAGTACTTATATATGGATAGAACTACACGATTCAACTCGTGTAACACAACACGGTGTGTTCACCATAGAAACTACGTTTACCCAAATGTTCTATACACCCAATTTTTATTTCACACGACCAGTCACCCGATCAACTATATCACTAAGTGTATAAGATAGATGTAGAGAGTACAACCCATTTATCCTCCACTTTCATCGTTAGTCACATAGCTAAATACATGGCCTTTTAGAGCATGAAGTGTACACCCATGACACGTGATATTCTTCCAATCATTTAACAACCCCATGTCTCTACTCACATAGTTAGTCACAAAGTCAACAACTACACGACATATACATACAATACACCGAATGTACATAAGAAATGTAATTTCTACTAGAATGAAAGAACACACAGTGTCGTCTCATAACATCACACACCATGTTGTTTGGTTTTCTAGATAGTAAGCATGTGAATCTTCTCCAAAGCCCACAAAATCATAAAATTTTGGCCAAGGAATTACATGTTCTGATCTATGAGACCCCATACATCCCACAAATCATTGTTTGGAATCCTTATACATATCATATTAATAGAATTCAATTGACGTTCAAACATGATCTGCCAAATTCGGATACAAGAGCTCACAAAACATCTCAAGGACCAAAGAATGGTGTTCATCCAAATGAAAAATTACATATAAAAATACACATTTATAATAGTAGGTATTTATTATACAGAATATATCATAACGACATGAATATATACCACAATATCTATCAAAACAACATGCAAACATTAATTAACCCTAAATTACAGGAGTAGAATGCCTGAGATGTGCTCTCTAGAATGTCCTTATATGATGCATGGAATGACATACCCTCATCTTATCAGGATGAAATAGATATAGATCTACAATGACATCAATAATAACAGCACAACACAAGTGAATCACAGAATGGGGATATAAAATCAACAGTAGAAAGTGAAAAAAATGAAAAAATTCAATATTTGTGGTAACATTAATTTTCATTATACAAGGGTTAGCTACTCCTAGAAACAACTTATTAAGAACTACCCATTTATTATTATCCTAATTTATAGGCTCAAAATAGTAACTCAAAGTAGAAAAGAAACCTCCTCTAAAACCACTTTGTAATGTCCCAAATCCATGTTGCGCCCAAGGGTTCCCCTGACCCGGTTGGTCACATGACCTAAAGTGCATATCCATAAATTTCAGAAGCTACCGACTATGAGTGAGGGCCAATGTCTGATAATAGGGAAACTATGCACTCATTGGTAGATTATACAGAATAGTTAACAAATATTAATAATAATTGAAGTAATGATACATAAAAGAAGTAAACACTTGAAGAAAGAATGTAAATCCAAAAGAAGAGAACAACCAAACACCAAAATAGGTTACAATGTTAGAGAGAATTACAGAAACCAAATAAAAAAGAAATATTAAACTCTAGCAGCACTGAAGTCCTTAGATTTGTTCCATGTATCCATTTCAAATTGAAATCATGTACCTGATAGGGAAGGGTACACGCCCTTATCTACACCTACATCCATATAATGTGTTTGGAACCAAAATCATGACCAAACAAGGTGTGTGACGAATCCCAATAATCAATCCCTAAGAGATTTGTTCCAAACTATCCGTGAATATATATTGAAGGTAATATAACGAAATGAAGCAAAAATATCAGATGTACTTCTATTTAATCAGTCCAAGAGTATTCAATTATATTCATTTAACATTAACTATTCATCTGTTGAGTCATGTAATCCTTGTGATCTGGCCAAAACCTTGTATCCCATGGGTAGTTGTAACAAATATACATCATTGAATACCATCTAAAAAATCAAGACGAACGAGTCCAAGATTGTTCTTTGTCATGGAATACTCGTCATAATCATTAAATTATTCAAAAAAGCACCTTTAGTAATGTTCACATAGACTAACACCTTTGGTATAACATAACATCAATTTAATAAATAATGACCCTCTGAGAAAAATCTCACAGTATAACCCATTTTTTCCCATATCGCAGTAATCATATACAAATGACCACCTTGGAAACTGTAATGGTCAATACCTATTGGTCACCATAGCATTAATAAAATATAACAACTACTAATCATCTCTCACTGTTAATTCCCTAGGGTACAACATTCATTAATCAAAAAATATTGATCACATAGGTACCTCTCATGGTATAAAACAATTAATTATATATGAAATATTGGGAGCTCTGATGGAATAACCCATTTGGTAAGCTCTCACATTCTTATTCCCATTCGTCGAACATTCACAACGAGTATCACATGCTTTTCATATAATCAGTAACTCCATCCTAAATAAACATGGAATGGAAAAGAAGGAAAAACTAACATGAATACTTGACCAACCTGTCATAAACAAACAAGAAATGGAAACACACCTGCAGTGTGTCCAATAATAATGAATATTACCATGCACATAATAAACTACCCTTCATCAATCAATGACAACATAATATGTAATAAACGTGTTTCAATTCCAAAACACGCAATACCCTAAATGTGGGTATACATCCCTTTAAGCACATATAATCCCAATAAAAACAACGAAAGGAACTAACCACCCTCCTCATTGTTGTATGGTCGATATAATTTGACATAGGCTCTTGAATTATCCTAGATAAGCATAGATCTACAAAAAGGGTTAAACGATCCACCTTGAATAACTCATGAGAGAGGAGCAGTCAAGAAAAAATATCAATAAAAAATTATAACTCATTGTTGGGATTGTAATTCACCCAGTGGAATCTTAGTCAGAGGTTGGATAGATAATTATGTGTTCGATCTCAGTTTTTGATTTCTGAGCATTCCTATATGAAACATGTGAAGAAGAAGTCTGTTCTGGACATGAGATGCGACCCCACTCCAATATATCAAATAAAACCAAAACTACATGCCATGTTAATTAAATGTACATGTTGTGTAGTATACTTAACTAGCCCCTAAATTAAGTGGTGTTCTAGGTCATCACACATTCATCTAGACAGTCATTACACGACCAGTACACCGCTTTATACAGCAACCAGGTACACGACATGAACAAAAAAGCACACAGCGTGTACATAGAAAAACACCAATTCATATTTTTAGAAAAATAACTACCCAAAATCAAGATCCATACCTAAAATGAATATCTGGGTACTTAATACTTGAAAAAATTATTAAATAAAATATCCTTTCATTTTTAAAATTCATTATATCTTTTAAAAAGCCGAATAAATTTCTAAGGAAACTATTTTCTATTAAAATAACCTCCCAATAATATTAATGACTCCCTAAAAAAATAAGTTGTCCGGAAAGTAGGAATATCCATTCATGATTTATATCATTAAAAAACATTCCTTTTCACTTACGTAAAAATAAATATAAATGCAAGAACTAAAAAATTCCCAAACAGATAACATTTATATGAATGTAAAAATTATTTTTTAATATATTCTAAAAATTCAAGTACAAAAAATTAAAATACCATGAAATTAAATAAAAATTAATTTCACGCATAATCTTATTATGAAATAATAAATTTAGTATAACATTAACTCGTTGAATGGAATGTAATTTAAGAATTCTCTTACCTCCATTCTTTTTTTCTTTATTCATGATAAACATTTAAAATAATAAAAAGGATTTTTAATAAATTTCTACCAAAACAATTGAATTTTTCAAATCATGTGTTATTTATATATAACATATTAATACACTTTATGATAGAATTTTAAAATATAAATTTATTGGTGGATAACTCATTCATTTTCCAAATTTTTTTGGTTCGACAGTCTTGGTCCTTTTTATTTGATATTGGTCTCATCATGTACAAAATGTTAATCATGTTGTTTAATCATATATAATAATTATATATATTTTTTATAATTATTCTAATTTATAAGTAGAAAAATTAATTACATGTATTTTAGAGATGGTAGGCCACACATACCCATGAATGTTATTTTCATTTTGTCGATTGATGGAATGAAATAATGATAAATAATATTTCATATTTCAAAAATAACAATTATATCGTATATATGATACATACTCAATAAATCTATCATCATACCCATTTATAAAATTTTGTTATAAATATTTAATTGTATCTCTATGTGGGAAAGGTATGTCACACATAAAAATGGGCGATACTTACACTTCTTATATGGTTAAAAATATTTTGTAAAATGGGTTTTTCCAAATAATAATAAAATTTCACAAAAAATTGTGATCATTAATTTATTATTTAAATATATAAATCTTGTAGGATCAAAAGAGTATTTTAGATGGATATACGTACAAGGTAAGTGATAATAATAGATAAAAAACGTAGTTTAAAACGTTTAAAAAAGAAAAAAAATAAGACCTCTTTATATAAAACTTATCAGACATAGACTAAGACTGATTAAAAAAGTCAAAAAAATAAAAATAGATTTTTTATTTTTATATCAGATTAAAATATCTGTATCATGATTGGCCTGATATATAAGCATTAAATAATCAATATCATAATATATTTGAGGAAATAAATGTAATATTATTGTCATAATTATAGTAATGGAGATAAAAGAAAGAATATATAAAGTTTAATAAAATGAAACACTTTATATAACATACAGTATAATAGAAATCTTTTCAAAAAGTAAAACAAAAGAAATATAAAACTAATAAGGGATTATAATAAATTACTAAAAATATAACATTATTTAAATTAATACTAAGGTAGTTAATAATAATGAGTAATGGTATGAATGGTTTTATACTTATAGTATAGTCATTCATTCCTTTCTAGGAAATCCCTTAATAATATGATTCAATTTTCTCCATCTTCTTATCCTATAATTCCTTCAAAAATTTGGTAGTTTCTTTATTTATATGCCTTGAATACATCAATTGTAACAATGATTAAATTTATCATCTTACTATCACAAAAATCCCACTATCGTTACAATGATTGGATATTAATAAAATTCATATAATTATTAAGGAAACATTCCAAAAAATAATCCTTTATAATGAAAACACTCTAAAAATATTAAAAAGCTATGAAAAAAAATTCAGGATTTTTATATTTAATAAATATTGATAGAGAAAAATAATTAGCTTGATACTCATCAAATGACATGATATTTATATGAAATTCCAAAGAAATTATAATATCATGATTTTTTGCAATGGACTCAGAAAGACGGTGCATGAAAACTCATATAGAACATAATTTATGGAATGATTTTGATTAACACAATTATAATGTATTATGATATTCCTCATATTATTAAAAAATATTTATATTCGGAATATAAACATTAGATAATTAAATGGAATTCCTTAAAAATGTTCTAATGATAATATTTATGGTAGTCATTCTTATTATATCGGTACCAATATCAGTCTGATGGTGATTACTTTTATAAATAGGAGATCCAAGACTAATGTCTATCTTATGGTCATATTAAGATGAATCTGGTTTTTTTGGACACATAATCATTCAGATTAGCATATTGATGAATTAAATGTTATATTCCTAATACAATAAGACATATAATATTTATGGTAAATTATAATGTTTTCTAAAAAATGATAAAAATATTGCGACATAAAAATGTAGTAAACGTTCTTTTATAATATTTTTTAATTTAACATATTATACTAATATTAATGTTATAAGTAATAATTCAAACCCAATAGTCTCTCCCTTTTTTCAAGGCATTGACTTCGAAACAAATATAATAAATAACTTGAAACCTCTACGGTCCATTTTTATTTTATAACCGTTATATTAAGATTTATTCATTAATTGATACCACCATTATGTTTGTAACTCTTATGAATATGATATTGAATATCATGGAGTGTTGGAATAAATATTCCTCAAATATATCTTATCCAAATTTGGAATTTCTACCCATAATGATCATATTATCCCCATTAATGAAACATTTTCACCTTTAATAAATTATTCTCTTATGTTAAAAAACCCTCCTTGTTGATAATAATTTCTCATCCTTTTGTGATTTTAAAAAAATAATGGTTAGTGGTTCATGATTTTACAAAATGTTAGAAAAGTATCAAATCAAACAACACATTAAAAAATCTCATCATCCATGAAAAAATTGACATAACATATATCAAATTATATTTACAAAAAATTACCTTAAATCATATTCAGATGAAATAATAATTTATTCATTACAAATGTTTGAAACATTTTAAAAAACAAATACATTCATGTGTTCAAAAAATATCTTCATTCTTCAAAGATATTCTGGACAATGAATTCATCTTTTTTAACTCCTTGTGATCTTTCTCTAGATTATCAAAATTCACATGTAGTGTATGATCAGGAAATTGAATCATTTTGAATTCATAAACTAAATATTTTATGTAATCTATCAGGATGATCAATTTTTCTTTAGAGGTTTAGATTCTACTTTTATATGTATATATTTATCAAACATGTTATTTCAAATCATTTTCGTCATTTTTTTCATTCATAAGTGGATTCTCTAAAATATTCAAAAAAAATAATCACTCTATCATTCATATCATCAGATAACTATTTTATTGAACATTATGATTCAACTAGATGTTTTATAATCTCACAAAATGTATCATCATATGATCTAATATCTCAATCAACCTAGTAAGACCAATTAACAATTTGATTGAAAAATATCTTATTAGTGTGGGAAATATCATGTAATGTCTTCAACTCTTATTTAATAAGATTCATGGTTCTGTAAACACTATGATCAAATAATATATTTGATTCAAATAATAATGAATCATATGTACCAAAGCCTCATTAATAATAAATTAATGAATAGTCCCTTCTTACCTTCTCAACACATGAACAATATATCATAAACAGTTTGAGAAACCATTCAAGGAGAGTCCAATTGTTCTGGTTTGGGAAGGGGAATTTTCATTCTATTTTTTCAAATTACATTTTTATCCTTTAATATTTTTTATATTTTAATCATTCATATAATCAATCTTATAAAAATTGTTTTCATCTTAAAATTCCATAATTTCCACATCAATCAGTGTCAACTATGTCATTATCTTTGTTTTCCAAAATTTGTACATCTTTCCCTTTCTTTGAGGATCACAAGGATTCTCATTCTAATAAGGATTACTATTCATAATAACTATTTTAATTTTCATCATTAACATTTTTGAGGGTATATATAATGATGATGATGATGAATCTGATTATTTATTTTTAGTAGGATTTTTTCACCACCATCTCTTTCCTATCCAATTTCTCCCACTTATTCTTCTTCAGATTCTTCATCTCCTCATCTTAAATTCCAATTTCCACTTCATCATATTATTATTTATCTTAATATTTATCATCCCATTATTCTTAGAATATAATTATTTTCTTTCAAATTGATCATTAACTTCCTTATCTGTCTATTCAGGAAGCTTCCTCATAATTTTAAGAGCTCATTTTTTTGGAGATATTAGTTTCAGATTTTTTCATGAACATCATAGACTGATTTATCAAATATGACTTTTTCCAATTCCTTATGTCTAATATAATGAATGGTATGTTGTACAACTAATTTTTCGTTAAAAATTAACCCTTCGTCTAGGATAACGTGATAGATATGATTAGTTAGTGGAACAAAATTCCCATTGGCCCATCAAACTTTTTTCTACAATAATTCAAAGTGTTCACATGTATATAGCCACTTAATTTGAATATTTTTCATATATTGAACCAATAATTTTTTTTCCATCATGGTTTTTCAATGACATAGAATATATGTGGTCATGTATGATTTTTGGATCCACATTCTTATTTTGATAAATTTTTCCATCGAACATTCAAAAAAATCAGTAGGTATATTCTTCACTTTTTTCTCTTTTCATGAGGATTGGTAGCTATTTGAATTTAATTTTATTATTTTTATCCCCCTAATCTTTTAGTGATGATATCAAATTCAAAAAATCACCATCAAATTAAAAAAAACATTTTTGACTTGATATCAATTTCCAGTCTTATTCTGTTAATTGTATCATCGCTAAAAAAAGAAAATTTATTCGTCGATGTATACAATATATTTAATAACATGAAAACACCATTTAATATAATACTATATTTAATTAAAATGATTGAAAATAAAATAATCCATGAATAAATTGATCATTTTTTATGTTGTACATATTTATGAAGATGTATATTAACAAGTCTGCCATTCTCATAGTCACTGAATAATCATGTTGAAATAAATCAGATATTATTAATATATGTCGATATCTTTTTCTAAAAATATAGAATCCTTGCATCCAACAGTAAAATTTATAGTTATCCAGATCTAGGCATGAAGCCTTCTTGACATGCTCATAATAAGATAATAGATAATATTAAGCTCTAGTACTGTTAAAAATAACTAGATTGTTTACTAGCTTATGTGAGGGAAAATATTCTTTACCTATTGATGGTTATAAAAAAAACTTCAAATATTTGTTAAATGTAATATTATATCACTTAACATACAATGTAAAATAATATTTCTCTTCTTGACCCTCCTTATTTTACTATGATGAATCCTAGAACTCATGAGCTATCTTAGGGAAGAAAAGATCAACAAAAATTTATAGTTTTTCCACAAAAAATGATTCTCAAACAAGAAAATATATTTTATTTTAAATTGTAGAATCATATTACATATACAATTATATTTCTATCATAATTTCCCCTAATATTATCCATCGAAAAATTCCTCTTTATTCAATATCAGATATGAAACTGAAGCAGTTTATGTGTTGGAAATGAATGAAATTGGATAGGAGATCTCGAACGATATAGCTTATCAGTTGAAAAAATATTAGGAGAATAGATGTGTGTCTTATGTTTTACCACCATTATATAGGCACCAATTTTGATGGTTTAAATTTCAAAAATATAATCAATAATTTATATTTTATCATTCATATCTTCTTATTGAAATTTATAAAAACATTGTTTTAAATAATTCTAAATAGTTATTATTTTAAATAGTTTTATTGTATTGAGGATAAAACTGACTAGGATATGATTTAAAAATATGAATATAATTTTTTTATAAAAATAATATTATAGAAACCACAATTAAATTAATATTCATTGTGATATTGTGAAAAAACTAAATGAAAATAAGAATAACTTATTGAGTAGATAGTGGAATCTGTATGATAAATTTATTCCTTAAGGTTTTGTAAACAAATTAATACATTTTTAATATAAATACATATTTTGATATTTTCATTATGATATAAAAGTACTATAGTTTCTATAGAAAACTAGAATCAATAGTTGTAGAAGTAAATATTGATTACTATAAAAACTAATTAAAAATATTTAAATCTGAAAAGGATTTTATGAATATTGGGAGTCTGGAGAATATAAAACAATTTTAGATCCCGATAAACATTTGAAAAATTCGGACACTGATATGTTTTATAAAAACTGATTGATTCTGGATAACTCATTATGATAAATGTTGTAGAAGATACAATTGATATATATCTAAAATACTGATAAATCAAAAAACGTAAAAACATATGTACCCCGACATGAAATGTTGTTACTTAATTTTAGGATATGGATAAGAAATAAATATAAATAAATTATTAAATTAGGTTTATTATTCTTTAATACTATATAATATAATCCAATATATAATATGGAAGGGGTTTTGTAAAAAAAATGAGTCTGTGGTTCATGAATTCTAATGAATTTTAAGATATTATCTGTTTTATGTTTGTGATATGGAAGTAAATTGTGTCTTATATATATGTGATTAGCATGTTAGATATGTGGTTGTGTTTTTATTAGGTAAATTGATCTCTTATTATGACATTGTATTTTAGTTTTATAAAAACTCATTCAATATTCGTTTAGTGTATGTTGCAACCACATAACATGAGAACAACACCTTCCATTTTCCATATATTTTATTTCGATAGTGGAAAGTGATCATGACTGTTCTTTCGTACAAGGACAAGAATCGAGAGAATCCCACATGAATGGATAAGTTATATATGTACTTTTAATATCCATTATAGAACCTCCTAAGTTAAAATCTATAAAAACATTTAATTCAAAAATATTTCCAGACTAATAGGGAGGGAAAAATACTAATATCCCTTAAGATAAAAAATATATTTTTACCTCTTTGATATGGGAATATTTTTAATTTTATTGATATATTTCATGTATGAGTATTGAAAAAATTAAATGTGAATGAACATTAGTTAAGTAATGTCAACATACTACCATACCTCTAAAAGTACTAGGATCAATGGATTCCTAGGCTCATCATGAACTAATTTATTGGAGGTACAAATATGTGTAATAAAAATTTTATTATATTAATATCCAAATTTTATAATAATATATTTTAAATACTTTTATTGTGATATAAAATATTTTTATGGGTTTTTTGATATTTCTAATCCATGGAAATATGTCAAGTCTCCCACCAAACACATTTCATACTCATTTTTCATAATATTCTCAATGGAATATTTTAATGATTTTTGAGTTGATTTGAATATAATATAATCATCATAAATATGATAAATCATTAAATTTTCATCACTTATTTTTTAGAAATTATTTTATATGTAAACCCCCTAATAATATTGTTTGGTAACAAAAACTTGTTAACCTATCATACCCATCCTTATGGGATTGTATAAGTCCATATAAATCATTAGTTTGTTTGAAATTTCATTTAGGATGTTTTGTATGATAAAAACTACTATGTGTTCATCATAATATTCCTCCTAAACATATCCATTAAGATTATCAAACATCACATCCATTTTAAAACGTTTCAAATTACTGAATGTTGTAATAATTAAATGTTCTAAAATATCTTATAAAATTTCTATCGGAGAATGTATTTCTACATAATCTATTTTCTATTATTGGTTTAAACCCATAGATGAATTTCTATCCTTGTTTATAATAATTTTTCTATTTTCATCACACTTATTCCAAAACACCATTTTTACTCCATTTATATTATTTTCTTTTAGTTGTTCAACTAAATTCCATACTTTTTTCTTCTAAAAAGTAATGAGTTAATAATCCATTTCTTTAATCCATTAATCAACACATAAATCCTCAAAAAATTCTTAGGTAATAATTTGGATAAGAAATATAGGTGTTCAATTTCAATTATAATGGAACATCTAGTCCAAACATGTTGATATAAGTCACCAATGAAACATTTACTAGGATTCTTCCTAATAAAAACCTAATTATTTGGGTTTTTAAAAGTGTGTTCTTCATCTAATGGAAGGATATCGTCTTGTGGAATAACTGTAGAAACAAATTCATTATTTATCCCTCATGATAATAAATATCTAACTATGTTTGAAAATCATTTATATAAATAACATTTGATGAATATGGAGAGTTTGTTTAAGAAAATAAGTATCAATTTCAACGAAAATACCATTTACTATTTCATCAATAGTATAATAAATTTTACTAAAAAATATAAAATAATTTATTGTAATAGAATAGATTAAAAAATTTCCATCATCGGAATTTTGTTAAAATTTATATTAATTAACATTAGTATTTTGGATAAATACATTTCAACCAAAATCTTTGTTGTAATATACTTTTGGATTTCTTCCTGGACACAACTCATAAGGATTTTTATTAATAAAACATCAAATTAAAACTCAATTTATAGTATAGAAGGCCATATTAACTACTTCGGCAAAAAAAAATTATTAATAGAATATTCACATACAGTGGTTCTAATTTTTTCTAATAGAATTCTATTTAATATTTCAACTACAAAATTTTTATGGGGGGTTCTTGATGATGAAAATTTATGTTATATACCATTATTACAATAAGATGTTTCAAAATCCTGATTCTCAACTTATCTACCATGATCGTAATGATTAGTTTTTAAGTACTGGTTTTTCTTACATTTAACCTAGGATAAAAATATTTCTATACAAATAACTCAATCAAATTTATTTGTGAGAAAACACAGAAATACATGTCTACTTTGGTTATTAACTAAGAAATCTACGTAGAATTTTCCCAAAAACACTTAGTTTTTATAGGAACAAATATTTCCATGTGACCAAAATATAAAAGAATTAAATTTTGATCCATAACTAATATATTGATAACATGGATTATGTTTCTTAACATACTGACAAGTGTCACATTATTTTTTTTATTTAACATATGTTTTTGTAGATCCTTAATGGGTACCTATGCAGTCAATTTTGGTATGTATCTAAAGATAAAATTTATTAAAATTCTATTTCTATCTAGGATGGATCATACATTGCACTTATGCAATGTAAGTCATAGATCCAATGGTATTCTATTTTCTCTTTATTTAAATTATAAAACCTATTATAATAATGAAAAATTCCCCGTTAGAACTATATACTAATCATTTAGCATTATATAAGTTCACAAGGTAACCATTATCATGTAATTGGATTATTCTAATAATCATGTTTTTAGTACCTATAAAAAGTTAAAAAATTTGAAATGATGGAATTTTCATGTAGAACAGTCTTATATATTCTGATAACCTCTAGTTAAGAATCATTATCGAAATTTAATTTTCCATCCTTCATCTTTCTTATCCTCTTGGAATAAATACATATTTTTAGTGAGCTTGATATAAATTCAAATATCAATGTAGAATATGTTCTATTTGTTGGTACTGCTTTTGTATTCATGAATAAGAAAAAATTAGACCATCGGAACACCAACACACTGGGGTTTGGTAAAGCAATAAACAAAACATTTGAATTCCACACTTGTATTAAAAACTCACATTGTGAAAAACAAGGGACTGAAGTCTATTTATAGAACCATTATTTTCCATTTCTCACCACCTTGGAACATAGTTCCAAAAGGTACACCATTAATTATAAATAAATTGTTACTAAAATACGTTTTTTACAAGTAAATATCATTCTCTAATTCATAACATGAAATTTGATTTTTTAATAATTTTTATCAAATTTATCATTACGACTGAAATTGTTTGATATATATTTTATTGAACTATAAATATAGGATTTGGGTTTGAAAGATAATTACTTATCAACATTTTCAATATTTTTCTAACTAAGGTTTTGAATATTAAATTTTAAAAACATTATCCGAAACTATTTTTTCAAAATATTATTCATTAGGTTTTTTTCTAAATTAGTCATAAAAATATATTTAGTATGATATGATATCTACATTGATAAAAGTTGTATACATGAGTCAGCATTAGAAATTGTATCTTTTTAATTATAATTTTTTTACAAATCATACTATTATCATTTTCTAATGTTTTAGAAGATAAGGAAACCACAGCCTTATTAAAAAGACTATTAGATTGTACTAAGGAAGATTCATCATCAGATGATGTAAAAAATTTCTCATCAGAATGAGTATAATTTAAATAATTTTTTTAAATATTGTCTATTATGTGTATATAAAACAACAAAAATTGATTTACCATAGGTAAATTAGAATAAAATTCATTTGTTCCTTATATTATTAATTTCATTTATAGAAGAAAATTTATAAGAATCAGCACCAATGGCACTCCAAATGTCAAAAAATTTCAATGCATTCTTAGATGTATACTTATAATAATTTTTTTAATTCATTTATAAATTTCATTTCTTCCTTCCTTTCCTCTTAATCAATTGAAAATTTGGACTAATATATCCATCTTCCATACAATTATAGATAATGACTACAAAATCTTTCTTATCACATATACACTTATGATCATTCTTTTGACAATATTGAAATTAATTATTTCCAAATTTCTTTTAAATATATTTTTCAATATTAATGAACCCCATCTATGAATTTTGATAAGTACTAGAATTGTATAGAACAAAAATTTTATTCTTACTTAATTATTTAATAACATTCTTGATGATTTGTATTTAGAAGAAACCGTAGAAGTAGTAGAAAAAAACACCACCATTTTTCAGTTTAGCTTTATCATCATCTCTTTTAAGTATGACTTTAAACATTATTTGGGTACAAATTAAAACATATAGGGTAATATTTTTAAGCCTTATTCTATTAAACATATGTTATTTTTTATTCCCACATGTTGTTCATGTTATAAAAAATATTTTCCACAAGGAGTTAATTATCAGGACCATTTTCACTAATATATTTTAAACTATTTAATATTATCCAGAACAATTGGTGTATAATTGTAAATAATTACAAATTTCAGAATGAAATGTCTTGATAGTATGATCTATGAATACGTCTTATTATATCATTAAATTTATAAGTACTAATGTGTGTGTCATCATGATTTTTGAAGAAAATATCTTCGCCATCATAAAAGGATATGAGACTGCGAATACATATTCTCAGGGAATTAAAAAATTATTTCTTATTATGTAGTATAACATATAGTATATATATTCTTGATGGGTAAAATATGGTAATTCCTTATATGGAATATTTTCATCTCTAATATGAATAAAAAATATAACAACACTTGTGTTGATAATAAAATTCATCGTATATATCAAGTACTCGTAATCAACACCATCAACGATTGGTGGTATATTTGGATTTATATTATCTATAGGACCAACAATAATACATAACATATTTAAAAAAGATACAATATCTTTTTTTTGGATTGATACATGATAGCTTAATAAATTTTATAATATAAAAAGTCTATATCAAAATTATTAAAAAAACCAGTAATGGAATAGAATGCAAGACCTCAACATCTATATGATCAATAGAATCTAGTTTTGATACCAATTTTAGTATTAATAGTGTATATTTGATGAATATACTTACAAGGGTTTGAACAGTAGTTGAGAAACTTTATTTTAAAATATTTTGACTAGAAAAAATCCACGGGCTCTTTATATAAAAGTTATCAGTTGCACAATGAGTCTGATTAATAACTTCACAAATCCAAAGAAGAATATATCTAATTAAATCAGAGTAAAAGATTTGTATCAAGATAGATCTTATATATCAGATTATAATATTCATAATCACAATGTATCAAACTAAATATTTTTTGTTTTATTATCATAATAATAGTAATATAGATAAAAACAATATATAAATTTCAATACAGTGACTCACATTCTATAACTTGCAGTGAAATAGAAAAATTGTAAAAAATATAATAAAATACCTATATTAATATAATAATTATATTAATGGTATTATTAAAAAGATAACTCTTTAATAATGAGAGTACGTTGCTCAATAAACTAAACTAAATGTGTCCGATGTGTTATACTTACAGTAACATCTATCATTCCTTACCATGTAAATACTCGATATAATTATGGTATTTTCTATTTCTTTTTTTCCTTGGAAGATTTCATTAGGATGATTGACTATGTTATCCTAGACATTGAATACATTGATCATAATAGGGATCTAATTTACCATATTCCTATCTCTATAATCCCTCTATCGTAATAACGAAGTCATGAGATAACCGCTTCAAATTTTCTTATGTAATCGTCCCTAACAATGATTCCTTTATAATGAACACTCTTTATATTTAAATAAAAACACAATTAATGAGAATTTAATTCTATGAAATATTTTTTAATCTTTACTGTGACAAAAATTGTCTCAAAACTCTACAAATGACTCATTATATATTGGAAACCTCCTTGTGGTCAAATTTCAAGGATTGTTGCAACAACAATGGACAACTAGTGCATGACAACACATCAATAACTAAATTATATGAAATAATATTAATTAAGACTATTATAGTGTTATATATATTATATAAATTATAAACCTGTCTTTTATACTAATTATAATCTTTAGTTAGTCTAGTGGGCTTCGTTAATAATTTTCATATGATATTTTTTATGGGAATAAATCTGGTTGTCTCTGTACTGGTTTCATTCTGAAAATCATAACTATTGTTAGAATGAAATAAATGACTATATTTTTAATTGTGGTAAGATAAAGTAAATTATGATTTATCATACACATACTCATCCTTATTACCTTTTTCAATGATAGATCAATCCATGGTTTCATCAGTAAGGCCCATGAAATAACTAGGGTGATTAATCACTGGGTCATTGGTTCAAATATGATTCTCAAGATGGAAATGGATTAAGTATATGACATGATTGAATAGAATTTTATTATAATGGTTTTCACTCATTTGAGATTCTTCCACTAGTCCTTTGACCTACTTTTTAGGTGTTTTAGCTCCACGTAGCTCTCTATCTCTTTTATGGGAAAAATTTGCAGTTTCTTCAAATTAGTTTGTGGCCCTAGACAGGGTGATCCGTTATCTTCAAGTATGTTTATTCCCATACAGTACACTCTTAGTTGGCTTATGAATGAAAATATGTTGAATGGAATAATTATACCCTAATTTTGTAGTGACTGTCAATGGAGAATATCTCAAATTATGTTTATGGATGACACGATCAGTTTCCTCAAAGGTAAAAAGCAGTCCTAACATGGCATTGACAAAGTGTTGGAAGAATATAGCAACTAGGATGGATAGATTATGAACGTGAGAAGAGATTATTTTATATTTCTAACCGGTGCCCAGATAGACGAATCAATACCCTAGAAAGGGACTTAGGCATCCACAAACGCAAGTTCCCCATGGAATAATTTAGTGCTCATATCTCTCCGACCATGCATCACATTCATCGTTTCAAGAAGTTTGTGGGAAACATTATTGGATGTATATCATCTAGAAAAATTGATTTTTGTCTATTGGCGGAATAATTATACTAGTTAATTTGGTTCTTACCATGATTTCTCTAAAATCATTTTCTTTTCTAATGGTACCAAAATATGTGATTGTTGGAATTGAAAATATTTTAGTATCCTTCATTTTGGATTCACACTTGGATGGGAAACATCATTGGGCATCCTAGGCGGGAATGGAAAAACAGCTATGGTGGGGGTATCAATATCAGAAGTGTTTCAATGGAAATAATTGGGCTTCACACAAAACAATCTAGGGAAGTGTTCAAGGGTAAGAATCATTGGGGAAGTAATATGGCTCAAAAATATGGGAATGGACTGGCTACAATCAACCTGATTTCATCCTTTCTTCGGTGCCTAATTACCTTAGATATTAGTTCTATCTTACCCCATAAATGTTTGATTGTGGGAAAAGGGGACATAAAATTCTGTCCTGACAACAGTGCTAGTTCCCCCATGGGATTCCATGGATTCCATGCTCCGGAGATGACCTTAAAATAAGCACGGTAGCATTCAAGATATACTCAGGAATCCATGGATGACGATTGACGTTCTAATTTTCACCTAATCGAGCTGAACTAAGATCCAGATTGGCATATCTTTACTAGCTCACCGTCTTTCATTTTCTATGGAAAGGAATTCTGATCCATGGCGTCACCCCTGAATGACCTACACATCTGGGGAAATCTTATTTGGTGGAGGGACATCCCTTCCAAACAGAATTTTTTCTTATGGAGAATCCTCATTTACACAATTCCAACTAATGAGTGGGTCAAGTGCACTGGCATAAATCTGGACTCCAGGTGTAGTTGTTGCAGTAACCATCCGGAATAATCCTCATCTCAATTGTTTTTCAATTAGTAATGGGAATTCTAAATTTGGATAGCCTTTGGAGAATTCACAGATTTTCAAGATCAAAGGCCATATGATTCATCCTTCATGGAATTCTGCTTTCGAGGAACAGAGAAAAACAAACATGAGTGGAATTCCAGAACCATTATTCTTGTATTGTGGTGTTGAATATCTAGATAACTTGTAATAAATCATGGCATGACAGATTCATCTCGTAATAGATAGCCCTGTCTTTTCACACCAAAATCTTGATGCTTGACCTCTATAGATACTTCAAACACTGGGCCGATGCCCCTTCTCTTAGGCCACTGATGGATTCACATGTCCCCTCAACCATGGATTCCAATGCTCAGTATAGAAAGTGGAATTACATGTCTCCTCATAGGTTGTGATCCAAACTGAATATTGATGGATCTTGTATTTCAGGTGTTATGAGGGGTGGTGGAATTTATCGAGATAACATGGGTAATGCCATTTTTTACTTCCTTCTTCGAGTATGGTGACTCCCACCTGGATGAGGCAAGTGCCATGTTGACTGGCCTCCTTCTCTGTAGACAGAACAACAGTTCTCTCATTGTAGTGGAAAATAATTATAAAATCATTCATAATGCTTTTTGTGACACTTACTCCACACAATGGAATGTTGCATACATCACAAAGAAGTGCAAAAGTCCCATAAATGATCACATGGATGTTCTCTATACGTATCAAGAGGGGAAAAAGTGGCAGAGTTTTTATCCTCCAAGGGTACTCATGACATGTCAGTCCCTTGCATTTATGATTTTAAATCTATTCCCCCCGATGGAATTCATTTGGTTCAAGGGGATAAACTTAAGATTTATTTCTTTATACCTCCTTAGTCCCTATTTTGAACATTTCCTTTTCAAAATTTAAATAAATAACGATGATGATGTGGGGATGAATATAATGTTTTCTACCGAAAAAAACGAAAAAACACTGAGTACATTAATAATTAGAAAAAATGTTTTAAGAATGTGATTTTGATTTACGAATTTAATGAAATAGAAAATTGAGAAGTAGAACATATTACTTAAAATATAATAGATTATGAAGAATAAATGAATAGTATAAAAAATTGATCTGTTAGAGTGATTACCTATTTTTTGAAATGTTTCCACTAGAACTATAATAAATGGATTTAGGGTTGGTCTTTTGGGAAGAAAAAGTCTATAGAAGGTGTATATAGAATTCTATTATTGAAATTAATAGTTTATGGTCATGATAAAATGCTCAAGGTGGTTAAATGAAGTGATGAAACAGGTTTCCTTTTATAATTGATGTGAAAAGATTATTTTAACTTCTCAAAATATTAGAATATTTAAAGACAATCATAGACCCAAAAGCATCCAAATAGACTCAAAATTTATAGGGAATGACATTTTATACCATGTATCATTCTAATTATAATTATTTAATATCATTTGTTTTTTCATTTTTTTAGTAATATATTGTATACAAGAAATATCATTACTATCATTTTGACACTATTTTTTATATCGACATTAAGAATATCTTTATATAAATGTATCATTAAAGAACTTTTAATAAATATTTCATATGTCATACTCCTATGGAAAATTTCTGTATCTCATTAATTAATTACAATTCTTTACATTTTTTATTTTTAATATAATTTATTTGAGATTTCCTTTACATGAATAATAACTGCATCATCATTATTTAATTATTTAATAATCTTTTTCTTCACTAAAAATTATAAATAAATTACTTTGAGGTAGATATATGTTATTTTATTCTAAATAAAATTTAATGATGGAAAAATAATTTGGATAACATAATATTATAAATATTATATTTTCTGAAAACAAAAGATTATAAAATGTTTGATTTTAAATTAAATAAGTAATTATTTTGGTCATAAAAACATTCAAATTGAAAAAACGTTGATAATTAGAATATAAAATTATTATTGAAATAATTTAATAATAATAAAAATTATCTTTGTTTTTTATATAAATTAATGGCTCTTATCATTGTCATTATAATCATTTTAATTAATTTTCCATTAATAAAATAATTATTGATACAATTTTGTTTAAGAATTTAGGGAAATAATTGTTACAAAAAATTAAAAAATTACAATGGTGAATATAATTCTTTTATAGTTATTAATGAGTATTTATGGTCTAGTATATCTTTTTTACATCAATTTATTAAAAATATAATACAAACTAAAAACATAGTGTGAATAGTTTGACATTCATTTTAATAAAATATAATATGGACTTGATGTCATCCAATTGGATCCAAGATGTCCTAAATTCGAATTATGCATTGATAGGTCATATAATTACACATAAATTAATATTTTTTTTAAAAAAATTCTTTAATGGTTATTATATTTTTTATTGAAAAATTTTTATTGATATTTTTTATTCGCACACAAGTAATCTGTTCGTGTTTCATATCTTTAAATCAAATTATATCATATATAAAAATTATAAAAACATTAATAAACTATAAATAAATTAATTAGGCTCAATATAGTCTGATATATTTGTTCATTATGTATATTTATTCATATCCATGTCAATAAGAATTATTTAATTTTGTAATTTTATTTTTCTATCCTTGCGCCCACTATGCCCAATTATTAAGAGAATTATTGTAAAATAAATAAAAAATTCAAATATGTCTATTAATATTATCACTTATGAATGATATTTAATAATGAATTAATATAATGAATTGGTACATCTTAATTATGATCTATAAGGAACCTAATTATAATTTTTCAATGTTGTGGAAGTACTTATCAACACTGAAAATTATTTTTTATTTGTATTGAAATAAATAATAATTTACCTTTTTTGAATTAATTGTTATTATATTTATATTATATTATTGTAAATTATTTATTTAATATGTTTTATAAATTTTTATATCATAATAATTTTGTGATGATATCATAAAACATACTGTATTTTATTAAAACTATATATTTACTTTTCATTAATTAATATTTATATAAAATTTTAAAAATTTCACCATAGATTAATATAGATATCATTATTTTATATAAAATAATATTTATAAAATTTTTAAAAAAAGTTATTTATATATAATTTTTTTAGAAAGAAATAAAAGTCACATTTTGATTAAAACTTATATTTTATGAATAGAATGACATTAAAAATATATATGTTTTCATTTAATATGAATTAAGAAATAAATACATTTAAAAATATGGTTATTCCATCTCATACAATCCAATTTAGAATCTATGTTATAATAGTCATGTTAATATTTTAATAGTATATTGAGCTTCATTTAAACTCAGAGATGCGTGAAACCCATGATTCTAAAATATGAAAGATATTTATTTTAAAAAATGTCAGGGTGTTACAATATAGCCCAATTAATATCATTTTTACCCCAAAAAATATTCTTTGTCGTTAATGGTTTATCATTTGGTAATTCATTCATAGAAACCCACATTTCACTAATGAATAATAAAAAATCCCTTAAAATGTTAATGATTGAAACATAATGTTTAATTGAAGTAACACATAACTCAACTTCCACATATAGAAAACATTGGTAGAAAATAAATGGATGGATTCAAAAATGGAAAACTAATCTACGATTACTAATAGATTTGAATGAGAATATGGTCAATATGTGGTTAATGACAAAAAAATCATAGTCCAAATAGGTATGAAAATTGTCCCTTGTCATCATCAGAAATGATGATAATAGTGTAACATCTTATTTCAAAAACCTTTAGAAGATATGCTTACATTATTTCATTTCATATGTTCAATATCACTATTGAGTTGTGTTATAAGATCCCAAAATTCTCTAGAGATGATTTAATCTTAATATCAGTTCTTCCTTGACTTGTTTTGGTTAATTTATTTCAGTTTCCCTTTTATGTGAGTTTGGGTGAAAACAAGGGAAAAATGGAAGAAATAGTGTCGTGTAATATTTGTTCATTGTTAGGAGAAACCATGTTCTCTAGAACTCTAAATAGATCGAACAAAATTAAACGGTATTTTCAGAAATGGAGCATGTTTTTTCATACCATACACCCTTAAAGGATAAACCATGAACCCCACCCCCACAATTAAAAGAGTTGTATGTTTAATGTGCACATTTATGGAAAATCATGCACACATGCTATGAAAAACCTGTGCTGCCTTTTAATTCACAAAAATAATATATTTTAAATATAAAAAAACATGAAAACTTTCAATATTCAACCCTAACTCCATCCAAATAATCTTACCATGATTTTAAACACACTTCTATGTATTCCAAGGCATCATGATCTCCATTCATCATGATTAAAATATCAACTCAAAGTTATCAAACTCCCCCAATAAGTTAATATTATCTTGCTTTGTTATCTATTCCCCATATTTTCTTCTCTCATTTAATAATGGGGGTATTATTCTACTTTTGATTACATATAGATAAGTTTTTTATATTTATCTAGGATTATTGATCTAGATCAACATTTTAGGATCTTGATTTTATTGATCTTGATTTAGGTGTTTAAAATTGAATCTCAATCTACGTTGTTGTGGTGGTCAAATTTTGTTGATTTCAATTCAGCGAGCATTCATCAAACAAATTGAGGTAGGATTATAATAATTATAATCCTAAAGTATCTACTATTATTATATTTTTGTAATTTGTAATTTTTTATTATATTATTATCAATTAATTTAATTATTTAATTATTTAAATTGGTGATATAATTAATTAACGAAAAATAGAATATTAGGGATATTGGAATTATTTCATTAGATAATTAATTATGGAAGAAATTATGGGATAATGAGATTGATAGGTTAATTAATTATTGAGTAAATGAATATTATAAAGATGGTTAATTAATCGTTGACTTAATTAATAATATTTGGATGTTTAATAATTTTTTAGTTAATTAATGAGAGTGATATGATATATTATTTATTTATTTAATAAACTAGATTGTGAAAAAAAATTTAATTGTTTATTTAATTAATGAGAGTAATATTATTAATTAATTATTGCGTTAATTAAAAAGATTAAAAATATTTATAATTATTTGGTAATTTAATAAGGCTAGGATGATTAATTAAATTTTGAGTTAATTAATTGGAGTGAAAGGAATAATTAATTGTTTATTTAATTAAATAGATACATAATATTAATTAATTGTAGAATTAATGAATGACAGTATGATGAACTAATTAATAGCTAAATTAATTATAAAATAGAGATGATTAATTAATTTTGAAGTAATTAATGATATGGATATGATTAAATAATTCATAAATTAGTTAATGAGATGATAAAATGTAACAATGGTATTCATCGAATATCATAGATCGGTAATGGTAAAAAAGGAAATATGAGATATGAAATGAGAGATAGAATGGTAACATCACCATTCGGAGACATCCCTTGAGTATAGATTGGACTCCCGCATGGGTAAAGGAAGAAATTTATATTCATTGGTCCATTGGAACCAGGGAATCTTATTTCGTTAAAAAAGAATTATTTAATAATTTAATAACCATTTATCTATGTATTGTACATATTTCCCTTTAAAACTATATAATAATGTTAATTGGTGGATATTATTTTATATGTCATTACATGTAGCCAGTTGAGATGTACTCAAAGCCTTCATAGTATTGTTAATCAGAAATTGAAAAGATTTCATTGGTTCATGTCATTTTCAATGAAAAGTCCCCTACTAGAAGGTTGATTTTTATAAGAAACAAGGATTCCAGAAATAGATGTTGTTTAAGACCCACTTGGGAGTTTATAATGTATTTAATTTTTTTTCATTTTGATACATGGAATGTATTTAAAGTAAAATATCTATATTTTGGTTTTGATATTATATTTCTAGTTTTCAATCAGCCTGTTATGATGAGTTTCTTCTAGTTATGTTATCATTTTGTTATTCAATTTTTATTGATTATTTATTTCCACCGGTGTGTTACTGTAATAATAAGTAGGGTACATTATCCCCATGTTAGATAACAGACCCTCACTACTAGTCTGTATCCTATGGTGTTTTTGGAGGCATGCTTGACGTGATGGGACCAGTCGGTTTAGGAAACAGTCTTGTGGAACCCAGACCTGGATGTTACTATGTAGGATGAAATATAGTTTTATTTTCATTTAATTTGTGTTAATATTTGATAATGATATGAAGTATACTAAGAATAGTTGGGGTATGGTATCTAGCTATTTCATGGGAGTAGCTACCCCATGTAATGTGGAGAAGCAAAGTACTCATGGAGGAAAATTTGGTTTTTGATGTTTGTTGTTACAGTTGAATATTATTTCACCTTGGGAAATGCACATGTTGTATGATTTGATTATTATTTTTTCGTAGGTTTGTTGATATTTGAATCATCACATGGTAAGACACTATCTCTTAGTAAGCATTCATTAATCTAGACACCGAGGATAATTATTTGTTCATGCATAACATTAGGCATGGAATTGAAAAAGGGTTATGGGTTGTTGTTGAAATTGAACTACAATTCAATTCTGGTGATATTAAATTGGAAATGGAACCTAACAGGATATTGAACGAGATAAAATGATGTAAGATGGAAATATTTGGCTCTCAAAATAAGAAATATAAGCAATGAAAATGAGTTACCAATATCGTTAACCCTAACCTAGATGTATGGCGGTTATGGGTAGTGATATTGCCTTAATTTTTACCATATGGTGAGGTTTGGGAAATAAAAGTTCATGGATATTTTTGTGGATCCCAAAAAAATTCAATGTGGATGAAATTTTCATAAGTATTGTGTATATAATTGTAGAGTTATGTCTCTATGACAATTCCTTTTAAAATGATCCTATGAGGATATAGTTAGCGATGATATTCTAGTGATAAAACCAGAGGAACCGATTTTATCGGGTGAGGAAGTTGGATAGAAATACCAAAATAAATTTTATCGGCTCATGTAATTCAAAAATAGAGTCATAGTGGAGGTTTTGAAGAGTTGTACTGACATGATGATGGAGTTTTAGTTGCCGTAAACTCTGAATATTATTTAATATTGTGGACCTAATGGAGATGAGTTCTTGATTGAGTATATCCAGACCATACAAGGCCACTTGGAGAATCTTGGTATGAATGGAGACACAATTGTTGAATATAAGCTACATGGATTATATAACCGAAGGTGTTGCATTCAATATCTTCCTTAACATGATGATATTATGGTATGGAAGCACTTCTTTCTGAGGATCTTGGGGAACTTCTATCCAGAGATATTGAGGTAAGAAAAAGTGTCTATGTTCATGAGATTCAATCAGGGGAGAGTGTCCATTGGGAACAATGTTCGATGCATTAAATTTTTGATGAACATTGTTCCAACGTTTGCATTAGATGAGTACACATTAATAAAAATATTAAAAGAAGGATATCAGTGTGAAATTAAGTTAGAATTAAACATCATCATGAAAAATATGTTTGATGAAGTGGTTAATTAGAATCTCACTGATTAGGGGAACCTGAATGAGTATTCTATGGAATGAAATATAGTTACAATTAGTTGATTATTAGGAATGTATTCCATGTGAAGGAAAATTTCTTATGACAACTATTTCTAGATTACTGGAAAATAGGGAGTTCAGGGGGAAGACTCAATTACAAATGACCTATCTCTAGTGATTTTCCACCACTGTTGTAGGCTATACCACTATCACAAGCATTTTACTGGACTAACATTGGATATATGATCTTGTGGAATTATAATACATATGTTTATGTTCTATAGAAACCCATAATAGATGTGTAATTTTATTAGGTAGTTAGATAGAATCATATTGTATAATGGGATCTTCTACACTATATTAGTATGGAATACTGGGTTCTTCTAGATGTGGTGGTAGAATTTGTAGAAACATTACTTCTAGTTAGGATTGTCCATACTAGAATAGTGGTGAACCACATAGAACTCAGAAGAGATCATAGGGAGGAGGGGAAACATAGTTCTGTGCGGTGAAACCTACAGTTTTCGATAACGAGGGTTGGAAATAAACTATTTTGGTATATTATACAGTATCTATTGCCTTATATGATAATGGTTCCACCCATTCCATTATTTCTACAAAAAATGCTAATGGTTTGAACCTGAAGGTGGAGTTCATGACTAATGTGTTGACTATAGATACACAATTAGGATTTCATTATAGGGATATCATATCACGCAAGGAAAGTTTTCTTGATGTTTCTAAGTTTCATATTTTATGGATATACGCATACTAGACATGATATATTCGAACTAAATTTTGATTTTGGATTTTTTAGTAGCATATAAACCACATAATGATTTTCAATATAGGAGACTAACCATTACATATCTTGAGGGAGACAACTATATTCATCAAGGAGTGTAGGATATCTAGTAAAGATGAACATTTCCAATTACTTAGAAACTAGCAGATCTCATAGCCCATGTTTCTAGTCATTTTCATTATGATGGATGTGTAAAGTAGGATTTCATTCCACCCATAATGGATATGTGTCAAGACAAGTTGATAGATTATTTCTCATGGATACCACCTAAGAGAGATGTGGAATTTTCTATTGAGCTCATTTCAGGAGAAAAACCAGTTTCTATTCCACCATATAAAATAATGCTGATAGAGATTTACGAGTTCAGCACTCAGTTGGAGGTGTTTATGTATAAGGGGTTTATCCATTTGATTACGTATCCTTGGGGACTACATATATTGTTTGAAATGAGTGATTATGGGAGTTTAATATTGTGGGATGATTATTAAATTATGAATAGTTTTATAGTTAATGACATTGATCCTCATTTTTTAATTGATGAAATTTTTGAGAAGTAGATAAGAGCACGGGTCACATCCATGATTGACTTTTGTTCAAGGTAATGTTGATTGAGAGTTGAAAAATTATATATACCCAGGAAGGTCATCGGAAGAAGGAAGCTACTACATGCATTCATTGTATTTATATTTTTGTTAACGAACACACCAGTTGTTTTTATGGACACGATAAATGAAATCATCCACCAATACAATGATCATATTTTGTAGTGTTTCTGGATGGTATATTGGTGTAATATAAGACCAATTATGATCGTTCTTAACACCTTGATATCATATTATTTAGACTAATAGATCATTATCTAAACACCTCTCTATCTATGTGTAAATTTTTAATTGATCAAGTATACTTCCTGGGTCACATCATCAAAAAGGAATGCGTCTTAGTGGATCCATAGAATCTAATGTTAAGAGGATTCATTGGAGAAAAATATAATTGTGTTCGACATTTGCAGCATTCTAGGATTAGATGGATTTTATTAATGGTTTATTAAGGTATTTTCCCATTTCCAATGCCACGTTCATAATTGAATACAATGGGGACATTGTATTATTGGTGTAGATCTTGTGAGAATGCGGTATTAGAGCTAACGAAGAGCTTTATATTTGCACTGATCGTAATCCTACCAAATATAGGAGAAGAGTACACGGTGTATTATGATTCATCAATGATATTTCATGGAGTAGTTTTATATAGGGAGGAAAATTAGTGTCATATTATTCTCTTATACGGAGGCCAAATGAATGGAATTATCCTACACATGACATCGGGTTGGAAATAGTAGATTATTCTTAAATGTGTTGGAAACAATATCTATTGGGAATGAATCTTATAGTTTTTATCAATCACAAGAGGTTTTGTTATTTCTTCTCATAAGGATATTTTTATCTTCAGTAGAAAATATGGATTGAGTATTTTATTTTTTTTGAACTAGAATATATGCACGGGAAATGAAATACTAATGCTGAATCAATAAGATAAAAAACTCAGATTTAGGATGTTCATGAATCTAGTGAAAAGTAGAAGATGAGGACTTTACTAGAAGAGATAAATGTAGTGGTTTAATAGAATTCAGATTAGATGACTATGGTATCAATTTTATAGTAGTATCCACTTTTGAGATCGATGAGAGATATTAATTATTAGGATATGTTTTTTCATGAGGGGATGACTTGAATATGGGGAGAACCATCATAGTTGTTGATAGATGAGGATGAGGTAACATATGTCAGGAGTCAGGTTATTATAAGTATATGTTTGTGGGATGGAGTTTATGTATTCTTTTCATTCCTCTATGTGGGTGGTGAATCCAATTTTGACTAATATTTATAGTGAACTACATTGATATTTTTTGTGGTCAAACCAAAAAAAAGATAACATGTCTTGTGACATAATTCTACACCTATCAACTGGTGAAGGCTGGGCATCGACGAACTATAAATTTTCTATTCAATTTCCCAATATAAAATGTATATAAGGTGGAATGAATAGAAAATTTTTGGAGGGTCTCCCAATTAATCCTTTGAATAATGACACAATTTGGGTTATTGTGGACAGACTGACTAAGGCATCACATTTCTTTCCTATGTGGGAAAATTTATCTTTGGGGTAATTAAGATACTTTATGTTATAGAGAAACTCTATCTACATTAGGAGACACAAACACTAGTTTCAGATAATGTTTTTTAGTTTACATCATGCTTATCAAAGGACGTACATAAGGATCTTTGTATATAGGTTTTACTAAGTACATCATTCCACCAAAAAATGATGGGAAGTAATAGATTACTACACATCTGCTTGAATATATAATTTTGGTGGATGTCTTAGACACAGGTGGATCTTGGGAGAGGCATATATCTTTGGTGATGTTTTCCTACAACAATATTTATCGTCAAACTTCCTAGATGTCACCAAATGTTCATATTTATTTTATGAAATATAGATCATAACTATGCTCGGTGCAAAAATGAGGGTTGGAGTTGTTGGGATTGAGTCACATACAGGAGATGTAAGAGTATTTCCATTTGATTCATAAAAATATCGTTATGGATCACCGTTGACATAAATCGTAATTTTATCGGCATATATTACCCATATAATCTATTAATGTTGATCAAGTATTCATTCAGGGGTCTCGATGATTTGGTCACTGTAGTATATAGGTATAGGGCCATGTGGCGCCTAGATTCTTTGGGCCATTTGAGGCTGTGTGGAGAATCAGGAAAGTGGTGTATTGATGGGATCATCCAAAGAGATATTGGGCTATGAATAATGCTTTTCCTGATTCATATATTTTATTATATCACAATGACCCTTATCTTGTCATCAATATGGACATTGATAAGCTTGAGATTGATGCGTGTTTTGAGTAGTATAGGATATATATGTTAGATTGTAGGGAGAAAGTATTGTTGGGATTGACCAAGATGATATCTTGAATAATGGGGAATCATACATTTGTGTATAAGGAGTCCATTGAGAGAGAAATAGATATAAGGAGTCAATGACGTGATCTTTTTATTTTTTGAAATCATATAGATTCATGGGTGTACAATTTGATGATGATCTATTATAAGGTGGGGAGATTATATGATTCTGGACCTTTCTGGATAATATTCATGATTGATTTCCTATTCTCATTGACTTTTTTTGAGTAAATAAGTTGTTTTTTTTCATAGTAGAGAATTTGGGAAAAAAATTTAGAAAATGGAAGAATGTGCATTGTGCATGGATGGTGCACAGTTAGGGAAACGTTTTCTCCCCAACCCAACAAATAATTTGAACCTAAATAAAGGGGATTCAAATGGTTGATGAAGCATTTATTAAACTGTACGGCCATAAAGTAGAAAACATGCACCCCACAATATGAGTCATATATAAAAGGTTCACGGTTATGGAAAGTCGTGGACCTATTACTGGAAAACAGTGTGTGACCTTTTAATTCACCTGAATATTTGATTCCAAACCACCCGAACCCCGAAAATCACCCTATTCAACCCTACCTTGGACAAACTCATGTCATCATTATTTCAATTCCTCTATGATAGATTAAAATCCTTCCCAACCACCATTATCTATGATGTGACACCCAATTCAAATATATAAACCACTCCCAGTATTTTAATCCTATACATATTGGTTTACCATTACACTTTTTTTCTTCCCAATCATGAAAATTTTTTTTTCATCCAAATTTGATTATTTCATGGTCTTTTTTTGTGGAAATAGATTTAGAATATTCAATGATGATCTTGATTTTATGGATATTTATTTTTTCTACATTGGTTTATGGTTTCAATTATGGATCTAATTCTATATCATTGTACCTCCCAAATTTTATGTAATTCTATTAGGTTATCACTCGTCCAAAAATTGAGGTAGGTGTTATATAATTCAAATTCAAAATTATTGATTAAAATTAGGTTTATGTATTTGTATAATTTATACTATATGATTATCAATTGACTTCATGATACAATAAATTAAATAGGTGCATTTTTTAATTATGTAAAATGAGAAATTGGTGATATTATAATTTTTAAATTGAGTAATTAATTGTGGATTGTATTTTTGGTCAATGAGTCTGAGAATATTATTTATTTTCTGAGTTATTTAATAAGATAAAGATGATAAATTAATCATTGAATTAATTAATAATATAATAAATCCTAATTAATTATTGAGTTAATTAATTAGAGTGAGATGATTAAATAATGTTTTTGTTAATTATTCATATTGAGAATATTAATTAATTTTTTTTTCAATTAATGACATTGATATGACTAATTTATTATTGAATTAATTAATTGTATTGAGAATATTAATTAATTTTTTTGGTAATTGAATTGGAGTGGGATGATTAATCGATTTATGAGACAATTAATTGGATTTAGATGGTTAAATAATTTTTGAATTAATTAATGCGATGTTGATTATTAATTAATAATTTAGTTTATTAATGGGGGGATATGATTTTAATTTTTTTTATTTACTGATATTTATATGATTAATTAATTTTTAATTAATTAGTGATTTTGAGATGATTAATTAATTGTTGAAATAATTAATTTAATGAAAAATGTTAAGAATATAAATCATCTAAATTTTGAAAAGTATAATTGTTACAATGTAATTCTACGATATCTGATGAGGGTTATAATTACAATAGTGGCATTTAGAAACATTTGTTTAAGATAGAGTAGACTGTAATGTGGGATGCAGTATATATTGAAGTTATGGGGTCCTCGGGAACCAGATAAGTTCATGTTTCCACATAATGAAACTTTTGTTAATGTGATAACTATTTATATATGAATTCTTAATATTCCTTTATACATCTATATACATATTTCAATTAATGGATATTGTTTTAGATGTTGTTGTTGGTGGCCAAATGTGTTTTACTCACACCATACGCAGACTAAATTATAAGTACCCAAATAGATTTATTTATTTTAGGATAGCTTAAGAGAAAATGTTTTCTTCTAGAATGAAGATTTTTTGATGAAGCAAGGATGATGTAACCAGAAAAGGTTTGGTACTCTCCATAGAGTTTTAAGTGTATTTAGTTTGATCTTCATTTTAACACGTGGAATATAATTTATCGTAGAATTTATACTTTTTAGTTTTTATATTATATTTCTAATTTTGGATCATCTTGTTATGCTAGTATTGATATAGTTATGATATCAATATGTTATTAAGTTTTTATTGTTTATTTATTTCAACTATTTAATTCCTCTGTTGAAAAAGTTGGTATAGTCTTTCCATGATCAATAAAAGAACCTCGCTACTAGTCAGCATCATTTGGCATATGTGGAGGAATTCTAGAGGCCATGTGACCGATAGGCTTCGGGAACCAGAATGTTTCACCCATGCCCTGATGATACATGGGAATTGATCAATATCCAGATCATATCTTACTCAGATAAATAAATATGAAATTTTAATCCTTGATGAAGTACTTCATCATAATATATATAATGGGATGTGAAGTCCCTCATATCTCTAATTATCATAATAACAAAATAGTGTGAACTTGTTATCAAATTTGTATAAATCTAAATATTTTAATGTACTAAATTAATCAGTAAACCCTCATCTATAATTCAACTGATTCAATTTCATAAATAGTCAACCAAATCAAATTTTAAAATTATTAAATTCAATAACATTAAAAATAAGTTCACAAAATTTTCCAAACCAACATATCATTTATCCCCCTAAAAACATAAAACAACCCTTCGTTATCACATTACAAACATTTGAATACCAATATCATTTATTTTCATGAAACATTAAAATATCCACCATTATTATAAAACCATTATTAAAACATTTAAAATTGCAAAAATTCACCCTTTCTTATAAAATTCTATAAACTCATTCCATGATATCATAAACCACATTAACATTCTATATCTAATTAGTTACATGGTCATCAATAGAATCTAATAAATTTAATCAAACATCTATTTGCCTCATTATTATCCCAATATCATTCACATATAAAGGGTTATTCTTTCCTAAGTCATGCATTCTCTAAATATATTTCTATACCACCTCCATCACTATTCATGGAACCTGTACTATTCAAAATATTCTTCCAAATACTTTTGGAATAAAATATTGGGCCAATAAATTGATGTTTTATTTTTCTATAATACTATAGAACAACTTATAAAAATATTAATATTGAATCCCATTATAGATGAACTAAATCCTTATAATTTCTTATTAAACAATTAACACATGTTCTCTATTTTTCTCCTTAACACTTATTTCTTCTAACATATCATTCGTAGTCTACTTATCATCTAAAATATAAACATTACTCATAAAAATATATCAATTCTATTAATGATATATCCCTTTAGGGAATCAATTTTTATAATACTCAAACATTCCACTTTCAAAATATTTTACTATATATGATTCCTTAAGAAAAAAATTGTTCTCATCTTCCACATTAATTGAGCCTTTACATTTTTCCATTCCAATTACATAATTTGGGTCATTAATTTTCACATCCAAATTACCTTCTAGGTCATTTGAATCATTCTACATGATTCAACATCCCACATTCTCTACATGAGTAAAATTGAACATTCATTCCCCTATAGTCACCATGAAACTATATCTTTCCCTTATACGATGGGTAGAGAAAATCAACATAGAGGAGATTATTGATTATATAATGATATAGATGAATAAGAATAATAATAAAGTTTCACATATTAAACCCATTTCATTGGGTTTATCATGAGGATGATCATTCCATTCTCCTTCACATTCACCATTAATGTGAATCTTTTTGTTTTGACTATTGTATAAATCCCAAAAATCATTTTGTTAGAAATAAAAATCATAGAGGGAAACCACAAAATAATGAGAGCTGATGTATAAATCACACACCATTATTTTTAATAAATGAATCCTATGTATTATCCTTGTATATTCATGATCATTTTCAGAACATTATGATTTGATCCTATACTTTTTCATTTCACATGAGTTTTCATAAAATATTTCCAACAATAATGTAAAAAATATTGTCCAAAACCATATCTAATTCCATCTAAAATAGACACCAATTTTCATTGATAGATATCATATCATCATAGATGAATAATAAAATAATCCACAAGAGAAATGTAATGGTTTATAGTATTTAGAGATTATATAAAAAATATTCCTATTTTATGAAATATCTTCAAAGTCTCTCATAAGGATCATACCTCATATTAATTCTCATTGGAATACCCTACATCAAAATTTCATTATCACACAGTGGAAGAAACATAAGAAAGGGAGAGATCAGATGCTCATTAAAGGTTAATATAAGGCAAATAAATCCATGATCATAAGAAAACATTTGATAAGAACATGGTTATGTGATCATGAGCATATCTTAAGATTTCAATATACAACGAATCAACTATTAAAATCAAGAATCAAGAAATAGACATTATTTTACCATAAAGTTGACAATAAAAGTGATAAATCATCATAACTATACCTTAAACCATAAGATCTTTTCATAAAAGTGTGAAACTGCAATAAATATAGAAAAATACAACATATGTCTAGGTGAACTACCAAGACCATAAGTATAGCGGATTGGGAAGCACCTATTTCTAATAATTGATTATTAAGAACCTATTTTCCATAATAGATTTGAGAAATCCAACTTCCTATATTTGATCAATCCTATAAAAATGATTACCATTGAAGTATAATAAATTAATATTCGTTACTCTGTGCATTGGAGGGAGTTATAGGTCCAACCCATCACATAATAAAAACCACACATATGTATTAAACTAGATCGTAAATCATATATCAAATCATAACACATGAAAAGGAAATGGGATTCACAAACATCATTCCATTATAATCATAAACCAGCCATAAAAAGAATAATGATAGTATCTTTAATAACATACCAAATGAAGAATATGTAACATAAAATATTGTTATATTATATGGAAAATGGGTTTTAAGGATCACTTGAAATCATTAATTAATAAAATATCCTTTTCAATTCTGAAATCAATATATCAGTTTAAAATGATCTCAATTATAAGGGATAAAATAATTTATTTGAAAATAACAATGCAAAATTTTAATAGATTTCTCATGAAAATAAGTAATTATCAAATTTGGAAAATCCATTTAATTCACATATGATGGAAAAATAATAATTTATTATTTTTAAAAATAAACATTCATAGGGGATTTTATTTTTATAAAGTCCTTAAAAATTTCAATATTTTGAATTCTAAAATCTATTATGTATACCTACTGTAAATACACATAAAACAAGTATAAATACCATAAAAGATAATAAAAATTTATTTCACAAAAAATCTTTCTATGACATATTAGTTTATGTAGATGTTTAAGTTAGCGAAATGAAATTGAGTTAATAATTATCATACCGTAGGATTTCCTTTTATTTGTTCATTTTCAAACATCTGGTATAATAATACAAGTTTATTATAAATATATTACAAATTTTTGTATCATATTAATTAATTTCTATAAATAGAATATTTACACCTGTTTATTGATATCTTTTTTTTAAAAATCAATATTCTAGGTGATAAATCATTCGGTTTCCAATCATTTTTCAGTTCAGAAGTCGGGGTCCTTAAAAATTTATCTTAGGATCATCATTTATAGAATATTAATCCTGTTATAATAATATTATATAATAATTATATAAATATTTATAATCATTTATATAATTTTTAAATAAAAAAATTTATTATAACATTTATATAGACGATAGGTCATACATATGCATGAACACAATTTCCATTTTTCGATTAAAGTTGTGAAAGAAATGTGAATAAGATTTCCTATGTTTAGATTAGTTATTATGTCATATATATAATGTATATATTAATTAATTCCATCATAATTCCCAATCATAAAATATCGTGATGAAATTTTAATTGTATCGGTACACGGAGACGGTAAGTCATATATATGCATGAGCAATACTTTCAGTTATAGTTTGAATGGGAAAATGGACATAATAGTAGTTTCATAATAATAATAATAATTAAGAATATTTATGATACTAGTGTTATTATTTTATGGAAAAAGTAATTGATTTAGTGGTGGTAAGGATGAATACAAAAAATAAATTGCTTTATTATAGGGATTACATATTATTAGAAATGTCTGCATTCAATAATCCTCTAAATTTCTATATGTTTTTTCTTTTGGGGAGAACATAACAATTATACAATGGATAAGATGTATTAAAATATAAATTTTTAGGGAATAGACAATTAAAAATGCTAATCATGTAGAAATAATGTAATGTAAAGGGTGTCCTTTTATTATTGAGGTGGCAATTACTTTCACCATGTCTCCAAATATTTAAATATATTAAAACTATTATGGAGAAATAATTATCCAAATGGAATCTGAATTTACAACGGATGTAATATTAAACCTTATTATACACCCATTATTATTTGATATTATATATTTAGGATTTTTAAATAATATAATAAAATATTATCTTCATGGCATACCATTATTATTAATTTTTATGCCATTCACTACTTTGACATTAAAAATATCATTGATGTTTCATATCATAGAAAAAATAATTATAATAAATCCCTAATATGACATTATAGTCTATAATATTTCTGTATAACCTTAATTAAATCAAATTATATTTCTTGTAAAATTTTCTATACAATTTATTTCACAGTTCCATTATTTTTTTAATTACTGCATAAATGTCATATAGTCATTCAGAGTAATTATTTATTCACAAAAATATATAAATTGAGTACTATGAAGTCTAAAAATATTTTATATATTTAAATACTATTTATAGAAGATTCAATCAACTGGATAAAACTATATTCTAAATATTGTACTTATTGAAAAGAAGATTATTGTATGTTTTCCTTTTAATAAAATAAATAACTATAATTGTCATAACTGATTCATAATGAAAAAATGGTCATAAATCAGAAAATGGAATGAATATAGAACAAATTTAATTTTCAAATACAATTTATCTTAATTTTTTATATTTTATTGGTACGTATCATTTTAAATAAAACAATGTTAATTATTTTTCTTTAAATTAAATAGTTATTAGATATGTGTTGTCTAAGAATGTATTTTATTGATTTATTCAATAAAAATTAGAAATAATTTACCATTATGTAGATAAATAATTTAGATAAAAAAATAAATATTTATGGTCGAATATTTATTATATAATATCACATTTAAAAATGATATACTAATTTAAAACTATAGTGTGAATTGTTTGACATTATTTCAAATCAAATAATACAAATTTCCAACAAGTGGATCAATATGGTTCTAAAATGGACAAATGGGTTATTATAGTAAAAAATAAATCACCCAGTAATATCTAGTCAAATTATTTGGTCACTTAAAGGTTCTTATAATGAAATTAATATCATCTTATTGAGTTTTTCATCTAATTTAACAAGCAATGAAATAGATATTATAATGAATAAGATGTCATGGTTTCATGTAAAATATTAAAAAAATAAATTTGGCTCAAGATAGTCCATTGTATTGATTAATTATATTATTTAATGATATTTATTTAATGAAAAACATTTTATATTTTAATTTGAAATTTATTCCTTTTTGCAATCTTCAAACAAGATTTTGGAAAAAATTCATGTAATATAATCCAAATGGTAATAAATATCCTAATAGATTAACTATAAATTATATTTAATAAAAATGTAGTGAAAATAATTTTTACCTATAAATTAATATCTATATGGCATTGGATTTTATTTTGTTTCAATGATGTAGAAGATTTGTGTCACCACTGGAAATAATTTTTATATTTATCATGAAATAATTTATAAATAAAATATTAATAATATTTGTTTTATATTTATATTATATTATCAAAAAACGATTCATTCCATGAGATTAGTTACTTTTTATATCATAATTCTATCTTGAATATATCATAAATGATAACACATTTTATAAAAAATTATATTCTTACTATTCACAAAAAATATATTTTTCAAGAAATTCTCAAAATATAACCAATGAATAATTTTTATATGATTAATTAAAAATCGAAGTTTATTTTATAAATTTTTTTATAAGGATCCAAAAATGTATTATAATATTTTTCCCATATAAATGCATAATCATTTTTTTATAAAAATTTGTACTTGATGAATAAATATACATTGCAATATATTTTGTTTTTATTTCATACGAATTATTAAATACATATTTCATAATATGGTTATTCAAATTCATACACACTAATTCAGTTTATAGGTAATAAAAATCATGTCAATATTGTAATTTTATATCAAGGATTGATTGAACTCAGTGTTATGTGCAACACAGAGCACCCATGAAATTAAAAGAGAAATATTTTACATAAATACCAAGGGGTTACAAAACAATATTTATTGTAAAATTTTATATACAATTTTACATTATTTAAAAAGGTTTTAAAATGGAATATCTATACATGTAATTTATATAATGTTTTGAAAAACAAAAAAATAATGCTCTTTCCCTAATGTACATAACAATAATATATTTGACATTCTCTTTGGCCATTATCATATTTATTTCATCATTTTAATGAATTCACATTGCCTTAAATAAAATTAAATCATTTCATTATTGGTAATTTTGTTTTTGAAAAATCGGTTTTAGATGAAAATGTTATTTTGATAAACAAAATTGATTTGTATAGAAGTTTACATGTGGTTTTCTAGTCTTTTTTATTTTGAAATTAAAGAAGCCAATGTTTTTCTCATGTTGTGGTTCCTGGAAATTATATACTATGGTTGTTCCAAAAATAGTGATTCATGATCGCACATTATATTATATTATTTTTGCGCCTATATAGTGATCTAATGTACAGGGTAATGATTATGTTCCATGAAGAATTATAATGTATGTTTTCCATATTGTTATTCAAAATAGTAAGGGTTCTATAAAGGTCACTTTAATTGTTTAATTAGACGAAGCCCAAAGGTACATACCCAACTATTATATTCCTTATAATTAGTATTCAAGGAATAAATTTCAAAGTTAATATTAATAATAATTTCAAAATAAATATAATTATATTTCTTAGTATGTATAATTTTTTTATGAAAATATTTTTAATGGGTTTATATGTTTTCCAGGTGACTAAGGGGTTTCTTTTTTTTAAATCCCCTAGAGAGATTTTCTAAATCATACAATGTTTGATATTTTTTTCATAAAATTTAAGGATGGTTAAGGTAAAGGGAGAGGTCACATTGAATATCCAAAAGTGTTTTCATGAATTTAAGACATTTCATTAAAATTATTTATGTTATAGAAATAATTGATAATGATAGTATGTGTACACACTATATCATATGTTTTTTTCATGTATAATTTATGAAATAATTCATTAAAACTCTAAATCTGAAATGATCATCATTGTGGAAGAAAAAAAATTCTTGAATAAAATTCAAAAGTATGTAATGTTTAAGATTGATTCCATAGATTAATACTCTGAAATCAAAACTATGATCGAACATTGATTATTTGATATTTGAAAATTGCTATATAGAAAACCAACATCATAATAACAATTAATATATATTTACCATAATAATAGGGAAAATAAATTATGAATTTCATAAGTAAAATATGTTCTCTAATAAGAGAACATATGTGGGAAGTGAAAACATGTATATGGAAGAAAAACTAACTCTCAAGTAAATATAAGTAGTGAAATAGAATAAGAACCTGAGAATGATAACTATAAAATAACAATAAGTTTATGATTCATTAAAGGACCATTGATTTTATGGTAATAAAAATATACGGAATATTTTTTAAAGTACTTTTCCAAAAGTTTTTGGACTCTTTTATAATACAATTGAATATCATTAAGAAATAAAAATACTAGATTTTTTTCATGTTTGATGAATTCTCCCATACATTGGTTTTGTTTCATTCAATTTCACCATTATTTCATATCATGTAGATTGATATTTGATATGAATGTTTTTTCTTCATCCCCAAAGTAATCTTAATAGATCATGATATCCATAAGACCTTTCATTATCATATAAATATATAAATAAATTAATATAGTTTTTACATGTTATGATGAATCAACTTCAAACTTCAAATAATAATTTCCAAATATCAACATAATCACATCCAAAATTATTTCACCTTAAGGCTCCTCTAAAATATTAACAACCATATTCAAAACATGAAAATGATTTTATGTCATAACGTTTCATGATCACTATTATGATAATTTTAATGAATCATAATATCTCATAATAATGTGAATATTCAGTTATTATATCATACTCAACGTTTACTAATCATTTGTAAAAATTTATGGATAAAATCATATATAATTAAAAATTATTATTCACCAAAAATTAATTTAATAATATCTTATCATAACCCAAAATATTTCAAATGGATATTTTGGTTCAACCATACATTGATAGAGGATTATATGTAGATTTATTATATAAAATATTATTTATTTATTATATAATTATATAAGGATTCAATAAAATTATATATAATAAATTATCAAAAACAAATCAAATTCAATAAAGATTAATATTTACATAGATTATACTTATAAAAATTACAACATGAAATATATTATCTTTCTTTGGAGGATAAGTGTAATATTAAAATAATTATTCAGAGGAAAAATTGTAATTAAATGGGATTTCCATATATCGTTTGACATCGTAGGTTTTTCTGGATTACTCAATTCATTAGCCCTTAGTTTAGGGAATAAAATTATATAGTTCTAAAAATCATTAAATTTATAATGCTATAGTGTATGTGGAGAATTAGTTTATTATACATCTCTATCTTGTTCATTTAAAGGACTATTTACATCACTACTGCATTCTTTTTCTCAATGAACATGATTCCCACAGATGGAAAATTTTATTTTTTATTTCAAGATTTTACCTCATTGCACCTTTCCACTTTTTTGAATGCATATGGTTGAAATATTTATTCCCTTCATGTGTAAATCCACTAAAGCATTAATGAATGTCCCTTAACTTTTTATTATTACCAGAACCCTGCATGTTTTTAGCATATATTTTCATATTCATTGAATATAAAAAAATATCAAAATATTCAAAATTCACATATTGAAAATTTATATTGATTTATTTTTTTAAAACTAAGGAATTGTACAATTTTACTTTTAGGGATAATAAATAAACATGAATCATTCCTTTAAGTATTGTAAAATTTCCAAAAATAGTACCAATAGTTTAATTAACCATCTAATATAATTTAAATATTTACTTCTCCAATATTTTATATACATTTCTAGGAATTTATTTTTGACAAATACTCAAATAAAACCATCCCATTAAATTTATATAATTTCCCCAGCATTCCTCATTTTCTTTATATATATCCACCATTGATATGCATTGCCTTTAAAATGATGAATATAAAGGAAACATACTACATGGTATTAGAACTCATAAATGGACAATATCTTTTAAATCACATTGATAATTTTCTCAAAACCATGTCGATAAAAATACCCATTGAAGTATGGTGGTTATTTTCTAATAAAATATTCAACAACATGTTTCTATATTCATGGTACATTGTGATTTTCAGCATGATCTACTTAAATAATTATATTATTATTGAATCGACTGATCATAGTTAAAGGATATATAATCCTATATTACAAGACATTTATTTTATTAGGAGGGTGGTTATTTCACTGGTTGTATCATTGGTTATTCACATAATTCCTTTAGGGTCTATCCATAGACTAAAACAGCAAATCATCATAAGAGAAATGATTGAAGGATGAAATGTTTTAATTATAAAAAATAATATATTGAATGATTAAATTGCGACACATTATTTAATTAATGATTATTTTTAACATATTTAATTAAATATCATTAACAAAAGTACATTATTTTTTCCTATAAATGTACTAATACACAGGGTTCTCACAAATTTTTCCCCATCTTTGATTCTGAAGGATGAAAATACCTTGATTAATTACAATCAATAGCGACCCAAGAAATTCATACATAGATATGAAATATTAAAAGATTAATATTATTTATATATCATATCAATCCACACCATAATGATATATTTATTTCTCTTTTTAATTTTGGATAGATAAACAAATGGTTCATAATGTATCCATAATGTATTCCACTAATTTCTTCATGACTTACACCCTTCATTGACATATCAATTCGAAATCCTTTATTCAAATCATAGGGAAATAAACATAAAAAAGTGTGACCTCAAATGTTCAATAAAGGTAAAAAATAGAGATATCAATGATCACATATGCACAATATGAGTATATGGGTGTTAGAACATGAGTTTAACTTTTTAAATCTACACCCAAAAAATAACAGATCATAGTCCAATATAATGGAATAATGCATGGATATTCATAAGACATGTAACATTAAATTATCAAAGAACACGATCAATGTAAAAATAAAAGGAATATATGATATGGATTTTTTGAATAATAATAAGCATATAAAATTTATTACATGTATAAATAGAAGAATGTTCACTCATTATGTTTTGGAAATTAATACATGAACTCACATAAACATATGGACTTGAAATGAATTCCATAGATAAACTTATCAACATAAAATGTAGGTCTATACATAAACTTATAGAAAAGAAAATTATGTGTATTAATAATGTCTTCAACATTAAATTTTGGTCAAGAATAATATGGTTAACTCGGGAGTTACACATATTTAACCTATTTATTTTAGGGATACATATTCCACACACATCACATAACTAAAGTCATATATATGTGTTCCCCAAGTTCATGAACAATACAATATATCAAAACACATGGAAAAAAATTTCATAATCCTCTTTTAACTATAAACATAAACCATCATCTGAATGAAAAAGGATGTTATGCTAAGAATATATTCTTAGTAAATCATAAATAATATCAATGTATTTCACCTTATATGGAAATTATGTTTTAAATATCAATTTGAATGATTATTGAGGATATTAACAATTCCATTTTTAAACAATTTCTTTTACAAAATTAGAAAAATTTCAAAAGAAAAAATATCTACAAAAAATAACAATGTAATAAATTTATGGAATATACGAAAAAATTAAACTACTATGGTGGTAAAATCCTTTAGATCCATATAATTTTAAAAAAAATCCTTCTATACTATTGAATGAAAAGTCACAAAATATATTGTTCATAAAATGACCAATGATTAAATTAAAAATAATTTTTATTCATTATAACTTTGGTAAAAATCGATATAAATTAAAAATATGCGCACTATTTTTTTAGAAAAAATATATATATAACATAAATATTTCCTTGGAGAGGCATAATCATAAAAATTATCGACTATTTATTATAATGAACAATAAAAATCCGTACCTCCTTGGTAATGTTGGAAATGTAATCCCAATGAAATAAGGAACCATTGAAATCATTTAAATCATAGAATATTAATTATAACTATTATAAGATACATTAATGAGTTGTATATACCCACAAAAAAGACAGAAGTTGTATATAATGTCACAACCTGACCCCTTGGTCCCGTACTGTGACTACCCCAAGCCAACCTTCCATAGTCCAGGATATGGAGACAAGCACTAGAAAGGCATATCCCTAAAACAAGGAAGGCATTGCCTCTAAACCTGTAAACTCCCACAAACCAATCACATAATAAAATATAAGCACTAGGCAAACAATAAAGTAACTAGGGTGTGTACAGTAAGTAAAGGTGCTAGAATACAAGCCCAATTGGGATGTACAAGTAATGCTGAAAAAGAACTGATCATGTGAACAAACTCCAATGACCCTACCTGAAGGTTAAGTATAGATCTTGAATGAGAGTCCCTGCAGATCGTCTCGCCTAATGTCCACCTCCGTATCAGCCTCCAGTCTGGTAGCCTCTATAACACCACAATTAAATAAAGAATAATATATTTTAATGTTTATTAATATTTTTGAATTAAATATTAATTATACATTAAAGGGTATGCTATGTTCGATAGCGTACCCAATACACAACAGTGGGTTTCTTTGAGATCGTATGTTGCACACTTATAATATAATATTATTATTTTATATGGTAGTTAACACCTAGACATTTTATTGGTGGGGATTAATAGAACTATATGTAATATTATTATACATTTTTTTAAAATGTTTTTTTATTTATCTAATAAAATATATAGGCTTAAATGTGAATGTATCTAAGCATAAATACTAAAATATTCTTTAAAAGGACGATTTGCAACCTTTTGATGGAGAATCCTCTTTAAATATAGTTTGGGTCATTTTTAAAGGTGATATTTGAAAAAATAGAATTCTTTTTTAGATTCAGGACATCAAAATTTTCTTTGTGATAATTTTTGGTATTTTTCTGATAATGTTCATTTTTAATGAATAGTGAAAAATATTTTATTTTAATTCAAAAGTGCCTTTTAATCATATTTATTTTTATCGTGATATTATCATTTTAAATGGTTATAAAGATTCATTAGAAAATATTTTTACTTGTTAATCAAATTGTGTACATTGGAATTAATTTAACTTTTAAATTGGACATAAACTAATGTTAATCTTTTGATAGTGATTATTTCTTAAAAACATGCTTTTTGTTTTTTCATCGAGAACTAATTTTAAATTAGTTTCTTCCAATTATATGGTTTGAATTTAGAAAATTGGATTCCATATTTGGAATCAGTGGCTCAAAATTGTGTAAATAAATAAATTTTATTTTTATACTTTTTAAATATATACTTCAATAAATATTTTATTTTCCATGAATAAAAGGTAAATATAATATATAAGGGTAAAATATAATATTATAATAATATTTAATTACCCTAACATGTGTATTAATCTTATTGGATGATAATTTCAGACCATGGGAATCATAGGGTTGAATTTGGGGCCCCATGGGGAAACATGGGTGTAATAATGACAGTTTATATTAATTAATTTAAAGTAATGACAAAAATGACATAAAGAAATATCTTTTAGTAAATAAATATTTACATGGGGACATATAAGTTATATTTTAGAATATAATTATTCTTTGGAAATATAAAACTATTTCCTACATCATGGAATTTTTTAACTATTTTTTGAAATCAAAATAATAAAAGTATTTATGACACAATAATGATGCAATATTTACCTAATTAAAAAATGATTTAAATAAAAAAGATTATAAATATTAAAAAAATATCCAAAACCTGTCCATTTATTATTGGATGATTTTATTTCTAACATGAGACAACTTAACAACTACTTTAATGATTATTTGACCTTTTTCAACCGAATATGAGGTTTTAATAAAATAATTGTTAAAAAACATTCCTAAAAGAGAACATCCTCTCCCTTATAAAAATATCTTACTTCTAACCCATTTCTCACGCTTCTCAAGCCTTTGGATCATGAAACCGCTTCTACGATACACTCCAATGATCCATATCTTAATCTTAGAAGCCTTACCTTATGCAGAAAACACTTCAAGAAGCAATTTTGGTTCAAACCAATGGGAGTTACCCGATTTAAAGGTAACGTCTTCTCTTAAGTTCATTTGTTTTATTTTACTTCTCCAACCACCTAAAATATTGTTATTACTTTATTTTTTTACAAAACCAATTTCCTCAATATAAATGTATTTTTTTTTGTTATATGTATTCTTACTACACATACACACACCTCCATCTAATGGGTAATGAACATAATGTTTCTGTGGATAGAAAACTAACACCTCACGAAATGATGAATGTTCAATTATCTCCTACCGCCTCTCGTGGTGGCCATTATGATGGAACTGTATTTATATATGATATATATTTTGTTTATGTTTTCTTTATTCTTCTGTATTTATCATTTATATCATACTTTTATTTTTCCATAAATGGATAAAATGTGATACTTTTATTTTAGGATCTGCGAACTACCGCACCCTCAAATTGATACGAGTCGTTAATTCCATATGTGGGATGTATAAAAGATGGAGTTAATGATATTATGTATGATATTATACTTTCATTATAATATACATATGTATAATTATGTTTTAATTCAATTAAATTACGAAATATAATTGAATGTAGTGTTCATCCGTACGCACGGATTACCGTCAACATGAACGGTGCATTTCATTTCTTATCTCCAAATGTTATGTATTATTATAAATATATATATATATATATATATATATATTTTACCTATATTATGTATACAATATCTAAATCATGAATATCATTCTAGAGATAATGGATTGTTGAAGACATGGACACCATGTAATTTTAAGGTGTTCATTTTTACTCAAGTACCAAATATCGACGAAAGAACTATTAATAACTTAAATGATTACATAATGCTTATAACATGTTAATAAGTGATATAATAGGAATAATATAATTGAAAAATGTTCTTAATAAATTATATATTATCTTAATTTTATTATTTAAGAGATTAATGAAATTTTATTCCTCCACGAGTATTATTTCATCTTTTGCTTCCTTAACTAGACTAAATGTTTTTCAAAGGAAAATAAATACCATACACTCTTTTATGTATTTTGGTATTGAATATGGTTTTGATAATTGATTTGTTATGTCAATATATTTAAATCATATATTGTGAATATAATATGGAAATGTTATATTTCCTTTCTGTTAATTTTTTTATTTATGAATATGTTATGGTTCTTGGTCATTGTATACGTATACGAGTGGATCCGTGATAAACCAATGGTGGGTGAGCCCTAGATAGTTCTTCAATACATTGGGTAACTTGAAGGAGGTAAACGTGAATGTTTCTCCAAAGGTATTTGAGGAATATATTGTGGTGGGTATTCCAAATGTAACTCCCTAAGTAGTTGTGATAGCTACAATGTAATTATGATATGGGTTCCACATGTTACCTTTATGATTTATGTTTTCTATGTGTTATTCATAAATCAAATGAATTAATAAGGTATGATAATGATCTAATGTAATATATGAAATGATGAATTAATGTTTTCATTATTTTTTTATAACCCTTACTAATATTTTTAGGCTCATCCTATGTTTTGAAATGTTTCTCACTGGACATAAAGATGAATAGGGTCAAGGATGGGATCAAAGAAAAGTCATGCTGTCTAAAACATGGAACTAGACCTAACTCTTTTTTCAATTGTTTATATTTTCATAAGGAAATGTAAACTGATTAGAAGTGTCAACATTGTAAGCATTTGAGATGTAATAATTATGTCCTAATCCTTTAGCACTCTAAACCTGAAATGATCCTCAATGTGAATTATTCATTTAATTCAATATTATGTACTGTTTTAAGGTCGGGTCCTTATAGTAGGTATCAGAGGTCAAATTAGATAACATTAGGTGTTACGATATTGTTAAAATAATATCCATAAATTATTTTATGTTAATATTGAAATGATATATTAATTACAGAATACCATGATGCTTTGCCTATGTTATTTTTATGTTCTGAATGGTCTTCCATAGAGGAAACATGGAATCTATGATGGGATGACATCAAGAGTAAGACAACCTTACAAATCAGCAACCTGAGATGGTCAGAATCGGAATAGAACCATTTTTTGAAGTGATGGCACATTTGAATCAGGATATAAATGGTGGTGGTATCTATGCAAGAGATCTGCCAGATCAACCACATAGGAACATTTCAGTAGTAGAATCTTTCATGATGCATCATCTCCCATCATTTATAGGATCATCTGATCATGTGATAAGATAAGGGTGGATTAAATTACACAAGAAACCTTATGATGTCATGGGGTGTTCATAACACCAAAAGGTAAGTCTTTCTATTCATCGATTTGATGGTGAAGCTGTTTAGTGGTGGGCGATGGTGAAAAATTTCTGGGATAGTGAGGAGATTGATTCTCTAGATTCAGATGAATTTAAAAGTCTGTTCCATTTGAAATATTACCTAAAGTGGTATGGCATAGTATGGAAAATAAATTCCTATAATTGTGTAAGGAGGATGACTCAATGGATGCTTATGAAGCAAAATTAACTCGACTCGCAAGGTATGCTCTAAATTTCAAATGAGGTCTTGATAGTAAAAAACAACTATTTTTACTCAGGATTAAATCCAAAGTATCGAAGGGATTTATCTTCCTGGGAGTTCAAAAGTAATGAAAAACATGTTTGTTGTGTGGATAAGGTGGAAATAGAGTTTTCCGATGATCATGTGTTCTTTAAAAAACAATAGAACAAGAGGTCGAGGTGGCGGGTGAAAGGGAAACACTAATCAAAAAAGTCTGATGGTTGGAAACTTAAGATTTTATTTTGTGAAAAATGTGGTAAAAAGCATGATGGGGAAGGTCTTTTGAATTCTGGTAAGTTCTATCTATGTGGTAAAATGGGACATAAGGCTCTTAATTTAACTGAAAATGATCAAGGAAATGGTAATACCAAATATGATTTACATTCAGTAAAATGGTATCAGTGCAATGAAGTGGGTCATTATTAAAATTAGTGTCCAATGAAGAATTCAACATTGGGAAAGAAACCATAAAACATGCATAAATGGGTGATGAAATACTTTGAAACTACTTCAACATATGTTGGGACATCAAATGATGTAGTATGAGGTACACTGTTTGTTTGTTCATATTATGCCAATGTGATATTTGATTCAGGGTCTATAGACTCTTTCATTTCTGAGAATTTTTCTAGTAAATTGGGAATTACATCTTTTGATATTAATACAGAACTTATGGTAAATACAACAAGAGGAAAAATTGAGACTAAAAGAAAACATAAGAAGCTTATGTTCCTTGTGTGCAGAATGAATCTACCTACAAACATTACTGTTTTGCCTATAGTATAGTTTGATGTAATTTTGGGTTCGGATTGGACTTTTTTTATCATGATAAGATTGAATACAGATCTAAATAGGTTTCTTTTGAGAAAGTGTATCATTTTGTGTACATGAATGAACCCTTAATTTTGATAACATATTAGAAAGCTGAGAATCTAGTAAAAGATAGAAATGAATGTTACCTTGCACATATTGTTGAAAATAAAATATGTGATGAGATTAATTATGTGCCATTGATAAATGAGTACCATGATGTTTTTTATATGAGTTTCTTGGTATTATACAATATAGAGAAGTTGAATTTACTAATGAATTAAGTCCTGATGCTAAACCAATTTCAAAACCCCCTTATTGAATTGCTCAAATTGAACTTTTAGAGATAAATAAGCAATTGTAGAAGTTATTAGATAAAGGTTTCATTCGTCCTAGCACATCACCATGTGGTGATCCTATATTATTTTCTGAAATAATATGGTTCAATGAGACTTTGAATTGATTATAGTGCATTGAATAACATCACTATTAATAACAAGTATCATTTTCCTCAAATTGATGATTTGTTTGATCAGCTCTAGGGAGCTCAATATTTTTCAAATATTGATATGAGGTCGGGTTACCATCGGTTGAAAGTAAATGAAGTAGACATTTCAAAGACTGTGTTTCATACATGATATAGCCATTATGAATTTGTAGTTATGCCTTTTGGGTTATCCAATGCACCTAATATATTTAGGGATCTTGTGAATCGAATTTTCCATTATTTCTTGGATATGTTTTTGGTTGTGTTCATTGATGATATTTATGTTTTTTCTAAAAGAATAGAGGATCTTGAATGTTCTTTAAGGTTTTCTTGAAAACCTTAAAAAAGAAATTGTATGTGAAATTCTGAATGTATGACTATTGGTTACAACTAATTTCATTCATGTGTTACATTGTTTTAAAGAATGGAATAATTTTTGATCCTACTGAAACAAAAGTTGTTGAAGAATGGCCAAGACCCACAAATATAACCGATATTCATAGTTTTCTTGGTTTGTCATGTTATTACTGAATGTTGGTAAAAAACTATTCAATGTTTTCTAGTCCAATGTTGAAGTGAACTCGAAAAGGTGTTATGTTAATATGGACAAAAGAATGTGATGATTGTTTTCAATAATTGAAAAGAAGATTGTTGAATGCTACAATTTTGGTAATGCCTTCCAGAAATGGTTAGTTTGTCATCTAAAGTGATTCTTAATTGAAAGAACTTGGTTGTGTCCTTATGCAGAATGATCGGTTAATTGCTTACGTTTCACGTTAGTGGAGACCTCATGAGTTAAATTTCCATACACATGATTTGGAATTAACTAATGTTGTTTTTTCTTAAAAAAATTGGAGGCAACATTTATATGGATTGAAATGTGAAATATATACTAACCACAAAAGTTTTAAATATATTCACTCAAATAGAATTCAACATGAGATAGAGGAGATGTTTGGAATTAATAACGGTTTTTGATTGCATGATCCATTACCATCTAGGAAGGGAAAATCAAGTGTCTGATGCATTGAGTCAAAAAAGCAATGCTTCACTAAAAAAGGTATGTTTGGAACGATATCCTTTGGTTTTTGATTTGATGAAATTTTTCATAGAAGTTGTTAGTGCAAAAAATTCTTCTATTTTGTTTTAGGTGTTAGTAGAATCATCTCTATCAGAAAGAATTAAGCACGCACGGAAAGAAGATAGTGAGTTACATAAAAATATAGATTTAGTTCAGAAGGGTAAGTTACCTGAATTTAACATTGATAATTATTGTGTTTTCTCTTTTGGGAAAATATTATGCATGCCTTGAGATTCACAGTTGAAGAATGATTTGTTATCTCAATCTCATACTTCCTTGTTTTCAGTTCATCCTGGTACTACTTTGAAGTATAGAGATCTTCAGGAGTATTTTTAGTGGGATGGAATGAAATGAGATATTGCTGATTTTACTGTGAAGTTTTAGACTATTCAGCAGTATAAATAATAGCATCAGTTAACGAATGGTATGCCTTAGTTATTTCCAGTGCCAGAGTGGAAATGGGAAAATATATCCATGGACTTTGTTGTGGGATTACCAAATACATCTTGAGGTAAAAATACAATCTAGGTTATTGTTGATCGACTGACTAAATATGCTCATTTCATTATAATTCATGACACTTTGTCTCTTGATCAGCTTTCTCAGTTGTATGTTAAAGAGATAGTCAGGTTTCATGGTGTTCACCTCACCATTGTATCTGATCATGATCCTAGGTTTACTTCTAACTTTTGGAAAGGCCTTCAAAAGTCATTGGATAATAAATTAAATTTTAGTACAACTTTTAATCCAAAATAATATTGGAAGTTAGAATGAACAATACAAGACTTGGAGGATATGCTACAAGCTTGTTCATTAGATTACAAGGGAAGTTGGGACCAACATATTTTTTGGTTGAATTTTCATATAAAAATAGTTTTCATTCCAGTATACAGATTTCTATATATGAGGAATTATATGGAAATCATTGTCGAAATCCAGGTTTTTGGGATGAAGTAGGTGAAATAAATATGACAGGACCATCATTGGTAGAAGAGTTGGTAGAAAATGTTAAGTTGATTTAGAAGAACATGAGAACAACTTAGAGCATCCAGAAAAGTTATTCTGATAACCATAGGAAGGATCTATCTTTTGACGTAGGTTTTCAGGTCTTTCTCAAAGTTTCTCCATGGAAAGGTGTGATGCATTTTGGTAAGAAGGGAAAGTTGTGTCTAAGGTACATTGGACCATATGAAATCCTGGAGAAAGTTGGAGAAGTTGTGTACAGAGTATCTTTACCCCAATGTTTATCTCATGTACACAATGTTTTTCATTATTCAATTTTGTGAAATTATATGCCAGATCAATCTCATGTTTTAATCCTAGAGGTAGTTCAGTTGGAAGAGAATCTATCCTATGAGGAATAACAAGTCCTGATTCTTGACCATAGAGGGCATGTTTTGTAGAATAAAGTAATTTTTCAGGTAATGGTTTTATGGAAAACCCATATGGTTGAAAGGGAAAAGAGGAAATCTTGAAAATGTTATGAGGGATAAATACCCCCACTAATTTTGTAAGTGAATAAAAATTATGAGGACACAATTCCCAAAAGGGGGGAAGGATGTGACATACAAATTAAATAACGAATAATAAATTTGAATGTTTATTAATATTTGTGAATTAAATATTAATTTTACTTTAAATGAGATTCTATTTTTGATAGTGTTCCAAATACGCAATAGTGGGTTTCTTTGAAATCTTACATTGCACACTAATAATATAATAATATTATTTTAAATGGTAATTAACTCCTAGCCATTATATTGAAGGGAATGAATAGTACTAACTAAAATATTATTATACATTTTTGTAAAATGTTTTTACATTTATCTATTAAAACATAGACGCTTAAAATGGCAATTAATCAATGCAATAATACTCTAATATTTTTTAAATGGTCGATTTACCACCTTTTGATGGCGAACCCTCATTAAATGGGGTTATGGTAATTTTTTTATGTTATATTTGACAAAATAAAAATCTTATTTAGAATCGGGACATCAAAAATTACTTTGGGTAATTTTTTTTTGTATTTTTCTGTTAATGTACATTTTTTAATGTACAGTGAAAAATACTGTATTTTAATTCAAAAGTTCCTTTTAATCTAATTAATATATATGGATAGATTATCTTTTTAATTGGTTACTACATTTTAATTTGAATATATTTTTACAATTTAATAAATTTTTGTACATTGAAATTAATTTTACTTTGAAATTGGACATAAACGAGAGTCATTCTTTTGATAGTTATTATTTCTTAAAAACAAGATTTTTTGTTTTGATAGTGAGAATTAATTTTAAATTAATTTTGGCCATATATGTGTTTTAAATTTAATAAAATTTAAACCATATTTGGAATCAGAAGGTTCAAATTGTGTAAAATGGTAAATTTTGTTTTTAGTCATTTAAATTCTTTACTTTTGTAAATATTTTATTTACCATGATTAAAAGTTAAATTTAGTAAATAAAGGTAAAATATAATATTATAATAATATTAAATTACCCTAAAATGTGTTCTAATCCTATTGGATGATACATATCCTACCATGGGAATCCTTGGGTCGAATTTGGGTCCCCATGGAGACTCATGGGAAAAATAATGACACATTATATTAATTATTCTAAAGTAAAGAAAAAAATGTAATAAACAAATAACTTTTACGAAATAAATTTTATATGGGGTTATATAAGTTATATTGTTGAATATAAATATTATTTATAAGGAAAAAAATATTTCATACATCATGGAATTTTTTTTTTAAATTTTTACATAAAAAAAATTACATTATTTATGATACAATAGTGAAGCAATATTTGCCTCGTTAATAAATGATTTAAATAAATGAGATTATAAATATTACAACAATATCTAAAACCTGTCCAATTCTTTTTGAATGATTTTATTTTGACCATTTCTCTTCTTATCTTCTAATTTAATGGTAAGTTGAACTTTTTGAAACCATAGATGAGGTTATAATAAAATAATTGTTTCAATCATTCCAAAAGAGCCTCTCCTCTCCCTTATAAAAATCTCTCACTTCTAACCCATTTCTCGCAATTCTCAAGAATTTGGATCATGAATCCTATGCAATGATAAGCTCCCAAGATCCCTCTCCTCATCCTAGAAACCTTACATTTGGAAGAAAACACTTCAAGAAAACCTTTTGGTTCAAACCAAATGGAGTAAACGGAATTAAAGGTAACATCTTCCCTTAAGTTCACTTGTTTTATTTTTCTTCTCCATCCCACTAAACTCTTTTTATTCATTTATTTTATAACAACAGTAGTATCCTCATCGTACTAGAATGTTGTTATGAGAAGGATTCTATCTACACTTACACACACCTCTATCTAATGGGTAATGATCATAATGTTTCTCTAGGTGACAAACTAACGCCTCATGAAACGTTGATTGTTCAATTAACTCCTTCGGCCATTCATGGTGTCCATTATGATGGAACTATATTTATATATGATATAAATTATTTTTATGATTTTTTTATGATTCTGTATTTTTTATATATAGCGTTCCATTATGGTTTCTAAAATGTGTAAACGTGAGAATTTCATTTTAGGAAGTGTGGACTACCGACCCCTCTAAGTGATAAGACTCATTAATTCCTTATGTGGGATGCATAAAGGATGGATTTAAAAATATTATATAAGATATTATACTGTAATTATAATATAACTATTTATCACTATAGGTTAAATTCAATTATATTCTGAAATATAAATGAATGTAGCATTCATTCGTACGTACGGATAACCGTCTCCATGAACATTGTATTTCATTTCTTATCTCCAAATGTTATGTACTGTTAAAAATACAAATATATACTGGAAGTATATACTGTATAATATATCTAAATCGTGAATATAATTATGGAGATAATGGACTGTTGATGATATGGAAAACTTGTAATTATAAGGTTTCAATTGTACTCAAGTACCAAATATCGACAGGCACTAACCACAGCAATGAACCACATATTATCTGACCCACATCGGATCGGTACACGCTGACCCACACATGATCACTCAGCACTGACCCACTTAGGATCTAACCTACAAAGGATCGGTATTCACTGACCCGCTCTGGATCGTTGAGCACTGAACCACATATGATCGGTGTTGACCCACATAGGATCACTCGGTATTAACATTCATATGATATATATCCAACCTCCACGACACTGCCAGTAACTAGATTACTGCTAATTGTACATTTCGGAGAACCTCTTCTAATACCATATCTACAATGAAGTTTCATTAATAATCATCCCAAAGGTCCATCATTCCATAAGGGACACAACACAATAAACGATGCATTAATCGAACGTCCCGTCTATATGTTATTAGTGTTTCCGCTCTAAGGGCCTGGTTGGATTTGGGGTTCGATCCTACCTGGTCGTACTCCAACATTATCACATACTCATTTGGAGTATACCAATGGTCATTCTTGATCCAAGGATTTTGGTGCCACATACTTTTCGTCAAATGGACTCATGGTTCTCAAGATATGGCCAAAAGGCATATATGGTTCTAGATGGTCCCGGGTTTGGTCTGACTCGGTCAGACAGACCCGGCCCGACCTGCGATATTGGCGGCCCGGCTCCCGGGGCGCGACCCACTATTGTGCGGCCCGCTGGGTAGCATGGTCCACCCGAGATGGTGCCGAAGGGGGAGCAGACCCCTTCCATTCGGAACCACAAAGTGTAGTTCCATTAGGCACTACCATGTCACTCGCGGGATCCGAATGGGTCCTACCAATCTTGTATGGAAGGCTGGTGCTCTGGTTGGTCGTCCTCCAAATAGTTTGATTGTTCATCGCTGCTCCACTATGGATGGCTGAATGTCGGCCACCCTCTGTCCTTTGCACCAGCCAAGTGGCCATAGTCCCCAGTTCTAGTGGCGTGGACATGGGTCCCCGCTTCGCCATGCAGCTGGTCGACCTACCTCCATCGCCACCTACTCGAACCATGGCCGGTCGATAACCGGCTACACTCCGATTTTTCGGGACACCACAACATCATTCTATGCATGAAAAATATCATGACTGCATATTCGCAATCCTTGGGTGGAGAGCTCCGCATCCATATGTCGTGCTTCACAAAACATTGAGTTTCCAGCATGCTTAATTATATGTTGTCAAAGATCTTACAATGAAAACACAAAAAACGAATGAAAACTGGACCAAGGTATATGTGTGGAATGATGGCCATGTTCTTCTGTCCACCGTCATTGTGAAACGAGAATATGAAGAATCAACAATTAGATTTAATCATACATCAAATTAAAAACCCCTACCTTGACATTTATTGGAGATTTCATAAGGAAGGAGATGAAGATGTTGAAGAATCCTATGTCCTTTGCTTTCACAACATGCTTCAAAGTTGGTTCCATATTCTTAATTTAGTGGATTTTATTCTTGAATTACATTCTTATTTCAAGAGTTCTCCACCAAATCTCTCCCAAAACATCGCCTTTTCCAACACACATCTTCCACACCGAAGATGAGGTTCCAAACTTATTAAATTAATAAAATTAAATGAAATAATTTTTGGCACATATAATTGGGGGGAAACAAAGAGTTTCCACACATTTTAGAGGGAGTTCATGTCAGGTGGTATCCACCACATAAATTAAAATGGGGGTTTTGTTAAAATAAAATAAAATTTGTTTATTTTATTTTATTTTTTTAACACAACCACGAAATTCCGGAAAACTATCTTCCACCCTTGACCTACTGCGGTCGAGGTGGAGGTCTCCCTAAGTGAAAATTGATGCTATGAGTTCAAAAGTTTCCTCAGATATCAATTCTGAGCACCGGTTCAAAATTTACAAAAACACACTCACACTTTACTGAACATACCTCAAAAAATTTTAGAAATTCAATTCAGGAACACTCGAAATTATATTCCCATATAACTAAAAAATTACATGGAAAATTCTGTGTCTCTACATTCCCCAACTCTGGGCTTTTCATCCCCGAAAGACACAACACAATCTAGGGAATCAATTGGGGGTACAAAACCTATATCTAAGCCTCCTGCTCCAATGTGCTCATTTAGAGGTTATCATGTTGCCAACGAATGTGATCCAGAGGAATAAATTTCCCTCATGGGACTCTCTCCTATCGATCATCAATCTCTACTGGAACCTCTAGAAACATTGCCTCATCTTCTATGTCTAGATCGCTGTGGTGGATGACATGAGATGGGTCATACACGCATCTCTTTAGACTAGATACATGGAAACGTCATGAACCTGATGCAACTGAGGGGGATTCTCTAGGCAGTACACTACCTCTCGAACAGTTATTAAGACTTGAAAGGGTCCTATGAACCTTGGAGATAACTTCCCACCCCGACCAAATCTCCGCAAAGATCATCAAGGTGAGACCCATAGAAAGACATAGTAACTAACCTCGATCTCAAGAGGTCTCTGTCTCAAGTCAGCATAGGACTTCTTGCTTCTCTGTGGAGTCTTTATCTGCTCCTGGATGATATGAATTTTTATTGTGGTAGCCTGTACCATCTCAAGTTCCATCAATACTGACTCCCCTAAGTCAGTCCAACATAGAGGTGATCTAGAAGGTATACTGTACAATGCATCGAATAGTGCCATAACAATGGTGGAGTGGTAGCAGTTCTATTACAGGAACTCCACCAAAGGCAAGTGATCCTCACACATGCAGAATAAATCTTGTACTCTAGGACATATCATGTCCTGAAGGGTTTGAATGGTCTAAACTGTCTGAAAATCCATCTGGTATAGATGGCGGTTCTCAAACGAAGATGTGTCCCGAACCCCTCAAACAACCACTTCTATACCCGTAAGGTGAAACTTGCCTCACAATGGGAGAAAGTCATAGATGGAACTACTTGAATCTAGAAAATCTCATGCATGTAGAGGTATATCAATCCCTCAACTGATTCCTTCTCTCTGATAGGTTGTAAGTGTAAAAATTTGGTGAGTGTGTCAATGATCATCTAGACATAAATCATGAACCCTAGTCATGCATGGAAGTCAAGTACTTATGTCAATTGAAATTCCATCCCACATCCACTCTGGAACCTCTGGTGACTGAACTAATCCCGCAAGAACCTGGTGCTCTACCTTCACATGCCGACAATTGAGGAACCAATAGGCAAACTCTACAATATCTTCCTTCATTCCCAGCCATCGGTGCTCACACCGAAGGTCCAGGTACATCTTTTCCACTTATGTATGTAATTATAGAGGGGAAATATGGAACTCCCTCAACACATCCTCTAAAATAACAACTTCTACAATAGTATTACCACTGAAGTGGATGATGTGATCCCCACCATCAGAAAATCCAACATGCGCATATCCTGTGGATATATGAGCACGTTGGGCCCCACAATCCATTCCCCCAAGCTGCGCATTCTTGAATAACTAAAGGAGTGGGGGAGTGACTGTCAGAGACTGAAGATATGATTCTCCATCTCCATCAATATAGGATATCATCAATGTAGCTAGCTACTCCATTTAATAACTTAGAAACTGTATACCATATCTCTTGCTGAGAGAGACACCTACTACATTTCCATTCCCATGAGTATAGACTATTTTGAAGTCATAATCCGAGAATAACTCAAGTCAATGACACTGTCTCAGGTTCAGGACCTTTTGAGAGATGATAGACATGAGACTCTTGTGGTTAAAGTAGGCTGTAAAAATTTTTCACATCAATTAATGTCCCCACAAATTCCAGGCGAAGACTACTACTGTTAACTTCATGTCATGCGGAGCGTAGTTCTACTCATGTTGTCTCAGCTGTCGAGAACCATATGTGATCATTGCTCGCTCGTACACCCGGACACATATGTTCCCAGTCCATGATGTTTCACAGTAGATTAGGTACCCTACACCCTCTTTTGGTAACCTCAAGATGGGGGAACTTTTCATTATCTGCCTCAGCTCTTAGGAACTTAGATGGAATCACCCCAACCACACAATGGTTTTTCCCTTCTTCGTCAACGCTAAAAATTGTCCCGCATCTCTGGAAAAGTCAGGCTCAAAACTCTGGTAGTAACCTACCAATCCCCGAAAACATCATTCCTCTATAATATATAGAGTATTTTTTAGTCACCCTACATCATAATATTTCTTCTAATACATGTTTGTTAATATTATAGAAAACTATAACAAGTGACATAAAGCATTCAATCATCTTAAACTTCTTCAATAATATTCGATACATAAAAACATCCATGATAATTATATATTCATATAACACCCATGTATTGGCATTACTAAAATCCGTATCTACGATAAACCATTAATAACAAATAAAAATAAAACAAACTAGGAAAAAAATATATTACCCTTTATTTTATTTTTCAATAGAATCATAAAAAATTATGGGAACAAAAAATTCAAAAATTATTCTTTTCAATATACCCTCTCCCCCTTTCTGGTAATTTGATTAATTTTTAAGTCTCCCCAATATATTGAAGCTTAATACCTGCAACATAGGATACTGTATCAATTTATATATATAATAGAATACTCATCTGTTCCAGTCTATGTATATTAATCCTTTCTCACAGTAAACAACATGTGTGTTTTATTTAAACATATATGTTTTCCCTAAATAAAATTTAACTATAAAAAATGGTAAAACTCAGAAACATGTAATAAAGGTAATTCAAAAAATATTTAAGATATTATTATTTTTTAATATAATATAATATAAATATAAATTTCCTTTGAAACAATCAATATGGACTTTCACTGCACTCACATGAATGCATTAGTTAAAAAATCTATTTGAAAATGGAATTTAAAAAACACATTGACACTTAATCATCATTCTGCCTTTATTTTATTAACAAAAAATTTATTTATCAAATTTATTAATAACTTTATTATGATGTTCATGGATTAGAGGGAATGAACTATATGACTCTAACATGATATTTACAATATGATACTTTAAAAATAATCATATATGTATGAGACATAATTTTTTAAATCCTCATCAAATTTATTTTTGTATCTCCACCTAAAAATGTAACACCCAATGTTATTCATAAGGATTAATATCTCAAATATATATGATTCATTATTTCTATTATGAGAATAATCCCAACGAAAAATAATCATGTTTTTTTCTAAATTCCACAACATCAACATCCTTACTAAGATTGATCACATTAATATATCATCATTGGAATGAAAACATATTATATTAAACTAGGATGGTGTAATAGTTTTAATTTTTTCACCTCATAAGGGAAACATTTTTATATTATTTATATATGATTCTCTATTAAATTTTTATATTTTAAAAAAAATTGAGATTTCAATCAGGGATAACATCCACGTCATTATTTTTTTCATTAATTGATATCATATACATGTTCTATACTTCTTCCTCTATGAAAATTATTCACAACAATTCCCAATGAAATATTTAAAAAAATACAAAATTGTTATGTGAATAAAGAAGATATTCATGTTCTTCATTGTGACAACAATGTTGAAATGTTTTTCCCAAATTATGTAATGTGTTCTTTGTAATTCCACATTTCTTCTTGAGAAATAATATTTTGTGAGGTATTATTGACCTATTCATATCCTCATTATCATTTCATGATATACCATTTATCATTCTCATTATATCATTAATTATTCCAAATGATTCTTTTTATGCAAAAAATATGGACAAACAAATTTGGAACAGTGTCCAACGGTCTGACATATCCTTCATATAACTTCTATAAAAGAATATTTATAGAAACCCAAGATTGTCAATGGCGGTTGCTGGGGCCCCTCCTCCCGCATCGGGGGGAGGGGATTCTTCGTCTTCTGGTTCTGCGAAGAAAGGTATGTTTGAATATAGTTTTTTCTTGCCTGATATACAGGTACTGCCGAGGGTTCCCGGATGTGTTTCGGGTCAGCCCATTGTCCCAGTCTCAGTTCGAGAGTTTTCCGATGCTACTTCGTTGCTTTCCAATGCCTTAATAGCAAGGTTTGTGCGGCGTCACCCTTTGATTGAGGATTTTGGGAAGATGGTGAATGAAGAGTGGGGATTAATGAATCAGGCACCGGTCGGGATTTTTGGGTCGCGGCAGATTCTCATCATCTTCTCTGATGAGGATGATTTGGGTAGAGCCTGGTCTAGACCAAGGAAAGTCTCCTTGTTCCATCTTCTTCGGTGGCCTTTTGTGCATCATTTGAATCGGGATTCCCCAAATCTATCCATTTGGTTGCGGTTTCTAGGAATCCCTCTTCCATTCCAGAATCCTGGGCTTTTGAAGTCGACTGGCAACTCCATTGGGCGTTTCATTTTCTCTGATCAGAGGACGGCTTCCAGGGGTATCCCTAGAACCGCACGAATCTGTGTGGAGATGGATCTCTCAAAGTAGCCACCTAGTACTGTGTGGATTGGGGTAGAGGGTGAATACAGATATGCGCAAAAGATCTTCTATGAATCCTGGATGCCATTCTGTTCCTTTTGTCACAAGCAGGGGCACAGGAGGGATGTTTGTCGGAGGACTGGCACATATGCGAGAAGAGTCGATGCTGGCACAACGCTGGCTGACTCAGGTCCAAGTGCACACCTTGAAGATGAACCGCATCTGGCTGTCACTACTATCATAGAGCAGGGAGTCTCATCAGGTAGTTTGATAAATGAAACCTCTTTGATTTCTGGATCTGGGCAGATTCCAGTGGATACTTCTAGGAGAATCCAACTGGGAAACACTGATATGCCTCAGCTTGGGGTTTCAATATTGAATGATTCTAACCCACAGATGTAGGTGACAGAAGGTTCAGGGTTACATAAGATGGCAGGTTCTGTGAATTCTGAACCCCAGGTTCAGTAAAAGTTGGAGAGATCAAACACCGACTTTCAGTACACTGGCAGGGGGTTTGATCTGGTGCAGGAAAATACTAAACCTTTTGAAATGATATCTGAACAGGGGAACAGAACTGATGTCATGGTGCAGGTAAATCCCAATGAATTGTTTAATTGTTTTTCAAACAAATTTACAGTGCAGATGGATGTTGAAGAAATGGAGGCAAAGGAGAATGATATGGAAGAGGAGTTGGAGAGAAGAAAGGTAATGGTTGTATGGGCAAATTGAGTGATGATTGTAAAAGCCCATTTGCTGATGACACAATCATGATACCTCCAATGAAGGGTGGGAAGGGTGGAATTGTTAGTCCTCCTTTGACCCATAATATGAAGTGGGGGGAGAGATCTGAATATGAAGAGGAGTCCCGAAGTCATAACACATCCTACAGGGATGCTGTTAAGAATGGATCTCAGGATACCCTAAGCAAGGAGATGGAGGACAAACGTAAGAGCAGGAGAAAGCCAATGAGAGATTATTCGGACCTACCCAAATCAATGGTGACATGGTGTGCACACAAGAATGCAGGGTCACAAGAAAATGTCATTTTAAATGGGTGTAGTGGCAAACGAAGAGGAGGGTCCCCGAAGAAGGACAAAGGGCCCAGTGGGAAGCGACTAATCAAGGAGAAGTTGTCTGAGGAAATGTTGCGGAAGAAAAACATGTATCTTGAGAGGATGCGCAAGTACGAGTCTTCTGAATGGGAGTTAGTTGACCCTGATGATGAGCTATCTGATGATGGGGAGAGGGGTGATTATGGATTTGATATAATGTAACCTCTTTCTTTTTTACTGTCTTTACTTTCACTTTTTATTCAATAAATTTGTGGGATCAGGCTTTCGCCTGGTTCAGACTTTCCTGGTATTTATCATTTTTTTAAAACCAATCATAAAATTATACATTTACAATTTTTTACGTAGTATTCACTATAGAGATATATTTTTTATGTTCTTTGTTCATATAAATCACTCACTCTAAATCATATGATCTTAATTACTAGTACACCAGTTGATACAAAAGTGTATTCTTCGGTTTCACCATATGGAAACATTTTAGTTATATTATTTGAATTAATTATTTTACATATGGATATACATCAATTATTATAATAAATGTTATCAATTGTATTTTCATTAAACATTATATAAATGGATCACTTTCTCTTCTAAACCTATTTAGGGTTACTCGGATTTGAAGAATATTTCACATTCCCTCACTAGGGTCATTTTTTCTTCTTTATAAGTTGAATTATATGATTTCATTCATTTAATAAATATTATGATGTTCATGCAACATTTATGACAACACCCCCATTTTACATATCATATATTTTTTCAATTTCTATGATTTTGTTTGACTGTTATAGATACATAAATATATATAGATGTTGAATATTGTAGTATTTTATCCCCCGAGAAATGGACTTACATATATCTTATATTATGAGTAGACTATACTAAAAATAAGATGCATAATTTCTAAATCAATTGAACCACGTGCTTGTATGAACAAACATTGTTTTTTTCTCATAAATATTATTTTTATATTATTTATTATTTTTGATAATCTTTTTTAATGCTTTCTTGAAAATTCGTTGGTTTGTTTATAGAGAAACAAAACCATCCCTTAATCTTCTACCCATGATAGGCTTGTTGGTATGATTATTATCACTTCCTACCATCCATAAATGTTTTCGTTTTTTATATTAACAAACATTTTAGAAATATGGTGATTTAGAAAAATAATTTACAATGAGATGTAGATAAAATTACTTCATAATATATTATATAAAGTGGTAATTAAATGGTTTATTGGTAATATTATTACTTTTTTACATTCATTTACATTATATGTAGTTTTAAAATTTTAATCATGAAGACTAAATGAGTGTCATTTCATGGTAGGATGAACTAATAATCAACTCCCAGAACTTCTTCTTGAGTGAGTTGTTTTGGTTATCATTGAATTGAAACTTATATTCGAAATCCTTATTCATTCACCAAATTTTTGCATCATGAGTTTTACTCATTTAGTCATGTACTGTATCAAGTTATATATTCTTACCAGATATAACATCTAAATGTTCAATCGCGACATCAATTCTTTTGTTATTATTTTTTTACCATGCAGAAATTTTATTCTATAAATCTTTCATCGAATTTTCCTCCCATTGACTGATCTGAGACAGTATTCATTAACCTAATAAAAACATATAATAATTTATTTATGTAGTTATTCATTGCAATAACATGTTTTTGGGGATATTTATGTTTGGGGTCTATTCCTCAAAACGATTAATCTAGGTTATCTGCCTCACCCTTAAGATGAGTGATCAATTCCTACCAACAACTAGAAATCGTAATAATAATAGGAACTAATTAATTATGTGTCACATGCATCATAAATTCTATATAATCACGAAATAAATAATTTTACATTTTTATACTTCCATTTCTTCATGTTTGCTTTTCTAGATATAATGAGATTTAAATAACACATAACTCCTAATGAGACAATAGGGAAAAAATATTGATCATTATATTATAATTGATTCTATTTTTCTATAAGGGATTGGGAAAGAACAAAACATGATCTAAAACATATAATTATTGTCAAATTGTTTTCTTATACGTGAACAGAGAATAAAGACCAAACTAATTAATGTGAAAACATCAAAATATTATATATAATCCAATCAGGGTGAACTATCCCTTTGATTATAATTAGGGTGACCTATTAGGATATAAACAATATTGAGAGGGGTTCTGCTTGAATAAATTTTTTAAAGAAAAGATATAATTTAAAAGACAAGACTTCAACCTATTTTCAATTTAATTCTTATACATGATTAGGTGAATGAATCAATTTTCCTCTCCCTCTATTTTTTCATTCATATTGAGAAAAATCAATCCCCTAGATTGTAAATCTACAGATCCCCCATAATGTTTTATCCATAACCTTAAAACGAAATAAATTAGGATAGAAACTTGATATTTTGTTTTCAAAGTATATTTTTATATTTTTTTAGTATCCCTTGATATAGTATTTATTCATTTTTAAAATACACAACAACATTCAACGACTTCCCGATTTTTTATCTAATGATTATATTTTTTAAAATTCCTTGTTCATATTCTCTCCAATTTATTCAAATCAATATATAACATATTATTTTCATTAATAAATTTATGTAAAATTTTAATTATCATTTCATCATAATTCATAGTCAATCATTAGTGGACAAAAAAAATTCACTAGCATCTTCCATCACATCTTATTCATAAGATTGTAAAAAACACTAGATATCGTCATATTATTTACTCATGTATTTATTAAATAGGGATTTATGTATTGGATATTATTATCTATAATAAATGAAATTATAATGTATATTTTATTATAAAATATCTCCATATTCTATTATTCCTATTTCATGTAAAATATTTTTTAATATAACATTCATAACACCCCTCCGAATCAAATAATTTGAATTTAAATGTCTAATAACAATTATAAACACAAACATATATTAACACCATATTCAATATCATACTTTGTATCATTGTTATAATATATCTTGATCATTAAATTTTAATTTTTCATTATATGGATTGTGAATGACCCCAAATCCAATAAAATAGATCCAATTTTCCCAGCTTCATGAAATCCTCCTTAAAATAGGGAATCATTATGTGGTAACATCCATTGAGTCATATCAAATTTTTTAAAGTATACTTTATAAATTCATGAATACGTCATTATGTTTATATTTTTTCAGCATTGATTTATTCAATAATTCATATATATTAAGTAGGCTCTAAATAAATTATACCATTTATTTCTGATTATGTAATATAGGATTCAATAAATCAAATACCTCCAAACTTTAAAAATTATCATAATATGTTGTGGTCTGTTTTTTATGAAATAAACCACAACATTGTATAATATTATATTAAATATATATTATCACACTATAGAAAAATATTGATTAATAAGATTAAAAAATTAAATCATTCGTTTAAATATCAATGTATCTATTTTATATTGAATAATAATAGTTTAGAAAAATTACTTTTTTAACTATTAAACCATTCTACAGAATGATAAGGACCAGTGGAATTGTTCTATTAAATTTCAAAGGAGCATATAAAAATAAGCACATCCACCTCTATGGTGTAGGATACTGACTTCACTAAAGAGGTATTGATTTTTCCTCGGACCATTAAAAATGATCCATCGTTTTTTTGTGAAATGGTACTCCATATATAGTTTGATCCCCTATATAACCCAACCATTATCATCTGATTATTCAAAATAGATTTAAGGTATTCAAATAAATATATACAACATAATTTCAAATTATTTATAGGAGTTTTGTAGATTCATGTTTACATTTCATAAAACCTTCAATAATAAAAATATATAGTGAAAAAAATATTTTTTTTCTTGAGGTTACTCTATCTACATCACCCTCTAATCCGATGGAATTATAATCTATTACCATGATTTATATAATCATTTCATCTGTTTTATAATTTTCTGAACTAATCTATAATCCCATTTATTTAATTATCAATATATCACAGAAGACCCTTCATCAATTCAATTTTCCTTCTATATATCTTGTACAACCCTATTTTGAAAATAAACCAAATTAAAAAATTACCCTCCAAATTTTTTATTCTAATCCCCAAACGTATTGTTCATCAAATATGAGAATTTTTTTATTTGTATCTCACCTTCAAAATAAATCAACAATGATTTATGAGTATAATTCATTACATGTGATACCATGTAAAACATTAATTTGGATTTTCTTTAAATTTCTAGACTGGATTAGAAACCTAAACAAAAATACCAGGATATTTTTTATTTACTATATCATAAACAAATTTAGATGAAATAAATGAATCTACACCGAAAATCAATGATATAAAATAAAACTAAAATATATTTTTTCAACAAATACATATTAATTAGTTTAATTCTAATGAATTTTATTTTAAATAATTCCATTAGTTATTAAAAATTCATCAAATTGGTTGAAGACTATCATTTTATTCTAATAAAAACACAAACATCATATTTAAATTGGATTAGGATTTCAAAATTACATAGTATTTTTATGAGAGTATTCCAACGTACCAAAATTATGGAATTTAGTGTTATGTTACATTATTTATTGATTTTTATTGTAAACTACATTATATATATTAAAAATGATCATTTAATAAAGAAATGACAAGATATATTTTTGGTAATGATTCACCAAAAAACAATAAAGTAGATCATTATAGAAACATTCATGTGTTGCTTCATTAATGATGAAGGTAACTGTAAATTTTATTTTGAATCATTTTTTCATAAAGAAACATTCTCTATTGAGTTTGAATGAAGAAGTTATAAATAATGGATTAAAGTATTCTAGATGTGTTTTGGGTGTGACACCAATACATTCATATATTTCTCCCATATAGATTTCATTCATTATATATTTTTTTCTAGCAAGAACCCTAAATCCATTGATGCTATATAGTTACATTTTGAAATAGTTTTTATGATTCATACTTATTTATATTAATAATATTGTTTTATTTTGTAGCAATATAATAAAAATAAATGGTTTGAGTTTGGTTATACTACCCCATTCAAATGTTACATATGAGATATAACCTTTTTCATTTCAGGATGATGTTATTATTAAAATTACGTAAAAGTATTCTTGATGGATTTGAATCAACGTCAAAAAACATCAATCAAGGTATTCAACGCCATGGTTTTATTATAATGATGTAATGGGATTCAACTCCCAATAAATGTTATTGATTACATATTTGAGGATATTTTCCAACTCTTTTGTAATATTGGCGATGTGTAGACATAATAGAATTTAGATATAAATTAATAAAAATATATTTGTGTTCATATTACATATTTTTTCTCCAAATTTATATTTATCATTCATAATAATTCATAGAGTTATTTAACATGGTCAAATCACCACCCTCTATAAATTTCAGGATATTTACAATTGGGGAATAATAGTATGCATATCTCTATAAAAATGATCCAAGATGAATAATATTTAATATATAATAAAAATATTATAATATTAAAATTAATATGATTGAGATATAGGGTGTGATGAATACAATTTAAATATAAACATTATTGCACAGAAAAGAAATGCATTCTTTGAGTTCTAAAATGGATTGACTATCCTATGAATTAGATTAATATTAAAGACAAATTATTTATTTACATTAAATATATCTTCTTAATATTTATTTTTATTAATACTAATCATTTTTAAATTTTTTTTGTTTCAATAAATTAGTAAATATAATTTATATAAACTATTTCAATGTTTTTTAGTTAATGATTCCAAAATGATGTTGATATAAATACAATGGTATAAATCTCTATAAAATGATTTTATAAAATCTAAAAAAGTCATAGAAAAATTATTTTATCAATTAAAAGGTGGTACAGTTCAATAGATCGTTATATTATAAGAATTCAATGAATCATCCTCTATAACCTATTTTTAAGTACTGGATTTTAATATGATTTTTTATAGATAATAACAAAATTTCCAAGAATATTTTAATATCCTTTATTTTTAAAAATTATGTTTCTTAATTAAAATGATATATTATATCATGAAATAAATGTATATGAAAAATTTATAACTTATAATTAGAAAATAAAAATGGATTTCCTTTAGGTTGGGTAAAACAACCACCTCTGAAATATAGATTTTAAGTAAAATTTAAAAATAATGGGTCTATTTGATTATATTATTGTAAGATAATTTCATTAGATTAAATGAATATACATACAAGAGGTGTGTGTGAATTATAGTGTAAAAAATGTTAAAATAATTAGCTCATAAATTTCTTAAAGTAAATATATCCGACTCAGACTTAGTCTGACTATCATAGTACAAAAATCGGAACCATATACAGTATGGTTATATCAGAGTATTAGATTCTAATTAAAATGTATTTGATTAATAAAAAAGTTTTGTTTTTATCATATTTATTATCACATAGTTAATATAAAAATAATAATAACATACGAATGAACAATATATAACTATAACATGAATAGTGTAATGGGATGTTGTAAAAACAATCCATAGCTTTTAATAGTTAGAATGTATTAAAAGATAATTTAAAAGATTTTTCATCTTTTAGTCTTATTATTTAGAGAGTAAACAACGATGAATAAAGGTATCAATGGATTTATACTTATTGTAAATTTTTTATTCTCATACCATCAAAGAATTAGATATTATGATCGATATTTCTCAATCTTCATATCCTCATAAGCCCTCAATACGACGATCAATGTCTTTCGTCATACCATTAGAATTTTCAATCATGAAACTGATCAGAATTTTTCTACTTATCCTTGGAATTCCCCGATATGATAGATCAGATTGCCTATCTTCATATTCCATGAAGCCATCAGTCGTAAGAATGATCAAATGTGATTATATATGAATATTTTCATAAGGAAAAAAACCCAAGGATTCCTTAGAACTACCAACTTTCTAAAGAATTATAAAGAAAAAAACATGATAATAAAACATTATAAATATTTAGATGAATATATTTTTTAATCATAACAAATGATTAAAACCCTTCATAAGAAATTTATATTATTGTTGAATATCCAACAGTCATATTTCTGAGATTTTTTCTAAGGGCTTGGACAACCGGCACATAACTACTAATCTGTAACTATAAGTTAATTTCATGTTTGTGAAAACATTTTAAATTATAAAATAAATTCCTTTAAATAGAAACAACACTTATATAGTCTTATTATATACATAGTATTGTCCGATTAATTTTATTCTCAATTTTAAATATGATAATCCATATAGGGGTCAGTCGGATAAATCGGTTTGATTATAAGTCTGATAGTTATGATTTTTTTGATATGAAAGACAATGTCAATGTCTAAATTAGGGTATGCCTATAAATCCATTCATATAATAAACATATTGAACAATGTGATTATCATTTTGAAGAATAATGTTTTTATATTCTTAATGTATTAATTTTTATCTATGTATGGTGAAAGATAATGTTTTCTACAAAAAAACGAAAATACGTTGGATTTAAAAAAGTTAGAAATTTTTTTTTAAATTACTTTAGTAATTTAAAATACTAAAGAAATGGAAAATTTATTAGTAAAACATATAACTCAACAATATCCCCTTTCTTTAATGCACATACAACATGAAATAAATGATTAAATAACCTGAAGAGCACACAATCTGCTACTGTTTTAATAACATTATATTCAGAGTTATTCATTGAAACATAACTTCCATGAGTTTTTAATAATTATATATATGATTTTAAATATAATTAAATGTTTAAGAATAGTTTATATATAAATAAAACTTTTGCACCATTTAAATTCTACTACCCATAAGGATGGTATTTCCTCGTTCAATAAACCATTCTCCCCGTTGAATAAAATACTCCAAATTAATAAAGAATTATACCCTATTATATAATACCCCACAGTAATTTAAAATTATACCCCTTTTTTATTTTCTAATAATTTCCAATGAATCCAATTTTTTCTAACGTGTTACAAAATATAATATATGAAAAAATACTGAAATAAATAATCATCCACGTAAATATGAATGAACACATAAACAATCATAATTTTTAAACATTCCAGAAAATCATATTTTCATTAAGAGACAATTATTTAATAATAATGAAATTATTTTTTTTTTGGAAAATAACATCAGAGAGTTCAAAAGATAAGAAAATAATTATTTATTAACAAGGTTTTTGACAATGGACATAATATTCTAAAACTCATGGGGGTCCTTCTCTATCTTTACAATTCTTTTCTCATGAATCTTTTCCAAACACATCATCCTTTTTACATTATCAGACATCTATTTATTAAAATATCTAATTACGATCAACTCATATTTTTATGAACATATTAGAATAATCTCAAACCCAAAATCTCTCATTTTTACTTCAAAACATTAACATCATCGATCATTTAAGCGATGTAATCATTTAATTCTTATACAACCCATACTCTAGCATCCATGTCTAAGGATAATATATTAAAATAATTAAATGACTCTAATATATGATTCCTATATTTTTTAAACAGATTATCATTCTCCTGTATATAAATATCCACTCTATTATATCAGATCACTAACATACTATATGGGTAATTTTAATTCTTGATTTTTCATTGAAATCAATTTAATTAGAATCAATCCTTATCATTGATTTCGTCCAAACATTTATAGGATTCTATTTCTCATTCATTGATTGCTAAATTACATTAAAAAATAATTCAATAATTGCAAAATACATAGTCAAATACATTGATATTTCCAAAGATACCCAAATATAAGTAAATCCATTATGATAATTTGTAAATTAATAGTCTGAATGATCAAGCTCAGAATAAGGAGGTTTTGGAAAACCAGTTCCAACATAAAAAATATTTTATTTCTTATCAACTGTCTGGGAAACGTTATTATCGTCTTATAGATCATTAATTTCTACATACTTATCTAATTCGGATTCTCATCATTTTTCAACTTTCAATGTTCATCTAATTAATGATCCTTTTATGATAATTATTGTTCTTTTTCTAAAGATGGTTCTTCTTTCCATTTACTTAGGGATTTATCATCCATTCTATAAATCAATGGTAATGATGATGAGGCTGATAATGAATCTGATGATTCCTTCAGTAACTAGATTTCTTATCTATCATCACCGAAATTATCTTCAACTTCACCATATTCTTCTTTTTCTTAATTTATCCTCGAAATACATCAATGTGGGACCTTTAAAATCCGAAACTCTTTTGAAAATAAAGTAACATTTTGTAACATTACAAGAGTGCCCCTCCTCTCCTCTTATAAAAGGCCCCCACCTCTACCACCTTACCCACACTCCCAAAGCCTTTGGCTCGGCCACCATCCTCCCATTTTGTCTCTCCACTTCCCTCTTTTACTCCTTGAAGCCTCACTTTTGGCAGAAGTCTTCCCAAGGAAGCCTTTGAGCTCAAACCAAAGAGAGTTACCCGATTTTAAGGTAATGTCTTCTTTTGAGTCCTTCTATTTTATTTTGCTTCTCCAACACCCTAAACTCTTTTTATTAATTTCTTTTGTAACAAATATAGTATCCTCAATATACTTGGATGTTTTTATATGATGTATTCGAGCTACACTTACACACACCTACATCTAATGGTAAAAGAACATACTGTTTCCGTGGATGGTGAATTTCTGCCTCCCGAAACGATGATTGTTCAATATTCTTTTCACACCTTCAAAGGTGGCCATTAAGATGAAACTATATTTATATATGATATATAATATGTTTATGTTTTCCTTAAGCTTCTGTATTTTTCATTTTTGGCATACCTTTATGGTTTCCATTATGGGTAAACGCGATATCTTCATTTAAGGAAGTGCGGATTACCGCCCCCTCAAAGTGATTTGATTCGTTAATACCATATGTGGTAAGTATAAAGGATATATTTAATGATATTATATATGATACCATAGTGGAATTAAAATACTATTAAGTATCATTATGTTTTAATTCCATTAAATATCAAATAGAAATGGATGTAGCGTTCATGCGTACGTACGGCTTACCGTCTCCATGAACGGTACATTTCATTTCTTATCTCAAAATGTTATGTAATATTATAAGTACATATATATAATGGATATATATGTAATATATTACATCTAAATTATGGATATAATTATGGGATTATAACATATATATATCTCTATCATTTTGTTTTAATTCCATTAATATGACAAAAAAATGAAAGTAGCATTCATGCGTACGTACGGCCTACCGTCTCCATGAATGGTGCTTTTCATTTTTTATCTCCAAATGATATGGAATAGTATAAAAGGAATATTTACTGGATATATATGATATTTTAATCATTAATACTATTCTGGAAATTACTTACTTATAACTACATGGGAAATCTTTTTTCAAACAAGTTCATTTTTGACTCATGTACCAAACATCAGCAAAAACGTCTGATATGAACTAACATTATTAAAAAATTATTATAAGATTATAATATGTGATATGAACTGAATAATAATATCTAAAGGAGTTAATTAGGCAATTATTAATTGACCAATGTTTATTATTCAGTAATATAAAGAAACGAACAAGACAAGGTGGACTTGAGGTAAGGGATCCTACACCTCTCTTTCTTTTTAAGTACACTCTTTTATGTCATTCCTTTTAAGCTCATTTTTCATATGATTGGGATGTTATTTAATATAACTCCTACTGTAATTATTATGTTCTTATGATGAGAGACCCTATTTCTTCTCATCAATCCATTTTGGAAGTTTTGAGTGGCACCATTAGGCTGCTGAGTTTTCGTATGAGATCTAACCTCTCTCTTTCTTTTTAAGTACCCTCATTTATGTCACTTATTTTAAGCTCATTATTGTAATGTTGGGGGATGTTCTTTTTTATTCATATTTCTGTAAACATTATGTTGATATGATGAGAGACCCTATTTTCTCTCATCAGTACATTTTGGAAATTTTATGTGGCGTCGTTAGGCTGCCAGGTTTCATAAGAGATTTTTCATCTCACTTTTTTTCCCGTGAGATTTATGCTACATTTGCCACAATTTCCTTTGAGTGGTTTATATACTGACCATTATTTCACTTTTTTTGTAATATAATTCCATTTATGGTTATTTACATATTCATTGTATGACACTTCTTCAATAGGGTGTACTTTTCAAAAGTTACCCAAGTCGGTAAGGGAACCTTTCACCCTCCTCATTTTAAAAGACTTCGTTTGTTATGTCTTTTAATTCAATTAATATCTGGTTGGGATATGTTATTATATATCCTGATTGATGTAAATTTTGTGTCCAAGTGATGATATTCCCTTTTTATCTCTCATTAACTCATTTTCTGAATTTTTGAAGTGACGCCGTTAGGCTGTCGAATTTTACCAAGGAAACTTTTTAACCCAATTTCGATTTATTTGGGTTCAACATGCAATTATTGAATATGTAATCCTTTTAATATGTGTAAATGAACTTTTATTGTTTTAAACTTAATATCCAATTTTATTGGGTGTATTTATATTTGTCACACATAATTTTGAGATTGATTTATCCTTAATTTAAGGATACCTTCTTTATAAGGGATTTCATCACATTTTACATCTCTATTGAGACTTCATTGTTGTTATGCACCAATTCACACTTATATGGTGTATATATTGTCCTTTGGAATATTATATCATGAATCCATTTATTCACATGATATTATAAAGTTATGATTAAATGTTATTTCTCAATTATTGTATTCAAGTGTCTCTAATTTTGGTAAAAACCCTTTAACCAAAATATCTGTTTAAATGTTTTAATGATTTGTTATTATTAATATCCATGTTTTAAAAATGGTTTTAAGTCATTATTTATATGGATATTAATGGTTTAAAATGTTAAAATCTTCAAGGTGGTATGTGACACTTTGATTCAAAAATCACCTTATTAAATGTTTTAAATGGTTTTGGAAATGGTTTCTTTTTGAACGGATTAATTATTTCAATATACTAAAATGTTATATTGTGATTGAAATGTGGAAATGTTATGTTTCCTTTATGTATGTTTTATGTGATACATTTATGTTATGGTTCTTGGGCATTGTTATGAAAACGGGTGGTTCCGTGATAAACTAAAGGCGGGTGAGCCCGATGTAGCTCTCTAATGCATTGGGTAACACGAAGGAGTGAAACGTTGAGGTTTCTCCGAAGAGATTTAGGGAATATACTGTGATGGGTATTCCAAAACGTAACCTAGAGGGTTAATCCCTACGTAAGAATGTTATGAATGCCTCAAGTTACCTTTTATGTCTTATGATTTCTATGATTTATTCATGATTTTATCAGGTATGTTAAAGTGCTTATGTTTTATGGGTAAAGTATGACTTCATTCTTATGTATACATGTACTCATGTTTCCTTTACATATTTTTATATCCCTTACTGAGATTTTTATGCTCATACCATGTTTTTGAAATGTTTTTCACAGGTCAGGGGAAGGGTAAATGATGTGATGATAGTGTCAAGGATGTGTCAAGAAAAAATCCATGTTTTATTTTAAATATGTTTCCATTGATGAGAAGAATGAATACTGTCTTTTATGTAACCACTTTGTTTAAATGTGGAATGTAATGCAAGTTTCATGATCTAATTCTCTAAAACTCTAAACCTGAAAAGATCCTCAATGTGTAATCTTGTAATAACTCAAGATTTAATAAGGTTTAAAGCTGGGGCCTTATAGTTGGTATCAAAGGTCGGTTTAGATAACTTTAGAGGTTAGGGTATTCTCTAAGCATAAGTGACTGTACCATAAGGGATAGGATTTCAGAAAGAGTCCTAGTGTTAGATAAAGTGAATGAGTAAGTATATCTTGGTGTTTATCTTCCTCATTAGTATATGATGGTTTTGTTGATATACTCGCACTGACCTTTTTGGTTTTAGTAAATTGATGGATCTAGCAGGCACCAAAGTGAAAATAGGTTTGAAGGAAACTGTGGTGGTTCTCTGATTAAGAGACTGGATGAAATGGGGGATTCAATGAGGAAACTCATGGTTCTTCTAAACCGACTAGAAAGGAGTCATGATCAACCACTTGAACCTTGGTATGATCTGTACTGCATCATGTACGAGATAACCAAACAATGTGGAAGTTCAGGTAATAATTATAAAGGTAACCATTAGAGTTTATATGATCTTTACTTTTGAGGTAATTATGGGTTATTATATGTTATGATGGAAAATGAAAGGCATGAGATAAATATGAGGTTAAATTATGTTATGGTTATTTTTGATGATTTTATCCCTTTTGGGGAATGATTTGAGAATTATATAGTTTTGGAAAAAGGACAACATGCAGACCGTGTGACTACCCATCGCGTCAGACAAAGTTGTGGGAATCGAACCCACAACCAAAGTGTGACTGGTATTTATCGCCTACCACTGGACTACGTGAAGTCCTTGGTTAGTTTGAGTAATTATTTGTAGTTATATGATTTTATGAATTAAGATTAAGTTGATTTTGGGTTATTTATGAAAATGATTAAACTATCATGGAGGATATGTGATTAGGTTTATTACTTTTCAATACGAGACTTTAGGAGCAACTGAAGTTGTTTGGAGATAAATGTTACCATTTAACTTGGAAGACTATGTGACTAAATCCTTCAAATATATGGGTTTCAATATTAGTTTGGTTTACATTGAAGTATTTTATGGAAAAATTGATTATAGAATGGTCCTCATTGAACTTTGGGTTTTGTTGGACAAATTTTGGAGTTTAAGAATAGATTTTCTTTTTATAAAGGGTTATCCTTTTCCGGATTATCTGATCTTTTACTAACCTTTTTGGTTTTGGTTTTGGTTAATGTCTAAACATATGGGAAGTATATAGTTCTCTTTTGTGGATTAGGTGACTCTCTAGAAGTTGATTATAGTACTCTTAATGCGAACAAGTCTCCCTAAATACTCGTCTTTTGGAAAAAAATATGACTTTGATTAAGGAATCTAGTAAAGGTTGAACGTCAACATGATAAGTGATTATGTTTCCTTATAAATAAATTCTTCAATAAAAAGAAACATAAAACAAAATTGTTGACTTTTAACTTTTCCAACTGGGGAATCGAATACCATTTAACCCATCACAAGTTTGTGATTTTCTCATGGTTAACTTTCTCCTAGACATGTTTACTATCACTCTCCCTCAAGAACATGACCCTTTGTTTTTTCTTCCATGTCTGTGTTTTTCTACATGGAATCCGAGTATGGGTTAACTCGGGTGACCTATGTACTAATCTTCCATTATTTTAAAGTGATTGTTTTACCGACTCTTGTTCCGATGTGGGACTTTCAAGGATATTTCCATGCTCAATTTTCAAAATTGCGAGGACGCAATTCCCAAAAGGGGGGAAGGATGTAACACCCCAGGTAAATAAAGAATATGAAATTTTCATATTTATCCATATTTGTGAATAAAATATTAATAGACTTTAAACGGGACGCTATGCTCGATAGCGTACCCAACACGCAACAACGAGTTTCTTGCGAATCTTACATTGTACTCTAATAATAAAATAATATTATTTTAAATGGTAGTTAATATGGAGCCTTTGTGTTGGATGGAATGGATAGAAATAACTAAAATATTATTATATCTATTTTTAAATGTTTTTACATTTATCCAATAAAAGATAAAGGCTTAAAATACGGAAAGAATTCAATTTTAGGCGTATATGCCCTTGTTTTCACTAATGGTTCACTTATCACCTTTTGATGGAAAACCGTAATTAAATATAGTTTTGTTCACTCTTATACATTATATTAGACCAAATAAAACTCTTCTTAAGAATTGAGACATCAAAATTTACTTTGTGTAAATTTCTGCTATCTTTTCGTTAAAGTACTTTTTTAATGAATAGTATAAAATGTTGTATTTTAATTCAAAAACTCGTTTTAATCTAATTTATTTATATGATTTGATTATCTTTTGAATTGGTTTTAAATTGAAATTAGAATACATTTTTACCATTAAATCCAATAGTGGTCGTTGGAATTAATTTCACTTTGAAATCAGACTTAAACTATGTAAATCTTTTGTAACTTATTGTTTCATAAAAACACGCTATTTTCTCTCACTGTGGGAATTAATTATTAAATTAATTAATGTGACTTATATGTTTTTAATTTTTTAAAATAGACTTCATTTTTGAATTTGGAATATCATATATAGCTTAGGGTGAATTTTTGGGATTTTTCTTGAGAAACTACAATTTTTGATGAATAGTGAAACCACTAAGTTGTACTTATAAAAAACTGATTTTTCTTTTTAAATGAAAAATTTCCATCTTTGTGTTTTGAATTTAAAAAATCCAACATACATGGTTGTCATTAATAAGTAAAATGTGGTTCAATGGGATAAAAATAATTTTTTGGTGAATAGTAACTTATTAAGTTTTTAATCGCGATTAGAGGTAATTAGTGTAGTTTATTGTAAGAATAATATTTTAATAAATTTAAATGACCTAGAAACAAGTCCTAACCTCATTGTATGTGTCATGGCCGACCATGAAAATCCATGGGTCAACATGGGGACCCCATGGAGCCACTTTGATTGGGAAATGACATAAATATCTTTTTATTTAATGTTAAAGTAAAAATGACACAAACATGAGATGTTTTAATAAAACAATTTGTAAATGGGTTTATACAAGTCATATTTTTTACTATAAATATTCATTGGAAATATAAATCTATTTCCTAAATCATAGTATTTTTTTATAATTTTTAGACATTAAAAAATTAAATTATTTATGACATCGTGATGATGCAGCGATGACCTCATTATTTAACGATTTAAATAAAATGGAAAGATAATGTTATATCTAAGACCTACACATGTCCAAAACCTATTGGATGAGTGGATTTATAACCCTTATCACCTTAGCCTATAAATAAATCAATGTGGGACCTTTAAAATCCGAAACTCTTTTGAAAATAAAGTAACATTTTGTAACATTAGAAGAGTGCCCCCACTCTCCTCTTATAAAAGGCCCCCACCTCTACCACCTTACCCACAATCCAAAAGACTTTGGCACAGCCAACCTCTTCACATTTTGTCTCTCCACTTCCATATATTACTCCTTGAATCCTCACTTTTGGATGAAGTCTTCCCAAGGAAGCCTTTGAGCTCAAACCAAAGAGAGTTACCCGATTTTAAGGTAATGTCTTCTTTTGAGTCCTTTTGTTTTATTTTGCTTATCCAACCCCCTAAACTCTTTTTATTATTTTCTTTTGTAACAAATACAGTATCCTAAATATACTAGGATTTTTTTATAAGAAGTATTCGAGCTACACTTACACACACCTGCATCTAATGGTTAATGAACATACTATTTCCGTGGATGGCGAATTTCTGCCTCCCGAAACGATGATTGTTCAACATTCTTTTAACACCTTCAAAGGTGGCCAGTAAGATGACACTATATTTATATATGATATATAATATGTTTATGTTTTCCTTAATCTTATGTAGTTTTCATTTTGGTAATACCTTTATGGTTTCCATTATCGGTAAACGCGATATCTTCATTTAAGGAAGTGCGGACTACCGCCCCCTCAAAGTGATTTGATTCGTTAATACCATATGTGGTACGTCTAAAGGCTATATTTAATGATATTATATATGATACCTTAATGTAATTAAAACACTCTTATGTATCATTATGTTTTAATTCCATTAAAGTTGAAATAGAAATGGAAGTAGCATTCATGCGTACGTACGGCTTACCGTCTCCATGAACGATACATTTCATTTCTTATCTCAAAATGTTATGTAATATTATAAGTACATATATATAATGGATATATATGTAATATATTAAATCTAAATTATGTATATCATTATTGAATTATAACATATATATATATATATATATATATCATTTTGTTTTAATTCCATAATTTGACAAAAAAATGAAAGTAGCGTTCATGCGTACGTACGACCTACCGTCTCCATGAACGATGATTTGCGTTTTTTTATCGTCAAATGATATGGAATAGTATAAAATAAATATTTACTGGATATATATGATATTTTAATCATTAATACTATTCTATAAATTACTTACTTATAACTACATGGGCAATCTTTTTTCAAACAAGTTCATTTTTGACCCATGTACCAAACATCGGCAAAAACGTCTGATATGAACTATAATTATTAATCAATTATTATAACATTATAATATGTGATATGAACTGAATAATAATATCTAAAGGAGGTAATTAGGCAATTATTAATTGACCAAAGTTTATTATTCAGGAATATAAAGAAAAGAACAAGACATGTTGGACTTGAGGTAAGGGATCCTACACCTCTCTTTCTTTTTAAGTACACTCTTTTATGTCATTCCTTTTAAGCTCATATTTCTTATGATTGGGATGTTATTTTATATTAATCCTACTGTAATTATTATTTTCTTATGATGAGAGACCCTATTTCCTCTCATCAATTGATTTTGGAAGTTTTGAGTGGCGCCGTTAGGCTGCCGAGTTTTCGAAAGAGATCTAACATCTCTCTTTCTTTTTAAGTACTCTCCTTTATGTCACTTCTTTTATGCTCATTTTTGTTATGTTGGGGGGATGTTCTTTTGTATTCATATTTATTAAAACATTATTTTGATATTATGAGATACCCTATTTCCTATCATCAGTCCATTTTGGATGTTTTATGTGGCGTCGTTAGGCTGCCGAGTTTTCGTAAGAGATTTTTCATCTCACTTTTATTCCCGTGAGATTTATGCTACATTTTCCACAATTTCCTTTGAGTGGTTTATGTACTGCCCATTATTAAACTACTTTTTTAATATAATTCCATTTATGGGTATTTACATATTCTTTGTATGACACTTCTTCAATGGGGTGTACTTTTCGAAAGTTACCCAAGTCGGTAAGGGAACCTTTCACCCTCCTCATTTTAAAAGACTTTGATTGTAATGTCTTTTAATACACATACTATTATGTTGGGATATGTTCTCCTATATCCTGATTGATTTAAATTTTATGTCCAAGGGATGAGATTCCCTTTTTATCTCTCATCAACTCATTTTCTGAATTTTTGAAGTGAGGCCGTTAGACTGTCGAATTTTACCAAGGGAACATTTTATCCGAATTTCGATTTCTTTGGGTTCAACATGCAGTTATTGAATATGTCATTCTTTGAATATGTGTGAATGACCATTTATTGTTTTACACTTTATATCCAATTATATTGGGCTTATTTATATTTGTCACACATAATTTTAAGATTGATTTATCCTTAATTTGAGGATACCTTCTTTATAATGGATTTCATCACATTTTACATCTCTATTGAGACTTCATTGTTGTTATGCACCAATTCACTCTTATATGGTGTACATACTGTCCTTTGGAATATTATATAACGAATCCATTTATTCTCATGATATTATAAAGTTCTGATTAAATGTTATTCCTCAATTATTGTATTCACGTGTCTCTAATTTTGGTAAAAACCCTTTAACCAAAATATCGCTTTAAATGTTTTAATGATTGTTATTATTAATATCCATGTTTTCAAAATGGTTTTAAGTATTTATTTATATGGATATTAATGGTTTAAAATGTTAAAATCTTTAAGGTGGTATGGGACACTTTGATTCAAAAATCTCCTTATTAAATGTTTCTAATGGTTTTGGAAATGGATACTTTTCGAACGGATTCATTATTTCAATATACTAAAATGTTATGTTGTGATTGAAATGTGGAAATGTTTTGTTTCTTTTATGCATGTTTTATGTGATACGTTTATGTTATGGTTCTTGGGAATTGTTTTTAAAATGGGTGGTTCCATGATAAACTAAGGGCGGGTGAGACCGATATAGCTCTCCAATGCATTGGGTAACACGAAGGAGTGAAACGTTAAGGTTTCTCCGAAGAGATTTAGGGAATATACTATGATGGGTATTCCAAAACGTAACCAAGAGGGTTACTCCCTACGTAAGAATGTTATGAATGCCTCAAGTTACCTTTTATGTCTTATGATTTCTATGATTTATTCATTATTTTATGAGGTATGTTAAAGTGCTTATGTATTATGGGTAAAGTATGACTTCAATCTTATGTATACATGTACTCATGTTTCCTTTCCATATTTTTATATCCCTTACTAAGCTTTTTATGCTCATCCCAAGTTTTTGAAATGTTTTTCATAGGTCAAGGGAAGGGTACATGATGTGATGATAGTGTCAAGGATGTGTCAAGAAATAATCCATGTTTTATTTTAAATATGTTTCTGTTGATGAGAAGAATGAATACTGTCTTTTATGTAACCACTTTGTTTAAATGTGGAATGTAATGGAAGTTTCATGATCTAATTATCTAAAAATCTAAACCTGAAAAGATCCTCAACATGTAATCTTGTAATAACTCATGATTAAATAAGGTTTAAGGCTGGGGCCTTATACTAATATTCAATTAGGTCAATTTAGAATTATGGATCCCCGGTTTTTTTTGAGAAGCAGGTTTTATTATTTCCTCAAATTCCTCATAAAAATATTTTTTCTATCCAATACATAATTATAGGAGAGGACACTACCCTTCCCTTTTTATTCTTTTCGTCTTCGTAGGGGTTTTTGATGTTTGGGCATTGAAATTGGCATTCAAAAACTTTTATATTAACTTTTTTAATTTAAAATTAAAGAACAAAATTATTTTAGCCAGTGTATATTCTCTTATGATTTAAATTCCCTACCAAAAAGGATATAATATGTCTCAAATTTATGAATCATCATACCATTAACAAACAATTTATTGATGAAATATGAAAACACAATTATCATTGATTTGATAGAATATGTTTTATTTTTTCCCCAATGATCAGGATAATCTTGAACAGATTCATCTTTCTTATAAATGAAAGATAATCTTGAATATAACCACCTAATACCTTCAAGGAATCTATATATCTCTTCTTAAAAATCTTATATCATTTCACCCAAATAGAAACTTCCTTGTTTTCTATAGTTATATTTGAATCTTTTATGTCATTAAAATATTTAGAAAATAATTAATATTATGGGTTTTCTGGTAAACATTCTAATATTGAAATGAAACTTGTAAAAAGGATAATACATTTCACATATCGAAGGAAGTGCAACTAAATTAAATTTTTTTTTTAAGAAAACTTATACCTATACTCATAAAATTGTAAATTTACTTTATATTTACCTTCTTATTTAAAAAATTAAACAAACACATAAAACCTAGAAACAAATTATGGACAATAATGATCAAATTTCTAACATGAATTTCTACAAATACTGATTCCCAATCATAGAATGAGATAACCTTCATGAATATTGAATCTTATTTTTCATACCATGAAATTTCAAATAACCATTCTCAAAATAAAAACCCTTTATCATAGTCTTTCTTGGATTCCGTTAAATCAAGATTCTGAATTCAAATAATTAAATTATAGAATGAAATTTAGACTGGGATATTTGAGGGGTGTAGATTCTCAAAAGAGAGAAACTATAGATAACTAATGTGGTACAGGTGGTGGCCCATCCTTATATACAAACACGGGCTGACCATTTGAATTTTAATAAATAATAATCAATGGTGGGGATTAAAATACAATATGATATATCAGTCATGACCGATTCAATGAATTTTTTTATATTAATTTTCTAAATATCATTATTTTTTATACTTTTATTAGAGTGAGTATCAATATGATTAGGAAATATTTGTAATTGTTTTACAAAAAAATGTTTTTATATAACTAAAAGAATATAAATTGTAATTAAAGGACTAATGTAATGAATTAGTGAAAAAAACTAAATGAATTTATGAGTACCCTGAAATGTTGAAGGATTCTCCAATATGATTAAAAAGTAATTCTTGGTTTTTCTAAAATCAAACAATTACAATTTTTTTTAAATAAATATTGTTATGATATTTTCATTTAAAAAATATAATTAAGATTGCTTCTAAATAAAATGAAATATGATAGTTTTTTTAATAAACAGATTACTATATTTTTGAGAGAAAAAGGTTTTAATGTTGCATTAATCTAAATATTTTTTTAAAAATATGACTGCAAGAATTTTATAAAATTTTTTAGAGAGACTTAAATGTTTTGTTAATTATGAAAATGAAAAGTTTTTTATGGTTTTTACTCTAGAAATATCTATAAAAAAATAGAAAACCATATAATTTCAAAAACTAATTGTTTTATAAAAAAAGATAGTGTTTTTATAATTCACATAATCCACCTATAAAAAGTATTATATTAATGTAAATAGTTGGGTAATAACTTGTATATTTGAATTATGACTTTATATTGATCATTCCAAGGTTTAGTTTGGTATATTCCATATCTATTGGAAAAAAGAGGATTAATAACAAAATATTAGCATGTTGTCATTTTTTCTGATGAATTATAAAATTATATGTCCTTTATAAGAATGACCATTAATGAAATTGTATATTATAAATATGTGAATAACTCATGAGTGATGTGTTAGTTTTTTTCTAAAAACAATTGAATATGTTTTATCACAAAGTATTTGAGTTTTAGTAAAAAAAATCCATAATTTGTGAGAGTGTGTTTCATCCACAATATATGAGAATAATATCATCTAGAAACCACATATTCAACGTCATTAGTGGAATGTACTACTATGTGGTTTTTCAAATAAGTCAAAAAATAAAGAATATCCCCAGAAAAAGAAAATTATTAATTCACATTTCCAATCACTTATACAACCACTATAGTTAGCATATGAAAACATTTTAATTCAAAAATATTTCTCTTATAATAGAAAAGGAATAAATTCATAGTTCAATTCAAATACATGATGATTTATTTCACTATTTTTAAAATATATTTTTTTGGATTGACTTGATATCTTGTAGATAAGCAGACTAAAAATGCTTAAACTGGAAGACTAATAGTGATGTAATGTAATCATCCTATCATAACTATAAAAATATTTTAATCAACTAGTATCACATAATAATCAATATTTAATATATTGTAGGTTCCAATAATATCCCAAATACTTTAATTATTTTCACATCAAAATTTCATAATAAGATCTTTTATGTGTTTATATTGAGATATTAATGGTTCTTCTTGTATTTTTTAAAATTTGTAAAACAATTAAATATGTTAAATTACCCATCATACTAAATTCAAAAAATTATTTTTTAAGTACATATTATATTCCGTTAAATATTTTTTGTTTGATTTTATTATAATTTGATCAAAAGAAAATTTGAGCTGTCATAATATTTTCAATAACATATATTATAAAAATATATGAATATGTATATCCCTTAAATATAGTTTTTTTATAACAATAATAAATTTAATCTATCATACCAATCTATTGAAGCTTATATTCATTCATATAATATGTTGGTATGTTTATAAATTTATTCTATATTTTTGGAATTTTCACATATATGGGGTTGTTTATAATAAAATTCCTCTTTAACATATCAGTTATGAAAAGTACAATTCATATCCATCAAAAAATGTTTGAAAATAAATAATACTTGGAAGGATTGAAGTATTATTATAGATTTAATTATTGTTATCAGAGAATAATATTATTCATAATATATTCTCTCCAATGTAATATATAGCATATAAAAATGTTTCTATTTATTTACAACAATTATTCCTTTTTCAACACATTTTTTTAGAGAAAACCCCTTTCAATCAAATTATTAATGTTTCTATAGGTCTTCAAAATAAATCCCCTTAATTGTTTCATTCATAATCATTAATATCATACAATAGTTCCACAACCCTATTCACATTAACTAATGCCTCATCATGATTCATTACATTCAAATGCATATAATAGAGATATATGGTGAATTTCGTTTCACAAGGAATGTCTAGTTTGAAATGGTTGATCTTCGTCAACAATGATACTTTAGCTAAGATGATTTCTAATAAATAACTACATTCAAGGATTTTTAATAGTAAGTTATTCAATAAGTGGAATAAAATATTTATGAGGAATAACATCACTAACCAATTCATTAGTAATTTCCATATGATTATAACATTATAACAAGGGATTAAAACAAATTTTAGAAATCACATTAGAGGTTGTTGGTGGAGGTTTCTTGAAAACAAAGGGATCATTTTTTAAGCATAATTTTCACTGTATCATCAATATTACGATAAATTTTATCACAAACTCTATAAGTCGAAGAGGTTTTAGAATCACATAAAAATATTCCATCATTGAGTTTGAGTAACAATTTATGTATGTTATATTTAGTATCCGTAATAAATTATTTTAAACAAATATCATTTTTGTAAGAAACTTTTTCTATTCATTCAGTACAAAACTCATAAGTATTTTTATTATGAAAATATCTAATTAAAAATAAATTTATAATATAGTTAGTAGTATAAACCAGTTAATCCAAAAAATGTTTAGCAATTGAGTATTGACACCTCATGGTATTAGTTACTTATTAAAAAATTTATTCCTTATTTATACTATACCATTTTTCTAGGAGTTAAAGGTGCTCAAAAGTATGGATGTATTCCTTTATAACTAAAAAAAGGTTTCAAGATAACAATTTTCAAATTCTCCAACAAGATCAATGTGAATTGTTATCATGGGGAGTATTATCCGATTATTAACATAGGCTATCAATTGTGTAATGTAACTAATGGTTTTAGAATTCATTATAAGAAAATAGACACGTGTAATTTTATTGTAATCATCAACTAAGATATATACACAGTTATCCCCCAAATACATTTGGTTTTTATAGTTTCAAATAATTTTGTGTTCAATAACAATAAATCTTCATAATATGAGATGTTACATCTATATTTAAAAAATTTACTTAGCTTTCTTATTGTACTTAAAAGGTTCACATACTTTTAATGTATCACAACTATGTTATGGTAGATCATTAACAAGTACTTCAATAGTATACATATATAAGTTTATAAAATTATAGTTTCATAACCATCTATTCTATAACCAATATGAATCTTCCATTGCATCATGAAAGTGTTTTTCTTGGCTCATAAGTTATTCTGTGATTAGTTTATAATCATTCTCAAACCGATTAGTAGACTGAATATGTTCACCATTAGAATATAGTACTAATCGTTTATCATTCCCAATGTTCACATGGTAACCTTCATATAAATATTTACTTATGGTTGTAATTATTTCTTATTTCCTAAATAAAAAAAATCATTATAACTAATAGATTTTAAAAGAACAACAATGTTACCTATTTTGATAATCTATCCTTTAGTATTGTATCCAGATGATCCATTGCAACTATTCATCCTGATTATCTTTAGGACGAAATATTTTTTTCCATTAATGTTACTAGAACATCCAATATCCACATACCAAATGACATTATTTCTAGTACTATCATTTTTATCCTAAATATGAAATGATTATTTTTTAGAAACCCAATCTTTCTTTGTTCTAGTAATGTCAAAAAATAAAACATTCAGAAACGTAATTTTTTAAAATTTATTTACGGTAAAATTCTATTACATCAAAAATTAATATTTATAAAATCCATGATATTTTACTATGTTTAAGGATCAAAATTTCAACTAGTTCCCAAAATATGTCACATAATGAATAAATTTCCACTTTTTAGAGTAAAATAATTGTTACTAAAAACTAGAATTTTTTTAAAAAGCCATTCTGGTACTATAACCATGAGGTCTCATTTTGGTACACATTTTACTCAAAATTCACTACCAATTTTATAATAGGGCATATTTTTCCAGAAAAGAAGAAAATATTCATTTTATTTTGACAAAAATATTTTTCCCTCATTAGTATTAATTTTAAATATACATTTTCCTTGTGAAATATTTTACTTTTTGAAAAAAATATCAAAATATTTTCAAATCGTATCAATTTTAAAAAATGTTTAGTCTAGGTATTTAGAAACGATTGATATTTCATTTTTCATGAGTATTATTCTTGAATCTAGATTATCATGTTTATGTTTATCATTATCATGTTTTTTTAAAAATCATATAATTATCATTTCAGGTCATTTCAAAAAACATGAAACCTCATGCTATCTAGAATAAAATTACATTCTATTGAGGAATATTATTCATCATTAGATGTAAATGTTTTCTCATTGATATAATTTTAATTTTTATAAGATTTTATGATATGTGTACCATATCTATTTGAAAATTATTTACCATGTCTACTTTTGTAAAGAGACCAATGTTCCTATGTCCAAAATGTTCCTTATCAGGAATGTTATCAGAAGACTCTATTCCATTGGCACTCCATGTGTTAGATGATTTCAAAACATTCATTGATATATATTTTTATTACTTTTTGGAATTTCTTTTGGTATTTTTTACATATATATCATTTGTTTTATTCTTGGGACAACACAGTTGAATATGTAGTGATTTATTACATTCATTGTAAGTGAATTCATAATATTTATTATCATGTTTATCGTTATGATATTTATTTTATATGTATTGAAAAACTTTATTCCAATATATATTTTTCATCATTCTTTATAGAATTTAAAACTTTTTCATTGAATGTTATGAAGAACGTGATTCGAAATGAACAATAACCTTATTTTTTCTCGAAGATTTAACAACATTCTCAGATGATTTAATTTTAGTAGGTATAATAGATATTGTAGAGAAATAAATACCACTAATTACATTTATTTCTTTCATAGAATAATTTTATTCCTTCCCTAACACTATATGAGGTTTCGTCTCAAATAATGTCATGTAAGATTAGTTAAATTACTTGAATTATCAAAGATATTTATTTTTTATTATAACTCATTTTTTATTATATTAATTGAATTTTCCCTGAGAATTTTGTCATCAATTCATTTCCTAACAAGATAATATATACTACATATAGTAGTAATGAACATTTTTTTTGATATTTTAGATTTAATCTTCAATATGAAAATAAAACTATTGATAATAATCTCTAAGAATAAAACTTTTGTTTCCATTACTTTTGATGTATCAATCATTTTAGCTTTTAAATAGCTCCATGTACTATATCAAGCATCTCAAGATGATATCTGTATATATATATATTTTTATAAAACATTTTCATTTATCAATAAATTTCTAATTCAATATATATTCTAACTTTCAACATTTTAAAAATCGATTAAATCATTATTAGGATTATTTTATTTACCAGTTAGAATCAAGAAGTTATCATCCCAAGTGATGATCATTAATATATTCATTCAATCTATCAAATATTAATATTCAATCCCATAAAATATATGTTGTAAAATTGGATTGATATTATCATGAGATCCATAATTAACAATTTCATTTTTAAACCAATAAAAACAATTTCAATAGTTACATGTTAGTTTAAAAATTATTATAAACAATAATTTTATATCAATACATAAAAAATATCCATTATGTAAGGAATGGAAAAAAATATCAGGTATATGATAAGTATAATCCTTATTGGACAATAATTTTAGGATCATATTATTAGCTTATATGGATATACATAAAATAGGGGTGAATTGTATTTTAAAAAACCCTTAAACTAATAATCACAAAAACTTATTATAAAAAATTTACCTTGCTCGTAATTAGTCTGATAATCATAGTAACACAATAAGATCAAGAAACCATCTGATTATATTAGAATAAAATATCGGAATCACAATGTATAACATCACAATAATCCATGGTACACTTCTTTTTGAATAACTAAAATTGATTACACTACAGAAAACACCAATTTCGAGAACAGCATGACATGTCAAGATAACTGTTTAAAAACAATTTATGTACAATATTAACCACATTATGTATTTTTATTCTTCATAATAGTCTTCATTTGTGAATTAAAAATATCAAACATAGAATAGGGTTAAATTATTGTATTTTTTTATAAAATCATCATTTTTTATGTATAGTGAAAAATACTGCATAAATGTTAAAAACTGACAATTTAATTTAAATAATTAAATTATTATAAATTGTTTTTAATGTCAACATAGATAAATTACACATATATTAATCCAATATATATCATTGGAATCATTTTATATTAGAATTAGATATAAAAAATATTTATCTTTTGAATGTCACTTTTACCCACCTTCTAACCATATCTTCATATTATCATGAAATGTAATTTTAAAAATTTTGTGAATTGCATTCCAAAATAAGATATTATTGGTTGCAATTAGTATAATTTTTTTTTCCAAATAAGAAAAAAAGAAGTTTTGGTGAATATTATCTTCCAGATTTTATTTACCATGGTTAATGATAAATAGGGTAATGAAAGGTAAAACTATTTTTAAATTTATTTAATATTACCCTTACAGCTGTCCTAATTTCATTGTATATGTGATTTTAGGAAACAATTACCCCTGGGTCAAATGTAGGATCATATTTAGCAACATTTTTATTGTTTTTTATTTAAAGCAGAGTTAAAAAATTTATATTCAAATTGTAATAACTTTATCTTTTTAAATATAGTGTTATATAAGTAATATGGACAACTGTATATACACTTTAGTAAGATAAAATTTATATACACATAATGATAGTTTATATATAGGTTTAGGAAATAACTTATTATATTAAATGGTTACACAATAATGATGCGGTAATTGAATTATTTTGTGAAGAATAAATTAAATTATATTAATAATATTAAAATAAATTTAATTTTACCTAATTAATGTCATCTGAAGATTTTATAAATAAATAGACATATTTGGGACATATTTTACTTATTGGTTCAATGTTTTCTTTTTTTATTCCTATATATCAATATAATTAATAGTACCAAAACATACAAAAATAAATCTTTAAAAAATATGTAACAAAATTTTTATCAATTTAGAAAAACCTCATGTTCAACAAACTGACTATGATAATGTTAAAGATTACATAAATGATCCAATTGGGGTTATTTGGTGTCAGAATCTAGTTTTTTACTCATGTTTTGATACTTTAAATTTCAGTCAAATTCCTTATTTTGGACCTAATATGATTGCCTCATGTGTTAGTAATGGTTTTATAGGTCTTTAGGGATATTTCTGATCGTTGAGCCCATATTTCCAGAAAACTAGTCGGGCCACATGATTGGTGCACTATTGGTGAATGGTTTTCCTTACCATATAGATGGTATATTTATGGGAAGAACTATATCGCATGATTGGTATATGTCTTTGTGTACTAATTGTGTGAGTTCCCCTTCTTCTCAAGTGCTTGCACCGAGATTGTTCATGGTCTGTAAAATTGTATGGACAAATCGGGAATATCATAATTTTTTTGTAATTATTATATTTTTTCCTTAATGATCTAACTGAGCCTCTTCATTCTCCCTAATCTAAGATCATGAAGAATAACCTTCATGTTCTCCAATTTTAAAGCATTTTGATCACCTTTGTTATTAATCAAAAGATATCCTTCATCATGGATCTGATAAATGTTTTGTTTATCACATTGGATGTGCAATGGAATGTACAGACTCTATTTGAGATGTATTCTCCTATATTTATCTTGGCCTAGTTATCATGGTGTGATCATTTCTTCTCTTTTCATTGTTATACTCCAATGAGAGCCAAATCAAGGGATGATACCAGAGGGGGATATTCGTACAAGACTAAGGTTGGTGGTCTATAACTCACTCCTAATGTTTTTTTATTTAGGATTTGTCATGTGGTGTCACAAAACGTCCCTCTGGTCCCATTCCATGACTACCCCAAGCTGGACTTCTGTTGGCCAAGGCCTGGTGACTAGCACCAAAGGTGTCAACCTGCATGTGGGAGCTAATTTATTGAGTACCAATACACACACAAACTCCCTACCACATCCCAATGCATGGAAAGGGGAAAAATTATACCAAAATTAAAATGTGTACAAAGTACAGTTGAATGTAACTGGGATGGAATAATAACCCAAAAAAAATAACTAGAATAGAAAAGTACAGAATGAGATCTGATGTTCATCCTAGAATAACCCCTCATGATCATAAGATTAGTAAAGGTACATGAAATCGAAATAATATGTCCAGTCCACCTAGTCATAATGGGCCCCACCGTGTCCTAGGTCAGCAAGTCAACCATCATTGAATCTATTACTCTCGTCCCACTGAGCACCTTTTCCAATACATTGATCTTCATTCACTAGACACAACTTGTGCAGGAGAAGCCCATGTAGCGTTGAGTATAAAAACACTCAATAGGGACCCCGATACTCATGAAGGTCTCTCCATAAACCAAGAAGGAAAACACCATAGATAGAAATACCATAGAGGTAATTCCACCAAGCAAGATCTAAAAAAATATAATAATCTAAAAGAGTTAGCTCACACCAGGTATATTCTGGGATAGTGATAGTAGCATCATTAGCCATCTCATCTAACACCTAATCTACTGTAGAACTCATCCTCTATCAAGTAAAGTGGGTCTTCCCAGTCATACAAATCTGCATCCCACTAACCATGGACCATTGTAGTATTTATCCTTGATTAGTACTGTGGGAATGTTTGGTCACACAATGTCGTTCCCCACTATGGGACTTTTGGTCCACACATAACTACTTCCCACCTTTCTCGAACAGAGTTACTCCTCCTATCGTGTACCATGGGCCTGTGGGGTCACACAGAGCCAATACTCACTGAGGGTCTCTAGGGTCACATAGAGTTGCTTCCCATTGGGCCTCCATCGAGCAGTCTTCATGTCTTAGCCAACCGTATGGTTCCCTATGATGGGTTCATGGTGAACCACTCCCCACTCCATACGTCGCATGTCAAAATCCATGACATACACCAAAAATTATTCTATTGGAGCTACCTCATCAAAAGGGACCCAATGATGCAAAATGATCATCAATAAAATGTGTATTTTTAATGATATGGTTGTTTTAGTAACTAGGTGTCCAGTTGCGACGGGCCCCGGTCGGACCTGGTCAGACTCACCCCTCAAACCGGAGAACAGGGGCCCACATACCCTATTTCATTTAGATGGTCATTACAGAGCCAGGTTCATGTCAATGTAAGTTTTGTCTGGCATGGCCCGTGGGACCAGAAAAATGGGTTTCACTAGGCCCGACACAGTTCAGCTGACGGTCCAGACCGTCGGGTCGTCCTGCGATGTTGCATAGTCCGGGCTAGCCCGAAGGGTGTGGGTCCAGCCTGCCGGTGCAGGACAGTCCCGGCCCGCTGGGGGCTCATACCTACAGTTGTGGACTAGCCGTTTAATAGAAATGTGGTTCACCACCACGCACGGATGTGGTCGTCACGCCGTGTCAGGCATTAGTAGGATCTACAAATTCGGGTGCCCTCTAGCCAGTGGCTGTGGTCGATGGACAATGGCACGCACCTCTCGGGTGGCTCGGACGAGAGTCGGCTGTATCTGTAGAAATAGAAATGTCGTTGGGTGTTTCCCCTTCATGTCGTGAGTGTGGGATGGCCACCCACGGAACATTCTGTAGGCCAATGGAGTTTCATTGCTTGTCTGTTCTCTGACCCATCTGCGCCAATGGGTCCCTTGGGTCACTATCATCCATGCTTAGGCATCGTTATGAAACTTTGTCTGCATCGATAATGTGGCCACCTAGAACTCACAAGAATAGGTTCTTGGGAATTCTTCATTTTGTCTCGGTCCCTCTACATTAGAGGACTAAATTAGGGGGTAGGTTATCAGATTGAAGTTCAATCATTTCATCAAAGGATTGAATCCTGAATAATAAACCCCCATGAAAATTCACCTTCTCTCTTAAATTCATAAATCACAGATCAAAATTTTCTTCAGTTGGTTTGTTTTCATTTTTCCTAGATAAAACGATGAGCATGGATAAACATTTAAATAAAAATCAAAACCCTACAACTCGTATGCTTGATAAACGAAGCATTCATCCATGACTATTGAAGGTGTTGACGTCATCACTTCGGGCTCCTTTCTTTGATGTTAATCAATTTCTATGATGATCCACCTACATTCATTATTCTTTGATATAGAAGATATTTGTTGGAGTTTATTCAGATAATCGTCCAGGTTTTAATTCATCATCCAACTACGCGTTAGAAAATAAAAAGGAAACTATATCACAACGTTTTAGATAAGTTGCAACATCACATCATCACGTTGTTTCATTTATCAAATAGACTCGTTATTACGATTCCCTTATTTCATCGTTATGCTGCATGATATGGGAATTTAATGAGCCTCATTAATGATCCCCACTACCACCTCATCGTCAAACCACATTTTCACCATTTCTCTGCTCATCTAATGACAAAAGGAAATAAAATAAATTTTTAACGTAGTTTTATTATTTTCCGAACAGACTGATAATAGAATTTTACATTCATCACTTTTTAGCAGAAGTTATGTTCATTATAGGCGAATCATGACATCCCGAGTTCAATGGTGTCATCAGAGCATTGATCTGACCACCAGTTCAAGAGTTAGAAAAACTCACTCGTGCATTTACCGAACGTACCTTAAAAATGTTCTTAATTCTATTCTGGGCTCTCTAGGCCTCTCAATTACTTGTCTTTAGAGTGCACTGTCTCAAAATGATTCCATATAAAAAAAACAATAAACAATGTTTCTGATACATTACATTCTCCTTAACATAGGGATTTATATCCTAGAGATCCAAAAACTAATGTAATCAAACACAAGTAGATATTGAGAAAATCTTTTAGCCTCCTCATCCCATTTTCTCTCCTAGAAGATCTCATTGGTCTCACTGAACTCACAGTAGAGGATTTGATTACCCATGTATGACTTACTCCTATCAATGCATTATCACCACTGGGAACTCGAAAATCGTCACCATATTGTCAATGTACATCTTTATCCAGTCGATGACGTGTGAGGGGTAATGTACATACCTCTCCAGCTACAACATGTGGAAAACATCATGCACTCATTGTATCAGTTCCAAAATGGCTAATTGGTACACCACCTCACCAACTATACTCAGGATCTGAAAGGATATGATAAACCTCTAAGATATATTTACACCAAATCCAAATCTCTGCAATCCTCGTCAAGGTGAGACCGGAAATAATACATGATATCCTTCCTCAAACTACATGGGTCTCTATCTCCTATCTCCATAATACTTTTTCCTACTCTGTGTAGTCTTCATATACTCTTGGATTATCCACACCTTCTCGATGGTAGACCGTAACAAGTACAGACCAATTAATGTCAACTCCCAAGAGTATGTCTAGCATAAGGGTGATCTGCAATGTCATCCGTACAAGGCCTTTAATGGTTCCATGAAATTTGTGGTTTGGTATCTTTTTTTTTGTAGTAAAACACCACCAGTTTCTAGTGGTCCTCACATCTATGAAAAAATTCGAGTATAGAAGAATGACGAAAGTACTCTATGGTATGTATAGTCTGCTCTGTCTGACCATTTGTATGCAGATGAAAAAATGTTCTTAGACACAGCTGCATCATGAACACCTCATGTAGTATCTTCCACAACAAGGATGTAATGTCGACATCACGATTTGAGCCGATCATCAAAGGCAGCCCATGGGTCTGCATTATCTTCTGGAATTATAGTCACCCCAATCCCTCTACTAGTCCCTGCTCCAGAATGGGTAGGAATTGAACGAACATGGTGAGTCAGTCAATGATCACCCAAATATAATCATGGCCATTGAATGTACCTGGTAACCCCATCACTAATTCCATCAAGATACCTTACCATCTCTAATCTAGTACCTCGATTAACTGGGTGAAGCAAACTAAAACCCGATTCTCAACCTTCACTTTCTGAAAATTGAGGCATCGCGAATCAAAATCGACCACCACTTTCTTTATCCCGGACCACTAGTACTGACATCGGAGTTCCTGGTACATTATTCCACTACAGGATGTACCACCAAAGGGTATTTAAGGAACTCCCTCAACACCTCCTCCCAAAAATTAACTATTATTATGGTGCACCCTCTAAAATAGATGATGTTCTCCCCACCTATAAGAAAACATCAGGAGAATGTCTTGAGCTTATCTGAGAACGCCATGCCTCCTAGTAATCATCCACATGATCTACTTCTCTATCTCACCGTATGAGTTGGGGAGTGGTAGTCATAGAAAATATTTAATCCTCTCCATCACAATCCAATAATGATATCTGCATGGTAGCCAGCTGCACCATTGCCTCACTATGAAACTGTAATGAATACCTCGTGCAGAGTGTGTCGGCGGCCACATAACCCTTCACCTAAGTATAAACTATCTCTAAGTCATTGTCCTAGAGGAACCCTAGACATCACTATTATCTCATGTTGATGTCCTTTAGTGAGAGTATTTAACTGAATATCTTGTGGTCGAAGTTAATGGTAAAATGTTCACCCCTGAAATATTGCAACTACATATTATGGTTGAAGGCCACTACTAATAACTCTATGTCATGCGTTACATAGTTCTGCTCATGATGCCTCAAATTTCATGTGCCATAGACGATAACCAATCTCTCCTACATCATGAAAAAACACATCCAAGTCCTTGGAGTGTCACAGTAATCAACATACCCAACACCGTGCTCTGGTAGTATCAAGATGGGGGAGTTAATCATTCTCCATCCCATCACCTAAAAACTCATAAGACATTTTTTCATCCACATTAATGGTTATCCATTCCATGTCAAGGACGATAAGGGTGATGCCACTATGGAATAGTCTGGTACAAACCTCAGATATTATGCATCCCACCGCAAGAAGCTCAACACCTCAGTTACGCTTCTGGGTGGATCACAAGAAATCATTACATCAATCTTCGTTGGACCTACAGCAACTCCAGCATCAGATATGATGGGTCCCAGGAAATGGACCTCCCGAATCTAGAACCATCACTTAAAGGACATAACATAATTCTCGTGCGATCGATGAGTATCCATGAATATCTGTAGGTGTGTACTGTACTCGTCCTTTGACGTTGGGTATACAAATATGTTATCAACGAAGAAAACAATGAACCGGTCAAGGAAAGGGTGGAAGATCCTACTTATGTGGCCCAAGAACACTATTGGGGCTTTTTTCATGCCAAAAGGCATCACCAAGAACTCATTGTGGTCGTACCGGCACCGGAGAGTTGACTATGGTATATCATCATCATGTACCTGAAGCTAGTGATAGACTGATATGACTTCTATATTTTAGGAGTACTTCGATCACATTAACTAGTTGAAGAGGTCATCAATTCTCATCCGTGGATTCTTGTTCTTCAAGGTTACCTGGCTCAGGTGTCATAATTCCACACACAACCTCAAACTCATATTTTCCTTCTTGGAAAAAATCATTGGGGTTTCCAATGGTGAAATGTTGGTCCTTACAAACCCCTTCTCGAACAAGTCCTCTAGTTTTACCCACAGCTCATGAAGCTCTATGGGAGCCATCTCATATTCTGGTGTGGATGTATGTGTTATCCTAGGGTACAAGATGATGCAAAATTCTACCTCTCTGCAAGGAGGTAGTCCTAGAAAAATCTCAGGAAAAACAACCTCATACTCATCCACCACTATAGGAAATTTCATACTACTCTTATCCACTACACAATGGGTGAGGCTAGTCAACTAGTGAGTGTTAAGCTACATCCTCTTCTGATAGAGCATTTTTATACACTGAGAGGGTTTTTCTTCTTGCTGGTGAATGAAAACCTAGTCACATCTTCATGGAAACACTGCATTGTAGACAAAAAATAGTCAATCTGAGCATGGTCATGGGATAACCATCCCATTCACAAGATGATGTTGTAAGGCCCCAATGACAATACTAGGAGGTCCCCAGTGAGGCTATTTCCACCTAGAGTAAGCTCAATCTACCACCATGAGAGTGTAATTGTCGATTCCCCTCCCTGTATGAGTCTCTAGTGGAAAGGATCACGCCTATGGATCCACTAGAATCTCAGAGCTCCGAATGAGATCAATGTAAAGGAATGTGTGACTAAAACTTGTTTCTATAAGAACTGCATCTTTGTTGTAGAAGACATAGATTGTACCTCGGTTCATCTCTAGAGAATTGTGGTCGAAAACCTTAGCTACCTTGATCTATGATAACCCATGTCTGCATGCTTCATAAGATGGGTTGGACCACTAGGGGTGGTGGTGGTAATACCTCAAACCATCTCCCACAACATGCAGCTTGTCCAGCTCCAATGCCACATTTACCTTCCTATGGACCTCGTCGCACAAACTGATTATGCTGCCTTGAACGCCCTCAATCATCTGATGGTTATCTGTATGGTGGGTCAGGAATTCACGTCCCATTTATCCCTTCCCATCGCCAGTGAATTTCTACATGGCTCCCTGTGGACTCCCCCTAGACTAGGAGCCCCGAACTACAGACCCTAAGTCTTAGGGTCACCCTTTGAAATACCTAGACCACATGGGCTCATGTTTCTACTATCAACATCCATCTGAATAATCTTCTACCTGGTTTTTTTTCATGCCTCTAACTATTGGCACCTTCTCCATGAAGAATATCTACACAATAAGGGCTCTCTCAAACACCTCAGCTTAGGTATGGGGCCTAAGAGACAACATTGATGACCTGGTCTCTATCTTGAGTACGTACTTAAAGGCTTGATCCCTAAAGAAAGGCTCTATTACAATGTCTTTGGAGTAGCAAGAATGCTCAGTGAACCTAACTATGTACTCATCCATAATCAATTTTCTCAGCTGTAGGTGAAGTACCTCTAGAATGTGCACAGAGCCCAAGGTTATAGGGAAAAAATCCACCTGGAAAGGCCTCTGAAAATCTACCTTGGTAAGGGTCACATCGTCATGCATCTGGGTGGTAATTCTCCACCATATCCCTTTCGATCTCTGCAAAATGATCGCTACCATGATTGACATCTGGTCAAACAATTTCCTCACTAAGCAACAAAACCATGTCATTTCCACCATCCATTCCTCAGCGACCCGAAGATTTGTCTCTCCCCTAAACCTAAAATGTCTATTTATCTAAATATCATGTACGACACTAAACCAACAAATGTACTCATTCAAAACATATAGTATTATATTTATACCATAAAGATGTGTTAGAACTGGTGTATCATCTATTGGTTCCATCTCAAGAACTGGTCCCTAAACGAACACCTTGTCACTAGGAGGGTTTTCCTCTTGACCTCATATCAGGATCCTATGTGGTCATCGACATAGAGACATCCTGAAATAGGACAAGATGCACAATGGTCATAAGATTATAATAAATTAGAAGAATTTTATTAGAAAGAACCTAAGGGGACACTTTTGCATCCAATGTTTTCATGTATTGAGCTGAAAAACCGAATTCGATGTCTTGGAGTATGTATAAGTTGGCCGCCACATCAGCACTAGACTCCCTGAGTCAAAAATTCAGACTTGTAGCACTTAACATTGTAGCCCCAAAACAAACACAAACACAAAGTCTTTGTTGTAGGATTGACCACCCTAGGATACAAATGTTTCAAGTCCTACCCCCTAGGGCCCGTTCTGTGACTACCCCAAACCCACCTCATGTTTGCCTGGGACAGTCTACTAGTGCCAAACAATTTAACCATCATGTGGTAGGCATTATCATAGTACCTGTATGAACACACACAAACCCAACCACATCCCAATACACTAATATTGGGAAAGAAAGTATACTAAAACAAAATGTGTACAATGTATAGATGGATTAAATTGGGCTTGAATAAAAACCATAAAATCAAAATGGAACACCAATGTAAAAAAAAACTTTGATGGTCATCCTCTAAAAACACCACCTGATCGTAAGAGTTGTGATACTTCTTGATGATGATGTAATATGTCATGTACACCTAGTGTGACTGTGACCCACCTAGTCCTAGGACACCAAGTCCACGGTGGTATCATCTGTTAGTCACGTTCCCCTGAGAACCTCTGTCAAAAGGTCGATTGAATACACCAGACACAACACCTAGGGGAGAAGCCTTTGTAGAGGTGAGTATAACAATATTCCATAGGGACCTCGAGACCCCCAATGGTCCCTTAGTATTCAAAAATGGAAAAACACCACAATTTAAAATAGCACATAGGTAATGATAATAAGGAATATCTCAAAAACATATCACAAATTAAATGATGCAGCTCAAACCAGGTATAATCTAGTGTAGTGATAGCAGTATCATCAGTCATGTCATCAAACTCTTTAGCTACAAGATAATTTTCCCGTATCGGGTATTGTAGTCCTACTGTGTCACACAATGTCTCATTACAATATCTATGGACTGTTTTGGTACTAATCCTTGATTAGTACTATGGGTATGCTGGTTCACACAGAGCCGCTCCCCACTATGGGCCAATATGGTCACATAGAGCTTATTCCCTCCATGGAAGAACATAAGTACTCCTCATATAGATTTCCATTGGTCTTTTGAGTAACATAGAGCCTATAACATCAATGAATCAGTCATGTCACATAGAGTCTCTTCCCATGTGGCTGTCAACGAGCAGTCATCAGGTCTTAGCCAACAGTTGGATTGTGTACGTAGCGTGCTTTGGTGAACCGCTCCTCATGACATTTTTCACATCTCAACGTCCATTAATGTCTCCCAAAATCCATCCACAACATCCTCCTCATCAAGAGGGTCCCAACACTACAAACATATTTTCAATCAGACATGAGGTTTTCAAAATATGAGTGTTTTTAGTAACCAGGGGGACAGTTGCAATGGGGCCCTCTCCGACCTAGTCGCGCCGACCTGACCAACCAGGAAAGGGGGTACAACATAACATGGCTCCTTTAGAATGACTCGAACAGACCTGGTTTGGGTTGGGTCAGTCTGTTTTGGCCTTGTTAGTGGTCCTAGACCAACTGGTCCCCCTGGGCCCGACACAATTTAGCTGGGAGGTCCTGTATGACGACTCTGTTTAGTCTAGCTTGGCGAGCAAAGGTGTGGGTCCAGTCCATATGGTGCTGGTCTAGCATGCAGGTATGAGTCAAGCCTTCTTGGCCATGGGTCTGTGACACCATTCATAGGACAATACTGCATGGCTATGGGACTGGCCCAGACTGCTGGTGTCTCGGTCTTCCAGCTGAGGACAGGTCACTGGAGTGGCCAGTGGTGCGTTGTCCTACCCAGATGTAGCTGTCGTGCTGCGACCGAACGTAGCTTGTCCCAAGATGTGTGTCCCATCTAGCCTACAAAAAATATTTATGGAACACGGCCCACAGTACCCATGTGGTTTGGATGTGGCCCAACCTCTCTACGTGTTCTCCCGATGGGAGTTGTGATTCCCGCATGTGGCCGCGATTCCCGCTGCCGTGACCGATTGGACAAGGCCTCCTACCGCCCCAGTGCACCGACTGGAATGCCGCCATGTTCTAGGGCAGCCGTAAAGGGGTGGACCCCTTTGCATATATCAAAACATGGGTAGGCACCACCCCTTTCATGCAGTTGATGTGGAATAGCCGCTATGCTAGTGGTGTTGCACCGACATCACATTCCTTGGGCCACCAGAGTTTCTCTGGGGGGGTCCATTATCCATCTACATTGCACCAAAGGGTCCCTTGGATCACCACCATCCCTGCTTAGGCCTCACAATCAAACAACCGCCTCATAGAGAATGTGAACACCAAGAACGCTAGTTTGGAGGTGCTCAAACCTTGTTCGTGTTGGCATGTGCCCTCAATTTTAGAGGTATAAATCAATGTTGTTTGGGGATTGATGTATAATCATTTAATGCATGTATTGTATCCCAAATAACAATCCCCCTTGAAAATACCCCCCCCCCATCATAAATGCATGAATCTAAAGTCAACTTGTTTGTGAGGTGGTCTGTGTTCATTGTTTCTAGAAATATAGAATAGCATGTAGAACATTGAAATAAAAATAATCCCCAACATATTTGATGTCCGATGTTGAAGCATTCATACTTGAGAGTTCAAGGTGTCAACATCATCACATCCAACATCGTTCTTTGAGGTTCTTCGATGTCGGGGAAGATTCGCCAACATTTGTTGTTTTTCATTGGAGATGACATTATATGATGTTTCATCATAGAATCCCCCATGTTTTAATTCCCCATCCACCAACGTGTTAGACAAAAAAAATAAATCACATCACTCTATTTCATTTATGCTAAGTCGTCACATCGTCACACTATTTCATTTATAAAACAACATCGATGTTACACATCCATTATTGAATCATTATGCTACGTGAATGATAAGACAATAAAAACACATATTTTGATTACATTTTAATGGTATTATATGTTAATTTTTGATCTTATGAGCCTATGTTAGTGGATTTAAATTTTGAACATCCATTCTCATCATTTGTGTTATTCATGCCTAATATGCACCAATTTAGGCCCAATGCATCATCTGATTTTAAAGAATGTAATAATGCATATTTTAGTTTGTTATTTTTGGAAATGGATATAAAATTAAATATGAAAATTTTTCATTCAGGGATCAATGGAGGATTCATAATGGTTGATGGGGATTTTTGGCGACGAAAGAAAATAATTCTGGAGAAGGCAGATTGGATATCATCCCACTGATGGGAATTTGGGGCCCACAATACAGGCCCAATGAAACCGAAAATTCATGTGAGGATAGAAGACATATAGAGGAACAAATACTACTTCTGGAGAAAGTGATAATTCGTTCTAAATGGTGGTGATTAAGGCGTCCCAAGATGAAGATTCATTATGGGCCAGATTCTACGGCCCAGAAAAACAGCCCACTATTTATATCATATCTCTCGAACGGAATATTATTTTGCGATGAAAATTTACAGGAGTTAGGGGACATCTAGGGAGTAATTTAAGTCTTCTAGGGAAACTCATATTTGGCATTCTATAAGGTCCTTTCAGCGCGTCTTTCCGATGGATGCAAGATGGCTGCAACTTCAGGGCAGGAAGTGGAAAAGTCTCTCTACATTAATGTTCCACACACCTTTCCCCAACACAATTAATTAAAGGCACATGGGATGTTTGAGGCTCGGCCAAGGATTAATTTTTTTATATTTAATTCAGTAGTGGTGGAGGATTTAGGGATTTTGGAACTATGTTTTGATTGTAATGTTATTATGCCAAATTGTCTTTGTAGCATTTTTCCTTCCCATGTAAGTTGTTCTAATCACCATAGTTTTTAATAAAATTTATTCTTCTTCTCTTGTTTTGTTCTTACTATTATCAGCTTGATACCATTTCCTCATGTTTTGAATTTATTTAACCGAAACCTTGTGATTTTGTTCACACAATGGTGGAGTGATCGTGTTTTTGTTGTTGTTGTTTATTTTACTTCTTCAATTCCACCCTCATATGTATACTTCCCGCTTCCGTTGAGAACATGATATCAAAGGAGTTCTAGATATATTAGGAGTTGATCCAATGGAGTATCAAGCGGATGGATTGGATTTTATTTCTCACTCTCTAAATGTTATTAATTTCTATAATTTGAGTTTCTTTCATTAAATGAGTTTCTCTCTTCCTCTTCCTTATTTAATTTATTCACCCCACTTTTATGTGCCATGTAGATCCCTTACATTGGAGTGCTCATGAAAATGATCCTACAAGTGTATAGATTATTAGGATGTTTTTGTGAAGGAGTATAATCATTAAGTGATGAGGGTAGTTTGAATTCATTTCATGAATCCTTCTTGAGTTAATGAAATTGAAATCCTAAAAAAAGGAATTCATCCAATCCACCCCGAGCAATAACCTAGGATCAACTCATTTCTCATAAATTGAATTCACATAGATCGTAGTGATATCTTAAAATTCATCTAAAAACAACCCATGTTGGCCACTTCATAGCCAAAAATCAATCTCTTTATATTCTGTGTCTATAGGTTTTTCTTAGGTCTCTGAGGGTTCAACAACCCAAGCTACACTACAAGCGACCGCTTCACCCTTAAATCTTGGGTAAATTTTGGCACAACCAAATTTTAGCACCATTTTCGGGGACCAAGTATGTAATTTAGACCAAAACCTTCCTTCCTCACCCCAATTCCTCTATTCTCATCCAAGATCTCTTATCTTTTCACTTTCTCTCTTTTTTTTCTTTTGGTCCAAGTCCTCTTACACCCGCGATAACTCAAACAGGATAGTTAGGGTGGAAAGTCATAGGATAGGGGAGTCAAGTACACCATTGGATCCTAATATTCTTAATACCCCAGAGTTAAAGATTGAGTAAATTTTAATTGAGGGTCTTCATAGAAACCAACTGATAAACCCATGTGGGAACCAAAATGGAAATCCAAATGAGACAGCCCCAAATTTGGGGAATGTAGTCGACCAAACCATGAATGACTACCTTACACCTACCTAGACCAATGCTCCCTCTTGCATTAGGCATGCCGCACTAGGAGACGCCCACTATGTTATTAAACCTCATGTCCTAAACCACCTTCCAACTATCCATGGGATGGAGTCAGAAATGCTTTACCTTAATGTCAAGGAGTTCAATGACATTGTTGAAACCATGTGCTCACCAGATCAAATTGAGTCATCTAATATGAGTCTCTTTCCTTTCTCAATTAAGTATCAAGAAAAGAAATAGTTAAATAATCTGATACCTTCATGAATTCACACTTGGACTCACCTTCAAAGAGAATTTTTCAAAAAATACATCCCCCATCACAAAAACATTGCACTACGAAAGTGCATGCAAAACTTTTTTGAAAAAAGGGGGAGAGTAATTATATGAAACATGGGAGAGGTTCAAAGACACCGTAAGCATGGTTCCAAACCATGGTTTTTATATTCCTAAACAAGTGAGAATTTTCTATGAAGGATTGGGCCCGGGGAACAAACAACTCAATGACATGATTTTTAATGGGACCTTTAAAATCAAATCCCCAAATGATACTTACGATTATCTAGAAAACCTTGCTGAACAAAACAAAACATGGGGAACATCACCATATTCGGAAAATCCTCAAAGAACTGTTTGAATGCATACACTAGAGAAGATGAAAGCCTTAGGGAGTATCTTGCAGTACTATCTAGGAAGGATGAAGAGATAGACCATAAGAAATTCCATGAAATCCAAACTGTAGACCCAGTTTGCACAATCTATGACAAACATGACCACAAAATAGAAAACTTCCCAACCATTCCATCCAGCAAGGATTTTCTTTTAGGAGGACCACCTGCTAAAGTCAATGCCCTAAACTTTCAAAAGCCCCAACATCCAAACACATTCAACCCAAGGTATAATATATGTGCATTTTCAGCACGTTTTAGGATATTATCAAAATTGGTTTCCCTTCTTTTAAGAGTGGTGGGGAAAAATATATGTACATGTTCGGCATGTTTTAGGACATCCTCTATCCTTTGTTTTTTTAATGAAATCCTAGAATCCGATTGAAAAATGAAATGTGATGACAGATGGGACCAATTTGGTCTTCTTGTTTCCCACATACTTCGTCACCAACATTTCCTGAGACAGTGTAATATCAAGTGAATATGTGAGGCATTTCCATATCACAAAAAAGTTTGCTACGTTCTCATAAGGATTTTCTTTCACATGAAGAGGACAATAAGAAGGGTCTTATATGTGGTGGAGTAGAACTGATAAAAATATTCATGTGAATATCCTCCCAATGAGTTATAGACTTGATGGATAACTAGTTGTACCATAAAAAATAGAGACTTTTCAATGTCAATACAATTCACCAGAGCAAAGAGGATTACTATTGCACAGGATTTCCTTGCATGAGTTGACATCTTCCGGTGAAGCGAGTGAGTCACTACAGTGAGTCAAAGACACCAATTAAGGGGGATAATGAGGGGTTTCCAATATATTTAGATGGGGGAATATCATCAACCCATTTAAGAAAAAAATTTCCATTAGGTTAGATCTCCACCTATCACATTTATATGGACTTGGGGAAAGTGATGAGAGCATCCATTGGATCACTATGGTAGGGATTCATGTATTAGAAATGATTAATAACCAATAGAATATTGTTGGATTCTTTAACATGATAAAAATGACCAACAACTAATGGAGAATCTCGAGGGACAACGTGAGGAACCCTAGGAGGGATGGCATGCAGAGCTGTTGGGGGAATAACCTTGAGAGAAACATGAGGAGGTTATTGATGAATAGTTAGTAGAGCGGGGTATTAGAAAAGATTATCATGTATCTTGGTTGGATTAAGTGATGTATACTATGCATATTTCAATAATGCTTATCCTCTTCTCTATCAGTATGTGGAGGTTTTTGGTGATCAATAAGAATAAAATAACAAAGAAGAAACAATGGTTTCCCCTTAATCTTCATTGGAGGGTGGATGGGATCATACAAAGGATCACCATAATATGGGTGTGGATATGCAATATATGGAGTGAGGTTCTCTTCAATGATACATTGTTTTTCGATGGGTTAACCAAGTAGCTCATATTTCTTGGGAACATCATCCATATTTAGCAGTGATCCATATAGACCATAATGCATTACTATCCCCGTGTGTCCTTTTCCCCCGATGGGGTACATTTTGATAGAAAATGACAATACAGGTTCCACAATCCCAAATAAGTGTATTTGTTTGAAACACACAATGCCAGTGGGATGTAGCATATGAGGTGTTGTTTCCAAGGGTATGTAATACTTAATGAGACCTATCACGTTATCTGTATCCTTAAGTGGATTACGATCGTCAATGTTCACCATAAATACTCCCAGCATCATATCCTCAATATCACCAGGAATGTCAGGCTAATGCTGGATTCGATTTAAATGTAGAGCTACAAACTACACCCCAACAAACGATTTAATCATACAGGGATGACTCAAAAATATTTATATGGATTAATGTTAAACTCTACAGTGATCACTATTTAAGGGTCTAATGATAACCTTGTGATGCAGGGTGTTATGTGACTGGAAGTGTGGCCATGTCAACCTTGTGATGCTACTAGATGTTATAATCATAATGTTCCTGGATAATTAGATTTATCTTATAATGATGAAAGTGATAGAAATTCATGTCCCATATATTGTACTGGAAAAATATTCCCATATCATGGGTGAGGGATTCTGAGCTGTTCAAATATGGGGTCATGATTGGCCAAAATATCTCTGGGAGTTGGTCCATTGCGAGAATGAAACACAATATTCTCTATTTAGAATAGATATTCAATATTTAGTTTCATTAATACTTTAATGGGGGATGTCGAGGGACCATCAATGGCACAGATGTAGTCCATTATAAGAGTGGACTAGCTGGAAGAGAGAATAGTGTGCAAGTTGAATGGACAATCATCACTGGGTGGTCACTCAGATATGGTATGGGCTGCATCATCACTTCATTTTATGATGGAGTTACCACCATTGTCTTCTTTATGATGGAAGCAATACATGGTTTTGTGTCATGATGGTTCTCTTCAGAAACAATTCCATAGAAAAACTCTTGGTGGTATCGTGCCAAGGTAGATAATTACTCCAGTGATGACAGAGAGGACAATATGGTAGGACATTGGAAAGGGTCCAAATATTCCTCATTCTACATGTAAATATGGATTGTTTTAGGGATATTTTTCATTTAATTTTCCAGAATTACAAATCCCACACAGTGGGTTCCAACCCTTGATCTTGAAGAAGAGGACTATATTAAGGGTTCAATTATGTTGTCACATTTGACATCAGAATATGAAAAGCTAACTAAATTTACAATGATATAGAATTTCATGGGATTATTCCATTAATTGTTCTTGATGTTAGAGTCAGGTCAGTTGAACAAGGGTTGGCAGTTCAGGGGTATAAGAAACATGTTCCTTGGCCTGAGGGAACCAATGTCATCATTAATGTGGCCTCATGGGATCCCTCATTGGAAACTATCAGGTGATGGTCGTAGCTAGGATGACTCGGTTATTACCCATATCCTTGGAAAAGGGGAGTGAAGCATAAGACCATTCTAGAGATAGGGTCCTAAAATAATTGAATGTCAGAGTGGGGAAAATTGGATCCAAATATGGCCCATAGGGTTAGTCATGATGGTGAGGCACAAAAGCCTCCAAATCATAGAAGGCCATATACCTCATTGGTATGACCACCTCCTATTTTAAATATATAATAGGGGTTTTTATCAAACTTATCTTAAAAAATAATGTGAGTGAGATGTGGCATGGGTTCCTAGTGGTCGTGGTTGTTGAAGACATCGTGTTGGAGATGGAGTTATACATGATTTTTATATTTTTCATTTCTCCTACCACTATGTATATCGGAGGGATGCATCTGGTATCATGTTTCTTGGGTCCTTCAATCTAGGAAAATTTAGCAATCAATATGTATATCTGGAAATCAGTGCCTAGTGCCCTCCCATCATTCGGAATTCAAAGGATAGGTAGATAGATCCACACCAACAATGCCACAGACTAGAATTCCCAATGATAAACTCTCTCAAATCTGAGGGAGATCCACTCCAGGACCAATATTTTCATGGTTATAAATGACACTAGAAATATTGATACAACAAAAATTCCTTCTACTTATGTGTCAGACGCTACAAATTCCCAATGTTTTTGGAGAAATGATAATGTCAAGTTCACCATTTTTTTTTCTGACACATTCCACTAGGAACTGCCACCTGTGCGTGTGCATGTCGTCAACAAAACCGACAAATTCTTTTTACATCACATTACCACTTTACAAAGGCGAGAAACTTTCATCACTTATTTGTTGATTTTTTCACATCGATCGAAATAGGATAATGGGATTTTAGTTCTTCCTTCGATGAACTCTTCTTTAAAATTTGTCATATAGTTTGGGTATCCCTTAGATATTAACATATTCTACTTGAAACTCTTAAAGGTTCCACATCATTGTGGATGTTGTATAATTAATCTTCTTCTATGAGGACTTTCCAAATGATAAATTTATGGAAGAAACCTCCGACCACTGGGGTACTTCTGTTTGGAATCACTATCATGTATGGCCACAATAACATTGGTACAACTGGATTATCCAGTATTATAGGGATTATCAAGGGAATGGTAACCCTAGGTATCTCACATCTATTTCCTGGAAATTATTTGATTTTATTTTCAATGAGGTTTTCCTTATCATCAGATGATTAACATTGTGTATAGTGGGAGTTTAATATCAAGAAAAGACAGATATGACTAATTGGAACACATCTAATAGTAGATCAAATAATTATATCTCAAGGAGGGAGAACCATGGGGGTTTAATATATGGGTGGATTAGAATAACTAATGAGAATATACCCAGGATGGGGTGTCCCAGAAAGGGAGGTTATCACATCATTTTGTTTGATATGGACATCACAACAGGAAGATCCGAGAAGCACACCCCAAAAAAGGAGTTTCCATGGAATAATATTAGATGGTATTGAACAGTAGGGATGAATTATATATACCCTATATAGAGGAAATAAATCAAAACCCATGTAGTTCTAATAGGTGATTCAGGGCTTACACATGGTTAGCTGCTCATTGCAAGGGAGGTTCTATTTTTTTGATGAATATGATGTTCAAGGATTATTTATTGTTTTCTTCCTATGTGCAAAAATATTAACAATGAGATGAATTACATGAACTCACAATGATCTCATAGTCTAGGTAAGAATAATGATGGATAATGGGGGATTTTCATGTAGTGAATTTGATGAATAGGATGAAACTGACGTGAATATGGTGTTGTTGGTCCAGATCATCAGGGAGGCTTCCTATGTATCCCTTGGGATGGGAAAAAATTTCAAATAAAATGGGATGGGGAAAATATTATTCTAAGGAGGAAGCCCACGAGAAATCGATTTCATGGGTATGTGATAGATTGGAGAAGAACATTCAAGTTGGGGAATGATCTTCCTAAAACAAAAAGGCTCAATGGGAAAATCAGTATGGGAAATGGGAGATGGGCCTAAACATCGTGGATGCTTACTACATATCACACTAGCTAATAATAAAATTCAATGTAGTTCAGAATGGAAGCATGTAATCAGGGTGTACATGAAGGGAATTGACCTGGATACATGCTTGGGATTATACATTGTTAGGAGCCAGTTGGAAGAATCACACTATTGGATAAAGGACTTTTGTGACGTATGGGGATTATGCATGGTTAGATGCCCATAAAAGGGGCCTTGTGGTGAGGGTTTACACATGGATAGAGTCCCTTTGATATGTTGGGTTTTATGAATGGTTATTGGAACATAAAGGATACATCACTTGAAGAAAGAACCACAATTTACTATAGGCTGGGATTGAACCTCGAAGAGGCTTATTATGTAGCCGATATGGGTCAAAACCGACGCAGTTTAGAGCATTGAGTTTAACATAATAATGAAAGAAATTGATCCAACATTAAGTAGTTGAGAAAAATAGTTGGTGTGGGAATTATTGCCATAAATCATATGTGGGCTTCCTACATACCCTATTTAGAAGACGTGGATCAATGTCGATGTAGTACAGGATGAAGAGGGGAATTGTTCATACCCATTGTTAGCCACCCGTAGTCATTCTAGGTCTTAAACTAGGTTAGTGGAACATTGCGAATGTCATGGTCAAAACATTCTCTAATCACATTTTACTAATTCTCGGTGTGAGAAAAAAGAAGTAACGACATTGAATAAAATAGTTTTGTGAAATATGAGGCCACAAGTAGTTGTGTGGGGCTTACTCTTTTCTAGCATCCCAGGTAGATGATTATTGGGAATTACCCTAGGTGGGAAGCTTTAAAAAGATGTTTAGGTATTACATAGAGAATTCCCTAGCCTCACATGGTGACAAATTCCAAAGGAATAGAGATAGCAATATCCCATTAGTTCCAATAACATTTCTGGTCCTCTCAAACATTACATGTATGCCTGGATCAAAGATTAATTTCATGTGTTTGGGACATCTGTGAGTGATAGATTATCATCCATTAGATCATATGATGAGGAATCCCTTCTCAAACATGGGACTTAAATATCTTTTACCTACCCATATTTTGTTGATGGAAAGCACAAGAAATTTCTAAAATGAGTGAGGTGGAGGAGTGGTCAATTCAGAGGTCCACATTAGCGTAACTATGAAAGGAAGAGAAGTTTGTTAGGGTAAAAATTAAAATAAGCATATGATCAGGAAATTAAACATGTAACACAACTATTGGGACCACAAAATCACATCGCCCAAGCATGGATGGCCTTGCGAGATACGGTTTTGTAATTCCATGGTGCTTGACTAGTGAAACTTTAAGAAGGGTATTAGATTCGTAATTTAAAGGTGCTTTATGAAGTAAAGAATATCCTTGAATGATGTTTTATACATGAAGGAAATGAGTTTCATGAAATAACAGAGATTCAAAATAGAAATCATCTTTGTAAAGGAAAGGACCTTGGAGAATGAACGATGCTTTGTGAAGAAATGGCTTCGGCGAAGCAATGCATCACTATTGATAAAAAGTCACTTTTAGGAGAGTTATCCATAATGGTTTAATGCTTCTTAGTGACTTGGGAAACCTTATCGGGATGCCACATTAATTTGGGATGGTGGTTGTTGTTCTTGAGTGTATGTGGTAGTTCCTGTTCCTTCTAGTTTTTGTTTGGGTTTGTTTGGATATCTTGTTGGACCTGTTGGTTTCTAACTTTTTCCATAATAGTGTTTCCTTAATAAAAAAATAATTGTCAGCAATACTAATATAGCTTGGATTCTCGATTATTCTCCCAGGATCATGTTTCTTGAAAGATTCATAAAATAGGACATTGTATGAAAAGGGTTATGGAATAGATCCCTTTTGGGAGGGAAGAGAATACTATTTATAGGTAATTGTGTTTCATGGTGATCATGGGTCTCATCTTGATGAAAAAATTGGGTGTCGTGATGCAGATAAGATGATGTGAAGAAGAAATGATTATATCTTACTTCGTCAGATTCACTGAGGTACCATCAAATCAGAGATCATGGGGTATTCCATAAATAAAAATGACAAAATTATTGATTATGGATTATTCTTAATCAATTGGACTCATGAAAGAACCATCAACATTATTCTCGGTCATAGAGGCTAGGATCTCCATGACTGAGCTTCATGTAATAGACTCATATGATGATTTGGATAAATTCTGAGGCCATTCAGTTCTGGATTTTCTTCGAACTTGTATTGGGATTTTTTTTTCCTCTATCAACACAATTTATAGTGCTAAAAATAATATAACAATAAATCTAGTTTTCTTGCTAAAAACAATATTAATCAAGAAATGATTTTTTATCTCCTTTTGATGGTTCAATTATTATAAATATTAATTTTATAACTTTTAAAAATTTTATTTGAATAAATAATATTTTTATTTCAAATAGGAATATATAAATTTACTTAATTTTTATTTTTTAAAATTTTCTAATAAGTTTCATACTTTGAGGTACAGTGAAAATTAATAAATATTAATTGAAAACAACTTTTTCATCTGAATATTTTTCCGTGTTAACTTTTTCATTCAATTAGTTTTAATGTCTAAATATATTTAATTTATTCCATTTAATCTAAAATAGGTATTTTTTATCAATTTAAAATTTAAAATGGATATCAAAACATTGTGAACATTTGAACATTTTTACGTAAAATCCTAATTCTTACATCACGTATGTGGTATTAACTTTTAATAAATTCATTAAAATTTTGTTAACTGAATTTCTAAAAATTGACTCTACATTTGTAGTTCGACGAAATAAATTAATTAAAAATTTCCCATATATTTTTTGATAATAATAATAGTAACAAGAGTAATTTATTTTTTGACAACAGTTATGATTTTACTAGATAATTAATCATACAAAAAAATTTATAAATAATAAAACAATTAATAAAAATAGATTCTTTAAATTTATTTGATTATTGATGTTATACCCATGAGATACATGGTCCGATTATGCAAGATCTCGGAGCCATTGGGATGACTTTTATTCATTTCATATATTATATACTAATAAATGTAACTTTTTTCAGACTTTAATTTTTAACCATAAATTTATTTTTAATATGATGTAATATATGAGAAATGATAGACTATAATTATTATTTATAAATATAAAATACATATCTTCATCATGATAGTTTTTTTTTAATTTTTTGGAGAGAAAAAATTTTCTTAGTGGATTACACAATGATGATGTAGTAATTTTTTATTTGAAGGAAAAATCAAATAAATTATATAAAAAATACAAAACGAATAACATTTTTTATAATTAATGAGATATGTGAGATTTATAAACTACATAGAAATTTTTTGGATGTTTTAAAAGAGTTTTTTCTAATATACAATGGTGTTATGATATTTTAAAAAATTAAAAAATTGAAGTTTGTCAAAATTTACATTAATGATATTTTAAAATATGATATATTTTATTAAATGCCATATAATTCATAAAAATATTATATTAGTCCAAATAATTAGGATACAGTTTTATATGTAACAAATTACACATTTTTTTATTTTTTATCTTCATTATAATAAACAACAAAATTCAAAATACAATTTGTCATGGTAATAATTTATGCGATTAAATAATGGTATCAAATAAAAACTAAAAAAACTAAAAATTATAAAAAACATTTGGAATATTAATTAAATTAATATATATTTATCGATAATAATTAAATCATGTAAATAATTATTTTTCGATCCATTTGGTATGGAAGATTAATTTATCATTATTTAAGATTTCAAAAATTTTTAACAGTGCGGATCCCCTCTCGTAAATAATGGTACCCCTAATTCTCTTTTCATAACACCCAAAAATATATTTAGATAGGTAAAAATCATTCAAAATAACTTCCTTGAATCCCTCTCCACATTACAGTGGCCTAATTTTATTCATTACACCCAGTTAAAGGTGTGAAGATTTTAAGGAAAGTATATCATCCAAATAATAGGTATTGTTTTAATCAAGTATTTCTGCTTTATTTATTCTTCCAAATCCGTAACATTTTATTAAACCAAGATGAAATAATTAAAAAATAAAAATTATACTGAAATTTTACTATGTTAATATCATCACGAAAATCCTTCTCAAATTTCAATAGATGGAAAATGAATTATTCACCTATGTGTATGGTAGGCTATGACCTTATGAACCGATATAATTAATTTTAATTAATCATCTCTCAAAAAATACTTATACTGATGGAATTAATTCATATATTTTTTATTCATGATATATTGTACGTTATTTATTAATAATATATAATTAATTCTCTTAAACTTTTATTCACATAAAAAAGATAATTTAGTTCATGTTTGTGGGTGAACTATCACCTCCAATAAGAGACGTGACTCATTATTCATCACCACATCACATAAATGTTGTATATAAGTATAATAAAACATTTAATGTGATATTTATTTTATTTTTATCATTTTTAAAAATAAAATAAAAATTACCTTATTTCCATATTAACATTAAAAAATGGAAACATTACCCTTGTGTTTGTAAATCCTACTGTCTCTATGATTATTAAATAAATTAAATTTAATAACCATAAATAAATGGATGGTTTTAATTTTTTAAATTTTTTATAAAGTGAATATTATTATTTTTATTTTTTTATGGATTTACTAATTCCCCTTTCACTACTAATTTCATACCGTAAATCATTTTTAATTAAAGTTCAAAATATTATAAAAAATATATATCATATAGATAAATAATTAGAAAATTCTTATAACAAGATAATAAGTTATAATAATGGAATAACAAATAATAAAAAGTTTATTATTAATCTAAATAAATAACATAATTTTTTTTGATGAATTTTATTTACATGTCATTTTAGACTCAATGTGAGGGCCATTTTACTGAAAACATCATTTAATGTTACTCATTAATCTATTTTTACAAAATCTAAAGGGAATTTTTATTTAATATATAAAACATGAACTAAAATTATATCATTTATGTCTATTTAATTATTTGATTCATCCATTAGATGTTTATAATTTTATATTCAAGACATGTGTTTCCATTTAGAGTGTGGTACATTGTCATAAAAATGAAAAAGGGTTTTTAATGTGGATATATTATTATTGTTTTATACGTGAATTGTGTGTAATTATTATTTTATTATTTAAGGGAATGTTTTCCAGTATAGGTGGATCTTTGATAAAATGAGGGTTGGTTATCCTGTTATATCCATCCAATGTATTAGGTAATGAGATGGTGTTAACTCGCACTGGTTCTCTAAAGTTATTAAGGAAATATATTTCATTGGGTATTCAAAATGTAACCATTAAGGTTACCCCCTCTCTATCCATTATTGTTACTATACATTTATGAATGATATGGAGTTGAACCAAAGGATACCTTTATGATTAACGTTTTTATGGAGTTTTATATTTAAATTATTACTTTATGAGGTATCCTAAAATCTTTTGTTTTTTGTCAAAAAATTATAGTTGTATATAAGGGTTTTCATGGGATTAAAATATTCATTAACTAGATGTTTATTTATGTCATTTTATGTACCATAGTAGAAATTTTGTGCTCATTATATGTTTTTTATGTTTTTATATGGTATAAGGATGTGAAAGAGAAAGAAAAAAAATCAATTTTAAATTTATGAATAATTATCATGAATATGAAATCATGTTTTATTTTAAAAGTTCTATATTTTTTTGAAATAGTGGACATTTTATTAGTATTATCCACTTTTTATGAATTTGAGATGTTATGTTCAAATGTTGGAAAAATTGTCTAAATCTCTAAATATGAAAATGAAGTAAATGTTAACGACATTAATATCGTGACTAAAACTAAAAATTAAGTATTGTATTGTGTTGTGTCCTTATAATTTTACATATTGAATTATCATGATCTAAATGGTATATCGTTTTAAGGAAATTCGAGAAAATCATTATATAATAAAACCAAAATATATCTCAAAAATATAAATCTTCTCAATATACCTAAACAATTTATGTAAAATAATGTATTCGCTATTTTATTATAAATTATCCATATTTTATTATCTTCTTGACTTTTAATATGTGTTATTATTATTCTTAGCTTGTGTAATATGATAAATTATATTGGATTTTCTGAATATTAATATGTATAAGTATAATCATTAATGATAAAATAACAAAATTTATTATGATATGTGAAAAAGGGTATGATAAGAAAAGTCAAATATCATATCCCAATAGATTCACACCCATAAAATCATGATTCATTGAAGAAATCAATATCATTACATAACACAAAAACATTTGAATCAATATGCTTAAGCCATGTGAACTAAACAGTTATCAAAAATAATATAAAAATATATTTATAATATAAAAATAAATTTTTGGATCTTGTGACATTATCCTCAGGATAATCCCAATGATGAAACTTATAAAACAATTATAATGAAATATCTTACCTTGTTATTTCTGATATGTATATAAATGAGAATATATCATTTTTTAGTTCCTTTGAAGGATATATGTGGAAAAACAATAATCATATTTAATAAACATGTAAAATACTGTTCGAAAAGTATTAAAATATATCCCTTTTCACCATATATTTTAAAAAAAATTATAAATTCATCAATGACCTATTATTTAATGGAATATATATATATTTCATGAAACCTTCCATACGATGTCATCATATGACTTTAATATATATAATGTGGATATCTTCATTAGATCATGTTTGTAGTCAACCATATATCATAATTATGGCCATTGAAATAGTTGAAATAGATTTTTTGAAAGACCTATGAAAATCAATTATAAAAATAGTAAAACAGAATTTTAATTTGGTGAATATTAAAAGTGAAAATTCATAGAATAATGTGAATAGATTTTTCATTGGAAGATCATGTAGACATAAAATAATTTTTAACAAATAGTAATATTCATGTTTTTGGAAAAAGCCGATAAGGTGGTTAAAATTTAAATTTATCATTCAAATAATATATTTATCTTTAATGGTAAAAAATAAATATGATTAAAATGTTTAATTGAATTTATTTTATATTTTTTTAAGTAGATAAATTTCTTATTAAAGGATGATAATAAAATATTATTTAGATAGATATAAAATTTGGAAAAAAATATAATGAATATTGTTGTTAGATAAATGTTCTATAAAATGAGTTTAAACTAGTAATCAAACATATTCAAAGAAATCTAATTATTTCCTTTTAATATAAAACCCCAATTTTAATGAAAAAATGATATATGATAAATTAAATTTACTATAATTTTATTAATGATGTAATACTTCAATTATTTATTATATAAAATATATAAAATAAAATAGGAGGACGAATGTATATTTGTACCCATAGAATATGTTTGAGAAAAATAAACCTTTAAACTTTTATAAAACGTATATCAAATTCCATTGAAAGATTAAATATTATTTTAATATAGATATAGAAATAATTAAAATAACAATAGTTATAATAATATTATAAAAAAATTTTATAAACCATATGATTGAAATCATGGAGAACAACGTGAAACATCTGTCATGAAATTTAAATTGAGACCAAGGAAACCTTATAATGCTTAAAACATTAGAATTAAGCCTATAACAATGTTGTTATATTGAGAAATAAATATAAATAATCACAAAATAAACCAAAATAATAATTTTTATGTTATGAAAGACTTAATCTCGTTATTAAAAAAAAATGGAGAAAAAATAGACCCAATTACATAAAATTAATATAGGAATCCAATTTACGTAGAATTCTTATTTTTCAGATAGTATATATACTACTATATAAAAATATTAAAATTTACAATAAATTTATATAAAAACCATATTAATAGTTACCTTTTAATGTTATATTATCATATAATTTCATATATCCCAATAAGTAATATTATATTATTAAAATATATATCTTAATATTAACTATTTAGTTTCTCATTTATGTCTTAATAAAATGTTTTTCTCAAATAACCATTTTCAAAATTTCATCATATATTTAATTTTATTGATATACATATTTATGATATGAATCAATAGTTTTATCGACTATTTATGGATTTTATGGTGATGATTTAACATGAATTTATAAAAATACAATTTTAAGAATGTTTTGTTAAAAAAATATAAATGATTTTAATAATTAACAAAAATAAATATATATGTATTAATTAAACATTATTAAAGGTTAAATTCAACATTATTATAATATATCATCAATTTCATTATTAAAAAATCATTTTTGATTGAAAATTGATAATATTTATCATGTGGATTTAAAAAACAAAAACGAGATCATGAAATGACTATAGAATGACAAAAAATATGTTATTGTATAATAAAAAATAACCTATATATAATAAAAACTATTTTATATATATTTTATTTGTTTGTTATCTAAAACCATAGAACCATCGATCATAGATGGTAACAAATGATCAATTACGTCGTTCAAATAGATGACAATCTACTTATACACATGGGAATATTTTTATTTCATACTGCTTTTAATGTAAAGTACTAATATCAAATATAAAATTCCATAATAAAAATAATTATTCTATAGATATAATGTGATATCATTATATTATTATATATAACCAATCATATGATGTCGTGAATAATAATAAAAATTTTAATTTGTAGAGGTTTTAATCTAAATGTATGGATTAGTGATGTTTTAATTTTCCAACAAGTTGAAAAGAGATAAATGATTGTTTTTACATGAATATATTGAAAATTCATAATAATAATAAAAATAAATCATTATACTGAATTTGGTAAAATATATTTGGGTTTATTAGAAAAAAGAGAAACATGAATAATCTATGTTAAGTGAATTTACCCTCCAATGGGATTCCTACACTATATCTCTCATTAATCTTTCCAAGGATGGACTTTTTTAAAGATCATATTCTATAAAACATGGATAAGGGTGTTTGTATGGGTTCTGGTGTGTTCATTGTTGTTATTATGATATTAATGTGGGCGGTGAAGTGAGTCAGTGAGGGGGGTAGTTTTATAAGCAAGAATAGAGGAACACTTGCAAATATGCTATAAAATTAAATAATATAATGCAAATTCCACATTATAATTAGAAATTTAAATTTGTTTAGAATATAAGATAAATTCGACTCATTATATACTCCTGTAAGGATATTTATTCATTTGTAGAGACATTTATATCAGTTTATTTTACAATAGTCCTCTTTTTAACAAATTTTTTATTAACCATGTGGATGAAAATTTATAGTTGAAAAATTATTTTATGGATAATAATAAAATTTAAATTATTAGATAATTTTAAAAATTGATAGAATACATTTAGTTTATTAACTATTATTCATTTTATAGGTGTGGTAAATACTAAATATCAAAAAATACATGGGACACATTGAAAAAATGATTTTAGAAAAATTATTTATACCTATAGAAGTGAATGTTTTTTAAATAATTTTACATATTAATGAATAAAAATACATTGATTGGTTTAATAAATGTAATAATGCAATGAAAACAAATTAATACAAAAAAATGTAAATTTTTAATTTTTAATTATTTATTAACAAAATAGACTACAAATAGTTCATTAATAATGTAGAAGTATAACACATGCTCATAAATGTCGATCAATGTTTCAAAATTCCATAACTATATTTAATAATGTTTTATATTTAATAATATTTATATATTTGGTATATAAATAGTTTTTAAAAACTATCATGTCATTTTATATCATGATGACGGTATAAAGACGATAGTATGTGTAAATACTGATTTCTTTACTATTCACACACAAAATACCACTATAAAAAAATCACAATAAAAAATTTCCTATGATGTATTTTATATTATTTCACATTTCCTATTTTTATTTTTCCAAAATACTGAAATTAAATATTTAAATAAATTTATAACATAATTTTTTTTAGAAAAATAGACATATATGTTGTTTAGTGTTCTAAAAATTATATCATATTTTTTACTAATGAGATTAAAATTATTTCATTTATAATTTGATATTCATATTATTTTTATATTTTAAATTCATTATTATAATTTTTTTTCAAGTATGTTATATTATCTATATATCAGACCTCATAAGAACTATATGTTGTTAAAAAAATATCTAATAAACATTGAATATTCAAATCATTGACTTGAGTAGAATTTGGGATAATATATCTTTTTTAAAATATTCAATTAATGAGACTTCTGTGAGATAATGGAGGGATATTAATAGATATTAAAATGTGTGATAATTATAATTATAGTAGTGTATCTCTAGATTTTAATGGTGTAATTTAATGGTGTACACTAGATAAATCATGACCAATTCGTTATATCCATGACTGTAGACTATATATTTGGTGGTACAGTTTTAAAATATCAATGTAACCATTTTATATAATGATTAATTAATTTTTGAGTACAATTAAATGATTCATTATCTCCTTGATGAAAATGTTTACATTATAAAAATCATAAAACTAATTATATTCCTCGAAGATGCTATTAAATTTTATTAGAATGATGTTTGTATTTAATTTTGAAAAATGTTATATGTTAAAAATTAAATATTAAAACATGTGTCTTCAATAATAGTAGAAGATGGTTTTCTAAGACACTATGAATGGAGTTTTTATAGTGTTGACATCAGTAATATCGATATGTTATACATATCTAAAAAGGATGAAATACTATAATGATCATGAAGTAAATTATTTCAGAAGATATGATGTTAATGTCATAATGAATTAAATTTATAATAATATGTCTATAATATTCACCAAGTAGTGTGGAACCAGTTATTATAGTGTTGTATCATGTTTTTTGGAAATGGGTTCTTGAAATTTGATGCTATTTTTTTAAATTCTCCATTCAGCCATATTATAGATTTCATGAAAATAACAGTTCTTTTACATCCATAAAAAAGAGTGGTGGATTTCATAATATAATTATTTGTGTTTAATTTATTAAGAAACATCACATGGAATTAAAGTATATTCTATTATTTCTTTACGTTATATCTTTTATGATTAATCTTTCTACATAATTTCTCATAGTTCTTTCCTTATTGATTCTATTAAAAGTATAAAATATATCTCTTATATTCCAGTGAATAACATTCCTATGAAATTGTAACTATGAGTGGGATTGAAGGCTATCATATATTATTTAATGATAAACATGTATAATATAGAAAAAAATGTTCTAGTCTAATGTAATTTTAAGTCTGTAAAACTTTATAAAATATAAGGATGATTTATTATCCCAAAAGTCATTATTTATTGAATGATACTTAGTAATAAATAATGATTTACATAATTATATATATAATATTTAATAGAAATTAAAATAAAAATTTATTTATTTCGTTAAATCATATATTTTTCTTCTAGAATAAATATATACCATACAATATGGAATATTTTTCTTAATTAAAATAAAAAAAATATAATATTAAGAAATTATATTCAGACTAATCCAATATAATTTTTATAGAGCTCGACACACTATAAAATGAATAACATTCAAAATCAAATCAATATTAAAAATAATATAGAAACATTATGTGAATTGACTGAATTGATTTATAAAATAATGACGAAGTATTTATTAGAGGAAACATGATTTTTAAAATAGTAATGTGAATAATTTCAATAGTAACATCACTATTTGGAAGAGTATCCTGGCAATTTTCCATAGTAATTTTAGATAGAAAGAATAAAATTTTATATAAAATATATTTTTCTTGATATATATAAAAAATTAACACCCTAGAATAAATGTATTGATTAAAAACTCAAAGACATTATAATGACGTTTTTAATAATCTATGTTAAATGTGTTTAGTAAAAATAATTATTTTATCGAAATAATTAAAATTTCATAGGATATATATTTTTTGTTAAAATTAAATAGTATTTTAGAATCATAATGTAAATATATTATAATGCTAATCCTTAAAATGTTTTATGTGAATAAATTATTTTTATGTTATTAGTTGATTTTTAGTTCTTTTTCAAAACCATTATGTTTTAAATTATGTTATTCATGATGTAAAAATGGATTAATAAATTCTATAAATTTTAAATTTTATTATAATAATTTTATTAATATATATTATATATTTAAATATATTGAACTATTTATTTCCAATCTATAAATTTATTTTCAATAGTCTAATGACCAATGTATTTCATTAAATTAATAATTTCACATTTCCTGATATTAATTTTAAATAAACTTGTGTGTTCTATTTTTTTGTTTGTTGAAGTAATAATTTCATTTTTTATTTATTTATTACATTAAATGTATATATTATCAGTACTATAATATTAACAAATGATGTTATATTTTATTCAATATTTTATTTGGAAAATATTTCTCTCATTTTTTATAAATATCCTCTCTACATCACTTTAGAAAAAAATTATCTCACATATATCATAGAAGAAAATATTACTAAATACCATATATTAACCCACTTATCAACCATAGGTATATTTGGATGTCACATAACTTTAGGAATTGAAATATGTTTTTCACGTAGAATGGATGATACATTGAAATGAGAGTAATGTTCATCATTTTTTAATTTCATTTTCGAATTTCATTTATCTTTTTCTATATTAATTTAAATTCCAAACAATATGTGATTTATTGGGTACTATGTTAACAAAATATTAATGTTGTTTGAATACTGAAATGATTATATTTATGACAAATTTGGGTCAAACATCCCTTCCTCCTCTGTTGAAAATGACTCATAAACTATCATTACACAACCTATGAGTACATAGCCAAATCTCATCATATAACCACATATATAGATGATTTGTATGAATTATATATAATATATAAATATCAAATTTATTGAATATAAATATTATAGATTTATTTTTATTTTTTAAAATATATGCAATATTTATATTGAAATTGAAAATATGTTGTATAATTCAATAAAAAACTAGAAAACAATACAATTTACATTTATCATTGATTTATAAGAAATGTATCCAGTAAGTATAAATTTTAAATGGTTAAATTAATGAATATAATTCAATTATGGTTTCATTTTTTAATCAAAATCTTAAAATATAATTTTTTTAAACAAGATGAATGATAAATATATTTCAGATATCATGATTCTCAAAAACAACCCTTTATTTTTTTTATCTCCACGTTCAAATTATATTAAAAATTGATAGTTCTATAATGTTTATAATTTTTGTTCTATATAATTTTCCTATTTAATTGAGTATATATACATGTATATACCTTTTTGTAAATAATTTTATTGAAATTTAAAATTCTTTTCAATACGACTATATTATTGAAATCATTTGTGTAAAGAGGGAAGATATTTAAAAGACAAAATTCCTATTGGGATTGAGAAAAAATGATTTTATAGTGAATATATATGGACTTACTAATTACTTAAAATTTTTTAGGGTTTTGAATAATACATTTATTAGATATTTATTATAAAAATCATAAGAAATATTGATTATATTCTCATATACTCCAAGATAATGGTGTAATTTTAATATAATCTAAGGACTCATCTAGTGACATTAATAAAGGATAATATATACATAAAATATTGTTTTTCTAGAATTTTGATGCATAGCTGCATATAAATTTAGCACATTATATCTATATTGGGAATTTATTTTGTCCCATTATAGGGAACATGAAATTATGAATGGATATAACCCTCTAGTATCATTTGTATCAATTGTTCTGATGGCTTGGCTATCTACTACTGAATTTTTTTTGATAAATATATCATAATTTTTTATCCCAATAACAATGTGGACATTAAAAGGGGTAGAGTTTATCGTGAAGGTATAATGTAATTAATCTATTATAGAGATAAACAAAACGGTATCCTTTTATCCATTATATATAATAACATCAAGTTGAAATAGGTTTGTGATATATAGTGGGCATTCAAAGACTGAAAATTTCCATTTACTAATGGGGAATTGAAAAGATATATCATATTCCCTATCACAATTCATGATCAAAGAGAAAATCTACCATTCACACGACTAAATGTTTACAATAGTAACCATATCATTGATGATTTGTAATTTCATCCAATATGGTGATAAGTGGGGAATATATTTAGATTAAATGATTATAAAATATATATTATCATTAAAAGAGGTCAATAGCCATCAATGAATAAGTTTAGAGGAAGTAGGTGATATTATTGATCAATTCGTGATATAATGAGAAAGAAAATTAAGGAAGTCGACTGCCTCAATAGAAAAAAACCAACAACACTATCCGTGAAGTGTTTTAAGGGATAAATAATCATTATGGGAATGAAGAATAGGGTTCTAAAAATTATAAATATAAAATAAAAAATTCCCAAATTGATTTCCCACTTATCTATAAAATGTATGACTAAGGTGGTATAAAGGGATGATTTTGAGAGTTATCAATAACAGAGAGTAGAAAATTTAAAATAATTTTCAAAAAATAATATTATATAATTATGCTTTATTAGTTTTGTGAAAAGATATTTTTTCCTTCATTATATGAGAGAAGTAAATAAATTTGTTATAATGACCATAACGCAACATTCTCCATCCATACTAGAATAAACTAGATATATAATGATATTAAAAAGTAAATCTAGTGGGAGAACATGAATAAGATATTTTTATAATCATAATAGTTATTGGTATTTCCAAATAATTATGTAAGATGAATATGTTAACAATGTGTTGATGAAACCATTCTGTATACCAATATGTAAATGTCATAACATCATAATTGAATTTCTTACTGTTCTCATAGAGACATCCAATTAATGTAATGAATCATTGGATGTGGTAAAACAACCCCCCCAAAAAATCCAACATCATCATTACATAGTATTATTTCTATCGTAACACACTTTCAATGATATACAGAAATTTATTCATGAGGATGTAGGGAAAACAACATTTTTATATCCTCTTGTCATGATATAAGGATCACCATTAAATTATAAAGAGTTCTATAGTTTCCTAATATAGTAAATTGAATTTCAGTTTGGACTATCACCCATAAAATTATATTCAATATTAAAGTACCATTTAGGTTCTCATAGAAATTTATGTATTCTTGTCAATTCGTTTTAAATATTTATGGGTTAAATATATCTCATTGGATGGGTTCTCATACCACAATATCTCCAAATCAAGTATGTAGATAGACACAAATGATGTTCTATATTTGATGAATTTTTATAATAAGACATGCTAAAATAAAATTAGTTACTATAAGCTAATTGAACATAATATTGGGAATGAAAAGATTTATAATTTTAAATCCCTTAAAGAACACATTAATAATGGTAAGAGTTGAAATAAATCAATGAAAACAATAAACGAATGGAATCAAAGTTAAATTTTGGAATGTTTTTTTAATTTTTGTATCTATAAGAAATAGATTATTTTTGTTTTGAATGTAATGAATTCGTACACATTCGTATATTTTACACATTTTGTTCTCTGAATGCATTGGAGATGTGGTCTACTAGATATCACATCCCCACATTCTGCATAAAGTCCATGTCGTGTAACATGTATCTCTCTAGGTGATATACTTATCTAATCCGTCATATGTACTATATATAAAAATCTTTCAACTAGAAGATGATCATTCCTCTAGTTATAATAAGCTGAAGAACATATACAATAGATATAAGTCCATAAACAACATGATGACTCACATTGATATTGTTATTTGGTTAAATCACATATACTATGAAAATCATAGAAGCATGGGAAAAAATGACACAAAAGAACCATAATCATTACTAATATGAGTATATGAGTTGAAATATCAAGGGTGAAATTTATAATGGAAAATAATGTAAAATGCCATGATTTTATAAAAAAATTAATTTTCATTTTGATTTATATTTTTGGTCAAAATTCATAATATTGTGTAGTTTAGTCACATAAAACAAATATTTAATTATTTAATTATAAAAGAAAACAATTTTTAAATAATTAATATATCCTTATGAATATAAAATCATTCCGATGTTTAAATAAGAAAAAAATAATTTATATGAATAATAAAATATTGATCAATTTGATCCCCAAGAGTAATCATATCAACAAACAACACAATAAAAAATACCTAACAATTTTAATATATTTGACATTTTATAATTGAAAAACGAAAACCCAAACATGAATTTTATTTCATATTGTATAAATTGTTAAACACTTATTTATAGGAGGTAATATTATCATTGGAAAAGTAATATAGACCCAAAGAATAGTATCTTAACAGTTTGGAATAATAAAATGACATTAAGAATACAAATTTTCTCTCGATATAGTAATATATAATATAAAAAATATTTATAATGTGTAATATATATAATTGTTATATTCATATTCAATAAAATTTGTATTTAAAAAACTCAATGTAATTACAACATTATTTTTTTACAATCCTTATTTTAATGTCTTTCATAAATTATGAAATTTTTATAATAATAAATAAATTATACCTTGTCAAAAAATTGTTTTGATAAAATGGAGTTAATCATTATAATATGTATTTCCTTAAAATTTATCATGGTTATTTTGGATTATTTTTATAACTCCATTTTCAGATGAATATTAAAAATTCTATTTATCCATAATTGGTTTATTTAAATCAACATCATTCATGATATACTGATGATCAAATAAATTATAGAAACTTTTTATGAACCCAATTCATATAAATGTTCATTGAGTTATTTAATTACAATATGCTTTTTTAAAATCCTAAAATGTATTTTCCAATAATTTTTTTTATTTTATTCCAATTAAATAACAATTTATCATTTTTGCACACTCATATTTAATAATGTATTATATTAATTTTTTTGAAAATTTTAACTATACTAAATTAATTTTATATTATTAAAATAGGAAATAAAATGTCAATAATATCACTATTATATTTTTTACTATTGAAATGAAATTTTATTAAATATTTTAACAAAAAAATATATCACTTCCTATGTATAAATACCCATATTCCTCCACTTGGAAAATGGCCTCTATATCACTTGTAAAACCAAAATAAATTCCCAAATCACATCATTTAAGACCATTCTAATCATTAGGTATGTTTTTCCTTACCTTATTCAAATTATTAAATTATCTTATTACATTATAAATGAATCTACATAAGGAAGAGTGTATGGTTTCAACAAACATTTCTCACACATTCATAATATCTTATTCATTTTTCATTGTTACATTCAATCAAAAAGCATATAATATTAATTTATATGTATTTTAAATAATTATATTTTTTTTCATATTTTAGTTTACATATTATGACATATTTTATGCAATACTTCACTTCTTCATATTTTTCAATGTCTCCTGAATGGTCGGCTAATAACCTATGTGTTTGTTTCTAACAGTATTCATATCAAAACCTTCATTGATAGTTAGAAATTATTTTATATAATATCTAAATATTTAATTACATTTAAATTATTCTTCATGAATTAATTTAACTAATTATTACATGGCATGCAAAATAAATATTGAAATTGAAAAAAGTTGTGATAATTTAATGAAAAAATATATACAATTTAGGATTAAGAAAAAATATTAAGAAATATAAATATATAATTATAACATATCCTTATTTAAAAAATTTCATTTAACTTCTGAATGTTTTAAAATATGAACATTACTTTCGGCATCATTGATGACATCTTACACCAAGCCTAAAAAAATATAAAATTTTATAATATAATTACCACTATTACAACATAGCTTCGAAATTGTAATGTATGAATAAGATTAAATACATAATGTAATTTAAATATTTTTCAAGGTCAATATAAATTAATTTAAGAATTATTATTAACAAATAAATTAATTTTAATTAAATTAATTTTCTTCCCGAAAAAAATTCTTCCAATAATTTTTCACATATTTTTTAAAAAATAATATATAATTTTTTTTCTATTATTAAGAAATATATATTATTATATGAAAATGGATTTTAAAATTTTAATATCAAAAAGTAACTATGGTGAATTTTTTTATATTTTATCAAAATATTGATTTCACTTTGAATAAAAAATACAGACATTTAAATAAGAACTTTCATTATAAATAATGTTTATTTAAAGTCTAATATTTCATTTATATTTATTTCAATTTGTAAAAAATAATATTTAGTTAAATTTTATCAAATGGATAATATTAAAATCAAAATTATACTGGATTTTAATATATGTTTATCATAGGCTTAAAACACATTTTTATGAGAATATTGTTAATATACAAAATAGTTCCCATTTTTAAATCTAGTAAAAAACCTAATGATGAATAATTTAGTGGAATTGTTTTATTATAGATATCTAAATATTAATTCTAATTAATTATATTATTATTATTGAAATAATGTTATTATAATATCATCTTATTCTTGAAAAGTGAATTTCAAGAAAAATCGCTTCTTGACACGTCTACAAGTTCAATATGAAATTAAATTAGGAAAATTTTCGAGTTCAATTTCGATTAATTTATAATTTATTCAAAATATAATAAATTTATACTACAAAATAATTTCATATTAACTTATTATAATAATTCACTATGAAAAAAATTAAAATTACATATAACTGTTGATGTACAAATGGTTTTACTTGGGGTTGAACTAAAATGATAAGTGTTTAAAATGACCCAAACATACATAATTAGTTTTTAATATTCATATTTAAATTGTTGAGTCAATAAGGTTTCCTTATAAATTTTCTATGTTTCTATGTTTTGAAAATCTCAAACACTTTATCTTATATAAAATTATATTTTTTCCTTGGAATTATTTTCATTAGGAAAATTTACCTTCTCTAAGAAATTTTTTTATCCTTATATTTGATAGAATTGATTATTATATAATCTCTCTAAAACTAAATAATTTTATCCATAAGTAAGAAATTAGGTTTCACATCTAAAACCACATACTCATAAAAATACTTTGATATATAGTGTTCTATTTTCAGATTCTGAATTCTCTAAAATTCAAAATCTGAATTCCTTGAAATTAATACTCTGAATTATATGAAATTCAGATTCTGAATTCTCTGATATTCAGACTCCAGATTCCATGAAATTAATACTCTGATTTCCTCAGAATTTTGACTATGAATTCCCCAAAATTCAGACTCCAAATTCCATAGAATTCTGACCATAATTCCTCATAATTCATATTTTTAATTCTTCATATTCCATACTTTGAATTACTCAAAACACATACTCTGAATTCCTCAAGATTCAAACTTCGAATTTCTCATACATCAGACTCCTAATTCATCAGAATTCAAACTTTGAATTCTTCATAATTTAGACTCCCAATTCTTCAGAATATAGATTCTAAAATCATTAGAATCCAGACTTCATATTCTATAGAATTAATATTCTAGATTATTTGAAAAAAAATATGAATATCCTTGTTTTATAGACTCGGAATGATTTTTTGATTAAGACTCTGAATTCTATTTTTCCATATACTCTTAAAAATAGATTTGATTAAGTAACATTATTTTTGTTACACTTGTTATGATACTATGTTGTAATTTTTTTTCAAACTAACCATTGTTTGAGTGACATGTATATAGGTCCCTATGAAATTCAAGGGAAAATTTGACCATTGGAGGAGAGGGATGACCATTGAATTTGTACCTATAAATAAGAGTTCATTTTAATGAGCACATAATCAAGAATATTTCTTCTATCACTCTAGAGATTTTATGCTACTGAAGTGATTTATAATTAGAGAGCCTCCCATGCCTTGTGTGTACTGAATATCATGATCCGTTGGATTTTTGTGACTCCAATTGTTGCTAAGTAAAATTGAGGGCTTTCTAGGATACATAGATAGGGGTGTCGACTACTTTAATGTTTGTGGACTTTCAGCGATAGAAATATAGAGGTGTCGACTACCTGAAATATTGAGGTATTTCAGGGATGGAAAGACATATTCAGATTTCCTAATGTGGTCTTATGTTGGTGTGGGTATGATATAATTTCTTTATAGTATAAATCTAGGCACCTTTATCCATGGTTTATGGATACCCTACTCTTCTAGGTAAATGATTTCATACTTGTTACTTGTTTTGATTCATGTATATTTTTGATGTATTTTGATAAAGAAATAATGTATAACTTCTTTATACATTCATGTAATTTATCTTACTCTGATAAGGTTGATTCCATATGCATTAAGGTATAATCTTTTCCATGTTATATTTACTTATGTTTCATTTTCGGAACCATATTTCCAGTACCAAGCATGTTTGATTAGTATAACTAAAAGTGGTCATATGAATTTACGTTGTTTAAATTTGTTAAAAACAGTTTTCTTGGAGGTTAAAAATGAATGTTTTTAAACATAGAATTCATCCCCCTCTTGTAATTGAGCATCTAAAATTATATATTGATCCTACAATTGGTATTAGAGGAGGTCATTGAAATACATATATTCACATATGAGTTTTATTGATCAAGATTTCATTGCTCTAAATTTTCCATGATTAGCATTTTTTTATATAAGTTTGTTTGAGATTTTTATCATTGTTTACAAACATTTACGATTAATAGTATTTTGGAGTGATTTTTTTTAAAATGGGATGAATAAATTTCGTTTTCATTGACAATCTAAATCCTACCGGAACTCTTATTTTTTATGGTAATTATTATGAGTACTCGAGAGACAAAATGAAGTAATTTGTAATAAATAATGGAGTAGAAAATGTTTGTATGCTTACTAGGGTTACAAAATTCCTCAAAAGAAAGTAAAAACCTTCAACAACTAAGAAAAAACAAAATATAATCTAAAATACAAGGAACAAAATACTTGGTTGTGTTATAAAACTTGGAATATATAAAGTCAAATTTTTCTATTGAAGCTACTAATTATGTCTAAAAGAAATGTGAAGTTACAAAATTTGGTACATCTTATGTTATAGAATCTTGAAGAGCTAGGCATAGAGCATCATATCATGAATTTCTATTTCCTCATCAAGAACCAGTATGTATGTTTCATCAAAGGTTTATAACTATCATTATCATAATTCAATATATGGGTTAAAAAGGCCTTCAGGATGAAGATCTTGTAGATAAGATTATTGATATTATGCCTAATGAGTGGGAATCTATGTAGAAAGTTATTGATGAAAATAAAAATGTTTCTCAAATTACTCTTGATGAGATTTTACGTACCCTTCTTCAATATGAAACAATAATGAAAATAGATGCGGGTATGAATAAGATGAATAGATGTTCAGCTGTAGCCTTTACTACAACAAAATCCATGTCTCCTGAAAGGGTTACAAGATCCAAGTACAAGAATTTAAATGTTTTATCTAAATCATTTGAATGTGAATATTCTGAGAACGAGATACCTAATATGGATATAAAAATGAACAAGATAATTAGAAAGAAAGAATTTCAATAAAGATATATGAAGAAATAAACAAAGTTCAAGAATGTCTCAGAAGTCAGTTTCAATGAATGTAAAAGAGTAGGTCATATAAGGAATGATTTTCCTATGCTTATGAAAAACGATAGGAAGGAAAATAATTCTAATATAAATAGAAAAAATTACTACAAGGCTAAGTCAAAGAATGTCTTTAATGCAAAGGATTCATGGAGTGATAGTGGTGGTGAGTCATCGAATGAATCTTCAAAGTTTAAATCATCTAGTCTGGAAGATTATTGGTCTACTATCTAGAATACCCATTGAATTTTTTTTTCTAATGGATAAGGTACACAGTGCCAAATCATTCACGAATATATATTTTAATGAAAATTATTCTGATGATAAATATTATGAGTCTATAGAAGATGAATCTTTTTATGAAGAAGATAATACTTTATCTTCTTAAAAATAATTATATAGGATCGCTAAACTTGGTGATATTGAAAATTGAAAAATGAAAAATAATTTCAAAAATTTAAATTCTACAATATCTAATTTAAGTAAATAAGAATAAGATATTTCTAGATATCATTATTAGAAAACATCAAATTTAGAATGTATTTCTATAAAACATAATAAAGTTATTTCTAAGAGGGAAATACTTTATAAGGATCTTGAAAATATAATTTATAAGAAAAATAATTTATAGGAAAATTATAGTTAAAATAATACTGTTTTTAATGCTAAAAATATCATTATTTAACTAAAGTTGGAAATATTTTCCTTACGGAATTGTCTGTAAAACATTACCTATGGGAAAGACAATAATGACAAAATTTATTACCAAATTTTTCCTTCAATGAATCATTCTGGATTTGGTTATACCAATTCTAAAAATATTTTTAGTAATAACTATCTTGTTCACCAAAGATCTTAAATTTTTTACTAATTTTCAGTCATGTGGACATTGGGATAAAAATTGTTCTTTAAAAAAATCGAATATTTACGTTTTCAGAAATCGTACATTTCTACGAAAATGTGGATAACAAAAATCCAAATTTTGTAAATTCCTAGATCCAAGAATGTTTGGATTCTAAAAGTTCAACACTTTTACTTTCAGGATAATAAAGAAAGTACCAACATAAATTCATGGTACAAAGATAGGGGGCATTCCTGACATATGATTAGAAACAAAAATATGTTCGAAAAAATTATCATGATGAAGTAAGGAAAAGTAACTTTTGGATATAATTCTCAGGGATGAATTTTTTATATATGTAACATTGTACTTCTTAGAAAAACATTGATTTCAAATGTTTTATTATTTAATGTTCTTAATCACAAATTAATTAGCATAATTGAATTATGTAATGAATTTTACCTTGTGAATTATATGAATAATTAATTATTTGTACACAATTCCTATGAAGGATTTATTCATTCTTCCCATAGGCAAGATAATGTATAATATATTAACATATAAGACCATAAAATCCATGATATACCTTTTAGTAGTGTAACAGATGATCAATCTTGGATATAGAATAGTTGGTTAGGACACTATAACCTTAGGAACCTATGAAAACTCTCGATGAAAATACTTTTTAAGGATACACCGATGTTTAGATTTTGTTCTTCAAAGTTTTCTTATACTTGTCAACAGGTAATGAATCATAAATCATATTTTAAATTGTTTGGTGAAGTCTCAACATCTAATGCATTACATTTGGTGCATATGGATCATTTTGATCTAACACAAACTTGAAGTATAGGAGAAAAATATAATGTATTGGTCATAGTTGATTATTACACTATATTTCTAAGGGTTTATTTTCTAGAAACTAAATATAACACTTTTTTATATTTCAAAATATATATTTCACATGATAAAAGTGAGAAAACATATACTTTGATAACTATACATTGTGATCACAGAAGAGAATTTCAAAAATCATATTTTGATACATTTTTTGTAAGAAAGGCATTACTCATTAATTCTCAGCTCCAATAACTTTTCAACAAAATGATTTTATTGAATGAAGAAATCAGATTTTTCAAGAGATAACTAGAACCATGTTGAGTGAATAATAAATATATAAAACACTTTTGAACTGAAGCTATAAGTACTGATTGTTATACTATAAATCGAGTTTTCATTATAACTTTTCTAAAAAAACCCTTATAAATTATGGAATAGTAGAAAAACATCACTTCCCAACTTCATTGATTTTAGATTCAATGTACTCATTATGAATACTTGAGATAATTTATCTAAATTCAGACCTAAATCTAATGATTGAATTTCCTTAGGCTACTCCACAACCTGTATATATTATATAGTTTTTAATAAAAATAAATGGACCGTTGATGAAAGAGTTAATTTAAAATATGATGAAGCTAATCCTTTTGTACTTAAACAATACCAAACAACATATTCCGATGTTTTTTCAAAAACTGATTTTCATCCCGTGATTGAAAAATTTTCTTATGAGTAAAATGTTCAAAAAATATTAATGTAATATTTACCAGAGATGATTCAGTACCATTTGTTGATGAATAGATTTCAAAAACCCCAAATCAATCATTTTTTAACAATCATCATAGCGATTGTATCATTGTTGATGTAAATTAACTAGTAAGGACTAGAACTTCCTTAATAAATAAAGTAGAAGTTATAGTATTCCTTTCCCAAATAGAATAAAAAATCACTGATGAACCATTTGGTGAAGATGATTAAATTAATTACATACACAATGATCAAAATGAGTTTTAAAGGAATACAGTATAGATCGTGGCTGAATAACCTATGAAAATCACAATTATTGGTGTAAAATGGGTCTTCAGAATTAATTGTGATGAAAATGGAATCATTGTGAGAAATAAATCTATATTAGTTGATAGAGGATATAATCAACAATAATGAATAAACTATTAATAAACACATTCTCTAGTAAATATAATTAAATCTATTCGCATTTTACATGTCATTGCATCATTCTTTAATTTCAAACATTTTTATATGGATATAAAATTTTCATTCCATAATGGATATGTTGGAAGTTTATGTTCAACACCATTATGGTTTTGAAAAAAAAAAATATCTTGAACATGTTTTCACACCTACCAATGAATTATTTGGAATCAAACAATAACCTAAAACCTATTATGATAGACTTAAAGGATTTTTGATACAAAACAACTACATTAAGAAAAAACATGATCCAAATAATTTGATAAAAATAGATAAGAAAATTATTTTTATTGTTTAAATTTTTGTTGAAGACATTTTATTTGGTCCAACTTAGTAATTTTTAACTATTTCATTTGTGAATCTAATGAAATGACATTTTGAAAGGAGTATGATGGGTGATTTATCATTTTTCCAAGGTTTTCTATTTTATAAAAAATTTAAAATGAACTTATATATCTCAATATAAGTTTATTAAATATCTTCTTAAAAATTATGGATTTGACAACACTAAACGTATATTTACTCCTATTGGTACCTCAAATTTTGGTGATATTTATGAAGCATGGAAAATATAGATCAAACATCATTTAGAGTTATGATAGGAAGTTTACTATAGATAACATCTAGTGTTCTAGACATAATGTTTTTAGTATTCTTATGTGAAAGAAATCAAACCAATCATAAGTAATATCATTTGAAAGTAGTGAAAATAAATTTTCTCTATTTAAAGGAATCCATGGATTTGGGACTCTTTTATACTTCTGGTAGTGATTTTGTTTTAAAACGTTTTTTTAATGCTGATATTTGTGTATGATGAATGGATGGAAAAAGTACATATGAGACTTGTATTTTCTTAATAGATTCATTAGTTTATTTTTCATGGAAAAATAAACAATCATTTTCACATTCCACAACTAAAGCTGAATATATTACCGGTGGAAGGTGATGTGATCAAGTGTTGTGGATGCAACAGACACTCACAGACTATGGCGTGAGTTTTACCTAATCACATATATTGTGTGATAAAAGTAGTGTTATTTCCTTTAAAAAACCCTTCACATCACTTTGGTGAAAAACACATAGATATTAGGAATCATATTATTAAGGATCACCCACTTAAATGAGATATCATTTTTCAGTTTATCGGAACACAAGATCGTCTTAAAGCTATTTTTACAAATTTCTTACCCACAAATACATTTGAATATATTATACAAAAATTAGGAATGATAAACATAAAGTAATCATCCATATTAAATTTTTTTAAACCCTATCTTTTTACAGTAAACAACTCAATTTCATAAGGGGGTTATATTTTTTTCATCATCAAAATGATTTTTATTCAAAATTTTTGGTAATAAAAAATTTTCTATAATAAAAATTTTTCATAATCAAAAAATTTCAAAATCAAATTTCTTCATAAACAAAATTTTTGGTTATAAAAATTTTTTGTAATCAAATTTTTTGTAATTAAAGTTTTCCAGAATCTAAATCTCTTCATGATTAATTTTCCTTATCAATGGAAAAATTCCTAGTAATTCAGATGGTACGATTCCTTACATTAATATTAGTAATAAAATTTTTACTTATTGGTATTTTAATCTTGTTTATTTATTTTATTTATAATTTCCTTAAATATGATTTTATACATTAAAAACCTATATAGATCAGAATCAGCCAAAGTCCTTATTCAACTTTAATCTAGATGGTTAGATCTTATCATTCTTGATTCATCCATTGGATCAATATGCTAATATTAATAGTCACCTCAATGCCTATATAATGTCACCTAATGGTTCCCCACAACAATTTTCAAGCTCTTACATGTTGAAGTTATGTCTCTCTACTTAAATATCGTTCAAAATTTTCTGAATGGTAGATCTGCTTAGAGAGGCTAGTAGATCTGACGTTTTTCACTAAGTATGATTCTCTTATTTCAAAAAATATCATGTTTAATGGCCTTAAGATTCTTTGTGTATCCAAACCAAAGGCGCACGATTCAGTTTTTTCAGAATTTCTTGTAGAATTTTATGAGACCGAATGTTTATTTTTCATGATGGGAATGACATGTTTTCCTTTACGAGTTATGGGAAAACTTATTCCCTTTCCTTTTTATTGGCTATAAGTATTATTGGAATTCATTATCAAGGTGAATTTGATTTATATACCTACAAAATATCAGATTTTTTTGGATGCCTTGATAAAGAGAAGTCTATATAGTGCCTTGGTTTATAAGGGGTGAAGACATTGAAGATTAATCATCTATCTACAAATTTTTAGATTCTAGTGTAATGGGTTTAACGATTTCCCAAAATGAGAAAATGTGATGAGGATACCTTGAAAAAGAGTGATATCTTCATTTTGGATTTTCTAGTGAAGCTTTGGAAGATTATTCTGGTGAAGTATGACTTTCTTACAATTTTGAATATCAAGAATATGACCCTCAAATAACAAATCATCATGTATCCGATTATTTTTCCAAGAACATAGTCCTTTTTCAAAATTCATTCAAAATTCCATGCACTTCTAATCCATGGAATTTCAATGTTATGTTGTTGAGTTATAATACGATGAGAAGGATGAAAGATGGATTCAACTTCAAGTATAGAGAATTTTATGACTTATCTGAAAGCAAGATCGAAGCATTAACCAAGAAGCTAGAATTGAATAAGACTTCCAAAAAGGTTTTCAAGAATTGAAAACAGTATGAACTAGAGTTCAAAGAAAAAACCACTGCAGTTTAGGAAACCCATTCATCACCTCCAAAAACCAAGAAAAAATTGACTTATCTGGATGAAGTTATTGCTATGTGGTGTGAAGATAAAAATAATAAGGAAGAAAATCCTATCTTTGGCTTGGATGCTAGGTGTTGAGGTGTATGAGAACCATGAAAAAGAGAAGAATAAAAAGATTATGTTTTCTGAAGATTAATTAGTACATGCTCTACTCAGAGACACAAAAAATCCTTGGAACAAATCCAGGTACCAGAATTGTTTTTACAAGAATCACTTTCAGAGACATTGAGAAAGAAAATGGTAGTTCCAGAATCTGATGAAGTGTAATAAATTTTCATGGAAGAATAAGTGGAAGAATAATAATAGGAAAGAATTGATGATACAGATATTATGATATGAAAATTTGAAAAATATCCTAACAAGTGAAGTCATTCTAAAAAAAATTCAATTAAGACTTCCTAGGAAGAATATTTAAATCTTGTTACCCCATTAAAAGAAGAAGAGAGTCAGGAAGAAATAAACAAACCATTAGATGAAGAGATCAATATCCACGAATTGGTTCAACTATATGATATGGTGGAAGATGATGAAATGGAAAAGTTTTATGAAGACAAGATAGTCCAATTTCCCGATAGGAAACATGAATCACAAAAAGATGCAAAGATCATTCTGAGAAATGGGAAAGGAAAAAAAGTGTTAGTTCATACACCTAAGAAGGTTGTGGAGACAAATAATAATGTTGGTGGGTCATCTAAAATAAAAATTGATGAAATTGTGAAAGAATCCTCATCATCAAGTAAATTTAATTGTGAATTGTCTTTTTTGGTTCATGATTTTTTTTCAATCCCTGAAGAATTTGGTTGATACCATTCCTATGGTTTGATGTACTGACTCAAGATGTCAGATGCTTCAGCATTCATTTAATCATAAATCTGATTCTCTTTCCATGCATATGGGCAAATTTGGCAGGCTTTATACCTATTTAAAATCATTCTACATTGGGTATGATGCTCATAGTAGGTCATGAAAGGATATCCCTAAGTGGTCTAGGATGAAAATTGAATATTTGAAAATCATTTATGACATTCAAGATAGTGTGAAGGATTCTTCTTATATGAAATATATCAAGCTCAAATATCTCCGTACAAGTTTCAATGAGAAGATCAATATGGAAAAAATAGCTCAAAAGTAGGAAGACAAGGATCTAATTGGGAATCATTATTCATTTTATTTAAATCTGAAAGGGGAAAGAGGTCTCAAAATCGAGTTCAATGAAAAAATATGTAAGCAAGAAGATCATTTGAAGACTCAGGCAGAAATTCATAAGGATTCGGATGAAAAGATAAAAAAAATGGAGAAGTAAAAAAAATCACATGATCAACTACTCAATTTTATTTAAAGTGGATAATAAAGGGATTAAGAAGTTGAATACCATTTTTAAAAGGAAAAAAATGGATTATTTTTTCCTAACCTCTAATCTTTTGTTATATTACTCTCTTTTATAATTTTTTTTTCATAATGAATACATTTGTTGTTCTTCAAATGTTTTGTTGTATAGAACAAATATTTCATGACCCATATTTTATTTCCATTCCATTTATTCCATTTTGAAAATCACAAAGGGGGAGATAGGAATTATTAAAAGAATACTAAGAAATGAAAAAAATTCCCTAAGGGGGACTCTTTTTAAGGGCGCGTTTTATAAAAAAAAAGCTTCATTTTAGTAAGAAAAAGAAAAATCCCTTCAAGAAGGTCATGAATATGATCCTTAGTGATTATAAAATCTAAGGTGGAGTTATATTAATTCATAATAATCCATAAGTAAATGAAGATAAGTTTTTCTTTTATGTTCATAAAAAAAACTATATGTCCTTATATTCTTTTTCATAAGGATGTTTGGGCTTTCTAAAAGGCGGATATTGTTAAATAAACAATGTCTCTTTATGAAATTTCCATTTCTATATGTTTTTAAAATCCTAAACACATTATATTAAGACAAATTAAATTTTTCCGCATAATTATTTTCATATGAAAAATTTCCCTTCCTTAAGTAAATTTTTATCCTTATATTTGTTTTCATTGTTCATTACATGATCTCTCTAAAACTAACTCATTTTATTCCCAAGTCAAAAAATTGATTTCAAAACTAAATCTCGGAATCCTATAAATAATTGGATAGAGTTAGTTCTATTTTAATATTCTGAATTCTCTAAAATTCTGATTCTGAATTCCATGAAACTATACTCTGAATTCTCTGATATTCTGACATCAAATTCCTTAGAATTCTGACTCCGAATTCCTCAGAATTTGGACTCCAAATTTCTCATAATTCTGATTTCTAATTCATTAGAACTTGGACTCTGAATTCCTCATAATTCAGATTATGAATTCATTAGCATTCAAACTCCTGAAGCAATAGAATTCAGATTCCAAATTCTTTGTAAAATAGAATATGAATATCCTTTTCTTATAGACTCCAAATGTTTATTTGGTTAATAATCTGAGTTATGTTATTCTATATACTCTCATACATGGATTTGATTTAGTATATTCATTTTTATTACTCTTGATATGAAATGTTGTCATAAAATCTGTTTCAAACTAATTTTATTTTGAGTGACATGTGTATAAGTCCCTCCGAGATTCAAAGTAAAATATGACCATTGGAGGATGGATCCAACCATTCTAGTTGTGCCTATAAAAAGGAGAAACATTGAATGGGATCATTGTTGAGAATACATGTTTCATCACTCAAGATATTTCATGTTTTTGAAGTTATTTAGAGAGAGAGAGACTCTAATGCCTTGTGCGTACTGAACAACATGTTCTACTAGCTTTGTGTGACACCGATGGTTGCTGAGTACAACATAGGGTTTCCGGAGATAGGAAAATAGAGGTGTCGAATAAATTAATGTTTGAAAAATTCTAGGGATATGATGACAGCGGTTCTAACAACCTTAGAGATCAAGGGCTTACGGGGATAGAAAGGCATATTCAAATATTTCTATTGAGGGCTTACCCTGGTGTGGGTTGGATAGGATTTCATAAAATTATAAATCAAGGGACCTTTATCCAAGGTTTTCTGATACTCTACTCTTTGGTTTAAATGATTTCATACTTTTTACTTGTATTGTTTCAATTTTATTTACTTTTTATACCAATAAAGAAATAAGGTATATCGTTCTTATACTTTATTTTACTTTTTATTACCTGGATAAGCAAGATTCTATATGCTTTAAGGTATAATCATTTCCTGGTAATCATTCCTTATGTTTCATTTATAAACCATAATTTTGGAACCTAGCATGTTTGTTTTTTAGAACTAAAATACGTCTTGGGAATTGAACATATTTAGCATATTTAAACATAGTTTTCATTATGGATAGAAAAAAATGTTTTAAAACATAAAATTCATCCCCATCCCTCTCTTGTAATGAGAAAATACATTCAAATTTTGATCCTACATTGACCTTATATATTTTATGGTTAAAAAATTATATATTTTCATCTTTTTTTAATGTGAGAATCATGAGTTCATTTTTTCTTTTTAAAAATTCATCATTTGTTCTCTCCACCACTTATGAAATGTCATCCCCTCTATACTCGATATCAAATTCATAGATATATTGAATTTACCATGAAATAACAAAATAATTTACTTAAATACCTTATAAATCATATAATACTCAATCTAATCAAAAATCTATTACAAGAAAGCTGTTAGAATAATCCATATGAGGTTTTCAGAATTAGAGGTGGTGTTTTAATCCTATAATTTTATTTTATTTCTTCTTTCACCACATTAAAATATTATTAATACATTATAACATAAAAAAATATTTTTTATATAATATGATTTTCCTATGTTAGGAGAAGTACGTACAACTATATCCTCATCCCCCATAGGGGAATGAAACATCTGATCGTCTGTATAGTGGAATACCACCTCACAGACGTACTAATTATTTTTCCAACAATTCTTTATTCAACTCGATATAGTTATTTATATTTTTTATATACATTTTAAATATTAAATTATTATACCAATGCAACTATTATATAATATTTTCCTTTTATAATTCCTTTCTATAGGGAATATCCTAATATTGCTCATGTGTGCGGAGGACTAGCTCCTCACAAAATGATATGATTCATTTTTCAATTACACATTATATAGAATGTAATAAGTATTTTTTAATTTATATATGACATTAATGAAATGTTAATCATTTTAAAGAATTATTATATCATATACTTTGTTACTTTAACATATTTTAAATAAATTATAATGTTGTTTGTGAGTATGATAGATTAAAAAATCATAAAGTGATGGGATTCATTTTTTAATACAACGTCACATGATTTTTATAGGCAAATGAATTTAAATAAATATTAAAATTTATTTCATAAATTATAAATTATAAATTATAATATAACACAGATAATATTTTAATCATGATCATTGACATATGGAATCATTAATCATGCGTACACATGACCACCACCTCCATGATTGAAACATAGTTTATTTTTGATAATTTTCCATCACTGTATGATTTAAATGTGTAAATGATATAAGAAAATGAACACTATTTCATTTTTATTATTATGTAATTTATTAATTAATATTTTTTTACCATAGTCAACCTATATATATGAATTTAAAAATATTTAATATACATTATCTGAGAATCAGTCTTCAAGATAAATGATTATGTAATTGAACATGGAATTATATTAATAAAAAAATTAATTATAAACTTGCATGATTTTGTAAATAAATTATATAATAAAAATATTTTTTTAATCGTAGAATATATGTAATGCATGAGAATATTTTTTCATGAGGTAAGGGGTTTCTATACTAAATTTCAATTCATTGGGTTATAAATCTACTTCATTGATTATAGTATGCCAAAACTATATGTAAAATGGTATTTATATCTCTTAACAATTCATTTCAACATATATTGAATTTATATTTTTCATTAATTAATCACTCCATTAATAAAACTCATAGTAATGAGAAGTCATTTTTATAGGATTTTATATGAAAACATCATTTTCTGAGACACCATTTTTCCCATGAAAATATTTATATCAAAATAGTGTATATAATGAATCCATATATATTATATATTTAATTATTTATAAATCAAGATAATTCAAAATATTTTTCATCAATATCATATATTTTATTTATAATTGAAAAGATACGGAAGTGATAATGTATAATATTACTATCATATTTTTATGAGATTTATTTATGATTAAATTTATATTGTAGGAATTTAATTCATAATTATCATAAAAGAATTTTAAATTATTATAATTTTTTATTGACTATGATTTCATGTCACTATTAAATATGACCCACTATGATTCTAAAAGTTAGTGTGAATTTTTATGGAAAATGATCATGATTTCCATTATTCATCGAAAACCCACCTTATTTCCAGTCTGTTCATTAATTAATGTATATTAATGAAATACTATATTATTTTTTAATAAAATTGCAACCCATGTTTGTATTTTTTTAAATAATACTGAATTTTGCAATCATTTTCAAAATGAGTAACTTTTTGATGTCTTTTAAAGTGTCAAAAAAATATTTTTTAATTTATATGAAATGTATAGAAGTCAAATACATCCTGAAAAAAATAATTAAGGAATAGTATAAATCATTCTAGGGATATTTTAAATAGAATTTATATCAATAATATTTTGTGGATGGATTTTTTATCTAAAATTAATATCTATGGGGAAATGTTATTTTCCTCATGAATGTTAGTTTATTTTAATCATTACTACTAATAATCAATAAAAACCATTAATGATTTGAAATGTTTATATATTAATTATAGATGACTTTAAAATATTTACATATCTTATTTTCCATTCCTTTAATGGGTAAATACATACAATATAGACATTTTTTCGAATTCCTTCATTATAAAATTTATATTGATTTCTATTTCCAGACAGATTATAGAATCAATTTTATTTAAATTGTTTATTATAATGTTGGAATTATTATTGATTTCCTTTATAAATAAAAAACTCTAATATTCTTTGTTTTTTAAAAAATAATATTATGTTCGATAGAGTAAATGATATGCCATTTCAAACTCAAATGAATAAATAAATAATATTATTTCACTATTAAAAAATATTTTAGAATTGTGTGAATGAATAAATTTAACTAAATAATGAAAATATGGTTAATAGATGTTTAAAAAGTAAAGTAATTTCAAACCAATTAATTTTTAATTAATGTAAAACACTTTTAATATAAAAGTATTTTTTTTAAAACCATTTAAATATGTACATTGGTTTTTTGTAGGAATTAATTTTAATATCAACATTTTGGGATTTTATTAAGTTCTTATTTGTATATTATATTCATTGTAATGTTTAAAATTAATTAATTTCAATTTATAGACATGAAATAAATTTATCGTAAATATTATAGATAAACGTTTTATTTTTTTATAAATATACATATTTTCTACCTTTTGATGTCATAAGTAATTTAAATATTATTTCGAAAATTTTATAATTTTTTTACCACAAAAATTCGTATTTGGAAGATTAGCATCAAATTTTTTTTTCAGGTAACATTTATTTTTTGATGAGTAATGAAACATAGTGAATTTTAATTGAAAACATATATTTTAATATAATGTATTTATATATTTAAATTATGTTTTATGTTGTTTTTATAGTATAATAATATCAATTTTAGATAAATAGACAAAAAAATATTTCATTCAAATAAATTTCCCCTTGAAATTAATTATAAATTAATTTCATGCTTTTAAATGTTTCACTTTAAAACCCAAATTTTTCATTTTATTTGCAGAATTTATATTTAATTTAATTATGAAATTTATATGAATTGAATTAGGTAAAATTTGTCTCCTATTTTTAATAATAATTTCTAAATTGTAGTTAAATCATAATTTCATTTATAGTTATATAAAAAAAAGCATTGTATAAATTTTATTTACAGCGGTACAAGTAAAAAATGAAACATGTTAAAGAATAAAAATAGACATGGAGTAAAATACTAGGTTTTTTAGGTGTGTATTTCCCCTAAAAAACAAACAAATTAATTTAAAATAAAATTAATTTACATTTTTGGGACTTTAATGCAGTTAGCTTAAAATATAAAATAAACAATAAATGCATGATAAATATAGAATCATGTATTTAATGGTGCTAAATATTTCTAATATAATATCTCATATCCATTTAATTTCTCATCTCCTCTTGTTGTATGAAAAAAATCCATGTTATGCAAGTTAATCACATCTGGCAATAATGTTTTTGTTCTTTTTTCATTGCCACATTCATGGATATTCATTGAACTATTAATATTGTTAAATAATATTTTAATATTATATTATAATATATTTCATATTGAATGACTAGTATATAAATATAATAATATATAAAATTAATCTAGATCATGGAGTTCGAAAAAACTATCAAAATAAACTAAATGTCTATCATTAATGTTTTGCATAATGAATTATCCTCATCTGAGAAATAAAAATGATACATGGTAACATTTATACTTATTTAATATATTAATAACTTTTTATTCCACTTATATAGTTTAAATATTGTTTTACAATATTATCCATAATATTTGAAAAATGAATTGATAATAAAACTATGAAAGATACACATTTGAGAACTTGTAAATAACATAGTATTATTAATTAATTTGTCATAATATGTTATAAAATCATCAATTATGGTACTATATATATTATTATTGTTAGGTAATGAGTTAATAACCTTTATTATATCATTATAAAAGATATTTTTACACAATTGAAGGATTTTGAATGTGAAATAATGATATTTTTTAATCTAATTTTTATTATTTGGATTTAATATGTAATTCTTTATTATATCAAACTAATATTATGTGTGAAATGAATTTTGAATATAGTATTTTTTATTTAATATATTTCATGCGTATTCATGGTAGATGAACATATTTGATTCATTATATAATTTTCCAAATCTATTTATGATATTTGTAAGGGATTTTGTATCAATTTCCATTCATTGAAGAAATTCTCGATATATTGAATCATTATTCACTTATAAGGTTTATATGTTGACATATTGACATTAAATATCAATAAAATTACTATAATAATTATTATTAATGTTTAATGTAAATATTTTATGAGGTTTATGATTCAATAGTTTCTTAAGTGATAAGGGGCTTTTATTTTTAAAAATCACATTTTTTAGTTTTTCTCAAAACACATTTTTTTCCATGTAAATGTATTTGAAATGAATTCTGTAATTTATTTTACATGTTTTGGTTGATTGAAATTAAAAATTATTGGTGTCCATGAATATCACAATGTGAACACGTTATAACATTAACTATGGGTGTTCCTATATTACAATGTAATGTATTAGGTAATTATTTGGTTCTCTAGAGAATTAAAATTGAATTCAGGTGTATAGTAAGTCCAATCTGGAAGGGTGCTTTTAGAGTCATTATTGGGTTATATTTTTTTATTTCCAAAGTTTCTATATCAGTTCCTTATTATTTAAAATGATTTCATAAGAGAATTGTGTATTTTCAAAATTAAAAATAAATGTTCCTTTAAATGAATATTTATTAACATTATGGGTATGTGTTATGTTTCCAAAAAAAGTGTTTTCCAAGGTTTCTCATATTTCTGTTGAACTAACAGTTTCATTTCATTTTATATCCATTTCTATGCTTTTGTTCTCATAATAGGTTTTAAAAATGTTATCACATGACATAAATGGTTAATTGTGATAAGGAAGAGTACATGGGAAAAATTGTGATGATTGGTCAAAAAAATAAAATATGTTTTTTTATTATTTTATGTTTAAGAAATTGGATATTGTTTTAATAGTATCCACTTTTTATATGTATTGTGTTCTTATGTCCTACTAGGATATTTTGGTCCATGATCTTATCAATGATGTAAGTGAGTTTTTCAATCATGAATATATGCCTTATGGGATCAATGCATAATTTTTTACTCCACTTCCAAAAAAAGGAAAATTGCATAGACCTCAAAGACTTTTTGATAATGGATATTGGATACACAATCAACAAATCCATCAAAAAAAATAATTTCCTTAAGTGTTGGGCACATTTTTAGTACTATGATATCTCTAAATCAATATAGTTTTGTTCATAGAAGGAATATTCATAATTTTCATCCCACTACATCAGAATGTATCAATGTTTTAGGATAAAAATTCAGTAATCGATGTATTTCCCTCAAGTGGGAAATTTGTACGGCCTTCAATATGTTAAAATTGATGTTCATTTTTAGGGTTTTCAAAAAATCATGGCTACTCAGAGCCTTTCATAATCCATGTCAAAATAATAATCAATAGTATTGGGCTTTCTATTCTCATTGATGGATCTCATAGGGGTTATTTCTATTCATCTAGGAGATTCATGCATAGTGACCCCTTATTTGGACTCCCTTTTTACTTGTATGAATATTACAAGAGTGTTTGAATCAATGATATGATGAAGGCTAGGCATTATAGGAAAATTATGGTTTGTAGGGTAATTTGCATACCCTCTCAACTTCTTGATGTTGAGGATTATTTTCTATTATTTATGGATATTAAATATAAAAACTCATGCATTAGAAAATAATTTCCCATTATGAGGATCTATCTATAAAGATGTTAGGCTGCAATAAATCCATTGTTATGTTTAGGAATTGAATGATTGTTTCCACAAAAGATAAATTTTTTAATCACCTCAGAGTTAAGAATGGAAACCTTCAATAAAGTAATTGCGAATACCTTTGTTATGGTGTAGAGTGAAAAGATGTTTCCTTGAAACCATATTCTCTAGAATCATTACTCATCAATAAACATTAAAATAGAAATATATCTCTCAAGAATATATAATTTTCATTGTGAACAATCTGATCACATCGATGTATCTCGACTCTTTCTCTATTTGGAGGTATCCTCAAAACCTTTTCAAATATATTTAGATATTTCTCCATAATTTCAACTAGATTGGATCCAAACATGGGAAGAAACATATCACTATTACTTGGAAATATTTCATCAAACCCACTAATTTGGGGGTCATGTGCCTTAAGGACGTAAAAACATTCAATAGTTTGTTTATAAAAAAGGTCACTAGGATCATTTTAACATCCAATATTGAATATATATAAATTCATGAACATAGATTTAAATATATGTTTCATAATGGGTATTCCATATAATTTACCTCATATATTTGACCTGCCATCAATAACGCATATAATGAAATTAAGAACATTGCAACATGAATTGTTTGAACATATTCCAAAAACCAATATTAGAACCAATAAATGGATGGATAGGAATATAATGGATATATTGGAAGTTAATCCCCTATTGAATAAAATTTACATTGCTGATATATAGTGAAATCCATGCTGGTGTGGCTACCTATCCACTCAGATTAATTTTGATTTGCATCAATATATTTCCATGGATATTAATACGCTGATCTAGACCCCTAGTCCTAGTGAAAGGTTCAACTATAGGGATAAAGACATACACATTTTTTAAAACAGTAATAAACCTCCCATATCTATTTAAAAATTAAAAATTCTATTCATGTTTCCATCTAACAATCTACTACTATATAGTATTTGGGATGGAATTATTTATAAATAATACCTCAAGCAAAAAAATTATCATTCACTTGGATCATGTGTGATATATATACAAACATTATCCTGGAAAAAATCAACATATATTCTTCTACAATATAATCTCATACTCATTTTGGAAGAATATTCCATAGGTGATTGGAATAACCTGGTTAATGGATATCCTTGATTATTTTCTATCCTTGGTCACTACTACTAATTAATGTGATTAGGTTCATTCACATTTTATCACTATGCAAGGTGATACTTTTTCTCAAATTTGGAATAAAATAAATCATGTTGAAATTGATAACCTAAATATATGATTGAAGAGTTATGGGTATAATGAGGTTCATGATTCTTCTAATATCTAAACAGGTGCATTGAATAATAATATCTCTAATCCAGTTACCCTGAAAAATAATTGTGTACCTAGTAGGGTTATGAATCCTCTGATGATAAAATCAATTATATGGTTCCCTCCCATATGATTATGTCTAATAGTGAATATTAATGGTGTGGCCTCCAGTGCACAACATATATCATGATGTGGTGGTGTCTTTCACACCAATTAGGACATCAATAATTGTTGTTTCTTTCATTATGATGACACTAGATCTGCAATTAAAACATAGTCCTGGGAAATTCTCCATGCTGTCAACTATGTTGGCCATCATGGATAAAGGCACATATGGTTAGAATCTGACTCATCCACATTTGTGAAAATTCTGAATAAAAGGTCCATGAATATACCTTGGAGAACTTTTCCATCATGGATTACGTACCTAAATCCTGTGGAATGCATTTGTATGAATAACAATCATTCATATAGGGAGGAAATATATATTTTTTTCTCTTTACAGGGGATAATCTACGAACGCCACCTTGAGGTGGTACATTGATACCATATACGGTTTCGCACACCTTGTTGTTTAGGAAATTCATGTCGGGATTCATTGTTGCCATTGTAAACCACCTTATGTTTATACTATTTTGATTATTTAATAATTTGACTAGAAAAGTATTTTCTTCTATCCTGAACCAGTATGATCAATAATATTTGGACGTTAAAAATTGTTTTTGATAAAAGATATTTGATAATGTGGAATGTTCAAACAATAAAAAGTTAACTCTTTCCATCTTATATTTTGATGGTGATGCTAAATATTATTTGTTATTAGATGAAATACTAGAGAGAAAAATGATATTTATTGCATAAAATGGGACACATTAAACGATATTTACCTTAAATTTTTTTAATGTTGTTCATCTTATGATATAGAATCAATTATTGGAATTAATGAAAATGTATAAAGAGTAAGTTTACACATATTAAACAAATTCCATAAGATTGTCTAGGTTTGATCTATATATTCCATGATACATTGACAACATAATTAATAGATTATAACCATGATTGATGAAATGTTTGAAAATATCTATTTCCATTGGAGAATATAATTGTTATGAAAAACATATTAAATTTTACATGAATGTTGAAATAGATTTTTCAAACACTTACGTTCCATGAGATGATTATAAAAAAACAATAAATATGGTCGGAAAAGGAGAAGGGGAAAAACAAAAATCCTAGAGGTAATATTTGAACATCATCTGTGTGCAGTAAAATAAATTTTGGGTATGTAATTTCTGGATATATAAATTTTTATCAGTGTGTTATTTTTGTTTATAGGGTTTGTGACTACAAGGAAAATATTCCTGAACAGTCAAGAAATGAGATAAAAATAAAAATAAAATAGTAATATAGATTAGCTAAAATGAGTTGGGAAATTATGTGAATATGTGTCTAAAGAAGGTTACATACAGCAGATATCATCATGATAAAAATGGTGTAATAAAATATTAGTATAATTTCGCAGTTGATGTTGATACATCTCGTGATATGATGGAATCTCCGTAGTGTCCTATATTTTTTAAAGGACAACAAACATTTCATAGTTTTAGAAACACCTTCTGAAATTTTAGGGAATGTCACTATAAGTAATTAAAGCCTATAATTGAAGAATTTTTTATTATATATTTCTGTGAAATGACTTTATTTAATGTTATTTATACCTTCATTTTTGGACATTCGGTTTAAGTTATTGATAACCTTTACAGTTTGTGTGATATATGATGATTACAGTTATTCTTAGGGTTTTATATCATAATTATAGAAGATTTGGAGAATGGAATTTTCCATATAAAATATATAAAATATAAATAAATTTATGAACATATGACCATAAATAGTAATGGATTTTCATAACTATAGGAAATTTTTTTCAAATGAAACACCCTTTCAGTTTACTTTTATTGCTAAAAAATCAGTGGCCTTATAATAAAAAACATATTTTTTGTTTCGTAACTATTTACTAAATCCTAACCATTTTCTATATCACTCTCCATCATAACATCGTGATTAGTTTTTTCTACCATATACATGTTTTCATACATGGTACCCATGCATTTTTTATCTTAGGTCAACTATGTTCTTCTATTTCTATATTTTAATATCAAAGTTTTTTTAACATTTTTTCGATGGGGTATTTTTATAAGGTTAATCTAAAATAAAACCCCCAGTTATAGATCCCAAATTCAAAATTTTAAGGTTGTAATTTCTATTATGGGGATTGTAACATTAAATTTTATAAAAAAATAAATAACATGTTTAACAGTTTACATGATACCCCACATTGAACTTACACTAACAAATAAATATTATAATGTAACTATTAAACTATCAGTTTGAATTGTGGTGATTAAAATTATTAAATTAATTATGAAAAAATTATATACCCAAGTGTATATAGTTAATTTTCCGATGACCAGTTATTTATAATTTAATGTAAGACTCTTTTAAAATAAAATGAAATATCTTTCATCAGAACTATTTCAATGTGCACAAATGTTCATTATAAAAATAAATAATAAAATAATTATTTTTTGATTATACATTGTTAATATACATATAATAAATTCAACATAATGTTTAAAATTAATTTTACTAAATTTATAGGCTTGATATTATAATAAATGCGATGATACTGATAAATGATATATTTTTTAAAGAAGTCATATATGAGACTTTTGATGGAACACCAAACTTTATTCTAGTTTTTTATAATTTTATAAATTATTTTAGTGAAATTAAACTTCTTATAAATAATACTATAATTTGTATTGTTGAAATTTTTTATTTTCCAATAATATTTATATTTGATGAATAATGAAGAATATTGAAATTTATTTGAAAACATATTTTAATGTTATTTATTTATATAGTTAAATTATGTTTATGTCATTTTTAATGTATATGTTTTCATAAAATACATCATTAAAAACATTTTTGGTTATTTTAATCAATTTCAATTTGATATTAGATGTAAAAACATATCGAACATTTAATATTTTCAAATTAAAAAACTACTTTTTCATGTTGTATGTGGGATTAACTTCTAATCTCATTATGCAAGTTCTATGACTTTAATTATTAAAAATGGAATAAATATATGGAATTAAAAGGTAAAATTATTTTATCAGGTCAACTCAATTTTTACCATGGTAATGAAATTATTTTCTATGGAACATGTAAGAAATGAATCATGTTAAAGGTTAAATGGTTAAGACATACAATCCATAAACACTAAATCATTAATTGTTTGGTAGAGGTATGGATAAAACCTCACTATCCTATAGCACAATAATTGAAAATAAAATTGATTTTAATTAATACCACATCAATGTGGATGTATTTAAATATATATTAATCAATTATTTAATCACATAAACCAACTTATCCTAAAGTGTATGTTTTATACCTAAACTCATGATTTCAACCCAAAACCCCATATATCTCAGAAAGTATATTCCAAATCCACTCATCCCCACTCTTCCCATGTCCATATAATTTTTTTATCAAAAAATACCAAATCCACATTCCTCATGGGTCTCTCAAGGATGTGATATTCAAGATGTTATTTTCCTAAAACACCACTCATAATTTGTTTTATTTTTCAAATTTCTAATCAAATACATCATCCATCAATTCATGAAAACACCATTATAATATATATTCTATAGTTTTATGTTTATAATTGTATATCTCATATCCATCTCATTTATTATATTATCTTATACCATGAAACTGAATTATTTTTTATGTTATGCATGTTAATCACTTACGTGAATAATGTTTTTATTCTTTTTTCATTACCACTATCGTGGATAGTATTAAAAATATTTTTCATGATAATTAAGATTTTAATATATATTATACCACTAATTTCAATTTTTTTTGAAAAATATAAACTTATAAAAGAAAAAAAATGAAACAAATTCATTATGTTTGGAAAACCCCTAACATAAATTGAACATCTATTATTAAGATTGTATCTAATGAACCATCCTCATATAAGAAATAAAAATGATATATGGGAAAATATATAATAATGGAATATAATTAATAAATATTAATTAATTATTTCGAGATTTAATATAATTTTAAAATAACCTCTATAATTTTACACAAATGAATCAATTATGAAACTGTGAAACAAACACTCCTGAAAGCATGATATTTATGAAATAATAATAATGAATGGGGCATAGAATGTTATAAAATAATCATATAAAGTAATATAAATATTTAAATCTTTATTTATATAATTAATAACATTAATTAAAAAATTATACATGAGGTTTGTACATGTTTTATGGATGTTGAATATGAGGTAAGGGAATTTATTAACCAAATGTCCATTCATTGGGTTAATCTTTTACTTATTGATTATTGTGGCTGATATTATGTGTTAAATTAATATTGAATAAATTATGTGGCATTTAATTTTATAGGTGTATTTAAATAAGATACACATATTTAATTGCTTTGAATATTTCCCAAATCCATGATATGATATTTGAAATGAATTTTGTCATAATTTACGATTATTGAATAAATATATAATATTTTTGACCATTATTCTATGATAATGACTATATATATATTACTATTAAAAATATATAAATAATATATCTATTTTTTAGATTATTAGTGTTCAGTGTCATTATTTTATGTCTTTCAAAATTCAAGTGTTTCCTTAGTAATTAAGGGCTTTTATTTGAAGAAATCTTATTTTATTGTTTACTTTAATACTATTTTTATTCCATGTCAATGATTTTGAAATTATATTTTTAATTTATTATTTATGGTTTGTTTATTTTATATTTTAAATGATGGGTTCCCCTAGATAGTACCTGGTGATACCATTATACCATTGACGATGCATGCACCTAGATAGCGCTACAATGCTTTGGTAATGATTTTTATCAACTTATAATTATATTCGAAGTCAAATGTATGGTTATTACAAACAATAAGGGTTAATTAATGGTTCAATGATATTATTTCCAAGGAAAGCAACATTAACATTAATTTCACTGTAATGTGTTTTTATGGTAATAAAATAGTTTCAAAATGAAAAATAAACATTGATTAAATAGAATAGTGATTACCTTTATGGGTAAATATTTTGTTTTCATGAAAATTTGTTTCCAGGGATAATCATATTTTCCATGTACTATCAATTTAAATTTCATAACACATGTATTTATATAATTATATTTACTATTATTTGGGAATTAAATTTTTATATTTATTATGTTATGTAATTTTAAAAATAAATAATTTATTTTTTGGTTATTTTTTCAAAAAATTACTTTTTAAATTAATTAATTATAATTTTTTTTAATTTATCATATAGAATTTATCATTGTATGATGTTTTGAGACTTTTCAGAAATAAAATATTTTTTTGTTGAATAGTTAAAAACAGAACTTTTTAAAATACAATAATTTTTTGTGATGTCATAAAGGCAACATTACGATATAAAAATTGGTAAATTTGTTAAATAACTAACATAATATATTGTAAGAGTTATATTTTATATAAATAATTATGAAACATCATCTTATAATTTATATCATGATTTTTATAAAAATTGATTTTACTATCGATACAGTGTCTGTGTAGTAATGGAAATATAAAATTAGTTTTCTTAAAATCAATAATTGAGTGCTAAAAATAATATTCATGAATTTTTATTAATTATATTTGGATTAATTATTTTTTTCTCTTAAATTTGAATTTTATTTTAGTATAATATATACCTCATACAAATGCATGTGCAACACTTATGCAACGAATGAAAAGACCAAATAACAAATATATGACGTTTTCTTAATCTATATATGAGTCAATATACAGAATGACTTAATATATAAATATATTTTGGACCTAAATAACTAATTTTTAAGATATTATTATATTTTTAATTTTTATATATGTAATAATAATCATTAATGTCTCTTCAACGATGAAGCAATTCTAGTGAAGGCATAATAAAAATAAATAAAATTTTTATAATTAAAATTATTAGAATTATTAAATGACCAAAAAAACTTATAAATAATTTCAAATAATTAAATTTAATCCATTTTCGTGTTTTTATTCAAATTATCATCATTTGTTCCCATCATGAATCACATTAAATCCTTTATAATATTTTACATAAATAGATAGTTAGGTTGTCACATTATATTTTTGAATATGTGTATGATTTTAATATGATGTTTTCTAAAAAAACAAATCACAAAATTATATTATTTGGAAATATAACAAAATTATAATTTCCATAATGTGTTATTTTTATTTTTTTAACATAGATTAAACTAAATAATTCTTTTCTCAACGTTGATGAAATATTATTTTATTTAATGAATAATTAAATTTAATGGTAGTAAAAAAATATATAATTTTATATTTGTACATTTGTTAATGAATTCCATTGATTACATTAAAATGTATTCGAAAAAATAAAAACTATTCAAATATGAATATTTTTTGATTTGTTTGACAACATAGTTATGAATTGTTAATTTAACAAAAAATGTTTTCAGAAAAAAAATTTATTTATATATTTTTAAAATAAGAAAAAATCTATTATAATTTTCAATAGGATGGTAATGTATCAAAAATTTAAAACCATTTAGTTTTTAGGCCTTTTTTTATTTCTTAAACCACATAAAATATTTATTATAATTTAATAATATGAGTAATTCCTACGTTACCCATCACATTAATTATAAAATGGGCACCTTCCTTCAGGAAATTCATAATCACAAGCCATCTGTTTTGGAATACCATTACCAAATTATCTTCTCAACTTCGAAATAATTATTATATAGGTCCTTTTTAGGAATAACTACATATTATGTTGTATTAAGGTGTTAATAAAAGCTATTTTTTGTATAATAAGATGATAATGAATCGTATGTGGTTAGATGAACTCAATATACGAGGATTATTTTAAATGAATTTTTTTTATTATAGAATATTATATTATCATGTTAAATATTTTAATTTCATTCATGGTGGTAGATATTTCCATGATATAATATTTATAGTGACATATCATGAACTTTTATGCAATCATTTGTAATAATGTTTATATCATATTAGTTATTCATATTTCTTCTTGAAAAGTGGATTTCACCTAAATATATTGATGTTTATAAATATTGATATTTATTCTGGATGAGAAGTATCAAAATTATTGTTTTCTATAAAATTTAATTATGTATTATTATTATGTTCCTTTATTGGTATATGATAGATAATGGATGATCATCTAAAATGTGTTCTTAAAATTCAGCATTATTGAATCATATGAGAAGATAAGGTGGAAAGAGTGAACCCCTTACATTATGTTGATTATTGACTTCAATTGTTAATCTTATGGGCCACATGGATTTAATATGACCTATAAATTATCATTTTAGTCCTTAAAAGTATTACTATTTTCAAATTATTATTATTGCGAAACCCAAGTATTTTTCAAATACAAATTTAAAATAGGTTTTCAAAAGGATTAGTATTTAAGAATATTTTAAAAGTATATTTTTATGAATATTTTTAAAAAACCTACGTTTCAAAATTATATCAAACATTTTTATATTGAAATTTTTAATGTAATTTTCCATGTATTTAAAATAATTTTTATCGTTATTTTTAAAAGTCATTACTGTGAAAAATAATTGCTCACCCTAGTTTTTAAAATTTATTTTCTATAAGTTTAATATAAATTTTGTAATGGAATTTGATTCTATTGTGATTTTAGAGCACCTGAAGTGTTTTATTTTTACTATTTTATTTTTTAAGAGTTTTGAAATTTTGTAATGTAATTATCTATTTTTCAAAACCCAAATCGGAATATGTCTCCAATTGTATAATGTACTAGGTATTTTAATGTTATCTTTTACGAAGTAAATACACAACATATTTTATAAAATCAGAAGTGAGGTTATATTTCAATGAATTTGGAATCATATTAATGGTCATGGATAATAATGGGATTTGGCACAGTCATTTTATTTACAAAAAAAATAGTGATATAATTTCTTTTTTAAATTCTAGTTATTTAATTATGCAAAAGAAAATATTTTTTTCATAATTCTCAATATGTAAATTTATAATTATGGGTACAATAAACTAATTTATAGGTCATAATTAATTTAGAGGGTATAATCTAACCACCTAGGTAATTATATAGTCATATTTATTTTTATTATTGATTAATAGTTATATTCGTTGGGTTACGTAATCTTTAAAATAAATACTTTATTATATGGTTATTTATTTCAAACATTAATTTTTCAATTATATAATTGAAATTTGGAATAAATAATTTAGTTTCTGAATTCATAGTATTTAAAATATTTTATTACAAATTTTTGATAATTTTCTGATTTTTTTTAATTTTTTGTGAATAATATAAAAAACATTTTTTTTAAAATTGGATATTTTTTTTTGATTTCATGAAGATGAAATTATGAAATAAAATTTATTAAATTGATTGATAAACTAAATTAATATTATTAATATTGTACATAAATTTATCTATAATGTTTTTCATATTTAATATCATGATTAGTATAAATTTTATTTTCAGTGCTTACACAATATTTTCAATGTTAAATTGGGATCCCTATAAATAATAATTGAGTGATAAAAATTGTTTTTATGATTTTCTTTTTATTAAAATGTATTATTTATGTTTTAATCTATGAAATTATTATTTTATAATAATATAACATATGTATTATCCAAAGTCATGTTCAATGAATGCACAAGGAAAGAGAAAAAAACAAATTTAAAAATCCATCTGGATATTTATATTATTTAATATACATAATGAATGAGTATATAACATTATTTTGACTCTTATTTATTTATTTATTTTGTATTATTTTATTTTTAACTTTTTTATTTGAATTAACTAACATTAATACATGTTTAATTCTGATGTAGTGATTGTACAATAATTAATAAATATATAAATTTTATAAAAACTAAATGATAAGAAATATTAAATATTTTAATTTTAATATAAATAATATTATATAAGTACATTCCGACCATTATCAGTTTTATACTATAATTTTACATATTTTGGACCCAAATGAATCACTTTGAATCCTTTACAACATATTATTTTAAAATAAAGTAAAGTCGTCACATTATAGTGTATAATTTGTATAATATTTTAATATGTGGTTTTCTATATGTTATATTATAACAAGAATAATATTTAGAATTCTAATAAAATAATATCCCTATTTAAATTTAAATTTTATTTTAAAAAAGAATAAATACCATAATTTATTTCACAAAGACGATATAGTAATATTTTTATTAATGAATAAATAAAAAAATTCTATTTTAAAAATTATAATATGATTTTTTATGTTAAATAAATTATTTATGAGAGGAATATGATATTTCTATGATATAGTAAAAAAATTATTCTTATTTAAATATTTGTTTTTGATTTTTTTAATGTCACAATAACGAATAGATTATATTTTGAAAAAATTATTTTCCATGAATAATTTTTTTTTGTAATTTATTTTTAAAGTAAAAAACATGTATAATATGAAATAACTGGATGATATTTTGGTTATAATGTAATAAAATTGAATTTTTACATATTTGAAAGGTCTTGATCCCTATAATATATTTTCTATATTTTTCTAATTCTCGTAATTAAAATGTTAACCATCACTTAAATTATAAATAGTGGCTACTTCTTTTGTATCTTTCAAAACCACAAGACTTATTATCCGAACAAACTCTTCCAATATTATCCATTTATAACTTCATTTATCGAGGTCCTTGTTTAGTATGTACAACTTCTTTTATGGTCTTAAGGTGTTATGTTAGGAAATTTTCCAAAGAATGTGATGTTATTTAATTGTATGTGGCAAGGAGAACTCAAGGTAAGGGGATTGTTTTTAAAATTTTATTTTCATTATAGAATAATTTTTTATCAAGTGAAAAATATTACATCCATTTATGATTGTAGATATTTCTATATTATATAATTATTAATAACATATCATGAATTTTTATGCAATCATCAATTCTAATGTTTATTTATTCTTAAATGTTTCTGTTTTATCATTAAAAGAGGATTTCCCGCAAATCAATATAGTTTTAATAATATTGAGATATATCCATGATGATATGTTTAAAAATAGTTTTCATCTATTAAAATTATTTATGTAATACTATGATTTTTTAGTGCGTTATTAATGTGAATGGAGGGTTTAGTAAAATATTTAAAAAAAATTCATCATTAGGTAATAATAATAGAATATATGGTATGGGGATTTACTCGATGACCTCAGGGGGTGATGAAATACAATTTATACTCCTAGTGGACATATGGTATTTAAAAGAATTATCGAGCATCAATTTTAATCTCCAAAAGAGTTATTATTTCAAAATAATTTTTATGGAGAAATGAAAATGTGTTTCAATGATTATATAATTATTTGTTTTCAAAATAAAAAAAATTTTATAGAATTTGAAAATAGATTTATTATAAATTTTTATGAAAACCAAATTAATAAATTATATCACATTTTTTTTATATTAATTGTAGTTCTAAAGTATTTTTAATATTAGTTATACTGGATTTTATTATTATTCATAAAACCCCTTATTAAAAAATATAATTTCTCACCCTTCGTTTCAAAATATATTTTTTTCATTTATTATAGAAATTTATTGAAGTCGTTTGATGTTTTATGGAGTTATTCCACCAAATGTGTTTTAGTTTTTTAATCATATTTTATGAAAATGTTTGATTAATATTAATGTCATTTACTGTTCCTTAAAACCAATATCGGAAATTGTCCTGGATTATATAATGTATTGTATAATGTTTTTGATATTTTTCTAAAAATACAAATCATGTATTATTACTAAAATCACAAGTCTTGGATTGTTTCATTATAATACTTTTCTTTTACTTCCATTATCATGTTTTTGTGATCACTAAAATTTTAAAAAAATTATTTCACTCGACATAAGGGATAATATATAGAAGCATGAGTTAAAGGGGATTATTGTATGATTGATCATGAAATGAAAATATTTTTTTCAACATATTTTCTATTGTGGAATAAATGGATACCATTTTAATGGTATACACTTTTTATAAGTGTTGTATGTCATGTATAGACATTTAAATAATTATATAAAAGTAAAAAAAATCCACATTGTTTAAGTTATTAATTTTTTTAATAAATCTCAATATTGGTTAATGTTTATTGTTTGGACCTTATAGAAATAGATCATGGAAATTTTATACTTGTTGATTATGGAAACCAATCTAGTTTATTCAGCGACTTTCTATTTTTATGCGATATCATGAATGGGATTAAGAAATAAACAAAATCCATTGTGGGAATTTTTCAACCTTGTGAAATTTCATGGATAGTTATCGTTGACTCATTGTTATGTCATGTTTGGTGGTTCGCTCACTTTTCCATTAATTTCATGATCATATTATAACATTTTATTACTCATGAGCCTTCTTTTTTATGATATAATTTTATATCATTGACTCACATGTTAAATTTAATTATAATATTTATTCTCTTACTGTTTTTTAGCTCACCCCTTTATTCTATGTATTACATAGGTTATACAATTTAGTTTTGAGATCTCATTTTCTAGTATGCTATCACTGATGAAAATAAATTTAACAATGATTCCATGTTATATTTTCAAATGATATATATGATCCAAGTCATACAAAGAAACATGGAATCATTATATTGGGTAATAATTAATGGATTTTTATATTAAAAAAACATTTAAAAATATGTGTTATTTTCCTGGGTTATTAAGGTAGGTATAATAAAAATGGATTATTTACAATTTGGAAAAATTATTATAAAGTGCTCTTGAGATCCCTAGGGAATTTATAGGGTTAATAAGTATTATAGAAAATTATATTTGAATACGTGTGTTGTATAGATAGAATGGTTTCATAGAAATCACATCCCTATCAGGATAGTAAATGTTGATATGGTTTTGGATCTTATGTACCCAGGGGTAATAAATTAAAAAAATGTTTTATAAGTTTGATGTGAGGGATTCCCATTATAAAAAAATTATGATAAACACCTGATGTCACAGTCTTTGTGGACATATTTTGAACATTCAGAAACTCTTTACATTAATTTTTATATGTTTCCCTGTTGCTTGTTTATTAGTTAATATATTCACATGTTATATTCTTCTTTTAGTAAATGGAAGGAAATAAGAGAATGCATTCTATCATCCAACATGTTGTGTAAATTAATGATTTTATAATTGAAAATCACAACCTAATGGTAATGATTTTTTGAAATATTTTTATAAAAAAAGTTATATCTAAAATTAATTATTGTAAAATATTACTATGATTAATAACCTAACAAACCAATGAATAGGTGAATGGAATCTTGGGGGGGGGGGGGGGGTTAGGTTATAAATATGAAAAATAATATAATATTAAATTCTATACATAAAAATTATTATGGAAGTGAAACCCGGAAAAATTATCTAAAGGAAATAGAATATGATTTATTTGAGGAAAAGGTTGGAAAAATACAACTAATTTTTTTATGATTATAGAGTTGTATAATTAATAATAAATCCGAATATAAAGTTCAACCTATGGAACCACTACCACATCAATTTTGTTGATGTGAGGATCTTAGTATTTTTATAATAAAATACCATAATATGTTGATTAATTTCTGAAGTCATATGTGAGGAATATCAGTGAATTGTAATTACTAATGTTTTTCAGTTTTGAAATTGTTGAGTCGTGTTATAAATGTTACTTAAAAGGTATTAAGGATATAATAGACATTAAAATAATATATATTGTTCCATAATAATTTTTCATTACTTATTTTCAACTATATTATCAATCACTCCGATGAAATATAATGTTGTTTTAATGGTAAAAAGATTTTTTATAGAATAAATTATATAAGAATAAAATATAATAATTTATTTCTTTATGTTGAGGTAATTATATCCAACTATGATAATTATATTTTGTGGAAAAAATATATAAGATAAATAGAAAAATTTATGGGTGAAAAACTCTATTTCTGATTAATTTTATTTAGAGGATTTTCATAAAATTTTTATGTAATGTTTTTGGAATTATATTATTATAGTTTCAGAAAAATGATAACTTTTATGAAGGTTGATAATCCATCACATCTGGTACGGCCATAATGATATACCAAAACTGAAGACAGATAATGATGAAACACATACGACTGTCCAAAGTGAAAAACTGTTTAGTATTATTATTCTTCTACTTAAATGAATTTGTGATAAATATTTAGTTTATTTTTAGAAATATCATAGATGATAGAGTTTTTTTGAAAACAATTTCAGTACTTTTAGGTGATTAATGTTTATTATGATGATATATATATAACCATGTTTTTAATTTTAAAGAATAATTTGGGAAAAAGTATCATGATATTGGAAATTTTTTCACGGGGTATGAGATAAATTTAAATGTTAAAATGTTATTTTATGTTCAATTTGTGGAGGGTATTTATGAAGTAGGGTCTTATTCATATAGAATGACCTATTTTGAACATTGGATTTTGATAGTAATTTGAAGTTGTATTAATTTTAAAAATTATCACCAACATTTAATAATATTTACAGGTTTTGTTATTTACAAATTATAAGAGGAATATCTTGATGTCATTTTATGGAATGAAATTATATTATAGAAGATAATGTTACTATATCAGTCATGAATAATTTACCCTGAATAGACATAGTTTAGAGAATATATTCAATTATGGTAGCATTTATTAATGGATAAATTTATAGTTTTTAAGTAAGTAAATATTATATTGTTTTTAGTATGTACGGAGATGTATCAGTTATCATTTGGAAAGGATATTGAAATGAAAATGTTATTGAATTTTGATATATCAATTGTATATTCACACTTAAGAAAGATATATACATAATATCTACATGGTTCTTGAAAATTATATTTTGACATTCCATCTATTTTACCATATTTGGAATTATATAATGTGTTATTATAGATGACTTTCAATCTACCCTTTCTCTCTTATGATGATGAGGCATTATTATCCTTTTTATGATGTGGATTTTTTAAAAAGGAATTTTCAACTCTAAACCCCATTATTAATTATTAAATGTAAAAATTTTGAGGTTAAATTATAATAAGGGTTTATAATATAAATTAACACAATTTTAAAATGATAATATTAGTTTTTATTGGTTTTATGTTACGCAACACTAAACCAAAATAAGACATCAAATACTCTTTTTTTAATAATATTTGTATACCCTAACCATTAAATTATCTTTTATTAAAATTACTAACTAAATTATGAAATATATAAATTTTTAATAATAAATATATATTTATTTAAAAATTATTACAATCAAATTACTATATTTTAATCATTTTCCTTTTATTCATTAAAAAATACCTTTTCATATAAACTTATTTCACTTATTTTTATGATCAAATAATATAATGAATTTCATCAAAATGAAGAAAAATTATTTGACAATTATAAAATAACTTTTTAAATAATAATATCAAAAATTAATTATGGATAAATTTTACTATTTGTTTGGAATGTAATAATTTCTTAGTGAATAGTGAAAATACAAAGTTTTTGATTACCTATATTACCTTTTAATAACACTATACATGAAACTCAGATTATTCATATGATCAAATTTATCATTAACCGGGTATTTATTTATTTATATTTACTCAAAAAAATTTATATTTAAATCCTCATTAAAATTTATTTTATTATATTTTTATTATTAGGCATAGAAATAGATTTTTTTCTAAAATCAATTTTACACTGAATTAGGTTTCTCCGATTATAATGATTACAATAAAACATAATAATGATTTATTTAAAAGAAATATATTTATTATATATCTATAAATATTAATTTTTCATTCTTTAATTAATAATACTTGACATATATCTATTATAAATTGAACATAATAACGAATAATGTATTTATTGAAAGAATATTTTTAGATACATGCACTAGTAAAATATTAATTTAAAATATACTACATTTGTGTAGAGAAATTGGAAAAAAAATTAAATATTTGGAAACAACATTATTGATATTATCAAATTAGGTCCAATTGATTTTATTACCATAATGAATAGTAAAAAACATTAAAAATTAGTTATTGTCGCAATACTAAATTCATAGTTACCAATGGGAAAACATAAAAATATAATGCTTAAAATAACATAATTCATAAAATATTCATATATTATGGTAATATTTAGAACATATATATTATAATATTATCAAATAGTGCATTTATTATTTTTATATTATGAGAAAAACGTGGTTATAATTTTTTTTCAACATTCAAAGTGTTTCCTCTACAAAATTTTTAAATGGATGCCAAATCTTCTCTCCTATCCAGATATCAAAATCACCACTTGATAAGAAAATTGAATCCCAAATAAAATCCTTAATTTCTTCCTCTTATCGTAGAAGGCATGTATTTATTAGATATAAAATAAAATAATGATTTATGTATAATCTGAAAAAATTTATTCGATGAAGCATCATCATTAATAACACATCGTTTTTTTAATTCCTATTTTACCTTCATAAAAAAACCAATAAACCATGATTATATAGGTTAATAATTTAATTCATTATAATATTAAATTTTTATATTGAAATCATGACTAGAAACCATATCCTCCTCCTTCAAATGAAACACGAAAACGTTGATTGTGTGAACGACAAAATAACTCAACATGAACCAATATAATTCATTTTCCACCAACACTTCTCTTGGATGGATATAACTATGTATTGAATGTTTATAAATGATTTGTATGATATATTTATTCTTCATGAATTATAATATAACATGGGTGTTCTTAATATTCTTTCTATGAGAAATAAGATAATGCTACTCATGTGTACCGCAGACTACCGGCTCTCAAAGTAATGATTCATGTTTTAGACATAAGCACTAAATATAAGGTTATAAGGATTAGTTATATGTTTATATATGATATATATCAAATATAAAACATTAATAAATTTTAATATATCATTTTCCTTACTACGATACAATCCATTTAATAAATGATAATGTTTTTTATGTGTGTTGTAGACTGCCATCTCACGAATTGATGTGAATCATTTTTAATACAGAATGACATTGATGTTATATGGAAGTTTATTTAATGAAATATTGTTATATATATGATATAAATATATTTATTTGATGATAATATAAACCTTATTCCTTTAAATCATATACATTTAAGAATGGAAATATTTCTAATGCGTTTGTATGACTTACCCTCTCCATGATTGCAATCGTGTACATTTTTTACATAACCATATAGTATGATTTGTATTACAAGAAATATTGAGGAAAAAATTCATAATTATCTCTTGATTAATATTATTGGATACTCTATTTTAAACAATTCATCATTCAACTGTTTATATGGATATTTTAGTCGAACATCATCAAAACATCATACTTGAACACGCGTAATAATGTAATTGAACATAACATCAAAAAATATAATATTATAGATAAAAATCATGAAAATAGAAATCAATAAATTTAATAAATGTAATAATATAATTATAATACAAAATAAGAAACACTTGTGATTATTAGAAAATTAGTTAATGGGTTTCTTAACATCATTTATATTATTTGGGTTATATGTCTACCTTTTTATTATATTATTTCAATTTTTTTCTGTCACCATAAATATTATTTCATTTAATTCTATTTATTATATTATTTGTTTTGATATACATTTTTTTAAAATTATTCCTTGATTTCCCCTCTCCTAAATGATGCAATGTTTTTAACGGATTTCTTCTCAGATCATACTTCTTTCCAAAGAATGAATTTTTCCTCTAGATATAATCATTTTAATGGTGTATAAAATTCCACATATGAATAATGAAATGAATTAATCACACATCTAGATATTTTGGGTAACAATTCATCTAATTCATTCAGGGGAGTTATGATGAAAATGTTAGAAAATGATAATCATTTTCTGTTTCTATATCATTTTAGTGAGGATTATTTAGGATTATATATTAATTTTGGAAATTATTTAAGTATTATCTAATAAAATCAATTAATTTTTATGTAATCAGTTTATTTATGAAATTGTAAGGTTATTTTTCCATATTAATCTTTATTATAATAAATATTAGTTGGAAAAAAATTTCACTTGAAATTTACTTTATTTATCGCTTTAGTAGAATCCTTTTCTCTTCCACGACCATGTTTTTGTGGAAATATTTTAAAAAATGTTTTAATAATATGATAATGTTTTATAAAGACCATTTTAATAAAAACATTGTAACAGAATTTTTATATGGAATATACTTTTTGTCTAGAATGTGGTATATTAAGACTTTTTACCAAACAGTTAATGGACTTTTTTAAACACATATAACATGTATAAAGTTACATGTCATCAAACACATATATTATTTTAAGAACTCGTTATAAATTTCTTATATTATTTTCAATGAAAATTATTTCAAAAATATTTTCAATATTTTTATTTTGAAATTTAATATCTTATATGGAATTTTTTTACTAATTTATTTTTTCCATTTTTAATATATACATATATTAATCTAAAAAAAATCTATTTGGAATTTTTCACAATTTTATTTTATAATTTTTTGACATACATTCCAAGCTTATTCTCTCCTCTTTTATATGGTGATAAATTTCTACTGATTATTTCAAAAATATCTTAATAATGATATTTCCTTTGATTATTATACGTGGATTGATTTTGCCAATAGTATTCCTTTAATGGTAATATATTCTATTACGAATTATTATTAATATCATTTATGTTTCACACAACGATCATGAACATGTTTTGATGGGTTTATACATATAATGCACTAGTGTATTGGAGCACTGTTTTAGTCTCATTATAGATCATGCATAAGATTAGTGATTTAACCTATTACATTATGTGACATTAGACCACATGTGATATTTTCTATGTAGGTAGTGTTCATTCATATTTATGTTATGTTTTTTGTTTATTCCATATTTATTATGATTTTTTATTAATGTTAGACTGTGTTAGTTAGGTTATTATAAAATGTGATTACTCGTGACGCTTCACATTTTTGATACCATGTTATAATATTGATTAACATGATAGGTATCAGTGTCCTATTTATTATTTTATTTGCAATTTTAGCTGACACAGTTAATTTATTCACTCACCACGGTATCAATTTTGTTGATCCAAACTTGATTTAGGATCTCACAAAGCAAATAAAAAAGATGTATCCCATGTTTCAATTTCCAAAATATTGTAAATATACTTTTATTTCATTAAAAATAGCCCTCATGATCTTGGGCGTTTAATTAATGGATGTTTTTCTTAGGAATAATGAACAAATATTTTTAAAATCCTCATGTATATTTATTAAATATAACTATCCTGTGGAATCATGATGAGGAATTTTTATTTATATTTATAACGTAAAAATGATAGGAAAAATATTTGGATTTTAGGAAGTGGGATTATCAAAACCCAAAACATTCTTTTTTTAGTGATCTCCACTATGAAATTATTTATTTATTGACATTTATTTTATTTCTTAAAATATTTTTTACTATTATTAAATTTTCATTATGGGGATATATATGTTTCAACATTAACAGAATTATTTTGATGGATATTTCAATTATTTTCCAAAACTCAATTATATTCCAAAATTTTGAATCAAAACTAACTAAAATTATCCTTTTAAAATCAATAAATATAATTTTTATATACTAAAATATTATCTCTCAAAATAATTTGTCCATCAAAATGATTGATTAATAAATATATGATTTATGGAATCCTTATTAATCTCATTTAATTATTTAGTTTTATTTCCTTAATATGATAGTTAAATATCTTATTTCCTTGAGGAACGAATGTTAATGATTATTTTATGATGATTCAGGTGCAACCAAATTTATACTTACCAACAATATCCTGGGTAATATTATATTTTATATTATATTATGTTTATTATTCATTGTCCTTATGCTGATTTTTTATTAATTATATGCGGTATTTGACCATTATATTAGAATTTTTTATCATTATGTATATGTGACATTCTATTCCTTTTTAAAATGATTCCCTTAGAAATATGATAATTATCCCATTATTACTAGATTATAATGATTGTTATTCCCACCCATGTGAGTTACAAACATTTCTATTATTTTCTATATGTTGTCCCTCCCCTTTACAAATTTATTTAACAATACATTCATTTATGTATATTATTATGTATAAACAATGTACTGAGAAGATGATGAGAACATTTAGAATGACTAAGAGAATGGAAATAAAAATTAGTATGTGTTATTATATATACATTATATATGGATATAATTTTTCGATGATAAAAAATAATTTAATCCCTAAATGTTTTAATAATTGTTTAATTATCATAAGAATAATTTGATTTTCATGTACGATAAATTTTGGTCACTATAGTGGATATATAATTTGATTCAGTGTTGTTCTGTTTTTATTTGATAATTTTATTTGGGTTATTATTTTTTCTGTTCTCTTTGTGAGGTTATGTCATATAATTTTTATTCTATAGTTTTAAATTTATCTAATGAGTGGTATTTGATGTTGAAACCGGTTATGTCTTATATATTCATTGGTTATTAATCTCACTGTTTTCTAAAAAAACTCGTATTTGACTCTCATTACAATTATTAATGTAGAAATTCAAGTATCATAGGTTTAATTTTTTGAGCACGTCATATAATTTTTTTATTATATTTTGATTATTGGGAATAAAAATCCTAGATTTTTTATGTTTCCTTCCCAATAGTGTAGTATATAGTGATTTACTAATTTATTATTTACATAACTTATGATAATATATGAGGTATATGGTTCTATGGAGAATTTATTCCATCATTTTTTTAAAATGTTAGTGAAGTGGTATAGTGAATATTTTTTCTCTAACCAATTACGTGGTTTAGATGATGTTTTTTTAATTAAAGGTTCATTGTTTATTCAATAACTATATATATTTTATGATATTTTGATTTTGGGTAATATGATAGTTTATTGTTCAATGGAATATAGGTTTGATATGGGATTCTGTTGATATAGAATAAATTAATGTGAAAATTACAAGCTGAGATATGAGGATGTAAATTAAACATGTATATGTATTAAAAATAATTATTTCATGATATTTGGTTTAAAATAGATTCATGGAAATAAAATAATGTTGTTTATTTATGATGGATGATGATAAAAATGAATTATTTCCCATTATCATTCAATATCTTGATAGAAACACCAATTATTTTTTTAACTGTTAATTGAAAATTTTTCTATAATAATACCACAAACCAGACCGAATATAATGGAACTCTAATAAAAAATATGATAGCTCTACATCCAAATTGAATTTCCAGATTCACATGGGATGGAAACTATAACATTTAATTACATTGTATATAAGAGGGATCATTTCTACATTATTATAGATGAAACTGATAGACATACATATGATCAATGAGAAATCTCAAATGGGATAGTACCAAAAGCCAAACATTAATATCAAAACCCAAATAGTACATCATCAACGTAATAAAACATACAAGACAAACACCCCAAGTCATAGAGGACACAACACAATGACCCCAAACGATCAACCACATCCACCACATCTTAGTGGTCCCTTCCACTTCCTCGAACTTGGATTAATGAAATCTACAAACACCTAAATGAAACGGTAGGAAGTTAGCTTAAATACTAGTAGGGTATGAAACAATGTCATCATCCCTGTGGTAGGTTCATTCATATTTTGACGATCGACCCACACTCATGTCAGTTATGAAAACAATAAAAACATCAACTTGAGGGAAAACTAAAAATATCCACACCTTCCTACGATATCATTTATAGCCTAAACTTTTTTGTTTCTATTGTTACCATTAATATGTTCCTATAAGATTATCATCATAGGATTCTTATCCAAAATAACCTCCCAAATACCTTGTATCATTTGTGATCAAACAATTAAAAAATAATGGGAATTTTATATTAAATTTGTTAAAAATACAATCTCCCCATTTCCCATTTCCATAAATCAATTTCAAATTCAATACAAAATCCTTATATTTCAATAATTTCATGACTTTTCCTATTAAAATCATTCATTAGTATCCATTTAATAATTCTAATCCATTTTACATAATTATAAAATTCAAAAATCCCATTAAATTCCAATAATAGCACAATTTTCCAATTATATATGATTTGAGGGAGGGATCCAACAAAATATAATACCAAGTAAAATCACCATTCATTTTTCATAAAACTAGTTTCTCAATAATAGTTGATATAAATTTCAATTAAAAAGAAAATAAAGGGTTATACAATTGTACAATGTTATTTATAACCATGTACATTAATCAGGTAATCAGATAAAAAAACACCAAAGAAAGGATTTTCCAATGAAAAATAATAGAAAACATGAACAAGGAATCAAGCCCTGATCCAAGATCCAATAACTGATTTTAGATCCATTAGTGAAATGATGATCTAAAAAACCCTATGGTAGAATGATATTTAGATTGAGCGAGAGGGAGTGGTCGATGATATCTTATAAGGGAGGAATATAATGAGTTTCTCAACAAATTGATCCTCTTAGGAATAGTTTTTAGGGGGAAAAGGGGGTTTTGAGAGCACCCAAAACATAAGAAAATTTAACACCCAAAGTAATGGTCGAGAGTGTATTTTTTGGTTGTTTTGGATTTTATGTTTTTTAATAAAAAACAATCTACATGGGTATCATGGTAGGGATGTACAGTTTTTAAAATCATTCACCATATCAATGCTCTACTATGATGGGGTGCACAGTTTCTACTAGGTCGGGGACATGGTGTTTGAAATTATGAACCACCCGTGATATCCACTATTGTTTCATATTTCATCGTTACACTGGGTGGGTATGGAGTTTGGGAAAACTAATCTCTAATCATACAAATCCAAGAAACATTCAAAATATTCAAATTTCATTCAAAAGCAACACTAAATGTATCCCCTAGAAAAAAATAAAAAAGGGGTATAGGTTCATATGAAAATAGTAAATTAATTATACATCATCCCCATTGTAGAAATATTATTTGAGAAATAATAATGTCGTGATGTCTTCATGTCAAAAAGATGTGTCCAGTGAAAATTCTTCACTTCCCATCTCCCACATGTCTCATGAGTATCATAATCGTGTTTCCATAGAAATAAAACAAAATGTATTTTCTTCTAATAAAGTACATTGTATAAATATTTAACTATCATTATTGGATCCTCATCCCTAGAAAAATCTGGCTCTGCATCACGAGCACTCCATCTTAGAACATGAGATAGATAAAAATATATTTTTAATATTGTAATACAAGAGACACATTATTTATTGACTTCAACTCTTGCATAATATTTTAAATGTACGGACCTTTTTTCACATTCACAATAACCTCAAAAGGTCATAAAAGGAGGACCATGATTAGCTTGCCTAAAATCATTGGATAATATCACAACCTTAACCATGATGGGGTTCAAGATGCAACTACCCCAAGGGCACCTTAATATGACTGAGGAGTTGAAATTCTCTAAAGGCATTAGTAAAACATAGAGGACTTTTCAAAAGAACCACTATGAAGACACATATAGGCCTATCAATTAATAGGTGAAAAGAAAGTGTATATAAATTAAGAAAAAAAAGATAAGAAACAATCATGCATGAAAACCCTATGTAAAAAAAATCTATGTACTTTGATCTGAAATGTAATGTGAAAAAAATACATTCCCAAATAGAAATATATCCATACATGGATAAAATATAAAATGTAAACAACTAAAATTGAATTAATCATTTTCTCTAAACAATGACCTCCATACATGTTTGAAGGCAGTAGGTATCCCTTTGTGTAACGCCCTGACCCTAGTTACCCAGAGTCGGTGCATTATTACATAACATTGGCATGATCACAAGAAAGATAAAATCTCGAAAGACCGATTGGTTTAGTAGCCTTGGAAACACTAGATATATTCATAAGTTTTACATTACAGCATAAATTGAAAAACTACTAGAACAACATAATGTCTCCACAGTCCACACTATTATCCCCCCATAATATCCCTGCAGGTCATTCAGAACATACTTCTTCACATCCTGGGAAAAATAAAACATAAAAAAAGGGGTGAGCTCAAATGCCCAGTAAGGATAACAATATATCGGAACATTCAAAATAAGCATAAACATGGAAATGTATTACTAAAACAAAAGCCTTTTAAACTAGAACTTCAACATAGTATGGAAAAAATAAAATGAAATAATTCCATTTACTTATTCACATGGATATTCTACTAATCGAATAATCACATGAAAAAACAATAACCACTTTCATAATGATGGAATGCATAATGCTGAACATTAATTTCTTTGTCAAGGCCTCATCCCAAGACCTAGGGGCTAACTGTAACCGGAACCCAACCCAGAGTGCCTCTAATAACCGGACACCAACCCGGAGTGCCTCTAATAACCGGACACCAACCCGGAGTGCCTCTAATAACCGGACACGTACCCGGAGTACCTCTAATAACCGGAGAGCAAACCGGAGTTCCTCTAATAACCGGAGACCAAACTGGAGGGCTTACTTTTACCGGTACCCATCCCGGAACATACTTGTCTAACACATTCATCTGAATGAAAGGTTGAAATATAACATAAACATTCGGATTAAAAATAACTTATGAAATGTAAATACTCTAAACAAAAACCATTAGTGACATAAGAATAACTTATCCACAGTCAAAAATATCACAAAACCTTCAATAAAATAGGGATGTTTTGTATCATAATAAATCAACTTCAAATAAACTTAAAATCCATCAAAGGATGTTGACATAGATGAAATCAGAACTATTTTATAGAAATATCTTTTTTTTAAATAATTTTAAAAGTAACATAATTATAAAATAATAAATTCAATTTTAAAATATTCTTATAAGCTTGTAAGGGAAGCTTGGACGATTTTATAATAGCGAAAAATAGCCGCACCTGCCGTATAAGATAAGAAAACATTCTTACCTTAACTCTGTCGAAATGGTAAAAAAGGACCTTGTTTTGAAAACGACCGAAATATTACTCTTATAAAAAGTGAAACATGGGTATAAATGACTTTAACCCATATTCTTGTAAATAATAAAAATGTTTTAAAATACATTTTTAAGAAAACATGGATGTGGATGATAAAGAGATCCCAGTATATTATTACATATAAACAACCTCGGATAATGAAGAGATTGTGAAATAACCCTTACCTTGTACTTTTCCTTGTTTGTGGTAGGTTAACCTCCTGTATAATGGTGAAATAATTGTTATTAAATTATACAAGAATCATATACATTAATATGATATCACATATGATCTTTTAATATTGATTTGATAATAATATCTTAGTATTATCGTTGTTTCGGGTGTAAACTTACTTTTATTCATTTATATGTTTTGTTACGTAAGACATGTTTATAATGGATAGGTTGTATATTATTCGTATCCAGAATGATATCAAGTCCTTAAACATCATTTTTAAATCATCAAATGATAATTATACTTGAATGGATACGATGGAGAATGAATCTTATCACGTTCGTGGAGACGGCAGTCCGTACATACGCACGAGCGACAATATCATTCTTTTGATATTAAAATAATATATAAATGGATGTTATATCATATATACAGAATCATTAACATGTTATATTTATTATTTAAATTAGTTACACATCATTATTATACCCATCCAAATAATAATATATTGAATAACAATTACACCACGACGTGGAGACGGTAAGTTGTACGTACGCATGTATGGTGACATGTTATTCAAAGATTAGATAGAATACTGATTATGGTTGTACCATATTTATAATAACATCACAATATATATATGATAATGGAGTTATTATTTTAGAATGGTAACAACAAAGGAAGAAGAAGTGGAAGAAGAAATGAACTTGGAAAAGGGTGGTGAAATCATTACCTCTTCTTCGGGTTCTTCCTTTTGATTTGATCAAAAGGGCTCCTGAGGTTGGCTTTATGATCAAACTAAGGCCTCTAGGTTGTAGTTAGGGAAGTTGGGAGAGTATTTGGGCAGATTTTGGCCGAACCAAAAGGCTTTGATGGTGTGAAGAAATGAGAAGGAGGAGTTCCCTTTTATAAGAGGGGTGAGGGGCACCTTTTGAAAAGCTAGAGATATTAGTTTATAATAAATTCATATTCGGTTTCTAATGGATCCAAAGTTGATTAATTAAATATTAAGGTTGGGATAGGTTGAAAACAACTCAACCAATAGAATTTATACAGGTTTGGGTACTTATATTAACCTTATCTTTAAGTATTAACTCTAAATTAATTAGTTTCACTTTTACAATGTCTCTTTGTATTCTTATATAATATGGGTAATAAACTCACTGTATACATCCAAGCGACCCCCAAGTGGTCCATTTATAATTATCCTATCATGATATAAGTATCTTGGACGAACCTTAGATTTTTAGGAATTTAATATCAATTAATAATATAATATTTGTTTTAAGAACTCTTTTATGTCAATTTTGACACTATTCAATAGTTGATTTTTTGTGAAACTCATAACAGATTGATTACTTCGAACAAAGTAAATTAAATTAATCCTAATATATCATATTATCCTAGAAAATTATTTTAATTCATTAAATGTTTCATATTACATTTATTTGGGTATTTATAATATCAATTATTTTAATTGTTTACTATTATAGTAATTACTTCTTCATCATAGTGTCATAAATAAATCAAATTATTTAATGTCTAAAAATTAAAAATAAAATATAATAATGTAGTAAATCTTTTTATATTTCTAATTACTAATTATAATCTAAAATCCAACATATATAACCCTATGTAAAAATTGTTTTCCTAAAAGATATATGCTTGTGTCATTTTTGTATTCATTTTAACTTAATTAAAAAAAAGTGTCCCTATCACCTAAAAGTGGCACCATGGGGTCCCAAAATAGACCCAAAGATGACTATGGTCGAAAATGTATCAACAAATAAAGCTAGGACACATTTTAGGGTAATTTAGTGTTATTATAATATTATTTTTTAACCCTTATTTACCGGATTTACCCTTAACCATGGTAAATAAAATATTTACCGCAATAATTATTCAAAATGTCTAAAAATAAAAGTTACCTATTTACACAATTTGGACATCCTGATTCCAAATATGGAATACATTTTTCTAAATTCAAAACACAGAAGTGGCATAAATTAATTTAAAATTAATTCCCGCTGTTAAAACAAAAAGCGTGTTTTTAAGAGATAATAACTATCAAAAGATTGACACTTGTTTATGTTTGGTTTAATTGTAAAATAATGTCCAATGACAAAAAATATATTAAATGGTAAAAATATATTCTAAATATACTTTAAAACCACTAAAATTCATAATTTATCACTATTAATTATTTTGATTAAAAAAGTTGTTTTTAATTAAAATTTAGTAATTTTCACTATTCATCAAAATATTAAAGTTATCCGAAAAGTACCAAAATTTCACCATAGGATAAATTCGATATTCCGAATCCAAAAATTATGTCCATTTTAAAATATAAAATATATATAATTTCAAAAAGTAGGTATTACCATTCATAACGTCTAGTTTAATTGGTTATGGTGTGTTAGAACTCAGTGTTGCGTACAACACACACTATCACATTATTCAAAGGGAAGCGTACCGTAGAAGCTTGGGGTGTTTCATTTTAATTTTTTTTGATGTCCCCATTTAGTCAAAATGTTTAAAATATTTTATTTAAAAATGGTTCACTATTAAAAGTTGGTAAAAGTGCAATACTGAAAATGAATTTGTTCTTACATTATGTCTATGAAACTCATAATATGGATTCTAAAATTATAAGGATTATATAAAGATTAAAATTTGGTTAATACTATTCATAACCTCTTTTGAATAGCATGTTTGGTAAGTCATGGTGTGCTTGAACTCGGTGTTTCATGTAGTGCAAGTTATTGTATTATTTTGAAGAAATAACACACTATGAAATCTTGGGGTTTTACATTCTCCCCTCCTTCAATAAATTGCGTCCTCGAAATTTGAAATTGTTCTTCGAAAATAGAAGGTTGAAAATAAAAAATATCTTTGTGGGAAAACCCACATCGGAAATTGGGTTACTAAAATTTAGTCTTAATATGAGGAAAAGAGAAATGAAAGGGTCACCACCATATTATGATCTCGATTAGGAGAACATTGGTGCCAATTAGAGACATATAATTGGAGGAAAAACGTAAAGATTTATAGGTAGTGATTGAGCTCATCAATCACAAACAAGTTTAAAATTGAGGTCCTTAAATTCATCAATCTATGATGATTTAAAATACTATCGATTCAACAAAACATAAAGTATTAGGATAACACATTTTTGACGTTTCAAAATATCTTAGTTGAAATCCCACATCGAAAAATGAATTAATGAGGTCTCTATTTAAAATAAAGAGTGGAAAGTATGAAGATTACCGAAAATAACACATACAAGGGTTCCATGTAGGAAAATATGGATATGTAAGAGAAATATAACCATCAATTATCTGATGGAGAGTCATAGAAAACATGGCTATGAAAAGGCCAACAATCCCAAAGCTATATATTAGTGATGATTTATGATACCATCTAGGACAACATTTTTGTTCTATGTTCCTTTTCTTAATGTTGAGGAATTTATTTATGATATTGGCTAAGATCATAAGGATATATACTTACTTTATAATTAGAGTTTTATCCATTAATAAATTTCTACCACAAAATCATCTTCCACTTGTAAAAAAAAATTCTATTTATACTATTCGTATAGGGTTCCAAAATAAACGAATTTATAATTAATCTACTAGCTCTTTTAAAAATAACTACATTATTTAATCCAGGACATGTCGTGGGCCAGTGGTAAGTGATACACCCTTGTCGCCCTTCGGTTGCGGGTTCAAGTCTCGCAGCCCTGCCGGTCACGACGGGTTGCCGCCCGACCTCTGGGTTGTCCTTTTATGGAAATCAAAAATTAATCTCAAACTAGAATTTATCCAAAATACATATGTCCAAACTCACAGTCCAATATTTATAATGAAGGTAAACTTAATGTAGATCATTTTTACCCCGTAATAGCATATGAATACCTTCATCATGTATTCTTTTAAAACACTAAAACATCCTGAATTACCATAATACTTATTGATTACATTCATGCTCCCTTATTCTATATAGAGTTCTGGATTTACATTATCAATCCAAAAATGTTTTAAACCCCAATAATGATGGAATATACAAATCATTAATCAGCTTCAAGGTAGTCAAGAATATCCAATATAATTTATCCAAAATCAATAATGTATTATTCTAGAATCACTACCTCGGTATCAGAACCATATTATGGTTTATCTTTCTCTCATCCATATATTTTCCAAATAATTTAACCTATTATTGAGTCACATTTCTTTTTTCCACACAGTCTCAAGTCCTTAATGAAATAGTACTACAGTACAATCCTTATATACTCCATAATTATTATAACAAGTACATTGTTGATACAAAACTCAAACAAAATAATCAACAAAAGAAATCTAATCATTCCTCTTCATCTGTGGTAGTATCATAACTTGATTATTATCCAATAGCATCATTTGCGGCATAGTCTGATGACTGGGACATAGGTTCGCGTAGTGTCCAAACTCATTGCAAATGAAGCATTGTACATTTGAAACCATTTTCTTACCCTTGCAGTCACGTACTTTGTTCCCTTTTCCTCCACACATATAACAAACTCCCATTCCTTCCAGACAAGTTCCAGGGTGTTTCTTCCCACAGTTATCACATATGGGAACATTCATCTTTTTCCTCTTCCCTTTATCCATCTTTCTCTCTTCCATCCTTTTCTTCACTTGCTTCCCTTCAAATCCATAGGACTCAGTAAACTCTTTACTTATCTTATCAACACATGATATTATTTCTTCATATGATGATAATACATGAGAGACTATTTCTCTTAAAAATTCTGGCTTAAGACCAAGAAAGATATGATCCTTCTTTCTCTTTGGATCATGTGCATTGCTGGAGTTCTTATTCCTTCTATTGGGCACCATTTCTAAACAATGGAATACACTAGATTAGTTTATGAATAACAATACCTAATCCCAAACTTGTAAGACAGATAACATAAATTAAATATTTTATGGATATAATCCATAATCATAAAAATATTTTCTTTGAGGATGTATATACTCATAAACCCTTCATAATGATTTGTAAAGAAAATGAGAGTTATCCAAAGCATATCCCCCGAGAGTGTCGTAACCAAGAGTGCAGCAAGGCCCGTTGTCGTGCACCAGTTCTCGTTCAAGTCTAGCTCAAAGCGGTGTTTTCGGGTTTTACCCCTACGTACATCTGTGCTAGAGCTGCCTCGACCTTCTCGTATCGAGACAGGGATGTATTGCTCAGAAAACTCACAAAATCACTACAATACCAAAATTCTTGGTAGTTCTTCTATACTAATCCTCAAAGGTCATCTTAGGTCTACGTGCTCTAATCAGAGTTTATCTAATTCTAGCTTCAAAGGTTTGTACTAAACTTCCTCTGATATCAACTGTAACGCCTTGACCCTAGTTACCCAGAGTCGGTGCATTATTACATAACATTGGCATGATCACAAGAAAGATCAAATCTCGAAAGACCGATTGGTTTAGTAGCCTTGGAAACACTAGATATATTCATAAGTTTTACATTACAACATAAATTGAAAAACTACTACAACAACATAATGTCTCCATAGTCCACACTATTATCCCCCCATAATATCCCTACAGGTCATTCATAACTTACTTCTTCACATCCTGGGAAAAATAAAACATAAAAAAAAGGGGTGAGCTCAAATGCCCAGTAAGGATAACAATATATCAGAACATTAAAAATAAGCATAAACATTTAAGGCAATGCATTACTAAAACAAAAGCCTTTTAAACTAGAACTTCACCATAGTATGGAAAAAATAAAATGAAATAATTCCATTTACTTATTCACATGGATATTCTACTAATCGAATAATCACATGGAAAAACAATAACCACTTTCATAATGATGGAATGCATAATGCTGAACTTTAATTTCTTTGTCATGGCCTCGTCCCAAGACCTAGGGGCTAACTGTAACCAGAACCCAACCCAGAGTGCCTCTAATAACTGGACACCGACCCAGAGTGCCTCTAATAACCGGACACCAACCCGGAGTTCCTCTAATAACCGGACACCAACCCGGAGTTCCTCTAATAACCGGAGACCAAACTGAAGTTCTTCTAATAACCGGAGACCAAACCGGAGGGCTTATTTTTACCGGTCCCAAACCAGGAACATACTTGTCTAACACATTCATCTGAATGAAAGGTTGAAATATAACATAAACATTCGGATTACAAATAACTTATGAAATGTCAATACTCTAAACAAAAATCATGAGTGACATAAGAATAACTTATCCACAGTCAATAATATCACAAAAACTTCAATAAAATATGGATGTTTTGTATCATAATAAATCAACTTCAAATAAGCTTAAAATCTATCAAAGGATGTTGTCATAGATGAAATCAAAACTATTTTATAGAAATATCTTTTTTTTAAATAATTTTAAAAGTAACATAATTATAAAATAATACATTCAATTTGAAAATATTCTTATAAGCTTATAAGGGAAGCTTTGGCGATTTTAAAACAGCGAAAAATAGCCGCACCCGCCGTATAAGTTAAAAAAACATTCTTACCTTAACTCTGTCGAAAAGGTAAAAAATGACCTTGTTTTGAAAACGACGGAAAGAATACTCTTATAAAAATTCAAACATGGGTATAAATGACTTTAACCCATATTCTTGTAAATAATAAAAATGTTTTGAAATACATTTTTAAGAAAACATGGATGTGGATGATAAATCATTCCCAGTAGATTATTACATATAAACAACCTCGGATAATGAAGAGATTGTGAAATAACCCTTACCTTGTACTTTTCCTTGTTTGGGGTAGGTTAACCTCCTATATAATGGTGAAATAATTGTTATTAAATTATACAAGAATCATATACATTAATATGATATCATATATGATCTTTTAATATTGATTTGATAATAATATCTTAGTATTATCGTTGTTTCGGGTGTTAACTTACTTGTTTTCTTTTATATGTTTTGTTACGTAAGACATGTTTATAATGGATAGGTTGTATATTAATCATATCCAGAATGATATCAAGTCCTTAAACATCATTTTTAAATCATCAAATGATAATTATACTTGAATGGATACGATGGAGAATGAATCTTATCGCGTTCATGGAGACGGTAGTCCGTACATACGCACGAGCGACAATATCATTCTTTTGATATTAAAATAATATATAAATGGATGTTATATCATATATAAAGAATCATTAACATGTTATATTTATTATTTAAATGAGTTACACATCATTATTATACCCATCCAAATAATAATATATTGAATAACAATTACACCACGACGTGGAGACAGTAAGCCGTACGTACGCATGTATGGTGACATGTTATTCAAAGGGTGGATAGAATACTGATTATGGTTGTACAATATTTATAATAACATCACATTATATATATGATACTGGAGTAATTATTTTAGAATGGTAACAAAAAAGGAAGAAGATGTGGAAGAAGAAATGAACTTGGAAAAGGGTGGTGAAATCATTACCTCTTCGTCGGGTTCTTCCTTTTGATTTGATCAAAAGGGCTCCTTATGTTGGCTTTCTGATCAAAATAAGTCCTTTATATTGTAGTTAGGGAAGTTGGGAGAGTATTTGGGAAGATTTTGGCCAAACCAAAAGGCTTTGAAGGTGTGAAGAAATGAGAAGGATGAGTTCCCTTTTATAAGAGTGGTGAGGGGCACCTTTGGAAAAGCTAGAGATATTAGTTTATAATAAATTCATATTCGGTTTATATTGGCTCCAAAGTTGATTAATTAAATGTTGAGGTGGGGATAGGTCTAAAACAACTCAACCAATAGAATTTAGACAGGTTTGGGTACTTATATTAACCTTATCTTTAAGTATTAACTCTAAATTAATTAGTTTCACTTTTACAATGTCTCTTTGTATTCTTATATAATATGGTTAATAAACTCACTATATACATCCAAGCGACCCCCCAAGTGGTCCATTTTTGATGAACCTATAATTATATAAGTCTCTTGGATGTACCTTATATTTTTATAAATTTAATATCAATTAATAATATAATATTTGTTTTAAGAACTCTTTTATGTCAAATTTGACACTATTCAATAGTAGATTTTTGTGAAACTCATAACAGATTTATTTCATTGAACAAAGTCAATTACATCAATCCTAATATATCATATTATCCTTGAAAATTAGTTTAATTCATTAAAAGTTTCATATTACATTTATTTGGGTATTTATAATATCAATTATTTTAATTTTTCACTATTATAGTAACTACTTCATCATCATAGTGTCATAAATAAATTAAATTATATAATGTCTAAAAATTATAAATAAAATATCATTATGTAGGAAATCTTTTTTTATTTCTAATGAATAATTATAATATAAAATCAAACATATATAACCCTATGTAAATATTGTTTTTCTAAAAGATATATGCTTGTGTCATTTTTGTATTCATTTTAACTTAATTAAAAAAAGTGTCCCTATCACCTACAAGTGGCACCATGGGGTCCCCAAATCGACCCAAAGATGCCTATGGTCGAACATGTATCAACCAATAAGGCTAGTACACGTTTTAGGATAATTTAGTATTATTATAATATTATTTTTTAACACTTATTTACCGGATTTACCCTTAACCATGGTAAATAAAATATTTACCGCAGTAATTATTCAAAATGTCTAAAAATAAAAGTTACCTATTTACACAATTTGGACATCCTGATTCCAAATATGTAATCCATTTTTCTAAATTCAAAACACAAAAGTGGCAGAAATTAATTTAAAATTAATTCCCGCTGTCAAAACAAAAAGCGTGTTTTTAAGAGACAATAACTATCAAAAGATTGACACTTGTTTATGTTTGGTTTAATTGTAAAATTATGTCCAATGACCAACATTATATTAAATGGTAAAAATATATTCTAATTGTACTTTAAAACCACTCAAATTCATAATTTATCACTATTAATTATTTTGATTAAAAAAGTTGTTTTTAATTAAAATTTAGTAATTTTCACTATTCATCAAAATATTAAAGTTATCCGAAAAGTACCAAAATTTCATCATAGGCTAAATTCGATATACCGAATCCAAAAATGATGTCCATTTTAAAATATAAAATATATATAATTTCAAATAGTAGGTATTACTATTCATAACGGCTAGTTTAATTGGTTATTGTGTGTTAGTACTCGGTGTTGCGTACAACACACGCTATCACATTATTCAAAGAGAAGCGTACCGTAGAAGCTTGGGGTGTTTCATTTTAAATTTTTTTTGATGTCCCCATTTTGTCAAAATGTTTAAAATATTGTATTTAAAAATGGATCACTATTAAAAGTTGGTAAAAGTGAAATACTGAAAATGAATTTGTTCTTACATTATGTCTATGAAACTCATAATATGGATTCTAAAATTATAAAGATTATATAATGTTTAAAATTTAGTTAATACTATTCATAACCTCTTTTTAATGGCTTGTTTGGTATGTCATGGTGTGCTTGAACTCGGTGTTGCGTGTAGTGAAAGTTATTGTATTATTTTGAAGAAATAACACACTATGAAATCTTGGGGTGTTACACTTTGAGCCTCTGAGGTCATGATTGACCAAACCTTATGCTATATAAAACACAACATGTGATGGAAATACCATGTATGGGATAGTATATACTTACCAAAAAACACACCTTGAAATATAAAGGAGGAGAAGTAATAGATATAAGTTGGATAAAAATATGGTAGATAGTTTATAAGATTTAATATACAATGAAAGTAAACATCAATACAAAAACCAAGAGATAACAACCTCATCCATGAGAGGTGGATCAAAAAGGTGAGTAGTTGGACAAAACATTGAGTATTATCAACCCATATCAGGAGAGTAAATTCATCCATAAAAGAAATATATACATTGAAATAGTTTGGCATACCCCACATTTATATACCTATATTGAGAAAATAGAAACCACATAAAAAGGTATATATATGGATTGTATAAATATTTATTATCGGTTTAGGAACCCCAAATAAAAGTCTAATAGGACTTTCATCTCACTTATCAACCCAAGAAGATGACTTGACGATAGTTGTCAATGTCCATCAATGATGCCTAGCATCTCATGAAACTGCTCATAACTAAACATGGGAATTCCCAAGAGTCCATACAGTAACACACATGTTTGGGTGAACAATCATTAATTTGGGGACCGATTCACTAGTACATCATAGGGTTCCACTCTCTATGATTCTATAGTCGAATCTCTCTAAATATTATGGGTGATCCAATCTAGTTTCCTAAGGACCCTCTCAATTTTTGATGGGGGATACCCCTTTATATGTAGAGGATTCACTTCCATGTTGTTGGGGGAGTTCAGTTCTACAGATTAAGGAAACATTATCAATTGTGACATGTGAGTTCCACTCTAGTCATATATGATTTGTTCCATATCTAATAGAGAATCGAATCTAAATGTAGAGAACTTCCGACTAAGATAAATTGAGTTTCCACTCTAAATTTGAATGAATCAGTTTAATATTTGATATGGGAACCATTGTAGTAATGAAGGAACCGAACCATATCTGATACGGGGTTCCACACGGATGTCAGATAACTAGGACCAAGCTGATGGGGGGTTCCAATCTATAGTTGTCGGACTCATTCCCTACTGTGACTGGGGGTTCCACTATAGTCATCAAGGACCTTCTCCCATAATTATGGGAGTTTCCACTTAGAAGGATCCTAGGGTGGTCTCTCCTAACCTCTAAAATAATCAGTCCCATCCCCAATATGTTCCATGCCTATAAAATATCACATCTTAACCTAAAAACCCCAATAGAGTGAATGAACACTTTCTACATGAAAAAACTCTCTGGATAGGCTTCTTGCATGAAAAAATATGTCTTCAAATAAAATTGATAAGGAATATCAAATATTCATTAAAAAGAACTAATTGGTACATGGGATGTGTGGGGACACACATGGAAAGTGGTCATACTACACCAACTTACTATGTCCCTAGAGGAACAGGATTCCCAACCCATGTAGTAGCACATTTCGTGCAGTTGCACTCCATTTTTTGTCTAATATGGATGGGTGTGACGTCATAACCTGGGATCCATGCAATGGTGACTCGATCCGACTAGAAACATGACCAGAAGGTCGACTCCCCATACACTAGATGCTTCTAACTAGCTGCAAGGGTCCGATAGGTCATTTTTGTGGAGACTGTACCCTCTTTCATCAGTGAAAAACACCAGACGAAGTAAATAAACATACATAGATATATATATATATATATATATATATATAGAAAATTACCCATGAAATGAGATGACACAATATGCAATGAAATACTAAAATTAAATGTAAAAAAAGATATTCCAATATAATAGTCTTGTGTCTATAATAAAGCTGAAAATAAATAGACAATGACTCCCCAATCGTGTTTCCAACCCCTTATGGTCCCCTCATCCAAGTTCCATCTCCAATCAGTAACCTATCACAAGATCTTTTCAATTATCCAATCTTGTATCAACATTATATAATCAGGTGATGTTTATGCATCCCAAATAGGGTGTGATTACAACTAAGTAGGCCGCCACAAATATTATATAAAACAAGTCCATCAAAATGATTTGTGATGGAGTTATATATGGAAATAAGTACAATGTAATAATAAATATTTTAAAGCATTTTAATTTATTTTTAAAAACTACATTAACACAGGTGTTCCCAATGATACATGTTTCTTCAATACTCTCATTATCTCATACCAAATCCCAATGTTTTCTTCAGGTAATATAATATCTTAATACCTTTGTACTTCTAGATCTCGTAGTATTCGTGGTGATAGGATATTTCAATATCGAATCTGACTCATTCCAGTGTATTTATATTCTTGTGTGAGGCCAAGGCTCATAGTGACATTATTTCCATTCATTAATTTTACATTTATAAGAAACATTTCCAATGTTACCAATATAAAAAACTCATGTATGATGACCATGTTACCATGCTTACTCATTAATATAATGACCATGATCCATTTATTTTTACTCATATATGTAATCACCATGTAAACATGTATACAAATCAATTTAGAATTACTATGTTCACATTATCATTACTATTGAGTATAATGACCATATTACTATTTCAACTTCTAAATTTAGATTGACCATGATATCAATCACATTAATCCTAAATATGATGACCGTGTTACCAAGAGTATATATCAATTTAGAATGACCATGTTTCCATTATATACCTCATAATTAATTTACCAAATAATTATCCACCTTAATCCCATTTCTAATTAAATTATTAGTTAAACACATACATTCAGTTGGTTAACTCAAAAATTACCTATGTTCTTAAAACAATTATTTAATTCATAAATTGATTAATCAATATCACAATTCATATTCCAAAATTAATTTTCTAGAATGAATTATCTCATTATATTATCATTTTTCTATAATTAATTCCACCAATAATTATCAGGATGATATTATCAAAGCCACATAATTATTCCATAATTCATTTTTTCTACAGATTCATTTCAATGTCTTGTAATTAATCCCCTAATTAATTATATTTATTATAACCGCTATCTCTTAAATTAAATTTCACAAAATTAATCATCTAATAAGTAATATAATTATTCTCATTATTTATTCACTAATTAATCAGATATTTCTAAAAATCTTTTATAAATCGGTTGATCAATCATATAAACCCAATTTATGAAATTCATTGGCTAAAAAATAGTAGAAATTTTCCATATATTTATATACATATCAAGTGCTCAAGTATGGGAATTATATTTACACCACCTTCATCAGTTCATTGATGGGTGTCTTCCAATTGGAAATCCCCAAAATATGATCAACACAATGATATTGATAAATGTTCATGATCTAAACCCTTATACAAAAATCAATATCAAAGACATTGTGATATCAAAAATCTAGATCTAGATCCAAAATCTTGAAAAACGATCTCACCAAAAAGGATTATATCCAATAAAATAGATGATATATTTCATGAAAATATCACAAAAAGATAGATGAAAGAACAAGAAAAGCATCAAGATGAAATCTGCTTACCTAAAGAAGAGTGGAACTGAAATTTGGGCTTTCGATATCAATGAATAGTATTCATAAGGAATTTTAATCCCTCATTTTTTGAGTACCATCATTTCCCATTTTGAATGTAAAATCCTGAGTTAGGTCTACATAAGAGGGGAAACATTTCATTAAATATTGATAATGAGTGAGATCTCAAATTTTGGGATCACACTATCAGTCCTCGCATGGTTTAATCACACTATTAAGACAATTATTCACATGCCATTGGATATCCAATACATCAATGGGACACATTGGAAGGATACCTAACATAGCCTCCCAACCCATTTTTTAACCAGCCCAAAGCTGCTGCCTCAATAGACCAGATGTCACAAGGTTTCTCCTAGGCATCCGCATAGTTTGTACAAATCGTGGGACAGACATAAAAGACCAAATTTCTACAAAATTTTATAAAACCACACCAAAACACACGCCAAGTAGAAACTCAAAATAATGTTCCTTGAAATCGATAAAACATAACCAAAAACCATGCCCAAGATAACTCTATAAACATGTATGATTTTATAATCTCCCAAACTTTTAACAACTCATCATCAATCTACACGTCTAAGACATTATAAAATTATGAATTAAAAAGATCATCCCATTAAGACCTCATATCTTTTTCTATTCCCATCATTCCTCTTGCATAGATCCAAGATTCAATTCCACAGGAAATATCTGCATGATCTTTCCCCACAACACATTCTCACTATGATCCAACAGACATATTAGATGCTCCTAAAATGATGTATCTATCTCTAGGTCAACCTATTGCTCAAAGATCACCTGAGAATGGTAGGGGTGATGTTATATATGTTTTGAAACATTGAAACCATCACGCATAACACTGTATCCTTATAGAATATCCAATCAGTACACCACTGGCCTGAGTTTCTCTATAGTCTCAATGGGACCAACAGTCATGGGAAAAAATGTGCCATGCGTCAATATCCTATGGTGTCCCAACCACAGATAAACCCAACAGAATACATTGTCAGCCTATTTAAATTATAGTGGTCAAGTCCGACTTTCAATATTTGACTTATGTATACTCTGATCTATTTCCATTCATTTCTGAACCAGTTGTACCTGCTCTGATGTCTCTTCCACGGATCTCTTTCCAAACAACTGTTACTTTACAGCATCCATCTAGCATAGCGGTGATCGATATGGTCTACCATAAAGAGGTCTCATATGACGACTTCTATATAGTTTCATGATAACTATTTGTTTAGGATAACCCCACTAAATACCAGTTATTTTCCCATGATCCAATGAAGTTAAGAATGCATGCTCGTAGCATATCCTCAAGCACATTTATTGTACGTTCTGAATCCCATATGACACTTACGGGAAATCTATACTCATTAATAAATTTTTCCCAAGAGATATCTACAATCCCTGTCATAATCTTGATGTAATGTGTGGATAAATGTATAAAATGATAGTCTATGGTACTCCATGCACATAGACTATCTCTCTAATGTACAATTCCCCCAACTGTTCTATTATAACGGAATCCCTTAATGGTAGGAAATTTTTTACCTTTGTTAGTCCATCCACAATGACCCAAATAGCGTCATTATTCCTAATAATCTTCAGGAGACCCACTAAAAAGTCCATGTCCATGTCATATCAATTCCATTCTAGAATAGGAACTGACTCTAGCAAAGTACCAAGTCATTGATGCTCCTCCTTCACCTTCTGATAGGTAAATTGTCTTGCCACAAACCCTTATATCTCATTTTTCAGGAAAGGACACCAAAACAACTATCATAGTTCATGGTAATTTTTGGTTACACCTTGATGCACCACCCATTTCGAGGTATCAAATTTTGATATGATCTCATATTTCATGCTAACTGGCACAACATATAGATTCCTCACATAAATGATCCCATCCTCATCTATCAACCAGTATGAATATGTCTCCCCACCATCCAATAATTACATTAAGGATAATCACTCTAGATCCAAATAATTTATATTCTGGTTCAATGTCAAAAGCATAGAATCCACAACAACTAAAACCATAGTCATATTCTCTAGGATCTCCTAACCCACTACATGAATTTCAGCAAACAAGGTCAACATATTCTACTCTGTACTTCAGTCATGAACCATCAGATTATGAGTTTTACATCAAAATTCATCAGGCACACTTTTTCCCTTGCTGGGAATATATGATAGTTCAAAATAAAAATATTACATATACTGACCCAATATCTACTACTAAAGAATAAAATAATACTGGGAAAATATAAATTTCAAGATGATGTGAATTGTATAGACTATAAAATATTCGACAAAAATATACTGTCACCCGGAAAAAATAGCATAATCCATTTATGCGAACTCAAGGACATGCATAGTGAAACTCTATTCATGAGGGATCAAATACCAAGACCCATACACCATAACATGATCACACCACATTATCACAGTTCCAAGTCATCTCCTAGAAGAATCATAAAAAACCATATACTCGCTAGATGACTCGAGTAGGATAATAATTAGTCACGATGATAATCGATTAATAAACTCTAAAAAATGCATCTCTCAAGCCTCGAACCATTCAAACATTACTCCAATTTTATCAGGCCCAAAAGAAACACTACCAAATAGAAAAAGTCATCTATAAATATCTTGTAATTTCTTGTTAATTTTATGAATCATTATATTTATAAAACAACATTAGGATGCTACCATAAAACCACTACCTAAAACATCTCTTAGTCAACTATCACACCTTTCTATGAGATAGTGTATCCTATGAATTTTACCTGGTCTATCCAATACTGACACTTAAATATCTTTGCATTTTGACGATGCTCTACTAGTGTACCGAGGTTGATTATTGGATGTTGGGAATGATTTTCATGAATCTTAGAGTACCCCAAGATGTCTTCCGTGTACACCATCATGAATTCATCCATATGCGGATGAAAGAACATGTTAATCAATTCCACGAACATTACTAGTTAACTTTTTAACCCAAAATATATTACAAAATACTCATAAAGGCCATACAAACATCATAAAGAACTCTTTGCTATATCAGAATTTAGAACACTCACCTCATGATACCCTGATCTCCAATCAATCATTAAGAACACAATATATCCCTTTAATTGGTCAAACAGATCATCGATACGTGGAATATGATACAGTTATTCGCAATCACATTGTTAAACATTTGGTAATTGGAAAGAAAACATAAAATCAAGTCATCCTTCTTTGAAAAAATAAAATTGGTGATCGCCATGGTGATGTACATGGTTGGATAAATCCCTTATCCTCTAAATCATACAATAAAGTCTTATTCAATTGATGGTCAATCAGTTTCATTCTGTATAGTGTAATATATTCTAAATAATCCCCCATCATGAGATTAGTAATGAATTACACCTCCATCGCATCAGTATCCTTGATAAGTGTTCATTAAAGGAATCCAGAAACAGTTTCACTACTAATGAAAGGAAATATTTTCTAACACCCCAATCATCCTACATAATACGAGAAACATAGGATGGGAGTTCTCCCAGTTGCTGAGTAATTGTCCTTACTCACCCTGGCTAGATATCACTCTCTCATTGATGAATATATTAGAAACCCATAAGAGATGTAAATGTAACTCTCCTATTGTAATAGTCAATGTGGGCTCTGAATATGACACTCTAGTTTATGCCCAAAATTTGGTCGAAGCTTAACATCTCATGAATATAAATATCCAATAGAAAAATATATTATATTATATTTATTGTACATCCCTTGCAAAGGAAGGTATTTTGAGACTGCACTCCCAATAGTGTTTATACAGTCAAAACCCACTCACAAACTCCACCACTATGCTGATACCATTACATGTTTTACAGGTATAAAGGAATAAGAGGCATAAGTATCAAAAAATGTAATAGATATAATAAAAGAGACTGGAAAGGTAAATATCATTGTCGATGGTTCCACATCGTTATCAACATGTGTTGGATGTACTGCATGTAACTGTGTTACCCCTCTTCCTTGTAATGTTGTCTTACATAACTATGTAGCACCACTCAATTGATGTGGTCAGTCACTCCCCAAACCACCATTTTCACTACATCTATCACCTTGATGAGTAGTTAAATATTACAGCCCTATTTAGTGTAGAAGACCTCCCTTTCTATACACCTTCTCTACCAAGCTGCTCCTTCACCACCTGTCTATCACTATGAGAGACAATACTTTTATAGATGTCTCATCTTGTTGTAATATAAAATATATACTTAAGGTTGGTAATAGTGTTGATGATAGTGTCCATGCCTACCACACTGATGATAGATCACACCAATAAGGTCTTGTCTGACTGTCCCTCCGTTTTGTGTACTCTGTTTTCCCACTTCTTTTTCTAAATTTATCATAATGACGCTTTCTTCTCTTGGGATTCACAACACTTGATTGTCCAGTAACAACTTCTGCAACACTATAAGCCTCCCTCAGGTTCCCATAAATTATGTCAGATTAATCCAAAACATCCATAATCATCTCTAGTATGAATGTATTCACCTGTGAAATAATCTCAAACATAATTTAATCCTAAAAATGCTTCACTATAGCTTCCTCACCCCCCACTAATGTTGTAGAAGAGCATTACAGATATTTGTATTATCAAATAGATTACAACACTGAAAACCATCCCTCATTCATATGCATGAACTCAACAACTTTATATTATCTCATCATCTAAGTAAAAAAGTATTATGAGAACCTCCCCAATTAGTCCTTTATAAATTACATTCTGTTTATCCAGTTTACGCCTAAATGTCCCAATAGTGCTTTGAAGATCCCTGTGGCATATAAGCAGCCACTGTGAACTCCATCTAAGCTAAAGTCTCTAAATTCTCATTTACACTCTCTATGGAGTCAACCTATAATTCAGATACCTCATATACACTGTCTCAAGTACAAGTCATAGGGTGCTGCAATTGAAGCTCCCTAGTCAAGTCAGAAATACTTTTCACAACCAGCCCTAGGACGTTCTCTATGAATTGCATGAAGCAATAATTTTTCTCTTGAAACTGATCCCCTTCATCATAAATTTTCATCATTGATTCCTCAGGTTCCCTAATTGGAATAACATTCCTATGAACATCCCCCGGTCAGCCCCTCAATAAGAATCATGAAGGCATACTCTCTAAAAATCCAAACACACTTCCCATGTCTCATATCACGACCTTATATCATCTTCATAATAAGAAAATAATGGAAACAATAATTTTTCCTCACCTCCCCACATTGTAAAAAATAAGGCGCTATCCCCACTAGTAACCATCCTACACATAGGTTTTGGCTAACAATGTTAAATAGACTATCATAATCAATTTTCCAATTTAGACACCCTATTATTATGACTTTTCATTATTTTACAATCTTTTATATTCATGTTATGCACCATTTTTTTTATTTTCATCTCATAATGAAGAAAACAATTTATATTAATCAACTTACCTATTAACTATTTTCATGAGCATGTTTAAAATGAAGTATGTCATAATAACCCTGAGTTCTTAGAATGATTCATGAAGGCTCAATTTTGACTCCATTCTCGACAACGAATACAGACTCAATAATTATCAGAAAAAATAATCACATCACACTTCATGTGCATCACCAAAGGAGAAATAATATTGAAATATAATAGATAATAGTAATAACATCAATCCCACTCAAAGCACTCTAGTTTTACCTCATACATGGTTTTAATACTCCCTATGCATGAATGCATTTCAAATCTCATAATCTTCCTAAACTATTGTCTATAATTCCAAAAATAGAATAAAAAATGATGAATAAAGAAAACTAGATATCTGATACCACTTTGTAATGTCTCGCCCAGGGTTCCTTGCAATGGTGCCCTGAGAAGGTTCACCACATGACCTCAAGCACACTACCCAGTATGCTAGAGTTGTGGAATATCAGCAAGGGTCTAGTAAGTCATTCATGGGGAGACTATACCCACTATTATCAGTGTCAAAAAACAGCCGACATAAATAAAAAAACAGGACTGAATATATTACCAGAATAAAACTCATGTCAAAAGATTATCAAGTAGGTAATAAAATACTCAACTTAATGAAAAAACATGGTATGCCAATATAAGGGTCATGTTTCTTTAATTCAAATGAAAATAAAGACACCAAGACTCCCCATGTGGGTTCTGAACCACTTTTAGTCTCGTCATACAATATCCACCACAATCTGCCACATATCCTAGGGCCTTTTCCCTTATAAAATCATAAAATATTATAATTTATTCAGTTAATACACAGAAATCCTTAATAGGGTGTTAATACAACTCAGTAGTCCCCACTAATAGCATCTAAATCAAGTCCAGTCAAAATATTGTGCATGAAGTTCCATATGGAAATAATTACAATGAAATAATATATAGTTTATCACATTTTAATTTATTCTTATCTATCTGAATGAACTCTAGGGTTTCCAAGTATAACCATACCAAAATACTATCATAATCTCGTAATGGAGCAAAAATTGTTCCCTTGGTAATATCATTTCTTAATACCTACTTCTTACTAACGGTTGAAGTATTCAAGGTTCTATGATATCTCAGAACCTGATTTGACTCATGTTGTAGATTGAATATTCCCTTGTAAGGCTATAACAAAGAATTTCATTATTTATATTCATTAATTTTAAATTTATTGGCAACATTCCAAAAGTTACAAATATCACATACATATGTAAAGTGAAAATTTTACCATGTTTACTCTTTCATATAATGACCTTGTTCTCATTTTTTATACTCTTAAGTATAATGACCATGTTACCAGGTATACTTCTCAATTTAGAATGCCCATGTGCCCATTCTATTTACACATAAATATGGTGACCATGTTACCATATATACTTCTGAATTTAGAATGAACATTATCCCACACTATATTATCATAAGAATGATGGCCATGATACCATTTTTACATCTCAATTTAAATTGAGAATGTACCCACTATTTTTCAGATAATAAGAAAACCGGTTATTCATTCTTCCCAATAACCATATTAATACATTAATTTGTTAAACATATCCTATCAATTTTTGAACTCAACATTGAACTAAGTGATACAATCCATTAATTATTTCATAAATTAATTAATCAATATCAGAATTCATATTCCATATTAAATTTTCAAGAACTAATTAACAACTTTTAATCTAAACTTTCAATAATTTATTCCACCATTAATTATTGGGATCATATTAACAATGGTACATAATTAATCCAAAATTAATTATTTCTACATTGTCATTTCAATGTCTCAAAATAAATTTTGAAATTAATTTTGTACATTAAAACCACTAACACTTATAAAAAATTCCCGAAATTAATTATATAATAGGGAATCCTCATAATGTCATGATTAATTCCCAAATTAATCACATATTTCAATAAATCTTAGATAAACCCATTGTTAAATCTAATAAAACCAATTCAATAAAACCAATTCTGAAATTATACATGCAATTCAACAAATTTTCTTATTCATAACAAATCCATGGCTGGGGTAATTATATATTGACCCCCTACCTTGGTTTTTTGGGATGTTTGAGTAATAGAAATCCACAAAATATGAGCAGCAAAACAAATTCTATAAATGTTGTGGATCTAAGTCCCTAAACGATCAACATCAAAGGCAATATGATCTCATAAATCTAGATCTAGATCTACAATTGTAGATCTATATCTCACCGAAAAGGGTTAGGTCCAAGTAAATAGAGTCAATCAACCATGGAAAAGTAAAAAAATGATAAAAGAATGACAGGGATAAGAATTTGGATGAAATCCATTTACCAAGAGAATAGAATGTCTTTAATTTAGGATTTAGATCTCGAATTGTAGTGTTTTTATTTCCTTGTAATATATTTTGGTTGATGGTATAAACATTCATTCCCATTATGAACTCAAAATTTGGAGTTCTGGCAACATATGAGGTGAAATAGTTTATTAAAAGTCCAAAATCAGCTAGATGCACAATTTTAGGGTCTCATTTTCAGCCCTCAGATGGTTTAGTCACACGATTAAGAAAACCATGTGCTAAATGTTCATTTTCCACTACTTCAAGGTTTCACATTGCACAACCTCCTCCTACGTACTCTCCAACCTTTAATTAATAGTGTCAATTCTACTGCCTCAAAATACCATGGGGCACACAGTTTCACCTAGAAAGTCACATTGTATGTAAAAATTGTTCTCCAACCATACACAACCACTATTCAAAAAAAGATTCACAGAAAAACACACAAATGCAACCTAAGTCATATCAATAAACAAATGTACTTAAAAAATGTACCTGAAATGGTGCATGATAAATTTTAGAAAAGGTCACAAATTTAAATTTTATTCAGGTCATTTTCTTTTTTTCATGTACATGTACATGGCCCCTTGTCCATCGGCATGAACATATGTCCCTAACTAGTGTATGTGTAATTATGAAGATGGCTAGGATTTGTGATATATTCTCCTTAATGGAGTCTTTCTAATGTTTTTCATCACAAAACATGGCCACATGGTGATGAGAAGCAAGATGTATTAGAGGGATAAACATCGTGACACCTAATTGATTTAAAAAACCCAAGATGTTTCACTCAGGGTGACAGATGTAGTTTTTTTATCCATGTAAAAAAGTTTTAATCTTTCATTTCACAAAAATCCATATCGCTGATCTTCATGATGAATGAGTCTAGACAACTACATTCCCCTCCTCAAATCTTCTATGTATTAGTTGATATGATTGTGATTCATGGTTTCTGGTCTTCTTTCACAGAAAATTAGATCTCATCGACCCATGGGGGTTCTCTCATGGATTTTAGATTCCCTCAACCCTTCCACCATCAAATATTGGATCTCCTATCATCGAATTGGTCATTTGTTTCCAACCATGATCTTAGATCTATGCTCATTTCTTTGATCCACCATTTTTTTATGAAATCATTACCATTATTCTAGTTTGGTGAGGTCTATACCACCGAATAATGATGAATCCTAACCCCTTAGTCCAATCATTTATGAACATTAATAAATCAAGGAGGAAAAGTAGAATATTTTTTTTTAAATTATCAATGTCAAAATATTATTGAAATATATCATGAATGCGCATCTGGTGTTATAAACCAATGAAATGACAAAATTAATTTGTTATGTAAGCTCATGCAAAGGATAAAATTGGTATTCAATGATATGAGGGATCAATCTTCTCATTAAATTTAATAAAAGAGGTAATAAAACACATATTTATGAGCCTAACCTATATATTGGATCATTTTTCATTGAATAATGAAATTTCAAATCATTAGTGTAATACATTATGGTCATTGCATCCTGATCTACTGTAATTAAGTGTTTCATAATTGTCCAATTTGATCTTCCAAAGGAAGGAGGAAGGAAAGCTTTATAATTATCCAAGGTTTTATGTGGCTTTCCTTGGAGAAATATCAATATAATTATTCTTATTGAATGATAGATAAGATTAAAATTAGTTAATTTATTTATTTAATAAATTAAAAAAATTCACAAACTTCTAAGTAGCGAGTTCCTTGAACTCCCTATGCCGGCCAAATTTAGGTCCCTCCAATCATAAACACAATATTCCAAACACATCTATTGTCTCAACTTTATTATATGAGATTCCATATTAAATTTTTTTCTTCTTCATCAATAAATAATTGTTTAGAATATAAAATACATTAAATATTTTATAAATTTATCTATATGGTCATAGTTCCTTGGAATCACACGCCGTCATAGTGCCTATATTTAGATATATCTATATAAATATTTAAAATTCATTAAAATAAAAAATTCCTATATAAATCATTAAATACTTAAATATTTTCATCCTTGACTAAAAACATAACTTAATAACATTGGATAATGATTATTTATCTTTCTCTCGAGTTGTGGAGAGCTCTCTTGAATGTTTCCATTCCAGAACAACACATGTTCCAATGTTATGGTTCAACCATGAAGGGTGTTCTCCTTCCGATCCTCAATCATCACCAAGTTCTCCAAAAAAGTGTATCCATCCTTAAAGTCCATCTCAAAAAAGTTGATGATGTGTGGGGGAATGCACATATCTCCTCAACTAGGACAAGTGGAAGATGTGATGTGTGTGCTCCAGCTGTAGGCGTAAGGAGAGAATGTAGGAAATCTTTCAATCCCTTTGAAATATCAAGAAAGAACCAATTAACACTAATGATGGCATTCCTCCACAACCAAAACTTCTTAACCAAAATTGTGTGTAGAATATTAGGAAAATGTGGTCTCCCTTTTTCAACTCTAAGGGCCAAAGATGACAATCTGTGTAAGATTTCACCCTACTCTGGGCCCTCCTCATCAAATCTTGTATAACATATACCTTCTATTTAAAAATCTCCACTATATATTTTCCCATAATATATTTCTGAAAAATAAATATCTATAAAAAGGGTGGCCTATAGGGTCTCCAGAATAGGTCCTAAAAAGGTGACATACTGATGCTAGAGTGTTAATTTTTATTGTATGCATTGTATACCAAGGTAAAGTGATCCTCATAGATTTGGTCGATGGGTAACTATAAAGCCCAAGTGTTTTATGAAATATTTAAATAATTTTTATTCTTCAGTATCTTTTTTTGCATGGAATTGTTAGATTAAACAAATTGTGAGAGGCCCCTAATATAAAATGTCTGTTATAACCAAGCTATAATGTTAGCGAGAATAATTTTTTTTTTAAAAATGTATGATAAATGTAAATAACTTATATTTCATATTAGTTATTTGTGTGAATAAAATTTATAAGATATGTATGTTATAAAATTAAAATGATATTTTTGATATTCATTAAATATATATTAAAAGAATGTTTGTTTACCTTTTAATGGAAAACCCTTTTTAATTTATGATTTAGGGACATTAATAAATTTATTATTACAATATAAACTTTTTCAAAGTAAGCAGGATATAAATAATTACATTGGTTAAAATTGTGACATTTTTCTAATAAACTTCATAATTTGATGAATAGTAAAAATACGTGAAATTTTAATTAAAATCAACTTTCTTCATCAAGATATTTTATATGGATAAATTATAATAATAAATGAGTTAGAGAATAAATAGAATATATTTTTACTATATAACATATTTTATTTCTTTATCATTTATTTTACAATGAATTCCTAGGTAAAATCATTTCAATCTTTTGCAATATTTTAAAAAAATACATGTTTTTTCGACAATGGGAATAATTTTAAATTAAATTTCTTCAACTTATGTGTCATGAATTTTAAAAATTGGATTCCATATTTATAATAAGTAGGTCCATATTTTGTTAATAGTATAATTTTATTTATGGTCATTATGAATAGTAACTACGATAAATTTTATTCACCATAGTTATACGAAAATCAGGTAATTAAGGGTAAAAATAATATTATAAAATTACCCTAACACGTATCATAATATAATTGGATTATTATATTTCAACCAAAAACATACATTGGTCGAAATGGAATCTATTGGAACCCACATTGATGAGATTGAAACAATTAATTAAATGAATATGAAATGTGTCTCACACAAACATTATTAATTATATTATCTTTAATATAAGGTTATACAGAATATAAATTCTATTTTAAATACTCATTTAAAAGGTAATTTATTTATTATTTATAATTGTAATTTATTTTTAATTTTAATAAAATTTATGATTACCTTAATAGCTTATACATTTAGGATGCGGTAATTATTTATTTAGTGAAAAATCAATAATATAGTTTTCATTAAAATAATAATACCCATTAAAAGGACCAAAAAACTGACCAAACCTTATAGGTCGAGTATATCTATACCATGAGAATCCAATGAGGTAATTCTGGACCATTTGGATCCTTATAAAGGTGATTATGACACATATATTTTTTATTTTAAATAATGACAAAACTGTCACCTTCATAATTTAATAAATATTACATTTTAAAAGTTGTTTTTTAGAAACTAAAATACAATAAAGGTATTATTATGAATTATATTAGATTAATATTCATTTTAATATTTTTCTAATTTTTATGCAACAAACTAGTATGTTAAATAAATAAAAAATATAGTAGTATTTATTTTATCAAGACAAATGTAAAATAAATAGTTTTAAAAATAATCAAATAAATATTATATCATATAATTAATAATCTACCTGAATTTTAGATATTAATATGACTTGTTATGAATATATTAAATAATTTTTTTCAAAAAATATCTTTTTTTATATTTTATTTCAATTAAAATAAATGATTTGTCCCAAAATTGATATTATTGATATTTTTTGAAAATAATAAATTTTTCAATTGTTTAAAAATAACAAAAATATTTAAAAATTATAAATTAAAATTTATATGGTCTACCATGTAATAATGTATCGAATTATGTAAAATTAAAAACACATAAGTATGTATTTGTAACCGTTAAAAATTTATAACATCATTATCAGAAATAAAATTAAATAGATTAAATAAGGATAAATCAAAATGATAAGGTTTAAAATAAAATAAAAACATTTTTTAATTTTATTTATTCATGATATTATAACCCTATATCATCTCATATTTAATTTTTTGTCATTTTTTTGGTTTTTATGTGTGTTTGGGTCTTATTATAAATGGATATTTTCGAGGTTTCCACAAGTGCCCCTCTCATCTCTTATAAAAGGGCACACCCTTCCCTCTCCTCCTCACTGAATTTTGATCCTTAAAGCTCAATAAACCCCTTTCAATTCCTATTCTCATCCACAGTAGTTTCTTTATAGAGGTTCTGGAATTCTCAAAAGAGAAACTGTAGTTCCCTAAGAGGAATTTTAAAGGAGGCACTTCAAAGAAGAGGTAATATTTTCTACTGATTCATTCAAATTTATTTCTTCATCTACATAAACTTATTTAGTTTTTTTCATTATAAATTAATAGCATCAGTATAAATAATATACTAATATGTTATTATAAATATGAAACAACATTATTTCACCTTCTATCCATCCTATAAAAAATTAAATCACCGCACGTGCGTACCTACCGAATACTGTCTCTACGCCTTGGTGTAATTTTTTTTCATCACCGTCATACATGGGAGGGTATAATTATGGAATAAATAACTGTATAAAAATGTTTTAAAGTTATATTTATTCTGAAATATTATACACCATACACATCAATAAAATTCTACAATCATGGGAATGATATCATCGCTCATGCGTACGTACGCCATATCGTCTACACAATGTGATGCAATTAGTTTTACATGATCTTCATTAATGAATGATTATATAAATTAATATAATGAATAAATATTATATATGTTATAAAAATACATTTCTTTAAATGATATAGATAAAACCTAAAGATATGAATACGAATTTATTTGACGAAACATGCCTAACCATATAAATTAGTTAATACCCGAATAACGAGAAATAATGAAATATAACTAATAAATAGATAAGAATACGTCCATATATGATATCATAACAATGAAAATGATTCTGAAATAAGTCAATGAAATTATTTAAATCATTATACAGGAGTTTCGGATACGTACAAAGCATATCAGACCTAAAGTAATGAAAAATCTTGCAATCTCATTTTTTTATCTGAGGCTGTTTATACATCATTATTTATTATGGAATATTTATCATACAAATCCATGTTTCCTCCATATTTAATAATAATTTTATCATCATACAATTTTTTAAATCCAATTTTACCTATTGATGAGTTTTGAGTAAAATAAATGAAATGATTCATTTTTCATTTTCAGTACGAGATAATTTTTGACATTTCCGGCCAAAGTACGTGAAGAATATTTTTTAACGTATATGGAATTAGAGGATTTTTATGATTTCATAGGAAATTATTTCCATCTAATATTCCTTTAAAATTTTTCTATTTCATTTTCAATTAACATCTGTTAATTTAAAATTTCCTAACATTTGGAGAAAAGAAAATGTTTTTGATTAATAAAGGATATTTTACCCAAGAACTAAGTTCCAATGTTTTATCAAAATTATTTTCCATATAAGATGATATAGGGTAATTGTTATATCCCAATAATTACATTTATTTGATTTTTTTGGGATGGATTTATTTTTATGATTTCCTTTTACGTTATGATGGAATGAGGTTTAAGAATCCCATTTTATTACATAGGTTATGCTATGATGTATGATAAATGATTTTGTGGCACACATAAGAATGGATTCATTATGAGATGGGTGGGACCTATATCTTCCTCCAATTCATTGGGTAAATTTTTGTATCTCATGAGGTAGACATGTCTGGAATGACAAGTTAATCTGGTTTAGTGACAGAGGACAAGAACGAGGAGTGAACTTTGTTCAGTAATCGACATTTTCCACCACAATGGTCTTGAAAATGAGACCTAACAAATATGAAATGATATTGTATGCTTATGTGTGTATTCCACAATGTATCATTACAGTTTTTATGATTATTGGTAAAACATTATAGTTTTTTAATTTATCCCATGACATGATATTATAACCTATAATACCGGATATGATATTCTAACATTGTGATATTAAGAATATGATATGATTGATATTTCATTTCATTATCCTTACTTATAATTTGATCTCACCATTTTGTATGTTTCTTTTCTCCAGGTCAGGATGAATGGTATTGAATATTATATGCCAAAAAGGAGGATAGATATGATCATATAAACAGGAGAAATCATAGATGCTTTATGAACAAGTTATTTATGTTTCCCAGTTTCTAAAGATACTATACCTATACGGTCATGTCATGGTGTTGTTATCTATTGTAAAACATATACATAAATTCTGAAGTATTAATAATGTATGTAATATATGGTTTGTTATAGTTGGCATGAGAGGAAAGGTATAGTTAACCATTGGAAAGTATGATGTGAATGCCTTTATAAGAACCTAAAGGATATGTCTAAATATTGTACACAATCCTTGTGTTTTGAAAATGGACATCAATAACCTATGATAAGACCTAAAGTGTAAATTTTTTTTCTTGATTATGTGGTTTTCCTATTTTAATTAGTGTTTCTCAAAATATGCTTGTTGGTTTTAGTGAATGGCTGGAAACCGAAGGAACCGAGTTAATGCTGAATTCGATGGGAAATGCAATGATTGTCCCCCTGAGCAACCAAATGTTATGGGAGATGCAATGAAAAATATTTTATCCATGATCAAAAATCGTTCTCAATCTATGAATCATGCAGGACATCCGAATGAGAAAAGAAAGCTCAAACATTATGTTGAATCCTTCTTGATGAAGCGTCCACCTTCATTCAGTGGGTCTTCTGATTCATTAGTGGCTGAAAAATGGATCAGTACCACTGAATAGATATTATGAGATCTACAATGTTATGATCATGATAAAGTCATCTTACTAGAATATCTTCTATAAAGTGAAACTGACCAATGGTGGAATCTAATAAAGAATACGAGGGAAAGGGATGAATTTGATTCCATGGAATTAGATGTGTTCAAGAACTTATTTTTCAGTAAGTACATCCCTCGTATTCTTTGATCTGGGTTACAGAATATTTTTCCTGATGAAAAGAAAAATGATGATGAATCCATTGGTACCTAAAAAAAATTACAAGACATTCACGGTATGCTTTCAGAATTATTATCCAATATTATAGTAAGATCGATCAATTCATTAGTGGATTAAAACCATTTATTTGAAGGGAATTATCCATAAGGGACTTCAATAGCTACTAGTAAATTGTGCGATGTGCTCTCAAGGTTAAGAAGTACACTGGAGTAACTCATCTATCATATGGGTTTGATAAGAAAAGGAAAATGGAATTTAATGAAAATATAAAGACCGCACTGAAAAGAAGATGAGTATTACCTTATCCTAAATGTGTGGAACGAAACATGGATAGAATTTTCTTAAAGGGAAATGTAAATATTTTAAATGTGGAAAAGAAGCTCATCAGGCAATTGAATGCCAAAGTGATGGGAAGAATATGTCTAATAATTCAAACAGAGAAAAGGCTACACAGAATGCACCTCCTACATGTCAATTTTACAAGTGCAAGGAAATGGGTAATTATGTCAATCAATTCCCTAATCCATGGTTTGTTCCTTATGATCAACGTCAACAAACTCTTATGGACAAATACCAATGAAATTCACATGCAATTTCTGTCAGCGATGTGTAGTATGATAAATAAGTCATGAAAGGTACCCTTACCATACACACTAATGTATAAAATGTTTTATTTGATTCTAGATCCACTAACAATTTTATTTATGAAAATTTTTCAAAGGATATCACTGTACTACCTCAACAATAAGATGTCGAGTTAGGTGTGACATCTTATAATAGGAAGATAGTTATGTCAAAAGTTTATAATTCTTCTCTAATTCATGTTTGTGGGAATGTGCTTTCTGAAAATCTTGTGGTCCTTCAAATTGTTGAATTTGATGTTATTCATGGCATGAATTGGCACTCCTTGTATGGAGCTCATATCATTTTCCAATGAATGGATGTCACTTATCATAACCCAGATCAATCTATGATCATATATCGATGTATGGATGATTATATCTTTCCAGTGGAAATTTCATCCATATTATTTGTCTTGATTCCAATAAATTAAAGTTATTTATCTCAAATTATTGGAGAGAAACTCACAATTACGAATATTCCCATTGTACGAGAGTTTGATGATGTATTTCCAAAGGAATTTCCAAGTCATCTACCAAATTGTGATGTTGAGTTTTCAATAAAACTCGTACAGGTTGCTACGCCCATTTTAAAGACACATTATAGAATGGCGCTAATTGAGTTGCAGTAATTAAAATAGAAACTCTAATAGAATCTTCATAAGGGATTCATACCCCATAGTGCATCCCCATGAGGAGAAGCTGCTATGTTTTTTAATAGGAATGATGGATCAATGAGACTCTGCATTTATTATCGAGAACAAAACTAGATCACTATCAAGAACAAATATCATCTCCCATGAATTGATTAATTTTTTGTTTAACTACATGGAGCTCGATACTTTTCAATGATTGATCCTTGTTCATATTTTCATAAATTAAGGTTCAAATATGACGATATACCAAAGAAGTCATTCTGTACAATTTACAAACACTATCAATTTATTGTGATTCCATTTGGTCTTACTTATTCCTCTGCTATCTTCATGGATCTAATTAATAGAGTATTTAAAGACTATCATGAACAATTTTTGGTAATCTTTATAGATGATATTAATGTATATTCATAGATTAAGGAAGAACATTGAGATCACATAATAATTGTATTGAAGGCCCTAAGAAATTATAATAATTATTCCAAATTTACCAAGCCTGAATTATGGCTTCAAAAAGATTCATTTTTGGGTCACATAATCTCAAGAGAGGGGATATCTGTGGATCCAGAAAAAATAGAGGTTATTGAAAGATGGTCAAGAACAACAAAAATAATTGAGATCCAATTTTTTCTAGGTTTGGATGGATATTATTGATTTTTTGTGAAATATTTTTCATGATTATCTAATCCACTCACCGGGTTGGCTCGAAAAGAAGTTAAGTTCTATTGGACGTATGAGTGTGAAGATAATTTCAAGGAATTAAAAAGAAGGTTATCTAGTGCACCTGTGCTCGCACTACCTTGTAGTGGAAATTTTTTTGTGATCTATAGTGATACATCCGAAGAAGGTATTGGGGTGTGTTCTCATAAAAAATGATACGGTTATAGTTTATGCCTCATGACAGTTGAAGATCCACGATAAAAATTACCCAACTAATGATTTGGAGTTATCTGCGGTAATCCGTGCATTATAAATATAAGGCATTATCATTATGGTGAAAGGTGTGATATTTATACTGATCATAAATGATTCAAATATATTTTTATACAAGAGGAGTTGAATATGTGCCAATGAAGATGGATGGAGTTGATTAAATATTATGACTTCTCCAAAGATTACAACCATGGGAAAGAAAATAATGTGGAAGATGAATTTTGCTGATAAGACCATTCCATCTTCTCCATGATGAGGATCACAAGAGACACAATATTTATGGATTTACAAAGGATGGATCCTGAAATTATAACAGAAGGGGAAAAATCATATCATTCTCAAATGAATTTTCAATCATCTATACATGTGATGATTATAGAGGCACTATAGGAAGAGGTAGAGTTACAAAAGAAGGTGAGAAATGTTCCTAAATTCCACATAGATTGTGATGAAATAATAAGGCTCAGAAATTGGTTTTGTGTTCCTCCTATACCAGAATTAAGGAAGGAAATATTTGATTAGGCTCATAGTTATTCATTCTCTGTTCACCCTGAAAGCACGAAGATATATAGGGACCTTAAAGAGTACGTATGGTGGGATGGCAAGAAAATGGATGTTGCTTAATATGTCACTCAACGAAATGTTTTTCAGAATGTGATGGAAAAAATATAGATTTCTATGGGGATGATGGAACCATTAACCATACTAAAATAGAAATTGGAAAACATCACTATGGGCATTGTCACCAGACATCCAAAAACATCCTAAGGAAATAATGCTATCTAGGTTTTAGATGATAATATTAAAAAGTAAACACACTTCATTGCTATTAGAGATGATTTCTATCATGATCATCTTGCTAGAATATATGTAAATGAAGTGGTATGATTGCATGGTGTACCACTTACCATTATACTTGATTGGGATCCGAGGATTACCTCGAAGTTCTTGTGAATTCTACAGCATGATATAGATACATGGTTGTGTTTTAGAACTACTTATCATCCTCTTACAGACATTAAGTCTAAGAGGAAAATTCAAACTCTAGAAGGCATGTTGAGAAAATTCTCTATGTATTTAAATGGTTGTTGGGATAGACACCTACAATTGGTGTAATTTTCCTATGGCAATATCTTTGACTCCAGTATTCAGACGGCTCCTTATGAAGTCCTCTATGGAAAGAAGTAAAAAACCACAACATGATGGGATGATGTTTGGGAAATAATGATCTTAGGACCTAATCTTGTTGATGAAATGGCAGAAAAGGTCAGATCTATTCGACAAACTATATGAGCAGCTCAGAGTCGACAAAAAAGTTATGGGGACAACCAAAGGAAAGACCTAGAGTTTGAAGATGGTGATAAGGTGTTCTTAAGAATATCTACCAGGAAGAGAGTAACTAGATTTAGAAAAATGGAAAGATAAGACCATTGTATATATGTCCTTTTGAGATTATAGATCATTTTGGGAAGGTATATTAGTAATTGGCGGTTCAACCAAATCTTTCTCAAGTTAATGATGTCTTCCTTGTATCCCTCCTGAGAATGTACATTCCTAATGCTTCACATGTACTAAGATCAGAAGTCGTACCGTTAGAGAAAGATCATTCATATGATGAACAAATGATAGAGATTCTGGATCATAGAGAAAAGGTCATATGATACAAGACCACTCGATTGGTTATAGTTTTATGGAGGAACCACCAATTAGAAGAGGCTACATGGGAACTTGAGGATATGATGATGGAGAGGTATCCTCATCTATTTATTTCCATGTGACAAATTTGGAGGGAGAAATTTAATTTATTGGGGATAGAATGTAACACTAATGTGTTTTATGAAATATTTTAATAAAATTTACTCTTCCATAGCTTGTTTTTCACGCAATCATTAGTTTATACAAACTGCGAGACACCCAAAATAGAAAATTTCCATTATAACCTAGAAGTTATGTTAAAGGGAATACATATAACTATCATAAAAAATCTATGATAAATGTAAATCAATTATATGTAATATTAGTTATTTGAGTGAATGAATTTAATAAGATATGTATGTTATATAATAAAAATAATATTTTTAATATTCCTCAAATATATATTAAAAGAATGATTTATGCCTTTTATTAGAAACCATTTTTAATTTATGATTTTGGAACATTAATATTATTAATATTAAAATTGAATCCTTTTAATTGGAATCATGATATAAAAATTTACTTTGGTTAAAATTTTGATATTATTCTGATAAACTTCATAATTTGGTGAATAGTAAAAATACGATAAATTTTAATTAAAATATTATTTTTTCATCGGGATAATTTATATGGTTAAATTATAATATTGAATGTTTTTAAAGTATAAATTGAATATATTTTTACAATTTAATTTAATTTATGTCATTATCACTAATTTTACAATGAATTTATAGGTTAAATCATTTCAATTTTTTGCAATGTTTTAAACAAAACCCCATTTTTTCGACAGTGGGATTAATTTTAAATTAAATTTCTTAAATATCTGTGTCTTGAATTTGGAAAAATGGATTCCATATTTGGAATCAATAGGTCCAAATTATTTTAGTAGGCTACTTCTATTTTTGGGCATTATGAGTAGTAACTACGGTAATGTTTATTTAAAACAGTTAATGGTAAATCGTTTAATTAAGGGTGAAAATAATATTATAAAATTACCCCAACACATGTCTTAGTATAATTGTATGATTATATTTAATAAAAACACATACATCAGTAGAAATGGTATCTATTAAAAATCACTTTTATGAGATTGAGACAATTAATTAATTTTATTTAAAGGAAAGTGAAATATGTCTCACTCAAACTTTAATAATTAAATTATTTTTAATAAAAGGATATACAGAATATAAATTTTATTATAAATACTAATTTGAAAGATAATATTTTTTTCTTTATCATGGTAATTTATTTGTAATATTTATAAAATATATAATTACCTTAATACAGTATACTTTAATGATGCAAAAATTATTTATTTGGTGAAAAATCAATAATAATATTATTATTGAAATTATAATACCAATTAAAAGGACCTAACACATGACCAAAACTTATTGGTCAAGTATATCTAAAACATACACATACAATGTTATACTTTTGGACCATTTGGATCCTTATAAATGTGATTATGACACTTATATTTGTTATTTTAAATAATGTTAAAATTATCGCCATTATAATTTAATAAATATTTCATTTTAAAAGTTGGATTATTTAGAAGATAAAATAGACTAAAAGTATTATTATTTAATATATTATATTTATTTTCCACATAGAATTTTATTTTTATTTTTATGCAACACGTAAGTAGATTAAATAATTATACAAAAATGTAGTACTAATTATTTTATCAAGAGAAATATCAAGTAAATAGTTTTAAAAATATTAAAATATATATTATATGGTATAATTAATGTTCTCCACGAATTTTATTGATTAATATGACATTTTAAGAATCTATTAAATATTTTTTTTCGAAAATATATTCTTTATGGATATTATTAAAATTCAAATGAATGACTTGTGTCAAAATTGGAACTATTGATATTTTATGAAGGTATGATATTGTTAAATTGATTAAAAATCACAAAAATAATTAATAATACCAAATTATAATTTTTATATTCTACCATGTCAAAATCTATCAAGTTTTTTACAATTAATAACACATAATTAATTATTTATAACCATTTTAAATTTATAACATTATTACCACAAATAAAATTAAATAGATTAAAGAAGGATAAATAAAAATTATAAGGATTAAAATAAATACGAAACATGTATAAATTTTATTTCACTGATGATATTACAACCCTATATCATATCATATTATATGTTGAGTCATTATGTAGGTTTTTATGAAGGGTTGGGTTTTATTATTAATTAATATTTTTGAGGTTTCAAAGAGTGCCCCTCTCCTCTCTTATAAAAGGGAAACCCCTCCCCACTCCTCTTCACTCAGTTTTGAGCCTTCAGGCAGGTAAAAAATGTTCAAATTTCTCTTTTCAACCTCCCCAATTAAATTATTATGGTTCTGGTCTTCTCAAAATACCATCTCTAGTGCCCGAAGGGGAAGTTTGAAGGAGGCACTTCGACGAAGAGGTGATATCTTCTACTAATTCGTTTAAATTTTTCTCTTCTTCTACTTACTATACTTTACTTGTTTCATTATAAATTGATAACATCAATATCACTGATAAAATAATATGTTCTTATAAATATGAAACAACCTTATTTCACCATCTATCCATTCTACGAAAAACTAATTCACTACGCGCGCGTACGAACGAAATACCATCTCCACACAGTGGTGTAATATTTTTTTCAATCACCAACCTACTTGGATGTGTATAATTATGGAAGAAATTACAATATATATTTATTTTAAAGTGATATTGATTCTGAAATATTATACATCACACACTTCAATACAGTTCCCCAATCATGGTTTTGATATCATCGCTTATCCATAGGTACGACCTACGGTCTCCACGATGTGATGTGATTTGTTCTACATGATCTTCAATGAATGATGACTATATATACAAATTGGATGAATAAATATGATATATATTATATTAATACCATTTTCTAAATGATATAGCTATAATTTAAAAAGATGAATAAGAATTCCTTTCACAAAACCTGCATAAGAATATAATGCAGTTAACACATGAATAACGAGTAACAATGAAATGTTACTAATAAACAGATATGAATATGACAATATTTGATATCATAACAATGAATATGATTCTTTAAAAATACACGTAAATTATTAAAATCATTATACAATAGGATTGGATACATTCAAATCATATTGGACCTAAGTTATGGGAAATTCTTGCAATCAAATTTTTTATCCGAGATTAATTCTACTTTCGTATTTACTGGGGCATATTTATCATCCACATCAATATTTCGTCAATATGTAATAATATTTTGGTCCTTCTAAAATTTTTTATATAAAATTTTACCAATTGATATGTTTTTAGTAAAACAAATGAAAAGAATCTTCTGTCGTTTTTAGTACGAGATACTTTTTGACTTTTCCGTCCAAAGTACGAGAATAGTGTTTTATTAACATATACGACATGAGAGGCATTTTATGATTTCATAGGGAATTACTTCCTTTTAATATTACTTTATAAGTATTCAAGTTTATTTTAAATTAACTTATTTTAATTTAAAATAGTCTGACATGTTGAGAAAATAAAACATTTCTTATGAAGAATGGTTATTTTCCTCAAGATCAAAGTTCAAGTGTTTTATCAAGATTGTTTTCCATATAATATGAAATAGGGTTATACTTCTATACATATTATTTCATTTATTTTATTATGTTCTGATGGAAATATTTTTATGAAGTCCTTTTATCTTATGATGGAATGATGCTTAAGAACCACATTTTATTAATTGGGTTATGCTATGATGTATGATTTATGACATTATGGCACACATAATAATGGTTTCATTATGATATGGGTGGGACCTATATCTACCTCCAATGCATTGTGTATATATTTTTATCTCATGAGATAGGAATGGATGGAACGACAAGTTAATTTCATTCAGAGATACAGGACTGGAATGAGGAGTGAACTCAGTTCAGTAATGGTCATTGTTCGCTATGATGGTCTTGTAAATGAGCCATGACTAATATGAAAGGATTTTATATGCTTATATGTGTATTACACAATGTTTAATGTCTTATTTAATGATTATTGGGATTACATTGTGGTTCTATGAATTATCCCATGACATAATATTATGACCTCTTATGCAAGATATGATTTTCAAATGTTATGATCTTAAGAATATGATATGATTGATATTTCATTTGTGAAACATTACTGAGAATTTGAGATCACCTTTTTGTTTGTTTCTTTTCCACAGGTCAGGGAGAAGGGTATTAAATATGATATGCTAAAAAAGAGTCCAGATATGATCAAATAAACAGGAGACAACAAATATTCTTTATGAACCATTTGTTTATGCTTCTCAATTTGTAATGACACTATACCTATATAGTCCTGTCATGATTTTTTTATATGTTGTTATACATATACATAAATTATGAAGTATTAAAAATTTATGTAATGTTGGGTTTTTTTATTGAAACACGCAATTCTTCATCATATCTTACGACACCCGGATAATGCGCTTGGTCTGCTTATCGATCTGGGGGTGAAAGGATGTACTAATCCTAGTTGTAGTTCTAAATTACTCCCTCATTCATCTCCACAATCATAATGTAAACTTCCCATCCTTATTTGATACAATATTAGAGTTAATCTCATGAAGCTGAACAATCTCTGATATATAAAACAACCCCAATCTCTCCCCTGATCATTGATACATGATATAATGGATGTGTGATGACTGCATGAGTCATGAAACTGAAACCCAGATTGAATCATATCTATTCAATGAATGAAGATTCCATATCATAAATCCAATGGTTATGCAATTCTACTTTAATTGGGGGATATCATGTGGATACAACAAAAATTCTAGAACATGCTTCTCAAACATCAACTATTCACAAGTGATGGACTAATAGATTAACTCATTAATGATTAAACTCATGAAAGACCACAAAAATTAATGTGTAATGGCTCTATACATATTTATGAAACTCGGATATAAAACTATGAGTGAACCATGGAACTCCCACATCACCTACTCTGGTATCATGACGGTAACCATCGTTTAGCCTTGATAAAACATGACATGATTTCATCATTTATAATATAAATCTGGTGGCTCTAATGTTAATATCTAGTCATCTAATACATCAGATTCAGTTTCTCCTATCTAGGACATTGTCTTATTCATGAGAAGTGGAGGATTCAATACTATCATCTCTTGAAAACTTATACCAACCAGCTCCACTATGGTTAGATTCAATGAGTAAAACAACTCTGAATCCTCATACACAAATTGAGTCGTGGAGTTTCTGATAATTTCATCTAATACATTGTTTCCCATTACCATTGTATATACAATATTGAAGTCACATGCCTTTAGAATCTCCAACCAGCATTAATGTATCATGTTTCTGAGTGTATCCCTGATTAAGTACATTAATCACTATTGGTTTGAGTAAACCAAAATCCGCACTCCCATAATGTAGTCCCTCCAAATCATCAAATAAAATACGACCTATTTGATATTTATGACATTAGTTTAAAATTTATTCTATAGGGTTTTTAAATACATCAACATGTATATCATAACATCGCGTCACTGCCTCAAAATGTCCAAAATCTCAACACTAGATCACTCATCATTATCAGCCATAACTAAATGAATTCCTTCAGTAACATCTCCTACTAGGTAAATATCTATCAATTCTGTTTCAAGGAGGATATATGTGCTTAACCTCTTTAGAAGTATCCCATAATCCTCATCAGTACCCCACCAATCCATGAAAGGTCATCACCATTGAATGAACAATTGTGACTCTCATGTTGGAAATACATCGATCTTTTTTAGGTCCATTGATAAAACATGTAATAAAATAATTTTCTATAAAAAATTGAACCTCATGAATCCATAATAGCCACTTCAAGAGATTTCAAAAATGGTGGTGCTCTAAGGAAGATATACACCCATCCCCTATTAGTTTGTCTGATCCTCATCTAATATAGAGTATATGACTATGGAAATGTTGAGGATGGCCAAAAAATTGTCCATGTATGGATGGTAAATCTTATTCAGTAAATCCATAAATAGGGTATGTAAATTCATCATGGAAAAGGGAATCAATAGGGACTCTTAATGTGAGTAGAATCATCAGAATACCATCTTTGGAATATCCACCTCACAAACCCTGAACTAGTAGAGGATGGAACTGAGATCGATCATCGAGAACCATCTCATGCTTTGATACTGTTCAAAGTGATTTTCAATCATTAGTAAAGGTTATTTGATGTTATTTGATTTTAATCGTCTCCTAATCATTTATATCATTTAAATATATTATTTACATCATAATTTCAACCCATGATATGTGTAAATTAAAAACAAATGTCATTTTTTCGTGTGGTGGAAGTCTTTCATACAGTTGAGTGGTATGTTTTTTACTCATACGATCAATGAATTTGTAGTTATAGGTCTAACCCATAGTAGAAAAAAACAGTAGTATATATAGGATTAATATATAAAAAAATAATGGCATAATAATACATGGATATGTGTAAGAATTATAATATAAATGCATGTTGAAAAAAGTTACATATTTTTTTGGGGTAACTCTTTTTTCATTACACCAATGGGATTCAATGATTAAATTTATGACCAAATTGAGTCATTTTGGATGAATTCATAGAATATAGAATCTTATTTGATTAGGGATTGGATGACACAATGTGGCATGATAGTTGTGTCTAATGGGAAGAATGATTTTAATTTTATAGAGGATGGGGGTGGTATTGTTGAAACTACCAAAAGGTAAACAATATTTGAAGGTATCCCTTATATAATGTGCTCAACGAAAAAATGGATTAAATGTGATGTATGGTTTATCCAAACCTCCAACACTCAAAAATAACAGAACCTTTTTTATTAAGTTCGTTAACCTCTACGTTACCCCACTATATCATTTTGATTTCTATTAAGGTAACTATTTTACGTAAATAATTAATTTAAACATAAAGACTAAATTATAGAAACATTTATTATAAATTATAAACCCTCTATAATAAAAATTTTATATCAAAATTTTTCAAAAATAATCCCCATTTATGTTTGAAGTTATTTTTGAAACAAGATGATGCAATGCAAAAAACACATTTTAACCAAAAAATGATAATAATGATATTACTATTTAAAAATTAATATATTTTTTTATAAAATATCAATTGGTCCAATGATTTTTTTTTTGATATTTATTAACATTTAAAAGTAATATTATAAAATACATTTTTATAATAAATTTTAAATATTTTAATTAAATAATATTTATTATCAAATGAAAATAATATTAAATTTTTAATTATTTACTAAATTTAAATTAACAAATATATCCCTAAAAAGATAGTTTTAGAATTTATTTAGTCATAACATGTGTATCATGATATATACATCTAAAAATGACATAATTCAATCAATTCACATTACATTTTACATTGTTAGTATCAATTATTTTATTAAATTATTAACTAATTAATTATCTCATTTCACATTCCTCGTGTAGTTAGTCTAAATAATTCAACTACAAGAAAGAAATATAAAATAATAAGATGACAAAAACCCATTTTTCTTGTAAAACAATTTGTTCAACTGAATTAATATTGTTCATTTATCCATATATCATGGCTTTATAAATTCTAAAGGTAGTGAAGGAACATTTTTTCATTTTCATTAATTTAAATATTATAGAGGTCACTTCCAGGGAGTAGATTCCAAATTACTCATATAATTACAACATTGTGTGGATATAGATTATGTATTGAAAAATAAGGATTTCTGACACATTTCTAGGTCATTTTACCCCTATAAGATTATTTTTTTCCACTAAGTACTATATTTTTCCCTAATAGCTGTTATTAATTTAAAATATTTTAACCAATTTGTAAGTCAAAAACATATTTGTCCGTAGTATACATTATAAAATATTTTTATTAAAAAAATATAATACAATTTTCAAATTTATATACAATTATGTGGAAAAATTTATTTTAATATTATCCTCGCAGATGTGTTGAAAAAAAAGGATTTTATATTTAAAATGTCAAATTTATTGAATTTTTTTAAAATAAAATTTATGAAATTTGATTCAATAAACTATAGTAGATATATAGATGAAATAATGATTTAATTATAATTTGAAACCAAAATATAATATAATATATCGGTATAAAAAATTAAAAAAATGATATTTTTTAAATAAAATTCAATGTTTTTACTATTTACCAAAAAATTAAACATCTCAAAACAATACCAAAAATTCACCAAATGTAAATTGTGAAATTCAACTTTTAGAAATGAACATCAATTTTTTTTAAAATAATAGTTTCGAAATGAAATTTAAAACAAGTTCTTCATCAAAAGACAGAAAAATTACCCTTTTAAAAAATACCTTTTAGAATTGTACTTTTTATTCATATATATGTGTCTATTCTCATTATATTCCTATGAAATATAATGCAGGAGTGTTAATTTTTTTTATATTTAACTACTAATTTTTATTTAAAAAAAATCATTACCATATGATTTTTTAATTTAATAAGATAAAATGGGGTTCTACATATAGAAATAGTTTTGTTTGAAAGGGAATTTTTTTATTGTCAATTATTTCATACCATTATTTATAACTAACTGATAACCAAAGAAATAATTTTATATACATGTTTTAATAATATTTTCACCCACTAGTTAATCATTTATGTATCTATATGTCTAACAGATATGTTGTATCTATACTAATATTTTAATAACAATATTAATTGTATATTGTCATTCGTTAAAACATAGCATTATGCATAACAAAAGATATCTATGGAACCTGACATTGTGTGTAACACAACTATACATAGTATTTAATGTCCCAAATTTAAATATACGTGTTGTGTGTATCATAATCATAACATGGTGATTTTTATAATGAAATAAAAACACAATTCATTAATAGAACGCAATCTGTATTCAGTGTTTTGTGAAATGAAAAATATATAAAATATTAAAATAATTGATAAAAATATTATTTCAAAAATTATAAGTGTGTTGGAAGTTATACATAAAATCATACATATATAAGAACAAATATTTATTAGGAATCATCTCATGATAAACCATGAATGAGATCATGTTGAAGGGTTATTGATATCCCATATGAATATACTTACAAGATATTGTTTTCATTGGTTTTGCTAAATTTCTAACGATGAAATTATAATAATATTTTAGAAAAAATGGATATAAAATATAAAAAATTAATTATTAATATAGGAATCCCCATGAATATAATCTTAGGTTAAAATCCAATAATATTATAGAAACAATATAAAAATATGATGATTTTTATTCTTAGTATAATTCATATTCAATATAAATAGAGAGGTTGATTTCCATATTTTCTTTTGTAAATGTTTCATGCCCATAAAAAATTATTTATTCAATAAATTTTTTCTAAATTGATGTTTAATAATCTAATGACATGATCTGGGTTGGGTCTGGTCCGCCACAACCCTGAGACCACCCCCATTGTCCAAGGGTATTGAGAAATGTCCAAGGAATATCTAACACCGAGAGGAAATTTCCTATATACTAGTATTCACACACACTTCATTAATGATATAGAGGTGAAAAGGATGAAGATAAAATGATACAAAACAATGTGGAAGAAACCATTCTTGTAAATCATCTTTAAAGAATAGGAGCACCACATAGAAGGCTGAACTGTAAAGTGGTAAAACAAATACACAACTAGACAAATGTCCAAAATTGACAAAATTTGAATGTAATATGATTAGATATCCATGATCCATATCTCAAATAACTATCCAATGTACATGGTGCAATGTACCAGGTATCCCTAAGATACACTAAAGTAAATACTGATCTATAAATTTTATGAACAATAAATGGAATGTGTAGGAAATTCCCATGCATTGTATAGTATATACATAACTAGTAGGACACCCAAAAATCTGATGGGGGAGTGTTAAGAGAAAACATTGGATAAAGAAGAGTGTATATATTAAATTGCCTTCAAAAATTAGTTAAAGATGACAATATAATCAGACTCAATAAAGAATTTTACCTATTTTAAACAATATGTTCATAACATTCTATACAGATAAAATAAATTTCAATTCATTACAACATATAATGGAAGAGTAGACTCATGAAACCATGAGAAGATGAACACAGAAAACACATCTCATACAATCTGCATCTTTGAAACCCATATAAGGTTGGAAATTAAACCCAATGGTATGAATACAATTGTATATAAATGTGGTTAGTAAAAGAATCCCAAACGAGTGAGTAAGGGGATATCCATATCATATCCTCGCCTAAGAAGAAGAGTCTCTAATAGATCCAAAAGTCTAATAATGATTCCCCACATCTCATGTGTCTTCTCATAAGTAATAGTGTGTTGGACCCTACCTATTACCTGTACCACATAGTTTAGGAGGTGAAAAATCCAAATAGTGGACCCGCACCTTAGTGCATTATCATGTTACAATCTATAAGAATCCTTATAGGAACCCCACCCATTTTTATGGGTGGTTAATATATTGTTTCATGGGGACCCCTTCCCTATCCAATGGGGGTGAAGTTTACTTGGTAAGTAGTGGACATTCACTCATATTTTTAGGGGGTTTCACATTATATATTGAGTAAAAACACCCATGTGACACATGGGGGATCCATTAAATTTATCAAGTACCAAATTCCTATCTATAAGGGGTTCTAATATGTATGTAGACAATTCAAACCCATGATGATTGGGTGTTTCTCTCTACAGGCCACCTCTGGAGATTACTCATGATCACTGCCATCATTGGGAACTACGTGAAAAATTACTATAGATGATACATTTCACATAGTATCTCAAAATACACAATTGATGATTCCATCAATTTATATATGGAAAGACAAAAATAATAATCGACTCATGGGAAAAATATGACTACAAAATAAAGAGATAGATAATATATATTTTTCCCATAAAGTACAAAGGGGTGAACAACGTGTATGGGGGAACAAATGGTGAGTGATCCTACTATGTATCCTGTTTTTGTCTATGAAGGTACATGAAACACCAACCATGTATAGATACATGGTATATATTTAATATAAATTGTGTTCCCATGCCACCTAGTATGCTGAAAGTATGTTTTGTCACATTTGTGAACCTAATATATGTGTGTGTACTATAATACATGGTGTTACCCTCCATATGTAGTGCCCCATATGTGCTTTATCCACACACTTGTTCATGAGATCATGGAATTTTCTAATCATTTATCTATCACATAGTCCATTCACATAGAAAATAGGCAACATGGAGTGTTGTGTGTCAAAATGGAATTGAATCCCTATAACAACCTAAAACCCAAGTCTCCAAAGCCACGAGGCTACACATTGATTGTTCCTAAAACTCTCTAGCATGTTATCATGATTTTAAATTATTTCTATTATGTGATCCATGCAACTAATATGGTGTTCTTTATTCAGATTTATCATTGATTCATCATGGAAATAGTGTATCTTATTTTTGATCAACATTTCCAGCAATCTAGTGGTTGGAAATCTTATTCCCCCAACCATGGTATTTATCTGTACACACCAGACATGTAGATCCATTCAATTGATGATGATTTGATAAATGATCCAAAAAAATATTCTCCAATGTCATGAAAACATCATAGATCTATCCTTATTTAATCTATTTTTACATTGTTAATAGTTTTTTCATGATTCTGGGTGATTGATTGGGATATGAACTGCCTGACAATGTCAAACTCAGACTAGGGGTCCAATCGCAAATGTAAATGAATAAATTGAGTGATAAAAGCCCTATAACAGATGTTTAACAATATTTGGACAATAATTATAGTGCGATGAGCATGAAATAGAATATACTAGTTATAAAAATAAATAAAGAACCAATTAAATTGGTATATTTGGTAATGACAAGGATCCACAATCAGCATAAATCAATAATGGGGATTATTTTCTCAACCTAATTAATCAAAAAGTTCATAATGAAAAAACTGAACAGTTATGCCTATATATTAGAACATTAATCATAGATGAACATTCCATCCATTTATTTTAGGAATTCATTTCATTAACTGCATCCTCATCTGCTCTAATCCAAATCGTTGTCATCATTCAAGGTGATTCCCCAGTTGAAGGAGGGGAAGAAGCTCTAGAATCCTCCAAATGATTATTCATCTAATTCTAGAGGATTCAACAAGGAAATATACATAGAGAAATTACATTTAGGTGAATTAAATAAATTAGTTATTTTAATTATCTAATTTATCCTCTTGATGTAATGAAAAAATGAAATATATCTGAACTCCCCATGCTAAAATATATTGGGTCGTGTCTATTGTAAAATTGTAAGACCCCGGGACACCCTGAGAAGGGTGGGGTTAATCAGGGTATCAATTTTTTCTTTTATAGTGATTGGTCATGTTCCCATATTAGTAGGAACTCATTAAAATGGATGATTGATATGAAAAATATTAAAACCTTAACAAGAAAAGAGGAAACATGGAAATTTTACATGGTTCCCCAATAAGGTACACGTCCCAGGAAGATATTATGATAGTGTGTCAGTCATACCAAAATACACTTATCTAAACTAGCTATGTAATACCAATGTACGGTCATAGGCTAGGAACGCTACCTTTGCATTATTTCTAGGATAGAACACTGTGTCCCTCAGAATTCTTCAATCGACTCAGCCTAGCTCATTTCCTTTCTATATGTCTTACATATATTATCAGCGTGATGATATCTTCAATGGAATTTCATTAAAGACATTTTCTCTTACTAATCATGATATTATTCTTGCACAATACACCCAAGTTAATTCTCATTGAATTCCATGTCCACTTAATGTTGATATTAAACTACATCCTTTTGCAAATATCCTTCACAAATCCCTTTCATGAAGCTCACTTATTTGTGAAGCACCCATTCCTCCACAGAACACACTACCATCATGAAGCTCCCTTAGCATTATGTAACATCATTCTTTCGTGAAGACCACTTGAATTCATGAAACAACCTACCTTTGTGAATCTCCCATACCTTCATGGAACAACCTTCCTTAAAGAATATTTATAAGAAAAAATGGAACATCATATCTTCATAGAGAACTCAATACTATGAGGCAATGAATTCAGTCGTGACTATAATAGACTTTTTTCAAATTTGAATCCTGCATTGTCTTCTAGTTTTGTGGAGAACCCATTACTTTTTGAAATCATAGTGGTTTTATATTTTTTCTGAAAATCTTTTTTTATAAAATATAGAAGGTTTTCCATTTATTTACAGGCTCAACTGATTGAAAATCTCCACCCCCACTGATGTGTTTTCCGGAACGGTAAAAAAAATGTGTGTTACTACTCAATTGGGAGATCTATAGAGAAATTCATTATTTGAAAATATCATTGTAACAATAGATATTTTCATCAAAACGATTCTCTCCACTAATGATCTCCAATTATCATAACCTAAAAGAAACACCATCTCAATTAAAAATTATTCATATCTTTGAATATCTCAGTATAATATTCATGATATCCATGCCATTGACATATTTATAATGTCTTTATTCCAAAAAAATACCTCTCATGAAATATATCTCATTACCTTCAATACTTCTTATATATTGAACTGTATAATCCATTTACATGAAATACCCCTATTCATCAATGATAGGGTTCTCAACAAATGCAAACCTTGATCCATTTCCTCTAATGAATATCCTTGGTTCAAACAATTTTCTCTTTGGGTTTTTTGGAATGATATTGATAAATGAAATAGAGCACCATCCACTATTAAATCCTAATATAAAAGACAGAACTCAACCAATGGTCTATGTATACATGAGTAATTCTAATTTTAGAAAACAATCTGGGAAGCATGAATTGGGATATTGGGTTTTCAAATTCGTAATGACGTCCAATATATTATCTGATTGTATCACACAATCATTAAATTATCTGAAATGTTTCCTTATAACCTTGAAATCCCATTTTCTACATGTGTATGTATTATAATATCTTAATTTTCAATTATCAATGCCCCATCATCATGAAAACTTGAAAAAACATCATCCTTCTCATTTTTACAATTGAATTTATCCATTCTCCCATATTGGTAATAAACACATAGAACATTAATTTCATAGTGTAGAAATCCAAACACACTCCCCCTAGATCATATCTCAACCATAAACTTACATCACTTCCAAAAATAGAGTAAATTGTTTTATTTATATGGGTAGAGTGTATTTTCATAACCTCATTGTGCAAATGGAAGCTGCTTGAACATCGAGGTTCATCCGATTATTCTAAAACATATATGCTAACAATGTCTTAGAATAATGTCAACCACATGATTACTAGGGACAACATGATCCATTTTTATCAGTCCTTGTTAAACCTTTTCCTCACTGATGTGACATCTAATTTCAATTTGGTTTTAATGAGAATGATGAACATGATTCTACATAAGATAAAGAGAGATCATATTATCCTAGAGAATTAAAAATGGTTGTTTCACCTCATAATCAATACCAATCAATGGTTGCTTCATCCAAAGTAGCTGCATGTATGACTTTTTAGCAGAGATATACTCAGCCTCATCAATACATAGAGAAGTACTTTCTTGCTTCATACTCTACTAGCCCACACATTTCATTCCAAAAAATAATGATCCACCCCTTCTGAAATTTCTATGAACAACATCTCCCACCCAGTCATCATTAACAAATACTGATATTTATCACTCTCTTCGAGTTATAATCTATAATCCATAACAGTGAGTTCCTAGAATGTACCTCATGATTCATTTCACTACAGACATATGTTTTTTCAGATTACATTTAAATTGAACTACTATGATAGCAATGTTTTGGAATATTCTCTCCACAGTGTATGTGGGGGTGACTCTTGCACATATCTTATAATACTTCTTGTGGTGGAATTGGATGCTATAATGGGGATGGATTGGATCACATTATATAGATCACACATCCACTATCTAGGAAAGGTAATATAATTTCATTTTCTGAACCATCCCATGATTCACAATAAATGGAATGACGATTATGAATATGATTTGATGAATCCTCTGATGGTGTAGATGTTGATTCCATTTAAAGTGGAATACATTGTTCAATTGGTTGAGTTAGAGGAATTTATCAAAGGAGGGTAAATGATCATGTCCATGTTAGGATGGGTGACATAAATATCGATTCAATGAATTGAATAATTATTTTATCCAAATGAGTATTTTTTAATGTAATGATTTAGTAAACCTGAATAATTGTTGAAATCTATCGACAAAGTGATATTGTCATGGTAGTTATCATTGAATCATGTTTATAGAGTTTTTTAAATTTTTTCCATATTATAATGATTCAATGAACTTATATTCCAAATTTTATATGTAATGACTATATATTCCTATTAAATATCAATGAGTTTTATGTCATCTTGTTATTACTTCAAACTCATGTGATGTGATTCATTGCCTTGTATATTCCCTTAATAGGCATTTTAATATCACACATTTTTGTGGTTTTATTACCACAAATGTTATAAGATCTCAAAATATGTTATAATATAATTTTGGAGAATTAAATATATATATTTTATACTGCATTTATTCTTTCTAATTATGAATGTAATCATCTACATACAAGTTTCTACTCGATCCTTATTATGTATTGAATGTATATTAATTCTTAAAAATATATAATAGTATGTGTAGATATAGTGGGTTAATATAGTTAGTATCGGAGCATAGTCTAGTTAATTTTGGTTATTTGTACTACACGACAATATTAATAACCATAGGGATATGTCTTAATATATGAAATATTGTCATTGATATCTTTTATTGAATAATAAGAAATTGTATGTGAGGATATTTTTTGATTTTATTTCATTATTGTTTTTGTTTTTGTTTTATGAGATCATTAGCTAAGTATTCAATCCCCAATTTTTTTGGATGATTGACTGAAATAAGAGAACTCGTATTAACAACCAGTGTGATATGCCTTATGATGATTTCCCTAATGATACACCTTTCCAAAATTGTGGGGGAGATTAGAACAAAATAAATGTACAATCATAGGTGAATCATGTTGTAAATAATAAGTTTAATAATGTTGAACTCCCATATTCGGTATAAATGTTCATGTTTCAATCAATTTTTATATTTAACAAAGTACTCTTACATTTAGTGTATCTTGTGATTCCCAAATCCATGAACAACGTATTAAATCCATTCAGAGACATAAAATCTATCCTACAAGGATAAAATGAAGATAATTTTGTGCAGTTCGTCTATTATGTTTTTGGATAAGATAATCATGGGTGGAAATAGTTCAATGAAAAAAATTTAATTGTGAAATTTATTCCATTAATTGGGAATAATTCAGGAAAATATTTTTCAGTAAATATTTTCCACAAGCATTCCATATTAAAATAAATATAGGTTTTTTGGATTATGGAAATAAAAAAATTTCCATCAAGGAATATGGGGAAAACAATAACTTGATTCCCTGGTATGACTTTGAAAATTTCATTAACATTGAATGAAAAATTGATGGAATATTTAGTAGTTTTAATCTAACTTTATTTAATTCCATATATATTTGAGACTTTGATAGTAATGTGGGGATTTTTAGTTGTTCCCTTATTACTAAGACGATGATTGGTGACTCATATGGGTCTCATGGGATTATAGATAAAAAATGGAGAATATAGTATCATATTGGTGGATCAAAAGATATAACCAATAAAAAATTCAATCTTATCATCACATATTCCAAAATGGATAGATGAAACTTCCCATGAACTATATAAATGGAATGATGAGATATATCAGATGTGGAAAAGAGAGAAATCAATATTATCATCAGCAATGGGATATGAATAATTATTCTAATGTAGAATAATAGAGAATGGTTTATATCAACCATTAACTAAGATTAAAATGATTTAAATATATATTACAAAGACATTATGGGAGTGAATTATGTATTGTATGGGTTTTTAAATAGAATAATAGATAACAACATAAAATTCATCATGGAAGGTATTATGTGATCACTACTACTAAGGTGGATTTTATCAGAGATGTGGTAATATGTATAATAGTTATTTATTCAAAAAAAAATTAATTGTTTATTGTGTTAATTAATATTAATTCATATATTTCTCTTTTATTATGATTATTCAAACAACATATGACAATATGGAATTTTAGTTGTTAATACGACAATTGGGAATTTGTTACATATATATTATATAACTCATCCCCAGTAAATGATTGTAGATTTAAACTCCACAAAAATATCATATTAAATCTTTATATTATGTTTTATGTTAAATTTGAAAATAGTTTTCTATTTTTATTTAAATATAACATCATATGTCAATAGGGGAGATCATTCAAATCCACTCGAGGCATGCCCAAATTCATTACATATTTAAAGAGGATTAAGAATAAATTCTGGAATATTATTCACCAAAATAAATATAAATTCTGTATTATTAATCATACACTTCTCAAATGATTAATAAAATGGGGGGTATCTTTCTTGAATAAATTCCCAATTTTAGGGAATACATTGATGTGTTCCTTCAAGAATTTATTTTTATTCCTCCTATTATATGGTTTGAGTTATCAATTGATCTTACACAAAATTATTTGATCATATCAATGTCTATATTTCTAATGGACACCATTGAGTGGTAAGAAATGAATTATCAATTAGAAGTGAATTTGTATAAGGGTTTTGTATTCCTATGTTGTTCACTGTGGGGTGCATCGTACCTATTTTCCCATAATAAGGATTGGTCAATTATCTTATGTTCTCATCATCATGTACTTAATTAATCATAATAAAGAACAATTATCCCCGTGCATGGATATATGACTGGTTTAATAATGAAGGTATTCCCTGGTATTTCACTATGGTGGGAAATTATTTTGGATATCTCCAATTATATGTTAAGAAGAAATTTTTTTCTAATATTTCATTTTGACCATGTTATGGTCACTATGTGTTCATTGAAAATCCTTTTCTAAATAGATAATTTTCCTGAAATTGTTTTGGACACAAAAAATAGATTCATCATATATCGAAATGTAATACTTGTGTTAGTAATTATAGACGACAGTTTAATATACTCTTAAATAATAGATGATCTAGAAAAGAATTTTAATAAAATTTTAATGGATTATTGAATGGAGAAATTATATCATATGTATAATAAATGTGATTTCTTTATATATGATGTATCATGCATTGTGATGATTACCACTAGCAAAGGGATTACTGTAGTCCATTTTAAGTAAAATTAAATTGAGGATAAGTTAAGAAAAATATTGTTAATGGAGATTTGTTGTCTCTTTGTCCAAGATGGGTGTTACTGAAAATTTGTGGTGAACTTATCAAGATTATCAAACCCTCTAGTCAAGATGAACAGATGATTGTAAGGATATAATGGACTACTGAACACAAATAGTACATTGAAAATTTGAAAACAAATGCTTATCACAGAATTAATACTTACACTACCAATATGTTTTGACTTTATTGTGGAATATACTGTTTCATTAATGAAATTATTATGTATAAAATTGATAAAAAATTATAAAATGATATCTTATACCTTAAGGAAGTTGAAATATTATGATATGAATTATCCCACACAAAATTTAAAAGTGTTATACGAGTTCATCACATTGATTAAATGACATTATTATCTTTATGGGGATATGTGTGAGATATATATTGATGGAAATATTGTCAAAAATATATTCAACACAATGTAATTAATATATTCTAGTTAAATTTGTTATATTTCATCAAGGATTAGGAATTATGAATCCAATACCATACTATTATTAAAAATAATTAGGATTATTTTCTATGTATAAATGATCTTTCTTCCAAATCAATTATTAATGTTGATAATTATCCAATATTCTCATATATCCAAATGATGTACCAGGAAATCCTAAATAATTAATCATCATCATTCATTTCACAAAAAAAAATTATCAACAATAACTTTTTGATATAACAATTTATTCTTAAATATATTCTATGGAAATTCATAAGAGTTTGGAAGCTATCATATATTGTAATTACTTGTATTTAAAAATCGATGAGGAAGGAGTTGTAAAATGTTGGTCATGACTATATGAGAAAAAAATACTAACACCAGGAAATATATTTTTAATTATTCACATATCAATAACTTAGCAATCCACCTAGGGAGAACCCTGTTGTACCATGACCTCATTTTCGCTCTTTATGGGGTAATTTGAGGAAGTAAATCATGGAATATAATTAAATGTGTTTGGTATGTTAGTTTAACAAATATTTTATGAAAAAAAACTCTATTGGTATGATTTAAACTATACATATACCAATATGAAAACGGAAAACATCTCCCATGAATTAATCACTATGTTTTCAATGAAATAAAAAGTATATAATGCTTTATGGGTTGTGCTTTACAATCATAAAAATACTTCTTAGTTTATTTAAATTCTATATGAGATGTCACTCACTAAAATTTCACCGATATACATCAAAAAAGTAGTAATGGGGAATGAATAACACTACAAATTATATATGTTCGAGATATGAGACTACCAACATGTTCTAAAAGTGTATCCATCATGATCTAAACACCGAGATGAACATGAATACATCATATCAATATTAAAATGGGGGCTAGATTTACTTGAATACATATAAACTAGATGAATAATTAATAGAAATATCATTAATGGTTGATGTAATCAATATATTCCTACCATCACGTTATCTTAAAATAATTATTTTCTACTAAAGAATGCATATTTATTTTTTAGAATAATGTAGAAGACCAATGTAGTGGAATGGAATTTTTGAATAAAACTTGATGGGACTAGGAATGGTTAAGGAAATGGTGGAATAGTCCCGGACCATCCAACTGTATATCAAGGTAACACAATCTTGACAGATGATTTATGCTATTAATATTAAATGGGATTTGGATTTGAGGATAATGGTAAGGTGTCCCCCCTAATTCCACCATGGAGAAAATTCCCGAATGTTGGGAATAATGGAATGATATTTCCATAGAATATCACCCCTTTGAGATTATTGACCACATATGATCTATGTAATATTAATTATCACATTATCTAACTATATATCTATTAAAATATGTATTATACATATATCTGTTGAACCATTACATAAATGATACATCAAATGTCCTGAATTTGGTGGTGGTATAGATTGAGAATGATATCTCTTATGACGATAAGTCAATTAATATCGTGGACAATAGAGATTGAATTTTACACTATATGATAACTGACCTAGTTAAAGTATTGTGATGAACCCGTAAGAATGATGGGGAAACATGGGAACTCTAGGATTCCATGAAATAGAATTATAATTATTATTTTTAACCATAGTATGTAAAATATAAATTAAAGGGTGAAATATATTAAGGAGGAATAATGAAATGATCATTAATTTTATGAATGTAATTTTCCTTCATCTAATTATGTTATGTCGAATAATTTTTATAGATAACATTGTGAAAAATATTATTCATTAAAATAAATAAATGACACTATTCTGAAAGGATAATCCAATAACAATTCTAAATATTAATATGGGGGAGAAATTATAAAATATTATATGTAATTTATTAAAATTATGAAATTATTGGTCCAACATAATGAATGCAGACACAAACAAATCTATATAACCAATATATATAAATATTAAAATATTCACTTTAAATATGAAAATTTAAATAACCACAATAGAAAATAGAATTTAATGGATAAAAAATATTTATATTTATATTTATATAAAATAAGAAAACTATATTATTGTTTCAATTCATACCATTAGAATAATAACCAGGCCGTTAGAATAGTATTCTGACCATTAGAAATATTAAGCATGCCATTATAATAGTAACCTCGCACATGTAAATGTAAATTTGTTTTTTTATAGCTTATAAAATTAATATGTGATATATTTATATCATAGTACTATTAAATAAATGTTTTCAAAACAATAAATTCAGTGTTAGTTTTTTATAAAACATTGTTGTTTTACTTGAAATTCTTTAATAAATATAATTATTTAAAAAGAATTTTATTTTTTTACAAAGGATTCATAAGTAAAAATTATGTTTCATATTTATGGTAGGTTTTTTATTTGATTCCACAATTAATTCATTAAAGAGGGAGTAAAAAACTCAGAATATTAAAATATTTTTTTTCAAATACAAGTGGTTTCATTTTAAAAATCAAATTTCTCATATAAATAAAGTTATTATAGTAAAATATATTTTATTTTTTAAATATATAAATATAAAAATACTTAGGGTGATTTTCAATTTTTTTTAAAAAAAGATGATATTTTAGAGAATAGTGAAATATGGTAATTTGTGGTTATAAATATTATTAGAAAAATAAAATTATTTTTGAGAAATAGATTTTATTAATTACCCATTATCTCAAAATATCATGTAAAATTTTCAAAATATAGTAACAATAATCAATATTATTGGAATCCCATATCAAAAATAACAAACTAAAAAAATATAATATTAAAAGGAACCCCTCTCTTTCACTTATATATACCACCCCTTATCCTAACTCCACCAAATCCATTACGATTTCCAAATATATAAATATTCATTTACTCCCTAGAAGAACTTACGTAAAATTTCTAATTGTATAACAATAATAAATATTCCATGTTCTTTAGCAGTTCCTTTAAGAATATGATATTCAATTTGACACATTCAACTTGGAAATTTTTTAATGTTTATTCCTGACCAACCATATCCTAAACTCCATCATACCACATAACATGTTCTCTCTATTATTTAGTAAATAATATTGTTTTATATTTTTATTTTAAATATAATCCATCCAACCTTTCTCATATATAATGATTCAGTGAAAAACTAATTCATTATCCTTTTTAGTAAGTAAAAAACCTCCGTGGAAGATTATTTTCATTTTTCAATACTTCATGAAAGATAAAATTGATATATTCCTTTATAGAATCTAGTAATTATGAATATTATATGACTTTAAATATTCATTATGGAATATATGGACATAAAATTAAATTATTTCCTACTTTTTGTGATGGTCATAATTAACTAAACATATATCATTAATTTTTATATTAGTTTCATAATTCATATGTCAGAAACAAATGATATATGGACCATTTAAATTTTTATACGTGGAAAATTAAATTTATTCTAACATAGGGACTATTATTAAATTTTTAAAATAAATACATTAATTATACACATGTGATCCAACAATGAATCCATAGAATGAAAACATTCAGAATAATGAAAATTAACTATGTATCTAAATAAAATGGTTATAATTGAAAGTAGCAGAATTAAAGTAATTAAAATATTGATGAAAAATGTTCTGTATTATTTAATAAATTAAACTAATTTAATAATCATGTATTTTAAGTGATATTTTATAATTTAATTTGAAATAGTGTTGGGGATCTCTCTAAACCTACCTATATTCAATAGGTAAATCTTTCTATCTCATTATTCCAATTTATATTTCCTTTTTTTATTAGAAAAATAATATATTCTATGTCATTTCCCCAAAAGTATATACAAGATTTATTTAATATTTATTTAATGGGTAAATAAATGTTTTTAAATTATAACCTGTCAATTCCCCTTGATATGAAAACATTATTAAAGATAACATCTTTGATTGATACATGTGTTTCTATTAGAAATCATTACGTATATTCCTTATATTTTATTAAATTATTAGGAACACAAATTAATGTAAAAGATATTATGGGTGTTCATGATAGTCCTCTATTTTATTTCATAATATTCTATCCTCATGAGGAATTATTTATGGGAGTATATTGTAAACCTAAACTATTATGATAGATTTCCCCTTGTGATATTGACTTGGTTGTTAGACTTGACTTATGTTTAAATCAGGTATTATTTTTCTTCCACATTACTATATTTTAATTATTTTATTATTCCATTAACAATAATTAATCTTACATGTTTTTATTCATGATTAAATCATTTTTTGTTATAATGTTATACAATATTAATCTTGAGATATGCAACATTTCAATTTATATTCACATATAAGGATTTTTTGATCACTCCTTATGTCTATGTATCCCACAAAATATCCAATATAGTTGTAAGAGATAAAAGGGATTTGGGGTCACATTTTGGTGGTCAATATAATTTTTATATTCTATTTTTATTTGTTTTCTAATAATATTCATAATGTTCCAAAAAATGGTTTTTTGACCCATGGTTGGAATTTAACATATATTTATGAAAATTGTCATGTAATAATATATGTTATATGAATTGGTCACTATAGAGTAGTTTTATTAATAATTAATTGGTCAATTCTCATGTTTTTAAATTAGTTCACACTAATAAGAATAATGAGTGAAATGAAAATAATTAATAAAATTCTCACCCAAATTTGGGGAACAACATTGGGTGGAATTCATTTAAGAGGAGACTTCGTCTAATGCTAGGAGAAATGAGGAAATATATATTATTTAATTGAATCATTGTACTAATTTAATGTTGGAATTTTAAGGTAATTCCTATTATTGGGTCAAATTTAATATTTATTATACGCCTTATAATTGGCCTAGTTTAGAGAAATGAAATATGGAATCTCAGAACATCACTATAGTTCTTAAGATTGGTCATTCAATAAAACATTCTATTGACTAAATGGGATTATAACAATGAAATAAGGATACAGGAACTCTATTGTGTTCTATGTAATTATCCCATTATGTATAAAATTATAACACTTTCTCTAAAGTGTCAATATAGAATGAATAAATGAAAAAGAACATTTTTAAGAAATCATATACACTACAGATCACTAACAATAAATATTCCTTTTAAAAAATATTTATTTTTGTGGAATAGATGGAAGAAAAAATCATTCCTTATTATTTATCTAATAATTATGCAAATAAGTATGGATTCTAGACAATAAAATCCTTTTTAATAGTAAAGGGGACATGTTAAATTAAATATAATTTCTGTAATACGATTATAAAGGGAAACAAATATCAATAGTGGATAAATTTTTTTGAAATTCCGGGGGATCAAAAAATATTGTACGTATTTATCCATGAATAAATTCATCCAGAAAAACATCCTAACATTTTCTTATTACAAAACCAATGATTCATAATATGAATTTAAATCTCATTAATGAGAATTCAATTGGATTCATGTTTTCTTTGAATAAAATCGTATTTTATAATGATGATCAATTATTATTTTTTGTCAAAAACAACCAAAATGAATCTATTTAAAATATTAATAAACAAAAATTAAATAATTATCATGATTATTAATATTTTTAGTTTTTGTATTAATTTATTTATGTTAATTTTTTATACATTCGTAAAGAAGATCTATAAACAGAGATTTATTTATCAATATTGATGATTATAAAAACATGCATAATATTGAGGATGTTTTGGTTTTTAACCTTTATGAAATAGCTTGGTATGTTTTTGTTAAATATATTTTGATGAATTAACTATGTGTATTCATATTTTCAATCTAACATAAAAATGATCTATTGTACTTGACTTTATATAGGTTATATATTTTATAAATTGAAATTTATCTACAATGAATGATTCAGTTATTTTCTCTCTAATAAGACCAAATAACATTCTCATTGTATTAGTTTTACCCTTGTAAAATTCCATTTTTACTAAACCCTTATATTGATTTCAATTTGGAATTTATTATTACCAACATTATAATTGTATTAAGATTAAATAATAGTTGGATTGTTATGAATGATTTCCCTTATATCATTCCACATTTATGTAAAAATAAATCATGAGTATGTGGAATGTAAAAAAGGACCATCATTATTGAGATAGAAAATATTACCAATAAATATAAATGTATATAATAATTTGGCAACTGTTATGGTGAAATTTTAATGGAGAAATAGGACAACCTATACATCTAAATAGTCATACCTCTTCATGATGTTATTATATAAGATTTAATTTTTTTAAAAAAGATAGATGAACAACTTATTCGTAAAGATGAGATTATCCAAGAATAATATCAATAGAGTTTGTTGAGATATACTAATAGAAATTAAAAATTAAATTATATTATTAATTAGTAAATGAATATAATGATAACCTATTTTTCTATTATAAGTAGTTGGTTCTTCAAAAATATTGATTTGTGGTTAGCCCATCCCATTTATACAACTTTATACATTTTTCATTGTTGAAAGTCATATGGAATATAATATTGAAATAGATGTGGTTAATAATAAAGTGTTTTTTGATAATAAAATATACATTTATCACTACCATACAATCCATGAATGAGGATAATATATCCCACATAACTCTAAATATGGTTAGAAGTTTCCAAAAAAATGACAATGCTAATATATTATCTACAGAATCATGGGAGAAAATCTGTAATGTGTTTTTACAAAATATGATGGATTTTATTCCATTGAATTCTTTATAGTGGAAGTAAATTCTAACAATATTAACTTGAACTATAAGAATTATCAAGATCCTGATATCAAAAACATCAATCCAATTCAATTATAGAAATAATAGCCAGATATTAGTGGAAAACAGCTTTAATTATGCTTTGGATTATATATTGATAAGATCATATCATCTAATATGTACATATCCATCCATGTTGATAAGAACTGAAGAGGCTAGCATATTGTATAGTAATGTTTCAATAGTTTACTAAATAAAAATAAATAATGTAATATTTAAAATAAACATGATATTTTCAATAATTTATATTATTATATTTTATATTATATCATTAGTCTTACGATATATGGATTATGTGAATAATTTGATATGATTATTATATATGTTTTAAAAATGATAAAATATATATTATAGTAGATGAAAAACCAAACTAGTACATCTGATGTCTTTGGGTATCGAGAAAATTTAAAACGTACATAGATAAATTTTTTGGAATAATTATATAACATCTTTGTAAATTCATACAAAAAGAATTAGAGTTTTATCCAATCTCACGCAACAAAACACCACAATGAATTTGACAGCACTAATTATTCTTTTATATCAAATGAAAATATTATATTATGTGACCATAGTGACACCTCTCGATAGTCTATAATATATCTTTTTCAACCATTATATTGATTCATGTAAAGTAATCAATTTATAGAATTTATATTTTTTTTCAAGGATATAATCATTAGAATATATAATATCTGTTCTATATTAATGAACAAAAAACTTGTAATCACTCAATTTAATTACATATAGATCCCACTTTTTGCTGAGATAATCAACGAAATCTATCTTGATGATTTTGTATTGTAGAAACTATCTCACCCTATAGATTGGAAGGTAAAAAATCACATCTCGGGTAGGAATAATTTGTCTTGATAACTCAAAAATCACATGAAAAGTAATTTTTTTCATACATATTTATATATGATCAATAAAAATTATAAAGATAATGGAACGAAAATTATGGGAAATTATTTTGATTCCATTACTTCCAATATAGATGTTATTCACTTTATTTTTTATTATGTTTATGAAACAAACATATTTTAGGGGGCTTAATAAAAATTAACAAATAAAGATTAATAATTTAATAATTATTTTTCTCCAATATAATTTTCAGAGAAATGAAAAAAAACCAATTCAATATCTTATTATTTAAGATTAATATAAATAATCATTATTTTAAAAATATTGTACTATATGTCTATAGTCTTGTCAGTTTATATGAATGATTTTATGTATATAATCCACAATTAATAGTAGTGACCCAATTTTAACCATTTTTATTTACAATATCAGTATCAAATATTAGGACAAAAACAAACAATGGACAATTCCTGTCTATATTTTTATATAATTAAGGAATAAATAATTAAATAATCTAATTTATATATAATAAATGGGAACCATTTAAACTAGATATGGAACATATTAATCTATAACATGTCCTCATGAAATCCCATAAAATTAGCCACAAAAGATATTCTAGTATATACAAAATGTGTATTATATTTGTTAATGACCTTGGTAAATGGAAACACAATTATGAGTGAGGTTAAATTCTCATTAAGTGTATACATAATTAATGAAAACCAATATTTATATGTGAGTATATTATGATCATAAATTATATTGGATAAATTAGTTATGAAAATAATTTTATAATATAATTTTATTTATATAATATATGGATGGTGGACATATTAAAAAAATATTTCCATGAATAAGAATAATTGATTCCATAGAGATAAAATACATAATTTTAAATTATGGCTCCAAAACTGAAGCTAAAAATTCATGATGTTAAATAATGATATTAAAATTTATGCCATATGTCTGTTTTATTTTGTAATTGTAAGGCATGCAAAAAAAGACAGAGTTATTTCATCTCATGGGAAATTACAATAAAATGAGGGGCTATCACTAATGGGACCCAACCATCTATAGTTAAATACAATGGATTAATCATATAAAGGAATTAATGATAAATAATACAAAAAATTCAATCCTTAATAATCAATGAACCACCATATTAAAATGGCATGCCTAAATGTTGTCAACAATTACTAAATCAATAAATGTAATAGATTTATATGTAATAAACCCTAAAACTAATTATTAATTGACTAATGGTTTATAGTCGATACAATATTTTTCACATTTAATAGATATTGTAAAATGATGATGAATTTCCTTAAAATAATTTAATGAAAAATTTGGTATTTCAAATAGGGATGTATTGAAAGAAATATCATACCATTAAGATAGATTATTTGTACTGAAATGTTGATTATTCAGTTAAATTTTTTTAATCCAATGTGATTAAAAATATTTTGGGATGAATTATAATATAATTTGTGACCTATATATGCAATAAATAGTGAAATTGATATGTTAATTTGAATCATATATCAATGAAGAAAATTTGAGACACATTACACATTATGAAAATAGAAACATAATGATCAAAAGTACATAATAAGAATACCATGAAATAAAAATATGATAACATATTAAATATTTATATACATGGTGTAAATATATAATTTAATATGAAATTAAAATTAAATTATAATGTTCAACAAAAAACTATGTTTCAGGGAATTGATAATGGAGAAAAATAAATTTTTAAAACATAGTTACTTTTTAATCAAAACACATTGTATGATATAATATAAAATAGAATATTAATTATCATGAATAATGATAAAATCGTTAGAAAATACTAGAGTGTAAGTATGTACACCATGAAATAGAAAACATACTTTATAACATAATAATGTTTACTAGATTTAAAAATTGGGACAAGGAAAACATATAACTAACATAATAACTCACGAAGCAGTCATTAGATTACGATGTTATAAATAATATCATTAAATAAAAATGATATATGAATGAAATATTATATTAAATATTATTTATGTAGAATAAATGATTCATGTAATAATCGAAGATTAATAATAATGTATATAACCCAATGAAAGCAATTTGAGTTTGAAAAAACACTTACTATGTTCTTGATTTGGGCCACGCATTTCTATCACTAATAGAATAATAAAATTAATTTTATTAGATAAAATTTTATAATAGATAATCATGTTAATTTAATTTACTATTTAACATTTATAATTATACTATATTTGTTTATAATTTATCATTTTCCATTGTTTGGTTAATATTTATTCATTGTCGGCTAATTATGGTAATTATAGAAAGAAATTATAATATTTTATAAACAATTTAAATATATTATATGGCAATAAAATAACCATTAAACAATAATTATTTTATAATGTTTTTATAATAACATTAGAATTTATATTCCCATAGTCATCCATTATAGTTATTCATATAATTTTTCTACTATGTCGTTAAACTGATACCAAAATTGAACAATCAATATCTCAATGGGAGAGTATTGTAATGGAAGGGTATAATATCATTATCATATGTTAAAAAATTTATTGCTTAGATTATATTATATTATTTAATCATATATTATTTATTGTATAAAAATATATAAATTCAAAACTAAAAGTTAAGAAAATTTATTTTGTTAATGTGATAATCTGCACAATCCATGATCTCTATTCATTTTATTTTATATATAGTAGGGTGACATATATATTGATAATTAGAATAAGATATTTAAATAAAAATATTTTAATTATAACAATTTCATTCTATTATATTTTTTACGATATAATTTGAAGTTAATAAATACTAATAAAATTATAAGGATTAAATAATACAGACATTGGGACCTTGAACATTTTCTTAATGACCTATGTAGACATTAAGGTCTCTAGTTAACATTAATTGAAAATAGCATTTATAAAATGATTTGACATCAAGGAGAGTATAATTCGATATTGATTATTGTATATTTATAAGGGAATTTGTAAAATGGAAATGGTGGAAGCGATCCTCTTTTATAATTGATGAAAATTGAGGTTTTGTGAACACTCATTATTTTCTAATATGATAATGATACTATTTATAGGAAAATTATTCTAATGAATCTAAATAATGGACTTTGGGGGGATATTAGGATGGGTAAGCATGAACAATGCATTTTGACCCATATTTTGAACATGTTTGAAACCATTTTAACTTATATTTTATACTGTTATCTTTTCTATCGGGGTAACTAGTATCTGCCTAATAACATTAGTTTTTATAAATAAATAATATATTGATTATTAAAAAATTATTATTGAGTAAAACTATATTTAATATCCATTTAACATAATTCAATTCGTTAATAATATTAAATTTTTTTTTAAATCATAACAAATTATATATATCTAAACCATTTATGTATATAAAAATATTATTTTAACATTATTTTTCATTAATTTTATTTAGTATTGGAAAACAATTTAGTGAGAGTTAATATAGTTTTATTTTTCTTTTAAAAATATGATATTATTTATTAGATATATAAAAATTTAATTTATTAGATAAATATCTCACAACATTAACAAACTAATTCATTCCACATAATTATGTTTCCATTATATTGGTCATTTATAATAATAATAATCATCACCATATTTTTATGAAAAATTAATACTATTAATATATATAAAATGTTGGTCAATTTTTATGATATATAAATATCTAGGTCTTTATTATTTATAGATACTGTCATAAAAGGCAAGGTTTTCGTGAAAAATATATTTTTCCATTCAAACTAATAATTTTTTATTCTATAAAATCTTAAAAATTCATCTTTAAATAATACGAAAATTATTAATATAAAAATTATTATAATTTTTTCAAACTATAATTAAAAATTAGATAATAGTTATTTCTAAAAATAAATAATCAAAATAACAAAATGATCATAGGAAAGTAATTTTTTAATTATTTATTATTTATAATATTATTTTTCATAAATTAATAATATAATTTATAATTACATTTTATTTATAAAAACTGAATTTTTTACTTGTAATGTCTATAGTTTATTAAAGAAATGAAATTTGTTGAAACATATCAATTTTAAGTACACATATGTCTTATTAAATATTTATCTAAAAAAATTTATTTCTCAATGGAATTTATTTTATAGTAAATTTTACTTTCATTTATTTATATATTTTGTATATCAATACAATATATCATTACCAAAAATTTATATTGCTACATTTTAATTGGTATATTTTATTTCAGGCATCATTCTTCCATAATGTTATGTGTATAAAAAAATGTTGACCAAATTAGTATATAATGGAAATGAAACATATAATATATAACCATGGAGTAAAAAGTTCTACCCCTACATGAATAAATTTCAACAGAAATTTTTCTATTTTTCTCTGTGAAAAATAGTTTATCTTACCAAAACAACAAATATTATTGAATGTTTAATTTAAAATGGGATATCATAGATACTATATTGGATAATATGAAACTAGTTAATGGGTATTTGGACCTCTATGATAAATGTAATTAACGTAGTATATTCATAGTCATCATTTATTAACGATGTTATGTTTATTTAGATCATACATTTATATTTACCAATTTAGAAATTGACATGTTCCCTTTGTAAAAAGAGATATACCATTTCAAATACCATAGAAAATTATGGGAAAAATGGATATATAAGAAGTAACATATGATTATCCTTGAATATTATTTTATAATAATCAATATCTAGGTTTTTATATTTTTAACTAAATATGGAATTTTTTTAAATCATTTATTCCATAATACAAAAGAAAATATTGTGTTAAGAATCACTAATCACTTCAATATAAGTAATTGTTTTCTATATTACTTTTTTCTACAGTCTAGGTAATTTTTTTGTAAATATTATCTTTGTTGGCCAATATATTATTTAATTGATTTTGAAAGAACCAAATTTACATCATGTTTTATAAATTTTTTATAATATCTCTTTCCATATTAACTATGATCATTATAACCATTATTTTCATACTTATAGTTAATTTACATTCCATTTAAGTAATACCTGAGGTGTTTCATCCAACATTATTGGCATGTACGAAATTTAATCTTTCTTCATTAATTATGTTTGAAACATAATCTTATATGAGACTTCACTTATATCATATATGGTGTACCAAGGAATTCAAATATTTTCAATTTTTTAATCATTTTTTAGGATAGATGGTTCATAAAATCTCAACGTTTCCCTCTACAGATCATATCTCATATGTTATATCATTTATATAAAATTTATGTTTTATGTGGTATCCATTAATAAATTGTATCCTTCGGATTTTATACATTAATAAAGTAAATTGTGTTAATTTTTATAGATAAACACCCAACTAAAAAAATTTAATGGGAATTGAAAGAAAAAAATTATCTTCAAATTTACATACTCTTAGAAATTATTATATTAACATTCTATTAAAATTAAAACAATACTGTTTAAATATAAAAAATTTTATTTTGGACTCTTAAAAAATAACAAATACCAGAAATTTATGATCATCATTTTACCATCTGATGGTTTCATGGAGCTGGGAGAGAGAGTCCAGAGAGAAGGGCACGGACTTTGGTTATACAGGCTGGAAGTTGGAGTCCGTGGAAGGTGCAAAACAAGTGGCTTCATGAAGGGGGAGATCATCAGTATGCATGATTCTCCTAAGAACCCAAAATATTTTACCGGACATGTTTTAGGCTCTCAACATGTGGCAGGATGCTCCATCTCTACAGCGGATCATGCATGATATTCCCCATACCATGGCTAGAACGGATGTCTCTACAGGTAATCGGGTCAGTTGTCATCCCCCACTCTAGTATTGAAGATAAACATAGATGGATCTTGTGTTTTAGGTGACATGTGAGGCAGAAGGATTGTAAATGAAAACAATGGTTTAGTTTTGCTGGCCTTCACATTCCGAATGAGAAAAGAGCCTTCGAAGCATGAAGAGGCCAAGATATTTTGGACAAGACTCAAGGTTTTCAGGAAAAGGTGTCTGGAGCACTCGGAAGTGTAAACTGATTCCGTGAAGTATTTTAATTCTCTCCAAGGAAAATGTATAACACATTGGTCTATCGAATAACTCATCTTCCAGTGTCTTTAGTGGCTTGGAAGAAACACCATAGTGTCTCACACCTAGAGGGAGGGGAATGAGGAAGATGATTATGTAGCCTCTCTTGATATACCAGGCTCGAAGTAGTTATTTATCCAAAATTTTCACAGTCTAAATCCGATTGGTGTTAATATCATTATATCGGATGCCCTCGGCCTTTAATAATTTAAACCATGATAGTTGTGTCTTCCCCCTTTTTGGGATATGTACTATGTTTTATTTTCAATGAATATCTATATGATTCTAATCATGGTTTTTAAAATATATGCATCTATAAATTCATATTCATTGTGCCTATCCATTTTTTTTGTATTTTGGCCACTTTGTTGAGTACCAAGCGACAATGAGTGAATAACCCACCTTCCTTATTATGGGTAAATAACACTATGTAATTTATTTCTAATTCCTCTGTCAACTTTTATTGTGAATACATAGATTTCAACTCATAGAAAACCACTTAATATATCATTATCCAGAATATTAGGTTGATAAAATATTTGATGCCATATATATTAGCTTCATCAATATGGGTATCATTGATGTTCTCCTTTACTAATTCTAAAAACACTCAATATTAACTCATCTAACCTAAATGTTTGTCGACACCTTTTATACTAAAATAAACATTATCATAATTAAACATAAATTATCCATAAATAATTTCCTAACAAATATTTAATCTTAACCATCCATTAATATGAATTATTACCCCTTGGAATGATATTCATGGATCTAGTTCACAAAAACTCCTTTTAATAATTTCATTGAATTAAACCATAGGTACCAAATTTTAACCATCAATAATTTAAATATCAAAAAAATATTATTTCACATTAATTTGAAGGGCCATTTATGTATATATGTTTATGGTCTATTGGAAAATATTTAATAAAATATCTCATGTATATCACATAAAATGGAAATTTTTCACTATAAATGAAATTAATTGATCTATAATAAATCATTTATGACTCCAAAAAAATCCCCACAAAAGCTATTCCATTTGACACATAATGTTTAATACACATCCTAATAACATGTCCATATAGTATAAATTGATGAAAAATACTTAAAATTAATCATATAAAAAGGGAAAAAATAAAATTTCAAAATGCATTTTATAAATAAAAATAATAATATGATTGGTATATATTTTTAAAATAAATCTATAATTAAAATAACTTTTGATAATTAAATATTTATGGTTTTAATATCAACAATTAAATGAATTATTAATAATATGTGTGTCGCAACACATCCCCTGGGGCCCGTTCCGTGACTACCCCATGCCAGCCTCCCATAGGCCACGGGATGGAGACTACCACCAAAAGGTGTATCCCCTAAAACTGGGAAGGAAATGCCATTATAACCAATAGAAAAAGTCATCCATGCACTCAAAAATATACGCACATCAGTAAAATATATAGTGAAAAGAGTGTTGAATTTATGAGTGGCCGGAAGACAAGTCTAATAGTAAGGGTACAAGTACAACTGAAATACAATACAACTGAAGAAACAGAAAGACAACTCTTGGGTTATCCACCATGGTTCCTATCTGAAGGGTAGGTAAATATAACATCTTCCGCAATCCATGTCCGCCCATCTCCTCTGTGTACCAAAATATCGCATGGTCCACCTCTGGGAATCGCCCAGTCCTAGTCCCCTCCCCCTCGGTCAGCGTTGTCCGGCGTCTGCACCAAACACAACATTGTGCGAGCATAGTTCGTGTAGTGGGGAGTAAAACAATACTCAGTAGAGACCCCATGAACCTCACAGTATCACAAAATCAACAAAGGACAATCCACAAAGCATTAAATCAACTGAAAACCCTACATAGGTATATGCTAATACATAAACCTATGTTTTCAATTATGCCCATCTCAATCATGAAGAAACACAGAGTCCAACTCAAAAGCCCAATCTCAACTGTTTCACAAAGGAAGGTGTACCACGAAAGTAAGTACCACACATGTATGACACATATAATAATACCACCAAATTAATACCATAAAATAATGTACCATACTGGTACGGACTCATCTCACACCATGTATAACATTGGTATAGTAGTAGAGATGATTTGATGTAACTACTAATTCATCCTACTCTGTTAAGAGGTAGACCCACGAAGGATCCTAAATCATCATCAATCCCACAGAGGATCTTAGTACATCGTCAGACCCACACAGGATCCTAGTACCTCATCAGACCCACATAGGATCCTAGTACATCGTTAGACCAACACAGGATCCTAGTACCTCGTCAGACCCACACCGGATCCTAGTACATCGTCAGACCCACACAGGTTCCTAGAACCTCATTAGAGCCACATAGGACCCCAGTACATCCCCACCCCCATAGAGTATCCCAGTACATAGTCAATATGTCTTCATACCCACAATGTATCCTAGTAAATTTCCAGTACGTGGTCAACCCGACACACCATCCTAATGTATCATCAGTACATCGCTAGACCCTCACAGGTTCCTAGTTCATCTTCAGTACATCCTAAAACCCACAAAATTTTCTAGTACATCGTCAGTACATCGTCATACCCATACAGGATACTAGTACATCGTCCCTATGTCGTCAAACACACACATGATCCTAGTACATTGTCAGTACATCGTCATACCATCACACGAACCTAGTACATCATCATTACATTGTCAGACCCACACTGGATCTTAATACATTATCACATCTAGCTACAGGATTACCACAGTAAGATCTCTTGTCTCCTGGAAGGTCTGCCCCCCAGGCTGCTGTTTGATACTCCAACTGTCACGAAGTCCCACGAAGATGTGTCCCAATGGACTGCCATTTAAAAGGGGGCTCAATGCAACAGACGGTTTGTCAAGTGAACACCCAGTCTGTATGTTATAAGAATTTTAGTTTCGAAGGCTTGGTTGCTTTCTTGTACAATCCAACCCAGCCAAATTCAAATTTTTTTCTGAAAGTCGCGCAAACTATCTTAAAAGAACCTCCTCGTCTCCAGGATTTCAGCTCCAGAGACAGTTCTTCATTTCAACACCATACGAGGGTGATATGTCGAATAAAAAATCCCACAATAATAATATTAATAATTTTATTGGGTGTTTCATGGCCCCAATACACGAACCATAATTTAATATTCAACATTAGACTTAAATAAATTGTCTTAATGACAGGATCACATAGCCGCTGATGGTTAGTCAATCAGACTACACACACAAGAGTTATGGCTGGTCAAATATTTAATACTAATATTAAATCAAAAAATTCACTAAGGTTTCAGGTACCCATTCCAAAACATGAAAATAGACTTCCAATATTGGACTCAGAAATTCTGTCTCCGAGATAGGGCCGCACTGCCGCTGACGGTTCATGAAATTGAGGTCGCACAGATAATTTACGGATGAAATAGTGGTTTATCAATAAATATAATAATAACAATATTTTATTGTTATTATTAATTTCATATTTATTTATATGTTGTAACTCCAAATATATTCCATGAATATATTCTCTATTGTTTCACATGTCTCCATCACAACTCCCTCTCTTTATTATTTTTTTTATTAATTTTTAATTTAATTTATTTCTCATTTTTGTCACTCTCTAATCTAACTCTCACCACACAATCTCCATCTGCAAGTTCAATGTGTCTATCCCAACAACCCTAGAGCCCATCCTTCTTCATAACAGCTATAACTATAATCGCCGCCTCCAACCAGCACCATCATGCCTTCAGCAAGTCGCATTGCATGTTTCTCGCACACTGGCCACAACCTATACCTCCATCGACCTACATTGTCCACATCGCACGCGCGCCATTCCGGGAAACACATCCTTTCATCCTACGAAAACTGCACTGGACTACCATAACATCGTAGATAGAATCACACCTCCACAACACCCCTTCCATGAGCCACCACAAATTCATTCTAAGGCCGAAAAATGTGACGACCTCTGTTTCGCGATCCTCAAGGCAAGACCTCCGCGTCTGTATGTCACGCTCAATGAAACATTATGTTTTTTGAACTCGTAATTATATGGAGATGAAGAATGCATGAAGGATGGAATGGAAACGATCATGGTCTATGTGAAGATCGATGAACATGTTTTTTTAGTCATTGTCATTGAAAATCAAGAACAAAATGTTTTAACAAATACATATTTATCATACTTCAAATTAAAACCCCTTACCTTGTTTTATCATTAAAGACATCGTGAGGAAGGAGATGAAGATTATTAAGTCTCTGACGTCCGTCGCTCCCACATCAATCTCCAAAGTCAATTCCATATTCTTTATCTGGAGAACGTTCTTCATTCGAGGGTGTTTCTTTAAAGGCTCTCATTTGCCAAAATTGTCCCCATGAGAGGTGTGGTTCCAAATTAATAAGTTAAAATTTAATTTTTTCACATCATTGTATAATTTCAAGAGTTAAGAAGGTTGATTCATTAATTCAAAAATTAAGGAATCCTATTAATTAAAGAGGAATGTGGTTACACATTTTGTGTAACTGGGCATTTTATGTCCATCATTAAATTCCTGGACACCCTTGTGTGGTCCCCACATTCATGATTCTAGTTGGAGGGTTTAAAAATAAAATAAAAGTAATTATTTTATTTTAATATTAGTCTAACCCTTCCATAAAACATCCAAAAAACTAACATCCACCCTCAACCTATTGCAGTCAAGGTGATAGTCTCTTTAATAGAATATCGGTGCTGCGAGTTCAATGGTTCCCTCAGATTTCAATTCTGAGCATCAATTCAAAAGTTATATAATTCTTCCTGCACATTTATTGAACGAACCTAAAAAAATGTTTAGAAAAATTATAACAATCACACATGAGGCATGTCAGTCGAGGTTAGCCATTGCCTAAGTGAAAAACGCCCTAACTAACCCAATTGTAATCATGGATTTTCAATCTATGTTACCATTTAGATGTTATGGATTTTACAATAAAATAATCATCATTTAACTATTTTATTTATGGCCAAAAACTGATGTTCACTGGTGGCATGTGCCGACAAATGTTAGTATCTGCCTATAGAGAGTATAACCTTACGAGTTCAGCTACAGTCTCAAATTTTCAATCCAATTTACCATTTGTGAGATATATTAATTTAAAAAATAAAATATTTTATTTAATTATTGTATTTAAGATTATGCCATTTTTTGGGTTTTCTCATAGGAGGCCCACACTGACTAAACTTATGTCGCGCATAGGGTAAACCCGTGATCGTGAAAGAAATGATACCCTCAAATTTATAATCTGATTTACCGTATAGGTGTTATTCTACTTTTTTAGGAAAAAAACTTTATCATGATAATTAAAACATAACCAAACATCGACGGATCATTCCGGGAACTCCGGGAATCAGAATCGTGCACCATTAGATTTTGTGTTCTAGAAATAATTCCTTATAAATAAATAAAATTATACGGAATTTTTGGGACATTAAATTCTCCCCAACATAGGGATTTATGTTCCCAAAGTCCAGCACAAAGGGAAAAAAACCAAAAGAGGGAACTGGGCACGAATCTGAGCCTCCCGTTCCCATGTGCTCTCCTAGAGGTTCTCGTGCTGCCAGCGTATGCGCACAAGAGGTATCGACCACCCAAAAAGGACCTCCTCCGGTCGATCCTCAATCTCTACTGGAACCTCTGAAAATGTCTCCTCATCCTCAATATCCAGATCGCCTTGGTCGATGACTGGGGATGGGTCATGCACGTATCTCCTCATTTGGGGTACATGAAAGACATCGTGCAACTTCTCCAAATTTGGTGGAAGGGCTAGGCGATATGAAACCGTTCCAAATCATCTAATGACCTGAAAGGGTCCAATGGACCTTAGAGATAACTTTCCACCCCGAAAAAATATCTGAAAAACTCTTCGAGGTGGGACCTGTAGGAAGGAATGGTCTCCCTCCTCCTATCGGCATAATACTTCTACCGGCTCTGAGCAGTTTTCACTTGCTAACTAATGAGGCATCAATAAATACTCTCCCACTAATTCCTTCATCCCTGGCCATCAGTTCTGATGTTGGAGATCCAGGTAAATTTTACCCACTCCACGATATACCATTAAATTGAATGAATGGATCTCCCTCAACACCTCCTCCTGAAGTTTCACTGGTACCATGGTGCGTCCTCTAAAAATGATAATGTTCTCCCCACCTTCAGAAAATCCTTCAGGTGCCTGTCCCTGATGATATATGAGCACGTTGAGCCTCTCAGTCTGCGTCCCCATGCTGCACCCCCATGACTCGCTGAAGAAGTGGGGGAGTGACTATAAGAGACTGAAGATATGTGTCTCCATCTCGGTCCATGTAGGATATCCATAAATCGGTTAGCCGCTCTGTCTCTTCACACTTCAGCTGCATGCCAGACCTCTTGCTGAGTGCATCTGCTACCATGTTCCCCTTCCTAGGAGTGTAGACTATTTCAAAGTCATAGTCCTAGAGGAAATCTATCCACTCTCATTGATAACTAAAAAAATTTAAAACTCTAACTTTAATGAGGGTAAGGATGGGAGACTCAAGAGTGATTGGATACACCCTCCTATTCATGAGTCCATACTGTGTTGCTTGAGTTTCCTTTTTGATGACCAAGGAAAACCCCATTCCAATGTTGTAGAGAAACCAAAAAAAAAATTCGTAATAAAATCTATCTGAGTATGACCTATGGATGTACATTCCATTCCAAAAAATACAGCGTAATGCCTCGACGCTAGCACTCAGAATTTCCAACCAATACATTCACCACAAGGGTCAGATTGGATCATCATCATAATAGTGATTATCGAGTCTCCTCCAAAAGATATATCCAGATGAGAGGGTCAGGTCAATGGATTAACACGAAACAGTAGGTCTTGAACAAGATTCATATAAAGAAAAAATGATTGGTACCTATGTCTATTTATACGGTACCTAGTAGTAGACACTGACCATACCACAAATCATTTTTAGATACCATATGTCACACTCCTTGACCCTAGGCAGTTACTCCCTTCCCATGTCCTCCATATCCCTGAGGTTGATGGGGACCACAAAAAGAGATTGGTGGAAACATTTCAAAAATTACACCACATCATGATTATTTTATAGCTCTGCTTTCTCATCTACTACCCTACGGATTCATCAGTCCGAGACGCTTCTTCTTCCCGAAACATTTTACACTCCCAAGACTATGAGAGAGGTGCCAGTTTCTGGCATTCCCACTACTAAGATTCACTAGATGTATCCTATCATCCAAAGAACATTCAAAATCAAAGAAACTCCCTAGAACCCCAACATAAGGCGGAATGCAAAGAGTAATAGTGTTGGTTCAGACATTTTCAAACACAATGTGCTCGAATGTTCGGGCTGCGAAGCACTGATCGTATCGTATTCATGGAGTACGATGAATGATCGCTACGCCTCCATAAATAATCATCTACTGACATGTCATCCTATTGATGTTGTATAAGATATAGAGACCTCTCTACCACATCCTCAAGCCAGTCCTCAGCCGCTAGTGAGTTGGGCTCACCTTGGAACCTAAGGGGTATCTGATGTTGGAACTTCATTAAGGAACTAATCCTATTTGTGTCTTCTATCGGTACCCCTTGTTGTAACTTCTGACCAATGGGAAATGATTTCAAATAAATTACTTATTTTAAATTTTAATTTCATTTAACGTCCATTAAATCTTGTTTTTGGTGCGTTCTCAAGCTTTTGTGGAGGAATGGGTGAGCTTTCATGAATTGGGCCAAACCGTGAGCCCAATTCTAGATTTTAAAAAAAAAATATTCTTTATAACTCATTAATTTTTCAAAAAATTTCAACCATTCCAATTTCTACCAGTATTTACCTGACCTAGTAACTCCAGCATATTAATTTGGACCATTTATAAACCCATAATCATTCTATATTTGGGTTTTAAATAAATGGATTGGGCCTCCCTGAAAGCCCATTTCCTGTATTAAAAATATTTTTTAAATCTTTAATATCTTCTTCAATATTTACATTTTTTCAGTGCATCCAAATATCCCACGAGCCCACATACCCAGGGAGATCCCCCATGCTCTCCTCCACCTCATTGGAGCTCGGTTTCCTTGCAAATACATATGAAACCTCTCTGAATTTCTCAATTCTCCCTGATTTGAAGAGGTAAATTTATTATTTTATAACACATTTATTTCTCACCCTTTTTTCCCCATTCAAGTTCCTAAATAATATCTTCAATATTTTTAGAATCTCTTTTTTATGGTTTGATGTTATCAAATTCATATACTGGTGTATTTGTAGTGATGTTTTAAATATTTTTCAAAGTATGTGATTCCTTCTTGGTTTCTTCCTTTTCCCTTATGGTTTCCTACCTCTTTCTTTATGTTCTAAAATGTCTAGATGTTAGGGTTCTATAATAGGGATTGATTTGTTTTATTTTTGGTCAAATATTGTGTTATAGGTCTGGATTTATCTTCGTAGTGGTGTGACGGTGCAACGGTTGATGAATTTCACCATGTTTTGAGGGATTCAACACTTTCGGTTGGTGATTCCATGGTTATCAATTCCTCAATGAGTTAGTTTTATTGTTTTACTAGTTTTTCATGTTCTTAAAATACATTGTGTGGTGACAATAAAATTTTTGAGGGATTCGGTAAAGCATTTAATTTTATAATTTCATTTTTGTTGAGATTGTGATCATTTCGAATGTAACACATGTGGTATATTTTTTGGTAGTTTTATAAAATATGAAATTGATTTATTTGTGGATTAAAGGGGCTGAAAATTCTGTTTTTTTAATTACTTAGTTTCATGTGGGGCTTGGAAGGGGATTTTGTAATAATATGGTGTGTAAAACTTCGTTATACATCCTGAGAGCATTTTATGAAAATGGGTTTTTTCATTTGAATCTTTCATGGTATTATTCAAGGTGATTTTATAACACTTGAAAGTGGTTTTATATATGTCTATAGGGCTGAAAAATCTTCATTGGTAGTGTTTTTTTGTGATTTAGTCCTTGAAATATGGTTCTGAAATGGTTTCTATGAGAAAAGATTGGTTATACTCATTATAATTGTCTTACAAAAGATTTGAATGATTTAATGATTTATGTAAGAGGTGAAACCATATTAGGAATCTATTTTAGTCTGTCTATTTTTTGAAATGGTTCATTTTAAATTTTAATGATTCTATTTTGTGATTTCTTCCACCATGATAATATTTTATAAAAATGGTTGACGGATTTACTAATGTGTGTAAGAGAAGTGAAAGTGGTGTGTTATGTTTTGTGTGAGTGAGATGTGAAAAATTGGTTTTTGTTATGAAAAGGGTATTACATAACATGTGAGCGGGAGGTTATGTGAGTTTTAATATATTTTAATGGTTTTATAAAATTGTTTATTCATTTTTTGGATGTTATAAAGAAATGTGAAAAGTGTTGCAGGTTACATCAGTGTGAGTTGGATTTCAAGTCAATTTTATTGAAAAGTGGACTTTTGTAACTTTTGTGGAATACATGTGGGCATTATGGTGAAATTTTTATGAGGAAATGATATTTTCATTTGCATATTATATTTCATAACTTTTTGAACTTGTTTGAGCACAAAGGAAAAACCCAGGTATCTAGGTGGGTGGATGTGTACTAGTATGCTAGTGAATCTGTGGGGTATGGCCTCATTTTCACATAGAAAAATTGATTCATACAACTCAAAATAAACTATGATTATGATTATTTGGGTCCACTAGGTGATGGATATATTCTCTATTAGTCACTCGTGCATGAGAACAGATATTTGTGATGGTTACTCTCATTGAGATGCGAGGCACCTTGGACCCCAAACGAGCTAGTGCCTATGTGTTATTTCATATTGTTTGTTCTCATTATATCATTTATACTTACCTTTTGAATAAGGTAAATTTTGAAAGATAATTTAGTATCTTTGGCATTTATTTTAAAATTGTTTATTCTTTAAATTATCCCACTAGAAAACTGATTTTTTAAGTTTCATCTTTTAGAAACTGTAATTATAAATTATTTGTTTTTGAAATCATGCATTCTTTTCATCATTGAATGTTTATCACATGGAATCTCTTAGTGGTGGTAACCTACTGGGCATTGGTTCACACCCTACTTACACCCTTGGGTGTAAGTATAATTGGTTATTTTTGTTTTCATAGGTTGGGTACTGTTTTTAGTTCTTGTGGTTCGGGATTATAGTAGGTCCTTGGTGGTGAAGTCTTGTGGAGATGGATTGAGGGCGGTGCCCCATTCCATGAGGGTTGTTGTGTTGTTTCCTTTTTGTTTTGTAACTTTATTATAGTCATTCTGAGTTTTTTTATAATATGTTATCCAGTTCTGAATTTTAATAAAGTATGGTTTGGTTGGAAAAATCAAGATTCTATTTTTGGGATTTATTTATTGTTTTAAGAATTTAAACTTAGGTAAATCATTATCAATTCACATTTTATGATACCCGGGCACATTTTCCAGCCCGTGGGGATCGGGAACGCCCTTCAGGCCACATCACAGGCCGAGTATTGTGCTGTTTTTGGTGGCGACCAGATCTAGTTCATGAAAAAATGTTATCAGAGGTGGTTCGTGTTATCTCTTGGGGTCACGTTATTTAGGGAACAATCGGGATAGATTGGATTTTGGATTTTTGGGACCTAAAATTTCAGTTATGGGTAGTGTCTCTAATCACCACAACTCGTGACAGGATTCAAGTCTCCCAGGGAAGACATGATTTATATGAATTCCCTGGATTTCTTGGATTGATGATGATTAGAGTAAATTAAAAGAGAGTTGGGTTAATGGTCTCAGTGAGCTCGTAAGGCCTGGAAATCCATGTGGAGCCAGGGATATTCACTAAAACACTCTTTGTGGTGGTTAAATGATTATAATATGGCTGCCAAACATATATCGAAGTCACCCATTGAATCTAGTTTCCTCTCGCATTTTCGTATGTTCTTTAGTATTGAAATCTTGGAACTTTGCTTTTAATGTGACTTGGTTTTAAGAAGTGTAATGTTTTTGTGAAATAATTATCTAATAAAGAGGTAATATTTCGATTTTTGAAAATGGAGAACTATATTTTCATAATTGTATTGGAATGGAAAATGGTGTGTTTGCACCACTTTTTGAAGCATGAAGTATGTCAAGGTTGGTTTTGAAAAAGTGTTTCCAATAGAGTTTTTTAAACTATTGAAAAATGATTTAATGGGATGAGATTATATGAAATTTATGTGAATAACTTGAAATTATTTTTTAATTCGAATGATTTTTCATTTCGGAAAGGTTTTTTATGCGGTAATTTGGGCTTTATTTCTTGGTTAGTGGTCTTGAGAAAAAATCAGTATTCGTTGATTGTTTCGATTTTGAAAATTGGAATGTGTTTTTGTATTAACCTTTGGTAAATTATTGAGAGACGACATGCATGGGGTTATAAGGGATGATGGATGGCTAATGGCAAGACGGGATGAATTAAATTAAGGATATGAGGAGGGTGCCCAGTGTGGAATGGAAACATGCATGTGTGCGTCCCAAGGGGTAACATTGGGGGATACAATAACCAATGAATAATTTGTTTTCAAAGATATTATTTTAAAATTTAAACATGATGTATCGATTTGTGGATTGGGATGGTGTGTATTTTGTGTTTTTTGTAATGTTGATGTCGTGGTATATTTTTAGTCCAAGAACCCCTCTTGTTTGAACAAGGTTTTGGTTTTGTGTTTGGTCGGTAAGCTGTGGTGAAGGGATGGTAGTGGTCTCCTCTAAGATTATTTTTTGAATCCTTTTTGGGGTTTCCCCTCATATATTTAGATTTATTGGAGGTAGTTCTTGACCAATGGACTATAATGGTTGGGTCCTTGGGTTCTCTCATTGGATTAGGTACCCCCTATTAAGGGATATTGCACAACTGAAGTGCAAACCAGTTTGTTTCATCGTTGGAAGATCCTCCAGTGGATCAATGTAAAGAATATTTTTCTTGAGATTATTAGATTTATTCTACAACCTTTCATTTCTTGGTTTTTTTGTATCCTCTTGTAGTGGTAGAGTGATCATTGAAGGTTGAATGAGACCTTAGCTTCTTAAGTTTCATGATTTTCCAAAGGTGGATGTGGTATGGGGTTGTTAACATGGATGAGTATATGGATGGTGTCTAAGAGGCCCTCTCAAACAATCGTAGTTGCTTTGAAAAAGGAGTTCATGATAAACTACAAGTGTGGTAAATCTGGTCACAAGAGGATATTGGGGCCACTATATATAATTGCGTGTTGTTTTGGGATGTTGTATAAGGTCTCTCTCCATGCATTGTTTATATTAATCACAATGGTAATGTTTGGTGGTGCCTTGTGATGTAATGCAATCGATTGACTGTATCGGTGTAATTCATGCAATTTCTTAAGAGTCTTTATTATTTTGGGAGAATACATCCCTTGGAAAACATAAAAATCATTCATTTGAGAGAAAGGAGAGTATAGGTGTTCTTTACTTATATTGTTTCTCACCCGAAGAAACACGATGTGCTATGTGTGAATCTTCTAATCCCTTGTTTCATTGAAATATCAAGTTAGGGTAATGTGAGATTGGAATGTGTCATGTGTTGGAATTCTTATCAAATATTGTTGTGTAGATGTATGTGGCACCAAAAGACGAATACTCTTTTAGGGGGTTTCTAAATCCTAACTATGAGGCCGAATATGCTTCAATCATTTGAGGTCCCGCCATAGCTATGAGAGAGAAGCTAGATCATAGTCAGGGAAAATCCCAGGGACTTTTAATCCATTGTAAAATGTACAGTCATTAGTGTGAATGATATGATGAGTTTAAACCTCGGGTGTCATCATCTTTCTTTTGGGGTTCTCGTTCGATGGAAATTGGTGGAGGGCCTTGTACCCATGTCACCACCTAATGTAATTCCATCCCCCTTTTATTTCCATTGAGTCATTAGATAATGGTTTGAAATTTGGTTAGACGTGCTGAGGACGTAGTCTTTGCATGACAAGTAGTGTCTGTGTGCCCAGAATTTAGGCGGAAATAATGATCTACACAATTATTGCACATTTTCCCAAACTGTGTAGACTAACCCTGCGCCCTTCACAAATCATTAATTTTTTTGGTTTTTCTAGGTCAACCTATGCTGGTCAGTTAATATGGTTGGATCATATGATGGGGAGACCAAATATGATTCTCATGTACGATCCTTCATTGTATTTGAATTGAATTGTACCCATTTTACTTGGGTTTCAGTTCACGCCTCCCCCTGTTAGTGTCTTGATTCAGTCATTGAAAAATATAGTTTGTCTCTTCTGGTGGGGTGCCTATTTGTGTCCCCCTATACCAATAGCTCAGATTTATCCATGGTCATGGCTTAGCGGTAGGTAGTATCATTTGGAACTTTCTAGGTACCAACATCTTCCTTGAGTAAATGTTTGGATTGGAGAGTTCCCAATGGTTTTGTTAATGTCAGGTAAGTGTAACCTTGTTCGAAGTTGTTGTTCGTTTGGGTGAATTTCTTGAGTCTGGTTTGGATAGTGTTTGAGGAGTTTTATTTTGGGATAAAGTATGAATGTGATTGATCAATTCAAGAATGTGGTGTATGTTTGGGTTGTGATATTAATCCCTCCTTAATTTATCAAATGAGGTGTTTCATCCCTCGGGGGCGAAGCTTGGAAAAGAAGTATATCTTGGATTATCGGTTGCACTACTACAAATACAGATTTTATATGCCCTAAAAATGGACTTTAACAGTGCTAGAAAAGAGTTGTTGATGTCCGCAATGACAGGGGGTTCCCCTTTATAAGCGCTCTAAAAAGCACTGATAAAGACCCCTTTTATCAGTGATAAAAAAAGCGCTGATAAAAGGAAAAAATTAAAAAAAAATTAAAAAATATTGCTAATCTCCGGGGGATATTTGCAGCACTTTAGCCCCCCCTTATCAGCACTTTCCCGCATCTCCAGTGCCCGCACGCACCGCTTACACCCTTTATCAGCGCTAGCCCCTCTAAATCGCCCTTGCGCGCGCGTCCCTGCCTCCACGAAGATTTGACCTCAAAACCTTCCACCTATGCACCTAAAGCCTTTTCCACTCCCCAATATTGATTTTTTCTCTTATTTATGATTTATCTATTTATTTATATATATATTTAGTAATATTTATTCGTATAGTAATATATATTTATATTAATATATATAGTAATATTAAAATATATATATATATAGTTATATTAATATATACATTTAGTTATATTAATATATATATAGTTATATTAATATATATATATATATATTTATTGATATATTAATATATATATTTATAGTTATATTAATATATATAGTTATATAGTTATATTAATAAATATAGTTATATTAATATATATATAGTTATATTAATATATAGGTGTATAAATATTCATATATTGGAATTTAAAATAAAATGGATATTATTTATTATTTAGATAATGATAGTATATTTTATATATAAATATTTTTAATTATTTATTTAAATAATTAAATTTTTACTTGTCAATATAAAAAAAAGTACATATAGTTAAATATTTGATTATAAATACAGTGCATTATAAAAAATGATAAAATTTCAACGAAATAATATCAATATGAATGTAATACCATGGAATAAATTCATTCATCACCAAAAAATCCAATAATACCCCCTTAAATGAAGCTGAAAATCCAAAAAATGTTAAAAATTGGGGTACACGACTAAATACTCAGTTTTGGAGGCCTTCTAGGCCTTTTTGGCCTCCAAAAAACCATGACTGGGGTCTCCGGGTCCCTACGACGTTGAGCTTGATGCAGGCTTTGATTTGAAATGTGGTAGAACTCAAACGAACACCTGGATCAAAAGTAATGGCCATTTGAAGTTCGAGTTGTGTTTTCAACGTATTTTGGATCTTTTTTTAATTTTTTGTAATTTTTTATTCTTCAAATTTTTATCCAATGCCTATTACTCCATAATAAATAGAAAATTATTAATTAAAATTATTTTTTAAATATTTTTATAATCCATTTTTCCTAAATATGTTATACATTAATTATAATATGTGTAAATGTATATTTATACTTATCTAAAATATATTTGAAAATTATATATTATGTTTAAATCAATATAACTATATTGATAAATTTATATATTACTATGTTATTTTTAAATATTTTTTTGAACTCTAACCCTTTATCCGCACTTTTAAAAAAAGCACGGATAATTCCCCCCCCCCCATTATCACCACTACTAAAAAAAGAGCTAATAAATGGGGTCACTTTATCAGCGCTAAAAAAGCGCTGAAAAAGGGGATACCTTTATAAGCGATTTTTTGATTTCCCTGATAAAGGGGTGGTGCTGGCCTTGCCTAGTTTTGTGGTAGTGTTGGGTTTGGTTATTGTATCTGCCTTACTATGGCTTTCTGAGGATGACAAGTTTTCATGGTGTGGAGAATTGTAAAATACATGACTTATTTTAAAGTTTAATTTAATTTATCCTCCCTCCATGATTTCTTTTGGGTATTTCCCAATCTCTTATGGAGGAATGAGTGAGTTTTCATTAATTGGGCCAAGCAGTAAGCCCAATTCCAGATTTAATAAATAATTTTTATTCTATTATAACTCCTTCATTTTTCAGTATTTTTTATCCATTCCAATTCCTACATTTCCTTCCCTGACCTATTAACACCACCATATTAATTTTTACTAATTATGAATCCATAATCATGGTGGATATATGTTTTAATTTAAGAGATTGGGCCTACCCGAAAGGCCATTTTCTGCATTTATAATATTTTATAAATCATTAGTATCAATATTAAAATTTTCCTTTTTTAGGTGATTTTAACTCTCCACCGAGGCCACATACCCAAGGCGTGCCCCCATACTCTCCTCCCCTTATTTAGAGCTCAGATTCATCATGAATATGGTTGAAACTACACTGAATATACTAAATCGCCCAGATTTGAAGAGGTAAATTGATTATTTCATAAAACATTTATTTCTTACTCTTTTCCCCCATTCCAGTTCCTAAATGACATCTTAATCATTTATTTAATCTCCCTTGAATTTTTTTCTATTCGAAAATTTAGGTACTCGTGTATTTGGGGTGATTCATTCAATATTTTTCAAGGTAAGTGATTCCTTCTTGGTTCCTTCCTTTTCCCTTAGGGTTTCCTCCATCATTCATTATGGTCTAAAATTTCTACAAGTTAGGGTTTGAATGTAGGGTTTTACATGGTGTATTGTTTGTCCAATATTGGGTTCTAGGGCCGGATTTGTCTTCCTTTTGGTGGAGCAGTGGTGTGATTGATGTTTTTCACCATGTTTTGAGGGATTCGACAAGTTCGTTAGGTGATTACATGGTTAACCATTCCATGATGTGTTATTTTTCTTGTTTTAATTATTTTTAATGTTACCCATAGGCTGTTTGTGGTGTTATAACCATTTTTGTGAGACTTTGTTAAGAATTTAACTTTATAATTTCATTTTTGTTGATGTTGTGAAAATGTTGAATATATCACATGTGGTATCGTTTGTGGTAGTTTTATAAAATATGAAATTAATTTATTAGTTGATGAAAGGGGTCGAAACTTCTGTTATGTAAATTCCTAACTGTCTTATGGGCCTTAGAAGTGGGGTTATGGAATACTATTTGGTTCTAGAACTATTTCATACATCTTCAGATCATTTTATGAAAATTGGTGTTATCATTTGTATCCTTAGTGGTATTATTCAAGGTTATTTTATTACAAGTTAAAGTGGTTTTATAAATGTCTATAGGGATACCAATTCTACATTTGTAGTGTTTTGGTGTGGTTTGGTCCTTGAAATATGGTTTTGAAATGGGTTTTCAGATAAATGTTTGGGTATACTCTTTATAATTGTTTTACGAAAGATTTGAATTATTTAATGATTTATGTAAGAGGTGAAGCCATATTGGAAAACTATTTTAGAGTGTGTATGTTTTGAAATTGTACTTTTTCAATTCAAAAGGGGTTGTTTTGTGATGTGTTCTATCATGGAAATTTATTAAATAAATGTTTGAAGGATTTATTAAACTATATAAGAGATGTGAAAGTGATGTGAGGTGTTTTGTGTTGGTGTGATGTGAAAAACAGATTTTGGTTATGAAAAGGGTATTATGTAACATGTTTGTGGGATGTTATGTGAGTTCTAATATATTGTAATGATTTTATCAAATTATTTAATTTAATTTTTTAAGTGCTAATGGAATGTGAAAAGTGTTGTGGGCTCTTTTTTTGTGAGTTGGATTTCAAATCAATTTGAATGAATCATGTATTTTTTTGACTTGTAGGGTATAAATGTGGGATTTTTGGTGATTTTTTTATGAGGAAATGATATTTTCATGTGAAAATTATATTTCATGACTTGTTTAGCTTGTTTAAGGACATAGGGAAAAGCCGGGTATCAAGGTTGGTGGGCGTGTACTAGAATTCTTGGAAATCCTTGGGGTTTGGCCTCAGTTTAACTTGGAATGATTGATGATTTCAACTCTAACTGAACTCTGATGATGATTATTGGGGGCCATTAGGTTATGGATATGTTCTCTACTAGTGGATCGTTCATGAGAACATACATTTGTAATGGTTTCTCACACCGAGATACGAGATACCTGGGACCCACAACGAGCTAGTGCCTAAAAGTTTTTTTTTCATATTTCGTGTGCTCATTTGATCCATTATACGTACCATCATAATATGGTATATTTGGCTAGAAAATTCAGTATATTTGAAATATATTTTGAAAATTTTTATTCTTTAAAATTTTCCACATGAAATCTAGTTTCTTTAAGTTGCATCTTTTTAAACTATAAAAAGAAATTACTTGTTTTTGAAAACATTCATGATTTTCATCATTGAATATTATCACATGGAATCTCATAGTGGTGGTATCCTACTAGGAATTGGATTACACCCTACTAACACCCATGGGTGTATGTAGACTTGGATATTTTTTTGGTCGCAGGTTGGTTACTATTTTTAGTTATTGTGGTTCGGGTTTCTAGTAGTTCCTTGGTGGTGAAGTCTTGTGGAGATGGTTTGAGGGCAGTGCCCCTTTCCATGAGGGATCTTGGGCTGTTTACATTTGGTTTTGTCCCATTGTTATAGTCTTGTTGAGTGATTTTAAAATATGTAATTATGTTTTGAAATTTTGTAAAAGATTATTTGGTTTGAAAAATCCAGATTCATTGTATTGGATTATTTTGTTGTTTTAGGAATATAAACTCGAGTAAATAGTTCCCAAATCACATTTTATGATACCTTGGAACTTTTTCCTACCCATGGGAATCGAGAAATCTCTTCAGGCCATGTTGCGGGATTTTTTTTGTAATGGTTTTGCTGGCGACCAGATTTGGGTTGTGATAAATGATATAGCAGACACACTAGTCAAGGGTACAATCTCAGGAAATGGTCCACATACCGAAGCATCATTACTATGCGGACCATCCCCATGGTCACTTACAGGAAAGAACGATATGAAAAGATAACCATCTACTCTTCTATTGTCACAACTAGGTGAAAAACGCTGGCCACAGCCTTCATCCAGCCCACAACTACCCGAGAATATCACTTTTCTTGAAATCTCGGAGGCCATGGCTGCAGGAACTCATTAAACATTCTCAGTCAGCATGTATCCCTTTCTAGCGGGGCTGATAGAATCGGTGGGCCAATGGGTAATGGTACCAATGGTGCCTCCGCTGGTGCCTCTACTCATAAAGGGACCTGCACCAAGGCCTCGTCGCTCGATGGACTGTCCTTGCATACTAAATCTAGAACCCTATATGACTGTCTACATGGATGCATCCTTAAATAAATAGGTGTGACACTGACCATAGGTTTTACCTGGTGAGCTGGCTCAAAGATATCACAATGAAATATTTTCTAAACTCACACTCAATCGATTTTTTCATGTACTGAGTCAGAAATTAGAAGTCAGGGTCCTGGTGTAAGGATAAATCGGCCGCCACACCAACACTGGATTGCCTAAACTGATAACCACACTCACTAAACTTAACAATATTGTCGTTGACCATAACACAATATAATGTTCTACGATCGAACTGACTCCTTTGATACAAATTTTTCACGACCTGTCCTCTGGGGCCCGTGTCGTGATTACCACATGCCCGCCTTGCATACTCCTGGGAATGGAGACAAGCACCATAAGGCGTATCCCCTAAAACAGAAAAGGAATTTACTTTATAACCTGTAAATACACTCAAACAATCACATGACAAGATACGATCAAAATTAAACTGTATATGAAAAAAAGTGATGAAAGTAACAGGGGATGTAATAACAACCCAATAGTCAGGGTACAAGTACAACTGAAATACAATACAACTGAAGAAAGAGAATGAAAGCTACAGGGTCATCCTTCGAGGTCCCTACCAGAAGGGTAGGTAAATATCGCCTCTACTGCTCTCCATGTCTGCCCATCTCCACGGCGTACTGACCCTCCATATTTTCTACGACTAGGCACAGTCTAGTCCTGGTACGCTCTTCCTCGGTCAGCGTTGTCTGTCTTCTGCACCAAACACAACAAGGTGTGGGCGTAGCCCTTGCAGGGGTGAGTATAACGATACTTTGTTGGGACCCCAAGACCCCCACGGTATCAAAAATTCAGCAAAGGATAAACTAAAAATCATGAAGTCAACTGACAACCCGTACATAGGTATATGCCCATATATATACCTATGTTATCAAGTATTCCCATCTCAATCATGAGGAAACATAGATTCCTACTCAAAATCCCAAGCTAAACATTTCCACAAAGGAAAGAGTACCTCGAAGGTAAGTACCACAAAGGTATGACACACAGAAGAATACCTCTACGGTATTACCACTAAAGAAAGTACCACACAGGTACGTGCTCAGCACACAATAGGTATATCTTAGGTAATGTAGTAGATATGATTATGTATAACTACCAATTCATCTTACTCTGTTAAGAGGCATATCCATGAAGGATTCTAAATCATCATCAGACCCACAGAGGATCATATTACATTGTTAGTGCCACACTGGATCCTAGTACCTCATCAAACCCAAACAGGATCCTAGTACGTCGTCAGACCCACACATGATCCTAGTGCCTCATCACACCCACACATGATCCTAGTACATCGTCATACCCACAGAGGATCCAAGTACCTCATCAGACTCACACTGGATCATAGTACATCATTAGACCCACATAGTATCCTATTACATCATCAGTTCATCATCAGACCCACATAGTATCCTTGTACATCATCAGTATTCCGTCATACCAACAGAGGATCCTAGTATATCTTCAGTACGTCATGAGACCCACATATGGTCATATTCCATCTGTTGTACATCACAGACCCACACAGGATCCTAGTACGTCGTTAGTACATCGTCAGAACGACTCATGATCCTAGTACATCGTCAGTACATCGTTAGACCCACACGGGATCCTAGTACATCGTCAGGACGTTGGCAGACCCACACCGGATCCTAGTACATTGACAGTACACCGCCAGACCCACATAGGATCCCAGAACATCATTACAACCAACAACATGGTTCTCGCACTAAGCTCACATGTCTCCATGAGGGAATGCTCTTCAAGATACTGGTCTATACTCCAACTATCACAAAGTCTCATGACAATGTGTCCCAATGGTTCACCACATAAAAGGGGTCTCTACGCCACAAATGCTATGTCAACCAAATTCCCTCTCTGTAAGCTATAGACATTTTAGTGTTGAGGGCCTAGTTGGATTTTTGTACGATCCAACCCATCCAAACTCCAAAATTCTGTTAAATTCAATTGAAGTATCTCTAATTAACTACCTCATCTCAAGGATTTCAGCGTCGTAGATTATTTTTCATTTATACACCATATGAGGGAGATATGTAAAATACCATATCCCGAAATAATGATATTAATAATATTATTTGGTGTTTCATGGATCGGAGGTAGGAACTAGAATTTAATATTCAACATTAGACATAAATAGAAAGTTTTAATGATAGGATTACATCACCACTGACGGTATTCCAATTGGACGTCGCACGTAGGAGTTATGCATGGTCTAATATTTAATAATAATATTAAATCTATTAATTCTTGAGTGTTTCGGGTACCCGATCCAAAAAGAACAAAATAGAAATCCTATAATGGACTCAGAATTTATATCATAGAGTCAGGTCACACTGCCACTGATGGTTCATGAAACTGAGGTCACATAGATAATTTACAGACGGAATAGTTTTTTATCAAAAATGTTAATAATAACAATATTTTATTATTATTAATAATTGTTTATTTATTTAAATTTCGTAACTCCAAACCCATTCCATGCATCGAATATCTATTGTTGTGTCAGTCTCCATAAAAAATCTATCTCTTTATTATTTTATTATTTATTTTTCATTTATTTTATTTCACTTTTTTTTCACTCGCCAATCTAAATATTACCACCAAACCTCATCCCCCAAGTTCACGGTGTCTCTCCCAGCAACCCTAGAACACAACCTTCTTCAGCACGACCAGAATAGTCACCACCGCCCCCGACTAGAGCAGTCATGACTCCAACCAGCCGCATCACTGGTTTCTCGCACACATGCCACCGCATGTACGTCCTCCGACCTTCGATATCCACATCGCGCTCCGCCGTACCTGGAACAACATCCCTTTGGCCTAATACAACATCGCCAGACAACCATCATGCCCTGGACAGAATCGCACTGCCAAAACACCGCTTCCACGTGCCACCACAGCTACAATCTAAGGTCGAATAATGTAACTAACATAGTTTCACAATCATCTGGTCGAGTCCTCTATGTCTGCATGTCGCGCTCAATGAAACATTTTGTTTTTAGCACGCTAAATTATTGGGCAATGAAGAACACACAAAGGACAAAATGCAAAGGATCATGGTCTTTGTGTAGATCTATGAAAATATTTTTTTTTCATCATCATTGAGACTCAAAAATAAAAGGAATTAACAAATAGATATTTATCATAGTTCAAATTTAAACTCCCTACCTTGTGTGCTCGTTGGAGATGGCTCGAGGAAGGGTATGAAGATAATGAAGTCATCGATGTCTGTCGCTCCCGCAACCAGCTCCAAAGTCGGTTCCTTTTTCATGATTCATAGAACATTCCTCATTAGACGATGTTTCTCCAAACTCTCAAATTTGGGAACATTTCTCCCGCGAGAGGTGTGGCGCCAAATTAATAAGTTATGATTTAATGTTTGCACATCAATGGGGAATTTCAAGTGTTAAGGAATTTGATTAATTAATTCAAAGATTAATGAGTCCTATAAATTAAAGAAGAATGTGGTTACACATTTTGGTTAACCAGCCATTTAATTCCCATAGTTAAATGCCTAGCCACCCTCTTGTGGTCCTCACCATCATGATTCAAGTTGGAGGGTTTAACAATAAAATAAAAGTATTTATTTTATTTCATTATTTGTCAAACCCTTCCATGAAAAATATGAAAAACTAACATCCACCATCATCCTACTACGGTAATGGTGTTGGTATAATTAAGTGAATATCGGTGTTGTGAGTTCAACAAGGCCCTCATATTTCAATTCCATGCACCAGTTCAAAAGTTATACAACGCCGCTCTAACATTTACGAAACGCAGCCGAAGGAATGTTCAGAAAAATTATAATAGTCATCCTTGACCCATGCCAGTCGATATTAATCTCTACCAAAGTGAAACAAGCCCAAAAAACCCAATGGTACTCTTGTATATTCAATCCGAGTTACCATTTAAATGTTATTAATTTTACAATAAAATAATTGTCACTTAATTATTTTATTTACAGAAAAAAAACTAACAGTCACTCGTGGCCTGCACTGCCAATGCTAGTATCAATCTAAGGAGAGTATAACCTCAAGACTTCAGTGGTGGTCTCATATTTTCAATATGACTTATTTCGTGTGAGTTATATGCATTTTAATATAAAATAATATATTTAATTATTTTATTTATGATTATTCCATTTTTGGGTTTTCTCACAGGAGTCCCGCGTTGAATAATCTTAAGTCGCGCCAAGGGAAAACCCACCACCCTGAACAGAAAGGTTCCCACAGATTTCGAATCTGAGATATCATTTAAGAGTTATTATAATTTTTAGTAAAACTAATTAAGCGTGCTAATTAAAACTTAACCAAACATCGATGGATCATTATGAGCACTCCGGGACATAAAATCATGTGCCATCAAATTTCACGGTCTTAAAATAATTCCATATAATTAAAAAAAATTACAAAATTTCCAAGACATTACAATGTGGTAAAATATTGATGATATTCATTATATTGACTAACTAATCCCTTTTAATATGTGAGGACATCATGATCTTATTGTTAATTATCTATGCCATAAAATAATAATTTCCATTGTATAGGAATAATCCATGAAACCCAAGATGACTTTTCTCAAGATACATATTAATTCATCCTCGGGATATCAAAATCAGTCTCCACCAATATCTAATAATTTCAAATGAATTAAATATATACTAGAATGAATAAACTAAAATTTTCAACTACCATTTTCTATAATCCCTAAACATATGTAGTTAAATAGAAATTATAATGAATTCAAAATTTTCCTCTCTGAATATATGGAATATAAATCAAGGAACGAATCCCAAAATCCAAAATCATATAGAGTAAAGTTAAACATTTATATCAATATTTTACCCATCAATAGCTCTCTTATTATCTCTGTGAATTCATTTCAAACAATGTAATGAAAAATAGGATATTCAGTGAGGGAAGGGATTGGTATAAAAATCAAGCTAAAAACACTGGGTGATTTCAATAGAAAATGTTACCAATGGAATTCCACAAGCTTAATCACCAAAAATATAATGACATGGGACGGTTTATAATGTAATCAATGACCAATATATACAATAAAAATCAAAATATTGGGGAATCCAAATCATATCTCTATGAGGATAAATTTTGACTAAAAAAACCATATAGTAATGGATACATAAGAATATAATTAACTACATTTGAATTCATTAAATAAAATTTGGTTGAAATGAAATATTGTAATTTTAATTAAATTCCTTGTATCATTTGATACACTGTATAAATGGAAATAATCTTTTAAATATCATACATGTATTATGAAATTGAATATAGGGGAAAATGACACATATTACATTTGAAATAATGAAACTAAAAACTCTCGAATTGAAAAATTTCATATAGATAATTAATTATAATTAATAATGATAGAATGATGTTTTTAAATTTAAATGTTATATTAATTTCACTATACAATATAAACCATGTTGTATAACATAATCATTTCCCATGGAATTTAAATTTATACATTAATGACTTTGAATTGATAAGATTATTCTTATATGAATAATTTTAAACTAGGTTATAATGAATATTATAAAAACATTATAAAATGAGGAGTAAATAAAATATAATGTATACATTGGGTGTAAAAAAACAATATTTTAATAATAGAGACATGATAAGTATATTTCTAATATATTGGATGAATATTGAGTTATCACAAACCCTAACTGTGATAACAATTCCTTAATTCATATACATAAATTAATAAATAATATTATTATAATTAATAGATACAATTTTAGGAACCTTATTTATATATTTTTTTATTTGAAATAAACTATTTATAATCATATGATATATTTTTATTATATATATTTTTCTTATTTTGGAGTGAAAATTGAATTTTGGTTGGCCTATTAGTTTAATTTCATAATTGAATGTTATATTTTAATAATATGCTAAATATATTACAGAACCATTCAAAAACTATAAGGAAGAAATTATATTCTTATTAACATATATTTAAATTTTTTTTGAGTTCAAATTGTTATAATGATATTAAATTCTCAAAATTTTAAATATAATTTTATATTTATTAGCTTAAGTTATAATCTACACCAAATGTAAAAAAACCTATGTGATGTGAATTATTAATAAATCTATAATGAAAAATATTTAGCTCAAAAATTATATTTATTACATTTGTACGATAAATAATTTATATGAGTAAATATTAAAATGATATTTATTTATATAAATTATGTTTTATTATATTATTTATTTAATTTTAAATTATACATTAAATTAAATTAAAATTTAAAAATGATAAAATATTTTTTTATTTCTCTATTCAGAGTTTTCTTCAAATAATTTTTTTTCCATAAAAGTATTATTTTTATTTAAAATTTTTGGTTTCCCTAAAAATTTAAATTTTTAATGATTTTTCAAAATAAAACAATATAAAAATATATTTAATAATATTTAAACAATAAAATATTTATTTATGGTATAAAAATATATATTTTATAAAATAAAAACCATTGATAATACCAATGTTCTAAATTTTTTGAACTAAACTAAAATGATTTTTTAATATAACATATTTCAACCATTTGATATAGATATGAGTATTAATAAGGAAATCAATTTCATCTCCATTTTAAGGCTTCAATACCTTTATTTATAATAAATTATTATATATTAAAAAAATTCATTATCTATGATAATTTTTTTAATGAGTAATAAAATTAATCATAAAATTAATCTTTTTTGAATAATCAATTTTCAGAGATTTTGTAAATTTATTTTAAAATTAACATTAAAATCATTAGAAATATTTAGTTGATAAAGAGATTTCAAAAATATAAATATAATTTATCTTATTATATGTTTTTTAAAATCTTAATTAGTTTCATTATTATTAATTCATATGGTTAAAATTATATACCACAGTAAATTTAAATTACAGAAAAATATAAAAATTAAATATAAAAAGAAAAAAAACCCAACAGAATGTCACTAAAATGTGTATTTGAGGATTATATAAACCAAAATAAATATTCACTAAATATTTTATTATTTTCAGGACATATATAATTGAATAATAACATTCTAGTCATTAAACATCAACAGTTACTTCCAAAACTACCCAACTATTCACATAAAAAAGGAAACACTTCAATAAAGATTTCAATTAAAAAACTCAAGATTATAATATGATTATTAGTTTCAATTAATTCATTATTTTATTCAAATCACTAATAAATTATATCAAACCATATCAATAACATTAAATTTTATTAATTTGTATATTTAAATTTAATTAGGTTAATTAATGAAAAAATATTAATTATATACAATAAACTCAGATAGACTAAAACATCGATCATGTGATTTTTATGAGAACTACCACCATGAAATTATGTGGTTCATTTTTCATCACTAAATCTCAATGATGGAATCAAGGTTGAATTTGATGAATAAATATTTTTATACAATAATGATATTATTTATAAATTTTTCATTTTTTAAATACCATAAATTCATCGAGAAATTTGACTTTTAATTATGCGTATGGTGGACTACCACCTCGATGCATGATGAATATCATCTATAATCAAAAACATAATTAATAGTAAATATAATGGATATAATTGGATTATTTGATTTTAATTAAATTTTAACGACTCTATATATGTCATACTATCCTCATATAGACATACCTCCTAACTCATTAAACAACAGTAACACATTACCATTGGGTTCTATTTAACTACCTATTAAAATGACGATATAATGATTATGTATTAAATATTTGTATGATTTAATATACATTTAATATAATTTAATATGAAATATTTGAGATGTTATAGGGATTATGGAAATATTTTTCTGATAATTAAAATGTTTTTTAAAATATCAATTTTTGATCGTTAAACACCTAAAAAACTAGTTAATCATTATTTTCATTTTTAATATCTATATACATATATAAAATTAAATGAAAATGGTACATAATTAATCAGAAATAAATTATATTTATTTCATGATTTATATGATAATAATGAACTTAAAACAACACAGTGATAATCAATCTTATCTTCATGAAGTCTCTTCTAACAAAAAATATAATGATCTCACAATAAATAATTAAAATTTATAATAATATGTTAATATATTATAAATATCGGGTTACTAAATAATAATAATAATATATGTATGATTATATTATTGTTTTGAGAATTGATATTTTTATAATTATATTAAATATTTCATTTTTTAGAGAACATTCATGTAAGTGGGAATACAATGTAAGGATTTTATGGCATAATTTCTTTGTTAGAGACACATTCCAATATATCAATATAGTTTAATTGAAATGTTGATAATTATAGAAATTTGATATATAATTTGATGAGTTTTATGAATTAATTTTATATGAACATCAGTTTCATAGTATCTATCTTTCCTGAATATTTTATTTAAATTCTCATAATATTGTATAATTTTTTTATTTTAATTCACTATGTTTTAATTCTTCATATATACCATTCATATATGTTTCCAAAATTATTCAATTTGATTTTATTATGTTTTAATTTCTATTTATTTTGATGATTTAATTTTTTTACCACATAATGCCTAGATTAAATTATTCATAATTCATGATCTACATTTTCTGTATGGGTTTACATTAATCATATATCGTTATTAAAAAAATGGCATATTTTGAATTTTAATATTAACTATTATATTTTTTAATTAATTTCAATTTTTATTTTATTTTATCATTAATTGGTTATTGGAAATATTTATTTTTAAAATATCAATCTACAATTGTTCTCTCACCTAACAAAATAAATAATCATCAATAAACCAATATGACTAAATTTAAAATATATTTCTTGTCAATAATTTCATTCATATAAAGGATTTACTATATCTTGTACGACGAAAATATTATTTTTTTATAATTATAATAATAAATATTAAAAATTTCAAATGGAAATTTTATTTTTATTTTTATCAAATATGTTATAAAAAATGTTATTTAAAAATTCATGAAATGATTTTCCATTTTACCCAATACATGTTTTTATCTTCCACTATACATTTTATTGATAAAATATTGTTTATTTCAATGAATTATAAATGAAGCCTCACTGTAAATGTTCACATTTTTTATGTTCAATCCCATAAATATTTCATAAAAATGAAACTACGATGTGACTGTAACTTCTTTTTTCAAATATCATAATCTGCATTTGAAATGAACTTTTCTCAGTCTACATTATGGGAATTAACCATTTACATCTTTTATGCAATATTTTTTGAAACCATATAGAAATATTTTAAACACATTTTTTGTTTCTATTGGTTTATTATGAAAAAAGTAATCATTGATTTTTTGAACCATAAGAATGGATAGATAGATAGTGATGTATAAGGACCGACTATAGACAATATATAATCATGAGAATTAGTTTACAATATTCATTCTTTCACATTGAGGAAATTTTTTGGTTTATTGTTTATAAAAATAGGTTATAAAAAATACAAAAGAAAATAATAAACACATAATAATACAACAATTATGGGGGTTAAAGACCAATTTGTAACATGTTACTATAATAGCAATGTATCGGTACAATATCTGTATTGTAGAAACTGTGGATCTATAGTACCAGAGAAACTATAGCTACAGTAGACACTATAGTAGAAATTATAGTGGGGACTATGTTGTAGTATGTACTACAGAATAACTATTCATGGAATCTTATTTGGTCAAATATATGGTTCTTTTAATTCTATGTAAAATTCTTGGTTAACCCCATGGCCTATGGACAATGTTATAGAACTCTTCTACACACAAATTGGTCTTTTGTTTCAATAAAAACCGATGCATCTTCCATAAATTAAAAAATAACATAACATGGGACATAATCTCATAGAACCCTTATATAACCCATAAAAATTGTATTAAATATAATTCATTTAACTAATATAATTATCTTGATGACATAATATATACCCAATGCACTGGATAAATTTCTTGGAAAACCCATCAGATAATTTAAAACAGGGGAACCTGAAACTATTTGGGAACACACGCTGAATATAATATCCAAGAACCACACCATGAATAAGATATTATGTCATTTTAAAAAAAAAATTCAAATTATATGGTAATTAGTTTCATATATAATAATATCATTTTCATTAAAAATACCATTTTCATCTAAAAGTACAATTTTGTATTGAATATAATATTTTCAAAACAAAAATACCCAAAAATTTTATATATTTTTTCTCATTATGAAAACTGGTAATCATGAAGTGGAATTTAACAGTCAAATAAATGTCCTAGTGATATGTATGGTCATTTTACCCATACATAAAAAAATAATAATTCATTTTTCATTTGTGAAAAAGTTTCATTTAAAACACATAAAAAGATTCATTTTGACGATCGTTGAAATAATGTAAAAGAGTTGTACAATGAAAAATATAAATACATTATAATTGTAAAATAATATTTCAAAAATAATTTCATTAATGGACATAGAATAGGAACAATGTTTGATAGAAATCCTTAGAAGATGATTAATTTAGAGGTAAAGTCCCTTGTTGATTTAGAAACATTTAAATCATAATCTGGATGGAGGAATAAAAATAATAATTATTTACTTCTATCATAACAGATAAATAAATGATATATAATTAAAAAGGTTCTGTATATACAACTTATAAATTAATAATTATATGTAACTGTAAAGACCCAAAAATTTCGAGGGAATTTTTTTTATTAAATACATGGGATTTTTCGAGTTTGTGAAAATTTACGGTGCTTAATTTTGAGGCCCGGAGTGCAAAGAATCAATTTCTGCAGTTTAGTTCGTCTACGTTCTGTAAACGTATGATAAAGATTTTATAACTTTTGAAACATTTCTCTGAATAGAAACATGAGGGCACCGTTGAACTGACATTGCCAGTATTCTCTTAAGAAGCCTTTTACCTCGATGGCAGTTGGTCGAGAATGAAAGTTATTTTTCGAGTTTTTAACATTAATTTAAATAAAAATAAAGTGTCACTTTATTTTTAGTCATTGTGGTTAAAACCTCCAAGATGTGGTTAGAGGTTGGGTCCACCACTACATAACCTCCCACGAGAGGTTATGGTGGTGGGGCCAAACTGAACATAACCTCCCTTGGGCGGATAATTTTTGGTGCGGACCACCCAGACTTATAACCCCTTTGAACCCCCTATTTAATGGGGAGAAACTCTTAAACCCCCATTTATTTAATCTATGCCAACCCTATTCATTTAAATGAGCCAAATCCACCCCATTAATTAAATGAGTTGTCTCATTTAATTAAACACCCCAATTTGAATTGTTGTGTCATCAAATAATAGACAACACTTCCTTCTATAATTTTTCATTTGGCATTTTGGTGGAGCTTGGGGACGAGAAGAACTCTCCAATAATTAAAGACCACTGAAGAATGAAAAATGATCTTCCGAATAATAATGTCGACGAGGGACGCCTTCGGCTACGAAGAACAAACCCCTCTGACCTTTTTCCATGGACTCCTTCGACATGGGACATGTTCATCTACCACAGATCAACCACTATCTTTCTGCGACATCAATGAATGACGACAAGTGAATCTAAATGTAGGGGGTTTACGTCGAGTAATATCCTTATTCTTTTTCTCACCTTCAGTTAGAATGGGCACATTACAGAGATTCAAAATAACAATTGAAAATCATCTTCTTACTTCTTGATGACCTGATTGTTACCAACCTAAACGTGGAGTGTGCGTACCAAACCAACATGGCCCGACCCCACCGATGATCCTCTTTCTGACGAACCTCAGCATGACGATGAGGCAATGAGGAAGAAAGTAGTAATGACGAAGTTCGCACTACCAGCCGCCTCCGCGAATCACATCCCTTCACCCCCCCCCCCCACCGTGCAGGCTCCCGATGCCCTGACCGGTAGTGTGCCCACCAGCCCGTAACCTCTCGGTGTCATGTCTGGTGTGTGTCCCACTTGCATGCGGCCTCCTAGCGCCCTACCCGGCGCACTGCCCACCTACCCGTGACCTCTCGGTGCGCGTCCCACCTTCCCGCGGCCCCAGTGCCCTGCCTAGTGCTCTTCAGGCGCCCCCACGGCCTATCCGGCCCCTGTCGCGCCATGACAGCACCCCCGCGGCCTGCCTGGCGCCCTGTCGGCGTCCTCGCGGCCTTCTGGGCCGCTGCCTCACCCTGCCTGGCCCCTTCGCGGCCTACCCGGCCACTACCGTGCCCTCCCTAGTGCACATGTGGCCTGCCCGGGGTCCATCTGGCCTACTTGCTGGCCTCCTAGGACTAGTCTCCCAAGTCGTGCCCCTCGCGGTGATGGTCGGACTGGCGAAAACATTCAGGTCGAACCGCCTACGTTGTGACATCTGGGCCGAACCGCCCTCGCAGTCCATTGGGGCGGGCCAAGCGGACCGGGACGAACATGACGAGTTGACCCGCCCAACGGGATGGGTCAGACCCAGCGTGTCTGACTAGGTCGACCCAAACAAGGTTGGCCTAGAGTGGGTTGGGATGAGTCAGCCCGACAGGGTCGAACCGGACCCGGGCCCACTACGGACACAATACTTACTTTCCCATATCTTTGGCACCAGATGACCGTTTGACGAACTGTCAAAGGCGATGGTATTCTTGAAGAATGAAGGTCTCTTTGAGTATACCCCACTAGATTTCGGGGTATTTTTTTATTTACTGTTCGGTTGGTTCGTACACGAATCCAACAGCGACCCCGCGACTAAAAGTCTAATAACTCACAGATCGGACATCTGATTGACACGCTGTCAGTTGCGTTGAGACCTCTTCGACGTGGCAGACCTCTGAGATACTTCTACATGGGACTTCATAGTAGTTGGATTATCGACCAATAGCTTGTGGAGCGGATCTTTAAGAGATGTGTAGGCATTTGTGCGGGAACCTAGTAGATGGCTAAGACTTCATGAATGCTGATTGATTCGACTCGGAGTGATTCAAGTAGCCCAGTGGGGACTGCATATTTGTGAAAGTGGAAGACCCACGGTGGGGAGAGCCTCTGTGTGAGTTTGACAGAACAACGATGCTCAACATGTGGATTACCTCAGCAGGCTATGAGGGGGAGCACTTTTGTGTGAGCGCAGCAGAACCACCGTGGGGAGTGCCTCTTTGTGAGCATGACGGAACCACGATACTCGACATGAGAAGTTCCATAGCTGTCCAAGTTAGTGGGAAGCGCCTTTGTGTGATGCGGAAAGACCACTGTACTCAATTGAAGAGGATTTCCCCACCAGTCGAGGGTTCAGATTGATATTATTCCTAGAATAAAATTATGGTTTAGTTGAGTCAATGACTTTTGTGTTTTCCTCTTGATTGGGATGGGTTACTAGATATTTTAGGTATATTTATGGGAATATACCAACGTAATGGATATCTGTTGATTTCATAATTTGTTGTTTATCTTTGTTGGATTTTGTGAGACCTTAAGGGTCTCCGGGTCCCTATTGATTATTGTTATACTCACACCTACACGAGTTATGCCCGTACCTCGTTGTGTTGTTTTGAGTAGACTGACAACACTGACTGAGGCAGAGAGTAGTAGAACCGGATGGTACCCATAGGTGGAAAACTCGGTGTGATTGTACACGGAGGATACCGATGGGTGGGAGTACTGCAGAAGCCATCTGTATCTACCCTTGAGTAGGAACCACAGATGACGACCCAGTAGCTTTTTTACATTTCTTCAGTTGTACATGCATTCAGTTGTACTTGTACTTTCCTGTTGGGATTGTATTTATGGTCTCTTTTACATTCCAAAACATCTTTTGAATACATTTTTACTTAGTGTTTTGCTTCCAGTTGTGTACTCTAATGTGTTTATTTAGAGTAATAAAGGAAATTCCATCGCAGTTTATGTATTTATGCCTTTGGTGCTAGTCTCCATCCCCTGGCCTATGGAAGGCGGGTTTGTGGTAGTCATGATAAGGGCCCTAGGGGTAGAGTTGTGATAGTAAAACCAAGAAATGACTTTATGGTATAAAATTGAGATGCCATATTTTGTATTGAGTTGAATCAATCAAAAGTGTAATTATTATCTGGAAAAACACCATTAGGTTAATTGTTTATTTTCATGTAAAACAATTTCAATCATATTTATAATTTTATTTCAATTATTATTATTTTTTTTCAATTTCAAAATTGATTATTTTTACAACATATTTTTTTACTATATCTGACATACACATCAAAATAGACATTGGTTGGTTGACAATTGTAGAAGATATCAGTATATAAAAATTTAAATAAAAATAATAATGAAATAATAATCATATTTATTATAAATTATACTTTTATAACAATTAATTAATTATGTTGTTGAAAAAATCATTAATGATATTATCAGGGAGGCAATATGTCATAGTTACACATGAGTAGCATTTCATCTTTTTAATGAAATATATGGAAAGATAGAAGTTTTAATTTTCTAATTACATAATTATAATTATAGAATAAATACCATATTATGTAATAAACACACACACACTCACAGATATATATATATATATATATATATATATCATTCTTGTGATTGGTGGCGCGGGTGACTATATCACTTTGAAGAGGGGTAGTAAACACGTCCATGAATGACATTATCACGTTATTAGGGAGTAATAATGTAAGAAATAAAATGATATATTGCACTTACATAAGGATAAATATTTCATCAATATCATTTATATTTCATTAAAATAATATAAATTTATTATCATTATACATATTATATATTTTTTCAACGTGTTAGTAAAAAACGAGTAACGTAGATTCACAAGGCAGTAATCCTCTATATTAATGAAAAACTTCATCATGTCCTATATGGAAAAAAATTAAAAGGTATATATACCATATAATTACTAAATTTGAATAATTATGTCTTACATATAGGATAATAACATTATATCCATCATTATACACAACCATGAGGGATGGTAAGGGAAACATGTATGATATCGTTTCATTATGTGGTAGTCTGCTGTTAACATGAATATTGAATTCTTAACCAATTTGTTGGGAGTTTGTGTTTTTGTAGGTTGTACACAAAAAATAAAAATATTTTAGTAAGTGGAAAATTTTAAGGATCTTATAACATTATTGTATAATAATAATTGATGTGGGTGGTATATTAATGAAAATAAAATTCACGTTGATGAATGCTACATCTCTCTCATGTATCTCATTTTCTATTACTACAATAACCTTGATTTTTCTTCTTTCTACCCAATATATGGCTACTAGGATGATTTGAGGGAAATTGATAAGTGATTCGGAATATTTGGGTAGAACTAATTGGTTTTATCAATTTAAATATATGTGAGGGAATATGCAGCCTTTTATAAGTGAGTCGAGTGGCACACTGGTATTTTTTTTAAAAAATAGTAAATTCCCGCCATATTTTGATCTTGCAGAAAGGCCCCAATAATTTTCAATTTTTGATAATTGAAGTATAGGGTTTATATATTTTTCTAAAAATCTGTTTATTAATGTTTTATTTCATTATACCACATATATTCTATATCTAACAACTGATTAATGTCATTTTTATCTTAATCACTATAATTAAATTTAAGTGTTTTCACAAATCACTTTGGTTATCAAATTATGTCGACCATATTATACAATGTAAATTATTATTATTCCATATATGGTATTAATTTTTTTAAATCGATTAACATTAGTAGAATGAATTAATTTATTTTTAATTTTGTATATGTTACGAGACAATGGGTTTCATAGAAGAATATTTTTTTTAAAACATATTTATTCTATATTATCTCTATAAATAATATTAATCCTTTAATTAATATAAATTATTAATTAGTGATCTATTATCTATAAATTTAAATTTAAAATAGTTCGCAATAGGTAATTTTTAATAAATTTTAGTGGATAAATGTTATTCATTATTAAACATTTTCTACAAACTAAATGTTTAGTTATGAAAACAAACATAAATTAAAAACAATGAGAAATGTGATAGAATATAATTTAGTGGATAGAATATAATAATTATAATAATTATTTTCATTGAAAAATTATTAAAAATATATTTTCACCTTAAATTGTATAATTTTTTAAATGTTTAATAATTTCTATAATATTAATTATTTTACATCATTTGCAAAAAAATCAACATTTATTTAAAAATTAAGAATTTTCACCCAAATTAAATATTGATATTATTTTTTACAAAATATTAATAATTATATAAAATTTAAATACAATAATTTAAAATTTAAAATATTATATATAAACATATAAGAAATTTTTATAAGTAAATGAATATCATTTTGATTAAAAATTTCATGATATTTTTATAATGAACACAACTATCTAATGATCATTTTTAAATAAAAAATGATACATAATACTATTACCATTGTTATTAAATCTTCTAACTCTTTTAAAAATAGTTCTATAATAATTTTATTCAGTGATTAAACATGTTGGGATATCTTGATATCATTGAATTTTTAGATTTCGATGTTGCCTCTTCATCAATATGGTTTTTCTATAAAACCATAACATCAAGAAAAATGTATTCCACCAATAATTCTCTTTGTTTCCTATAGTAAATATTCTCATCCAAGTAAAATACATCATGTACTAGAAAATTATATGAATCCTACCCAAATTTACTTCACATTGAAAAAGTATATAAGTTGTTTAAAATAGATAATCGTGGATTAGAGGACACTTAGTAGTTGTATAATACAACATTATCAAGTATTTTATTCGGTCCATTAAAACGTGGAATTATCCTCCCATTATAAAAAACATTCATCTTATTTTTAAATAGATAATATTTTACTATGTTATGATTTCCTAGATCTAAAAAAGGATTTGTCCTCTAGTTATCTGTAAAATTTTTCTTTCTACTCTATGATGTCCCCATGTGTCACTCAATCTACTGAAATTTCTTTTCCATCCCCCATACTAGCTCTGGTAATATCAAATTATTTTATCCTACATCATATATAAAATATTTGATCATAACACCACTATCCATATAATGCCTCAACTATTGACATATGTATATTTTCATTAAATAATTTACAAGAAGACTAACAAAATTAAGATATTTATATGAACATCCTAGGTAATCCATCCAAAATTAATGAAGAACACTTTAAATGGATTTAATTTTCATCTAATACTTTCCATCATATTGATTATGAAAATAATTTCTATAATTAAATTCAACACCCAAAAAATTTTGATTTACATTCTAAAATTTAGATGTGAACCTATGATCACAATTTGATTCAGTAAAGAGATGATCTCCATGTGACACCATTATCCCCTATTGATAAATTATTGAATGCTTACAAAATTAAATTTTATGTCAACTGGGAACAAAATGTATATATTTAGGTAATCATTCATAAATAATAAAAATCACAATATAATCATGAGAAATATTTGGAAATCCTTACAAGAATTACATTAAAATATTCTCACATTTCAACTCATGTATTGGAATTGGTTAAACCATCCCCTTTATAATTTTTTTTATTTAACAGTATTGAATTTTAATCAAATCCTGGTAAAGATAGAAATATATCTCTTCAATAAATCACAACCATAATTATCCCAATGGTTTCATTATATCTTAGTGCTACCCCTATGACGATGAAATAGAGAAATTTGAGATTTAGTGATTAACACTTTCTAAACTCGACATAATATGGAAGACATTATCTTTTTACAGATATTAAATCCCCATCTAGTTTTTTGATGAGTAATGGGGTGGTCCCATTACATCAATATTGTTATATAAAATAAATCACATGAAAGTATCCAAAAAGAGTATGGGAAACAAGGAAGATCCCAATGCATAAGACTATCTACCTATTTTTTCATCAATCTAGATGTTAGTTTTCTATATTATTCTTGAATTGCATGCCATTCATCCCTTCCGTGGCCACACCCCCGACCTCTTCATTTTACACAATTAGAAAGAAAAACATTAATCCTTTCTAAATGTGTCTCAGAATCAGCATTGTCTGAATCAGAGCTTTCTTCATGCTATTTGAATTTGCCGAGATAAGTGACTCCCCTGATTACTCTAGCCTGCGAAAGGACCTGATTAGTCTCATCAGGAGATCCCATCACGGTATCCTAAATTTTAGTAGTATCATAAATATGGTGACCAAATAATGGATTATCTGTAACCAAGCTTAATGTAGATTTTTCTTTCTTGTAATAAGCAAGCTAAAATCCTTTGTTTTCCACAATTGGTTTTGAAGAACCATGACATTGCTTATAAATTACTAGAGGGTCAGTTTCTTAAACATTCTAATCCTTTTGATTATCCCAAGTAACCTTTTTTTCTTTTTAATCATTTTAGTTATTGTTATTACCTGACACTTGTGGAGACGAATAAATTTCACTTTGTTACAAACAAATACATTATCCTTGATAATTAGTATCAACATTTTTTATGTTATAGTATTCAGAAAATATGGCTTCCCAAGACATTGATGTATTCTCATAAGTAGAGGAATTGATATTGGGTGTGATACACGACTGATTTCCCTCCTCCTCCAATGTAGGATTAAAAACCTCATAAATAATAACTCCTTGCACATTTTGATTATTAGAAAAAATGGATGGCCTAACCTCAACTTTATATTCATGCTACAGAACATGTATACTTTTATTCTAATTAGGAAAATTTCTCATCTCATTTACATGTTAATAAAAAATTTTGAAAGCTGTTGAGCGCCTTCAAGTATGCGAGTCGTGACCTATAATTTTACAATCTTTACAAACTATTTAATTTATTCCTAGATGATATTCAATTCTATAATGTCATCATCTATTCAAAGCATATCCATATTGACCAAGGTTGATTCCAATTCAACCTCAACCAGGAACTGGGTGTAGTGACAAAAATGGGAAACTTCTATTTCCGTGTCAATTTTTATTGGAAACCCAATGGACATAGAAATATAATAAAAACTTTTGGGATTCCAGTGAATCCAATTAAATCCATAAAATATTTCCCAAATTTTTGTGGTGTTGTTTCAAACTTATAAGGGATTTAATTTTTTTATCCCATTCACAGATTTGAACAATCCCCATTTTGGGAGCAATGGAACCAATCCTCCGCGCGTGAACATTTATTTCTTCCATGGGGAAGAGCATTTGGAAGTATCCTCATACTAACAAGACAAATTTACAGGATGTAAATACCAAAATCAACGATGTACTCTTCTCCAATTCATCAATATTCAAAGATTCTGATCCTTTAGAAAGAAAGAAATGATAGAAGAAAATACAAAAGCACTCATACTGTAATTTCTATCAGGAAGGCTCTATTGAGGTGATTAATAAGAAATTACCGAATTATTCATAATTAGGATAGAAATATAACACCTTAATATTTTAATTGAATAAAACATAATTCTATAGGGTTTTTGTGAAATGAAATAATGAGTTAAATTACACTAATAACAACATTGATATTATTTTTCTTTACATGAAACATCGATTTTACCTTGTCTTCTGCATATATTCATGTTCCATTTATAGCTTACATTAAATGAAATATCAAGTTTTACTAGACAATAATATAATGTTTACATTATTATTTTGAATTAATCTTATATCCTAATCAAAAAAGTAGTATATATAGTAGGATTATGCAACTTATTAATAAATATTTTACAATTAATTATTTATGGATTATCTAAAAATAAAAAAAATCGAATATAAATGATATGTTTTTAGAAATAAATAATTTTTTACATGACAATAGAATTCTATCTCATTAAAATAAATTAATAATATTAATTGAGAATCTTAATTAATTTTATATATTCTAAAATCAATAAAATTTATTAACTTAGTTTTATATATTTTATAGTTATACGATAAGAAGAAAAATAATATTACTCATAAAGTACTATATTTTTTAGAGGCAGTTTTTATAATTTTAACATGACACATGTTTTGAAAATAAAATTAGAGGCATTTATAAATTAAATTTAAAAACTAATATTAATTCCTGAAATTGTAATTTAAATATTTTCAAACATCTCTTTTTTGGATATTTTCAAAACTATTTAATTTTTTGATGAAAAATTGAAAATATATTTTATTTTAATCGAAAAAATAATTTTTTTTATATTTTATAATGTAAAAATACATTTGAAATTAGTTTTATAGTTTAATCAACCAAATTATACATCTATTAGTCAAATTTTAAATTTTTAATATTTTATATATTGAAGATAGATTATAAAAAATATTAATCCTTTGATCTTTTTCACTTCGAAACTACACATTCTCATCACCTCTGCTGGATTAATATAGCATTAATTTCTCCAACATATTTTATATGAAATTGGAAAATTTCAATCCATATTTGAAGAAAAAAATTATTTATCATGGATAATAAGGTCATCGAAATTTTTAAAAAATTTCATTAGTTAAAAAATTATTATTAATTATTGAGATTAATTTAAAAAACATGTTAACCTAAAGATCAAACAGTAAACAAAAAGGGGCCAATAACGTAGAAAAAATTTACACAAATATTTTCATGAAATATTTTAAAATTATTCCATCTAGTATATATCTATGTAAATTATTAGTGGAATTGTCTTGAATGATATGGTATAACCTAACATTATTTTTAGAATTAACTTGTGTTCTCTTGGAAAAAATTATAAAATTCAATAAAACATCTCCTAGATTATCCAAAACACTCAAGGATATTGGTTCCCACAACCACTACAATAATCACTTCTCAACATCCCTCTGCTCACCTTGTATGCCTTAGTTTGGGTATAATGAAAAAAATGAAGGGTTTTAGGGAAAACCAAAGGAGGATACCAGATAAAGGGTTAATATTATCCTAAAAAAGGTTTTATTTTGTTTTCTTCTCCACCTAAATAAATTGTTTTTATTTCATGAACATATAATAACGTCATTTTCATCCATATACTAATATTTGTTTCTTGTTATGTTTAAGACATTCAACCAAAAAACATCAAATATGTGGGCTATGATATCATCATTCTTGTAAATGACAGACTACCATTAGGGGTTTACATTTCCATTTTACAAGATCCAATTCATGGGGTTTATGGTATCAATTTTATAAATGTGATATGGTATTTTTGTAACATTTCTCATTCTTTGAGACGTTGTTTATGTTATTAACCTATCCAACTTCATGAGTTGTATATACATCCCATTTGACATGTTATATAATAAATATCATTATTTTTATGATATTATGTGTTTCATTTAATCATATTCATTCATGGGGATTATGATTCATTGGTAGAAAAGTTGTTAGAGTCTTTTATAACGATATCATAGTTTATTGGTATTATGTATGATTAAGACGTAGATTTTATAAAATTAAATTCCCAAGACATCTATTTTTATCATGATAATCATGATACTTTAATGTAAATGATCCATTTTTTTACTATTTTTAATATAAAATGGGTGGGAATTTGTTTTCATAAGAAAATGTCGCTTCAATTCTCTATTTGTTCGAAAATATTGTTTCATTCAAAAAAATATATAATAATTTTTTTAAAATCCCTTTAAAAGAGATTCTATAGTTTTTTAACTAGAAATCATTTGAATAATGAAAAATATTTTAAAAAAGTGTTTTAAATGATTTTAATGGATGAATTTATGTGTTTTAAAAGAAAAAAATAAAGAAAAAATGTCTTTAATATTTTTTTCAATAATTTTTTATGATTTAAAAAGATACTATAAAACCAAAAAAATTATATGAATAGAAATTTTTTTAATGATTCATTAATTTTATTTTTCATTAATAAATATTAAAAAATCATATTACCGTAACACCTTATAATAATACATTTTTTTTGTACCAACCTCATTATTTTCATGAATGGAAAAATATTGATTAAATGATATTGTTCTAAAACCTGATTAATTTTAATGAATTCCCCATATTTCAAAGATAATGTTATGAAACCTGTATCATTACCAAAAGTTATTTATTAATAATTTGTAATTTTAGGAACCTACATCTTTTTATGTGTTAATATTGTTTCAAATAGATTATCGTGGAACAGATTTATTTTTCAATGATTAATCATGATTTTATATTATTGATATGAAACCTATTACAATTCAATGGATTAAAAAGTTTATGAAATTATGGTGACTGTTTCTATGAGTTCTTGGATGGAGATAAATCATTGTGTAATTTTTTAATTTTATTGTTATTTGATGTCATACAAAAAAAATGTGGTGTCAAAGGTATCATCAGTGTAGCAAGCTAGGCCAAGTAATCCCATAGTTCGTCACATTATTTCTATACATTTTAATATAATAAATGGAAACATGTACTAATGGGGAGATCATTTTATAAGTCATGGTAAACTACATACAAACATGATCTTATATTAAAAATTAATACACAAATTAAAAGAGATTTTTTTGATAATAAAGTTTCACTCACTACTATATCTATTCATATATATCATAGAAATCTGAACAGAATACTATTGAAATAAAAAGAATTATAGTTATTTATAATTCTCATTAATAGTTATCTAGAACTAAAAATATATATAATTAATTAGAATATTCAACATGGAATGTTGATAAAAAACATAGATGCCATATAACCTCTAAGGTGAGAAGGAAGTGAAAAATTATATGGGAAGGTAAATTAATAGAACAGCATTCCATTGAAATAATGGGAATGTAAAAATCTATATATAATGTTATATACTCGAAAATAAATTCCATTTAATTAATAAACTGATAATGAAATGTGTCCATTTATTTTTTTCATTATACAAGTCATATTTATAATAATAACTAATTTCGATTGAATGCAATGATTCATTATTTTTAACATCCCCAGAAATTACAGAAATATAATTTTTCAAATATATTAATATTAATGATTTAGATGAAAATTTTTCAACAAAAGGAATGATATGTCTAGTAGCATACATGATGAGCAGTGATGAGTGTTTCTAAAATCTTTTGTTACACAAAATATAAAGTAATATAGAATGAGAATATATTGTTAATACTATAAATTTATGTGGTATTAATCACATAGAAATTTTATTTAAAATAATGAATATGAACAACTATATTTTTTAACTCTTATTATTTTTTAAAAATTTATCCAATATATTTGAAAATCTCTAATGAAGTAATAATCTCACACTAAGAATAAAAAACTCTAATTTTGGAAAATGTAGATTAGTAGTTTTTTAATGGAGAACCAAATTAAAATACAATTTTTGGAAATTTTATTGATGTCATATGTTAATATAAACACAATTTTTTAATAAAAAAAATAAAAAAAACATTTTATTATGATTTCGTGGCATTTTTTATGATATTTTGTTTTTTAATGAATATGGAAAAATAATGAATTTTAATTGAAAAGATCATTTTAATATAGTTATATTATAGGGTAATTTATATTTATAATAGGATTTAATTATGAATTGTATTAATTTTTAAATCAATTTTATGAATTTAGTTCATCATAAATAATATATCTTAAATAATTTTATATAAAATCTATGAACATTTTGAAAGGTTTTAACTTTAAAAACATGTTTTCACATCTCGTATGTGTGACTAAATTCTGATTAATTTATGCCACTTATTTGACTCAAATTTAGAACAATGGATTCCATATTTGGAATCATTGTAATTTATAATTTCATTTTTGGTCAACTATTATTTTGACTAAAATAATTAGTGAGAGTGATTAATATTTTTTATAATGATTAAGAGAAACATTTTCTTAACAAGGGAGTAAACCTTATGCTTTTAGGCCCAAATGACATAGAAAAGTGTCCAAAATCAAATGGATGTCCATATATATATACCCTATAATCATCTTTATATAATTTTAACTATTATTTTAACAAAATAACAATTGAAAAACCTTGGTGGAATTCAATTTTAAAACATTTACAATAGTGAAATTCCACTCTATAAAACATTGACCCCTCCAACTGCTTCACAAAAATAAATACAATATAGATTGTCTAAAATAATCCCCATTAGATCCTCCACATCCCACCCATAATGCAATAAACATAAAAATTTTTATAAAATAATCAATGGAATCCATTTGGTGTAACCTAAAATAAGTTACTGAATAAGAGGTTGCACAATTCCTCAAGAAAATTATTTTATTTTCATTGTATAATTTTTAAAATTTTCTTATTGAATGAATACATAATAACATTATTATCCTTAATATAATAGAATATTTTTATGATATATATTATTATCAAAACATATACACACATCTATCAAATGGGTAATTATTTTATTGTTCTTATCTATAGGGAACTCCCACCTCCAGAAATGATGTTTCTCTTTTTACCATTACCATAATTCATGGATGGTAATTATTGTGGGAATGGTATTTTTATAACAAATATATTATATTTATTATGAATTAATGATTATTTAACTCTCTTATAACATATCCCTTTATACATTCCATTATTTGTAAATATGAAATCCTCTTTTGTTGATGTGTGGACTAACTCACCATAAAAGCGATGTGATACATTCATAAACTAGCTGTAAATTATAAAAAATGAGTTTAATTAAATATATATGATAGAAATAACATCTATATGATATTAATTACAGAAATAAATTTTTAAAAATATATAATTTCATTTTGATTAACACTTTTCTACACATTGAAATGTTATAACATCGCTCGTGGATGCATTGACTGCTGCCTCCATAATGCTATGTGAATTTTTTACGTAACTAAATATATATATATATATATAAGTATATATGATTAGAATATATGTTATATTTGATATAATGATAATTATTTAATGTTATATAATTATTTATCTCAATACCATATTTATCATTAAAAATGAGTACATTACTCATGCATATATACGTCCTTCCATTTCCATGAATGTAACATTCAATCATTTTTAATAAAAATATTTCATGATTGGTCTAACAATTTTAATTATTGTACATATATTATAACTATTTCATTGTTATTATTAATTATATGTTTATAGAATAATCATTTTGGCCATATATGACCTACCAATGTCATTTGGACACATAGAACATTCATGGTTAAAACACCCGACATAAACCTAATATTTTATGTATTTTTATATAAGTTTTTAATAAGTGAAATAAAAATTGGAAAACATTAAATTGGTTCTAATGGAATTATATAATTAATATATGTTAATTATTCAAAATGCTAAAGAAACACAAGATAATTCAAACCCAAGGTATGGGATTTTTTATCAATCTCTATTCTCCGAGGAATTTATTGATTACATTTACCTTTATTAATTTATAATTTGTATATGCAGAACCATTGAAATTATATATTCAAATTTTTCAATTAAAATTCTATTTAAATTATAATTAATTTTTATTTTTCCATTTATGATTTGATTTTAACTAATAAGGGGTATGCGAAACATTGAATGATTAAATATTTAATCCTATCCTCATGATGATAACATTGATATTATTTTTTTAATTTATTTTATATTGATATAAAAAGAGTAGTATTGGAGAAATTATGACAATAATTTATTTCAATATATTATTATATTGAATTTATTTGAAAATTTATTTAGTTTTATTTGGAAATAAAAAAAAATTAATGTTTAATTAACAACACACCACACAAAAAATAAAATTTCACTACCATGCGAATATTTTTACATTAAATTAATTTGATATGTTTCTGTTTTTTCATAAATGAAAAAACATTATTTTAATTTATGTAGTTATTAAAAATGGCATTGTAAAATTTTTGGATTATTATAATATAATAAAAACTCATATCATTGAAATTTATATATTATGAGTGAAATGTTGAAATTTGAAATCATATATGATTTATGATAGTATAAATTGTACAAAGCCATTAGATGTGTTGTTCCATAATTAACAAACAACGGGTGGTTCCATGATAAACCTATGACATGTGAGTATGTGATAGACACACAATAAATTGGATATGAAATTAGATCATATGGACATTCTATTTGAAATACATATATGTAATGAAGTCGACTGTATAGATATTCCATTTATATGAGTGGAATTTATAATTATGTTCCATGATCCATGTAAGTATTTTGTATTCATCATAAGGGTTTTATTATAATCATGTGAATAAATAAATTATAAAATTAGATTATTTAGAATGAAAATTATTAATGACATATCAAGATGAAAAATATTAATTCATGATAATGATTTAATAAGTATCTAATCTTTATAATGTATTAATAGTTTCCATCAATTTATATACCTTACTGAACTTTTTATGTTCATTCTATGGTTTTTAATATTATTCATATGACTCATGTTTGAGAATGATATTTGAAAAATATATTCTTATATTCATAAAGAGTTTTCATAAAAGATATCATTAATAATTTTAAAAGATTGATTTTATGGATAAAATGGATACTTTTTAGAAGTGTCCATGTTTTATTTTTTTGTTTATCCATATATTAGTTAAAATATAAATCTCTATAACTCAAAACCTCAATGTTTCCTAAATGTGAAACAAGGAATAATTACTAAAGTAACTAAATATTATTTAATTTTTTAAGTCCATTTCTATATAGTTGGTATAATTGAATTGGATTAGATTACATTACAGTTTAGGCCAATATTATCTATATTCCATTAGAATATTTTAATTTCTATTTATTATAAAATTATATAGAAATATATGATTACCAGTTGGTTCATATAATGTATGATTGTTTTGAATGGTTTTCTATAAAAGAGTCATGGAAACTACTGTGGGAAGGCACTGGAAGGAAACCATTCATGTGAATCCTTCTCTCAAGATGCTTAGAATTGGAACTTAGAAATTTTTTACATTGATGGTATAAGGACCCAGCCCTAAAAAATTACATAATTTTGAAAAAAATGAATAATTCACATTGATGATATTTTCAGGATTAGAGTTTTAGATAATTAGGACATAAATATTACATCTCAAAAGATTACCATGTAGGCACTTCTACCCAGTATCCATTTTTTCATAAAATAAAAACACTCTAAAAAAAGAGTCATGTCTAGTTCCATGTTTAAGGCAGAATGGATTTTCTATGTTCTCAACCTTGACCCTATTCCACATTATGTCATGGGAAAAATGTTTCAAAAACATGGATGAGAATAAAAAGCACAGTAAGGGATACACAAAGAAGGAAAACTGTTATTTTTTCAAAACAACAAGTAAACCATGAATACTATAACATAAGTAATACTTTTCATCTTTATGAAGTAGTAAATACTCTTCACTGAATAAAATATAATTTCTTACCCTTTTGAACCCAAAATATTACCATAAAACCCATATAAAGAACACATCACATAAAAATGTAACTATATACATAAACATACTTATATGAAATACCCATACGGTTGAAATCCCAACATATCACTAAATGGAATAGACATACGCCCGACTTCCCAACCCAAGGAATTATAGTTTATAATGTAACCACCAGTCCTGTTATTCATGGAACCACCCGACATTTGGTTTATCACGTAACCACCCGTCAAATTTCCATGTACCAATATAAAATCAGAAGACATAAATCCATAATTAATGAAAGAAAACATTTCCACATTTCAATCACAATATATCACATAAATATATAGACATAAAATATCCATTATCAAAACCGTTTTCAAAACCAAAATACTTAAAAGAGTATATGGTATTTATTTTCTTTTAAAAACATCTTGGGTTGTTGAAAAGGCAATGATCAAATAATACTCGCCGCGGCAGAAAAGGTCGCTGTCACCGCTTACGTTAAAAGAAACATTCCTTTTTGTCATTTAGTAAAACACTTTGTAGAAAAAAGAATCATTTTGAAAATTCAAGGGTATTTATATAGGGTATAAAATAAATTCGTGTACTAAAACAAAATATGCCCCAATGAAAGAAGATTGAGACGAATCCCCTTACCTTGTGTTCGACTTGACTCGATCGTTCTTTAATCTCTGGAATAATAAAATAATGATAATTTCAACTTGCATAAGAAACTTTTTCATGTTTATTATTCCATTTATATCACTTATTACAATGTTATAAAAATTATGAAACCATTTAGGTTAATAACATTTGTTTTGTCGATATTTGTTACTTGAGTCAAAAATATACTTCTTATAATAACATGTTGTTCAAGCGGTAAATAGTCCATTATATTTACAATGATATTCCGGATTTAGATATCATATATATCATATATATATCTAGTATATACATGTATTTATAATAGTACATAACATTTAGAGGTATGAAATGAAATGCACCATTAATGGAGATGGTAAGCCGTACGTACTCATGAATGCTACTTCAATATCTATTTCATATTTAATGGAATTAAAAAATTATGATAAATAGTAGTATTATAATTCCAGTATTGTATCATATATAATATCATTAAATTTATCCTTTATACCTACCACATATTGTATGAACGAGTCATATCACTTTGTGGGGGCGGTAGTCTGCACTTCCTCTAATGAGATTATCGTGTTTACCCATAATGGAAACCATAAAGGCATGATTTAAATGGAAAATAATGAAGCATAAATAAAACATAAACATAATATATATCATATAAAAATACAGTTCCATCATAATGGAATCCATGAGAGGCGGTGGGAGATAATCGAACAATCATTGTTTCTTGAGGCGTTTGTTTCCCATCTATAGATACATTATGTTCTTCATTTATTAGATGGAGGTGTGTGTTAGTGTAGTTCGAATCCTTATTATTAAATCATCCTAGTATATTTAGGATACAGGGGTTGTTACCAAATAATATAATAAAAATATTTTATGGGTGGAGAAGTAAAATAAAAGAAAACAATTTAAAGGAAACAATTACCTTTAATTTGGGAAACTCCCTTTGGTTTGAAAAAAAGGACTTTATAAGCTGCCTTTTGACTAAGGTAAGGATTCTAGGTGGAAGAGAGGTATTTAAGGAGCTTAATTGGGAAAAATTTTGGACGATCCAAAAGGCTTTATAGGTGTGAGGAAGTGGTTAGAAATGGTCTCCTTTTATAAGGGGGAAAAGGGTCTCTTTAGGAAAGTGTGATAATATTATATTATTATATAATTATATTCGGTTTCCAAAGGACCAAAAATCATTAAAGTCAAATATAAGATTACTCATAGTAGACATAATATCATACTATATGAATTGGAAAGGTTTGGATGTTATTTTATTATTTATAATCTTATTTATTAAAATTATTTATTAATGAGGTAAATACTACATCATTATTTTGTCATATATAATTTAATTTATTTGATGTCAAAAAATTATAAAAAAATTCCATGATGTAGGAACTCTCATTATATTTCCAATTAATATTTATAGTCAAAAATATAATATATATAATACTATATAAAAATTATTTTACTCTATAATTTTTGTTTATGTCATTTTTGCCTTTACATTAAGTTAATTAATCTAATGTTACATTATCTTTCATAAGTGGCTCCACGGGGTCCCAAAATACACCCATAGATTCCCATGGTCAGTAATTACTAATACAATAAGTTTAGGACATGTATTAATGTAATTATGAATTATCAATATATTTTTTTAACTTTGAATTACCCTATTTACCTTTAACCGCAGTAAATAAAAGTCAATAGTTACTATTCATAAAAAATTATTTTCATATTATTTAACCAATTTTTACATATTTATAATAACCATGTATGTAGGATTCTTAAAATTTAATTCACATAAGTGTTAAAACATCATTTAATGGAAGAACTTAGTTTTTTTAACTACATCAAAGTAGATTCACTATTCATCAAAAATTGAAATTTCAGAAAAATACAAAAAATTCAGACTGAGATATATTTGATATTACCAATTAAAAATTAATGTCTATTTTTCTATATTCAAATCATATAGGTGGAATTAATTAATTTATAATTAATTCCAGTTGTTAAAACAAATAGCGTGTTTTTAAGAAACAATAATTATCAAAAGAATGCGACTTGTTTATGTCCAATTTGAAGGTGAAATTAATTTCATTTACCAACATTGGAATAAATGGTAAAACTATATTTAAATTAAACATTAAAACCAATTATTAAGATAATTTAACTATATAAATATATTATATTAAAACACAATTTTGAATTAAAATACAATATTTTCACTATTCATTAAAAAAGGAACTTTATCAGAAAAATTCCAAAACTTTACACAATGTAAATTTTCATGTCCCCATTTAATGAAGGATTTTATTTCTCCATACAGAATTTATTTAGGTGGAAAACAATATATTTACTGGGGGTTCTCCATTAAAAGGCGGTAAATCGACCTATTGATGGAAATTCTTCTTAAAAATAGATTCATTCAAATTTTAAGCCTATAACCTTTTATTGGATAAATGTAAATAAATTTAAAAATAATGTATACTCATATTCCAGTTAGTTTTGTTCATTTCCTCCTATACAACAGATAGTAATTAACTACCATTTAAAATAATATTATTATATTTTTAGTGTGTAACGTAAGATTTCAATGAAACCTGTTGTTGTGTATCAGGTACGCTATCAAACATAGCAACCCCTTTAAAGTAAAATTAATATTTAATTCACAAATATTAATAAATATGAAATATGTTTTATTCATTATTTACCTAGGATGTTACAGATGGATCTATTGACTCATGCTATAAAGGTCGGTGGTTTCCATATAAAAGAGAAACCAATCCAACCCTATAGAAACATGATGATAGTAGAGTATTTTATGCACGATCACCCCAAAAATTCATTGGATAATCGAACCCTACTATAGATTAAGGTTGGGTAAAATACCTAGAAAATATATTTGATGTCATGGGTTTTTGGGATAACCCAATGGTAACTGATGAAATTTATCATTTTCAAGGTAATGCCACCGTGTTGTTGTCAATGGTAATGAATATCAAGAAATGTTAAGAGATTTATTTATACAATTTGAGGAATTTAAGAAAATTTTCATTCAGAAAAACATTCCCAAGTCATATAGACTTATTATAGAAGACAAATTAATTTAATTCTAAAAAAATGAGGATGATTAAGTGGCTTCATACAAGAAAGCATCACTCGAATTATGTGGAAGTCCCAATTGTATCAGAGATATTTATTGCATGGAAAATAAGAATTACTCAGGATTGAAGACAAGATATTTTTGGGGATTGGATTTTGGTGATTCTATGATCTATGAGAAACATGTTTTATGAATTTAGAAGTTAGAAATAGAGTTTCATGAAGATCGTTTTCCCATGAAAACAAGTGAATGAAGTGCTCCTGTTGAAAGGAAATGGGAAATAATTAGACCAAGTATTCTAGAAGTATGAAAACTAAATTCCCATCTTCTAATATGTATCTTAAAATGACACATTGGAAATTTTCTTTCAAATTATGAGATGTTCTTTGGATGTGGTTTGATAGTTCATATAGTTCATGCCTATAAAGAAGACTATCAGACAAGAAATACGATTATAGTAGTAATATGTTTTAATTGTAATGAGTTTTTAGATTACAAAGACGTGTTTATAATGTTTATTACCTAGTGTGGAAATGATAATTATTGAATGAAAATGGGTTTAGGAAAATATTTTTGTACTAATATAGTAGATTTTGGTCCATAAAAAAATTCATTGAAGTTATTTTACTCATCTTTTTTAATTATTCCAACACTCTATTTCATTATAGATATTCACATTAATTCATATCATTGAAATTTTATATAAAATTAGAAATATCACATTATAAAAATAAATTATAAATTTTGGTAAAATCACTAGGTTGAAGTGTTAGAGAAAAAAAATTGTTGGAACCATATAAATAACTTTAATGGGATAATAATTCCTAAAAATATTTTTTAATTTCTAAAAGTGAATTTTGATATCATTTTTTGTAAGTATTAGATTTTTCATTCTAATCATAAAATATATTAAAAATACAAAAAAAAATTATTGATTTATTGAAATTTTTAATATTCCAAGAAAATATGAATTTTATTAAATATTATAGTAAATTATTTCATGATAATGTTATTGAAAAGAATATAATAGTTCAAATTAGTGACATCCCAGTAGTGAATGAATTTACATATGTTTTTCTTGATAAATAGACTAGTGTTTTACCGAACCAAGATGTTGAATTTACTATCAATTTATTGCATGATTCTAAGCCTATTTATAATCCCATTATATAATTCCTTATGTAGAACATGTGGAATTGAAATACCAGTTTCAAGAATTGCTTGATAAAGGTTCCAGTCATCCTAAAATGTCAGTTTTTTTCTCTTGTTTTATTTTTAAAAATTAATGATGGTTTTTTTAGAATAGTTATTGATTATAGAGAAATAATAAAATCACTATTAGGAAAAATTATCCATTTCCTTATATCAATTATTTTTTTGATTAGCTCCTGGGAGCATAATGTTTTCCCAAAATTGATCAATATTTTAGGTACCATCTGTTGTATATGAAGGAGGATGATATTAGAAAGGTATAATTATATATGATATAAGTGAATTATAGGTTTTTTAGTTATTACCTTTGGGTTATCAAATTAATATTATGTATTTAGATCTCTTACATATATTGTCTTCACTATTTTTGGAATAGTTTATTGTTGTGTTTACAGATTATATTTTGGAAAAATATAAAATCAATAATGAATATGAAAGTCACATAAATATTGTTTTGAAATATTTAAATGAAATAAAACTATATTTAATTTTTAGTAAGATTTAAATTTTGTTGTAAAAAATATCATTCTATGAGAATATTGTTTTTAAAAATGGAATAGCTGTTTACCAGTATAAAACAAAAGTTCTTAATGATTGTCCATGACCTGAAAATGATCTAATATTCATATTTCCCTTTTATAATTAGTTTATTTTCGATGTTTTACTGAAATATATTTTCACTTATCTATTCTATTAGCTTTGTTAAATGAAAATACATTTATTATGCTATGGACCAGATAATGTGATGTTTGTTTTCAAGAACTCAAATGATGATGGTTCTATTCTCTTATTTTGGGATTTCCATCGATAAGTGGTGAAGTTTTCATCTATATAGATGATTTTTTAAAATTAAATTATTCTTTCCTAATGTATAATGAATTTCATTTATCTTATTCTTCACATTAGCTGAAAAACAAGAGTTAAATAAACATACACATGATTCAGAATTAGTTGTTGTTTCTAAAATAAAAATATTATGGAAAAATTTGTATGGAGTGATGCGTGAAATATATACGGACCAAAACTATTTGAAGTACATTTTACCTCAAAATGAGTTAAAAACCAGACATCAAAGATTTCTAGAACTAATCATGAATTTTTTTTGTTGATTCATTACCAACCTGCAAAAGAAAACAAGTAGGTTGATGCTTTGAGTAAAAAAATTAATACTACATTAACCACGTTTTGTTAAGAATGTCAGAATTTGGAAAATTATTTTATGATCCTTTAACTAGATTTTTTTAATGTAGGTGCATCCTCTTTTCTATTTTAGGTTCATGTATAGTCCAATTTGATAGAATTGATTTAGACAGTTAAGAAGGTGGATCAATATATAAATGTAATGGTATACATCATTAATAATTGTATGTTTCTTGATTTTAATATTGATGAATATCGTGTTATATGATTTGGAAATAATATTATGACTACCTTGTGATTCCAATTTTAGGAAAGGTTTGTTTACTAATACGCATATTTCTATATTTTCTAACCATTCGGGTGAATAAATTTTTTTAGAGAACTTTTGGAGTATTTCTATTTTGACAAAATGAAAATGTATATTTAGATATATATACTAAGAAGTTTTTTACATGATAATAAGTTAAATTAGAATAATATTTACTAATTGGGATGTTTCATCAATTTATAGTACCAGATTGGAAACTGTAGAATATAATAATTGTTATCGCATTGGTATTGAGAAATACTTCTCATTGTAATAATAAAATCAGTGTTATTCATGATTGATTAACTATATCTTCACATTTATTTCTCATTATAGATACAATGTATTTATATTATCATTCTAGACTATATCTACAAGAGATTATTAGATTACATGGATTTTTAGTCTCCATTGTATTATATCATTATCCCAGTTTAACATCTTATTAATTGGTGAGAATTTAAAAATCAATGGGTACCTATTTAAAATTCAAAACAACTTTTCATCATCAATCCAATGGAAAATATATGTATATTATTCATACCACGGAAGATATAAACCATTCTATATCAAAATATTACCATGAAAATTGGGATTGAAATATTTTTTTGTTATTGTTTTCTCACAATAACTGTTTTGATTCTAGTTTACATATGCTACCATTTCTAGTCATCGTATGGAAAACGTTCTTGAAAACTAAATTTTTAGAAGATATTTTAGAAAGGTTGTCTCACACTCTGATATAGATAATCCATTTATTTTATTATTTTCTAGATCTAGATCCTTGGGTGGTGTTTCGAGTTGAGTCTTGGTTTGAATTTTTACTTTTTTGGATGTTTCTAGTGGTTTTTTGACAACTTGTGGTTTGGGAGAATAGTATGGAAAGTCATACTACCCAAATTTGATAATTGTGTGGTTATTATAGGATCTGGTACAAAATTTACCAAGCAATTTATTCCTAGTATGTAAATCCATGTGGTATTTTGATGCAGTCATTCTCCTTTTGGAAAACAGTTTCCACATGGTCGGTGCACAGTTTGACTAACCATGTGGCCAAACCATACAAGCTTCTCAATCAATTTGTATAATATACCTCTTACCACTCCAACCATCTAACACCAAATTGGGATTTTCCCTCCACATACCTAGGCTCACTATCGAGGAATTTTTATCATTATCTTATTCCCCCAATCATTCATGGATTCTTCATCGAATATTAGGTAAGATCCTTTGATTTATTGTTGTTTCCCCCTCTTTTCTATTCTCCCTCAAGGGTTCTTGGTGAATTTGTTTGTGGGTATTTAGTTTTTAGGTACCCAATGGTATATGGATAAAGTTTTTTTTGACTTATGGGATGTTATGTTGTGAAGATAATCTCATGAGTAAATGTTATCCTTTCCCTGAATTATAGTTGCGTTCACACATCATTAAGCTAGGTGTTTCTGTTATTTTCCATTATAATGCATTCAATTCAATGCTTGGATGTTAAAAATGATTTCTAGAAAATTGTTTCATTATTAAATTGTGTTTTTTAAGTTATAGTTATTCTTTCATGTTGGTATTAGCTAGAAAAATCAGTTTTCAAAGGGCCTCTCTCATTATGAAATTAAATAGATATACCTAATGTGTTCAAAAAAATGATCCATGGTTATATTATATGAAAATGAGTCGTTAAAATGTATTTTAGTCTTTGGGTACATAGTGGTGGTTTATTTCTATTATGGCTTCAACCCTATTGTTAAACCCTAGATCCTTTTTTAAGTCATAAATCTTGTTTTGGGGTTGTTTTGATAAAATGGAAAAATTGAATTTCTAATTACACGATGTGTACTTCTGAGTACATGCTGTGAAAACTGCCCTACCATGTACAGCTGTGTTTTGACCAATTATATTTTGAATATATGGTTGACATATTAGAAGGGGGTCATGTCAAATGTTTGAAAGCACCTTCTTCTCCCTGTTGTTCTTACAGGAGTGCCCCAGAACAATTGATGAAATCTGAACCCCTAATTCCTCATCTAACCCCTGATCGAGACATCATCAGGTGCGTTTGAATCCCGCCGATGAATTTTCAAACCCTCTTGATACTTTCATCCTAATTCATCCCCTCATGTGAGTTATCCAAGTCTGGGATTTTTTCACCTGTTGTAGATATACACTGATCTAGGACTATTCAATGGCCGACATTCATGAATATTGATCTCACAAAATCAAGGTAGGTGGTTATTGCATTTAGTTGTTTTTATTTATATTATATACAGTAAATGTGAAACATAACCATGTTTTGGTTATTGCATGATTTGGACTCAAACAATGATATTTTATTGTATAGTTTGGTTGATTAATAAAGGGATTTTACTTATGCGTAAGGTTATATACCTTCTCTAAGGGACACCCAATGGTTGTGTTTCCATTGTTTGATTATTTATGACTATTAGGTCTATGTGTCTTGTGTGGATTACCATGTATTTCCGAACATGTTTTTTTAAGAAAGAGTATAAATTATTTTATGAAATGGTTGTGATATTCATTTTGAATGTTTATCCTTTTAGTAGTTTTAGATTACATGATCAGCTATGATTTGATATGGGTGTTAAATATTTCCAGTGGACCATGAGAACCTTGAACCAGAATAACTAAGGGGACTTATAGATTATTTACAAAGGACCATGAGAGCCTTGGTGTAGATATTTTACCAGAGGGTATTAGAATGTGACATCATTCCTAGGTGGTCATTTTTATTTGAATTATCTAATTGATGCTATATGGGACCAAAGGGGTTAAAACACTATAGATTTCGTAGATGGTATTTATTTAATAAATTGATTCTATGTTGGACCAAAAGAGTTAGATCCTGAGATAGTTCCTATAGGATTGTTATTTAATGATTTCATTCTATGTTGGACCAATGGGATTAGATCATGAGAGATTTCACGTAGGGCCATTTGAGATTAATTGAATGATTTTGATGAGTTTTTCATGGAAACTCACAAGCATGGATTCAGTCATATTAGATTACTTATGTAATCTTATGATACTTCTATATTATTTATTTCAGGAGGGATCCATAGATTAGGTTGGATCCCATGTTTACATGATTCAAAGAATAAATATTAAATGTTAAATGAATTTATTTTAAAAATATAGGATTGAATACTTTTGAGTACTTCCTTGTTTATTGCTACTATTTTACATATTATCTTCTATAAGTACACACAGTAGTAGATAGACATTGATCATTTGGTGGTTACCTACTGGGATTCATCACATACCATGTTGGGGTCATGCTTTTAGACACACGAAGATTACATGATTGTTGGTATAGAAAAGGGAAAGTACACCTCTTCATCAGTAATTCATTGTTGTTGGAGCTAGAGATCATTGAAAAAATATCAGGCTTGCGATGCTTTTGGGGTGAAGTTTCTTTTTTATTTTTTATATTGTAATGTATTTGAAACATTGTAACCTATTTGGGATTCTTTTATAGCAACATATGACATGAATCACATATATATATGCTCTGGTTGTTTTACTACTGTCAGTCTTCCACTGTTTACAAATATATTATCGTATTATTACTTCATTTATTGTTTTATTTTTAATTCCATTTTGTATACTCTACCAATGAGGGTATAGTTTCTATATTATTAGATCATTGCCCTCACTTTTAGTCGGAAGCCTCCGGCATTTGTGGAAATTCACTTGAGGTCATGTGACCAACTTGGTACATGGGACATTTGGGTGGAACCCACATCTGAGACGTTACAAAGATGTATCAATGAAACATTATTTACTCCATTGACATACTATTGAGATCCAATAGAATGTGATAAGAAGTAATAAGTACATTTTAACAAGCTATGCTTGGGATTATCTGACCCGTGTACATGGAAAAGCCATGTAAACTATAATATTGTAATTTTTCTGTTTTTTAAATTGTTGTTGTTGAATTTATTTCACCGTTGGGTGATACACATGTATTGTACCATTCTAATTTATATAAATTGTGATTTTTTCTGATAAAACTTACTAAGATGATGGTATGACATCTCATGAATAATATTTTCACTTGTTAGAGATCACATGTCATGCATTATTGTGTTTCCAAGTTGGATTCATTAATTATTGCATGATATTTTGGTAGAATTTGGGCTAGATATGTTTTTTTTGTGATATATGTCATTATAGAGATACATACAATTTTGATAGGGTATTGATATATGTAATGTCTCCTTTGGATGGAATCCAGGCTTTGGTCCCCATGATACTAAATATGTTATGCATTATTTTGATGCAATTTTTACTTTTGATATTGATGAAATGAATATCCATAAGTAAACATTGTGTATTTTTTGTATACTCCATGTAGTTGTTGACTATTTGACTTTCTATGTGATAAGATACTTGAGTGTGGTGAAATTTTGGTAGAACAGACAATGTACTGGGAGAACATGTCATGCTGTAATCAACTGTGTATCCAGCTATGTGAATAATGACATGGGTGGAATGAACTTTTGATGTACACATCGTTTCTATAGTGTTGTCACTGTGTAGTGTTAAACCAGTAGAACCGTGTTGTTCTAGCTATGTATAAGTACCTCGGTAGAAGGGAATAATCAGGTAAATGTCGTGTATTAGTAGGAATAGTCAATGTGTATGGGATGTTAGACGAAGAGGTTTGTAGGGATAAACACCCATGTAAAGGCTTATGGGAACATGTTGTGTATTGGTTCTACATTCCATGTAACACTCATTTGAAAAACATGAATTTTTTCCTTCACCTATTCCATTCATGATCTTCTGAGCTGAAATTTTATTTAATCTCATAAATCTTTGTGCACTTGATCATGAAAATTCATGCCACCAAGACGTCCTATAGAAGTACGCCTAGCACAAGGAAATGACCAGACAAAAAAATCATAGATTTGGGACATCAATATGATCCTCCCATCATGCATGTCTTGGAACCAACTGTAATACCGGATGCATGTGTTGATGCCCAGTTCTGTGAAGGCCTTATGAAGATTATGTAGACCTTTCAGGGAGCACCACATCTTGCCCAGACTATGGAAGAGATAACATGGGTGTTGCAGAAGAAGCATTGTCCAAATTTTATTGCTGATGGAGGAACACAGTTTGTAGAGTCATGGTTAGAGGCCATGCTTTCTATCTTCAGGAATCTGATGATTCTACCTGATAGGAGGGTGAAGCTCATGACCTACATACTACGTGATTCTTCCAAGAGATTCTAGGATGTTGTTTATCAGGCATGACATCATCATAATTTAGCATGGGAATTGTTTTAGTGGACCTTCTATGATTACTTCGTACATGCGACGTTGAGGTCTGAGATAGCATGATTGTTCATACATTTGGAATAGGGCACTCTTTTAGTGTTAGATTACTATTCTCACTTTACAGAGCTTCAGCAGTTAACACATGTTCAGGGGGGTGATGAGTAATCACTGGAAAGGATATTTGAGGATGATATATGGTAGGATATCCAATCATAGGTGATTTTTTTCAGGTTGACTTGGTTATAGCTCTAAAAAACCCGGGGTAGACTATAGAGCATAATATGGTGGAGTTTAGAGCTGCGAGGTAAGGAAGATAAACATTCTGGGATGGTACTTCTTTGGCTGATTGTTGGAATTCTCATTGGTATCCTTCGTGTATTGATTCCAGTTGTAGGGATGTATCATATGTTTAATATAAGAGACACTACCATTGTAGAAAGAGTGGTAACATCAGACCGTAGTGTCCAAGAGACCTGATTGAGTTCTGATATTGATGAAAAATGGGTCATATTAAGCATTATTTTCAGGATGTTCTCACCAATAGCAAGTGATAGGAGATATATTATAACTGCATGTATTGGACCCGTGCCACTAGTTCCTCATCCTTCATGATACTAGAGGTCACCAGGTTCATCCGGCTCAATAGGTGGTCATCGCCACAGTAGGCATACGATAGGTTTTCGTCAACAACAAGGTGGATTAGATCAAACTATCTAGGTAGGGTCACAAGGTTGTCGTATAGCGCAATATTTTGTGACGGAGTATACCAAGTAAGAATAAGATCCTTGACCCTCAACAGTTAGTGGTGTGATTCTAGTTGCCTCATTTTTATCTTCTTCCCTTTTTGATACTAGGGCTTCCCATAGTTTTATAACTATAGTGGATTTGGATATCCTTGGTCTCTATATCTTTATATCTAATTATATTATGATTATAGACACTCCCATGGGGGTTATTACGGCTACTGTACATCAGTATAAGGCTTTCCCTCAGGAGATTGGTGGGTGTCACTTGTTATGGGAACCCTATGTCTTAGAGATGACATGATTTGATTTCATTGTCATAATGGTCATATTGATCACAATTAAGACCATTAATGATTTCTATCACCATAGGGTGAGTGTTACATCACGAAAGGGTATATCATTTCTACAAAAGGGCGAATGGGATGTCCAGGTGAGTAGAGTAGGGCCCGAGCATCATGGGATGGGAGGAATTATATCCCATATTCATTGTTTATATGTAGTAGACAAGGGGAATTCATTGATGGAAATTATTTCAGTAGTGTATATTTATAGATATGTCTTTCCCAATAAAATCTTAGGTTTATATCTAGAGTGATAGGTGGGTATATATGTTGAACTTGTTCCAAGAGGATCCCGGGTGTCCATTCCTCCATAAAGGATGTTTAGAAAATAATTACAGGAGGTCGTGAATCAATTAGAGGAGTTTCAATACAAGGGTGTCATCCAAAAATGTACTTCTCCTTGGAGTATTGTTATCCTTTTATGAATAAGGTTGATGGTACCCTCAGATATTATGTCAATTTTTAGAATCTGAACCTGTCGACGGTCAATAATTGATATCCCTTGTCGATGATTGATGATCTTTTTTATTAGGTTTTGAGGAGAAGAAGTGTTCTCTAATATTGAATTGAGACCAGGTTATCACCAGTTACATGTTATACCATTTTATATACCTTTTATACCCTTTCAAATCAGGTATCGACTATACATGTATTTGTACGTATAGGCCGGTCTCAGAAACACGCCAACATTAATCATTGCACTAATGAACCTAGGGTTCCATCCTGACTTGAATTATTTTGTGGTAGCTTTCAAGGATGATTTATTGGTTTAATATTATACTCAAAATGACCATTCCATCCATATTTATTTCATATTGAGTACACTAAGAGAGTATTAATTAAATGTTATTATCTCAACGTGAAACTTTTTGATGGACCAGATTCATTTCTTGGGTCATGTAATATTAGATAAAACAGTATCATTAGTCTTAGAGAAGGTTAGAGCAATAGTTTATTTGGAACATCTGAAAATTTTATTTGAGATATGGAGTATATTAGGGATAATTAGTTACTACATGTTCATTATTCGTGACATTCCACTCTTAGCGGTGCTAGTGATTGGCTTGACCAAGAAGGAAGTGAAGTACTTGTGTACATATTCAAGTGATTCATTCTTTTAGAAGATGAAAGGGATAACGACTTCAACACCGATAATATTTTTTCTAGTGTTGGGAAATAGTTAAAATATTTACTACAACACATCAGGTATCTTACTAGGTGTAGTTCTTATGTACATGGAAGGATTCATTTCAAATGTGTCTCGGCAGTTGAGGCCACATAAGAGAAATTACATGACACACGATCTTGAGTTTGCTATAGTTGTGCATGCTTTTCGCTATTAGAGACATTATCTTTAGGGAGAGAATTTTTTGGTGTACACAAACCTCAAAATCCACATGTATATCTTTACATAGTGATATTTGAATTTGATATAGTGAATTTAGATTGAGTTCCTTCACTATTTTGACTTTGAGCTTGCCAACATTCCTGGAAAAGGCAACATAGTGGCTAATGCTTGGAGTAGGAGGACTTAGATACCAGAGGTTAAAGAGGCCAATAGTGAGATGAAGCTTATGTCTATGTTCTCTTATATTTATTAAGAGGTTCGTAAAAGATATGGGGAATATATTTATTTCTTATATAGATATTACCTCTACTCTACTAAATCATATGCAAATGATGTTACTATCAAATTTTGAAGGACTAGTTATACAAGAGGGTGAATCAGGAGAGGACCCTACTCATTGGTGGACCGTAGTTGATGATGAGGTTTTAAATTTTCTTGGGTTCATATGGGTGTCCGTAGACATAAAATATGAGAAGTTGCAAGATATTCATGCCAATGAATGTGCGGTTTATCATAGTTTCACCAAGATGTATCAATATCTACATTGTAGGTGTTGGTTTCTAGGAATGAAGAGGGATGGAGATAGTTTTTTTGTGATATGTTACTCCAATCTACTAGTGAATGCAGATCACAAGAAGATGGCAATGATTTTACAGTATTAACCCATTCCCGATTGGACATCGAATGACATCATGATGGATTTCTTGAAGGGATTAATGAGATCGTCATGAGGTAATGACGTGGTGTGGGATATTATCGATAGGTGCATTAAGGATTAAAGTATAATTCCAATAAAGGAAAACATTAGTGATAATTATATTGAAATATTGTATATCTCATAGATAGTATGATTGCATGGGGTTCCACACACTATCATTTTAGATAGGGACACTGAGTATTCATCTCATGTCGGGCAGGGAATAAAGAGGCATATGGGTACATATGAACTTCTGGGTAAAACATACTATCCCTAGATAGATGGAATGTCCAAGTGCAAGATTCATGTTTTGGAGAACATGCTTTGAGCATGCATCCTATATTTTGGGGGATCTTGGGAGAGACACATAAAAATGGTTTAATTTTCCTACACTAATAGTTTCCAAGCCACAATTTAGATGGATTCTTATGAGGCTTTGTACGGTAGGACATGCCAATTACCCATATGTTAGTTGGAGGTAGGGTGGGTAGCTATGTTGGGACATTGTCTTGTCCATGAGACCCCTGAGTAGTTGTAGTTGATTCAGAAGAGCATGGATACTACACAACTTTGGTAGAAATCATATGTTGATTGGCAGATATGACCTATAGTGTTCAAAGTCAGTGGTCAGGTTTTCCTACATGTCTCACTAAGGTTATGACACAAGAGGATTATGTGATAGGGGAATCTTTCCATAAGATATGGTAGGATGTGTTATGTTAGGGATAGTGTCGGGACAGTTTCTTTTCAGTAGTAGTTACCTTATTAATACCGGGAAATACCCCAATGTCATTCATGTTTCTCTACTATGATGTATCTTTTCAGACTCATCTCATGTTTTTCAACTCGAGGAGGTTGAGATAGAGGTGGATTCACCCTTTGAGGAAAAATCTATACATATTTTGGATCGCAACATGAATGTTCAATGTGGTCATTATGTTCCTCTGGTACGGGTTCTAGGGAAGCATGAGCGAGTGTAGTATGTGATTTTTGAGAGGGAGACCGATGTGTGATCGCACTGGCTAGAGTTTTTTGAAAATTTCTTTGACCTCTTTTGAAAGGTAAAATAAGGGATGAATTACTTTAATGGTGGGAATTTTTTAAGAACATGTTACTTATTTTAAGTTATGGATATTGTTTTTTGGATGTTTAGAGGAAAAATAACGAAATTTATGATTTTCTACATATATGTTGTGTACATATGAGTACACGCAATGTACCTAGAATGCCGCATTGGGCTATTTTATGATCGTTTAAAGGTTGAATACATGGTCATGTGGTGACTTGGAAGACTCACATAAGTTGAGGACTGGTTCAGTCTACTACAAGGAATGTAGTGTTAATGAGAACGCTATGTACTTTTATTTTTATTTGATATATCAGAAGGGGGTTGCTTTTAATATTTGAAAACAACTTTTTCCATCCATTTTTCATAATGAAGAACCCTGGAATGAAGGATGAAGTACAAACCCTTGGTTCCATATCGGAGCTCCAATCGATACATTTCCAGGTGTGTTCGAATCCCATTGGTGAGTTCATAAACCATCTTGAGGATTTCTCCCGGACTCATCCCCTCTTGTGAGTTATTCAAGGTTGGTATTTTTCATCTTTTTTAGATCTACATCATTTTTGGCTAATTCAAGTGTTTATGTTCATGTATATAAATTGTATGATATCTAGGTAGGTGGATTGTACGATTAATTGTTTTCCTTTGGGTCATATATGATAAAATTGTCGTATACCCATTTTTTTTGGGTATTTCATGATTTGGAAATACACCTTTTTCATACCAGCAATGGTGTGATTGATTGATAAATGATTGTTACTTATGATTAATGATATATACCTTGTCTATGGATACCCCCTAGGAGAGTTTCCCTTGTTTGACTGTTAATGACCATTTAGTCTGGGTTTCCTAAGAGGTGTACCTAGTTTTTTTGTATTGTTTTATTATGATGGAGTTTAATTGATTATATTATATTGTAGTGATATAAATTGTGAATTTTTATCCATTTAGTAGTTTTAGATTACATGAACATATTTAATATAATATGTGTGTCATATTTTCCTAATTGACCATTATATCCTTAAACTAGGAAGACTGATGGGACATCCAAATTATATACAAAGGACTGTGAGATCCTTGGTGTAGATATTTGACCCAACGAGATTAGGCTATGATAGAATTCCCATATGTTCATTTATATTTGAATTAATGAATTGATGCTATGTTATATCAATGGGGTTAAACCGTGAGATATTTCCCAAAGTGTCCTTATTTATCTAATTAAAGTTATGTAGGACAAAAGGGGAATGACTGTAAGAGATTTACAAGAGGTTCGTAATTTAATGAAATGATTAAATATTGGACCAAAGGGTTTATACCATGATATATTTCCTCAAGGGTCATTTGAGAATAATTCAATGATTGTGTTGTTTCTTTAATGCCATATTAAAATCATGGATTTTGTCTTATTTGATTGCTTAGACGGTCTTCTGAGATGTCGGTTTTTTTACTTTCCATGGGGGATACAAAGATTATGATAGATCCAATGGTTACATGATTAAATGGATGAATAATAAATGTTAAATGAATGTAATTGAAAAATTTAGGATTGATTATTTTTGAGTGCTTCCGAGTTTATTGCTTCATATTTTGCATATTTCTATCTATATATATACACTGGAAGATATACAATTATATTTTGTGGATTTCCCACTAGGAATCGTCTCACACAGTATTTGGGTATTGCTTTTGGACCCAAGATGATTATATGATTCCGGGAATAGATAATTTCATGTTCCCTTCCACATTAGGTACTTGATTTCTATTGGAGCTGGAGAGCATGGGACAAAGCTAAGGCTTGCGATGCTGTTAGAGTTTACTTTCTTTTTCCCTGTATGGGATTGTATTGTATTTCCTGCATTGTAACCAATTTTGGCTACATTCCTAGAAATATGTGACATGCATCATATATATATATATATGCTTCATTTATTTTATTACTACTAGTCTTCGGTTGTTTGCTTCTGTTATATGGTATTACGGCTTCCACAACTATTTTATTTTTAATTCCACCTAGTATACTCTTTCAATGATGTTATAGTTTCCCAAATTCTAGATATTGTCCCTTGATACTAGTCACCGTCATCAGGTATTCGAGGAAATGTGATTGAGGTCATTTTATCCCCCATGTATGGGGCACCATTTTTTGGCACCCGAATCTAGGACACACACCAATATGTGGATTTTAGTAATTTTTATGTGTTGGAATTTTTGTGTGCGAATTATTTGATGTTGATAGATCTTATTTTATTAACGTAAAATATTTTCAGTATATTATGTGATATTATTGGGTTTTCAATTGATTTGGGCACATACATGTGTGTACCAGGTGAAAATATGGGTGGTCTGACAAATGATAATGGTATTAGATGAATTTTGCAAAATTAAAAATCTGATATCAAAACACATATCCTCCCTTCCTCTTAATATCCTTTATAAAACTCTTTATTCATTAATAATGGATCATAGATATCCAAATTACATGAAACTGGATTCAAAAAAGTATTTTATGTTATGTCCCCTATTGAACTTTGATAAATGGCTGGTTTCTAAATGGAGTGAAATATCATAGGGAATCTTAATGTGTATTATGTATTTTCATCATGGTTAGGAATTTGATGAAAAATGGAATTTAATTTTAAAGGAAATTTTTGGATTGACATTTTATATTTAAATATTGTGTTTTTATTGATTTAGGAAAATAATGTGGAGGTGACCATTTAAATTTATTGTATTTTTAGAATAATATAGCATGTTTGGTACATGAAATGCATTGGTTTTATTATTTTAAAACATGTATGATGTTAAGACGATTATGATTTTAATTCTTTTTTTGAAATGGAATGAATGTATGTCTGATTTGAAGGTCCCATTATAACAAGTAAATAGATTTTTATATGAAGGGAACCACTATAAAATATTATCAATTGTTGGCTATCTTATTGGTGGTGTTATTGTTTCATAATGAAAGTGCAATGACAATAGGTAAGTTGAGTGACACGTGTGAGGGCCTCCTATATACAAAATGTACTATTACCATGAGTTTCTTGGTAATATTTAGTGGGATGAGTGCCATTAGTTTATCAACTCCTATATGATATGTTGGTACGCCTTGGATGGATTAGAGGATAGGTGGGGTGTTCCACTGGATTTGAATGTTTATAGTGCCATGTTTCTTATATACAACAAATCCACACCATATGTAGGATGGTGGATCCTAATAGAGTACATTTAGTTACAACTATAGAAATATTTAGAAAATTTCGTTGGTTACTACATATATATAAATGATTACTTTTTAAAACATTTGGATTAATGTTAATCTTGATTGTTTTTTAAAATAATTGCTTGGTGTCATTTTTATGTGTATGGGTTTGGGTTTAAATTATAAAATGGTAAACATGTTTCAAAATATAATTGTGTTATTTAATGTTATGAAATGGAAAGGCTGTGTTGTTAATTAAATTTTAATAATATATTTTATATATTTCTTTCAAAATAGTTTTAATGGAAACATTTAGGGAATGGAATGAAATGGAATTTTTGAGGTTTCCTACTATGCTATAAATCTCACACCCTACATGTACAAGTAATCATTAGTAGACCAGATAATTTTTTTTAGGTTCAAAATATTTTTCAGGTTTTCTAGTTCAAGTTAGTTCATTGGGGAGATCATTCATGTGGATGGTGGGGACATTGGGGTGACATGGAGTTTAATTATTTTTCATTGTGCTTTTAGTTTTTGTTTATATTCTTGAGTTTATATTTTAAACATTTTTCATTAGTATTTGTATAACGACCAGTCTATGTATTTATTTTGGATCAATTTTTTGATACTCCAGTGTACTCATATTGTTAGATAATTTTTTCCCTTGTCATTATTTGAGATAAATCAACCCCTACTGATTATACTTGATGCACTACACTAGTTTCCATATTTTTAGGATCTTGAAGGCCCTTTGGGAAATTTATTAGAACAGTTTGGGTGTTAGGTAAGATGGGACTACAAAATAGTTTGTAAAAAGATTGTATAAAAGGCTGCCCTTGAGATTTGGGGTGTTAGGTAAATCGTAGATAGTACTATTATAAAATAAGATGTAGGTACACGAATAGCCCCACCAACACTTTCTCATAATGATCCATGAGTTGACATGTTTTGAATAAGATTTGGGTATTTTATTTTTGTTTTGGATTAAGGGATGACAATGGAGGTGAGCTGGTATAAGATTGTGATATGGCATATGGTAGTAAACCATGTTATGTCTATGTGTATGGTTAAAGTCCATCTAAGTTGATATTTCATACAAAGGGAATAATCCACTACTACGTCTCCAGTTTAGGTATGACTATTAGTTCCTCAATATGGTATTTTGAAATGAGTTATGTCTTGTTTCATTATTAGTTGATGTGGGTAATCTTTTAAAATAAGAAAAACTTTTGAAAATGGAAATTATTTCGTTCAGTGGTATTGGATTTAGTAGAATTGGTATTAAAGGGAAATAAACTGGGTCAAAACAATGGTAAATTATTGGTTTTTGATCATGTAAACAAATTTTGAAGCCTAGGTATTATTTATAAGTGTTTGAAAATGTGTGGGTATGTGTGAAAATTGAATATTGGCATGATTGGATTGAAATAGATGAACACACGATCGATAGTTCAAAGGAAGTCATGGGTAGGTGATTGAAATCAATGTCTTGATCTAGTTTATATAAAATGGATTTTAATGTGAAAAGGGTTTAAAAACTTTTTTGGGTTAATTAGTGGGTTTTAGTACTTAGAATGTGCCCTTTGAAGATGACTCTTTTGAAATTGAAATAAAATTTTCATTTTAGAAATTATGGTATTTGGTTTTTTATATAACATTTTGGCTTGTGAACAACTTTTTTTGGCTTGATATCTTATTCGTGATTGTGTTTTGGTTTGGTATTTCTTTTGAATAGTTGTTATTCGAATTATTCATAATATTCCATCTAGAATTGTCCCAAATGTTTTCAATAAGTCTTTCATTTTTCATGGTTCTTCTCTTTTGTTTCCTATTATTCAAGGTTAATAAGGTACATTAAATGTAGTTGTGTGGATTGAGGATGTTGATAATATATTTACATAATTGGGAATGCCCAAATCCGTGAGGGTATGAGCCATTTTCACCTAATTTTATGCTTCATCTTAGGTTGAAGGTGAATTTTTTTCCTACCATCAATACATGTTGTGACGACATGGGATGTGTTCACACCCATCATTATGTAATGTGTTATACTAGAAGATAGGAAAATGAAGTAAGGGGATGTAATCATGATTTTTTAGGAAGGCCAGTAGACAATGATGGCCTCTTTGAATAATTCCTAGAGCTAAATTCGATTTCTCTAGAGATGGGGTCATAGGATCTAATGAAGGCTTCTATTTTTTTTTGAGTTCTTCATCCTGAGATAATGGAGTGTTCCCAATCCTCTTTGATTCCTCGTTTTTTATGTTGGTGTGTGATGCATAGTACTGGAAGATGGAAATCTAGTTTGTCTCATTTGCTATGAAGTATCCCCATTGGGGAGATTTGTGTTTAAGAGAAATATTTTCCAACAAGTATCCTTTATTGGTTACAACGACCATCATTGAGGACCAAAAAATCATTATATTGTGTAATTTTGGACATTTGAGTACATCATGTCTCAATACACAAATTGTTTTTCGTTTTTGTGGCTATTTGATCCATCTTAAGAAGTCTTGTTTGATTAGGTCATTCAAGAAGATGTCTTAATCGGGGTATTTGAGAGTCTAGAGGTGAGATAGCTATTTCATCATTCCTCAGGCCTCAATCTGCATGCCTTAGAGTGATTCTCAAAAACATTCAATAATTTATGTCGGTGTGGAGAATTGTGGCCTTTCTATTTCTCTGATGCTGGGGCTTAGAAATTTGATGTTTACCTGTATAAATTATTAGTTTTTTAAGTGCTTCATTTCTTTTAAAATTTTAATTTTCAAGTTCTATCATAATCTAGGTACCTGTTTTTTAAAATGTATCTCGATTAATCATTCTTTTTTTACATTGAGTGTTCTCAGACCATGTGTATGATGTTCTTTATTTCAGTTTTCCTCATTTGGAGAATCTTGAGTTTTTAAGAATTCATGGGTTATTGGTTGGGTTTAACATTTTATACATGTTATATTCATGGGTCTATCTAATGATATTGTGATTTTTGGCTAGTTTGAAAAATTATCATCGTCGTTGGTGTTGATTTTTTGATGAAAAGGTGTTTGGTTAAGTAATGATATGAGTTTCTGTTCATGGTGTGGGGTTTTCTTGATTAGTGTGAAGAATATGAGTTAGATCCTAGGATCCTAGATTGTCAAGGTTCCTATTATTGTTTATCTTGTTTATGTTCAGGTGGTGTTGATGATTTTTAAAGCATTCGTACTATTTCCCTTCTAATGGATTGGAAAAACCCCTCTTGTTCAACCCAATTTATTTTGTTGTGGATTCATCTTGATCCACAGTTTTTGACTATTAGTGGGAAATGTCACCCTGAGGTTCATAGTTTATCTTAGTTTTTTTGGTCAGGAATCAGTTTTTATTACCATTTCGGATGGGCGATTTCTTGGGGATGATATTGTTTGTGGTGTTGATAATTTTCACACCATTACCTATAAAATTCTTTAGTTTTTTCATCTGTTGATCTTGATCAATGGTTAGAGGTTCAAGATGAGTCTTGGATAAAATTTTACTATTTTTGGATGTTTTATGTTGATATTTATCCAATGCATAGTTTGGGTGCACGGTTTGGGGAACCATGCCGCTAAACCTATGTTACCATGTGGGAGGTATAGGATTTAGGATCGAAGATACATCAATTTTTTCACACCGTTTGTCAAACCATGAAGGTTGGACATGCAGTCAGTCTCCTCTTGGATTGTAGCTGGCACTTAGTTCGCACATACTTTGAAAAATCATGCAGCAAAATCGTGTGAGCTACCCAGTCATTACAATTTTTAATTTACCTTTTTCCTCAATATATTTAACCCCAAATCGGTTTTCTACTCCCTCATCAAACCTAGGCACACTAGGGATACTTTAGAGACCATCATCCGTTTTCTTGAATCATCCACATTGGCTCTTTTTTATAATTTAAGGTAATTTCCATCAATTATTCTTTGTCATTTTCTAAATATCATATCTTTTCTATATAGGTTTATTCTTTTTTCCTTGGTGGGTTTTCAATTTTTTTGAACCCTAATTGATTGGTATTATGTTATGATCGATTTCATGGATGATTGGTTTTTTGGATCGTCTCGTGGGGTTAATTCATTCTTTCCCCAAAGGCTCATTTAATTCTCCCATCATTAATGTGGGAATTTATATTATTTTCCATTATTATTCATTCCATGTAATTTTAGGGTGTTATAAATATTATCTATAAATGATTCACATTATTTAAATGTTTTTTTAGTTGTGATTCTTTTAGGGTGGTAGAATATGGAAAAATGGTTTTCAAAGGGCCTCTTTCATTATTCATGTAAATAGATGAACTTAATGTTTCCATTAAATATCTCATGCTTTCTTTTTATGAAAATGAATGGTTAAAATATATAAATGGATTTGGTTACTTTTTCTTGTAAATTTTGATTTTGATGTGAGCCATATGTGTGGATATATGTTATTTTTATGGTATGAAACTTGTGTTTATTGCATGTGTGTTGATGATTGAGATTGTGTGTTTTCTATAAAATGGGTTTTGGAACCTTCATTAATATTTATGGTTTCCCATTTGATGTTGACACTTATATGTGTGAACTGAGTGAAAACATGTCTATAATAGTAAATGATAACGGCATTGGATTAATTTTTTCAATATTAAAACTATATTTCAAAACACTTATCATCCCATATGACTTCATTCTTTATATAAACTATTAATATTTTTCTAGTGGTTCCAAGATTTCACAAAAAAATGAAGGTGGTTTCAAAATTGTATTTTTTGTTATGTCCTATATTGAACATTGTGGAATGGTATGTTTGTAAATGGTTTAAACCCCCTTTTCGCATCATTATGTGTAATGTGTGTTTTCATCATGGTTATGAATGAAATTAGAATTGGAATTTAATTTGAATGTTAAATGAACTTTTGTAATAGTATATTTAAATGATGTATTTTGTGTTATTTTTGGAAAATAATTTGGATGCATATTTATAAAAAAAATTGTTTTTGAAGTGTATGTCTCATTTTTTACTCAAGATAAATTGGTATTTTTGTTTCAAATATATTATAATGTGAATCTGATTGACATTTTCAAATGTATTGTGAAATGGATTGAAAGGTTGTGTGATATTTCTTCTTGATTAGTTCTGATAAATCATTTCTCATATGATGGGAATCCTTCAAGGATATTTCACCTTGTGGGTTATTGTTTAGGTGTTGTTAGTTTTTGGGGTAGGCATGTGTGGGGACAATAGGTATGGTGAGTCAAGCGTGTGAGGTCAAATTTCATAACCACTGTACATTTACCAGGGGTTAGATATGTTTATTTAGAGTTTTGAGAGATGGTTTATTTTCAACCTAGATTACATGGGTTGGTACCCTGTGGATGGATTAGAGGTTAGGTGGGTAGTTACACTTGATTGGCTAGTTTAATGGGACCTATTGGTTATATACTATAGAGTTTGACCATACACCAACTGGTGGATCTATCTTGAGTGATTATTTGGGTAAATCTTGGGATTTTTAGGTAATTTTCAACATCATTACATGTATATTCTTGTTTTTTATTTCATTTTATATCATGTTTATCTATTAATTTATTTTTTAGCAAAACATTGTATCATTAATATTGTTTTGTATTTGGATTTTTAATATTAGATGGTAAAATATTTTCAGACTATAATAGTGGTGTGTAATGTTTTAAAAGGTAAAGGAGGTGATGTTTGTTAAAATCTGATAAATTTTTCTTATGTGTGTATTTAAAACTTTTGTTAATGTAAAACATTATACCAATGAAACATATTGATTATTTGGTGGTCCATTATTGAGCCATGAAACTCAACCCCTACTTTTACCATTCGGTGTCGGTTAACCCAAAAAAATTGAAGGTTCAACTTCTTATTTAGGTTTTCTGATTTGAGTTGGATCTTGGGGTAGTTTATCCCTATTGATGATGTTGAAAATAAGGTCACATTTATAGTGAGTTGTTTTAATTTTGGTTATAGGTTTTTTATATCATCCAATTGTTCATTTTCATATTTTATTTGTTGTATTTGTATCTGGAAACATTTTTTTATATATATTTGATTTGTTTTTTTGCTTCTAATTCATCTAGATTTTTTAGTTTTATTTTCTGATCCTAGTTATTAATTATGACAATTCAATATTATATTATTGTCATTGATGGTCAGCACTAGCTTCCAGCTTGGCAGGGGGTATTGAAAAAGCCTTTCAAGTAATGGCGTAGACTTGGTTGGGTGTCGGGATGGATAGATCACTGCGATATGTCATTATAGGAGGATAATAAGACCATTTTCGGTACAGGACACAATAGATAATTTTATATTGATTCAGTGAAAATTATGGATATGTTATATGAGAATGATGAGTCATATATATAACTAGAGAGAAGAAAATTATTTTGAGTTATGTGAATTATTGGGAGAGATTTTGAGGAAGATGAGACATATATTTATGCATAGGGCAGGGGTTTTTATAGAATATTTTATTATGTCTTGGATTATCTAAAATTCTTGAGTTATGTGAATCTGTGTAAGGGGCATGTTCTCTTTTATAGTGGAGGAGGAAAAGAATTGTAGTAAATATATAAAGAAAAACATTTTTGAGGGTGTCCCATATATAATTTCCATATAATAATAATAATAAAATTTATTTATGTTATTGTACGGTCAAAATATTTCCCGAAAATGTATTATATACTTGTTTATAGGTTATTTTGGACAAAATGTTTATTGTTTTAATCATTTTTAGCTATTTTTCTCTTAATTAATGTAATTAATTTTAATTTATTTCACTTATAATCTTGGTGAAAAACAATGTTAAAACAATATAAATAATAAATTAATTTTAATCGTAATATTTAATTAATTTTTCTATATATAACCCACATATGTTGAAGAAATTAATTTAAAATTTCTGTCGTAGATGGGATAGGATATCAGGTTTTGATAGTGAAAATATCCAAAAGTTTACGTTTTTTTTATTTGAAAATTAAATAAAAAATGAATAAAATTTTATACATTGAATAAAAATATATAAAATTGATCTAATAATACATTAAATAAAAATAATAATATAATTTAACAAAATAATGTTTTTAGAAAAAAACATTCACTTTCAATTGGAATTTCGTATATTTTACTATTCAGAAAAAAATTTACCCAACAATACCAAAACACAATCTTAAAATAATTTTGAAAATATTATTTTAAAAAAATTATTATTTTTTCAAATAAGAATTATCAGTGTTCAAAATTTTATTTTTTTAATAGATGCAACATTACATGTTTTAGAAACTACCTTTAGAAAAATATAGCTTTCATGGATAAAATTGAATTTCTTTTTATCTTATTTTCATATAACTTATTGTAGGATGGTAAAAAAAATTAATATATAACATATTTATTCAATTAGAATCATTCACTAATAGAAAATAATTTAATTTGTTAATTCAAAAAATATTTTTAGTTCATAAAAATAGTTTTTTATAAAAACATTTTTATTAAATTAAATATATTTTTATATTCATTTTTAATTATTTTATTCACCAAAGAAATAATTTCATTTTTGTTTATATCATATATTATAATAAATTATTCAATCATATTCATAACATCACATTTAAAATCATATAGGTAAATTAATTTATAAAATAAAAATTAATGGTATTTAGAAAAACTCGATCATGCATGTAACATAAGCCATCAAAGATAGTCATTTTCTATTTAATGCAATATTACCGTTGTGTTACATATAGAGAAGTATAAAAATTATGATTTGTGTAATATAAGTTAAGATCACATTTATTTTTAATAATTTCTATTTGAAATATAGATTTTATCTAAATTTACATGTATCATACTCTATCTGATTGTAATAATTATTTCTATTCAAGGCGTTGCTTGAAAAATATGACATCAAATACAATATTATTATGTTAAATTATCAATGTGTTACATTCTTCCAACCTTAAATACAATTTAACCTTTCAATTTAATAATTATCTTGGTAATATATGGTTTTAAATTTGAATATACCTTCATTGAAACCCCGCATCATGAAAAGGGTTGATAAAATATCCACATAATAAAAGAGAAATTGGAGTAATAATGTCACATGGATCAGTTTTTATATCAAATAAAAAATATTGAATGTGAATATATAGACTATGAGGTAAGGATAAAAAACTTATTGGGAGTTATTGAGGACATTATTCCCAAACATGTGAATGATCAATCAAAACATGCGGGTCTCAAAACCAAACATTTTCGATTCTTTATTAGAGTATCGATTAATAAAATAAAATGGTCTTATGATTACATTTTTTGATAACTTTCATAATTTTGAGTATTTATATTACGTCTTTTTTATAAAATTTAATGTACATAAATGATATATTTTTATAAAAAAATTGTTATCCTTTAGTTATTCATTGATCAACATAAAATTTATTCCACTACTCCATGACCTGAATACCGTTTTATTTCTAGAACTCTAAAAATAACTTTTAGAAAATTGTAACTTCCATAAAAATAGTTTTATAACAATATCTAACCATATTATGCAACCAATATGTATTATATAATAACAAATAATCCAATTAAATTAATATTATTGGTTCATCGTTAAAATTTATTTGTCAAACTTTTTATCTAAAAAAAGGAAATATTAACCTAGATATTGCATAAGATATTGAAAGTCAATAAACTCTTATTATCCATTAATCAGGGGTTTAAGCCCCGCCACATTTACAGACTCAACAGTTATACAAAAGATATGTATATTTCCATTTTCTAAACAATATTACTATAATTCAGATTATGATTCAAAATAATATGATGGGCATCCTTTAAATTTAATCATAAATTACATATTTTATAATGTTTTCAATACAAAATATTTAAAAAAAACAAAATAATTATATTTAACAATTACTATGAAGTAATTATTGATCATATGAACCCCAAAGGTTTTAAATACCATTAATAATACAAATATATAATGTGATACCATTATTACACAAATAACTAATTGCAATAGAACATATAATTTCCAAAAGATTCTATGAAATGTCCCTAATACTATAAGACTCACATTACATAAAACTGAAATGTTTCCTTTATGATATAGATCTTATAAGGAATACTAATATCATAATCTAATGATTTAATACAAAATGCTTATGTAAATGATTAAATTTTTTCTTATAATCTAATCCTCAACCTCTATCTTGGGGTTATGTTCCATAGTAAATGTTTTCCTTAATCTATATTGAATTTTTTTTGTAAAATTATTTTGAAAAAAATATGATCTGACCCTAAAAATATAGGATCTAGTTTCGTGACCCCATTACATTATTACAAGATATGTGGAAACAAATCTCAAAGGACCAATCAATATGGTATTCATGGTAAACTAGACACATACATGGGTCTTGTACTACAAATAATAAAATAGAACATGTTTTCTAGATAATAAATTTATTTCAGGTATCATATCACTGAAAATTATTCATTGAATACTTCATTAAATACTGAATAAAGGAATTAATACAATGGTGAGCTCAAATGATCTATTAATGGTTATGTACGATGTAAGTGATAACGAATTATAGAGCATAGAAAATATTGAAATTAAATAATTGATCACACATTCCATAATATCAATAATCTAGTAATTATAAATATAAACCATATAGATCATTTTAATTACTATACATACAAGCCATTCACATAACTAGATAAGTAATAATCAATTTGGAAAGGTAAATAATTTAAAATGCATTTTTTAATCAATAATATTTATAATGAAATGTACCTATATCTTTTATCCTATTGAAAATATAAAGTCTAAAAATTACTGAATGTGAAACTATAGAAATGATTAATTATAATACACCAAGATTATTATGTACATGATACCATAAAAATTCGGACCATTTAAAATACATTTTATTACATACTAGGTGAAAAACACAATATGTCTTTCCAAATGACTCATCCCATTAGACTACTGATGCATTGAGGGAACATCTATAATCTGTCCCCACCGATGTCATACATGCCTGAATAATTATTCATATTTTAGATAATAAATATAATTGAAAATTATGTCCCACATAAAATACATTCATTGAGAAAAAGGTGCATATTTATTTATATTTATCCAGATATAAAATATGATTCAAATTATTCACCATATGTAAATATCCACATCTTATAAGGTGAATTCCTTGTATATCGAATAGTAAAAATAGTTATATTATCTATAAATTGTTTCACAATATATATTGAAAGACATTAATTCATTTAACTATACTCTTGTGAATATCATTTACTAAAATTCTGCAATAAATGATTATCTTCATTACTCTCTAAAAGGGGCAACACATTGGTGATGTACATATTTCAACATCGTATTTCTATAAGAGTACTACTATTTTTAGTTGTTATTTATATTGATGATCACTTGAAAAAATGATTTCATCAGAGAAGGTCATTCTCACAGATATTAATGTATGAAGAAGAAGATCCATCTACTATTAGTTTCTACTGAATATTTTATGTCCCACCTAAACCATCAACAAATCAAACTCTTGGGATTCATTTTAGTATAGAGACCGCATACTCGTTATTTTTAAGAATATTCTTCTTGATCAATTTTGGGGATCACTTATTCCGTGTAAAAAAAGTAGTAGTATATTCCTATCCTCAATTATAAATGTGCCAACTTCTTGCACACAGTTTTTGATCTGAAGGTCATTTGATAAGAGGAAATTTCTAGTTAAACTCACCATGTATGCAGAGATAGATCTGTTGGAGTGGACTAGGGGATATTTCTGACACATACATCTATAAAATTATTGTTTTCATTATTTGTGTTTATTCTCTTCTCATACTAATTACATAAGAGAACTCTGCATATCTACATAGATTATTAATATATTTCAAAACTAAAATATGTAGATATTTTTGAAAAGACACAATTCAACCACATCTTGGTGTATATTTGTTTTATTAAAACATCACATTTGGTTTGTGTTTCATATAGTTAGTCAAAAGAAATATCATTATTTTATAATTTCTAGGTTCTATAGTCTGGTAAAGACATTATTGCAGAACATACCGTGGCCTTGATAGTTTCAGTTAATCCATTCATGTCTCAGAAAGGGTTATCCTAGATTTAACTAGGTAAGCCTGTAATATATTAACATGGGGTGTACTAGATAACTCTAGGTATGCCCTTTATATCTTAAATAATGGGATTGTTCTGATAGCACTCCAATGCAATGGGTAATGATAATCATTGAAATCATCTATATGGTTAATCTAATTTAATGGTTTTTAGATTACAGTTTCTATATAATGCTCTGGCCCATAAAAAGGATTTAAATTTATTGTCTGGGGTTCATAATGATTCTCATGATTGACATTGACACACAATGAACATGATTGTTATATTTCATGACTATTCCCTTCTCCATATTTTCAGAATTGATGATCTTACTATTGTTGGGTAGGAGTTCATTTATGACTCTTTTGTGCACTCTGACTATGTCTTCACACCTTTACACAAATAATATTATAAGTTATGAAATTAACCTGATAATATTTATGTTCACCCTTACTAATCATTGGATATCATCATAATTATGTATCATTTTATAAATTTTTTAAATAATTTTTTGGAAATAATTTTTTAATAATTTTTTTTATAAGGATGATGATTTTGACAAAATGCGAAATAAGAAGTTTCAGGATTAATGTGATATAGTAAACATATTTATGAAATGGATGTTTATGAGTTCAAGATAATATGAGATGGTCCTCATTAGATAATTTATTAAACATATAAGGTCCTCACAATTTTATGTGATATATTTTTTTTTAATTTTGATTATTGAATGGATTGTATGAAAAAAAGGTTCACAGTAATCGTCCTCAAATTTCGACACGTAAAGATTATGATTTCAAATCATGATCTATGAGTATAGGTTCTAGGTTGTAATACTTAGTATTAATGGTTATCATATATAACATTGGAGATTATGATGTTTGAATATGATTTTATCTTATAATTTATGGATACCATCATAGGTATATAAGATCGAGGATGATCATATTGTAAAATCTTAGACACCACATTTGAGGGGTTTAAGTTGAAAATATTTTGTTGTATTTAATTTCTTTTTTTGAGGACCTTTTGGGTTAACCTATTTACAACAACTATGATCGACATAAAGTGTTTCTTAGGGAGAAAATAGTTTTGATTTTTTATAAAAAGACAAATTATATTTTGGTTGAAATCCTGTCACATTTTACTTGGAGGTGCAACATGAACCCATGGTAAAACGATAATATTGATTTTCACGTCTACCAATATCCAACATGATGTTCTAGTTAGTTAAAAACTTATTTGGGTTGTGATTATTTTTAATTTTTAATCACATGGGATATTATTTGAGTATTTATAGTGGATTTATATTACAATAATATATAATGAAATCCTTCTATTCAATGGGCATTGAGAATAGCTTGAAAATACTAGAATAATTTTAAGAATGGTTTTTATTGAATAACATAGTATGATGTTTTGGTATTACTGTTGAATTTTAAAATTTAATGTATCATATGATTGTTTATTAATTTTGGGATATATCATACCATGTGAAATCCATTTTTGTTTTTAATGAATTAATACATATGGAATTTCTTGATTCTCACTTTTATCATCATGTTGTATTTTAATGTTTAGTTTAGTTCGTTAAAAAAAATTCATCTTGAATACTAATAATTTATTAAAAATAATTATTTTTTGGTGGAAATTGATAAATTTATAAAATTTTAATCATCTTGTATATATATTTTCATATTCTCTTTGGCTATATGGTAACAGAACTTCTCTAATCTATTAAAAGCATAATGAAATAAAAATATTATTTAAGTACATTAAATTCGGTTGAATCAATGGTTTTTCAATAATCACATATTTATGGTTTTGAGGCATGTAACATTCCTTTTACCATTCACATTATCATCATCAATTCCTAAATCACCTGGTATAATTATTTATGCCTTTCCATAATTCCAACCAATATTGTCCAATTTGGAAATCTTAGTATGTGTTCTTCTATATGAAATTAGTACATCCATTTCACTATTATTAATTTGAGGGTTTAAAAACCTTTTTAATGATTTTAGTTTTTAAATAATGTTATAAAATTTTCCATATATGATTTTCATGAAAATGATCAAATTTTAAGGACAGATATTATTATAGGACATAGGCGTTAACACCATAAGATTTTTAAAGAATAAATGTCATTAGATGGTGTATGATACATGAAATACTAATTTAAATTTCATTACATTTAATTCTTACATTATAATTTGTTAAAAACAACATTTATATCATCTTCTTTTATTGGAAACATGGTCCATCGATAGATTTCATGACATGAAAAATCGTGTTTTACTGAAAAATAGTGTTCTGATAATATTAGTATTTATAAATAATATTATCTCCTAAAAGATAAAATGGATTTTATTAATAAAATTAAATTATTTATTAAAGAATTATTTATAATTATTTACTTAAAAATTAATTATAAATGAATATAAAAACAAATTTAATATAATAAAAAAAATTATTATAAGAAAAAAAAATTTATGAACCAAATGTGTTTTAATTTACTATATAAAATTAATTAATACATCGTGGATGACCATAATAAAATTTATATTTTATATGTTGTATTTTTTTAAATCCCTATAATTTATTGAAAGGTATATGATAAGAACAATCCCATTTTTATTGATATATATATTTTTTGGTAAATGTATTTTCTCAACATTTTAATAGATTATTTGTTTTGATACTAAATTTTAATAGTTTTAAATATATTATTTGACAAAAAATCACATTTATAAGTATAATTTCAAAATTATCTTCTGTTTTATTATTTTTAATTTTATTAGATGTTTCATTTTTATAATAATAATGAAAAGTATAGGGTTCTAATTGAAAACTGATTTTTCATTTAAATAATTTACAATGTTAAATTACATTTTAAATTATATGTAATGTTTAATTATTTATATAATACATATATTAATCAAATTTAAGTAATTTAAATCATTTTTATATCTAATTTACATTTAATGACATAATAATTTATCATCATTATCACATTGCAGACCCTCTTTCTCGTCAGGTCTATATGAATAATACTAAATTATTATTTTCTTTTTTGAGTAGTATATGAAAAAATATTCTGAATATTTTTAATATTAATAATATATAATTTCTAATAAGGTCAAATTATTTTTTCCATGGATATTATTGATTTATTTTAAAGTTATTTACATCGATTAAGGTAAATAGGATTTTATATAGTGGTTAAACATTAAACATAAATGTCCGAATGATCATTATATTTGTCCAAAGTCTATATTATAGATAAATTTCGACCTGATGCATTATATACTCTACTTTTGGGCATTATTGGACTCTTTTGTCTGGTAAAAACATGGGTTCATCAAACATAATTTTGAAAACTATCAAGTGTTTCATTTTCCCTTTTATAAAAGGCCACCACACCTATCCCCACTTTTTCAAACATATTAAATCATTTCTCTAATCTATCCCTATACATAAATAACTCGCCAAAAATCCCTGAACTAATACTATAATCATTGTTTTTGGAATAAATAAAACATTTCAGTTGTTTAATGTAATCCTAATGGGGATACCGAAAAAAGATGTAATGTTCTAATAAATTTGTATTAATTTTGATTCCATCATTGAATCCTTCAATTATTTATAAATAAATATTATATAAAAATATTATTTTATTTAGTAAAATGTGATTTTTTATCATAGTTTTATTACCTAAAAAAAGACACATTTATATCAAATGGAATACAAAAACCTCATTTATGTGTAAAGAGGACCACAACCTCATGAGGAAATGTGTTTCATTTATCCGTTTCAAAATTTTATGCTAGTGAATAATTCCATAAATAATTTTAATATATGACATATTTTTTTTAATAGGTAGTGCCTCAGACAAAATCTGAGACACTATTGATTTAAAATAAAAATAAATGAGGAAACTATGTTAGTCTAAAGTAAGGAATTTTATTATAATCATTATCATAAAAGGGGATAAGTTCAGTGGGAAGTTTATCCATCCATGTTAATTCCAGGTTGATTCCATTAATAGAAAGACCATTAATAACCATTTTTTCTTCACAAAAAGCTGGAGTGATAATGTGGTTGGTCTCCTGAAGCAAAGCAAGGAATCTCATCCAACGACTAGTTAAAGGCCATGCGAGATAAACCACCCCCTCCCAAATAGTATGGACGATTGTGGTGGGGTCACTTTCAATCCAAACATTTCACCAACAATTTTTCTTGGAAAAGTTAATGGCGTGAATCACCCCCATCATTCCAGCCTCCAATGACAAGGCGGGGCCACAACTGCCAATGAAACATCCATAACACAGAGAAATATGGTCTATAAAAATGACTCCACAACTAGAAGGACCTGGGTTTCATTAGAGGCACCGTCAAAATTCACTTTGATCCATCCTAGATGTAGAGATTTCCAGAAGACCTCAAAAGTATGTTGTAGTTGTTTATATATCACTTCAATCTGAAGTCGTCGTAGGATCTCGATGTCTCCCACGGAGTTATCCCATTTAGATTCTAGAGTCATTAGAACATCGTTAATAGCAATGAGGATATGCATTTGACCTTCATTAATATTAAATGAGCAATTTTTGTGGATAATATAATTTATATCATACCTAATCACATGAAGGAGCTCAGAAATAGCTCTTAGGAAAAGGTTTTTGATCTGTTGGGAGGTATTAAGAGCCACACATCATTTTAATTGAGTGCTAATAGTGTCATTGAGTAACAATCTACAGTCAAATATATCACATAAATTCAGTCTTTTAATTTTTTTGGGAATATGATAACATCATTTCTGTGTATGGAGAACTATCATCTCCCAAAGCGATGTGATTAATTCACAATTTCCATCGCATTAATTTAGTATGGATTTAATTAATATATGGGATATATATGGGATAACAATTATACCACAATTATGACATATAAATACATAGTTTTCACTTATTTTTCATTCAATATGACAATATAATCGAAACAATGATCATACGTATATGCATCCTACCATCTCCATTAATGGTGTATTTTATTTACTATTAACATATATTACGTATTACACTAAATACATATACAATAAATATAAATCATATTTTTATGATTTTTTAAATCTTATATATTTTCAACTAATTATTTATGTATGTGAACAAGATATAAAAATTCAAAACATATATGAAAAACTATTTGGTTATTAACAGAATCATAACTTTAATGTATCTCTATAAAAAATATTAAAAAAGGTTTATAAAGAAAAAATATCTCATTTTAAAAATGTTAGTAAATATATTTAAGTAGTTAATAAATTATTTAAAACCAGCATACAAGAGTTTCAAGTAGGTTAGACCAAAATAAATATTGAGGTAAATGTTTTTCTTATCTCACTTATACTTTTGTGAGATATACGAAATATTCACAATTTATTTTTATTGTGTGTTTTATACACTTCACATTAATGTACTATATGATTATTATTAAAATATTTATGGGGGTATACATATCACTTTTATGATCTCGCTTTCTTATGGTATATTGTTTTAATATATCCAAAGATGTAATAGATTTTTGTCAATATTTTCCTTATTTGAGACATTTTTATGTTATTATCATATATTCCAACATGAGGTCTATATACATTCACATTTATATTTTATATGTTAAATATTATAATATTAATATTATTATATTATTTATTTAGTGTTATTTATTAATGAAGGTTATGATTCATTATTATAAAAGTTGTACGAGCCTTTTGTTACGTTCCAAAAATTTATCAGGAATGGGAATGATTAATTATTTTATGTTGAAATATTATAATTCCGACGAATTATCTTATCCTACAGTTATTCATGATATTATAAATTAATTATATCATTTTCCTATAATATGGTAATTAATATGTTTCAAAAATTATTTTACCAAAAATCCTACATCATTTCCTTCTTCTGTTTGAAAGTTGTGTTCATTCAAAAAAATATTTTATAAAAATATTTTCTTAGTGATTATAAATTATCATTTAAGATAATTATTATGATAAATTATTTAAAATAATTACTGTTTAAAAATGTTTGTGAAATTTGTTTTATGTATTTATTATATGTTTTCATCATTTTTAATGGAAAAGTTTTTTAAAAATGTTTTTTGATATAACAATAATATTAGAAAATGATTTCTGTATTTTCCTAAAATAATTAATTATATTTCAATGGATTTTAAATTCATAAAGATAAAAATTATTACAGTAATATATCTTCAAAATGTGATATTTTTTATTAATCCCATCCTCACTCATTCTCTTGATTGAATAATATTATTTAAAAGATATTAGTGTAAAACCCATTTCTTTTTCAATGGATAACCATGTTTTAATGATATTATAATGGAACATTTTTCCTTTCCTCGGTTTAACCATGATGTAATGATATTTTAATGGAACCCATTTATTTTACAAGGGTTAATAATGTTTCCAAAAGATTATTATAAAACACATTTCTTATTTACGGTTAAATCGTGACTCAAAAAGATTGATATGAAACCCATTTATTTTCTAAGGATAAAAATATTTATAAAATAATAATTTTTTGTTTCTATGATTTTTATGGTGAAGTTAATTCTATATGGACTTTATTTATGTTTTTGTTATCATACAATTAAAATGAATAATGGTGTGTCCCAAATATAGTCAGGTAATACCATTATAGATTTACATGGTGGGCCTAGATTGTGTCAAGTAATGTTATTATATAATAATAAGGGGTGGCCCATATTACTATAGATATGCTCATTATAGGATAACATGTGGTGTCCTAGATACCATTGGCTATGCCTTCTATAGCATAAATGGTGGGTTACCCGAAAGAAAGCTATAATTTATTTGGTAGATAATATTATAAGATGAATTTATAGTTAACATAGTTAAAATGGTTTTGAAATGGTTTTATAAATATGATGATCCATGTTACTAAATTTTATTATCATTTCTTAATAATGGTTTAAATTTTTTATCTAGATTGATAATGATATTGCATGGAACAAGAATAATTTTTCATATAATAGTTTAATTTTCCATGATTCCATAATTGATTATCCATGTATTGATTTCTATAAGTTCATTTATGATTCTATCATGCACTCACATTATTTCATCATACCAATATGAACATATAATGTTTATTGATGAAATTCAATTTTTAATGAATATATTTATCATTACTATTAATTTTTTATAACAATTATCATGTTTCACTTCCCAGTGTTCATAACGAATCATTTTTAATGAAATATGTCTATACATTATTTCACAAGGACGATTATGTTGACCTAATGTGAAATAAGAAAATACAGTTATAACCTGATATGATTGTTATAATTATGAGCCAATTTTTCATAGAGTCCCATTTTAGATGAGTTGATTCTGATTTCCTAAATATATAATCCTAAAACGCCATCATGGATATATGTGATATATTTTCTCATTTTTATATTGTAATGACTTGATGGAAAACATTGGTCACAATTATCGTAAAAATATATAGAAATGTAATTTTTATGACATCATCTATGGATCTAGTAGTTTAGGTTCATGGATATTATAGAAACCATGACATTTCAACGAAACATCAATTTAGATGATGAATTTAACATTTATAGATGTAAATGAAAAATCTAGAGCATAGACCAATATTCTTTTTAGTTCTCGAAAATAATTAGTACATTATTTTTTCTAGAGGATGTCGAATCCTTTTATGAGTTAACATATTCATTGGGCTAGAAAACCATGAATGATTTTCAAAAAACTACTGATCATAACCAAATACTTCAAAAATTCATAGAATCTCAGTGGTATTTTTAGGGATTGGAATTTTTTCTACAATGACTGATTTAGTATGATCAACATCTATGTAATCATTAGAAATAATATAACCATGGAGTGAAAAATTATTCATCCAAAATTAATAATTTATAAATTCCCCATATAGTTTCTTTTATTTTATTATTTTAAATATTCATTAGGAATATTTCATGTTCCTCCAATATTTTATTATATAAGAAAATTTCATCAATACACACAACAACATAATTTTCCAATAACTCACAAAATATTTTAATAATGAGGTTCTAAGATAAATTAAGTTCATAGTTAACCCATATGACATAAACTACACATAGTTTCTATATCTTGTTTAAAACATAGTCTTTAGAACAAATTCATCATTCAATTTCAACTAATGGTACACTGACCTCAAGAAACCATTAAATAATATGTTTCAACATAGAGTTCATAAAAAATCATCAATATGAGATAAAGAATAATTTTTCATAAATAATAATTAATCTAAGGATTAATAATCAATTTAATATCTAATTGATCCATATTTATTTTTTATGAAAAAAATCGGATCACTCCATAGAGATGAGATGGGTTGAATGAAACCATTATCTAATAAGTCATGTTATTTATTTTTCAATTCTAAATGTTCCATGAGTACAATTAAATAATAGGGTTTAATAAATAGGGTCAATGTAACGCCCTGACCCCAGATGCCCGGATTCGGTGCATTATTACGTATTATTGGAAAGACCACAGATGATTAAGTCTCGAAAGACCGATTAGTTTAGTATCCTTGAAATTAATAGATACATTCATGAGGATTACATTACATCATATAATGGAAAACTACAACAACATTGTTTCCATATACAACACTGAGATCATATAAACTATCCCTAGAGGTAAGTCATAATATACTTCTTCTCATCATGGGAAAAATAAAACATAGAAAGGGGTGAGCTCAGATGCTAAGTAAGGATAACAATATAGAAAAGGCTTTCATAAATAGAATAAACATCTAAGGAAATGTTTAACACTAAAACAAAATATTTTTCAACATAAAAATCATCATAATATGGGAAATATAAATCAAAATAATTACATTTACTTACTCATATGGATATTTTACTAGTCGAATAATAAAATGCAATATCAATAGCCACTATCGTAATGAAGGAATGCATAATTCCACACATTCATAACCACATAGTCAAGGTCTTGTGAGAACACTACAAATAATATTTTTTCAAGGGCTTGGGACAAGAGATTAGTTTGTTTAACGAGACCTACCGATGCATCGAGGAGCTATAGCAGGCTCCACCCGTCACTTACTATGTCTAATGCATTACTCATATGAAATGGTTTAAATATAACATAAACATTCGTAATAAAAATAGCATACAAAATATCAATACTATATCCATAAGAAATTAATGCTGTAAAAATAACACATCCACATTCAAACATATCAAAAAATATTCAATAAAATAAGAAAATCTTGTTTCTTAAAAAATATTTTTCAAATAAGCTTAAAATCCATCAAAGGATGATGACATAGATGAAAATAAAAACATATTTTTAGTGAAATATCACTTTATATTATGAAAACATTTAAGAGTCACATAATTATAAAGAAAAAATTATTTTTGAATATATTCATATATGATTGTATTGGAAGCATCGATGAAGTTTTAACGACAGAAAATAGCTGCACCCACCGTATTAGTTAAAAAAACATTCTTACATTAATTTTGTCGAAAAGGTCATAAATTACCTTGTATGGAAAATGACAGAATGATACCATTAAAACCATTTTAAAATATTCAAATAAGAATATAAATTACTTAAACCCGTATTATATTAAATAGTAAAAAAGTCTTGGAATACATTTTTAAGAAACCTAGAGGTGGATGAGAAATATGTCCCAATAGATAATTACATATAAACAACCTCGAATAATGAAGAGATTGTAGAATTAACCCATACCTCGTACTTTTACTTGGTCGAGGGTAGGATAAACTCCCGTATAATGGTGGAATAATTGTAATTAAATAATACATTAATCATATTTATATATATATATTTTTATATGATATCATTTATGATCTTTTAACATTTTTTTGTTAATAATATTTTAGTATTATCGTCGTTTCGGGTGTTAACTGATTGATTTTCTTTTATATGATTTGTTACATAAGTAATGTTTTTTAGGGATAACATGTATATTATTCATATTCAGAATAATATTGAGTATTTAAATATTATTTTTAATCATCTAATGAATATTAGTCTTGAATGGATAAGATGGGGAATTAATCTCATCGCGTTCGCGAAGACGGTAATCCGTACATACGCATGAGTGACAATATAATTATTTTGATAATAAAATAATATATCAATGAGTGTTATATCATATATAAAGAATTATTATCATGTTATATTTATTATTTACATCAATTAAACATCATTATCATACCTATCCGAATAATAATGTATTGAATAACAATTACACAACGACATTGAGACGGTAAGCCGTACGTATGCACTTATGGTGACATGTCATTAAAAGGATAGATAAAATAATGAATAAGGTTTTACCATACTTATAATAACATCAATGTATATAAATGATATAGGTGTTATTATTTTAGAATGGAATCCACAAAGAAAGTTGAAGTGGAAGAAGAAAATAACTTGAAAGAGCTGATGGAATATTTATCTCTTCTTTGAGTTCTTCATACTAATTTGATCAAAAGGGATACATTCGATGTATTTATGACTAAATAAAGGCCTTTATGATAAATGGAGGATAGTTGAGACGGTATTTGTGCAAGGGATGACTGATCCAAATGGCTTTGATGATGTGAATTAGATAGAAGGGGGAGTACCATTTTATGAGAGGGGAGAGGGGCACCTTAGAAAAAAATAGAAATATTATTTTATAATAAAATCATTATCGGTTTCTAATTGCTCCAAAAATAAATTATTGAAATGATAAGGTGGTTATGTGTTTAAAACCACTCAATTAATATTTTTTAGACTGGTTTGGGTAACTAATTAACCCTTTCTTTTAGATATAACACTTAGTTAAACAGTTTGACATTTTCCATGTCTCATTGTATTCTTATATTATATGGTTAATAAACTTACTATATACATCCAAGAGAACCCGAATTGGTTCATTAATGATACACCGATCAATATATCTATCTTTTGGATGAACCTTAGATTTTTAGGAATACAATATCTATTAATAATATAATATATTTTTTTAAAAACTCTTTTATGTCATTTTTGACACTATTTGGTATTTCGTTTCTTCTAAATTAATAATAGCATTATTACTGCCAAAAAAAATTAATATAAAAACTCCTAATATGTAAAATTATCCTATATAATGTAATTCATAAAAAGTTTCATACTATATTTATTTGGATATTTATAATATCAAATATTTCAATATTTCATTAATTTGGTAATTATTGCATCACCATTGTGTCATAAATAAATTAAATTATTTAATGTTTAAAAAATATAAATAAAATACGATTATTTAGGAAATCTTTTTATCTTTCCAATTAATATATATCGTCGAAAATATGAATTATATTACTCCATGTAAAAATTTATTTAATAAAAGATATTTCTTTTTGTCATTGTTTCCTTTACTTTAAGTTAATTAAAATAAAGTGTCATTGTCATTTATAAGTGGATCCATGGGGTCCCAAAATCGACCCAAGGATTCCCATGGTTGGCCATGACTCATCCAATAAGGTTAGGACAAGTTTTAATGTAACATTGAATTATTATAATATTCTTTATACCTTTAATTACCCTATTTACCTGTAACCATGGTAAATAAAAGTCAAAAGTTACAATTCACCAAAAATTAATTTCATCTTATTAAAGCACATTTTACTTAAAAATATCAACAGTGGTTCTAGGATTTTTGAAATTCAATTTACAGAAGTGGTAAAATTATGTTTTATACAAATTTTCAAATGCTCATAGGAGGTGGGTAAAAGGTGGTAAAATTTTAGATAAAATTTTTATATATCTAAAATTATTATATAATGACACCAATTAATTACATTGAAATTATATTGGTATTATGTATATATTTTGACGTAAAATAAAATTAAATAATATAACTAATTATTTAAATAGAAAGTCAGTTTTAAACAATAACTTATTGTGTCACGACCCCCTCCCACCAAAGATTCCCCTCTTAAGCTGGCAATGGTGAAAGGGAGATAATGACCCCCCGAGTCCCGCCTCTAGTAGGCCCTCGGGTGGGGACTAGCACCAAGGGTATGAGTTTTCACAAATATGGGAGGCATTAACATTTTTGTTTTTTTAAAGATCGGGAAATAGGACAAGTCAACCACCCAAAAAGGAAAAAGAACCAGTGTACATAAATAAACCCAAACCAAGCCCACATGCATGTTTAAATAATTTTATAACAAGGTACAAGTACAAGAAAGCTCAATGTACAATTCCAAAAGAAAACAAAGGTACAAAAACAACTACAACTCCATATATCTGACTAATAGGGTCCAGCACGGCCCTAGTAGTCCTCCTAGAAACCTGAAAGTAAACGTAGGGTGATAATACAAGTATACTCAGTAGGGAAACCTAAATATCTCATGCACAAGTGAGGAGACATCCTAATGTCCCGTGAGAACAACAGAAGAAACCTAGCAAGGAATTCTATCCACCCAACCTCACCAGCCACACTCCCCAAAACACAATCCCAACAGGTAGTAGTTGTATTTAAGAACAAGAGTATTGGGTACCCCGCACCATTTCCCTATAGTTAGCTGCTCTTCCTAACGACGAACATCCTGACGCTGCCACAGTCTCTCCGCTCGCACACACCTGGGCCTTACAACCACGTATCCCGCCCGCACACACCTGGGCCTCACAACCACGTATCCCACCCGCACACCCCTGGCCCTCATCCCGAAGATTCTTGGGAAACAGTATAACATGCATGAAGATCCTTGGGCTAAAACAAACCCAATAAAAACCTACCCGAAGAGTCTTATGAGTAAGGTCGCCTCAAGCCATCACAGCCTAGGGGAGAAGGAGCAGGAAGGAGCTAGTAACTAAGGGAAAAACACACTCTCCCATAAAATGGGAGTGTTCATCACTATGTGCTCAACATGGGTGGGGTGTGACAAAATACAATCAGATACAGATATATATATATATACCAACCACACAGCCCAACCTACGGCTTCTAAAAAGAGAAACTGAGCACGTTCCTCGGCACTGCTACTATGAAGCATGCATACAACAAACAAACCCAACCCCCTTTAGGTTTTCACATTTCAGTAGAAATAGTTATCTAGTTCCTTAACTACTGGGAAACTATCCACAACTAACCACACAAATCGTTCGTAAATCATATCCCTGCCATCCACAAATCAAGTTAGGGAAAAAATGAGTAACACAACAAAGCCCTTCTTATCAATCAACCAACCGCATTTATTAACATTCTCGTTCCATTACCATGCCCCACCATTCATTAACTCTTCCATATTTTATTTCTTAATCGCAAACCACTTTCTGTTCACTTTAAAACTCATCCCTGCAGCCCCGCTGCCAACCACCATAACCACAACCGTACCGTACATCATTATCCCTTTAATACCATTTATTGCAGCCCCACTACCCATCACCATCATAACATTCACACCAACACACAACCAAGTCAACCACAGCCTTGCTGATCACCCGATCAACAACAACCCACAAAACACCCCCAACACATGCCTTGTAACCAAGCCAACACCCACATGTTCATTATTCCATTTTGTTTAACCAGGGTGATCACACAAGGGTTCATGATTTTAACAGCCAACATTACGTGATTAACCAATTTCCATATTCCACAAAGTTCTATTGACATGAACGGTCTAGAAAGATTGGGAAACATTTAATTGTGCAGGCAAAGTCCCCCAATGACTGTTATTTTCAGTAGGCATAAGCATATTCATTTCACAACATAATCACAGGATATAAAAACTAAAGTAACAGCAATCACAAACTTCCCAACCCCATTCATTAACCAGTTATTATCTTTATTTAATGTTTCAAATGTTTCTTATTAAAACAAGAGGATACCCACCCCACAAGATGCACAAATTAGAGATACAAAGGTAAGATCCCTACGTCAATAGGTTCCTGATCGCAACACTCCCCCGGATCAACCTTAGAAGACGTCCGTCGGTGTCCGTCACTTCTGTCGGTCCCGGAAAAACCTCCTCGGGTGGAGGTCAGAATCGAAAGGCTGAAGGAAAGACAATGGATCCAATCTCGGAAACTCCGCCTCATCGTTACGATCTTGTGGCCGCTGACAGATCGTAAATCGGAGCTCGGAAGAAGAAGTTATGCAAAGAAGAGACTTCGAGTCTCTTGGGAGATCTCTGCTCAGAGGAGAGGGGAGGAGAGGTGTGAGTTGAAAGGAGGAGGGGACCCCTCCTTTTATAGGAATGAAAATCAAAAGTACATGGCATGTAAATTAGGGTACACGGCGTGTACTCGGTTCTTTCACACGGTCTCCACGTGGATTCCAACAAAGTTCCACGGTCATTGACTGGTCAACACATGGTTTGAGGGTAACACATACGCGGGAAAGGACTACACGATGTGTATTTTGGACACACGGCGCGTACTCATTCATTAAAAATTTCAAGGACACGACTCCTACATGGTACATGGCCATTGATTGGTAATGCGTACACGGGGAAGGTCTACACGGTGTGTAGAACTGGTCACACGGCGTGAACCCATTATTCCACACAGCAAGGACATGGCTTGCAACACGGGGTATACCCGGAAAGGGAGTACACATAGTGTACCCAAACTATACGGCGTGTAGTTTCAAAATTCTGGAATGTGTTGGAAAAGTCCATTTTACCCTACAGAACACTTCTTGACCTTCTTTTTGACAATGGAAATGGGCCAAAGAGGTCCGGGAAATTACATCAGATACCTCTTAAAAAATTCTCCACCCAGAGAATTCAAAAACAATCCCAGAGGAAACCCAACAAGATACCTCTTAGGGTTCTCGTTATAATAGGAACCCAACCAACAACCCTAATCATATGTGTTAGGAATTCCTTCTCCTATGTCGAGATATTATCCGCTTTAGGCGGCATTGACTCACCTGCACGGGTTTAATCGCATCTTCATTAATGTGTCTCAATTTAGAATTGGGTCTTCCCACTTCCATATATTAGGATTTTTCAACTCGCACTAACCCCAACACCACACAACCAACACACTTCCCAAACACGTGGGTTTTGGAAATTCCTTTACCTATGACGAGATATTATCCGTTTTAGGCGGCACTGACTCGCCCGCACGGGTTAAATTGCATCTGCATTAATGCGTCTCGATTAAGGGTCAGGTTTTTCCCTTTCCCACACATCCAGACATGTTACACATTACCAGGGAACATAGAAACAAAAGGTCTCACAACTGACAAGCCAATAATTCCATATATCAATGGTACGGAGTACAACATCAACACAATGCTTTGAAGAACAAGGGAAAACACAATTCAAAACAACACCGGGTACTGAGCGTGCATCAGGTTCTCCTGCTCCCATGTTCTCTCCTCGACGCCGCCATGCCTCCACAACACACGAACCAACGGAATGGTTCATCCATGGATAACCTTCTCTTTACGGTATTCGATTATAACTGGTCTTTCCTCGAAGGTCACGTCGTCCCCCATATCTAGCTCTCCCCAGTCGATAATGTGGGAGTCGTCGGGTAAGTACCGATGAAGCTGGGAGACATGGAAGGCGTCATGAACCTTCTCCAACTGAGGTGACAGGGTTAGCTAATAAGCCACCTCGCTAACTCACCTCAACACCTCAAAAGGTCCTATGAACCTAGGTGAGAGCTTCATCCCCTTCCCAAAACTCCTCTACCCCCGTCGTTGGGAAACCTTCAAGAACACATGATCCCCCACCTCAAACTCCAAGGGCCTCCTCCGACGATAATCATAAGACTTCTGTCGGTCCTGAGCCGCTTTCATCCTCTCACGTACAATCTAGACATTCTCTGTGGTTCTCTACACTACCTCTGGCCCAAGAGCACTTGTATCACCAACCTCTTCACAGCAAATGGGTGAACGACATGTCCTTCCATACAAAGCCTCAAACAATGCCATGCCAATAGTATAGTGGAAGCTGTTGTTGTAGGCAAACACTACTAAAGGCAAGTGTCCTACCCATGATCCTCTGAAATCCAGAACGCATGATCACAACATGTCCTCTAATGTTTGGATAGTCTGCTCCGTCTTCCCATCGGTCTGGGGGTGGAAAGCAGTGATAAGGCGTAGCTGGGTGCCAAAAGCATGTTGTAACCCCCTCCAGACTCATGAGGTAAACTGAGTATCCTGATCTGAGACGATAGTCCTCACAACTCCATGCAAGCGCACCACCTCATCTACGTACCTCTTTGTTAAGGTACTCACCGAGCCCTACTCCTTGATTGCTATGAAGTGAGCAGATTTCGACAGTTGATCCACCACCACCCAGATAGCATCATAACCACCCTGAGCTCTGGGTAGTCCTGTAACGAAGTCCATCAAGATTTCATCCCACATACACTCGGTGACATCTAAAGGATGCAACAAACCACTGGGAACACGGTGTTCAACCTTCACTTGCTGACACACTAGGCATTTAGCCACAAACTCCGCCACAACCCATTTCACCCAGGGCCACCAAAACTGATCCCTTCGGCCTTAGTACATTTTTGAAACTCCTGGATGTACCTCCAAGGCTGAGAAATGGAACTCACAGAGAACACCCTCATGCATCGCCTCTGGAACAAACAACCTTCCATGGAAAAGCATCTAATGTTTTTGTCCTCTGACCATCCATCTAGTGTGTTCCCCTGATCGACACGATCCCACATCACTTCCACCTTGGAGTCCCCCCACTAAGACTCTTCCACCTGCTGCAACAAGGAGGACTACACCGTCATCTGAAATAAACAGCCTCTAACACCTTCTACCCTGGCATCCAAGCGCAAGGCTTCCAATTCTCCCATTTCCTTCCATGCATCAGCAGATTCCCGAACCACTTTTTGATGTGACTTCCTACTCAGGACATCAGCCACAACGTTTCCCTTACCTTCAGTGTAAGAGATCTCAAAGTCATAGTCTTGAAAAACTCGACCCATCTCTGCTGCCGTAAGTTCAAGTCACGCTGGGGAGAAACGCAGGCTCTTGTGATCTGAGAAGACCACAAAGAGCTCCCCAAAGAGGTAATGTCGCCACATCTTCAGTGGGAACACTATTGCTGCAAGCTCCAGGTCATGGGTGGCATAGTTACGCTCATGAGGGTTAAACTACCTTGACCCATAACAAATCACTCCCTTCTTCTGCATCAGCACGCACCCCAGACCAAGGCAAGAAGCATCACAAAATACCTCGTACAACAACCCTTCCTCTGGAAACCTAAGTACGGGAGCACTGACCAACTTCTCCTTCATGTAGTCAAAAGCTTCCTGGCACTGCTCGCTCCATAGGAAGACCTAGTTCTTCCTCGTAAAAGCTGTCAATGGTGCAGCAACTCGAGAGAAGTCTGAAACAAACCTCTTATAGTAACCTGCTAACCCCAGGAAGCTACAAACTTCTTCCAAGATCTTGGGTGCTACCCAAGAAACAACTACCTCCACCTTCGATGGGTCTACTGAAACTCCATGCTGAGACACCACGTGTCCAAGGAATTGTACTTCTTGTGTCAAGAACATACAATTAGACAATTTCCCGTAAAGTCGGTGGTGTCGAAAGAATTCCAAGACTTCCCTGAGATGCTCAACGTGCTCCTCCTCTGATCTTGAGTAGATCAGGATGTCTTCGATAAACACAATGAAGAACCGGTCCAGAAACACTCGGATGAAAAAGTTCATAAGTCCCATGAACACAGTTGGTGAATTCGTAACTCCAAACGGCATCACTACAAACTCGAAGTACCCATACATGCACCTGAAATCCATCTTTGAGATGTCACTGTACTTTACCCTTAGCTGATGATATCCAGATCGTAGATCAATCTTGGAAAACTAACCTTCTCCCCTCAACTGGTCGAAGAGATCATCTATCCTTGGGAGGAGGTAACGTTTCTTGACTGTTACCTGGTTCAACCTTTGGTAGTCTATGCATAGCCTGAGACCACCATCTTCCTTCTTCACGAAAAAAATTGGATCACCCCATGGTGACACGCTGGGTCGAACAAAACCCTTCTCCATCTGATCATCAATCTGAATCCGCAACTCCCGTAACTCCGAACATGCCATCCGATAAGGGGCCATCGAAATCGGATGAGCATCGGGCTGTAAGTCTATCCCAAACTCAATGTCACGTCGGTGGGGGGGGGAGTATAGTCACAACCTCCTCCAGAAAAACATCGAGGAACTCCACAACAACCTCCGGGACATCCATCATCTCTGTATCAGTTGGAACCACAGATAACCCGCCTAACAAGGAAAGGAGAGGCTCCACACTCTGGCTTCCCACCTGATAGCTCCTCTCGCAAACAAAAGATACACGCTTCCCATCGACGTCGGAGAACACGAATCTTCTCCGGAAGCATCCGATAATGGCACTAACAGAAAACAACAAGTCGATGCCTAGGATGACATCGTATGGCTCCATCTGTGACATATGAAGGTCTCCACTAGATCGATGGGGTCCCAACATCAGCCCACATCCCCAGAAAACACAAGATACGCTGGTTTGGCCCCAAACTGGTGTACTCAAACTAGTGGTATGGAAAGTCTCTCTGCGTCTATTCCCGAAAGAAAGGGATAGACTAGGTGCAATAAAAGAGTTCGAGGCTCCCGAATCGAAAAAAGCAGAAACCAGAGTGCTGAAAAAAAAATTCGTACCTCGCACCACCTCTGGTCTTGTTGGAGATATCAACTCTACTGCGTGCAACTCTCCACGCCAAGCTCCTCTGCCTCTCTGATGTTGTCCACCTCCCCGACCACGCCCTATTCGAGGTCCCTGAGGAGCACCCTGAGGTCGACCTCCTCCTGAAAAGTCTTCCCTCGGAGGATCATGGTCCTGCTACTGATGGAAGGGCCTCGTTGGCAACTGGTGCTGCTGAGGTGGGTGCTGAACCTGCCCACCTCTACCGTACTGATCTCGGGTCGGGAACCGACTCTGAACATGTCTGAAACCTCCACAATAAAAACACCTCGGTCCTGGGCTCGTGAAAAATTGAAAAGGACCCAAATATCTGAACTGGAACTGCTGGGGCCGGCTCCCCACTAGCCTGAACCTGGAAGGTCCCATCGAAGGAGCCCAACTGCTATCTTCCTTCCCCTTCGACGAGCTTGGATGGATCCTGTCTCGGGGTGAACCTCCTAGCGAGCGCATCCTCTCTACAACCACTTCCTTCTTCTGTACTTCCATGTATGTCGGAAGGGTGAAGGGGGTGACATCATACTGGAGCGAAGGACGGAGCGCCTCCTCCAAACTTGTCGCCCGAGACACCTCCTCTAGAATGTGATCCGGAGCAAAGCGCAAGAGATCCTTGAACGTGATCCCCATCTATCGAACTGACAGACTCCCCTACTAAAGAGAGAGTAACTCCAGCCGCTTCTCCGCCTTGATCATGGAAGAAAGGAATTCATCTCAGAATTCCTTCTCAAAGTCAGCCCATGGAACCTCTGCCTCTATCCTCTCTCCGAGGTAGAGCGTCCACCACTGTTGTGATGTACCTCTCAGTTGACTGACTTCTAGGGGAACCCAGTACTCCCTCGGAGCATGGATCAAGGTAAAAGTGATTCCTAGCTCCTTAATCCACCCCTTCGTCTCCCGATCTGAATTACTACCCTCATACTTCTTGAGGGTCTACCGCTGGAAGGAACGAAGAGTCTTCTGCCACTGGCTATCTTCCTCCTCTCGGTCAATCCTCAACTGATCGACCACCTGAATCTGTTTGGCCTCGGCCTTCTAAGCAACCTAGGGATGACGTCCAGGTTCCATAGCTGTACGGTAAACAAGGATCTCCTAATCCCATGTAGTAAGGAAAAACTCAAGGTTTCATTTTATCATTGTATTTTAATTTCATTCCCCGAACACCCAAATCGGGTAAAACACAATCATGATGATGCATGTACCTTCCCTAGGGTCTCTACCCTGCAATCAATATAGTCTCACATGGTCGTTCGGTAGGCTCATAGTCCTTGTATCGGATCACGGGGGGCCCTAAAATCCCATGTCCTAGCCAGTTTCCCTGACCTATGTCACGCACCAAGATTGACTAACACTGTTTCCCTACCATCCCATGCAATCCTCATTGTGCATAACTCTAGACTGCATCCTATATCTCAACCTTCCCTCTGATACCATTTTGTCACGATCCCCTCCCACCAAAGATTCCCCTCATGAGCTATCAATGGTGAAAGGGAGATAAGGAACCCCGAGTCCCGCCTCCACTAGGCCCCGGGGTGGTGACTAGCACCAAGGGTATGAGTTTTCACAAATATGGGAGGCATTATCCTTTTTATTTTTTCAAGGATCAGTAAATAGGACAAGTCAACAACCCAAAAAGGAAACGAACCAGTGTATATAAATAAACCCAAACCAAGCCCACATGAATGTTTAAATAATTTTATAACATGGTACAAGTACAAGAAAGCCCAAAGTACAATACCAAAAGAAAAAAAAGGTACAACAACAGCAAAAACTCCAACATTCCGACTAGTAGGGTCCCGTATGGCCCTGGACTTCCTCCTAGAAACCTGAATGTAAACGTAGGGTGAGAATACAAGTATACTCAGTAGGGAAACCTAAAGCTCTCGTGCAAAAGTGAGGAGACATCCTAATGTCCCGTGAGAACAATAGAAGAAACCTAGCAAGGAATTCAATCCACCCAACCTCACCAGCCACACTCACCAAAACACAATCACAACAGGTAGTAGTAGTATATAAGAACAAGAGTATTGGGTACCCCGCACCATTCCCCTTTAGTTAGCTGCTCTTCCTAACGACGAACGTCCTGACGCTGCCACACTCTCCCCGCCCGCACACACCTGGGCCTCACAACCACGTATCCCGCCCACACACACCTGGGCCTCACAACCACGTATCCGGCCTGCACACACCTGGGCCTCACAACCACGTATCCCGCCCGCACACACATGGGCCTCACAACCACGTATCCCGCCCGTACACACTTGGGCCTCATCCCGAAGATTCTAGAAAACAGTAGAACCTGGCCGAAGAGTCTTGGGCTAAAACCACCCCAATCGAAACCTACCCGAAGAGTCTTAGGTGTAAGGCCGCCTCAAGAAATTACAGCCTAGGGGAGAAGGAGCAGGAAGGAGCTAGTGACTAAGGAAAAAACACCCTCTCCCATAAAATGGGAGTGTTCGACACTAATTGCTCAACATGGGTGGGGTGTGACAAAACACAATCAGATACATACATATATATATATACCAACCACACATCCCAACCTATGGCTTCTAAAAAGTGAAACTGATCACGTGGCCCGACACTGTTACTAAAAAGCATGCATACAACAAATAAACCCATCCCCCTTTAGGTTTTCACATTTCAGTAGAAATAGTTATCTAGTTCCTTAACTAATGGGCAACTATCCCCAACTAACCACACCAATCGTTCATAAAACATATCACTGCCATCCACAAATCAAGTTAGGAAAAACACGAGTAACACAACAAAGCCCTTCTAATCAATCAACCAACCCCATTGATTAATATTCCTGTTCCATTACCATTCCCCACCATTCATTAACTCTTCCATGTTTTATTTCTTAATCAAAACCCACTATCCGTTCACTTTTAAACCCATCCCAACAGCCCCGCTTCCAACCACCATAACCACAATGGTACCATATATCAGTATCCCTTTAATACCATTTATTACAGCCCGGCTTCCCGTCACCATCATAACATTCACACCAACCCACAACCAAGTCAACCACAACCCTTCTATTCACCTGATCCACAACAACCCACAAAACACCCCCAAAACATGTCTCGTAACCAAGCCAACACCCACATGTTCATTATTCCATTTTTTTAACTGGGGTGATCACACAAAGGCTCCAAATTTTAACTTCCAACTTTACATGATTAACCAATTTCCACATTCCACAAAGTTCCATTCACATAAATAGTCTAGAAAGATAGGGAAACATTTAATTGCACAAGCAAAGGCCCCCAATGACCGTTATTTTCAGTAGGCATAAGCCTATTAATTTCACAACATAATCATAGATATAAAAAGTAAAGTAACAGCAATTGTAACACCCCAAGCTTCTACTGTACGCTTCTCTTTGAATAATGTGATAGTGTGTGTTGTACGCAACACCGAGTTCTAACACACCATAACCAATCAAACTAGCTGTTATGAATAGTAATACTTACTTTTTGAAATTATATATATTTCATATTTTAAAATGGACTTCATTTTTGGATTCGGAATATCGAATTTAGCCTAAGGTGAAATTTTTTTACTTTTCGGATAACTCTTATATTTTGATGAATAGTGAAAATTAATAAATTTTAATTAAAAACAACTTTTTTATTCAAAATAATTAATAGTTATAAATTATGAATTTGAGTGGTTTTAAAGTATATTTAGAATATATTTTTACCATTTAATATAATTTTGGTCATTGGACATAATTTTATAATTAAACCGAACATAAACAAGTGTCAATCTTTTGATAGTTATTATCTCTTAAAAACACGCTTTTTGTTTTGACAGCAGGAATTAATTTTAAATTAATTTTTGCCACTTATGTGTTTTGAATTTAGAAAAATGGATTCAATATTTGGAATCAGGATTTTTCAAATTGTTTAAATAGTTAACTTTTATTTTTAGACATTTTGAATAATTACTGCGGTAAATATTTTATTTACCATGGTTAAGGGTAAATCTGGTATATAAAGGTTAAAAAATAATATTATAATAATACTAAATTACCCTAAAACGAATCCTAGCCTTATTGGTTGATACATTTTCGACCATAGGCATATTTTGGTCGATTTTGGGACCCCATGGTGCCACTTGTAGGTGATAGGAACACTTAATTTTAATTAAGTTAAAATGAATACAAAAAGGACACAAGCATATATCTTTTAGCCAAACAATTTTTACATAGGGTTATATATGTTGGATTTTAGATTATAAATATTAATTAGAAATATAAACATATTTCCTACATAATTATATTTTATTTATAATTTTTAGACATTAAATAATTTAATTTATTTATGACAAATGATGATGCAGTAATTACTATAATGGTGAAAAATTAAAATAATTGATATTATAAATACCAAAATAAATATAATATGAAACTTTTATTGAATTAAACTAATTTTCTAGGATACTATGTAATATTAGGATTGATTTAATTGACGTTTTACGAAGTAATCAATCTGTTATGAGTTTCAAAAAAATCAACTATTGAATAGTGTCAAAATTGATATAAAAGAGTTCTTAAAACAAATATTATATTATTAATTGATATTAAATTTCTAAAAATCTACGATTCGTCCAAGAGACATATATCATGGTAGGTTCATCATTAATGGACCACTTTGCGGTCGCTTGGATGTTTATAGTAAGTTTATTAACCATATTATATAAAAATACAAACCGACATTGTAAAAGTGAAACTAATTAACTTAGAGTTAATACTTAAAGATAAGGGTAATATAAATACCCAAAACTGTCTAAATTCTATTGGTTGAGTTGTTTTCGATCCATACCCACATTAAAAGTTAAATAATAACCTTTGAAGCCATTAGAAACCGAATATTAATTTATTATAAACTAATATTTCTAGCTTTTCCAAAGATGCCCCTCACCCCTCTTATAAAAGGGAACCCCTCCTTCTCATTTCTTCACACCATCAAAGCCTTTTGGTTCGGCCAAAATCTGCCCAAATACTCTCCCATGTTCCCTCACTACAACCTAGGGCCTTAGTATGATCATAAAGCCAACCTAAGAGCCTTTTTGATAAAATAAAAATGAAGAACCCGAAAAAGAGGTAATGATTTCACCACCCTTTTCCAAGTTCCTTTCTTCTTCCACTTCTTCTTCCTTTGTTGTTACCATTATAAAATAATAACTCCAGTATCATATATATACTGTGATGTTATTATAAATAAGTTACAACCATATTCACTATTCTATCCATCCTTTGATTAACATGTCACCATACGTGCGTACGTACGGCTTAACGTCTCCACGTCGTGGTGTAATTGTTATTCAATAAATTATTATTTGGATGGGTATAATAATGATTTGTAACTCATGAAAATAATAAATATATCATGATAATGATTCTATATATATGATATACCATCCAATTATATATTATTTTAATGTCAAAAGAATGATATTATTGCTCGTGCGTACGTACGGACTACCGTCTCCACGAAAACGATAAGATTCATTCTCCATCGTATCCATTCAAGTATAATTATCACTTGATGATTTAAAAATAATGTTTAAGGACTTGATATGATTCCGGATATGAATAAGATACAACATATAAATGACAAACATGGCTTACTTAACAAAACATATAAAAGAAAACGAGTATGTTAACACCTGAAACAACGATAATTCTAAGATATTATTAACAAAGCAATGTTAAAAGATCATATATGATATCATATTAATATATATGATTCTTTTATAATTTTATAACAATTATTTCACCATTATACAGGAGGTTAACCTACCCTCAACCAAGGAAAAGTACATGGTAAGGGTTATTTCACAATCTCTTCATTATCTGAGGTTGTTTATACGTAATAATCTACTAGGATATCTTTATCATCCACATCCATGTTTCGTAAAAATGTATTTCAAAACACTTTTACTAAATACAAGAATATGGGTTATAGTCATTTATACCCTTGTTTGACTTTTTTTAAGAGGTTTATAAAGGAATCTTTCTGCCGTTTTCCAAACAAGGTGCTTTTTAACCATTTCGACAAAATTAAGGTATGAATGTTTTTTAACTTATACGGCGGGTGTGGCTATTTTCTGCTGTTATAAAATCGTCGAAGCTTCCCTTACAATATTATAAGAATATTTTCAAAGAAAATGTTTTATTTTATAAATATATGACTCTTAAATGATTTCAAAATAGAAAGAGATATTTCTCTAAAAAGAGTTTTGATTTAATCTATGTCAACATCCTTTGATGGATTTTACGTTGATTTATTCTGATACCAAAATTCTATATTTTATTGAAGTTTTTGTGATATGTTTGACTGTGGATGTGCTATTTTAATACCATTCATGGTTTATGGTGAAAGTATTGACATTTCGTATGCTAGTTTTAATACGAATGATTATGTTATGTTTAAACCCTTTCATATGTGAAAGAATTGGACTTAACATGTGACGGGTGGAGCCCGCTATAGCTTCTCGATGCATCGGTAGGTCTCATGAGACAAACTAGTGTCTTGGCACAAGGCCTTGGAAAAATCATATTTGTAGTCTTGGCATGAGGCCTTGGCTATGTGGTTATGATAGTCTGGCATTATGCATTCCAACATTATGAAAGTGGTTATTGATATTGCATGTGATTATTCGATTAGTAGAATATCCATGTGAATAAGTAAATGGAATTATTTATTTTTACTTTTTCCATACTATGTTGAAGTTCAAGTTTAAAAGGCTTTTGTTTTAGTAATGAATTGCTTTAAATGTTTATGAATATTTTTGAATGTTCCGCTATATTGTTATCCTTACTGGGCATTTGAGCTCACCCCTTTTCTATGTTCTATTTTTCCCAGGATGTGAAGAATTATGTTATGAATGACCTGCAGGGATATTATGAGTGGATAATATTGTGGACAATGGAGAAATTATGTTTTTGTAGTAGCTTTTCACTTTATGATGTAATGTAAAACTTATGAATATATCTAGTGTTTCCAAGGCTACTAAACCAATCGGTCTTTCGAGATTTGATCTTTCTTGTGATCATGCCAATGTAATGTAATAATGCACCGACTCTGGGTAACTATGGTTAGGGCGTTACAGTTGGTATCAGAGGAAGTTTAGTACAAAACTTGGAAGCTATATTTAGATAAACTCTGATTAGAGAACGTAGACCTAAGATGAACTTTGAGGATTAGTATAGAAGAACTTCCTAGAATTTTGGTATTGTAAAGATTTTGTGAGTTTTCCGAGAAATACATCTCTGTCTGGATACGAGCAGGTAGAGGTGGCTCGGGCACAGATGTACCTAGGGGTAAAACCCGAAAACACCGCTTTTAGCTAGACTCGAACAGGAACTGGTGCACGACAACGGGCCTTGCTGCACTCTTGGTTACGACACTCTCGGGGGATATTCTTAGGATACCTGTCATTTTCTATACAAATCATTATGAAGGGTTTATGAGTATATACTTCCTCAAAGAAAATATTTTTATGATTATGGATTATATCCATATATAGTTGAATTTATGTTAAGTGTTTTATAAGTATTAGATTATGTATTTTTATTCATAAACTGATCTAGTTTATGCCATTGTTTAGAAATGGCACCTAGTGGAAGAAATGGAAACTGTATCAATGCACGCACTCCATGTAGGGATTTCCCTCCTGCTCAAGATAATTATAGTGGAGCTGGTGATGCAACTGGTGCCGATCAGCTAATCACCATACTGGGACAACTCACTCAGGTTATGAATAATAACCTTACCCATATGGAGCACCCTGACCCGCAACATGGAGGATCAATGTTAGATCGATTCATGAGGCAACAACCACCAATGTTCAATGGGAGTACAAATCCATTAGTTGCTGAGAAATGGATATTATCCCTAGAGAAAATATTTCAGGCTTTAGGGAGTAGTGAAAGGGAAAAAAGTTATCATGGCAGTTTACCGCCTCACTGGAGATGCTGATCAATGGTGGTCATTGATTCAAAATATGAAGGAAGATGATGAAGTATCAAATATGGAATGGAGGGAGTTCAAAGATCTGTTTTTAGAAAAATACTTTCCTCGCAACCATCGAGAATATATGGAAAGTCAATATTTAAGTCTGTGACAGAAGGAGGATGAGAATGTCACAAAGTATGAGTCTAACTTTACAAGGTTAGCAAGGTATGCTGGTGATTATATATGTAACCCAAGAAGTAAGATTGATCATTTCTTTTATGGGTTAAAACCATTTCTCCGTCGAGCATTATTCTCACAATCCATCTCGTCATACGAAGACATTGTCTCATGTGCTATCAAGACCGAAAAGGAATTATCTAAGTCTTATGGCTTTAAAGCAAAGAAAGAGAAGAAGAGGCCTGCTGATCAATATGGGAATGGAAATAAGGGGAATAAAGGAAATGTTGAATATCCATCCTGTGGTAAATGTGGGAAGAAACACCCCGGTACATGCTTGAAGGGAATGAGAGTATGTTACAAGTGTCGTGAAAAAGGCCACCAAGCTCGTGATTGCAAAGGGAAGAAGGAAGCTACCAATGTTCAGTGCTACAATTGCTGGGAGATGGGGCATTATTCAAATGAATTTCCTAAGCATCAGGAGAACATACCTCAGAAAAGGCCATGGGATCAAGGCCAGGCTTATGCTATCACTACTGCTGAGGTAGAAGCTCCGAAAGACATAGTGGCATGTAATTTAATGGTTTCCTCAAGTTTAGAAAATGCATTATTTGATTCTAGATCATCACATTGTTTCATATCTTCCCAGATTTCTATGAAAATTAGATATTTCCAATTTGATTTAACAAGGGATTTGTCAGTTAAAACTCCCAAGGGAAGTATCATTGCAACAATGTTTTGTGAATCGGTCCCCATTAGAGCACATAAATGTTCTTTATCTGCTGATCTCGTCGTCATACCTATGATTGAGTTTGATATAATCCTCAGTATGGAATGGATTTCGGACTATTATGAAAAGATTTATTGTAAGAAGAAATAGGTTATGATTCTTGATGATAATGATAAGGAACACCGTATATTTAGAGCAGAATCGTCACCACCTAATTCTTATTTAGATCCACCCCCAGTAGCTCAACTAAATTCAATTATTGGGGAGGAAGAGAATGAAATGACTGTGGGTGAGGAAAGGAATGTTCAAATAGAGGATGTACCTGTTGTGAATGAATTTGTAGATGTATTTCCGGAATATTTACCTGGACATCCTCCAGAATGAGAAGTTGAGTTTTCCATTGATTTAATTCCTGGATCAAGGCCTATATCGAAGACCCCTTATTTAATGGCCACTGTAGAGTTAGTTGAACTAAAAAATCAACTAGAGGAATTGAGTAATAAAGTATTTATTCTCCCTAGTGTTTCTCCATGGGGAGCCCCTGTTCTTTTTGTTAAAAAGAAAGATGGATCTATGAGGTTATGTATCGACTACAGGGAGATCAATGCTATAATGAAAAGAACAAGTATCCCCTACCTCTCATTGATGATTTATTTGACAAACTGCATGGAGCTCAATACTTTTCAAAGATTTACCTTCGATCTGGATACCATCAGTTGTGTGTAAAGAAGGAAGACATTCCAAAGACAGCATTTCGAACTAGGTACAGGCATTACGAGTTTACTATAATGACTTTTGGATTGACTAATGCACCCTCTGTATTCATGGATCTAATGAATAGAGTTTTAAAAGAGTATCTCGATGAATTTGTGGTTGTATTTATTGATGATATCTTAGTATACTACAAAACCTACAAAGATCATGAAAATCACTTACGCATTTTCTTGAAGACTCTGAGGAGGCATGATTTATATGGGAAGTTTAGCAAGTGTGAATTCTGTCTTCATGAGATTTATTTTCTTGGCCATATTGTCTCTAAAGATGGAATCTCTATTGATCCTTCTAAGACCAAGGCAATCCCAGAATGGCCCGCACCTGCGAATATAACTGAGGTACATAGTTTTATTGGATTGACAGGTTATTATTGACGATTCGTCCAGAATTTTGCCCGATTGGCTAACCCATTAAGGAAGCTCACACGTAAAGGGGTTAAATTTATTTGGACAAAATAGTGTGAAGAATGTTTCGAAGAACTGAAGAGAAGATTAGTCAATGAACCTATATTGACTCTACAATCGGGGAATGATGGGTTCATTATTTATAGTGATGCCTCGAAGAAAGGTCTTGGTTGTGTCCTTATGCAAAATGATTGAGTTATTTCCTATGCATCACGACAGTTGAAAATTCATGAACAAAATTATCCTACTCATGATCTCGAGTTAGCAGCTATGATCGTTTCTTTGAAGATATGGAGGCACTACCTCTATGGTAAAAAATGTGAGATTTATACTGATCACAAGAGTTTGAAGTATATTTTCTCACAAAAAGAACTCAACATGAGGCAAAAGAGATGGCTTGAATTACTCAAGGATTATGATTGTACGATACACTACCACCCGGGGAAAGCAAACAAGGTGGTAGATTCTTTGAGCAGAAAATACCATGGAGTTTTGAACGTGATGAGAATTGAAAGGGATCCATTTTTCATGGATCTAGTGAAGATGGACATGTAAATGACCAGGGAAGGTGAAACATCGATGCTTTTTCAAATGGTTGCCAAACCATCTTTACTAGAAAGGATTTAGAGTTCTCATACCGATGATGAAGAATTTCAAAAGAAGATTAATGCTGTGAATGATGGGAGATTAAGAGACTTTGTGTATGAAGATGGAATTTTGAAATTTGGGAAGAGACTTTGTGTTCCCGATATACCTGATCTAAAAAGGGAATTGTTGGATGATGTTCATAGTTCCAATTTCACTATACACCCTGGGAGCACCAAAATGTATAGAGATTTGAAGGAACATTTTTGGTGGGACAACATGAAGAGGGATATTGCTGATTTTGTGTCAATAGGTATGGTTTTTCCTCAAGTGAAAGTTGGAAGGAAACAGCCTGGATAGTCATGCAACCTCTTCCCATACCGTAGTGGAAATGGGACAATATTACGGTGGACTTTGTCATGGGGCTACCAAAGACTCCTAGAAGGAACAATGCAATATGGGTTATTGTTGATCGTCATACCAAGTCAGAACATTTTCTTGCTATAAGAGAAGATCTACCCCCGGAACGTCTAGAAAGAATATATATTAATGAAGTTGTGAGACTTCATGGAGTACCCCTATCGACTATTTCTGATCGTGACCCCATTTAACTTCAAGATTTTGGAAAAGTCTTCAGAAATCCCTGAATACTGAACTTCATTTGAGCACTGCTTACCACCCTCAGACTGATGGACATTCATAACAGACTATTCAAACCATAGAAGACATGTTTAGATCTTTCTCACATGACTTTCAGGGTATGTGGGATCAATACTTACCTCTCGTAGAATTTTCCTATAACAATAGCTTCCATTCGAGTATTCAGATGGAACCATATGAAGCGTTATACGGAATGAGATGTCGTACACCAACCTGTTGGGATGACGTTGGTGAAAGAAAACTTGTAGGCCCAGAACTGGTGGAGGAAATAGTGGAAAAGGTGAAGGTAATCCAAAATCACATCAAAGCAGCTCAAAGTAGGCAGAAGAGAAATACCGATAATCGAAAGAAGGATTTAGAATTTCATGTCTGTGATCATGTTTTCCTGAAGGTATCTCCATGGAAGGGAGTCATACGTTTTGGTAAGAATGGTAAATTGAGTCCCAGGTACGTTAGACCTTTCGAAATTCTAGAATGAATTGGGGTTGTAGCTTACCGATTGGCAATGCCGCCAAGTCTCTCCAAAGTTCACGATGTGTTCCACGTATCTATGTTGAGGAAATACATTTCTGACCCAACACATGCAGTCACCTACGAAGAATTAGAACTGGAACCCGATCTGTCTTATTGTGAAGAGCCCATCAAGATTCTTGATACGAGAGAACAAGTGCTGAGAAACCGGACGATGCGTCTGGTAAAAGTTTTGTGGAGAAACCATAAGATAGAAGAGGAAACGTGGGAACCCGAGGAAATTATGATGAAGAACCACCCGGGTCATTTCATGTGGTAGTATTCTAGAAATTTCGAGGATGAAATTATTTGAAAGAGGGGATAATGTAACACTCCAAGCTTCTACGGTACGCTTCTATTTGAATAATGTGATAGCATGTGTTGTACACAACACTATGTTCTAACACACCATAATCAATCAAACTAGCTGTTATGAATAGTAATACATACTTTTTGAAATTATATATATTTTATATTTTAAAATGGACTTAATTTTTGGATTCGGAATATCTAATTTAGCCTATGGTAAAATTTTGGTACTTTTCGGATAACTCTCATATTTTGATGAATAGTGAAAATTACTAAATTTTAATTAAAAACAACTTTTTTAATCAAAATAATTAATAGTGATAAATTATGAATTTGAGTGGTTTTAAAGTATATTTAGAATATATTTTTACAATTTAATATAATTTTGGTCATTGGACATAATTTTACAATTAAACCGAACATAAACAAGTGTCAATCTTTTGATAGTTATTATCTCTTAAAAACACGCTTTTTTATTTTGATAGGAGGAATTATTTTTAAATTAATATCTGCCACTTCTGTGTTATGAATTTTGAAAAATGGATTCCATATTTGGAATCAGGATTTTCAAATTTGTAAATAGGTAACTTTTATTTTTAGACATTTTGAATAATTACTGCGGTAAATATTTTATTTACCATGGTAAAGGGTAAATCTGGTAAATAAGGGTTAGAAAATAATATTATAATAATACTAAATTACCCTAAAACGTGTCCTAGCCTTATTGGTTGATACTTCTTCGACCATAGGCATCATTGGGTCGATTTTGGGACCCCATGGTGCCACTTGTAGGTGATAGGGACACTTTATTTTAATTAAGTTAAAATGAATACAAAAATGACACAAGTATATATCTTTTAGAAAAACAATTTTTACATAGGGTTATATATGTAGGATTTTAGATTATAAATATTAATTAGAAAGATACAACGATTTCCTGCATAATAATATTTTATTTATAATTTTTAGACATTATATAATTTATGTTATATATGACACAATGATGATGCAGTAATTACTATAATGGTGAAAAATTAAAATAATTGATATTATAAATACCCAAATAAATATAATATGAAACTTTTAACGAATTAAACTAATTTTATAGGATAATATGATATATTAGGATTCATATAAATGACTTTTTTCGAAGTAATAAATATGTTATGAGTTCCACAAAAATCAACTATTGAATAGTGTCAAAATTGACATAAAAGAGTTCTTAAAACAAATATTATATTATTAATTGATATTAAATTCCTAAAAATCAAAGTTTCGGCCAAGAGACTTATATCATGATTGTTTCATCATTAATGGGCTACTTGGTGGTTTCTTGGATGTATATAGTATGTTTATTAACCATATTATATAAAAATACAAAGAGTCTTTGTAAAAGTGAAACTAATTAACTTAGAGTTAATACTTAAAGATAAGGTTAATATAAGTACCCAAACCTGTATAAATTCTATTGGTTGAGTTTTTTCGACCCATACCCCCCATAAAATTTAAATAATCAACTTTGGAGACATTAGATACCTAATATGAATTTATTATAAACTAATATTTCTAGTTTTTTCAAAGGTGCCCTTCACCCCTTTTATAAAAGGGCACTCCTCCTCCACATTTATTCACACCATAAACGCCTATTGGTTCGGCCAAACTCCACCAAATTCTCTCCCAAGTTCCCTAACTACAGCCTAGGGCCTTAGTTTGATCATAAAGCCAACCTAATGAGCCCTTTTGATCAAATCAAAAGGAAGAACCCGAAGAAGAGGTAATGATTTCACCACCCTTTTCCAAGTTCCTTTCTTCTCCCACTTCTTCTTCCTTTGTTGTTACCATTCTAAAATAATAACTCTAGTATCATATATATACTGTGATGTTATTATAAATATTTTACAACCATATTCACTATTCTATCCATCCTTTGAGTAACATGTCACCATACGTACGTAAGTACAACTTACCGTCTCCACATCGTGGTGTAATTGTTATTCAATAAATTATTATTTGGATGGGTATAATAATGATGTGTAACTCATGAAAATAATAAATAAAACATGATAATTATTCTGTATATATTATATACCATCCGATTATATATTATTTTAATGTCAAAAGAATGATATTATCGCCCGTGCGTATGTACGTACTACTGTCTCCATGAACACGATAAGATTCATTCTCCATCGTATCCATTCAAGTATAATTATCACAAGATGAATTAAAAATATTGTTTAAGGACATGATATAATTATGTATATGAATAAGATACAACATATACATGATAAACATGGCTTACATAACAAAACATATAAAACAAAACGAGTAAGTTAACACCTGAAACAACGATAATTCTAAGATATTATTAACAAAGCAATGTTAAAAGATCATATATGATATCATATTAATATATATGATTCTTGTATAATTTAATAACAACTATTTATCCATTATACTGGAGACTAACCTACCCTCAACCAAGGAAAAGTACAATGTAAGGGTTATTTCACAATCTCTTCATTATCCGAGATTGTTTATACGTAATAATCTAATGGGATATCTTTATCATCCACATCCATGTTTCTTAAAAATGTATTTCAAAACATTTTTACTATTTACAAGAATCTGGGATAAAGTCATTTATACCCTTGTTTGAATTTTTATAAGAGGTTTCTAAAGGAATCCTTCCGTCGTTTTCCAAACAAGGTGCTTTTTAACCTTTTCGACAAAATTAAGGTAAGAATGTTTTTTTAACATATACGGCGGGTGCGGCTATTTTCCTCCATTATAAAATCGTTTATGCTTCCCTTACAAGCTTATAAGAATATTTTCATAGAAAATGTTTTATTTTATAAATATATGACTCTTAAATGATTTCAAAATAGAAAGAGATATTTCTCTAAAAAGAGTTTTGATTTCATCTATGTCAACATCCTTTGATGGATTTTACGTTGATTTATTATGATACAAAACTTCTATATTGTATTGAAGGTTTTGTGATAAGTTTTACTGTGGATGTGCTATTTTTATACCATTCATGGTTTATGGTGAATATATTGACATTTCCTATGCTAGTTTTAATACGAATGTTTACGTTATGTTTAATCCTTTTCATATGGGAATGCATTGGACTTAATATGTGACAGGTGGAGCCCGCTATAGCTCCTCGATGCATCGGTAGGTCTCATGAGACAAAGTAGTGTCTTGGCACAAGGCCTTGGAAAAATCTTATTTGTAGTCTTGGCACGAGGCCCTGGATATGTGGTTATGATAGTCTGGCATTATGCATTCCAACATTATGAAAGTGTTTATTGATATTGCATGTGATTATTCGATTAGTAGAATATCCATGTGAATAAGTAAATGGAATTATTTAATTTTACTTTTTCCATACTATGTTTATGTTCAAGTTTAAAAGGCTTTTGTTTTAGTAATGCATTGCCTTAAATGTTTATGCTTATTTTTGAATGTTCCACTATATTGTTATCCTTACTGGGCATTTGAGCTCACCCCTTTTCTATGTTTTATTTTTCCCAGGATGTGAAGAAGTAAGTTATGAATGACCTGCAGGGATATTATGAGTGGATAATAGTGTGGACTATGGAGACATTATGTTGTTGTAGTAGTTTTTCACTTTTTGATGTAATGTAAAACTTATGAATATATCTAGTGTTTCCAATTCTACTAAACCAATCGGTCTTTCAAGATTTGATCATTCTTGTGATCATGCCAATGTAATGTAATAATGCACCGACTCTGGGTAACTAGGGTCGGGGCGTTACATCAATCACAAACATCCCAACCCCGTTCTCTTACCAGTTATTATCATTATTTAATGGTTCAATAGTTTCTTATTAAAACAAGAGGATAACCACCCCGCAAGATGCACAAATTTTAGAGACTAAGGTAAGATCCCTACCTCAACAGGTTCCTGATCGCAACGCTCCCCTGGATCAACCTTGGAAGACGTCCGTCGGCGTCGTCACTTTTTTCGGTCCCGGAAAAACCTCATCGGGTGGAGCTCAGAAAAGAAAAGGCTGAAGGAAAGACAACAAATCCATGCTCGTAAGCTCCGCCTTGTCGTTATGATATCATGTCTGCTAACAGATCGTAAATCGGAGCTCGGAAGAAGATGTTATGGAAGGAAGAGACTTCGAGTCTCTTGGGAGAGCTCTGCTCAGAGGAGAGGGGAGGAGATGTGTGACTTAAAAGGAGGAGGGGACACCACCTTTAATAGGCGTGAAAAGAAGAAGTACACGACATGTACTTTATGGTACATGTCATGTACTCGGTTCTTTCACACGTTCTCCACACAGCTTCCAACACGGTTCCGCGGACGTTGAGTGGTCAACACACGGTTTGAGGGTAACACATACGCAGGAAAGGACTACACAGAGTGTAGTTTGGACACATGACCTGTACTCCTTCATTGCACATAACAAGGACACAGCTCCTACACGGTACACGGTCGTTGACTGGTAACGTGTACGCGTGGAAGGACTACACGGCGTATAGAACTGGTCACACGGTGTGCACCCATTATTCCACACAGTAAGGACACGGCTTGCAACACGGGGTATACCTGAAAAGGGAGTACACGACGTGTACCCAAACTACACGGCGTGTAGTTTCAAAATTCTGGAAAGTGTGGGAATGTCCATTTTACCCTCCAGAACACTTCTTGACCTTCTTTTTGACAAAGGAAATGGGCCGGAATGGTCCGGGCCATTACATATTTTTTTTCACTATTCATCAAAAATGGAAAGTGTTCACAACATATCTAAAATTTTCCCTAAGATAATTTTCATAATCTGAATTCAAAAATTAATTCTATTTTACTAATTTCAAAACATAATATTTTCATTCATTATTTTATAATTAATTCTCGTTATCAAAACCAAAAATCGTATTTTTAAGAAATAATAACTATCAAAAGATTGACACTTGTTTATATCCAATTTCCAATTAAAGTTACATAAAATGACCATAATTGGATTAAATGGTAAAAATATAATCTAATTATACTTCAAACCCATTAAAATTTAAAATTCAACTATATAAATTATTTTGATTAAAAATGTTTGTTCAGTTAAAATATATTATTTTTCACTATTCACCCAAATATGAATGTCATCAAAAAAACACCAAATATTATTTGAAACTAAATTTTTGTGTCCTAATTCTAAAGAAGATGTTTATTTTCAGAAATTTAATATATATGATAATCAAATATTTTACTTAAAAAGGGTTCTCCATTAAAAGACGGTAAAATTGCATTTTTATAAAATGAATCTTTTATCTGAAAAAAATTATGTTGTTCTTACATTATGTCCAAGAAACTCATTTTATGGATTCTAAAATTACAAATATTATATATAAAATTCAAATTTCAGTTAATAATATTCATAACCTCTTCTGAATGGCTACTTTTCTATGTCATGGTGCACTTGTACTTAGTGTTGCGTGTAGTGCAAGTCATTAAATTTGTTTGAAGAAATAACGTACTATGAAATATTGGGGTGTTACAGTCAGTATCATCTACTATGCCAATAGTAAACTGAGAATATTGAACTAGAATAACAATAGCCATATTATCAAGAAAAAGATAATCGTATTAATTTTCTAAATAAACATAACTATTATGAATAGTATCATTATTTTAAAAAACAATTATTTATATAACTTTCACATCTATAGTTAATAAATTTATCAGCTTCTAGGTATATATTAAATTACATTAAATATTTCAGAAAATCTCTCTCAGCACTATAATAAATCATAATATGATAAATTTTAATTGACTACATGATAAAAATGATATCCAAATCTTTTATGTCTCCTTCAACATCATATACGGGAATGAATGTCCCATTTATAACAATATGATGATTCTTATAAATATTGGATACATTAATACATCCAACTATATTTTTCAACAAATTTATTATTTAAATTTCATTAGGTGATATTATAAATTTAAAATGAAATTTATTTGAAACAATAAAATGGGATGATCCAGAGTCAAATAGGTTAATAGAATAATTGAAAAACACAACTAAAATACCTTTAAACACTTCATTTGATAGCTTATCTTAAATATTGTATGTAGAATATAACCTCTATATACATTTCATTTATCAATAATGATGATTTTCATCACGTGCACAAAACATTGGAAACACATCAGTATAATGAAATGAATTATTTCCAAAAAACAATACCATTGGATATATATCAGATATTCCATAATTTATTTATTCTAGATGTTATTCCTCTTATTCATGGTTTATGTGGAAAATTATTCATCATCGGTAGCACTTCCATGATTCCCAAGCTATTATATAGGGTTATTTTTTTACACATTACATAGGATGTAAAATTCATTTTCATACATACGTATTTCATTTTTGAATGCTTCCCAATCTAATACCATCCTGACCACTTGATTCTTTTATCATCAACGGGAGCTCAATCAGCATAAAAGAATATATAAAACATATATTTAAAAATAAAATATTCTATATCATTTAAATTGCATGTTAGTAAAATATCTTCTTATACATTAATTCAATCTCAAGAAAAGAAAATTAATTTTCCAACCGATGTCATGAAAAAAATATGGCATATGCAAGGCTATTATTTTGACGATTTCTTTATATGAATATATAGAATCACCACATTTTCCCTCATTTATAGGAATTTTTGTCCATTACCAGTCTAACTCATAAGAAAAATGTTTTTAAAGAAATAAATACCCAATTATATCCCATTTCATGTAATGAGATTTAGCTTTATCTCTAGTAATCTTAACCAAAAAGAACTACCGATCATCTTCAACTTAAAAAATAAAAAAAATGTATAATTTTACATTTAGATCTCACCATAAAATAAAATATATTCTCTAAAGCATTTATCAATCCTCTAGCTACGACTTTGATTTTATTCCATCTGATGATGGGGTTGTTTCTTTATGAAATTATCCTCTATAGACATGTTTTTTCCGGTAGAGTGTGTCCCTCATTGGATAGGATATGACCATAGATTAAAATCCATGTTAACTAATTCATAACTATAACAAACAACTATGTTCCAATTCAAACAATTTGAAGATGTTGATTTGGAATGAAACTGTCCTCTTGATTCCGTCACTCTAAGGATTCTCTATTTCCATTTTGGAAAATAATTCTGAATATACATTTTTAGATGAATCATAAAATAATTGATAAACTATTATATAAAAATTACTTTAGCCTAAGATAAAATATTCCAAGGGAATTGTTTTATAATTATAATTACCTCTAATGTAACTCAAATCATCCTTTCATTCCAAATATAATGAAATTACCTCAAATATTATGTAAACATTTATTTTATTCATGATGTTACATTCATTCACATTGATGATCTAATTAGTTTTAGTGTATTAGATATATTTTTCCTAACTCATTCATAACCAAACCATAAAATTTAAATTATGAAGCATCCGTTAAGTATCCTTTTTCAAATAACATAATAAATTTATAACTAATCATATACTTTTTATGGATAATTATTTATCAATATCATCTTGACATATTCTATTCCCTTAATCATTATTTAAATCATTTGAAAACATTTTTTAATCATTGTATCAGAACAAATGCTTACTAAGGGACAGAATATAATGATTAATCTTAGTCTGGTGATATAAATTACAACACATTAAATCCCCTTCCATTATTACAAAAAAAATTAAGCATAATACGTATTATTCCTTTAAAAGATAATTTATTTTACCAATTTAAATAAAAATTTAAATTAATACACATTGCTATGAATAGAATAACAATATTGTTTATTTGGGATATCATCCTATTGAACCCTTATATATCCCTAATATAACCATTAGAAGTAATAATTTCCATACATCCATCTTCCAATAAAATTATTCGAAATATAAAATCATTAACCAATGATTTGTAGACGATTCTAAATAGACCCATAATATATGATATGATGTTCCCACACATGTCCATTTACGAAAAACCATCATATATAATGTCCTAGAAACACACCATGAATAATTTTTTACCATTTTAAAAACACTTTTAAAATCATATGTATAATACCTTTTGATATTAATATTAAATTTTCATCCAAAACCACATTTTCTATAAAAATAACACATTTACTTAAAAAAATTATTTTAAATACCAAAATTAAAATCAATTGAAATAAGTTTTTTCGGTTTAAAAAACATTTCAACATTCAATAGAAACTATAAATCAAATAAATGACAATGTTATAGGAATGTTCAATTTTGTTTTCCCATAAAAATATATTATTTTATTTTTCATTTTCTAAGACGTAAAATTCAAAACACTTGATAAGGTTAAATCTGAAAAACAATTAAATAAATTAAAACAGACAAAAATAGAAAATTATAAGTCCTTTTTTCCATATAAAAATTTAAAAAATATTATTAGAAAATTATAATTTAAGGGAGATATATTTTTATGGAATTTATTAAAAGTGTTTCTATTTAGAAGTAAATCCACTCTTCACATTGGATATTTTTAAATCATTAGCCACATGAATGTATAAGAAAAAAATTAAAAACCATGATAATGGAAAAAATCTAGATATAACATGTCAAAACATCTATTTATATACCATATAAACGAATAATGGTTGTTAATATCAAGAAAAGACTAAACAAAATGGAATTGAGATAATATACCTACACATGAGCCTGATTAGTGATGTATCTCACTATCTACATGAACAATGAACGCATTATAAATATTTACTAGATTTTGAATTGTTTTAAAGAGTATTATCACATTTATTAAACTTATCATAATTTATTATACAATTAAATATTCAATTAAATATGCATAAGATGTTTTGGAAATACTTGTCTTAAGGGTCAAAATTTACAATGGTAGGTTGAATATTTGTGAATGAGGACATTATATTAACATATATAAAATAAAAAACAATAAGAAATTATAATATTTAAAATAAATCAATATTTAACATCAAATCTTGAAATATGGTTTTGAAAAATGAACTATATTTATGACCAATTAGATTGTAGGTTGTACGTTCGTGTGCGTAATTATCCCATTTTTCAATGATCATTATAGTTCATGCTATGAAAAAAATTACATTTCAATAATTATAATTACATTGTAAATAACTTATTATTAAATAATATATAGTTATATATATCTTAATTTTTATGTGGTGGTTAAAAAAAGGAATCACATCGCTTCGAGGGGTCGGTAGAGCACACATCCACAAACAACATTTTATCATTTTCAGTATGTGAAATGGTAATAATTAATCAAATTTATTATATTTAAATATTGATATATATATAAATAATGTAATAAAAAATTATTTTACATAATATATATTTACAATTTTTATCCTTATTACATTATTTGTAACAGGTAATTTTAATAATGAATCAAAGTGATTCGTGAGATGGTAGTCTGTCGTACACTTGGGTGATCCCATTGTATCTCTTAATGAATGAAATATAAAAATTATAAAAATGATTAAATTACTCAATATGATTAATTATTTTATAAATATGATAAGTAAATTTGATATACATCATTATACTCATCCATGAGTGGTTGTATAAGAAAAACGAACAACATCATTTTGCGAGGTGGTACTCTAATGTACTAATAAATGATGATTTTATAACCCACTAAATAGATATTTTTTTGGTTTCAGTACATCCAATGAAAATATAAAAATATATGTATAAATAATATAGTGAAATTATAATATCATATTCATATAATAATAATTTAAGGATGTGGAGGAAGTAATAAAATAATACGCTCATTAATGAATGTTACCTCTCCTTTTGGTATCTCCATTTTATTTACTCCAAAGGTATTCCAAGTATTTATTTCATCTCAATATAACTATTATATGATGAGATATGGAAATGGATATGTGATTTGTCCATGTATTGGAAATTCTAATTGTTTATGAAGGGGTGAAATGTGGGTGAGAATGGGTGTACTTTTATATGTTAGGTGAGTGTAACTAATATAATTTTTTGAAAAGAGTGATTTCCACCCATTTTTTTTCATTTCACAAGGACCCCATAACGATCCATTATCAAAACTAGATGTTATATGGTTTATAAAATTCCACAAAAAATTTTGGAATGTTTTTGCATAATTTTTACACCTTCTATTTTATGTTTAGAAACTATGTAAATATTATTTTTACATTAATCAATGTAATTAATTTTAATTCAATTCACTGATCTTGTTGGTTAAAATTTACATTTAAATTATTAGTAATTATAATTTATTATAATTAAGAATATGTAATTCCATTAAACTAAGATGAATTAATGATGTGAAAATATTTAATTTCAATAATATTTTCACAAATGCGGTGAGGCATCAGATTTAAAATATGATTTTTTAAATATGATTCTATATTAAATATTTGAATAATAATACAATTTTCTTGATAATAAATTAATATTTTTTAAATATAATATATAGATTCCAATTAAAAAATTATCCATTATGGATTTTTTAAATTGATTTTACAGAATATACATTTTGACTTTTAATGATGTTTTTAGAAAAGAAAATTAAATTAAAATTGATTATATAATACAAACCAATATAAATTATATTCAAAAGTAATTTATTGAATTAAATATAACAAAAAAATAAATAGGTTACATGAAATATTATTAAACATATTTTGGTCTCTTAAAATAGTTAATTCTTTAAGATGTTAATACTTTTATAAAGAAGTGATGTTTTTCACAATTCACTAAAAAATCAACATTTTCTGATATCCCAAAAATTTAACCATATAAAATAATGATATTATAAGTTAAAATTTAATATATATTTTATTATGTAAAAATTAAAATATTTATAATGAAATATTTACAAAACCCCTTATAAAAAAATTGTTTAATTAAAAAATTCATTTATAATTACTTGATATATTAAAAACTAATTTAAATATATTATTCATAATAATATATATGGAAAGTATTTATTCTATCACTACCTGTGTTATTATATGGGGTCCAAAATGCATCATTAATTCATTGGTAATTTATATATGTGATGAGTGAGAATGGGTACATGAGAGAATTAATCCCTAAATAAAGGGTACATGTGAGAGTTTACAACAAGAAGATGTGTATGGGGGAGAACATATGACATGTAAAAGGGTGAATATGATGATTTATTCAAGGAAAAATGGATCATGGGATGATTTATTCCAATATAAATGAATTTGCAGAGTATTTCACCCAAGTAAAATGGTTAATGGGTGGATTTATCTGAATACAATATAGAAAACATTAAGATTGATCCTAATCGCAAGGGTACACGAGATGAACATTTCACGACCTTTGATGTACATCAGTGAATATCTTATACCTCCATGTGATTTATTTAAAAATATATATCCTAGAATAATATTCTTTATTAATTTTTATGTGACACTCTATTATCCTAATCGTTTGGGTATGAATTTACTCCATGAATCAAGTTTATTGTGTCATTATTCCACTCAATTTTTCAATAGTATATAATAGTTCATTTGATATTTCAATTTTTTATCATTACCCATTAAAAAATATTATAATTTTATTATATTCTTATTAACAAATTTCTCCAAAATATTATTTTCCCATATACTTATAATCTAACAATTTAATACATATTCATGATTTTTCCCTTACTATAAATTTGAGGTCATCCATTTATTATGATTCTATTACAATGTTTATATATATGAGAATAACATGTTGTAATTATAGAAGGGGTATGAATGATTTAATAATGATGAACGGTAAACAATTATTTTAAAATACTTTATATTTAAAGCTATTCTCCGAGGAAAATACATTTAGTTCTATGGTAAATCATGTTTATAATTTCACTTTAATTTAACGACAATAAATATGTTTTTTTATTTTAATTTTGACTCATTTTTTCTATGTTTTGTATAATGAACTAAAATCACATTGAAAAATAGAAACAATTATTGGGTGTTGAAATATTCTGTACTATCCATAATCATTATTTATTTTCCATATGTGTATGGAAAGGAATAAATAATTTTTGTTACATTGTTATAATTAAACATTAGTATAATTATTATATAGAAGTAATTATATTTTTAATATATGGTAGATTTATAAGGGAAATATCTGAATAAAGAAAAATGGATTGAGTACCACTCACTTTGGGAACATTCACTTTATGAACTCCTTGGAATAAATGGAAACTGTCTAACATAATGTTATGAAAGAATTTATGTTATGAAAATTAATTACTGTATATTTAAATTATAAATTTTTATATAGATATTTTGAATGTAATTTGAATAAATGAATTGTTATAAGTGTTATCCTTTTCTATGGGATGAAAATGATACTTTTGTGAACACCCAATGTTTTTTTTGTAAAAGAATAACACTATTCAAGGTTCAAATTATTAAAAATGATAGAAAAATGGATTTTATGATGATGCTATGTTTTGATAATATAATAGCCTCACTTGTTGTAATCATATTCTATCTCTTCTTACTATATTTTTTCCCATTAATATTTCAATTTTTTAGTGGGGTAACTTATTTTTACAAAGGTGATATATGTTTTAATTATCATATAAATAAACACCTATTATAATATTTTTTAAATGATATAAAAAATTATCAACACGTTATATATTAAAATTTTTAAATAATTCATAATTATATTTCAAATTATTATATTATATATATACTTTTTTCTCTAGAAAAAAGTTGTTTTAACCATTTATAGTCTATATTTTAATTTAACATTGATAAAAAGTTATATGATTGATAATATAAAATCATATGAGTTAAAAATAATATGTTTGTTATATAATAATAATATCAATTAATTTCAATTATATACAAATATCGAAACATTAAAAAACAAATTATGGGAAAAAACTGTTTTACTGTTATCATGTTCAATAAATTTATTAATAATAGTCAAACATTTATCTCAAAAAATGAGATAGAAAATATTAAATAATTTAATCATTTTGAAATAATACATATAATAAATATTTTTCGATTTAATTTATATATTTCATGAAAAACTAATGTTTTATTATAAATTTAAAAATCTGTTTTTGGAGTCAAATTTTCTCAAGTTTATAATTGTATTTAATAAATTTTAGAAATATAGAATGTCAATTAATTTTTTGTTATTTTGAAAACATAAATAAATATTTTATTAACATTTACAGTTTTATAAACATCAAGATCATTATTATATTATAATAAATATATGAAAATTTTCATTTTTATAGAAATTGCATTTTCCACTGTTCCCGTATAAATCAACTATTTCAGAGAATCCAAAAAAATAAATTTATTATTATATTTATATTATATATATAAAAAATTATATCTATTTGATTTGATTAATATAATTATATTTGGTAATGTAAAAAATAAATAATAAATTAAAAATATAATGAAAATTGTTTTCTTATGAAAATAACAATTTTCATTAAAAATAATAACATTTATTATAATTCATTCTTATAAATTTCTAATGAAATTTATTTTAAAATAATTAATTTATGGAAATTATATTTTATCAATAAATTATTATGTTCCTAAAAAACTCCAAAAAACCTAAATGTCTAAAATTTTATATTATAAATAATAAATCAGTATTATTAGTTTCTTAACTAGACTAATTTACTTTATCAATTTAATATAACTGATAATAATGTTAATTTTTATTTATAAATATATGTAATAATTCATATACTTCTATTTTAACACTCTAATTCTATGTAAATATTTTATCTATCATATATTTTTAGGTTATTAATGTTTATTTCACGGATGAATGCATCACAAGATAACAAAAACATTAAATTGTTTTGAACATAAAATATAGTCTTAATTTTTGGGCTGTTATAATTTTAATCATTTATTTATTTTATGTTTATATGTGGGTAGATAGACATTCCATCCTAGTTATTCCTAATATTTTTGTGTCTATTTTATCTCAATTTTCTACTAACAAAACTCAATAGATAATTTTTTAATTTTCAATATAGTGTTATAAAAATTAAATACCTATCAATCATGGTCCTCATTAAGGTAGATAACTAATTTATAAATATATGTGGGATTTTAATTAATAATTAAAATTTGTTTATACACTTTATAAGAAAAAAAGCAACCTTTAAAATTTGTAGATTTTTTTTTATTTCGTGACCCATAAGATGACTACTAAGGATATTATTATGATTTCATGTATGTGAACCACCTAATGCAACTATCACAATCATTGTAGAGCTTAGATATTGTACTATTTATTTTTGTATTGGGGCCATTACAACACATATGTGGATGAAAATATTTGGATAGGTAATTCTTGATTCATAAGGATGAATCGATCAACACTCTATTATGTGAAGCTAAATGGATCTTTAATTAACAAAACATTATCATAACATTTTTGGTAACTATTTTAACCTTTTTTAATTTTATTTTAGTAAACAAGAATAATCAGTTTTTTGAATTGTTATGTTCACCATGATGTGTGATTTTTCTAGAATCATTATCGATGTTCTAATAAATTCAAAAAACAATTATAATTAATGGATAATAGTATCAAAATACTGATTTATACAAAAATAACTTTTATTGTTATGATAAACTAGAAATAAATAATAGATTCGTCTATCCAATGAATCACACCTTGGGATAATAGAATAAAATTTTATCTAGATAGTGAGACTATAGGATATGATGTACCTAAAGGACATACTAATATATTCCAAAACATATTACCATTATGATAATATAACATGGGATAAAACTAAAATTAAGGAATCCTGAAGTAACATAAATTGATACATCACAAAAAATTAAATATGGGTATCCAGAATAGTAGGGAAAATATTATATATTAAGGTTCAATAATAAAATATAATCTCATAATGGATACACAAAAGATCATACAAATTAGCTAGGGAAGATGATAAAAAATGAGAATTGCCATAAAATATATGGGAGAGAAATGATTTTATGAAAAATAAGCCTTCAGATAAGAAGAAATTTAATAATGTTGGAAAAGAAACAAATAATCATATTGCTAAAAATATTGGAAATGGATGTGAAGATTATGAAATAAAAAAACATAAAATGTAGGTTTTCATCCAATTTTAAAAACCTAATTTCATTTATATTGAATATTGTGAGATATTAGAATTCCTTGTTTCCCATAAATACTCAAGTACAGAAACTCAAGGTATGATAAATTTTAAAAAACATATCACCAAGATAAAAATGAATTTAATATAATTTCTTGACATAGAAATCATATCAATCATGTTTCACTCATTACTAATAAATGAAGGACCCGCCATATTTTTTTTATTGGAATTATCGGTGACATATATAGGGGTTGAACTGGATACATTTTCTCAGAAATTTATAGATACAAGAGACATCCAACTTGTAATTGTTTTTTCGAACCGTGGTTATTCCATGCTACATTTCATGTGGAATTTACATGGAGTTTTATTTGAAAAAATACCATCAATGATTATGAATCATGGATTCCATTTCTTGAGTTTTATATGAGAAGATGAAAAACATTTCAAATAATATATATATTTTTTAACCTGTGGAGAGTGCAATGTTTGATTATTAATAATAATCATTTCTACCATTGACTACGGTTTATTAAATAATTCATATCAAATGGGATTGATTGTCGAGGTGGAATTTTACATGATGGGTGAGATAATTGGTTTAAAATTAACATTTTTTTATATGTTTTGTAAGTTGATTCCAAGATAAAGAATTATGTTATTATCATCATTGAAAATACCTTCAAATAGAATATTGGGTTGGTATCTCCTAATGAATAGTATTATGGACTCAACTATTTTCATAATTATACCCAATTGGTTTCTACATGGATCATGCTCACATATTCTTAGTTTTGATAAAAATATGAATAATTTATTAAAAGAAATTTGATTCAACCATTATATTCAGTGTATATATTATTACTATGGGAGGAGAAGATGAGATATCATCATGTAGATGAAAATTAAGAATGTATGAAATTATCCTACCACTAAAAAATTAGATATATCATAAATAGGGGGTGATATAGAATTATAAATTGTAATGGAATAATTTTAATGTGTATTGAAAAAATAAATACCAAGGGCGGTGAAATTTATCAAATGATTGATAATGAAGACATTTATGTTTATTTCTTATTTCTTGAATATTTTAATGTGGTATGAAATAAATTGGTATTGTTTGACAATGATTATCAAAATAAACCATGTGTTAGTCTCACCCAGTGCATGATGAAGTATACAATGTAATGGGTTATAATGAAGAGCGCATTGGTTATTTGTGATATGCACCTAGATATCCATCAATTTTATGTATTATTATCTTAAATAATATATTATAGAATTATTAAAATGTGATAAATTGGAATGAATGTTGAAATTCTATCGATGAATTATATAAGGAATCCATGTATATATTATTCTTGGATTAAAAAAATAAATGATTAAACAATATATATATAATTAACGTAGTAATACGATTTTAATGTGAACAAATTAAAAATAATTATCAATGGGAAATTATTATATACAAATATCCATATATTGTGGAAAGAAAAAATTATAGAGATGTCTTATTAATGACTATATTACTAAAAATGATAATATATCCTTAAATTATTAATCATAAAACTATTTTAACATATAAATAATACCAATAACAAATGAATTGATGAATTTAATTCAAGAGATGTGTTAATGTATATTAATTTCATTTAATAAATCAAACAGAGTATAATGTTGAAGTAATATGATTTTAGAATTTTGATGAAGTGTTTAAAATTATTTGAATATTTTTCCATAGTAAAAACATTTATTACTTGATGAATTAGAGGGAATGGGGAGTCTTGATGATTGATTAAAGAAGTATTTGGTTGAATTGATTAAATTCATGTTGTTGGAGTTTATGTTCAAAATATTATAAGATATAGTATATGTATATTTTCACAATGGTATGATATTAAATTAATATAGTGGATAAATATGGTATACTGTATTCTCAAGAATATATGTGAGATATGGTCTATGGTTATAGTGGGGAAATTGAAATGTATTTTCTGGATGAAACTATAATATATACAACATTTCGTGAATAATGTAACATTTTTAGAAAATTCAAAATATTTCCCAATTCATTTGAAAAATATTTCCCAATATTATCATGATAAAAAGTAAAAAATTTATACAACAGTATGTATGATATATAGAACACATATTTTTTTGCAAAATATACATAATATATCACAGCTGTTACATAATATTTTATAATATCAAAATATGACATTGTATCATAGGTTGTGTGAAATTTAAATAATTTTATTTTATATTGATGATATGTAAAATAATATATATGAAAGTATTTAGAATATAAAATATTCTCATGTGAATATGAGTTCTAATCATGATTATGACTATGATATTGGAGCACATTAATATAATATATATGATATTTAATTTTATATTTAAATTTTAAAATATTCCAAAATTGATATATTTCAAGAGGTTTATATATGAAAATACTAATATGAATCTCATATATTAACATATCATTATGACAGTGATTGATTTTTTATTAATTTTTAGTTAAAATAATGACGATTTGAGGAAAAATGAAGAGGATAATGGAATGATTAATAAAGTATTTCAAATAGAATTTATTTAATAACATATAAATATTAATGATATAGGAATACATTTTGAAAATCTCAAGCATTTAAATTTGAATTATGGGGTTTTGTTGGAATAAAAATTGATACAAGATGAATAATATTCATTGATTATGAGGAGAAGGGCCTCAAGAATATAAAATGAAATGCAATGATAATGTAAATTATATATTAATGTTAAATATTAGTATATTTATATATTTGAAATATATGAATAATAACAATATTAATCTATGAATATATGAGATATTATACGAGAATACTGTTTAAATATGTTTGATTAGTCATATACTATTTTCAATTGATGTTATTTTCTTCCAATGTAGATAATGAATAATATATGGGTAAAGATTCTATCGAGATATGTCTACTATACAACAAATTTAAATTTGAAATACATAATAAGACAAATGTTCAAGAATAAATAATTTGATGATATTATGGAATTTGTGACACAACTTATATACATATGTACATTATTTGTGTCAATAATCATCAACAAGAAGAATACTGAGATTCAGTTGAGCCAGGGTGACTGGAGTGCACATGTGTTCAACTGATTATCTATAGGAAATCAAATACTATAATTTAGGAATTTGATCCGAATAGAAAATTTAGTTAAATATAATATTATATTGATGAACTTGTTAATGAGTGTATTAGAGAGGATTAATTTAAATTATTTGATACAAGAATAAATTCAATATGAAAATATGTTCTTTGAGGATGTATTTAATATTTATGGGAAATTATAAACTCTATTAAACTATTGTGAAGTGGTTGGAATGTAGTGTCACTATAATTATTATAATAAATATTCAAAGATAATTTTTAAATTTGATAATGAAAAATGATCAATTATATATGATTTTTTTAGTGGTGGTTTACAACATTACCACTAAAATTACTCATAAATTGTTGTGGGTCACATAACATCAGTAAAATGTAATAACGAAATTAGTAGTTGTTTAAAAACATCAAATAATATCCCCAATATAGAAAATTTTGAATTATTTTACATAACCTTTTCAAAATAATAAGATATCATAATATATTTTACCATATATTTTGTTTTTAACCAACACTATTTATTTAAAATAGGGAATATAATATATGAACATACTAAATAAGATAAAAACCATTTCATCAATCGACCCTATTACCCTATATCATTAAAATAAAAGTGATAAAAATATATTATTCCACTATTAAAGTGTAACAATGAAAGAAATTTGAATATTTAGTCATATTTAAATATCCACCTACTATAAATAAATAATACTTCAATTTAAAAATTATAAATTAAATTTTAATACAACATTTCAAATTTTGTTCACAATCCTCACCCCCATGACTTAAATATCTCAAGATTGGTACTACTAATCATTAAAAACATTCCAACATTCTCTATCTGGTTATTAAATTGAATGTGATTTAGTAGAAAATATTAAGTTACATGTTCAATAAATATTTTTTATCTATATATTTGAAATTTCTAAAAAATATAAAAAATATCCATTATCCATAAATAAATATTTATAAACCAAAACCATGTATATTTTTAAAATTATAATTTGTATTAATATAAATATATATATATATATATATATGATATTAATTTAGTTAATTATTTTTTTAATCCTTTGGTATCTTCCCCTTAATAGCACATTTCAATTAATTTTTTTATTTTTAAATATTATGTTTATGATTTTTTAAAAACGTTTCATAAAAAATTGAATTTTTATGTTATTTTAATTAAGTATCCAAATATTCTCAACGTATCAGGATATCAACCAATGTGGGAATAAATGAACCCCCGAATAGTACAATAAATTCAATTATTTAAATATTAAATAAAAATTATAGAATACAATAAAAATATTAATTGAATCAAAATTTTCTAAACTGCAACAATAATTTTATACTAGTAGATATGATGTAAAATGAATTAAATCACATATAACTGACAAAAAATATGTGAATGATAATTACCCAACTCAAATTATTCACAATAAAAAACTAGATATGTATAGAAATATAGCAAACATAATTGATTCAACATAACCAATAAAATCTCAATTGAAACAATATCAGCTGATCAAAACTATTTTAAAAGAATTAAATGTTCTATCAATTGTTTATATTATTTAGCATGTATAATTTATTAAAATTAATTTAATTGCATGTTTGAATTCAGTGTTACCTTTTATATCGATATATATGATATGATAAAACCCAATTTCTTTTAAAAATACATTTATATTTTATTTCAAATCACCATAATTAAAATCTGACATTATAACATATTTTCACCCAAAAAATTACTTACATAATACATGGGATATAATGTTTTCAGTTTTCAAATTATATAATGTTCAGTTTGAATAAATATAAGATGTACTACATTAAAATTTACATCATTTTTCATAAATTATAAGTATATACATATATTATTTAATAAATACTTTTTTAGAGAATATTCTAAAAAAGAAATAATTCCATGTATACTAAAATAAATATAATTATATAATTTTTTTATAATACCATATCTTTATGTGTGTGAAGGTGATGATGATTCAACCCAAAAAATATATAAATATCATATCTGAAAACAAATTGTGATTTATGGATTATAAGAAAATAACTTTACCATGTTTCTATGTATTCTAACAATAGTAATAAGACAATATTAGCTCGATGGTTACTACGTCATGATATCAAGGATTGATTTATTAACATCATAAAAAGTTGTATTTCCAATTATATAAGCCATAATAATATAAGAAAAAATAGAAACAAAAAAAATTGAATGTTATGGGATGAAGTATACCCAGTATAACATTGATAGATGGACTCCCTTTCACTCATTGTATAATTAGGGTAGTTGGAGTAGAATCACTATAATGTTTATCAAAAAAATCCATTTGTAATTTTTCAATGAATAAAATTCTAACCAAAATATCAATAATACAGGTAATCAATTTAATTTTAAAATTCAATTAGGATTCATTACATACATACAAATAAATATTAATATTATTGAAAAATTATTATATTATATCTTAAAATCAATTTAAAATTTGATTTTATTGATCTTATCATTTGGAATTTTCTTCTCCATGTTCACCCTAGGTCATGAGAACATCATTGTAGATATTATCAAGGACAGGAATTTCAATGTGATGACTTTAAATAGGATCATGATCAATCATTACTTACCTTATCCGCGCATATCATTCAATAGTTATGGTGTCATGTTGAAAACAACACTTGTAAGTTCTTATAATATATCAATAAAGTTGATTAATATTATTTCATGGGAAGAAGAAAATCAAAATTTAATCCACCTTTAACAGTATGTGTGAATAGAGAAAAGATGAAATATGTGAAAAAACATTATTCATTACACATAAGCATATTAAAATTATCCAAAATTCATTTGAATTACACAACTAAAATTTCACTTTGATAATTTAACTTGATAATGTCATATATCATTCCAAAGGAAACTTAATCAGAAAAAATATATATATACATATATATATATATATATATATATTAAATTTATGAGTTTTTGAAAAATCTTCAAAATATTCTCTATGAATCCTAAAACCACAAATACTTTATGAATTGAGTTTTCTTATGTGTTTCATAGGACCTCACGTAAAATACATCAAATATTTTTGTATATAAATTTGAAAACCACCATAATATACCGATAAATATTGATATAGATATATTTAAATGTATTACATATTTTTTAACATATTTATTTTAAAAATATAGGTACGATTAAAAAAATACCCAACATCAAAAATAAGTTAATAATGTATTTGATATCTATTTTTTCTCTTTGTTATTTCATTTCCAATCTCAAGACATATTCAACCATGATTTCAAAATTATTTGATATATGGATCATTAACATCTGTATTCAGTAGAACATATAATTTTATTATACGAACTATGACATTATGAATGAAAATTGGTATCATATTTTTGCATCATAACCTAAATTTAGAAATTTTTGTTATTTATTTTGACATAATTAATGATATATCCTATCATTATCTTAACTGATTCAATTAAATACCATAACAATAAAATTTAAATAACATAATAAAATGGATTATCACACATTGAAAATAAAACCATCAACCATATAACCTTATTTATGAGATTAAATATTTACAAAAGAATTAAATTAACATGAAATAATTTAAATATAATGAATTTTACAAGTAACCATCTTGGTTAATTACTTAAAATATTATAATTTATTATCCTAGAAAACATAAAAATACATCTTTATTTGATACATCAACCTATGATGTCATGATCTTCATACTTTATCTTACTTAACCGAATGAGTAATGAAATAAATCATCTAATTGAAATATAACTATGTAAAATTATCTCTAGAAGAAATTGTGTTCAAAAAATTACTTATCAAATTTTCAATGGCTTAATTTGGATTAATATAATCATCAAATATTTTCTGTAGAGTCTAAAATCATAAATTATGACTATATTTATTATTTTATGATTAAAAATTTTACAGTGATAATGTTATATAGAACTCTATCATAATATGATAATCATGAATTTTTAATCTATGATGTTTTATATAAATCAAAATTTTGGACCATAGATGTTATTGGCCAATATCTCTAACTATAATGGTTTTAATTATCACAAATCATGTCATAAATTAACATATATCTTATTTTATGTCAAATCCTATATTATGACAAAACATTGTCATGAATATCAGATCATTTTATTTATGTAACTATTTATGGGTGCTTCTGTCTAAATTATATATTAAATAATTATCTATGTTAAATTATTAGGATTATGAGTTTCAAAATTTGTTGAATTTCAATACTGAAAGAACAAGTAAAATTGTATAAATATGAATTAGTAACACCGAACGGTAGATGAATCACTATCAGACATATGTCATACAGAAAGATAGATCAAACATGAATAATTTAGGAGTATCTGAAGCTGGAATCATTGGAAATGACACTGAAAAAAAAGCCTCACCATTAGACATGACACCAATAGAAAAAGGGCTCACCGTTTAACATTATACTGACACAAATAACCAACTATTAGTTAATGTGACCTACTGTTGCATAATGCTACAAATGCAATGACTCTCTTTTAGTTAAAATGAGTCACCATTGGATCAACTTTCTCACCATTAGAAAGAAGGACTCACTATTGTTATGAGTCACCGTTAGTTCATTTGTATCACTGATGATAGGAGACAGTGACCCCATGAGTCACTGATACCAATAAAGAGGACATACGGATACACAGAGTCATATATGCTAACTAACTGATGATGATAAACCAACACCAATGAGACAATGATACATATGGATCACTATTAGTCATAAAAACTAATTTTAATTTTTTAATTTAAATTTATATCTAAATGTAATATTTAGAAAAATAAATTTTCTTAACATTATTTAATGTTTTCAGTAGAAAACTCATTAGTCTGTACTATCACGACCCATCCCCCAGGGCCCATGTCGTTACTACCCCATGCCCACCTTCAATAGGCCAGGGGATAGTGACTAGCACTAAAAGGAGTATTCCCTAAAACCGGGAAGGCATTTCCTTTATAAACTGTAAACACACACAACCAAGAACACAAAAATATACAAAAACAAGTCATTTTTATAACAAAAAGAGTTCTTCATGTAAAAAGTTGCTGGAATACATTCCCAACAGTAATGGTACAAGTTAAACTAAAATACAATACGATATATGAAAAATAAAGGCATCTACTATGTCATCCTCCAAGGTTTCTACCTGAAAGGTACATATGAATCAACTACATAGCACTCCACGTCTTCCTGTCTCTTCTGTGTACCATCACATAGTGTGGTGCACCTCGAGGCATCGTCCGGTCATGGTACCCCCAGCTTCGATCAGCATTGTATGTCGTCTTCATCAAACACAAAAAGATGCGAGAATAGCCTATTCAAGGGAGAGAATAATGATACTCAGTAGGAATCCCGAGACACACATGCTCTCACAAAATCCACAAATAAAAAAAAATCATTAAATCAACTAACAACCCTACAATGGTATATTCCCATACATATTCCTTAGAAATCAAGTACACCCATCTCAATCATGAGGAAACACATGGTCCAACCCAAAATCCCAATGCTCAACTATTCCACAAATGATGGAATACCACAAAGGTATGTACCACACAGGTATGCCATAGAGAAGAATAAAACCATGTTATTACCACAATGGAATGTACCACACAGTTACAAACTCAGCTCACACCTGGTATAACTTAGGTACAATCTTAGAGATGAATAGATGTACCTACTAATTCAACATACTCTGTTAAGAGGGAGACCCATGAAGGAACATAAATCATCATTAGGCCCACAAAAGATCATATTATATCATCAGACCCAAAGGTGATCCTAATACATAGTCGATACATCTTCTGACCCACACAGGATCCTAGTACATCTCCAGTACATCGTCAGACCCACACATGTTCCTAGTATATCTCTAGTACGTCGTCAGACCCGCATAGGATCCTAGTACATCTCTAGTACGTCGTCAGACCCACCCAGAATCGTAGTACATCTTCTGTATGTCGTCAGACCCACACAGAATCCTAGTACATATCCAGTATGTTGTCCCAGCACAAAGTCGCCTTCTTCCATCGTGAAGAACACACCATTCCTGAAGCACAACGAAGGATTCAAGCAATGTTTTTTTGTCCCATACGCTTCATGTTATAGTGGTACCAAGAAGCTCATGGGGAATGATTCAATGTGAGGGGATAAATTAACAATGATCAATTTAAATCACACCCCTACCTCCAAGGTTTTTTTGACATCGATGTGGTGGAAAAAACAAACGTCGGTGGGGTCAGCATTTCTTCGATCATCGGTTCCCTAGTTGACGATGTTCCATATTGGCTAGAGTGTTCTTCGTTGGGGAGAACATTCTATATTGGAGAAAACGTTCTTCGTTGTATAAGATGAATTCCACCAAAAAAATAACCTCTTCCATTCCTTTATCCCAATCCCTCCAAAAATGAAAATAAGTTAATATGATGTCTTCCATAAATTTAATTGATGGAAAAAATTAAATTGGAATCATTAATTATGATGAGGTTGGCATAATTAATATATATAAAACCTAGGATCACCCTCAATCATTAAAGAGGTTGTTGAAAGGTTTCATCCCATTAAAGGGGGTTCAGGTGGCCCCACCTCTAAAATCAAAATGGGGGTTAGTTCAGGTGGTCCCCACATTTTAACATTCACATGGGAGGTTTAGGCTCAGGTGGACCCCACCACCATAACCCATGTTGAGGGGGTTTCTAAAATAGAAATGTTAGACATTTTTATTTTAATTAATTTGTTCACAAAAGGAATAAAATTTTATCTTTCACTCTCATCCCACTGTGGTCGAGGTGAAGGTGTCCTTAAGAGAATACTATCACTGTGAGTTCAAAATTTCCCTCAGATTTCAATTATGACCTCCAGTTTAAATGTTACAAAAACTCGCTCACATGTTTACTGAACATACCCGAAATAATGTTTAGGAATTCATTCTGGGCACTCCGTGACCCACAATCACCTGCCATCAATTTTTTTGGAATCATAATATTTCAATATATTTAAAAAATTTACATGGAAATTCAGGGTCATTAAATTCTCCCCACCTCAGGGCTTTTCATCCCCGCAGACTACTACTCAAACTAAGGGAAATAGTGGGCGTACTGAGCAATCACCTGATCCACCCACTCCCTTGTGCTCTCTAGGAGGTTCCCGTGCTACTAGCGAATGTGCACCAGAGGTATGGACCGCCCATGAAGGACCCACTTCTATTGATCCTCAATATCCATAGGAACCTATGATAACATCACCACATCGTCGATGTCCAGCTCGTTGTGGTCGATGATAAGAGAAGGGTCATGCACGTCTCTCCTCAATTGGGATACGTTGAAGACGTCGTGCACCTGGTGCATCTAAGGGGGAAGTACTGGGTGGTAAGACAACTCGACAACTTTATTGAGGATCTATAAGGATCCAATGAAACTTAGATATGACATTCCCCTTGTAAAATATCCATAAACCTCATTAGGTTGAGACCTGTAGAAAGATGTTGTCACGATCCTCAAACTCCAGAGGTCTCTGTCTCTTGTCTGCATAAGACTTCTGCCTGATATGTGCAGTCTTCATCCACTCCTAGAGGATCTTCACTTTCTCAGTGGTAGCATGTACCATCTCTGGTCCTACTACTGCAGGCCCCCTGGGTCAGTCCAGCCCAACAGTGATCTGAAAGGTCGCATGTACAATGCCTCAAAAGGTGCCATCCCAATTGTAGAGTTATAGTTACTATTTTATACAAACTCTACCAAAGGCAACTGATCCTCCCATCTATGACTGAAGTCGAGGATGCAAGCTCGCAACATTACCTCGAGGTTCTGAATCATCCACTCAGTCTGGCCATCCGTGTGAGGATGGAAGGAGGTGGTCAAACGAATTTGCATCCAGAAAGTCTCCTACAACCCCTTCCATCGCCAGGAAGTAAAAAGTGCATCATGAATGGAGACAATCGTCGATGTTAATCAATATGGCTAGAAAATATCCTTCATATAGAGGCGTCCCACTCTCTATACTGACCCATGCTCTCTGAACTGTAGGAAGTGTGCTGACTTGGAGAGTCTGTCGTTGATCACCCAGATAGAATCATGACCTCTGGATGTATGTGGAAGGCCTATCAAAAAACATGAATACCCCCCCCCCCCACTTCCACTCAAGTACCTCTAAAGGATGATTCAAGTCTTCCGGCACCTAATGCTCTGTCTACACATTCTAACAATTGAGGCACCAGGAGACAAACTCTACTACTACATTATTCATTCACATCCCCCATTGCTGTCGTCAGAGATCTTCATACATATTCCCCACTCCTGGATGTACAAATAGAGGGGATGTGTGGAACTCCCTCAACACCTACTTCTGATGTTACACTAGTACCATGTTACGTCCTCTGAAAAAGTTGATGTGCTCCTTGCCATCATAAAATCCATCAGGTGAATTTCCTGTGGATATCTGAGCATGTCAATTCTCATAGTCAATGTCCCCGCGATGCGCCTCCCTGACATGCTGAAGATGTGGTGGAGTGATTGTAAGATACTGAAAGAAATCTTCCCCATCACGTTCCGCGAAGGATATCTAAAAAGTGTCCAACTGCTTCGTCACCTCACCTAGTTTCTGTATACCAGATATTTGGTTGAGTGCATCTACAACAATGTTCCCCTTAGCTAGAGTATAGACTATTTCAAAGTAATTGTCATGGAGGAAATCATGAAAACATAAATTTCATAGGTTATGGTCCTTCTTCAATATGATATATCTGAGACTCGTGTGATCATAGTAAAGTGTAAAATTCTCTACCATCAAGTAATGTCGCCACATCTTCAAGGCGAAGACCTGTCCTTCTAACACCAGGTCATGTGTAGTGTAGTTCTTCCCATGTTGTCTTTTCTATTGAGAACCATCAACGATCACTACTCTCCCATACATTAGGACACATATATGTCTGGTCTCTAATGCAACATAGTAGACTACGTGCCCAATTCCCTCTCCTGGTATACTTAAGATGTGTTCACTAGTAAGCCTCTACCTCAGCTCTTGAATACACTACTGACATCCCTCTGACCAAATAAAGGGTTTCCTCTTCTTCTTCAGTGCTGATAGTGGTGCTGTAACTCTAGAGAAATATGGAACAAATCTCCGTTAGTATCCCGCCAATCCCAGGAAACTCTGTTTCTCCGTCAAACTCCTTGGTGGATCCCCATCAAGTACCATGCCAATCTTTACTGGATCCACTGCAACTCCAACCCATGAGATGGCATGTCCTAGAAAGTGAACCCCACATATCTAGAACTGGCTCTTCGAGAGCTTACTATAAATTTGGAGCTCTTCGAGATTGTCTAGTACTACCTGAAAATGATAGGCATGCCTCTACTCAGTAGTCGAGTAGATCAGAACGTCATCGAGGAAGACTACTACCAAGCGATCAAGGTATGGATGAAAGATTTTGTTCACAAGTCCCATGAACCCTGCAAGAATGTTGGTGATGCCGAATGGAATAACAAAGAACTCATAATGGTCAAACCACCATCTGAAAGTCTTCGTCAGCACACCCTCAACTCGTACTTTGAGCTGGTGGTAGCACGATCTGAGGTCTATCTTCGAGAACCACTGTGCTCCTATCAGTTTAATCAAAGTGGTTGTAAATCCTCGGGATTGGGTACGTTTTCTTCATGATCTCCTGGTTCAGGGACTTATAGTCAACACAAAGCCTCAAAACCCATCCGCCTTCTAGGAGAAAAAATCAGGGTTTCCCAATGAGAAACACTAGGGCGAATGAATCCCTTTTCTTGTTAGTCCTCTAGCTTTACCAGCAGCTCATGAAGCTCCACAGTAGCCATCAAAAATGATGTTTTAGATATTAGAGTAGTCGAGGGGTACATGTCAGTGTTAAATTCCACCTCTCTATGAGGATGTATACATGAAACATCATCAGGGAAAACATCCTCGTATTGGTGCACCACTACAGGATAGCCTAGACTCTCCACATCCACAAATCCAAGGGTGAGGCTAGCCAACTGATGTGTGATCAGATGCAGTCTCCTCCAGGTATGTCCATACTATGCTTCAATGGATCCCTTATCAACAGTAAAGGTATACCTAGTACCATCCATGCAGACAAACCACACATTGTGCCTAATAAATTCGATTTGAGTGTGGACTGCAGATAAAAATTCCATACCAAATATGACTTCATATGGCCTAGACGCCACTACTATGATATCCCAACTGAAGCTCTTTCCTCCTATAGTAAGCTTGCACTACCATAAATAGTGTGTAATCATCGAATCTTCTCCCATAGGAGTCTCTAGCTGTAAGGATCGAGCGAAAAGCTCCAAAAAAATCTCTGAGATCTGAACTAGGGAAATGAAAATAAATGAATGACTGGAACCTGTGATTATATGTACTACAGATAAGGTGAAGTAGACATAGATTGTAGCTTGTATCATCTCTGAATTGCCTTTATCATAGCCCTCAGGTGCATGGAGTTGATCTCATCCCTATCCTCATATTCCATGCAGTCCTGGTGGACCTCCTGGTGGTGGTGGTGGTGGAAAAATATCGAATCGTCAGACACCACCAGGTGCCCGACCATCTCCTCTACCCCGTCTTCCTTATCCATTCAGACCTCCTCGATTAAAACTCTATCATTTCCTAGAAGGTCCCTCGACCATTTTATGATCATTTGTATGACGGGTCGAGTAGTCACGAGCCATGTGACCCTAGCTGCCACATGTGAAACATTCCATGCTCCTTGCATGACTGTATCTGTCTCCAGTACCTCGCACAACCGACACTGAAACCTGCAGTCGTCCACCTATAGGTTTGGTCCTCTTGGAACTCTGGGACATCTATTTTCTGCATGTTGTAGAAGACTCTGCTATGTGACATCTGATGGTGGGTCTCGCTACCGGTGGCTTCTCAGCAAGAAAATTCATCACTAAGAGGGAACACTCTAACACCCCACCTGCGTCTGGATGCTAATAAAAATCATTCAATCCATGATCTACCTCCTGAGTCCTTGATCAGAGGTTCAGGCCCTGAAGAATTGGTCTCACACCATATCTTTGGAGTAGCGTGAGTGTTCGGTGAACCTCGCTAAGAACTGAGCCACAGTCATGCTGCCCAGATACAGATGAAGTAGCAACTGAATGCGCACTATTTGAAGAGTCACTGGAACAAACTCTACCCGAAACGGCTCTCAATGTCTTCCCTGAGAAGCATCACCTCATCATGAGACTCGATCATCATGATCCACTATCTACATGATGCTGACTATAGAAGACTGGTGGCAAGGATCATCATGAGATCAGTTGGGGTCTCTACCAGTCAGAAGACTCTACCTACATCTTCCAACCAATCCTAATCCGCATGTGGGTCCATTTCTTCCTTGAACATGGGTGGCCTCTGGCGCTGGAACTCATGTGATGAACTCAAGAGGCGCGCACCCTCTACTATTGGGGCATGTGGTAGTGGTGGTGCAATGGGTAATGGTACCACTGGTGCCTCTACTGGAAGAGGTTCATGCACCGAGGCCTTGTCACTCAATGGGCTATCATATTGTAATATATCTAGAACCCTTTCTGACTATCTACATGGAGGCATCCTGAAAATAAACTGGCATGCCATGAACAATATGTTATACTTGGTGAGCCGACTCAAAGAGATCACGAAGAAAACACTTCAAAACACACACACACACACACACACAATCAGTGTTTTCGTGCACTGGGTTAGAAATCAGAATTTAGGGTCCTAGTGTATGGATTTGTCAGTCACCGCACCAACACTAAATTCCTAATATGATAACCACACTCACTATAATTAATGATATTTCTATTAAAAAATCAGATTTTTATGTTCTACAGTAGAACCAACTCCTTTGATACCAATTTCTCATGAACCATCTCTCGGGGCCCGTGTCGGGACTATGCCAAACCTGCCTTCCATAGGCCCGGGGATAGGGACTAGCATCGAAAGGAATATTCCATAAAACCAGGAAGGCATTTCCATTATAACCAATAAACTCATACAACCAAGAACACAACTAGATACAAACAGATGTCAACTGTATGAAAAAAATGTTCTGAAAGTAAAAAGGGTCTAAAATACAAGCCCAATAGTAATGGTATATGTACAACTATAATACAATACATGTGAAGAAAAATAAAGGTAGCTATTGGGCCATCCTATGATGTTCCTACATAAAGGGTAGGTACAAATTGCTTCCTCCACAATCCACATCTGCCCATCTCCTCTTCATACCAACATGTCGTCTGGTCCATCTCCGGGCATCATCAAGTCACAGTACCCTCAGACTCGATCAGCACTATCTGTTGTCTGCACCAAACACAACAATGTGTGGGCATATCCCATACCAGGGTGAGTATAACCATATTCTGTAGAGACCCCGTGACCCAATAGGTCTCACAAAATCCAAAAACGATAAACCACAAAGCATGAAATCTACTGACAATCTTGATTAGGTATATTTCCATACATATACCTAAGTTATCAAGTATACCCATATCAATCAAGAGGAAAAATAGATTCTAACCCAAAATCCAAAAGGTGAACTGTTCCACAGATGAAGGAATACCACAATGGAATGTACCACACTGGTACAACACATAGAAGAATTCCACCAAGGTATTACCCCAAAGGAAAGTACCACACAGGTACAAACTCAGCTGACACCACGTATAACTAAGGTATAATAGTATATATGATTAGATTTAACTAATAATTCACATTAATCTGTTAAGATGTAAAGCCATGAGGGATCTTAAATCATCATCAAACCCAAAAAGGATCATTGTATATTGTCAGACCCACACAGGATCCTAGTAGATCATCGGCAGGTTGTCAACCCCACAGAGGATCCTAGTACATATCAAGTACATCGTCATACCCACACAGGATCCTAGTACATCTTCAATACATCATCAGAACCACACAAGATCATAGTACGTCATTAGTACGTCCCCATTCCCACACAGTATCCTAGTACATCTCCAGTACATCATCGTGAAAAAACGCCGCCTTCTTCCATTATGAAAAACACAACGTTAATGAAGAAAGATGGAGTGGTCGGTCCATGTTTCATTGGACTGCACCATCCATGTTACAATGGTAGAAAGCGGCTCAAGGGGGATGATTCAATGTGAGGGAAAAAATTCACATTGATTATTTTGAAACACACCCTTACCTCAGAGGATTTTTGATGTCGATGATGGGTAAAATACAAACGTCGATGGCGTCAGTGTTTCCTCAATTACCAGTTTTCTCATTGAAGACATTCCTCATTGGAATGAGCATTCTTCGTTGAAGAGGACATTCTTAATTTGAGAACATGTTCTTCATTAGGGAAGAAGAATTCCTCCAAAATATCTCGTCTTCCAATCCTTTCTCCAAATTCCACCCAAAATGAAAAGTATCCAATATGATGTGTTCTATCAGTTTAATTGTTTGAGCATAATTCAATTGTAATCATAAATAACAATGAGGTTGGCATAATTAATTTAGAGGGAACCTAGGGTCACCCCCCCCATTAAAGAGGAAACCTAGGGGGGTCACCCACCCCATACCATGTTCTTCATTTTGGGGGTTCGGGTGGTCCCCACCTCTAAATTCAAAATGGGGGTTAGTTCATGTGGTCCCCACCACATAACATTCACATGGGAGGGTTAGGCTCGGATGGTCCCCACCACCATAACACTTGTTGAGGGGGTTTCTAAAATAAAAATGTTAGATATTTTTTTTACTTAATTCATTCAAAAAAAAGAAAAACCATTTCTTTCTCTCTTAACCCACTAAGGTCGAGGTGATGGTCTCCATAAGCGAATACTGGCACCGTGAGTTCAACAGTGCTCTCAGATTTCAATTCTGAGCACCATTATATATGATACAAACACCCACCCACACATTTAGTGAATGTTGCTGAAAAAAAGTTCATAAATTTATTTCGGGCACTCCTAGCCTCGGAATCACGGGCATTCAATTTTCGTAGACATGTAAAATTCACATATATTTTAAAAAAAATAAATTTAAATTCCAGGTCTATTCATGTATGAGGTACATGCAAGTGGGGAGATCATATTGTCTATTGGACCTTGAATTATAAAAGAATTACAACCTGGATCATTCGAGAAATGATGAAATTCAGAAGGAACTGAAAAACGAAAAATGCTTGAAACTATTTAGTATTCAAAAAAATCCCATGAACTCAATGTATGAACATACATGGACAATGAAAAGACAAGTGAAACATGGTGAGTTTCACTAATAATATTTCAAACAAGGAGCTAAACATTTCAAAAACCTAGAAACTAGACTATAGTGACAACGATAATCAATTTTGGATCCAAAAAATATAAGGGTAATCAAGCTTCATTTCAACTACATCAAAAGAGCCTCAAGATACACTGAATAACAAACAAAGACTTATAAAACTTATTCTACATATTTAGCTCTGTTGTGTACTTTAGTTTACATTTTTGAGTGTTGGGTTTATCTGGAAATTACACACACTGAATCATGTACTTAACTAGAGGATAAATGATTTCCCCAAACTCACTAAATATTTTACTCTTTTTATCCCCCATAAAATAGTGGATGTCATCAGGTGTCACACATTTATTGTTTTTACCATGAAAACTATTATTTAGTTCAAGTGTGACCTGGACAGCTTTGGGTTCTTTTGTGAACCGCAGTCTAGGGTATGGATAAAATGGTTTATTAATTTAAACATCATGGTGGAAGGTGATCACCAAGTAGAGGGGACTAAGTCTCAGCTTGAGAGTGAACCTCTTGTGTATTTCCACTATGTTTTACTCTTTAGTTTTATTCAGATATATCAAAATTTTCTAAAGATAAATTTAAATTTGATAGTTATTTTTGCATGTTTTTATATATGTTTTGAAATAGTAGGTTAGTTTCAAATGTTGTATTAATCATTAGATTAATATATGTGATAACTAATCAATCATTTGAGAAATTAACTGAACATTTATGACTCTTAGGAATTAACTACAAACTAACATAGTATATATTTTTTAATTGAGGAATTCATAATGATCCAATTTTTTATTGAAATTTTTATAGACATTCAATTCACCCCCCAATTGAGTAATCTACCCTGACCAACATTTTCTATCAAAGGAGATCATTCTTGTTAAGGGTATATATAAAAAAATTTCTCAGAAATTTGAATTTTATTGTAATTTAAACATAATAAAATTTCAATATGTTCTAAATTTATATCCATTTAAAATTATTCCTCTATTATGGAAAATAGACTGGAAGGTGCTGCTGCCAACAAACTACCATTCTTTAATGGAACTAATTATTCCCAATGGAAAATTAAAATTAAAATGCATTCAGAAATTATTGGTTTGGAAATTTGGTCTTCAATTATCGATGAGTAAAAGACTATTGCTACCTATAGAACTATATTTGACGAATCAAATAAGACTTTTTATAATAATAATTTCTATTCCATGAATACCTTATACAAAACTTTTGGAGATGAGTAATTTAACAGTATTTATGCTTGTAAAACAACACGTGAAATTTGGGATACATTTTCCACTTACCATGAAGTAACTTCTTGTTTTAAGGAATCGAGACTTAAAACATATAATATAAAATATGATAACAAAATGAATAATCTTGATTATGCTATTTATTATATGCATCCCTAGTTCAATTAAATAGGGAACACTGTGAGATCTCTAGGAAAAGATGTTACTGTTAAAGAACAAATCACGAGGATTCTCAAATTATTACCTAATAGACGAGGCGGAACATATCTCTCAATTAGTGATTCATGTGACATCATCAAATTACATGTCAATTAACTCATTGGAATGCTGATGATGTGAGAAGAAGAGTTGAAAGTCAACAATGAATATTAGGATGACCCCAATAATTTTTTTTGGCATTGAAGACTACTACTTCTAAGAATAAAGAAAACGAGAATAAACAATACTCTATTGAAATATGAAGTCTTAATTAATTAAGACATGATAGTGATAGAGAGACGACTCTGTTGTACTTAAAATTCCTGAAATTCTAAATAATGAATATTTTTTTAGAAATCCCAATTACCAAGGAAGTATGATAACAAGGTAAGATAGAATAAGGACTAGAAAAAATAATAAATCACGAGAGATTGTATTCTATGAATGAAATAGTAGAGGACGTATCCAAGATGACTAACCAAAATTAGAATACTAAACAAAGTGTGAAAATAAAGATAATAACTATATGAAATATATTACGTCCATCTAGAGTGCTTTTGAGGATTTCTCCAGTAAATCAGCATCATATAATGATGAGAATGATGACATGGAAAATATGTGGTTTATGTAAAACAGAGGCATATGCAGAGGTTCGATCGAGGTAGTCCGTTGGGCGCAGGAGGATGTGGAAGAGGAGCTGGTTGAGAAGATGGTGGTGGACAATGTTTCAAGGTGTTACCACCACCACCACCAGGAGGACCACCCCAACCGTAGGGAGTGGGTGGACAGGGGAGAACTCAGCTTTATGTAGGTGAGGCCTAGGACCATGGAACTCCAGAGATGATTCGAGGTATGATCTATGTCTACCCCCGCTTATCTGCAGTTCTTAAAGACATATGATCCTATCAATCTATCATTTCCACATTCCTTGTTCGAAGCCTGGAGATTCCAACGGAGCTGTTGGCTCGATCCTTATGGCTAGAGACTCATACGGTAGTAGACTCGGCAATTAAGCACTCATACCGGAAGTGTGAGATTAATCTATGAAGCGAGTTCTTCGGCTAGGATCTCCTCGTAGTGGCGTCGAGGCCTTACGACGTCATCTTTGGTATGCACTGGTTATCTAATATCCATGCTCAGTTCGACTGTATTAGGCACAATGTGTGGTGTGTCCACACGGATGGGACCATTGTTACCTTCACAAGAGAGAAGGGATCCTTTGCAGCATATGGCAGACATACTCGTATGAGGGTGCAGCCAATAAGTCACCAGTTGGGTTTCCGTACCCTCAGAGTAGTATATGTGGAGATTCCAACTTATCCTATACTGGTGGAACAATATGTGGGTGGTTTCCCTAACGATGTTCCATGATTACCTCCTCGTAGAGAGGTGGACTTCTACATTGACATGTACCCTGGGAAGTCAACGATATCTCCTCCATCATATTGGATGGCTCCTGCTGAGTTTCGTGAGTTCTGAGTACAACTGGAGGAATTACAGGGTAAGGAATTCATCTGGCCCAGTGTTTCTCCCTGGGTAGCCCCGATTCTGTTCGCCACGAAGGCGGATTGGAACTTGAGGATCTGTGTTGACTACCGTCACATGAATCAAGTGAACGTGAATAATAAGTACCCACTCTCAAGGATTGACGACCTCTTTGATTAGCTCAAGGGAGCACGATGGTTCTCGAAGATAGATCTAAGATTTGGAAATCACCAACTCAGAGTTCAAGATGAGGATGTGCATAAGATGACCATCAGATGTCGCTACGACCACTATGAGTTATTTGTTATTCCCTTCGGTGTAACCAACGCTCCATTAGTGTTTGTGTGTCTCATTAACAGGATCTTCCAGCCATACGTCGATCAAATTATCATAGTGTTTATCGACGACATTATGATCTATTTGACAAATGAGAAGGAGAAAGCCTACTATTTGAAAGTAGTACTAGACACACTCTGGGAGAACCATATTTATGGTATGATCTCGAAGTGCTAGTTTTGGATTCGAGAGGTTCACTTCTTGGGACATGTCATCTCAGAGGCTGGAGGTGCAGTAGATCCAGCGAAGATTGTGGCTGTACTTTCATGGGAGCCACCCAGGATTGTGACGGAGGTACAGAGTTTCTTGGTCTTATCTGGGTACTACTTGAGATTAGTTCCAGACTTCTATAGAGATGCAACACCGCAATCATCTTTGACGAAGAAGGGGAAACCCTTCGTGTGGTCGGAGAGATTCCAGCAGAGCTCTCAGAATCCAAGGGAGAGGTTGACAGTGAACCCATCTTGAGGCTTCCATAGGAGGCCATAGGGTACGTAGTAAACTGCGACGCATCAGGGACCGGCCATGGTTGTGTCCTGATGAAGGTGCGAGCAATGATCACATATGGTTCTCGGCAACTGAGACATCACGATAAAAACTATGATACCCATGAATTGGAGATAGCATTAGTGGTCTTTTCCTTGAAGATGTGTAGGAACGATCTGATGGGAGAACATTTTACCATTTTCACTGATCACAACAGTCCTAGGTATATCTTCTCAAAGATGGACTAGAACCTTAGATAGTGGTGATGGAATGAGTTCTTCTAGGACAATGACTTTGAGATAGTCTATACTCCTGGGAAGGGAACGTTGTTGTGGATGCTCTCAGCAGGAGATCTTCTATACAGCTGTTAGGAAAGGGGATAGAGCATCTGGGTGCCTAAAAGATATCCTTTGTGGATTGGGATGGAGAATCTTTTCATCCATCTCATACATTCACTCTTCTACTAATTCAGCAAGTCGGGGAAGCACAACATAGGGACGGTGACTACGTAACACGACGTGCTCAGATATCCACAGGGCAGACACCTGATGGATTTTCAAACGGTGGGGAGCACGTAATCATCTTCAGAGGACGTACCATGGTACCAAATGCACTTCAGGAGGAAGTGTTGAGGGAGTTCCACACATCCCCACTTGTGGTACATCCAAGAGTGGTAATGATGTACCAGGACCATCGACCAAAGGGCTGGTGGCCAAGTATGAAGAAAGAAGTAGCATATTTTTTCTCTTGATGCCTCACTTGTCAACAAGTGAAGGTGGAGCTCCAGGTACCAGCTGGATGGGTTCAGACCTTAGAGGTCCCAGAGTGGATGTGGGATGGGATATCCATCGACCTCGTGATGGGTCTTCCACATACATCTAGGAATCATGATTCAATATGGGTGATCGTTGACCGACTCACCATGTCTTCCCACATCCTACCGATCAGAGTGCAGGGATTAGTAGAGAGCTTGGGACGCCACTAAGTGTTGGAGATTGTGCATTTACATGGAGTACCTTCTTCTATTGTCTCTGCCCATGACACACAGTTTACTTCCCGACTATGGAAAGTGTTGCAGGAGGCTTTCAGGACACAACTTCTCTTGAGCACTTCCTTCCATCCTCAGACTAATGGTCATACTGAGTAGACCATCAAGACCATTGAGGACAAGCTCCGTTCATGTGTTATTGACTTTGGTCATATCTGGGATGATCACTTACCTTTTTTGGAGTTTTCCTACAACAACTATCACTCCACCATCGGTATGGCACCTTTTGAGGGCTTTTATGGTCGTCCAAGAAGATCGCCTATGTACTGGACAGACCTTGGGGAGTCAGCGTTAGTGGGACCAGAGATGATACGAGCTACCACCGAGAAGGTGAAGATCATCCAGGAGTTGATGAAGACAGCACAGATTAGGCAGAAGACGTATGCTGATAGAAGACAGAGGCCTCTAGAGTTCGAGGATGGCGACCAAGTATTTCTATGGGTCTCACCTAGATGAGGTCTGTGGAGATTTATCCGAGGAGACAAGTTCTCTCCTAGATTCATCATACCTTTCTAGGTCCTCATCAGCGTAGCTGAGGTGGCTTACCGCTTAGCACTTCCAACTCAATAGAACTGGGTGCACGGCGTATTCGATTTATCTCAGATGGGGATATACATGCACGACCCAACCCACATCATTGACCACAGGGAGCTGGACATTGATGATGGGGCGACATTCACGGAGTTTCCAGTGGAGATTGAGGATCGACAAGAGCAGGTCCTATGTGGATGGTCGATACCTCTGATGTGCATTCCCTAGAATCATAGGAACCTCCAGGAGATCACATGGGAGCGGGAGGCTCAGATGTGTGCTCAGTACCCCCATTTGTTCCCTTAGTTCGATTTTTAGCTTACATGGACATAAATACCTGATGTGGGGAGAATGTAATGACTCGGAATTTCCATGGATTTTTTTTTCATAAATATATGCGAACTTTACAAGTCCACAAAAATTAACGGTGCTTGATTCTAAGGCCCGGTGTGCCTGAAATCAATATCTGAAGTTTTGTTCGAGTACATTTAGTAAACGTATGAGCAGGATATTATAACTTTTGAACTAGTGCTCGGAATTGAAATCTGAGGGCACCGTTGAACTCGTAGTACCAATATTTTCATAAGATGACTATCACCTCGATAGCAATTTGTCATGAATGGAATATATTTTTGGGGTTTTTAAATATTTTAAATAGAAATAATGTGTGCGGATTATTTTTAATTTGGTGGTAAAAACATCCAATTGGAGGTTGGGGGTGGGGGATACCACAACTTAACCTCCCATGAGAGGTTATGGTGGTGGGTCCCACCCAGATTAACCTCTTGTGGGAGGATAAATTTTTATAGGGAAAACCCAAGTTTCTAACCCCTTTAACACCCCATTTAAGTGGAGAAAATTCCAGGCATTCTCTGCTAATTGATTGATCCTAAACCACACTCATTAATTAAATGGGTTGTCTCATTTAATTAAACTCGCGATTTGAATTATTGTGCCAACAAATAAGAGAAGACATTTCCATCTATCATTTTGTTGTCATGCTTCATACATTTTGTTGGGAGAATTAAGGAGATGAATGAACATGGAAGAGCCATTTCTCACGAACAATGAACGACTGACATCTTTTGCCTTTTCCTTCTTCAACTGGGACAAATTAGGGTGCGCCGTCCTTGAAGAACGTCAGAGACACCATCCTCCACTTCCTCATCTTTTTTCCGACGTCAACGGAATAATGTTTTCTTTCCTTCCTTCTCCAACGATCATCGAAAAACAAGTTAGGGAAATTTTGAGTTGAAATTTGTTCCATTCTACTATGTTCAATCTAGGATAGTAATGGGCAGAATGATATCAACTTAACATGAAGGGATCGGACCACATGAATATCGCGTGACCCTCCCACTTTTGATTCTTCTCATTTGTTGACGACGATGGTGGCACAATGGCACCTCAAGATGAATGGACCGCGAGAGTGCAACGCGACTGGCATCGGGACGACAACGATGAAAACTAGCGGCGCCAGGGCAGCTGGGTTGCCAGAGTGGCACGCTGCTGTCGCGTCGTGGGTGTGGAAGGGTCGCGGCCAGAAGGGATGCAGTGGTCGGATGGTGAGAGCGGCTCCGTCGCACAGCGCGGAGTAGCCGGAGGTCACAACCAGGACATTGCGTGGCGTTGGCGGCGTGGAGCCGACGCGCCGCGCCGAGCAAGGGAGCCGTGGCAGTGTAGGGGGAGCGGCTGGCCGCTCCGCCAGCCGGGATGTGCCGGAGTCAGTGGGTCCCTCATGTGATGGACCAACCCCACATGGTTCCGGTTTCGGCTCACTCCCGGATTTCAAAGACGTTTGGGAAGCCTGAGGGGCATGCGTTTTCCCCTAATTGCGTCTAAGGAGAACCCCGACCTGTCCGCCGGGCCGTCCCAGGCTAGGTCACTCCCTCAGGCTGGGCCACCCTCGGGTCAGGCCACCGTCTCGGGCCGGGCCACTCCCTCAGGTCGGGCCACCGTCTCGGGCCGGGCCACCCCTCGGGCCAGGCCACTCTCTTCAGGACCGGGTCGGACCCCAGTCTGGCCCCGATTAGCATCAATACATATTTTCACCTGTATCTTATGCTAAGGGTGTCCAAAAGACAATCCTCCGGTGATGATGGAATTCTTAGAATGTGACGATACTTTTTTCATACCCCACTTGAGGTTTGGACACACATGGGATACAGTCAGGTTGGTTTGATCCTAAAAACCATCTAGGCCACTAGAACGGTAATGTCAATAACTCATAGATCGGGCGCTCAATTGACATTCCGTCTATTGCGTTGAGATCCCCTTGACGATGCAGACCCTTGAAATACTTCTACTTGGTAATTCGTGATAGTTGGGGTATCTACAAGTAGCTTTTGGAGCAGATCCTCCCGGAGATGAGCGAGCGGAGTAAAAAGATCTAATAGGGGTCTGATACCGGATGACTATTGACCTTTCGACTCTGAGTGTTTCGACTAGCCCTGTGCGGAGTGCCTCTTTGTGACACAGTAGACCCATAGTGGGGAGAGCCTCTGTGTGATGGGGTAGACCCATGGTACTCGACAGGAGTAGTACCTCAGTAGGCTACGAGGGGGAGCGCCTCTGTGTGATCATGACATACCCATAGTGGGGAGCGCCTCTATATGACGTAGCAGACCCACGGCACTCTACAGCAGGAGTACCACAACAATCCAGGAAAGTGGGAAGCACCTCTATGTGACACAAAATTCCCACAGTACTCTATAGATAAGTAGTACACCATCTGCTGAGGTTTCTCCAGATTGACTAAGAGTGCTACATGTTACCACCCCTAGAATAAAATCTTAGTTTTGAGCTGAGTCGGTGACTGTTGTGTTTACCTCATGATTTAGATGTGTTACTAGATAACATAGGTATCTTTATGGGAATATACCTAATTAATGTTTATCTATTGTTCCTTTACATTCTGGTTATAATTTTTGGACATTGTAAGTCCTTGAGGGTCTTAGGGTCCCTACAAAGTAGAATTTTACACACCCATACATGGGATAGCCCACACCTCATCATTTTGGATGCAGACGATGGAAAACACAGACCAAGGTAGAGAGTAGCAGGACTGGAAGGTACCCGGAGGTGGACCACTCACAGTGACGGTGGATGGAGAAGATGGACAGACGTGGAGGGATTAGGAGGCCATTTGTACCTACCTTTTAGGTAGGAACACCGGAGGATGACCATGTAGTTGCTTTAAATTCTTTCAATTGTACTTTATTTCAGTTGTACCTGTACTTTACTGGTTGGCTTTTATTTCCATCTCCTTTTACTTTCCATAACTTCTTCTGTATAATGTATTGCTTAGTGTTTTTCTTCCAGCTGTGTTCTTTGATTGTGTGTGTTTACTTTTTATAAAGGCAATGCCTTCCAAGCTTAGGGATTTACACCTTTAGTTCTGGTCGCCAGCCCTTGGCCTATAGAAGGTGGGCTTGGGGTAGTCATGACACGGGTCCTGAGGACAGGTCGTGCCATATACACACCCTACGTTGCAAAACGTTTTTCAGGTTTCTAAGAGGACTTTGAGGACCATGCTAAACTTTTATAACAAGGGAGTTATGATAGTTGTTATTGCTTATTCATAGTAAAATTATTTTAGTACATTCTTTGTTGTCTTGGTTGTAATTTTTTCATAGATAATGTTTAACTCATGCATGGGTTGGATTTTGGTTTCCCATATATAAAGGTTTGGTGTTTTTTGAGATATTTACCATCGTATATTGAGATATTGTTTTTATTAGAAGGATTAATTCCATCCATATTTGGTGATATTTTTTACACTTGGTGCTTTTTGCCACATTGTGGACTTTCAAAAGAGACACATGGTAGTAATTATCTCTCATTAATCTTGAATAAAGAAGGGCATGTCACTTTGATTTCCCTTCCCTCATCCTGTAAAGGGCAGTTCATGAAAAAATAAATAGTTTTATATAATAATTGAAATATAATAACACATATATAATTTATCTAATTTAACAATATACTTCATTTTAATAACAAAAATTCCCTCAAACTCCAAATCAAATTACTATATAACATTTATACAACATCAAAATGATATAAATGTTTTTGAGGATAATATAATTATATAAAATATTATATTATGTCCTATCACTTTATATATAAATGTATAGAAATTTAATTTTGGGATTATAATTGAATATCTATAATATTTGGTGTTTTTGGTTAATAATTTTATATATAATATATTGGATTTAAGGGAATATTCATCGACTCCTGAATGGGAATTCATAATCGTGTTGAAAGAAATCGAGTAAGCCATTAAAATACCATTTGACACATCAATTATCATGACCTGACTGGAATATTTGGCTGGATCAACTTGGATCGGATTACCCATAGAATATATGACAATAATTAGGTCATAGAAACAAGTGAAGAGGTTAAGGTTGTATTCTTGGGTGAAAGATTTGGCATATTGTAGGGATATTTTAAGCCATATTCGGATTTCTCTAACAGTAAATCATGAAATATCCATGTATTTGATGTTTTAAAATATAATATACTGGCACTATTATATATAATTAGAATACATCAATATTACTATGAAATATATTTAAATATATATATATATATATATTTCTTGGATGCATTTCAGTACACGCTACATAGTATTTTCTTATGTTACACATAACACTCAGTTTCTAAGAAACGTTGCTTTATTTTTGATAATATTTAAAAAATACATTTATAAAATATCTATTAGAATATATAATATGAATATGAATAACTGAATTATGAAAATATTGTTCAGACTTATATATATATATATTTAAAAGTAATTATATGTTTTCCAACAAATTAATAATGAAAATGTAAACTCTTTTTAAAATCATAGTAAATATTTTTTTAGAACATTATTGAACAGTTCGCCAGTTTTATTTACACTGATAAATAAAAAATTCACTATTTAAGGATAATATAAATCATAAAAATATATAATATATTCAATAAATTTTTTAATATACAACAATTTAAATTTTTACACATGATTTGTAAAAAAATTCAATTTTTGGACAAAAAGGATGTATTTTTCTAAAAGCACGGGTTTTCCATCTTCTAATGTTTGATTTATTTTAATTTTTTTTTTAATATTTTATACGGTTTTTATGAAAATAATAAATATCATTACTGAAATATGAATATAATTTTTTCTTTTGTTCAATTTTCTGTATATTTTTGAAATGATTAATGTTTTCAAGAATAATGATAATAATAATTTTTAATTAAAAATAGATTATCTATCTATATATTTGTTATAATTTTATATATATTTTTAAATTTTTTATATATATTTATATATAATTTATATCTCTTATTCCTATTTAGTTTATTGGAATCAATCTCACACTGAATATGCATATAAAAATGTCATTGTTTGGATAATTTTTTTCATTAATTATGTGTTTTCACATTCCATCAATGAGAATAATTTTTAATTAATTTTAGCTCATTATGGGTTTTTTATTTTTATGAATTATATTCTAAATATTTTATATGAAGATATAAATTTATAAATTATGATCATTTTATTTTTGGATAGTATGAATAGTAAATTTAGTAAGTTTTCGTACAACATTTAAAGGTATATCGGGTAATCAGGGTAAAAATAAGATTATAAATATTATAAAACTACATACACACAATAAAAAATATTATTATATTATTTTAATTTACCCTTAACAAATATGATTTGATATTTTATTTTTTAGATATCATTTTCTCAGAAAATGAGTTAGTTTTATTAAAATAATTGAATATTACACAGTATTTCATTCTAAAATTTAAAAAGTATAATAATTTTAAATATTAAAACATGTATATGATATGGTAGAAAATATATAGTATTATTTAATATGAAATTATTATATACATCTTGGAAATTTATTTTTAAATTTTGGGGAATAAATAATTATCATAAATAATTACACTGAGGGTGAAATAATTTTTCGATTAATGAAATTGTTATTTAATTAATATTGGAAATATTAATAGAAATATAATTTGATTTTACTAATGTGATGTATGATTTATAAATATTATTTTGAAATATTATGGGTTTATTAAATTATTTTATTCAACGATATGTTACTATATTTATTTTATTTAATGTCCATGTTACGAATTTTGTGAAAATAAACACTAATGATATTTTCTGAAAACATTAAGTTATTAAATTATTTAAGAAATCATAAGAATATTCAGTAAGGACATATTAGGTGATATATGTTATTAATTGTAGTATATTGTACATTTATGGTCTAATTGACACATTGTAATAAAAAATTTGTACATTTTAATATTGAATAATTTGAGGACATATTTAAATTTAAAATATATTAAATAATGGTTAATAAAATTATAATGTTTTAAATGAAAATAATATTATAAATTAATTTTTATTATGAAATTAAAAACATATAATACTTTATCATCTATTAAATATACCATTATAAGTATATTTATTGACATTAAATGTATTATAGATTAATCTTTTAATTAATTCCATGAGATCCCTCCAATCTCTTATAAAATGGACATCTACATCTATTTTCATAAAATTTTCAATCCTATTTTATATGGATAAGCCCTTTATAATTATAACCCCACCATCACATCCTTCATCATAGACTAATAAATTTTTTCATAGAACCAACCAAGGATGTCCATTGGTGTAGACCGACAAGAGATATCTAATGAAGAGGTAATTTTCATCGAATAATGTTTTTTATTTATTATAAAAACCAATTAAATTATTCTATTTTGTTTATATAGAGATATAAATATATTTAGTATAATGATATAGTTTATGTTAATGATATTATTTAATCTTTCACTCACATAAATATCTTAAATACCCATGAATAATTTTAGGAGACATGTCCTGAATATTACTATCTTTTGGAAGACATATAATTTTTATTTTATCCCAAGGAATGCTATTTGACTAATTATAATTTGGTAAGGGTTTTATTTCCCAATATAATAAATATTATGGATTTTTAAATTTATGTCTCTATTGGGGAATATTTATCTATCATGTTCATAAATTCAAAGAATGGCATCTATATGGATTTTATAATTCTAATATGAAAGATTAATGTAATTTTTACCCATGTTTTACTTCTTGAAAAATTGTTTCAAGAAAATATTTTTTTCATTTTCCAGTCAAGAAAAATTGTGTATTTTTTGAAACAAATATTCTAAATGAATTGGTTTTTTAATTTTTCAGTAAGAATTTATTTTCCCACATTCATTATCTTTAGGGATTTAATTATTATTTTTCTAACCCCAAATATTATTTTCAATGAAAATGATTCTATTTATAATTTCATGACACTATAAAATAAATTGAATAGTTAAATGGGAAAAAATTCCTCAGCAAATATTTCTTTTGATCTATCAAAATTCAATATTTTTATAATATGAAATTATTTTATTTTATTAATGATTTATTGGTTATATTACCGAAGGAAACAGTTATTTTTATTTATTTTGATAGTTTATTTTTTTGATGGAATTATATTTATGAATATTTTTTTTTAAAATCACTTATGTAATGATTAAATGTGTTTGAAAGTCATTTACATTAAATGGGTTTTGAGATGGTTAACGATTTATGGTCATGCATCCCACATATTTATAGTTTTTTTTATATGATTACTGGGACCTATACATCCATTCAATTTATTAGGTAATTAATTATATCTAATGACATATTTTAGTGAAAAATACATAGGTGTTTGATCCAAGATGAGAAATAAGTTGATGTATTTGATCCATGATGGGATATAAGATGATATACATCATCTGTGAAAAAATGCATTAAATGATATTCATTTGATAGTTTGGTAGATTTTATTACATATTAAATGGTTTTATTTAGTTATGATGATTCCACACAAATAAATGATATGAATTTATGATACATGAATGTTTTTTTGGGAATTTAATAATTTTAATTCATGAATTTTAATCTTTAATGCCATATAATTTTTTATGTCCCATAATAGGTTGGGTATGAAATTTAAATGTTATTTTCATTTTCATATAAACATATGCCTGTTTATTGTTATATAATATCATTAATTGATATCATCCATTTTTATCCTTATTTAGCATCACATCTCACCAATCCATCTATTTTATTTTAAAATATTATGAAGAATGGTTTTAAATTTGGGTAATATAAGATAGATATTTTTTAGAAACATATAATATATTTTATCCTACTATCATTTTTGTAACAATATTCCAAAGGAAATGAAACATTATATTTTCTATGAATTTGTTTGGGTTATGTAAAGATAATTCTTATAAAAATATGTAATATCCTTGTATTAATAGAAGGGGTCATTGAAGTTTGTATCAGATAAAAATATTAGTAAACCTTTAGAAAGCAGGATGATAAAACCATTGAATGATCCATATTGATTATTCTAGATTAAAATAATTTAAAAAAATATATATGATTAATCATAAGAAGTTATAGATTTATATTTCATAGGTAATATCCCAATATTACTTGTTTTTACCAATATTATTAGTTCTCCACAAATTCTTATTTTGGTTTTAGTGAATGAATATAAATATAATGAATCTCATTAACATTGAATATTAATATTCATAGAGGTTACCGTTTAGTGAATTGATTATTTTGAAAATTACGAAGAGGTTTAAGAGATTAATTTTTAACAAAACAGTAGGAATATTTGTGTTTATTTGATAACATGTTATATATATTTTATTATGTTGATTGAAGGAAATTAAAAAGTCATTTTTTCACACTATTAATGACCTATGAGATCCTAGTTATACAGGTATTACAAATTTAACTACATTTTTTGGAGTAATTAATGAACAGTGGATTGTTCAAGGAATAAAAAAAGGGTGAGATTATACCAATGAGATGACATGATGTAAGTATTTATTTTCAATTGATTATGGTAATGTTATATTATTATAATTATTTATAATATATATGAAGGACCTTTTTTGGACCATTTTTTCGATTGTTTTGTTATTTTTATCCATAGAATGACTATATTCTCTTTACACTTTCTCAGAAAACAAGATAGTATGATTTATCTTCTATATCACTGTAATCACTTTGCACATGTATTATCCAATATATAAACATTTTAGTTAGTTGACATTGTAAATCATTATGTTTCAATACTTTTTATGTAAGTTTTAATATTCATTTTTATGACATGGGTATCGATGAATGTATCCTTAATTATTAAAACATTGATGACTCCGAAATATATTCCAGGAAAATATTATTCTCAGGGGGTAAAATGTAATACCAAATGTTTTTTATGAAATATACTTTTTATAAAATTTTATTTTTTGATGTCTTGCGTTATTACACCAGTATAGCATTCATTACACACAATGATGAGTTCAACGATACATGTTTTTGTTATTATAAATATTAAATAAATTAACATAACCATTACAATGGCCTATTTGAACATGGACAAATGAATTATGAATATATGTTAATCACACGTATATATTATTAATTAATTTTTGACCATTTATTTATAATATAAAATTCGATCCATTTAAAAAAGTTAATCTTTCCCCAAAAACATTATTTTATTTGTGAACATGTGTGTCTTATAAAAAAATACAGCACAGTTTTAGGATTATATTAATAATGTAAATATAATATATTAAATATGTTATCTAAAATTCATCCTATTTGTATTTATACATGATATATAAATAAATCCAACTTTATGCATAAAATATTTATTCTCTGTTAAAAACATTTTTTTATACTTTTTGGTGAAGCACATGTTTTAAATATATTATTTGAAAATTGTATAAATTATATAATACTAAATAAACTTATTTTTTATAATAATAATATAAAATGTTAATTTTTTATTTTTTTTAAATTTTTTGATAAGTTTTATGTTTTTATCTATAAAGTAATGTACATAATTTTTATTGGATAAAAAATTCAACTAAATAATTTATAGTGATATATTATTTTTTATTATTTTTATGGTATAATTAATATGATTTCATATGATTTAATCATAAATTGTTCTATGTATGACACATCACAAATAATTTTGATTAAAAAAACTTTTTAAAAATTAGAACGATTTTACTTTAATAATGTGTTTTCACATTCCGTCATGGGGATTATTTTAAATTTAATTTTTTTTCTAATTTATTGTTATGAATTTTTAAAAAATATATTCCAAATTTGGAATCATAATTTTTATATTTATAATATGTTTACTTCTTATTTTTAGACTATCTTAATGGTATCTATAGTAATTTTTATTACAATTGATAACTGTAAATAATGTAATTAAGTGTATACAAAAGTATTATAAACATTATAAAATTCGGATAAAATATTAAAAGAAATATTATTATATGAATTTATTTCAACCCTAACACATATGGTTCTACATTAAATTTATTAATGGACACTATTGTATGAAAATTTCATAGATATTATTAAAATCAATGGGAGTGAAAAAATGTGACACTCATGCTTTTAATAAGTATAAAAATGATTAATATTGGTTTTAATAAGAGATATTCATTACTATATATATTTTATTATTAAAGGTCAAATGATTATATACAAAATGTAAATATAATTGGAAATTTTAATTATGAAATAATTATCATAAATAATTGCACTATGATGGTGTATTGATTATTCAATTATTGAAATAATAATATAAATGATGATAATAATATTATAGTAAACATTGTGTTAATTAAATTATGGTGAGTAGTGTAATTAAATATTAATATGAAATATAATCTATGTATTAAATGAAATTTTTATTTACCTTAATATATGTTTTTCATAATGTCAATGTAATGAATACTGTCAACATTGACACTAATGAGCTTTTATGAAAATACTATTTTATTAAATTATTGAGAAATCATTAAAATATTAATTAAATAAAAATTAGTCGATACATGGTCTAAAAGATCAATTAAGTTTTATTTATGGTCAATATTAATGTTTATAATTTAAATTTGGTACATTTTAATATTGAAAAAGTTATAAACATAGTTAAAATTAGAATAGGTTATGTATTGATTAATCAAAATGACATAGTTTAGAATAACCCCTAAAAATGTCTAAAATATACTAGTACATGATTTTATAACCATATCATACATTATCATCGAATCAATGTGCATTTGGTTTTTTTTTATATTAAAGTTATTATAAATTAATATTTTCTGAAATTCCAAGTGTTCCCCATTCTACTCTTAAAATGAGAAACTCTTATTCTATTTTAATCACACTTAACTTTTGTTCATAATAGGTAAAAAATATATTCCAACATACATGAATTTATCGTAGAATCTATTAATTTATAAAAAAATCCAACCATGGATATATTTTTCTTGCAAACCAAAACGTGATATACGAAGCATATATAACGTTCATCGATGACCATTTTTCTATTATTTCATCATTATAAACATTTAATTATTTTTACTTCTTGTTTATATGACTCCATAAGTATCATAAATATACTTAGAAGCTTTTTTTAGGTCATGACCTTCACATTCTCACAATTCCATCAAATGAGATACCCAATCATCGTTCTTATGCATGACTGACTGCCGCCCCGTGAACAAATTCCATTCATTCATCCATTACAACATTTCAGGGTTAGAAATAATTCTAGAAATAGTATTATTATGTGACATATTCAATATTTTGAATTTAATTATTCTTGATTAATTATTACATAACATATTCATTCAGGTTCTCAATTTCCATGGAAGAAGATAACATCATTTCTAGATGTGTAGAATACTTCCACCCGAAATTGATGTAAACAATTCAAAAATAAAACCTAATGTATCATATATGGGCTTTGAGAGAATATATGATACTTAAAAAATAATAATTATACTATATATATAATATATATTTATTTACATATATGTAATTTACAATCATTCGTGAAATAAGATAAGAAAATAAAAATAGTGTACATCTCTATGTGTGACCTACTATCTCCTTGATTGGGGTATTACATTTTATATTTCTATAAATTATTATAATCAAATATATACATAATTTATATTTAGAAAATTTATTACATTATACTAATAATTAAATCATGTTCTATAAAATAATATCAATAATAAACATTTATCACATATATGAATAAATATGTGGTTATTACTGAGACATAATGTAAACATTAAATTATTAATAAGAGAAAAAAATATAGTCATAAGAAAATAATATATGTAATTATATGAATATGGATATATATTTTGTAAAGACATGAAAAATTCAAGGATATTTTTTTCTTAATTATTTTGGGAATTTTATAAGAACACATTTTCTGACGGGACCTGATTTCGAGGCCCGGTTTGCCCAGAATCATTTTAGGAAGATTAGCTCAGGTACGTTCAGTGAACGAACGAGTGGGTTTACTAACTTTTGAACCGGTGATCAGGATAAAATTCCAAGGGAATTAATGGAATTGAAGTACCGGTAATTTTTTAGAAACACCTTTTCCAAAGTTGCATTTGCTCGGGTGAGGTTTTTAATTTTTGGGGTTAAGTTAAGGAATAAAATAAAAGTGGTGCGACAATTTATTGTATTTTACTTAAAGCGGCTTAACCTAAGTTAAGAGGATAAGGTGGGACCCACAATATCCTACCCACATGGTATGATATTTGTGAGGTGGGCCAGAATGACCCCCACAGTTTCTTTCCTTCTAAGTAATGCAGCCACACCCCCTTTTAATGAAGTCAAACTGTGCGTTTATTTTGGTTAAGAAACGCCTCATTAATTTGGGCAGTTAAATCGTGACAATTAATTCATTTAATTAATTGTTGGTTTCATTTCATTAAAAAATTAAAACATTGGCATGTGTATTAATAAAATAAGATGACTCTTATTTTATTTCTGTTGGAAGTTGTTGCATGGAGAGGATTTGGAGAAAAGCATTCCTCTTCGACAAAGAATGCAAAAAACACGAAGAACGCGAAGAACACACCGACCTCCGACAAAGAACGCCAATTCCTCGGAGATCGACTACACGACGCCATGTACCGTGACGCCAGAAACTATTCTTCCGTGACACTTCTTCCGCGAAGCTTCACCGCGACGCGACGATCCTCCCTCTGCGACACCTTCTTCCGCGATGGTTGTTTCCACGATGAATCCTCGCTCATCAAATTCGACGAGGTAGGGGTTTATATTGTGATTACTTCCATCTCCATCTTCCTTTATTTTTGAGCCGCCTGATATTGCAATAACGGGAGGAGGTCGGACCGTATGATGATGGCCGACCCTCCTCCTCTTGTTGGTTTGATTTTGATTGTGGCACGAGCATGGAAATGCGGTGCCGAAGCACTGTGCAGAAAATATTAAACAAAGGGAAGAAGCGAAGCGCCGTCGCGCCGCGCCGTTGAAAGAGAACCAAATATGTGGCACCTTCATGCCACACCGGAGAACAATGAAAGCATCTCGGCTGGAGTTGGGCCGCGGTAGACGGGCGCGACGCCATCACGCCACGCCGGACGGATCAAGGCCGCGGCTTGGGCCGCGGCGGAACGAGGAGACCGGCGGCCGGTTCCGAGCCACCGTCATCGGAGCAAGGGGACCGGCGCTTTTCGGTCCCGTGGCGGCAGAAGCCGGCCCACCGGTAAGGGGGAATCCGGGGGTCCGTAACCCCCTGTTTTCCAGCAAAGCGGCCCCCCATGTGGGGCAGCGGTTACACAGGAATGCGGGGGGCACCCCCCCCCCCCCATCGCGTCGCTTCGCTCGGCCGAAACGGTCGAGCCACCCGCTGGCCATGCCAGCACGCCCAGGCTCGGGCTAGGCCAGTCCGGGCCGCGCCGCGCCGCGCTCAGGCCGGACCAGGCCGCGCCTGACCCGGTTCAGGTCGACCTGGTTCGGGCCAACCCTGGGGGTATCGGGCCGGGTCGGACCGGGCCCAAACCCCTTAATACCGAACCTCTTTTGGTCTGTTGCCCATAACATGAGCTGCTGACCACCGATCGACGCACCATCAGTTGTGTAGCTATCCTTGTATCGAGACGGTCATTTATGTATATTACATTCAAGGTTTTTGAGTACTTTGGGTTCAGCCGGGTTGGTTCGTACACGAAACCAACCGGGCCCCTGGAGTAGAAACACTTATAACTTGAGTTCCGAATGTCTGATTGACGTGGAATCGACTTTGATGGATTAATCTTAGTGAGATGGACCTTAAGACTTACTCCGATCAAAGTTTGGATGTAGGTGGAGTATGGTCGGGTTGGTTTTGACTTAAAAACAAACCGGGCCCCTGGGACGAAAAAGCCAGTAACTCTCAGACCGGGCGTGTGATTGACGCGCCGTCTGTGACGTTGAGTTCCTATTGACGATACTGAACTTTCGGATACATCAACTCCGGACTATGTGTCAGTTGATGTATCAGCCCCTCAGCTCATGGAGCGGACCCTCCCAAACGAGCTTGCTGTGTGCGGGAACATTAGATCTCTCTGCGACTACGACGACGATGACGACTGTACTGAAATCCTCCGTGGAATCGACGGCGACGACTACAACACTCAGCTATCCTACGTGGATCAGTGCTACCGATCCTGCATGGGTTAGATCCTCTGTGGGTTAGCGTTCAGCGGTCCTATGTGGGTCATCACCTAAAGATCTTGTGTGTGTCTGATCCAGTGTGGGTCATAGCATGGGTAAGTTATCTATTGATCCTGTGTGGGTCAGATCCTTTGTGGGTCATTGCGGGGGTTAGTATCTATCGATCCTTTGTGGGTCCGATGGCTTAGATGAATCAGTGGCTATATCTGATCATCTCTGTCGTCATACGAAGAAGTATAACTGTGTGAGCTGAATCTTGAATTGCTTTCCTATGTAGATTACGTTATGATTTCTTGTGTGGATTGGGTTGTGGTTTCCAGTGTGGACGGGGTTGTACTTGGGCTTGGATGTTGGAGAAGAATGATAATTTATGACTCAGGTATATGTATGGGCATATACCTAAGTAGTTTTGGATGTTTCTTCGTGATAGTTTCTTTCCATTGTGGAATATCCTTTGTGGATTCTGGGATACCTACTGGGGTCTCGAGGTCCCTACTGAGTAGCTTATACTCAATCATGCACGGGCTGTGCCCGCACTATGTTGTGTTGGTTGCAGACGATGGATTTCACTGATTGTGGTTGAGGCTTGCGGAGCAGGATGGTACCCGTAGGTGGACCACTGGGCAGGGAGAACTCGGAGCGGACGGCTGGACCTGAGGAACTGTGGAGGCTATCTGTACTCACCCTTCAGGTGGGACTTGAATTGGACGGATCGAGGCTGCGGATTTACTTTCAGTTGCTATTTTCCTTTTCTAGTTGTACTTTACTTTCAGTTTGGGTTTGTATAATGGCCCACTTACTTTTCCGCACATACTTTTGTATCAGTTTTTACTTAGTGTTTACTTCTACTTCTTGCTTGCTCTGTGGTGTTTGTATACTTTATAAGGGAAATTACTTCCCTTTTTATCGGAAATTACGCCTTGGTGCTTGTCGCCAACCTCTGGCCTATGGAAGGCGGGCTTGGGGTAGTCACGACACGGGCCCCGAGGATGGTTCGTGACAAATTGGTATCAGAGGAGTTCGGTTCTACAGTAGAACTGAGGACTCTGAACTTTTTCTATGTGAAGCAATAGTGTTAAGATTATTGAATATGGTTATCATTCCAGGGAGGCCAGTGTTGGTGTGGTGGCCGACGTATCGGTACATTTGGACCCTGACTTCTTATTTCTGACTTAATGCACGATAACATTGATTTCATGTGTGTTTCAAGTTTTCCTTGTGTTTACATTGTGTCAGCTCACCAGGTATTTTGTTTGACTGTGGCACACCTGTTTCTTGACATAATGGCCCGCCAACGGCAGCCATCTAGGGTTCCAAGAGTTATGTGTGACGACAGCCCACCGGCCGACGAGGCCTTGGTACAGGGCTCTTTGACAGCAGAGGCACCGGCAGTACCGCTACCTGCCAAGACACCAATACTACCAGCCCCAGCCACTGACGATGCATGTCACCTTAGTGCACTACACCAGTTTCAGCGTCAGCGACCGCCCAGGTTCCGTAGGGATATGGACTCTCAGTCAGCCGAGGATCGGCTGGAAGTAGCTGTTTGAGTTCTCAGGTTAGTGAGGACACCAGCAGACCTCATGGTGATCCTCACAGCGAGCCTCCTACACGTGGCAGGAGGCAGATGGTGGATCTTGATGCTCCAGGTCCACGACGAGGCATCTCTTCTCTGGACGGACTCTGAGAGCCTCTTCCACTGGGAGTTCTTCCCATCCACCCTTCGTGCGGTGCACATCCAGGAGCTTCTTCAGCTACAGCAGGGCAGCTTGATGGTCTCCCAGTACTCGGTGAGATTTACAGATCTCTTGCACTATTCGACGGACATGGTACGGGACCCATTCTTCTGGGCCCAGACCTTTGAGCAGGGATTGAGGCATGAGATTAGGGCATCCCTGATCTCCCTCAGCATTCTGACATAGGAAGGGGTACTGGAGAGAGCCCTTCTCATTTAGATATTTCTTGATGATTCTATACCAGCAGCGAGACCTACCACAGGGTGGCATGCAATTAAGTCTTCTACAGCCGGCAGTAGACAGATGTCGCAGAGGTCCAAGCAGAATAGACCATCGGGAGGATGACCACATGATACTGGCTCAGAGGTGCGGGGCACACGCAACAGAGCTGGTCTTAGAAGTGGAAGACAGTGCTATGCATGCGGCGGGCAGGGCCACTTGGCTCATGACTGCCCGACCCTCTATGCAGAGGAGCAGCAGATGGTTGAGGAACCACACAAGTAGAGTCAGAGGTTTGAGCTTGGCGGTGCACAGGGAGCAGGCGGACGAGGTAGAGGAGCTGGTTGAGCGGCAGGTGGTGGGAGACGTTTTGATGATCTACCACCAACACCACCAGGAGGTCCACCCCGACCACAGGGGAGAGCACAGCTTCAGGAAACTGAAGATTACAATCTTGGATCTGCAGAAGCGGGTGGACAAGTGCGGGAAATGCTCCAGGCATAGAGTCCCTTGACAATAACGCCTCTAGTTTCTTTGTTTGTGTTTCCTTGTGTCCTTGTACTTGAGTTGAAGTAATAAAAGACACTTTCTTTGGTGATGTTTCCTTTATTGTATTTTGCATGTTAATAATAAGAGATACCGGTTAAAAACTGTTGACCTGATTCTCACTTACGAGATTATTACTGGAAGAGACCGAGTGACCACACACCGATGCAGACAGTGTGACTCAACCCTTGGAGGCGAGAGTAATGGTTGGATCTTTTGGTAACATCGTCGAGGCCTTACGACGCCATCCATTGCATTAATTAACTATTCATGACAGCACTGACTGTATTAGGCAAGGAACGTGGTTAATCAAGTGGATGAGAACAGATTTCCCTTTTCAGCAAAGGAGAAATCATTTCAGCTTGGAAAACGTTAAGGAGGAAGGGGAAAACCTTCATGTGGTCAGATAGATGTCAGCAGAGCTTCACGGAGCTAACACTTAGTTTGACGAGCGCACCTTTCATGAGGCTACCGGAGGAGGGAGTAGGGTATGTAGTTTACTACGATGCATCAGGGACTAGACTCGGATGTGTCCTGATGCAGGAGTGGATCGTGATCGCCTTTGGATCACGTCAGTTGAGGCAGCATGAGCAGAACTACGCTACCCATGACCTGGAATTAGCAGTAGTGGTCTTCGCTCTGAAGATGTGGTGACACTATCTGCTGGGCGGGTTCTTTACATGAGGAGGTTCTGATGGAGTTCCACACATTCCCTTTGGTGGTACATCCTGGAGTGGCGAAGATGTACCAGGATCTCAGACGACAGCAATGGTGGCCAGGCATGAAGAAGGCTGTGGCAGAGTTCGTTTCTCGATGCCTCAACTGCCAGCAGGTGAAGGCCGAGCATAAGGTACCAGAAGGCTTTTTACAACCCTTGGAGGTCCCGGAGTGGAAGTGGGACAGGATATCTATGGACTTCGTGAATCTTCCATGCACTTCCAGAGGTCACGAATCCATTTGGGTGATTGTCGACCGACTCACCACGTCGGCTCACTTCTTACCCATCAGAGAGCAGGGCTCATTGGAGAGATTGGGACGTCTCTAAGTTCCGGAGATTGTTTGGATTCATGGTGTTCCATCATCTATCTTCTCTGATCGAGATGCTTGCATTACTTCTCGGCTTTGGAAGGGGTTGCAGGAGGCATTCAGGACGCAGCTACGTCTGAGTATCGCCTTTCACCCTCAGATAGATGGTCAGACAGAGAGGACCATATAGACTCTCAAGGACTTGCAACACGCATGTGTCCTTGACATTGGTCGCTGCTGGGAGGACCACCTATCGTTGGTGGAGTTCGCATACAACAACAGCTACCACTCCACCATCGGGATGGCACCATACGAGGTGTTGTACGGCCGACCTTACAGATCACCGTTGTGCTGGACAGACCCTAGGGAGTCCACACTTGTGGGACCGGAGATGGTCCATCCCATGTCAGATAAGGTCTAGATCATCCAGGAGCGGATGAGGACATCTCAGAGTCGGTAGAAATCTTATGCTAATAGGAGGCGGATGCCACTAGAGTTTGAGGATGACGACCACATCTTCGTGTGGGTCTCACCTCAACGTGGATTACGGAAATTTTCCCAAGGTGGAAAGTTATCTCCTCACTTAATCGGACCGTTCCCGGTCCTCAGCAGGATTCGCGAGTTGGCTTATCGCCTGACTCTACCACCATAGTTGCACCTGGTGCATGACGTCTTCCACGTATCTCAACTGAGGAGATACGTGCACGACCCAATGCATATCATTGACCATGAGGAGCTGTACATTGATGATGGGGGGACATTTGCGGAGGTTCCAATGGAGATTGGCGATCGACAGTAGCATGACCTACGTGGACGGCCGATTCCTCTAGTGCGCATCAGATGGCAGCACGAGAACCTCTAGGAGAGCACTTGGGAGCGGGAGGCTCAGATGCTTGCTCAGTATCCAGTTTTGTTTCCCTAGTTTTTGGTGTATCTTTACGGGGACGTAGTGCCCTGAGGTATGAGTGATGTAACGTCCCGAAAATTTAAGAGAATTTTCTTCTTAATTTTCTTGAGAACTTTACATGAATTTAGTTTTTGACGGAACCTGATTTCGAGGCCCAGTGTGCCCGTAATCATTTTCTGAAGTTTAGCTCGTGTACATTCAGTGAACGAACGAGCAGATTTTACTAACTTTTTAACCAGTGCTCGGAATTGAATTATGAGGGCACCAATGGAATCACAACACCAGTAATTGCTTAGAAACAATATTTTCTGGAGTTGCGTTTTCTCGGGTGTGGTTTTTAATTTTTGGGGTTAAGTAAAGAAATAAAATAAAAGTGGTGCGGCAATTTATTTTATTTTACTTGAAGCGGCTTAACCTGAGTTAAGAGGATAATGTGGGACCCACAATATCCTACCCACATGGTAGGATATTTGTGAGGTGCAGCTAGCACGAGCCCCACCATTTCTTTCCTTCTAAGTAATGCACCTGTAACCCCTTTCAATGAAGTCAAACCGTGCGTTTATTCTTGTTAAGAAACGCCTCATTAATTTAGGCGGTTAAATCATTACAATTCATTCATTGAATGAATTTTTCGTTTTGTTTCTTTGAAAAATTCAAATGTTGGCATGAGTGTTAATAAAATAAGACGACTCTTATTTTATTTCTGTTGGAACTTTTTGGGTGTAGAGGATTTGGAGAAAATCCTTCTTCTTTGACGAAGAACGCGAAGAACGCGAAGAACACACCGACCTCCAACGAAGAATGCCAAATCCTCGGAGATCGACTACGCAATTCCGTATACCGCGATGCCAGCAACGCTTCTTCTGCAATGCATCTTCCGCGATGATTCTCCACGACGCGACAATCCTCCCTCCACGACGCCTTCTTCAGCGATGGTTGTTTCCGCGATGAATCCTCGCTCATCAAATTCGATGAGGTAGGGGTTCATTTTGTGATTACTTCCGTCGCCATGTTCCTTTCTTTTTGAGTCACCTAATATCGCAATAATGGGAGGAGATCGGACCACACGAACACGGCTGACCCTCCTCCCCCATGTTGGTTTGATTTTGATTGCGGCACGAGCAAGGCAACGCGGTGCCGAAGCACCGTGCGAAAAATATTAAAGAAAGGGAAGAAGCGTCGCGCTGTCGCTCCACATCGTTGAAAGAGAACCAAAGATGGGGCGCCGTTGCACCACACCGGAGAACTAAGAAAGCACCACGGTGAGAGTTGGGCCGCGGCGGAGGGGCGCGACGCTATCGTGCCGCGCCGGATAGATCAAGGCCACGTCTTGGGCTGCGACGGAGCGGGGAGACCGGCGGCCGGTTCCGGGCAACTGGCATCGGAGCTAGGGGACCGACCCTTGCCGGTCCCATGGCGGCAGTAGCCGGCCAGTCAGGGGAAATATGGGGGTCAGTAACCCCCGGTTGGCCAGCAAAGCGGCCCCCCACGTGGGGCCGTGGTTACAAAGGAATGCTGGGGTAGCCACCCCCTCCCCCCCCCCCACCCCCGTGTGGCTTCGCTTAGACGAAACGGCCAAGCCACCCGCTGGCCGCAGGCCATGCCACCGCGCCCAGGCGGGGTCGGGCCACGCCAGCCACGCCGGGCCGCACCCAGGCCGGGCCAGCCAGCGCCCAAGCGGGCCAGACCCAGACCCGGTTTGGGTCGACCCGGTTTGGGCCGACCCTGGGGGTATCGGGCCGTGTCGGACCGGGCCCGAACACCTTAATACCGAACATCTTTCGGTCCGTTTCCCATAACACGAGCTGTGGATCTTCGATCGATGCACCATCAGTTGAATAGCAATCCTTGGATCGATACGGTCGGTTTGGTATATTACACTCAAGGTTTCAGAGTACTTTGGGTTCAGTCGGGTTGGTTCGTACATGAAACCAACCGGGCCCTCGGAGCAGAAACGCTTATAACGTGAGTTCCGGACGTCGGATTGTCGTGCCGTCGACTTTGATGGATTCCTCTAAGGAAGAAGAACCTTTTGGCTTACTTTCTCGATGATTGGACGTAGGTGGTGTATGGTCGGGTTGGTTTTGACTTAAAAACGAATCGGGCCCCTGGGACGAAAAAACCAATAACTCTCAGACCGGGTGTCCGATTGATGCGCCGTTTGTGACGTTGAGTTCCTATTGACGATACGGAACATTTGGATAAATCAACTCCAGACTATGTGTCAGTTGATGTATCAGCCCCTCGGCTTGTGGAGCGGACCCTACCGAACGAGCTTGCTTTGTGCGGGAACCATAGAGCTGGCTGCGACTACGACGGCGATGACGACTGTATAGAAATCCTCCGTGGATTCGGCGACGACGACTACAGCACTCGGCGATCCTACGTGGATTAGTGCTACCGATCCTGTGTTGGACAGATCTTATGTGGTTCAACGCTCAACAGTCCTATGTGGGCCAGCGCTTACAGATCTAGTGTGGGTCTGATCCTGTGTGGGTTATTGCGGGGGTTAGTTACCTATCGATCCAATGTGGGTCAGATCCTTTGTGGGTCATTGTGGGGGTTAGTACCTATCTATCCTTTGTGGGTCCGATGGCTTAGATGAATCAGTGGCTATATCTGATCATCTCTATCATCATACGAAGAAGTATAATTGTGTGAGGTTAATCGTGACTTGATTTCCTATCTGGATTACGTTATACTTTCCTATGCGGATTGGGTTGTGGTTTCTTCTGTGGACTGGGTTGTACTTCGGCTCGGATGTTGGAGCTGAATGAGAATTGATGACTTAGGTATATGTATGGGAATATATACCTATGTAGTGTTGGATATTTCATCGTGATAGTACATTTCCTTTGTGGATTATCGTTTGTGGATTCTGGGAGACATACGGGAGTCTCGGGGTCCCTTCTGAGTAGCTTATACTCACCCCTTCACGGGCTATGCCCGCACTACATTGTGTTGGTTGCAGGCGACAGACAGCACTGATCGTGGATGAGGCTAGCGGATCAGGACGGTACCCGGAGGTGGACCACTGGGCGGGGTGAACTCGGAGCAGATAGCTGGACCCAAGGAGTTGTGGAGGCTATATGTACTCACCCTTAAGGTGAGACTTCTAGTGGACGGCTCGAGGCTGTGGCTTTACTTACAGTTGCTATTTTCCTTTTCTTATTGTACTTTACATTCAGTTTGGGTTTGTATACTAGACAACTTACTTTTCCGCACTTACTTTTGAATCAGTTTTTACTTAGTGTTTACTTCTACTGCTTGCTTGATCTGTGGTGTTTGATTTCATTACAAGGGCAATGCCTTCCCTTTTTATCAGAAATTACGCCTTGGTGCTAGTCTCCATCCCCTGGCCTATGGAAGGCAGGCTTGGGGTAGTCACGGAATGGGCCCCGAGGACGAGTCGTGACATATTTTATTTATAATAAAATTATATCTATTATACATGATGATTGATCTTATATGAAGAAATTAAATACTTAATGTAAGGGTTATTCACATTACTTTCATTTCTCTAGGATACATGCCTTATACACTACTTATTTCATTTTGATGTTGTATATACGAAACATAAATTTTTTTATGAGTCTTATTCAGAATATTATTTTAATTTCAAATACATATAGTAATATTTTTTTCTTAGGCCATATTATTCTAGTGATTTTAATACATTTTATGCTTATCTCACAGTCTCATAATGATTGAGATTATTTTCTTTCATGTCCCTATTAGAGAATATACATCTTCCATTTCAATGTCTTCTAATAATATTTCCAAAACAAATTTTTTATTATCTTATGAATGTTTAATGTAATTTTCCCATATTTTACATTTTATTTAATGATTGGAAAATAATATTAATTCCTTTTTCTAAAAAAGTCTCTATTTTTTATTTTCTAAAAAATAAGCAGACAAATTATTATTTAAAATTATATGGAATCTGTGGAGTTTCACACATTATTGATTCTATAATGATTTAAAATTACTGTAAAATCCCAAAATGATCATTTCAAATAAGATAATATATTTTATAATATAATAACTCTATAAAATAAATTTATTCCATAATGGAAAGGATATATTCTTGAATAATTTCATCAACAGTTATTTCAAAAATCATTTTTTTTAATATGAAATTATTTGAGGATACATAGTCATTTTGTGGGATGTTGACAAAGGATACCAATATTATTCATTTTATTAATATTTTTTATGATTTAATGAAATTTGTGAAACCCATTCCATTTATATGAGTTTTTTTACAATGATGTTTTTAGGATATTAATTTATTAACATAGTATATGAGATAGAGAATTTTTCACGGCCACATGAATGAAATATATATTTTTTCATTAATTGATGGGTTGGAGCTATATCTCCAACGAAATCACTGAGTAAATAATTATATCTCATGAAATAGAATGGGGAATCAAGTTGATTTACTGAATCCTAGAGGGTAAATAAGTGTACGTGCTAGTTCCATAATGGAATGAAATAGATTTTTTAGATCTGTAATGGGAGACAAGTTGATTATCTTGATCATTATATCATGGTACTAAAACTTGATATATAATTATCTTATAATTTTTTTGACTACAAAAATTATGTTAGGAATTTATTTTTCAGGATTTATTTATAAATAATTTTTATTTGTTTTATTAGTGTCTTTTCAAATGACAATCGTTTGTGGAATGAGTCATGTTTATGACCAATTATAGTTTGGGAACGAATTTATTTTGTTCTATTCTTTCTCACATGCCCATATCCTTATTTTATGCTTATATATGATCATAATTTGATATCATCCATGTATACCCTTACAGACCATCAGGTATTACCCTTTTTCTTAATCCATTAAATGGGTTATAAAGAAGTGTATTATATAGGGGTTCATTAAGGGGATATAATTGTTGGAAAAATTGTACATAATTCATAAAAAATGATTAATAGGTTCTTCAATTCCAGAGGCACTAAACTATTATTGTAGACCATAATTATTTTTTTTTGTAATTTAATGAATATTTATCTAATACAGGTAACAACTAGGTATGAAAATCCTTATCCATTATAGTTGGTATTAGTTGAAATTTTTATTCATCCACTGAAAACTATGATGAGAATCCCATTTTTATATCCTTAAGTATAATTCTATATTAAAACTTTTGAATTTTGGATACAAAATTTTCTTATACCTAAAATTTTATAGATTGATATTTAATTAGTTCATTCTCAATATTTTCTGGTTTTCCAAATATGATTACTTTTTCTTACATTCTTCATTTTGGTTTCACTTGGTGGATTGAATCAAATAAAATATTTTTAATATTGAAATTGATTGAAAATTCCAGGATTATGAGAATCATAATTGGATGATGAATGAAGAAAAATATATTGTTATAATTTCTAGCTAGGTATGATGATATATTATTAACAACATCATCCTCAGTGATATTATTAACACATCAAATAAGAGGAACAATAACTTTTTGTATTGTCCATGTTTTTATAATCTTATGGAATTGAATAACATTCTCCACATATGTCAATAATGTTTGAATAATAACCAAGAGGAATATCTCAAATATTGTGGAAAATGTTATATGTGTGGAAAATATTGTTATAGATTGATAATTGTTAAGGATTTTAATGTTTTATGTTTTGGGAAAATGGAAATTATGTAACTCAATGAATTGACTAATGAATTATATTAAATAAAATGAAAGGACATATTCCTTGACAATCATTTAATTATAATGATTAATTTATTTATTTGGATTGATGAATAATGGTATGATATTAAATAATACTAAAAAAATATAAGGATTTCGGTGAAGTTTTTAATTAAGGATTTGAAATAATCTATTTAATGTTACTTGTGACCATGATTTGTGTTTTATGTGATAAAGTTATATATTTTTAGAATACCATGTTAAGGGAATGATAATGTTTAATTTAATCATGTTGGTGGGATAATAATTAAATAAATGGATGATTTAAATGGTATAATATTGAAAATATTGTAACTAATGAATTGGTTTTTTATGATATCATGGATTGAATTTATATAATTTTTCAATATCTAAAATTTTGAATGAGTTAATTTTTGTAATTAAATCATTATTTCACTATAGATTTATCTTAATTTAGGTTATTGACATGTGTCAAGAGTATAAATTATAATAATCTTCACATGTTCTGTGTCTGACAATTAATAGCAAAGTAAAGATATATTATAGATTAATGATTTGTAGATTTCTGAAATTTATGGACAATCATTATAAATTTATTTATTGTATTCTATTTGATGGTTCATAATACTATCATTTTATGAAATTGTTTCTGTATAATATTAGAATGGGTTTTTATACATTGTTTTTTCATAAAAATAAGCTGATTTATTTGTATTAGATATCATTTCCTAGAATTTTTTGATATGATGAATACATGAAAAATAATGATTGAATTTTTATCCCAATATTGATTCTATGATTAACTAATTCTATAAGTATTACAATTTATTCTTCATCTTATAGAGTAAGAAATGGTGCAGAGATTGATCGAGGCACATCTAAAGGGTGAGATTATACATATGAGACTAATTAAAGTAATTATTTATTAAAAAAAATTCATGCAAATGATATCATACTATCATTATTTATGATGATATCAATTACCCTTTTATGGCGTATTTGGTCCAAGGTTTTGTAGTTATTAAGCTTCTAATAAAAATATTCTCTATCATTCTCTATCAGAATATGATAAGTATTTTTCTATTCTATGTTAACATTTTCATATTCCACCTATGATCTACTAAACCGAAACCTATTTATTATATAAATAGGATATTCATTAGGTTATTCAGAATTCTTTTAATAAAAGAGTATTTATTATTAATTTTTATGTTATGTGATTCAATGATAGTAACATTATTGTATTAATACATTGATAACCCAGAAAACATTCATGGGTGAAATTCATTTTACGTGGTGTAGAATGTGACACAATGTGATTTTTAAGAAGTAGATATTTTTATAAAAAATTGTATCATTTGTTTCATAAATTACATGCAACACCAACAGATCATGCATTACACAAAATATTTAGTTTTTACAAAGCAACAGTTTTTTATTGTAATTATTTAAACATGAAATGTATAACATATTAATTAGAATGGAGAGTATGAAAAATATTAAATACATTAGGAAAATTAGGGTGTAATTTGTATATATAATTAATTATTTAGTTACCAATTAATCATCAATGGAATTTGGAACCGATTTTAAAATATAAGGAAATATATTTTTTCTAAAAATGAAATTATTCCAACGTTTCATTATACCAATAAATGATAATGACACTATTATATTGTTATTTAAATATATATATATATATATATATATATTATGTTAAAAATCCATCCAATGTTTTTTTAATGTTGATTTAAATTTTTTTAATATTTTATTGATAAAATATTTGTTTAAAAAAAGAGTGTTTTAACCCTTATGATGACACACATATTTTAAATAGATTTTATTGGAACATTTTATAAATTGTATCTAAGAAAATAATTTTTTTATTTGATATTTTAAAATAAAAAATATATATATTTTTCGGTATCTTAATGATATGTTTCGTGTTTTAATGAAGAGTGAAAATAATAAATTTAAGTAAAATAGTATTATCGTCTAAATAATTTATTGATTTAAATTATTATTTTTTTATTTAATGTATAATTAGACAAAATATATATCATTTAATCCAATTATTTTATTTTTAATAAATTTTATATTATATTTGTATATAAAAACATTTCAATCATTTGAATGTTTTTAATTTAGTATCCCATTTTTTTGTTCCGTCAATGGAATTAATTTTAACTAAATTTAAGATAATAATATGTTTCAAATATTAAAAAAATCGATTCCATATTTTTATTCATAAGATAAAAAATTGTTAAATACTATACTTTTATATTTGTACAATATTATTAATAGCAGTATTAATTTTTATTACCATGATTATGAATAAATCAGGTAAATAACAATAAATACAATATTATTATTATTATAAAACTACCATAAAACCTAACCAAATTATATTGGATTTATTTAATTCTACCCTTAATGCATTTTTCAAAAATTTAATTATTTAATGGAAAATTTTCCTTGAAAATAACTTAGATATTATTTAACTCAAATATTGTGACAAAATTTCAAAATCTTAATTTCAACAAGTATAATAAATTTTAATACGTGAATAAATAGATTATATTCTCTAATATATATATATATATATTATAAAATAGAAGTGTCATAAATACATCATGGAAGCTTATTTTAAAATTTTTTGATGTAATAATTATAATAAATAATTACACAATGATGAATTAATAATTATTCAATTAATTAAACAATCAAATAAATTATTATAAAATATTAAATAATAATATAATATTAGATAATTATGTTAATCAAAAATATTTATAGGCATATATGAATTATTTTGGATTTATAAAATTATATTTTTTAATTTACCATAATGTATTTATTTTCTAAATTTCAGTCTAATGATTAATATGAAAATTGTCTTTAATAATATTTTTATGAAATAATAAATTATTTTATTTTTCTGAAATCAAAAATATTTTCAATAAGAAAAAATAGAATGATATACGGTCATAAATATCATATACCATAAATCTATGGTCAAATTTAAAATTTATATTTAAATATTAATATATTTTAGTATTTAGATTTTTCCAGAGGTTTAATTTAAATATGTTTACTAAGAGTTAATAAAAATGGAAAAATTTATAATATCAAAAAAAACGTGTCTAAAATATATTTTATAGTTAAACATGAATAATTAATATATATTATATATGAATAATTTTACATATTGATGCATTACGATGGATACTAAATTTATTATATATTGATCTTTTGTGAAATTTGAAGTCCTCCCACCCCTCTATTATAAAAGGGAAACTCTTGTTATAATTTTTTCTATGTTGAAAATATTGTTTTTAGACATACCATATCTAAATATACTAAAACACCTATACATTCTTCATATAATATTCCATTTTTCATAAAGACAAAAATAATAGTTAGTCCAATCCAATAGGATATATCTGAAGAGGAGGTAACATTCATCAACACATGTTTTTTATTTAATTTATTATTTAAAACCATTAAATCAATTTGATTTCCTTATTATATAATAAAATAAGTATCTCAAATATACTTATATATTTTTATTTTCATGTTATAAAAAAATTTCACAAACATTCATAAAATATGATACACAATCATTTCTCTTCTGTACAAAAGACTACTACATAGGAACTGATGTCGTTAAAACATTCATCACAACCATTATTTGTAGGAAATAATGATGAAGATATATTTTTTATGATATATGTGATATTTATGATTTATTTATGATTCTAAAATTTTTAAATAGCACATTTTTTCCTATAGTCCATTTTTAAGAAATATTTTATCTTTATTTATTGATTTGTGGACTACCACCTCCTTAAAGCAATGTGATTTGGTAACACATAATATTGATTGTGTTAATGATGGATTTAATAAAAATATATTATATTTTCTAAATAATTTATAATTTAATGAGAATATATATATATATATATATATATATTCTATTTACATTCTTTATTTTAGTATAATTGGAAAATAGAAACATCATTTATGCCTACATACAACCTAAATTCTCCATAGATGGTGTATTCATTATACATTTTTGATAAATTATGATAGATAATCATATAAAAAATATAAATTTAAATCATTATTTATATATTGGTAATATGTAATTCATTATCCAAGTTAAATGATAAATAACAAGAAGTCCAGAAATATATGAATAAAAAAGATATTATTACCCGAAGCATAACATTATCATGGAATTGTTAACAACTGAGTAATATAAAGTCATATGAAAATAATATATGAAATTATATGGATATGGTCATGTTGTTGATGTATATGAAACATATATTTTTATCAAGATCATTGATAGTATATGGTATAATTCAAGACCAAAGGTATGTGATTTCTGTCTTTCTTTTATTTATGTGGGACACATTTCTTATAAAGTAATTACTTTATTTTTGCGATATATCTATTGAACATTAATGTTTTAATGAGTTTTATTCTGAATATTTTTTTATTACATATACATATAATATTATTTCATTCATGAGTTAAAATGTTTACCTTATTAAAATGTGGTAATTGATTGTTTCACAATCACATCAATATTCGTGATTGTTTTTTATAAGACTCCAATGGGGAATATTTATTTTTCATGTCCATGAATTCTAATAAATGTTCCAAATTTGATTTAGGTATTCTAATATGAATTGTTAAAGTCATTTTTACCTATTTTTTACTTCTAAAAAATATCCAAAAGATAATATTTTTTTGGTTTCTTTATTCATACCCATTGTGTATTTTCCGAAAAAAAATATAAGGAATTAGTGTTTTTTTAAATTTTATGAATAAATTTAGTTTAATTATTTTGTGATTTTATATTTCATAGAATTATCCTTTTTATAAATATATGATTATTTTCAATGAAATTTCTTCCCAATATAATTCCATGGATCTATATAATTATTTTCTTTCATTATGTAAATGATAATTCATCATGAATTATTTCATGTGACACTTCCAAAATCATATTCTATCTAAGATTTCATAATTTGATGATATTTATGCATTATTTCTAATATGACCAATGTATACAATTAGTTTTAAATATCTAAATGGATTATTTTTATGATGGAATGATATTTATTAAACCCCGGTTTTTTTTATTAGTTATGTTCTGATGAAGTGTTCATGAATCCCATTTCATTACACGGGATCTGAGATGGTAAATGACATACGGTCTTCCAAAATCAATATATGTAGCACTCATTTAGTGATTAGTGGGATGTATATCTCCCTATAATACATTGTGTATCGAATTATATCCAATCTGATAGTTAGGTGAAACAATTAAATTTTATTGATCGATTAGGTAAACATGATGATGTGCTTGATCCATGATGGGAAATAAGAATATGTTCTTGATCCATGATGGGAGACAATTCAATGTGCATGATAAAATAGTCTTGGTAATAAACCAAGAAATATGATTTTTTTTCTATACTTATGATGTTTCCACACACAATTATGTCATGGGTTTTTTATTTCATGAAATATTTTTGATGAATTTTCATTCTGATGATTCATGTATATAGAAATGTAAATCTTTTATACCATGAATTGTGTTAGTGACACATGAATGGTTGGGTATAAACATATTATGTTATGATAATTTTAACTCACAAATGTAATTATCATAAACATACACAATATTAAAAATTGATTTCAACCATGTTTGCACTCTTTGGGGAACATATCTCACCCTTTCATAGATTTTGATTCCATGGGTAATGAAGAACGATTTTAAATAGCAGTACAAAAGGGGATGGTATTTGTAGTATACATTAAATATCATTCATAATATAATAATTTCGTTTTCTATGATTACAATGGAATTAAAAATTTATGATTCTCATGCATGAGTTTATGTAATTTAATGAATAATAATTTAAAATTAAATAAAACAAAAGTATGAAAAGCCTCTGGCATTAGAGTAATGCCTATTGTATCTGTATAAATATTTTAAAAAATCCCTCTTTGTGTGTGATATAATTCATAATGTAATAATCTAATAATAAAATCTTTTTTTAAATCAACATAATATTACTAAAAGACTCATAATAGAAATTAAAAACATAAATTTTTATTTGTTTACATCAACTATCTAGTTTTGGTCATTGTTAACCCTTATCCTGATAGAGTCTAACCTAGTTCACTGATATTATCTAAATCCATCATGGGTCTAAGTTGTTATATCCACATGCCTATATGTCCCAAAAATTCATTATGTGTTACTGCATATTCACCCTGATTCATTTCTAGGTTTATAGTGGATAACGTGATAGAAAAAAGTGAATGATAATCCTAACATAATCAATATAATATAATAGTTATTGAAAGATAATTATATAGTATTTTTAATATATGTATTATTGGTAGACAATATGTTTGTATTTAATAATATTTATACACTTCTTCTATTCAAAAGTATAAAATATTATCCTTTATTACCTATTCACTAAGGGATCCAAAACATTTACAAATAAAAAAAATATGAAATAATAAATCCAAGATTGATAATTTATGAGACAATCTTTGGGAGACATCTAGAATTAATTTGGTGACTCACATAAGGAACCCTTAGTAAAACAACTCAATGTGATATGAAAATAAAATGTGAAGTAATTAATGGTATTATATTATACATCACATGGAAAATATAAGAATTTGAATAATATTTGAGGTCTTAATACCCATATCATGAGTAGGGAAAAATTCTAAATACTCTGAGGGATGGACTAATGTAACGTACATTTCATAGTTCAAATACACCATTATTTTATCAAGAATTTATTTATCTTTGTAATTCCTCATTGTATATTTATGGTCATTCATTGATAGATATGGTTAACTAATATCATTAGGACATTATATAAAAATATTGGGTAACCATAAATAAAAGTGGATGTAATAATAAAAAAATACACCAAGTTAAACAAGAGTAAAAAAATACATAGATAAATGAATAAAATAAATAATAAAACCCATAATAAGATAATACAGAGAACAATATATGTAATATAACTTTTATTGTACAATTTGGACCAACTATGTGATGTTTTCATTCATCGATATAAAAAATATTCATCTGTTACAAATAATGTGACTCTAATAAATAATTTATCGCATCATTGATCTTTCAAATACATAATACTCCATCTCATCTATCTAGATAAATAATCAGGAATAGGGATCATACCCCCGTACTAGATTATAACTATGATTTAAGCATTGGTACCAATTCTGTTCTATTATATGTGTGATTACAAATAAGTAGGACACCACAAATGGAGTAGATGAATTTACCATATATAAATAAAATTCATTTTTTATGTGATAATAGCCTACAAAAATCAAGGATATATCAACCTTTACTTATTCTTGGGATCAATATTGAATCCTAAGAATGACAATAAAAATATCTTCTATATCCATATTTCACCTAACATGGCATATAAATCACCTGATGGGAATGGATCCCCACCCTATGCATATCTCATATATAACCACCAAGGGTGTTATACGCCCCAACCATAGATCAATATCTAATGTCTCATTATTTCCTTGAGAGAATAAAACCATGTTCTGAAATCATAACCAATTTCCATTAAATTATGGAGGAACAACTCTCTACCATTGAATAGTCTTATAAAAATCACAATGTATGGAGAAATAATGTCCACTTTGAAACAATCACAACATTTTCTAACCCATTGGTAAATAAAAATCTTATATGAAACAATATCAAAAACACATATCTCATGGTGAATAACATCCAACCTGGAACAATATCATTTAAATCATGGTGGAAAGCTCCCAACTCATGGTAAAAATATAAATATATAACCCATTTTGAAAATTTTATATGCGATACGAGTCAAAATTCATATCATTAAAAAACTATTTTATAACAATTCACAAATTTCAATATTTTCCTACATAACATTATTAATATTTAACATCATAGTAAAATTTTAATGAGTTTTTAATAATACATATGTGTTATTAAAACCCATATATACTTAAAGATATGTCCCTCCTATCCCATATTTAATAAATATAATCATTCTTGGTTTCATCATTGGGAATCTATTTTTTGAACCATTTTCTAAAAAATTGCCTCTCGGTACCAATTATATATCCTCTATTAGTTTCTATTTCATTATATAACAAAACAAGTCACTTGGATTCAAAAGGAATAGGCTATACTATTATTATTGAACCTCTCATATAATTAATAATGTGATTCCCATATTATAAAGATGGATTAAATACCATTTCATTTCAATTTTTTACAAGAATATATTAGTTCTGCATTATTTAACATCACACAAACAAAGAAAACTATATTTTGAAATATGGATAGCTCATGGACCCCATAACATATACATGAAGAACATTTATCTTGAATACTGATATCTGAACCATGATCTATATGAATATATAAATGAATCTGGATAAATACTAAAAATAATGCTAAAAGTGTTTCAAAAAAATTAGACTTTCAATAGAAAGAGTATATATTGAATAACCAAATAACCATGATATAATTACTTTTAGTAATAATCATGATGAAACATAAATCAAATTGGGTGAATAACTGATGAGAATTCACCTTAGTTTGTAAATTATTTTGGGAAAGTAGATGGGATGGTGAGTATTTATATAAGAATGTGAAAACCGTAATAATTGATTAAAATATCAAAAATCATTTAATAATTTATGTAAGATAAATCTAGGTCATGAATCATTGTAGGATCATATATATCACAACCTAAAAACACTTGAATCCATAGTGAGTGTCAACTTCCCATTCATGACACATTGTAGTACCTTCTTACAATATTACACATCCTCACTAGGCTTCACAATACAAACCACATATCACAACATGACCAAACACCATCCAAAAATTCCAAAAAGATGAATTTTATGTCTCCCTATACATAAAAAATTATATTTTTATGAAATTATATATTAATAAAAACTGATTTAAATTTTAAAAGATAATAAAGTTGTGTGATTTCATATACCAGTACCTAATCTATTTAACACCAAGAAAATGAATAAATGGATTGCAAAATGGTTTTTCATAACTAATAGGTATATGTTTTCTTCATAGTGTAACACCCTCAACTATAGTGTGATCCTAAACTATATGGTATCCTAGACTATAAAAATAAATTTTTAATGTTCATCATCAGGGCATGATTCCATCACTCATAGTGTGATTCATGTACTCAATAGTTATCTCATAGACAAATAAGCTTATTTATATGAAATGCCTGAAATGAAATAATTCACTTGGTTTATTGTTCTCTCCTCTATTAGACTATAAAACTAATACATGAACCCCGCTATAATAAAATTTCATATGCCCTTGTGTTATCAATCCTAACACATAGACAAAGTAATCCCATATAGAAATCAATCACGACACGACCATTAGACATGGTAGTGTAATGATCAATATGTATTCATTATGACAAAACATATAGATATTAAAATCCAAATTCATGTCCAGATATATTAAATAACTATAAAGTTCCACTAAAACCGAAAAAATAATAATAAATGAATAAAATCCACATAATAATGGAAAAAATTATAAATGTTCATATATTGTCATGGTTCTGGGTTTTAAAACATTTTCACAATATAGATTATTCCAGTCAAGCTATGCATCTAAGAATATCTAATTCTCATTAGTGAAAAACACTATCAATTTTTACCCACATGTCATAACCCAAATTTCATATATCCACTAAGATAAAATAATTATATAAATATGCTCATATCATAGGAAACATATTTTAATATAGTTTATTTGTGTGTTGATTCATAATACAATTCAGATGATCCCAAATTGTTGTTTTATCCTAAACCATGATGTAATCTAAATTGACCACATGAGAGGGATTGATACAATGGGTCCTTAGATGATATAATAGAATCATTTCATTCATTGGAAAAAATTTATTATTATGGGGTAAATAGTATTTAATTTTGTTGACACTCTCCACATTTATCGATGTCCCTATGATCTTGGGCACTAATTTTCCATACAACCAGATACAATGATTTCAATTTCCATGAGAAACTCATAGGAATAATTTGATATCAATAACATAATTTTAGGGGAGGGATTCAATGGAATGCATACTTCATTTTCTTATTATGGGAGGACACTATCTTCTTTATAATCTTCACATAATTTTATATTGTGTTCTCCAACAAACAATGTTGTAATTGACATAGTGTAAAATAAAAATCCCTAAAACACACCATCTGATTAAAATCAATATTATTTTGGATGTTTGTAAACACATAATATTCTAAAATAGTCTAACATAATCCCCTAAAATCCCTCACACATTCATGTATCATGGCCCATATTATTTTCATTATACACATAGACAACATGTATGTATGATGATTATAAGCTGTTCCAAAATATTCTAATATGTCAATGGCCTTATAGAAAACACTATATGAGAAAGATTTAAAATGGGAATCCTAATATAAAGTAATACTTCTATGATTTTGATATATATTTTTTATTATATATTAAAAAATCATTACCATATAATCAATCAAAAAGTCTCTCTTAACATTAAAAAGAGAGAAACATTATTCAATTGGCCCACAACAATAAAACTCACATCATTATCTTGTGGAATCCATGATAACTTCATAACAACATAAATAGTTACATTACAAATAATTAAAATTGAAATATATAATGAATCTTGAAGATATTCGGCCCACTAGTATCGACCTTCACCAATTTTATGTAGGTCTTTATGTGAGAAAACCCATTATAAATTATTCATCTAAGGAAACCAGTATTATATTTGAATAACATGACACATCTTTTTATGAACATTGTCAAATTTAAATATAAAGTTATATACCATCATCATCAAAATATATAATATTCTCATTGGGTTCCAAAGATCGCGTCTAGAATAAATAATCTCAACAGTATAAATAGAACAATATAGTAGGGGATCACCACTATATATAATATCCCTCATCACAATATAGTTTTGATCTTACAATTTCCTCAACATTACTTATCCATTTTGGAAATGGTGATAAAAAATGAATTATTTTTCTCTCATCCCATAAAATCATAAAAAAGAAAAAATATAATTAAAAAAACCACAATATAACAATCAGTATTCAATAATTATTCCACATATTCCTATTTCATATAAAACTATACAATATTAAATAATTTTTCATTCTAGAGGGTGCACACCAAATCCATGTCAAAGTACTAAGGGTATTAATCCACATACAATATTGAATTTATGTTTCACAGTACTATTTTATATATCTTGAATAAAAAATAATTCACAATGGTATTCAACACTATATCATGTGTCTTGTAGTTAAATAAATGTAGCATTAACTAACAAAACCCGTAAGAAACCAAATTGTTTTCCTATATTAGAAATTATCCATGAGTGAATCATGGTTTATCACAACTATTATTGTAATAGTCACTCAAATGATTAATTTACTTGATCTTCCCTATTATAAACATCACTATTAAAAATTAAAAGACTCTCCCTGACCTGAAAACCATCACACAAACCATGATTTGGGTTATAGTTGGCATATCCAAATAGTATAATTATGTTTATATATCATGTATCAAACTATAAAACTATGATATTTTTTGTTATATTTATCTTTAAACAAATTCAATGTGTTCATATCCATCTAGACATGCAACCTACTGTCTAATATAAAAATAACATATTATACCACTATTTAATATATGTTAATTTTTCTTTTGAATAAGAATAGTTTTTTAATAAATATATATACTACTGTTAGTGTAATGCTCCGAATATAGAATCCCAGTGCTAGTGAATTATTTTATTATGTTGGCTTGATTAAAAGTAATCATGTCCCGAACGGCTGATAAGTTTAGTAGTCATGGAAAATAGATTACATACATGAATGTTACATTACTCATGTGAAAATAAAAAACAACATAAATGATCCTTTGATAATTCTATTAATACCCTACCTTATCCCTAAATATCAATCAAATAACATTTCATGGAATTCGGGAAAAATAAAACAAAATAAATGGGTGAGCTCAAACTCTCAGTAAGGATAACAATATAACAGAAAATTTCCCAAATTAGCATAAACATTTAATGAAATGTATAAATCTAAAACAAAATCCTTTTAAACATAATATTCAGCATAATATGACATTGATAAATAAAATAATTCCATTTACTTATTTACATGGATATTCTACTAGACAAATAATCACATGTTACATCAATAGATAATTTAATAATGATGGAATGCATAATGCAAGACTTCATAACTATATTGTCAAGGCCTTGCACCAAGATTTAAAATAGGATTTTGTAAAGGTTGTGTGCCAAGACACAAGATTGTCTCATGAGACCTACCGATTCATCGAGCATCTATAGTAGGTTCTACTCATCACTTACTAAGTCCAATTAATTCCTCATATGAAAAGGTTTAAATAGAACATAAACATTCCTATTAAAACTAGAATATGAAATGTCAATACATTATCCATATACTTTGAATGGTATAAAAATAACACATCTACAGTCTAACATATCACAAAACCATCAAAAAAATATGGAATATTTTTATCATATTAAATCAACTTCGATCAAGAATAATACCCATTAAATGATGTTGACGTAGTTGAAAATGATCGGTAAAATTTTTTGAGAGAAATATAAATTTTGCATGAAATCAATTTAAATGTAACACAATTTATAAAATAATTCATTTAAAATATATTTTTCTAATCATTGCTTCCCATATCCCTTTGATTCGTTAGAAATGGATTAACATTTTAAAACATTCATGTCTATATAAATAAATCCATAAAATCATTTTGAAATAATGGGCATCCATGAAAAAGTTTTAGAAGAATAAATCATTATAACATTTAAATTATTATATTAGTTAATTAGTACCTTAAAAAAGATGCTTTTTGAAAACTCATTAATGAAACATGGAAATTTATAATAAATATTTCCAATTAAAAACATACACACAAAAAATATTGGATAATAAAGAGATTGAAGAATTAACCCGAACCTTGCACTTTCATTTGGTTGAGGGTTTGTTTAACCTCCTATATAATGACCATAATATACTATTAAATTATAAAATAACCAGATTAATATTTATTATATAATACATGATTCATTTATGACTTAATACTACCCACTTAATAATGATTTTCATGTAAAATTTACATTTCGGGTAATAATCACTTTCATTGTCATACATGTTTTAACTTGTTATTCTTGATCGCATCATTTAGATCATGATAAAAATACTTCTAGAATATAAAAATAGATTTATATATCATATATATTTAGAATATAAATATTTATAATATATAGATATAAGAAATAGAAGGCACTATTTATAGATACGGAAGGTCGTACACACACCTAAACATTGTTTTCATTTTCATATAGTATTTACTAGAAGTAAGTGAATAAGATATATGTAGTTATATACATATATATATATAGTAGAATTATTATGTCATATATTTCATTAATAATAATAATAAATATTTTTATAATCATCGTTGAATAGGGTACGTCGAAATGAATCTAATCACATCGTGGAGACTGTAATTTGTACATACACACGAGACACGATATCGTTATATTGATGGTAAAATCATTTTATTTGAATTTTATATCATACATACAGAATCATTAACATTTTATATTTATTATTTACCCCATTTATACTCATTATTATACCAATCCAAATAATGAAGTGTTTGAATAACAAACTACACCACGACGTGGAGATAGTAAGTCGTACGTACACACGTATGGTGAATTTGTCATTTATAGGATGGATAGAATAATGAATATGGTAGTACCATATTTATAATAACATAATTTTATGTAGAATAAAGGTAGTCATTATTTTGTTATGGAAACTTAAAAGAAAGTGGAAGATTAAGAAGAAATGAATTTGAAAGAGGGATGTGAAATTATTACCTCTTCTTCAAGTGTATGCTTTTGAGTAGATCAAAAAGTCTCCATAGGATTGATTTTTGATCAATGTAATGTCCCTAGAAAAAATTTAGGAATGTTGTGAGGAGATTTGGGTAGGTTTTGGCCCATAAAAATTTCTTTGGTGGTGTGATTTGGAGTGATGGGGAAGTACCATTTTATAAGAGAGGTGAGGGTCACTTTAGGAAAATCCTAAAACATTATTTTATAATAAAATTATTTTCTGTTTATAATAGCTAAAAATTAATTTATTTCTAATATAAGTTTGGGAAGTGTCTAAAAACTCTCACCCAATAGGTTGTAGACAATTTTAGGTTACCATTTTTACTTTATCATTATGATTTTACTCTTAGTTAAATAGTTTATATTTTACCATGTCTTCTAGTTTTCTAACGCTAGATGGTTAATAAACATACTATAAACATCTATGATAACCTTAGGTAGTTTATTAATGACATATATAATATTATTTATTCCATTTGTATGAACAATAGATTTTTAGAAATATTTAATCATCCAATAAGATAGTATTTGTTTTAAAAATTAATTTATGTCAAATTTGACACTATTTGGTATTTTGTTTTTGTGAAAGACATAACAAACTTATCACTAAGAAATAATTTATCAAATAAACCCTAACATGTCATTTGAACCTATAAAATTAGTTTAATTCATATGAAGCCTAAATTTACATTTATTTGAATATTTATAATATCAATTATTTTAATATTTCATTAATAAGATAATTACTGCTTCATCATTGTGTAATAAAAAATTTAAATTATATAATGTCTAAAATTTTAAATAAAATAATATTATATAGGAAATATTTTTATCTTTATATTGAATATTTATAGTCTATTTTATATAGTGTGTTACATTATATTAAAATGGTTTAGATATTAATCGTTGAATTTATCACTTTAAACTATTCTTTAAATAAAATAATAATAAATGTCTTTATCTAATCTATGTGGACCAAATATGGTCTATTTTTATTCATATGGTTGTTGTTTTGGACGAATTAAACATATCCAATAGAACTAGGACATGTTTTACGGTAATTATAATTTCAGTTTTACACTTAATTGCCCTATTTACTTTTAACTCTGTTAAATAAAACAGAAAAGCTATTGTTCCCCAAAAATTATTATCATCTTATTTAACAAAATTTTACATACTAATGTCAACCGTGTCTCTCAGATTTTTTAAATTCAACTAAAAAAAGCAGTAAAATTATCTTTCATGCAAATTTTAAAATGATCTTAGAAGGTGGGTAAAAGACGGTAGAAAGTTCAATAAAAATGTATTCATCTAATATTATTTTACATTGACTCCATGAATTACAATGTACATATATATATATGATATAAGTACTTTGACTTAAAATATATATAAATAAAATAAATAATTTTTAAATAAAATTTCGATTTTAAACAATAACACCGTGTTTCTCACTAATCAAGAAAAATAGAATGTTTTCATAAATATATCAAAAATTCACCCTAAGATAATTTTGATATTCCTATTTCAAAAATGAATAATATTTTATTACTTTCAAAACATATAATTTTCATTAATTAATTTAAAATTCATCACCGTTGTTAATTCCAAAAATCGGGTTTCTAAAAAGTAAAAACTATCAAACGATTGACATGGGTTTATATCAAATTTAAATGTAAAATTACTTATAATGACCTAAATTTTAATAAATTATAAAAATTAAATTTATTTATTCTTCAAAACAATTCCAATTCATTATTTTACACTATAAATTATTTTGATTAAAAAACTAGTTTTCAATTAAAACATAGTATTTCTCACTATTCATCAAAATATGAAAGTTATAAGAAAAGAACAAAAAATTTATCCAAAATAAATTTTAATGAATTTAATCTATAGAAGAATTTTTTTTAATTTAATTTAATATATAAATGTGTCAAATTATAGTTTTATGAAGGGTTATCTATAACATGGTGGTAAAATTGCATTTTTTTGAAAAATACTTCGTTTATCTGAAAAAATGAAATTTTTCTTATATATTGTCTAAGAAATAGATAATATTTATGTTAAAATTATATTGAGTTTATTTGATTCAAAATTCTATTAATAATATTCATAAACGTTTTTTGAACTGCTAATTTGGTATGTTGTGGTGCGCTCGAACTCGATGTCACGTGTAGCGCAAGCTATTGAATTATTTTAATGATATAACGTACTATGATATATTGGGGTGTCACATTCTCCCCTCCTTTAATAAATTGTGTCCCCAGAATTTGAAATTGTTCTTCGAAAATAATCATTAAATATTAAAAAAAATCTTTGTGGAAAACCCACTTCCAAAATTTGGTAAATAAAATTTAGTCTTGGTAAGAGGGAAAGGGAAATGAAAAAGTAACCACCAAATTATGATCTTGATTATGGGAACATTGGAGGAAATTAAAGACACAAAATTGGAGGAAATACTTAAATATTTATAAGTTGTGATTGAGTTCATCAATCACAAACAAGTGTAAATTTGGGTTCCTCAAAGCCATCAATCTATGACGATTTAAAATATCCTCGGTTCAACAAAACAAATGGTATTAGGATAAAACATTTTTTGTTTTAAGATCCATTCCTGAATTATTAAGAATTAATATATTCATATAATAGGAGGGAAAAAATATTCTTGACATGTATAGTTTAATCATTCAACTAATTTCTACCACAAACTCATCATTGACTCCAAAATATAAAATAATTCAGAAATAATCTATTAATACTAATCGTATAGGGTTCAAAAAATAATGAATCTATAATTCATTTTTTAGACTATTAAAAAACTGCATTATACAAACCAGGACATCATGTATGCCACTGGTAGGTGATCCACCCTTCTCTCCCTTCGGTTGTGGGTACAAGTATCGCAACCTTTCCGGATGCGACGTGTTTTTGCTCAACCTCTTGGTAGTCCTTTTAATGACAATCCCAAAATAATCTAAAAAAATAATTTAACCTTAACAATATTATCCAAAGTCAAACTCAATCGATTCAAAAAATTAGACATATTCGAAATACTTCTATCCAAACTCAAAATCAAATATTTATATGGAAATTAAACCTAATCAATATCATTTTTACACGTAATAACATGTGAATACCATCATCATGTATTCTTTTGAAACAATGTGACACCCTGAATTACCATTAAAAATCTAATATTATATTAATGCTCCATTATTCCATATAGTAAATGGATATACTCTTTCTATACAATTTTTTTTAAACTCCAACAATGATGGAATATAAAAATCAGTAATCAGTTTCATGTTAGTAATTAATATCTAATATAATTTATCCAAAAAAATCATTTATTATTTCCAAATCACAACCTCAGTGTCATAAAACCATATTAGGGGATATCATTTTATGAACCCTATGTTTTCAAAAAAAAAATTAACCTGCTATTGAGTTACATTTGTTTCTTCCACACAATCTCAAGTTCTTAATGAAAAAGCAATGCATCACAATGTTATATACTCCCTAATTATTATAACCAGTACATTGTAGATACAATACTCAAATTACATAATTCATTAATATCAACAAAAGAACATTAATCATTACTCCTCATCTCTGATAATATCATAACATGATTATTATCCAACAACATCATTTGAGGAATACTTATATGATTTGGACATTCAATCGTGTAGTGTCCCAACTCCATGAAGATGAAGCATGGAACATTTGAAACCTTTTTCTTACCCTTGGAAACATGTAAATGGTGTCCTTTTTCTCCACACTTATAAAAAATTCCCATTCTCAGTAAGAATTTATGAAGGTTATTATTTCCACAGTTATCATATATGGGAAAATTCTTCTTTCCCCTCTTCTCTTTATCCATATTTATCTATTGCATCCTTTTTATCTCATGGTTCCCTTCAAAGCCATAGGACGGATACAATTCTTTACTTATCTTGCTGAAACATAATAATATTTCATCATATGAATAGAATACGTGGGAAACTATTTTTCTTTTAAATTTTGGATTAATTCCATGAAAAATATGATCTTTCTTAGTCTTTCAATCATGAAAAATTCTGGAATTGTCATTCCTTCTATTAGGTGCCATTTCAAAACAATGGCATTCACTATGTTAGTTTTTTAATCGCAACCCATAATTACAAACTTTATAAATACCGTACGTAAATTGAAATGATTATTCATATAATCTATAATCATAAAATGTTTAATTTGAGAATGTATTTAATCCAAAATCTATTAGAATGGCTTGTAATGAAAAAGTGAATTATCCTATACATATTCCCCAGCAGTGTCGTAACCAAGAGTGCAACAAAGTTCATTGTCGTCTACCAGGATACCCCAGGTCAAGCCTAAAACACTTTGTTAGAGTTTTCACTCCTTGGTACATTTGTGGAAGATCCTCCCATACCTGCTCATATCCAGTTAGGGATGTATTGGGTGAAAAATACACAAAATCTCTACATTACCAAAATTTATGATGTTCTTCTATAATAATCCTCAATTTCTATCTTAGATCAATGATATCTAATCCGATTTTATCTAAATCTATTTTTAATGTGGTTTATAAAAATTATTTGATACCAACTATAATTCCCCGACCCCAGAATCCCAGAGTTGGTGCATTATTTAAATACATTGGCATGATTACAAATAATCAAGTCCCAAAATACAGTTCATTTTAACTGTCCTAGAAAATATATAACTTATGTAAACGTTACATTGGACATGAGAAATTAAAACACAATAAAAATGATCCTTTGTTAATTACATTAATCTCCCAACATAACCCTTCTTATCAATCATAAAACACTTTGTGTAATCGTGTGAAAATAATACATAATCAAGGGGTGAGCTAAAACGCTCAGAAATGATAATAATATAGGGAAAATGTTCACAAATAAGCATTAAAATTTAAGGCAATGTATAAGAATAAATCAAAATCCAATTAAAAATAAACTTCAGCATAATATGGTAAAGATAAATCAAATAATTCCATATAATTATTCACATGGATATTCAACTAGTCGAATCATCACATGTAATATCAATAGCGATGTTTGCAATGATGAAATGCATAATTCCAGACTTGATATCAACATATTCATAGACTTGTCACAAGACTACAAATAATACTTTTGCATGGTCTTGTGCCAAGAGTCATGTTTGGATGATGACGACTACAGATGCATCAAGGACCTACAGTGGGCTCCACCCATCACTTACAAAGTCCAATGAATTCCATATAAGAAAAGGGTTTAACATAGCATAAACATTCGTATTAAAACATGCATAAAAAATGTCAATAATTTATCTATAAAACATGAATGGTATAAATATTAGAAATCAACTGGAAAAAATATCACAAAATCTTCAATAAAATATTATTATTTTCATCATAATAAATCAACCATGATCATGAATAATACCCAATAATGTATGATTACATAGTTTAAAATGATCAGTAAAACTCTTTGAGCGAGATATCCTTTTTTTTCAGGAAATCATCTTAAAAGTCTCAGAATTTATAATGGAATACAATTAAAATATATTTTTTATTCAAAGTGTCACAAACCAATTTGAAACGTTTTAGGTAATTAACATTTTAAAACATTCATGTCCATATAAATAAATCTTTAAAATAATTTTGAAAACATGGACATTAATGAGAAATGTTAAGAAGAATAAATATTTAAAAAATTTAAAATGATTTTTAGATAAATATTCCCTTAAAAAGAATACCTTTGATAAATATTTTTAATACATGGACATTGATAATAAATATGTCTCAGTAAAAACATTCCCATAAACTATCTCGAATAATAATGAGATTGAGGAATTAACACTTACCTTGAACATTCCATTGGTTGAGGGTATATTTAACCTCTTGTATAATGACCGTAGTATGACATTAAATTATACCAATTCCATATTTATATATATTATATCATACAAGATTCATTTATGACTTTATACTACCCACTTCATAATGATTTCAATGTTAAAATAACATTTTTGGTAAAAATCACTTTATTAATCATACATGTTTTAACTTTTTATTCTTAATCATATCATTTAGATCATGATTTAAATACTTCCAAAATATAATCCATTATTTATATATAATATATATTTAGTTTATAAATATTTATAATAGGTATATATATGAAATTCAAGGCAGCGTTTATGGTGAAGGTAGGTCGTACGTACACATAAATGATGTTTCCATTTTCATATCGTGTTGAACGAAAGTAAGTGAATAAGATATATGAAATTATATATATATATATATATATATATATGTCCCATATAATTATTATGCCAAATATTACGTACTCATGAATAATATATATTTTTATAATGATCTTTGAATGGTGAACGTGGAAATGAATCTCAACACATCGTGGAGAAGTTAGTCTATACGTACGCACGAGCTACAATATTATTATATTTATGGTGAAGTTATATGAAATTATATGTTATATAAAATATAAATAATCATTAAAATGTTATATATATTATTAAATCAGTTAAGCTCATTATTATACCCTTCCAAATAATGAATATTTTGAATAACAAACTCCACCACGACGTGGAGACGGTAAGTCGTATGTACGCACATATGGTGACATTGACATTTATAGGACGGATGGAATATTGAATATGGTTTTACCATATTTATAAAAAAATAACAGTATGTATAAGGTACTGGATTATTTATTTTGGTATGGAAATAACAAATAAAGAGGATGTGTAAGATGAAAAGAACCTGAAAGGGGGTGGTGAAATTATAACCTCTTTTTCGTGTTTTTTCATTTTGAGTTGATCAAAAGGGATCCAAAAGATCGTTTTATGATCAATTTATGGACTCTATGTCTAAGGTAGGGTATTCGAGAGGTTATTTGGGCAGGTTCTGGCCGAGAAAATGGCTTTGGAGGTGTTATTTTGAGATAAGGGGAAGTGCCCTTTTATATGAGAGGAGAGGGTCACATTAGTAAAATCTAGAAATATTATTTTATAATAAAAACATTCTAGGTTTATAATGAATCAAAAATGATTTAGCTCTATGATATGGTGTGGATAGGTTGAAAACCGTGAAACCAATAGGTTTTATACATGTTTAGGTTACCATTTTAACCATATTTCATAGAATTAACTCTTAGTTAAATAGTTTAACATTTACTGTGTCTTCTTGTATTGTTACAAATTATGGTTAATAAACGTACTATAAACATCCAATATAACCTCAAGTAGTTCATTAATGGCATATATAATATAACCTAATCCCTTTGGATAACACTTAGATTTTTAAAAATATTATATCAACCAATTATATAGTATTTGTTTTAAAAATTTATTTATGTCAATTTTGACACTATTAAGTGTTTTTTACTTGTGAATGTCATAAATACCTTATGACTTCGAAAAAAAGTAATATAATAAACCATAAAAAGTCATAGTAACCTATAAAATTAGTGTAATTCATCAAAAGTCTAAATTTACATTTATTTGGATATTTATAATAACAATTAATTTAATATTTTATTATTAAGGTAATTAATGCGTCATCATTGTGTCATATATAAATTAAATTATATAATTTCGAAAGTTTATATATAAAATAATATTATGTCGGAAATAAATTTATCTTAATTATAAATATTTTATTCTAATTTATATTGTGTTTAGCCTTATATTTAAAATGTTTTAGTTTTTAATCATTTATTTTTACACTTTTAAAAATTCCTTAAATAAAATAAAAATAAATGTAATAATCTAATCCAATTGGACCAAAGAGGATAATATTTTTTTTCAAATGTTTTTCTTGTTCGTATTACACATATCCAATAGAATTAGGACATGTGTTATGTAATTATGATATCATTTTTACCCATAATTACCATATTTACTTTTAACCGTGTTAAATAAAAGGTAAAAGTTACAATTTAAAAAAATTTATTTTAATATTATTGAATCACATTTTACTTTCTTATATCAACCATGTCTATCAGATGTTTGAAATTAAACTCATAGAAGTGGTAAAATTATGTTTTAGTCGAATTTGCAAATGCTCATAGATGGTGGTTTAATGAAGATAAAAAGATCAACACATATTTATACATCTAATTTTATTATAAAATGACTCCAAATAATTAAATATAACTTATATTGGTATTATATATCTATTTTTACTTAAAATAAATTTATTTAGAATAAATAATTATTTAAATAAAAAGCCAGTTTTAAACAATAATGCAGTACTTTACACTATTCATAAAAAATTAAATGGTTTGAGATAAATACCAAAAAATTACATTAAGATAATTTTAATATACCTAATTCAAAATTGAATTCTATTTTACAATATTTAAAAAATATAAGTTTTTTAATTAATTTTAAAATAATTTCTATTATCAAAACCAAAAAGCGTGTTTTATAAACTAAAAACTATCAAAAGATTGGCATGTGTTTATGTCAAATTTAATTGTGAAATTACATATAATGACCTAAATTATATTATATGAAAAAAAATATAATCTAACTATAAATCAAATCAATTCAAATGCATAATTTTACACTATAAATTTTTTGTATTAAAAATGTTGATTTCAATTAAAATGTAGTATTTTTTAATTATTCATCAAAATATTAACTTTATCGGAAAATTACAAAAAAAATATCCAAAATAAATTTTTAGTACCTGACTCTAAAGAAGAATTTAATTTCATTATATTGAATATATAAAAGCGTCACATATTGATTTTAAAAGGAGTTCTCTATTAAAAGGTGGTAAAATTAATTTTTCTTGAAAAATTATTATTTTATCTGAAAAATTGAATTTGTTCTTATATTATGTCTAATAAACACATAATATCGATGTTAAAATTATATAGAGTATATAAGTTTCAAAATTTAGGTAATACTCTCCATAACCGTTTTTTAAACAGCTTGATTGGTATGTTGTGGTGCGCTCAAACTCGGTGTCGCTTGAAGCGCAAGCAATTGATTTACTTTAATGAGGTTATGTACTATGAAATCTAGGGGTTTCACAATTATATGATTTCTATATATTGATAAATAATGTACTAAATTTTTAGAAAATTAACTCTGTTCTAAAAAACAACATTTTTCTACATAATGTTTTTATTTCATTTTACTAGAATCTAATATTAAGAAAATTTTCAAATTATTTAATATATATTTGACAAAAATTAACTTAGATTTTTGGACTAAAATTTAACTACTTGTTTGAAATTAATTTATGATATTTGTTTTTGAAAATATTGATTTACCAATGATCAGTGAATACTAATTTTTTACTATCCTTATAAATCAATAATATGAAAGTATTCATCTTCATATTTTCAATTAAACTAAAATCATATCATTTATATTATAAATAATACAATTTCTAAAATTTTGGTTAATTTTAGATGTAATTGAGTATAAAAACAATTTATAACTAAGAAATCATTTTTTTGGATGCCCAATTTTTATAACATTCAATTGATTTAATAAAAAATTAAATTTTTCATCACAAATTGATTAAATTAGGTAAGATTAATTTCATATTTTGATTAATTTTTTAATTTTTTTTATAATATGATAAAAACATTTTTTATTCATAAATTCTATAAAAAATTGTAATAACATGTAACATAAGTTACATTAAAAAGGGTTAACTTGTGGTAAACCAAGAGTTAAGGATATATTGTTCCCATAATAATTTTCAAGAAAAATTTTATATCCATATTTCTTCATCATAGTATCCATTATTTAGTTTCTATAGGTTCAGAAATGTTTTACTTCCATTTTAATTTTTATTCGTCAAATATTTATAAAATTCTAGTGTGGTAATCTGCATAACATATAGAAGGATACTGCTACACACTCTTTTTTATATAACAATTATTAATTTTTAATGGTCAAACCATAAAAAATTATGTTAACATATTTCATATCAATTATTTAGATATTATATTCATAAAATAATAATTTGAAGGGCGTTATTAGAGGATCTAAAAAAAGTATCCCCATGAAGATGTAACTATCGAACCAGATAAATATGAAATAATTTTTTCAAATAACAATATGGAATAAATGGTATTAAACATTAAAAATAAATTTACTATCCCAAATATAATTAAATGTTTATATAATTAAGAAACTACAATCAATTACCCTGTTTTAATCAAATCGAATGAAAATGTATCACTCGTGCATACATGCAAACTGCCGGATGCACGTAGGGATAGAATTCATTATAAATAAAAAGATTTTACTGATGGATATAATAATGGTTTAGAGGTAAAAATATTATATTTTTGAGATTATTATTAATTTGAATTATAATATCATGATAGCCTTAAAACATTTCCTTCAGTTGTAAAACAATATGGTCATTGGTGCATAAGTCTGTACTACCTCCTATAAAATGTGATATGATTTGTTTTTATTTTAATATATACATGAAAAATGTAAGGATATTATTATTCTAATTTAATATATATGTAAAATAAAAATTAGTCAATAATTATTCATGAGTATTTACAATTATTTGAATGCATCCATAAAAAATTGAAAACATTGCTCAGGTGTTCTTAAGATCGACTATCTCCATGAACTGTATAAATGATTATTTCTATGAATTTTATCGATAATGATATATATATATATAAATAATGAATATATATGATATTATCGTTGTTATTTAAATTCTGTAGATTATGAGACCATAATCAATATATAATATATAGAGCTGCCAAATCGAAATTCTATAGAAAAATGAATAATTTAACACCCAAAACTGATGAATTTAATAATGAGTTATTAATAAATTGATGTTTAATTGTTATAACTGGATAATATATGATATTCTAAGTATTTAAATTATTATTTTCTAGATTTATAACATATATAAATTAAATAAATAATATGTTTTACAATATTCATATAAACTCAAACACAGGGTAAGGTATTTCCATCCAACCATTATATTAAGGAGACAATTCCAATATTCCCAAATTTGTTAATGTGTGGAATATATTTTTTATTAATTTATTTTATGATTATTATATTAAATATTACGGTGAAATTAATTTCCATATATGTTTATTTCATTCATGAATTTATTATTTTATGGTTACTGATATGGTATTGGTTTATTTCACAACCTCAATATTATATTGTATTTTATATATTTAATTCCATATTAGCAGAATTATTTAATCTCTCTATATTATACCAAATTCTATTTATTTATATCTGAATATCAATAAAATTTTCATTTATTTCTCAAATATCATTATCTTTTGTAAAAAAATGGAATAAAAAAAATATAAATTTCAAAATTATAAAGTGAATTATCATTAGTGTGGAATATTTCCATGTAAATGATTTAATTAATATTTCCATAATATATTTTTATTAATCTATAACTTTTTGAAATAATTTTTACCATTGATTTAATTTATATTTAAAATTTTCAACGGAATTTTCATTTTTATGAGTGATATATTTTTTTCTTTTTATTAAATATGTGAAAGGAATCAGTATCCTAACATACACAACATGAATTTTTCAAGTGATCATTTTATTGTAATTTTGTCTATTTATGTTTCATTTATTGGATTATATTTTTTACTATGGTTATAATACAATGAAAAGATCTATAATGTTTTATGGATCTATTATATATATATTCTCTAGGGAAACAATTGACATTTTGTACTATAGATGACCTAATATGTACTATTTTTGATTATTAAGGCATGTTGATTATGATTTTTTTCATGAATGAATTTAACATTTTATGTGATAGGTGGATCTCAAATATTAATACGCCCCTTAATTATATCTTTTTTCTCATTATACATTAGAGGTATGGTATTTGGATGAGGAATTACCCATACAAGTAACATTTTTTAGCCTGAGGCCTCAATCGTATTTTTAAGATATTCAGTATTTTGAATTCCATTATTTTTGAAATTAATTAATTATCCTTTGTGGATATTTTAAAGATTTATTATTATTTTATTCTTTGTCCTATATTTGTAGACCCCTTCAATGTATTGTGTAAATATTTTAATCTAATGAGATATTAAGGGCCAGAATGGGTGTAACATCTATTTAGTAATAGACCATTTACACTTTGATAGTGATTAGTGTGAACCATAAATTAGTATTTGATAAAATGAGAAGTGGTCCAAATATATTAATATAGTCATTTAACTGATCTTAAATAGTGAAAATTATCTTATATGATTATATTTATTCCTTAAATGTTTTTCTAATGCCAATGTTATTATCTTATAGATAATTTTCCTAAATTAACTTTTTAATAAATTAAAAGGAAAAAATCAGTAATTTATTAATAACTCATGATTCTGATCTATGATATAATTCATATGGTTATAAAATTTTTGGCCTTTGTTCTCCCACCCATATTCTCATGTTATAGTTATGTGATAGATGATATCTCACATATTTACAATTATAACCCTTTTGTGATCTTCATTTTTTATATTTCATTTTCCCAGGTTATGAAGAAATATTTTATTTATATTTTGTATAAGAATATAAATATGTGGGATGATATATATGTGAAATATTGAATTTCATTGATTAAATATTAATACTATGTATTTAGGCTACAAATACACTAATATATTATGGATATGTCATGATAAATAATTTTTTTAAAGAATATTGATTAATTAATATGTAATTTATTTTTTGAAAAGTAATGATTTATAACATTTTTACCATGTGAAATTTAATGAACATTTGAATATTAGGATTATATTAAAATTCCAAAAAACAATGTGAGAAGTCTTTTTATATGATAATATGCTATATATTTTTAAATAAATAGATTATATACTTTTCAAGAAATAAATCCCTAACAAGATATTACATGTGTAATTGGTTGGACACATATTCATACATGGTTATGGACTCCTCATATTGTGGTTCTACTATTTCCCAATCCTCATTTTAGTGAATGGTCTGTGTAACCATACTATTCAACAGGGTTGACACTCCCATGCAATATTCACAGGATCACATCCATTTCCAATATGAACTGTTATGATCTATTGGAATTGATAATGAATAGAAGTGACTTATGTTAAACCTAATGAGAAATATACTGAAATTAGTGAGACTTTATTTAGACATAATCTGATTGCATTTGCAAGATATGAAATTTTGTTTCCCACACTAGCCATTTTGTTTTACATAAGTGAATGATGATAAAAAAATGATGTTGATGGGTGACTAAAATAAATAATTATTAAATTATTTTTTAGTCTTAGAAAACTGCAATAATTTTATCAGGGAATTTATATTGGTATATCAATTCATTTAGAAAACTATTTCTTGTTGAGTTAAAAATAAAATAACTTTATAGTGAACTAATGTCAACTGATGTTAATAGATAATCTTCAACATAGTATTTTTGGTGATTGGATTACTCTAAATCTTGTGATTATCCATCTAATTGGATTTGATTTGATTTTGGGTATGGAATTTTAAAATATATAATTATCAAATATAATTTTTCTTGGAAAAGAATTCAAATTTTATATTCTGAAAAAAATATGACCATTTATTAGTGTGATAATAAATATGAACATCCACTATAAATTATATAATATGTATGGGTATTGATTTGGAATTAATTTTTTTATGTATCAAATGGTTACAGAGAATCTTCAAAATGATGTTAATGAATTTTTATAGGAATTTAATAATATCTTTCTCAATGAGATTCATAGTCTTCATCTAAATCTTTCATAATAGTTTTCAATAAAACTCATACCTTGTTAAATGACTTCATCCATGTCTCATTATAAAATGCCGACTATTTTTTTATAATTGAATTGGAATATCTAGAAGAATACGAAAAATGGATTCATTAGGAAACACATGTCATCATGTGGTGTACCATTTCATTTTATTAAGAAGATACAGGTTCAATGGGAACATTATTTATTATTAGGAACTGATCAAGATCCCAATCAATAAATAATGTCATATGCTTTATATGAATTATTTATTTAATAAATTACTAATATATTGGCCCATGGTTTACCTAAACGCGTGTATAAACCATGCAAGGTAAAAAAAAATTACCCAAAAATGTGGATATATGTCATCCTTATGCATAGTTGCTTTACTTTTTCCTCAAAACAAAAAACACTAGACTTTCTCTCTAAATATTTGGAGAACCTCTCCTTTTCTAATTAGAAGTGATCCAGAGTCATCCCTTGGTGCACCGAAGATTTAATCCTGCAAAAATACTTCATTTTTATTAGTTCATAAAGAGTTTTTAGAGACCTTTTTATCCCTTTCTCTCAGTTTATTTCATATATGCATATTGTAGTTAGATCAAATTATGTGGATGCAAAATATGTATATATTGGGTATGTTTTATAACAGTGGAATATATGTAATGGTGTTTCATAGATAATTAACCTAATTTCATGGGATTTTATATGTTCTTATTTGTATTTATCATAAAATTAGAGGTATATTGCTTCAATCCCGACTGTTCTACTTAAATCACGAAGGATTAATTTGAAATTTGTTTAATTTCAGGATTTTTATTATCACATTATGGTTCAAAAAATGGTATAAAACATATTTATTGTTGATTTATAGTTTTCGGTGACATTATAAAATTATGATAATTGATTGAGCTAAGTTAATTGTTTTCTTGATTTTAATATGTACATTTTGATATCTACATTTTCTATTTTTTGAAATGGAGTGTTGGAAATTATTTCAAAAAAAATATTGTTTTGATGAATTGGTTTGAAGTGGTATGGTTGATTTTTTTTTGGAATATAGGGGTTCTCTGTGTGTTCATTTTTGGTGTTCCCCTAAAAAATTGATATGTGTTGAGATGGTATGTAAGTATGATATACTCTATAATACCAACTGTAGGATCAAATATGTAAACATGAGATTCTAAAATAAAATTGGGGGTGGATTGTATACTTTAAAAAACCATATAGAAATTTTTCATAACAAAAATTCACAACACCTCTAAGTTCAAATAACTTGCTTGATTCCAGAAATGTGATTCTGGAAATAAAACATAACAAAATTTTACAATAGATATGATTCTACCTTAATGCATATAGAATCATACTAAGTCATATTACATGTATAAGGAAGTATAAGATAGTTATACATTCCTCAACAATACAAATGCGGTAGAAAACTTGTTACAAAGCAAGTAACAAGTAGTAAGTAATTTTCCCCAAAGAGAAGGGTATCCAAAATCCATGGATAAAGGTCCCTTGATTTATACTTTCAATAAATTCTGTCTTACCCACAAAAGGGTAAACCCTCGATACGATGATTAGAGTCTATCTTGGTATCCCGAAAAGCAATCAACTTCAAGGTAGTAGGAACCTCTGCCTTCATAAGCCTGGAAGCCCTCAACTTCAAGGTAGTCGGCACCTCTGTCTTCCTATCCCCAGAATCCTTCGATTGTCAACAGTAACAATAGACGTCGCACAAATAAAAAATGCATGAAGAAAAGTTTTAACAATCCAGTAAAACTTTTTGAATGAATACTTAGACATTATAAGAGCATCTCTATATATAAATCACTTCAACATCATTTAAGCATAGTTGTCCAAGTTATTTTGTGATCTATCAAATGATCTCCAGTTTATAGGCACAGTATCAAAGGTCAGCTCACTCCTCCAATGGTCATATTTTTCATTGAATTTCAGAGGGACCTATACATGTGTCACTCAAACAAAGGTTATTTAATAACTGAAATAACGACATCGTTTTATAACAGTTGTAATTAAAAATATGGTTACATTTCTAAAAATCCAATATTCGGAATGTATGTAAATGAATGTTCGGAGTCTAACCAAAATTGAATTTGGAGTATATAGAACAATAATAATCAGATTCTATTTTCTAGGAATTTAGAACCTAAATTCTATAGAATTCCATAGTCTGAATTTGAAGGAAAGTTGGAATCTGGATTAACAAGTTTTTGGAACCTGAACATACAATGTTCTGAGTTGGAGTTCATTAGAATTCGGATTCAGTACTCAGAGAAGTTCGTATCAAGAATTCATATTCCGAATTTTGTGTTAGAACTCATAGAATTTTGTATCTAGAAATCAAATTCAGAATTCAGAGTCAGAACTCTGAAGAGTTCGTAACCTGAATTCGTATTCAGAATTCAGAGTCAAAACTCTAAACAGTTCGTTTCCAGAATTATGATTTATAATTCGGAGTCAGAACTCAGAAGAGTTCGTAACCAGAATTCTGATAATTAGGATCCTAAAATAGAATGCTTCAAATCAACGTTATTATAGGTTTTTGAGGTTTTGGTTTCAAACTAAATTTTACACATAGAAAAATTATGATATGAATAATAAAACATGGAAAGGATAAATTTCCTTGGGAAATAAATTTTTCCATATAGAAGTAAAACATAGGGTAAGAAGGGTTTTTCCTTGAGATAAGGTGTTTGTGATTTTCATAACAATAAGGAATGATAATTTCATAATGAAACCTTAATGACTCCCAAATCTCCCCCAAGTATGAAGGAATGGAAAGTCATAAGGAAAACCTTATTTTATCCCCCTATTTGGAAAGCATAAACATCGTTACGAAAAAGAATTTAAGGACTTAACAAAAAATTTCTAGACAATGATAATAATATTTATCTTCCTTTACATATGAATAATGAGAAATATTAATAACTCCCCCTTAGGCTTTGGAACACTATGGATCGTATTCAATATTTCCAGAATGAGATTTATCTTGATTATAGAAGTCTCTGTAATGAAAAATACCCCCCTTAGATAAACTCCCCCTTACCTAAGAATTATTTTTCCTTATCCCCTTTTGTGATTTTCAAAAAGACATTGAGGGAATGGAAAAAAAATATGGTACCTTAAATATTAGTACAAACAACTAAACAAAAACAAGAAACCACAATTTCATTAATATTGGAAGAATTTTTACAAGGAAAGGCATTACAACAAAAGATCAGATTGGGCCTATTTTCCTTCTTTTTTCATTGGGTTTAGATTCTTTATGATGGTTTTCTACTTCATGAATTCCCTGTGATCTTCCTCAGATTTCTTCTCTAGAGCATTGATTCTCTCTTCTAGAGACTTGTGAACTTCTTCTTGAGACTTCAACAACTCATCTTGCTTCAAAAACTTCTCTTCAAACTCAATCTAGATATCTCTTTCCGTCTTCCAGCATTGAGCTACAGATTTCAACTTCCAATTCAAGTCATTCATCTCTAAAATCCAAGTATTTTGTTCTAGAGTCATCTTTTCTTCAAATGTACTAGTATTTTCCTTGATTCTTCGATGTTCTATTTCAATATCTTCCTTGCCTCCATCTTGGAATTTATCAACCTCACTCATTTCTTGAATTGACCTCTTTGACAAGTTGGAATTATTATTACAAGATTTTCTATGAGATTCATAGCCTATGATAAGGGTTTTGAAATTTGACTCCATCTTGACACACTATTCCATCACCATGGACCTTGAATCTGATTTCTGATAAAGTGAATGTTGAAGCATCTGGCATCTATATTCTATACTCGAAAAAGATGGAATGGACCCAACAAGATTTTTCAAGGATTTTTCAACAAAATGTTGTCCAATTGATGATGATTCAAAATCTGATACTTTACATGATGTGGCTTGTTTTTCTAAGTCAACAAGCTTCAACTTTGAATTTACTTCATCTTCCTTCATATACACTATTGATTTTCTAGGATTATCAACAAACACATGTTTACCCTTATCAGTTTTGGGAACAAATTCCTCATCTGGAGACTCATGTTCACTTTCAGAGAATTGACTAATTCTATCTTCATCAATATATTCTTTCAGAGTTCTAGCCTCAGCATCCTCAGGATGAATGAAATCATTATTTATACTTTCTTCTTTAGACAATTTATTTACATCTTCTTCAATATTCTCTTCATCATTCCCCAAGAGTGACAAGCCTCAAGGACTCAACTTCAGATGTTCGTGGTGACAATTTTTCAGATGGGGTTCCCTTTTCTTGATAATCATCAACTTTCTTTATAAGATCATCTGTGTTACCACTCCCTTCTTCTTTATATTCTTCTTCCACCTCTTCCTCTTCTTCAACAATTTTTTCTTTAGCTTTTTCTGGAGTGAAGAAATTTTTCCCTGGAGTCTCAGGTAATGCCTCGGTCAAGAAAGATTGTGGCACCAGAATATTATCAGATGCTACGTCAGCATCCTTTAAGAGAGATTTTACAATATCAAACTCAGACATTTTCTTCATAATTTTCTTCTCTTTGTCTTACTTCTCAATCCCTTTAGCAGTAGACTCTTTCATGGCCATTGCCTCAGTAGGATCCAAACTGAACAATGGCTCCCCTACTTTTATATTCTTCTTATCCTCCCACTATTTAGCTACAACCTCATCTAGATAAGCTTTCTGCTTTTTGGTTTTAGGAGGTTCGGATTGGACTTCCTTAGACTTAGGGGTTTTGTATTCTACTTCCACTACATTAAATTTTCTTTTCTTTCCAACTTTCTTTGATAGTTCAACTTCTTCAGCATCTTTCGGAATGGATTCTTCTTCTTCCACTAGCAGATAATAAAACTCACCTAAATCTTTAGAAAATCCTACTTTAATCCTCTTGAGGGTATCATCACGGATTAGAAATACATTACAATTCCTTGTCTTTGAACTACAAGGGATCTTGAAGGATTTAAGGCACCGAACTATCAACATGGAATGTAAGGAATGATACCTGATGGGTCGTGCTCTCATATTCCCATTTTTGATATTCTCTATCATAATGAGAATGTTTTTCATCAAGTTGAATTTCCTTAATTTTACCAAGAAATCGAAGATATATCTGTAACTCTTCTTTAAGATGTCCTTATGACCCTTTCTCGATATGAAAAAACCATGAACCCATAACTACAGGATCCAATTGTTGATAGATAAGTGAGAAATATTTGCAGACTTTACATATGAAAGTCCAAGACATTCCAAAGACTTCACCTTGATAAAACATCATTGAACATCTGGCGGCTTGTGGGAGAAAAATTCATCCTCCCCTTCATAAGATAGCCCCACCAAGCTAGAAGCCTTGGTGTATGAATGTTTATAAGTTTTCCCATAAATTTTGAAAGAAAATTTTTCTCTTCCATCATCCTTTAAGAAAGAAACAGATTCATAAAATTCTATATGTAAATCCAGATGCACCAAGTCTTGGTATCCTGGATTTGATATGCACAAGCTCTCTCATCAATTATGCTTGATATTCTTTGAAATACTAGAAACGTATTTGACGAAGTTCAGATGGAATAACATTTCATGGTACACAGTCCAATTGGAGATTGGCTTCATGGTAGAAATATCTTGTGAAGAGGTTTATACAGACATCCGGATTGGATGAACTCTGATTGATTCATAATGGGCATATGGAGGGGGGGCAAGAACATCATCATGTGAGTGCTTGAAAACCGATGTGGGACAACCCAGCTGGGGTCCTTTATATAGGCGATGGAATTGACCTTTCATATTCCAAATCCAATCTCACGGTTGACAAACCTTCTGATTAGATCTAACAGTTGATATGATAGCTGCAAGGAAATAATTGGGTAGGATCCGATCTTTTGAGGTTTTTTAGGGAAAACTAGAATCTGATAATTTAAAATACAATAGAAAATACCATCAATGAAATCATGACTACAAAATTTTAAGAAGGAAATCTTACCTTTCAGATTTCTAGGAAGATTATTCTTAATAGGTAATATTCATCTTGAAAAACATTATATTAAAACCATTTTGACTACAAAAAACAAATTATGAAAAATCTAAGGTTGAATATTTTATTGCAATAATTTTGAGTACCAAAATTCCAATATTAAAATTTTTAGTACAAAAATTTCCATTACGAAATTTTCAGTTCAGAAATCTTCATTGTGAAAATTTTAATACAAAAATATGCATTACAAAAATTTCAAAAACTAACTACAAAATCATTAATTACAATAAATAATAAAAGAAACTAACAACAAAAGTTTTCATTACGAAAAATTAAAAAAAAGTAACTACGAAACTTTTCATTACGAAAAATTTGAAAAATACTAACTACGAAATTTTTCATTACGAAAAATTTGAAACAAACTAACTACAAAAATTATGAAAGCCTTCATTACAATGTACTCCTCCTATGAAAAATAGTTCTTACTTTAAGTATATTGGTGTAACAAGAAGTTAATCAAGCAAGATTACATTACAGTTATCATCCCTAACTTCTGTTTTATGTATTCAAGTATATCAGAAGGTAATGATTTGGTGGAAATATCAGCAAGATGATCATGTATACCAATAAATTAAAGAATGATATATCTCTTTTATTTTTTATCCCTAAGAATGTGATGCCTAATATCTACATGATTTGCATGAGAGTGATGTAAAGGGTTTTTACTAAGGGAAATGGCACTTTTATTATAACACAAAATTTGTGTTTTGATAAAACTCATACCATTGTTTGTTCCTGTGTGTTGCATCCACAAAACTTGAGCATTGCAACATGTATCTGCTACATTTTATGCTTTAGTAATGGAATGTGCTACTGAGTGTTGCTTCCTGAAAGACCATGAAACTAATAAATCTCCTATTAAATAAGAAGTTTCGAATGTACTCTTTCTATTCATTATACATCCACCAAAGTCAGCATCCGAAAAAAAATTAAAACCAAACAATTTCCATAAGTTTAAAAGAGTACTAAATAAATGGTTTTCTTTAAGTAGTGAAAATTTATCTTCACTGCCTTTAAATGAGATTTCTTAGGATTGGATTGATATCTTACACATAACCATACTGAAAACATTAAGTCTAGACAACTGGATATTAAGTAAAGAAGACATCCTATCATACCACTAAAAGTTGTTTGATCTACATGTTTCCTAGCTTCATCAAGATCAAGTGTGATTGAGGTACCAATGTGAGTACTTATACATTTAGTGTTTCCTTACCCATACTTTTTATGAATATATTTATCATACTTATGTTGGGATATATAGATTCTTTCTGGTTTTTAATAAATTTTAAAACCAAGGAAAAATGTTAACTCATCCATCATACTCATTTCATACTCAGATTTCATTAGATCAGTAAAGGGATAAGTTAAAGATTGCGGAGTGGAACCAAATATAATGTCATGAACATAAATTTGAACAATCAGAAATTTTTTATATTTCTTTATAAAAAGGGTCGGATCAACATTTCCCTTGACATAGTTATTTTGAAGGAAATATCCTTTAATTTTTCCATACTATGCTCAAGGGGCCTGTTTAAGTCCATACAAATATTTCTTAAGTCTAAACACATGATCATGATGTTTTGTATCTTTAAATCTAATAGGTTGTTCAACATGAACTTCCACTTGAACATAACCATTGAGGAAAGCACATTTAATATCAATTTTAAAAAGATTGAAATTGAATAATGCTGTGAAGGCAAGTAAAATACGAAGAGATTCAAGTCTAGTTACTAAAGCATAGGTTTATTCATAGTTTATTCCTTCTTGTTGATTATAGCCTTCAACAACTAATCTATCATTATTTCATACAATGATCCCATTCCCATCACACTTATTTATGAAGACCCATTTTACTCCATTAACATATGTTTCCTTAGGTCTTTCAACCAACGTCCAGACTTTATTCCTTTCGAATTCATTTATTTCATCTTGCATGACTATAATCTAATCATCATCACATAAAGTTTCATCAGTGCTTTTTTTGTTCTAATTGGGAAAGGAATTCTAGATTTTCTACTTCATTTCATAAGGAACTTTTAGTCCTTATAGGTTGATTTACATCACCACTGATTCTATCATTGGGATGATTCTTGAGAAATGACTGATTTGGGTTTTGAAAAACATGTTCATCAACATAGGGTAGAAAATCTTCTAGGGTAAATGTTTCTGTAGTATCATCTTGAAAAATTTCCATATCAGAAGGATCTTCTATCAAAGGTTGATAATCAATTTTTGAAAACACATCTGAGGATGTAGGTTGCGGTTGTTTAAAAATAAAAGGATCAGTTTCATCAAATTTAACATGTACTACTTCATCAATAGTGCAAGTTTTTTAATTGAAAACTCTATATGCCTTGGAAGTTGTGGAGTTTCCTAAGAAAATTCATGCATCAGATTTTGGTGTGAATTTATATAGATTATATTTAGTATTCAGAATGAATACCTTGCAACCAAAAACATTAAAGTAGGAAAGTCTAGTATTTCTACCATTCTATAACTCATAAGCTCTTTTTTTAATAAAAGGTCTAACCAAAACTCAATTTAAGATATATCCATCGATGCTTACAGATTCATCCCAAAACTGTTTGGAAACATAATAATCACTCGACATGGTTCTAGTTATCTCTTGAAAAAATTTATTTCTTCATTCAACAACACTTTTTTGTTGAGGTGTTCTGGGTGATGAGAATTTTTGAGTAATACCTTTTCAACTACAAAATGTTTCAAAATCATAATTTTGAAATTCTCCTCCATGATCACTATGAAATGTTTTCAAAGGAAGATTTTTTACATTTTTAACATGGGCTCTATAACTTTTGAAATAAGGGAAGGATTCATTCTTCTTTGTTATCAAATAGACCCATGTAAATCTAGTGTAATCATCAACCAAGACAAATATATAGTACATTCCTCCAATGTTTCCAGTTTGTGTGGGACCAAAAAGATCCATATTCACTAGCTATAATGAAAATTTAGTTAAGACTTCACCAACTAATTTAAAACTTGATTTATGTTGTATTCAATATTGACAAGGATCACAAACTTTTGAATAATCAAATCTATGCTCTGGTAGATCCTTAACTAACCCTTTCTTAGAACTTTTTCATAAGTTCCCAACGATACATTGACCTAAACATCTATGTCATAACCAAGAATAGTCTTCCATTGCACTAAGGCAAGGTAATTCTTGGCTCATAAGGTCTTATAGGTTTAGTTAGTAAACATTATCTTTCCTATGGGAAGAAAAAATAAAATCTTCCTTGGAATTGTGTACTAGGCACTTGTCATTCCTAAAATTTACAAGGAAGCCTTTATCACATAATTTTCTTATGCTAATGTGGTTTTTCTTAGGACCCTTAACAAATAAAACATTTGAAATCGTTGTTTTTCCATGAAGAACTATGTTACCAATACCAATAATTTCTCCCTGAGCATTATCATCGAAAGTTACTTTTCTTTCTTTCTTATTGATAATATTTTCAAAATAGTTTTTATAACCTGTCATATGTCAAGAACATCCAATATTCATTGACCATGTATTACTATTGGTACATTCTCTACATTCCAAAAAACAAAGTAGTTAGACTTTTAGAATCCAGAATTTCTTGGATCCGGAAATTTCAAAAAGAAAAATTTTAGGCACCCACATATTGATAGAAAAATAGGCTTTATGAAATTCTAAAGACATTGTTTTTTATAGAACAAATCATTGCCCAATGTCCACCACACTGAAACTTAGTAAAGAATGAATCACATTGAGAAAAAAAATAATTGTTACAAAAAATTGATTTAGAACCAATGTAACCAAAACCAGAACTATTCCTTAGAGGTCGGATTTGATAATACATTTTATCAAAAGTTTCTTTACCTAATGTAATGTTTTTAAAAAACATCCTCAAGGAAAATATTTTGGATTTGAGTATGAAAACCATGTTTTTTTATTTAAAAACATTTGATTTTGAACTAGATCTAGGAGCGAAAACAGTATTATTATAAATTAAATTTTCTAGATCTTTAGAAATTTTATTCTTCTATGAATTTACTTCCTCATGATTTTTTTAAATAATTTTAAAATTAGAATTTTTATTATCAAGATCATCAGAAAGATCTGATATTTATTTTGTATGAATATTATTCCTTGAATTTTTCCTATAATGTTTTTTCATGAGTTTTGAATTATCAACCTAGAGATGTTTGGAAACCCTAGAATATTATTATATTGAAGGTAAAGTATTATCTTCATCAGAAGAAGATTATTTGTCTGACGAGTTATAATATTTACTATAATTAGTATTCAAAGAAACACTGGACAATGATTCATCATTACGTACCTTATCCATTAAGAAATGATTTTCATTAGGTAGTCTGTCTATTAGACCAAGATTCATTTTTTCAGATGATTCATAAACCGACGATTCAACTAAGAAGTCTCCACCACTAGCACTCCAAGTGTCATTAGCTTTCAAGACATTATTAGCTTTATACTTGTAATACTGGTTTTTGTTTCTCTCATAATTCCTTTCCTTTCATTATTTTCTCTTAAGAATTGGACAATAAGGTCTTACGTGTCTATCTCTCTTGCATTTGTAACTTGTGACTTTTGAATCTTTCTTATCTTTCCTTTCCATTTTCTTATATCTGGATTGAAAGTTCCTCTATCCAGCTATCTTGTTCATCCTTTGAGAAAGATTTTCTAACTCATTTTTTTGAGGATTCACTTCCACTAGACTCAGATTGGATAACAAATTTCCTAGATTTGGATCTATTAACTCTCATAGAAGTCTTGAATTTCATATGATTATAATTTGTACTAATAGAAACACTTCTATTCCAATTATTCTTATTTACATTATTAACATCTATCTTCATTCTAGTCTCATACTGAAGAAGAGTTCTAATAAATTCATCAAAGGTGATCTGAGTAACCTTTCTGTTCTCATCAATAGCAGCCTTTTTGGATTCCCATACATTCTCCATGATGTTTATGATCTTATAAAAAAGATATTAATAATATAATCCTTTTTCAACAATGGATTGTAAAATATTCACAATAGTCATGAATCTTTGTTGCACCATACATATGGGTTCTCTATAAGGAAATAAGAAACCTTGATATTCATCTCTGAGCATGGCTCTTCTAGTTTCAATTACTTTGGATGTTTCAATGTGAGTAACTTAAATTATCTTCCGTATAGAATTTTTTACTTCAAAAGATTAAATTTTTCTATATATGTTTCTAGTCATGGAATAAAGAAAAGTGTTGCATACCGTATAATTCTGTTGATATTCATTATTTTAATGATTGGTAAAGGTACTAAGTTCTTTATCAGGGATTTTATATCCTCTAGTGAGCATAAAAAAATTATCAACTCCAGTATTGATAATGAAAGTATTCATAAAAACCCTCTAATATTCATAATCATTTCCATCAAAGATAGGTGGTATAGTGGGATTTATATTGTCTATGGAACCAACATTTATTCCTTCCATCTTTAAGAAAAACCATTCCACAAAAACATGTTAATTGAAAAAGGTTGTAAACAAAGTAAATTATCCTAATAACTGACAATATAAAGCAAGATTATCTCTAAGAAAAAATGAATTTGTAAAATATGAGTCGGAAAAACTGATTTCAAAAAAGTGTGAATCTGGAGGTTTAATTTCAATAATTCTCTTCTGAATCTAATTGTCAGAGTAACTAAGATTTCACCTCCTATGATAGCAATTGTTGAGATGGTATGTGAGTATGATATACTCTATAACAGAAATTGTAGGATCGAATATGTAAACATGATATGCTAAAATACAATAGGGGGGTGGTGAATTGTATACTTTCAAAAACCCTAAGGAAATTTTTCGTAACCCAAATTCACAACACCTCTATGTTTTGATAACTTGCTTGATTCTGGAAAAGTGATTTCGGAAATGGAACTTAACTAAAGTTTACAATAGATAAGATTCTACCTTAAATCGTATAGAAACTAACTAAATCAGAGGACAAGTATAAGGATGTATAAGGTAGTTATACTTTCCTTGATAATCAAAATTCTGAAAAAAAGTTTTAAAAAATTTAGTAACCAGTAGTATGTATTTTTACCCAAAGAGAAGGGTTTCAAACAACGTTGGATAACGGTCCCTTGATTTATACATTCGAGAATGTTTTTCTTACCCACACCAGGGTAAGACCTCGATACGAAGATTGGAGCTTGTCAAGCTATCCCTGCAAACCCTCAAATTCAAGGGAGTCGACACCTCTCTCTTCCTCAGTAAGGAAGCCCTCAACATAAAGGTAGTCGACAGCTCTGTCTTCCTATCCCTAGAATCCCTCTATTATACATAGAAACAATCGGAGTCACACAATGAAAAATTGAAAAAAAGAAAAGTTGGAACAAGCCGTTCAATATTTCTGCACGATACCTGAGAGATTATAAGATCCTCTCTATCTAGAAATATGTTCAACAGCCTATAAGAACCATTGTCAATGTTATTGTGAGCACTTTCAAATTGTCTCCTACTTATAGGCATGGATTCAATGGTCAGCTCCTTCCTCCAACAGTCATATTTTTCCTTGAATGTGAGAGGGACCTGTACATGTGTCACTCAAACAATGGTTAGTTAATAACTCAATGCCCGACATCATTTTATTATAGGTGTGAGTAAAAATATGGTTACATAAATAAAAATCTAATATTGAGAATGTAAGAAAATTATAGTTTGGATTCTATCCAAAATGGAATTCGGAGTCTATAGTACAAGGATATTCAAATTCTGTTTTCCAGGAATTTGGAACTTGAATTCTATAGAATTCCGGAATCTGAATTTCAAGGAAATTCGGAATCTGGATTCAAAAGTATTCGGAACCTAAACATAAAAATTTCGGAGTCAGAGATAATGATAATTCGGAGTCAAAAATCATAGAAGTTTGTATCATGAATTCATAATAACAATATGGTGTCAGAACTCATAGATGTTTGTATCCTAAATTCGTATTTATAATTCCGATATATAACTTAGAGAAGTTTGTATCCATAATTCAAATTCAGAATTCGGAGTCAGAACTCTGAAGAGTTCATATCTCGAATTCGTATTCAATAATCTGAGTCAGAACCCTGAAGATCTCATATCCATAATTCTGATTTAGAATTCAAAGGCAGAACTCAGAAGACTTTGTAACCAAAATTCTACGAATTCAGATCCTAAAACAGAATACATTATAACTAGGTAAATATTGGATTCTGATGTTTGGGTTTTAAACCGAATTTTACACTTATAAAAACTATTATATGAAAAAAATGAGGTAAGGATAAATTTCATTGGGGAGGGAAATTTTTCCTTATAGAAGTTAAACATAGGGTAAAAAGAGTTTTTCCCTGAGATAAGGTGTTTGTGATATTCAAAACAATAAATAATGGAAATGTCATATGGAAACCTAAATGACTCACCAATCTCCCCCAAGTATGAAGGAATAGAAAAGTCAAAAGCAAAACCATATTGACTCAAAAATATGTACAAGTGGGTTACCAGAGAAGTGACCCTAGCTATAGGTTGTGTGTCGGTAGGACACATTGTGATTGGATGATAGACTACTCATGAGTATGGAACTATTATAAAATAATTTATGTATGGGAGTGTAGTGAACAATTTAATTAGGATTTTGAAATATAATGATAAATAATTTAATTAAGTGTTTATGGGAATTCCTTGTAATACTATATATTGTGTCTCAAGTTTATATTTTTCTATAAACTATTTTAGAAATTGTATTAAAAAAGTTTTTAATATGTTCTTTTATAGTGGAATGATTTTGGACGTCATCAGGGAAATCCTACTGTGTTTTTCTACAGACACATACTTTGGCACATTCATGCTTTTACAGATATCACCTATCAAGATTCAAGAATAGTAAAGTCTCAAATATATTTATTACTAATTCATGATAAATAAGTTGTTAGGTTGATTTTGATCTTATATCATGTTGAAAATTGCAGACATTAAGTTTTCTTTTAGTTTTATTTGATTCTTTTCAATCGTTTACATCGATGATAATAGTTTTTTGTTATTTTAGTAATTGGTTGGTTTTGATATAAATGAAATGTTTGAGTTGTCTTTCATTTTTTTCAGTAATAAATTATTTTTTCATATTGTGTGTTATGGTTAGTATTGTATCATAAAATTGAACATCATCCATCAACTTTTATATCAATCCCTAAGATTTTATTTCCAGCCTTTGGTTTCTTGTCGACATCACTTAATGTGATGTAACATCACACTTTCTTCTCAAGCCAATTACTTGTAGAAGGTTGATAAAAATTGATAAATTATATTTTTAGAATGATAAATATGTAATTAATATATTTAAAATTTCATTTATAACACATATACCAATTAGTTTTCTCCTTATTACATTCCATGTAATATTTTACTGAAAAGAAAATCACATCGCTTCTTGAGGTGGTAGTTTTCTGTGACCATAAACAGCATTATAGTATCCAAAAAAAATGGAATGTAAACAAAGTATATATTATATAGTGAAACCAAATATATATTTACATTATAAAGATAATATATATAATTTATAACCATCATCATACCCATCCCTGACATGTGGTAATAGAAAAATTGATGGAAACTCATTCTATTGAGGTAGTCCTCCATACAAATGAATGATGATTTTGAAACACATTGGTTGGAAGGTGGGATGTTTGAAGCTCACATTAATAATATTAAAAAACTCATAAAATATATTTTTATGAAGTTATTATATCATCATTTTTATTAATTATTTTAGTTGGTGGAGTATGAAATATAATAAAAATGTTTTTTAAGAACATTACCCCTTCTCCAGATAACATCCTTTGGTCTACAAAAAAGAATTCAGAAAATAGATTTAAATCTAAAACTTTTTTTATCTGTTGAGATAATATAATTTGAAAATTTATTTTCAATGTTATTTTCTGAAAAGTCGATTTATGGTGTAAAGAATATAGAATAGTGGGTGTCATTTTATAAGTCAGGTGGGGGCACACATTTACCTTTTAATGAAAATGGTGAAACCATGTTTTCCACATTCCAAATTAGTAAAAATAAATCTATTAAATAGAATAAAATTTTATATGGTATAAAAATAAAACTAATATATATTTTATATAATTTTGTAGGTCATTCTATATATTATCATTTATGTTTAACCCACTGGTAAACCGGTTTTTAGTTTAACCATGACAAATAAGTTTTATTTTTTATCTGTTTACTAATGTAAAAAATAAATATGAAATTATTATATAATATGAAATTTTCTAATTATAAATATGAAAAGTAATTTTCCAAAAATAATATACATAATTATAAATATTTAATTTAAAAATAACCTCATATGACTAATGAAAAAGTTAGTTTCAAGAAGATAACATTCAATAGTTTTCAAATATTATATATTGAAATAAAATATGAAAATGATTACAAAGAAATAATTTAGATTAAATTCTATATAATTGAACTAATTTCATATTAAAATTAATTAAACAAATTTACCTTCCTTATTAAATAAAAAAATTAATTTTCAAATAAAATTCTGTATTTTCCGATATTCATCAAAAACGTTATTTTAGAATATTTTAAAATTTTTACACTAATATAATTAATTATATATTTATAAAATAAATTAATAAAATTAGAAGATATAAATATTTTAAATGTTTTAAAAATTAATATTAAAATAGATTTGGTAGAAACAGATAAACAGACTTTCAAAAAAATGTCAATATTTAGGAAACTTTTCTTATAATTTTGTAGTTTGTTCTACATTTTTATATTGTATTCTGGTTCATCCTATATTAGGATTTTGTATTTCATAATCTATTAATGTGATTAAATTTCATGATAAGTATGTCATCTTTTTTTTTATCATTGAATTTGGGTGTTAAATATTCTATAAAATATATCTTTTTCTTTCTTTAAAAAATTAGGTTCTTACATTCTACCCACTGTCAAAAAAATATCATCAGCATAATTTTAAATTGTATTGTTAACCAGGGGTTGGAAATTTTGAAATACAATTATTAATAAAAAAATTGTAAAATTTTTACAAAGTATAATTTTAATGAGAAAATAAGGGGTGTAAAAATTTTATATAGAATAAATTTATGTGGGTTTCCATGTAGTAGAAGATCATTTACATGAAAATATATATAAATTTAGATAATACTATGTATTTATATTGAGTGATAGAGGTTACTGATCACATAAAGATGAATAATCAATGTATTGTTAATAACTTAAAAAATATAAATATATGGTTATTTAAATGGCCATATGATTCACTATTTATTCATATAATGGGGTATAAATTTTTTTATGGTCCTTGCCATAAATTTTGGAATTATTTTAATATATAAAAATATACGGAAATAAAAATACATTATATATATTTATTTCATAATTTAAATTTCATCCACTATTATTCTTCAATTATTTTCCACATTACCACTTACTCTGATAATTGAAAATTGAAAAATGGATTTTTTACATAAATAAATAAAATTTCTATTTAATGGATCATACAATAGATAAAATAGTGATATGTTTTCCAGTTATCTGTATCTACTTCCACAAAATAATATGGTTAGAATATGTCATCCAATATAATACAATAATATGTGAAATAAAAAAACGGCACCATCGGTTCATCATTAATATAAAATTTTAATTTAATTTAACTAATTACTTATTAAACTGGATATCAGGTATTCTAGTGGTAAGCATTAAACTCTTACCATCCTTTGATAGTGGTTTAAAGCCCCATTTCCTTTCTGGACATGATAGGTTCTCAACGGTCATGGGGGTTATATATATTTATTTAAAATATTAATGTAATTCTAACAACATTAATATAAAATTACGAATGAAATCCCTAAAAAATAATTCATTAATAAATAAAATTTTTTATATGGGTTTTAATTCACCATATTTTCTTCACATATAATAATAATAATCACATTTCACTATTACATCAATTTCATTAAAGATTATGTTAATAATAAATTTATCAGAAACAATAAAATAATTTATTGAAAATGTCAATTCATTATTTCTTAAGTAACCCTTTCAGTACATCATCTAAATTCTATAAATTTAATCCAAAATATATGTCATGTTGTTATACTCCCATCATTTAAAACATAGAAATGATTGTTTTTTATAATTAACTTTTGATCAATCTTAAAATAAATCACTAATTATTGTATTGGTAAATCTTATAATAATAATGATATATATTCCATTGAAATTTTACAAACTTATATATGTTTCTTGATTCGGGTATTCCAAACAATATTTCAAAATATATGTTAACTATTTTTTTCTTGAATAACAATACATATATACTTCATTTGCTATAATGAAACATAGTTTCATCATTATTTTATGGTTATATGTTTATAATATATTATTGACATGAATAATTCCTTGGTTATACAAATTTAAAACAATGTACTATAAATGCATCCCTATAATTATTTTTTATATTCTTCAATCATACACATTATTTTTCTTTTGAATTTAAAAAACCATTTAATTTTTCATTCTTATATTTTCTTTTCAAACAAATCCATAATAGGTTTAACTAATATAATTTATTTTCATTATCTATTCAACTAAATTATAATTATTTTAAACAAAGACTTTAATTATCCTAATAATATTCCCTAAGAGTGTCCAACAGAGTGCTCAATATAGTTTTTTTCTTGTACTTGGTGACTATTGAATCAAGCATGATGCATAATTTTTAGAGATATTACCCTAAGGAACATTCTATGTAGAATCACATACACTTTTAATCTACATATATGAATTTATTTATAGAAATATTTCATAATCTATTAATTACCAAATAATTATGATGTTCTTTTATACTTATAATCAATTTCTGTCATCGGTATATGTTTACAAAAATAAGTATACATAAATATTGTTCCCATGATTTACAAAAAATCGTCTTTTAATTTGTTTTCTAGAGACCCATATCATAGTATATTAAAGATAATTTTTCAATTATTTCATTTGAATAAGATAAATGGAAGAAAATAAAAATGGATTATATAGTTCTCTTGTCTTGGTAAACTAGATACATGATTTTGATATTACATTAAGAGGAAAATTATAATAATTTTTTTTAATAATACCATTATTCCCTCTATAATTTTCCAAAATTTAATTCATCTTAAACATCCTACATTCCTGTAAAAAAATAAGACTGAGATAGAATGCTCGGTAAGGGTTCTTTACAACGGAAGATATAATGTATTAATAATAACAAACAACATGGAATGAAATATAACTTGACAAACATTCCAATTAAACAAGAATATTATCATTATGAAATAATAAATAATCAATATGGACATTTATATAACTATATGCACATACCATATAATCAATAAATTTTAAATCATAACTAGATAATGAAAAATATATATGGAAATATAAATAACTCAAAACACATTCCATTTAATCAAATAAATAGATAATTAAATGCATAAAGAGATAATATCATTTTTATAATGTAATGGATAAAAATAAATAAATTTCGGAACAATGATATGATTAATTGTTACACTTTATGATCCATGCATCACGATACCTCATCCAAAATGATCTTTTGATAAGACAATTTAAAAATGTTAATAAAACAATTTAACTGTGACAATTCAATTCATTCACCTCAAGTTCCATCTATGAAGAAGGGTATATTTATATCCAGGAATGGCCCATTTATACCTATCCAACTCATTTCACATATTTAAAAAAATAAATTTAATTCATATAAAATATGGCTTACCATTAAATATTAGTATTAATTAATGAATATTAATTGTCGATATTTTTTCTAGTCTATCAGATACCATTCAATGAAGAAAATCCATTTGTCAAAATTTGATACATTTTAAGATATAAGAACATCCCTGATAATTAATATTGACATTTAGGGAAAATATAATATCCAATATTGGACAAGATAATGAATTTCATATGGTAATGTTATTAAATACAAAAATTATTAATGAAATTGAATGTTAATACTTTCCATAGTAAATATGATCATAAAACATCCTTAGGAATAAAAAAGAAGATATCAAAACAAAATAAGCACAATTTATTATCTGTAAAATAACTTATCCCTATCATTTATGAATACAAATACCATGAAAATATTTTTAAAACACTATTCATGAAATTAATTTCTCATATTAAAAGTCACCTACTAAAAATTAAGGCTCCAAAATCATTGTGAAAATAAATTTCATAGAAAAAAATATTTTAAACATATAAAGGATTCCTTAATTCATTAATGGTACATGATGCCAGTATATTCTGTTCATACTGCATATATAAAATAATGATTCTGTTCACGTAATTGGATTAATCCAAAACCTGGCAGGTTTTGTAAAGTTTATGAAAATTAATTTGAGAATAATATTTAAGAAATTAAAATGTGTATAAATTAATGATATATATAATTTGAAAAAGGATAACAAAATTGAAACTTTTTTAGAATACCTGGCATTGAATGAAAATTGATTTCTTCCCTAACATTATCATTTAAGTTGATTTTTATTAAAAACATTTATATATTATATTAATTAATAAAGTGTGTAAGTTTGTTAAAATTAAATAAACAATTATTAATAAAAATGTAGAATAAAATTAAATGGTTTTATTATCCTATTTTCTAATAATTTCTTTTAATTGAAATTCTAATATAAATAGGCTGATTAAAAATAATATTATGAATTAAAACCTTACAAACATCATTTGTTGATGTGAGGATTAAAAATGAACTGATTATGTGAATCAATTTTAAATCAAAATAGAATAGTTTAAATTAAAAAATGGATAGTCAAGTGTCATTACAAAAAATAATTTTATAATCTCAATGAATGAATAGAACTCACATAACTCATAGAAAATACAATGTGTTTTGAATATCATTTACTCTTTGTAAATTTTAATTAAAATATTCATACATGAAATATTTATAATTGAAAATAAAATAATAAATATGCATTAAATACTAAAGATACTACATGAAAATGGAGAATTATATTCATCATATAATAGTTATTATGTACATAACATTATAATATTCCTCAATGTTGATCAATTGAGACCATGTCCATTAGCTTATGGTCTATTATTTTTGAACAAGATGTTATCTCACGTATAGTAGTCTTTAAAATGTATATAAATTATTCCCAAACAATATTAATATTTATAATTACATATAAAATAATTTAATGACATATTATCATTCATTAAATAATGATCAATAAATATTTTCATTGGGTTTGGGGTTAATTTCCATTTTTTTCTCATGCGTGTTTTTTTAAAGGCCTTATTCTTGCGCATACTATATAGTTTTATAGTATCTATTATAGAAATTAATGCATTATTATAATATTTAAATATCAATTAAACATGAAATGATAATAATGAAATTTTTATTTTTGAAATGGAGTATATTATGATTAGGGAGAAGGTGGGGCGTATGCACGAATAAGTATGATTTATATTTTCAACTATAATTTTTAAAAGTGTTAATTAATATTTTTCTCAAAAATATTTATAATATATTAATAATAATATAAAATTTTGATATATATATATTGTAATGGCCTGGACCTGTCTGATCAATTCCTTTGTAAAAATGTGGGACTGGAGGTGCTCCGGGTGGTTAGGGTTTCTTGGTGTGCGTTTGGGTGGACTTTTAAGGGAATTTAAAGGGTTATGGCCCTCGCACGGGAGGCACATGGTTTTCCTAAACCATGCGGCCAAACCGTGCAAGGTTGGTTTTGGAGGCAGTGGCTATCACATGGTTAGCGCATGGTTTGTCTAACTGTGCGGCCCAACCATGCGAGGATTGTTTGAAGAGGAAGAAGGAAGCGTGTGGTTAGCGCACAATTTGGTAAATCGTGCGGAAACACCGTGCAGGCACATAAAGTTAGATACTAAAAATGTGGATCTGAACTCTTTTTCCTAAAAATGGTTCATTTAAGCCCCTAAGCAGCCATAACTCGGGATTACCCTTCCTTGGAGGTAGAAGAACCTTTCCCAAGCTTTTTGTAGGCGATCTGGAGTCCTCTCTTCATGAATCAAAGCCGGGTTCTCGAGGTATGTGATCCTTTTTGTTTGGTTTCTTAGATTTACCTAGATCTACTTCAGCTCCTCTCTTGGGATCATAGATCTACGCCCGTTATGGGTAGATCTATGTGTGTGGATGTCATTTATGATGAGATTTGGACTTGGTAGTGTTATGATAAGAGATCTAGGGAGGATCCTTGGTGAATCGGCCCGATCTTCTTGGGCGTTCTTCGACCATTGTGGTTTCCGTCAAAACCATTGAGGTAGGGGATTCATGGCTTTTAAAATTTTTTATGTGCAATCCTAGATTTATCATGATTTGTCCTTATGATCACATTGTAATTGAACTAATTAAATACTATAACCGGATGAAAAGAATTGGTTTGATCACATATTGTTGCTCTGTGCCAAGATAATGGTTCGCCTTTTTATTTTTTAGATAGTGTGATATTTATTCCTTGCTTGTTACCATGTTTCTCTTGATGAAATCGATAAAGAACATAAAGATGGAATTAATTGATAATTATTTAGCTAAAGATAAAGAGGATTGTAAATGAATCTGGTTGTTGTTGTTGTGGATGTTGTTCCAAATTGATGTTAATCAATGGATGCCATTGTGCGTGTTTAATTAAATTGGTTGGTAAATCAAAAATCTATTAGTGCTTGATGTTTGAAGGTTGGATTCCATGTTAAAGGGCCAAGAGCCCAATTTTTTGAATGTTATGTTTGTTATCCTGCTGCTTGTGCGGTGATATGACCCTTAGAGGGTGTTGTGATATGTGGGGGCATGGAGGCCTTGAGGTTGGGATAAAGGATGACACTTAGAGTGATGAGATGCATCCGTTTATGCATGTGGGTGTTAGGGAGGACACCAGGTGTGATGGAATGGGATAGATGTGTTTGTTGGATTCTTGTGGATTCGTTGGTTGATTATCTACTTTTCTTATCCCCACTGGTCAAGGCAGCTATACAGGCTTACCCTTCTTCTGAAAGGGGAGAAGACACGCGGGGAATGCCACGTGCTTTCCGTGTTTTGCCTCTCCTGGGAGAATGGGTCTATGCACATTCTATAGGCGGCACAAACTCGACGGGTAGTACATATACTCACCGGGTTGAGCCCCCTTGTGTTTACTAGCATAAGATGCCTTTCTAGAATGCCTGGGAATATGAAAAAGTAATTCTATAATGAATGTTGAATAAATGATGTTAACCCATGGGGTTGGTGTTTTTTGAAACATAATGATGAGGTTGTAATCTTTTAAAGGAACAATTGTCGTTGGGTGTGATGCTAATGAAATTTAATGTGGTTTTGATCATGGTTAATTAACGTTGAAGAATTAATTAATGTTCAGGGGAATTGATAAAAAAATAATGAAGTAATCTAATATATCCCTTCAATGGTTGTGTTCTTATAAGATACCTAGTCATTGAAGTGGGAGCCCAGAGTCCGAGAGACCTTAGCTGCAGTTGTGTTTTAGACTAGGTTATGCCCATAGTGTGGTTATGAGTTATAATATATGCTGTAATTTTTTTGTTTCTATACGCTACTCCACCATGTCAATAAGGGAAACTGGAACCCCGAGTATTCTTAGCCCTGAGGGGCTGTATTCCCTAACATTTTGACGGGAGGTTGAATGGATTACTACCCCCTTTGATCCCGCTCTCTTCTCTTGGTAGATACTAGTGAAATAAGGCATAACTGTTAGTTTTCCCCATATATGTATGTAGAGGGTTATAATGGCTTGTGGTTATTCACACACATATATTATGGATATAGTGTCTTATGGACTACTATAGGTGTCACGTGTATAGGTTGTGATGGATTGAGGATCCTTACATGGATTATGGGATGTAATGACTTGAGGTATAATACCCGACATATGATACACGTTATGCGAGCTGTGGTGGCTCTCAGAAACTACCTGGTTACTTTTGGTTGTGAGGATGGTGTGGTTCTTAGCCCAGGTGTTTGTTGGTAAACCATTGTGGTGCATGAGGTGATGATTCTAGAGCTTATCCCAGGTGTATTGGAGAAAGCCTTTGGAGAGAGATGTTTTAGTGGGGTACCCTTGATATTCTTCTCTATATGATACATTCTTGTATGTGTTACTTGGTTATAGTAGCCTTGGTGAGGTTGGGAACTTGTTATACATGTTTAGGCGATGAGTTAGTTTCACTTGTTGTTCACTATGTTTTAGCATGCATTCTTTACATTTTCACGAGAGGCTTCAGGATGGATCCTACTAAGTATATTGTTATACTCACCGTACGTATATATAAACTGTTTTTCAGGTCACTTGGAGCAGGTTGGAGATCATGATGGTTAATACTGTCTTGTAGTTAGAGGAGTTGTTCCGGCTTGTGGTCACTACCATTTTATTTTTTTCGTACTTTTAGTTTTCCCTTTCAGTTGTAGTATTTTTGAGTGTCATTTCATATATGTACATGGGTTTCCTTTATATTTCAATTCTGAGTTGGTGTTGGTTGTTATCTATCATATCTCTCTCTTCTGCATGTGTTATCTTAGAGGGTAATGCCTCACATTTGTGTGTTACTATACCCTCAGTGCTAGACGCCAACCTAGGGCCTACTGGCTGCGGGAATCAGGGGTCATTATCTCCTTTCTCACATTGCTGGCCTAGGAGGGGTACACTTTTTGGGGAGGGGGTCATGAAAGAGTGGTATCAGAGGTCCAGTTGATGGATGGGATGGAGTTTAGAGTTAGGAACGTGTGAGTTTTCATGGGTTGGTAGGGAAACAATATCAATCATATTTAGTAAGTGAGGTAAACACTGGTGACCGGCTGAGGCATTGGCGTTTAGGTCCCCCTATGATGTGATACACAAACCTTTTAGTTTACAATGGCTACTAAATAAGGTGATACTGGTTGTAGGGTAGAGACCTAAGAAAGTATCATGCATCTTTCTTCTTTTTGCATGTGTTTGGAAGGGTAGACATTGGGATAGATTAACTTAAAATAAATATAAGAACAAAATTAATTAATAAATGTTTATTCTTCCATATTCCAGTATTAGGAGCTCTAAGTGTTAGTTATTTTTCAGGTATATCTCCAGGATGACTTCCTCATCAGGTTTGCGTAGAAGATGTCCTACATGATTTTCTATCAGTTCACCACAGGGTAGAGGTTGATGATGAAGACACATGTAGGATGACACTATGAGAGTTTCAGTGCCAGAGTCTGCAGAAGTACGAGGGCTCTGTGTCAGATGCAGTCACGAAAGACTGGTTGGAGGAAGTTGAGATAGTATTTTGTTTGATTCGTGTTCGAAATGAGCACTGGGTGTCCTTACCCATGACGATGTTGCGTGGAGCAGTGAGGCAGTGGTGGTTCTTGTTCCTTGGGGATCGTGAGGAGTCATCGATCTAATGGGAGGAGTTCCGAGACAATTTTAGAGTCGAGTTCCTTTCCTCGACTACAAATGCGTCCAGTCGCAAGGAGCTTCTTACCCTTAGACAGGGAAGCTCAAGTGTTCTGTAGTTTGGGATCTGTTTCAGGAACTGTTTACGATATTCTTTGGACATATTACCAGACGAGGATGCTAGGGCGAGGCATTTCGAGGAGGTTTTGCGTCCATAGATCCAGCTCCAGGTCACCCCATTTATGATAAAGACATATCTCGAGGTGCTGGAGAGGGTGTTGGTTGACGAGATGACTTTTGCTAGGACTGGATAATCAATAGAGGGGGATCATCATGATTCCTCACGAAGTAGAGTTGTGGTCCGGGGTTCCCAGTTTTCAGAGTAGAAGAGTTTCCATTCAGCCAAGGGTAGGTCCCATCCCTTCACATCTCATATCACTGAAGGCAGAAACTCTCAGGCCTATGCCAAGGGATCAGGTGCTTGATTTTCTTGTGGTGTTCATGGCCATCAGTAGTGGGAGTGCCCGACCTTTCAGAGAGGTCATCGTGTACCGGGCGCTACGCTCCAGGTTCCTCCTTTGAGGCGGATCCAGCGGAGGCAGAAGCTACAATTTTCCCCGTCTTTCAATCACCACAGGGTAGATGGGGCTGGCAGAGGACATCCCCGTGATTCACCCCATCCTCAGATAGCAGAGCGCGACCATGGTGGCGGTCGTCATCAGGGTCAGAGAGGCCGTGGAGGAGGTCTTGGTCACTTTCATGCACTAGCGTTGCCAGCACCAGACGAGCCAGATGTCGTTCGAGGTACCCTTTTTGTTTTTTCTACCTTGGTGTATGCCTTTAAATTCAGGACTGACAGACTCCATCATATCACCTACCATTGTACATGCTTTAGGACTTGAGGTAGAGAGACTTCAAGTTCCCTTGGCGTTGACTACGTCAGTTGGAGTTCGAACTGACTTGTTTGAATATTATAGAGATTGTGAGCGAGTGTTGGTGAAACACCTCTTTTGGGGATATTTCCTATGTTTACAGATACAGCTATATCATGTCATCCTAGAAATGGATTGGTTGTATTTTTTGTAGTCTATCATGGATTTCTTCAGGAAGAAGGTCATTTTCCTGTGTGCGGATGGAGAACAAGTGGTGTTTGTCAGTGAGCATGATCCTCAGATGGGTCATAGGCACGTTCCATCCTTATCGTCAATGGTGGTAGAGATGATGCTGTGTTTTCAAAGGTTAGGCAGTTGGTATTTCCTAGGGTCGTAGAGGAGTACCCTGATGTCTTTCTAGAAGAGGTTGTAGCATTACCCACTCGATGAGAGATCGAGATTGGGAGTGAGATACACCAGGAGCTTCTCCTATCTCTATGTCTCCATATAGGATGGCCACATCTAAGTTATGAAAGCTGCATATACAGCTTCATGGTCTGTTGCAGTGCGGTTATGTTCGACCAAGTGTGTCCCCATGGGTGCACCAGTTTTGTTCTTAAATAAGGCCGACAAAAGTTTGCAGTTGTGTGTAGATTATTGTTCCTTAAACAAAGTGTTAATAAAGAATAGCTACCCTCATCCGCGGATCGATTACTTATTCGATGAACATAAGGAACAAGTTGGTTCTCAAATAATAACTTGTGGTCAAGATATCTTCAGATGCATGTAAAGGATGAGGATATCCCGAAGACTGCTTTCCATTGTCACCATGGGCATTATGAGTTCGTTGTAATGTAGTTTTTTGTGAAGAATGCTCCAGCACTGTTCATAGGTTTGATGAATGTTGTATTCTGTGTGTTCCTAGACAAGTTTGTGGTATTTTTAACCGATGACATCATTTTGTACTCCACGTCTGAAGAGTAGCATGTAGAGCATCTACGATCCGTTTTGGGAGTTCTTGGTCGACATCAGTTGTTCGGGAGGTTGTCCAAGTGTGAGTTTTGGGCTCGAGAAGTCTGTTTCTTGGGGCATGTTGTGTCTTAATAGGGAGTATATGTAGATCCATCAAAGATAGAAGCAGTTGTGTCTTGGGAATCCACCAAGACAGTTTCAGAGGTGCGAAGTTTCCTTGGTCTTGTAGGATAATACTGGAGGTTCGTAGCCATTTTATCACAGGTAGCGACCCCTCTGACAGCTTTTACCAGAAAAGATCAGGCATTAATAAGGACTGATCAGTGTCAAGAAGCTTTCGAGTATCTAAAGGAAAAGATAGTAAGTGCTCCAGTCCATTGTCTTCCAGCTGAAGGAGTTCAGTTTGATGTCTTCTACGATTCTTCACATCTAGGGTTAGGCTGTGTTCTCATGCAGTATAGGGTAGTTGTTTCTTATGGGTCTCGGCAGTTGCATCCCTGTGAAAACAATTATGCCACCCATGATCTTGAGTTGGCATTTGTGGTTTTTCTCTGATGTTGTGGAGACATTACCTCATCGGTGAGCACTTTGTCGTTTTCAATGATCATAATAGTTTGAGGTATGTTTTCTCCTAGCGTGACTTGATGTTACAACAACGTCGATGGATGGAGTTATTATAGGAATGCGACTTCGAAAGATCGTATACCCATGGAAAAGGGAATGTTGTGGCTGATGTAGTGAGCCAAAATTCACATAGTGATGCTGTGCGTGAATATAGTGATTCCTACAGAGTAATGGAAGAATTGTCCTCATTACATCTTGATATGGAAGAATTTGGGGGTAGAGGATGTCTTTTTCAGATGACGTTGCAGTAATCCCTAGTAAAGAACATGGAAGAGTCCCGGTTGGGGGATCTTGAGCTGGAGGACTGGAGAGACCGAGTTGTTTGTGGTGAATCCCTTAATGGTTGGTATGAGTATGAACAACACAGAGTGTTGTATCAGGGAAGGATTTTTGTTCCCTTGGAGATGCATGATACGGTCCTCAAATAGTTCCATGATATTTGTTTTAGCGGTGCAGCTGGTGTGACAAAGATGTACCTATCATTGAGGAGTCTGTGTTGGTGGCCTGGGTTGAAGCGTGCTGTTGTGGAGTTCCTGCCTCGATGTTTAGTCTCCCAGAAGGTGAAGTTCGAACACCATGTTCATGGTGGTCTTCACAAACCATTAGATAATCCTCAGTGGATATGGAAGGACAACTCAATGGACTTTGTTACTAGTTTACCTCGAGCTCCGGGAGGTTATGATGATATTTGGGTGGTAGTGGATCATTTAACAAAATCATCCCTCTTTATAGAAATCAAGGAGTCAAGCTCAGTGGATGTTTTATCGATTAAATATCTGCATGAGGTGTTGGGACTTCATGGAGTCCCTAGGACGATCATTTTTGATAGAGATCCTCATTTTACCTCCAGGGTGTAGAGAGGTCTCCAACATGATTTCGGTTCTCAGCTATGCCTTAGCACTTCTTTCCATCCTCAAATGGATTTTCAGACAGAGCGAACCATCCAGACTCTTGAAGACATGTTGTGCGCTTGTGTTCTTGATTTTGGAGGTTCATGCATGAGGAACTTACCATTGGTGGAGTTTTCCTACAATAATATTTTCCACTTCACCTTTGGTATGGTGCTGTTTGAATCCTTGTATGGTCGGCCTTTCCATTCTCCATTGTGCTGGACTCGGGTCGGAGAGTCAGCATTCCTCGGACCAAAACTAGTGCATTATACAGCAGAGATTGTTCAGGTGATTCATGAGAGGATGAAGGCAGGAAAAAATCATCAGAAATCACATGATGATCAAAAGAGGAGAACATTGGAGTTTAATGATTGGGATCATGTGTTTCTGAAGGTGACTCCTAGTTGTGGGTAGTGAAGGTTTGGTCGTGCGTGTAAGATTTCTAGCAACTTTTTTTGCCCTTTCGTTGTGTTAGATCATGTGGGAGCTGTGGCATATCGAGTAGCACTTCCCCCTTAGATGAGTCAGATACATTATGTTTTCCATGTATCACAACTCCATCGTTATCTTCACGACGACTCCCACATCATCGATTGGGGAGATATCGATGTTGATGATGATGCCACCATTGAGGAGAAGCCTATGGAGATCCAAGTCCGCAAGGAGAAGGTGTTGCGCGAGCGTTCCATACCCTTAGTTCGTGTATTATGGCGACACAGTGGCATGTACAAGAGTACTTGGGAACATGAGTCATAGATAAGTGCTCATTACCTAGAGTTTTTTGATGTTTAACTCCTTCCATGTATCATTGTAACTTTTGTGTTTATAAAACATTAATATTTATGTGATGGAACCCTTTGTTTCTTTGGTGTCTTGCTCTTTTTTGAGAGGTATCTAGGTGGGTGGTTGTTTAGAACCTGTTTTGATTTCTCTCTAGGTGGGTTTTGGATTGTCGAGGACGAGAATGTTTTAAGAGGTATATGATATAATGGACCAGACCTCTCTGGTTTATTCCTTTTGGAAAATGGGGTGATGGATGTGTTCTGGGAGGTCAAGGCGTCTTGGTGTGCATTTTGGTGGTCTTTTAAAGGAAGTTAAAGGGTTATGGCCCTCACACGGGAGGCACACGGTATGTCGAAACCGTGCAGCCAAACCGTGCAAGGTTGGTTTTTGAGGCAGTGGATAACGCACGATTAGCGCATGGTTGGTCTTACCGTGTGGCCTAACCGTACGAGGTGTGTTTGAAGAGGCAGAATCTAGCGCACGGTTAGCACACGATTTAGTAAACCATGCGGACTAACTGTGCGGGCACATAAAGTTAGATCCAAAAATTGTGGATCTTAAGTATTTTACATCTAAATGGATTGTTTCAGTCCCTAAGTGTCCATAACTCGGGATTACACTTCCTTGGAGGTATAAGAACCTCTCCCAAGCATTTTGGAGGCGATCTAGAGTCTTATATTTGTGAATAAAAGCCGGTTTCTCGAGGTTTTTGATCCTTTTTGTTTGGTTTCATAGATCTACTCATTCTCTTCTCTCTGGATCTTATTTCTACGCCCGTTATGTGTAGATCTATGTGTGTGGATGTTGTTGATGATGAGATTTGGTCTTGGTTGTGTTAGGAGAAGAGATCTAGGGAGGATCCTTGGTGAATCAGCCCGGTCTTCTTGGGTGTTCTTAGACCGTTGTGGTTTCTGTCAAAATCATTGAGGTAGGGGATTCATGGCTTCTCTAATTGTTTATGTGAAATCGTAGTGTTAGAATGATTTGACCTCTGAATTATAGTGGAATTGAACTAATTAAATACATGAACCAGATTAAAATAATTAGTTTGATCGCATGTCATTGATTTGTGTCGTGATAATGATCCACCTCTTGATTTGTGATATAGTTTGATATATATGCCTTTCTTGTAAGCATGTTGCTCTTGATGAAATTGATAAAGAACGTAAAGCCAGAATTAATTGATAATTAATTGGAAAATTATAAAGAGGCATGTAAATGAATCCGGTTGTTGTTTTTGTGGATGTTGTTCCAACTTGATGTTAATCAATGGATGCCAATCTGCGTGTTTAATTCATTTGGTGGGTAAACCTGAAATCTATTGGTGCTTGATGATTGAATGCTGTATTCCATGTTAAAGGTCCAAGAGCCCAATTTTTTTGATGTGATGTTTGTTTTCATGTTGCTTGTGCGGTGAAGTGACCCTGGGAGGGTGTTGTGATATGTGGGGGCGTGGATGCCTTGTGGTTGTGACAACGGATGACGCCTAGAGTGGCGAGATGCATGAGTTTATGCATGTGGGTGTTATGGAGGACACCGGGGATGATGAAATGGGATGGATGTGGTTTATGGATGCTTGTGGATTCATTGGTTGTTTATATGCTTTTCTTTTCACCACTTCTCAAGGAAGCTAGTCTTTCTTACCCTTATTCTGAATGGGGAGAAGAAACACGGGGTATGCCACGTGCTTTCCATGTTTAGCCTCATCAGGGAGAATGTGTCTATGCTCTGGGAATAGGCAGCACAAACTCAACGGGTAGTACATCTAGTCACCGGGTTGAGCCCCCTATTGTTTAGTAGTATATGATGATTTTCATGAATGCATGGGAATATGGGAAAGTACTTCTATAATGAATTTTGAATAAATGATGTTAACCCATGGGGTTGGTGTTTGCTGAAACCTAAGGATGAGGTTGTAATATGAGTCGCATAACATTATCTATCATGATCCAAATCTAAATCATTAAACAAAAATTTAGATCAAAGGTATCAGGTTCTAGAAAATCTAAAACTAGATCCATAATTCAAGATCTAGATCTCAACTCATAGGTATATATCCATGAAAATATTGGATATCCTCCATAAAAATCATGAAAATATAGAGAAATTAACTGGAGATGCAAAGAGATGAAATCCACTTACTAAGGAGAGAGAAGATCTTCTAATCTTAGATTTTAATCTTGAAGAAAGATGTTGGAATCACCTTGGAATCCATCTGGAAGGATTTAGTATCACCTTGATGATTTGAATCCCAATCCAACATCGATATATAGAAGTTAGGGGGGGTTCAGGCTGATTTAAAATAGGTTTTCAAACAATTCATCGCATGTGCATTATTTTCTGGGCAGGGGTCACAATTAGGGAAAACCATGTTCCAAAGGTGAGGACCTTTATATCCAAGTTTACATGATTAGAACTATTTAGTCACATGGTTTGTCAAACCATGAAAAAATAATGCATACCTCTCTACCCAGGTTTTCTAGGTAGGAACAATTTTGATTCAGAGTTCCTCAAACTATGCACAAACCGTACACATCCCAGAGTTCATTTGTTTTCCATAAAAATTCACCCAAATTCACCCCAAGACACTACATAAAGAAGGAACATAAAACAATAAAAAATCATCTAAAAATAGACCCGAGATGGCTCCAAAAATGGTCGGTATCTTACAATCCCCACACCTTAAACAACCCATCCTCGAGCTGCACTCCTGAACTTATCTAATATTCCAAGACAATAATATTGGGTCATTTATCACTCATATCTATTTTTCATTACCATATTTCCTAATTAAAATGTCTATGTTCCCATAACACATAAACTAACAGAACAGTCATTACTCATTAAACATTCTCACAATGAACCATCACACATATCAGATGTTCCTCAAAGGACACATCAATCTCAAGTTCAAATTGTTCAACACGAATCACATTTTAATGGTTGGGGTGATACCTCGACAGTTTTAATACATTGAAACATCATTCATAGCACTGAATTTCGGTTAAAGGCCTAATTAGAATGCCACTACCCTGATTCTCTCTAGCACCACAAACAGTCCTACTATCTTTGGCACAATCTTGGACTGCCTTGGTGTCATGCATTGAAGCATTCTAGGTGACCCATGAAGGAATATATGATTGGACTCTGTAAACAATACGTGTCATCTTCGTATATTAGAATAAAACTTTTTCCTACATTGATTTGTTGTCATACATTTCCAAAAACATTCCCCTCCTTTCTATCCTGCGTTGACACTTTCTAGGTTACATCATTCATATCGATGAATTTATGTGGAAGGGCTAAATGGTACTCCAATTTCCTGATTCCCTCTAGCACCTGAAACGGTCCTTAAAAAATGGGTGCTAACTTGTTAATCCTCTATGACTTGTCGTGATGCATTCTAGGTGACACCCAAAGGAATAGATGATTGACCTCTGTAAATAGAATGGGTCATCTTCTTCTTTTAGAATATGTCTTTTCCTACACAGATTTGTAGCCATAAATTTCCGAATCAACTACTCTTTCTCTGAAGTTTTATGAATGAGACTCAGTCCCAAAATCAATGACTCACCTCCCTCAAACCAACATATCAGTGATCTACAAATCCGATAATAAATTTCATCAAATGGTTCAATCATTATAGTTTTCTGATAACTGTTGTTTTAGGCTAACTCCTCTTTATCAAATTTTTTCTCTCAAGAGCCACCATAGTCAAGCACATGTACTCATAGCATATCCTCTAACACTAATATGGCACACTCCAACATCCCATCTGTATATGAGTGGATGGTCATACAAGAAAAATCAAATGTACCTAGATAATTCCTTAAGCCCTACCTAAAGCATAATATAATGAAAATATCACAATCTGAAACTATAGTCTATGGCAGCCCACACAAACAAACTTTCTCAAATTCGTACAGTTATCCCAATTAATCAACTGTAATGGTTTACATAATAGGAAAGAAATGTGATACATTCATTATTCAATACCCAACGACCCAAATAAAATCATTATTCCTATGTTTATTTGGATGTCCTACCATAAAATCGTTACTCATGTCATCAATATTACATTTAATAATAGGCAACGACTGTAATAGGCCCCTAGTTCATTGATTATCTTCCTTCACCTGCTGACAAGTTAAACATATTCTTATAAACCATATTATCTATGTTTTCATGCTAAGCAACCCAAACAGTCATTGTATGTCATGGTACATTTTTGTCACCCCAGGATGTACCACCCACATTATTGAATGAAATTCTCTCATGAGTTCTTCTCATATACTTATAGGCACAAAAACATTATTTTTCACATAGATGATATCATCCTCATCAATTATCTGGTCTGAAGGAGTCTCCCCACCTTGAAGGATTTCCCATATGTCTAATCACACCAATTCATTATACCACATGTCCAAGATCTGTATTAAGAGTATAGGCTTCACTACTACTGAAACCAGTGTTATCCACTCCAGAATTCCCATGATCTGCCACATGAATTTCCACCATGAAAGACATCATCGTCCATTGTACAATCGTCTAATATACTAACAATTTATGAGTTCTCATGTTCAAGGTATCAACTACAATATTTCCCTTTATAGTGGTATATATATGTTCAAAATAAATGGAAAACATATACTCTACCCGTTTTTGATGCTGAAGATTAAATTCATGATGTGAAAATATATACTTCCAACTTTTGTGATCCGTAAAAACTATAAATTTTTCACGTGAAATATAGTGCAACAAACACTTAAGTACATTATTCACTATTTCCAACTTGAGATCATGTGTAGTGTAATTCCAATCATCTAGCCTCAACTACCGAGACTTATAAGGAATGACTCAATCCTCTTGCATCAACAAAGATCCAAGTCTGATCCTAAAAGCATCACAATACACTGTGTACTCCACAACCAACTCACAAAAGATAAAAATTGGTGCTAATGTCAAGTGCTATATTAACTCCATGAAATAATTAATGTTTCCATCTATACAATAAAACTTTATCCCTCTCTTTGAGAATCCAAAATGTGGTGCTTCCAGTAAGGAAATGTCCAAGATGAACCTCATGTAATAACCAAATCATCCAAAAAAACGTTGTATATCAAAAACAATATTGGGTTTCTCCTAAGAAATCATTGAATGCACTTTTTCTCAGTCCAATTTCACACCTTATTATAAGATGATATTCTATAAAAAGTGTATCGTTCCAATAAAAAACAAACATTTAGATAGTTTGGATTATAGATGATGCTCTCGCAGTGAACCCAGGATGATGTAATGTTTTTGTGCATGATCGTCATGATTCTTAGCTAACATCTAGATGTCATTCAAAAACACCACCACAAATTGATATATGTACAGATGAAAGATATTGTTCATCAATTCCATAAATACTATTGTTGAAGTAGTCAACTCGAATGGAATTACTAAAATAACAACCAGGACCCAGATTCCACATATGGGGTGCCCCGATCCCGGTGGGCCACATTGCCACAAGCGCATCTTCCCAGATGTTGGAGACTTCCGACTAGTATAGAGGGCCTAAGGATTGACCATTGGAAGACTATGAAATCATTAAAAGAGTGTAGCACAGTGGAAGGAATATAATGTAATAGTAAAGAACATAAGAAACATAGATAAATAGCGATAGCAAGCAAATGAAATAGATAAGAAAGAATAACAATAACTGTATCAATGGGAGAAGTGATGATGTAATGTCATGTCTCTAGAAATGTAGAAAGCACAGATAAAAGTAAATAGACATAATTTGTTCTAGAATGTAATATAATAGAAATTCTATTCCAATAATCTCAAGATCCTACTCAGTCATATATTATAAATCATCATCCTATCAGCACACAATAAAGTATTGTAAGATTCATCATTCCCTTTATCAATACCTGCAACCATGTTATATACAACAGGTACTAAATATCACCCATAGAGGGTGTGAGATAAATCTTAGTGGGCCACCACCAACGGTGTCTATAACAGCTGGCCCATGTAATGGAATATTGCATTGTGTTGGAATGCATGTATAGAGTAAAGCTATCCTTACAATATAACTAAATAACTAAGTACATACCTCATCCTTCATCTAGTGTCTGAACATATAACCAGTTCATCAATTAATCAATTACCATTTGAAGAAAATATGTCACGTGATGCTTATCCAACAACAACAACACCTCATGATATTATAAGTAGTGAAGTTCCCAAGATGTAACAAGGAAACTGGACAATGATATCCAGTGAGGGAATTCCAGGGTAAAAACGAAGTTAATGTAATGTCATGGAAATCGAAATCAGTAGTATCAGAGTCTAGCTATGGGGTAAGAGTGTAATCCATCGATCATAATACCAGAAAATCCACAATAAAAACATACCGAGTCCAAGGTAATCAACTAAGGTAAAATGGTGTTATGGAATGTCCGGGCCCTACTGTCTTTCACCTTGGAACTTTCTAGTAAATTATCAATACAAGAAGTGTAATTGAGGTATCTTGTAATAAATAAAGGGAACTAATGGCAGTATACTAGGAATCCACGGAATAGACAAAACCAGAGTATATAGGTGTATCAACTAAAAAAATTGTATCCTTGAAATGGAATGGGGTTACCAAGACTGAAGGTATTCTCGTATCAGAATCCAAGGTGAGAACAAGTCAGTCAATTAATATTTGATGTTTTAATAATGTATTAATTCATTTCATTCATATCTTTCCTTCCATTAGTGTGTATATGTCAAGTAGGGTTGAAACCATTTATTTATTGGTCCAAGCCTAGTTTTCTATTAGTGTGGATATTCCAAGAAGTGTTTCCATCATTTAATCAATACATAGTTATCCATTAATTCATAATCAATGACTGAGGGTCACTCTCCGCCCCGACATCAACATGGAAAGCGGTTCTATGTGCATGTAACCTTTATTTAATATCTTTTTTCATTGACAATATATATACATAGTAACCATTCCATTTCACATTTCAAATTTATTAATTATTTGAAGTCACTAACCTTAGGAGGGTCATGTGGTGAGCGTACATGGTACATTACATTATGAAATTATAAGTATAAACAAAAAATTTATAATAAGAAGACACTCCTTTGGAATGGTCAAGTAATGGAACACCTTAATGGTGGATCAAATATGCCAAACACAAAAAGCCCAATTTTGGCATAACAATTGACATTATGTTGATTGAGTTGTGGGTGAAACCACTAACAACTATTCACATATTTGGATAAGTGAATAACCATACGATTCTAATGAGTATTATATTGGAATGTTTATTTATGAAATAGTTTGAAATGAAATGGGTGGCCCCTGCGTGAATATTCCAAAAACAAAAAACATTATGGATGAGTTATAGACCACCCGCCTTAGGGTTGTACCTGCCTTCTCCTCCTGTATCATCCATTTATTTTCCAATTATTGAAGTTGATCTAAGAAAAGGTGAAAAACACTCACATTGTGATATCTTGGTCGAGAGTGAAATAAATGAATTATGGATAAAGAGGACTCGATTACAAATTGTTGCACATCCAACATGATAAACAGATGTTAGATCAGATGATGAATGAAGGAGATCTCTTGATTCTGAAAATTGGAATTAAAAAATCATAAAATGTTTTAAAATGGAGGAAAATAACCCTGGTTCTCGGATTAGGAGGAAGGAGGAGGATTAATTGATCATTAAGGGATTTTTGGAACATTTACACAGGTTTATAGCCTATTAATGGTTTGTTCACATGGATTTTCAAATTGTGTCAAACCGTATGAGATGGTTCTACCTGAAATGTATTCCTCCACATATTTTGATCAAAACATGCACCATCCATGCATGGTTACCTAGGAAATGGGGCATTTACATAGTTAGGATGCACGACTATGCAGAAACCATGCGAGGTGCCACTGTATGGAAAAACACCTTCTGCACGGTTTACTCAAAATTGTGTGCAGAGTCTATTTTGTCCAAAAATATTGGTTTCCAGGCTCCAAAGAAGCCCCATACACCTTCAATAACACCACTAAATTAGAAGCCATCCATATTAGGTCGAAAAAATATTTATACCGAAATTTTAAAGGATATATAACTCTCTGAAAAACTAGGTTCTTAGCATCTTCCTCCATTAAAAGAACATCCCCAACGAGTTCTCCTTCCAAGGGTAAGGAAACACTGTCTGAGAACAGCTCTAGACATCGGGCACGTATATCAAATTCCCTCTCCAAAGTCTCATATTGTACTCTACCATGCATATATTTCTCCAATAAGAGAGGGGCATACATTCCTTGGAGAGACTTCGGCTTTGGTGAACGATGTGTACGGTACACTCCTCGAAGGTTGCATCAGCTTCTAACTCAACTTCCTTAAGATCAATGTTATGAGACATGTCAGCAAGATATTGTTGATACTATGAGACAATAAAGTCCTCGTGCATGGCAGGGTACCTATGAGCGAGTAGAAACCGATAAGCTACCACCTTGACTCTCTGGAATTTCAGACGCCCCACCGTAATGAGGCGACAACTTTCCCTCCATCTGTAACTGTCTATTCCCTACCCAAGGAGATAACCAAAGAAATGCCTGACCCCTATCCTAAAACTAAAGCGTTCATAGATGGATATCAAAATAAGATTTTTTTTCTAGGATGAGTTGCATTAATATGTTTCCTAATTAGATGGACATGTTATAATGTCCACTGAATAAGAAAAGTACCTAGTAAGGTTGTCTCACCCACCACTTGCATGCCCAGGGGTGACCAAAATGGCCTCACATATAAGGCCTCAAATGGATCCATCAGAATTGACAACTATAAAATGTTAATGTAGGTGAACTCAATGAGAGGGATATGCTTTTCCAAAGAATAGATGAATTCGACGATGTATTCTCAAAGCATATCCTACAAAACCTGTATTTTCTGTTCCAATTTTCCAACAGTATGAGGGTGAAAATATGTTCAGAGAATAACCTGACTTCCTATATATTTATGAAATCCATTCCAAAACTACGAAGTGAAACAAGAATTCCTATCATAAATGATAGTTTGTGGTACTTCGTGTAGTGATATGATCTCCTGGAAATACAGTATTCCTAGCTCATCATCTGAGAATGTATCTAGAATAGGAATGATGTGGGATGATTTTGTTAGTTGGTCAATGACATCCCCGATAGCATATCAACCCCTCATTGTCCTAGGTAAGAATACTATGAAATACATATAAACATAGTCCTATTTCCATTATGGAACTGGAAGTAGATATAACTATCCTTGTGTCTCTAGTGCTCCACCTTCACCTAATGACAGGTTGAACACTAGCGAGGAAACCCCCAATCTGACGATTCATCCCAAGGCACCAATACTGGTTTTTCATATCTCGATACATATTTGGGATGCCTGGAGGAATTTTACACTATGAAGTGTGGGAATCTTTCATCAACTCCTATCTCACATCTATAGGAACCTAGATATGTCCATTTAGACGCAGGACATCATCTCCGTCCACAGACCAATCCGGAGGTGGGTTATCTCCAGATATAATCTCCCAGAGAACCAAACCATTGAGAACTGAATATTGCATACCCTTATCCTTCTGATGAAGGTAAGAGGTAACTGTTAATTCTGAGAGGTTATAGTACTTGTTATTGTAATGAAACTCAAGATGAATTTCAGAAAAGAGGTAAATCAACTTCCATTCGTCACTAGCATCTTCTACGACATGTGTTTGAGTTTTCCAACTCAGAGCATCTGTAACAACATTACCTTTTCTAGGCGTATAGGAATGCTAAAAATAAAAGGATTGTAGATATTTAACCAATCATGACTGTCAGAGTTCCATGCCACGCTCAGAAAAGATATACATGAGGCTCTTGTAATTTGTATACACCACAAAGCGCTCACCCAATAGATATTGTCTCCAGTAATGTAATACATGGGTAATTACTTCTAGATCAAGGTCATGTGTTGGGTAATTTTTCTCATGAGGCCTCAACAGTAGAGATCCGTACACAAAAAACATCATCTTCCTACCTCATCATTGATCCATGTACAATGACTGATGCATCACAAAAGGCGATATAACCATTAACATGTTCTAGAAGAATTAGAAGATGTGTCGTCACAAGCCTCCATTTCAGCTCATGAAAGGGTTTCTCTCACACTTTTGTTCAAATGAACACAACACCATTATTTGTATGTCCAATTAGTGGTGAAGCAAGGTATGAGAAGTCCTATATGAAATTCATGTAATATCCAGTTATCCCTATGAAACTATTGATATCAAACGTGTTCTATGGATCCTCTGAAGAGACTACAACCCTAACCTTTTAGGGTAAATAGATACTCATGAGCTTGAAATAATAAGACCTATGAATTTGGAATTTTCGATCTACAATTCACATTTAGCATGCTTGGCATAATGAAAATTCTATCTTAGTGTACTCAAAATGATCTCAAGATGATTGGAATGGTCGTTACGAGTGCGCGAATACACCAATATGTCATCCAAAAAGACCAAAACAAAAGAGTCTAAATAAGGATGGAAAATACCATTCAATAATTCCATGAAAACAACAGGTGATTTTGTATGACTGATTGGGATGAAAACATACTCAAAGAGACCATTCCTACAATGGAAAGCTATATGAGGTAGGTCAGATTGTCTGACTCGCATCTAATGATAACCTAATCTCAGGTCAATCATAGAAAACACCATTGATCCTTGGATCTGTTCCAATATATCATCTATTCAAGGAGGAGGATACCAGTTCATGAATGTATGTTGGTTAAACCTGCTGTAATCGATGCATAAACGGAGTCTTCCATCCTCCTTCGTAGCGAAAAGAACAGGTGAATTCCTTGATGATATACTGGGTCGTATAAATCCTTTTTCCTCTTAGTCCTCTATCATCCGCTTGATCCCTAATGCTCAGTATGTGTCATCGTGTACAAAGAATGAACATTAGATATTCTCATGAAAAAATATCTATTGTAAATTATACTTCTCTCTCCGAAAGTAATCTAGAAAACTCACCAGAATAGACTTCAATGAAACGATCAACTACATGAGGAAAATCATTTTAAAGAAAACCAGGATCCTGCATGAAATGATATAAAATCTGGATGGTCACTCCACAAAGCCCATGATGCTTTGGTCCTGCTCTCCCAACCTAGACATCCCACTCAGATTTGAAAAGTCAACTATTTCATTCTGGATATCTAAAAGAAACACTTTGGAAATAATTGTCTACAAAGACATTATAGTGGACCAACCAGTCCACCTCAATGATGATATAAAAACCTGAAATCTTATTAAAAAATAGATTCCACAAGAAAGGGGAACTGCATACCTCAAGGGGACAGTCCCTGCACTGGCGTATGCCCTCCGTATGTATTCCCAACAGTGTATTGAGGGTTATTACACCATAGTTATACTATATAACTATTTATAGATTTCCATGATAGACAAAAAATAAATGAGTTTGAAGCACATGTATAATAAAAGGTAGAGACAATAGTAGAGGATACTGGAATAGTACATCGTACTGTTGATGGTTCCAAAACATGATCATTGAGTATCGGTTATAAGGCACGAAATTGACATGATCCTTGGCCATGTGCAATAGATGGACTACCCTAATAATGACCGCACAACTAGCGATGTTGGTGATCAGGGATCATACTACCATTTCCATGACCTCATCCTCATCCAAACCTCCATGTGATACTCCAAATCCATACCTAACAAGTTGTAAAAGAACATGCTTTTGAAGGTGGAACTGAAGCTGATCCTTTTCCACGAAAAGATGGTGTAAAGGTTTTCCAAATGCATTAAAGATGTCCCATATGAACAAAATCCTATAACTCAATATGTTCTCTATCAGATTGTGGCTTCTTATTCCCTTTTTAACAAATTTATGAAACACCATTGATAAATAAAACTTTATTCTTTTTATGCCACTGCCCAGACTAAAAACTTCAAGGGAATATTTCCTACCACCAGAATAACTACTATCCTGACGTGGCCCAGATCCTTTAAAGCCAGTACTCACTCTACCCCTAAGGAAAAAAATAGTGATAAGGGGATGATAAACAATTTAATAGAATGTAGGAAGGCAATATACATTCACCTAAGTTTGGTTGGTATATTGTTGCCCATCCTCAAATCGTCTAGCACGCAAACGCTCATCACTGTCTAAAAGATGTGCATAGTGCTATAAATCCGTGAAACGTGTTGAATATTCCATAACTAACATAGAACCCTACTAGAGATTCCTAAATCTCAAGATTTTCCAGATATCAATGAATTGAGAATGAATTGATCATAGAAGTCAGTATGGAATTCAACCTATAACTTTCCCTGATGACGTCTAGCCTCGGAAATGACATCTCACCAATGCTTGTCTGAATCCTAAACCATGTAGTTAGAATGAATGAATCTATAATATAGAGGAATTTCTAGATGCTCAATGATAGTAATAATTACCTCTAGCCAAGACTTAGGAACCAGATATCTGCCATCCCTGCAAAGGTATGAGAATGCTACTGCTGGAACTCATGGGTCCAATCATCCATCATAGATTCAACCCATGGAGCACATTGCATGGACATCATTAGATGTAGGAATCTATCATGAAAATTGGAATCAATGCCTAGAGTAGGTAGAATAGTTATTACCTCAATAGGATCTTCTAGAAGTAAGACTGGCAGCTTAGGGACCATCTTGTCAGGAGCATGGACGTCACCACCCTTTGGGTGAACGATACGAGGACATCGTGGTGGCATTGGTCAAAAAATTCCAAGCACACACCTTAGATCAAACATATAATCAAGGAGATATTATGACTAGTATAAAATTATTGTAATTAAATCACCACCCAAAGCACACTACCGAATGTACCAACCTAGATAGCTAGTATTCGTAAGTGCTCAAGTATAAGTTTTACTTCACTTGGTAGTTAAATCTTAGGTTTACTCTTTTACATTTCATAATCACGACAATGCGAAATATGTATGTGAAACCAATTCCTTTTTCATTCTAGATTTACTTTATAGTGGATAGTCATTTCTGATAAATCGATCCCCATACACCTATCACAAAAAGAGACAACCATTTACTTATAGAATAATTTCCTGATTCGGAAAATTAACCTTCCAACCCATGAGGGCCCGTACACCACACGAATTTAGGCATGAAATCACTCAATCAAAGCCAAAGTAATAAATGTACAAGAAAATATCACTAAATCATTCAAAAATCACATACATATCAAGAAAATGAAAGTAGTGAGATCCACATATATGTAATGGAAATAGGAATGACATGTTAATTATGGGTTCTTATGATGATTAATGTAGCAATAATCCATCCACTCAAATAATCAGAACAAAGATGAAATAAATTACCAAAGAGTAATAATAAAAAACACCACATAACATGTGAGTCACCCAATGATGAAATAATATCCACTATAATAGGCATAATAGATCTACAATTGCATTATGGGTAACTTGGATTTCACCCCAAACATAGGATCATGATACCCAATCATGGCTTAGACCATGTCTCAAGCGTTATTATCATCTGATCATATTTCTCAAAATAGTAATGAAATAAATGAAAACACCTTGGATAAAAATTGGTTAGGACATGGACGCATATTCCACATAACAGGTTCCCTGAGCCTGGTGGGCAACATGGACTCAATCCCATCATCTCAAATTCTAGAGGCTGCAAACTATCAATGAAGACCTATTGTGTGTCTGTGGGAAGACTATTCCCTCATTAAGAGAGTGTATCACAACAGAAGGTAAATAATGGAATAGTAAACAATGGAAGAAGTATAACTAATTATCGGAATCAAACTGATTCAATAGATTAGAAAGAATAACAATAACTGGATCAACTGGATTAGTGATGTTGTAATATCATGTCACTAGAAAACTAAAAATCATTGATAAAAGACAATAGGCATAACTTGTTCACAATGGTAAAAGAAAAAATGTATAATCCAAGAATCCCAGGATCCTACTCAGTCATCTGCTATCATGCTCCATCCAATTAGCACATAATCAAGTATTGGAAGCTGCATGCTTCCCATTATCAATACCTGAATCCATGTAATCTACTCTCGGTTCCAAATAGAATATAAAAGGGTTTGAGAAAAATATTAGGGGGCCACCACCCATGGTGTCTATAACATACGAAATGTGTAATGGAATATATAAGTGTACCGAATTGCATATATAAGGTAAAGAAAGTAGTACAAAATAACTAAATATCTATGTTCCAGCTTCATCCATCGACTAGTGCCTAATCAAGTAACTAGTTCATTAATAAATCAATTTCAATTTAATGCTAATAGGTTATGTGAGGTATACACAACAATGACATCACCTCGTGATAATATAATTAGTGAAGATTTAAAGATGTAACAAGGAAACAAGACAATGATATCTAGTGAGGGAGTTCTATGGTAAAAACAAGGCAATGTAAACTCACAGAAAGCTAAATCAGTAGTATCTGAGTCATTAAAAGTGGTAAAAGTGTAATCCATGTATAGTAATCCAAGGCATTCTACAATAAGTCACTTATTGACTCCAATGTGATAGACCAATGTAAAACTATGATATGAAAAGATAAGTCCCTATGGGCTTTCACCATGGCACATACTAGTCAATTTTCAATCCAAGGAGAGTATCCAAGTTATCCTATAATAATGAAAGAGTCCCAACTATAGTAAACTGGTAATCCATGAAATAGATAAAACTAGGGTATAGGTGGGTATCATCCTAAAGAAACAATATCCTTGAAATAGAATGCGGTTCACGAGTCTGAAGTTATTCTCCAATTAGAATTCAAGGCGATATCAAGTTAGTACCATCCTATATGATATTGTTATCTTGCAGTAATTTATTTGGTTTCTGTCTTGCCTTCCATTAGTATGGATATTTCATTTATAGTTTAAACCATTTATTTATTGGCCCATTACTTGACTTAAATTATTTTGGACTTTCCACATAGCATTGATACCATTTAATCATGTCGTAGTTAACCATTATCACATAATGAATTATTGAGTGTCACTCTTCTACCTTCCGTCAACTTGGAAATGGGTTCCATGGGCATGTAACCATTATTCTGTCTCTTTTATTAAGGTTGATTTATATAAATAGTATATATTCCATTTTGCATTTCACAGTTAATAATAATTTGAAAGCACAAACCTTAAGCAGGTCATTTATAAAGCCCATGCCTTTTAAAAAATATTTAAATTATTTTTATTCTTCAGTAGCTTGTTTTTCCCACAATCGTCATTTTAAACAAACTCTGAGTGCCATTAGTATAAAATTTCTGTTATAACCTAGCTATTATTTTAGCGGGAATAAATATAACAAACTTTTAAAAATATATGATTAATGAAAATCAATTATATGTCATATTAGTAATTTGTATAAATTAAATTAATAAGATATGTTTGATATATAAATTATATGATATTTTTGATATTCATCAAATAGATATTAAATGAATGCTTTTCTTCCCTTTAATGGAAAACCCTTTTTAATTTATGATTTAGGCACATTAATAATTTTAATATTTCAATGTAAACCTTTTTTTGTATTTGAGGAATAAAAATTTACTTTGGTTAACATTATGATATTTTTCTGATAAACTTCACAATTTGATGAATAGTACAAATGCAATAAATTTTATTTAAAACCCACTTTTTTATTGAGACAATTTATATGGTTAACTTATAATATTTACTGGTTTTAAATTATAAATAGAATATATTTTTACTATTTAATATAACATATGTCATTCTAACTAATTTTACAATGAATTCATAGGTAAAATCATTTCAATCTTTTGTTATTTTTTAAACAAAAACCCATTTTTCTCGACAATGGGATTAATTTTAAATTAAATTTCTCCAACTTTTGTGTCATAAATTTTGAAAAATGGATCCATATTTGAAATCAGTATGTATATATTATGTTAGTAGGCTGCTTTTATTTTTGGGCATTATGAATTGTAACTACTATAACTATTATTTACCATATTTAAAGGTAAATCAGGTAATTAAGGGTAAAAATAATATTTTAAAATGACCCTAACAAATGTCTAATTATAATTGGATGATTATAATTCCTCTAAAAACATAAATCAATAAAAATGGTATCTATTGTAACCCACTTCGATGAGATTGATATAATTAATTTATTTTATTTAAATGAAAGTGAAATATGACTAACTCAATCTTTAATAATTAAATTAATTTTAATAATGTTATATAGAATATATAATCGATTATAAATACTAATTTGAAATATATAAATTTTTTATTAATCAGGGTAATTTATATTTAATTTTTATAAAATATATAATTACTTTAATAGCATATACATTAATGATGCAGAAATTATTTATTTTGTGAAAAATCAATAATATAGTTTTTATTAAAATAATAATACCCATTAAAAAGAACAAAAACATTGACCAAAACTTATTGTTTGAGTATATATATACCATAACCATCCATGGGTCGACTTGTGGGCCATTTTTAGCCTTACAATGGGGATTATGACACTTAGATATTTTACATTAAATAATTTCAAAACTGCCACAATCATAATTTAATATGGTTATCATTTTAAATGATGGGTTTTTGGAAGAAAAAATCGACGAAATGTATTATTACTAAATCTATTAGATTTATCTTCATCATATTGTTTTATTTTTTTTATACAAAAAATATGCATATTTAATAGTTATAGAAACATGTTGTAGTAATTATTTTATTAAGAGAAATATTGAATAAATAGTTTTAAAAATAATAAAATAAATATTATATGACATAATTAATGTTTTACACGATTTTTCTAGATCAATAAGTCTTTTTATGAATCTATTAAATATTTTGTATCGGAAATATCTTCTGTATTGATTTAATTTAAAGTTAAATAAATTAATTGTGTCATAATTTACAGTATTGATATTTTTTTAAAATAAAATATAATAAAATTGATTAAAAATCACAAAATTATTTAAAAATTATAAATTAAAATTTATATGGTCGATCATGTCAAAAAATGTCCAATTATGTACAATTAACAACACATAATTAAGTATTTATAACTATTTAAAATTTATAACATAATTACCACAAATAAAATTAAATAGATTAAATAACGATAAATTAAAATTATAAGGTTTAAAATAAAATCAAAACTTGTCTAAATTTTATTGGTTGATGAGATTAAAAATCTATATCATCTCATCATCGATGTTGAGTCATTTTGGTTGTTTTTATGTGGGGTTGGTTTTCATTATAAATTAATATTTTTTTGGTTTCCAAAAGTGCCCATCTCCTCTCTTATAAAAGAGAACCCCATTCCCTCTCCTCTTCACTAAATTATGAGCCTTCAAGCTTGGAAAAAACATTAAAAATTCATATTTTCAGCATCTCTAGTAACATTATATAGGTTCTGGTGTTCTCAAAAGAGCATCTCTAGGGCCCTAAGAGGTAGTTTAAAGGAAACACTTCGAGGAAGAGGTAATATCTTCTACCGATTCATTCAAATTTATTTTTTCTTATAGTTATTCTTGTTTGGTTGTACAATTATATAGTAATAACATCCGTATAAATCATATAATTATATTTTATTATAAATATGAAACAACCCAATTTCACCTTCTATCAATCCAACGAAAAATGAAATCACTACGCGGGCGTACATACGGAATACCATCTCCACGCCGTGGTGTAATCTTTTTTTTTCATCACCAATATACATGGATGGGTATAATGATGTATGAAATTACTATATATGATTATTTTAAATTGATATTGATTATTAAATATTATAAATTATACACTTCAATACAATTCAACAATCATGGGAATGATATCATCGCTTGTGCGTACGTATGGCCTACCGTCTCCACAATGTGATGTGATTCGTTATACATGATCTTCATTGAAGGTTGATTATATAAATGAATTGAATTAATTGAATGAATACATATGATACATATTATTCTAATTCAATTCTGTAAATCATAAAGATATAAACTAAAAAAGGAATTAGATTTTATTTGATAGAATATGGATAAGAATATAAAGCAGTTAACACCCGAATAATGAGAAACAGTGAAATGTTACTAAAAAACAGATTATAATATGACCAGATATGATATTATTACAATGAATATGAATCTGGAATAAGTAAATTGCATTATTTAAATCATTATACAATAGTTTCATATATGTAAAAATCATATCATACATAAGGTAAGGGAAAATCTCGCAATCTCATTTTTTTTATCCGAAATTTTTTATACATCAGTATTTACTGGGGCATATTTAGCATCTACATCCATGTTTCCATAATATGTAATATTATTTTTATCCTGATACAATTTTCAAAATCCAATTTTACCTATTTATGATTATTCATTAAATGAAATGAAATGAATCATTTGTCGTTTTCAGTACGAGATAAATTTTGAATTTTCTGGAAAAAGTACGAGAAGAATTCTTTTTTAACATATACATCATGACAATATTTATATTCTTTAATTGGAAGTTATTTCCATGTAATATTCCTTTACATGTTTCCATATTTATTTTCAATTTAATTATTTTAATTTACAATTCTCTGACATGTTGAGAAAAGAAAAAGTTTTTGATGAAGAAAAGATATTTTACTCAACAATTAAGTTCAACTATTTTATCAAAATTATTTTCCATATAAGATTATATAGTGTTATGTTTTCATCCCTATTATTAAATCTATTTTATTACATCCAGATGTAATTATATTATGATGTTTTATTATCTTATTATGGCACGATGATTGAGAATCCCATTTTATTACATGGGTTATGCGATGATGTATTATTTACGATTTTGTGGCACACATAAGAATGGTTTCATTATGACATGGGTGGGACCTATAACTCCCTAAAATGAATTGAGTAATGATTTGTATCTCATGAGATAGACAAGGTTTGATCAGAAAGTTAATCTGGTTCAGTGATACATGACTGGAACGAGGAGTGAACTTGGTTCTGTAATGGACATTATTTACTTCAATGGTCTTGGAAATTATCTTTGACTAATAGGATATGATTTTCTATGAATAAGTGTGAATTAAAAAAAGTTTCATGTCTTATTTTATGATGATTGGGATTTAATTTCAATTATATGATTTATCTCATGACATTATATAATGACCTCTAATGCAGGATATGATTTTCAATCGTTATGGTCTTAAGAATATGATATTATTGTTATTTTATTTGTTTACCCTTACATAGAATTTGAGCACAGCCTTTTGTATGTTTATTTTCCCTAGGTCAGGAAGAGGGGTATTAAATATGATATGCCAAAAAGAAGTCCCTATATGATCTAATAAACTAGAGGAACCATATATTCTTTATAAACCAGTTGTTTATGTTTCCCAGTTTCTAAAGACACTATACCTATAGGATTCTATCATCGTTTTGTTGTATGTGGTAAAACATATACAAAAATTCCAATGTATTAACAATGTATTTAATTTATGGGTTTTTATAGTTTGTATCAAAGGAAATGTATAGTAAACCTTTAGAAACTAGGCTATGAACTCATTTGTAAGAACCCAAAGGAAATGTCTAAGCATAGGACCCAATTCTAGTGTTTTATAATTGGCCATGAATAACCTATGATAAGACATAATGTGTGATAATTTATTGTTTATTATGTGGTTTTCCTATTGTAATTAGTGTCTCTCACACAATGAATCTTGGTTTTAGTCAACAGATGGAACTATAAGGAACCATGTTATTGTTGAATGTGACAGTCAATGCAATGATTGTCCCCATAAGCAACCAAACGTTATGGGAGTTGGAATGAAAAATCATTTATCCATGCGCACACAACTTTCTCAAGATATGAATCATTAAAGACTTCAAAATAAACTAACTAAGGCTCAACATTCTATTGAATCCTTCATGAGTCAGTGTCCACCTTCATTCAGCGGGTCTTCAGATCCATTAGTGGCTGAACAATGGATCATTACCACTAAAAAGATATTTTCAGTTCTACAATGTTATGAACATGATAAATTCATTATATTATTATATCATTTGGATGGTGAAGCTAATCAGTGGTGGAATCTTATTAAGAATACAAGGCAAATATTGAAAATTGAGTCTTTAGAATTGGACGCGTTCAAGAACATATTTTTCAATATGTTTTTACCTCGTATTCTTCAAACTAAAAGGAAGAAGTAGTTTCTTGAACTAAAGAAATAAAATGACGAATCTATTGGTACCTAAAAAGAAAATTTTACAATACTTCCATGGTATTCTTATAGAATTATTATCCAACTTGAGTGTAAGATCGATCGATTTTTAATGTCTTAAATCCATGTCTCGGTAGAGAATAAGGCATAAGGGACTTCAATAGATACAAGGAAATTGTTCGATGTGATCTCGTGTTTGATATGGATATTGGAGTAACCCTTCTGCTATATGGGTTTGATAAGAAAAGGAAAATGGAATTAAAAGGAAAATATAAACACCACACTAAAAATAAGATGAGTTTACCCTTATGCTAAATGTGTGGAAAAACATGGATTGAATTTTCATAATGGGAAAAGTAAATGTTTTAAATGTTTAAAAAAGTTTATCGAGCAATTGAATGATGCAGTGATGGAAAAAAGATGTCTAATGATGCGAACAGGGAAAAGGCTACACAAAATACACCTCCTACACCTTAATGTTACATGTGCAAGGAAATGAGGCAATATGCCAACAAATTCCTTAAACCAAGGATTGATTATGATGATCAACTTCAACATGCTCCTACGGAAAAATGAAAAGGAATGTCACATGAACATTATATCGTCAATGTGTAGTACAATATCAATGTGGTGAAAATTACACATAACATCCACTCTAAAGTAGAAATTTTTTTATTTGAATCTGGATCCATCTTCACTTTTTTTTATGAAAAATATTCTAAATATATCATCGTACTACCTTAAAAATTAGATACTGTGTTAGCTATGACAACTTTTAATGCCATTGTGGTTTCATCAAAAGTTTATAATTCATCTCCAATTAACGTTTGTTGGAAAGTGCTTCCTTTAAAAATTGTGATTGTTCCAATAGCGGAATTTGATGTGATTCTTGGCATGGATTACATTTCCTTGTATAGAGCTCATATCAATTTCCAATGATGTGAAGTGACATTTCATATTCCATATCATTCTATGATCATATATCGATGCAAGGATAAATATTACCATCCAATGGAAATTTCATCCATCCTATGGGTTTTGATTCCAAAAAATGATGGTTATTTATCTCAAATGGTTTGCAAGAAACACAAGATAAAGAATATCCCAATTGTACGTGAGTTTTATGACGTCTTTCCAGAGGAATTTTCAGGTCTTGCACCAAATCGGGAATTTCAGCTTCCAATAGAATTCATATCGAGTGTTATTCACATTTCAAATACACCGTATAAAATGGCCCCAAATGAGTTGCATGAAATGAAGAAGGAACTCCAAGGGAATCTTGAATAGTGATTCATATGGCCTAGTTCATCACCTTGGGAGCACCTGTTATGTTTTTTAATTGGAAAGATGGATCAATGAGAATCTGCATTGATTATCGGGAACCTAACAAGATCACTATCATTAAAAAATACATGTCACACACATTGATGAGTTATTTGACTAACTATGTAGAGATTAATACATTTATAAGATTGATCATCATTTAGGGTATCAACAATTAAGTGTAAAAAAGTAGGATATACCAATGATGAATTTCCGTACAAGGTATAGACACTATGAATTTATAGTGATGTCATTTGGTCTTCATAATGCCCCTAATATCTTCATGGATCTATTGAATAGAGTATTTAGAGACTATCATGACTAGTTTTAGGACATCTTTATAGATGATATTCTTGTCAATTCAAAGAGTAAAGAAGAACATAATGATAACTTATGAATTGTATTGAACACCTGGAGAAAGGAGAAGCTTTATGCCAAATTTACCAAGTGTTAATTTTGGCTTCAGGAATATTCATTTTTGGGTCACATAATCTCCTGAGATGATATATCGGTGGATCCAACAAAAACCGAGCTTTTTGAAAGATGGTCGAGACCAACAAAAATAACTGAGATCAGATGTTTTCATGGTTTGGATGAATATTATCGACGTTTTGTGAAAGATTTTTCACGATTATCTATTCTAATGACTAGGTTGAATCCAAAAGGATATAAGTTTGTTTGGGTCGAGTAGTGTGAAGATAATTTCAAGAAGTTAAAAAGAAGGTTATCCAGTGCACCTATGCTCTCTATGCCTTGTAGTGGAGAAAGGTTTGTGATCTATAGTGATGCATCCTATATGGGATTGTGGTGTGTTCTCATGCAAAATGATATAGTGATAGCTTATTCCTCACAACAGTTGAAAATCGATGAGCAAAATTACCCAACTCATGATTTGGATTTTGTTATGGAAATCATTGAATTAATAATATGGAGGCATAATATTTATGGTTAAAAGTGTGATATTTATATAGATCATAAATGTTTAAAGTATATTTTCACACAAATGGAGCTAAATATGCGCCAATGAAGATGGCTGGAGTTGATTAATGATTACAACTACTCCATACATTACCACCCTGGGAATGAAAAAGAGGTGCCATATGCATTAAGCTGACAGGAACATGCCATCTTATCCATGACGAGGATCACAAAAGATCCTTTGTTTAAGGATTTTCAATGGATGGATCTTGTAATTATATCAGAAGGGGAAAAATCTTAACGTTCCCAAATGAATGTTCAACCATATATACATGTGAAGATTAAAGAAGCACAGAAGGAAGATAAAGAATTACAAAAGAAGGTGAGAAATGTTTTTGAATTCAACATTGATTGTGATAAAATAATAAGGTTCAAGAATCTTTTTGTGTTCCTACCATGTAGGAACTATTGAAGGAAATATTTGATGAGGCTCATAGTTGTTCATTCTATGTTCACCCCGAAAGCACCAAGATGTATAGGGACTAGGAATAGTATTACTGCTCTGATGGAATGATAAGAGATGTTGCAGAATATGTCTCTCGATTCATGGTTTGTCATCTATTTTAGGCTTTAATATAATAGTATAAGGGGATGTTTCAACCATTACCCATACCATAATAGATTTGGGAAAACATCACTATGGACATTGTCACCGGAATTTCCAAAATATCCAAAGGAAATAATGCTATCTGGGTTATAGTTGATCGACTTACATAGTCGGCATACTTCATTGTTGTGAGAGAGAATTTCTATCTTGATAATAAAGCCCAGATATATGTAAAATATTTGGTAATATTTCATTTTGTACCATTTTCTATTATATTTGATTGGGATCCGCGGTTTACCCCATTGTTCTATCAAAGTATTCAGCATGCTCTAGATACAGAGTTGAGTTTCTCCAGTTCTTATCATCCTCAGATAGACGGTCAGTCTGAAAGGAAAATTCAAACTATAGAAGTACTTTTGAGAGATTGATCTATGGATTAAAAAGTTTTTTGGAATCGACACCAACCATTGGTGGAATTTTCATACATCAATATCTTTCACTCCAGTATTCAGATGGCTACTTATGAAGCCCTCTATGGAAATATGTGCTGAACCACAAATTGATGGGATGATGTTGGGGAAAGAAATCAATTAGGACATGATCTTGTTAATTAAATTTTAGAAAATGTCAGATCTATTCAACAACATGTAAGAGGAGCTCAAAGTCGAAAAAAATAAAAGCTCAAAATCGATGAAAATACCTAGAGTTTGAAGTGGGAGATAAGTTGTTCTTACGAATATCTCATTGGATGAGAGTAATTAGATTTTGAATAAAGGGAAAGTAGAGCACTATATATATCAGTCCTTTTGAGATTCTGGATCATGTTGGAAACATAGCTTACTGAATGGTTCTTCCCCCGAATCTCTCTCAAGGTCATGATGTGTTCCATGTATCCCTTCTGAGAAAGTAAATTCTGAATACTTCACATATATTATGATCAGAATTCATACAACTGGAGTGAGATCATTCTTATGAAGAACAACCGATAGATATTCTAGATCATAGTGAAAAAGTTCTAAGAAATAAGACCACTCGATTGGTTAATGTTTTATGGAGGAACCACCAATTAGAATAAGCTACATGGGAACTTGATGATATGATGAGGTAGAGGTATCCTCATCTATTTATTTCCATCTGATAATTTTCGAGGTATAAATTTAGTTTATGAGGGATAGAATGTAACACCCATGTGTTTTATGAAATATTTAAATAATTTTTTTTCTTTAGTTGCTTGATTTTCAAGAAATCGTTAGTTTAAACAAACTATGAGAAGCCCTTAATATAAAATTTCTGTCATAAATTAAATGTTATGTTAGGGGGAATAAATTTAACTAACATTTAAAAATATATGATAAATGTAAATCAATTATATGTCATATTAGTTATTTTATTTAATAAAATTAATAAGATATGTATGTTATATAATTAAACTGATATTTTTTATATTCATCGAATAGATATTAAAAGAATGTTTTTCCGTATTTTAATGGAAAAACCTTTTTTAATTTAAGATTTAAAACATTATTAATTATAAGATTAAAATGTAAAAAATTTATTTTTAATAGAGATATAAAAATTTATGTTGGTTAAAATTCTTATATTTTTCTAATAAATTCACAATTTGATGAATAGTAAAAATACAACACATTTTAATTAAAAAAACGGTTCTCATCGAGATAATTTGTATTGTTAAATTATAATAATGAATTGTTTTAAAATATAAATAGTATATATTTTTTTACTATTTAATATAATTTATGTCATTATCATCAATTTTAAAATTATTTCAAATGGAAAATCATTTCAATCTTTTGCAATGTTTCAAACAAAAACCAGTTTTTTGACAATGGGATTATTTTTAAATTTAATTTATGCAACTTTTGTATCATGAATTTGAAAAAATGGTTTCCATGTTGGGAATTAGTATGTCCAAATTTTGTTAATAGGCTACTTTTATTTTTGGGGATTATGAATAGTAACAATAGTAAGTTTTATATACCACAGTTTAAGGTAAATCAGGTAATTATGAGAAAAATAATGTTATAAAATTACCTTAAAACTTGACTAAATATAATTGGATTATTAAATTTTATCCAAGAACATACTTATGTCAAAATGGAATCTGTTGGAACCCACTTGGATGAGATTGAGACAATTAATTTATTTTATTTAATGGAAAGTGAAATATGTCTCACTCAAACTTTAATAATTAAATTATTTTTAATAAAAGGTTGTACAAAATATAAATTAGATTATAAATAATCATTAGAAAGATAAAAAAATTATTTATCACGGTAATTTATTTGTAATTTTTATAAAATATATAATTAACTTAATAGCATAAACATTAATGATGCATAAAGTATTTATTAAGTGAAAAATCAATAATATAGTTTTTATTAAAATAATGATACCCATTAAAAGGACCAAACACTTAAAAAAACCTTATTGGATGAGTATATATAAACCCTAACAATCCCAGGGTCTACTTGTGGACCATTGGGAGCCTTAAAAACGTGATTATGACACTTATATTTTTTATTTTAAATAATGTCAAAATTGTCACCTTCATAATTTAATAAATATAACATTTTAAAAGATTTTTTTAGAAGTTAAAATCTACGAAGTATTATTATGAATTCTATTTGATTTATATTAAACATAATATTTTATTTTTAATTTCTTGGCAAAAAATAAGTATATTAAATAATTATAAAAAAATGATGTAGTAATTATTTTATCAAGATAAATATAAAATAAATAGTTTTAAAAATATTAAAATAAATATTATATTATATAATTAATTTTCTCCCCAAATTATATAGATTAAAATGAGTTGTTATGAATCTATTAAATATTTTTTTTTTGAAAATATCTTTTCTGTGGATTTTATTTAAGTTCAAATAAATGAAATGTGTCAAAATTAAAAGTATTGATATTTTATGAAAATTACATATTGTTAAATTGATAAAAAATCGAAAAAATATTTAGAAATTACAAATTAAAATTTATATGGTCTACCATGTCATAAAGTATCCAATTATGTACAATTAACTACACAATTTTTTTTATATATAACCATTTAAAATTTATATCATTTTTACCAAAAGTGACATTAAATAGATTAAATAAGGATAAATCAAAATTATAAGGATTAAAATATATTCAAATAATGTCTACATATTATTGGTTTATGAGATTACATCTCAATATCATATCATCTACTAAGTTGAGACATTTTGAGGTATTTATGTGGGGTTGGTTTTTATAATAAGTTAATATTTTTTATGTTTCCAAAAGTTCCCCCTCCTCCATTATAAAAGCCCCCCTTATGTCTCCTCTTAACTCAATTATGAACCCTCAATCCTAGACAAACCATTCCAATTCCTCTTCTCAACCTCTCTAGTTACATTATAGAGGTGCTGGTTTTCTCAAAACAACAACTCTAGTTCCCTAAAAGGTAGTTTAAAAAAGGCACTTCGAGGAAGAGGTAATATCATCTACTGATTTATTCAAATTTATTTTTCTTCTACTTCCTCATAATTATTTGTTCAATTATAATGTAATAACATATGTATCACACATATACTAATATTTTATTATAAATATGATACAACCCTATTTCACCTTCAATCCATCCTATAAAAAACGAAATCATCGTGCGTGCGTACGTATGGAATATCGTCTCCACACCGTGCTGTAATCTTTATTTTCATCACCAACATACTTGTATGGGTATAATGATGGAATAAATTAGTACATATGACTATTTTAAAGTGATATTTATTCTGAAATATTATAAACGATACACATCAATACAATCCCACAATCATAGGAATGATATCATCGCTCGTGCGTATGTACGACCTACCGCCTCCACGAGGTGATGCGATTCATTCTACATGATATTCATTGAAGAATAATTATATAAATGAATTTAATGAATAAATATGAAATATATTATTCTAATACAATTATGTAAATTATATATCTATAAACTGAAAATAGTAATTAGAATTTATTTGACCAAACATGCATAAGAATATATAGAAATTAACCCCTGACAAAACGAGAAACAATGAAATGTTACTAATCAATAGATTATAATATGACCATATATGATTTAATAACAATATCTATGATTCTTGAATAATTCAATGACATTATTTCAACCATTATACTTGAGGTTTAGATACTTACAAACCATATCGGACCTAAGGTAAGGGAAAATCTTACAATCGAATTTTTTTATTCGAGATTTTATATACACCGGTATTTACAGGGGAATATTGATCATCCCCATATATGTTTCCTCAATATGTAATATTATTTCTATCCTCATATAATATTTTAAAACCAATTTTACCTTTTTATGAGTTTTTAGTAAAAGAAATGAAAATAATCTTTTGTCGTTTTCAGTATGATATACATTTTGACTTTTCCTTCCAAAGTATGAGAAGAATGTTTTTCAACATATATGGAATTAGTGGATTTTTGTACATTAATAGGAAATTACTACCATATTAGTTTCATTTACAATTTTTTATTTTTATTTTCAATTAACATCATTAAATTTAAAATTGTTCAACATGTGGAAAAAAGATAATGATTTTGATGAAGAAATGATATTGTCCTCAAGATCTATGTTCAAGTGTTTTATCAAAATTATTTTCCATATATTATTATATAAGGATATGTTTTTATGCCAATTATTACATTGATTTGATCTTGATAAGATGGAATTATTTATATGAAGTCATTTTATTTTAAGATGTCATGATCTTTAAGAATCACATTTTATTACATGGGTTATGCTATGATGTATGATTTAGGATTTTGTGGCACAAATAAGAATGGTTTCATTATGAAATGGGTGGGACATATTTCTTCCTCCAATGAATTGGATAATATTTTTATATCATGACATAGATACGGATTAAAAGACTAGAAAATTTGGTTCAGTGATACAGGACTGGAACGAGGAGTGAACTCTGTTCAGTAATAGACATTATCCACTACGATGATCTTGGAAATGATCAATGACTAATATGAAATGATTTTATAGGCTTCTGTGTGTATGCCCCAATGTTTCATGTCTAATTTTATAATTATTGTGATTTCATTGATGTTCTATGATTTATCCCATGACATGGTATTATGACCGCTTATGCGGGATATGATTTTCAAACCTTACTATCTTAATAATATGATATGACTTATATTTAATTTTTACGTTTATTGAGAATTTGAGCTCACCCATTTGTATGTTTCTTTCCCCTAGGTCATGTATAATGGTATTAAATATGTTATTCCAAAAAAGAGTCTATATATGATTATCCAAATGGGAGATAACATAGATGCTTTATGAACCAGTTGTTTATGTTTCCCAGTTTCTAAAGACATTATGCCTATATGGTTCTATCATGGTTTTGTTATATGTTTTAATATATTTACATCAATTCTAAAGTTTTAACAATGTATTTAATTTATGGGTTGTTATAATTGGTATAAGGGGAAAGGTATAGTTGACCATTGGAAACTAGGATGTGAACGCCTTAGTAAGCACCCAAAGGATATGTCTAAGAATTGGACATAATCCTAGTGTTTTAGAAATTGCCATGAATGAATAATGTTAAGACCTAAAGTGTGATTCTTTATTCTTGAATATGTGGTTTTCCTATTCAAATTATTGTTTCTCACACTATGCTTCTTGGTTTTAGTCAATGGATGGAACCCAAAGGAACCATGTTAATGGTGAATGTGACGGTCAATGCAATGATTATCCCCATAAGAAACCAAACGTTATGGGAGCTAGAATAAAAAATCATGTAGCCAAAATCACAAAAATTACTTATGTTATGAATCATGTAAGACTTCCAAATGAACAATTGAAGTAGAAACATTCTGTTGAATCCTTTTTGAGGCAGTTTCCACCTTAATTCTGCGGGTCTTCTGATCCATTAGTGGATGAGCAATAGATCAATACCACTGAACATATATTTTCAGTTCTACAATATTCTAAAAATGATAAAGTAATCTAATTAGTATGTTTTTTGGAAGTTGAATCTGATAAATGGTGGAATCTTATCATGAATTTGAGTCAAAGAGATGAAATTGAGTCCATGCAATGGGAAGAGTTCAATAACTTATTTTTCAATAAGTACGTCCCTCGTATTCTTCAAAATAAGATGGAGAAGACGTTTCTTTATCTAATGAAAAATAATGATGAATCTGTTGGTACATGTGAATCAAATTTCACATGAATTTCAAGGTACGCTTCTAGAATTATTATCCAATGTGGGAGTAAGTTCGATCAATTCTTTGGTGTCTTAAAACCATGTCTCTGAAAGGGGGTGAGCCATAATGGACTTCAAAAGAGATGAGGAAACTGTTCGATGTGCTCTCAAGGTTGAGATGTCGATTGGAGTAACCCATCAGTCATATGGGATTGATAATAAGAGGAAAATGGAATTCAAAGGAAAATCTAAAGACCACAGATAAAATAATATAAATTTACCTTTATGATCCTCATGTGGAAAGAAACATGGATGGGATTGTCTTAAAAGGATATGTAAATGTTTTAAATGTGGAAAACAAGGTCATCTGGAAATTGAATGTTGTTGTGATGGGAAAAAAGATGTCTAATGATACGAACAGAGAAAAGGCTACACATAATACACCTCCTACACATAAATGTTACATGTGCAATGATATGGGGAATTATGACAATAAATGCCCTAATATAATTGTTATTGATGATGATTGACATCAAAAAACTCTCAAGGCAAATGGAAAAGGAATTTCTAATGCAATTTCTATCGGTGATGTGGAGTAGAATAACGAAGTTGTGAAATGTACACTTACCATCAAATATAAAGTAGAAATTTTTTATTTGATTATAGATCCACCCACTCTTTTATTTCTGAAAACTTTTCTAAGGATTACATCATACTAACTCAACAATAAGATGTTGAGTTAGTTGTGACAACTCCTAATGGAACAGTGGTTGCATGAAAAGTTTATAATTCTTCTCCAATTGACAATTGTGGAATTTGGCATATTTTATGGAATGGATTGGCTTTCCTTGTATGTAGCTCATATCAATTTCCCACGATTACAAGCCACATTTCATATTTCAGATCAATCTATGATCATATATTGATGCCTGGATGAATATAACCTTCCAGTGAATATTTCTCTCATCTTATTGGTATTGATTCCAATAAATGATTGCTATTTATCTCAAATGGTTGGAGAGAAACTCATGATTAATAATATGCCCATTTTATGTTAGTTTGATGATGTCTTTCCAGAGGAATTGTCAGGTATTTTAACATATTGTGAAGTTGAGTTTTTAATAGAACTCATACTGAGTGCTATGCCCATTTCAAAGAAACCTTATAGAATGGCCCCAATTGAGTGGAATGTATTGAAGAAGAAACTCAAAGAGAATCTTGATAAAGGATTTATATTCCCTAGTGAATCACCTAGGTGAGCACATATTCTATTTATTACGAAGAAATATAGATCAATGAGAATTTGCGTTGATAAACGTGAACTTAAAAAGATCACTATCAAGAACAAATATCCTATCACACATATTGATGTCTTATTTGACCAACTATGAAGAGCTCAATACTTTCCGATGATGGATCTTCGTTCAGGGTATCATCAATTAAGGGTCAAATGGATGATATATCAACGTTGTCTTTCCATACAAGGTACAGACACTATGAATTTATATTGATTCCATTTGGACTTACTAATTTCCCTTTTATCTTCATGGATCTAATGAATAGATACTTTACAGAATATCTTGACCAGTTTGTGTTAGTCTTTATAGATGATATTCTTGTATATTCAATGAGAAAGTAAGAACAAGAATATCACTTAATAATTGTATTGATGACACTGAGAAAGGAGAATCTTTATTACAAAGTTACCAAGTCTGAATTTTGGCTTCAAATATATTCATTTTTGGGATACGTAATCTCAAGAGAGAGGATGCCGGTGGATCTAGAAAAAATAAAGGTTATTTGATGATGGTCGAGACCATCAACAATAACTAAGATCCGAAGTTTTATTTGATTGGATGGATATTATTGATGTTATTTTAATGATTTTTCATGATTATCCTATCCACTCACAAGGTTGACATGAAAAAAAGTTATGTTTATTTGGGAGGAGGAGTGTGAATATAATTTCAATGAGTAAAAAAGAGGGTGAGTCAGTACACCTATGCTCACAAAGCCATGTAGTGGAGAAGTGTTTGTGGTATATAGTGATGCATCCATGAATGGATTGTGGTGTGTTCTCATGAAAAATTATATGGTGATATCTTATGCCTCACTATAGTTTAAAGTCCATGAGAAAAATTACCCAACTTCTGATTTGGAATTACTGGTGGTAGTCATTACATTAAAAAAATGGAGGCATTATATTTATGGATAAAGGTGTGATATTTATACTGATCATAGAAGTTTAATGTATATTTTCACACAAAAAGAACTGAATATGAACCAAAGAAGATGGTTGCAGTTGATTAATGTTTACGACTACTCCATATTTTACCACCATGGTAATGCAAACAAGGTTGCAGATGCATTATGCCAATAAGACCTTTACAACATATCCATGATGAGGATCATGAAAGATCCAATATTTATGGATTTTCAAAAGGTGGATATTGAAAATAAAATAGAAGGGGAAAATATTAACAATCTCAAATGAATGTTCAACCATTTATACATGTGAAGATTAAAGAGGCATAGAAGGAAGATGTAGAGTTAGAAAATATAGTCATAAATGTTCCTGAATTCAACATTGATTATGATAAAATAATAAGGTTCATGAATCTATCAGTGTTCTTCCCATATTGTAATTAATGAATAAAATATTGGACGAGGCTCATAGTTCTTAATTCTCTGTTCATCCTAAAAGCATGACGATGTATAGGGACTTGAAAGGGTTCTTCTGGTGGGATGGCAAGAAAAGAGATGTTGCTGAATATGTCTCTAGATTCTTCATTTTTCAGCATGATAAGGCTGAATGATATAATTCTAATGGGATGTTGAAACCATTACCGATACTATAATGGAAATGGGAAAACATCACTCTGGACTTTGTCATCTGAATTTCCAAATCATCGAAAGGAAGTAATTCTCTCTTGGTTGTAGTTGATCGTATTACGAAGTTGGACCCCTTCATTACTATTATAGAGGATATCAATATTCATCATCATGCCATGATATTATATAAAAATGGTTAATATTTCATGTAGTACCACTTTCCATTATATCTGATTGGGATTTGATGTTTACATAGAGGTTTTGGAAAAGTCTTCAGCATGCTCTAGATACGGAGTTGATTTTCAACACTACTTATCATCCTCAGATAGACGGTCAGTCTGAAAGGACAATTCGAACTCTAGAAGTCATGTTGAGAGCTTGATATATGGATTTAAAAGGTTATTGGGATTAACACCTACCAATGGAGGAATTTTATTACAACAATATCTTTAACTCCAGTATTCAGATGGATCTTTTTAAAGACCTCTATGGAAATAAGGACAGAACCACAACTTGCTGGGATGAATTTGGGGAAATAAATATATTAGGGCATGATATTGTTGATGAAATGGTAGAAAAGGTTAGATCTATTCATCAACATATAACAGAAGCGTAGAGTCAACAAAAAAGTTATGTTGTCATCCAAAGAAAAGACCTAGAGTTTGAAGTGGGAGATAAGGTGTTCTTATGAATATCTCCCTAGAAGAGAGTAAAGTGATTTGTAAATAAGGGAATGCTAATCCATATGTATATCAGTCATTTTGAGATTATTGATCATGTTGTAAGGTAGATTACTGATTGGCGCTTCCACCGAATCTCTCTCAAGTTCATGATGTGTTCCTTTCATCCCTCTAGAGAAAGTACATTCCCAATCCTTCAAATCTAATAAGATCAGATGTCAGACCACAAGAAAAATATATTTCATATGATGATGTACCGATAGAGATTCAAGATCATAGGGAAAAATATTGATGAAAAAGACCCCTTGATTGGTTAATGTTTTATAGATTAACCGACATTTAGAAGATGCTACATAGGAATTTGAGGATATGATGAGGGAGAGGTATCCTCATATGATTATTTCCAAGTGCGGAATTTTGAGGGAGAAATTCAGTTTACAGACGGTATAATGTAATTCCATTGTGTTTTATGAAATATTTAAATAATTTTTATTCTTTAGTAGCTTGTTTTTCATGCAATCGTTAGTTTAAAAAAATTGTTAGATTCCTTTAAAATAAAATTTCTGTTATAACCAATTTTTTATGTTTGTGGGAATAAATATAACTAACTATTAAAAATCTATGATAAATGTAAATAAAATATATGTAATATTAGTTATTTGAGTGAATGAAATTAATAAGACATGTATGTTATATATTAAAATAATATTTTTGATATTCATCAAATAGATATTAAAAGATTGGTTTTCAGCCTTTTAATGGAAAACCTTCTTTAATTTAATATTTAGGAACATTGATAATTTTTATATTACAATTTAATCCTTTTATTTGGATGGAGGATATAAAAATTTACTATAGTTAAAATTCTTATATTTTTATGATAAATCCATAATTTTATGAATAGTAAAAATATACAAAATTATAAATAAAAACAACTTTTTTCATCGAGATAATTCATATGGTTAAATTATAATATTTAATGCTCTTAAATTATAAATAGAATATATTTTTAATATTTAATATAATCTATTTCATTGTCATTAATTTTACAATGAATTCATAGGTAAAATCATTTCAATCTTTTGTACTGTTTTAAAACAAATCATGTTTTTTTCAACAACGGGATTAATTTTAAATTTAATTTCTACAACTTATTTGTCTTGAATTTGGAAAAATGGATTCCATATTTGGAATAAGTATGTCCAAATTATGTCGATAGGCATCTTCTATTTTTGGGCATTATGAATAGTAATTACGGTAAATTTTATTTACCACAGTTTAAGGTAAATCGGTTAATTAAGGGTAAAAATAATAGAATAAAATTATCCTAACACCTATAATAATATAATTGGATTATTATATTTCATCCAAAAACATACTTGGGTCAAAATGATGTATATTGGAACTCACATTGATGAGAATGATACAATTAATTTATTTTATTTAAAGGAATGTGAAATATGTCTCTATCAGACTTTAATAATTAAATTATTTTTTATATAAGGTTACACAGAATATAGATTCCCTTATAAATACTCATTAAAAATAGAAACATTTTTTCTTTATCATGTTAATTTATTTTTAATTTTTATAAAATATATAATTACTTTAATAGCCTATAAATTAATGATGCAAAAAATATGTATTTAGTGAAAAATCAATGATATAGTTTTTATTAAAATAATAATACCCATTAAAATGACAAAAAACTTGACCAAACCTTATTGGTTGAGTATATATAAACAATAATCATCCAAGGGTCCACTTGTGGACCATTGTGAGCCTTATAAACATGATTATTACACAAATAGTTTTTTATTTAAAATAATTTAAAAATTTTCACTTTCATAATTATATAAATTCAAAATTATAAAAGTTGATTTTTTAGAAGTTAAAATTTACAAAAAGTATTATTATGAAATATATTATATTTATATTCATCATAGTATTTTATATTTAATTTTAATGCAAAAAATAAGTAGATTGGATAATTAAACAAAAATGTTGTAGTAATTATTTTATCAAGAGAGATATCAAATAAATAGTTTTATAAATATTAAAATAAATATTATATGATAAAAACAATTTTCTACTCAAATTTTATAGATATATATGACTTGTTAGGAATCTACTAAATATTTTTTTGAAAATAAATCTTGTGTGGATTTTATTTGAGTTCAAATAAATGAATTGTGTCAAATTTGACAGAATGGATATTTTATGAAAATAACTTCTTATGAAATTGTTTAATAATCACAAAAATATTTAGAAATTACTAATTAATATTTATATGTTATACCATGTCATAAATTATCCAATTATTTAAATCTAATAAAACATAAGTAATTATTTATAACCATTTAAAATTTATAACATTATTCCAACAAGTAAAATTAAATAGATTAAATAAGGATAAATCAAAAGGATAAGTTTGAAAATAAATTCCATACATTTATAAATATTATTGGATGAATAGATTACAAACATATATGATCTCATCTTATATTTTGAGTCACTTTGAAGGTTTTTTTGTGGGGTTGGATTTTATTATAAATTAATATTTTCTAGGTTTCTAAAAGGGCCCCTCTGCTCTCTTATAAAAGGGAACCCACATTACTCTCCTATTCACACAATTTTGAGTCTTCATGCTTTGAAAACCCCTAAAAATTTCTCTTCTAATTATTTATAGTTACATTAAAAAGGTGATATACTTCTCAAAATACCAACTCTAGTGCCCTAAGATGTAGTATAAAGGAGGCACTTCGAGAAAGAGGTAATATCTTCTACCAATTCTTTCAAATTTATTTTGTCTTATACTTCCTTTTATTTTTTGGTTTCATTATAAAGTAATAAAATTAGTATCACTCATATACTTATATTTTATTATAAATTTTAAACAACCTTATTTCACCTTAAATCAATCCTATAAAAAATAAAATCATTGTGCATGTGTACGTACGAAATACCGTCTGCACGCTGTGGTGTAATATTTTTTTTCATCACCAACATACATTGATGGGTTTAATGATGTAAAAAATTAATATATCGGATTATTTTAAAGTGATATTTATTATGAAATATTATACACCACACACATCAATAAAATTCCACAATCATGAAAATGATATTGTTGCTCATGCGTATGTACGACCTACAGTCTCCACTATGTGATGTGATTCGTTCAACATGATCATTATTGTAGAATGATTATATAAATGAATTTAGTGAATAAATTTAAAATATATTATACTAATACCATTATTTAAATGATATATCTATAACAAAAAATGTGGAATATGAATTTATTTGAAAAAACATGCATAAAAATATAAAGCAGTAAACACCTCAATAACGAGTAACAATGAAATGTTACGAATAAATAAATAAGAATATGGACATATATGATACACTAACAATGAATATGATTATGAAAGAAATCAATGACATAATTTAAATCATTATATTAGAGGTTCTAATACGTACAAATCATATCGGACCTATGGTAAGGGAAAATCTCACAATCTCATTTTTTATCTGAGATTGTTTATTCTTCTGTATTTACAGGGGAATATTTATCATCCACATCCATGTTTCCACAATATTTAATATTATATTTATCCTCCTAAAAATTTCTAAATCCAATTTTACTTATTGATGAGTTTTTAGTAAGATAAATGATTTGAATTTTTTGTTGTTTTCAGTACGACATACTTTTTGACTTTTCCGTCCAAATTACGAGAAGAAAGTTTTTTTTATCTTATACGGCATGAGTGGATTTTTATTCATTCATAGGAAATTACTTACATGTAAGATTAATTTACAATTTTTCATGTTTATTTTAAATTAAATTCTTTTAATTTTAATTTGTGGGACATGGTGATAAAAGAAAATGGTTTCGATGAAGAAATGATATTTTCCTCAAGAAATATAGTTTCAAGTTGTTTATCAAAATTATTTTACATAAAAGATGATATAGGGTTATGTTTCTATCCCTATTATTACATTTATTTGATTATGTTCTGATGGAATTATTTTTATTAATTCCTTTTATCTTATGATGACATGATGCATAAGAATCCCATTTTATTACATGGGTTATTCTATGATGTTTGATATATGATTTTGTGGCACAAATAATAATGGTTTCATTTTGAGAAGGGTGGTACCTAAATCTCTCTCCAATTCATTGGGTAAATATTTTCATCTCATGAGATATACATGGCTGGAACAACAAGTTAATATGGAACAGTGATACCAGACTAGAATGAGGATTGAACTCGGTTCATTAATGGACATTATCCACAACAATAGTCTTAGAAATGATCCATGACTAATATGAAATAATTTTCTATGCTTATGTGTGTATGAAACAAAGTTTCATGTCTTATTTTACAATTTATGGGATTAAATTGCACCTATATGATTTATCCCATGACATTATATTACGACCTCTTTTGCCGGATAGGATATTCAAACATTATGATCTTAAGTATATGATATGAATGATATTTCATTTGTTTACCCTTACTGAGATTTTGAGCTCACCCGTTTGTATGTTTTTTCCCCAGGTCTTGAATTAGTGTATTAAATTTGATATTCCAAATAAGAGTTTAGATATGATCTAATAAATGAAATACATCCTTCATTATTTAGGAACAAGTTGTTTATGATTCCCAGTTTCTAAAGACACTATACCTCTATGGTACTATCTTATGTTAGTTATATGTGGTAATAATTATACTTCAATTATAAATTATTAAAAATGTATGTAATGTATGGGTTGTTATATCAAGTTGTGATCACACACAGTACATTCCATTACAAAATTCTCAGTAATAACAAGACATTTATAATAAGAAGAATCGTATTTTGAATGTTCAAGTAAAGGAAAACATATGTAGTGGCTCAAATATGCCAAACACTATAAACAAAATTTTAGCATAACCATTGACATGATGAAGATTGAGTTATGGGTGAAACTACAAACAACTAATCACATATTTGGAAAGAGCATAACAATATGATTGTAACTAGTATAAAAACGGAATGTTAATTTAAAAAACTGTTTCCAGAAAAATTGGTCGGCCTAACACAAATTTTTTAAAAACAATGAAATTTAGGGATGAGTGATAAACAACCCACCTTAGGGTTGTACAAGTCTTATCCTCCAGTATTAGCCCTTTATTTTCTTCAGATTCGAGTAGATCTATGAAAAGGTTAATACACTAACATTGGGATATATAGGTGGGTGGTGAATGATAATAAATATCAATAAAGTGAACTTGACTACATACCATTTTGAATCCAACGTTATGAATTGAAGCTCAATCAGATGTAGATGGAAGGAGATCTCATGATCCATAGCTTTGGCCTTCAAAAAGATCCAAATGGGTGAAAATAGATAAAAATACCACTCTTTCTCAGATTTGGAGGTAGGTTGAGGATTAATAGATCATTAATGGAATTCTGAACATTTTACATAGATTTTTAGCTTCCACACAATTTGTCCGCACAGTTTGTCAAAATGTGCACAAACCGTGCGAGATAGTTCTGCCCAAAAAGTCTTTCAACACACTATTTGATCAAACTGTGTGCCATCCACGAACAGTTACCTAGGAAAAAGGGTGTCCACATGGTTAGGGTGCACAGTCGTGCACCCACCGTGCATGGTGTCACTTTTCGAAAAAACACCTTCTGCATGGTTTACTATAATCCATACGAAGAGTCTGTTTCCTCTAATAAAATGGGTTTCCGGGCTCCAAACTAGCCTCAGACACCCTCAGAACCCTAACTAACTCATAAGAATTCATATTAGCTAAAAATTAAATATAGAATAAATAATTTTAATGGATCCATACTTGATTGAGAAACCATATTCTTAAAACAACAAACTCATAAAGGCCATACTTGGTTTTGAAAGCAGTTCTTGGTATATCAGAGGTCAGAACTCTCATATGATGTTACCTTAATCTCATACTGATCATTGAGACCACACAATCCCCCTTTATCTATTCAAATAGATAATTGTTATGCGATAGTGGATATTGGTTCTTCACAGACATTTTATTCAACTTCCAGTAATTAATAAACAAGCATAAAATCCCATCTGATTTCCTTGAAAACAAAATATGTGATCCCCAAGGCGACATTCAAGGACAGATAAACCATTTATCCTCCAACTCCTCCAACTTCATTTTAAGCTCTTGAAGATCCGTTTCTTCCATTCTATATGGTGTAATTGATACTGGATCATCCGCTAACATGATCTTAATAGTAAATTCCACATCTCTCTAACGTGGAAACCCTGAATTGTTTTCATGAAAGGCTTCTGGAAACAGTTATAGTCATGGTGGAAGGATGTATTTTCTACCACCCCATAATCCGGAAAAACACAATAATTTTGTGATGTGATATCTCCCAATTGCTGATTAATTGGCCTAGATCAGCCTGTATGGATATCCCATTATCCATGATGAATATGTTGGTCACCAGTAGGAGATTCAAAAGTCCCTCTCATGAAGAAAAAAATCTATGTGGGATTGGTATCTTGGTGGCCAATCCATACCCATAATTAGTTCGAAGCATATTGTATCAAGGACAGAGATATCAAATAGATAACATTTCTCTCCATTATCAAGGAATGATTCCTTTTATAAACGGAAATCCCTAGACCGTGTTCCCAATAGTGTATTTATATTCATCACCCCACATATGAACTCCACCTCCTAGCTCAAACCAATAATTTTTTTACAGATATAATGGAATGAGAGGAAATAGTATCAAACAAGGGTGTAGATAATGTAGAAGTGACTAGAATAGTACATATAACTATCAAGGGAGTAGACTTTCACTAAACAAGTGTACCTTGTATTGCATGTACTTGTCCTTCCCCTCATCCATGTGGTGTCATCTAACTCCCTTGAGTAGCACCACTCTGATGATACATGTCCAAAAACCCTGAAGCACCAAATCCACTACCTCTACCACTTATTCCCATATAATTCCAAATAACATAAGTATATGATGTATAATACGCCCTTCCCACAGTCTTACCATGAGTAGTCGCTCCCTCAGCACAAGCATACCACTGCTTCCTGCATTACTTCTGTAGGTTCCCCATATTTCCACAATACCAGCAAAGCACTAGTTATCATGGAAAATGTGTTATATAGTGTCACATCCTACCACACTGGTGGATAAGAAAATGATTAAGATATAGTGAAACGGTTCCTCTATGATGTCCACATTTGATTCTGCTGTTCAGACTAAGATTCTCATAATGATTCCTCTTTATCTTGGAAGGCACACTCCCTGACTTTCTAGTGATAGCTACATGTCCAGTAATAGAAGCCTTTATCAGGTTCCCTTCAAAAATTATCGCCTTATTTACCAATTATGAGAATTTATTTAGCCAACAAGTAGTTACCAGGAATTAATTTCTCATCAATGTCCATCCTGAAATTGTTCTGCTGAAGAAGCATCATAGACAAGCCAATATAGATCAAAATGCATTAAATCTGGGAAACGTTCAGCATAATACAGTAATTACATTCTTCTTGGTGCATATTCATAAACATTGATTCCTTATCTCCTCTCAATTTCTCTTGATATAAGTGTTTCAATAACTTCTACATAATTTCATTCCCTAACATATCTTCAGTATATCTAGATTGTACCTCAATGTCCAACCAAAGCAGCACTGACCCCTATAGCATATATGTTTCCAACCTGACCCTCCTCCAAGTCATAGCCTCTAAATGTTCAAGTATCATCTTTATGGATTAAATCAAGAATTCAGCATCCTTAGGTCCACCATCTCCAATAAATATACGAGGGTGATACAGATGAAACTCCCTTCTCATCTCAGACATGATTTTCAGAACTAGCCATGGGTGTCTCTCCATGTATTGCATTAATTGAGAATTGTTCCCATGGAACTATTTCCCTTCCTCCTCATCATTCACCAATGGTGCCTTATCTTCCCTATCTGGAAGATCATTCCACTCCTACCCCTTGGTCTCCCCCTTAATAAGCATCATGTAGGCATATCTCTACAACAAAAAACCCACATATTAGGACTCATAATAAAACTTATTATATTTACGTAATAGGAGAAACTAACACCAAAATTTCCAACATGTACTTTCCCCCTGTCCTCAAAATACGGTCAACATCGAGGCCTTATCACCTCACTTGACCATCCTGCACCTTGATATTGGTTGACAAGGGTTTTTCATTCTAATTAATTAATTCAACCATTAATTATTCACACAATCTTAGTGTAATTAATTCACAAATTAATTAATTAATCATACTGAACTCATCATTAATGATTCTCATTACAAACCGATTTATTCTCATTTTTTACATCATTATTTAAATATCACAACATATAAAAACTGTTCAAGTTAAATAACACTCCCATAACAAATTTCCTTGTGACATCCTAGAATAATGAATGTCAAAAAAACCATGAGTTCCTAGAATGGCTCATGTAGGCTCATGTATTGTGCCACTTTAGGCCACAAATTAAAATTCAACAATTGTTAAAAAAATACCATATCCTGCAATAAGTGAATCACCCAAGGTGAATTAATATCCAACTATAACAATGAATAGAAATCACAATAATCTCACCCTGAGTACTCATATTTCACCCTATACATGGGTTTGAAACTCCCATGGATGTGATCATTACCTAGTCTCGACTCATCCTAGTCTCTTGGCTAACTTCCCCCAAGAAGTATGAAAAAAAGAAGAAATAAATGAAAACTCCTCTGATACCGCATTGTGACATCTTGACATGGGTACCAAAAAATGGTCCCCTGAGCTGGTTGTCCACAAGAACTCAAGAACGCCTCCACTTATGCCATAGGGTTCTGACTAACTGCAAGTGTCTTGTATGTCAGTCTTGGGGAGATAATAATTTCATTTATTCGCATAAACCACCAATGGATGCAAACAATAATAACCAAGTCTGGGTGAATATAAATAACTAGAATATTACCATGACATATGGTATTTAATACAAGAAAATATAAAACTCAAATTGAATGTAAAACATGTTATGATAATTTGAATGTCAAGTATCTAAACTTCAACTAATGTTAAAGATGCAATGAATCCTAGTTGCTACCATACAATATCTATAATTCTCTTCCATGATCCAATCCCAAACAACAAACTACCCCTATGCCTCACCCTTATCATATCCTACAACATCAAAGTGTACTCAGGTTCCGATCAGGTGGCCCAAATATGGGGTGAGTACAACTCAATAGGACACCACCAACAATGTCTAAAATAAGTCTGATCAAATGATTTTGTATGTAGTTTTATGAAGTAATAAATAAAATTCATTATTAAAGAGTTATCCCATTGTCTGCTAATCTTTAATCATCACTTTATTTCCAATTTCAATCCATGTATTCTATTTGAATCATCATTAATTATTATAATTCATTTGGTGTTGAACATCATATCATGAACCGAAAATATCATTCATTATAGGTCTCTATTTCTAACACCCCATATCTCATTTGGTTTAGGCCACCCCACCAAGAAACCCAAAATCTAAATCATGGATAACTATTGGGGTTGAATGTCATGTCCAAGTCCCAACTTCTTATTGGTTTAAAACGCCATGTCCAGAATAATAAAAATATCATACATTTAATCATTATTTCATTCACAAGATTTAGACACATAATTACATTATTATTCCAACGACTAGTAAAACATTCTAAATGCTAATATTTAACATGAAAATTAACAAAGCACATAAGCCATTAATTAACTCATGAATTAATTAATAATTCAAAACAATTCTCATTAAATAATTAATTCTTCACAAATAATTATCCATATCAAATCCCAAATTTTAATAATTAATTCTCCCAATTAATTATCTTTGATCAACATCATGGAACATAATTAATTATCTCAATTAATTATCTTACATAGGAAAAAATCATTTAATAATTAATTTTTCCCAATTATTTATCTTAACAAAACCAATTAAATATCTCAAACACAATATCTCACCCCATAACAAATTCCCAAAACAGAATAGTCTATGAGAATGCCCAATTTATTTATTCAGTAATTAAATTATCAATCAGTCATCCAGGAAATCACAAGTAAATTCCACATTCATAGTTACTCAAATTTTGGAAAACAGTATCAATGGAAGCTTGAAAATCAATAAAATCACATTCACATATCAATTCCATGACTATGGGAGTTTGATTGGACAACCAACCTCAATTTATTGATGGATGTTATCCCAACAGAAATTCCAAAAATTTGAGCATCACAATATCGTTGATCAATCTATAGATATAAATCCCTATACCAAAATTAAGATCAAATGCATCAATATCATTAAAATTGAGATCTAGATCCACAATTTTAGATTAAGAACTCAACTTATAAGTTTAGACCAATGGATAAGGTAGATATTATCAATGAAAAAATGAAGGAAAAATAGAGGAATAAATAGGAGAAGCAATGGGATTAAATCTACCTACTAGGAAAAGATTGAATCTTCAATCTGGGCTTTTGATCTCAAAGATAAATGTTCAAATCAAATTTCAATCACTATAGAGGGATATGGGATCACCTCAAATTTTTTAATACAAAAATATGGTCAAAATATGGGTGTCTAGGGGGGATCAGGTGGTTTTAAAATATATTTTTGTTTAATTAATCCCACACACATACTTTCTTAGGAAGGGGAATATAGTTAGGGAAAATCGTGCGCCAACCATGTAGACCTCTCTATCTAGGATTCAATGGATGGCACAATTTAGTCACATAGTTTGTCAATCCTTGCCTACCTTTCTGTATAGGATGGCACAATTTTCAAGGGTTAGTCTCATAGTTTCCCAAACCATGTGCAATCCGTTCTCAGACCACTTTCTATTATTTATTCTTAAAAATTAATCCAAATGACCCCAAGAGACAAATCCAAAATAAAGGTACTTAAAAACATCAAAACATATCAGAAAATGCGCCTGAGATTTCTCTAGAAAAGGTAGGGATCATACATATAAGCATCCCCAAAATGTATTTTATGATCACAGTAATGAAAATTAAGAGGAATTTAATATCTATACAAAATTATTTCTTAATAGGTGTTTCCTTTCGAATTATACCAAATAGGAAAATGTATATTTCACAATATCATCATTATTTCCGATTGTTTATGTTTATGTATCAGTTGGTGGAATTGTAAAAACATTATTTATTTAGAAAAATTAAAAAAATTATATGTTTTCCATTAAATATTCATTAAATAATAAAATTTATCTCTCTTTGGTACATTATATGATCAAAAAAATTAATCTGCAAAGAAGACGTTATTTACACTTTAATAAATTTTTTAAATGTCAATATTTTATTTAAAATATTTTAAGAAATGATTCAAAAATTGTATTATGTTTGATTCAATATATTTTGAACAATTCATTACTATTTATAAAATTGACTCATAAAATTCTTCTTGTCATTTTCTAAATGATTCACAGAAAAAAATTTATTAAAAAATTTATAGGAAGGATTATTATCATATACAAGAACATTAATGGAGATTCCTAACATCATGATTGCTATATATTTGGATTCATCTGTTATTTTTGTCAGTATTTCTTTTTAGATAAAATATTAGCAAAAATATTTCATATATATTTCTATTTATTATGTGATTTCTAAAAGCAAATTATATTTTCCTCAATTAGTATTAAATTTTTCTTTTGTAATTTAATCTATGTAAACATCCACTATTGAATCTTATGGTTTGATGATGTTATACTTTAATGATACCATGAAACATATTTTTCTCGATGGATTATAATTATATTGATTGGTAAATTTATTAAAATTTGATATGATAGTTTTTACATGATGGTATGATATACTTTTTATTCACATGATGAATGTGTTAGACATATTAATTAATGTTTGGGGTATAATTTTAATTATACCATCAATACATCGGTATATTTCTTTGGAAAAAATATTTGGTATTTGGATGACGAATTATAATTTTATGTAATATGGATTATAATGATTACATGATTATATTTTGGTGATGTGTGGAATTATTCCTTCAATTATAATATAATCTATTTATGAACATATGAAACATATATGAATGTATTATGAATATTTATTGTTGAATATATAAATTTTTTTATCCCTGAAATCCATTGGGTATTGATAGATATCCCATGAGATAATAAATATTGGAATGGGGAGTGAACCAAAATTAATATGTGACTCCAGCCACTATGATAATCATCTGAGTTAACATTGAATAAAGAAATATAGGATATAGGGATTGAGCCAAATCCACTATGATTATCGTTGAAATCATCATTCATTAATTAAATTATTTTATATGATTATGTTTATTCCATAATAATATGTATTATCAAATTTATATACTATAAATGAGCATGCTCATTTGATAATTTATTATTCATGGATTATGAACAATAAATCATTATTCCATGATTAATGATTATTACCTTTGATATGACATGTATAGTTATATTGTTATAACTAATTTTTCTCATACATTTATGATCATGTTATGATAATGTGATCGATGCAGTCACCCTTTATTACCCATATAGATAATCTATGCTCGTACATTTTTACGGTTTTATTACTCGAGCTATGAAGAAAGGTTTCAAAATTGTTCTTTCTAATAAGAATGATATAAAAGAATACCATTTTGGTAGATCATAAAAATTATATATAATATAAGACGGTTTTGTATATAGTTTCAAAGTCACTGAAAATTTACTTTTTAAAAGTGAATCTAAATTATATGTAATGAATATTGGTTAATTTATATGTAACAAATAAATAAATATATCTATGAAATGTATACGTATACACACAAAATAAAATTAAAAATATCACATGGATCTATGAAATTTTGTTGGCATAATTCAATGAAACTGTAACCATGAAATTATATAGGTGCAATATCTCACCATCAGTTGATGTCACATGCCCAATGATGTACATAGAATCGATTAAATTATTTACATGAAATAAAAATTATTATCAATGAGGATAAAATATACAATATATAGAGTTGGATTATTCTCAAAACATAAACATTTCTACACATGAATGTCATTGAAAAAAAATGATTGAAAATAGTTCATGTATGATCGAAATGATTCATCATGGCTACTTTTAGTGTCGAAATCTATATAATACTATGAATATAACATGGTCCTAATACATTAAATACATTCTTAATATTTCACTTTTAGTTTTATCAAAATGAATGACCCTCGTAGAGTGATTTTCTAATTTTAAATAAATCATATAGACAACTCATTCACCTCTCCACTAGTAAAATATTCAATGATTTTTAGAGGTTGATATTGATTCAAGAACACTTCTATATTTGAAAAAATATATTCCAAACACATTCTCAATGTCCACCTATATTCAGGGAGAACATGATTTCAGAATCATTAGTGGATAAAGTAATTCTTATAAACACCATCGCCTCCAAATAACTAATATAAGACATTTAATTTCAAATATATATATGATCCATCATTTATGGAGGAACTAATAGAGTGTCCATAATTGAAAAAATATATATCATGAACTCTATATCATGATCATTAGAAAAAATTGAGACATGCTGAAGGAAAATTTTCTAAACATATCGAATATAAGTAAAAATAAACTCTAACACGAATCCCCATAATCTTGAGATACACCTTATAATTATGTAGTAATCTCATCTCACTACTATATTTCATGTAATAGAAGAATATACTTTATATTTATCTATATAATAAAGAAATAAATCCTAGATAGAAGAAAATGATAACCATGAATGGTAGAAGTAGATATTGAATCGATATCATAGAAGCCAATTCATCATGATGATCAATTTAAAACATTTACACTCCATGAAAAATAATTCTCAGGGTAATAAATAGGCAATGATTTTTTGGGAATTCCTGATAAATATTTATTTACCTACGTATGCTATATAGTGAAAACCCTTGATTGGACTAAAGACAGAAACTCAAAAAACACATTATTTCTGTTGTCAGAATATATTTATTAACTGATATAAAATTAAATAATATATAGTTTTTTTGAAATATAAAATAAATATTAATATATATATATATATATATATTATAATGAAAAATTGGATGACTGCATACAAAATGAAATGTGTTATAAAGTAGATCATTTTAGGAGAACACATCGAGTGAAAATTAATCATCTCTTTATTTTTTAAAAATAATCATATTAAACTATCTCCATTTTATTCATCAACATCATCAATGGAAATTGTTTAGATTATTTGGTTCTTTCAAATATATCTAAGAGGCTGTACATCCACCTCCATGATCGAGGGATAATATTTTAGAAGAGAATGTTATGTCGCAAGTACAAATTGGGGACACATAGGGGACGTACCCACTATGAATCCTAATGAACTATGTTTAAGGAAATAAAAATAAATAAATATTCATTTGTAGTTACATGGGTTCCACACTAGATTTATCCCATGGGTACTTTTATGGGTTAGTAAATCATGATCATGAGTATAAGTGATCACAATAGAGAAGAATGAGGTGGAAGTAAAAAAGGAAAAAACATGAGAATGATATGAAGTAGATAAGTGAATTATATTAAAATTTTATTACAGTATTATAGACAAACCAAACTAAAAAAAATTATGATGTCCACATAAAATTGTTAATATTTATTTAAGGGGATGAGATACATTTTTTTAGAAAAATTAACTAAAACCTATGATCAAGAATCATTCTTCCCTTTGATTACATGTCCTATAATGAATTATTGAATGATGTTGAATATTTTTAATTATGAATGTTATTGAATATAACTGTAATGATTCACTTTAAAATTACATCTTCATCCTCCTTGTGTATAAAATTATATTTCCCACTAATTCAATAAAAAATATAGTAGAATGTTTCCTATATGTTCCATGAATTTTAAGCATCCAATCACCACAATAACGATATAAAATATCCATGGTATATAGTAGTAAAATAAGACATATATATTTAATTAAAATTTAATTGTAAACAACTTACTATTAGGTGTGTATCTTGAGTTATATCACAATTACTAAGGTGGGGTTGATGCTATCAGCAGAATGATTTTACAACTTGTTTCATTTTTTCAAGAAAATATATAGTTGAAATAGATATTTCCTCTAAAGGAAAGTATGAATAACATAAATCCATAAATCTTAAAAATATTTATATTTCATTTTTTCATATTAAATGTAATGGTATGATTGAAATACCAAAGTTATTAAAAAAATGGTAAAATTATAGAATTACTTAATTTTCACATTTTATCAAAAAATAATCGATATATCAAAAACTAGTTAAAATAATATTATGTAGATAAATTGGTATTGATTAAATCATTGAATATCATATAATTATTAGGTGAATGTAATCTTTTTCAATTTTCCCACAGTTTAAGTAATATTTTCTCATGTATTAAGTCTCAACATGGAATTCTATAGGCACCAAAGATACCAATATTCAAATTCATAAGCAATAAAATCATTAAATAATATATATAAAAAAAGATTAAAATTAAACATAAAATATAATATTAATTTATTATGTTCTAAATAAATAATAAATTATAGAATTTTACTTTTCCCCTTCAAAAAAACAAATGACCTTATATTATCATTTATTCATGATTCTCAATTTATTAATATAAAAATTCTATATCATGATTTATCTCAATTTTTTAAAATTTTCTATTATCTAACATTATGTAATTAATTATGAATAGTTCTCAAAACATTAAAACATGATCCTTAACTATAGTCTTTTAAAGGAATATAGTTTCAAATTTCAAGGGTGAAATGTCACAAAAAATCACAATGGTTTTACTTTAAAGTTCAAATGAACCTAAGACATATTGTTGGTTGTATTGAATTCAATAAATTTAATATTTTATGATTATATATATATATATATATTAAGTAAAATTAAATTTATCAAAAAAAATGTGTAATAAGATTTTCCACTTAATAGTATCAACTCCCATTTCCCTAAAGACAAAGAATAATTTATCATCAAATATAGAAAAATTTACGATTTTGACATTCTCTTGAATTTATATTTTTAAATTCATTAATCAATTTCAAAATGATCCTTTGAATTAATTTTCTATTTTTAAAATATTATGATAATAATAATCCTCACATCCACCACCTATCCATATATAATAAATATTGTTGGGCTTTTAATGGTGTTTTTTTTCCTATATCTGAACCCTTATTTCTCATTTTTTGTGGTTGTTTTTTCTTTTAATTTTTTATTCATGATGAAAAAAATTAATTATCAGGAATTGTTTCAATGCCTTAATATATTTCCATAGTAGTTACCACAACATATTTTCCTTACAATATAAATCATCAATTTCAAAATGATTCCCTTTATACACACACTTCGACATTAAAATATCATGTGAATAATAATAGTGGGGTTAGAATGGAGAAATATGGATTGAAACAAAGATCATCCCTATAAATGTCATTCATTAACGCTATTGGATACAGATGTATTGATGTAAATGTGGTATTTTTAGAAAAAGTGGTTCATCAAAATATTACTATATAATTTTAAATCTATTTTTCATAGACATAGTTTTTACAAGTTCAAATGAATTTTTGTTGTGACATTAAAAAATTTCAATCATTAAATCTAATCAATATTTTATAGGAAGTACATATAATTAAAATATATTTTATAATGGAAAATATTAATATGGTAAATCACTCAGGGAATAAATAATAATAAAAAAACCTATTCACAAAAATTTCATAAATTCAATGAAGGAATAATGATTGGTAAATTTAATTTTCATGGATCGTATAATTCCCTCAAATTATGAGTCCTCACATTAATATATGTGGTTTAATTTAATTATAAAATTCTCCATTATAATCATTCATATTATTGATATTGAAATCTAAAACACGGAATCAATATATTCAATGGAAACTCATGTCTTGTTGATTGGTCAAGTAAATAATTCATCGTTTGTGGGCATGAAATTAAAATTAAAATTTCAAAACAATATTTTGACAATAATTTAGAGAGCTTTAAATATAAATAATAAAACTGAAATCCCATTAGAAATGAATATTAGTCTATTTTCATACACTATTTGTGGTCATCCATGTTACATTATGAAACTATAAAATAATATTACAAAAGTAATCACAATGTTCATTTCATTTATGCTCAAAAAGATATGATGGAGTTCGATGCATGATAGAATAATACCAAAAAAATAAAATTGAAAAATAATTTACCACTATTGAGATCAAATTTCTAGAAGGAATGTAATGGATAAGACGTGGTATGATCCCCCATATAGGCCCTATATTTTTACTAAATCTATAAGTATATAGAATTTATTACCCATAATTATATGTTTGGCGGAACACCTTGGACACAACCCACCACATCTGGATTTTCACAACTTTCATTTCTCTTCGGATATTGTTGATGAGAATTCCATGTATGGAGTACACCAAATATGTACCCTATTCCAGGTTGTATACTTTTCATGGAGGCGGAAGGATTAATTATGGAACCTCTTCTTATAGGGTCTCTATTTATGGATCATATTCTTTAATTTCGAGTGGATGATGAAGGTACGCTGCATTAAAATAATAGTCAACATGAAAGTCAGAGTGTAATTCAATTTGAATAAAATTTAGACATTATGTATCATTAAATAATTATTCCCCATAAAAGTGTGAATATTATATCTTGTTTTACTATGTAAAATATACTTCTTTCTCTTCATTAATATCCTCCAACAAATATTGAATTATTTTGGAAGATCCCTATATTACTCAATATGTGCAAGTCCAATTAAATTATCTAACTCTATCAAATTTTAATGGTTTACAAAATATTCAAATTAAAAATAATAATTTTTGATAATATAATCACATTGAATAAAAAATAAGGAGTTTATTAAAGGATAATCACCATCATTATTTATAGTTCAATCAATTCTTCAGTGATAAGGGCCTCTTAGAAATGAGTCTCTTTAGAAGGAAGTAGGTAGTCAGACTCGTCCATCCATTCTTAAAATTCCACCACATGTCTGGTTTATTACTCTACTTGGGATTTAAATACATGAAATGGTTCTCGATACTATATATTATATGGATCAGATAGATTTTGGTTTACTTCATAATCATTATATAATTAATATAGTACTTCTTGATATCCCACATATAACTCAAAAAGTATTTATTCCTCATCACAAATAAATAATAGATCATCACAGTTATCATGGATGTGGATATTAAAAGCTTGGTATATTGATGTTCATAATTTTGGGAACCAAAATCATTGATATCTTTGGTATAATTGGGAATCTCAAGTTACACTTTATCTTTATCTTTTTGTCTCTGAAAATAATCATTGACATGATTGAGCATGATCATTATTTCTTTATCTGAGATACACATGTCATGCCAATTCACTATATTCATTAAAACATAAATTATTTCTATAATAACACAATATTTGAGCTCTTATAAATCAATTTGAATCACTTTTTCTTGAACATGAGAGTAATTGGTCCATGTATTAAATAGTTATCATTTGAAATCATCATGGGAAAAAAATTATTTTTTATTTTTCAAATTTATGATTTTTTAAATTTTTTTATGATTAACACTATGTGAAAATATGGATTCTCCTAAAAAATGGACACAAATTCATTATAGTTTATTTTTCAAGAATCCAAGTTTAATATTTTATTTACCTAGACATTTAATATTTTTCCAATAGGTGATCATGCTCATAGAGGTAGATCACAAAATACATATTTTCTATTGTAACTATTTAAATTTTAACTAACATAAAACTAAATAATATAAATAAAAGTTTTTTGTGGTGAATAATATACTAATATATATACATATATATAATTCAATGAAAAATGAAATTCATGCAGACAAAATGACTCTTAACATAATAGAGATCCTCTTTGGAGAACACGAAGAGTGAACCTTCATCATCACATTATTTGTTTCAAATAAACATAATAATAATTCTCATTAATATAAAAGAAAATAATTTATTAACAATATTGTAAATATATGGTTCTCTCAATGATCATCACGATACTAGACATCTTCCTCATCGACCAGGGGTGAGTATTTTAGAAGTGAACTTTTATTACCAGGTGGGAAGTGGAGAAACCAAGTCTTCATACCCACCAATATACCAATTGAACTAATTATAAGAAAATAAGAATCAATATACATGAATATGTAATGTATTGTGTTCAAAAATGTATTGATCCACAAGGGACATTCTCATTTTAGTTTCTCATTATCACAAGTATAAAAGACTGTAGTGGAGAATAAGAAGGTGGAAACACAAAAAATAAAAAAATATTATAATTAGGGGAATAATATGAGTAAAATATATAAAACTATGTAATATTATTTAAAATAAAATAAATTAAAATAATATTGAAAATTACCACAAATAATTTCTATTGTTTTTAGTTGAAGAGGGTAAACATTAGTTAAGGAAAATGTAGTGTAATATTGATTTTAGAATAAATCCTCAAAAATATTCTATGTGTTATAAAAATTAATGGTAAAATAAATAATATAAATATTCTATAAATTATTTGAAATATATATATAGCATTTCACCGCAAAATTTCATCTATATCTTCTTTGTGTTGAAACTTGATAATTGATTAGAAAATTTTATTTTAATCAAATGTTTCATAAATCTTCTCGTAATTTAATTCATCCACTTGACTAAATAATAAGTGAATATCTCCATGGGTTTTAATTGTAAAATGATATATTGAATTATATTTCAAATACAATTTAATTTTCAATTATTTTAGGTGTGTTTTCTAATATTTATCTTAATTATTGAGGTGGGTTCACTATGTTAACCAGAATCATTTTCCATGTTCATTGATATTTCCTACACATTATATGGAATAATTTTATCTTGGTCCAGAAGGAAAAGTTAAAACCAATAAATCTAGAAATATTAAAAAAATTAATCACTCATTTTGGATCTATTTTTTAAATTTTATTTTTGAAATAAAAATTATATTATAATATCATAAATTTAAAGAATTATGAAATCTTCGTTCTTAAAGAAAAACTGAATCATATATAAAAAATTGATTAAATTTAGCTCAAATTGATAAATTTTTATGGATTAAATCATTTAAAAATACTAGAAACATAATTTGAAAATTAGTTGTTTTAATTACCCCAGAGTTAAACTATGTTTTTACATAAGAATAATATCTCAATAAAGATTTTAGAGAGAACCAATGTAACCAATTTTCAAATTCCAAATTAATAAATTCAAAAAATTATCAATTTCAATTAAAATTTTAAAATTTGAAATAACATTTCTATTTAATTTCTATAAATTCAACGATAAAAGGATTTCAAGTATTTTACTTTTCCCCTATTAAAAATGAAAGAACTTCTCCTTAAATTCATTTAAGATAGTCAATTAATTAATATTAAACATGTCATCTCATGATTTACATCAAATTTGAGTCATTAATATTTTATACCATTGAGACAATTCATATAGAGATACACTCATATCATGATAGCACGCTTATTATGCATAGGAATGTAAAGGAACAATTTTTTTACATTGTAAAGGAAAATGTCACATATAATCATGATTAATTTTAATTAAAGATTAAATGACAATTAGGTATAAGGTTGTTGGGGTTTGATACTTTACATGTCAAGAATCAACAAGTGTATTTATCTCTTTATTTATAAATTATGATATAAAAATAAATATGTAATGAAATTATCCCCATAAAATAATCAAATCTAATTTCCCTAAAACTAAATTAACGTTTTATGATAAAATAAAGCATAATAAATAGTTTTGTACCCCTATTAACTTTTTTTATACATTTGAACATTTTTTAAGAAAACGAATTAATTTTTTATTTTTTAATGTTATGATAATAATATTCCTCAAATGTACCGCCAGTCCACATTTGATGAAAATCATAGGTATTGTAATGGTGATATATGGTATCATAAAACAAAACCATTTAATGATATTTTTTCTTCTTTTATCATTCTATTATTATTAATTCAATTGGTGAAAATAATAATGTATCATGAAGGAATTAACAAATTTATCTTATTCCCAAAATAATCACCCTTCCACTCTTCCTTGTAATATATGGCATCCCTTCCAAAATTAATCCTTTTATTCCCATACATCATTATTAAAATATCATTAAAATACTAATAGAATGGTATGAATGGATAAAAAATATTATGAATCATGGATTATCCATATAAAATTCATTAATGGAATCTACGCTATAATGAATAATAGATTTAAGGGTTTTATTTTAAGGATAATTTATTTATCAAAATAGTTCTCAATAAATTTAAATGTGTTTATTCATATTCATATCTTATATATGTTCAAATGAATGATCTAGTCCGTGGCCTGACCCCATATCACTGAGTAAATATGATCGGGATAAAATATGACGTACATGGTCTAGAAATGTTTTTGGTACTCAAACATTTGATCTTAGAAAATAAATTGATTAGAGACTAATAATAACAAATCAAATAACATGAATTTCATAAATTTAATGAATTATTTTTGAGAATTACATGTATAAGAATTAACTAATTAAATCAAATCATTTTTCGTTATTTAAATATCCATGCATCACATTAATCATACAAATATACTTTTATAGTCATTAAATTTAATAAACATTGAAATATAAAAAATTTCAATAATAGATTCATATTAAATTTATGTCTCAAATATATGTAAATTATAGAATAATTCAGGCGTGGATATAAAATTCCAATTTAAATCACAAAACAATAATGGCAAAAAATGTATAAATCTTGATATATAAAAAATAAAATTGAAAAAAACTATTGAAATGATTCATTTTCCATTCCCATTCACTGTGATGGGTCTTCCTTATTATAATATGTTTATATAAAAGAAAATTAATAAATTTCTAACATGGATATATCCAATTAGGAAAAAAATGGTAAGAGGTATATAGATGAATTTTTGGAATAATATAAAAAAATGTAATTGAAATCCAAATTCCTAGGATTAAAATATAAATTTCTATATTTAAATTAAATGATAAGTCTTTGTATAATCCTTCGTGTGGGACCTGAATTTTTACAGCCTAAAGTGGGTAGTATGAGCTATTATCTATAATCATATGGTGGGGGGATCTTCTAGGACATGAACCAACACATGTGGTTTTCCCCTCTTCAATTTCTCCATTGTTGTTATTCAATATAATTCCATGTATAATGGTTGCCAAATCCACCCCCTTATCAATGTGATATAATTTTCTTGGGTGGGGGTAGGATAGTTAATATATCCTTATATTATTTGGGAGGTACTTGTTTAACATATTATTCACTATATTGTGGTTTCTTAAGGTATTCTAAATTAAAATAATAGAAAATGTGAAAATAAAAGTGTAATACAATTTTAATAAAATTAAAACATTAAATATCATTATCAAATTTCTCCCATAAATGTATTAAAATATTATACTAGTTTCCTTTGTAAAAACATATAATATATCTTAACGGGTATCCTCTATCAAAAAACAATCATGTACTGGGAGAATTGTATATTCACCAATAAGTGAAGATCCAGTTTCTTCATATTACTCTAATGAATTTCAAGGGTGGTCCAAATCTAGAAATTTAAAACCATAAGAAGTGATTATCATATGAAATTGAAAGAAATCAATAAAAAAATAATAAGAATGTATCGTCTCACTATGTTGGTTATGGTTCAATCATTTATTTAGTGACAACTAACAGAAAATGAGTATATATGGATGGATATAGGTAGCCGGTCTAATCCATACAATCTTAAAATTCCACCACAAGGTATATATATTCATATACCCTGTATAATTTGACATGAATTGGTATATATTATTCTACATTGTTGTAAATATTTAGATCATGTTGTACCGTAAATTAATTCAAAAATTCATCCAAATCTTCTTGATCTCCCACATTTACCTCAGGAGGTCAGTCTTCCTCATCATGAATCCACTCTACCAAATCATGGATATCATTAATCTGGTTCATAAAATTGTTGGGTTGTTGATGGTCTTCATATTGGGACTTATTGACAATGAATACATTAGTAAAATTAGTAATCTGCAGTGGGAGTTCTTCATAATCGTTTAATATCTAAAAAGCATCATCTACTTGTTTGAGAAAGATCAATAGTTCTGAAAGTGAGATAAACATGTCAGGATAATTCGTCATATGTTTTCCTAGATTAATTAGTTTCTTAATTAGCCTATGTAAGATCTCTTCTACAACATTTTTATACAATTCTTCTCGCAACTAAGAGTAATTTATCAATGTATAAACAAAATGATCATTTTAAAACAATATGGAAAAATAATTTTTATTATTTTTAAAATAAATAGATATTTATTAATAAGAAAAAAATTATGTAATAATGGTGATTCTCCTATAAAAAGAAACCAAACTTTTTTGTGAGGATTTTTCACAAATCCCCAGTTAATAATATAGACACCAGATCATGCAATATAGTTCATTCCCAAGGAAAGTCTCAAGGTTGTAGCTTACATGACACTGAATTTCAATTGTCCATATTTAAATTTTAAGTAACATAAAATTAAATAATACAAATATTTTTGTTTGAATGATTAATTAAATATTACAATATATATATATAAATATATATATATATATTTCTATACTAAATAGAATGAATTCAAGCAATATGACATCTAATAGAATGTAAATCCTACCAGGAAAATACCCTAAGTCAGTCATCACCATCTATTTATTAATTTCAAATGAAAATAATGACATTTTTTTATTGTAATCATGAAAATATTGTACCACCCATGTTGTGTATATATGTTTCTCCCAAAGATCAATAAGAGACAATACATCCACCTACTCAATCGATGGAGAATTTTGTAAAAGGAGATGTTATGCGTGAGATTGAAAGATGATACACAATGATTTGTTACAAACTAAGATCCCCCTTGACATAACTTTACAAAAGTAAAAATAAATAATCATGAATATTCAATGACATGGGTAAGACTCTAGATTGATGCTAATGGTGCATCCCTAGGATAATTACTCATGATCACGAGAATCAAAGACTACAATGGAGAATAATTTGGTGGAAGCACAATGGAAAAATATATGATAATGAAATGTAGAAGAATAGTAAAATAGTTTAAAAATACAATAATAATAGTACACATAAAAGAAACAAAAACTATATTAAGTTTATATATATAATTTTCAATATCATTATAATTATAGGGGATGTAGTTTTATAGGAAAAATGAGTGAAATCATGGCACAAAAATATTTCCTCAAAAAGTATTCATATTGTATACCAAATAAATGGACACATATAGAATATTAGTATTTCGGAAAATTGTTAGAAAATATCATTTATATTTCACCCCATGTATTCATCTTCATATCCATATGTATAAATATATAATGCCCATTAATTCCAAAAATAAATTATTTATCAATGTTTCCAAAATATTTTCCATGATTTTAGCATCCAATTGCCACACTAGTGATGGAAGATATAAATTGTATTTAACAGTACAATTATTGATTCAATTATTTTTTAGATACAGTATTAATTTCATTACTATTAAGCATGGTTACAAATTTATTTCTCTATTATTATATTTGGGTACACAATACTGGAAATAATGATTTTCCAACTCTAAATATTATTTAGGCCATTAGATGGAAGAATTAGATCTTGGTCTTGAATGAAATGATTACATGCATAAATAAATATATTATAATAAATTTAATTGATAAAATTGGATAATTATTTTAGATTTTATGATTGTAAAACCAACACGATTAAAATAAATTAAAATATTAGATGTAGGAAATTTTAACATTTCTGATTAATGTAAACCATTACATAGAAATTGATTAAAATAAGTTTAAATTGATAAACTATTATTGATTAAATAATTTAACAACATTTGGAAAATGATTAAAATATTATCTCTATTAGTAATTTATAGCTTCAAGATACATTGGGACACCTCAACTCTTCTTTATACTGGGAAACAACACCCCTAAATTGGTATCAACCGACCACACCCCACACCAACACTCTATGTCTATCCATAATTTATCAACACATTGAATATATTTGGAAGATCACTATTAACATTTATTGAATAATTTAAAATGAGAAGCTAGTGAAACCATACATTAATACCTAAATAAACATAAATCTTCTTCTTTTGTTGTACGATGAATAACATTAATCTAATATGAAAACTAATTTTGATCCCATTATTGACGCCCCTAAATATATCCTCATAGATAATCATTTTTATAATCCACGTGGTCATTGAATTGACCACTATAACACGGTAAACCCTTGTAATGAGGGCTATATATATTCTATGGAAAACCAAAAAATATATCAGGAACTGCGAATCTATCCATGTCATAAACCAACAACTAAATAAAAATAAAATGTACAATATTACTAAATGAGATCATTCCTACAACATAATCCACACATAACTTCATATAAATTGTATTTTTATTCATAAAGACTATTCACTTTACATTGGAAACACTACACTAAACATATATTATAAGGAATATGAGATAAAATCCTCTATTTTTACTCTTTCATCCACTTGCATAATGATAACTATTGAATCATTTTTTTATTTTTCATGAGGATATTTTTAGTATCACCTTAATTAAATATAACAAACCAACACCACTAAACACAATATGGTTTCTCTCAGATATTTGGGCTATATTCTCAAACACTAAATACCATGATTGGTGAATTATTTTCGTATACTGCCAAATAAAATAACTGTGAACACAATCAATGAATATATTCTTTGATACCTCTTCTCCCAACATCAACATGGTGTTAGGATGAATCTTATAAATTTTTTATGTTTTATGCATATATTGTATCTAAAAACCATCTCATTGAGTTATTTAAGAACACTAACTCACTATCAAACCATATTGACTCTATATTTTAGAAATCATAAAACTAGATTAGAAAGTATCTACAATATAAAAAAAGGTTATTACCCACATGTATCCTAATATATCACAAGTATTTATCTATATATCTAAATATATATGTATCCAAAATGGATTTCCTCTCCAGGGTCATCTCTACCTGTGAAAAAAAATGTATTTACATCAACCATAGTTGGGTAGGCATAGGAAAACATGAAATCATAAAAATAATTCTGATGCATCTTAAAATCATTTATTATTAAGTAAATTTATGGGTAAGCTCAAGGGGTTTCTCTTTTTATAGTTTTATTAACCCGTGATGAGAACTCAAGGACCTAATCATCCATATTTTAACCACTAAAACTGATTATTTGGTGCAATTGTCAGGCGTTATAACTAACTCATTACCTAATGAAACTCAAATGATGTTCATCATGGTGGAATGTATCAAAAATTACAGACACGAACAAACGAATAAATTTATATCACCCCTTTGAATATAATATTTATTATAATTATAAATAGAAATAAAATCCCCCAACTAAATATGTCATCCATATTACATGAAGATCACAAGGCCCAAGTACCTATCGTTCTAGTTACACCCATTCTAGGTTCACTATAATATATATATATATATATATTCTATTTATTTTCATTATAATTTATTTTGAGTGTTACAGTATTTGTTTAGATAAATGAAATGTGAAAACATGTTTATATATGTAAGTGGAATATAATTTTCTATTTATTTTTTTTATATGATCAAATTTAAAAAGAAAATTAATTAAAAGAAATATTAATAAAACCTTGTAATTTATTTCTTAGATAATAATTTGACCTCAATTTATATAGAAAATTATAATATATATATATATATTATATTATAAATATTCAACACCAAATGTCATAATCATTATAACCAGTCACAATCAAGATTAAAAATCTCATATGGGGAATATGAACCTATCAATATTCATGAACACACAACTCATAACCCAAAGGATCCGAGAGTAATATCCAATAAATAGAAAATGACATCATGCACATTAATTAAGAAAATAATCCAAATCCTTAAATCTGTGATCAAGAACAATAGAACCTTCCATGGTAACATGGAATTCCCACATACATATGATAGATATTTTCAATAACCAGATGAATATAAATATCCAAAAAAACCTTTAATTTTTTTCTCTCAATCCCAAAAAGTAAACCAATAAATATAAAACAAGCCTTTTATATCACCGTGGATTTTCCTTCACCAAGTTTACCAAAATCATGACTTGATCGGTTCACTATATAGAACATGATCATATAATCATATACTATATGATTTATACTTGTATGGAGGGTCTGCTGTTATCATGTGGATAATATACCTCATGCATCTAGTAATCATAAATAATAATTAGTGAATCATGTGTTACTTTTATTGAGAGAGACCACAATAACAGTCTATGAAAACTAAAGGAAAATAAATAAATAAACCAACCAATACCAGAACATTATTGAAAGATTCAGTGGTTTTAGAACAAAATGAATGAAATAAATTTCCCCATGGTATGATCATAGATATCATTATACAGAATAATATAATATAAAAAGGGAATGTCCAAAATAACATCCAAATACCTTTTTTTATAGTTATAGTAAATAAATAACCTGAAAAACCCTTGTCTTTTTCATGTAATATAAATTTATACCACTATATAATGTATTTTGTTATAAAAATCATTCTATAAAACCAAAAATTCTCCCCAAATGATATTCTTCAAGAATAAATAGAAAATTACAATTCCTTTTATCCTCATGAAATGGAAAGATTATAACGTGGACAGTTCAGATGCTTGGTAAGGGATACAAAATGAAATAAAAATATATAATTTGTAAGACATGGTTTATAACATAATAATATAAACATAATAAAATAAATGTAATTATAAAATTAATAACATTATCCAATGTTCATGTATTATTATATTGATTTTATGAAACAACATAAACATGATACATTTAAAAAAATCACTAATAGTGATCACAATAGCGTCATTCTAATTATATTTTAATGTTTTTTAACAGTGGTATCATAAAAAATTACCTAGAATATCATCATGGTTATCATTAAATTTTCATTATTATATCTTAAATCATTACCCTATTCATTGGACATATATATGGGTGCACCATTTATTTTTATTACATTATGTTTTACACATATAAAGTAATATATAATTCCATAATTTATTAATTAATAGGAGAAGTAAACAAGTTACATTATAATATACAATATAAGAATAGGGAATAAATAGAATAAATGCGGAATCTAATAAAATATAAATTCATAATAACTAAAATATTGGGTTACCATGAATGAAAAATACACATTTTGTGTGCATAAAAAAGATGAAATAAAAATAAAAAATATCCTTGAACATCTAAATGAAATTATTTATGGATGATTGAGAGTAAGAATTTTATTGAGAAAACATTAAATCAAAGAGAGGAATGCTCATACAAAATGAAAATAAGGATTGATGACGTATTAAAATTGATGACATGTGAATAAATATAAATTTGAATGTCGTTTTTACATTATAGTAAAAATATATATTTACAAGTCATTAATAAATAGATTTCTAAAAAAATGAAGTGTCTTTTTTTGAATATTTTAGTTTTTAAAATAAAATATAATAATGAAGCCCTATAAGAATCCTAATGGGTTATCAATGTAAATTTGGGGGGTAAGATAAAATAAAACATCATGTATTGAAATCAATTTTATTGTTTTAAAATAGAAAAATTAAAATCTCACATCCTAACAAGAGTAATATTTCCTCACATCGAAAAGTGGTTATTAGAAATATGAACTCCACATGACATTAAACATTATTAGGTTTCAAAATGTGAAGGATAAAACTAGAGGGAAAAAATATAAATAATGAATACTTTCAATTCATAATAGGGATAATAATTCTTCTCAATAATTGTATAGTTTATGAAAATAAAAATTTTCATTATGAATGCGTAAAAGGAAATTATAATATTATAGTATAGAAGAATAAAATTTATCCTGAATTAAAATATTTATTTGTAATAAACCATACATTTAAAAAAATATGTTCAAGAAGATTATTTTTAACTCTATGTGTCGGGTTGAGATAACGAAACATGTTAAAAAATAATATTCATCTAAATGTAAAATCATTTGAATAAATAATAAAATATGTATCAAAAAACCCCCAAAATTCCAAGAATAAGATAAAAATTAAATTCATTTTGTATTAATAACACTTTATTAATTATATCATGATACACAGTAATAATTACATTTCATGAAATTATATTTTAGACCAATATTACCATACCTTAATTAATAACATTAACTATTGCCATTGAATACCTTGTATTTAAAAAATATCTATCATAAACAACAATATCTAAACCATATTAATATTTATTTACTCTAATAATAAATATTTAATTTTATTCTATAAATATATATTTGTTAAATATAATTTATGTTCAATATTGTTTGTGGGTAATGTCGAATGTTTTAAAGTAATTACATTATAGTAATTTTTTTCTTCATTATTATCACAATTTTATACATTATAATATCATAAACAGTACTATAACTTCTATATTATAATTTTTTTACAAATTAATTAATTAAATTCCATAATTTTTATATAAAATATAAATGTGGATGATGTTGGTGAATTTATTGTTTTGGTAATTCACAATGAATTATTGGTGCTGAAATTTTAATGAAAATGTTATTTGAACAATCCATAACAATATAAAATTAGTTTTTAAATATTAATATTCAATACGATTTTTCCAAATGAAAACATGATATATGATTTTTTTTTTAATTGTTAATTTAGGTGGATAAGATGGCCCAGTATGAACGTGATACAATCAATTATTGATATCTTCTATTGAAGAAATTATTATATTATAATATCATAATAAAAATTGTATGATGATATTATTTAGAATTTATTAATCAAATGAATCAAAATATAGATTATTTTAGGTAAATGGTTATATGAAAAATTAGTTTTCAATTGTAAATATATAACAAATTCCTCTTGGTATGTCATTTTTTAAAATATTTATATATAGAATTTATTTTTTCTAATAAAACTAATGTAATTAAAATTTTATATTTAAAAACAATAAATAATGGACAAATTAAAAAATAACGGTACTTAAGTAGTTTCTCAAATAATCAATAATGGTGATGTTGAAAAATGAATCATTTTTTCCATGGGTGTGGTAGTGTGAACACAAAAATTAGTAACACTTTAATTTCATTTTTATTTAAATTGGGGGGAATATATTATAGTTATAAAAAAAATATAATATCACTTCAATATATTACATATATAGGATTCATTATATAAATATGTGGTTTTAATTTATTTAGTGGAAGGTGGTTGGCAAGGATAAATAATGGATTTAAAATGGTCGTAAAAAGTTACAATAATAATGTTGATCATATCTAGATGTTTCCCAGAAAAATTAACTACATTTGAATTTTTATAGGTTAAAGGCATTGAAAAATGTTGAAATAGTGTATATAATGTTATTTTGGTAGTTTTTCAAAAGACTTTTTCTTGTAGATGTGTACCTAGAATTTGGTGGAATTGACCTCATTTATGGGCGAAAATAAGGGCCAAATAATTGTAAATGATGTTTATTTAATGATTATGAATGCAAATGAATGGGGGTTAGGTAGGTAGGTGGGAATTGTTTTTTGATATATATAGTTATAGATTAAAACTATATAAACTCTGTCTATATGTTCTTAGATATAAATTTATTTAGTAAAATTTTATTCAAATTACATACCCATTATAACAGTTATTAATATTATTAATAATTTATCCACTGAAATAATTTTAATACTAAAAAAATATTAGAAAAATTCAGACCAAATTTCATGTTAATTTTTATGAAATTTAATATTATTAAATTTCATTTTATGATGATATTTTATTTAATTTGACATATCTTTTGTGTTGAAAAATATTTCTGGTTGAAAAATATTGTATTAATACTAAAAATTTATAAATATTATTAACAAATAATTTCATTTGAAATACTATTAAATTAATTCCATATATTCATAATCCTTATAAAAGATTTTTAATTTTTTATATATCCAATTAATAAAATTAAAATTATATTAAAATGTATAATTTGGGAAAAATATGTTCTTTATGATGGTAAATAATATTTACAAATTTAACATAATTTATTTTGATAATGAAAAAATTATATAAGGGAAAAATTATGATATAAAATAGGAAATATTCCTTGTTAGATTTAACATGTATGAGTGATGGATATCTTTTAATAAAATTTAACAATGTATGTTTTTCAAGGATAAAACGATGCAAAATCTTCCAAAACATAAAACATGGACTATCTCAATATATTCTGAAATTATTAATTAATTTATGTTAATCACTATTTCAATATTATTTATATTAAAAAAATTTCACAAACAATAAAATAAATGTTTCACATCAATGTCACAACTATTAATGTTGTTTAAAAAATTAGTATCTTCACAATTCAACAGAAAAAATAGTTTTGGAAAAAAATAGAAAATTTCACCGCATTATAATATTTAAATTCCTAATTTTAGAATTATTTTCACTCAATGAAATTTATGAAATAAAATATAAATTTTTTTCGTTTAGTAATAAAATGATAGAAATGATATATTTTTTTAAAAAATTATTTTTTATAAATTTAAAATAGAAATATGCATATAGTATAATTGATAAATAACTTAATATTTTAAAATTTTCCATTTTATTTCATAAAAAGTTTTATTTATAAAATCCATACATATATCTTTGTAAGATCAAATCTCATGGTAATATTTAGTGGAATTCAATGGTTGTGATTTTACTAGCAAATATCTCATTATAAATTCCATGAGAATAAATTTATTTCCTTTATGATATCGGTCATTAAATAATTTGTCAAGTTCATATAGTCTATTTTATAGGAATATACAAGTGAAGCTACATCATTTCGAAAATAAGAAAATAAAAATATTTGTATAATTTGAAATTCTACTAAATCGTCCCTTTTCAATCCATTTTTTCTGTATATTTTTTAATATGATTTCTTTATATTATGAACAGTAATTTAATCTCGAAATTATAATGGTACTGTTATAATTTAAAATTTTGTTTATATAAGTTTGGTGTTTTCATTTGATGAAGTTCATTGAACATAAATGGTTTTAAATAATAATAATAATTTTACGTCGTCGAGGGTTACGTTACCACCCATACACTAAATAAATTACATCCTCAAAAAATAAATAACAACTAATGAATAAAATTAATTAAGGGTCTAAAAATGAAATATATATAATTATATATATTTTTTAAAAAAAATTAAATTAATATCATAAATATATACCATGGAAATAGTATTTTCACAATAACCTTGTTATGTGATGTATTTATTTTTCAACAGTGTTGTGTTAGTAAATGCCCTCCTTTTCCAAAAAAAGTAGTTATCATGTTCTACTGAGTTTGATTTTGGCGTTGATGATGACGATGGTAGGTAGGGACGTGACTGATGTTGCTTCCGAGTCTATGGGATGGCTCGTAGTCCGTGATTGCCTTTTCAATTTTTAATTTTGGAATGTAAAAATCCTTTGCGGTGTTTTGAAGTTTGGATTTTGGGGGCAGGATTCTGGTTGTGGGTCTTAATTTGGTTTGCTGGGTTTGTACTGGTTATCTGTGTATTTGGTTCACACTTACCCGTTTAAAATTGTCAGTAGAAAATAAAAAAAATATTGGCAAATGTTCAATTGATAATTTTCAATAGGTTTCACTACTCACATTCATGACATGAAGGAATTTAAATCACATGTCCATCATCTTATTTATCACCCATATTTTTATGAGACTCCAAACTCAACATCATACATTTATATTGGAAATCAACAATTTTAACCTTAATCTGAATTCTTTATTGGCAATTTAACATAATAATATGATTTCTCAATTCATTTTTTTATTTTGTTTCCCATTGATATTATCTTTATATTTCCTATGAAATCCATTTTTACTATGATTTTACGAGGCTTCATCCATTACTAAAACCGGTTTTAGTAAATGTAAATGATAAACATAATATGGGACTATCTTTTTATTGATTACATAGACAATTAAACACCAAACTGTCTTTCATATAAAATTATTTCATTATATATTTCTTTCAAAATAAATCATGTACATATCAATATTTAATTTGTTATGATAGGTACTATAACATGGTAATTAAACCCATTTAATGGTCGAAATTGATCGCAATAAATTTATTATATCTTATGTAATGTTCTTGAATCCTTATACACTCATAATATAATATTATAATACAAAAAAAGTGTATTATTTCCAAAACCTCTATGTTATTCTAAGTGTTTTTCATTAAATTTTTTCAAATGATTAATCCTCATATTATATAACCAAAATAATTTCATGGTATTTTATATATCTATAATTTAATTAATAATATATATTAACAATTATGGATTCAAACCACATTTAACATGAGAATCCATTCATAAATACCAGTAAAATGATTCGTAAAACCATGAAAATAAATGCTACCAGTACAATAAAATCGAAACTCTTAAACCCATCAAAATGGACATGAATGAATAGAAAGAATCTGTTGCGATCAGTATGATATTTAGAGTCATATTGGATAAAAATAATTTTTTTGAATAATAACCTACCCTAATTAATATTATACAAAACAAATGAATTGTAATATGACCCTTATAACCAGTAAATTTCCCAAACAAATTATATCATCACCCATGTGCGTATAAATAAAATTTATGCACCTTATATAATAATGTAATTATTTTAAATTTAGTGTTTTAATTTTACAGAGTAATAAATATTTAATTTTAATTTTAATATGATATAAAATGATTTAAAAGATAATTTATTTTCATAAAATGTATCCATTAATGATTATTTTCTTATCTTGGGATTATAAGATAATTTTTTGAGACCCTATTTTTTTGAATGTGTCAAAAAATGGTTATAATATTAAAATTGGTAATTTTTAAAGTAAATGAGTATATTAATTGAATATAAAATTTCTCATAATTTAAAAAATATTTCCATAAAATTTATATAATTTTTTGATTCTACACATTTGGAAATGGTTAGGGTGATTTTTTTTGGAGTTTTCAAAAATACATGATTTTCGGTGAATAGTAAATTATGGTAATTCTAATATAAATACCATATTATATAAATGTAAATTTACTTGCATCAGAGATGATGTATGAAATTCTTAGTGAGACTCACATGTACTTATTACTATTTTTTTCAAAATAATCAATATTATTTTTTGTCATTGTAAAAATAATAATATAATTTACAACATATTGAGAAATCACTCATCTCCACCACTATATAAACCACTCATTACCTCAGCTTACTCCCAAAAAAATATTGATTTTATACTTTCCTATTATCTACCAAATACTCCTCTCAATCACTCCCCCATATATAAGACCTACTAGTCCCATGAAAAGTCCAAAAAAGGCCTTACAGAGAATCTAATGGAGGAGAACTCAATAGGTAAACCTCCCTTCCTTTTTCTTTCAGCTTCATTTACAAGTTCCATTATTTTATTTCTATCTCTTCTCCTACCCTCATCCAAATGTTATGATAATTATATTAACTTAAATAAAATATAATTTTATTATTCAAAAGGAATATTTCATCCACGTCTCTCTATACCACTCATCTAATACCAAGAATGAAAACACCGACCAAGATTTGTAAATTTATCATAATTAAGGATGAAGAGTTTTCAATTTCTATTATAATCTGCAATTCATATCATGAAATAACTATTATGGATGAAAAATATTATAATATATTTAATATATTCTATTTAATGTTCTATTTTCATTGTTTACATGTGGCATTTACTTATAAAATAAAATGAATTCATGGTGATCAAAAAACCATACAAATAATCCTACTTTTTCTCATAAACAAATTATATAATGATTTATCCTCTACCAAAATAATGAAAGGAATTTTATGATAATTTAACTTTTTAGATTATCATTAATAACTCTTAACTTCTATTATTGATATCAATTTCCATTTTACATTATCACGACCCTTCATCGAGACCCGTGTCGTGACTACCTCAAGCCCGCCTTCCATAGGCCAGGGAATGGCGACTAGCAACAAAAGCATATATCCCTATACTGGGAAGCCATTTCCTTTCTAAAAGTAAAACATACCAATAGAGTACACAACTAGGAGCAAAAAAACTAGGTAGAAACTGTATACAAAAGTAGTACTAAAAAGTAGAGGGTCCAGAAATACAAGACCAACTATAAAGTACAAGGAATAGACAACAGGTAAAACAAAAAGACAAATATCTAGAAGGTGTCTAGAAGCTCCAGGACCATCCACCACGTTTCCTACCTTAAGGGTAGTTACAAATATCCTCCTCAGTGCACCACATTCGTCTATCTCCTCCAAGTACCGACTTGTTGTGAGTTCCACCTCTGAGTACCGTCCAGTCCTCGTACTCTCTGCCTCGGTCATCACTGTCTATTGTCTGCATCCAACACCATGAGATGTGGCCATAGCCCATGCAGGGGTGAGTATAATGATAATTAGTAGGGACCTCGAGACCCCTGAAGGTCTCCTTGAATCCACTAAGGATAAACCACATAAGTAAGATAAAATCACAAAGTATCAACCAATCATACATAGGTATATGCCCATACATATACCTATGTTATCAAACTCATTCCAGTTACAACTCTCGAGCCCAAGCACAAACCAATGCCACAAAGGAAGTAAGGTCAATAACCACGGTGATATTGGTTGAATGACATGCCTCATATCACCTAGGTTTTCCATAATATTAGAGAGATATAGATGGTCAGATGTAGCCACTGGATCATCTAATCTATCAGACCCACAAATGATACAGGCCCAGCTAAGCTGTCAGACCCAGACAGGATACATGCCAGTTATCTCGTCTATGCTGTCGGACCCACACATGATACATGCCAGCTATCTCATCTAAGCGGTTGGACCCACACATGAAATAGGCCGACTATTCTAGAGTAATTGAGATGATCATATGAAGTCACTGTTTCATTTAAGTTTTCAGACCCACACAGGATACAGGACCAACTACTCTGCCAGAACTGTCAAATCCACATAAGATTCTGGTACAGTTGTCATCGTCGTCGAACCGACGGTGGATTCCAGTATAGTAGTCATCGTCATAGACACAACCAACTCTAGGGTTCCTGAATACAGCACGCTCGATTCCGGGAGGGTCCGCTACTCAAGCATAGGGGTCATTACATCAACTATCATGAAGTCCTGACATGATGTATCCCGATGTTTAGTCTCATCAAAAGGAACACAATGTGACAGACAACATGTCAATCAGATGCCCAATCGTAGAGTTATTGGCTTTTCCGTTCTAGGGGCATGGTTGGATTTATACTTGATCCAAACCCGGTGTTTTCTAAATCATCCAAAACTCACATAGATGATTGAAAAAGAATTGCCTCGTCGCAAGGGTTCTAATTCCGCAGGAGGCGCTTCGATCAGAGGCACTGTCTAGAAATTATTCATGTTTAAGAAAAACAGGTCCGACCCGTCAAGCCCAGTGGGCTGATGGGTCGGCCCAACCGGGTTTGGCGAGTCTGACCCCACTGGGGGTTGTCCGGACCAGGTTTAGAAGGGCCGACAAAGCTGGGGGTCGTCCTGGCATGGTGGGGCGCGGCCCAACCGCAGACCCAGCTTTCGGAGGGGACCGGTCCAGTTCCTCCGACGGTGCCGAGCGGCGCGGCCTATCCCTGCCCGACCGGCTGAAGCTGGATGGTTCTGTCTGGCGCGAGAGGCCCACATAGTGGGCAGTTGTCTTCTCGAATCATTCTACACACTCAAGTATCTAAAACTGGAACCAATTTCATGCTTTCCAACAGCTACCATTCATTGGCTGTATCCACTCATCCAATTATCATTCAACCATAAAGGTTCTCTCTAGCCCCCTAACATAAGTAGGAATTCATAGAGGAAAAAGTGGTGGCTCAGATATCTTTAAACACACCTCGCTCATAGGTCTGATCTCTAAAGCACTGATCGTATAAAATTCATCGAGTACTCGAAATGATAGGTATGCCTCGAGGAATACTCAGATATAGACAATTTCATTCTGATGATGATGTATAGGTTTTAGAGAACTCGCAGCCATCTCCTCACGCTAGTCCTCAGTCGCCTGTGAGTCGGGATCACCTCAGAACCGGAGGGGTATCTAATGCTAAAACAATTTTAAGGTACTAAGACTATATGTTTCATCTACCGGTACCATCGGTTTTAACTACTGACCAATAGGCAGTGATATAGCTGACACACTACCTGAGGTACAATATCAGCCAACGGTACATTTACCGAAGTCTCATCACTATGCGGACCATCCTCATGGTCACTCACCGAAAAAGACTAGTTGTTATGATCACCATCTACTATACTATTGTATCAAATAAGAGAAAAACTCTAGGAATCTCCTCCATCTAGTCCTCTACTACATGGGAATTTTTCTCTCCTCGTAACCTCAGAGGCCTCTACTATTGGAACTCATGCAACACGCTCAGTCGGCGTGCACTGTCCTCCAATGGAGATGGTGGCATCTACTGCCAAATGGGTGGTGGTGCTACTAGTACACAACCCGAAGGGTCCAACATAGTAATAGTTGCACCACGGTCAATAAGTTACACCTGGTGAGCTGACTCAAAAAGACCACAAAAGAAACTATTGAACACACACGCAATTTGTGTTTTCGCGCACTGAGTTGGAAATCAAAAGGTAGGGTACTAGTGTACCGATACGTCGGCCGCTGCACCAACACTAAACTCGCTAGACTGAAAACAACACTCAATTATCTTAACATTATTTCTTCACTATAAGACATATTAGAATACAATGTTCTATGGTAGGACTGACTCCTCTAATACTAATTTGTCACGACCCGTCCTCGGGACCCGTGTTGTGACTACCACAAGCCCGCCTTCTATAGGCCATGGGCTATTGACTAGAACCATAGTCATAAATCCCTAAGATGGGTAGACATTGCCTTTATAAAAGTAACGCATAAAAACAGAGTAGAAACTAGATGAAAAAAAACTAGGTAAAAACTGTATACAAAAGTAGTGCTAAAAAATAGAGGGGATAAAAATACAAGACCGACTATAATGTTAAAGGAAAATAAAATAGGTACAACTTAAAGAAAAATAGCTGGAAGATGTCTAGAATATCATGGATTGTCCACCATGGGTCCTACCTGAAGGGTAGGTACAGATAACCTCTTCAATTCTCCACATTCGTCTACCTCATCTGGGTACCAAATCATCGTGAGGTCCACCTCTGGTTACTATCCAGTCCTCATACTCTCCACCTCGGTCAGCACTGTTCATCGTTTACATCCAATACAAAGAGGTTCAGGCATAGCCCATGCAAGGTTGAGTATAACAATACACAGTAGGGACCCTGAGACCCCCGAAGGTCTCCTAGAATCCACTAAGGATAAACCAAAGTAGAAAGATACCATCACAATGTATCAACCAACATTACATAGGTATATGCCCATACATATACCTATGTTATAAAACTCATTCTGGCTCCAACTCTCGAGCCCAAGTACAAACCAATTCCACAAAGGAAGTAATGTCAATCACCATGTTGATATTAGTTGAAAGACATGACTCAATTCACACAGGTATGTAACAATAGTAGAGAGATATAGATGATCAGATGTAGCCACTGGATCGTCTATGATATCAACGCCACAGAGGATAAAGGACCAGCTAAGCTGTCGGATCCACACAAGATACATGCCACCTATCTCGTCTAAGCTGTCAGACCCACAGAAGATATGAGCCAGTTATTCTATAGTAATTGAGATGATCAGATGTAGTCACTTATTCATCTCTGTTGTCAGATCCACATAGGATACAAGACCAACTAATCTGTCAGAATGGTCAAACCCACATAGGATTCCGGTACAGTTGTCATCTTCGTCAAACCCACAAAGGATTCCAGTACAGTAGTTATCGTCGCAGACGCATCAAGCTCTAGGTTTCCAGAAAACAGCACGCTCAATTTAGGGAGGGTCTGCTCCTTGAGAAAAGGGTTCATTACATCAACTATCACGAAGTCCTAAGTTGATGTATCCTAAAGTTCCGTCTCATCAAAATGAACCTAATGCGACAGACGACACGTCAATCAGATGGCCGGTCTGAGAGTTATTGCCTTTTCCATTCCAGGGGCCCGGTTGGATTTACGCTCGATCCAAACCCGGTTGTTTTCCAAAGTCATTCAAAACTCACTTATGGTATCACAAAAGGATCGCCTTGTCGCAAGGGTTCTAGTGTCACAGACGTCACATCGATCAGACTTATTTTCTAGATGTTATTCATGTTTAAGGAAAATGGGACCGACCCTCAATCCCAATGGGCTGGAATGCGGCCCAACCCGGTACAGTGGGTCCAACCCTACTGTGGTTTGGCCTGACTGAGTTTGGCGGGTCCGACCCAGCTGGGGGGGTCATCCTAGACTAGTGGGGCATGGCCCACCCGTGGACCCGACCCGAGGAGCGGGCCTATCTGGTTTGCCCAGGGGCGCCGAGCGTCACCGCCTCTCAATTCCCGATCGAACGAAGCTGGTCAGTTCTGTCTAGCATTAGTGGCCCACACAGCGGGCCTATGTCTCTCCCATGTGTTGTCGCGAGTCTTCACCCTGGAATGCAGGCGGCCGACTGGTTCACCAGCGAGCAGTCCGTGGTTGCGGGCCGCGGTTCCCCCTATGCACGGTGCCTACAGGTGCCACAATTCCTATGCTCGTCCGGCCGAAGCTGACCAGTTCGCTAAGCCCAAGGGTCCCGCGTTTGCAAGCTACATATCCTCCGAGCGGAACTTGCAGGTTCTACGGTCCAGTAGCCCGGCCGGCAGTAGTCAGCCGGTTCTTCATCCCGAGAGGCCCGCGGATGTGGGCCGCGGTTTTTCTCCACGTGGCTGGTGCGTGGCCACCACCTCCGGTCTCCGCCGCCTCTGGTCATCATCGCCCCTTCCGACCCCCTCTGCATGCATGGATGCAACCAACGTCATACGGCACCGTGCCCTACCGGCTCCACCTCCATTGTCAATGCAAGCAAAAATCAACAAAGGGTCATTGGTTCATGTTCATTTGGCTCACGCCTACCTCGTTATGTGATAAAAATAGGCCAAAGATGATCCCAGGCATACATCAATAACGAGGGTATAATTTTATTCGAATAAAAATTATACAAAACCCCCTACTTTGATTCCAAATCCATTCGTTGATGAAAACTTCGATTCGTTGACGTCAGAATGCATTCGATGAGGAAGTGTCGTTGTTGGCGATGTTCATTGCGGGCGGCATCTTCTCCCTTGACACAAAGGAAGAGGAAGAAATATGATCATTCTTCATGGGCATCACCTCACGTTCTTCCCCTGGTTGAAGAATTGGAGGAGATGTTCTTCATCGAGAGGATATTGTTCCTTGTGCTCTTCGTTGGAGGGGGTGATGTCCTCCAAAAGCTCTCCTCCTCTCTTTAGTTCTACCAACCAGGTTTATGCCATCCAAATTAAAAGAAAGTAATTTCTTCTTTTAATGATGGAAAAATAGATTCAATGATTTCAAACATACAAATTAATTTTTTTATTAATTAGTTGAGTTGGCACCTTAATGAGTGAAGGTGGAAGGTTTAAAATTTAAAAAGGGGAGAGGTGTCCTCATTAATTCAAAGGGGAGTACAAGATTTACAAAGGGGTGTCTAAAGGGAGTTGAGGGTTTTGGGTTCATGTGGGCCCCACCCCTAGTTATATCCTCCCAAGGCATGATAGGGTTTGGTGGCCCCCACCCCTAACCTCCACCTAGATACTTTAACCATCTATCAAATAAAAATGTATTCCACATACATTTTTATTTAATTTCTAATTTTAATAGTAATCCAAATTTATAACATTCGTCCTATATAAAACAAAACTATGGTAAAGGTCCCCTTAAGCGAATATCGGCGTTGTGAGTTCATCGGTGTCCTCAGATTTCAATTCCAAGCACTTGTTCAAAAGACAGAAAATCCAACACGTACGTTTACTGAACATACCCGAACTAAACTTCAGAAAAATTATTAACAACCACCATCGACACACTATGGTCGAGGTTAGGCTCTACCTTGGTGAAACACACCCCATTGAACCCAACAGTACCCTCATATTTATAATCCAAGTTACCGTATAAATGTTATGAATTTTAAAATAAAATAATTATCACTTAATTATTTTTTTGCGACCAAAAACTAACATTTCTCTGGTGGCCCTCGCCAACCCAAGTTAGCATATGCTTAATGAAAGGCTACAGTCATGATTTCAGTGGTAGTCTTGGATATTTTTAATCCCAGTTACCGTTTTTTAGTTATAAGAAATTGAAAAATAAAATAACTTTATTGAATTATTTTATTTATGATTATGCCATTTTCGCGGTTTCTCACAGGAGGCCCGCGCCTACTAAACTTAAGTCACACCTAGGGTTAACCCGCCATCCTGAGCGCAACGGTGGCCTCAGATTTCTGATTCGAGTAACCTATTAAATGTTATTCCTTTTTTCAGGAAAATTGCACATGCACATTTATTTAATCTTAACAAAACATTGACCGATCATTCCGGGAACTCTGGGCCTCGGAATTGTGGGCCGTCAGAAACTACGGACATTTAAATTTTCCAAGAATTTTCGAAACAAATTTCCTTGATATTTCCCGGTCTTTACATACATGAACCTCCATACACATGTACAAGGGAAAGTAAGGTAAAACTAAGAAAATGTGCACTCCCTAAAGAAGAAAGGGAATCTCTAAATCCATAAAAAATTAAATAAATTTTCCAATACATGACTTATTTTATAGGTAATAATCATTTATTTTCCATGAATTATTTGTTTCGGGGTATTCCGATTCATTTTTGGAGGAAATGGTGAGTTTTTGCGATTTGGGCCAAATCGTGAGTCCATTTCTAGATTTAAAAACCAAATTTCATTCTATAATGTCTCCTTCATTTTCAGAAAAAATCACTCATTACACTTCCCACAATGCCTCCACTAAACTATTCAAACCATCGGATCCATTTGGACACATTATGAACTCATTATCTTATGGGATTTGCGTGATTTATTTAGGCATTGGGCCAACCCGTAAACACATTTCCTAGGTAAAATTTTTAATTATTTAACATATAATTCATTATTTTACTATTTTTAGTGTTTCCACCTCTCACCTGAGACCACTGAATCTATGATCACCCCCATTTTCACATATCCCTCTTTTGAGCTCATCATCATCGTGGATTCGGGAAAACCTTTTCATTCATTCTCAAATCCACCTGACATAGAGAGGTAATTTGTTTTCATCATAACTTCTTAATTTGTCACACTTTTACTATTATTTCAGTTATTACATAAACGCCTCATAATTATTACAACCTCAATTATATTTTTTCCTATTTTTAGATTTGGATACTACTGTATTTTGGGATATTCCTTCAATATTTCTAAATTAAATGAGTTTCCTCTCATATACATCCCCTTTGTTTAGTGATTATCTCATTTCCATTATGTATAATCCATTTTCATGGAAGTTAATAATGTCCAAAATGTTTGTATTTAATCAAATGGAGTTATCTTGAGTTAATGTGTCTAATATTGTGGTTTTTTGTTGGATTTTTCATCTTGGTGGTATGGTAGTGGTGAAGTTGAACATGTGAATAATGATTTGAGGGTTTTTACACCTGTGGTAGGAGGATCCATGTGTAAAAACTATAAGATGAGTTAGAATTTCTTGATTTATATTTTTAGCAAGACACTCTTTCATTATTCTTACTGCGAAAATTTGTATTGGTGTAATTTGTTAAGGAATGGCTTTTTAGTTCCAATTTCATGTTAAAATGGGTGTTTTACATGTCCATTCAATGTTATATGGATTGGGGATGTTTTATAACTCAGGTAATGGTTTTATTAAAATTTTTCAGTGCATCAAATTTCATCATAAGGTAATATTTGATTGAAATTGGTTTTTAATGAGGGATATTAAATAGATTTCCTGGGAAAGGTTTGGTGGAATACCATGAAGCTAATTTGTAAAAACTTCTTATTGATTAATGAGTTGTGTAAATAGTGATAATCATGTATATATATTATTTTGAGTGTTATGAACAAAAATAGTTTATATATGTGAAAATGGATTTTGGAAACATGTTGAAATTTTATGTTCACATGGGGGGAAACCCGTGTATCTAAGTAGACAAACAAGTACTTGTATGTTAGTGATTGAGTGAAGTTTTATACATGTTTCACATAGCATGGTGGACATTAAAAATACTTAAAAACTATATTTATGATGATTAGGGGACACAAGGTTATTGGTATGTTACCCACTAGTGGTTCATGAATGGGAAACTATATTACGATGTTAACTTTATAATAAGATACCATGTACATGGGGATAAAAAAACTACTTCTTAGGGGGTTCCCATGATACGTTCTCATTGGATCCTTTCTATTTATCGAAAGCATGAATTATTTTCGTCTTTTATTGCTTTCTATATAGAATAGATTGGGAGGTATCCTATTGTGATTTGGATCACACCCTAATTACATCCTTTGGGTGTATGTATACATGATCATGATTGGTGTTGGTAAAGTAAAGGCCTTGGGTGATGACAGTTCATGTTGCTAGTTTCTTCCCTTGGAATGGTGTTGTGGATATGACTTCTGGGTGATAAACCCTTATTGTTTGGAGTCCCATGGGAAGTTTTTCAACTAATGTTATGTATCATTGGATGTATTTTGTCATGTTTAAACGTATTTTTTGAATTATGGATTTAATTTAATGCATGATTGGCATAAAATTTGTGATTTAGTTTATTGATTTTTTTGGTTGTTAAATTATATAAACTCGAGAAAATCATTCATAACACATAATACATGATACCCAAGAACTTTTTATAGCCCATGTTGTTAGGGAACACCCTTTGTGCTATGCCATTGGTCAGGTTGGTTGTTGGTTTTTATGGCGATCAGATTCGTCTTGTAGAAAAACGGTATTAGAGGCAGGTTAATGTTTTTTAGTTACATTAACATTTTGGGATGAGTTGGGAATTACAGAATCTTGGACTGTCGGGGCATGGAGTTCTGGTTGTGTGTAGGGTTCCTAGCCCACCCCTCTCTTTACAGACGTCATGTCTCCATGGGAAATTGGAATTTTTTGCTTGGATTCACTTCCAGGTGAGACTTGATGGCTGTAGATAGCACGTGGAAATTAGGTGGAGGTGAAGTAGTTTTTTATTTTATTATTTTAATATTTTTGTATTATTTATATTTGATGTTATTGATGATTTTTTCATAATTGTTGTACTTATTTACATTCTTATTACTATTGTCTCTTGTAGTAACATGCCTCCGTAGAAATCTCCCACACACCCATAAAAGGAAGTCGGGGAGAGTTCTACCCTACCTCTTGATCTGAGTCTAGTAGAGGTTTTGGTTCAGGATGTCAAAGCTTGGGGACATGAAATAGCTCATATTCCATCTCTAGTTAGGGATGATGAGACACGTCCTTTGAAGGAAAAAAGCAAAGGAATTTCTAAAAAACCAGCCTCCTACTTCTTGAGGTTTCACATAACACCATGAACTGTAAGAGTGACTCTAAATGATAGAGTTCATGTTTAATTTTCGGAAAATTCATTAGGAGGTAAGGGTAAAAAGCGAAAATTTCCTATTAGACGTTCCAAGCCAAATATTGTGGGAATCAATGCATCATGCTGGAATATAGAAAAGACGATCTGGAAAGACTTCACGGTTATCATCAACAACCAGTTTTTCCATGATGCATTGAAATATGTTTGATCTTGAGAGTTTATGTATCATGTTTAGGGTGATATTTTTTTGATGGATTATGCAAACCATTTTTCTGAGTAGGTCTGGTATGTTATGTAAATGATCTCCAAAGAGCAGATGAAGGCCTAGAAGTTTGAGAGGGGTCTTCGGCCATAAATCTAATTCATGGTCTTCTTGTTCATATTGAAAACCAATGAATTTTATTTCATTAGGATTGTATATTGGAGACAGACCATAGGGGGTGGATGGTTTTTCTGGGATGATATCATGTCTGGGTAGTGGCAGCTCTTCAGAGAAGAAATGTAAATTGGAGGTGTAGGGAATGAAGGGGGGTGTCTACTCAGACCAATCTTCTAGGAAGTTTTCTTTAGTGGCTTCTAATGTGAGGTCTGTAATGTTCCACCAGTGTGGGACACCAGAGCACATCTGAATAGCATGCAAGTTTCCTCAAAATTATTGTTATCAGTGTGGGGGTATGGAAAACTTCTAGTGCATTTTAAGGACGGTACGACTACTCTAATATGGGGTAGGATCAGTGGATTCCAGGAGAGTGCCAACACAGTCATAGACATCTAGGACATGGGGATATCAATTTTTTTCGCTATAGAGGTAGGTTCAGATCATGGTTTGGAAAGAGGTAGTTCATGGAACAGTCATAGACTAGTGGTCATTCTCAGGCAGAGACAATTGATCTTCATGCATAGGATCAGACAACAACATGATCATAGTTGGGATCATCGAAAATTCAAGGTATAATTTTGATTTCATATTCTATAGATACTGGCCTTTTGGATATTGGTCCCTATATTTTATTAATCTATTCCCATTTTATGAACGTGCTAAATTTTCCAACTAAGCATTTGTCCTTTTTAATGGAGTTGGTGACAAAGTTGGGAAAGGAGAAGCATGGTCTCAGGTGTCAGTTCTGTGCTCTTTACATGTCAGGGATTGAGATGGAGTGGGACCTAATGTCTAACAATTAGTGAATCAAACATAGTGTTTGATCTTGGTTTTTTTTGTCCTATATTGTGGTTTTATCTTGGATTTAACTTCATTGTGATATGGGGGTGGTGTGGTTGAATTTTCTCACAAGGACTTGAGGGTTCGACACTTGTGGTAAGTGGTTCCATGTGAATTAAGTTCTATATGATTTAGGATTTCATGATTTATATTTCTTCCATATTCCTCATTCATGTTTATTTTTGAAAAATTTATTTGGGTTGCATTTGTTAAGAAATTGATTTTATAGTGCATTTTTTGTGTGAAAATTGGTTTTTTACATGTCCATTCAATGTTATACCAATTTGGGATGTTTTATAACTCATGTAATGGTTTTAATAAAATGTTTTTGTTCTGAAAATTATTTTTTCAGGAAATATTGGTTTTAAATTGGTTTTCAAATAGGGATTTTAACTATATTTCACGTGTAATGTTTTGTGGAATACCAAGAAGATATTTTATGTAAACAGTTCAATGTTTGTTGAGTTTTGTAAATGGTGCAAAGAATATGATGTTACTGTTTTGAGTGCGTATGACCAGAAATGGGTTATTGTGTGAAAATGGATTTTGGAAATGTGTGTAAATTGGTTGAGCTCAAGGTGGGAAACCCGGATATATAGGTGGGCGTACGTGTACTAGTATGATAATGACCTGAAGTAGTTTTATCATTGTTTCACTTAGAATGTTTGATATAGAAAACACTAACAAACGTATATTGAAGATGATTTGGGACAAATAGGTTAAGTTTATTTTCTAATCTAGTGGATCGTGCATGATAATAATTATTACTTTGGTTACATTACATTGTGATATGAGGTACATGGGGCCCAAAACTAACGAGTGCCAAGGGGTGTTCTTAGTATTAGAGCTCATTCGATTTTTTATTGATAATTGACTCAGTGCGTGTTTGTCTAAAAAATGTACTATCATGCATGTTTTAATGAAATGTTATAACTCAATGACATTTCCCTTTGAAAAATGATTACAATTAAATATTCATCCATTAGAATTTATTGCCACCATTTCTTTCTTATAAAAAAATAAAAGATTTTCAACTTGTATTTCTCAAAATATGGAATTTTTTTGGTGGTATACTATTGGGAATAGGCTCACACCTTATATACTCTCTTTGGATGTATTTATACTTGGTCATGTTTGACACATGTAATGGAATAGACTAGGGTGATTTCAAATCATTTTTATAGTTTCTTCCTTTGGTGAGGTGTTGTGGAGACGACTTTTGGGTGATAACCCCATGAATGTGTGAGTGTCATGGGATGTTTTTCATAAAATTTTATGTATCATTTGACATATAATGTCATGTGTAAACCTTTGTCTTCCATTTTTAATTTTATTTATAGCGTGATTGGAAGGAAGTTTCATATATGGTTTATTGATTGTTTTTGTTTGTTAGATGTATCTAAACTCAGCTAAATTTTTTCCAATCCATATTTCATGATACACGAGAACTTAAGACAGACCGTGGGGATAGGTAAATCTCATTGTTCCTCGCCATAGGCTAGGTTGGAGGATAGTTTTTTGGAGACCATATTCGATTCGTGATGAAAATATTCATAATGAGGATATAATACATCAATTAAATGTATATAATGTTAGAGACTTACTAATTAATGAATCTAATATGACTATATGAGACATTATGATCCAAGGATGAACACATTTTGTCATATGGTAAGGGGTTTCATATATCACTTTTATTTCCTTGTGAATTCCATTGTTCAACACTTATTATTTGTATGTGGAAAATGTTTACTGAAATTTGAAATATTATATCCCAATTCATTTAATATTGATGGTGTTCAGTGATTTACCTATTGATTATTAACATAATTGATTAAAATATTGTGAGGGAAATTGCTTCAATTTTCAATTCATTGTGATTTACTTGTTATTGTGCACCTAATCATTCTTGTGTGGTGTAACTACCTCCCCTTTGAAATTTTTTTTTTCATTTGAAATTGTTTCTAAATATTATATCCATATTCATGTAACGTGGATATGATTACTATTTAAGACTTATACTGTTTATCATATCTTGTTAATGTAGAATTTTACTTTAACTGTGGAATTATTGATAAATATGATTCTTCTATGCAATAGGGATATTGAAAAAGCATATAATTATTGCACTAAAACTTTTTACAATGAATGAGTTGGAATGGAAGTGCTAGGAAGGGATTATTTTATCCCCTCGATGCGTCAAAGGGTCTCATGAGACAAAATATTTGGCGAAAAATACATCGATTTTGTTTCTAAAAATCAGACAGGTTTCTATGGATATTCTTAAACGGACTTGATGATATAATGGTTCATGTTCTAGATACATGACTTCCTATAACTAGAATTCTCATTATTAATATTACATTTGATACCTTCCATGAGGTTTTCACAAGGAAAATATCTATGGATGTTTTATTTATTATCATTATATTGATGGCATGTGTTTTTATTTATTCACTATGCCATGATGGTTATGTATAATTGATTATAATTCAATTACTATTGATTCATGATTCCACTATGGGTAAACCATACTAAACATTTGATCCCACCTTTATTGTTTTTCCTTTCCCAATATTATGATGATGGTAAAATTGAATAAGCATTTTGGGGGGGCTATTTAATTCAGTTTATTAAGTACCATGTTGTATTTTTAATATTTACGTATTTTCTATTGTTATCAGGTATGTTATTTTTTTATTTCAAAACTGCAAAACTAATCAGACCTTCCAGATTGATTTATTGTAATCATGCTAGTATAGTAATATAATGCACCAGCTCCAGGTTTCATGGGTCGGGGCATTAAAGTTTCACATCTCACTTTTAATTTCCATGAGATTTCCATTATTCGCCACATATTTCATTTATGTTGATCATTTTTACTACAATTTATATGTATTATCAAGATTATCTTTATATTAATGGTATTCAGTGATTCACTTGATGATTATTAAATAGACTGATTAAACTGTTGTAATGAACAATTTTTCGGTTTCCATTTCATTGTGATTTACTTTGTATTGTGAACATAATGATTATTATCTGGTGTATCTCATGCCCCTTTAGTTCATTTTTTATTTAAAATTGTAAATAAATTATATAACCACATTCTTCTAACATGGATATGATTATTTTTGTGATCGTATAGTGTTATGCATATGGTGTTTAAGTGAAATGTTTCTTTAACTATTGAAATATTAATGAATCAGTATCCTCTAATCAATACATATATTTTATATTTTGTTGAATCTAATTTATAGTGAATCATGTAATTTTTATCATTAATTATTTTTTTTATTATTTAACATTGTATATTTATAATATTTTTGTGATTTTTTTTCTTATACACATGATACAAATATTAAATTATTAATTTAAAAAATATCGACTTCATTAAATAATGATGTTATATTCATAAAATTATCATTTTTCAATAAGTATCTATTTAGCCACTGTATAAAATCACTATCCTGGAAACATAAAATTATTCATAAAACATTAAATTAAGTAATAAAATTTTATTCAATTTCATTCCTAAAATAGAAAATCCAATATGTTATATTTAACTTCTATAATTGATGGAAAATAAATTATAATATAAGGGAATAAAACCTTTTTTTTGAGAAATTAATTAACCACAATTCTAAAATATAATACATAGATATTATAAATTTAGCATAGTGATTTTAAACTAAGTATTTTACTTAATCGATATATTAATTTTAAATTGGAATGATTTTATAAATATTTAGTCCATTTGTGTGTTTCTATATCATTATAAAAGTCCCATATTTTAGAAAAATTTGAATATTCATTGTTAATAAAAAAGTAAAATATTTTTTGAAAAATGAAAAATATACAAGAAAAAAAATATTAAAAATATTAATCTTATAATTAATATCATTATATCATACTTTTCATCAAAATTTTATAAATTCTTCTATTAGTGAAGAAATGTAAAGTTATAATATTCAAAAAAATATTAATTTTTACATTTCTATGAAATAAAAAATGTCAATTGTGTAAAATTAATGTTAAAGAAAACATATTACCTTAATAATTACTTTATTATATTATCATAGTTTATGTGTACATAGAAACATAAGATCTATCCCTATGATATAAGTATGAGGTGACATTTGTGGGCAGTTGATGGATGTGATTCCACTAGTATTGATCTCAATATAATTTTTCACCAAGAGGAAGTTATCTCAAATGAAATTTGAATAATACCATATTTTTTTTGTGTTTTTCTAAGAATTGTGATAAGGAATACCCTTAAAAACTGCATACCATAATATAACTAAAAAATATAATTAATAAAGGACGCATCTATGACCCAATTCTATTTTCTTATTATTTTTCTTATAATGGTAACATAATTTTATACCTTCTAATTTACTAGATATGTTATATGGGCTAAATCTATTTTAAAAATATCAATGGTTTATTTTACATTTATATTTCCTTGGAAAAATTTATTGATCACAAAATATTTGTTAAAAAATATGTAATTTCAAATTTAATGGTGTTAAACGAAGTTTGTGAGTAAAACATAGTAGAAGAACATCAACTGTGTCTTATAATATATATAGTATAAATAAATTGAATGATGATGTGACATAGAAAAATTTAATTAATAAATAAATAACGCACATTTTATCATATATATTAATGGTTACACAAAAAATAACAAAACATACTTTTCTCAAGAAAATGTCTTTGAAAATGATACAAAACTACCTAGGGGTTATTTACCCACCAAAAAAACTATATAAATTTTCACATCCTTATGGGACTAAAATCATACTCAGAAACCATCTCTAATTTTACATAATTAGTTGGGAGAAACTCAAACCCAAAACATCTTCATTATCCCATAACATAGTGGGATTCATTTCATACCATATATCCTTCTCCATCAAACTGTATACTACGGGAGATTGACAATCTACATTGGAGCTATATTAACATGTGATCTATAGGGTGAATAACAAAAAAACTAATAACCATCTCCAACATATCACCACTAATGTGTATGACATCTCAACATCGAATGATGATATATATCAATATAAAAATTATCACCCAATGTGTAGTTACTATATGAATATATAGGCAGTAAACACAATTTTACCTGGGATATTTATAACATATCAAATCATTTTATAACTAATTTATAATAGATTTATATTTAGTTGTACTTTTTCAAATATTTTTCTGAAGCCTATATTTTCATATTAAATCAACCAATCTAGAAAACATTTAATCCATATCATTATTAAAAGGTCCATCCTAGGGAATCAACATTCAACCTATTTGGTCAATACTTCCCTTAAAACAGCAATTGGGTTTTCTCTAATATTTTCCATGACATTAGATCATTGAACACCTCACATAGTGGTGAAATTTTAGAAATCTAAATATTCTATTAAACCAATCATGATTTCACGACCCGCCCTCGGGGCCCGTTCCATGACTACCCCAAGCCCGACTTCCAGAGGCCAGGGGCTGGCGACTAGTACCAAGGCGTAAATCCCGGTAAATGGGAAGGCATTGCCTTTGTAAAATAAACAAGAACCACAGAGTAAGCAAGAGGAAAAGTAAACACTAAGTAAGAACATAGTACAACTGAAAGTGTGGAAAGGTAAATGAGCCAGTATACAAACCCAAACTGAAAGTAAAGTACAACTCAAAAGGGAAAATAGCAACTGTAAAGTAAAAGCCGCTACACCGAGCTGTCCACTGGAAATTCCACCTGAAGGGTGGGTACAGATAGCTCCACTGCTCCTCGGGTCCCGCCATCCGCTCCGAGCACATCCCGCCCAGTGGTCCACCTCCAGGTACCGTCCTGCTCTGCAATCCTCAACCACGATCAACGTTGTCCGTCATCTGCAACCAACACAACGTATTGCGGGCATAGCCCGTGCAGGGGTGAGTATAAGCTACTCAGTAGGGACCCCGAGACCCCTGGAGGTCTCCCAAAATCCACAAAGGATAAACCAAAAAGGAAAGATTCAATCACGAAGTAATAAACGACAATGCGTAGGTATATGCCCATATATATACCTAAGACATCAATTCCAATACGCTCCAACCTCCGAGCCCAAGTACAACTCAGTCCACACAGGAAAGTATACGTATTCCACACAGGAAATCAAAACAAAATCTACACAGGATAGCACAACACAATCCACACAGGAAAGCAATAGGATTAAGCTCACATAGGTATACTTCTTCGAAAGACGATAGAGATGATCACTGATCCATCTAAGTCGTCGGACCCACAAAAGATCGATATGTACTAACTCCCTCAAGACGCACACAGGATCAGACCCACACATGATCTGTAGACACTGGTTCACACATGACATCTGAGCGCCGACCCACACAGGATCGATCCCACACAGGATCGGCCACACACAGGACCTGTAGCACTGATACACGTAGGATCGCTGAGAGATGTAGTCGTCATCGTCGAATCCACTAAGGATCTATGTACTGTCATCGTCGTAGTCACAGTATCAGTCGCAGTAGCAGTCGCAGCCAGCTCTAGGGTTCCCGCACACAGAAAGCTCGTTCGGGATGGTCCGCTCCACGAGCCGAGAGGCTGATACATCAACTGTCACAAAGTCCAGAGTTGATGTATCCAAAATTTCTGTATCATCAACAGGAACTCAACGCAACAGACGACACGTCAATCTGACTCCCGGTCTGAGAGTTATTAGCTTTTTTGTCTCAGGGGCCCGGTTGGGATTTAAGGAAAAACCAACACGACCGTACTCCACCTGTGTCCAAACATCGGGCAGAGTAAGCCAAAAGATCCGCCTCACTAAGAGGAACTCAACAAAACTGACGACACGTCAATCAGACATCCGTAGCTCAAGATATGAGAGTTTCCGCTCCGAGGGCCCGGTTGGTTTCGTGTACGAACCAACCCGGCCGAACTAAAAGTATTCCGAAACATTGAGTGTGATATACCGAAACGACTGTCTCGATCCAAGGATCGCATCTCCACTAACGGCGCGTCCTTTGGAAGTCCGTAGCCCGAGTTATGGGCATTTGAATCCAAACCGCTCGGTAACGGGGGTTTCGGGCCCGGGCCGTCCCGGCCCGGCACAGCCCGCCCCGGCCCGGCGCGGCCCGACCCGGCCCAACCCGGCCTGGCTTGGCGAACCGGCCAGGCATGCCGGTTCGGCGCAAGGCAGCGCGCTGGGTGCGCGGCCAGCTCGGCCAAAGGCCGAGCTGCTGGAAAACGGGGGGCTGCCTGCCCCCCTTTGTGAAACCAGCCCCCCTCATAATGGGGGGCCATTATGGCTGGCTATGGGAATTAATCCCCCCGATTTTGCCTCCCTTCCGGCCGGCCCGACCTGGCCGGCCAGTTCTTCCTCAACGGGACCGGCAAGGCCGGTCCCCATTCCCGCTTCCGACATCGGCGGCCCGGATGGCCACCGGTCTTCTCATTCCGCAGCGGCCCGGAACTGGCCACGGCCTTCGTCCTCCGGCGCGGTGCGACGGAACCGCGCCCCTCCGTCGTGGCCCCGCTCTGGCCGTGGCGCCTTCAACTTTCTTCGACGCGGCGCGACAGCGTCACGTCCATGCATTATTTTACGACGTGGCGCGACGCCGCCGCGTGTTTCTTGTCGTATGATCCTGCGTGGTGCGACGGCACCGCGCCACACCCATTTCAATCCACAACAGAATCAACATGAATAGGAGGAGGGTTGGCCGTGTTCGTGCGGTCCAGCCCCCTCGCGTTATTTTCTAACAATTGGACAAATTTCACGAAGAAATAATCACGGGTATAAATCATAATCAAATGAATAAAATAAACCCCTACCTCGGTTTCAAGTGCGGAGCACGTCAACAAGCTGCGGAAGACAAGCGTCGAGGAGGTCAGGCTTCGCGGAAACCAAACATCGTTTCCGTTGACGTCGAGGTGCATCTGAAGAGGTACGTCGTTGGAGAAGCTTCGTAAGCTAACAGAGATAATCCAACGAGGAAACGACGTCTCCTTTCGTTGACATAGGAATAAGATCGAATAATCGGTGTCGTCGATCTTCGGAAACACACCGGCTACGAAGAATAGAGAAGAGGCATTCTTCGTCGGAGCTTGAGTGTTCTTCGTGTTCTTCGTCAAAGTTGAAGAAGATGGAGAGAACTTTTCAAAACCTCTCAAGATGGCAAAGGATACCAACCAAAATAAAATATGCTTAAAGATTATTTTATTTACACAATTAATCAACTTGAATTTCAAATGTTTGAAATTCAAACAACTCAACACAATTAATTAACCAAGTTGTCAAGTTAATTAATGAGGAGTTATAGGGATTTTAAAAAGAGGAGATGAAGTGTTAGTGTGTTTGTGGGACCCACCACACTTAATCCTCTCAAAGGAGGTTAAGTGGATGTGGGTCCTACCCCTAACTCCCTTTGGGAGGTTATAACCAACTTGGTTAAAAATAAAACATGTTTCCACATTTTATTTAATTTCATTTTAAATTCCCAAAAACTAACTCCCAACCCGCATAAAACGCAACCTCGAAAAAAGTCTCCATAAGAGAATATCGGCGCTGTGAGTTCATCGGTGCCCTCAGAATTCAATTCCAGGCACCGGTTCAAAAGTTAGAAATTCCCGCTCGTTCGTTCACTGAACGTACCCGAGCCAAACTTCGGAAATTGATTCTGGGCACTCCGGGCCTCGGAATCAGGTGCCGTCAGAAACCGCGTTCTTGTAAAATTCCAAAAAAAATTAAGAAAAAATTTCCCTTGAATTTTATGAGTCTTTACATTACTGCCACCTCAGGGATTTACGTCCCCATAAAGATACATCAAAACTAGGGAAACAAATGAGGGTATTGAGCACGCATCTGAGCCTCCCACTCCCAAGTGCTCTCCTGGAGATTCCCGTGATGACATTTGATGCGCACTAGAAGAATCGACCGTCCACGTAGGACCCGCTCCTGTCAATCCTCGATCTCCACTGGGACCTCCGTAAAAGTCACCCCATCGTCAACGTCAAGCTCCCCATTGTCAATGATGTGTGTCGGGTCATGCATGTATCTCCTCAGCTGAGATACATGGAAGAAGTCGTGCACCCGGTGCAACTGAGGTGGTAGAGCCAGGCGATAAGCCACCTCGCCAATCCTGCTGAGGACTTGGAAGGGTCCGATGAAGCACAGAGATAACTTGCCGAATCATCCAAATCTTTGTATACCACGTCGAGGTGAGAACCGTAAGAAGACGTGGTCGCCATCCTCAAACTCCAGTGGCCTCCGCCTCCTATCAGCATATGACTTCTGCCGGCTCTAAGCTGTCCTCATCTGCTCCTGGATGACCTGGACCTTCTCTGTTGTGGCCTGGACCATCTCTGGTCCCACATTTGCTGACTCCCCAGGGTCTGTCCATCACAAAGGAGATCTACAAGGTCGGTTGTACAACTCCTCGTATGGTTCCATCCCGATGGTGGAGTGGTAGCTGTTGTTGTACGCAAACTCCACCAAGGGTAGGTGGTCCTCCCAGCTACGACCAAAGTCGAGGACACATGTGCGGATGATGTCCTTGAGTGTCTGAATGGTCCTCTGCGTTTGACCATCCGTCTGAGGGTGAAAGGCTGTGCTCAGACATAGTTGCATCCCGAACGCCTCCTGCAACCCCTTCCAAAGCTGGGAAGTAAAGCGAGCATCTCGGTCGGAGACGATAGTCGATGGCACACCGTGAAGCAGTAAAATCTCATGAACGTAGAGAAGCCCCAATATCTCCACTAAGCCCTACTCTCGGATGGGTAAGAAGTGAGCCAACTTGGTGAGTCGGTCGACAATCACCCAGATGGAGTCGTGACCTCTGGAAGTGCGTGGAAGTCCAGTCACGGAGTCCATAGATATCCCGTCCCACTTCCACTCCGGGACATCCAAGGGCTGTACCAAGCCTGCTGGTACCTGATGCTCTGCCTTCACCTGCTGGCAGGTGAGGCATCGAGAAACGAACTCTTCTACAACCTTCTTCATGCTCGGCCACTAGTGCTGTCGTTTGAGATCCTGGTACATCTTCGCCACTCCAGGATGTACCTCCAAAGGAGAAGTGTGAAACTCTCTCAGCACCTCCTCTCGCAAAGTGACTAGTACCATGGTATGTCCTCTGAAAAGAATGTCGTGCTCTGCTCCAAGGGAGAAACCATCAATTGACTGTCCCGAGGATATCTGTGCACGCCGTGTCTCACAGTCAGCGTCCTCACGCTGTGCCTCTCTGACCCACTACAGAAGTGGAGTAGTGACTATGAGGTACTGAAGGAAGGATGCTCCATCTCTATCCAAAAAGGATATCTGTAAAGAGGCTAGCTGCTCCATCGCCTCCTCAAGTAGCTGAATGCCCGTCCTCCTCTTGAGGGCATCGGCTACTACGTTCACATTCCAAGGATTATAGATTATTTCAAAGTCATAGTCCTAGAGGAACTCGAGTCATCGCTGTTGTCTCAAGTTCAGGTCCTTCTGCGAGAAGATATACCAGAGACATTGATGATCAGAAAAGACTGTAAAGCGCTCGCCCATCAGGTAGTGTCACCATGTCTTCAGAGCGAAGACCACTGCTGCTAACTTCTGTTCATGGGTAGCATAGTTCTTCTCATGTGGCATCAACTGTCGTGATCCATAGGCGATCACTTCCCGCTCCTGCATCAGAACAAATCTGATTCCGGTTCCTGATGCATCACAGAAGACTATGTACCATACTCCCTCCTAAGGCAACCTCAAGATAGGTGCTCTGGTCAATCTCTGTCTCAGCTCTAGGAAGCTCTGCTGACATCTGCTTGACCACACGAAGGGTTTCCCCTTCCTCCTTAACATTCGGCAAAGCTGCAAAGATTTCTCCTTTGCCGAAAAGTGAAATCTGGTCTCATCCCCTGGATGAACCACATTCCTTTCCTAATACAGTCAATCCCATCATGATTAATTAATTCATGGAATGGATGACATCGTAAGGCCTCGACGCTGCTACTAAGAGATCCAACCGTTACCCTCACCTCCAAGGGTTGAGTCACACTTTCGGCATCAGTGTGTGGTCACTGGGTTTCCTCGAGTAAGAATCTCTCAAGTGAGGGTCAAGTCAACAGTTTTTAATTAGAACCTCTTAGTAAAAACAAAAAAAAGACAAGAACGAAAATGTCACCAAGGCAAGTGTCTTTTATTACTTCAACTTAAAGTACAAGTACACAAGGCAACACAAACTACGAAGCTAGAGGAATTATGGGAAAAGGCCTCTATGCCTGGAGCTAGTCCCGCACTAGTCCACCTACTTCCGGAGCTCCATGATCGTAAGCTTCAACTGCCTGAAGCTGTGCTCTCCCCTGAGGTCGGGGTGAACCTATGGGTGGTGGTGGTGGTAGAGCCTCAAAGCGTCGCCCACCACCTGCTGCTCGTCCAGCTCCTCTGCCTTGTCCACCTCCTCCCTGCGGACCGCCACGGTCGATCCTCTACCTCTGCCTAGGTGGTAGCTCAACTGTCTGCTGCTCCTCTGCATGGCGGTCCGGGCAGTCATGAGCCATGTGGCCCTGCCCGCCGCACGAGTAGCACTGTCTGCCTCTCGAAAGACTGACTCCGCGCTGTGTGCCCCGCACTGCTGAGCCAGTGTCCTGAGGTCGTCTGCCTGAGGGTCTGGTCTGCCTGGACCCCAGATTCATCCATCGACTACCAGCTGCAGAAGACTCTACCACGTGCCGCCCTGCGGTGGGTCTCGGCGCTGGTGTAGACTTAGCAAAGAAGCTCTCGATCAAAAGGGCCCACTCCAGTACTCACGTCTGAGTCGGAATGCTGAGGGAGATCAGCGATGCCCTGATCTCGTGTCTCAATCCCTACTCGAAGGTCCATGCCCGGAAGAATGGGTCCCATACCATGTCAGTTGAGTAGCGCGAGAGATCAGTAAATCTCGTCGAGTACTGAGTGACCGTCATGCTGCCCTGTCGCAGCTGAAGAAGCTCCTGAATATGCACCGTATGAAGGGTGGCTGGGAAGAATTCCGAGTGGAAGAGGCTCTCAAAGTCCATCCATAGTAGAGATGCCTCATCGTGCACCTGGAGCACCATGCTCTACCATTGGCCCGCTGCTGCGTGGAGTATGATCACAACGAGGATCACCATGAGGTCTGCTGGTGTCCTCACTAGCCTGAAAACTCGTACCACTACCTCCAGCCAGTCCTCTGCTGCCTGGGGGTCTGTCTCCCCACGGAACCTAGGCGGTCCCTGGCGCTGGAACTCGTGCAGAGCTCCAAGGAGACATGTATCGTCAGCGACTCGTGCTGGAAGCATCGATGGCTCGGCGGGTAGTGTTACCGCTGGTGCCACTTCTGACAAAGGGCCCTGCACCGAGGCCTCGTCGCTCGGTGGGCTGTCGTCACGCTCGACACTCGAAACCCTAGCTGGCTGTCGTCGTGGGGCCATCCTGAAAAGGAATAGGTGCGCCATGGTCAACAGTATACCTGGTGAGATGAAACAAAGTGATCACAAAGAAAACTTGAAACACACACGCAATCAATGTTTTCATGCATTAAGTCGGAAATCAGACGTCAGGGTCGTGGTGTACAGATACGTCGGTCGCTGCACCAACACTAGACTCCCTGGACTGATAAACACACTCAATACGCTAAACATTATTGCTTCACATAGAAAAGATCATAGTTTGCGGTAGAACTGAACTCCTCTGATACCAATTTGTCACGAACCACCCTCGGGGCCCGTGCCGTGACTACCCCAATCCCGCCTTCCATAGACCAGGGTCTGGCGACTATCACCAAGGCGTAAATCCCAGTAAAAGGGAAGACATTGCCTTTGTAAAGTAAACAAGCACCACATAGTAAACAAGAGGAAAAGTAAACACTAAGTAAGAATAGAGTACAACTGAATGTGCAGAAAAGAAAATGGGCATGTATACAAACCAAAACTGAAAGTAAAGTACAACTCGAAAGGGAAAACAACATTTGTAATGTAAAAGCCGCTACACCGAGCTGTCCACTGGAAATTCCACCTGAAGGGTGGGTACAGATAGCTCCACTGCTCCTTGGGTCCCGACGTCCGCTCCGAGCACGTCCCGCCCAGTGGTCCACCTCCAGGTACTGTCCTGCTCTGCAAGCCTCAACCACAACAAATGTTGTCCGTCGTCTGCAACCAACACAACATAGTGCGGGCATAGCCCGTGCAGGGGTGAGTATAAGCTACTCAGTAGGGACCCCAAGACCCCTGAAGGTCTCCCAGAATCCACAAAGGATAAACCACAAAGGAAAGATACAATCACAAAGTAATAACCGACATTGCTTAGGTATATGACCATACATATACCTAAGTCATAAATTCCAATATGCTCTAACTTCCGAGCCCAAGTATAACTCCGTCCACACAGGAAAGTATACGTATTCCACATAGGAAAGAAAAACGAAATCCACATAGGATAGCACAACACAATCCACACAGGAAATCAATATGATTCAGCTCACACAGGTATACTTCTTCGAAAGACGATAGAGATGATCACCGATCCATCTAAGTCGTCGGACCCACAAAGGATCGATAGGTACGAACCCTCGCAAGACCCACATAGGATCTGACCCACACAGGATCTGTAGGCGCTGGTTCACACAGGACCGCTGAGCGTAGACCCACACAAGATCGGACCCACACAGGATCGGGCCCAGACAGGACCTGTAGCATTGATCCACGTAGGATCGCTGACTGCTGTAGTCGTCGTCGTCAAATCCACTAAGGATCTCTGTACTGTCGTCGTCGCAGTCACAGTAGCAGTCGCAGTAGCAGCTGCAGCCAGCTCTAGGGTTCCCGCACACAGCAAGATCATTTGGTAGGGTCTACTCCATGAGCCGAGAGACTGATACATCAACTGTCACAAAGTCCATAGTTGATGTATCCAAAAGTTCAGTATCGTAAACATGAACTCAACGCAACAGACGGCGCGTCAATCGGACGCCCGGTCTGAGAGTTATTAGCTTTTCCATTCCAGGGGCCCGGTTGGTTTTTAAGGAAAAACCAACCTGACCATACTCCACCTGCATCCAAACCTTGGGCAGAGTAAGCCAAAAGATCCACCTCACTAAGAGGAGCTCAAAAAAACTGACGTCACATCAATCGGACGTCCGTAGCTCAAGATATGAGCGTTTCCGCTCCGAGGGCCCGGTTGGTTTCGTGTACGAACCAACCCGGCCAAACTCAAAGTATTCCGAAACATTGAGTGCGATATACCGAAACGACCGTCTCGATCCAAGGATCGCATCGCCGCTAATGGCACGTCATTTGGAAGTCCGTAGCCCGAGTTATGGGCATTTGAATCCAAACCTCTCTCTAAAGGGGGTTTCGGGCTCGGGTCGTCCGGGCCCGAGACCCCCCGGTCAGCCCGAACTGGGTCGACCCGCCCCTGACAGGGTCAACCCGGCCCGGCCAGGCGCGCTGGTTTGGCACAAGGCAGCGCGCTGCTAGCTAGGCCGAAGGCCGAGCTGCTGGAAAACGGGGGGCCGCCTGCCCCCCTTTGTGAAACTGGATCCCCTCATAATGGGGGGCCATTATGGCTGGCACGGGGAATTAATCCCCCCCGGTTTTTCCTCCCTTCCGGCCGGCCCAACCTGGCCGGTCGGTTCTTCCTCAACGGGACCGGTAAGGCTGATCCCCCTTCCGGCTTTCGACATCGGCGGCCCGGCTGGTCGTCGTTCTTCTCGTTTCTCTGCGGCCCGGAACCGGCCGCGGCCTTCGTCGTCTGGCGCGGTGCGACGGCACCGCGGCCCCGCTCCGGCCGTGGCTCCTTCAACTTTCTTCGACGCGGCACGATGGCGTCGCTTCCTTGCATTAATTTATGATGCGGCATGACGGCGCCGCACGTTTCTTGTCGTATGATCCTGCGTGGTGTGATGGCACCGCGCCACACCCGTTTCAATCCACAACAGAATCAACACGAATAAGAGGAGGGTCGGTCGTGTTCGTGCGGTCCGGCCCCCTCGCGTTTTTCAATAACAATTGGACAAATTTCACGAAGAAATAATCACGGGTATAAATCATGATCAAAACAATAAAATAAACCCCTACCTCGGTTTCAAGTGCGGAGCACGTCAACAAGCCACAGAAGACAAGCGTCGCGGATGTCGGGCTTCTTGGAAACCGAACGTCGTTTCCATTGACGTCGAGGTGCGTCTGAAGAGGTACGTCGTTAGAGAAGATTCGTAAGCTGACGGAGATAATCCGAGGAGGAAACGACGTCTCCTTTCGTTTACACGGGAAGGAGATCGAAGAAGCGGCGTTGTCGATCTTCAGAAACACACCGGCTACAAAGAAGAGAGAAGCGGCGTTCTTTGTCGGAGCTTGATTGTTCTTCGTGTTCTTCGTCAAATTTGATGAAGATGGAGAGAACTTTTCAAAACCTCTCAAGATGGAAAAGGATACCAACCAAAATAAAATAATCTTAAAGCTTATTTTATTTACCCAATTAAACAACTTGAATTTCAAAAGTTTGAAATTCAAAAAACTCAACACAATTAATTAACCAAGTTGACAAGTTAATTAAAGAGGAGTTATAGGGAGATTAAAAAGAGGAGATGAAGTGTTAGGGTTCGTGTAGGCCCCACCACACTTAATCCTCTCAAAGGAGGTTATGTGGATGTGGGTCCCACCCCTAACTCCCTTTGGGAGGTTATAACCAACTTGGTTAAAAATAAAATGTGTTTCCACATTTTATTTAATTTCATTTTAAATTTCCAAAAACTAACTCCCACCCCGCATAAAACGCAACCTCAGAAAAGGTCTCCTTAAGAGAATATCGGCGCTGCGAGTTCATCGGTGCCCTCAGAATTCGATTCCAGGCACCAGTTCAAAAGTTCAAAATTCCCGCTCGTTCGTTCACTGAACGTACCCGAGCCAAACTTCTGAAAATGATTTCGGGCACTCCGTGCCTCGGAATCAGGTGCCGTCAGAAACCACGTTCTTGTAAAATTCTAATGAAAATTAAGAAAAAATTTCCCTTGAATTTTATGGGTCTTTACACATGGCCCTAATAGTGTTATTTCCACTTTATGATGAATTATATACAGTAAAATTACATTCTATTTTATATGTATGTTAAACCATCATGGTTGATCATCCCAATATCTTATAAAATATTATTTTTTCCTTTTGGTATATCTTGGAATGAATTAATTATTGTGATGTTAACCTTTCAATTTTATATCTATAACTGATTAGTGAAAAAAATGGAGAATTTATATAATCTATCGAAAAACAAAATATATTGTATTAAAATAATAACCAATGTAATAATAATTTAAGGACATTGTTACTATGAAATAATAAAAGGGGGAGTGATTTAATTTCCTAAAGATGTCATTTAGATAAAGTGAAAATATCACTAGTTAATAATAAAAAATTTCATCAAATAAAGTGGTTTGAGGGATATATAATGAGAGAAGATGAATTAAGATTGAATGAATTACTCTCATTAAGTAACCATTAAAATTATAAAAATTAAAGTAATTAATTATTTAAAATTATTTATGGTCTTGTGCTGAGTGATTAAACATGTATTGTCTTATAGAGTATTTTGGTTCACTGACATGGTGTGGCATATATGGTCATAAAGCAGTGAACCTCTCCCATAAATAATACATTGTCACGGTCTTCTAGATGTCCAAGTGTAGCCTTCGCCCAGTATGGTGTAATGTTCTTTCCCAGTATAGCATCTTGGAAATACACCCATATAATAGCTTACTACAATGTCATGAATTGTTTTATATCTAATATCTTCATTAAATTGAAAAAATAAACATTTTAGTTTTTCCAGTATTAATGAAATATGATGCTTAATTAATTAAATACTGGTTCATATATAAAAATATTTGTAATGATAATATACATGGAATTATTCCTTTTTCAATGGGTAGTTCCCCAAAACCTTAAGAAATTTGTTTTATAGTTAAATATTACATTCCATAAATTATAAATAAATTACATCATCATGGAATGATGTCTACATCCATGAAATGGTTAATAACACAAACTCTAGTGACTGAGAGCTTGTTTCCACATTTTTACATAGGTACAAGAAAAATTGTTTTAAAACATGATTTTTTGAACAATTTAATAGTGTTAAGAGACTATATACATATATAATTTAAATATAACATTGAAGAAAATAATTTATAGAATAAAATAATTTATTTATCTATGAAAATCATTCAAATATTAATTTCTTTTTATTTTGTTGAAATAAAATCATTATAAAGGGTGATAAAAAATTAAAAGTATTAGAATTAATGTAATAGAATAAAACATTAGTAAAAATTTTATAAATAACATGGAAGGTTAAATAATGAAAACATATTCTATTTAAACATTATCAATATCAAAAATATATATATGTCGCATCTCCTATTTTTGGATAGGTTGAAATTATAAGGGGTTGTTGAGGTTTTTTAATATGATAGATGGCTCATTAATTATATAATTATTCGGAATGAAATTATGAGGGTTGACCACTATAATTTGTTTTATATACATAGTTGAAGGAAATAGGGGTTTTGTAGGTGTAATGATGTTTCTGAGGAATGTTGAGTAGGAGAATAAAAATGATTATTATAATATGTAGTGTTGGATGGTTTTTCTGATTCCATGCTTCACCCTTGTGAAACTATGTAGATATTTTGGAATAGATTGAGGAGTTTCATGGTTTTGATTAGACTTGTGATAAGAGATTCATGTCTGGGATACATATTTTTTATATTGAACATATGTAAACCTCATGTTTTTCTCATGGTTTCCCAAATTATATAAATGTACCTTGTAACAACCATTCTTTGGGAGTGTTAATTGCATATTTTGGGGATGGTTTGACCAAATCTATATCCTAAACATGTTCCTTGTTACAAGGGAAATAAAATAACATAATACCCTAGAATCCTTATTTATTTATTCTCATATTTTCTTCTCCTCCTCATAATTAAGTATACCACCAAGGGGATCCTCCACTCATCTCATTCCATTTATAAACATACTTTATATGTTTTAAAATACACACATCATCATGTGAATTAGATAACTGTTGATATTCTAATGACTAACATTTCTTCCTTACATTTTTTCATTCAATTTGAAAAGATTTGTCATATATTGTTCCAATTTTATCTATTATCAGGATAAATGATCATTTCCTGGGTTTCTCTAAAAATGGATCAATAATTAATTGATATTATACATGTTTGTAATCCATGGTATATATTATGTTTTCTATATCTTATCCTTCAATATATTTATAACAACCATGACCTTTATTTCACAAATGAACATGATTTTTTACATAAATTTTTCCCATGATACAAACTTGATTATCGAAAGGTCTACTATATTTGGGGCCATGTAACACTATATAATAACTTAATTTAAGAGATACAGATATTGATTAAAAACATCTTTCACATGACCACCCATATTCTTTCAAATTTATCATTTCATTGGATAACTTGAGGACATGAATATGAATAGAATGATACATAAATCCTAGTAAGGGAGTAAAAATTGTATAACATGAAGAATAAAATGCATGTGTGGAAATTGGATTATTAATGTATCAGAATAGAAATGTGATCCTAAGGGCATGATATTACACCATTATCATAACATGGAAATTTGACATCAAAATTTAACATGATACTAGCATGAGCTAAGGCCCATGGCACATGAGGCATGATTAAACCATTATTTCACATTAATTATAATTATCAATCCCTCATTTCAATAGACTTATCATGATACTAATATTTACCCAATGCATTGGAGATCTATAAGGGAGCACCCTTCTCAATCATTTCATTTCATACATAAGTGTTCCACATGGGTCATATAACATGGATTCATTAAACGACATCATTTACTCCATGATAAAGGAATGTGGAATTTATAAAAGAAACTCCCAATAATTAATAAGTAAATGTGAATAATGTTGAATACCCATGATAGAGAAATGGGAATTGAATTCCCTATACAATTACTTTTTCTTGGAATATCGCAATATAATTTCAGCAGCATAACAACGTGACATAAAAATTCATAAAAATGGTTGATAAAATATAAAGAAGTGTCTCATAATGTGTAAATGAAATTAAAATTAAGGGGATCATATAGATACATGTTCCATGATATTTAGTATAATTTATATTTATAATACAAAAGATTTTCTTGAATGTAAATGGGGAAAGGGAAATCCCTTACAGAATTTCGGCAAGGTAACATGTGTAAATGAGAGGAATTAATGAGAGGGAAATGGTTATATACTAATTCAAACATAATTACGGAATTTTAGTAGAGGTGAAATATTATACCCCAACATTTTTATTTTAAATTACAATGGTATAGAAACATAAATATACATGGACAAAAATGAGAGGGGAAGAAATACCTTACCAAATTTTGGCATGGTAACAGGTGTAAATGGGAATCATTAATGAGAGATTAATGGGCCTTTCATCATTAAATAATAATTAGGAATGTATATGGGAGGTCATAAATCAACCCACCAACATATTTAATTGAATATAAAACGTAATAACATCATAAATAAACTTGGTCAAAAAAGTAGAAAAGAACAAATCCCTTACATTGAAGTGTAATACCAATGGATTGAGAGGGACTTCCGAGAGGGTTAATGAGATAATGTGGAACCTTGGGTTGATTTTAGAGATATGGGGAATATTAAGGACATGTTTAAAGGGTTTTGAGTGAATATATGTGGGATCTTCGTGGGGTTTATATTTGAAAATAGAGGGAATTATTTATAATATAGTTTTTGGACACTACACATTAAACTTATCTAAACAACAAACCAACCCTTTTTCCAATGATTTTTAAAAAAATGGAGTGTAAAACATTATTTGATAATTCAAATTGCTGAACTTATTAAAATATTAGGCTTTCTTATGTAGAGGTGAGTCACATTCTCAAGGAAATTATTTTAATAAGATAAAATGTATTAAAAGTCTTGGAGAGTCAACTTTGGCACCAAAAAAATAATAAAAAAATATATAATTACATTTTTAAAGATAAAATATTTATTTTCCGAACAACCCTTTTATATTATTTTATTATATCACTTTTGGGTCATTACGATGACAAAAAATACATTATATATTTAAATGGTATTTAATTTTTACCCAAAAATTCAATTTCCTCAGAAAATTTTTAAAAGTTCAATGTTGAATAATTTAGTCATCTTTATTAAAATATTAATATTACTTTTATCAAAATAATTTTATAAAAATGTGAATTTCTGCATTAAAAATAATAAATGAGATTTATTGAAAATATTTGGGTTTTGACAAAAACATCTTTCAAACCTTAATAAAAATTACAATTGTATTAATAAAAAAATATATGATAATTTAAATTTAATAAAAATTAATCTAGTAATAATATTTTATTAAAATATTATATTATTAGGAAATCTATTATTTCATCAGAATATATTGCTTAATTGAATATTAAATAAAATTATTATTTTTTCTTTAAAAACTATTTACAATGTAACAATAATAAAATGAGTGTATATTCATTATAAAAAATAATACACATAATCATAGGGATAGGGTCTTGATACAAAACCCTTTATAACACCCATATAATACCTAAGGGTAAGGTGTGAGATGGTTTCAGATGCTTGTGGTTTATCTAAAAACATCGCCCACACAATAATCTCAATTATCTTCCACTTCACCCAAAGGTGGTTCCATTCAATCATAACGTGTTGAATGTTGGCTTGGGCTTGGTCATGAGCAAAGCCCAATGATGCCAACTCCTTTATGAGCTCCGACAAATGGGATTCATGGGGAGCAATTCCTACAGGATGAGACACTCGTTTCTTGGTTTGAGTAAATAGAATATGATAAATCCATATATGTATACTAATAATGTGATCACTATTCAATGACTATATTATCAACGATAACAACTCTAAATGTTATTTTAAAATCCAAAAACCTTAAATCATGGAAATTCAAATTTTGTATAACTAATTTACATAAGAATACATTTAAATAGATCACTATTAATTTTCATTAACAAAATTTTGGGTCATTAAAATCTTCCCATATTAAGAAATTTCACCCTCGATATATCATTTTGACACATTAAAACAGATATAGGTAACTCTCTTCATCTCTTCATATAATTCCCACATTGCCTCTTCAAACTTATAATTTCTTCAAAAATAACATTATGAGATGCATTGTCTTATTTTGTTGAAATGTTTCCTTATAATTTACGATCTTCAATGGAATCTCTTCATAGGAGCGGTAATTCTCCAATGGTACCACCTTGGGATTGTGTACATGTGATGGGTTGGGTATGTACTTCTTCAAGAGTGATACATAATATAAATATTGTACAAGAGATAGGTTGGGTTGGAGTTATAGTCTATATGACATTTATCGAATGTGATCAAGGATCTCAATGAGGCTAATGTAATTTGGACTAAACTTTCTATTCTTCTCAAATATCATATCTCTCTTCCATAGTGATATGCGTAGGAATACCATGTCTCTGACATCAAACACTAGGTCTCATCGATGATTATTAGCATATCTATTTTTTCGACTTTGATCATATTTAATGGGTATATTAATTGTCTTAACCTTCTCCACTATTTCCTAGACCATTTATGGACCTATGATTTTTCACTACCCAACATCATCCAAAACATGTCAGGGTTCTTCCCCTCTTCCTATAAAGGGATTCATAAAGAGTCATTTTGATGCCTGAGTGGAAACTATTATTGTAAGAGAACTCAACTAGAGGAAGATGGTTGTTCCATACTCCTATAAAGTCCATTGAAAATGATCTCAACATGTCTTCAATTTTTTGGATAGTACACTCTGTTTGGCCATCAGTTTGAGGATGATATGTTATAGTTAAATTCATCTCAGTATTCAGAGCAAGTGGAAGACTCTTCCAGAATGTATAGGTGAATCTTGGATATCAATTGGATACAATACCTAGTGGTCCACTATATTATCATACCCCTTCAATAATATGTATCTATTATAGTTGATCCAGTGAGAAATCCTCTTGAATATCAATGTAGTGTACAGTCTTTGTAAGACAATCCACAACAACCCATGTAGAATTTTGTATATATTTGGATTTCTGTTGATAAATTACATGGTTATGATCTCCCATTTTCGTGTTTGTATGGGTAATGGATGTATCATCCACTCAGACTTATGCCTCCCAGCCTTCACTTGCTAACACAGAAGGCATTTTTGATGTATACTCTGTAATATATTCCTTCAAGTTATCATACAAATAATTCTCTCAAAGTTCATGATAAATCATTGTGTTTCTAGGGTGAATTGAGAAATTAGAACTATTTTTATCATCCAGATGTTCATTCTTTAACTCTGTACTTGATAGAACACATAGTCTTCATCCAAATATCACAATTCATTCTTCATTATGATTGAAATTAGTGGATTTCCCTTTTTTGATAGTTTCCACTTTTTTGGAATTCCCACATCATCCTTTTGGGAATCTTTTATCCTTTTCGAAATATATGGTTGATAAATAATTTGGGAATGGATTAATGATTTTCCCTTCTGTATTATTCCCATGTACATCTCCATCAAAAATAAGTAGATTGGATCCTTTTCAATTCTCATCAACGATTGAATCACTAGTTTCATTCTTCATAGAGCTTCCACTACCATGTTCCCTTTCCCTGGGTTTTAATGGATTGAGAATATATAGTCATTGATCATATATAACTATCATCATTGGATAATGTTAAACTATTACTATGTGTAGATATACTATAGGATTTTTTGAACGATATATATTTACCAATTCTCTCCGAAAAGTTAATACCGCCAAATATTAAAAGAGAATATTACTATAGCCAACTATAGGTCATGTGTTGGATATTGTTTCATCTGAACATTCAATTACCTTGATTCATAGGAAATGTCTTTATCATTTTTCATCCACACACTAACCTCGGCCTTCATTGAGGTATCACTAAATACCAGAAAATGTTCTCCACTTGTGGGTAGTGTATGAATGGGTGTAGTCATTAGCTTATTTTTTTACTACTTTTATCTCTATTTACATTCATCACTCCATGAAAAAATTACTCCCTTCTATGTTAGCTCGGTAAGAGGGTTGGATAATCGTTTTAAATTTCTCAGAAATTGGTGATAATATCCAACTAACCTCAGGAAGCTTAGAATATTTTTTAACGATGTTGGCCTCCGTAATACCTCAATTACATCTGTCTTGGAGGGACCCAGGGATATCCCATTTCTTTTGATGATATGACCCATTAATGATACCTCCTTAAACGAGAACTCACACTTTCTATACCTTTCATATAGTATCTCATTTTTCAAGGTCTCTAGTTTGATTGTTAGATTCTCCTCATACTCTTCCTTATATTGGAGTATATTTTAATATCTCCTATAATGACTACCAAAATTTTTTATGTAATTTTTAAAGACTCTATTAATCATGTCCATGATGATTTATTGAGCATTAGTGAGTCTGAAAGTCATTACTAAGAATTCAAAGCACCCATATATCCCATGAATTTTTTTTGGGGATATCCTTCTTCTCCAACTTTAAATGGTAATATCATGACAAAAAAATACACCTTAGAGAGTATTGTGCTCCACATTGCTGATCAAATAAGTCATCAATTTATGGCAGAGGATACATGTCCTTAATTGTAAATTTTATAATCTCATGATTATCATTGAAAAGGAGCAATGAATCATACTTCTTCTGGGAAAAGTGGACTAGTACACCCCATGGTGATGTGAGTGGGTGTACGAACCCTTTATCCAAATTATATTTTAGTTGTTTCATTAGATTCAAAAAATCCTAAACATCCATTTTAAATGGAGTTTGGGATATTAGAAACACCCCAAGTATAAGATCAATTGAGAATTCAACATCTCTTACTGGAGGGAGACTAGTAAATTCCCTGGGAAACACATAAGTAAATTCCCTCACAATAGGATTGTATTCAATGATGGTTTCTTCTTTAGACTCAATCCTCTGATCAAGATACGTGATCTCATAGGGGTTTAATATCAATATTTTAGGTGATGGTTCTAATGAAGAATCATCATCTACCTTGCACATGTATAGAATCAGTGGTCGATTCTTCATATAGAGAGTGATTTCCCTCTCATAGAAATTTCATTTTGATCTATATATGAAAAGGAAATCCATGCCAATAATTGCATCAAATTTCACCAGATGATGTATGAAGAGGATCAATAGGATGTTCAATCAAAAAATTATGATAGGGGTGGTTCTATATTCATGTGATTAATTTTTTTCCACATTTTCATTTCTCAAAGACATCATTACTTCCATGATTTGTGGTGGTGTTGGGATTGTTCTACAAATCTTTTAGGATAGAAAAGAATGTGTAGACCAAAATGAAAAAGTTATTTCACTGTTCTTGACTGAATAACTAGTGTAACTGTCACAACTTTGTTGTTTGGGTTCACTTCGGTGGAAGTGATGGAAAAATATCTCCCTTTCTTTTTTATATGTTGTTGGTTGCCTCTGAAAACCCTTATCATAGGGAACTGGTTTTTAAAGGGCCCTAGTTACTTGTAGTTTCATCAATAAACATCTCATTGTGGGTTGAACAGAGCATTCCTCTCCTCTGACATAGATACAAGTTTTTTTTGCATTTAACGGTGTAGTACCCTTCTCTTCCACACCTAATGAATTTCATCGCCCATTCAATAAATTTATAGAGTTCTTTTTTCCACACATTTGGAATGTGGGGTGGTGTATTTTCTTAACCCAGTTGGATTAATCCATCGGGCCACCTGAATTAAAGTCCACCGTATGCTTGTGATACTCATGATACCCCTTAGATTCGCTAATCTATATTTCGACTTTGAGGGAATGTTAGAGAATTTTTTTCATAGCCCAAAAAGTCATAGATCACTAGGGATTTCTGTATTCTTGGTTTTATCCCACAAAATAATCGGTCAGCCATGCATTAAGGGTTAATAAAAAAGGCTTAGTTCTATCATGAAAGCCTTTTGAAGTTGTCATCATATGCTCTGAAGGATTCCTCAAAATTTTCATCAACGCAAGGAAGACCCGTTCTATCTTAACTCATAGGGTGTGAGGACAATATTTATTGAAACACATTTAATGGAAATCCTTCCATTCCAAAGCCTTAATCTCATCCTCAAGCTTATTATTTTTTTTTAATTTTCCACCATTTATCATCTTCAACCTCCATACAATATGAATCCATAAGAACATCCTCTTGTTCATAACATTGAAAAATGGAGAATATCTTTTCAATGGAGTTGATCCATTGTTTAGAAATTGAGGGATCAAACGATCCATTAAAACTAAGAGGCCTTTGTATCATGAAGCTCTCAATCGTGTCTTGTTCATTTATATGGGATTTTAATGTTCCTCTTGACCCATGCCTCTTTTTGAAAGTTGAGTAAACTGATATATTATCATAACAATGTCTGCAATTCCGGCTCCCATCAGATAGGGAATCTCATTAGAACAATCATCTCATTGATCTTTACAATTTTTGTTATCACGAGTCCTCGTATTACCATCTATTGGATGGAATACAAGGAAATTTAAGATTATCACATAAATGGTAATCAAATGAAAAAAAGTGATAAATTATTAATTACATTTATTTCCATAACGTAACTATGATATCAATGATCTACAACCCAACATATTTTTATAGGGTATTTTTTTAATTCCCATAATAATAGTTCATACTATTCTTAAGAATTCACAAAATCATATCCTCCGAGAGTGTCATAATGAAAATTGCAGTAAAGCCCTTTATCGTTCCCTAGTTCCCATTCAATTCTAGCTCAATGTGGTGTTTTCAGGTTTTACTCCTAGATACATCTGTGCCAGAGCCACCTCTACATGCCTGTATCCAGACATGGATATATTTTATTGATAAAACTCTTACCCAATAATTAATAAAAATTATGTATGTTTTTATTATAGTAACCCTTTTCCCTAAAGATTTTATTATGATTTTCTAATCCTAATCCCAAAAATAACTAAACATATCCTCTAATACGAACAATAATAACCATGCTCTTTATTTAACACATAAAAATAATTTCTTACATAAATTCATAACCTGATACAACATTGAAGATCAATAATTCTAGTGTATTTGGGGATTAGGAACATTACATAACTAGATAAAACATGAATTACCCATATTTATTGGAAACATCATTTACAAGACCACAGACATAACTCAGTACTTTGCATTTGATGGGATATCCTGAGGATATGCATAATGAATGGGTGAGATATAAATATTATTAAGGTAGTAAACAAGGAAAAACATGAATATTACATTACATGATAAGAATTAGTTATATCAATGGATCATTAGAGAAATGTGAACATAAAGGCATGATATATCATGATTATCATAACATGAAAATGTGGCATGAACATTTATCATGATATTATCAGGATCTAAGGATCATTGAATGTGGAGAATGATTAAAACCTCATTGCACATGAAATAGATTGATTATCACCACATTTAACATAACATATCATGATACTTATATTTATACAAATCATTAGAGCGCAATTAGGGTGAACCCATCTTAATGATTTCATTTCATGCATAAATGTACCACATGGATCATATAACATGGATTCATTAAACATAAAAAAATTCCACGATAATGTAATGTGGAATTCATAAATTAAACACTTTATAATAAATAATTAAATGTGACAATAGTTGAATACCCTTTATAGATAAATGGGGATGGTATTAACTACATAATGACTTTGGATTGGAAAATTGTGGAGCAATTTTGACAACATTACAGCGTGACATATGAAATCATAAAAATGGTTGATGATAGAGAAAGGGGTGGGTCATCATATGTACAAGAAATGGAAAGTAATTGGGTCATATATATTAATTTACCAACATATTTATTGGAATTTATATTCCTAATACAAAATAATTTCATGAATGTAAATGAGGATAGAAAAACACCTTAATGAATTTAGGCATGCTAACAGATGTACATTGGAGGAATTAATGATAGATAAAGGGGTCTATCATCATTCAAAACAAATAGGAATGTTTATGGGTGGTGATAAATCAAACACCAACATTTTTAATTTAATATAAACGGGTATAAAAACTTAAAGAAACATGGAAATAAATGAGAGATTAAGAAATAGCTTACTGAATTTTTTAATGGTAACAGGTGTACATGGGAGGATGCAATGAGAGAGAAAGGGGCCTATCATCATTCAAACCTAAGGAGGGAAGTATAAATGGAGGTGAAAAATCATAACCAATCATTTTTAATTGAAAATAAAATGGTTTAACAACATAATGAAACTTAGACAAAAATAAGAAATGTTGATATCCCTTACATGGAAGTGTGATCCCAGAGGCATGAGAGGGGCTTGAGAGAGGAATATTGGGATCTTGGGGTACCTTTGGAGGATATTACAGTAATTTGAGAAGAGTAAAGAAGTTATCCAAGTGTTTTTAGTGAATATAAGAGGGATTTTGGTTGGATTAATATATATATATAAAGTAAAAGGGAGTGAATTATTTATTATTTAGTTTTTGGTAACTAAACATTAAGTAAATCAAAACCACAAACCAACAAATGGTTTTTCAAAATGGGGTTTCTGTTAGAGGGCTGTTAAACATTATTTTATATGTCCAATGGATGAACATATTATGATATTAGTCTTTCTTATAAGTATGTGGGTCACATTCTCAAGGAAATATTTTTAATATGTTAAAATGTTTTATAAGTCATGGAGGGTCCACTAAGGCACCATAAAATTAATCAAACAAATCTAAAATCACATTTTATTAAAGTTAAAGCATATATTGTCTGAAAATATCTTGTATGGTATTTTATTATATCACGGGTGGGTCATTATCATGTCATAAAACACATTAAATATTTAAATGATATTTGATTTTGACCCAAAAATTCGATTATCTCACAAAATTATGAAAAATTTCCCATTGGATAATTTAGAAACCATGAATCAAAAAATAAAATTTATTTTATCTAAATAATTTTTTATATATTTCAATTTTTATTTTTAAAATAAAATCCTATATTTATAAAAAATTCATGGGTTTTGACAAAAACTACTTTCAATCCTTAATACGAATTATAATTGTATTCCTAAATATTTTATGATCATTTATATTTCATAAAAAATAATTCAGTAATAATATTTAATTAAAAAATTCGTTAATTTTTTAAAATATATTTCATAATTAAATAACATCTAAAAATTCTATTTGTGCTTAAATAAATATTTTCAAAGTAACAAAATAATAAAATGAGTGTATATTCATTTCAAAAAAATAATGTTCATAATCATAGTGTCGGGGTCTTGTTTTATAACCCATTATTACATACGCATAATACCTAAGGGCGTGGTTTGAAATGGTGAAATACTCTTGGGGTGTCTTGGATAACATTTCTTAGGTGGTAATCTCTATTGACTTACACATCTCCCGTCAGTGGTTTAGTTCAAGCATAACGTGTTAAAGGTCAGCTAAGGATCGGTCAAGAGTGAAGCCCAGTGACACCACATACTTTCCAAGCTCCATCAATTGGGCTTTGTATAGAGAAATTATACTGGATGAGGCTATCAAATTTTTTTGTCAGATTATATCGGATTTTTAAGGCCTTATATTTATACTAATCATGTGATCACTATTCAATGACTATGTTAGCAATGATTACAATTCTTAATGGTATTTAGAAATCCAAAAACATAAATCTATGGGATTTCATATTTTATATAACCATTGTACATAATAAGTCATTTAATTAGATCAAGAAGAAATTACATTAATAAATGTTTGGGTCGTTATAATATTATTGTGTTATTAATTTTTCCATTGTGTTACTCGGTAGTCTTTTAGTGTGATACATCATAAATGTGATTTCCACTATTTATATTTGGATACCTTTAATGTATTGGACCATTGGTAATTTATTTTACATTTATAATAATATTTATCCATATATAGGAACCACCAATAAAGGCGTGTTCCATTAATATTCTTAATTAATCAACTATTTTCTATTGGAACCCCTTTTTTTTCTTTTTCTACAAATATAATTTTTTAATAATTAAATCATGGTGGGAGATATCCCAATATATCTTTAACATCTAGTGACCTAAGAACTTCAAAATGACTTTTTCTATAAGGACCAGACCATAAAAATTAAAAATTCATGTGTATTTTAACTACAAATATTAATCTTTTCCAAATGATATTTTATATAATGTGTTTTAGAGGATTTATAAAAATATATTATATGGTAAAATAATACATTAAAAATGCATAGTCATACCCAATATCCAATTATTCCCTCATATGAAACCCTTTATAAAATATAAATTGTTTTCTTTCCAAGACACATCTTCAATATATTAATCATGACCTCTTCATTATCCAAACCAATATTAATATATGTGAAAAACATTTTAAATCATGGGGTGAGCTCAAAAATTAAGTTAAAGGACATTAAATTCGAGGAACGGAATAGTTCTTAAAAACATGAAAACACAAGAAAAACACTTTTCCGAAAAAAAATTATATTTTATCCATAATGGTAAATATTTTTGAAACGACCTGAACATTTAAACTATATTTTTTTCCTAATTTTGTGTGTTATTTTATTTTAAACTCAAAAAAACAATATCCTTTAATTAATGAAGTGGGTAAAATTAAAATGAGACTGTTTGGATTCAACTGTTATATGACCGTTGGTCAATATGACCGTTGGATACTATAATCATAATGTTGTGTTTTTATAAATATGGTTATCTTGGTTAATTAATAAAGAATGAAAATTGAATGGCCTCATCCAGTAGACTTGAGCCATATGAATCCCTTATGTCGGAGCTTGGGAAAGAGGTAGCATCACTGGGCTTTGATCTGGACAAAGCCCAAGCCGAACTTCAACATATGAAGCTTGAACGAAATCGCCTAACGGAGAAGTTCAAGATGATATAAATAACCACTCGGGAAATGTTGTCTAAGCCACCCCAAGATTCTATCAGCATTGGACACCTAACAGTTAGGTCCTATGCTGGTGTAATAATGGGCAATATAATGTGACCTCAACAACTTTGTGTAATCCTTTTATATAAATAATATTTTTATTTCTTTTGATGGAAATTTTTGGGAATTTCAAATATTCGAATAAATAAAGGATGTTTATTATTGATGAATTAATGAAAAAAATGTTATTTTAAAATATTCTTTTATTCATTGAATAATTTTTAAGGTGAAATGATTTTCAAAAAATGGTCTTCTATAGTTGTGATCAAGGAGAAAATTAAAGTCTAATAAGATCAAAATAATTTTTAGTGAATAGTAATGTAGGAATAGTAAGATACCCATATGAATAGTAATGAATAGTAATTTGACCTAAAAATTAGAAGCTTCACCCATGAATGTATAATTACATTTTAGAAATCCTAAAATTGAAAAAATGATCATAGTATATGTTTTGGTATTTATGAATGCCATAAATATTTTATTGTCTATTTTATAATTAATTTAATAATTTAAAATGGAAATTTATCTTAATAAAATTTAATAATAAATTGTTACTTTATTGTGTTATGGTTTTATGATAATTTTATGGGACCTTGATTACTTCATTAAGGTGTTACAAAATGAGTTATAGTTTTAAATTTGTATTTTTTGGAATAAATAATGATTATATTTAAAAATTAAATTAAAAATATTTAAAAATTGTATTCATTAAATGTACTTTAGTTTTCTTTTAAATCATAGAAATTAGTTTAGGGTGAATTTTTGGGTTTTTTTTGAAACAGTTGAATTTTCAGTGAATAGTAAAAATGCAGTTTTGATTTTTGGGTGTTTAATGACACCATTAATGATGTAATATTGATGTAATATTTCTAGTAAACTTATGAATAGTGAGATATTCTATGAGGTGTCCCTAGTGGAAAATACCATGGGAAAATACCATTGGAATACCCATGGTTTTGAAAATACCACTGATGATGTGTCCCTTGGAAATTAATTATTTATTCACTCACTTTCTCTATAAATAAAAATCCATTTCCCACAATAATTTCATTCAAAAATCATCCTCAAATAAATTCTGGTCTCCTTACTTCCCAATGAACCCTCCCAAGGCTCCCTCAAGAATCCCAAGGTAATGACCTTCAAGCTTTCGATGTTACTCTTCAAGGTATGGGATCCTTTCACCCTCCACTATTATGTCATGAATTCATTTATGTTGTGTCTTCTAGTTTCAATCTCTTTATATTGAAGGTAGTTTCTTAAATGTTCTCATTACTGTCCATTTCATTTATAATTGTTGAGGGACCCATTCTTCTATCATCTATTTGTTTTTTGAATTTTTAATTGGTGTCGTTTGGCTACTAAATTTCTCGTAATAGAAATCACATCTTCTCTTTTATTTCATGTCTCCTTTTCATGTGGTGTTTCATTAATATATCAATACCATGATCTTATTCATTACCCATTATGTTTTACAAATTTTTTATTAGTGGGTTACCCTTGTCCCCTATCATTTCAGTGTTTTCTAAATTCATGTTATATAACTGTTATGCTATAGAAATTTCCTCTCGAAATTTATATCTCTTTCTCTCTAGAAATTCCCTTGTTTATTTATATGAATTCCCAGATCTATTTCATTTCAATGGGTTTTTATAAATATATAAACATGATATTTTGATTCGGGAATTGACATACATATAACCTTCACTCCCTTTCCATGGTATAGAAATGATATAATGTTCTTATTTTTAAGAGCATTTAAAACATCACGATTTTGAAATGAAACCCATTTCTTTTATTAAAAATGGGTTATATATGAAATGTTTGATTATGATCTATGTGGCTCACATGTAAGTAAATACATATTAAGGGTTCTCCCTGAAATCGCTCTAATGCATTGGGTAAAGAATTATTTTCTAGAGATGACATGTTTCACGATACCATGGTGAATAACATGGGTAATTTTTATGACACCTCGGGGAAAAACCTTGGTGATATATTCATGAATGAATATATGAAATGTTGTAGCCACATATTCATGTTATGATTCAAGTTTTTTTTATCATGATATTCCTATTCTTCCTTTTCTTGTCACTTTATGACTTTATCATATTTTTATTAATATTGCTCAAGATCACATGTCAACTGTTTCACTTGGTTTCCTTACCGAGCCTTCTTATCACCCTTTTCTTTGATGTATGTCTCCATAATATGAGATGCAGTAATTGTACTTAGGATGAAATTATGATGAAGTCGTATAAGTGGATTATTGGAATTTTTTATGTTGTTTTTCATGTATTATGTTCCAGATTTCCAAGACACTAAAATTTAATGATCCACTGTATGAAAAATGTAATAAAAAGTTATGAAATAAAAAGGGGGATGTAATTGTTGGTATCAAAGGATAGTTTAGTTGTTTATGGAAATAAGGTGTTGAAATATTTATAAATAATCCTATAAATAATTTGAAATTTTGGAAAACTTCCTGGTATTTTGTTGAATATTTAGTAAGTGTTTTATGAAACAAAGACATCCCTGTCTAGATACGAGTAGGTAGAGGTGGCTTCGACACAGATGTACATATGGGTAAACCCCGAAAACACCACTTTGATCTTGACTCGAATAGGAAATGGTACACGACAACGGTCCTTTCTGCATTCTTGGTTACGACACTCGCAGGGTTATTTTTGGTTAATCAAAAACATTTTATATATAATTATAAAAGAATTACAGAAAACTGTAAATGTTTAAGAGTGATGTTTTTAGACATAAATCCTTTAAAGTTAAAATATTCTTAAATGAAATAATATTAAAATTAATGTTTAATTATTTTAGAAAATGTAGGGAAATAGGAGGAACCGTGAAAATGGTGACCTCAATAGACCATGAGGTGACGGCCCTCCGATGGAAGCAGTAATGGAAGAATTCATGATAATGATGTTCCAAATGACTCTAGTTATGGGAAATAACTTGAATCAAGCTAAGAGACAGAACTCACCACGAAGGGAACAACATTCTGTTGAGTCCGTTATGTGTCAACCACCACCATCCGTTAGTGGATCGACTGACACATTGATTTCTCAGCATTGGATTAGATCAATCGAAAAGTTCTTTTCTTTGATCCGCTGTTCAGAGCAAGAGAAGTTCACATTGGCTGAATATTTATTTGAGGGGGATGTTGTTTAGTGGTGGTAACTAATTAAGAAGACAAGGAAAAGAGAGTACGTTCAACCATTGGAGTGGGAATAGTTCATTGGAAACATTTTTAGTAAGTATTTCCCTCGTTCCATTAGAACATGAATGTAGAAGAAATTTCTCGAGCTGAAGAAGAATGTGAACAAATATGTCAGAATCTGTGAGATGAACTTCACCCAACATTCACGATATACATCTAGATTTTTCATGGATCCAAACAATAAGGTTGATATATTCTTAGGTGGACTGAGACCTCATCTACGGAATAATCTAGCCAATCAATACTAGGCCAACTATGAGTAGATCATGCGAAGTGCGATGAATGTCAAACTGGAGTTTGGTGACACGCAATGGTATCATAAAACAAGTGGAAAAAATAGATCGATGGAGACTACAATTGGGAGGACCTTTGATTAAGTAAGAAGAGGAATGAAATTGCAATGTCCCACATGTAATAAATGTGGGAATAAGTATCCGGGGAACTGCCGAATAAGGAGTGGGAAATGCTAAAAGTGTGGAAGATAAGGCCATATTGCGAGGAATTGTCATAGTGAGGTGAAACCTCATCTTCCAAACACTAACGACAAGGGGAAGATGGGGCATGACCAACCTGATGTCCAGTTCTTTATGTGTGGAAAACATGGTCACTTTTCCAATCACTTTCCAAATCTGAGGGCAGTGGAGGGGAACCACCATCAGCCTTAGTAAAGGCCAATGGATCAAGGTCGTTCTTTTTCTATCACGATAGCTGAAGTTGAATCGGCAAATGATGTGGTTGCAGGTAATCTTGTTTTTCCCTCAATGCAATCAAGTGCATTGTTTGATTCTGGTTCTACGCATTCCTTTATTTCCTCCAAGTTTTCAATGAATTTAGAATCAACCCCCGACATTCTAAAAGTAGTGTTTGGCAGTCAATACTCCTGGTGGAATTATCCAATCATCGTCAGTGTTTAGAACCTCTAGTATTTAATGTGGAGAGACCAATCATATAGCATATCTAGTATTAATTCCCATGATGGAATTCGACATTATACTAGGGATTGACTGGATCTCAATGTATAATACTAAGATCAAATAAAGAATTCAGGAAATCCCAGTAGTCTTGAATGGAAAACCAACAGTTATCTTCCAAGGAGAGATATCTCTACCAGATCTTGGTCTAGAAGGTCCTCTTATATCCTATTTTATGGATTTGATCTTTGATGAAGAAGAAGGAAATGAGAGTTTGAGGATAGAAAATTTTAACCATCATCCAAGAATAAATTGAAGTATTTCCTGAGGATTTGTCTAGACCTGCCCCATAAATAGAGGTAGAGTTCTCCATGGAACTCATACCTAGATCACATCCTAAATAAAAGACCCCATATAGGATTGAAAATGTGGAGCTGGCGGAATTAAATAATCAACTCCAAGATCTTTTGGAAAAGGGGTTCATCCGGCCAAGTGTGTCTCGTTGGGGAGCACATGTTCTCTTTGTGAAAATGAAGGATGGATTGATTCAACTATGCATTGATTATATAGAACTGAATGGAATCACAATAAAGAACAAAAACCCTCTACCAAGAATTGATGACTTACTTGACCAACTTCGTGGGGATCAATTCTTCCTTAATATTTATCTTCGATATGGTAATCATCAATTGAGGGTTAAGAAAGAATGTATTTCAAAAACAACCTTATGATCATGATATGGGCATTATGAGTTTGTTGTTATTTAATTTGGACTGACTAATGAACCTTCTATTTTTATGGATATGATGAATAGAGACATTAATGACTATCATGATAACTTTTTGGTTGTTCTTATTGAGGATATTCTAATATATTCCAAAATATGTGAGCAGCATGAGGATTATCTAAAGGTTATTTTGAAAACTCTATAGAAGGAGTGATTTTTCAGAAATTTCAGTAATTGTGAATTACGGTTACACCAAGTTGCTTTCATGGGGAACATAGTTATCAATGAAGGAATCAGAGTAGACCCTGCAAAAACAAAAGTTGTAGAGGAGTGGCCTCATCCTATAATAATAACTAAGATTCATAGATTCCATGGATTAGCGGGATATTGTAGGAGGATTGTGAAAAACTTTTCTCAACTTTGTAATCCATTAAACATGTTAACTCGAAAAGGGGTCAAGTTCATCTGGACAAAAGAGTGTGAGTAATGTTTCCAAGAGTTGAAGAAGAGATTGGTTACTGCACCTATGTTAAGACTACCCTCAAGTAGAGAAGGATTCGTTAATTTTAGCGATGAATCTCTGAAAGGGATTTGGTGCATTCTCAGGCAAAATGACATGGTCATTACATATACATCTCAACAGTCGAAGACACATGAGAAAAATTATCCAATGCGTGATCTGGAGCTGGCTGCGGTCGATTTTGCACTGAAGATATGGAGGAACCTTCTTTATGGGGAGAAATTTTTATATATACACAGACCATGAATGTTTGAAGTATAATTTAACACAAAAGTAATTGAACATGAGAAAATTGAGATGGTTGGAACTCATTAAAGACTATGATTGTTGAATTCATTATCATCTCGAATGAGAAAACAAAGTTTCTAATGCATTAATCAGTAAAGACCCAGTTGATCATTCCATGATGAGGATTCAAAAATACCCTTTGATAAATGACCAAGTAATGTTATATATGGGAATTATAAGGTAAGGGACATCATCAACCCTAACCCAGATGATTTATCAACCATAATTACTAGAGAAGATCAAGAATGATCAGAAAGAATATCCTTTGATACTGAAGAAGATTGAGGATATAAGGATGGGAAGTTTCCTGAGTTCAATACTAATCAAGAAGGTGTACTGGAATTTTGGACAAGACTCTATGTTCCATCTATTGGGGAAATAAAGAAGGAGCTGATGGATGAAGCTTATAGCTCAACATTCCCTATACATCTGGGCAGCATGAAAATGTATAGGGACCTTGTTGATTATTATTGGGGGATAATATGAAAAGGGGGGTTGAGGACTACACATCAAGGTGCATATTAAGTCTAATAGTGAAGGCAGATCGGCAACTTCATAAAGTGGTATTGCAACCACTACCCATACCAATATGGATGTAGGACAATATCACTATGGACTTCATCACTGGTATCTAGATAACATTAAAAGGAAATAATGTGATATGGGTTATTGTGGACCGTCTCACCAAGACATCCCATTTTATACCTATTCAGGAAGATTTTTCTATTGATCAACATTCTATGATTTATGTGATGGAAGTGGTAAGGCTGCATGGAGATCCACTTTCTATCGTATCTGATCGTGATCTAAGGTTCACATCAAAATTCTGAAGAATTTTTCAACAAGCTATGAGCACTGATTTGAAATTCAGTACGGCCTATCACCCCCAAACTGTTGGATAATCTGAAATGAATATTGAAACACTCGAGGACATGCTGAGAACTTTCTCAATGAAATTAAATGGTAGATAGGATCAACATCACTCATTAGTTGAGTTATCTTACAACAATAGATTCCACTATATCATTCAAATTGAACCCTATGAAGATCTATATGGGAAGATATATAGAACTACTTCTTTTTGGGATGAATCTGGTGAGATAAATCTTCTTGGACTAGATTTTGTGCAAGAGATGACAGAAAATGTCCATGTCTTCCAACAACACATTAAGGCTGCTCGGAGTCGGCAAAAGAGCTATGCTAACAACCATCGAAGAGACTTGGAGTTTGATGTTGGTGACAAATTCTTTCTTCATATTTCACGTTGGATGAGAGACATGAGGTTTGGGATGAATGGGAAGATCAGCCCTTGGTACATTGGTATAAGGCCGCAGCCTTAAACCTTACTTAATCTTGAGTTATTACAAGATTACACATTGAGGATCTTTTCAGGTTTAGAGTTTTAGAGAATTAGATCATGAAACTTTCATTACATTCCACATTTAAACAAAGTGGTTACATAAAAGATAGTATTCATTATTCCCATCAACGGAAACATATTGAAAATAAAACATGGATTCTTTCTTAACACATCCTTGAATCTATCATCTTATCATGTACCATTCCCTTGACCTGAAAAACATTTTAAAAACTTGGGATGAGCATAAAAAGCTTAGTAAGGGATATAAAAATATGGAAAGGAAACATGAGTTCATATATACATAAGAATGAAATCATAATTTACCCATAAAACATAGGAACTTTATCCGACCTCATCAAATCATGACTAAATCATAGAAATCATAAGACATAAAGGTAACTTGAGGCATTCATAACATTCTTACGTAGGGAGTAACCATCTTGGTTACGTTTGGAATACCCATCATAGTATATTCCCTAAAATCTATTCGGAGAAACCTTAACGTTTCACTCCTTCACGTTACCCAATGCATTGGAGAGCTATATCGGGCTTACCCGCCCTTAGTTCATCACGGAACCACCCGTTTTCATAACAATGCCCAAGAACCATAACATAAACGTATCACATAAAACATGCATAAAGGAAACAAAACATTTCCACATTTCAATCACAATATAACATTTTAGTATTTTGAAATAATGAATCCATACAAAAAGAAACCATTTACAAAACCATTTAAAACATTTAATAAAGAGATTTTTGAATCAAAGTGTCTCATACCACCTTGAAGCTTAAAATTTTAAACCATTAATATCCATATAAATAAATCCTTAAAACCATTTTGAAAACATGGATATTAACAAGAACAAATAATTAAAATATTTAAAACGATATTTTGGTTAAAGGGGTTTTACAAAAATTAGAGACACTTGAATACAACAATTGAGGAATAACATTTAGCAAGAACTTTATAATATCATGAGAATAAATGGATTCATGATATAATACTCCAAAGGACAGTATATACACATATAAGAGTGAATTGGTGCATAACAACAATGAACCCTCAATAGAAATGTCAAATGTGATGAAATCCCTTATAAAGAAGGTATCCTTAAATTAAGGACAAATAAATCTCAAAAATATGTGTGACAAATATAAATACACCCAATATAAGTTGATATTAAGTGTAAAACAATAAAATGTCATTCACACACATTCAATAGATGACATATTCAATGACTACATGTTGAACCCAAAGAAATCGAAATTGGGTTAAAAAGTTCCCTTGACAGCCTAACGACATCACATCAAAATGAGTTGATGAGAGATAAAAAGTGTATCTCATCACTTGGAAATAAAATTTACATCAATAAGGATATATGAGAACATATCCCAACATAACAATATGTAAATTAAAAGACCCAACAAAATAAGTCTTTTAAAAAAGAGGAGGGTGAAAGGTTCCCTTACCGACTTGGGTATCTTTCAAAACATACACCCCATGAAAGAAGGAAAATAGATCATTGATTTAAATACTCGTAAACAAAATTATATTACACAAACAGTAGAATAATGGGCAGTACATACACCACTTAATGGAATTTGTGGTAAATGTAGCATAAATCTCATGGGAATAAAAGTGAGATGAAAAATCCCTTACGATAATTCGGCAGCCTAACGACGCCACTCAAAACTTCCAAAATGGATTGATGAGAGGAAATAGGGTCTCTCATCATATGAACATAATAAGTACAGTAGGAGTAATATGTAATAACATCCCAATCATAAGAAATATGAGCTTAAAAGGAATGACATAAAAGAGTGTACTTAAAAAGAAAGAGAGGTGAAGGATCCCTTACCTCGGGTCCGACTTGACTCGATCGTTCTTTAATCTCCTGAATAATAAACTTGAGTTAATTTATACTTCCTTAAAAACATTTTTCAAGTTCATTATTCCTTTTATATCACTTATTACCTTGTCATAAACATTATGTAATCATTTAAGTTAATAATATTTGTTTTGCCGATATTTGGTTCTTAAGTCGAAAGTGGACTTCTTACAATTACATGTTGTTAATGTGGTAAAATGTTTATTATATCCAGAATTGTATTCATGATTTAGATATAATATATGTCATATATATCCAGTACATTCATGCATTTATAACATTACATAATCATTTAGAGGTAAGAAATGAAATGCACCGTTCATGGAGACGGTAAGCCGTACGTACGCATGAATACTAGTTTCATTTCTATTTCGTATTTTATAGAATTCAATAATAATGATATAAAGGTATATTATAATTCCAGTATAATATCATATATAATATAATAGTTCTATCTTTCATACGTCCCACATATGGTATTTAACGAATCAAATCACTTTGAGGGGGCGGTAGTACACACTTCCTTAATTGAAGATATCGCGTTTACCCATAATGGAAACCATAAAGGTATGACCAAAATGAAAAAAACAGAAGCTTAAGGAAAACATAAAAATATTATATATCATATATAAAAATAGTGACATCATAATGGCCACCTTTGAAGGTGTTAAATGAGTATTGAACAATCATCGTTTCGGGAGGCAGAATTTCTCCATCCACAGAAACCGTATGTTCTTTAACCATTTGATGTAGTTGTGTGGGAGTGTATCTAGAATAAATATTATAACAACATCCTATTATATTTAAGATACTGGTGTTGTTCCAAAAGAAATAAATAAAAAGAGTTTAAGGGGTTGGAGAAGCAAAATAAAACAAATGAACATGAGAGAATGAATTACCTTTAAAAGTGTAACTCCTTTTGTTTTGAGCCTAAAGGCTTCCTTTGAAAGGATTCTGACCAAAGGGAAAACTATAGGACGAGGAGAGGGGTGTGGATAGAGTAAATGGGCAGGGGTTGGCCGAGCCAAAGCCTTGAGGAGTGTGTGAAATGAGGTAGAGGTGGGGGCCTTTTATAAGAGGAGAGGAGGGGCACTTTTGGAAAGTAAAGAAATATTACTTTATTTGAAAATGTGTTTCGGTTTTAAAAGGACCCACATTGATATAATTGGTGGATAAGGTTATAAAGGTTCTAAATCCACCCATACAATAAGTTTTGGACATTTGTAGTTCATAGAGTTTACATTATCTTTCAATTTTATTTTAATCGTTAAATAATGATGTCATCACTGCATCATTATGATGTCATAAATAATTTAATTTATTTAATGTCTAAAAATTATAAAAAAATTACTATGATGTAGGAAAGCTTTTTATCTTTCCAATGACTATTTATAATCAAAATTTGGACCTGTATAACCTCACTTAAAAATTATTTTAGTAAAACAATTTATGTTAGTGTCATTTTCACTTTAACATTAGATAAAAATATATTAATGTCATTTTCCAACTAATGTGGGTCCATGGGGTCCCCAAGTTGGCCCATGGCTTGTCTTGGTCGGACATGACTCACCCAATAGGTGTAGGACAAGTGTCATGGTGTTTTCACATTCTTATAATATCATTTTTACCTTAAAATACACTAATTGCCACTAATCGCGATTAAAAACTTAATAAGTTACTATTCACCAAAAAATTATTTTAATCTCATTGAACCACATTTTACTTATTAATGACAACCATGTATGTCAGATTTTTGAAAATCAGAACACAATTATGGCAAAATTTCATTTAAATGAAAAATCAGTTTTTATAAGTACCACTTAGTGGTTTCACTATTCATCAAAAATTGAAGTTTTTCAGAAAATTATCAAAAATTCACCCTAAGCTATATTTGATATTCTGAATTAAAAAATGAAGTCTATTTTACAAAATTAAAAACATATTAGTCACATTAATTAATTTAATAATTAATTCCCGCTATCAGAGAAAATAGCGTGTTTTTATAAAACAATAAGTATCAAAAGATTGACACTAGTTTAAGTCTGATTTCAAAGTGAAATTAATTCCAATGACCACTATTGGATTTAATGGTAAAAATATTTTCTAATATTACTTTAAAACCAATTAAAAATATTATCTAATCATATAAATAAATTAGATTAAAAAGAGGTTTTGAATAAAAACACAACATTCTACACTATTCATTAAAAAAATGAACTTTATCAGAAAAATACCAAAAAATTACACAAAGTAAAATTTGATGTCCCGATTCTTAATAATAGTTTTATTTGGTCCAAAAGAATGTATAGGAGTGATCAAAACTATATTTAATGACAGTTCTCCATTAAAAGGCGATAAGTGAACCTTTAGTGAAAACTAGGGCATAAACACCTAAAATTTAATTCTTTCCGTATTTTAGGCCTTTAGCTTTTATTGGATAAATGTAAAAACATTAAAAAACATATATAATCATATTTTAGTTATTTATATCCATTCACGCCATTATAACGGCTACATGTTAACTACCATTTAAAATAATATTATTTTATTATTAGACTGCAACGTAAGATTCCCAAGAAACTCGTTGTTGCGTGTTGGGTACGCCATCGAGAATAGCGTCCCCTTTAAAGTCATATTAATATTTTATTCACAAATATGGATAAATATGAAAATTTCATATTCATTATTTACTTGGGGTGTTACATCCTTCCCCCCTTCTGGGAATTGCGTCCTCGCAATTTTAAAATTGCGCTTGGAAACATCCTTGAAAGTCCCACATCGGAACAAGAGTCGGTAAAACAATCACTTTAAATTAAAGAAAGATAAGCACAGAGGTCACCTGAGTTAACCCATACTAGGACTCCATGTAGGAAAACATGGACATGGAGGAGAAAACATAGGGTCATGTTCTGATGGAGAGTGATAGAAAACATGTTTAGGAGAAAGTTAACAATTAGAAAATCACAAACTTGTGATGGGTTAAACGGTGTTGGGTTCCCCAGTAGGAAAAGTTAATAGACAACATTTTTGTTTTAAGTTACTTTTTATTGATGAATTTATTCATAAGGAAGTATAATCACTTATCATGTTAGCTTTCAACTGTAACTAGATTCCTTAGTCAAACTCATATTTTTTCCAAAAGACGAGTATCTAGGGAGACTTGTTCGCATTAAGAGTACTATAATCAACTTCTAGAGAATCACCTAATCCACAAAACAGAACTATATACTTCCCATATCTTTAGACATTAACCATAACCAAAACCAAAAAGGTTAGTACAAGGTCAGATAATCCAGAAAAGGATATCCCATTAAAAAGAAAATCTATGCATAATCTCCAAAATTTGTCCAACAAAACCCAAAGTTCAACGAGGACCATCCGATAAACAAATTGTCCATAAAATTCTTCAAAGTAAACCAATATAAGATTGAAACCCAAATATTTGAAGGATTTAGTCGCATTGTCTTCCAAGATAAATCGTAACATTTATCTCCAAACAATATCAGTTGCTCCTAAATTCTCATATTGAAAAGTAATTAACCTAATCACATATCCTCCATGATAAGTTAATCATTTTCATAAATAACCCAAAATAAACTTACTCTTAATTCATTAAATCATATAACTAAAACGAATCAGTCAAACTAACCAGGGACTTCACGTAGTCCAGTGGTAGGCGATAAATACCAGTCGCACTTTGGTTGTGGGTTCGATTCCCACAGCTTTGTCCGACGCGACGGGATGTCACACGGTCTGCGTGTTGTCCTTTTTCCAAAACTATATAATTCTTAAAACATTCCCCAAAACAAGATAAAATCTTCAAAAATGATCATAACATATTTTAACCTCAATTTTATCTCATGCCTTTAATTTTCCATCATATCATATAATAACCCATAATTACCTCAAATGTAAGGATCATATAAACCCTAATGGTTACCTTAATAATTATTACCAAAATTTCCACATCGAGTTATCCATCTCGTACATGATGCATTAGGGAACTCACCAAGGTTGAAGTGATTGATCATGACTCCTTGATAGTTGGTTTAGAACCACTATGAGATTCCTCATTGAATCCTCCATTTTATCTAGTATCTTAATCAGAGAACCACCACAGTTTCCTTCAAACCTGTTGTCTCTTTGGTGCCTGCTAGATCCATCCATTTACTAAAACCAAAAAGGTCAGTGTGAGTATATCAATATAACCATCATGTAATAATGAGGAAGATAAACACTAAGATATACTTACTCATTCACTTTATCTAAAACTAGGACTCTTTCTGAAATCCTAACCATTATGGTAAAGTCACTTATGCTTAAAGAATTCCCTAACATCTAAAGTTATCTAAACCGACCTCTGATACCAACTATAAGGCCCCAGCCTTAAACCTTACATAATCTTGAGTTATTACAAGATTACACATTGAGGATCTTTTCAGGTTTAGAGTTTTAGAGAATTAGATCATGAAACTTGCATTACATTCCACATTTAAACAAAGTGGTTACATAAAAGATAGTATTCATTATTCCCATCAACGGAAACATATTGAAAATAAAACATGGATTCTTTCATAACACATCCTTGACTCTATCATCTTATCATGTACCTTTCCCTTGACCTGAAAAACATTTCAAAAACTTGGGATGAGCATAAAAAGATCAGTAAGGGATATAAAAATATGGAAAGGAAACATGAGTTCATATATACATAAGAATGAAATCATAATTTACCCATAAAACATAGGCACTTTATCCTACCTCATCAAATCATGACTAAATCATAGAAATCATAAGACATAAAGGTAACTTGCGGAATTCATAACATTCTTACGTAGGGAGTAACCCTCTTGGTTATGTTTGGAATACCCATCACAGTATATTCCCTAAAATCTCTTCGGAAAAACCTTAACGTTTCACTCCTTCGCGTTACCCAATGCATTGGAGAGCTATATCGGGCTCACCCGCCCTTAGTTTATCACGGAACCACCCGTTTTCATAACAATGCCCATGAACCATAACATAAACGTATCACATAAAACATGCATAAAGGAAACAAAACATTTCCACATTTCAATCACAATATAACTTTTTAGTATTTTGAAATAATGAATCCATACAAAAAGAAACCATTTCCAAAACCATTTAAAACATTTAATAAATAGATTTTTGAATCAATGTGTCCCATACCACCTTGAAGCTTAAAATTTTAAACCATTAATATCCATATAAATAAATCCTTAAAACCATTTTGAAAACATGGATATTAACAAGAACAAATAATTAAAATATTTAAAACGATATTTTGGTTAAAGGGGTTTTACCAAAATTAGAGACACTTGAATACAACAATTGAGGAATAACATTTAGCAAGAACTTTATAATATCATGAGAATAAATTTATTCATGATATAATACACCAAATGACAGTATATACACCATATAAGAGTGAATTGGTGCATAACAACAATGAACCCTCAATAGAAATGTCAAATGTGATGAAATCCCTTATAAAGAAGGTATCCTTAAATTAATGACAAATCAATCTCAAAAATATGTGTGACAAATATAAATACACCCAATATAAGAGGATATTAAATGTAAAAAAATAAAATGGCATTCACACACATTCAATAGATGACATATTCAATGACTACATGTTGAACCCAAAGAAATCGAAATTGGGTTAAAAAGTTCCCTTGACAGCCTAACGACATCACATCAAAATGAGTTTATGAGAGATAAAAAGTGTATCTCATCACTTGGACATAAAATTTACATCAATAAGGATATATGAGAACATATCCCAACATAAAAATATGTAAATTAAAAGACCCAACAAAATAAGTCTTTTAAAAAAGAGGAGGGTGAAAGGTTCCCTTACCGACTTGGGTATCTTTCAAAACATACACCCCATGAAAGAAGGACAATAGATCATTGATGTAAATACTCATAAACGAAATTATATTACACAAAGAGTAGAATAATGGGCAGTACATACACCACTCAATGGAATTTGTGGCAAATCTAGCATAAATCTCACGGGAATAAAAGTGAGATGAAAAATCCCTTATGAAAATTCGGCAGCCTAACGACGCCACTCAAAACATCCAAAATGGATTGATGAGAGGAAATAGGGTCTCTCAACATATGAACATAATAAGTACAGTATGAGTAATATGTAGGAACATCCCAATCATATTAAATATGAGCTTAAAAGGAATGACATAAAAGAGTGTACTTAAAAAGAAAGAGAGGTGTAGGATCCCTTACATCGGGTCCGACTTGACTCGATCGTTCTTTAATCTCCTGAATAATAAACTTGAGTTAATTTCTACTTCCTTAAGAACATTTTTCAAGTTCATTATTCCTTTTATATCACTTATTACCTTGACATAAACATTATGTAATCATTTAAGTTAATAATATTTGTTTTTCCGATATTTGGTTCTTAAGTCGAAAGTGGACTTCTTACAATTACATGTTGTTCATGTGGTCAAATGTTTATTATATCCATAATTTTATTCATGATTTAGATATAATATATGTCATATATATCCAGTACATTCATGCATTTATAACATTACATAATCATTTAGAGGTAACAAATGAAATGCACCGTTCATGGAGACGGTAAGCCGTACGTACGCATGAACGCTACTTTCATTTCTATTTCGTATTTTATAGAATTGAATAATATTGATATAAAGGTATATTATAATTCCAGTATAATATCATATATAATATCATAATTCCATCCTTTATACGTCCCACATATGGTATTTAACGAATCAAATCACTTTGAGGGGGCGGTAGTCCGCACTTCCTTAAATGAAGATATCGTGTTTACCCATAATGGAAACCATAAAGGTATGACCAAAATGAAAAAAAACAGAAGCTTAAGGAAAACATAAACATATTATATATCATATATAAAAATAGTGACATCATAATGGCCACCTTTAAAGGTGTTAAATGAGTATTGAACAATCATCATTTTGGGAGGCTGGATTTCGCCATCCACAGAAACCGTATGTTCTTTAACCATTTGATGTAGTTGTGTGGGAGTGTAGCTCGAATAAATATTATAAAAACATCCTAGTATATTGAAGATACTGGTTTTGTTCCAAAAGAAATAAATAAAAAGAGTTTAGGGGGTTGGAGAAGCAAAATAAAACAAATGAACATGAGAGAATGAATTAACTTTAAAAGTGTAACTCCTTTTGTTTTGAGCCTAGAGGCTTCCATTGAAAGGATTCTGACCAAAGGGAAAACTATAGGATGAGGATAGGGGTTTTTAGAGAGTAAATGGGCTGGGTTTGTCCGAGCCAAAGTCTTGAGGAGTGTGTGAAATGAGGTAGAGGTGGGGGCCTTTTATAAGAGGAGAGGAGGGGCACTTTTGGAAAGTAAAGAAATATTACTTTATTTGAAAATGTGTTTCGGTTTTAAAAGGTCCCACATTGATATAATTCGTGTATAAGGTTATAAAGGTTCGAAATCCACCCATCCAATAAGTTTTGGACATTTTTAGTTCATAGATTTTACATTATCTTTCCATTTTATTTTAATCGTTAAATAATGATGTCATCACTGCATCATTATGATGTCATAATTAATTTAATTTATTTAATGTCTAAAATTATAAACAAATTACTATGATGTAGGAAAGCTTTTTAGCTTTCCAATGACTATTTATAATCCAAATTTGGACTTGTATAACCCCACTTAAAAATTATTTTAGTAAAACAATTTATGTTAGTGTCATTTTCAATTTAACATTAAATAAAAATATATTAATGTCATTTTCCAACTAAAGTGGCTCCATGGGGTCCCCAAGTTGGCCGATGGATTTTCTTGGTCGGCCATGACTCACCCAATAGGTGTAGGACAAGTGTCATGGTGTTTTCACATTCTTATAATATCATTTTTACCTTAAACTACACTAATTACCACTAATCGCGATTAAAAACTTAATAAGTTACTATTCACCAAAAAATTATTTTAATCTCATTGAACCACAGTTTACTTATTAATGACAACCATGTATGTCGGATTTTTGAAAATCAAAACACAATTATGGATAAATTTCATTTAAATGAAAAATTAGTTTTTATAAGTACCACTTAGTGGTTTCACTATTCATCAAAAATTGTTGTTTTTCAGAAAATTACCAAAAAATCACCCTAAGCTATATTTGATATTCTGAATTCAAAAATGAAGTCTATTTTACAAAATTCAAAACATATTAGTCACATTAATTAATTTAATAATTAATTCCCGCTGTCAGAGAAAATAGCGTGTTTTTATAAAACAATAAGTATCAAATGATTGACACTAGTTTAAGTCTGATTTCAAAGTGAAATTAATTCCAATGACCACTATTGGATTTAATGGTAAAAATATTTTCTAATTTTATTTTAAAACCAATTAAAAATATTATCTAATCATATAAATAAATTATATTAAAAAGTGGTTTTGAATTAAAACACAACATTCTACACTATTCATTAAAAAATGAACTTTATCGGAAAAATACCAAAAAATTACACAAAGTAAAATTTGAGGTCCCGATTCTTAATAATATTTTTATTTGGTCCAAAAGAATGTATAAGAGTGATCAAAACTATATTTAATGACAGTTCTCCATTAAAAGGCGATAAGTGAACCTTTAGTGAAAACTAGGGCATATACACCTAAAATTTAATTCTTTCCTTATTTTAAGCCTTTAGCTTTTATTGGATAAATGTAAAAACATTAAAAAACATATATAATCATATTTTAGTTATTTATATCCATTCCCGCCATTATAACGGCTACATGTTAACTACCATTTAAAATAATATTATTTTATTATTAGAGTGCAACGTAAGATTCCCAAGAAACTCGTTGTTGCGTGTTGGGTACGGCATCGAGCATAGCGTCCCCTTTAAAGTAATATTAATATTTTATTCACAAATATGGATAAATATGAAAATTTCATATTCATTATTTACCTGGGGTGTTACAATTGGACCCAATGAAATCCTTGATCGTGTGAGAGTAGTTGCATATCAGCTTGCACTTCCTTCAAATCTGGTCCATGTTAATGATGTCTTCCTCATATCCGTCTTGAGGAAGTACATACCTGACCCTTCACATATACTGAATCCAGAGGTGGTTCACCTGGAACATGGCCTCTCTTGTGAGGAGATGCCGGTGGAGATCATAGATTATAGAGACAAGGTTTACGCAACAATACTACCCACCTTATTAAGGTGTTGTGGAGGAACCACAAATGGGAAGAAGCCATGTGGGAACTAGAAGAGTCCATGAGACAGAATTACCCACACCATTTCCCATCAGAGGGTATGAGATAAAATTTTGGGGATTAAATTTCTTAATGGGGGAAGAATGTAATGTCCCAGACTTTTTAATTAGATTTTTTTCCTAATTTTTTTTGTTATTTTATTATATACTCATCAAAACAATATCCTTTAATTAATGAAGTGGGTATTATTAAAATTATACCATTGGGTTTTGACTATTATATGACCATTGGTCAATATGACCGTTGGAAACTATAATATTAACAATGTGTTTTTTGAATACGTTTATCTTTGTTAATTAATACAGGAAAATGATTGAATATCCTCATTTAGAATACTCGAGTGATATGAAGCCCATATGTCGGATCTTGGGAAGGTGATAGCATCTCATGGGCTTTCATCTAGACCATGCCCAAGACAAACTTCAACATTTTAAGCATGACCATAATTTCCTACGGGAGATGACAGAGCTGATAAAAATCAACACTAAGGAAATGTTGTTTGATCCACCGCAAGATTCTATCACCATAGCACACCTAACACTTAGGTCCAATGTTGTTGTATTAAGGGGCTATGTAACAAGACCTTATCTGATTTATGTAATCCTTTTATATAAATTAAATTTTTATTTCTTCTAATGGAAATGTTTGTGTATTTCAAATATCCAGATAAATATGAGATGTGTATTATTGGTGAATTTAAGATAAAAGGGTATATTAAAATATTTTGGTATTCATTAAATAATTAATTATTTGATATCATTTTTAAAAAATTTACTTCTACAGTTGTGATCAGTGAATTTTTATGAGTCTAATACGGTCATCATGGTTATTAGTGAATAGTAAAGTAGGAATAGTAACATACTCGTATGAATAGAAATGTCTAATAATTTGACCAAAAAAATAGAAACTTCCCCCATGAATGTATAAATACATTTTATACATTTTAAAAGTGAAAAAATGATCATAGTTTATGTCTTTTTATTTCTGTACGCCATAAATATTTTACATAAAATTTTATAATTAATTTAATAATATTAAATGGAAATTCTACTTCTTAAAATTTAATAATAAATTTATAATTTATTGTCCTCAGGTTATAAAATAATTTTATGGGACCTTGATTACTTTTTTAAGGTGTTACAAAATGAGTTATAGTTTTAAAGTTGTATTTTTGGAATAAATAATGATTTTATTTATAAATTAAATTACAATTATTTTAGAAAATTATTTTCATTAAATGGACTTCATTTTTTGTTTCAGTGCATCGATATTAGGTTAGGGTGAATTTTTGGGTTTCTTCTAATATAGTGGAATTTTCGATGAATAGTAAAAATGCTATTTTGAGTCTCGGTTGTTTAATGACATAATTAATGATGTAATATTGATGTAATATTTCTGGTCGATGTTTGAATAGTGTGATATGCTATGATGTGTCCCAGGTGGCCAATACCATGGGCATATACCATGGAGAAGCCCATTGTTTTGAAATACCACCGATGAGGTGTCCCTTGGAAATTAATAATTTATTCACTCACTTTCTGAATAAATACCAATCCATTTCCCACATTAATTTCATTCGAAAATCATCCTTAAAGAAGTTTTGGTATCATTAACTCCCATGGAGTCCTCCAAAAGTTCCCTAATACCTCACAAGGTCTCGACGTTCAAGCTTTCGAAATTACTCTTCAAGGAAAGGGATCCTTTCACCCTCCTCCTTTAAGTCATGAATTCCTTTATATTGTGTCTTCTAGTTTCCATATCGTTATGTTGAGGGTATGTTCTTATATGTTCTCATTACTTTCCATTTCATTTCTAATTATTTAAGGAGCCATTCCTCTCCTATCAATTGGTTTACTTAATTTTTAAGTGACGTTGTTAGGTTGCCAAATTTCTCGTAAAATAAATCACATCTTCTCTTTTCATTCATGTTTCCTTTTCATGTGGTGTTTTATTCAAATATCCATACCATGATCTTATTAAGTACCCATACTGTATTATGAATTATTTATGAGTGGGTTACCCTTGTCCCCTCCCTTTTTAATGTTTTCAAAAACCATGTTATATAGCCGTTATGCTGCAGAAATTTTGTCTCAAAATTTCTATCTCTTTCTCTCAAGAAATTCCATTGTTTATTTCTGTTAATACCCATACCTATTTTGTTTCTATGGGTGTTAAAAAATATATAATGATGATATATTTGATTCTGGAATTGACATACATATAAATTTCACTTCATTTCCATGGGTTATAAATGATATATTGATTTTATTTTTATGATCTTTTCAAACGTCACGATTTTGAAATGAAACCCATTTCTTTTATTCTGTATTTGTTATTTATGAAATGTTTTATTATGATATATGTTGTTCCCATGTATGTAAATAAATATTAAGGGTTCCCCATTATATAACTCCAATTCATTGGGTAATTAATAAATCTCTTTAGATGACATGTTTCACGATACCTTAGTGAATAACGTTGGTTATTTTTATGACACATTGGGGATAAACCTTAGTGATATGTTCATGAATGTCTAAATGAAATTTCATAGACAAAAATTCTAGTTATGATTCATGTTATTTTTATCATGATATTCATATTCTTCTATTTCTCATTCCTTTAGGACTTTTTTCATGTTCTTATTAATATTTCTCAAGATCACATGTCAACTGTTTCACTAGTTTTCTTTACTGAGACTTCTGCTCACCCTTTTCTTTGATGTATGTCTCCATGATATGAGATACAGTACTTGTACTTAGTATGAACTTATGATGAAGCCATACAAGTGGATTAGAAGAATGTTTTATGTTTTTCTTCATTTATTATGTTTCTGATTTCCTAGACACTACAATTTAATGATCCTTTGTTTGTAATTTGTAATAAAAATTTATGAAATAATAAGGATGGATGTCATAATTATTAAATTAGAGAGATCATTTTTTATACTGAATAAAATGATTCATAAAAATGTAAAATAATATGAAATTCAAATACATTAAAAGAGAAATCATAACATATAACCCTTATAGAACCCTTACAAAGGGAATAAACAAATTACCCACTCCAATCCTCGAAGTACCTAATTCATTAGGGTGTTATATGGGCGCACCCATTATTTATGATATAAAGTATTCACCTGGTGATATCTATGCACAAAAATAATTTATAAATAAAAAAACCACAACATGCAATAAAAAATTTTATATTTCGAAAAAATATTTTAAACAATAACGTAAATCTCTTTTAGATACAATTTATAGTCAAAATTCCATTTTCCAAAAACAAATACACCTTTCACTGGAAAACCATTTTCAATAATAACGACACAATTTATATATATATAAATAATTCAATTGATAGTTATTTTTTTAAAGGATTATAAACATAATTTAATGACCTTGGTGTTGTAAATGTAATGGTCACAATGTACATTTTGAATAGAAAATTCCTTTTGTAATTTATGAAAACATCCCGTTTAAATCATGAAAAATGATTAATTTTAAAATCATTTGAATAAAATTGAAAATTGAAATAAAATTTCATATTTATATATTTGAAAATATCAATAACATTTACAAGGAAAAAATATAATAAAATTAAATATTTAAACAATGAAAAATAGATTTTTAAATAGATGACTATCATACCACTTTGTAATATGTCAAAAAAATGTAATTAAAATTAACATAAAAAATATGAAACTCAAGATCATATTGAAATTCTGTAACATAAAATGTCAATAGGGTTGGATATAAGGCTTTTATATGAATAAAGATCATAACAACAAGACTTTCTCAATGAAAGGAGATTGAGACAATGTCACTTACATTGAGCCAGACTCATCACATACGTTAATTATATTCCTGTATAATAAAATGAGGTTAATTATTTAATATAATTAGAACACATTTTGAGTTTATTATTTCTTGTATTTCACTTATTAACATTTTAAAACAATTAATTAATTATTTATGTATATTTCATACATTTTGATGATATTTGATACATGAATCCAAAATGAGTAGGGTATGATGTCAATTGTCAAAATGGACATAAATCCATCATTTTTAGAATAATAATCATTAAACAATAAAAACTCATATAAATCAATTATACTTTTAAATCCCTCCAAATATATGGATATGAAACATGACTTGTGTTAAAATGATGGAGACAAAAAGTCATATGTATAAATGAGTAACATTTTCATTTCTTCGTGATCATTTTGAAAATAATGGAATGCATAATTTTATATTTATAAAATTATAATAATATATTTTATGTCAAATTAAAAATTAAAATATACTTATATATACCATTCATCTGATGTGGAGATGAAAACCGAATCACATCATTTTTTAGAGGTAATAATTCCCACATATGAATTAACGTTATCATTTTAATGTTCATGGTATGATTAAAACATAAAGGGTATATTATATTTTTTTTAATGAATAATAGTTCACTAATATAAAATATGAAATTTAAATATATCTTTATTACTTTATTGAGAGAAATCAATAGAATACAATTTATATTGGGTTCTGTGGTGGTATATTGTCGTACACACAAAATGGTAATTATTTTCCTCTTTGATCGAAGTAGATACTTCCATCGGTGATGAATTTGGCTTAATTAAATTTAATTATATTGAGGATACCGGTGTTGTTATTTCATCATGGTTGAATACTATTTTCATGACGTGGAATAAGAAATATAATATAAATAGTAAATTTAATAATGTAGAATTTCTTTAGAAAAATCCCTTTGATAAACACATTAAGAACTCTAACAAGAGTTTTATACGTAAAATAAGAAAAATATAATCTGGTGTGGGATTATAGGAACATATTTTTATAGATCATGGATGTTCCAAACATGCTTTTAACTTTAAATATTTTCAAAGAATTTGTGCCCTTTATAATATAAGTGAGGGGAACTCTTGGAAATCATGGAAATAAAAAATTAATGAAAAATCATTTCAGAATAGAAATGTGTAAAAATATATTAATTTATAATATAACATGATTTTGGTCATCATATATTTGTCCAAAGAAAATATTACATGTTTTGATGATATTTTTTATCCTTGACATTTTTTAAACGAAATTTATCCATTTGAACTCCTACCATGATATGTTGTAATTTACAATTTGAGGGTTTAAATATGTTATATAAAATGTAAAAAGAACCATTTAATGAGTAAGTTATTTCATTTTAAGACTTATCCAAATATTTTTTTCCATATTTTTAATATTTATAAATTTTATATCTTGTAAAAAATAATTATTTATTACATAATATCAATAATTTGAATTTTGATACTATTCATTAAATGACCTTTATAAATATCATTACAACATTATATAATGAAAAAAATATTTATACTCATAAAAAATGTCAATTTCAACCAAAAAATTCATAGATTATATTATTTATATCAATTTCTGTATATATTAATAGCTTTTATATCATTTATTTGATTCTCTGAATAATTAAACTATTACTACATCATCATTGTGTCACCTTTTAGTGAAAATTTTTTATTATTAAAATTTAAAATTATTTACAACAATGTAATTGAAAAATTTATATTTAAATATACTATTTATAGTCAAAAATGATCTTTATATATTCCCACATAAATATTGATTTACTTGTTACAAACAAGAGTGTTACAAAATTGACTTTTCATTGAATAAAATATTATAAATGTCATACTCTCATCCATGTATCATAAAATGAAAATAATTTTAGCAAAAAGATTATTATGGAAAAAAATACTAATCCTAAATGATTAGTACTTATTTTAGGGTATTTTTGTTACATTTAAAGTACTAATTTTTATATTCAATTACCAGATTTTCCTTACATGTATTAATAAAATACATTTACTAAAAGTATTAATTATATTAATACAAAAAATAAAAATTATTATTTAATTAATTTGGAATCTATGATTGAAAATATGGAATATATTTTTTTAAATTAAATTCAATGAGTTTACAAGAATTACCTAAAAATTAACCCCATTGACATATCGAGAAAACCTATTTATAATGTAAGAATGTAAAAAATATTAAAATGATTTTATATTCATATTCATAGTGAAATTTATTATAACGAAAAAATAGGATTAAATGATAAAAATTAAGCATAATTATACATTAAATAAATTAAAATATACAATTGAAAATGATAAATTATTTTGTTGATAAATATTTCTCAAATAAAAGAGGATTTTTTTCATTATTCATCAAAATATGAATATTATTAGGAAAATATAAAAAATTCAACAAAAATAAAATTTGATACTCTTATATAAATTAATAATTATATATTTCTAAATAAACATGATAACATAGTAAAAAAATATATGTATTACATGTATTCCATCAAAATAAGCAAAAACAACTTATTTAAAAAAATACCTATTTTATTCGTAAAATTGGATTTTTTATTATATCATTACATGATAACAAATAATATGGATTTTAAAATTTACATTTAATATTTTAATTAAAATTTTAATTATTATATACTTCAAAACTTTCATTTTTTATTTATTGTTATAAAAAACATATACACATTTTATTTGTTATTTAAAAAATTAATTTTATATTAGAAATGAGTTTACATTAATTTATATTCAGTTGGTCAATGAATTATGTATAAACACGTAAATCAAGAATTCATTTCTCAGTAATCCATTTTCGTACAATCCATTATAATTTATATGTTATAATGTTGACATTTAAATAATAATATTTAGTTTTTTAGATTGACTTTTAGTATCATGTATGTTATCGAACATAGTGTCTATTTTTAAATAATAAGGATTTTACATTCTACCCCACGCCCAAAATTTCCTCTCAATTTGTACTCAATATTAAATAATGGTGTTTTACTTCTCATAATATGTGTTATGAAAAATCACATCATAAAAATGGTCAATAAAATAACAACATTAAAAAAATGTAAGTGAACTATGAAGGTCACCCAATATAACAAAAGGTAGGGTTCCATATAAGAAAACATGGATATGTAATAGAAAAATAAAATTCACGTTCTATTGGATAGTTGTATAGAACATTTTCATGAGAAATTCAGTAATCACAAAACCATTAATCTGTGCTGGGTTAAAAGTTCAATGATTACATAGTAATAAACGTAATCAGATAATATTTTTCTAGGTCCCTTTTTATAAAGTTATAGAATTATTTTTATAGACTCGCTCAGAATATACGTAAATACACTTCATTGACATGTATAGGTCCATCCATCATTAATTTTCCACTAAAAACTCATCTTTTTTCTCATAATGATTAGTATTCAAGATGATTTTATTCACTCTTGAAGCACGAGAGTCAACATCTATAAATTAAAATAATCCCTAAATGGTTTACTATCTATTTTTCATATTGTGAATCATTAACCAAAACAAAAATGATTAGGATAATATAAAATATTTTACCAAAAATAATCAATTTTCAAATGAATAAAGATTAATTTTTATCTCCAAAATTCAATAGTAATACCAATAGTTCATAATGATTATTTCAACTATCATTAAAATTACATAGAAATGATATATACTATTATTGAAACCAAAAAAAATATTTGATCACATAATCTTATAAGATCAATTTTTAGAACTATATCCAAATAACATCAATTATTCTTGATGACTCTTACGAAGAATTAATTTCCATTGTAATCTATAAGATAGGCTATCCATTTCCATAGATAACCCGAATCACCAGAAATCTCTAACAGATCTATATATCCTTGAAAAATATATTTTAACATTTTATTCCAAAAATAAAACACAATATTATTATATTTTAATTGATTATATATGAACCACATAATTGATAACGTATTTTGAAATTAAATTCATAACTTAATCTCAAATTCATATTTCAGATATGATATATTTTTTCAAAATAATATTTTTATTCACCAATAGGATATTTTAACAAAATGATAATGTAATACTAGCTGGTACGTTATGTAGGACTGAGGTATATGATGCTCCATTATCTGCCTTCAGTTGTGGGTTTAATTCCCACAGTCTGGCCGGATGTGACAGTTGTCGCCCACCCTGTGGGTAGCCTATTCATTTAAACAATATAATTATTCTTTGATTACAAATTTATTTTAATTTCATCATAAAAAACAATAACAGGTTTTAAATTCAATTTTTTAAAAAATATTCATTTTACATCCCAAAAAGTAATAGCCCACAAATTAATTCCAAAGAAAAATGTCTCCCAAAATACTATTAGCCACATTAAAATTTCATTACTTGAAACCTAAATTGGGGTCACTAAGTCATTTAACAAGCGATAATAATTAAAATTATTAATCAATAATTATATATATTCCTGATAATAAAATATCATAATCTCCATAGTTTTTTAAACACATCTCTGATAACATCTATAATGGAATGACCTCGACAAACACATATTCTATTATATTTGATCAAGAAATGAATATCATTTCCAAAAGATGTCTTAGATCTAGAATTTTAGATAATTTGGAAAACTTTCTTACATTGTAATCACATACATTATATGTGGACACTATACCTTGTATCCATTTTTTCCACAAAATTAATTCCCTATTAAAATAAACCATGATTTAATTTGAAAACACATCTTCTATACATTAATAATTAAATATTAAATTTATTAACCAACATTATGAAAATTGAAAATCATTTTAAATACTTGGATGATGAAAAATATCTTATGAAAGGACATATAAATAAAGTAATCTATTATTTCTATAAAAACATGAAATCCATTCAAAAAACACATTATTTAAAGACATAAAATTTTACCCATAAATTTAAATATCATTAATTTAGAAAGAAAATTTACTTTAAAATTGGAAAAAAAATTATTCCTATTAAAACACATTATAAATCATTCTAAATTTCATTAGGTTCCTTGGATTATAATCTCCTTTAACACTTAGAAAACCGTTATAGAACCCTAACATATGGAATCACCATATAGTCAACTTCCATCTAAATAGTACCCAATGCATTGTAGAACTGTCTAGGTGAAACCATCATATAATGTATAATGGTCTCACTTGGACATATCTTGATCCACCCACCAATTTAATTTTCTAATAACCACAACATATTAAATAAATATAATCATTTTAAAAACACATTTAAACTTTTATGCAAATCACTTTCAGATCCCAGTATATTACAAAACACATTTTCAATACAAAATAAAAATTTCTTAGAAACCCCATATTCAATAACAAAATAGAGAAAATATATATATTATTTATCATTTAATTAATCATTACATTTTCAAAGGAATCCAATAATAATATAATGGCCACGGTGGAAAAAATACATTGTAGACCTGTATGTCAAGAATAGAAGATTCCTTTTTTTAATTCTGAAAACATTCATTATAAAATACTTAATTTGTTTAATTTTTTGGTTTAATTAATTTTAATGTTGTTATAAAATATATATTATATAAAAATTAATATCAAGAATATTGAAAAGGACGGAACTATTTTTTAAATAAATCATAAATCATTTAAAAAGATATTTTTATATCAATGTTTCCCGTAACACATTTAAATATTTGAATCATAAAAAAAATTGAACAAAAAAATTAAGAAAACATAACATTTCATAATAATATAAAAAAATCATGATATAACATGTAAAATGTAATGTATATACACATTATAAATGTATAATGTGCATAACCTAAAGATATGTATCAATGAAAAGAGATTGAATGAAGTCCCTTACCTTAACTACCAATCATCACATAAATTCATAATCATCATAAATATTAATTATATGATAATTAATTACATTATTTATAAAATTTTTCTAGTTTATTATTATTTTTATATAACTTATTATCAAGTAATAACAATTTATTATTTATTATTTTTTCATATCATACGTTTTGATGCTATTTTACACTTGAGTCCAAAATGAATTGGTTATGATGTCTATAGTCATAGTAGTCATTTTTACATCATATCTAGAGTAATATTCATGACATAATAATTAATTTTACAAAAAAATTATTCTATTCAATCCCTCCATTTCATATGGATATGAAAATTTAACTATGTTACAATCTTGGAGAAACGTTTGTCGTACAAACTCACTAATAACGTTTTCATTTTTCAATGATAATTATAGAAAGAAAGCTATGTATTATATTATCTTTGAAGAAATATCATAATATCATTTATATCATATAAATAAAATATATATACTTATATATATCATTCATTAAATGGAGTGATTAAAATAAAATCACATCCCTTCAAGTAGGTGATAGTTCACAATTACGAACGAATGACGTTATCATTTTCTTATGCATGGAAAGGTAATAACATAAATGATATATAATCATTTAATAATTAAAAAAAGATATAATTATCGTACATAAAATAAAAAAATATAATTTTAACTACTCATAGGAGATGGTGATGGAATGTGAATTATATCATATCATGAGGCATTAGTTCACCTTACAAATGAATGATAATTATTTTCCCATTTGATGGAAGTGGTTATGGATATAAGTGATGATAACAACAGAAATAAATTTTTGAATATTTTGGATAACATGTTTATTATTTCATAATGGTTTTATATTACATGATGGATGTTGAAGTAGATATGAACAGAAACACTGAATTAATAACGATACCTTTTCATCTGATAAACTCTATTGAAGAACACATTAAAATTTCATAGATTACTATTATTTATAAAATAAGGTATCCATCCTATGGGGTGGTATTAAAAGAATGGATTTTGATAGATATTGGATGATCCAAATAGTTTCTAAAGGGTTATGATTAGGTATGAAGAAGTTCCCACTTAAAAGAGAGGGTAATGTCACTCTTGTAAATCATCGAATAATTAAATTAATATATATTAATTTTGTAATACCAATTGTTCCAAACATATTAATTTCTAATAAAATATAATTTTTGTTCTAAATAAATTCATCAAATTATAATTTTACATGTTTTGAATTTTTTTTAATGAAGAAATTTGTTTATAACCCTTATTTATCCTTTTTAACTCTTATCGAGATATATTGATATTTAGACATTGAGGTTTAATATATTTACTATAATAAGATAGAAAACCAATAAATGAGTTTTTTATTACATTATAATTTTTATCACAATATTTTGGTAGAAATCTAGATTTTTATAAATATTTTTTAATTTAATAAAATATATATTTTTTTAAAATACCAACAATGTCAATTTTTATTCTATTCATTACATGACATTTTAGAAATACTATAAAATCATTATATATACAATCAATCAATTTTAACAAATAAAATATGTTAACATAATCTAGATTGTTCTTGTAGGACATTAATTATACCATATTATATTTATTTTAATATTTTTAATAACATTTATTTGGTTGATCCATTTATTAAACAATTACGGTATCAAAATTGAGTTACCCAATAAGGAAATTATTTTATCACTAAAAATTATATATAAATTATCATGATGTAGATGTAAATTTCATCATTAAAATTATAATTCATAGTTGAACACTTTCCTCATATAAACCAATATTAAAAATATATTTCCTTCATAATAATAAGAGTGTAACAATGTTGAAATTTTATAACTATAAAATTATAAATGTCACACTAATATACAAGGTGATCACATAGGATATAATTTCATCCCAATTATTATTTTGTTTGAAAAGAACTCAAATAATGATATTATGACATGTTTAAGGGTAATTATATAATATTTATAATATCTAACCTTGAAAATGAAACCAAACCCACTAGGTAAAATAAAACCTAAGAGAGAGAGAGAGAGATAGAGAAAGAAAACCCCTAGAAGACAATGATAAATCAATAAATAAGGCACTAACATGGAGTTTCATAGTAATTATCAACAAAATCCTATTAAAAAATAAGTCCAACAGAGCCAAATGGATGGATGGATGCTCCATGATCTTAATATCCTCCTTGGGGAGGATGAGGATCATATTTATAGTTGATTATTAAAATTGAAAAAATAAAATTCCAATTTCTAATTACCAGTACAGGTCTCATGGTTTTCCATTACAAATTTCTATACTGTGTTACAATAGTATGCCCCACACAGTCTAAGAGACACCAACAGCATGATTATTCATCATGTAATTACATACCAAGCCCAATCCATGTCGTAGCTAACACATAGTTACATTGATATGATCTCATGGTTTCTATTATTCATATTCCAACCACGAACCCCATATTTTGTACCTATTTTTTATCATTTTCCCTAACATATTAAAGGAATCCAAAATGAAAAATGGTATGAAAAAATAAATAGACGCATACCTCTAAATTAGTTCACTGGTGTTAGATGGTTGGAATAATAAACCACTATATAAATTATTATATGATGTTCTAATTTTTGTAGATTGAAATTGTTATCAATTATTTGATATTATTTGGTTATTCATAGGATAAAATTTAAAATTAATCATTAACCAGAGTTTTATTTTTGTATTTAGTGGTTTGATTATTATCTTCTTTTTGGTGGAACACATGTACATGGTTGCTCATTAATTTCTATGTGGGATCAATATAACCCAACAATGGATTTTTTGATGGATTATATATCAATATATAATAGAGAAACCTGTATTTCATCTCAATAAAAATGTGATGTATGTTGTAATGTATATCCACTATGGGAAATAGGTTCTCATTATTGATCTATTAGGGGAAATTGGTTGTGATTTCTGATCAAATATTCGAAATTGGTTTTGATGGGTCATCGATAATATTGAGACTCGTTTATTTTGTTTGTGTTTCACTACGTTGGAATGTTAATATGATGTACCTATAGATCCGAATTTCAATCTCATGTATTCAATGAATTTAAACTATGTCATATGATGCATCACATAAGAGTAATTATTCTACTATTATTCAATATGATCCTCATTTATTATTCAATGATATTTTCATAAGATATTTTCCCCTTCTTATATAATTCATAATAATTATGATTTGACAATGGGTAAAAATTATATTTACATGTAATTACCTTACAAGTTATTTTTTCACACCACTTCCTTGTGACTCTAATTCCCATGTCATGAGGGAGATATTAACGTTTGATAATTATATGGGAAGATATCACATAGTGATGTATTATAGAAATGATCTTAAGAACTATAATATATGTAACATAAATAGCCAGTCTCCAGTGGAAATAAAACTCTAGATTATTTGAATTTTTTTATTATTATGTAATGTGAAGAATTAATTTTATAAATTATTTGACATAAATATATGTATTAAATGTTTAACCATATTACTTATTAAATTAATTTACTAGTTATAATTTGGGATTTTTATGTTTCGTATTGAATTATGATATGATATTTTTTTTAACCTAGAGATGAATCCATTTGTAAGATTAAATCCTACAAGCAATATAATGTATTGTTTATTTGTTTTTCCTTACAATTAATCCTTATATTGATACTAGTATTGAATTTGTTTTTCTATAAATATAAATTTGGAAAATTATGTAGAAAATTTTTATATTACCATTAACTTGATCAACACCCTAATTCACAATAACCCAGACAAATAATTAATACATAGATAAATAATCACATTGCATATGATTTGTTGATAATATATTCTTCATAAACTACTATTAGGGATATAATTCTTAGTTGTTGTGAGGGATATGGAACCGAAGATTGAGAGATCATATCTTATGATAACATGGGTTAACCAAAAATGAATATATTGATAAAATATAATTACCACTATAAATGAAAATGTAAAATAAATTAATATTTTATGGATTAATTAATTTTATTATCATGATAATTTTATCATATTTTATATTTTTAGTCATGTATTATATCTTTCTTGCTTTTAGTGATGGATATAAAAGTAACAACCATGTTTAATAATGGTTTTATGGGATAATATGGTGAACATATCAATGTTCATCCCATTTTGATAAGATATAGAATATGAAATCTAGTTATTAATACAAAAAAACAATCCTAATATAAGCTTAAAAAATTAACCATATTTGAAATATGTAGTACACCATTGAAGAGAAGGATGGAGGGTTATAAAATTTCCTACAACGAAGATGAAGAGAGAATATATATTCAACTGAATATATGTAAATCATTTTGGGACAAATCCAAGGGAATTTATTTAATGGGATTAGAATATAAATTGTATTTAGAAGGGGGGGTTATTATGCTTTAATAATCCATATGGAAATAAGGAAACCGGTTATAATGATTTGAATGGAATAGGTGCATGAAAATAAAAATTTATATATCATATTCATTATTTGTGGAAAATGAACAATTTATATAGAAATGAAATTGTTGAACATATAGAGAAGATGACTGTTTTAAATGACCACCACAACAAAGAGAACAAGGCCGAGAAAATTCAATAACAACCGATTAGATGGATAGTAATAATTAAATCCCACAATTCATAATTTTTAATACATGATATTTTTTTCTTGGAAATGTAAGTTATGAATATTTTTTTATAACTATGCATCCCTAATATTTTTTTTGTAATTATATTTTCTATCTTAATGGTGATTTTTTTAGAAATTTATTTTTATTGGAATATAATTTTAATATGGGAAATTTGTATGCATTTGATTTGATTTGTAAAATTTATTTACTATTTCATCAGAGACCACAAATTCAATGATCATGGATACATTAGTGAAAAATTAATCATTATTTTAAAAAAATTATGTTGGCAGAGATAATAACAATTATTTATCACAAATATATATTAATTTTACTGAAAATGATGATTATACCAATGTACTGTCCAAATTACCTTCCATAAATGTACATATATTTCATGTATAACTTTATGTTTCTAGAAAAGGTGAATTATCCTTTTAAATTTTGGATGTATAACAAAACCCCCATTCATAAATATTGTTAAAATATGACATTGTGTTTGGGGTAAAAGGGTCGATTTTTACATACCTCATGGATGGTAGATTTTTGAAAATCATGCTCAAATCCTCAGACCTTGTTAGAAAATGATACTTATTAAAGAGATAATATTGGTATATAAAGACTTGTTTGTCTGTATTGAATTCCAAATTGAGATGAAATAGTGGGGAAACCATTCACACTGGTCCCTAGCATGGGGGGATACATGTTGTATGATGTTCATAGACCGGTACAACATGTACGAGAGAAGATGGGTGGTTATTTGATGATGATAAGTAAATTCGTCATTGATAAGATAGAGAAGGTGAAATATACTATCACTGGGTAATATATATTGGAATTTTTTGTCATGGATCTAGACATTGATATCAATAATCCTTATAAAATATATGAGAGATCATTTTCAAATCATACCCCAACCTCATTATTACGTAGGTATTCCACTTTGAAGATAAAAAGGGGATGAGATATGGAAGTCAATATTTTTTCCCTTATTATAGTATGTAATAATGTTTTATAAATGAACCCTATTTATGAATAATTTCACAATAAGTATGATCGTTTACTCGAGGGAAAAATAATATAATTCTTACTGTAAAACAAGATATGATAAAATATAAAAGAAAATATATTATAGGTTCCTAGAATCCCTTAGATAATATTTAATACCACATTAGAAAAATATATATCATGAATCATCTTATATATAAACATATCCATCTTATTATGTAAGAAATAATTAAATTAATTTTAATAAATTTTTAATGTGAGATAGAATGTAATGACACACGATTTCAATGTATATTCTATATAAATATTTATAATATTAATTATTATTTTTCAAACTATATATATGGGAAAAATGAAAAAAAAATGTTATATTTTAAATATTAATTATTTCAATCAAAACGGCCATTTTCCAAAAATGGTAGAACACATTCCTATAAAATTATATTAAACCATCGAGAAGTTAAATCACAAGGGGTAATAATAGTGAGTATGAAAGAGGCCATATGAATCTACTTTAAAAATGTGTCAACAAGATTTTCAGTTGACAAATTCCCATATAATTCATGAAAATACAATTTCCCACCGTTATTGAGGTTCAAAAACCTTATTGGATCCCCTATATACATTTTTGTCATCCACCACATGGTACTCAAGATCTTAGGGGAATTTGATCCATTGTTGTAATATAATTCATTGAAACTTTCAAGATTGAGAAGTCAATATATCCACTACAACAGTTTAGTTATATTCATACCAAAGTAATCTCTATCTATTGTGAATAAAATAATATCCTTGATTATTATGAATATTTTAGATTCAATGGAACATCCAATTATAATTAAATTATATATTAATCCTTTAATGTATCATATAGGGTAAATGAAGCAACCACCATAACCTGAATGTGTAGGTTCGCTTATGGTATCCCCATCCACATTCACATTCATCTATATAGTGATTCGAGCGATCAATTTAATTGAACTCTTTTACATTTGTTTATCAACCATGTGAGAGACACCAAATAAGTTTGTGATAAAAATTCCCAAAAACAAATCATTGATCATTTTTTAAATTTAGAGTTATTAGTAACCTCCTTTTTGAATGAATAGATCCCTTTGTGAAATTATGAAGTATAATTTTTAACATAAATGTATTTTCTTATTTTATATTCTTAATCAATGGATTCAATAAAAAATAGTTAAATAATTTATTGGATTTTATAACTATGGAAGGCTTAAAGGACTAAATCTATAATGTCATCAATGAAATGCATGATTATCATTATTCCTAATTTTAGAAAAATTTACTTCTATATCTAGAATGAAAAATTAATAGATAAAAATATATGAATAATTTAGTCCTCATAAATTTAATAGAGGATACATGTGTGTGAAATAAATACCACAATTTTCCATAAAATGATACAATTAAATAGTTTTCACTTATATATTCTTCATTGTAGTAATGTGGGAAATAAGGGTGTGAATTTCAATAAAAATTTACCATTGAATATGGAAAAATAGTTGTTTCGTCACATTTTTTATTATAACTATCCCTAAAACATAGATAGATAATGGTGATTTGTTCCCAATTAATATTATTATTCTCATCATTTTCATACCATTAGACTTCCATAATAACATGAATACTAATAATTAAAAGTATAGTAGAATTTAATTTAAAATTTTTAATGGGGATATGTTTCAATAATTACATGACTACCAAATCCTCATGCATTGGAATGGAAATCTATGATGTTTTCTAGGAATTGGGAGTGGACTTCTTGCATAGCATAAAAATTATGAGTTTTATATGATCATAATATTAATGATATTTGTTTATTCGGTACATTTAATGTATTTATGAGGGGTATCCATTATTTATTTTTATGATTAAATTTCTAGATAGAATGTACAAGGATTAATCATTATATTTAAGATGTGTACAAGTGAATTTATATTGGACTTATCCATTAATGAGTCATAGAACCTTAATAACTATGCTCCCCATGTCAATGTTTTTGAATCATTTTTTATAATTAATTTTATTAATCAGTCCTTAATTGATGAATCTAATAAAGAAAATTATTTTGATGAAAACATTCTGTTATTTAATAATTGTTTGGGTCATATTTAAAATGATATGTTATTAAAAAACATTGAATTTATTACAATTTTGGCATAAAAATTTATACTTTTTTGAGAAATGGTTTTCCATTTTCATGTAAAAATATGGGTATTTATCATGATGTTTTTGTTTTATAGGTAACAACATTATACATTAAAAAAATAGTGTCACCATGAGAAGGGATAAATTAATATATCTTTTCATCACTCAATGAGTTATATAATGAATGTTTTTTATAGTGGGAGGAACTAAATACCAAATGTTGAAAAATTATTCGTTCCAAACTATCTCATATCCAATTACAATATCATAATATAAAATAATTACTTTAATGCATTATATTATTATTCTACCATCATTGACAATGAGGATTATGTCATAAATATAAAGTATGTGTATATGGGTGAAGATCCCCATTACATCATGGATTTTATATTATGTGATAGAATTTGAAATATCATTAATATATAATGTTATATAATATTAAGACAAATAACATAGGAGTAAAAAATTGTGTCCTATTTACTTTCCTCTATGATAAATGAAGGAATCCACTATGGGATCCATTGTAATGATATATATCATGTAATGTTTTAGAATATTTCATACCGCATTGAAGAATGGATTAGAAATTTAATCATTTTCTAGTATTTAGAAAACAAATCATCATTTAATTACATCATTGTCATTGGTAATGTCAATTTTATGATCAAAATTTCCATCATTCATTTTATTTTTCATGATGTTGACAAATTTTATAGTAATTTCAAATTAGTAATGTATTTTCATTCCAGTGGAAAATACTAGTGGGGTTTATGTTATAAAACCCTTGTAAATATCTCCCCTCCATAAAGAAATTATATTTAATTTTTTCTCAATTGAATATATCTGGAATCCCATAATTTACACATCATTTTTTTGTTACCATAAAAATTTAGTATAACGCAACTCGATAGGGTATAAAATAATTGATGAAGAAATCCATCACAGACTTGATGATCTCATCATAAAGAATGTATCAAATGGTAATAAATAATTTATGGCAACTCCAATATCTCCATCCAGCCTATCACTGTTCAAGGACAGAGATACATCTTTGATTTCCTTCTCATCATGGGATTCTGTTAAAGCCAATAATTATGGACATCAATACCAAAGATAAAATTATAATAATTTTATGAGTTTTTTCATCCACAATATTTTATTAATGATCATCAATGTTGCTGGTCACAATTTTGGATAAATAATTTTTTTGAGAAATAACTCATTTATTTCGAGGGATTATTCCACTATCCAAGTCATCATTTCAATATGCTTATTGGGAATGTGATGGCATTTTTTGTCTCCATCCTCTATCCATAAAATATTGTATTGACACATTTAAATTACAATCTAATGGGGAAAAAGTTTCATAATATTTATAGAGGGATTGTATCACATCCTAGGATGGAACATAAATATTCTATTTAGGAATTAGTTATTTTATCATATAATGTTTATGAAACATGATATAAATTTCAATATTTGAAAATGATGGTATTATATATTCCTTAACCATAATTTTGGAATTTTTCTAATTCATGGATATAGTTTTGGTGTCCTATAGGGGTATATATATTTTTATGAATACACAACTACATACAAAAAAATAATAATAACAATACAAGAATTCTTAACATAAAATAGAGGTATATTAAAATATTCTTCGATTGATAATGAAAAAAACAAGATGTTCATGATAATAATGGAACATGGAGAGAGTGAGTATAGAGACATTTATAACATAATTCATGTGATAATTATGGAAACATTCTATTGAGTTTCTACTATTACCTTCCATTAGGAGTGTGTCTTATCCAGTTTTCATCTTCTCTAACAATGATTGCCTTATCCATGTCACATCAATCTATTCGAGAATATAATTAAGATTCTATTAACTTACTAAAATAAGATCCATTTTTTTCAATCCTTATAATAGTTTGAATGTATCATATGATAACCCAACATTGAGACATATAGTCAAAGAATGATTCCAATCCCTTAAAAAGGACTCTTCATTTACTATTTTAATTTGTGGATAGACAATATATATGGAGAGGACATTAACCTTCATGCCATATATATTGAAATTGTTTGATGGATTTATTACTCAATGAAGTACACAAACTATAATAAATTAAAAAAGATATTTTCCACATTCCATTCATTATTCTTATGGGATACAATGGAATAGAAAAAGGATTCCTACTTTCATACTTTCTACTTGTATAATTTCATTTTGGTTCTACAAGACCAATCAAAATTGATTTTATTCTTACAATTTAATTTCTCATGGATATGAATGTGGAATAATTTTCTATACATTGAAAATCACAATCGATTAAATTTATTTAATTTGGGGAGTTCAACATTTAGATTGAGTCCCCCCATTATGTAGAATCTCCGTCCTATTTTTATGTCCCATCTATTTAATTTAAATATTTTATCTATTAATCCACCAAAATCCATCACCATTGTTATGAGGCTTTGGTTTATCATTAATGATGTGAAATATTTATGTAACATCTTTGAAACCCCATCATTATGGGAGTCAATTTCTTGTGAGATAGATAACTTCTCATTGTTCAGTCCTCAAGTAGTATAATCCTGAAACGTTTAACATGGTGATTATAAATGAGTGGTATAGCACACTAATGTCGAGAGACCTTATTTTCAACATGTGTTCATAATAGAGTGGATACAATTTCTATAATTTTAGCTTATTTATCATTATTTGTGTAATAAATAAAAATAAATCCTAAATTTGTGGGAAAAAAATTATTATGACATTTTAATGTAATACTATGTTTTTCTATGGTCAGATTCATTTCCAAACTCTAAATAATACTACATTATTTCATTGTTCCTGTCGTAAATTTAGACATCCATCAAATGTAGGCAAGTCTTGAAAGGATCAATAGGTTAAAATTAATATATACTTCCATACATTTCATATTCCCCATGAGGGGTTCTCACCTATTTATGTTGCAGTCTGATGAAATCCTCCTCTACAACCACAATCCCAATAAGTGAACCCCGATCATTGTCCATTCTGATAATCATGTCTTGTGTAGGTGTGTTGATTTGGTTACGGACTCTAGGTATCTATTGGGTTTTATTAGATACTTCAAAAACCTTTATATTCTAAGGTTAACTCACCCATTCTATGATAGGGGACTAAAATTACACTATAGATAATGTGAGATCATACCTTCAATATTCATTTTACAATGAATATTATTTATGTTGATGGACCATATCCCTTTTCATTACAATGTTTAAATATTTTGGATAAAATTCATTTTGTAAAGAGATGGATAATTATATTACAATACATTTAAAACACATGATTACTCTCATATAAAATCCTTATAGGGTGATATTAATCCCACTTAGTAAGTAAAAACACTTCAAGTAGTGTTTAGCCACGTTAATCTTGACCATAATTATTTTGATGGGACCAAAAATTATATTATTGTTTTCTAACCACTCTGAATTTGAATCAAATTGGGGATCAAATATCCTAAAGGATGTGGGGATTCATAGACAATAATTTCATCCTACAAATTAGTATTGATACATATGTATGGGGATCATTTACATTTTTTCATTAATTTACTATTCCCACTCCTAGATCTTGTGGATTCCAATAATTAATGGGATATAAATGAAGAACAATTCCATCTTTTTAGTTTCCATCAGTAGGGAACACTATAAGGAAGTATGTCCATTCCATGGAATACATCCTCCATTCATTAGATCCAAAATTAAAAACAATTCTATATGTATAATAATTATGTTTCTGAATATTTCTACAATGTCTCGATATTTCCCAGTATTTTTTATTTATAGGTAGTTATTTTGAGAATGAAAAATTTTACAGCCTGTGAATACGAGGTCCGACAAGCCCAAAGTGGAATTTTTATGATTTGTTGAGGTATGTTTAGTAAATGTACATGTGTGATTTTATATCTTTTGAAACGTTTAATGGATAAAAAATATGAAGGCACCATTGAATTGATAATGTCGGGAATCACTTAGAAATGAATTCTCCTTGGCCGGCATGGGCCGATCAGAAATGTTATTTCCCGGTATTTTTTGAGAAAAATAATAAAATAATATAGACGAATTATTTTAATTTCATTACCAATTTTGAGTAGAAAACAACAACGATGTCTGGTGGAGACATGCTGAGGATGATGCAAATCAATGAACCTCATTAATTTCGTGTTAAACTCGTAGTGTAACAATCTTTTATGATGCGTAACAGCGATGCAGTTTCGTTAATAAATTAGGGTAACGACGTGGCGTCTCATCATAATGGGAACTCTTCAATGTGGTCCTTTTTATAGTTCTATGCACTAGGGAAATAAGGATTAAAAATTTGGATTATTTTCCAACGAACCTTTTATAGACATCCCCTTAGCGTGGAATGAAGAACAGTGGCCAAAAATCTTCTTCTTCGTCACTCCATTCCAAAATCAGTGACGAGGAGCAATGCCGTTGTCATAACACCACTATGAAAAATATGTGGAAATGAACATCAAAGAGGTTAGGGTTTTTGATTTTTTATTCTTAACCATCCATTTCTAAAAATAAAGAACACAGGTTAACCTATAATCATGTTGACCCGTGATTCGCGCTTTTAGGAGATAGGGTGTTTTATTCTCGGGGGTTTTTTTCGGGGTTCATATCATTGAATGTAATGATTGTACAGAGACTCCGCAAACCTCCCCCATCTTTAATCCTTCTAACAGAGAGGGTGTGATCCTACAAAACCAATGGTCTATACCTCTCCATTTGTGCACTCCTTTGGATTGATTTTTCTAAAGTGACGATAAGGTTGATTTGATGGCTTAGCATTAATGAAGATCCTCTCTAGATGTTGTGGGCGCATGCGACATGAAGAACGGACCACTGGAGCACGTCTGGTGGTCCTCCGAAGTATCTCTGGCCCCATCAGTATTGATAGCGGAAGCACATAGTGGGGGTAGTGGTTTGATTCACCATTGTTCCAGAAAGTAAGAGTTGGTTGCAGGTCGTGTAGGAGGCCAGGTGGAGTGGCTCACCCTGACAGTGCACTGGTGCTGCAGAATTTGCAGTTGATTGGGTTACGGTGCTGCAGACCCGCAGTGCCAGCATGGCACTGCATTGTCAGGGGTCATTGTAACACCCGAGACTTTTATGTTATATAAATCATCAAAGAAATCTTTTTCTACACAACACTTTCTTGGCTTGCTTTACACGCAATCGCGACCTTCCTCGATAGCTTGCGTCGTACGCAATACCGAGTTTCACTAAACAACAATATGCTATTAAAACTAGCCGTTTTGAATAGTAATAACCACTTTTTGAAATTTTATAAATTTTATTTTTCAAAATGGACTTCATTTTTGGACTCAGAATATCGAAATTAGCCTAGGGTGAAATTTTGGTATTTTTCTGAAATCTTTCAATTTTTGATGAATAGTGAAACCACTAAGTGGTAGGTTAAAAACTGAATTTTGCATAAAACTTAATTTTACCGCTTCTGTGAATGGAATTTCAAAAATCCGAGAGACACGGTTAATATCAAGGACTAAAATGTGGTTCAATGAGATGAAAATAATTTTTTGGTGAATAGTAACTTTTTACTATTTTTACCGCGGTTAATAGTAAATAGGGTAACTAAGGGTAAATATGATATTAATATTACCCTAACACATGTCCTAATTCTATTGGACAAGTGTAATTCGACCAAAAACAAACTTAGGAATAAAATATGACCATTTAGGCCCACTTGGATTAGATTAGGACATTTATTATTAATTTATTTAAAGAAGGGTTAAAATAGTTAAAATCAAAGTTTAATAAGTAAATCATTTTTAATATAGGGTTATACATAAGATAAATTCGATTTTAAATATTCATTAGAAAGCTAAAAAGATTTCCTACATGATGGTATTTTATTTGTAATTTTTAGACATCAAATAATTTAATTTAATTATGACACAAAGATGATGCAGTAATTATCTTATTAATGAAATATTGACAAAATTGATAATATAAATACCAAAATAAATGTAATTTGAGACTTTTTATGAATTACACTAATTTTATAGGTTACTATGATATATTATTGTTGATTTAATCAACTTGGTTCGAACATATAATTCTGTTATGACTTTCACAAAAATCATATATCAAATAGTGTCAAAATTGACACAAAATAGTTTTTAAATAAAATATTATATTATTAATTGTTATTTTATTCCTAAAAATCTAAGGTTCGGCCAAATTACTTATATAAGGATATATATATTAATAATAAACAATTTGGGGTTCGTTTGGCATGTTATAGTAAGTGTATTAACCATATAGTGAAAAAAAACAAAAAGACACGGTAAAAGTTAAATTAATTAACTTAGAGTTAAATCTAATTGATAAGGTTAAAATAATACCCCAAACTTGTCTAAATCCTATTGGTTGATAGGATTTCGACCCATCCCCACTTTATCTTCGAAATAAGACCCTTTGGAACCATTATAAACCGATTTTGACTTTAATATAAAATAATATTTTGAGATATTCCTATGGTGCCCCTCTCCTTCCTTATAAAAGGGCACCTCCTCCCCCTCCTCCTCACACCAATTTGAGCACTCAAGCTCGGCCAACCCCTGCCCTTTTCTCCTCTCCACTTCCCTAGAATAATCCTAGAGGTCCTGGTCTTCTCAAAAGACCAATCTTAGTTCCTTAAGTGGAGGATTCAAAGAGGCGTTCCAAAGAAGAGGTAATATCCATTACCGATCTTTTCAATTTCTTTCTTCTTCAACTTCTTCTTCTTTAGTTGTTTCATGATAAAGTAATAACATCAGTATTACTTACATACTGATATGTTATTATAAATATGAAACAACCCTAATTCACCTTCTATCCATCCTACGGAAAAATGAAATCACCGCGCGTGCGTACGTACGGAATACCGTCTCCACGCCGTGGTGTAATCTATTTTCCACCATCACCTTACAAGGATGGGTATAATGGTGTAATGAGTAAATATATATGATTATTATTAAGTAATATTGATACTGAAATAATATATATATATATACTCCAATACAATTCCACGATCATAGGAACGATATCACCACTCGTGCGTACGTACGGAATACCGTCTCCACGATGTGATGCGACTCGTTCTACATGATCTTCATTTCATAATTATTGTATAAATGAATTGAATGAATGAATATGGTATATACTACACTAATACCATTCTGGAAATGAATTATCTATAACCTAAAGATAAGAATAAGAATTTATTCGACAAAACACGTATAAGAACAAAAAGTTATAAAGACCCGAGTAACAAGTAACAATGAAATATTACTAACAAGAAGCTAATAATATGACCATATATGATCTCATATCAATATGTATGATTCTGGAATAAGTCAATAACATTATTTAAACCATTATACAGGAGCTTCGGACACGAACAAAGCAAATCGGACCTAAGGTAAGGGAAATATCACAATCTCATTTTTATCCGAGATTGTTTATTCGTAAGTATTTACTGGGGTGTATTTTATCATCCACATCCATGTTCCCTCAATATGTAATATTGTTTCCATCCACTTGAAATAGTTTAAATCCAATTTTACCCTTAGGTGAGTTTTTAGTAAAGAATATGAAAGGAATCTTTTGTCGTTTTTCCGTACGAGGTACTTTTTGACTTTTCCGACAAAAGTATGAAGAATGTTTTTTTTAACTTATACGGCATGAATGGATTTTTAAAACATTACTTCAAAGAAGCTTCCTTTACAAGTTTTCAAGTTTATTTTTAATCAACTTCTTTTATTTTAAAGTTGTATGACATGTTATTAAAGGAAAAATGTTTTTTGAAGAAGAAAGGATATTTTCCTCAAGAATTCAATTCAAGTGTTTTATCAAAATTATTTTCCATCTAAGATAATAAAGGGTTCTGTTTCTATCCATATTTTTACATTGGTTTGACTATGTTGTGATGGAATTATGTTTATGAATTCCTTTATCATATATGAATTGATTTATGATGTCATGATGTTTCAAGAATCCCATTTTTGTTACATGTGTTATGCGATGATGCATGTTTTATGATTATGTGGCACACATAAGAAAGGATTCATTATAAGATGGGTGGGACCTATATCTCCCTCCAATGCATTGGGTAATGATTTTATATCTCATGAGATAGACATGGCTGGAACAGAAGGTTATTTCGGTTCAGTGATACAGGACTGAAACGAGGAGTGAACTCGGTTCAGAAAGGGACTTTGTCCACTAAGATAGTCTTGGCAATGAGTCATGACTAACAAGAAATGATTTTCCATGATTATGTGTGCATGCCACAAAGTTTCAAGTTTTATGTTATGATTATGGGGATCTCATTTTCACTTCTATGATTTACTTCATGTTATGATATTATGATCTCTTTTGCAGGTTTTGATTTTCATAAAGATATGATATGATTTTTATTTCCTTTATTTGCCCTTGCTGAGCATTTGAGCTCACCCTTTTATGTTTTCTTTTCCCCAGGTCAGGAAGATGGATATTAAGTAGAATATGCTAAAAGGGACCCTAGATATGATGAAATAAATGGGAGACACTGTAGAAGATTTATGAACCAGTTGTTTATGTTTCCCAGTTTCTAAAGACACTATACCTATACGGTCCTTTGTGGTTTTGTCATATGTTGTAATAAGTGTGCTTAAATTTTGAAGTAGTAACAATGTATGTAAAGTATGGGTCGTTATAGTTGGTATCAGAGGAAAGGTATAGTCAACCTTTGGAAACTAGGATGTGAAAGCATTAGTAAGAACCCTAAGGATAAGTCTAAGCATAGAACACAATCTTAGTGTTTTAGAAATGGCCTTGAATAACCTAGGATAATACCTTAAGCATGAAAATTTTATTCTTGAATTATGTGGTTTCCTATTATAATTAGTGTTGCTCACACTATTCTTCTTGGTTTTAGTCAATGGCTGGAACCCGAAGGAACCGTGTTAATGCGGAATGCGATGGGCAATGCAATGATTGTCCCCCTGAGCAACCAAACGATATGGGAGCTGGAATGCAGAATCTTGTAGCCATGCTCACACAACTTTCTCAAGCTATGAATCATGCAGGATTTCCAAACGAACAAAGAAGGGAGCAACATTCTGTTGAATCCTTCATGAGGCAGCGTCCACCATCTTTTAGCAGGTCTACTGATCCATTAGTTGCTGAACAATGGATTAGTACTACTGAAAAGATATTTTCAGTTCTTCAATGTTCTGAGCATGATAAAGTCATCCTAGCAGTGTATCGTTTGGAAGGAGATGCGGATCAATGGTGGAATCTTGTTAAGAATACGAGGCAAAGGGATGAAATTGAGTCTATGGAATGAGACGAGTTCAAGAACTTATTTTTCAATAAGTACTTCCCGCGTATTCTCTGAACAAAGATGGAGAAAGAGTTCCTTGAACTGAAGCAAAGGGATGATGAATCTGTTAGTACCTATGAAGCAAATTTTAAAAGACTTGCAAGGTACGCTTCTGGTATTATTATCCAACCTGAGAGTAAGATCGATCGATTCTTTAGTGGCTTAAAACCAAGTCTTCGAAGGGCGTTAGCCATAAGGGACTTCAATAGCTACGAGGAAATCGTTCGATGTGCTCTCAAAGTCGAGATGGAGATTGGAGTAACCCATCAGTCACATGGGTTTGATAAGAAGAGGAAGATGGAATTCAAAGAAAAATCTAAAGAGCACACGGAAAAGAAGATGAACTTTCCCTTATGCTCAAAGTGTGGAAAGAAACATGGAGGGAGTTGTCTTAAAGGGACAAGTAAATGTTTTAAATGTGGAAAGGAAGGTCATCGGGCATTTGAATGCCGTGATAATGGGAAGAAGATGTCTAATGATGAAAACAAAGGAAGGAATACACAGAATGAACCTACTACACTTCAATGTTTCAAGTGCAAGGAGATGGGGCATTATGCCAATCAATGCCCAAATCCAAGGGTTGATGATGACGGTCGACGTCAACAAACTCTTAAGGCTAAAGACAAAGGAAAGACACATGCAATTTCTATCAGCGAGGTGGAGTACGATAACGATGTGGTGAAAGGTACACTTACCATCCACTCTAAAGTAGCAAATGTTTTATTTGATTCTGGATCCACCCACTCTTTTATTTCTGAAAAATTTTCTAAGGGTATCACCGTATTACCTCAACAATTAGATGTTGAGTTAGCTGTGACAACACCTAATGGCACATCAATCGCATCAGAAGTTTATAATTCTTCTCCGATCGAAGTTTGTGGGAAAGTGCTTCCTGCAAATCTTGTGATCCTTCCTTTAGTGGAATTTGATGTGATTCTTGGCATGGATTGGATTTCTCTACATGGAGCTCATATCAATTGCCAAATAAGGGAAGTCACATTTCATATTCCAGATCAATCTACGATCGTATACCAATGCAAGGATGAACATAACCTTCCAGTGGAAATTTCTTCCATCTTATGGGTATTGATTCCACTAAATGAAGGTTATTTATCTCAAATGGTTGGTGAGAAACTCACGATTAAGAATATGCCCATTGTACGGGAGTTTGATGATGTCTTTCCGGAGGAATTACCAGGTCTTCCACCAAATCGTGAAGTTGAGTTTTCAATAGAACTCGTACCGGGCGCTTTGCCAATTTCAAAGACACCTTATAGAATGGCCCCAATTGAGTTGCAGGAATTGAAGAAGCAACTCCAAGAGAATCTTGATAAGGGATTCATACGCCCTAGTGCGTCACCTTGGGGAGAACCTGTTCTATTTGTTAAGAAGAAAGATGGATCAATGAGACTCTGCATTGATTATCGAGAACTTAACAAGATCACTATCAAGAACAAATATCCTCTCCCACGCATTGATGACTTATTTGACCAACTACGCGGAGCTCAATACTTTTCCAAGATTGATCTTCGTTCAGGGTATCATCAATTAAGGGTCAAAAGGGAGGATATACCAATGACGGCTTTCCGTACAAGGTATGGACACTATGAATTTATAGTGATGCCATTTGGTCTTACTAATGCCCCTGCTATCTTCATGGATCTAATGAATAGAGTCTTTAGAGACTATCTTGATCAATTTGTGGTAGTCTTTATAGACGATATTCTTGTCTATTCAAAGAGAAAGGAAGAGCATGAAGATCACTTGAGAATTATATTGAAGACCATGAGAAAAGAGAAGCTTTATGCCAAATTTACCAAGTGTGAATTTTGGCTTCAAAAAGTTGCATTTTTGGGTCATATAATCTCAAAAGAGGGGATATCTGTGGATCCAGCAAAAACAGAGGTTATCGAAAGATGGTCAAGACCAACAACAGTAACTGAGATCCGAAGTTTTCTTGGTCTGGATGGTTATTATCGACGTTTTGTAAAAGATTTTTCACGGTTATCTAATCCAATCACCAAGTTGACTCGGAAAGGAGTTATGTTTGTCTGGACAGAGGAATGTGAAGAGAATTTCAAGGAGTTGAAAAGAAGGTTATCCAGTGCACCTGTGCTCACACTGCCTTGTAGTGGAGAAAGGTTTGTGATCTACAGTGATGCATCCAAGAAGGGATTGGGGTGTGTTCTTATGCAAAATGATATGGTGATAGCTTATGCCTCACGACAGTTGAAAATCCATGAGCAAAATTACCCAACACATGATTTGGAGTTGGCTGCGGTAATATTTGCATTAAAGATTTGGAGGCATTACCTTTATGGTGAAAGGTGTGATATTTATACTGATCATAAAAGTTTAAAGTATATTTTCACACAAAAGGAGTTGAATATGCGTCAAAGAAGATGGTTGGAGCTGATTAAGGATTATGACTGCTCAATCCATTACCACCCTGGGAAAGCAAACAAGGTGGCAGATGCATTATGTCGACAAGACCATGCTAGTTTATCCATGATGAGGATCACAAAAGATCCAATATTTATGGATTTACAAAGTATGGATCTTGGAATTATAATGGAAGGGGAAAAATCTTATCTTTCTCAAATGAATGTTCAACAATCTATACATGTGAAGATTAAAGAGGCACAGAAAGAAGATGTCGAGTTACAAAAGAAGGTGAGAAATGTTCCTGAATTCAACCTTGATTGTGATGGGATAATAAAGTTCAGGAATCGGGTTTGTGTTCCTCCCATCCCCGAATTAAAGAAAGAGCTGCTGGATGAGGCTCATAGTTCTTCATTCTCTATTCATCCTGGAAGCACGAAGATGTATAGGGACCTGAAAGAGTACTTCTGGTGGGATGGCATGAAAAGAGATGTTGCTGAATATGTCTCTCGATGCTTGGTTTGTCAACAAGTTAAAGCTTAGAGACAGAAGTCTAAGGGGATGTTACAACCATTACCCATACCCGGATGGAAATGGGAAAACATCACTATGGACTTTGTCACAGGACTTCCTAAAACATCCAAAGGCAATAATGATATTTCGGTCATAGTTGATCGTCTTACAAAGTCTGCACACTTCATTGCTATTAGAGAGGATTTCTCTCTAGATCAGCTTGCCAGGATATATGTAAAGGAAGTGGTGAGATTGCATGGAGTACCACTTTCTATTATATCTGATCGAGATCCGAGATTTACCTCGATGTTCTGGCGAAGTCTTCAGCATACTCTGGATACAGAGTTGAGTTTCAGCACTGCTTATCATCCCCAGACAGACGGTCAGTCTGAGAGAACAATTCAAACCCTAGAAGATATGTTGAGAGCTTGCTCTATGGATTTCAAAGGAGGTTGGGATCAACACCTACCTTTGGTAGAATTTTCTTATAATAATAGCTTTCACTCCAGTATTCAGATGGCTCCTTATGAAGCTCTCTATGGAAAGAAATGCAGGACTCCAACTTGCTGGGATGAAGTTGGGGAAAGAAAGCTATTAGGACCTGATCTCGTTGATGAAATGGCAGAAAAGGTCAGATCTATTCAACAACACATAAGAGCAGCTCAAAGTCGACAGAAAAGTTATGCCGACAACCGAAGAAAAGACCTAGAGTTTGAAGTGGGTGATAAAGTGTTCTTACGAATATCTCCCTGGAAGAGGGTTATGAGATTTGGAAAGAAGGGGAAGTTGAGCCCTAGATATATCGGTCCTTTTGAAATACTGGATCGTGTTGGGAAGGTAGCTTACCGATTGGCGCTTCCACCGAATCTCTCTCAAGTTCACGATGTGTTCCATGTATCTCTCCTGAGAAAGTACATACCAGATCTTTCACATGTACTCAGCTCAGAAGTTGTACCGCTGGAGCAAGATCTTTCTTATGAAGAACAGCCGATAGAGATTCTGGATCGTAGCGAAAAAGTCCTACGAAACAAGACCACTCGCTTGGTGAAAGTTTTATGGAGAAACCACCAACTTGAAGAAGCTACATGGGAGCTTGAGGATATGATGAGGGAGAAGTATCCTCATTTGTTTGTTGCAAAGTGACGAATTTCGAGGGAGAAATTCTTTTTAAGGGGGGTAGAATGTAACACCCGAGACTTTTATGTTATATAAATCATCAAAGGAATCTTTTTCTACACAACACTTTCTTGGCTTGCTTTACACGCAATCGCGACCTTCCTCGATAGCTTGCGTCGTACGCAATACCGAGTTTCACTAAACAACAATATGCTATTAAAACTAGCCGTTATGAATAGTAATAACCACTTTTTGAAATTTTATAAATTTTATTTTTCAAAATGGACTTCATTTTTGGACTCAGAATATCGAAATTAGCCTAGGGTGAAATTTTGGTATTTTTCTGAAAACTTTCAATTTTTGATGAATAGTGAAACCACTAAGTGGTAGGTTAAAAACTGAATTTTGCATAAAACTTAATTTTACCGCTTCTGTGAATGGAATTTCAAAAATCCGAGAGACACGGTTAATATCAAGGACTAAAATGTGGTTCAATGAGATGAAAATAATTTTTTGGTGAATAGTAACTTTTTACTATTTTTACCGCGGTTAATAGTAAATAGGGTAACTAAGGGTAAATATGATATTAATATTACCCTAACACATGTCCTAATTCTATTGGACAAGTGTAATTCGACCAAAAAAAACTTAGGAATAAAATATGACCATTTAGGCCCACTTGGATAAGATTAGGACATTTATTATTAATTTATTTAAAGAAGGGTTAAAATAGTTAAAATCAAAGTTTAATAAGTAAATCATTTTTAATATAGGGTTATACATAAGATAAATTCGATTTTAAATATTCATTAGAAAGCTAAAAAGATTTACTACATGATGGTATTTTATTTGTAATTTTTAGACATCAAATAATTTAATTTATTTATGACACAAAGATGATGCAGTAATTATCTTATTAATGAAATATTGACAAAATTGATAATATAAATACCAAAATAAATGTAATTTGAGACTTTTTATGAATTAAACTAATTTTATAGGTTACTATGATATATTATTGTTGATTTAATCAACTTGGTTCGAACATATAATTCTGTTATGACTTTCACAAAAATCATATATCAAATAGTGTCAAAATTGACACAAAATAGTTTTTAAAAAAAATATTATATTATTAATTGTTATTTTATTCCTAAAAATCTAAGGTTCGTCAAAATGACTTAGATAAGGATATATATATTAATAATAAACAATTTGGGGTTCGTTTGGCATGTTATAGTAAGTGTATTAACCATATAGTGAAAGAAAACAAAAAGACACGGTAAAAGTTAAATTAATTAACTTAGAGTTAAATCTAATTGATAAGGTTAAAATAATACCCCAAACTTGTCTAAATCATATTGGTTGATAGGATTTCGACCCATCCCCACTTTAGCTTCGAAATAAGACCCTTTGGAACCATTATAAACCGATTTTGACTTTAATATAAAATAATATTTTGAGATATTCCTAAGGTGCCCCTCTCCTCCCTTATAAAAGGGCACCTCCTCCCCCTCCTCCTCACACCAATTTGAGCACTCAAGCTCGGCCAACCCCTGCCCTTTTCTCCTCTCCACTTCCCTAGAATAATCCTAGAGGTCCTGGTCTTCTCAAAAGACCAATCTTAGTTCCTTAAGTGGAGGATTCAAAGAGGCGTTCCAAAGAAGAGGTAATATCCATTACCGATCTTTTCAATTTCTTTCTTCTTCAACTTCTTCTTCTTTAGTTGTTTCATGATAAAGTAATAACATAAGTATTAATTACATACTGATATGTTATTATAAATATGAAACAACCCTAATTCACCTTCTATCCATCCTACGGAAAAATGAAATCACCGCGCGTGCGTACGTACGGAATACCGTCTCCACGCCGTGGTGTAATCTATTTTCCACCATCACCTTACAAGGATGGGTATAATGGTGTAATGAGTAAATATATATGATTATTATTAAGTAATATTGATACTGAAATAATATATATATATACTCCAATACAATTCCACGATCATAGGAACGATATCATCACTCGTGTGTACGTACGGAATACCGTCTCCACGATGTGATGCGACTCGTTCTACATGATCTTCATTTCATAATGATTATATAAATGAATTGAATGAATGAATATGGTATATACTACACTAATACCATTCTGGAAATGAATTATCTATAACCTAAAGATAAGAATAAGAATTTATTCGACAAAACACGCATAAGAACAAAAAGTTATAAAGACCCGAGTAACAAGTAACAATGAAATATTACTAACAAGAAGCTAATAATATGACCATATATGATCTCATATCAATATGTATGATTCTGGAATAAGTCAATAACATTATTTAAACCATTATACAGGAGCTTCAGACACGAACAAAGCAAATCGGACCTAAGGTAAGGGAAATATCACAATCTCATTTTTATCCGAGATTGTTTATTCGTAAGTATTTACTGGGGTGTATTTTATCATCCACATCCATGTTCCCTAAATATGTAATATTGTTTCCATCCACTTGAAATAGTTTAATTCCAATTTTACCCTTAGGTGAGTTTTTAGTAAAGAATATGAAAGTAATCTTTTGTCGTTTTTCCGTACGAGGTACTTTTTGACTTTTCCGACAAAAGTATGAAGAATGTTTTTTTTAACTTATACGGCATGAATGGATTTTTAAAACATTACTTCAAAGAAGCTTCCTTTACAAGTTTTCAAGTTTATTTTTAATCAACTTCTTTTATTTTAAAGTTGTATGACATGTTATGAAAGGAAAAATGTTTTTTGAAGAAGAAAGGATATTTTCCTCAAGAATTCAATTCAAGTGTGTTATCAAAATTATTTTCCATCTAAGATAATAAAGGGTTCTGTTTCTATCCATATTTTTACATTGGTTTGACTATGTTGTGATGGAATTATGTTTATGAATTCCTTTATCATATATGAATTGATTTATGATGTCATGATGTTTCAAGAATCCCATTTTTGTTACATGTGTTATGCGATGATGCATGTTTTATGATTATGTGGCACACATAAGAAAGGATTCATTATAAGATGGGTGGGACCTATATCTCCCTCCAATGCATTGGGTAATGATTTTATATCTCATGAGATAGACATGGCTGGAACGGAAGGTTATTTCGGTTCAGTGATACAGGACTGAAACGAGGAGTGAACTCGGTTCAGAAAGAGACTTTGTCCACTAAGATAGTCTTGGCAATGAGTCATGACTAACAAGAAATGATTTTCCATGATTATGTGTGCATGCCACAAAGTTTCAAGTTTTATGTTATGATTATGGGGATCTCATTTTCACTTCTATGATTTATTTCATGTTAAGATATTATGATCTCTTTTGCATGTTTTGATTTTCATAAAGATATGATATGATTTTTATTTCCTTTATTTGCCCTTGCTGAGCATTTTAGCTCACCCTTTTATGTTTTCTTTTCCCCAGGTCAGGAAGATGGATATTAAGTAGAATATGCTAAAATTGACCCTAGATATGATGAAATAAATGGGATACACTGTAGAAGATTTATGAACCAGTTGTTTATGTTTCCCAGTTTCTAAAGACACTATACCTATACGGTCCTTTGTGGTTTTGTCATATGTTGTAATAAGTGTGCTTAAATTTTGAAGTAGTAACAATGTATGTAAAGTATGGGTCGTTATAGTCATCCTACAGACTGATTCCATAGGTGAAGTGGAGGGATATCGATCTTCACTGGCCACGGGTGCGTGAAAGAGAGGCTCTCTCATTTCGTGCTATTCTTGGACAAGGAGGGACACGGTGGTCCGTCGCGCCCTAGGCGCACCACACCCACCCATAACACGGCCAATCATCAGACAAGTGGGTCACCACCCCCCCCCCCCCCCCAGTGGGTAGCACCCCTATCGGGACGTGCCAGTCCCACTATCCAGCGGGCCGAACCTACGCCCCATCGGGACGGGCCAGATTGGACCGGGTCGCTAGACGACATGAGGGTCTTGATCCTAGGCAAAATCTTACCCAGTCCAACAATGCCTATTGGGACAATCCCACTGGCATGTCCGAACTAGAATGACCTTGACCCCTACCATGTTATATCAAAACGGCCACTGTGAACTATGATATGTATACCCCAGTGCCGGGTATGTCAGGTCGGTCCGACATGGTCGGACCGTGCCCCATCAAAATCGGGACCCTTGTTACTAAAATGACAGTATCATGCAAACCGTGTGTTCGATTGATAGTTCGTTTGTGGAGTTGGGGCCCTCTTGTGGAGATGGATATTTCTTCATGCATTTTGGTGACTTTCAAGGATGTTGAGATGCAAAAAATAGATTAAGGAGCGGTTCTCCCCATCACGCTACAAATAGAACCCTGCGGTTGGCTGGGACCTAAACACTACTCAATGATGACATAGTGGGAAGAAGATCTGTGTTACCAGGATTGACCAGGGTGGGGAGCAGCACTATGTGACCCGGAAATCCCACGGTACTCTACATAAGGATTATCTCAGTCAGCCAAGGTAGGATGCAGCTTTGTGTGACCTGGTAGGCCCATATTGGGGGAGCGACTCAGTGTGACCCAGCATACCCATGATACTAATCAATGATGAGTACCACAATAGACCATGGTTATGGGGAAGTAACCATGTGTGTCCCAACAGTCCCAATGTACTCGATTTAAGAGGATTTATCCAGTGGCATCCGATTTCTACATTTGTGACATATGACGCTTCTGTTTCTACTGTAGAATAAACATGGTGCGAGTACACTTGTGTTTCATGCTTTATTTTATGAATTTTCGTGTGGTCAATCCATTTTGTTTTGGGGTCCCCACTGTGTACTATATTACTCACCCCTCTAGGGGATTATCCCAAATGTGTTGTGTCTATTGTAGATGATAGATGTTTCAAAAGTGGTGGTTAGGGTGATGGGACTAACAGGCGATATGATGGTTGACTTGATGGCCTAGGACTAGGCAGGGACTAGTAGGACCAGGCAGACAAGGCAAAATACTTCATTTTCCAGTATCTTCACCACTCTCGTGATTAGGTGGGGTTAACAACAGATGTACATCATAATTTCCTTTTTATACTTTTTTTCAATTCCATATTGGGTTTGTATTCTGGCCCACTTTTATTCCTTAGTACTTGCACTCATCATTTATTAGTGGTACTTTTTGAAAATTTTTAATGTGTTGGGATGTGGTTGGGAGTCTGTGTGTGCGTATATATACATAGGAAAATGCATCCTACTTGCAGGTTTATGCCTTTTGTGCTATTTTCCACCCCTTGGCCTTCAGGAGGTGGGCTTCGGGTAGCCACAGAACGGGCCACATAGAACGGGTCATCAAAAAGTTGTATATGAGGGTGGTCAGTTCCCCCTCAGACACTGAGAGTCTGATTTTTTTTTGGGAAATAGTGTTAGGTGTTTTACAATTGACTATTAGATTCATGGAGTTCATTTTTGGTGTGGTGGCTGATGAATCCATACCCAAGACCTTGAATTTTTTTTCCGGATCAATACAAGAAAACTATGGTTGCTTAAGTGTCTCCTTATTTTCTAATAAGTGTCAACACCCCCGATATATCCTTATAACCATTGTACATCTTGATCATTCTTAGGATGCCTCTATGTGGATCAATTAGCCAGGATCCCGATACGATGTCATGTGGATAGCCTTCCTAGAGAAAAATCATCCGTTCTGGGACCAGTTATAGAGATAGCCCCACCTGGTGATGCACTAGTTCCACCACCACTCGATTGTCTGCATCCACTGCCGACTGTTTCAGCATAAGACATTCTTAGGCTCAGTTCCCTACATGATTTTTTGAGATAATGACCTCCTAACTTTAGGGGATATATGGATCCTCAGGTTTCTGAGGACTAGTTGGAGGCTGTGACACATGACTTCCTTTTAGTGAGGACACCTCCTAACCAGATAGTGATCTTGGAAGAGAGCCTTCTATACGGCTCGTTAGGGAGATGGTGGAGAATGATCATACAGTCTCACGATGATGTGACCCTCACATGGGTAAACATCAAGAGGATTTTATTGGAAGAGTTTTCCCCATGACGTTATGCGCTGTTCACATTCAAGAGTTGCTTTAGCTACAACATGGTAGAATGACTATGGCCAAGAACTCGGTTAGGTTCACAGAGTGTTCCTACTACTCCACAAACATGGTGCAAAACCATTTCTTCAGGGTTTGAGCCATTGAGGAGGAACTAAGGAGGTATATTAGGGAATAAGTGTTGTCTCTCAGCATTCCTACCACGGGTGGGGTGCTAGAGAGATCCCTTTTGTTGGAGAGCTTCTTGGTGGAGCAGTAGTTGAGAACTAGAGCTACCAGAAGACCCCAGGCGGTAGACTCTTCGCTGGGAAGAAGAAATCAGACGTGTGGGACCATGTGGGCCAGGTTATTCCGAGGATGACCTCATGACTCAATGATGGTGGATCAGGGCTCCCAACATGAATGGTATCGGCAGAAAGGTAGGAAGTACAATGCGTACGATGGGTAGGGACACATGGAACGTGACTACCTCACCCGCCGTACATATGACCGTCAGACAGTTCATAAGCTGTTGATGAAGCAACATCGGTTCGAGTGATGAGTTCTGTAGGGAATAGAACATTGTAAAAGATATTTCCAAGAGGTATATGGTGGGTGGCGATTTTTGATGTTACCGGCACCACCCCCATGTGGTCCACCAAGACATCAGGGAGTAAGTGGACATGGGGGAGATTAGCTCCAGACAGTATAGTCTTATAACAGCAATTCTCCAGGAATGATTAGAGTTACGATCTCTATTTCTCCACCCTAGCTGAAGTACATATAGACATGAGTTCTAGTCACACTTTCCTTTCCATGGATCTTGTTTAGAGAATGGAGTTTCTAGTCGAGCTATTAGCTCGATCCTTATGGCTAGAGAATCCTAAGGTAGTGTATTCAAGCATTAACATTGGTTTCGGTAGTGTGATCTTACTCTAGGAGGTGAGAGATTTTGTTGGGATCTCTTAGTAGCAACATCGAGGAATTAAAATGACATCTTGGGTATCGAATAGTTATCCATAGTCTGTGATCAGATAGACTATTTTAGGAATATAGTGCGGTGTGTCCGTAGATATAGGACAAGATTTCCCTTCACCAATTTGAAGGAAACCCTTGCGGCGTAGCAAAAACTCTCTTGAAGGTGGGTGTAGCCGATCACTCACAAGTTTGCAAGACACACCCTCAAGGAATTGGACGAGAGGAGTCCATGATTTCTTGTAGTGGTGGACGAGTATGAGGATGTCTATCCTGATGAGTTATAATGGATACCTCCTCATAGATAGGTAGACCTCTGTATTGACATGTACGCTAGGATGGAACTGATACCCACACTGGCGTATCAGATAGATCCCACAAACCATCGCGAGTTGAGGGTACTGTTGGAGGACATAGAAGAGTCGGGGTTCGTAATCCTAGTATTTCACCATGAGTATCCAAGTTCATATTTCTATGAAAGAATATCGGAGTTTGAAGTTGTGCATGGTCATTGGGTGCCTAAATTAGGAAACCATGAAGTACAAGTACACACTGTCGAGGATTGATGAACTATTTGACCAGTTGAAGGTAGTGATGTGGTTCTCAAAGATATACCTCAGATCATGCTATCAATATCTTTGTGAATGGGACGATGATATACTGCAAACAGCCTTCAGGTGTCGGTGTGGCCACTATTAGTTTTTGGTGATTCCATTTTTTGTGAATAATGCCTCAATAGTATTAATAGGCCTCATGAATATGATCTTCCTTCCATACCTTGATTGCTTCATCATGGTCTTCATCGATGAAATATTTTTGTATTCAGTGTCGGTGGAGAAGAACACTACACACCTATAGATAGTCCTGGTTAAACATTCAGAGAACGAGAGTTATGGTACGCTCTTTATGTGGACGTTCTGGATACAGGAGGTCCACTTTCTGGGACACTACACCTCAGAGGATAGAGTTGCAGTAGATCCAGTGAAGATAGTGGTGGTGATTCCTTTGGAATATCCCAAAAACTTGAATGAGCTGCAGATCTTCTTGGGGATGGATAGTTATTATCAGAGGATTATTCCCAACTTCTCCAGAGTAGCAGCACCATTGATAGAATTGACATGGAAAGAACAACCCTTCATTTTGATGGATAAATGCCAGAAGAGTTTCCAAAAGATGAGGCGGATAATGACTAACTACCCCCATACTGAGACAATTGTATGAGGGTGTGGGGTATATTTTTTATTTTGACGCATCATGGATCATACTGGTTTTTTTCCTGATGCAGGAGCGAGTGGTGAACACCTACGTCTCATGATAGTTGAGGAAACATGAGCAGAATAATGTGACTGATTACATGGAGTTAGTAGTACTATTCTTTTACTGGAAGATATGGGGGCACTACATGATGGGTGAGCGGTTAACCGATTATTCGGACAAAAAAAGTCTCGTGTATATCAACCCCCAACAAACCTGAACCTGAGATAGTGGGTATGGATAGTGTTCCTCCAAGTCTATGATTTTTAAATAGTCTATACTCCTAGAATGGTGAATGTGGTGATAGATGTGCTCAGCAGGTGGACTGGGATATAACAAATAAGTGATGCGATAGAGTAGTTAGTTGTGATGAAGATGTCCCACATGGAGGATGGTGAATAGGTTTACCTCTTATCTGTCCATGTCAATCCCCCACTCATTCAGCATGTAGAAGAGGCACAACATTGGGATGTTGACTACAAGACCCAACAATCTCATATATCACAAGGATAGTCCCCTAAAGAATTTTATAATTGAGGGTAGTGTTTCATCCTTTTAAGATGTCACACCTTAGTACCAGTGGCATTGAAGGAGGAGGTATTGAGGTATTTCCATATTTCCCCTCTAGATGTATATCCGAAAGTGTATTAGATGTACCTGGACCTCTGACGTTAGTACTAGATGGTAGGGATAAAGAAAGAGGTACCAAAGTTCGTTTGATGATGCCTCACATGTCATCATGTGGTGGTCGAACATCAGCTTTCGGCAGGCATTACTCAGCCACTCGAGGTACCGAATTGTAAATGGGACAACAACATGAAGGACTTCATGACTTGGTTACCACACATGTCTAGAGGTCATGAATCTATTTAGATTATCATTGACAGACTAATAAACACAGAACACTTACTAGCCATATGGGTGTAGGGGATAGTAGAGGTCTTGGGGAACCTCTAAGTTCATGAGATACTGCAGTTTCACATGGTTCCATCAACGACCGTCTTAGATCACAAACCTCTATTTACATCCTGGTTGTGAAGGGGATTACTAGAGGTGTTTAGGACGTAGCTACATTTGAGCAAAACATTTCATTTCTAGTTGGATGTTCAGATCGATTGGACCATACAGACCACAGAGGATATTCTTTGTGCTTGTGTCCTAGACTTGGTTCGTAGTTGGGAGGTTCACATTCCATTGGTGGAGTGTTCATACAACAATAGATATCACTCCCCCATTATAATGGCATAGTTTGAGGCCTTTTACGGGTGGAATTTGAGATCATCCATATGCTGAACAGACCCAGGGGAGTCGGCATTCATTGGTCCAAAGTTAATACTGGATACCACCAAGAAGGTGTAGATCATCCAGGAGTGGATGAGGATGGCCCAGAGTAGGAAAAACACTTATTCCGATATAATATGGTGACCCTTGAAGTTTGAGGACGGAGAACATGTGTTCCTTTGTGTCTCACCCTGACAAGGATTGCTGAGATTTGGATACGGCGGTATGCTATCTAAAAGGTTCACCAGTCCTTTTGCGATCCTAAGAAGTGTTGGAGAGGTGGTGTACTGAATAGATCTTCCCCAACAGATGCACCAAGTGCATGATGTTTTCCATGTGTCGGAGTAGAGGAAGTACGTGAATTATCATTAACACGTCATCGACAGGGGTGAGCTAGATATTGACGATGGGGTGATGTTTGAAGTGTTCACACTAGATATAGAGGATCAACAGAAGTAGGTCCTCCATGGATAGTTGATTCCTCTAGTGCACATTCAATGGAATCAAAATAATATCCAAGAGAGCACATAGGAGCATGAGGCTCAAATTCCTGCTCCATAAACCCATCTTATTGTTTATTTGTTGTTTTGGATTTCAAGGATGCAAACCCTAAGGTGGGTGGAATGAAACGTCTCATATTTTTTGTGTAATTTTGTTTATTTATACATAATTAGTTTGAGACCGAAAACTTTGACAAAACGTGATTCTGAGTTCCTGAGGTCTTGGAATGGAATTATGAATTTTTTTTAATTTATGTTTAGTAAATGTGAAAACGGGATTTTATATCTTTTAAACCACCGATCAAAATTTATTGGGCAATGTTGAATTCAAAACACCAAGATTATTTTAGAAATGATTTATCTTCGGGAGGCAAGATAGACCAGAACACTTATTTCTCGACCTTTTTTGAGAAAAAATTAAATTAAATTAAATTAATTATTTTTTTATTTCTCACTTTTGAGTGTCATATGGTGACACTGAAGGGTGGAAATAGTGTACATCAATGAGGCTCAATAATTTCTTGTTAAACATGAAGTGTAATTAATATTTATTGACGCCTTACAGCGATGATAATTCATAAATAAAACAGTATAACAACGTGACGTCACATTATAATGGAAACACTGTGACAAGATCTTATTTATAGTTCTACAATCTGAGGAAATATGGGTTAAAATTTTGGACGATTATCTGGAGAACCTATGACGGACTTCCACCCTAGTGAAGAATAAAGAACACCTATAGAACATCATCATTTTAGTCACACCTTTCTATGATTGGAGCTGAGAGGTGACGCCGACGTCATAAAACCTCAAGGATGAACGTGTAACAATGAACTCAAAAGAGTTAGGGGTTTAGTTTTTTTTTCATCCGAGTCCATTTCTAGAAACGATGAACATGGGTTAACCCATGAACAAGATGACCTATGATTCATGCATTTATGTGATAGGTTGATTCATTATCAGGTTTATATTTTTTGGGTTCTAAAAAGGATATGTAATGATAGAACATAGAATCCCCAAACCACCCCCATCTTTGAACCTTCAAACGTGGAGGGTGCAGGCAGACATGAATAATGGCTCGGACCCCTCTATTTGAGTACTCTTGGTAATAAATGTTTATGAAGGGATTACAAGAAGTATTGGAAGGATTATAGGTAATGAGGATTCTCCTTGGAGGTTGTGGGAACTGTCAGTGTGAATAATGGACCACTAGAGCACATTCAGTGGTCTGTTGATGGATCTGCTGGTGCACTGATGCCGACATTGGGAGCACGCTGTAGCGGAACATAGCATCAGCATGCCGGATGGCAGGAGAAAGTCTTCAGCTATTCAGGTATCTTGGTGGTGAGGTGCGTTGGAGCGGCAGATGCCTCAGCAGATCATGTCGCGGTGCTGGAGACAGCGGCGCCAGCATGGCGCCGCATTGACAATGGTCAACCTGCGGATTGAGTTTACATGTGACGTGGTGGGAAACCAGTCATAATTGGTCACATGTGTGTGAAAGATAAGTCGACTCTTTTAGTGTTGTTCTTAGATAGAGAGGGACACAATGGTTCTCCGCATCCCAGGTAGACACCACCAGTCGCCAACGCAGAGGGTCATCAGACCAGCGAGTTACGCCCCCCAACGGGCCAATTCTGCTACCCAGGGTCAGGACTGAGACCAGTGGACTGGAACTGCACGAGTAGTCATGACCCATGCCCCATCGTGGCGGGAAAGACTAGACCATGTCGTCGGGTTACTCGACGGGCTAGACCCTTGGCCCAATCGGTCCGGGTCCAGCAAGGCCTATTGAGCCTGGTCCATTGGCCCGACCGAAGAAGAATGACTGTAATTAGTACCAGTTCAGGTAGAGTCTACCTATGTGAACTTAGGTATGTGGAACCTCTAGGTCAGGTTGGTCAGGTCTGTCTGACTGGGCCAGACTAGGCCATGACACAGCTGGCCCTCCGGTTAAAACAATGCCCGTATCTTGTAAACAGTGCATTGGATTGAGAGGTCGTTTGTGGAATTTGGACCCTTTTGAGGAGTAGTATCTTTTTGAATTATTTTTAGTGACATACATGGAAGTAGTAATATGAAAAATGGCTTGAGTATAGGTTCTCCAAAGCGAGTTGTGTACGAACCCTAAAGTTGGTTGAGACCTGAAGACTACCCGACGATGACCCCGTGGGAAGCAGCTCTATGTGACCTGGATGGATCAGGGTGTGTAGAGGCTCTATGTTACCCAGTAAACCCATGGTACGTTATAGGATTATTACCTCAGTCGACCAAGGTGATAAGTGGCTCTGTGTGACCAAGAAATCCCACGGTCAGGAGCGACTCTGTGTGACCTATCATACCCAAGGTAATTATCAAGGATGACTACCAGAAATATTCATGGTTAGTGGGAACTGGATCTGTGTGACCAAGAATTCCAACTATACTCGATAGAGGAGGAGTTCCCTAGTGGCCTAAGAGTACAACGTTTTTTAATGATGATGTTATTGTTACAATCATAGAATATACCTAGTGTGAGTTATCTTGTGATTCATTCCTTACATTGATGAATTACTTTGTGGAATTACCTTTTTTGGTGTCCCTACTGATTACTTTGTTACTAACCCCATCACAGGCTTCTCCCACACATGTTGTGTCTGGTGCAGATGACCAACATTTCGACTTGGGTGCTCAGGGAGACAGGACTGACTGATGATTTGATGGTGGACATGGTGGCCTTCGACAATGTTGGACCCAGTTTTAATCAGCATATATGAAATACTACATCATCTTCCAGTATCATCACTACTCTCACAATCATGTGGGGTTTACTGTAGAAGGCCTTCATAGTTTCTTTTTTGTACTAGATGTTTTCAATTCCTTATAGGGATTGTATTATGGACAACTAACTTTATGTTTTTCATGCACTCATATTTGTTTTAGTTATACTTTATTTCCTTTTATAGTGTTTTCAGATGTGGTTTGGTGTGTGTGTGTGTGTGTTCTTAGAGGTACATAGGAAAAAGCCTCCCACTTACAGGTTGATGCCTTCAGTTCTAGTCACTAGACCCTGGCCTTTGAGAGGCGGGCATGTGGTAGTCATGACACGTGCCTCACTGGATGGGTCATAACAATTTCTTCCTTTATAAGTCATAATGCATGGGATAATGGTGTATTTTTTACGATTCTTCATGTCCTTAAATGAAACCTTGTTGGGGAGACATGTGAGACTCCAACATTTATGATAACTCTTATAGAAGAGGGAATGATGATATCATAGAAAGGAATATTCATAATATAATTGATAATCACTTGTACGTTCTTCATTAAACTAATTTCCTATATTGTAAATTTACAATCTTATGTTTTGTGCTTATGGATCACATATAGATAGAATAGTTCATTACGCTCGAAAATAGATATTTTAAAAATAAATAAATAATGAATGATGAAAATTTTTATGGATATGAAAATCTTTTAAATGGAGAGTTATTTATGAGATTAATGGAAAGAATACTTGAAAATGTTTATTAGTAGCAATCCCGAGATGAACTGAAGAAATTATGGATAGAGTAAATCTGTATATGGGTGATATTTAAGATCATTAAGATTTCCATTGCATTAAATCTAGGTTTCCACAAACATAAAATGAAATTATATATTATTTTATGCATTCTCCATACACATACATCAGACTAGGGTTTTACTTAAGAATTAATATTTTATAAATTATTAATAATTTTTATAGGTATATGAATAATTTATATATTTTTTAGAGGGTAATTTTCTTCATTATTGTTTTTTTATAAAAAAAATCTAATAAATTAACATTTTATTTCTTCAAAGGGTGTTTTTATGATCGAATAAAATGAAGTAATATTTATTATATGAATAACTAGTTCAAAATAAATTAATTAATATTTTTTCAGAAAAAAAAGTATTATATCAAATATTTTTTTCTTAATAATATTATTCATTCCTATATATTATTTGTTATTCCTAAAAATGTTATTATAAAATTTATGAATGTGAACATGGAAAAAATAAAATCAATTTTATTATTATCAAAATAATTTATGGCAAATAATTGTTTTTTATTTTTTTCTAAAGAATATATTTAGGTGAATTTTGATAAATTCAATTTTTACTATGAGAAAATTATTTTTGTAATTAATAATATAAAAGGATGACTTATTAATATATAATACCTCTTTATTGATAATTTTTTTGTTGTATTATATAAATAATTCATTTTAAAATTTAAATTTTAGTTTACAAAAATATATTTTATACATTAAATCATATGAAATATTATTATTAAATAATAATACTTTATAAATTTATTATATTAAATTTAAATTATTATATTTTTTGAAATTCATTCAGAAAAAAATTATTTTATTTTTTTAATTAATAGGTCAAAATTATTTTATAAGCACAACATTATTATTATTCAAAAATATTCGGTCATCTTAGGTAAAAAACTATTTACTGTGTTAAATGCTAAAATTGTAAATATAATAATTTAATGGGTAAATATATAGAAATAGTTGTAAAATAGATTCAAAATATTTTATTAAGTATTTTTGAAACTTATCACATCACTACACCATTATTTCTTAATTTTGGGAGCCCCATTCCCTAAGAGTGCCTTCCAATTATTGGATTTTTATGGATATTTAAAAATATTTTATCCATATTCATATAAAAATGGGTCTCTCCTCTCCTTACATTCCATCATAAAGAATCCACCATTATATGGACCTATGTATATCCAAATCTCTTATAAAAATTGATAGACACCATCAATATGTTACAGTGTTTACAAAATTCCATCAATAAAGGGATTTAGCAATTTTTAAAATTGATAATCCTTAAAGAGTTGTATTAATATAATAATGGTCCATTGACTTTTTTATTATTTTTGGGAACTCCTACAACATTAAATATTATCATATAATTATACGATGATAAAATATGTTTCCATTATATATTTATATATTTATATTATTATAAATCCAGAATTTTCAATATTTTCCTTTATCAAATTTTAAAAAAGATAATTTGAATCATTTGATGTGTGTACTACCTCCTCCAAAAATAATTGTGTATATTTTCCTTTTACCGCCAAACCTGGATGTTTGAAAAATGTAACAATATATATAATTATTATCCTTTTAACATTTTGATTATTCTAATATAGTTAACAATATTGCTTCATTATTTCATTTCTCAATAAATGACATCATCATATATGAAAATGTGAGGAAAACTACCTCCATGTTATGATGCATTACAATTAATAAAAATTATCTATCATGGATAGATTTAAGAACAGATTTAATGTAAAAACATAATCTCTAAAATATAATTAGTGTTATGGTATTAAAATTGGATGACTTTTTATTTATATAAAAAATAAGTTATCCATATAAAATTAACCATCTTAAACAATCAATTTTTTTAGGGAAATAGTCCCTTTTTTCTATTTAATATATTTAGAAGAATTTTATTGAGCATCTAAATTCTCAAAACAATGAGATACATTACACCATGAAAACTAAATGACATCATAATTCTACTATTATAATGAAATTTAAACTATATCATCACTTAATCATCCATTAATAATGTTATGCTCAGGTATATGTATGTTTGTATAACCAAATGATCACTAAATTGACATTTTATAATATTTTTATTAAAATAGTATATTTAATTTTGTAATATTGTATAATTAGATAATACTTTATTATGTTTTTGGAAAATGATATATCAATTATTATTTAATTCATTATATAACCATCAATTTTTTGTAAACAATATTCAAATTTTTCATGTTTTCATGTTTTATTTTATAATAAAGACTAAAGTAGTCATAAATTGAAATTTTAACGTTATAAATGATTGTAAATCATCCATTATATTATATTATATTATCTTGGAATGGTAAACCCAAAAAATAATAATTAATAGACACAACCCACCTATGAACCTAGTACAAATGGAAATAATATTAAACACAGGATGTTGGAATATAGATTAAAACTAACTAATATAAATAGATAATATTATAACTAATTAAAATTACTAATAGGTTCTGGTATGAATTAGTTTATAAACTATTTTATTATCGTAGAAATTTCTTTATATTTGATGTTACTATATATCCACTGAACAGGAGATAGAAGTAATGTTTTTTCATGGTTTCATTCATAATCATTTGACAAATGATAAATTTATACCCCGTGTTTTCTCAGGGTTTTAATTTAAAAAACCACAACATGAATGTTTTGTAATTTATTTATATATGATTCATAGAATAAAGTATATTAAATCATGTTTTGTGGTCCAAATATCTTTTAACTCACATTTTATGAAAATTATAATATTTACTATCTCAATCACCATCCATTTGGGAAATCATTGAAATTATTCTATAATAAATATTTTTGTATAATAATTCCAATTATATTTAGTGATGCTTTCCCATCATTGTAAACTATATCCTTTCTTGCAACTATTCTCATCTTTATTTAGAAATGTGTTTAGTTTTTATTTCATGTTACATTCATATTTCATTAATCATATTAAAAATATATATTTGTCCTAATTTTTATGATTTTTTATTTAAAATAATGTATTCCAAAACAATAAAAATCATTTTCAATTAAAATTAAATTTTCAATCAATGGATTCCATATCCTCATTATCTCAATGGAGGTATATTCAATTGATATAGTATTTTTGAACCACTCAATAAATGATATTATTATGATCCTATTTGGTAAATTAAACATGGAATCAATTTATTTTTTATGATGATATCTATGTAATACCTTATAAATTGTAATTTTAAACCCATTCTTCTTCTTAGAGTGTAATGATATGATTATAAGAAGATTCCTTTTAAAAAAAAAATGTTTATGGAAGATCATTATGTAATTGAGGGACCTTATATCCACATAATGAGTGGGTTAATGAATTAAATATCACTTGATAATTATGAAATGAGTATTTATTATTTATCTATAATTGCAATCATGTTATGATTACTGGTCTACTATCGAAAAAATGTTGAGATACCTAGTGAACTGTGGGACACTATTTGTGATGATTGATCTATAATATGAAACATGGGTTGGCTCCTATTCAATAATTATGAATTTCTATTCTAATGTTGCTAGAAAATTATTTTGACATTAGAGTATTTTAATCACCTATATCATTATTTATGTCTTGTATTTTCACAGTCATTACACCAAATTATATGTTTAATCATCGTGGATTAATTTTTCCCCACTATGAATTACTAAATTACTTTTAGTATACTAGGATACTAAATATATAATTCTATTATGATTACATTTACACATATACTTGTGATAATAACCAAGTAGTGTCATTCTTATTTTTAATATTCACTTAATGAAAATTTGATATAAAACCTTTATTTTGTTTCTATTTCCATGGTCATGATGATGAGTATAACATATGACATGTCTAGGGGAATGTCCTGGGAAATAAGGAATGTGAATCCCCAATGGGAGAAGGTCATGATTGTCATGTATTGGGATTAATAGGAGATATGGATATGGAGCTCCATGAGTTTTAAAACTCTCTATTTGTAAAGACCCATTAATTCCATGTAAATTTTTTAATTAAATTGAAATTTTACGAGTCCTCAAAAATTGATGGTGTGTGATTCCAAGTCCTAGAGTGCCCAGAATGATTTTGAACTTTTTCTTGGGTACATTCATTAAATGTATGATCCAATTTTTGAAACTTTTTAAACGGTTCTCAAAGTTGAAATCTGAGCGCACCGTTGAACTCGCAACGCATATATTCGCATAAGGGGACCTTCATCTGGTCCACAGTAAGTCGATGTTGAATGATATAATTTGGGTTTTTGTGGAAATATAAACAAAACAAAATAAACATTTATTTTATTTTTCATTTTGTTGAAACCCCCCATTTGGATAGTTTAATGGTGGGGTCAACCTAAACTAAAACTACCAACATGTAGGTTATAGATGTGGGGAAATTCTGCCTAAAACACCCCATATTTAATTTAGAGGAAGGGACCACCCGAACCCCTTTAATGAGAGAAAACATCTCTACTCCGCTACTTTAAATTTTTGACAACACTATTCATCAATTGGGCCAATTAATTTTTCCAATGTGGTACAATTAAATGAGCCAATTAATTATACCAACATGCCATCATAATTAATCTACTTAATATAATAAGATTGGAACTCTTTGGTTGGGAGGATTTTTGGTCCGAAATAAATTCCATTGTGGGAGAATGTTCTCCCACGAAGAACTTCATTGAAAAACATACATCGAAAATCAAGGAAGTGGACGATGTATGAGACGAACATAGATGCGTGGTTTCAGAAGCGACAATCGTTGGAACCCTCTTCGCCTTCTTCGCCTTAAATCTCGCACCAACATCAAGAAAAATTGAGGTAGGGTTTTTTATTATGTGTGATTATGGATTCTCATGTTTTCACTTCAAAACAAATAATATGAGTCAACTCTCTAACTAGTTGATCCGCAGATGATTTCTTTTCAGTGGGGTTGGGAATAATTATTGTCAGGTGGTTGTTTGAATTTCTTCGCCTTACCGATCATGATAATTCAACGTAAAAATGATGAAGAGATTATAACCTCTTGATACTACACAAAAGAAGAGAGTGTGGGCCAAAAAAACATGGCTTGACCTCTCTACAAATCTGGTATTTAATTGTTGTGTTCTTCATGATGAAGGAGGACAACAACCAAACATCAGTGGGCACCAGAACAGCGATCGGCCCCACCATTGCCCGTGACGGAGGTGGCAGCACAACAGGGCTACACCGCTTCCCACTGCCCCCACCACCCATTGCCACTGCCGCCCAGCGACCTTCACCTCCCCACAGACTCTCCCCCCCCCCTGCGGCCTCTGCCACCCCACAGACGCCACCACCCCGCGGCCACCACTGCCCCCACCGTGCGGCCTCGCCGTCGTGCAGGCCTCCTCATCCATGCAACCTCGCCGCCCCGCGACCCTCCATGGCCCACGTGGCCTCGCTGCCCGCGGCCCTCTGTGTCCCCCACGGCCTCACGACCCCCGCGTCCTCGCACTGCCCTTCACCCCCCATGCCACCATGTGTGGTCCGGGCCAGACCCAGCAGACCGTGTCGACCGAAACTAGGTTAGTCCGACCCAGTCAAACAAGCCCCAGACCAACTACGATATTTCTCTCTATCGGCCATAACATTGGCACCAGGCATGCATTTTACAAACCGTCAACGATGCTATTAAATTGGGAGTGATACAAGACATTTGGTATACCCCACCTATGATTTGGATAATGTTGTGATATAATCAAGTTTGATCAACCTCAAATCCAACCGGGCCCTTGGGACTAAAAGGATAATAGCATACTGATTGAGCATCTGATTGCCACACTGTCTTTTGTATAGAGACTTTTATGTCATGGTGGTTCTTTAGGATACATTTTCATGGGACTTCATGGAGGTTGGAGTATCGACCAGTGGCTTGAGAATTGGACCCTCCCGGAGATGAGAAACCTCAGTGTGGGAACCTAGTAGCTGGTTGTGACGCAAAGAATGAATAGTTATCTTCTCTGGGTCAGCACCGAGTGATCCTGTGTGGGTCAGCACCGAGAGATCGAGTGTGGGTCACCACCAAGCAATCATGTGTGGGTGAGCATGGAGCGATCCTGTGAGGGTCCACACAGAGTGATCATGGGCATGTAAGCACTGAGTGATCCAATGTGGGTCAGAACCTAGAGAACCTATGTGGGTCAACATCTATATATCCTATGTGGGTCAATACCTAGAGATCTTGTGTGGTTCAGCAGCAGAGCCTCTTAACAGAGTAAGATGATTCAGTAGTTACAAATAATCATTTGTAATTCTGTACCTATGTTATACCTGGTGTGAGCTGAGTATGTACCTTGTGGTACTTTCCTTTGTGGTAATACCTTGATGGTATTCTTCTATGGGGCATACCTATGTAGTACTTACCTTTGTGGTATTCCATCCATTATGGGAAATCTATGCATTGGCCTTTGAGTTTGACTCTGTGTTTTCCTCATGATTGATATGGTTATACATGATAACATAGGTATATGTATGGTCATATACCTAAGTAGTGTTGTCTGTTGATTTCATGCCTTGTGGTTTATCCCTGGTGAATTTAGTGAGTCCATGAGGGTCATAGGGTCCCTACTGAGTATCATTACACTCACCCCTACACGAGCTACACCCACACCTTGTTGTGTTTGTTGTAGATGACAAACATCATTGATCGAGGCTTAGGGTAACATTTCTAGACGGGGCATGGTGGTGGGCCATTCAGCGTGATGGTACAAAGAGGATACGAGAAAAGGTGGAGTGTAGAGGACGCGATCTGTACCTACCCTTCATGTAGGAACCTCGTAGGACGACGAAGAGGCTACATTTCTTTTTATTCATTTGTATTGTATTCAGTTGTACTTGTACTATTACTATTGGGCTTGCATTTCAGACCCTTTTTACTTACATCAACCATTTTCCTATATTTTTGACTTTTGTTGGTATCATGCTATATTCTTGGTTATGTGTGTTTATAAGGTATAATTTCAATGCCTTCCTGCTTATAGTGAATTTTCCTTTTGGTGCTAGTCGCCAACCCCTGATCAATTGAAGGCAGGCTTGGGGTAGTCACTACACGGGCCCCGGGGGACGGGTCATGAAAAAATAGCATTAGAGGTGTCAATCTACCATAGAACTTAAGAATCTGATATTTTTTTAATCGAAATTGTGTTTTATGTATTCAGTGTGGTTATTTGTATAGGTAATCTAGTGTTGGTGCGACAGCCGACGTATCCACACACTAGGACCATGACTTCTGATTTCTGACTTAGTGCCCAAAAACACAGATTGCGTGTATGTTTTGAAGAGTATTCGATTTCATTTCTTTGAGTATTCTCAAAATATATAAATTTTTTAACATGGAACACCTTTTTCGTTTCATAATTCCTCTATACATACAACAATCTAGGGTTCCAGATGTTGTATGCACTGATAGCCCACCGATAAATGAGGCCTTGGGGAAGGGCCCTCTTCCAAAAGAGGCAACAGTGGAGGAGCCAAAGGTAACATTACATGTTCGGCCACCAATTCCACCAACAACATCTGCAGAGGGTGCACGCATCTTGAGTGCATTTCAAAAGTTCTAGCACCAATGGCCACCCAGGTTCTGGGGAGAGACGAACCCATAGGCGCCTGAGGATTGGCTGGAGGCTATAGTGAGAGTCTTTTGACTGGTAAGTACAACAGCTGAACTCATTGGGATCCTTGACCCCACTCTTCTACAGGAAACAACATGCAGATGGTGGAGAATGATGCTCCATGTTCTCGATGATGTGACGCTTCTCAGGGAAGACAACATGATCCTGTTTTGGGCAGGGTTTGTACCATCGACTATTCGCGCAATGCACATACAAGAGCTACTCCATTTGTAGTAGGGTAGCATAATTGTGGCTCATTACTCAGCAAGGTTCCCTGACCTCTCGTTCTTCTCAACTTATACGGTGAGGGACCCACTGATCAGGGCCCAGACCTTCGAGCAGGGGCTCATGAGAGAGATCAGGGCTTCAATGATTTCACTTCGTATACTGACGTAGGTGGGGGTGTTAGAGACAACCCTCTTAGTGGAGTGTTTCTTGCTGAGTAGTCACCACCAGTGAGACCCACCACCATTCGTCACATAGAGGAGTCTTCTATTGTTGGTTGTAGACTGAGGTCGTAGAGGTCCAAAGCAGGAGACTTATAGGTGGACGACCGCATGATTTAGGTTTGGTTGTGCGGGGCACCCTAGGTAGAGCCAGTCATGCTAGGAGCAGGTAATGTAATGCATGCGGCAGGCCTGGTCACAAGGATAGTGACTGACTGACCCACTGTAAAGATGATCTATATATGGTCAAAGGGCTGCCTAGGCAGAGACATAGGTTTGACCGAGGAGGTCCATAGGGAGAAGACCAAAATGGAAAAAGAGCTGGACATGCAGCTGGTAGTGGGAGATGATTCGAGATGTCACTTCCACCACCACCATGTGGTTCACCCCGACCACATGGAGTAGGTGGAAAGGGGATAGTTCAGCTCTAGGCAGCTGAGGCCTACGACCAGGGCACTCTGGAGATGATATGATGTATGATCTCTCTCTACTCCTCCTTGGATGCAGTACTTATAGACATAGGTTCTAATCATTATTTTATTTCCACTGCCCGCGTTCATAGCACTAAGATTCCGATGGAGTCATCAGCTCGTTCCTTATGGCTAGAGACTCATACCGGAGCAGATTCTACGTTTATGCACTGGTGCATCCAGTGCGAGCTAACTCAAGGAGGCGAAAGCTTCATCAAGGATCTCCTTGTACCGGCGACGAGGCCTTATGATGTCAACTTGGTTATGGACTGGTTATCTACATTCCGTACTAAGATACACTATTTTAGGTGCAAAGTATGATGTATCCACACAGATGGGACCAGATTTAAAATCAACAGTGAGAAGGGAGCCTTTGTAGCATAGAATTGATGTTTCTAACGCTTTCACCAGGACGCACGCATCTGTCAGCTTACGACATGCGCGGCTTTGTTACCCCTTATTTTCTCATTCCAAAGGCGGGCAGAATCTGTTCCTTTTACATGGACGTTTTCTCCATGATCAAAACAAGACGATAGGATGTCGGTTCATCCTTCCGCTGATTCCTCCCCGGAACTCGTTACCTAGTCCGTGTCTCCCCCATAGATGTAATATGTCCTTCTTGATACTCTTCCCGACGCCATATCTTCGTGGACACTAGCTTATTAAGATTCATCTGTCATAACATTCCAAGGGGTCTGGTCCGGGGCAACAACCTTCAGTTAGAGGAGTAGTCATGATGGTAATCACTGGCGTGTTTGGACGCTTTGGATTGGTGTGTCTCTCTTATGTCCCTTATTATAGTGCTTCTCAAGGGCGTGGAACCCTGAGGTATAACAAATCGAACACGAGGAATCATATTCCCTGGGAATATATATGAGTTTTCTTTAGCTTCATATGTTTATCACAGGGTATGCCGCAAGTTTAACGTCCAACGGAGACCGATCAAACTGATCAGAACACAGAATAGAGTGAATCAAAAGGAGGAACCCCCTACAGGGAACAGTGATATTGGGGCCAGCATGTGGGAAGCTTCTCGAATATTGAGGAGGGTAATGAGGTGGAAAGATGTCACCGAGATGTGGCGTCCCGGGTGAGAATGAAGTTGGAAGATGGTTTTTGGATTGATCCTCAAAGGTACCTCCTACATATCCCCATGTCATGGAATCAATGTATCCATAGTTCATCTGGTGACGACTTATCGTAGAATGAGGATAACAATTGATTACTGCTAAATGATGTTGCAATAGCTTACCAGTGGAAAAGGATGACAATGACTTAACACTGAATAATTTCCCAACGGCTTACCGCTAGATGGGATCACAACGGCTTACCACTGGATGGGGTCAGACCGACGTGAAGATGATTGGAATGACTGGGTGGTGGTATTGAACATCATGGAGGCTCCCTACGTACCTTTCCTTGACAAGGATCAAAGAACACATAGTTTAGATGGCGAATACTGTTTAATATCTTGCGGGATGGGGGCGAACCGACCTGAAGGGGGGGTCAGAGTGACCAATGGGTGGTGTGCTTGAATCTTCTGAGGCTTCCTATATACCCTTTCATAGAAAGGATCAAAGTCCACATAATTCAAATGGTGTGGGGATTAGACTCTGATGTGGACCATGGTGGTTGGGGCTTGAACCGTGAGAAGGATTCCTACATACCCTTGCTTGAAAAGTAATGAAGACCATGTAGTTCAGGTGGGTGCTGGTGAACCGATGTGAAGGAGGATTGGGGGTCCAGATGGATGGTGGGCTTGAAACTGGTGGAGGCTTACTACGTACCATGGCTTATTATTGATAAAATTCTTCTTAGTTTGGGATATGATGAGAGGAATACAGTTTAACGTCATGCAGGACAAGGCCGATGTCTTGGTTGACGCTTACTCTAAGCCTACATGAGTCATTCTCAGTGTGAGATACAAGAGGCAGTAGAGGCCTGACGACGACGTCGTGAAAGGTGTGTTCATGGGAAGTGGAGAGGTGCTTATGCTTAGGGTGACCTAGGGAGAGAATTTCTAGGACTTACTCCAAGACGGATGCCCGAAGGCGACAAAGCACAGCGGGAGAGGTATTTGGGATGGATGAACGGAGAGGCACTGTTCCCCATAATGCCATTGGATGGCCTTGGCACCGAGGGAGTGAAGAGGAACAGATGTGCTACCTCCTGCAAGAATGGTTTGGGGCTTACAACAAGGTGGTTTCCCTTTCCCTGCGGACAAACGTCACTCCTAGAAGGAGCATATCATCCCCTGTGGAGACCAGGTATGTGGATAATGTCCATGGTGGGGGAACCCCACCTGTGAGGCATGGGGTGACGTCACCGTTTAACGTCATGTTCTAAGGAAGATGAATCTGGGCAGTTTGACGTCCTACAACATGGACAAAGTGGGTTTTCTCCACACCCCTAGGACATACATAATTTGTACCCTCTTCTCCTTGATGCAAAGTGGGGATAGGAAACACTATAGTGAGGGGGTGTTGTGGGGTGAACCATTGAGGGGTCCACGTAAGCGTGGGTATTGAAATAAGAAATAGCCATTAGTGTTCCTATGAGAAGAAGCATTAGGTGAAGCAACACAACATGTAGTATGGTCTAGTGGAATTTGAAATCAAATTGTGAAAACCAGGAGGGTCACATGGAAAAACAATTTTCCAAGCAAAGGGGTCCATAGGCAGGGGCATTGTGGAGATCTGTTGCTCCATGTGGCGGAGGGTGATTGCGAAGGGGTTTTCTTCGTGAAGTGGGGTGACTTAACCTTAGCATGGTGAGGAATCACAAATAAGAGGTGCTTCGCGAAGTGTAATGGAATTCACGGAGCACAACCCCATGAAGCAAAGGTGCCTCATGAAACAAGGGGTCATGAAGCCATGTGCTTCGCGACGTATAGTGACCCTGCCTTTTCATGTAGATCATTTTTACAGGAAGGGTGTTTTGCAAATCATAAATGCTCTCTGATGACTCGGATCCCCTTCGGGATCCCCTTCTTTAGTGAAGTCCCTTAGGATTCGCAAAAGGAATCCCTATCAGAAGTAGGTATCAAAACAGGATGATGTGGAGGCACTTCATAGAGCAGAAGTAACTCACATAAATCATGGTTTGCAGAGTGGAAGGATGCTTCACGATTCAGGAGCTGGGAAACCGAAAGGCGGGATTTTCCATCGTCTAGGCTTAGGTGGAGACCAAAATTAATAGGAATGAGGTGTCGCGGAGCAGATCTCATACTGCGTGAAAAGTGGCTTGGTGGCTTCTCACCGGGCTCACGAATGTGTAATGAGGTCGTAGAGCATCCCGCCTCCTTGCTTTGCAGTGGGCTTGCAAATGTCAAATGCATTCACATTGCCTCCCACCACCATGCTTTGTAGTGGGCTCGCGAACGTCAAATGTGTTCATGGAGCCTCCCACTTCCTTTCTTTGCGGCAGCAGCGGTGCTGGGGAACTCCGTGAAGGGGCTTCGAAAGGCAGTCAATGGGGCGATCTGGGGGCCTCTTCTTCATCCTTAAATTGGGCGCCAAAAAATGACCTCCCTCAAACATGGATCCACTGAGAGATCAAATGTCAATGTCTAAGGTAAATACCCAAAATCCTAGGTCATTCGCGGTGATGACTCGCGAAGAGGGATCGCGAGGCGGATAGAGGACATGTGGGCCTAGCACGCCATGATGTTTCGTGCGAACTGGACTCACTAAGAAGCTTTGAAGGCCATCGCCTATAAATAGGGGGGTTTTCTTATATTTTTTCCTTTCCCTTACCTGCTAATATGACTTCTTGTGTTCTCCATTCGCAATTCTTGGCGTACTCCGCAAGTGGTCTCTGCGAATCAAGTCTTCGCGGGGCACAGCGAGTCCTGGACTTCACATTTGTAGTCTGCGATCTAGCGTAAAACGCCGCGGTAGTGGCCTGTGAATAGTCTTCATGAGTGGGCTTCACAAACACGCTTTGCGAACTATCTTCTCAAGCCACCAAAATAAATAATCATTGCTCTAGAATGAATGGCCCACTAAGAAGCTTCCCTAGGGGTCCTTGCAGATGCCGACCGGAGGGATGAAATGACAAATAGTCTGGGGCTAATAGATCTAGTCCATAGCCACTCGGACCATATTTCATTGGTGGAGCTGCTATCAGAGATCTAGAAGAACTACCCATTGTGTGGGAGGTTCCATTTGTATGGGTTTAAGATGAGGGATGAAATATTCATCCCTGAAGTAGGTAGGGATGAGCCAGCTTACTAGTTCCGGAGCACATCGTGTAAGCACCGATGGTTTAGGGCACCCGATGGTCATTCCCAGGAGGACTTGATGCCTGTAATTGCCGACTATTTATACAATCACCTGAAAAATGTCGATGAGAAGGCATTGCAGCTGGATATGTCCCCTCCTCCATACCAAATCATCTTCAAGGCGGCACTGGGGAACCCAAAGAAGGGGTGGTATGAGGAATGGGACCTGCGCTAGGGCGTATTCATTATGGATGATTGGGCTTGGGCCTACATGGTAGGCACCTAATGCGAGGAGTTTAGAGCGGAGCTGAGAAGAGTGGGCCTGTATGAGGCAGCTTGGGTTTCCCAGTTCTATATCTTCCAGCAGAAGCTGTTAATGCCAGACATGTTGAGCCGGTGGTCACCGGGGACTAACACCATTCACCTGCATCACAGGGAGTTCGGCATCAGCCTATGGGATGTGCATAAATCTCAGGGGTCCCCATACTAGGGGAAATGTATGACGAATTTCTCCCCGCTATGGGTGCGTGGGAGGATCCAGAGCAGATGTCGTGTCTGGCGATGACATTGAAGGAGCTTGTGCCCATGGAGGATAAGGAAGTGGTGAGGGATTTCCAGATCAAGCACTGGTTCTAGAAGTTTCTAAACATCCCATATAATAGGCAGTTCCAATAGAGGCCTCGAACATTCTCAAAGGGTGCCCGGAGTAAGGAAAACTCATACTGGCAGTTGTTAGAGAATAGCCAGTGAAAGACCCTGGGGGTTCATTGTTAGCACTAAACAACAACCAAAAGCCAGGATGGTGACATTAATCTCATCTCTCATTTGTGGTTTAATCCTGCTGGTAAGCTATACAAACATGAGAGTGCAGCCAGGAACATTCAACATGGAATCAACATTGGTGACAGGAGGGAGGGTCAACCTAGGGATCACGATGCTCACCAAGTTGTACAAAATGATATGGCACATCAACTAGGGGAAGAGGCCACAGAGGGTTTGCGGGTGGTTCAACCTCTTGTATGGATGGATAACGGTGCACATCCAGGGGATTTATGAGTATCAAAACCCCATCTCTCCAACATGGTCAACCTTTTGTCCCTCGATCTTGAATGCTGAGGGGACATTTCCAACTATGCTGACCGCACAATCAGTTCTGAACTGGGTGTGAAGGGTGGAGGAATTCAATTTCCAACCATGCCCGCTACCGACGGGGGCCTTCATGGATGATGGATAAGTAATGGAAGGGCACTGTGCCTACCTCCTAGCTTTTCGAGGTGGGGTCTTGGTGGCCAGGGTGGATCGTGAGTGTCTCCACGATCCATTCAACCCACACCAGTTTTCCAGGAAATTCCGGTGCCTGCTGTGGCTAACCCTGCATGTATACCTGGGTGTGCGGTACGAGGAGCACGAGTGTTTGATGAGGCAGATGTGGTTCAAGTTTACATGGGAAGACAGGAAGATGTAGAACATATTGCCTCCGCCAACCGCCGTCCTTGGGCTGATAAAATAATATGCCCCGAGCTGGGAGGAGGCCTATCCATGGGAGATGCTGAAGTGGACAACTGTCCTAGACGGTGAGGGTGAGGTTCCTCAATCTCGAGGGAGAGGACAGAAGGTGACAAGGGCATCCCGTAGTGGTGGGGATACTGTAGAAGACCGGACGACGGCAGCGGAGCTGGTGGTCCCAAGAGAACAGAGTCATCCAGAGGGGTGACCATTGATGGGATGCCTTATGATTTCTACTCAGGACCTGGGGAAACATTTGCGCCACATCGACATGTGGGAGAATGCTGTCTTCCCTAAGGTTGGGGACATCTTGGAAGTCAACCTACAACTCCTCATCCAAGTCAATTTATGGTAGCACCTCAACCGCCTAGGGATGTACTTGCTGGGAATTGGCCCAATTAGGTCCGGTTTTGCAGTATCCCAGGAAGAGCTGGAGCAATACATAGAGGATCTAGGATACTTCACCCACTCTCGGGGTTCCCTAATCCCGATGAATGACCGAGTCAGGGTACTGTGGGGTCGTAAAGTCCCTCTGCAGTTGTCAGCTGCTGACTTGAGGGAGCACTTCCCTCTACTGAAAGAATCAGATTAGTCCTCCTGGGGAGATGAGGCTAGTTTTGTGAGTCCTCCAGAGGAGGGTGATATTGGATATCAGTCCTTAGATATAGAGGATTTCACAGAGTCTCTCAAGGTAAAATTCCAAGTTACTTATTCTGAGTATTCCCTTATGTTACTCTGGATTCCTTATCAGTGTCTGCACTGTGCATGATAACCTTGTGCATAGACCTTGTTATCACCCCTCAGTGGGTGGAGATGCAGGGCCTTTAGGATCCATGATTGTGGCTGCATCAACATCCGTGCCTTCTGGGGCTGGGAGAGTCGAGGTGGATCCCCCAGAGTATCTAGACATGCTAACCCTATACGGGAGGTCTAGTCACAGGGTTCTAATGACATAAACCCAAGAGAGAGACCATGGATTTGTCCTCTGAATTAATTATCTACCAAATTCACAACTGCCACCCCCTAACCCCTTTAACTGACATTCGTGTCTCCTTCATGGAGAATACAAACATTAAATTGGCCTAGCCTACTGCGGTGAAGTTGGTCGGGGTTTCTGGTAGCACCCTTCCTTGGGGAATGCCAATGGTCGTGGAGGTGGAAATCTAGCTTGACCGAACTATAGCGCTCCTTATCACTGGAAGGGGTTCCAGTGGGACTGCATTTGAGGCAATCAAGGTGGGATCCGATGATGATGATCAACCAGACGGTTCAGGCCCTGACAGACCCGATCCGACGTGAGACATGGACCCAACTGAGGAGTGCCTGGGGGCATTACCTACATACCAGATTACTAATCATGCTGACTGGGATGATAAGACCTCTGATGAGGAGGACAATATAATTGTATGTCATCAATTGTGGAAGCTAATCACACGTTTCATCAATGACACCCCCTAGCGCTATGGTTGGTTGGGATGGACAAACTTCTTTCGTGACTGTGTGAACTGTGTGATGGGGGAGTAGATTCCCAACATCATCAGATGCTCATCTGAGATCTTATGGTGAAAAAGATTCGGTATTATGAATGTGTCCTTGGTGGGGGATGGTAGCATAGGAAGGAGATAAACATCAAGAGTCTCTAGAAGGCAGAAGATGAGGTCCGACGACTGCAGAATCGGGAAGACTATTAGTTGACCTCCCTTAATTTTCAATATTAATGAATATTATGATTTAAGGCCCTACTAGAATAATCTGATGAGGGACTGAAGTGATCTTCTGGGAAGACGATCTCTATTTGGGATGACATGGAGAAGGCCCAGATTATGGCCAATGAATTGCGCCCTCTCGCCGCCGAGCAGGAGTGGGAGGTAAACCAGTGGAAACAACTCCAGGATGCCAACATCCAGAGGATGGAAGAGATTCTATGCTCCTATGATGAGTTCAATCCATCCAAGGGGTAATTTGACCCCTGGGTACTGTAATCATTACAAACCATAAAACATACTTTCGTGCTATTATTGTTTGAATGTTCTAGCACGTGTGAGTTTCGTTGTTTTACATTGTTTTATTGCATCCTTATGATGTTCACGGAGCATCCAGTGACCATTACCTAATTTCACGTGGGTTGGGCCTGATGTGAGAAACAAAGGGTGACCACTTTATCACCTTATCTAGTCGTTGGATCAGAAACCAAGCTTCGGGCATCCGGGGTCTGAAAAACCGGTCCATATTTCCAGGAGGAAATAAGAGTTACCTGGCTGGAGAATGAAGCTCTTAGAATAGCTGATTTTCCGTTTTCCTAGTGGGCTCTCATGCCTGAACGGGGTAACACCAGGGGCACTGAATTGATCCAAACAGATTGGTATGAGTGGTGTGAATCACGATACCCAGGATTCAGAACATTATAGGGGTGGCATGACAAAAAAGAATGGTTGTTGACCACATTAGAAACACAACATTCTTGTTGAAGTTTCCTAGAGTTGGGATAGAAAATGAGGTTCGACAGTTGAAAATGTTCGAAACATGGGACCTGACTCAAAATTTCATCCGTTAGTCTTCTGAAATGTTCCCCCAGGACAATAGGCGGTCCATAGGCCAAGCTTCCATTCTGTTTGGGGGTTACTCCAGACGTGAAATAGGATGAGGGTCAAAATGATGGGCATATAAAGCATGGAATGTGTTGTGAGGGTTGGTCGAACAGAATCTAATACTCTTGAAATTATTCCACCTTGGTGGAATCAAACTTGATGGAAACATCCGTTTGATAATGGATCATTCCTTCTTTTAGACAGAGCCTCTTTGGCGAGGGAGTCCTCACCTCCAAATGACATCTTGGGGAATCCCGAACTTTTTTTGGGAAAAGTTTCTGTTACACAGTTCCCCACAAGGGGTCTGGCTAGGGGGCCAGAAATGGGGAGGAACAAAACATTATGATTCTTGGGGATAGACCCTGGGGGAAATATCGAGATGTCTCTATGTATCCTATAATGAGAGGAATCATGCCATAAATAGTTCTAGAAGCACAGTTTAACATCTTGTGGGATGATGAGAAGGCAGGATGCGCCGGTGTACATCCTACCAAAACTACTAATCCCACATGAGTCATGTTTGATGTGGGAAACAATAATTAGTTGTGGGAATTTCCCGACACAGGAAGGAACATGTTAGGGCTAAGAGACGCTTGGGGAATGTTGACCCAATGATACTGACCAGTCCTTGTAGCACACCTAGATGTGCGAAGTGACAAAGATGGGTATGTCAGAATTTCACATGAACATGAAGAAGTTGAAATGTTTGAATCATGACTCTCGAAATCTAAGCCACAATGATGGCAACGTGATGATAGAAGATAAATTTTGACTGTGGAGGAAACTCATCATCCACATAACGTTAGCCTGGAATGGGGAAAGACAAATTAGGGTTGACCATTGACCATGTTTGAAACATGTGACCTGTCAAAAATGTCGTCTGAGATCCCTAGGGACGTTGTCCCAAAATGGTAGGTGAGACCATAGGCCTTGAATTCATTCCCTCTAGGGGTCCTATTGGATGTGGAAGAGTATGAGGATTCTAATAGTGAACTCAAAAAACTAGGACACAGAATGAGTGGAATGTAGCCATGAATGTTCCACACTTCGGGCTCTTTTTGAAATGCATCTAAATACGACAACGTGTTGTATTAGATAGAGGTAGTAGAGTCCCTTACCATAGGGAGATCTTAGTTTAATGTCATAGAACTCATACCATTGATGTTAGGAAACACATGAGACATGTGGTGGGGTAACTACAAAAACCTGACGTGAATGGGAACCATGGGTTCCGACCACCATGTGTTCCTTGGAGAGGTTTTTGGTCGAGGTACTGAAAACGATAATTGAGATAGGCCTGAGACAAAGTGCATAGGCATTCATACGTACCCCATGCCGATGGGGATCATGTTGCACATAGTTCTTGAGGTGGCACTATAAGGTACCAGTGTCAGTGATAAAAAGGGCGTGTGGTCATGTCCCTCACACCAAGAGAAGCGGTATTTGATAAATATTGTTTTTCCTTTAATTTGAGTCTTTTTATGTGAAGCGACAGGACTAGGGTAGCAGGCCCTAGCGTCACCTCAAGAATCAATCCATAGCAGGCATTGACAAATGGCATGGTGTTTGACCAATACCAAACATGGTGTCTCCTTCAGCGAGAAGATCACGATGCAGGTCCATTATTCTTCGTGCGGCCTGGACGATGATGTCATAGTTTAGATTCATGTGATAGAACTATGCAGAATAGTTTAAAGTCGTATGGCTTGGACATGCAAGAATGCGCATGAAGTGTTGCAACATACCTGACATGAATTAGGACATAATCTGACACTACACTGTACGCAATTACGAGAAATAATCCTCATGCCAAGGGGACTAAATAGATGTAATAAGGAAAAGGGGGAGGAGAAACTAGATCCCAACAGAGCTGGAACCAATAATGATACGTCCAGGTTGTACTACGTATCCCATAAGGATGGGAATCAAACCACACATAGTTCTAGATTTGATCTTATTTTATGGTTTTAGAGCATGGACCATGGATGGATTGAAAATCCTCCATGTAAGTGCAGACCTCAACCCGATACCTAAGCCAACGTGAGTTAAAATCAGTGTTTGAAACAAGAGAGGATGATATCTATTAAAATACCTAGAATGCATGTCGAAGGTAAATCAGTGTGAAGCCCCAAATGATGTCCCTATAACAGCTTTGGTCCTCATAACCCATAGATGTGCACTGAGGGATAGTACCAAGTGGTTTGATGTTATACATGGACATGATGAGTTAGAGAAGGATGGGAATCATGTAACCATCATTTTTGGGCTTAATGGGGTTTGCGTGGTGGTGGAGGATAGCTGTGGACCATGCTCGAAACACAGTATCCATATCACGTAAGCCATAAATGGGAACAACAAATGAGTATCGACCACTGACCGTATTCGTAATGCGGGAATTTTATCGGCTTGTTGTACGCGACCCTCAGGGACGTCGGCCCGTAATGGTAGGAGGGCCCATATTCCTAGAATCTATGACACTTGGGGGGTCCCTTTGGGTGTGACAGGTGATGGAATATCAAATTAAGGGGAACAAAATGCCTGAAAATCAGGTGGTAACATGTCTGAGCTGAGTCTGATATTCGAGGTTCAAAACAAGAGTACCCTTAGTCTCATTGATGAACCGCCGAAGAGGTTTGACGAGGGTGATCATGAGAGAGAGTAACATGGCACGGTTGTTACACGCCTGAAATGAATGATGAAATAATACCATTCCACTCTATATACTCCCCTCCCCAGGGAAGGGTAAGAACTCGGGTTGAGGCCCAGGGAGGCCAAGGAACCTGAGGTTGTGCCTCGGTTAGGGAGGCCTGACCAGTTTGTAGTTTGACGTCTTGCAATGAGAACGAGGGTTGGGGCCCCAAGAAAAGATGATAAGGTGTCTCATTTAGAGATGCGTACGATGAGGTGAGAAACCCGACATGAATGAGGACATAATATTATACCACATCGCACAATCCCATAAGAGATAACCTGGGTTGGGGGCCCGAAAAAGCCAAGGGGCCTAAGGCTGGGTCTGAGTCAGGGAGGCTTGACCAGTTATCAGTTTAACGTCTTGTAGTCATAACGAGGGGCGGGGTCCCAAGAAGGCCTAGGGGCCTGAGGCTGGGCCTCGGTCAGGGAGGATGGACCAGTTTACAGTTTAACATCATGTAGTGAGGACGAGGGGGATGATAAGGTGTATCAGTGGGGGATGTGTACGGTGTGGTGAGAAACCAGACGTGAAAAAGAAAATGATCAAAAACTATACCGCACAATCACATAAGAGGGAACCTGGGAAGGGGCCCCGAAAAGGCCAAGAGTCCTTATTGTTGGAATCTCCTGGAGGTTTATCATTGCTTGGAGATACAACCGGGCAGAATGAACCACTATACTCGATGTTTGGGACATCTTGGTGTGGCCCTAATGATCTAGGACAACTATTGACCATGTTCGAAACACAACATCCCTATAGTGACATGAAATGTGAGAAACAAAAAAGCATCGACCACTGAAACTTTTCAAAACACGGGACTTGAATCATCTTGTTACTTGACATCCTAGAAGGAATTGGATCGATGTGGTAAGAGGGACCTTAGGCCTGGCATCAATACAATTCAGGGGCCATTCCAGACAGGAAAGGCGATGGAATCCCAGTTATGGAGTGTGTGAATCATACCTGTACAAATATTATAAAAGAGGCGAATGTCTTCAGAGAGCGGGGCATACGACCAGATCATGGTTAGCTCAACGTGAATTGGGGCAAGAGTCCCACCATATGTCATGACCCGAGTGGAAGATTCTGGCATTTTGGCTAGGCCGACAGATGAAATGTCTGGGCATTCCTACGTATCCCATGAGTATTGGAATCAATCCCTACGTAGTTCTGAAAATGCTATTTAACGTCATGTTGGATGATCCACAGTTTAAATTCATACAGGACTAGATATTTTAAGGTCATGCAGGACTAGCGTGTAGTTATGGGTCATGGAGGACCATCCAGTTTAAGGTCGTGTAGGATAGGCGTGTAGTTTAGGGTCATGTGGGACCATCCAGTTTATGGTCATTTAGTACCATCCAGTTTAAGGTCGTGTTGGACCATCTAGTTTAATGTTTTGGGGGACAATATAGTTTGAGGTCGTGCAGGACCATCCATTTTAAGGTCGTGCAGGACCATCCATTTTCAGGTCGTGCAGGACCATCTAGTTTAAGGTCGTGTAGGACCATCCAGTTTAAGGTTGTGTAAGACCATTAGGTTCAGGAAAAGTATTGCTTGAGGAACATGGCATTGGTGGGAGGAGTCAAGCGCTCATCATCTGTGGTCACCATGGAGTATGCTTCATTGGGGTAAAACATGTAGACTATGTAAGTTCCTTCCCATTTTGGATCATTCATGGGTGGTTTCCTACCCGGGATCATTGGCGCTCGGAGGGCCAATACCAGGACTCCTTGTAGAAAATAGTAGAGGCGAACCATCTTGTCGAACGATCTAGCCATATTATTCTGATGCCTTTCCAGATTGTGCATGGAACATAGCTGATTCTTTTCAAGTGCTTCAAATTCATCATGACGGATTTAGACCACCTTAGCTGGAACCTGCTATTCATAGACCTCATTACCTAACGAAGGAAGTTTGATCTCGATGGGTAGGACGACCTCATCCCCGTACACCAGGGAATATGGAGTCACCTGGGTGGAATTTCGTGTTGTCGTCTGATAATCCTAGAGGGAATTGTGGAGATTTTTCGGCCAACTCTTCTTGTTTTGGCCAACCATTTATTTCCTATTGTTAGAAAGGGTTTTGTTGAGTGCCTTGATCAGTCCATTTTCTTGATCATGATAGTGGGAGGTATGGTTCAACTGGATATTGTACTTGGTGTACAATTTATTCAGCTCGACTGCTCGGAAGATGGTGTCGTTATTAGTGAGGACATCATGTTAGACTCCAAACTGGTGGATGATATTAGAACACATGAAGTCAATAATTGAATAGTCCTGAATTCCTTGAGAGGAATATCCTCTTCCCAATTGGATAAGAAATCTGTGGCTATCGTGATGAACCTGCATTGGCGAGCTGTCACCAGTGGATAGGGTCCCACGACATTGAGTCCCCACACCGCGAATGGCCAAGAGTACTTGGTGGAGTGAAGAGGTTCTAGTGGCTGATGTAGGAAGTTATAATGATATTGGAATGTGTGAAATCTCTTGGAAAACATGATACAACCAAGGATTATAGAGGCCCAGAAATACCCTAGTCTCCGGATCTGGTGAGATAGTATTGGCCCAGCCTGGTGGGCACCACAAAAACTGGCATGATTTTCTTGGATGACTTGTGGAATCTCAACTCGTTGGATGAAATGAAAGATAAAACCATCAAACCCATGCTTATAGAGGATTGGCATAATGATGGGATCTCTCAGGAGGGTAAACTACAGCGTGTGGCATCGAATTCGCTCGTGATCCACCCGATAAGCCAGGAATCCACCATTTTTGAGATACATGACAAAAGGGGCTCTCCAGTCGGGAGTAACTTCAACCACTACATCTGAAGAGCCTTTCGGTCCTGATGTGGAGGATCTTTCAGTAATATGGCTTACCCGTAGGTCGTCTTCATTCTCTGGGGTGATGGGGGCAATGAATTTCTGATGTGCCAACTGTATAATCTGATCATCTTGGTTGGGATCTACAAGTGATGCAGCTAAGCTGACCAAAGCGTCCGCTTGATCATTCTGTGTCTGAGGGACATGGGTAACCTCCAGTCGATAAGGGAACTAGGACATTAGATGGAGGGTGTGCTCCAATAATGGTACGAACTATTGCATTACGACAATGTAGTCATCGTTGACTTACTTGATAACTATCTCAAAATTCCATTTCACGTGAAAATGGGGTGAATCGATCTTGAGGGACAGCTCGAGGCTAGTGATAAGAGCCTGATACTCTGCCTCATTATTGGTGCAGCCTTCTGACAATAGGAATGAGTATGGTAGAATGACTTTTGTCGGGGTAATTAAGACGATACCCATGGACACTCTGTTGAGTCGCGTATCATTGAGCCTCCTACCGGTAGTGCTATGGGAGGCACCATCAAAGTGCATATGACAACATTGGACGACATGATCTACCAAGAATATTTCATCATATGGAAAATCCATGTCCAGGGACTGGTCCGCAGAGGTTGGATGGGCAGCTAGAAAGTTCACCAATGCCTTCCCATTTATAGCCTTATGAGGCATGAACCTGATGTCAAACTGTTGGAGGATTACCACCCACTGTGCTAGATGACCTGTCAACACGAGGAGATTCTGAATGTACATCAGTGGGTATACCTGATAGAACATCTATACCTCATGGTGCTGTAGGTAATTTCACAACATATGTACAGCAAATATGAGCACAAGGTATCTGTTCTCGATGGGGGAGTATCTGGTCTCTTTATCGAGAAGCATGCAGCTGAGGTAGTAGAGATTGTTCTCTATCCCTGTGTTGTTATTCTGGGCGAGAAGGGCACCAAGTGATCGGTCCAGGGAAGTCACATATATGATTAGTGGGGTAACGGAGATGGGTTCCATCAAGACCAGAGTCTACTGCAAGTACTACTTAATTTCGTTGAACGTGGTCTGGAACACTTCGTCCCATTTGTCGGAAGAGCCTTTCTTCATTAGCCAAGAAAAGAGCTTACACTTTCCAGCCAGATTCCCAATGAATCAGCTTATGTAGGCAAAGTGGACTTGAAAAACCTGAATCTCTCTAATATTTCCCAGGGGAGGAATCTATCTGATTGCCTTGATCTTCTATAGGTCGATTTTGATTCCCTGGTACCTAACAACAAAGCCAAGGAACTTCCTAGAAGTGACCCTAAATGCACAATTCAATGGGTTCATCATCATGTGGTCAGAGCAGAGGAAGCCATATACTTTCTCAAGGTATTTGATATGGTCATAGACCTAGTGAGATTTAATCCCTAGATTTTCCACAAATCATTCCACCAATTTCCTGTGGACAAGCTTGAATATACGATGCATGGCCCCCTAATAGGTGGAAGCTAGATTCTTTAGGCTGAAGGTCATAACCTGGTAACAGAAAGTACCTTGGGGTGCCCTAAAATCCTTGGACTCTACATCCTCGGGGGCCATTTGAATCTGATTATATCCAGAGTAACCATGCATGAAAGAGAGGGATTGGAACCTGGCCATAGTGTCGATCAACAATTCTATCTCTGGAAGGGGAAAATCATCCTTTGGACAATGACGATTGAGATCTCGGAAGTCAATAAAAACATTGATTTATCCATTATTCTTTATGAATGGCATAATGTTGGAAATACACTTGGGGTTATGAACCTCCTTGAAGAAGTTGGCCCTGAATATCTTGTTAACTTCAGCCTCAACCATGGCATGGTTAGAAGGATGAATCAATCTAGGAGGCTTCTTGATCACATGATGGTTTGTCGGGAGACAGAGGTGGTGGATGGATATGTGAGGATCTAGTCCAGGCATCTTGTTGTAACTCCAGGAGATTACATCACGGTGCTATTTAAGGAAGTCCATGTATCTTTGCTGCTCCTCGAGGGACATGGAGGCACTAATCAATGTGGGGCTCAGATCTGCCTCGCTACCAAGGTTCACATATTCCAGTTCATCAACCATGGTAGAGATGCCTTCTTAAAAGGTGGTGGTTGAATCCTTCAGATCTTTTGCTTTGCTTACAGAGGAGGGATTCCCAGCGGGTGAGGCTTCCCCTCGGTCGGAGGAACCTGGTGGGAGAATGGTACTATCCTGGACAGTTGTGGACATCACATCAGGATATTCACATGCCTCTTAGACCATGATGATGAAGGCAGTCGATCCAGTCCCATCTAGCATTCAGACTAAGGGACCATGCTTGATGATATCAAAGAAATAGTGGTGTATCGGCTTGAGCCGGTTAATCCTAGCCTGAAGGAACAGACAGGAATGACGTACTGCTATTGCCCTGGGGTGGAAGTCCCGATACTATATGGGGGTAAGAGGTTCCAGGATCACCTAAGTCAGGTTTCTGTAGGAGTATGAGGTGATATTAAATCGTCGCATGGACTTGGGAATATGCCTTAATCTTGTACCAGAGGAAACAAAGAAATTCCCCATGTCGGGGGTCATGGACTCCAATCAATGGATTGAGAAGACGTTGGCGTCATCCAAACCTACCCTGGGGTCACTTATGACCATGGAGGGATCAACCGAACTAGCCAGAATTTGATTATATTTTCTCATGTAATAGTCATCGTCTAGATAACGGGCTTCACAAGAGGTGGATGGAGATGCATCCCCTTGGAGTACACCTACATGACCATTAAGGGTGTACTTTGTGAATTGGTGATATGTTGAGGGGACTACCGTATGCATGTGGAGCCACATTCTGCCCATCAAAGCATTATATGCAGTGTCCTGGGAGATAACCATGAACACTGTGCTAGCAACTAGGCTACCGAAGAGGGTATTCAGACAGATCTTTCTGACCGGGGTCTGTTTGGTCCTATCATATCCACAAATTCCTAGATCAGAGGGAGTCAGGTCATCCTCGGATAGCCCACTCTTCCACAGTGTTCGTGTTGGGATAATGTTGATCTTGGAGACGATGTCAATGAGACAGTGACGAACCTCCATGAAGTTAAATTGGCTGGTGATGTACAACCAGCGGATGCGACCCTGTATGGGAGAGCCTTCATCCTCTCTGGAGAATGAAATGATGGCCTGAAATTCAGCAGTTTCAACTACATCAGCATGAAAGGCTTCTGCAGCTGATACCTCTCTCTCAAACTGGAGGGGGCTCTTTAAAGCCTCAGCGAGGGCCTCATGAATATCTGATGACAATAGGTGGGCTTCGATGATGGAAATACTTACTGGGATGATGTAAAGGTGCTTGAGAACATCATACTTCAATTCTAGGAACTATCTTCTTCTTAAATGAGGCCTCTTTGCAATTGGAGGCATGTCGGGCCCTGTTGCATAGACCAGTTACTGGATGGTAATGGGGATATCCCGCTACTCACTAGTCGAAGCCAAGAGGGTAGCTTCTAGATGAGAACTGGATGGCTGAGATCGGCCTGTCGTGGGGAGAATGTCATGGAAGCACGACTGAAGTGGTTCTGCCAGATCTAGTAGCACAAATGGTGGTAGAGGTGGTCCTAACGACACTAGATGAAGATGCTACGAGTGCAGAGCTATGCACTTTTCCTATTTTCTAGTCTTAGTGTCAGGCACGTCATGCTTGGATGTGCCTACTGATACACCTCGATGACCCATATCGTCATGGATTTGCCGACGTTGGCGTCATCTTGGTACGTTTTTGAGGTTCTCTTGGCGTTCAGTCTCATCGGGAGTCATATATGGATTTACCATCTTGACAGTGTTTACTGATGTGTACACATGATTTTCACTTGAATAATCATCCACCACTATGAAGATTCTGGGAGGGATCCCCATCTTAGTGGTCATGATGTCACAAAGAGTTCGGGACAACGATGGCATCAGCATGGAAAGTGGCATCTTCTTGCACCACTGATGCTTGCCCATCTGGAAAGAGGCCGACCGAGATGATGATGCAGAGGTGGTGGTCGTAGCTTCTGAAGGCTCCGAAATTTTCAGGCGTGCCCGAATGATGCCATGGGGGCAAGCAACCATTTTACAAGCCATCAAGTCGTTGTACTTTTGGGATCCAAGGCTGGGAACCTGCTGCCACTTAACTTTGCCATCACTACTGCAATCTGACCTCACAATGAAACCTGCCACTTATGCCAGGGTCAGGCCCAGCCTAACTATGTTGTTATAAACCAGGTCTTGGAGCCAGTACGTAAACACATATCACTTCTTGAGAGTGAGCCCCAGAATCTGATGATAGGGGTAGTAGTTTGGGAGATCAGTGAGATTCGCCTCTGCCTTCCTTCCTCACTTAGGAATGCATACAATCCCTTAATGTAGGGCACTACAGATGTAACTGGGGACCTTATTCCCGCTGAACAAGTAAGCCGGGTGTCTTATTTCTAAATGGGGATCCCTTGGAGCCTGGACATGATGAGGATACGGAGGGGAATGTCGAGGTGGTTGACCTTGATTTTCCTGCCTAGGCAGTGGTGACGCATTCCATGGGTGCGCCTGTCGATTCTGAGGAAGTTGTAGAGCTGGAGGTTGTGCCTGAGGTGGAGGAACCCTGAAAGGCTAAAGGGCCAGTGCTACTTGTAGAAATTCATTATGTCCTGGGGCTTCTATTTGGGCCACTACATTAGGATCGACTATGGAACCTCTCATTTCTGGGATTACAATGGGAAAAAGCATGCCACTATGGCCTGTTGCAGGGCTTCCTCAAGGAGTTGGGCATTTTCGGAGAAGACTCGGATTCATCTGGGATAGTTCTGGGTGATCAAGAAGGGAACCAGTTCCATCTTAACATTCCCTACAGACATCGTCAGTAATATTTTTCCAGAGTCAGTGGAATGTCAAGGGAGTATGTGAACCCCATCCACCTGGAGATAAAGTCCACGACTCGCTCATCAAGCCATTATTTGCACACGAATAGGACTGAAATGATGTTCTTATGGGTGATAGAGCTAAACTAGAAGTGGAACTGCCTGCAAAGGTCCTCCCAACTTGTCATAGATCTGACGGGGAGCTGGCTGTACCAAACAAATGCTGGCCCTTACAGTGTCTGAACGAAAAAATGGAGTGGTGGCCTCCTGTTTCACAGTAGTCCCAAACATGGGACCACACCTTGAGTTGAGGTGGGCCAGATTTTGCAGTAGTTCCTCGGTCCTGTTAAAGGGGGAGAAGGTGATATTCTCGATACACGGAGGAGCTGACATATCATCCACCTAGGTCGGGTATGGCTTGCCATCAGATGGGATTACCACCTGTCACGTCTCCAATGCCTCAAGGCGGTCTATGAGTGACTCCATAGGATCATCCGGGTAGGGGTCCCTATCTTGACGGGGATCCCTAACCACGATTTCATTGTCTAGATCTTCGACACGATATACAGTCCTAGTGGCTCATAGAAGAATGGTGCAATGGCCTGCATGGTAGCTGGGGAAACCCGGTCCGGATTCCTTGGATTTCCATGCCATTCAGGAGGGATTGGTGAGACATATTGCGCCCTTTTTCCATGAGTTATAGCTTCAGCCCTGTCCACAGGAGTTGTATGATAAGGGTTTCCTAGAGGCATCTCATCGAGAGAAAGTTGTTCCTACCGCTGCTGTCCCAGCTTAGGATCACCATAGTCGGTTCGTCACTCTTCATCGTATTCATCTAGCAATTCATTGACCAACATCTTCTTCTCGGAAATTTTTTGGCGCAACATGGCCTTCATGGAGTCTTCCTCCGTCATCTGCACTAAGGCAGAGGGGTTGGAGAGCTTGATAGCTCTGACATTCTCTTTGCCCTTACCAGTATTCTGGCTGAGTACCAATGCCTCGGTGGGTGCAAGGATACATAGAATGTTCCTCTGCTGATCATTAATCCTCCCCAATAGGTCTAACAATGGTGGCACACCCTCAGGGGGTAAGTCTCCATCGAGAAACTTCATCTCGTTCTCTTTGTCCACGATGTCAGCAATGTAGAATGTGACCCTTAACAGGGGAATGTCATCAATATCACATAGAAATTCGGGCTGCCGTCAGATAGGGCTGATGTGGAGGGCATCATACTTCCCCCATCCACGGACTTTCACGTGGGGGTAGACTCCCAGATAATTTTTGTAGAGTACCTTGATACTCTAAACCCAATGCACCTGGAGGGCTTAAAGGTTTCCTGGTTGCTCTGGGCACTGGGCCACTGGGAGTGCGGCCAGATCGACTAGACGACACTACTCAATGATGTTTTTGAAATGCGTTTGTCACCATTGATAAACCACACGATGATGACGAAGACTAAAATGTGTTTCCTAGAGGGTGTAGCAGAAACACTCAACTTTTTTTGGGGTGAGGGACTCATGTATGTAGAAATAATGTGCTTATACAATCCAGAAATTCTCAGTGAAGTGGTCCACTACAAGGATGACCCAGAATTTCCTCGGCTCAAATTCCGGGTCTGGCCCATGATTTCCCCACTTGCCAAGTAGGGGTGGATGAAGAACTGGAAGTGGTACTGAGGTAGACCGTTGGGAAGGCTGGGTGGTCGATGGAGAATACGAAGAACTGGCTAACTGAACGCTAATTCATGGGCACTCTTCTGAATAGTGAATCTACCAGGCCGCTACGTTGTGGTAGGATTAGCTGCCGACTTTTGTTCTTGGCTCAGGGGCTTGGCATGCTGGTGGTGGGTCGTGCAGCTGCGCACCCTCCATTGTTCCCTAGAATAGCTATTTGTGTTCTCTTGTGGAGGTAGAAAGCACTTCTAGTGATGATTGTGGTGACTACATGACTGTAACCTCCGGGGATTCCAAATTTTCATCCTCCTGGATGAACCTGCAGAGGGAGGAGGGAATCCTGTAGACCTCACATTTCAGGAGCACCAGGCTGATGCGCCTCGTCCTTGCCCCAACCCTTGACTCGGATGATCGAGGGGAGGGTTCTTAAGATGAGTCTCACACTGCATAAGAGTCTAAGAAGAAGAACGGTTTGATCTCCGTCCGGGCCTTCCTAGGATTTTTCTTGTGGCAGCGACGACCCGCCTTCCTGCCCCTGGGTGGCTCCTCGGGACAGGGCTGATTTCCGACATGTGGTCCTTCTGCCGCACTGGTTCCAGGGAAGAGTGGGTTTCCACGTGAGACAAGTGGGGTGCGAGGATCACCGGGACAAATAGAGAATGTGACATATGGAGTAACTCCATGAACATGACACTACTCTGGAAAAACCTTTGCCGAAACCTGCAGGGGAATGGGAAGGACCTCCGTGCTTGGGGCGGGTGGAGCGAGGCTGGCCTTCACCCATCTTGTTGCCGGGGTGAGGAGGACCCTCACCAGCTGTGGAGAGGAAATTGGGAGGATTCCCATGTTATATAGAGACCATATGGGTAACATCTCAATGAAGATGGCTGGGTACAGGAGGAAGGGCTCCATACCCTGTTTGATGGGAATGGGAGAGGCTTCCACACAAAACATCACCGCCGCAGGTTAGACCATTATTTGGATTGCGGGTAGCATGGGGAAGAACTCCATGTCGCGCCTCAAAGCGTGGTAGACCCACGCACTCAGTGGTGTTGGTACATGGAGGAACTTTTTATGGGGTTTCATCGCTATGAGTTAGTTCACGATGACCCCCGCTTGTTCTGGTGACTAGGAAAGTCATCCCAGCCTTCCCGTGGGGCGGTTGGGGCCTCGATCTCAGTTGGGAATTTGAGCACCCCAGCTCATTGTGGGCAGGGACATGATGATATCTGTCGAAAGTGGCTCAAGCCATAGTAGACGTCCACGTTGATGACCCTTGGCGGGCGTCTTCATCTCGTGCCAGACACTAGCGTCGGGTTGGGCGAGCCGGTGCTGGTGGTGCTGGTGCTTAGCTTACCTGCTCCTCCGATAAGGCCGGGTGGCGACGATGACGCGAGAAGGTGGGGGACCTTGATGGGAGCCCCTGTATTGAGACTCTGACCCAGCTGGGGAAGACGTCACCGACCTCAGCAGTGTAAGAGAGGAAGTCGTCAAAGTGTTTCGGGGACAGGCTTTCGAAAAGATTGAATGTTGGGGTGGCGAGCAGCGGCTCCCAGTGCGACCCATGGGGAAGGCATTGATGGTGGGGCCTGGATGCCTCCATGTCCAGGTGGGCCATATCTAAGATTGGGATTATGCCCTCATCCTCGTAACGACATATGAGTTCTTTAATTACCCTTTGTTGGATAACTTATGATGGGCAGACGGGGTGTGGGCTCCCCACGGCCATGGATGTAGAAGCTGTTGCAGAAGTGATGACGCTATGTGGAGCGACTATGCTAGCATTGCCCATGCCCCTGTATAGGTGGGCGAGTGGTGATCATGTTCCTATGGCAACAACTTGATTCATGAGAAGTAGAGAGATGAACTCGTCAGCATTGAAAGGAAAAAGGAATCGATGACCAATGCCCTAGTTCCATCCCTCCTTCCATTACCAGTACGAGGGATCCATGATTACAACGTCGTAGAATAGGATTTCCAACGTTCTACTGCCCCAACATCTGGTGGGTTTCACACCAGGCCCAATATTTCTTGGTAGGACCCGGTGTCGGATAGCTAGATCTATTGACACATCAATCCATGGATTCCCCAAGCATTACAAATCATTATTTTGAAGAGATGATCTTCATGTAGGGTTCACCATTTCTGTTTCTGACGCTTTCTCCGGGGGCGCAGGTGTCCGTCTGCATGAGTGCGACAGACGTGTCTTTGTTAACTTACATTCCCACTTTCCAATGATGGGCGACATCCATTCCTTATTCAGGGATGTTTTCTCCTTGAACGAAACGAGATGATGGGATGTCGGTTCTTCCTTATGTGGATCCCTCCTCGGAACTCGTTACCATGTCCGGGTATCCCTCATAGATTTAATACGTTGTTTTTAAAACTATTCCTTGCTCCATATCTTCATGGACCCCATTTTATTACACTGCTTTTGTCAGGACATTCCAAGGGTCCTGTCACGGCAGCAACCTTCAGTTAGAGGAGTAGTCACGTTGGGCATCACTGCCGTGTCTGGACACTGAGGATTGGTTTTCCTCTCTTATTTCCTATATTATAGGTCTTCTTGAGGGCACGGAAGCCCGAGGAATACCACATAGAATGCGGGGAATCATATTCCACAGGAATGTATCTGAGGATTTCCTCAGCTTCCTATGTTTAACACATGGTATACCACAAGTTTAACGCCCAGCGGAGAAGGATCGGACTGATCGGAACACTGATTAGAGTGGATCAGAAGGAGGAACCCCATGGAGATAACACCAATATTGGGGCCAGCACGTGGGTGGGTTCTCTAATGACATGGAGGGGAATGATTTGTTATGATCCAACTAGGATGTGGGGGCCCGGGTGAGAATCATGATGGACGATGGTTTTGGGATTTTTCCTCGAAGGGACCTCCTACATATCCCAGTCGAAGGGAATCAAAGTCCATGTAGTTAATTTGCTGACAGATTACCATAGAATGAGTTTTACAATGGCTTACCAATGAATAAGGTTTCAACGGCTTACCACAAGATGAGGATGTCAACGGGTTACTGCTGAATAAGGTCACAATGGTTTACAACTGGATGGGATCACAATGGCTTACCACTGGATGAGGTCGAACTGACGTGAAGGAGGTTGGAACGACTGGCTGGTGTTCCTGAACCTCAAGGAGGCTTCCTATGTAACATGCCTTGACATTGATCAATGACCAGATTGTTCCGATGGCGCATATAGTATAACGTCATGCGGGACGGGGGAGAACCGACGTGAAGGAGGGTCGGAGCGACCAATGGGGGGTGGGATTGAACCTCATGAGGCTTCTAACATTCTCTTCCTTAGCAAGGATCAATGACCACATAGTTCAAATGGTGTGGGGCATACACTCTGAGGCTGCCTGAGGTGTTTGGGGCTTGAACGTTGAGGAGGCTTCTTATGTACCATTCCTTGACATGGATCAAAGACCACGTAGTTCATGTGGGTGCCGATGAACCGACGTGAAGGAGGACCTTGGGTATAGATGGAGAGTGGGATTGAATCTCAGGGAGGCTTCCTACATACAATTCCTTGATATGGATCAAATTTCTCGTAGTTCAGGATAGGTTGGGAAGAATACAGTTTATCTTTATGCGGGACAAGGTCGATTTAATGGTCGATGCTTACTCTTAGCCAACATGAGTCATGATCGGTGAGAGAAACAAGAGGTAGAAAATTCCTGACGACCATGTCTCGAATGGTGCATCCGTGAGAAGTGAAGAGGGTATTTCTCACGAGGTGGCCCAGGGAGAGAAATATTGGGACATAGTCTAAGATAGAGGCCCGAAAGATACCAAGCGCAGCATCAGAGGGATCTGGGATGGAAGAAATGAGAAGCATTGTTCCCCATCACGATCTTGGAAGGTCTTGGTGCCAAGGGGGTAAGGAGGAACATCGGTGATGCCTCCTGAATGAATTGTTAGGGGATTACACCATGGTGGCTACCCTTCCCCCGCAGACAAATGTTGCTCTTAGAAGGAGGATATCAACCCATATACATACTAGGGGGCGTGGAGAATGTCCGAGGTTGGGGAACCCCATGTTCGAGGCACAAGTTGAGGTCACAATTAAACATCATGTGCTAAGGACAATGGTGTTGGACAGTTGAACATCTTGTAGCTAGAATGATGTGGGTTTTTTTACACCCCTAGGACTTACATAACCGGTACCCTTTGATCCTTAGTTTAGAGAGGGGACAGGCATTGCCATAGTGAGGGGGTGTTGTGGGATGAACACTAGAGGGGTCCACGTTAGAGTGACAATGCAAAGAAGAAATAGCCATTAGTGTGCTTATATGAATAAAAATTAGGAGAAGCGACACAACGGGTGGTATCGTCTAGGGGACTTTGATGTCACATTGTGCAAACCTAGAGGGTTGCACGAGAATAGGATTTTCCAAGCGGAGGGGTCCATATGCAGGGGCCTTATGGAGCACTGTTTCTCTATGTGTCGGAGGGAAATTGCGAAAGGGTGTGCTTCGCGAAGCGGGGTTCCTTAAACCTAGCATTGGCGGAGGTGAAAATTGGAGGTTCTTCGCGAAGTGGAAGGGAATTCGCAAAGCACATCCTCGTGAAGAAAAGGTGCCTCGTGAAGCAAGGTGTCGAGAAGAAATGTGATTCGTGAAGTAAAGTGACCCTACCTTAACATGTGGATCATGTGTACATGAAGGGTGTTTCATGAAGCATAAGCACTCCATGATGACCCGGGCCCCCTTGGGGATCCCCTAAATTTGTGAAGACCCTTAGGCTTTGCAAAAGGCATCTCTCTCGGAAGAGTGGATCAATACGGGAAGAATGGGAGCACATCATTGAGCAGAAGTACCTCACAAAGCTCATGGTTCACAGAGGAGAAGGATTCTTCATGATTCCAGAGCCAATAAGCCTAATGGTCGGATTGTCCATCATCTGGGCTTAGGGGGAGACCTGTATTTATAGGCAAGAGGTGCCGCAAAGTAGAGCTCATGTGGTGTGAAGAGGGGATTGGTGGATTCGCAGCGGGCTCCTGAATGTCATATGTGGTCGTGGTGTGTCCCGCCTCCTTGCTTCACTGCGGGATCGCGAACGTCAAATGTGTTCACAGTGCCTCTTTCCTCCTTGATTCGTTGTGGGCTCGCGAAGTTCAAATGCGTTCGCAGAGCCTCCCGCCTCCTTGCTTAGTTGCAGCCGTGGTGCTGGGGAACTCCGTAATGGGGTTTTGCGAGACAGTCAATGGGGCCTTCTGGGGGCCTCTTCTTCATACCGAATTTTCGTGCCAACAATGGACTTACCAGGAGGAGAGTGCAGCCGATCAATTTCTCATTTGGCTAGCCTTACCCTCAAAGCTGTTGATGTTGAGAGTCTGAGTTATCCTGTAGTGGTAGACCAGTACATAGATGTCTGCCATGATAATGTTTCGGATCTACCTCCTTATAGAGAGTTGGAATTTTACATTGAATTTTACCCCAGGATAGAAATGATATCTCCACCAGCGTATTAGATGGCTCCTGCAGAGCTTCACGAGCTGTGGGTACAACTATAGGACTTGTAGGGGAAGGGATTCATACGACCTAGTGTTTCTCCTTGGGCAGACCCAAAGTTGTTCTCCATGAAGTCATATAAGAGCTTGATACTTGTTATTGACTATCGGCACCTGATCCAGGTAACCGTGAAGAACATGTACCCTCTTCCGAGGATTGAAGACCTCTTTTTACACTTGAAGGAAGCATGTTGGTTCATAAAGATAGAACTCAGATCTAGCTACCACCATCTTAAGGTACGAGGCGAGGTTTTGCAGAAGACTAGTTTCAGATGTCGGTACGACCATTACATGTTTTTGGTTATTCCATTTGGTGTAACAAACTATACAACACTGTTCATGGCGAACATGAAAAAAATCATGCAGCCATACCTTGAACGCTTTGTAATAGTCTTCATCGACAACATTCTGATCTACTTCGACACTAAGGAGAAGCATGCTTATCATTTGTAGGTAGAACTGGACACACCCTGAGAGCACCAGCTTTATGGTAAACTCTCAAAGTGCCAGTTTTTTATCCGAGATGTTCACTTTCTGGGAAATGTCATATTGGAGGCTGGATTTGCAGTGCATCCAGCGAAGATGGAGGCGTTACGTGCTTGGGATCCACCCCTGAGTGTGACAGAGGTGCGATGTTTCATAGGATAGGTTGGATACTACTCGAGGTTTCTGCCAGATTTATCCAGAGTTGTAGTACCACTATCAGCATTGACTAAGAAGTGGAAAACCATCATGTGTCTAGAGATATGCCATCCGATTTTTTAGGAGCAGTTGCAGAGGATGAATAGTGCCCCCATCTTGAGGCTTCCATAGAAGGGAGTAGGGTACCTAGTCTACTATGACACATCAGAGAATATAATAGAATATATTCCGATGAAGGAGAGAGCATTGATCAGATATGGTTCTCGATAGCTGAGACAACATGAAAAGAACTATGCTTCCCATGACCTGGAGTTAGTAGAGGTGGTCTTCTCGTTGACGATGTTGTGACACTATATGATGGGTGAATGTTTTACAGTCTACTCAGATCTCCAGAGTCTCAGGTATATCCTCTCTAATAAAGACCTAAACCAGATACAACAATGATATCTTGAGTTTTTCCAGGACTATGTCTTTATGATAGTATATAGTCCTGGGATGGGTAACTTTGTAGAAGATTCACTCAACATGAGATTTGGTATAAAACTGTTAGGTGAGGTGACATAGCAGCTAGCCGCTTTGCATATATCCATTTTAGATCAGGATGAAATAGCATTAATTCAGTCTCTTAAAGTCACTCCCACACTTCTTCAGCGATTCAGAGATGCATAGCATGGGGATGCTGATTGCGAGGCTCGACGTGCTCAGATATCCATAGGTCACACACCTGATAGATATTATGATGGTGGGGAGCACATCATCCTTTTCAGAGGACGTACCATGGTACCATTGCCTCTTCAAGAAGAAGTGATGAGGGAGTTCAAAATATCCACTCTAGTGGTACATCAAGAAGTGGAGAAGTTGTACCAGAATCTCTTACGATTTCACTAGTTTTCAGTTATGATGAAAGTAGTTGAAAATTTGGTCTCTCGATTTCACACATGTATATAGGTGATAGTGGAGCATTAGGTACCAGCATATTTGGTAAAGACTTTAGAGGTCCCAGAGTGGATGTGGGATGGTATATCCATGGAATTTTTGATAGGATGTCCACATACATCGAGGGGGCATGACTCGTTTGGGGTGATCGTCGACTGACTCACTAAGTCGTCCCACTTCCTACTGATGAGAGAGTAGGGTTAATTAGAGAGCTTTTGATCCCTTTATGTGTATAAGATTGTGTGGTTACATGGTGTACCCTTGACGGCTGTTTCTGACCGTGATGCCACTTTAACATCCTGGCCATGGAAGGGGATGCATGAGGCTTTCAGGATGCATCTTCGTTTGAGCACCGCCTTCCATCCTCAAATGGATGGCCAGACTGAGAGGACCATTCAGATCCTCGATGATATGCTGCATGTTTGCATCCTTGACTTAGGTCGTAGCTGGGGGGATCACTTGCCTTTGGTGGAGTTTCCATTCAACAACAACTATCACTCCACCATTGGGATGACACCTTTTGAGGCATTGTACGGGCGACCTTGCATATCACCTTTGTGTTGGCCTGACACAGGGGAGTCTGCACTAGTGGGACCCGAGATGGAATGGACTAACACCGATAAATTTCAGATCACCCAGGAGTGGATGAATACTACAATGAATAGGAAGAAGTTATATGACGACAGGAGATAGAGACCTCTAGAGTTCTAGGATGGTGACCACATCTTTCTATGGGTCTCACCCCAATGGGTTTTTTATAGATTTGGCTGAGGTGGAAAGTTATCTTTGAGGTTCATCGGACCCTTAGATTTCCTTAGCAGAGTTGTTGAGGTGGATTATCGCTTAGATCTTCCACCTCAGTTGCCCCTGATGCATGACATCTTCCACGTATCCCAGCTGAGGAGATACGTGCACGACCCATCTTGCATCTTCATTCATGGGGACATGGACATCGACGATTGGTATACTTTTACATAGGTTCCAGTTCAGATTGAGGATCGACAAGATCAGGTCCATCGTGGGCGTTCTATACATCTGGTGCACACTCGTTGGAAGACCGGGAACCTCTAGAAGTTTCTTATGGGAGAAAGTGGACCAAATACATGCTCATTACCCCCACTTGTTCTCCCTGTTTTGTGATGTGTCTTATGGGGGCGTAAAACCTTTAGGAGGGGTGAATGTAATTACCCAGAAATTCAATGTAATTTATTTATTTACATGGTAATTTTATGAGTCTGATAAAATTGATGGCGCATGATTCTGAGGCCCAGTGTGCCCGAAATGAATTTTTGGAAAAATTTTGGGTACGTTCAGTAAACGTACAAGTGGGGTTTTGTAACTTTTTAACCGGTGCTCGAAGTTGAAATATGAGGGAACCATTGAACTCACATTGCCAGTATTCGATTAAGGGGACCATCAACTCGACCGTATGAGGTTGAGGGTGAAATATAGAATTTGGTTTTTTCTGTGAAATAGAAAAAAAATAAACTTTTATTTTATTTTCCTTTTTGATGAAACCTCCCATGTAGATGGTTTAAGGATTGGGACTACCTAAACTAAAACCTCCCACATGTATGTTATAGAGGTGGGAACCACTGAGGCTAAAATCCCCCGTTTTGAATTTAGAGGTGGGGACCACCCAAACCCCTTTAATGAGAGAAAACCACTCAACTCCCCTAATTTTAATTTTTTCCATCACTATTCATTAATTGGGACAATAATGATTCCCAACGTGGTATGATTAAATGATCCAATTAATTATACCAATGAGCCAACATAATTAATCTACATAATTTAATTATATTTTCACCTCTTTTTGGGAGGATTTTTGGTTGGAAATGATGTTCCTTGGGGGGATAAAGTTCTCCAATGAAGAACTACACCAAAGAATGTTCTATACAAATCATATAAACGGATAACATATGAGCCCGACATCGAAGCATGGTTTCGGAAGCGATGATCGTTGGAACCCTCTTCACCTTCTTCGACTTCTTTCTCACACCAATGTCACTGAACAATCGCGGTATGTTTTTTATTATGTGTGCTTATGGATTCCAATGTTTTTCCCTTCCAAATAATTAACACAGATTAAATGTTTAACTAGTTGATTGGTGGATAATTTATTTTTAGAGGGTTTTGGATAAATCATTGTAGGTTGGTTTTTTGAATTTCTTCCCCTAACCAATCTTGATAATTAAAAAAAATCAGGAATTGATTATAGCCGCATGATACTTCTATAACTCGGAGAGTGCGGTCCAAACAAACATGGCCCGACCTCTCTATAAATATTGTGTTTAATTGTTGTGTTTTTCTCTATGGGGGAGGATGACAACCAAACCTCGATGGGCATGAGAATGAAGGGTGACACCATCGTCGGCCGCCCCCGCTGCCTCTGCCGCCCCGTAGCCTCTACAACCGAATAGCCTCTGCCGCCTACGACCTCCACGACCTCCCTAGTTCATGGCCCTCTACCCCCCCGGCCTCGCTACCTAGAGGCCCTCTGCGGCCCTGCGGCCTCGCCACTGCGTGGCCCTTTGCAGCCTCCCAGTCCCGCATCCCTCTGGGCCCCCGTGGACTCGTGGCCTCATCGCCTCATAGCCTTTGGCGGTCCCCACGACCTCGACGCCCCACGACCCTCAGCAGCCCCACGACCTCTCGGCCCCATGGCCTCGCGGACCCCACAACCTCGCCGCCCAGCTTCCCTTTGCGGAACCCATGACCTCACCCTCTCGCGGCCTGGAACCGCCGCATTGCCTCCGCAATTCCCAACACTGGCCTAGCTGAACCTAGAAGGCTGGGACGGACCTAAAAGATCGGTTCGGGTCTGCCCAAGCCGGGTCGGTCCGATAGGGTCAGACCGGACTCGAACAAGCTTTGATGTTTTCACTCTATCAGCCATAACATTGGCACCAGGCATCTGTTTGAAGAACCATCAAGGAATTTGTAAACCTTAGAGTGTGATGATCCATTTGGTTTACCCTAAAAGATATTTTAATAAATTTGGGACATGGTCGAGTAGGATCAAGCAAAAATCCAACTAGGCCTTCGAGACTAAAATTCTAATAACTTACAGACAGGAGATCTGATTGACGCACTGTATGTTCCTTTGAGACCCATATGACATGGAGGTAAATTGGGATAAATTTTCATGGGACTTTGTGGAAGTTGAAGTATCAAATGGTGGATTAGGATAATACCCTCCCTGAGACGTGCTAGCATAGCGTAGGAACCCAATAGGTGGCTGTGAAGTGAATAATGAATAGTGATCCTGGGTGGGTCAGCACCAAGCGATCCATTGTGGGTCAGCACCGAGTGATCCTTTGTGGTTTAGCATCAAGTAATTTTGTGTGGGTCATCAGCGAGAGATCCTATGTCGGTCAACATCTAGTGATCCTTTGTGGGTCAACATCAAGCGATCCAGTGTGGGTCAGCACCGAGCTATCATGTGTGGGTCAATACCGAGTGATCTTGTGTGGATCAGCACCTAGAGATCCTATGTGGGTCAGTATATGGAGATCCTATGTGGTTCAAAACTAATTGATTTTGTGTGGGTCAGTAGCAGAGCCTATTAACACAGTAAGATGATTCAGTAGTTAAACATAATCATTTGTACTTCTGTACATACGTTACACCTGGTGTGAGTAGATTATCTACCATGTGGTATGTTCCTTCATGGTAATACCTAGGGGTTATCCTTATATGTGGATTGCCTATATGGTGCATAAATCTATGGAATTACTTCCGTTTCGGAATAGATATGCTTTGGGATTTTAGTTGGAGTCTGTGTTTTCCTCATGATTGAGATTGGTATACTCTATAACTTATGTATATGTATGGGCATATACATAAGTAGAGATGTCAGATGATTTCATGCCCTGTTGGTTTATCTTTGGTGGATTTTGTGACACCATGAGGGTATCGAGGTCCCTACTGAGTATCGTTATATCACCCCTACATTGGCTATGGTCGCACCTTTTTTTGTTTTGTGCAGACGATAGAAATTGTTGATCGAGGCTGAGGGTACTAGGGCTAGATGGGGCCTAGAGGTGGACCATTCAACATTGACGGTACGCAGAGGAGACGGGCGGACATGGAGTAAAGAGGAGGCGATTTGTACCTTCCCTTCTTATAGTAACCTTGGAGGATTCCCTTGTAGATTCCTTTCTTTTTCTTCAGTTGTATTGTATTTCAGTTGTACTCTTACTATTACCGTTGGGCTTGTATTTTATCCTATTTTTTACTTTGTGCCATTTTTTTCTATATAGTTGACTTGTATTCATATCTTGCTGTGAGAATGGTTGCGTGTGTTTATAGGTTATAAAGGAAATACATTCCCTGTTATAGAGAATACAACTTTCGGTGGAGGTCCATATCCCCTGGCCTATGGAAGGCGAGCTTGGGGTAGTCATAACACGGGCCCTAGAGGATGAGTTGTGACAAAAATAGTGCATGATTTATGTCTTAAAAGATTTAAAGGATAATTGGAAATTGATTGTGGGTTTTGGGGATAATAGCATATGGAAATATAGTGGAAACAGAGGAAAATTCCACATTATAGGATGTCCAGTTCTGAATATCCCATTAATAAAATCCATTAAAATTCCACAATTCATGAATGACATTGATCACATTGGCCAGATGTATCATTACTGTATTATTCAGTAAGAGAATGAACCAGATATATGGAACATATAATTTTGTATATATTAGGTTTTCAGTGGTCACATCATTATAACAATGTTCCATGTTCGAAACAGAATGAATTATTGGAATCCCAAAATTTTTAAGAAGGATCATCATGGTAAAAATACATTTCATTCCGTAGATTAAAAATTAATTCACTCACGAATGAAAAAAAAATATATTGGAGAAGAGGATGGTTCTTTACTCTTCATGAAATTGTTGTGTCTAATGAATTGGGAAATTGTAATGTTTTTTGGGTGTAGATGGGTAACAAAACATGAAATTTCTATGGAAAAGGTGAGGTTTTACATGGTTTTGGTGATTCAATCCCCGAGATTTTGGGGGCATGGATTCAGGGTGTGGGGAAGTCTCTAGAAGAGATTATGTATTGGGAAATGATTTTAACTATTTTTGGGTTTCACTAAGAGGATATAAAATAGGAAATTAAAGGAATCTAGTAAACATTTTCTCTTCTATAGATATAATTTATGGAACATTTCATAGAACGTGGAATTATTATTATTATAGGGGAGGAATATGCTATAATTTGAAGGCTTATTACAAGGATACTCAATAAAATGGTATGAAATGGTGGCATGAATTGTAATTAGATGTAGAGGAAACTACCCATTAGGGGTTTTAAATTAAACTTTGATGGATCCAATTATAATTGAGAGATGATATTGGATTACTATTACATATTCATATGAACTAGTTATTATGGGCTTTATTTCCTTTTATAATCTTTGTACCAATTTTTCCATAGATGAATGAGCCAAGGATACTATAATTTCCCTGGGAAGAGTCCTAAATATATAGATTATGTTAATATAAATTTAATCATCCATTATTATCTAGTTCATCCATGTTATGGATAGATAACCTAAGGATTAGTCCTATTCTGTCAGGAACTACAAAATCATTATTAATATGTATATTCATGTTTGGATAATTTGGATAGTAATAAATTTCTCATTTGTTATGTTATCTATAAATGGGACCAATGAGATGTTAATTATTGTTTATTATAGTTTGGGTTTTGTAACAAACACTTGAAAACTCATTATAATGAGTGATTCCCTTCATAATAATTATTTCCTCACACTATATGCTTGAGTGAATTTAGCCATTTTCTTTTTTCTTTTTGAAAAATTAATTATTCAGATATTATATTTATTTAAATGATATTTTTGAAAGTATTAAACATGTATAAATATCAATTTTCATATGGAATCATACCTTCCATTCTAAGGGTTATATGAGAACATATCTCATGTCTACGGTAGACTACCGCCTCCTGAAGGGATGTGATTCCTTTTTCAGTTATGATTTACATTAGAGGTATAAAGGGTAAATTAAATATATATATTAATTATTTATTATAAAATAATACTTATTTCACTATAACATGACATCTAACAGTGTACCTTCCAATGAAATTGAAAAAATAATATCTCTCTTGTGTATTTATGGACTACAACCACCACATATCGATGCGAAATGTTCAACAATTTATTTTTCAATGTATCGTATTAAGGATTTATTTTATTTATAAAAATTGTATATATGACATAATAATGATTCAATAAATTTAAATAATGATTATTTTATATTCATTCCATTTGTCATGAAAATTTGAAATAATCTCAATGCGTACCGATGGGCTATCATCTCGATAAATGGTGCAATCAATTATTTGTCTCTAACTATAATATATTTTTATTGATACATTTATAATAAATATATATTTTATTTTATATAATGTATAATAATAATGATAAAATATAACCGTGATAAAATTATTTGAACTAAAATTTATAAACTAAAAAAACATAAAAATCAAAACAAATATCACTCAAAACTATTGTTATAGAAAATAATTGTTAATAAATATGTAAAAAAATAAAATAAGTATATCATATATAAAATTCGATATATCATTATATTTAATTAATATATTTTTAATATACCTATATTTATTATACATGTTATTTGGACCCGTACGAGGGAAGGAAAACTAAATGTAAGAGATTATTATTTCGATTTTACTTCTATGAGACATATTTTATACTCACCAAATATTCATTAATATGGTTCACATAATTTTTTTCTATAATAAATATAATGAATATAATTATCTTCATGTTACTAAATGCTTTATTTGATATTATATCACCCATGGGTCTGATTATTCAAATGTTACCAAAGTGGAAGTGTTTATTTCCCATCCTCATCATTATATGGGATTTTTTTATGAATCAGATAATATCGTGATATTTCATTTCTATAAAAATATATTATATATGGTAATCCTATAGTTAATCATGAAAATTTCAGGTAATAGAACTACATTTCATCTGTTTTTCTTAAAAAAATGATAAAATATTTAAAATAAAATCCGACACAATTTCTCTTTTTGATTGTGAAGCATTTTCATCAGATTCCATAATTTCTAAAAATGTTTTTAATAATGATTTTGAACATTTCCCAATAATTTATTCAAGAAATTTTTTCTAATTTGGATATTTGTAAATAAATTTCATATGAATCTTCAGGTTGTTTTATAATTAATGCCTATTTTGATTGAATAAAAATTTTGAAAGGAATCATTATTTAAACATTTATTATATTAAATGAATTATATCCAATCACAATAACTCAATTGTTTATATATTAATTTCTATATTTTCAATTTGTATT